>CM037592.1:63287300-68287300 GCA_021018995.1 Chloranthus sessilifolius | reverse complement strand
AGACTGTCATCGAACTAGGGGGATTGTCTAATCATATCAACCGTATATTGGGGGCCTACCTTTGATAGTTGTCATCCTATCCCATGGTCATTATCATAGGGGGCGTGCGATAAGTATAATAGGTGATTGTATCAGTCATCATTCATTAGTTTTCGGTTTCATTTCTAGGAATATCCCGAGAAGCTTCCGACTCATTGTCCAAAAATAAAAATTAAGGGTGAAAGAGAGATAAGGCTCAGTGATGTGGGAGAATAGTTTATATCTAACGCTTTCTAAAAGAGATGAGTAACAGTCTTTTCTCAGAGGGGATGTGGGGTGCCATGATTGAGCTCTTCATCATATTTCGGTACCATCAAAGTCTTACATTCTAGGGTTAGCAGGAGTTTGTCCTCCTCTCGCCACCTTACAATGACATCTAGTAGTATCGGGATATCAGGGATGCCCTCGAAGTTTGCTTATACATTTCTAGTAGAGTTACCAGAGATGTCCTCACGGCCTGCTTATGCTTCCCTGAGCTCATTGACTGGTTCATTTGTCGTATTTCTCTTTATTTTTTTATATATGTATATGTATTTCTTTCTCCTGAAAGCAACCTACTAACATAAGGATGGTGAGTTTTGATTGAGCATAGCATCTTCATTTTTTTTACACTCTAACATCTCCTCCAATGGTGGGGAAGGGGGATGAGAATTGGGTGTTACTTATGCTTTTGAAAGAGATCAAGTATGTCACTAGTCCTTTGATCAAATTACCCGAATAAGAAGGTGGACAGAAAATTGGAAGTCTTAAGAATATTTCAGGAATTGAAGACATGCGACCAACAAATGGCTCGTGACAACTACGGGGGTGATAGATATAAGTATTTAGCTACGGGATGTGATGATCACAAGGTTAAGAGTAGTATTTTCTAAGGTACATAGCATTCCAAAGGCTAGGGAGTTCTTCCCCATCCTGGTTCACCAGCTTGTATGCATTCCCTGAATATGCAGCTGCTATAACATATGGGCCCTCCCAATTCAATTTCAATTTTTCCTTTGGATGAGCATGTTTGGAGGGCATGATTTTCTTCAAGACTAATTCTCTAATATCAAAAGTCAAGGACTTTTTTATCGTAAGCCCTAGCCACTCTCCTCTGATATACCTGAGTGTGATCAGATGCCCTTAGATGCATCTCATCAAGTTGCTCTAGCTCGGCAAGCAAAGCAATTCTCCTTTCATCTAAGGATAACTCATCATCAAGTTGAATTTGTAAGGATGGTATCTGTATGTCATAGAGCAGGACTGCTTCCATCCCATATGTGAGGATGTAAGGAGTTTAGCCAATGGTCGTGCGAAGGGAAGTTCTATAGGCCCAAAGTACTTCTGGTAGTTGTTCAGGCCAGTCAACTCCGTTGCTCATCTTCACTATTCATTTTAGAATTTGGATCAGCATTTTATTTATAGCTTCTTCTTGTCCATTTCCCTGAGAGTAGAATGGTGATGAGTGGTGTAGGTCGATGCTGAATTTTTTGCATAGCTTCTTCGTCTTCTCTGTAATGAATTATGATCCATTGTCGGTGATAAACATCCTAGGTACTCCAAATCGGGTGATAATGTTCCGAATGATAAACTTCATGAGTGTTGAAGCAGTAATTCTGACGTAGGATTCAGCTTCTGCCCATTTGATGTAGTATTCAATTGCAGTGAGTATGAACGTGTGCTTGTGAGTGTTCCCAACTGTGTCCGTGAAGGGTCCGATGATATCGAAGGCCCACATCGAGAACGGCCATGGGGAGGTTATAGGGTTCAATGCAACTGATGGATCTTTGATAAGTGCGGCGTGTTCTTCACATTATTTCCAGCATTGGACGTAGAGGTGGCACTCTCTTATCATTGTTGGACAAAAGTAGCCTTATCATATGATCTGATCTGCAAGTCTCTATCTACCAACGTGGGCACCGCAGGCACTAGCGTGTGCTGTATTATCCTTTGGCTGTCGTGACACATCACAGTACTACTCCTTTGGTGAAGGCTTCTTTATATAGGGTTTTGTCGGGTATGCAAAATCTTTCACATTAATTCCTTATGGTTTTTTGTTTGATCTTTATAGCATGAGGGATATGTTGATGCTTTAGAAAATTCCAAATGTCGAAGTACCATGGTTGCCCGTCGTCAGTTGGCAATTTTTTTAATCTGAATATGACGACGGTGGCTTCTTTCTTCTTGGAAGTGCTTAGGGCAGGCTGCCCTTCATTCGTGTGAGCTTCTGGTGCAACTGGTAGTTTTGATTTCACTTGTCACGCAACTTCGTGTGCTGGCATTGTCAACCACTTGATGAAAAAGGATTTTTAATTTTGTCCGATTGGTATCTGTATGACTGAGGCTAGTGTGGTGAGAGAATCCGTGAGCTCATTCTCTAATCTAGGAATATGCGTGAAAGAGATTCTTTCGAATTTCTTTATTAAGAACTGAGTTGTCTCCAGGTGGCCATCAGTCATCTTTCCTTGCTAACTTGTGATATCACAAGTTTGGAGTCACCGATTGTCTTCAACTGCTTAACTCCTAGCTGTAGCGCTGCTTGTAGTCCGGAGATGAAAGCTTCATATTCTATAACGTTGTTGGTGACTAGGAAGTCGAGTTGGAAAGCTTTTGGTATGATGACTCCTTCCAGGCTTAGTAGGACTATCTCGATACCTTTCCCTTTATGGTTAAGAGCATCGTCCAAGTAAAGAGTCCATGAGGTCTTATCAGGCTCTTCATCGTGAATTGAGAGGAAGTCTTCATCAGGGAAGTCTGTGTGCACAAGCTCGTCGTCTAGGAGTGGTAAGTCGGTGAGGTAATCAGCGAACGCTTGTCCTTTGACAGATTTTTGTGTGACATAGGTGATGTCGAATTCTTGTAGCAACATGTGCCATCAGGCGATCTTCCCGAAAGTAGCGGGCTTCTCGAAGATGTACTTCAGGGGGTCCATGCGTGCTAGTACTAATATTTTGTACGCTCCAAAATAGTGTCATAGTTTTATTGAGGCTCACACTAGTGTTAGGCAGGTCTTCTCAATCAGCGTGTATTTATGTTCGTACTCGATCATCGTTCTACTGAGGTAGTAGATAACTTTCTCCCTCTTATCGTCTTCTTCATATTGTCCAAGAATTACTCCCATCGCTTTGTCATTTGCTGATAGGTAGAGGATTAAGGGTCTTCCAGGAATTGGTGGCAATAGTATTAGCTGGTTGAGGATCTACTTTTTGATATTGTCGAAGGCCTGCTGACACTAGTCATCCCATTTGAACTCGATTCCCCCTTTAAGTAGCTTATAGAAAGGATCGCATCAATCTGAGTGCTGGGAGATGAATCTCCTAATGAATTACAACCATCCTATCAAGCCTCGTAATTCTTGATGTTGCTGGGAGTTAGTGTTGGGTGATTTCAGTGTGATGATTTATTGTGTAATGATAAAAGCAAAATAAAAATAAAGTAAAACAGAAGATGGATTCAGCACATCTAAAATATCCTAGACCTGCAAGATACAGGGTCCTTTGTAGCAAGTTTTAATAAGTAAGAGTTTGCCCCACAGGGAGTAGTGATCTAAACCTAGAAGGTGTATAGTAGACCTCCAGATCTGGCTACAGATCTGGCAATTCTATGAAAACAGGGAAAAGAAAAAGAGTTTTTATGTGCCACTAGATCTAATTATTTTATAGAACTACTGGAAATTTTCTAAACTACTGGAGAAATATGAATAAAAGAATGGTTATTTGAACTAAAGTGCATAAAAATAAATCCTAATCCTCCTTCTTCAGATTAAGGTCGTCAATCTTAGTCCTCAGTTATCGAATATTTATGAAAATAAACAGTACCGTTACACCATATATCAAGTTTCCTAGCATTGGTCGTCAATCAAGTCTAAGATCCCATCAATACAGATTTAATCTAATCCTCTTTCTTCATATTAAGATCGTCAATCTTAATCCTCAACTATCAAATATTTATGAAAATAAATAGTACCGTTACACCATATATCAAGTTTTCTAGCATTGGTCGTCAATCAAGTCTAGGATCCTTTCAATACAGATTTAATCTAATCAACAATCAACTAGAAATTTGGGTGTCAATCAAACTCTAGCAAACTGAAGATGGAAAAGTAGAAACCGTTACACTAATCTACAAATTCTAACCTGAGTCGTCAATTCAAGTCAAAACTTTGAGATGTTTACAAAACTGAAATAAAACTAAACTAAAAGATGGAGGAAGATGGATGGTGAAATAAAGATCAAATGGTGAGAAATAGGCAACCAGGACCTGGTTCTCATTGTAAATCAAAAATTCACTCTAAACCAGAGGCTTGGACTGATCTTAAGGCTATGATCTGTCCACTTTAATGGTCACAGACCATCCTAGGGATTTCCTCCAAATCAAAGGATTCAATTCGATAAAATCAAAGGCATTGTATAGGAAAGATTTGCTACAATCCTTCATCTGGCTACAAGCTCAGATGCAAAGTATAAGAATCCACTCTCAACCAGAGAATTGTAGCAATCTTAAGGCTATGATCTTTCCACTCAAATGGTCACAGATCATCCCAGAGATTGTTTCAATTCAAGGATCTTGATTAGAAGATGTAAGCTATTGCAAATGTTGTGGGTGTCAGGCTACAAGCTCAAGCATCCACAGGAATATCCGATCCAAGGAAATCAAATATGAAAAAGTGAAGTTTAGATCATAATCACCTTTAAAACTCACAATTACTGTAATAACATCTTACAGACTATTGAGCTCGGATCTGCAATCTGTGCAACATCGATCTATTCCTAAATTCTTTGAAGCTTTCAAAATACAATTACAAAACAAATCTGAACTACTTATTTAAATCTAATCCAACAGGCTTGATTAGAGAGTGAAAGGGGAAGAGAAAAGGAAAATAAAAACCTAAACTAAACCTAACTGAGCTAAGGAGAACTCAGGCTAATCCTTTGTTCCTACTTTCCTCGTTTAAGAAAAATAGCAACATAGATGGGTATTTATAAGTGTGCATCGATCCGTGTGCCTTCAGTTGCAGCCAATCAGAGAGCAGAGGACTCAGTTCTGTTATGCGTAGCTCTCAAAAATGCCCCTGTCGACCACTAATATTTGCTAATGGAACCTGAGATAAATCCCTGAGATGTGTGGAACATTGGGATGTGTGCCCTAGAAGTATTGGAATCCTCAAAATGTCCCTAATCGTGTGAAATAGATGACTAGAACCCGTGCCTCGATAGGTTCATTTTCAGCTTCAGAACCTCTCAACAGGTTCTCGACAGGTTCAAACAAGCATTCGATAGGTTGCAGTGCAGTGGTCGACAGCTTGGAATAGATGTAGAAAAGTGCTCGATAGGATGAGCTTTGAGCTATTCGATAGGTTGAAGTATTGCTGTTGTACCAACTGTTCGACAGGTTCAACTAGCTTCATGGTTGAAGCATTCGATAGGATTGATTGCTGCCCTGTAGAACTGCTCGATAGGATGGAAAGAGCTGCTAAGGAGTTCGACAGGTTCGGTGGACTCTGTTGTTGATCCATTCGATAGGTTCAAAGGAGCACCATTCAACAGGTTCAAACTAGCATCAGCTCCATTCCATAGGTTCAAAACTGCTGCATTGAGGGACTACTCGATAGGTTCAAAACTAGCCAACTGCTCGACAGGAAGAGCTTTCAACTATATGCAGAACTCGATAGGTCACTTTGTAGCCTCATAAACCATTCGATAGGTTCATAGTTGAGGAATTTAGGGACTAATCGATAGTTTTAGTTGGCGCATATGCTTGGGACCTCGATGGGTTTGCTGCAGGTATAGAACTCCACCCATTTGTGCACCTCGACAGAATGATTTGCAGCTCCATGAACTCTACAGGTTTGGAAAGTGTTGGGGCTTGGGTTCTTTATTCTGCTATTTACTCCAACAACAACAGCTCTCTTTCAGATCAGGGGCTTCATCTGTTTCAGCCCCAATGATCGGCTCTATTTCTGCTCTTTGTGGCACTTATTAACTGAATTTCTGCACTATGCTGCAATTTCTTCCTTAAACTACAAAACAAGCTAAAAATGATTATAAACAGCTCTAAGGCTTAGCAAAAGTCAGGTTTAAGGGTGTAGAAAGTGGCAAAAATCAGTGCTTAACAGTTAGCATCTCGAGAATGGATCTGACCATCACCGGGTCAACTTTGATACCTCGTTTGCTGACTATGAATCCCAATAATTTTCTAGAGGTTACTCCAAATACGCATTTCTTTGGATTCATCTTCAGTTGACATTGCTCGGATCTTTGTAACACCAGTCGTAGTGCTTCAGCATGTCCTACTCATGTCTGAGACTTCACTAGTATGTCATCGGCATAGACTTCAACGCATTTGTGCATCATGTCATGAAATATGGCCATCATGGCACATTGATATATGGCTCCTATGTTCTTGAGCCCGAAAGGCATGACGACATAGCATTAAGTCCCCCATGGAGTGGTGAACAAAGTCTTTTCTTGGTCTGATTATGCTAATTTAATCTGGTTGTATCTGGAGAAGCCATCCATGAAGGATAACATCTCGTGTCTTGTAGTGTTGTCGACCAGGGTGTCGATGTGTGGTAGGGGGAAGTTGTCTTTTGGCACGCTTTGTTGAGATTCTGAAAATTGATGCATATCCGCACTCTGCCGTCCTTCTTCGTGACAGGTACTATGTTGGCAATCCATTTAGGATAGAGGACAACTCGAATGAATTTCTCTTTGTGTAGGTTGTCGACTTCCTTTTTGACTTGTAGTGCTGTCTGGGGATGCATCCTTCTGAGTTTCTGCTTGACGGGTTTAGCATCGAGTTCCAAGACCAACCGATATTCTACTAAGCTCGAGCCCAATCCAGGCATATCCTTGTAGGACCATGCGAAAGAGCTGAGGTGATCTTGGAGAACTTAGATAATTTGTTGTCATTCCTTTGGTTTGAGTGTCGCGCTGATCAGCAGCTTCTTGGGCTTTTCCTCGGTGCCGAAGTTTATTTCTTCAATTGGTTTCGCGTTGGCTTGAGTTTGCTCGTCGAAGCGCTTGATGACCTATTGGAAATTCTATGTTTCCTCGACAACTGGTGCTCCTTCTTCATCATCTGTAAGCTCATATATTGCAAAATCACCACATTGGGGGTTAGCTTTACGAGAGGTAACCCTTCATTGGTGCAATTTACAACTGCGATATCCTTAGGGAGGTGAAGGTCAAGGCTATTCATTCTCCTCTCAAATTCGCAGAGTATCTCATCAGGTATGATAACTGGCTTGTTATTACGTCAGGATTTCTTACATACTTGCGAGGAAGAAACAGTAGAGTTGCATAAAGTGGGCTCGAGATGCGACTGGGCAACGTCAAAGGCGTCAGCAAGTCTGGGTATATCAGTTGGTTTTTCTTCGGCTTCATTGGTGCATCCGCCACTTGTAGCCTTAGGGAAAAGGCCTTCCGGTCGGTTGCTGAAGGAATCTGGGATGGAGAGCTCCCTCTCTTTTTCAAAATTTCCTAATTTTTTGGGGTTTTATATCTTTAGGGATTTTCTATTTTTGATAATAGGTATGGTATAGGGTCGGTATTTCCTGAGGCGGAACCGTTGAGGTTACTTCTAGTTGGGGAAGTGCGACAGCTACTGAGGCCATTCGAGCGAGTCTTCGGATGATGTGAACTCGATCTGAATTTGGCATTTTTTTTATATGATCTTCATCTGAGATGATCCTCCTGATGAGAGATGCCAGTGACAGTTTGTCAGACAGTTCCTCTTCCTCTTCTACTACGTGAAGTGCTTCGTCGTCGAAGAGAGTCTAAAGATGATAGTCGTCCAAACTCTCATCTTGGGAATTAGATCGGAGGTTCACTTGCCGCTAAGATTCTTCACTTCGTATTAATCAAAGATACGGTTCGATGAACTTAATTCCCGAATTTGGGTTGCTTTCAACCATTCTCCATAATGCGAGAAGAGGATTGGTCCGACCTTCTCATTCAAAGTCCTCTATTATTATGATGCAGGTTCGGCAATAAGGCTGATATAGCCGAATGATTAATGGAAACTCTCGTGGGCACTCCCATATAGTGAAGAAATGCTCAAAAGTATCATCATTGAAGTCAGAATCTGGGAACTCCTTCCTCTGGACCTCGTAGTATGCGGTGAGAAGTATACAGGCCTGACAACGAGATTGATATGGGTGAGAGATGAAAGGATACTCCCAGGGGCATTCCAATCCTTCATGATTGGAGCTGAAGTCACTATTGTCAGGGTCAATATCTCCTTCGTCTAATTATCCTTGAAGGTCATGTTCCAGCTGTTCTGCTAACTCAAGTGCGGGGAGATCTATCCAATAATCTTCGTCATCGCTCGAAGGGGTTTATCATTCTTCCTCTAATGACATCTAAAAGATCTGGCTCTGAGGTGCTTCTGGGGATTGAGGCGCATCAAGTTCTAACTCCTCTTCAACTTCGATGAAGGTGATGTGAGACTCTTCTGACCTGATTGTTTACCAAACCTCGCCCATGACTGCTTTCTAAAATCATAGCGTCATAGTTGTGCATCGACCACAGTATGGCAATTTCGAGTTGGAACATTGAAACGGGCATTACCAATTATCGAGCATGTACTGGTAATCAAAGCTATCATCGACATCTAAATTCCCAAATTGGGAGGGATTCTCTTGTCCGAACCATTCTAACTGACCCACTCTCAGGTGGTCTTCAAGCTCCGTGTCGTTGAGGTTTATCCAGTAGTCTTCTTATTCACTTGTCATCGAGAAGGAGTCCCTTCGTTGTGACTCCAACGGTTGATATGACTCTGGTTCTTCTGCATCTCTAAGGGTGGAAATATGGAAATCTTCCTCATCTGTCGAACCCCAATCTTCTTCATCCGACTCGGGCTCTTCAAGGGTTTCGAATAACGGTCTGACTCCTTCGAGTGGCTTATCCATGTCATCACTATTACGACTTAGGTTTGTCAGGTCAGTGAAGGCTTTGGTTATTTTCTCGATCTCGGTTGCCTGAGATTCCGTGAAGGATGGCTCCTTTCTTCTCTTCGGCACATTAGCCTTCTCAGTAGTTCCATGTACGAAATGGTCATAGAGCGATCACTTTACTGTAGTAGGTAGGATGTTGGCTTGCTTGCCGTCTGACTGGTAGCCTAATTCAATGTGTTTATACATTTTCTTCGGGATGACCGGTCATGTGCGTCCTTGCTTGTCTTTGCTGAGTTCAGTGTGAGGGATGTATCCTAGCTGATACATTAGGTCCCATCCTTTTTTCGCGGTCGGGTTTATGTCGAACAGCCAGGCGAGATCAGGTCCGACTTCTCTTCTCATTACTCTTTGTTGGCGGGTCGAAAGGGACAGAGGGTAGCTAACTTCCACTACCGATGCATCGTCAGGATCCTGCATTTTTTTTATATGACCTGTATTTAGTACCGAGTCGTGCGCTATTGGAATGCTTGCCACATAGTCTATGTCGATTTCTTTAAGGGGCGTATCGACGTATATTCTGACGATGGAATCATCGCGCAAGAATTTGACGCATTGGTGATACGTCGATGCTACTACCTTTATGGATTCCAACCACTTCCTTCCTAATATCAAATTATAAGTGCTTGAGGAGTCGAAGACATGGAAAGTGACGTCCTTGGTGACTGGCCCAAAGCGGGCTTGCAACTTGATGGCTCCCTTGACTAAGTGCCGAGAGCCATCATAAGTGATGAAGGATAAGGACGAAGGCCTTATATCCTATTCAGTGTATTCAAGGATCTTCAACGTCATTATAGGGCAGATGTTAAGTCCTACTCCGGTGTCAACCAATGTGTGAGGTACTGAAAATCCTCTGATTATGACGGTCAGATAAATAGCAGTCGAGCTTCCACGTAATGATTTTTTAGGCATGTCGGCTTTAGTGAAGGTAAGTACAGGGGGTTGAGTCATAACCAAGGCGATCTCATGCAGCTGATCCAAGGTGGTATCTTCATTCACGTGCGTCTCATTCAATGTCTCCACAAGCAGTCGATGATGCTCTGGCGATTTCTTAATGAGCTTGAGGATCGATATTTGTGCTAGCACCTTCGTGAGGTGTCGAAGAAGATCATATTCCCGACCTATTTCCAGGGCAGGTTCTTTGCCAGGTCAGTGAGCTCTACACCCGTTCTGTTGAATGGGTTGAGGCACTGGTGTCGGGGGTGGAGGGATCACGTGAGGTGGAGGAGGCAAGTTCATTCCTCGTTCCTTGGTTATCTGATCAGATGGTTGTGCGTTATTACTTTGCTTTTCCCGAGGGAATGGTGGTGGCGGATTGTTGGTCTCATATTTAAGGACTGGGCATGTCTGCTACTGACCTTGGAGTGTTGAGGGATTCATCGCGGAACTTGTGGTGAAAGGAGCAAAATTGGACGAAGGAATGCGCAATAGAAATATGCCATTCCAAGGTGGGAGGTATTGAGTGTAGTCTTTCTCTTCCAGGAATGCGAAGATTAACACTTCTCCCTTAGTGGGTTCTTCCTCTTACTATCTTATCTCTACCGCTGATGGGCATTCTTCAGTTGTCTCGCATTGTTGACTGGTAGTATTTCGGGTGACATTGTCTACCCATGCCACGATCTATTCTACAGTTTGAAGGACATGGTCCTCATATTCTGGCTCAGCGTCACCGAGAGTTACATCAACTTTTGGGGGTGTAGAAGGTTCGGGTTGAATGACAGGTCTTCAAGCTCGAAAAGATTGAACTCAAACTCGAGTGAAGTTTGGATACGGTGGAGGAGCTGGTGCTTTAACTCGGGTTTTGAAGGTAGAAGGATGAGGTGGAATGATGGTGGGCCTCGGAGGGTCATTTGAACTAGTTATAGTGTCGAGATGACTAACTCGCGTGATGAGGGCAGATGGGTGAAAAGGGGCTCAGCCCGGGAGGTCTACCATGGTGACAAGGGTGATCGGTCCTTGATTATGGTTTGGCAAAGGGTTGTTGATAATTCCAAGGTTTTGCGGAGGCTGTTGATTATTTTAGTTAGAATTTTGAAGGGATTCCCAATAAATCTGGTTTTGATCGTTTATTTAGTATATCATATCTCTCAACACCCAACAGTCTTCCAAGTTATGTCCCCGCGTATCGGTAAAAAGTACAGAACTTGGTGTAATCGAGGTTAGCAAGCCAGGGCTATGGCCGCTCTGGTGGGAAGCGAATGAGGTTTTGATCACTTAGGAGATGAAAAATATTAGGGATGGTATTGGGTAATGGAGGATAATGATCTCGTTTAAGCTGATAGGGATCTCAGGTCAGCTAATTAAAATTTTGGGGCGGGGGTACATTATTGTAGCCCTGGGTACTGGCAGGATGGTTTCAGGTAGCATTTTGGTTCTGGTTAGGGTATTGGTTTCGGTTAGGATATTGGTTCTAATTTTTATTAACGTATTGTTGCTAATTATATTACTGACTCTGACCAGAGTTTCTTTGCTGGTTGTTCCCATTGCCTTGATTAGAGATCGTATTGAATTGCTCAGAGCTTGACCTTTCTTATTATTTCAGGGCCTTGAATCGTCGAAAGTCGAGGCCTTCGATGCTGCAATCGAAAACGCGAGGTCTCCTCCCTTTATGTCGCTGGATGTGACTAGGGCGCAAGTGAAGAGTAGCGAAATCTGGGCAATTGCTCATGATTAGAGCGCTTCGAAGGGGCTCTCTAACGTTATCTATGATGATGTCAATTACATCTTTTTCTCTCATCAAACTTCCTATACGAGCCGCGAGTTTCCTCTAGCGTGATACAAAATTGGCGAAGTCTTCTTCGGTCTCTTGCTTCATCGTTATCAAGTCACTGAGACTGATGGCCTCCTGTATCAGATGCTTGTATTGATCTAAGAATTGTCTGACTAATTCTTTGAATGTGTCAATTTTATGTAGCGGGAGCCCGACGAACCAGTCGAGGGCTTCTCCTTCGAGTGACCTCTGAAAGTAGTGTATCAAAGTCCGTGATTGGAGTGAATAGGTTGGCAGTCATTGCAGAACAATGCCATATGGTGGTTTAGATTCTCAGTGTTGTTGTATTTGCTAAATTTCGGGGGCTTAAATCTCGCAGGTAGATTGAATTCAAGGTATCAGCAGAAGTTTTCGAATCTGAATGACAAATAGGAGCAGTTTTTCTTAGTCATGTATTCGTCGATCATTTTGGGGAGATCCTCTACCCTCAAGATGGCATCTTGCTTAGCGGTCTAGGAACGAATTCTGTCTTGATGTCCACTGTTGAGGAGCGACTGGAGAATGCGCCTAGGTGGCGACACGTGCGGTGATATCATTGTCGGAGTAGGAGGTGGCCTCTCCTGTCTTTGTCATTCCCGTTCTTCCGTGTCTCACCGTTCCATGATGGTCTCGTATGTTGCGGCTAAGCCGTGGAGTAGTTCGTCGGCTTCATCTCCTCCCCTTTATAATTTCTGGACACTGAAGTTTACAAGTTGTCAAGCTATAACGTTATGCCCGATGTCGTTGTCTCTGTGCCCGTCGTTGTGGCTGGTGCTCGAAGGTTTGAAGGGGGTTTCCTCACCGCCGGCCATATTGATTTCCGAATTGTATTGTGTTGAGCCCTCGAGTGGCTGCTCATGGTACATCGAGTTATCATGGTACCCCCATAACAACGGGTCACCAATTTTAATCCTTCGTATTCCTGACATCTCGAGCCACTGGTGTATGCTCATGTGCTCTCGGTAGTACACTTAAGTGCGGAAAGTAATAAAACAAAAGAAAACTAACTAGAAGACAAGGAAACTTAACTAGACATGGGCGGCTTTGGCAACAAGATGTCCCATCGCGATCGCCAGTCTGTTGGTACGCGCTTTTTCTATGTCCCTTTCGATCCCTGAAAAGAGTGGCCCAATTCGATCCAAGTGGACTCTGGCAAAGGCGGTGTTTTTTAGAGGTGGTTAAATACTGAAAATAAAGAGGTAAATTCTACAAAACTATCTGGTTCATTGCGATCGCCAGTTGCAGATGTTTATCGATGTTGCAACACGTCATTGATCACACCTTCTGAGATGGAGGTATGGGTTATTCTCTTTACTGAATCATCAATCGGCCGATGTCAGCAGCACTAGGTCGCCTAGACGTTTAGTCAAGCTAGTTTTCCTAATTCTCTTCTAACTGCTTTACCTTTCCCATGCTTATTATGATTTTTGACTGCTTTAATCTCCTAATATTATTCGGAATCTAATTAATTTTAATCCTACTAGAAGTCTAATTAATCGGGGAATCCTAATTCAACTAAGTCCCCTAATTTGACTAGAAGTCTAAACAACTTAATATTCTAACTTAAAAAATAAATCTAATTGATATTCAAATTCTAATGAAAGCCTATTCTAATTAGAAGTCTAATTAATTTCCTAATCCTAATGAAAGTCTAATTATGTCAGAGTCTAATTAGGATTTCTAATCTCACTAGAAATACTAATCTTACTAAAACTATAAAAATACGCTAAATAAATTAATTATATCAAGACTCTGATTAATCAGAGTGTACTAAAAAAAAGAGGGGTTTTGGGCCCACTATGCTAAGGAGGATCGGCCCCGTTCCTGGGTACCCTCCGTAAGCTCCCTTGGGCAAATTAGATGGCTAGAGATTGAAAATCTAATTTTTAATTTAGAAATTACATATTTAAATATCAAAATCACAAATTTTAAAGGATTGGAAACTTAAAAATTAAGAACTATGGATAGAAAAATCTGGAATTAAGAACTAATGATTCTAGGACTGAAACTTGAACTAAGATCTACAACATAGAAGTTAAGATTGGAAGGTCAAAGACCTAAGCTCTAGAAATTTAGAACAAAATTCAAGGCTAAAAAACTAAAATCAAAACTATGAATTAGAATCTAAGATCAACAAATATGAAGAGAAATCAAAAGGCTAAAGCTAAGGACTGACTCTAGTAACTAGGAACTAGAACCAGAAGAATTAAAAACTAGAAGAAAAGTATACCTGAGGCCAGGGCCGCAAAGAGGAATCTCAAAATCCTAATCTTGAAAGCGAGGAACTTGAGAGAGGAGAGATCTCTAAAAAATTTGTTGCTATAAAAGATTGATGTCTCAAATTGTTATCCTTTGGGTCGAGGTGGTGGGGTCTATTTATAGATATTTGGCCAATTGTTCGCCCTGTGGGGTGCGCTCAATTGGTCGGTAGATTTCAATTACGCATCATTTCTGGTGCGCTCAATTGAATCACGCACTTGATTCCAGGCACTCAATCACTTTGAGTCGGTGATCGACTTACTGAGTGACCGGCTGACTAGCTCAACCAGGTGTCCCAGTCCTAGTCTAATTAGACTAATTGCATGCTCTGTTATATGTGCTTAATCCAATTAAGCGCACGTTTAAGGGCACTTAATAGGAGAATTTTGGTGGTCTAAGGAGTTAGAGACCAGGTTCACTTGGGAACCAATCACGCGCAAGTGGTGGGGCGTGTAAATAGATTGCGCACACTGAATAGGGCGTGCAATCGGGTCTCAAGGCGATTTCTAGACGGATAGAAGGCAAGTCCAAAAGGTACTAATTGCGCGCTAGTGGTGTAGCATACAATGTGATCACGCGCGCCTAGCAGGGCACGTAATCAAGGCCTAAGGTGGTCCTTGGGAAATACAATCCTAGTCCAAGAGGGACCAATTACACACCAGCCATGGGGCGTGCAATAGAGTTACGCGCGCTAGACAGGGTGCGTAATTCGGGACTTTCCTAGGTTTGAGCCGAGTCCAAGCCACAGAGCTATTGTTTCTGCCTCGGTCTCGACCATGTACTATTGTTTCAGTGCATGGTCCCTGTATAGGGTTTTAAAATCTTCAAAGAAGGTTAGTCCTTTTTCGGAGATCATGGGTGAGGCCAAAGGTTGATTGGACAAATTTGTATACTCCGAGAGGGCAAAATGGGGGTGTCTACAGAGGGTTTGTACTTACTATTGTTGAGACCTAGAGTTGACCGACGACTCTAGGTTAAAACATGCATGATGATCGATTCAGCAGGTAATCATTAAGATAGGGCCTACATATTTGAGAGAGGATACGTCGCCCCCATTATTGAACCCTCCATTTTTGCTATCTTTTTTCGTCTGTTTTTCAAAATCTCATCGGCTAGGACTCAACCATTTTTGTTTCTAAAATCTTTCCTTCTATCTCCTGTTTGATTTCGGAAACCTATTCAAGTTCTAAGCAATATCCAAAAACTAGGGTTTGTAGATTCAAGATCAAGGTAACAACCTTTAAACGGATGAATCTCTGCTAATGTTTATGAAAACTTATATGCAAGTGGTGATTTACTGAATAATATTCTCTACATCTTGCAGATAAAGAAATTGCAATATGTCGAGAGAAACGGGCAAGCAATAGAGGGAGGAAGAAGGAGATGGAGGTAACAATTCAGATAACTCTCCTCTTACAAGCCATATTGCATGGTTTGTTGCCCTCAAAGCTAAATCAAAAGTAGCAAACCAACCTAAAAAGAAAGCTAGGTCCTTGGGAGTGGTTATTAAAGAAACTCAATCTGAAGGAATGGGAATTGAAACAATACCTGCCCCAGAAAAGAGTATAAAAATAGAAAAGGAAAAAAGACAATGACCTCTGATAGGGCATTGGAATGACTCCCCAAATCAATGAAACATCATCTGGTGGGAGCCGAAGTCTCAGTAGATGTTGATTTCTTGGAAAAATTTGAGATTATTGGCGAGGCCATCAAATACTTTAAGGATGATGGGCTACAATATTTCTTAGAATCAGGAGTCACACTAGTCTATCCTAGAGTGGTGATCTCTAGGGTAATGCACGCACTTAGGAAAATATCTAAACTACCCTCTGACCATCCGAAAGCCCATATGTTAAGGATGCCACCCAATGTTCTCCTAGAATTTTTTCAAATGGCAACCAATCTACTAGGAAAAAGCTCTTAAATATTACCAGCAAGAACTCCATAAATAGCTAGGTGACAAGAATCATCTACTGACCGTAGCTGAAGGAAAAATTTTGAAACTACAAGAAGATAATGATTTCCTCAGTTTAACCAATGCTGAACAGAAGCAGATTATTAAGTCTCTTACAAAGAAATGTTGGGCCGCAGTAGCAAAAGAATAAAATAAAGTAGAAAAGCTGAGAATAGAGATACAACTAAAATCTGTCGTGATTAAAAAGTTGACTGCAGATTTGAAAAACAAAGAAAAAGTAGAAAAGGAGCAACAGAGTCTGAAAGGAAGCTCCTGCAGAATGATAGATGAAAGGGAAAGCACGGATGAGGATGAGCCTGCAACACAAAGCGAACCACTTTCAGAAGAACAAGATAATTACTCCACAAATGTGGTGTCTAGCTCGGAAGAAGACCCTACTACTTCCATTCTTGTACCATACCCTTCATCATCAAGTGAGTGAAAAATACAAAACAACACAAGCCTCACAAGTATGATCTTTAAGGTAAATAAATTAAGCACTCTAGATTTTTCCTAGGTTTATACTTTTATGTAATTAGTTTTTATTTTTTCAAACTCATTGTAAATATTTAGATAATATATGACATTTCCTTTTAACTAACATTTACTTTTGACTAAATATGTAATTGTTTCAAATTTTTCTTCAACTTTTGTCATTGATATCTCTGAGAATAAAATAGATGTATTTTCCTCAAGTTTGGGGAACATTCTTTAAAGAATTTTTTTCACATCCAGTATACAATCAATAATATCAGTGATTCAAAAGTTAAATAAATTTTAAGTGTCCCCTATATTTTTTATTTTTTTTTGTGCCATTGAGGGCATTGTTTAAATTAAGTTTGGGGGGATACACAACTTTTGTGTATAGTAGTCAGTATATTAGTTTTATTTTGCTTTTTGCATAATAAATTTTGCATAAATTTTTTTTTCTTTTTTTTTTCTTTGAATTTTTAAAAAAAAAATAGTTATATAGTTAATCATTATATGTGAATTATGATAGAAAAATTATGATTCTTAAAAACTTATGATCCATCATAGCAGAAGTTCAATAATCAAGAATATAGAACAGTTACAATTCATGTTTTAGCTTGTTGAACACTGTATTAGATTGAATGTTTGAAACAATAGATTAATCTGAACTTCAATATTTAGACTGTAGTTTCAAAATTATAAACCAGTGAGCATCAGAGACTAATTTTTCTTTCCTTGAGAGAGAGACTGCTTCTATTCAATTCAATATCTTTGAACTTCTCTACTGATTTTTCTGATAAATCTCATATTATTGAATTTAGAATCAAATATTCTATGACTATGAAAACTCATTTTTTTTCTAGAACTATCTATTAGAAATATCAAAATAAATCGTAAAGATGATTAGAGGCCATCTTTTGTTAAACCAGAGCCAAAAAGCCAAAATCTCATAAAATAACTTATCCTTTGAACCCATATTAGAAGTCTAAACTGAATTTCTTTATACCAAAAATCTTGAAAACCCTTAACCATAAGTACTACCCGAAGCTTTCAACCTTTAACCCTTACATTTTTCTAAGAGTTTAGAATACAAAAAAAGGAAAGAAGAGAGAGTGAAAGGAGTAAAAGCAAAAATAGAAAAGGGGAATGCTGAAAATAGGGTACAACTGAAGAAATTATCTTGAAGAATATGGGAGAAGAGATGAATAACTTAAAAGATGATTTAGAAAGAAAAGAAAGAAAAATCGTGAAACACAATTCTACAAATCAATTGAAGAAATGGGATTAACAAAATGAAAAAATAATAAGAAGTAGTAAATAGGAAGAAGCATCCAAATTAGTGGATACTTACTGAAGTAGAAAAGAAAAAAAGAAAAAGATGGGAGAAAGAAGGACTAAATTCTTAAAAAAAGTTTGAATCCTTTTCTACCTTTCTTTGACACCTTCTGAAACCCAAAGCCCCATTACAAGCCGCAGGAAAGACCTTTTTGATTTACGATTTGTAAAAAATAGAGATGTGAATAATAGATACTATGGATTGCACAGGGAATCATATAAATAAAATAGATTATCTTTTCCATGAGATTAGAATTTTTTTCCAATTATCCTTTGACTAAATTCTTCTAAAATACACTGTGAGAACCCAAAAGTTTCGATATTTTTTTTTAGCGTATGCCAATAGTGAGTTTTTGAATGAAAGTATTTTCTAAAACTGTAGTTTAGAAAAATCTATGAAGAATGAACTTTTCACTGATGCATACACTCTGTGCTTACTATAAATTGAAATTGTTGAATTTCTAATCAAGGATGTCTGTTATAATGAAAATCATAACAACCATGTGATGATCAACTTAGTTAACTTAGTTAGTGTACGAAAATTAGTTTAGATCTTCAACTTTTTATTTTCTTATAAATTTTTTAAAAATATTTTGAAAAATCCAAAAAAATATTTGAAGTTTATAGGTAACTTCAATAATAGCCTTCAAGAGACTACAACTCCTCTACTAGGGATCACCTAGGAGTTTTAAACGCTTGTTGCATATGCTAAATGCAATAGTTCTCCCTATGAAAGTGGTATTTAATTTCTTAGTTTGGGATCTTTTATATTTCCTTGTTTGCTAGGGACTAGCAAAGAGTAAGTTTGGGGGTGTGATCAGTCACATAATATTCTATTTTACCACCCTCAACTTAGTAATGTTAGGACTTAGTTTGCTACTAATAAGTTACTAATGTGCAGATATTAAGGAAAATAACCAAAAGAGAACCCAAAATGTTAATATTCGTCAAAATGAACTCATAAAGCAATAAAAAGACGATTGAACAAAAACGACAAATCATCGCTTACTAAAAGATGAAAAATCGTGTTTTACGATTTTGCAAAATGATGCAAAGGAAGAAGTAGAAAATCATAATTTATGATTCTTCATAAGAAACCCATTCAATGCTAAAGTAAAGTATAACAGAAAGCGATTGATCGTAAAGTAAAATAAAGAATCGTTCTATAGGAAGCTGTGTTAAAAGCTAAAAATTCGTGATTTACAATTTTATAGAAGGAAAGCCTATTATTGTTGCTGATCACGTGAGAACTTACACAGCCATGAGAATAATTAGAAGAATTTTTTACTTAGAGGTCTGGCTAATCACGAATCTGAGAAGATTGACGAAAAAGACTCTTAAAGGACTCTGCTGCTGAAATAAAGGAGAAAACCTAGAAGTATCAACCATTAAAACAAGGAAAGATAAAATTAGAATTAGAGTTATATTAGGACAGTTTTATTTTACTAGTTTCTTTTATTAGAATTATAGATCTTATGATCTATAAATAAGAGGGCCTGGTATAGGAATTAGCCATCGAAGAAATTCCCAGCATCAATTAACAACTGAGGTTGTGTTTTCTTCCGATCATTAGAGTAGTTTAGTTTAGATATCCAAGGTTTCTCGATCACAATTGACGACTGGGATTGAGAGCTGAAAGATTAAAGTAGATATCTGTAATTTCTCAAAAGCAATTAACGACTGCAACTGAAGGTGAAAGATATAATTTTTATTGCTTTCTAGTTTAAATTTATTTTATTATAATTTCCTACTTTATAAATATCTTCAAATTTTAATTTGAATTGACGACTCAGGTTGAGGTTTGTAGATTAGTATAATGGTTTTTATTTTTCATTTTTGAATTTCTAGAATTTAATTGACGCCCAAATTTCTGGTAGATTAAAGATTAGATTAAGTCTGTGTTGAAGGATGCTAGATTTTGATTGACGACCAAATTCTACAAGACTACAATACGGTATAACGGTATTTTTAATTTGTAAACATCCTATAGCTGAAGATTATGATTGATGACCACAATCTGAAGAAGGAGGATTTAGGATTTACTTTCTGCAATTTAGTTTAAGAAACCATTCTTTATTCATATTTCTCAAGTAGTTTAGGATCTTAAAAGATAAATATAAGTTTTCATAAAATTAATATATATTTATATATTATAAAATATTTTCTCATGTGAATGATCCTATACTAGCTCTACAATTTCCATTATGCGCTTGCAATAGGTTAGGACTTAATTAGATACATATAACCAGCGAATCAGTACTCCAGGATCCTTAAGCTTGGGCAGAGTTCTAGCTTGCAAGACTTACTTGCTCAATTAAGAAAACTTTTTATGAGACATTGTTTCATTGTTTCCATTTCTGCGTGCACATCTCTTTTAGGAACCGTGCATAGGCTGGGACTTGCTTGATTACCTCCAGGAGGGGCAAGTTAATCTTCACTTCTTTGAAGATTTCGATGATTTCTTCCAACTTTTTGGGCTTTTTATCAAAAGGTGACGGTGCACCAAAGGCATTAGGAAAGGGTAACTTTGGTACATGAGGTACTTCGATTACAGAATTTGGAGCACTATCTTTATTATCATTTTTTTTATGTTCTTTTTCTAATTTTTTTGTTTTTCTGGTAGTAGGACTTCTTCTATGGTTTCCCTTTCTTTTCACGGGTCTCAGGGACGGCTACTTGTGTAGGCATATTTACCCTATTGTCAATAGTTCTTCCACTTCTTAAGGTCTAAACCACTTGAATGTGAGATGTGGAAATTGGTATATTTCCCTCACTAAATTGTCCTCCCAAGTTGTTCACTATTAGTGGACACACTTGATTATTTTCTTTCTCCACCCAGTGGCTAGTTGCCCAATTTGTGTTACTAGGTTCGTAACGGATTGAGCACAGGAATATAAGTCCTGGGATATTTGGGCAATTTGAGATAGCTCCTTAGAATGTTGATACGCCTATTGTTGTAGATCTTGGAGGATCTGAACAATAGTAGCATCATTATCTTCCTTGGGCTATTGGTCAAAAGATTGGTTTGAGGCATATATCTGTTGAAAATTTTGAAGATATTGTGGATCTGCATATGATAATTCTTGTTGATTTACCCTTGGGAAGTCATAGTAGTTTCCCCGCTGAGGATTATAGGAATTCTCAGGAATACCCCAATGAGAGACAAAGGCTTGCTCTATTCCCATTGGATAAAAGGAGGTGGTTGGGTATTCCATCGAGACATAAGTAAATTGGAAACTTGGCCAAAATGGTTTGTCATGGCCTTGCATGGTTGTCTATTTATTATATGTGCTTTATTTTTATTTTTTTGAAAGCTGGGAGAGAAGATAAATCTGAGCCTCTAGCTTCTCTTGTCAGTAGAAGAGTTGGGACCTTTGACTTGCTACTCCGAATGAACCTGCAAAAGCTTAAGAAGTGATCAAAGAAAATTAAAAATATAAAGATAAATAAAAAGAAAAAGATAAATTCTAGTTTTTAAAATAACACAAAAATATAGAGAAGAAAATCTGTTTCCCCGGCAGCGGCGCCAAAAACTTGATGTGCTCTAAATTCGTACTAAAGTCTTAACCTATTACAAGAGCACAATGCACTAATACAGGATCGTTCCCACGAGGAAGTTATTTCTTCTATATTTTATTTATCTTAAAAACTTATATTTATCTTTTAAGATCCTAATTTATGGGAGAAATATGAATAAAAGAATGATTCGTTTAAACTAATTACAGAAAATAAATCTAAATCCCCCTCCTTCCAGATTATGGTCGTTAATCACAATCCTTTAGTGCTCGAATATTTACAAAATTAAAGTACCGTTACACTGAATTTTAGTCCTCTAGAATTTGGGCATCAATCAAATACTAAAATTTCATAACCCAGATTTAATCTAATCGACAATCTTTCTAGAATTTGGGCGTCAATCAAACTCAAGAAAATTGAAGATGAAAAAGTAAAAACCATTATACTAATCTATAGATTTCCAATCTATATCGTCAATTAAAATAAAAACTTTTAGATGTTTACAAAGTAGTAAAAGTGCATAAAAATAAATCTAAACTAGAAAGCAATAAAAAGATCTTTCATCCCTCAGTCACAAGAATCAATTGCTCTTGAGAAACTACAGATGTTCTACTCTAATCTTCCAGCTCGCAATTGCAATATTAATCACTGAATTATGCCACTTTCCATCTCCAAACCTAGTCTTTAATAGACCTTTGAGCTGTTAATAACTGATGTTTAAGTGTGTTTGTGTAGTGGCAATAAATTGCAGCTTAGTGTAACAATCCATCTAATGCATGCCAAGAAGAGACGAAAGAGAGACAAACATTGAATCTGATGGAAAGACAGGGATTGAACCAGTGTGATCCCCACCATGAGGGCTGTTTAGCATGCCCTGGGCCCCTAGAAGCCCTACAGTGAAAGGGAAGTGGGGCCCACACTCAATGAAGTGCAGCAGTAGGGTGGACAAGGCAACAGAGAATCATATCCTTGACCTCGAGGAAATGCTGAGTACACTCGAGAAGTTGTCAAGCAGTTCAGTGACTGCTATAGTAACCACTCGAGTTGCTTTCAAGCAGCTCTATGTCTTCGCAATCAACCTATCGAGCAGCTCGAGCAGATTACACCTCCATAAATTTAATCTTGAGCAGTTCTCGAGCACTTTATAGTTAAAGCAGTGCGGCTGTCGAGCAGTTCAGGCTGCAATAAACAACCTGTCGAGTGCACTACAGAAGAACATGTCGAGTGTCTACAAAATCTGTCGACACCTTCAGATCCTACCTATCAGCAGCCACTCGAGAACCATGAGGAGCAGCTTATCCACTCGAGATCCACTCGAGCTTTTATGCTTGAAGTTGTCTGAAGCTTCAACCACTCGAGCAGCTCTATCCATTCAAGCCTCAACCACTCGAGATCCACTCGATTTTGATATTCTGAAGCATTTAAACCTGTCAGGAACCTCTTGAGATTTATGTTATGAAGCTCAACCACTCAAAGCTCAGGTTCCTGCTTGCACTAGTGAACTTTAAGGGTATTTTTAGAATTCAACGGCGCCTGGGACAATGTCCCAATGTGTTGAGTTGTTCCCCACATCCCAAGATAACACTTGGCTGAAAATAAGCCACATCAGCAGGATCCTAACTAACTCGATTCTTCTCTTCTCTGATTGGCCAAAACAAAAAGGAACTTTAGGAATTGTATAAAAGCCATGTAAAGATGCAGAAATGGACGGCTGAAGAGATCTGGAGCAAGGGAGCCCTGTGGGATATTCTTGCCTTAAGTCATTTTAGGGTAAGGTCATCTTTTTTGTATTCTTCTCTCCTTCCTTAGCTCAGCATGTTGGGCTAAGTCTTTGTAATAGTTAGGGCTGAGATAAGCTATAAAAAGGCTATGCATTAGCTTTGTAAAGGGTCTGGAGTCTTGCAGAGACTGCAACCTTGAGGGCAAACCATTGTAAGTTCATTTTTAAGTAATAAAAGCTATATTTACTGTTTCATTCAATCTGTAATTTTCTTGTGATTTTCATTTAGATCCTTATAGATTGTATGCACCTATGGATGCATGAGCTTGTAGCCTCATAAACATAGCGGTGCAGTGATTCTCTTATTCTAGCTTTTAACCCCCATGACTGGAGTATATCCATGGGATATCTTGTGACCATTTAAGTGGACAAGATATAGCCTTAGGACTAGTCCATATCTCAGGGTTGAGTTGGATTGTTCTACCTTACATTTGACCTTATAGCCAAATGAAGGACAGCTGCAGATTCAACTCTTGATCTGCTTTGTCATGCCTTTTTTAGTGAAGATCAGCCCCTAGCTATTTACTTCCCACATTTTCTATTTACTTTCCCAATCCATCTTCATCCTTCTCTAAACCCCCTTTCTTTTATTACTGTTTTTATAGTTAGTTTTATTTCTATTTTTAGTTTAGTTTTTGTGACACCAAACAACTCCCTCCCTTTACCTTGCTTTCCTAGTTTTTGTTTGGAAATGTCAGATCTGTAGTAGATCTGGAGATCTACTATTCTATTATTGTGTTTAGATCATTAATCCCTGTGGGACAACCCTTACTTATCAAAACTTGCAACAATAGCCCTAGATCTTGCAGGACTGTGGTTGTTTTGCTGTTGTGTTCAATCCATTTTCTAGCCCTTCTTTATCTATTTTTGCCCTCTTTATTTTTACTATATTTTGACCACACATTTACAATAAAAAGAACTACAACACAATTAACCAACAATAATAAGTTTTTGGAGCCACTGCCGGGGATCTTTGATCTAAGTAGTAGATCCGAGTTTTTCTTTATGTTTGTATTCATATTTGTTTATTGCATTTTATCTATTTGAATAAATTACTGTTGTATTTTTGGGACTTGTACAGAACTGGAGCAATAGCAATGGGGAGCAAATAGCTGCAGCTAGAGCACAACCTGCCTTAGTTTGCATCTTTTTCTCCCTTGTCTTTGTTTCATTTCTGCATTCTTTAAATAGCAGCAGTGATGTTTTCTTTTTTATTATTTATTGTATATTTTTTTTTGTGTTGCTATAAGCACTTTTTACTTGAGTGTGTTATATGCTGGGTAGAACGTCACTCAATCCTAAGCTAGAGCCTTTGAATCTTGAAATAAAGAGAGTCCTTAGGCCTAGGCAACCATTACATACCCCAGTTGAACCTATCAAAATATTAGTGATGGGAGAGCAACCTAGACCTCTGAGAGACTACTATGCACCAAGGGCATATTCATCCCCCTTTTGCATTCAATTGCCCACAGCTGAGGGTAATTATGAGATTAAACCTCAGACCATCTAAATGTTACCATCCTTTCATGGGTTAAGTAAAGAGGACCCTTACAAGTACATTGATGAGTTTCTTGCCTTGTGCACTACATTTAAAATTGCTGGCTTGGGAGATGAAGTCACTAAAATGAGGCTTTTTCCTTTTTCATTAAACGATAAGACAAGAAATTGGCTTAACAAGCTCCCACCTAATAGCATAACATCTTGGAATGCCCTACAGTGTCAATTTTTAGCTAAGTTTTTCCCTATGAGCAAAACCAGTCAGTTCAGAAAGAGCATCATCTCTTTTGCTCAGTTCCCAACTGAAGATTTTCATGAAGCTTGAGAAAGATTTAAGGAAGTGTTGAGGCAATGCCCACACCATCAAATCCCCAAGTGGCAGCTTGTTTAAAGTTTCTATCAGGGGATTGATTCAAAGAGTAGAGATATGGTGGATGCTTCATGTGGTGGCACTTACCTCAGTAAAACTGATGAGGAAGCCTAGGATTTATTTGATGTGATCAGTGAAAACTCTATGCAGCAGGAGTCTCTGACAAGAAATGACATTGAGCCAACTGCTAAAGGTGCAAAAAAACTCACTTCTAAAGGAAAAGTATATGAATTAAATGTGTACAATGACCTGAAAAGGAAAGTGGACAATTTGTCTAAAAAGTTTGATAAAGTGTTGAGTGTGTTGCAGCCCCAAACTGCTGCACAGGTTGAAGAGGCATGTCTAATATGCCAATCACCCACACACTCACTGTTATACTGTCCATTAGCTGGTCAATATCCTAAGTTGGTAATGGAGCATGCTAATGCTGCCCATTCATATAGACAGCAGAAGGTGGAGACAAAATAACTTTCAGCAACCCCAGCAGCAGTAGGCAATGCCCTCTAGACCAGCCCAACAGTACAATCAAGGTTATGTACAAAGACAATAATTTTCTTAGCCTGTGGCACAGCCAAATCAACTAACCTTGCCACCACCACCACAGATCAGAGAACCCTCCTTTGAGGAGCAGGTTTTGTCCTCACTACAAAATCTCAGCTCCTTGTCACAAACTGTGAACTCCCATAGTCAGAGTATTAAAAAATTTGAAGACCAGCTGGGTCAAATTTTAAACACTCTGACTAGGAGAGAAGAGGGTAGACTGTCAAACCAGACAATGACAAACCCCAAGGGGCAGTTTATGATTGGTGAAGGTTCCTCAACTCATGAGGAAGCTTAGGCCATCACCACCTTGAGGAGTGGTAAAGTGGTGGATAACCAAGTGGGCTGTGAGAGAAAGACGGGTGCAGGAGAAGAAAACTCAGCCCTATTGTTGTGCAACAGGAGGAAAATAATGGGGCTGTTGTTGAGCCCTAATAGTAGAAAAAAATTTTAAATACCAAAAATAATGATGTGGATGCTAGGCAAGTAGCTAAGGTAACAGCAGTACCTCAGCTGTCATTTCCTCAAGTTTTCAAGGGACCCTCTCTTTTTTATAAGGGAAATGTCAGAATAGAGGAGATGATGGACACATTCAAGCAGGTGAAAATCAATTTGCCTTTGCTTGATGCCATCAGGCAGGTCCTAGCCTATGCTAAGTTCTTTAAGGACCTATGCACCCAAAGGAGAAAGGCTAGGATTCACTTGTCTAAGAAAGTGTTTGCAGATGAAAAGGTAAAATCTATTTTGTCCATAGCTACACCAGCTAAGCTTCAAGACTCAGGGGTACCTACTATCCCCTGCACCATAGGTGACCACACCATAGGAAGAGCTCTCTTAGATTTGGGAGCTAGTGTCAACCTGCTTCCATACTCAGTGTATGAATAGCTAGGTTCGGGGGAGCTAAAGCCCACACCTGTGGTCCTCTAATTGGCTGATAGGTCTGAAAGAATTTATGGGCATTGTGGAAGATGTGCTGGTGGGTGTAGACAAATTTTTCTACCCAACCAGTTTTTGGTGTTAGACATTGAGCCTACTAAGTGCAGCACTCCCATACCTGTTATTTTGGGCAGGCCATTTCTGACCACTGCCAATGCTTGCATTCAATACAGGTCTGGAGTGATAGAAGTCACTTTTAGAAATATGAAGGTTAAGTTGAATGTGTACAATACTGCCAATCAGCCTCAACTTGATAATGAGGACTGTTTTGCAGTAGATGTCATAGAGGAATTAGTGGAAGAGACCTTACCCAAACTATTAGATTGGGATAAGGTATTAGATGATTTTGAAGAAGTATAGACTAAGGTTGTTGAGGAGGCCCCCACTCTTTGTTGAAGAAATGAACACATTGGATTCTTCAGTGGGCCTAGTGCAGCACTCTACATGGAGACCTACTTTGCTACCCCGCCCTCAACCCTCCAAGGCACCTTTGTTGCCTTCTGTGGAAAGTCCTTCAGATCTAGAGCTGAAGGAGCTGCCAAAGTCTTTGAAATATGCATTCCTGGGGCAGGATAAAAAATTGTCGGTAATTATATCCTCCTCTCTCACTGAGCAGCAGGAGGAGGAATTACTGTGTCCCCAGGAAGCATAAGAAAGCCACTGGATGGACAATTGCTTATTTGAGAGGAATTAATCCATCTATTTATATGCATAAAATTTATTTGGAAGAGAGTTCTAAAACCCTCTAGGGAAATACAGAGAAAGTTTAACCCTCACATGCAGGAAGTACTCATGAAAGAAATTGTCAAATTACTTTATGCTGGGGTCATTTACCCTATTTCTGATTCTGAGTGGGTGTCACCTATCCAGGTGGTCCCCAAGAAATCTGACATCACAGTAATACCAAATGAGTCTAGAAAGTTGATGTCAATCAGAGAGACCACTGGTTGGAGAGTGTGCATAGACTACAAAAAATCGAACCCCAAGACCAGAAAGGACCACTTCTCTTTGCCTTTTATTGATCAAATTTTGGACAAGCTGGCAGGCAAAGCATATTACTGCTTTCTTGATGAATATTCTGATTACAACCAAATACTAGTATATCCTCAAGACCAAGAAAAGACTACTTTCACTTGTCCATTTGGCACCTTTTCCTATAAAAGGATGTCATTTGGACTGTGCAATGCTCCTGTAATTTCTAGAAGTGCATGTATGCCATTTTTTCTAATATGATTGAGTAGTTTTTATAAATTTTTATGGATGACTTTTCAGTCTATGGGGATGATTTCAGTCAATATTTGCATCACCTCTGTCTTGTGCTTCAAAGGTATGAAGAAACCAACTTAGTTTTGAGCTGGGAAAAAAACCATTTTATGGTCACCCAATGAATTGTACTTTGCCATGTGGTATCCTAGAAGGGCATAGAGGTTGATAAGGCAAAGATTGACCTAATTTTACATCTGCCCCCACCAAAAACCATCAAAGAAATTAGATCATTTTTAGGACATGATGGTTTTTATAGAAGGTTTATTCAAGATTTCAGCAAAATCTCCAAGCCATTGTGCCACTTGTTTTGTCAAGATGTGCCATTTGTGTTTGATGCTGAATATGTGAAGGCATTTGAGATATTGAAAAAGTGTTTGACCTCTACCCCAGTGATTCAGGCCCCAGATTACACTCTACCCTTTGAACTAATGTGTGATGCATATGATTTTACTGTTGGAGCTGTTTTAGGACAGCGAAGAGAAAAACTGCCATGTGTAGTTTACTATGCCAGCAAGACACTACAAGAAGCTCAACTGAATTATACAATCGCTGAGAAAAAGTTTCAGGCTGTAGTGTTTACTTTGGACAAGTTTAGACCTTATTTACTAGGGTCTAAAATTGTAATTTTACTGACCACTCTATCCTAAAACATTTGCTAGCAAATAAAGATGCATAGCCTAAGCTGATTAGATGGATCTTACTCCTGCAGGAGTTTGATCTTGAAATCAAAGACAAAAAAGGGGTGGAGAATGTGATAGCTCATCACTTATCCCGGATTATAATAGATGAAAGTGTTGCAACACCACTTAAGGATTCATTCCCTAATGACCAGTTGTTTGCCATCAAGTCTAGTTTGCCCTGGTTTACAAATATTGCCAATTACCTTATTGTAGGTAGGATTCCTACTCACTGGTCCAAGATGGATAAAGACTTATTCTTTTCACAGGTCAAGTATTTTTTCTAGGAGGATCCATACCTCTATAAATATTATACATACCAGGTGATTAGAAAGTGTGTCCCTAAAAGTGAAGTCCCCAATATTCTGATCATGTGTCATGAAAATGCCTGTGGAGGTCACTTTGGAGGGAAAAAGACAGCAACCAAGGTACTGCAATGTGGTTTCTATTGACCATCCTTGTTCGAGGATGCTTCTGATCACTGCAAGGCCTGCATGAGATGTCAAAGGATGGGTGGCATATCAAAAATGGATTCTATGCCATTACAACCCATCCTTGTTGTGGAACTATTTGATATTTGGGGGATAGATTTCATGGGTCCATTCCCTCCTTCAATGGCTTTTAATTTCATTCTTGTGGTTGTGGACTATGTTTCCAAATGGGTGGAAGCTATGGCCACAAGGACAAATGATCACAGATTTATCCTAAAGTTTGTGAAAGAAAATATATTCTTCAGATTTGGCACCCACAGAGCCATCATCAGTGATAGGGGGAGCCATTTCTGTAACAAACACTTTGAGAGCTTGATCAAAAGGTATGCTGTTACACATAGGATTGTCACTCCATACCACCCACAGATCAGTGGACGGGTGGAGATTTATAATAGAGAAATCAAGCATATCCTGGAGAAAACAGTCAGGACAGATAGGAAGGATTGGTCCCTGAAGTTGACTGATGATTTGTAGGCTTATAGGACAACCTATAAGACTCCTATAGGGATGTCCCCATTCAGACTGCTTTATGGCAAAGCTTGTCATCTCCAAGTGGAGTTAGAGCACAGGGCCTATTAGGCCATTAAAAATTTAAACATAGACCTAACTCCTGTTGGTTTGAATAGAAAATTGCAACTGTCTAAGCTGAAAGAACTGAGGATGGATGCCTATTTGTAGACACCCAAATTTGGCCTAAGGCCCGATCGAGACATATTTTGAGAGAGGCGCATCTCCTAGCTTTTGATGGCATATATGAAACCCTTAGGAACCTTTTTGAACCCTTAGGAATCACCCTAAGAACCTTTCTGAACTCGTAGAAACCCATCCTGGCCCTTAGAACCATTCCGAACCTAAACCTAGTTTTCTCGGGCAATGGATGAAGAGTAGTGCACTGGGACTAGTTGTGACCTTCTACTATGATATAATCACATAGCATTAAAAAGTAAAAGTCCTCAGCTTTCCAACGGGCCAAGAATCACCCCAATCGGAGCTGTACACAAGAAGATATCGCATTCCAAAGTGTAGGGGCAGAATAGTAAAATCAGCTGAACCCCCCTTAGGAATTTGGCGCAACTATTAAACTAATAGTTGTGCCAGTCATAAGGTGGACCCCACCCCGCGGGTAGCCAACTTTCAGACACTGTAGCTCCACTATATTACTATACATATGCTTGGCGCAACTAATAGTTGTGTCAGGCATATGATCAGTAACCCTGGGTTTTTGCCTCAAATTTCGAGAATGGGGTTTGACCTGTTGACCATCTCAGCATTTAGGGTGTATTTTGCTAGTTCTGTTGCACCCATTTACTATCTATATGCAACTCCTTAAGTGGTTTAAAGCCCCACCCTATCATCCACCATTGGAGCATCTTCTCACACTTTTCAAGGCTCCAAAAACCCTAGGAAACCTTAAATGGCTAGATTACTTAATTACTATTCCAAATTAGCTTTTAAAGACCCTCTTAACCTCTCTTTTCCCTATAAATAGAGAGGCACCCCTCCCTTTACAAAGGCTTGAAAAAATTTACAATTAAGAGATTAAGGAATCCCTTCTCTCTCTCCTCTAGTGCACCAATCCCATACAAATTCCAGAACTTTAAAACTTCCTTTAGACCTTAGCAGTTCACCCAAAAGCTCTAGGTTAGGTGTGTGTTACCCCCTAGCCTTACCTCTCTACCTCTTAGCTATCAAGCCCTAGGAGTTAGAACCCTATTTTTCATCATACAAGCCTTCAAAAGCTCACCGAAGTAAGCCAACGCAAGGCTCCATAGCGGTGCAACAAGGGCCCGAGAGCTCTGGCTCTCCCCTCTATTCCTCTACCTTCTTAATTATTCCTTTATCCTCCCATTTGTGCCGTTATGCCGTCAAATTTTTAATAGAAACGGAGGGGCACAAATAAGATTTTAAGACCATTTGGGCAAGTGGGAGTCTTTTTCTTTTCTTTTATATTATTTTTATTTTGGCCATAAGTAGATATCGCATTAAGCGGGTTGATTGGGTGCCTAACACCTTCCCAATCAATAACCGAAGCCCCTACCCAAGAGCCTTTGGTGTAGACTAGATTCAGAGTCATATTTGTGGCACTTTAGTGCTTATAAAATTGATCTAGGTTTCTCGGGACACCAAAAGCTCCAGGTGGTGACTCTAAATATTTTATTTGAGAGCGCATCGTCGCAACGGGATCGCCACAAATCTCACAGTTGCACAAATGGAGACTCTGCTGGAGAGTAGCTAGTAGAGCTTCCCCTTGAACTTGGCCTCTTTATTTTAGATTTACTAACCTTTTATAGCTGTTTTTTAGTTTATTTTTAATATTTTATTTTACTCATCCCTCCGATTACGTCATTTTACTTATCCCTGCTTTTACGTCATTTAAGAGCCTTACCAGTTTGGCGGGCCTACTTGTGCATTGTCATTTAACTTCTTTATGTTTCCGTCATTTCAAGCACCTTAGCTGATCGACGGGTCTACTTGTGTATTGTCATTTTAATTTCTTACATTTCTGTCATTTCAAGTGCCTTAGCCGTTTGGTGGGCCTACTTACGCTTTTAATTCCGCAATCATATTTCGCTAGTGAACGCCAGCCCGTAGAGGGGGCACGGGACCATCACCCCCGGTCTTTGAACTTAAGAAAATTTCCTTAAAAGTGAAAAATAAAATTGAACCAACAAAGAGGATTTAAATTGATTTTTGTGGGGTAGATTTTCAAGGGTTGGGTTGTTTAGGCACACATACAAACTCTCGGGTCTTAGTACGGCGGCATCCCCTAGTGGTGATGATCCGGAAAAGTCCCAACCCACCTAGTACCTGAGAAAAGTGCTTGCACTTGAGGTATATCGGGTGGGTAACCTTCTCGTTACCAAGCTTAAAACTCAGGAAACAGAGAGCGATAGTGAACCCAATTTAGCCTCTAAACCCTTAGGATCGGTGAGGAAAGAGGTGTATAATATAAACAGTCAGTCCCCGGAAGCCTAGCTTCCACAAAAAGCCAGTTTGGAGACCCATTTCAGACTGAGATTACTGCTATCAAACAATCTGGAGAACCATTTTACTCTGGCGCCACTATTAGTTGCGCCAATGTAAAATGTCCCAAAAGAACACTGGCGCAACTATTAGTTGCGCCAGCTTTATTTTGGGAACTTTTGCTCTGGCACCACTATTACTTGTGCCAGGTTGGTTTTGAGCAACATCAATTCGGATCTATGGCCTATTTCACACCCCGGACTCCCCGATCAGTGCCTTTAATGCCTCTATTTAGGCTCCACAACTTTCGACACCCTATACACTCTCGCCGGTCAAAAGAAGGTGGCTTCTCTTTTATTCATTTCGGGGGATCGGGTTGTTTGCATTGGTTTCTATGCCTTCAATAGATCAAGGGGTTTCCCTTTGATTCTTTCAAAGCGCTTCGGAACCTTTGCTGCGGGACCTATTTAGGGTACGAGAGCCACCCGAGAAGGAAATTCAAAAGGACCCCAGAATCCGCATTTCTGTTCACTTATAAAAATTGAAAAAATAAAAAATAAAAAAACCAAAAATAGAGTCTTGATTGGTGTCGGCACAACGGCATCATCATGCCCTCCGTCATCCCGTAGGGGAAGAAGGAGGAAGCTTTACGGGCCCCATCCGAGGCACCCGTACCTAACCCGATATCGAGATAGGTTGTGGGCCATAGACCAAGCCTATGCTGATCCCGACTCATCCCCGCCACACCAACCCATTCCCATACCGAAGAAGCCTTTACTTCCACCCCCCTCACCCAATCAACCCTCACCATAACCCCCTTGTTCGGTACCCCTATTTTTCCTTCCACCACTTCCCAAAATACCCAAAATTCAAATTTCCCATCATTTTCCCAAGCTATGCCTTCATCCATGGCCATCTCAAACCTATCTCACCTTCCTTCCACACCCATTCAAAACCCATCCTCCACCTTAACCAACATACCCTATTTCTCATCCGCCCAACCCGATCCACCCCCATCCAATTCCCCATCCCTCCATTTGCCCAAGTCAGGCCCATCTTTTCCGAAGCCATGACCAACTTTCCTCTCTCATTCTCCACCACTATGCCCCACACATCTCCCCCATACATACCTAATCCATCCACCAATGCCCCACCTCATTTTTCCAATCCACCCCATATCCCACCCCTCACCTGGGTCATGCCCAATTTTACCGGGGTCATGCCCAATTTTTCCTCTTCACACACCCCATCCATACTCCTCCAGCCATCAAATAACCCTTCTCCATCTAATCCCCCTTCCATGGCCATGATGGAGGAGATGTTCCAAACCTACAATAAGTGGAAGGCCTCCCAACACATCCCCTCTCATCCACACCACACATCTATGGATCTCTCCTATATCCTATCAAGCCCCCAGGCCTCACTCCCCCATGACCCCCATCAACCCCCCATCATCCACACTATCCAAACCCCCATTTCCCACATGTCCCAAGGCCCAATGGCCCAAACCCCCATTTCTCCCATGTCCCAAGACCCAATGGGCCAAACCCCCATGTCCCAAGGCCCAATGGCCCAAACCCCCATTTCCCCCATGGCCCAAAGCCCCATGGCCCAACCCCATGACCCATACCCACCAAGGGCCCATGGCTCAGACCCACTAAGAGCCCATGGCCCATACCCATCAAGGCCTAATGGGTCAGATCCACTAAGGGCCCAGACCCACCAAGGTTCAATGGCAAATCCACCAAGGGCCATGGCCCAGACCCATCAAGGCCTAATGAGTTATACCCATCAATGCCCAATGGACCAGACCTACCAAGGGCTCATGGCCCAAACCCACCAAGGGCCCATGACCCAAATCCATCAATGGCCCACGGCCCAAACCCATCAATAGCCCATGGCCCAAACCCACCAAGGCCCCCCGGGCCACACCTATCATGACCAAGGCTTTATGGCCCAAGCTTCCCAAGGACCCATGGGCCAAACCTTCATAGCCCAACCCTCCCAAGGCTTCATAGGCTAAACCCAAGCCCAGCAAAACCTTGGAGCCTCACACCCATACCCTTCACAATTCCTCCAAAATTTCACCCATTCACAACCCTCATACCCAGCTCAAACCCATGCCTTACATCAACCGCAATTCACCCATATCCCATCATCTCAAAGTCAGTTTCAAGCCTTTCCCCTGGCCCAATGGCCTCATCAGGCCCCACTCCAAAATCTAACTTTCACTCATCCCATCATCCAACAAACCTTCCCTCATCCCCAATAGACTCACCCAACCCCCACTCATTCCATTCCCATCCAGTCCATGCAACACCAGCAAGAGAATCCCGCCCTCACTATACCTTATGTAGAACAGCAGTATGAAGAGGACGAGATTAGGAATAGTGGAGCCTATGTTGGGGCATTGACCAGCCTTAACCCTCCTCCTATAATTGCCCACCCCTGATAGCCCAAAGTGAAGTCCAACCAACTGCAGAGAAAGTGGCCCCCATATCTAAGGAGTCAAAGTAGTTGAAAGAGCAGTTAAACAAAATACAGAAGTAGTTGTTGAAAATGGGTGGTGCTGAAATCCATGCCACGGACTTCACACATTTATGTTTGTTTGCTGAGGTCCCCTTGCCTCCAAAATTTAAAATACTATCTTTTGACAAGTACAACAGCACCGGCAATCCTATTGCACACCTCAAGTCCTACTATGGAGACATGTGCCAATATGGAGGGGACGAAAGGTTACTAATAAAGGTCTTTCAGAAGAGTTTAACTGGTTTGGCCTTAAGATGGTTTACATCTTTAGAACCATCTATGATGAAAACTTGGAAGGATTTGACACACTTATTTCAGGAACAATATGTCTACAATATAGACATTGAACCGCGTAAGTCAGACTTGGCCCGATTGAAACAGAACCCGAATGAGACCTTCAGTGATTATTTGGGGCGTTGGAAAGCACTGGCAGCTAAAGTTAGAAACATGATACCTGATGATGAACAAATAGAAATGATTTCCAAAAATACCCTGCCAGTGATCTCGAACTTTTTAGTGTACCAGTAGCAGTCTAGCTTTGCTTATCTGGTAAGGAACACCAATCGGTGTGAAGACGCTATCAGAGAAGGTCGCCTGAACAAAAATATACCGAGTGGAGCCAGTGGGGTTAGAAGGTTTTCATAATAGAGGAATGAGAAGAGAATAAGGGCCGATATCCAGAACATTGCCAACACCAAGCCTAATAATAATATAACCCCATTCCAATTTCAAGTAGCCCTGTCAACACCAATCAGAACTGAGCAGATATAAAGCAAGGAATGGATAAGGAATGTAGATGACTCCGGAGCAGAGGAGAGTCTGCTACGACCGAGTGTTTACGCCCCTAAAACAATCACTAAGTGTACTTTTGCCTTTACTAATAGAAAAGGGATTAGTTACTATTCGTCAATCGGAAACTCCTCACCCAATCCCAAAGAATTATGACCCTACTACTCACTGTAATTTTCATCAAGGTCCAGATCACCCAACTGATCACTGCTTCTCATTGAAGCACCCGATCCAAGATTTAATCAATCTCAGGAAAATCATTCCACCGACACCCTCTCAAGTGAACCAGCACGCAAATATTTATCAAGTGCTATTACCCCCACATCCTATCGGAGGAGTAGGTCCCAAACCCACCATCGGGATGGTAGACAAATATGAGGAGGAATTTAAATTTGATTCATCAGATTACATCAATGATCGGGAGAGCTATGTGGCACCATTGCCGAGAAATTGTGAAGAAAAGAATATTTGGGTGATTGAACCCCTAAATTTGTCAAATTATTTCCCCAACCTAGCACCCAGAGTTAAACCCTTAGATCTTAGGGCTTATTTCCCATCACCCATACCTGTCAATTACATGTATATAAATGCATATCAACCATACACTACTACCCCCCATCAATTACCCGATAGCCCATCATGCCCCCAATCCCCCGCCGACACCTATCAGCTACCAATGGCCTACTCCTACCCCTTTACCCCGATGCAACCACCCACAAGCTTCACCACCCCCATCTGGCCCAACTTTGCCACCCAACCCTCTATCACTGAAGTGAATCAAGTGTTACCCACACCTCCGGAGCCCACAGTACAAGTGCATTCGATACCGATAGCTATTTCATTTCAGATTTCGAGACCAACCTATGATCCTCATCAGGTCCCACTGAGTTATGAACAAACAAATATCAACGTTGGTAGCAATAGAGAAGAGGCAGTGGACTTTGTTACCCAATCCGAGAAGATTTCAAAGCAGTCAAAAACACCAACAGCAACACAAGCCCAACCAGAGGGAAAGAAAAATAGTGTCGTGAATCCTTTTGAGAAAATGAGTCGAGAACATATACTGGAGACTCAGCTGAGAAGAATGTCTGCCCATATTACAGTATGGGATCTGTTAATGATATCCCTACTCCATTTTCAAGCATTAATGGAGGCGTTAAAAAATGCACATGTGTTGCATCAAGTTAGCCCAGATGAAGTCGGGCAAATAATTGGTAAGGTTATGGCTCCAAATCCCATTTCATTTTCGGATGTCGATTTACCAGATGAAAGGAGTAGTCACTCGAAATCCCTGAACATTACTGTTGAGTCTGGAAATATGATAATCCCCTTGGTTTTAATCAATAATGGGTCTGTGTTAAATATATGCCCACTGAGAACCGCCACCAAGATTGGGATAGATCCTTGCATGTTGGGACCCACGAGAACTAGTGCCAGAGGCTTCAATAACACACGAAGAGAGATAATGGGAGAAGTTGACCTTGAGCTATTGATTGGGCCAATGACCTTCTCCATATTATTTCAAGTGATGGACATCAATTCTTCGTTTAATCTACTGTTAGGGTGCCCGTGACTGCATGAGGTCGAAGCAATATCGTCGACGCTGGACCAAAAGCTTAAGTTTGCGTCCGGGCATAAGATCATCACCATCATTGGTGAGGGACACAGTGAGAAAGAAAAAGCCACCAACAGCATCAAAAAATCTAAAGTGTTGGATGTGCTGCACACCGCTGAGGACATCGACCTCCATAGTTTCGAATACGAGGTGTCGATGATACTCCCAGAGCCCATCGAGGGCATCATTCCAAGAACCAGAGGTGGAATGGTAGTAGTAGTGGCCATGCTCCAAAAGTGGGGCTATCAAAAATTAAGGGGGCTGGGGCCCAGACTGTAAGGCAGAAAAGAGCCCATCACAGCTAAGGGTGGTCAAAAAGTCAAATTTAGGCTAGGTTACAAGCCCACAAAGAAGAAGTACGGGAGGCTAAGGAGAAATCCCGTGCGATGGCAATTGTGAGAGCTAGGGGGATACACATAGAGGAAAGACCCCGTCCTAGGCCTCACATCAGGAATTCATTCATGAGCACCGGGGTTGTAAAGATTGACCGGAATGGGGTAACCTAATTAACCCCACACAAGCTCAAAGTACCAATTCACCCCACCAATCCCCACATCATCCTTCCCAGCCTGGAGATAGACTTGGCCGCGTTATCCCTCTGAGGAGCGACGGCCTGTACCTGAATAAACTCTCCCTATGGTAAATCACCACAAAACTATATTAACGTTTAAGGATATCATCTCAGACAAAATGGGGATCAACATTGTGGAGGCTGACTCCGAAGAGTCATATTAGTCAGCACCCTCCATCCAAACAGGTAAAGGAGCAGCCTTGTAGGTATGCAACTAAGAATCTTTGCACCAAACCCTGGAAGCGGGGAGTGGCCTAACATTTGGCTCCCGTTTCTCAAAAAAAAATAAGCTATAAAAAGTGAGATAAGTGCTTGGCATGCAATACCTTGTATATACATAGACTCGTGCTGTCAAGGGTCCATCTCCGAAGAAAATAAAAATTCCAAAAACATTGAAAATATATAAAGTTCAAAAATATTATCGTTTAAAATTTCAAATAAAATCCCACAAAAAGATGCCTTACTTGAGATATCCGTCCCACGTAAAATCGACCCCTTTTCTGTAGAAATACAAGAAGAGGTAGGAGTTACGAGTCTAGACAAGGATATCCCTTTGGAGGAGATCCCTCATGAGCTCCTCGACCGGTTTGCCAAATTTGAGCATGGCCCTACCCCCATTTTCGAAGAAATCGAGGACGTTAATCTAGGGACTTAGGAGATTCCCAGAATTACCAAAATCGGAGCATCGCTATCTCCTGAAGAAAGAAAAAGCATGATCGACTTCCTTCGATCATACCAAGATGTTTTTGTCTGGTCATACGAGGACATGCCTGGTCTGGACACTGATTTGGTCGACCATGAGTTACCGCTCTACCCTGATATGAAGCCGGTTAAGCAGAAGCTGAGACGTCTCTGACCCGAGTGGATGTTAAAAGTCAGAGACGAGGTCATCAAGCAGTATGATGCGGTGTTTCTCATGGTATCTAAATACCCGTAGTGGCTAGCCAATATTGTGTTAGTGCTGAAGAAGGATGGAAAGGTCCGCATGTGTATCGATTTTTGCAATTTGAACAAGGCAAGCCCGAAAGATGATTTCTCATTATCGCACATCGACATCTTGGTCGATAACACCTCTAAGAACGGGATGCTTTCTGTCATGGATTGATCCTCATGATACAATCAGATTAAGATGGCAGAGGCAAATCGAGAGAAGATGGCATTCAACACTCCTTGGGGGACCTTTTGCTACCGAGTCATGCCGTTTGGGTTAAAGAATTTCGGTGCAACGTATAAGAGAGCTATGACCGCATTGTTTCACGACATGATGCACCGAGAGATTAAGGTCTAGGTCGATGATCGATGATATGATAGCCAAGTCACCAAAGCAAAGCAATCATCTGGTAAACCTTCAGAAGTTGTTTAAGAGGTTGAGAAAGTATTGGTTATGTCTGAATCCACAAAAGTGCGCATTTGGCGCTATGTCCAAAAAATTGTTGGGATTCATCGTCACCAGGAGAGGGATCGAGGTCGACCCAATCAAAGTCAAAGCTATCATTGAAATGCTGGCACCATCTACTGAGAAAAAAGTTAGAGGGTTCTTGGGTAGAATATAATATATCAGTCAGTTCATTACACAGCTAACGCCTATCTGCACGCCAATCTTCAAGCTACTAAGGAAGAACTCTCCCATTGAATGGAATGACGATTGTCAAGCAACGTTCGATAAAATTAAAAGCTACCTCCTTAACCCACCTATGTTAGTATCACCCAAGCCAGGGAGACCACTCTTAATGTATCTCTCCACGATGAAAGTCTTGATGGGATGTGTCTTAGGGCATCATGATGAGACGGGAAGAAGAGAGAAAGCCATCTACTATCTAAGCAAGAAGTTTACTGATTATGAGATATGTTATTCTCATCTGGAGAAAGCATGTCTGGCTCTTGTATGGGCTACTCAGAGGCTCTGCCATTACTTGTTATCCCAAGCTGTTATACCTTTGGCCTGAATGGACCCGTTGAAATACTTGTTTGAGAAGCCTCTCTTAATGGATGAACTGCACAATCGCAGCTTTTATTGTCTGAGTTTGACATCACGTACGTCACTTAGAAGTTGATCAAGGGGCATGCACTCGCCGATCATCTTTCCAATAATCCTTTGCCAGATTATGAACCTTTGAGAACTAAGTTCCCCAATGAGGAAGACGATACAGAAGAAGAAGAATCATGGGTAATGCACTTCGACGGAGCAGCAAATGATGAGGGTTAGGGTGTTGGCACCATTTTGATTTTGCCAAAAGGATCTCACGTACTAGTCTCTATCAAACTCAGCTTCCCTTGCACTAATAGCTTGGCCGAGTATGAAGCTTGTGCTGCTGGTTTACGAGCGGCTCTCGATCTGAACATAACTCACCTCCGAGTGTTTGGTGATTCGCAGTTGATCATATGCCAAATGAATGGAGATTGGAAGACAAAAGATGAGAAATTGATCCCTTACCATGAGCATCTCAAGGATCTGATAGTTTATTTCAAAGACGTGACATTCTCATAGGTCCCCCAGATAAGGAATCGCTTTGCTGATGCATTAGCCACTTTGGCGCCAATAATTAAAATCCCGTATGGTGCCGAGATAAAGCCGATCATGATCAAGCAAAGGAATGAGCCGGCCTTCTGCCTCCAGATTGAGGAACCTACAAAGCCCGATGATGAGCCACCTTGGTTCTTAGATATCAAGAATTTTCTTGACACACTAACTTTCCCTGAGGGTACTTCCAAGACGGACCGGTGAACCATTCAACGTTTAGTGGCAGGCTACGCATTTGTGGGGAATGCCTTTACAAGCAATCCTACAATAACATCTTGCTCAGGTGCCTTACAAAAAGTGAAGCGATCAATATTACGAAGGAGATCCATGAGGGAGTATGTTGTGCCCATGTTAGCGGTCACATGCTCGCCAAGAAAATTCTGCGATAGGGATACTTTTGGACTACCATGAAATCGGATTGCTGCAAACATGTTCAGAAATGCTACAAGTATCAGGAACACTCCAGTCGGATACACACTCCTGCCATCGATCTTCACTGCATGACCACTCCTTGGCCATTTGCTACCTGGGGCCTTGACGTTGTCAGAATGATTAATCTGAAAGCATCAAATGGGCATCGGCTCATCCTCGTTGCCATTGAGTACTTCACCAAGTAGGTAGAAGTAGCGTCATATGCCAACATCACGGCTAGTCACATCGAGAAGTTTCTTAAAAATAATATTATGTGCTGATTTGGAGTACCCAAGGATATCATCATAGACAATGGCACAAACTTTGCGAATAAGCGCATCTGAGCCTTCTACGAGTAATACAAGATCAAGCACCATCGTCCGTCCCCTTATCGGCCTCAAACTAATGGAGCCGTGAAAGCTGCGAACAAGACGATCGTCGGCATCCTTGAAAAGATGGTCGTCACTTACCAAGATTGGAGCAAAATGCTGCAGTTGCTTTGTGGGCTTACAGAATATCGATCCGTACGGCTACAGGGGCAACACCATTCTCCCTCGTGTATGGAACCGAGGTCATCCTACCGATAGAGATTGAAGTACCCTTGCTCTGAATCCTGATGGAATCAGGCTTACCCGAAGCACAAAGAGAGAGATCCCACTTTGAACAATTGAATCTACTGGATGAGAAAAGAGTCCTAGCCTTGTGTCATACTCAAGTTTACCAGGGGCGAATCACACGCGCTTATAATAAACGTGTCCACGATCGAGATCTAAAGGTAGGAGACATTGTACTGAAGTAGATCTTTCCATCCCTCCATGCTAATCTGAGAGGGAAGTTCAAGTCGAACTGGGAGGGACCTTATGTCGTCCGAGAAATGCTGTCGGGATACGCCATCCGCCTCTCCTCCATGGACGGAGATCATCTTCCTGAGCCCATCAATGCTGGATACGTCCGATGGTTCTACTCTTAGTCTATCGCGATAAGGTAAGTATTGGTGAAATAGATACGTGACTGCTCAAGAACCACCTAAAAGAGGCCATCATTTTGAGCACAGTAGCCGAAAGGCATACCTAAAAATGATGATATCATTTGCTATCCCATTTGAGCCTGAGCCTTTCTTTCAATAAACCCCTTTCCTGAAAAAGAAAAAGTGTGTACATATAAAAGGAAAAAAGAGATGAAGTAGAAGCGCTATCAAAAATAAAATTTAAAGAAAAAAATTGTAAAAGCAAAACCTCAAAAAAGAGATTGCCTGAAATAAAATAAAGAAAAAAGAAAAAATATATAGAAGAATTATGGGGCATGTACAGTAAAATCCCCCAAGGAAGAAAGTATGTTGTGAAAAATTGGAACCGTATCAAAGAAACCTTCTTAGCCCAGCATACCTTCAAATCCTAACCTAACCCATGGCTAAGCTATGAAGAAAGCCCTCTTTGTAGGTTCACGAGCAGTCATAGTATTTATTAAGTCAACATAAGCCGAGTTGTGAGACGACACCAGAACCCCATATGGCTGGCTATGACGGAATCGACGTCTATGTCATGGCTTTTGAAAAAAGAAATAAAAAGAAAAAATAAAATATATACAAGCTCAAAGCAAGATGGATGTGGTGAAAACCCGAAAGGGCACTATGAGTAAAAACAGCGAGTTTGTGCGGACTAGGTGAAAACCCGAAAGGGCGCTACGAATAAAAAGAGGGCAGAAACGGGCACTATGAACCCACCTTGGGCGTTGTGAGTAAAAGGATTGAAGGATTAAAAAGTAAAGTGGAAAAAGAAAGGTTTGATTGATAAGATTGATGTTGGAAGAGCCCTCTTGGTTACTCTCCCTGATCTACTTTTCCGACTGGGCCACTCATGCTAGTTCAAATCGGGCCCCGACCAGAATTGTCGTAGTGAAACTGCTTTGTCAAACGTATGACTCAAGGTAAGGAAAAAGGTTTGAATCAGTCCAAGGGGATTGACGTTCCAATCTTGGTAAAGCTGCTAAAACTCACCTAGATTTGACCACTTAAAAGGGGTTCGACCATGCTTAAAAGGGGACCCGAGATCTCACCCTGTGATTGAGGCACCAAACCAAACAAAAAGAGAATAAAGGGCGGGAAGGATAGCCCCTTTTGTCAAAGATAATAATTTTCCTTCTCCACTTCCATGTCCAAGCCGTGCGCATTCCAAAAGGGACCCATTAATCAAAAAGAATAACAAAAAAAGAGAAGCCTTTGTAAATATAATAGATTTTTCTTTTTCATTTACAATTGCACCGCTTACACCGCATCCCAAAAAAAATAGTCGGTGTGATGTCTAGCTTTCTTTCTTTCTTTCTTTTTTACAAAAGTAGAAAAAAATAAAAATATAATGAAAATATGTATACCAAAAAGTGTGTATCTATAAAGGGGTTTCTTACACCCCTTTTCTGTGTATCTGATCTGTGTAAAAAGATATATGTGCAGGAGGGAATCAATGGCCCAGTTCGCGCTTCAAGGCACTAATCTCATGAGAAAACCATCCTCCCGGACAATCCGCTCGGTCAACCAACGACCATGCAAGCTCTTGTACCTCTTCCAAGAAGCATTAGTAGCCCCATGAGCAACATTCAAGGATCCTTCCAGACGAAGGATCTCGCTCTCAGCTACGCCAGCTCTAGTCTCTGCTACCTTTGCTCTAACCTTTTTCCGCGCTAAAAGTTCTTACAGTACCCTCTTCTCATCAACCAGCAGCTTAATGCGAGCTCGAAGCACCGTCTCCTTCTTCGGCCAGGGGCCTCCCATATCAATACTCTCTGTCTGATCCAAATAATCAGCAACTAACTGCTCAGCCAATAGCCAAGCCTTGTACTCAGGGGAAGACTGAACTGAATCTCCCTGCTTCATATCACACATCAGCGTTGACTGATGCATCTCCCAAAGAGTAGCAATATGATCCACGTCCCCAGAGGACCCCCTAGAAAAGATCAAGTCACATAGAGGGGATTTTGCCTCATAAGGCACCTGCTGAGAGCAGCCGAACTGACGCAACACCCGAAATGGGAAGTAAAAAGTGTTGCCAGTCAATCCCATGAGAGTGATGCCCTCATGGTCTCTAGAATGAACTACCGGGAAGGTCCGATCCAACCAAGGAAGTCTCCATATCAGCTCTGCATCAATTATCCAAAGCTTCAAAGCTGACAAATTGCCATGCAGAAGCAAGTGACACCTACCCAAAAAGCATCGAGCCGCCTCACCTCGAGCGATGTAAAAGCGCGGCATGAGTCCCAAGATAGCAAGATGCTCACCCGGTCTGACTTGGAGTAGCAAAGGACATCCCCTAAGGCTCTCCACCTTGCCCAAAGCAAATGCATCAAGGCATCGACATAGTTCAACAAGGATCAAGTGCATCACTGATCGCTCTCTACCAACTCGATCAAAACGTCACAGAGAACCAGAGAGAAGCTCTCTCCCCCAGTAAAGAAAATGACTTCCGAAATGAGACTGAGAGTAAAGGCTTTCGCATTGAAGATATTCCTAATCAGCAATTTCAAAGACTTTCATCATCGAAAAGTTCTTTGAGGAATTTGATCGAACACCTTGTGGGCCCTCCAATGAAACTTTTCTCGTACTCAAATTTCTTCAAACCGAGGGTAAGGTGAATGGATTTAGAGTAACCCGACTTCGGCGTGACTCTTGTGAGGCCTCTGTGGAGCTTCAAGCCAGACAAATTGGATAACTCCTCAAGAGTGGGAGTTAGCTCTCGCTTCCCAAAATAGAACACATGAGCATTTGCATCCCAAAATGAAGTGGCCGCATGGAATAGGTCCCACCGTGGAGGAACCTCGAGAAAGAAGGGAAGGCATGATAATCCAAGCCGCTCTAGTTCAATGAGCTCGCTCTCATTCAAGCTTCCAAGCCAACTTTTTAGAAAATTGGACCCCAAGGCCAAAGAAAGGGGTAAATTGGTTCCAAGCCCTCCATGTAAGGAAGGATTCGAAAGCGGGTCCATAGACATACAAAGACATTTCAAAAATATAAAATTCAATGACTATCAATGGACCCACCCTTGGGAAAGCAAGGAGAAGACAAATCAGCTGAAAAGGCCAAGTCAAAAAGAAAGAAAGCAAAAATGGGCTGTCTCGGGCATATAAGGGCCCACTGCTCCCCAAGCTAAAATTGGCGCAACTATTAGTTGCGCCAGTGCAAATTTCCCCGGGCCCACTGCTCCCCAAGCTAAAATTGGTGCAACTATTAGTTCCGCCAGTGCAAATTTCCCCAGGACAAGCCTGACACAACTAATAGTTGCGCCAGTACATATCCCCCCCCCTATAGTTGCGCCAGCGCAAATTTCCCCAGAACAAGCCTAGAACAACTAATAGTTGCGCCAATACATATCCCCCCCCCCCCCCGCTTTCTAAGACATTTTGGGACTTTTTTAGGGATATTTGTGGGCCCTTGCTGGCCCCCCTTAGCCAGTTGGCCTGATTCACCTGCTTGATACTATGAAGACATTCAAACATGAAAGATAAAAGGGCACCTAACATTGAAATAATTCAACTTTTTGTGCAGAAGAAACCCGCACTAAGGCATGCGACCGTGGAGGGCCACTTTTGTGGGCAATCGTCAAAACCATCCTGCAAGCAGTCGGATATATGCAAGGGAGAGATAACATGCAATCAAAGGAATAGCGCTAAATATTCCCAAACAGGAAAATCATTAAAAAAAAAGTGCCACAAATTATCCATCACAATCTGTTTTAACATCCCAAATCATCATCCCCAAAGTGCTAAATGTTTGAAAAAAGAAACTAAGGCCTAATCCTTATTGACGCCCTTCGACTTCTTCCGCCAGCGCGAAGAACTTTGGAAGGTCCAAATATCTCTTACCCGCGACCACGCCTACAAAAGTAGATTGAGCAAAGAGCACAACTCCTTAGCGCGTGCACGCTGCAAGTCATAGTCCAAATCAGAAATCAGGATCAATTGACGAACAAAGGATAGCAAAACAGTGAGAAAGACTGAGCGGCTAGATACTCACCACCTCCATGTGCCGGAGCTCTGCGATGTTACGGTAATACACGGCTTGCTCCATGGCCGAGTCAAAGTTCTACATTCAGAGGGAAAGGATGTCAGTTGCAGGGACTAGTCACAAACACATGCATTTATGAAAGGAGCCAAGACAAAGGGAGAATGATCGGAAGAGGGCTTACCCCCTGAACCACCTCAAGAGGAGGAACCCAGGCCACTTCAGCTGAGATGCGGGCTTGCCTATCCACGTCGGTGCATAGACCTGAGAGAAAGCTACCATCGAGGCGTCTGAAAGTTCCATAGACCACAGGCGGAGCACCACCAAGGGCACCCGCATGGGAAGTACCCGACGGACCAGCACCCGAAGAACCCTCGCCTGAGGGACCGGCACCTGAAGAACCCCCACCTAAAGGACCCGCACCAGAAGGGCCAACACATGAAGGACCCGCCCCAGAAGCATCAGCGGTACCCGCCGCTGCCCCGCCTTCATCATCTGAGTTGTCTCCCTGCATAAACTGTGAACAAAGAAGTGATTCACTCAGTAGGAACCAAAACTAAATCGAAACTAAAAGGGAACTAAACTAAAAAAGAAAGGAGAATTACCTGAGTGTGCGGGCCGTCGAAAGTAAGGAAGTTGACACTAGGGACAAAGCGCGACAGTAGAAACCGGTACGGCAGAGACTCGTACCATAGCTGATAATGGGGATCCCATTATGGAGGAAGGCCACTGTGAGCTCCTCAATGCTACCCGCGGGATCCAAAACTTCCACAGGAGGATCCATAGGTATGGCGGGATAGCCCTGATACTGGTTAACCACCCGCTCCCCCAGATAATAAGCCCTGACCCATGCCCCATAGAAGAAGATAATGCGGCGATCGTTGAATAGGCGTGATGGACCTACGGCAGTCCGGTCCCAGAACATGGAGGCGAGGTACGAGTCATAAAGGATCTGTCCAAGTCCAAAGAATTTTCGAATTGGAATAAACAGGGTTGAAAAGGCCTTACCTACTCGAGGACCATCAGATCTAATTGGGACCTCAAGCCCATCTCTAAATGTTTCATGCCCACGTCGCGACGCCAAGATTGGTTCCAATTACTGAGAAAAGAGTAGGTGTATACCTCTGAGTGGAGAAGTGGGCATCTAGGCTGAAAGTGGAGGTACTCCCATGCCTAAGGAGAGCGGTGCAAAAAATAAGTCAGTAGCATACAAAGACCATCCAAATAAAACTGATGAAAGCAAAAGAGTTAGAGATTATCTCCAAAGCCGTCCAAAAATCGACAACAGACTTGGCCTCCCCGAAAGATACTCGGGCTACGTCGTACATCAGCCACGCATATCCGGCCCTGCCCCAGTCATACCTATGGACGTCGAGTCAGTTATCCATAAAGCTCAGCAGTGCCAAGCTGACTCGTCCACCGCTCACGTTCGTAAAGAGGGTCTTGCCTAGCAGGAGTAGAAGCGTGATACAGGTCATGACGATCGCCCGCGCAGGCTCAATATAAAGCTCCAAATCTGGCTGGTCCAGATTGGCCAACTCACCAGCCCCATAGAGCCGAGATAGCCAGGTCATCTTGACCTGGTGTTGTACATTTGCCCACAAGGGGGATAATCCCCTATCAATCTGATAATGTCATCCTTGCTCGGCACTGCAAGGCTGGCTATCGGTATGCCTCCAACCCTAATGCCAGTAATCATCGCCCAATCCATGGGCGTCAGGGTCATCTCAGCATAGGCCATGTAGAAGGACATGGTCTCCGGGTGAAACCTCTCGATCAGGGCCCTCAGGTAAGCAAGGTCGTCCCTCATGGGGGGGCAGGATAAGAACTCTCCGTTGGCTTGCTTACCTTACAATTATTAAAGGGTTAAAACAGCAAATTAAAAAGGCAAAGTACAGTAAAATGGGCTCAAGGTAAGCAACCAATCCTGCAAGAACCAGGGCTGTTGCAGCAAGCTTTAAGGGGTAAGCCAGGGTATGTCCATAGGGAAGTGTGCTCTAAAATAGGGTAAATATCCAGATCTATACCAGATCTGGCACTCTATCCTAAACTAATATAAGGAAAGGAAAGAGGAGAGGTTTCAAGGGTTGTCACTCTACCAAAAACTACAGAAATCAAATGTAAATGATCTAGAACTGATGAAAACTCATATTTAAGGGAATGAAGAAAAGGATTAAAATCAAAAGGTTGAGAGTAGCAACTAGGGATTTTGGTGTATACTGAAAATCAATTGGCTCAAGGGCAATGCATAGAACTGATTTGTAACAATCCTTCATCCGGCTACAAGCTCAGACGTAAGGTATAAGAATCTAATCTAGATCAGAGAATTGGAGTAATCCTAAGGCTATGATTTGTCCACTTGAATGGTCACAGATCATCCTAGAGATTCCTCTAATCCAAGGACCTTAATTATAACAAGTAAACTATTACAGATGTTGTGGATGCAAGGCTACAAGCTCAAGCATCCACAGGGAGATTTAATCTAGGGAAATCAAATGCAAATAAGAGATCTATAGATAAAAATCAACTTTAAAATCCACAATATACTAATTCAATACAAACTTACAGTAAACTGTGCTCAAATCTACAATCTGTGCAACATCCAATCCATATACAAAGCCGTGAAGCTCTCAATTTATAGCTCTCAACCTCACCCTAGCTACTAATGGGGTCTAGCAAACCATGGTTGGCCTAAAGAGTGACTGGAGAAGAAGAAATAGAGAAGGAATTTTGGGAATTCGGATTTAGCTCTGAGCTCTCTCAATTTCTGGATGCTAGCTCTGTAAATTTTTTGGGCTTTTATACTCTTCCCCTCTGTCCTCAGATCTGTTTCAGCCAATCAGAGATTAAGGGAATAATTTTGTTATTCTGAGTTGCTGATGTGGCTAGTTTTACTTCTAGAACCTCTTCACCCATTGGTCCAGATTGGACAAGTACATGTGAAGTAGCTAAAGAGTTCTCATTCGTGCCCATATGCATTTCAAAAATACCCTAAGGGTTATTAAAGTGCCTTGGAACGTGTGCACAAAGCACTGAAGTGAGCAACTTAAGTGGTTGAAACTGAGAAGTTCCCAAATCGAGTGTTGAGAGGTTCAGGGAACCTCTCGATAGGTTCTGAGTCCACTTTGTACTCCATTCGACAGGTTGGTGCAGGCTTTCGACAGGATCTGTGACTTCTCGACGGGTTCTGAAAATTGTTTGACAGGATTGGAGCTAAATCTTAACTTATGTCTGGACTCCACGTATCCTCTCGACAGATTATAATTCAACCTGTTGACTCCTTATAAGGCTCCAATTGAGCTTTCAACAAGATCTGTTATGCTTCTCGACAGGTTGCCTCAACCTTGCACCAATGAACACAGCTTCAGGTAAGTCCTCACGAGGTTGACCTTGTCTGTTCGCTAGGTTCAAGGGAACCTCTCGATATGTAGGTGGATCCTCTCAAGATCCCATGCATCTTCAGGTACTTCTTCGACAGGTAGCAGTCTGTTGTTCGACAGGTTCGTCCACTGCAGCTTTATCCTCTTGACAGGTTCTACCAACCTCTCAAGATCTTCACTTTTCCACCTCAGTACCTATCGATAGCTTGATATACACCTTCAGAACCTCTCGACAGCTTGGTTTCTTCACCTTTTACTCCTCGACAGGTACTGGGGAGCTCTCGACAGCTTCATATTTAAACACCTAACCTCTCGACAGCTTGATTCCCCTCTCCAGAACCTCTCAACAGCTTGATTTAACCTCTCAAGCTCTTCTGTTCTTTGCTTCCATAGCAGGCACATAGCTTTGGGGTGCTATCCTTCTCTGTCCAGTCCTTAGCAGCCTCTTGGTGGGCTCAATCCTCATCAGATGTAGTTAGTCTTGTTCCCATGTGTGCCCATGTGGACACATGTCATTGTCACGGAACTGTAAGGCTCTGTGGACTACTTGATTGACTGGCCTTTTGGGCTGCATGAGCATATGTTGAGCAGCAGATTATTTCTATGACATTTTTAGATGGATGTTTGCACTAAGACTATAATTTATTGCTTATCTACAAAATATACTCAAAATACTTTATTAGTCAACTCAAAGGCCCATCAAAGGTCAAGTTAGGAGGTGAAAAATGATATTTTTTACTGCTTAACACACCCCCAAACCTAAGCTTTGCTAGTCCCTGAGCAAAGGAAAAAATCAAAATAATTATTGAAAATGAAAAATGCCACTTTTGTAGGGAGCACAGATGCATTTAGCATATGCATCAAGCCTTTTAAACCCCTAGGCGATCCCTAGTGGAGGAGTGGGGTCTCCTGAGGGTTTTCAGGGATGGTACCCACAAATTTCTCCAATGAATCAGTTAATATCAACGTAATATGTCAAAACAGAATTTAAATAAAAATAAAATTCATTCCACACCTTACTTATTCAATTTTCTAGAGGATTCTCAACAGTAAAATAGCAATTTAAATCTAAAATTCTGCTGTAATTCCTTCACTATCAATCAGCTTATGTCAAGGCATTGTGCATGAAAATTAATGCAGAGCTTACCATCAAATTGAGAATTATGTGTTGATAATACCCCCAACAAATTTAATTTCAAACCGAAGTCTCACCAGGGCAGTCCACTCACAATAATGAGTAGAAGGTGCATGATTTCACATAGCACAAGAGCAGTTATAGCCCTTAAATAGGACTGTAAGCATGAGCATAGGCAATGCTCTAATTCCTGAAATCTTCTAACTCTTTTTCACCATAGATTACACAAATCCTCATCTCCACATGACAGCTCAATCCATTTCAGATCAGTAAGGTCTTTTTATTGGGTTGTAATGTGACTTGTGGGTGAGGTTTATAAAGAATAAAGGAGGATAAAACTAGATTCAATAAGTCCTTAGAGCAGAAAAATTGCCAAACACTTCTTCAAAGAAAAAATTTCAGGCCCAAATCACATTGGGTATGGTCTTCCATGAAATTTCTGGGGTATATCCTCACAATTTTATCTCTTTTCAAGTTCACTAAGCATCAATTTTTGAAAAATTCTTGACATTTTGCTTCATGAAAGTGTTAGAGTTACAACAAATTTCAGTTAAAAAGTTTTTAATTTCCACTTTTTTTTTTCAAAAAATCAAGTGAGAAATCACTTTATGTTCATAATTTCTTTAATGGACATCAAGTAGCTACAAAGCATAAGAGAAATAGAAAATTTTTATATTAAACAAAAAGTATATACATCAACATGCAAAAATAGACTAATTACAAACAAATCCTAGATCTGGATATGGTCATTGGCTCCCATCCTTTTTGTGCAGCAAGTTTATCATACTCCTCCTTGATCCTCTCCTTCTTCAGTTTCTCAGTGCTGGTAACACCTTCCTTAGTTCTTTTTGCAGATGGTTTCTGAGGTTTGGTGCTACCCTGGGTCATGGAGGGCTCCCGATGGAAAGGGCTTTGGATTCTGAGGGACCTAAGGCTGAGTATAGGGAGAGGGTCTCTACCAGTCTGGCAACAAGTCGAGGGAGTTGAGGACCATCTTCCATAACTTTCATTCCTCTTTCGTATGGACCTCTAAAACAGGGTCAATTTCCTCCTGATGTGCTTGCTGGAGTAAAACCATGACTGCAACCACTAGAAATTTTGCATCTTCCTTGACATAAGGGTTGGTCTTAATATCTTTGGTGAGGGATGGCAGAGGTGATAAGGTGTTGGTGCCATATGGGACAATGGCTCAATGGTGAGGGTCATCCATGGAGGAGGGGGTGATGGGCAGTTCAGGAAGTGGTGGTGATGGTACAACGTGGGTCAATGGCAGCTCCTCCTCCACAGCAATAGACTCAGGTGAGGAGGAAGGATAGGTAAAAGGTAGAGAAGGTAGAGCTACTTCCTCAAAGTCAGTTTGAGTGGAGCAATCTCTGGTAGAAGGGGCAAAGCTAGGTTGTTCCACCACAGCATGGGTAACCAATACTAAAGGGGACAACTGTGGGGATGGAGGTGGAGTAGGTGTAGGAGTGGGAATTGGAAGGGGTTGGGAGGTTGAGGTAGATGGGATGAGAGTGGACTGAATGGCCCAAAGACAGGTGGCCATAGCAGCTTGGTTTGTTGTGTTGGTTTGAAGCTGGGATAGGATGGTGGTTTGAAGCTTGGTTTGTTGTGTTGATTTCAATCCAACACAACAAACCAAGCTGCTATGGCCACCTGTCTTTGGGCCATTCAGTCCACTCTCATCCCATCTACCTCAACCTCCCAATCCCTTCCAATTCCCACTCCTACTCCTACTCCACCTCCATCCCCACAGCTGTCCCCATTAGTACTAGTTACCCATGCTGTGGTGGAACAACCTAGCTCTACCCCTTCTACCAGAGATTGCTCCACTCAAACTGACTTTGAGGAAGCAGCTCTGCCTTCTCTACCTTTTACCTATCCTTCCTCCCCACCTGAGTCTATTGTTGTGGAGGAGGAGTTGCCATTGACCCACATTGTACCATCACCACCACTTCCTGAACTGCCCATCACCCCCTCCTCCATGGATGACCCTCACCATTAGGTCATTGTCCCATATGGCACCAACACCTTATAACCTCTGCCATCCCTCACCAAAGCTATTGAGACCAACCCTTATGCCAAGGAGGATGCAAAATTTCTAGTGGTTGCGGTCATGGTTTTACTGCAGCAAGCACATCAGGAGGAAATTGACCCTGTTTTAAAGGCCCATAGGAAAGAAGAATGGAAGTTATGGAAGATGGTCCTCAACTCCCTCGACCTGTACAAGATCTATAGGACCAAATCTGACATGCTTGCCAAACTGGTAGAGACCCTCTCCCTATACTCTGCCCTGGGTCCCTCAGAATCCAAAGCCCTTTCCATCGGGAGCCCTCCATGACCCAGGGTAGCTCCAAACCTCAGAAACCATCTGCAAAAAGAACTAAGGAAGGTGTTACCAGCACTGAGAAACTGAAGAAGAAGGAGAGTCTGAAGGAGGAGTATGACAAACTTGCTGCACAAAAAGGATGGGAGCCAATGACCATATCCAGTACTGACTCAGAGTCTGATGAGGAGTAGCTTGCAGTTAGGATTTGTTTGTAATTAGTCTGTTTTTGCATGTTGATGTATATACTTTTTATTTAATATAAAAATTTTCTATTTCTCTTATGCTTTGTAGCTACTTGATGTCCATTAATTTATTTTTTTTGTCAGATTGTCGTGTTACTTTCCTTTATGCTTATACATGTTCTAGAATATTTTTTTTGCTAGAATTAGTTATTGCCCTTGTACCTACCCTGCTGATTCCTTTTGTTCTATCTCTGAAACAGTGAGGACACTGTTCCTCATAGGTTTGGGGGTATGGCATGGTGTGCCAATGGAAGTTATGAAAATAGTGATTTCCCACCTGATTTTTTGAAAAAAAAAATAGTGGAAATTAAAAACTTTTTAACTGAAATTTGTTGTAACTCTAACACTTTCATGAAGCAAAATGTCAAGAATTTTTCAAAAATTGATGCTTAGTGAACTTGAAAAGAGATAAAATTGTGAGGATATACCCCAGAAATTTAATGAAAGACCATACCCAATGCGATTTGGGCCTGAAATTTTTTCTTTGAAGAAGTGTTTTGGCAATTTTTCTACTCTAAGAGCTGATTGAATCTAGTTTTTGCTCACTAAAAGTTAGGCAAATCTAAGTTGAAATAGCTTGACAGCATTCATGACATTGAGGACATGATGAAAGGCCATCCTTTGGAAAGTTTGAGCTTAAAATTACCCACCTTTGAACTGCCCTTGATACTCACCATTTGAGCCTTAAAAATTCAAGTTTTTCTTTAATAAAAAACCAGAAAATTTGAACCCAAAACTCAGTGACCTGATGCAGCCTGACCCCATCCTAAGGCTTCAGAAGGTGAAGGTGAAAGAGTTGAAGAAGGTAGAACTAGTTTGAATTTGGTTGAAAGAGAAGGAAACGTATTTTTCTCCATAAAAGGAAAAAAATGGAGAAAAATACAAAATAAAGGCATACAAAAAGAAAGAGAAAATCAGAGAATACAAAAAAAAAAAAATGGAGAAGTCACTTCATTGGATACATTGAAATGCAGATTAGAAATTAATCACTTCAAATCTGAAATTGCAAAGAAGATGAAGATGAGTTGAAATGAAGTAGGTGTGTGCACCACCTCCTTACTTTACTTATTTCTCAAAAACTTGAATCCTTTCTATCATCCTTTATTATTTATAAACCTCACCCATAAGTCACATTACAACCCAATAAAAAGACCTTACTGATTTGAAATGGATTGAGCTGTCATGTGGAGATGAGGATTTGTGTAATCTATGGTGAAAAAGAGTTAGAAGATTTCAGGAATTAGAGCATTATCTATGCTCATGCTTATAGTCCTATTTGAGGGTTATAACTACTCTTGAGCTGTGTGAAATCATGCACCTTCTGCTCTTTATTGTGAGTGGACTAGCCTGGTGAGACTAGGGTTTGAAATTAAATTTGTTGGGGGCATTATCAACACAGAATTCTCAATTTGATGGTAAGCTCTGCATTAATTTTCATGCACAATGCCTTGACATAAGCTGATTGATAGTGAAGGAATTACAGCAGATTTTAGATTTAAATTGTTGTTTTACTGCTGAGAAACCTCTAGAAAATTGAATAAGGTGTGGAATGAATTTTATTTTTGTTTAAATTCTGTTTTGACATATTGCATTGATATTAACTGATTCATTGGAGAAGTTTGTGGGTACCATCACTGAAAACCCTTAGGAGACTCCACTCCTCCACTAGGGATCACCTAGGGGTTTAAAAGCCTTGATGCATATGCTAAATGCATTTGTGCTCCCTACAAAAGTAGCATTTTTCATTTTCAATAATTGTTTTGAATTTTTCCTTTGCTCAGGGACTAGCAAAGCTTAGGTTTGGGGCTGTGTTGAGCAGTAAAAAATACCATTTTTCACCTCCTAACTTGGCCTTTAAAGGACCTTTGAGTTGATTAATAAAGTGGCTTGAGTGTATTTTATAAATAAGCAATAAATTACAGTCTTAGTGCAGACATCCATCTAAAAATGCCAAAGAAGCAACCTGCTGCTCAACATATGCTCATGCAGCCCAAAAGGCCAACCAATCAAGCAGTCCACAGAGCCTCAGAGTTTCATGACAATAGCATGTGTCCACATGGGCACAAATGGGAACAAGACCAGCTGCATCTGATGAGGATTGAACCCACCAAGAGGCTACTAATGACTGGACAGAGGAAGCACAGTACCCCAAAGCTATGGGCCTGCTATGGAAGCAAAGAACACAAGAGCTCGAGAGATTAACTCAAGTTGTCGAGAGGTTCTGGAGAGGGGAATCAAGCTGTCAAGAGGTTGGGTATTTAAATATGAAGCTATCGAGAGCTCCCCAGTACCTATCAAGGTGTAAAAGGTGAAGAAACCAAGCTATCGAGAGGTTCTGAAGGTGTATTTCAAGCTATCGATAGGTACTGAGGTGGAAAAGTGAAGATCTCGAGAGGTTGGTAGAACCTGTCGAGAGGATAAAGCTGTAGTGGACGAACCTGTCAAACAGTAGATTGATACTTGTCAAAGAAGTACCTAAAGATGCAGGGGATCTCGAGAGGATCCACCTACATATCGAGAGGTTCCCTTGAACCTAGCGAACAGAAAAAGTCAACCTCGTGAGGACTTACCTGAAGTTGTGTTCATTGGCATGAGTTTGAGGTAACCTGTCGAGAAGCAAAATAGATCCTGTCAAAAGCTCAACTGGAGCCTTATAAGGAGTCGACAGGTTGAATTGTAACTTGTCGAGAGGATGAGTGGAGTCCGAACAGAAGTTAAGATTTGGCTCCAATCCTGTCGAACAGTTTTCAGAACCCGTCGAGAAGTCACAGATCCTATCGAAAGCCTGCACCAACCTATCGAATGGAGTACCAAATGGACTCAGAACCTATTGAGAGGTTCCCTGAACCTCTCGACCCTCGATTTGGGAACTTCTCAGTTCCAGCCACTTAAGTTGCTTGCTTCAGTGCTTTGTGCACATGTTCCAAGGCACTTTAACAACCCTTGGGTTATTTTTAGAATGCATATGGGCACAAACGGGAACTCTTTAGCTACTTCACATGTACTTGTCCAATCTTGACCAATGGGTGAAGAGCTTCTAGAAGTAAAATCAGTCACATCAGCAGCTCAGAATAACAAAATTATTCCCTTAAGCTCTAATTGGCTGAAACATATCTGAGGACATAGGGGAAGAGTATAAAAGTCTGAAAATTTTACAGAGCTAGCATCCAGAAATTGAGAGAGCTCAGAGCCAAATCCAAATTCCCAAAATTCCTTCCCTATTTCTTCTTCCCCATTCACTCTTTAGGCCAACCATGGTTGGCTAGACCCCATTAGTAGCTAGAGTGAGGTTGAGAGCTATAAATTGAGAGGTTCAAGGCTTTGTATATGGATTAGATGTTGCACAGATTGTAGATCTGAGCATAGTTTACTATAAGTTTGTATTGAATCAATATCTTTTGGATTTTAAAGTTGAGTTTGATCTATAGATCTCTTGTTTGCATTTGATTTCCCTAGATTAAATCTCCCTGTGGATGCTTGAGCTTGTAGCCTTGCATCCACAGCATCTACAATAGTTTACTTGTTCTAATTAAGGTCCTTGGATTAGAGGAATCTCGGGGATGATCTGTGACCATTCAAGTGGACAGATCATATGAAAACTCGGATTTAAGGGAATGAAGAAAATGATTAAAATAAAATGGTGGAGAGTAGCAGCTATGGATTTTGGTGTATACTGAAAATCAATTGGTTCAAGGGCAGTGCATAGAACTTATTTGTAACAATCCTAATGCCCTTCTCGTGCCCGGGGACTATCAGCTATGGTACAGGTCTCTGCCATACCAGTTTCTACTGCCGCGCTTTGTCCCTAGCGTCAACTTCCTTACTTTCGACGGCCCGCGCACTCAGATAATTCTCCTTTCTTTTTCAGTTTAGTCCCCTTTTGGTTTTGATTCAGCTTTGGTTCCTACAGAGCGAATCTCTTCTTTGTTCACAGTTTATGCACGGAGACAACTTAGATGATGAAGGCGGGGCAGCAGCGGGTACCGCTGATGCTTCAAGGGAAGTAGGAGACCTTTTTTTAATTAATTAGAGTCCTAGTTGAAGTAGGAGACCTTTTTTAATCAGACTCCCAGTAGGATTAGGAGACCAAGTTAATTAAAATCCTAGCAGGAATAGGAAAACCAAACTAGTTACACTAAAAGCAACCCAGAGCTGCTGACGTCGGCCGACCTACGATTCAATAAAGGAGTTTGACCTGCAAGCCCCCGCTCCCCTTAAAGCGTGATCAGTGATGTGTTGTAGTGTTGATAAATATTTGCAGCTGGCGATCGCATCTTCTCAAGTATTCTTCATTTAGAATTTACCTCTTTAATTTCAGTAATTTAATATTTCCTAATTTATTACTCCATCATCGCCTTTGCCAAAGTCTACTTGGACCGAATTGGGCCACTATTTCCGGGGACTGAAAGGAACCCAGGAAAAGCGCATACCAACACTCGCCTAATCCACACCTATGCTCAGACTATCAAAAAAATACTTCAAACCTAAAACTATATACCCTGAAAAACTAGAATAAGCGTTTCACATACACACCCAAACTCTCCGGATTTATCCATTAAGAGTTAAACCAGACCCAAATAAAAATACACTCAAGCAAATAAAGCAGACCAAACTAAACTAAATTAACTAAGCCAGACCAAAATTCAGGTAATCGTAAATAAACAAAAAAATTTCATAAATATGATAAAATTGTTACAAATTACACCAAGGGCATACCCTTTGAATATACAAAGATAATTACAACCTCGAAAAAAAAATTCAAACTAAACTCGCCAAACGAAAGACAAATTTGAAATCAAACTAGGCACCCTTGAGGGAAAATGCCTGAATAATAACACATAGAAAGGGGAAAGATGATGGAGAAGCCCGGAGAAGAAGCACACACTGAACGAACTCTAACAAAAATCTCATCTTCACCTCCTTTTCTCCCTGAGATGTTGCTTATAATGCAATCTTCCAAGTCATACAATAAAATAACAGCATCACAGAGCCCCAAGTTGATAAAAAATAAAGAGTGGTTCATAGAAGGCCACTCAGGTTCTGAGGCATACACCTATGGAAGACCAGTCTTAGAAACCCTCAAGGCAGGGCCGACCAAAGGTCAATCCACAGAACCTACCAAGGAGCAATTGGTACCGATCACGAGAACTCTGACACAGTTCTTTTCCTTGATTTTCTTTCCTCCACCTTTAACTCTTCCTTCTCTTCCCCCAATAAGGTGGCACTTCGGGTTAGATTAATATCATCAACGCTAGCGCCACCCCATATCCCAATAGCCCCAATACCACAACGAGCAAATCACCATAACAAATCCCTTTAGGATGCAATACCCGAGAAATACAATAAAATGGAAGAAAAGACATTAAAGGAAATTAAGGTACCAAGTTCCAAAAAATAAAATTACAAATCCACTAAAAGTAACAAAAGAATAAAACAAAAAAACTAACCCCTAAGTACCTATTTATAAGTAAAAGGTCCCTTAGCCACAATATGACAAGTGTTTCATTTCCAAGCTTCCTCCATTTAATTAAACCAAAACAAGACACTTACCCCCCTAAATGAAACAAATCCATGACAAGAGAAGATAAACCAATGGGCATAAAACACTTACCCCTTTAAGAGCATAAATCTACTACAAAATAGGTAAACCAATAGGATTAAAACATCTAACACCCATCTAAGCTTTGAAACCAAATTCACACATTTCTAACAAGTGTCACTCCAAACTAAACATAAAACCAAAACAAAACCTATACCTTAAACAAAACAAAAACTTCAAAACAAAACCCAACAAACAAATCAAAATAAATAACAAAAAAAATCACACAACCAAATAAAATCACAGTAAAAAAAAAAATCATACAAAAATCAAAGGAAAAACTACTCCTTGCAGTCCCATTGCGACCACATCACTCCCCGACGCCCACCACTCGCTTCGCTGCAGTAAATAATCCGACAAAAAAAAATAACCTAAAATAAAATTATCACTCATAATCTCATCGCAATAACATACCTCTGATGCCCTATCACAATCAAACCACTAGAACTAAAAATAATAATAATAAAAATAAACAATAAAAGTCCCATTGTGACACAAAAGCGAAAAATAATGACAATGACACTTGAATGATGACAAAGTAGCCACAAGATAATCATCCCGCGCTACTCGTCCCACCACGATCGGAATCACTCTCCCTTGTCTCATCTCGTAACCCCACACACCGACCAGAGGGAGAGAGCCATTGATATCCCATCACACATCCCCACAATAACATATCCCATCGTGACAGAACGCACATACCCAACGTTGTCCCAACACCTAAGTTCATTGGCCTAAATTAGCCACGCCCACATGTCGCATTGTGACGCTAAAGCCCCACCACACCACCAAGGCCAACGGCAAGTCCTGTCGTGATCTCATGACACCATTCAAACTGACTCTAACCCATCGCATGATCAGCCAAAGAAAGAAATACACTATCATTGGTCCATCACGATGTCAAAACAATCAAGAAGTCATCAAACCGAAATGCCCCATCACATAATCACTAAGTTCTATCGCAACCCGCCACAACACACAATCAGAAGGGGAGGCTCAACCAATGTCCCATCGTGACAAGCAACAAGCTAAACCCCCCAAATGTCCCATCACGCAGCAGTCGCCAGACTCCACCACAGCAGAAATATACGCTCACCGATAGAAGAAGAGTGAAATTTCTTCAATGTCCCATTGTACCCAACAAATTCAAGTCCCATCGCGAACATCTCATCAGGCGATCCGGACATCCCATCACCCAACAAATCAAGATGTATCACCACTTTCTTTCTACTCGATATTCCTTGTAAAGTATAGTTGGCTAATATTAAGTCAAATATTTTTAAAACTCGTCTCTCTTTACTCGCGAATCACTGTAGTCCTCCCATAAGAGACAATCATCAGTATTCACAAGAAGATTAGACGTAGTATCCGGCATATCAAGTGTCATCTTGACAATCATATAAACGGTCGGGTCCATAAATCCTTTTCTGGTGGATCTTCTCAGCGACGTCTCAGAAGCCACATTTTCTACCGTTTTACCACCAAATTTATCTTAAGTTCGAAATCTCAAACTTTCAAAAAATGATAATAAATAAACCTCCTATCTATCGAACTTCACCTCTCATCACTCCAATTTGTTCCCTCCCCTGGGAAGCTGAACACTGAATATGCTCAAGTCTAAGAAATCATAAATATCCACTAAAAAGGGACCCCTTATGTGCCATTGGTGTGAGCAATGACGCGCCCAACTTAACATGATCTGCGAAAGCTTTTGCCATTATATCAAATTATATCATATTATCCAGTCACTTAACCTTGTCTCTGGACATTCGTATGATGCCTCCTAATACCTCGATTGCATAATGTCCCTCTGTTTGACTGCCCCTTGCAGCAGGTCGCGATATGCGGTAGAATGCCACTTGCACCCACATATGAGAATATACCTCTCGACAGCTATCACTGAACCCCCGAATGCTCCTCCTTAGCTTGTGCTGATAGATAAGAAAGCTAAGTATTTTATGTCAGCTCCCCGATTCACACTTGTGATCTTTCAAAGAAATAAGAAAGTACCTCAGAAGAGGGGTGTCTACTTCTTCAATGCATCTTTACTCCGCAAGGACACGCCGAAGAGGGGCATCTGTAGACACCCTGATTTTACCCTCTCAGAGTATACAATCCTATTTGGTCATCCCTTGACCTTTCTCACGATCTCCGAAAAAGGACTGACCTTCTCCAAAGACCTTAAAACCCTAAATATGGGAGCCATTATTGAAACAATAGTATATGGTTGAGACTCGGGCTGAAATAATAGCTCTGCGACTTGGACCCAACTCGACCCAAGAAAATCTCAAATTATGTGCACATATGGATGCGTGAAATTGATTCCACGTGTGGACATATGTGTAGAATTGGTCCCACTTGGACCAGATTCACTCCTCCCGCAGACCACTAAGACCCGGATTTTGCGCAAGACACTACACGCTTAATCTGATTCCACGTAGACATAGTTGCACGGAATTAGTCCCACCTGGACTAGGGTTGCGTTTCGTGCGTCGCCCAAAGACCCCGATCCCACGTAGATACACTTGCGCGGAATCGATTCCACATGTAAACTAACACGCGAAATCGGTCCAGATTGGACTAGGACTCTACCCCCCCAAACAGCCCAGGGACTCGAATCCTGCACATACGCCACTGCGTGAAATTCAATTCCACGTATCACTGGATACGCAAAATTTGTTCCCAATCGAACCCAGTCTTTAACTCCTTAGACCGCCTGAAGTTCCGATCAAGCGCATATGTCATTGCGCAAAATTGGTTTCCCAAGCCTACCAGAGCAAGGAAGGCAAGTTCAGAGGCTGACTCAAAGTGAATTAAATGCATATGCCACTACGCGGAATTCAAGTAAGCTCAACCTCCCATGCGCGGAATTCATCAATTTCGCACATTCCTACATGTGTGGAATTAGCCCGCTACCTATTAAAAGACCCCCTTACAATGCCTCAAAAACACAAATTAAATAGCAACCCTCTCCTCTTGAGCTCAGGCATTTCCTAAGCTCGAGTTTCTTTTCTCTACGGTACTGGAAGGAGGAAGAAGCGCTTAGCTTCAGGTAATCTCTCTCTACTTTTAAATTTCTAGTTCTAGATCTTAGGTTTTAATTCCTAGTTCTTAATCTTTAATTCTTAGTTCTTAGTTCTTAATTTTGTAAGTTCTAGATCTTAGTCCTTACTTTCAGGTTCTAGTTCTAGTCCCTGATTTCTTACTTCTAGTTCATAGCCCTCAGTCCTAGTTGTTAACCTTTAAACTCATAATTTTGATCCTTAAACCCTCAATTTTTAAACTTAAGTTCAGTTTTCAATCCATAATATTTTTAAAGTGACCCTTAGCCAACCGATTTGCCTAAGGGAGCTTACGGAGGGTACCCGAGAACAGGGTTGATCCTCCTTAGCATAACGGGCCACAACCCCCTTTTGCTTTTCCTAATTAGAGTAACATTATTAACCTAAATTAATTAGAATTAGAGTATTATTAGGGGACTAAATTAATTAGAATCAGAATAATATTAGAACGCTAGAATAATTAGAGTTAGAGTAAGAGCAGGACACTCAGCCAATTAGAGTTAGGGTACTACTAGGAAACCTGTAATCAGTCAAACCCAGGACAAGATAAGGAAATAAAGTTAATTAGATTTAAAGCAGATTCAGAAAGTTAAACCAGACAAACTACAGTTGTTGGAGTCGGCCAATTGACATTCAACAAAGGAGTTAGCCCATACACCGTAAAGAGTGCTCAATGACGTGTTGCATCATCGATAAACTTCTACAGCTGGTGATCGCATCAAACCCATGTATTTCTCATCTAGAATTTACCTTTTTAAGTTCAGCACTTAATATTTCATAGCTCATTACTCCATCGTCCCTAGCCAGAGTCTGTTAAGACCTGAAAAGTATCACTTTTCACCCCTTAACTTAATCTCTGTTAGACCCTTAGTCATTTAATAAATGTGTGTTAAGCTCATTTCGTAGGTAATAAGCAGCAGCTACAGATAAGGCCCTAACCCTGCTAAGAAGCCTACTTTTGCACCAGAACTCCAAGAAACTGGTAGCCCATTCACAGAGGAAAGAAATACCAAGGTAGAACACACCTGGATGTACACATTGAATGCCCAAGTGGGCCCCAGAAGTTCCTCAGAAGAAAGGAAGTTATACCCAGACAGAGAACTTGACTGCAGCATAGGCAAAGCACAGCAGCAAGTTAAGAAGTGAGCCTCGAGTAGATGTCGTAGGGTTCAATTGATTCAGAAAAAATGCTTCGCACAGTTGTCACGGGTTTCTCAAGGCAGCACACCAACTGCTCACGTTGTTCTCACACAGATTAATGACAGAAGGGCTCAAGCGGACTTACGCATGATTCTCATGGCTCAATTGTAAGCACTCATGTGATCTCGCCTGACTCAAGAGAGGAGCATTTAATCCTCGCGCAATCCGAGAGAAAGCTCCGAACGCCGGTGCTTTCGGCTATCGCATGATGGCAGCGGGATCTGAGATCTTGAGGAATCGCGCAATCTAGAGGCCTATGCACATTGCTTCTTCACGGGGATCCCCGCGAGATTCATTAAAGAACGAACTGCGCGCGTAATTCTTATGCCATTCAAATGGACAGCGCAATCCCGCGACGACTAGAACATTCCCGCGATGACCAAACTATCTATCCCGCGGCTGCAAGAGCTTCAAGTAAATTCAATCCCGTGACGACAATTCTATCACGCGACAAGACTTGGAAATCCTTGCTACCTAGCGAGGCTTGGGATCTTAACTTTCCCCCACTTCTGCAGCGGCAATCTGGGAACTTTCAGCAACTAGGGCACGCACTCTAATGCTCCAATATTCGTGCACACGCCCCGAAGCATCTAAGGAACAGAAATGGGCCACGTTTGCATCATTAAAATTAGGGTTTTCCTAACCCTAATGCTCCACCAGTCGACTGTTATATAAGCCTAAGCCTAGTTTAGGTTTAGGGGATGAGAGCTGATCTTCTTGAATCGACTGTAGAGTTCCAATAGGCTAAGGTTAGGGTTTAGGCAGCATCTTTTTCCTTTTTCTTCTCTCCATAGCCCAGCACTTGCTGGCTATGCCTTTATATGTCTATTTGGAATAGTTTTAATAAAGTTTTATAATAGGATCTTATACATGTATGGGATTGATGTTTGAGGGTTGTTCTATACAAGAGTGCTGCCTTGAGATCCTCCATTGCTAAGTTGTATTGTAAGCAATGGAGGATTATTTTTAAGGATTTATTCAGATCCAAGTGACTTGTGTGTCCAGCTAGTGCACATATGCAGGCTTATGCCCCACCACAGGATCAACTAAATCTAAATTTCCATGGGAGCCTGAGCTGGTAGCCTTGTGAACATGGTGGTGGCAGCAATCTTCTTGTTCTGTCTCAGACCTCTGTGAGGAGGATAGCCTCTGTGGATAGTCTGTGTCCATTCAAGTGGACAGGTTATAGCCCTAGGGTGAGGCCAATCCACAGATCTAAGACAGATTCTTCTTCTCTGCACTTGTGCTTGTAGCCCTGTGAGAGATTGTGCTGAGACAGACTCTCCTGTATTTGTATAGACCCACCATCAGATGGCAGATCTGATCTGGCTGTGGTGATTGTAGGCTTGTGACTGGATCACTGCTGTCTTTCTAAAGCAGTGAACAGCTAGACCTAAATCTAGTACTCAAACTCTAGCTAGTCCTATGTGTCCAGGCTAGTGCACCTTGTAGGCCTATACCCCACACACAGAACTTTAGAGGTTGAGGTTCCTATGGATTCTTGAGCTGGTAGCCTAGATGAAGTAGTGCCTACAATGATAAACATGTTCTGACCCATCTATGGACTGTGGTTCCCCTATTGGATAGTCTGTGACCATTTGAGTAGACAGATTATAGCCATAAGGGATTGGATCATGGCACAGGGGTGAGTTGGATCCTTTCTCCTCTTTGATAATAATGTAGCCATTGGACTGGACTTCTATAGCAACAAATCTGAGTCTGAGTTATAAAACCCATCAGACATGTACCTAATAGCTTACTTCTCACCCTTTTTATATTTATTTTCTCACACTCCATCATTCTTCTCAACCATTTCTGTAGTTTAGGCATTAGGTTACCATAGGATTTAAATAATAGTGACCTTAAATCCCCTTCCATTTAGGATTGCCAGATCTGTAGTCAGATCTGGAGGGCCTACTAAAGATGGCTTCCTTGGAGCTTTAGATCATTTTCCCTATGGGACAAACTCTTACTTATTAAAACTTGCTACAACAGGCCATGTATCTTGCAGGTCTATATATTTTTAGACTTGTTGCTTTATATTTTTTAATCAATCTTTGATTTATTTTCACTAACACATTCTTATCACTGTTTTCAATAAAGTTAGCAGCAAGCATCTAAAATAACATCAACAAGTTTTTGGTGCCGCTGTCGGGGAGTTTGATCTATTAGTAGACCCTAGATTTTTTTTTATTCTTTAGTAGCTGTGCTTGTGAATAATTGATACTGCTGATTTACATTTGGAATTTTTTCTTGCAGGCTTGGACAGTAGCAGAGAAGGAAAGTTGAGCTGCACTAGGAGTCTAGCTACCTCTTTTTGCCTTTCTCTAACCCTCAAAACTTAGTCTATTTTCTTTTGCAGATTCCATAGTAGTTGATTAGGATAGTTGTAATTTTGTTTAGATAATTCTTTGAGTTAATTGCAATGTGTCTGCAAGTAGTCTTCCCTGCTGTTGGTGTGTGTGCATGTTAGGAAGGAGATCCCTCAGTCCAACATTAGAGCCTCTTAACCCTGAGATAGAAAAGGTTAGAAGACCGGGAAGGCCCAGACACACCACAGTTGAGCCCCTTACAGAAACCAAGACAGCAGTCATGGGTGAAGAGCAACCCAGAACATTGAAGGAATTGAATACTCCTGATGATTATAATTCCCCATTCAGCATTCAATTCCCAGATGTTCAGGGAAATTATTAGATTAAAACCTCAATCATCCAAATGCTTCCCTCTTTCCATGGGCTCAGCAAGGAAGACCCCTACAAGCACATTGACCAATTCTTGGCCCTGTGCACAACATTCTCCATTACTGAATTGGGACCAGAAGCCACTAGATTAAGGCTCTTTCCTTTCTCCCTAAAGGATAGGGCCAGCACCTAGTTAGCTACTCTCCCAAACAACAGCATTAGTTCTTGGAAAGACCTCCAGACCAAATTTTTGATAAAATTCTTCCCAGAGATAAAAATCAGCCAGTTGAGGAAAGCAATACTTGCTTTTGCCCAATCCCCAACTAAAGATTTTAATCAAGCATGGGACAGATTCAAGGAGATGCTCAAACAATGTCCCCACCACAAGATCCCTAACTGGCAGCTTGTCCAGAGCTTCTATAATGGGATTGATGAGAAAAGCATCGACATGGTAGATGCCTCTTATGGTGAAACTTGCATGCACAAAACAGCTGATGAAGCATGGGAGTTGTTCGAGGTCATCAGTGAAAATGATTTCCAAAAGATGTCCTTATCAAGAACTGTTCATGAGCCTTCTTCTAAAATGGGACTAGCTGAAATTTTCAAAGGAAAGATGTATGAAGTAACTGGGAATAATGACCTAAAAATGTAGATGGCCAATCTTTCTAATAAGTTTGATAAACTATTAACTGTAGTGCAGCCCAGATTGGCTGCACAGGTGATAGAGGCATGTCTGATATGCCAATCTTTACAACACACAGTGGAGGAGTGCCCATCTGCAGGGCAATATCCTGAGTATGTGATGGAACAAGCTGCTGCTGCCCAATCATTTGGCCAGCAATAATCTGTTGGCTACAACAAGCAACCATTTGGATACCAGCACCAAAATGCTGGTTACCAGTGGAGAGACCACCCAAATTTGAGGTAGAGACAAGATAATTACATGCAGCCACAACAGATGTTGGCCTTACCTCAAAGGCCACAGCAGCAATTTAACCAGGGATATGCCCCAAGGTCAAATTTTGACAGTTGCCCATGAGGAAAATTAGTTGTAGTTCCACCACCTACCAAATGCTTCTTTCGAGGATCAGGTTTTGACCTCATTGCAAAGCCTTGGAACCTTGACTCAGACTGTGAACTCTCACAGTCAAAGCATAAAGAAAATGGAAGAGCAGCTAGGCCAAATATCCAATGCCTTGGCCAAAAGAGAGGAAGGCAGGTTGCCAAGCCAGCCAATGGCCAACCCTAAGGGGCAATATTTGATTAGAGAAGATTTCTCAAGTTTTGAGGGAGCTAATGCCATCACAACCCTAAGGTCTGGCAGGCGGGTGGACAACCAGGTTGGAAAGGAACAAAGAGAGGTCATTTCCAAAGAATTTTCGAATGAAAGTGAAAAAGAATTTGTTAGAGCACAGAGCCAAGAGTTGCCTGCTACCCTGCAACAAGAGAAAAATAAGGAGGCTGTAGTTGAGCCTCAGCAGAAAATAAAAGATGAAAAAAGAAAAAAATAAAAGTTTAATCATAGGCTTGCAGCTGAGGAACCAGCAGTACCTCAGTTGCCATTTCCTCAAGCTTTGAGTGGCCCTACCCCTTTTGATAAGGGGAATGCACAGATAGAAGAAATGATAGAGACCTTTAAGCAGGTAAAAATTAATTTGCCCCTACTTGATGCAATTAGACAGGTCCCAGCCTATGCCAAATTTCTGAAAGACCTATGGAAGGGCCCTTTTAGACTTTGGAGCCAGTGTAAACCTGCTGCCATACAGTGTGTATCAGCAGCTAGATTTAGGGGAGCTAAAACCCACCCCCATTGTGCTGTTAATGGCTGATAGGTCTGAAAGGAGGCCTATGAGAGTGGTTGAGGATGTCTTAGTAGGGGTGGACAAGTTCTTTTACCCTGCAGACTTCTTGGTTTTGGATATGGGCTGCAACAAGAGCACAACTCCTACACCTGTTATTTTGGGCAGGCCATTCTTGGCCACTGCTAATGCATGCATTCAATGCAGGTCAGAGATTATGGGGGTAACTTTCGGACACATGAAGGTTGAACTGAATGTGTACAACATTGCAAAGTACCCTCAGCTAGACAATGAGGAAAGCTTTGCAGTGGATGCACTAGAGGAAGTTGTTGAAGAAGAATTGCCCACTCTGCTGGATTGGGGCAATATTATCAAAAGTTTAGTTGAAGTTTGGGACATGGTAGAGGAAAAAAGCCCAGCTATTAGGACAGAAGGCATGACCACATTGAACTTCTGTGGGCTTAGTGCAGCATTCCATTTGGAAACCTACATTGTTGTCTCTTCCCCAAACCAACAAAGCACTAATCTTGCCATCCACCCAACAAGCCCCTGATCGGGATCTCAAGAAGCTTCCAAAAACATTGAAATATGCCTTCCTTGAGAAAGGTGAAAAACTTCCTGTAATTATCTCCTCCTCTCTTACCAATGAGCAGGAGGAAGAATTACTAACAGTCTTGAGGAAGCATAAAAAGGCAATTGGCTGAACCATTGTGGATCTCGGAGGGATAGATGCATCAATATGTATGCACAGGATCCATTTAGAGGAAGGCTCAGTACCCTCCAGGGAAATGCAGAGAAAATTGAATCCTCACATGCAGGAAGTGGTCCTCAAAGAAATTATTAAATTGCTAGATGCTGGGATAATTTATCCCATTTCTGATTTTGAATGGGTGGCACCTATCCAAGTGGTGCCCAAGAAATCTGGCATAACAATTATTACAATTGAGTCTGGAGAGCTGAGACCAGCTAGGGAGACCACTGGCTGGAGGGTTTGCACAGATTATCGGAAGCTCACCTCCAAAACCAGAAAAGGCCACTTCCCTCTCCCCTTCATAGATCAAATTCTGGATAAGTTGGCTGGAAAAGTTTTTTATTGCTTTCTTGATGGGTACTCAGGGTACAACCAAATCCCTATGCACCCTCACGACCAAGAGAAAACTACATTTACTTGCCCTTTTGGCACCTTTGCTTATCGAAGGATGCCTTTTGGGTTGTGTAATGCACCAGCCACCTTTCAGAGGTGTATGTATGCCATATTCTCTGATATGATTGACAATTTCTTAGAGATTTTTATGAATGATTTCTCTGTATATGGGGACAGTTTTGGCCAATGTCTGCAACACCTCCACCTGGTCTTGCAAAGATGTGAGGAGACCAATCTGGTCTTAAGTTGGGAAAAGAGCCACTTCATGATAACGCAAGGTATTGTGTTGGGCCATGTAGTCTCTAGAGAAGGGATTGAGGTAGATAAGGCCAAAGTTGACCTCATTTCAAATTTGTCCCCTCCAAGAATAGTCAAACAAATCAGATCTTTCCTTAGACATGCAGGATTCTACATGAGGTTCATTAGAGACTTCAGCAAAATTGCTAAACCATTGTGCCACCTGCTCTACCAGGATGTTCCCTTTGATTTTTCTACTGAATGTCTTGAGACTTTTGAAACTTTGAAGATATGCCTTACCACTGCCCCTGTGCTCCAAACACCTGACTATGCACTACCCTTTGAGCTGATGTGTGATGCATCCGACTTGGCAATAGGTGTTGTTTTGGGCCAAAGGAAAGATAAGCTGCCAGTGGTCATTGCCTATGTCAGCAAATCACTTGCTGAAGCTCAGCTAAATTACACCACAACTGAGAAAGAGCTTCTGGCAGTGGTTTTTGCTGTTGACAAATTTAGACCTTACCTACTTGGGTCTAAAATTATAATCTTCACAGGCCACTCAGCATTGAAATACCTATTGTCCAAGAAAGATGTTAAGCCCAGGCTGATTAGATGGATACTCCTGTTGCAGGAGTTTGACATTGAAATCAGGGACAAAAAGGGTGTGGAAAATGTGGTGGCTGACCACTTGTCTAGGATTGTGTTGAAAAAATGTATTGATGACCCTGCAAATGATGTTTTCCTGGATGAACAATTGTTTGCCATCTAATCCTTGGTTTCTTGGTATGCACACATTGTAAATTATTTAGTTATAGGCAAGACTCTTGCCCATTGGACCAAAATGGACAAAGACCTGTTCTTCTCACAGGTCAAATTCTTTTTTTAGAGGAACCTTGCTTATACAAATACTGTGCAGACCAAATCATCTGAAAATGTGTTCCAAAAAGTGATATCCCCAATATTTTGGTCATGTGTCATGAAAATGCTTGTAGGGGTCACTTTAGTGAAAGAAAAATAGCTGACAAGATCTTGCAGTGTGGGTTCTATTGGCCTTCTTTATTCAGAGATGTCAATACACATTGTAGAACATGTGAGAGATGTCAGAAATTAGGAGGGCTGTCCAAAAGAAACTCAATGCCTTTGCAGCCCATCCTTGTTGTGGAACTGTTTGATGTCTGGGGTATTGACTTTATGGGCCCCTTTCCTCCTTCAAATGGTTATTATTTCATCTTAGTGGCAATGGATTATATTTCAAAAATGGGTAGAAGCTATTGACACAAGGACCAATGATAATCAGGTTGTCCTCAAATTTGTAAAGCAGAGTATCTTCTAAATATTTGGCACCCTTAGAGCCATTATCAGTGATGGGGGTAGCCATTTCTGTAACAGAAATTTCGAGAGCTTGCTCAAGAAATATTCTGTCACTCATAGGATTGCTACTCCCTACCACCCACAAATCAGTGGGCAAGTTGAAATTTCTAATAGGGAGATCAAGCACATCCTTGAGAAGACTGTGAGGACTGACAAAAAGGACTGGGTTGATAAGCTAAATGATGCATTATGGGCTTATAGGACTGCTTATAAGACTCCCATTGGGATGTCCCCATTCAGACTAGTTTATGGCAAGGCTTGCCATCTCCCAGTAGAGTTAGAACACAGGGCCTATTGGGCCATAAAAAATTTAAATCTAGACCTAACTTCTGCTGGTCATCACAGGTCACTGCAGTTGTCAGAACTGGATGAGCTGAGGCTGGATGCATATGAAAATGCTCGGATATACAAGGAAAGGTCCAAGGCTTTCTTTGACCAGGGTTTGATGAGAAAGAGCTTCATGGCTGGTGATAAGGTTTGGTTGTTTAACTCCAAACTTAAATTTTTTCCTGGCAAACTGAAATCCAGATGGGAAGGCCCCTATATTGCCATGAATGTTTCCCCATCTGGTGTTGTGGAAATCAAGGATCCCAAGTCTGGGAAAACCTTGAAGGTGAATGGTCAGAGGCTTAAGCATTGTTTAGAAAAACCTGCTGAACCTATGAACACCATTCACTTTCATGGGGACCCTTCATTAAATTGATCCACAGATGTGTCAATGTTGTATTATATGTACTTTGATTTTGTTAGGTTTATATTGCTTTCTTTTGTTCAAATTTTATAGGAAATTTTAGTGGCCTCACTTAAGTCTGAATCTGTCTGGTCTGATTTCTTTTTATGCTTGGTTTGATGATTACTTCTCTTGAATTGGTGGTTTTTTATTGAATGCACAATGTTTAGATAATGATTTTTACTGCATATGCTTGAATGTTTGATTTCAAAGTGTCTGGGGGTGCCCCTGGTGGTGAGTTATACCTAGGAACTAGCCACAGCACAAATGCAAATGGCAGAATGAAGAGTGCATGCTCTTTGTTTAATGATTTGCTGTCGCAGGATCCAAAATGAGGCTTGGGAGACTCTCGTGCAATCCAAATGTAATACTTCATTTGCTGTCGCGGGGTCCAAAAGGAGGCCTGGGAGACTCTCACGCAATCCAAATAGAATTCTTCACTAGCTGTCGCAAGCTCCAAGGTAAACCTGAGAGCCTCTCGCGCAATCCAAGTTGCATTTACACCGTCGCTAGTTTCATTTCCCATCCCGCGACCAGATATTTCCAAAGTACGCCAAGCCTAGCAATAAGTATTCCAAACCCACGATTATCTCCTTTCCCAGTACTCTCTCTCTTCTCCATACAGCGAAACCCTAGCTTCCGGCGCTCTTCTCCCTCTCTCCTCCAGCATCCATTCTACAACCCATTATTCACACCAGGATCCTAGAGGTTTGTTCCTAACGTCATCCCCATTAGTTGCCCTCTGCTTAGAGATCTCATGGTTCACTGTGCGTCAGATCAAACTAAACCCTACGATTTTAGGGTAAGCACTCAGATCTCAGTCTCCCTTTTGCATCTTCAAAAGTAAAGTTTATAATGGCCCCTAAGAGTGCACCAAAGAAAAGGGCCAGGGATAAGGCCCCTGTTGAGCCCACTCCTAAGAAGGTCAAGACTTCCAAGGCACCAAAAAAGGGGAAGGAAGTGGTTGAGGAGGTGGAGGAGCCAACCCCTGAGTTTTCTACACCCTCTGACCTCATGGCTTCAATCCCCATGGAGCCTGAAATAGCTTTCGACCTGCCCTTCTTCGAGACATAGCCTCTCTCTGCCCCTGCCATTGAGTTTATGAGCAAGGCTGGTCTAACACCCTTGATGAAAGGAATTTCAACACTAGCCTAGTGTAACTTTTTTATCAGCACATCAGGGTCACCAAGGACAAAGATTGACAATCAGGCTTCCTCGTGCTGATTGATGATTCCGAGATGTTGATTAACCCCAAGCTGATTGCAGAAGTATTCGCCATCCCAGCTACATTTGACACTAGCTGTGGATATGGCCCTCCCCTGAGTGCCTCAATTGATACCATTGCGAGGGCTCTTACTAGAGGATTAAAGGCCTCAGGGGATTCCATGAGAAGAAGAGAGTTGGAGCCAAGCCTCCTTTTCATTGACCAGGTCCTGAGAAAGAACATCTACTTCTTAGGCCATGAAAGGAGAGGAGGGCTCCTATTGTTGATACTATTTACTCTTTCTCTCTGGGCCATGGCTTCCATGCAGCCTGGTTAATTTTTGAAGTAATGAAGGATTTGGTGGAGAAGCTAGGGCAGAAAAAGAAGCCACACACACTCCCCTATGCCAGATTCATCACTAAACTGCTTTTGAGGGAGGGGTATAAGATACCAAAAGGAGAGGAGACTACCACCCTCACCCCTATAACTTTTTCCAAGAGACAATGGGGAATCAGCAGGAGCCTGATGGAAATCCAAAAGAAGAAGAAGGCTGAGGCTCAGGCCCCTCCTAAGCAAACAGATGAGGCAGCTGTTACAAGGCCCACTCCTGCTACCAAGGAAGTGGTTCAAGATCTTGTCACTACGACTGCTGCAGCAGCCCCCACATCCACCCCACCTTTCACTTCAGGATCCCCTATCCCTACTACATCCCATTTCCCTCCTCCTACTCCATCTCACCCTCCTCTGTCTTCATTGTCCATGCCAACACCCCTTTTTCCAGTGATTGGTACCTGGGAGGACACCAGCCCCCATGCCAGGCCCACACCTTCCCCTACACTACCTCAATACACTGCCTCAATACCCCCATCATCTTCACATAACCCTGACAGCCCTCCACTGATCTCATACAAGAAAAGGAAAACCACTGACACAACCCCCACCATGTCCCTACCACCACCCACAATCCCTTTTATCCCCACTGACACACCACATTGATCAAGACACCACTCAAGCCATTCCTACTACATCCCCACTCCCAGACATAGACCTCAACCTTAACACAATCACCGGATTCCAAGCCTTTATAGCTAGTTTCCTTGATACCATTCCCACCCGCTACACCCCCCTCCCGGATTCCCCAAATACATCACCACATCACTCACCAGAACCCCAATCTCCTCTTCCTTCCACTTTCCATCATGCCCCTTCCTCCCCTTTTCAACCTGTTCCATCCTCTACACAATCTTAACCTCCCAACCCAGACACACTAACACTTATCCTCTCCCTCATCCAAGACATCCAATCCCAACTGTCCACAACAACACACACAAGACCAGATGTAAACAGAAATTACAACCATCAAATCCACACTTCAGACATTGGCAAACCAATCCATCCCTCAACAATCCAATCAAACCCCACTGGTCCTTTCCCCTTCCAGCCCTAACTCCACAACCCAACCATTCTCTTTCATACCTTTCACCATCCCCTTTTTCCCCTCCCCAGCACCACCTTCTCCTAGTGAGCCTACCTCATTTTCTTTCTCCCCCATGCCTTCAATCCCACCCCTTATACTACCCCCTCCAACATTCACTGATAAATCCACCCAAACAGACCCAGAACTTTTTACCCTCCCTCAACAACTAGACTTACCCACTGATAACACCACTTCCCCCACTCAGGACCAATCACATTTTGCTCCTTCCACTTCTTCTCTTCCTATCGCACCTAAACACTCCTTTTACATCCCTCCCTATCTCACCATCCTCCATGCCATGAGAGATAATCCCTACATTAGAAGGGATGTCCTGAGGGGCATGGCCCAACTTAGGCAATCCATAGAGATCCCTCTGCTGCAGCAGATTACTGAACTCGAGGAGGCCCACAAAAAACAATTACTGGGCATTTTACTTGGGTAGACTAACATTTTGGAGGCCTATGAGAAAGTGAAAACTATGGCTACTTATCACCAAATGAATCTGGAGCTGGAAAAAGCAAATACTAATGTGGAGAGGATGAAAGCCAGAATGTTCGAAAAAAGACTCAACAATGCCCAGGAAATCTTTCGACTCCAAAAGGAAATCTAAGAAACTGACCTCCTCAAAGCCCAAATCCAGATAGCCTCTTTGGAAGATGCATTGGCTACTGCCAGAAGTGCAGCTCAGCAGCCCACCCCACTCTCTATACTCGTCCCCGAACCTGAGCCTCAAGCTACCCAAACCCCTGCTGCCCCTCCTTCATCACCTCCCACTGAGCAAACTTATCCTAAACAGAGGAAAGTCACTGTTAAGAGGACTACTCCCACAGCAGCCTCTATCAAAATTGGCAAAGAGCCAGCTGCCCAGTCTGAGGAGGCACAACCATATGGCCAGCCAGATAAAGGGAAGTCCCCTGTAGCCCCCCTGAGCAAGATAAAGGAAAATCCCCTATGATCCCTCCTGAACCCAAGACCAGAAAAATGAGGGTGAGGGCACTAAAAGCTCCATCCATGAAGAAACCACCAGCCCAATCAAAGAAATCAAGGCAGCCAAAGAAAAAGAGTCCAACTGAGAAGCAAGCAAAGAAGAAAAAGACCAAAGCTCCCACAGACAGAACGAAGTCCAAGCTCAGTTCTGAGAACAAAGTTGAACTTAGGAAACTTGCACAACAGATGGGTTGGGACTGGTTCACAGATTCAGATTCAAATTCCTCCTCCTCATAAACTAGATTGTAGTTAGGCTTTTCTTTCCTTTCCCCTTCTTTTCTTGTCATTGTAATTACAATTATACATTTCTTTCTAAGTTAATAGAATTTTTTTTGTATATTGTCTGTGTGTTTACTTTTTTTTTCATGACTATTACCCTGCACTTTCTGACCTTTGAACCAGTGAGGACACTGCTCCTCATGGTTTGGGGGTGTGGCAGGGTAGGTCTGCCAATAGAATAGTTAACTTTAGTGCAATAGTGGTGGTGTAATTGGGATGAATAAAGTCAATTTCCACCTAGCTTGCTACAATGAGGAAATTTGTGAAAATTTAAAATGTTTTTGCAGACATTTCGAAACTAAAAATTTTAAAATCTTGGCACCACCATGAAGCTAACATCAGAAATTTTAAATTAGTACCTAGTAAACCTAAGAGGAGAGAAAAAGGTGAAAATACACTCCATGAGTTAAAAAGAAGACTATATCTAGTGAGATTTGGACCCATCAATTTCTGTTGAGGAGTGTTTTTGGTATTTTTTTTGCTCCACGGTTTGATTGACTCAGCACTTTTTACTAGAAGTAGGCACCTCCAAATCAAAACTAGTTGACAATAACACATGACACTAAGGAAATGATTCAAGGCCTTCATTTGGACAGTTTGAGCCTAAAAGTACCAAGCCATTGAAACTGCCCTTTTGCATAAACATTTTGAGCCTTCAAATCAATTTTTCTTCAAGATACACCAGAGTTCCTGCACCTCAACCTATAGACCTGATTCAACCTTAGCCTCACTCTGAGAATTCATAAGGTAAAGTAGAAGGAGATGAAAGTGGGCAGCTGAGTGCAACATGTGGTGAATGGAAAAGAGAAGCAATAGATGAACATAAGTCTAGCAGTGGTTCAGTTGTGGCATTTCATTAAAATTAAATTTAATTTAATTTAATTTAAATTTAATTTAATTTTTTTTTTTAAAAAAAAAAGAGAAAAGAGAAGTCAAGAGAATACCTTCATCTGAAAATTGGACAAAAGAAGAGAAGCTGGCCACTTTTAATCTAAAAAATATCAAGGAAGATGGAGTATGCTGAATGAAATGAAGGTAGTGAAGTCATGAGTCACTCCTTACCTTACTGATTTCTCAATTTTGATTTCCTTTTTACCCCTTCATTCTTTATATCCCTCACCCATAAGCCACATTACAACCCATTCAAAAGACCTTGAAGATCCAAAGTGAAATAAGTTGTCAGGTGGAGATGAGGGAGTACCTAATCTATGGTGAAAAGCCATGAGGATGTCAGAAATTAGAAGCTTCACCTATGCTCATGCTTGCAGGCCCATTTGGTGTCTGTAACTGCTCTTAAGCTGCTTTAAAAGTGAACACCCCTAGATATTCATTGTTGAGAGATAGCCCTGGTGAGAATTGGGTCTGACTTGTAACTCCATTGGGGTTATATTCAATCTAATTTTCAAATTTAAGGCAAGCTTGGTACTGATATGTGCACATTGAATTTCTAATGTAAAATGATTGGTGGAAATGCAAACACATGCTAAAAAAAATTTTGAGTTTTAAATGGCCTGCATTACTGCTACAATTTCCTCTAAATTCTAAAGGAAAGTGGATTGTTGCTTTATTCATTGAAATTTATTTTGTCATTGACTGCACCACTGTTAACTATTTTAATAGTGAAGTTTGTGGGTATCTTCACTGAAAACCCTCAGGAGACTTCACTCTTCCACTAAGGATCACCTAGGGGGTTTAAAAGGCTTGGTACATATGCTAAATGTATCACTTTTTACCCCTTAACTTAATCTCTGTTAGACCCTTAGTCATTTAATAAATGTGTGTTAAGCCCATTTTATAGGTAATAAGCAGCAACTATAGATAAGGCCCTAACCCTGCTAAGAAGCCTACTTTTGTACCAAAACTCTAAGCAACTGGTAGCCCATTCACAGAGGAAAGAAACACCAAGGTAGAACACACCTGGATGTACACATTGAATGCCCAAGTGGGCCCCAGAAGTTCCTCAGAAGAAAGGAAGTTGGACCCAGACAGAGAACTTGACTGCAGCATAGGCAAAGCACAGCAGCAAGTCAAGAAGTGAGCCTCGCGCAGATGTCGCAGGGTTCAATTGATTCAGAAAAAATGCTTCGCGCAGTTGTCGCGGGTTTCTCAAGGCAGCACACCAACTGCTCACGTTGTTCTCGCACAGATTAATGACAAAAGGGCTCAAGAAGCAGACTTCGCGCAGTTCTCACGCGGCTCAGTTGTAAGCACTCGCATAATCTCGAGCAGCTCAAGAGAGGAGCATTTAATCCTCGCGTGATCCGTCGAGGAGAGAGAGCTCTAGGCACTTCGGCGCGCAGCGGCCGCGGGATGCAGATCTTCAGGGAACTGCTCGCGCAATCTAGAGGCCTATGCACATTGCTTCTTCGCGGGGATCCCTGCGAGATTCATTAAAGAATGAACTGTGCGCGCAATTCCCGCGCCATTCAAATGGAAAGTATAATCCCGCGACGACCAGAGCATTCCCGCGATGACCAAACTGTCTATCCCGCGACGACAATTCTATCACGTGACAAGACTTGGAAATCCTTGCTACCTAGCAAGGCTCGGGATCTTAACTTTCCCCCACTTCTGTAGGGACAATCTGGAAACTTCCAACAACTAGGGCATGCACTCCAATGCTCCAATCTCTATGCACACGCCTCGAGGCATCCAAGGAACAAAAATGGGCTACATTTTCATCGTTAAAATTAGGGTTTTCCTAACCCTAATGCTCCCCCAGCCGACTGCTATATAAGCCTAAGCCTAGTTTAGGTTTAGGGGATGAGAGCTGATCTTCTTGAATCGACTGTAGAGTTCCAGTAGGGTAAGGTTAGGGTTTAGGCAGTATCTTTTTCCTTTTTCTTCTCTCCATAGCCCAGCACTTGCTGGCTATGCCTTTGTATGTCTATTTGAAATAGTTTTAATGAAGTTTTATAATAGGATCTTATACATGTATGTGATTGATGTTTGAGAGTTGTTCTGTACAAGGTTGCTGCCTTGAGATTCTCCATTGTTAAGTTGTATTGTAAGCAATGGAAGATTATTTTTAAGGATTTATTCAGATCCAAGTGACTTGTGTATCCAGGCTAGTGCACATATGCAGGCCTATGCCCCACCACAGGATCCACTAAATCTGAATTCCCATGGGAGCCTGAGCTGGTAGCCTTGTGAACATGGTGGTGGCAGTAATCTTCTTCTTCTGTCTCAGACCTCTGTGAGGAGGATAGCCTCTGTGGATAGTCTGTGACCATTCAAGTAGATAGGTTATAGCCCTAGGGTGAGGCCAATCCACAGATCTAAGACAGATTCTTCTTCTCTGCACTTGTGCTTGTAGCCCTGTGAGAGATTGTGCAGAGACAGACTCCCCTGTATTTGTATAGACCCACCATCAGATGGAAGATCTGATCTGGCTGTAGTGATTGTAGGCTTGTGACTGGATCACTGCTGTCTTTCTAAAGCAGTGAACAGCTAGACCTAAAGATGGTACTCAAACTCTTGCTGGTCCTGTGTGTCCAGGCTAGTGCACCTTACAGGCCTATGCCCGACACACAGAACTTTAGAGGTTGAGGTTCCTATGGATTCTTGAGCTGGTAGCCTGGATAAAGTAGTGCCTACAATGATAAACATGTTCTGACCCATCTATGGACGGTGGTTCCCCTATTGGATAGTCTGTGACCATTTGAGTAGACAGGTTATAGCCATAAGGGATTGGATCATGGCACAGGGGTGAGTTGGATCCTTTCTCCTCTTTGATAATAATGTAGCCATTGGACAGGACTTCTATAGCAGCAGATCTGAGTCTGAATTATAAAACCCATCAGACATGTACCTAATAGCTTACTTCTCACCCTTTTTATATTTATTTTCTCACACTCCATCATTCTTCTCAATCATTTCTGTAGTTTAGGCATTAGGTTACCATAGGATTTAAATAATAGTGACCTTAAATCCCCTTCCATTCAGGATTGTCAGATCTGTAGTCAGATCTGAAGGGCCTACTAAAGATGGCTCCCTTGGGGCTTTAGATTATTTTCCCTGTGGGACAAACTCTTACTTATTAAAACTTGCTACAACAGGCCCTGTATCTTGCAGGTCTGTGTATTTTTAAACTTGCTGCTTTGTATTTTGTAATCAACCTTTGATTTATTTTCACTAACACATTCTTATCACAGTTTTCAATAAAGTTATCAGCAAGCATCTAAAATAACTCAACAGAGTCCACTCTAACCGAATTGGGCAACTTATTCCGGGGACCGAAAAGAACCCAGAAAAAGCGCTTACCGACATAGAGGTTATTACTTGGACTAGGTATATGGGGATTGTTGACTCATTTAAACTTACTTTTGGACAAAGTGTATTGTGAACCACGATTTAGGTGACGGCCGACCGTCACCGGTGGTCATTTTATTTATGTTCTGTATATGTATTGGTATCTTAGTTACTGCCTTTGATATTCATTTCAATTTTCGCATTTTGTACATGTGATATCTGCTTAAATATTGAATTCTCAATTCGACGGTTTGGTTTTCCCTTAAATCTGTGTGGGGAAAACTGGCCTATCCCAAGAGGTATCAAAGCTTCAGTGTGAGCATTGAGCATCTGAATTCGATGACGATCCGAATTTTCTAGATTTTCAGGTGGGGATAATCAGGCCATCACAAGCAGCTTCTATGGAAAATAAAATATATTAAGAAACTTCTCAAATGGATAATGATGTTGGAGATTTGCCGCAACAAATTACGAAACCAGATAAAGAAACTTTAGGCAAAAAATTCAAATTTCTATAACATAATTTTTAATGTTGACTACTAAATCATTTCATTCGTGAGCTTCCTGCAAAGATTGTAAGAATTTAAAAATGATGAGTGGCAATACATTTCAGGGTTCCCAACTTATGATAGTTAATTTGGTCAATTCAAATTCAGATTCGTAATTCGTAACTCGCTACTGCCATGCAAACCCGATTCGCTGGGGGTAGCATGAGTTTTTAATATTTATATTTATTATTATTTTCTTTGGTAAGCTAGAAAGAGGTTGAAATATAATTATTAAAATTTAAAGTCTATACAATAAGAGTTGTTCGCTCACTTAGTAAAGTAGCATGAAACTTGGCGCAAGGTGTTAGAGGGTTTGGGTTCAACTCCCCCTTCCAACATTTTTTCATCTTGACATGGTATTCCAATCCAGTTCAATCGGACCGAATTGAATGACGAACTGGTTCGCTCCCAACCAATTCGCCATTTGTTGGGTCTAGCAGTGAATTAAGTAACATTCTTCCCAACTCTAGGGCTAGAAAAAATTTCAACTTAAAAGCTTTGTAACTACTAACAAGAAAGCATAGGCATAATATACAATAGCAGAAGATGGGAGTCTGAAATTGCATGAGATCAAAGGTACTTCTTACGCTACTGAGAAAATCAATTGTTCTCTAAAAGCTTGAATTTATATGTAATGTGGCTAAATACTTCTTTCCAAAGGTGCAATAGACAAACAGTGAAAAAAAACCTCACTAGATCAAACTGCTCATCTAGAGGCCACCGAACTCTCAGCTTCTCATCAACTGAGTCATTATCATCTTCGTGATGTTGGCTTTCAATTAATCAACATGAACCAATGAACTATCAACGGATTCACTCTCTACACTTTCAATCACTTCAAATCGCACACCAACAATTATTTGTTTCTCATCACCAATCAATTCCTACTCCCCTCCATCTAAAACATTAGCCTGAACAACAAAATCCTCTTCCAAATCACTCACATCCGATCCAAATCTTGACAAATCACTATCATCAAGCAATGCAGCTACGTCCAGCTTTCTGAACCCTAACACCAACAGTTTTCGACAAAACGCTTTACAAAGACTCATCAATATGTGATGTAGTGGATATGTTTAACTAAACATTTACACCACCATATAAAATTAGAGTAAGATCGTTCAAGTTCTAGAGAAAATCTATCTTCCAAATTATGAAATCACATTTATTCATCAGGATCTTTGAGGACCCTCAAATGAAAATTTTAGCACTATAAACTAGAAAACAAATAAATCATCAAATGTCGAATTCATAGCTACAAATTGAGATGTTATTAAATCCATTCCTGCATGTAAAAACGGAAATCAAAACCTAGAACTCATAGAAACCGCCATTCCGAAAATTTCGAAGGGGAAACAAAGCAAATAGCTTATAATTTTCATATCTCCAATCGAATTTTAAGAAAAGTAATTGAATAAATGGATAAAGGAGCATGAATCGATGTTTTTAATACCTTTGTTTCTCTGTTTTCGATCAATCCGATTAGAAAGCTTGACATCTATGCGCCTTCCTCTTCCATTCTCCAACCCGCGAGTAGAACAACGACCAATAATGCCAATTTGAGAGTTTTCTAAACAAGAGAGGCTAGGGTTTCAAAGTTTTAGGGCATCCAACGACTGCAATGTAGAACCAAAGTTGTAGCTATAAGATTTTGATTCGTCAGAGAGAGGAAGAGGGAGAGGGACCTTAGGGTTTTGTTCAGTTAAAGAGAGGGTGAGGGAGATGGAGGCAGAGAGGTGGTTTTGTTAGAGAGACGAAGAGAGTGGAAAATACCCACAAATACTTTTGATATAGAGCTTTATTTTAGGTTGGCTCAATGGATTAGTACGTTACCTAAGTTTAACGACTATTTTAACATATTAAATGATTGTTTTGGGCAGTCTACCCATATACTACTGTGTCAGACCGTAGTTCTTTTTGCAACGCTAGTGTTGTTTATTTCTATTTTTCACGTAGTGAACCTCTTGGGCTAGCTGGTTTATATTATGTATGGAAGGTTATACTGTGCACATCACTTCAATGGTGGTGGTGATCTGACATCCTCATGTGTCAGGCTCAAGCATCGACCTTGGCATATGTTGTTTATGTATGTTATATAAGATACAACTGTGTGTTGTGTAGGTGCATGAGAGTTTACGCTGAGGCTTAAGATATGCCGCGTAAGTTTAGGTTATAAGACTGAAATAAGTAGAAGTTAGGAAATATATGCATCACTTGCATTCCCTTACGCATATGTTCTCTTTTCATGTTGTAGTTTATTCATGCTGCTATGAGATTTTATGTCTACAAATTATTATTACTGTTTAATTGTAGACTTTTAATAATTGCTAAAATCAATGTCACAACCACTCACTAAGTTGCACACATGATCACTCCAGGTAGATTATGGTGGATCGATAGTGTAGCCCACTGAGTTACATATTTTTAAAAAATATCCAGATGACAGAATGCATTGTCGTTGATGACGTCGAAATCCCGCATGATGATGCGACATACGACGCAAATGACCAACTAGATGAGGGAGTCGATGTTGGTGACTTTTGTAGCATTGAGAGCACATTTGATGTTAAGAACAAGTAAGATATGTAAGTCCGCTTAACACCTTAAAAAGCGTGCATGACCATGACACGGAATTTTAGGCCCTTGAGATTACGTAGAATTTTGGGTCATGATTGTAGCTGTGTGTGATTCTCTCTTTCATCTTCTTCTTATTTCTTCTTTCTTTAGTGCATTGCTGATCACAATGGCCAAAGTAGTATAGAATATGGCCGGCTTGCTAGCAACTCTTGTTGTTGATGAAGAAGAGATTTGCACGAATTTTTTCACATCGTTGAAAGATTATATGGAGTAGCAAAGTTTCCAAAAAATGGGTCAGTGCCCGATGTCTTCTATGTTCTTATCACCACTATTCTCTTGGCCAGGGCTGGCCCTAGGGGATGTCAAGTGGAGCGTCGGACATAGGCTCCCGATCCGCTTTGGCCACTGTTAGGATAGCATACAAGCCCCTATGCACATGCCACTCTTTACCAATAAAATGATCTGATTGACTGATAGGTGCACTGTGATCTGAAGATTGGAAGATTAGGATGAAAAACGATCTCCATCACTATTATTACACTCGTTTTCTTCATAGGAAAACGAGTGCAATAATGCCACCCTAAGGGTTGTTTGCACTTATTTTCAAACTAATTTTAGGAGAGAATTATCTACTACAATATTTGCAGACTAATTTGTGGAGAGATTTCTCTTACAAGAGACTATGCTATTGTGTGTTTAAACACACTCACGTAGGGTATATAGGCTCTAGTAAAATTAATTAAAAAAGGAGAACCTTTTACAAAAGAAGGTTTGAACCTAAAACTTGTGTAGAAATAATGTTAGGAATTCAAGAAAGGGTGGCATTATTTGCATCCGATATCTTGTGAAGAACACTCATAGTTCTATCATAAAAAATCGTTGACTACCTTGAATTAGATGATGGAGATCGTTTTTTTTTCCAATCATCCACACAATAGATCCTGAGATCATGGCCCACCTATCAGACTGACAAATCTTGATCCCACATGGCACATATCCTTGGGGCCACCTTGAGAGCTATTACGATTTTTTTTTTTTAATATCAATAGGCCCCTTTTCTAGGCCACCAAAACCTCAGGACCAGCCCTGCTCTTGGCTTATGCTATTGACATCCAGCAGTTCTCAATTGATCATCAACTCATGTCATGCACCAACCCCCTGTAATACCTTCCACACATTATTTCATCCCACCACGTTGATAACCAGTAGCACCTGTAAAACTTCTCACAAGTCACTAGAGAAGTCCTTAAAGTGTAACATTGTTTGTGAAATGGAAAAAAAAAGTTTCTGTTCCTTTTGTTTTGGTGTTAAGCAGCAGCATTGAAATGAGATAATGGCTCTTGACCGACATGGTGTTTAAATTTACCACCATTAAAATGTTTTTTTTTTTTTATCTCAATCTAAATTTCCCTTTGGAACATGCCCCAGTCAAAGGATCATGCTTATGAGTAGATGTAAACTATCCGATCGGTGATCTTTAATATCAGCCATCAAAATTAAGAATAACCAATGATACTAGAGTGCACAGATCGGATGGTTCGAATCTCCCAAAAAGTATGATTTTTTAACTCTAGCCCATCAGTTGATGATATATCGTTTTGACGGTATGGATTACCCTAGATCATAAGACAATAAATGTGTAAGATCATTTAAACACTATTTGGTGCTTAACTGACGGTCAGGAGAGTCGGTCCCTATTGAATTGAGCGTTATAGAAGTTCTTTTCGATAAATATCTTTAGCCTCTTTATCTCTCACTAGCATCTGTCCTAATATGCATAATTGCTCCATGATCTCATCATCACCTTCATCAAAGACCTCTCAAAATGAGAGTTGTGCCGACTATAGACCTCTCAAAATAAGAGTTGTGTCGACGGTCCGTTCGTGTTGGATTGTTTGTGTGAGAGATTATAACAAACCATATCTAGTGGGTCATCGACTCTGATAAACTCCAAGATGAATGAGATGCAATAATGATGGACTTCACTAACAGGCGGTGACTACCATCAAACATGATCAAGTGTGTTAGGCAATTTATTAGCTATATCATTGAGAAGATTAAGGGCACATGTTTTATTTTTTTGTAACCAATCGCTCGCTTCTTCTTCAAAGGAAGATGTGGTTGCATAGGGATATTACAAAATATTGAGGATTCGATTAGAATTAGATTAGATTGATTAAGAGTAGCATTATATTGATTCGGATCAAATTAGGCAAATATGATATGATTAAGATTCTATTTACATAATCTTCTCTAGAAATCCAAGCTACTACTTTAATAATAGATAACTATTTTCACAATGTAGTCTCTCTCATCTTCATTTATCTCTTTATCAAATTTTCTACTTAGCTAGGACATGATCTCAAGATCTAACTAATGTATGGAAGATTGGGACCAAAATAATCACCATCGTCTGATTCAAGATAGTCAACGAGTTTAACCAAAGGGCAAAATACAAATGCAGAATCTTGGCTTGTGAGTACCGATATCATTTTCCCAAAGGGAGGGAGAGACTATGGGCGCATTTGTTTCGTTGTAATATGTACCCTGTAAAATAGAGAACGCATGTGATAACTGGATTACATGTAAAATTTGGGTGTAAAATGGTTATTCTTTTGGGTGTAAAATCCACTTTTTGATATTTTTTTTAATATTACAGTCAAAAGAACAATTTGTGTAATATATTTAAATTCATGTGAAAGTTGACATTCCCCATTCATCGTTGCTAGTATTCGATTTCATTGGGCATGATGGGCAGTGGTGGATCCATGATTTTCCTGATAGGGTATCTCATAAAGATCGACTCCCCCCCCCCCCCCCCCCCCCCCCACAATTAGATAACATGGCTCTACCATTGATGATGGACATGTCTGATGTGTCGTGGAATCATGGTGATGCAGTCTTCTGTGGCATTAGATGGGACTATAAAGTTCATTTCCACCGCACTTACTCACGAGTCATCAATGACAATTTAGGAGATCGTTATTACCATAATGAACTAAGAGTGCCTTTAAATCCACCCATCAAATCTTTGAGTTCACCCACGCTGAAACAGAGTGACAGGGTTTAATCATGCAATGGAGCTTGTTTATCCTCCCAATATTTCACACGATGGATCTTGAGATCATGAGCGCACCATCAGACGGTCAGTGATTTATTTCACGTTGCACAAATCTCAGAAACGCGACCTTAACATCACGTGCAGACATAAAATTGATTTTAAGGTCACTTTTTTGGGTGTGTACCACATAAAATAAAAGACCGACCGTTTGATGGTACGCCCATGATCTCAAGATCCATCGTGTGAAAGATTATTGGGACGATATACAATCTAGATCATCAGATTCAATGCTATTAATGTGTTTCAGCGTGGGTGAACTCAAAGATTTGGTGGGTGGATTTAGAGGTACTCTTTATCCGCGTCCCAACTCCCAACGTTAAATAACAACAAAATAGACACTTTCCTTTCTTCTCTTCCTTCTTTAAAAGCAGTTGAAGAGTCGATCTACCAACTCTCTCCTCTTTAACTACAAGTTTCTGTTTTTTTTTTTTTTTAGGGTTTCATGGCAAATCCTGAAAATCGATCCCCCTCCTGAGCAATCTCACCAATCCTGATGCCGATCAGAAAGAGAAACTAACGAAGACGCCTGAATCCGAACTCGTACAAGGCTGCACGGGCGCGCGGTGGATCGTCGAGGGGTTGCCGTTAGGGCATGGAAGCTTGATCGGTGAACCGGTTGCTCGAGCATTGAATGCAAATGCAATGCTTTTGTTTCTTCTCTTCGAAACATTGACCCCTTCTCATGAAAGCCAATGAAGCATTGCATGGAAATGCTTTTGTTTTTGGGTTTCTGATCATTCATCTTTAATGGTGGTTGCAGATACAATGTGTTTTGAGCTGTTTTATTGCTTTTTCAATATATTTTATGAGTTGGGTTCTTTTGAAATATGCAGTAGTTGAGGTTTGGAGGGAAATGGTACAGGTGGTGATGAGAAATAGTATCTGCCATTAAATTTGAGAAAAGTTGCAGAAAAGAGCTATGCCTCTTTGAAGGTAGAAATCCCACCAAAAGCCATTGAAGAGGGCTTTAAAGGCTACAACAAGGGATAGAGTTGTAATAAATATAGCGGTTGGATAGATGCTTCAGAAATTGCAAGTAAAATTAGCATTTTACGAGGCCCTGAGCTCGTAAGGCCAAAAAACTACAAACAATCACTACAGTCGATTGCGAGGGTGGAGTACGGTGAAACAAATGACAACCCCTCATAAAAATTTCGATCGTTACCCCTAAAAATGACAGATTACCCGTGATTTCTCCCAATTACGGTGAAACGAACGTACTCTAAGGCCTTGTTTGACAAATCTCATGGAAATGATTTTTTTTTTTTAACTTTACATGGGCTTGTAAATAAAATAATTCATGGGAAGTTTTATTTTTTAAATTTTATAATGGTCTGATTTTTATTTTTTTAGCTGTTTGGCTACATTATGCACCATTCTTCACACCATGTGAACCTGTAACCTCACCCCATCTCATCGGGCCAAAATGCATTAATCGCTTTGAATTCTAATTTTTTTTTTTTGTCCCAACTCTTTATAAGATGGGTCTTGAGATCATGGGCATACACTCAGATAGTTAGTTTTTTATTCCGCGTGGTACACATCCCAAAGAGTAACTCTAAACTCGTGAGACATACATCAAGCTTAAATACAAGTTACGGGTCATTTTTTTGAATGGGTGCCACATGAAATAAAAAAATCGTCTAATGATATACCCATGATCTCAAGATGCATCATGTGGAAGATTGAGATAAAAAACAATCTCCTCTGTCAAATTCAAAGTAGTCAATGCATGTTGGCCGGAGGAGATGAGGTGAGGTTACGATTTTATAGTGCAAATAAATGGTATGATTATGAGGTGAGGATGCATCTAAACCGTCTAATATAAAGGTCATGGTCTACCGATCTACGATGCAAAAGAGTGGTACAAAACTCAATCTCTATCATATTATTCGATAGAATCAACTGTTGAATCATATAATGGCTTTGGAGAGCATTGAGTCATATGATAAAGATTATGTTTGGTGTCAATCTTTTCACTTATGATCTTTAGATCATGGCCTTTAAATTAAGTGGCTTAGATGGTTGTGTTACATTTATTGGCGTCGTTGTTTATGGGTACCTATGTTTACGTCCATGCGTTCTCTAAAAACACCCACGTCCCAAACCTATAGAGGTACCTACCCTATTCTTTAAGGGGTTGGAAGTGGTTTCAGATGTAGACGCTTTCTTTAAACCCATAGAGGTACCTATCCTATTCTTTAACGCCATGAAAACAGGCCAACATAAATCTTACCGTTAAAGCTATTGACGGTCATGAATAAGACGATGGAGATCATTTTTTGTTCTCATCGTATAGCATGATCAGTCACTTTTGGAGATGTGTGTCACGTGGAATCACACTAGACCGTCTAATAGGTGGTCATGATTTCAAGCTCTATTGTTTGGAAGATTGGGATAAAAAATGATCTCCATCATTTGATTCAACGCAGTCAATGCCTTTAAGGGTGGAAACTTATTCAGTTGGTGTAGTATGTGCAACCGACGGACCTAACCATCGAAAGATGTAGGTCTGTGTAACCGTCAGATCTAACCACCGAAATATGTAGTTTGTTTTTAGGTACTTCTATTTGCACCCATGTTATTCTCTGAAAGGGCCCTCGTCCCGGACCCCTTGAAAATCATTGATTTCTTTTAATTAGATGATGGAGATTGTGTTTCACTCGCGATCTTCCACACAATAGATCTCAAGATCATGGTGCACTGATCTGAAGGCCAGTTTTTTATTCCAAGTGTCACAGATCCCCCAAAAATGGCCCTAAAATCACATTTGGGCGTGATTTGTGCCATATGATTCAAGGACCATATTTTGGGGATATGTGACATGGAATAAAAAATCGACCGTCTGATAGGTTCATCATGATCTTAAGATCTATTATGTTGAAGTTCAAGGTCAAATACGACCTCCATCATCTGATTAGAAGGAATCAATGATTTACAAGGGGTATGGGATGTGGGCGCAAATGGAGGTAGCCTTCATTTTTTCCGGCAACATGGGCTAAAATTAGTTTTAATATATTTTTAGCTGAAAATATTTTATGAGTTATTTTATCTTATTTCTCATATAAGTGGGACCCATTGAGTTCCCCAAGCACTTGAAAAATCGCTTTATTAAAAAAATCTAAATTCCCATAAGCTTATTTAAAAAACCGGGTTGCCAAACAAGCCCATAAGAAAACAATCTCTAGAAACCTTTTTTTTTTTTTTTTGGGAAATCTCTAGAAACTAAAAAGTAACCATTTGAAATAGAAAGCAACGGTCCAACCGTCGATCTTAAAAGCTAATAATATTTCTAGAAAGTCAAAGCCAGACCCATGATGAGCCTCGTGTTTCCTTCTCTCTCCCTGTTGTTACTTTTACACGTCACTATTAAAATTGCACACATTTCATTTGCATTTTAAAATACCCACATTTTAGCATGACATTACTAAAAGGTCCACACACTCATTTCTAATCAACTTTTTTTTTTTGTTTTTTTGTCTTTTTTTTATTTGTGAGAATCGTTTCCAATCAACCATGCCCACTAAACTAATCTAAAATGTTAAGAAAATGGAGAGTTATTTTCCCATAATATATTGACTGCAAGAGAGGTCATTGATAGAATTATTGTCTTACAGTTATGTATCATCCGAGTTCTAAGACGATACGTATTGGACAATATGTATCGGTATCGTTCGATGCCGAACATACATTGAATAGATCGTTCGATATTTGTCATATAACTGAACGATATGGTACATTAAATGTATTGTATCGTTCAGCTCCAATACTGATACGTATTGATATAGTACGAAATTTTAATCCATGCGTACAATCTCTCCTAGATTTGGTCAACAAACACCAAATTAATATCTCACCAAAAGATGCATAGTGGGTGGCATTTTAGAAAATTTGGCAAAGGGAAGGCACAAAAAGCTGAAACCAAACTCCCTAATAAAGGTCTTTGCGCGTGGGTTGGCTTCAGGCGGCTTACGTGATTCGGTCGGTCAAAACATTGACAACTACGTAATTCCGTGTTAAAAAAAAATGGTAGAATCCAATTAATCAACCAAAAAAAATAAAAAAACAGAATGATAGAATCCAATTTATCAAAAAAAAAAAAAAAACGAATGATAGAATCCAATTTATCAAAAAAAAAAAACAAAAGAATGGTAGAATCTAATTTATCAAAAAAAAAAAAAAAGAATGGTGGAATCCAAGCAGGAAGGTAGGTATTTTTGTTAGTTTTAGAGAGCTGCTTCTTTTTCTCCCGGGGACACCATTTTTAATTACACACCAACTTTTACGAGGGTGTTTTTCCTCCTAAAAAGATTGTGTTCCTCAAAAAATAGCTAGGATACTGAGTTTTGACGAGATTCTCCTGTTCGTTTGGAAAGGCCAGACCTGGTCAAACAATACCATTGTTTAATTTTGTTTTCCAAGTCATTTACTCGAGAAAAAAAAACCTCAGATTCCGAGTTTTAGGGTCCTTCCTTACTGATCATTTTTTAAACAAAAATTAGTTTCTTAAACTTTTAATGAGAGTATTTTTAGATTTTAATGATCTAAATCAGTCCCAATAAAAAACCTCGGAGGCATAAAAGAACAACTTTTAGCTTCTTAAATTTTGTCAGCCGTTCATATTTTGGGCAATTATTTTATTTTATTTTATAAAATATTTTGGGCAATTATGAGTTTGCTCAATTATACCTGAACAAGATGTAGTTTTTATGCTTCTTTGATTTATATAAAATAAGTTTTCTAAGCAAACACTAACTTTTACTGTCCGCACGCCATTTTTATTGTTCTTTTTAGCTGAAGCATAAATGTAGTGTGCTTGTAACAACTCCCTTTTTATTTCAAACTAGTAGAATGCAGACGCTATGCGCATGAGCAAAAAAAAAAGCTTTGGATACCATTATGGGAGCCATTACTTGCACACGCTTTTCAAGTGATATAATTTTGATATTTAAATCACGGCCGTTTTGATTTGAAGGCCAAGATTTAAATATGTCAATTGTAAAAGATTAGAATAAAAAATATTTTTCATCATTTGATTAAATAGAGTTAAAGGCTATTATATAATTTAACAGTTAATTACAGTAGATCATATGACCAATATCGTGTTTTGCTCCAATTTTATGTACCAGAGATCTATTGATCATAAACTTCAAATCAGATAGCCCATATTGCATTTTTACACAGCACATGTCCCTAAAATACGAAGACTTTTTTTAAATTTGGTGCAATCACGTGAAAAATGTGTGCAAGTAATGGCTCCCTACCATTATTTGTCATGGAAAATATTTGCTAATAGCAACCGAGGTTTTTTTTTCTGTTGCATGCTTGAATCAAATGATGGAGATTATTTTTTGTCACAATCTTTCAGCCGATAGTTTTTTAAATTATTGGACACCTATCAGATGATAAGATGTTGATATCATGTGGCACGCATCTCAAAAGTGACTAGAAAAGTCATTTTCATGGTACGCTCATGATTATAGTCACTTTTGAGATGCGTTGCCATATGGAATCAACATCTTATTGTAGAATTGATTGTGAGGTAAAGTAATCTTCATCATTTGATTCAAGGATGTTAACGCTCTCTCACGGAGGAGAAGAATTCTAGTTGACCTTGTGGAATTTTTTCTTGCAAGTAACTTTTAGTCCAAAATCTTTTGGAGGAAAATTTTTAATTATTTTTTTGAGTGGAGATGATTATAAGTTATATAGTATTTTTATCATTTAAAAAATTTAATCTTTGGGTACTAGAATTTGCAGTTGAAGATTTGTCTCTGCAGCCTTACATTTTTACCGTTAAAATTGTTGGTTGCCTTGAATCGTATTATGGAGATCATTTCTCATCCCAATCTTTCACACAATAGATCTTAAGATTATGGTCAATCTATCAGATGGTCAGATGTTGATTCCACGATGAACACAACCCCAAAAGTGACCCGAGAACCCTTCTCATTATATGCTCTAACCCGGGCCACTTTTAAGGATATATGCCACATGGAATCAACACATTACCATTTGATAGGTGAATCATGATCTCAAGATCTATTATACAAAAGATTCAGATGAAAAACCTTATCTATGATCCATCATCTGATTCAAGGTAGTCGCAGATTTAATGGTAAAAAACCCAAGCTGCAGAGATAGAATGCTGGATTGCAAATACAGGTAACGTCAATCCTTACCTCCATTCGTCTCACCCCACGCCTCTCGTATTATAATAGAAGCGGAGATGAAGTGTGGGACGGCGTCATTCTAAAATTGTCTAATTCGACTGCTCAGAAACTAGAAAATTCAAACCAGCCTAGTGTGCAAGCTCCATGTTTTAATGGAAGTTTCTTCCCTTCTCCTCTTTGAAGAATATACATAATATAAATTTAATCGAAACTTCTTCGGCATTCTTGTAAATGGATAGAAGATTTCTCCTCTCCCTTTTCTCATACATCGAATTTCTCTCTCTCTCTCTCTCTCTCTCTCTCTATATATATATATATATATATATATATATATATATATATATATATATATAGCTTGAATTCTTATTTTATTAGCTCCAATTGCTCTTTCTCCTAAAATATTTGGTTGGGTTTTCTTGTTATCCAATAATTTATCAGAAAGAATGGGATCTTCAGGGAAACCAGAGAAGAAGAAGATGGTGGGCGGAGATGCTGGATATTTTCTTGAAGATGTTCCCCACTTGTCTGATTATATTCAACATCTCCAAGTGAGTTTATTCAATTTTTTTTTTTTAAGATGATAGATTGTTGCTAAGCGAGTTTATTCAATTTTTGTTTTTTTAAGATAATAGATTGTTGAATCAATCATTCACTGCTTTTGCTTCTCACTTTAAAACGGGAGAATTCTGATCTTCATTCACCTTGTGATCCATTAATAATAATAGTAATAATAATAATTAGCTTTTACTTTTGGCAACTTTCTTCCACCGCTCCTAGCCGCCGTCAAGCACAGCGTCGGCCTCAAGAGCGTTTGATAATCTTCCAGGGGGCGGAATAGCGCTACTGATGGGTTCGTACGGAAAACCCGCTCTGACCAAGCCCTGGCACCAGATCTTTTACCCGCCTCTCTTATCGGGAGCCGATTTTTTCTCTTTTCTTTAAATGTATTAGTACTTCGTCACTAATAATAAAATTATTATTATTTAATTTTATTTTGGGCATTTTATTAAAACATAGCACAGATCCTAAAATGTAGCCCTGAAGTCAACATTTAAGGAAGATGTGTGCCATATAATTTTAGGGCTACTTTTTTGGGGGTCAATTATAACCTCAGTAGATCTCCGGGTATGCCTTGACTGCTTCGAGACTAATAATGGGTATTGTTTTAATATAATCTTTTTTATAATTAATTTTGAGATCAAGGAGGGTAAGTTTTTTATTACAAATGAAACACACCCCCAAACATGATTTTAAATTCCAAGTGAGACCCAACTCTAAACGTGATTCTAAAATCATGTGGCTTGCTTCATGCCCAAAACAATATTTTAGGGTGACTATTTGATATGTGTCTCCCATGTTGGATAAAAATCTCAAGGATGAATGTGGAGCGAAGGAGATGAGCGAGGTCAGAGTTGAATATTTTGTTGTTTCTACAGTTGGCATTACTTATATGACCCTTGCACCAAATAAGGTGTACGGAGAGAATCCTGTTTCTATCCCTTTGGGCAGACCATAGATGCTCGCTCACATATTAACCTGGGAACCCCAAATGTGTCCAAACTTTCCTTCACATCTTATTTTTAGTGACCACATCTTCAACCTAGTTGCACACGCGTCCCAACTAATGTTATGTTGCACACTCTCTCAATAAGAAATTTTGACGTTTTACACCATGGTTGGTGTACGATAGTGTCAGCAACTAATACCAACTCCAAGTATACAAAGTCCCACCCTTTTAAATCATCTTCAACCTCCTCCTCCAATCACACACCCAACTAATCTCTCTCTCTCTCTCTCTCTCTCTCTCTCTCTCTCTCTCTCTCTATATATATATATATATATATATATATATATATTCCATGGAAGAATCGAGATGGAAAGCCCTAACCCATGTGATAACACACCCTTCAACCGCACCAACTCTCCATTCCCAGCTATTCATCTCAACCCAAATTCCCTGCTATCTCAATTGGGACTACCCACCATTTCTCTGCACCACCCAACACACTTCCTTCCCCTCTCCTTTCCTCAAATGGGTTCTCTCCCTTTTCATCAAAAGGGCCTCCAATTTCGGGCTTCCCCACACCTCATGGCGCTCCAAGTGCCCCTTTCAGCAGCCACCTCCTCTAATTCTCGCCGCAGGCATCGAACCCGCACCTTCGCAGTGGACCGAAGAGGAGAGCAGGCTCCATTTTAGGAAGGAGTTGAGAAGGAAACCGCGTCTCAATCACATTCCCCCAATTATTCCTATAATGCTACCAAATATGACGCTGTTTTCGCTTCTGATTTGGAATCCCTGGTCGCTTTGGAACTGGCGGTAGATTGTATATTATATACAATGTTATTAGTGTTTGAATTTTTCAAATGGGTTGAGGCGTTGAGCTCATCTGCATTGTAAATTCCTAGTGTTAATCTATCTTTTTTCCTATTTTAATATTGGCATGTGAATTTGATTTATCCTTCAAATTTAGTTGGAATTTCTTTCTTTGTTATTATTATCATTATTCATTTATTTTTTAGCTTTTAGTTTTGGATTCTGGTTGCTACTAAGTTGACACATAGCTTGGGTTGTTATGTAAATTTATGTATGTAGATTGATTTTTATTCTTGTTATGGATGTTTTTATTTGCAGTCCTCATTGCAATTAATTATTATTATGGATGTCTTTGTCTACAGTCCACAAATCTTTCAAACCAACTCCAGTGTGGGTTGAGCCCAAGTTTTGAGGACGAAAAACAAATAACCTTAGGGTTTATTTTATTGCAACCTACAAATCTTTCAATAAAACAACCAAATGTGGGATGCATTAAGAATTGTGGACTGCAAATAAAGCCTCCCTATTACTTTATATTTTTATTTTTTATGAAAGCTTCCCTAGTCCCTATTACTGGTAGTTGATTATTAGTTTTAGTAGAATTTGTATCTCCCATTTTTTTGTATTAGATGAAATTTAGCTACAAATTCTTAACTTGTAACAGTCTGTCTACGTACCAAATTTTGGCTGCTTGCTGGCTCAAGGGTACATGCCCGCCCAACCTGACAGTGCACCCCGACCCAACCCGACACAATGGGTAAAGTTAAATGCCCGCCCTGACCCAACCCGACACAATGGGTCAGGTTAAATCCCTGACCCCAACCCAACCCAACCCAATCCAGTTTGAAATCCCCTAAACCCGCCTAATACACTTATATTATATATAAAATATGATTTGCCCAACACGACCTTTGAGTCAACCGGAAGGTTGGGTTGGATGCTTCATGCCCAACCTAACCCAATCGGTCAAGTTTATATGCCTGACCTGGTTAAAAAACCAGGTAAGGTGACTCAGGTAACAGGCCGACCTGACCCATTGCCAGTCCTAACTTGTGAGCTAATAATTTCAAACAGTGTTGGTGAAATTATACAATGAGTCTTTCTCAATTTGTGAAGTTAAAATGCAGTGTAGTGGACAGCCTAAAATCCAAACTGTAATTGGTGAACTTAATGAATCCAGTTCTTTAATACTTCCAACTGCCAACCTTGGTCGCAGGTTTGAGTCCAGCTCACCTATCAGAAAAAAAAAAACTGCCAACATTTATTTTTGGTGAATAATGCTGACATATAGAGAGGAATCTTTCCTTTTGGATGTTATAAAATTTGATCTGCACAGTGAATCTATATATATTTTTCTGTTCGGGAGGGAATGAATTTAAATTGAGATTTGATGCATTTGTTTTTGACAGACGTATCCAAATCCTTTGCAAGACAATCCCGCTTATTCAGTTGTCAAGTAAGTTTATTTAGTTCATCTTCAGTTTACAGCTGATTTTGGTTACTATTTTTTACCAACCAAACGCTTTTTTACTCCTCACAATGATGTTAATTAATGAACGATTCTAATATATATATATTTTTCTTCTTTTCAGGCAGTATTTTGTTAATACAGATGATACTGTTGCCCAACAGGTAGGTCTTTAACAATTCCCATAATTTTCATAGGTTTAGTTTCGAATTTTTTATGTTTTACACAGTGCCATGTGAACCGTTGTTTATTCAATCATTAACTACTACCGGGAGTTACTTATTCATGGTTTCCTTCTTCTTTTGTAGATTGTTGTTCACAAGAGTAGCCCAAGAGGGAGGCATTTTCGCCGTGCCGGACCTCGTCAGAAGGTGCCTGTTAGCCCATCCTTAGAGGCATGCAACTCTAACTAATGAAATTCAACCTTTTTTCATTTCTGACATGTTTTCTTGAATATTGATCAGGTGTATTTTCAATCGGATGAAGTGCATGCATGTATTGTAACATGTGGTGGCCTGTGCCCTGGACTTAACACTGTTATTAGGGAAATAGTATGTGGCTTGTACCACATGTATGGTGTCCGCAAAGTCCTTGGGATAGAGGTGAGGGATTACTTTCTTAAAATTTCCAACTTCCTATTCTGCTTTATCTATTTTAGTTGGCATAACTGTAATTCTAGGTCTTCTTTCTTATTTGGATTTAGGTCTCTTTGCAGTATTTTTCGGATAAAATTTGATTAGTAATTATTCTTGAAACAACAAATACTACAAAGGTTTTAAATATATAAATTATTAGAATTATAGAAAATTACAGCATAGAGAAACTTATCTAAAAAAATAGAAATGCGTTACAATTACAATACTGAAACTTTTGTCTTAACAGTTTGTAGAACATTATCGTCTTTTTTACAACTTTGTTACAAATCTCCACGTTGACATGTGTAGTTTATAACAAGTTAACAACTCTGCACTCCATGCAAGGTTTAACCTTATAGAACTTTTTTCACGAATTTCATTGACTTTACTCCAATCTAGTCTATTATGTACATACCAGTTCCCCATGGTTCACAGTATATGATCGCATAAACTGCAAGTAGTTCAAACCAACGTATAATGATTTTAAACATGCTTGGAATCATTTTTTGATTTCAACTTCAGTTTTGCTGAAGCAGTGGATAAACTCGGGGCCTCAGCTGAGTGATGCAGGAAAATCGCATGCTAACCCTAAAATAGTATAAATCCCACACGATAGGGGTTAGGGTTCTCAATCTTCAATTAAAACAAAATAACTAAAAGAATAATAAGATAGAAAATCTTCAAAATCGCTCCAAAGAAGCTTGTCGGCCTCGCACCAATGATAACTTTGAAGAATCACTCTTCAAAGGCAAAAACTCATCTCAAGTTTTTTAAATGAAAGAATCCCTCTTTCACAAGATGCACAAAAGCAACTTAATTTTTTTTCATTCATCATTCTATTACTAAAATTTGTTTTTACATGCCATTAAATAGGCTAAGACAATAATAACTAACTAAATAACTAAATTCAAAAAAAGAACCCACAGGGGTAGCTCGGTTGGTCAGGCCTTGGGTTTGCCCCCCAATGGTCACCAGTTCGAGTCCCCTCACGGGCCACTGGAGTATTACCCAGTCGTTAGCTCCAGGGCCCCGTGGGATTAGTCGAGGTGCGCGCAAGCTGGCCCGGACACCCACGGTTATCAAAAAAAAAAAAAATTCAAAATAAGAAACTATCTAAAACTACCAATGACTAACTGAAACCACCAATGACTAACTGAAACCACCAATAACCAACTGAAACCGCCAATAACTAACTGAAACCACCAATAACCAATTGAAACTGCCAATAACTAACTGAAACCACCAATAACCAACTGAAACTACCAATAGCCAATTGAAACCGCCAATAACCGCCAACTTGCGGACGTCCGTTCTGTAACCACAGATATCCATTATGAAGCCACGGACGTCTGTCATATGTTGATGAACTTTGTTTCACGGATCGTTTGAAAACCCATTTGTGGGTCCACTTCTTCCTTGTTGATTTTCTTCGTTTGACCCGACCAGGATCCAAACATGCGGATCAAAATTCCGCATCATTGAGTCACTTGGGAACTTATTTAGGAGGAAGCAATAAAAATATCATTAACTATAGAATAATATGAGCAAATTATTAGGATTTAAGAAGACAGAGGAGAGAATTAAAATCAGGTTATTTACTAATTAGGAATAATCATGTTATTTCTGCATCACTTGATGTGTATTGTACAATGGGGCAAAAGGAGTCTAAATTTAGAGTTGTGGTTTGACAATTTTTGTTTAGGTTAGGTCGTGGAAACAACAGAAATATAGGCTTTCAATCGGGATTGGGCCTGTAGCCCAAGGGAAGGTTGACAATATTGCAACCTCAAGGTCGTAGGTTCAAATCCCAGCTTACCAATAAAAAATATATATATATATTTATATATATATATATATATATAGAGAGAGAGAGAGAGAGAGAGTCCCGGGACTATGGGTTCAAACCATTGTTACCTTGGCACTTCTATCGGGATTTTGCCATGCCGACACTTGGTGGCACTTGGCACCCGTGCCGACACTCAGACACTCTTCAAACAGCATGAAACTTCTAGACATATATGAAAAACTCCATATTACTATTAAAATCCTCATCGTTTTGATAACAATAAAATGAACTTTGTTTCAAAAGAAATATGTGCAAATTTTAGTAACTACTAAAACATAGGTTTGGGTCGTTTAAAACAATTTTATACTATAATATGATTTTATTTAGGTTCACAACATATACTATGAATCTTTTCGTTACATATCTAAATTGGTTCTCTCATATTTCCTTTCAATTTTTCTCTATATATGTTCTATTTATTTATTTTACTTTTCTTATGGCTGTGCCGCTGTATCGAATTTTTAGAAATTGGCGTGCCAAACATCTATTGGCACCTGGACACTTGGCACCCGTGCCACGTGTCCATGTAACATTGGTTCAAACCCACCGCGGGGCGTTGGGTTAGAATCAGTTGGGGTCCAGGTTGTTATTTTTGTAATATTGTTAGGACCATTAGAATGCACTTAACTTGGAATAAAAATTGCTTTTTTCATGTCGGACATAGTTAGTTCAAAAGAGTAATGGTACAAATGTTGTCCATATTTCTATTCAACCATCTTGATTCTAACTACAAGGAAGATGCCATTTTGCATTTTCTATGTCGTTCTCTCCACTCTTAAAGCCCTCATGCACATATTAAAGATTAATAGAGCTCACATAAATTTGAATTGTTGTCACGATGGCCAACTGTTGACCATTGTGTTGTCCTTTTCAGTTTTCAACTGATATCAGAGTTAGTTTCATTTCATATCAATCATTATCTAATAGTTTATTTTGGGTAGTGTTACTGCCACACCCATATTTGTTACTGCCACACCACTAACAAAGGAAAAATCATTGACTGCTTTGAATCATACGGATGGAGTTCGTTTTTGGTCCTAATCTTCCACACAAAAGATCTTGAGATCATGGGCCTGCCATCAGATGGTCGCATGTTGATTCCACGTGGCACACATCCCAAAAAGTGGATGATTTGCTTTTTGGGATGTGTGCCACATAGAATCAACATGCAACCGTCTGATGGTAGGCACCATGATCTCAAGATCAATTGCATAGAAGATCGGGACAAAACGATCTCCATCGTCTGATTTAAAGAAGTCAATGATTTTTCCTTTGTTTAAATGGTGTGGCAATAACAAAAATGGGCGTGGCAGTAACACTGCTCTTTCTTTTTCAAGCAATTGGTCAACCTCTCTAATTTACTAAACTAATAATTATGCTCTTAATCTGATTGACTAATGAACAGCCTTTTAACTCTAGCATTACCAGATTATCTGAATTTCTGACTTTGATGGATTTGTATGCTGTCATTTTGCCCCTTATCAATTGTGAATTCCGTAGATATGAATATAGGTTCATTCTAATGCATAATGCTGTGGTTTGGTCCATGGATGATTGCTCATGCTTATGGTCACTGGTCATATTATCCCACAGTGATCTCTCCGTAGTTTCAGATTTTGCAATTTGTAGTGAATAGTGTTACGGTGCTGAGGCACCCAACAACTGATGTTTGTAGGGAGGATACAGGGGTTTTTATTCTCGCAATACAATTCCTTTAACACCCAGGGTTGTCAATGATATCCACAAACGCGGTGGCACCATCCTCGGAACATCACGAGGAGGCCATGACACCTCAAAGATAGTTGATAGCATTCAGGACCGAGGGATTAATCAGGTATATTTATGATATATATATATATATATATAGTATGTATGTATGACTAGTACCATACAAGACCTTATCCTTTATTTCTTTTAGCCACTCTTCTTATTAGTACTGCAGGAATTAAGATTCGTACCCTTTTTTTTTCAGGTCTACATAATTGGAGGAGATGGAACCCAGAAAGGGGCATCTGTTATTTATGAGGTAGTGACAATAGAGAAAAGGAGTATCAACATATTTCATTGCCACTATTGGCTTGACCGAAATGCTGCATATAGGGAATAATTTTCTGTATAGTTGAAAACTATACTGAAATGCTGCATATAGACAATAATTTTCTGTATAGTTGAAAACTATGCGTACGGTTGCAGCCCGTAGGGCTGCGTCCAGACCATTTGAGCACCATGTGGCACCCATCACGAGGATTGGGTGCCACGGCAACTTGGATGTAGTCAAAGGTGTTCAAAATCAATGCACCAAGCTGGTTGGGCATCACTTTGGCCCATCAAACGAAGGCCAAAAAAGTAAAAAAAAATAATTTTTTTTTTAAACCACATGTCCCATGCCTGATCAACCCAAACTGGGTGTTGTTTTGGGTTGTTCATGCCACGTGGCATTTGATCTGGTGTCCGGGTGCAGCCCTCCAGGTCTGCGTCCGGACGCATCTTCCCATTTCTCTTTCAATATTGTAAGATTTTGGATTGTCTTCCTGGATATTCCTTTCTTTAAACTTAGAAATTATCACGACTTAACTGTGTTTTCTCTCTCCGAGGTTTTAATCTGCCACCATGCAGGAAATCGTAAGGCGTGGTCTCAAAGTCGCAGTCGCTGGAATCCCGAAAACTATTGATAATGACATTGAGGTACTTCCATGCCTGTATCCACTACCTGTAGCTTATTTCATGAGTTGCATTTTGCTTTGTTGTGATATATATATATATATATATATATATATATATATATATAAATTCTCGTGACTTGTGCTATGCTTCTATCATCTTCTTATTCAGGTCATTGACAAGTCCTTTGGTTTTGACACTGCTGTGGAAGAGGCTCAACGGGCCATTAATGCAGCACATGTAGAAGCCGGAAGTGCTGAGAATGGAGTGGGTGTTGTGAAACTAATGGGTCGCTATAGTGGTGAGTTTCAATGCCATATATAAGCTCTCCTTTAATCTGATACTAAATTTTCGAAAGATTGGTTGAAGTTAAGGGGGAAGAGCAAATACATATTCTTCCTTTCAATTTGTGCCTCTCTTTTAATGTTTTAATACTCTAGAATCTGTCCTACCATTTCCCTTGCAAAATGAGCTTAGAAATAAACAACAAACTGAAAATTGGTGAAGGTGAATTGGTATATTTGGATTGGAATCAGTATAATATTAATTGTGCATAAAAAGAGACACATTAGGTTTTTCTTTTAAATATTAAGATCTGAAAACAGTTCTTATTTGTCAATTCTCAATATTCATATTATATGTAAGAAACGAACTTCATGTTTCCCAAGAGAAAGCCTTAATTTGTTATATTTTATTTCTCTAAATGTTTCTCATTTAGGATATATATGGTTAGTATATATGCTATTTTCTAATTTTCAGAGTCATAGCCAGATGAGTATTTTGTGTTTTCCTGAGTTGTTAAGTTTGGAACCTGTTGTCTGTTTCTAGCACTGTTATCTATGTCCAAGTCTAAGTTACATATGATACCCATCATGCTCACCAAAGTGACAAAATATGGGTACAAGATTAATACGGTGAGCGACAAAGTCGGAAAAAAAGGCAAAATACGGGAAACAAAACCGGAAAAAATCGAAAGGTAAAAAGACTGTAAAACACTAAAGACGGAAAAAATGGAAAACCGGGAAAAAAAGAGATAATTTTAATTTTTTTTAAAGAAGTTTTAAAATTGTTTAAAAAAATCTGGTAAAATATTGAAAAAAATGTTTAATATGTGAAAAACGTGTTTAATATGTTAAATACGTGTATTATACGAAAATATGCATTTTATTAAAAAATACAGGTATTATATGTGTTTAGTATGTTATGGCAAAAAAATGCATATTATAGGCGCATTTAAAAAAAACCCGTATTCAATCACAATGGTACTCACAATATAATCGAACAGTCGAAAGTCTGTCTCATCGTGGGAGTTGAAAGTAATAGATATTGTACATGCAAGCTTGAGGTAATTTCTGAAGTTCTGATGAAATAATTGCAATTTTCAATAGTCAACCTTTGCTAGTCCCTCATAAAAATATTGGATTTGAAATGCTGCTATACAATGCTTTAGAAAAATTTCCATCTCTAAATATGTGGTTTTTAGAACCCTTTTTCCGTGTGCTACTTTTCCCCATATCTAAAAGGATTTACTGTGCAGGGTTCATTGCAATGTATGCTACTCTTGCGAGCCGAGATGTGGTACGCCTCTTTTCTCACCTTCCTACATTGAGTAAAATTTTGAAAATCATTTTGTTTATTTTTAGTTTCAAAATAACAAAATTTTCATTTCCATTTTCCCTTAGGATTGTTGCTTGATTCCAGAATCACCCTTTTATCTGGATGGGAAAGGTGGACTTTTTGAATATGTGGAAAAAACACTTAAAGAGAATGGTCACATGGTCATAGTTTTAGCTGAAGGCGTGGGGCAGGATCTTATGGATGAAAGCTTGCAGTCCTTGAGCCAGCAGGATGCATCGGGAAACAAACTACTTTCTGATGTTGGGCTATGGATATCTCAACAGATTAAGGTAGATTTTAAATCCAAATCGTTCTTTTCCATGTCAAAGGGGGCTTGTGTTTCTGGCTCGTCAAAGGGATCATGTACTGACATGGGTGTGCATGTTTTTGTGTATAGGTGCATTTGTATGTCATATGCATGCATGTGTAGGTGCTTGTTTCATCATGATCATCATCATCGTCGTCACCACCGCCCAAATCATCTCAAACGACATTCCTTGATTTTCACTTTTATCTACTCAAATCATCTATGTCTTGGGGAACCTCATCTTATATTTCTTTCATCAGTTCATCTATATCCAAGACAAATAAATAAGAAATCAAAGCAAACCCATCATGTAACCTGACCCATAAAGGTAACTCTTTTTATATGCACTTCTTATACTAGTTACTGGTCCTTTATTCAGTCCACTAGATTATCTGCCTCGACATCCTCTCATAGGTATCTTCCAAATTGATAAAAATCGTATGTATATTTTCCTTTCTTCCCTGAACTTTCTTAGAAGTTGCGTCAACAATTCCAGCATTTTAGAAATATATGAACCCAAACTAGATCTCAGAAATATTTGATTAGTGTCTTAGACTCTGCTCCACTACTATCTCCTAGAGTATGGCTCATAAGTTTAGTAACTCGATAGTTGGCACAATTCTGGTATACCCTCTTTATTCTTCTGAAACGGAACCACAATGCTCTTTTTCCGTGCTCCCGGCTAGTCATATTGGGAATCCATGTTATGCACTTGTTTTCTTTCAAACAAAAGTTTTTTAAAAATTAAGGTGTTGATCTCTCGCTAGGGTGCAATATAATTCACATATGTAACTGATTTTCATTAATCTTTGTATTCTATTTATGTTTCCTGAAGTAATTCTTTTCTTCTTCCAATTAATCACATCAAAGACCCAAAATATGTTTTATTGTGTCACATTGTTTTGTATGCTTGAAACGATTGATCATATTTTTTTTTTTAAAGTTATACAATTGCAAATTGGTGAATTTCATTAGAATTCTTAATGAGAAAGCAGTAAGATTTTTATTTAGGTTTTAGAACCACTTTAATGCGGCAAAATCTCACGCTAACCCTAAAATAACGTAAATCCCGCAAGATAGGGGTTAGGGTTCTCACTCGTCAATTAAAACAAAAACAAAAAGGAAAATAGGGGTAGAAGAAAATCAAAGGAATCACTCCAAGGAAGAAAAGTTGGCCTCACACCAAACAGCGCACGAAATGAAGAATCACTCTTCAAGCTTGAGAGAATCACGCCCTCACAGAGAACTTTGTTAAAGCTCTCAAGTTTGCAAAGCAGCTTTTCATTCATCATCAATAATTCTTTCTCATAAGAGATTACAATGTGTATTTATAAAGAAAGAAACCCTAGGAATACTACTTAAAATAAAACTCTTAATCAACCATTAAAACTTTATAATCTAACGGTCATAATTAATCTGACCATTAATCTCGTCTTTTTATTATACGGCCACTTTTGAAGGGTCAAACGATGTCTGATTAACGTGAAATTGATTTTATTTGAAAGCTTATCGAAGTAGCTTTCCAACAAGACAAGAATCACACAATTCCGACACATATTGATTGCCTTATGTCCACTTCTCCAATGGTTGCACAGAAAGTGACAAAATTAACAATCACATATCACATATATGTGCCTGACCCCCTAAATAGTTCAAATAAGGAACTAATCCTAAAACAAACCAGTTATTAAAAGAATCCTAATAAAAAAAAAGAAAACTAAACTTAGATAAAATCCCTAAAACAACGTGCACAAAGGCCTTTAACGGGCCTTTTAAAAACCCATTCGTGGGTTCACTTTCTCTTTCGATGTCTCCTCTTTATCCAGCCACGATCTCGGCGTGTAGGCTTCAATTTCGCATTATTCTCTCCTACTTTGAGGAAGTTCGATTGCGAACTTTGACTGACATGGATTTTCACGGCCACGATCACATACAATATGTAGGGAACCTCAATCAGAAACGGCTTGGATAAGTAAATTGAATTCAACTAGGGTGAGATCCGATTTGTCTTTGACACGCCGATGGGAATCGACGTCAACACACAACCAACACGATCCTGGGATTTGTGGGTCATGGGACCAAGAGATTTCAATGCAGACTCGGTCTCGATAGGACTTTTTGCGGAAACCTGCTCCTCAACGGTCTCGGGCTCTTCAACTATGACGACCCGATTTTCCCTGCATGGATTTTTGGGAAAATCGGACTGTGCGGTTCGATGCGGAATGCAGAAATCAGAATAACCGATATCATATACAAATGCGGAAAGATCTAAACAGATATCACATTCCATTTAACAGGGAGATTCCATTAATTACAGAACATAAAACAAACTAAATTAACCACCGGTGACGGCCGCCCGTCACCTAAACAGTGGTTTCAAATTTCAACTGTTTGTAGAAACTAATCACTAACATATACTAATTTTAACTGCACAAACTCCAAATATACCTAGTCCGGTAAAACCGACAATCTACGGGTGAAAGTCCTCAGACGGAAGTTCTACTTCCGGCGCGCAATCAAGACTGTGCTCAAGTTCAGGGACCTGTCTACTGGCTGCACCTGTGACACGAATGTCGGGATAAGCTAACAGTACAAGCTCAATAGAGAAAAATCAATACCAACTCACATCTAATCAGATCAATGCACAGATTCAATGATTATAATTCAAAAGGCATTTTCAAATCGAAAAACAGAAAACTAAGTGTCAATGGCATTTTCATGTCAAACAAGATAACACATTTTGAGGGCATTTTCATATCGGAAACAAAACTAATTTTCAAAATATTGTCATATCCAAAACAGAATTTCTTCAAAATCAGAGTGCTCATTTTAGAATTCAATGTCGGAGTTCAAGTTTCGGAGTTCAATGTCAGAGTTCAATGTCAAGGTTCAATTTCGATTTCAGAGTTCAAATTCCGGATTCACTTATTTATTTTCTCAATTACATGCAACTTCTTGGTTAATGCATGACTTAAAACCATAACTTAAGAAACTCCAACACGCGTATAGGCGTCGTTGAGCCGATTCTCTGATGGGAACCCCCCCCCCCCCCCCTCTGACCATTGTCGTTCCATGAACAATTTTTCACAATATGTTGTTTGCCCGCCAAAACAATACACAAAACAAAATTTAGGGGATTCGTTCACATGAACCTTAAATCGACATGCAGATTCTAATACATAGTAGGTGTCATTGTTCATAATGTATAACTAGGGCATTCAGAAATTACGGATTTAAAGTTCACATACAAAATTTGTATTCGATGCAATGCACAAAGTTCATATTCAAAGTCACATTCAGAGTTCATTTTCGAAGTTCTTATTCAAATTCACATTCAGAGTTCAACGGCTTCAAATTCATATTCAATGCTCACATTTGAAATTCACATTTTGACGGGGACGCCGACATCATAGACATCAGATATGGACCTTTTCGCGTGTACCGATGGCAGAAGAAGCGGAACGGACGTCAAAACTAGGCGTAAAGAGACGAAATTTGGTAATTTGGGAAATACTGCAAATTTCGATCGATCGAACGGCAAATTTCGATCAATCGAAATACTCGATCGATCGAAGTCAAATTTCGATCGATCGAACTTCGTAGGGAAAATACTAGTTCTAGAGTATATAGTTCGATCGATCGAATTATATACTCGATCGATCGAATGAATTTCCATTCGATTGATCGAGTTTCAAATTCGATCGATCGAAATCTAGGGGCGAATTATGGATATATGTTTTTTCGATCGATCGAGTTTCACTTTCGATCGATTGAATTTCACTTTCGATCGATCGAAATCGCGCAGTTGATATATATATATACATATATATTTTCAAATTTCGAACTTAACTTTGAGGGGCATACTTGTCTTTTATTAATATTTGTTTTTAGGGTTTTCTTTTATTGCAAGACCTCCTATATGAGGTCCTTAAGATAAACAATGTAGTTAGTTGATGATTAATGAAAAGAGCTTTTGCTTGTGTGCTTGAGATGAGCCTATACGGAGAGTGAATCTTCTTCCCGAGAAGGGTTTGGTGTGAAGCCAACTGTGCGAAGCCCGCAAAATCTATCTTCTATCTATCTTTCTTATTTTCTCTTGTGTTGATCCCACAACCCTAACTCAGCTATCATCCTTATGAAAATCCCAAAGCCATCCATTCCAGCCTTCACCTAAAGTTGATTGATCAACTACCGCTATCCTCGCCTTAGCCATTAAGCCAACTCGCATCAAAATTCCCAGAAAATCCATTATTCCATCCTTGAATCGTGGGCGCCCTAATCTGGAGACCTAGAGTTCTATCTCTAGGATCGATCCGCGCTGTAACCTAACGGATCTAACGCCCGGACTGGACCCTGCTCGAATTATACGCGATCCTCCAATGGAATACTATGAAAGTCTAAGGTATTCGCTATATTTTAAGGCTTATTGTTTAATTTAATTCAATCCAAGTTCGACAATCAATTAATCATTGCATTCACGTAGTTTAAGGTGTCGTCCTGCGTCAGTTTTGGTATCAGAGCACTAGGTTCTAGGTTAGGGCATACTGTGTGACATTGAATTCATTGCACTTTAATTTTAATCGCATATTATTTCTGTTTTGGCCAAAGTGTGCGCATCATGTGTTTGTCAAAAGTCCCCCTTCATTGCCAGTTCATTTTGCATTCCATTCTAGAACCCATCATTAGTGACCCGTATCATCATGGACATGAATGGGATTGTCGAGGCTCTTAACGGCATGAGGGCTAATCTAAAATCGATCAATGATCGAATGGCTGTCATGGAGACGGCCCACAGGACCCTTGAAACATCCAATGAGAAGTTGTTAAACCGAGTCAATCGGTTAGATGAGGGTGATGAGTACCTCGAACCACCCCGTGAGCTTAATGGTTCACGCTTCGAGCGAAATGGCTACCAACATAATCGAAACCATAGGTTAGATCATCATGGAAATGACTACGACCCGGAAGGGAGACTTCTCAAAAATGTCTGAGTTGAGTTCTCAACTTTCGATGGAAGATTAGACCCTCAAGTCTTCCTCGATTGGTTATCCGATATGGACCAGCACTTTGAGTGGTTTGGCATGAGCGATGAGAGATGTGTTAGACTTGCTAAAATGAAGCTCATAGGCCAAGCCCGACTCTTTTGGGCCAACGTTGAACGCATCAGAACGAATGCGGGTTGTACTCCCATTACCCATTGGGAGGACATGAAGGAACGACTTACAGAGAAGTACGTTCCTTCCTCATACTACCATTGTCTCCTCGATCAATGGCAAAATCTACGCCAAGGTAGTATGCTTGTATCGGACTACATTGGTAAATTTGAAGAATTCATGATGAGAGCCAAAGTGTTCGAAGACCCTCAAGTCACTCTATCCAGATTTCGCACCGGATTGAGACTTGACCTGCAGAAAGAGTTAGTCTCCCACCCTGTTGAGACTCTCGTCGATTGTTACATCGTCGTTCAAGACCTTGAGCGATATTTGAAAATGACGGTGGTTAGGCGATCTGATTTTCACACCAATCAACTCCGTACCATCAAAGTGAGGTCTAGTGCTGGGAACTCGCCTACTAAACCCACACAACCCACATCTACCAATGTGAGGTTTGACAAAGGTAAGGGTGCAGTCGGAGAATCCTTGAAGAGTGGGTCTCATGTCAAGTGTTATAAATGCCAAGGATTGGAACATTTTGCCGCCCAATGCCCCACGAGAGACCCACAAGGAGTCTCTTCATCGACGGGAAATGAGACGAAAGTGAAGGAATTTATGAGGAAGAGGTCTTTGAGCCGAATGCCACACCTAGTGACGAGGAAGGTGATGACATGGGTCGTGCTCTAGTCGCAAGGTGTACCTTTGCACAACCTCAACGGGATGAAAAGGACGATTGGCGAAGGGAGAACATTTTCCACACCATCGCCACATGTGGGACAAAGAGTTGTAGGGTTATTGTGGATAGCGGAAGCTGCACCAATGTGGTGTCAGAACATACCGTCACTCACTTAGGGCTTACACCTGAAGCCCACCCGAGACCTTACAAAGTCGCATGGGTTGACTCCTCATCCATTCCTGTGTCTCAGAGGTGTCGTGTACTCATACAGTTGGGTTCATACTCAAACACTTTATGGTGCAATGTGGTGTCGATGGATGTGGGCCACATTACCTTAGGGAGGCCATGACTTTATGATTTGAACGTGACCATTTTTGGTCGATCTAACATTTGCACGTTCAATTACAAGGACAAGAAAATCACTCTTAACTCTTTGTCTCCCAAAGCATCATCGGTCAATAGAGTTGAGAAGAAGGGAGGCCAATCCAAGGCCATCAACATTGTAAGCCCTTCAGAGTTCGAGAGAGCATCGTTAGATGAGAGCGTCATGTATGTCGTTGTCACTGTTGAAAGTACTTTTGAGTCAGTCTGTGAGTACCCCAAGGATGTAGAGCCCATCCTGAATGAATTTGCGAATGTCTTCCCCGAAGACTTACCTAATGAGCTCCCTCTCATGCGTGACATTCAACACGCAATTGACTTGGTTCCCGAATCTACATTACCGAACCTGCCCCACTACAGGTTGAATCCGGTTGAGCACGCCAAGTTGACTCGGCAAGTCAGTGAGCTCCTTCAAAAGGGGTTCATACAAGAGAGTATGAACCCGTGTGCTGTACCAACATTACTCACGCTTAAGAAAGATGGTACATCGCGCATGTGTGTGGATAGCCGAGCAATTAATAAGATCACTGTTAAATATCAGTTTTCCATACCGCGGCTTGATGGCATGCTTGACATGATGGTTGGAGCCTCTATCTTTTCAAGATAGACCTTAAAAGTGGCTACCATCAGGTGCGTATTCGCCCTGGCGATGAATGGAAAACCGCCTTCAAGACCAAAGACTGTCTTTATGAGTGGATGGTCATGCCTTTTGGGCTTTCCAATGCCCAAGTACATTTATGAGGCTTATGACCCAAGTGTCGAGGCCATTCCTTGGCAAATTCCTTGTCGTGTACTTTGATGACATCTTAATTTGCAGTCCGAACAAGGACCAACACACTATCCACCTGAGGTTGGTTTGCGAAACCTTGAGAGGAGAGAGGCTATACGCGAATCTCAAGAAGTGCACCTTCATGTAGCACTCTGTTGTATTCTTGAGATTCATTGTCTCGGTAGACGGGATGATTTCGGACCCTGCAAAGATTAAGGCCATTGTGGAGTGGCCCGAACCTCAGAATATTCATGAAGTTCGTAGCTTCCACAGTTTGACCACGTTTTATCGTCATTTCATTCGAAATTTTAGCACCATCATGGCTCCCATTACCGATTGCATGAAAAAAGGGGAGTTCCCGTGGAGCAAAGCCACGACGAGGGCCTTTGCCGAGATAAAAGATAAAATGGTTACCGCACCCGTCATGCGCCTTCCAGACTTTTCTAAAGTCTTTGAAGTGGCATGTGACGCATCGGATGTAGGTATAGGCGAAGTGTTGAGCCAAGAGGGCCACCATGTGGCCTATTTTAGTGAGAAGCTCAATGAGGCAAAGTAGAAATACTCCACCTATGATAAGGAGTTTTATGCGGTCGTCCGATGCTTGTGGTATTGGAAACATTACTTGAGACCGCAGGAATTTGTATTGTTTTCTGACCATGAAGCCTTACGTTTCCTTGCTTCCCTGAAAAAGTTGAACCCGAGGCACACGAAGTGGGTCGAGTACCTTCAAGGGTTCACATTCGTATTGAAGCATAAGGCCGGTGCCGAGAACAAGGCGGCTGATGCGCTTAGTCGTCGAGTGGCGACTTTGCAGTCTATGACCACCGAGGTCATTCGATTTGAGCAGTTGAAACAAGATTATCCTTATTGCCCAAATTTCAGGGCAGAATACACTGCTTTCCTTGAAAATCCGAACAACATTAACTCCGAATATACCCTGCTGGATGGGTATTTGTTCAAAGGAAATCGTTTGTGTATCTCTCGTACTTCATTGCGTGACTTCCTCATCTAGAAGTTACATGCCGGAGGGATTGCCGGATATTTTGGGCGCGATAAAACCAGTGCGCTCGTTGAGAATAGGTTTTATTGGCCTAGCCTTGTGAGAGATGTCTCTAGGGTCGTAAAATAATGTCGTACATGCCAAGTTGTGAAACATATTATGCAGAATACCGGCTTGTACACCCCTTTACCCGTGCCGCATACTCTGTGGCAAGGCATCTCCATGGATTTCGTGCTCGGACTTCCAAAGACTCAACGGAAGCGCGATTCTATTTTTGTGGTAGTGGACCGCTTTTCAAATATGGCCCACTTCCTACCTTGCTCTAAAACCTCCGATGCGGCTCACATAGCCAAATTATTTTTTGGAGAGGTTATGCGTCTACATGGGTTACCCCAGACGATTGTGTCGGATCGGGATGTGAAGTTTACCAGTTATTTTTGGAAAACTTTATGGCACATGATGGGTACCATGCTCCATTTTTCTTCGGCCTATCATCGTCAGACAGATAGCCAAACGGAGTCCACCAATAGGAGCTTAGGTAATCTTCTCCGTTGTATTGTTGGTGATCACCCTAGGACTTGAGATTCTACTTTGCCTTTAGCCGAGTTTGCATACAACAATTCAGTCAATAGGTCCCTAGGTATGAGTCCTTTTGAGGTCGTCCTTGGTCATAGGCCTAGAACACCCATCGATCTAATCCCCATGTCTACATCACATTGAGTTTCCGAGTCAGCCGATTCATTTGCACAGTATATACATGAATTGCATGCCGAAATTAGAAAAAGAATTAATGCGAGCAATGAACAATACAAAATATCTGCGGATGCGCATAGGTGCTTCAAGGAATTCTAGGTTGGAGATTACGTAATGGTTCTGGTTAGACCTGAGCGGTTCCCATTGGGAGCCGTAAAGAAACTTCAAGCCCGCGGCGCTGGACCTTTTAGAATTGTGACAAGCAGCGGGCCTAATGCATATGTTCTCGAGCTTCCACCGGATATAGGGGTCAGCTCCACGTTCAATATGGAGGACCTAGTTCCTTCTTTGGCCCCATCCCCACCCCCTCACAACCCCTTCCAAGCAGCCTCGAGCCCAAATGCCAGCCCCACCTTGTAACCCCTACAATCCCCTTCCCCACACAAGCAACGCAGAGATGAGATCGAAGGAATATTAGATGATTTAGCGATATCCACCCATGGGGGCGGATTTCAAAAGTACTTGGTCAAGTGGTTGGGAAAGCTGGACTCCGAGAACTCATGGTTAGCTGAAGACGAGGTGTGACACCTGGACCCTGACAAGGTCGAGCGCTATCACGACGCTGCTTCATCGGTGATGAAGCCTTTTCGGCCCGGGAGAATTGACGGGGATGCCGACATCGTAGACATCAGATATGTACCTTTTCGAGTGTACCGACGACAAAAGAAGCGAAACAGACATCAGAACTAGGCGTAAAGAGGCGAAATTTGACGATTTGGGAAATACTGCAAATTTCGATCGATCGAAATACTCGATCGACCGAAGTCAAATTTCGATCGATCGAACTTCGTAAGGAAAATACTAATTCTGGAGTATATAGTTCGATCGATCGAATTATATACTCGATCGATCGAATTTCCATTCGATAGATCGAGTTTCAAATTCAATCGATCGAAATCCAGCGGCGAATTAGGGATATATGTTTTTCGATCGATTGAGTTTCACTTTCGATCGATCGATCGAAATCGCGTAGTTTATATTTTATTTTTATTTTATTTCTAATTTCGAACTTAACTTTTAGGGGCATACTTGTCTTTTATTAATATTTGTTTTTGGGGTTTTCTTTTATTGTAAGACCTCCTATATAAGGTCCTTAAGATAAACAATGTAGTTAGTTGATGATTAATGAAAAGAGCTTTTGCTTGTGTGCTTGAGATGAGCCTATACGGAGAGTGAATCTTCTTCCCGAGAAAGGTTTGGTGTGAAGCCAACGGTGCGAAGCCCGCAAAATCTATCTTCTATCTATCTTTCTTATTTTCTCTGCTTGTGTTGATCCCACAACCCTAACTCAGCCATCATCCTTATGAAAATCCCAAAACCATCCATTCCAGCCTTTACCTAAAGTTGATTGATCAACTACCGCTATCCTCGCCTTAGCCATTAAGCCAACTACATCAAAATTCCCAGAAAACCCGTGATTCCATCCTTGAATTGTGAGCGCCCTAATCTGGAGACCTAGAGTTCTATCTCTAGGATCGATCCGCGCTGCAACCTAACGGATCTAACGCCTAGACTGGACCCTGCTCGAATCATACGCAATCCTCCAATGGAATACTACGAAAGCCTAAGGTATTCGCTATATTTTAAGACTTATTGTTTAATTTAATTCAATCCAATTTCGGCAATCAATTAATCATTGCATTCATGTAGTTTATGGTGCTGTCCTACGTCACATTTCATATTCAATGCTCACATTTCAAATTCACATTCGAGTTCATTTTTGAGTTCACAATTCCAAATTCGTTTTCGGAGTTCAATCTCATATTCGAAGTTCTAAATTCAAAGTTTAAATCCAAAGTTTAAAGTTCACATTCACATTTACATTCAGAGTTCATATTCAAATGTTCAAGGATCACCATTCAAATTCCAATCATAAGATCTATGAATCGAAGTCAAATGCTATTGTGTAGTGAAATTTCCCTACCTCGGTTACGATGTCGTACGAAGGTAAAAGGGGTGTCCATATTGATGACCTCTGGGTTATCAAACCCTACATTACGATCTTAAACCACGTGTCAAAGACTGACGGATCAAGACACTCAATGCCAAAATAGGAAAGGGGGTCGGATAGCCAAAACAGAGCAATTCGCTAGAGCGATTTCCAAATTCACTCGAGCGAATTTGACAAATTCCATGTGGCACACTCAAACTCGCTCAAGCGAGTTTGACTCGAACTTTTTGGCCTGATTTCTGAGGAAAATTTGCTCGAGCGAATTTCCACCAGGCAATGTTCCTTGAGTCTGAAGGGGTCTCGCTCGAGCAAATTCATGCGATCTGCATATGATTAGGACTCTTCTTCCTCAATCCGAACTCTCCAAAATCCTTGCATAAAATCCCAAATCACCCACAAATCGAATCTAAACTTATTCCACACTATCAAAACTTAAATCTTACCTCCTCTATTGATGCATGCGGTGTTCACGATGTCCGGTATCCAAGGGTATCGGTGTCTAACTCCTCGTTCCTTCGATGATTCAATTCTTCTAAAATATATGTGCATGCAATCAGTGTTGTCAAGGGGACGCCATGGCATCGCCATGCACCTATGGCGCCGTGGCTTCGCCATGGCGCCATATTCGCCATATAAAATATATATATATATATATATTTGAGAAAGATAAATTTTAATTATAACTTTATAAGTTATTATATTATAATACTTGAGAGGCATACTTATAAAATGGGTCATTTTACACCTTTATATACTACACCCTTGACAATTTATTTCTAGAGGATGAGATAGCTGAAGGAAAAAAGAAGAAAGAAGAGGAAGAAGAAAGAAGAAAGAAAAAAGAAGAAAGAAGAAGAAGAAGAAGAAGAAAGACGAAGACCGGTAAGCCCTAAATCCTGTTTACTTTTTTTTTTGCCCTGAAATTTGTGTTTTTTTTTCCCCTACTTTATTACCCACAGATGCCCTAAAATTAGCCCTGAAATCTGTTTTATTTTTGCCACAACTGCCTTATAATATATATATATATATATATAAAATGTAAAAGAAAAAACCCAGATTTTAAGCCACAGGTGCCTTAAAATCTGGTTCTTTTATTTTTTTCTACTTTATATTAGCCATAGGTGCCGTGTATATATATATATATATATATATATATATATCTGTTTTTTTTTTTTTTGCCACAGCTGCCTTATAAAACCAGATTTTAAACCACAGGTGCCTTAAAATCTTATTTTTTTATTTTTTCCCACTTTATATTAGAAACAGATATATATATATATATATATATACATTTCTATTTTTTTTTGCCACAACTGCCTTATAATATATATATTGCTCTCTATTTATTGATATTTGTCTATGCCTGATTAATTATTTGATTTTTTTTTCTTCCTCTAGAAAAAATATATGTATTAAAAATAGTAAAAAACTAAAAAAAAAATTTAACAGTCACATATCACGTATATATACCTGACCCCTGAATAGTTCAAATAAGGAAAGTAGTCCTAAAACAAACCACTTATTAAAAGAATCCTAATAAAAAAAAGGAAACTAAACCTAGATAAAATGCCTAAAACAACGTGGACACGGGTCTTTAACGGGCCTTTTAAAAACTCATTCGCGGGTCCATTTTTTCTTTCGATGTCTCCTCTTTATCCAGCCACGATCTCAGCGCGTAGGCTTTAATTTCGCATTACACTTCCATTCGTCATATAGAATAATTTTTAATTACTTCTCCAAAGAAGAAAACCTCTCAATCTTCAACATAGTGCAATCTCTAGTTCAATTGCTTGGTTATTTGAAGGATATACTTGAAGCTGTCATGGTGTCAGTGTTTAACATGTGACCATTGTACCAATTAACACAATCATGTTTAAACTAATATTCTACTAGTAGAATGGGTATGGTATCCCTTTTTATTTACAGCGAATTCTACTCCAGATACTTGTGTCCTTTCCTCTTGAGAGTAATTCATAGACCGAAAGAACTATAAGATGGAAGCTATTGGTTGTATCCACTCACTATACATGGCCGCCCTTGTTAAGAGAAAAATGTACTACATATAGACCAATGTGTTTGTCGAAGGTTTGTGATTATCTGACCCCCCACCATTGGTTTTTACTCATTCGTCCTCTCTCTTTGAGCATGGTATTGCTAAAGAGTCTAAGGATTCCTCATAATATCAAAGAGAGAGAGAGAGAGAGAGAGAGAGAGAGAGTATTGTCACAGTCAAGTAAATCAACTTCCTAACAAGCCGATGATATCTGGTAGGATATCCTTGATGCACTATCAACTTCTGGGTTGGGCCCATATGGAATGTCTATGGGTTTGGCTTCTAAGAGTCCACTATCTGCTAGTAAATTCAACACATACTTTCATGAGATAAGTTAATTTCCATTTTAGATTTGGAAGCCTTGACGCCCAAGAAATGACAAAGACATCCCAAGTCTTTCGTGTAGAAGTGGCATTGTAAATGAGACTTTAACTCCTTAATTCTCTTAGACTGCGTTTGGATAGAAGAATTTGAATGTGCAAATCCAGCGTTTGGATTAGCTAAGATTTGGATTTGAGCAAATCCACATTTATTTCAAATGACGTTGTTAGTATAAATTGGAGGAATTTGAAATAACTCCTCTCCCAAGGTATTTCAAATCCAAATCTGCTAGATTTGAGTCTTAGGAAGAGCAGCATCTCCATCTTTTTCATTTTGGGTCGCTAGAGGAGCAACTTCCCTCCATTCGCATAAGCATAAAACTAAAAGGCAAGTCCCTCTCTCTCTCTCTCTCTAAATTCTTCCCCTCTCTCACTGTTTCTCTCTCCTCTCTCTCAAACTGCTCTCTCTCTCCCCAGAAAATGAAACTCAGCTCTGCAACACCCAGAAAATTCCATTTTAAATTTGAAAAAAATCATTCCATGAGAGTAATAGATATAGGATTTCTAAAACCCCCCTCTCTCCATGAAACCACACGACCTTCCTCTTTCACAAATTCACTTTGCAGTTCCAACTTATATTTTAGAGAGGAAAGAAGATGAAAGTTTATCAATTTCTCTCTCTAACTGCAATTGAATTTAGAGCTTCACTCTCTATCTCTCTTGCCTTGCACATACAATAAAAATAAGGGGGCTGCTACACCCCCCCCCCCCCCTCCCCTCCCCTCCCCCACCCCCAACACACTCACTGCCACACGCACACACCAAATTCTGAATATCCCCCATTAAGTACAGCTGAAAACCTTTGACTTCTTTGAATCGGACGATGGAAATCATTTTTCGTTCCGATCTTTCAGACAACTGATCTTGAGATCATGGGCATATCATCATACGGTCAATTTTTTATTCCATATGACATCCCAGAAAAGTGACCCAAAGACCGGTGGCACACATAATGCTCACAGGTCACTTTTTGGAATGTGTGCCATGGGGAATAAAAAACTGACTGTCTAATGATATTCCTATTATCTCAATACCAGACCAGTTGTGTGGAAAATTGGAATGAAAAATGATCTCCCTCATCCGATTCAAAGCAGTCCGGTTTTCAGCTGTTCTTAATGGGGGATATTCAGAATTTGGTGGGGTTAGTAGCAGCCCCCTTATAAACTGAGCTTTTTACAAAGCCTCAGGAGGTGGGAGGGAGTGGTATGTGTAGGGCTGTCAATGGGTTGGGCTGGGCCAAATTTTTTTATGCCTATTGAGAAAATGGCATATGCCCAACCTGATGTTGCCATGGGTTAAAATGCCGGAAAACCGGTAAGTATCGTCCGGTCAAAAAACCGTTACGTACCGGAACAGTAAAAAACCGGACGATACATTGAATGTATCGTCCGGTATTACACATATAAAAGGGCCATACGGTACTTTTAATGTACCGTATCGTCCACCTCCGATACCGATACGTATCGGTATCAGACGATATTTTGATCCATGGATGTTGCACCCAACCTGACACAACTGGATGGTTCACCTGATGCCCTACATGAAAACCTGACCTGATAAAACCCCTTTATTTTCCATATCTGTCATATATATATATATATATATATATATATATATATATATATATATATGTATATATATGTATATATAATATCGGGTCGGGTCGACCCGTCTGTATATTTGCCCGATCCAACCAATTGGTGGACCCCACCCCACCTGAAGATCCGGTCAGAAGTCTCATGCCCAACCAGAGGTGTTTATGTGCCGGACCCGATAAAAATCCGTGTCAAGCGGTCGAGTATTGAATCGGCCTGACTCGTTGACATCGCTATGCGTGTTCGTTAATAGGGATTGTGTGCCGGTTTGTAGTGCAGGGTCTTTAATTGTTTGACGTGATTTGGCTTTTACTTTCAGCTTTAGAACCTCTGATTTTACCACGATCGATGTACTGTAGCTGTTGGATTCTTATGAGTTTGTCAGGGCCGTTGCAGTCATTGAGCCATCTGAATTTGGAAATAGACTCAAATTTAGGTGTAGTGAAAAAAAATGAAACTTAGTTTATGGGTCATTAAATAATAGTGATAATGACTGTTATGCTAAATTATTAAAATGATCAATTGAAACATTTCATAAATTCTCAAGTCAAATTCAAATACACTGTTTATCCATCTAAGCAACATATTTCTAAATCGAAATATAATGAAATTCTGAATTTCAAATACCTGGATTTTAAATACTTTCCCCAAATCCAAATTCCTCTATCCAAATGCAGCCTTAATGACGTTGCCTGTGATAACAATATCGCCAGCATACATCTCCAAAATAATGACTACCTTAACATGTTCCACAAATAGTAAGCGATCTGCTTAACACTTCATCCTATACGTCCATACCACTTTACTAAACTTATCTAACTATGCTCTGGGGATTGTTTCAGGCCATACATTGACTTCTTCAACTTGTAGAAAATAATAAAGTAAGAACAACATAGACGTAATACCATTTAAAAGTTTATTAGAGAGAGAGAGAGAGGGAGGAGAGAGTAGACACTAAAAGACTACATTATTTTTATTAAGATAGTTCAAAACACAAGACACAGGCCCTTTATATAGTGAGCAACAGACTCCTGCATTTCTACTCAATGTTGGAGTAAACCCACCAATTCTCGTACTAGTCTATCTAGTGTCACTCACTAACACGTCTCACAACGCCTTATATCTTTAACACTGCCCCTCAAGTTGGGCATCTTCAATGCTCAACTTGTAAAATGATAGAAAAGCACCTAAACCATCTCCCCCTTACTGATGCAGAAACTAACATGATGCAGATATGATGGGCTGAGATTATTCAATAATTAATATAAGTAACAGAATTATAAATTTTCTAACAAATTAACACAAAAAACAAAGAGAATTTCACTTAAATAATTTGATTTAACCTCAAACAGTGTTACTTTCGCCGTACGTTCCCTATAAGATTTAGAAGGTTAGGGTTCTTAGCGTAGGTGATTCTCTGAATCGGATGTCCCCATCAATCCCCCTGGGTTAGAAGAATTCATTCCCGATGAATATTGGTCGTGATAGTGTTTGAAGAGGTCATGATCAATTTGTTGGAACTCTTCTTTTGTGATCCACATATTCTCTAAATCTAGCTTATTTTTCAACTTGACAAGATGCTTTTGAAATTCCCCTTGGTTTGTAGACACAATTTGATCTTCCAAGATATCCTCAATTATCTCATGAGATGGACTTGTCGGTGGAGGTAATGGAATAGGAACTCTTCTTTTGGAACTCTTCTTTTGTGATCCACATATTCTCTAAATCTAGCTTATTTTCAACTTGACAAGATGCTTTTGAAATTCCCCTTGGTTTGTAGACACAATTTGATCTTCCAAGATATCCTCAATTATCTCATGAGATGGACGTGTCAGTGGAGGCAATGGAATAGGAAGGGAAACAAAGATAAGATCAGATGTGGAAGATTAAAAAAGATGGGTGGTGTAACTGCATGGCCATAGGACGGTACGAGATCCTCCACATTGAAAGTTGTACTAAGACCCAAATCTTGTTGTAAGTCTAGTACATTAGCATATGGAGTGGCACGGTTCAAAATCCTATAGGGTCGAGCACTATGAGCCTATAACTTAGCAATTCCTTAAGGGAAGCGCTCAGGTCTATTTCGAACCATCATAAAATCACCCTCTTAAAATTCTTTGAACATTTGATGAGAATCTGCAGAAAATTTATATTTTTCATTACTCACATTAATTCTTCTTTTAATCTCAGGATGAAGTTCATAAATGCGATGTGCAAATGTAGACGTAGACTCTGACGACCTCTAATGAACTAACATCGAAATAAGATCTATGGGTGTCCTAGGTTTGTAACCATGCACAACTTGAAACGGACTCATCCTTGTGGTTCTATTAACCGAATTGTTATATGCAAACTCTGCGATAGGTAAGATGGAATCCCAACTTCTAACATATTCTTCTACAAGACACCTCAAGAGATTTCCTAGACTTCGATTAACAGCCTCAGTTTGTCCATCAGTTTGGGGATGATATGCCGATGAGAATTGAAGTCTTGTCCCCATTTTATGCCACAATGTCTTCCAGAAATAACTGACAAACTTAACAGTTATGTCCAACATAATGGTTTTGGGCAAACCGTACAAACGAACCTTACAAAAGAAAAATGTAGCAATTTTACTTGCATATAAGGTTTTCGAACAAGTTATGAAATGGGTCATTTTCGAGAAACGGTTCACAACAACAAATATTGAATCATGCTTGCGGAGGGTCTTAGGAAGCCCTAGCACAAAGTTCATAGAAAGACCTTGCCACGGAGTATGTGGCACAAGTAAAGATGTATACAACCTCGTGTTTTGTTTTCTTTGTTTTGCCAATTGGCAAACGTGACATTGATTGATGATTTTGACAATATCTCATATGAGATTGGGTCAGCAAAACCTATCTTCAACCAATGCAACAGTCTTGGTGCAGCTGAAATGCTTGGCGGCACCTCCAACGTGTAATTCCCAACCTAGGAAATCTCGTAGAGAAGTGTGAAGAATACTTAAACGGTGTTTCAAAAACAAATACTCATCTTGCAGAGTATACTTACACACTCTTTCAGACTGGTCACTCACGAGTGAGACATACTATTCTTCAAAATCTGGACACGTAGGTTAATCATCCAATAAACGCTCGAATCCAGTCACCTCAACATTCATGGAATGCAATGTCGCCACTCTACGGCTAAGTGCGTTAGCAACCCTATTCTCCACTCCAGCCCTATATTTCAGCACAAAGGTGAACCCTTAAAGTTGTTCAACTCATTTCACATGTCGCGAGTTTAACTTCTTTTGGGGTTCAAAAAGTTTAGGGCCCCATGATCTGAAAACAAAACAAATTCTTGCAGTAATAAGTAGTGTTTTCAATACTTGAGAGATTGTACTACCGCATAAAATTTCTTATTGTACGTAGAATATTTCTGTCTGACCTCATTTAGCTTTTCACTGAAATAAGCTATAGGATGATCCTCTTGACTCAATACTTCACTAATACCTACTCCTAACGCGTCACACGCTACCTCAAAGACTTTAGAAAGGTCAGGAAGGTGCATAACAGGAGCCTCTTATATGAGACTTAATCTCCTTATATGCTGTTGTCGTAGCAAGTGTCCAACTAGACTCTTTTTTTTTATGCAATCAGTGATAAGTGTCGTTACCGTACTAAAATTACAGATGAACCGCCTGTAAAAAATGGAAGCTACGAACTTTGTGAATGCTCTTAGGTTCAAGTCACTTGACAATAGCCTTGACCTTTTCCGGGTCCGCAATCACTCCTTCAAAGGTTACGACAAACCCTAAGAAGGCAACACTAGTCATCATGAAAGTACACTTCTTTAGGTTTGCATATAACTTCTCTCCTCTGAGAGTCAAACAGACTTGCCTTAAATGGCCTAAGTGTTGTTCCTTGTTGCGACTATAGATAAAGATATCATCGAAGTAAATCACAAGGAACTTGCCCATGAAAGGCCTCAGCACCTGTGTCATGATCCGCATAAATGTGCTCGGGGCATTTGAAAGCCTGAAAGGCATGACAAACCATTCATATAAACCATCGTTAGTTTTAAAGACAGTTTTCCATTCGTCCCCGGGACGAACTTGAACTTGATGGCATCCACTCTTCAAATCAATCTTTGAAAATATTGTGGCACCAACCATCATGTCCAACATGTCGTCCAACCTCGGTATAGGAAACGATACTTGACCGTAATTTTATTAATGGCGTGGCTATCGATGCACATCCTCCAAGATCCATCTTTCTTGGGTGTGAGCAGTGCAGACACGACACATGAACTCATACTATCCGTAATGAATCCCTTATGGAGAAGTTCATCAATTTGCCTTGTCAATTTCGAGTGTTCGGATGGATTCATGCAGTAATGGGAAAATTTGGTAAAGTAGAACCGAGAACCAAATCAATAGTGTGTTGAATGTCCCTTAAGGTGGTAATTCATTTGGGAGGTCTATGGGAAAGACATCATGAAACTCCCTCATCATCGGTCCAACCTTTGTACGAAACTTAACACTTGACTCTTTGGGTGACTCCATTGTAACGAGAACATAGACAATGTCTTCTTCCATAGGACCTTGTTCAAACTCTAAAGGGCTAACAATATTGATAACCTTAGTTGTCTTCTCTCTCTCAACTAGGCCTTTATCCTTTGACTTGTTTGTTTTCATGGTAGGTGCTCTAGGAGGTAAAGCGTTTATCTTAATCTGATTTCCTTTGTGCATGAAAGAACACACGTTCGATCTCCCGAACAATATAACGTCCTTATCGTACGACCAAGGCCTCCCAAGGATGATATGCCCAACATCCATAGGCATAACATCGCCCCATAAGGTGTCCTTATACGAACCAAACTGTATAGGAACCTAACAACTGTGTGAAACTGGGATTGATGGCGAATCAACCCATGCTACTTTATAAGGTCGCGGGTGAAGTATGGGTGCAAGTCCCAAGCGAGAAATTGTACTTTCTAAAACAACATTGGTATCGATTCCATTATCGACTATGACTCTACAAGCTTTCTCACCACACTTGGCTATGGTATAAAAGATGTTATCCCTTCACCAGTCATCACTCTCCTTTGATTGGGCTAGAGCACATCTAACCACAAGTGCCCGCGAGGTATTATTCTCCTCAACTGGGTAGGAACTTCCATGAGACAAGCTACAATCCGTTCCCCTACATGATCCTCTTCATCACTAGGGAATGATTCGGGTTCATAAGCTTCTACTTTCCGTTCTTCCTGCTCATCTTCAATTTCCTCTGTTATGAACAAATTTCGGGAAGGACATTGTGCTGTAAAATGTCTAAAGTCATGACACCTGTAGCACTTGCTTTGACCACCACTTTTGGTGCCCTCTAACATTGGATTCTTACTCTTATCAGCTTTAGTCACTGGTGTGGCAAGTGAATTGGACCTAGCCGTATGAGTGTTGACATTAGACTTAGATTCAGAATAGTTAGACTTGTAACTGGACCCACTAGCATCAAAATGTTTGGTTTGAGGGGTCTTAAGGTACCTTTATAACTCTTCGACTCTAGAAAAACACTCTTCTATATCAGTAACAGGATATGGAATAAGTTCCCGTTGTAATTCTGGGTGGAGGCCCATTGGAAGTCGAGATAGGGTAATTTTGTCCTGTTCTTCCACATTAGCCTGGAACATAAAGTCTTTGAATTTATCAATGTACTCTGTGATCGACATATTCCCTTGGCAAAGTGATTGCCACTAATTAAGAAGATCATCATAGGACATGGGAACATACTTCTCACTCAGCTGAATCTTCATGTCTACCTACATGGAAATGGGAAGAAGGCCCTTTGATTGTCTACGACGCTCGATACTCATCCAGCAAAGTCTAGCTTAGCCCATAAGCTTAACTTTAGCAAACCGGACTTTGCGTTCCTTGGACATGGCATACCAATCAAAATAGGCTTCCATGCCAGTCACCCATTCTAGATAGACATTAGGTTGTCTTTTTCCATAAAAAAATAGGAGCGTCTATCTTGACGAACTGTATGATTTTGTCATCCTGATTGGGTGAGAGATCGCGACGATGAGGACCGTCTCTTCTACGATCATTGGTGTGGACTCGAAAATGGTCATCGGTGATAACCCTATTCATTTCCTCAACACGGCTCACCAGATCCTCATGTTGGGCTTGTTGATCACGCAACTGATTTTATAACTAAGTATCTGGACTTGGAGATTTGTCTGGACTCGTAGTCAACTTAGTTGGAAGTTCATTAATAAAGGCTTCGATCCTAGCGGAATCCATAATGATGTAAGACAATCGAAAATGATACTTAGAACCTATATGAACATTGACAATTCTTAAACTGACAAAGCTCTGATATCAAATTTGATGCAAAAACTAACACGATGCAGATATGATGGGCTGAGATTATTCGGGAATTAATATAAGTAACTGAATTATAATTTCCTAACAAATTAACACAGAAAATAAAGAGAATTTTAATTAATGATTTAACCCAAAATAATGTTACTTTCGCCGTACGTTTCCTAAAAGATCTAGAAGACTAGGGTTTTTAGCGAACAAGTAGATCTCCAACAGTTTAGGGTTTCGAGCGAACTCACAAGTGGTTCTTTCGAAATCGAGTGGAATTAACAACAAAAAGGATTCTAGGTATGTAGGAATCAAATGGTTCAGAATAGAATTAAATAGGATATTAACCAAGCACTACACGTAAGATTGAGATAAAAGTAGATAAGAGGGATAGAAAAGTTGGCCTCACACCAAACCGTACGCGGATAAAAGACTCGCTCTTCCAAGTTTTGAGAGAATCACACCCTCGAAGAAAACTTTAATAAAAATTCTCAATTTGTAGAGCAATATTCAATAACCATTAATTCTAAATAGTTTTTACAATGCCTTTTATAGGCAACTAATCATACATTCGAAATAAGAAAACAATTGACTCACGGACGCCCGTCCTGTGCTCACGGATGTCCGTCCTGTATTTTCACGAACATCCGTCGTGCACCAAACAGTTCTATAAATTTGAAGTACGAAAACAACTAAAACCGCCAACTCAACTCACGGGCATCTGTTATGTACTCACGGATGTCCATCTAGTATTCATGGACGTCTGTCGTGCACAAAATAGAAAACCTCCCAATTCACGGACGTCCGACCTGAAGTTACGAACTTTTGTGCTTGACTTCTTCAGAACTCCCTCATTCTTTGGTTAAGAGCCTTTGTGATACTTTCGCACTCTTCTTTCACGTTCGATAGACCATAGGCACTTCTTTGAATCGGATGTCCCCATTACTTTCATTGACAAAAATGACCATATGGTCAACAACAGATGTAGTGGGAATACATCCACTAATCAATCAATAATGTCGGAAAGACATCTCTATTAAAAGGCTCCATATCTCTGCAGCAAAGGCCACTCATCACCAATGTTAGGAAGGACAACATTCAACAAAAGGGTGTGTTAAGTCACATCCAAATTGAAATAGAATGGTGCATAGATTTAGGAACTAATAAAGAGTGAGCAGCACCAAGTAACACCATCAACTGTCTTCACGGATCTCGAGACAGCAGTAACACATATCAGCTTTAGACAAACATTTCCAGAAACACCTACTATGTCGTCAACAATAACCCATAAAAAATGTTCTGCAATAGTATCAAACTGTCCACAAATCTTATCTCCACAAATCCTCAAGAAAAAAGATGAAAAGCTAAATTTCTAATCAAAACACAGTCCATGAATGGTTCACAAAGATCCACCAGCGCATAGAATTTTGAACACTAGCAGCAGCAACAAAATGAAATTAACTCCAAAGATTCCAGCCAGAAACCCAAGAAGAAACATGCTATATAGTACCCTCCATATTTACAAGCTACACCATTTTTCGGACATTTCCAACATCAGATATCCAACAGTCCTTTCAACAACCAAGAGATATAACAGGAAGTTAAAGCTGCTGGTAAAAAATAAAAAAATAATATATATATATATATATATATATATATGGGTAATGATCACCTAACTCGAGTCACACATGACTCGAGCGGGTGGCTGTCAGATCATGTCGCGGTCAACATTTGACTGCAATCTGACGGTCACCCACTTGAGTCACGCATGACTTGAGCGTGACTTGAGTCAGGTGATCATTACTCTACATATATATATATATATGGTGGAAACAGCATTCACTCCAAATGTGCAGCAAAAAAAGGGCACAAAAAACCCCGATATCCATGAGGATATATTTTCAGAAATCATTCAAAGAAACTGCCAAAAGGTTGCTGATCATTTGTATGTGAAATACATACCGAAAGAAGACAGAATACTCTACATATTGCAGATCTAGATTCCAGAAGGATTGTTTACTAAAAGGTTGCCTGTGCCGCTTTTAATTACTAAAAAATAGAGGGTATTTCTAGATGACCAAAAGATTGCTACCCAGGCTGAATACGCATTACTTCAGGGTCAGCCTATTGAAGCGTCTTTAGCCCTGTCAATTTGTTCCCTCCGAATTAAATCCACTTCGGGGACAGTCCACTGAAGCGCGAGGACTACTTCAATGGGACTGCATCGATATTATAATACATGCTTTGGGGCAGCCCCACCAAAGCTGGATTTTAGTTCAAAACACAGGTTGTGTAGATCCGTATTGTGAGACATTTTAGTGATCTAGTACTGTGACGTTTTTTCGTATTTAAAATCCATGTACGCAATGTTTTGGTAAACACTGCATTCCAGAAAGACAAGCAGTCACCAAAAAACTCATAAATGTGAATAATACCTCAATAAAACCAACATATCTCTGTCATTTATCCATAGAATTGTGTGAAATCACTTGGAAAATGTGCATAAAGGAAAACCGATCCAGATCCAACAGGTAATGACCCCTTGAAGTCGCACAGAGCTTGGGTGCCTAGAAACAGTGAAGTCTCTATTTCATGTCAGATATGAAAATCGGGAATAAATATACTCAAATCTTCATCGAATCTAAAAAACCATATATGGGAAATGTAGTGCAGAGAAATCTGATTTGACACATATCCATCACACCCCAGATGTAGCCCAGAAACAGTGAATCCACAAAAAAACCATATTTTTCATAAAGTGAATCCACAAAAAACCATGAAATTCAGTTTTCTTAAAACCTTTGCGGATGCCGGAGCCATTGGCAAGTCACTCGGGATTTGGGGAAAAGCCCAGGAGGTGCATCAGGAGGAGGATCAACCTCATATTTCTGGTAGATCGGGATCAAAAACAGGAGAAGGTGATGATGCGTCAACGCCTTTATGCAGTAAGGAACACAACCCTTCAGTGCCGCATGGTTTTGATAATTTGGAGCAGATGCACAGAGCTTTTGATGATGCTCCTCAGAAGAACCAGGTGGAGATCATAGAAGTGGGGTCCACACCTACTGAAGGATATTTGGGTGCCTCTACACCAATTGAATTGGGAGTAGACTTGGAAGAAGTGGGGTCCACACCCACTGAAGGACATTTGGGTGCCTCTACACCAATTGAATTGGGGGTAGACTTAGAAGAAGTGGCTGCTACCCCCTTACTCCAGGATGATGAACAGGTCCTTAGGGATCAGCTGGTTAACGATCTCAAAGAGGAATTTGGGGCCCTTAGCTTGGCTGAATTTGATGAATCCAGCAGGAGGTCGTTGTCTAACGGTCTTAGCTCGTGAGGGGATACCGAATCTCTCCCGACCGTGCAGCAGGAGCAAGATAGAGTAGACCACTTGATTGACTTTGGAAAGGCAATCGGAATGTCTTTTCAATTATCTTTTCAGATCCTCCGAGCAGTATTTAGCGCCATTGAGGCCAACAGAAAAAAATCAGGGAGAGAGTTTCAAATCCAAAGGGAGAGGGGAGCTCAAGAAACTTCAATGGGGAATGCCATATGCCAAGGCCAAGAACATTTCCATATCCAAGGACAGTGTGGACTAAGGGTGTTTTGTCCTCTTGACAGTGGGGAATCTTTTTGGTTTTTTTGTTTGTTTTGTTGTTCTTCGCTTTGAGTTTTCGAGGTTTGGAGGATGTCGGTTGGGCATCTTCGTTATGGTCGCGTGCAGAGACCTGAGGCCAGATGTTTCCTGTCTTGAGTTCATCTAAGTTTCTCTTAGGCCTTTTCTGAATAGTTTGAGGGTGCCAAAGGGCTTGTCCCTATCTGAAAATGTTCTCGGTTGCTTAGCTTTTTTCTCGTGTTGGCTTTGCTCCCCCTGCAGGGTTTTTGGTGAGTTTGGGTAGCTGTGTCTCTTGCCCCTCGCCTCCAGTTGGGTTTGGTTCGTTTTATCTCTCGTGGCCCTCGTTGTATTTTCTTGTTCTCTTTTTTTTTTCCCCCTAATAACTTTCCCTTTGTTATAGATCAAAAAAAAAAAACATTCCGATAAAAAATCTTCAAGAAATTTTAGAATACAAAGTTTGACCTACCGATGTCAACATGATGGCAGGAGAGATGACATACAAAGATGAGTTTGGGGATGCTAGAGAAAAAATAAGGACCACCATAAAGAGAATTAGGGTTCCCGAATTTTGATGCACGGAGATGCAACAGAGCGGCAAAGTACAGAACAGACACCAGACGAAACCCTAAACAAGACACACAAGATCGATTAGCTTTGATACCATGTGGAAAATACTGAACTAAGAACAAAAGGGATGAAATACCCATTTAAGGTTTATTATAGAGAGAGAGAGAGAGAGAGAGAGAGAGAGAGAAGGGAGAAGGAGAGAGTAGACACGAAAAGACTTCATTGTTGCTATTAAGATAATTCAAGATACAATACACAAGTGAGCAACATAGACTCCTATTACATATCTACTCAATGTTGGACTTAACTCCTCTTATACTAGTGTATCCAGTACCACTCACTCACACACATCTCATAACAGATTATATCTCTAACAAAACTGGCAGTAATGTTATCAGAATTGACTCGCATTGAAGAATCAATTTCGTCTTTGTGGATTGGATAGCATCGTTGAATCGTAACTCCTTAATATTTTTTTTTAATGTAAAAAACATTTGAAAAAAAATAAATCTAAACTATTGAAATATGAATTTTTTTATCTAAAATGAATTATATAATACCATTAACCTGATCAAAATTATCTAAAACTTCCCTCTGGAGTTCATTCATTACAGGTGTAAATTTCAGTGCTGAAAATTACCATATCCTACACTTTTTGATCGATAGTAATGTTTGGTTAAATAATATTGTAATGGCTTGTTTTTGGCTGATAGATTCATGGATATTCTGTTGGTATTGTGTAGGATCATTTCGCAAGACGACAAAAGATGATAAATCTCAAATATATAGGTATGTGGCCAAAAACTTGTTCCTTTTTCTCTTGGTTCTCATTTTCTGACCATAAATTGTGGTAAATGGTCTTACATGCATGCATACTTTCAGATCCTACATACATGATTCGAGCTATCCCAAGCAATGCATCTGACAATGTGTACTGCACACTCCTTGCTCAAAGTGCCGTTCATGGAGCAATGGCTGGATACACGGGTTTCACAGTTGGGCCTGTTAATGGCAGACATTGTTATATACCGTTCCCTGTAAGTTCCATAACCTTAATGTTTCGTTTCTGGGAATTTGATCTATAATTGACTTTATTATATAATATACCCTTTCTTGATGCTTTCATCATTTCATGTATGCCCTTTCTGTCAGCCAAACCAAGAGCACTCAAACAGTTTTGAGTAGTTGAGTGGTGTTAGTCTGGACCTTCCACATCATTAAACTGCTTTTCTGTTCTGGAAAATGATTCAGGACTTCTTTTACGAGTGGCTCACTTTTTAAATGAAATAAAAATAGATAACCGAAGAAAAGTTCAAATGGCCTTGCTCCGTGTATGCTCATTTATTGTTGGCCGAACTTAACAACATCAGCATCATAGCTTTATCCCATCTATTGTTTGCAGAACCTACCGTTATTTTCCAAATTTGTCAATGCACAAAATCACGTTAAGCCATTATTATATTATACGAAACGAAATTACAGCAGATCAGAGAGGAGTGAGTACTCCCCAAAGGTGAAAACAAAAAAACAAAAAAAAACAGCACTGTAAAGCCCCTAAACATGAGTCATTTTCCCTTTTCCATTTTCCATTTTCAATTAATTGTCCACCATATTGATAGTCTGATTCCGCCTCTGGTACTTGTTATCTTGTTGTCTTGACCAGGAAATATCGGAACAGTATTATATGGCAAGCAGTTTTTGTGCAGGCACAGTGCAGGCTGCTGCATTGGTGCGACGCAATTGGCTGCAAGTGCAGTGGGGCCCAAGCAATGCAAATTGGGGTACCCAGTCATGTTGCGCCATGTCAGCTGCCTGCACTTTTCCGGCACAAAACCTGCCTGCTGTGTGCAATATTCTGAAATATTGAAATTTTCATACAATTGTTGGGTAAAAAAAAAGTCCAGACCTTGCTATGTCTTCTGTTCTTTATGGGGATGTGTCGAGATTTTTGTGAAGCTATTTGGAAAAAATGCTCCTTTCTCCCACTGAAACGTGAATTGATATGTGCTGTCTACAAAATTTCAAGCTGAATTACCTGATTTTTTTGGTTCACAGAAAGATTCATATCAATCATTATTGATTCCTTTGATAGATATGAGAGCTTTTGTTCCTTTCAAATATTGGCCTATTTTCCTTTCATCAATCTTATCCAAACTGAAAGGCAAAACTAATGCAAAAATTGTCAATCCTAAAGCTTTATGATTTTCTGTGGTCCTATTTGTCTTTTAAAAGAAGTATATATATATATATATATATATATATATATATATATATATCCAGAATCAGAACCTAATGAATCAATCTATCATCTTTCTTGAGTGAACCAACCATGACCGGATGGGACTGCCAATTCATCTCGATCTTTCGCAGCTGATGGTCCCACGTGCTCCATATATAACCATGAATTGGTTGCCTTGCAACTTTTAGCTGATCACGTAAAATCAATCAACTGTTTTGTTTTCTCGATGGAACCATGATGCTTCTTTCAACCATCCGTGTGCAGTGTGTGACAGAGATGCAGAAAAAAGTTGTGATAACAGACAGGATGTGGGCACGGCTTCTTGCTTCTACACGACAACCCAGCTTTCTGAGCTTGAAAGACATCGCTGAAGAGAAGATAGGAGAAGAAAAGGCAGCACAGCCATTGGATGGAGTGAACTGCAAGGTGAGTGAAAACATTGGCTTGGCCAACGGTACATAGATAGTAGTAAGGTCTGACCCTCTTTATTATGTATGCCACATGAGATTGTAATATATGAGTTTGTACGACCCACTCGCTGTGATAGTATTTAGCTCTCTTTTTGTGCCCACTTTGGTTGCTTTTGGCTGATCACCAAATTGCAATTTGGCCAAAAACATTTGTTTCAAATATCAATTAATAAATGGGTTATTTGCCAAACAGAAACCAGTTCTAATGACTCCTCACAGCCTTATCTTATTTATTTGGGTTTGGCTTTGTGAGTTTTATTTCTCCACTCAGTTTCTGCCATTGAAGAGTCTGAGGGCACCCAGTTGTAAATCTTGAGGAAAACCATGATGCTCAATATTTGTTTAAGTGTATGATCTACGGCTAACAATCTAATTCCCATGATCTCATCATCATACATGATCTAATATTTGATCATTATTGGTCCAAAGGTCGTCGTGATGATCTGGAAGGCCGTTCATACATGCTCCAACCATCCATCCGACGATGTTGTAATGATTGAAAGATACGGTCCAACGATCAAGCTTGAGCCGCTAACCGTATCACCATGGTTCAATCGTTTATCATACTACCTAATCTAACAATCAAAATTGAACCTTGACGATTGTATCTCCATAATCTTAAATAGTTAATTTGGCCATGATCTAAAAGTTGATTATTCATCTCCATAATCTTAAATAGTTAATTTGGTCATGATCTAAAAGTTGATTATTCATGATCCAAAACAGCAAATTGAATCACCAAATATCTTCTGTACATGAAACAAGAATTGATAATAAAATGATCCAACAATCAAGATTGAGTTTTCAGAAGTGTCCTTTTATTATCAATTCTTGTTTCATGTAAATGAACCAATTGTCAAGATTGAGCCACCTATTGTGATAAAATGTTTGATAAGACATGATTATACCAAAGTAGAACCTTATTCATCTAATAAGATAATATTGAAAATGAGTGGGCTGTAATAGGTGAATGATCGACGACAATGATCACCTGTTTACCTTTAAACAGTGGCGGACCAAAGTTTAGATTTATTATTATTTTATTTTTTTATAAGGAAAGATTAGATTTTCTTCAACCAGGGACTGACTGATATCATGATCTTTTTAGGCGTTTCCCTGTCATGGGTAAAGGTGCATCCATCCCTGCCCTTCGCCCTTTGCCCTTTGCCCTTAACGGTATTGAAACAATTAGGTTTCACTATAAATAACTAAGGGAAATTTGTACTTTCGGCTCTATATGTTTGCGTATTTGCAGAAACGGCCTTATAGTTTCAATCCTTGCATAAATGACCAGCTCCAAGCCTAGCCGCCTCCGCCTGTTCCACGTCAGCAAGGCCTATTTTATATAATATAAAAAAAAATTCACTGTCCTTTAAAAGAGAGTATAAAACCAACTTTTTACTTTTCATTTGTTACTGTTACGTTTTAAGTTTAACTTTTCTAAAAAAAATAAGATAGCGGCGACAAAGCGGAAAAAGGTCACAAAGGTCACATTACATTTCCAGGTAATTTATTTTTTTTACATTTCAGCACATTTAATCATCCCCAATGTTTCCCACCTAATCCGCTAACTTACCGATAACTTACCAATAATTTAAATTAGCGGATTAGTAGTTTTTTTAAAATCACTTCTTTTGTTTATTAATTGCTTTTTATTTATATTGCAGTTCCTACTAAGTGATTGAAAATGACCATGACTCTAAAGCCCATCGGAAAATGTTCTGGAGTTGGTGTTAAGAAATTTTACATGCACTGTAACGAAGAGAGAAAGAAAATATTAGATGATTCAGTATTCGATCATCTATTTAGGATGAATGAGAAATTAGGATTCGTTGGAGACTTGGTTGACGCTATTTTAAGTTTTTGGGTTGAAGATAATGTTTTCAAGGTCAAGAACACTAATGTACTCCTGCAAGAGATCGATATAGCATTGATTTTAAGCCTCAACATGTTGACGGAACTTGAGTCTGAGAAGGTGGCCGTAAATGAGGAAACAATTATTCGATACAAATTCTTTCGGGGGAAGCCGGCGAAAAGATCTCGTATTGAAGAAATTATTGACAGTGCTGATTTATCCAACGATGATTTTTTGAAATTATCATTATTATTTTTCGTATGTTCTTTTTACTCCTACACATACCAGAAGTAGATACACTGCTTAGAATTAGTAGATAACATTGAAGAGTTCAACAAGTTACCGTGGGCCCGATAGTTTACAATAATTTATTAGATAGTATATCAAAAGCGAGTGGCGTGAAGGAAATGGCGAAAAGGTCGAAAATGGGCAATACAACATCTACTGGATGCACTATCGCCTTTACGATTTGCGTTGAGCACTTTCCTGCAGTCGCCACCGCTCCTATTGGGCTTAAAGAACCATTTCCAAGGCTAATGAAATGGGAAGACCCGAAATTCAGCCGTAATCCTAATTTATATCGAGAAAAATTTCTTAAGTCTAAAGTGATTTTAGAGCTTAAAGTTGAAAAGCACGAATTACAGTATAAATGGGTTCGATACTTTTTTATTCGAAGAGAAATGAAAAATAAGAAGGAATAGACCGAGGAAAGAGAAGAGCCTTACTCCGAAGAAAATATAAATGAATATGATGATATCCCAAGTCATGCGACACGTTCGGAAGAAAGAGCCGAAGAGCCGATTAGCCGAGATGACGACAATGAGGATGACGAAGATTACAACGACGAAAACGATGATTTTGAGGTCGTTGTACGTCAACATATTGAACCAAAGGGCAAACCGGATATTAGGCCCCAGCCAACAAGAGAGCAGCCGGCTAGGCAACCGCACCTAACCAAAGAAGTAACGGAACTTAGAAAAGAATGCAAGACGCTCCGCATGGCTGTAAAAGACATAAAAAAAAAATTTCGGCGTGCATTTACGCTGCTCAAAGGGCAAGCACTCACCATTGAACAACTCGGGAGAGATAAGAAGGTCTTACAAGAAGAAAATAAAGCAATACGGAAGGATCTTGATGTGGTCATCTCTCATTTAAGAAAGGTACCAAACCAAGTCTTTTCAAATTTAGAACAAAATCAATTCTTTACAAATTAATGCAAAATTAGCTTGTCGTCCGACGATGTAACTTATCAGACGATAATTTAAATAGTCGATCGATAATATACATTAGCGGACGATAATTTAAATTATCGACCGATAAGTTACATTATCGGACGATAATTTAACTAATCGATCGATAATTTACATTATCAGTCGATAATGTAAATTATCGTCCGCTAATGTACATTATCGACCGATAATTTAAATTATCGGACGATAATTTACATTGTCGGTCGATAATGTACATTATCGATCGATAATTTAAATTATCGGTCGATAATGCGATTTTTAATTTTTTTATTTTTTGTAATGTATTTTTTTTTGCAATTATGCAGGATAATATTTTAACATCTGTGCTATTTGACACCTTCGTTCCTTCCCCCACTTATCCTCAATCAACTGTCCCTCAACCCACCGCTCATCAACAAAGCCATCAGTCTACTGCCCCAAAACCCACTGCTCCTCAACCAAGCCATTAGTCCAGTGCCCCAAAACCCACTGCTCCTCAACCAAGCCATCAGTCCAGTGCCCCAAAACCCACTGCTCCTCAACCAAGCCATCAGTCCAGTGCCCCAAAACTCACTGCTCCTCAACCAAGACAACAATCAACTGCCCCAAAACCCGCCGCTCCTCAACTTACCCATAAACCTACTGCCCCAAAACCTACTGCTCCTCAGCCTACTAAACAACCCTTGGTTGATGTGGGTGATGATGGTGCTCCTCTTACGCAGCCTTCTCATGAGTCACAGCCGGCATCACTAAAAACAATTATAGTGAAACTATCATCTGCAAAAAATGAAGCCGAAAGTTATGACTTGCGTGCTCGTAAGAAGAGAAAGTCTCCGACCACTAAAGCAATAATAAAAAAACCAAGATTGGTTGTGGAGGAGGAGGAGGAGGATGGGGCAAACTCAATGGAGCAAAAGTATATGCTTAGTTTTTGGAATCGGCCGGAGAACGAGGACAATGTGATCGTCAATACTATCAGGGGTGTTGACATCACAGTTGCTCTTTTGAAGGTTCTCAAAGGATGCTCGTGGCTCGACAATGAAGTCATCGACGCGTACTCGAGAGTCCTTGAAGTTATAAACGATTCAATGTTTACGGCCAATCTTTGAAAAAAAGGGTTCGTCGCGTCAAATATTTATTGGAAGCTCGTTTGTTTCTTTTATTTGTCTTTTCAATCACGACTCTTGATTAACTTCTAATTTATTTACTTACTATATTATCCTGTTTCAGACCTTGTTTATGGCAGACGAGAAAAAATTTGAAAAATATATCGATAATGAAGGTATAGCTGCGCTCAGCGACCTCGATAGGTGGCAGGCCTATTGTGACGAATGGCATGTTCGTAACAATTCAAAGCCGATGGAATCTCTATTGACAAATAATATCTGCGAAATTCACGCGATCGATTGTGGAACGATACGTTTTTGAATACTAAACTTCGCTTTATTTAACGTTAACGACTTTTAAATAAAATTTATTATTTAAAATTTCGGTTCCATTTATGTGTAGATTTATCTTCCGATGCATAGCCAAAAACATAGCCACTGGGCGTTGGCTATAATTTCATTAGTTGATCGAAAAATTAAGTTAATAGATCCAACAGACCGAGAGTGCTCAAGAAGGTTTGAAGCGCATAAAGAATGTTTATTGAATCACCTTCCGCACCTTCTTTACGCTGTCGGTTTGAAGTTAGCTTTCGATCAACAGTGGAAGGTATCGGCGCTCAACAGTGTCATTCTCCCGATCCAAGAAAACGGTTGGAATTGCGGTGTATACGTTTTGAAGTATATAGAATACTTCTCCCAACAGCGGCATATTAATTTCAACGAGAAACATATGCAACAATTTAGAGCCGAAATCGGACATCTGATGTGCACGTTTGGGAAGAAGAGTTAAATATGTCTGTAAAAATTTTTAGACTTTTGTAGAGATGTTTTTTAATGAAATTGTAAATAATTAATTTTTATTAACTTGTATAATTTTCATTTTCGTTGTTATCAATTTATCGTAATTGTCTAATAATTACTTATCTAATGTTTAGATTTCACCTTGCCTAATTTATCAATGGAGCCTTCCTCTCTTGAAGCAATCATATTTGACTCTTATTGAACCACATCAAAGATATAGTTTCACAATTCCAATCGCCCGATGACTTAAATCATCGGCCGATATTTTAAATCATCGGCCGATATCTTAAATCATCGGTCGATATCTTAAATCATCGGCCGATATTTTAAGTTATCGTCCGATGAATTAAGTCATCGGCCGATGACTTAAAATATCAGACGATATTTTAAACAATCGGCCGATGATTTAAGATATCGTCCTATTACTTAAAATATCGGCCGATGATTTAAAATATCGGCCGATATTTTAAGTCATCGGCCGATATCTTAAATCATCGGCCGATATCTTAAATCATCGGCCGATAATTTAAATCATCGGCCGATTGTTTAAGATATCGTCCTATTACTTAAAATATCGGCCGATGACTTAATTCATCGGACGATTGTTTAAGATATCGTCCGATATTTGAAGTCATCTACCTTTTGGAATTGTGAAGCTAGATATCTTTGGTAGGGCTCTATGCCAATCATTCTATGCCAATCACTAGTAGATTAGGGGCGAATTTGGCAACTTCAAATCCTGTTTGAATGAATGATTTATTAAGCACAACAATATATTTCAATCACAATTTCAAAACTTAATTATTAGTTCAAAAAAATATATTAATTAATTGGCGGATGTTGATCGCTCTTTTATTGAGGTCCAATCTGTTGATGTTGAAGGAAAGAAAAAGAGAAAAAAAAATACTCTTCTATCATGAGATCATTTGGAAGCTCGATCGCCACTAGGTCTAATCTAATCTCAATCTGTTTTCAATCTCAAACTTTGAAGTAATATAAGTTAATTTCAAATATTAATAAATTTACACGAGCGACGGTTATGACCGTACTTGTTACAATTTTTACATTATAGTGGTCGAACTTCGCCTTTAGATCTTATTCTCCTTTTCTTCGGACGGCCGGCTTGACGTATTTTGTGGGGAGGCAAAACTTGAAGGTCTTTTATTTGCGAAGTCCATTGGCGCTTGTCAACGGTCGGGACAAAGTGTTCTTTATAAGTTTCCCTAAATAAGTCACTGGTAAACCAGTGTTCACAAAATTGGGGGATCTCTCTTTCTCTGTTTCGGCGCGATAATGCGGCGATCGCATGTGAACATGGTAATCCAAGAATAGCCCAACGTCTACATGTACATGTTCGCGATTCTAGATCGACACTGTGAGTGTAATCACCACGTTTAACTTGAAATATATCACGACCATATGGTATGACGTTTTTTCGACGGGCCCATCCTGAATTTCTTGTTATGTGTTTTTCTGCCATCGGTGTTAACACATGTGTCATTTTATTTCCTTCCTCCTGACGACGAAGATAAAATTCGGCTACTTTTGTGCGAATAGTTTCTAGCATGCTCACAATCGGTTCCTCCCTGGCTATTTTCAACACACTATTTATGCTTTCAGCTATATTAGTTGTCAACATATCATAACGCCTCCCTTGGAAATAAGCGCGTGCCCAGAAATGATCACCAATTTCTTTAATCCATTTTGTACATTCCGGGGGGGCGTCGTCTTCTATTTTTCGCATAATTCTTTTAAATTTTGCTTCTGAAAATGCACGGGCAGCAACCCAGAAAAGCGGTCTAGAGATTGTATCCTTATATTTATCAAACAGATTTAGAGCCAGGTGTCGCATACAGTAGCTGTGAAAGGCGTTAGGAAATTTTTTTTCCACTGCTTCCATCAAACCTTTCTGTCTGTCTGATATCAAAACAAGCTGTTCTTCAAATTCACCGATTACACGTCTCCCTAATAGATCAAGAAACCATGTCCAATGGTCTTTATTTTCTTTCGGTACAACGCTGAACGCTATAGGAAATAAATGTCTATTCCCGTCTATCCCCGTAGCTATTAACAACACTCCCTTGTATCGTCCACGCAAATGCGTTCCATCTACCGCAATTATTCTTCGTAAAGTATTACGAAAGCTTCGAATGCAAGGTTCGAATGCCACGAAGAATCTCTGAAATGCATTATCAGGCTCGAGACACAATTCGGCATCATGCGGATCGACCCGCTGTAATTCGGCAACATATGACGGTAACATCTTAAATTGCTCCTTCCAGCTACCTCGGATGTCATTCAACGCCATTTCTTTTCCTCTCCATGCTTTCCAGTAACCTACTATTATACCGTATTTTTTTTTAATATAAAAAATTATTGAAGCAGGAGTCTCGTCAAAACCCTTTAATAGCTTATCTCTCACGAATTAAGCTATCCACGATGTCGTACATTGGCGATGTCCGCTTCCAAAAGCTGGCATTCTGCACGTGTGTTCCGGGTGGAAAGTTTTCACAGCAAACGTGTCTACGCCTACTAATTTCGATGCATGTATTCGCCAAACACATCCTACTTCAACACACCTCGCAGTAACTCAAAGAGGACTGGTTTTTATTGGTTTAATCTGAAAATTATTTGTCATTGCAAATTCTTTAAGAACTTTTTGAAATGATTTCTTATTTTTAAACGCCTGACCAATGGTAATCGTTCCCCCTTCATGCAGTTCCTCATCGTCTGAATCCATATACTCTCCTTCCGAGTCATTAAGCTGATAGTCTTCGTCCACCAGAGGTTGATCAATTCCCCTATTAGTATAAACACGCGAAGTGGGAGACGGCGGAGCTTCATTATTTTCAGGATCACTATCACCGTCATCGACTGGATGGTTATTACGTGATTGGGATTGAGCCCGTCGATGTACGCTTGGTTGATGTGCAGTTGTTTGGATTGATGTTAGCCGATGCGAGAATGTTTGATGTATGAGAGGTCGCTCGTTGAAGGCTCGATTATCGCTATTCAAGCTATTTGTTCGGAAGGTCATTGAAATGGACTGAGGCCGACTAAAACGCTTCCCACCGATTTCATCAATCGGTTGAACTGAGATGTATCATGCATCGGATTCATTTGATGACAATATCCTTGATCTTCATCGCCTTCACTCATCGGAATGTCTGAAGAGGGTTGCTCCAGAAGTTTACTGTAGGGGCGAAATCCTATATTCATATTTCTATCATCGTCGACTATTATCGGTGCAACAATGTTCTCCTCTTCATACCGTATTTCTTGATTTTCAATCAAATGTTCTGTTCCCACACCATGATCATCTTCGTTTGTTTCCTTGAACGGTTGAAATGTTTCTAAAAACGGCAAAATTTCTGCTACAGTAGTGACTAATGATTTTTCGATATAAATATTTATCACACCATCACCGATACGATATGCTCTAAATAAGTTTGTAAGATCATCAGAGTCAGACAATTCGGCATATACAAGCTCATTCCCTATGCGTAATGAAACAGTAAGTGTAATAGAATGTTCTTCTGGTCGTGTCCGACTGACTTTGTACATTTTCTCTATAAACTCATTAAATGATATATTTTCCGTGACAGTGACAATCCTCCGATGTCCTCCGTTGTAAGTATTATCTCTCACGCGTATGAAATCAAAATGGCAAAGAAGTTGAACATCCATTTCAACCTATAATATTTACAAAATTAAAATTAAAATTGGTTGTTTATAAAGAGTTATACTTGACTTAGCGTTACAATTATTTAAAAATATTATTAAAAAATGAAAGGAATGAAAACTTTAGCGTTTTTGTCAATCATAGGATATCGCTCGATATCCTAAGATATCGGGCCGATATCCTAAGATATCTAGCCGATGGACTTTTAACGTAAACCATAATCCAAAAACTAAAAAAAAACCCTCTTTTAAGTTATCGGCCGATATCTTAAGATATCGGCCGATAATTTAAGTTATCGTCCGATATCTTAAGATATCGGTAGATAACTTAAGATATCGATCGATATCTTATATATCTTGGACTACCTACAATGTTTTGAAAAATTGGGAAAACAATAACTTAAAAAGATATTGTACTCGATATCTTACCTGGCCTGTTGTATTCTCTATGTTATACGACCTGTAGTGGAATCTCGAAATCGCTTTCCAATAGAGATAGAAAGTGTTAAAAAATGATACAGAAATTCTAGATTCAATGCTTGCATAGAGAAGCATATATATATATATATATATATATATATATATATATATATATATATATATATACTGACGTGCAGGTGGCTAGGCTTGGAGCTGGTCATTTATGCAAGGATTGAAACTATAGGGCCGTTTCTGCAAATACGCAAACATATAGGGCCGAAAGTGCAAATTTCCCAATAACTAACTTGATTAGGTTTCTCACTATAAATAACTTAATCATCACCTCATGATCCAAGTTTTATAATCACAGTGATAAACAGACACTGGTGTCAATCAGTCACTAAACTTTAGACAGGAGTTAAACACGTAAACTGGTTTTTATTTCCTAAAATGCATTGTTAGGGTACCCTTCACTTCATAAAATCCGAGTTATGATGTTTTAAATATTATAAGAAAGAGTTTTTGAGGACAAATTCCCGTTTTTCGCTGATGCTTAAGTCTATATAATCCTAAGATGTGGTATGTGGAGAATCAGATTCATGGGTGCATTTATAACCATATGATTACACATCTTGGATCATGTGGTAAACCTCTTTGAAAAGTAAACTCTATTCAAGTGAATTATGGTTACACCGCATCAATTTGAATTATTTCTGACATGGGTTAATTAGGATCTCAATCAACAAAGAATGAGAACTTGTCACAACTCCAAATTTTACCCCATCCCGAGGGTTTAGAATTCTAAATTATAACCCTCATGCATATCAGATACGCTAAGCGGACATATACATAATCAAATTTCTCATGCTAATATGGCTCCACGAAATCTGTAAATCCAATAAATGAAGGTAAAATATAAGGACAACTATAAATATAAATAAATACGATAAAAATTCAGGTAAATCACAAATAAAAAAGGAAATAACAGTCGGAAACAAATCCAATACATGAGGCTATAGGGTCAACAATAACAGTATAAAATGAAACTCAGTACTGAATCTAATACTATTAATAGCCTGTACTTAGGTCAAAATTAGCACCAAGGTCCTTTTGGTACTCAGCGACGTCGCCCTCCCAAAGCACCTGGTACTCAACATTGACGAGGTCAATGAAATCAACGTCAGGAAGATCTGAATAATCGATGTTTATTCCGCCAATATAATCACCTGAAATAGATAAATGCTACGAGGGTTGAGTTGCTAAACAACATGCAACTTAGTAGATAGACTAGCAATCTATCATATTCTACTCAGGTGCATTGTGGGTGCATCTAGTAAGTGATAATAATAGTATATCAAAGCAACTGAAAAAAGAAAACAATAAATTCCTATGTATCGTAGAGTTTATATCATACCATAAATGCAAAATCATGATCTAGACACACTCATATCCTAACGTACCTCACCATATGTTATAACATAACATATTTTATTATTTCAACGACACATGTGTCTGTACATCACATGAGTGTACCTACATACTCATAAATTCTAATACGACCTGTGTCAGAGTCGTTGCTCGAGCTTACCATGTGAGGGTCACTATAGTAGCTTACCACCATAACATAATGCACCCCATAACATACTCATACACCCCATCCAGCCTAATGGAGAGACATGACCAATCGTAACTCATAACATACTCATACAGTCTCCCATAAATTCGTCTTAGTTGTAAAACGTTGTGACTCTTACGATAGCTACGTAAAGAACGATGCGTACAAACTTAAATTTTTAATCTTATACTGGCTTATACAACGGTGTCTTATTATCATACTCATAACTTATCTTATCATGCATACTCTTATAATTTACATCTAGGACCAATTATAGTGTGGTAACTTCCCTAAATCACGCTTCCCAAAGATCGGTTTCGTAGTAATCTGAATTTATTTCATGTGGTAACCCATACTATCATTGACGTGTTGCATCCGTATATGGACGCCTATATTTCGACTTTCACGTGACTGTAAAAGAAACCTTACTACAATCAAGGCGTAAGGGTCGAACCTCATATTTTAACTCTTATTTTATCCTATCATATTAAAACTCGAGAATGATAGGGTCACTGTATATGCTACCGTATACAATGTTACACTGAATTCGCACTCACCACACTCGTCATGATGTCTCATATCACCATGAGTTCTAAGACATTCGAATACGATGTATTCCTCGCTTCGATACCATCTCAGCAAATCGCCATGCCCAAGTGTAGACATGATCTCATACACTCCCATACATATGACCTAACACATCCATAACTCGTGTAACATACTAGATGAAAACATAGAACTACCTTACTTAATGAAAAAGTTTACATTTAAGATTTCGTTATGTTTATACGTGTATATATATATATATATATAAAACACTAATACAAATATAGAATAGGGCGATTATTAGTGTGAAATCGAGAATGTGGAGGTTAGAGTTTGATTTTCATGAGACATCGAATTTCTAACTCTTCATAATATCGAAGAGGTCGCGTTAAAGCGATAAAATTGATATATATATATATTACTATAATTAAATACATAAATAGAAAGATATTGCAATTTAAAGTGAGGTAATTCACGACTATCGATCGAAACATTATTGTGATTAACACGCATTAAAAGTTTTGGTCGTGATAAATCGGGTTAGAGTATTTGATTCTCTGTTAAAAGACATCGATGTTTCTAAACCTTAGGCTTCGAGTCGGGTAAGAAGTCTGTGTCTAAAATATCACGGGTTGAGTCTCAATCAAGTGGATAAAAGAGGATAAATGATGCATACACTGGATTATAATAAAAAGGGCATTACCATGATGAAGAATCGATTGAACGGTATTAGGATCGATTGATCGAAAATATGAAGTAAACTTCACTGTTTGTTCGGATGATGATCGATCGATCAAATTTAAAGTAAATTGGTAAATTGGCTGTGTCCATAATCGAATGATCGAATATAAGAAATCGATCGATCAAATTTAATAGGTCATTCGATTGGTTCAAAATTGACTGATCAGTTTTGGAATCAATCGGTCGAAACTATAAAGTGGATATATAAATTGGTCTCAGTCCAAAATCAATCGATCAGGTATACGAAATCGATCGATCGATAATTAAAAGAAAATATGCACAATCGATTCGGTCCAGAATCAATCGATCACAAATTAAAATCGATCGATTGACCATTAATAGAAAATAAGCAAAGTCGATTCGATTTTGAATCGATTGATCAAAATATAAATTGATCGATCGGTTTCATAGATTTCTGCAAATATTAGGGTTCGGAAAATAATATTCAAACAGAAAAAGAAGAACAAAAGAATAATTAAAATAAAATCATAATTAGGGTTAGCCATTTCATTCTCTTTTATATTAATATTTACAACAAAAATATACACGGGTTCGATTTATTTAGTCCGTCGATATACAATTGAATGTATCCTACGCGATGAGATCTGAGAAGAACAGAATGGATTGATGGGGACTCACCTGTTGAAGCATGAATGATAGATCTATAAAGGTTGAATAGATCGACGTCCAATGCGATAGCCTGTCCGAGATTGTTTCTATTCTTTCCTCTTCGATCTTAATGCAAGAAAGAGATCATGGTAGTTCTTGTGGAAGAACACATAGGAGTTTTGAGAAGATTAGAGACTTTTAGGAAGGGTGGGTTGAGGAGTTGTGACTAGGGCTCTCAATGGGCTGGATTAGGGCCAGGCCGGAATTCAACCCGGTCGTAACCTACCTATGCCGGGTTCCCAAAATTAGTCCGGGTTTGGCTTGAGTGCTTGAGCTCTCAGGTGTTAGGTTCAAGCCCAAACAGTGCCCGGGCCCATGACAGGCCCAACCCACATGACTATATAGATTTATTTTAGATTTAGATGTCCTGCACTCCACCTACCTCTCCAAAAAAAAAAGAAAAAAGATGTCCTACCAGATTTTAGGCAAGTAGCATTGTATATTTATTTAGATTTATTTAGATTTAGATGTGGCTCTGGCTGGCTATCTCGCTTTCGCTATCATCTCTAACTAAGAATTTAGAAGTAAGAAGCATGGCGGAGGAAGTTCAAATGGTCAGTAGTATATACAGAGCGTCGAGGAGCATTAAAAGGAAAGAGAACTCCCTCTACAACGCACTCTGTTCAATCTACGAGGATTCCATCTTCGTAGCTGAGATCGCTCAGCTATGGCCCCAACTCCCTCTCCTTCCCAACCTCCGCTGCGGTCTCTGGTACTCCTCTCGCTTTGATTCCACCTGTTACTTCAAATCAACCGATGGTCACACCAACAATTGCTCTTTCAGCACCTCTCGCCTCAATCTCCACGTCGCCCACCTCGCTGGTATCCACTTCTCAACCCTAATTTCCATATCTCTTGATGATTTGTTCTTGTTTGTCTGAATTTGATGATGGATGGATGGATGGATGGGTAGGAAAGAGAGGAGGGTGCTTGATCGTAGATTCGACGCGGAAAGGGAAACGGTTTCCAGACAGCATGTCGAAGACGATACCCATCTGGACCTGCGTTTTGAACCGGGCTATTAAGAATCATTTACAGAAGAACACTCCAAGAGACACTCTGATGCAACAATTGGTGAGTAGTGCTCTATCTTGTAATTTGGTTTTATGTGCTTTGCTTCTACTTATATTATGTTTAATGATGAGGAGTCGAGCATGATGTGATGCAATATTAGGGAGCCATTACTTGCACACAATCTAAAAGAAAGATTATGCATTTTGGGGACCTGTACATGTGGAAGCATCATCTAAGCGGTGTTTGATTTGAAGCCCATGATCTAAAGAGCTTTGGTGCAAAAAATTGACACCTAACACTGAAATTTTCATACACATTTCCTTTAGAATATGTGCTTAAAATGCAGTCTTAAATTATTTAATATATTATGGCAAATATCTTCAGAAAGCTCAATTAGGCCACTTTGAAAAAATGAATTGTCTAGGATCCACTAACACTTAGATTCGAGTGTTAGCTATTACATAGTAAAACCCATAGTGGCAGGTTCAGTAAATAAGCTCAAATATGAGGGCTGAGTTTTTCTATTTTAACATAGATTTATTAATTTAAAATAAGTCATCATTACCAGATGCAAAATCTGAATCATTCAATATTAAGATTTAGACTTTCTCAAAGAATGGGACACCTTGAGCAACTGGATTTCATTCCCAACCACCTATGAATCGTAAAAAAGAATAAGTTTCCTCATCAACTATTGTGTCCTCATAATTGTTTCTTTCTTGTAGCTCATCGTGTTTTGGGATCTTTTATTTTGCTCATATCCCTTATTTCACCGTGGTAAGTTATCTCCAAAGGCCACCGAGTATATCTTTATCGGTTATCCTTCCACTCAGAAAAGGTACAAATGCTATGGTCCTATTTATAACCTTTTTTTAATCTACCCCCTTCTACTCTCCTCCAGAGTTCCCACTTTAGGGGGAATCTACAGAAGAGAGCACTACATCGGTGTTGCCTACTTTTCCGAGTAATGTTTCCAAAGATGTTGGAGAGGACATAGGAGTGGAAATTGAGGAACATGACCAAGAAATTGCAAGTACGCAACAAAGAGAAGCTACTATCACGGAAGAGGCAAACACCTTTGACAAGTTTGGAAAAGGAGAGACATTCATCTCGGTTGAAGCCTTTACGAAGACGAAGAAGAAAACCTTTCCTTCTCAGACTACTGATCAAGCTCCTTCTCCAAAAGCAAGTCCTACAAGTAGTGAGCCTCCTCTACAAGAGATTTTGGAACTTCCCATTGCTATTCGTAAAGTTCCCAGGTCATGCATGCCTCATCTTATTGGTAAGATTGTGTCATACAGAGCCTTTCAACTTCTTATTTTATTGTTCGTATCTTCATTAGATTCCATTTCTATTCCCACTTGTGTTTATGATGCTTTTAGCCAACCACAATGGAAGAAAGAAATGATGCTAGAGATGAGAGCTCTCTAACAAAATAACACCTGGGAGGTTGTGAATCCTCCACAAGGGAAGAAATTTGTTGGGTTTAAGTGGGTAGATGTTGTGAAGTATAGGCTAGATGGTTTCACAAAAAGTTATAAACTAAGGTAGTTTCAAAGGGGTAATCAAACTGAAATCATTGATTATCAAGACACTTTTCCCTTGCCGCATATAGAGGTTGGCCACTATACCAGTTGGACGTCAAGAATGCTTTCCTACATGGTGATCTAACGGAAGAAATGTATATGACACTTCCCCTGGGCTTTACCCTTTGGGGGGAGAAATGCAAGGTGTGTGTGCAGATTGAGGAAGGCCATTTATGGGTTAAAATAGACTCCCCCCCCCCCCCCCCCCCCCCCCCCCGTGATTGGTTTAGAAAATTCAGCAATGCCGTGATGGAATTCGAGTATAAAAGAAGCCATTATGCTCACATAGTATTCGTTAAGAAGGATTCTCATCTGACAACATTGGTGGTCTATGCATATGACATCATATCATGGTTTTAAAACTTGCCGAATCGACTTGGAACTCAGGCTAGTTGACCCGACTTGACAAAGTTTCGTGTTGACTAGACAAGGAACTCGGTAATCTTTTTTAAAGCTGAAAATCGGTCGACTCACTGATTCGACTTGAGAAATTGGTCAAGTTTTTTGACTCGGCGGGTCGACTCTTACCATTAAAAACTAAGGTTAGGATGGGTCCTTTTGTAATTGTAGAAGGGCAATTTTGTAAATATGATTTTTATTATAAAAGCTCAGCAAGAAACCCTAACTTCTGTCAAGTCTTTCGACTCAAAAGCGTTAGTCTCTTAAGAAACCGCATCTCTCTCGACGAAACTCCACCAAAAACCCCTTTCTTATGAACCCAATGAAAAATCCTCCTCTCTCTCTCTCTCATGAGAAGAAAGACAGAAGCAGAGGCAGCTCTTCTCCGGGTTTAAATGATGGTCAAAACTGAGCTGTGATGGATGAGGATTACTTGTGGGCTATAAAGTAATTATGATAAGAAATGTATAATATTTATAATGTTGTCCCTTGTAGACACATAAATTGTGCCTTAAAAGACTATAAGAACAAAAAAAGAAAAGAAAAGAGAAACGGGAAGGTATAGGATGTTCCACTCTCTCCTATTTTCCTTCTCTTTTCTCTCTCCTATTTTGTCTCTTTTTCTCTATCTTCTCTTCCCCTTTAAGACCCACACAGGTTGACCCTTACGTGGGTCCCAATGACACTCTCTCCTATTCTCTCTTTCTCCCTCTCACTCTCTCTCCTATTTTCTCTCTCTTTCTCAATCTTCTTTTCCTCTCCACGAAGGTTGACCACTGTGTGGGTCCCAATCTCACTGTCTCCTCTTCTCTCTCTCACTCTCTCTCTCTTTTTCTGTCTTCTTTTCCTCTTTGAGACCCACGCAGGTTGACCCATGCGTGGGTCCCAATCTCACTCTCTCTCCTATTTGCCCTCTTCATGTTTTTTCCTCTCAATTCTTCAATTTCCTGCAATTTGAACTAATTTTTCCCAGAAGAGTTTAAAAATCAGTTTCTTCAATGCCCTATTTTTAGAGCATTGATCGCTTCGTTCTTCTCGATTTTTTCTTAAAAAAATAGAGATAGATGAAGGGAAACGTTCGTAGCAGTGGAGAGCTCCGTTAATGGAGGATTTTCGCAATTCCAGAGTTGTGGAGATAGTAGCGAAGAGGAGCACTCACTGTCCCCTGGACACACAACAGTCGTTGTCACGGGGACTAATTGCACAAAATCCGTGCTCGTTGGCTTCCGTGGTGTCGTCAAGAAGGCGATTGGTCTTGGTGGATGGCATTGGCTGGTTCTTACTAATGGCATAGAGGTGAAGCTACAAAGAAATGCCCTTAGGGTGATCGAACCGCCAACAGGCCTTGAGGAAGACAATGGCATTGAATATGAAAATATGGTGTGGAATGGGCCCATAAATCATTTAATTTGGGTTTTTTTTTTGAACTATCTGATCTGTGCAGTTAATGTCAACCATTGTTATTTTAATGGTTGATATTAGAGAATAAAAACGGTTGATATTAAAGTCAACCAATTGGGTAGTTTGCATCAATTAATAGGTGCGATTATTTGGCTGTGATATATTCGACTGATGGATTACTATATGAACCACTTGGATTGATCTCGTCTCCGTGCCATATGGCAAAACAGTAAAGCCTACAATTTTATATTGATGTATTTTTTGGTAAATTTCTTGTTTTATATATTATATATATATATATATATATATATATATATATATATATATATATATGTAATATTTTAAATATTTATTAATATTTCGAGTCGGAGCGAGTTTCTGAGTTACCTCTACTCAGTTGGGTTCCAGTTGAGTCGAGCTTTTGTATTTTAAAACCATGCATCATAGTTACCGGAGATGACAATTAAGGGATTATGTAATTGAAAATTTACTTAAGTGTTCGACATCAAGGGCCTGAGGCCCCTTAATTATTTCTTGATTATTGAAGTTGCAAGATCAAATGCCAGAATTGCTTTATCTCAACGTAAATACACCTTGGACATCTTGAAACACACTAGGATGTTAGCTTACAACCACCCCCATGCAGCAGAATCATCGAATCACTGGAGAAGGAGGTGAATTTCTAAGGAACCCCAAGATGTGTCAGCAACTTGTAGCGAAATTGATATATCTGACCATGACACGACCAAATATTATATATGCTGTTAGCATGGTTAGCCAATATATGCATTCACCTAGAACTGTTCATTTAGATGCTGTGTACTAGATCATAAGGTACCTAAAGGGAAGCCTAGAAACATGGTCGTTTTGATGTGGAGGTGTTTACAGCTGCAGATTGGACAGGTTCGCTTGGTGACAGGAGGTCTACTTTGGGTCTATAACTTTCTTAGAGAAACTCTTGTCACGTGGAAGAGTAAGAAGCAACAAGTTGTCTCTAACTCTAGTGTTGAGGGCGAGTATCATGCTATGTCACATGGAGCACGAGAAAAGGTATCTAGCTTCGGTTTATTCTCGCGGATTTGGGAGTTGATGTAAAAATCCTGATAGTTTTATATGACGACAATGAAGCAACCCTTCACATCGCAGAAAATCCAGTGTTTCACGAGAGGACGAAACATATTGAAGTGGACTGCCACTTCATAATGGAAAAGGTTCAATCAAAAGAATTTTGCTTAGCTCAAGTGCGCATAGATGATCAGTTAATGGATATTCTTACCAAAGCTGTAGGAGGAAAACGGTTCTATGACATTACCTCCAAGTTGGAAAGGATAGATATCTATGCACCAACCTGAGGGGGATTTTGTTGGTGTGTATGTTGATTCAATATTAAGTTGATGTGTGTGTATGGGTTTATATGTTTAAATGGGTGTCTTAGCGTTAGTGGGTGTGTCAATAAGGGGATGAGACTATCTAACTCATAACCCTATTTTTCTATCGTACTCCCCTTCCTTTCTTCTTATAACATGATAAATTAAACATGTATGATTAGTTAGAAGAGATTACCCATGGATCGTCATAAATCATGCTAGTAAAGTGCATTTCATAAGAGTTAGAACTAAGTGGGCTGTCAAACCCAATGGAGTTCTGCCGCGTCATTGTTAGAATAGTACACCTAGCTCAGTAACCAAAAAACTGTTTGCATTATTTGGAAATGGAAGTAATGTTAACCATTTAACAATCCTAACCATCAAACCAAATGGTCAAATCTTCAGCATGAAAGATAATTATGTGGATTGGAGGCAACAAAAGTCACATGATCAAGCAACCTTATGATGCGGAATTTAGATCCGCATGTTTGGATTGTGGCCAGGTCAAACGAAGAAAGTCAACAAGGAAGAAGTGGACCCATAAATGGGCTTTCAAATGACCCATGAAGCAAAGTTGGGCCGGCAAGGGAGCATGAGTCTCTGCCCAGACTCGCTCGAGCGACAATGGTTCCCGCTCGAGCGAGATCGACGATGAGTTGAGCGAAAACTCTCTGCTCAAACTCGCTCGAGTGACATCGGTTCCCGCTCGAGCGAGAATCAACAAAAAGTTTGGCGTGGGCACTTTGAAGACTCGCTCGAGCGACAACCAAGCTTGATTGAACGACCTTGCACGGAAGCGACACACGGAGTTTAAGTTTCATTCGAAAATTTAGGTTTAGTTTCTTTTTAGACTAGGAGTCTTTCTAATTTCGTTTATATGCTTAGCCAGGATCTATTTAACTTATATTAAGGCATGTAAAAACTTTATTTTAGTAGTTGATGATTAATGAAACCGAGAGTTGCTTTGTGCAAGCCTTAGAGAACTTGTGAAGAGTTTTCACCCGAGAGTGTGAATCTTTCAAAACTCGAGGAGTGAATCTTCGTTTTATTGTGTGCTTGGTGCAAAGCCGATGTACATCCTTGGTGTGAAGTTTTGGAACCCTTGGAACCCTCTTTGGAGCGAATCCAAAGATCTCGTATCTTTTTCTTTAATTTTTATTTTAATTGAAGATTGAGAGCCCTAACCCCTATTGTGCGGGATCTATGCTATTTTAGGGTTAGCGTGCCCTTTTCTTGCATTTCCTTAGCCATCTGATTGGTGCACCTTTTCACCCCATATATAAAGCTTTTCCCTTCTAGCAAGATCTCATTCCTGTGGATAGGATTATTTGATCAGTGCAGGTTCATTGTCCATGATTAGGATTGGTTGATGGATATTACTTAATTACATTTGTAATCTATTGCTTGTACTGTGGTTCAAAATTTCAGCCAAAATGTATCTGTTTCGGTCCCCACCGAAACGAAACTTTGAACCAAAATTTTGGTCAAAATATGTATGGAGGGGAAATTTTCGGCCGGAATTTTGGTTTCGGTCATGCCCAAAATCGAAAATGAAACCACTATTTTGATCCTTGGCTTGTACTATGTTAGCTTAAACAAGTGAATGGCCGGAGGGAGTGAACGATGTGGTTGTATTATATTGTTTATTAATTTACGCAAGTGAACGACCGAAGAGAGTGAATGATGTGTTATATATTATGATTACCTTTTGTAACTAGCAAGTGAATGAAGTGAACAGAGTGAGCGGCTGAAGGGAGCGAGCGGAGAGAGTGGCGGGAATTCAGTGAAAGATAAACTTCACTTAACTTCCAGTTCCGCTTGTTATATTAACTAAACTCGCAGTAAGTACAGTTCTAATATTATACAAAGCACTTCGCTATACTCAGGCTTCCCTTAGGGGAATCCCTTCGCTACGCTTCGCAGTTACACATCCCTTTGCTATGATTCAATGTTAATGAATCTGGATTATCCACACAGGTGCCACTGCTGTTCATTGGTTGTACTCAAATCCATTATGGTCAATCCAAACTTTTTGATCAGTAGCTTGCAAGATCCTTTAAATTAATGATTGAAGTGATATGGAAAATGCCCATATTAGGCTTGAAAAAATGGATATATCAGATGATAGAGATTATTTGATCAGTGGGATATTTTGTCTGGGTCACTTATATGTGGATGTTCCAAATCGGTGCACCTTCCTGCCACATGTAGTTTATAAGGTTACCTGAACGCCATCCTTGGTACTCAGGCCAAACAATGTGATCTCTATTTTGGCTGAGACCCTCTAAATGAAAAATCGTACTGATATGAGCAATTTCTTATTTTTGACGTAAAAAATGCACATATTAGATTATGAGTATTGTCTGATCTTTTGATGGGATATTAGGGCTGATGTGGTCAATTACATTTGTTCCAATAAATGTCAAGCTTTACTTGCATGTAATTATGTTAGTAATTGGGCGACTTGACTCCTCACTCAAGGATGCTTGTTTTTCCATATCCCATGGATATATAGAATACCTGTTGGATACATAGTTATTGAAAATATTTATGTGGCGTCATTTCCATTTAGAGTGCCAAGATGATGGCCTTAGCAATGCTTTTTATTATCATCTTACCCTCAAATTTAACGGTAGTGAAAAATTCTCTGAAGCATAAATGATAAATCATGTTGTGTGAGAATTCCTCAAGATCATCATTTTTGTGAGTGATGACCGGTTTGATCAATTCTGAAATTAGTAAACTGATTGACCTTATTTGATGAGGTTTGGGATGATGTAAGAAGCTGAGTCATCTCTTGACCTTATGTTTGAGACAACCATTTAGCAAATGTTTGATCGCAATATTTACAATTAGCCTTAGTATTTACATTTTAGCCTGGTGAACATCCTTTAATTGAATCATTGTAAAATCATTTTAAATTACATGTGTTTTCAATTTGATTCCATCTACTCTAAATTATGATGGTTATGCTTTTTACTATCTTGAGCACTAGCAGCCTCATAGAGGTAGTCTTTCCAGCATAATTAATTTGTTAGAAAATAATAATGAGAATATTGATAATTAATATCTAAACAATGTCACTAAAAACAATGGTGATACCATTTTCACTTCGATGATGAAGTTGCTATAATTTTTCAAAAACTCTTTTAAGGTGGTTTCATATAGTATCATTTATAAATCAACATGAATAAAAAAGAATTTTTAACTTTTCTTAGATGCTACAACTGGAGTCATAGCATAAGTTACAACTTATAAAACTATAATCAAATAGGTTGGTAATAGGTTGTTGGGCTTGAGCACAGAGGATGTTGTTTGGGCCTTACCATCGACATTGCTGTGGATTATATGGAATGAGAGAAATCATCGTATTTTTGAAGACAGAGATGTCAATGAAGAAAATGGCTAGAAAGATCAAGTTCAATATCGTAGGATCCTATTCACCTCTTCAAGATGTACACTCCGTGGTGAGTGCATGTATTGACTAACTACACTAATTGCGTACGTAGCTTCAAGCCGGGTCATGGTCAGATATATAAGTTTTCCCATGAGCCTCTGGTATGTGTGGATCCTTGAGGACTTCACCCTCCTCTCCATTCAATCGATGGTTTTGTTCAATGGGATTGATAGCCAGTTTGCATCCTAACATACATATTTCATGGAATAAATCCAAAGTATACTTTCTCTTTGACAATGCAATCCCCTTCTTAGACCGTGCTACTTCAATTCGAAGGAAATATTTCAGGGGCCTTAAGTCTTTTATCACAAAAGTTTAACTCAGATAGCACTTCAATTGAAGAATTTCATCATTGTCATCAACGTACAGTATTACAACAATAGTCTGTATCCCTCTCGTCACAAAGAGAGTAATCACAGTGGTTTCTCCTGTATTGACATTTCATAATGACATCACTGAATCTCTAGAACCATGTGCTAGGGGATTTCTTCAGCTTGTAGATAGATTTGTTTATCTTGCACACTTTCCCAGTCTCCTCTTGTTTGACAAAGCCAGGTGGGAGTAACATAATTTTCTTGTTCAAGTCACCATGAAGGAACACCATCTTCACATCCAACCATGACAAGGGCCAACTCCTTTAGGCTGCCAAGGATAAGAGAATTCCGATAGTGTTATATTTTGCAATTGGAGTAACGTTTCTTGGTAATTGACAACTTGAGTTTGAGTGAATCCTTTTGCTACCAATCTAGCCATGTACCTTTCCAGTCGATCATTTGGCCTGTACTTCACAGTGTACACCCACTTGCATCCCACAGTTTTTACACACTTATCACCTGAATCATAGCCTCTCCACATTGGTTGAAACAAAAGCGCTAGAAACAATGGTTGGAGTAGTAATAGAATCTACGGAAGACACAAAAGTAGAATGAGAAGCAGACTACTCTTTGTAAGAGATTAACTATTGCATAAGATGTCTAGTACTTTTTTGTTGAGCAATGGGGAGGTCAAGATCACTAGGAGGATCTATCTCTGGAGAAGGTTCATGGTTGGTGGCCTGAGATGGAGGCTCTTCCTGTATTTCTGTGACCTGAGTTGTAGGCTTGTTTTGAACTTGAGTATTCTTAAACTTTTTCCTCACAAATTCTTGCCTCTTTCCATATTTATCAAATTGAGGTTGCTCCTATGTAGCGCATTCTCTCTCCTGATGATCTTTAACTATTTCTTCAAGAGCTTTGCATCCACGATGGGAAGCACACTGAGACTTTTTCCCTTATTCCTTTCTCCCCCGTAAGTTTAGTGAAGGTTGTATCCTCGAAAACTGTGACATCTATAGACACAAACCTCCTCTAGTAACGAGATCCTACAATTTATACTTTTTGTGATAGATAGTATCCAACAAAGGTACATCAAACAACGTTAGGATCTAATTTGTCAGGACTGATTTCAGGAATATTTGCAAAGGCTAAACAACCAAAAATTCTAGGAGAAACATGAAAAAGAGGCTTTAAAGGTGTTAACACGCTTTGAGTATGAGTTTTCCTGAAGAATAGGTGTAGGCATTCTATTAATGAGAAAGCATGCTGTGAGAACCGCTTCACTCCACAAATTCCTCGGAACATTCCTACAAATCAATAGAGCTCAAGGAACTTCCAGTTCCAAGAAGTTTTGGGTCTTTATTTCGGTTAGGGGCATGATGCCTGCCACTCAATCTCATGGTTTTGAACGTAGGACTGGAGGACATGATGTCTGCCACTCAATCTTCAAGAGGCTAGCGATCCAAGCGGCTCAAAGCTGGAGTCAGCCCGTGGCGTAACATGCCAGTTGGATACATCGCGTTGGATGGCTGCCTACCAATTCTCACGAGGCAGTTTCTTTGGTTGATCAGATACCCCTGGTTTCTTCTACTAGGTGGTTTTGGCCCTTGCGAGCGGGAGTGGGACACGTGGCAGCAGCAACAGACAGGAAGCCCAGACTGGGATTGATTCTGCTTTTCCGCCCACGGTTTTGTTTAAGGGGTTTGGGGTATGTAAGGCAGCTGCTATACTACTTGCTAAGAGGATGCCATGTCGCCCTAATTGCATGGAAGATTGGCACGTGACTTGGATATTGGATAGGGAGGCTACAGAATGAGCCTCAATGGTTCTTGTGGATGGGTCGGGCCGGATATCCCGTCGACTCTCTTCCAGTTGGACCGCAAGTATTTGGACCACTTGGCTGGCCCAAAGGTCTACTAATAGGTTCGATCTGCTATGTGTGGTAGCACAGGGGTTGTATGGTGCACGGGTGGAGCGTGCACCACATATGTGCAAGTCTTCTTACGACACGTGTTCTTTCTTTCGTACCTTGCGCCCACATCTCCCTCTCATAACGAAAGGGATGAGGTGGGATCTTCCTGCATCTTGAAGGACATTGAACTAAGTCTCTCGGTCTCATCCTCCTCAGCAACTGATTCAGAATCCTCGGAGACTCTCAATGACCTAGATTTTACCCATTAGATTGCTTTGGCATGGCGAATCGGGGCTTGGGTTCAATGCTCTTTGGCTTCCAAGGGTGCTTCTGTTTCATCACCGAGATGCAAGGGCAAAACCGGTAGGTCCCCGGATTCGGAAGCCATGGAGAGTCTCATTAAATTTGGCAGAGAGTTGGGGGTTTTTCATTCCAAGGATCCGATGCCGATCCCATTTTCCTCGACCGAAGACCTGCTGCCGAAAGGAAGAAGAGGCCGAAGTCCAGAGAGCTTGCTAGACTTCAATGGGGGATGTTGGATGGGAAGAGCTCCTCGGGAGCGTGGTGAGATGGTGCATGGGTCGGGCGAGATTCATTCCAGTTTTCGTATGAAGGTGTTCTCATGGAATGTGCAGGCATTTGTGACTTGAAAAAGCGAGCGGGGGTGAAGCGAGTCTTAGCTATGCACATTCTTGCAGTCATTGCCCTTCAAGAGACTAAATGGGGAAGTAATGATCGATGCAAGGTTTTGTCGGTATTAGGCGGCAATCGGTGGGATTGGATTGGTGTGGATTCGGTGGGTGCCTCCGGAGGTATTTTAGTTACCCGGAATTCTATGTTATTTTAGAAAGCCCAAATGGCATGACCATCCACTCATAAAGACCATCCTTAGTCTTAAAGACGGTTTTCCACTCATCATCGGGGTGGATGCGGACTTGATGGTAGCCACTCTTAAGGTCTATCTTTGAAAAGATAGTGGCATCAACCATCATATCGAGCATATCATCGAGCCTTGGTATGGGAAACTGATACTTAACCGTAATCTTTTTGATCGCACGACTATCCACACACATGCGCCACGTACCATCTTTCTTAGGAGTGAGTAGGGCAGGTACGGCACACGGGCTCATGCTCTCTTGAATGAATCCCTTTTGGAGGAGCTCATTGACTTGCCGAGTTAACTCGGTGTGCTCAACCGGATTCAACCTATAGTGGGGCAGGTTCGGTAAGGTAGATCCGGGAACCAAGTCTATGGCGTGTTGGATATCATGCAGGGGAGGGAGCTCGTTTGGTAAGTCTTCGGGGAAGACATCCGTAAACTCTTTTAAAATCGACTCAACCTCCTTGGGACACGCACTCTCTGATTCGTGTGCACTCTCAACAGTGACAACTACGTACACCACATTCTCATCTAACGATGCTTTCTCGAACTCAGAAGGACTCATAATATTAATGACTTTAGAAGATTCGCCCTTCTTTTCGACGGTGTTGGTCGATGGTGTTTTGGGAGGCAAAGGGTGTAAAGTAATCTTTTTGCCCTTATGCATGAACGTGCATATGTTTGATCGACCAGAAAGAGTCAAGTCTATTCGTAGAGCCATGACTTTCCCAAAATGATATGGCCCACATCCATCGGCACCACATCACACCATAAGGTGTCCGAATAAGAACCTAATTGAATAGGTACACGACACCTTTTCGACACGGGAATGGATGAAGAATTGACCCATGCGACCTTATAAGGTCTCGGGTGGGCTTCAGGTGTAAGCCCTAAGCGGCGAACTGCATGAGTTGATATTACATTAGTACAGCTACCGCTATCCACGATGACCCTGCAATTATTTTCACCAAATCTGGCAAAGGTGTGGAGAATGTTCTCCCTTCGCTAGTCATCCTTTTCATCTCGTTGAGGCTGCACAAGGGCACACCGTATAACTAAAGCATGACCAATAACATCACCCTCCTCATCACTGGGTGTTCTAACCGGTTCAATTACTTCCTCTTCAACCACTACCTCATCATTATCCTCCTCTCCCTCAATGAAGAGAGTCCTTTGGGGTTCTTTTATAGGGCATTGGGCGACAAAGTGTCCCATCCCATGACATTTATAGTACTTTAATTGAGAATTAACCCTTGAGGATTCTCCGACTACACCTTTTCCCCTTTTAAACCTCGAATTGGTAGGGGCGGGTTGTGTAGGATTGGGAGGAGGATTAAATTGTCCCTCACCGGATCGTTGACCGCTATATTGTGACTCGGTCCTTTTCACCACCGTAGTTTTCAAGTATCGTTCAAGATCTTGCACAACGGCATAACATCTTTCAAGAGTTTCTATGGGGTGAGAAATCAACTCTTTTTGCAAATCAAGTTGCAATCCGGTGCGGAATCTAGAGAGAGTGATTTCAAGGTCTTCCGATACTTTTGCCCTCATCATGAACTCTTCGAATTTGGTAATGTAATCGGTCACGGGCAGACCACCTTGGCGTATATTTTGCCACTGGTCGAGTAGGCGTTGGTGGTATGATAAAGGAACATACTTCTCAGTAAGTCGTTCCTTCATATCGTCCCAACGGGTAATGGGAGGACAACCCGCATTTACCCTGATGTGCTCGACATTGAGCCAGAAAAGCCGAGCTTGACCAACCAATTTCATCTTAGCGAGTCTAACGCAACGGTTGTCATTTATGGCATACCAATTAAAGTGTTGGTCCATGTCAGAAAGCCGATCGAGGAAGACGGTAGGGTCCATTCTTCCATCGAAAGTCGGAATTTCAACTCAGACATTCTTAAGGAGTTGAACTTCGGGGTCATAGTCATCTCTACGATGATCCTTACGGTTCCGGTTGTCTTGGCGACCATTACGTTCAAAGTGAGGACACTCACGCTCTTGGTGCTAATTTTTGAGCCCACCCATCGCTTCCAGTTGGTTGATTCGATCTCGTAATCTATCATTACCAACTCTTAGGGATGTTTGGGCTTGCTCTATGGTACTGAGACGTGCATTAATCGCACTCAATTCCTCTCGCATAGCTCTAAAAGTATTAAGAACCTCATCCGAAGCCATGGTGATCACAAAGTCTATTAGGGTTCTAATATGGAATGCAATATGGACTCACAAAAAGGAAACAATGCAATAAAATAAATATGACAAGCAAAGATGCCCTAACCTAGAAAACCTAGGGCTCTGATACCAAAACTGACGCGGGACAACGACCCTAAAATGCGGAATATGATTTTTATGCAGATTTTGCCGAAATTAATGAAATTAAATCAAGTTTAATCGCAAAATTATCTTGGATACCTTTAGGGCTTTGCAGAAATTTTGATGGGTAGGTCACACGCGATCCGGGTAGGGTCCAGTCCGATGCGCAAGTACTTTTTGAGTCGATGCGAGATCAGCCTAGTGATAGGACTCTAGCTTTTCTAGGTTTAGGCGCTCGTCTTCAGTTCGCGGTAGATTCATGGATTCCAAATTGGGTGAAAGGGATTTGTGGTTTGCAATAGGCTTATGGTTTTCGGATCGGTTTATGGTTTGGAACGGGTATTGGCTATGTTTGAATTAGGGTTTCAAAAGGGTTTATGGTTTTGGGAAAAGAAGGAAACAATTAGGCTAAGGTTTTAGAAAGCAATCACAGATCGAGAAATAGCAAATAGAATAGAGAAGATAACAATGGCTTTGGGAATCACTCCCTTGGCCTCACACCAAACCCATCTCAGGCAAAGATTATTCAAGCATAAAAGCATTCAAATAATCAATCAACTAACTAAAAGTCTTTACAAGCCTCTATATATAGGCCACCAATAATTAAGTTCGAAATAAAAGAGTTTTAATACTAATAAAACACAAAAAAGGAAATTTCGCATAAATTTTCATCTGAAGTTGTGTCGTAGCTCGCTCGAGCGAGGATTATCATCGCTCGCGTGAGTCTCGCTCGTGTGACCTTAAGTGATCGCTTGCGCGACTGAAGTCGTCGCCTGTGGCTCGTGCGCGAGGATTATCATTGCTCGCTCGATTTCAAGGGCTCGCTCGTGCGATTGTAAGTGCTCGCTCGAGCGAGGGCCTGCGGCGTTGTCCTCCTAGCGGTTTGTGTCCGTTTCTCCTCTGCGGTTACGGTACTCGGGCTTCCTCTACGCTTCTTCCGACGCCGATAAAAACGATGTGGTCCAAATCCGATGTCCATGTATGTGGCGTCCCTGCCACTTTTAGAGGTTAGCGGACGCCCTCGCCATGAGGGGGTTTCGGGGCAACGGGTAAATATGCAAAAATCGACCATGTCGGGCATTGGTGTTGAGGAGCAATCGTTGATCCAGCTAGATGAGATTGTAGATGGGGTTTCCCATCTCCTACTTGGGTTTGGTCAGCCCACCACCAGGGCTTGGGACCCGGCTATACAAAGGTTTGAGCAGCGGTTGGCTTCTTGGAAGGGAAACATCCTTAACAGTGGAGGTAGACTTCTCTCCAAAACTATCCTCTCTAGCCTTCCCATATTTTTCATGTTACTGTTCAAGTGTCCCATGGCTGTTGTGCATCGGCTTGAGCAAATTCAAAGGGATTTTTCTGGGAGGGATCGAGGTGGGGCAAAAAATATCAACTTTTTAGATGAGATATTTGTCAACTTCCCATAAGCTGCGGTGGTCTGGGCATCCGTAGTTTACATGAGGTCAATATTGGCTTGTTGGAGAAATGGTTTTGGCGCCCTAGTTTGGATAGGGAAAGAGACCGTTTGTGGGTGTCGGTGTTGGTGGAGAAGTACGGGGCTTTGGAAGGCAATTGGGGCATTAACGTTACCATAAACAGCTTTGTGCTAGACCTGGCCTTGTTTCTCCCGGTATGTGCGTTTCAGTTGGGGCAATGGTCTCCGTATCAGGTTTTGGGAGGATTCTTGGGCGGATATCAGCCCGCTTAGAGTCATTTCCTGAAATTTTCAACATTGCGGCTGATTCTCGTGGTAGGGTGGCTTCCTTTTTTGCAGATGGTGCCGAGGGGGCTGCTTGGAAGCTCTTCACCAAAAGAATGCTTAGAGAAGAGGAGGTGGCCCCTTTCCAGCAGTTGCTGGCTGTGCTCTATGGTTTAAATAGGAATCCTTGCGACTTTTTTTTTTTGATCGATAATAGGGTAATTTTATTGAATCAAACCAGGAAAAAGTACAAAAAACAACGATATGCTGCAAGCAAAAGCAAAAAAAGAAACACTCACCGTCAAACCCCAACCATACGTGACAAAAGGAAAAAGAAAAGAAACACTCACCCTCAAACGAACAGCCCAATCAAGCAAAATAAGTAAGCCCTTGTCAACACAATCTGAGAGTCAATGTACCAAATTATCCCATTCTTCAATAGGATTAAAGGACTTTAAACTTTCTCCCAAGTGAGCCAAACAAACCGAGTAAGTGACCAGATCTTTAACTTTCTTCAACAACATATACTTAGGAAGGCGAACTCTCCGAAAAATTCTCTCATTTCTCTCTAGCCAAATAGCCCACACCACCGCAAATATATGCCAAAAATCACCAATGATTCCATCGAAAGAGGCCCCACCCCATTCAACAAAGAGATTACTACGTTCCCTTGGTAATACCCAACAAATATTAAAGGTACAAAAAATTTCAACCCAAAGATATCTTGCCGCCCAACAATAAATAAAGAGGTGATTGATAGATTCCTCCTCCTGTAAGCACATCGCGCGTCTATTGAAAATATTAAAATTTCTTGATCTAAGTTGATCAATAGTAAGAATACGGCCCCCTGCCACCGTCCAACTGAAAATTTTTATTTTTGGGGGAATTTTCACCCTCCAAATTCTTATCCAATTTTGCCTAATTAACGGCCTTCTACTAAGAAAAGCATAGAAGGATTTTACCGAAAATATTCATTTCTTTGTGAGAGATCAACTCCGAATATCTTTATTCAAATTATTTCTCCTCCTTTCTTTCAGGCAAGTCATCAGTCTGTCAAACTCATCCCTTTCGTTAATTCTCGGTTGTGTTCTAAATTTGACTTTCCATGTCAACCCGGCCTGGTTATTATCTAAAGATTCCAGAACAGTTGCATGTGGACATCTAGAGAGAGCAAACATGATGGGAAACTTTTTCTTTACAGTAAAATTTTCAATCCATCTATCGTGCCATAGATGTATTCTATCCCCCACCCCCAATTAAAATTTAGACAATTTTTGAATATAGGAACAACCGTTCTAACCCCTTTCCACCATCCTGAGGCCTTTCCCCCACTAGTTCTAATCCCCCAATCATCATTGGTTCGAATCCTCGCGACTTCGATGAGAGGATTTGGGTGTTCAGCAAAAAAGGGGTTTTCAGCGTAAAGTCGTATTACCAGATTTTAACAAGCCAACCCTTAATCAGGTGGGAGTGGGCTCTTTGGAAATCTCCGGTCCCCCCCAAAGTAATTTTTTTTTGTGGTCGATGATCAGAGGAAAGATCCTCACTATTGACCAGCTGCTTCGGAGGGGAAAAGATCTATCAAATGTTTTCGTTATGTGCCTTCAGGCGGAAGAGTCGGCGTCCCATCTCTTCCTCCAGTGTTGGGTGGTTAATAAGATATGGGGGGTGAACCTCAAGTCTTTCGATTTGAGTTGGGCATCTCCGACCACCATTTCGCACCAGCTATTAGCCTGTTTTGGTGTTAAGTTGGAGGGCCAGCTGGGCATTTTGGAGAGTCGGTTTCTTTCCGGTGATTTGGAGTCTTTGGTTTGAAAGGAACACCCTCATATTCAGCTGGAAGAGGCGGCCGGTTGGAATGATCTTGAAGGCTATCAGAATCCCGATGTGCCATTGGGTGGTCCTGGACAAGGAGGGTGTTGCTGGGGATAATCACTTATGGGACCCGGGTTAGGTCTATGGCCCCCTATCTGTCCTTTATGCTGCTGTTGTGTCTTTGTTTTGTTTCTTGTCTTTCTTGCGGATCCGTTTTGGCTTTTGTTTTTTCTCGGATTGGTCGTATGTCCCTCTGTACGTTTTCAGCTTCTAGCTTTTTATTAATAAATTGGATGAACATTTACCGATCAAAAAGAAAAAAAGGAAAATACGGCCGAACTACTAAGGTTAATACTGAAATAAAAACTGTTAAATTTAATGCAAACAAGATATATATACTCTGTTGTATACTGATGGGGACATCAAATCATTCCGAAGCATATGGAAAGCACAAGAAAAGACCCAAAACATCCAAGCCCTTCATAGCACTCCAGGAAGAGAAAGAAGCAGAAAAGAGCTAAAAGACGAGTAAGGAAGTCTGACAAAGGAGCTCTCTATGAGACCTTGCACGCGCAAGTCCCATTCTCGCGCATGCGAGATCCCTAGAGGGTGTTTCAGGTCTGTGTTTTCGCATGCACAACCACAGGTGAAGGAGAACGACAATTTTTTTTTTTTTTTTTTTTTACTGTTCACGATGAATAGTGACGGATATCCGTGAATAGTGACGGACGTCCGTGAAACAGTGACGGACGTCCGTGATTTTGCCCCTTCACTATCCGTAGGTCACGGACGTCCGTGGGCGTCGTGACGGGGTTTTCTAAATATTGCGGAAATTGCCTATTTTAGTGTTTTATTAGTATTAGGACTCTTTATTTCGAATTTTAACTATTGGTGGCCTATATATAGAGGCTTGTAAAGACTTTTTAGTTAGTTTTTGATTATTGAATGAAAAGAGAGTTGCTTTTGTGCAAATCCTAGAGAGCGTGTGAAGAGTTTTCAACCGAGGGAGTGAATCCTTCAAACCTTGAGGAGTGAGTAATCATTTTTCGTGCGACTTGGTGCAAAGCCGACGTACAACCATTGTGTAAAGCTTCGGAAAATCCTTGGTGTGAAGCCTTGGAATCTATCTTTTTATTTTATCTTTTATCTAGTTATTGTCAGGTATTATCCTTCTTTAATTTCGTTGATAAAAATCTAAAATCTCAAGTTTTTTTCCTTTTATCAAAATTATTTGAAGCCCTATTTCATTTAAAATCCCCGAGGAGTCGAGAGACGATATTGCGATTATCGAATGATGCCCTAAACTAGAACGAATCTCGAGTTCCCTCATCGGAGCCGTTTTTCTAGATCGGAAAATTTTAATGCATGCGACGCTAAAATGGATTAATCTAATTGTTTTATTAATTTCATTGAATTAATTTTATGTGTTGCTTGATTTTGAATATTTCTGCTATTCAATTCATTCTAAAGTTAATCCCACATCGCATATTAGGATTTTAGCATTTGTCCCGCGTCAGTTTTGGTATCAGAGCACAGTCTTAGTTTAGGGTTCTCCGCATCATATAGATTTTAGGGTTTATTTCTTTCCATTTCAGATCTATCTTACACCATCTAATTTTGCATAATTCCATCATAGATACCAGTAGCTTAGAAGCCCTTATGAGAGATCTTGCATCTAAGGTGACCACTAGTCAAACCCGGATGGATGAGCACATTGCTAATCAACAAGTGAGTACACACGAGTTAATTGAGTCGAGTGTAGATGCACGTATACCATTTTTAGGCCCAACAACAAAACCTTTAGACCAATTCATTGATACTCATCCACCTGAGCCCAATCCTATCTACTCATTGATTTTCAAATACCCGCCTGAACAATATGTGAAGAGGTTAGATGGAAAAGTTTTGTGAGATTCATATTTTGTTACTAAGGTAAAGACACATCAAGCATATCGAGAGTATCTTCTTAAGTGTAAAGGTAAACCGAAAATTGACAATACTTGGATTGCAAGGAGAACGCAATCTGAGAAACATCAAGCATACATCATCTAGTGGAAGGGTAAGCCAAATACTAGAACACACAGATTTTCTCCCAATGTCCATTCATCAAAGGTCATCAAAGTCTGCATCTACGTTTACATATTGCATTCATGAGTTACATGCTGAGATTAAGAAAAAAATTAATGCGAACAATAAAAAATACAAGTTTTCTGCAGATTCTCATAGACGGTTCAAAGAATTTCAAGAGGGTGATTTTGTAATGGTTCCGAATAGACCCGAGCGATTCCTACAAGGAGTTGCAAAAAAGTTTCAAGCTTGCGGTGCTGGACCCTATCAGATCTTGAAGCGTGTCAGTTCGAATGCTTACATCTTAGATCTTCCGCTGGATTTAGGGATTAACACGACTTCCAGCGTAGAGGACCTTGTTCCATTCCATGACCCTTCAACCATCCTTACCAATCCCTTTGAGCCTTCTCCATCTGATGAACTAATAATTTCCCTACCCACATTGCTACCCCCACCTACTTGGCAAACTCGTGAGATCATCAAAGATGTACTGGAAGATTAGATTGTGTCCACCAACCAAGGGGGATTTCAAAAGTATTTGGTCAAGTGGAAGAGCAAGAGTGATTATGAGAATACGTGGATTACATAAGAGTTTCAGCATATTGACCCGGATCTCTTGGAGCTCTTTCACAACTAGTAATCATCGGGAACGCATCCTTTTACCCCGGGGAGAGTTGATGGGAAAGTCCGATTTAAGCCGCTTCCAATCGAGGTTCCCTATATATTGTCTGTGATCGCGACCATGAATATCCATGCCAACCAAAGTTCGAGGTCGAACTTTTTCAAAGTAGAGGGGATTGATGCGAACTTTAAATCCGCCTATTTGAATCGTTGTCGGATAAAGAGGAGACTTTAAAAGAGAAAGTGGACCCGCGAATGGGTTTTAAAAAAAAAGCCCGTTAAAGACCCGTTTGATCAGAAAGAAGAAAATCCAAAATTTATTAATGTCTTCAACTTTCAATCCTATCACTTTTATGTTTGGCCTATTTTGAAGTATCAAACAAAGTTGGATTGATTCGAAATTAGTCATATTTGAAAGCTTATTGAAGTAGCTTTGCTACTAGCCAAAAAACGTGCAATTTCGACAAGTATTGAAGAAGTTATGGTCAGTTTTCGAAAGCTGCACAGAAAGTGACAAATTTCAAGACTCCTAATTGAATTAGGATTAGTTTTTTTTATTATTTTATTTTAGAAAATAGGATTTGTTTCTTTTATTAGAAATATGATTAGTTTCCTTATTATTTTAGGATTTTATTTTATTGTTTTAGAAAAATTAGGATATTTCTTTTATTTGAACTAGGAATTAGAGTTACACTAGGATTTCTAGTTTTATGCATTGGTTGGCCTATTTAAAGGCTTGTAAACAACTTTATTATTAGTTTTTGGTTAATGAAAATTACTTATGCAAATTGAGAGTTCTAAACTTTCGTGAGGGTGTGATTCTCTCAAAACGGAGAGCAATTCTTCTATTCCCGCTTGCGGTTTGGTGCGAGGCCAACTTTTCTTCCATCTCTATCTTCTTTAGATCTACGGTTTGCGTAAGTAGTATAGTCCTAATTATTTTATTTATTTCATAAAATTCAAAATCAACATTTTGTTCATCATTAACTTTATTAGCCTTTTATTTTCGTTTGGTATCGAGAGAACTTGCATGCGACTTCGTTCGACGCCCTAAAACTATTGCAGATCTAGCCGTTCATAAGAACCCTAGTCTTCTAGATCCGTGATAGGGAACGTATACAAAAGTAATGCTATTTTGGGCCGGAATTAAAGCATCTAATTGAATTTCTAGAATTGTTTTATGATAATTTGTTATGAGAAATTGTTATTTATTAATTGTTTGAATTAATTTTAATTCTAATCTCAGCCCTAGCATTGCATTTAGTAAGCTCCCGCATCAACACCACGTGCATACTTATGCACAAATGACATTAATTTCTTGAAGTATAAGTATGCCACATGCATAAGTATACACAAATGACATTAATTTCTTGACGTATCTGATGTCCATTGCTTTTTGGCAGGAGTCAAATATTACTTACGAGAGCTCTGATGCACCACATGCCTCTCTTGATTGGGATTGTTCCTTACATCTCCCTTTATGGGTCTCTGAGTCTGAGAAGGCAGCTATTGGGGATCGACTTGAGGAATGGACCAAACAATTGGAAGCTAGTGGGGCTGATATTGGCTCTCTTGCATTAACCCTTAAAAAGCCCCTACGTCCACTATGGATTTCACAAAAAAGTGTCATCTGGTTAAATGAAGTACCAGATTATGATTCTTGGGATTTCACACCCATCATCCTAGTTTCTGCATCTTCCTCAACTGGCAGATATCAGACGATGACTACCTCAGAGTTCAGCTGGAATTATATATCTGGAGCAGGTGATGATGAAGAAAGCTGGGCACTGGGTTTATCCCCTTACCTTTTTTGGAATCATGCATTTGATCTCATAAATTCAGGGCCAGAGTTGTGTAACCGAATGGTAGCAGATATTGTAAAAGAGGATAGGGTTTGTCATATTGCTAAAGAGAGACACAGTGCTTGTGTTATGATCAAGCCTAAGAAATTGTTGGCGAACGATGGTTATATATCTGATGAAGAACATAATACTTGCTGTCCCTTATTGGAGTTTGATGTATCAAACACTCTAATCAGCTTGCGGTCAATTGGTGAAGAGCATTCACTTTGTTGGCTGGGTTCAACTAATCTTGCGGTGGGCACAAGTCGACATGGTTTGTATATTAAAAGAACTTTTCGTTTGCTGTCATCTGCCTGATGCTGTTATTTTCTAGTGATAGTGATAACAATTTAAAAAAAACGAACAAATGCCCATTACAGGAAAAAAGAGGAACAAAAGAATGGATAAGAAACAAATATGAAAAGGGGGCAAGCTTCATCACAGAACTGAAGCTCATAGAAGCCATCAAGAATAAAGATGATGGCAACTTATCCCAGATGACAAAATTTTGCCATTGGCCCCCCTCCTTAGCAATTGGGTCAACTTCCTTATTGGTTTCCCGATAGGTGTGTTCAAGTGACATCAGAATAGAATAACACTTATGCCCCCAGAACGTATTCCACAATCTTGAAGGATAATGTCTTTGTCACACATCCATGGAATGCCATTTAGTAAATCTCCCTCAATCTTAATTCATACTTGCTACCCAGAATAACATAACAGAAGAACTTCAAAAACAGTCTAAATCTTTGCCAATGTGACCTTGCTACCCCAATGGGTATATAATAAACAATTTTTTTTTACCAAATTGTTTCTAAATAAACGTCTAATAGGATATGTTAGCTGTTGCGCTGGCATCAAAGTTTGGCGTCAATGAGCCTTAATAATGGTATTGGCTCTTGAATGTGTCTCTTTTCCCTCCAACACGGCCTCCCATCTTAATGGGCTGTCATGCTGAACACCATCTGTATTCACTTAAAAGTGAGTTAGCTCTCCATCAATAGGATTGACTGAAGCAAAGCGAAAGGTTCGATGATTATGTCTCGCCTTCTTGGCGAGATGCTAGCTGATGTCAGTTAATGGACTCCTAAGTGGTGGGGATGACAACTTAACTGACCGACCGATGTCACGAGCCAGTTTCATTGGTGATGAAACATTTTGGGTCTAGGAGAATTGATGGGGATGCTGCCACCGAGGACCTAAGTTTCGAGCTATGCAAGGTGTATCGGCAGACGAAGAAGCGACGGAGGAGCCATGGAGCGCCAACATCTACCGAGGAAAGGCCTTGAAGAGTAGCAAATAGGAGTCACTGCCTAGGTTCGCTCGACCGATTCAAGCGAGAATGATTCAGAAACATGGGCAAATTCTCGGCCTATTGTCGCTCGAGCGAGGGAGCATAAAAAATCAAGGCCAAAACTTTTGGCCAATACTCGCTCGAGCGATCCCTGGTTGTCGCTCGAGTGACCCTTGGTTATCGCTTTAGCGATCCCTTGTAAAGATTCCCACTCAAGCGAGTCAAGTGAGGAAAATTGTCCTTATCCTTTTTTGTTTTCTTTTTTTTGTGTCAAACGTAAGTTACCCTTTTAGAGTAATATGATACTTTTCTATTTTAGGGTTATTCCTATTTGTAATCACTACAAAGCGTATTTTGTAAGCCATTTTTGGCAATTGGTTGATTTTAATGAAAGTGCATTGCATTTTGGGCTTGAGAGGAGCTTTGAAGAGTGAGTTTTCTTCCCCATGTGGGTTTGGTGTGAGGCCAAGGGTGAGATGCCCATGCTATCTTTGATCTTCTCATTACTTCTTGTTCTTGTTTATTCTTCCTATTTTCTTATTAATCTCTTGCATCTCATTTTTTCCCTTTTTATTGATTGTTCTAATTCCCAAACCCTAGATCTAGAACAACCTTGATGCCCATCCTTGTGGATCGAATCCGATCTTAGCCTGTCGATCCATGACCGTTGTTAGGTTCGAGCTTGTTCAATTTGTTCCGATAATCGCCTCAATTCAAAAATCCTAGCGAAGAGCTACCGATTCCACCGCGAATTACGATTGAACGCCCTGACTTAGACGAAGCTAGAGTTCTATCTCTAGGATCGCTTCTTTCGCATTTCCTAACGAATCTCGCACGTCGCAATACCCTACGTGAATCAAGCATGGTTACTTAAGTGGAATTCCGTGAAACCCTAAGGTATCGCTTTAATTTGTGATTAATTGTTCAATTAATTAGTTTAATTTCGAAAAAATTAGCATATCATGGGCATTCACGTATTTTAGGGTTTAGGGTTTCCCATGTCACTAAGTCTGCTCGAGCAGGCAAAAATGTTTGATGATGTCATTCATCTCTATCGCAACTCGCAAGACACCAGTTGATGTGCCTTCATAGCGAAATGCCAATTGATGGGGTGGGACACCAGTGGATATGAGTCACATTTTTAAGCAAGGTGAACGATAGAAAATTTTATGAGAATTGGTTCAAAGTTGACCTATATCCTGGAGTTGGGCCTGAACATGTGTCAATAAAGAATTGGTTCAAAGTTAATAGTTCAAGATTTGAGGAAGAAGAAACAGTACATGAGTAGAAATAGAGTCGAAGAAGAGGGAAGAGTATGTAGGTTAAGGGTCCGAATGAGTTAATGTAGTGCTAATGATTGAATGACGCGTGGACACTATTTAGAATTCTTGCCACTGATTGAAGAGCCAACGATTGGGCTAGAATGTGGAGAATAGAATTAGAGTCCATGCAAGTTAGAAAGGAGCCAATGACTGAGTGACAAATGGACGAGGGAGAGGGTCCATGGTTGCTTATAAAATGGGAAGTGTTAATCATAAGGAGAGAAGAAAAAAGATTAGAAGGGAGAAAGAAAGAGAGAATTAAGATTGAGGGATTGGAATTATGACAAAGTTTGTTAGATAAAAGGGAGAGAAAGTCAGTTGAAGAACAAAAAATAAGAGTGATTCACGTGTACAATTGGAAGAATCATCTCTATTCCTTGTAAGGTATAGACCAGTAGTTTGATTGTAATCCTCAACGTGTTCTTCTGTTAATTGAATAATTCTTTAATGCTCATTCCGTCGTTAAATTAAACAAAACCCTCTAATCGCTCAATGCTACAAAGTAATTGGACCAAGATGAAATATTTGGATAATGATGACTTGATTAAGGTGTGGTTTGAGTTGACAAATTCGATTACTTAAACCTTATCTTGTGAATGTTCAAGAGGCTTTAGATCATTTAATCGATAATGCACTCCATACACACATAACCATCAAGAAGAAATCCTTAATTCCCGAATAAGAAAATGGGCCTCATGAACACTATGGCACTGTTGCCGGAGAATCTCATTGCTTTTGGTACATAATTTTATGGGATGATGTATTAGTGAATATTGATACTAATGACTCTGTTTGAGGTTGTTTATAATTGATGGGTTTTTCAGTTTCAATTGTACATGTTTCTTAGATTAATGCTTTTCATTGGTATTATCTATGCTTCTAAATGCATTTCTGCATTTTGTTGATTGGACAAAAGATTCCATTTGATCAACTTGGACACATGTAAACTTCCAGTGAGTTGTGGCAGTCTGGGAATTTGTTGTTTGAGGTGGGCCAACATAGCACTCCTTGGTAAATGGTTATGGCGAGCGGGGACAGTGGAAGATCAACCCTTGTTTGAGGAAATTCTTTTTGAAAAGCTTTTAGAGGACTATGAACAAAACATTGCTCAAACAAAGAAAGGATGATAATCTCATCAGACTTGTGAGAAAACAAATTGCAGAAATGACTAGGAATAGAATTGACGATAAGGTGAGAGAACGAGAGGACACAGATGTAAGGAGATTGGCTGAGTTGAATAATCCACTCGAACTCGCTAATATTTCCATCAAACAGTAACTTGTTCTGCTCTTTTCTCAGATGGCAGAACTCAATGATGAGAGTGCTACCTTTTGAAGGTATCAGGCTCTTTTGAAGGTATCAGGCTCGTCTTACGGAGACATTTGACCACTTTGTAAACCGTGTCCTCATTGGGGTAGATGACAACAAAGATAGCAAGCCTCTAAGCAGCCGGGCAGAAGAACGGTTCCATCACAAAGACTTCTTCACCGATTGAGGATGAGAGTTTGCATTATATTGCAAAAGAAATGTTGAAGAAGAGCAGTCAACCGAAAACTCCTGGGGTTTCATGTCACCTTTAGATTCCACTTTTGAGGCTTCTAGATTTGCATGAAGGATATATCCCACATATGATGGCACTTCTGAGTAAGGCTCTACAGAAAACCGACCGAACTGACCCGATTGACCTAAATTTTGGTTCGGATTTCAGTTTTAGGGCATATTAGTTCGGTTTTGGGTTTGGAAAAGTGGCTTATCGGATTATTGGTTCGATTTCGGTTTTGACGTAGAAACCGAACCGATAGGAAATTGATAATAGGGTATTACTTAGGTGCATACAAAATAGGTTTTCCTTTTTAAACAAAAATAATAAAGTTTACCCTCAGTAATAGGTATTATTTTCCTTTTTTTTACAGATAATATGTATTATTTGTAAAAAGTAAATTTCACAAATAATAGGGTTTACCTTTTTTTACAAATAATAGGTATTATTTGTAAAAAGGAAACTTTACAAATAATAGGTATTATATGTAAATTTTTTAAAAAAAATTTTTACAAATAAAAAAACTGAGGTCTAGAAACCGAAAACCGATTGAACCGACCAAACTGATAACTATCGGTTCGATTTCGGTTTGGAGGCTTATCAGTTCGATTTCGGTTTGAGAAACTAGCGACTGATAGTTATTTGTTCGGTTTCGGTTTAGCAGGAAAACCGACCCGAGCCGACCAGATAACACCCCTACTTTTGCCACGTGTTTCCAAACACTTTGTAGTGTCCTTAACATTCCTAATTTTGATGTTGTGGTTGTTCCCCACAATGTTGTCAAATCGCTTAAGCTCTCTTAAGCGATTTGGCATAATGGCATAAGCGATGGCTTAATGTTTTTTTTTTTGTTTTTTTTTGTTTTTTTGTGTAAAGAGAAAAAATTCAAAAAACAAATAAAGAAAATCATAAAAAAATTCCTAGTTTACTTACATTATTACGGGTTTACTACTATACTAGTCTATCAAAGTTTATATACATAATTACTTATTTATATAATTATTTACTTAAAGGTTTAACAATTGGCAAAGAATGGGAAAAGTAGACATTTTCTTTATTAAATTAAAAATTGATATACACACAAAATTCAAGAAAATTATAAATTCAAATTACAAATTACAATGCTTACCCCTCATTGGTGTTGATACTGAGTACCGACCATCTACTCCACTCTCTAACCCATTGTGGTATATCTCCTCCATCACCACCACAACCACTACCATCACCAACATGATCGTTGTCATTGGAACTATCACCATCTTCAACATGCTCTTCCTCTTCCTCTGTTTCTTCTTCATCGGATCTCACTAATATGAAGTCTATATATCTTCTTCGATTATTTCATCCTCGTGTTCTATATGAATGCCTTGGCTACTACTACTTCCAACTGTTCGGCTCCTCATTTTAGAGAACTTTCACAGGGTACTAGTCCAAGAGCGACTTCTTCAACCTAAGCCCATGTCAAAGCTTCCCTAGTGATGATGAAAACATCGGGTGCATCAACCATCCAAAGATAGTCATGAGCCACATCATCCACACAGATGAGATCATAGAGTCCCGATTTTTCTCGCCTTTTAAGGAATCATTCGTGCAGTTTCTTATTGTTGTGGACAAACACCAAATTATTGAGCTTTTGTTGCTCAAGTCGGTTCCTCTTCTTGGTGTGAATCTATTACACATTAAGGCAAGTAGAAACAACATGTTATTGTTGAATTTAAATTTTACACTAATAGATTATAGTTCCTAATTTAGGAATTAAGACTTCATTTACCCTCTCGAACGTGCTCCAGTTTCATTCACATCTCGATGTGGAACAAGTAAGGCTAAGTACTCTAATCTTCAATTTCTTCAAAAGCGGATCCTTTGTTATCAGATCTACTCTGCAAGCCGCCCATCAGTCAACGTACGTTAAAGTAAATTATTAAAAATTAGAATATAGAATTGGAGTTTACATTAATAAATTTAAGTTTGAAACAAACATTTAAACTTACTTGAAATTTTTGTTTCTCTATGTCGAAGTATTATTTCTTTTCCAAAAATTTCCCCTGCCTTCTTGTAACAGTCCAACTAATGACTTATCTTATCCTGTTCTCCTCTATCGGGGACCATCCTCTCTAGTACATCAAGAAAACCTATCATATGAGTGGCATCTGTTTCATCTCGATCCGGACATGTAATGTACACATCTAGATTAAGAATGAAGGTTGCCGAATCAACCAAAAAGTTGATTAATATCCGACCGGATCTATCTATCCATCTATCAACCATTAGTATTCAACTATAAAATTTTCAAGCTTCATTATAGTCGGCTAATATATTTGTGGTCACTTTCACCTCTTCTGTGAGGCATGTTTCACGGACATCATGATAGGATGAGGGTTTAAGTCCGAGTTCAAATTGCCCAAGAGCTTCAATCATCACTTTGAAACTCTTTAGCTTATGGACATTGAAAGCAATGCCCGCTTGGTATAACCTCTTAGCAACATATTGCCTTGTGGTAGGTGGATCCTTATATATAAGTCGGTTCTCTATTATTGTTTGGGCGGGTCCTTTACCTCCCCTTTGGTTAACCACATTCTCGGGATGTGGTCTACACCACCCTTCTAGTGTACCACGACCACAAACTTTCTTCGATGGTAGTTTTGAAGGTCTTCTACTATGATCCGTTTATGGTATGGATTTATCATCATCATCATAATCATGACCACATTCCATATAACCTTCTAAAACAACATCTTGATCATTTTTTTTTTCCTAAAATGCTTGTCCATGTACTCCATGAATTCATTTCGGATTTCTGGAGTAGCTTTTCTACAAGCCCTAGCATTTGCTCCAGATCCATGAGCAAGATGGTTATGTCAGCCTATGCCACCATGCTCTCATAATCGCACCAAGTGCACACTATGGTGGCTCTCTAGATAGGACTTTTGTATCATCCATATTTCCATTCCGGATCACTCAATTTTGGTCTTAGAGGATCCGTATTAGAAGAGGTAGTCATAATTGATGATAAAAATTAGAAAGAGAGATTAAGGTATTTAATTTTAGAGACCAAAAATAATAAAACTCAAACCTCCCAAAGGCTACGTTGAGTGAGTAATGAATGGTAGAAGCTTCAGTGAGTGATGAACTTGATTCCTTCATCTTCTTGAGTGATGAAGGCTAGGCTAGAGGCTAAAAATAATTACTTATTTACTAATTACAATTTTCAAGTTTACTACACTAAAAAAGGCATTACAAAACCAAAAAAATAAAAGAAAATGAGGATGATGATTAGGACTATAGAATGTAGATTACCGAGGAAGAAGAGGCTTAGATTGTTGTGGGAAGAGACCTAAAATAATGAATGTGCTCCAACATCCATATTTTTTGACATTGGAGCACTATGCGATGTATGCGATAGCATATCCATCAAAGTATGTGATATAGAGGTAAAGAGACCTAAAAAAATGAATGTGCTCCAACATCCATATTTTTTGACATTGGAGCACTATGCGATGTATGTGATAGCATATCCATCAAAGTTGCAAAAGCCATCATGGCCTATGTAATTTGGATGGCATATATTGCATTAGTGTCTTGTACTGTTCATTTGGGCAAGTTGGATGTGCATGCAGTCTAATCCAAATATTCAATTGGTGCACACGAAATCTCTTGGCTTAAATGTGATAAAAAAACGAATATGGTGTTTGTTCTTTCTGTAGTACGAGACATTTCATGGACTTCCACCTTTTTTTTATTTTGTCGTCCTTGTTAAACAAGAAGAACAAGATTTGCTTTTTGTTATAAAAATAGAGTTACCAAGGTTTCAGCTCATGTTAGATTATGAGCATGTGGGCTCTTTATCTGACATGCAAAACAAAATGGAGCTAAGAAATATTGTATATAACTTCCCCACCATTAATGAACTTACTAATCTTTTCTAATGCTGTGGAAGGTATGTTCTTTTTTTTCCCCATGTGCTATGTTATCTTTTTTCATGCATTCAACTTACTGTTGTATTTTCCTCATGCAGCTAAAAATGTGGCTGTGGACATTGACTGCATATTGAATTGTGATAGTGAATCGATACCTACCCACTTTCCAAAGGATGATGGGTATTTGCATCTACCTATAGTGGTGGGTATGAAATGATCTCTAAAAGGGACATACAGTTTTTTATTGTTTTATTCTTGCAAACTTATCGCTTATTCTCTGTTTATTCAATATATTTTACTTGTTCATGGACAGAATTCGAAAGTGGATCGATTTTCCTTGCTAAAAAGTCTTCCTTCTGCACTTAATTTTGCAAAGTTGAATTTGAATAGAGGGAAGACACTATTAATTTGCTGTGGTAATGGTGAGCAAAAAAGAAAATTATGGTTTTCATTGTGCATGTGAGTGCGTGTGCGCCCGTGCACATTTGCACATATGGTCTTACATTAGGATATTTCATGTTTTTTATTTTTTTTATTTTTTATTTCCTTTCAGGGGAAGATATTAGTATATGTGTGTGTCTTGCGATCATTTCATCCTTATTTGATGATGGAGGTATCTTTCCTTTCTTTGAGCTTCCCCACTTTCTATTCTAGCGAGCATGGTTACTTGGATTTCTTGCCTTGGTATTTTCTTGCATGTTGTATATGATATTTGGTAATCACTACTTTTGGCCGATCAATGAGGTTTTATATGTTTATTCCCATGATCGCCTCTATCTCATATCGGAATTGAAATATTGAATTATGCATTTTACAAACCTACACATACTTTTATTTGCATTAGTTTAGGATAAATTGATTACAAAATACAAGATGAGGTTTCATGCTGTGTATTGTTTGCTGATGATGTGGTGCTAATTGGTCAAAACATGGAGACAAATAAATTGAAATTTTCGTGGTGTGAATTGTTTGCTGATGATGTGGTGTTAAGTGGTCAAACATGGAGACAAGTAAATGATAGGTTGGAACATTGGAGAAAGGCCTTGGAATAAGGAAGCAACAGAAAGAAGAAATATACAGTTTAGCAAAAGCGAGAGCCTAGATGATGATATGACCAAACTAGATTGAGTGTCACAGTGTCATAGACTTCAATATTTAGGCTCTACAATACTTGGACGACAGATTTAGGACATCTCAATAAAACCAATGCCGAGTGGGGTTGAATGGAGACACATGAGTAGTGTGTTGTGTTATCGATAATTTTCACTTCGATTGAACAATCGTTTTTGTAAAGTGGTGATAAGAACTATATCATTTTATAGTGGATAGTGTTGGGCTGTGTTACTTAGTAGATTAGTGAAGAGAATAAGAGAGGAGAAGATGAGAGAGTAAATAATTAATTCATCTTTCACATTAGGGTTGCTTTATTTACTGGCTTAGAGAGATACATGAAAATTACAATAGTACCCATTAAATGGCAAAACTACCCTCATGGATATATTACACATGAATAATCCTAAGGGCCCATTTAGATCTCTGAATTAAAAAGTCATGAACTTTTTTCCCTAAAAGAATGCCGCTTTACCATGTTTGGGAAATGAATAGGGAGACTTAGATTTCCATGGACTAAAAAGTTTTTTATTTCAGACCAACCTAGACATTTTAATTCTAACAAAAATTGTGTAATTAGCCAGTCATCAAAATCAGAGACTTTCAAGTCCCTACTACCTCCACTGCTACACCACATCCCACCACCACCGCTATTTCCATGCTCACGACTGTGGCCACGACCAAGACCACCACTGCCACAATGCCCACCACCATCACCACCTCCACTATGACCATGATCACCACCACACGTTCCACCACCACCTTCACTACTGCCATGAATACCGAAGCCTCCACAGCGTCCTCCACCACGAATACTATCTCCTCCACCATGATCCCCACAGCCACAATAGACCACACGACACCACCATCAACGACGACCATGGCCACCACTACCTCCACTACCTCCACTACCTCCACTACCTCCACTATCTCCACTAAATACTATCACCACCATCACCTTCACAACGTCACCTCCACCAAGTCTACCACCACCCCATGACCAGGGCTTGCAATGGATCGTCTTGCTCGGAGTCCGGCCCGGACCTGACCTGACAGGAAAAAGGGTTATTTGAACATGTAATCCCGACTTGGATCGTGCTAAGCATGATCCGACCTGGTTTAATTCAGGTGGGGCTTGGATTGAATACCCAAAAACCCTGCCCGACTTTACCTGGTTTAAATATATAGTAATAATAGTAACTCTAAATAAAATACTATTACTACTAATAATAAGAAGCCCAGGACTATGCAACCGTTTCTAGGGATTATCCCTGCAACCATGGCAGCTGGGCATCATGGGCACCCATCATGAGGATCGGTGACACGACAACTTGGATAAGATCAATTAGTTCCACACAAAAAATTTGGGCATGGTCAGTTACATATTCACCGTTGAAAATGTACTATTACTACTAATAATAAGAAGCCCAGGACTATGCAACCGTTTCTAGGGATTATCCCTGCAACCATGGCAGCTGGGCATCATGGGCACCCATCATGAGGATCGGTGACACGACAACTTGGATAAGATCAATGAGTTCCACACAAAAAATTTGGGCATGGTCAGTTACATATTCACTGTTGAAAATGTGGTCAAAGATCGATAATCAATGCACCAAGTTTGTGGGTGCGTCGTCTTATCTTTGACTCATCAAATGGTGCTAAAAAAAGTCCAAAAAGGTGTTTGTCTTTAAAACCACATCTCTCATGGCTGATCAACCGAAAATTGGTGTTATTTTTGGTTTAGCATGCCACGTGGCATGTGAAAATGCAACCGGTTGCAAGGATCATCCCTGCAATTGGTTGCATACTTGTTATTCTCTAACAATAATAATAATACTATTAACTTCAGTAAATTAAATCTTAATATTAGGCATTTTACAAAAAAACCTACAAATTAAACCGTTCAACTGTTTAATCTGTGACATTTTTTTTTTTGTAAAATGCTACCCACAACTGTATTAGTACCTAACTTGCTCGACTACCACCTCCACACTAAACACCACCATCACCTCCACCACAACCACACCACTACCTTCTCTTTCACCAACGCCACACCAGCCCCACTACATTCACTATGGCTACCACCATCAGTACCACACATACCACCACTACCACCAGCACAACCATCTTCTCCACAACAAACTCCACCATCACCACATCACACACCACCATCACCAAGACCACGACCACCACCTCCTCCAACATGATGACAATGATGATGATCACCACCTTCTATATCATGAATACCACCACCACCACACCACACACCACCATCACCACCAACATGGTCACCGCAACAACCATCTCCTCTACCAACATCACACTATACTCGACCTCCACCATGACCATGACCACGAGCTTCACCACGACCACCAACTACATTCTCTCCACCCCCACCACCACAACCTCCCGCACCAAACAAGCACCACGTAACAGATGGCAAATTAGTCACTGCAAAGTTTCAAATGTCACCCAAACAATAGACATATTCGTCACTGGGAAATTCCAGACGTCACCTAAAGAACAGATAAAATTGTCCACATTCGTATTAGTCTCTAAAATTTTTTTGTCTCTAAATTAAAAAAGTGTAACACCGTGAAATCCCCCTTAAGGATATAATTAAAATTTCGTGTTGTTACTCACATACCATTTGCTTACGCATGCACTTAAACCGATGAAGCTTGGAAAAATGATTGATGGAATGTTTCTCTTTCATTGCGTATTGACTAAGTACACGTGTATATATATATATATATAATATGTAGAAAATGACCGCTTCTATGTTGATAAAAAACACCTTCTTGCTCACAGGCACTTTACTAGTATATGATCATCCCTCATATGTCTTGATTGACTCGAGTTGCTCGCACTCTTTCATATCACCAAGTTATTCACTGAGGTTCCTCATGTAACCAAGTCAATTGGAATTTGTGTTGTGTGTGAACACCCCAGTCAGAGCTTCTACGAATACCGATAAAGTAGATCGTGACTGTTCATTTCCTATTGGGGAATCTATTGGGGGATTTAATTCTCTTAGAGATGGAAGACTTCGATCTCATCCTAGGAATGGATGGGCTTGTAATGCATCACATGAGCATCGATACCTTCAAACCAGAAGGTGAGGGTCCTCGGGGAATTAGGAAAAAGATGAAAATACACTGAGTCACAACGTTGAATAATGTGGAAGTTTCATACATGTCTTGGATAATCTTAATATATAAGTTCGAGATGCATTTCTTCCTCAACATCTAGCAGATTATATTTCTCGGCACTCTACGATAATCCTTCTCAAAGCATTAAAGACCATGTGTAGGTTTTTTCCTTCTCGCTTGGAACTTCTCCTTAAGTCATCTTAGTCTGAAAATAGCTTCCGTTGTTGATCTTCTCGACATAAATCCAAACTGGTTTTTATATTTATATCTTGCCTTAGTTGTTGTTCTATTTCTCTTCCAAAGTTTCATAGTCTCGCTCATTAGTTTATGCCTCGATAGTTGGCACAATTTTGGAAGTTTCCTTTGTTCTTATGGAAAGGGACCACAGTGCTCTTCCTCCATTCTCCACGCAGTTTTTTTCATTTTAAGCATCTTATTGAATAATTTAGTCATCCAATTTTGTCTACTCTCTCTCGTCACAATCCAAACTTCTATACGTATTCCATCTTTTCCTGCTATTTTCCTTTTCTTCATCTTTGCTAAGACTGCCTTTACTTCAGCTTTTGATGTTTTGTTGATCATCCCTTGGTTTTGTTTCTCTTCTTGATACACTTCCTTTGGATATTCCATGTTTAGTAGATCTTTAGAATATTCTTGCCATCTATTTTTTATCTCATCATCTTTTACCAATACCCTTTGATCTTCATCTCTAATAGTAATGAAAAAGATCACAATTTGAAAAAAATAATATTAGTGGAGACTATAATTTTTTGAAGGGAAATTTCCAAAATCGGCCACCATGGTTTCTCCTTTTCCAGTAGTGGACCTCTAGCTTCACAATTTCCGTAATCGATTGTCTTAAAGTTAAGCCAAATTAAAAAGTCGTAAATACCCCCAAAGTGTATAAAAGACCCTAAACCAAGTTTTTCGTCTTGGGCGGTTCTAAATGCCTCAACATCATTGGCTACTTTGAATCCTATGGTAGAGATAATTTTTTGTCCTGATCTTTTGCATGATTGATCTTGAGATCATGGGCGTACCATCAGATGATCCATTTTACTAAAAAATGTGATAAAAATCAATGCTACTATTGAGGAGCAATGTCGCTGCCATAGGGGAGCGATATCCCTGCCACAGAGGAGTGACGTCGCTTCCATAGAGGAACGATATTGCTACCACATAGGAGCGATGTCTCTTCCATAGGGGAGCGATATCGCTGCTAGAGAGGGGCAATGTCGCTTTTATAGTAGCTCGGGCACTCCTATATAGTAGCTCCATGTTTTTAGTAAAATGGACCATCTGATGGTACGCCCATGATCTCAAGATCAATCCTGTGGAAGATCAGGATGAAAAACGATCTTCATCATAGGATTCAAAGCAGTTAATGATGTTAAGGCAACCACCCAAGAAGAAAAGCTTTGTTTAGGGTCCTTTTTCATAATTCAAGGGTATTTATGACTTTTTAACTTGGCTTGGCCTCAAGCCGGTCGGTTATGTTAAAGGTGAAACTAGGATTCCACTACTGGAAAAGGTGAAACTATAGTGGTCGGTCCTAGAAATCTCCCTTTTTTAAAAACAGATAAAAAAAATATTGAATTGCACTTCCTTCACATAGTCCATGTTTTGTAGATCTTAAAAATATTCTTGCAATCTATTTTTTATCTCATCCTCTTTTTCCAACACACTTAGATCTTCATCTCTAATAGTAATGAAAAAGATCGCAATTTGAAAAAAAATAAAAATAATAAAGAGATTATAATTTTTTAAAAACAAATAAAAAATATTGAATTGTTCGATAAGTAAATTGAGGAAAAGCTAATATAGAGATCACATTTATAATTTGGTTTTCTGACAATGTACTTAATTGTGTGGGACAAAAGATTGAGAATGAATGAAAATGATCTTAAAGGGGTTATTTTGTTCAAGCAAGGCTCTAATGTAATTGAAAAGTAAATTATTTTCTTTATCCAGGGCCTCTTTTTGTTAATAAAAAAGAAAACCAAACTGGGGGCTTTGTGGGTTATGCCTAATTGTTGCATGATTATTTTTTAGCATTCATGAAAGAAACTAGTTGAGCATCTTATTTAAATAATATTGTCTGCCGTATTTGAATATTGCAATACTGCATGCCACTTACATCTCAACTATTGTATGTCATAGCATCTCATTTATTCTTCTTGAAAGGATGAATCATATATGGGAATGATTCGCCTTTGGCGTCAGTACTCCATTTCAAAAATGGAGTAAACACTTATTTGCGTCAAGATTCTATGAAAAAGAACATTCATGGTCTCGATTTATTTGTTTAGATGTGAAATCAATCAAAGTCTCCCAGGATTCTACAGCTAGAAGGCATGTGCTTCATTTTTGAAAATGGAGTGAAACTCCACTGCCCCATTATCCCTTTAATCATTTCAATAGTTCCATATAGTTTAGTTTTTAATCATATGCTGATAAATTTTCTTAATTATTATGAAATTTTATGATAGGAGGCATCAGCAGCATCAATAGATAGTGGCTCTTACGGGCACCATTTGGTGAGGGAATCCTGTCAAAAGTTAGCATTTACATGTCAGGCCTCATGAAAATGTGTGGAGGTCAACTTTTGACAGGATTCCCTCACCTAAAGGTGCTTCTAAACACCATGAGGACGGTCAATTGCTTTATGATAGCATGCCTTCCCTCTGCGAATTTGGGCCGGATTGATCTGCGATTCTCTTTAAGATATGATCTGCAAATTAATTAATTTGCAACATGAGACTTGTATGTGTCAATGCTGGCTCATGATTCTCCCACAAATCTATGAACTTGTATGTACCGATCGACTAATCGAGAGCCTTTGTTTTTGAGAGTTTTAGATATGGAATTTGCCTTTTTATTTCATATCATATCTGCCATGTTCCTATCGTATTTCTTCCATGCGCTGTTGCATTTGGTGACACTCCAGGCCCTATTTTGTTCTTTGTACCATCTGTCCGTAGATTTTTTTTTTTTTTAATTTTCTTTATCGGTTGTTTTACTTTCTCCAATTCAGTTATGAGTAGTGGATCAAAAGCTCATGACATTGAAGATATTTTTGAGTAAAGAATTGTTCCAATACCATTACAGCACCTATGTGGCAAACCTTCACTCCTAACATTGAACCAAAGTGACAAAATACGGGTACAAGTTTAATACGGTGAGCGAGAAAGTCTTAAAAAACCGAAAAATACGGGGAAAAATTGAAAGGTAAAAAAACTGTTAAATGCGGAAGACGGAAACAGAAAAATCGGGAAAAGAGAGATAATGTTAATTTAAAAAAAAAAAAATTAAAACATGTTTAAAATATGGGGAAAAAACTGTTTAATACGGGGAAAACTCATTTAATATGCAAAATACGTGTATTATACGAAAATACACTTTATTATTAAAAATGTGAATATTATACGTGTTTAGTGTTTTATGGCAAAGAATGCGTATTATACTCGTATTTCTTAAAAAACCGCTGTATTTTGTCACAATGCATTGAAGAATCAACAGTTCTATGATATAGATTTGAACCCAAATATTTGAGCATCTGGCATCACAGCTGACATAATTGTCTCATGTTTGCAATGCATCTTGTTTGTGTGTTCCCTCTGATTGCTTGAATCCCTTTGATAAAACTTTATTTTTTTCCATTTTAATTCATGAAAAATACAAATAAGCTTAGGTCTTTCCTGTCAGACACCTAATATCTTACTTGTTTGTAGGAATGTTCGATGACGGGAATTATTTTAGGGATGCATGTATTACCAAGTGGGACATGCGTCGGCGACTAATATCTATCTGTCAATTTGCCATAAATGCACGACCTTCTAGGGGAAATCTAAAGCAGGTCTTTTGTTTCCTCAATAGAGATAAAACCTCTTCGGTTTCTTAGACTGGGCTGTCTATAAAAAAACTGTGATATCATTTACGGATATACTGGCGATTCTCGAGAAATATCCGGAGATCTGTAACATGAAAGCTGCAAAGTTTGGTACCTCTGGTTAGGCAAATTGCCTTCCAAGAAATAAGTTCTGAGCTGTATGATTCGCCATTAATTTGGAGAATAATTTCGGAATGACATTTTTTAACAAATATTCGGAATGGCATTAGTTAACAAATATTCTGCTCATGTAGCCCAGTGGTAACAATTAAAGAGCACCTTTGTAACTTTTCCAGGGTTTCTCAGGGTTACAGATGAATAGAGCAGTGGGGATTATTAAAGGGAGAAGATAAAAAATGGATTCTAAGAGTTTTGTCTCCAGAAAGACAGGTGAAATAAATGGCTATATTTTGGAAAATAGTAGTTTAATACTTTAATATATTATTATTAATTCTTTTAAATAATGCGTTGTTCTTTCCATAAATAAAACATAAAAGAAACAAATGTCATAACTGTCACGACCCAAAATCCTTACCCGATATCGAGGGCCTAGAATTCCGTGTTATGACACTGCACGCTGGTTAAGGCGATAAGCGGATATACACATAATCTATAAATTGACTTAGCATATGGATTGAGGCATGTAAGATAGCATTAAAAATAATACTCATAAATTAACAGCGGGAATTATAAAAGACAATAAAAAGATAAATCCTAACCATGCATCTAAGATAGGAAAAAATAAGGTTTACGTAGGATAAAATGGTCCTAAACATGAACTCACAAAAATATCAAAATAACTAGAATATGTCTCTCAAAGAATAAAGTCTAAAGCAAAGGACTCTTAAGGCTCGTAGAAATCTGGATCTCGCTCTCCTCCTGGATGATAGCCAACGTCTCCATCTCGTAAGCCGCCTAATGTGACTCTCAAATCATCAAGGACGGGATAAGCGAATTTTCACAATCGTTAGATTTTGGGAGGGGTGAGTTTACTCAATCACAGAATTAAACTGTTGGTTACAATCGATCCACCATAACTTACTCAGGTGGGCGTGTGTGCAATCGCCTGAATTGCGGTGTATTTTTAAAATATAACCAACATCTTAAATAAATGAAATAACTTATCCATAATTCATAGACTATCATAATCAAATCGAAAATATACTAATATAACATGAAGAGTGCATGATGCTTCTATTTTCTTATCTCTTTTCCTATTTGTCTTATCAACTTAGCATACGTGACATATCGTAAGTCTTATTAATTACTCCATACGCCACACAACGTCTTCGATCTTATCTTATTTCAACGATCTATGCCAGGATCGCTGCTCGAGCCTACCACGCGAGGTCCACGTGTAGATAACCACCTAACCTTCATATCATAATATAAACCACCATCCAGCCAGATGAGGTTGCCGGCATAGTAACCACGATGTCCCCTTAGTTCGAGACAAGGCTATAATGTCCTTAAGACCCGTCTTGGCTGCAGACGTTAAGCCCTTACGGTGGCTCGTAAGGTATGTGCGATGTAGAAACTTAATTTATATTTAGCTGGCCTTCACAGCGTATCTTAACATATCATAACATTATTCGGTTCTGGGCTTAGGTCCCCGCCCCGATTTTATATTTGCGTGGGCTTAAGTCCCCACTTTCTTAATATATATGTGTCTTAACATATTCTTTTCTCATTTTTTTCTTAAAACTTAGTTAGAATAGGCCACGGTGCGATAGGCTTCACTAAACCACATTTTCCAAGGGACGGGTTCCGTAGTAACCTAGATGTACTTCGTGTGGTATCCCATACTACCATAGAGGGGTTTGCATCCGTACATGGATGCCTACATTCCAAGTTCCACGTGACCGTGAAAGAAACCCCACCGTGACGAAGGCTTAAGTCATGTGTCATATTTTATTCTTAACTTATATGCGTATGCCCTATCGTGATTTTTTATATGATGAATGTCATATGATAATGGTGAACATATATAAGAATGAATTATAACATAAACCTTAAACATTTCATATTTTTGAAGAAAATTAATAAAGAGCATAACATATGAAATATTAAAGTAAAACAGAAAATAAGAAATATTTAACTATATTTATTTTACAATAGTGTTGAAACTATACTTCATTAAAGTTAATTATATTCATGAAATTTGGTGATTGACTGGTATAGCGATCCAACATATTTTAAAATTCTAAAGGAGCGCATGTGTCAATTCAAGAATTGTATGAGGCTTAGAGGAGGTAATAGAATGGTAAGTATTGAAAAGCATCCATATTTGACCCCTTAAACTTATAGATTGTTATTCGATGCAAGCTATTTAATGTATTTTATTTAATCTTAGGGATTTATAAGTCTAGAGATAAGTTTAGCATAAAGTAGTCAAAGAGTTAAAAAAATAATGTCAAACCCGTGTAACCTTGGATCATCTAAAATGTATCCCGACTTGCAGCTCAATTTTGACCTTAAAAATATTAAATTCGTGAAATTGCTATTTCATACAAAGTTATAGATCTCGTTGTCTTCTTTCCAATGCCGCAAGAATCACGTCAATCCGAGTTCGGGGTAAAACGTTATGGCCAAAATACCGAGGTTGTGTCTGTTGAAGAGTTTGGCCGAATTTCACGAAAACGATCCTATCGATTTTGGGCCTAATTTCTATGTTTTTAAGACCCGAAATTTATCAAAATTTAAGAAAAAATTAGGGTTTTCTTTTTAAGAAATAACTAAATAATTTAAGATGGATTTAGAGGCACCCACCTGTTGAAGCGTGTTTCGAATCCTACGATAATTTGGGTTGATGGAGATCGGATTCGAGAGACGATATGCCCGAGTCTTTTCGCGAGAATTCCTTTCTTACGATAAATTGGTCGCGGCGATGAGAAACTTTGATGGTGTAAGATTCTCTGATAAGATCGAAAATCGATGGAGATCCGACGAGGAATTATGAAAGATGGCACTGTCAGAGCTTTTGCAGAGAAGAGGGGATAAAGAAAGACAACTGAGAGAAGAAGTAAATATATATCTAATTCCTTGTATAGGTTAACTCTAATTAAGACTTTCCGTATAAGATTTAATAAAATAGTAGTTTTTCTACGCAAGTAGAATTCATACGTGACTTGAAAAGCTTGAGAAGAGGTTTTGCTCCAGCGCTTTGTGTAAGCACCAAGGTAAATGGTGATTCTCTCCCAAATTTACAGTTGTGCCCTTTAACCCGCTTCACTCTTCAAACGGGCATAACTTTTTATATTCTTATCGAAAATCGATAAATTATATATCGTTGGAATCGTATCGACGAGTACTCCGCATTGAGTCTAATATTGATATATAAAAAAAAATCAGACTATTTCTAAAGTGAGTATATTCCGGTGTGGAGCGTTAGCACCACGCACTGTGTGGTACATCATCTAATACCATTAAATAAAATTCAAAAATCTGGGTTATTACAATAACACAGTTAAAACATCTGTTGTTTGTTAAACTTTGGGAGTTTCTTTTGATGATATTTTGAAATATCAGCAAGTAGCGGTTTAGAGCAATATAATGTGATTTATTATTATCGAGTTTTGTTGTGTTATAATGTTTTAAATGCTAAACCGGTCACTGAACTGGAAAGGTCATCGGTGCCGTTGGATCAAGTCTAGTTGGACCAGCTCAATATATATATATATATATATATATATATATATATATATATATATATATACCCGTGCACTGTGTGCGATCAATTTGGTGTCATGCTGCCAATTGGAGGTTTTTCTCAACTTAGAGGACACCCAAGCGTCCTCCAATGGAGGACAAACACTTTTTCTATATATATATATATATGTGTGTGTGTGTGTGTGGGGGGGGGGGGGGGTGTGACCGTCCTCCAAGATACGCATGGAGCTCCATGTGGCACCCAAAACACTTTGGGTGTTATGTGGAGCACAAGTGGACGGTTTAGATCAATACGAAAAAAGGAAATTTCGAAAAAAACTTTTAAAACCCACAAGTCAAAGTTTGACGGGTTTCATTTGTCCACATTTCACGGTTCAAAAAATAGATAGTGGAGATGAGTTTTTAATTATGTTTCTTTCAAAGATGATCTAAGCAATGCACTTGAGTTCCACGTGGCATCGAAACAATATTTTGGGTGCCACGTGGAGCTCTAATTAGAAGCTTGGAGGACGGTGACCGTCCTTCCAAGGAGGACGAACACCTTTTCCTATATATATATATATATATATATATATATATATATGGCAAAGGGGAAAATGCGCTCAGGCATAGAGATTTCTCTACGTTCCTCCAATGGGGAGCGTACATGTGGAAAGTGCTTTTGTACTAATCCGGATTAATCACAGCGGGAGGTAAAGTAGGCAGTAGGTATGTACCGAAGGCTATACTTGTCGGAGGAAGGAAGCGTTGTTTCCAAGGGAAAGGTCCCGTCATGATATGACAGTAAAACAATTCAAAAAATGATTTATGCTCCTCTTTCCGTCCCTTTTCAAGTTCTTTCTCTTCCTTGTTTATATTTCCTCGTTGCACAGTCTCTCTCTCTCACTGGATTACGGTTTGGATAGAAGCGTACAACTTTTTTTTTTTCTCTCTCATTGGAGCTCTGACGCATTAGAAGCGCACAACTCTCTCTCTCTCTCTCTCACTAGAGCACTGGCGCTATAGAAGCGCACAACTTTCTCTCTATGTCTCTCTTACTAGAGCTTTGATTGGATAAAAGTGCATAAGAGACAACTTTCTATTTTTTTCTCAAGCTTGTACTTAATAGAAGCGTAGAAGAGATAACTTTCTCTTTTTTTCTGGAGGTCGTACTGGATAGAAGCACAGAAGAAACATATTTCTCTTTTTTCCTGGAGTTGGGGCTTGATGGAAGTACAGAAGATTGACATTTGAGGTAAGTTTGGACGTTTTTGTGTATTATTTTTAACTTACAGATCATAAAACTATAAACTACAACATATATATGTTATAGATCTGCTCGGGCGGCAGTGCTTCGAAATAGTCTGCGACATTGCTTCCTACGTAAAGCGGTTTACTCATCTGCTCGTAGTTGATGGATCTCCACTTATTTACAGGATGGAGATTATTAAATTATAAACATTCGAAAATATATAAATTATAATCGATATAAAAACACACACTTTATATGTGAAGCGATAGGAAGCGACGATGCTTGGACATAGAAGCGACGATGCTTCTCAATCGTAGCGCCATCACTTTCATATTGAAGCGCTGCGCTTCTAGCGCGATCGCTCCCATATTGAAGCACTGACACTTTTTATGGCCGCACCATCGCTTCATTGTGAATAATTTTTGTGGATTCTATAGCTGATTTGATTTTCTTTACTTATTTACAGGGTGGAGATTATTAAGTTTTAAGCATTTGAAAATATATAAATTATAATCGACGTAAAAGCACATGCTTCATATGTGAAGTGATAGAGCGATGACGCTTGGACATAAAAGTGATGACGCTTCTCAATTGTAGCGCCATCGCTTTCATATTGAAGCGCTGACACTTTTTATGGCCGTGTTATCACTTCATTGTGAATTTTTTTCGTGAACTCCATACCTGGTTTGATTTTCATCTAATACAAGGTTTATAATGGATTATATTGGAGGATTTAATGTAGGTGTTATTGATTTAAATCTCACCCCTGAGATGATTTCTTTAGGAGTTCCACTTGGTTGTGATAGTGATATGAAAATGCTGGATAGTTGTGCAGGGTTCGAGAATGCCAGCGAGGAATGGAAGCCACGTATCAGCTTGAAACTCAAATATGAAGACGAGACATATAACTTCTATAATTTATATATCAGAAAAGTTGGTTTCAACATTAGGAAAAGTAATACTTACAAATCCGCAAAGGGAGAGATTATAAAGAGAAAATATATATGCTCGTTTGAAGGATTCAAGCAGTCTGAAGCGCAAAATATACACCGATATAAAGTGTTCAAGAGATAACAGATGCAGCTGTGAGACAAGGTTGAAGATTAGGATCGACGACCAAACGTGTGGGAGGTAATGGAATGTAGAGAGCAATATAATCATTAGTTGTATACATCTACGAAGGTGAAAGTACTACAATCACATAATAAGATGTCTAGGGCAAGTAAATCGTTGATATGAGCATTTGATGACATAATTCCTCATTTCAAGATTTCTACTATTTTTTCGAGTTTGGATGGAGAGGCTGGGGTGACAATAAGCCCTCAACAAGCTTGGGATTACTTAAAGAAAGTGAGAAAGAAGAGTAACATCCATCCGATGTGCATGAATGTGATCAAATCCTTTATTGATAGGCAGAACAAAGGAGATTGTGTCTTCTTTGAAGCCGAACTAGACGAAGAGTATCATATGTGTAGTATATTTTAGGCTGATCACAGGTCACAGATGAAGTATGGACGTTTCGGTGATGTAGTCGTATTCGATACCACTTACAAAGTAAACAAGTTACTGTTACCTTTCGCTTCATTCACGTGGGTCAACTATCATTGGCAGACGACGCTTTTTGGATGTGCGTTACTCGCGAATGAGACGGAAGAGACATTCATTTTGTTGTTTAACACGTGGCTGAAGTGTATGGGTCATAGGAAACCTAATGGAATCATCACTAATCAATACAATGAGATTAGCAAGGCTATCTTTGAAGTTCTTTCGGGGACCACACATCACCTTTGCATATGGCACATAGGGAGGAATGAATTGAACCATCTCTCTCAGCTGAAGGTAAAGTTTGAGAATTTCGGGAGAAAATACAATCAGTGCAAGTTCAGTCAAACGGTTGATGATTTCGAATGAAGATGGGCAGAACTCGTCGAAAAGTTTGAATTGCAAAATAACGCTTGGTTCAAACAAGTGTACGCTCTTAGATGGAAATGGATTTCATGCTACTTAAGCGATACCTTTTGGGCCGGCATGACCACTACGCAGCGTGGAGAAAGTATAAATTCTTTCTTCAATACCTATGTCATTGCCTAGACGAGTTTGACGAAATTTGTCAAGTAATATATTCTTGCCGTCCAATCTCACCGCGATAAAAAAATAGAGGATCTCGTCTCAATGTCTACGACACCGGAGCTCTTGTTCAGAAATTCAATCGAGAGTCATGCCGCTGCTGTGTATATGAGAACCATGTTCGATAGATTATACTCTAAGTTCCAAAATTTGCCTCTTTTAAGGCCCAAAAGGTGGTTGAAGAGGAAGTCGGGCCGGTTATTGTATACCAAGTGCGTATAAGTTTTGGGGATGACATGGAGGATAGTGATAGAATATTTAAAGTTCGTTTTGAACGTGGAGATGCCATGACCACTTGTGATTGCAAGCACTTTGAGACAGAGGGTTTTTTGTGTTCTCACATTTTTCATATTTATTTCAAGGAAGAGGTAGACCAAATTTCTTCTAAGTACATTCTACCTCGATGGACGAAAGATGCTAGATACAATACTATACGTTTGGGGGTTAGAGAGAAAGAGGATTCTAATTATGTATCTACGATGAAAATATGGAAGGTGAGAGAAGCTGGATTGAAGTTAATTCAATTGGTGATAGAATCGAATTGCTTGGTGGATTACACGTTGGAAGGGATGATGAAACTATTAGAAGGTGTAGAGGCTATTAGAGTCGAAGAGGACAATGAAAGATGCACTAGCATCACAAAATTTCATTCCAAGAGCATACCAACGTTATAGTGCGCGATCCAATACGATGTGTCACCAAAGGTAGGCCAAGCAACAATGATAGAATGAGTCTAGAATGAAGTTGCTTTTGAACAATCAAACAAAAAGAGACGCCATTGTAAGGGCTGTGGTGAGTTGAATCATAAAATCACAACTTGCCCGCTAAAGAGGGTTAGGATGATGGCTGCTACCGCTAGACAGAGCCAAACAGAACAGGGGACGATGGAAAGTGCGGTATCACAGATTGACAGTGAATCAATTTTATGAATAACGCAATTGCTTCGTGTAGGATGCGCTGGCGTTACGCATTCGAAGCGTGGTATCTTCATTTTGAAAGCGTGGGTGCGTCATATTGGCGCTTATTTTTCGATGGTTTGTGGGGCTTCAGAAGCGACGACGCCTCATACGAGAAGTGATGACGCTAGAAAAATAAAGCGCGCCGCTGTTTGATCTTCCCCATGGCGCCTAATGTGAGAAGCGTCAGCGCTGCTTGTTAGAGGCCATTAATTGAAGCGCCACTGCTACAATTAATACGTGGCAGAAAGAATACTCCACGAGGACGTCCTCAAGATAAACATTATTTATTATAGCGATTGTTCGTATCCCAATTAAAACACCTTTTAGCCTGTTGTTAGTTTAATCTTCACTCCATATCCTTTCTTTTATTTTTTGTCCCCAAACCAAACGCCCTTTACCATGACGGAACAATCCAACTCCGAGTGCACCGGAACAACCAAACTCCATATCCTTTCTTTTCTCATCTTTCTTGTAAAGAGTGTTCTGTTATATGAATACAATATCATTTTTCCTAGGGTTTTCTATCCTTGAAGAGAGAGTACAAAAACAACCCTTAAAAATATATGATGGTGCCGAGTGCACCAGGCATAAGATCTGCAAACGTTGGAGAATTCACGTCCGGCATAGCTCCACAGAAACGTCAGCACTTCAGTAAGATGATTGTCGAAGCGTCATCAATTTTAAGTATAGAAGCGTCATCTCTTTTAAGTTGAAGCGTCATCGCTTCCAAGTTGAAGTGCCATCGCTTCCAAGTTGAAGCGCCATCGCTTATTGTAGTAAATAAAAAAGCAACGACATTTTGAGAAGGAATCGTCAACGATTAGTTTTTTGAAGCGTAGGTGTAACATCCTCGAATTTTGGGCGTTGAACAGTATCCTCGGGATGTGTGCCCCACTGATCGTAGGTTTGACCAAGTGATAGCCAACACGATGACTTGGGTTAAAGTAATCTTGATATAAATGAACACGTATGTGTAGTGCTAGAGCTAGTTTAGATATCACATACATCTGTCTTGGGTGTATGTGCTTAACACCATGGCTGAAGAAGTGTTTTAAAAGGTTAAATAACTAAAAAAGAAGTTATTTCTCTTTAGATGGTTGGTTGGTAGAGAGTTAAGAAGAGAGTAAGAGGTAGAGTAAATGCCAGAGGAGTTGAGTGGATTGCGAATTGAAGAAGGGCTTGAGCAATTACTCCAGATTCGATGCATAAAAGTTCATTGGAATCAGAGCTAGGAGCCCTAGCCTTTGAGCCAAACCATTGAATCAACCAAGGGTTGATTTGAGGTGAGTTTTTGTGGGATTTTAATGAATGTATTATTGTATATTAACTCCAGGATAGATTGGTAAAATATTGAATTAAAATATAGAAAAGAAAGGGAAATAGAAAGGGAAGGAAGCTGGAAGAAATGCCCGCCAAGGGTTGCATTTCTGACCAAATCGATTGATCGATTTGGAAAATCGATTGGCCTGAAAGTTAGCTGAGCAAAAATGCCCGTAACCGATTGATCGATTTAAAATCGATCAATTGATTTTTGAAATTCGATTAATTGATTAATCGTCTGAGCACTCCCAGTGGCTGGAAAATCATAGCTTGGGAAAACCGATTGATCGATTTGAGAAATCAATCGATCGATCGATTGATTTCTCAAATCGATCAATCGAATTTAGAATTTCGATTAATCGATATGGGATCGATTAATCGATTTTGGGAGTTCGATTGATCGATTTTGGAGATCGACCAATGGATTTGGACAGTTTCTGTTGGCTTTTATTTTAGACTTTGAGGTTCTAGGAGGGTTTTGTACCTTCTTTTATATATCTTTTTTGATGCTTTGCTTATGTTATGATGTACCGTAGGTTAAGCAAGTGAGTGCAAGCATGTGGAATTGTGTTGGGCCTTGATGCTTGGAGATTCAAACATATGAGGTAGGGAACACCTTGAACATATAATTTAAGAGCAAGAGCATGTATATAGTGATATAGAAATGAGTACTTGTGCATATAAATGTGAATCTTAAGTGTATGTGTGTGTGTGTGTGAACACAAAGTAAAGTAAATAAGTATGTGACGTCTCCAGGGGATGCGGATGTGATAAAGACATCTGTGTGATGCATTGAGTTGGACATCACAGGGATGAATGTGAACATGTAAAGCAAAGTGAATGAGATTGATAAGACCTAATCTATTAAAATTAGCACAATCACACGGTGAATAACTATATGTAGTGCACTCTTGATATTTAAAGTTTAAAGAATACCCCACCGACGTGGCAGGATACCCACGACTGACTCGATAGGATATCCGTGACCGGTATGGTGGCCAATCCGTACACCCGTTGCACATCTCAGGGATGTATGTATGAGTTTATGAGACTTGAACCCCATCGCCTATGAGAAGGGGACCTGGGTAGTATTGAATGAATGAAAAAAGATATGAAAATGGTCTGATTAGACGATGATGGAGGGTATTCTATCGGGCGCCCGACGCTATAGTAAGTCAGAGAATATTTAAGTTATGATTTAAGTCTTTAGGTTGAATTATTCTCTTATGAGCAAGTTGAGAACAAATGAAACATGCAAAGTAACAGTAACATTCAGTGCATCTTTTCAGTTATTCGAACTGTTTTTCTAGTAAATTCATTAATACATCATGCTGTTAAATATCATGGAATATATGTGAGAGATTAACTTATATGTTCATTCAGTTGTTTCTCTATTGAGTTAGGATGTAGCTCACCCTTTAGACTATACATCACAGGTCCCATGCTTGCGGCTGCTATTGCTTCTGGAGGCGTAGATCCGGAGGATTTGTATCACATACCCGGAGAGGATTTGGAGCCCCCTCCTAAAGACTTCTTCTAGTGTACTTTGATTCAGTTTTGAGAGAGTACTGTACGGCTTGGTATGTCAAGCCCTTTTTGAGAAAAATGTGATTATACACTGATATATTCTTTTGGCGAACCATCTGGGGTGACTTTGTTTTATCACCGATGGTTCGGGCCGGTTATTCTGCTTATGCAGTGGCATGAGATTAGAACTGTCTTTTGAGCTTTTACTATAATATATCATTAATACATGGAGATTTAGTTTGATTCAGTTCTTATGCTTTATTTTGCTTCGTGTTACTTGGTTATACCAATGTTCCGTGCAGGATTATGGGGCACGACCTTGAGGGTTGTGTTGATGGCACGGGATTTGAGGTGTCAAAATTCAGGCTGTCACAGTGGGTGCTTCACTTATGAAGTGACGTCGCTTCCCATTTGAGTGACGACGCTTCGCTTGCCGCTACATGTATGAAGCACGCATGATTCAACCTGACACCAATGACTATATAATTTTTTCGTGAACGCACTCCTGTAGATTGAGACGATGGTCGAAGCGTCATCGATTCTAATTTGAAGCGTCATCGCTTCTAATTATGACATTTTATTTATTATGAATTTCAAGGTCTTTGAAATTGTGGGTTGTGTTGTCTTCTCGCGTAGTCTTTTCCAACATTATTTATTGAATACAATCTCAACAGTTCTCGTCGTGGAGGTGCCGGCATGTCAGATAAAATACGTCAACATTTCGAAATGGGAGATTAACAATATATCCTGTGAATAAATTCTGTGTATTAAAAAATTCTCGTGTAATATGTTCAGTGTATATAGTATATCTATCCTATGTAAGTAGTCCTATGTATATATAATCTTCAGTACGATGTTATGTATCTCAACAAATGTGAAAGTACATTTATGTATAACAAAGAATTTATAAAAGCGATTTCACATTGTCACTGATATCTCAATTCTCTTCCTTGTGCGTGCCAATGGCATGCCCAATCTCCGCCCTGAAAGTTTTGATGTTTTCTTGCTTGAAATGTAACTGGAGTTCCTTGCTTAAATAATCTACGTATTTCATCACAAAAACTCTGCAATCATAATCATTTGTTTGGTGCGACGCGGAGACATCGTCACTGTCCCAAGGCCAATTGTAAAAAACGAAAGCCAGGCCGCCGTACATATAAAGTAGGGCTGAGTGGTAATGCGCCTGTCAATAAAGAAAAAGTAAATATCAGTTAGAAAATAGAAGGGAGTGCTGACGCACTAATGTCAAAGCGCTGACGCCTCATTTTCGAAGCGCTGACGCACCAAGGTCAAAGTGCTGACACCCCATTGCCAAAGCGCTGATAGCAAAATGCAAAAGCGCTGACGCACCGATGCCCCATTGTCAAAGTGCTGACGCCCAATTTTCGAAGCGCTGACGAACCAATGTCAAAGTGCTTACGCCCCATTGCCAAAGCGTTGATAGCAAAATCTCAAAGCGTTGATGCACTGATACCCCATTGTCAAACGCTGTCGCTCCAATGTCAAAGCGCTGACGCCACATTGTCAAAGTGTTGACAGCAAAATGTCAAAGCGCTGACGCACTGATGATCCATTGTCGAAGCGGTGACGCTCAATTTTCAAAGCGCTGACGCCCCATATTAAACGCGACAATGCTTCCACTAAGAGCGATAAACGATTTTGGCGTTACTTTTGAGAATATTCAAGCGTAGCTTACCAGTGTCCTTATCGCCTTTCCAAATTTGGTTTTCGAAGGACGATCTGGGAGGGGGTCGTCGCAGTAAGTGCCTAGTGTCCTGACCTTTCTGTAACGCCCGACTTTTATTTTGCGGTCTTAGATTCATAAACACAAAAGATGGGTGTTAGTGTCTAACACCGAAACCCACCCCTTTAATAAAATAAAAGGAAATTTTTTGTTTCAAATTTTGAACGTGCGAGTGTGGATAGAGTTCACGCCTCAAAGGCAACCGGATGCTAAAGGATACAAGATTGCCATCGTTATTTAGAAAAAAAAAAAAAACCTTCCATTCAAAAAGTCTTAACTGGGCTCTCTCTCTCTCTTTAGAAAACTCTCTTTCTAGAACCCTTCCTCTCTCTTGAACTCAAGAAGAATTAGAAGAAGACAAAGGATGGCGCGACGAGTAAAAGCTCAAGACCTGGAGAATATTTCATAGATTTAGTTTATTCTATAAAAAAAAAAAAATGGGTGATGAGGAAGATTTGTTCTTCATTGAATTGCTGCTACAGACGGAGAGAAAGACTCTTTCCCTAGCCATTTCTGCAATAAAAAGAAAAATGGACAGTATATATTTTTGTATACAAATGTATATAAAAAATAAAATAAAAATAAAGAAAGCATTACTGCTACAGTTTATTTGAAACCCACCATTTGATTCATTGAATTGCTGCTACAATAAAAGTTATAAATTTTTTTTTTTTAAAGAAAACAAAAAAAAAGAAGACAGAAGGACTTTTCTTCTTTGAATTGAGGCTTCATTAAAATTAAAAATAAAAATAAATAAATAGTAAAGAAGGAGACTCCTTCCTCATTCGTTTCCTGCAACCAAAAAAAAAAATAAAAAATAAAATATATATATATATATTCTGAATATATACAAATTTTAATTGCATTATAAATAGAGATATCTAAATATAGATATATGTATTAAATCTATATAATATAATATATTTATATTATATATATATATATATATATATATATGTATATTATATTATATTATATAGATATAACCATTGGAGAAGAAGATGTCTCCTGGTTCTCTGTTTTAATAAAAAAAAAGAAAAGAAAGAGGACTACTTCCTCTCTCTCTATTCTCAACACAAAAAAAAAAAAAATGAAGGAAGAAGTCTTCTTCCTCAATAACTCTTTGCAACTGATTTGAAAGAAAAAAATATAAGAAAACTTTACCTGCAAGTTTGGGCCGACGGTTCGCCGCCGGAGATGATCTTTTGGCAACCAAAATATTATCGGTCGAACACCAGAGACCCGATCGACCGACAGGCATCATCCACCGTTGGATATGGTGTGATCGATCGGAAGAGGTCACTGTAGCTCCCTCCAAGGAGCGCCTATTCTATGGATCGTGGTTGCAGGTGCAACCACCTTTGGCTTAGATTCTATGTTGTTGGTTTGCATTGAGGTTCATGAAACCCCTCTCTTTACCATTAGATTGAGATAAAAAAAAAATATATTTATATAATAATGATGTTAAATTAGGGGCCAATATATGAAAATTGTGGACCTGCTTAAAGCAACGTGATCTTTAAATCTAACGGTTTAGATTTTGCGATAGGACTCTGGAAATAACTTTAGTTAGTAGTATCCATTAATCATGAATTTAGAAAAAAATTTTTTGACTTACAAATTAGAGTACCCTAGAGGTAAAATTAGAGGTTGGGTCTAGTGACCTACCCATACTTATTTTATATTTATTTTTAATTCGATGGATCGGATTGGATGAATTAAATTCCTAATTCATTATTTCAGTTAATTGATATTATAACATAAAATTTAAAACTATAGAAAATATGTATTTTCAACTTTAAAAATCACGCAAATCTTATTTTAAGAAACTGGGATGCACCTTAAGATTTTTTAGCGTTTCAGATGCAATGCCGTAGTCTCTTTAGCTGTGTGATAAATCGTTTATGACATAAAAGTTAATATCGCTTATTTATAAGTATAAAATATTTATAAACTTAGGTTAAAATTAAATGGTAGATATTTTCCAACATTGACATTCATTTAAAATGAATTAAGACTTGAAATTGAGTTTTTCAGTGTTGCAGATGCATTGGCGCAGTCCATTTGCACTCCCAATATACAAAAAACTCAAAATTAATTAATAGAAATTATAATATGAAGTTTTTAATAACTTTTAAACCTATAAAAATTTAATTATATATATATATATATATATATATATATATTTATCATACGGTAGACTTATTTCGATCATGACCAACACCTATATTAAGGTTTTGATGTGTTCTGAACGCAATGGTGCTATCCGTTTGACCTAATAACCTACAGATTAGTGGCAATCAGATAAATTCTTACTATAATAATTCAATTACCACATATTTAACATATCTTTTCATCCTGATGCTTGATTTCAGCTAATCAGAATGCTTTCTTAGGGTTTTTGAGTCTTTCGGATACAATGGTGATATTTGTAGATTCATTTAACCCTTCAAACTTTCTATTATTAAAATATCATATTCTTTTATACTATGACATATGGTCGATAAGCTAAGTTATAATATAATGACATATAAGAATAAGATTAAAGATGAATTAAGTTTATACGAAACTATGGTACGGACAAAAATTAAGTAAAGTGAAGATGACGTACAAAAATTATTCTCAGTTAGTAAGAAATTAAGTTATTTAATGATTTATGTCGAATACTGGGTCCATTTAGTAGGATGCTTGCATCTGGCAATGTATTAGGAGGACCGCAGCCTCCGGTGATTAGTAGAGGGTTCGCCTCCAGTGATTAGTAGGAGGTTCGCCTTTGGTGATTAGTAGCCTTCGGTGATATAGTAGGATGTTTGTATTCGGTGATGTGAGTTGGCCAACTATCGACGGTAGGTATTTTTGTTTTAGTATATATAATTTTAAGCTATTATCTATGTGCCTAAGTTATTTTAAATTTATGATTTAAACAAAGTACGATGAATATATTATGGTGTTAAGAATAAGGAAGATAAGCTAAAGTAATTTAAGAAGGTTAACGGGACCTAAGCCGTGGACCTATAGAATAAGGTGAACGGGACCTAAACCGTGAACCTAAAGGTATAATCACGGGACTTAAGCCGCAGATAAGGTAAGATAAGCCTCGAGACTTAAGCCGTAGGTGAGATAAGATAAGTTATGATATGCCACGAGAATTAAGTTATAGGCGAGATAAGCTAAGATAAGATGCAAAAGTAAGTTGTGTAAATGAAGAAATTCTAAGACATTATAAGTAAATTATGAATTTAATAATAAGAATAAGTCACGTCACATTCTACTCATGGTGTAGTTACCATCATGAGATTTCACAAGACTTAATCTAGCCATCTGATTCGAAAGTTTCCCTTATACGAAATGGGACATATAGAATTTCTTCCATGTAAAAAGATGTGACTGTCCGGTTAAGTGATGCCTATGACTCTTACTGCATTATGAGTCTCTCTTATGCATATGATATAATATGAAAATGGTTTATATTTTGAATTACGGTTGGCTTGATCCCGGGTTGGGTACATAGGCAACCAAAATGACACAGTCACATGTTTATAAATTCAACATATGTTTTATGGATAGTGGTGGACATAGAACACAACAGGTGCTCGAAATGATGGCTAACAACTATGGATAGACTGGCTATGCGTCAAGGCCATGCAAACATCACTCCACACTCTGCTTGGGAGTCATTTAAAAGGATGAAGCCACGAACGTTTGATGGTTATGGAGATCCTACGGTTGCAGAAGAATGGATAGTTGAACTAGAAAAAATATTTCTAGTTCTGGATCCAACCGATCAACGAAACGTAGAATGGGCAGCATTTCAACTTAAGGATACCGCATGACATTGGTGGGAGAGTGCGAATAGGCAACGAGAAATAAGAAGGGGCACACGTAATCCATGGACTTAACAAGAGTTTATAGAAGCTTTCAACTGACAATACTTTCCCTTATTGGCAAGACGACAAAAAAAAGTAGAATTTATGCATTTAAAGCAAGGCTCTGATAGGTTATGAGACAAATTTCACTAAACTGTCATGTTATGTCCCTCACCTTGTGGCAACTGAGGAAGATAAGGCTAGAAGGTTTGAAGACGGCCTCCACCCTGGAATAAAAGATCGAGTTATGATGTTCCAACTACCAACGATGAGCGAAGTTGTTGAGAGAGCAAAGACTGTAGAGAAATGCTTATTGGATTACATACAACGTCAAGCGAAAAATGGTAAAGGGAAGGCACCAACAAAGAATCATACTAGCCACTACACCCCTTATGATAGGAGGCCGAAGTTAGTATTACAAACCTTACTGCCAAGAGGGACTACACAGTCGTAGTATCCAACACCAAGGAAGCCTACGACTATGGCTCTAAATTCAAAATCTATTACATTAGCCCAGGCTCATTACAATACATCTGACTTTGTACAGTATGAGCCTTGCCCCACGTGTAATCAAAGACATAAACACGGAGTCTGCCATTACGAATTGGGAACTTATTTATGATGTGAAAAATCAGGACATGTTATTAGGGATTGTCCCTAACCAGCACCTCAACAGACTCAATCAGAGTATCCTACTTGTCTAGTCAGGCAAGCTACGATGAATGCCATCACAGAAGAGGATGCTCAGGCATCCGATGATGTGATCTAAGGTATGATGACCTTAAATCCTTCTACTACATTTATTTCAAACTATTCTCATATACATTTTTTTTTTCCGTATCATGTGGTAGATGCAACATGTGAATGAATGTGCACATATACATATAAATACATATAGAAGTTCATAGAATTATCACATTGTTAACATGATAAAACCCTTATCCTCAGGAACTTTGCTAATATACGATTTCCCTGCACATATTCTCATCGATTCGGGCTCCTCACAATCTTATGTGTCGCCGAAATATGCATCAAGATTTCCTATGAAGCCTGAACAACTAGAGTTCATCTTATATGTAAGCACGCTAGTTGGAATCACCATACGCACTGACCAAGTTTATCGAGCTTGCCCAATCCTAGTCAGGAAACGAGTTCTGCCCGCAGACTTAATTCTATTAAATATGCAAGACTTCGATGTCATCTTAGGGATGAATTGGCTCGCGACACATCACGCCAACATCGATTGCTTCAGAAAATTGGTCTGCTTCAAGCCAGAAGGTAAGAAGGCTATCTGCTTTCATGGAATCGAAAAGAAAGTAATACCCATACTTGTGACATTAGATGATGTAGAAATGGGTAAACCAGGTCTTTCATAAATTCTGATTGTGAAAGAATTTTAAGATGTCTTTCCTGAAGAGCTATCGGGATTACCACCAGAGCGAGAAATTGAAATTTACTATCGATTTAGCTTCGGGTATAACTTCTATTTCTACAGCATTCTATCGGATGGCCCCAGCCGAATTGAAAGAGGTGAGAATTCAATTAGATGAACTACAAACGAAAGGATATATTTGAAACAATTCTTCTCCTTGGGCTTCTCCGGTGTTTTTTGTAAAGAAGAAAGACAACTCACTATGAATGTGTGTTGATTATAAACAACTCAACAAGGTAACAGTGAAGAACAAATACCCGGTATCAAGAATTGAAGGCCTATTCGATCAACTCCAAGGAGCCTATTTCTTCTCCAAGATTGATTTAAGGTCGGGTTACTATCAAGCGAGATGCCTTCGTCGAAGATGTTGTCAGCGCCTTGATCTAGATCTGAATTTCTTATGTCATGCCGTTTGGATTGACGAATGCCCCTACAACATTCATGGATCTTATGAACCGAATCTTTAAATCATATTTGGACAGCTTTGTGGTAGCCTTTGTGGATGATATTCTTATCTACTCCAAAACTCATAAAGAACATGAAGCACATATAAAATTTACACTGCAAGTTTTGCGCAAGCACCAATTATATGCAAAATTTAGTAAGTGTGAGTTTTGGATGGAGAAAGTAGCTTTTTTGGGACATGTTATCTCATCGACAGAAATTTTGGTAGATCTTGGTAAGGTACGAGCTGTATTAGAATGGTCTAGGCTAAAAAGTGTTACCGAGATTCGACGTTTCCTCGGACTAGTAGGATACTATCAAAATTTTGTGAAAGATTTCTCTAGTCTAGCTATGCCTCTCACAAAGTTGACTCGAAAAAATACCAGATTCAATTGGGATGAGAAGTGCGAGGACAATTTTCTCGAACTGAAAAAGTGACTAACATCAGCTCAGGTTCTCACAATCCCTACAGGGAATGATGGCTATGAAGTCTATAGTGATGCCTCCTATAGAGGTTTAGGTTGTGTCCTCATGCAATACCGCAAAGTGATAGCCTATGCATCGCATCAGTTGAAGAATCACAAGAGGAACTACCCAACTCACAATCTAGAAATGGAAGCTGTGGTGTTTGCTCTCAAGATTTGGAAACACTACTTATATGGGATCCAGTTTGATGTGTTCACTGATCACAAGAGTTTGAAATATATTCTTACTCAACCTAACCTAAATCTGCGTCAACGAAGATGGATAGAAACCTTGAAGGACTTTGATTGCATGATTCACTACCATCCAGGAAAGGCCAATGTAGTTGCAGATGCCCTTAGTCGCAATGTCCCAGGAAACCTATCAAGGCTCAAGACTTATCGATTTGAAAATGTTAGGGAGTCAACAAGCCATGGAATCTGGGCAAGATTCGAAATCGACGAAAAAGGATTGGTGGCTAGCATAACCATCAAGTCTCTGCTCTTGGATAGGATTATTCAGAGCCAAGGCGTCGATAGTGGCTTAGTTGACATCGGAATTGCAGTATGCAAGGGAGAGAATGAAGACTTCTACTTTAGAGGAGATAGTGCTTTGACCTTTAGAGGTCGAATTTGTGTACCTGATAGTGAGAGAATAAAGAAACAAGTTCTCAAAGAAGGTCATAAGTCAAAATATTCTATCCACCTGGGGAGTATAAAGATGTACCAAGACCTAAAGAAACAATTCTGGTGGAATAGCATGAAAAAGGACATCTCAGAATACGTCTCCAAATGCTTGGTGTGTCAGCAGGTGAAAGCAGAACATAGAAGACCTGCAGGATTACTACATCCCCTACCCATTCCAGAATGGAAATGAGAATTTATCGATGGATTTCATCGTAGGCCTTCCGAGAACCATGAAGAAGAGCAATGCCATATGGGTTATCGGTGATTGTCTCACTAAGTCAGCTCACTTCCTACCTTATCGCACAATGATTAGCTCAAATCAGATGGCGAATATGTATATCAGGGAGATTGTGCGACTACATGGAGTACTCGTGAGTATCATTTCTGATAGAGGTCCAAGGTTCACCTCTCACTTCTGGGAGAGCTTTCAGAAGGCCATGAGTTCACGATCTGATTTTAGCACGACCTTTCATCCTCAGACCGATGGGCAAACAGAAAGGGTGAATCAGATCATTGAAGACATGCTGCGTGTCTGCATCCTGGACTTCGGGAAAAATTGGGATGAACACTTACCATTAGTAGAGTTTGCTTTCAATAACAACTATCAAGCAAGCATTTAGATGGTACCATTCGAAGCTCTTTATGAAAGGAAATATAGATCCCCACTATGTTGGGAAGAAGTTGGTGATTGTAAGCTTCTGGGACCAAAGTTAGTCGAGCAGACTACTGAAAGAGTTAAAGTAATTAGAGAAAGGTTGAAAACTACTCAAAGTTGTCAGAAAAGCTATGCAGACCAAAAGTGTTGAAACGTGGAGTTTCAGGTATGTGGTGACTCCTAATTAAATATTTTTATTTTGGAATCATATTGAAGAATGATCTTAAAATATATCACGCTCTTTGATGATTTTGCTCTTAGGTTGGAGACTAGGTGTTTGTTAAAATCTCACCAACTAAGGGTGTACTGAGATTTAGAGAAAAATAAAAGTTAAGCCCAAGGTTTGTTGGCCTGTTCCCAATCAAAGCATGAGTGGGAGAAGTTGCGTACAGATTGGAGCTTCCTCCTAAGCTTGAAGGCATTCACAACGTGTTTTACGTGTCAATGCTGTGAAAGTATCAACATGATCCTTCACATGTTATTAATATTGAACCTATTGAGGTACAGAAGGATCTAACAATAGTGGAACACCTAGTACGGATATTAGATCGAAAGGAGCATGCCTTACGAAGAAAGATTATCCCTCTTGTTCTTGTACATGGGACCATCATACTCCATCAGAAGCCACTTGGGAAAAGGAAGAAGAAGTGCGTGCCTTATACCCAAACCTTTTCAACCAAGGTACGTAAATTTTGGGAACGAATTTTTTTTTATAAGTTGGGGAGGATGTAACGCCCTGCTTTTATTTTGCGGTCTTAGATTCACAAACACAAAAGATGGGTGTTAGTGCCTAACACCGAAACTCACCCCTTTAATAAAATAAAAGGAAATTTTTTATTTTAAATTTTGAACGTGCGAGAGTGGATAGAGTCCACACATAAAAGACAACCGGATCCTAAGGGATACGAGATTGCCATCATTATTTAGAAAAAAAAAAAAACCTTCCGCTCAAAAGGTTTTAGCCGGGCTCTCTCTCTTCTCTCTAGAAAACTCTCTCCCTAGAACCCTTCCTCTCTCTTGAACTCAAGAAGAAGAAGAAGAAGACAAAGGATGGTGCGCGACGGGTAAAAGCTCAAGACTCGGAGCAAATCTTCACTCGCGACGTTAGGATCGGAGGTAGGAAAAATTTTAGAATATTTCATAGATTTAGTTTATTCTAAGAAAAAAGAAAAAGAAAAAAAAAATAAGGTGAAGAAGAAGATTTGTTCTTCTTTGAATTGCTGCTACAGACGGAGAGAAAGACCCTTTCCCTAGCCGTTTTTGCAATAAAAAGAAAAAGGGACAATATATATTTTTGTATATAAATGTATAAAAAAAAACAAATAATAAATAAAGAAAGCATTACTACTACAGTTTATTTGAAACCTACCATTTGATTCATTGAATGCTACTACAACAAAAGTTATAAAAAAAAAAATTAAAGAAAAAAAGAAAGAAAAAAAGAAAGGACTTTTCTTCTTTGAATTGAGGCTTCATTAAAAAAAAATAAAAACACAAAAAATAGTAAAGAAGGAGACTCCTTCCTCATTCGTTTCCTGCAACAACGATATATATATATACTCAAAATATATACAAATTTTAATTGCATTATAAATAGAGATATCTAAATATAGATATATGTATTATATCTATATCTATCTATCTATCTATATATATATATATATATATATATATATATATATATATATATATATATATATATATAAAACCATTGGAGTAGAAGATGTCTCCTGGTTCTGTGTTTTAATAAAAAGAAAAGAAAAGGAAGAGGACTCCTTCCTCTCTATTCTCAACACACACAAAAAAAGAAGAAGGAAGAAGTCTTCTTCCTCATTGGTTCTCTGCAAGTGATTTGAAAGAAAAAAAATATAAGAAAACTTTACTTGCCACTTTGGGCAAACGGTTCACCGCCGGAGATGATCTTCCGGCAACCAAAATATTATCGGCCGAACACCGGAGACCCGACCGACCGACTGACATCATCCACCGTCGGATACGACGTGATCAATCGGAAGAGATTACTGTATCTCCCTCTAAGGAGCGCCTATTCTATGGATCGTGGTTGTAGGCGCAACCACCTTTGGCTTAGATTCCATGTTTTTGGTTTGCATTGAGGTTCATGAAATCCCTCCCTTTACCATTAGATTGAGATAAAAATATATATATTTATATAATAATGATTTTAAACTAGGGGCCAATATCTGGAAATTGTGAACCCGCTTAAAGCAACGTGATCTGTAAATATAACGGTTCAGATTTTGTGATAGGACTCTGGAAATAACTTTATTTAGTAGTATCCATCAATCATGAATTTAGAAAAAAAAACTTTGACTTATAAATAAGAGTACCCTAGAGGTAAAATTAGAGGTTGGGTCCAGTGACCTACCTATACTTATTTTATATTTATTTTCAATCCAATGGATCGGATTGGATGAATTAAATTCCTAATTCATTATTTCAGTTAATTGATATTATAGCATAAAGTTTAAAACTATAGAAAACACATAATTTCAACTTTAAAAATCACGCAAATATTATTTTAAGAAACTGGGATGCATCTTAAAGTTTTTCAGCGTTTCGAATGCAATGACATAGTTCATTTAGCTGTGCGATAAACCGTTTATGACGTAAAAGTTAATAACTCTTATTTATAAGTATAAAATATTTATAAACTTAGGTTAAAATTAAATGGTCCATATTTTCTAATATTGATATTCATTTAAAATGAATTAAGACTTGAAATTAAGTTTTTTAGTGTTGCAGATTCATTGGCGTAGTCCATTTGCACTCCCGATATACAAAAAACTCAAAATTAATTAATAGAAATTATAATATGAGGTTTTTAATAACTTTTAAACCTATAAAAATTTAATTATATATATATATATATATATATATATATATGTTTATCATACGGTAGACTTATTTCGATCATGACCAACACCTATATTAAGGTTTTGATGTGTTCTGAACGCAATGGTGCTATCCGTTTGACCTAATAACCTACAGATTAGTGACAATCAGATAAATTCTTACTATAATAATCCAATTACCACATATTTAATATATCTTTTCATCCCGATGTTTGATTTCAGCTAATCAGGACGCTATCTTAGGGTTTTTGAGTCTTTCGGATACAATGGTGGTATTCATAGATTCATTTAACACTTCAAACTTTCTATTATTAAAATATCATATTTTTTTATATCATGACATACGGTCGATAAGCTAAGTTACAATATGATGACATGTAAGAATAAGATTAAAGATGAATTAAGTTTATACGAAATTATGGTGCGAACCAAAATTAAGTAAAATAAAGATGACATACAAAAATTATTCTCAGTCAGTAAGCAATTAAGTTATTTAATGATTTATGTCAAATACCGAGTCTATTTAGTAGGATTCTTGCATCTGGTGATGTATTAGGAGGACCGCAGCCTTCGATAATTAATAGGGGGTTCGCCTCTAGTGATTAGTAGGAGGTTCGCCTTCGGTGATTAGTAGAGGGTCTGCGGCCTTTAGTGATATAGCAGGATGTTTGCATCCGGTGATATGAGCTAGCCAACTATCGATGGTAGGTATTCCCGTCTTAGTATATATAATCTTAGGCTATTATCTATGTGCCTAACTTATTTTAAATTTATGATTTAAACTAAGTACGATGAATATGTTATGGTGTTAAGAATAAGGAAGATAGGCTAAACTAATTTAAGAAGGTTAACGGGACCTAAGCCGTGGACCTATAGAATAAGGTGAACGGGACCTAAATCGTGAACCTAAAGGTATAATCACGGGACCTAAGCCGTAGATAAGCTAAGATAAGATTAGTTAAGATAAGCCTCGGGACTTAAGCCGTAGGCGAGATAAGATAAGTTATGATAAGCCCTGAGAATTAAGCCGTAGGCGAGATAAGCTAAGATAAGATGCAAAAGTAAGTTGTACAAATAAAGAAATTCTAAGACGTTATAAGTAAATTATGAATTTAACAATAAGAATAAATCACGTCACATTCTACTCATGGTGTAGTTACCATCACGGGATTTCACAAGACTTGATCGATCCATCTGATCTGAAAGTTTCCCTTACACGGAATGGGACGTATAGAATTGCTTCCATGTGAAAAGATGCGACTGTCGGGTTAAGTGATGCTTATGACTCTTACTGCATTATGGGTCTCTCTTAAGCATCTGATGTAATATGAAAATGGTTTATATTTTGAACTACAGTGGGCTTGATCCCGAGTTGGGTACGTAGGTAGCCAAAATGGCACAGTTACATGTTTATGAATTCAACATATATTTTATGGATAGACTTTATACATTATATGAGTATTGAATTATTTTGTTAGTGATATTTTCTGAAAATTATTATCAGATGTGATAGATACTATAAGTTCTCCATATTCAAGTAAAATAATACAACTTACATTTGAAACACGATAAGCTTAAGGTTAAATACATGCATTGAGATATGATGGTTGAAAATTCATGTTAAGTCTAAACTTGATCTATGGAGTACGCTAAATACCCCTACTGAGCACCGTGAAAAATTTGCTCACCCTCTGACTTTATGTCAACAAATTCTACCAATCAATATCAGGAGGGCTGCGAGGAAGATTTCGTAGAAGAGAGTGCCATTGATGAGAACCCCAAAAATCATTTCCCAACTGTCTGATTTCTTTGTAAGTATGATTGAATGTTTTAATTGAAGTTATTATAACTATTATGCTTTGTATGTTCATAAGTTTGATTTTTAAGGCTTTTTCGTTGTAGGAGATTACTCTTATTGGATTTGAGAGCCAGGCCGTTATTTAGTTTATTTCTGGTGAGTATCTGGAGAGACTTAGTAAATCATTACTTTACTTTATCCTGCCACCATTTTAAATTACATTTAATAGTGATGTTGGATCACTTATTATCATGACATATGGTTGTCATGGGCGACTTAGTTATCAATTCATACTGTTGGGATACTGGAGTTGTTTAGCGTTTATGCTTTTGATACATTAAAAAAAATAAAAATTTGGCCACCTTTTCCATGTATCATTATAATTTTGTCACCTCAAGATCATGATACATAAGTGATGACTTAAGATCTCTAGTTATGCTTGAAAGGAATTTTGGGTCGTTACATTTTCGATGTGAATCGGAATAAAAATTTGTTCACAGTCCATCGCATTCAAGCCGCGGTTTTTATTTATCAGGAAATGCTGGAACGGAGGTGTGTCATGATGCACGAAAAAAGAGTTGGCATAGTAGCGGCTCCGTCCCACCATGTCGGGGGCACGTACATTCTACTTTGTTTAATGTATGCTCAAAATCTCTAAAATCTATGATCATGCATGTGAGTCTAATAGTGGCCATGCGGAAAGTCTTCCTCTTCTTCTCAATGTCCTCCTGCTTGTCGATGACCCTAAAGTACGCGGTCATTATCTGCATACGAAAGTGTAAATATCAAAATGGAATTAGGGAAGCGACGGGATTGAATAGGGGATTAATACTTACTGGGTCTTTAATTTCCTGTTTGGATCGTAGGCAGCGCAACTCGAGGTAATACGTTGGGACTGAACTATCGAGATGACTACATTCAAATTAAAATATGAGTGGATCAGTCGCTAGCACTTCAAAATCGATGTGCTACTGCTTGTAGTCATAGCGTTGACGCTCTAATCTAAAGGCGACGATGCTTCGACAATGACGCGTTGACGTTTTGAAAGGTATGTTAAAAGTTGTATGGAGGGAATATACTTATCGTTCTCTCTGTTTGACATTTCCCAAATACCATTCATATAGGCTTGTGGTGATGCATTAGCGGTTCATAAACCCATCGCTTTGGCCTTCTTTTTACGAGTTTGGGAAACCAACTCTCTCTTTCTTTTAGAGTGAGTTTGTGAGGGAGGAATCGTGAGGCCTTTAGCCCGGGTCCTCACTACTCCTGAAGTGAGAGGAGGCTTCGTCTCGCTTCTTCTCTCAACGAAGACCTCTCCTCGGTGCATGGTTGCATAATGGGATCTTAGGACTTCTGTCATGAGACGAAGTAGATGGTGGTGGTGGTGGTGGTGGTTGTGGTTGGGAATTGGGTAGGAAGTTGGGTTTCGAACGGTGGTGGTGTTGGTGGAGGCAGAGATTGTGGTTGGGGATGGAATTTCTCCTTTGTAGGAGGTTGGGTTTTGGACGCTGGTGGTGGTGGAGGCAGAGATTATAGTTGGAGATGGGGTTTCTCCTTTGTAAGAGGCTGGGTTTTAGATCGTGGTGGAGGCATGACTTTTGATTGGATAAGTGCTTCGAGTTTGGAGAGAGTAGGGGGATGGGGTTTGGGTGGGTGTGAAGTCTGAATGTTGTTGGGGCTAGGGCTTGGTCTGTGGTTGTGGTTGTGGTTGGGGATGGGACTGGGGCTGGGACTTGGGCTTGGGTTGTGGGTGGGGTTGGGGCTGGGACTGTGGGTGGGGTTGGGGATGGGGTTGTGATTGTGGTTGTGCGTGGGGTTAGGGCTGGAGTTCGGGTGGAGGCAGACCTTTGGCATTGGGGGATTAGGGCTGGGGCTGTGGTTGGGCTTGGGCTGGGGTTGTGGCTGTGATTGGGGCTAGGGCTGTGGCTGGGGTTTGAGATGGGGCTGTGATAGTGGTTGTGCGTGGGGTTGAGGTTGGGGTTCAGGCGGAGGCATACCTTTGGCATTGGGGGACGTATGTTTGATAATTCTCAGCGAGGCCCAGCAGACTTTCCGCCAGACTGCAGGCTTGTAATATGATAAGAATATCAGTTCATGTTTAAAAAATAGTTAATATGTAGAAGCGTTCCCGCTTCATATCCGAAGCGTCGCACATCATAAGAAGCGTTGTCGCCTCCTGTAAAAGCGTCAGTGCTAGATATGAAGGCATTGGTGCTTCATAGTCGAACCGTCGACGCATCATATAGAAGTGTTTGCGCTTTGTCGTTGGATTTTCTCAAGCTTAACATTTATCTAGCATAGTTTAGAAGCATACCTCGGATAGACACACTTGTTGATTTTGGAAAAGGGCGGACTGATTCTTAATATAACCCTGTTCCTTCTAGATAATGGCATCTTGATCCTTCAATTTTTGGTTCTCTTTTTGTTAAGACTTGAAAAGTACCACTTTTCACCCCTTAACTTAATCTCTGTTGGACCCTTAGTCATTTAATAAAAGTGTTTTAAGCCTGTTCTGCAGATAATAAACAGCAACTGTTAATAAACCCCTAACCATGCCAAGAAGCTCACTGTTGCCCCAGAACTACCGTAGCAGAACAAAGGATGAACCCAGACAGAGAGTTGGCTGAAGCATAGGCACATCCAAGCAGAAATATATCAAGAAGAATGCCTCACGCAAATATCGCAGGGTTCAATTGAACCAGGGATAATGCCTTCGCGCAGTTGTCGTGAGCCCCTGGAGGAAGCACAACAACTGGTCGCGCAGTTTGCGTGCCGTTCTCGAGCGGTTTGGTGCCAAAAAGAATTGAAAAGCAAGCCTCACGAGATCCTCGTGAGGCTCAGTCTAAAGCATTGTGTAGTCTTGCGCAGCTCAAAAGAAGAACCGTTAAGCTTCGCGCGACTCACTCAGAAGAGAAAGCTTTAGGTATTCCTGCGCTCAGCTGTCGCACAGTGGCCGCGAGATACAGACCTTTAGTGAATCTCGCGTGATCCAGAAACTCTTGAATACTGCTTCTTCGCGAAGATCTGTCACGAGATTCACCAAGGGACGAATCGCACGAACAATCCCCGTGCCATTCAAAGCGGAAAGAGCAATCTCGCGATAGCCATTTTTATTCCGCGATGACTAAAATGCCAATCCCGCAACTGCATGAATTTCAAGTCAATTCAACCCCGGGACGCCAATCCTACCATGTGAAAAGTTCTGAAATCGTTTCTATCTAGCGAGGATCGAATTATAAACTTCTCCCCACTTTTGCAAGGGCAATCTGAGAATCTCTAGCAATTAGGGCACACACTCCAATGCTTCAATCTCCGTGCACATGCCTCGAGGCATCCAAGGGACAAGAATGATCCACAATTATATTGAGAAATTAGGGTTTTCCTAACCCTAATTGGAGGGGAAGCCGACTGCTATATAAGCCTAAGCCTAGCTTAGGTTTGAGAGGATCCTGGATGGGACTTAACTTCTGTGCTTCTTCTCCATAAACCAACTATAGAATTACAGTAGGTTAAGGTTAGGGTTTAGGAGTTTTCCTATTTTTTTCCTTTTTCTTTCTCTCTATAGTCCAGCACTTGCTGGCTATACCTTTTGTATGATTATCTGATATAGATTTTAATGGAGTTTTTGTAATAGGATCTGTTGCATGTATGGAATGTTGTTCTTGTTGTGAGTTGTGCTGTACAAGGCTGCTGCCTTGAGATCCTCCATTGCTAAGTTATTTTGTAAGCAATGGAGGATTGCTTCTAAGGTACTATTTAGATCTAAGTGACCTGTGTGTCCAGGTTAGGCACTTTGCAGGCCTTCCCCCACCACAGGACCCACTAAATCTAAATCCTCATGGGAATTTATGCTTGTAGCCTTGTGAACATGGTGGTGGCAGCAATGTTCTTATTCTGTCTTAGCCATTTGTGAGGAGGATAACCTCTGTGCATAGTCTGTGACCATTCAAGTGGACAGATTATAGGCCTAGGGTGAGGCCAAGTCATGGAACTAAGACAGATCCTTCTTCTCTGCACTTGTGCTTGTAGCCTTGTGAGAGATTGTGCAGTGACAGACTCCCCTATAGTGAATAGATCCACCATCAGATTACAGATCTAAGTTGGCCGTAGAGATTGTAGGCTTGTGATTGGATCACTACAGTCTTTCTAAAGCAGTGAACAACCATGCTAAAAAACTAGTACTCAAACTCTTGCTGGTCCTGTGTGTCCAGGCTTGTGCACTTTGTAGGCCTAGCCCCACACACAGAACTTTAGAGGATGAGGTTCCTATGGATTCTTGAGCTTGTAGCTTGGATGAAGTAGTGCCTACAATGATAAACTTGTTCTGACCCATCTCTGGATTGTGGTTTCCCTATTGGATAATTTGTGACCATTTAAGTGGACAGGTTATAGCCTTAAGGGATTGGATCAGGTCATAGGGGTGAGTTGGATTCTTTCTCCTCTTTGGTGATAATGTAACCATTGGACAGAATTTCTATAGCAACAGATCTGAGTCTGAGTTACAAGACCCATCAGATCTGTCCCTAATAACATACTTCTAACCCTTTTATATTTATTTTCTCACTCCACCATCCTTCTTAACCCTTTCTGTAATCTAGCCATTAGGATACCTTAGAATTTAGATTATAGTGACCCTAAATCTCCCTCCATTAAGGATTGCCAGATCTATAGTCAGATCTGGAGGGCCTACTAAGGATATCTCCCTTGGAGCTTTAGATCAACTTTCTAGTGGGACAAACTCTTACTTATCAAAACTTGCTACAACAGGCCCTGTATCTTGCAGGACTGTGCATATTTTAGGCTTGCTGCTCTGTCATTTTCAATCCACCTTTCATTCATTTTCATTCACCCCATTCTTATTACTGTCTCCAATAAAGTCAGTAGCAAGCACTTAAAATAGCCCGACAAGTTTTTGGCGCCGTTGTCGGGGAACTGATCTTTTAGTAGACTCTAGATTTTTGATTCTTTAATCTTTGGTAGCTGTACTTGTAAATAATTGATACTGCTAATTTACATTTGGAATTTTTCTTGCAGATCTGGACCGTAGCAGAGAAGTAGACTGGAATTGCATTGAGAGTCTAGCTACCTCTGTTTGCACTTCTCTAACCTTCAAAACCTCAGTTTATTTCACCTTTGAAGATTCCATAAGCAGTTGATTAGGATAGTTGTATTTTTTTAGTGCAATGTGCTTGCGAATAGTTTCCCTTGCTGTTGGTGTGTGTGCATGTTAGGAAGGAGATCCCTCAATCCTACTTTAGAGCCTGCTAACCCTGAGATTGAAAGGGGTAGAAGACCGAGAAGGCACAGACACACCACAGTCGAGCCCCCTATTGAAATAGAGACAACAATTATGGGTGAAGAGCAACCTAGAACATTGAAGGAATTGAATGCTCCGGATGATTACAATTCTCCATTCAGCATTCAATTCCCAGATGTTCAGGGTAATTACGAAATCAAAACTTCCATCATCCAAATGCTTCCCTCTTTCTATGGGCTTAGCAAGGAAGACCCTTACAAGCACATTGACCAGTTCTTGGCCCTGTGCACGACATTTTCCATCGTTGGTTTGCGACTAGAAGCCACTAGGCTAAGGCTCTTTCCTTTCTCCCTAAAGGACAGGACTAGCACCTGGTTGTCTGCTCTCCTAAACAACAATATCACTACTTGGAAAGACTTCCAGACAAGATTTCTGAGCAAATTTTTCCCATAGACCAAAACCGGCTAATTGAGGAAGGGCATACTTTCTTTTGTCCAGTCCTCAACTGAAGATTTTAACCAATGCTGGGACAGATTTAAGGAGATGCTCAAACAATGTCCCCACCACAAGATCCCTGACTGGCAGCATGTCCAGTGCTTCTACAATGGGATAGATGAGAAGAGCAGAGACATGGTAGATGCCTTTTGTGGTGGAACATACATGCATAAAATAGCTGATGAGGCATGAGACTTGTTCGAGGTCATAAGTGAAAATGCTTTCCAGAAGATGTCCTCATCTAAAACTGTTCAAGAGCCTTCTCCTAAGCTAGGGGTAGCTGAAACTTCTAAAGGAAAGATGTATGAAGTTAGAGGAGATGATGACCTGAGAATGCAGATGGCCAATCTTACTAAAAGATTTGATAAACTTTTGACTGTGGTGCAGCCCAGAATGGCTGCACAAGTGATGGAGGCATGTTTGATATACCAATCTCCACAGCACATAGTGGAAGAGTGCCCATCTGCAGGGCAATACCCTGAATTTGTAATGGAACAGGCTGCTGTTGCCCAATCTTTTGGACAACAACAATCTGGTGGCTACAATAAATAATCATATGGAGACCAGCACCAAAATGCTGGTTACCAATGGAGAGACCACCCAAATTTGAGGTGGAGGCAAGATAATTATGTACAACCACAACAGATGTTGGCCTTACCTTAAAAGCCGCAGCAGCAGTTCAACCAGGGTTATGCTCAAAGGTCGAATTTCCAGCAGCAATGGCAACCCCAGCAACAAAATCAATTGGTAGTCCCCCCACCTCAGCCCCGAAGTGCTTCTTTTGAGGACCAAGTTTTGGCCCAATTGTAAAGCCTTGGACCCTTGAATCAGACTGTGACTTCTCACAGTCAAAGCATTAAGAAAATAGAAGAGCAGCTTGGCCAAATAGCCAATGCTCTGGCTAAAGGAGAGGAGGGCAGGTTGCCAAGCCAACCAGTAGCCAACCCAAAGGGTCAGTATTCCATCGGAAAAGGCTCCTCAAATTTTGAGGGGGCCAATGCCATCACAGCCTTAAGGTCTGGCAAGCTGGTAGACAACCAGGTGGGAAAAGAACAAGGAGAGGTCATTCCCAAGGAAATGCCAAGTAGAAGTGATAAAGACTTTGTTAGAGCACAGAGTCAAGAACTGCCTGCTATCCTTCAACAAGGAAAAAATAAAGAGGTTGTAGATGAGCCTCAACAGGAGATAAAAATAAAAAAAATAAAAAAACAAAAGTTCAATCATAGGCTTGCAGCTGATGAACCAGCAGTACCTCAGTTGCCTTTTCCTCAAGATTTGAGTGGCCCTGCCCCTTTTGATAAGGGTTAGGCATAGATCGAGGAAATGATGGAGACATTTAAGCAGGTCAAAATAAATTTACCCCTGCTTGATGTAATCCGACAGGTCCCAGCCTATGCAAAGTTTCTGAAAGACCTCTGTACTCAGAAAAGGAAGGCCAGAGGCCATTTGCCCAAAAAGGTCTTTGCAACTGATACAGTTAATTCTGTATTAATCATGACAATACCTGAGAAGTTGCAAGACCCAGGGATACCCACTATTTCCTGTATTATTGGTGACCACACGATTGGAAGGGCCCTTTTGGACCTTGGAGCCAGTGTTAACCTGTTGCCATATAGTGTATATCAGCAGTTAGGTTTGGGGGAGCTGAAGCCCACCCCCATTGTTCTATTGATGACTGATAAGTCTGAGAGGAAACCCATGGGAGTGGTTGAGGATGTCCTAGTGAGGGTAGACAAGTTCTTCTACCCTGCAGACTTCCTTGTTTTGGACATGGGTTGTAACAAGAGTACATCCTCGATACTTGTCATTCTGGGCAGACCATTCTTGGCCACTGCCAATGCATGCATTCAATGCAGGTCTGGGATCATGGAAGTCACTTTTGAACATATGAAAGTCGAGCTTAATGTGTACAACAGTGTAAAGTACCCTTAGCTGGACAATGAGGAATGCTTTACAGTGGATGTACTAGAAGAAATTATTGAAGAAGAACTGCCCACTCTGCTGGAGTGGAGCAACATTGTCACTGATTTAACTGAAGTTTGGAACATGGTGGAGGAAGGAAGCCTAGCTTTAATGCCAGAAGACATACCCCTAGTGAGGTCTTCTGTGGGCTTAGTGCAGCATTCCAATTGGAAACCTACATTGCTGCCCCTTCCTCCAACCAACAATACACCAATCCTGCCATCCATCCAACAAGCCCTTGATCTGGAACTCAAGAAGCGTCCAGAGACATTGAAGTATGCTTTCCTCGAGAAGACAAGAAACTTCCTGTGATTATCTCCTCTTCTCTTACCAGTGAGCAAGAGGAGGAATTGCTAATAGTTATGAGGAAGCACAAGAAAGCAATTGGCTGGACCATTGCTGATCTGGGAGGGATTGATGCATCAATCTTTATGCATAGGATTCATTTAGAGGAGGGCTCAACATCCTCCAGGAAAATGCAGAGGAAATTGAATCCTCACATGCAAGAAGTGGTTCTGAAAGAAATCATTAAGTTGCTGGATGCTGGGGTAATTTACCCCATCTCTGATTCTGAATGGGTGACACCAATCCAAGTGGTACCCAAGAAATCTGGCATAACAGTGATCATAATCGACTCTGGAGAGTTGAGACCAGTCAGGGAGACCACTGGCTAGAGAGTCTGTATCGATTATCGAAAACTCAACTCCAAGACCAGAAAAGACCACTTCCCTCTCCCTTTTATTGATCAAATTTTGGATAAGTTGGCTGAAAGGCTTTTTACTGTTTTCTTGATGGGTACTCAGGGTACAACCAGATCCCTGTGCACCCCCTTGATCAAGAGAAAACTACTTTTACTTGTCCTTTTGGAACCTTTGTTTACAGAAGGATGCCTTTTGGACTGTGTAATGCCCCAGCCACCTTTCAGAGGTATATGTATACCATCTTTTCTGATATGATTGATAAATTCTTAGAAATTTTTATGGATAATTTTTTAGTTTATGGGGATAGCTTTGACCAATGTCTACAACACCTCCATCAAGTCTTACAAAGATGTGAAGAGACCAATTTGGTCTTAAGTTGAGAGAAGAGCCACTTCATGGTAATAGAAGGAATTGTGTTGGGCCATGTGATCTCTAAAGATGGAATTGAGGTAGACAAGGCTAAAGTTGACCTCATTAAAAAATTTCCCCCTCCGAGAACAGCCCAGCAAATCAAATCCTTCCTTGGGCATGCTAGATTCTACAGGAGGTTCATCAAAGACTTGAGCAAAATTGCTAAACCATTGTACCACCTGCTCTGCCAGGATGTGCCCTTTAACTTCTCTGCTAAATGTCTGAAGGCTTTTGAAACTTTAAAAATCTGCCTTACCTCTGCCCCTGTGCTCCAAACACCTGACTATACCTTGCCCTTCGAGTTGATGTGTGATGCATCTGACTTGGCAATAGGTGCTATCTTGGGCCAGAGAAAGGATAAGCTGCCTGTGGTCATTGCATATCTCAGCAAATCACTTGCTGAAGCTCAGCTGAACTACACAACCACTGAGAAAGAGCTTATGACAGTAGTTTTTGCTGTGGACAAGTTTAGACCTTACCTACTTGGGTATACAATTGTCATCTTCACTGACCAGTCAGCATTAAAGTACCTACTGTCCAAGAAGGATGCAAAGTCCAGATTGATTAGATGGATACTCCTGTTGCAGGAGTTTGACATCGAAATCAAGGACAAGAAGGGTGTAAGAAATGTGGTGGCTGACCACTTGTCCATAATTATGTTGGAAAAAGGTGATGATGACCTTGCTACAAATGATGTCTTCCTGGATGAGCAACTGTTTGCCATCCAGTCTTTAGTTCTCTGGTATGCACATATTGTCAATTATCTAGTTATAGGTAAGATCCCTTCCCATTGGACAAAAATGGATAAAGACCTGTTTTTCTCACAGGTCAAATTCTTTTTCTGGGAAGAACCTTGCTTGTACAAGTATTGTGCAGACGAAATCATTCAGAAATGTACTCCCGAAAGTGATATCCCCAAAATTCTGGTCATGTGCCATGAAAATACCTGTGGGAGTCACTTTAGTGGGAGAAAAATAGCTGACAAAGTGTTACAGTGTGGGTTATATTGGCCTTATCTTTTCAGAGATGCCTACACACACTGCAAGGCCTGTGAAAGATGTCAGAAACTAGGAGGGCTGTCTAAACGAAATTCAATGCCTTTACAGCCCATCCTTGTTGTAGAACTGATTGATATGTGGGGTATTGATTTTATGGGCCCCTTTCCTCCTTCAAATAGTTTTCATTTCATCTTAGTGGCAGTGGACAATGTTTCCAAATGGGTAGAAGCCATTGCCACAAGAACTAATGATAATCAGGTGATCCTCAAGTTCATAAAGTGAAATATCTTCTCCATATTTGGTACCCCTAGAGCCATTATCAGTGATGGGGGGAGCCATTTCTGTAACAGAAAATTTGAGAGCTTGCTCAAGAAATATTCTGTCACCCATAGGATTGCTACTCCCTACCACCCACAAACCAGTGGGCAAGTTGAAATTTCAAATAGGGAGATCAAGCATATCCTTGAGAAGACTGTGAGGACTGATAAGAAGGATTGGGTTGACAAGCTTAATGATGCACTGTGGGCTTATAGGACTGCCTATAAGACCCCCATTGGTATGTCCCCATTCAAATTGGTCTATGGCAAGGCCTGTCATCTCCTAGTGGAGTTAGAACACAGGGTCTATTGGGCCATCAAATATTTAAATCTAGATCTAACTTCTGCTGGTCTTCACAGGTCTCTGCAGCTGTCTGAATTGGAAGAACTAAGGATGGATGCGTATGCCAATGCCAGGATCTACAAGGAAAGGTCTAAAACTTTCTTTGACAAAGGGCTGTTGTGAAAGAGTTTTATTGCTGGTGATAAGGTTTGGTTGTTTATCTCCAAACTTAAGTTTTTTTCGGGTAAATTGAAATCCAGATGGGAAGGTCATTACATTGTCATGCATGTTTCCCCATCTGGTGCTATGGAAATCAAGGATCCAAAGTCTGGGAAAACCTTGAAAGTGAATGGTCAGAGGCTTAAGCTTTATTTTGAAAAACTTGTTGAACGCATGGACACCATTCACCTTCAAGAAGACCCTTCTTCAAATTGATCCACAGGTGTGTCATTACTGTATCATATGTATGATGTTTTTGGTTGATTTATCTTACTTGTTTCTATTCTTTAGGATTTGTTCATGTTCTTATCTGAATCTGGATCAATCTGTTTTAAGCTTTTGATGCATGGTTTGATTCTTGCTGTTTTTCAATAGATAGCTTCTGTTGCACGCCTAATATGGGAGGTCGTTTTTGATTGAATGATTGAGTTTACATGTGTCTAGAGGTAGCCATAGGAGAGAGTCATGCCCCGGATCCAACCATAAGCAAACAAGAAAAGGGGCATAACAGAGAGCACATGCTCTATGTTTTATTCCTTACTGTCACTAGGTCCAAAATGAAAGTCTGGGAGACTATCGCGAGATTCAAAAGCTATCGCGAGGTTAAAAAGGAAACCTGGGAGCATGTCGCGCAATTTGTATAGAAACATTCAATGCCTATCGCGAGTTTCATGTGTGCCTGACAACCTCTCGTGCGGCCCATATCGCGCTATTCAGTAGTTATCGCGAGATTATCAGGCTGTCGCGAGGTTCACAAGGTAAACTGGGAGACTCTCGCATAGTTTGCATAGAAACATTCAATGCCTGTCGCGAGATTCTCAGTCTGTCACGAGATTCAAAATGAACCTCAGAGCTTTTTGCGCAATCCAAAGGAAACCTAGGAGCCGCTCGCGCGATTCACATGAATTAATCTCACTCTGTTGCGCGCTCCAAGGATAACTTGAGAGATTGTCGCGCAATCTAGATTTAATCAACACCTTCGCTAGGTTCATTTCCAAACCCGCGACCAGATGTTCCAAAGTGCGCCGAACTTCGTGATAAGTATTTCAACCTTGCGCTTTGTCCCTTCTTCATTATTTTCATCCTGCTTCCCTCTGCGAAACCTTAGCTTCTGGAGCTCTCCCCTCTCCCCTCCAGCATCACTCCTACAGCTCATCATTCACGGCATAAATCTACAGAGTTGTTCCTGACACCACCCCCATCCATTGCCCTCTGCTTAGAGATCTGGAGGTGCCCTGTGCGTCTAATCAAACCAAACCCTAGATTTTAGCCTCCGTTTCTCATACTATAGGATAGAGTTAGATATGGCTCCAAAATCTACACAGAAGAGAAAAGGGAAGGACATGGACCCTGCAGAGACCACCCCTAAAAGGGCCAAGACTTCAAAGTCCCCCCAAAAAGGAAAGGAAGTGGTTGAGGAGGTGGCAGTGCCAACCACTAAGTTCTCTACTCCTTTTGAGCTCATGGAGTCAATTCCATTGGAGCCTGAAACAGACTTTGATATACCATTTTTTGAGAAAGAACCTATCTCTGCCCCTGCAGTACAATTTATGAGCAAAGCGGGCCTGATGCCACTGATGAGAGGAATTTCAGCACTAGCCTACCCAGGCTAGTGTAGCTGTTTTATCAGCACATCAAGGTCAAGAGGGACAATGAAGGACAAGGGTGTTTGCTGGTGCTAATTGACGACTTTGATCGCTGAAGTGTTGGGCATCCAAGCAGCATTCAATCCTAGCTGTGGATATGGCCCCCCTCTGAGTGCATCGATTGATACAGTTGCACTGGCCCTAACTAGAGGATTAAAAGCCACCGGGGACTCAATCAGAAGGAGGGAACTAGAACCTGAATTGCTGTTCATTGACCAAGTCCTGCGGAAGAACATTTATTGCTCAGGACATTAGCAAGGAGAATTCCCATTGCGGATGCTGTCTACTCCTACCGCTTGGGCCATGGATTCCATGTAGCCTGGCTAATTTTTGAGGCTATGAAGGACGTAGTGGAGAAGTTAGGGTCAAACAAGAAGCCTCACACTCTACCCTATGTAAGAATCATTACCTTGCTATTGATCAAGGGGGGCTACAAGATAGGAAGGACTAAGCAGACCACCACCCTTCCCCCTACTACCTTTGCCAAAAGGCAATGGGGAATCAGCAGGAGCTTGATGGGGGGCTAGAAAAAGAAGAAAGCTGAGGCTCAGGTCCTGCCCAAGCAAACAAAAGCGACAGCCGGATCAGGGCCTCCCCCTTCTATAAAGGAGGTGCCTCAAGAGCTTATCACTTCCATCGCTACAGCAGCCCCAGTTACCGCTGCATCCACCACCCCTCTTGCATCCATCTCTCACCCCCCTCTGTTTCCATTCTCCATGCCCACTCCCCCTTCACCTGTGCTTGGTCCATGGGAGGACTCACCATCGCCTACCTTACCTCAGTACACAACCACAATTCCTCCCTTATCTCTACCTGAGCCTACTAGCCCCCCACTCATCTCCTACAAAAAATGAAAAACAACTGAGGCCATCCCAACCATCTCCCACACACCACCCTCAATACCCTCTATCCCCATTGACACACCCCACCTTGAAGAAACTCTCACCCCAGCCATATCTACTACATCCCCTCTCCCAGACATTGACTTAACCCTTAACACATCCATAGGCTTCCAAGCCTTCATCTCTATATTCCTTGAAACAATGCCTGCCTACTACACCCCTCTGCCAGACTCCCCAACTACCTCCCAGCATCACTCCCCAGATCCCCCTCTTCTCCTCCCTCCACTTTCCATCATGCTCCTTCCTCTCCTTTCCAACCAGTACCCTCTTCTTTCCAAACCCAACCTCCTAGCTTTGACACACTAACCCTCATCCTACCCCTTATCTAAGACAAGCCCAGTTATCCACAATACCACAAAGCAGGGATCGAGATCGGTCTGAACTCACCTCCATCCAATCCACCCTACACACCTTAACCACTCCACCCATCCCTCCACCATCCACTTCACATCCCCCAGTCCATGCATGACACAAACAGACTTCCCTCGACTCACTACCCCCCACCATCACCATTAACATTTACCCACCCATTTCCTTTAATCCCTTTCACAATTCCCATTTTCCATCCCCCATCCTCCCCAACTACTATTGTGCCTACACCCTTTTCCTTTCCCCCCATCCCCTCCATCCCCCCTCTTATCCTACCCTCCCCCCCCACCTCCTCTACCAAATCCACCCAAACAGACCCAGAACCTGACCCCATTCTCCCACAACTTGACTTCCCTACTATCATTCCCCCTCCTCTCCCCCAGGACCAAGCCCACTTTGCTCCTTCCACCTCCTATCTGCCCATAGCTCTAAAACATCATTTTTACAGCCCTCCCTACCTCACTATCTTCCATCACATGAGGGATAATGCATACCTGAAGAAGGATGTCCTGAGGGGCATGGCCAAGCTTTGCCAATCAATTGAGACCCCCCTACTAGAGCAGATTGATAAAATGACGGAGGAACACCGACATCAGCTTCTGGGCATCTCATTGGGGTGGACAAACATTTTGGACGCCTACCAAAAGGCCAAGGCTATAGCTACTTATCATCAGATCAATTGGGAGTATGAGAAATCCAATGCTGCTGCAGCGAATGCCTGGACAAGAATGCTTGACAAACGACTTAACAATGCCCAGGAAATCTAAAAAATCTAAAAGGAGATCCATGAGACTGACGTCCTCAAATTTCAAATCAAGAGAGCCTCATTGGAATCCGCATTGGCTGCTGCCTGAAATGAACCTTACCATCCGACCCCCATCTCTGTTCACATGCCTGTGCCTGAGCCTGAGCCAACTACTACTCCAGCTTCACCTGCCCAGTCTGCGGAGGCACCACCTCAGCCCCAGAAAGACAAAGGAAAAGCTCCTGCTTCACCTCATAAGGAGCAGCCTCCATCTACAGAGCAACCTACCCCTACCACGGCCTCTACTGAACCACCACAGAAGCAAACTTATCCTCAGCGGAGGAAAGTCACTGCCAAGAGGTTTGCTCCCAAAGCTGTCCCTTTAAAAATTGGCAAAGAGCCTATTGCCCAGTCTGAAGAGGCACAATCCCCTGCCAAACCTGAGTCCACTGTCAAAGGGAAATCTCCAATGGTCCCCACTGAGGAAGCAAAAGCTAAAGGAAAAGGGAAAGCCCCAGTGGTCCCCACTGCAGAAGTAGAAGCCAAAAGCAAAGGCAAAGAGATATCCCCTGCCACCCCCCCTGCTAAGCGCAAAGGAAAAGCCCCTCAAGAACCCAAGGAACCAAAAGCTCCCAAGCAACCAAAAGTAAGGGTGAGGGCACCTAAAGCTCCATCTGCAAAGAAAACTCTTGCTGAAAAGAAAATGGAGAGGGCGGAAAAGAAGAAACAGGACAGAGCTTCCCTTAAGGCACAAGCTAAAAAGATGGGTTGGGATTTCCTTACAGATTTGGATTCAGATTAGATCCCCGCTTCTAGATTGTACATTAGTTTTTTCTTCTTGTAATTACAGTTGTAACTATTTTTATTCCACTTTAATAGAATTTCTAGTTTTTGTCTATTGCTCTGTTCTGTGTGCTTCCTTCTGTTTGTTTGCTACTTTTGATTTTATTCTTTTTGTCATTCCTGGGAGATGAGTTGAGGGAGGCTATGTTTCTTTGCAATAGTAATCCCTGTGGAGGACAGATGGAGATGGTGGTTATATAATTTTGTGCAAATACCAGCCTCAGAGAGTTCATTGGCTTCTTCTTCAAATTGATGAGCTATGTTAGGCTACCGTGCGAAGATCCCCGCGCGCTACACTTACCTCTTTAAATGCCATGCCTATCTTTGGACAATCAGTTAATGCTCCTTCTCTTTTCCAAAGAGCAAGTTGTGTATTTCTTCATTCCCCACACAATGCTCATTTATTGCCAAGTTTGAAAAGGGACGCCATTTCAATTCCGCCGATTCATGTTCCCTCGTCCCTCTCTTTTAAACCTGCCATCCGTCCCTTTTCATCTCATCCCTCCTCTTCTACCCCTAGAAGTTCATACCTCCTCACATAAATGGCGAATGACAACCCCTTCGGGTTCCCAATCAAATTCTACCCCATCTGGGAAGATCCCCCACCGCCAAAGGAGCCGGACCCCTTGCAATTTCTCTGGGATGAATTTGACGAGGTCCAGCAGATCCTCGCCAAGGAGGAAAAGAAAAAGAGAAAAAGAGAGGAGAGAGAAAAGAAGAAGAAGAAAAAATGGCACCACCTGCATCTCCCCCTCCATCTTCCTCAAACCCTTCCCCGGCTACACATTGACCCCCCCACATTTTGTCTTTTCCTTTTCTATCTTTTTATTATATTTTCTTTTTATTTTAATGAAAGTTTCTTTTAGTTTCATCCTGTTCCGTTTGCATTTTCTGTTTCTCTCTATTCTTTTGTGTTTATTTTTGTCTATCTGTTTGGATTCTACTACTTTTTATCATCTATGAACCAGTGAGGACACTGCTCCGAATGGTTTGGGGGTGTGGCAGTCTGCCAATAGAATAGTTAATTTTAGTGCAGTAATGATGGTTTAACTGGGATGAATAAAGTTAATTTTCACTTAACTTGATACAATGAGGAAGCATGTGAAAATTGAAATATTTTGGCAAACTTTTGGAAACAGATAAAAGTTGATCTTGACACCACCATGAAGCTAATATTAGAAATTTTTTTGAGTTAAGTACTCAGCGAGCCTAAGAGGAGAGAAACAGACGAAAATACACCCCATGAGTTAAAATTGAAGACCATACCTAGTGAGATTTGGGCCCATCATTTTCTTTTAAAGAGTGTTTTTGGCATTCTTTCTGCTCTAAGGACTGAGTGAATCAAGACTTTTTCACTAGAAGTTGTGCAACTCCAAATCAAAACTAATTGACAGCACTCATGAGACTAAGGAAATGATCCAAGGCCCTCATTTGGATAGTTTGAGCCTAAAAAAATCCTACCTTTTAAAATCTGTCCTTTTACATACACTAGTTGAGCCTTAAAATCATATTTTTTCTTTCACAAACACCAGAAAACTTGCACCTTAACCTCATTATCTGAGTCAACCTTACCCTCACTCTGAGAATTCAGAAGGTAAAAGAGAAGGAGGTAAAGATACTGAGAATGGTCCAATATTCTGTGGAAGGTGAAGAAAAGCAACTTCTGAACAGCTATGTATCAATGGCAGTTGTGTGGCATTTTAGCAAAAGAATGAATAAAAATAAAATAAAATAAAATAAAAAAATAAATAAAAAGAGAAAAGAAAGAGAAGTCTAGAGAACATCATTTGAAAATTGAAAAGAAGAGGAGAAGCTGGCCACTTTGTCCCTGAAATAAAAGAGGAAGAATAAGTTTTTACTGGAATGAAGGTTGTGAAGTCATGAACCACTCCTTACCTTACTGATTTCTCAATTTAGATTCCCTTTTTACCCCTTTTATTCTTTACATCCCTCAGCCATAAGCCACATTACAACCCATTCTAAAAGACCTTGTGGATCCAAAGACAAATGAGTTGTCATGTGAAGATGAAGAGTTGCCCAATCTATGGTGAAAATCCTTGAAGATGTCAGAAATTAGAAGCTTGGCCTATGCTCATGCTTGCAAACCCATTTGGGGTAGGTCTGCAACTGCTCTTGAGCTGTGAGATTATGAACACCCTTAGTTTATTAATGTTAAGAGATAGCCCTAGTGAGAATTGGGTCTGAACTTTTACCTCTTTAGGGTGGTATCCAACCTGGATCTTGAATCTAAGGCAAGCTGGGTACTGGTTTTCATACATTGAAATTCTAATGTTAAATAAATGGTGGTCAGGCAAACACTTGTTACTTTTAAGTTCTAAATGGCCTGCAAACATTATTGTAGTTTCCTCTAAGTGTTAAATGGATGTGGAATGAAACTTTAAATATTTGAATCTGTGTTGTCATTATCTGCACTATATTTAACTAATTTTAATGGTGAAGTTTGTGGGTGTCTTCACTGAAAACCCTCAGGAGACTTCACTCCTCCACTAGGGATCACCTAGGGGTTTAAAAGGCTTGGTACATATGCTAAATGTATCCGTGATCCCTACAAAAGTGGCGTTTACAGCTTTGCTAAGGGACTAGCAAAGATTAGGTTTGGGGGTGTGTTAAGACCTGAAAAGTATCACTTTTCACCCCTTAACTTAATCTCTGTTAGACCCTCAGTCATTTAATAAAAGTGTTTTAAGCCTGTTCTGCAGATAATAAACAGCAGCTGTCATTAAACCCTGAACCATGCCAAGAAGCTCACTGTTGCCCCAGAACTACCTTAGCAGAACAAAGGATGAACCCAGACAGAGAGTTGGCTGAAGCATAGGCACATCCAAGCAGAAATATATCAAGAAGAATGCCTCGTGCAAATGTCGCAGGGTTCAATTGAACCAGGGATAATGCCTTCGCGCAGTTGTCGCGAGCCCCTGGAGGAAGCACAACAACTGGTCGCGCAGTTTGCGCGTCGTTCTCGCACGGTTTAGTGCCAGAAAAAATTGAAAAGCAAGCCTCGCGAGATCCTCGCGAGGCTCAGTCTAAAGCATTCACGCAGTCTCGCACAGCTCAAAAGAAGAACCGTTACGCTTCGCACGACTCACTCAGAAGAGAAAGCTTTAGGTATTCCCGCGCGCAGCTGTCGCGTAGTGGCCGTTTGGTGCCAGAAAAAATTAAAAAGCAAGCCTCGCGAGATCATCGCGAGGCTCAGTCTAAAGCATTCACGCAGTCTCGCACAGCTCAAAAGAAGAACCGTTACGCTTCGCACGACTCACTCAGAAGAGAAAGCTTTAGGTATTCCTGCGCGCAACTGTCGCGTAGTGGCCGCGAGATACAGACCTTCAGTGAATCTCGCGCGACCCAGAAACTCTTGAACACTACTTCTTCGCGAAGATCTGTTGCGAGATTCACCAAGCGACGAACCGCGCGAACAATCCCCGCGCCATTCAAAGTTGAAAGAGCAATCTCGCGATAGCCATTTTTATTTCGCGATGACTAAAATGCCAATCCTGCGACTGCATGGATTTCAAGTCAATTCAACCCCGCGACGCCAATTCTATCACGCGAAAAGTTTGGAAATCGTTTCTACCCAGCGAGGATCGAATTATAAACTTCTCCTCACTTCTGCAAGGGCAATCTGGGAATCTCCAATAATTAGGGTACGCACTCCAATGCTTCAATCTCCGTGCACATGCCCCGAGGCATCCAAGGGATAAAAATGAGCCACAATTATATTAAGAAATTAGGGTTTTCCTAACCCTAATTGGAGGGGAAGCCGACTGCTATATAAGCCTAAGCCTAGCTTAGGTTTGAGAGGATCCTGGCTGGGACTTAACTTCTGTGCTTCTTCTCCAAAAACCAACTGTAGAATTAGAGTAGGTTAAGGTTAGGGTTTAGGAGTTTTTCTATTTTTTTCCTTTTTCTTTCTCTTCATAGTCCAGCACTTGCTGGCTATGCCTTTTGTATGATTATCTGATATAGATTTTAATGGAGTTTTTGTAATAGGATCTGTTGCATGTATGGGATGTTGCTCTTGTTGTTAGTTGTGCTGTACAAGATTGCTGCCTTGAGATCCTCCATTGCTAAGTTATTTTGTAAGCAATGGAGGATTACTTCTAAGGTACTATTTTTATCTAAGTGACCTGTGTGTCCAGGTTAGGCACTTTGCAGGCCTTCCCCCACCACAGGACCCACTAATTCTGAATCCCCATGGGAATTTGTGCTTGTAGCCTTGTGAACATGGTGGTGGCAACAATGTTCTTGTTCTGTCTTAGCCATTTGTGAGGAGGATAACCTCTGTGCATAGTCTGTGACCATTCAAGTGGACAGATTATAGCCCTAGGGTGAGGCCAAGTCATGGAACTAAGATAGATCCTTCTTCTCTGCACTTGTGCTTGTAGCCTTGTGAGAGATTGTGCAGTGACAGACTCCCCTATAGTGAATAGATCCACCATCAGATTGCAGATCTGAGTTGGCCATAGAGATTGTAGGCTTGTGACTGGATCACTGCAGTCTTTCTAAAGCAGTGAACAGCCATGCTCAAAAGCTAGTACTCAAACTCTTGCTGGTCCTGTGTGTCCAGGCTTGTCAACTTTGTAGGCCTAGCCCCACACATAGAACTTTAGAGGATGAGGTTCCTATGGATTCTTGAGCTTGTAGCCTGAATGAAGTAGTGCCTACAATGATAAACTTGTTCTGACCCATCTCTGGATTGTGGTTCTCCTATTGGATAGTCTGTGACCATTTAAGTGGACAGGTTATAGCCTTAAGGGATTGGATCAGGGCACATGGGTGAGTTGGATTCTTTCTCCTCTTTGGTGATAATGTAATCATTGGACAGGATTTCTATAGCAACAGATCTGAGTCTGAGTTACAAGACCCATCAGATCTGTACCTAATAACATACTTCTCACCCTTTTATATTTATTTTCTCACTCCACCATCCTTCTTAACCCTTTCTGTAATCTAGCCATTAGGATACCTTAGAATTTAGATTATAGTGACCCTAAATCCCCTTCCATTTAGGATTGCTAGATCTGTAGTCAGATCTGGAGGGCCTACTAAGGATAGCTCCCTTGGAGCTTTAGATCAACTTCCTTGTGGGATAAACTCTTACTTATCAAAACTTGCTACAACAGGCCCTGTATCTTACAGGACTGTACATATTTTAGGCTTGCTGCTCTGTCATTTTCAATCCACCTTTCATTCACCCCATTCTTATCACTGTCTCCATTATAGTTAGTAGCAAGCACTTAAAATAACCCAACACCTTTTCCAGCTGAAGAACCTTTACCTTTAGTTAATGGTTCTCCTATTCCAGCTGAAGAACCTTTATACGCAGGTCGTCGAAGCCTTTGCTCTGCTCTCTTATTGACCTCTCACAGTCTGCTATTCTTGAATCAATAGACTGCTTCCATTTTTTATCAATCCGCTATTTCGCGGACTTACGAGAATTTGGTTCTTCTTCTTCTTCTTCCTCCTCTTTTTCTTCTTCTTTCGCTGCCTCTTCTTCTTCCTCCTCTGCCTCTTCCTCGTTTGTTACGCTAATAATATCAATGCCCATTTTTTTCTTCTGCACGATAATAGGAGAGGCAGATTGTCCTTCACCCACTTTCGCAGGTCTCTGCCTTGTTACCAATACGGCTTTTACTATAAACATAATCCTTTCATAGGGTGTGGCCTCCAGCTCTCGGACGCGGGAGGCCTATAAGATGATAGATATTTCACATTATTTTCGATTGATTAAGAAATTGGGAATACACGACCGCTTCCTTAAGAAGCGATTACACTCCTAAGTTGAGGCGTCGCTTCATTTCATAGCGATTGCGCTCGTGTTAGAGGCGTCGTCGCCTAATTTAGAAGTGAATCTTATCTTTTAGAGGTGCCATCGTTTTATTTGGAAGCGATTGCGCTTCTACATTGTAGCGATAGCGCCTATATTTAGATGTGATATTGTTTCGTTTCAAATTTACTTTGTGCTCGAAGTCTGTGATGTACGATTTCTTTGTTTGGTCGTTTGCTTCTCATATTAGCAGTCTTGGGAAGCGGACGACGCCAGCAACCTTCAGTAAGGTACACCTGCCGTTAATCTCGTACGTCAAGATCTAAGAAAAATAAAATAAATATTTAATGACTTTCGTAAACGTCAGCGCTTCGTAGAAAATAAAATAAGATATTCTGAGATACGACATTATTTGCAGGGCAATAGTGCAACCATAAATATTATAAACATGCGCTGCTTTTACTTTCTTAGCTATACCCCTCATCCTCTTCGCTTTGTCCACCCATATTAGAAGTTGATTATACGCATGACGACCCCATGGATGCACGTTAAAATTGGAGAGATCATCAACGAGGTCGAGGTGGCGGTTATCGAGGGTGTATTTTATGTTTGGAAATAGGACGGTGGCGAGGATGCATAACAGACAGAGTTTCAGAAAGTTGTCGTTAGCATCCTGCTCGAGACTGTCAATTACTTTTTCGATGTGTGCCCTATTTAAATATTTGAGGCCCCTGAAAAACCTATATCTAATGGTTCGTTTTTCAGAAATCTCCACCTTCGGAGGGTAATCGGGGGGGTCGGTCATTCAAAGACTAGTTATCAAGGCAAAATCAAGGTCTCGAAATCTGATAATGCCAGACTTGCCAGTCCCAAAATTTCAAACCATGCTATGATCTCAGAACTTGATGATTGCATTCAGGAGACTATTAATGCATATCACGACCTTTGGAGCCATAAAGAATACACTGAAGACTGAATCCTTAAGCAAATTTTCCTCTCAGATGCCGCGCCATAAATGACTGGACTTTCTGATGGTACACTTAGCCGTTGGGGTCTTGAGAACCTGCTTCAAAATATGTGACATAAAAAATAGAAAAGTTTAGAGAAGAAAGTACTAATAATAAGAGAGGCGTCGCTTCCATGTACAGGAGCAAACGTCTCAAATGTTGGAGCACTGATGCTCCAAAAGCTAGAGCGGTGAGGCTCCCCCGCCCATATATGAGGCGTAAAAGCTTCATCTATGGAAGGGATGACGCTTCTATTTGTCATTTTTAAAACGGGATGAAAATAAAATGACACTCATCTTGTTACTAGATACATAAATAAGTTTCCGCCGCTTTGATGTTTCTTACTGCACTCTGAGAAGATGAAAATTGGGGGGAGGAATGCGAAAAGTAATTTGTGAATTTGTAATTTACAAAATTTCTGCCTTAAATATTTTTCTCGAATGAGAATGATGGCCATTGCACAACACGAAGTTAGGCACCGTAATCTAGTCCGTCTCCCCTTCGCTCCTCATTTAATGTTCTGATAATGGTAATAAATGAAATACGTTCGGACATTGTTTCGCACAAAATATTGCTACGTGTCAAAATTTGGGACGCTTCGTATCATGTATGGAGCGCTAACGCTTCCTTCTTGTCGAGGAAACGCTCACAGAAGATAGTGCCAACGCTTCTTACCTGAGCATTAGCGCTTCTCAGGAGGAGCGAAACTTCCTCTAACGGAAGGGCCATTAATGTTCAACATTCGAGCAATAAATGCTAAACATTCCGTCAATTAATAGACTTCCCGAAGGGGTGTCTTAAATAGTCAATTCAAATAGTAATGATTACCATTGTGAACTACGAAGTCATGCCCCACTTTTTATTTAATGTTCTGACAATGGTAATAAATGAAGTAGGGCCGGACGGGCTACGTGTCATAAGAAAGACGTCATTCATTTCACAAAGGGAGTGCAAACGCTTCGACATAATCGTGCAAATGCTTCGTATCGAAGCGTAAGCGCTTCAACATAGGCGCTTTAAATAGTCGTGCAAATGCTTCGTACCGAAGCGTAAACGCTTCGTCATAATCGTGCAAACGCTTCGACATAGGCACCTTAAATAGTAATTTTTAAATATAATGATCACCATTGGAAATCACGATATCATCCCCGCTTTTAATTAATGATATAACATCAGACATCGCGATAGCATGTCGTATAGGAAGCGTAATCACGTCCTTCATAGAAGCGTAAACGTTTCGAATTAGGTGGTCTTCTTGTATGTCTTTTCGAATATGATCATGACAAAATCACAATGTCAGGCACGGACTCCCAGCATCTCGCCATGCTTTGCCTTTCTGATTCTGTCAGTGTCAGTGGTAATAATGGTTAGAGCGCGGTGAAATTAGGAAAAGGAGGGACTGTCGCATCAGCGACAGAGGCACTACGTGTTGAGCTTCTATCAATATGCGCAAAGATATCTTTATGCCAGAGCACATATCATTAATTAAAATTGTATAAAATATGTAAAAAAGTTATAAAAAAGAAATGCACACTTTGTGTCGAGGCCCTAGTGGTTGAACCCGATGTGGATTTTAAGAAATTTATTAAGTTGGATCTATGGTCATTGACGCCTTGTAAAAATTTAAGAATTGGATTGGTTCGATCAGGGTGTCTGTTCTGTTGGAACAAAATGATAATGAAAAAGCATCAAGTGCAAAGGCGTGGTTGTAAGCCTTTATTAGGCTGCATTTCCTGTTTCTTTCTCTAGGCAAATTAGCTTCAAACTCGGTATCATTTTCTGGGATAAACCATGGGTATCCAGTGTTCAAACCGTTAGAGCGAGTGGCTCCTGAATTTTCGGCACCTAAGAAGGAGCAGGCAGGCATGTGCGCAGGCGAAGGCGTGTTTCTATTCCCAATTAGTATCCCATGTGATTGCGTACTCTTTGGGATTTGGAACTGGGTTGGGAGCCATTGGTGAATCGGGATCATGAGATAGAGGTAGATGAGTCTAAAGAAACTGATTTTCGTATGGTATGTGGGCCTGGTTGAAAGAGTGGGATGGAAGGGGGGAGGGAGGACAAAGGGAACTGAAAATTTTCCTTGGTTATATATGAAAGGAAAGGAAAATGGGGGTAAAACCCGAGTGGAGTGCTATGTTATGATAGCTGGTTATCGAAAATTATGTTTTTGAGTGCTCTTAGTCATCAAAGTAGAGTGGTAGCCCATATATATATATATATATATATATATATATATATATAACTTAAGTAGTGCCCTCAAATCATGGTCATTGAGGATATTATATAAAAATTTACAACTCCTTGCTCTTTTCAAACCTACATCCCATCACACCTCAATCATGTTGATTGCGGATGAAAGTAATTAGAGCCGTACTCCATTTAGATTTGAAAATATGTGACTCCTAAATGAGGAATTCCTAAAAAGTGTACGGTTATTACTAAATTAAACTTACTTAAAAAGAGATAAAAAAGTAGAGGAGACTAATAAGGAGTATGGTCCTTTTATGTTCAAGAGATGAAGAAAGTACGAAAGTCTTAAAAGAGAATATAAATGCAAGATGAAGGAGGAAGAGATTCTTTGAAAATAAAAAGCCAAAGTGAGGTGGCTCAAAGAGAGTGATCGAAACACATAATTCTTTCGTGTCACGGCATAGATGAGGAACAGGAAGATGAGGGTTGGGGATGTGATGTTGGAAGATAAAGAAGAAATTGAGAGTGGTGGTTAAGTTCTATAAAACTTTGTACAAGTCCAATGGATGGAGACGACCTCCATCTGATGGAATTGAGGTCCAGCAAATTTCAAGAACTAATATGGAAAATATGGAAAAGAAATTTCAAATTAGGAGATCAAAACGTTTTCACCATCTAATTTTAGGTTTTGTTGAAGGGGGAAATAATGAAAATATTTCATGAATTTTTCAGGTGGGGCAATATCTCAAAGTGTATCAAAACTCATTCTTTGCAATCACCCAAAAAAAAAAAAAGGCACTTTAGAAAACAATACCCCCAAAACAAACTTTTTAGCAAAAAAGACCCGACCTCAAATGTTTTAGAAAAACGGTGCTTTTCCGAATTTTAGAGCTTCAGAAAACCGTGAAAGCATTGTTTTTTTTTTTTAAAAAGTTTTTAGAAAAAACAGTGCTTTCACGATTTTCTGAAGTTTAAAAATTCGTGGAAGCTCCGTTTTTCTAAAACGTTTGAGGTCGGGTCTTTTTTGCTAAAAAGTTTGTTTTGAGGCATGTTTCTCTAATTATCCAAAAAAAAAGAGGTATTGAAATAATTGAGGAATATCGAGGATTTTGAACCGGATGTAAAATAAAAAAAACCGAATTGAACCGAATTCAATCCAGTTCGGTTTTGATTTGGTTTCCAGAAAACCAAAAACCGATTAGGTAGGGTGACTAAACCGACCACCAAGTGGGCCCCAAACCGATTCCAAATCGAACCCATACCGAACTGCCTCAAAAACCTTTGCTTTGATCCTTGGCAAATATAAAGTCTTAAAATGAGGACACTGTTGGTAATAACGTTTTGATGCGAGGACAATTTTGGTAATAACGCTTTAAAACAAGGACAATATTGGCATATGCACTAAAGTTAATGTAAAGCCATTACCCTATTTTTTTAGCAATGCCCTAATCTGCTTTCTCTTTCCTCTTTCTTTAGTTTCTAAAGTTGCAGCAGCTTGAGATGCACGAGAATCGCCATCCGCCATCCCCAGTAAAGGAAAGAAGAAGAAGAAGAAGAAGAAGAAGAAAGAAGGCTTTAGAACCAATCGAACCGAAAACTGACACAAACAAAATTTCCCGGTTCGATTACGGTTAGGGGTTTTGAACATATTGTACACTGAAACTGACACTGACGAGTTTCGGCTCAATTTCGGTGTGGGGTGTACCAAACCGAAAACTAAAACAATGGGTTTCAGTTCGGTTCGGTAGACCGAACTTGCATCTCCATTTTTATGGTTAGAATGTTGAAGCGCCTATTATTCTTTTCAGGTTTATCGTGGGATGAAGTGCATTGTCGACACTGAACTCAAAAAAGAAACATGGGCCAATGGAATTCATTGCTAACATTGAACTCCAAAAAGAAAGGGAAATTTTCAGAATTGACCCTATCAGATTCACCTTTTCCGTCAGAGACCCTATAGTTTCACCTTTCACCAAACCGACTAGCTTGGAGCCCAATTGACCCTGAGAAGAGTAAAAAGTCGAAGATACCCCTTTTATGACTTTCTTTAACCCACAAAAACATATACTTTTTCCTCATTTTAATCAGCTTCAGTTAGTGAGAGATAGAGGAGGCGAAGGTGAAGACGTCTTCTTCCTCAGTCTGATCAGTGCTTTGGAAGTAGAAAACACAGGCTTGGGAGAAGAGGACCCTGCATTTTGCCATTGGGAGAAGAAGACCCTGCAGTTTGCCATTGCGATGGGAGGTATGTTCAGATTATCCAGTGTAAATCCCAATTTCAGTTTCTTAGGGTTTCTTAATGGTGCAGTATAAAATAGATATATATTTTATTACTAATTTTTTATTAAAAAACTTTATTGCACTCCTAAACAAGATAGTCTATACTGACACTATAAACAGTCGATATCAATTATTGATTGTATAAACTGTTAATATCGTCTTTTAAAACAGTCAATATCGTTGTTCTAGACAGTCGCTGACTATATATACAGTTGATATCGTTGTTCTAGATAGTCGATATCGATTGTCTATACAGTCGGTATCGATTGTCTACACATGCTCCATCTCCCCTTTTTATCATCTATCTTATGACTCTTTCCTTCACAGTCTTAAACAGGCGATGCCGGAGGTGGGCATTCCTCTTCTCTCTATCTATGATGGTCTTCTTATAAGCGATGATGACTTGTATGAAGGTGGTTGGTAGAGGCTTCTTTCTATTTCGACGAATATTTTTTATGAATAATTCATAAGGCGCATGTACGCTGTCAGTTTTACGAGGGCAGATGAAACAATTTTGGTAAAGTTCTCTATGAAGATAGTGAATTCCCTTGTGCTTGCTGACATTTTGGACTTAGATGATTTGACCTTTCTATTTACGTTTTATAAAGATAGGGTGGACGTCATAAATGCATTCATCATTAAAGAACCATCATCATTTTGAGTTGAAGTTGAACAAGTACTTCTTGCCGTGACTGATTGTGTGAGTAATATTTCCTTTCAACCATATAAGTTTGATGATGATGGACCTATATACGATACAGTCCATTTAGGCGATGACGATGATATTATGGCGAAAATGTCGGTCAGGAAAGCAACTATTGATTGCTCCACTTATATCATATGATGACTCACTAAAATATATGTATGGGTTACAACAATGTCGTCAAGAGTTAGACTACACGTCAGAAAGGGTGGGGGATGAAGACGATTTCAGTCATCTCTTCCCCGATAGATTCACAAGTTGGTTGACTCACGAATTATGTTCTATCATTCCATTGATGGGGATTATTGGAGGAGCTCAACCCCATGTCCATACACATGAGCACTCCTTTGGTGAATGATCTAATCAACCATGTGAGAACCCCACTGGTGAAGGATCTAATCAACCACCAGAGAACGCCGCTGGTGAAGGATCTAGTTAACCACCTGAGAACCCCCAAAACTATGATAGCAAATCGGATGAGTTTATAAAAGGGAATCCGAGAAATTTCTTGAGAGGCATTGATAATCTCATAGTAGATAAAGGTTACGAAGGGTTAGAGACATCGGACGACTATTCCTGATCAAGATGTAGAAATCGAATACCAAAAGTAGACGTTTAAAGTTAGAGAGGTTTTTAGAGACAAACAAACATTTCAAAGAGCATTGAAAGAATACGCAGTGGAGGAAAACTTTCAAATCCGACCCTTGAAAATCGTTAGTTATCGAGTGACAGTCGGATGTTATGGACCCGGTTGTTCGTGGCCAATACATGTGTCTAAATTGACTGGGCTCAACTATTTTAAAATCAAGACATTCAATAGTACTCACACATGCAGGACCCCTAAGATCAGGGCGCACGATCATCGTACTGCAACAATCTCCTTCATAGGCATCTATGAACGGGAGAAAATTATGGAAGGATTTGACTATACACCTGCGTCAATAATATTTGACATTGTAAAAGCTTATAATGTACAAATAAAATATTCTAAGGCTTGGAGGGGGAAATAACTCGCCCTGAACGATATTAGAGGCAGTTGGTAAGGGCAATTTGTGGATCTACCGGCCTACGTGAAGGAGATGGAGGGGGTAGATCCTAATCTACGAATGTCCTTTCAACTAAACGCCTGACGGTAAGTTTCAAAGATTTTTTTAGAATTTTAGCTCGTGCATCGGAAGCTACCACAATACACTTCGTCACATATTACTTGTAGACACACACCTATGGGGATATTTCGAAGGGGTCCTACTTATCGCCTCAGTGGAATACGGTAATGGCAATATATTACTGTTAGCGTTTGCCGTCGTCGATATAAAAGAAGTGGATACATGGATGTGGTTTCTTGCATGGATAGGTGCGTTCGTGATCGATCAGTTTAACGAAGATTTTGTTATTATCACGGACAAGTCAAAGGGTTTAATAAAGGCGGTGAAACGAATCTTTCCTAACGCATATCATAACTACTGCATGCGACATATGACACATAATTTGACACACAAGTATCCCAAGAACGGTATGTTGGATCTGTGGTGGTAGAGTAAATTAAGGAAAAGTGATCCTCGAGCTGTAGAGTATATTTTACAAATAGACCCAAAGCATTAGGCACACACATATTTCAAAGGAAGGCAACACGATTCCCTCACTATGAATAATACTGAAAGTTTGAATAACGTACTAAAACAAGCTCGAGAGAGACCAATAATCGATCTAATTAGAACTACTAGAGAGAAAGTCGCCGATTATTTTTAATAGCGCAAACAGAGATATGAGAATTGGAGTATCGTCCTCTACCCTAAAGCAGACAATCACATGAAGAAGGTGCTCCAATGGGTTAGTAGAAAGAGAGCTCAATCATACAAGCGCGATCATTTCTAAGTAAATTATGAGAATTTCATTTTTCACGTCGACTTGGAACATAAGACATGTACTTACTGCCGTTGACACATTCATGATTTGCCTTGCTCACATGCCGTTGCAGCTATCAATCAAAGAAATTACGATTACCACAATTTCTGTGAGAACTGGTTTTTCACCGCTTGCTTTAGACAATCATACGATGAATAATGGGTTCCCACCCTCGATAAAAGCCAATAGAGAATCCAAGCTGACCAACTGCCAGAAAATATGAAAGTGAGACTGCCCTATAATTCTAGAAAGCAAGTCGGACATTCGAGGAAGAGAAAGATATGACCTAAGGGTGAAGTTAAGGCCCTACAGTGTGACAGGTGTAGTGAATATGGTCACAATCGCAAGAGTTGTACAATTGTGAGATCGATGGGTTGATAGAGTACGTGCTTCCTTTATATAGAAAATCGCTCTCTAATCCGAGCAATGACGATCGATATCACTCCATTAAGAGATTGCTAGTGATCCTTTAAGAGATTGTTAGAGCTCTTATATGAGAGTGATATCGTTCCATTAAGAGATTGATAACTTACATTTTCTATTAAGAGATTGGTAACTTGCATTTTCTATTAAAAAATGAGATTTTTTGGCACTTACATTTTCTATTAAGAAATGAGATTTTTTGGTAACTTGCATACTGACAGAGATTGGTTTATATTTTCCATTGTGAAGGTACGCCACGTTTCGAAATGTAATCAAAACGATAATAATGGGCTTGCACCTCAGGTGGGGGGGAAGACGATGTTTACGCCCTGAAACTTTCGAAGTTGTGAACGGGGGAAATGAGTCTGAGAGTTGCACCTCAGGTACTGCTTTTATTATATGAAATTTTTTCTTTATAATGTTCGCTTTTGTAACTCTTTTAAATTTCAGGAGTGAAGAAGGAACCTCCGATACAGAATCAACCTCCAGAATTAGGATACCTTGGTATAGATTTAACATAAGTCATCTACCGATGGATGATAGGATTGTAATTCACGCGCGATGGATGAAGATCAATCGCATCCAAAAATAGTGCAAGAAGCCGGCTAGATCATACAAGGAACGTTACGAGGTAAAGTTTGACCAAAAATTCGATTCGTAATAGTTATAAATTAGGAATGTAATATTTTTGATCAATTACAAATTTGGAATGTAATATTTACGATCCATTACATGTAAACTACAATTCTAATAAGTACATTTGCTCAAAACTTCCAACAGTCTTAGTTATGCTCCCATTAACTACAAGCATAACTAATATAGTTTTAAAACTAATAAACGTCTGTCTAAAGAGTCGCTGTCACCTCTATAGACAGTCGTTGATGATTGTCTAAAGAGTCGTCAACGCCTCTATAGACAGCCGTTGACGACTGTCTAAAGAGTCATCAACGACTCTTTATTCCGTCGTCGACTCTTTATATAGTCGACGATGACTCTGTAGACAGTTGTCAACGACTCTTTAAAGAGTCGTTCGACTGTCTACAGAGTCATTGACGATTGCCTATTCAGTAGTTTATTTAGTAGCAAATTTTTTTAGATTATTTTAGTTAGAGGTTACTTAGTAGCAAATTTACAAATGCTCAAATTTATAAATGCTCAAATGACTGGTACATATTAGAGTAACAAATTTACAAATGACCAGTAGTTTACAAATGGTCAAAATTTCAAAAGAATTTACATTACAAATATAGAGTTACAAATTTATATTACAAATTTTCACGACGAAGACGGATCCATAGGTACGTTACAAATTTACATTACAAAACTATGATGACAGATCCATGGGTACCTTTTTACCAAGGTTCTCCTCGTCGTCTGATCCCCCTCCATTATCGGTGTATGTAGCCAGGGCATGACCAATTTCTGCCCTAATCCTACTCATATTTTCTTACGTGAAGTCGAATATCTTCCCCGCTATGAAGTACTCCACATACTTCAGTATGAACACCCTACAATCCCACCCATTGCTCTGTTGAGGAATAGATTTGATTCGACAGTCTATAGATGGCCATAGATACTTACCCTTAGATGCAGTGGAGTATCCATATAAATATAAAGCTTGAGAGGTAATGAGTATATTTCAAAATAGTAGAATGTCAGATAATGTAGCATCCCAAAAAATTTGAAACCATAGGTCTTAATTTGGTGTGTGTCCATTGAGAAATGCATCACTGTTTTGGATTTTTTAGATATATCATCTCAGGCCCGTTTGGACTGCGTTTGAGATATTTGGATCAAAGATTATACACCGTGGAGGTGTATTGGCTTAACGCCGAGTTCGATTGATAAGTGGTTGGGGATGTAGGCCCCACATAGAACCAAAGAGTGTTTGGGTAGTAAGAAACACCTCGCTTAGGTGTGTCTATTTCACACGAAATCTAGTTCTTTGGATAAGGCTCACACCCAAGAGGGGTGTATGTGCTGCATAGGGGAACTAGCCCCTTTAAGTTATAAAAGGCAAAGCTTCTTTGGGAAGCTATTACCAGTTTGCTTTGTTTGGGTTTGGGTTTTAGAGAGAGAGAGAGAGGAAGAGAGGACCTTGAGGAAATCGCCGCCATGACGCCAAATTGGCTCCGTTAAGTTTCGAAGTATCGACTTCGTAGTGATTTTTTTGCCTCGAGAGCCATTGGATTCCAATATCGATGAGATTTTAGAGATTTTGAATGTGTTAGTTTGACAGTAAAGGATCAAACGTATTGATCGCATTATACACAATTAGGAGAGCGAAGAGTGGAGTGTGTTGAAGGGGAGCTTGGACGTATGCTTCATTTCGATTCAATCGACGGAAGGATCACCAAATTTCACTCCGAAACCCTCCGTGGCAACCATCCTTGAAAAGCATGTGATCGACCGAATAAAGGTAAGAAAGATGTGTCAAATGCATGGAGAGTGATTGTGTTAAGTCTTAGTAAAAATGTGATTTAAAGTATGATGTATATGATCAAATTTAGGAGAAAAATGAGTTTGGGAAGTTGAAACCCATGATTCAGAAAAAAATCTGTCAAAACTGATCGATCGAAATAAGTATCTAACCAATCGATTTTGATAGAGCAAAAGTGTGAAGGTTTATGAAGAAACTGATTGATCGAATTTGAATTCGATTGATCGAATTGAGGAACTGATCGATCGAAATGGAATCTGATTGATCGAAATTTTGTCGATAGGTTTCCCTTTAGGTCAACTAGATTCATTTATGGTCGACAGGCTGAATTCGTGAGCAAATTGATTGATTGAAATGAAATTCAATCGATCGAAATTGGTCGACAGGCTAAGTTTTAGGGTCGACAGGTTTCCTGTAGAGTCGACAAGATGTGATGTGAAGATGGGTTGGTTTTTGTGTAAATCGATCGGTCGATTTGGGAATCGATCGATTGATTTTCAAATCGATCGATCGATTCGAAAATCGATCGATAGGTTTGTGTGTTTTTCTGAAGAAACTGATCGATTGAAATTGGTTTTGATCGATCGATTTTGGGAACCGATCGATCGGATTTGGATTCGATTGATCGATTTTGTCAGTTTCTGAGATTTTCCTGTTTTGGGAAAGAAACTTGGGGAGACTTTGGGACTTCTTTCTCTTCGTCACTTTTGACGTATATGATGAACTTTGTTGTGTTCTAGGTTGGGATCAAGGATACGTGAGGTGAAGGTTACCTTGAGAAAGGAAATATTCATTTTGGCTCCACTTTGAGGCAGGGGAAACTCAATGCCGATTTCACTTTTGAATACTGTATCGTAGATGCCTTGGACATTGTTATGATTTTTGAACTGTACGATGATAGTTATGTTTTGAATTGATTTTTGAACTCGTGTTGATCGCTTTGACTGCATTAGAAAGATGTGAATAATTGACGCTTGAAATGTCAATTAGCTCGGCACTTGGACTTTGACGTGGAACTTGCATTGTGAATCCTTTGGATTCTTTTGATTGCATCCCTTAGAACTCATGCATCCCATGGACAATCATTGATAACTTGGACACCCTTGGATACATTGTGACACCCTTGGATACATTGAAACACCCTTGGACACATTGAGACACCCTTGGATAGATTGAGACACCTTTGGATACCCTTGTACTGTTTCGGTTGAAAATTCGACATTTTTTATAAATTTGCTTGAACTTGGACACCTTTGGATAATTCTGACTATTTTAAAATGTGCTTTTATATATACTGTTTTGATGAAACTCCATTTTGGAAAGTAAATGCTTTGAAAAGAAAGAAAATGATAATGCTTTGAAACTCAATTTTGAAAGATGGTTTTAATTTATGACATTGAATCTATGCTTTCTTGTGATAAAATGTAAATTGATATTGAATGTCCTCTACTGAGCTTAGTTGTTATCTCACCCCGACTATACGTCACAGGTATAACACCCATAAGGACACCGAACTTAAGGATTGAGGACTTGAGGATTTGTAAGATTTTCGGGATTGTAGATTTAGTACCGTGTGGATTTTGGTAAGTTCGGGTTTGGTACATTCGTATTATTATATACCTATTGTACACCACTGTTAGGTGATCGTTGGTCATCGCCGGTGGTTTAGTTTATTTCTTTTGAGATTATGTGTTCTCTATATAGAAATGGAGATTTGATTTAGTTCTGCCATGTCTATATATGCTTTGATTTCTGTGCTTATTAGTGGATGTACCAAGTTTTCTGTATCAGATTGTGATCTGCGATCTGGCGGTTCGGGTTTTCCCATTTGATTTAAAATATATATATATTTTAAGAAATTTAGGTTGGAAAAATTTGAGCTGTCACAGATAATCTAAGCAAACAATGAAAATTTGTAAGTTTGAACGAATTCGTATAACAATTACTTACCAGTGTAATGGTTTGTTAGAATGAATTGGGACAAATATCTGAAAAGAAGAAAATCATTTTAGCCTGTACGATTTGAAAAAAAAAAAAGTTGGTAGAGAGCGTAATGTACCGTTTTACATTCGTGAGCCCATAGATCCCGCAACCGGTTGAAGAAGAAATTTCGTAGCAGCTTTCTGCCTTGGTTCGCTTCGAGCTTCTTGGTGATTGTTTTAAAGTAGTACCCTTGCAAGTGCACAAGTTCGATGAACGAGGGCGAGTACAAGGGTGTCCAAACCACAGGAGAAGCGCGAAATTTAATTAATGTTAGAAGCGTAAAATGAACCTAAGAAAGTACCAAAGGTGAGATTTATCTATGAGGAAGACTATCAACTACACAAAATATGATTAATGATATCTAAATAAAGTTTATGCAAGGAAAATAATGATTAATTAAACAACGATGAAAAGATGATCAAGGATTCCGCTAATCCAAGTTTTTCAAATTTTCTATTAACAATCCAAACATTTCAATGATAAATTATTTACCCTCCATCTACTACAAGCAGAACGAATCGAAAAAAATGTGATGATGATAATCAACATACACTATCCTAACACTATGATGCATCCAATCACGATATGAATCATGTGAAAGGCAAAACATATCATAAGCATATAACCACAAGTAAAATCAATCGTACGACATCCTATATTGATCTACAAGATTGATCTAGGTGGAATAACTTATTTATTGTTGCTAATCACACGGTCAACGATTATAAACGAGTATTTGATGATAACACAATATGCTCAAACTTAAAGTCGTACGATTCAATAATTATAACAAGGAATACAAATATTAACCTAATTTTATTACAAGCAAAACGATTTGAGAAATATGATTATTTAATTTAGTATACCCTATCCCAACACTAGAATGCATCCAATCACGACATGAATCATGTGAAAGGTATAACGTAATACAAACATACAACCACTATAATGATTATCAATCATACGACATCCTATATCGGTCTACAAGATCGATCTGGGTGGAATAACTCTTATTATTGCCGATAACCAAGATCGACTACTATAAATAAGTATTCGATGATAATGCAATAAGCACAAACTTAAAGTCGTACGATTCAATATTTATAAAAAGAAATAATTGAAATGAAAATAATTAAACTACTCATCTAGGGTTTGCTTCCTCCTTGAATGAGCGATTTTAGTTGTTCATCTCCGATCCACACGCAAGGCACAAATCCAAAATTATCAAACACGTTCTTTAATTTATCAAATGCTCGAATATTTTAGGAAAAAATTCGGAACCTTACAAGGCTTTGGTTCCTACTTACAAACTAATTATCAAAGCTAAAACTAAAAAAATTGAAAAACTAAGGTGAAAACCCTAAAGAAAAACTAATAAAAATTGGCCAAAAAGAGGCTCCCAAAAGAGGACCAAAAGAGGCTCTCCAAAAACCCTAAACATTGTTTTGTTTACATAGGGTTCGAACCAAAAACATTCCATAAACAGATCAATCGTTTGAATTTAAAATCTGAAATTGGTGGGCATAAGTGAATTTAAACTCAATCGATTGACTCACATAATCCAATCGATTGAATTCAAATTTAGATATAAGTAGCAAAATAGCCGCTATAAAATCAATCGATTGAGTTCAAAATCTCAATTGATTGAGGTAGACATGTGACAAATTTAGCTCTCTTCAACAATGATTAGATCAGTTGGTTCTTCCACGGATTTTGCTGTTTCTGTTGGCTTCATGGTTCAATGCTCCCATGTTGTTCTTAATTATTCTTTTTTATGCTTCTGTAAGATCCAACGGACGACAATACCTAAATCCACTAAAACTATATAATACCCGTCAGAATGCCTTCATCGGATAGCCAAATATTGGTATTAGGATGCAAAATATAGTCATTTTTCGACACAGATCAATGGGCTGACCTCCGTTCGATTTGTATTTGGAATTCTTGATTGTAGAGTTTTTCGAAAATAATAAATTTGTCGAAATTCAAGTCTAAGACCATGTGAGTCAAAACGGTGGGGCCATAAGGAAGCATTTATCTTTTCGATCAGGATAAACACTGTCCCCACTAACTTCCAAGAGTCTTAGGTAGGCTCCCATTATCTGAAACATTACAAATACAACGTTAGAGCTAATAAACAACAGTCTGAAGTGTCGTAGACGACTGTCTAAAGAGTCATCTTCCACTCTTTAAACAGTCGGCAACGACTCTGTAGACAATCATCAATGACTCACTAAAGATTCGTTAACCCCTCTCTAGAAAGTCGTTGACGTCTGTATAAAGAGTCGACAACGACTGTACATAGAGTTGTGTTGATGACTCTATAGACAGTCGACGACAACTCTCTAAAGAGTCGTTCGACTGTCTACAGAGTCATTGACGATTGTTTATTCAATACTTACCTTACAGTAGCAAAAATGAGAGAAGTCACGCATGAACAATACAAAACTAAATATGAGAGAAGTCCATCAAACATTAACGCACCACTCAAGCATTATATGAGTTGTAAGGTTACTTACAATATTGTCCAGGTATGTCGTGCCTTTCAAATACCTAAAAGACTAGAACACGAGCGTATAAGCACCGATGGTGCTTACGTAGGTGTTGTATAAATAACAACCAATGTTAAAATTTAAAACTAAATAAACTACTAACTAACTATCATGGAAAAAATGAACTTACTCGTCTTCAGAAACAGGCTTGTTCCAGAGGGCCATCATGTATTTCTACTTCTCTGTCTGCTCAATAGTAGAAATGACCAACATCTCCTCATTGACACTCTCTATTACATGCTTTTTCTTTGGGGGCCCCTTTCGCCCTATCCTAGGTTTCACGGCAATGTGTTTCGTGAGTTTCCCTTGCCGAGGTCTCAAGCGAGGGCCAATTTGTTGCTCATGTACCCTTGTGAATTGGGAAGAGGGTTGCTCCTCACCAGCTGCCCCCTTATTGGCATGAGACTCGGGTTGCTCGTCTCCAGCAGCCACCTCCGCATGCATATCAAGAGATGGCCCCTTATTGACGACAAAAGGGATATCGAAGGCTGTGCTAGGCACCATCGATAACAACTCCGAAATAACATCCTAAACATCGAATGAAACATTATTAGAAAGTTATAATATTATATTCACTTATACAAACTACGTTATAACACATACCTCAGGTGTCGCCTCCAAAATCATTTTAATAAGTTCTTTAAGAATCCCTTGGTCCCTTTTGATCAACTTGTTGACGTGATTCATCGTTTGTAGATTCGCATCTCTTGAAGCAAGCTGCTCATCCAAAGAGTTGCAACGTGTCGCGAGGAGCTCATTCTCTTGCTCCAAATGGCTCACTCTCTAGGTGAGTTTCAAGTTTCCAAGCACCAGACCGACGATCCTCTTCAACAATGATTCATTAGAGGAGGTCGGTGCACTGACACTCTCCTTCGTGGCCTCCCTTGTTCTCGGCCTCTCAAAATTGACGGGGTCCTCTCCGAGGATGATTCTTTGTCCGACGTCGATTGATCGCCAAATTCTTCCTCGTCAATGTTGTCGACTGAAATGTTATTTCTCTTCTTCTTTGGCCACACATCCACTTCCACAACTTTCTTGACTTCAACATCTTTCCTCTTCGCCCCAACGACCTTCAGAGCCCGCAAATATTCTCGTACGACGGGTATCTCTAATTTAAATGAACTTGATTCGATGGGAGCACAAACCTTTTACAAAAAAAGGAAAACGCAAAATATCAAAACACTAAATTGAAATTTGAATATAAGTGTACGAATCGACTCTTTAAGAGGTCGGTATCAACTCTTTAAGCAGTCGGTATTGACTCTTTAAGCGGTTAGTATCAACTCTTTTAGCAGTCGGTATCAATTCTTTAAGCGGTTAGTATCGACTTTTTAAGCAATTGGTATCGGCTCGTTAAGTAGTCGATATCACCCCCTTATTCAATCGACATTGATACTCTTTATAGTCCTCAACTTTATAAATTTGACGTATATAAATTGATATCATACCTTGCTATTCAACATCTTTCCAATGTAGCCTTTCATCATCGATTGCGCCTTCTCTCCCCATTTCAACAATCATGAGAAAGGGTTCTTAAGGGGTGTCCATTCATGTGAGATTTGTGGCAGCATCTTATATGCCCACTGATCGATTTTAAGTTTAACCCTTGCAAGTGCACAAGATCTATTGTAGCACGGTAAGAACAGGGGTGTCAAACCTACGGGGAAACGTGAAATTTATCTAATTCTTTCAGAGACTTTAACACACCCAAGGAAGTACCAAGGGAGAAATTTGATTTACCACACAAGTACCAAATGATTTCCAATGCAATAGAAGAAAACTAATCAAACTAGGATAGAACAAATTATGATAAAGGAGAAAAATGACAGTTTATGAATTGATCAAGGAGTTAGCTAACCATCAATTCGTAACTTTTCTACCATTCAATCTCACAAATTTATTTTAAATCAAAACACCATCATTTATTAGGAAGACAAATAAATTGAGAAGAACGTGACTATAGATCCGGCATATCCTATCTAAAAACTATGACTTAGCCTATCATTTCGGTATGAGTCATGTAAAAAGGATAGCATATCTCAAGATCCTGAGTTACGACAATGATAAATCAATCATTCTGCAGCCTAGATCGGCCTGCAGGAACAAATCTAGATGGAGTGCTTTTACGGTCATTGATAACCACGATCAATGACTGTAAATAAAGATGTGATAATATTCAACCAAGCACACACTGATAATAGAATGATTCAATGACAAAACCATAAAATTGTAGAGACAATAATAAAACAGTTACTTATCTTCGGTTCGCTTCCTCCTTGAGCAATGACTTTAGCCGCTCATCTTCGACGTACAAACCCATTGTAGATCCGAAGACATCATTTTAACAATGCTCTTTTATTTATCACAAAATCTCCTTATAATGCTTTTGTTCCTAGGTACAATCTAAGCTCTCACAATTATAAAAGAGAATTAAAAATAAACCCCAATGCAACTACTGAGAAGAAGAAGAACCAAGAAGAACCCTCCTTAATTCAACCTCCCCCCAATGATATATAAAAAAAACAATTAAAGAAAAAGTCTTCTTCAATGAGTCGTAGCTTCTTTTATATAGGGCCGAGCAAACTCTATCCCTAATAGCCTCAATCGATTGAGAGTTAAATCTCAATCGATTGAATTTTGATTCGGAGTAAGTGGGGATAATGCTATCTTCTCTTGTCAATCGATTGACACTTTGTCCTCAATCGATTGACATCCAGGGGTAGATTCTCCATTCTCTTGGTGGATGTTGAGCTGCTTTGTGGATTTCGATGCTTCTTTTGACCTTTTTATCCATAGCCCTTGTGTATCCTTTAATTACCCTCTTTTATGCTCTTTTACGATCCAACGGTTAGAAACATCTGTAATCATTAAAACCTTACAACAACCATCAAATGCTTTCATCGGACAGCTAAGTGTAGGGATTAAGGTGCAAAATATAGTCACATTTCGGCTCCGATCACACCCCCAAACCTACACTTTGCTAGTCCTCGAGCAAAGAGAATGAAAAATATGTTAAAGCAAATAAGACTAACATCCTAAAAATTAAATGCCACTTTCGTACGGAACACGATTGCATTTAGCCTATGCAACAAGCCTTTAAACCCCTAGGTGATCCCTAGTGGAGGAGTTGTGTCGCCTGAAGGTTTTTAGGGAAGGTACCTACAAACTTCAAAGCTTATGAATTTCAGAATTTTTTAGTCATGCCCTTAAGTAGTTAAATGCTTATCGAAAATCCTTTAGACTGCTTCTTACCATGTTCAATTTATTAATGCTCACTCAATTCATTGTTTTTTCGATACTCATGAGTCATTACCTAAAAGTGTTATGCAATTACCACTGCTAAAATTCTTTTCTTTGAGAATGAGTTTGAATTAGGAACCTCTAGATCACATGTCTAGACTCAATCCTTACCATGGGTATACACTCAGAATGAACTCACTTCGATGAATAGTTTTATTTTTTTCTCACATGTGATATGAAATTTTAACACAAATTAGAAAAATCTCACATGTTATAGGAAAGACGATTCATCAAAGAATTTTAAGAGAAATCTCATTTGAGAAAGATATTTGTATCCTAAGCATGCATATACCAAGTACCATAGACATTGTATAATCACTCTCCGCAAGGGCATTTACTGCTCATAATTGGATCAAAAAGGTCTTTTCTAAGGTTGTAATAGGGCTCAGGCAAATGGTTAAGAAAGAAAGGGAAGATTGGATTCAAATTTCTCTGAGAAATCGGGACAAGAAACACCCTTGATTTTCTATTTTTTCAACTTCCTTTTTCACAGTTTCTAGGACCTTTTTCTTTTTATAAACACTTTTCTCCCTCTTTTCTTTTTCTTTTTAACACCACTTTCATATATTTCTTAATACTGAATTTTCTTTTTCTCTCCCTCTTTTTGTACGTTTTTCTGCCCTGCATTCCTTACAGATATAACTGCCACAACTCTCAATTTCCTTCGTTGGTCTCATCCCTAATTTCTCAGAGATAACGGGGTAAGGCTTTTTCACTTTGGTGTGGGGTATGGCTAATATAGCTTACAAGGAATAATTAAGACAAAATCTTTCAGTTGAGTCTCAAAGGGGGTGCAACAAGATAAATTCAATATAAGGTGGGGCCTTTTGGTCACAAACGAGCCAATAATAGCCTTAGATCATTTCCTTTTAAGATGGTAACAATGCCTATTTGCCTTGAGTTTTTACACACTGGTTTCTTGTGTAATGGTATAACACATGTGAAGTCAACAAATCAAAAATAGAGTATACGAGATTTCAACAAATTAAGCAAGAGATTCAAAGATACTTCAACTTTATTTCAGCACTAATAAAAAATGAGGATAAAGAATTTTAAAGCTCACTAGGTTTTGGTCTTTCTTTGTGATCTTAGAATTCCAAGTCATATACTTATTTCTCAGATTTGGAATTAAAGCAGAGTGATAGTACAAACTTTTTCAGGCATAGATAATGAATATCATTATTCAATTTTAAACTTTATGAGCATTTATAAAATAATCATGGCATGATAACAATAATTTTTTTTTTAAGGAATTTCCGGTCATCAACAATTGAAGATTATGAATAAAATTTGAGATTCATAAGTTTAATGGTCATCAGTCGATCGATTGAGACAATAGTCTCAATCGATTGACTGATACAAATTTCCAATAGGCTAATGGGCATCAGTCGATCGATTGAGACAGTGATCTCAATCGATTGACTGATAAACTTTAATGATCCGAAAACAGCCTTTTAATATGAATCGAAAATAACCCCCCCAAACCTGAACTGACCAATGCCCTCATTGGCTTGGATGTGTAGAAAGTATGGGAGACCCCCCCAAACCTGTTTAATGCAACCGAGGACCATGAAAGTAGACCAAGTGAAAGGTATTGTGATCAAAAGTTCAAAACACAAATATATAACTAACTAAACTTTATTTAAACTGAGCAAATTATTACACTTATTGAAAATTTAGAGAAAAATAACCTAGTCTAAAACAAATTTAATGATAACCTAAACTAAAACATGAAAATCGAATAACAATAAAAAGGACTCCTAAAACTAGACCCTAAAGCTAACAGTCTTAATCCCTTCAATCGTCCATGATGGATCTCCTTTCCTTTGGCTTCGAAAACGCGTAATTCCACATCTCCTCCAAGATGCCGCCCTTGCGTGGTGATGAAAAATGCGCTTCTGGTGGAGAAGATGGTGGGGTCGGAGATGGCAGCTCTAAATCATTCACCTCATGCTGTGCCAAATCGAACGGTGGTCGAGGTGCGTTAAGGCGTGGACGTTTCCTAGACGGTTCCATCAATTTCTTCACTGCCGAGCGGGTACGATATTTGATGGAGGTCATAGCAAAAGCTTGGGGGAAGGAATAACATTTTGACTATTGGAAGAGACTACCCTAAGAGGAGTATAAATAGAGAAAACGTTCTAAGTACGGACTCCTAGGACTCATAGAAACTTATAACCTAAGGACTTTACGGATGGTTCAGATCTTAATGTTCGGATTGGGAGATGTAACTTTCCGGAATTATACATTAGTCAATCGATTGACATTTTATTGTCAATCGATTGACACAAGAAAGCGAGGGAACCTTTTCGTGCACGGCTCAAATTCTATTCCCAAAATAGTTTATTTTGAGAAACTTTCTGTTTCTGACTTAGTTGGATAGTCTTGCCCATGTAGAAGTCAATCGATTGAAAATAAATCCTCAATCGATCGACTAATTGGAGTTGATTTTTTGAAACTGATGAGAACTTAAAGTGCTCACTCGATTGAGAGTTGTATCTCAATCAATTGACTGATAAGCTTTATATCAATCCAAGAATGCACAGAAAATGTAACACACTAAAAATAGTCCAATTCTATTGATTTGTAAGATTTGATTACAACCATATGATCCCTCACTACAAGAAACTATGATTAATCCTACCTAAAAATAAAAATTCAAAACACACCAACCAAATTAACACTAAACACGAAACACGAAACAAACACAAACAGAAAACAAAAACACTAAACAAACACAAACACTAGACACTAAACATCATCATCATCATCAAATTCAGGGTCTCCCTCCTCATCCATCACCGCTCGCGCTCCTGCGATGAATCCGTCGGCACGCCCAGGGAACGATTCTCGGGCCATCCACATGAGGAGAGAAGTCTGAAACCTAGACCGTCGAGCAATACCTCCCACAGTGGTACTCAACCCATCCATCCGTGCCTCGAGGCGAGCGATTGCTGCCTTGGCGTTAAAATCAGGGACCTCTTCGGGACGAGGTCGTCTAACACCACCACGTTGACGTTGTGCGGGGTTTGGTCGGGGAGGAGGAGGTATTTCATCGACTTCAATTAGAGGTGGCGTCACACGTAGAATAGCCTTGATGCTCTTATCCCAAACATTCGTGCCGTAGTGATAGAATTGCATATCACCCATCTCTTCATCATCGTAAATCGGGCACCCAAGCTGGTCCAAGAGATGCATCACATAGTGCGGGAAGTGAATAAGGATAGCCTCTCGCTTCTTCGGTGTAGTGGTGGTAGCGATGTCCTGGTAACACCGATACATCTCCTCTAGCATTAACCCCGGCGCATCAAACCACGTATTCGTGTGTGCCGCATATAGTGCTAGCAATCTATTCTTCATTCCCTCACTCTTCGTGCCATGTGGTAGCAAATTAGTTGACATAACGATGTCCCAAAACAAGATGTCCATTGGTAGGACTGCTCTTTTAGTTGCCAAACCGGTCTCGCGCCGTCCTCCACACATATCGTTGATCATGTCATTCTGACTAAGATCAATAGCCGGATTGATGTGGTGATTCAATGGGCGAACCACGAAGAAGTTGAAAGCCCGTGTAAGATCGGCCGCATGCAGGTTATATCGCCAATTATCGATCCTGAGGCTAATAAATGGCAATCCTGTTGGCGAGAGTGGTGCAGGTACCCACTCCATTTTCTGGTAAAACAGGCAAATGATACGCAGAGAGACATCAATAGGTGGAGGGGCGAGCAACATTTCTAAGTGCAGAGCTTCGATGAATTCGATCGAACGGGCGCATTCTGCGATGCGACGATATTTAGCGAGATTGAAGAAATTCTCCGTTTGAAATTGGAGATCGACATACTCGTCATTGGGAATGTGCATAGGGTGTTTGCGAGACGAGGTGGTCGGTATATCGGTGGGCCAGGCACTGCCATTTCGATCGGACGAGGAGAATGAAAATGTGGAAGCTCAGCTCGGATTGGAGGCGAATTGAGATGAAGGGGACCGTGGGTGTCCCCATTATATGATTTAAATGCCAATCGATTGAGGGTGGATCCTCAATCGATTGAAAACGGTTGGCCTCCACACGTCGCGAGAATTTGAAGAGACACCAGACATGCGGATGCGACGTGGTACACTCCACTCATCCACTCTTAATGTTAATGGATTGACACAGTTATGTCAATCGATTGAGAATGACCTTTACACAAAAAGTTGCACCGGTTGGGTGCCTCGGGAACCGACACAGTAAATAGGTAATCAAGTCGATCGATTGAGAGGTTGGTCTCAATCGATTGACATAGACGTGCCCCAAAAGTTAGCTGTTATGACAAGATGTGTCGATTGACGCTCCGATTTCCGAAAACTGGCCATAACTTCAAATTTCAATCGATTGAGAATGGACTCTCAATCGATTGACAAAAGAAGGGGGGAATGATGATGATGTTTGAACATCAATCTATTGGCATGGTAAGTGTCAATCGATTGAGTACAGAAGGTCAATCGATTGACTGTTTGATAGTCAATCGATTGAAAAAGACTCTTCTCACATAAAAACACATTCAAATAAGAAAACACACTCGGTTGCCTCCCAGGAAGCGCTGAGTTTAAATGTCGACAGCTCGACCACATTGTCGTTCAATAGCTCGGGTCACTGAGGTACATTGCCTCAATTCTCATCTGGGTCATTGGCTCGATCATCGACTTGAGTCGTTGCCCATTGACTTTGAGAATTCGATTGTCGTAAGGCTTCTAATTTCAATCGCCCCATGCACGGAAGTGGAGACGACCTGAAATGGTCCTTCCCACCGCGATTTCAATTTCCCCAGATGAAGCTTAAGTCTGGAGTTGAACAGCCAAACTTTTTGCCCAATGTAAAAATCTTTCTGTAAAATTGACTGATCATGCAACTTTTTGTATCTTTCCTTATACATCTTCGAATTCTCATACGCATCGTAGCATAGCTCTTCTAATTCATTCAGCTGAAGGCGTCGATGGGACCTTGCCTCTTTCATATCAAAATTAAATCATTTTATGGCCCAGAATGCCTTATGCTCTAATTCCACTGGGTGGTGACATGCCTTCCCATAGACAATCCGAAATGGTGACATTCCAATCGGGGTCTTGAATGTTGTGCGATATGCCCAAAGAGCATCAGATAGGCGATTCGACCAATCTTGTCTGTTTGGTCGCACCGTCTTCTCTAAAACTCTTTTGATTTCCCGATTGGACACTTCCACCTGACCACTAGTTTCGGGTGATACGGCGTTGCCACCTTGTGGGTAACACCGTATTTCTTCATTAAAGTGGCAAAATGGCTGTTGCAGAAGTGCGAACCGCCATCACTAATGATTGCCCGTGAAATCTCGAATCTGTTAAAGACATTTTCTTTCAAAAATTTGACCACAACCTTATGGTCATTCGAGCGGGTTGTCACAGCTTCTATCCATTTGGAAACATAGTCAACAGCTACAAGAATATATGAATACCCGAACGACGGGGGGAAAGGACCCATGAAGTCGATCCCCCATACATCGAAAATTTCAACAATCAGAATCGGGTTCAGTGGCATCATATTTTGTCTTGAAATATTTCCAAGCTGTTGACATCTTTGGCATTCTTTACAGAATTTGGCAGTGTCCCGAAAGATGGTGGGCCAATAAAATCCGCTTTGAAGAATCTTGTGTGCGGTCTTTTGTCCTCCATAATGGCCTCCGCAGGCCCCAGCATGGCAAAAGTTAATAACACTCAATTGTTCTTCAGGTACACATCTCCTGATAACCTGATCTGAACAAAATTTGAACAATTGTGGCTCATCCTAAAAATAATATTTTATTTGAGAGAAAAATAGATTTTTATCATTTTTACCCCATTGCGTAGGGATTCTGCCAGTTACCAGATAATTCACTATATTAGAGAACCAATGAACTTTTGTAGCGGGTGCACCAATTGCCATCAATTGTTCACTAGGAAAGTGTCACGGATAGTCTCAGAGACCGATGATTCTTTAGGGAGAATTCTTGACAAATGATTAGCCACAACATTTTCGACACCCTTTTTATCTTTGATCTCAAAATTGAACTCTTGTAGGAGCAAGATCCATCGGATCAACCTTGGTTTGGTGTCTTTTTTCGCTAGTAGGTATTTCAACGCAGAGTGGTCTGAAAAGACCACTATTTTCGATCCGAGCAAATAGGAGCGGAATTTATCCAAAGCATACACCACGGCTAATAACTCCTTCTCAGTGGTGGTGTAATTTAGCTGGGCATCAATCAGCGTCTTGCTAGCGTAATAAATCACATGAGGCATTTTGTTTACCCATTGGCCTAAGACTGCTCCAATAGCATAGTCAGATGCATCACACATGAGTTCAAAAGGTAAAGAATAATCCGATGGTTGGTGTTGGTTTATTGAGTGTGCATGATTTATTTGTGTTTTGAAAACAGGTTTGCAAATGCTAAGTTATACTGAATCTGGGAAAAAAAAATAAAGAAATATCAGCACAGAGAGAAGTGAATTAGCCTGCAAGATCAGGGCCAATTGTAGCAAGTTTTAAATGTGAGTAAAAGATCGTCCACAGAGAATTTGTTTAAAATACAAGATAAACCTCCAGATCTGAGCTACCAGATCTGGCCTCTTATCCTATCTACAGAGCACATAAGATGGGAGGTTGAATTTGTCACATTAACTAAATGATAAGTAAAAGTTAAACTAAATGATCCAGATCTGAGTTGGGGGAATTTTGATGTAAATTTATAAAAATGGAGAAATAATATCTAACTTTGATTTGGTCCTTGAAACACAATGAGAATGACTGCAGGTCAAATGAGAGATGATCCAATCTTCATCTGGCTACAAGCACAGATGCAAGATAAATAAGTCTAACTCAAGGATTAAATTTAGGCTTATGGTTATGGTCTGTCTACTTCAATGGCCACATACCATCCAATAGTCTTTAATCTAAACCCTTAATTCAGAACAAGAAATATCACTACAAATGCTGTGAGAGATTAGGTTACAAACACTAATTTCCACAGGGTTAATGAATCAAGGGAAATTGCATGAAAAACAGTAAATCTAAAGGAGTCTAGTGCAATAAGGAGATCAGAGGGAACCCTTAACACGAATCCAATTGAGAATGTATGGTTTACAACAACCTTTTCAAGTTCACATTTACAATTACAAAGCACAGCTTAAACAGCTCTCAGATTTGTAGTCTTGAATACAATCCTCTTTTGAATTACAGAGATATCTCACAACTCTCAATTGCAAGTAAAAGTTATGCTATTACAAGGTTTCAGACAGGCGAGCTGATCTGGAAATGGGGGAATAAGAATGAAACTCAAAACCTGGATGCCCAAATTGGGCAAATGGTTCATCTATTTATAGTTTTCCCCAGGTCTAGCTCAGATGCGTATCGACCAATCAGAAGTGCTCAGATCTGTATCAACTAATGGTAGTCGAGCACAAGGATCCAGATCTGTTCTGGCCAATCAGAATTGCTCGATCTGGTTCAGCCAATCAGGCGACATAAGCATCAATTCTGTTATGCAATTTAAAAATCTGTTAGAGCTTCTAGAAGTTCCCGCCAAGTGATTTCATCTTCGGGTGCTCACATGGGGTGGAATATGCCTTCGCTTCATGCTTAGAATCTTCTGGAATGTCTCTAGGTTTTTAAATGCATTGGGACGCGTGAAAAAGATTACTGAATTAACCTTACAGAAGCTAGGAATCTCCAGAATACCATTTCACATAGTTTAGGGAACGTTTCAAGAAGGTATCGTGACTCAAGCTCTTTTCAGAAAGTTCTGTTCGCAAGGAGTTCTCTTCTTTTCGAATAGGTCAATCATCCTTTCGAAGAGTTCAGGTACTCTTCGAAAACTAAGCCTGGAGCTTTTAGTTCTTTTCGTAGAGTTCAGGTTCTTTTTGAAATGTTCAGATTCTTTTCGAAAAGCACTCTATAGTGCATTTTTCTGTTCGAATTGCTCCACATTTCTTTTCTGGGTTGAGACCAGGTCTTTGCCTCTTCAGTTCAAGCATTTTGACAGCTAGTGAGGTTGTCCCTTCTCTTTCTTCCTTTGGATCGACATGGATTATCATCTTTTTGGCACTTTTAGGCTGCTTTCATGGTTAAGCCTGTCTTTATTGTTAGCTGTAACACAAGCACTTAAAACACTTATTTAGTTCTCTCAAGGGTCCATCAAGGCCCAGATTAAAGGGTGGAAAATGGCATTTTCTAGTTCTCAACAGTTGGATTATTGGTGCATTTGATAACAGCTCATGCAATTTTAGAAATGCTTTCATGCAATCCTCATCAAAGTCAAAAGGAACATCTTTTCCAAGCAAGTTGCACAATGGCTTGACGACCTTGCTAAAATCTTTGATGAATCTTCGGTAAAATCCAGCATGACCTAAAAATGATCAGATTTGATGAACATTTCTTGGTGGAGGCAGATTAGCGATTAAATCGACTTTTACCTTGTCAACTTTAATACCCTTTTTTGAAATGATATGCCCCAACAAAATTCCTTGGCGGACCATGAAATGGCTCTTCTCCCAGTTGAGAACAAGTTTAGATTCTACACAACATTGCGTCACTTGTGCAAGATGATTTAAACAGGATTCAAATGTCTTTTCGAAAACAGAGAAATCGTCCATGAATATTTCGATGAACTTGTCAATCATATCCGAAAATATGGCCAACATACATCGTTGAAAAGTGGCTGGAGCATTACATAGGCCGAATGGCATTCTGCGACATGAAAAAGTACCATAAGGACATGTGAATGTTGTCTTCTCTTGATCTACAGGAAATAGGGGCACTTGATTGTAGCCCGAATATCCATCGAGAAAACAATAAAACTCCTGCCCCGCTAACTTCTCAAGAATTTGATCAATAAACGACAAAGAAAAATGATCTTTTCTAGTAGCCGTGTTCAATTTTCGATAATCGATGCACACGCGCCACCCTGTAGTTTCACGGCTGGGTACCAATTCTCCTTTGGTAGTCTCTTTTACAATGATCCCAGACTTTTTCGGAACAATTTGAACTGGACTTACCCATTCACTATTAGAGATTGGATAGATGATTCCAGCATCGAGTAGTTTAATGATTTCTTTTAAAATGACTTCTTTCATGTTCGGGTTAAGTCGTCGCTGTGGTTCTCTCGATGGTGTACTATCATCTTCCAGATCTATCTTGTGCATACAAACTGATGGATCAATCCCTTTCAGATCAGCCAAGGTCCATCCGATGGCCTTTTTATGATATTTGAGCACTTTTAACAATTCATTCTCTTATTTTTCCGATAATGTCGATGAGATAATTACCGGGAGCATTTCCTTAGGTCCCAGAAAAGCATACTTGAGTGACTCAGGCAGCTGTTTTAACTCGACGGTTGTTGGCTGCGCGATTGATGGAGTCAGCTCATCCTTCACCTCAACAGGCAATGGTTCCTCTGTAATTTTCCTTTCACATGACGTATCACCTTCATTTAATGAAATCGTCCTCTTCTCTTCTGACTGTTTCCTCGTAGATCTTGGCTCCTTATAGATGGATAACAAAGTAGTTTCGAATTCTTCTTTGGTAAGCATTGATGGTAAAGCTTCATCCACTACTTTGTCCACTTGATCGATGTAGAAGCAATCAACCTCATCCTCATTGGAAAAATAATTTATTGCATGAAAGATATTGAGTCTAACTTTCATGTTTCCAAAGGAAACATCCATGACTCCTGTTCGAGAATTGATGCAAGCGTTTGCGATCGCGAGAAACGGACGCCCAAGAATGATTGAGACTTGATTGTTGGATTTAATTGGAGGTTCCATGTCCAACACAACAAAGTCCACTGGGAAAACAAATTTGTCTATTCCAACCAAAATGTCCTCGATAATACCCCTAGGTCTTCTTTCTGACCTATTAGCAAGTTGCAGTGTAACGGTCGTGGGTTTCAATTCGCCCAGACCTAATTTCTCGTATACTAAGTAGGGGATCAGATTGACACTTGCTCTTAAATCCAATAATGCCTTTCCAATTGGTTGCCCACCAATGACACATGGAACAGTTGGGACTCCAGGGTCCTTAAGTTTTCGTGGGGCATCCAATTGTAGTATTGAACTGACTTGATTTGTCAGGAACACTTTCTTTGATACATGAGTACGTGTTTTTCATTTTCGAGTGCATAAATCTTTAAAAAATTTTACATACTCAGGGACTTGCTTGATCGTTTCAAGTAATGGGAGATTTATCTTCACTTGTTTGAATGTTTCAAAGATTTCTTCCATTTTTGACGCTCCTTTCCCCATTCTAGATGGAGGTGTTAGGCACTCTGGGAATGGTGCCTTTGGGGTATAGGGACGAGGTTCATTCTCTGATTCTTCTTCAGGTACTGGTTGGACAATTTGAGGACCTTCTTTTTCTTTTCCTTTATCTAGTCCTTTACCTTTTCTCGCTTCTTCTTCTCCTTCCTTGTGAGGTTCCACTGGCATCTCCACTTGATTATCAACAACTTTCCCACTTCTCAGCACCGTAACAGCTTTCAACTGTTGACTGTTTGATGGTCATTCATCAGATGATGCTTGGCCTCGAGGATTGCTGATGGGTTGGCTAGGAAGCCTACCTTTCTCTTGTTGACTCAACTGATTTATCAATTGGCTGAATTGATCTATCATCATCTGCTGAAATGCTTGCATATTTCACATAATCTTTTCCTCCAAATCAGAATCTTTCGAAGCGGTGGTTTGAGATTGATTAAAATTCTGAATTTGGATGATAATAAGAAGGGTTCTGTTGAAAATTAGAATTATGCTGGAAATTAGAATTCTGTTGTGGATGAAAGTTCTGCTGTCCACTCACTACGTTGGATCTGTACTGCTGGTTCACCTGTCCAGTTTGGTTGGATCCTCTTCATCCTAAGTTGGGGTGATTTTTCTATTCCGGATTGTAGGTGTTTGAGTATATGTTCCTACCCTGTCGTTGATATGATTGAGTCAGATTCACCTGCTTTTGAGGAGTAGGTTCATCAGAGAAGAATGACAAGGTAGTTGGGCAATCGTTAGCCATGTGACCTGGGTGGCCACAAATTGAACAGGCGGTGGGGTTGCTGGAACTTTTAGCTTGCTTAGTTGCAACTAACAGCATGTTCATTTACTTGGACAACATGTCAACCTTTGTTGAAAGATCGGAGGTGTTGTTATTGACATCAACTAGACCACCTCTGGTTAACACATGAGATTTAGTTGCCACATCCAAATTAGTTCGCTCCATTGTCGCATTTTGGATTGAAGTTTGATATAACTTCTCAAACAATGCCCATAGTTCATTAGTCTCTTTCGTGGCACACGATCCTCCACAAGATGCATCAACCATGTGTCTCTCTTCTGGAATTAGTCTATTGTAAAAACTTTGGACCTGTTGCCACCTTGGCAGTTGATGATTAGGACAACTCTTAATCAATTCCTTAAAGCGTTCCCAAAATTCATGAAATGTTTCTGTAGGTTGTTGGGAAAAGAACTGGATCTTCTGACGCAATCGATGGTTTTGGTCATGGGAAATTTTTTTTTTTAGGAATTGACGGTGTAACTCTGCCCAACTCTGAATAGATTGTGGTTCTAAGGAGTAGAACCAAGTTTTAGCCTTGTCTCTTAAAGAGAAAGGAAAGAGTCGTAGCTTAGCTATCGCGTCGGTCACATTTTGCACTTGGAACATTTTACACACTGCAATGAACTCATTCAAATGAACATGTGGATTCTCGTTTGACAATCCATGATAAATCGATAACATTTGAATCATTACGGATTTGAATTCATAAGGGTTCCCTGGGATGGGGGCATGCATGATACTATCTTGATCCTCGTAAAAATCAGGATCATTATAATATTCCAATGTTCTTGGGCCCTCATCATGATTATTGTTCCCATTATTTCCATTATTAATGTTTTGATTGTTCCCGTTCCTTTGATCTGCCATAGTCTCAGTATGATGATACTGATTCCTTTGGATTCTGCAATTTTCTCTACAAGATCGTCTGATCTCAAGATTAAATGGTTGCAGATGTGGGTGATGAGAACGAGTAAAGCTCATGCACCAACACTCACAAACATGGTTGATGATTCCACAACAAACCACAAGTACCAACTTCAATCGATTGAAGTAATGCACACAATAAAATTTCCAAACAAGGACTTTATCAGTCAATCGATTGAAACAGTGGTCTCAATTGATTGATATTCAAAAGTCAAACGGAGTCAGCACAAATTTTTCAGCTTAGAAGGCAAGTAGCCGTGGTCAGGTCAATCGATTGACAGAGAAATGTCAATCGATTGAGTTCTATGATGAACAGTAGCCAGTATTAGAAGAAAACAAATTTTTTTTTTTTTTTAACAATTAAAATTCAAATTTAAATTGGATATATATATATATATATATATATATTTTTAACAATAATAAAAATTAAATTCGAAAATTGAAATTTTAAAACTTAAAGTAATCCCACACACTCCTATAAAATCTTACCTAAAAGAGAAAAATAAGGAAAAGAATAAAAGATTCCTATAAATCCTAAAGCAAGAGTCCAACAAAAGTTACTAACTAGAATTTAAAAAATCCTATAATATTTTCTAAAAGAGGAAGATAATAAAAGAGTCTCCTAAAAAATAAGAAATCCTAAAAATGTCAACTTCCTAAAAGAACTCCACAAAATCTTACCTAATGATAACAAAATAAAAGAAATCAGATTTTTCAGTTTATAGATCAAAAATGTTAATTCCAAATTTCAAAAGTTAAAATTTAAACCTTAAAATTCAATATTCGAAATTAACAATTCGGATTTCACACAAAACAGTCGATCGATTGATGCTTTCGGCTCAATCGATTGACAATTCAACACTGAAATCTCACAAAACACAATCAATCAATTGAGGAACAGATCTCAATCGATTGACTGTCAAATAAATGCACAAATCTCTTTCCGAATTAATCAAAATTTCATCGATTTTTTCCGACAGCGGCGCCAAAAACTTGATCGATTTTAAGTTTAACCCTTGCAAGTGCACAAGATCTATTATAGCACGGTAAGAACAGGGGTGTCGAACCGATGGGGAAATATGAAATTTATCAAATTCTTTCAGAGACTTTAACACACCCAAGGAAGTACCAAGGGAGACATTCGATTTACCACACAAGTACCAAACAATTTCCAATGTAATAGAAGAAAACTAATCAAACTAGGACGGAACGAATTATGATAAAGGAGAAAAATGACAGTTTATGAATTGATCAAGGAGTTAGCTAACCATCGATTCGTAACTTTTCTACCATTCAATCTCACAAATTCATTTTAAATCAAAACACCATCATTTATTAGGAAGACAAATGAATCGAGAAGAACTCGACTATAGATCCGGCATATCCTATCTAAAAATTATGACTTAGCCTATCATTTCGATATGAGTCATGTAAAAAGGATAGCATATCTCAAGATCCTAAGTTACGACAATGATAAATCAATCATTTTGCAGCCTAGATCGGCCTGCAGGAACAGATCTAGATGGAGTGCTTCTTTTACGATTGTTGATAACCACGATCAATGACTGCAAACGAAGACTCAATAATATTCAACCAAGCACACACTGATAACAGAATGATTCAATGACAAAACTATGAAATTGTAGACACAATAATAAAATAGTTACTTATCTCCGATTCGCTTCCTCCTTGAGCAATGACTTTAGCCGCTCATCTTCGGCGTACAAACCCGTTATAGATTCGAAGACATCATTTTAACAATGCTCTTTTATTTACCACAAAATCTCCTTACAATGCTTTTGTTCCTAGGTACAATCTAAGCTCTCACAATTATAAAAGAGAATTAAATATAAACCCTAATACAACTACTGAGAAGAAGAAGAAGAACCAAGAAGAACCCTCCATAATTCAACCTCCCCCCAATGATATATAAAAAAAAAAATTAATGAAAAAGTCTTCTTCAATGAATCGTAGCTTCCTTTATATAGGGCCGAGCAAACCCTATCTCTAATAGCCTTAATCGATTGAGAGTTAAATCTCAATCGATTGAATTTTGATTCGGAGTAAGTGGGGATAATGCTATCTTCTCTTGTCAATCGATTGACACTTTGTCCTCAATCAATTGACATCCAGGGGTAGATTCTCCATTCTCTTGGTGGATGTTGAGCTACTTCGCAGATTTCAATGTTTCTTTTGACCTTTTTGTCTATAGCTCTTGTGTATCCTTTAATTACCCTCTTTTATGCTCTTTTACGATCCAACGGTCAGAAACACCTGTAATCATTAAAACCTTACAACAACCATCAGATGCTTTCATCGGATAGCTAAGTGTAGGGATTAAGGTACGAAATATAGTCACATTTCGGCTCCGATCACGCACCATTGAAGTACACAAATGCATTCATAAATGTTGAATACCTTAAAGGCTTTATACATGTCGGCAACCTTTCTACTCGCCACACCCTTCATTATATACTCGAGCAAGTCATGGTATACGTGAAGATCCCATGGAGTTTGATTGAAGTTCTCAACGACATCAATGAGGTTGACGTGCTTTTCCGCCAGTTGATGGTGGGACCCAATAAAAAGAAAGGTACACAACAAAAATATAAGAGACAATTTTATGAAGTCGTCGTCACTTTCTACTCACCTCATTCTAAGGTCTATATGAGACTGGGCAGTTTTCCCGCTAGGCACTCAACGAAAATATTTATAGTGAATGGTTTCTTGTTCCAGTGGTTTAACAGAGGGGGTATACTATTTGGGGCCAACTATGACAATACCCAGTATTAATGCAATGCCCATCTTTCGAAGATGGACATCACTCTTCCCTATTCAAAAGTGGTTTCTTTCAACCCAAAAATTCAACATCGCATCGATGACATCTCCAAGAAAACCCACACCCTTTGGCATTTGAAATATTCCATCAAAAATTGATGGTCTTAGCAACTCCTTTCACCTTGGGCTAACGTCATCATAGAGCTTCCAAATGCCAATAGGGAAATATTTGGCAATAGCCTGTTGTACGACCATCTTGACAACTAGCCAACAGTTTATATGAACTGTTAGTTCTTACAATAAAAAGGAAAGGAGTGAGTCAAATACTAACACAAATTGTTTAAATGAACTGTTATATATAATCAGACTAAGAGAACAATGTCGACCATATAAGCAGTCGATATCGACCTTCTATATAGTCGATACCGATTGTTTAAAGGTGCAATATCGCTCTGTTATTGGGAAAACAAAAAAAAATTAATTCAAATGATAGACCATCGAAAGGATAAGAAAAAATTCTACAACAATGGAAGATAATTTGATTTCAAACTTATAGATTTGGTAGCTTGAAGATTGAAAAATGGAGCATCACCGACTTCGAAAAGACACCCCCTTCCATCGCCTTCGAACAAAAAGTAAAAAGTAAAAAAGTAAAAGAGTAAAAGGGAATAATTATTTGAAATTTTGACAGCTATTTATTACCTTGGGGGTAATTTCGACAATTCATAAAGGCAGGCGTCGGCTGGGCTTCAAGCTGGTCGGTTTGGTGAAAGGTGAAACTATAGGGTCTCTAATGGAAAAAGTGAATCTGACAGGGTCAATGCTGGAATTTCCCAAAAAGAAATAGTAGGGATAACTAGTCTAGTCTGTGAACAACCAACCCATCATTATGAGTATTGAGGCCTTGTAAAATTCTAAAATTTTGATAGGCTCCATCACAATGTCTATTGGAATAGGAGCAGGCATCAAGAACTAGTATACTTTAAAGGCGTCCTCTTTCTCTAGGCAAACTGGTTACAAAATTCTATCCTTTTTGGTGTAACCCTTGAGCATCCATTGATCCTCTTTTCCTCAAGCTTTACCTTCTCTCCTTTGAATTCATGACAATCTTTGATTTCCCAAATCCATGCTAACACCCCTTACCTTGACTAGTTCAAGTTTTGAGGGTCACACATGTAGACAAAGTCCACATTTGACCACCATGTGTGGTCTAAGATGATGGTCAAAGGGTCAAACGTTAGGGGCACCTAAATGGACAAAGGTCCATATTTTGACCAATTGAATGGTCTAAAATTGTGACACCTACCCCATCCTCTTTGTGACCTCTTTATGTGAGAGAGACACATGAGAAAAATGACACTTGTCTCTTTCTCTCTCCCCCCCTCTCTTATACTCTCCCTCTCTCTCTCACCCCATAAAAAAAACCCACGCCTCTCATCTCCTCTCTCTCCTCTCCCTTCTCCTTCTTTATATTCTTCTTCTTCCTTGAGCTTGAGACAATTTTATTCATGGATCCTAATAGTTAGAGGGTGGAGATCAATTTTATTCATGGATCCTAATAGTTAGAGGGTGGAGATCAACATATATATCTCAACCCATATGGAGAATATCACACTTTGAGGAGCTAGAGAAAATTAGAGCCTACAAGGTAGATTTCCCACCCTTCATTGAAGTTTTTAACATTCTAGTTTACTTTTTCTTAAAAAATTTGTGCTTTTATTATAGATTTTTGAGTTTTTGAAGGTTAGTGGTGGGTGATGAATGGATCTTTGAAAAATCTATCAATGTCTGGGTAGTTTGATGTCTTGAAAGTCAAAGTTTGACATTAGATTCGGAGAGGGATTGTCAGCGAATCCATTTTCTCTATACATTTTACGTAGGTAATGAGTCCTTCTTACTACTGAATAGCAATGTTGATATTCATACTTTCTTGTTGAAGAAATGTGCTAACAGTATTAACTGCAAATAATATATTAACTACTAAGAACTCATAACTCTCAAGTTCATTTGTTGCGAGGGATTGTGCTTCACTACAACTTATGCCGTCATTTTCCTAGGTAGACTCTGTCAGGATAAGTAGAGCATCTCTTATTTTTGTTCACCTTGTGTTTCTCTTTCATATTGGAGCCATTTCCATATCGTTGTCCTCCTATATCACTAATATCAAGTACAAGAGTCATCAAACCTTCGACAAGAACATTAAAAAGCCCCTGCCCAGAAGTATCATTGACTTAAAAAAATTCTAGAAAGAAGTCTCACTTGTATTTGACTTGGTGACTCACCAACATAGCATATAACAAGAGACATTTTCACTTCATGACTAATATCTGGAGTGTAATCAAGTATTATCGAATAGTATTTCGCAACCTTGATTTTCTGCACATTCGCACTTTTGATTGTATCCCCCATTATTTGTATCAACTCATTCTAGATTTTATGACTTTGATAATGATAATGGATTTCTTTGTTCTGGACTCATCGTATGTGCTCTTGAATTATTGGATCAAATTTGACTATCATTTCAACTATACCAATTTTTTTTTGTTTTTGATATGGCCATTTGGCAGAGATAGCCTTGAGAACCGAGGAGCAGGCACGCATATGCATGTGAAAGATGCGGAGCAGCGTGAGGGAGCACCAACTATAGTGGTGAGGGTTAACTAATAGAACCCAACCCACACCTTGTAAAGACAAGGGGAGGAAATAGTGTGGAGGACGAGAATTGAACCCATGACCTACTCCCTCACATTGGAGGGAGCGTACCAACTGGGCTAATGCCTCTAACTATACCAAAAAAGATTTCATTCCTCTCTTGGTAAATCTTTCCATTATCCCCTCGAAATGCAAGAGTCTTTACGATTGAAATAATCCTTATTAATAACTATCTCCAATACTTTTTCTCTTTTTTTATTTTTTCTTGGACCTCTCTATCAATTGTCTCATTCTTTCCCAATCTCAAACTCAACTCAATTCATTTGCTCATACAGGTAATAAGTTCATTTGTCCTTTCACAATTTTTCAATCTGTGGCCTAGATTATTCCAATCCTTCTTTAATCAATTGAGTAGTCATTCTTTCTGTGAAAAATAACTTGCAACAAAAATAATAAGCTCTCTGACTAATAAATAAATATACTAACCATTTCCTATCCTTCTTTCCTCTATTTGATAATTACCGCATGTAATGGGAATACAAAAATTTCCTACCATGAATATTTATAGAAAGATTCTCATTATTGTCTCTTAAAGGATCATTCTCTACTAAGAAATCTATAAGACTCTCTTGGACATTGTTTCAATTGACCGAATCATAAATATTTAAAGGCCAACATTTGTTATTGTCATTCTCATTCTCATTTAGATTTTCTTCTTTGTTATCTTCCCCTTCATTCAGCAAGTATTTATCTTCATGTTTTTTATTCTTATCATTTTCTTCGTTATTGCTCAAGTCTTCGAGCTCATGTTTTTCTTCATTATCATTTACAACTTCTGTTTGTTAACTACTTCTAAAAAACTTGTAAATGGATCCTGCTTGAGATTGAACATTTTTTCTGTACTTTGGTTCTTCCTTTTTTTCTCAGCTCCAGATGGATAAGTTCTGTAGACATCATTTGAGTGCGGTATTTCTCAACTACAAACATGGGTTTGAGACAAGGGTACGTGGCTAACACCATATAAAATAATTTCCTCAAAATATATAAATGGAGAATATATAAATGGACTTATATATAACCATTTTGAAAATGTATAAGCATAGAATGATGAATGCAATACAAAATCTGAAAATCGAGCAATTTATTTATTCATCATAAACTTAATGACATAAGATTTATTGTCAATTCTTTTTCTTAGGTGTTAAATAAGATTTATGGCATAAATAATTTGTAATCCTTTATTTTTATGTTGATTTACTTAATTTTAAGCACTTAATCTTGGTTGATTTTCAGGGTCCTTATTCTTGTAAGTTGCTTCCTCACCTTACATGTAACATCCCCAAAATTTTCAAAACACTAATATACTAATTAAGTGTATGTGCTTAGTAAGATATACAACGTATGTTATGAAATTTCTTTTAAAATATTTATGGGAAATAAATTCTTTAGTTTAAATAACTCAAATATATAATTATGTAAATAAATGCACAAGCTTTGTCAGAGCATTAGTGGTAGAAGGCTTGAATTCTAAGCAAGATGTGTAGGGATCAAACCTTGCTAGAGACTTAAAAACCTTATTTTGGACATTAGACTAAAAGCCTATACACCCACACTTGATATGTTGGCTCCACACAGGATAAACCCCAATAAGTTAGAAAAAAGTTGGATACGAGGAGACTAATTAAAATCTCCCTAAAATTCTAAATTTGTAACCTATTAGGTTTCCTTCTAAGAAAAGAATCAGGAGAAAACCTTAGTTTTCTCTATAAAAGGAACCCCAACCCTTTAGTTCCTTATTCTTATTTTTCTCCGTAAGAAAACCTAGCCTTCTTCTTCAACCCTTCTTCTTCAACATTCTTCAAATCATTAAGGTGTTTCTCCGTAGAGCACTTTGATCACCACCATCCATACGAAAGAGAAGAAGAATCGTGTAGCGTGAAACTTTGGGATTCTAGCAAACCACTGTAGGATCATTGCCCACGCTACGAAAGGTAACTCTAATCATTAATGATGATCTATAGGGTTGAAAGCTTGATAGATAATCAAGTTTACAATTTTTCAAATCATTAGAATAGTATACAGATCAATAATTTTGAATCTCGAATGAATAAGAAACTAGGATGCTAAATATCCCAATGACAGCTTGCTGTGATATGACCCACAACACGCTGTCATATGTCACAGTGTGCTATGACAAGTACCACAACGTGCTGTGGTATATATGATAGCGCACTGTCATGAATGAGCGCTCGCTGTGGAGACACAACAACTCGCTGTCACTGAAGTGAAAACTGGTCGCTGGGAAGAGAATTTCTTTCGACGGCCATAACTTTTGATAGAAAACTCCGATTAACCATTATAATATATCATTTTGGGATAGCTCGAGACAATGCATCTAATGAGTATGAAAGTAGATATAGCTCGCTATGGTAAATATGACATCTCGCTGTGGATACCGAAATAGAATGCACTTTAGGAAAATTTGCAGTTTCAGCTCGCTGTGAATGACCCACAACTCGCTGTTAACACTGAAAATAAAAATATTTCTTATTCAATTAGTCATCCGATTTTGAACTATTTGATTTTATTTATGTATCACTATACCTATATCTTAGAAGAAGGAATCAGACGTACTGTAAGGAAATCATCGCATTCCGTTCCATACTGTAACGACCCCGAAATTTCCAACCAGAAACATATGGAAATTCTCGGATCGCTAGATCATAGATCATAATCTAATTACAGAGTTTCTTTAGTATCAATAGAAAACAAGTCTTTAGATAAAAATTATTGCATATATGTCCATAATGAAAGCTTAAACGAAAAGTAAAACCACTAGTGACGGCCGTTCGTCACACAAACAGTGGTGCTTAACATCCAAATTAATATTAATAGGTTCAAAAGTTCATTTAACTACACCAAATCTAATTGTCCAAAGAAATCTATGGATAAAACTGCTCAGGAGGAAGATCTACCTCGTCCACGAGTATGAAGTCCGGATCTTCTTCTAACTCAGAGTTTGGAACTACTTCAGTACCTGTGACACATAGTGTCAGGGTGAGCTAACAGTCTAAGCTTAGTAGGGTAGTGCATTACACACTTATATTTTATATAATCAAAACATAGTTCCAATGATAGATTCGAAGTATTTGCTTAAATGACAAAACATAATTTCTAAGGTGCAAAGAGCGAAACACATATTTTCATAATAATTTTCATGCAAGATTTAATGAGACTAATCCTTAGGATTCACATGCAGTTTCTTATTTAATGTAGTTCTTAAATCCATAACTTAAATAATCTCTAGATCGCCTATATAGCGCTAGAGCCGAAGTTAAAACCGATGAAAATCCTAATAATCATCGTTCTAAGATCAATTTTCCAAAGTGCCCAAGCCCCTACGTTGTGAGGGATACTTGTGCGGTCCAAAGGTCCAAAGGTGTCGAAGCACATGATTCATTCCACATGAATCTTTATAAATCACACACAATTTCTATCACATAATTCAATGCTCATGGTTCATAATTCAAAGTCCAAAGATTCCAAGGTCCCAAAAGTTCAAAAGTTGATTCATAGGGTTCAATATAAAGATTTAATTCAGTATTCGAAATCCAATACAGAAATAAATATTTAACGCTCAATCATTTCAATGTAAAAGTTTCATAATTTGAAGTAAACTCTAATGTGTAATATGCAAAAGATTTCAAGTTTCGATGCAATAATTTCAATGAGTTCAATGCTAATATTTCACAGGTTTATATCAAGAATATCATTAAGGCCATGGATCAAACTCAAAACATAATTATGCAGTGAATTTCCCCTACCTCGATTTCGAAGATTGTATGATTCGGAACAAGATATTCTCCTTGCAATAGGTCCGATTCTCCCTTTTATGGTTCATGTATAATTTACATATAAAGGAATAAATCACTAAAAGTTCAGAATCGGATAACTTAACTATATAGAAATATTCCCTATTTCAATGCTCACAGCAAGCAGTGGTTGCAAACAAAAAAATATACACTATTTCGGTATCCACAGCGAGCTGTCATATATAACTCAATGACCTATGGATAATTTTACCCATTGGATGCATCTTCTCGAGCTACCCCAAAACAATATATTATAATGATCAATCAGAGTTTTCTATCAAAAGTTATGACCGTCGGAAGACAGCGATACTGATTTTCTTTCAGTGATAGCAAGCTGTGGATTTATCACAGCACGCTATGACTTATGACAGTGTGCTGTGGTCTTTATGATAGGGCGCTGTGATTGATTTCAAGCCCATTAGATATATCATCTTGAGCTACCCCAAAACGATATATTATAATGATAAATCGGACTTTTCTATCAAAAGTTATGGGTATATTACCTTTGAAGTGTGAACTACGAATCGACGATGATGTATTGACTTTCCACGCATTTGCTTGAGTTCTCTTCTTTCTCTTGATCGTAAATCAAGGTGTCTTAATGGATTTAGAGAGGTTGAAGAACAAGAAGAAGAAGCTATGGTTTTTCTTCCTTTAGAGAATTCTGGAATTATGAAAAAGAGAAGAGGCTAGGTTCTTATTTAAACAGAAAACTAGGTTTTCTCTTACGGTTCATTCTATTTAGAGTTTTAGAGTTTTAAAACTCTCAAATTCAGAATATGTACGTGAGTTGCCTTTTTCTAACTCTTTGGCTAGTATTCAGTGTTAGACTGGTACACCGAGCATAGGTGTATAGGCTTTTGGTTTAAAATATAAAATAGAGTTTTTTGAAGTCTTTAGCAAGGTTTGATCCCTATACCCGTTGCTTAGAATTCAAGTCTCTTACCACTAGTGCTCTCACGGAGCTTGTGTATTTATTTACACAATTATATACATGAGTCCTTAGACCAAGGTGCGTAATTTTAAGTTTAAAATTATTTTAGAAATTAATAGTCTATATTATATCCCTTGTCAAGCATATACATATATAGTATGTGTATTAGAGTTTAAAAATTTAGGGTATTACATCCTCCCCTCCTTAAAAGAATTTTAATTTTCATCCTAAAAAATTTACGTACCTTATTCGAAGAGGTGTGGGTATTGATTGTAAATCTCTGCTTCCTGTTCTCAAGTGGCTTTAGCAGATGAGTGATTTTGCCACTTAACAAGCACGAGCGGGATCCGCTTGGTATGTAAGATTACTCCTTATGATCCAATATCTGAATTGGTTCTTCGATGACTGTCATGTCATCTTTGAGTTCGATGGGTTGGTAATCCAAGATATGAGTTGGGTCTTTGATATATTTCCTCAACATGGATACGTGAAATATGTTGTGAATACTCGACAGTAGAGGTGGTAAAGCAATTCGATATGCAACTTCGCTGACCCGACCCAATATTTCAAAGGGTCCAACATAGTGTGGACTTAAATTTTCACACTTTCTGAATCGCATCATGCCTTTTGTAGGTGAATTTTTTTTACGAAGACGTTGTCCCCTATCTGCAAGGAATGCATTGTCTCAATAATGCATATGGACTAAAGGGAATAAAAGTAATTTTTTTTTTTTACTAAGTCTACCTGGAATTCGGTACTCGTTTGCTTGAGGTCAGTATAGCTCTTCTGTCGGTTCTGAGTGATCCTTAATCCTTCTCAAATCAACTGAATCACTTCGGTTGTGTTCTTAATAATCTCTGGCCCTAATATGAATTTCTCCTCTGTCTCTTCTCAATGGAGCGAAGACTTACATCTCTGGCCATAGAGTGCTTCAAACGGAGCCATTCTAATGCTAGCCTGATAATTATTATTGTATGTGAACTCAATCAATGGCAAGGGCTTGTCCCATGACCCTTGAAAATCTAGCATACAAGCTCGAAGCATGTCCTCAATAATCTGATTCACCCTTTCGGTCTGACCATCTGTCTGGGGTTGAAATGTGGAGCTAAAGTTCATCTTGTGTCCATTCCTTCTTGGAATCATTGCTAAAAGTTTGATGTGTATATCGGATCTCTATCTAAGATGATGCTGGCTGGGATACCATATAATCTAACAATTTCCTTGAGATACAACTCTGCTAGCTGACTGGCTATATATCTTATGCTGTATGGTAGAAAATGGATAGATTTGGTTAAGCGATCAACTATCACCCAAATTGCATTATGCCTTTTCACGGTTCTAAGTAATTTAAGTATAAAATCCATGGATATAGCCTCCCATTTCTATTCTAGTATCGATAAGGGCTGTAGCAAGCCCGTTCTGATGGTCAACGTGCACCTGCTGGCACACCAGGCATATCGCTACATATTCTCCTATATCTTTCTTCAAGCCTCTCCACCAGAAGCTCTTCTTCAAATCCTGATACATCTTCGTACACCCAGGATGGATGGCGTATCTTGATTTGTGAGCTTCTTCAAGAATCATGTGTCGAAGTTCGGTATTGGTCGGTACACAAAGTCAGCCTCTGAAGAGCAATGAATCGTCCTCCCTGATGGAGAAATCTGGTTTATCCCCATTGATCACACCCTGTCTGACGGCCATAAGTTCTTCATTGGTCATCTGAAGTGCTCGGATGTCATCGAAGATTGTCGGTCGAATAGTGATATTAGCCATCAAGGCTCCTAAATCCTTCACCTCAAACTTCTTGTTATATGAGGATATATCCTTGATTAAGTGCTATCTGTGGATTCTCGTGATGAGATTAGACAATTGAGTAGAAGACTTTCGGCTTAGTGCTTTTGCTACAATATTCGCTTTAAAAAGATGGTACTGAATGGAGCAATCATAATCCTTAAGAATTCTATCCATCTTCTCTGCCTCATGTTCAAATCCTTCTGAGTAAAGAGATATTTCAAGCTTTTATGATTGATAAGGATTTCAAACGTCTCTTCGTAGAGATAGTGCCTTAAATTTTTTAAGGCAAATATGGCTGCTGTAAGTTCCAAGTCATGTGTCGGGTAGTTCTTCTCATGGTCCTTGAGTTGTCGAGAACCATACACGATGACCTTGTCGTACTGATTCAATACACAGCCCAAACCACCATGTGACGCATCACTGAATACTACAAACCCTCCACTACCTGATGGTATGGTAAAAACTGGTGCAGAGGCCAACTTGTTCTTAATTTCTTGGAAACTCTTTTCGCACGCATTGTTCCATTGAAACTTCATGGTCTTTCTTGTTAACTGAGTTAGCGGTCCTACAATTTTGGAGAAACTATCAACAAATCTTCTGTAAGCTAGACCCAAAAAGCTTCAGACTTCGGTTATCATCTTTGGTTGTTCCTATTTTATAGTTGCTTCAATTTTTACTGGGTCTACTTTTATGCCTGCCTTGGAAATAACATGTCCCAAGAAACTACTTGTTCCAGCCAAAATTCACACTTGCTTAACTTTGCATACAACCGATGATCATGAAGTATCTAGAGGGCAACTCGTAGGTGTTGTTCATGATCCTCTCTCGATTTCGAATAGATAAGGATGTCATCCATGAAGACGACCACACATTAGTCAAGATGTGGTTTGAACACTCTGTTCATCAAATCCATGAATGATGCTGGTGCATTTGTCAAACCGAATGGCATCACTAAGAATTCGTAGTGGCCATATCTCATGCAAAAGGCAGTTTTCAGAATGTCTTTTACCTTGACTTTCAGGTGGTGGTATCCTGATCTCAGAGCTATCTTCGAGAAGAACTTAGTGGCTTGGAGCTGATCGAAAAGCTCATCTATTCGGGGAAGTGGATAATGGTTCTTGATCGTCAACTTATTCAACTGACGATAATCGATGCAAAGTTGCATAGAACCATCCTTGTTTTTGACGAGTAGTACTGGTGCTCCCCATGGAGAAACACTCGGTCTTATGAATCCTTTGTCTAGGAGTTCTTATAGCCGTTCCTTGAGTTCTTTCAGCTCTCTCGGTGCCATACAGTTTGGTGCCTTCGATACTGGCTCTGTGCCTGGAGCTAAGTCCACTACGAATTTAACTTCTCTGTCTGGGGGTAATCCCCGTAACTCTTCAGAAAACACATTAGAAAACTCGCATGCGATGGGAATATCGGTAATGGTGACCTTCTCTTCTCATTGATTTTGTACGAATGCGAGATAACTGTAGCATCCATTGTTCATTAACCGTTAAGCTCGAATAGCGGATATAAAAGGTGTAATTTTTGACTTAGTGCCATACAATCTGAATGGTTTTCTTCCTTTGGGGTGAAAAGTGACTATCTTTTGAAGGCAGCCAACATTTGCATGATGGGTAGATAGCCAGTCCTTGCCAAGGATTACGTCAAATCCTTGCATATCCAAAATGATCAAATCGGCTGATGTCTCGTAACCTTCAATCAGAACGATTATCGATCGACAGATAGTGTCTCTGACTCTTGAGTTCCCTATAGGGACTGATATGGATAAGAAGAAATCCAAGGGCTCTGGTGTGATGTTCAGTTCAGTAGCAAACTGAGAGGTCACGAACGAGTGTGTAGAGCCCGGATCTATCAGAACACATGCGTTGTATTGGTAGATGTCGCTACTCTGATACATATTTAAGTACCTAAGATTCATGTGTTTAATTCAATCAATAATGTGTAATGGGTTGTATTTATCATACAATGATATAGCACAATTCCAATTTGAAGAGAATTCACTATTTAAATATAAAGTGATTGGTTTAAAATTTAAATAGAATTGTACCTTGGATGACGCCATTTGTTGTTTGGACGTCTTAAGCAGAGACTGCATAGGCACGTCCCTAAACTGTAGGTCGCATAGATTTCTATGTAGATGCCACTGACATCTTTTCCTTCTTTGATTTAGGGCAGTCCTTGATTAAATGCCCATGTTGGCCACATTGGAAACATGCACCCGAATTCCACCGACATTCATCTAATCTGTGACGCTTTCCACATCGTGGGCAGGATTCAGTCCGTACTGAGGAGGTAGTGTACTATGGCCTTTGTGCTATCGATGGTTCGAAAGTAGCAGGCTGTGATGGATGAAAAGGTCTCGTAGGCGCTAATGAGACTTGCCTAGAGTAAGTAGTCTGAACGAACCGAGAAGGCACTGAGACTAAAAATTTTGTCCGCTTGTTTAACTGGTCATCGATATTTGCTTGCCTTTGACTCATCCTATTTTTATTTTGCTGTTCCCTCCTCTTATACATCTTCTCGATGTCCTTCTCGGCAATGAGAGCCATGTCCATCACCTCAGCGAAGGTTTTCAGTTTGAATAGAGATTTTCTTTCTTGGATTGTTGGCTTCAATCCCCGTTTGAATTTCTTTGCCTTCATTGCTTCTGGGGCCACAAAATCGGGAGCGAACCTTGAAAGCCGTGTGAACTCTGTCTCATGTTCTGCCGTAGTCATTGGGCCCTGCTGCAGTGAAATAAAATTGACTTCGTATTGATCTCTGTCTACTTCAGGCAATACTTTTTATTAAACTTCTCGATAAATTAAGCCCAAGTCCACAATGTATTTGGCATTTCTTGTTCTCGGGTCCTTTCCACGGATTTCCACCATGGGTCAGCTTCCCCTTTTAATTAGAATGATGCCCATCAGATTTTTCATCTTTCGTGCAAAGTACCACGCGGAAGATCTTTTCCATTTGGTTTAGCCATGCTTCTGCTTCCCCAGGGTTTGCTTTTCCGAAGAAGCTGGGAGGTTTCATCCTTCTGAATTCCTGGAATTTGCTTTTCCATTTGGTACCTGGTTGCAAGAAGGAGTTTGTTGTGCCATAGTGTTCGCTTGCTGTGCCATGGCATTCACCACTGTCTCCAGGGTTTGATTGACACATGCAATTTTCTCCTCCCACCGAAATGTTATTGGCGCCTATGGCAATTTCAGCTCCATTGGAGGGGCCCTCAGTGTTAGTGGTCTCTGATCTATGATGAGGTGCCATAAGGACCTCTCACGATTGAACAAAAGTATAATCAGAAGAAATCATGAGAGTCTGGTCTATGTTCTGATAGGAATTAAAGCTACTGCTCTAATACCAACTGTGACACATTATGTCACAGTTGACCCGTTCTTATAGTGGCACATGGGATCTAACGCCGTATCTCTCATACCAACTGTGACACATGATGTCATAATTGACCCGTTCTTATGGTGGCACATGGGATCTTACGTGATAGCTTTGATACCAACTGTAACGACCCTGAAATTTCCAACCCAAAACACATGGAAATTCCCAGATCGCTAGATCATTGATCATAATCTAATTATAGAGATTCTTTAGTATCAATAAAAAACAAGTCATTAGTAAAAACTATTGCATATATGTCCATAATGAAAGATTAAATGAAAAGTAAAACCATCGGTGAGGGCCGTTAGTCACACAAACAGTGGTGCTTAACATCTAATACAATATTAATAAGTTCAATAGTTCATTTAACAATACCAAATCAAAGTGTCCAAAGAAATCTATGGATAAAATTGCTCAGTGTTAAGCTTTGAAAAGTACCACTTTTCACCCCTTAACTTGGCCCCTTCTGGACCCTTGAGTTGGTTAATAATGGTTTTTAAGGGTGTTTTGTAGATAACAGGTAATTTGTAGCTTAATGATGCAATCCATCCATTTAGTGCCAAGAAGAAGGATTTTTGAGCTAAACTATGGAGCTGCTGGAATTACATGGTGGTTTGCATCAGTGGGACTACTGTGCATTCATTTGGATCCTAATTGCCTTGCTGAGAGATAGATAGAGCCCAATGTCCAAGGGATAGCTGCAACATTCCAAAAGAACAGATGCAACATGCAAGAGCTACTGCTCTCACGACAGATGAGAGAAGCTGTTGTTGCTGCATTCCACTTGTTGAGCAGCTGGAAATAGGGTTGCTGCTTATCCATACAAGCAAGCAAGCAGCTGCAGTTGTTGTTGCACTCCACTTGAAGAGTTGTTGCTGTAGGGGGGAGGCATGTCATTGATGTAGCCCAAGCTGACCCAGCAGCTACTATTGTAATCACCCAAAGAAGCTGCATTTATAACACCTCATCCTCAACAACTGCTGCTCCAACCACTTTAAGTTGCAAGACTCGGAAGGTGCAGCTGTCAAGCAACTTTCAAAATAAGCTGCTGCTCCAACCTGTGTATGTTTCAAGCTCAAGATAGTAGCAACTACCCGAACTCCATTGCTGCACTTGCTATAAATTGAAGGAACAACTGCATACCAACAACACACTTAATCTACTTGAGCTGTGCATGCAAGGATGGGAGAGCTGAAGCAACAGTACGATAGGGGAGTACTCTTGCTAAAAATTTACAGACCTACAGTCCTTGAAGTTGTCGAGTGGTCCAGTTAGAGCCAACCACACAAGCTGATGTTACTGCTACACCAAGGAGCATGAGCTGCATGCCAAAGTAATCAGAAGCTATCGAAGTAATGCAGCAGCAGATAAATTGAAGAGCTCGAGCACATTGTGGAAGCCAACTTCACCCTCTAGAGTAGCCCATGTTGCAATGCTGTGTAGAGCTATAGAACATGTAGCAGCATGAAGCCCCCACGAGTAAGCCACTGAAGGGAGTTTGGAGCTTGAGCATTTACAACCTAGCGAGCTGTGTAGTAGCCCACCTTTGATCCTCGGGAGTAGCTTGCACCTTGCCAGCATTCCATCCTCACGAGCCTACTGACTTTAAGCCTAACGAGCAGCTTAAAAGCAGCACCATATACTCAAGCAGCCCATGAAGTTGCTATTTTAAACCCTTCTACTGCATTGCTGTTGCACCATGTATTCAAGATAAACCTCCCCAGTTGCCACACCAACAACTGAGCTGCACTCCCTTGCCGAAGCAACTATCAAAGTAGCACATCTGCTATATGTGAAGCACTCGAGTTAATGATTGAACTTCATGAGTAGTGCACAACTGCACAATGGAGCCCATCGAACAACAGATGTGCTGTTCTATGAAAGTCTCGCAAAGCCCATAGCTGCTACACATTTTGAACCACATGATCTGAAGCCGTGCAAATGAGAAAGGAGCTGCTGAAATGCCATCCTCGCGAGATGGGAGTTCTGGAGTGCATTGCATATCATCCTCACGAGCAGCAGCCATTGAAGGCATCATTGCACCTTCGCGAGCAGCAAAAGCTACTGAGATTTAAACTTCGCAAGCTTTAAAGCCCAGTAGCCATGAACCTTGCGAGAAACTGCACACAAATTTGAAGCCAGCATGTCAACTTGGCAAGTTGAAATGCATTAGAGGTTAGCGAGTAGCTTAAATGCTGCTGAAAATGAACCTTACGAGGCTGGAAATGAACCTAGTGAGGTGAAAATGGCCTATTTTCAGCTTAGCAAGATTTTAGCGAGGTGCAGGTTCTGAAGCTTCAACTTGGCGAGATCTTAGTGAGGTGCACACCTGAAGCTATCATCTGTGCGAGGCTCGGGTTTCAGCAGCCACACTTCAATGTTCAAGGACTTTTTGGGTATTTCACACCTTCTAGGGCACACTTTCCAATGTCCCACACATCCCAAAGCTTCCATGGGCCACAGATGGGCCACGAAATCAGCTCCAAACCTCCTCACTTTTGCTTGGCCAATGCACATAGCTGCTGCCATGGGTTGTATATATATAGAGCTATAATTTTCTTGTAAAAGGAGCCAAAATAGCTGGCTCATTTCTAGGGTTTATTTTAGAGTTTCTTTTAGGGTTTTAGTTTTCTTTTCCATTTCCCCTTTTCTTCTTGCCCTAGCACAGAAGCAATGTTGGGCTAGATTCTTTGTAACAACTAGGTTTATTTTTAGTTTTGCAATAGGTTTTGTGAAAACTTTGGGAGCTGATTTGAGGTTTGCATTGGGTTGCCTTCGAGGGCAAGTATTGTAAGATACTTTTACAATTTTGTCATTTTTATCATTTTAATTAGATCTTTAGTCTCTGTGTTTTCCTTGCATAGAAATCTATTGGATCTAGACATAGATGCCTATAGATCTAATGATCCCATTGTTGTTCGAGTTGTTTTGCCTTGTAACAATGGTGGTAACAGTAGGCTTATTGCTCTGTCTCAGGCCTCTGTGATTGAACCCTCTCCCTTGGATAGTCTGTGACCATTTAAGTAGACAGATTATAGCCTTAAGAGGGGTCTAAATCCCAGATCTGAGATGGATTCTTCTTCTCTGCACATGAGCTGGTTAGCCTTGTGAGAGATTGTGCAAAACCAAACTGCCCTCTATTTACACTGCCATCATCAAATTGTAGATCTGATTTGGTTGTAGAGATTGCAGACTTGTGAGCTGAATCATTGCAGGCCTTTTGTAGCAATGATCAACTGAGTCTAGAGCTCCTTTTGGTCCTTGATTTGAGGTGGTTTTCACCTAATTTTAAGGATTGATTGCTCCTATGGATGCATGTGCTTGTAGCCTTACAAACAGAGTGTCTGCAATAGTATCCCTATTTTGATTTAACCCATTGCTGGGAGGAAATCTCTTGGATAGTCTGTGACCATTTAAGTGGATAGGTTATAGCTTTAGGATCAATCCCTTCAAGTGATTGAACGTCCTCTATTGGATAGTCTGTGACCATTTAAGTGGATAGGTTATAGCCTTAAGAAGAGTCTAGATTGCAGGGTTACTTTGGATTCTTCTACCTGGCAAATGTGCTTGTAGCCATCTGAAGGATTCTTACAGAATCAGTTCTAGATCTGAGTTGCATAGCTGAGGTACTCTTAGCTGCCTATCTCTTATCATTTTTATATTTATTTTACTACACACCATCACCATCCTTCTTTTTCCCTTTCTTTTGCTGTAGTTTATTTTAGATTTATTTTAGTTTTAGTATTGCTAGTGACACTTAAACTCCCTTTCTGTTTGAATCGCTAGATCTATAGTAAGATCTGGAGATTACTATACACCCTTGAGGTATTAGATCATCACTCCCTGTGGGACAAACTTTTACTTTTCAAAACTTGCTACAACAGACCCTGAATCTTGTAGGACTATGTATTTTAGACTTGCTGTGCTAACCCATTTCCATCTCTTCACTCTTGATTTCTTATCTCCACTGTTTTTAAATGAAATAGTAGCAAGCATCTAAAATATAGTAAGAAGTTTTTGGCGCCACTGTCGGGGAGTTTTGATCTAGTATAGTAAACTGAGTTTAGTTTTTTTATGCTTTATAGATGTAGTAGGGTTTGAGTTTAGTTTATGCTTTGTAGGGTTTGAATAAGTACAGCTATATTTTGAGTCTGATTTTTGCTCTTTGTCTTTATTTTCTGTTTTAGGTATTTTGTGTCTTAGTTGTGTTTTAGTAGTCTTTAGTTTCATTCATTGTAGAGTTAGTGTTTAAATAAATGTCAGCTGTATTTTTCTGGAATTTTTTAGTTTCTCTGTTTGTTTTCTATTTTTTTTAAGACTGTTTATTGTAATAGGTACGTGTGAATAACATACAACTGGCATCATTTTACTTTCCATTTTTTTTTTTTTTTACTTATTTAAAGTTTCAAAAAATTCCTGCTAATATTGTGGATTTTTGCAGGATTGGAGCAGCAGTAAATAGGAGAGCTTGGTTGCAGCTGGGGTATTCCTGCATCAGTTTGCATCTCTATCTCCCCTATTTTTATTTCAGTTATGCTGTCTTTTCATTTCTACAGTCTTTATTTTTCAGAAGTTGTGTAGTTAGTGGTTTTAATTTTTGTCTGTGTGCTGTAAGCTACCCCTTGTCCAGCTGAGTGTGTGTTGTATGCACGAAAGGAGGTCTCTCAATCCCGAACTTGCACCATTAAATCCTGAAATTGAGAGAATTCCGAGTCTTGGTTCTGCAACGCACACCCTGGCTGAAAATCTAGTAGAAACTGAGATGGGAGAGCGACTTGAAACACTTAAGGAGCATAATGCACTAGGGGCATATGCATCCCCCTCTTACATTCAACTCCCTAATGCTGTGGGCAGTTACAAGATTAAAGCCTCAACCATCCAAATGCTACCAAGTTTTCATGGGTTGAGCAAGGAAGACCCCCACCAGTACATAGACCATTTTCTATCATTGTGCACTACTTTTAATATTGCTGGTTTGGGAGAGGAAGCCACCAAGCTTAGGCATTTTCCTTTTTCACTAAAGGATAAGGCCCAAACATGGCTCTCCTTGCTCCCACAAAATATCATACAGTCGTGGAACGATCTTTAATGTCAATTTCTGGCCAAAATTTTCCCATTCGGTAAAACGAGCCAGTTGAGGAAGAGCATTATCTCTTTTGCTCAATCCCTAACTGAGCAAATGCATGAGGCATGGGATAGATTTAGGGAGTTGTTGAGGTAGTGCCCGCACCACCAGATCCCTATGTGGCAGCTTATACAAAGCTTCTACTAAGGGTTTGATGCCAGGAGTAAAGCGATGATTGATGCATCAAGTGGTGGCACATACCTCACCAAACCGCTGAGGAAGCATGGGATTTATTTGAGTTGATAAGTGAAAATTCTCTCCAGCAGGAGGCTTTGCCCAATTATGGCATTGAGTCACCTGCTAGAGCTATTAGAGAACCCACGTCTTCCTGGAAGTTGTATGAAGTTAATGTTTATAGTGACCTGGAAAGAAAAGTGGACTCATTGTAAAAAAAGTTCGATAAAGTTTTGAGTGTGTTGCAGCCCCACGTGGCTGCACAGGTTAGAGAGGTGTGCACCATATGCCACTCACCTTCACACTCCCATTTGCAATGTCCCTCTGCTGGTCTATCCCCTAAATTTTTTAATGAGCAAGCCAATGCTGTCCAGTTATATGGACAACAGCCTGCTGGGTACACTTGGAGGAACCACTCAAATCTGAGGTGGAGACAAGCTGATTCACCTTATACCTAGCAGCAGCAGGCTTTGCCCTATAATACTAATGTGATGACCGGGTTTCGCACCCGGCTCAGACCGTCGATGAAAGGCGCCAAGGCCGAGCCCCTCGGCAGAAGCACATAACGCAAAGCATAACTATATCCAATGAATCATCATAGCAAAAAAGAAAACTAGTACTAATCATCAAAAGCTTAAAATGATGGTTCTAATTCCATATGATTCCTTATGGAAAAAGAACCGACAAGAACCATTGGTAAGGGCCGTACCTTACCGAAATATGGTTCACCAAAAGAAGTACAATCATTTGCAAAATTTACATCCTTTACAACCAAAGTTAAACCAACATATCCAGAATCCTAGGGCCGGACCTACTCTGACCTAGTATAAAGAAAGCAGCTCTCAGGGTGAATTTCCTCCAAGTCCTCCCCCGAAGCTAGCTCAAAAACCTCCCTCTCGAAAATCCTGGTATCAACGTCTTCACCTGAACCTGTGACATATAGTCGAGGAATGAGCTTCATCCAATCTCCGTAAGGAAAAACTCATAGCATGCATATTGTTACGGCAACATAGATCTTATGGCATAATGAAACAGAATAATCGGGACGTATGCACAGTGTATGGTCATAGCATGAAACATAGGTACAAAGCTTGTTCGAAATTTTAAAAGAGATAGGTCCACATCTTCTCCTAACACAAGAAAAGAAAAACTTAAAGTGGTATGCTTAAAGTAATAAAATGAGGAGCTATAGCCTCAAGCCCCCGATGGAATACCCACCATCGTTGCTCATATGAACCATTCTCACATATATCCAAGGTCCCATAAAATTGGACGCTTGGCCGAACATAATTACAGTCGTGTGGTAGGAGTCACAAAATACATAGCACAAAGGTGTACGGATTAGCCGCCGTACCGGTCGGGTATTCACATAAAACCTTAAATCGAAGTGCGTACATATAGTTTATGGCCGTGTAAAGTGATAATTATAATTTAGATCAAAGGTCAGAAAGAAGTATGAAGATACTTGCACAACACATTAGATTGAATCTCGAAAGATTCCACAACTCATGCATGAATCGAAATGTATGGGTGCACATGTCCTCCCAAATTGAATTTGTAACCACACATATAATCAATTCAAAGAAACATCACGTCATAACACACATGTTAACGTAACAATACACATGGTGTCAGGTGTTCCTTACCTCGAGATCTTAACCCGCACTAGCTCACACCACCGTTTGGGTTAGCCCCCTCAACATACAATACTAAGTCACCTAAAATATAAAATCTAATGTTCACTCATTAGAACAGTGCAAAACATGTTAGGATAATTCCCCTCAAAATCTCGCAGTCAAAACTTACCAAAATTCCGAATCTAGGAATTTTGACCGATCGAATCCCAATTTCGATCGATCGAAATCACGTTTCGATCGATCGAACTAAATTTGATCGGTTGAGCTCTCACGGAAGCCTAAAAATCAAATATAGTTCGATCGAAAGAATTCCCCTTTGATCGATTGAAAACTCATAATTCGATCGATCGAAAATATTTCAATTGGTCGAATCTTCCAAAAGCAATTTAGCCATCACACAGTTCGATCGAACGAATCCTACTTCAATCGATTGAAAACTCATAATTTGATCGATTGAATATATTTCAATCGATCGAGTTCTCACAGAGGGCTTTTCCACATTCCTGTTTATATACGTTTTGATCGATCGAGTGTGAGATTCGATCGATCGAACCCATTTTGTTCGATCGAACGAATTTCGTCATACTTCGAAGTTACCACATTTGAAGTCCATTTCGATCGATCAAACTCAATTTCGATCAGTCGAAATGAACAGAAATCACCCGTTTAAGGGTTTTCCCCCTCTACATCAAGTTAAACTCGATGTCTTACGCTCCCGTGATCTAAATTTATGTAAAAATAGTTAACGACATAATTTCAAGATCTTGATCAAATTTACATACCTCGATATCCTTCGAATCTCTAATCCTAGCCTCTAGATCTGACTCAGGTTCACCAAAAGAACAACTCGTTTGTCGCTCTAATTACGTCACCATAAGCTTTCAAGAACGGATTGTTCTCGCATGCAATCAGCATTTAAATCTTGAATCTCTCCCTCTTTCCTCTTAACTCTCTATGATCAGCAATAACTAAGATGTTGAATGCAATACCTAAATGAGGCATTTAATTCCTCTCTTATACTTGAGTCCTAGGCTTAGGCGTAAAACAGCTGCACTAACGTTGGGTGCACGAGAGTACACTAATCCTCAACCTAGCCTACATATGTCAAATCCCATCTGTTGGATTTGATCTATAGACATTACATCGACTATCGATATCGTCCTCGACGTGCAGACCGTCGGGCACACGTACCGAGGCATGCAGATCAAGGTTTTAAAATGTTTGGGACATTACAACTAACCAACAATCTTACCAAGTTCATGCACAAGGACAACAATTTTCTCATCAGCCCTCCCAGCCAGGACAGTTAGTTGTAGCATCTTAGTACCCTAGAGCCCCTCCTTTGAGGAGCAGGTTTTGTCTTCTTTGCAAAACCTAGGCTCTGTTGCGCAAATTGTGGATTCCCCACACGCAGAGCATCAGAAGAATTGAGGACTAGCTTGGTCATTTTTTAAATGCTCTAACACGACGGGAAGAGGGTCGGCTCCCGAGCCAAACAGTGAACAACCCACGAGGAATACATTTGATTGATGGAGCTTCTTCAAGTCATGAAGAAACTAGGTCAATCAATGCCTCGAGGAATGGAAAGGAGGTAGCTACCCAAAATTGTAGTGATGCCAAGCGAGTGTGCATAAGGAAAGAAGCTGAATAAAATGGGTTGTTGAGCCTCAACTAAAATAAAAATAAAAAAAATAAAAAAAATAAAATGAAAAAAAGCATAAAACTAAAAAAAATAATATATAACACCTTGGACTTCTCAGCAGGGCTAGTGCACCAGTCCATTTGGACACCTACCATGCTTACCCTCCCTTAGTCATATAAGGCACCTTTGCTACCTTTTTATTGCTTATCTACCTGCTGTGAGCTAGAGCTGCTCCCTGCACCTCTCATGCAATTGAATATCGGCTCAAAGGAAGTATTCAGGTTTGTTGCAAATCCAAAGGTATGGCCTTTCATTTTTTATTTCATAGTTCTTTCCAATTCAGTTGAGTCCAGATGGGGAAATTAAAATTTCTGTCATTCATGTACCCCATCGGGATTGTTTGTATATATTATGTGTTTTGATATGATTTTTTATATGAATCCTGCTTTCCAATGTGTACTTTTAATGTTAAAATATTTTTGCCATCATTTTAATTCATACCCAGATCATGTTAGGTAGTCAGGTTTAGGATTTCTCTGTTTTTAGGTGTTTAGTTAGTTATTGTTTTGTCTATATATGTTATTTTTAATTTCATTTATGCTATTTTTACTTTCTGTTTTTAGTAATTTGTGTCGTAGTGTTCTTGTAATGTCACACTTGTATATACCATATGTTTTTCTCTTTCTAGTTTAATTTGTTGAATTTTTGTTTAGCTTTTTCTAAATTTTCTGCTGTAATTTTGGGTGCCTGTCTGTTGTTTACCCTGCTGCCCCTATACACATGTGGCATGAAATAGTGAGGACACTATTTAACTTAGGTTTGGGGGTGTGGCAGAGTAGACCTGTCAATGGAATAGTTAACTCTAGTGCAGCAGTGTGTGGTTTAATTGGAATGAATAAAGTCAATTCCCACCTAACCCGAAAATGAGGAAATTTATGAAAATTTAAAAATTTTGCAGACTTTTAAAACTGAAAATATTTGAAAATTTTAGCACCATCATGAAACTAATATCAGATTTTTTTTTTCAATTAGCACTCAATGAACTAGAGAGGAAAGAAAAAGATAGAAATACACCCCATGAGTTAATATGAGGACCATACACAGTGAGATTTGGGCCTATTCAATTCTTTTTGAAGAGTGTTTTGACATTTTTTCTGCTCTAAGGACTGATTAATTTAAATACTTTTCACTAGAAGTTAGGCACCTCCAAATCAAAATAGATTGACAACACTCATGACACTAAGGAAATGAATTAAAGCCTTCAATTGGATAGTTTGAGCTTAATTTTCCTACCCTTCTTGATACTACCCTTTGCTTACACTCTTTAAGCCTTAAATCTTGTTTTCCTTTGACAAACACGGGAGTACTTGCACCTAAACCTGTTTGACCTGATTCAACCCTACCCTCACTCTGAAAATTCAAGGGGTAAAGGAGCAGAAGTTGAAGATAGGTAAGCTAGGTTCAACATTTGGTGGAAGGAAAAGAAAAGCTACTGGAAAACAATAGTGTAGCAGTGGCTATGTGTGGCAATCCATCGCCAAAATGTAATATATATATATATAAATGAAAAGAAAAAATATAGAAGAGTAGTCAAGAGAACTACTTCATCTAGAAATTAGAAGGAGAAGAAGCTGGCCACTTTAACTCTGAAAAATATCAAGGAAGATGAAGTTATGCTGAAATGAAGGTTGTGAAGTCATGAATCACTCCCTACCTTATTGATTTCTCAAATTTGATCCATTGTACCCCTCCCTCCCTTAATTCTTTATACACCTCACCCATAAGCCGCATTACATCCCACCATAAAGACCTTGATGATCCTAGGTGAAATGAGCTATCATGTAAAGATGCGGAGTTGTCTAATCTATTGTGAAAATAGTTGAGGATGTTAGAACTTAGATGCAATGCCCATACTCATGCTTGCAGTACCATCTGGGGACTGTGACTGATCTTGAGCTGTGAGAAATTGAATACCCTTGAATTTTTATTATTGAGAGATAGCCCCGGTAAGGATTGGGTCTGAATTTTAATCTCATTGGGGTTGTATGCACACCTAATTTTTGAATTTCTAGTGAACTTAGTGCTGATTTGTGCACGTTGTATTTCTGATATGAATTGAATGGTGGTGATGCATTAGATGCTGACTTTGATTTTTAATAGCATGCATTACCGCTGTAATTTCCTTTGCTTTTTAAAGAATGGGTGTGGAATGAAGCTTAATTCATTAAATTATGTTTTGTCATTGATGCACTATTGTTAACTATTTTATTGGTGAAGTTTGTGGGTATCTTCACTAGAAACACTCAGGAGATTTCACTCCTCTACTAGGGATCACCTAAGGGTTTAAAAGGCTTAGTGCATGTGCTAAATGCATCCGTGCTCCCTACGAAAGTGACATTTTATGTTCCTAATAACTGTTTTTAATTTTTCCTTTGCTCAGGGACTAGCAAAAATTAGGTTTGGGGGTGTGTTAAGCTCTGAAAAGTATCACTTTTCACCCCTTAACCTGGCCCCTGGTGGACCCTTGAGTTGGTTAATAATGGTTTTTAAGGGTGTTTTGTAGATAACAGGTAATTTGTAGCTTAATGATGCAATCCATCCATTTAGTGCCAAGAAGAAGGATTTTTGAGCTAAACTGTGGAGTTGCTGGAATTACATGGTGGTTTACATCAGTGGGACTGCTGTGCATAAATTTGGATCCTAGTTGCCCTGCTGAGAGATAGATAGAGCCCAATGTCCATTGGACTACTGCTACATTCCAAAAGAACAGATGCAACATGCAAGAGCTACTGCTGTCCTGACAGATGAGAGAAGCTGTTGTTGCTGCATTCCACTTGTTGAGCAGTTGGGAAATAGGGCTGCTGCTTATCCATACAAGCAAGCAATTAGGTGCAGCTGCTGTTGCACTCCACTTGAAGAGTTGTTGCTGCAAGGGGGAGGCATGTCATTGATGCAGCCCAAGCTGACCCAGCAGTTACACACTTTGCATTACAACACTTGGAAGATCACCTTTGGAGTAGCTGCTATTGTAATCACCCAAAGAAGCTGCATTTACAACACCTCATCCTCAACAGCTGCTGCTCCAACCACTTTAAGTTGCAAGACTCGAAAGGTGCAGCTGTCAAGAAACTTTCAAAACAAGCTGCTGCTCCAACCTGTGTATGTTTCAAGCTTAAGACAATAGCAACTCCAACCTATGTATGTTTCAAGCTTAAGACAATAGCAACATCTTCAATCTATAGCAGCAACTACCCAAACTCCATTGCTATTTTGAAGCCTACATGTGAACTTGGTGAGTTGAAATGCATTAGAGCTTAGCGAGCAGCTTAAATGCTGCTGGAAATGATCCTTGCAAGGCTGGAAATGAACCTAGTGAGGTGAAAATAGCCTATTTTCAGCTTAGTGAGAACTTAGCGAGATCTTAACAAAGCGAAAATAGCCTATTTTCAGCTTAGCGAGATCTTAGTGAGGTGCAAGTTCTGAAGCTTCAACTTGGCGAGATCTTAGCGAGTTGCACACCTGAAGCTGTCATCTACGCGAGGCTCGGGTTCCAGCTGCCACACTTCAATGTTCAAGGACATTTTAGGTATTTCACACCTTCTAGGGCAAATTTTCCAATGTCCCACACATCCAAAGCTTCCAAGGGCCACAGATGGGCCACGAAATCAGCTCCAAACCTCCTTTCTTTTGCTTGGCCAATGCACATAGCTGCTGCCATGGGTTGCATATATATAGAGCTATAATTTTCTTGTAAAAGGATCCAGAATAGTTGGCTCATTTCTAGGGTTTATTTTAGAGTTTCTTTTAGGGTTTTAGTTTTCTTTTCCATTTCCCAGTTTCTTCTTACCCTAGCATAGCAGTAATGCTGGGCTAGATTCTTTGTAACAGTTAGGTTTATTTTTAGTTTTGCAATAGGTTTTGTGAGAACTATGGGAGTTGATTTGGGGTTTGCATTGGCTGTTACCTTCGAGGGCAAGTATTGTAAGATTCTTTTACAATTTTGTCATTTTTATTGTTTTAATTAGATCTGTAGTCTCTGTGTTTTCCTTGCATAGAAATCTATTGGGTCTAGACATAGATGCCTATAGATATGATGATCCCATTATTGTTCGAACTGTTTTGCCTTGCAACAATGATGGTAACAGTAGGTTTATTGCTCTGTCTCAGGCCTCTGTTATTGAACCCTCTCCCTTGGATAGTGTGTGACCATTTAAGTGGACAGATTATAGCCTTAAGGGGGATCTAAATCACAGATCTGAGATGTATTCTTCTTTTTTGTACATGAGCTGGTTAGTCTTGTGAGAACCAAACTGCCCTCTGTTTGTAATGCCATCATCAGATTGTAGATCTGATTTGGTTGCAGAGATTGCAGACTTGTGAGTTGGATCATTGCAGGCCTTTTGTAGCAATGATCAGCTGAGTCTAGAGCCCCTTTTGGTCCTTGATTTGAGGTGGTTTTCACCTAATTTTAAGGACTGATTGTTCTTATGGATGCATGTGTTTGTAGCCTTGCAAACATAGTGTCTGCAATAGTATCCCTGTTCTGATTTACCCATTGTTGGGAGGAAATCTCTTGGATAGTCTGTGACCATTTAAGTGGACATGTTATAGCTTTAGGATCAATCCCTTCAAGTGATTGAACCTCCTCTATTAGATAGTCTGTGACCATTTAAGTGGACAGGTTATAGCCTTAAGAGGAGTCTAGATTGCAGGGTTACTTTGGATTCTTCTACCCGACAGATGTGCTTGTTGCCATCTGAAGGATTCCTGCAGAATCAGTTCTAGATCTGAGTTGCATAGCTAAGGTACTCTTAGCTGCCTATCTCTCATCATTTTTATATTTATTTTACTACACACCATCACCATCCTCCTTTTTCCCTTTCTTTAGCTATAGTTTATTTTAGATTTATTTTAGTTTTAGTATAGCTAGTGACACTTAAACTCCCTTTCTGTTTGAATCACTAGATCTGTAGCGAGATTTGGAGATTACTATAGACCCTTGAGCTATCATATCATCACTCCCTGTGGGACAAACTCTTACTTTTCAAAACTTGCTACAACAGGCCCTGGATCTTGCAGGACTATGTATTTTAGACTTGCTGTGCTAACCCATTTCCATCTCTTCACTCTTGATTTATTTTCTCCACTGTTTTTAAATAAAATAGCAGCAAACATCTGATATACACTAACACTCAGGAGGAAGATCAGCCTCGTCCACTGGTACGAAGTCCGGATCTTCTTCTAACTCAGGGTCCAGAACTACTTCTGTACCTGTGACACATAGTGTCGGGTGAACTAACAGTCTAAGCTCAGTAGGGTAGTGCAATACACAATTATATTTCATGTGATCAAAACATAGTTCCAATGATAGATTCGAAGTATTTGCTTAAATGATAAAACATAATTTCTGAGGCGCAAAGAGCGAAACATATATTTTCATAATGATTTTCATGCAAGATTTAATGAGACTAATCCGTAGGATTCACATGCAATTTCTTATTCAACGTAGATCTTAAATCCATAACTTAAATAATCTCTAGATCGCGTATATAGCGCTAGAGTCGAAGTCAAAACCGATAGAAATCCTAACCATCGTCATTCTAAGAACAATTTTTCGAAGTGCCCAAGCTCCATCGTTATGAGGGATACTTGTGCAGTCCAAAGGTCCAAAGGTGCCGAAGCACTGGATTCGTTCTACATGAATCTCTATAAATCACATGCAATTTCTATCACATAATTTAATGCTCATGGTTCATAATTCAAAGTCCAATGATTCCAAAGGTTCCAAAAGTTCAAAAGTCGATTCATAGGATTCAATACGAAGATTTAATTCAATATTCGAAATCCAATATAGAAATAAATATTTAATGTTCAATCATTCCGATGTAAAAGTTTCATAATTTGAAGTAAATTCTAATGTGCAATATGCAAAAGACTTCAAGTTTCAATGTAATAATTTTAATGAGTTCAATGCTAATATTTCACAGGTTTATATCGAGAATATCATTAAAGCCACAAAATTATGCAGTGAATTTCCTTGCAATAGGCCCGATTCTCCCTTCTATGGTCCATGCATAATTTACACAAAGGAATAAATCACTAAAAGTTTAGAATCAGATGACTTAACTGTATAGAAATATTCCTGATTTTCAATGCTCACAGTGAGCTATCATATATACCATAGTGAGATGTGAATACTTTCATGCCCATTGGATGCATCGTCTCGAGCTATCCCAAAACGATATATTATAATGATCAATTAGAGTTTTTTATCAAAAGTTATGGCCATCGGAAGACAATGATACCAATTTTCTTCTAGTGACAGCGAGCTGTAGGTTTATCACACCATGTTGTGACCCATGACGGCGCATTGTGGTCTTTATGAAAGTGCGCTGTGACTGTTTTCAAGCCCATTAGATGAATTTAGGAAATAGCCTCGGAACTCTCAAATTTAGAATGTGTACGAGCATAAGTGTATAGGCTTTTGGTTTAAAGTATAAAATATAACTTTTTGAAGTCTCTAGCAAGGTTTGATCCCAAAACCCCTTGCTTAGAATTCAAGTCTCTTACCACTAGTACTCTCACTGAGCTTGTGTATTTATTTATACAATTATATACATGAGTCCTTCTTAGACCAAGGTGCGTAATTTTAAGTTTAAAATTATTTTAGAAATTAACGGTCTATGCTATATGCCTTGTCAAGCATATATATCTACAGTATGTGCATTAGAGTTTAAAAATTTGGGGTGTTACACATACGATCTTTGAAATCGAGGTAGGGGAAATTTATTGCATAATTATGTTTTGATTTTGATCCATGGCTTTAATGAAATTCTCGAAATATATCTCCAAAAATTAGCATTGAATTCATTGAAGTTATTGCATCGAAATTGAGAAATTTTAAAATATTGCACATTAGAATTTACTTTGAATAATGAAACTTTTGCATCTGAATAATTGCATGTTTAATATTTATTTCTGCATTAGATTTCGTATATTGAATTAAATTTGAATATTGAACCCTTTGAATCAACTTTTGAACTTTGGAATCCTTTGGCCTCCTTGGACTTTAAATTATGAAGCATGAACATTGAATTATGTGATAGAAATTTGCATGTGATTTATAGAGATTCATGTGGAACAAATCCTATGCTTTGACACCTTTGGACCTTTAGACTGCATAAGTATCCCTCACAACGCAGGGGCTTGGGCACTTTGAAAAATTATTCTTTGAACAACGATGGTTAGGATTCCCATCGGTTTTTACTTTGGCTCTAACGCTATATACGCGATCTAAATTTTATTTAAGTTACGGATTTAAGATCTACATTGAATAAGAAATTGCATGTGAACCCTAAGGATTAGTCTCATTAAATCTTGCATGAAAATCATTATGAAAATATGTGTTTTGCTCTTTACACCTCAGAAATTATGTTTTGTCATTTAAGCAACTATTTTGAATTTATCATTGGAACTATGTTTTGATCATATGAAATATAATTGTGTATTGCACTACCCTTCTGTGCTTAGATTGTTAGCTCACCCCGACACTATGTGTCACAGGTACTGAAGTAGTTCCAGACCCTGTGTTAGAAGAAGATCCGGACTTCGTACCAGAGGACGAGGCAGATCTTCCTCCTGAGCAGTTTATCCATAGATTTCTTTGGACACTTAGATTTGGTATAGTTAAATGAACTTTTGAACCTATTAATATTGTTTTGAATGTTAAGCACCACTGCTTGTGTGACGAACAGCCATCACCGGTGGTTTTACTTTTGTTGTTTAAGCTTTTATTATGGACATATATGCAATGGTTTTAATCTAATGACTTGCTTTCTATTGATATTAAAGAATCTCTATAATTAGATGATGAACTATGATCTAGCGGTCCGAGAATTTCCATGTGTTTTGGGTTGGAAATTTCAGGGTCGTTATAGTTGGTATCAAAGCTATAGCGTTAGATCCATATGCCACCACAAGAACGAGTCAACTGTGACATCATGTGTCATAGTTGGTATCAGAGCATGGGTGTTAGATTCTGTGTCACACCATAAGAGTGGGTCAACTGTGACACCATGTGTCGCAGTTGGTATCAGACCAGTAGCTTTAAGTCCTATCAGAACATAGATCGGACTCTAACGATTTCTTTTGATTATACCTTTGTTCAATCATGGCAGATCCTTATGGCACCTCATCGTAGATCAGAGAGCACTAACACTGAGGGCCCCTCCAAAGGAGCCGGAATTTCCACAGGCGCCAATAACATTCCTATGGGAGGAGAAAGTAAAAACGTACGTGTCAATCAAACCCTGGAGACTATGGCGAATGCGATGGCACATCAGGCAAATACTATGGCACAATAGACTACCTTGCTTGTGACCAGGTACCAACCCTATGGATTTCAAGAATTCAGAAGGATGAAACCTCTCAGCTTCTTTGGAAAAGCAGTTTCTGGTGAAGCAAAAGCATGGTTGAACCAAATGGAAAAAATCTTCCTCGTATTAACTTGCACGGAAGATGAAAAAATTAGATGGGTGTCATTCCAATTTGAAGGGGAGGCAGATCCATAGTGGAAATCTATGGAAAGGACTCGAGAACAAGAAACATTGAATACACCGTGGACCTGGGATCAATTTACTGAAAAGTTCAATGAAAAGTATTTCCCTGAAATAGTTAGAGATCAATACAAAGTTGATTTTATTTCATTGCAGCAAGGCCAAATGACTGTGGCAGAATATGAGATAGAGTTCACACGACTTTCACGGTTCGCTCCCAATTTTGTGGCCATAGAAGCAATGAAGGCAAAGAAATTTGAACAGGGATTAAAGCCAACAATCCAAGAAAGAATATCCCTTTTCAAGCTGAGAACCTTTACTGAGGTGATGGACATGGCCCTCATTGCCGAGAAAGACATCAAGAAGATGTATAAGAGGAGGGAACAATAAAATTAAAATAGGATGAGTCACAGGCAAGCGAATACCGATGACTAGTCAAACAAGCGGACAAAATTTTCAGTCCCAGTGCCTTCTCGATTCATTCAGACTACTTACTCTAGGCAAGTATCATTTGCGCCTATGAGACCTTTTCGTCCATCGCAACCTGCTACTTCCGAAGCATCGGTAGCACAAAGGACACAATATACTACCTCCTCAGTACCTACTGAATCCAGCCCACGATGTGGAAAGCGTCATAGATTGGATGAATGTCGGTGGAATTCGGGTGCATGTTTTCAATGTGGCCAGCATGGGAATTTAATCAAGGACTACCCTGAATTGAAGAAGGAAAAGATATCAGCTGCATCTACACAGAAATCTATGCGACCTATAGTTCAGGGGCGTACCTACACAGTCTCTGCGTAAGACATCCCAACAACAAATGACGTCATCCAAGGTACAATTCTATTTAAATTTTAAACCAATTACCTTATATTTAAATAGTGAATTCTCTTCAAATTTGGAATTGCGTTATATCATTGTAGACACCCAAATTTGGCCCAAGGCCCGATCGGAACACACTTCGAGAGAGGCGCGTTTTTGAGCTTTTGATAACATGTATGGAACCCTTAGGAATCACCCTAGAACCCTTTGGAACCCTTCCAAACCCTTAGGAATCACCCTAGATCCCTTAGGTACCTTCCCGAACCCTTAGAAACCAATCCTGACCCTTAAAACATGTTTTGGACCTAAACCTAACCTTTCCGAGCCATGGATGAGGAGTGGTGCACTGGGCCCTGCTACGGCCTTCTATTGTGATCGAATCTCATACCATTAAAACGTAGGAGTCATCTTCTTTCCAACGGTCCAAGAATCGCTCCAATCAGAGCTGTGCATGCAAAGTTATGGCATTCCAAATCTGGAGGGCAAAAAATGTAATTTCAAGTGACCCCCTTTAGGGATTTGGTGCAACTAATAGTTGCGCCAAGCCATCTCTTTCTAGAAATGGCTTGACACAACTAATAGTTGCACCAGTTATAATTGAGGCTTGGCGCAACTATTAGTTGCGCCAAGCGACTCTTCCCTAAATTAAGCCTGACGCAACTAATAGTTGTGCTAGCATTAAAGTGGACCCCACTTCGGGAAGCCAACTTTCAGGCTATTGTGCTGCACTATTTTATTGTGCATATGCCTGGCGCAACTAATAGTTGTACCAGGCTTATGAACAGTGACCTTTGGTTTTACCCCGAATTTTCTGTCTGGGGTTGACTTGATTGACCACCTGGGTCTTTGGGGCATGTTTTGATAGCTTTGTTGCACCCTTTTAACACCCTTTTAACCCTTTGATAGCTTTGTTCCACAATTAAAGCCCATCTTCACACTTCTCTAAACCCTTGAAACCCTAGGAAACATTAGATGATAGATTATATAATTTCTAACCTTGATTAGCGTCTAAACATCCTCCTAACCCCTCCTTTTCCTATAAAAGGAGAGGCACCCCCTCTTACAAAGGTTGAAAAAATTAGAGTTGAGAGTTTGCTTAAGAGAGAAAGAGCTTAAAGTGAGAAGTTCTTCCTCTCTTTTGTGCCCCAATTTCCACACAAATTCCAGAATTTAGGAACGCCCTTCCAAGCCTCATCTTTGATCCAAAAGCCTTAGTTTAGGTGTGTGCTATCACCTAAACTCCTCTCTCTACCCCTTAGCTAGCAAGCTTTAAAGGTTAGAACTCCATTGCCTATCATACAAGTCAATAAGAGTTCATCAAAGCAAGCCAACGCAAGGCTCCCCTACGGTGCTATAAGGGCCCAAGGGCTCCGGCTCTCCCCTTTCTTCTCCTATGTCTTTTAGTCTTCTTCCATCCTTGTATTTGTCCCGTTACGCCGCCGACTTTTCGGTAGGAACGGAGGGGCACAAATAGGATTTTAAGGCCCTTTGGGCAAGAGGAAGGCTCTTTTCTTTCTTTCATGCTATTTGTGTTTTGGCCGTAAGTAGAGCCCGCATTAAGCGGGTTGATTGGGTGCCTAACACCTTTTCCAATCGATAACCGAAGCCCCTACCCAAGAACCTTTGGTGTGGACCAGATTCAGAGTCATATTTTTAGCACTTCGGTGCTCATAAAAATGAACTAGGTTTCTCGGGACACCAAAAGCTCCGGGTGGTGACTCTATATTTTTATTAGCGAGCGCATCGCTGCGAAGGGATCGTCAAAAATCCCACGGTTGCACAGATGGAGACTTTGCTGGGGATACCTTTTAGAGCTTCTCCTTAAAATTTGGCCATTTCTTTTTATTTTACTAACCATTTTTGCTATTTTTTTACTATTTTTTTAATTTTCTCACCCCTACTTTTTCATCATTTACATGCCTTAGCCGATCGGCGGGCTTACTTGCACATAGTCTTTAATTTCCTTTACATTTTTATCATTTTTTGGTGCCTTAGTCGATTGGCAGGCCTACTTGTGCATTGAAATTTAATTTTTTTACGTTTCCGACATTTAAAGTGCCTTAGCCAATTGGCGGGCCTACTTGTGCAAACATATTCCGACAATGAACGCCGGCCCGTAGTGGCGGCACGGGGTCATCACCCCCGTCTTTTGGACTAAGGAAAACTTTCATAAAAAAAAATATTTTGAAAAAAAGAAGTTAAAATTGAATCAAGAATAGGGAGCTTAATTACCTTGTCTTTACTGGGTAGATTTTTAAAGGGTTGGGTTTAGGGACACATACAACCACCCGGGCCTTAGTATGGCAGCAACCCTTAGTGGTGATGATCCAGAAAAGTCCCAACCCACCTTGTATCTGAGAAGGCTCTTGCACGGGAGGTATATCGGGTGGGTTCCCATTCTTACAAAGCTTAAAACCCTTGGGGAACGCGCTAGCGAGTTATACCGGACTCAAACCTTTAGGCTTCGGTGAGGAGAGAATCGATCATATAAGCAGTTAGTTCCCTGAAACCCAAAAACAGACCCATTTCAGGCTGCTATTCTCTGCTGTCATAAAGTTATGGAGCTTCACTTTTACCTGGCGCAAGTATTAGTTGCGCTAGTGTAAAAATCATGAAATTATAACTGGCGCAACTAATAGTTGTGCCAGTGTAAAAAGGAAGCTTGTCTGACTTGGCGCATGTATTAGTTGTGCCAAGCCTGCCTGGACAATAGCAACCTGAAATCTGAGGCTTTCTCACCTCCCAAGTGCCCCGATTAGTGTGCTCAGTGCCTTTATTTGACCCCTGCCATCTCCGACACCCAATACCAAAAGAAGGTGACTTCTTTTTGGCTCATTCTGGGGGATCGGGTTATTTGCCTCAATTTCTGTGCCTTCAATAGATCAAAGGTCTTCCTTTGATTCTTCTGAAGCGCGTCGAAATCGTTGCCACGAGTCTCGAGCTAAGGTACGAAAGCCACCCGAGAAGGGAATTCCAAGGCCTTGGAACCTTTGTTTTCTATAAAAAATTCTTTCTAAAATTTTTTTAAATCAAAAACCTAAAAATAGAATATTTGTGGTGCCGGTACAACGGCATCATCTTGCCCTCCGTCGTCCCGTAGGGGAAGAAGGAGGAGGATTTTTGGGCCTTATCCAAGGCACCCTTATCCAACCCGTTCCCAAAGGATGTCGTGGGTAGTGGACCCAGCTTACGCCGATCTCGACTCATCCCTGCCACATTCTACAACCCACTCCCATTTGGGAGAAGTCTTCACATCCATCCCCATCACCCTATCCCCTTTTACTGTTACCGGCCGGTTTGGCACCCCCATCTTTCCAACCACCACTTCCCAAAATATCCAAAATCAACCCCCTCATTCCCCATATTTTTCCCAAGCTACCTTTCCCCCCATGTCCATGCTAAGACAAACACCCATTCCATCCACCTGCCCTCAAAACCCAATACATTTCCCACCCCCATCAATGATAGACCCAACCCAAATTTCCACATCCACACCCATGCCCCATTTTCCATCTTCCCCATATAGACCCAATCCATCATCCTTTACCTATGTCACCTCCACCCTATCTGACCCCCCACAAGTCCCCCCATCTACTCGGTTCATGCCCATTTTTATCGGGGCCATGCCCGATTTTTCCCAAACATCCACACTTTACCCTTCATCATCCTTAAACATCTCCAACCCATCCCCCTTTTCCAATTCCCCACCCCATTCCTTCAATCCATCCCATACCATGGCCATGCCCAATTTTCCCTCTACATCCACCCCATCTACACCCAATCATCCCTTAAATCCACCATCCACATCCGATCCTCCTTCCATGACCATGATGGAGGAGATGTTCCAAGCCTATTCCTTATGGAAGACATCCCAAAACACCTCCCATCATCCACACCCCACATCCATGAACCCATCCCATACCTTAGCCAACCTCCATGCCTCACTCCCCCATGACCTCCATCAACCCCCCATAATCCACACCATCGAAGCCCCCATTCCCCACATGCCCCAAGGCCCATTGGCCCAAAATCCCATCACTCACCAAGGCCCAATGACCCAACACTCCACCATCCACACTCTCTAAGGCCCAATGGCCCAACACCCTACCACCCATGATCTCCAAGGGCCCATGGCCCAAACCCATTTGGCCTAAGCCTAAACCCTCAAAGGGCCCATGCCCAAACCCACCAATGGCCCATACCCCTCAAAACCCAATGGGCCCAACCCACGTACATCAAGGGCCATGACCCAAGCCCATTTGGCCCAAGCCCAAACTCTCCAAGGACCCATGGCCCATACCCCTCAAAACCTAGTGGTCTAGACCCACATTCCCCAAGGGCCCATGGCCCATACCCCTCAAAACCCAATGGGCCAGAACCACATACCCCAAGGGCCCATAGCCCAGACCCATCTGGCCCAGGCCCATACCCACCAATGGCCCATGGCCCAAACCCTCCAAAACCCAATGGGCCATACCCATCAAAGCCTAATGGGCCAAGAACCCCCAAATCCCACAACCTTTACCCAAACCCAACCTAATCAAGGCCTTATGGCCCAAACCTCCCCGGGCTTCATGGCCCAAGCCCAAGCCCCACACTCATACCTTCCACAATACTCCCAACATTTCACCCACCCCTGACCTTCACACCCGAGTCAAACCCATGCCATACCCCAAACCTAATTTTCTCATGGCCCCATACCCCAAGACCATCTCCAAACCTTCCCTTATGTCCAATGGCCTCATCAGGCCCCACCCCTAAACCAAACTACCACTCACCCCATCACCCCACAACACTTTCCTTACATCCAAGGGGCTCACCCAACCCATATCCAATCTAATCCCATCCAGTCTATGCAACAACAGTTTGAGAATCCCGTCCTCATTGCACCTTACATAGATCAACAATATGAGGAGGACGAGATCAGAAACAGTGGTGCCTATGTCGGGGCAGTGACCACTGTTAATCCTCCACTTATGGTTACCCCACCCTTGATAGCACAGAGCGAGTCTAGACCGCCTATTAAAAAAGTAGCCCCAATGTCCAAAGAATCAGAATAGTTAAGGGAGCAGTTGGACAAGATCCAGAAACAATTATTGAAGATGGGTGGTGTTGAAATCTACACCACTGATTTTACAGATTTGTGTCTGTTTGTCGAGGTCCTCCTGTCCCCAAATTTAAAATGCCAGTATTCGACAAGTATAATGGCACGGACAATCCGATTGCACACCTCAAGTCCTATTGTGGGGACATGGGCCAGTACGGGGGGGATGAGAGACTGCTAATAAAAGTCTTTTAGAAAAGCTTGACCAGTCCAACTCTGAGATGGTTTACATCTCTTGAACCGTCCATGATGAAGACATGGAAGGACTTGACGTAGTTGTTCTAGGAACAATATGTCTACAATACTGATATTGAACCGCGCAAGTCCGATTTAGCCCGATTGAAATAGAATCCCAACGAGACCTTCAACGACTATTTGGGGCGTTGGAGAGCATTGGCAGCTCAAGTCAGAAATAGAATACCAGTCGATGAGCAGATAGAGATGATTTCAAAGAACACTTTGCCAGTAATTTATGATTTTCTTGTCTACTAACAGCAGTCCAGTTTTACTGATTTGGTAAGGAACGCCAACCGATGTGAAGATGCCATCAGGGAAGGATGGCTCAGTAAGAATGCTTCAGGGTGACCTAGAGGGGTTAGGAGGTTTACTGAGCAGAAGAATGACAGGAGGGCAGGGACAGAGGTGCAAAATGTGACCAATACCAAGCCCAATAACAATATATTCCCCTTTCAGTTTAAGGCGACGCAACCAGCTCCCGTCAGACTAGGGCCAGTGCAGAGAGTAGGGAACGGACAAGGGGTATAAATGACCCCGGAGAGGAGAGCCTGTTATGATTGTGTTTTTACGCCTTTGGGGCAATCTTTAAGTGTACTTTTACCTTTATTAATTGAAAAGGGATTAGTAATTGCACTCCAACCATGACCTCCTTCCAATCTCATTCCATATAATTTTGACCCGAATACTCATTGTAATTTCCACCAGGGTTCGGGTCACCCAACTGATTGCTGCTTCTCATTGAAGCATGCGATCCAAGATTTAATTGATGCTGGGAAGATCATTCCCCCTGCACCCACCCAAGCAAACCAACATGCGAATATTCATCAGGTGCCTTTGTCACCACACCCTACCAGAATAGCAAGTCTCAGACCCACCATAGGGATGGTAGAGGAAATTGATGAAGAGTATGAGTTTAACCCCTCTGATTACATTAGTAATAGAGAGAATTTTGTGGTACCAAGGCAGCAGGACCAAAAAGAAAGAACCATTGAGGTGATTGAACCCTTGAATCTGGCAGATTACTTTCCCACTCCTACACCACAAGCTGAACCCCTAGATCTTAGGGCCTATTTTCCACCATCCACTCCCATAAATTATGTACAAATAAATGCATATCAACCATACTCCACCGCCCCCTTGAATTACCCAATAAGCCATCCGACCCCCAATTATCCACCCGCACCCATAAATTATCAATGGCCTACACCCACCCCATTACCCCCAGTTCATCCTTCACCCACACCCATCAATTACAAATGGTCTACGCCCACCCCATTACCCCCGGTGCAACCACCGTTAAGCTCCACCACCCCTACCTGGCCTAATTTGGCCACCCACCCATCCATCACTGAGGTAAGCCAGGTCTTACCTACCCTTCTAGAGCCATCAGTACATGCACCTCCAGTATCGACAGCCATACCTTTCAAGCTCTCAGGTCCAACCTATGACCCTCATTAGGTCCCGCTGAGCTACGAGCAAACCAATGCTAACGGCGACAGCAACAACAAAGAGGGAGCCGTGGACTTTGTTACTAGGTCGGGGAAGATATCAAAACAGCCAGAAGAAGTAGTAGCACCAGCACAGCCAGAGGGGAAGAAGGACAGTGCAGTCCACCCATTTGAGAAGATGAGCCGGGAGCACATTCTCGAGACTCAGTTACGAAGGATGCTAGCCCATATCACTGTCTGGGATCTTTTGATGACGTCCCCACTCCATTTCTAAGCTCTAATGGGGGCGTTAAAGAATGCACATGTGTCCCAATAGGTGAGCCCAGATGAGGTCGGGCAAATAATCGGATAGGTGATGGCACCCAATGCCATTTCATTTTCGGACATAGATCTACCTGAGGTGGGAAATAGTCATGCCAAATCCCTCAATATTACTGTCGAATCTGGGAATATGATAATTCTCTTAGTTCTAATTAATAACGGGTCGGCTCTGAATGTGTGCCCATTACGAACTGCCACCAAGATCAGCATGGACCCTTGTATGCTAAGGCTGACAAGGACTAGCCCTCGGGGATTTGATAATACAAGAAGAGAAATAATGTGAGAGGTCAATCTGGAATTAGTAATTGGGCTCATGACCTTCTCTATACCTTTCCAAGTGATGGATATCAAATCTTCTTTTAATTTGCTGATAGGATGCTCGTGGTTACATGAGGTCGAGGCGATACCTTCTACCCTCCATCAAAAGTTAAAATTCATATCCGGGCAGAAGGTGATCACCATCATTGGCGAAGGGCACGATGAGAAAGACAAGGCCATCCACAACATTGAAATCCTAAGGTAGTGGATGTGCCACATACTGAGGAAGACACTGACCTCCATAATTTCAAGTATGAGGTGTCGGTAGTAGGCCCAAAACCCCCGAGAAACATCACGTCAACAACCGGCAGCGGAATGGAAGCAGCGGTGGCCATGCTCCAAAAATGGGGCTATCAGAAAGGCAGAGGGCTCAGGCCTAGACTGCAGGGCAGAAGAGAGCCAATTATTGCCAAGGGGCAGAAAGTTTGATTCGGGTTAGGTTACAAGCCCACAGAGGAAGAGGTCCGAGAGGCCAAAGAGAAAGCCAGGGTGGCTGCAGCTGCAAGAGCTCGAGGAATCAACATAAAAGAGAAGCCTCGTCCTAGGCCACACATCAGGGAATCCTTTATCAGCACTAGGGTCATAAAAATTGATAGGAATGGGGTAACCCATTTGACCCCACACAAACCCACAGCCCCTGTCCATCCCACCAATCCCAACATCTCCCTTCCCAACCTCGAAATAGATCTAACTGCTCTATCCCTATTTGAGGAGCGACATTCCATACCTGAGCAAACTCCTCCTGTGGTAAATCACCACAGGACTTCGTTGACGTTTGAGGATGAAATCTCAGACAAACCTATGGTCTATATGATGGAGGCTGGTCTAGAAGAGTCACATTCGCCAGGCTCCTACATCCAAAAGGTAAAGGGGCAGCAAGTCAGGTATGCAATTGGGCATCTTTTCCCTAAACTTTGGAAGCAGGGAGTGGCCTGCAATTTGGCACCCATTTCTCAAAAAAAAAAAACCTATAAAAAGTGAGATAAGCCCATGGCAGGCAATTCCTTGTATATACGCAAACTCGTGCTGCCAAGGGTCCGTCTCCGAAGAAAACAAAAATCACAAAAACATTGGAAAAATATAAAATCTTAAAAACATTGGAAAAATATTAAATCCTAAAAACATGGAAAAAATACAAAACCTAAAAATATTGTCTTTTAAGATTTCAAATAAAATCATACAAAAAGATGCCTTAATCGAAATACCCATCCCATGTGAAATCGACCCCTTTCCTGTTGAAATATAAGAAGAGGTAGGAATCACGAGTCTGGATGAGGATGTCCATTTTGAAGAGCTCCCCAATGAGCTCCTTGACCAGTTTGCCAACTTTGAGCATGACCCTACCCCCATTGTTGAAGAAACTGAGGACATTAATCTAGGGACTGAGGAGAGTCCCCGCATTATCAAAATTGAAACGTCACTATCTCCTGAGGAAAGAAAAAGCATGATCGATTTCCTTTGGTCATACCAAGATGTTTTTGCTTGGTCGTACGAGGACATGCCTGGTCTAGACACTGATTTGGTTAAGCATGAGTTGCCTCTCTACGCTGATATGAAGCCGGTTAAGCAAAAGCTGAGACATCTCCGACCCGAGTGGATGTTGAGTCAAAGATGAGGTCATCAAGGAGTATGATGTAGGGTTTCTCATGGTATCTAAGTACCCACAGCGGCTAGCCAATGTTTTGCCGGTGCCGAAGAAATATGGAAAGGTCCGCATGTGTATCAATTTCTACAATTTGAACAAAGCAAGCCTGAAGGATGATTTTCCATTGCAGCACATCAAAATCTTGGTCGATAACACTACCAAGCACAGGATGCTTTCGTTTATGGATGGATTCTCAGGATACAATCAGATAAAGATGGCAGAGGTGGATCGAGAGAAGACTGCGTTCATCACTCCTTAGGGAACCTTTTGCTATAGAGTCATGCCATTCGGGCTGAAGAATGCCGGTGTAATGTACTAGAGAGCTATGACCGCACTATTTCACGACATGATGCATCGAGAAATTGAAGTATATGTCGATGATATGATAGCTAAGTCACCGGAGCGAGGCGATCACTTGGTAAACCTCCAAAAATTGTTTAAGAGGTTGAGGAAGTACAGATTATGCCTGAATCCACAAAAGTGCACGTTTGGTGCTATGTTTGGAAGACTGTTAGGATTCATCGTCAGTAGGAGAGGGATCGAGGTCGAATCAGCCAAAGTTAAAGCTGCCACTGAAATGCCGCCACCATCTACTGAGAAAGAAGTTAGAGGGTCCTTGGGTAGAATACAATATATCAGTCGGTTCATTACACAGCTAACGCCAACATGCACGCCGATCTTCAAGCTACTAAGGAAAAATTCACCCGTTGAATGGAACGACGACTATCAGGCAGCATTCGTTAAAATCAAAAGCAACCTCCTTAAGCCACCTGTGTTCGTACCACCCGAGCCAGGGAGACCAGTCTTGATGTATCTCTCCATGACAGAAGTGTCGATGGGATGTGTCTTAGGGCAACATGACGAGACAGGAAGAAGAGAGCAGACCATCTACTATCTGAGCAAAAAGTTTACTGATTATAAAATGCGCTATTCTCATATGGAGAAAGCATGCCTGGCTCTTGTATGGGCCACTCAAAGGCTCCGCTATTACTTGCTATCTCAAGCCGTTTTACTTTTGGCACGAATGGACCCGTTGAAATACCTTTTCGACATCCTATTCATGATGGAAGATGATACCAAGGAAGGAGAGGAATCTTGGGTAATGCACTTTGACGGGGTAGCAATTGCCGAGGGTCAGGGAGTTACCGCCATTCTGATTTCGTCGAAAGGATCCCATGTACTCGTCTCTATCAAGCTCAACTTCCCTTGCACTAACAACATGGCTGAATACGAAGCTTGTACCGTCGATCTGCAGGCGGATCTTGATCTAAAAGTGACTCACCTCTGAGTATTCGGTGGTTCACAGTTGATCATATGACAGACGAATGATAACTGAAAGACGAAAGATGAGAAACTAATCCCCTACCATGAGCACCTCGAGGATCTGATAGTTTGCTTCCAAGACATGACATTCTCATATGTCCTCCGGATAAGGAATCGCTTTACTGACGCACTAGCCACTTTGGCGTCAATGATAGAAATCCCGTATGGTGCAGAGATGAAGCTGATCATGATTGAACAGAGAAATGAGCCGGCCTTCTGCCTCCAGATTGAAGAACCTACCAAGCCTGATGATGAGTCACCTTGGTTCTCAGATATTAAAAATTTCCTCGAGACACTAACTTTCCCTGAGGGTACATCCAAATAGATCGACGAACCATTCAACGTCTAGCAGCAGGCTACGTCATTTGTGGGGAATGCCTTTACAAGTTATCCTATAATAACATCTTGCTTGGGTGCCTTACAAAAGGTGAGGCAATCAACATCATGAAGGAGATCCACGATGGAGTATGCAGAACCCACGTCAGTGGTCACATCCTCGCTAAGAAAATTCTGCGGCAAGGATACTTTTGGACCATTATGGAATCAGATTGCTGTAAACATATTCAAAAATGTTATAAGTGTCAGGAACATGCCAGTCTAATACACGTCCCTGCCATTGATCTACACTGCATGACCACTCCTTAGCCATTTGCTACTTGGGGCCTTGACGTCGTCAGAATGATTAATCCAAAAGCATCAAACGGACATCAGTTCATACTTGTCACCATTGAATACTTCACCAAGTGGGTAGAAGCGGCACCATATGCCAACATAAGGCGTGTCACATCAAGAAGTTTCTCAAAAATAATCTTGTGTGCCGATTTGGAGTACCCAAGGATATTATCACGGACAATGGCACAAACGTTGTGAATAAGCACATCCGAGTCTTCTGCGAGTAATACAAGATCAAGCACCATCGCTCGTCACCTTATCGGCCTCAAACTAATGAAGCCATAGAAGCTGCTAACAAGACGGTCATCCGCATCCTCGAGAAGATGGTCATCACTTATCGAGATTGGAGCGAAATATTGCCATTTGCTTTATGGGTCTACAGAACGTCGATCCGTACCACTATAGGGGCAACACCATTCTCCCTTGTGTATGGAACCAAGGCTGTCCTACCAGTTGAGGTTGAAGTATCCTCGCTCCGAATCCTCATGGAATCAAGCTTACCCAAAGCAGAGAGAGAGAGATCCCGCTTTGACCAATTGAACTTATTAGACAAGAAAAGACTCCTAGCCTTGTGCCATACTCAAGTTTACCAGGGGCGAATCGCATGCACTTACAATAAGCGTGTCCGTGGTCGAGATATGAAGATAAGAGATACTTTGTTGAAGAAGATCTTCCCATCCCTCCACGCCGATCTGAGAGGGAAGTTCAAGCCAAACTGGGAAGGGCCTTACGTCGTTCGAGAAGTGCTACCGGGATACGCCATCCTCCTCACCACCATGGACAGAGATCATCTTCCTAAGCCCATCAACGCTGGATATGTCCGACGGTTCTACGCTTAGTCTATCATGATAAGGTAAGTATTGGTGAAACAGATACGTAACTGCTTAAGAACCACCCAAAAGAGGCCATCATTTCAAGCACAGTAGCTAAAAAGCATCCCTAAAAAAGATGATATCCTTTGCTACCCCATTTTGAGTCTGAGCCTTTCCTTTAATAAACCCCCTTCCCCAAGAAAAAATGTGTATATATATAAAAGAAAGGAAATAAAGTTACCATTAAAATCTAAAAAAAATTAGAAAAGCAAAACCTCAAAAAGAGATTGCCTGAAATAAAGATAAAGGAAAAAAGGGAAAAATAGAAGAATCATGGGGCGTGTACAGAAAAATCTCTCAAGGAAGAAAGTATATTGTGAAAAATTGAAGCTGTATCAAGAAAACCCTTTTAGCCCAGCATACCTTCAAATCCTAACCTAACTCATGGCCAAGCTACACCCTGAAGGATGCCCTCTTTTTAGGTTCACAAGTAGTCATAGTATCGGTTAAGTCAACACGAGCCAAGTTGTGAGACGACACGAGACCTCATCCAGCCGGCTATGATGGAATCGACGTCTATGTCGTGGCTTTTGAAAAAAAATAAAAAGTAAAAAAAAGAAAAAGAAAATAAAAATACAAGCTCAGAGCAAGATGGACGTGGTGAAAACCCGAAAGAGAGCTACGGGTAAAAACAAGTTTGTACGGACTAGGTGAAAACCCGAAAGGACGATTGAGGTAAGAGAGCTAAACCCATGGACGTGGTGAAAACCCGAAAGGGCGCCACAAGTAAAAAGAGGGTAAAAATGGGCACGACGAACCCACCTTAGGCGTTGTGATTAAAAGAGTTTTAAAAGAGAAATAATTGTTGGATTGGGTCGATAGTTAATGTTTGAGAAGCCCTCTTGGTTACTCTCCCTGATCCCCTTTTCTAGGCCGCTCATGCTAGTTCAAATCGGGCCGCGACCAGAATTGTCTTTATGAAACCGCTTCGTCAAACGTATGACCCATGGTAAGGAGAAAGGTTTGACTCAATCCAAAGGGATTGACGTTCTGGCCTTGGTGAAACTGCTGAAACTCACTCAGGCCCGACCATATGAAAGGGTTCAGCTATGCTCAAAATGGGACCCGTGACTTCACCTCACTGATAATGCATCATCAAAAAAAAAAAAAAGAAGAAGAATAGCTATAAAAAAAAGAACAAAAAAATCAAGAAAAATCTAAATACAAAAAAGTATGTATATATTTATGCTCTTTCTCATGTACATAGTTACAACATCTTACTCCCATCTCAAAAATGAAGAAAAAGAATAAAAAATATCTGAAAAATAAAAATCCAAAAATTTTTACTCTTTCTACATAGTTACTGCATCTTACTTCCATCTCAAAAATAAAGAAAAAGAACAAAAAATCTCTAGAAAATAAAAATCTAAAAAATTCTACTCTTTCTACATAGTTACAACATTGTACTTCCATGTCAAAAATAAAGACAAAGAACAAAAAATTCTTTGAAAATAAAAATCCAAAAAAATATATATAAATCTTGAAAATAAAAAAATTATAGGTAAAAGTTTGTTTCTCCTTCTGCTAATTAGGATGCATTTGTTACTTATATAAACAAAAAAGGGACTGACGTTTTCTCGGGAATGTGCAGGAATATCACATGGTCCAAAGCCTCGAAGTGGGCAACTTCTCAGCAATGGGCAAATCAGATGAAGCATCTCACCACTGACGTCAGGTCTATTCAAAAAAAGAGAAAATCATTTTGAAAAAGAAAGAAATAAATCTATGTTTTTTTCATTTGAACTTTATGTTTCCCCACAGAGCTACGCACATGCGTGCTTTCAGATGCGGTAAAATGTCGATATTTTATCGACAACGCAGTTGTGTAAAACTACTGTCCTGAATCTAAGGTTCACCCTAGATCTTTGGATCCTACTTCAAAGTAGGAGCAACAATGTTAATCCTGATCAAACGGTCAATGTTTAGATTAGGTTGACTCCACTACTAAATCTTCGAGCTAAACGCTCTATTTTTAGGTTCATATGAACTTAAATGTCTTAAGCTTCAGATTCCTCGGAGAAAGGTCAATCATTGGTTGAAACTAACCTATTAAGAATGAAATTACGTATCAATCAAACTATGTGCAACCATGCATCCAGAAGGGTTCATTTTCCCTTTATTTCCTGTAGGCTTAAAACCTATATTGGCAGTGGTATCCCTGTAAAGTGTACGCCATGTGTCTGGATATCTGTTTGATGGTCGTTTGTTCCCGTAAATTATACTCGGGCAGGTCTGGGTCAGGGCTTCCATTGCCTTTGTTGTTTATCGCCCCTAAGGGGTGCATGATTATGCATAGTTAATTAATGTTTATGATCATTATTGGCAGAGACCATGATTGGATGTCCCTTTTGGGAGATGCCCAATATTTGGTTGGACCTGACCAAGGTAGTTGAAGCTGGATACTCTAGGTAATGTTGATCCGGAGCACGTTTTCGAAAATGGCACGTACTCTTAAAAAGTATTGCAACCTCTATTTGCTCCGCTCGAGTGGTCATGCTAAATAAACTTCGGAATCATTGGATTCGCCCAGAGATTTCAAACCCTGCTTCAGGCAGGGGCACCTGCGACCAGTCAGATGAGGTGGTCAATAACTCATAGGATTGGACGCAAACTATGGAGCCTTGCGTAGTTTTACTTAGAGCCTATCTTTAAGTGTGGGTCGATCACCCCTCTTACTTATGAAGCTGTTGCATTCAGAATTAATTTTAAACATCAAAATACCTATAAATCATCTCAAGAAGCGAATGTTTGGCCTGGCATACAGGGCTTTCGCAACTCATTCCACCTCGGTTATGCCCAGTAATGTCGCTAAGCTCTTGGAGACTGATTACCTTGAGAAACGAATGTTTAGCCTGGCATCTAGGGCTTTCGTTTTCTCACCATGTTACTTATCTAATGTTTGAAGGCCGTTCTGAATGCAGTGGACCCATCAGTAATGCCTTGGGCCTCTTCGAATGTCTTTTTTCTTTGGTATTCGATCATTAGTGATCGGATACCAAAGAGGGGCATCTGTAGATACCCAAATTTGGCCCAAGGCCAGATCGAAACACACTTCGAGAGAGGCGCATTTTTGAGCTTTTGATAACATGTATGGAACCCTTAGGAATCACCCTAGAACCCTTAGGAACCCTTCTAAACCCTTAAGAATCACCCTAGATCCCTTAGGAACCTTTCCGAACCCTTAGAAACCAATCCTGACCCTTAAAACCCATTTCGGACCTAAACCTAACCTTTTCAAGCCATGGATGAGGAGTGGTGCACTGGGACCATCTATGACCTTCTATTGTGATCGAATCTCATACCATTGAAAAGTAGGAGTTGTCAGCTTTCCAACGGTCCAAGAATTGCCCCAATCAAAGCTGTGTACGTAAAGTTATGGTAGTCCAAACCCGGAGGGCAAAAAATGTAATTTCAAGTGACCCCCTTTAGGGATTTGGCGCAACTAATAGTTGCGCCAGGCCATCTCTTCCCAGAAATGGCTTGGCACAACTAATAGTTGCACCAATTATAATTGAGGCTTGAGGCAACTATTAGTTGCGCCAAGCCACTTTTCCCCAGATTAAGCCTGGCGCAACTAATAGTTGCGCCAAGCCACTTTTCCCCAGATTAAGCCTGGCGCAACTAATAGTTGCGCCAGCATTAAAGTGGTCCCCACCTCGGAAAGCCAACTTTCAGGCTACTGTTACACCAGGCTTATGAACAGTGACCTCTGGCTTTACCCTAAATTTCATGTCTAGGGTTTGACTTGATTGACCACCTGGGTCTTTTGGGTATATTTTGATAGCTTTGTTGCACCCTTTTAACACCTATTTGTAACCCATAAGTGATCTAAACCACTAACCTATCATCCACCATTAAAGCCCATCTTCATACTTCTTTAAACCCTTCAAACACTAGGAAGCCTTAAATGCTAGATTACCTAATTTCTAACCTTGATTAGAATCTAAACATCCTCCTAACACCTCCTTTTCCTATAAAAGGAGAGGCACCCCCCCTTACAAAGGTTAAAAAAATTAGAGTTGAGAGTTTGCTTAATTTGGCCATAAGTAGAGACCGCATTAAGCGGGTTGATTGGGTGCCTAACACCTTCCCAATCAATAACCGAAGCCCCTACCCAAGAACCTTTGGTGTGGACCGAATTCAGAGTCATATTTTTAGCACTTCGGTGCTCATAAAAATGAACTAGGTTTCCCGAGACAACAAAAGCTCCGGGTGGCGATTCTATATTTTTGTTAGCAAGTGCATCGCTGCGACGGGATCGTAAAAAATCCCACGGTTGCACAATCATTGCATGATAAATATAAACCATTACACATTATTGATTGAATTAAACACATAAACCTTAGGTGCTTTAAATATGTATCAGAGTAGCGACATTTTCCAACACAACGCACGTGTTTTGATAGATCCTGGCTCTACACACTCATTCATGAGTGCTCAGTTTGCTACTGAACTGAGCATCATACCAGAGCCATTGGATTTCGTCTTATCCATATCAGTCCCTACAAGGAACTCAGTAGTCACAGACACTATCTGCCGATCGATAATCATTCCAATTGAAGGTCACGAAACATCAACTGATTTGATCATTTTGGATATGCAAGGATTTAACATAATCCTTGGCATGGACTGACTATCTACCCATCATAAAAAAGTGGACTGCCTTCGAAAGATAGTCACCATTCACCCCAAGGGGGGAAAACCATTCAGATTTTATGGAACTAAGTCAAAAATTGCGCCTTTCATATTCGCTATTTGAGTTGAACGATTAAATGGACAATGGATGTTACAGTTATCTTACATTCGTATAAAATCAATGGGAAGAGAAGGTCACCATCTCCGATATTCCCATCGCATGCGAGTTTTCCGATGTGTTTTTTGAAGAGTTACCAGGATTACCGCCCGACAGAGAAGTTGAATTCGCAATGGACTTAGCTCCAGGCATAGAGCCAGTATTGAAGGCACCATATTGTATGGCACCGACATAGCTGAAAGAACTCAAGGAACAACTACAAGAACTCCTAGACAAAGGGTTCATCAAACTGAATGTTTCTCCATGGGGAGCACCCATACTGTTCGTCAAGAAGAAAGACGGGTCAATGAGGCTTTGTATAGATTATCGTCAATTGAACAAGTTGACGATCAAGAACCATTACCACTTCCTCTTATTTATGACCTCTTCGATCAAATTTAAGGCACAAGATTTTTCTCAAAGATAGATTTGAGATCAGGATACCATCTGCTGAAAGTTAAGGCAGAATGCACCAGCATCCTTCATGGGCACTATGAGTTTCTAGTGATGCCATTCGGGTTAACGAATGCACCAACATCCTTCATGAACTTGATAAATAGAGTGTTCAAACCACATCTCGACAAGTGTCTGGTAGTCTTCGTGGATGACATCCTCATCTATTCGAAGACCAGAGAAGATCACAAACATTATCTACGTCTAGCTCTTCAGACACTTTGTGATCATCGGTTGAATGCAAAATTGAGCAAGTGCAAATTTTGGCTGAAACAAGTGAGTTTCTTGGGACATGTAATATCCGAGGAAGGCATTAAAGTTGACCCAACAAAAATTGAGGCCATTATAAAATAGGAACAACCGAAGACAGTGACCAATGTTCGAAGTTTTCTGGGCTTAGCCGAATATTACAGAAGATTTGTAGAAGGGTTCTTCAAAATTGCAGGATCACTTACTCAACTTACAAGAGAGAATGCGAAGTTTAAATGGAATGACTTATGTGAAAAGAGCTTCCAAGAACTAAAAAAGAAGTTAACTTTTGCTCCAGTACTTGCAATACCTTCAGGCAGTGGAGGTTTCATAGTATTTAGTGATGCTTTGCATAGTGGATTGGGTTTTGTACTCAACCAAAATGAGAGAGTTATCGCTTATGGCTCTCGACAAGTCAAGGAGCATGAGAAGAACTACCCGACTCATGACCTGGAATTGATAGCTATTATTTTTGCCTTAAAAATTTGGAGGCACTACCTCTACGGTGAAACATTCGAGATCCTGATCGATTATAAAAGCCTAAAATATCTTTTCACTTAGAAGGACTTGAACATAAGGCAAAGAAGATGGATTGAATTCTTAAAGGATTATGAGTGCACCATTCAGTACCACCCTGGTAAAGCGAATGTAGTAGCTGACGCTCTGAGCTGAAAGTCATTTGCTCAGTTTTCAAACCTCATCACGAAAATTCACAGATGGCGATTGTTTGAGGATATATCACTATATGACAAAAAGTTTGAGATTAAAGAATTTGGAGCAGTACTAGCTAACATTATCATCAAGCCAACAATATTCGATAACATCCGAAAACTCTAGATGACCGATGAAGAACTTCTGACAATTTGACAGGGTGTGATCAATGGGGATAGGCCTGATTTCTCCATCAAGGAGGACGGTTCCTTACTATTCAGAGATCGACTATGTGTACCATCAGATATTAACCTGCGATGTCTAATTCTCGAAGAAGCACACAAGTCAATGTACGTCATCCATCCTAGTTGTACAAAGATGTATCAGGACCTGAAGAAGAGCTTCTGGTGGAGAGGCTTGAAGAAAGATATAACAGAATATGTATCGACATGCTTAGTGTGTCAACAAGTGAAGGTTTACCATCAAAACTCCTTTGGTTTATTGCAACCTTTGCCGATACCAAAATGGAAATGTGAAGCTATATCTATGGATTTTATCCCTTGATTACCAAGAACTGTGAAAGGGCACAATGCGATTTGGGTGATTGTTGATTGCTTAACAAAGTCTGCCCACTTTCTGCCGTATAGTACGAGATATATGGCCAGTTAGCTTGCAGAGTTGTATCTTAAATAAATTATCAGATTACACAGCATCCCAGCCAACATCATCTCAGATAGAGGTCCGATGTATACGTCAAAGTTTTGGCAAAGATTTCAAGTAGGAATGGGTACAAGATTGGATTTCAGCTCTGCATTTCACCCTCAGGCAGATGGCTAGATTGAAAGGGTAAATCAGATTATTGAAGACATGCTTCGAGCTTACATGTTGGACTTTCAAGGGTCATGGGACAAACACCTACCCTTGATGGAGTTTGCCTTTAATAACAGTTATCAAGCAAGCATAGGAATGGCACCATTTGAAGCACTCTATGGCCGTAGATGTAAGTCTCTGCTAAATTGGGAAAGGATTGGGGAGAAATTCATATTAGGCCAGAGATCATTGAGAGCATGACTGAAGTGATTCGGTTCATTCAGAAAAGATTAAGGGTCGCTCAAGGCCGACATAAAAGCTATGCAAACCTCAAACTAACGAGTACCAAATTTTGGGTAAACTTAGTGAGAATTGTTAGTTTATATCTCCTGTGATTATAAGCATCACTAAGACAACACATTCCTTGCAGGTGGGGGACAACGTATTCGTCAAAATCTCGCCTACTAAGAGAGTAATGCTATTCGAAAGACATGGAAAACTGAGTCCATGCTACGTCAGACCCTTTGAGATACTAGGACGAGCCGGAGAAGTCGTATATAGGATTGCCTTACCACCTCAGCTGTCCAGTATGCACAACATATTCCACGTATCTATGTTGGGGAAATATGTTAAGGACCCGACTCACATCTTGGACTACCAGCCCATCGAGCTTGAAGAAGATATGATGGTAGTCGAAGAACCAATTCATATACTCGACCATAAGGAGCAAACCTTACATACAAAATGGATCTCGCTTGTGCTTGTTAAGTGGCTGAATCACTCATCTGAAGAAGTAACTTGGGATCGAGAAGCAGAGATTCGAGATAAGTACCCACACCTCTTTGAATAAGGTACGTTAATTTTCAAGGACGAAAATTCTTTTAAGGGGGGAGGATGTAACATCCCCAAAATTTCTAAAACACTAATACACTAATTAAGTGTATGTGCTTAGTAAGATATACAACATATGCTATGAAATTTCCTTTAAAATATTTATGGGAAATAAATTCCTTAGTTTAAATAACTCAAATATATAATTGTGTAAATAAATGCACAAGCTCCGTGAGAGCATTAGTGGTAGAAGGCTTGAATTCTAAGCATTAGTGGGATCAAACCTTGCTAGAGACTTAAAAACCTTACTTTAGACTTTAGACTAAAAGCCTATACACCCACACTTGGTGTGTTGGCTACACATGGGATAAACCCCAACAAGTTAGAAAAAGGTTGGATACAAGGAGACTAATTAAAATCTCCCTAAAATTCTAAAATTGTAACCTATTAGTTTTCCTTCTAAGAAAAGAACTGGGAGAAAACCTTAATTTTCTCTATAAAAGGAACCCCAACCCTTTAGTTCCTTATTCTTATTTTTCTCTGTAAGAAAACCTAGCCTTCTTCTTCAACAATCTTCAAACCATTAAGGTGTTTCTCCATAGAGCACCTTGATCACCTTGATCATGTAGCGTGGAACTTCAAGATTCTAGCAAACAACCGTAGGATCACGGACCATGCTACGAAAGGTAAATCTAATCATTAATGATGATCTATAGGGTCGAAACCTTGATAGATAATCAATTTTACGATTTTCCAAATCATTAGAATAGTATACAGATCAATAATTTTGAATCTCGAATGAATAAGAAACTTGGATGCTAAATATCCCAATGACAGCTCGCTGTGATAAGATCCACAGCGCGCTGTCATATGTCACAGTGTGCTATGACAAGTACCACAACACGCTGTGGTATATATGATAGCGCGCTGTCATGAATGAGAGCTCACTGTGTAGACACAACAACTCGCTGTCACTGAAGTGAAATTGGTGCCGCTGGGAAGAGAATTTCTTCCGACGGCCATAACTTTTGATAGAAAACTCCGATTGACCATTATACTCTATCGCTTTGGGGTAGCTCAAGATGATGCATCCAATGAGCATGAAAGTAGCCATAGATCAATGTGGTAAATATGATAGCTCACTGTGGATACCGAAACAGAATGCACTTTAGGAAAATTTGCAGTCACAGCTCGCTGTGAACACTGAAAATAAAAATATTTCTTATTCGATCAGTCATCTGATTTTGAACTATTTGATTTTATTTATGTATCATTGTACTTGTATCTTAGAAGAAGGAATCAGACATACTGTAACGGAATCATCGCATTCCGTTCCATACGATCTTTGAAATTGAGGTAGGGGAAATTCGCTTCATAATTATGTTTTGATTTTGATCCATGGCTTTAGTGATATTTTTGAATTAATTCTCTAAAAATTAGCATTGAACTCATTGAAATTATTGTAGCAAAATTGAGAATTTTCTGAATATTGTACATTAGAATTTACTTTGAATCATGAAACTTTTGCATCTGAATAATTGAATGTTTAATATGTATTTCTGTATTAGATTTTGTATATTGAATTAAATCTAAATATTGAACCCTTTGAATCAAATTTTAAACTTTGGAACCCTTTGGCCTCCTTGGACTTTGAATTATGAATCATGAACATTGAATTATGTGATAGAAATTTGCATGTAATATATAGAGATTCATGTGGAACGAATTCTACGCTTCGGCACCTTTAGAACTTTAGACTGCACAAGTATCCCTCACAACACAGGGGTTAGGGTACTTTGATAAATTATTCTTAGAACGGCGATGGTTAGGATTCCCATCGGTTTTGACTTCGCCTCTAACGCTATATACGCGGCCTAGAGATTATTTAAGTTATAGATTTAAGACCTACTTTGAATAAGAAACTGCATGTGAACCCTAAGGATTAGTCTCATTAAATCTTGCATGAAAATCATTATGAAAATATGTGTTTCGCTCTTTACACCTAAGAAATTATATTTTGCAATTTAAGTAATGTTAATCACTTAATTATGCCACTTTCCACCTCCTAACCTAGCCCTTACAAGACCTTAGAGCAGTTTAATGATTGATTTTTGAGTATGGTTTTATAGTTAGCAATAATTTGCAGAGAAAGGCAGAAATCCATTCAAAATGTGCTAAGAAGAGATGAATTAGAGTCAAGCATTAGAGATGATGGAAATATAAAGATTGAACCATGGTGGTCTCCACCAAATGGGCTGTTCAACATGCCTTGGACCCCTTGAAGTTCAGCCATGAGAGAAAAGTGAGACCCATGCCTAAAGGAATGTTGCAACAGACTAGACAAACCAGCTTATAAGTAGAAATCTCAGCTCGAGCAGTCTCGAGCAGATCTAAACCCTCAGATCTAGCCTCTCGAGCTATCTCACGCAGACCACACCTTTAGAAACTAACCTGCCGAGTTGTTCAAACCTCTGCTGAAGCTAGCCCCTTGAACAGGTTGAGCAGTTCAAAGAGTGCAGTATTCTATCCTCTTGAGCAGCTCTCAAGCAGTCAAGAGCCTTCAGAACTATCCTATCGAGTAGGCTCGAGCAGACAAAGTCTTGAAACAATTCATCCTCTTGTGAAACCTTTAGAAGTAGCCTCTCAAGCAGATAGAGCATCTGTATGTCTCAAGCACCTAAAAGACTGCAGCAGATCTTTGCCTTCAGAAATCATCCACTCGAGTTGTTTTCAGAAGCAGTCCAACTTGTCGAGTAGCTCTGGACTTCAGTATTTCAGCCACTTGAGAATCCATTCGAAAGAAGTCCATCTGCTCGAGCTATACACTGAGAAGCTTTCAGCAGACTTCACCCTCTTGAGGCTCGGGACCCACCATATATTTATGGACTTTAGGGGCATTTTAAAACTTTTACAGCACATGGGACACTGTTATTCACTGAAAAGTACCACTTTTCACCTCTTAACCTAGTCCTTACTGAACCTTGAAGCCGACTAATAACTCCTTTTTTAGCTTATTTTATAGTTAGTAATAAATTGTGGAACTTAACACAAAGTCCATACTTTTGGTGATAAGAAGAGAGAGAATTCAAGCCAAGAATGACAGCTGAGCCAAAGATTGATGGAACACCATGGTGGTACATACCATGGTGACTATTTTGCATGTCATAATGGACCACAAAAGTCCAGTAGATGAATCAAGTATAGATGAGAGTGGAGGAAGCAGTAACAGAAGCATGTGCATAGCAACAGAGGAACAAATGACTTATCTCGCACAGTTGAGGTGTTGCCTCGCACTGTTAAATTCACTAGCAAAGTCTCCCTCGCGTAGCTAAGACATGCAGCATACTAGAGCTTGTGAAGTAGTCATGCAGCTCAGTGAAGGGGTTACCACAAAGCAGCCTCTCGCGCAGCAGTCACGCACTTTAGCTGCAATCAACATATAAAGAAACTCACGAAGTAGTCGCACGCTAAACCTTCAGAAATACAGCTCACGAAGTTCTCACAAGGATCAAGCCTTAAAGTAGCCACGTGCACTACCTCTCGAAACCAATTTGTGCGAATAGCAGCGACAACCTCACGAAGCTCTCGCGTGGCTCTAGAGGAGAGAGATGCCCAGAAGTTCTGTTGCACAGCTCTCGCGCGCCTAGAAGCTTAACCCTATACCGAGTGAGATGTGAAGGCATCTGCGTGAGTACTTTGCGACAGGATTCTGAAGCTCTACTGCGTGAGCAAGCCAAGTGTTGTAAATTCTTCTGCGCGAGTGCTTTCAAAGCCAGATCAGCTGCGCGATCATCCAAAGTCCACCTGCGCGAGTGAACAAACCTTCCAAGCTACTTCCTACATCACAAGGACTTTGCAAGCTGCGTGAAGTAACTAAAGAGCACAAATCATTTGCGCAACAAAAGTAATATGTAGAAAACAGCCTTGTGAAGCTCGGGCTCTCCACTTCTCCATCTTAACTCAAGGACCTTTTAGGGATTTCCTCAGGTCTAGGACACGCATCTTGAGGCTCAGATCTCGATGCACACATTTCAAAGCATTCAAGAGTTATAACAGTGCCACATCTGCTAGAAAAATTAGGGTTTACTCTTCTCTGAGCCAAGGTAGTAGGACTGAGTATATAAGTTGTGCTTGTAACTTAGACTTCATCAATCACTCTCTCTTTCAACTTCTGTCAGCTAAGAGCTCAAGCATATTAGGATTAGAGTTAGGGTTTGATCACTTCTTTTTCCATTCTTTCTTCTCTCTTAGCCCAACATTTGCTAGCTAAATCTTTGGTAAGCAATTAAGTGTAGTTTCATTTAGTTTTATAATAGGTCATTTAAACATTAGGATTTTGTGAAGAGCTGTTATGCACAAGGCTACTGCCTTGAGAAATTTCATTGTTGGCAACTTAGATTAATAGAAATTGTGCATTAAATGTTCATTTAATATGTTATTTTCCTATTTGCCCGTAGTTTTGTTCAGGCTATAGCATGCATTTAGGATTTGAGCATATTGAAAGGCCTATAAAAGCTTGAGGTTGTAGCCCTGGGACCATGGTGGCAGCAGCAGTTTACATGTTCCATCTCATCATCTGTGGGTAAGGCAGCCTCTGTGGATAGCCTATGACCATTTGAGTGGACAGACTATAGCCCTAGGGCAAGTCTTGGTCACAGATCTGAGAAGGATTCTTCTCCTCTGCACTTGAGCTTGTAGCCTAGTGAGAGGTTGTGCAGGAACAGGGCCCCCTCTATTTTACTTGACCACTATCAGATGTTAGATCTGGCTTCTTTATAGTGATTGTAGACTTGTGAGTGGAGTCATTATAGACCTTTTGTAGCAATGATCAGTTGAATCTAAATCCTCATTCAGCCTGAGATACCTTGTGATTCCAACCAGGTTTTCAAGGTCTGTTTGCTCCTATGAATGTCTGCCAGATCTGTAGCAAATCTAGAGTACTTGTAACCTGACAAACATAGTGTCTGTAATGGTATTCATGGCATGATTTAATTCATTGGTTGGAGGAAATATATTGGATAGTCTATGACCATTTAAGTGGACAGATTATAGCCTTATGATCAATCCACTCCTTTAGATTAGGTTAGCTTTTCTGATTCAATCAATGAGATTTGACAGACTCTATTGGATAGTCTGTGACCATTTAAGTGGACAGATTATAGCCTTAAGAGCAGTCTAAATGGCATGAGTTAAGTTGGTTTCTTCTTTCTTGCTGAGGTTTTTGATAGCACTTCAGTAAGGATTTGCTATAGAGACAACCCTAAATCTGAGTTATATAACTGAATTAACCTTAGCCTACACTGCTTACTTCCCATCCTTTTATCTATATTTTAACACAGCATCACCACCTTCTTCATAACCCTTTCTTAGGATAGGACTGTATTTTATTTCTTTCTTTTAGTAGATAGTTTAGTGTAGTTGTGACACCTAACTCCCTTTCTTTAGGATTGTCAGATCTGTAGCCAGATTTGAAGGCTTACTATTATAGCCCATTTTAGGTTCTAGATCAATTTCTTTATGGGACAAACTCTTACTTATCAAAACTTGCTATAATAGCCCTATATCTTGCAGGCTGTGTGTACTTTAGGTTACTGATTTCATACCCATATTACTCCACCTTTGTATTCTAATTTTTCCATCTCATCATTTAAATAAACATCAACATTTAGACACCCAAAGTAGTCCAACAAGCTTTTGCCGCTGCTACAGGGGATATTAATCTTTTTAGTAGATTGAGTTATACTATATTTTAGTTTAGAAAATTCTTTGTAGCTGTGCCATAAATAGAATAAAAGTACTTCTGATTCTTTGTAGAATTTTGCAGAATTGGACAACAGCAGAAGGGAAAAGCTAGAACTGTAGCTGGAGTTTAGATAGCTTTGTTTGCACTTCTTTTACCCTAAAACTTAGTCCTTTAATGTTGAATTTCCTGTAATTAATCTAGTTGTAAATTTGTTTAGTTGTTAATTTAGTTTGAAAATTCTGTGTGCTGTGAGCATTTTCTTTACTTGCTAAGTTTGTGTGTGTATGCTTGAAAGAAGGTCTCTTAACCCTGAGTTGGAACCTCCAAATCCTAAGGTTGAAAAGGTCCTTAGACCAAGAAACACCACACAAGGCCCTACTATTGAAATTGAGTTAACTGCCATGGCTGAGAGGCAAAGGACCCTGAAGGAATATAATACACTTGGGGATTACACATCTCTTTTTTGCATACAATTCCCTTCAGTGGAAGTAAACTATGAAATCAAGTCCTCTACCATCAATATGTTGCCATCTTTCCATGGGCTCAGTAAGGAAGATCCTTACAAGCCCATTGACCAATTTTTGACACTTTGCATCACTTTCAATATTGTTGGCCTGGGACCTGAAGCCACCAAACTAAAGCTTTTTTCCTTTTTCTCTAAAGGACAAAGCCAACACTTGGCTCTCTAAGTTCCCAACCAATAGCATTCAAATATGGAGTGACCTCCAAAGCCAATTTCTGGCTAAATTCTTTCCCATGAACAAAATCAGCCAGATGAGGACAAACATTTTGTCATTTACTCAGTCCTCAACTGGGGATTTTTTTGAAGCATGTGAGAGATTTCAAGAGATGTTAAAACAATGCCCCCACCATCAAATTATACAGTGGTAACTAGTGTAAGTATTCTACCAAGGAATTAATCCCAAGAGTAGGGATATGGTGGATGCCTCATGTGGTGGTAGTTACCTCCATAAGATAGCTAATGAGGCTTGGGAGCTGTTTAACATCATAGGGGAAAATTCCATCTAGCAGGAGTCATTGTCTCGCAATGACAGCCAGACCTCTGCTAAATTGGTGAAAGAGTCTACCCCTAGAGGTGGAATGTAAGAATTTAAGGTGCAAAGTGAGTTGGAGAGAAAGGTAGACAATCTGAGCTTAAAGTTTGACAAATTGATGAATGTGATATAGCTTAGGATGGTTGCACAAGTGGAGGAGGCATGTCTGATATACCAATCTCTCACACATTTACTCCAAGATTGTCCATCAGCCAACCAATTCTCTGATATTGTAATGAAACATGCCAATGTTGCTCAAGCATATGGGCAGCAACCTGCTGGGTACTCATAGAGAAATCACCCAAATTTGAGGTGGAGACAAGATACATACCCTCAGCCCCAGCAGTAGCTCCCTACAGACCCCAACACAAGTTTAACCAAGGATACCCACCAAGACAGAATTTTCAGTTGCCTGCCCCAGAGGCCAATCAGTTGGCCTTGCTCCCACAATAACCTAGATCCTCTTCCTTTGAAGAGAAAATGCTAGCATCTATACAGAATTTGGAAAATTTGGTCCAAACTGTGAACTCTCATGGGCAAAGCATTAAGAAAGCTCGGTCAAATCTGCAATGCTTTAAACAAAAGAGAGGAGGGGTAGACTGCCTAGTCAACCCTTAGCCAACCCCAAAGGATAGTATATGATTGGAGAAGCATCCTCTACCCATGAGGAGGCTAATACAATCACTACCCTAAGGAGTGAGAGAGTGGTTGATAATTTAGTGGGCAAGGCAACTAAGGAGGTTATAGAAAGTGAAATTGAAAAGAATGTGAGTGGTGAAGAACCAAAGAAGTCATCCCCTGCTATGGACCAGTTAGGGTAAAATAAAGGGGCTTATGTTGAGCCCCAACAACAACCAATAAGTGAAGAAAAAAGAAAAAAATAAAAATTTGACCATGATGTGGTTAGGCATGCAGCTGTGGCACCAGCAGTCCCACAGCTGCCATTTCCTCATGTATTAGCTGGACCATCTCCTTTTGATAAGGGGAATGCTTAGATGGAGGAGATAATGGAGACCTTCAAGTAGGTCAAGATTAATTTTTCCTTGCTTGATGTCATAAAATAGGTCTCTACCTATGCCAAGTTCTTGAAGGACCTCTGTACACAGAAAAGGAAAGCAAGTGTGTAGTTGTCCAAAAAGGCTTTTACTATTGAGCATGTTGAGTCAGTTTTATCTATTGCCACACATGAGAAATTATAGGATCCAGGGGTACCTACTATCTCCTACATGATTGGAAACCACACCATTGGTAAAGCCCTCTTGGACTTAGGGGCTAGTGTGAACCTGCTCCCATACTCTGTGTATGAGGAGCTAGGTTTGGAGGAACTAAAATCCACATTAGTTGTACTCTAAGTGGCTGATAGGTCTAAGAGGAGACCTGTAGGTGTGGTGGAGGATGTTTTGGTGGGGGTGGACAAGTTCTACTATCCTACTGATTTCCTTGTTTTGGACATGGACCCCTGCAAAAGTAAAGCACCAATTCCTATCATCCTTGGAAGGCCATTCTTGGCCACTGTAAATGGTTGCATTTAATGCAGGTCAGGGGTGATGGAGGTGACCTTTGGGAACATGAAGGCCCAATTAAATATGTACCGTGCTGCTAGGCATCCTCAGATGGACATTGAGGACTACTGTGTAATAGATGTACTAGATGACCAAGTGGAATAAGAGTTATCCAATCTGCTGGATTGAGATAATATTATTAATGATTTGGAAAATATTTAGAGTATGGTTGAGAAGGAGGCCCAAGTTTTCATGACAGAAGACAACACAAAAATAGAGTCTTCTATGGGCCTAGTGCAGCATTCCAGCTGGAAACCTATATTGTCGCCCCTTCCTCAAACCACTAAGGCACCTTTGTTGCCTTCAATTGAAAGTCCCCTTGAGCTGGAGCTGAAATAGCTTTTAGCCACATTAAAATATTTCCTCTTGGGGTAGAGCAACAAGCTTCCAGTGATTATCTCCTCCTCTCTCACTAGTGAGCAGGAGGAGGCATTATTGAGTGTTCTCAAGAAGCATAATAAGGCAATGAGGTGGGAAATAGCTGACCTTAAAGGCATTGATGCCTCAGTTTGCATGCACAAAATTCATCTACATGAGGGTGCAAAACCCTCAAGGGAGATGCAGAGGAAGCTTAATCCTCACATGCAGGAGGTGGTCCTCAAGGAGATAGTGAAATTGTTGGATGCAAGGGTAATTTACCCCATTTTAGATTCAGAATGGGTGTCACCTATCCAGGTGGTACCCAAAAATTTAGGCATAACAGTTATCACTACTGATTCTGGGGAGTTGATGCCAGTCAGGGAGACCACTGGATGGAGAGTTTACATTGATTATAGAAAATTCAATTCCAAGACCAGAAAAGACCACTTCCCCCTCCCTTTCATTGACCAAAATCTAGATAAGCTGGCTGGGATGGCATTTTATTATTTTCTTGATGGATACTCAGGGTATAACGAAATCCTCGTTTATCCTCAAGATCAAGAGAAAACTACTTTCACATGTCCCTTTGGCACCTTTGCTTACAGAAGGATGCCTTTTTGACTGTGCAATGCCCCAACCACATTTCAGAGGTGCATGTATGCAATCTTTTCTGATATGATTGACAAATTCCTAGAAATCTTCATAGATGATTTCTTAGTTTATGGGGATAGCTTTAGCCAGTACTTGACTCACCTTGACCTGGTTTTACAAAGATGTGAGGAGCCCAATTTGGTCCTAAGCTGGGAAAAGAGTCACTTTATGGTGACACAAGAAATTGTATTAGGCTATGTGGTCTCTCACAAAGGAATAGAGGTTGACAAGGCTAAAGTAGACTTTATTTCACACCTGCCCCCACCCAGGACTGTCAAACAAATCAAATCATTTTTAAGACATGTTGGATTCTATAAGAAGTTCATTAAGGACTTCAGCAAAATTTTAAAGCCATTGTGCCACCTGCTTTGTCAGGATGTGCCATTTGACTTCTTTGCTGAGTGCCTTGAGACCTTTGAGGTCTTGAAAAAGTGCCTTACCACTGCTCCTGTAATTCAGGCCCCAGATTACTCACTCTCCTTTGAGCTGATGTGTGATGCATCAAACTTGGCCATAGGTGCTGTCTTAGGACAGAGGAAAGATAAGTTATTTGTAGTGATCTATTATGCCAGCAAATCACTAGCTGAAGCTCAGCTCAACTACACCACTATCGAGAAGGAGCTGCTAGCTGTTGTGTTTGTTGTGGACAAGTTTAGACCCTACTTGTTTGGGTATAAAATTATTGTTTTCACTGATCACTCAGTCCTGAAATACCTATTGGCTAAGAAGGATTCCAAGCCAAGGTTGATCAGATGGATCCTCCTATTATAGGAGTTTGATCTTGAGATCAAGGATAAAAAGGGAGTTAAGAATGTGGTGGCTGACCACCTTTCTAGGATTATTTTGAAAGAATGTGCAGCAGCACCTGTCAATGAGCTATTCCCTGATGAGCAGCTATTTGCCTTACAGTCTAGTGTGCCCTGGTTTGCACACATTGCCAATTTTCTTGCTGTTGGTAGGATTCCTCCTCCCTGGTCCAAGATGGACAAAGACCTATTTTTCTCTCAGGTCAAATATTTTTTGTGGGAGGATCCATACCTATATAAGTACTGTGCAGACCAAGTTGTTAGGAGATGTGTACCTGAAAGTGAGTTTCACAACATTCTTTCTATGTGCCATGAGTAAGCTTGTGGAGATCACTTCAATGGTAAAAAGACTATAACAAAAGTACTACAATGTGATTTTTATTGGCCTTCTTTGTTCAGAGATGCAAACATACATTGCAAAGCCTGTGAGAGATGTCAAAGGTTGGGGGGCATTTCCAAGAAAGATTCTATGCCACTGCAGCCCATCCTTGTGGTAGAATTTTTTGATGTTTGGAGCATTGATTTTATGGATCCCTTTCCTCCATATATGGGTTTTAACTTCATACTTGTGGCAGTGGACAATGTGTTCAAATGGGTGGAAGCCATTGCCACAAGGACCAATGACCACACAGTTGTCCTTAAATTTCTGAAGGACAATATCTTCTCCAGATTTGGCACCCCTAGAGCTATCATTAGTGATGGGGGGAGTCATTTCTGTAACAGGCTTTTTGAGAATCTCCTTAAAAAGTATTCTGTTACACATAGAATTGCAATTCTCTACCACCCACAAACCAGTGGGCAAGTTGAAATTTTTAATAGGCAGATCAAGCATATCTTGGAGAAGACTATGAGGACTGATAGAATGGATTGTGCACAAAAGCTGAATGATGCTTTATGGGCTTATAGGATAACCTATAAGACCCCTATTGGCATGTCCCCATTTAGGCTGGTTTATGGCAAGGCCTGCCACCTACCAGTGGAGTTAGAGCACATAGCCTATTGGGCTATCAAATCATTGAATTTTGATCTAACTATTGCTGGTTCTCACAGGAAATTGTAGCTGGCAGAGTTTGATGAGCTTAGGCTGGAAGCCTATTCAAATGCCGGAATATACAAGGAGAAATTAGAGGCATTCTTTGACAAGAAGCTAATGAGAAGGGACTTCAATGCTGGCACTAAGGTTTGACTTTTCAACTCTAAACTAAGATTTTTTCTAAGGAAGTTAAAATCCATATGGGATGAACCTTACACTGTCCTTCATGCCTCCCCATCTGGTGCTGTGGAGATCTTGAATCCTATTTCTGGGAAGATCATGAAAGTGAATAGGCAGAGGCTAAAAATTTGCGTAGAAAATTCAGTAGAGCCTCCTCAGACCATTCACGTATATGAACCTCCCACTGCTCAGTGATCCACAACTTAGTAACATATGTACCATACGAGTTGAATTCTTTATCATGTTTTGTGTTGCTTAGAAAATTTTCATTTACTGCTTTTAGAGTGTTGATTTACTTGTGTGTTGGATTTTATTTTATTTTGTTCTATTTTGAGTACATATGCATATATGTCATCTGAATTTGATGTTCATGTCTATTGCTGACGGTTGAGATGCTCTCATATTAAATGTCATGAATTTGCTCTGAAAGATTATCTTTAGAATTCTGAATTTATGATATTTCAATATTGATAATGAGCACCCAATGATAATGATGAAATGGAGTACATATCAAGGAGTTAGTGTTGATGCACACTGACTTAGTGCATGACATTGTACATGCACAAGCCAGGGCACAAGCTGAGAGAAAAGGTTATGTGTTGCTTTCTCGCGAGGCTAAATGGCCAAAATTTCATGCTCGCAGCCACTTGTTGGCTTTCTCGCAGAGTTCTGAGAGAAGTTGTGTTCCTCGCGAGAGCCTCGCGAGTAAAAGACACCTGCTGAAGCCTGATAGTGAGCCTCGCGAGGTGCCTGAGACTCATATTTTAAGCCTTGCGAGGCCTTGCTACTCTTGCTGTGCGAGAGATGAGCAATTTCTTTGTGTGCTTAGGCCCAAATTCAACTCTGTGAAGTACCTCACGAGGCACATAAAGCTTTTAAATCTATTCTGACGAGGCTCTGTTCTTCTCTACGACAGCACTTCTCATGAGGTTGGCTGTGTACTGCGCGAGAAGTTTACTTTGCGAGAACCTAGCGACAGCTGCGCGAACCGCGGGTTTAGCCCTATAAACCCTATTCTCCAATTTTATCATTCTATCTCTTTTTCGTAGCCTTCATTGCACATTTATGAGCTCCCTCTTTTCTTCTTTCTTCTACATAGCCTATTCCACTCAACCTCAGCTAGTTTCCTCCTACCATTTTACTCCCCATCACCTCCTGGTCACTTTGAGCTAGGTTTGGGGAGATTTGAACATTTGTGCCACGTGTGAGGTGAAACCCTAGTTGTCATTTGGTAAGATTTCTCACTCTCTCTTGGTTGATTTAATTGGACATTAATTTAGTGTAAGTAGAGAGCAATTTGGGTTCTATTTTAGTCCTGAAGAGTGCATTACACCTGCTGGGAGTTTCAAGCCCTAATTTGAAGCATTTGAATAGCTATGGCCACGGGTTCAAAATTCACAGATACCTTGTCTTCTTTGGTAACCCCACCACCTGCTGGGAGCCCTGTGGCCATTCAAAAATCTGTAAGGATTGCAGAGGCCTCCAATGTAGAGACCCCTGTGGTAACTGCACCCACTGAGAAACCCCAAATTAAGCTAACTGTAAAGAAGGGAAAGGGTGTGCCGTCTGATGCTTAAGGTACTAAAAGGAAATTTGCTCCTAAGAAGAGGGCCAGAGAGCACCTACATGCCAAAAGTCTTGAGAAATCAAAGAAGAAATAGAAAAAGGGCAAGGAAGTAGCCCCTGATGTTCCTGGGGGATGAAGAGGAAGAAGATAATGAATACCTCAGGGTCCCCTCTGAATTTATTACAGCAATTAACCTGGAGGCAGAGACAATTTTTAATAAAGCTTTCTTTGAGGAGCTACCTGAGACAGCTGCCTCCATGAAGTACCTCACCAAAGCCACATTGCTGGCCCTACTGATGCCCCCAATGTAGCTAGTATTCCCTAGATTAGTGTAATTGTTCTACCAAAATATCAAAGTCAAGACTGGGGATGATGGGAGCCCAACATTGTTGGTGCTGATTGACAAATTTGAGATGTTGTTTAATTAGGCAGTCATTGCTAAAATACTTGGGATACATGTCAAATATAGCTTTGAGTGTGGCTTGGGTCCCCCATTGACAGCCACCATCCCAGAAATTGCTAAGGAGTTGACTGGAGGAGTCACTGCATCAGGGGTATTAATCAAGAAGAGAGATATGCACCCCAACCTCAGATTTATGGATATGGTATTAAGGAAGAATGTATTTTGCTCTAGTCATGAGCAGGAGAGGAGTTCTCCTATTGCTGATGCACTCTATTCATTCCACATGAACCACTAATTGGATGCTGTCAAGTTAATTTTTGAAGGGATGACAGACATTATTGAGAAGGTGAAGACCAAGAAGAAACCCCACTCCCTTCCCTACTGCAGGCTTATTATAGCCTTGCTGAAGCTTGGAAGATACCCTTTTCAAATGAATGAAGAAACTATTGCTCTGAACCCCAGAAATTGTGGAAAGAAACAATGGGAGATTAGTGGCACTCTCATTAAAAAGAAGAAGAAGAAGAAGGCAAATGTACTAGCAACCTCTGATGTTGCTACTGTTGCTGCCTCTGTGGCTCCACCCTCTGCTGCCCTCTCTCATGCAACCCATTCATCTATGCCAGCCAGCACCACCTCCACATTTGCAGCCACCCTTCACCTTCCATGCCAACCACTACTCCCTCAACCTAAGCCTCCCAACCACCCACAGTCCCATTACCCCCACCCCAACCAACTCTACCAACTACCACAACCCCATACCTACTGCTTCCATACCTGTACCCTTGCCTACTTACCCAACTCACCCTAGCCCACCTGTGAAGGCCACCTATCAAAAGAAAAAAAAATTAACCAAAGCCCACACAGAGCCCCAACCCAACTATATATCCCAAACCATCCCAATTCCTGAAACCACAACTATCCCAGACCCACCATTGGCCTACCACCAACCTCAACAACCCAAGCCTTAGAACTTGAGCCTCACACCATTGAAATCCCACACAGCTCCCCACTACACCCCCCCAGCCCATTGAAACCTCCACACCTTTTTCACCTGAGTTCCTTGAACCTTTAGGCCAATCCATCCCATTTTCACCTACCCATGACCAAATCCCTTTTTTCGAAGAGGGATACTCAGCCATGATGTCCTCTATCATAGGGGACATCAACTATTAGTTCACACCTCTACCAGACTCCCCTCCACATTTCCCCCCTCCTCCAGATTCACCACAGCCCCATCAATTTACCCCTACACCTCCATCACCACAGGCCACCACCTTCACTCATGCACTCACTTCCCTATTTCAACCAATTCCACTCACCACCCCTAATTTTCTACCCCAAATCTTCCACCTATTACTCTCCCTTCAAGCCCAAGTATTGGCCAACTCCCAAACCCAATCATCCATTGAGGCCAACAGTCACGTAATAACCTCCCAACTGTATAACCAGGCCTCCATCCAAACCAGCGTAGAAGCCATCCAAGCCACCTTATCACTTTTAACCCCACAATCACAACAACCACCTATCCCTATACCCACCTATAACCCTACTCCACCTCTTTCTCCCCAACCCATTGCAACTACCCGAGAAATCCCTCCTATTACCTTTTTCAATGCCTCCACACAAACTGACCTTGAACTTGAACCTGAACCAAAACCTGAGCCTATCCCTATCCAGTTGCCCATTATTCCCCCACCTGATTCCTCACCTGTTGTACCCACCTCCTCAACGCCAACCCAAACAAACCCAGAGCCTAAACCTGCAGTCCATCACCTTTTACCCTCCATATTCACCTCATCCATCCCTTCTCCCTTACTGGCTGGTCCTTCTTTGAGTGATCAGCATCCTATCCTACTTGCGCATCCTTCTCCATACCTCCATACTTCACTGTCCTCCATGCCATGCAAGAGAACCCATACCGGAAGAATGATGTCATTAAAGGCATGGCTACCATCAGAACTTTCATTAGATAGCCCTATGAAGAGAAAATCAGTCGGATGGAGTTCGAAAATCGAGTTCAACTACTGTGTATATCAAAAGGATGGGATAGAATTTGGATCCAGTATGAAGTTGAGAAGCATATTGCAGCAATAAAGAAGATGAGAGCAGACGGCTTAGAAAAAAGATTAACAGCCTCAGTGCAGCAAGGATTGCCAATGAATAAATAGAATGAACTTCACTTAAGCAATGTTGAAAGTGAGGAAATTTAAACACTGTGCAGACCTTTTTAATACTAAAATCATTTGAAAATCAATACTTCTATGAGGTGAACATCAAGAAATTTTCTATAAATAGTAGTTAGTGAATCAGTAAGGAGAGAAACAGGTGAAAGCATACCCCTTTGAGTTCAATGAAGATCATACCCAGTGAGCTTTAAGCCTGTAATTTTTTTTTAGGAGTGTCTTTAGCAACTTTTTTCTGTTATAAGGACTGACTTAGTCAAGCCTTTTTCACTAAAAGTTAGACACCCCAAGTTGAAGCTGTTTGACAGTAATCATGACACTAAGGAAAGGATCAAGGCCTTCATTTGGACAGCTCGAGCCTAAAAGATCAAACTTCTGAAACTACCCTTGTGCATACACTTTTTGAGCCTTAAAGCCCCATTTTTCTTCAACAAACACCAAAGTACTTGAACCTGAATCTCTTAACCTGATTCAGCCCTACCCTCACTCTGAGAATTCAGAAGGTAAAAGAGACGATGTTGAAGATAGGTGAGTAAAATTTAACATTTGGTAAAAGGAGAAGAAGAGAGGAGGAGATTTGTAAATAATAGTGTAGCAGTTGTAGATGTGTGGCAACCATCATAAATATAAATATATATATATATATATATATATATACATATACAAGAAACAAAAACGGGAAGAGAAAAGAAAGAGAAGTCAAAAGAAGAATTTCATTGGAAAAGTTGAAAAGAAGAAAAGAAGTTGGCCACTTTAGCTATGAAATTTCAAAAGAAGATGGAGTTGTACTGAAATGAAGAAGGTGAAGTCATGAATCATCTCCTACCTGTGTTGATTTCTTAATTTTGAATCCCTCTTTACCCCTTTTATTCTTTACAACCCACACCAATAAGCCACATTACAACCCATGAAAAGTCCTTGTTGATCCAAAGTCAAATGAACTGTCATGTGGAGATGAGGGAATGTCTAATCTATGGTGAGAGTACTTTATGATATTAGAAATTAGAAGCACTGCCTATGATCATGCTTGCAAACCCATTTGGGGTATATAACTGCTCTTGAGCTTATGTGAAATGGTACACCCTTAAATTCATTTGTGAGAGATAGCCCTGGAAAGCATTGGGTCTGAGATTGAAATCATTGGGGCATTGTTTGAACCTAAATTTTGATATATTGGTAAGCTTAGTATTATTTTGCACATATTGTTTTCTTGGTGTTAGTTGATTGGATGTGATGAGCATGCATGCATGACTGAGGTGTTAAATTGTTTGCATACACTACTTTACACTACTTTGAAACTCCTTTAATTTTGACAAAGCAAGGGTGGAATGAACTGTATTTATTTCAAACTGATTAACCACTGTGTTGCACTTTTATTGACTGTTTCATTGAGAAGTTTGTGGGTACCTTCACTGAAAACCCTCAGGAGACTTCACTCCTCCACTAGGGATCACCTAGGGGCTTAAAAGGCTTGATGTATAAGCAAAATGCATCCGTGCTCCCTACGAAAGTGACATTTACATTCTTAGAATAGCTATTTAAATTTGACTTTGCTCAGGGACTAGCAAAGATTAGGTTTGGGGGGTGTGTTATTCACTGAAAAGTACCACTTTTCACCTCTTAACCTAGCCCTTGCTGGACCTTGAAGCCAACTAATAACTCCTTTTTTAGCTTGTTTTATAGTTAGTAATAAATTGTGCAGCTTAACACAAAGTCCATACTTTTGGTGACAAGAAGAGAGAGAATTCAAGCTAAGAATGACAGCTGAGCTAGAGATTGATAGAACACCATGGTGGCACATACTATGGTGACTATTTTGCATGTCATAATGGATCACAAAAGTCCAATAGATAAACCAAGTATAGATGAGAGTGGAGGAAGCTGTAACAAAAGCATGTGCATAGCGGCAGTGGAACCAATGACTTATCTCGCACGGTTGAGGTGCTGCCTCGCACTGTTAAATTCACTAGTAAAGTCTCCCTCGTGCAGCTAAGACATGCAGCATACTAGAGCTCACGAAGCAGTCGTGCAGCTCAGTGAAGCGGTTACCACAAAGCAGCCTCTCGCGCAGCAATCACACACTTCAGCTGTAATCAACACATAAAGAAACTCGCGAAGTAGCCGCGCACTAAGCCTTCAGAAATACAACTCACGAAGTTCTCGCTAGGATCAAGCCTTAAAGCAGCCGCACGCACTATCTCGTGAAACCAGTTTTCTTGAATAGCAGCAAAAACCTCGCAAAGCTCTCGCGTGGCTCTAGAGGAGAAAGATGCCTAAAAGTCCTCTCGCGTTGCTCTCGCGCACCTAAAAGCTTAACCATATACCGTGCGAGATGTGAAGGCATCTACGCGAGTATCTCACGACAGGAGATTCTGAAGCTCTACTGCACGAGCAAGCCAAGTGCTGCAAACTCTTCCGCACGAGTGCATTCAAAGCCAGATCAGCTGCGCGATCATCCAAAGTCCCCCTGCGCGAGTGAACAAACCTTCCAAGCTACTTTCTACCTCCCGAGGACTCTGTAAGCTGTGCGAAGTAACTAAAGAGCACAAATTATCTGCGCGATAGAAATAATATGTAGAAAGTAGCCTCACGAAGCTCGGGCTCTCCACTTCTCAATCTTAACTCAAGGACCTTTTGGGGAATTCCCTAGGTCTAGGGCACGCATCTTGAGGCCTAGATCTCGAGGCACACATTCCAAAGCATCCAAGGGTTGTAACAGTATCACATCTACTAGAAAAATTAGGGTTTACTCTTCTCTGAGCCAAGGCAGTAGGACTGAGTATATAAGCTGTGCTTGTAACTTAAAATTCATCAATCACTCTCTCCTTCAACCTCTATCGGCTGAGAGCTCAAGCAGATTAGGGTTAGGATTAGAGTTTGATCACTTTTTTTTCTATTTTTTCTTCTCTCTTAGCCCATCACTTGCTGGCTAAATCTTTAGTAAGCAATTAGGTGTAGTTTCATTTAGTTTTATAATAGTTCATTTAAACATTGGGATTTTGTGAAGAACTGTTGTGCACAAGGCTGCTGCCTTGAGAAATTTTATTATTGGTAACTTAGATCAATGAAATTTGTATTTTAAATATTCATTTAATCTGTTATTTTCCTATTTGCTCATAGTTTTGTTCAGGCTATAACATGCATTTAGGATTTGAGCTTATTGAAAGGCCCATGGAAGCTTGAGCTTGTAGCCCTGGGATCATGGTGGCAGCAGCAGTTTACATGTTCCATCTCATCATCTGTGGGTAAGGCAGCCTCTGTGGATAGCCTATGACCATTTGAGTGGACAGACTGTAGCCCTAGGGCAGGTCTTGGTCACAGATCTGAGAAGGATTCTTCTCCTCTGCACTTGAGCTTGTAGCCTAGTGAGAGGTTGTGCAGGAACAGGCCCCCCTCTATTTTACTTGACCACTATCAGATGTTAGATCTGGCTTTTATAGTGACTGCAGACTTGTGAGTTGAGTCATTGTAGATCTTTTGTAGCAATGATCAGCTTAATCTAAATCCTCATTCAGCCTGAGATACCTTATGGTTCCTACAAGGTTTTCAAGGTCTGTTTGCTCCTATCAATGTCTGCTAGATCTATAGCAGATCTGGAGTGCTTGTAGCCTGACAAATATAGTGTTTGCAATGGTATTTATGGCCTGATTTAATTCATTGGTGGGAGGAAATCTATTGGATAGTCTCTGACCATTTAAGTGGACAAATTATAGCCTTAAGATCAGTCCACTCCTTTAGATTAGGTTAGCTTTTCTGATTCAATCAATGAGATTTGACAGACTCTATTAGATAGTTTGTGACCATTTAAGTGGACAGATTATAGCCTTAAGAGCAGTCTAAATGTCATGAGTTAAGTTGGATTCTTCTTGTTGAGATTTTTGATAGCACTTCAGTAAGGATTTGCTGCAGAGACAGCCCTAAATCTGAGTTATATAACTGAATTAACCTTAGCCTAAACTACTTATTTCCTATCCTTTTATCTTTATTTTAACACACCATCACCACCTTCTTCATAACCCTTTCTTAGGATAGGACTGCACGTTATTTCTTTCTTTTAGTAGAGAGTTTAGTGTGGTTGTGACACCCAACTCCCTTTCTTTAGGATTGTCAGATCTGTAGCCAAATATGGAGGCCTACTATTATAGCCCATTTTGGGTTCTAGATCAATTTATTTGTGGGACAAACCATTACTTATCAAAACTTGCTACAATAGCCCTATATCTTGCAGGTTGTGTGTACTTTAGGTTGCTGATTCATAGCCATATTACTGATTTTTCCATCTCATCATTTAAATAAACATTAACATTTAGACACCCGAAGTAGTCCAACAGACACCTGTCCAAGTGTATTGTGCTTTTCCTAACAGAATGGGGGACATACTTGACTGTAATTCAGCCACGTCAGTAGATCCTAACTGTTTTGATTCTCCTCCCCTCTGATCGAACAGAGCATAAAGCTACTTTTTGGATTATATATATACCATGTAAAGAATGCAGAAAAGAGGGTGATCACAATAGACAACACACAACAGATTAGGTCATTTTTAGGGTTTAGGTCATCTTCCTTTTTGTTCTTCGTCCTTTCTTAGCTCAGCATGGCTGGTTAAACCATTGTAGTAGTTAGGGCTAGTTTTTATTGTGCATGGCTTTGTAATAATATTGTGAAGAGCTTGGAGTCATGCAGAGATAGCAGACTTGAGAGCTATACCATTATAAGTTTCTGTTGGCAATAAATAGCTGGTTTTAATGTTCCATTTAATTTGTATTTTCTTATTATTTTCATTAGATCTTTATGGATTCTATATACCTATGGATGCATGAGCTTGTAGCCTTGCAAACATAGTGTCTGCAGTGATTTTACTGTTTCAGCTTTAACCCCCATGATTGGATTATATCCATGGGATAGCCTGTGACCATTTGAGTGGACGGGCTATAGCCCTAAGACTAATCCATATCTCAGGGCTGAGTTGGATCTTGCATTTGTGCTTGTAGCCAAATAAAGGATTGTTGTAGATCCAACTCTTGCTCTGTTTTACATTGCTTTTTGCAATAAAAATTAGCCCCTAACTGTCTACTTCTCCATTTTCTATTTATTTTCACCAAATCATTTCCATTCTTCTTTAAACCCCTTTCTTTTATTTCTGATTTTTGTATTTATTTCTATTTTAGTTAGTGACAAACCCCAAAAATTTCCTCTCTTTACCTTGTTTATTAGTTTAAATAGATTAGGTTTAGAGTTTCCAGATCTGTAGCAGACCTGGAGATTTACTACCTTTAGATTCATAACTCTCTATGGGATAACCCTTACTTCATTTAAAACTTACTACAACAGCCTTGTATCTTGCAGGTGGTGTTTGTGTCCTATTTTCATCTTTATTCATCTTTGTTTTGTTTTACACCTTCTTTATTTCTGTCATATTTTGACCACTTTCATAATAAAGAACATCAACACAAACTGATCCAACAATTTTTTGGCACCGTTGTTGGGGAGTTTTTGATCTAAGTAGTAGATCTGAGTTTTTCTTTATGTTATGATTTAGATATGTTTGTTGTCCTTTTTTGTGTTTGAATAAATTACTACTATAGTCTTTTGATTTTTTATAGATTTGGAGCAGTAACAAATAGGAGAGAAAATAACTTGCAGCTGGATCAGATTCTGCCTTAGTTTGCATTTCTTTCCCCCTTGTTATAGTTTCATTTCTATAATCTTTAAAATTTAGCAGTAGTGTTTAGTGTTTTCTTTTTAGTTGCTGCAATTTGTCTCTGCTGTGTGTTGTATGCTTGGAAGAAGGTCCCTCCATCCTGAAATTGTACCATTGAATCTTGAAATTGAGAGAGTCCTTAGATCTAGGCTAGCATAACACATCCATGCTGAACATTTAGAGACATTCGAGATGGGTGAGCAACCTAGACCACTTAGGGATTATTGTGCACTAGGGGCATATTTATCCCCTTTTTATATTCAATTCCCTACAGTTGAGGGTAACTATGAAATCAAACCTCAGACCATCCAGATGTTGCCATCTTTTCATGGGATGAATAGGAAGACCCTTATAAGCATATAGATGAGTTTCTGTCTTTATGCACAACTTTTAAGATTGCAGGTCTAGGAGATGAAGCCACTAAGATGAGATTGTTTCCTTTTTCATTAAAGGATAAAGCTAGAAATTGGCTAAATATGCTCACAACAAATAACATTACATCTTGGAATGCCTTACAAAGCCAATTCTTGGCTAAATTCTTCCCAATGAGCAAGACAAGTCAGTTGAGGAAGAGCATTATCTCTTTTACTCAGTTCCCAATTAAGGACTTTCATGAATCTTGAGAGAGATTTAAAGAACTGCTGAGACAATGCCCACACCCCAAAATACCCAAATGGCAGCTTGTTCAAAGCTTTTACCAAGGGTTAGATTCTAAAAATAGATACATGGTGGATGCATCTTGTGGTGGCACATATCTCAGCAAAATTGATGAGGAAGCATGGGGTTTATTTGATATCATAAGTGAAAACTCTATGCAGCAGGAACCTTTGACAAGAAATGACATTGAACTAGTTGCTAGAGCTACAAAAGAACCCAGTTCAAAAGGGAAATTATATGAACTTAATGTATACAATGACTTGGAAAGGAAAGTGAACAGTTTGTCACAAAAATTTGATAAATTACTGAGTGTGGTGCAACCCCAAATAGTTGCACAGGTTGAGGAGGCATGTATGATATGCCAATCTCCTACACACTCCCTTATAAACTGTTCCTCTGTTGGTCAATACGCAGAGTTAGTAATAGAGCATGCCAATGCTACCCAATCTTATGGGCAACAACTTGTTGTGTTTGCTTAGAGGAACCAGCCTAACTTGAGGTGGAGACAAAACAATTTTTAGAAATCCCAGCAATAGCAGGCATTGCCCTATAGACCTTAGTAGTACAATTAGGATTATTTCCCAAGACATCAGTTCCCACAGCCAGTGGCACAACAAAGTCAATTGACTTTACCAACACCACAACCTAGAGCCCCCTCCTTTGAGGAGCAGGTTTTGTCTTCATTACAAACCCTCAGTTCCCTATCACAAACAGTGAATTACCATAGCCAGAGCATCAAGAAAATAGAGGACCACCTTGGTCAACTCTCCAATACTCTGACAAAAGGGGAAGAGGGCAGGCTCCCGAGTTAAATAATGACCAATCCCAATGGGCAATACATGATAGGTGAAGCTTCTTCAACTCATGAGAAAGCAAAGGCCATCACTACGTTGAGGAGTGGTAAAGTGGTGGACAGCAAAGTGGTCTTTGAGACAAAGAGCAGAGATGAAGGAGAGGACCTATTGCCTAGCATGGAGGAGTAGTAGGAGGAGAATAAAGGGGCTGGTGTTGAGCTCCAGCAGAAAGAAAAAAATAAAAAGAAAAAAATTGACGAGAATGTTAGGCCAGTAGATGAGATACCAGCAGTACCTCATCTACCATTTCCTCAAGCTTTAAAAGGGCCTTCTCTTTTTGACAAGGGGAATGCTAGAATGGAGGAAATGATGGACACATTTAAGCAAGTGAAAATTAATTTACCTTTACTTTATGCTATAAAGCAAGTCCCAGCCTATGCAAAGTTCTTGAAGGATTTATGCACATAGAAAAGGAAAGCTAAGATCCACCTCACTAAGAAAATATTTACTGTTGAAAAAGTGTAACCAATTTCGTCCATAGCTACCCCAGCAAAACTCCAAGACCCTAGAGTACCTACAATCCCCTGCATTATAGGTGATCATATCATAGGTAGAGCTCTCTTGGATTTGGGAGCCAGTGTTAACCTACTTCCATACTCCTTGTATGAGAAGCTAGGTTTAGGGGAGTTGAAACCCACACCTGTGATACTCCAGCTAGCTGACAGGTCAGAGAGGAGGCCTATGAGAATTGTGGAGGATGTGCTGGTAGGGGTGGATAAGTTTTTCTATTCAGCAGATTTCTTAGTCTTGGACATGGAGCCTTCAAAGTGCACCACCCCAATACCTGTAATATTGGGCAGACCATTTCTGGCCACTGCCAATGCATGCATTTAATGCAGGTCAGGGGTGATGGAAGCCACTTTTAGGAACATGAAGGTTAGGCTCAATATGTATAATGTATCCAACAAACCTCAATTTGAAAGTGAGGACAGTTTTATAGTTGAAGTTATTGATGAGCTGGTAGAAGAAACCTTGTCCAAACTGTTGGACTAGGATGTGGTGTTCGATGAGTTTAAGGAGTTTTAGATTGAGGATGTTGAAAAGGAAGCCCCCACTCATTTTGTTGAAGAAGTAATCACCTTGGACTCTTCAGTGGGGTGAGTGCAGTATTCAACTTGGAAACCTACTATGCTGCCCGTTCCTCAACCCTCTAAGGCACCTTCTCTACCTTCTATTGAGAGTCTACCTGATTTGGAGCTGAAATAACTCCCAAAATTTCTGAAATGCTTTCCTAGGACAGAATGATAAACTGTCAGTAATTATATCCTCTTCTCTTACTGTGGATCAAGAGGAGAAATTACCATGTCCTTAAGAAAGCAATTGTATGGACAATTGTAGACTTAGGAGAAATTGATCCATCAGTTTGTATGCACAAAATTCACTTGGAAGAGGGTTCCAAACCCTCTAGGGAGATGCAAAGGATATTGAATCCTCATATGCAAGAAGTGGTGATGAAAGAAATTGTTAAGCTACTTGATGTTGGAGTGATTTATCCAATTTCATATTCTGAATGGGTATCACCTATCCAGGTGGTACCTAAGAAGTTTGACATCACTGTAGTTTCAAATGACTCTGGAGAGCTGATGCCCACCAGGGGGGTCATTGGTTGGAGAGTCTGAATTGACTACAAAAAATTAAACTCCAATACTAGAAAAGACCACTTCCCATTGCCCTTTATTGACAAAATTTTGGATAAGTTGGAAAGAAGAGCTTACTACTATTTTCTTGATGGATATTCTGGTTACAATCAGATACCAGTGTATCCTTAAGATCAGGAAAAGATAACCTTCACCTGTCCATTTGACACCTTTGCTTATAAAAGGATGGCATTCGGATTGTGCAATGCTCCTGCCACTTTGCAAAGATGCATATATGCTGTGTTTTCTGACATGTTAGATAAGTTTTTAGAAATCCTTATGGTTGACTTTTCAGTCTATGGAGATGACTTTAGTCAATGTTTGCACCACCTCTCCATTGTGCTTCAAAGATGTGAAGAAACCAATATGATTTGGAGCTGGAAAAAGAGACACTTCATGGTCACCCAAGGAATTGTTCTTGGCCATGTGATGTCCCAGAAGGGAATTGAGGTTGATATAGCAAAAATTGATCTGATTTCACACCTACCTCCACCAAAAACTATCAAACAGGTCAAATCATTCTTAGGACATGAAGGGTTTTATAGGAGGTTTATCAAGGATTTCAGTAATATCTCCAAACCATTATGCCACTTGCTGTGTTAAGATGTGCCTTTTGAGTTTGATGCTACATGCTCGAGTGCATTTGAGTTATTGAAACATTGTTTGACCTCAGCCCTAGTTATTCAAGCCTCAAATTATTCTCTCCCTTTTGAGTTAATGTGTGATGCTTTAGACTTTGCCATTAGTGCAGTTTTAAGGCAGAGAAGAGAGAGACTAGCAAGTGTAGTTTATTATGCAAGCAGGACACTGACAGATGCTCAATTAAACTACACAACAACTGAAAAGGAGCTTCTGGCAGTTGTCTTTACTTACAAATTTAGACCTTATTTATTAGGGTCTCAAATTATTATCTTCACTGACCACTCTGCCCTCAAGTACTTGTTGTCCAAGAAAGAGGCAATACCTAGGCCGATCAGATGGATCTTACTCCTGTAGGAGTTTGATCTTGAGATCAAAAAAAAAAAGGGGGTAGAGAATGTGGTAGCTGACCACTTGTCTCGTATTTTGATTGAAGATTGTGCTGCAACACTATTAAATGATTCCTTTTCTGATGAGCAAATGTTTGCCATGATTTTCAAACATTATGAATTACCTTGTTGTTGGAAGGATCCCCCCACATTGGTCCAAGATGGATCAGGACTTGTTTTTCTCACAAGTTAAATATTTAATATGGGAGGATCCTTACCTCTACAAATGTTGTGCAGACCAGGTAGTGAGAAGATGTATGCCTGAGAGTGAATTCTATAGTGTTATAACAATGTGCCATGAACATGCCTGTGGAGGTCAATTTGGAGGAAAAAAGACTGCAGCTAAAATGCTCCAATTTGGATTTTATTGGCCATCCTTGTTCAAGGATGCATTTGGGCACTACAAGGCCTATTTAAGATGTCAAAGGTTGGGGGGCATATCTAAAAGAGATTCTATGCCGTTGCAAAACATCATTATTGTGGAAATGTTTGATGTATGGGGGATAGACTTTATGGGTCCTTTCCCTCCTTCCTTTGGTTTCAATTTCTTTCTTGTGGCAATTGATTATGTTTCCAAATGGGTGAAAGCTGATGCCACAAGAACTAATGACCACAAAACTGTCCTAAAGTTTTTAAAAGAAAATATTTTCTCAAGATTTGGCACTCCCAGAGCTATCATCAGTGATGGGGGGAGTTATTTCTGTAACAAGTACTTTGAGAGCTTGCTCAAAAAGTGCTTTGTTACACACAAAACTACTACACCATATCACCCATAGACTACTGGAGAGATGGAGATTTCCAACAGAGAAATCAAGCACATTCTAGAGAAAACAGTGAGGACAAAAAGAAGGATTGGTTCCTAAAGTTGCAGGATGCACTGTGGGCTTATAGGACAGCCTATAAGACCCCTATTGGGATATCCCCTTTCAGGCTTGTTTATGGAAAAACTTGTTATCTATTAGTAGAGTTAGAACACAGGGCCTATTGGGCCATTAAAACTCTGAATTTGGATCTAACTTCTCTTGGTTTAAACAGAAAGCTGCAAATTTCTGAGTTGGACGAACTTAGGCTTGATGCCTTTGCAAATGCAAAGATCTACAAGGAGAAAGCTAAAGCCTTTTTTGACAAGAACCTTCTTAGGAAGGAATTTACTGATGGTGCTAAGGTATGACTTTTTAATTCAAAATTGAAGTTCTTTCCAGGTAAGTTGAGATCCAGATGGGATGGCCCATTTATTATTGTACATGCATCTCTATCTGGAGTTGTTGAGATCATGGACCCTAATTCTAGAAGGGTCATGAAGGTCAATGGCCAGAGGCTCAAACTTTTTGTTGAGAATGTTGTGGAGCCCTCTGAGACCATCAACTTCCAAGAACCTTCCACCTGATATATGATCTCGACCTTTGTACCATGTGTAACATAAATGATGAAGTGTTTTAAAATTTTATAAATACTGTGTTTCTTATGGTCTGTTTTTGATGAATCTTGTATAGTGTTGAATGAATCTGTTTAACATAGGGATCATGAAGTTTTAATGCATGATAGTGTGTCAGTGCACGAGAGGATTAAACACCAAGCCTATGTTGCATTCTCGAGAGGATTAAACCCTTCAAATCATCCTCTCAAGACCATTTTGTAGGTGAACTAGCTGTCGCTTGAGAGGATTATGTGCTTCAAAACATCCTCTTGGGATAGTTGTTCTGAGGCTATACCTAACCTCGATAGGATCATGCGCATAAAGTTAGCTGCTCGAGATCTTCTCGAGATGCTCTTTCTGAAGCCCCATCCTCTCGTGGCTCAAGTTTTGAGGTTATAAAACTCACGAGATGCTCATTCTCTCACTTTGTCTCTCTGCTAAACACTCACACTCTACTAGCTCTGAATTTCTTCTTTCTACTCTACTACTCAATACCTGCTACACCATTCGTCCAATATTGTTGCCAGTTTGATCAGCAAATCGAGCCAAACAGTTCGCACCAAGAATCTTCATATTTGGATCACTGTGAACTATTCTCGCAATACCCTAGTTTGGGTAAGTTCTCAGTACCTTCTCAGTCCATTTAGTTCTCTGAGTATTTTCTACTGGATTGAGACCTTTTTACTAAGGATTAGTGGAATTATCATTCTCATCTAGTGCGTTCAGTGTTTACTGAGTTTTGGGAAACCTAGGGTTTGGATTCATTAGATAGAAATTAGGGTTTTGGTAATGGCTGACAATATTGATTTTGAAGAAACCCTAACCAACTTGCTTCATCCTGCCCAAACCCGTCCCCCTTCACCAACTAGGAAATCTAAGAGGATTGCATCATCCTCAGATCCTGCTGCACAACCAACACCCAAGAAAATCAAAGTTGGTACCCACAAGCTAGAAAAGAAGAAAAAGGGTGAGGGGGCTACAAAGAAAAAGAAGGGTAAGGGAGCTGCCCGAGTTTGACCCTTTCACTGCCCCGAATGATTTTGTGGATAATCTCAGCCTGGTACGCGAGACCATCTTTGATAGGCCCTTTTTTACTAAGGAAGAGTGGGCTAAGGAAGCCATAGTATTTTTGGCAAAGGCCTCCATGGATTCCCTGTTGAGGCCTTTGGAAGAAATTGTACACCTCAGATTAGTGAAGTTGTGGTACTAGAACATTAGGATAAAGGAGTCAGGAGGAGGGACAACTCATAAATACCCTGTGCTAGTGGTCCTGATTGATGATTTTGAGGCAGTTGTAGATACAACTGATATATCACATGTATTTGGTATCCCTGCAACCTATGATCCATCTTGCAGCCTGGGAGCCCCAATCAGTACTTCAATGAAGGAAATTGCCTAACATTTAACTCAAGGGAAGAAAGCATCTGGTGATTCAGTTATGAGGAGTGACTTCAGTACAAACCTTCTGTTCATGGATAACATTTTGAGGAAGAATGTTTTTGTGGCTGGACACCAGCAGGAGAGAAGGCATCCAATTGTGGATGCACTGTACTCCTTCTATTTGGGGCATTTTTTCAGTGCTGCCAAATTAATCTTTGAGGGAATTAGTGATATCCATGGAAAGATGAAGAAGAGGCAGACAATTCAAGGTTTACCATATAGCAAGCTGATCACAACCTTGCTAAAAAAGGGAGGTTATGTATGGAAAATGGGAGAGCCCACTACTAAGTTATCACCAATTGTGTTTAGAGAAAGACAGTGGAAGATTAGTTTGACACTGATGAAGAAAAAGGAGTCAGAAGCAGCCCCTTCTAGGCAAACTTCTACAGCCACCTCAGAGCAGCAATCTTCCACTCTCCAGCCCATTCCACCATCAGCTCCCCACCATCCTTACCTATCCAATCAACTCCACCATCCTTACCTGCCCCTTCTGGGCAAACCTCTGTAACCATCCCACAGCAGCCACCTTGAGTCCATTCCACCATCAGCTACTCCCCCCATACCTTTCCCCTACAACCTTCCTACACCCATAATAAAGAGGACCTACAAAAAGAAAACCCAACTCCCCACCACAAAACTCAGTCCATCCACTACATTACCCCAACCCATTCCAAGATCAGCACTTGATGAACCTGCTCAATTTACCCATCCTGACTTTGAGCCAATGGCTGCTGCCAATGAACTCACTTACCCCAGTCCTTCACCTATCCATTCCCCTATCCCCACCCCTATTCCTTACCTTTCCCATTACCCTCCATTTCCCCCTATCCAAGACCCATTTCATAACACCTCTGACCAATTTACCACAGAGGGATACTCAGACCTAGTAGACTCCATTGTGGGAGACATTAGGCATGAGTATACCTCTCTACCTGACTTCCCACACCATTACCCATTTAACCATGCTCCCACTTCACCCTTTAAACCAGTTTCAACCCAACCTACTACCCTTGTCCTCCCAGACCCTCTATCCCAAATCATTTCCCTCCTAACCTCCCTTCAATACCAAATCCACACATCCACAGAAAACGCCTCCTCCATGCCAGCACTCTTCTCCAGCTGTGGCAACAATTGATGTTTCCACCCAAAAAGATTTTGAACCTAAAGAGTTGATTCTAGTCTCCCCTTCCACATCTTCCAACTCTACCCAAATAGAAACCCGAGAGGAGGAGTTGAGCCTTTCCCATACATCCTTTCCTTCCCAATCAGTTGCCTCTCCTACTGAACCTACTTTTGTCTCCCTCTCTGTTAATGATCCATCTAACTGGATCATTATACCAGCTAACCCAAGCAAAATACCTCCAACACCAACCTTCACTACTCTCATGAAAGCCAACCCATGTCTAGGTAGGGATGTGTGTCTACTGGTTGAGTTTGTTAGAAACAGTGTACTAAAGACTTGTGAGGGTCAGCTAGCCTTGATGAAGGTAGCCTATTGGAGAAAGTTGGAAGCAGTCATGCTAGCTCATCAATGGGAGATGCTTGCCATGCAGAAAAAATTGGACACTGTTGTAGCTGTATATAAACTGTATGAGCAGAGGGCTAACCAATATGCCAAGTTGGTTGATTCATTATTAGCCACTCTCAGTTCTCTAGGTGTCCAAGATATTGAGTCTCCACTACAAGCTAAAGGTATTACAATGCAGGAACCTCAACCACAAAGGGGCAGCACCAAGCAAAAGAAACCAACTGCTTCAAGGACTAAAGCTGGTGCTGCCAAGGTTGAGAATGCCAAGAAAGGGAAAGAAAGAGCAGATGAGCACATTGACCTAGATTCAGATTTAGACCATTTTTAGGAGTTTCTATTTTTGTTTGGTTCTTTTTCAGTTGTAATTTTGTTCAAAGGCTTCTCTTTTATACAATATGTTGTTATAAAATTCTATTTTCTGTGAATCCAACCATCTTCTTAGTGTAATTTTTACTTTCTTTTCAGCATTATTTTTTATTTTTCTTCCTTTTCATACCCTGTTGCCCTTCAATACAATCTATGTTGAAACATTGAGGACAATGTTTATATTAGGTTTGGGGGTATGCCAGGGTGGTCCAATAAAATAGTTAATTGTAGTGCAGCATTGTTAGTCAAATGGAATGAAATAAAATCAATTCTCACCTAACCATTTTAGAAAGAGGAAATTAAAATTGTTGGGTAGATATTTTAAAAATGAAAATCTTTTGAAGATCTAACACATCCAAGAAGCAAACTTCAAGAAATCCTTTTCACAATTAGTGCTTAGTGAACTAGAAAAGAGAGAAAAATGTGAGGATATACCCCATGAGTTTACTTAAAGACCATACCCAGTGAGATTTGGGCCTATCAAATATTCTTTTGAAGAGTGTCTTGGCAAAAAATTTTCTGATCTAAGGAATGATTGAATCAATATCTTTTCACCAGAAGTTATGCACCCCAAATTGAAACTGTTTGGCAGACCTCATGACACTAAAGATATGATTTAAGGCCTTCATTTGGACAGTTTGAGCTTGAAAATACCTACCCATTGAGCTGCCCTTTGTTACACTGTTTGAGCCTTAAAAATCTATTTTTCTTTAACAAACACTAGAGTAATGGAATCTAAACCTCATTGACCTAATTCAGCCTTATAACAAAGGGCAGTTGTATATTTTTGGCATTTCATATAAAAAAAAAAAAGAAGTGAAAAAGAAATACTTCATTTGCAAAATAAAAAAGATGAGAAAAAGCTGGCCACTTTGGATTTAAAAAATATAAAAGAAGATAAAACTATGATGAAATGAAGAAGGTGAAGTCATGAATCACCTCCTCCTCTTAGTTGATTTCTTAGTTTTGAATCCTTTTTACCCTTTTATGCTTTTTAAACCTCAACACTAAACCGCATTACAATCTAACAAAAAGACCTTATTGATCTAAAGTTAATTGAGTTGTCATGTGGAGATAAGGGGATGTATAATCTATGGTGGAAAGGAAAAGAAGATTTCAGGAATTAACAACAATGCCTATGCTCATGCTTATGCTTGCAGGCCTATTTGAGGTCTGTAATTGATCTTGAGCTGCAGTAAAAGTGATATACCTTAGAATTTTATTTTTGAGTGATAGCCCTGGTGAGGATTGGATCTGAAATTAAATTCATTGGGGTAATATTTGAGCATGATTTTTGAATTAATGGTGAGCTTGACACTGATTTCCACACACAATACTCTTGATGTAAGTTGACTAGCTGTGATGGAAATTCATTATGATTTAACTGACTGCATTACTAATTTAATTCCTCTGAATTTGAAAGAATAGGGTGTGGAATGAAGTTTTATTTGTGAAAATTTGATTGGACATCTATTGCATTAAATTGAATTGTTCTATTGTGAAGTTTGTGGGTATCTTCACTGAAAACCCTCAGGAGACTTCATTCCTCCACTAGGGATCACCTAGGGGTTTAAAAGGCTTGATGCATAGGCTAAGTGCTCCCTATGAAAGTGACATTTAATTTTTAGAATAATTGTTTAATTATCTTTACTCAGGACTAGCAAAGATTAGGTTTGGGGGTGTGTTAATCACTGAATTATGCCACTTTCCACCTCCTAACCTAGCCCTTACTAGACCTTAGAGCTATTTAATGATTGATTTTTGAGTATGGTTATGTAGTTAGCAATAATCTACAGAGTAAGGCAGAAATCCATTCAAAATGTTCCAAGAAGAAAGAAATTAGAATCAAGCATTGGAACTGATGGAAATACTGAGATTGAACCATGGTGTCTCCACCAAATGGGTTGTTCAGCATGCCTTGGACCCCTGAAAGTCCTGTCATAAGAGAAAAGTGGGGCCCATGCCTAAAGGAGTGCTGTAGCAGACTAGACAAACCAGCTGATAAGCAGAAACCTCAGCTCGAGCAGTCTCGAGCAGATCTGAAACCCTTAGATCTAGCCTCTTGAGCTGTCTCGTACAAACCACACCTTCAGAAACTAACCTGTCGAGCAGTTCAAACCTCTGTTGAAGCTAGCCCCTCGAACAGGTCGAGCAGTTCAAAGAGTGCAACATTCTATCCTCTCGATCAACTCTCGAGAAATCAAGAGCCTTCAAAACTATCCTGTCGTGTAGGCTCGAGCAGACAAAGTCCTGCAACAAATCATCCTCTCGTGAAACCTTCAAAAGCAGCCTGCCGAGCAGACAAAGCATCTCTACTTCTCGAGCAGTCAAAAGACTGCAGCAGATCCAGCTTGTCGAGCACTCATTGAGCAGCTCTTTTCCTTCAGAAATCATCCACTTGAGCTATTTTTAGAAGTAGTCCAACTTGTCAAGCAGTCCTGGACTGCAATTTTTTAACCACTCGAGAATCCTTCATAAAGAAGTGCATTTGCTAGAGCTATACATTGAGAAGCTTTCAGCAGATTTCACCCTCTCGAGGATCAGGACCCAACAGATATTTATGGACTTCAGGGGCATTCTTGGAACTTCTACAACACATGGGACACCTGTCCAAGTGTGTTGTGCTTTTCCTATCAGAATGGGGATAATACTTGGTTGCAATTGAGCCACGTCAGCAGATCCTAACTATTTTGATTCTCCTCCTGTTAGGGTATTTTAAGTTCTTGGTACTAACTTTATTGGAGATGGTGATAAGAATTGGGTTAGTGAAAATCAAAGATGGATTGAAGAGTAGCAAGCTTAAAAATACACAGTCCTGCAAGATACAGGGCCTGTTGTAGCAAGTTTTGATAAGTAAGAGTTTGTCCCACAGGGAAAGTTGATCTAAAACTCCAAGGGAGCTATCTTTAGTAGGCCCTCCAGATCTGGCAATCCTAAATGGAAGGGGATTTATGGTCACTATAGTCTAAATCCTAAGGTAACTTAATGTCTAAACTACAGAAAGGGTTCAGAAGAGTGATGGAGTGTGAGAAAATAAATATAAAAGGGTGAGAAGTATGCTATTAGGTACTGATCTGATGGGTCTTATAACTCAGACTCAAATTTGGTGCTATAGAAATCCTGTCCAATGGCTAAATTATCACCAAAGAGGAGAAAGGATCCAACTCAATCATGTGCCATGATCCAATCCCTTATGGCTATAACCTGTCCACTTGAATGGTCACAGACTATCCAATAGGGGAACCACAATCCAGAGATGGGTTAGAACAAGTTTATCAATTTAGGCACTACTTCATCTAGGCTATAAGCTCAAGAATCCATAGGAAGCTCAACCTCTAAAGCTCTGTGTGTGGGGCTAGGCCTACAACGTGCACTAGCCTGGACACACAGAACCAGTAAGAGTTTGAGTACTAGCTTTTAAGCTTAGCATTCCTTTGCTTTAGAAAGGCAGTGATGATCCAGTCACAAGCCTACAATCTCTATAGCCAGATCAGATCTGCCATCTGATGGTGGGTCTATACAAATACAGGGGAGTCTGTCTCTGCACAATCTCTCACAAGGCTACAAGCACAAGTGCAGAGAAGAAGAATCTATCTTAGATCTGTGGATTGGCCTCACCCTAGGGCTATAATCTGTCCACTTGAATGGTCACAGACTATCCATAGAGGCTATCCTCCTCACAGAGGTCTAAGTTAGAACAAGAACATTGCTGCCGCCACCATGTTCACAAGGCTACCAGCTCAAGCTCCCATGGGGATTCAGATTTAGTGGGTCCTGTGGTGGGGCTAGGCCTGCAATGTGCCTAACCTGGATAGACAGGTCACTTGGATCTAAGTAAAACCTTAAAGACAATCCTCCATTGCTTACAATATAACTTAGCAATGGAGGATCTCAAGGCAGCAGCCTTACACAGAGCAACTCACAAAACACCAATCCCATGCAGGCAATAGATCCTATTACAAAACTCCATTAAAACTATACAAAATAAACATACAAAGGCATAGCCAGCAAGTGCTGGACTACAGAGAGAAGGAAAAAGGAAAAAGAAAACTCCTAAACCCTAACCTTAGCCTACTATAATTCTATAGTCGATTTCAAGAAGGAGTACAGAAGTTAAGTCCCAAAAGTCCCTTAAACCTAAGCTAGGCTTAGGCTTATATAGCAGTCGGCTCTCTGTGAATTAGGGTTAGGACAACCCTAAATTAACAATGCTATCGTGACCCAATTCTGTTCCTTAGATGCCTCAGGGCGTGTGCCCGGAGATTGGAGCATTGGAGTGCATGCCCTAATTACTGAAAGTTCCCAGATTGCCCTTACAGAAGTGGGGAAAAGTTTAGAACCCGATCCTCGCTGGATAGAAAAGATATCTAGATCTTGTCGCGTGGTAGAATTGGCGTCACGGGGTTGAATTTACTTGAAGCTCATGCAGTCACGGGATTGATACTTTGGTCATCGCGGGATACTTCTGGTTATCACGAGATTGCTCTTTCCTTTTGAATGGCGCGGGAATTGCGTGCGCGATTCGTCCCTGGCTGAATCTCGCGGGGATCCTCGTGAAGAAGCAGTGTTCATAGGCCTATGGATCGCGCGAGCATTTCCTTGAAGGTTTGTATCCCGTGGCCACTGCGCGACAGCCGCGCGCTGGAGTGCCTGGACCTCTCTCTCTTCAATGAATCGCGCGACGATTGAAGACTCCTTTCTTGAGCTACGCAGGACTGCGCTAGCGCTGATGACTGAAACTCACAAGAACCTCGTAAAGTCTGCTTTTCAATTCTTTTTGCCATCAAACTGTGCGAGAATGGCACGAAGACTGCGCGACCTGTTGGTGTGCTGTCTATAGAAGCCCGCGACAACTACGTGAAGGAATTATCTCTGGTTCAATTGAACCCTGCGACATCTGCGCGAGGCATTCTTCTTGGTTTGTTTTTGCTTTGCTGTTCCTATGCTGCAGCCAATTCTCTGTCTAAGTTCAACCTTCATTCTTCTGAGGGGCTTCTGGGGCAACAGTAGACTTCTTGGCATGGTTAGGGGTTAATTTGCAGCTGCTGCTTATTACCTATAGAATAGACTTAAAAACACATTTATTAAATGATTAAGAGTCTAACAGAGATTAAGTTAAGGGGTGAAAAGTGGTACTTTTCATGTCTTAATACAGCTCCAAACCTAATCTTTGCTAGTCCCTTAGCAAAGCTGTAACTAATTAAATGCCACTTTCATAGGGATCACGGGTACATTTAGCATATGTACGAAGCCTTTTAAACCCCTAGGTGATCTCTAGTGGAGGAGTGAAGTCTACTGAGGGTTTTCAGTGAAGACACCCACAAACTTCACCATTAGAACAGTTAAGTATAGTGCAGTTAATGACAACACAGATTTAAATGTACAAAGCTTCATTCCACACCCATTCTTTAACACTTAAAGGAAAACTGCAGCAATGTTGCAAGCTATTTAAAACTTAAAAGTTAACATGTGTTTGCATCACCACCATTCGTCTAACATTAGAAATTCATTGAGTAAAAATCAGTACCCAGCTTGCCTTAAATTCAAAATTTAGGTTGGATACAACCCTAATGAAGTCAAAATTTAGACCCAATTCTCACTTGGGCTATCTCTCAACATTAACAATCTGAGGGTGTTCACATTCAAAACAGCTCAAGAGCAATTACAGACCCCAAATGGACCTGCAAGCATGAGCATAGGCAAAGCTTCTAATTTCTGACATCTTCATGAATTTTAACTGTAGATTGGACAACTCCTCATCTCCACATGACAGCTCATTTTACTTTGGATCCACAAGGACTTTTTGAATGGGTTGTAATGTGGCTTATGGGTGAGGGATGTAAAGAATCAAGGAGTAAAAAGGGAATCCAAATTAAGAAATCAGCAAGGTAAGGAGTGATTCATGACTTCACAACCTTCATTTCAGCAAAACTTCATCTTACTTAATATATTTCAGAATCAAAGTGGCCAACTTCTCCTCTTCTTTTCAATTTTCAGATGATGTTCTTCTCTAGACTTCTCTTTCTTTTTCTCTTTTTATTTTTATTCATTCTTTTTTATGATTTTTTTTTATGATGAACTGCCACACAACTGTCATTGATACACTGCTGTTCACAAGTTGCTTTTCTTCACCTTCCACAGAATGTTGGACCATTCTCAGTATCTTTAACTCCTTCTCCTTTACCTTCTGAATTCTCATAATGAGGGTGAGGTTGAATCAGGTCATGAGGTTAAGGTGCAAGTATTCTGGTATTTGTGAACGAAAAGTATGATTTTATGGCTCAACTGGTGTATGCAAAAGGGCAGATTTTAAAAGGTTGGATTTTCAGGCTCAAACTGTCCAAATGAGGGCCTTGGATCATTTCCTTAGTATCATGAGTGCTGTCAATTAGTTTTGATTTGGAGGTGCACAACTTCTAGTGAAAAATCCTTGATTCAATCAGTCCTCAGAGCAGAAATAATGCCAAAAAAAAAACTCTTCAAAAGAAAATGATGGGCCCAAATCTCACTAGGTATGGTCATCAAATTTAACCCATGGGGTGTATTTTCATATATTTCTCTCCTCTTAGGTTCACTGAGTATTAACTGAATTTTTTTTTGATATTAGCTTCATGGTGGTGTCAAGATTTTAACTTTTTCAGTTTTGAAAAGTCTGCAAAAATATTTTAATTTTTTACAAGTTTCCTCATTGTATCAAGTTAAGTGGAAATTGACTTTATTCATCCCAGTTATACCACCATTACTGCACTAAAATTAACTATTCTATTGGCAGACCTATCCTGCCACACCCTCAAACTATGAGGAGCAGTGTCCTCACTGGTTCAAAGGTGAGAAAATGCAATAGAGTCCAGTCAGAACAAATAGACACAGTGTAAGACAGAGAAACATAAATAATAATAATAAATAATGCTAACTGAATAGTATAGAACTAAAAGAAACTTTCATTAAAATAAAAAGTAAATATTACAAAAAGAGGTAAAAAGAAAAGACAAAATGGAGGGGGGGAGAGAGGGATCAAGGGGGAGTCGGTGGGGGAGGGTTTGAGGAAGATGGTGGGGGAGATGCAGGTTGTTCAATTTTTTTCTTCTTTTTCTCTCTCTTCTCCTTTTTCTTCTCCTCCTTTGCCAGGATCAACTGGACTTCTTCATACTCATCCCATAGAAATTGTAACGGGTCCGGCTCCTTAGGCGGAGGGGGGTCCAACCACATAGGGTAAAATTTCTTAGGGAACTCATTGGGTTTGTCATCCGCCATGGTTGTGAGGAGGGCCGGACAGCTAGGGTTAGAAGAGGAAGGATGAGATGAAGAGGAACTAAAGGCCTATTTAAAAGACTTGGACGGTGGAAAATGAATCGGCATATTGAAAGTTTTGTCCCTTTCCAAGCTTGGCAATAAATTGTGAATGTTTCGGGAATGATAAAGCGCTGGCCGATTATGGGAAAAGAGAGTGAGCAGAAATGATGGTCTAAATTTAACCTTTGTAATTATGATTGTTGCAGAGACGAAGGTGTGGAATGTTGCTTTCTGGCAGTGTAAGGACTCATGAGGAGCTCAGACAGGGCCCACAATTATGAAAAGGAAACCATTTTACTCCCATGATTGAGGTCAACAGTTGACCTCAGTGCACCATATGTGCTGAGGTGTGTATTTGCACATGGTCATCCAGCCACCATCTACATCTACCCTTCACATGGATTCCTATTGCAAATGAGCATAGCCTCCCAAAATTCATCTCCCATGACAAAATTGAACAAAATGAAGACTAAAATAGAAAAAGCTTTAACAAGCACACAGAACAGATCAATATACAAAAAAAAATGAAAAATTATATTAACTGGAAAAACATGTATAATTGTATTTACAAGGAGAAGATTGGAAGGGGACAAATAGAAAAGCCTAAGTACAATCTAATCTAAGAGGAAGAAGAAGAATCTGAATCGGAATCTGTAAGAAAATCCCAACTGATCTTTTTAGCATGGTCCCTATGGGCAGCTTTGTCCTTTTTCTTCTTGGTTTGCTTGGACTTTCTTGTTTGGGCTGGGGTTTTCCTCATAGTTGGAGCTTTTGGTGCCCTCACCCTTATTTTTGGTTGCTTAGGTATTTTGGGTTCTTGAGGGGCTTTTCCTTTTCTTTTTGCAGGGGGGTTACAGGGGGTTTGCCTTTGCCTTCCTCAGTGGGGGCCACTGGGGATTTCCCTTTTGCTTTGGACTCAGGCTGGCCAGGGGGTTGTGCCTCCTCAGATTGGACAACTGACTCTTTGCCAATTTTTATAGAGGCTATTGATGAAGCAGTCCTCTTAGCAGTAAATTTCCTCTGTTTAGGATGAGTTTGCTCTTCTGGAGGTGCTGCAGAGGCCTTGGTAGGTGGAGGGGGTTCGGTAGGAGGTGATGAAGGAGGGGCAGCAGGGGCCTTCCCTTTCTCTTGCTGGATCTTTGGTTGTGCCTCCTCAGACTGGGCAGTTGGGTCTGGAGTAGCTTTAGGATCAGGGTCTGGCATGTGAACAGAGAGGGGGGTGGGCTGCAGAGGTGCATTTCTGGCGGCAGCCAATGCAGCTTCCAATGAGGCAATCTAGATTTTGTGTTTGAGGAGGTCAGTCTCATGAATTTCCTTTTAGATTCTGAAGATCTCCTGGGCATTGTTAAGCCTCTTTTCAAACAGTCTGGCCCGCGTGTTCTCTGTAGCAGCATTTGCTTTCTCCAACTCCAAATTCAGCTCATTATAAGCAGCTGTAGATTTGGCCTTCTGATAGGCCTCCAGGATATTAGTCCACCCCAAGGAGATGCCCAGTAGTTATTTTCTGTGGGCCTCCTTCATTTCATCAATCTGCTGCAGCAGGGGGGTCTCAATGGACTAGCGAAGTTTGGCCATGCCCCTCAGGACATCCTTCCTAAGATAGGGATTATCCCTCATGGCATGGAGGATGGTGAGGTAGGGAGGGATGTAAAAGAAATGTTTGGGTGCGATGGGCAGTGATGAAGTGGAAGGAGCAAACTGTGATTGGTCCTGGGGGGGGAGGGGGGATAACAGTGGGTAAGTCTAGTTGTGGGGGGAGGGGGATAGGTTATGGGTCTGTTTATATATGTTTATCAGTGAATGTTGGAGGGGGTACGATAAGAGCGGGGATGGAGGGTATAGGGGGAAAAGAAAATGAAGTAGGCTCGCTAGGGGTAGGTGGTGGTGGTGGAGGAAAAATGGGAATGGTGAAAGGTATGAAAGAGAATGGTGGGGTTGTGGGGATTAAAGGGATTGTTGGTGGTGGGGGGGGGGTTGGGAGATAGGGCTGAAGTCTGTTTGGGTCTCTTTGTCAGTGGAAAGGACCAGGGGGGTTGAAGGGGATTGTTGTGGGATGGGTGGGTTGGTTATTGTCTGAAGGGTGGATTGGATGGATGTGAGTTCAGTCTGCATCTGGTCCTGTGTGTGTAGTGGTGGATAATTGGGATTGGATGTCTTGGATAAGGGATATGATAAGTGTCAGTGTGTTGGGGTTGGGAGGTTGAGTTTGTGTAGAAGAGGGCACTGGTTGAAAAGGTGAGGAAGGGGCATGGTTGAAAGTGGAGGGAGGGGGAGAGTGGGGTTCTGATGAGTGATGATGGGATGTAGTTGGGGAGTTTGGGAGGGGGGTGTAGTGGGTAGGCATGGTGTCAAGGAAACTAGCCATAAAGGCTTGGAATCGTATGGTTGTGTTAAGGTGTAAGTCAATGTCTGTGAGGGGGGATGTAGTAGGTATGGCTGGGGTGGTGTCTTCTGCAAGGTGAGTTGCGTCAGTGGGGACAGAAGGGGTTGTGGGAGGTGTCTGAGATATTATGGGGGCTGTCTCAGTGATTTTCCATTTTTTGTAGGAAATGAGTGGAGGGCTATCAGGTTTATGTGAAGCTGATGGGGGTATTGGGGCTATGTATTGAGGTAAGGTAGGGGATGGGGAGTCCTGCCAGGTACCAATCATAGGTGAAGGGGGAGTGGGCATAGATGATGAGGACAGAGGAGGGTGAGAGAGAGATGGAATAGGTGTAGTGGATTCTGGAGTAAAAGGTGGAGTGGCAGAGGTGGCAGCTGCAGCAGTGGTGGTCATGACAGGTTCTGGAAGCCCCTCTTTGGTAGCAGGGGTAGACCTTGGGACAACTTTCTCAGCAGCTTGCGTGGGAGGGACCTGAGCCTCAACTTTCTTCTTCTTCTGGGCCTCCATCAGGCTCCTACTGATTCCCCATTGCCTCTTGACAAAAGTAGTAGGGGTAAGAGTTGTAGTCCCCTCTATTTTAGCTATCTTATACCCCCCTTTCAACAGTAACTGGGTAATGATTCTGGCATAGGGGAGTGTGTGAGGCTTCTTGTTCTGCCCTATCTTCTCCACTAAGACTTTCATTGCCTCAAAGATGAGCCAGGATACATGGAAGCCATGGCCTAGAGAGAAAGAATAGACTGCATCTGCAATGGGAGTTCTCTCCTGCTGATGTCCTGAGTAGTAAATGTTCTTTCGTAGGACTTGGTCAATGAAGAGGAGTTCAAGTTCCAATTCTCTCCTTCTGATCGAATCCCCTGAGGCCTTTAATCGTCTGGTCAAAGCTCTTGCAATTGTATCAATGGAAGCGCTCAGGGGGTGGCCATATCCACAGTTTGGGTCGAATGCGGGTGGGATGCCCAATACTTCTGCAATAACTTTGGGGCTCACTAGCATATTAAAATCGTCAATCAGCACCAGCAAGCATACTTATCCATCCTTGCCCTTTTTGAACCTGATGTGCTGGTAAAATAGATGCACTAACCTAGGGTAGGCTAGTGCTGGAATTCCTCTCAGCAAGGGTGTCAGGCTCGCTTTGCTCATAAACTACACGACAGGGGCAGAGAGAGGCTCCTTCTCAAAGAATGGTAGGTCAAAAGCTGTTTCAGGCTCCAAGGGGATGAAAGCTATGAGCTCTGAAGGAGTAGAAAACTTAGGGGTTGGCTCCTCCGCCTCCTCAACCACTTCCTTCCCTTTTTTAGGTGCCTTTGAAGTCTTGGCCTTCTTAGGGGTGGTCTCAATAGGGGCCTTATCCTTGCTCCTCTTCATTGGTGCACTCTTGGGGGCCATTACAACTTCTACCTTCGAATATAAGAAATGGAGACTGAGATCTAAGTGCCTACAATAAAATTCTATGGTTTGGTTTGATCTGACGCACAGGGCACCACGAGATCTCTGAGCAGAGGGCAATAGATTGGGGTGATGCTAGGAACAAATATGTTGATTTTTGGTGTGAATGATAGGTTGTATAGCGGACACTGGAGGAGAGAGGTAGCAAAGCGCCAGAAGCTAGGGTTTCACAGAGTGAAGAAGGAAGAGAATACTGGAAAGGGAGATAAGCGCGGGGTTAAAATACTTATCGCGATGATCGGCGTGCTTTGGAACATCTAGTCGCGGGATTGGAAATGAACCTAGCGAAGGTGTTATTCAACTTGGACCGCACGACAATCTCCCAAGTTGACCTTAGAGCGCGCGACAGTATGTGAAGAATTCATGTGAATTGCGCGAACGGCTCCCAGGTCTCCATTTGGATTGCGTGAAAAACACTGAGGTTCATGTTGAATCTCACAACAGCCTTAGAATCTCGCGACAGATAATGAAGTATGCTCTTTGTATTGTGCGAGAGTCTCCCAGGCTTACTGCTGAACCTCGCGACAGCTAGTGAAATTCTTAGTTGGATCATGCGAGAGGTTTTCAGGTGTACTTGAAGCTCGCGACAGCTATTGAATGGTCCTATTGTGAACTACGTGAGAGTCTCTCAGGCCTCCTTTTAGACCCAGTGATAGTAAAGTATAAAACAGAGAGCATGTGCTCTCTATTCTGCCAATTCCATTTGTGTTGTGGCTGGATCCTAGGCCTGACTCACCACCCTAGGTACCTGTAGACACATTAAAATCAATCATTCAAGCAAAGACAACAAAAATCATCATCCAACACTGTGCATTCAATCAAAAATCATCAATCCAAGAGCAGTAAGCATCAAACCAAGCATAAAAAATTCAAATCAGACAGGTTCAGGTTCAGATGGGACCACTAACATTTCCTAGAGAATTTGAACAAAAGAAAGCAAGATAAATCTACCACAACCAAAGTACATATGATACAATAATGACACCCTGTGGATCAATTTAAGGAAGGATCCCCTTGAAAGTGAATGGTGTCCATGGGTTCGACAGGTTTTTCAAAACAAGGCTTAAGCCTCTAACCATTCACCTTCAAGGTTTTCCTAGACTTGGGATCCTTGATTTCCACAGCACCAGATGGGGAAACACTTATGACAATGTAGGGACCTTCCCATTTAGATTTAAATTTGCCAGGAAAAAATTTAATTTTGGAGTTAAACAACCAAACCTTATCACCAGCTATGAAGCTCTTTCTCAACAGCCCCTTGTCAAAGAAAGCTTTGGACCTTTCCTTGTAGATCCGGGCATTGGCATACGCATCCTTCCTTAACTCATCCAATTCTGACAACTGCAACAACCTGTGATGACCAGCAGAAGTTAGGTCTAGATTTAAATGTTTAATGGCCCAATAGGCCCTGTGTTCTAACTCCACTTGGAGATGACAAGCCTTCCTATAAACCAGTCTGAATGGGGACATACCAATGGGAGTCTTATAGGCAGTCCTATAAGCCCACAGTGCATCATTAAGCTTGTCAGCCCAATCTTTCCTATCAGTCCTCACAGTCTTCTCAAGGATGTGCTTGATCTCCCTATTTGAAATTTCAACTTGCCCACTGGTTTGTGGGTGGTAGGGAGTAGCAATCCTATGGGTGACAGAATATTTCTTGAGCAAGCTCTCGAAATTTCTATTGCAGAAATGGCTACCCCCATCACTGATAATGGCTTTAGGGGTGCCAAATCTCGAGAAGATATTCTGCTTTATAAACTTGAGGACAACCTGATTATCATTAGTTCTTATGGCAATGGCTTTTACCCATTTGGAAACGTAATCCACTGCCACTAAGATGAAATGAAAACCATTTGAAGGAGGAAAGGGGCCCATAAAGTTAATACCCCACACATCAAATAGTTCCACAACAAGGATGGGCTGTAAAGGCATTGAGTTTCTTTTGGGCAACCCTCCTAATTTCTGACATCTTTCACAGGTCCTGTAGTGTGTATTGGCATCTCTGAAAAGAGAAGGCCAATAGAACCCACACTGCAAGACTTTGTCAGCTATTTTTCTTCCACTAAAGTGATCCCTACAACCATTTTCATGGCACATGGCCAGAATACTGGGGACATCACTTTCTGAAACACATTTCTGAATGATTTGGTCTGCACAATACATGTATAAGCAAGGTTCTTCCTAGAAAAAGAATTTGACTTGTGAGAAAAATAGGTCTTTGTGCATTTTGTCTAATGGGCAGGAATATTGCCTATAACTAGATAACTGACAATATGTGCATACCAAGTAACTAAGGACTGGAAGGCAAACAGTTGCTCATCCGAAAAGACATCATCTGTAGCAAGGTCATCAACACCTTTCTCCAACATAATTCTGGACAAGTGGTCAGCCAACACATTTTCTACACCCTTTTTGTCCTTGATTTCAATGTCAAACTCCTGCAACAGGAGTATCCATCTAGTCAACCTAGGCTTCACATCCTTCTCGAACAATAGGTACTTCAATGCTGAGTGGTCAGTGAAGATTATAGTTTTAGACCCAAGTAGGTAAGGTCTAAATTTGTCCACAGCAAAAATCACTGCCAGAAGCTCTTTCTTAGTTGTGGTATAATTCAGCTGAGCTTCATCAAGTGATTTACTGAGTTAGGCAATGACCACAGGCAGCTTATCTTTTCTCTGTCCCAAAACAGCACCTATTGCCAGGTCGGATGCATCACACATCAACTCAAAGGGGAGTGTATAGTCAGGTGTTTGGAGTACAGGGGCAGAGGTGAGGCAAAATTTCAAAGTTTCAAAAGCCTCAAGACATTCAGCAGAAAAGTCAAAGGGCACATCCTGGCATAGCAAGTGGTACAATGGTTTAGGAATTTTGCTGAAGTCTTTGATAAACCTCTTGTAGAATCCAGCATGTCCAAGGAAGGATCTGATTTGTTTGACTATTCTTGGAGGGGGCAAATTTACAATGAGGTCAACTTTGGCCTTGTCTACCTCAATTCCATCTTTAGAGACTACATGGCCCAACACAATTCCTTGTGTTACCATGAAGTGGCTCTTATCCCAACTTAAGACCAAATTGGTCTCCTCACATCTTTGCAAGACCAGGTTGAGGTGTTGCAGACATTGGCCAAAACTATCCCCATAAACAGAAAAATCATCTATAAAAATTTCTAAGAATTTGTCAATCATATCAGAAAATATGGAATACATACACCTCTGAAAGGTGGCTAGGGCATTACACAGATCAAAAGGCATCCTTCTGTAAGCAAAGATACCAAAAGGGCAAGTAAATGTAGTTTTCTCTTGATCAAGAGGGTGCACAGGGATCTGGTTGTACCCTGAGTACCCATCAAGAAAATAGTAAAAACCTTTTCCAGCCAACTTGTCCAAAATTTGATCAATAAAGGGGAGAGGGAAGTGGTCTTTTCTAGTCTTGGAGTTGAGTTTTCGGTAATCGATGCAAACTCTCCAGCCAGTGGTCTCCCTGGCTGGTTTCAGCTCTCCAGACTCAGTTGTTATCACTGTTATGCCAGACTTCTTGGGCACCACCTAAATAGGTGCCACCCATTCAGAATCAGAAATGGAGTAAATTACCCCAGCATCCAGTAATTTGATGATTTCTTTTAGGACCACCTCCTGCATGTCAGGATTCAGTTTCCTCTGCATTTCCCTGGAGGGTGTTGAGCCCTCCTCTAGATGGATCCTATGCATACAGATTGATGCATCAATCCCTCCCAGATCAACAATGGTCCAGCCAATTGCCTCCTTGTGCTTCCTCAAAACTGTTAGTAATTCCTTCTCTTGCTCATTGCTAAGAGAAGATGAGATAATTACAGGAAGTTTTTTACCTTTCTCAAGGAAAGCATATTTCAATGTATCTGGAAGCTTTTTGAGCTCCAGATCAGGGGCTTGTTGGATGGATGGCAGGATTGGTGCTTTGTTGGTTTGAGGAAGGGGCAGCAATGTAGGTTTCCACCTGAAGCCCACAGAAGACTTCAATGGGGTCATGTCTTCTGGCATTAAAGCTGGGCTTCCTTCCTCTACCATGTTTCAAACTTTAGTTAAATTTGTGACAATGTTGCCCCACTCTAGCAGAGTGGGCAGTTCTTCTTCAACAACTTCTTCTAGTACATCCACTGCAAAGCATTTCTCATTATCCAGCTGAGGGTACTTTGCACTGTTGTACACATTAAGATCAACATTCATATGTCTGAAAGTTACCTCCATGATCCCAGACCTGCATTGAATGCATGCATTGACAGTGGCCAAGAATGGTCTGCCCAGAATAACAGGTATCGAGGATGTACTCTTGTTGCAGCCCATGTCAAAAATAAGAAAGTCTGCAGGGTAGAAGAACTTGTCTACCCCCACAAAGACATCCTCGACCACTCCCATGGGTCTCCTCTCAGACCTATCAGCCATCAATAGCACAATGGGGGTGGGTTTAAGCTCCCCCAAACCTAGCTGCAGATACACATTGTATGACAGCTATTAACACTGGCTCAAAGATCTAGAAGGGCCCTTCTGATTGTGTGGTCTCTAACTATACAAGGAATAGTGGGTATCCCGGGGTCTTGCAACTTCTTAGGCATTGTCATGCTTAATACAGAATGAACTGTATCAGTTGTAAAGACTTTTTTGGACAAATGGCCTCTAGCTTTCCTTTTCTGAGTACAAAGGTCTTTCAGAAATTTTGCATAGGCTGAGACCTGTTGGATTGCGTCAAGCAGGGACAAATTAATTTTTACCTGCTTAAAGGTCTCCATCATTTCCTCTATCTGTGCATTCCCCTTATCAAAAGGGGTAGGGCCACTCAAAGCTTAAGGAAATGGCAGCTGAGGGACTGCTGGTTCCTAAGCTGCAAACCTATGACTGAACTTTTATTTTTTTCTTTTTTCTTCTTTTATTTCCTGCTGAGGCTCAACTACAGCCACTTTATTTTTCCCTTGTTGAAGGGTAGCAGGCAATTCTTGACTCTGTGCTCTAACAAAATCCTTATCACTTTCACTCGACAGTTCTTTGGGAATGACTTCTCCTTGTTCCTTTCCCACTTGATTGTCTACCAGCCTGCCAAACCTTAGGGATGTGATGGCATTAGCCCCCTCAAAATTTGAGGAGCCTTCTCCAATCGAATATTGGCCCTTAGGGTCGCTACTGGCTGGCTTGGCAGCCTGTCCTCTTTTCTTTTGGCCAAGGCATTGGCCATTTGGCCAAGCTGCTCTTCTATTTTCTTTATGCTTTGACTGTGAGAAGTCACAGTCTGATTCAAGGGTCCAAAGCTTTGTAATTCGGCCAAAACCTGGTCCTCGAAAGAAGCACTTCGGGGCTGAGGTGGGAGAACTACCAACTGATTTTGCTGCTGGGGCAGCTGCTGATGCTGGAAATTCGACCTTGGGGCATAACCCTGGTTAAACTGCTGCTGTGGCCTCTGAGGTAAGGCCAACATCTGTTGTGGCTACATATAATTGTCTTGCCTCCACCTCAAATTTGGGTGGTCTCTCCATTGATAACCAGCATTTTGGTGGTGGTATCCATATGATTATTTGTTGTAGCCACCAGATTGTTGCTATCCAAAAGATTGGGCAGCAGCAGCCTGTTCCATCACATACTAAGGGTATTGCCCTGCTTATGGGCACTCTTCCACTGTGTTGTGGAGATTGGCATATCAGACATGCCTCCATCACTTGTGCAGCCAATCTAGGCTGCGCCACAATTAAAAGTTTATCAAACTTATCCGAAAGATTGACCATCTGCATTCTCAGGTCACCATTTCTCCTAACTTCATACATCTTTCCTTTAGAAGTTTCAGCAAACCCCAGCTTAGGAGAAGGCTCTTGAACAGTTCTTGATGAGGACACCTTCTGGAAAGCATTTTCACTTATGACCTCGAACAAGTCTCATGCCTCATCAGCTATTTTATGCATGTATGTTCCACCACAAGAGGCATCTACCATGTCTCTACTTTTCTCATCAATCCCATAATAGAAGCTCTGGACAAGCTGTCATTCCGGGATCTTGTGGTGGGGACATTGGTTGAGCATTGCCTTAAATCTGTCTCAGGATTGGTTGAAATCCTCAGTTGGGGATTGGGCAAAAGCAAGTATGCCTTTCCTCAACTGGTTGGTTTTGGTCTCTGAGAAAAATTTGGTCAAAAATATTGTCTGAAGGCCTTTCTAAGTAGTGATACTGTTGTTTGGGAGGGTAGACAACCAGGTGCTGGCCCTGTCCTTTAGGGAGAAAGGAAAGAGCCTTAGCCTAGTGGCTTCTGGTCCCAAACCAGCAATGGAGAATGTCATGTACAGGGCCAAGAACTGGTCAATGTGCTTGTAAGGGTCTTCCTTGCTAAGCCCATGGAAAGAGGGAAGCATTTGGATGATGGAGGTTTTAATCTCGTAGTTTCCCTGAACATCAGGGAATTGAATGTTGAATGGAGAATTATAATCATCAGGAGTATTCAATTCCTTCAATGTTCTGGGTTGATCTTCACCCATAACTGTTGTCTCAATTTCAATAGGGGGCTCGACTGTGGTGTGTCTGTGCCTTCTCGATCTTCTACCCCTTTCTATCTCAGGGTTAGGAGGCTCTAATGTAGGACTGAGGGATCTCCTTCCTAACATGCACATACACCAACTGTAGGGAAGACTTCTCGCAGAAACATTGCACTTACAAAATTACAACTATCCTAATCAACTGCTATGGAATTTTCAAAGGAGAAATAGACTGAGTTTTGAGGATTAGAGAAGTGCAAACAGAGGTAGCTAGACTCCCAGTGCAGTTCTACTTTCCTTCTTTGTTGCTGTCCAGATCTGCAAGAAAAATTCTAAATGTAAATCAGCAGTATCAATTATTCACAAGTACAACTACCAAAGAATAAAGAATACAAAAATCTAGGGTCTACTAATAGATCAAGGCTCCCCGGCAACGGCTCCAAAAACTTGTTTGGATATTTTAAGTGCTTGGTACTAACTTTATTGGAGATGGTGATAAGAATTGGGTTAGTAAAAATCAAAGATGGATTGAAGAGCAGCAAGCCTAAAAATACACAGTCCTGTAAGATACAGGGCCTGTTGTAGCAAGTTTTGATAAGCAAGAGTTTGTCCCACAAGAAAAGTTGATCTACAGCTCCAAGGGAGCTATCTTTAGTAGGCCCTCCAGATTTGGCTATAGATCTCGCAATCCTGAATGGAAGGGGATTTATGGTCACTATAGTCTAAATCCTAAGGTAACTTAATGCCTAAACTACAGAAAGGGTTGAGAAGAGTGATGGAGTGTGAGAAAATAAATATAAAAGGGTGAGAAGTATGCTATTAGGTACAGATCTAATGGTTCTTATAACTCAGACTCAGATCTGGTGCTATATAAATCCTGTCCAATGACTACATTATCACCAAAGAGGAGAAAGGATCCAACTCACTCCTGTGCCATGATCCAATCCCTTATGGCTATAACCTGTCCACTTGAATGGTCACAGACTATCCAATAGGGGAACCACAATCCAGAGATGGGTCAGAACAAGTTTATCATTGTAGGCACTACTTCATCCAGGCTACAAGCTTAAGAATCCATAGGAACCTCAACCTTTAAAGGTCTGTGTGTGGGGCTAGGCCTACAACGTGCACTAGCCTGGACACACAGAACCAGCAAGAGTTTGAGTACTAGCTTTTAAGCTTAGTTGTTCACTGCTTTAGAAAGACAGCAATGATCTAGTCACAAGCCTACAATCTTTACAGCCAGATCAGATCTGCCATCTGATGGTTGGTCTATACAAATACAGGAGAGTCTGTCTTTACACAATCTCTCACAAGGCTACAAGCACAAGTGCAGAGAAGATGAATTTGTCTTAGATCTGTGGATTGGCCTCACCCTAGGGCTATAATCTATCCACTTGAATGGTCACAGACTATCCACAGAGGCTATCCTCCTCATAGAGGTCTAAGTCATAACAAGAACATTGCTGCCGCCACCATGTTCACAAGGCTGCCAGCTTAAGCTCTCATGGGAATTCATATTTAGTGGGTCCTATGGTGGGGCTAGGCCTGCAATGTGCCTAACCTAGATACACAGGTCACTTGAATCTAAGTAAAACCTTAAAGAAAATCCTCCATTGCTTACAATACAACTTAGCAATCGAAGATCTCAAGGCAGCAGCCTTACACAGAACAACTCACAAAACACCAATCCCATGCATGCAATAGATCCTATTACAAAACTCCATTAAAACTATACCAAATAAACATACAAAGGCATAGCCAGCAAGTGCTGGATTATGGAGAGAAGGAAAAAGGAAAAAGAAAACTCTTAAACCCTAACCTTAGCCTACTGTAATTCTATAGTCGGTTTCAAGAAGGAGTACAGAAGTTAAGTCCTAAAAGTCCCTTAAACCTAAGCTAGGCTTAGGCTTATATAGTAGTCGACTCTCTGTGAAATAGGGTTAGGAAAACCCTAATTTATAAATGCTATCGTGACCCAATTCTATTCCTTAGATGCCTCGGGGCGTGTGCATGGAGATTGGAGCATTGGAGTGCGTGCCCTAATTGCTGAAAGTTTCCAGATTGCCCTTACAGAAGTGGGGAGAAGTTTAGAACTCGATCCTCTCTGGGTAGAAAAGATTTCCAGATCTTGTCGCGTGGTAGAATTGGTGTCGCGGGGTTGAATTGACTTGAAGCTCATGCAGTCATGGGATTGATACTTTGGTCATCGCGAGATACTTCTGGTTGTTGTGAGATTGCTCTTTCCTTTTGAATGGCGCGGAAATTATGCGCATGATTCGTCCCTTAGTGAATCTCGCGGGGATCCTCGCGAAGAAGCAGTGTTCATAGGCCTATGGATCGTGCGAGCATTTCCTTGAAGGTTTGTATCCCGTGGCCATTGCGCGACAGTCGTGCGCTGAAGTGCCTGGACCTCTCTCTCTTCAGTGAATCGCGCGATGATTGAGGACTCCTTTCTTGAGCTGCTGTGACGAAGTCTTCTTGATTGAAACTCGAGAACCTTGTGAGAACCTCTGAACCTTTTCAATTCTTTTTGCCATCAAATCGTGAGAACGGTGCGAAAGCAATGACCATTTGGTGTCTTTGTCTTGAAGCCGCAACTGTCTGAAAATTCTCTTGGTTCAATTGAACCTGCGACATCTGCGAGGCATTCTTCTTGGTTTCTTTACGCTTTCTTTGTACCTATCTATTGCAATCAATTCTTGCAGGTTCAATCTTCATTCTTGAGGGATTACGGGCAACAGTAGACTTCTTGGCATGGTTAGGGGTTTATTTGCAGCTGCTGCTTATTACCTACAGAATAGACTTAAAACACATTTATTAAATGATTAAGGGGTCTAACAGAGATTAAGTTAAGGGGTGAAAAGTGGTACTTGTCATGTCTTAACACAGCCCCAAAACTAATCTTTGCTAGTCCCTTAGCAAAGCTGTAACTAATTAAATGCCACTTTTGTAAGGATCACGGGTACATTTAGCATATGTACCAAGCCTTTTAAACCCCTAGGCGATCCCTAGTGGAGGAGTGAAGTCTGCTGAGGGTTTTCAGTGAAGACACCCACAAACTTCACCATTAGAACAGTTAAGTATAGTGCAGTTAATGACAACACAGATTTAAATGTACAAAGCTTCATTTCACACCCAATCTTGAACACTTAGAGGAAAACTGTAGCAATGTTGTAGGCTATTTAAAACTTAAAAGTTAACATGTGTTTTCATCACCACCATTCGTCTAACATTAGAAATTCATTGTGTAAAAATCAGTACCCAGCTTGCCTTAAATTCAAAATTCAGGTTGGATACAATCCTAATGAAGTCAAAATTTAGACCCAATTCTCACTTGGGCTATCTCTCAACATTAACAATCTGAGGGTGTTCACATTCAAAAGAGTTCAAGAGCAGCTACAGACCTCAAATGGACCTGCAAGCATGAGCATAGGCAAAGCTTCTAATTTCTGACATCTTCATGAATTTTCACTATAGATTGGACAACTCCTCATCTCCACATGACAGCTAATTTTACTTTGGATCCACAAGGTCGTTTTGAATGGGTTGTAATGTCGCTTATGGGTGAGAGATGAAAAGAATCAAGGGGTAAAAAGGGAATCCAAATTAAGAAATTAGCAAGGTAAGGAGTGATTCATGACTTCACAACCTTCATATCAGCAAAACTTCATCTTACTTGATATATTCCAGAATCAAAGTGACCAGCTTCTCCTCTTCTTTTCAATTTTCAGATGATGTTCTTCTCTAGACTTCTCTTTCTTTTTCTCTTTTTGTTTTTATTCATTCTTTTTTATGATTTTTTTTTATGATGAATTGCCACACAACTGTCATTGATACACTACTGTTCACAAGTTGCTTTTCTTCACCTTCCACAGAATGTTGGACCATTCTCAGTATCTTTAACTCCATCTCCTTTACCTTCTGAATTCTCAGAGTGAGGGTGAGGATGAATCAGGTCATGAGATTAAGGGGCAAGTATTCTGGTGTTTGTGAACGAAAAGTATGATTTTAAGGCTCAACTGGTATATGCAAAAGGGCAGATTTTAAAAGGTTAGATTTTCAAGCTCAAACTGTCCAAATGAGGGCCTTAGATCATTTCCTTAGTATCATGAGTGTTGTCAATTAGTTTTGATTTGGAGGTGCACAACTTCTAGTGAAAAAGCCTTGATTCAATCAATCCTCAGAGCAGAAATAATGCCAAAAAAAAACTCTTCAAAAGAAAATGATGGGCCCAAATCTCACTAGGTATGGTCATCAAATTTAATCCATGGGGTGTATTTTCATCTGTTTCTCTCCTCTTAGGTTCACTGAGTATTAACTGAAATTTTTTTTTATATTAGCTTCATGGTGGTGTCAAGATTTTAACTTTTTCAGTTTCGAAAAGTCTGCAAAAATATTTTAATTTTTTACAAGTTTCCTCATTGTATCAAGTTAAGTGGAAATTGACTTTATTCATCCCAGTTATACCACCATTCTTTGCTAAAATTAACTATTCTATTGGCGGACCTATCACCTTACACCCCAAACCATGAGGGCGGTGTCCTCCTTTGGTTCAAAAGGTGAAAATCTGATGTAAGTCGGTCGAATAAATAAACCTGAGTAAAAGGCAGAGAAACATAAATAATAATAAAAAATAATGCTAAGCTGAGCGATATAGAACTAAAAACTTTCATTAAGTAAAAAATATTATAAAAAGAGGTAAAAAGAAAAGACAAAATGGAGGGGGGGAGAGAGGGATCAAGGGGGAGTCGGTGGGGGAGGGTTTGAGGAAGATGGTGGGGGAGATGCAGGTTGTTCAATTTTTTTCTTATTTTTCTCTCTCTTCTCCTTTTTCTTCTCCTCCTTTGCCAGGATCAGTTGGACTTCTTCATACTCATCCCATAGAAATTGTAACGGGTCCGGCTCCTTAGGCGGAGGGGGGTCCAACCACATAGGGTAAACTTTCTTAGGGAACTCATTGGGTTTGTCATCCGCCATGGTTGTGAGGAGGGCCGGACAGCTAGGGTTAGAAGAGGAAGGATGAGATGAAGAGGAACTAATGGCCTATTTAAAAGACTTGGACGGTGGAAAATGAATCGGCATATTGAAAGTTTTGTCCCTTTCCAAGCTTGGCAATAAATTGTGAATGTTTGGGGAATGATAAAGCGCACAACTAATTATGGGAAAAGAGAGTGAACAGTAAATGATGGTCTAAATTTAACCTTTGTAATTGAGGGGATCCTGTATCGTGTGATTACTGGAAGATGTGGAATGTTGCTTGCAGTAAGGACTCATGAGGAGCTCAGACAGGGCCCACAATTATGAAAAGGAAACCATTTTACTCCCATGATATAGGTCAATAGTTGACCTCAGTGCACCATTTGTGCTGAGGTGTGTATTTACACAAGGTCATCCAGCCACCATCTATATCTACCCTTCACGTGGATTCCTATTGCAAATGAGCATTGCCTCCAAAATTCATCTCCCATGACAAAATTGAACAAAATGAAGACTAAAATAGAAAAAGCTTTAACAAGCACACAGAACAGATCAATATACAAAACAAAAGAAAAATTATATTAACTAGAAAAACATATATAATCGTATTTACAAGGAGAAGATTGGAAGGGGACAAAAAGAAAAGCCTAAGTACAATCTAATCTAAGAGGAAGAAGAAGAATCTGAATCGGGATCTATAAGGAAATCCCAGCCCATCTTTTTAGCATGGTCCCTAAGGGCAGCTTTGTTCTTTTTCTTCTTGGCTTGCTTGGACTTTTTTATTTGGGCTGGGGTTTTCCTCAGGGTTGGATATTTTGGTGCTCTCACCCTTATTTTTGGTTGCTTGGGTATTTTGGGTTCTTTGGGATCTTGAGGGACTTTTCCTTTTCTTTTTGCAGGGGGGTTATAGGGGATTTGCCTTTGCCTTTCTCAGTGGGGGCCACTGGGGATTTTCCTTTTGCTTTGGACTCAGGCTGGCCAGGGGGTTGTGCCTCCTCAGACTGGACAGCTGACTCTTTGCCAATTTTTATAGAGGCTGCTGTGGAAGCAGTCCTCTTAGCAGTAACTTTCCTCTGTTTAGGATAAGTTTGCTCTTCTGGAGGTGCAGTAGAGGCCTTGGTAGGTGGAGGGGGTTCGGTAGGAGGTGATGAAGGAGTGGCAGCATGGGCCTTCCCTTTCTCTTACTGGATCTTTGGTTGTGCCTCCTCAGACTGGGCAGTTGGGTCTGGAGTAGCTTTAGGCTCAGGGTCTGGCATGTGAGCAGAGAGGGGGGTGGGCTGCAGAGGAGCATTTCTGGATTTTGTGTTTGAGGAGGTCAGTCTCATGGATTTCCTTTTAGATTCTAAAGATCTCCTAGGCATTGTTAAGCCTCTTTTCAAACAGTCTGACCCGCGTCTTCTCTGTAGCAGCGTTTGCTTTCTCCAGCTCCAAATTTAGCTCATTATAAGCAACTGTAGATTTGACCTTTTGATAGGCCTCCAGGATATTAGTCCACCCCAAGGAGATGCCCAGTAGTTGTTTTCTGTGGGCCTCCTTCATTTCATCAATCTGTTATAGTAGGGGGGTCTCAATGGACTGGCGAAGTTTGGCCATGCCCCTCAGGACATCCTTCCTAAGATAGGGATTGTCCCTCTTGGCATGGAGGATGGTGAGGTAGGGAGGGATGTAAAAGAAATGTTTGGGTGCAATGGGCAGTGATGAAGTGGAAGGAGCAAACTGTGATTGGTCCTGGGGGGGAGGGGGGGATGACAGTGGGTAAGTCTAGTTGTGGGGGGAGGGGGATAGGTTCTGGGTCTGTTTATATATATTTGTCAGTGAATGTTGGAGGGGGTACGATAAGAGGGGGGATGGAGGGTATAGAGGGAAAAGAAAAGGAAGTAGGCTCGCTAGGGGTAGGTGGTGGTGGTGGAGGAAAAATGGGAATTGTGAAAGGTATGAAAGAGAATTGTGGGGTTGTGGGGAATAAAGGGATTGTTGGTGGTGGGGGGGGGAGGGTTGGGAGTCAGGGCTGAAGTCTGTTTGGGTCTCTTTGTCAGTGGAAAGGACCAGGGGGGTTGAAGGGGATTGTTGAGGGATGGGTCGTTTGGTTAATGTCCAAAGGGTGGATTGGATGGATGTGAGTTCAATCTGCATCTGGTCCTGTGTGTGTAGTGGTGGATAATTGGGATTAGATGTCTTGGATAAGGGATATGATAAGTGTCAGTGTGTCGGGGCTGGGAGGTTGAGTTTGTGTAGAAGAGGGCACTGGTTGAAAATGTGAGGAAGGGGCATGGTGGAAAGTGGAGGGAGGGGGAGAGTGGGGTTCTGATGAGTGATGATGGGATGTAGTTGGGGAGTCCAGGAGGGGGGTGTAGTGGGTAGGCATGGTGTCAAGGAAACTAGCCATAAAGGCTTGGAATCGTATGGTGGTGTTAAGATGTAAGTCAATGTCTGTGAGGGGGGATGTAGTAGGTATGGCTAGGGTGGTGTCTTCTGTAAGGTGAGTTGTGTCAGTGGGGATAGAAGGGATTGTGGGAGGTGTCTGAGATATGGTGGGGGTTGTCTTAGTGGTTTTCCATTTTTTACAGGAAATGAGTGGAGGGCTATCAGGTTTATGTGAAGCTAATAGGGGTATTGGGGGTATGTATTGAGGTAAGGTAGGGGATGGGGAGTCCTCCCAGGTACTAATCACAGGTTAAGGGGGAGTGGGCATAGATGATGAGGACAGAGGAGGGTGAGAGAGAGATGGAATTGGTGTAGTGGATTCTGAAGTAAAAGGTGGAGTGGCTGAGGTGGCAGCTACAGCAGTGGTGGTCATGACAGGTTCTGGAATCCCCTCTTTGGTAGCAGGGGTAGACCTTGGGACAGCTTCCGGCTTATGTGGGAGGGACTGAGCCTCACTTTCTTCCTTCCGGGCCTCCATCGCTCTCTTGATTCCCCATTGCCTCTTGGCAAAAGTAGTAGGGGCAAGAGTTGTAGTCCCCTCTGTTTTAGCTATCTTGTACTCCCCTTTCAACAGTAACTTGGTAATGATTCTGGCATAGGGGAGTGTGTGAGGCTTCTTATTCTGCCCTATCTTCTCCACTAGGACTTTCATTGCCTCAAAGATGAGCCAGGCTGCATGGAAGCCATGGCCTAGAGAGAAAGAATATACTACGTTTGCAATGGGAGTTCTCCTCTCCTGCTGATGTCCTGAGCAGTAAATGTTCTTTCGTAGGACTTGGTCAATGAAGAGGAGTTCAGGTTCCAATTCTCTCCTTCTGATCGAATCCCCTGAGGCCTTTAATCCTCTGGTCAAAGTTCTTACAATTGTATCAATAGAAGTGCTCAGGGGGGGCCATATCCACAGCTAGGGTCGAATGCGGCTGGGATGCCCAATACTTCTGCAATAACTTTGGGGCTCACTAGCATCTCAAAATCGTCAATCAGCACCAGCAAGCATACTTGTCCATCCTTGTCCTTTTTGACCCTGATGTGTTGGTAAAACAGATGCACTAACCTAGGGTAGGCTAGTGCTGGAATTCCTCTCAGCAAGGGTGTCAGGCTCGCTTTGCTCATAAACAGCACGGCAGGGGCAGAGAGAGGCTCCTTCTCAAAGAATGGCAGGTCAAAAGCTGTTTCAGGCTCCAAGGGGATTGAAGCTATGAGCTCTGAAGGAGTAGAAAACTTAGGGGTTGGCTCCTCCGCCTCCTCAACCACTTCCTTCCCTTTTTTAGGTGTCTTTGAAGTCTTGGCCTTCTTAGGGGTGGTCTCAACAGGGGCCTTATCCTTGCTCCTCTTCGTTGGTGCACTCTTGGGGGCCATTACAACTTCTACCTTCGAATATGAGAAATGGAGACTGAGATCTAAGTGCCTTCCCTAAAATTCTAGGGTTTGGTTTAATCTAACGCACAGGGCACCACGAGATCTCTGAGCACAAATCTGTTGATTTCTGGTGTGAATGATAGGTTGTAGAGCGGACGCTGGAGGAGAGAGGTAGCAGAGCGCCAGAAGCTAGGGTTTCACAGAGTGAAGAAGGAAGAGAATATTAGAAAGGGAGATAAGCGCGGGGTTAAAATACTTATCATGAAGCTTAGCGTGCTTTGGAACATCTGGTTGACCTTGGAGAGCGCGACAATCTCCCAGGTTGAACTTGGAGAGCGCGACTGTATGTGAAGAATTCATGTGAATTGCACGAACGGCTCCCAGGTCTCCATTTGGATTGTGCGAAAAACATTGAGGTTCATGTTGAATCTTGCGACAACCTTAGAATCTCGTGAGAGGTAATGAAGTATGCTTTTTGTATTGCGCGAGATCTCCCAGGCTTCCTGCTGAACCTCGCAACAGCTAATGAAATTCTTAGTTGGATCGCGCGAGAGGTTTTCAGGTGTACTTGAATCTCACGACAGCTATTCAATGGTTCTATTGTGAACTGCACGAGAGTCTCTCAGGCCTCCTTTTGGATCCAGCGACAGTGAAGTATAAAACAGAGAGCATGTGCTCTCTGTTTTGCCAATTCCATTTATGCTATGGCTGGATCCTAGGCCTGACTCACCACCCTAGGTATCTCTAGCCACATTAAAATCAATCATTCAAGCAAAGACAACAAAAATCATCATCCAACACTGTGCATTCAAGCAAAGATCATCCATCCAAGAGCAGTAAGCATCGAACCAAGCATAGAAAATTCAAACCAGACAGGTTCAGATTCAGATGGGACCACTAACATTTCCTAGAGAATTTGAACAAAAGAAAGCAAGATAAATCTACCATAACCAAAGTACATATGATACAATAATGACACCCTGTGGATTAGTTTAAAGAAGGATCCCCTTGAAAGTGAATGGTGTCTATGGGTTCGACAGGTTTTTCAAAACAAGGCTTAAGCCTCTGACCATTCACCTTCAAAGTTTTCCCAGACTTGGGATCCTTGATTTCCACAACACTAGATGGGGAAACATTTATGACAATATAGGGACCTTCCCATCTAGATTTCAATTTGTCAGGAAAAAATTTAAGTTTGGAGTTAAACAACCAAACTTTATCACCAGCTCTAAAGTTCTTTTGCAACAGCCCCTTGTCAAAGAAAGCTTTGGACCTTTCCTTGTAGATTCGGGCATTGGCATACGCATCCTTCCTTAACTCATCCAATTCTGACAGCTGCAACAACCTGTGATGACCAGCAGAAGTTAGGTCTAGATTTAAATGTTTAATGGCCCAATAGGCCCTGTGTTCGAACTCCACTGGGAGATGACAAGCCTTGCCATAAACCAGTCTGAATGGGGACATACCAATGGGAGTCTTATAGGCAGTCCTATAAGCCCACAGTGCATCATTAAGCTTGTCAGCCCAATCTTTCCTATCAGTCCTCATAGTCTTCTCAAGGATGTGCTTGATCTCCCTATTTGAAATTTCAACTTGCCCACTGGTTTGTGGGTGGTAGGGAGTAGCAATCCTATGGGTGACAGAATATTTCTTGAGCAAGCTCTCGAAATTTCTATTACAGAAATGGCTACCCCCATCACTGATAATGGCTCTAGGGGTGCCAAATCTTGAGAAGATATTCTACTTTATAAACTTGAGGATAACATGATTATCATTAGTTCTTGTGGCAATGGCTTCTACCCATTTGGAAACGTAATCCATTGCCACTAAGATGAAATAAAAACCATTTGAAGGAGGAAAGGGGCCCATAAAGTCAATACCCCACACATCAAACAGTTCCCAAACAAGGATGGACTGTAAAGGCATTGAGTTTCTTTTGGACAACCCTCCTAATTTCTGACATCTTTCATAGGTCTTGCAGTGTGTATTGGCATCTCTGAAAAGAGAAGGCCAATAGAACCCACACTGCAAGACTTTGTCAGCTATTTTTCTTCCACTAAAGTGATCCCCACAGACATTTTCATGGCACATGGCCAGAATACTGGGGACATCACTTTCTGGAACACATTTCTGAATGATTTGGTCTGCACAATACTTGTATAAGCAAGGTTCTTCTCAGAAAAAGAATTTGACCTGTGAGAGAAATAGGTCTTTGTCCATTTTTGTCTAATGGGCAAGAATCTTGCCTATAACTAGATAACTGACAATATGTGCATACCAAGGAACTAAGGACTGGATGGAAAACAGTTGCTCATCCGGGAAGACATCATTTGTAGCAAGGTCATCAACACCTTTCTCCAACATAATTCTGGACAAGTGGTCAACCACCACATTTTCTACACCCTTTTTGTCCTTGATTTGAATGTCAAACTCCTGTAATAGGAGTATCCATCTAATCAACCTGGGCTTCACATCCTTCTTGAACAATAGGTACTTCAATGCTGAGTGGTCAGTGAAGATTACAGTTTTAGACCCAAGTAGGTAAGGTCTAAATTTGTCCATAGTAAAAACCACAGCCAGAAGCTCTTTCTTAGTTGTGGTATAATTCAGCTGAGCTTCAGCAAGTGATTTGTTGAGATAGGCAATGACCACAGGCAACTTATCTTTTCTCTAGCCTAAAATAGCACCTATTGCTAGGTCGGATGCATCACACATCAACTCAAAGGGGAGTGTATAATCAGGTGTTTGGAGTACAGGGGCAGAGGTGAGGCAAATTTTCAAAGTTTCAAAAGCCTCAAAACATTCAGCAGAAAAGTCAAAGGACACATCCTGGCAGAGCAGGTGGCACAATGGTTTAGCAATTTTGCTGAAGTCTTTGATAAACCTCCTGTAGAATCCAGCATGTCCAAGGATCTGATTTGTTTGACTGTTCTTGGAGGGGGCAAATTTGTAATGAGGTCAACTTTGGTCTTGGCTACCTCAATTCCATCTTTAGAGACTACATGGCCCAACACAATTCCTTGTGTTACCATGAAGTGGCTCTTTTTCCAACTTAAGACCAAATTGGTCTCGTCACATCTTTGCAAGACCAGGTTGATGTGTTGCAGACATTGGCCAAAACTATCTCCATAAACAAAAAAATCATCCATAAAAATTTCTAAGAATTTTTCAATCATATCAGAAAACATGACATACGTACACCTCTGAAAGGTGGCTGGGGCATTATACAGCCCAAAAGGCATCCTTCTGTAAGCAAAGGTACCAAAAGGCAAGTAAATGTAGTTTTCTCTTGATCAAGAGGATGCACAAGGATCTGGTTGTACCCTTAGTACCCATCAAGAAAACAGTAAAAAGCTTTCCCAGCCAACTTATCCAAAATTTGATCAATAAAGGAGAGAGGGAAGTGGTCTTTTCTGGTCTTGGAGTTGAGTTTTCGATAATCGATACTAACTCTCCAGCCAGTGGTCTCCCTGGCTGGTCTCAGCTCTCCAGACTCAGTTGTTATCACTGTTATGCCAGACTTCTTGGGCACCACCTGAATAGGTGCCACCCATTCAGAATCAGAAATGGAGTAAATTACCCCAGCATCCAGCAATTTGATGATATCTTTTAGGACCACCTCGTGCATGTGAGGATTCAGTTTCCTCTACATTTCCCTGAAGGGTGTTGAGCCCTCCTCTAGATGGATCCTATGCATATAGATTGATGCATCAATCCCTCCGAGATCAGCAATGGTCCAGCCAATTGCCTCCTTATGCTTCCTCAAAACTGTTAGCAATTCCTCCTCTTGCTCATTGGTAAGAGAAGAGGAGATAATTACAGGAAGTTTTTTACCTTTCTCAAGGAAAGTATATTTCAATGTATCTGGAAGCTTCTTGAGCTCCAGATCAGGGGCTTGTTGGATGGATGGCAGTATTGGTGCTTTGTTGGTTTGAGGAAGGGCCAGCAATGTAGGTTTCTACCTGGAATGCTGCGCTAAGCCCACAGAAGACTTCAATGGGGACATGTCTTCTGGCATTAAAGCTAGGCTTCCTTCCTCTACCATATTCCAAACTTTAGTTAAATTTGTGACAATGTTGCCCCACTCCAGCAGAGTGGGCAGTTTTTCTTCAACTACTTCTTCTAGTACATCCACTTCAAAGCATTCCTCATTGTCCAGCTGAGGGTATTTTGCACTGTTGTACACATTAAGCTCAACTTTCATATGTCCGAAAGTTACCTCCATGATCCCAGACCTGCATTGAATGAATGCATTGGTAGTGGCCAAGAATGGTCAGCCCAGAATAACAGGTGTCGGGGATGTACTCTGGTTGCAGCCCATGTCTAAAACAAGGAAGTCTGCAGGGTAGAAGAACTTGTCTACCCGCACTAAGACATCCTCGACCACTCCCATGGGTCTCCTCTTAGACCTATCAGCCATCAATAGCATAATGGGGGTGGGTTTAAGCTCCCCCAAACCTAGCTGTTGATACACACTGTGTGGCAGCAGGTTAACACTGGCTTCAAGATCTAGAAGGGCTCTTCCAATTGTGTGGTCTCCAACTATACAGGGAATAGTGGGTATCCCTGGGTCTTGCAACTTCTCAGGCATTGTCATGCTTAATATAGAATTAACTGTATCAGTTGCAAAGACCTTTTTAGACAAATGACCTCTAGCTTTCCTTTTCTGAGTACAAAGGTCTTTCAAAAATTTTGCATAGGTAGACCGTCGGATATTACATCATCAAGTAGGCAAATTGATTTTACTCGCTAAAGGTCTCCATTATTTCCTCTATCTGTGCATTCCCCTTATCAAAAGGGGCAGGGCCACTCAAAGCTTGAGGAAATGGCAGCTAAGGGACTGTTGGTTCCTCAGCTGCAAGCCTATGACTGAACTTTTATTTTTTTCTTTTTTCTTCTTTTATTTCCTGCTGAGGCTCAACTACAGCCTCTTTATTTTTCCCTTGTTGAAGGGTAGCAGACAATTCTTGACTCTGTGCTCTAACAAAATCCTTATCACTTTCACTCGATAGTTCTTTGGGAATGACCTCTCCTTGTTCCTTTCTCACCTGATTGTCTACCAGCCTGCCAGACTATAGGGTTGTGATGGCATTAGCCCCCTCAAAATTTGAGGAGCCTTCTCCAATCGAATATTGGCCTTTAGGGTTGCTACTGACTGGCTTGGCAACCTGCCCTCTTCTCTTTTGGCCAAGGCATTGTCTATTTGGCCAAGCTGTTCTTCTATTTTCTTTATGCTTTCACTGTGAGAAGTCACAGTCTGATTCAAGGGTCCAAGGCTTTGCAATTGGGCCAAAACCTAGTCCTCGAAAGAAGCACTTCGGGGCTGAGGTGGGAGAACTACCAACTGATTTTACTGCTGGGGCAACTGCTGATGCTGGAAATTCGACCTTGGGGCATAACCCTGGTTAAACTGCTGCTGTGGCCTTTGAGGTAAGGCTAACATCTGTTGTGGCTGCATATAATTGTCTTGCCTCCACCTCAAATTTGGGTGGTCTCTCCATTGATAACTAGCATTTTGGTGCTGGTATCCATATGGCTATTTGTTTTAGTCACCAAATTGTTGTTGTCCAAAAGATTGGGCAACAGCAACCTGTTCCATCACATACTCAGGGTATTGCCCTGCAGATGGGAACTCTTCCACTGTGTTGTGGAGATTGGCATTTCAGACATGCCTCCATCACTTGTGCAACCAATCTGGGCTGCACCACAATTAAAAGTTTATCAAACTTATCCGAAAGATTGGCCATCTGCATTCTCAGGTCATCATTTCTCCTAACTTCATACATCTTTCCTTTAGAAGTTTCAGCAAACTTCAACTTAGGAGAAGGCTCTTGAATAGTTCTTGATGAGGACACCATCTGGAAAGCATTTTCACTGATGACCTCGAACAAGTCCCATGCCTCATCAGCTGTTTTATGCATGTATGTTCCACCACAAGAGGCATCTACCATGTCTCTGCTTTTCTCATCAATCCCATTATAGAAGCTCTGGACAAGCTGTCATTTCGAAATCTTGTGGTGGGAACATTGTTTGAGCATCTCTTTAAATCTGTCTCAGGATTGGTTGAAATCCTCAGTTGGGGATTGGGCAAAAGCAAGTATGCCTTTCCTCAACTGGCTGATTTTGGTCTCTGAGAAAAATTTGGTCAAAAATCTTGTCTGGAGGTCTTTCCAAGTAGTGATACTGTTGTTTGGGAGAGTAGACAACTAGGTGCTGGCCCTGTCCTTTAGGGAGAAAAGAAAGAGCCTTAGCCTAGTGGCTTCTGGTCCCAAACCAGCAATGGAGAATGTCGTGTATAGGGCCAAGAATTGGTCAATGTGCTTGTAAGGGTCTTCCTTGCTAATCCCATGGAAAGAGGGAAGCATTTGGATGATGGAGGTTTTAATCTCGTAGTTTCCCTGAACATCTGGGAATTGAATGCTGAATGGAGAATTATAATCATCAGGAGCATTCAATTCCTTCAATGTTTTGGGTTGCTCTTCACCCATAACTGCTGTCTCAATTTCAATAGGGGGCTCGACTATGGTGTGTCTGTGCCTTCTCGATCTTCTATGCCTTTCTATCTCAGGGTTAGGAGGCTCTAATGTAGGACTGAGGGATCTCCTTCCTAAAATGCACACACACCAACTGCAGGGAAGACTTCTCGCAGACACATTGCACTTACAAAATTACAACTATCCTAATCAACTGCTATAGAATTTTCAAAGGAGAAATAGACTGAGTTTTGAGGGTTAGAGAAGTGCAAACAGAGGTAGCTAGACTCCCAGTACAGTTCTACTTTCCTTCTTTACTGTTGTCCAGATCTGCAAGAAAAATTCCAAATGTAAATCAGCAGTATCAATTATTCACAAGTACAACTACCAAAGAATAAAGAATACAAAAATCTAGGGTCTACTAATAGATAAAGGCTCCCCGGCAACGGCTCCAAAAACTTTTTAGGGTATTTTAAGTGTTTGGTACTAACTTTATTGGAGATGGTGATAAGAATTGGGTTAGTGAAAATCAAAGATGGATTGAAGAGCAGCAAGCCTAAAAATACACAGTCCTGCAAGATACAGGGCCTGTTGTAGCAAGTTTTGATAAGTAAGAGTTTGTCCCACAGGGAAAGTTGATCTAAAGCTCCAAGGGAGCTATCTTTAGTAGGCCCTCAAGATCTGGCTACAGATCTGACAATCTTAAATGGAAGGGGATTTATGGTCACTATAGTCTAAATCCTAAGGTAACTTAATGCCTAAACTACAGAAAGGGTTGAGAAGATTGATGGAGTGTGAGAAAATAAATATAAAAGGGTGAGAAGTATGCTATTAGGTACAAATCTGATGGGTCTTATAACTCAGACTCAGATCTGGTGCTATAGAAATCCTGTCCAATGGCTACATTATCACCAAAGAGGAGAAAGGATCCAACTCACTCCTCTGCCATGATCTAATCCCTTATGGCTATAACCTGTCCACTTGAATGGTCACAGACTATCCAATAGGGGAACCACAATCCAGAGATGGGTCAGAACAAGTTTATCATTGTAGGCACTACTTCATCCAGGCTACAAGCTCAAGAATCCATAGGAACCTCAATCTCTAAAGCTTTGTGTGTGGGGCTAGGCCTACAACGTGCACTAGCCTGGACACACAGAACTAGCAAGAGTTTGAGTACTAGCTTTTAAGCTTAGCTGTTCACTGCTTTAGAAAGACAGCAGTGATCCAGTCACAAGCCTACAATCTTTACAGCCAGATCAGATCTGCCATCTGATGGTGGGTCTATACAAATACAGGAGAGTCTGTCTTTACACAATCTCTCACAAGGCTACAAGCACAAGTGCAGAGAAGATGAATTTGTCTTAGATCTGTGGATTGGCCTCACCCTAGGGCTATAATCTATCCACTTGAATGGTCATAGACTATCCACAGAGGCTATCCTCCTCACAGAGGTCTAAGTCAGAACAAGAACATTGCTGCCGCCACCATGTTCACAAGGCTACCAGCTCAAGCTCCCATAGGATTCAGATTTAGTGGGTCATGTGGTGGGGCTAGGCCTGCAATGTGCCTAACCTAGACACACAGGTCACTTGGATCTAAGTAAAACCTTAAAGGCAATCCTCCATTGCTTACAATACAACTTAGCAATGGAGGATCTCAAGGCAGCAGCCTTGCACAGAACAACTTACAAAACACCAATCCCATACATGCAATAGATCCTATTACAAAACTCCATTAAAACTATATCAAATAAACATACAAAGGCATAGCCAGCAAGTGCTGGACTATGGAGAGAAGGAAAAAAGAAAAAGAGAACTCCTAAACCCTAACCTTAGCCTACTGTAATTCTACAGTCGGTTTCAAGGAGTATAAAAGTTAAGTCCCAAAAGTCCCTTAAACCTAAGCTAGGCTTAGGCTTATATAGCAGTCAATTCTCTGTGAATTAGGGTTAGGAGAACCCTAATTTATCAATGCGATCGTGGCCCAATTCTATTCTTTAGATGCCTCGGGGGGTGTGCATGGAGATTAGAGCATTGGAGTGCGTGTCCTAATTACTGGAAGTTCCCAGATTGCCCTTGCAGAAGTGGGGAGAAGTTTAGAACCCGATCCTCACTGGATAGAAAAGATTTCCAAATCTTACCGCGTGGTAGAATTGGTGTTGCGAGGTTGAATTGACTTGAAGCTCATGCAGTCACGGGATTGATACTTTGGTCATCACGGGATACTTCTGGCTGTCGCGAGATTGCTCGTTCCTTTTGAATGGCGTGAGAATTGCGCGTGTTGTTCGTCTCTTGGTGAATCTCGCAGGGATCCTCGCAAAGAAGCAGTGTTCATAGGCCTATGGATCGCGCGAGCATTTCCTTGAAGGTTTGTATCCCACGGCCACTACGCCTACGCCGCTACCGGAGTGCTCGGAGCTCTCTCTTCAAAGGAATCGCAACGATTGAAGACTCCTTTCTTAAGTCACGAGACATGAGTCGATGGTCAAACTCACGAGAACCCCGTGAAGTATGCTTTTCAATTCTTTTTGCCATCAAACCGCGCGAGAATGACGCGAAGACTGCGCGACTAGTTGGTGTGCTGTCTTCAGAAGCCCGCGACAACTGTGCGAAGGAATTCTCTCTAGTTTAGTTGGACCCTGCGACATCTGCGCGAGACATTCTTCTTGATTTGTTTCTGCTTTATTGTGCCTATGCTGTAGCCAATTCTCTGTCTGGGTTCAACCTTCATTCTTCTGAGGGGCTTCTGGGGCAACAGTAGGCTTCTTGGCATGGTTAGGGGTTTATTTACAGCTGCTGCTTATTACCTACAGAATAGACTTAAAACACATTTATTAAATGATTAAGGGTCTAACAGAGATTAAGTTAAGGGGTGAAAAGTGGTACTTTTCACATCTTAACACCTCCCCTCTGATTGGTTAGAGTATAAAACTACTTTTTGGATTGTATATATACCATGTAAAGAATGCAGAAAAGAGGGAGATCACGCTAGACAAGACATGGCAGCTTAGGTCATTTTTAGGGTTTAGGTCATCTTCCTTTTTGTTCTTCTTCCCTTCTTTGCTCAACATGGCTGGCTAAACTTTTGTAGCAGTTAGGGCTAATTTTTATTATGCATGACTTTGTAATAATATTGTGAAGAACTTGGAGTCTTGCAGAGACTACAGACTTGAGAGCTATATCATTATAAGTTTCTGTTGACAATGAATATCTGGTTTTAATGTTTCATTTAATATATATTTTCTTATGATTTTTATTAGATCTTTATGGATTCTATGTACCTATGGATGCATGAGTTTGTAGCCTTGTAAACATAGTGTCTGCAGTGATTTTACTGTTTCAGCTTTAACCCTCATGACTGGATTATATCCATGGGATAGCTTGTGACCATTTGAGTTAACAGGCTATAGCCCTAAGATTAATTCATATCTCAGGGTTGAGTTGGATTCTTCTTCCTTATATTTGTGCTTGTAGCTAAATGAAGGATTGCTGCAGATCAAACTATTGCTCTATTTTATATTACTTTTTACAGTAAAAATTAGCCCCTAACTGTCTACTTCTCCATTTTCTATTTATTTTTACTAAACCATTTTCATTCTTCTTTAAAACCCTTTCTTTTATTTCTGAATTTTACATTTATTTTTGTTTCAGTTAGTGACAAACCCCGAAAACACCCTCTCTTTACCATGTTTATTAGTTTAAGATAGATTAGGCTTAGAGTTGTCAGATCTGTAGCAGATATGGAGATTTACTACCTTTAGATTCATAACTCTCTGTGGGACAACTCTTGCTTCATTTAAAACTTGCTACAACAGCCTTGTATCTTACAGGTGGTATTTGTGTTCTATTTCCATCTTTATTCATCTTTGTTTTATTTTTGCCCTTCTTTATTTCTGTCATATTTTGACCACTTTCATAATAAAGAACATTAACACAAACTGAACTAACAAGCAACTACTTCGAATTTATCATTGGAACTATGTTTTGATCATATGAAATGTAATTGTGTATTGCACTACTCTACTGAGCTTAGACTGTTAGCTCACCCTGACACAATGGGTCACATGTACTGAAGTAGTTTCAGACCCTGAGTTAGAAGAAGATCCAGACTTCGTACCAGAGGACGAGGTAGATCTTCCTCCTTAGCAGTTTTATCCATAGATTTCTTCGGACACTTAGATTTGGTATAGTTAAATGAACTTTTGAACCTATTAATATTGTTTTGGATGTTAAGCACCACTGTTTGTGTGACAAACGGCCGTCACCGGTGATTTTATTTTTTCTGTTTAAGCTTTAATTATGGACATATATGAAATGGTTTTAATCTAATGGGTTGCTTTCTATTGATACTAAAGAATCTTTGTAATTAGATGATGAACTATGATCTAACGGTCCGAAAATTTCCATGTGTTTCGGGTTGAAAATTTCGGAGTCGTTACATTACATGTCCATATTACCTTTTTGTCCTCTCTTGAAGTCAAGCCACAACATTTAACACATTTAAATCCAAATAAAAACTGTTAGTTTTTCGATATATATAAAAAAGAAACTGATAATTTTTCTCTTTATTTCTTGTCCTTAATCTTTCACTACTCTCTTTTATCCTATTAGTTTCTCATTATCTTTGTTGCTTCTAACGTTCAAATAAACATGATTCGTACCCTACAATTACTTACTCAAGTTAGTTGTTAGTAGAAGACTCTTGAAAACAATCCTAATTAGAAAAGGGGGACTCCTACCAACCCCTCCAAATGGTGAATATCCCCATTAAGTATAGATGAAAATCATTGATCATTTTGGATCAGACGATAGAGATCGTTTTCATGTCCAATCTTGAGATAATGATAACATCATCATCAAACTGACAGTTTTTGATATCATATAACACACATCCCAAAAAGTGAGCTGTGAACATCATGTGTGCCTCAAGGTCTTTGGATTACGCTAATTACAAAGGGGGCTGCTACCAACCCCCTTCAAAGCATTCGACGATTTAGGTGGTTTGTTGGGCGAAGCCCGACGTATTTACTGGCGAAGCCTGCCCATTCGCCGATGGTCGAGCTGATTTAGTCTTTATATTAGGGCCTTAAAAAAGAGGTAGCAGCACCCTTAAAAACCCTAATTACTAAATAAGAATATAAAGACTAAATCACTATTTAATTAAATAAATTCAACCATTGTAGGCCTTGCTAATTTTTTATTATCAAATATCAATATGAATCACCATCAAAAGATTGAAAGAGATAGAGACAAAAGAATACCTCGAAAGAGTTAAGACCCTAGTTTGGGACTTGGTCGGTGGCAGAAGGTGGGGCCAGGGGATACGATGTTTCCTTGTTGGAGCCGATGGAGGGTGGGGCCACGGTGATTGTGTGGACCGGAGAATGGAGAGAGAGAGTGAGAGAGAGAGAGAGAGAGAGAGAGAGAGAGAGAATGAGTTACTGATTGAAGAGTAAGCAATTTTTTTTTGTTGAAAGTATAAGAGAGAATGAGTTACTGATTGAAGAGTTAGCAATTATTTTTTTGTTGAAAGTATAAGTGCGCCCACCCGGTTCACTCGGGCCCAGCTTTGGTTTGCACAGTGAGGGGCCCCTGTCATGGGGCCCCTCTATTTATTTTTTTAAATGTTAAAACCTATTGAACCAAAGAGATTCTGGATTTGGGGCCCCAAAAATTTGGAGGCTCGAGGAGGCTGCCTCTTGGGCCTTGGCCCAAGGCACACTTAGAATTGTGCCGCGATGTTACGCACAGGAATTCCTGATTTCCTGTTTTGTAACGGAGACTTCGGGTCTGTGTTTCTCTAACGAAATAGATGAAGAAGACGTCTTGGATTTTTCATAATATTTTTTATATACTTACGATCATCCACGTAAAATTTTGCTGTCAAACTCACAACGAGTTGACCTACAGCAAATCGTGAAGCCGCTTCTATCAGAAATGATCGACTGTCACCTGCCTGATAAAATTGTCACAAAACAGTCACTATATTTTATATTTTGTTGCAAATCAGTGCGGAACAAGTGATCTGCACAATTACGGAAAATGTGGGCGTACATCTTAGATTTTCAACGACGTATAATATGAGACATTCTGATTAGTAATTTAGGACACTCAATCAGATCTTGGAAACTGGTCTAATTTTAGCTGTGTGAAAACTGCAGAAATTTGGGTCAGCTTGCCTCTGCAAGTTTGACCAATCCTGATAGTCTTTATATGATTCCACTTCGAACTTGATCTGTGTTTAGGTATCTTTCGTCTAGATCAAAGTACGTTGAATTTTGACGTTAGACGGGACCTGTGCGAATTTTTGAACGCACGAAGGTCAGGTCTGAAAATTCGGCATTTTACAGTAAATCGTGAGTGTCTCTAGAGTTCCCGTAGTTTGGAACCAAGGGTAACATGGGAACCCTGAATTGGGCAACCTAGGATATTTTTTATGAAATTTTGTGACTTTAGATCTCTTGTAGGTAAAAGTTTGACCCCTGAGGCTCCTTTGAATAAGTCGCAAAAGTAACTAATTTCGAAGTTTGACTTGGAATTTGACTTCGATGACCCTAGGGTACCCACATGTGCACCCGAAATGATGAAACCAAAAGTTGCAAATCGGACTTTGATTATCTTTTACCTCTTAGAACTCGCTATGATACGGGATGCCCATTTTACTGGTGACACCCGTGTGTATCAATGGCACACACCACTATGACAAGTGGTACACAGTAGCCAAAACTCGAATAAGAACCCGAGAATACCATCAAGTCAACTATGATGGACACATGGATGGTTTATTTTGTTAAAAACTAATAGTTTGACTAGTTTGGCCTTACGGGTGTGCAAGACCCCATAAATTCTAGTCGAACACTATAACACCTGCCCCACAAATCTTGTGTCAGTCAATCAGTTGACTGGGGCTTCATAAGACTTGAGTGTGCTAGATGATTGCCTGAGGCCAGATCCACCCAAAAATGTTAAGCACTCTCCTGTAATTGGATTTGGATGGAATAGTGCTCTTTCTAATGACACTCATAGGACACCCCTTTTTATTAAATGGGTGTGCTACTAACTAAGTAAAACCCACACCACATCTCACATTACATGAGAAGTCTAGATTTACTAATGATTGACCCTGACTCGAGAAATGACCCGAATTAGGGCCGAGTCTAGATGATGATGTGGAGATCATCATCAATGATTTAGATTTTGATGATGATCAATATGTTAAGTCAAACCTAACCAAAGAGAGTTAGATGCACTAACACCTTAAACAATATATATGTGCCTTGCATGGAATGAGGGCATTTCTTGTAAATAATAAAGAAGCCCAAGGACAATTATAATTAATTTACCTAATTTCTATAATTAGAAATTTGAATATTACAAATCTCTAGCAAATCTCAACCACCCATCTAGTTGACTAGATTTGACTCAATCTTAGACCATAGATTCCACCTTGGGAAAATCTAAGATGTAAGATTGGGTTGCACGCATGCACCACTAGATTTGTTAGAATATATACATCCACATGAATTAAGGGCTATGAAAAGGACAAAAGGCAAGAAGAGACAAAATGGAGGGTGGGAAGTGAGCCCATGTGGGGCCCACTATCCCCATGCGCATGTGAGAGTTGGAGGAGAGAGAGGAGAGAGAGTGTAGCTTGGGAAGCAAAGCCTTGCCAAGTGGCAAGCTTGTTGGAAGGCTTGTCCCCACTACAAAAAAAAATAAGACTATTAGAGGCAGCCAAAAACTGCCGCTAATAACAAAAAATTGCCGCAAATACTCTTGCCGCTAATACTCTTAGTAGCTTTTTTGTTAATAGCAACAGTTTTTTATAGCAAAAAATTGCAGCTAATAGTCTTATTTTTTGTAGTGTATAGCAGGGTAGACCAATGAAGTAGTCAATTTTAGTGCAGCAGTGTGGTTAGATTGCAAGAAATAAAGTTAATTCTCACCTAACCAATTGTGAAAAAGGAAGCGAAATCTGTTGGCAGATGTTTTAAAACTAAAATCTTTAAAAATTTAACACCTCCATGAGGTTGACATCAAGAAAATTTTTCACAATCAGTGCTTAGTAAACTAGAGAGGAGAGAAAAAGGTGAAAATACACCCCATGAGTTCAATTAAAGGCCATACCCAGTGAGATTTGGGCTTATAAATTTTTTTTTTCCTTTGAAGAGTGTCTTTGGCAATTCTTCTGCTCTAAGGAATGACTGATTCAATACCTTTTCACTAGAAGTTAGGCTTATCAAATTAAAACTATTTGGCAATGCTCATGGCACTATGGAAATAATTTAAAGCCATCATTTGGACAGTTTGTGCCTAAATTCCTACTCATTGAACTGCCCTTTGTTTACATTGTTTGAGCCTTGAAATCTAATTTTTCTTTGACAAACACCAGAATACTAGAACCTAAACCTCATAACTTGATTCAGCTTTACCCTCACTCTGAGATTTTAGAAGGTACATGAGAAGATGTTTAAGATACTTGAGCGGGTCCAACATTTGGTGGAAGGAGAAGAGAAGAATGCTATAAACAACAGTGTACCAGTTGCATATGTGTGGCATTTCATACAAAATAAAAATAAAAATAAAATATAAAAAAGAAAATAATAATAAAAAGAAAAGAGAAGTGAAGAGAAGTACTTCATCTAAAAAAGTAAAAAGAAGAGAAGAAGCTGACCACTTTAGATCTGAAAAACACAAATGAAGATGAAGCTGTCATGAAATGAAGAAGGTGAAGTCATGAACCACCTCCTCCCCTTGCTGATTTTTAAATTTTGAATCCTTCTACCTCTTTTATTCTTTTTAAACCTCAACCATAAGCCACATTACAACCCATCTAAAATACCTTAGTGATCTAAGGTGAAGTGAGCTTTCATGTGGAGATGAAGGGATGTCTAATCTATTGTTAAAAGAACATGAAGATGTCAGGAACTAGAAGTCATGCCTATGATCATGCTTGCAGGCCTATTTGAGGACTATAACTGATCTTGAGCTGCAAAAAATGTGAACACCCTTGAATTCATTTCTGAGTGAAAACCTTGGTGAGGATTGGGTCTAAAATTGAATGTATTGGGGCAATATTTAAACCTAATTTTTGAAGCAATGGTGAGCTTAGTATTGATTTTCTCACACTACACTCTTGATGTAAGCTGATTGGTTGTTATGGAATGATGTGTTGATTCATGTGTTAAAATGTTTGCCATTACTGTTTTTAAACTCCTTTAAACTTGAAAGAACAAGGTGCGGAATGAAGTTTTATTTGTTAAAGTCTATTTTATCATATGTTGCACTATGCTTAACTGCTTTATTGTTAAGTTTGTGAGTATCTTCACTGAAAACCCTCAGGAGACTTCACTCTTCCACTAGGGATCACCTAGGGGTTTAAAAGAGTTGATGCATAAGCTAAATGCATCCATTCTCTCTACGAAAGTGGCATTTAAATTTTTAGAGTAACTGTTTAATTTTTCCTTTGCTCGAGGACTAGTAAAGATTAGGTTTGGGGGTGAGTTAATCTCTGAATTATGTCACTTTTCACCTCCTAACCTAGCCCTTACTAGACCTTAGAGGTGTTAATAGTTGAGTTTTGAACATGTTTTTGTAGTTAGAAATAAACTACAGCATGAGCAACAATCCACCTGATAAATGCCAAGAAGGAGAGAATGAGAGACAAGCATTGAAGCTAATGGAAAGAGTGTTTGAACCATGGTAGTCCCCACTATAAGGGCTGTTCAACATGCCCTGAGCCCTAGAAGCCCTACAGTGAAAGAGAAGTGGGGCCCACACCTAGTGGAGTGCTGCAGTTGACTGTACAAATTGCAGAGAATCAGAAATTCAAACTCGAGTAGTCGAGAACACTGAGCAACATATCGATCTTTGCTTTCCATCTGTCTGACAGTTCAAGATCTGAATAACAACCACTCGAGCTATCTCGAGTAGATACACCTGCAGAAACTCCATCTTCAGCAATACTCGAGCACATGAGAGACCTGCTGCAAGCACTCGAGTGGTTCCCATGTAATAGCCCGAAAAATCACGCTAAACTATGACCATGGGATCCGTGCCCGATTGGTCACAAGTTTGACCAATCAGGAGATCATGAGTTAGCATAGAATGTGATGAACGGACGAGATGTGATAGTTTGAGTGATTATGTAGTGTGTGATGTAAATGTAAAGTCGCATATACCTACCGCGGTATATGTGCTCAACACACAAGTGAGAAAAGAGGATAAAAGGGTTTAATAACCCTAGAGGTGTATTTTTGGTTGTTGAAGGAGAGTAAAGAAGAGAGAGAAAGAGAGAGAAGTAAGAGAGGAGTTATTGCAACTGATTGGAGGGGGGATTCAAGAGATAAAAGCCGGATTCAACGCGATTTGGATCTATTAGAGACAAAGCTGGAAACCCTAGCCTTCCAACTATTTGATTGAAATCAACTTGAGATCTATTCAAGGTAAGATTTTTGTAAATAAAATGCATAGATTATAGGGGTTAAGTCGTGGTTGAATGTGGGTTAAAATCATAGGATAATGGCTTAGAAAAATAGAACAAAAAGTGTGGAAAAAGATTGGGAAGAACAGCTCGAAAGGGGCTGAATCTGACAATTTCGATTAATCGAAATTGGGTTTCGATTAATCGAAATTGGCCAGGAAGTTGAAAGGTTAGAGGACCCCGATTTCGATTAATTGAATTTGATTTTGATTAATCGACTTTGGATTCGATTAATCGATTTGGGGATCGATTAATCGACTGAGAACCTCAAAGGGACCCTGTGGTTGAGGAAATGATTTATGAAAATCGACTAATCGAAAATGGGATTTGATTAATCGATTTAGTTTTCGATTAATCGATTTGGAATCGAGAACCGAGTCGACTTTGTGAAAAGAAGAATTTCGATTAATCGAAATTGGATTCGATTAATCGAATGAAAACTCGACTGTTCGAACTGTGAGTCTACTTTGCGAAAAGAAGAATTTCGATTAATCGAAATTGGATTCGATTAATCGAATGAAAGCTCGACTGTTCGAATTGAGAATCGACTTTGCGAAAAGGAGAATTTCAATTAATCGAAATTGCTTCGATTAATCGATATTGACCTTCGATTAATCGATTTTGGAAATCGATTAATCGAATCAGATTCGATTAATCGATTTTGGAATTCGATTAATCGACTGAGATAAATTGTGTTGACTTTTGGGTTTGACTTTAAGATTCTTGGAGGGTCCTATACCTCCTTTATTGCATCCTTTGTGATGTGTTTCACCTGTTATGTGGTACCATAGGTGGTACGTGTGGACTAGTGCACAAGGAGCCACGTGGGACCTTGATGCAATGATCAAATGGAGACTTGAGGTAGGGAACACCTTGAACATGTACTTTATTTTACAAGAGCATGTATGTAGTGATATATAATTCAATTCAAATGTTATTTCTTAAGAAATTGTGAAAAGTGTGTGTGTGTGACATCCATAAGAGTAATCATAATGAGCCATCCCCAGGGGATGAAGAAGTAAAGAGATAAGAGCATCAGGTGTGATGCAAGTAAATGGATACATCCCAGGGATGTATCCAAGGATTGAATCATGTTTGATAGGGCCTAACTGATATAAGATAGGACATTTACACGGTGAATAACTATATGTAAGGCACCGATATTTTTGTTATTTGAGGTTTGATAGGGTACCCCACCGACGTGGCGGGATATCCACGACTGACACGGCAGGATATCCGTGGCCGATACGTGGCAAACCGTAGGCCAAGTGAGGCTTATCCGTACATAGTAAGCACACCCCAGGGGTGTTGATTGAGACAAGTGAAACCCCGCCACCAATCCCCAGGGGAAAGGGGCTTGGGTAGTATTTGTATTCGTGGAATACGCTTAAACGCATCTATATAGATGACGATGATGGGTATCTCATCGGGGCTCGATGCTATATTGCTCGGGGATTACTTAAGTTGAAAGTTTAAGTTTTGCTTTAGGCCTTTTCAGCATCATTCATGAGTAAATGAAAATACAAGTAATCAATAGTAAAACGAAATGCTTTTTAACTGTTTCATTAACAACTGCATAGATACTTCATGCATGGCATATCATGGAATATATGTGAGTTATAATTTATATGTTCAACTGTGTTTGTTCCCTATTGAGCTAGGATGTAGCTCACCCTATAGACTATACGTCGCAGGTCCACTACTAGCAGCTGCCGAGGCTTCAGGAGACGCTGATCCCGGCGAGTTGGACCTTGCGGCCGGTGAAGAGTTGGAGCCACCTCCAGAGGACTTCTTCTAGAGGACTCCGTTGTGCCACTTTGAGGGATTTTAGAAGAGAGTTTTTGTACGGCTTGGTATGTCAAGCCTTGATTCTGTTTAAACCATGTATATATATATATAGATGGGATTATTCTTTTGGGGCGAACCATCCGTGATGATTGCTATCATCGATGGTTCGGATCGGTTCTCCATTCATGTAGAGGCATGAGGGTAGAACTGTCTTTTGGAGAGTTAATTAATATAGATTCAAATTCCGTAATTTCGTTTATTATTTTATTGAAATGCTTGATATACCAGTGTTCCGTGCTTAGCTAAGGGGCACGGTCAAGATGATCATGCTGATGGCACGGGTTTCGGGGTGCCGAAATCCGGGCTGTCACAGTTGGTATCAAAGCTAATTTCTTTTAGCAATTCTGACAAGGGTTCTTTCGTCAGAACATAGGGGCTTCTGCTAACGAAACTTTAGTTTCAAATGCACCCGCAAATGTCATCTAGACAAATCCGCAAAAACTTGTTGTTGCTCCAAGTGTGCCATAATTGTGTGCATTATGAATAAAGAATTAAAGAATTGAAGAATGCTAGGTTATATGGATGTTAACTTATGAAAGGAATATCGGCAGCACATTGGGGCTAACATTAGCCTGCAAGATCAGGGCCAATTGTAGCAAGTTTTAAAAGTGAGTATATTAAAGATCGTCCACAGAGAATTTGTCTGAAATATGAGATAGACCTCCAGATCTGTGCTACCAGATCTGGCTCTATATTTATCTAGAAAGCAGATGAAATAAGAGAGTTTGGGTTTTGTCACGTTTAACTAAAAACAAATAAAGAAAAGATTTAACTAAATGATCCAGATCCGAGTTGGGAAAGTGTGTGAAATAAAACAAATGGAGAAGTTATAGCACCATGTATTTTAGCCTTTGAATTTTAACGGAGAATCAGATTCCAATAGAGCAGATTCAATCTTCATCCTGCTACCAAAGATGTATGTAAGAGAAATAAAACCGAATTAAGGAATAGGTTTAGACTTATGGCTATGATCCGTCCAATGGTCATATCATCCAATAGTTGTGGCTCGTTTCTTTAGTTCGTAACATGAACATCATCGTAAGTGTCGCTAGAATTAGGTTACCAACGCTTAATTCGACAGGACAATGAATTAAGGGAAGTTGGATGCGGTGAGTGAATCTAAAGAAGTCTAATGCACTAAGGTGAACATTCGTAACCTCGACATGACTCCAATGGAGAAGACACAAAAGAACCTTTTAAAATCCAAAATTACAATTACAAAGCACGGCTTTAGAAAGCCCTGACTTGCGCCTTGAACCGATCTCCTTGGAGTTACAAATCACTCTCAACAACTCTCAAAAGCAAAACAAAAGAAGTTATTACAGGAGGTACAGATAGGCTATCCGACCGAAGGTAGGGAAATAGAAATGAAAACTCAAAACTGGATGCCACAATTGGGCAAATGTCTTCTATTTATAGCTTTCCTTGATCTCGCATGCTGAATTGACCAATCAAGTGTTCAGATCCGATTGCCCAATGGCGCTTGAGCACGGGATCCAGACTGTTTCTCGCCAATGAAAATGCTCGATCCGTTCACCAATCAGCGCTAGAAGCATCAATTCGTTATGGAATTCAAAATCTGTTTGAGTTTCTAGAAGTTCCCGCCAAGTGATTTCATCTATCAGCGCTCACATAGGTTGGAAAATACTTTTGGATCTTGATTGGAATCTTCGAAATGTCCTGGTACATTAAATGCATTGGCGGCGTGCAGAGATTCTTGAAATGCCCTTTAAACAAGCCGTAATTCCCAGAATGTCCTTTCAGAGTTTAAGTGCCTTTTAAAGTGTTTTGGCTCCGAAGTTCTTTTCGCAGCTAATTTGGCTTCGAAAGTCTTTTCGCAGGACTTCTCCCGGATCTTCTATTCGAAAAGGAAATTTCAACTATTCGAAGAACATGGTTCTTTTCGAGTAGTTCATTACGACTCGAGAATCAATTCGAGTAACTTTGACCTTTTCGAAAAGTACTTTTACTTTGCGATTTGAACTTTAACTTGATTTCTTCTTTGAATGGATCCTTTTTCTTCTTGGTCTTTGCTTTTTCTTTTCAGGTCCTTTTAACCCTTCGAGGCTATTTCTTCACTCCTTTTTAGCTTGACATGAATTGTCGACTTTTTGATCATTTTAGGATGCTTTTAGGACTTGGACACATCTAATTGGTTAGTTGTAAAATGCACACTAAAGCACTTATTTAGTCTTCTCAAGGGTCTTTCAAAGCTCATGTTTAGGGGTGAAAAATGGTATTTTCACTACTTAACACACCTCAAACCTAAGCTTTGCTAGTCCCACGAGCAAAGAAACATAAAAACAAAGTAAAGAGCCACTTTTGTAGGAAGCACGTGCATTTAGCATATGCAACAAGCCTTTTCAACCCCTAGGTGATCCCTAGAGGAGGAGTGAAGTCTCTGAGGGTTTCGGTGAAGGTACCCACAAACTTCTCCATGGGATTGGCATTAGTGCTGTTATCTCATGAGCAATCAAAGATCGAAATTAGTTACTCTTGAATCCATGTTTACACGTAAATTTAGTTGTATTGTTTGCAAGGAGATTTCAACATTTATAAACCTCATGAATGTTTCAATATTTCCAATCTGTGAACAAATACAGAAAATCATACAAATGTGCCAGAGAAGCTCATCCTATGGATAAAAATTAGGTTATAAGTCATACTTAATGTGCTCAAGTTCCAACCCAAACACTCACCGTGGTATACTCTCATCGGTGTTTTTGTTGAGGGTTCGTTTTCACTCAAGCTCAAGAGCGATTACATCTCCCAAATGGATCTGTAACCATGAGCATAGGCCTGCATTTCGTGTACTGGCAGCATTCACATCTCCACACGATAGATTGGGGACCTTCTTATCTGTACATGACAGCTCCCTCAACTTTGGATCACAAGGACTCTTAATCTAGGTTTGTTTGTATGGCTTATGGAGTGAAGTTTCAAGGAAAGGCGCTTTAAACAGGGGGTTTGAATTTGAGAACTCGTGAAGTGCAGGAGATGGTTCATGACTCCACCTTTTTGAGTTTAGCTTCTTTCTTCTTCTTTTCGAGATTCTCACATTCACGGTGATCAGTTCTTTCTTTGATCTTGCATTTTTTTTTAACATAAGGTCCCTTTTTTGCCTTTTGCTTGCAACTTTTTCATATTGTTTGTCTCTTCTTTCTTTCAGTCACCATATTGCCTGCTTTTTTGAGGTATTTTCTTCATTTTCTTGATGTTGAAATGGTCCATCTTGATTCTTTCTCCTTTACCTCCTGAATTCTCGAGTGAGGGAAGGCTGAATTAGTTCCATAGGTTGGTGCAAGTACTTTTGGGTATTTTGATGAAGGATTGTAGGATTCTACTCAAATGGGGTACAAACAGGGCAGATTTTTCTTGGTTGGTTTCATTAGGTTCAAATGTCCAAAGAAGGCCTTGATCTTTCTTCGGTCTCATGAGTCTGTCACTTGTTTCAATTTGGAGTTTCCTAACTTCTAGTGGATCTAATGCCTCACCAATCCTTTGAATCGTAAAAAATTGCCTCACCACTCTTCAACAGAGATGGAAAATATATGGGCTCAATTCTCACCGGTTATGGTTTTTCTTGAGCTTTTAAGTATATCTTTACCTTTTCTCTTCCTTTTGACTTACTACGTCGATACCAAAGTATGTTTTTATGGTGTAATCATCATGGAAATGTAGACTATCATAAGGTTTAGAATGTCTAAATTTTTGCAAAGAATATTTAAAATTTCCTAGTTAACTTGATTCTTAAGTACATTAAATTCTTTCACCTTACTTAGGTGATTTTTACGCTTTATCTCGACCGTCCAGGGCAGATCTCTCCACACCCCCAAACTTATGAGGAGCAGTGTCCTCACCGGTTCAAAGGTGGCATGGTCCCATTATTCAGAAAAACATGAAGGAAATCATAAGCAATGAGAAAGTAAAACATGACAAAGTGAGCATTGGAGAAAGCAAAATTTATTGACTAGAAATATTACAGAGAAGAAAAAGAAAATTAAAGACGAGGGGGACTGGGATTAAGGGAGAGGGCGGGGAAGGTGGAGGGAAGGTTGTGTTTTGGGTAGTTAAGTTAGCAGAGGTGGTGATAGAGTCTGCTTTGGGTAGCTAACTTTCGACAACAAGGGGAAGTGAGGCCATAGGTAGTTCGAGGTGGTTTGGGTAGTCTGGGTAGTGGAGGGGGAAGCACTAGGACTTGGTTCTGCTTTGGGTTGCTGTGAGGCAAAATGGAGAGCAGGTAATGGGGATAGGTTGGATGAGCTCTATGTGTGATCGATTGTCTGCATTTGTTTGGAGCCGGGCTTGGATATTTTGGAGGTAGGTGAGGATCTGGGTGGGAGGCAGGTGTGGGGAGATTGGCCTAGAGGGGATTGGGGAGGGTGTGGAGGAATAGGGAACCAGGGCCATCTGTGGGTCAGAGGAGGTGCATGAAGGTGGCTACCTCGGGGCTGTGTGGACTAAGTCTGACAAGTGGTGCTAAGAGCTGGTCACCACAGGGAGTTGGGCTTGTAAACTAGTAGGGTGGTGAGGCTCGGGGGTGGTTGAGGGCCACAGATTTCCACTTCCAAAGATGCCCACCCACACTTTGTGGCTTGGTTCTCTGTCATGCTGCAGAAGAAGAACTAGCTCAGCTCAAAGCTATGGGTGGGTTCACGACGTGAGGATAAAGAAGAAAGAAAAACTAAGAGCAGTAAAAAATCTAAACTATATGCAGCAGAAAAATAAAAATGTAAAATTGAATATATGAGCAAGGAAATGGAAAACATGATATACAAATACAAGAAAAAAAAAAAAAAATAGCAGATTGCTATGCAAATGGAAGGAAACTAATGCTAATAATAGAGAAACAGTAAAAACAAGGTAAGGGAATGCATACAAAGTTTAAAAAATTAGAAAAGTGTTGATACAAAACAGAATTTGTGAATGCAAAATAGGAAAACAAAGTTAGAAACTAACTATACTCACAAAAAAATGACGAAAACTAGTAAAACTAGGACACATTAACCTAAGAAAGAAAAAAAAATCAACGATCTAAAAGCGAATTTGAAACTAAAATTTCTAAAAGCAGAATTTGAAACTAAAATTCCTAAAAGCAGAATTTGAAACTAAAATTCCTAAAAGCAGAAATTTGAAAATCTAAAAGCGAATACTAAAATTCCTAAAATGAATTTGAAAATCTAAAAGCAGAATTTGAAACTAACATTCCTAAAAGCAGAATACTAAAATTCCTAAAAAGCAAAATTTAAAATCTAAAACAGAATACTAAAATTCCTAAAAGCGAATTTGAAAATCTAAAAGCAGAATTTGAAACTAAAATTCTAAAACAGAATTTGAAACTAACATTCCTAAAAGCAGAATTTGAAACTACAATTCCTAAAAGAATTTGAAAATCTAAAAGCAGAATACTAAAATTCCTAAAACAGAATTTGAAAATCTAAAGGATACATCCTAAGCCCAAAGAGAAAAATGATACATCCTAAGCCCAAGAAAAATCTAAGGCCAAAGCCCAGATACTTATGAATCTGAGTGAAAAATGATTAGCAGGAATACAGTGAAAAGCAAGATTCATAAGATGACCCTTTGTTGATGATGTGTATGAAAAAAATAAAAAATAATGAAGCATGGGAGCACATATTAAAAAGAGTTCATACACATGAGACCCATTTATGATGAAGAAATCTTGAAGGAAAATAAAATCGGTGAGTCCATTGAATATTCAAAACAGACCCTATGATCCACTACTCATTATCCTACATGATTCCTAAAATAAAAAATTGATCTCTGAGGTCCAGGATGGGAAAAGTGGATGCAAATGGAGAAAAGCATTATCTGAAGATATATATATATATATTTTTATTTTTATAATTTTCTATTTTTTTATTTTTACTTGTTTTGGATCGCCAGGCTCAACAAGAGCCCTTATTTACTATCAAAATAATGAGAAACAACTAAGAGATTTTCTATTTGTGTTTTCATTTTCTTTTATTTTGTATTTGGTTTTGTAAAAAAATCAAAGATGCCTAAAAGACAAAGATAAATTATAATCGTAACAAACAATAAACACAATGAACTGCTGGTTCTCAAGTATTTAAAAATAGAAAATGAATGCAAAGGAGAAGAGGATGCAAACTCCAGATCTGCTCGACTTTAGTCCAGATGCTCCTTGTTGAATGGTGCTCCGGATCTGCAAAAATCCAAAAAGCAGCAGATACCTTATTCCAAGATATTGACAAAATAAAAGAAAAACTCAAAGCACGCCCAAATTTGACAAAAGACAAAAGAGTGGCGTGATTTATTCAAACAACTAGAAGGCAAAGAATAAAAACTTAGAAAAATAAAAAATAAAAAATTCTAAGAAGAAAATAGGTTTTCTATACAAAGCGAGTAGACATTTAATCAAGCACTTGGAATACAAAGTGCGGTTTAAAGCAAAAACTAAAATGAAAATCAAATCTATAAAACATTATGAATAAAAATTAAGAATTGAAGAATGCTAGGTTATATGGATGTTAACTTATGAAAGGAATATCGGTGACACATTGGGGCTAACATTAGCTGCAAGATCGCAATTGATCAAGGAAAGCTATAAATAGAGAAGACATTTGCCCAATGGCATCCAGATTTTGAGTTTTCATTTCTATTTCTACCTTCCTACGGATAGCTCTATATTATCTCCTGAAATAGCTTTGTTTTGCTTTTGAGAGTTGTTGAGAGGATTTGTAACTCCAAGGAGATCGGATTCAAGACCGCAAGTCCGAGGGCTTAAAGCCGTGTTTGTAATTGTAATTTTGGATTTTAAAAGGTTCATGTAATTTGTGTCTTCCCATTGAGTCATGTCGAGGGTTCTCAATGTTCACCTTAGTGCATTAGACTTCATTCACTCACCCGCATCCAACTTCCCTTAATTCATTGTTTAATTAGGCTGGTAACCTAATTCTAGCAAAGACTTATCCAATAGTTGATGTTCGTTCAACTAAAGAACAAAGCATTAACTATTGGATGATCTAGGTGACCATCGAATTCATAGCCATAAGTCTAAACCTATTCCTTAATTGGATTTATTTCTCTTGAATCCGAAGTCTAATGCACTAAGATGAAGATTGAATCGCCTATTGAACATGATTCTCCATTAAAATTCAAAGGCTAAATTACATGTAGCTATTACTTCCATTTGTTTTACAATTTCAAACACTTGCCCAACTCGGATCTGGATCATTTAGTTAAATCTTTTCTTTATTTGTTTTTAGTTAAACGTGACAAAACCCAAACTCTCTTATTTCATATTCGCTTAGATAAATAGCAGATAGAGGCTATCGTAGGAAGCAGATCCGATATCTCATATTTCTCATAAATTCTGGATGACATCTTTTAATATACTCACTTTTAAAACTTGCTACAATTGGCCCTGATCTTGCAGGCTAATGTTAGCCCCAATGTGCTGCCGATATTCCTTTCATAAGTTAACATCCATATAACCTAGCATTCTTCAATTCTTTAATTCTTTATTCATAATGCACACAATTATGGCACACTTGGAGCAACAACACAAGGGTTCTTTCGTCAGAACATAGGGGCTTCTGCTAACGAAACTTTAGTTTCAAATGCACCCGCAAATGTCATCTAGAGGGAGAGGCCGACCAAGGGGAGGCCAGCAGAGGAGTCTACGTAGTGGAGATGGTTACATCTCTCCTACAAATAGAGTGCCTTTAGGAGGTACTGAGGCCCCAGGGGGCAGTAGTGGTAGACAACGGGATGAAGAAGATCGAGATCATCAAGATCAAGATCTAAGAGAACAAGAAAGATTGAGAGAAAGACAAGAGGACAGAGAAGAGCGACAAAGGATGATGCACACTATGGAGACTATGGCAGCTGCCATGGCACAACAAGCCGCATCCTTTGCAGCTCATGCGTCAGGAGAACAGCAGCCACCTACACCACTGTAGGGACTCTGCGCTGTCGTGCCCTCATCTTTACAGTAGTTTAGGAGGATGAGACCTCCTTCATTTTCCGGGCAAAGTGCATACAATGGCCGCCGAGAACCGTTGATGGAGATGGAGAAAGTCTTTAGCGTGGGCCGACGGTACCGGAAGATGAGAGTGTAAGTTGGGCAGCTTACATGTTGGATGGGGAGGCGGGGCCTTGGTGGAAGTCCGTGATACGGACACGGGCTCAGGAGACCCCAGAGTTGCCTTTTGACTTGGGAGGAGTTTGTTGAGGAGTTCAACAAACAATATTTTCCTAAGTGGTGAGGAACCAGCTTGAGATACAATTTTACAAATGTAGTACAAGGGAGAATGACAAAGGAGAGAATATGGGGTAGAGTTTCACGATTTCGCCTGCTTTTGTTCTGGACACGCTGCCATCAAGTGATGAAGTCCAAGAGGTTTCAGCAGGGTTTGAAGCCTGAGGTTAGGGGAGGCGTAGCTCCATTTCAACTAAGGACCTATGAAGAGGTCATGAGTAAAGCACTGGTGGTTGAAGAGGAGAATACAAATAGATATCGACAGAGAGAGCAGCAGAGAGGAGGAAATGAACAAGGAAGGTCGGGGCACTACGAACCGGTGAACAAAAAGCCGAGGTTCATGGCCCAGAATCAGAGACCAATATTCCAAGGGGGTTTCGGAAGACCGGCGCAACAACAACAACACCAACAGAGGTTTCCATTACTTGCGTCGGGGAGACCTATTCGCTATGAGAGCCCTGCCATGTCTACTGGCGCCACTATTACACAGGGTTCTCGTACTGTTTCTTCCGCACCTCGGGAGACTTGCGCAAAGTGTGGCAAGCCTCATAGGACGGTGGACTGTAGATCGGGAACTAGGGGCTGTTTCCGATGTGGCAAGGTGGGCCACTTGATCAAGGATTGCCCCGAGACGGATAAGAGAAAGACGGTTTCAGTTGCAGCACCACGACCAATTCAAGCAAGGAAACCGATCGTCCAGGGGAGAGCCTATGCAGTCACTGCTCAGGAAGCAGGGAACGTGCATGACGTCATCCAAGGTGAGATATTTTTTTTTAATTAAAGAAAATTTCCATTTCATTAAAATTTTAGATAGAGAAGGAGCATGCATTAGAAATTATATAGATTCTTTTCTCAATACAAGAAGCTGTATGTGAATTAAGAGTGTAAATTGATGTGTAAATTATGTATGTATGTATGTATACTATAGGTACTCTAAATATATATGAAAAAGGATGCTTCGGTGAATATGACGCTCGAGTGTTGATAGACCCCGGGTCTACCCACTCATTCGTTACTCCACGTTTCGCTAAGAAGATGAAGATTGTTCCAGAGACGTTGGATTTCGTCCTATCTGTGTCTATTCCGACTGGAGAGTTAGTAGACACGGAGTTAGCTTGCAAATCCATTATTGTAGCAGTTCGAGACTTAGAGGTGCACGAACTAGAAGCAAAGTTGATACTGTTAGACATGCAAGGGTTTGACGTGATCCTTGGCATGGACTGGTTGGCATGCATTAAAATAAGGTAGTTATTTTCAGACCCAACACAAGAAGATCATTTCGGTTTCAAGGAGTGAGGTCGTCATCTGTGCCATTGATCTCAGCAGTAAGGGCCGAGAAAATGATTAGAAAGGGTTGCAGTGGATACTTAGCTTTCTTAAAGGAGGACAAGGAAGAAAAGAATGTCATTTCTGAGATAGCAGTTGTGCGAGACTTCGCTGACGTGTTTCCAGAGGAATTGCCTGGATTACCTCCAGAAAGAGAAGTAGAATTCGCCATTGACTTAGCACCAGGAACGGAGCCTATTTCAAAAGCACCTTATAGAATGGCTCCCGCTGAGTTAAAGGAGTTGAAGGAACAACTACAAGGGCTTATGGACAAGGGGTTTGTTAGACCGAGTGTATCTCCATGGGGAGCACCGGTCTTGTTTGTCAAGAAGAAGGATGGGTCAATGCGGCTATGCATTGACTATCGATAATTGAACAAACTCACTGTGAAGAACCGCTACCCTTTGCCTAGAATTGACGATCTATTCGACCAACTGCAAGGAGCAAAGTATTTTTCCAAGATCGACCTGAGATCTGGGTATCATCAGTTGCGAGTCAAAGCTGAGGACATTCAGAAGACAGCTTTCCGGACACGGTATGGACACTATGAATTCCTTGTGATGCCGTTTGGATTGACGAATGCTCCGGCGTCGTTTATGGATCTGATGAACCGAGTGTTTAAACCACACTTGGACTCCTGCGTCGTAGTGTTTGTTGACGATATACTAATATACTCCAAATCCAAGACGGAACACGAAGAACACTTGAGGATTGCTCTACAGACGCTACGTGAACACCAATTGTACGCCAAGCTCAGCAAGTGTGAGTTTTGGTTGGAAGAGGTTAGCTTTTTGGGACATGTTGTCTCAAAGCATGGTGTCACTGTGGATCTAGCAAAGATAGAAGCAGTAGTTAAATGGGAGCAACCAAAGACAGTGACTGATGTCCGAAGTTTTCTGGGCTTAGCAGGCTATTATCGACGTTTCGTTGAGGGGTTTTCAAAGATATCGGGACCTCTCACAAAGCTGACACGAAAAGATTCAAGGTTCGAGTGGAGTGAGGCATGCGAGGAGAGTTTTCAAGAACTCAAAACGAGACTCACTTCGGCTCCAGTATTAGCGATTCCTTCAGGCAGTGGAGGATACGCCGTGTACAGCGACGCATCATACAATGGCCTTGGTTGTGTGCTCAACCAACACAAGAAGGTGATAGCTTACGGATCAAGATAGCTGAAAGAACACGAGAAAAATTACCCGACTCATGACTTGGAACTGGCGGCAGTCATTTTTGCGCTGAAGATTTGGAGACATTACTTATATGGTGAGACTTTTGAGATTTTCACCGATCATAAGAGCCTCCGATACCTGTTTACACAGAAAGAGCTCAACATGAGACAGCGCAGGTGGATGGAATTCCTCAAGGATTATGATTGCTCCATACAATACCATCCTGGCAAGGCGAATGTAGTAGCCGATGCATTGAGTCGGAAGGGTTCAGCTCAGTTAGCTTCTTTGATTTTGGGTATGCACCGATGGAAATTATTGGAAGATCTGGCATTCTACGATGTGAACATTGAGTCAAAGGACACTGGATCCTTTTTGGCTAATATATCAGTAAAGCCAGTGATATTTGAGCATATCCACGATCTACAGATGAAAGATCCGACATTAACAAAGATTCATCAAGATGTGAGTGAAGGCATCAGATCGGACTTCTCAGTAAAAGAAGATGGTTCCTTGTTGTTTAAAGGCCGTCTCTGCATTCCGGACAATGCCGATCTGAGACAAACGATTCTTGATGAGGCCCATAAGTCAAATTATGCTATCCACCCTGGTAGCACCAAAATGTATCAAGATTTGAAAAAGAACTACTGGTGGAGAGGATCAAGCAAGGCGTGGCGATGCGTGTCACGGTGTTTGACTTGTCAACAGGTGATGGTTGTTCATAGACATCCTGCTGGACTATTGCAACCTTTACCAATACCAGAATGGAAGTGGGAATCGATCTCAATGGATTTCATTGTTGGATTACCCCGTCTAGAGACACAATGCCATTTGGGTCGTCAGAGACCGATTGACCAAATCGGTGCACTTTTGCCGTACAATACTACGTGTCTGGCGGGAAGAAGCGACTTATACATGAAGGAGATTGTAAGATTACATGGTATTCCAAGATAGTTTGATCGTGATCCACTATATACGTCCAAGTTTTGGAAGAAATTTCAAGAAGGAATGGGAACACGACTAGACTTTAGTTCAGCTTTCCATCCTCAAACTGATGGGCAGACAGAGCGAGTGAACCAAGTAATAGAAGACATGCTCAGGGCATGCATGCTTGATATGCAAGGATACTGGGATGAGTATCTGCCGATGCTCGAGTTCGCATATAATAACAGTTTTCAAACAAGCATTGGCATGGCACCTTATGAAGCTCTGTATGGACGACGATGCAAGTCACCTCTAAATTGGGAGGAAACAGGTGAGAAATTTGTGTTAGGACCAAAGCTACTTGAAGATAACGCTACCGTCGTTCGAATAATTAGAGAAAGGTTGAAGACAGCACAGAGTAGACAGAAAAGTTACGCCGATATGAAGCGGACTAGTGTTGACTACAAAGTGGGCGAGCATGTGTTTGTGAAAGTGTCACCTATGAAAGGTATAATGAGATTTGGCAAGAGAGGGAAGTTAAGTCCACGTTATGTTGGACCATTTGAAATTTTGGGACGAGTAGGTGAAGTTGCATATCGCATTGGTTTACCACCGCTGTTTGATCGAGTACATAATGTTTTCCACATATCGATGCTCGGTGAATGCGTGAACGATCCGTCTCATGTATTAGGAAAGCAACCTATAGAGATGTGTGAGGACATGAGCATGATAGAGGAACCAGTGGAAATCTTGGATCGAAAGGAACAAGTACTGCGCACTAAAGTGATTCCATTAGTGCTTGTTCGATGGAATAATCATCCAAAAGAAGAGGCTACGTGGGAACGAGAGGCCGATGTGAAAGAACAATATCCAGCCTTGTTTTAAACGACGTGAGAATTCAATGTAAACCACGAACGTGTTCGTGGAATTTCCACGATCCTTGTAATTTGATGAAAAATTTTGCTCGATTGTATGATTAAAGGAATATTTCTTTCTTGCATATATATGACCAAGTGTATGTATTTTTATGGAACTATGGATCACTTGATCTCATAAACTACCAAAAGAAATTCAAGAAATAAAGAGATGGAAATTCTGCAGAAATTGGACAAAACCGATTAATCGAATTTCAAATCGATTAATCGATTTGGAATTTCGATTAATCGATTTTGTTCGATTAGTCGACTGGCATGTGCCAGTGACTGGAAATTTAAAAGAGAGTTAGAATATACGTAGAAGACCAATTTCGATTGATCGAATTGGAATCTCGATTAATCGATTTGGAATCGACTAATCGATTTTGAAATTTCGATTAATCGAATTATATTTCGATTAATCGATTTACTAAAGGGACTTATGAAAATTTGAAATCAAATGGACGATTTCGATTAATCGATTTCGAAATTTCGATTAATCGAAATGGATTCGATTAATCGAATAATTTGAGAAATTCTGGAAAAATTAGAAGTTACAGCACGATTTCGATTAATCAAAATTAAATTCGATTAATCGATTTTGGAATTTCGATTAATCGAAATGGATTTCGATTAATCGACTGGCTCGCGCCAGTGAGCTCAAAAATGGAAAATTTTAAACAAATACGATTTCGATTAATCGAAATGGTTTCGATTAATCGAATTTGACTTTCGATTAATCGATTAATCGATTTTACGCGGCTTAACTTAGTTTGAAATTTCGATCAATCGATTCTGAATTTCGATTAATCGAGCCGGGGCCTATATAAATAAATTTGGGGATTTCATTCCCCATTCGAAATCATTTCACCTAGAAGTTTTTGAGCATTTCATCTTCTCCCTCTTCTCCGACAAGACGGTGCCCTAGGGTTCCTGTTTCCGACGGTTTTTCGGCTCGCATCGCCATCGAAACCTACGGTAAACCCTAATTTCACACTTTTCTTTCGATTTGAACTAGCTAAACCCTAGTTTTTCTCAAAATGCCGCCCAAAACCCGTCTATCTTCAAAGAAGGCGACTTCTAAGTTGCCGGTTAGGCGTAAGAACGCCGCACCACCACCACCACCTACCCCATCGCCGGTGAGGACTCCATCACCGTCGGAATCGGAGACCACCTCCGGTTGTTGGAGCGTCTCTGGCGTGAGTCTTCCATGACCCCCATGCCACCACCACCCACCAATGTTGAACAACCAAATGAATGGTGGACGGCCAAGACCTTTGAGGTCGAATACATCATCGACCCTACTCTATTCACAAATCCCGATTTGCCGGGCGAGACCCAATGGGCTCGAAATTACCTTAATAACGCCGGACTCGGCAACCTTCTCAAACCAATCCGGGGTTCATACTACCCTAGATTGGTTAGACTCTTTTACCAAGGGCTAACCGATGGCCCTACCGACAATTGCATCATAACCAAAATTGAGGGTCGTCTCTATACGATCACTCGTCGCCACATCCACGAGGTAATCGAGTGTTACCTCGATTTCACCCCGGAGACCACCCTATTCCCACCCTTCGAGGAGGAACCCCGTTTTGAGGAGGTCATGACCCGTATGACCAACGGGAAGAAGGGGTCGGGATCATCGATTAAGAGGGTTGACCTTCCACCCTACATGTGGATGCTTGATTCCATAATCAAGTGCAACCTCTACCCGATGCGCCACGACACCGAGCGCGTGGACAAAGTGCAACATGCACTTTACGCGGCCTTCTGTGGCCAATGGTTTGATGCTACTTTGGTCATCCTCGAGGGGATGAAGTACATCAAAGGGAAGTTGATGAAGGGCAACATGCGGCCCAAGGAGAAGATGCCGTATGCTCGGCTCATCTCGAGCATGTTGGAGTGCTACTCCGACGAGCCCTCCTACACCATCTCACCTCATGAGGTGAGGGCTACAGATCGCGTGAAGATGTTTACAAAGTCTTCATGGACCCGTAGCTACAACCTTCTAAAGCGGACCCTACCTCGGGTCCCGCTCCCAAAGAGCCTTGCGGCAGTAGCACCGCCACCACCCCCACCACCTCAGCAGGACCCACCCGTGGGTGGGGCACACCCTATTTCCGCAGAGCCATCCGTGGAGAGGGTTCCCTCCCACACCTCACCGACACCACGCCCACTGCCATGCGACACCCACATCATCCTACCGCCGGCGCTCCGCTCCACCCGGTCCTACCATCGAGGACTTGTTGGCTCGCATGGAGGCCAACAATGAGAGGATGAACCGGAGGATAGACTTCCTCCTATTTCACACCCTCCGCCACATCTACCCTACCGACTACCGCCGCTACCTCGCCCAGAGGAGGAGGAGGTGGGGCGACTTGCCGCCTTCCATCGAGGAACCGTCTTCCATCCCACCAGTGACAGCTCCTTTCCACATCCACACTGCTCCAATAGAGATGCCACATGACCACAGCCCGTGCCACCAGACAAATACCACCACGCACCATATGTATTTTGCATTTTGATTTTATACCTGTAGATTTTTTTGTACGCCAACTTATTGGCATTGTAAAAATATTCAATCCTTAATACAAATCAAACTTTTAGTGTACATTGTTCACTTTTGTTAAATTTTACTTCCATGCTTGTATGTGTGAATGTGGGGATACTTAAATACGTCTGAGTCAATTGGAGCACCTCACCTGAAAGTGTGGGGGGGGGGAGACAGAAACCTAGACAGACACACCTTGGGTTATTTTCGAGGACGAAAATTCCCAAGGTGGGGAGGATGTAATAGCCCGAAAAATCACGCTAAACTATGACCTTGGGATCCGTGCCCGATTGGTCACAAGTTTGACCAATCATGAGATCATGAGTTAGCATAGAATGTGATGAACGGACGAGATGTGATAGTTTGAGTGATTATGTAGTGTGTGATGTAAATGTAAAGTCGCATATACCTACCGCGGTATATGTGCTCAACACACAAGTGAGAAAAGAGGATAAAAGGGTTTAATAACCCTAGAGGTGTATTTTTGGTTGTTGAAGGAGAGTAAAGAAGAGAGAGAAAGAGAGAGAAGTAAGAGAGGAGTTATTGCAACTGATTGGAGGGGGGATTCAAGAGATAAAAGCCGGATTCAACGCGATTTGGATCTATTAGAGCCAAAGCTGGAAACCCTAGCCTTCCAACTATTTGATTGAAATCAACTTGAGATCTATTCAAGGTAAGATTTTTGTAAATAAAATGCATAGATTATAGGGGTTAAGTCGTGGTTGAATGTGGGTTAAAATCATAGGATAATGGCTTAGAAAAATAGAACAAAAAGTGTGGAAAAAGATTGGGAAGAAACATGAAGAAATTTGAATCTGACAATTTTGATTAATCGAAATTGGGTTTCGATTAATCGAAATTGGCCAGGAAGTTGAAAGGTTAGAGGACCCCAATTTCGATTAATTGAATTTGATTTCGATTAATCGACTTTGGATTCGATTAATCGATTTGGGGATCGATTAATCGACTGAGAACCTCCAGTGGACCCCAGGGGTTGAGGAAATGACTTAAGGAAAAATCGACTAATCGAAATGGGATTTCGATTAATCGATTTTAGTTTTCGATTAATCGATTTGGAATCGATTAATCAACTTGTGAAACTCGACTGTTCGAACTGAGAGTCGACTTTGCGAAAAGAAGAATTTCGATTAATCGAAATTGGATTCGATTAATCGAATGAAAACTCGACTGTTCGAACTGTGAGTCTACTTTGCGAAAAGAAGAATTTCGATTAATCGAAATTGGATTCGATTAATCGAATGAAAGCTCGACTGTTCGAATTGAGAATCGACTTTGCGAAAAGGAGAATTTCGATTAATCGAAATTGCTTCGATTAATCGATATTGACCTTCGATTAATCGATTTTGGAAATCGATTAATCGAATCAGATTCGATTAATCGATTTTGGAATTCGATTAATCGACTGAGATAAATTGTGTTGACTTTTGGGTTTGACTTTAAGATTCTTGGAGGGTCCTATACCTCCTTTATTGCATCCTTTGTGATGTGTTTCACCTGTTATGTGGTACCATAGGTGGTACGTGTGGACTAGTGCACAAGGAGCCACGTGGGACCTTGATGCAATGATCAAATGGAGATTTGAGGTAGGGAACACCTTGAACATGTACTTTATTTTACAAGAGCATGTATGTAGTGATATATAATTCAATTCAAATGTTATTTCTTAAGAAATTGTGAAAAGTGTGTGTGTGTGACATCCATAAGAGTAATCATAATGAGCCATCCCCAGGGGATGAAGAAGTAAAGAGATAAGAGCATCAGGTGTGATGCAAGTAAATGGATACATCCCAGGGATGTATCCAAGGATTGAATCATGTTTGATAGGGCCTAACTGATATAAGATAGCACATTTACACGGTGAATAACTATATGTAAGGCACCGATATTTTTGTTATTTGAGGTTTGATAGGGTACCCCACCGACGTGGCGGGATATCCACGACTGACACGGCAGGATATCCGTGACCGATACGGCGGTGAAACCGTAGGCCAGTGCGGAGGCTTATTCGTACATAGTAAGCACACCCCAGGGGTGTTGATTGAGACAAGTAAAACGCCGCCACCAATCCCCAGGGGAAAGGGGCTTGGGTACTATTTGTATTCCCAGGGAATACGGTTAAAACTGTCTATATAGATGACGATGATGGGTATCTCATCGGGGCTCGATGCTATATTGCTCAGGGATTACTTAAGTTGAAAGTTTAAGTTTTGCTTTAGGCCTTTTCAGCATCATTCATGAGTAAATGAAAATACAAGTAATCAACAGTAAAACGAAATGCTTTTTAACTGTTTCATTAACAACTGCATAGATACTTCATGCATGGCATATCATGGAATATATGTGAGTTATAATTTATATGTTCAACCGTGTTTGTTCCCTATTGAGCTAGGATGTAGCTCACCCTATAGACTATATGTCGCAGGTCCACTCCTAGCAGCTGCCGAGGCTTCAGGAGACGCTGATCCCGGCGAGTCGGACCTTGCGGCCGGTGAAGAGTTGGAGCCACCTCCAGAGGACTTCTTCTAGAGGACTCCGTTGTGCCACTTTGAGGGATTTTAGAAGAGAGTTTTTGTACGACTTGGTATGTCAAGCCTTGATTCTGTTTAAACCATGTATATATATATAGATGGGATTATTCTTTTGGGGCGAACCATCCGTGATGATTGCTATCATCGATGGTTCGGATCGGTTCTCCATTCATGTAGAGGCATGAGGGTAGAACTGTCTTTTGGAGAGTTAATTAATATAGATTCAAATTCTGCAATTTCGTTTATTATTTTATTGAAATGCTTGATATACCAGTGTTCCGTGCTTAGCTAAGGGGCACGGTCAAGATGATCGTGCTGATGGCACGGGTTTCGGGGTACCAAAATCCGGGCTGTCACATCCCAGCACTCCAAAGAACCTACCGAGCACTTCAGACATCAAAGTTGAGCAGTTCAGAGAACCTGTCGAAACCTTCAGATCCTACCTATCGGCAGTCACTTGAGAAGCAGGAGCATCTTATCCACTCGAGATTTTATTCTTGAAGCCGCCTGAAGCTTCAACCACTCAGCAGCTCTATCCATTCAAGCTTCGACCACTCGAGATTCATTCAGAAGTAACTTATCCACTCGAGATCCACTCGAGTTTCCTATTCTGAGGCCTCAACCACTCGAGGCTCGGGTTCCTGCTTGCGTTTGTGAACTTCAAGAGTATTTGTCGAACTTCCACAACACCTGGGGTATATGTCCTAATGTGCTGAGTAGTTCCTCAGAATATGAAACTCGAGTGGATCTCGAGTGGATAAGTTACTTCTGAATGAATCTCGAGTGGTCGAAGCTTGAATGGATAGAGCTGCTGAGTGGTTGAAGCTTCAGGCGGCTTCAAGAATAAAATCTCGAGTGGATAAGATGCTCCTGCTTCTCAAGTGCTTGGCTATAAATGAGCCACATCAGCAGGATCTTAACTAACTTGATTCTCCTCTTCTCTGATTGACCATTGCAAAAAGGCACTTTATGGATTGTATATAAACCATGAAAGCATGCAGAAAAAGTATCTAGAGCAAGGAGGATATTCTTGCCTTAGGTCATTTTTAGGGTTAGGTAATCTTTTTCTTGTCTTCCTCTTTCCTTAGATCAACATGTTGAGCTAAATCTTTGTAATAGTTAGGGCTGAGATTAGCTGTAAAAAGGACTGTATAATGGCATTGTAAAGGGTCAGGAGTCTAGCAGTGACTACAGCCTTGAGGGCAACCCGTTGTAAGTTCTTTTTATGCAATGAAAGGTTGTTTTCATTGTTCCATTAAATCTATAATTTCTAGTGTTTTGCATTTAGATATTTATAGATTTTCTGCACCTATGAATGCATGAGCTTGTAGCCTTGCAGACATAGTGGCTGTTGTGATTTTCTTGTCTGGCTTTTAACCCATGCCTTTTTCAATAAAGATCAGTCCCTAGCTATTTACTTCCCATATTTTCTGTTAATTTTATCAATCCATTTCCATCCCTCTCTAAACCCCCTTTCTTTTACTGTTATTAATTTTATTTTTTATTTCTATTTTAGTTTAGTTTTGTGACATCGAAAAACTCCCTTTCCTTAGCTTACTTTCTTAGTTTAGGCTTACAAATGACAAATCTGTAGCAGATCTGGAGATCTACTATTCTACTATTTGTATTTAGATCATTAATCCCTGTGGGACAAACCCTTACTTATCTAAAACTTGCTACAACAGCCCTGTGTTCTAATTTCATTTTAGGCCCCCACTTTATTCTATTTTTGTCTTTCTTTGTTTCCACCATATTTTTGATCATCTTATTAATAAAAAGAACACACAAGCAAAATACACCAATAGACACTTCACACAGTGGCTTAGGTTGTGTGCTCAACTAAAATAAGAAAGTTATTGCTTATGAGTTGAGACAATTTAAGGACCACGAGAAGAATTATGCAATGCATGATTTGGAATTCATAGTAGTTATTTTCGCATTAAAGATATAGAGGCACTACTTGTATGGAGAAACCTTTGAGATCTTCACGGATCATAAGAGCCTCAGATATTTGTTTACATAGAAGGAATTGAATATGAGGCAACGGAGATGGATGAAATTTCTCAAGGACTATGATTGTTCCATTCAGTATCATTGAGGCAAAGCTCATATTGTAGCAGATGCCTTGAGTCGGAAGAGTTTGGCTCTACTATCTAGCCTTATCATAGGGATTCGTAGAAGGAAACTGTTGGAAGATCTTTCTCTGTAGACACAAAGATCGAGGTACAAGCTTCAGGAGCCTTGCTGGCTAACCTCCGGATTCGATCAACGATCTTCGATCACATTTATGAGTTATAGATGAAAGATACAGAGTTAGTGAAGATTAAATAGGGAATGATTGATGGTAGTAGACCAGATTTCTCCATCAAGGAGGATGGATCGCTATTATTCAGGGGACGTCTGTGTATACCGATCGATGCTGACCTTTGGTAAACTATTCTAGACGAAGCCCATAGGTCTAAGTATACTATTCATCCTGGTAGTACAAAGATGTACCAAGGTCTGAAGAAAAACTATTGGTGGAGAGGTTTGAAACAGGATGCTGCTGAATACGTTTCAAAGTATTTGATATATCAGCAAGTGAAGGTGGATCACAGAAATTAGACAGGTTTATTACAACCTCTGCCAATACGAGAGTGAAAATAAGAGTCAATTTCTATAGACTTCATATTGGAATTACCACGGACAGCAAGGCGGCACAATGCCATTTGGGTGGTCGTTGATCGACTAACCAAATTAGCTCACTTCTTACCATACAACACGATGTATACGGCAGGAACGCTTGCAGAGATGTATATGAAGGAGATAGTCTGATTTCATGGTATTCCAGCCAGCATGTATCAGATCGTGACCCGTTATATACTTCAAAGTTTTGGCAGAAGTTTCTAGAAGGAATGGGTATGCGATTAGATTTTAGTTCGACATTTCACCCACAGACAAATGGACAAACATAGCGGGTGAGTATGCTTAATTTTTAGGGATCATGGGATCAACATCTACCATTGATCGAGTTTGCATATAATAATAGTTTTCAGACGAGTATCGGTATGGCACCATATGAAGCTTTATATGGGCGGCGTGTAGATCACCGGTTAATTGGGAAGAGACCGGTGAAAAGTTTATATTGGGTTCGGAAGTCATTGAGAGCAATGTCGAAACCATTCATTTGATTCATGAAAGGATTAAGACAACTCAGAGCAGACAAAAAAGTTATGTCAATATAAAGAGGACAAGCGTCGATTTTCAAGTGTGCGATCATGTGTTCGTCAAGATCTCACCAATGAAAGGTGTGATGCGCTTTGGAAAGCAAGGAAAGCTAAGCCCACGCTACATAGGGTCTTTAAAAATTTTGGGTCGGGTTGGTGAAGTAGCATATAGAGTTGCTTTACCCCCACAACTTGATTGGGTACACAATGTGTTTCACATATCGATGTTAAGGAAGTACGTGAAGGACCCTACACATATCTTTAATGATCAACCGATCGAAATATATGAAGATTTAACCGTGAGAGAGGAGCCGGTTCAGATACTTGATCGAAAAGAACAAGTATTGCGCATGAAACGTATTCCGTTAGTGCTTGTTAAGTGGCAGAATCATCAGCAGAGGAGGCCACTTGGGAGCATGAAACGGAGATCCGTGATCAATACCCTCAATTATTTCAATGAGAGTTGAGAAAAGTTTGGAAATTGTAAATTTCTTTTGAGTTTATAAATTTGATGTTTTAAATGTGTAAGTGTAGCTTGTTGGAGCTATAAAGAACGAAATAATTACAAGTTGAGAAGTTGCACTCAATTGAAAATGAAAAACACAAATTTTGAGGTTTTCTGTCAAAATCGACCGATCAAAACCTAAACCGATCGATTGATTTGACAGAAATGAGACATAGGCTTTGTCTGTCAAAATTGATTGATCGAAATTAAAACCGATCGATCGATTTTGGAATCGATCAATTGAAATGCACACTGATCGATCGAAATCACAAAAAACAGAGAGCAAAATATGAACTGACAAAAATTTATGAAAACCGATCGATCAAAATGGAAACTGATCGATCGAATTTGGAAATCGATGGATCGAAATTGAAACTGATCAATCGATATTATCAGGTGGAAAGGTTAGTATGAAAACCAACCGATCGATCGAAATTGTCGACCGGTTTAGTTCAAATGAAAACTGACCGATCGATTTGTGTGATATATAAGGGAATCGGGTTTTCCTGATTCAAAAATTTCAAAAAATTTTAGAGGTTTCCTTGGGGTTCTTTTGCTTGTTCTTGGAGACCATTCATTGGATTTTCAACCGTCTTTCAAGCATTTCTTCTTCAAGGGATTGAATCCAACTCTCTTACAAGGTAAAATCTAACTTCCTTGGAGATTGTGATTTCAAATTCAAGCTTATTTTACAAGCCCTAGTGTTTAGTTTATTTTAATTAGAGATCTAATGGCGCCTAAGACAAGGCAATCTTCTAAACCTTCGGCGTCGAGGCAACCCACTACACGGCCGGGTTCTTTGCAGCCACCACCACCACCACCATCACGCGAGCAACCTAATGCGTGGTGGGTGGCGAAAGGTTTTGAGACTGAGTATATCATTGATCCGATACTTTTTCAAGAGCGTGGTGTTCTGGGTATAACCCATTGGGCTTGTGATTACCTTACTAAGGCCGGGTTAGAAAGCCTACTCAACCCACTTCACAACTATTATTATCCTCGTTTGGTAAAACTATTTAACCAAAATATGTATGTCGGTGATAAGCCAAACACCGTTTGTTATAAAATAGATGAACGAGTGTATGAGTTCACTCATGACCATGCTGGCGACGAACTCAAGTGCTACGTCGATTATGGTAATAGAATCAATTTGTGAGAGCCGAACAAAGAGCCAGTGGATTTTCACATTGTTATAGGCCCCAAAGGTTGTATTTATGAGCCAGTGGTTTAGTGCCCCAAAGGTTGTATTTGAGGTGATGAAATATTCAAGAGGAAAGATGATGGAGGGGGGAGCGAAATCGGTAGATGAGATTCCATACGCTCGCCTCATATGCAGTATGATTGAGGATTATCCGAGAGGTGAAGAGTACACAATTTCTGATGATGAGCCGAGATTAAACGATAATGTGAAACTATACTCTCCCAAGGATTGGAACAAAACCTATAATCAATTGAAGAAGAGTCTCCGGGCAGAAGAGTAAGCACCACCTGCACCCGATGCTCCTCACGACCAAGAGTAGCCTGCACATGACGCACCAATTCAGGATCAGCCAGCAGCTGCAGCTCCACTTCAGCGGTGTGCTCTGATTCATGTGCCCCCACCACCTCAGCGTGCATCTACTGCTACTATTGATTACATTCTCGTCCTCATGGCTGAGAACAATCGTCAGTTGAGTCGATGTCTGGATTAGCACGAGGCGTTGATGGCTGAGACGATGTGCTTCATATATCCTTCCAATTATCTGCAACGCATGGCGGCGGCACGTGCCTATATTCCTGAGGCTTCTAGTTCTGGCACTGGAAAACATGATGATGAGGCTGAGCTGTAGGGTAAAGAGGAGGATGTGCTGCCGGGTGATAAGGAAAATTAAGCAGAGAATGCAGGAGTATTATTTTTAATATTCAAAGGATGTTTTTTTTGGAATTATTTGTAATTAATTTGAGAAAAGGTTATGTAAAATTTTAAACTATCGTGGCATGGTTGCCACGTTTGGATGGTATATATTTTGGATGTGGATAGTTTGTAAATTTTAAATTTGTCTATGGGAATGTTCATTTTTGCCTATGAATGGGAGTTTTATTTCGATTATATGCAACTGTAGATGGGTTGATTAGTTTTCTTGACTGCATGTGATTAGATACATGTCTTGAATGAGTAAGATTAGATCTGTGTGGATATTGTTGGGAATGTGTGTGTCGTTGTAAGTCGCATTGTGTGACTAGATACTTTAGGTTCATTTTCGAGGATGAAAATTCCTGAGGGGAGAATGTGATGTCCCAAAAAATCCCGACTTCCGAACAGTCTATCTCGGTGTGCGTGCCCGACTGGTCACGCACTTAAGAATATAAAAATATTAGAATGATTTGATAAATTAGAATAAATCTGAAGTGAAAAAGAAAGATTTAGAAATAATAAGAACCATTTGAAGAGGTAACATACACGGAAGTACGGTGTATCAGCTTAACACCCTAACACTATACTTTTAAGTATAAAAGCCAATTGGTTAAGAGAAATCATTTCTCTTGCTTTGGTTGTTGAAAATTTATTGAGAAGAGAGAGAAAAGGAAGGTGAGCTCTAAAACTGAATGTGTGTGTGCAAGATTGGGGCTATGTGCTTGAAGTTGTGGATTTAGGATCGAAGAGAATCCCAAAATTTCAACTCTGAAACCATAGCTTGGGTGTGAACTTGTGGATCGAGGAATCGATCATTAAAGGTGAGGAAACTTATGTGAAATTGTGATCTTTAGTTATATTAGATTTTATGTACGATGTGGGTGGAAAATTAGAAGTATAGGAGATAAATTAGAAAGAAAATGAATTTGGGAAGTTAAAACCCGTGAATGTGAGATATCTGACAAAACCCATCGATCGAAATAAGTATTCGATCGATCAATTTTATCAGAGCAAAAGTATGAAGTTTCTTGGAGAAACCGATCGATCGAAATGAAATTTGATCAATCGATTTGTGAAATCGATCGATGCTTTGAACACTGATCAATCGATTTGTGAAGGCAGTGAGCATATTAGAGAGTTTCTGAAGAAATCGATCAACCGAAATGGAATTTGATCGATCGATTGATTTGGGAACCGATCCATCGGATTATGGCACTAGAAGTGTGTGGTTTTCTGAAGGAACCGATTGATCGAATTCAATTCGATCGATCGAATTGAAATTTGATCGATCAATTTGGGAACCAATCGATCGGATTGTGAAATGAGTAATGTGCCGGTTTTCTGATGAAACTGGCCGATCGAAATGTATTTTGATCGATTGATTTTGGAAACCAAACAATCGGTTTGGGAATTGATCGATCGATTTGGGCAGATTCAGGATTTTGATTAGTTGTGTCAAGGGGACTTGGGGGAGACCTTATACCTTCCCGTTTTACGTCATTTCTGACGTATGGTTTATGAATTCATGTATTCTAGGTATGAGCATGAGTATGCGTGAGAGGCGCTAGCTCGGAATAAGAAGCCTTCGTTTTGGCTTTGCGTTGAGGTAGGAAAAACTCTGTAACATGTGCATTCGATCACAACTATCATGGATTTTGTGATGTGATAAAAGTGTGTGATTTACATACTTTATCATTTATTAAGCATGAGCTTCATTTATGGTTTCAAATATGAAAAGTGTCTGTGTGTGTGTGTGTGCACTCAGAGAGAATTATGTGTGTGAAATCAACAAGATTCGCCCATGTGTGTGTGTGTGAGCATTGATATTTAAAACTTCAAATCTAGTATAAATTACCATAATTCATGGTGATAAATTATAAGTTAAATTTCACACTTTGATTTAAGAATTCATGTGGAACAAACCTTTGTACTTCGGTACGGCGGGATATTCGTTCTTTGATTATCATTCTACAGTAATACTTCGTTCCACACAAGTCACCTCGTTCGAAGGGGCTTGGGCATCGTATAAATTATTCATTGAACGATGATGGTTTGGGTTCCCATCGATATATGTGTGGCTCTCGATGCTATATAAGCTCAAGATTGTATTTAAGTAATTGATTTAAGTTTCTGTGTTGTGAGAACAAGTTTTAACAATCATAATTAGTGTGTTTTGAAATATGCATTAGATATTCATTTTGTGTCAATTTAAATACTTTTAAATTAGAATTCTTAGTAAGAAAAGCGTGTTTTGAATTATGTCATGAGATATATGTGTGATGTGAAAATATGCATGTTAGTTATGTTTCTCTATTGAGTTTAGATGTTAGCTAACCCCTCGACTATACGTCACAGGTACTAGTGTAGATGCAGGTGCTGAGGACATAGATCCTGAGGACCCAGAGTACATACCAGAGGAGGAGACAGAGCCCCCTCCTGATGAGTTCTTCTAGTGGGCAAAGCATTGCGTATTTAGTTTTGAGATTGATTGTAAGGCTTGGTACGTCCAACCAGTTTTTGTTAGAACTCATGTATTTATGTCGTAGTGTATTATTTTGCGAATCATATTTTGGTGACAGTTGTTCGTCACTGGTGGTTCGGTTCGGTTCTTTTGTCTATGTGATTTGCATGAGATTAGAACCGTCTTTTGTTATGATACGGTCGTTGTCCTTATATAAAATTAGACATTTAATTCTTTATGATAACTCTATCTGCGTAGTTAGAATATATGTTTTGTTTATGCTTTGTGTGTGGATGTACCAAATGTTTATAAGTTCATTCGGGGATCACCTTATGGGCGGTCCTGATGGCACGGGTTTCCGGGTGTGGAAATTCAGGCTATCACAATTTTATTCTTGAAATGGCCACATTAAGTGCAAGATGGGAGGGCCCGTGGTGCGTCGGTGGTGGTTTTGTTATGATTGGATTTGCATATGAAAAATAAGGGAAAAGACTAGAAAGAAGAAATATGAGGATGTTTTGAAATTTCTCTGATGAATGTGCTTAGGGGGAATTCCAAATGAGGGGAAAAAATTTCACTTGGTCTAGCTTGCAAGATGAGCCAACCCTATGCAAATTGGATTGGGTTTTGTGCTTTGACAATTGTCTAGATGTTTTCCCAGAGACTATAGTGGAGGACATGGTTCAAAATATTGTATTGGTTTTGGACATGGACGATACGATAAATTGGGGTTTGCTCAGGCCCCTTAAAAACAGTCAAATTATCGATCAAATTATCATTCGTATTGTCCAATTTATCGTCCATATCGGATGATAATTTCAAATTATCATCAAGTGGGGCCCCAGCTTCAAGTGATGAAGGGAAACCCCTTCAAGCTTGGATTTCCCTTTTTTCCTTTATTTTTTCTCCTCTTTTCTCCTTTATTCTCATATCCTCTTCCCTCTTTCTCTTTAAGCTTGGATTATCATCCATTTACTTCTATTTTTTGGTAGAAAAATATAGATCTACCCATAAATTTGGTCGATCTATATTTTTTAACGCCATATTTGTGGGTTCTGTGGTCAAGATTTTTGAAAAAAATAGAAAATCATTAAATATATTTTTCCAAAATTTTAGAGTATATTTTGGGATTTTAAAAAAATAAAAAATTTGTACCAAGATGATACATTACATGTATCGACCGATACGCATCATCCTGGAGGCTGGACGATATGTATCGAATCCGAGATTTTGACCTATGGTGGAGGGTCTACCGTGTCCAACTTCGGATCATATCCCTATTAGTCCTCAAGTTGTGCAAAGAGAATTTTCTCCTAGTCCAGTGCCTTTCAAATTTGAAAATGTATGGCTTCTTAATGAGGAATTCAAAACCAAGGTGGCAAAATGGTGGGGTTCTGATCAGGTGGTGGGTACCCCAAGTTTTGTGTTGTCAATCAGGCTAATGAACCTCAAAAGCAAGAGTAAAGATTGGAACACAATAACTTTTGGCAACATTAGCAAAATGAAAGAGCATTTGCTAACAGAGATAAGAAACATGGATGTTTTGGAAGAGACTATATGTCTTTCTAATGATGAATTGGAGATCAATGCAAGTTTGAAAATGCATTTTGGTCATAAATGTCTTGAGGAGGTTGTAATGTGGAGGCAGAAAGCTAATGAACAATGGCTGTAGGCTAGTGATGGAAACGCTAAGTTTTTTCACACTATAGCAAATGGTCGGAGAAAGAATAATGTTATTCATACTATTAGAGTGGACGGGGTCCAATACTCTGAGAGTGAGGAGGTAGTTAAGAACATAATTAAATTTTACAAAAACTTTTACATTGATGAAAGGTGGCAGAGGCTGGTATTGGATGGTTTAAATTTCAAATCCATTACAGCTGATAAAAAATGATGCGGCCCACTACAAAAAAACAGATTATTAGCGGCAGTTTTTTGGAGCAAAAAACTACTGCTATTAACAAACAATTATTAAAGACTATTAGCGGTAAGGGTATTAGTGGCAGATTTTTGTTAATAGCGGCAATTTTTGGCTGCTGCTAATAGTCTTATTTTTGTAGTGTGGAAAAAAGTTTTGAGGAAGATAAAATGAAGGAAGCTATTATGAATATTGGCAAAAATAAAGCTGCGGGTTCAGATGGGTTGACTAAGGAATTTTTTCAATGTTTCTGGGATATTTTAAAACATAAATTAATTGGTAGAGTTCTTTAAAGAGTTCTTTTAGATGGGTTAGGTTGGGAAAGATGTTAACTCCATTTTTGTCTCTTATTCCCAAATCAAAGGTGCTCAAGATATCAAATATTTCTGCCCTATTACCTAATTGGGGGCAGTTTATAAGATTCTGGCAAAAGTTTTAGCAAACAGACAAAGGTTGGTACTGAACAGTATACTCTCGGCACCACAAGGAGCTTTCATCTCTAGAAGACAAATTTTAGATGTGATGGTTGTAGCGCATGAAGCTATAGCTTCAAGACATCAAAGTAGAAAATCGGGAATCATCTTCAAGGTTGATAGGGAGAAGGCTTATGATAGGATAAATTGGCTCTTTCTAGTGTATATGATGGAAAGAATGGACTTTGGAGATGTTTGGAGTAAGTCGATATGGGGATGCGTATCATCAGCTAGATTCTCTATATTGGTAACACTACGTGAAAATGCGGGAAAACAATAGCCCATGACTGTAGTTTTCCCAATGACAATTTTAAATTGTCGTGGGAGCTGTCGTAAAAAAGGCTATAGTATTTGAATTAGACCGTCGTTTATTTCATCAAAATAATGATTGTCTTCGTCTGTCAACCACCAACAACAATTTTGAGCTATCATTTTTGCACGTAGTTTTTTTTAAAAAAGCACACTTTTTTTTATGACCCATTATGACTATCGTTTTTCTCTTATACAACAACGGTCACAGATGAGAAGGAAATGATGGTTTTTGGCTGTCATTTTTATATGTATTTAAAAAAAAAAAAAATAATACATTAATTTGGGAAACCAATATATATATATTTCAGAAATTTTAAGCATCACTGAAACCCAAATATATAATTTCTTTTCACCCTCCCACTCTGTTGCCCAACTCTCTATTATTCTTTACACCAAAATGTCTGTGCAACCGTGGGATTTTTGACGATCCCGTCATGGCGATGTGCTCGCTTGCAAAAAAAAAATATAGAGTTGCCACCTAGAGCTTTCGGTATCCCGGGAAACCTAGTTCATTTTTATGAGCACTAAAGTGCTAAAAATATGACTGAGAATCCGGTCCACACCAAAGGCTCTTGGGTTGAGGCTTCGGTTATCGATCGGGAAGGTATTATGCACTCGATCAACCCGCTTAATGCGGTCTCTACTTATGGCCAAAAATAAAATGAAGCAAAAGAAAGGAAAATAGCTTCCTCTTGTCCAAAAGGGATTAGAATCCTATTTGTACCCCTCCGTTCCTACCGAAAAGTCGACGGTGTAACGGCACAAATGGGAGGATGGAGGGAGCTAGAAAGAGATAGGAGAAGAAAGGGGAGAGCCAGAGACCTCGAGCCCTTGTAGCACTGTAGGAGAGTCTTGCGTGGCTTGCTTTGATGAGCTTTTGAAGGCCTTATATGGTGGAAAATGGGGTTCTAACTCTTAAGGCTTGAAGCTAAGAGGTAGGGAAGGGAGGCTAGGGGATCACACACACCTAGGCTAAGGGGTTTGGATACAAGAACAAGCTTGAAATGAGGTTGGAAGATTATGGAATTTGGGTGAAAATGGTGAACAAAAGGGAGGAAGAACTTCTCACTTTGAGCTCTTTCTCTCTTAAACAAATTTCTCAACCCCTAAACCAAGGGGTGGGGGGCTCTATTTATAGGAAATGAGTAGATTAGGAAACCACTTAAGAGCTAAATGAGTTTAGCAATTAGGTAATCTCATATCTAAGGATTCCTATGGTTTTTGGAGCCTCGAGATGTGTGAGAAGGTCCTCCAATGGTCGATGATGGGGTGAGGCTTTAAGCCACTTGAAGGGTTGCAAATAGGTAGGGAATGGGTGTAATAGAACTAGCAAAACACACCCCAAAGGTCAAGGTGGTCAACAAGTCAAACCCAATCATGATTTTCGGGGTAAAATCTAAAAGTTCCTGTTCATATGCCTGATGCAACTAATAGTTGCGCCGGACAAATATACAGTAAAACAGTTTTAAATAGTGCCTGGAAGTTGGTTCGCGAAGGTGGGCCCCACCTTTAACCTTGGCGCAACTAATAGTTGTGCCGGGCTTTATAACTGGTGCAACTATTAGTTGCTCCAAATCCCTAGGGGGGCCCACATGAATTTACACTTCTGCCCTCCGGGTTCGGTCTGCCATATCTTTTGATGTATACCTCGAATTGGGGTGATTCATTGACCGTTAGAAAGTTGACGTCCTCTACTTTTCAATGATATGAAATTTGATTGTAGTAGAGGGCCGTAGCCACCCCTCCTCAACCATTTGCTTGATAAGGTTAGGTTTAGGTTCAGAATGGGTTCTAAGGGTAGGGATTGATTTCTAAAGGTTCGAATCAGGTTCCTAAGGGATCTAGGGTGATTCATAAGGGTTTGGAAAGGTTCTTAAGGGTTGTAGGGGGGTTTCTAAAGGTTCCATACATGTCATCAAAAGCTCAGAATTACACCTCTCTCGAAAGGTATTTTGATCGGGCCTTGAGCTAAATTTGGGTGTCTACAGATGCCCCTCTTTGGTATCCGATCACTAATGATCGAATGCCAAAGAAAAAGAGACATCCGAAAAGGCCCAAGGCATTACTGACAGGTCCGCTACATTCAGAACGACCTTCAAACATTAAATGAATAACACGGTGAGAAAACAAAAGCCCTGGAATGCCAGGCTAAACATTCGTTTCTCGAGGTAATTGGTTCCCAAGCGCTTAGCGACATTACTGGGCATAACCGAGGTGGAATGAGTTGCCAACTCCCTATAGTCGGGAAAGATATTTGCTTATCGGGATGATTTTGAAGGTATCTGATGTTTAAAATTCATTCTGAATGCAACAACTTTGTGAGTAAAAAGGGGGGGGGATTGACTCTCATTTAAAGATAGGTGCGAAGTAAGCATACGCAAAGCTCCATAGTTTGCGTTCAATCCTACGAGGCATTTGATGGCCCCATCTGACTGTTCGTGGGTGCCCCTGCTGAAAGCAGGGTTCGAGGTCTTTGGGTGAACCCATCTACCCCGAAGTTTATTTAGCATGACTCCTTGAGCGAAGTGAATAGATGTCACAACGCTTTTTAGGAGTGCGTGCCATTTTTGAAAGCATGCCTTAGATTAACATGGCCTAGAGCATTCAACTTTGATTACTTTGAACAGATCTAACCAAATATTAGGATATCTCCATGAAGGGACATCCAATCTTGGTCTCTGCTGACAATGATCATAAATATCAATAAACTATGCATAATCATGCACCCATCAGGGGCAATAAGCAATAACAAAGGCGATGGAAGCCCCGACTCGAACCCGCCCGGGTATAATTTACGGGGACAAACGACCGTCATACGGACACCCAGACGCATAATGTACACTTTACAGGGATACTGCTGCCCATACAGGTTTTAACCCTACAGAAAATAAAAAGGGAAATGAACCCTTCTAAATGTATGGTTGCACATAGTTTGATTGACACGTAATCTCATTCTCAACAGGTTGGTCTCAACCAACGATTGACCTTTTCCAATGGAGAATCTGAAGCTTAAGACACTTAAGTTCACATAAATCCAAAATAGAACGCTCGTCGCAAAGATTTAGCCATGGAGTCGACTCGATCGAAACATTGACTGTTTGACCGGGATCGACACTGTTGCTCCTTCGTTAAAGTAGGATAAAAAGATCCGAGACGAACCTCGGACTCGAGACTTCAGTATGGCACAACTGCATTGCGGATAAAATATTGACGTTTTACCGCCTTATGCTTGTGCGTCTCTGTGGGGAATACAAATCTGTTTTTGATTTTTCTATCATTTTTATGCGATTTTTTGAAATTTTCAACTGTTATTTTATGTGTTTTTTTTGGAGTTTTGAAGTTATTATTTTATGTGATTTTTTGGAATTTTGAAACTATTATTTTATGTGAATTTTTCTTGTGAATACTTCTGGCTTCTCCGTGGGGATTTTTTTTGGATTTTTCTTTATATTTTCTTGTGTAGGACCGGGGTGCTCATTGATCTCAATCTGCTTTTATTTTAGCACGGCTCTCTTGGAAAGTTGAAGGATGATCGAAATGTCACCTTGAGAGCGCGTGCATCTGTCGACAAAACAAACAAAAAGAGTGGGGGGACCAGTCTTCCCATCTGGCCCGTACCAGGCCCAAGACCCGACCTACGTGCCTGATGCAACTATTAGTTGCGCTAGGCCACTAGGGGCCTCAAAATAGCCTGGTGCAACTAATAGTTGCGCCAAGCAAAAGGTGGGAAACATTTTGCCTGGCGCAACTATTAGTTGCGCCAGGCTTGGCTGGTGGAAAATTAAACAGCCCGAGTTCGGGCTGGGGGCTTTATTTCGAAATTTTCTCTCCCTCCTTCCTCTTTGAAACCGAAAACTGCCCCCCTCCTAGGGTTCCTTTACATTGCCTCTACGCGTGCCCCATTGCCATTGCTTTGCTTGTGTGGATCGATCGTCGGCTCACGCTAGATCAAAGACCCCTTTTCTCTCTAAAGGTAACCATTAAAACCCATTTTCTTTTATTTTTCTTACTTTTTCTTGTAGATTTGATCATGATCTTATATTCTTTGATGAGTAATGGTTTATTTATATGGTGTGTATATTTATTGATGAAGTGTGGATGATTCTTCATGAACAATGTCCTATTTTATTATTTCATTGGTGCCTAATATATATATATATATATTTTTTGTTGTTTTTATTTGTGTATAGGGAAAGGGATTTTTTGGTTTATATTTTTTGCAAAGAAATTTTTTAATTTTTTAATTTTTATTAAAATAAAGCAAAGGATTTTTTTTTGTTTGATTTTTTGGTTGATTTTTTTTTAATTTTTGTAAGTAAAGGATTTTTTTTGCTTTTGTTTTCATATTTGCAAAGTAAAGTGAAGAGAAGGTTTTTTTGTTTTTGGCTTTTACTTTTTATTTTGACAAACAAAGTAAAGGATTATTATTAATTTTTTTTTTACTTTTGTGAATAAGGTAAAGGAAAGAAATTATTTGTTTTTGGTTTTTTTGTTTTTAGGAACACGAAGAAATGGCTGTTTGTTTTTTCCTTAGGACCTAAGGAGAAGAGAAAGATTTTTTTGTTTAGAAGCGTGATGATGATTTCTTTCTCTCCTTTTTTGCTTTTGTTTTCCTAGACATAAAGGGAGGATTTTTTCGTTTTTCTAAGTGTAAAAGAAGGGCCTTTATTATTATTATTATTATTTTTTTTTTTTAGAAACATAAAAGAATGATTTTATTTGATTCTAACTTGCTTTATTTTTAAATATAGGAAGGGGAAATTTATTTTTTTGTCATTTTTTGAAGAAAAGATTTTTTTTTGCATTTTCAACCTAAAAGGGATCTCTTTTTTTTGTTTAGGCATGTGTATCTCTCATTTATGAAAATATGTGAAAAGAAAGGGGAAGGGTGAGCATACTTACCTCCCTTTTGCAGCATAGAATATCATGACTCTTTATCATTGATCTGCTCTGACGTGATTGCTTTTTGTTGCCCCAGAATGTTGGGTGAGGGTGAGCATATTCCCGAGGAGGGCCACAAGGAGGCGCTTGAGATAGTGTACGGCCTGCGGGGGGAGTAGTTCATCTGGGTAGATCGGAGAGCGGGCCCATGGCTCGAGATGCAGGGCGAGGCCGCCCGAGTCGGCCTCCTTCACCAACAGCATACCCACATTTCAAATTTTGGGATAGCGGGCAAGGTAAAAGAGAGGTTCAATTCATTTCCATTATGCAGTTTTCTGATGCGCATTTTCTTGGGTGCAGGACCTGCCGAACTTTGTATTCCGTGGCGGGTGGCTCGACTTCCAAGATTTCTACCTCTACGTCCTTCCTGTAGTAAAGGCCCTTCTGGCACAGGTGGGCTTCGAAGAATTTCTATCTTGCCCCGCCATGAGGGCCGACGCTGCCTATCTGAAAGCCCTGATTGAACGGTTTCACCCCGAGACGATGACCTTTCACATGCTGTATGTAGAGATGACTTTGACACCCGTCGATTGGGCCATGATTACCGGCATCAGGATAGGGGGATTCCGATATCTGATCTTCTCGGTGCCGAGTCAAGAGGACATCATTCGATTGATTGGGGCCTATCTTCCTCGCGGGCAGACACATGGCACCGAGGTCAAGATGTCTTGGCTGACCTCACTTTATACACCTGATGAGTTAGTGGATCTAGGTTAGCCGGACAGGGTGCTCTACATCACGTCGGAGTGGGCGATCGTCCTAGCCTGCATCACTCTCTTGGTTCTGCTCGGTAAGACCCTTTTTACCAATGCGAGCAATGGCCGAGTCAGCCTAGCCTTGCTGATTGCTATGGACAACTGGGGTGACGTCCACAGGTATGACTGGGGAGGGCAAGGTATGCATGGCTGATGTACAATTTGTCTCGGGTCACGACCAGGGATTCAAAGTCTGTTGTTGGATTTTGGGCCGCCCTAGAGATAATTCCTCATTCCTTTGCCTTTGCATTTTTTTTTTGAATGATCCATATACGCTACTGACCCATCTTGTGCAATGCCCCCTTTTCAGGTAAGGGGATATCATCACTTTCACCCTAGGTGCCCGCTTCTTTTCTCGGAGGTGCTCACCTATCCCCTCCTCAGTAATTGGAATCAGGCCCGACGCCGCGATGTAGATTTAAAGCACTTGGAGATGGGTCAAAGGTCCCAACTTGACTTGATGGTTCCTGAGCAGGTAAAACTCTCTTTCAACTTTGTTTGTTCTTAGCTCAAAAATCTCCTTTTACTAATGTGCTAACTGCTTGGATTCTTTTTTTTTTTACTTGGGCAGATCCTGCCCGACTCGTACCTTGCATCCCCCTTCTGAGACCGAGCAGCTGTAGGCGCTTCTCGCCTATTTAACAATCACCGCATCATTTTCTTCTATGGAGAATGGGCCAAATTCTATTATCCGGGAGAGCGAGTGGTGCACCAATTCTAGGGTTATTATGCCATACCTGTGGACCCTCCGACAGATGTTTGGTATCCCGTTGGCAGTATTGAGGAGCTTACCGCGGCCTTCTTCAACAATGGGCTTCCCATTCATGCTCTCCATGTGCCCGGGGACTATCATCTTTGGTATGAGTGCCTGCCGTATCGGTTTATCTTGCAACGCTTTGTACCTAATGCCAATTTTCTTGCATTCGGTAGCCCACTCGGTCAGGTAATTTTTCTTAGCTTGGATTAGTTCCCTTTATGCATTAGTTCGGTCCTTTATTCCTTCTAAGCGAATCTTCGTTTTGTTCACAGTTTACTCCAGGGGATGATTCGGATGGGGAAGGTGGGCTGAGTGTAGCTGATACGTCAAGGGAAGATCCCTCCGGTGCTGGCCCTTTTGGTGTGGGTCCCTTGGGCGAGGGCTCTTCGAGTGCTGGTCCATAAGGTACCTCTCATGCTGGTATCCCCGGTGGCGATCTGCCCGTGGTCTATGGGACCTTTCGACGCCTGGATGACAGCTTCCTTTCAGGCCTCTGCGTGGATGTGGATCAACAAGCGCGGCTTTCTGTTGAGGTGGCCCGTGTCCCTCCTCCTGAGTATGGCTATTGACTGAGCGGCCTACTGCTGATGGTCCAGATTCATCAGAGATCATTGACACTAGAGGCCCCTGGCCAAAGATAGAGACTGCACTCCGAGCCCGCATCGAGCTACTGGTGGATGAGAAGAGGGTCCTGCAAGAACTTTTGGCACATGAAAAGGTTAGAGCAGAAACAACAGAGAGCGAAGTCCTCCATTTGAAGGGATCACTGAGCGTCGCTTTTAGAGCCGCCGACTCTTCTCAGAAGAGGTATAAGAGCCTGCATGGTCGCTGGCTGACTGAGTGGAATGTCCGGGAAGATGACCTTCATGCTGAGATTAGCGCATTGAAGCGTGAGCTGGGCCGCTAACTCCTTCCTGCACACAGAACTTTTTGCACAGATTAGATACACAGAAAAGGGGCATAAATACCCCTTTATAGATACACACATTTTTGGTATACATATTTTCTTTATGTTTTTATTTTTGTTGTTATTTGTAAAAAGGGGAAGCACGCTATTCATCACACCGGCTATTTTTTGGGATGTGGTGTAAGCGGTGCATTTTGAAAATGAAAGGTAGTTTATTATACACATCTACACAAATCTTTTGGTCTTTTGGTTTTGTACATATATATATATATATATATATTTTTTTTTTTGTGCGGTACCTTAATCACCTTGTGAAACACTAGGTCCTCTTTTGAGCATGGTCGAACCCCTCTTTGACTGGTTGATTATGGAAGAGTTTCAACAGTCTTACCAAGGCCGAAACGTCCATCCCCTTGGGTCGAGTCAAACCTTTCTCCCTACCTTGAGTCATATGTTTGACAAAGCAGTTTCATGAAAACAATTCTGGTCGGGACTCGATTCGAACTAGCATGAGCGACCCCAAAAAGGGGACCAGGGAGAGTAATCAAGAGGGCTTCTTTAAACATTCACTCATTCCAAACCCCCTCTTTTTCCATTTTTTTCTCTTTTCTTTTCTTTTTTTATTTTTCTCATTTTTTTACCCGTGGCGCCCTTTCGGGTTTTCATCACGTCCATGGGTTTAACTTTCTTACCCCAAGCGCCCTTTCGGGTTTTCACCTGGTCCGCACAAACTCGTTGTTTTTACTCGTAGTGCCCTTTCGGGTTTTCACAACGTCCATCTTGCTTTGAGCTTGTATTTTTATTTTATTTTTCTTTTTATTATATTTTTTTTCTTCTTTCAACAGCCATGACATAGACGTCGATTCCATCATAGCCGGCTGGACGAGGTTCTAGTGTTGTCTCACAACTCGGCTTGTGTTGACTTAACAGATATTATGACTACTTGAGAACCTACAAAGAGGTCTTCCTTCAGGGTGTAGCTTAGCCATGGATCAGGTTAGGATTTGAAGGTATGCTAGGCTAAAAGGGTTTCCTTAATGCGGCTTCAATTTTCTCAACATACTTTCTTCCTTGGGGGTTTTTACTATACATGCCCCATGATTCTTCTACATTTTTTTTGTTGTTTCATTTCAGGCAATCTCCTTTTTGGGGTTTTGCTTTTATGATTTTTTTGGATTTTAATAGTACTTTACTTCCCTTTTTTGTATATGTACACACACACATTTTTTTTGGGGGGAAGGGGTTTATTGAAAGAAAGGCCCAGGCTCAAATGGGTAGCAAAGAATATCATCATTTTTAGGGATGCCTTTTGGCTTCTGTGTTTGGAATGATGGCCTCTTTTGAGTGGTTCTTAAGCAGTCACGTATCTGTTTCACCAATACTTACCTTATCGCGGTAGACTAAGAGTAGAACCGTCGGACGTATCCAGCGTTGATGGGCTCAGGAAGATGATCTCCGTCCATGGTGGCGAGGAGGATGGCGTATCCCGGTAGCACTTCTCGGACGATGTAAGGTCCTTCCCAGTTTGGCTTGAACTTTCCTCTCGGATCGGCGTGGAAGATGGAAAGATCTTCTTTAGCATAGTGTCTCCTATCTTTAGATCTCGACCACGGACACGTTTGTTGTAAGCGGGTGCGATTCGCTCCTGGTACACCTGAGTGTGATACAAGGCTAGGAGTCTCTTCTGGTCTAATAAGTTCAATTGTTCAAAGCGAGATCTCTCTCTCTCTGCTTCAGGTAAGCCTGGTTCCCTGAGGATTCGAAGCAAGGGTACTTCAACCTCTACTGGTAGGACGACCTCAGTTCCATACACAAGGGAGAATGGTGTTGCCCCTGTAGCGGTACAGATCAACATTTTGTAGGCCCACAAAGTAAATGGTAGCATCTCACTCCAATCTCGATAGGTGACGTCCATTTTCTCTAGGATGCGGATGACTGTCTTATTTTCAGCTTCTACGGCTCTATTATTTTGAGGTCGATAAGGTGACGAGTGATGGTGCTTGATTTTATATTGCTCGCAGAAGGCTCGAACGCGCTTATTCGCAAAGTTTGTGCCGTTGTTCGTGATGATATCTTTGGGGACTCCAAATCGGCACACAATATTATTCTTGAGGAATTTCTCGATGTGACTGACCGTGATGTTGGCATATGATGCCACTTCCACCAACTTGGTGAAGTATTCAATGGCGACAAGGATGAACCGATGCCCGTTCGATGCTTTTGGATTAATCATTCTGACGACGTCAAGACCCTAGGTAGCAAATGGCCAAGGAGTGGTCATGCAGTGAAGATCGATGGAAGGAGCATGTATCAGACTGGAGTGGTCCTGACACTTGTAGCATTTCTAAACATGTTTGCAGCAATCTGATTCCATAGTGGTCCAAAAGTATCCCTGCCGTAAAATTTTCTTAGCAAGCATGTGACTGCTGACGTGGGCTCCGCATACTCTCTCGTGGATCTCCTTCATGATACTGATCACTTCACCCTCTGTAAGGCACCTTAGCAAAACATTATTGTAGGATCACTTCTAAATGCATTCCCCGCAAATGACGTAGTCTGCAGCTAAACGTTGAATGGTTCGCCGATCCGTCCTGGACGTACCCTCATGGAAAGTTAGTATTTCAAGGATGTTCTTGATATCTGAGACCAAGGTGGCTCATCATAAGGCTTTGTACGTTCCTCAATCTGGAGGCAGAAGCCTGGCTCATTCCTCTACTCGATCATGATTGGCTACATCTCAGCACCATACAAGATTTCTATCATTGATACCAACGTTGCTAGTGCATCGGCAAAGCGATTCCTTATTCGTGGGACATAGGAGAATGTCACATCTTCAAAGCAAGCTATCAGATCCTCAAGGTACTTGTGATAGGGGATCAATTTCTCATCTTTCATCTTCCAATCTCCATTCGTCTAGCATATGATTAACTGTGAATCACCAAACACTCGAAGGTGAGTTATATTTAGATCGAGAGCCACCTGCAGGCCATCGGCACAAGCTTCATATTCATCCATGTTATTAGTGCAAGGGAAGTTTAGCTTGATAGAGACGGGTACGTGAGATCCTTTTGATGAAATCAGGATGGTGCCAACTCCTTGGCCCTCGGCATTTGCTGCCCCGTCGAAGTGCATTACCCATGATTCTTCTGCTTCCTCAGTATCGTCTTTCGTCATGAACAAGATATCTTCATCTGGGAACTCGGTCCTTAAAGGTTCATAATCTGGCAAAAGATTGTTGGCAAGATGATCGACAAGTACATGCCCCTTAATCGACTTCTGAGTGACGTACGCGATGTCAAACTCAGATAATAAAAGCTGCCAGTGCGTGGTCCGTCCAGTAAGAGTCAGCTTCTTGAACAGGTATTTTAATAGATCCATGCGGGCCAAGAGTAGAACGGCTTGGGATAACAAGTAATGGCGGAGCCTCTGAGTAGCCCATACAAGAGCTAGGCATGCTTTCTCCAGATGAGAATAGCGTGTCTCATAATCAGTAAATTTCTTACTCAGATAGTAAATGGCCTGCTCTCTTCTTCTCGTCTCATCATGCTGCCCTAAAACACATCCCATCGAGATTTTTGTCATGGAGAGATACATCAAAAGTGGTCTCCCCGGCTCAGGTGGTACCAAAATAGGTGGATTAAGGAGGTAGCCTTTGATTTTATCGAACGCTGCCTGACAATCATCGCTTCATTCAATGGGCGAGTTTTTCCGAAGTAGCTTGAAGATCGGCGTGCAGATTGGGGTTAGCTACGCAATGAACCGACTGATATATTATATTTTGCCCAAGAACCCTCTAACTTCCCTCTCAGTAGACAGTGGCGGCATTTTAGTGATAGCTTTGACTTTAATTGGGTCAATCTCAATCCCTCTCCTACTAACGATGAACCCCAACAGTTTTTCAGACATAGCACTAAATGCGTACTTATGTGGGTTCAGACATAACCTGTACTTCCTTAGTCTCTCAAATAGTTTATGAAGGTTTACCAAGTGATCGCTTTGCTCCGATGACTTGGCTATCATATCGTCGACGTACACCTCAATCTCTCGGTGCATCATGTCGTGAAATAGCGCAGTCATAGCTCTTTGGTATGTTACACCAGCCCTCTTCAACCCAAATGGCATGACCCGATAGCAAAAGGTTCCCCACAGGGTAATGAACGCTGTCTTCTCATGATCAACATCTGCCATCTTTATCTGATTGTATCCTGAGAATCCGTCTATAAAAGAAAGCATCCCGTGCTTGGCAGTGTTATCGACTAAGATGTCGATGTGTGGCAATGGGAAATCATCTTTCGGGCTTGCCCTGTTCAGATTGCGAAAGTCGATGCACATGCGGACCTTTCCATCTTTTTCGGTACAGGCATAATATTGGCTAGCCACTGTGGGTACTTGGATACCATGAGAAACCCCGCATCATATTGCTTGATGACCTCATCTTTGACTTTCAGCATCCACTCGAGTCGGAGACATCTCAGCTTCTGCTTAACCGGCTTCATATCAGGGTAGAGAGGCAACTCATGCTCGACCAAGTCAGTGTCCAGACCAGGCATGTCCTTCTACAACCAGGCAAAAATGTCTTAGTATGATCGAAGGAAGTCGATCATGCCCTTTCTTTCTTCGGGAGATAGCGACGTTCCGATCTTGGTCATTCTGGGAATCTCCTCAGTCCCTAAATTGATATCTTCTGTTTCTTCGACGATTGGGGTAGGGCCATGCTCAAAGTCGGCAAACCATTCAAGGAGCTCATTGGGGAGCTCCTCCAAAGGACTATCCTCGTCTAGACTCATAACGCCTACCTCTTCTTATATTTTGACATGAAAGGGGTTGATTTTATGTGGGACGGGTATTTCGATTAAGGCATCCTTTTGTGGGAGTTTTTCTGGAATTTTAAAAGATAATATTTTTGGGTTTTATATTTTTTTAATGTTTTTGAGATTTTGTATTTTTTCCATGTTTTTGAGATTTGTATTTCTTCCATGTTTTTGAGATTTTTGTTTTCTTCGGAGATGGACCCTTGACAAAGCGGGTTGCTATATATACAAGGTATTGCCAACCAAGGGCTTATCTCACTTTTTATAGGTTATTTTTTTTGGGAAACGGGTGCTAAATATTAGGCCACTCCTCGCTTCCAAGGTTTGGGGTAAAGATACCCAATTGCGTACCTAAGGGGCCACTCCTTTACCTATTGGGATGGAGGGTGCTGACTGATATGGATCATTGGAGTCAGCTTCCATCATGTTGATCCCCATTTCATCTGAGATGATGTCCTCAAACGATAACTCAGTTTTATGGTGATTTATCACAGGGAGAGTTTGTTCAGGTACTGGCCGTCATTCCTCGAAAAGGGACAACACAGCCAAATCTATCTCCAAGCTAGGAAGGGAGATCTGGGGATTGGTGGGATGTATTGGGGCTATGGGTTTGTGTGGGGTCAAATGGGTTACCCCATTTCGATCGATCTTTACGACCCCTGCGTTGACGAAGGATTCCCTGATGTGCGGCCTAGGGCGAGGTTTCTCTTCTATGTTGATTCCTCGAGCTCTTGCTGCTGCAGTAACCCTGGCTTTCTCTTTGGCCTCTCGGATCTCTTCCTCTGTGGGCTTGTATCCCAGCCCGAATATGACCTTCTACCCCTTAGCAACAATTGGCTCTGTTTTGCCTTGTAATCTGGGCCCGAGCCCTCGGCTTTCTGATAGCCCTACTTTTGGAGCATAGCCACCGCCGCTACCATACGGCCTCCTGTTTTAGGCATGATGCCCTCAATGGACTCCGGGAGTATCGCTGACACCTCATATTAAAAACTGTGGAGGTCGACATCCTCAGTGGTGTGTGGTATATCCAACACATTGGGTTTTTCGATGCTATTGGTGGCCTTTTCTTTCTCGCTTTGCCCCTCACCAATGATTGTAATAATTTTATGCCCAGACATAAACTTGAGTTTTTGGTGTAAAGTGGAAGGTATGGCTCCGACCTCGTGCACCCATGGGCGCCCCAACAATAGATTAAATGAAGATTTGATATCCATGACTTGAAACAAGATGGAAAAGGTCATTGGCCCTATCAACAGATCAAGATCAGCTTCTCCCATTATTTCTCTCTTGGTATTGTAAAACCCTCTTGCGCTGGTTTTGGTGGGCCTCAGCATGCATGGATCGACTACTATCTTAGTGGCAGTTCTTAACGGGCATATGTTCAATGCAGATTCATTATCAATTAAAACCAGGGGAATGACCATATTTCCAGACTCAACGATTATATTTAATGACTTGGAGTGGCTACACCCTTCTTCAAGTAAATCAACATCAGAGAATGAAATGGCATTCGGAGCCATCACTTGCCCAATTATCTGCCCAACGTCATCTGGGCTAACTTGGACTGATACATGTGCATTCTTTAACGCCCCCATTAATGCTTGAAAATGGAATGGGAACATCATCAATAGATCCCAGACGGTTATATGGGCGGGCATTCTTCTCAGTTGAGTCTCTAGTATATGTTCTCGACTCATTTTTTTGAAGGGGTTCACAGTGCTGTCTTTCTTCCCCTCTGGTTGGGCCTATGCTGCTGCTGGCACTTCTGGCTGCTTCGATATCCTCTCAAACCATGTGATAAAGTCTACTGCCCCTTCTCTGTTGTTGCTATCGGTATTGACATCTGTTTGCTCGTGACTTAGCAGGACCTGATGAGGGTCATAGGTTGGTCCCGAGAGTTGAAAAGGTAAGGCTACCGGTACTTGAGGCACTTACACTGTCGGCTCAGGAGGTGTGGGCAATACCTGATTTATTTCGATGGTAGCAGGTTGGGTGGACAAACTGGGCCAGATAGGGGTGGTGAAGCTTGAGGGTGGTGGCATTGGAGGGAAGGAGGTAAAAGTAGGCCATTGATAGCTGGTGAGCGCTGGCGAGAGATGGGGGGTCTGATGGGCCGTTAGGTAATTGATCGGGGTGGTGGAGTTCGTAGGTGGAACTTGGGATGATGGGATGGGCGCAGGCCATTGATAACTGTCAGGTGCGGGTGTGGGACTGAGGGCCTGTTGGCTCATTGGGTAATTGATTGGGGCAGTGGTGTATGGTTGGTATGCATTGATATGTACATAATTGACGGGTGTGGTGGATGGAAAGTATGCCCTGAGATCCAAGGGTTCAATTTGCGAGGTCTGGTTGGGAAAATATTCTGACAAATTTAGGGGTTCAATTACCCCTATGTTCCTCTCTTTCATGTTTCTTGACAATGGTGCTACATAACTCTCCGGATCACTGATATAATCGGATGGGTCAAATTCAAACTCCTCATCTTCTATCATTACAATGGTGGGTCTAAAACCTGCTCCTCTGGTAGGATGTGGGGGTATTGGCACTTGGTGAATATTAGCATGCTGAGAAGGTGCAAGGGGAATGATTTTCCCGAAGTCAATCAAATCCTAGATTGCGTGCTTGAATGGGAAGCAGCGATCAGTTGGGTGACCCGGACCTTATGAAAATTGCAGTGAGTATTCAGGTCATAGTTCTTTGGGATCGAGTGAGGAGGAGGTTGCGGTTGACGGATAGTGACTAATCCCTTTTCCACTAACAAAGGCAGAAGTACACTCAACGATTGCCCTAGGGGCTTGAAAACTCGGTCGTAGCGGGCTCTCCTCTGCTCTAGAGTCATTTGCATTCCTTGCCCATTTCCTATTCTCTGCATCTGCTCAGGCCTAGCTGGTGCTAGCGGGGCAGCCTAAAATTGAAACGAGGTTGTATTGTTATTGGGCCTGGTATTGGCAATGTTCTGGACATCGACCCCGATTCTTTTATCGTTTCTTTACTTTGAAAACCTCTTAACTCCACTGGGTCCACTTGGCATGCTCTTACTTAGACCGCCCTCCCTGATGGCATCCTCACATCGGTTAGCATTTCTCACAAGATTAGCAAAGCTGGACTACTGTTGGTGTACCAAGAAGTCCGAGATCACTGGCAGAGTATTTTTTGAGATCATCTTTATATGCTCATCATCAAGTATTCTGTTTCTGACCTAAGCTACCAGTGTTCTCCAGCATCCCAATGGTCGCTGAAGGTCTCATTCTGGTTTTGTCTTAAACGGGCCAAGTCTGACTATCGCGGCTCAATGTCTATATTGTAGACATATTGTTCTTGAAAGAGGTGCGTCAAGTGCCTCCATGTTTTCATCATGGATGGTTCTAAAGATGTGAACCATCTCAAAGCGGGACCAGCCAGACTCTTCTGAAAGACTTTTATTAGCAGTCTCTCATCCCCCCCATATTGGCACATGTCCCCACAGTAAGACTTCATGTGCGCAATAGGATTGCCAGTGCCATTATATTTGTCAAAGGCCGACATTTTAAATTTGGGGGGCAGGGGGACCTCAACGAACAAGCATAAATCGGTGAAGTTCGTGGTGTGGATTTCAGCACCACCCATTTTCATCAGCTGCTTTTGTATTTTGTCCAACTGTTCTTTCAGCTACTCTGACTCTTTTGACACAGGGGCCGCTTTATTGACCGTTAGTTGGGCTTCCCTCTGGGCCACCAAGGGGTGGGCAATTATGGGAGGAGGGTTAAGGCTGGTCAATGCCCCAGCGTAGGCCCCGCTATTCCTAATCTTGTCTTCTTCATACTGCTGGTCAACATAATGTGTAGTGAGGGCAGAATTTTCTTGTTGTTGTTGCCCGGGTTGGACGGGAATGACGTGAGTGGGGGTGGGGTGAGCCCATTAGGGGTGAGGAAAGGTTTGTTGGGTGATGGGATTTTGGTCTAGAGGTGGGGCCTGATGGGGCCATTGGGTATGGGGGAAGGTTTGGAGACGGCCTTGGGGTGTGGGGCCATGGGAAAATTAGGTTTGGGGTATGGCATGGGTTTGACCTGGCTGTGAAGGTTGGGTGAAATGTTGGGGGCATTGTGGAAGGTATGAGTGTGGGGTTTGGGTTTGGGCCATGAAGCCTTAGTCATTTTGGGCTATGGGCCACTGATGGGTTTGGGCCAATGGGCCTTGGTAGGTTTGGGCCATGGGCCCTTGATGGGTTTGGCCCAATGGGCCTTGGTGGGTTTAGGTCAATGCACCTTGGTGGGTCTGGGCCATGGGCCTTTGATGGGTTTGGCCCAATGAGCCTTGGTGGGTATGGGCCATGAGCCCTGAGTAGGTTTGGGTTGTGGGGTATTGGGTCTTGGGGCCCTGGGATATGTGGGAAAAGGGGGTTTGGGCCAATGGGCCTTGGTGTATGTGGGAGGTTGGAGATTGGGCCATTTGGCCTTGGGGTGTATGAGTAATGGGAGGTTGGGCCATGGGGCCTTGAGGCATGTGGGTAATGGGAGTTTGGATGGTGTGGATTATGGGGGGTTGATGAGGGTCATTGAGGAGTGAGGCATGGAGATTGGAAAGGGTGTGAGATGGGTTTAGGGACATGGGGTGCGGAGGAGGGGAGGTGGTTTGAGAAGCCTTCCATATGGAGTAGGCTTGGAACATCTCCTCCATCATGGTCATGGAGGGAGGATTGGATGTGGGTGGTGGAGATGGGATGGAGGGAAAATTGGGCATAACCCTGGTATGATCGGGCATGGCCATGGTAAGAGGTAGGGTATGGGGTGGATTGGAGAGTTGAGGTGGGGCAAAGGATGTGGAAGGATTAGGGATGTTAGGGGTGGATGCTTAAAAAAAACCGAGCATGGCCCCGGTAAAAATGGGCATCATCCGGGTAGATGGGGGGATTTGTTGGGGGTTGGACATGGAGGAACTGGTGTATGTGAATGTGGGTGGATCGGGCCTATAGGGGGAAGATGGAAAATGGGGCATGGATGTGGATTGGGAGAATGGGTTTTGTGTGGATGTGGAAGGAAAATGGGTTGGACTTGGCATAGGTATGGTTTGGGCAAAAGATGGAAAATTATGGGTTGGACTTTGGATATTTTGGGGGGTATTGGTTGGGAAAATGGGGGCGCCAAATAGGTCGGTAACGGTAAAGGGGGGTTGGGTGAGGGGGATGGTGGAAAAAACTTCTCCCGAATGGGAGTGGGTTGGAGAATGTCGCAGGGATGAGTCGGGATTGGCGTAAGCTGGGTCCACTACCCACGACATTCTTTGGGAATGGGTTGGGTAAGGGTGCCTTGGATAAGGCCCAAAAATCCTCCTCCTTCTTCCCCTATGGGACGACGAAGGGCAAGATGATGCCGTTGTGCTGGCACCACAAACTATATCTTTTTTGGGTTTTGATTTATATATATTTTTTGAATTTTTTGAAAAAGTTTTGAAAAAACAAAGGTTCCGAGGCCTTGAAATTCCCTTTTTGGGTGGCCCTCGTACCTTAATTCAAGACCCGCGGCGACGATTCCGATGAACTTCAGAAGAATCAAAGGAGAACCTTCGATCTATTGAAGGCATGAAAATTGAGGCAAATAACCTGATCCCCCGGAATGAGCCAAAAAGAAGTTGCCCTCTTTTGACAGGCGGGGGCGTATTGGGTGTCGGAGATTGCGAAGCCTAAATAAGGCACTAAGTACACTGATCAGGGGATTCAGAAGGTAAAGAAGGCCACAGATTCGAGTTGGTGTGGTGTTAAACAGACTTGGCGCAACTAATACCTGTGCCCAGGTGGCAGGGGCACGTTTTTACACTGACGCAACTATTAGTTGTGCCAAGGTAAGAACTTAGATTTTAAAGCTGGCGCAACTATTAGTTGCGCCAGTTATAAATTCTAGTTTTTTACACTGGTGCAACTAATACTTACACCAGGCAAAAATTGATGCTCCAGAACTGATAACAGCAGCCACCAACACCCGAAATGAGTCTCTTTTTTTGGTTTTTGTGGAAGCTAGGCTTCCGAGAACTGAGCTATTTTTTGGTGATCGATTTTCTCCTCACCGCACCTAAAGGGTTTGAGTCCGGTATAACTCGCTAGAGTGCTCCCCAAGGGTTTTAAGCTTCAGAATGGGAACCCTCCCGATATACCTCCGACGCAAGCACCTTCTTAGATACTAGGTGGGCTGGGACTTTTTTGGATCATCACCATTAGGGGCTGTCGCCATACTAAGACTCGGGTGTTTGTGTGTTTGCCTAATCCCCACCCTTTTAAAATTTACCCCGTAAAAACAAATTGATTAAGCTCCCTAACTTGGTTTAATTTTAATTAATTTTTTTCAAAGCTTTTCTCTTTTTTTTGAAGTTTTCTTTAGTTCAAAGACCGGGGGTGATGACCCCGTACCGCCACTATGGGCCAGCGTCCACTGTTGGGATATGAGTGCACAAGTAGGCCTGCCAATCAGCTAAGGTACTTTAAATGATGGAAATTGAAATGAAATTAAAAGACAAAGTGCAAGTAGGCCCGCCAATCGGCTAGGGCACTAAAATGAAGAAAAAGTAAAGAAATTTAAAAGACGATGCGCATATAAGCCCGCCAATCGGCTAAGGCTCGTAAATGACGGAAAAGTAGGGGTGAGAAAAATAAAAAAAATAGTAAAAAAAAATAGCAAAAATGGTTAGTAAAAATAAAAATAAAGGGCCAAATTTCAAGGAGAAGCTCTACAAGCTATCCCCAGCAGAGTCGCCATATGTGCAACCGTGAAATTTTTGACTGTCCCGTCGCGGTGATGCACTCGCTTGCAAATATATATATATATATATATATATATATATATATATATATATAGAGTCGCCACCCAGAGCTTTCGGTATCCCGGAAAATCTAGTTCATTTTTATAAATACTAAAGTGCTAAAAATATGACTCTGAATCCGGTCCACACTAAAGGCTATTGGGTAGGGGCTTCGATTATCGATCAGGAAGGTGTTAGACACCCGATCAACCTGGTTAATGTGGTCTCTACTTATGGCCAAAAATAAAATGAAGCAAAAGAAAGGAAAATAGCTTCCTCTTGCTCAAAAGGGGTTAGAATCCTATTCGTGCTCCTCCGTTCTTACCAAAAAGTCGGCGGCGTAACGATACATATGGAAAGATGGAGGGAGCTAGAAAGAGATAGGAGAAGAAAGGGGAGAGCCGGAGCCCTAGGGCCCTTGTAGCACCATAGGAGAGCCTTGCGTGACTTACTTTGATGAGCTTTTGAAGGCCTTGTATGGTGGAAAATGGGATTCTAACTCCTAAGGCTTGAAGCTAAGAGGTAGGGAAGGGAGGCTAGGGGATCACACACACCTAGGCTAAGGGTTTTGGATGCAAGAACAAGCTTGAAATGAGGTTGGGAGATTCTGAAATTTGGGTGAAAATGGTGCACAAAAGGGAGGAAGAACTTCTCACTTTGAGCTCTTTCTCTCTTAAGCAAATTTCTCAACCCCTAAACCAAAGGGTGAGGGGCTCTATTTATAGGAAATGGGTGGATTAGGAAACCGCTTAAGAGCTAAATGGGTTTACCAATTAGGCAATCTCACATCTAAGGATTCCTAGGGTTTTTGGAGCCTTGAGATGTGTGAGAAGGTCCTCCAATGGTGAATGATGGGGTGAGGCTTTAAGCCACTTGAAGGGTTGCAAATAGGTAGGGAATGGGTGCAACAGAACTAGCAAAACACACCTCAAAGGTCAAGGTGGTCAAAAAGTCAAATCCCAATCATAATTTTTGAGGTAAAATCCAGAGGTTACTATTCATATGCCTGGCGCAATTAATAGTTGCACCAGGCAAATGTACAGTAAAACAGTTAAACAGTGCTTGGAAGTTGGTTCGCGAGGGTGGGCCCCACCTTTAACCTTGGTGCAACTAATAGTTGCGCCACGCTTAAAATCTGGGAGAATGGCCAAGCGCAACTAATAGTTGCGCCAAAAAAAATTATAACTGGCGCAACTATTAATTGCGCCAAATCCCTAGGGGGCCCACATGAATTTACACTTCTGCCCTCCGGGTTCGATCCGCCATATCTTTTGATGTATAGCTCCGATTGGGGCGATTCTTTGACCGTTGGAAAGCTAACATCCTCTACTTTTCAATGGTATGAGATTTTATTATAGTAGAGGGCCGTAGCTAGTTCCGGTGCACCCCTCCTCAGCCATTTGGTTGATAAGGTTAGGTTTAGGTTCAGAACGGGTTCTAAGGGTTGGGATTGATTTCTAAAGGTTCAGGTCAGGTTCTTAAGGGATCTAGGGTGATTCCTAAGGGTTTAGAAAGGTTCTTAAGGTTTTATACATGTCTTCAAAAGCTCATAATTGCACCTCTCTCGAAAGGTGTTTCGATCTGGCCTTGGGCCAATGTCCTTCAAATCCCTATGAACTGAATTGAATGGCACCACTAATAATAAACCGCACAAACCAAAAAAAATTAGCATCACTCTAGTTCCCAAAACCTACCATACAATACATCATTAAGAAACTCAAATTTCAAACACCTAATTAGCTCGAATCTAGCTACAAGTTACATGAGAGAGAGAGAGAAAAAAAAAAATCCCTTCAAAGGGATTTGTTTAATAATCATTAACAACATCTTTGGTATGTGACTAAGTCTACAATCTTCTCTGTAAAAGAAAAAAAATGGTGCATATATAATAATCAAAAGTCATTAATTCATAAGCCGGTTCTAATCTAAAGGTAATACGTAACTGAACGAAGTACAATTGTGGATGAATTTTTTGTTCCATGGGATCATTCTCTCTCTTTCCTTTATACCCACCACCCTTTAGCCACAGCCGGATAAAAAGAACACCTGCATTTTTTTTCAAGTTTAAACTGATTAGAATCACTTAAACCTGAGAACTTTTTCAAATGAAAGCAACAAAATAGCACCAGAGAGATAAGAAACAAGGATTCTATTTTTTAATTTTCGTTTTGAATCACTTAATCACCATGTTGTATTTTAGCTATGGTAGAGGTTGTTTGTTACCTACAGCCTTTGGGTAGGGAGTAAGGACCTAGAGAGTAATGGTAATTTATGGCTAAAATTGATTTTCAAAATTACCTAGTAGCTGTTCAATTTAAGAGAATCTGATCACTTTGAATTATATGATAGAGATGTTTTCAGGATGCAATATAATCTTTAGCCCACTACATTTTGTATCATTTCCATTGCATCAAGTGGCACACTTTTTGAAAAATAACTTTTCAGTGCCACATGTCCAAAATCAGTGGCCTCTTCCCAATCTTTCTGACTTCCAATTGTTCAACAAAAATAATCGATATTGACAATTCAAATGTTTTTGCCTACATATGCCTTACCTGTAGACTGAACTCTACTATTTTGGTTTTGGTACGAGCTAAAAGGATGTTTCCCCTGCAAGACCGGTATTCTCAAGTCAGGAAATATTGAGCAATATCACAGAAAACAGTGACTAGATGGTTAAAGATGTAACTAGACCAGTGTAGATCTTGATGTTCAAATTCGAAAGCAACTTCCGCCCCAGCCAAGGTAGTTGTAACCTACAATTAGTGAGAAAAATATGAGCCAACCTGAAATGGATTTAAGATTAAAATTCAAACTCAAAGTTCAGTAGCTTACTTGTACCAATAAACTCCGTGCTTCATCAAAGTTCAAAAGCACAAAGCTTTCAAGGTCTCTTCCACCATCTGCTAGAATGAACACAACATAGCGCTGAAGCCAAACTTATTAATTTTAAGTGTACAGAAAGAAAAAATTCCATTAGGATATTGTGGAACGAATGCACTTATTCTATAGTTTGTAATTTGTACTACAAAAAAACCAACCTGGCTCTCCGGAAATTCCTTTGGATGGTCATTTTCAGAGCCATGCTTTGTATCCCAGTCTTCCCATCCTCTGATCAGGGAGGCATCATAAGCACCTTCGCATGCTCGTAAGCTATAGAAAAGAAAGGCATTAACAAGACAAAATATTAACTAATATGAACTCACACTATGAGAAAATTAGTTGCATACTGGTGATCCTAGTGTCCAAGTCTAGGTACGGGATTAAAACAACTCCAAAAATATATGGAAAAAACCGGAAAGTTATGGCAATTTCAAGAAAAAAATACAGAAAAATTTTAGAAATTTAAAAAATATGTTTGGACCAAACATGGGTTTTAAACGGGAAATAACATTTTTTTCAAAAAAGGGGTTTAAAATACGTTTTTTCGATAAAATGGGAAGCTTTTGGAAAAAATGTTTTTTCACTTTTCTTTTTCTTTTATATAAAAAAAAAATTCTCGAAAAATGCATTTCTGGTCACTATGCTGGTGATACTAGAAGAAAATTATATAGAACACTTACTGTAACACCCCGAATTTTCGCTAGTGTTGAATCGTTGACTTTCGATGATGATGCGATTTACTTTGACCGATTTGACTTTGATCAAACTTTTCATGTCTGGGGCGTGGCCTTTGACTCACTTATCTCAATTGGGTAAGTACATGATCGATTTTAAATAAACCCTTGCAAGTGTACAAGATCTGTTCTAGTAAGGCAGGAACAAGGGTGTCGAACCCACAGGGAAATCTGAAATTTTAATCAATTCTTCCTAGAGATTTAGAAAATATCCCCGAGGAAGTACCAAGTGGCAGATTTAATTTTTACCAAAAATTAACACTTTTCTAATTGCAAGAAAGAAAATAAATTAATCTAAAAATTATGTAATGAGAAATTTAAGAACAAATTTTAAGACGAGATCAAGGAATATGCTACCCCAGATTTGCATCCCTTTCTATTATTAAACCCACAGTTTTATTAATCATCAAACACACCATCATTCCAAAAGATCAAATGACTAGTAATTAAGCATGATCATTAACCCGGCATACCCTATCTAAAAACGATGACTCAGCCTAACATTGCGGTATGAATCATGCTAAAAGCATAGCGTATCTCATGATGTTTAGATCAAAACAACATAAACATAATCACAAACTTTGAGAAAAACGATTTGATGATGACAATATTATACTATGGCATTAAACATAAAATATGGGTACTTATCTGGGGATCGCATCTTCCCCGATCTACAGCTTTTAGCCACTCATCCTTGGTACAAGATCTTCAATTTCATTCAAGTCCATTCCCAAGAGAAAAGAAAACTAAAAATAAAAATATGTTCTAAGCAAGTCTCTTTACAAAAAAAATCTAAAACCAAAAAAAACTAAACTAAAATTAAAAACTAAAAGCTCTCGGAAGATAACCCTACACTAAAAACTCTATATTCAAAAAGCCCCCCCCTTACAAAGCCGTGGGCCTCTTATTTATAATAGCCGATTCAAACTAACCCTAGTTGCCTCAATCGATTGAGGCTTAGATCTCAATCGATTGAGGCTTAGATCTCAATCGATTGAACTTTGAATTTGACCTCCTTTAAGACACTTTTGCCTTTTTGTCTCAATCGATTGAAATTCATGTCTCAATCGATTGACACTAGTTGGAAGTAGATGCCCTAATTGGTGGAAATCTCCAATATGCCCTCGTGACTTGATCGCGGTTGAACTACGGACTTCGCTAGGTTAGATTTCTCCTCGCTGGGTTGGATAGTGCTCTTCGCGTGGTTGAATTGGAGAAGGATACTTTCACTGTCGCGTGGTTGCTTTTATTCATCAGTCATCGCTAGGTTGAAATGCTGTAGTCCCTAGGTTGAATTGAATGGCGCTAGGTTAACTGTAGTCGCTAGGTTGAAGTGTGTGGCGCGGGAACCGCGCGACGGCCATTTCTTTCAACTGCGCGAAGGCTTATTTACACTTTGTTCCTCGCGGCAACTTCAATATCTTCCCCTTCCTGATGGAGTTTGATTCCCTTCACGGATTTCAGCGCTTCTTTGGACCCTTTTTGTCCATAGCTCTTTTGTAGCCTTTAATTTCTTTCTTTTATACACTTGGAAGATCCAAAGGTCAGAAACACCTGTTATCATCAAAACCTCACAAAAACCATCAAATACTTTCATCAAACGGCTAAGTGTAGGATTTAAGGTATGAAATATAGTCATATTTCAGCACCGATCAGTACACCCAACCGCAAATATGGGACCAAATCCTGATGCAAACTGATCTTTGAAACTCGAACCTTTATACGGTGTGTGTGTGTTACACACGACCCAAACCCTAGGATCGCACTAGGTTCGAATCCACCCATTTCAAGTACCATTGTATATCATGGGCTTAGTTAGTTATTATTGTTAATAAATAAATTAAAATGAGAAGGATGGCGTGTGCGTGATCAAGGGCAATCATGTGCACCCTAAGTACGAACCTAACCCGAGCCCAACGACCCAAACTAGTATATGTTTGTTTATATAGGCGTACACTGCACCTACTTGATGTGGTGCCCAAAACACTGACCAAGCCCTATCTACATGCCTGACTTCGTATGTGTGCCCGGTGTAGCATGCGGTCACCGTTTGGCATTTCTAAGTGTTGATATATATATTGACGTGAACGTTATGCAAACCACATGATGGCACATTGGTCAGGGACTTGATTAGTAAATAAAAAAGTCTAGGGAACAAAATGTATTAGGTGCCTTTTAGATTTCATCTTAGACCCTTGGATTAGAACTAGTTAGCGCATTTAATGGTTGGGTGTGCTGTGTAACAAGTAAATGTACGAAATAGAGTAAGAAGTTACACGGGCCACACGCCTCTGAATTTCAGAACACTTTATTGAAAGATGCACACTTTGATGAATAGGGTCCTTATATTTATTTGTGTGAACAGTCACACAAACTCTATGAGAGCACTACCGGTCAGAAGGTTGGGTTGCATTTAAAAGATCTAAAGATCAAGCCCTATTGAGTGGATTTAAACTCTAGCTTGTGAAACTTGTGATTATAACCAATACATGACTTCCGGTGTACTAGCTTCGCACCAAAATAGCTCCCACGGTTATAAGCCAGGTTAGACACTTACACAATAAACCATTTGGAAACTCGTGGGTTTAATTTGAGAGAAGAGCCAAGAGAAAGAAGGAGAAAACCCACCATTTCCTCCCCATTTTTCTCTTTGGATGAGATCACAACGATTGCTCTCCACCTCAAATCCCCTTTCACATTGAAGAAACCCCAAACCAATTTCCAAAATTAAGAACTACAAGCCATTTGATTCTTCCGCGATCTCTCTTCTGAAGAAACCTTTGCAATAAATCCTTCGACAAGGAGGAATCGTCGCTGCTTTAACATCACCGCGATGTGCGATCCCCAAAGTTCTGTAGTTGCGTAATCAAAGCAAAGGATTGCAGTTGCGTCTCTAATTTCTGACGCCGATGATCGAAATCTTCACATGCGCATTTAAAGAAGGTAACATTTTGAAACCCTTCGCATGCATGGGTAGATCGTAGGATAAATTGGGAGATTTAAATTTATTTAGTATGTGCATTTAGATTTTGTGCAAGGATTAAAGAAATTCGGGTTTGGATTGAGAGAGAGAGATTAAATCATCGAAGCGACGAGCAAGAGCTTCAGTGTTGATTTTTGTCGATCCGATCATCGTGGATCTTGCATGCATGAATTAGAAGGAAAATTTTGTGGATTAATTATATATTTTTGTTTTAGTTTTAATTAAAGAACATTAGGAATGATTTTGTCGAAGTTCAGGGAACCAGACCCAAATTCGGAAGCTTTGGAGTTGTTAGAATCCCGCTCGAGCGAGCCTGAATCCCACTCGAGCATGGTACCACCTGAAGCCTCCTGCTCGAGCAGGAATTGTGCTTAACAATGAATCCCAATCGAGCGTGCCTGAATCCTGCTTGAGCATGGTCTCACTTGAAGCATCCCGCTCGAGCGGCCTTGAATCCCGCTCGAGCATGCTTCCCTGCATGAACCTAGTCCACTGTTTTGACTGTAACTTCTTGGTCCGACCTCGAAATTACATGATTCTTAAGGAGTCAGAAAGAAGATAACGACCCCTATAACTTTCATGAATTAACAAATTTATGAATCTAATGTTTTAAAGGTAAAAAAATGGGGGCAACTAGGGATAAGTTTTACATGATCCAACGTTAACGCGAATTTATCCTTTTCGCCCTAGTTTTGAGAAAAACTTTAGGAACTTCGACATGTGTGATGCTTAGTCATTAACATGTATGTATACGAATACTTTATAATGTAGGTTAAGGCTTGGGGAACGTCTGTAAGGATTTTTGCACCGTTTTGTATGACCCTGCGTGATTTCGCAACCGAGGTAGGAGAACTTCATTCTTATTTGAATTCATAGATTTGTGTGATTTATTTGATTTGAATGTGCGAAATGCTCTTATCTATTGAGAATTAAATTTACATATGAATAATCGAAATAAGAATATGAGTTTTGACTTTCGAAATTTTGAATCGAAATCTTGCTTTTAGAAATGAAATCAGCTGGACCGGTGAAATCCCTTGAATGTTAGTTAGTATTGGACTCCTTAAACTTCGAATATGAACTTTGGATGTTTCATCAGATTTAAACTTCAAATGTGAGCATTAGAACTGATTTAGAAATTTGATTTTTAATCATGAGTTCGCATTTGAAAACTTTAAAATAGCGAATACTTGAAATTTGACTGCATCTAGCCTCGAATCTTGAGCATGAACTTTAAATCCGTATATGCCATCGTACATGAAATTGTTATGAACCATGAACTTGATATGAATGTATTCACACTAAATTCGATACAAACATGAATCTGATATGTAATTCAAACTTTGCATGTGAATCTGTAAATGAATCTGAATCTGGACTTTGTATAAGAACTTTGACTTAAGTATTGAATCTAATACGGATTAGAACTCTATGTGTGAATTGTGAATCCATTGAATCCGTAATTTGAATCGGTGCGGCGGTAAATCTGTAATTTGAACTGGTGCGACAGTCACTCAATAGGACTAGTACAACAGTATATATGTAATTTGAATTTGAGACTGGTACAACAGTATATTTGTAATTTGAATTTGAAACCTCAAACTATGAACCGGCTCGACGGGATATCCGTGATTTGAACTAGCAAGGCAGGATATCTATGAATTGGACATGTAATCTATGTAAGTGAATCGAAACTTAAGTTAGAAAAATTGATGTGGAGCGCTATGGGCAGAATATTCGTATAATGGTAGACCGCTATGGGCGGATTTGTTTGTACAATCGTGGACCGCTATGGGCGGATTTAAATGTAAAATAATCTAACATGATCTTGAATCCGAATCACATTGGACTCTGAACCGTGTGAAACTCAACTTAAGACACGTGATTTTTAAGTTCGTTTGACATGAGAAAAAGTCTTTGTATATTTCGTTGATATGAAAATGACTTGACTGTTTTGAGATGAAAACGACTTTGAAACATGTACTCGTTTTAAAATGAATTGCTTTTGAAAACTTTTATTTAAATCTGTGTTTGATGTGAAACTGCTTTGAAATCTTGTCATTTGAATCTATGCATAAGATGATAAATGTAATTGTTCTTTAGTTCCTCTACTAGGCTTAGACTGTAGCTCACCCCTTGACTATACGTCACAGGTGTAGGTCTCGAGTGAGAATCTGGAGCTTGATGTGAATCTTTTACCACTGACCGGTGGATTTGATCTCAATTTAGTTGTGGATTTTGAGGTTGGACTTGGTACGCCCAATCATCTTGTAGGATGGTAGAAATAAATTTTTGATGCACATCTCTTGTGTAGACATGTTGTACACCCACTGTATAGGTGATGGTCGGCCATCATCGGAGGTTTTATATTATTAGCCCATATTTTGTATAAGGATATGATCATCTATTTCTACCATATGTATCTTATGCTTTGATTTTCCGTATGTGTGTGGATGTACCATGTTTGTTTCTGTATTCAGATTGTGATCTGCGACCCGACTGTCCGGGTTTTCCCGAGTATCCAAATTGTTAAAAAAAAAAAATGTGTCGGGAAAATCCGGGTTGTCACACTTACTTTTTTGTATCTATAAAGTTTGTACAGGTATTCTTACTATAAACTTGCCATTCTTGTCCTCTTAAACTATTTTGACACTGGGAGAGCAAGACCTCCTCGAGCAATTCTGTGGATCTCTCATATGAAAGAAGAAGTGAGTCATGGTTGTGAAGTCATAAAATGCATATGACAATACTTATGGGGCTCTTTTTTTCTGATACCTTCTGTATTTCTCCATTAACCCATAGGTCTCCATCAATAGGAACTATCTTACAAACAATACCTCCAACCTTGAAAGCTTCACCATATGTGCCTTCACCATTCTTGATTATGCTACTGTTGTCAAGGAAGTTACATTTTTCTATTAGTTCATGGATGTAGACCTCTGTTCTAAACCCTTTTAAAAACAAAAATTAAGAGTTGACAGTAATCAGAAAGAATATGAAATATCAAGTTTAGTAAAAGATAAGGTACCAACGAACCTAGTTCTAGATCAAGTTTTTGGTTCACTCGGTTTGAATTCAGGTTTTTGGTTCGACAAAGCCGAATGAGCCCAGTTCTAGATCGGGGTAGGGTAAGTTTTCGCTTATATTAGAGCTACGTATAGATATTTGTTATATATTCCTAAAATTTACATTTTATTTTTAAAAAAAATGATAGAATTGATGGTTTGACGTGTGTGCGCGTTAACCTAGATCTGCGGTTCGACCCCTCCTATTAAAAATATTTAAGTTTATACATAAAATAAAAGAAATAAATAAAATAGTGATAGGCCGGCTCGCTTACTAGTGGCAAACTGGACCGAACTGAACTCCAAACCGATTCACATCGAACCAATTCATAGTTTGGTCCCAGTAGTAGCAATCCGGGTAACCCTGGCCGAGACTTCTCAAGATAGTTGTCTAAACATTCCAAAATAGGACTTACAAATACTAAAGTTCATCCTATGGTTGTCAATGTCATTGATGTTACACCACATGGCATTCCCATAATCTGCATATTAGCACTCTCTAATCTAGAGGCATTTAATTTGATGCATATGATGGCAAAATTCCTTATCAAAATCAGTGCATAGTAGGTATTGGTCCAAAACATGTTCATTTGATAAATAAAAAAGTAAAAATCCTTATCAACATCAATAATTATTATTTATCACAACAACAAAAAGTACCCAGTTCACTATACAAAGCACTAAGATGCCACTAATACAAGCAAGCAGAATTTTAAGCAAACCTAAGTCAACTGTTCCATACCAGTCACTAGAAGTTGCACAACAGCTCAATGCAGTTGCACCATTAACATCTGCCTTATACGTGACCGAGTTTGCTTGCAATAAGCAAAAATATAAAAGAACGTATAAGCAACTACAAGACAAGAGAACTGATGAGGAAATTTGATTAAAGCAACCGCCCAAAACATATCGGAGGCGAAAGAAGAATATCAAAGTGATTAGAAAGAAGAACATCCAAAATTTATTGCCAGAAATTCTTTGATCAGAGGGTCTTCAACTTTCAATCCTGTCACTTTTATGTTTGGTCTATTTTAAAGTGCCAAACAAAGTTGGATTGATGCAAAATTGGTCATATTTGAAAGTTTATCGAAGTAGCTTTCTAACGAGCCAAAAATGTACAATTCCGACAAGTATTGAAGAAGTTATGGCTAGTTTTCGGAAGTTGTACAAAAAATGACGAATTTCAAGACTCCTAAATGAATTAGGATTAGTCACTTTTATTATTTTATTTTAGAAAATATGATTTTTTCTTTTAGTAGAAATATGATTAGTTTCCTTATTATTTTAGGACTTTATTTAATTATTTTAGAAGAATTAGGATATTTCTTTTATTTGCACTAGGAATTAGAGTTATATTAGGATTTATAATTTTATGCATTGGTTAGCCTATTCAAAGGCTTGTAAATAACTTGTTAAAACTTTTTGATTAATGAAAATTGCTTATACAAAATTGAGAGTTCTTTACTTTCGTGAGGGTGTGATTCTCTTAGAATGAAGAGTGATTCTGTGAATTTCGTTTGTGGTTTGGTGCGAGGCCAACTCTTCTTTCATCTCTATCTTCTTTAGATCTACGATTTGCGTAAGTAGCATACCCTACTTATTTATTTATCCATTAAATCACAGATCCAACCTATTGAACTCATAAAAAATCCAAAATCAACCTATTTGTTCATCATTAACTTATTATTAGCATTTTATTCTAAACGGTATTGAGAGAACCTTCTTTCGAGTTCATTTGATGCCTTAAAACTATCGGAGATCTAGCTGTTCATATGAACCTTAGTCTCCTAGATCCGCGATAGGAAACGTACACAATAGTAACATAATCTTAGCCCTAATATAATTATCTAATTGAATTTCTAAAATTTTATGTGGTAATTTGTTATGAGAAATTATTATTTTTGATTGATTAGATTAATTTTAATCATAATCTCAGCCCTAGCATTGCATTTAATAAGTTCCTGAAACAAATTGGTATCAGAGAAATTGTTTTTTCATCTAGCTTTTGTCTAGTTTTTGTCTGGCTTCCATCTAACCTTTGTCTAACTTTTGTCCTACATCATATAAATTTTGTCTTGCATAGTCATGGATTCCCTTAAGATAGAAGCCATGATTAAGGAACTTGCGGCCTAGTTGACGGTGAATCAAGCCGATCTACAAGCTTAGATGCAAACTCAGCATGAGGCTTTAAAAATTCATAGTCGGTCCTCTAAGGGTTTGGATGGAAATAGAGTTAGGGGATACCCTCATCATTATGAACCCAACTACGACCTTGCGGAGAAGTTTCTAAAATTCATTCGGGATGAGGTTCCAAATTTTGAGGGATGAATGAATCTCAAAACCTTCGTAGAGTGGTTGTTAAGTGTAGAAGAGTATTTTAATTGGTATGGCATACCGGATGAGTACAAAATTAGGCTAGTGAAAATAAAGTTAGAGGATAATGTCAAAAGCTTTTGGGCTCATATAGAACATTGCATTGAATCTCTTCATATTGAACTCATCTCCACATGGGAGGACATGAAGGTGAGACTTATTGAAAAGTATGTTCATTTAACACATCGTCACCTTCTTTGGAGTTTGAAAAGCAAGAAGGATAAGTGTCCTGATTGCCTTAATTATCAAGGGTTTGGATATTTTGCCTATCAGTGCCCCACAAAATTTCTCACTCTGAATTTATTGACTAAAAGAGAGAGTCCCAAGGAGTCGATAAATAGGAAAGTGGAAGAAATTGTGTATGACCCTAGTACCGTGATGAGTGAAGATGAAATAGACGAAACTTTTAACAGTTTAATTTGTGATAAAGAAGCTTCTATTTCCCTTATGAGTAGTGATGTTGAGTCACTCACATGCGGGTCGACCGAGTCATGTACGCACGATTGGTTAGTATCCGTAGAGTCAGTTGTGCAGGAGTTCTTATTGCTGGTAGAGTCGAGTGTATTGGAATCTTTAAAGTTGATTGAATCGAGTATACATGTGACAACCTAATTTGTCCCTACACGGATCTCAGGGAAAATCGGACCTTAGGATCCGAAGCTCTGAGATCACACTAAATTCCCTGGTTTAGATGCTTTGATACCACCTGTGATAGTCTGATTTTTCCCTACACGGATCTCAGGGAAAAATCGAACCGTCATCAAATCCAATGCTCGGTTACGCGTTGAACTCTCAAATTCTGATGGTACTACATACAACGACCCGATTTTTCCCTCGCAGAGTTTTAAGAAAAACCAGCTCGCCAATTCTGATACAACCCAACACGTAAAATAACAGAGTAGCCATCACATGGTTCCTATACATAACGTAAACTAAACTAAAACTAAAACCAACCACCGGTGATAGTCGACCATCACCTAAACAGTGGCGCACAAATACGTATGTACCCATATACACATCCATGGACCATTCTCACAACATACCGTGTCCAAAATTTATCTAAGAGTATGTCTACAAATAAAACTTTTTCAGGATCTTTTGCCTCAGGGACGTAATCAAGATCCTCCTCTTAACCTTGATCTTGGTCTAGATCTAAACCCGTGACATAAAAGTTGGGTGAGCTAATAGTCTAAGCTCACTAGGAACAAATTCAATATAACTTACATTTATCAAATAAAAGCATAGAATCAGTGTCAAATTCAAAGTGCTTATTTTCTCCAAGTAGGAATTTCAAACTAACAACAAGTCATGTCATATGGAAAAGGAAAGGTTAGGAGGATGCTTAGAGGCTTAAGTTGGATTAGCAATTAGATAATCAAGCATCTAAGGTTTCCTAGGATCTTTGAAGCTTAGAAAAGTGTGAAAGTAACTACAATGGTGGATGATAGGGTAGTGTTTCAAATCACTTGAGGGTTGCAAATATAATAAGGAAGGGTGCAACAGAACAAGTGAAACACACCTAGGGTATCAAGATGGTCAACAAGTCAAACCCCAAAGATGAAATTCGAGTAAGAAAACTAGGGTTACTGTAGCTAAGCCTGGCGCAACTAATAGATGCGTCAGGCAAAGGTACAGTAAAACAATGTCAAAATAGTGCTTGGGAAGTTCCTTGCCTGCGGGGGGACCCACATAAGTCTGGCACAACTATTACTTGCGCCAAGCGATTTCTAAAAGAAAATGGCTTGGTGCATGTATTAGTTGTGCCAAGTACATAGGGATCCTCGCGAAGCTCTCGCAAGGTTCCAAATGAACCTCTCGACAAGTTCAAAACTTGCCCATTTTGTGCCCAACCTTCGAATCGCCATAACTTCTAATGTACAACTCCGATCAGGGCGATTCTTGGGTCGTTGGAAAGCTAGAGACATCTACTTTTCAATAATATATGATTCAATCATAGAAGAAGATCTTAGATAGTGCCGGTGCACAACTTTTTTATCATTGTCCGGGAAAGTCTAGGTATGGGTTGGTTTTTAAAGGTTCGAAGAGGTTCTAAGGGGTCAGCGGTGATTCCTAAGGGTTAAGGATGACTCCTAAGGTTTTGGGAAGGTTTATAAGGTTACGATACCTGCCATCAGAAGCTTGAAAGTGCGCCTCTCTCAAATTGTATTTTGATCGGGCCTTGGGCCAAATTTGAGTCTTTGGTATCCGATCATTAATGATCGAATGCCAAAGATAAGAGACATTTGAAGAGGCCCAAGGCATTACTGACGGGTCCGCTATATTCAAAAGTAACCTCAAACATCAGGTGAGTAATATGGTGAGAAAATGAAAGCCTTGTATGTCAGAAAAAACGTCCGTTTCTCAAGGTCATCGGTCCCCAAGTAGTTAGTGACATTACTGGGCATAACCGAGATGGAGTGAGTTGCGAAAGCCCAATAATTGGAAAAAATATCCGCTTCTCGAGATGATTGAAGATGTTTGATATTTTAAGTTTTATTCTGAATACAACAACTTCGTAAGTAAGAGGGTGACCAACCGATACTTAAAGATAGGTGCGAAGCAAATACGCAAAGGTCCACAGTTTGCATCCAACCCTATGAGGCATTGACTGCCCCATTTTACTGGTCACGGGTGCCCCTGCATGAAGCAGAGTTAAAGGTCTTCGGGCAAACCCAATGATCTCGAAATTGATATAGTACGACTACCCGAGCGGAGCAACTAGATGTCGCAGCGCTTTTTGGGAGTACATGCCACATTTTATAGAATTTTATGTAAATTTTTTTGCTATTTTATGCAGAGATTTTTATGATTTTATGTGGATTTTTATATGGGATTTTTTTTTGTGATTTTATGTGGGTTTTTATATGGGATTTTTTATGATTTTATGTGAATTTTTATATGGATTTTTATGTTATTTTATGTGGATTTTTATGTTATGATTTTATGTATGATCAAGATTCTTTGAGCATGCTCATCGATCTCGATCCATTTATTGTAGCACAGCCTCCCGGGCAAGTCAAATAAGAGTTGATATGCCATTGGGGGTGTGTGCACCTATTGAACAACAAAATAAAAAGAAAAAAAGGGTCAGGCTAGGTGTGTACAAACTACACCTAGCCAGAATCCAGCCTGAAAGTAGCCTGGCGCAACTATTAGTTACGCCGGGCCAAATGGGGGCAAAAATACACTTGGCGCATGTAATACATGTGCCAAGCAAAACTTGGGGATGATTTTAAACCCCCCGAGCCCGAGCCAAAAGAGGGTTATTTCAAATTTTTTCTCTCCCTCCCTCTCCAAACCTAAATAGGTCTCCTTCCTAGGGTTCCCTCGGATCGATTCCAAGTGTGCTTGATTGCCGGTGTTCGCTCACATCGATTAAACACCCGCTCTACGGTGGATCAAGGACCTAATTTTTTGTGAAAGTAATTACTTTAAACTTGTTATTTTTTTATTTTTCTTGAAATCTTTTGCAATGTGTTTATGAATCTTGCTTTCTTAGATGATAAATGGGTTATTTCTCTTGTAAGCATGATTATTGATGATGGGTTTGATGTTTATTCCATGAATGATGCCCTATTTTTGCTTACTTTTTTTTTTATGGGTTTAATTAGGACATATATCTATTTTCTCTTTTTGTTTTTATTTTTGCACATAAAGAAAGAAATTTTTGTATATATAATTTTTGTTTTTGCACATAAAGAAAGGATCTTTTTGTTTTTAATTTTAATTTTATTTTTGCACATAAAGAAAGGATTTTTTTTGTTTTTAATTTTGTTTTTATATTTGCACATAAAGAAAGGATTTTTTTGTTTTTAATTTTGTTTATATTTTTTAACATAAAAAAGGATGTTTTTGTTTTTAATTTTGTAAAAAGGAAGGGAAATTTTATTATTATTATTTTGATTTTATTTTTTGAAAAAAAAGAGAGGGGATTAGCATACTTACCTTCCTTTGACCTGTAGCACAATGGTTTCTTAGCATTTGATCAAACCTGACATGATGGCTCGTATTTACCCTAGAATGTCGAGCGAAGAAGAATACGTGTAGGAGGAAGAACAAGAAGAGGGGCTAGAAATGGTCTATGGTCCCCGGGGAGAACAATTCTTTGTGGTGGAGCGCCCAGGCTGGCCTCCTCCATCAGCAGCATATTCATATCTCCAATTTCGGTATCGCTGGCAAGGTAAAGGGATAAATTCAATTTTTTTCTTGCGCGACCTTGTTGTGTTTCCATGACTTGACGCCTCTTTTACCTTGGTGCAGGCTTTGCCCCATATCGTGTTTCGAGGAGGTTGGTTGGACTTTCAGCAGTTTTATCCCAACCTCCCACCGATCATTAAGTTCTTGCTTGGACATGCCGGCTTTGAAGAGTTCCTTTCATGCCCCGCCATGCGAGCTGATGCGGCCTATCTGAGGGCCCTTATTAAGCGTTTCCATCCAGAGACCATGACCTTTCACATGGCCACGGCCGAGATGACACTAAATCCCGTAGATTGGGCCATGATTATGGGGATCCAGATAGGGGGGGGGTCCGGTGGCCAACCTTGCAGTGCCTGATCGGCATGAGATCATTCGATTGATAGGGGCCTATCCCCCCCACAAGTCTACATGGTACTGAGGTCAAAATGTCATGGCTGTCTGATCCTTTTGAGATGAATGAGTTGGTAGATCTGGGGCAGCCAGAACTGGACATTTTTATTGAGCCCGAGCGCGCGGTTATGTTGGCTCGCATCTCACTCCTCTTGCTACTGGGCAAGACCCTCTTCTCCAATGCCAGTGGCGGACATGTCTCTCTAGCCTTGCTCAACCTCATGGACAATTGGAATGACATGCATAGATATGACTGGGGCGGGGTTGGCTACGTTGCATTGGTGTCCAACCTAGTCTGAATCTCTGTTCGCAACGCAAAGTCCATCATCGGCTTTTGGCCTGCTTTGGAGGTAACCTCTGACTCTTTTGCTTTCCTCAGTTTATTTGGATGATCATTCTCTGCTTCTGACCCGTCTCTTATGCACTATTCTTGTCAGGCGTGGGAGTATTTGCATTTTCAGCCTAGCCGCCCCCTTCTTCACTCTGATATAGACACTTATCCGCTTCTAAGTAATTAGAATATGCATCGCCACAGGGATGTTGGCATAAAACACCTGGAGATGGGCCTGAGGTCCCAATTCGACTTGCTGATACTAGAGCAGGTAAGACTATTTTTCCCCTTTTTCATTTATGGGCTTCTTCTTTAAATTATGCTACATGTTTGACTGATTGGATACTCCCTGATTTGGGTAGATTATATATGACCCCTACATTGGTTCTCCTTATTGGGATTGAGCCACTGTAGGTCCATCTCGCCTCTTCATCGACCGTCACATCGTCTTTTTCTATGGGGCCTAGGCCAGGGCTTATTACCTAGGGGGGAGCGAATAGTTCATCAGTATCAGGACTATCCTGTCGTGCCCTCGGCTCCTCTTGCAGATGTCATGGCGCTGGTGGGTACTATAGAGGAGCTCACTACCGGATTCCTTCAAAATGGGGTCCCTATCGATACCTTCCTTATGCCCGGGGACTATCGGATGTGGTATGAGTCTTTGCCTTATTGGTCTCTTCTCCCACGCTTCATTCCTGGCGTAAACTTCTTAGCTTTTGGCAGCCCATGTTCTCAGGTAGTTCTTCCTTCTCTTTCAGATTGGTTCCCTATGGCTTTGGTTGACTTGTGATCTCGACTAATGGAAACCCTATTTCTTTTCACAGTTTGAGCAGGGAGAAAATTCTGATGATGATGATGGGGCGACGGCGGGTACTGCTGATGCCTCAGGAGCTGGTCCTTCATTTGGAGACTCTGGTGCTGGTGCCTCTAGTTGTTTGACTGTGGAGGTCCAAGGGTCCTTCAGGTGCCTCGATGATGCCTTCCTTGGTGGTTTATGTAAGGCCGTAGAGGAGCGGGCTCGCATATCTACGTAGGCCATCCGGGTTCCCCCTCCTGAGTTAGTTCCCGAGGTAAGTTTTTCCATTTCTGCATGTTTTTTCCTTTTAAGAGATATTCTTACTTGTAGCCCCTATAGCTGATATCCTTCTTTTTCTGAATGCAGGACTATGAGTCAGTAGTGAATCAGGCCGAATATTACCGAAACATTGTCGGTCTCCAAGATGTGGAACTGGTGAGCACCATACTAACTGCTCTTTGATTATTGCCTTGCCATTTATCTTTCAACTGATCAAATTGGTTGTTGTCTTGCAGCATGCCCGTGAAAAGGACTCGCGCTCTCAACCAACTTTCTCAGGCATGGACCTGGGTAGGAGATATTCAGACCTATCAAAGCTCTTCACATCGACGAAAGAAATCGAAGGGCGCCAACAAGGATTAGGCTTAGCTCTTGGTTTTAAACTTTAGACATTCTCAGACATATTCTTTTTAGGATTTTGATCAATTCGTAATGGATGATGTGATGCTTTGTTCACTTTCTTTTGGATAGTTTTTCAGCTTCTTTAGAATATTAGTGGTTTTTTCCTTCTTATTGCATGTTCTTCTTCCCTTGTATTATATCTGATTGCTTGTAGGATGGGTTTGATTTTGGCAAAAAAGAGGACCTCCTAGGCTACCTGCTTTGTTCAATGTTTTATTCACCTTTGATGTGGGTTTTTCATGCACAAATAAATGCTTATATAAGTTATGTGCAATATAAAAATCTTTTTTTGTTATGTGATCACAACATGAAGCACATTGAATGCTAGGGGGGTCCAAAGAAAGACCAAAATGTCCTTCAAAACCCCACTTTTACTATAGTCGATTGATTAGTGCGCATGTATTACATGCACTACCAATTCTGGTAACGCATTGCGCAACTATTACTTGCCAAGTGCTTTCACTAAAAGTGGCCTTAGGTCATCGAGCTAATCATCCGAGTGGGGACGTGCATAGTCTTTGGGAAGAGAAGATCATTAACTCTATTTGTGGTTTTTTTTTCTTTTTCTTCTTCTCGCTTTTTTTTTTTCGTTTGATGCCTTAATTATCGGTGGGGGGGGGGGGGGGGGGGGCATGGCGGGTTCTCATTTGAGCATGGTCGAACCCCTATTTCACGTGATTGGATTTAAGTGAGGTTAGCAGTTTTTACTGAGGCCGGAACATCCATCCCTTTGGATCGAATCAGCCTTCTCCCCTTACTTTGGGTCATACGTTTGACGGTGCGACCATTTAAGACATTCTTGGTTGAGACCCTGATTTGAGCTAACATGAGTGGCTCAGTCAGGGGATAGGATGGCATGGGTAGGTGACCGAAGGATTTCTTCTTTTTCTCTTTTCTTCTCTCACTTTCATTTCAACTTTCTTACTCACAACGCCCAAGGTGCGTTTTTATCATGTTCGTTGTTTCTCTCTTTTTACCCGTAGCACCCTTTCGGGTTTTCACTAAGTCCATGGGTTTGTTTTTTTACCTTCGGTGCCCTTTTGGGTTTTCATCTGGTCCACACGAACTCGCTCTTTTTACTCGTAACGCCCTTTTGAGTTTTTACTACCTCCATCTTGCTTTGAGCTTGTATTTTTTTTTTCTAATTTTTCTTTTTCTTTCTATCAAAGGCCACGACATGGACGTTGATTCTGTCATAGCCGGCCGGATGGGGTTCTTGTTGTCTCCCAGCTTGGCTTGCGTTGACTCGACGGATACTTTAACTACTCGCAGACCTTAAAGAGGGCTTTTCTTTGGGATGTATTGTGGCCATGGGTAAGGTTAGGATTTTGAAGGTATTCTGGGTTATAAGGGTTTCCTTGACTGGGTTCAGTTTCCATAACACTCTTCTTCCTTGGGGGATTTTTACTGTACATGCCCCACTTTTCCTTTCTATATTATTTTCTTTTCTTTTCAGACTTTCTCTTTCTGGGATTTTGTTTTTTCGATTTTTTTTTTTAATAGTAACTCTTTTTCTCTTGTTTTGGCTGGTATATACACACATTTTCTTTTCCTGGGAGAGGGTTATTGAAAGAAAGGCTAACGGCTCAACGGGGGTAGCAAAGGGTATGAGCATTTAGGGACATTTTTTGGCTACTAGGCTTTGAAATGATGGCCTCTTTTGTGGGGTCCTTGAGCAGTCACATATCCATTTTATCAATACTTACCTTGCCGCGGAGACCCTATGAGTAGAACCATCGGACGTATCCAGCATTGATGGGCTCAGGAAAATGATCTCCGTCCATAGTGGCGAGGCAGATGGCATACCTCGGGAGCACTTCTTGAATGACATAATGTCCTTCCCAGTTAGGCTTGAATTTCCCTCTCGGATCAGTGTGGAGGGATGGGAAGATCTTCTTGAGTATTGTGTTTCCTACCTTCAGATCTCGACTGCGAACACATTTGTTGTAAGCGCGTGCGATTCGCCTTTGATAAACTTGGGTATGACACAAGGCCATGAGCCTTTTCTTGTTCAACAGGTTCAATTGCTCAAAGTGAGATCTCTCTTTCTCAGCTTTGGATAGGCCTGATTCCACGAGGATGCAGAGTGAAGGTACTTCAACCTCTACTGGTAAGACGGCCTCAGTTCCATACACAAGGTAGAATAATGTTGCCCTTGTAGCGGTACAGATCGACGTTCTGTAGGCCCATAATGCAAACGGTAACATCTCGCTCCAATCTCGATCTGTGATGACCATTTTCTAGAGGATGCAGATGACAATTTTGTTAGCAGCTTCTACAGCCCCATTTATTTGTGGCCAATAAGGCGATGAGGGGTACTGCTTGATTTTATACTACTCACAGAAGGCCTTGATGCGCTTATTCGCGAAGTTTGTGTTGTTATTGGTGATGATGTCCTTAGGTATGCCAAATCGGCAAATAATGTTGCTTTTGATGAACTTTTAGACATAACTGGTCGTGATGTTTGTATATGACACTGCCTTTACCCATTTGGTAAAGTACTCGATGGCGATAAGAATGAACTAATGTCTGTTTGAAGCTTTTGGATTGACTTTTCTGACGACGTCAAGACCCCAAGTAGCGAATGGCCATGGAGTGGTCATGTAATGTAGATCGATGGCAGGAGCATGTATCAGACTGGAGTGTTCCTGACACTTGTAGCACTTCTGGACGTGCCCGCAGCAATCAGATTCCATAGGGGTCCAAAAGTATCCTTGTCATAGGATTTTCTTAGCGAGCATATGACCATTGACGTGGGCACCACACACTTCCTCATGGATCTCCTTCATGATGTTGACTGCTTCATCCTCTGTAAGGCACCTGAGCAAAACGTTATTGAAAGATCATTTGTAAAGGTTGCCATAGATGACGTAGCCTGCCGCTAGATGTTGAATGGTCTGTCGGTCCGTCTTGGATGTATCCTTAGGGAAAGTATGAGTCTCGAGAAAATTCTTGATATCTGAGAACCATGGTGGCTCATCATCAGGCTTTAGGGTTCCTCAATCTAGATGCAGAAGGCCAGCTCATTCCTCTGTTCGATGATGATTAGCTTCATCTCGACACCATAGGGGATCTCTATCATTGATGCTAAAGTTGTTAACAGGTCGGCGAAGCGATTCCTTTTCTGTGGGACATAGGAGAACGTGACTCCTCAAAGCATGCTATCAGATCCTCTAGGTGCTCATGGTAAGGGATCAATTTCTCATCCTTCATCTTCCAATCTCCATTTGTTTGGCATATGACTAGCTGCGAATCGCCAAATACCCTGAGGTGAATAACTTTCAGGTCCAGTGCTGCCTGTAGTCTTGCTGCACAGGCTTCATACTCGGCCATTTTATTTGTGCATAGGGAGTTGAGCTTGATGGATACTGGAACGTGCGACCCTTTCGGCAAAGTCAGAATAGTGCCAACTCCCTAGCCATCAGCATTCGCTGCTCCATCAAAATGCATTACCCAGGATTCCTCTGTTTCTTTTGTATCATCCTCCGTCATGAATAGGATGTCCTCATTAGGGAATTCAGTTCTCAAAGGCTCATAATCTGGCAATAGATTATCGGCGAGATGATCGGTGAGTGCTTGCCCTTTGATTGACTTCTGAGTGGCATAGGTGATGTCAAACTCAGATAATAGGAGCTGCCAGCATGCAGTCCACCTACTAAGAGCTGGCTTTTCAAACAGGTACTTTAATGGATCCATGCATACTAAAAATAGAACGGTCTGAGATAGCAAATAGTGGCAAAGCTTTTGTGTAGCCCATACGAGAGCCAGGCATGCTTTCTCCAGATGAGAATAGCCTGTCTCATAGTCAATAAATTTCTTGCTCAGATAGTAGATGGCTTGCTCTCTTCTTCCTATTGCATCATGTTGCCCTAGGACACATCCCATCGAGACCTCTGTCGTGGAGAGATACATTAAGAGTGGTCTCCTGGGCTCGGGGGGGGGGACTAAAATTGGCTGGTTGAGAAGATAACCCTTAATCTTATCGAAAGCAGCCTGACAATCATCGTTCCATTCAATGGGAGAGTCCTTTCTTAGTAACTTGAAGATCGACATGCAGATAGGAGTGAGTTGTGCAATGAACCGACTGATATACTGTATCCTGCCCAAGAACCCTCTGACTTCTTTCTCGGTAGATGGTGGTGACATTTCTGTGATAGCTTTCACTTTGACTAGGTCGACTCGATACCTCTTCTGCTGACAATGAAGCCCAATAGTTTTCCTAACATAGGGCCGAATGAGCACTTCTGAGGATTTAGCCGAAACCTATATTTTCTCAGCCTCTCAAACAGCTATTGGAGGTTTACTAGATGATCACTTCTCTTCGATGACTTAGCGATCATGACGTCGACATATACCTCGATTTCTCGGTGCATCAGGTCATGAAATAGTGTCGTCATAGCTCTTTGATATGTTGCATCGACATTCTACAACCTGAATGGCATGACATGGTAACAGAAAGTTTCCCAGGGAGTGATGAACGTTGTCTTATCTTGGTCCACCTCTGCCATTTTGATCTGATTATATCCAAAGAATCCATCCATGAATGAAAGCATCCTGTGCTTAGCAGTGTTATCGACCAAGATGTCGATGTATGGTAACGGGAAATCATCCTTCGGGGTCGCCTTGTTCAAGTTTATGAAATCAATGCACATATGGAACTTTCCATCCTTCTTCGACACCGAAACTATATTGGCCAGCCACTAGGGGTATTTGGAGACCATGAGGATTCTTGTGTCATATTGCTTGATGACCTCGCCCTTGACTTTCAGCATCCACTCGGGTCAGATTCGTCTCAACCTCTGCTTGACTGGCTTGATATCAGGGTAGAGTGGCAACTCATGCTCGGCCAAATCAGTGTCAAAAATAGGCATGTCCTCGTATGACCATGCAAAGATATCTCTATATGACCGAAGGAAATTGATCATACTTTTCCTTTCCTCAGGAGACAATGATGCTTCGATCTTGGTGATTCTTGGAATCTCCTCAGTACCTAGATTGACATCCTCGGTTTCTTCAACAATAGGGGTAGGACCATGCTAAAAGTCGACAAACTATTCTAGGAGTTCCTTGGGAAGCTCCTCAGTAGGGATCTCCTCGTCCAGACTTGTGACTCATACCTCTTCGTGTATTTCTACAGGAAAGGGGTCGACTTCATGTGGGAAGGGATTTTCGATTAAGGCATCTTTTTCTTTGATTTTATTCAAAATTTTAAAAGATAATATTTTTGGGTTTTGTATGTCTTTTATTTTTTTGAGATTTTTGTTTTCTTCGAAAATGGGCTCTTAGCAAAGCGAGTCCCTATATATACACGGTATTTCCTGCCAAGGGCTCATCTCACTTTTTATAGGTTATTTTTTTTTGGGAAATCGGTGCCAAATTTCAGGCCACCTGTCGCTTCCAGAGTTTGGGGCATTGTTGTTGCCTAACATGTGCCTGATTTATGTGTTTTGAATGACGAATTAATGAATATTAAGTTACATAATTTTAAATTATGAAAGAGATATCAGCACATTGAGGGCTAACAATAGCCTGCAAGATCAGGGCCAATTGTAGCAAGTTTTAAAAGTAAGTATATTAAAGATCGTCCACAGAGAATTTGTCTGAAATATGAGATAGACCTCCAGATCTGTGCTACCAGATCTGGCTCTATAATTATCTAGAAAGCAGATAAAAAGAGAGTGTTGGGTTTTGTCACGTTTAACTAAAAGCAAATAAAAAGAAGAACTAACTAACTGATCCAGATCCAAGTTGGGGAAGTGATTAAAATAAATCAAATGGAGAAATAATAACTTTCTGTGATTTCGCCTTTGAATTTTAATGGAGAATCTGCAACTAAACAGAGTTGATTCAATCTTCATCTGGCTACCGACAGATGTAAGAGCAAAAAATCAGAATTAAGGATCATGTTTAGACTTATGGCTATGATTTGTCCACTCAAATGGTCACAGATCATCCAATAGTTGTTGCCTTATCCTCAATTCGAACATGAACATCATCGCAAGTCTTTGTCGAACTAGGTTACCAACGCTAATTAAACAGGGGTAATGAATCAAGGGAAATTGCATGCAAAGTAGTGAATCTAAAGGAGTCTAATGCACTAAGGTGATCAATAAGAACCCTTGACATGAATCCAATGGAGAAAACACTTTCTGACAACCTTTAAATTCAATCTTACAATTACAGAGCACGGCTTTAGAAAGCCCTCGGACTAGCTCTTGAATCCGATCTCTTTGGAGTTACAAAAGCACTCTCGGAACTCTCAAAAGCAAAACAGAGGAAGAAATTACAAGGCATGAGATAGACTATCCGACCTAAGGAGGGAAACAGAGATGAAACTCAAAATCTGGATGCCCCAATTGGGCAAATGTCTTCTCAATTTATAGCTTTCCTCTATCCGCACAAGGTGAATTGACCAATCGAAGTGCTCAGACCGATTGCCCAATGGCCGTTGAGCACGGGATCCAGATCTGCTTCGCCAATGAAAATGCTCGATCTCGTTCTAATCAGCGCTTAGAAGCATCAATTTCTATGGGAATTCAAAAAGTCCATTTGAGCTTCTAGAAGTTCCCGCCAAGTGATTTCATCTTTGGGTTTTCACGTATGGAATATGCCTTTGGTTTGTGCTTGGAATCTTAGGAATGTCTCTGGCTTTTAATTACATTGGGGCGTGCGAGTTCTTGAAATGCCCTTCAAAGTGGTCAGAATCCCCAAGATGCCATTTCGCAGAGTTCGTGGGCCTTTTCCCAAAGTTCAATGGCTTTTGAAGCTCGTTAGAAAGTTCAATCTTCTTTTGAGGAGTTCGGATGCTCTTGAAAGATACACTGAGTTTTAGTCCTTTTCAGAAGTTTAGGGCCTTTTCGCAAAGTTCAATGACTTCTGAAGCTCTGTTCGCAAAGTTCAATCTTCTTTTCGAGGAGTGTTTTCTTCGTTTCGCAAAGTTCAAGGTTCTTTACGAAAAGTGCAAGTTCTTTGCGAAAAGAACTCTGTAGTGCATTTCTCTGTTCGAATTGTTCCCTGCTTCTCTTACAGGTCTTTGCCTCTTCTATTTAGACCTTTCCACAGCTGATGAGGTTGTTTCTTCACTTCCTTCCTTTGGACTGACATGGATTGTCATCTTTTTGGCACTTTTGAGCAGCTTTTATGGTTAAGCGTGTCTTTATTGTTAGCTGCAACATAGGCACTTAAAATACTTATTTAGTTCTCTCAAGGGTCTATCAAGGCCCAGATCAGAACATGAACATCACTGCAAGTGCTGTCAGAACTAGGTTACCAACGCTAATTCGTACAGGAGTAATGAATCAAGGGAAATTGCATGCAAAGTAGTGAATCTAAAGGAGTCTAATGCACTAAGGTGATCAATAAGAACCCTTGACATGAATCCAATGGAGAAAACACAGTTTACAGCAACCTTTTAAATTCAATCTTACAATTACAGAGCACGGCTTTAGAAAGCCCTTAGACTAGCAGTCTTGAATCCGATCTCTTTGGAGTTACAAAAGCACTCTCAGCAACTCTCAAAAGCAAAACAGAGGAAGAAATTACAAGGCATGAGATAGACTATCCTGACCGAAGGAGGGAAAGCAGAGATGAAACTCAAAATCTGGATGCCCCAATTGGGCAAATGTCTTCTCAATTTATAGCTTTCCCTCTATCACGCATAATTTGAATTGACCAATCGAAGTGCTCGGATCTGGATTGCCCAATGGCCGTTGAGCACGGGATCCAGATCTGTTATGGCCAATGAAAATGCTCGATCCGTTCACCAATCAGCGCTAGAAGCATCAATTTATGGGAATTCAAAAGTCTGTTTGAGCTTCTAAGTTCCCGCCAAGTGATTTCATCTTTGGGTTTTCAATGGGGCGGAATATGCCTTTGGTTTGTGCTTGGAATCTTCCGAATGTCTCTCGGGCTTTTAATTACATTGGGCGCGTCAGAGTTTCTTGAAATGCCCTTCAAAGTGGTCAGAATCCTCAAGATGCCATTTCGCAGAGTTCGTGGGCCTTTCCCAAAGTTCAATGGCTTCAAGCTCTGTCGCAAAGTTCAATCTTCTTTTCGAGGAGTTCAGATGCTCTTCGAAAGATACACCTGGAGTTTTAGTCCTTTTCGCAGAGTTTAGGGGCCTTTTCGCAAAGTTCAATGACTTCTGAAGCTCTGTTCGCAAAGTTCAATCTTCTTTTCGAGGAGTGTTTTCTTCGTTTCGCAAAGTTCAAGGTTCTTTACGAAAAGTGCAAGTTCTTTGCGAAAAGAACTCTGTAGTGCATTTCTCTGTTCGAATTGTTCCCTGCTTCTCTTACAGGTCTTTGCCTCTTCTATTTAGACCTTTCCACAGCTGATGAGGTTGTTTCTTCACTTCCTTCCTTTGGACTGACATGGATTGTCATCTTTTTGGCACTTTTGAGCTGCTTTTATGGTTAAGCGTGTCTTTATTGTTAGCTGCAACATAGGCACTTAAAATACTTATTTAGTTCTCTCAAGGGTCTATCAAGGCCCAGATTAAGGGGTGAAAAATGGTATTTTCCAGTTCTCAACAGGCATAGATGCCTAATTACGTACCTGCGATGTGACTCCTATACCTGTTTGGATTTGGATGGAGGGTGCTGACTGATATGGCTCTTTGGAGTCAGCCTCCAACATGTTGATCCTAGGTTCATCTGAGATTCTATCCTCAAACATTAGCATAGTCTTGTGATGTTTTACCATAGGGGGAGATTGTGCAAGTATGGAACATCATTCCTCAAAGAGAGACAACGTGGCCAGGTCTATTTCTAGGCTGGGAGGGATGATCTGGGGATTGGTGGGGTGAACAGGTGCCGCAGGTTTACGTGGAGTTAATTGAGTTACCCCTTTTCGATCGATTATCACAACCCCAACACTCACAAATGAATCTCTGATGTGAGGCCTGGGATAGGGCGTGTCCTGTAGTTTTATCCCCCTGGCTCTTACGGCTGATGTGGCACGAGGTCTCTCCTTAGCCTCTCGGACTTCTTCTTCTGTGGGCTTGTAACCTAGCCCAAATCTGACCTGCTGGCCTCCCTTGGTCTTGACCGGTTCTCTCCTGCCTTGCAGTCAGGGCCCTAGTCCTTTACCCTTTTGATAGCCCCATTTCTGGAGCATGGCCACTGTCGCTACCATTCCACCTCTGATTTTTGAAGTGATGCTTTCCGGGGGATCTAGGACTATAGCCGATACCTCGTATTTAAAACTATGGAGGTTAGTATCTTCGGTCATGTGTGGCGCATCCAACACTTTTGGTTCTCAATGCTGTGGGTGGCCTTTTCCTTCTCATCGTGTCCTTCACCTATGATGGTGATAACTTTATGCCTGGACACGAAATTAAGCTTCTGGTGTAGCGTTGATGGTATCGCTCTAACTTTGTGTAACCATGAGGCGCCCTAGTAACAAATTAAGAGAGGACTTGAAATCCATTACTTGAAATAGTATGGAGAAGGTCATTGGCCCAATCACTAGCTCAAGGTCAACTTCTCCCATTATCTCCCTTCTCGTGTTATCAAAACCTCTTACACTAGTTCTTGTAGGTCTCAACATGCACGGATCTACTCCAACTTTCGTAGCTGTTCTTAGGGGGCATACATGCAGAGCAGACCCATTATCAATTAATACCAAGGGAATTATCATATTTCCGGATTCCACTATGATATTAAGGGATTTTGAGTGACTATTTCCTTCCTTCGATAAATTGGCGTCTGAAAATGAAATGGCATTGGGAGCCATCACCTGTCCAATTATCTGTCTGACTTCATCTGGGCTCACCTGAAGAGATATATGTGCGTTCTTTAACGCCCCCATTAAGGCTTGAAAATGAAGTGGGGACGTTATCAATAAGTCCCAGACCATGATATGAGCTGGCATTCTTCTTAGTTGAGTCTCCAGTATGTGCTCTCTACTCATTTTTTTGAATGGGTTCACTACACTATCTTTCTTCCCCTCTGGTTAGGCTTGTGCTGCGGCTGGTGCCTTTGGCTGCGTAGAGATCTTCTTAGATCTGGTAACAAAGTCTACTGCCGCTTTCATATTGCCGCCAACATAGATGTCTGTCTGCTCGTAATTGAGCGGGACCTGATGAGGATTGTGGGTTGGTCCCGAGATCTGAAATGGAGTGGTTGTCGGTATCTGATGCGCTTCTACCGATGGCTCAGGAAGGGTAGGCGATACTTGGCTAATCTTCGACAGGGATGGGTGGGTGGAGAAAATGGGCCAACTAGGGGTGGCGAGGTTTGTGGATGGTTGCACCAGGGGTAATGGGGTAGGGGTGGACCACTGATAATTGGTAGGTGATGGTGGGATATGGGGGACATGATGGGCTATTGGGTAATTAATGAGGGTGGCACTGTACTATTGGTAGGCATTAATTTGTACGTAATTGATAGGAGTGGGTAATGGGAAATAAGCCCTAAGATATAAGGGCACAATTTGTGGTGCGACGTTGGGGAAGTAATCTACCAAATTCAGGGGTTCAATCACCCCAATAATTTTTTCTTGGTTACTGATTTAATCCGACAGATCAAATTCAAATTCCTCATCATCCTCTTCGATCATACCGACAATGGGTCTCGGACCTGCCCCATCGGGAGGGTGTGGGGGCAGCGGTACTTGATGTATGTTCATGTGCTAGTCCACTTGAGAAGGTGCAGGTGGAATAATTTATTCGATCTTAATTAAATCTTGTATCGCGTGCTTTAATGGGAAGCAGCGATTGGTTGGATGACCTGGACCCTGGTGAAAGTTGCAATGAGTGTTGGGGTCATAGTTCATCGGGATGAGATTTGGAGGAGGTCGTGGTTAGAGGGCTGTGACTAATCCCTTTTCTATTAATAAAGGTAAAAGTACATTCAGTGATTGCCTTAAGGGTGTAAAAACGTGATCATAGCGGGCCCTTCTCTGCTTTAGAGTCATCTGTGCTCCTTGCCCATTCTCGGCTCTTTGCATTGGCTTACTTTGGACTGGAGCTGGTTGAGCGGCTTTGAATTGGAATGGAATTATATTAGTGTTGGGTCGGGTGCTGGTAATATTCTGAAGATCAACTCCTGCTCTTTTCTCATTTCTCTGCTCAGAAAACCTTCTGACCCTGCTGGCTCCACCAGGTACGTTCTTGCTTAGACGACCTTCCCTGGTAGCATCCTGGCAACGATTGGCATTTCTGATCAAATCAGCAAAGCTAGACTACTGTTGGTAAAAGAAGAAGTTCGAGATCACTGACAAAGTATTCTTTGAAATCATCTCAATTTGCTCGTCATCAGGTATTCTATTTCTCACCTGAGCTGCCAGTGCTCTCCAATGCCCTATGTAATCGCTGAAGGTTTCATTATGGTTTTGCTTTAATCGGGCCAAGTCTGACTTGCGAGGTTCAATGTCTATATTGTAAACATATTACTCTTGGAACAAGTGAGTTAGATCTTTCCATGTCTTTATCATAGACGGTTCTAGGGACATGAACCACCTCAAGGCCGGACTAGTTAAACTTTTCTGAAAGACCTTTATCAGTAGTCTTTCATCTCTCCCATACTAACACATGTCCCCACAATAAGACTTGAGGTGTGTAATGGGATTGCCAGTATCGTTGTATTTATAAAAAATCGGCATTTTAAATTTTGGGGGTAGGGGGACCTCAACGAATAAACACAAGTCTGAGAAGTCCATGGCATGGATTTCAGCTCCACCCATTTCTGGATTTTGTGTAGCTGCTCTTTCAACTGCTCTGACTCCTTAGACAGGGGGTTACCCTTTTAGCAATCAGTCAGGATTCACTCTGTGCTACCAGGATATTGGTTATTATGGGAGGAGGATTAATGTTAGCCAATGCCCCAGCATAAGCCTCACTGTTCCTGATCTCGTCCTCTTCATACTGTTGGTCTACATAGGGTGTAGTGAGGGTGGGATTCTCTTGTTGTTGTTGCATGGAGTGAATGGGGGTCGGATGAGACCATTGAATGTGAGGGAAATTTTGCGAAGTGACGGGATGAGTGGAAGTTAGATTTTGGGGTGGGGCCTGATGGGGCAATTGGGTATGGTGAAAAGCTTGAAGATGGCTTTGGGGTATAGGGGCATGGGAAAATTGGGGTTGATGCAAGGCATGGGCTTGAACTGGGTATGAGGGTTGTGGGTGAGTGAAATTTTGGAGGAATTGTGAAGGCTAGGTTTGGGTGTAGGGTAAACAGCTCTGATGGGTTTGGGCCATAAAGCATTGATAAGGTTGGGACATAAAGCGTTGTGAGGGTTGGGCCTTGAGGCTTTGGGCCTCTGGCCCATTGAGCCTTGGTGGGTCTAACCCATTGGGCCTTGGTGGGTCTGGCCCCTTGAGCCTTGGTGGCTCTGGCCCATTGGGCCTTGGGATATATGGGTCATGGGCCCCTGATGGGTCTGGGTGATGGGGGTTTGGGCCATTGGGCCTTGGAGGTTTTGGGTAAACGGGGTTTGGATTGTATGGATGATGGGGGGTTGATGGGGATCATGGGGGAGTGAGGCATGGAGGCTTGATAGTGAATGGGAGAGGTTCATGGATGTGTGGTGTGGATAAGAGGGGTTGTTTTGGGAGGCCTTCCAACTAGTGTAGGCCCGGACCATCTCCTCCATCATGGTCATTGGAGAGGGATCAGATGGAGATGGTGCGTTTGAGGGTATTTGGGGTGTGGATGAAGTGGAGGTGTGAGAAAAATTGGGCATGACCCCGGTAAAATTGGGCATGACCTGGGTAGATGAGGGGATATGGGGTGGGTTGGAGAAATTAGGTGGGATATTGGTGAATGTGGGTGGATTGGGTATATATTGGGATGATGAGGGATGTGGTATGGATGTGGGGGGTGAGAGAGAAAAGTTGGTCATGGTCCCGGTAAAAATGGGCATGACCTGAGTAGATGGAGGGATGTATGGGGGGTTAGTAAAATCGGATGCGGCATGGGTAGATGCGGGTGGATTGGGAATGTGTGGGAAAATGGGAAATGGGGTTGATGTGGCATGGATATGGGGGGGGGGGGGAAATGGACATGGTTTGGGAAAATGATGGAGAATAGGGTGTTGGATTTTGAATGTTTTGAGAGGTGGTGGACGGAAAGATGGGTGCACCGAAGGGCCCGGTGATGGTAAATGGAGAATGGGTAAGGGGGATGGATGTGAAAACTTCTTCCACGTGGGAATGAGTTGGAGAATGTGGCGGGGATGAGTCAGGATCAGCATTTGCCGGGTCCACTGCCCACGACATGGCTCGGTATCGGGTAGCGTACCGGTGCCTCGGGTGGGGCACGTAAAGTTTCCTCCTTCTTCCCCTACGAGATGATGGAGGTGAAGGCAATGCCGTTATGCCAGCACCACAAATCCCTATTTTGGTTTTTTTTTTTATTTAATTTTTTTTTAGAATTTTTTATAAATGAAATGATTTAAGGATTCTGGGGCCTTTGAATTCCCGTCTCAGGTGGCTTTCGTACCCAAAATAAGTCCCACGGCAAGACCTCGATGCGCTTAGGAAGAATCGAAGGGAAGCCTTTTGATCTATTGAAGGCACAAAAATCGATACAAACAACCCGATCCCCCGGAGCGGATAAAAAAGAAGTCACCTTCCTTTGCCCGACAGGAGTGTATTGGGTGTCGGATAATGCAGAATTTAAATAGAGGTGCTAAACCACTAATGGGAGAATCCGGGATGGTGAGATAGGCCATAGATTTTGGCTGCACTGCCTAAAACAGACTTGGCGCAAGTGTTAGATGCGTTAGGCAAAATTGCTCAGACTCTAAGCTTGGTGCATGTATTAGTTGCGCCAAAGCAAAATTGGGTAATTTTGGCTTGGCGCATGTATTAGTTGTGCCAAGCAAGATAGTGGGGTCAAACTGGTTTGACAGCAGAAACAACAGCCCGAAATGAGTCTTTTTTTTGGTTTTTCTGAAAGATATGCTTCTGGGGACAACTTGCTTAATTGCACCGGGTCTCTCCTCATTGAACCTAAGGAATACAAGGCCGATGTGGGTCTACTAACGCTCTCTCCCCATGGATTTTAGGCTTCGTAACGAGATAGGTAACCCACCCAATATACCTCCAGTGCAAGCGCTTTCTCAGATACTAGGTGGGCTGGTACTTTTCCGGATCATCACCATAGGGGCTGCCACCGTACTAAGAATCGGATGTTTGTATCTTTGCTTAGAAAAACCTAACCCTTGAAAATCTAACCCCGCAAAATTCAATTAAGTCCCCTTTGTTGGTTCAATTTTAATTTTTAATTTTTAGCGGAGTTTTCTTTAAAGTCCAAAAATGGGTGGTGATGGTCCCGTGCCGCTTCTACGGGCCGACGTCCACTGATGGTATATGATCGAGTGAAAGTAAATGCGCACGTAGGCCCGCCAAACGGCTAAGGTGTATAAATGACGGAAAGATAAAGGAAACTAAATGACAATGTGCAAGTATGCTCGCCAATTGGCTAAGGCACTTTAAATGATATAAAAGTAAATAAACGTAAATGCAATGCGCAAGTAGGTTTGCCGATCAGCTAAGGCATGTAAATGAAGTAAAAGTAGGGGTGAGAAAAAGATGAAATTGTAGAGGTGAGTAAAAAAATAATAAAAAAACAGCAATAAGGTTAGTGAAATAAAATAAAAAATGTCAAAATTTAAGGGGAAGCTCTACTAGCTTTTCCCTAGCAGAGTTGCCATTTGTTCAACCGTGGGATTTAGAGTCGCCACCCGGAGCTTTTGGTGTCCCAGAAAACCTAAAATTAATATTAAATTCACCAAAGTGCCAAATATGACTCTGATTCACCGGTCTACACCAAAGGCTCTTGGGTAGGGGCTTCGGTTATAAATCGGGAAGGTGTTAGGCACCCGATCAACCTGCTTAATGCGGTCTCTACTTATGGCCAAAATAGAAATAAAATAAAAGAAGCAAAAAGGTCCTTCCTCTTGCCCTAGGGCACCAAAATCTTATTTGTACCCCTCCGTTCCTATCGGAATTTTGGTAGCGTAATGACACAAATGCGAAGATAGAGGAAGAACAAAAAAGGTAGGGGAGTAGAGGGGAAAGTCAGAGCTCTCAGGCCCTTGTTGCATTGCTGTGGATCCTTGCATAGGCGTGCTTCAGTGAGCTTCCAATGGCTTGTATGGTTAGAACAAGGGTTCTAGCTCCTAGGGCTTGATAGCTAAGAGGTAGAGAAGGAGGGCTAAAGGGTAGCTCTCACCTAAACTAAGAGGTTTTAATGAAAGGTAAGGTCTAAAAGGGGGCTTGGGAATTCTGGAATTTGTATACAAAAGGGGCACCAAAGGGGAGAGGGAGCTTCTTTCTTAATCTTCTCCTAGGAAAATTTTCAAGCCCTTTCAAAGGGAGGGGTACCTCTCTATTTATAGGAAAAGGAGAGGTTAGCAGGATGCTTAGAGGCTTAAGTTGGATTATCAATTAGGTAATCAAGCATCTAAGGTTTCCTAGGATCTTTGAAGCTTAGAAAAGTGTGAAAGTAGCTCCAATGGTGGATGATTGGGCAGTGTTTCAAATCACTCGAGGGTTGCAAATAGGATAAGGAAGGGTGCAACAGAACAAGTGAAACACACCCAGGGCATCAAGATGGTCAACAAGTCAAACACTAAATATGAAATTCGAGCAAACAACCCAAGGTTACTATAGCTAAGCTTGGTGTAACTAACAGATGCGCTAGGCAAAGGTACAGTAAAACAGTGTTAAAACAGTGCTTGGGAAGTTCCTTGCCCGCGGGGGGACCCACATAAGTTTGGCGCAACTATTACTTACACCAAGCCATTTCTGGAAGAAAATGGCTTGGCGCATGTATTTGTTGCGCCAAGTACATAGGGATCCTCACGAAGCTCTTGCGAGGTTCCAAATGAATCTCGACAGGTTCAAAACTTGCCCATTTTGTGCCCAACATTCGAATTGTCGTAACTTTTGATGTACAACTCCAATCGAGGCGATTCTTAGATCCTTAGAAAGATAGAGACTTCTACTTTTCAATGGTATATGATTCAATAATAGCAGAGATCTTAGCTAGTCTCAGTGCACAACTCTTTGATCATTGTCTAGGAAAGTCTAAGTATGGGTTCGGAAGGGGTTCTAAAGGTTGGGATTGGTTTCTAAAGGTTCGGGGTGGTTTCTAAGGGATTAGGGGTGATTCCTAAGTGTTTGGGATGACTCCTAAGATTTTGGTAAGATTCCTAAGATTACGATACCTGCCATCGGAAGCTTGAAAGTGTGCCTTTCTCGAAGTGTGTTTCGATCTGGCCTTGGGCCAAATTTGGGTGTCTACACTCTTTTTATATTTTTTTATATTTTTATTTTTCTTTGATCACTTCTTAAGCTTTTATAGGTTTATTCAGAGTAACAGATCAAAACTTTAACACTTTTTCTAGCCACAAAGACTAGAGGCTCAGATTCGTTTCTCTCCCTGCTTTCAAAAAATATATATATGTATTTATATATATATATATATATTTATTTATATATATATATATAAATATATAACTAGTATTTTTTGTAAACATGCAAGGCCATAATTACCTAGTGTGGCCAAGCTATCAGTTGACTTATGACCCTCAGGAGTACTCACCTACCCCTGAGCAACTCCTCGCTGCTCAATGGGGAAGTCCCTAGAACTTCTATAATCATCTGTGGGGAGACTATTACAAATTTCCACAGATGACCCAGCAAGACTACTCTTATGCACATCAACAATACCCCTATAATTCTCAACCAATATATGCCGCAAATCATTTTATTGAACAATCACCTATTACGGACGAAGATGTCACTATTGTTCAGATTCTCCGAGATCTGCATTAACATGCGCATCAGCGTTCTAGGGAATTATCTCAACTTTCCCAAATTTCCCAAGATTTATACTCCTACTCTCAGACTATTGCAAACCTAGGAACCAAAATTGAACAGATTGCTACACAATGGGAGGAAATAGGGAATAATGAAGGATCGCCACTACCAGCGATCAACTTAGGGGGAAAATTGAGTGATGAGATGGTAAACAACCCTACACCCCATGCCTAAGCTGTTCAAACTTTACGAAGTGGTAAGGTTATGGATAACAAAGTAGATATGGCTAAACCAATAGACAACCCTGAACCTCAGAAAAAGGAAAACAAAGTTATACAGGAAACCTCACCGCCAGAAAACACAAAAAAATTAGAAAATAAAAAAATTAAGGATAATGGTATACCCATATCTGCGACCGAAGTTCCCTATGTACCAAAGTTACCATTCCCTAACGCCTTTGGTACACCATCACCCTTTAACAAAAATTCACAAATACTAGAGGAGCTCACAGAAATCTTCAAGGAAGTGAAGATTAATCTACCTCTATTAGAGGCAATTAAATAAGTCCTTCCCTATGCACGATTCTTGAAAGAGATGTGCACACAAAAATGAAAACTGTGAAATAACGTCTCATAAAAAGTTTTCTTAACCGAGTAAGTAAGGTCAATCTTACAAGCCAGGATCCCTCCCAAGCTCAAAGATCCGGGAATCCCTATGATCCCCTGTATCATAGGAAACCATGATATAAGCAAAGCACTCCTGGATTTGGGAGAAAGCGTAAATTTGCTACCATACTCTGTCTATGAAAAACTAGGACTAGGAGAAATAAGGCCTACTTCGGTAACTCTTTAGTTAGTCGACAGATCAGAAAGAAGGCCAATAGGAGTAATTGAAGATGTCATGGTTGGAGTCAATAAATTTGTTTTTCCTATCGACTTCCTGGTGTTGGACATGGAACCAAGTTCAAAATCCCCAACACAAATTCCTGTTATACTCGGTAGACCATTCCTGGCTACAACCAACGCATGTATTAATTGCAAGACCGGGGCAATGGATGTTTCTTTTGGAGATATGTGAATCTAGTTGAATGTTTTCTCGGCAGCCAACCAGATGGCCTCAATCGACGATGAGGAATGCTTCCGCATTAATGAAATAGAAGAACTGATAGAAGAAGCATTGCCTATTGCCCTATCTAAAGAAATACTACAAGCCTCATCATGGTATATGGATTCAGAAGAATCAGACTTTCAAATAAAAGAAGTAACCTCTGTGTTGGACACATCTGCCTATGAACTCCAGTCCAAAATATGGAAACCATGGATAGAACCTTTGCCTACTACTTCCAATGAACCCTTATAATCCTCCATCGAAAAACCACCATCCTTAGACCTGAAATTACTTTCCAGCACCCTTACGTACGCTTTCCTTGGACCTAATGAAATTCTACCAGTAATCATTTCATCTGCTCTCAGTAGGGAACAAGAGAACAAGTTGCTGGTCATACTAAAGAAATTTAAATGTGCAATTGAGTGGACCATCGCGAACCTCAAAGGGCTTGATCCGTCTATTTGTATGCACCGAATTCATTTAGAGGATAATGCCAAAACTTCATGAGAAAGTCAGCGACGGTTGAATCCAAACATGAGGGAGGTAGTACAAAAAGAGATCGTAAAGTTGTTAGATGCAAGTATTATCTACCCAATTTCCGATAGCCAATGGGTAAGCCCCATTCAGGTAGTTTCAAAGAAATCTGGGATTACTGTGAAAGAAAATGCATCCGACAAACTAGTGCCATTACGTGAAACCACGGGGTGGCATGCATGTATTGACTACCGGAAGCTTAACTCCTTGACACGCAAGGATCATTTTCCATTACCCTTTATTGACCAAATCTTGGAAAAACTTGCAGCTCAAGAATATTTCTGCTTTCTAAATAGATATTCAGGGTACAATCAAGTACTGGTGTATCCGGAGGGCCAGGACAAGACCACCTTCACGTGTCCTTTTGGAACGTTTGCTTACCGATGCATGCCCTTCAGGCTGTGCAATGCACCAACAACCTTTCAAAGATGCATGATGGCTATCTTTTCTGACATTATAGATAGGTTTCTGAAAGTATTTATGGATGATTTTTTGATATTTGGCCGAACCTTCGATTCCTGCCTTGATCACCAGGCCCTTGTTCTAGAAAGATGTGAAGAGACCAACCTAGTGTTGAGCTAGGAGAAGAGCCACTTTATGGTTCAAGAAGGCATTGTTTTAGGACATATCATCTCCAAAAGAGGAATAGAAGTTGACAGGGCTAAAATTTATATAATAGCTAATCTACCTCCACCTACCTCGGTGCGGCATATTCAATCTTTCCTTGGCCATGCCGGTTTCTACCACCGCTTTATTAAAGATTTTAAAAAAAAATTGAGACCCTTATGCCACCTATTAGCTAATGATGTCCTCTTCAATTTTGATGATGCCTGTCTTGACGCGTTCAATAAGCTCAAAGCCCTTCTCTCGTCCGCACCAATCATTCAATCGCCTGATTATTCCCTACCTTTCGAAATAATCTGCGATGGATTCGACTATGCAATAGGCACCGTCTTAGGACAACGGAAAGATATGATTCCCCATGTAGTTTATTATGCGAGTCGTACCATAATTGAAGCACAAGTTAACTACACCACTATTGAGAAGGAACTTCTCACTGTCGTATTTGCATTAGACAAATGTCGACCATATCTATTGCGATCTAAAACTAACATTTTTTTGGATTACTCTGTACTCAAATATTTATTGGCAAACAAGGATGCAAAACCGAGACTAATCTGGTGGATCCTACTTTTGAAGGAATTTGACTTCGAAATAAAGGACAAGAAGGGAGTTCAAAATATAGTGGCGGATCATCTGTCCAGACTCGAGATACCTCAGACCATCAGTGAAGAACCTCTCCATGATACCTTTCCTGACAAACAACTTTTTGTCATACACATAACAGTTCCATGGTATGCCAATATTGTAAATTATTTGGCAATAGGTAAGATCCCCACAAACTGGTCTAATCAAGACAAATATATTACTTTGCTAATGCTAAATATTATAATTGGGAGGACCCAGACCTATTTAAAATATGCTCAGACCAAATAATATGAAAATGTGTGCTCGACAATGACACCCACAATATCCTACAATTTTATCACGCATATGCTTGTGGGAGCCACTTCAGTGGTAAGAAAACGGCTGCCAAGGTACTACAATCAAGATTTTATTGGCCATCGTTATTCAAGGATGCTCAGCAATTTTGTTAGGCCTGCAATCGATGCCCGAAATCAGGTACCATGTCCTAAAAGAATATGATGCCCTTACATCCAATTTTGGTTGCAGAACCCTTTGATATATGGGGCATAGACTTTATGGGCCCATTCCCACCCTCATACAGTTTTATTTATATACTTATAGTAAATTGAAATACTCTTGGACGACTATCGCACTACCGACTCATCCGTAGTAAATTGATGTATAATTCTAAGATTAGAAAACTTTGGAACTAAGTACACAAGCATGGGCAATCGTACTAAATATGATTTCTTTAACAAAGCCATCTCTAGCATCTCATCGTAGTGATTGTCGAGATTTATTAACAAATTTATGAAGAGCATGACCTTTAATCCAAAAGGCGTCGCCCCAAATCACGCTACACAGACATGTCCTTCACCATTAATAAGAATACCAACTGGTCGAATTCCTCAACGCCTGCCTTAACCTCCATTAATAGCAATTTTTCACATTCCAGACCCTTTATAAATAGGAATTGATATGCCCAATACCCTTACTCTATTCTTCCTGCACCCTCTTCCATCACCACCCTTCTTGCCATGATGAAACCGCTGACTTGGGCAAAAATTTATGAGGTGCTTGATAGGCTCCTCCAACGAGAAGCCGACAAATTCTCCGCCCTCATTGAGGAAAAGAGGCAGCTAATCGATGAACCCATCTCTCTCCTGCCTAAACCAGGAGACAAAGATGATTCACCACTCCCATCTCCTAAACGACAAAAAGCTTCAGCATCTACTCCTCCATCATCTTCTTTAGTTTTGTGTCCCTATCTTTTTGTTACTGGCGATAATATTTTTGTTCGAACGTTGCTGTCAGAGTATTTGTTTAGTGTGTGTTTATATTTTTCCTAAGAATTTTAGTTCATGTAATTAGTTTTCTTTCCATGTTGCTGTAATTAGTTCATAAATGACAAGTTTTTTTTTTAATATCCTCTTTCTTTTATTTTTGCTACTAACATCTAACATTTAACTTTATAAAATCGAAAGTATTTTTCTCCCAAGTTTGGGGGGAAGAATTTCTAATTTTTTTTATAGATTATACACCCGATTACTAATATAGCAGTAAAGTAATTGGTAACTTTTCCTGTATGTCCCCCTGTATTTCACAATGAGGACATTGTCCTATTTTAGTTTGGGGGGGGCATACACCACCTTTGTATAGATTAGTTTAGTTTTCTTTTTAAAATTTTAAAATTTTAATTTCTTTTTAAAAAATTTTTTTAGGTAAGTTAATCATTATATGCAAATTATGAAAAAAAATAATATAAAAATTTGAATTTCTTAGCAAACCATTATAGTAGTAGTTCAAAAATTAAAATAAAAATAGTTACAATTCAAAGTAAAGCATTTCTAGAATATTGTATTAGAAGAATGTTTGAAACTATATGATTTATTTGAACTATAAAATATTTTAGATTATAGTTTCAAAATCATATAACTAGTGAGCTATTGAGCCTATTCCTCTTTATTCTGAGAGAAAGAGAGACTGTTTTTATTCATGCTTAATTTTCTTTGAACTGCTCTACTATTGCTTTCAAACTAAAATCTCATAATGCAGAACTTAGAATCAATATATTCTATAATTATAATAATTTATTTGTTTAAAACTGTCTATTAAATATATCAAAGTAATAAGACATCCATATTAGTAAATCGTGAAAATGATCGAAGGCCATTTTTTTAACCAGAGCCAAAAAGCCAAAATGCCAAAATATTTATCATTTGAACCCATATTAGAAGCCTAAAAATTAAATTTCTTTGTACCAAAATTTTATAAACCTTTAACCATATGTATTGCCCAAAACTTTCTATCTTTAACACTTACAATTTTTGAGAGTTTAGAATATAAAAGAAGGGAAGAGAAGGGAGTGAAAGGAGTATGATTTAATAGACTAGGGATCTACTGAAAAGGGTACAGCTGAAAAAGAAATACAAATGTATGAAAATATAGGAAAAGGAAAGAAAAAGAATGAAAAATCATAAAAGACGGTTTTATGAAAAAAGAAGCAAAAAGCTTCCAAATTGAAAAGGAAGAGAAAAATGGGATTTACAAAAAGAAAAAGAAATGGGAAGAAGTTATTTAAAATAAGGATACTTATTGAAGCTGAAAAATAGAAGAAGAAGAGAAGGAAGAGCTAAACTCTTGGAAATCATTTTAAATCCTCTTTACCTTTTTCTTTAAAACCTTTTGAAAACCCAATACCCTATTACAAGCTAAAGGAAAGACCTTTGTGATTTACGATTTGCAAAAATGTGAGTCTAGTAGAGATATATGAAATAGATACTATAAATAAATAAAGAAATTTTATGAAAAAAATTGATTATCTTTTCCATGAGATTTATCTTTTTAGCTGATTGTCCTTTGAATTTATCACGAACATATCCTATTATGAGAAAACAAAATTTCGATTATTTTTGAAAGTATGCCAATAAGTGAGAGTTTGGATGAAAATATTTTCTAAAAACTCTAGTTTAGAAAAATCTATGATGAATAAACTTTTCACTGATATGCACACACTCCACGCTATACAAGAATTGAAATTATTGAGTTTTGATCAAGGATAATTACGATGATGGGAAGCTAAGGATAAAAGATTTGAAATATTTTGAAATAATGAACATATAATGACTAACTAAATAATTAGTAGTGTACAAAAATTTGTTTATATTTTAAAATTTTACTTTTGAAAAATATTTTGAAAAATCTAAAAAAATTTGAAGTTTATAGGTAACTTTACTGAAAGCCTTCAGGAAACTACAACTCCTTCACTAGGGATCACCTAAGGGTTTAAAGGCTTATTGCATTTGCTAAATACAATCGGGCTCCCTACGAAAGTAGCATTTAAATTTTAAAGTTTTAAATATTTTATGTTTCCTTGTTTGCTAGGGACTAGCAAGACTTAAGTTTGGGAGTGTGATCAATCACATAAATTACCATTTTGTCACCCTTAACTTAGTGATGCTAGAATTTAGTTTGTCACTAACGAGTTATTGATGTGTAGATATTAAAGATAAGCAATAAATTAGAGCCTAAGTATTAATCCATGTCAAAATAAACTCAAAAAGTAGTAAAAAGATTAAACATTAAAGACGATTCACCAACAATAGGAAGGCTGAAAAATCGTAATTCTTCAAAAGATGATTCTTCAAAAAATGACAAAAGAAGAAAGCAATCGATCCAAAATAAGAAATTGTTAGTTGAAAGCCTACTGAAAATAGAAAATCGTGAATTACGATTTTTCATAAAGAATAAGAAAGAAATCGTTATTTATGATTTCCTAAAAATAGAATCTTTCTACTACACATTGCTGTTACAGATCATGTGAGAATTTAACACTGCCATATTCAAAATTAGAAGACTCTTGTAATTAGAAGTCTGATGAACCACGGATCTGAGAAGATTGATAAAGATCTAATCCGAAGGAATCTGCTGCTGCTTAATAAAGAACAATCCAGAAGTGCGTCAACTAAAGAAAGCAAGGAAAGATAAAATTAGGAATTAGAGTTATATTAGGAATCTTTTATTTTTAGTAGTTTCTTTTATTAGAACTAGAGTTTTATAAACTGACCCCTTATGATCTATAAATAAGAGGGCTTGGCATAGGAATAAGCATTGAAGAATTTCAGCATCAATTGATTCCTGAGGTTGAATTTTCTTCCGATCAAAGTAGTGTAACATAGTTAGAGTAAATTAGATATCATAGGTTTCTCAAGAGTAATTGGCGACTGTAATTGAGTGCTGAAGATTAGTGTAGATATCCTCGTTTCTCATAAGCAATTGACGACTGCAGCTAAGGGGTGAAGGATATATTTTACTTTGCTTTCTAGTTTAGATTTTTTTTTCTTTGTAGACATCTCCAAGTTTTAATTTGAATTGACGACTCAGGTTAGAATTTACAGATTAGTGTAATGGTTTTTACTTTTTCATCTTCAGTTTTCTAGAGTTTGATTGACCCCCAAATTTGTAGTTGATTGTTGATTAGATTAGATATGTATTGATAGGATCTTAGACTTGATTGACGACCAACGCTAGGAGACTAGAAATATGGTATAACGTTACTATTTATTTTCACAAATATTTGAAAGCTGACGATTAAGATTGATGATCTTAATCTGAAGAAGGACGATTTGGATTTATTTTTATGCACTTTAGTTTAATAACCAATTCTTTTATTCATATTTCTCCAGTAGATTAGATCTTAAAGATAAATTAAAGTTTTTAAGATAAGAATTTAGATAAAAGATATAAACTAGGAATTAATTAGATAATAAACTTTCTTGTGGGATCGATCCTATACTAGCTTTAAAATTTTCATTATGCGCTTGCAATAGGTTAAAACTTGAATTTAATATAATTATATTACATAATAATCAACCGATCACCGTCGCACCAAATTGTGGGGGATTCGTTTGAATGAACCTTAAATCACATGTTTTAACATATAGTAAGATGTCAAACATTTTATAGCTAGATTCGGAGTTCAGAGGTTCAGATTCAAATTCGGATCCAAAGTTTCGAAATTCACATTCACATTCACATTTGGATTTAGAGTTCAGAAGTTCACATACGAATTCCTATTCAGAGTTTGGAAAGCTCATATTGAAATCCAGAAATCAATCTTAGATTATAGTTCAAATTCTAGTTCACAAATTCAGATGCAAAGAGTTTCTAAAGTTTAAATTCAGATTTACCGGTCAAATTCAGATGTAAAGCATTCTGAATGTTCAAATTCACATTCATGGTTCAAATTTAGATGTGTGCAACTATGGATCTCATCGATCTGTCGTGACGATGCGCTAAAAAATGGAGTCGTCACCCAAAGCTTTTGGTGTCTCGGGAAACCTAAAAATCGATATTATAAGCTCCAAAGCAAAAAGAAGACTCAGATCCGGTCTATGCCAAAGCCACTAGGCAAGGACTTCGGTTATCAATTGGCAAGGTGTTAGGCCCCTGATTCTCCCACTTGTAAGCGGTCTCTACTATGGCCAAATGAAAATAAAATAGCAAATAAAGAGAAAAAGTGAGCGGCACTTCCCCTTGCCCGAAGGCACTCCGATTCTAATTGTGCCCTCCGCAATCACTAAAATTTCGGGGCATAACGGCTCACATTTTAGGATAGAGGAAAAGCAAAAGAAGGTAGAGGAATAGAGGGGAGAGTCGAAGCTCTCGAGACCTTGTAGCACCACCGTGGGCCTTCGCGTTGATGCCGATTCCGATGAACTTCCGATAGCACAAAGGGTTAGGAAAAGGTTCTTACTATCTAAGGCTTAGGAAGAAGATGGTTGGAAATGATGGAATGGGAGATAAGCTAAGGCTTTATTCTTGCTAAATTTATAGTTGATTGATGATGGTGGATGTAATAGTGCAAGGGGGATGAGAGCTAAAGGTTTAGCTTTATAGGTTAGGAATGATGGAGGTGAGGAGTTAATTTGCTAGATTTTATTCTCTTTGATTTCAAAAGTCCTTAGTAAAGGGTGGGTGACTCTCTATTTATTGAGAAAGTGAGGATTAATGAGGGGTTTAAGTGCTAATGGGTTTAGAAATTAGGTAATGGGATATCTAATGTTTTTGGGTTTTTTTAGGATTTAGAAAGGTGTGAATTGGGTTTTGATGGTAGATGATAGGGTAGGGATTTAAATGGAAAAAGGGTGATAAAGAGAGCTAGTAGGGGTAATAGGGTCCTAAATAAACACACCTTGAAACCTGGGATGGTCAACAAGTCAAACCACAAGTTGGAATTCAAACATTTTTGAAGTAGAAGCCAATTTTAAGCTATGCGTACATTGGATGTATGCATAGATTAGGAATAGTGCACCTGAGAAGTTCAGAGCCCGTTTTGGAGCTCAATCTGAAGCAAAAAAAAACAAATTTGTCTACATCCAATGTACATATGGCCATTTTCTGCAAAATATTGCTCATGCGTACATTGGATGTACGCTTATGTAATTTCTTACACATTTAGGCATTTTTCAAATCGCCCTAACTTTTGATGTACAACTCGGAATAATGCAATTCTTGGCTTGTTTGATAGCTGAGAAACTCTACTTTCCAATAGTATAGGATCCAATTATTGTAGAGGTCGATGTAAACTTTGGCACTCCTCTTTCCATCCCCTATTTTGGTTGGGCTTTCTAAGGGTCTAGGAAGGGTTTTAAGGGTTTGGGTTAATTCCTAAGGTTTTGGGATGATTCCTAAGGGTTTTAGGATGATTCCTAAGAGTTTGAGAATGCTTTCAAAAGATCAAGGGTATGCCTTTCTCGAAGTATGTGTGGATCCTACCTTAGGATAAATTTGGGTGTCTACAGATGCCCCTCTTTGGTATTCGATCACTAATGATTGTATGCCAAAGAAAGAGACGTCTGAAGAGCGCCAAGGAAAATGCTAATGGGTCCACTATATTTAAAGTGTACCTCAAACATAAAAAAGTAAAAGAAAAAGTAAACGGTGATAGTGGAAGCCGAATGTATTGGGAAAATGTCCGTTCCTCAAGGCTATCGGTCCCCAAGCGTTTAGCGACATTACTGGGCATAACCATAATGGTATAATTGAAGATGCACGATGTTTGAGACTCAATTCAAATAAGACAGCTCCGCGAGCAGGAGGGTGATCGACCCATATTTAAAGATTGACATAAAGTAATGACACAAAGATCCAACAATTTGTGCCCAATCTTATGAGACATTAATTGCCCCATTTGATCCATTACGGGTGCCCGTATGCGAGGTAGTCGAGATATGTGAACGACCTCATCGACCCTGAAGTTATTTTAGCACGACTACCTGAGCAGAGAAAATAATGATGTCGCAACGCTTTTTGGGAGTGTGTGCCACTTTTGATGGCGATATTACAAATAGATCAACTATGTAAAAACATGGACCCATGAGGGGGAATAAAAGCAGAGCGATGGAAGTCTCGATGCAGATCCTGTCCGGGTACCATTTATAGGAACAACGACGATCCAAGGGATATCCAGACTCATTGCGTACACTTTACAGAGATACTATATAGGTTTTAAGTTTGCGCCCGAGAATAAATACGGGAAAAGATCGCTTCTGTATCCATGCATGAATATAGTTGCTCGATTATGTAATTTCATGTGCGACCATGGATCCTCTCGAACCCGTCGCGGTGATACGCTTGTGGTGGAATAAAATGTAGAGTCGCCACCTGAAACTTTTGGTGACCCGGGAAACCTTTAAATCAATATTTTGAGCACCAAAGTGCTAAATATGACTCTGATTTATCGGTCTTTGCCAAAGGCTCTAGGGTAGGGACTTCGGTTATCGATCAGGAAGGATTTAGGCACCCGATCAACCCGTACATAGCAGTCTCTATCTATGGCCAAAATAAAAATAAATGGGCGGAGCTTCCCCTTGCCCGAAGGCAATACGGTCCTATCAAGCTTTGAGCCAAACCGAAATTTCGTCGGCGTAACGGCTTGAATCCTTGGATGGAGGAAACACCAAGAAGGTAGAGGAAGAGATGGGTGAGCCGAAGCTCATGGGCCCTTGTTGCACCGTGGAAGACCTTCGCTTCGGCGTATTCCCGATTGCTTTAAATTGTTTAAACGGTAGAGGAATGGGTTCTAATGCTAGGATTCGGTAGATGGGAAGGGTAGGATGGAGCTAGGGACTAAGCTTGACTAAAGAGGGGTGATCTAATGGTTGAAAAGGGTTGCAAAGGAAGAACTAAGCATGCTGAAATTCTGGTTGAAGAATGCAAAATAATATATATATTTTTTCTCACTAGGGCTCTCTCTCTTAAGCTTAACTCTCAACCTTAATTTTTCAACCCCTTGGGGAAGAGGGGGGCCTCTCTATTTATAGAGAAGAGGTGGGTTAGATGGTTACTTAAGAGCTAATTGGTTTAGCAATTAGGTAATCCTCCATCTAAGGTTTTCTAGGTTTTTAGGGTCCTAAGGGTTTGGGAAATTGGTTTCAATGGTAAATGATGGGGTGAGACCATGGGTGACTTAAGGGTTGCCAATAAGCTCAAAGGGGGTGCAACCAATCTTAAGACACCCACCTTAACCAAGGGGATGGTCAAAGGGCCAAACCAGATGGAGGAAATTCGAGCATTCGATGACAGTTACTGAAGCTAAGCTAGGCGTATATATTACATACGCCCAGTTTATGCACAGTGAATGTCATGAAAACCAGGGGAAATCTTAGAAGATGGGTGCCCGTGGCGGTGGCTACCTATGCTGGGCGTATGCATTATATATGCCCGACCAAACTTGGCCCAAAAATGTCAGGCGCATATAATACATATGCTTGCCCAAACTGGGGCCATATTTGCCGGGCGTATGTAATACATACGCCTGAGCAAAAACTCATGATTTTATGTTAACCTTCATTCGGCCATAACTTTCGAACCACAACTCCAAATTGGGTGATCTTTGGCTTGTTGGAAAGCTGGAGAAGTCCTCTTTCCAACGATGTGTGGTTCATCCTTGGAAATGGTCTGTATAAAAATTTGTAGCTCTCCTCCCATCAAATGCTTAGAAGGGTTTAAGTTGAGTATGGGAAGGGATCCTAGGGTTTAGGGGTGATCTCTAAGGGTTGGGGGAATGGTTCTAATGGGTTTTAGGTGATTCCTAAAGGTCTGGGTTGATTCCTAAGGGTTCAAGGGTGTCATCAGAAGCATAGGGGTACATCTCTCTCGGAGTATAGACTGATCAGGCCTTGGGCCGAATTTGGGTGTCCACATTTCATTTAGCGATGAAATAAAATAAATTGAAACATTGACTGTTTGATCGAGATTGACAAAATTGCTCCTACTTTAAAGTAGGATCCTGATCAATCATAGAATATATGATTTTATCACCCTTAAGTTAGTGATGCTAGACCCTAGTTTGCTATTAATAAGTTAATGATGTGCAAATATTAAGGTTAAACAATAAAAGAGAGTCAAAGTTTTAATCTTCATCAAAATAAACTCAAAAAATAGTAAGAAAGATGATTGAATGCGAAGATGATTCAGATCACTTTTGAACGCCAGTGAAAACCAAAAATCGTAAAAGACGATGGAACGTAGTGAAAGAGAGAGATAAGAAATCGTAAATTGCAATTCTTTAAAAAGATGTTCCAGAGGAATGCGATACAAAGATGAAAAGGGATCATTCATAGAATCATTCTGAGACAAAGAGAGATGCACTGAGAAGAGAAAATTGTATTCACGATTTTACAAAAATAGAAGCTCGTTGTTGCTGCTGATCATGTGAGAACTACACCGTCATGCATATAATTAGAAGACCTCTTGAATTAAAAGTCTGGCAGATCACAGATCCGAGAAGATTGGTGAAGAGAGACGCCTAAAGGACTCTGCTGCTAAAATCAAGGAACAATCATGCGCATCTATCAATCAAAGCAAGGAAAAACTAGGATTAGAAGTTTGAAGTATATTAGGAATCGTTTATTCTTAGTAGTTTCTTTTATTAGACTTTGAATAATGTAAAATAAATAAATAAGACTTTGAATAATGTATAAATAAGAGGGCTTTGCATAGGAGAAGAGTTATCGAAGGAACTCTCAGCATCAATTGATGATTGAGGTTGAGTTTTCTTCCGATCAACTTTAGTTTGGAGTAGTTTAGATATTCAAGGTTTCTCGAGAGTAATTGACAACTGCAATTGAGAGATGGAAGGTTAGAGTAGAGTATCTGTAGTTTCTCAAAAGCAATTGACGCCTAGGACTGAGGGATGAAAGATCTTTTCATTGTTTTCTTGTTTAGATTTATTTTCATGCACTGTACTGTTTTGTAAACATCTAAAAGTTTTTTATTTGAATTGATGACTCAGATTGAGAAATTGCAGATTAGTGTAATGGTTTTACTTTTCCATCTTCAATTTTCTTTAGTTTGATTGATGCCCAAATTTTAGGAAAATTGTTGATTAGCATAAATCTATGTTGAGAAATTTTAGAGTTTAATTGACGCCCAAATTCTAGAGGACTGATATACGATGTAACGGTACTTTAATTTTGTAAATATTAGAGAACAAAAGGATTGTGATTGATGATCATAATCTGGAAGGAGTATTTAGATTTATTTTCTGCAATTAGTTTTAAACAACCCATTTTTTATTCATATTTCTCCAGTAGTTTAGGATTTTAAAAGAAAAATACAAGTTTTTAAAATACACGAAAACATAGAAGAAAAATACCTTCCTCATGGAAACGATCCTATAGTAGTGCTGCAATTTCCATTATGCGCTTGCAATAGGTTAAGTTAGTATGATAAAAGCCCGAACAAGTTTTTGGCGCCGCTGTCGGGGAAGCGAATTTTTCTTGTTTTGTTTTTGTCTTAAAAACCAATATTTGTTTTCTCTTTTTATTTTTATATTTATTTTTACTTTCTTTGATCACTTCTTAATCTTTTGCAGGTTTACTCGGAGTAGCGAATCACAGGTTTCAACACTTCCCCTGATCAGAGAAGCTAGAGGCTTAGATTTGTTTCTTTCCCTGCTTTCTAAAAAAAAAAGTAGAAAGACTAAAAGAGCACAAAAATAAATAGAAAGCTATACAAGCCACGACGAACCATCTTGGCCAAGCCATCAGTCGACTTATGTCCTAATGGAATACTCGACAACCCCTTTCCACCCACTCATAACAGGAACAGAGCAAGCCTTTGTTTCCCAGTGGGGTAGTTTCGAGAATTCTTATAATCCTCAGTGGGGAAACTACTATGACTTTCCAAGGGTAACTCCACAAGGATTATCTTATGCATACCTATAATATCCTTAAAACTTCCAACAGATATATGCCTTAATCCAATCTTTTGACCAACAGCCCAATAGAGATAACGATGCTACTATTGTTTAGATCCTCCAAGATCTACAACAACAGGCGCACCAACGTTCTAAGGAACTATCTTGACTTACCCAAATCTCTCAAGAGTTACATTCTTGTGTACCTAAAAACTCAAATTGGGCAACTAGCTACAGAATGGGTGGAAAGAGAAAATAACCAAGTATGTCCACTAACAGTGAACAACTTGGGAGGGCAATTTAGTGAGGAAAATACACCAATTTCCACATCTCACATTCAAGCTGTTCAGACCTTAAGAAGTGGCAGCACTGTTGACAATAGGGTAGAGATGCCTACACCAGTAGCCGTCCCTGAGACCGAGGAAAAAAAAGGGAAGACATAGAAGAAGTCCCACTGCCAGCAAAATAAAAAAAAAGTAGAAAAGGAAAATAAAATTATAATAATAAAGATAATGCACCTAATTTTGTAACTGAGGTACCCTATGTACCAAAGTTACCATTTCCTAATGCCTTCGGTGCACCATCACTTTTTGATAAAAACGCTAAAAACTTTGAAGAAATTACTGAAATCTTCAAAGAGGTGAAGATTAATTTGCTCCTCCTAGAGGTGATAAAGCAAGTCCCAGCTTACACACATTTTCTGAAAGAGATGTGCACACAGAAAAGAAAAAGGCGAAACAATGTCTCGCAAAAAGTCTTCTTGATGGAGCAAGTAAGCTCAGTCTTGTAAATCATAACTCTACCCAAACTTAAGGATCCTGGAGTGCCCACAATTCCATGTATCATAGGTGATCATGCAATAAATAAAGCACTTCTAGAGCTAGGAGCCAGTGTAAATCTGCTGCCATACTCTATATATGAGAAATTGGGATTAGGAAATATGCGGTTCACATTGGTAACTCTTCAATTAGCCGATAGACCAAAAAGAAAGCCGGTAGGAATTATTCAAGATGTGATGGCTGGGGTCGACAAATTTATTTTTCCTATTGATTTCTTGGTACTGGACATTGAACCAAGTTCGAAATCCCCAACACAAATTCCCGTCATTCTCGGTAGATTATTCTTGGCCACGACCAACGCTTGCATAAACTGTAAAATCGGGGTGATGGAGTTTCTTTCGGAGATATGTAGATTCAATTAAATGTCTTCTCAGCAGCCAACTAGATGGCTTCAATCGATGATGAGGGATTCTTCAGTATAGACAAAATTTAAGAACTAGTGGAAGAAGCCTCTAGTTTTATCCAAGGATGCGCTTCAAACTGTACTATGGTATACAGACTTGGGGGAGTTTAAGCAACAATTTGAGGAGGTGACTTATCTACTTGACACCTCTTCCTGTGATTTCCAATCAAAGATTTGGAAATCGTGGATAGAACTGCTACCCACCACATCCAATGTACCACTGTTACCAACTATCGAAAAGGCATGTAACTTGGATCTGAAACCACTTCTTGACACTCTTAAGTACGTCTTTCTTGGACCCAGCGAGACTCTCCCAGTAATCATTTCTTCTACTCTTACTATAGAGCAGGAGAGTAAGTTGTTTGCCACACTTATAGAATATAAGCACGCAATAGGGTGGACGGACGCTGACCTAGAAGGGTTTGCTCCCTCAATATGCATGCATTGCATTCAACTAGAAGACAATGCCAAGACTTCCCGCAAAATTCAGTGTAGACATCCTAATTTTGCCCTCTCAGAGCATGCAAACCTATTTGGTCAACCTTTGACCTTGCCCATGACTCTCGGAAAGAGGCTCACACTTTCTGAAAGCCTTAAAACCATTATACGGGCACCATATACTAAAACAATAGTGTATGGTTGAAGCCCGGGCTGAATAATAGCTCTATGGTTCGAACCTGACTTAGCTCGGAGAAGATCCAGAATTTTGAGCTCTCATAGAAGCTCGCAATTCGATTCCACGCATGGACACATGGGCACAATTGGTCCCCTTCGGACCAGATTTATCCTACCCGCGGACTGCCTTAGGAGTTGATTATGCGCCCTATACAGCGCACGCGATCAGATTGCACGCCACATCACTGGGGTGCAATTAGTCCAGCTGGGACTGAGACTCCACCTTCTATAGACTGCCTTGAGACTTGATTACATGCTCTCACCAGCGCGCGTAAGCGATTATGCACTTTGACATCTGCTCGTAATTGGTCCCCGGCTTGACCTGGCCTCTAATTCCCATGACCGCCCAAATTACCCTATTAAGCACCTGTAAATTGGCACTTAATTAGATTACGCGCTGTACAGGACGCATAATTATTTCCAATTAGAGTGGAACTAGGATACTCAGCTTAGTCAGTTAGCCGATCACTCACTGAGTCGGTCACTGACTCAGAGTGATTAAGCGCCAGGGATAGGGCACGTAATCCAATTAAGCACACAGTACAGGGTGGAAATTGGATTTGACCAGCTAATTATGCACCTCGCACAGGGCGCGTAATTACCCCTACACCCATAAATAGACCCCCCTACCTCGTCCGAAAACACATCAATTCACATTCAAGCCTCGAGTTCCTATCTTCCAAGTTTAGGATTTCGAGACCCCCTTCCGTGACGCTCAACTTCAGGTAATCTCTTTTAGTTTCAAATTTCTAGCTTCCAGTTCTTAGTTCTAGCTTCTAATTCTTAGTTATAGTGTTTAATTCGTAGTTTCTAGTTTTAGATCTTAGGTTTTGATTCGTAATTCTTAATTTCTAAATCTAGTTTCTAGTTTTTAATTTCTAATTTCTAACTTCCAGTTCTTAGTTTCTGGTTCTAGTTCTCAGTTGCTAGAACTAGTTCTTAGCCTTTCGCTATTAATTTCTAGATTCTAATCCTAATTTCTAAATCTAAATACTTGTTTTAAGATTTTAGTTCTTAATACCTAGTTCTAGTTCCTAAATTAACATAATTCTCAGTTCTAACTTTAATCCGAATCTTTTAAATTCCTTAATCTCGATCTTCAAAATCTTAACTCTTCAATTCAAATTTAGCTTTTCAATCTCTAATATTTACAAATCAATCGTTAGCCACCCGATTTGCCGAAAGGGAGCTTACAGAGGGTAGCCGGGAACGGGGCCGATCCTCCTTTGCATAATGGGTCACGATCCCCTTTTTTTTAATTAATTAGATTTCTAATAGAATTAGGATACTTAGATTAATTAGGTTCCTAGTAGAATTAGGAGACTAATACCAATTAGATTTATAATAGAATTAAGATATTTAAATTAATTAGATTCCTAGTAGCATCGGAAAACTAAATTAATTAGAGTTATAATAGTATAAATTAGAGTTCGAATACAATTAGGAAATCAGATTAATCAGACTCCGGTTGGACTAGAGAAACTAGAGCAATTAGACTTAGAATGGGATTAGGAAAACTGTATAAACTAAACTCCCAAGTGACCCAGAGCTGCTGACGTTAGCCGGCCGACAATTCAGTAAAGAGAACAACCCATATCTCCACCTGCGTGATCAGTGATGTGTTGTAGTGTTGATAACGACAAGGGGAAGAGACATGTGCAGCGATATCATGCTTGGAGGTGACGACACTGAAGAACTGCTCCTTAGTGGTTCTCTGGTGTCGAAACAAGAGCCTGATGAAGAGTTTGCTGACTTTGTCGGACGATGGAGGAAACTCGCTGTGAGGACTAGGACCTCGATGAAAGAGAAGGACTCCATCGACATCATTATTGACAACACCAGAGAACCACTAAGGAGCGCGCTTATCATAAGCGACTGCCCAGACTTTGTCGCCCTTCATCTTCGGGCCTCCTGTCTAACACGACACATCAAGGGCAGAGACCTCGCTTTGTCCATAGTAACATCACGAGGAGCTTCTTCCGACGAGACCAAGACGAAGAGCAGCAAGAAAGCTTCGAGATCTGACCCAGTCAACACCATCACCAACCAAGCGTAGAATTTCGAGAATGAAAACTTTCAACCAAGGAATCCCGGGCAAAACTAAGGCCAATAGCAGTACGTAAACCAGAACCAGGGTCAAAACCAACAAAGATACCCAAACCAAAACCAGAACCAAGGTCAGTACCAAAATAGGAATCAGTACTCTAATACCCACCAAAACCATAATCAAAATGCGGCACAGAACTAGAAGGCCAACCCTCAGAACTATAACAATGTGCCCCCACCGCAAATTTTCAACCAACAAACCAGAGGCCTCGACCTTGGTCTGCAAATCTAGACTACGAAAAATTCTATGCTTTCCACCGATTCGCAGGTCATAACCTGGAAGACTGCTGAATTCTCCAAGATGTGATCTACAACATGAATGATCAGAATCAGATCGACTAGGAGTCACTCAGAAATTTCAATCCCAACAATAACTAACCTCCACAAAATTTGGGGATTTCAACAACCCCATGCCTAACCATAACTAGAGAACGATAGCTCACATCACCACAGTGGACCTCCCTAGTCAATTTCCCATACATCCTTCCGCTCTAATCACTAGTTGCAACCCTTCCAGTCCCTCAGTAAATTTAGTCGACCCTCCTAGTCCCTTGGCTACTCGGCCACACCCCTCAATCTCAATTACTCGGATCGCACCTCCAAGTACCCCACTTTAGCCAAACTTTACCAGGATCTGAGTCTAATCATTCAGGGCCCAGAGGCCAAACTTTCACGAACCTTTATCAGAACCCTCGACCCCTCCAAACACTGAGCCCACTCCATCATTGCCTCCTTCATCTGACTCCGAACCAGAGAATGAGGACAATGTCCTCCGAACTGTAGCCCAAATCATGGCATGGGTAGAGGGACTCGCCCAAAATCAAGAACGCCACGTCGTAGTCGAACCCCAACCAGGTAAAAGAATGAAGCAACATCCAGATGAATTCGGCAAGCAGGAAGCATTGATCTCTGCCTTCCTCGAAGAAGAAGACTACATGCAGTACCCCCCACCTTGGGAAGGCATTACTGCAGTACGTATTCCTTCTTCAAATTTCACCTCATTCATGACCTGTGCTCTAGCAAGCTCATCAACTCAAGTCACGACATGGCTCAAAGATCAACAACCGACATACCCAGTCCTCAAATCAGGAACTACCTACCCACCGCCACCGTTCTCATGGGATAAAGAAGCTACTGGTATGCAACTATCAGAGTGGATAATGAGAGAGAAGGAAGCCAACTTGCCTCCCCCGCCTCATGTCATTCACCTGCCACCCATTCCAGTGCCTTAGCCAACTGTGAGTAAAGTGCATCGACCAAGAAAAGAACAAACGCTCGAATCAGGTCAGGAGTATGACCTCCTACAATATCTCTAAAAGATCTCAACATAAATATCGATACTCGAGCTCATCAAGAAATCACCTGACCACCATCAGCTATTAATGAAAATGCTAGAAGAGGCGTAAATAGATGAGGACACCACTTTGGATGAACTGCACCAGATCACTTTTGTCATGGTGCAACCACCAGCCCTTACCTTCACAGATGCAGATATGCCGAAAGAATCCCTGTGAGGGAGCTCAGTCGCCATATACCTAATGGTTATAATCAGAGGGTTTTTGGTCCCTTATGCGCTAGTTCACATAGGGGCAGGACTCAACATTTGCCCCATAACAATGCTCAAGATTCTCGAGTACACGGAGCAAGACAAGAGGCCCTCGTCGCTATCCCTGATCGCATATGATGGCTCCCGGTGCTTTGTCAAGGGAACCATTAAGCTACAAGTTTGCTTTGGGCCAGTAATAAAAGATGTCTCCTTCCATGTCTCTAACTCATCTAGTATTTATAATCTAATACTAGGAAGAAAATGGCTGGAATCCATGAAAGCTGTAGTGTTTACACACCATCAGTGTGTTAAATTTCCTCATTAGGACTTCGTCATCAGGATATACGCTGATGCGCCTCTTCAGGAGATAGATACTGACTATACAGCAAGTAATCTAATAGTTCATGACTCAGTCCTATCCACCGGCCACATCTGAAAGGTAAGACTGCCCGACGACACAGCAGTGGTAGAAATCACTCCTCGTCTCCACCATACTAGTTTAGATTAACAAGAAGAGAAGTTGACCCTGACCTTGCCCGGCTCTATGACATAAATCCAACTGCAACAAAAGGATGGGACCTTATGTATCAACTAGGATACATCCCACATACTGGGCTCGACAAGAATGAGCAAGGGCGCATAGGCCTGTCGTCCCTTAGAAGGTTCGAAAACATACAGGATTGGGCTACCAATCAGACGGCAAGCAAGCCAACCTCCTACCAGCCTCACCTAAATGGTCACTATATGACCATTTCATCTACGGAACCATCGAGAAGGCCGATGTGCTGAAGAAAAGAAGGGACTCCTTCCCTAAAACACAAGAGATAGAAATTGAGCAGATAACCAGATCCTTCACCAACCTGACTAATTTAAATCAAGAAGACGACATCGATAAGCCACTTGAGGGCGTCGGACCACTGTTCGACACTAAGTAATCCTCAAAAGAAGGAAGGAAAGAACCTCCACAACCTGAACCGTAGGTAGAAGAGTGGGAATCAACTGATGAAGAAGACCTTCACATCGCGTCTAAAGGGGTGAAAACGGGATGGGAACTAGATACTCCCCAGCCTCAATCACTGACACAGGATGATTCGCCATCAAGATCAAGTGAGGAGGAAGATTATTGGGCGAGCTTCTCCACCATAGAACAAAGACTTCCTGAGAGCTGATTGTTGATCACTGATTTAGGCCACTTTCCACCTCCTAACCTAGCCCTTACTAGACCTAAGAGCTATCTCATAATTGATTTTTGAGTTTGTTTTTGTAGTTAGAAATAATTTGCAGACTAGTGCAGCAATCCATATAATAACTGCTAAGAAGAGGAGAATTAAAGTCAAGCATTGGAGCTTATGGAAATACAAAGATAAAACCTTGGTCGTCCCCATCCAAGGGGCTTTTCAGCATGCCTTGAACCCTTAAAAGTTCTACAATGAGAGAAAAGTGAGGCCCACACTTAAAGGAGTGCAACAACAGACTGGGCAAAATAACTGAGAAGCAGAAATCCAAGCTCGACACACTTGAGCAGATTCGAAGCCTTCAAATCTTCTTCTCGAGTAGCTCTCGAGCAGTTCTCTGCCTTCAGAAATTAACCCGTTGAGCAGTCAAGTAGTTCAAGCCTTTGCTGAAGATAGTTTGTCGAGTAGGCTCGTGCAGCTCTCAACCTTTAGAATCAGCTCTCAAAGCTGCAACATTTCATCCACTCGAGCAGCTCTCAACCTTTAGAATCAGCCTGTCGAGAGACTGCAGTACCTCCCCGTCTCGAGCAGCTAAAAGAATGTAACAATCCAGCCTGTCGGGAACCTCTCGAGCACATCACGCCTGCAATAACAACCTTTCATGCACTATCGAGCAGTTCATAGATTGCTGTATTATATACACTTGAGCAAGTCGAGCAGCTGTTGAGACCTATCGAGCAGTCAAAGACTATCGGGCTTCATCCACTCGAGAATGCTTAAGATAAAAGCCTAACCTCTCAAGTCCTCTCGAGAAACCTTCAGAACTGCTCTTCAGAGTACCCTTCAGGAGCATCCACTCGAGCAGCTGTCGAGTAGACCAAGATTCTAGCACTCCAGCCTTTCGAGAATGCTTCAGAAGTATGCCATCCACTCGAGGCTAAAGACCCAACTGATATTTATGAAGTTTAGGGGCATTTTTGAAACTGCTGCACACATGGGACACCTGTCCAAGTGTGTAAAGCAACCTAGGGCAATACTTGGCTAAGAATAGGTCACGATAGCATATCCTAACTGTTTTGATTCTCCTCCCCTCTGATTGGCCCAAGCATAAAGCCACTTTATGGATTGTATAAATACCATTTAAAGAAGGCCAAAAATAGGGGGGATCACACCATACAACACATAGATAGATTAGTTCATTTTTAGGGTTAGGTAATCATCTTCTTTTCTGTTCTTCTTCTCTCCTTAGCGCAACTTGGCTGGCTAAATCTTTTTAGCAGTTAGGGCTAGTTTTTAGTATGCATTGGTTGTGTAAGAATATTGTAAAGAGCTTAGAGTCTTGCAAAGACCGCAGACTTGAGGGCAAAATCATTGTAAGTTCCTTTTGGCAATTAAAAGTTGGTTTTACTATATCATTTAATCTGTAATTTCTATTGATTTTTATTAGATTTTATAGATTTTATGCACCTATGGATGCATGAGCTTGTAACCTTACAAACATAGTGTTTGCAGTGATTTTACTGTTCCATCTTTTACCCTTATATCTGGATTATATCCATGAGATAGCTTGTGACCATTTGAGTGGATAGGCTATAGCCCTAAGACTAGTCCATATCACAAGGTTGAGTTGGGTTGTTCTACCTTGCATTTGTGCTTGTAGCCAAATGAGGGACTTCTGCATATCCAACTCTTGCTCTGCTTTGCAATGCTTTTTGTAATGAGAACTAGTCCCTAGCTTTCTACTTCTCCATATTTTCTATTTATTTTACCTAACCACTTCCACTCTTCTTTCATCCCTTTTCTTTATTTATGATTTTTTAATTTATTTCTGTTTTTAGTTAGTGATAACCAAAAATCCCTTCTCTTTATCCTGTTTTATTAGTTTAAGATAGACTAGGTTTAGAGTTGCCAGATCTGTAGCAGATCTGGAGATTTACTATTTTTAGATCCATAACTCCCTGTGGGACAACCCTTACTTTATCAAAACTTGCTGTAATAATCTTGTATCTTGCAGGTGGTGTTTGTGTTCTATTTCCATCTTTGCTTTGTTTTTGCCATTCTTTATTTCTATCATATTTTATTAATGAAAATAACACATATAAATCAGAACCAATAAGTTTTTGGCACCACTGCCGAGGAGTTTTAGATCTAATTAGTAGATATGAGTTTTTCTATATGTTTTCATTCAGATTTGTTTACTACATTTGTTGTGTTTGAATAAATTACTATTATATTTTTGTGATTCGTGCTGATCTGGAGTAGTAGCAAATAGGGGAGAAAATAGCTACAACTGGAGCAAAAATCTGCCTTAGTTTGCATCTCTTTCTCCCTTGTTTTAGTTTCATTTTTTTCTTTCTTTATTTCAGCAGTAGTGTTTAGTATTTGTTTCTGTTTGCTGTAAGTTACCTTTTTCTTGCTGTGTGTTGTATGCTGGGGAGAAGGTCCCTTAACCCAAAAATTGAGCCTTTGAATCTTGAAATCGAGAGAGTCCTTAGACCTAGGCAAGCAACACATACCCCTGTTGAGAACGTAGAAACATTTGAGATGGGGGAGCAACCTAGACTCCTGAGGGATTACTATGCACCAGGGGCATATTTATCTCTTTTTTGCATTCAATTCCCTACAGCTGAGGGTAATTATGAGATCAAACCTCAGACCATCCAGATGTTGCCATCTTTTCATGAGTTAAGTAAAGAGGACCCTTACAAGCACATAAATGAGTTTTTATCTTTATGCACAATTTTCAAAATTGTTGGTCTAGGAGATGAAGCCATGGAGATGAGATTGCTTCCTTTTCATTAAAGGATAAGGCTAGAAATTGGCTTAAGTGCTGCCAGCAAATAGCATTACATCTTGGAATGCCCTACAAAGTCGGTTCTTAGCTAAATTCTTCCCAATGAGCAGGACAAGTCAGTTGAGGAAGAACATTATTTCTTTTGCTTAGTTCCAAACTGAAGACTTTCATGAAGCTTGGGAAAGATTTAAGGAACTGCTGAGACAGTGGCCACACCACCAAATTCCCAAATGGCAGCTTGTACAAAACTTTTTCCAGGGAATTGATTCTAGAAGTAGACACATGGTGGATGCATCTTGTGGTGGCACATATATCAGCAAGACTGATGAAGAAGCTTGGGATTTGTTTAATATTATCAGTGAAAACTCTATGGAGTAGGAGACTCTGATAAGAAATGATAATGAGCCTGTTGCTAGAGATGCAAAAGAACTAACTTCTAAAGAGAAATTGTATGAATTAAATGTGTACAATGACCTATAGAAGAAAGTGGACAGTTTGTCTCAGAAATTTGATAAAGTGCTAAGTGTGTTGCCCCAAACAGCTGCTCAAGTTGGAGAGGCATGCCTGAGATGCCAATCACCCACACACTCCCTGCTAGACTGTCCCTCTGCTGGTCAACATCCTAAGTTAGTAATGGAGCATGCTAATGCTGCCCAATCAAATGGACAACAACCTGCTGGGTATCCTTTAAGGAACCACCCTAATTTGAGGTGGAGACACTAGTCAAACTTCAAGACCCAGGGGTACCTACCATCCCCTGCATCATAGGTGACCATACTATAGGAAGAGCTCTCTTGGATTTAGGAGTTAGTGTCAACCTGCTTCCATACTCGGTGTATGAGAAGCTAGGTTTGGGGAAGCTAAAGGCCACACCTGTGGTGTTACAGTTGACTAACAGATCTAAGAGAAAACTTATGGGCATTATGGAGGATGTGCTGGTAGGCATGGATAAATTTTTCTACCTAATCGATTTCTTAGTGTTGGATATGGAGCCTACAAAGTATAGCACTCCAATACTTGTCATATTGGGCAGGCCATTTCTGGCTACTGCCAATGCTTGCAATCAGTGTAGGTCTGGAGTGATGGAAGTCACTTTTGGAAATATGAAAGTTAGGCTTAATGTGTATAATGCTGCCAACTAGCCTCAATTTGAAAGTGAGGACTGTTGTGCAGTAGATGTTATTGATGAGTTAGTGGAAGAGACCTTACCCAAGATGTTGGCCTGGGATGAGATGTTAGATGATTTTGAGGAATTTTGGACTGAGGATATTTTGAAGGAGGCCCCCACTAATGTTGCTGAATAAATGAAGACCTTCGATTCTTCAGTGGGGTTAGTGCAACATTCCACATTGAAACCTACGTTGCTGCCCCTCCCCCAACCCTCTAAGGCACCTCTGTTGCCTTTTGTTGAAAGTCCACCAGATCTGGAGCTGAAGCTACTTTTCAGAATCTCTAAACTATGCATTCCTAGGGTAGAATAAGAAACTGTCAGTAATTATATCCTCCTCTCTCACTGTGGAGCAAGAGGAGAAATTACTGTGTCCTCAGGAAGCATAAGAAAGCCATAGGATGGTCAATTGCTGATTTGGGAGGAATTATCCATTACTTTACATGCACAAAATTCATTTGGAAGAGGGTTCAAAACCCTCTAGGGAAATGCAGAGAAAATTGAACCCTCATATGCAGGAAGTGGTAATGAAAGAAATTGTGAAATTACTGGATGCTGGAGTCATTTATCCAATTTCTGATTCTGAATGGGTATCACCTATTCAAGTGGTCCCTAAGAAATCTGGCATCACAGTAGTTTCAAATGAGTCTAGGGAGTTGATGCCAACCAGGGAGGTCATGTTAAGTAGTGAAAAATACCATTTTTCACCCCTAAACATGAGCCTTGAAAGACCCTTGAGAAGACTAAATAAGTGCTTTAGTGTGCATTTTACAGCTAACCAATCAGACAGGTCCAAATCCGAAAAGCATCCCAAAAAGATCAAAAAGCTGACAGCTCATGTCAAGTTTAAAGGAGTGAAGAAACAGCCTCAGCAATGGCTAAAGAGGGTCTAAAAGAGCAGACAAAGACCTGAAGCAAGAGAGAGAGCCATTCGCAAAGAAAAAATCAAGTTAAAAGTCAATTCGCAAAGAACTTCTACTATTCGCAAAGAACTTGCACTTTTCGTAAAGAACCTTGAACTTTGTGAAAAGAAGAAAACACTCCTCGAAAAGAAGATTGAACTTTGCGAACAGAGCTTCAGAAGTCATTGAACTTTGCAAAAAGGCCCCTGAACTCTGCGAAAAGGTATTCTGGAGATTCGCAGCTTTAACAAGGGCAATTCAGTAATCTGCTGCACGCGCCCCAATGCATTGAAAAGCCTAGAAACATTCCGAAAGGTTCCAATCAAGATCCGAAGGCATATTCCAACCCATGTGAGCGCCCAAAGTTAAATTACCTGGCGGGAACTTCCAGAAGCTCAAACAGAATTTCAAACCCATAACAGAATTGATGCTTCTGGCACCTGATTGGCCGAACCAGATCAGAGCATTTCCATTGGCCAAAACAGATCTGGATCCCCGTGCTCAACCCTCATTGGGCAATCCAGATCTAAAGCATTCCTGATTGGTCAATCCAGCCATGCGCAGGATGGAGGAAAAAGTATAAATAGAGAAGCCATTCGCCCAAATTGGGCATCCAGATTTTAGAGTTTTCATCTCTGTTTCCCTCATTTTGGTCAGATAGCTTATCTGAACCCCCTGTAATCCCTTCTTGTAGTTTACCTTTGAGAGCCATTGTGAGTGATTTGTACTTCCAAGTTCGGATTCAAGACTGTAAGTCTGAGGGCTCTCTAAGAAGCCGTGCTCTGTAATTGTAATTTTGGATTTTAAAAGGTTGCTGTAATTTGTGTCTTCTCCATTGGAGTCATGTCGAGGGTTCTGAATGTTCACCTTAGTGCATTAGACTTCTTTAGATTCACTCACCCGCATGCAACTTCCCTTAATTCATCACCCCTGTGCGAATTAGAGTTGGTAACCTAATTCTAGCAGCATTTACAGTGATGTTCATGTTCTGAACTAAAGAATAGGCCACAACTATTAGATGATCTGTGACCATTTAAGTGGACAGATCATAGCCATAAGCCTAAACCTATTCCTTAATTCGGATTTATTTCTCTTACATCTGTGCTGGTAGGCAGATGAAGATTGAATCTGCTCTGTTGAACTACAGATTCTCCATTAAAATTCAGAGGCTAAAGTACATGAAGCTATTATTTCTGCATTTGTCTTATTTTAAACATCTCCCCAACTCGGATCTGGATCATGTAGTTAGTTCTTTTCTTTATTTGCTTATAGTTAAATGTGACACAATCCAACACTCTCTTTTATCTATTCTTTTTTAGATAATTATAGAGCCAGATCTGGTAGCACGATCCGAGGTTTATCTCTATTTAGACAAAATTCTCTGTGGACGATCTTGAAATACTTACTTTTAAAACTTGCTACAATTGGCCCCGATCTTGCAGCCGTTGTTAGCCCCAATGTCTTGATATCCCTTTCATAAGTTAACATCCGTATAACCTAGCATTCTTTAATTCTTTAATTTTTGATTCATAATGCAGACAATTATGGCACACTTGGAGCGACATCAAGTTTTTTGGCGCATTTGGGGAAGGTTGTTCTAAAATAGATAGACCTATGTTTATTTTCATTTATTTATCAGTCATTTATTAATTTTGTTGTTATTTTTATGCGCTACAACCGTAAAAGGAAAGGAAAGTTCTTAAATAGACAGGGTTTCTTTGTACCAAACTCTCTCGAGTTGTATGTTTGGCGGAGAACCCTCAATCTGAGATTCTCCGTTAAATTCGAAGTTGAAAGACTCCTAAGAAACCGCATACATCACGGACATCTGCTGAAATGGGTGAAGAACAGATTGTTAAGAGACTACTTTGCCCCGGTGCTTATAATTCCCCATTTTGCATTCAATTTCCCACAGTGGAAATTATGAAATTAAGTCCTCCACCATCCAAATGTTGCCTTCATTCCATGGATTGAGTAAGGAAGACCCTTACAAACACATTGATGAATTTACGGCTTTATGCACAACATTTAACATATAGTGGACTGGTCCAGAGGCAACCAAGCTTAGGCTCTTTCCTTTTCATTAAAGGACAAAGCTAGAGCATGGTTATCTATGTTAACACCAACGACATCACATCATGGAATGATTTGCAATATCAATTTTGTCAAAATATTTCCCAATGACTAAAACCAGCCAAGAGACAAAGCATCATCTCTTTCTCCCAAAACTCAATGAAACTTTCCATGAAGCATGGGAAAGGTTTAAAGAACTGATAAGGCAATGCCCTCACCATCAAATTCCTAAATGGCGGTGGTTCAAAGCTTCTATCAAGGAACCGATCGGTAAGGGCAAGAACATGGTGGATGCCTCTTGTGGAGGTACCTACTTGCGAAAAGCAGTTGAAGAGGTTTGGGACCTCTTTAGTGGTGGAGAAAATTCAACCTACCAAGCGGAATCTCGCCAAGGGACACCGAGAATCCCTAGGATGAATAATCCCCAATTCACAAGAGGAAAGTTTATGAAGTCAATGATGGAAAGGAAAGTGGATAATTTGACCACAAAATTTGATAGTGATGGACTCATTTAAAGCTCCAAATGGGTCAAGAGTAGAGGAGGCATGTCCGATATGCAGTCCCCACTCATTCCATTGATCAATGTCCTTCGCATCACAATTTCCGAACTCATGATGGAACAAGCTCATGCACTCGATCTTATGGATGATTCAATCGAATGACTACCCATGGAGATCTCATCCTAATCTCGTGGAATCGGAAATTACCATTAACAGCGGCAGCCAAAAATCAATTACCTTTCAAACACCGTCACCATATCGGCAGAATTTTTATAATAAATCAAATTTTCTGACCTAACCAACAACAAGCCATGCGTGATGCACCAGCCCCCGCCTCCTAGATCCCGACCTTTGAAGAGCAGGTCTTGAGTTCACTCCAAAATCTTGAACTACATCTGCATGAACCTTCACAATGAGCATTAAAAAATTGAAGAAACTCTGGGCCAACTCTCAAATTCATTGGCTAAGAGAGAAGAGGGTAAACTACCCGGCCAACTGAACAATCCTAAGGGCAGTTCATGGTTGGAGAATCCTCAAATGGCCATGAGGAAATCAAAGTCGTGACTACTTTGAGAAGTGGAAGAATAATAAACAACACAAAGGTAGTGAAGAGGAAAAGATGAAGAACAAGTGCAGAACAACAAATTTGGATAGCAATATGGCTTGATTTACATCGAAAATTCAAAAAATGAAAAATGTAAAAATAACAAAATTGTTGAAAAAGATGAGGAGGAGAAATTTGTTCCTCACCTCCCATTTCCCCATGCAATGAAGTCAATTTCTCCTTTTGACAAAGGAAACACAAAAATTGAGGAAATGATGGAGACATTCAAGCAAGTTAAAATTAATCTACCTCGCTGATGCAATCAAGCAGGTCCCCGCTATGCAAAATTTCTCAAAGGTGTGCACCCACAAAAGGCAATCTAGGATACATTTATCCAAGAAGGACTTTCTTTGTGGAGAAAATCAACCAAGTGCTATCAATTGCAACACCACCTAAGATGCAAGACCACAATCCCCACTATCCCCTTCATCGTTGGGGAGCACACTATTGAGAAAGCCTTGCTAGATTTGGGTGCTAGTGACAACCTGCTTCCGTATTCTGACTATGAGAAGCTAGGTTTGGGAGAATTAAAACCCACTCAAGTGGTGTTACTGAATAAGATGATCTGAAAAGGAAACCATTGGGGTTGATTGAAGAGGTTTTGGTAGGAGCAGACAAGTTTTTCTACCCCGCTGACTGTTTGGTGTTGGACATGGAACTAACCAAAAGTACCACTGCCATCCGTGTCATTCTGGGAAGACCATTCCAGCTCTGACTAATGCATGCATTCAATGCAGTCCTGGCATCATGGAGGTGTCTTTTGGAAATATGAAAGTTAAATTGAATGTGTATAATGTTTACTCAACCTCAATTCTCTGTGAGAATGTTTCCATGTTGACATCATTGATGAGTGTGGAGGAGTCTTTACAAACATTTCGCAAGGTAAAGACTCCACCACGAATTTAAAAATGATTGGGGATCCACCGAGAAAGAAGGAAGGAGATCAAATTCAACGGAGTCTGCTTTGTGCAAGGCACTCACCAACAATCATCAAGTTCTCTCTCTTGGAGACTGCTCCTCTCCCTCTTCCACAAGTTACCAAGGTACCTTTCTGCCCTCTTTTCTCCCACCAATTGGAACTCAAAGCTCCCCAAAAATCTGAAATATGTGTTTTGGGAGATCATCAAACACTACTGTGATTATTTCTTCCTCCCTTACAAAGGAGCAAGAAGAGGAGCTGTAGTTCTAAAATAAGACAAGAAAGCAATTATTGGACCATTGCTGATTTAGGAGGAATAAACCCACCAGATGCATGCATAAGATCCACACGGAAGAGGATGCCAAGCCTTCTAGAGAAATGCAAAGAAGGTTGAATCCTCACATGCAAGAAGTGGTAATGAAGGAAGTTGTCAAGTCGCTAGATCTTTGGGGTCATTTACCCATTTCGGATTCTGCTTGGTAGCACCCACTACAGTGGTGCCTAAGAAATCAGCATCCTTGTTGTAGCAAATTTAATCAGTAAACTTATGTCCACCGGACAAACAATCGGATGGAGGGTGCATAGACTACGAAAATTAAATACCATGACAAGGAAAGACCATTTCCCCTCCCTTCATTGACCAAATCCTTGATAAGCTTGCAGTGCAAAGCTTACTCTCGCTTCCTTGATGGGTACTGGTTACAACGGATCCCTGTGTACCCAAGGACCAAGAAAAGACCACCTTCACCCCGCCTTTGGCACTTTTGCCTATAGGAGGATGCCCTTTGGTCTTTGCAATGCCCTGCTACTTTTCAAAGATGCATGTATGCCATCTTTTCCGACATGATTGATCAATTCATGGAGATCTTCATGGATGACTTTTCAATTTATGGAGCGACTTTTCCCAATGCTTACACCACCTCAAGTTGGTGTTGCAAAGATGTGAAGAAACCAATTTGGTTCTAAGTCGAAAAGAGTCATTTTATGGTCACCAAGGCATTGTCCTAGGACATGTGGTCTCCCATAAAGGCATAGAGGTGGACCAAGCAAAATTGATCTAATTGCACATTTACCTCCTCCAGGCTGTTAAGCAAATCGAAGTTTCTTAGGGCATGCAGGATTTTATAGGAGGTTCATCAAAGATTTCATAGAAATTTCCAAGCCACTCTGTCATTTCTTGTGTCAAGATGTTCCTTTGTGTTTACTAATGAATGCATGACCTTTGAGGTCCTTAAGAAATGTCTCGATTTCAGCTCCCATCTTGCAGTCCCCTGACTATTCAGGCCCTTTGAGCCGATGTGTGATGCATCAGACTATGCCCTAGGAGCTGTCCTAGGGCAGAGAAAGGATAAGCTTCCCCATGTCATAGCTTATGCCACAGATCCATGATAGATGCCCAGCTCAACTACACAACAACCGAGAAAGAGCCACGGCCATTGTGTTTGCATTGGAAAAATTCAGCCTTATGTTTTAGGTTCACAAATTGTGGTGTTTATCGACCACTCGCCCTAAAGTACCTTACATCTAAGAAGGATACCAAGCCCAGTTAATCGGTGGATCCTCCTATTACGGGAGTTTGATCTGATTAAGGATAAGAAAAGGTGGAGAATGTGGTGGTGATCACTTATCAAGAATTCTCAATCGAGGATGATAGCTTACCCATTAATGAATCATTTCGATGAGCAACTTTTTGCCATCAATACCCATACCCTTGGTTTGTAAACATAGTCAACTTCTTGGCTATTGACGATTCCTCAACATTGGAATAGAATGGATAAAGATCTTTTCTTCTCACAAGTTAAACATTTCATTTGGGAAGATCCTTATCTATTCAAGAATTGTGCGTACCAAGTGATCGAAGTGTGTCCCGGACCATGAATTCCACGGCATATTGTCAATGTGTCATGAATAGCTGTGGAGGCCATTTCAAGTGGCAATAAAACAAATGCAAAAATTCTGCAGTGTGGTTTCTATTGGCCCACAATCTTTAAAGATGCCTTACAAGATCAGAATCTTGCCGAATCGCCAAAATCTGGCAAGATTTCCAAAAGAAACTCAATGCCCTCAATCCGGTAGTTGAGTTGTTTGATGTTTGGGGTATAGATTTTATGGGCCCTTTCCCTTCTAATGGAAACAATTTCATCTTGGTAGTCAGGATTATGTCTCCAAGTGGATTGAGGCCATAGCTACCAAATCCAATGATCACAAAGTGGTTTTAAGATTCCTCAAAGACAACATTTTTCGATTTGGATTCCCAGGCCATCATTAGTGATGGGGAAGCCACTTTACAACAGGTTTGACTCTCTATTAAAAAGTACTCATCACTCACAGTAGTAGCCACTCCCTATCATCCACAAACCAAAGGATGTGGAGATTTCAAATAGAGAGATCAAACACATTTTGAAAAAACTGTGAAGAAGAAGGATGAAAGGACCGGTCCTTTAAGCTTAATGATGCTTTGTGGGCATACAGGCCTACAAGACTCCTATAGGATGTCCTTTCAGATCGGGTTTATGGCAAGGCATGCCATCTACCAAGAGAATTAGAATATAAGGCCTTGTGGGCAATCAAAACTTTTAATATGGATCTAACTGCTGTCGGTAACCACGTGAAGCTTCAACTCACCGAATCGAAGAACTGAGGATGGATGCCTACACTAGCTCCAGTTGTACAAAGAAAAGGTTAAATCATTCCATGATAGGAGCCTCATGAGAAGAGAGTTCATACCGAGGTCCAAGGTATGGTTATTCAACTCTAAACTTAAATTCTTTCTGGCAAATTGAGATCCGGATGGGAAGGGCCACACCATTATCAAGGCCTCCCCTCAGAGTCATGGATATTTCAGATCCCAAGGATGGAAGAATACTCAAGGTAAATGGTCAGAGGCTCAAACCATGCATTGAAAACACCCAAGAGCCCTTGCTGCCCACCTATCATCATGAATCTCCAAAAATCTGATGGTAGAAAAGTGTATAATATGTTTGTACAACATTGTTTTTCTGATTTTTGCTGTTTCTGTCTATTTTTCTTGTACGCATAGTGTAAATACACTTCAAAGTTCAAATCACAAAGTAAAAAGTACTGTTCGAAAAGTTCAAAGTTCTATTCGAACTGATTCTCGAGTCAGAATGAACTACTCGAAAAGAACCATGTTCTGTTGAATAGTTAAAATTTCCTTTTCGAATAGAAAATCTGGGGAGAAGTCCTTTGCGAAAAGATCTTTCTGGAGCCAAATCCATTTCAAATAGACATACTGAAGCTCAGTTCTTTGCGAACTGCACTTTCTCGATTTTACTGCCTTGTTTCAATTTTTCCGGTATAATGTGACCATGCCACCTTTGAACCAGTGAGGACACTGTTCCCCATAGGTTTGGGGGTATGGCAAATAGGTCCTGCCCATGGGATAATTAGCATAAGGGCATCACAATCACCAAAGTAATCAGGAAATGAATCAATTTACTTAAGAATCATGACAATGTGGAAATTTTAAAATTTTCTTTGCAAGACATTCTAAACCCTACAATATTCCACATTTCCATGATGTTAACACCAGGAAAATACACTTGTATTAGCACATAGCAAGTCTACAGGAAGAGAAAAAGGTAAAGATATACTTAAAAGCTCAAGGAAAAACCATAACCAGTGAGAATTGAGCCTATATGTTTTACATCTCTGTTGAAGAGTGACTGAGGCAACCCTTTTCTGATTCTAACGTCTGGCTGAGGCATTAGATCCACTAGAAATTAGGAAACTCCAAATCAAAACAAGCAACATTCATGAAACCGAGGAAAAGATCAAGGCCTTCTTTGACATTTGAGCTTAAGAACCAACCAAGAAAGATCTGCCTTGTACCCCAATTGAGCTATAAATCCTACAATGCTTCATCAAAACACCCATTTTTCTTGCACCTGAACCAATGGAACCAATTCAACCTTCCCTCACCTTGAGAATTCAGGAGTTAAAGGAGAAAGAAGTAAAGATGGAACATTTCTGGGCAAATATCAAAATAAATGAAGAAGAAATCCCTCAAAATTGGGCTGTATGGTGACGGAGAAAGTAAAAGGAAAACAATGTGAAAAAGAAGCAAGCAAAAAAAAAAAAAAAAAAAAGGCAAAAAGGGGAACTTTATGTTGAAAATTCAAGATCAAAGGAAGAAGAACTGAGTACTTTGAACACGAGAATCTCAAAGAAGTTAAACTCAAGAAGGTGGAGTCATGAACCACCTCCTTCAATTCGACTTCTCAAAATCCAAACACATTCAACCTTCCTATCCACGAAACCTCACTCCACGAGCCATACAACAAACCCAAAGTCCTAAGTCCTTGTGATCCAAAGTTGAGTGAACTGTCATGTGGAGATAAGCGGTTTCCCAATCTATGGTGAGGAGATGTCAAGGATGCCGCACGAGAATCATGCCTATGCTCATACTTACAAATCCATTTGGGAGATGTAATCGCTCTTGAGCTTGAGTGAAAATGAACCCTTCAACAAAAATCTTGATGAGAGTACACCGGTAAGTGTTTGGGTTGGAACTTGAGCACATTAAGTATGACTTATAACCTAATTTTTATTCAAATGATGAACTACTGCGACACATTTGCATGATTTCTATGGCTGCTCACAGTTGGAAAGAGTGAAACATTCATAAGGTTTATAAATGTTGAAATCCTTGCAAACAATAAACCTAAATTTCTTAAACATTGATTCAAGAGTAACTAATTTTGATCTTTGATTGCTCATGGGATGACATTGCACTAATGCCAAGTCCCATGGAGAAGTTTGAGGTACCTTCCTTTGAAAACCCTCGGGAGACTTCACTCCTCCTCTAGGGATCACCTAGGGGTTTAAAAGGCTTGTTGCATATGCTAAATGCACCTGTGCTTCCTACAAAAGTGGCTCTTTATTTTGCTTTTACGTTTCTTTGCTCGGGGACTAGCAAAGCTTAGGTTTGGGGTGTTAAGTAGTGAAAATACCATTTTCACCCCTAAACATGAGCCTTGAAAGACCCTTGAGAAGACTAAATAAGTGCTTTAGTGTGCATTTTACAACTAACCAATCGACAGGTCCAAACCGAAAAGCATCCCAAAAGATCAAAAGTCGATCATGTCAAGTTTAAAGAAGGAGTGAAGAAACAGCCTCAAAGAATGGCTAAAGAGGGTCTAAAAGAGACAAAGACCAAGCAAGAGAGCCATTCGCAAAGAAAAATCAAGTTAAAAGTCAATTAAAGAACTTCTACTATTCGCAAAGAACTTCTACTATTCAAGAAGAACTTGCACTTTTAGAAGAACCTTGAACTTTGCGAAAGAAGAAAACACTCCTCGAAAGAAGATTGAACTTTGCGAGCGAGCTTTAGAAGTCATTGAACTTTGCAAAAGGCCCGAACTCTGCGAAAAGGTATTCGAGATTCGCAACTTTAACAAGGGCACAATTCGATGTCTAGACGCGCCAATGCATTGAAAAGCCCGAAACATTCCGAAGGTTCCAATCAAGATCCAAGGCATATTCCAACCCATGTGAGCCCAAAGTTAAATTACTGGAACTTCCGGAAAGCTCAAAGCAGAATTTCAAACCCATAATGTAATTGATGCTTGGCACGATTGGCGAACCAGATCGGAGCATTTCCATTGGCCAAAATAGATCTGGATCCCGTGCTCAACCCTCATTGGGCAATCCAGATCTAAAGCATTCTGATTGGTCAATCCACCATGCGATGGATGGAAAAAAGTATAAATAGAGAAGCCATTAAAATTGGGCATCCAGATTTTAGAGTTTTTTCATCTCTGTTTCCCTCATTTCGAGATAGCTTATGAACCCCCTGTAATCCTTCTTGTAGTTTACCTTTGAGAGCCATTGTGAGTGATTTGTACTTCCAAGTTCGGATTCAAGATCGTAAGTCCGAGGGCTCTCTAAGAAGCCGTGCTCTGTAATTGTAATTTTGGATTTTAAAAGGTTCTTGTAATTTGTGTCTTCTCCATTGGAGTCATGTCGAGGGTTACTGAATGTTCACCTTAGTGCATTAGACTTCTTTAGATTCACTCACCCATGCAACTTCCCTTAATTCATCACTCGTATGCGAATTAGCGTTGGTAACCTAATTCTAGCGAGATTCTGATGATGTTCATGTTACGAACTAAAGAATAGGCCACAACTATTGGATGATCTGACCATTTAAGTGGGACGGATCATAGCCATAAGCCTAAACCTATTCCTTAATTCGGATTTATTTCTCTTACATCTCTTTGGTAGCGGATGAAGATTGAATCTGCTCTGTTGAACTCTGATTCTCCATTAAAATTCAGAGGCTAAAGTACATGAAGCTATTATTTCTGCATTTGTCTTATTTTAAACATCTCCCCAACTCGGATCTGGATCATGTAGTTAGTTCTTTTCTTTATTTGCTTATAGTTAAATGTGACACAATCCAACACTCTCTTTTATCTATTCTTTTTTAGATAATTATAGAGCCAGATCTGGTAGCACAGATCTGGAGGTTTATCTCTCAGTTTAGACAAAATTCTCTGTGGACGATCTTGAAATACTTACTTTTAAAACTTGCTACAATTGGCCTTGATCTTGCAGGCCAGTGTTAGCCCCAATGTGCTGATATCCCTTTCATAAGTTAACATCCATATAACCTAGCATTCTTTAATTCTTTAATTTTTGATTCATAATGCACACAATTATGGCACACTTGGAGCGACATCAGGTCACTGGTTGGAGAGTCTATATTGACTATAGAAAATTAAACTCCAAGACTAGAAAAGACCACTTCTCATTGCCTTTTATTGACCAAAGTTTGGATAAGTTGGCAGGTAGAGCTTATTACTATTTTTGTGGTGGATATTCTGGTTACAACCAGATACCAGTCTATCCTCAAGATAAGGAAAAGCCAACCTTCACCTATCCATTTGGCACCTTTGCTTACAGAAGAATTCCATTTGGATTGTGCAATGTTCCTGCCACTTGTCAAACGTGCATGTATGCTATATTTTCTGACATGTTAAATAACTATTTGGAAATCTTTATGGATAACTTTTCAATCTATGAAGATGATTTCAGTCAATGTTTGCGCCACCTCTCCCTTGTGCTTCAAAGATGTGAAGAAACCAATCTGGTTTTGAGTTGAGAAAAGAGCCACTTCATGGTCACCCAAGGAATTATTCTTGGCCATGTGGTATCCCATAAGGGAATTGAGGTTGATAGGGTAAAAATTGATAAGATTTCACACCTACCTCCACCAAAAACCATCAAACAAGTCAGATCATTTTTAGAACATGCTGGTTTTTATAGAAGGTTCCCTAAGGATTTCAGCAAGATCTCCAAACCATTGTGCCACTTGTTGTGTCAAGATGTGCCTTTTGTGTTTGATGCTCAATGTTTGAGGGCATTTGAGATATTGAAAAAGTGTTTGACCTCTACCCCAGTGATCCAGGCCCCTGATTATACTCTCCCCTTTGAATTGGTGTGTGATGCTTCTGACTTTGCTATTGGAGCAGTTTTAGGGCAGAGAAGAGAGAAACTATCAAGTGTAGTTTATTATGCCAGCAAAACACTGACAAAGGCTCGGCTGAATTACACAACCATTGGGAAGGAGCTTCTAGCAGTAGTTTTTGCCTTGGACAAATTTAGACCTTATTTATTAGGGTCTAAAATTATAGTCTTTACTAACTACTCTGCCCTAAAATACTTACTAGTGAAGAAAGAGGCAAAGCCCAAGTTGATCCGATGGATCTTACTCCTATAGGAGTTTGATCTCGAGATCAAAGATAAAAAACAGGTAGAGAATGTGGTTGCTGACCACTTATCCAAGATTTTTATTGATGAAAGTGCTGCAACACCACTTAAGGATTCCTTCCCTAATGAGCAATTGTTTGCCATCAACTCAAGTTTGCCCTGGTTTGAAAATATTGTGAATTATCTTGCTCTTGGTAAGATCCCCCCTCATTGGTCCAAGATGGACAAAGACTTATTTTTTTCTCAAGTCAAATATTTTTTCTGGAAGGATCCTTACCTTTATAAGTGTTGTGCAGACCAGGTGATAAGAAGATGTATCTCGGATAGTGAATTTCTTAGTATTCTAACAATGTGTCATGAAAATGCCTGTGGAGGTCACTTTGGGAGGAAAAAGATAGCAGCTAAAGTGTTACAGTCTGGTTTTTATTGGCCATCCTTGTTCAAGGATGCTTTTGAGCACTGTAAAGCCTACATGAGATGTCAAAGGTTGGGGAGCATATCTAAAATGGATTCAATGCCATTGCAACCCATCCTTGTTGTTGAGCTGTTTGATGTCTAAGAGATAGATTTTGTGGGTCCTTTCCTTCCTTTCATGAGTTTTAATTTCATTATTGTGGCTGTGGATTATGTTTCCAAATGGGTGGAAGCTATTGCCACAAGGACAAATGATCATAGAATTGTCCTGAAATTTATGAAAGAAAATATTTTCTCTAAATTTGGCACTCCTAGAGCTATCATCAGTGATGGGGGGAGCCATTTCTGTTACAGGCACTTTGAGAACTTGCTCAAAAGTACTCTGTTACACATAGAATTGCTACTCAATATCACCCACAGACCAGTGGGTAGGTGGAGATTTCTAACAGAGAAATCAAGCACATTCTAGAGAAAATAGTGAGGACAGATATGAAGGATTGGTCCATGAAATTGACTTATGCACCGTGGGCTTATAGGACTGCCTATAAGACCCCTATTGGAATGTCCCCATTCAGACTTGTTTATGGAAAAACTTGTCATCTCCCAGTTGAGTTATAGTACAGGGCCTATTGGGCCATTAAAACTTTAAATATGAATCTAACTTCTGCTAGTTTAAACAGGAAGCTGCAATTGTCTGAGCTGGAGGAACTTAGGCTGGATGCCTATAGAAATTTAAAGATCTACAAAGAGAAAGCCAATGCCTTCTTTGACAAGAACCTTCTTAAGGAGGAATTTGCTGATGGTGCGAAGGTATGGCTTTTTAATTCAAAACTGAAGTTCTTTCCAAGAAAACTGAGGTCCAGATGGGATGGCCCTTTCATTGTTGTACATAAATCCCCATCTGGAGCTGTTGAGATCATGGACCCTAATTCTGGAACGGTCATGAAACTCAATGGTCAGAGGCTCAAACTCTATGTTGAGAATGTAGTGGAGCCTTCTGAAACCATCCACTTTTAAGAACCTCCCACTGATGTGTGATCTCCAGCCTTATACCATATGTACAATAACTATGTTTGCGGTTTTAAATTCAACAAATATTGTGTTTTTATAATCTATTTTTCATGAAACTTGCTGTGTACAACTGTTGATGTGCTTTTGAGTGTGGATGAGTCTATGTAGCATGAGGAATCATTAAACTTTAATGTATGAGAGCGTGCTAGTCATCATGAGTGTTAATTAAGCCAATTTTACTTTCTCGAGAGGATCAAAGACCTTCAGGCATCCTCTCGAGACCATTTTAAGGTGAACTAACTGTCCCTCGAGAGGATCTTGTGCTTCAAAGAATCCTCTCGAGACAATTGTTCAGGAGGCAATACTGAGCCTCGATGGGATCCTGAACTTAAATGCAGCAGCTCGAGCTCTACTCAATCAAATACATTTGAAGCCTTGACAGGATCTTGCGCTTGATTACAGCCACTCGAGATCTGCTCGAGAAAGTCATTTCTGAAGCTTCATTTTGTCGAAGCTCGGTTTCCTAAGCTTATAAAGCTCTCATGAGGTTCATTCTCCCATTTCCATCTCTCTGCTAAACACTCTCACCCCTTCACTACTCCAGTTTTCTTCTTCACACTCCATTGCTCGCTACCTGCTACTCCACTTGTCTGATATTACTGATACTTTGATCAACTACTCAAGCCACACAATTCACACTAAGGATCTCCCTATCTGGACCACTGTGGACTGCCCTTGCAAACCCTAGTTTGGGTAAACTCTCACAACTTTCTCAGTCCTTGTTGTTCAGTGTGTACTTTCTACTAGACTGAGACCTCTCTGCTGAGGATTAGTGGATTTTGAGTTTTTGGGAAACCTATGGTTTGGAGAATTAGATAGAAGTTAGGGTTTCAAAATGGTTGACAATCCCGATTTTGAGGAAACCCTAACTACCTTGCTTAGTCCTGCCCAAACCCAACCTCCTTCACCAACCAGAAAATCTAAGAGGATAGCCTCCTCCTCAGCCCCTGTAGATCCTGTGGCCCAACCAACACCCAAGAAATTCAAAGTTGATACCCACAAGCCAGAGAATATAAAGAAGGGTGAGTGGCTGCAAAGTAACAAAAGAAGGTAAGGGAGCTACCGCTGAGTTTGACCCCTTCACTACCTCAAATGACTTTGTCCATGGGAATATAATTACAGCAATACGTAACTGAACGAAGCACACTGATCACTAAGGAAGAGCGGGCAAAGGAAGCCATTGTGTGTTTGACAAAAGCCTCAATAGATTCCCTATTGAGGCCTTTGGAAGAAACTGTATACCTAAGATTAGTGAAGTTGTGGTATCAGAATATTAGGACCAAAGAGTCAGGGAGACCCTGTGTTAGTGGTTCTGATTGATGATTTGATGCAGTTGTGGACACAACTGATATAACATAGGTATTGGGGATCCCTGCAACCTATGATCCATCTTACAGTCTGGGAACCCCGATTTGTGCCTCAATGAAAGAATGGACCCAGTATTTAACTCAGGGGAAGAAAGCATCTGGTGATTCACTTATGAGGAGTGACTTCAGCATAAACCTACTATTCATGATAATATTTTGAGGAAGGATGTGTTTGTGGCTGGACACCAGTAGGAGAGGAGGCACCCAATAGTGGATGCATTGTACTCCTTCTCCAAAGGGCATTTCTTCAATGCTTCCAAGCTGATTTTTGAGGAAATGAGTGACATACATGCTAAGGTGAAAAAGAGGCAGACATTTCAAGGTTTACCCTACAGCAGGCTGATCACAACCTTGCTCAAGAGAGGAGGATATGTGTGGAAAGTAGGAGAGCCCACTGTTGAGTTGTCACCTACTGTATTTAGAGAAAGGCAGTGGAAAATTAGCATCACACTAATGAAGAAGAAGAAAAAGGAGTCTGAAGCAGCACCACTTGTGCAAGTTTCTGCAGCACCTCCTGTGCAAGCTTCAGCAGCCACCTCAATAGCTCCTCCATCATCCACCCTTGAGTCCATTCCACCAATAGCCACTCCACCAACCTTACCTTCCTAATCCATTCCTGTATCAGCTCCTCCTCCTATAATTTTCCTTTACAACCTTCCTACACCCACCATCCAAAAAACCTACAAAAAGAAAACCCAACACCCCACCACAGAACCCAGCCCATCCACTACCATACCCCCACCCATCCAAAGCTCAGCACCTAAAGAACCTACTCCATTTACCCTACCTGCCTATGAGCCAATGGCTACTGCCATTGAACCCACTTACCCCAGTCCTTCACCTATCCACAAACCTATCCATTCTCCTATCCTCACCCCTATCCCTTCCCCTGCCCATTACCCTCCACTATCCCCTATCCAAGACTCATTTCATTACACCTCAGACCAATTTACCACAGAGGGCTACTCAGCCCTAATAGACTCCATTGTGGGGAACATTAGGCATGAGTACACTCCTCTACCTGACTTCCCACACCACTACCCATTTAACCATGCACCTACTTCACCCTTTTAAACTAGTTTCAACCCAACCTTCTACCCCTGTCTTTCCAAAGCCTCTGTCCTAAATCATTTCCCTCCTAACCTCCCTTCAACCCCAAATCCACACCAACACATAAAACCAATCCTCCATCCAAACCAGCCTGACTTCCATCCAATCAACCCTCCATCCCTTCACACACCAACCGCCCACCCCTATCCCTACCCCTCCTCCATGCCAACCCTCTTCTACACCTATGGTAACACTTGATGTTGCCACCCAAACTGATTTGGAAGAAGAAGAGATGAGTATGGTACCCCTTTCCACATCTTCCAACTCCACTCGAATAGAAACCCTTAAGGAGGAGCTGATCCCATCCCAACCATCCATTTCTACCTTATCCATCCACCCTGCTACTGAAACTGCTTTGGTCTCCCTCTCTGTTCATGATCCATCCAACTGGGCCATTGTCCCAGCTCACCAAATTCAAGGACCTCCAACACCTACCCTTACTGCTTTTATGCAAGCCAACCCATAACTCGCTAGGGATGTGCGTTTGTTGGTAAAATCTTTGAGAGAGAATGTACTGCAGACCTGTGAAGAGCAGCTAGAAATGATGAAGGTTGTAAATTGGAGAAGGTTGGAAGTAGTTATTCTAGATCATCTTAGGGAGATGCGTGCCATGCAAGAAAAACTTGACACTGTTGTGACTGTCTGTAAAATATATGAACATCGTGCCAACACATATGAACAGCTAACTAATTCATTATCAGCCACTCTCATGTTCCTAGGTATCAAAGATATAGAGCCTCAAGTAGTAACTAAAGGCATCTTAATTCAGGAGCCTCAACAGAAGAAGGGTATCTCCAAATAGAGGAAACCACCTGTTTCCAGGGCCAAAGCTGGTGCTGCAAAGGCTGATAGTGTGAAGAAAGGCAAAGAAAGAGCACCAGAGCACATATATGTTGATTCAGATTCAGACCCTATGTAGGAATATTTTGGTTTTTGGGAATTTGCTGTTTGTAGGAGTTTTTTGTAATAATTTTGTTTCTCATTCAATTGTAATTTTGTACATAATGTTCTTCTCTTGTATACAATCTGTTATAAAATTCTGTTCTCTGTGAATACATGCATCTTGTTCTTAATTTTTACTTTCTTTTCAACATTACTTTGTGTTTTTCTTCCTATTCATACCCTACTGCCCCTAAATACAATCTCTATTGAAATATTGAGGACAATGCTTATATTAGGTTTGGGGGTATGGCAGGGTGTTTCAATAAAATAGTTAATTTCAGTACTGCAGTGTTAGTAAAATTAAAAGAAATGAAGTAAATGCCCACCTAACCAATTAAGAAAGAGGAAATTAAAATTGTTAGCAGACATTTTAAAACTAAAATCTTTAGAAAATCTAACACTTCTATGAAGCAAACATCAAGAAAACTTTTTCACAATCAGTGCTTAGTGAACCAGAAAGGAGAGAAAAATGTAGGATATACCCCATGAGTTTACGTAAAGACCATACCTAGTGAGATTTGGGCCTATCAAACTTTCTTTTGAAGAGTGTCTTGGCAAATTTTTCTATTCTAAGGAATGATTGAATCAATATCTTTTCACTAGAAGTTATGCACATCAAATTGAAACTGTTTGGCAGAACTCATGACACTAAGGATATGATGTAGGGCCTTCATTTGGACAGTTTGAGCCTGAAAATACCTACCCATTGAACTGCCCCTTGTAGGCACTGTTGAGCCTTAAAATCCACTTCTCATTGACAAACACTAGAGTACTTGAACCTAAACCTCATTGACCTGATTCAGCCTTACCCTCACTCTGAGATCTTAGAAGGTAAAGGAGAAGATGTTGAAGAAAGTTGAGCTGAGTCCAACATTTGGTGAAAGGAGAAGAGAAGAAATCTATAAAAAGCAATGTGTCAGTTGTACATCTGTGGCATTTCACATTGAAGAAAATAAAAAGAAATAAAAATTTTAAAATGAAAAAGAGAGAGAGAGAGAAGTCAAAAGAAGTCCTTCATTTGATAAATAAAAAAATGAGAAGAAGCTGACCACTTCAGATCTAAAAAAGATAAAAGAAGATGAAGCTGTGATGTAATGAAGAAGGTGAAGTCATGAATCACCACCTCCTCTTAGTTGATTTTTCAGTTTGTAATCCTTTTCCCCTTTTATTCTTTGTAAACCTCAACCCTAAGCCACATGAGGGGGGTGAAACCCCCCTGTGTGTGTTAAGCACAACAAATATTGAGTTTATAGTTTAAATTTAGCGACAGCGAAGGGCATGCTGGGAGGCAAGCCTGAACGAAAGCGGCCCCGGTCTAGGTTGTTACGGCTGGTCGGGCCAGCACAAGTGGGTAGACTATATTTCTGTATATAAAATATTCCCAGTCGGACCTTCTCTTGCTCCGCTCGGTTCCCTCGCTACGCTCGCTCATAGCCTGATTTTATACTTACCACTCAGGTATAAGCGGCGCAGCCACCAAAAATCGCGTGCTAAAAAAAAAAACATATGCCACACTAATACATATACGCAGACTAAAGAAAAATAAGGTGTTCCTGAAGGGATCATTCTAGTTCTTTCTTTCGCTTTTGTTCGAGTTAGTCCCGCTCTGAGAACAGAAGTGAAAGAAAAGAGAAAGCCGACGATGCCCTTTGGGCTCGCTCAACTGTCTGTTTGTGCTACCCTCGAGGGGGATTCAGGGGGGAAAAGTTTAACTCTACTTGTTCTTGCTGCTAGAGTGCATTAGCTAGCCTAGACTCTTCCCTTTGGGCATAGCTCTAGTTGTTAATTGAGTTGTTTAGGAAGGAAAACCCTTCTGACTGTAGCTTTTGTTAGAGTGTATTAGCTTGTCTCTCCCTACTCTGAAGGGAGAGTTCAAGTTAGCTACCTTTCCTCATAGAAGTTCCCCCCGAGGGGGATTCAGGAGGGAAACGTTCAACTCTCTTGAAGAGGTGTAACTAGGTGTAACAAAAAGAACAAGACAATGCTTTCTTCTGTTCTTCTTGTTGATTAGCTCTTCACTCTTAACTTTTCTATGCTTTACCCTCGAGTGTTCCCTTCGGAGATAGTCGAGTTGCTAGCAACCCAACAAAAGACCTTATTGATCCAAAGTTAAGTGAACTGTTATGTAGAGATAAGGGGATGTGTAATCTATGGTGAAAAGAACATGAGGATGTCAGAAATTAGCAGCAATGCCTACGCTCATGCTCGCAGGCCTATTTGAGGTCTGTAATTGCTCTTGAGCTGCAGTAAAAGTGATACACCTTGGAATTTCAAATTTTGAGAGAAAGCCCTGTTGAGGATTAGGTCTGAAATTAAATTCATTGGGGCAATATTATTCTTGAATTAATGGTAAGCTTAGCACTGATTCACGCACACTATACTCTTGATGTAAGTTGATTGGTTGTGACGAAAATACATGCTGATTTAAGTGTTAAACTATTTGCATTTCTGTTTTAACTCCTATGAAATTGAAAGAATAGGGTGTGGAATGAAGCTTTATTTGTTGAAACCTGAGTTATGATATGTTGCACTAAGCTTAACTGTTTTATTGTGAAGTTTGTGGGTACCTTCACTAAAAACCCTCAGGAGACTTCACTCCTCCACTAAGGATCACCTAGGGGTTTAAAAGGCTTGATGCATAGGCTAAATGCATCCGTGCTCCCTACGAAAGTGGCATTTAATTTTTAAAATAATTATTTAATTCTCTCTTTGCTTGAGGACTAGCAAAGATTAGGTTTGTGGGTGTGTTGATCACTGATTTATGGCACTTTCCACCTCCTAACCTAACCCTTACTAGACCTGAGAGCTGTCTAATAATTGATTTTTGAGTTTATTTTTATAGTTAGAAATAATCTGCAGACTAGTGTAGCAATCCATGTAATAAGTGCCAAGAAGAGGAGAATTAAAGTCAAGCATTGGAGCTGATGGAAATACAAAGATAAAACCTTGGTGGTCCCCACCCAAGGGGCTTTTCAGCATGCCTTCGACCCCTAGAAGTTCTATAGTGAGAGAAAAGTGGGGCCCACACTTAAAGGAGTGCAGCAGCAGACTGGGCAAACTAGCTGAGAAGCAGAAATCTAAGCTCGAGCACACTCGAGTAGATCTGAAGCCTTTAAATCTTCTTCTCAAGCAGCTTTCGAGCAGTTGTTTGCCTTCAAAAATTAACCCATCGAGCAGTTCAAGCCTTTGCTGAAGCTAGCCTATCGAGCAAGCTCAAAGCTGTAGCATTTCATCCACTCGAGCAGCTCTCAACCTTCAGAAGTAGCCTGTCGAGAGACTGTAGCACCTCCATTTCTCAAGCAGCTAAAAGAATGCAACAATCCAGGCTATCAGGAACCTCTTGAGCGCATCATGCCTGCATCAACTACCTCTTAAGAATGTCGGCCGCACTCGAGCAAGTCAAATAATCAAGACACATCAGCAGTCAAAGGCTATTAGGCTTCATGCACTCTAGAATGCTTCAAATAAAAGCTTAACCTCTCGAGTCCTCTCGAGAAAGCTTTAGAACTGCTCTTCAGAATACCCTTCAGGAGCATTCACTCGAGCAGCTGTCGAGCAGACCAAGATTCTAACACTCCAGCCTTTTGAGAATGCTTCAGAAGTATTCCATCCACTCAAGGCTCGAGACCCAACTGATATTTATGAAGTTCAGGGGCATTTTTGAAACTGCTGCACACATGGGACACCTGTCCAAGTGTGTAATGCAACCTAGGGCGATACTTGGCTGAGAATAGGCCACGACAATAGATCCTAACTATTTTGATTCTCCTCCCCTCTGATTGGCCAGAGCATAAAGACACTTTATGGATTGTATAAATACCATGTACAAAGGGTAGAAAAAGGGGGGGATTACACCATACAACATATGGATAGATGAGGTCATTTTTAGGGTTAGGTAATCATCTTCTTTTCTGTTCTTCTTCTCTCCTTAGCTCAGTATGTCAGGCTAAATCTTTGTAGCAGTTAGGGTTAGTTTTTATTGTGCATTGGCTGTGTAAGAACATTGTAAGGAGCTTGGAGTCTTGCAGAGACTATAGACTTGAGGGCCAAATCATTGTAAGTTCCTTTTGGTAATGAAAAGCTGGTTTTACTATTTCATTCAATCTGTAATTTCTTTTTATTTTCATTATATTTTATAGATTTTATATCCCTATGGATGCATGAGCTTGTAGCCTTGCAAGCATAGTGTCTGCAATGATTTTACTGTTCCATCTTTTACCCCCATGATTGGATTATATCAATGGGATAACCTATGACCATTTGAGTGGATATGCTATAGCCCTAAGACTAGTCCATATCTTAGGGTTGAGTTGGATTATTCTATCTTGCATTTGTGCTTGTAGCCAAATGAGGGACTGCTGTAAATCCAACTCTTGCTCTGCTTTGTAATGCTTTTTGCAATGAGAACTAGTCCCTAGTTGTCTACTTCTCTATATTTTATGTTTATTTTACCTAACCACTTCCACTCTTCTTTCATCCCTTTTCTTTATTTCTGATTTTCGCATTTATTTATGTTTTTAGTTAGTGACAACCAAAAAACCCTTCTCTTTATCATGTTTTCTTAGTTTAAGATAGACTAGGCTTAGAGTTGCCAGATCTATAGCAAATATGGAGATTTACTATTTTTAGATCCATAACTCCCTGTGGGACAACCCTTACTTTTTCAAAACTTGCTACAACAACCTTGTATCTTGCAGGTGGTGTTTGTGTTCTGGTTCCATCTTTATTTTATTTTTGCCATTCTTTATTTCCATCATATTTTATTAATAAAAAGAACAAATAAAAATTAGAACCAACATTGATCACCTAGAATGGTTCGGAGAAGACAATCGCTCTTAAGAAAAGACTTTAAATCTCAACAACGATTTCTATTATCAACACGTACTAGAAAATTGACGATGCCTGTGTCAGTGCCCTTACTCGAAGCAACCTTACTATGGCCTCTGTCATGTTATGACGCTATGATGTAAAAAAGCTGTCATGGATGAAGTCTAGAAAATCGTTAGCGCCGAAGATTCTCGCATTGCCTTTGTAGAAGTCCAAGAAGAACTAGAGCTCGACACTTCGCAATCTCCGGATGCAACATGACTTCAAATATTCTGAAACTCACTAGAAGAAGAATGGAAACTGTTTCTGAGTGATGATGATGACTACTAGATAGATCTACCTGCACTTGAACTAGCAGAACAGTTGGGCCAAGACTTCCAAGGGTAGTCAGACGAAGAAGATGATCTTGGCTTCAACAACAGTGACCTCACCCCCGATGACGAAGGATGGGAATGCCCTTGGGGACACCCCTGCATCTCTCAGCCATACCAGACTCACTGTCGGGCATGCATACTCATCATAGCATATTATGAGGTACAAAAAAGAGAGCTCACGAGTCTAGAAGAATGTCAGTAAGGCTCACCTAAGGAACAACCTCAGCAGCAAGAATATCTCCAGCACGATTCCGAGGGTAAAAGCTCGGACAACTATTACCTCCAAACACTCTTCGAAGTGGAAGCGGTCTACATAGTAGAAGAAGAAGGCTCATCGACCAGACCATCACCTTCATCGTTCATCAGGAGGACCACACCAAACGAAGATCATAAAAAAAATGCCAAATTCAGAACAGGCCCACGTCGCCCGAACACTCGCACAAACGACTTCAACAGCCGTTACACTTCCCCAACCAGAGGAAGCAGCTCTATCGGTTCCTCTTCAGGTGAACGACCCTGTACCATATCTCTTATCAAAAATTAAAAAAATAGAAAACCCCAAAACCTTAAATTTTTTTGAAAATATCGAAAAAGAAAGGGAACCCTTCATCCCAGACCCATTTAGCAACCAACAAGGAGACTCTTCTCCTAAGGTTTCGAGTAGCGATCACGCCAACGAAATCGAGGAAGAAATAACTGACACGATCACACATGATCGTCATCCTACCCCATCATTGAGGAGCCCTGCCTCGACTTCATTCAAAACAACCGTACCACCTCTCCCTCATGAAGGCGCGGAGCATCCCGACAAAGTAATAAGCCTGTAATCATGCCTGACGAGATACTCCCCAACTTCGAGAGGAGAATGAATAGCCTCAACCTACACTTCACTAAGGATGTCACAGTCATAAATTACACAGATGAAGGATTGCCTCCCACAAAACTAACCCCCCAGTGAAGCCATTTTTAGTATATGAGCTTACAGATGATGAAGGAGCACCAGTCACTGAGGAAATACAGTACTTCCAACGGGTCATCAAACGCTTCGACTAGCAAACTCAAGCTCCCACAGAACCTACCGAAGAAATCAATTTCGGCACCAAGGAGAAGCCTAAGAAGTTGTTAATCAGTGTAACACTTAGCCCCAAGGAACGACAACAAATCATCCAGGTCATTCAAGATCACCTCAACTCTTTTGCATGGTCCTACGAAGATATGCCCGGTCTAGACCTGAGCCTAGTGGAACATCGTTTGGTCCTAGAACCCGATGCAAAGCCCATCAAGCAGAAACTAAGAAGAGTGCACCCCCAGATAATACTATAAATCAAGGAAGAAGTTGACAAACTACACAAAGCCAAGTTCATACGAGTCATCCTCTACCTCAAGTGGGTTGCAAACATAGTACCTGTCACTAAGAAGGATGGTAGAGTACGGGTATGCATCGACTTTCAGAATCTCAACCGAGCATGCCTGAAAGATGACTTTCCTTTATCTCACATCGACACCCTGGTCGACAATACCGCCAGGCATGAGATGTTATCCTTTATGAATGACTTCTCCGAATACAATCAGATCAAATTAGCAGAATCCGACCAAGAGAAAACTTCCTTCACTACACCATGGGAAACTTACTGCTACATCATCATGCCTTTCGGGCTCAAGAATGCAGGAGCCATGTATCAGTGTGCCATGATGTCTATCTTTCATGACATGATGGACAAGTGTGTGGAACTCTATGTTGATGATATACTAGTGAAGTCTTAAACATGAGCAGGACATGTTGAAGCACTACGACTAGTATTACAAAGATGCGAGAAATATCAGCTAAAAATGAATCCAAAGAAATGCGTGTTCAGAGTGACTTCCGAAAAAATATTAGGATTCATCGTTAGTAAGCGAGGAATCAAGGTCGACTTGGTAGAGGTCAAAGCCATTCTCGAGATGCCATCTCTCAGCAACATCAAGGAAATATGAGTGTTATTGCTCTTTATGTTGGTCTAATTAAGTCTTAACCTATTGCAAGGGCACAATTGTAATTGTAATACTAGCATAGGATCATTCCCATGGGGAATTAATTTATCATATATTTCGTTATGCTAAAAACTTATATTTATCTTTAAGATCCTAAACTACTAGAGATATATGAATAAAAGAATGGTTTCTTAAACTAATTTATAGAAAATAAATCCTGTATCCTCCTTCTTTAGATTATAGTTGTCAATCACAATCTTCAGCTATCAGATATTTACAAATATAAAATACCATTATACTAATCTGCAAATCTCAACCTGAGTCGTCAATTTAAATTAAAACTTGGAGATGTTTACAAAGCAATAAATTACAATAAAAATAAATCTAAACTAGAAAGTAATAAAAATGATATCTTTCACCCCTCAGCGCAGGCGTCAATTGCTTTTGAGAAACTACAGATATCTACACTAAGCTTCCAGCTGTCAATCTCAGTCATCAATTATGATCGAGGAACATTAGATATCTAAACTAAACTACTCAAAATTTGATAGGAAGAAAACCCAACCTCAGTCATCAATTGATGCTGAGGATTTCATCAAAGATTAATTCTTATACTGGGCTCTCTTATTTATAAATCATAAGGAGTCGATTTACATTGATCTAATTCTAACAAAAGAAACTACTAAAATAAAAGCTTCCTATTATAACTTCAATTCTAATCCTATCTTTTTCTTGCTTTGATAGTAGATGCGCTTCTGAACTTTCTCCTTTAGTACAGTAACAGAGTACTTTTAAGAGTCTTCCTTCGTTAAACTTCTCAGATCCGTGAATGGCCAAACTTCTAATTTAAAAGTTCTTCTAATTATATGCATGGCGGTGTATATATTCTTCACATGATCAGCAATACAAGAGCTTCAATTTATACAGTCGTAAATTATGATTGTTCTTTTTAAAACTTTCACTCTTAGGATGATTCTTCATTTACGATTTCATCTACGATCGATCGCTTTTTCTCCTTCGTATCATGTTTTACTTTTTTGAACTTCTTTAAGAATCGTAATTTACGATTTCTTATATTTTGTCTCTTCTTCAGTTATGTCCAATCGTCTTTTACGATTTTCTAACTTTAAAGCATATAACAAATCGTCTTTCACGCTGAATTGTCTTTCAGATCCTTTAGTACAGTAACAGAGTCCTTTTAAGAGTCTTCCTTCGTTAAACTTCTCAGATCCGTGAATGGCCAAACTTCTAATTTAAAAGTTTTTCTAATTATATGCATGGCGGTGTATATATTCTTCACATGATCAGCAATACAAGAGCTTCAATTTATACAGTCGTAAATTATGATTGTTCTTTTTAAAGCTTTCACTCTTAGGATGATTCTTCATTTACGATTTCATCTACGATCGATTGCTTTTTCTCCTTCGTATCATGTTTTACTTTTTTGAACATCTTTAAGAATCGTAATTTACGATTTCTTACGTTTTGTCTCTTCTTCAGTTATGTCCAATCGTCTTTTACGATTTTCTAACTTTAAAGCATATAACGAATCGTCTTTCGCGCTCCATCGTCATATTTACTACTTTTTGAGTTTATTTTGATGAAGTTTAATACTTTGGTTCTCTTTTACTATTTTTTCTTAATATATGCACATCATTAACTTGTTAGTAGCAAACTAAGGTCTAGCATCACTAAGTTAAGGATGGTAAAATGGTAAATTATGTGATTGATCATACCCCCAAACTTATGCTTTGCTAGTCCCTAGCAAACAAGGAAATATAGAATATCCTAAACTAAGAATTTAAATGCCACTTTCATTGGGAGCATGATTGTATTTAGCAGATGCAACAAGCCTTTAAACCCCTAGGTGATCCCTAGTGGAGTTGTAGTCTCCTGAAGGTTTTCAGTAAACTTACCTACAAACTTCAGATATATATATACACATATTTTTTTTTTTGGTTTTTTCAAAATATTTTTTGAAATTAACAGGAAAACAAAAGGTTAAAAATCTAACATGGTTGTTATGATTTTCTAAAATTACAAATTTTTTATCCTTACTTCCATCATAGCAGTTATCCTTGATTAGAATTCCAACAATTTCAATTCATAGTAAGCATAGAGTGTATGCTTCAGTGAACAATTTATTCTTCATTGATTTTTCTAGACTGCAGTTTTAGAAAATATTTTCATTCAAAAACTCTCACTATTGGTATACCCTCAAAAAGGTATCAAAATTTTTGGGTTCTCACTATGATATATAGGATAAATTCAAACGACAATTGAATAAAGATAAATCTCATGGAATGGATAATTAATTATGTTCATATGGTTTCTTTGTTTATTCATAGTATCTATTGCATATATCTCTACTAGACTCATTCTTTTTCAAATCGTAAATAAAAAAGGTCTTTCCTTTGGTTTGTAATGGGGCTTTGGGTTTAAAAAGGTTTCAAAGAAAGGGAGATAGGATTCAAAGTTTTCTGAGAATTTTGTTCTTCCTTCTCCTATCTTTTCTAACTCTTCTATATTTCAGCATTAGAAAGTATCCAAGAATTTGGATGCTTCTTCCCATTCACTAATTCTAGTTTTTATAAACTCCCATTTTTCCTCTAAGACTTATAGAATCGTGTTTCACTATTTTTCTTTCCTTTTATCCCTTTAATTACTTCTTCGTATAGAATCGTGTGTCACGATTTCTGACTCTTTCCCATATTCTTTTCTTTATTTTTTTTCAGCTGTACCCTTTTTCAACATATCCCTTATCTATTAAATTTTACTCCTTTCACTCCCTCTTCTTCCCTTCTTTTACATTCTAAACTCTCAGAAAATGTAAGGGTTAAAGGTTAAAAGTTTTGGGCAGTACATATGGTTAAGGGTTTACAAAAAATTTGGAACAAAGAAATTCAGTTTAGGCTTCTAATATGGGTTCAACGGATAAATTATTTTCTGAGACTTTGGCTTTATGGCTCTAACTAAATAAAAGATGGCCTTTAATCATCTTTACGATTTACTAGCATGGATGTGATACAATTAATAAATAGTTCTAAAAGAAAATAAATCATCATAATCTCATAATATTTTGATTCAATTTTTTAACAATATGTGATTTGTTTAAACCAGACAAGACATTCAAGAAAATTTTAAATTGAATAGAAGGAGTCTCTCTCTCAGAATAGAAGAGGAAAAGTCATTCTCTAAAGTTCACTGAGTATATAATTTTGAAACTATAGTCTAAATATGGCAGTTCAGATTAATCTATTATTTCAAACATTCAATTTGATACAGTGTTCAAAGAGCTAAGCATGAATTTCAACTGTTCTATATTCTTGATTGTGGAACTTCTACTATGATGGATCATTAGTTATATAGATTCATAAAAATTTTCAACATAACTCACATATAATGATTAACTGATCCTAATATTTACAAAACTATTCTAAAATAGAAGAGTTAAAAAAAACTTTTATATGCAAAAAGTAAACTAAACTTAACAAACTACTATAATATATTAGAAGTTCAGTATCCCCCCCCCCCAAACTTAAATAGGACAATGTCCTCATTGAACAAAAGCAGGGGACAGAAAATATTTTTACCATAAATTACTTAAAATTGTCGATATTGCACCGGGTGAAAAAAAGTCATGTCATAAGAGTTTCCCCCAAACTTGAGGAAAAACACATCCGACTTAATCTCAGATCATAAGAAACAAAAATGGGAAAGAAAAATTAGAAATATTAACTATATTATGAAGTTGATCAAAGGACAATTACATATATTCATGGAATATTTACAATGTCATGGAGAGAAATTTACAGATATAAGGTATTGAAAAGTAAAAACTAATTATAAGAAAGTATAAACCTAGAAAAAATCTAGACACACTATTTATGACACTAGCAGCAACGTCCGAGAGAAGAAGACTTCTTCGATAAAGATTGGTCCTCGGCTTCTAACCAAACTCTTGCTGCCCCTAATAGATGATTGACCTCCCATGGATGGGTGCATCCAATAGAAAAGGGAAAAGGGCGGTCCAAGAAGATGGACGAGGTGTACAAGATGAAGGGGATTTATGACATTTGGAAAAAAGTTGCTCATCTGGAAAGGTATCATGTAGAGACTCTTTATTGATAGTTTCAAGCAGTTCTATTCTGGACAGATGATCAACCACCACATTTTCAACTCCCTTCTTATCCTTAATTTCGAAGTTTAATTCCTGTAAAAGAAGGATCCACCTGATTAGTCTCGGCTTGGCATTCTTTTTAGACAGTAGGTACTTTAGTGTAAAATGATCAGAGAAGATGATGATCTTTGATCCCAATAGGTAAGGTCAGAATTTATCTAAAGTAAAGATTACAGTAAGAAGCTCCTTCTCAGTGGTGGTATAATTAACCTGAGCTTCAATCAAGGTCTGATTTACATGAGGGATCTTGCCTTTCCGCTGTCCTAAGACGACACCTATTGCGTAATCAGAAGCATCACACATTACTTCAAAGGGTAGGGAGTAGTCGGGAGGTTGAATGACTGGTGTAGATGAAAGAAGTGCCTTAAGCTTGTTAAATGCGTCAAGACAGCCATCGTCAAAGTAAAAGGGTACATCACTTGCTAATAGGTGGCATAAAGCTCTCGAGATTTTGGAAAAATCTCTAATAAAGCGGCGATAGAGGCCAGCATGGCCAAGGAAAGATCGAATTTACCGTACCAAAGTTTGTAGTGGTAGGTTTGCTATTACATCAATTTTAGCCCTGTCAACTTCTATTCCTCTTTTGGAGACAATATGCATCACGACAGGTATCGTCGAAGTAAAAGGGTACATCACTTGCTAATAGGTGGCATAGAGGTCTCGAGATTTTAGAAAAATCTTTGATAAAGCAGCAATAGAAGCAGGCATGGCCAAGGAAAGATCGAATTTGCCAAACCAAAGTTTATGAAGGTAGGTTTGCTATTACATCAATTTTAGCCCTGTCAACTTCTATTCCTCTTTTGGAGACAATATGCCCTAAGATTATGCCTTCTTGAACCATAAAATGGCTCTTCTCCAAACTTAGCAATAAATTAGTTTCTTCACATCTTTCTAAAACGAGGGTAAGATGATCAAGACAAGAATTGAAAGTTTGGCCAAATACCGAAAAGTCATCCATAAATACCAAACTTATCTATCATGTCAGAAAAGATTGCCAACATACATCTTTGGAATGTTGCTAGAGCATTGAATAACCCAAAGGGCTTGCGATGATAAGCAAATATTCCAAAAGGACATGTGAAGGTAGTCTTCACTTGGTCTTCCAGATAGACCGAAACTTGATTATACCCTGAATATCCGTCTAAAAAGCAAAAATACTCCTGACCCATAAGTTTTTCCAAACTTTGGTCGATGAAGGACAATGGAAAATGATCTTTGCGAGTCATTGAGTTGAGCTTCCAGTAGTCAATGCATACATGCCACCCCGTGGTTTTGCATAATAGTACTAACTCACAGGCTACATTTTCTTTTACAGTAATCCCAGATTTCTTTGGGACTACTTGGATGGGTGGGACTTACCCACTCACTGTCAGAAATCGGATAAATAATATCGGCATCTAGTAATTTCACGATTTCCTTTTGAATAACTTCCCTCATATTTGGATTTAACCATCGCTGACTTTCTCATGAAGTTTTGGCATTGTCCTCCAAATGAATTCGTTGCATACATATCGAGGAGTCTAGCCCTTTAAGGTCAACGATAGTCCATCTTATTGCATGATTATACTTTACAAGTGTGGCCAGTAACTTTCTGTTGTTCCCTATTAAGAGCAGATGAAATAATTACTGGGACAGTTTCGTTAGCCCTAAGAAAATCGTATTTAAGGGTATCAGGAAGTAGTTTCAAATCTAAGGATGGTGCTTTTTTGATAGATGGTTGTAATGGTTCATTAGAAGTAATGGGCAAAGGATCTATCCATGGCTTCCTAGTTTTGGATTGGAGTTCACAGATAGAAGTGTCCAACAAATAAGTCACCTCCTTCAGTTGGTGGTCTGGTTCTTCCAAGTCTGTATACCATAATGTAGTCTAAAGCGCATCCTTTGATAAGGCTAGAGGGAATGGTTTCTCTACTAATTCTTCAATTTCATCGATGCTGGAGTATGCCTCATCATCTATTGAAGCTGTTTGGTTGGCTACTATGAAGATATTTAATTGAATTTACATATCTCTAAAAGAAACTTCCATTATCCCGATTTTATAGTTTATACAAGCATTAGCCGTGGCCAAGAATGGTCTATCGAGTATAACAGAAATTTGCGTTGGAGACTTCGAACTTGGTTCCATGTCTAACACTAGGAAATCGACAGGAAAAATAAATTTGTCGAACCCAACCATTACATCTTCAATAATTCTTACAGACGTTGTCTCTGATCTATCAGCTAACTGAAGAGTTACCGAAGTAGGCCTCATATCTCCTAGTCCTAATTTTTTGTAAGAAGAGTATGACAACATGTTTACGTTGGATTCCAGATCCAGAAGTGCTTTATTTATTGCATGATTACCTATGATACATAAGATTGTAGGTACCCCAGGATCCTTAAGTTGGGCGAAGTTCTAGCTTGCAAGACTGAGCTTAATTGCTTCGTCAAAAAAACTTTTTGCGAGACATTATTTTGCTGTTTCCATTTCTACATACACATCTCCTTTAGGAATCATGCATAGGCTGGGACCTGTTTAATTGTCTCTAAGAGAGGCAAATTGATCTTCACTTTTTTGAAGATTTTAGTAATTTCTTCTAATTTTTTTGGATTTTTATCAAAAGGGGATGGTGCACCAAAAGCACTTGGAAATGGTAACTTTGGTACATAGGGTACCTTGATTATAGATTTAGGTGTGCCATCCTCTTTATTTTCTACTTTTTTTATTTTTCGTTTTCCAATTTTTTTAATTTTTCTTGTGTGGGAGTCTCTTCTTTGACTTTATTCTCTTTTTCTCTGGTCGTAGGGACAACTACCTGGGTAGGCATATTTATTTTATTTTCAATAGTTGGGCCACTCCTTAAGGTTTAAACAGCTTGAACTGTGGGAATTAGTATCTGCGAGCTCGCTTGGTTACACTCTCTTTCCTCCCATTGAGATGCTAATTGCCTGATTCGGATTTCTAGATTTGTAATGGACTGGGTACAAGAGTGTAAGTTTTGGGAGATCTGAGACAACTGGGCTAATTCCCTAGAGCGATGGTGCACATGTTGTTGCAAGTCCAGGAGGATGTGGATTATAGTAGCACCATCGTTTCCATTCTGAGGATATGGCTGTTGCATAAAAGATTGGTATAGGTTATATGACTATTGGGAATTCAGAGAATATTTTGGGTATGTGTAAGATAATTCTTATTGAGTTAGCCTTGGGAAGCCATAATGGTTGTCCCACTAAAAATTATAAGAATTCTCAACACTATCCCACTGCGAGACAAAGGCTTGGTCTGTCTTCAATGTGGCTGAGTTGTTTGTTATTATGTATTATAATTATATTAAACTCAAGTCTTAACATATTGCAAACGCACAATGGAAATTATAACATAGCATAGGATCATTCCCACAAGGAAGTTCATTTTGACAAAGATTAATACTTAGGCTCTAATTTACTGCTTATCTTTAATATCTGCACATTAGTATCTCATTAGTAGCAAACTAAGTCCTAGCATCACTAAGTTAAGGGTGATAAAATGGTAAATTATGTGACTGATCACACCCACAAACTTAAGTTTTGCTAGTCCCTAACAAACAAGGAAATATAACATATTTTAAATTATGAATTTAAATGCCTCTTTCGTAGGGAGTACGATTGCATTTAGCAGATGCAACAAGGCTTTAAACCCCTAGGTGATCTCTAGTGGAGGATTTGTAGTCTCCTGTAGGTTTTCAGTGAAGTTACCTACAAATTTTGTGACAGCCCGGATTTCGGCACCCCGAAACCCGTGCCATCAGCACGATCATCTTGACCGTGCCCCTCAACTATGCACGGAACACTGGTATATCAAGCATAAAATAAATAAGAAAAACTTGCGGAATTTAAATCTACATAAAACACTTCTCAAAAGACAGTTCTACCCTCATGCCTCTGCATGAAGGGAGAACCGATCCGAACCATCGATGATAACCATCATCATGGATGGTTCGCCCAAAAGAATACTCTGATATCCATATACACAAGGTTTAATCAAAAACCAGGCTTGACATACCAAGCCGTACAATCTCCAACTAAAACTCCTCAAAGTCGCATACAGAGTCCTCTAGAAGAAGTCCTCTGAGGTGGCTCTAACTCCTCGCCGCCAGTCCACTCACGGGATCGGTGTCTCCAAGCCGCATTGCTAATAGTGGACCTGCAGGGTGAGCTACATCCTAGCTCAATAGGGAACAAACACATAACATATAAATTATAACTCACATATATTCTATGATATGTCATGCATGATGTATCTATGCGTTGTTGATGAAACAGTTAAAAGCATTTCGTTTCTTGTTGATTTCTTATATTTTCATTTACTCATGAATAATGCTTAAAAGGCCTAAAGCAAAACTTAAACTTCAACTTAAGTAATCCCCGAGCAATATAGCATCGAGCCCCGATGAGATACCCTTCTTCGTCATCTTTATAGACAGTTTTAACGTATTCACAGGAATACCATATAGTACCCAAGCCCCTTTCCCTTGGGGATTGGTGGCGGGGTTTCACTTGTCTCAACCAACACCCCTGGGGTGTACTTACTATGTACGGATAAGCCTCCATGGCCTACAGTTTGCCGCCGTGTCAGTCCCGGATATCCGTGTCGATCGTGGATATCCCGCCACGTCGGTGGGGTAACCTATCAAACCTCAAATAACAAAAATATCGGTGCCTTACATATAGTTATTCACCGTGTAAGTGTGCTATCTTATATCAGTTAGGCCCTATCAAGCATGATTCAATCCTTGGATACATCCCTGGGATGTATCCATTCACTACATCACACATGCTCTTTTCTCTTACTTCTTCATCCCACAGGGATGGCTCATTCGTTTACTCTTATGAATATCACACACACACTTTTCACAATTCTTTAAGCAGTAAAAATATTTGAATGGAAATTTATATCACTACATACATGCTCTTGTAAAATAAGGTACATGTTCAAGGTGTTCCCTACCTCAAGTCTTCACTTGATCAATGCATCAAGGTCCCACGTGACTCCTTGTGCACTAGTCCACACGTATCACCTATGGTACCATATCACAGGTGAAACACATCACAAAGGATGCAATAAAGAAGGTATAAGATCCCCCAAGAATCTTAAAGTCAAACCAAAAGTCAACATAGTTTACTACAGTCGATTAATCGAATTCCAAAATCGATTAATCGAATCTGATTCGATTAATCGATTTCCAAAATCGATTAATCGAAAGTCAATATCGATTAATCGAAGCAATTTCGATTAATCGAAATTCTCCTTTTCGCAAAGTCCATTCTCAGTTCGAACAGTCGAGTTTTCATTCGATTAATCGAATCCAATTTCGATTAATCGAAATTCTTCTTTTCGCAAAGCAAATTCACTGTTCGAACAGTCGAGTTTTCATTCGATTAATCGAATCCAATTTCGATTAATCGAAATCCTTCTTTTCGCAAAGTAGACCCTCAGTTCGAACAGTTGAGTTTCACAAGTTGATTAATCGATTCCAAATCGATTAATCGAAAACCAAAATCGATTAATCGAAATCCCATTTCGATTAGTCGATTTTTCCTCAAGTCATTTCCTTTAACCCTCGGGGTCCACTGGAGGTTCTCAGTCGATTAATCGATTCCCAAATCGATTAATCGAAATCCAAAGTCGATTAATCGAAATTCAATTCGATTAATCGAAATCGGGGTCCTCCGACCCTTCAACTTCCTGGCCAATTTCGATTAATCGAAACCCAATTTCGATTAATCGAAATTGTCAGATTCAGCCCCTTTCGAGCTGTTCTTCCCAATCTTTTTTCCATACTTTTTCTTCTATTTTTCTAAGCCATTATCCTATGATTTAACCCACATTTTACTGCAACTTAACCCCTATAATCTATGCATCTTATTTACAAAAATTTTACCTTGAATAGATCTCAAGTTGATTTCAAATCTAGGGTTGGAAGGCTAGGGTTCCAGCTTTGGTTTCTAACGGATTCCTTGCGTCAAATCCGGCCTCTTTAATGCTTGAATCCTTCTTCCAATCACCCACAATAACTCCTCTCTTACTCCTCTCTCTTTCTCTCTCTTCTTTACTTCTCTCAACCACCAAAACATGAAAGTTAGGGTTTTCAACCCTTTTTATCTTATCTCTTTTCTCGGTGTGGAGCCCATACCCACTCATCAGTGTATGCCACTCTACACACTCCTCTATCTCTCCACTCTTCTACACTGGTTCACACATCACATTCGCTCATCTCACCATAAGTTTATCAATGAACTATCTCATGGTCAAACCTAAGACCAATCGGGCACGGATCCCGAGGTCCTCGTTTGACGTGCTTTTTCGGGTTATTACATCCTCCCCACCTTGGGAATTTTCGTCCTCGAAAATCACCCAAAGGTGTGGTGGTCTGATCTCAACCCCCCCCCCCACACTCTGAGGTGAGGTGGATTATTCGACTTAGACGCGTTGAGGTACTGATAGTTACGAGTAGAGTGTGAATTTAAATGAAACTTGCAATTACACGATACAACAATGTAGACAACCAAACTTTTCATAAATACTTTTCATTTACGTCCAAAAATTTCATTTGTATTAATAATTGAAACTGTTACAAAGCGCCACATAAGTTGGCGTACAAAACTATACATGTATACAATCAAAATGATAAACAAAAAAAAATCAGGCTGTCTCCCCTCCAATCTGGTTGAGTACTGGAGCAGGCTCCTCGGTCGGCGGTGGTGGTGCTGTGGTAGCTGTCGGTGGCGGCGGTGGTGGCGATGGTGGTATCTGGGTAGTCGGAGGTGGCTGCGGCGCGTCGGTAGGTGGAACGGCGGTGGATGTAGAGGCACCCGCGTCATGTAATTGCGTCCTAAAGACCGGGCCCTGATGAAAGGCTGTGGTGCCGGCGGTCCATTCTTCTTCGCGGGCCAGCATATCCATGTAGGTGTGGGGGTAGATGAACTGGAGGGTGTGAAACATGAGGAAATCAATTCTCCTGTTCATCCTCTCGTTATTCGCTTCCATTCTGGCCAACACGTCCTCTATGGTAGGACCGGATGGAGCGGCGCGCCGGCGGTAGGATGAGGTAGGAGTCGCGGGCGCGGAGTGGGCGGGTGGTGTGGGTGTTGCAGCTGTCTGGGAAGTAGCCCTTCCCACGGACGGCTCGGCGGGTGCGGCAGGAGCGGGGTGTGGGTCCTGCTGCGGTGGTGGGGGTGGTGGCGGTCACTGCTTGCCGCGTGCCTTGGTTCACAAGGAGCGGGACCCGAGCTGGTAGGGTCCGCTTAGCAGGTTGAGACTTTGTGAACGTCTTCACGCTGCGACCCGTAGCCCTCCCCTCGTGAGGTGCGATGGTGTAGGGTGTCTCGTTGGAGTAGCACTCCAACATGCTCGAGATGGGCCGAGCATAGGGCATCTTTTCCTTGGGCCTCATGTTGCCCTTCCTCAATTTGCCCTTGATGTACCTCATCCCTCCTAGGATGACCTTGGTAGCATCAAACCATCACTGAAGGCGTAAAGTGCATGTTGCACTTTGTCCACGCTACGTGTCGTGGCGCATCGGGTAAAGGTTGCATTTTATTATGGAGTCGAGCATCCACATGTAGGGTGGAAGAGCGACCCTCCTGATGGAAGTGCCCGAGCGCTTCTTGCCATTTGTCATGAGGGTCATGACTTCCTCAAATCGGGGGTCTTCCACAAAGGGTGGGAATAGGGTGGTCTCCGGGGTGAACTCGAGGTAGCACTCGAGCACCTCATGAATGTGACGCCGAGTGATCGTGTAGAGACGACCCTCGATCTTGGTGATGATGCGATGTCGGTAGGGCCATTGGTTAGCCCTTGGTAGAATAATCTCACCAATCTAGGGTAGTAGGAACCCCGGATTGGTTTGAGAAGATTGCCGAGACCGGCATTGTTTATATAGTTTTGAGCCCATTGGGTCTCGCCCGGTACGTCGGGATCGGTGAAAAGGGTAGGGTCGATGGTATATTCGACCTCAAAGGTCTTGGCAGCCCACCACTCGTTTGGTTGCTCCACGTTGGTGGGTGGTGGTGGCATGGGGGGTGGATTCACGGGAAGACTCGCGTGTAGACACGCTCGTCGAACCGGAGGTGGTCTCCGACTCCGACGGTGATGGAGTCCTCACCGGCGATGGGGTAGGTGGTGGTGGTGCGGCGTTCTTACGCCGTACCGAAAGTTTAGAAGTTGCCTTCTTCGAAGACAAGCGAGTCTTGGGAGGCATTTTCCACAAAAAGGGCGAAAACTAGGGTTTATCGAATTGGAATTGAAGAAATAATCGAGCCTAGGGTTTACCTTAGGTTTCGAAGGCGAAGACGACGATTTGTGGACGTGAATCGGCCGAAAAATCGAAGCTCTAGGGCGCCGGATGGTCGGAGAAAAAGAGGGAGTCGAAACGTCCAAAAATCCAGAAGCTCAAATGATTTCGAATGGGGAATGAAATCCCCAAACTTATATATATAGGCCTCGGCTCGATTAATCGAAATTCAGAATCGATTAATCGAGATTCAAAACTAGGTCAAACCGCGTAAAATCGATTAATCGATTTCCCAAATCGATTAATCGAAAGCCAAATTCGATTAATCGAAACCATTTCGATTAATCGAAATCGCATCCGCTTTAAAATTTCAAACTTTGAGCTCACTGGCGCGAGCCAGTCGATTAATCGAAATCCATTTCGATTAATCGAAATCGTGCTGAAACTTCTCAAAATTTTTTTTCAGAATCCCTTAATTAATTCGATTAATCGAAATCCACTTCGATTAATCGAAATCCAAAATCGATTAATCGAATCTCATTCGATTAATCGAAATCTCAAATTGATTAATCGAAATCATAAATCGACTGATCGAAAATTCCTCCTTTGTCTATCTTAACTCAATTTCAAATTTCCAGTCACTGGCAGTTGCCAGTCGACTAATCGAACAAAATCGATTAATCGAAATTCCAAATCGATTAATCGATTTGAAATTCGATTAATCGGTTTTGCCCAATTTCTCCAGATTTTCTATCTCTTTCTTTCTTTTACTATTTTTGACAATTTATGATAGCTTGGATTCGAAATTTCCATTGAATTTCAAGCATAGTGGAGATTTCACAAATATGTTTGTGATTTACATTGAATTTTTCACGTCGTTGGAAACAAGGCTGGATATTGTTCCTTCACATCGACCTCTCGTTCCCAAGTAGCCTCTTCTTTTGGATGATTGTTCCACCGAACAAGCACTAAGGGAATCACTTTAGTGCGCAGTACTTGCTCTTTTCGATCCAGAATCTCCACTGGTTCCTCTATCATGCTCATGTCCTCACACATCTCTATAGGTTGCTTTCCTAACACATGAGACGGATCATTCACATACTTTCTGAGCATCGATATGTGGAAAACATTATGTACTCGATCAAATAGCGGTGGTAAACCAATGCGATATGCAACTTCACCTACTCGTCCCAAAATTTCAAATGGTCCAATATAACGTGGACTTAACTTCCCTCTCTTGCCAAATCGCATTACACCTTTCATAGGTGATACCTTCACAAACACATGCTCGCCCACTTTGTAGTCAACACTAGTTCGCTTCATATCGGCGTAACTTTTCTGTCTACTCTGTGCTGTCTTCAATCTTTCTCTGATAATACGGACAATGGTGGCGTTGTCTTCAAGCAGTTTCGGTCCTAATACAAACTTCTCACCTGTTTCCTCCCAATTCAGAGGTGACTTGCATCGTCGTCCATCTGAGCTTCATACGGTGCCATGCCAATGCTCGTTTAGCTGTTATTATATCACGAACTTCGAGCATCGGTAGATACTCATCGATATCCTTGCATATCAAGCATGCAGCTCTGAGCATGTCTTCTATTACTTAGTTCACTCGCTCTACATCCATCGGTTTGAGGATGGAAAATGAACTAAAATCTAATCGTGTTCCCATTCCTTCTTGAAATTTCTTCCAAAACTTGGGCGTATATAGTGGATCACGATCCGAAACTATCTTTGCTTGGAATACCATGTAATCTTACAATCTCCTTCATGTATAACTCTGATCTTCTGCTTTGTATATGTGGTATTATCGGCAAAAAGTCTTGTTTTTGGTCAATCGGTCTCTGACGACCCAAATGGCATTGTGTCTCTTAGCGATGAGGTAATCAACAATGAAATCCATGAGATCGATTCCACTTCCATTACGGTATTGGTAAAGGTTGCAATAGTCCCGAGGATGTCTATGATCAACCTTCACTTGGCGACAAGTCAAACATCGTGACACATACTCGACCCGTCTTGTTTGATCCTCTCCACGAAATTCTTTTCAAATCTTGGTACATTTTGGTGCTACCGGGTGGATAGCATAATTTGACTTATGGGCTTCATCAAGAATTGTTAAGTCTTAGATCGGCATTGTCGGGATGCATAGGCGGCCTTTAAACAACAAAGAACCATCTTCTTTTACGAAGTCCGACTGATGCCTTCATTCACGTCTTGATGAATCTTTGTTATGTCGGATCCTTCATCTGTAGATCGTGGATATGCTCAAATATCACTGGCTTTACTGATATGTTAGCCAAAAAGGATCCAGTGTCCTTTGACTCAATGTTCGCATCATAGGTTGCCAGGTCTTCCAATAATTTCCATCGGTGCATACCCAAAATCAAAGAAGCTAACTGAGCTGAACCTTTTCGACTCAATGCATCGGCTACTACATTCGCCTTGCCTGGATGGTATTGTATAGAGCAATCGTAGTCCTTGAGGAATTCCATCCATCTGCGCTGTCTCATGTTGAGCTCTTTCTGTGTAAACAGATATCGGAGGCTCTTATGATCGGTGAAAATTTCGAAGGTTTCACCATACAAGTAATGTCTCCAAATCTTTAGCGCAAAAATGACTGCTGCTAGTTCTAAGTCATGAGTCGGGTAATTTTTCTCGTGTTCTTTCAACTGTCTTGATCCGTAAGCTATCACCTTCTTGTGTTGGTTGAGCACACAACCAAGGCCATTGTATGACGCGTCGCTGTACATGGCGTATCCTCCACTGCCTTAAGGAATCGCTAACACTGGAGCCGAAGTGAGTCTCGTTTTGAGTTCTTGAAAACTCTTCTCGCATGCCTCACTCCACTCAAACCTTGAATCTTTACGTGTCAACTTTGTGAGAGGTCCCGATATCTTTGAAAACCCCTCAACGAAACGTCGATAATAGCCTGCTAAGCCCAGAAAACTTCGGACGTCGGTCACTGTTTTTGGTTGCTCCCATTTAACTACTGCTTCTATCTTTGCTGGATCTACCGTGACACCGTGCTTCGAGACGACATGTCCCAAAAAGCTAACTTCTTCCAACCAAAACTCACACTTGCTGAGCTTGGCGTACAATTGGTGTTCAAAGTTAAATATGTCAGCAATCCTCAAATGTTCTTCGTGTTCTGTCTTGGATTTGGAATATATCAATATATCATCAACAAATACTACGACGCAGGAGTCCAAGTGTGGTTTAAACACTCGGTTCATCAGATCCATAAACGACGCTGGAGCATTCGTTAATCCAAACGGCATCACAAGGAATTCATAGTGTCCATACCGTGTCCGGAAAGCTGTCTTCTGTATGTCCTCAGCTTTAACTCGCAACTGATGATACCCAGATCTCAGGTCAATCTTAGAAAAATACCTTGCTCCTTGCAGTTGGTCGAATAGATCGTCTATTCTAGGCAAAGGGTAGTGGTTCTTCACAGTGAGTTTGTTCAATTGCCGATAGTCAATGCATAGCCGCATTGACCCATCTTTCTTCTTGACAAACAAGACCGGTGCTCCCCATGGAGACACGCTCGGTCTAACAAACCCCTTGTCCATAAGCTCTTGTAGTTGTTCCTTCAATTCCTTTAACTCAGCGGGAGCCATTCTATAAGGTGCTTTCGAAATAGGCTCCGTTCCTGGTGCTAAGTCAATGGCGAATTCTACTTCTCTTTCTGGAGGTAATCCAGGCAATTCTTCCGAAACACGCGTGAAGTCTCGCGCTGCTATCTCGTAAATGACGTTCTTTTCCTCCTTGTCCTCCTTTAAGAAAGCTAAGTATCCATCTAAGAACCCTTTTCTCGATCATTTTCTCGCCCTATCCGAGATCTACAGATGACGACCTCACTCCTTGAAACCGAAATGATCTTCTTGTGTTGGGTCTGAAAATGACTACCTTGTTCTTGCAGTCAACGGTCGCACAATGCTGCGCCAACCAGTCCATGCCAAGGATCACATCAAACCCTTGCATGTCTAACAGTACCAACTTTGCTTCCAATTCATGCACTTCTAAGTCTTGAACTGCTACGATGATGGATTTGCAAGCTAACTCCGTGTCTACTAACTCTCCAGTCGGAATAGACACAGATAGGACGAAATCCAACGTCTCTGGGACAATCTTCATCTTCTTAGCGAAACGTGGAGTGACGAATGAGTGGGTAGACCCGGGGTCTATCAACACTCGAGCGTCATATCCACCGAAGCATCCTTTTTCATATATATTTAGAGTACCTATAGTATACATACACACATACAATAATTTACACATCAATTTACACCCTCAATTTATATACAGCTTTTTGTATACAAGTGAATAATCTATTCAATTCCTAATGTATGCTCCTTCTCTATCTAAAGTTTTAATGAAATGGAAATTTTTCTTTAATTTTAAAAGGAATCTCACCTTGGATGACGTCATGCACGTTCCCTGCTTCCTGAGCAGTGACTGCATAGGCTCTCCCCTGGATGATCGGTTTCCTTGCTTGAATTGGTCGTGGTGCTGCAACTGAAACCGTCTTTCTCTTATCTGGCTCGGGGCAATCCTTGATCAAGTGGCCCACCTTGCCACATCGGAAACAGCCCCTAGTTCCCAATCTACAGTCCACTGTTCTATGAGGCTTGCCACACTTTGCGCAAGTCTCCCGAGGTGCGGAAGAAACAGTACGAGAACCCTGTGTGATAGTGGCGCCAGTAGACATGGCAGGGCTCTCATAGCGAATAGGTCTCCCCGACGCAAGTAATGGAAACCTCTGTTGGTGTTGTTGTTGTTGTTGCGCCGGTCTTCCGAAACCCCCTTGGAACTGTGGTCTCTGATTCTGGCCCATGAACCTCGGCTTTTTGTTCACCGGTTCATAGTGCCCCGTTCTTCCTTGTTCATTTCCTCCTCTCTGCTGCTCTCTCTGTCTATATCTGTTATTGTTCTCCTCTTCTACAACCAATGCTTTGCTCATGACCTCTTCATAGGTCCTCAGTTGAAATGGAGCTACGCCTCCCCTAACTTCAGGCTTCAAACCTTGCTGAAACCTCTTGGACTTCATCACTTCAGAAGCGACATAATCCGGAGCAAAACGGGCAAGTCGTAGAAACTCTACCCCGTATTCTCTCACTGTCATTCTCCCTTGTACTAACTGCAAAAATTGTATCTCAAGTTGATTCCTCACCACTTCCGGAAAATATTGTTTGTTGAACTCCTCAACAAACTCCTCCCAAGTCCATGGCAACTCTGGGGTCTCCTGAGCCCGAGTCCGTATCACGGACTTCCACCAAGGCCCAGCCTCCCCATCCAACATGTAAGCTGCCCATCTTACACTCTCGTCTTCCGTGCAAGTTAGCACGCTAAAGACTTTCTCCATCTCCATCAGCCAGTTCTTAGCGGCCATTGTGTCTGCCTGCCCAGAAAATGAAGGAGGTCTCATCCTCCTAAATTCTGTAAAAGATGAGGGCAAAGGCAACGCAGGTCCTACAGGTGGTGTAGGTGGCTGCTGTTCTCTTGATGCATGAGCTGCAAAGGATGCTGCTTGTTGTGCCATGGCAGCTGCCATAGTCTCCATAGTGTGCATCATCCTTTGTCGCTCTTCTCTATCTTCTTGTCTTTCTCTCAATCTTTCTTGCTCTCAGATCTTGATCCTGATGATCTCGATCCTCTTCCTCATGCTGTCTGCTACTACTGCCCCCTGGGGCCTCGTTACCTCCTAAAGGCACTCTGTTTGTAGGAGAGATGTAACCATCTCCACTACGTAAACTCCTTTGATGGTCTCCCCTTGGTCGGCCTCTTCCTCTAGCTGACATTGAGGCTGCATTTGAAACTAAAGTTTGCGTAGAAGCCCCTATGTTCAATTTAAAGAACCCTTGTCGTAATTGCTAAAAGAAAATGGCTTTGATACTAATCGTGATGTTCTCGGATTTGACTCAAACCCGTGCCATCAGCACGATCATCTTGACCGTGCCCCTCAACTATGCACGGAACACTGGTATATCAAGCATAAAATAAATAAGAAAAACTTGCGGAATTTAAATCTGCATAAAAACACTTCTCAAAGATAGTTCTACCCTCATGCCTCTCGCATGAAGGAGAACCGATCCAACCATCGATGATAACCATCATCATGGATGGTTCAAAAGAATACTCGATATCCATATACACAAGGTTTAATCAAAAACCGGGCTTGACATACCAAGCCTGACAATCTCCAATTAACACTCCTCAAAGTCGCACAGCAGAGTCCTCTAGAAGAAGTCCTGTGGAGGTGGCTCTAACACCTCGCCGCCAGTAGTCCGACTCGGGATCGTTGTCTCCCGGCGCTAATAGTGGACTGAACGTATAGTCTATAGGGTGAGCTACATCCTAGCTCAATAGGGAACAAACATCATTGAACATATAAATTATAACTCACATATATTCTATGATATGTCATGCATGATGTATCTATGCGATTGTTGATGAAACATTAAAAAGCATTTCGTTTCTTGTTGATTTCTTATATTTTCATTTACTCATGAATTATGCTGAAAAGGCCTAAAGCAAAACTTAAACTTTCAACTTAAGTAATCCCCGAGCAATATAGCATCGAGCCCCGATGAGATACCCTTCATCGTCATCTATATAGACAGTTTTTAATGTATTCCCTGGGAATACCATATAGTACCCAAGCCCCTTTCCCCTGGGGATTGGTGGCGGGGTTTCACTTGTTCTCAACCAACACCGGGTGTGCTTTACTATGTACTGGATAAGCCTCTCCGCCTACGGTTTCACCCAGATTTCGGCCACGGATATCCTGCCGTGTCAGTCGTGGATATCCCGCCACGTCGGTGGGGGAACCTATCAAACCTCAAATAACAAAAATATCGGTGCCTTACATATAGTTATTCACCGTGTAAGTGTGCTATCTTATATCAGTTAGGCCCTATCAAGCATGATTCAATCCTTGGATACATCCCTGGGATGTATCCATTCACTTGCATCACACCTGATGCTCTTTTCTCTTTACTTCTTCATCCCCTGGGGATGGCTCATTAGTTTACTCTTATGAATATCACACACACACACTTTTCACAATTCTTTAAGCAGTAAAAATATTTGAATGGAAATTTATATCACTACATACATGCTCTTGTAAAATAAGGTACATGTTCAAGGTGTTCCCTACCTCAAGTCTTCACTTGATCAATGCATCAAGGTCCCACGTGACTCCTTGTGCACTAGTCTACACGTATCACCTATGGTACCATATCACAGGTGAAACACATCACAAAGGATGCAATAAAGAAGGTATAAGATCCCCCAAGAATCTTAAAGTCAAACCAAAAGTCAACATAGTTTACTACAGTCGATTAATCGAATTCCAAAATCGATTAATCAAAAGTCAATATCGATTAATCGAAGCAATTTCGATTAATCGAAATTCTCCTTTTCGCAAGGTCCATTCTCAGTTCGAACAGTCGAGTTTTCATTCGATTAATCGAATCCAATTTCGATTAATCGAAATTCTTCTTTTTCGCAAAGCAAATTCACTGTTCGAACAGTCGAGTTTTCATTCGATTAATCGAATCCAATTTCGATTAATCGAAATCCTTCTTTTCGCAAAGTAGACCCTCAGTTCGAACAGTTGAGTTTCACAAGTTGATTAATCGATTCCAAATCGATTAATCGAAAACCAAAATCGATTAATCGAAATCCCATTTCGATTAGTTGATTTTTCCTCAAGTCATTTCCTTTAACCCCTGGGGTCCACTGGAGGTTCTCAGTCGATTAATCGATTCCCAAATCGATCAATCGAAATCCAAAGTCGATTAATCGAATTTCAATTCGATTAATCGAAATCGGGGTCCTCCGACCCTTCAACTTCCTGGCCAATTTCGATTAATCGAAACCCAATTTCAATTAATCGAAATTGTCAGATTCAGCCCCTTTCGAGCTGTTCTTCCCAATCTTTTTTTTCCATACTTTTTCTTCTATTTTTCTAAGCCATTATCCTATGATTTAACCCACATTTTACTGCAACTTAACCCCTATAATCTATGCATCTTATTTACAAAAATTTTACCTTGAATAGATCTCAAGTTGATTTCAAATCTAGGGTTGGAAGGCTAGGGTTCCAGCTTTTGTTTCTAACGGATTCCTTGCGTCAAATCCGGCCTCTTTAATGCTTGAATCCTTCTTCCAATCACCCACAATAACTCCTCTCTTACTCCTCTCTCTTTCTCTCTCTTCTTTACTTCTCTCAACCACCAAAACATGAAAGTTAGGGTTTTCAACCCTTTTTATCTTATCTCTTTTCTCGGTGTGGAGCACATACACACTCATCAGTGTATGCCACTCTACACACTCCTCTATCTCTCCACTCTTCTACACTGGTTCACACATCACATTCGCTCATCTCACCATAAGTTTATCAATGAACTATCTCATGGTCAAACCTAAGACCAATCGGGCACGGATCCCGAGGTCCTCGTTTGACGTGCTTTTTCGGGTTATTACAAATTTAAAATATTTTTAGATTTTTTTTTTCAAAACTAATAATTTTATTTTATTTTTTTTATACTATTAATTATTCAGTTAGTCATTATATGTTCATTATTTTAAAATATTTTAAATCTTTTATCATTAGCTTTCCATCATCGCAATCATCCTTGATCGGAACTCAATAATTTTAATTCTTGTATAGCGTGAAGTGTGTGATTATCAGTGAAAAGTTTATTCATCATAGATTTTTCTAAATTGAAGTTTTTAGAAAATATTTTCATCCAAACTCTCACTTATTGGCATACTCTAATAAATAATTAAAATTTTGGGTTTTCATAATATGATATGTTCGTGAAATTCAAAGGAGAATCAGCTAAAAAGATAAATCTCATGGAAAGGATAAGCAATTCTTTTCATATAATTTCTTTATTTATTCAAAGTATCTATTTCATATATCTCTACTAGCCTCATAATTTTTCAAATTGTAAATCACGAAGGTCTTTCCTTCAGCTTGTAATGGGGCTTTGGGGGGGTTTTTAGAAGGTTTTAAAGAGAAAGGTAAAGAGGATTCAAAATTATTTCCAAGAGTTTAGCTCTTTCTTCTCTTCTTCTTCTATTTTTCAGCTTCAGTAAGTATCCTTATTTTGGATAACTTCTTCCCATTTCTTTTCTTTTGTAAATCCCATTTTTCTTCTTTTCTGTTTGAAAACTTTTTGCTTCTCTTTTCATAAAATTTCCTTTTATGATTTTTCATTCTTTTTTCTTTTCTTCTCCCATATTTTCATACATTTGTATTTCTTTTTCAGTTATACCCTTTTCAACAGATCCCTTATCTGTTAACTCATACTCCTTTCACTCCCTTTTCTTCCCTTCTTTTATATTCTAAACTCTCAGAAATTGGAAGGGTTAAGGATAGAAAGTTTTGGGTAGTACATATGGTTAAGGGTTTATAAAATTTGATACAAAGAAACTTAGTCTTTAGGCTTCTAATATGAGTTCAAATGGTAAAATATTATGGGATTTTAACTTTTTGGCTCTGGTTAAAAAAAAGATGGCCTTCAATTATTTTCATAATTTACTATTATGGATGTCTTATTCCTTTAATATATTTAATCGATAGTTCTAAACAAATAAATTATCATAATCATAGAATATATTGATTCTAAATTCAACAATATAAGATTTCAGATAGTAGAGAAGTTCAAAGAAATTTTAGGCATGAAATAAAAAGTCTCTCTTTCTCTCAGAATAAAGAGAAAATAGGCTCTATAGCTCACTGATTATATAATTTTGAAACTATAATCTAAAGTATATGCAGTTCAGATCAATCATATAGTTTCAAATATTCACTGATACAGTGTTTTAGAGATGCTTAACTTTTAATTGTAACTATCTTTATTTTGATTTTGAATTACTACAATGATGGTTTGTTAAGAAATTCAGATTTTTATATATTTTTCATAAATTGCATATAATGATTCACCAAAAAAATTTAAAAATGGAAATTAAAAATTTAAAAATTTAAAATTTCTACGAAAACTAAAACTTAAAAAACTAAACTAATGTGAACTAAAAAATTAAACTAAACTAATGTGGTGTATCCCCCCTAAACTTAAATAGGACAATGTCCTCATTGGGCAAAACAGGGAACATACAGAAAAAAAAATTACCTATTTTATTTACTGCTATGTAAGTAATCAGGTATATAATCTACAAAAATAATAAAAAATCTTTCCCCCAAACTTAGGAGAAAAAGACTTCCGGTTGGAATCGAAAATGTTAGATATTAGTAACACACACTGTTAGTAAAAAAAATGTAAAGTTAGTAAAAAGAAAATTATATATATATCGAAATATTTACAATGAACAAAAGAGAAAAACTAAAATATAATATAAGAACTAATTACATAAAAGAGTATAAACCTAGGAAAAATCTAGACACACACTAAACTAACTCACTGACAGCAACGTCCGAGAGAAGGATTCTTTAATAAAGATTGATCCTCGGTTTCAAAATTATCTTGTCAAAATTTTTTTTTTCCCTCCTGGCTCCGAGATGTCCTCCTCTTACTACATTTGGGAGAGGAACTATAAGCTAGAAAGGGGAATAGTGGAGATTAGAGAGAAACAGCGGGTGGTGGTTGAGCGGAAGAGGAGGTGAAGATGGGAGGTGTGTCAGAAGGGGCAGGTGGTTCCGTCTTCTTATTTTTCTTTTTCTTCTTTTTGTGCTTTTTCTTTTCTTCCTTCACCAAAATCTTCTGAACTTTCTCATACTTGTCCCACAAGAACTACAGAGGGTCTAGCTCTAGAGGTGGTGGTGGGTTGTAATAGCCCGAAAAATCACGCAAAACTATGACCTCGGGATCCGTGCCCGATTGGTCACGAGTTTGACCAATTAGGAGATCAAGAGTTAGTATAGGATGAAATGAACGGACGAGATGTGATAGTTTGAATTATTGCGTGGTGTGTGTTGTAAATATGAAGTTACATACACCTATTGAGGTGCATGTGCTCAACACACAAACTAGGAGAGGGATAAAAGGGTTTAATAACCCTAAAATAGATGTTTGGTAGCTGAGAGAGAAGTAAAGAAGAGAGAGAGAGGAGTAAAGAGGGTGATTAAGCAAGGAGTTATTGTGGGTGATTGGAAGAAGGATTCAAGTATTAAAGAGGCTGATTCAACGCAAGGGATCCGTTAGAATAAAAGCTGGAAACCCTAGCCTTCCAACTATTTGATAGAAATCAACTTGAGATCTATCCAAGGTAAAATTTTTGTAAATAAGATACATAGATTATAGGGGTTAAGTTGTGGTTAAATGTGGGTTAAATCATACGATAATGGCTTAGAAAAATAGAGGAAAAAGTATGGAAAAAGATTGGGAAGAACAATAAGTAATCGACAATTTCGATTAATCGAAATTGGGTTTCGATTAATCGAAATTGGCCAGGAAGTTGAAAGGTCAGAGGACCCCGATTTCGATTAATCGAATTTGATTTCGATTAATCGACTTTGGATTTCGATTAATCGATTTGGGAATCGATTAATCGACTGGGAACCTCCAAAGGGACCCTGGGTTGGAGAAAATGATTTATGAAAATCGACTAATCGAAATGGGATTTCGATTAATCGATTTTAGTTTTCGATTATTCGATTTGGGATCGATTAATCAACTTATGAAAACTCGATCGTTTCAACCGAGAGTCGACTTTGCGAAGAAGGATTTCGATTAATCAAATTGGATTCGATTAATCGAATGAAAACTCAATCGCTCAACAAAGTGAATTTACTTTGCGAAAAGAAGAATTTCGATTAATCGAAATTGGATTCGATTAATCGAATGAAAGCTCGACTGTTCGAACTGAGAATCGACTTTGCGAAAAGGAGAATTTCGATTAATCGAAATTGCTTCAATTAATCGATATTGACCTTCGATTAATCGATTTTGGAAATCGATTAATCGAATCAGATTCGATTAATCGATTTTGGAATTCGATTAATCGACTGAGATAAATTATGTTGACTTTTGGGTTTGACTTTAAGATTCTTGGAGGGTCTTATACCTTCTTTATGGCATCCTTTGTGATGTGTTTCACCTGTTATGTGGTACCATAGGTGGTACGTGTGGACTTGTGCACAAGGAGCCACGTGGGACCTTGATGCATTGAACAAATGAAGACTTGAGGTAGGGAACACCTTGAACATGTACCTTATTTTACAAGAGCATGTATGTAGTGATATAGAACTCAATTCAAATGTTTATTTCTTAAGAGTTGTGAAAAGTGTGTGTGTGTGACACCCATAAGAGTAATCATAATGAGCCATCCCCAGGGGATGAAGAAGTAAAGAGATAAGAGCATCGTGTGATGTAGTAAATGGATACATCCTGTGGATGTATCCAAGGATTGAATAATGTTTGATAGGCCTAACCGATATAAGATAGCACATTTACACGGTGAATAACTATATGTAAGGCAATCGATATTTTTATTATTTGAGGTTTGATAGGTACCCCACCGACGTGGCGGGATATCCAATCGACACGGCAGATATCCGTGACCGATAAGGTGGCTAAACCGTAGGCTGCCATGAGGCTTATCCAGACATAGTAAGCACACCCTGTGGGTGTTGATTGAGAAAAGTGAAACCCGCCACCAATCCCTGTGGAAAGGGGCTTGGGTACTATTTGTATTCCCAGGGAATACGGTTAAAACTGTCTATATAGATGACGATGATGGGTATCTCATCGGGGCTCGATGCTATATTGCTCGGGGATTACTTAAGTTGAAAATTTAAGTTTTGCTTTAGGCCTTTTCAGCATCATTCATGAGTAAATAAAAATACATGTAATCAACAGTAAAACGAAATGCTTTTTAACCGTTTCATCAATAATTGCATAGACACATCATGCATGGCATATCATGGAATATATGTGAGTCATAATTTATATGTTCAACTGTGTTTGTTCCCTATTAAGCTAGGATGTAGCTCATCCTATAGACTATACGTCGCAGGTCCACTACTAGCAGCTGCCGCGGCTTCAGGAGACGCTGATCCCATGAGTGGACTCATGTCGGTGAAGAGTTGGAGCCACCTCCGAGGACTTCTTCTAGAGGACTCACAGTGCCACTTTGAGAGATTTTAGAGAGAGTTTTGTACGGCTTGGTATGTCAAGCCTTAATTCTGTTTAAACCATGTATATATATAGAGTTGGGATCATTCTTTTGGGACGAACCATCCGTGATGATTGCTATCATCGATGGTTCGGATCGGTTCTCCACTCATGTAGAGGCATGAGGTTAGAACTGTCTTTTGGATAGTTAATTAATATAGATTTAAATTCTGCAATTTCATTTATTATACTTTTTGCATGCTTGATATACCAGTGTGCCGTGCTTAGCTAAAGGGCACGGTCAAGATGATCGTGCTGATGGCACGAGTTTCGGGGTGCCGAAATCCGGGCTGTCACATGGGTCCTCCCATATTGGAAAGAACTTTATTGGATTATAGTTGGTTTTATCTTCTGTCATGGGTAAGGATGGGATGGTAGGGACGAGAAGGAATGTTTTTGTTAAGGGCGGTCTAATTCTGTATTTAAAGTGCTTGGATGGTAGAATACGAATTGTTGCTTTAAATTTTCTTATCCTACCGAACTTAATTGCCATAATGATTCAACAGGAAGTTAGTTGGCGATAAATTAGACATCAGCTGAAATAAATATAAAAAGTTGTATGATTTATTATGTGTGATGATAATCAAGTTTTCACATGATGGATAATGATGCGATAGCAGAGTGTTTGTTTAGTAGCGTATGTATACAGGAAAGGTGTTAAGAGGAATTTGAGCATAACTACTTATTTTTATGATTTTAGCTTTATATGATTTTTATTTTAGAGAGCAGGGAGAGAAACAAATCTGAGTTTCAAAATTTCAGGGCTGACAGAAGTTAGAAACTTTTGATTCGCTGCTCCGAATAAACCTGCAAAAGACTAAGAAGAGATTAAAAATATATATATATATATATATATATATATATATAAAGAAATATAAAAGAGAAAGATAAATACTAGTTTCTAAAAGGATAAAAATATTAGATAAAAATAAAGAATTAGATAATTTCGCTTCCCCGGCAGTGGCGCGAAAAACTTAACTTGTCTGTTATTGTGTATTATAATTATATGAAATTCAAGTCTTAACCTATTACAAGTGTACAATAGAAATTATAGCATAGCATAGGATCGTTCCCACGAGGAAGTTCATTTTGACAATGATTAACACTTAGGCTCTGATTTACTGCTTATCTTTAATATCTGTACATTAGTATCTCATTAGTAGCAAACTAAGTCCTAATATCACTAAGTTAAGAGTGATAAAATGAAAAATTATGTGACTGATCAGTGGCTAGATACAAAGGTGTAGTTGGGAATTCCATTGAGGGATAAGTCATGTTAAGATTCGGCCAAGATGTTTCATCACGACCTTGCATCTTAGATAAAAATATTTATTATTATTATATATATATTTTTTAAAGCAGGGAGAGAGACAAATCTGATCCTTTAGTTTTGTGGCCAGCAGAAGTGTTGAAACCTTTGATTCGCTGCTCCGAATAAACCTGCAAAAGCTTAAGAAGTGATCAAAGAAAATTTAAAAAGATAAAGAAATATAAAAATAGTGATATAAATATTTATTTTCTTAAACAAATATAAAGATAAAATCCCTTTCCCCAACAACGGCGCCTAAAACTTGTTATTGCTCTTTATGTTGTTCTAATTTAGTCTTAAACTATTGCAAGCGCACAATAGAAATTATAATACTAGTAGCATAGGATCGTTCCCACGGGAAATCTATTTATCTTATATTTTATTATGCTGAAAACTTTTACTTATCTTTAAGATCCTAAACTACTTGAGAAATATGAATAAAAGAATGGTTTCTTAAACTAATATGCATAAAATAAATCCTAAATCCTCCTTCTTCATATTGTAATTGTCAATTATAATCTTAAGCTAGCGGACGTTTACAAATTTAAAATACCGTTACACTAATCTGCAAATCTCAACCTGAGTCATCAATTTAAATTAAAATTTGGAGATGCTTACAAAGCAGTAAATTACAATAAAAATAAATCTAAACTAGAAAGTAGTGAAAATTATATCATTAACCTCTCCGCAGGTCAATTGCTTCTGAGAAAATACAGATATCTACACTAATCTTCCAGCTCTCAATCTCAATTGTCAATTGTGATCGAAGAACCTTGGATATCTAAACTGAACTACTCTAAATTTGATTGGAAGAAAACCCAACCTCAATTGTCAATTGATGCTGAGAATTTCTTCGATGATTAATTCCTATACCGGGCTCTCTTATTTATAGATCAGAAAATGTTGGTTAACATTGATCTAATTCTAACAAAAGAAACTACTAAAATAAAAGATTCCTATTATAACTCTAATTCTAATACTATCTTTTCCTTTCTTTGAATGGTAGATGCACTTCTGGACTTTCTCCTTTAGTTTAGTAACTGAGTCCTTTTAAGGAGTCTTCCTTCGTCAATCTTCTCAGATCTATGAATGGCCAAACTTCTAATTTAAAAGTTCTTATAATTATATGCATGGTAATATATATCTTCTTCACATGATCAGCTGCACAAGAGCTTCAATTTATACAATCGTAAATTACGATTGTTCTTTTTACAACTTTCAATCTCAGGATGATTCTTCATTTACAATTTCATTTACGATCGATCACTTTTTCTCCTTCGTATCACGCTTTACTTTTTTAAACGTCTTTAAGAATCGTAATTTATGATTTCTTACTTTTTGTCTCTTCTTCAGCTACATTCAATCGTCTTTTATGATTTTCTAACTTTAAAGTATATATCAAATTGTCTTTCATGCTCCATCGTCATTTTTATTGCTTTTTGAGTTCATTTTGATGAAGTTTAACACTTTGGCTCTTTTTTACTATTTTTCCTTAATATCTGCATATCATTAACTTGTTAGTAGGAAACTAAGGTCTAGCATCACTAAGTTAAGGGTGATAAAATGGTAAATTATGTGACTGATCAACGAGGCCTAATAAGAAGACTGCAATTCACCAGGAGATTCATCTCCCAACACTCAAATAGATGCAATCATTTCTATAGACTACTTAAAGGAAGAGCCGAGTACATATGGGATGACCAGTGTCAGCAAGCCTTCGACAATATCAAGAAGTACCTCCTCCGCCAATATTATCACCACTAGTTCTCAGAAGACCTCTGATCCTCTACGTGCAAACAAATGACAAGGCTATGGGAGTAATTCTTGGACAATATGATGAAGACGATAAGAGAAAGAAGGCTATCTGCTACCTTAGCAGAACGATGGTTGAGTATGAACACAAATACACGCCAATAGAGAAGACGTGCTCACCCTAGTGTGGGCTTCGACGAAACTATGATACTACTTCGGAGCGCACAAGATACTAGTACTAGCACGTATGGATCCTCTGAAATATATATTTGAGAAGCTCGCTACATCCGAAAAGATTGCCCGTTGGCATATGCTCCTACTAGAGTTTGACATCACTTATGCCACGTAGAAGTCCATTAAAGGATAGGTGATCGCCGATTACCTCGCTAACCTCCCACTCCTAGGCAACGAGCCCATTCGCGGACTTTCCTCATGAAGACCTACTCACGATTCATAATGAGCCCGACAAGACTTCATGGACCCTCTACTTCGACGGCACTCTCAATCACAAAGGGAAAGGCATCGGGATAGTCCTATTGAGCCAAGGAGTTGTCATACAAGAAGCCTTTAGACTTGACTTCCCAATCACTAACAACATTGAAAAATATGAAGCCTTCATTGCCGGACTACGAGCAACGCTATAACAGGGTGGCAAGCAGTTGAAAACAATCGGCGACTCCAAACTAGTAATATCACAACTCATCGAAGAATGGAAGACCAAAGAGGCATACTTTGAAACAACTCAATTTTTGATAAAGAAATTCGAGACAGTCTCTTTCACACACATCCCTAGACTGAAGAATGAGCTCGTAGATTCTCCCGCTACACTAGCCTCAATCATACAAATACTAGTCGGACAAAACACAAAGTCATTCTTCATCGAAAAATTAACAATGCCAGCACACGAAGTTGCCTGACAAGTGAAATTGGAACTACCAACTAGACTAAAAGCCATCATGAACGAAGGGCAACATACCCCATGAGATTCCATGAAGAAAGAAGCCGACGTCGCGACCTTTAGATTCGAGAAATCACCAACCGACCACGAACAACTATGGTATTTTGACATATGGAACTTCCTGAAGTATCGCCATGTCCTTCCTTACGCTATGAAGATCAAACAAAAGATAATCAAGAACCGATGTGTAAGGTTCTGCATCCTGGGAAAGACATTATACAAAGAAGCCTTCACGAAAGGAGTATTGCTACGATGTGTCACAACAGCTGAAGGACAATATATTATCCGAGAAGCACACGCTAGTGCCTGCGACGCCACGCTGACAGACAGAGACTCACAGATCAGATCATATGGCAAGGGTACTACTGGCCAACGATGACAAGGGATTGCTACCTCTACTTTCAATGTTATAAACAATGCCAAGAACATGCTGCGCTTATCAAAGCCCCATCAGTTGCATTGAATTCCATAACCTCACGATGGCCATTCTCGATGTGGGCCTTTGATATCATCAGACCCTTGACGGACATAGTTGGGAATACTCACAAGCATGCATTCATACTTACCGTGACTGAATACTACACCAAATGAGCAAAAGCCGAGTCATATGTCAGAATTACTGCTTCGACACTCGTAAAGTTTATTATTCATAATATCATCACCCGATTTGGAGTATCCAGGATGTTCGTCACCGACAATAGCCACAATTCATCGCAGAGAAGACAAAGAGATTATGTAAGAAATTCGACATCGACCTACACCACTCGTCACCATTTCCCAGGGAAATGGACAAGTAGAGGCTACGAACAAAATACTAATTTAGATTCTAAAATGAGCAGTGGAGATGAGCAATGGAGCCGACTGGCCTGAACGACTATTAGAAGCACTCTGGGCTTGTAGAACTTCTATTCACACAGCCACTGGCCAAACTCCTTACCTCCTCACATATGGGATGGAAGCAGTCCTACCTTGTGAAATACAAGTACCATTCCTATGTATGCAACTCAATGATGAGCTATCTCTAGACGAAAGGAGAATTGCTCTGCTCACTGAGCTAAAACAACTCAATGAAATGCGTCTAAGGACAACCGATCATGCTCAAATATACCAAAGGAGAGTGGCCAGGGCCTATGATAAGAAAGTCCTCGAGCGAACTTTCAAAATTGGAGAGTTAGTCTTAAAGAAAATCATGCCTTCCAAACATGCCCATCCAAAAGGAAAACTGAAACTGATCTTGGAGGGCCGATACGTTGTAGCAGCTGCATACCTAGGGAACGATTACAAGTTGGTGAACTAGGACGGGGAGGAACTCTCCAGCCCTTGGAACGCCATGTACCTAAGGAAATACTATCCTTAGCATCATGATGGTCATATCCCATAGTCAAATACTTATATCTACCACCTTGTAGTCATCATGACTCATTCATTAGTCGTACACCTTCATTTCCTAGGATATCCTTGAATGCTTCAGACTCACTCCCGACCTTCTCATTCGGACAATTTGATCAAAAGGACTAGAGAAATACCTAACCTCTTCCAAAAGCATAAGTAACACCCGATTCTCACCCCTTTCCCCCGCCATTGAAGGAGATATTAGAGCATATAAAATGAAGATGTTAGGCTCAATCAAAACCCACCATTCTTGAGTCAGTGGGTAGCTTCAAAACAAAGAGATATATATACACATACACAACTAAGAGAGAGCAATACGACGGGTGAACAAGTCAATGAGCCCAGGGAAGCATAAGATGATCATGAGGACAGTCCTAGTAACTTTACTAGAAAAGTATAAGCAAGCTGCGATGGCATCCCTGGTGTCCTGATACTACTAGATATTATCGTAAGGTGGCGGGAGGAGGACAAACTCCTGCTAACCATAGAATATGAGACTTTGATGGTGCTGAAGCATGATGAAGACGTCAATCATGGCACTGCATAACACCTAAGAAAAAGATTGTTATCTATCCCTTTTAGAAATCGTCAGATGAAAACTATTCCCTCACGTCATTGAGCCTCACCCCCTGTTTCACCCTTTTTTTTTTTTCAGGGAATGAGTTAGAACCCTCCTAAGATATCCCCAGAAATGAAATAAAAAACTCGAGAATGATGACTGATGCAATCACTTACTATCTACCGCGCACCCCCCTAATAATGACTATGGGATGGGATAATCACTGCCAAAGGTAGAACCCCAGTATACGACCGATATGAGTAGACGACCTTCCCTGGTTCGATAACAGTATCAAGGAACTTTTTTCGACATTAACTCGTCAAACACACATGGTTCTTCATAGGCCCAAGTGCTCACAAAAATCGAAAAAGCTCCATTGCATCTCAACACTGGGGCATTTTATTTTTGAAAATGAGTCACATTAAGACCCCTGCTTGTTCATAGATGGATGCAGGATAACGAAGTCGTCACCTCAGGAAGACTGCTGAAGATACTGCACTGCCTATTCTATCACGCTCCTACATTGAGACATTTTTTTTTAGCTTTAGAATTTTATTTCAGTTATTTGCTTTGACTGTTGCATTATTCCCTTTCCTTGTAATGAAAAGCACAAAAAAATAGAAGCACAAAACAAAGGGGAAAAATATGTATATACAGTGATCCATCCTTTATTACCAGACCCCGGTCTGAGACACCTCCACCCTGAAAAATCAGCAAGGGCGAAAATAAAATTACTGACAACTTTATCTTTACGTGCAGATACAAAACAACCTTCAACTATTACTAGGCCAACTCAAGGAGCATCCAAGTCCCAATAATAGGCGATAGCACCAAAGACAACCAGCAAAAGTATGGAAGGTAACACAAAAGGTAAAACGAGACCAAGTACATCTAAATAAAAAATCTCTCTATATATATATATATAATTTTTTCTTTTACATCTATCACCGGGGGCATACCCCCTGTATATACAATGAACCAAAAATGAATGCAAAAATATGTATACACCTACCCCTACTCCCTCCGTTGCCTCTGCGAGGGACGCTCATCACCCTCTCCAGCATCATAAACCTGAGGACCAGGAGCCTGGTCCACTGAGGCCTCAGCCGAAACCTGGGGCATGGATGGAAGCCTCATAGAGGAGGAAGGTCTAGCAACAAAACCTCCCTCACTCTCCTGGCTCGAGGCCCGTTGAGACTGTGAGCGCAAACGGTCCAAGGAAAATAAAGGCCCAAGTGCTAAGTCTTCCTGAGCATAAGACCTCATATGCTCATGAGCCCCTCGATGGATCTCAGCCAACGAGCCAGTAGCCCTCGATCTTGACCTAGGAAGGTGATCGAGCATCCCACGCACTCTCCACCCAACTCTCGCCAACTAGTGCTGTAGAAGCTCAATCTTTCCCTACATCTCAGCACGAGCTATGGTTCAAGCGCTCTCTAACTCCACCGTTCGAGTCCTCCGCTCGACCAGCAAGTCTATAGTCATCTCCTGAAGGTGACGATCGGCGAGATTCGATGGAATCTCACAGACCTCCTGACTAGCCAGGATGCGCTGTGTCTCTAAACCCGACTGCTCCAGCTCACGCTCCTACACACAAGCATGAAGCTAAGACAAGAAAAAGCGTATACATGATAGAGCCAAGATTAAGAGAAACAAAGACATACCAACTTAGTACGCTCTTAAAGAAGGTGCTTGACCGTTGCAACAGTTAGCAGATCAGAAGGTGGCGCTGGAGGACCTCGGACATAGATGGCTACAACATAAAGAAATAAATACATTAGATGATACTAGGACTAAAAATCAGAAATAAAAATATAACTACACCAACTAAACATACCCGAGTAGGAATAGGAGTAGAATCCTGAGGAGAAGCCTCGGGAGCAGAGTCAGGAACGACCTATGTAAGAAAAGAGCAAATGAACCAACATATGCATAGATTGAATACACTATACCTGGCTCTTAGGGCACAGAGAGGCAGCTGTCGCCTCCCTCGTCTAGAGATCCTCTGCAACCTGACGCTAGAAATACCCCACACAATGTTGTTGGCGATTTCTAAGTTTGTGCTTGCTTTATTGGTTGGTGGTAAAAGTAATTTAAAAATCAAAGAAAGAGTAAAACAGGGGATGGAATCAGCACAGCTAAGAAATTCTAGACCTGCAAGATACAGGGTCCATTGTGGCAAGTTTTGATAAGTATGAGTTTGTCCCACAAGGAAAGGTGATCTACAGCTCCAAAGGAGCCGTCACTAGTAGTCCCTCCAAATCTGACTACAGATTTGGCAGTCCTAAAAAGGAGGGGAGTTTAAGGTCACTTATTCTAGGTATTCTAAGGTAACCTATTGTCTACACTACAAAAGGGGTGAGAGGATGGATGGAGTGTGGGAAATAAATATAAAAGGGTGAGAAGTAAGTTATTGAGTTTAGATCAGAGGAGCTTTGTAACTCAGATTCAGATATGATGTTATAGAAATCCTGTCCAATGGCTATGTTATCACCACTTAGGAGAAGGGATCCAACCCATCTCTCTACCATGATTCAATCCCTGAAGGTTATAACCTGTCCACTCAAATGGTCACAGACTATCCCATAGGGGAACCACAATCCAGGGATGGGTCAAAACAAAATAAGTTAATCATTGTAGGCACTATTTCATCTAGGCTACCAGCTCAAGAATCCATAGGGAACCTCAACCTCTAAAGCTCTATGTGTGGGGCTAAGGCTGTATAGGACCATGATAGCCTAGACACATAGAACCAACAAGAGCTTGAGTACAACCTTCGATCTAGCTGTCCATTGCTTGAGTGAGGCTACAATGGTCCAGTCACAAGCCTACAATCTCTATAACCAGATCAGATCCAACATTTGATGGCGGATCTATACAAATATAGGGGAGTCTGCCTCCGTACAATCTCCCACCAGGCTTCTACAAGCTTAGGTGTAAAGAAGAAAGATCCATCTTGGATCAGTGGATTAGAATCACCCTAAGGCTATAACCTGTTCACTCAACTGGTCACAGACTATCCCAGAGGCTATCCTCCTCACGGAGCCCAAGACAAAATAAGAATATCGCTGCCACCACCATGGTCACCAGGCTACCAACTCAAGCTCCCATGGGGATTTCAGATCTAGTGGGTCATGTGGTGGGGCTAAGGCTATATAGGACCATGATAGCCCACCTGAATGGCCCTTAGAATCAGTCCTCCATTGCTTTGAAACACAACCAAAGCAATGGCGGATCATAAAGCAGCAGCCTTGCACAGAGCATCTCACATTCAAACACAAATCCTACAGAGTACAAATCCTATAACAAAACTTCCATTGATCTAGTTCAAAAAGCATACAAAGACATAGCCAGCAAGTGCTGGACTATGGAGAGAAGGAAAAAAAAAGAAAAAGAAAACTACTTACAGCTATAAAAAGAAAAGCAAAACGATCTCAGATCAAGTCTCCAAGAAATGAGATGTGTTCCCAGCTATTCCAGGATGTAGCTCTCCTCCAATGGTCCAAGCACCCCATGGGGATTTATAGCAGTGGTGTGGCGGCACATTAGGGTTAGAAAACCCTAATTTTAATGATGCCACATGGCCAAATAGTGATCCTTCAATGCCTTGGGGCGCGTGCAGGAAGATTTGAGCATGGGAGTGCATGCCCTAATCGCTGGAAATTCCCAAAAGGTCCTCTGCTGAAGAGATGGAAGTTGAGGTTCAGAGCTTCACTAGGTAGCCATTGTTTCCCAGACTTGTCGCGTGGTAGCTTTTGCTCTTCGCTAGGATGATTTGATATTAAAACTTCAACCGTCGCGAGGTTGGCTTGGTTTGCTCTTCAGGCAGTCGCAAGGTTGAGTAGACATCAAAGCCTCAGATGTCGCGGGATTGGAGTTCAAGCAGTCGCGAGGTAGCTGCGTGATCGCTGGGTTGATCTTCGCGAGGACAGATTTGAATAGCGCGAGAACTTCACGAGCACTTCTCTTCACTGGACTTCGCGAGTTACGTCACGAGGCTTTAATGAGTTCTGAACTGCGCGAGGTTCCATGTCTTAATTGATCTTCGCTAAGATGGCTTTGCCTTCGCAAGGATGCTTTCTTCTTGAATGGCGTGAGAACTGCGCGAGGAGTTCTCTTCTGATAATTGCATCCCACGGTGACTGCACGATAGCTGTGCGAGGAGTCTTCTGAAGCTCTCTCTTCTCAGCCGTTCTGAGCGAACTGTGTAAGGTTAAGAGAGGTCTGCTTTAAACTACGCGAGACTACGCGATGTGTTCTACTCTTGAGCTTCATGAGAGCTGCCCGAGCTTGTGCTTCTGAAGCTCTTCAGTCAATCATCTGTGCGAGAAGTTGTTGTAGAGTCTTGGGATGCTCAATTGGACTGCGCGAGGCATATTTCTCCTGAATCCTCTAAAGCTTGGATCAGCTGCGTGAGGCTCATTTCAGATCTGGATTCAGAGTTCATCCTTCTGAGGGACTTCTGGTGCTAAAACCGGCTCCTTAACAGGATTCCTGGCCTTATTTCACTGCTGGTTATTACCTACATAAAACACTTTACAAGAACTTATTAGGTGGCTATGGGTCTAATCAAAGGTTAAGTTAAGGGGTGAAAAGTGGTGCTTTTCAGGTCTTAACAAATGTTAGTAAACAACTAGATAAGCTAAATTAAACAACTCAGAGGACACAAGAAACTCATCCAGTGCTTTAGCTCAACCAAATGCAGAACACGCACCAATCTATCAATCTCTGAGTGAAGGCTGGCCCCCACCTCCTGACCAGCCTGTTGCTGACCTCAGAGCAGCTCTATCAGTTCCGCCTGACAAGCGACCTCGCCCTCCCTCGCTGTCTGACAAACAAAACAAAATGAAATAGAATAATCATATCAAACTGACTAAAAGCGGAATGGATAGACTAACAACTAAAACAAATAGGCCAACTCACCAGAGATCGTCGAGTCTCTGCCAGTTGGGCTCTCAACTCATCCTATCCTTCCCTGGCCTAGAAGATAGAGGTTGTCAAGGAGCGCAACATCTCCTCATCGGGCAGAGGAGCACATCCCATCTGCTCCTCTCACTATGTAGGGGGTTCATTGCTTCGTAAACACGAAAATCAAGATGGCCCTGCTCTAACACGGCCAATCTCTCCTTCAATGCCGATGCTGACTCAGGACTGCCAACTGTAAATGAGCCACTCCCATGAAAAGGATGTGTGCAGAGCCGGCCACTGCCAAGCTCTTGGAACAATCTCGTAAACTCCCAAGCGTCTGCCTCATCATGTGCCCCTGTCACCTTGGTCCCCCTGGCTCTAAAATAATCAATCTGAGCCCTCATTAGCAATGCAAAGTCCCGACCAGGGGGACCAGTCATCCTCTTAGCCACCCGGTGGCGAATCTCCGAAGGGACTCCCTGAGGGAGCCCCAACTGTTGCGTCACTCAAGATAGGTGGAAACGCTCCACCTTCTCAAAGTAGTGGACCCAGATGTCCATATCAAAGAAGGATCGGCCAGACTGAATCACTAGCTCCTCAGCATCCTCCCTAGCCACAAAGGGCCTCCAAATGACCTATAATAGAAAATAAATAATATAACCCACTAGTAAAGCCTAAAACCTAAAACATAAATACTTTAACAACATGAACAACACCTACCTGCCCCGCATGCATGTCCTCAAAGAGACATCGCATAATCGGCAGATTCGAAGACTGCCGACGACACCCCAACGCCCTCTGCCACACATGCATCCGCGAGAATGTGAAATCAATCTCCACTGGGACCCACGGGTGTAAGAAGGCGAAGTGATCATATGCCCAAAACTAAACACACATACATCAGAACAATCACTAAGACAGAAGACTAGACAACTGAGACATTATAACATTAACGATCAACTAAAACTCACCTGAAGGAAGGGAAGGACTCCTCTGATCGTCGCAATGCCCCTCCCCTGACAATACAGCTGCTCGAGATATGTCCTAGCGCTGCTTCACTCGAAGTATAGGTGGGCACCCGATCCAAATCTCCAAACAGTGTCAAGAACAGACTCGTCATGCATCCCCTAGTCGAGGATGAAAAGAGTATTGCACAAAGGAAATGCATCAAAAATGCCCGGAGCAATCAATTCGCCATCATTCAGGGTTCCATCACATGCTCTCGGAGCGCCATCTCCGCACAGCGGGCCTAGAATATCACTCTCTTCTCTGAGTCACATCTCGGAGGAACGAATCTGCTGGTAAAAGTGTCAAAAAACCATGTGGCTTGGACAACCCCTGGTCCAGATCCATTGGATCGATATGCGACCCTGAGTATCTCCTCACATACTGCAAGATAATCCCCCTCCATCTGTCCCGTCACCAGCTCCCCCTCGAATTTGAGCCCAGTGAAGCAGAACCAGTCCTCTGGGATTGGCAGTAACATCCCTACTGTGAAGAGCAATGCCTGCTGCTCCTCCCTCCAGCTCTCTAAAATGGCCCCAATCAAGCCCCGATCGACCGAGAAGTGCTGAAGCTCCAGGATCGGCCTGAAGCCGAAAGACAGCATCCACGCATGCTGAAACTCAGGCAGGGCATGGTACCATGCATGGGACTCTAACCTTGCAGTGCTGATGGCCAACAACGGAGGCTCCTAACGAGTAAGTAAAAGGACAATGTAAGGCTAAAACTTATAACTACAAAAAGATTAATGACAATTACGGATAATGGTTAGACTTAATATTAGTGAAAAAATACTAATAAAAATGACAGCGTGAAAATAATAATAAAAAATTTGCAAAACACAATGATAATCTATGATAAACACACAAAACATGATAAAAGCAACACAAAACCATAAAATAAACATGACCTAGAGCTAGAAACATGCATGATGCATGAATGCACACACACATCAAGACTAGATGCAGGTTCGACATAAAGTAAGAGGGTTTCCAAATCCAAAGAATCTGTCATAACGTAAATGCCTAGGAAATAAAAGAAGGAACTCTTACTTGAGGGAACCTACCTGATCCCTCGCAAAGAACTCCTACAATGGAATGCGCATTGGCGGTAGAGCACGATGTGGAGCAGTGTTGTCCTCATCATCCTCAGGTGCATCCTCCCCGATGAGTATCTCAGCATCACCCTCCACTACGGCATCAGTGCTAGTAGGAACCTCAGAAGTCTCACCTCCCTCCACCATCTTCTCCAACTTTGAAGCAGTCAGGAAGAGTCGGTCACTGCCCTCAGACTCCATCTCAAGACAAAGACCTCGAAAAACTAAGAAGAACATGAAAAATGGTGCTCAAAATGGACGAGCAGATTGCGAGATATCGCAAAGACACGAAAATCAATGCACTAAGAAGCAAGGAAGAGCAAGAATCAGAGAGGAAACTAGAAAGCATGAGAGAATGAAGGTTTTTTTTGGCTTATATAGGGCACGAGCTAATCACACGCCCTACCATAGACGCGTAATTGAATCACGCGCTCACTAGTCCATGAGTAATCAGAATCACGCGCGCCTACTAGGTCACACAATTAAATCATCACCCGCCCAAAAGGAGCAACGAACCAATCACGCGCACTGCCCAACGCACGTAATTCAATTCTGCGCCCTCCACCATGCATGCAATTCCAAAAGTAACCCAGACAGTGAACTATTGGCGCTCCAATCACGCGCCTTGATCAGAGCGCACGATTGAATTTCACGCGAACACACTGACGCGTAATCACCCCCTGACTCCTCAATCACATGCGCTTAAACAGGCTCGCAATTTAACTAAATGCCCTGTCCCTTGTGTGTAATTCCCCAGGTCTGACACAAAAAAAATGTGTGCCATGCTACAGCTGCCAGAAACGGAGCCACAGACTTAGGCAATCATACCGAACAATACCTGCAGCACGGAATGCACACACACACTCTGACTTGGGCATACACACTCTAAAAAATCATAGCTCTCTCCTATACACACGCGCCCCAAAACAGCCACTTAAACACATAAACGTTCAATCAAATTGGAGCCTGTCAAAATCAAATCGACACAATGCCAACACAAACCAAACCAAAACTTCGCCCAGGACCAAATCGGGATTAACTAAACCACACCCAAGACTAAACTAAAATCAAACCAGAATTTAGGAAATTCAAAATAAGGCCATAAAAAATAATAAACAAACTCATCTCTCATAAATGTGAAAAATAATTAGAAATTACATCGAGGGCATACCCCCTGAATACATCATTCGAAACGAAAAACAAATTTGAATTTAGGACAAACACCCAAAGACACCCGAGTCCGCAAACACTCAGGGAGGTGGGGCAAATAAAAATACATAAAAAGGGGAAATACGATGGAGAGACCCGGAGAGGAAGCACACACTGAACGAATTCTAACAAAAATCTCATCTTCGCCTCCTTTTCCCCCTGAGATGTCGCTTATATTAAAATCTTCCAATTTATACGATAAAACGTCGTCATTGCAGAGCCCCGAGTTGGCAGAGAAGAAAGAGTGGCTCACAGAAAGCCACCCAGGACCTGAGGCATACACCTATGGAAGACCGATCTTGGAAACCCCCAAGAGAGGGTCGAACAAAGGACGATTAGTAGAACCTACCAAGGAGCAACTGGCGCTGATCACGTGAACTCTAACACAGCTCTTATCCTTGGTTTTCTTTCACCCACCATTAACTCTTCCATCTTCTCCCCCAAAAGGGTGGCACTTCGGCTCAAAATAGCATCATCAACCCTAACACCACTCCACATTCCCAATACCGCTCATTCCCAATAAAAAATAAAATTTACAAACCACATTTGGGTTTAATATCCGGGATACAAAATAAAAGGGGAGAAAAGACATTAAAATATACTCAAATTCTAAATGTAAAAAATTATTACAAGTTCAAAAATTATTACAAAGACAAAATTGAAAATTTAAAATAAAACCCAAGCCCCTAAATACCTATTTATAGGAAAAGCCCCCTTCACCACAATGTGACAAGTGCCACATTTCCAGGCACCCTCCATCTAATTAGATCCAAAGCAGGCACATGCCACCAAAAAAAAAAGAAACAAATCCATGGCAAACCAAGATAAACCAATAAACACACAACACTTACCCTTCAAGAAAGACAAATCCATCACAAGTTAGATAAACCAATAAGATTAAAACATCTAACACCCATCTAAACTCTAGAAATTTAATTCACACACCTTTGACAAGTGTCCCTTCAAACTAAATATAAGACCAAAATAAACAAAACTCATACCTTAAACAAAATAAATGCCTATAAATTCCCTTAAAATTTTATTAATAATAATATAATACAATCCTAATGCATCTAGACCAAAAAAATGAGCGAAAATTCCCCAAAATTAAAAAATCAAACAAAAGCCAAAAAAAAAAATTCAAATAAAATCATAAGAAATACAAAAAATAAGAGGGAAACACTGCCCCCTCCCGTAGTCCCATAGCAACCAAGTCACCCCCTGACGACTTACTACGAATTCATGTCCCACCGTAATCAAAATTGTTCCCTAGAATCTCATCATGTACTCACAAGTACACGTGATCACTCCCCAACATCCTCTGCACACAATAAGTCAACAAAATAAAACAAACTAAAATCATCACTCACAGCCCCATCGCTAAATGCAAAGTCCCATCACAACACAAAGTGGAAATTAATGACGAAAAATTAGCCAATCATGTTACCCATCCCATCATGATCAGAGTCACTCTCCCTTGTCCCATCGCGTAACCTTATATGCCGACCAGACAGAGAGAGCCACTAGTACCTCATCACATGCCCCCCATGTCCCATCGTGAAGTTAAAACCCTCCACATCATCAAGGCGAAAGGGCAAGTCCCATCGCAACCTCAAGACACCATCATTATCCCATCTCATCGCAAAACAACTAAGGAGTCATCAGACCGACACTCCATCATACACTCATAAATATGTTCCGTCGCAATGTAGCTCTAACCTGATCTCGTCAGCTCTACTAAAGAAAGAAACGAACACAGCTTTCCCATCATATAACCACCAATATCCCATAGTAAGAAAGCAAAGAGCTGAACTCCCAAAATATCCCATCGCGTGACGGTTCCCAGACTTCACCGCAACAGAAACATACACTCACCGACAGAAGAGAGGAAACCTTCCGATGTCCCATCGCACGCAACAAATATCAAGTCCCATCGTGAACAGCTCATCAAGCGATCCAGACATCCTATCACACCGGCAACTATCAGGCCCCATTATCATAGAAATGGAGGAGAGGAAACTCTTTGATGTCCCATCGCAAAACAACAACGGGGGCAACAGCCAGCCCGTCCCATCGCGAGCAATACAAAGCCTCCCGCCGGCAACAACTCAAGTAAGCAAGCACCCCTTTCTACTCAATATTCTCTGTCAAATATAATTACCTAATATTCAGTCAAATGTTTTCAAAGCCCGTCTCTCTTGACTCGCGAATCACTGTAGTCCTCCTGATCGGCTAATACTGTGTATAACTAATTATGTCTTAACCTATTACAAGCACACAATAAAAATTATAGAGTTTGTATAGATCGTTCCCACGAGGAAGTTATCTTCTTTATATATTTCTATTTTAAAGTTATATTTATCTTTTAAGGTTCTAAACTACTGGAGAAATATTAATAAAAGAATGGTTTCTTAATCTAAAGTGCATAAAATAAATCCTAATCCTCCTTCAAATTGAGGTCGTCAATCCCAATCTTCAGCTATCGGATATTTATAAAAATAAATAGTACCATTACACCGTATTATAATCTTCTAGAATATTGGCGTCAATCAAAAACTAAAATTTATTAACATAGATTTAATCTAATCAACAATTTCCTAAAATCTAGGTGTCAATCAAACTCTAGAAAATTAAAGATGGAAAAGTAAAAACCGTTACACTAATCTGCAAATTCTAATCTGAATTGTCTATTCATATCAAAACTTGGAGATGTTTACAAAGCATATAAATAAAGCAAATAAAATATAAACTAAAAAGTAAAAGTAGAACCATCCATGGGGTCGGTCCTTCAATTTTCTCAACCTTGGTTGTCAGGTAAGACCTCAGAGAACTGTGGATGATGTTACTTTGTAAATCCTAAACTACTTTAATCAAGAGAAAAGACAGACCTCAGTTGTCAATTAATGCTGTGAAATTCTTTAATGACTTATTCCTACACCGGGCTCTCTTATTTCTAGCTCATAAGGAGTCGGTTTACAAAGACTTCTAATTCTAATAAAAGAAACTACTAAAGTAAAATAATTCCTAATATAACTCTAATTCCTAATTTTATTCTTCCTTGCTTTCAATGGTTGATATGCTTCTGGATTGTTCTTCTTTATAACAGCAACCAAGATATCCTAAGAACTTATCTTCATCAATCTCCTCAGATATATGATTCACCAAACATCTAATTTCGGATATCTTCTAATTCTATACATGGTGGTGATAATCTTCATTCACGTGATCAACAACAATAGAAATAACAGGAAAGCTTTTTTTGGACAATCGCAAATCAGGATTATTCTTTTCTTTCTTCTTTTCTTCAAGGAAATCGTAAATCACGATTTTCTAGGTTTTATAGTTTCCTATTTGGATAATTCTCTGGATTACGATTTTTCGCTTTTCTTCTTTTTGTCTCTTCTTAAAGAATCGTAAATTATGATTTCTTGCTTTTAGTAGGCGAAAAACTTTTTTTTCGTTCAATCGTCTTTCTTACTGCTTTTCGAGTTTATTTTAACAAATATTAACACTTTGGCTCTATTTTACTATTTTTTCTTAATATCTGCACATCATAATTTATTAGTAGCAAACTAAGTCCTAGCATCACTAAGTTAAGGGTGATAAAATGGTAAATTATGTGACTGATCACACCCCCAAACTTAAACTTTGCTAGTCCCTAGCAAACAAGGAAACATAAAATATCTAAACTATGAATTCAAATGCCACTTTCGTATGGAGCATGATTTCATTTAGCGGATGCAACAAACCTTTAAACCCCTAGGTGATTCCTAGTGGAGGATTTGTAGTCTCCTGAAGGTTTTTAGTGAAGTTACCTATAAACTTCAAAATATATTTTTGGATTTTTCAAGAATTCTCAAAACTAAAAAGAAAATAAGAAGTTAAAAATCTATATTAATTTTATACACTAACTAAATTAATTAATCAATCATCATATGGTTATTATGATTTAAAAAAATTTTAAATCTATTATCCTGAACTTTCCATCATCGCAGTAAGCACAGAGCGTATATCAGTGAAAAATTTATTCATCATAGATTTTTTTAAACAGCAATTTTTAGAAAATATTTTCATCCAAACTCTCACTATTGGTATACTCTAAAAAAGAATATCAAAATTTAGGGTTCTCACAATATGTATATATAATAATTTTTCCAAGAATGCTTTACTAAAAAGGTAAATCTCATGAAATGGATAATCAATTCTGTTCATATGATGTCTATATTCATTCATAATATTTATTTCAGATATCTCTACTAGACTAATATTTGTGCAACTCGCAAATGAAAAAGGTCTTTCCTTCGGCTTGTAATGGGGCTTTGGGTTTCAGAAGGTTTTCAAAGAAAAGGTAAAAAGGTTTCAAAAGTTCTCTGAAAATTTAGCTCTTCTTTTTCCTATTCTTCTTCTTCTTTCTATTTCTATTTTAGTAAGTATCCTAGTATTGGATAACTTCTTCCCATTTTTCTTCTCTCATGCAAATCCCATTTCTTATCTTTTTTTTTCTCGGCTTAGAAGCTTTTATTCTTCTCTTTTTAGAATCGTCTCTTTTTTTCTTTTTCTTTTTCCAAATCACTTTTTTTTTTCTTTTCTTTTCCCATATTTTTCTATTGTACCCTTTTTTGGCAGATCCCTTATCTGTTGATTCATACTCCTTTCACTCTCTCTTCTTCCCTTCTTTTTCATTCTAAACTCTCAAAAAATTGCACTGGTTAAAGGTTGAAAGCTTTAGGCAGTACATATGGTTAAGGATGTATAAAATCATGGTTTGAAAGGGTAAATATTTTCTAGGATTTTGGCTTTTTGGCTTTGGTTTTGACAAAAGATGGCCTTAGATCATCTTTACGATTTTACTAGCATGAATGTCTTATTGCTTTGATACATTTAATATATAGTTTTAAAGAAACAAATCATCACATTAACATAATATTTTGATTCTAAGCTCAACAATATGAGATTTTACTTGCAAATAGTAGAAGTTCAAGAAAAAATTAGCTTGAATAGAAACAGTCTCTCTCTCAGAATAAAAGAGGAAATATTAACTCAAAAGCTCGCTGGTTTATAATTTTAAAACTATAATCTAAAATATTACAGTTTTGATCAATCATATAGTTTCAAACAATGTTCTGAAGATGCTAAACATGAATTGCAACTATTCTATTTTGATTGTTGAACTAATACTATGATGGATTGTTAAGTTTTATAGATTCCTAATTTTTTTCTTATCATAAATTCGCATATAATGATTAACTTATTCTACTAATAGCTAAAAAAAAAATTTATGAAAAATTTATGCAAAATGCAAATCAAATTAAACAAACTAATTATTGAACAAACTAATAAACTAACTATTATACATAGAAGTTGTGTATCCCCCCCAAACTTTAATAGGACAATGTCCTCATTGTGCAAAATAGGGGACACAGTAAAACTTTATATTTCAAAATTTTTGTTCCGGTGAGGTTCAGAATATAGTAAATCCATATGATCAGTCGAGAATATAATATTGTACAGTAGGAAGTATCATACGATCGATGGAAGGAAGGTGGATCCAGGCACAGAAGACTGCTGCAGTAGTCAGTGCACAGCAGCAGCCATGCATAGGGGATCTTGCGAAGCCTAGGCCTACTACATTGAAACAACTCGCTAAGACCTCGCGTAGCTCATTTGAGCCTCGTGATCCTTTAGGCTGCGCGATTTTGAACTTCGCGAGCCTAGAGAGGAGCCCAGCGAGAGAGTCCCTATCTTTGATCCTCGTGAGCCAGAATGTGAACCACGCGAGCTACCTTTATATGTAAAATCCATCCTCACAATAGCCTAGCGAGAATACACACCTGGAGCTTCAACCTCGCGAGCTACTTTGTTCACGCCAAAAGATCCTCACGAACTACAATTCAACTTCGCAAGATGCAGAAATCAAACATATTCAGCTGCGTGATCCTAAGGGTCCCCACTTCTCAGTCCATACACATGGACTATTTGGGTATTTCCCAACTTCTAGGACACACCTCCCGAGGTGCCCCAGCTGTCCCACACATCCTGAGGCAATCTAAGGGCCACAGATTGGTCACGACATCAACTCCAAAGCAATCTCATTTCAGATTGGCAAATGCAAATTAAGGTTTATGGACTGTATAAATAGAACAATTTGTTGTTTTGTAAATTATCCAGGATTAGCCAGAGATCATTTTTAGGGTTTTAACTTTTTAGGCCTTAGTTTTCTTTCTTTATTTTCCCCTTTCTTCTTCCTTAGTTAGCACTAATTATGGGCTAAGTTCTTTGTAGTAGCTAGTTTATTTTAGTTTTACAATAGGTTTTGTACAAATAGAGAGTTGTTTTGGGGTTTGCACAGGCTGCTGCCTTGAGAGCAAACATTGTAAGTTCTATTTTATGTAATGAAATACCATTTTTATACCTTAATTAAATCTATATTTCTCTGTATTTTTATGGGTTTGATGCTCCCATGGTTACCTGAGCTTGTAGCCTTGTAACCCTCGTGGCAACAACAATTATCCTGTTCTATCTCATCATTTATGAGGAAGATAACCTTTGAGGATAGTTTGTGACCATTTAAGTGGACAAATTATAGCCCTAAGGCTAGTCTAAGTCACATATCTAAGATGTTTTCTTCTTCTTTGCACTTGAGCTTGCAGTCTAGTGAGACATTGTTGCAGAGCCCAACTTTACTCTGTTTTGCATCACCATCATCAGTGTTTAGACCTGAAATTTTATAGAGATTACAGACTTGTGAGCTGGGTCATTGCAGGCCTTTTGTAGTAATGACCAGTTGAGTCTAAGTCCCCATTCAACCTCTAATTGTCTGTGGTTTCCAGTTGATTTTCAAGGGTTGTTTGCTCCTATGAATGCTTGAGCTTGTAGCCTTGCAAACATAGTGTCTACAATGGTATTCATGTTCTGATTTAATTCATTGGTTGGAGGAAATCCCTAGGATAGTCTTGACCATTTAAGTGGACAGATTATATCCTTAAGATTAATCCATTCCCTTGGATTAGGTTAGTTTTCTGAGTTAAATCCATGTGAGTTGATCATCTCCCTAGGATAGTTTGTGACCATTTAAGTGGACAGATTATAGCCTTAAGAGAACAGCCTAATTCACAGGGGTTGATTTAGATTCCTTTACCTTACAAATGTACTTGTAGCCATCTAAAGGATTGCTGCAGATTCATGTCTAACACTGAGTTGTAGAACTAATTTATCCCTAGCTGTCTACTTCTTCATCATTACTTTATTTTCTCATACTACATCTATCTTCTTCTTCCTTTTATTCTAGCTGTAGTTTTATTTATATTATTCTTAGTTTTAGTTTATTTTTGTGATACTTAAACTTCCTCTCTTTACCTTGCCTTCTAGCTTAGGTTTAGAGTTGTCAAATCTGGAGTTACTATACAACCCTTGAGGTTTCAGATCATCACTCCCTGTGGGACAAACTCTTACTTTGTAAAATTTGCTACAACAGGCCCTGGATCTTGCAGGTCTGTGTATTTTAGATGACTATTTTTGTGTTTGCTTTGTGTTTTGTTCCATCCCTTTCATTCCAGCTTTTTATTCTTTTTATTCTGATTTTTACCATCTCATTTTAATAATAATAGCAAGCATTTAAATATCCCAACAAAAACATCTGCTTTAATTTCAGGCTCAGTATCCTTGGTCTCGTGGACGACTGCTAACATAGGCATCTCCACCTTGTTATCAATAGTCTCACTACTTCTTAAATGTTGAACAACATGGATCTGTTTTGGGGGAATCGATGTATCTCCCACAAAAAATTGTCCTCTTGAGTTACTCACAGGTTGTGACTCTAACTAGTTGCTCTCTCATTCCACTAATTGTGTAGCTAGCTGCTCAACTTGGGCCTCTAGCTTCATAATGGACTGTGTGTGTGAATGTAAAACTTGAGAGAGTTGAGCGAGCTGGGATAAATCCTTAGAGCGTTGATGCCGCTGTTGCTGTAAATCCCTGAGGATTTGAACAACTGTGTCATCAAATCCGCTGCTCGGAGGACTGAACTATTGCTACTCATATGGCTAATATGGTCTCATGGGTGGCAGATTGGATAGTTTGGCTGAACAACAGATGGTCCCTGTTGTTGGCCACTAGTGGAGCCATAATAAAAACAAGGATGGTTACTCCGCTGCAATTTATACGTGTTACCGTATTCACTCTGTTGGAATGCATACACCCATTCCCAGTCTATCATCTTCGGGAATAGTGGAGTAACATGACAATTAAACACTTAATATTTGTAGATTTGGAACGAGTGTGGTGCATAAACCAAAAAGAAGATAATAATAATTAAATTTTATTTATTTATTTCTTTATTTTATTTTTTATAATAAAAAATCTTCATTATTGGAATTTTGCCAAAAATAGCAAATTCTAATAAACATGCCAAAATAAAAATACGTAATAAAAGGATTATTCTATAAAAAAAATCTAGCCCAAATCTCATAATCACCTCTTAAACATTAAAGGAAATATTACCAAAAAAGGAAAGAAATAACTAAAAAAAGGGGATTTGGAAGGGTAATCAGTGGATTTTGGAGTCGAAAAAAATTCTATCAAAGGTAGCCAAGATGTGCACATCGCAAAGAGGTTTCTGAATTGGGGTCATTTGCACGATTCCGACACCCGTAGCCAAAGTTATGGCCAAAATACCGAGGCGCGCCCAAAACTACCCCAATTAGAAAAAGATCACGATTTTCTGCCAAATTATTATTTTTTTAATGTTTTTATTTTATTTTATTTTTATTTTAGAAGGCAGGGAGAGAAACAAATATGAGCCTCTAGTTTCTGTGGCCGGCAGTAGTGTTGAATTCTAATTAATTGCCACTTTGAAAAACAATCAAAGAAACAATAAAGAAATGTAAAGAAAGTATAATAAGAGAAAGATAAATATTTATTTTTAAAATAGAAATATAAAAATAAAAAGATAAAACTTCGCAGCAGCGGCGCCAAAAATTTGATATGCTTATATTGTGTATATCTAATTAAGTCTTAACTTATTGCAAGCGCACAATGGAAATTGTAGAGCTAGTATAGGATCGTTCCCACGAGGAAGTTATCTTCTTTATATATTTCTATTTTAAATTTATATTTATCTTTTAAGGTTCAAAACTACTAGAGAAATATGAATAAAAGAATGGTTTCTTAATCTAAAGTGCATAAAAAAAATCCTAATCCTCCTCTTTATAAATCAATCCCAATTTTATATTTATAGTACCATTACACCATTATTGTCTTCTAGCCAATCAAAAGGTAAAATTCACTAATGAAAAATTTTCCTAAAAAAATCTCTAACTCTAGAAATTGAAGATGGAAAATCTACTAATGCAAATTCTATTCATACCAAAACTTGGAGATTTTACAAATAAAGCAAATAAAATCTAAAAAAAGTAAATTGAGTCAACCATTCCATGAGTCTTGTCGAGAAGAAAGAACTGGATGATATTACTTTATAAATCTTTTTAAAAAAAAATTGTCAATTGATGGTTTCTGATTTCTACATCGGACCTCTTTTTACATTTACATAATATCTAATTTAAAAAAAATTCTAATAAAGAAACTACTAAAGTAAAAAGATTCCTAATATAACTCTAATTTCTAATTTTATTCTTCCTTACTTTAAATGGTTGATATAGATTGATATCAACCATCTTCAAATATCTTCACAAAGAATGATTCACCAAATCTAATTTGATATATTTTAATGATTCTCAATTACATGATTTATATCTTCATTTCTTCTTCTTTTTCGGATTTTTATCATGATTATTCTTTTCTTTCTTCTTTTTCTTTAACGATCACAATTTTATAGGATAATTTGTCGATTCAAATATGAATTTTTTGTCTTCTTCTAGTAAACGAATCTTCTATAATGTTTTTTTCAATTATTTTTCTTAAGAATATTACATATTACTATTTTCTCTTAATTTTTTCCTAATATCTTTAATTTTAGTAGAAACTAAGTCTTAGACTTTTAATCATTTCCTAAGAAATGATAAATGATAAAGATCTCATAAAACAATCTTATTCAAAAGAAGATTTTATAAACCAAGTTTTCTTGAAAAAATATTTATCAATTTTTATATGATCTAAAACCACTTTTCTAATTAAAATGATAAGTTAAATATCTAATAAAATAATAATAATAAATAGACCCTCTATCTATCAAATTCTATCAATCTATTCTCTTTAATGACTTGAAAATACTCTCTAAAACCATAAAATCATAGAAAGGGACCTTACACCATTAGTATGAGCAAAGCATTAAACAATATACTCTATTTATCATCAGCCATTATTTTATCCTCCTTTGATTTATTCACATATTGCGACATGGCCACTTGACATTTTGATGCACTGCCTGATTGATTCGCCCACATGCGTGCGACATAGATGCCACTTACCAGATGATACCTCTTGATGGATCAACTCCCCTATTTGTGAGACTTATATATAGCATTCGCGGGTGCCCCTTGATGACTGCCTCTATTCTCATGATCCCAAATTTGTCAAAGCCTTAAGAAATACACTATGTGATCTTTAGCAATGATATAGGATACCTAGGCAGAGGCCTCTTTTCCATAATCTAAGAAAGCGCCAAGGGGGCGTAGATCAATTGCCCCTCTGATGCAATGATCTTGACCTTGCCACTCTAAGGGATGAATTCTCTTAAAAAGCAGACCATATAAAACAATAGTATATGGTTAGTTGCCCCCCTTGAGATGCAAAACTCTTTTGATCAATTTCTGCTTGATTCTAGTTAAAACCTTTCAGATATGTTTAACAATTTCTAGTTTGATCATGGTTGATTAAACAATTTCAAATCTATTCTGGTTTTAATCAATTTCAACCAGTTTTAGTTCTGGTCTATGCCAATAGGAACTAGTTCTATGACTCAATTTCAGATTATAACCAATTCAAACAATTCTTGTAGGTTTTAGAATACCTAGTTTAGTTCCAATTTTCATAATTTGGTCAATTTAATCCAATTTTAGTTCATAATTCGATCTTAAAGATCTTAACTCTTATTAAATTTGGCTTGTAATTTCAATTTTAAAACACCTTAGCCACATTTGAGACTTCTGATTTTAGAACATTCTTAGCAATGGGCCATCCCAGTTAATTAATTTCTAATAGTTAGATCATAATTATTTGGTTCTAGTAATTAGAGACTAATCAATTCTTAATAAATTAGTTTTAGATTTGATTCTAGTAGCATCGAAAAACTAAATTAATTAGATTATAATAGTTAATTAGGTTAGAATCAATTGAAATAAATTAGTTTAAGACTAGAGCTAAATAATTAGACTTAATTAATTAAAATAATATAAACTAAACTCAGTCAAATACTTTCAATCTTTAGTAAAGACAACCCATTCTATCTAATTCTTTCTTTGATAAACTAGTGATCTTAATATTTTTTCTTTAAAATTTTAATTTTATTTTAGAATTTAATATTTTAATTTATTCATAGTTTCAGTTTTTAATTACCATTTTAGATTAAAGGACCCAGTATTATAGCATCAATCTAAATCCAAAATTAGAGTTTTAAAAGAAATTAATACTAGATTAGGTGTCCCAATAAATTAGGATTCGTAAAAAAGAAAATAATTTTGATTATTTTATAAGAATACTCATATTGACTAGATCTAAATTAAACATATAGATCACTATTATCTTTCTTGTCTTAATAACTTGTTTTAAAATATTTTCTTTCAAAATATTAGATAATCAATCCATATATTAAAGACTAAGACCACTTCACGTGTTTTGGGACTTAGACCCTTTGGGTTATGCAATACTCTGGCAACATTCCATAGATACATGATGGCCATCTTTTCCGATATGATAGACAACTTTCTAGAAGTATTTATGGATGATTTTTTGGTATTCGGCCAAACTTTTGAATCTTGTCTTGATCACCTTGCCCTCATCTTAGAAAGATGCGAAGAAACTAATTTGGTGTTAAGTTGGGAGAAGAGCCATTTCATGGTACATAGTCTTAGGGATATATCTCAAGAGAATAAGTAGAAAGATAAATTGACATAATAGAAATCTCATATGACTTCAATCGATAGATTTAATCTTCTGCCATGTTGATCATCAGATACCATTCATCGTTTCTAAAATCTTGAGACCATTTTGCCACTTATTAAGATATACCTTTTGACTTTGACAAAATCTTAAAGCATTTTGATAAGCAACTTCTTTCATCGCATGATTATCCAACCTCGATGTTACCTTTTGAAGTAATTTGTGATGTTGATCATTGTATCTTCATCAGAAAGAGGGATCTCTCATGTAATTTTATTGAGAGTCGAACCTTGATTGAAAATGAGATGAATTAACCTTGAAAGAGCTTTACATTGTGTTTATTGGATAAATTAGAATACCTATTGATTAAGATCTCATCTTCTTTGAACATTATTTCAAAATGTATTTGTCAAAAGGATGCCAAGCCACATTGTCAATGGATCCTACTTTATGATTCAACAAGATTAAGATAAAAGGGAGTAGAGAATATAGTGCCAGATCACTTGTCTAGGATAATTGCGACAATCAACAAAGAATCTCCATACCTTTGATGAGCAATTTTTGCCATCCAAACTGATGCCATGGTATGCCAATAGGAATAATTTGGCCAAGTAAAATTCATCTTCTAAAGAAAAAGGTAGTTTTTCTGGTTAAATATTATATTTGGGAAGATCCAGATTTATTTAAAATATACCAAGACTAAATAATTAGGAAATCTTGTGGTGATCAATGATCATAATTTGTCACATATGCTTATAGGCCACTTATTGGAAAAGCAGGAAATCGCAATCGGATTTTTGTTGATCTATTTAATGATCCAATTTTTATGGGCCTTTGATCAATGTCAAGGAGCCAATATTAAGGAACATGATGTCCCTCCACCTTCATTCTGATTTATGTATATACTTGTGGCCATCGCCTATGTGTCAAAATGGGTCGAGGCAGCAACCACAAGAACAAATGATCATAATGTGGTAGTCTCTTTCATTAGGGAGAATATATTTTCATGGTTTGGAACCCCACGAGCTATTATAAGTGATAGAAGAAGCCATTTTTGAAACAAATATTTTGAGGGCTTGCTAAAGAAATATGGTGTTACTCAAATGACCCCATCATGCAAATGAGCAAGTTGGTCTTTATTGAGAATTAAAGAATTGGAAAAGAGCTATTATAATGAAAAACTGGTCCATGAGATTGAACGATGCTTTGTGAGCATACAGAACTACCTATAAAACACCCATCAACATGTCTCCTTACCGGCTGGTATACAGGAGAGCTTGCCATCTACCTGTGGAACTAGAGCATAGAGCTCTATGGGCTATCAAAGAACTTAATTTCGAGTTGTCCACGTCTGTCTGGGGAAGAATGAAAACTTGAGCTCAATGAACTAGAAGAAATTCACAATGATGCCTATGAAAATTCTCGAATTTATAAGGCCAAAACTAAGGCATTCCAAGATAAACACATTTTATGAAAAAGTTTTGAGCCGGGCCAACAAGTCTGGCTGTTTAATTCGAGATTAAAACTATTCTCAGGGAAATCATGAAGTCGTTAGGATGGACCGTATAATATTATAGAAGCACTCCCTTATGGGGCTGTAACCATCCATGATCCCAAGGATGGTCGTACATTTAAGGTTAATGGGCAGAGATTAAAACTGATGATTAGATAAGAGGAAAAAGGGACTGTGACCACAATGTCACTGAAAGACCCTGAGTATGATTGAAATACTCCAAGGCACCATCAAGCTACCGACTCATCCGTAGTATAGTTGTATATATTGTTTAGGGAATGTAATCATTTGAGGACTGCTTTGTTAAGTTTGGGGGAATACGTAAGGCATTACGTATACCCACAATTTCATCAAGTATTTCAAGTCGATCGTAGTGATTACAATCGCTTGAGATTATTAGGAATTCCTACAGTTAATGCGTAGCGAATGCTGGTATGAAAAGGCTAGACTAATGATAAACCAACACTCTCTCTGTAAGAACGGCCATAATGTTCGCATAACTTCCTAAAGAGCTGAAGAGACACCTTGATATTATACAGAGTTGTGGATTCACAATCTCCCATTTATTATCTTCACCTATTAGTACGCCTTTTCAATGCCCTCCCATAATACCGGCCTTTCGTTTGCCCTCATTGTTACTATTAATACCCATCCCCTGCTCATTCCAACTCATTACATTCTCTTTGTTCTCTTCAACCGCCACACTTCCCTCATGGCGAAACAACCAAGTTGGTCCGAGATTGTTGACGCATTTGAACAGCTCCTCCAACGAGAAGCCGAGGCAATCTCTGCACTTCTTGAGGAGAGAAGGCGGCAGGTAGAGGAATTTTGATCTCTTCATCTCGTTCTAGAACCCACTGACAAAACACCACTTCCATCCCCCAAACGTTAGTGGCGATCTACCACCCCTCCACCGTAGCCTTCTTAAATCCCCCCTTTACATCTTCTATTGGATTCACCTACCCGGGGAGGGCGGAGACCATTTTTTGCTGCCAGAGTCATAGTTAGGATGTGTCTAGATTTTTCCTAGGTTTAAACTTTTAGATAATCATTTTTCTTTCTTTTCAATCATTTCTATAAATATTTTTTTTATTGTATAGAAGGTTATTATGTCTAATTCTTTTGGTTTATGATGCAATTTCTTTTTGAATATGTTGGGGGGGAGATTTTGAATGATTCTGCCGATTATATACCCAATACCTTAGTAGCATCATTAAGGTAAATTTTTTTTAAGTATCCCTTGTTTTGGTGCACAAAGATGACATTGTCCTATTCGAGTTTGGGGGGGATACACCTTTTTGTGTATATTAGTTTAGTTTAGAGTTTTTGTTTAGTTTATTAATCCTTAGTTTCTTTATTTTGATGGTAGATTTTTTTTTCCTCTGAACAGTTAACCATCATATGTGAGTTATGATAAAAAATTAATGATTTCAGAATACTTTACGATCCATCGTAATAGAAGTTCAACCATCAAAATAGAGCAGTTATGATTCATAATAACCCTCTTGAGCACTGTATCAGATTGAATGTTTGAAACTACACTTTGATTTAAATAATAATATTTAGATTATAGTTTCAAAATTATATAATCGGGGAGTTTTTGAGCTATAATTCCTCTTTTATTTTTAGAGAGAGACTGCTTTCTATTCAAACACAAAATTTTGTTTAAACTTTTTGATTGTGTTAACAAAATCTCATATTGCTGTAATTAGAGTATTCTATTATATAATTATGATTGTGAAACCGTAGAACTTGCGGGTACATCGCGACGATGCGCACTCTCTGAAAAAGATGGAGTCGCCACCCGGAGCTTTTAGTGACCCGGGATACCTCAAAAATCAATACGTAAACACTAAAGTGAAAAAATATGACTCCAATTTATCGGTCTTTGCCAAAGGCTCTAGGGTAGGTGTTAATCAGCAAAATATGCCACTTTCTACACCTTTAAACTTGGCTTTTGCTAGTACCTAGAGTGGTTATTAACAGTTTTTAAGTATATTTTGCAGTTAGGGATGAAATATAGAATAATGCAGTTTTCCTATGTAAAAATGCCAAAAAGAGGACTTGGAGCCATCCATTAGAGTTGAGACAAGAGGGGCCAGGGTCTGGTGACGAGGAAGCATAAGAGCAGCTGATACCATTAAAGATGTGAGCACTTTAGTGCTGATGCACCAAGCCATAAAACTGCAAAGCCAGCATGCATAGCTGCCTTGAAGAACTCGAACAGTTGGCTGAAGTGTCACAGCTGCACTCAGCAATTTTAGTGCTGCAAACCATGACCTTCAAGCAGTTTTATTGCTGGAAAATGAGCCACATTAGTAGCACAACTGTTGTATTTGAAGGACTAGAGAAGAAGTCAAAGCTGGAGTGTGAAATGTAGAGCTGTTATGTGCTGAAAATAGACTCCACGAGGGGTTGTTTTGAACTCCACAAGCTGCTATGTGTTAAAATTGAACCTATTGCAACCTGTCGCAACCTATTGAATGGATGCCTGAACCTGTCAAGATTGAAGTTCTGAAGCTCCAACCTATCGAGGCACGGGTTTCAGCCATCTATTTCACACTTTAGGGACGTTTTGGGGATTCTAATGCTTCTAGGGCACACATCCCAATGTCCTACACATCTTAGGGATTTATCTCGGGTTCCAGCAGAAAATATCAGTGGCCGGCAGGGGCATTTTTGAGAGCTGCAAAGACACATCAGCTGGGCATAAAACTCTGCACATGGGACAGCAATTCACATGCAGTTTTCCTTGGCTGAAATGAAGATACCTCAGCTGTGCATAACAGAACTAAGTCCTCTGCTCTCTGATTGGCTACAACTCAACGCACATGGATCGATGAATATATATAAATACCCATTTATTCTACTGTAATTTCTCAGCAAGGAAAGTAGGAACAAAGGAATAGCCTGAGTTCTCCTTAGCTCATTTAGGTTTAGTTTTAGATTTTATTTTTCCCTTTTTTCTTCCCCCTTCTCTCTCAAATCTAGCCTATTGGATTAGATCTAGGTAGCAACTCAAATCTGATTTGTGATTATAATTTTAGCATGAAGAAATATGGATCGATGCACAGACTACAGATCCGGGAACAATGTTATTATAAGTTGTTTTTTATTAAAGTAATAAATTGTTGATTTTAAAGCTTAATTAAATCTAAAGATCTTGTGATCCCATTAGATTCTCGATCGAATTTTTGCACTTAGCACAAGCCCAGGCCCTTTTCTGGTAGATCTCTTGATGACCATCTGATTTCCCTTGGTTTGATATGGCTGCGGGTGCCTGTGCCTGTGGCCTTGCATCCATAGCATCTGTAGTGATTATCTTGTTCTGATTGTAGCCATCGGAATGGAGGAAATCTATTGGATGATCTGTGACCATGTAAGTGGACAGATCATAGCCTTAAGATCAATCCAAACCACCGGTCTAAATCAGATTCTTATACCTTGCATTTGTGCTTGTAGCTAAATGAAGGATTGCTGCAAATCCCCAGCTCTTGATCTATTTTGCAATAAAAACTAAACCTTAGCTATCTATTTCTCCCCATTTTATATTTTATTTTACCATCCATCTTCCTCAATCTTTTAGATTTAATTTTATATTTCAGTTTTATAAATTAGATCTACTGACACCCAAAAAGCTCTCTTTCTTCTTAGAATTACCAGATCTGTAGCAAGATCTGGAGGTCTACTATACACCTTCTAGGTTTAGATCACTACTCCCTGTGGGACAAACTCTTACTTATTAAAACTTGCTACAAAGGACCCTGTATCTTGCAGGTCTAGGATATTTTAGATGTGCTGAATCCATCCTTTGTTTTGCTTTAATTTTATTTTCTTTCTTTTAATTCATAATAATCAGCACCTAAAATTCTCCAACAGTAGGGGCTTCGGTTATTGATCGGGAAGGTGTTAGGCACCCGAGCAACCCGCTCGTAAGAGGTCTCTACTATCACCAAATGAAAAAATAAAAAAATAAAATGAATGAAACTTCCTCTTGCCCGAAGGCACTCTGATCTTATTTGAGCTCCCCACCCTTACCGAAAATTTGGCGGCATAACGGCTCAAATTCAAGGATAGAGGAAAAGCAAAGAAGGTAGAGGAGTAGAGGGGAGAGCCGGAGCTCTCGAGCCCTTGTAGCACCGCTGTGGACTTTCACGTTACTTCTGGTGAGCTTCTAATAGAAAATGGGTTGGGGAATGGGTTTGAACTTCCAAGGCTTGGAAGCTAGAAGGTAGGAGAAGAAGGCTAAGGCCTACTTCTACCCAAATCTAAGGGTGTAATGATGAAAAATAGGATCTAGAAGGGTGAACTCAATTATGAAAATTTGGAGGTTTAGTGCTCAAAAAGGAAGAGGGAACTCTCTAGGATTTTCTCTCTTTTGGAAAATTTTCAAACCCTTAAGCAAGGGGGGGGTGGTGGCTCTCTATTTATAGCATTGGATGGAATTAGTGAAGAGTTAAAGGGCTAATTGGGTTAGCAATTAGGTAATAGGGAACTATGGTTTTCTAGGTTTTTGGGAGCTTAGATAGGTGGGAAATGGGTTTAATGGTAGATGCTAGGGTGGGACTTTAAATGGATAAAGGGTTGCAAATATAACTAATGAAGGTGCAACAATTCTAAAGAAACCCACCTCGGACTTTGGGGTGGTCAACAAGTCAAACCCCAAATTCGAAATATGGACATTTTCCCAAAAACACTATTCCTAAGCCTAGCATGTATATTATACATGCTAGGCTTGGGAATAGTGTTCCCTGAGAAAACAGGGAAGTTTGGGGCCCGTTTTGGAGCTCAATTCTACAGGAAGAAGTTAATTTTGTCTAGTGTGTATAATATACACGTTAGTGTAACTTCCTGCATTTCTACACAATTTTCAAAATGCCCCAATTTTTTATATTCAACTCGTATTGAGGTGATTCTTGGCTCGTTGGAAAGCTAGGAACATCTTTTTTACAATGGTATAGGCCTCAGTTCTAGCATAGGTTTATGTAAACCTTGGCATTCCTCTTTCAATCGACTGCTCAAGAGGGATCAAAATGGGCCCGAGAAGGATTCTATTGGTTAGGGTTGATTCCTAATGGTCTAGGAAAGGTTACTATGGGTTTTGGGATGATTCCTAAGGGTTTGGGAGATGCTCTCGGAAGCTCGGGGGTACGCCTTGCTCGAAGTATGTGTCGATTGAGACTTTGGTCAAATTTGGGTGTCTATAAATGCCCCTCTTTGGTATCTGATCCCTAGTGATCGTATGTCAAAGAAAGAGGTATTTGAAGAGGGCCAAGGCAACACTCACGGGTCCACTGTATTCAATGTGAACCTCAAACATCAAGAAAATAAGAGGAAAATAACTAAATGAAGAGTGAAGTAAGCCCAACACTTGGAAAAACGTGCGTCACTCGAGAGTGGCGGAAGCCCAACACTTGGGAAAATGTTCGTTCCTCAAGGCTACCGGTCCCCATGCGCTTAGCTACATTACTGAGAAAAACCATGATGGTGTATTTGAAAATCCACAATGTTTGATATTCATTTCGAACAAGACTGCCCCTTGAGTGGGAGGGTGACCGACCCATACTTAAAGATTAGAGTAAAGCAATGACGCGAAGATCCACAGTTTGTGCCTAATATCATGAGGCATTGATTGCCCCATTTGATCAGCCACTGGTGCCCAACACACGAAGTAGGGTTCGAGATCTTTGAGCGAACTCATCGATCCCAGAGATAATTTAGCACAACTACCCAAGTGTAGCGAATATTGATGTCACAACACTTTTTGGGAGTGTGTGCCACTTTTCATAATGTGTCTTGGATCAACATGACCTAGAGTACCCAATATTAAAATAATACTAAACAAATCCGGCCAAAATTGGGTGTCTACTGAAGGAGGCACTCAATCTTGGTCTCCGCCAATGATGATCATACAAACAAACCATTATGTAAAAACCAAACATACATCAAGGGCAAATAAGAACAAAAGGGAATGGGAGTCCCGACCTAGAACCCATCCAGGTACTATTTACGAGAACAAACGACCATCCAATAGATACCTAGACGCAAGGCATACACTTTACAAGGATACCACATAAATGTAAGTTTCAAAGCCTACACCCTAGAATGAGCCCTTCGAAATGCATATTTGAACATAGTCGTTCAATAGGCAATTTCCTTTTTGACAGGTTTGTCTCAACCAACAATTGACCATTTTCTGAGGAATTTGAAATTTAAGATACTTAAGTTCACATGAATCCAAAAACAGAGCGCTCAACACAAAGGTTTAGCAGTGGAGTCAACCCGATCGAAACATTGACCATTTGATTAGGATTGACACCGTTGCTCCTATTTTAAAGTATGATCTAAAGATCTAGGGCAAACCTTAGATTTAAGATATTAATTTAGTACAGTTGCGTTGCTGGTAAAATATTGACATTTAACTATATTGAAGCACGCATGTGAGTAGCTATGCGTGATAAAAAGTACAGCGAAACAACATATTTCTTTTTTTCCTTTTTCAAATGATTGCTTTTTCCATTTTTTTTTTCTTGGATAGACCGACGTGAGTTGTGAGATGCTTCCTCTACTCTTCCCATGGCTGAGAAGTAGCCTGCCTCGAGGCTTTGGACCATTAGATGTTCCTGCATATTCTTAAGAAAATGTTAGTCCCTTTTTTATTTTTATAGATAACGAATATGCATCTTAATTAGCAGAAGAAGCAAACTTTTGCCTACACATTTTTTTTTTCAAGGCTTATATTTTTGGATTTTTTTTCTCTCTCTTCCTTGTGATGAAAGCACAATACTAGGAATATGTATATGGAAATAAAAAGGAGTAAATTTTTTGGATTTTTCGGATTTCTTATTTTTGTTATTTTTTCTTTATTTTCTTCTTTTTTTATTTGATGCCTTAATCAATGAGGCAAAGTAGTGGGTCCCATTTTGAGCATAGCCGAACCTGTTCATGTGGTCGGACCTGAGTGAGGTTCAGAAATTTTACCAAGGTCGGAAAGTCCATCCCTTTGGATTGAATCAACTTTTTATCCTTACCTTGGGTCATAAGTTTGACGATGCAATTTTGAAGATATTCCTGGTCAGGACCTGATTTGAGCTAACATGAGCGGCCAAGTGGGCGACCAGATAATTTAAAATTGTAACCAAGGGAGTAACCGATGACTTTCTCTTTTTTTTTTTTTCTTCTTTGAACATTTTTACACATAACACGCAAGACGAGTTTTCGCCATGCCCGTTGTTACCCTCTTTTTTACCCGTAGCCACCTTTCAAGTTTTCACTATGTCCGTGGGTATATATTTTTACCCCAGGTGCCTTTTCAGGTTTTCACTTGGTCCGCACAAGCTCACTCTTTTAACCTGTGGCGCCCTTTCATTTCTTTTATTTTCTTTTTCTTTTCTTTTCAAAATCAAAGGCCATGACATGGACGTCGGTTATGTCATAGCCACTTGGATGGAATTTCTTGTTGTCCTTCAGTTTGGTTCGTACTGACTCAATGGATACCATGACTTTTCATAGACCTTAAAGAGGGCTTTCTTCAGGGATGTATAGTGGCCATGGGATAGGTTAGGAATTTTGAAAGTATTCTCGGGTTTCAAAAGGTTTTTCTTGATTAGGTTCCTATTCCTTGGGGTATTTTTACTGTACATGCCCCATGATTTTTTTCTATCTCTTTTCTTTTCTATTTTTTTATTCTTTTTGCTTCTTCTCTTTTGGGGTTTGGCTTTTCTTATATTTTTGGATTTTGGTGGTAACTCTTTTCTTTCTTTCTTCCTTTTTTATGGCTATATACACATATTTTTCTTTTTTCTGGGAGGGGTTTATGAAGGAAAGGCTAGAGGCTTAAATTGGGTAGCAAAGGGTATGAGCATTCATGGACATTTTTTAGCTACTTAGCTTTGAAATGATGGCATCTTTTATTGGGTCCTTAACCAGCCACGTATCCATCTTATCAGTATTTACCTTGCCGCGGGAAACTAGGAGTAGAATTGCCATATGTATCCAGCGTTGATTGGCCCAGGAAAATGATCCCCATCCATGGTGGTGAGATGAAGTGCGTATCCTGATAGCACTTCCCTGATGAAGTAGGGTCCTTTTTAGTTGGGCTTGAATTTCCCTTTCGGATCAGCGTGGAGAGACGAGAAGATTTTCTTGAGTACCGTGTCACCTACTCTCAAACCTCGAATGCGAACATGCTTATTGTAAGCATGTACGATTCTTCCTTGGTAGACCTGGGTGTGACACAAGGCTAGGAGCCTTTTCTCATCAAGGAGGTTCAGCTATTTGAAACAAGATCTCTCTCTCTCTCTCTCTCTCTCTCTCTTTCTTGATTTCTGGTAGCTCATATTCAATGAAGATGCAGAGTGAAGGTACTTCAACTGTAACTAGGAGCACAACCTCTATTCCATACACAAGGAAAAATGGTGTTGCCCCTGTAGCGGTACGGATTGATGTTCGGTAGGACCATAGTGTAAACGGTTACTTTTCACTCCAATCCCGATAAGTGACAACCATTTTCTTAGGGATTCGGACCACTATTTCATTAGCCGCTTCTATGACTCCATTAGTTTCTAGCCAATATGGTGACGAGCGATAATGTTTCATCTTGTACTACTCGCTAAAGATTTTGATACGCTTGTTTGCAAAGATAGTGCCATTGTCTGTGATGATGTCTTTGGGCATGCTGAACCGACAAATAATGTTGCTCTTTATGAACTTCTCCACATGATTGGAAGTGATGTTGGCATAGGATGCCGCCCCTACCAATTTGGTGAAGTACTCGATGGCGATGAGGATGAACTGATATCCGTTAGAAGCTTTTGGGTTAACCTTTCCGATGACATGGAGTCCCCATGTGGCGAATGGCCGTGGGGTGGTCAAGTTGTGTAGATCTATGGCTAGAGCATGTATCAAACTTAAGTGTTCTTGACATTTTTAGCACTTCTAAACGTGCTTGCAATAGTCAGTTTCCATGGTGGTCCAAAAATACCCTTACAGTCGGATCTTCTTGGAGAGCATGTGCCCATTGACGTGGGCCCTGCATACTCTCTCATGGATCTCTTTCATGATGTTGGCTACCTCACTTTCAGTTAGACATCTGAGCAAGATATTGTTATATGATTGCTGAAAGAGGCATTCACCACAAATGAGATAGTTTGCAGCTAAACATTAGATGGTCTGCCTATCAGTCTTGGTCATGCCTTCAGGAAAAGCTCGAGTTTTGAGGGAATTCTTGATATCTAAGAACCATGGAGGCTCATCATCTGTCTTTATGGATCCCTCGAACTAGAGGCAGAAAGCAGGCTCGTTTCTTTGTCCGATCATGATTGGCTTCATTTCAACGCCATATGGAATTTTAACCATGGACGCCAACGTTGCGAAGGCATCGACAAAATGATTTCTTCCTCGCAGAACATAGGAGAAGGTAACGTCATCGAAGCATGCGAATCTCTCATCACATGCGTCAATTGCTTCTGAGAAACTACAAATACTCTACTCTAATCTTTCAGTCTCCGATCACAGGTGACAATTGATCTCGAGAAACCTCGGATATCTAAACTACACTAAACTAAGGTGATCGTCAGGAAACCCAACCTCAGTCATCAATTGATGCTGAGAATTCCTTCGATAGCATATTCCTATTGCTAAGCCCTCTTATTTATAGATCATAAGGGATCAGTTACAAAGTATAGAATTATAAACAAAGTAAACTACTAAAATAAAAGTTTCCTAAGTTAACAAAACCTCTAACCCTAATCTTCCTTGCTCTGGAGAGTAGATTCGCGTAGGATTCTTTTCTATTTTACAGTAGCGGAGATCTTCAGATTCTTCTGTCACCAATCTTCTCAGATCCGTAAGATAGCAAACTTCTATTTCAATAGTTCTTTCTATTCTGTGCATGGCGATGTATCTGTTCATGTGATCTTCAGTAGTTCTAGCTTTAATATACACAATCGTAAGTACGATTGTATCTCTTCATCTAGTACGATTCCTAGCTCTCAAACAATTGTATCTCCTTACTTCGTGCCGTCTAGTCTTGAGCATTTTCTATAGGATGGTAATTACGATTCCTTCTTTTCTTTCTTCAGTTTCTCTCTCTCGAGATTATGATTGGATTATAAGCTTCCTTTTTGGCTTATAGACTGGTTCTCAACTATGATTGGGATTGTATCTTCGTGCGATCATCATTCTTACTGCTTTTAGAGTTCATTTTGGTGAAGATTAACACTTTGGCTCTATTCTGCTCACTGTTTAGCGTTACTAAGTTAAGGGTGATAAAATGGTAAATTATGTGACTGATCAACATGGTAGATGTTGCCCGATTACCAGAAGGCGTGTGTTGCATTCTCTGAGAATCAGTACATGTTTATCGTCTGATTAGGGACTAGGATGATCCGGACGACGTGGTTCATCGATGAGTTTAGTGGAGGCTTCGTTCCATTAAGGCGGTTCAGGGAGACGGCGACAGATCACAAGTTGCGCGGCCACATTGTGGAGGCTCGCCAACCGGCGATGGTCCTAGGAGCTGCGGCCGACAGGGATATCAGGGCCTTCTTGATGCACTTCTTCGGAGGTGTCTTATTGCTGTCTTTAACTCAGGGCGACAGTGGGTGGATTGTTCCTCACCTCCTCGAGGATCTAGATAAGATAGGTGTGTACTCGTGGGGCGCGACGACACTTTCTCATCTCTACGAGCAGGTGTTCAGGTGTGGGAGAGGAGAGGAGCTCGCACCATTGGCGGCTTCATCCCATTTTTACAGGTGAGCGGTGTTAATATTTTTTCCATGTTTTTAGATATGTTTTTAGTTAATGATTTTTTTTATACTATTTGTATTAGTTTTTTTACTGTTTAGATTTGGGCTTACGATCACTTCACATTCCTACCCCACAGATTCCCTGAGGGGACTATGCATGCATTCTCGCGCATGCGGGTGTTGAGGTTGGCTATTAGGGATGCCCAGAGAGTCTCAGCTCTCCATGTCACTCGAGGATCTTCATTCTACACAAGTGATGCTTTTATTTTCTTTCTTTGTTTGTGTTTTAATATTTTGTCGTATTTTTGTTTACTGACAGGTTTACATTGCAGGTCATCTGGAGACCTTATGCGGATGGGGAGGATGAGGATTAGGCTGTCATATGGTCTGGTCAGCAGTTCTTCCAGAGAGACATATGTGTCCTCTGTTTCAAGAAAGTTGTAAGGATTCATGTGTCTTGAGTTGTTCGTCAGCTGGGGCTTCGCAGAGCTTCTCACATGGGTCGCGAAGAAGATGACCGGTCTCTCTGGCTGATGATACCATGGGAGCTCAGCTTCGGGACTTTAAGGCTGGAGGGACTCCGGTCACGGGGGCACACAATGATGCCAACACTCGGGAGTATCAAGTCTGGTATCACCATCCTAATGGCAGTCGTCTCTTCTGGTGGGCCCTCTTCCAGGGGAGTCGCCTATTCGATGTCGATGGGCTTGGGTTTGCCTTTGCACTAAGAGTGTGGTTGGCCGAGATGGAGAGGGGCCAAACTGCCCTGAGTGTACACAGAGTGTTGGATTTTCTTTTGAGGGCTCTGGGGGGCGATGGGTGCTTCTGTCCACCCTGACGAGACACTCAGCCTCGCTAGCTCTCTCCATAGCAGATGTTAGGGAGATGGAGCAGCTGATGACGACCCAGCTAGCTGTCCATCATTGATTAGTTTTATCATTTCATTTGATTAGTTTTGTCATGCTTATTGATGCATTTTCTTTCTGCTTTGCTCTTCTCTATTAGGATGTTGTGGTGAGTGAAAGCAATTGCTTAACTCAGCATATCAGATACTTGGAGAGTGAGCGATCTCGTCGCAACCACGTCAGGGCTAGTCTTGTTTTGGAGATCGAGAGGCTGGTAAGTGTGTGATTTTGGGTATTTTGTTTTAATTTTTGTTTAGTTGTTTTATGTTTTGATTGGTCTCGTATTTGAACTTGTGTTTATAGAAAGCAAAGTTCACTCCCTTCGATCCCTCCTTTGTTGCTTCCTCGAGTAGGGAGGATCCAGAGGTAGCTCGGCTTCGCGCTGAGTTAGAGCATTGGGTGAGTTATTTGTTTAAGTTTCTGTTACATTTTTTTCGCATTATCATGTCATTTATTTTTTTCCAAGATCGTCTTGGAATTCCTTTTAGCGTATTGTGGATCGGCCGAGATCGGCAGATCACATGCCAAGTATGATGAGTTTAGTGGTATTAGTGTTGTATGTCGTTATGGTTTGTTCATTTGACAATTTTCTTGTTGGTTTTTTTGGCTTTGTTTCGTTCGCAGGCTATTCCTGACTCTGCTCCTAAGGTAACCCCTTGGGATCCATATGATATCTCCACCTTGCCTCTCCAGGTATAATTAGTTAATATGCAGCTCTTATTATTTTTATTTGTCCTTTATATTTGATGCATATTTATTCTTTATTTTGTAATAGCCTACGACTGATATATGCCTCCACGTACTCCTCCAACAGATCCCATGACAGTCGAGACGATCAAGCTCTACTTAGAGAGCGATTAGAGATGGTATGTTTCTCTCTTTTAGGTTCCCGTGCATCTTCATTTTATCACAGATATACATGTTCTCAGATCCAGCGTGCTTTCTTCATGTAGGTTCATTAGGTGGCGGAGATGCGCCTTGGGGTTGAGTGTGGTCGCACCAGTGAGGAGGCTCGCCAGACTCCCCTCGACCACTCTGATCGGAGCCATCAAGATTTTGTGGTCGATCTCATCGTTGAGCAGCAGACTCATGCCATGGAGTTGGAGTGCGGTCGTAGGATCGTGCGGGCAGAGATGCAGGTTACTATTGACCACGTGGAGTATGATCTGTAGAGGCGCGCCGGGGGGGTTAGGAGAGTGCTCGATCGCTTCGGTGGCCATTGGCTCCCTGCCTGGTCCGTATCGTATGCCTCTTGAGCGTATGAGGGATTATGTGCATGGCGAGGCGGCTCATCGTGAGTTGTTCTCTTCTGGTCCTTCGCACTCAGGGTCTAGGCGATTGGTGAGTAAGGTGAGTGAGGGAGGTTTTGTCGCCAGACCTTCTTCTCCCAAGAGGCCTCTGGTTTTCTCCCAGCCTTCAGTGGAGACTTTAGTGGGTCGGACACTAGATCCATGGGCCGAGGAGACTGTAGATAGCAGCGATCGACCATCTCAGAGACAACAGATGGAGTAGATCATTTTGTACTTTTTCTTTCTTCTTGAATATTCAGGGGTATGCCTCCGGTGACACATGTATCAAATTTTTTCATATATATATAGATGTCTTTTCCTTCAAATGTACTCCCATATCTTTTTCGTCCTTTATTTTGTCTGCTTCCTTAGGTGTCGTCAACTGTTATTAGGACTTGGATGCTTCTGAGCTGGCCTAGTAGTAGTTCAAGATTACTTTTATCTATGCAAAGAAATAAAATAATCAGTAATTTTATTTCCCCCTTGCTAATTGTCAAGGGGGAGGTATCTCAAACCGAGGTTTGGTAACAAGGGAAATAAATACCATTATATATATATATATATATATATATATATATATATATATTAATTTCTATTACATGGTGAGACTTTCAAAAGAAAAGAAATAAAGCAACAAGGAAATAAGAAACTAAAATAAAACACTAAAATAAACTAAAAAAATGCTCAAGTGTAGGAGTTTAATTGCGCCGACAGTGAAGTGTCTTTGGTGGCCTTCCTGGATGGAGTGATGATCTTGTTGTTCTGCATCCAATTACCGAACAAAAGGGAGTTTCGGATACTATTCCGGTATGTTGCAGGAGAGATTTCTTTGTCTATGAACTTGTTCACCTCAACAAAACAATGGATGAGCCTGACATAAAAAGCATCTTACCACACTTTTCAATTGGGGTTGGCAGCTTGGAAATTCTCCATTCGACAGTAATTTGTGATGCCGGGGATGACTTTGCAACATCCACAACTCTTTTTAGAATAAAAATGCCCCAATATCAAGTCGTAATGGTGCTTTCTCGGGCTTTACAAGTATCCAACATTATTCTGGGGCTATGAATGTTTTTAGAGGGTTTTAGTAATAAAGAAGATTCTCTTGGTAGTATTACCGTATTGGGTGGGAAATGGTTATTTCAGCTGTATACCGATTTTTCCTTTTAAAAAGTAATCATCACTATAGACACCCCATTTTTGCCTTCTCGGAGTATACAAACCCATTCGGTCAACCTTTGACCCTATCCACGATCTCCCGAGAAGGACCGACCTTCTCTAAAGACCATTAAACCCTAAATACGGGGTCCATTACTAAAATAGTAGGATATGGTCGAGACCCAGGCTGAAACAATAGCCCGGTGGCTCAAGCCCGATCCAACCCAGGAGGATCCTGAAATCTACGCACTTACAGACACTCAAAATTCGATTGTGTGCGTGGATACATGACCGCAATTGGTCCCACTTGGACTAGGCTCGCTCTTACCACGGACCGCCCTAGGACCCAGATTATGCGCAAGCTACTATGCGCTAAATTAAATTACACATAGCCCACTCTGCATGAAATTAGTCTTACTTGGACTGGGCACAGGCTTCCGTGCACCGCCTGAAGTCCACGATTCCACACATACACTCCTGTGCAGAATTGATTCCATGTGTGTGGCCACAGGCGAAATCAGTCCAGAACTAGACTGGGACTCTACTTCTCATGACCGCCCAAACTCCACGATCTCGCACAAGACTCCTTGCACGGAATTAGATTCCACGCAGATACACATGCACAGAATTGATTCCAAGGAACATCAGAACTAGGACTCCCGATCAGTCGGCCACCCTCGAGTCCGTGACCGACTCAAGTCGAGTTAAGCGTTGTAGATCCTGCACTTAATTCGGTTCCACGCAAAGTCCCATGCGCTCAATTCGCCAATTGAGCACATGGTCCCACACACGGGATTATGCTTATATCTATAAAAAGATCCCCCTACCACGTCCAAACACACAATTTCAACAACAATCTCCTCTCTCTGAAGCTCAGGCCTCTCCTAAGCTAGAGTTATCCTCTCTGCAGCACTGTAGTTTTAGTTCAGAGTTCTAGTTCTTAATTATTAGTTCTAGTTCTTCTAGTTCTTAGTTCTTAGTTCTAATTCACAATTCTTAATTCCTAAATTCTTCATTTTAAATTCTTAAATCCTCAATTTTCAATTCAAATCCAGTCTCTAATCTCTAATACTATAAATTAGCCCTTAGCCAACTGATTTGCCCAAGGGAGCTTACGGAGGGTACTCGGGAATGGGGACGATCCTCCTTAGCATAATGGGTCACAACCCCCTTTTTCTAGTTAAAATGGTATTAGGAAACTAAATTAATTAGAGTTAGAGTTACAGTAGGAAATTTAGTTAGCTAGAGTTAGAGTAACTCTAGGAGACCCCCGGTCAGCCAAACTAAGAGAAGAATCAAAAGACAAAATCAATTAGACTTAGAGCATGATTAGGAAACCAAACTAGCTAAACCCCAAGCGACCCATAGCGGCTGGAGTTAGCAGGTTGACGTTCAGCAAAGGAGTTAACTCACCCCGTAAAGCGTGATCAATCACGTGTTGCAGCGTCGATAGACATCTGCAGTTGGTGATCGCATCAACATAGATACCCTTCATTTAATATTCGCCTCTTTAATTTCAGCCATTAATGTTTCATAGTTCATTACTCCATCGCCCCTAGCCAGAGTCCACAGGACCGAATTGGGCCACTTAATCCATAGACTGAAAGGAACCCAAAAAAACTGCGTACCAATAGACTGGCGATCGTGATGGGACTCTTTTATGCTAAAGTCGCCTTTGTTTAGTTTAGTTTTTAGTTATATTTTCTACTCTGTCATCTTTCGCACACACTCACACTATATACTCCGCTCTTCAAAAAAATAAAAAAAAACTATTTTTAAATGTCAGACATTGGAAGATTAAACTTTAATGATATTGACCCACCCTCGTGGGGCTCACCCAACGATCTCGAGTATAACATTAGGCCATCTCCATGGACAGCCCAACATCGTGCCCTGGTGAACACGGTTAGTGAAAGTAAAAAATACCCCTTCGCTTCACAAAATACAAAACACAGTGGTAACAATGGAGATGATAGCAAGCCAAGATACACCGCCAGCCAAATCTTTGACTTCACTACCAATAAGCTGATGAAGGGAGGAGAAGAAGCCGATGCCCTGCAACGATCACTAGCCGAGCTATACAAAGCCGCCATAGGTCAGAAGCTGATGGGCTAGAGATAAGTCACTCTGAGGAACTGACGAGAAGGAAGGACGTCAACCCCTCTGACTTCCCCGACACATAACACGCATACCCCTCACACTCCTCCTAACGAAAACCACCGAAGACAACCCTCTCCTGATACACCTAGATAGGACACCACTGTAAATATGAATTACTTCTATCAATTTTTAGACAATTATATGGCTAATAGAGAGCGTCTAAAGCGGGCTTTTGGATTCAACAAATTCTATCGAGACCTCAACTTCACTGTACCATGGGCTTTAAACTGCCAAAATTCAACAAATACAACAGTATAGGAAATCTGAACCATCACCCGACACTGTTCTGTAACGATTCTTGACCAATCCACACTAATCATGGGCTCCTCATCCATTATTTTCAATGATCCTTGGAAGGAGAAGCCCTCGACTGGATCGTTGCTCTGCCTCTTATAGAAATTGAGACCTTCAAAGACCTAGCCAATAAATTCCTAGACCAATACCAACACATGATTCACGAGCAAATCAATCTCACCGACTTGACACGCATAAAGAAAGAGGATGACGAAGACGACATGACATTCGCCAACTGCTGGAGGAGGCTCGCTACCTAAACAAGGAGTCAAATAAAAGAAGGTGATGCAATAGAAATCATGATCGGTAATATATTAGAACCCCTCAGAGCACTCTCATCTTAAGCGACCATCATGACTTCACAAGCCTCTATCAACATGCTTTACACATAGAGTGTCGCCTGAAGAATGGAGACCTCAGCCTCTCAACACTAACATCCAATGGACCATCTACCAATAGCCTCAGAAAAAATACCCTAAACAAAATGCTAAGCCCCAGACAATTCATCGCTAACCAAACAAACTACCAATACACAGACTCACTCCGACCAAAATGAATCTCTATACCCCAACCAATGCACGAATCCACACTCTGATCAACAACAACCCCTATCCCATGACCAAAGCTAAAACTAATTCTCCAACACTACATAAACTAACCTCACCTACTGCAACCTTTGTTCGATCAAACTGAACCCGTATACGAGACCGTACACTCATTCGCTCCCACCCCATTCCACCCGGCTAGCCTGAACCGAGCGATTGAACCCCCCTTCAAACCATATCCATACCATTCACTCACAACCAACTAACCCTGTCCCATGCCCCAATAAATGCGAAATCACCTTTCGCCCTGAACTGGTCACCAAGATCACTAAGATCTAGCCTATCACGGAATTCACCCCTAAACTAACTGAACCCATCACCAAGCTCATCGCCAAGCTCAACACAGTTACCGCTAAACTAACCCAACCTATCACTGAAATCGTTGAACCCAGTCCGAGATCAACTCAACCCATCACCAAAATCGACACACTTACCCCTAAACTAACTCCACCTGCCCTTGAACACTATAATTTACCCACCAATGAGTCAACCAGTGCTCTCCCCAAGCTTACACCTAAACCAACCTTACGACCGATACCTGGACAAACTTACATACCAAGAAATTCCTGAACTAATCTATCCATATTCTACAACACCATTCAAACTTAAACTGATCACAAAACTAAACACTAAACCCAAACCCGTAATCAAATCTATCCCTGAAATCACCAGCCCTCTCACTTCGGAGCCAATCCACCAACATAGTACGACACAATTCACACTAAAACCATTCACAAAGATAAACTTCAAACCTAAACCCATGATTAAATCCATTCCTAAAAAAACTGGCCTTCTCACCCCCGAACCAACTCTTCGACCGATCACCCCACAAATTTTAAAACTAAATGTTGAACCTAAACCTACAACCGAGCCCCTTCCTTAAATTGCCAGCCCCCTTACACTTGATCCAACATCAAAACTCGAACTCCTTATTGGACACATGATCAAACACCTCACCCCACGAACTTTAGAACTGACCCTTGAATCAGCTTCTATGCCCACCTTGAAACTTTAACTCACTACTACACTTATCATCCCCCGACTCTGAAATAAAAACTTAAACCCGTTATCAAACTTACCACCTCGCCAATTATGGAACTGAGTCTCAAACCTGAAACCATCATCAAATTGAACCAAGCACTGTACTTGAACCTACCATCAAACCTAAACCAATCACCGAATACAAGCCTGACATCAAGCCTCCAACTATGGGCAAATCTGAACCTATCCTCGAACATGAACCTATCACCGAGCCTAAACCCATGATCGAACTTGAACCTGTCATCGAACACAAAAATAAACCTATCATTAAACTTAAACCAATCATCGAACCTAGACCCGAACCTATCATCGACCTTGCACCCATCCACAAGCTCGAACCCACCATCAAACCCGAACCCATCGTTAGACCTGAGCCCATCGTTGAACTTGAACCTGTTATCGAACACGAACCCATCACTAAATCCGAGACTATCATTGAACCTATCCCTATGATGCCAACTTGACTCACCTTCAAGCCAAGCACCCAACCTATCAAGGAACCGACCATCCCTCCCACTCTCGAAATAAAACCAGACATAAATCTTATGACCACGATTAACATCCAAATCAACATGCCACTTGATCCTCAAATCCGGTCAAAGCATAATCAACATCACAACTAAAATCGCTTCTCACCTCCAGACCTGGGTTTCCATAGACCTCCCAATTAAAACCTTCACAGAACACTTACCGGCAATAAAATCGCCACATCAAATAGTTGACACTAAGCTTTCTCGATAAATTATAAATCAACATCGCGATAAGCCTAAAGTACGGACCAAACAAAATTAGCAGAACCAAACAACACTAAACCGCCCCACACGAAAGAAGGATCCACCTCTGCCTACGCCTTCACTTCTCCTCTTCTTACTTTACTTTTTCTCCATCCTCTCATTACCTTTACCACACTACCTTCCCTTGCAACTTACTCCCATCCAACTTCACCCACAAACGACTTTCCAACAACCCGTAAATCACCCTGAAAAACACCCTAACAACTGTAAGCCCCAACTTTACAACATGCCCCACTCCATTGGGAAAGCAAAGAAGGTCCCTCCGGACAAGGAGGCCCTGACCACAAAAGATTTGTCAAAAGAAGAAATTAAAAGACACCGCACCTATTTAGACAAATCTCGCATCATCCTAAACACAAACACAAACATGACTTCTCTCTCATCCTAGATAAATCAGATTGAACCTGATCGAGGGCCCAAAAACAGATCACTCCGTCCATCAGATATTTTGAGTTAGTCTCCGCTTAAGGAACTGATGTTGTACCATAACATAAAAAATGAAAAAAAGATATATATGTGAAAACTAAAAAATATTTTTTAAAATATATAATTTACCTAGCAATATCTCTAACTTATAACTCATACTCGACCGAGAACTCAAAGTCGAGGAGCTAGTGCTAAGAAACAATGCCTACACAATCGCCTCGCCTGGAGGAAATCAAAACTCACATGGGATGTGACAGCCCAAATTTTCCTGACACAATTTTTTTTACCACACGGATACTCGGGAAAACCTGGACCGTCGAGTCGTATAGGTCATGATCCGAAAATAGAATTTTATTGGTACATCCACACAATGCTGAATTCAAAGAAATTAATACATATGGCAGGAATAGAAATTTCTATCTTTATACAAAATACAAGCTAACAATTAAAAACCACCAATGATGATCGACCATCACCTAAACAGTGGAACCCCAAAAAGGGTGTACAACAAATATCTAATTCTACTAGTCTACATGATGATTGGACGTACCAAGTCCAAACCTCAAAATTCTACAACTACAACAAGATCCAATCCACCGGTCTAAGGTAGAAGGTTCGCCTCAGTAGAGGAACTTAAGAACAATTACATTTCATCATATCATGCATAGATTAAATGACAAGATTTCAAAGTAGTTTCGCATAAAACACAATTTAAATACAAGTTTTCAAATGGATTTCATTTTAAAACAGGGATATACTTGAAAACTATTTTCATCTAAGAACAATCATGTCATTTTCATAAAAAATGAAATATACAAAGTCTTTTTCTCATGTCAAAATGAACTTAAAAAAATCACATGTTTTAGGTAGAGTTTCACAAGGGTTCAAGGTTGAGTGCGATTCGGATTCTAAGATCACGTTAGATTCTCTTATCTTTAATCCGCTCATAGCGGTCCACAATTATATATTCAATCCATCCATAGTGGTCCACTGTTGTACAAATATTCCACCCATAGCGGTCCACAATTTTGCAATATTCCTCCCATAGCAATACACAATCGTATGAATCTTCCGCCCATAGTGGTCCACTTCAATTTATTTGACTTATGCTTCAATTCATTGACATGGATTACATATTCGATTCACAGATATCTCGCCGTGCTGGTTCGATTCATGGTTCTTATTTTTAAGGTTCAGACTGATGGTTCAAATTAAGATTCAAAGTTCTAATTTCAAAGTTCATATTCAGATTCAGATGTCACATTCAGATTCAAAGTTCATGTTCAAAGATTCGAAGTTCGATGCAGTCAATTTCATGGATTCAATATTTCAAGGGTTTAAAAAATGAACTCATAATTCAAAATAAAACCTCTAAAATAGTTCTAATGATCACATTCGAAGTCCAAATCGGATGAAACATGCAAAGTTTATGTTCAAAGTTCAAAGAGTTCAATGCTAACTAAAAGTCAAGGAATAACAAAGGTCCAGTTGATTTCATTTCCAAAAGCATGATTTCAATTTAAAATTTCGGAAGTCAAAACTCATATTCATTTTTCAATTATCCAAATGCAAATCAAATTCTTAATAGTTAAAAGAATTTCACACATTCAAATCAAATACATCATAAAAATCTATGAATTCAAGACACAAATGCAATTAATTAATGAAGTTCCCCTACCTTGGTTGCGAAATCACGTAAGGTCATGCAAAATGGTGCAAATATCCTCACAGACATTCCCAAATCTTAACCTACATTATGAAGTATTCGTATACTGACATGTTAATAACTAAATACCACACATATCAAAGTTTCTAAAGTTTTTTCAAAACTAGGGCGAAAAGGACAAGTTCATGTTAACTTTGGATCATGTAAAAATTGTCCCTATTTGCCACTAAATTTTGATCTTTAAAACATTAGATTCATCAATTTGTTAATTAATAAAGGTTATAGGGCTCATTATCTTCTTTCCAATGCCTTAAGAATCGTACCAATCAAAGTTTGGGGTCAAAAGTTATAACCGAAATACCGAACTGGTGCTGGCGGACTGTGAATAATAGCTTGCCGCGGCGAGAATGTAGCTCGCTGCGGCGAGGTCTTCAGGAATCAATAGCTCACCGCAGCGAGCTTGAACAGAGCCAAAAATGGCTTGCAAACTCAAGGGGTACTTACCACAGCAAGGTCTTCGGCACATGCCTCGCCGCAGTGAGGTTCTGGATCACCACGGGAAGCCCGATAAAACCCTTGTCCTATTTGTTTTCCCTCCTCGATCCAAAACACCCAAAATCACATCTAATGATCCTAAATATTTTAATCTAATTTAATATCATGCTATAAGGTTAAATCTCTAATTTTTACCTTAATTAAACCCTAGATTTTATCTCTTTTATCGATGCATGTGGTGCTTAAGGTCACCGATGTCGCGAGGGATCGACGCCAAAACTTCCCGTCCATTGCATGCATAAATTTCTTTCGAAAACCTTTCAGGAAATCCAAATGCACATCGTATTTAGCTCTAATTTTGTAAATGAACTTTGAAATCGAATAATTTATGATCGTTACCTTCTTTTAGCCACATATGCGGAGTGTATGAGGATTGGGATCGAAGGAATTACGCGTGAAGGATTCGTGATCATTTGATGACTCGAACTTCCTTCTCTTCGATCGTAACGGTGTCGAAATCATTGTTCTATTGTAGTTGGAACCACAATGATGTTTACGTGAGATCAATGGCGTGGATTTCTCAAAAGAGTGCACGAAGAAGAGAAGAAGAAGAAGAAAATGAAGAGAAGTCGGCACTCTCGGCTCTCTTGCTTTCCAAAAAATTTCTCATGCGGGTTTGAAATGGATTTTTCACTTAAATGACTATTCTTATAACAATGGGTTTGGGTTGGTGTTGAGCTGCTACACCAAAAACAATGTATTAGATCTTACTAAAAAGTCCAAAATAAAGCCTTTGTAAAATCCAAAATATACAAGGCCCAATGTACATAACAAGCTTCGATACCTAGACCTCTCACTTACAAACCAGATCTCTGACCTGCTCGCTTGTGTAATGACTCTCACCCTTAATTAAACATACTCTCTCGGATTCAATTAAATTGGAATATTCGTGGCGCATGGCACCCCTAATTCCGAACACTAAATTGGTGCACAAGGTTTCAAAATTTCTAGCGTGTCATATCTATACCTATGAACATATGTTAGTTTGGGTCACTGGGCTCGGGTTAGGTTCGTGCCTAAGGTGCACCTGACAGCCCACGATCATGCGTACACCATTTTTCTCGCTCTAATTTAGTTATTTAAATTTAATTGACTAAGCCCATGCTATACTATGGTGTTTGAAAGTGTGGGCTCGAACTTGGTCCAATCTCAGGTTCGAGTCGTGTGCAACACACACTTGTCACAAGGGTTCGGGTTTCGATTCAGTGTTCGAGTTAGGAATCGATTCTCAGAATTTGGACATTGGGTGCATTTACCCAATCGAGGTGGATCGGTCAGAGGCCCCATCATAGTCATCAACATCTTGACCAAAGTCAAATCGGTCAAGGCAGTCATATCCACATCGAAGGTCAACGATTCAAGGCTAGAAAAATTAGGGTACACCCTTCCCACCTTACAAAATTTTCATCCTCAAAAATTGATGTGCTGTACTCAGAGGGGTATGGAGAGTTGATAGCCCGAATACAGGTAATCATATTCTCTGTCAGAGTTAATGATTTAACATCATCGGAATTTCAGGTCATTACATTCTCCCCTCCTTAAAGGAATTTTCATTCTCTAAATTTCACAATGTGAACATCGATCAAAGTTAAATACGATGAGAAGACATGAAGATCTTTTTTATTCATCTTGCTAATGATTCATCAAGTCCATTCGATAATAAAAGTAAATACTTATTCATTTGTCCAATGATTACTAAACACAACTAATATGTCCGCAAGCAATCAAAAATCACGGCCATAATAAATCATAAAAGACATGTCGATACTGAATTTAGAATCCCTAAAAATTCTCATGGTAGACATCAGAACGTTAATAACAATGTAGTTGTCACAACGAACCCCATTTAGTATTGAGTTCTAGCACTTGTACCGACCAGGATTTAACAATATATCTCTACTAAAATCCTATGAATATAAAAGGTTAACTATGTATCAATGTGTACTATGATCTGCTATGAGTGTCAAGATGATGAAGTCAATCAATGCACATGACCACCACGAGGGATAATCCATCAACAATTTACCTTAACCATAACAAGCTTGAATATCATAGCCCAAGCTAGACATTAGTTAGGTCATACCATTAGCACCAATTCATCTATGAAATCTAGGCATCAAAGTATCCATCAGATTAACTAATGATTAAAAGTTCAATCAGTAGCTACTTAACTATTAAGAGACAAGCACACTATTGTTAGAACAAAAATATCTGAAACATTTATATTTTCGTGCATTAAATTTTTCCTTCTTTCTTTTTCGATCTGGGACAGTCCTTTATCCGGTGTCCTGACCTGCCACACTAGAAGCACGCTCCTGTGACCCACCAACACTCCTCCTTTTTATGTGGCCCTCCACATCGGAAGCATGGTTCAACTGGTGTGGATAGCGCAATGTGCGAAGTCTGCTGCCCATTCGATGTTGTAACTATTGTGTGCTTTAAAGGTTCGATGAGTGCAGTTGGGGTAGACACAATTTGGGTAGTTTGACTAGATGCGACCATTAAAATAGCCTCGGTCTCTGGCTCATCAGCTGATGGACGTACGGCTGCATATGACTTGCCCTATTCGCATTTTATTCTTCCCTTCTCTTACACATACTGTCAATATCCCTTTCGATGATGAGGGATAATCTTATAACTTGTGCATATGATATTGGCTTAAATAGAGAAATCCTCTTCTTGATGACCGATTTCAGGCCGTACTCAAACTTTTGGGCCTTCATTAGTTCGGTGGCCACTAGTAATGGTGCGAACCTAGAGAGCCTCATGAATTCTGACTCATATTCATGAACCGTCCTTTGTCCTTGTACTAGATTTGCAAACTGAATCTCCATTTGACGTCTCTCTAGTGTCAAGAAGTATTTCTCATTAAAGACCTCACTAAATTTGGCCCAAGTCCAAGGTGTCCCTGGTGCTCCGATCCTTTCGACAGATTTCCACCACTGATCCGCCTCTCCCTTGAGTTAGAATGAAGCCCAACTCACTTTTTCCTCTTTAGTAGAACGAATTCTTCGGAGGGTATTTTCCATTTGATTTAACCATGATTCCGCCTCAAACGGGTCAGTTTGACCGTAGAAGCTAGGGGGCCTCATCCTCCTAAACTCTTGGAATCCTGAGGGTTGGTGTCTCTCTACTAGAAGTGCAGCTTCTTGGCTGACCATGGTTTCTATCAACTACTCGATGCAACTACTATTGCCTCCTTTTCCCAAAGGAATGTCGTTGGCTCTAATGGCTACTCCCTCATCATTACACATGCCTCTGGTAAGGACAACTCTTGGTCGGCCTTGTGGAGGCATACTGATCTGTCATAATGAAACAAGGCTTCAGTCAAAAGCGATTGTAAGGATCCAAAGCAAGTCTATTTAAGGTTTCTACATCTTGACAAAATAAACCTATGCTGTGACAAAATCTAAAGTCATTCAAAGACATGGCATTCGGAATCCCTCCTAAGTTCCGAAAGAATCTAATGTCATAGCATTTGAATCCCAACAAGACCTAATGCTTAAGCTCTGATATCAACTGTGATAGAGTCACAATTGGGTCTCCTATGCCCTGATAGAATTTATTGCCATTGTTTTGGGTCCTAAGAATACCTAAAGCCTAAGCTTTTATACCAACTGTGATAGAGTCACAGTTGGGTCACCTATGTCCAGATAGAATCTATTGCCATAGCTTTGATACCAACTCTGATAGCCCAGATTTTCCCCACACACTTTTTTTACCACACGGAAACTCGGGAAAACCCTGACCGTCGGGTCATACAGGTCATGATCCAAAAATAGAATTGTATTGGTACATTCGCACAATGCGAAATTCAAAGCAATTAATACATATGGCAGGAATAAAATTTTTATCTTTATACAAAATACAGGCTAATAATTAAAAACTACCGGTGATGGCCGACCATCACCTAAACAGTGGTACCCCAAAAAGGATGTATATCAAATATCTAATTCTACCAGTCTACAATGATTGGATGTCCCAACTCCAAACCTCAAAAATCCACAACTACAACAAAATCCAATCCATTGGTCTAAGGTAGAAGGTTCGCCTCATGCTCCGGATTGTCACTCAAGACTTGCACCTGTGACGTATAGTCGAGGGGTGAGCTACAGTCAATGCTCAGTAGAGAAACTTAAGAACAATTATATTTCATCATATCATGCATAGATTAAATGACAAGATTTCAAAGCAGTTTCACATAAAATACAATTTAAATACAAGTTTTCAAAAGCATTTCATTTCAAAATAGGGATATACTTCAAAACTATTTTTATCTCAAAACAGTCATGTCATTTTCATATCAAATGAAATATACAAAGTCTTTTTCTCACGCCAAAACAAACTTAAAAAAAATCACGAGTCTTAGGTAGAGTTTCACAAGGGTTCAAAGGTTGAGTGCGATTCAGATTCAAAGAACACGTTAGATTCTCTTATATTTAATCCGCCCATAGTGGTCCACAATTATACGATCAATCTGCCCCTAGCGGTCCACCATTGTATGAATATTTTGCCCATAGCGGTCCACAATTTTACAATACTTTGCCCATAGCAGTTTACTTAAATTTATTTGACTAATGTTTCGATTCATTTATAAGGTTTACATGTTCGATTCATGGATATCCCACCGTGCCGGTTCAATTAACGGATATCCTGCCGTGCCGGTTCGATTCATGGGTTTAACCGTCGTGCCGATCTGATTCACGGGTATCCCATAGTGTCAGTTCGATTCACAGATATCTCGTCTTGCCGGTTCAATTCACGATTCTTTTTTTCAAGGTTTAAATTGATGGTTCAAATTAAGATTCAAAATTTTAATTTCAAAGTTCATATTCAGATTCAGATGTCACATTCGGATTCAAAGTTCATGTTCAAAGATTCGAAGTTCGATGCAATCAATTTCGAGGATTTGATATTTCAAACGTTTCAAAACGAACTCATAATTCAAAATCAAATTTCTAAATCAGTTCTAATGATTACATTCGAAGTCCAAATCCGATGAAACATGCAAAGTTCATGTTCGAAGTTCAAGGAGTTCAATGCTAACTAAAATTCAAGGAATTTCAAAGGTCCAGCTGATTTCATTTCTAAAAGCATGATTTCAATTCAAAATTTCAGAAGTCAAAACTCATATTCATTTTTTAATTATCCAGATGTAAATCAAAATTTTAAAAGTCAAAATCATTTCACACATTGAAATCAAATACATCACAAAATTCTATGAATTCAAGACACAAATGCAATTAATTAATGAAGTTCCGCTACCTCGGTTGTGAAATCATGCTAGGTCACACAAAGCGGTGCAAAATTCCTCACTGACGTTCCCAAATCTTAACCTATATTACGATCATATACTTACATGTTAATAACTAAATATCACACATATCGAAGTTCCTAAAGTTTTCTCAAAACTAGGGTAAAAAGGACCAGTTCACGTTAACTTCGGATCATGTAAAACTTGTCCCTACTTTCTACTAAATTTTGATCTTTAAACCAATATATTCATTAATTTTTTATTTCATGAAAGTTATAGGTCTCATTTTCTTGTTTCCAATGCCTCAAGAATCACACCAATTGGAGTTCCGGTTCAAAAGTTATGACCAAAATATTGAAAAGGTGCTATCGCACTATAAATAGTAGCTCATCGCGATGAGGTCTTCTGGCATCAATAGCTCGCTGTAGTGAGCTTGCACAGAGCCAAATATGGCTTGCAAACTCAAGGGGCACTCACCACAGCGAGGTCTTCAACACTTTCCTCGCCGCAGAGGTTCTGGGTCGTCGAGGTGAGCCCAATAATACCCTTGTCCCATTCGTTTCTCCCTCCTTGATCCAAAACACCCAAAATCACATCTAATGATCCTAAATATTTTAATCTAATTTAATATCTTGCTGTAAGATTAAATTTCTAATTTCTACCTTAATTAAATCCTAGATTTTACCTCTTTTGTCGATGCATGCGATGCCTAAGGTCATTGATGTCGCGAGGGATTGATGCCTAAACTTCCTGTCTGTTGCATGCATCGATTTCTTTCCAAACGCTTGCATGAAATCCAAACGCAAATCCTATTTAGCTATAATTTCGTAAATGAGCTCTGAAATCGAATAATTTATGGTTGTTACCTTATTTTAGCATTGAGGCGAAGTCTTTGATGATTAGGATCGAAGCAATTAGGAGCGAAGGCTTCGCGATCGTCTGATGACTCGATCTTCCTTCGCTTCAATCGTAACATTGTCAGAATCAATGTTCTATTGTAGTTGGAACCACATCAATTTTTACGGGAGATCAATGGCATGGAAGAGGGCATGAAGAAGAGAAGAAGAAGAAGAAGAAAATGAAGTGAAGTCTGCACTCTCGGCTCTCTTGCTCTCCACAAAATTTCTCACACGGGTTTGAAATAGATTTTTCACTTAAATGACTATTCTTATAACAATGGGTTTGGGTTGGTGTGGAGCTGCTACACCAAAAACAATGTATTGGCTCTTACTAAAAAGTCCAAAATAAGGCCTTTGCAAAATCCATAATAAGCAAGTCCCAATGTACATAACAAGCTTCGATACCTGGACCTCTCACTTACAAACCAGATCTTCGACCTGCTCGCTTGTGTAATGACTCTAACCCTTAACTACAAGTACTCTCTCGGATTCAATTAAATTGGAATATTCGTGGTGCAGGGCACCCCTAATTCAGAACACTAAATTGGTGCACAAGGTTTCAGAATTTCTAGCGTGTCACATCTATACCTATAAGCATATGTTAGTTTGGGTCAGTGGGCTCGGGTTAGGATTGTTCCTAAGGTGCACTTGACCACCCATGATCATGCGTAAGCCATTTTCTCGCTCTAATTTTGTCATTTAAATTTAATTGACTAAGCCCATACTATACAATGGTGCTTGAAAGTGTGGGCTCGAACTTGGTCTGATCTCGGGTTCAAGTCGTGTGCAACACACCGTTGTTACAAGGGTTCGGGTTTCAATTCAGTGTTCGAGTTAGGAATCGGTTATCAGAATTTGGATATTTGGTGCGTTTACCCAATCGAGGTGGATGGGTCTGGGGCCCCATCATAGTCATCAACATCTTGACCAAAGTCAAATCAGTCATAGTAGTCGTATCTCCGTCGAAGGTCAACGATTCAACGCTAGAAAAATCAGGGTTGTTACATGGAAGAACTTATATTATTTTAGCAGCATGCCCAGGGAATAGTTACCAGGGAAAGGACTTTCTAACCCTTAGAATGTTATCCGTAACTCAATGATCATCATGTCTCGTAGCCTAAACAAGCGTAACTATATATCTATCATCCTCATAGTCATCACAAGGCATTCGCCAGTCGTAGGTCAATATTTTAAAAAAAATTTGAGAATCATCTGACTCATTAACCACCTCCTATTTGGGCAAATTAATTGAAAGGTCTAGTGGATCATAAAACTATTTTTTGAAATATAGAAAACTCTGGATTCACATACACCTCTTCCACCATTGGAGTTGATGTTAAAGCACAAAAAAATGAAAATGCAAGGTTCCATGAAATCTCATAATTCTTCCGTTAGCAGGTTGTTTAAAAAAAAATTACATACATGCTTCAAAAAAAAAAAAGAGGAAAAAAAGAGAGAAAAAAGGAAGAACAACTAAGCGAGAGCATGCGACGAATGAACAAGTGATCGAGCTTAGGGAAGCATAAGCAAATTATGAGGGCATTCCTAGTATTTTTATTAGGAAAGTAAAAGCGAACCGCTAGGTCCTTCCTGGTGTCTTCACACTACTAGATGTTGTCATACGGTGGCGGGAGGACAAACCTCCTGCTAACCACAAAATTTGATTATTTGATGGTGTTGGACCATGACGGAGAACTCAGTTATGGAACCATATTATCCACCCGAGAAGAAAGTAGTTGATTATTGTTTCAAAAATTGGCTGAATAAGAAACTATCCCCAGATCAATAAACCTTACCTCCTCCTTACTCGTAATTTTTTTCTTTAGACAAAGCGTCAAATGATTTTCAAAATCTCCTTGAGGATAAAATTGAAAACTTTTAAACGACAAGCGATGCAACCACTCACTATCTACCATTCACCTCATCCTTATTAAAAGCTATGATACATGAGGATCATTAGTACCTATAGAATCAAGGTTGGCACATGATCGAAATAATCAAATTACTTCCCAACAAGGGATCATTACAAGCACACTCTAGGATAACTGCGAAGTCGAGAAAAGTCCCACCGTCACTTGACACAAGGGCGCTTTTTTCTAACACTAACACCTTGGCAACGATAATGGGTCACGAGACCAACACTTGAAACTGGGGCATTTTTAAAATTTTTTTAAATTTTATTTCCCATGTTCTTCCCCTAATGTCCTACCATGGAACCTCAAAATAATATCATGTCCCATCGTAAAACTCAAAAAATAATAATAATTATAATAATAATTATATATATATAATAATAATAAAATATTTTCTAATGTCCCATCGTATGACCACAAAAAAAAAAAAAAAAACCCTTCTACAGTCCCATCGCGCAAACTCTAAAAAAAAAATTTGCTTAATCTCTTTCATCCCCAAATCTCTACAAAACAAACAATAAAACCCTCCTCAGAATCTCTCTACTATCCCTTCTCATCATCCTATCTCACCGTCTCTATCACATCTATACAACTCATCATACTGAGAATGAGACTGCAGAATCACTCTTAAACAATAACGTAAGAATATTTTCTCAAGAGAACAACTAAATATTCCTCGATGGACAAACTTTTTTCGAGTTGCATCGTGATGCACTCGTTGTTGATATCACTTAACACCTTTCAACACCTTTTATCTCAAGTTTATCCTATTATCACTCTGGTTGCACCACCTGTGCTTCGACTACGGCATAGTCCCCCCAAGCGGTCGCGACATGTACCCACAGTAGTAGTAAAAGCCCCTCGATCGCCACAACCGGTCTGCAGATGAATCAACCCTTCATGCTTCAAGATAAGGAAAACAAGAGTCAATATCAATCCCCTCATCAAAGAATATTCATCATTCTATATCGAGCAAGGATTCACTTCTACACGCGAGCCTCTGCACTCATTCTGGTAAGTATCATCCCATCACCGACCATCATAGCACGCGACCAGAAGGGGAGGTTCACCAATGTCCCATCGCAATGTATAAAATAAATGGGAAGAAGACACCCCTAAAGTCCCATAATGTCCCACCGCGAACAAAAATTAGGGAAGCCTATCTCCAGCGGTCCCGTCGTGATTCAAATCGCCCCCAGGCACTCTTGTCCCATCGCTTAACCACACGCCATTCCCTCACTACCTGACAGATACCAACCCACCGTGATCAGAATCACTCCCCCTATCCCATTGCATGACCTCTCATGTCGACCAGAGAGGAGGCTGTCGACATCCAAACACACACCTTTTCAAGTAACATGTCCCATCGCGACAAGATGCACATATAACCAATACTAGCCCAACAGCTAAAGCTCACTGCCACACCCTCCTGTCTCATCACAATGCTACCCCACCATACAACCATGAATGCACCATCATCAAAACTCTGCTACACCATAATGCTAAAGACAAGACTCATCGTGATAAGCTAAACCAACCCATCACTACACTCGAAATTCAACAAACCATAAGGGAGGTTCACCAATATCCCATCAGGAAGAAGCAGGTAGTAAATCTGAACCCCCCAAATATCCCATCGTGATAATTAACACGTCCCATTGAGCAACAATCACCAGGACTTGCCACTACAGGAACCAAAGAAGAGATGAACCTCTCCGACATCCCATCGCGCCCATCAATTATTAAGTCCTAAGCCTCTAATCATGTCATCCGGACATCCCATTGTGAGACAGATTAGGTAAGCATCACTTTCTCCTCCACTCGATATTCCCTATAAAATAAAATATATTTAGATAATATTAAGTCAAGCATTTTCAAAACCCATTTCTCCTGATTCGCGAATAACTGTAGTCCTCCCATAAGAGACAATCATCAATATCCGCGAGAAGGTTAGACAGAGTATCTGGCATGTCAAGCATCATCTTGACAACCAAACAAAGGTCAGGTCTATAAATCTCATTTCGATGGATCTGCTCAGTGACATCTCGAAAGCCACATTTTTTGAAATTTTACCACCGAATTGATCTTAGGTTAAAAACTTGAATTTTCAAAACTCCTATCTATCAGATTTTCACCTCTCATCACTCAAATTCATTCATTCCCCTGGGAAACTGAACACCGAGTATGCTCAACTTTGAGAAACCACAAATGTCCACTAGAAAGGGACCCCTGACGCATTATTGGAGTGAGCAATGACACGCCCGGTCCAACATGATTTGTGAAAGCCTTCGCCATCAAATTACTTCATATTATCTAGTCACTTGACCTTGTCTCTGGACATTCGTATGATGTCCCCCCGATACCTCGATTGCATCAATTTCCTCTATTTGACTGCCCCTTGAAGCAGGTGGCGATATGCGGCGGGGTGCCACTTGCACCCACGGATGAGGATATACCTCTCGACATCTACCACTGGACCCTCGAATGCTCCCTTTTAGCTTGCGCTGATAGATAAAAAAGCTAACCACTTCATGTCAGGTCCCTAGTTCACACTTGTGAGTTCCCAAAGAAACAGAAGGCACCTTGGAAGAGGGGTGCCTACTTCTTCGACGCACTCTTATTCCACAAGAATGCGTCGAAGAGGGGCATCTGTAGACACCCCAATTTTGCCTTCTCAGAGTATACAAACCTATTTGGTCAACCTTTGACCCTATCCACGATCTCCCGAGAAGGACCGACCTTCTATGAAGACCTTCAAACCCTAAATACGGGGACCATTACTGAAACCAAAGTATATGGTTGAGACCCAGGCTAAAACAATAACCTTGTGGCTCGGACCCGATCCGACCCAGGAAGATCCCAAATTCTGCACACTTACGGACGCGTGAAATTCTATTTTACACATGGATACACACACGTAATTGGTCTCACATGGACTAGGCTCGCTCTTCCCATGGACCACCCTAGGACCCGGATAACGCGCATGCTACTATGTGCTTAATTCAATTACATGCAGGCCGCTCTGTGTAAAATTAGTCCCACTTGGACTGGGCACAAGCTTCTGTGCAGCACCTAAAGTCCATGATACCATGCATACACTCCTGCACGGAATCGATTCCACGTGTCTGACCACACACGAAATCAGTCCAGAACTGGACTAGGACTCTATTTCTGAAGATCGCCCGAAATCCACGATCTTGTGCAGGACTCCTTGCACGGAATTGGATTCCACGCAAATACACATCCGCGGAATTGGTTCTAAGGCACATTGAGACAAGGACACCTAATCGGTTGGCCACCCTCGATTCTGTGACCGAATTAAACTAAGTTAAGCGTTGTGGATCTTGTGCTTAATTTGATTCCATGCAAAGTCCCATTCGCTCAATTTGCCAATCGAGCACAGGGTCCCACATGCGAGATTAGCCTAATACCTATAAAAAGACCCCTTACCATGCCCAAACACACAATTTCAATAGCAATCTCCTCTCTCTTGAGGTTAGGCCTCTCCTAAGCTCGAGTTCTTCTCTCTGCAGCACTGGAAGGAGGAAGAAGCGCTTAACTTTAGGTAATCTCTTTCTAGTTCTAGTTTTTAATTCTTAGTTTTAGTTCTTAGTTCTAGTTCTTCTATTTCTTAGTTCTTAGTTCTAATTTGCAGTTCTTAATTCCTAATTTCTTCATTTTTAATTCTTAAATCCTCAGTGTTCAATTCAAATTCAGTCTCTAACCTCTAATACTATAAAGTACCCCTTAGCCAACTGATTTTCCCATGGGAGCTTACGGAGGGTACCTAGGAATGGGGCCGACCCTCCTTATCATAATGGGCCACAACCCCCTTTTTCTAGCTAGAATGCTATTAGGAAATTAAATTAATTAGAGTTAGAGTGGCAGTAGGAAACTCAGTCAGCTAGAGTTAGAGTAACACAAGGAGACCCTCGGTCAGCCAAACTACGAGAAGAATCTGAACAAAAAATCAATTAGACTTAGAGAAGGATTAGCAAAGCAAACTAGTTGAACCCCAAGGTGACCCATAGCTACTGGAGTTGGCAGGCTGACGCTCAGCAAAGGAGTTAATCCACACCCTGTAAAGCATGATCAATGACGTGTTGCAGCGTCAATAAACATTTGCAGCTAGCGATCTCATCAACACAGGTATCCTTCATTTAATATTCGCCTCTTTAATTTCAACACTTAATATTTTATAGTTTATTACTCCATCGCCCCTAGCCAGAGTCCACAGGGACTCAAGCCTACAGTCTATGCATAAATCTGGAGCTCTTCAAAATGAATTTACAGATCTATTTACAGTTCAAATCAGCCCTTGGCTGCTACATAGATCTAATCCAACAGGCTGAATTAGGGAAAGAAGAAGGAAAAGTAAAGGGGAAAAATAAAATCTAAATATAAATTGAGCTAAGGAGAACTCAGGCGAGTCCTTTGTTCCTAGCTTCCTTGTTGAAGAATTACAGCAAATTAGATGGGTATTTATACATATGCATTGATCCATGTGTGTTAGTCACTTATTTATACCATTTTATACCCCTTTAACCTGGCTTTTGCTAGGGCTTAGAGTGATTAATAATTGCTTGTTAATATTGTTTTGTAGTTATAAAGGATTTGCATCCTTAGTGCAGTTTTTTAGTTAAAAGTGCCAATAAGAGGAGTTTGGAACCATTCTTCAAAACTGAGGGAAGTGGGGTTCACATCTGAAGGAGAGTTGCTGCTATATAGCAAAGATGTTCAAGGTTCAAGCAACTTTAAAAGCCAAAACTGTTAATTTATTCAAAACAGCACAAGAGCTTCACTAGTTGCACACTAGAACTGAACTGAAGAATATAGCTGCACTTGTTGGAAAATGAAGCACTTGAAGTATAAAGCAACTACAAATCACAACCAACAAGTGCACATTAAATAGCTGCACATTAGCCCATCAACTATAGTTGCAAAGCATTATGTGGGTCACCATCAACAGCAGCTGCATCCATGAAAGGTGTAGCAGTTTCATCAGTTGCACACTATAGCAAGCAGCCCAAGGAAGAAAAGTTGCACATTAAATAAATGTGTGCACATTCAACAATAGCTACATAGTAGTGGTTACAACAGCTCAAACCTAAGCAAACAATAGTAAGCAAGCCTTGTAGTGTATACAGCTACTGCCAATTCAACCTGTCGAAGTGCTCTAGCCATCTGCTCGAACAACACTCTTTAATGTAGCTTCTATCCTATCGAGTAGATGAAGGCTTACCAGCTCAACCTGTCGACTAAATGGTACTCCATCCTCTAGAGTTTAAAGATACAAGCAGCCAGCCTACACCTATTGAATGGCACTTGCTATTATCCAACCTGTCGAGAGTTCAAATGTTGAACCTCTCAAAATGAAAGCTTCTCCCACTCTAAAACCTCTCAAGTACAATTGCCTCTCATCCTCTCCAGTTTCAAGTACTCCAGCATGCCTATTGAGTTGCACCAGCAAGAACTTCAGCAACCTGTCGACAGGATCTTCAAAGCTTCAGCAATCCGGTCGACTTGTGCTTCCATCAAACTCTTGAAGTGCACCATTCAACCAACCTCTCAAATGGAGCAGGTAAGCAACCTGTTGAGCTTTCCAAGTACCCAACCTGTCAACCAACAGTCTACCCCATCCTCTAGAACTCCAGCTGCACCTTCAACCATCCTCCCACAACCTCTCGAATGGATAAGCTTACACCTTCAGTACCTCTTGAGCTGCAGCCATTTCCTTCAGCAATCCTCTAGACTTCAGCAAGACAAGTCCCTCCACCTCTTGATTCCTTCATCCATCCTCTTGAATAGTACTCATCTATTCAACCATCCTGTTGATAGCATCCTGCTATCCTCTCGAGTGGATCCCTCACAGCTTCAGCAACCTATCGAGTCCCTCTACCATCCTCACAAAAATATACCTGAAGCTGCTTATTCTAAAACCATCTCAATTTATCAAGCTGCAGTTTAGACTTCATCAGCCTATATTTCTATAGCTGATCCAGCTCGGGCCCCGTCAAACTCCATTGAGTTTCAACTAGCAAATTGTTGAGGATACTTCAATTTTTTAGCCATTTAATGGAGCACCTCCAAGATCCTAGCACTTTGCCAATTTGGGTTCCATCTGAGGGCTATTTTGGAAATAATAGGGCTACAAAATCTAAAGTCATCTTGAATAAAGACTTTAGGTGCCGACGGCCATACCATTCCAGCTCTCAGGACCAACCTATGACCCTCATCAGGTCCCGCTAAGCTACAAGCAAACAGATGTCAATACCGACGGCAACAGTAGGGAGGGGGCCGCGGACTTCGTCACTAGGTCGGAGAGAATCTCAAAATAGCTGAAGGCAACAATAGCAGTGTTGGTATCTTCTTAGTGTGCTTGATTTATGTGAGTTTTGAAAAACAGATTTATAGCTGCTAAATTACAGTGGCTCTAGACTATATAAACAAATAAGGAAATATCAGCACAGTTAGAAGAGAATTAGCCTGCAAGATAAGGGCCAATTGTAGCAAGTTTTAAAAGTAAGTGAGTGAAAGATCATCCACAGAGAATTTGTTTAAAATGTAAGATAAACCTCCAGATCTGAGCTACCAGATCTGGCTTCTTATCCTATCTAGAAAGCTGATAAGATGAGAGGTTTGAATTTATCACGTTTAATAAACTAAAAACAAAGAAAATTTTAAACTAAATGATCCAGATTTGAGTTGGGGGAGTGATTGAAACAAAGATGGAGAAGTAATATCTAAATCTGATTTGGTCTTTGAAATCTAATGAGAATAACTGCAAATAGAGAGGTGTTCCAATCTTCATCTGCTACAAGCGGATGTAAGAGAAATAAATCTAATTTAAGGATTAGGTTTAAGCTTATGGCTATAGTCATCCACTTTAATGGCCACAAACCATCCAATGTCTTTAATCCAAAGCCTTAGTTTAGAACAAGAAGCATCACTACAAATGCCATGAGATTAGGTTACCAACACTAATTCTCACAGGATTAATGAATCAAGGAAATTGCATGAAAAAACAAGAATCTAAAGGAGTCTAATGCAATAAGGAGATCAGAGGAACCCTTAACATGAGTCCAATTGAGAAAATATGGTTTACGAACCTTTTCAAATCCAATTTACATAATTACAGAGCGCAGCTTAAAAATTTCGATTTGTAGTCTTGAATACAACTCTCTTTTGAATTACAGAAATGTCTCACAGCTCTCAATTGCAAGTCAAAGTGAAGCTATTACAGGGATTTCAGACAAACTATCTGGTTTGGAAATGGGGGAATAGGAATGAAACTCAAAATCTGGATGCTCCAATGCTTTGTCTATTTATAGCTTTCCCCAGGTCCTGCTCAGATGTGTATCAACCAATCAGAGGTTCTCAGAACTGTATTGACCAATGGTAGTTGAGCACGGGGATCGAGATCTGTTCTGGCCAATCAGAATTCCTCGATCTGTTTCAGCCAATCAGGTGAAAAAGGCATCAATTCTGTTATGCATTTTGAAAGTTTGTTAGAGTTTCTAGAAGTTCCTGCCAAGTTATTCCCTCTCTAGGTGCTCACGTGGGGTGGAATATTCCATTGCTTTATGCTTAGAACCCTCTGGAATGTCCCTAGGTTTTAAAATGCATTGGGACGCATGCAACAGATTACTGAATTGCCCTTGTTAAAACTGTGAATCTCCAGAATACCTTTTCGCAGAGCTTAGGGGCCTTTTCGCAAAGTGCTGTGACTTCTGAAGCTCTTTTCACAATGTTCAATCTCTCTTCGAATTGTGTTTTCTCCATTTCGCAAAGTTCAATCTTCTCTTCGAATTGTGTTTTCTCCTTTTCCCAAAGTTCAATCTTCTCTTCGAAGAGTTCAGATGCTCTTCGAAAACTAAGCCTGGAGTTTTAGTCCTTTTCGCAGAGTTCCAGGTTCTTTACGAAAAGTGCACGTTCTTTGCGAAAAGAACTCTGTAGTGCATTCCTCTGTTCGAATTGTTCCCTGCTTCTCTTACAGGTCTTTGCCTCTTCCATTTAGACCTTTCAACAGCTGATGAGGTTGTTTCTTCACTTCCTTCCTTTGGATTGACATGGATTGTCATCTTGTTGGCACTTTTAAGCTGCTTTTATGGTTAAGCCTGTCTTTATTGTTAGCTGCAACATAGACACTTAAAACACTTATTTAGTTCTCTCAAAGGTCTATCAAGACTTAAGTTTAGGGGTGAAAAATGGTATTTTTCACTTGTCAACAGACACCCAGCTGAGCGAGAAAGCCGGTCACTCACTGAGTCCGTGACTGACTCAAAGTGATTAAGCGCCCTGACAAAGCGCATAATCAAATTAAACATGGTGTAGAGGGCACGCAATTGGATCCGACAAATCAATTACGCACCTCCCACAGGGCATGTAATTACCCGAATACCTATATATAGACCCCCCTACTTTGACAATTTACACACCAATTAACACATTCAAGCCTCGAGTTTCTCTCTTTCAAGCCTAGGATTTTGAGACCCTCACTGCGGCGCTTAGCTTCAGGTAATCTCTTTTAGTTTTTTAATTTCTAGTTCTAGTTCTAGTTCGTAGTTCTAGTTTCTAGTTCTTAGTTTCTAGTTCTAGATCTTAGGTTTTCATTCGTAGTTCTTAATTTCTAATTCTAGTTTCTAGTTCTTAATTCCTAACTCCTAGTTCTTTGTTCTTAGTTTCTGGTTCTAGTTCTTAGTACCTAGAACCAGTTCTTAACTTTTAGTTATCAATTTTCTAGCTTTTAATCCTAAGTTCTAAATCTTAATTCTTGTTTTTAGGTTCTAGTTCTTAATTCCTAGTTCTACTTCCTAAGTTTTTTTATAGTTCATAATTCTCAGTTCTAATTTTAAATCTGAATCTTTAGATCTTTAAAATCTTAATTTTTCAACTCAAATTCAGTTTTTAGTCCATAATATTTCTAAAATAAACCTTAGCCACCCGATTTGCCCAAGGGAGCTTATGGAGGGTACTCGGGAATGGGGCTGATCCTCCTTAGCATAACAGGCCACAACCCCTTTTTTAATTAGAAATATAGTGGAATTAGGAAACTAAATTAATTAGAATTACATTAGAATTAGGAAGCTAATTTAATTAGAATTATAGTAGAATTAAGAAACTAAATTGGTTAGAATCAGAAATCAAAATTAGTTATATTAGAGTTAGAGTAGAATTAGGAGATTGAATTAATTAGATTGGGATTAGGAAAACTAGATTAACTAAACTCTCAGGCGACCTAGAGCTGTTGAAGTCGGCCGACTGACGTTCAACAATGAAGCCAACCCATATCCCGTAAAGCATGATTAGTTACATGTTGTAGCTTAGATAAACATCTATAGCTGGCGATCGCAATGAACCAGGTATTTTTCATTCAGAATTTACCTTTTCATTTTTAGTAATTAATATCTCTTATCCATCGCCTTTGCCAGAGTCCACTCGGACCGAATTGGGCCTCCTATTCTAGGGACCAAAAGGAACCCATAAAAAGTACGTACCAACAGACTGGCGATCACGATGGAATCTCTTGTCGCTAATGTCACCTTTGTTTAGTTAAGTTTTTCTTTTACTGGATACGTAGTTTTCTTTTTTCCTCTCTATTTCTCTTCGCAAACACTTGAACTATTGAGAATTCCCGAGAGTACATGAACATCTATCAGAAACTCGAGATGTCTGGAATACAAAGACTGAAGCTTGGTGACCCGTTGTTATGGGGTACCACAACAATCCCGTGTACAACAAGGATCCATCATACGACTTAGCTCAATATAACCCATAAATCAACAAGGTCGGTGTTGAGGAAATCCCCTTCACACCTCCGAGCGTTAGCCACAATGACGGGCATAGGGGCAGCGGCATCGGGCATAACTTTAAGGCCTGACAACATGTGGAACTCAGTGTTCAGATATTACAAAGGAGAGGCGACGATGCTGAAGAACTGCTTCAAGGCCTAGCCGCCGCATATGAGACCATCTAGGAACGGTGAAACGTGGAGGAACAAGAACGACAAAGGCAGGAAAGGCCCCCACCTACTGATCAGTCACATAATATACTATTTTACCACCCTTAACTTAGTGTTGCTAGACCTTAGTTTGCTACTAAGTTGTTGCTGATATACAGATATTAAGGAAAAATAACAAAAGAGAGCTAAAGTGTTAATATTCATCAAAATGAACTCATAAGGCAATAAAAAAGACGATTGAACGAAAAAGACGCCTACTAAAAGATGGAAAATCGTACAATATGATTGTGCGGAATGTTGCAAAAGGAAAGAAGAAGAAATCATAATTTACGATTCTTCAGAAGAAATGTTTAAAAGTTGAAGTACGATACAAAAGTGAGAAGGCGAACGATCGTAAATACAGAATCGTCCAGAGAGTGAAAAGCTAGAAAATTGTGATTTATGATTTTACAAAAGGAAGCTTTCTGAAGCTACTAGTCACGTGAAGATTAACTCCGCCATACATATAATTAGAAGAATTTTTGACTTAGAAGTTTGGCCAATCACAGATCTAAGAAGATTGATGAAGGAAGACTCTTAAAGGACTCTGTTATTGAAATAAAGGAGAAAATCTAGAAGAACATCGACTATTGAAAGCAAGGAAAGATAAGATTAGAAGTAGAGTTATATTAAGACACTTTTGTTTTAGTAGTTTCTTTTATTAGAATAAGGAGTTTTGTAAACCGACCCCTTATGATCTATAAATAAGAGGGCTTGGTATAAGAATTAATCAACGAAGAATTTCTTTGCAGCAATTGACGCCTGAGGTTGGCTTTTCTTTCGATCATTATAGTAGTTTAGTTTAGATATCCACGGTTCCTCGATCACAATTGATGACTGAGATTGAGAGCCGAAAGATTAGAGTAGATATATGTAGTTTCTCAGAAGCAACTGACGCCTGCGGCTGAGGGGTGAAAGATATAATTTTTATTACTTTCTAGTTTAGATTTATTTTTATTGTAATTTACTGCTTTGTAAACATCTCCAATTTTTAATTTGAATTGACGACTCAGGTTGAGATTTGCAGATTAGTGTAATAGTTTTTATTTTCCAACTTTCATTTTCTAGAGTTTGATTGACCCCCAAATTTATGGAAGATTAAAGATTCGTATATATCTATATTGAAGGATGATAGTTTTTGATTGACGCCCAAATTCCAGAGGACTGAAATATAGTGTAACAGTATTTTAAATTTGTAAACATTTGATAACTGAAGATTGTGATTGACGACCACCATCTGAAGAAGGAGGATTTAGGATTTACTTTATGTAAAATTATTTTAAGAAACCATTCTTTTATTCATATTTCTCAAGTAGTTTAGGATCTTAAAAGATAAATATAAGTGTTTAGAAAATTAATATATAAATAAGATAAAACACTTCCTATGCTAGTATTATAATTTCCATTGTGCGCTTGCAATAGGTTAAGACTTAACTACAGATACAAATATATCAAGAGAGGTCAAGTTTTTGGCGTCACTGCCAGGGATAGCGGATTTTATCTTTATAGTAGTTTAAGAAAACAAGTATTTATCTTTCTCTTTTTATATATCTTTATATTTTTTTTCTTAGATTACTTCTTAAGCTTTTGCAGGTTTGTTCAGAGTAGCGAATCAAAAGTTTCAACACTTCTGCTGGCCATAGAAAATAGAGGATTAGATTTGTTTCTCCCCCTGCTTTCTAAAAAAATATACAAAATATATATAATATTTTATTTAAGATGCAAGGCCGTGATGAAACATCTTGGCCGAATCTCAATATAGCTTATCCCCCAATGGAATTCCCAACTACACCGTTGTATCCAGCCATGCTGAGGGCAGAGCAGGCCTTTGCCTCACAGTGGGTAGTGTTGAGAATTCTTATAATTTTTAGTAGGATAATCCTTAGAGCTTCCCAAGGGTAACTCAACAAGAATTATCTTATACATACCCACAACACTCTCTGAATTCCCAATAGTCATATAGCCCATACCAGTTTTTTACACAATAACCATATCCTCATAATGGGAACGATGGTGCTACTATAATCCAAATCCTCTAGGACTTGTAAGAACATGTGCACCATCGCTCTAGGGAATTAGCCCAATTGTCTCAGATCTCCCAAAACTTACACTCTTGTACTCGGACCATTACAAATCTAGAAACCCAAATCGGGCAATTAGCCTTGCAGTGGGAGGGAAGAGAGAGTAACCAAGCGAGCTCGCAGACACTAATTCCCATAGTTCAAGCTATTCAAACCTTATGGAGTGGTCAGACTATTGACAATAGAGTAGAGATGCCTACCCCAGTAGTTGTCCCTATGACCAGAGAAAAAGAGAATGAAGCCAAAGAACAGACTCTTCCACAAGAAAAACCAAAAAAATTAGAGAACGAAAAATAAAAGAAAGTAGAAAATAAAGAGGATGACACACCTAAATCTGTGACAGAGGTATCCTATGTAACAAAGTTGTGCACCTTCCCCTTTTGATAAAAATCTAAAAAAATTAGAAGAAATTACCGAGATCTGTAAAGAGGTAAAGATCAATTTGCACCTCTTAGAGGCAATTAAACAGGTCCCAGCCTATGCACGATTCCTAAAAGAGATGTGTACGTAGAAACAGAAATGGCAAAACAATGTCTCGCAAAAAGTTTTCTTGACGGAGCAAGTAAGCTCAGTCTTTCAAGCTAGAACTCCACCCAAGCTTAAGGATCCTGGGATGCCTACAATTCCATGCATCATAGGTAACCATGCATCATAGGATCCTGGACCTGTTTAAGAATATTTTTTAGGATTTTGAATATTTAAACATCACATTGTGAATATTATAGAAACAAAAATATGATTCCAAACAAACTTACGATCCATCATAGTAGAAGTTTGACAATCAGAAATAGAATAGTTACAATTCATGTTTTAGCTCTATGAACATTGTATCAGAATGAATGTTTGAAACAATAAATTGATCTAAACTGCAATATTTAGACTATCGTTTTAAAACTGTATAAATCAGTGAGCATTAGAGACTAATTTTTCCTTTCTTTGAGAGAGAGACTGCTTCTATTCAAGTCAAAATTCCTTCAAACTTCTTTACTGCTTTAATGAAATCTCATATTGCTGAATTTAGAATCAAAATATTCTATGATAACCTGCTTTTTTGTCTAAAACTATCTATTAGAAGTATCAAAACAATAAAACATCTATGTTAGTAAATTGTAAAGATGATTAAAGGGCTTCTTTTGTTTAAATCAGAGATAAAAAGCTAAAATCCCAGAAAATAACTTATCCTTTGAACCCATATTAGAAGCCTAAACTGAATTTTTTTGTACCAAAATCTGATAAACCCTTAACCATATGTACTGCCCAAAACTCTCAACCTTTAACACTTATATTTTCTGAGAATTTAGAATGCAAAAGAAAGGAAGAAGAGGGAGAAAGGAGTAAAAAGACAACAAATAAGGGATATGCGAAAAAAGGGTACAATTGAGAAAAAAAATATGTGAAAAGAGTCAGAAATCGTAACACACAATTCTATATGAAGAAGCAATCAAAAAGATAAAAGGAAAGAAATAAAATCGTGAAACACGATTTTACAAGTCAGAGAAAAGAAATGGGATTTACATAAAAAAATAAAGTAAATGGGAAGAAGCATCCAAATTCGTGGAAACTTACTGATACTAAAATAAAGAAAGAAGAAGAAAAGATAGGAAAAGGAAGAACTAAATTCTCAGAAAAATGTTGAATCCTTTTCTACCTTTCTTTGACACCTTCTGAAACCCAAATCCCCATTACAAGCCGAAGGAAAGACCTTTTTTATTTACGATTTGCACAAAGCATAAGCCTAGTAGAGATATGAATAATAGATACTATGGATTGCACAGGAAATCATATGAACAAAATAGATTATCTATTCCATGAGATTACAATTTTTTGCAATTATCCTTTGAATTTATCAAATAAATCATACTGTGAGAACCCAAAAGTTTCAATATCTTTTTGAGAGTATGCCTATAGTGAGAGTTTTGAATAAAAATATTTTCTAAATCTATAGTTTAGAAAATTTTATGAAGAATAAACTTTTCACTGGTACAAACATACTCCATGCTTTACAGAATTGAAATTGCTGAGTTCTGATCAAGGATAATTATTAGGATGGAAAGTAATGGTTGGAGGAATACTATCTTTTAAAATCATAAAAACCATGTGATGATTAAATAATCAGTGTATAGAATTAGCTTAGATTTTTAAATTTCTTTTTTATTTAGTTTTCAAAAATATATTTTGAAAAATCCAAAAATATTTGAAGTTTGTAGGTAACTTCATTGAAAACCTTCAGGAGACTACAACTCCTCCACTAGGGATCACCTAGGGGTCTTAAAGGCTTGTTGCATCTGCTAAATGCAATCATGCTCCCTAGGAAAGTGGCAATTAAATTCTTAGTATAGGATCTTTTATATTTCCTTGTTTGCTAGGGACTAGAAAAGCGTAAGTTTGAGGGTGTCATCAGTCACATTATATACCAATTTACCAGCCTTAACTTAGTTTTGCTAGACCTCAGTTTGCTACTAACAAGTTGATGTATAGATATTAAGAAAAAATAGCAAAAGAGAGCCAAAGTGTTAATATTCATCAAAATGAACTCATAAAGTAATAAGAAAGACGATTGAATGAAAAAGATGAATCATCGTCTACTAAAAGACGAAAAATCATACTTTACGATTGTGCGGAATGCTGCAAAAGGAAAGAAGTAAGAAATCATAAGTAATGATTCTTCAGAAAAAATGTTCAAAGTTGACATGCAATGCAATCGATCATAAATACAGAATCGACTAGAGAGTGAAAAGCTATAAAATCGTGATTTAAGATTTTACAGAAGGAAGTTGTCTGAAGCTACTGGTCATGTGAAGATTTACACTGCCATACATATAATTAGAAGAATTCTGAACATAGAAATCTGGCCAATCACGGATCTCAGAAGATTGACGAAGGAAGACTCTTAAAGGATTATGTTTAGGAAATAAATGAGAAAATCTAGAAGAACATCAACTATTGAAACCAAGGAAAGATATGATTAGAAGTTAAGTTATATTAAGATACTTTTATTTTAGTAGTTTCTTTTATTAGAATTAGGAGTTTTGTACCCCTTATGATCTATAAATAAGAGGGCTTGGTATAGGAATTAATTATCAAAGAAATTCTCAGCATCAATTGACGCCTAAGGTTGGGTTTTCTTCCGATCGTAGAGTAGTTTAGTTTAGATATCTAAGGTTCCTTGATCACAATTGACGACTAGGATTGAGAGCTGGAAGATTAGAGTAGATATCTGTAGCTTTTCAGAAGAAATTGACGCCTGCGGCTGAGGGGTGAAAGATATAATTTTTATTGCTTTCTAGTTTAGATTTATTTTTATTACAATTTACTACTTTGTAAATATCTCAAAGTTTTAATTTGAATTGACGACTTAGGTTGAGATTTGCAAATTAGAGTAATAGTTTTTATTTTCCATCTTTGATTTTCTAGAGTTTGATTGACGCCCAAATTTCTGGTAGATTAAATATTAGTATAAATCTATACTGAAGGATGCTAGTTTTTGATTGACGCCCAAATTCTAGAGGACTGAAATATAGTGTAACGGTATTTTGAATTTGTAAACATCCAGTAACTGAAGATTGTGATTGACGACCACAATGTGGAGGATATAGGATTTACTTTATGCAAAATTAGTTTAAGAAACCATTCTTTTATTCATATTTCTCAAGTAGTTTAGGATCTTAAAAGATAAATATAAGTTTTTAGAAAATTAATAGACAAATAAGATAAAACAATTCCTTGGGGGAACGATCCTATGCTAGTATTATAATTTCCATGGTGCGCTTGCAATAGGTTAAGACTTAACTAGAGAAACAAATATATCAAGAGAGGTCATCTACTCCAAGTACGATATCACCACGTATATCGCCAACGAGACGAACTGGTCATGCCCTGTTTGACGAAAATCATCAAACTCGCTCCCAGACTATCAAGAAAGACGCCACTGTATGAGTTGAGGATCCCCCTAAGATGCTCGACGAATACAAGGCTAAAAAGAGAGTCTGAAAACTTTGTTTAGATTCGACAAGTTCTGTTGGGACCAAACCTGTAGGGTTCAAGCCACCCAAATTCAATAAGTACAATAGCTCGGGGAACCCGAATTATCACCTAGCCCTCTTCTTCAACGACTGTCGACCAATACGCGACAACTAGGGTCTTCTCATTCACTATTTTCAAAGGCGTTAGAAGGAGAAGCCCTCAATTAGTTCGTCGGGCTGCCACTGCACAAGATCGACACGTTCGACGACTTAGCCGACTAATTTCTCGATCAATACAAGCAATTGATCTAGCAGAAAAAGAACCTAACGAGGAGTTTGCTGACTTCGTTGGGCAATGGAGGAGACTTGCTGTAAGGACTAGGACCTCGATGAAAGAAAAGGACTTTATCGACATCATTATCAACAACACCATAGAATCCCTGAGGAGCATGCTTATCATAAGCGACTGTCCAGACTTCGCCGCTCTTCACCTTCGGGCCTCCTGTCTGACAGGACACATCAAGGGTGGAGACCTCACTTTGTCCATAGTAGCCTCACGAGGAACCTCTTCTGGCGAGACCAAGACGAAGAACAACAAGAGAGCTTCGGGGTCTGAGTCGGTCAACACCGTCACCAACCAAGGGCAGAATTCTGGGAATGGAAACTTCCAATCGAGAAATCCCAGAAAAAACTTAGGCCATCAGCGGTACGTAAACCAAAACCAGGGTCAAAATCAGCAACGATACCCAAACCAAAACCAAAACTAAGGTCAGTACCAGAATGGGAATCAGTACCCCAATACCTACCAAAATCAGAATCAAAATGTGGCATAGAACCAGACGGCCAACCCTCAAAACTACAATAACGTGCCCCCACCTCAGAATTTCAAATAGCAAACTAGAGGCCCCTAACAGCCGAAGCGTGAGCACTACCCTCCACTGCTCGACACCATTCCCAACATCTTTCACCTCCTCAATAATCAAAACCTCCATAGATTCTCACCAGAGTGGCATCAACCTTGGCCCGCAAACCTAGACTATAGTTAATTCTGTACTCCACTGATTCGCAGGTCACAACCTAGAAGATTGATGGGTTCTCCGGGATGTGATCTATGACAAGAATGATCAAAATCAGATTGACTAGGAGTCATTCAAAAACTCCAACCCCAACAACAATCGACCTCTGTAGAATCTGGGGATTATCAACAACCCCATACCTAACCATAACCAAGGAGCAATAGCTCACATCACTACGGTGGGTCTCCCTAGTCAACTCCCCGTGCATCCTTCCGCTCTAATCACCCACTGCAACCCTTCTAGTACTCCAGTTAATCCAGTCGAACCTCGTAGACTCTCAGCTGTTCGGTCGCTCCCCTCGTCCTTAATCACTCAGATCGCACCTCCAGATCCCCCTCCTTATCCAAACTTCACTAGGATCCGAGTCCAGTCATTCAGGGCCCAAAGACCAGACCTTCATGAACCTTTTTCAGAACCCTCGAATCCTCCAAACACTGAGCCCACTTCATAACTGCCTCCTTCATCTGACTCTGAACTAGAGAATAAGGACAATGTCCTCCAAACCGTGGCCTAAATTACGACATGGGTAGATGGACTCTCCCAAAATACCTCAAGCCAGAAATGCGAGGCCGTAGTCGAACACCAACTGAATATAGAATTAAAGCAACAACGAGAAGAATCTAGCAAGCAGGAAGCATTGATCTCCGCCTTCCTTGAAGAAGAAGACTACACGCAGTACCTTCCACCTTGGGATGGCATCGCTGCAGTACTATTCCTTCCCATTCATGATGAATGTTTCAGCATGCTCACCAACTCAAGTCATGACATGGCTCAAGGATCGACAACCGATGTGCCAAGTCCTCAAATCAGGAACTACCTTCCCACCGCCACTGTTCCCACAGGAGAAGGAAGCTACTGACACATAATCGCCAGAGTAGATAGCGAGAGAGAAGGAAGCCAACTTGCCTCCCCCGCCTCATGTCATCCACCCACCACCGATTTCGGCACCTCAGCCACTTCAGCCAGTTATGAGTAAAGCACATTGAATAGGAAAAGAACACACGCTTAAATAAGGTCAGAAGTATGACCTCCTACGGCATCTCTAGAAGATCCCAGTGCAAATATCAATACTCGAGCTTATCAAGAAATCCCCAGACCATCGTCGGCTACTAATGAAGACATTGTAAGAGATGTAAATAGATGAGGATGCCACTTTGGATGAGCTACACCAGATCACTTCCGTCATGGTGCAACCACCAGCCCTTACCTTCACAGATGCAGATATGCCAAAAGAATCCCTGCGAGGGATTTCAGCTGCTATATATGACGGCTATAATCAGAGGGTTTTCAGTCCCTCATGCAATAGTTGACACAGGAGCATGACTCAACATTTGCCCAATAATGATGCTCAAGACTCTCGAGTACACCGAGCAAGATATAAGGCCCTCATCGCTATCTCTAATCGCATATGATGGCTCCTGGCGCTTTGTCAAGGGAACCATTAAGCTACAAGTTCACCTTAGGCTAGTAACAAAAGATGTCACCTTCCACGACTCCGACTCTTCTAGTACTTACAATTTAATTTTTGGAAGGAAATGATTGGAATCCATGAAAGCTGTAGTATCTACATACCATCAATATGTCAAATTCCCTCACGAGGACTCTATCATCAGAATATACGCTGACGCCCTTCTTCAAGAGATCGATACCGACTATGCAGCAAGCATCCCGATAGCCCACAATTCGGTGTTGTCCACCGGTCACATCAAAAGAGTGCAAACTTTCAACTATGCAGCGGTAGCCGAAGTTAGCCATCCTACCGCCCCTTCAATGTGTCGGCAAAGATTAACGTGAAGAGAAGCATCCCCCGACCTCACCCGGCTTTATGACATAAATCAAACTGCAACCAAAGGATGGGACGTCATGTATCAACTAGGATAAGTCCCTCACACCGTGCTCGGCAAGAATAAGCAAGGACGCATAGGGCCAGTCGTCCCTAAGAAGGTTAAAAAACACACAGGATTGCACTACCAATCAAACGACAAGCAAGCTGACCTCCTGCCAATCTTGCCTAAGTGGTCACTAGACGACCATTTCATTTACAGAACTACGAAGAAGTCTACTGTGCTGAAGAAAAAGAGGGAGTCCGTCCCTAAACTATGGGAGACAGAAATCGAGCAGATACCTAGAGCCTTCACTGACCTAACCAACCTGAATCAAGACAACGATATGGATAAGCCACTTGAGGGAGTCAAACCACTATTCGACATTGAAGAGTTCCTTGACGAACCAAGGAAGAAGCTTTCGGAGCCTAAGGCATAGGTAGAAGATTGGGAGTCGACCGACAAGGATGACTTTCATATCGCCACTTTGGGTGCTGAAGAAGAACCAGAGTCACATATCCTCCAACCTCCGCAGTCATCCCAGCCCCACGAACCAGCAGAAGAAGACTGGCTCCCCATGTCATGTGAAGAAGAAGAGTATGGGATAAATCTTACTGACATAGAGTTAGGAGATCTCCTAAGAGAAGAGCATCTAAAATTACTCGAGGAAGTTAATCGCTCTCAGAACCATGAATCAAACTCTGACCATGAATTCGACCATCGGTCCATACTTGACAATTGGCAATGCCCACGCCATTGTCCTTACCCAAAATCATCCTATTGCAACCTATGCACATCCATCTTGATACGATGCGAGAGATCCATTATTAAGACCTGAAAAGTACTACTTTTCACCCCTTAACTTAATCTCTGTTAGACCCTTAATCATTTAATAAATGTGTTTTAAGTCTATTCTATAGGTAATAAGCAGCAACTGCAAATAAACCCCTAACCATGCTAAGAAGCTCACTGTTGCCCCAGAACTGCCTCAGCAGAATGAAAGATGAACTCAGACAGAGAGTTGGCTACAACATAGGCACAACAAAGTAGAAACAAACCAAGAAGAATGCCTCGCGTAGATGTCACAGGGTTCAATTAAACCAGAGATAAATCCTTCACGTAGTTGTCGCGGGCTTCTGAAGACAGCACACAAACTGGTCGTGCAGTATTCGTGTTGTTCTCACACGATTTGGTGCCAGAAAGAATTAAAAAGCAAACTTCGTGAGGTCCTCACGAGGCTCAGTCTTAAGCGCTCGCACAGTCTTGTGCAACTCAAGAAAGGAGTTTTCAATCATCGCACAATTCACTGAAGAGAGAGAGAGCTCCAGGCACTCCCGTGCGCAGTTTTCGCACAGTGGCCGCGAGATGCAAACCTCGAAGGAAATGCTCGCGCGATCCATAGGCTCATGAACACTGCTTCTTCGCGAGGATTCATCGCGAGATTCACTAAGGGATGAACCGCGCAAGCAATTCCCGCGCCATTCAAAGATGAAAGAGCAATCTTGCGACAGCCAGAAATATCTCGTGATGACCAAAATGTCAATCGCGCGTCTGCATGAGCTTCAAGTCAATTCAATCCCACGACGCTAATTCTACCATGCAGAAAGATCTGCAAATCTTCTCTACTCAGCGAGGATCGGGTTCTTAACTTCTCGCCACTTTTGCAGGGATAATCTAGGAACTTCCAGTAACTAGGGCACGCACTCTAATGCACTAATCTCTGCGCACATGCCCCGAGGCATCCAAGGGACAAGAATGGTCTGTAATTGAAAAGATGAAATTAGGGCTTTCCTAACCCTAATTCACACACAATCGACTGCTATATAACCTAAGCCTAGCTTAGGTTTGAGGACCTTTTGACGGACTTTAGACTTAGACTTTTTCAGATTTCATCTTCTCGATTAAGCTATAAATTTCAGTAGGCTAAGGTTAGGTTCTAGGTAGTTTCTTTTTTCCTTTTTCTTTCTCTCCATAGTCCAGCACTTGCAGGCTATGCCTTTTGTATGATTATATGGTATAGTTTTTAATGGAGTTTTATAATAAGATTTATTACATGTATGGGATGATATTTTTGTTGTGAGTTGTTCTGTACAAGGCTGCTACCTTGAGATCCCCCATTGCTAAGTTGTATTGTAAGCAATGGAGGATTGTTTTTAAGGTTTTATTTAGATCTAAGTGACCTGTGTGTTCAGGTAAGGCACATTGCAGGCCTTCCCCCACCACAGGATCCACTAAATCTGAATCCCCATGGGAGCTTGAGCTGGTAGCCTTGTGAACATGGTGGCAGCAGCTATGTTCTCGTTCTGTCTTAGACCTCTATGAGGAGGATAGCCTCTGTGGATAGTCTGTGACCATTCAAGTGGACAAGTTATAGCCCTAGGGTGAAGCCAATCCATAGATTTAAGACAGATTCTTCTTCTCTGCACTTGTGCTTGTAGCCTTGTGAGAGATTGTGTAGAGACAGATTCCCCTATATTTGTATAGATCCACCATCAGATTACAGATCTGATATGGTTGTAGAGATTGTAGGCCTGTGAGTGGATCACTGTAGTCTTTCTAAAGCAGTGAACAGCCATGCTTAAAAGCTAGTACTCAAACTCTTGCTAGTCCTGTGTGTCCAGGCTCGTACACTTTGTAGGCCTAGCCCCAGACACAGAACTTTAGAGGATGAGGTTCCTACGGATTCTTGAGCTTGTAGCCTGGATGAAGTAGTGCCTACACTGATAAACTTGTTCTGACCCATCTCTGGATTGTGGTTCCCCAATTGGATAGTATGTGACCATTTAAGTGGACAGGTTATAGCCTTAAGGGATTATATCATGGCACAGGGGTGAGTTAGATTCTTTCTCCTCTCTGGTGATAATGTAGCCATTGGACAGGAATTCTATAGCAACAGATCTGAGTCTGAGTTACAAGATCCATCAGATCTGTACCTAATAAAATACTTCTCACCCTTTTATATTTATTTTCTCAGTCCACCATTCTTCTTAACCCTTTCTGTAATTTAGACATTAAGTTACCTTAGGATTTAGATCATAGTGACCTTTAATCCCCTTCCATTTAGGATTGCCAGATCTGTAGTCAGATCTGGAGAGCCTACTAAAGATAGCTCCCTTGGAGCTTTAGATCAACTTTCCCTGTGGGACAAACTCTTACTTATCAAAACTTGCTACAACAGGCCCTGTATCTTGCAGGACCGTGCATATTTTAGGCTTGCTACTCCGTAATTCTCACTCCACCTTTCATTCATTTTCATTCACCCCATTCATATCACTGTCTTCAATAAAGTCAGTAGCAAGCACTTTAAAATATCCGAACAAGTTTTTGGTGCCACTGGCGGGGAGATTTTGATCTAATAGTAGACTCTAGATTTTTGTATTCTTTATTCTTTGGTAGCTGTACTTTTGAATAATTGATACTGCTGATTTACATTTGGAAATTTTCTTGCAAATCTGGACAGTAGCAGAGAAGGAGAGTAGAATTGCACTGGGAGTCTAGCTATCTCTCTTTGCACTTCTCTAACCTTCAAAACCTCAGTTTATTTCTCCTTTGAAGATTCCATAGCAGTTGATTATGATAGTTGCAATTTTTGTTAAGTGCAATGTGCCTGCGAATAGTCTTCCCTGCTGTTGGTGTGTGTGCATGTTAGGAAGGAGATCCCTCAGTCCTACATTAGAGCCTTCTAACCTTGAGATAGAAAGGGGTAGAAGACCGAGAAGGCACAGACACACCACAGTCGAGCCCCCTATTGAAATTGAGACAACAGTTATGGGTGAAGAACAACCTAGAACATTGAAGGAATTGAATGCTCTGGATGATTACAATTCTCCATTCAACATTCAATTCCCAGATGTTCAGGGAAACTACGAAATCAAAACTTCTATCAGCCAAATGCTTCCCTCTTTCCATGGGCTTAGCAAAGTAGACCCTTACAAGAACATTGACCAGTTCTTAGCCCTGTGCACGACATTCTCAATTGCTTGTTTGGGACCAGAAGCCACTAGGTTAAGGCTCTTTCCTTTTTCCCTAAAGGACAGGGCCATGACCTGGTTATCTACTATCCTAAACAACAGCATCACTTCCTGGAAAGACCTTCAAATAAGATTTATATCTAAATTTTTACCAGAGACCAAAACCAGCCAGTTGAGGAAAGGCATACTTGCTTTTGCCCAATCCCCAACTGAAGATTTTAACCAAGCCTGCGATAGATTTAAAGAGATGCTCAAACAATGTCCCCACCATAAGATCCCTGACTGGCAGCTTTTCCAAAGCTTCTACAATGGGATTGATGAGAAGAGCAGAGACATGGTAGATGCCTCTTGTGGTGGAACGTACATGCATAAAATAGCTGATGAGGCATGAGACTTGTTCGAGGTCATAAGTAAAAATGCTTTCCAGAAGATGTCCTCATCTAGAACTGTTCAAGAGCCTTCTCTTAAGTTGGGGCTTGCTGAGACTTCTAAAGGAAAGATGTATAAAGTTAGGGAAAATAATGACCTGAGAATGCAGATGGCCAATCTTACTGAAAGATTTGATAAACTTTTGACTGTGGTGCAGCCCAGAATGGCTGCACAAGTGATGGAGGCATGTCTGATATGCCAATCTCCACAACACATAGTAGAAGAGTGCCCATTTGTGGGGCAATACCCTAAGTATGTAATGGAACAAGCTGTTCTGCCCAATCTTTCGGACAACAACAATGTGGTGGCTACAATAAACAACCATATGGATACCAGCACCAAAATGCTGGTTACCAATAGAGAGACCACCCAAATTTGAGGTGGAGGCAAGACAATTATATGCAGCCACAACAGATTTTGGCCTTACCTCAAAGGCCACAATAGCAGTTTAACCAGGGTTATGCCCCAAGGTCGAATTTTCAACAACAACAGCAGCCCCACCAATAAAATCAATTAGTAGTTCCCCCACCTCAGCCCCAAAGTGCTTCTTTCGAGGACTAGATTTTGGCCCAATTGCAAAGCCTTAGACCCTTGAATCAGATTATGACTCCTCACAATCAAGCATTAAGAAAATAGGAGAGCAGCTTGGCCAAATAGCCAATGCCTTGCTAAAAGAGAGGAGGGTAGGTTGCCAAGCCAGCCAATAGCCAACCCTAAGGGCCAGTATTCGATTAGAGAAGGCTCCTCAAATTTTGAGGGGGCCAATGCCATCACAGCCCTAAGGTCTGGCAAGCTGGTAGACAACTAGGTGGGAAAGGAACAAGGAGAGGTCATTCCCAAAGAAATGCTGAGTGAAAGTGATAAGAACTTTGTTAGAGCATAGAGTCAAGAATTGTCTGCTACCCTTCAACAAGGGAAAAATAAAGAGGTTGTAGTTTAGCCTCAGCAGGAGATAAAAATAGAAAAAAAAAAAAAAAAACAAAAGTTCAGTCATAGACTTGCAGCTGAGGAACCAGCAGTACCTCAGCTGCCATTTCCTCAAGCATTGAGTGGCCCTGCCCCTTTTGATAAGGGGCAGGCACAGATCAAGGAAATGATGGAGACCTTTAAGCAGGTCAAGATAAATTTACCCCTGCTTGATGCAATCCGACAGGTCCCAGCTTATGCAAAGTTTCTGAAAGACCTTTGTACTCAGAAAAAGAATGCCAGAGGCCATTTGTCCAAAAAGGTCTTTGCGACTGATACAGTTAATTCTGTATTAACCATGACAATGTCTGAGAAGTTGCAAGACCCAGGGATACCCACTATTCCCTGTATTATTAGAGACCACACGATTGGAAGGACCCTTTTGGACCTTGGAACCAGTGTTAACCTGCTGCCATACAGTGTGTATCAGCAGCTAGGTTTGGGGGAGCTGAAGCCCACCCCCATTGTTCTATTGATGGCTGATAGGTCTAAGAGGAAACCCATGGGAGTGGTTGAGGATTTCCTAGTGGGGGTAGACAAGTTCTTCTACCCTGCAGACTTCCATGTTTTGGACATGGGCTGCAACAAGAGTACATCCCTGATACCTGTTATTCTGGGCAGACCATTCTTTGCCACTACCAATGCATGCATTCAATGTAGGTCTGAGATCATGGAGGTCACTTTCAGACATATGAAAGTGGAGCTTAATGTGTACAACAGTGCAAAGTACCCTCAGCTGGACAATGATGAATGCTTTGCAGTGGATGTACTAGAAGAAGTGGTTGAAGAAGAACTGCCCACTCTGCTGGAGTGGGGCAATATTATCACAAATTTAACTGAAGTTAGAATATGGTAGAGGAAGGAAGCCTAGCTTTAATGCCAGAAGACATGTCCCCATTGAGGTCTTCTGTGGGCTTAGTGCAGCATTCCAATTGGAAACCTACATTGATGCCCCTTCCTCCAACCAACAATACACCAATCCTGCCATCCATCCAACAAGCCCTTGATCTGGAGCTCAAGAAGCTTCTAGAGACATTGAAATATGCTTTCCTAGAGAAAGATGAGAAACTTCCTGTAATTATCTCCTCTTCTCTTACTAGTGAGCAAGAGGAGGAATTGCTAACAGTTTTGAAGAAGCACAAGAAAGCAATTGACTGGACCATTGCTGATCTAAGAGGGATTGATGCATCGATCTGTATGCATAAGATTCATCTAGAGGAGGGCTCAACACCCTCCTCTAGATGCAGAGGAAACTGAATCCTCACATGCAGGATGTGGTCCTGAAAGAAATTATTAAATTGCTGGATGCTGGGGTAATTTACCCCATCTCTGACTCTGAATGGGTGGCACCAATCCAAGTGGTACCCAAGAAATCTGGCATAACAGTGATCACAACCGAGCCTGGAGAGTTGAGACCAGCCAGGGAGGCCACTGGCTGGAGAGTTTGCATCGATTATCAAAAACTCAACTCCAAGACCAGAAAAGACCATTTCCCTCTCCCCTTTATTGATCAAATTTTGGATAAGTTGGCTGGGAAAGCTTTTTACTATTTTCTTGATGGGTACTTAGGGTACAACCAAATCCCTGGGCACCCTCTTGATCAAGAGAAAACTACTTTTACTTGTCCTTTTGGCACCTTTGCTTACAGAAGGATGCCTTTTGGACTGTGTAATGCCTCAGCCACCTTTCAGAGGTGTATGTATGCCATCTTTTCTGATATGATTGACAAATTTTTAGAAATTTTTATGGATGATTTTTCGGTTTATGGGGATAGCTTTGACCAATGTCTACAACACCTCCATCAGGTCTTATAAAGATGGGAGGAGACCAATTTGGTCTTAAGTTGGGAAAAGAGCCACTTCATGGTAACACAAGGAATTGTGTTGGGCCATGTAGTCTCTAAAGATGGAATTGAGATAGACAAGGCCAAAGTTGACCTCATTGTAAATTTGCCCCCTCCAAAAATAGTCAAGCAAATCAGATCTTTCCTTGGACATGCTGGATTCTACAAGAGGTTTATCGAAGACTTCAGCAAAATTGCTAAACCATTGTGTCACTTGCTTTGCCAGGATGTGCCCTTTGACTTCTGTCCCTGTACTCCAAACACCTGACTATACACTGCCCTTTGAGTTGATGTGTGATGCATCCAACTTGGCAACATGTGCTATCCTGGGCCAGAGAAAAGATAAGCTACCTGTGGTCATTGCATATCTCAATAAATCACTTACTGAAGCTCAGCTGAACTACACAACAACTGAGAAAGAGCTTCTGGTAGTGGTTTTTGCTGTGGACAAGTTTAGACCTTACCTACTTGGGTCTAAAACTGTCATCTTCACTGACCACTCAGCATTAAAGTACCTATTGTCCAAGAAGGATGCAAAGCCCAGATTGATTAGATGGATACTCCTGTTGTAGGAGTTTGACATCGAAATCAAGGACAAGAAGGGTGTAGAAAATGTGGTGGCTGACCACTTGTCCATAATTATGTAGGAGAAAGGTGTTGATGACCTTGCTACAAATGATGTCTTCCCGGATGAGCAACTATTTTCCATCTAATCTTTAGTTCTTTGGTATGCACATATTGTCAATTATCTAGTTATAGGCAAGATTCCTGCCCATTGGACAAAAATGGACAAAGACCTATTTTTCTCACAGGTTAAGTTCTTTTTCTGGGAGGAACCTTGCCTGTACAAGTATTGTGCTGACCAAATCATTCGGAAATGTGTTTCGAAAGTGATGTCCCTAGTATTTTGGCCATGTGCCATGAAAATGTCTGTGGGGGTTACTTTAGTGGGAGAGAAACAACTGACAAAGTGTTGCAGTGTGGGTTCTATTGGCCTTCTCTTTTCAGAGATGCCAATACACACTGCAAGACCTGTGAAAGATGTCAGAAATTAGGAGGGCTGTCTAAACGAAATTCAATGCCTTTACAGCCCATCCTTGTTGTAGAACTGTTTGATGTGTGGGGTATTGATTTTATGGGCCCCTTTCCTCCTTCAAATGGTTTTCATTTCATCTTAGTGGCAGTGGACTACATTTCCAAATGAGTAGAAGCCATTGCCATAAGAACTAATGATAATCAGGTTGTCCTCAAGTTTATAAAGCAGAATATCTTCTCCAGATTTGGCACCCCTAGAGCCATTATCAGTGATGGGGGGAGCCATTTCTGTAACATAAATTTTGAGAGCTTGCTCGAGAAATATTTTGTCACCCATAGGATTGCTACTCCCTACCACCCACAAACCAGTGGGCAAGTTGAAATTTCAAATAGGGAGATCAAGCATATCCTTGAGAAGACTGTGATGACTGATAGGAAAGATTGGGATGACAAGCTTAATGATGCACTGTGGGCTTATAGGACTGCCTGTAAGACTCCCATTGGTATGTCCCCATTCAGACTGGTTTATGGTAAGGCCTGTCATCTCCCAGTGGAGTTAGAACACAGGGCCTATTGGGCCATCAAACATTTAAATCTAGATCTAACTTCTACTGGTCATCACAGGTTGCTGCATCTATCTGAATTAGAAGAGCTAAGAATGGATGTGTATGCTAATGCCAGGATCTACGAGGAAAGGTCCAAAGCTTTATTTGACAAAGGGTTGTTGAGAAAGAGTTTCATAGCTGGTGATAAGGTTTGGTTGTTTAACTCCAAACTTAAATTTTTTCCTGGCAAATTGAAATCCAGATGGGAAGGTCCTTACATTGTCATACATGTTTCCCCATCTGGTGCTGTGGAAATCAAGGATCCCAAGTCTGGGGGAACTTTGAAAGTGAATGGTCAGAGGCTTAAGCCTTGTTTTGAAAAACCTGCCGAACCCATGGACACCATTCACTTTCAAGGGGATCCTTCTTTATGATGATTCACAGGTGTGTCATCACTGTATTATATGTGGTTTGATTTTGATAGATTTATCTTGCTTTCTTTTGTTAAAATTCTCTAGGAATTGTTAGTGGTCCCATCTGATTCTGGACCTGTCTGGTTTAAACTTTTGATGCTTGGTTTGATTCTTACTACTCTTTAATTGATAGCTTTTGTTGAATGCATAATGTGGGAGTTTAGGGGTGCGTCATTTCTATTCTTTTGTTGAATGCATATGCAAAAGGGCAAAACAGAGAGCACATGCTCTCTATTTTATACCTTGCTATTGTTGGGTCCAAATGGAAGCCTGAGAGACTCTCGCACACTACAGACAACATGCTTCATTAGCTGTCGTAAGATTCTAAGGCTGTCGCGAGGTTAAAAAGAAAGTTTGGGAGAATTTCGCATAGTTCACATGGAAACATTCAATAGCTGTCGCGAGATTCATGTGTACCTGAGAACCTCTCGCACAATCCACATAGAGCTATTCATTAGTTATCGCGCCATCCACATATAGCTATTCATTAGTTATCGCGAGATTCCAAGACTATTGCGAGGTTCAGAAGGTAAACTGGGAGACTCTCATGCAATTCAACAGAAATACTTCATTTGTTGTCGTGATATTCTAAGGCTGTCACGAGATTCAAAATAAACCTCAGAGCTTTTTGTGCAATCCAAATAGAGACCTAGGAGCCACTCACGCAATTCACATGAATTCATCTCACACTGTCGCGCGCTCCAAGGTCAACCTGGGAGATTGTCACGTAATCGATATTGAATCAACACCTTCACTAGGTTCATTTCCAACCCGATGTTCCAAAGTGCATCGAGCTTCGCGATAAGTATTTAAACCCCACGCTTGGTTCCTTTTCCATTATTTTCTTCCTTCTTCCCGCTGTGAAACCCTAGCTTTTGGCACTCTCCCCCCTCTCTCCTCCAGCATCAATCCTACAGCTCATCATTCACTCCACAAATCTACAGAGTTGTTCCTAGCATCACCCCCATCCATTGCTCTCTACTCAGAGATCTCGCAGTGCCCTGTGCATCAGATCAAACATAACCCTAGGATTTTAGGGTAAGCACCTAGATCTCTATCTCCATTCCTCACATTAGAAGATAGAGTTTGAAATGGCTCCCAAGAGTGCACAGAAGAGAAAGGGGAAGGATAAGGACCATGTAGAGACCACCCCTAAAAAGGCTAAGACTTCAAAGTCACCCAAAAAAGGAAAGGAAGTGGTTGAGGAGGCGACGGAACCGACCCCTAAGTTCTCTACTCCTTCTGAGTTCATGGTGTCAATTCCATTGGAGCCTGAGACAACCTTTGATCTACCATTTTTTGAGAAGGAACCTCTTTCTGCCCCTGCAGTACAGTTTATGAGCAAAGCGGGCTTGATGCCATTGATGAGAGGAATTCCAGCACTAGCCTACCCTAGGCTAGTGCAACTGTTCTATCAGCACATCAGGATCAAGAAGGACAAAGATGGGCAAGTGTGATTGCTGGTGCTGATTGATGAATTTGATATGTTAGTGAGCCCCAAGGTGATTGCTGAAGTTTTGGGCATCCCAGCTGCATTCGACCCTAGCTGTGGATATGGCCCCTCTCTGAGTGCATCGATTGATACAATTGCACGGGCCTAAACTAGAGGATTAAAGGCCACAGGGGACTCAATTAGGAGGAGAGAATTGGAACCTGAACTCCTGTTCATTGACCAAGTCCTGCGAAAGAACATATTCTGCTCAGGACATCAGCAGGAGAGGAGATCCCCCATTGCGAATGCTGTCTACTCCTTCCACCTGGGCCATGGCTTCCATGCAGCCTGGATAATTTTTGAAGCAATGAAAGACATAGTGGAGAAGATAGGGACAAACAAGAAGCCTCACACACTCCCTTATACCAGGATCATTACTTTGTTGCTACTCAAGGGGGGATACAAGATAGGAAAAACTGAGCAGACCACCACCCTTGCCCCTACTACCTTTGCCAATAGGCAATGGGGAATCAGCAGGATTGTGATGGAGGCCCAGAAGAAAAAGAAAGCTGAGGCGCAGGCCCTTCCCAAACAAGTAGAAGAGGCAGCTGGAACAAGGTCGACCCCTGCTACCAAGGAGGTGCCCACAGAGCATGTTGCAACCATTGCTGTAGCAGCCCCCATTTCCCCTCCACCTTTTACTCCTGCATCCACCACCCCTCTTCCATCTATCTCTCACCCTCCTCTATTTACATCATCCATGCCCACTCCCCCTTCACCTGTGATTGGTACCTGGGAGGATTCCCCATCCCCTACCTTACCTCAGTACACAGCCACAATTCCTCCATCAGCTATACATAAACCTGCCAACCCTCCCCTCATTTCCTACAAAAAATGAAAAACCACTGAAAAAATCCCCACCATCTCCCAGACACCACCCACAATCCCTTCTATCCCCATTGACACACCACACCTTGAACAAGACACCACCCCAGCCATACCACACCTTGAACAAGACACCACCCCAGCCATACCTACTACATCCCCCCTCACAGACATTGACTTAACCCTTAACACATCCATATGCTTCCAAGCATTTCTGTCTACCTTCCTTGACACAATGCCTACCTACTACACTCCTCTCCTGGACTCCCCAACTACATCACAGCATCACCCCCCAGAACCCCACTCTTCCCCTCCTTCCACTTTCCACCATGCACCATCCTCACCTTTCCAACCAATGCCCTCTTCTTCACAGTACCCAACCTCCCAGCCCTAACACACTGACCCTTATCCTATCCCTTATCCAAAACATCCAAGTCCATTTATCCACCACCACCCAAAAATAGGACCAGATGCAGACTGAACTCACCTCCATCCAATCCACCCTACACACATTATCCAACCCACCCATCCCTCCACCACCAACTGCAACCCCCCTGGTCCTGTCCACTGACAAAGAAACCCAAACAGACTTCCCTCCTAACTCACAACCCCCCCCCCCACAATCAACATTACCTTTTACTCCCCCCATTCCCTTTCATACCTTTCACCATTCCCATTTTTCCTCCCCCATCACCCCCTACTCCTACTGAGCCTACCCCATTATCATTTCCCCCTATACCCTCCATCCCACCTCTTATCCTACCACCTCCAACTTTCAGCGAAAAAGACACATCTTGACCGGAACTTATCCCCTTCCCCACAAATAGACTTACCCTACCCCCCCCTTCTCCCCCCACGACCAATCACAGTTTGCTCCATCCACTTCCTATTTGCCCATCGCAGTAAAACATCATTTTTACAACCCTCCCTACCTCACCATCCTCCATCACATGAGGGATAATCCTTACCTTTGGAAGGATGTCCTAAGGGGCATAGCCAAACTTCGCCAATCCATTAAGACCCCCCTGCTAGAGCAGATTGATGACATGAAGGAGCCCCACAGAAAATAACTACTGGCATCTCCTTGGGGTGGAAAAATATCCTGAAGGCCTATCAGAAGACCAAAGCTACAACTAAGTATAATGCGCTGAATTTGGAGCTGGAGAAAGTAACTGCTGCTACAGAGAAGGCGCGGGCCAAAATGTTTGAAAAGAGGCTAAACAATGCCCAAGAGATCTTCCGAATACGAAAGGAAAACTATGAGACTGACCTCCTCAAACACCAAATCCAAATAGCCTCCTTGGAATCCACATTGGCTGCTGCCAGGAATACTCCTCTGCAACCCACACCACTCTCTGTTCACATGCCCGACCTTGAGCCTAAACCTACTCCAGCTCCAGCTTCCCAGTCTGAGGAGGCACAACCTAAGACCCAGCAAGAGAAAGGAAAGGCCCCAACTGCCCCTCCTCCATCACCTCCTCCAGAGTAGCCTCCACCTCCCAAGGCCTCTACTGCACCTCCACAAGAGCAAACTTATCCTTAGCAGAGGAAAGTCACTGCTAAGAGGTCTGCTCCCAAAGCTGCTCCTTTAAAAATTGGCAAAGAGCCTGCTGCCCAGTAATAGGAGGCACATTCCCCTGGCCAGCCTGAGTCCACAGTGAAAGGGAAATCCCCAGTGGTCCCCACTGAGGAAGCCAAAGGCAAAGGAAAAGGCAAATCCCCCGCAACCCCCCCTGCAAAGAAGAAAGGAAAAGCCCCTCAAGAACCCAAGGAACCAAAAGTAAGGGTGAGGGCACCTAAAGCTCCAACTGCCAAAAAAATACCAGCTGAAGCAAAAAAGGTAAGGAAAGAAAAGAAGAAACAGGACAAAGCTGCCCTTAAGGCACATGCTCAAAAAATGGGCTGCGATTTCCTCATAGATTCGGATTCAAATTAGACCATCAATTTTAGATTAGTTTTTTTTCTAGTTATTGTAATTCCCATTGTACATGTTTTTATAGTTAATATAATTTTCAAATTTTTTGTCTATTGGTCTGTTCTATGTGGTTGTTTACGGTTTTTTTTCTACTTTTTATTTTTGTGCCATTTTGTCATGGGAGATGTATTTAGGGTGGTTATGATCATTTCATATAGAAATCAATGTGCTGGTTGACTTCAATCATACAATTCAAGTGGTTTCCTTTTCATACTTGTGGGCCCTATCTGAACTCCTCGCGGAGTCCTTACCGCGTGCAAAGTAAAACTCCACACCTTCCTCTGTGCAGCTACGCGACCCACAGGATCCCCTTAATTGCACAGGTTAAATTTAGCCACTCATTTACTACTCATTCTCTTTTCCCAGAATCTGTTGTGTGTTTCCTCATTCCCCACACAATGATCATTTATTGCCAAGCTTGGAAAGGGGCACAACTTTAAATCCTCCGATTCATGTTCCACCGTCCAACTCTTTTAAATCGGCCCTCAGTTCCTCTTCATCTCATCCCTCCTATTCTAACCCTAGCAGGACATACCTCCTCACACCCATGGCGGATGACAAACCCTTCGGGTTCCCCATCAAATTCTACCCCATCTGGGAGGATCCCCCAATGCCTAAGGAGCCGGACCCCTTGCAATTTCTCTAGGATGAGTTTGACGAGGTCCAACGGATCCTCGCCAAGGAAGAGAAGAAAAAGCAAGAGGAGAGGAAAAAGAAGAAAAAAATTGATCCACCTGCATCTCCCACACCACCTTCCTCACACCCTCCCCCACCGCCTCTCCCTTGATCCCTCTTCCCCCCCCCCCCAATTTGTCTTTTCTTTTAACCTCTTTTTGTAACATTTTCTTTTTCTTTTAATGATAGTTTCTTTTTGTTCTATACTGTTCAGTAGCATTATTTTTTCTATTTCTCTGTCTTCTGCTGTGTTTATTTTTGTCTGTCTGATTGGAATCTACTGCCTTTTATCACCTTTGAACCAGCGAGGACACTGCTCCGAATGGTTTGGGGGTGTGGCAGTCTGCCAATAGAATAGTTAATTTTAGTGCAGTAATGGTGGTATGACTGAGATGAATAAAGTTAATTTCCACTTAACTTGATACAATGAGGAAACATGTAAAAATTTAAATATTTTTGCAAACTTTTCGAAACAGAAAAAGTTAAAAAAATCTTAACACCACCATGAAGCTAATATTAGAAAAAAATTTTAGTTAGTACTCCGTGAGCCTAAGAGGAGAGAAACAGATGAAAATACACCCCATGGGTTAAATTTGATGACCATACCTAGTGAGATTTGAGCCCAGCATTTTCTTTTGAAGAGTATTTTTAGCATTATTTCTTATCTAAGGACTGATTGAATCAAGACTTTTTCACTAGAAGTTGTGCAACTCCTAATCAAAACTAATTGACAGCACTAATGAGACTAAGAAAATGATCCAAGGCCCTCATTTGGATAGTTTGAGCCTGAAAATTCAACCTTTTAAAATCCACCCTTTTGCATATACTAGTTGAGCCTTAAAATCATAATTTTCTTTCACAAACACCAGAACACTTGCACCTTAACCTCATGACCTGAGTCAACCTTACCCTCACTTTGAGAATTCAGAAGGTAAAGGAGAAGGAGGTAAAGATACTGAGAATGGTCCAATATTCTGTGGAAGGTGAACAAAAGCAACTTGTGAACAACTGTGTATCAATGGCAGTTGTGGGGCATTTCATCAAAAGAATGAATAAAGAAATAAAAAGAGAAAAAGAAAGAGAAGTCTAGAGGACAACATCATCAGAAAATTAAAAAGAAGAGGAGAAGCTAGCCACTTTGAGTCTAAAATATAAAAAGAAAGATGAATTTTTTGCTGAAATGAAGGTTGTGAAGTCATGAATCACTCCTTACCTTGCTGATTTCTTAATTTGGATTCCCTTTTTACCCCTTTTATTCTTTACATCCCTCAGCCATAAGCCACATTACAACCCATTCAAAAAGGCCTTGTGGATACCAAGTTAAATGAGCTTTCATGTGGAGATGAAAAGTTGTCCAATTTATGGTAAAATTTTTTAAAGATGTCAAAAATTAGAAGCTTTGCCTATGCTCATGCTTACAGGCCCATTTGGGGTTTGCAACTGCTCTTGAGCTGTTAAGAATGTAAACACCCTCAGGTTATTAATGTTGAGAGATAGCCCTAGTGAGAATTGGGTCTGAACTTTAACCTCATTAGGGTTGTATCCAACCTGAACTTTGAATTAAAGGCAAGTTGGGTATTGATTTTTATACATTGAAATTCTAATGATAAATGAATGGTGGTAAGGAAAACACTTGTTAACTTTTTTAGTTTTAAATGGCCTGCAACATTGCTGCAGTTTCCTCTAAAGTGTTAAAAAAAAATTGGATGTGGAATGAAGCTTTAAACATCGAAATCTGTGTTGTCATTATCTGCACTATACCTAATTGATTCTAATGGTGAAGTTTGTGGGTGTCTTCACTAAAAACCCTCAGGAGACTTCACTCCTCCACTAGGGATCACCTAGGGGTTTAAAAGGCTTGGTACATATGCTAAATGTACTCGTGATCCCTACGAAAGTGGCATTTAATTATAGCTTTGCTAAGGGACAAGCAAAAATTAGGTTTGGGGGTGTGTTAAGACCTGAAAAGTATCACTTTTCACCCCTTAACTTAATCTCTGTTAGACCCTTAATCATTTAATCAATGTGTTTTAAGTCTATTCTGTAGGTAATAACCAGCAGCTGCAAATAAACCCCTAACCATGCCAAGAAGCTCACTGTTGCCCCAGAACTACCTCAGCAGAATGAAAGATGAACCCAGACAGAGAGTTGGTTGCAGCATAGGCACAGCAAAGCATAAACAAACTAAGAAGAATGCCTTGCGCAGATGTCACAGGGTTCAATTGAACCAGAGATAATTCCTTCGCGCAGTTGTCATGGGCTTCTGAAGATAGCACACAAACTGGTCGCGCAGTATTCGTGCTGTTCTCACACGGTTTGGTGCCAAAAAGAATTGAAAAGTAGACTTCGCGAGGTCCTCACGAGGCTCAGTCTTAAGCGCTTGTGCAGTCTCGTGCAGCTCAAGAAAGGAGTTTTCAATCGTTGCGTGATTCACTGAAGAGAGAGAGAGCTCCAGGCACTCCCGCGCGCAGTTGTCGCGCAGTGACCGTGGGATACAAACCTCCAAGGAAATTCTCGCGCGATCCATAGGCTCATGAACACTGCTTCTTCGCGAGGATCCGTCGTGAGATTCACTAAGGGACGAACTGCGCGAGCAATTCCCGTGCCATTCAAAGCTGAAAGAGCAATCTCGCGACAACTAGAAGTATCTCGCGATGACCAAAATATCAATTTCGCGTTTGCATGAGCTTCAAGTCAATTCAACCCCGCGACGCCAATTCTACCACGCAGAAAGATTTGCAAATCTTCTTTACTCAGCGAGGATCTGGTTCTTAACTTCTCCCCTCTTCTGCAGGGTAATTTGGGAACTTTCAATAACTAGGGCACGCACTCCATTGCTCTAATCTCTGCGCACACGCCCCGAGGCATCCAAGGGACAAGAATGGGCTGCAATTAAAAAGATGAAATTAGGGCTTTCCTAACCCTAATTCACACACAGCCGACTGCTATATAAGCCTAAGCCTAGCTTAGGTTTGAGGACCTTTTGACGGACTTTAGACTTAGACTTTTTCAGACTTCGTCTTCTCGATTAACCTATAAATTTTAGTAGGCTAAGGTTAGGTTCAAGGTAGTTTCTTTTTTCCTTTTTCTTTCTCTCCATAATCCAGCACTTGCTGGCTATGCCTTTTGTATGATTATATGGTATAGTTTTTAATGGAGATTTGTAATAGGATTTATTGCATGTATGGGATAATATTTTTATTGTGAGTTGTTCTGTACAAGGCTGCTGCCTTGAGATCCCCCATTGCTAAGTACTATTGTAAGCAATGGAGGATTATTTTTAAGGTTTTATTTCGATCCAAGTGACCTGTGTGTCCAGGTTAGGCACATTGCAGGCCTTCCCCCACCATAAGATCCACTAAATCTGAATCCCCATGGGAGCTTGAGCTGGTAGCCTTGTGAACATGGTGGCGGCAGCAATGTTCTCGTTCTGTCTTAGACCTCTGTGAGGAGGATAGCCTCTGTGGATAGTCTGTGACCATTAAAGTGGATAGGTTATAGCCCTAGGGTGAAGCCAATTCACAGATCTAAGACAGATTCTTCTTCTCTGCACTTGTGCTTGTAGCCTTGTGTGAGATTGTGTAGAGACAGACTCGCCTATATTTGTATAGTTCCACCATTAAATTGCATATCTGATATGGTTGTAGAGATTGTAGGCTTGTAACTGGGTCGCTGCAGTCTTTCTAAAGCAGTGAACAATCATGCATAAAAGCTAGTCTCAAACTCTTGCTGGTCCTGTGTGTCCAGGCTCGTCCACTTTGTAGGTCTAGCCCCACACACAGAACTTTAGAGGATGAGGTTCCTACGAATTCTTGAGCTTGTAGCCTGGATGAACTAGTGCCTACAATGATAAACTTGTTCTGACCCATCTCTGGATTGTGGTTCCCCTATTGGATAGTCTGTGACCATTTAAGTGGACAAGTTATAGCCTTAAGGGATTGGATCATGGCACAAGGGTGAGTTGGATTCTTTCTCCTCTCTGGTGATAATGTAGCGATTGGACAGGAATTTTATAGCAACAGATCTGAGTCTGAGTTACAAGACCCATCAGATCTGTACCTAATAACATACTTCTCACCCTTTTATATTTATTTTCTCACTCCACCATTCTTCTTAACCCTTTCTGTAATTTAGACATTAAGTTACCTTAGGATTTAGATTATAGTGACTTTTAATCCCTTTCCATTTAGGATTGCCAGATCTGGAGAGCCTACTAAAGATAGCTCCCTTGGAGCTTTAGATCAACTTTCCCTGTGGGATAAACTCTTACTTATCAAAACTTGCTTCAACAAGCCCTGTATCTTGCAGGACTGTGCATATTTTAGGCTTGCTGCTCCATAATTCTCTCTCCACCTTTCATTCATTTTCATTCACCCCATTCTTGTCACTGTCTTCATTAAAGTCAGTAGCAAGCACTTTAAAATATCCGAGCATCCATCCTGCATGAAATACGGCAAACAACGAGAGCAGAAGATTCTCACATTGCCTTTACAGAAGTCGAAGAAGAGTTAGAGCTCGATGCTCCCCAATCTCCGTAAGTACTGCAACTTCAGATATTCTGGAGATCACTAGAGGAGGAATGAAAACCGCCCCCGAGCAATGACGAAGATTACTGGATAGATCTCCCCACCCTAGGGTTTACAAAACAATTAGACCAAGGCCTTCAAGGGCTATCCAGTGGAGAAGACGAGCCTGACTCCAACAGCGATGACCTTGGTCCCGATCTCAAAGGATGGGAATGCCCTTGGGGACACCCTTGCATCTCGCACCCATACCAGCCTCACTGTCGAGCGTGCATTCTCATCCTGGCATACTATGGCGTCCAAGCAAAATAACTTATGAGCCCAAAGGAAGATCAACTAGGCTCACCCAAAGAAGACGAACCTCACCAAGAAGATTTTAGCACTAACGATGGTGACCACGACCACCTGCCTACCAGATGGGAATGCCCCCGAGATTTTCCATGTATCATTCGGCCATATCAACCCCATTGCAGAGCCAGTACGGTGCTATTAGAAGAGCTCTAATAGAAAGGCAAGATTAATCCTTTTCCTACACTATGGGCAATGTTCGAAGAAATAAAAAGTAGTCAAGAACCAACTACTCCCTAGCCAAACTCAAGGATAGAACTCATCAAAGAGTGCGCCTGACTGATATAAGGAGAAGAAGAGTCAGTGGTCTACCTAGCCTATGTGGAAAAGGAAATGATTCACATGCTAGAAGAAGCAAGATCATAAGTCGGACCGTTGCCTTCTTCTTTCATCAGGAGGATCGCACCAAGCGAGTATCATAAAAAAAGCCAAATTCAGAATGGGTCCACATCATCCGAACACTCACACGAACGGCTTCAGCAACTGCTCCGCTTCCCTAACTAGAGGAAGCAAACCCGCCGGTTCCTCTTCCGGCAACTGACTTTGTACCATAATGATTATCGAAAATTAAAAAAATAGAAAACTCCAAAACCCTTAAAAAAATCCAAAACCCAAAAAAAAAAAAAAATTTAAAAAAGAGAGGGAGCCCTCTGTAGACACCCCAATTTTGCCCTCTCGGAGTATATGAACCTGTTCAGTCAAACTTTGACCTTACCCATGACTTTCGAAAGGGACTTACCTACTCTGAAAGCTTTAAAACCCTAATATAGGGATTATATACTGAAACAATAGTATATAGTTGAAGCACATGCTGAAACAATAGCCCTGTGGTTCGGACCCAACTTAGCTCGGGGAAGATCCCAAATTCTGTGTCCTATATAGTGCATGCAATTCGATTGAGCGCCACATAGATGGCACACCATTGGTCCAACTTGGACCAGGTTTATTTTCCTGTGGACCGCCTTAGGATCCAATTTCGCGCCTAGGATAGGGCGCGCAATCGATTACGTGCCTGACCACCCGCGCGTAATTGGTCCACTTTGGACGAGGTCTCTAGTTCCCTTGACCGCTTGAATTCCTCGATTAAGCACGGCAGAAATGTTGCTTAATCGAATTGCACACTCCCAGAAGGGTGCGCAATTAGTTCTAATTTGAGTAAAATTTGGACACCCGGCTGAGCCAGTCAGTCGGTCATTCACTAAGTCGGTCACCGACTCAGAGGTATTAAGCGTCTAAGATATGGCATGTAATCCAATTAAGCGCACCAGACAAGGCGCATAATTGGATTTGACCGACTAATTATGCACCTCCCATTGGGTGCATAATTACTTTTATACCTATAAATAAACCTCCCTACCTCGTCCAAAACACACCAATTTTCATATCCAAGTCTCGAGTTCCTCGCCTCCAAGCTTAGGATTTCGAGACTCTTTCTTTGGCGCTTAGCTTCAGGTAATCTTTTAGGTTCCAGTCTCTAGCTTTTTAATTTCTAGTTTTTAGTTCTTAATTTTTAGTTTTAGTTCTTAACTTCTAGGTTCTAATTCTTAATTCTAATTGTAGTTCTTAATTTTCGTCCTAGTCTCTACTTCTAGTTCTTACTTCTGCTTCTCGTTTCTAGTTCTAGTTCTTAATTCTTAAGTTCTAGATTTCAGTTCTTAATTCCTAATCCCTATTCTCTAAAATTTCAAATTCTCAATTTTCTAATCTTTTAATTATCAACTCAAACTCAATCTTTTTAAAATTACTTTTAGCCATAAAAAACCAATTTACTATTTTTCTCTCTCCAAGACTTCTCCCTTTGAGAAAATTCAAGGTTCTTTCTGGGGCTATCAAAAGGGGTCGAGCTGTCTCCTAGACTTCTAGAATTGTTGACCCTTCCACAGGAGACCCAGGTAGTCAAGTTAGCAGCACCAGCCCATTAGTCTCGAAGTAGTATTAAAGGAGGAAATGCCTAGCCTAGAGCCAAATAGGTCTCCCCTACCATTTCCAATTGTCAATCCCGTCACCTTTACATTTGACCTATTTTGAAATATCAAATAAATTCGGATTGATGTAAAATTGGTCACATTTGAAAGCTTATCGAAATAGCTTTCTAACAAGCCAAAAAACACGCAATTCTAACAAGTATTGAAGAAGTTATGATCAATTTTTGAAAGCTACAGAAAAAGTGACAAATTTCTTGAATTAGGATTAGTCTCTTTATTATTTTATTTTAGAAAATAGGATTCATTTCTTTTATTAGAAATAGGATTAGCTTCCCTATCGTTCTAGGACTTTATTTTATTGTTTTAGAATAATTACGAATTTTAGTTACACCAGGATCAAGAATTAGGATATTCCTTTATTTGAATTAGAACTTCTAGTAAAAGCTTATAAATAGACCCCTACCCCCTAGCCACTCTACACAATTCTCCTCTACATAATTCACTCTTTTGAGCTACTTCCTTCAAAAAAAAATTGTAGTTCTAGTTTCTAGTTTAAAATTCTAATTCTAGTTTCTAGTTCTAGTTCTAAATTCTAGTTCACTTTCTAATATCTAGTTCCAGTTCTAAATTTCAGTTCGCTTTCTAGTTTCTAGTTCTAGTTAATAATTTCGGTTCTTGTTCATAAGTTCAGTTCTAGTTCCCTTAATTTTAGTTTTGATCTTTAGTTCTAAACCCTCAAAATTCCTAATTTTCAAATTTTAAATTTTAAATTTTCAGTCCAAATTCAGTCCTTCAATATTTACAAAATAATCTTTAGTCACCCGATTTTTTTCCAAGGGAGCTTACGGAGGGTACCCAGGAACGAGGCCGATCCTCCTAAGCATAACCGGCCGCAACCTTTTTTTTTTCTTTTTAATTAATTAGACTCCTAGTAGAATTAGGAGACTAGATTAATTAGACCCCTAGTAGAATTAGGAGACTAGATTAATTAGACTTGCAGTAGGATTAGGAGAATGGATCAATTAGACTCTTAGTAGGATTAGGAGACTAGGTTAATTAGACTTCCAGTAGGATTACGAGACCTTTTAAAATTATACTCCTAGTAGAAATAGGAGACCTTTTCTATAATTAGACTTCTAGTTAGATTCATTAGGGTCCTAGCAGAAATAGTAAACAAAACTAGTTAGACTATAGGTAACCCACAGTTGCTGACGTTGGCAGGTCGACGATTAAGTAAAGGAGTCAACCCGTATCTCCCCGCGTGATCAATGACGTGTGCAACCTTGATAAATATCTGCAGCTGGCGATCACATCTACACATGTATTCTCCATTTATAATTTGCCTTCCTTTATTTTTCTACATTTAAATATTGTCATTTTATCATTCTAATATATCACTACAGGCGCACATACACATTTTCCTATTATTATTTTACTGCTTTATTATTTTATCGCTTTCCGCAAGAGTCCACATAGACTGAATTGGGCCACTCTTTCCAGGGACCAAGAGGAACCCAAAAAACGTGCATATCAACATACTGGTGATCGTGATGAGACTCTTTTTCGCTAAGGTTGCCCCGGTTTAATTAATTTGGTTTTCTATTTTCCTTGCTTTATTTAATTTTATTTTTTATTTCCTTCACTTTACTTTATCACTTTTTACACACTCATCTGTATACTCAGTTTTACAAACAAAAAAAACTAAATAAAAATAAATAAATAAATTTAAAAATTTAAAAATGTCAGGCGTTAGAAAATTAAACATTTATTACAGTGACCCACCCGCATGGGGCTCCCATAGCGCTCCCAAGTATAACGTTAGGCCGTCTCCATGGATAGCCCAGTGTCGTACTCGGGTAAACATGGTTAGTGAAAGTGAAAAATACCCCTTTGCTCCCTAAAAAATAAATCACAGCAACAGTAGCAGGGCGAGTGACATCGAGCCATGATACACCGCCGCCCAAATTATGGACCTCACGGCCTGAAAGCTAATGAAGGGAGGAGAAGAAGTCGATGCCCTGCGACAAGCCCTACCCGCGATATACGATGCCGCTATGGATCAGAAGCTAGTTGACGAACACCAAGTTACCCCGAGAAGCAGAAGAGAAGAAAGGACGCCGACACATAACACGCATACCCTTCACACCTCCTACGACAACAACTACCGAAGACAACCCTCTCCTAAGGCATCTAGAAAAGACACCACCATAAACATAGATGACCTCCCTCGAATTCTAGATGACTGCATGGCTAAGAGTAAACGTTCAAAATAGTCTTTTGGATTCGACAAATTTTGCCGAGACATCGACTTCACTGTACCCGCTGACTTTAAACCTCCAAAATTTAACAAATACAACGGTACGGGAAACCTAAACCACCACCTGGCCCTATTCTGTAACGATTGTTGACCAATCTGCACCAATCGCGGGCTCCTGATCCACTACTTTCAGAGATCGCTAGAAGGAGAAGCCCTTGACTAGTTTGCTACTTTGCCTCTAGCCAAAATCGAGACCTTCAAAGACTTAGCTGACTAATTCCTAGACCAATACCAACACCTAACTTATAAAGAAATCAGTCTGGTTCACTTGATGCATAGAAGATGACGAAGACTTTATGACGTTTGCTAACTGCTGGAGGAAGCTCGCTGCCTGAATGGGAAATCAAATAAAAGAAAATAGTGGGATAGAAATCGTGATTAGCAATACCCGAGAGCCTCTCCGGAGTATTCTCATCCTAAGGGACTACTCTAACTTCACAAGCCTTTATCAGCGCACTTTACACATAGAGCGTCACCTGAAAAATGGGGACCTTAATCTCTCTACACTAACATCCAACGGACCGTCATCCTATAATTCTGAGATAAACACCCTAAACGAGACTCTAAGCCCTAAACAAATCAACAAAAACCAAGGACAAAACACGACTAACCATCAACCATACCACTCGTATGACCAAGTTTATGATCTATACACAAACCTATACCCTGACCAAAACCAACCACTATACACCAATCAATACACGAACCCGTATTATGGCCAAAACCAGTACCCCAATGACACACAAACTAACATCACCTATTACAACCCATTGTTCGATCAAACTCAACTCGCATACGAGGCTATACACTCATTCACTCTCGCCCCATTCCACCTAGCTAGCCTGATTCGCTGAATTGAGCCTCCCTCGGACCACGTCCATACCATTCACTCCCAACCAATTAACCTTGCCCCACGTACCTATAAACGCAAAATTACCTTTCACCCTAAACCAGTCACAAAGATCACTAAAATCCAAACTATCACTGAATCCACCCCTAAACTAACTCAACCCATCACTAAACTCATCGCCAAGCTCAATGCACTCATCTCCATACCGACTCAGCCTACCCTTGAATCTGACAATACCAACAAACGAATCAAACCCATACCTCCTGAATAGACTCCCAAACCAATGAGTCAAACTACCCCCGAACAAGCTCACGTGCCGACTCTAAAAGTAATTTTCGAACCAATCAATCGGTATTATACGACACCATTCATACTTAAACCAATCACAAAGATAAACCCTGAACATGAACCTGTAATCCAATCAAAACCCCTTACACCTGAACCAACATCGAGCACATGATCGAAAACCTTGCCTCACCAACTTTCAAACTAGCTCTCGAGTCAACTTCTACACTCACCTTTAAACCTAAACTCACCACCGAACATGTCACCTCACCAACCACGAAACAGAACATCAAACCCAAACCTATCATCAAATCTAGACTGGTCATCAAACCTAAACTTATTATCAAACCAAAACCTATCATCAAAGCTAAACCTACCATCGAACTTAATTCAATCACCGAACACAAACCTGCCATAAAACCTCAAACTATTGACAAATCCAAACCTATCATTGAACTTAAACCAATTGTCGAACCTAGACCCGAACCTATCGTAAGACTCATCTCTACAACATCACTCACCTTCGAGCCAACCACCAATCCTATCAAGGAGCCGATCATTGCTCCCACTCTTGAAACCATACAAAACTTAAATCTTACTACGCCAATCAATATCCAAATCGGCATATCGTCGAAATCTCAAATCCCACCACAACACAAAATCGACGTCCTAACTAAGACCGATTCCGACCACCGATCCAGATTTCTGTAGACCTCACAATCAAAACCTTCACAGAACCCCAACAAACAATAATACCGCCATGTCAAACCTTTGATGCGAAACCTTCTAAAAAAATTACAAACAACACTATAAAACAGCCTTGTGACAAGCCCAAAACACGCATCAAACAAAACAATCAAAATCAAACAAAATTGAATCTCCCAAATTGAGGATGGGTCCACCGTGGTCCACGGTTCCTCATCTTCTTCTGATATTTTGCTTTTGTCTCATCCTATCACTCTCCCTACGAAATCAACATCACACTCCCCTTCAACTGACCCCTTTCATGAAATCAAAACAATACAGCCCAGAAATATTCTCGAATAACCACCAACTGAAAATAGTAACGTTACATAAAACCTCATGGGCAGGACCCTATCTCATACCCCAACTTTACAACTTGCCCCACTCCATTGAGAGGATAAAGAAGGTCCTCCCGACAAGAAGGCCCTGATCAGAAAAGATTTATCAAAAGGAGAAATCAAACGACGCCACTCCTATTTTGACAATTCTCATATCATTCAAAACACAAACCTAATCATAACATCTCTCTCATCTCAGATCAATCATATTGAAAGGGATCGAGGACCCCAAAACAGTATCATCTAATCGAACGATCACTCTAACCATTCAATATGTCCCACCAAGCGGACTTCCTGAGTCAGTCCCTTACTTTAGGAACTAATGTTGTATCTAAACAAATAATATATACAAAACAAAAAATATATACTCAAAAATCAAAGAAATACATAAACTTTTCAAAAAAATAATAGTATATATATATATATATACTTAAAAGCACAAAAAAAATTCTTATACCCAGTAACATACACGACTCTAGGTTTTGTGTCCAAACAAAAAATCCCTTCACCCGACCGAAAACTCAAAGTCGAGGAGCTAGTGCTAAGAAACAATCCCTACACAACGCCTCGCCTGGAGGTAATCAAAGCCCACGTGGGAAATACTTATATTATCTCGGCAACATGCCTAAGGAACAGCAAGAGGGGAAGGACTTCCTAAACCACAGAATGCTAGCCCTAACTCGATCATCATATCTCATAGCCTAAACAGGCATACTTATATACTTATCATCCTCGTAGTCATCGCAAGGCATTCGCCAATCATAGGTCATTATTCTTTTAAACTATTTTGAAAATCATCTGACTCATTAACCACCCTTCCTATATGGGCAAGTTGATCGAAAGGATTAGTAGATCATTAAACTCCCTTTCTGAAATGTAGAAAAACTTTGGATTCTCACACATCCTTCCAGCCATTAAAGTTGATGTTAGAGCAGAAAAAATGAAAATGCAAGGTTCCATCAAACCTCATAATACTTGCGTTAGCAGGTTATTAAAAAAAATACACCGAAAAGAAGCACAACCGAGCGAGAGCAATACGATGAATGAAACATTAATGAATTCAGGGAAGCCAAAGCAAATTGTGAGGGCATTCCTGGTAATCTTATTAGGGAAGTATAAGCAAGCCGCGAGGCCATCCTTAACATCTTCACACTACTAGATATCATTGTACGGTGGCGAGAGGAGGACAAACCTCCTGCTAACCACAGAAATTGATGATTTGATGGTACTGAACCATGACGGAGAGCTCAATTATGGCACGACATTATCCACCCGAGAAGAAAGTAGTTGACTACTATTTCAGAAGTCGATTGCATGAAAAGCTACCCTCAGATTAATAAACCCTACCTCTTCTTCACCCCTTTATTTCTCTTTCGGATAATGAGTCAAATGATTTTCAAAATCCCCTTGAGGATAAAACTGAAAACTTTCGAATGATAAGCGATACAATCACTCGTTACCTACTAGTCACCTCAATCTTTCTAAAAAGCTACGATACATGACGATCATTCAACACTTACGCAATCAAGGCTGGTGACCGGCTTATGGTATGTATATATTTAAATTACAATCAAGCCTTAACCTATTGCAAGCGCACTATGAAAATTATATCACTAGTGATAGGTTCGATTCCACGAAGAAGTATTTATCCTCTTACAGATTTTTATATTCCTTTTTTTAAAAACTATCTTTATCTTTTAAGAACTAAACTACTGGAGAAATATGAATAAAAAAATATTTTTTATACAAAGTTGCAAAAAAATAAATCAAAATCCTCCTTCAAATTGAGGTCGTCACTCCCAATATTTACCTATCGAATGTTTATAAATTTAAAATACCGCTACACCATATTGTAGCCTTCTAGAATTTAATCGTCAATCAAAAAATAAAATTCTTCAACATAGATTTAATCTAATCAACAATCTCCTAAAATCTAGGATTCAATCAAATTCGAAAAAATTAAAGATGGAAAAGTAAAATCATTATACTAATCTGCAAACTTTAACCTGAGTCATCAATTCAAATAAAAAATTGAAGATATTTACAATGCATAAAATAAAAGAAAATAAAATCTAAACTAGAAAGTGAAATAAATATATCCTTCACCCCTCAGTCGCAGTTGTCAATTCAGACTACAGATATCTACACTAATCTTCAACACCCAACAGCAGTCATCAATTGCTCTTGAGAAACCTCTGATACCTAATCTACTCTAACTATTGTACACTACTGATCGGAAGAAAATCCAACCCCAGTCGTCAATTGATGCTGAAATTCTTCAATGCTTTATTTCTACACCGGGCTCTCTTATTTATAGATCATAAGGAGTCGGTTTACAAGACTTCTAATTGTAATAAAAGAAATAAAAGATTTCTAATATAACTCTAATTCTAGTTTTATTCTTCCATGCTTTTAATGGTTGATGTGTTCTGAATTTCTTTCCTTGTTAACAACAGCAGAGATCTTAGGATTCTATCTTCATCAATCTTTTCACATCCATGATTAGCCAAAGTTCTAATTATAGAGTTCTTCTAATTTTGTTCTTAGCAGTGATAGTCTTCACGTGATCAACAACAATAGGAAAGCTTCTATATGCATAATTGTAGATAACAATTATATTTTTTCTTCTCTTCATTAGAAAATCGTAAATCACGATTTTCTATCTTTCATAGCTTCCTTACTAGACGATTTTCTAAATTACAATTCTTCGCCTTTCTTCTATTCTCTTTCTTTAAAGAGTAGTAAATTACGATTTTCTATAGCTCTTCTTTAGTAATGCTTTATCGTCTATAAAATCGTAAAACATGACTTTCTATTCTTCAATAGCAACAAATTGTCTTTTACGCTTAATCGTCTTTTTATTGCTCTTTTGAGTTTATTTTGATTAATATTAATACTTTGGCGCTCTTTTACTGATTATCTTTAATATCTACACATCAACAACATGTTAGCAGAAAAATAAGTCCTAGCTTCACTAAGTTAAGGGTGATAAAATGGTATATTCTGTGACTAATCAGCTGGCATGTGTCAAAATAATCCAACTACTTCCCACCATGGGATCATTACAAATACACTCTAAGACATCTTGTGTTGTTGATAAAAGTCCTACTGTCACTTCACACTGGGGCATTTTTTTTAAGAGCGTTAGCACCTTTGTAGTGATACTCAGGTCACCAGACTGACAGCCCAAATTGGGGCATTCTTTTTTTATTTTTAGTTTGTTTCTTACTTTTTCACCATGGGACCCCAAAACAAATGTCCAAAATTAGACAAACAAGAAACATACAACAATAAACATGAAAAAACGTAAATAAAATGAACACAATAAACAAAATAACATTTTATTTATGACAAATATTTTACAGGTATCACCGAAGGCATACCTCCTGAACATACAACCCAAAGCGAAGACTTAGGACCTAAACATACAACTTAAAACAAATACAGAATCCAAAACGAACACAAACCTAAAATGTGATGCGCAGAACATCTAATCAGAAGCAATAGAAAAGAGGGAGGAATGGTTGGGTAACACCCTTTCTATCCATTTGGTGAACTTCCCTCCCGCCGTCTTCACCTCCTAACAATAATGAAGGATGTTTACTGCCACTCAATCCCAACACCCCCCAAACCATAGCACCATCTCTGATTATACTACCATCAGAAGCCACTTTAGGATGTAGAACGCGCGAAACAATGAACATTGAAAGAAATGACATCACAATCGAACAACCGGATCATGCGATACCACTAAAAAATGAAAATCAGGATACTTCAAACTCAGGTCGAATAGAAAATAGAATAAAATAGAAATGTGAAGAAAAATAAAGAAAACTCGGGCATATATAGACGCTCGATGAATTAAGCATCCAGAATATAGTGCGTAATCTAATTAATCACAGACACGACTGCGCATATTTTGAATTAAACGCCTCACTACAAGCACGTGATTCATCTTCCGTCATTGCAAAAATCTCGACGAACCGATCCCACACTAAAGACCCCGTGCATAATCGAATTACATGCTTACACTGATGCGCGAAATTCAAAAGGTCACCCGCAAAATGACCTGGTGATGCTTCAATCATGCGCATGGATCCGAGCACGTAATTGGATTCCACACACACACTCTTACGCATAATTGACCCCTCGAACCTTTCGATCACACGCTCCCTCCCAAGCGTGCAATTGAATTAAGCGCCCAAACTAGAGAGCACAATTCGATAGCCGTAACGTACTCCTCAAACATGACACGTACTTCGGACAAAATGAACATATGCCCTCGACAAAAACCCTAACAAAAAAAATATGCAAGACAACATGTTCTATCGCAATAAGACACATACATAATCATCTTCACCCATCGTAAAACAATCAAGGGTGAGGACATCCCCTCCCCGTAGTCCCATCGCAGCCAAGTCACCCCATGACGACTTACTGTGAATTAATGTCCTACCGCGATTAAAATTATTCCCCAGAGTCTCATCGTGTACCACAAGTACACGTGACCACTCCCCAACATCTGCTGAACAAAATAAGCCGACAAAATAAAACAAATAAAATCATCACTCACAGCCCTATCGCTAAATATAAAAGCCCCTTCACAACACAAAGTGAAAAGTAATAGTGACAAAGTAACCAATCACGCTACTCACCCCATCATGATCAGAATCACTCTCCCTTGACCTATCGCGTGACCTTACCCATTGATGAGAGAGAGAGAGCCACTGTTGTCCCATCACACATCACAATAACCCACATCCCATCATGACAAGATGCATGTATCTGACGCTATCCCAATGCCTAAGCTCGTTGGCCTAAATTAGCCACGCCCTCATGTCCCATCGCGATGCTAAAACCTCACCACACGACCTCACACGCCACGCAACCAAAGGTAGGCTCGATTGATGTCCCATTGCAAAAAGCTAAAAATGAGCCTCCCAAAAATTCCATCACAAAGGCTAAAGGGTAAGTCCCGTCGAAACCTTAAGACACCATCATTATCCCATCCCTTCATAAAACAACTAAGGAGTATTCTAACCGACATTTCAAAATAGGTCCCGTCGCAATACAGCTTCAACCTAATCTCATCATATAACCTAAGATTTTCCAAAGAAAGAAATAAACATAGCTTTCCCATCGCATAACCACCAATCTCCCATCGCCGACTACACTTCCCCAAAATTCCATCACAACCCACTATGGCACATGACCAGAAAGGAAGGCTCATGCAATATCCCATCGCGAAGAGTCGAACCTCCCTCAGAACGTCTTACCACGACAATCATCATGTCCCATCAACTCCCAAACGCCCCATCCAATCGACAACCATCAGGTCCTACTATAACAATAAGTGAAGGGGGGATAGACCCTCTGATGTCCCATCACCTGACCCTACACAATAGACAAGATAAAAAAGAGGGGGGGGCAACCAATGTCCCATCGCAAACTGCACCTCTCCAAAATGTCTCATCACGACACTCCCACCGGAATAGGAAGAAACACAGAAATCACCTCGACAATGCATAAACACCAACAAAAAGGCTTTGAGTTCATGTGGATAAATCCACACAAAACGCTCAGTAGTCTGAAACGCGGCAAAGCCCATTGATATGAATGATGTGGGTGGTTGTGTGATTTCTCATGCTTCCACGGAAAGCCTGATTCCTTCCAAAGACTTCACCCCTAAACACTTTTGTCCCATCGCGTAACCTTACACACCCAGCAAAGGTGACGCAAATCAGAAGGAGAGGAAACTCTTTAATGTCCCATCTCGACACAATCACGAGAGCAACAACCAGCCAGTCCCACAGCAAGCAAAAGCCTCCCATCGGTAATAAATTAGGTAAGTAAAATATCCCTTTTACTCGATATTTCCTACAAAATATAGTTAGATAATATTAAGTCAAATGCTTTCAAAATTTGTCTCTCTCAACTTGTGAATCACAATAGTTCTCCCATAAGAGACAATCATCAGTATTCATCGAGAAGGTCAGACGGAGTGTTCGACATACCAACTATCGTCTTGACAACCACGCAAATGGTTGGGTCTACAAATCCCATTCTGGTGGATCCGCTCAACGACATCTCGAAAGTCACATTTTCTACAGATTTACCATTGAATTGATCTTAAGTTAAATCCCCTAAATTTTCAAAAAATATATGTATACTTTATAAAAATATATATAATAATAATAATGAATAGACTCTCTATCTATCAAAATTCACTCCTCATCACCCCAATCCACTCTTTCCCCTGGGAAATCAAACTCTAAGTGTACTCAACTCTGAGAAATCACAAATGTCTAGTGGAGTGGGACGCCTGACGTGCCATTGGTGTGAGCAATGATGCGCCCGATCTGACATGATCTGCGAAAGCCTTCGCCATTATATTACATCTTATTATTTGGTCACTTGACCTTGTCTCTGGACACTCGTATGATGCCCCCCAATACCTCGACTGCATCATTTTCCTGCTGTTTGACTGCCCCTTGTAGCAAGTTGTGCCATGTGACTGGATGCCTGTTAAGTAGTGAAAAATGCCACTTTTCACCCCTTAACCTGACCTTTGCAGGACCTGTGAGCACATTAATAAACCTCTGTTGAGTCTGTTTTGTAGATAGCAATAAAAGATAGGAAAAATGTAGAAAAACACTCAAGAATGCCGCACAAGAAAGTTTATCTCTCAGCACAGTATAGACCCAGCAATAGCACACCAGAGGGCTGCACACCATTGGGCCCCTGAGGCGTGTGGCAACAACAGGACAAGGCGAAGGAAGTGAAAATAGGCTGAAAACATCCTATCGAGAGGTTATCTGAAGACTTCAATAGGAGTTGAGAGCCAAAAATGGAGGAATTCATGTAGTTGGAAAGGTTTCGATAGGATCTGAAGGCAGAGAAAGGATGGATTCGTGTGGATCAAGGAGTTTGATAAGATCCAAGAACCTATCAAGCAGCTGAAAGAAAGGAAGAAACCATCCTATCGAAAGCCTGCCTGAGGTGTAAGGGGAACCTATCGAATGGTTTCCTGAACTTGTCGGATGGTGGCTTGGACCTATCGAGATGGAGACGCTAGAACAGAACCTACCAAAGGGTTGTTGTCTCCCCAGCTGTGCTTTCTTTATTTATTTGTGGTAAAAGAAATTTAAAATCAAAATAAAATAGGGGATGAAATCAGCAAAACTGAGAAGTCCTAGACCTACAAGATACAGGGTCCATTAGGGCAAGTTTTGATAAGTAAGAGTTTGTCCCACAGGGAAAGATGATCTACAATTCTAAGGGAGCCATCTCTAGTAGTCCCTCCAGATCTGACTTACAGATTTGGCAGTCCTTAACGGAAGGGAGTTTAAGGTCACTTAGTTTACATATCCTAAGATAGCCTAATGTCTAAACTACAGAAAGGGTTGAGAGGATGGATGGAGTGTGGGAAATAAATATAAAAGGGTGTGAAGTATGTTATTGAGCCTAGATCAGAGGAGTTTTATAACTCAGATTTAGATATGATGTTATAGAAATCTTGTCCAATGGCTACGTCATCACCAAAGAGGAGAAAAATCCAACTCATCCCTGTGCCATGATTCAATCCCTTAAGGTTATAACCTGTCCACTCAAATGGTCACAGACTATCCCATAGGGGAACCACAATCCAGAGATGGGTCAAAACAAATTAATCATTGTAGGCACTATTTTATCTAGGCTACCAGCTCAAGAATCCATAGGGAACCTCAACCTCTAAAGCTCTATGTGTGGGGCTAAGGCTATATAGGACCATGATAGCCCAGACTCATAGAACCAGCAAGAGATTGAGTACAACCTTCGATCTAGTTGTCCATTGCTTGAGTGAGGCTACAATGGTCCAGTCACAAGCCTACAATCTTTATAACTAGATCAGATCTAACATCTGATAGCAGATCTATACAAATATAGGGGAGTCTGCCTCTGTACAATCTCCCACCAGGCTAATACAAGCTCAGGTGCAGAGAAGAAGGATCCATCTTGGATCGGTGGATTAGAATCACCCTAAGGCTATAACCTATCCACTTGAATGGTCACAGACTATCCCAGAGGCTATCCTCCTCACGGAGCCTAAGAAAAAACAAGAATATCGCTGCTACCACCATGGTCACAAGGCTACCAGCTCAAGCTCCCATGGGGATTTCAGATCTAGTGGGTCCTGTGGTGGGGCTAAGGCTGTATAGGACCATGATAGCCCAGACACACAGGTCACTTGGATTTGAGTGGCCCTTAGAATCAGTCCTCCATTGCTTTGAATCACAGCCAAATCAATGGTGGATCACAAGGCAGCAGCCTTGCACAGAGCCGATCACATTCAAACACAAATCCCATAATGTAAAAATCCTATTACAAAACTTCCATTAAACTAGTTCAAAATGCATACAAAGACATAGCCAGCAAGTGCTGGACTATGGAGAGAAGGAAAAAGAAAAAGAAAACTACTTACAGCTATAAAAGAAAAGAAAAACGATCTCAGATCAAGTCTCCAAGAGATGAGAGGTGTTCCAAGATCCCTAAACCTAATCTGAGTATGGGTTTATATAGTAGTGGTGTGGCGGCGCATTAGGGTTAGGAAACCCTAAGTTTAACGCTGCCACATGGCCTAATAGTGATCCTTGGATGCCTTGGGGTGCGTGCACAGAGATTTAAGCGTGAGAGTGCGTGCCCTAATAGCTAGAAATTCCCAGAATGTCCTCTGCCGAAGAGATGGAAGTTGAAGTTTAGAGCTTCGCTTGGTAGCTATTGTTTCCCAGACTTGTCACGTGGTAGCTCTTGCTCTTTGCAAGGGTGGTTTGACATTGAAGCTTCAATCGTCGCGAGGTTGCCTTGGTTTCCTCTTCAGGCAGTCGCACGGTAGAGAATTATGCTCTCGCTAGATTGGGCTTCGCGAGGTTGAGTAGACATCAAAGCCTCAGATGTCGTGGGGTTGGAGTTCAAGCAGTCGTGAGGTAGCTGCGCATTCGTTGGGTTGATCTTCGCGAGGATGGATTTGAATAGTGCGAGAACTGCACGAGCACTTCTCTTCAATGAACTTCGCGAGTTTCCTCGCGAGGCTTTAATGAGTTCTGAACTGCGCAAGGTTCCATGTTTTAATTGATCTTTGCGACGATGGCTCTATCTTCGCGAGGATGCTTTCTTCTTAAATAGCATGAGAATTGTGCGAGGAGTTCTTTTCTGATATTTGCATCCCGCGGCTACTGCGCGACAGCTGCGTGAAGAGTCTTCTGAAGCTCTCTCTCCTCAGCCGTTCTGAGAGAACTGCGCAAGGCTGTGCGATGTGTTCTACTCTTGAGCTTTGCGAGAGCTTGTCGAGTTTGTGCTTCTGAAGCTCTTCAGTCACTCAACTGCGCAAGAAGTTGTTGTAAAGTCTTGGGAAGCTCAGTTGGACTGCACGAGGCATATTTCAGGTCTGAATTTAGAGTCCATCCTTCTGAGGGACTTCTGGTGCTAAAACAGGCTCCTTAGCAGGATTCTTGGCCTTATTTCACTGCTGATTATTACCTACATAAAACACTTAACAGGAACTTATTAGATGGCTAAGGGTCTAATCAAAGGTTAAGTTAAGGGGTGAAAAGTGGTACTTTTTAGGTCTTAACACACCCCCAAACCTAATTTTTGCTAGTCCCTTAGCAAAGCTACATTAAATTAACTAACAATTAAATGTCACTTTCGTAGGGAGCACAGATACATTTAGCACATGTACCAAGCCTTTTAAACCCCTAGGTGATCCCTAGTGGAGGAGTGAAGTCTCCTGAGGGTTTTTAGTGAAGACACCCACAAACTTCTCAACAAAACAGTTAACAAAAGTGCAATATCATCAAGTGAGCAGTCAAGGAGCAGACTTAGTTTACTCTTGAATCAGTAAACATAAAAGAAATTTAATCCATTGGTTGCACAGTAATTTAAACAGCATAAACTTCTCATGAATGCACAACATTTCCAATCAGTTTACAACCATAGAAAACTGCGCAAGTGTGAGCCAGCACTGAGCTCATCATCAGATCAAAAATTAGGTTATAGGTCATACCTAATGCATTCAAGATCAGACCCAAAAACTTTCCAGGGCATACTCTCATAAGGGTCTTGTTGAGGGGTTCATTTTCTCTCAGGCTCAAGAGCAGTTACATCCCCCAAATGGGTCTGTAAGCATGAGCATAGGCAGAGTTCTTAAGTGCTGACATCATTGATAGATCCTCACCATAGATTGGATAACTCATTATCTCCACATGACAGCTCACTCAACTTTGGATCACAAGGGCTTTTAACTGGGCTGTAATGTGGCTTATGGAGTGGGGTTAAAAAGAATGAAAGGTTGAAAAGGGGTTCAAAATTGAGAAATCAGTAGGTGAAAGAGGTGATTCATGACTTCACCTTCTTGATTTTAGCTCATTTCTTCTTCATTGAGATTTTCAGATTTGAAGTGATCAATTTCTCTTCTTGATTTTGATTTTCCAAAAGAACGTTCCTCTTGACTCCTCTCATACTCCTCTTCATTATTATTTTTGTTTCTTTTTTATGGAATTTTCTTCTTTTTATTTTTGTTTTTGCTTTTCTGAAAGCCACCATGTTCTCAGTTACCATACTGCTAAAATTTTGAGATACTTCTTCTCCATTCACCTAATGTTGACCATAGCTAGTCCATCTTCAACTCTTTCTCCTTTACCTTCTGAATTCTCAGAGTGAGGGTAGATTGAATCAGGTTCATAGGTTCAGGTACAAGTGCTCAGGTGTATTTTGAAGAAATTTAGGATTTAAAGCTCAAAGGGGGAATGGACAAGGGCAGTTGCTTAAGGTTGGTCTATTTAGGCTCAAACTGTCCAAGAGAAGGCCTTGATCCTTTCCTAAGTCTCATGAGTGCTGTCAGTTGTTTCAACTTGGAGTTGCCTAACTTTTAGTGAGCACAGTGACTCAGCCAGTCCTTAGAACTAGAAGAAATTGCCTTAGTCACTCCTCAAAGGATGGAAAAAAATTTTATAGGCCCAATTCTCACTGGTTATGGTCTTCCTTTGAACTTTTAAGTATGTCTTCATCTTTTTCTCTCTCTAATGATTCACTAAGTGCTGATACAAGTAAGTTTCCTTGGTGATATCATCATGAAAATGTGAAATATTAAAAGTTTATAATGTCTAAAGTTTGCAGAAATTTTAAATTTCTTATTTTTTTATGATTCTTAAGTGAACATAGATCCATTTCCATATTATTCACATGACTCTGCTGCACTTAGGTTAACTATTCCATTGGCAGGGTCTGCCTGCCACACCCCCAAACCTATGAGGAGCAGTGTCCTCACTGGTTCAAAGTGAATGTGCAGCAGATTTATTGATGGTAAAAAGAAGGGGAAATAACATGGAGCAAAACACACAACAGACAAAGCAGAATAGTAATGGCAAAAGAAGAAAATCTATTAAAAATGAGAAATGTACAAACTAAAAGAAAACAGAAGCAAAAGAGTGCAGAAACAGAAAAAAAAATCCTAGGTACAATCTAATCAGAGTCTGGATCAAAACTTGTCCCAACCCATCTTCTTGGCATGCTCTTGAAGGTAAGCCTCTTCCTCTTTTTTCTTTCGTTCCCTCTCTTCCTTTCTTTGGGCCGCAGTTTTGGGCATGGTTGGTGCCTTGACCCTCATTTTTCTGGTCTTTGGTTGAGGAGGGATCACTAAACATTTATCTGTAGTTGGCTCAGGGGATTTGATAGGACTTTTTCCTTTGGGACTCTTCCCTTTTGGGCCCTTCCCTGGCTGAGGCTGAGGGGGAATGAGAGGGGATTAGGCTTGTTCTGGCTCAGGAGGGACAACAGGGGATTTATCTTTTTCTTTCACCTGAGGCAGGAGAGGACTTTTCCCTTTGTCAAGCTTAGGGGGAGCCACAGAAGACTTTTCTTGTTCCTTTGCTACAGGAATGGCAGGGCTCTTCCCCTTCTCTGGCTGGCTCATTGGTGGTGCCTCCTCAGACTGGGCAGATGTTTCTTTTCCAATTTTTAAAGAGGCAACAGTCTGAGAAGTTCTTTTAGCTGTAACTTTCATTCTCTGAGGATAGGTTTGTTCAGCCGGGCTTGATGAAGGAGCAGCAACAGGAGTCTTGGCACTTGGATCCATAGGTGGTGCGTAATCGCAGTCGAGTCGGAAGGAAGCTCGATGGGATCCAAACCAAGGCGGCATGTCTACGTTCCTCTTTGGAAAGTAGGCGACCATGGGGATCATCCTGAGCAGAAGCTCTGGTGACCTTTGGAGGTGGGGATGGAGGGGCTGACCTTTTTCCTTTTTGGGCTGCAGTGGCTCTTTTGGAGGTGGAAGGTTTCTTGGAAGGAGTCCTTTTTCTTTTAGGGGCAGGAGATGGAACAGGGGGAGGCACTGAGATAGGAGCAGGAGCTAGAGTAGGGACTTTAGTAGGAGCAAGAACTTGAGTAGGAGTCGGAGGAGGTACCGGACTTGGGGCTGTAGGAGGTGGGGGAACAAGTTGTGTAGGTGTAGGGGCAGGGGGAGTGGAAGAAGATGGCCCTGGTTGTGTGGAAGAAGATGGGGCCTCAGGGGGTGCTGTGGCGAGAGGGGTGGCTTCAAGTGGTTAACCTAACAGAGATGCAATCCTCTTTTGCAAAATTTCAATCTGTTTGTCAGCATAGAGGAGTTTGGTATCAGAAAGCCCCTTAGTGAGCCGGTGGATCTCCTCAGCATTGTGGAGTTTCTTTTCATACATCCGGGCTCGCTTTTTCTCCATTTCGACATTGGATTTTTCCATCTCTGTAGTCATTCAGTAGTAAGTTGCCGCAGCCTTGTGCTCATTGACGATCTCCAAAATTAACTCCCACCCCTTTGAAACATCTCACAGCTTCTGCCTGTGAGCAAGCTTTAGGTCACTCAATTGCTGTAGCAAGGGGTACTCAATGGCTTGTCGAAGTTGGGTCATGCCTCTGAGAACATCCCTCTTGATGCAGGCATTGTCCCTCATGGCATGGAGGAGGGTGAAGTACGGAGGGGTATAATAGGAGTGTCTGGGTAAGATTAGAAATGGAGTGGAAGAAGTAGAAGGGGATTGATCCTGGGAGGGTAAAGTGGGGGCTGTAGTGATGAAGTCTAGAGGAGGGGTAGAAGTTGCTGGGGCAGTCTGTGTTGAGTGGTCAGTGAATTGAGGAGGGGGTAGGATAAGAGGTAAAATGGAAGGCATGGGTGGAAAATTAAATGAAGGATGGTCAGTGGAGGTGGATGGTTCTGGGTAAGGAAAAAATGGAATGGTGAAGGGTCGAAATGGAAGTGGTGGGGTTACAAATATGGGGAGTTGAATGGGAAAGGTGGATGGGAAAGGAATGGGGTCTGTTTGGGTGGAAGTGTTGGTTAATTGTGGTAGACGTAATATGAGTGGGGGAAGGATAGGTAGAGTGAGGAAGGAGTGGTGGGGTATGGTGTCTTGGAGGGTGAAGGGTGTAGTTATGTCAATTGGGGTGAGGTGTGGTTGCACTGTGGAGTCAGAGGTGGAAGGGGGCTGGATCAGTGGGGTGGTAGGAGGTTGTGTAGAGATGGGTGGGTTTGTCAATGTTTGAAGGGTGGATTTTATGTTGGTGATGTCAGTCTGCATTTGGTCTTGGGTTTGTGTTGTGGTGGATAGCTGGGCCTGGATGTCATGTATTAAGGAAAGGATATGGGTAAGGGTGTCTGAGGTTGGTTGGGGTGGAGTATGAGAAGAGGAGGGAACAGGTTGGAAAGGGGAGGTGGGGGCATGATGGAAAGTTGTAGGGGGAGAAGATGAAAGGTTTGGTGAGTGATGTGGTGAAGGGAGTGGGGAATCTGGGAGAGGGATATCATGGGTTGGCAGGGTGTCAAGCAAGGTCGTCATGAAAGTTTGATATCCTGAAGTAGTGGTGAGGTTAAAGTCAAGATCTATGAGTGGAGATGTAGTTGGGAGGGGTTGGACTAAGGGTTGGTCAATATGTGGTGTGTCTGTGGGAATGATAGGGGTGGTGGAGGTATGTAAAGATATGGCAGGGGTTGTGTGAGAGGTTTTCTTTTTAAGGTAGGTTATCAAGGGAGCGCTCTCAGGGTTTAGGTCAAATGATGTTGGAGATACTGGGGCTGTGTATTGAGGTAAGGTGGGTGAAGGAGGAGTGCTGTCATGGGGCTCAACACTTTCCACCCAGGAACAAATCACAGGGGGAGGTGGAATGGAAAAGGGAGATAAGAGAGGGAAAGGGAGAGATGGGATAGACAAAGAAACTAATGGAGGGGCCAGTGTGGTGAATGGAGGTATTATTGCAGAAGCAGAGGTGACAGAAGCTTGCACCGCCTTCTTTGGAGCAAGGGCTTTAGCCCTCTTTTTGGGGGCAGGGGTGGCCTTTACGACAACAGTTCTCTCTCCTTGCTCAGAAACAACCTGAGCTTCAGCCTTCTTCTTCTTCTTCTGGGGATCCATCAGACTCCTGCTGATCCCCCATTGTCTTTTGGCAAAAGTGGTGGGAGTGAGGTCAGCAGATAACTGGTATCTTGTACCCTCCCCTCAGAAGTAATTTGGTGATGAGTCTTCCATAGGGGAGAGTGTGGATCTTCTTTTTCAGCCCGAGCTTCACCATTATATCCTTCATGGTCTCAAAAATCAACCATGCAGCATTAAATCCATGGCCCAGAGAGAAGGAATAGAGAGCATCTGCAATTGGTGTCCTCCTCTCTTGCTGATGGCCGGAGCAATAAATATTCTTCCTCAGCACTTGATCAATGAACAGTAATTTGGGATCCAAATCTCTTCTTCTGATGGAGTCCCCTGTGGCCTTCAAACCTCTGGTAAGGGCCTGTGTAGTGGTATCAATGGGGGCACTCATAGGGGAACCATAACCACAGTTGGGATAAAAAATGGCAGGGATGCCCATGACTTCAGTAATCAACTCTGGGCTGAGTAGCATCTTAAAATTGTCAACTAACACAAGGAGGCCTGGCTGCCCATGTGTGTCTGGTCTGACCCTAAGGTGCGGGTAAAAGAGTTGCACTAACCTAGGGTAGGCTAGTGCAGGAATCATTTTCATCAAGGGGATCAAACCAGCCTTGCGCAAGAACTCAATGGCAGGTGCTGACAACGGCTTAGTTTCAAAGAAAGATATATAAAAAATGGCTTCAGGCTCTAAGGGAATGGAAATGAGGAGCTCAAAGGGTGTAGAGTAAACAGGTGTTCGTTCAGCCACCTCAGGGACCACCTCCTTCCCTTTTTGTTGTGTCGTAGAGGACTTGGCTTTCTTAGGGGCAGGCTCCACGGGAGCCTGATCCCTGGCTCTCTTCACAGGTGCACTTTTAGGAGCCATTAAGATTCTCCTTGGTGAGTGTGCAGTTAAAATTTTGAAAGATAAAATTAAGAGCTAAGTCTTACCCTAAAAGTTAGGGTTCTGTTCAATTTGATGCACGGTAGATCGCAGGAGCTCCTAGTAGGGGGCAACTATTGATGGAAGCTTTAAGAACAAAAATCAAGAATTTCAAAGTGAACGATGAACTGTAGACAGGATGCTGGAGGAGAGAGATTGAGAGGAGTGGGAGCTAGGGTTTCGCTGGCAGGAGAGGAAAGAGAAAACAGTAACAGCGCGGGGTTGAATTTTAAATATCGCCAGACTTGGCGCGCTTTAAAAATATCTGCTCGCTGGATAGGCATGAATGGGTCGCGAGATTGGATGTTCATTTAAACTGCGCGAGGAAGCCTACACAACTATATCTGAAACTCACGACAGTAAAGCAAAGTAATTCTTTATGAACTGCGCGAGAGAAAACCAAACCAAATTTTCAGAACCTCGCGACGGCTTAAATAGAGTCAGAATTCACACACCCACTAGTCAGCCTTTTGACCTTTGTTTTGTGGGTGAATTCTCTCACAGGCTCTCTTCCAAGGACACCCATAAGCATTATAAAACATTCAAAAATTCCCATACTCTCAAAGCATTAAATTTACACATCATGAAAAGCATTCAAACAATACCATCATCATTCAATCACTTGAAATTATCAAACAAAGGGAACAGGAATAAAAGTAGGCATAAAGCACTAAAGTCAGACTCCAACAAGATCACTAAAAATTCTTATAAACAGTAAAATACATAACATACAAAGTGCACAGTTCTTAGGATCAATTCAATGAAAGATCCCCTTCAAGGTTTGAGGATCCTTCACCAATCAAAAATTGTCCCTTGGGATTAACCACTGGTTGACTGGGCAACCTTCCTTCTTCTCTTTTGGCTAAGGTATTCGCTAGTTGGCCAATCTGCTCTTCCATCTTCTTGATGCCCTGACCATGAGAATTCACAATCTGAGCCAAGGAACCAAGGTTTTACAGTGAGGTCAAGACCTGGTCCTCGAAAGAAGTATTTCTGGGATGAGATGGGGGTAAGACCAATTGATTTTGTTGCTGATGGGGTTGCTGATGGTGCTGGAAGTTAGACCTAGGGGCATTCCTTTGATTGAATTGCTGCTGTGGCCTTTGAGGTACAACCAATATCTGCTGGGGCTGCATATAATTGTCTTGCCTCCATCTCAGATTTGGGTGGTCTCTCCATTGGTAACCAGCATTTTGGTGCTGGTAACCATATGGTTGTCTGTTGTAGCCACCAGATTGTTGCTGGCAAAAGATTGCGCAGCAGCAGCATGTCCCAATACCAATTCAGGATATTGCCCTGTAGATGGACATTCCTCCACTGTCTGCTATGGGGACTGACATATCAGACATGCCTCCGCCACATGAGCAGCCCTTCTGGGTTGCATCACAGTCAGTAATTTATCAAACTTCATAGAGAGGTTTGCCATCTGCATCTGCAGGTCATTGTTCCCAGACACGTCACAAACTTTTCCACTTGTCAATGCAGTAGGCCCCACTTTTGACTCAGACTCCTGACTAGTTCTTTCCAAGGATAGCTTTTGAAAAGCATTTTCACTAATCACCTCAAATAATTCCTATGCCTCATCAGCAGTTTTGTGCATGTAAGTGCCACCACAAGAGGCATCAACCATATCTCTACTTTTTTCATCAATCCCATTGTAGAAGCTTTGAACAAGCTGGCAATCTGGGATCTTGTGGTGGGGGCATTGTTTGAGCATTTCCTTAAACCTATCCCAAGCTTGATTAAAATCCTCAGTTGGGGCTTGGGCAAAAGCAAGAATTGCCTTCTTCAACTGGCTAGTTTTGGTCTTAGGGAAGAACTTGGTCAGGAACTTGGTCTGCAGGTCTTTCCATGAAGCAATGCTATTGTTGGGAAGAGTGGTCAACTAGGTACTGGCCCTATCCTTCAGAGAGAAGGAAAAGTGTCTGAGCCTAGTAGCCTCAATTCCCAAACCAGTGATATTAAAGGTGGTGCACAAGGCCAAGAACTGGTCAATGTGCTTGTGAGGGTCCTCCTTGCAAAGCCCATGGAAAGAGGGCAGCATCTGGATGATTGAAGTCTTTATTTCATAATTCCACTGAACATCAGGGAATTGAATGCTAAAAGGGGAGTTATAGTCATCCGGAGCATTCAACTCCTTGAGAGTTCTGGGTTGTTCTTCACCCATATTTGCTGTCACAGATTCACTTGGGGGCTCTCCTGTAGTGTGCCTGTCTCTTCTAAGTCTCCTTCCCCTTTCTAACTCAGGGTTAAGAGGCTCTAAAGTAGGGCTGAGAGATCTCCTCCCTAGCATACAAGCACACCAACAGCAAGGAGAGCTTCTTGCAAGCACATTACAAATGAATAACTTTACAATTAATAAATTTATCTAACTAATTTATAGCTATTCAAAGAATACACTTACAACTATCCTAGATACTGCTAGAGAATTTTCAAGAAAGATAGACAGAGTTTTAAAAGTTAGATAGTTTGCAAATAGAGGAAGCTAAGCTCCAATTGGAGTCCAACTGTCCTTCACTGCTGCTATCTAGATCTGCAAGAGAAAAATTCACAAATACATCAGCAGTATCAATTATTCTTAACTACCAAAGAATAATAAAACTACAAAAACTTAGGGCCTACTAATAGATCAACTTTCCCCGGCAACGGCGCCAAAACCTTGTTGTCTCCCCAGCTGTGCTGTCTTTATTTATTTGTGGTAAAAGAAATTTAAAATCAAAATAAAACAGGGGATGAAATCAGCACAACTGAGAAGTCCTAGACCTGCAAGATACAGGGTCCATTGTGGCAAGTTTTGATAAGTAAGAGTTTATCCCACAGGGAAAGATGATCTACAGCTCCAAGGGAGCCATCTCAAGTAGTCCCTCCAGATCTGACTACAAATCTGGCAGTCCTTATGGGAAGGGAGTTTAAGGTCACTTAGTTTATAGATCCTAAGGTAGCCTAATGTCTAAACTATAGAAAGGGTTAAGAGGATGGATGGAGTGTGGGAAATAAATATAAAAGGGTGAGAAGTATGTTATTGAGCCTAGATCAGACGAGTTTTGTAACTCAGATTCAGATATGATGTTATAGAAATCCGGTCCAATGGCTACATTATCACCAAAGAGGAGAAAGAATCCAACTCATTCCTGTGCCATGATTCAATCCCTTAAGATTATAACCTGTCCATTCAAATGGTCACAGACTATCCCATAGGGGAACCACAATCCAGAGATGGGTCAAACTAAATTAATCATTGTAGGCACTATTTCATCCAGGCTACTAGCTCAAGAATCCATAGGGAACCTCAACCTCTAAAGCTCTATGTGTGGGGCTAAGGCTGTATAGGACCATGATAGCCCAGACACATAGAACCAGCAAGAGATTGAGTACAACCTTCGATCTTGCTATCCATTGCTTGAGTGAGCCTACAATGGTCTAGTCACAAGCCTACAATCTCTATAACCAGATAAGATCTAACATCTAATAGCAGGTCTATACAAATATAGAGGAGTCTGCCTCTGTACAATCTCCCACCAGGCTAATACAAGCTCAGGTGCAGAGAAGAAGGATCCATCTTGGATCGGTGGATTAGAATCACCCTAAGGCTATAACCTGTCCACTTGAATAGTCACAGACTATCCCAGAGGCTATCCTCCTTACGGAGCCCAAGACAAAACAAGAATATCGCTGCCACCACCATGGTCACAAGGCTACCAACTCAAGATCCCATGGGGATTTCAGATCTAATGGGTCCTGTGGTGGGGCTAAGGCTGTATAGGACCAGATAGCCCAGACACATAGGTCACTTGGATCTGAGTGGCCCTTAGAATCAGTCCTCCATTGCTTTGAATCACAGCCAAAGTAATGGTGGATCACAAGGCAGCAACCTTGCACAGAGCAGATCACATTCAAACACAAATCCCATAATGTAAAAATCCTATTACAAAACTTCCATTAAACTAGTTCAAAATGCATACAAAGACATAGTCAGCAAGTGCTGGACTATGGAGAGAAGGAAAAAGAAAAAGAAAACTACTTACAACTACAAAAGAAAAGAAAAATGATCTCAGATCAAGTCTCCAAGAGATGAGAGGTGTTCCAAGATCCCTAAACCTAAGCTAAGTATGGGTTTATATAGCAGTGGTGTGGCGGCACATTAGGGTTAGGAAACCCTAATTTTAATGATGCCACATGGCATAATAGTGATCCTTGGATGCCTCGGGGTGCATGCACAGAGATTTAAGCATGGGAGTGCGTGCCCTAATCACTGGAAATTCCTAGAAGGTCCTCTGCGAAAGAGATGGAAGTTGAAGTTCAGAGCTTCACTAGGTAGCTATTGTTTCCCAGACATGTCGCATGGTAGCTCTTGCTCTTTGCGAGGATGGTTTGACATTGAAGCTTCAACTGTCGCAAGATTGACTTAGTTTGCTCTTCAGGCAGATGCGCGGTAGAGAATTGTGTTCTTGCTGGATTGGGCTTCACGAGGTTGAGTAGACATCAAAGCCTCAGATGTCGCGGGGATGGAGTTCAAGCAGTCGCGAGGTAGCTGCGCATTCGCTGGGTTGATCTTTGCGAGGATGGATTTGAATAGCGAGAGCACTTCTCTTCAATGGACTTCGCGATTTTCCTCGCAAGGCTTTAATGAGTTCAGAACTGTGCGAGGTTCCATGTCTTAATTGATCTTTGCGAGGATGGCTCTGTCTTCGTGAGGATGCTTTCTTCATTAATAATGCAAGAACTGCGTGAGTTCTCTTATGATATTTTCATCCCACGGCTACTGCACGACTACTGTGCGAAGAGTCTTTTGAAGCTCTCTCCTCAGCCATTCTGAGCGAACAGCGCGAATTTGTGTGATGTGTTCTACTCTTGAGCTTTGCGAGAGCTGTGCGAGTTTATGCTTCTGAAGCTCTTCAGTCACTCAACTGTGTGAGAAGTTGATGTAAAGTCTTGGGAAGCTCAGTTGGACTGCGCGAGGCATATTTTAGGTCTGAATTCAGAGTCCTTCCTTCTGAGGGACTTCTGGAGCCAAAACAGGCACCTTAACAGGATTCCTGGCCTTATTTCACTGCTGATTATTACCTACATAAAACACTTAACAGGAACTTATTAGATGGCTAAGGGTCTAATCAAAGGTTAAGCTAAGGGGTGAAAAGTGGTACTTTTCAGGTCTTAACAAGGGTGCTTGAGCCTTTTGATAGGAGTGAGAGTTATCCTATCGGAATGATGGCATATAGAACTGAACCTATCGAAATAGTCCTCTAACATGTCGAAAAGCTTTCCCAACCTGTCGAATGCTCTAGACAAAGGGCTGAGAATGCTGAAGCTTTAAGAGAAGGATCATCCTATCGGAACCCATCGAAGAGACCTGAGAACCTATCAAAAGGGGCCACAAAGCTCCATTTGAACCTGTCAGAAGCTTCCTGAACCTATCAAAATCGTGTGAAGAACTTCTCAGAAAATCAGCTATGCACACGCTACAACTTGGTGACCTACTACACGTAAATTGAGGCACATTGGTGACCGGCACGATGATCCAAAAGATGCCCTAGGAAACCCTAGCCAACCCACGTGCTTTGACAGAACTCTAACAAACTCTGAGGACCTTCTAGAAGGGAATATTGGCAGGAAAAAAATAAGAGAGAAAGCTATATATTGAGATCCCCAATTGCAATTGGGGGGGATCGAGATTTGGATCAAATTCTAGAGATCAGAGCTTGCAGCAAAATTCCATTTTCCCTCTTTTAGCTCAACTATGGTTGGCTAATTCCCTAGGAGCAGCGAGGAGAGAGGTTAGATCTGTAATTGGATAAGATTGAGAGTGTTATTGTGGGTTAATTGCTGCACAGACTATAGATCTGAGAGCATTTCATTGTAGAGTAAGTTCTATTATAATGTAAATGTTGTTTTTATTGCTTTAATTAGATCTATAGTTCCTTTGGTTTCATTTGGTGCTCGATCAGATTTGTGTAGAGGAGTCTGTTGATCTGCTCACCCACTTAACTGGTAGACCTCTTGGATACCATCTGATCTCCCTAGATCTGATATCCCTACAATTTCTTGTGTTTGTGACCTAGAAATTGCAGCACTTGTAGTGGTTTTAATGCTCTGGTTGAAACCTTTGGTTTGGAGGAATTCCCTAGGATGATCTGTGACCATTGAAGTTGACAGGTCATAGCCTTAAGATCAGTCCAATCGCTGGTTTCAATTAGATTCTTCTACCATAAACCTTTGGATCGGATGAAGTCTATAGGATGGTTTGTGACCATTGAAGTGGACAGACCATAGCCTTAAGATCAGTTAAATCCTTTGGTTTAGAGTGGAGTCTTTTACCCTGCAGCTGTGCCTGTAGCTAGCTGAGGGATTTGTGTGCTTTGAACCCCTGTAACATGATTAGCTCAACCTGATTGTAGAGAGACAAATCTCCAAGCTGCTCTTCTCCATTTTCTGTTTTTAAACCCTTCCACTTGCAAGATCTAGATCTCAGGACTCGATCTCAGTTAGTTTGCATTTCTAGTGTAGTTTAGTTCAAGTGACAACCCTTTTTAACCTCTCCCCTTTCTTTTAACTGACTTAGCATTAGTTAGGGTGCTAGATCTCTTACAGATCTGAAGATTTACCATATTTTGAACTCACCTCCCTATGGACATTCCCTTACTTACCCTTCTTTTAAAAATTGCTACAACAGGCCCTGACTACTTGCAGGTCTTGTGTGTGATCTGCCTTGATTTGAGTGAATTTAACCCCTTTTTGAAGGCAAGGCAAAAAACCCAACAATGCCCCTTGCACCTGCAGATGAGGATATGATTTTCCTACCATTTGATTGTCCCTTGCAGCAAGTTGCGCCATGCGATGGGATGCCCCTTGCACCTCAAATTAGGATATGCCGATTTCCCCCGTTGACTGTAACTCGCAGCAGGCCGCATTACGCAACGGGATGCCCCTCGCATCCACGACATGGAATACACCTTTCGACAACTACCACTGAGCCCCTGAGTGCTCCATTTTAGTTTGTGATGATAGATAAGAAAGTTAAGCATTTCATGTCAGCATTCCCAGTCCACATTTGTGATTTCCCAAAGAAAAAAGAAGGCACCCTCAGAAGAGGGATGTCTACTTCGTCGTCGCATTCTTACTTTGCAAGAATGCGCCGAAGAGGGGCATCTGTAGACACCCCAATTTTTCCCTCTCAAAGTATATGAACCTATTTAGTCAACCTTTGACCTTGTCCATGACTTTTAGAAGGGACTTACCTTTTCTGAAAGCTTTAAAACCCTTATACGGGAACTATATACTGAAACATTAGTATATAGTCGAAGCACAGGCTGAAACAATAGCCCTTTGGTTCGAACCCCAACTTAGCCCAGGGAAGATCCCAATTTTCGCTCCCTATACAGCGCTCGCAATTCGATTGAGCGCCACACAGATGACGCCCAATTGATCCAACTTAGACTAGGTCTATTTTCTCGCAGACCGCCTTAGGATCCGATTCGATGCCTAGGATAGGGCACGCAATTGATTACGCACCCCACCACCCACGCATAATTGGTCCACTTTGGACCAAGTCTCTAGTTCTGCCGACCGCTTGAATTCCTCAATTAAGCGCAACTGAGCTGTCGTTTAATTGAATTGCACGCTCCCAGCATGGCGTGTAATTAATTCTAATTTGAGTAGAACTCGAACACTCGGCTGAGCCAGTCAGGCAATCATTCACTAGGTCGGTCACCGACTCTGAGGTATTAAGCTCCCGGGATAGGGAGCGTAATCCAATTAAGCGCACTAGACAGGGTGCGTAATTGGATTTGACCGGCTAATTACGCACCTCCCACAGGGCACGTAATTACCCGTATTCCTATAAATAGACCTCCTTACCTCGTCCAAAACCCACCAATTTTCATATCCAAGTCTCGAGTTCCTCGCCCCCAAGCTTAGGATTTCGAGACTCTTCCTCCGACGCTTAGCTTCAGATAATCTTTTAGGTTCTAGTCTCTAGCTTTTTTATTTCTAGTTTCTAGTTCTTAATTTTTAGGTTCTAGTTCTTAGCTTCTAGGTTCTAATTCTTAATTCTGATTCTAGTTCTTAATTTTCTTCCTAGTCTCTAATTCTATTTCTTACTTCTGATTCTCATTTCTAATTCTAGTTCTTAATTCTTAAATTCTAGATTTCAGTCTTAGTTCCAAATCCCTAATCTCTAAAATTTCAAATCCTCAATTTTCTAAGCTTTTAATCATCAATTCTAACTCAGTCTTTTTAAAATTACTTTTAGCCATAAAAAACCAATTTAATATTTTTCTCTCTCTGAGACTTCTCCCTTTCAGAAAATTCGAGGCTCTCTCTAGGGCTTCCAAAAGGGGTTGAGCTTCCTTCTAGACTTCTAGAATTGTAGACCCTTCCTCGGGATCCCCAGGTAGTCAAGCTAGCGGCACCAGCCCGTTAGTCTTGAAGTAATATTAAAGGAGGAAACGCCTAGCTTAGAGCCAAATAGGTCTCCCCAACCTTTTCCAATTGTCAATCCCGTCACTTTTATGTTTAGCCTATTTTGAAACATCAAATAAAGTCGGATTGATGTAAAATTGATCACATTTGAAAGCTTATCGAAATAGCTTTCCAACAAGCCAAAAACAACACAATTCTGACAAGTATTGAAGTTATGATTAGTTTTTGAAAGTTGCAGAAAAAGTAACGAATTTCAAAACTCCTAATTGAATTAGGATTAGTCTCTTTATTATTTTATTTAAGACAATAGGATTCGTTTCTTTTATTAGAAATAGGATTAGTTTCCCTATCGTTCTAGGACTTTACTTTATTTTTTTAGAATAATTACAAATTAGAGTTACACCAGGATCAAGAATTAGGATATTCCTTTATTTGAATTACAAATTAGAGTCATAGTAGGACTTCTAGTAAAAGCCAATAAATAGACCCCTACCCCCTAGCCACTCTACACAATTCTCCTCTACATAATTCTCTCTTCTGAGCTTCTTCCTTTAAAAAAAAATTCTAGTTCTAGTTTCTAGTTTAAAATTCTAATTCTAGTTTCTAGTTCTAGTTCTAAATTTTAGTTCTCTTTCTAGTTTCTAGTTCTAGTTCTTAATTTTGGTTCTAGTTCATAAGTTCAGTTCTAGTTCCCTTAATTTTAATTCTGATCTTTAGTTCTAAACCCTCAAAAATCATAATTTTTAATCTTTTAATTCTCAATTTTCAGTTCAAATTCAGTCCTTCAATATTTACAACGTAATCTTTAGCCACCCGATTTGCCCAAGGGAGCTTACGGAGGGTACCCGGGAATGGGGCTGATCCTCCTTAGCATAATGAGCCGTAACCCTTTTTTTTTTTTTTAAATTAATTAGACTCCTAGTAGAATTAGGAGACTAGATTAATTACACTCCTAGTAGAATTAGGAGACTAGATCAATAAGACTCTTAGTAGGATTAGGAGACTAGATTAATTAGACTCCCAGTAGGATTAGGAGACCTTTTAAGATTAGACTCCCACTAGAATTAGGAGACCTTTTCTTTAATTAGACTTCTAGTAGGATTAGGAGGTTAGATTCGTTAGAGTCCTAGCAGAAATAGGAAATGAAACTAGTTATACTATAGGCAACTCACAGCTGACGTTGGCCGACCGACGATTCAGTAAAGGAGTCAACCGCATCTCCCCAAGTGATCAATGACGTGTTGCAGCGTCGATAAACATTTGCAATTGGTGATCACATCTATACAAGTATTCTCCGTTTAGAATTTGCCTTCCTTTATTTTTCTACATTTAAATATTGTCCTTTTATTATTCTAATATATCACTATAGGCGCACATAAATATTTTCCTATTATTATTTTACCACTTTATTATTCTATTGCTTTTCGCCAAAGTCCATATAGACCGAATTGGGGCACTCTTTCCGGGGACCGAGAGGAACCCAGAAAAAGCGCGTACCAACCACACCCATCCAACGACTAGTAAAGATACCCCTCTCATAAGGCTACTAGTAGCAGTCACGCCAATGAAGTCGAAGGAGTGTTAACCGACATGATCACACACGATCATCTTCCTCTCAAGGAGCCCTACCTCGACTCCGTACAAAACAGCCCTACCCTCTCTCCCTCACAAAGGCGCAGAGCATCCCGACAAAGTAACTAGCCTGTGGTAAAGCCTGACGAGATACTCCACGACTTTAAAAGGAGAATGAATAGCCTTGACCTACACCTCATTAAGGACATCATAGTCATCAACTACACCGATGGAGGGTTACCTCTCGCAAAACTAATCCCCTAGTGAGTGTATGAGCTCTTAGATGACAATGAAGGAGCTCCAGCCGCTGAGGAGACACAGGACTTTCAACGGGTCATCAAACACTTCGACGAGCAAACTCAAGCTGTCACATAACCTACTGAAGAAATCTATTTTGGCTCTAAGGAGAAGCCCAAGAAGCTGCTAATTAGCGCAACACTCAGCCCCCAAAAACGACAACAGATTATCCAAGTCTTTCAAGACCACCTCAACTCTTTCACATGGTTCTATGAGGACATGCCTGGTTTCGACCTGAGCTTAGTAGAACATTTTTTAGTCCTAGAACCTTATGCAAACCCCGTTAAGAAGAAACTCAGAAGAATGCACTCACAGACAGCGCTACAAGTAAAAGAAGAAGTCGACAAGCTACACAATGACAAATTCATTTGAGTCATCCTCTACCCTAGGTGGGTTGCAAACATAGTACCTGTCGCCAAGAAGGACGACAGAGTAAGGGTATGTATCAACTTTTGGTACCTTAACTGGGCATGCCCGAAAGATGACTTTCCTCTGCTTCACATCAACATACTGTTTGACACACTACGGGGCATGAGATGTTATCCTTTATGGATGGCTTCTCCGGATACAACCATATCAAACTAGTGGAATCCAACCAAGAGAAGACTTCCTTCACTATGCAATGGGGAACCTACTACTACATTGTCATGCCTTTTGGGCTAAAGAACGTAGGAGCCACATATCAAGGCACAATGATGGCTATCTTTCATTACATGATACACAAGTGTGTGAAAGTCTACGTCAAAGATATACTAATGAAGTCTCAAACGCGAGCAGGACATGCTGAAGCACTATGACTGGTACTACAAAGATCCGAGAAATACCTGCTAAAAATGAATCCAAAGAAATGTGTGTTCGGAGTGACCTCTGAAAAACTATTAGGATTCATCGTTAGTAAGCGAGCAATCGAGGTCGACCCAATAAAGATCAAAGCCATTCTCGAGATGCCACCTCCCAGCAACATCAAAGCATTACGGTGACTGATAGGAAGACTGCAATTCTTTAGGAGATTCATCTCCCAACACTCAGACAGATGCGACCCTTTCTACAAACTACTTAAAGGAGGAGCCGAGTGCATATAGGAAGACCAGTGTCAGTAAGCCTTCAACAACATCAAGAAGTACTTCCTCAACCCGTCGATATTATCGCCACTAGTTCCTTAAATACCCCTGATCCTCTATGTAATAGCAAATGATAAGGCAATGGGAGTAATTCTTAGACAACATGATGAAGACGGCAAGAGAGAGAATGCCATCTACTACCTTAGCAGAACGATGGTCGAGTACGAACAAAAATATAAAGCAATAGAGAAAACATGCCTCACACTTCAGAGCACATAAGATATTGGTATGACACTACTTCGGAGCACACAAGATATTGGTACTAGCACATATGGACCCTCTAAAGTACATCTTCGAGAAGCCCACTACATTCGGAAAAATCTCTCGATGGAATATGCTACTACAAGAGTTTAACATCACCTATGTCACGCAGAAGTCCATCAAAGGGCAGGCAATTGCTGATCACCTCGCCAACCTTCCACTCTCAAGGAACAAGCTCGTACGCACAAACTTTCTCGATGAAGACCTACTCTCGATTCACAATAAAGAGCCTGACAAGACTTTATGGACTCTTTACTTCGTTGGAGCTCTTAATCACAAAGGGAAAGGCATCAGGATAGTCCTACTAAGCCCAAAAGGAGTTGTTATACCAAAAGCCTTTCAACTCGACTTCCCGATCACCAATAATGTTGCGGAATATAAAACCTTCATTGTCGGACTACGAGTAGTGCTAAAACTAGGCATCAAGCAGTGGAAGATAATCAATGACTCCAAGCTGGTGATATCATAAGTCATCAGAGAGTGGAAGACCAAAGAAAAGAGACTGATGGCAAACCTAGAAATAGCTCAGTTCCTGATTAAAAAGTTTAAAAGACTTTCTTTCACGCACATCGCTAGATTAGAGAATGAGCTTACAGATTCTCTCACCACGTTAGCCTCAGTCAAACAGATACCAGTTAGACAAAGTATGAAATCCTTCTTCATCAAGAAGCTGACCACACCAGCACACGAAGTCACCTGGCAGGTGAAACTGGAACTGTCAACTAGACCAAAAGCTATCACGAATGAAGGGCAACCTACCCTACCTAATTCACAAAGAAAGAAGCCGATGTCGCAACCTTCAGATTAGAGAAATCCTTAATTGGCGACGGACATCCATGGTACTGTGACATATGGAACTTCCTGAAGTATTGACATGTCCCTCCATATGCTACTAGGATTGAACGAAAGACCATAAGGAACTGATGTGCAAGGTTTTGCATCCTGGGCAAGATACTATACAAAGAAGCCTTCACTAAAGGAGTACTGCTACGGTGTCTCATGACAGCCGAAGGATAATATATCGTTAGAGAAGCATACGCCAGTGCCTGTAGTGCCCATGCTACTAGATAGAGACTAATCGACCAGATCATACGATAAGGTTACTACTAGCAGACGATGACAGGGGATTGCCACCTCTACGTTCAATGCTACAAATAATGCCAAGAACACATCACTCACATTAAAGCCCCATCAGTTGCATTGAATATCATGACCTCACCATGGCCGTTCTTGATGTGAGCCATCGATATCATCGGACCCTTCACGGACACGGCTGGAAACACTCACAAGCACATGCTCATAGTCACTGTGACAGAATACTACAGAAAATGGGCAAAAGCCGAATCATATGTCAAAATCACCGCTTCGACGCTCATGAAGTTAACTATTCAGAACATCATTATAAGATTTGGAGTACCCAAGATTGTCATCAGTGACAACGGGCCACAATTCATTGCAGAGAAGATGAAGAAGTTGTGCAAGAAATATGGCATCGACCTACACCACTCGTCACCATTTTATCCCCATGGAAATGGACAAGCAGAGGCCACAAACAAAACGCTGATCCAGATTCTGAAACAAATAGTGAAGACAAGCAATTGAGCCAACTAGCCTGAACGACTACCAGAGGCACTCTAGGCCTATAAGACTTCTATTTGCACGACCACTAGCCAAACTCCCTATCTCCTGACGTACGGGATGAAAGTAGTCTTGCCTACGAGATATAGGCACCGTCCCTACGAATCCAACTTGATGATGAGCTATCCCTAGACGAAAGGAGAATTGTCATGCTCGCTCAGCTAGAACAACTCAACGATACACGTCTAAGGGCAGTTGATCATGCACAAGTATACCAAAGGAGAGTGGTCAGGGCCTATGATAAGAAGGTCCTCGAGCGAAATTTCAAAATTGGAGAGTTGGTCCTGAAGAAAATCATGTCTTCCAAGCATGGTCATTCTAAAGAAAAATTGAAGCAGAATTGGGAAGGACCCTATATTATAATATCCGTGTACCCTAGAAATGCATATAAGCTAGTAAACCAAGATGGGGAGGAACTTCCTAACCCATGGAATGCCATGTACCTCATAAAATACTATCCCTAACACCATGATCGTCACGTTCCATAGTCAGACGTAGTTACTTATAATTACCCCCCTTGTAGTCATCATGACCCATTCACTAGTGGTACGCCATTATTTCTAAAAATATCCTTCAAAAATTTCTAACACATTGCCCACCTTCTTACTTAGGCTATTTGATCAAAAGGACTAGTAGAACACCTAACCTCTTCTAAAAGTACAGGTAACACCTTATTCTCCCCCGCCATTGGAGGAGACGTTAGAGCATAGAAAATGAAGATGTCAGATTCAATCAAAATTCACTATTCTTGCATTAGCAGGCTACTTTCAAAATATATATACATGCTTTAAGAGGGATAAAAGTGAGATCAAAATAGAGAGATAACAGAAGCATACTTAAGCGAGAGCAATAGGATGGGTGAACAAGTCAGTGAGCCCAGGGAAGTATAAGCAACTTGTGAGGACATTCCTAGTAGTCCTACCAATAGCGTATAAGCAAACTGCCAGGGCCTCCCTGGTGCCTCTACACTACTAGATGTCATCGTAAGGTAGCGGGAGGAGGACAAACCCCTGCTAACTACAGAATATGAGACTTTGATGGTACCAAAATATGATGGAGAGCTCAATCGTGGCACCCCATACCACCTGAGAAGAAGACTATTACCTGCCTCTTTTAAAGTTGTTAAGTAAAAAATTCTCTCTATATCATTGAGCCTTACCCCTCCTTCACCCTTAATTTTACTTTTGGGCCATGAGTCGGAACCTTTACGAGGATATCCTAGGGAATGAAGCCAAAAACTTGTGAATGATGACTGATGCAATCACCTGCTACCTACCACCCACTTCACCCAAGCTGAGACTATGTGATATGACGGTCACTGCTAAAGGTAAAATCCAGCACATGACTGATATAACCCAAACACTCTCTTCCCAATACGACAAAGTATCATCAGAGAACTTTCTTCGAGACTGACCCATTAAAAACACTCATCGCTTTACTTACTCACCTAGGAAGATCCATTACGACTCAACATTGGGGCATTTTTATTTTAGAAGTGCAGTTACATTAAGGCCCCTCCTTGTTCATAGTTACACGCGGAGCAACAAGGACATCACCCATGGAAGGCTGCCGAAGATACTACATTACCTATCCCATCACGCTCCTACACTGGGGTTTTTTTTTTTAGTTTTAGAATTTTCTTTTAGTATCTTTGCTTTCCCTATTGCATTATTTTACTTTCCTTGTAATGAAAAATAGTAGACAAAAAAAAAGAAAAGAAAAAAAAAATGATATAATTATCCATCATTTGTTGCTAGACCCCGGTCTGAGAAACCTCCCCTCTTGACAATTAGTGAGGGGGAAAATAAAAATATTGATAACGTTATCCTCATGCGCAGCTACAAAGCAACCTTCAACTATTACTGGGCTAACTCAAGGAGCATCCAAGTCCCAATAATAGGCGATGGTACCAAAAGCAAGCAGCTGAAGTATGGGAGGTAAAATAAAAGGAAAGCGAAGCCAGGTACATCAGAACCAAAAGCAAATCTCTCTGTATATATCAAAAATTTTCTTTTACATCTGTCACCGGGGGCATACCTCCTATATATACAATAAACAAAAAAATAATAATACAAAAAAAATGTATACACAACCCTAATACCTACGCTGCCTTTGGGATGGTCGATCGCTGCTATCCCCAGTATCATTGGCACGTGGATCAGAAGATTAATCCATCAAAAACTCAATCCCGACACCCAAAGTTGGCGGACACTCCCTGGGAAAAGAGGGCCCCGCAATGGAGCCTCCCTCACTTACCTAACCGGCCGACCGCCTAGACCGTGAACGGGAAGGACCCTCAGCAAGTAACTCCTGAATGATGGGGTCCTCATGAACATAATCCCTCACACGCTCACGCATTGTACGATGGGGCTGGCCAACCAAGGAGCTAGTGGCCACCGACTCCGACCGAGCGAGATGACCAACCATCCCAAGCACCCCTCACTCGCTCCTCCCTAGTCGATACTGTAGCCACTTTATTATCGACTGCATCTCAGCCCACACAGATTGACGAGATGCCTCTATCGCCTCTGTCTGGCTCCCCTGTGTGATGAGAATATCGATGAGCAGGTCCTCACAACTGTGCGTATCTTTGAGAACTCGCCTCGCCTTTAGACTATCGTGCGCTTGAGCTACCTCCATATGTGACACATCGAGCTGACGAGCCTGAATGATCACCCAAAGTCAAGAATTGAGCATACTTGCAAAGAAAGAAAATATTAAAAGAGAAGGAGAGGCATACCAGATCCGCCCTCTCCCGATCGACAGGTGGCAGAGGAGAAATCCCGGACATAGGTTGCTACAACATAGATAAGAAGCACATCAGATAACACCATGATAAAAAAATTTAAAATGAAACAACACTAACTAAATAAACCTAAGTAGGAGGAGTCGACTCCTGAGGATCCTTAGGAGCTGAGTCAGGGATGACCTGCACAAGAAAAGAGCAACCAACACAAAACACATCATAAATAGAACCAATCAATAAAATAAAACAACTAATGTACGCATGAACTAAAAAAACACACTATACCTGACTCTCTGGGCGCAGGGAGGCAACACCCCTCGTCTAGAGGTCCTCAACAAGCCGACGCTGAAATTACACCCCATAGTGTTAGCAAAAACAAAAAAGCATTTAGATAAGATGAATAAAGTAAGTCAAAAGACCGAATAAACTTACCCAATGCTCTTGCTCAGCCCGAAGCTGGCCTATTAATGGATCCTCCCAACTAGACAACGCAGCAGAGGACAGATTGAACACTGGAGCAGACACCCCAGTAGTGAAGAACTCTACCCTTGGCAAGCATGACACATGAAAGACACATAAGAAATAACGAAGAATGATAACACCAAAACCAAGCAAAAGCACTTACTAGTCTGTCTATCTCTAAACGTAGGCTAGCCTCCACCTCCCGACTAGCATGCTGCTAACCTCGGAGTGGCTCGATATACGTCGCTTGACTGGTGACCTCACCCTTCCCCGCAGTCTAACAACCAAAGAGGAAATAAAACCAAAACAACCATATTAAATTAACTAGAAGACTAAATGAATGCCCTAATGACTAAAAAAAACAAACCAACTCACCAAAGATCATCGAGTCTCTGTCAGTTGAGCCCTCAACTCATCCTCTACTGCTTTGGCCTGAAAGACGGACACTGTCAAGGAACATAGCATCTCCTCATTGGGTCGAGGAGCACATCCTGTCTACTCCATCACCCTATGAAGAGCATCCATGACTTCGCGGACGCTTGAACCCAGATGGCCTTACTTTAATGCGGCCAGCCTCTCCCTCAATGCCGAGGCTGACTCAGGACCGCAAATCATGAAAGAGCCGCTCCCATGGAAGGGATGTGTAAAGAGTCAGCCACCGTCAAGCCCCTGGAACCACCTCGCAAACTCTTGAGCGTTCGCCTCATCGCCCGCCCCTGTCACCCTGGTCCCCTCGACTCTAAAGTCATCAATCTGAGCCCTCATCCATGACACAAAGTCTCGACTAGGGGGACCAGTCATCCTCTTTGCCACCTGGTGGCGAATCTTTGGAGGGACTCCATGAGGGTGCCCCAACTGTCGAGCTACATGAGAAAGATGGATGTGCTCTAGCTTTTCGAAGCAGTGGACCCAGATATCCACATCCAAGAAGGGTTGATCGAACCGTATCAAGGCTCCTCAACATCCTCTCAGATCACATAGGGCCACCAAATGACCTATAATCATAAATAAACAAGATAACCCATCAATAAAATCTAAAGCCTAAAATCTAAGATGCACAAACAACTAGACAACACGTACCTGCCCCGCGTGCATGTCCTCAAAGAGACCTTACGCGGTCTGAAGATCTGAAGACTGGTAGTGATGCCCCATCGCTCTCTGCCACACATGCATGCGTGGGAAAGTAAAAATAATCTCCATTGGGACCCGCGGATGTAAGAACGCAAAGTGATCATACGCCCAAAACTAAACACACAAACATTAAAACAATCACAAAGAAGAGAGATGAAATAACTAAGACATTATAAAGCTAACAGTCAACTAAATCTCACCTGAAGAAAAGGAGGAAAGCCTTCGATAGTGGCAATGCCTCTCCCTCTACGGTACAACTACTCAGAGGTGCTCCAACACCACCGCACCCTAGGCATAGGTGGGCACCCGATCGAGGTCCCCAAGAAGTGTCAAGAACAGACCCCTCACACAACCCTAGGTTGAAGAAGAAAAGAGTATCGCACCGAGAAAGTGCATCAAAAATGCCCGAAGGACCCGATCCGCCGCCACTCCTAGCTCCGCCATAGGCTCTCGAAGCGCCATCACCTCGCGGCATGCCTGAAATATTGCTCTCTTCTCCGAGTGATGCCTTAGAGGAATAAATCCACTAGCAAAAGTAAAAAAAAACAATGTTACTTGAGCCACCCCTAGCCCGGACCCACTGAACCGATACTCAACTCTGAGCACCTCCTCACATACTGCCTGGTAGTCTCCCTCCATCTGCCCTGTCACCAGCTGCCCCTCGAATCTGAGTCCAGTGATGCGGACCCAGTCCTCTAGGGTCGGCAGCAACATGCCTACTAGAAAGAGCATTGCCTATTGCCCCTCCCTCCAATGCTCTAGAATAGCCCTGACCAGCCCCCAATCGACAGGGAAGGGGTCGAGATCTAAAATCGGCCCGAAGCTGAAAGACACCAATTGTGCCCGCTGGAACTCAGGTAGGGCACAGTACCAAAAATGGGACTCTGACCATGTGGTGCTGCTGGCCAGCAAAGGACGCTCCTGAGGAGCGATGAAACGAAAAGGGACAATGTAAGACTACAACCTATAACTATGTAAGGACTAATAACGATAAATTAGAACCACTGATGATAAGTAGACCTAATACTAACAATAATAATAATAATGACTAACGATAATAAGCTAACCATAAGAAAATTTTTAGTAGCATGTGATAGCAAACAATACAGGTAATGACAAATAATAAAACATATGACAATCTCTGATAGGCAAGAAAAACATGAGAAGCTAAGGTAGAGCGACAAAATAAACATGACCTAGAAATATATACAAGCATGATGCATGAATGCACACGCACGCTAAGTCTAAATGAAAGTTCAACATAAAGTAAAAGGGCTTTCAGATCCTACTAATCTATGTCATAACCTAAATGCATAGGCAATGAAAAGAAGAAACTCTTGCTTGCAGTCACCTACTTGATCCCTCGCGAAGAACTCCTCCAATGGAATGCGAATAGGAAGCGAAACCTGCTGCGGAGCAGCATCTTTGTCGTCGCCCTCATCGTCCATAGGAGCACCCTCTCCGACGACCTCCTCACCACTGCCCTCATCATTGGCATAGCACCGGTAGGGATCTCAGGAGTCTCCCCTCCCTCCATCATCTACTCCAAATTTGCATCAGTCAAGAAGAGTCAGTCACTGCCCTCAGATTCCACCTTCGAATGAAGAGCTCAAAAAATTGAAGAGAATGCGAAAAATGGCGCTCAAAAAGGACAAGTGGATCGCGAAATATCACGAAAATACATAAATTAGGGCACTAAAAAGCAAGGAAGCATAGAATCGGAGACGAACCAGAAAGCGTAGGCAAAATGAATGTTTTTTTGGCTTATATAGAGCATGTGCACTGGACACGACACACACAATTGAATCGTGCATCTGAGACACCGTCTGGAACCCAAATTACGATGCGCCAAGTGAACAAATAAACTATTGTCTGCCTAAATGGCGCGATAAATCAATCCTGCACCCATGGCCATGCGCGTGATTAGAATTACGCTCCCTAGTTTCTGTGCGCAATTTGAAAGGTCATCCACATAGTGACCAGGCGACTCCCCCATCACGCGCCAGTTGGTATGCGCTTTTTCTGGTTTCCATTGGGGTTTAGCTAATTTGGTTTTCCTATTCTTGCTAGGATTTTAATTAACTTGGTCTCCTAATCCTACTGGGAGTCTGATTAAAAAAAAAGGTCTCCTAATTCTACTAGGAGTCTAATTTAAAAAAAGGTCTCCTAATTCTACTAGGAATCTAATTGATTTAAATATCTTAATCTTTCTAGGAATTAATTAAATCTCCTAATCCTACTAGGGGCCTAATTAATTTAAATATCTTAATCCTATTAGAAGTCTAATTAATTAAAAAAAGGGGTTTTGGGCTCGTTATGGTAAGGAGGATGGCCCCGTTCCCGGGTACCCTTTGTAAGCTCCCTTGGGCAAATTTGGTGGTTTAAGGTTGTTTTGAAAATAATTCTAATTGAAAAATATTAAGTTGGGATCTAGAAAGTGTAAATGGGCATATTAAAGTCCATGAATTTATAAAATTTTGAATTTAGAATTAAGACTGGACTTGGAGGCTATAACTACGGTTTAGAGTTAGACCTAAAAAATTAAGGTAAAAAGAACCTAAGAACTAGAATTTAAAATCTAAAATTTAAAAATTAAGAACTAATACTTAAAGTCTAAGATTGGGAATTTAAAACCTATGAACTAAAATCCGAAGTTAAGAACTAGAATCTGGGATCTGAAGATTAATATTAAGAACTGGTTCTAGAACCTAAGAACTAGAAAAAGAAATTAAGAATTAAAATTAAAAAAAAACTAGGATTAAAATTCAAGATCTAAGATCTAAGACTCGAAATTAAGAACTCAATAGCTAGAACTTAAGAACTAGAACCTAGAACTAGAAAAACTATAACTATGACTAAGGAAATTACTTGAAGCTAGGCGTTGGAGAGAGAATCCTTGAAATCTCTAATCTTTCAAAAATTCCAAGGCTGGATGTGTTGTGATGTGTCTTGTGTATGAGGTAAGGGGGTCTATTTATAGGTATTCCAACAAATGCATGCCCTGTGGGGTGCGCTTAATTGGTCGGTGGAATTCAATTGTGCACCCTGTCTGGGTCAATTAATTGAATTACGCGCCCTGCTCCAGGTGCTTAATACAATTTGAGTCGGTCATTGACTCAATGAGTGACAGACTGACTGGCTTAGACGGGTGTCCTAGTTCATGTCCAACTGGAACTAAGTGCGTGCCTTGTTAGGTGAGTGCAATATGATAATGTGCTTCATTTCAGGTGCATAATAGGAGGGTTTAGGTTGTCTAAGGAATTAGAGGACAGATCAAAAGAAAGCATATTGCGTGTCGGTGGTCGGACGTGTAATCAGATTATGGGTGCCTGATAAAGCGTGCAATCCACTCCTAAGGCGGTTTATGGGAGGGGTAAACCTGGTCTAAGGGGACCAATTGCGTGCCAGTGAGCGGGCGTGTAATCGAATTGTGAGCCTCTGAAAGGGCGCATAATTCAAGATTTTCTCCAATCTCGATCAGGTCTGAACCACATGGCTATTATTTCAGCTTGTGCTTCGAGCATATACTATTGTTTCAATATACAGTCCCTATATTATGATTTTAAAGCGTTTAGAGAAGGTAGGACCTTTTTGAAAATTTTGGCCAGGGTCAAAAGTTGACCGAACATATTTGTATAATCTGAGAGGGAAAAATTGGGGTGTCTATAGATGCCCCTCTTCGGTGCATTCTTATGAAGTAATAATGCGCCGAAGAAGTAGACACCCCTCTTCCAAGGGTGCCTTCTCGTTTCTTTTGAGAAATCACAAATCTGAACTGGGGATGCTGACATAAAATGCTTGGCTTTCTTATCTATCAGTGCAAGCTAAAATGGAGCATTCGGGGGCCCAATGGTAGCTGTCGAAAGGCGTATTCCTTATTGTGGATGTGAGGGGCATCCCGTCGCATATCGCAACCTACTGTGAGTAGCAGTCAATGGGGGAAGTCGATGAATCCTAATCTGCAGGTGCAAGGGGCATCTCGTCGCATGTCGTGACCTACTGCAAGGGGCAGTCAAATGGTAGGGGAATCATCATATCCTCATCTGCAGGTGCAAGGAGCATCTCGTTATATAGCGCAACTTGCTGTAAGGGGCAGTCAAATAGGGGGAAAATGACATAGTTGAGGTATTGGGGGGCATCATACGAATGTCCAGAGAGAAGGTCCAGAGACCGGATAGTGAGATGTAATATAATGTGATGGTGAAGACTTTCGCAAGTCATGTCAGACCGGGCGCATCATTGCTCACACCAATGGCGTGTTAGGCGTCCCTTTCTAGTGGACATTCGTGATTTCTCAGAGTTGAGTATATTTAATGTTCTGTTTCCCATGGGAAAGAACAAATTAGAGTGAATCGAATTTTTGATAGATAGAGGGATTTATTATTATTATTATTTTTTTTTTTTTTATGTTTGGTTTTTGAAAGTATATATATATAATTTTTAGGAATTTGGGGGTTTGAACTTAAGATCAATTTGGTGGTAAATCTGTAGAAAACATGGCTTCTGAGACGTGGCTGAGCAGATCCACAGGTACGAGATTTGGGGACCCAACCATTTGTGTGGTTGTCAAGATGACACTTGGCATGGCGGATGCTCCGTCTGACCTTCTTGACGAATATTGATGATTGTCTCTTATGGGAGGACTATAGTGATTCACAAGTCGAGAAAGATGGGTTTTGAAAATGTTTAACTTAATCTTATCTGACACTATTTTATAAGGAATATCGAGTAGGAGAAGGGGTATTTTACGTACCTGATTTGTTGTCGGCGGGAGGCTTTTGCTTGCAGTGGGATTGGCTGGGTATTGCTCTTGTGATTGTGTTATGATGGGACATTAGAGGGTTTCCTCTTCTTTTGATTTGAGTCGCTTTTGCCTGACGTGTAAGGTTAAGCGATGGGACAGAAGTGTTTGGAGGTGGACTAACCACCTATGTTGTTCATGTCAATGGGTTTTGTCTTGTTCGGGCTACTGAGCCTCTTTTTTATGTGAATCTTTCCACATGAACTCAAAGCCTTGTTGTTGTTGTTTATGCATTGTCGAGGAGATTTCTATGCCGCTTCATCTCCCGGTGGGAATGTCGTGATGGGACATTTTGGAGGAATGTGATCTGTTATGGGACATTGGTTGACTCCCCCCATTTTCATTGTGTCTGCTATGCGAGGTCACATGGTGGGACATCAGAGGGTCTGTCCTCTTCGTCGTTGATTATTGTAGTAGGGCTTGATGGTTGCCAGTGTGACGGGATGCCTAGATTGTCTGATTGAACATTTATGATGGGTCTTGGTTGTTGATGGGTGAGATGGGACATCAGAGAAATTTCTATTCCTTTCTGTTAGTAATCGTATGTTTTTGTTGCGATGGAGTCTAGTGACTATCGCGTGATAGAACATTCAGGAGTCGTCGCGATGGGACATGATGATTGTCGTGGTAAGATGTTCGGAGGGTGGTTCGGATCTTTGCAATGGGGTTGTGCAACCATGGATTTTTAACAATCCATCACGACGATGCACTCGTATGAAAAATAAAGAGTCGCCACCCAGAGCTTTTAATATCTCGAGAAACCTAAATAAATATTAAATGCACCGAAGTGCCAAATATGACTCTGATTCACTAGTCTACACTAAAGGCTCTTGGGTATGGGCTTCAGTTATCGATCGGGAAGGTGTTAGGCACCCGATTAACCCACTGGTAAGCGGTCTCTACTATGGCCAGGTCTGTGGGGCTGGTTTTTATAATATATATATATATATATATATATAGAAGAAGTAAAATGGGTGGCACTTCCCCTTGCCCGAAGGCACACAGATCCTATTGAGCCCTTCCTGCTTGCCAAAATTTGGGCAGCATAACGGCTCAATTCTAGGATAGAGGAAAAGCCAAAGAAGGTAGAGGAATAGAGGGGAGAGCCGGAGCTCTCGAGCCCTTGTACCACCGATGTGCACCTTCGTGTGAGAGCGTCGCCGGCGAGCTTCTGATAGCAAACGAGTTAGGAGACGGGTTCTAATCTCTAAGGCTTGGTAGATAAGAGGTAGAAGAAGAAGGCTAGGGGCTAGATCTAGCTCAAACTCACTGATTTATGATGGATAATGGGGTATCAAAGATGAACTAGGGTGCTGGAATTATATGGGTTTAGTGGAGGCAAATGGGAGGGGAGCTCACTAGAATTTTCTCTCTTTGGAAATTTTCCAACCCTTAAGAAAGAGGGGTGGCTCTCTATTTATAGAGAAAGGGAGGATGAGTGAGGGGTTAAGGTGGCTAATTGGGTTAGCAATTAGGTAATCTCCTAATCTAAGGTTTCCTAGGATTTTGAGGGCTTGGAAAAGTGGGCAAGATGTTTCAATGGTAGATGATAGGGTGAGGTTTCAAATGGCTAAAGGGTTGCAAAATAGGGTAAGCATGGGTGCAACAGTCCTAATAAAACCCATTTTACACTTTGAGATGGTCAACAAGTCAAACCCTAAAAGTGATTTTTGAGCAAAAACCATCAGAATACTGTAGCTAAGCCTGATGCAACTAATAGATGCACCTGGCAAAACTACAATGCCTGCAAGTTCAGAGCCCACGAGGAAGAGGGGTTAAGCTTGGCGCAACTAATAGATGCGCCAGGCCATTTCTAGGGAGAAATGGCTTCGCGCAAGTATTATTTGCGCTATGCTCTCGAGAGGCTCAAAGCATGCTCATACTTCGAAAGCTCGTAGCTTTTGATGCTTAACTCGGATCAGGGCGATTCTATGCTTATTGGAAAGCTAGATACCTCTACTTCTAAATGGCATATGATTTAATATTGGTAGAGGTTCCTACCAGACCTGGTACTCCTCTCTGTAACCATTGCTCGGGAGGGTTAACTATGGGTTCAGAGGGGTTTCTAAAGGTTGGGATTGGTACCTAAAGGTTTGGGGTGGTTCCTTAGGTTTCAGATAAGGATATCGGAAGCTCAGAGGTGCGCCTCTCTCGAAGTATGTCTCGATCGGGCCTTGAGCCAAATTTGGGTGTCTACAAGGGTCTTGGATGAGCCTTCCCTTCTGTTTATTAAGTGGAGTAACACGATGGGATTTAAGGGAGGCATAGCTAGCGATGGGACATTAGCAGTGGGACATTGGCAGTTATGCAATGGGAAAAGCTATGATTATTTCTTTCTTTGACAGATCTTAGGTTATATGACGAGATATGTTTGTAGTTGCATCGCGCCGGGACATGTTCTTGAGCGTACGATGGGGTGTTTGTCTGATGACTCTTTGGCTGTTTTGTGTCATAATGGGATGATGATGGTGTCCCTTTTCTTTGATAGGTGATGTCTTGTAGGATTTTCGAGAGGCTCATTCTTGGCTCTTCGCGATGGGATATTGGTTGAGCATCCCTTTTGTCATGTGCATGTGAGGTCACGTGGTGAGGTTTGGTGTCACGATGGGACATGAGGGCATGGTTAATTCAGACCAGTGAGCTTAGGTGTTGGGATAGGGTTGGATATGTGCATCCTGTCGTGACGTTGATGTGAAGAGGTCACGCGATGGGACTCTCCCTTTGGTCGGATTGTGAGGTTATATGATGGGACTAGGGAGAGTGGCTTTGATCGTGATGAGACAAGTAGCGTAATTGGCTACTTCGACAAAGTTACTTTTCACCTTCTATCGTGAGGGACTTTTTATATTTAGTGATGGGGTCATGAGTGATGATTTTACTTTGTGGCATCAGTTTGTTCTTCGTAGCGGGTGTTGGGGAGTGATCACTCGTACATGTGAGTATGTAGTGAGACTCTGGGGAATAACTTTGATTGTGGTGGGATGTGAATTCACGGTAGGTCGTCAGGGGGTGTTTTAGTTGCGATGGGACTACAAGGAGATTTCCTCACCCCTAATCGGTTTATGATGGGCCATGATGATTATATATGCTTCTCGATAGGACATGTTGTCTTGCGTATTTGTTTTGTTAGGGTTTTTGTTGAGGGAATATATTTATTACGTCTAAGGTACGTATCGTGTTTGAGGAGTGCATTATAGCTGGGAATTATGCTCGTGAATATAGGTGCTTAATTTAATTGCGCACCTGGTTGGGCGCGCGTGATTGAGAGGTTCAAGGGGTCAATTACGCGTTTGGGTGTGTGCGCATAATCCAATTATGCACCCTAGTCAGTGTGTGTGATTGGAGCGTCACCCGACCACAAAACAAGTGAACTTTGGGATTCTGCGCATTCATATGCGCATGGAATTTGATTCCACACCCTACACGTAGCGCGGGATTGACCCGTCAAGCCTTTTGGGGTGTACGGCAGCTTAATTGCGCGTCCGTTCTGGCGCACATGATTTGGCTTGAGCACTATTTGGCCGTGCATAATCGGATTGCACGCTATGTTTTTGATACTTAATCAGGTAAGAGTCTATATATGTCCAAACTTTTTTGTTTTTTCTTCATTCTTTCTTTTTATCTCGGTGGACGAGTATAAAGTATGTCGTTTCTTCCGATTTTTCTCAGCTTAATTGCGCGTCCGTTCTAGCGCACATGATTTGGCTTGAGCACTAATTTGGCCGTGCGTAATCGGATTGCACACTATGTTTTTGACGCTTAATCAGGCAAGAGTCTATATATATCCAAACTTTACTGTTTTTTCTTCATTCTCTCTTTTTATCTCGGTGGATGAGTATAAAGTATGTCGTTTCTTCAAATTTTTGTCATCTCACGCGTTCTTTGTCCTGAAGTCGCCTCAGGCCGAGGTGTGGTTATGGCTTGGGAGGTATCAAAAATTGAGGGATGCTATACATCCTTCACTATTGTTGGGAGGTGAAGATGGCGGGAGGAAGTCCTTCAATGGATGGAAAAGTTGTTCCCCAACCAATCCTCTCTCCGCCTTTCTGTTGCTTCTGATCGGATGTTTCGTGCATCAAGTTTTGACTTGGTGTTCGTTTTGGGTTAGGTTCTAGATTGTAGGTTAGGTTCTAGGCTTTTGTTTTGGATTATATGTTCAGGAGGTATGCCTCTGGTGAAAGTTGTAAAATTTTATTATATCAATAAAGAGATGTTTTATTTATTCTGTTCGTTCTTCTCATTCTTTCGTATTGCTTATTGTCCATTGTTTTATCTTGTTCTAGGTCCTAATTAGCTCTATTCGGGCATCTATTTTACTCTAAGATTTATGGGGATTTACTCAACTTCTTTCGGCTCTCATTTGGATTTTAGAATTATTAAAATTTATTTAAGGTTTATTTAGAATTTATTTTTAGAATTTAAGAATTTTTAGGATCTGATTTGATTTTTTTTCTCTTTTTCTTTTTTTTTTTCTTCTTTTTAGGGTTTATGTTTTTAGGATTTATTTAGATTTTATCTGGAATTTTCCTGGAATTTTATCCGATTGATTTAGGGTTCATTAAGGATTTATTTAAAATTTATGTTTGAATTGATTTAATTTGACTTTTATTTGGTAAGTTTAATGTTCTCCTGAGGTCATCATGTGGACCAGACAGGTTAGAATTTTATTTGTTTTGTTCAAGGTGTAGGCTTGGTTAGTTTTACTTTGAGGTTCAATTTTGAAGTGACATTTGTCAAAAGTGTAAGTTTAATTCCTAGAATTTAGATGGGCATTAGATGTTTCAATCCTATTGGCCTATCTTAGTGGTGGAGGATTTGTGCTTCTTGGAAGGGTAAGTGTTGCGTGCTTATTGGTTGATTTGAGTTAGTCATGGATCATGGTTCTTCTAGGGGGATATGTGTCTTGTTTGGATTCAATTAGATGGAGAGTGCTTAGATGTGGGGCACTTGTCATATTGTGGTGAAGGGATGTAGTTTATAAATAGGGGGTTAAGGGGTTGGGTTTTATTTTGAAAATTTTGTAAGATTTTTGTATTGTACTTTTGGGGGCACTTTTATATTTAATTTTAATGTCTTTTCTTCCCTTTTATTTTGTATCCCGGGTGTTATACCCAAATAGGTTTGTAATCATTTTTGTATGTTTTTATTTTGAGGATGAGCGGTATTGGGAATGCAAGGTAATAATCGAATTGTTATCATGCTAGGGGAAGGGATGGAAGAGCCAAAGGTTGGCAAAAGGAAAGAAAAGGAAAGAGCTACGCCAGAGTTCTCGTGACCAACCTCAGTTGCTCCTTGGTAGGCTCTGAGGATTAATCTTTTGCAAGCCTTCTCTTGGGGGGTTTTCGTGATGATTTTTCATGGGCGTTTGCATCGACTCCTGGGTGTCTTTCTATGAGCCACTCTTTCATTTCTGCCAACTCGAGGCTCTGCGATGCCAATGCTTGGTTGTGTAACTTGAAGGATCACATCATTAGCGGCTGTTGTCAACTCCCAGTGTGCTTACTTTATTTGTTGGTGGTAAAAGTAATTTAAAATCAAAGTAAAACAGGGGATGGAATTAGCACAACTGAGAAATCCTAGACCTGCAAGATACAGGGTCCATTGTAGCAAGTTTTGATAAGTAAGAGTTTGTCCCACAGGGAAAGGTGATCTACGGCTCCAAGGGAGCCATCTCTAGTAGTCCCTCCAGATCTAACAACAGATCTGGCAGTCCTAAAAGGAAGGGACTTTAGGGTCATTTATTCTAAATATCCTAAGGTAGCCTAATGAATTAACTACAGAAAGGGTTGAGAAGATGGATGGAGTGTGGGAAAATAAATATAAAAGGGTAAGAAGTATGCTATTAGGTCTAGATCAGAGGAGTTTTATAACTCAGATTCAGATCTGATGTTATAGAAATCCTATCCAATGGCTACATTGTCACCACTGAGGAGAAAGAATCCAACCCATCTCTGTGCCATGATCCAATCCCTTAAGGCTATAACCTGTCCACTCAAATGTCACAGACTATCCCATAGGGGAACCACAGTCCAGAGATGGGTCAAAACAAGTTAATCATTGTAGGCACTACTTCATCCAGGCTACAAGCCTAAGAATCCAAAGGGAACCTCAACCTCTAAAGCTCTATGTGTGGGGCTAGGGCTGTATAGGACCATGTTAGCCTAGACACATAGAACCAGCAAGGGATTGAGTACAACCTTCGATCTAGCTGTCCATTGCTTGAGTGGGACTACAATGGTCCAGTCACAAGCCTACAACCTCCATAACTAGATCAGATCTAACATCTGATGGCGGGTCTATACAAATATAGGGGAGTCTGCCTCTGTACAATCTCCCACAAGGCTACAAGCACATGTGTAGAGAAGAAGAATCCATCTTGGATCCTACGGATTGGCTTCACCCTAAGGCTATAGCCTGTCCACTTGAATGGGCACAAACTATCCCAGAGGTTATCCTCCTCATAGAGTCCAAAACAGAACAGTAATATTGCTGCCACCACCATGGTCACAAGGCTACCAGCTCAGGCTCCCATGGGGATTTTAGATCTAGTGGGTCCTATGGTGGGGCTAAGGCTGTATCGGACCATGATAGCCCAGACATACAGGTCACTTGGATCTGAATGGATCCTTAGAATCAGTCCTCCATTGCTTTGAATCACAGCCAAAGCAATGGCGAATCACAAGGCAGCAACCTTGCACAGAGCAACTCTCATTCGCACAAATCCCATAAAAGTACATATCCTATTACAAAACATCCATTAAACTAGTTCAAAAATACATACAAAGGCATAGCCATCAAGTGCTGGACTATGGAGAGAAAGAAAAAGAAAAAGGAAAACTACTTACAACTACAGACGAACAGAAAAGAAAATGATCTCAGATCCCGTATCAGTGATAAAGTCTGAGCTCCTAAACCTAAACCAAGTTTGGGTTTATATAGCAGTGGTGTGGCAGCGCATTAGGGTTAGGAAACCCTAATTTTAATGATGCCACGTGGCCGAATACTGTTCCTTGGATGACTCGAGGCACGTGCACGGAGATTTGAGCATGGGAGTGCGTGCGCTAATCCTTGGAAATACCCAGAAAGTCCTCTGCTGAAGCGATGGAAGGTTAAAGTTCAAAGCTTCGCTAGGTAGCCATCGTTTCCCACACTCGTCACGTGGTAGCTCTGTTCTTCACGTGGTTGAGTTTAACTCTGAAGCTTCAACTATCGCGAGGTTGGTGCGCTCTCGCTGGATTGAGCTTCGCGAGGATCCTCGCAAGGCTTTAATAGTTTCTGAGCTACGTGAGAGTCCATTTCTTGATAGATCTTTGCGAGGATCCTCGCGAAAGGTTTGAGGCTTTTCTGAACTGCACGACAACTCCTTTGATGCTTTGTATCTCGTGGCAACTGGGCGGCGATGACAACTTTCTGAAGCTCTCGTCTCACTGCTATTAACGCGAGGGTGAGAGGGGTCTTCTTGAACTGCGTAAGACTACGTGACCTTTAACTTCTTAACTTTGCGGGAGTTGCGCGACTCAAGGCTTCTGAAGCTCTTCTGTCACTCCACTGCGTGAAAACTTCTCGTGAAGTCTTGGGGAACGTAGTCAGGATTGTGCGAAGCCTAAATTCCTAAATCCTTTGGAGCTTTGTCAGCTGCGCGAGGCTTACCTCAGGTCTGGATTCATGGCTCATTCTTCTGAGGAACTTCTGGGGTCAAAACAGGCTCCTTAACAAGATTTATGGCCTTATTTTACTACTGTTTATTACCTACAAAAATAGCTTAGCAAACATTTATTAAAGGGCTAAGGGTCTAATCACAGGTTAAGTTAAGGGGTGAAAAGTGGTACTTTTCAGGTCTTAACACACCCCCAAACCTAATCTTTGCTAGTCCCTTAGCAAAGCTACATTAAATCAACTACAGGAGTTAAATGCCACTTTCGTAGGGAGCACGGATACATTTTGCATATGTACCAAGCCTTTTAAACCCCTAGGTGATCCCTAGTGGAGGAGTGAAGTCTCCTGAGGGTTTTCAGTGAAGACACCCACAAACTTCTCAATGAGACAGTTAACAAAAGTGCATGATTATCAAGTGAGCAGTCAAGAAATAGAGTTAGTTCACCCTTGAATCAGTAAGAGATATAAGAAATTCAAATACCTTGGCTGCACAAAAATTTAAACAGTATAAGCTTCTCATGAAAGCATAGCATTTCCAATCAGTTTACACCAAAGAACAATTCACATGTGTGTCAGCACTGAGCTCATCACTAGATCAAAAATTGGGTTGTAGATCATACTTAATGCATTCAATATCAGACCCAAAACTCTCCAGGGCATACTCTCATGAGGAACTTTTAAGGGTTTCACTTTCTCTCAAGTTTAAGAGCAGTTACATCCCCCAAATGGGTCTGTAAGCATGAGCATAGGCAAAGCTCTTAAGTGCTGGCATCATTGACAGATCCTCACCATAGATTGGATAACTCTTTATCTCCACATGACAGCTCACTCAACTTTAGATCACAAGGGCTTTAACTGGGCTGTAATGTGGCTTATGGAGTGGGGTTAAAAAGAATGGAAGGTTGAAAAGGGGTTCAAAATTGAGAAATCAGTAGGTGAAGAAGGTGATTCATGACTTCACCTTCTTTAATTCAGCTCCTTTCATCTTCTTTGAGGTTTTCAGATTTGAAGTGATCAGTTTCTCTTCTTGATTTCAATTTTCCCAATGAAAGTTCCCTCTTGACTCCTCTCTTACTCCTCTTCATTATTATTTTTGTGTCTTTTTTATGCATTTTTCTTCTTTTTATTTTGTTTTTGCTATTCTAAAATGCCACCATTTTCTCAGTTACCATACTGCCAGAATTTTGAGATACTTTTTCTCCATTCACCTAGTGTTGACCATAGCTAGTCCATCTTCAACTCTTTCTCCTTTACCTTCCGAATTCTCAGAGTGAGGGTAGGCTGAATCAGGTTCATAGGTTCAGGTACAAGTACTCAGGTGCATTTTGAAGAAATTTAGGATTTAAAGCTCAAAGGGGGTATGGACAAGGGCAGTTGCTTAAGGTTGGTCTATTTAGGCTCAAACTGTCCAAGAGAAGGCCTTGATCCTTTCCTAAGTCTCATGAGTGCTGTCAGTTGTTTCAACTTGGAGCTGCCTAACTTCTAGTGAGCACAGTGACTCAGCCAGTCCTTAGAGCTAGAAGAAATTGCCTTAGTCACTCCTCAAAGAAATTTTTTTTTGTATAGGCCCAAATCTCACTGGTTATGGTCTTCCTTTGAATTCTTAAGTATGTCCTTACCTTTTTCTCTCTCTAATGATTCACTAAGTGTTGATACAAGTGAGTTTCCTTGGTGATCTCATCATGGATATGTTAAAAGTTTGTAATACCTAAAGTCTAGAAAAAATTTTAAATTTCATTATTTTTCTAATTCTCCAGTGAACATGACCCATTTCCATCTTACTCACATGATTCTGCTGCACTTAGGTTAACTATTCTATTGGCAGGATCTGCCTGCCACACCCCAATCCTGCCACACCCCCAAACCTATGAGGAGCAGTGTCCCCACTGATTCAAAGGTGGGTGTGCAGCAGATTTATTAATGACAAAATAAAAGGAAATAACATGGAGCAAAACAGACACAAGACAAAGAAAAATAGCAATGATAAAAGAAGAAGATCTATTATAAGAGAGAAATATATAAAATGAAAAACACCAGGAGAAAAAGAAAATGCAGAAACAGAAAAATCCTAGGTACAAGCTAATCGGAGCCTGAATCAATCCCAGTCCCAACCCATCTTCTTGGCATGCTCTCGAAGGAGAGCCTCTTCCTCTTTTTTCTTTCGTTCCCTCCCTTTCTTTCTTTGGGCTGCATTTTTTGGCATGGTTGGAGCTTTTAGTGCCCTCACCCTCATTTTGGGGGCCTTTGGTGCAGGAGGGATCACTGGGGATTTGTCTGTGGTTTGCTCAGGTGATTTAATAGGACTTTTTCCTTTGGGACTCTTCCCTTTTGGGCCCTTCCCTTTTGGGCCTTGCCCTTGCTGAGTCTGAGGGGGAATAAGAGGAGATTTTACTTTTTCTGGCTCAGGAGGGACAACCGGGCTCTTTCATTTATCTTGCTGGTTTAGTGGTGGTGCCTCCTCAGACTGGGCAGATTGTTTTTTTCCAATTTTTATAGAGGCAGTTGTGTGAGTAGTCCTCTTAGTTGTAACTTTCCTTCTCTGAGGATAAGTTTGATCAGCAGGGTCTGATGAAGGAGGAGCAACAGGATTTTTAGCACTTGGATCCATAGGTGGTGCAGAGTCAGACTCTGAATCAGAGGGAAAAAGAGTAGTGGGATCCAATCCAAGGGCTGCAACAGCCTTTCTGCATTCATCTTTGGAAAGTAACCGACCATGGGGGTCATCCTGAGTAGAAGCTCTGGTGACCTTTGGGGGTGCGGATGGAGGTGCAGGCTTTTTCCCTTTTTAGGCAATAGTGGCTCTTTTGGAGGGAGAAGGTTTCTTGGAAGCAGCCCTTTTCTCTTGGGTGCAGGAGATTTAGCAGGCGGAGGCACTAGAGCAGGAGGTGGTGGAGGTACTTGAGTAGGAGGTGTAGGAGGAGGAGATGTAGATGTAGGAGCAGGGGTAATGGAAGAAGATGGTCTAAGGTGTGTGGAAGGTGGGGCCTCAGGGGGTGCTGTAGCAAGAGGGGTGGCCTTAATTGGTTGGCCTAACAGAGATGCAATCCTTTTTTGTAAAATTTTAATATGCTTTTCAGCATAGAGGAGTTTGGCATCAGAAAGCCCCTTAGTGAGCCTGTGGATCTCTTGAGCATTGTTAAGTCTCTTTTCATACATTCGGGCTCTCTTTTGCTCTAGTTCGGCATTGGCTTTCTCCATCTCCTCATTCAGTTTGTAGTAAGTTGCCACAGACTTTTTCTCATTGAGGGTCTCCAAAATTTTCTCCCACCCCCGTGAAATACCTACCAGCTTCTCTCTGTGAGCAAGCTTCAGGTCACTCAACTTCTGCAGCAAAGGGTACTCAATGGATTGTCTAAGTTGGGCCATTCCCCTAAGAACATCCCTCTTGATGTAGGCATTGTCCCTCATGGCATAGAGGAGGGTGAAGTATGGAGGGGTGTAAGAGGAATGTCTTGGTAGGATAGGTAGAAAGGGAGTGAAAGAAATAGAAGGTGATGGGTCCTGGAGGGGTGGAGTAATGGTGGTAGGGAGGACATTCACATGTGGGGGCTGGGCAAAAGTTCGGGGTCTGTTTGAGTCGAGTTGTCCGAGAATCTAGGAGGAGGTAATATGAGAGGTGGAATGGAGGGCATGGGTGGAAAAGAAAATGAAGTGGATGCAGTGGAAGTGGGTGAAGCTAAGGAAGGGTAATAGGGGATAGTGAATGGGATGAAAGGAACTAGTGGGGCCAAAAGTGTGTGTGGGTGGATGGAAAATGTGGATGGGAAAGGAATGGGTCTGTTTGGGTGGAAGTGTTGGTAAATTGTGGCAGAGGTAATATGAGTGGGGGAAGGATAGGTAAAGTGGGGAAGGAGTGGTGGGGTATGGTGTCTTGGAGGGTGAGGGTTGTAGTTAAGTCAATGGGGGAAAGATCTGGTTACACTGTGGAGTCAGAGGTTGAAGGGGACTGGATTTGTGGGGTAGGAGGTGGTTGTGCAGAGATGGGTGGTTTTGTCAATGTTTGAAGGGTGGATTTGATGTTGGCGATGTCAGTCTGCATTTGGTCTTGGGTATGTGTTGTGGTTGATAGTTGTCATGTATTGGGGAAAGGATATGGGGAAGTGTGTTTGGGTTTGTTGGGGGTGGAGTATGAGAAGAAGAGGGAACAGGTTGGAAAGGGGAAGTAGGAGCATGATGGAAGGTTGTAGGAGGAGGAGATGGAGGGTCTGGTGAGTGATGTGGGGAAGGAAGTGGGGAATCTGGGAGAGGGATATCATGGGTTGGCATGGTGTCAAGCAATGTAGTCATGAAGGCCTGATATCCGGAAGTAGTGGCGAGGTTAAAGTTAAGGTCTGTGAGTGGTGGTGAAGTAGGGATGGCTGGGATTGTGGCTGGGTCAATGTGTATGGTTGCAATGGTTGTTCAAAGAGTAGGGTGTATCTGTGAGGGAATGGTAGAGGTTGTGGTCTTCCTTTTTAGGTAGGATATCAGGGGAGGGCTGTCAGGGTTCTGTGCCGGTGATGGAGGAATTGGGGCTGGGTATTGAGGTAAGGTAGGTGAAGGTAAAGGGCTGTCATGGGAGTCAATGTCCTCAATAGTACTAATCACAGGGAAACGTGAGGGTACGGATAAGGGAAAGATGGAATAGGCAAAGGAACTAATGGAGGGACAGGGAGGGCTGGAGTAGGAGGTGTGGTGGATGGAGGGACTGCTGCAGTAGTAGAGATGACAAGATCTTCCACCACCTTCTTCAGAGCAGGTGCTCTAACCATCTTTTTGGGAGCAGGGGTGGCCTTTGCAACAGCAGCTCCTGCTCCTTGCTCTGTAGCAACCTGAGCCTCAGCCTTCTTCTTCTTCTTTTGGGGATCCATTAGACTCCTGCTGATCCCCCATTGCCTCTTTGCAAAAGTTGTAGGGGTGAGGTCATCAGTTAATTCTCCCACTGGTATCTTGTACCCCCCCTCAAAAGTAATTTGGTAATGAGTCTTACATAGGGGAGAGTGTAGGGCTTCTTTTTCTGTCCTAGCTTCACCATCACATCCTTCATTGCTTCAAAAATTAACCTTGCAGCATGAAAACCGTGGCCCAGAGAAAAGGAATAAACAGCATCAGCGATAGGGGTCCTCCTCTCCTGCTGAAGGCCGACACAATAAATGTTCTTTCGCAAAACTTGATCAATGAACAGAAGTTTAGGGTCTAGGTCTCTTCTCCTGATGGAATCCCCTGTGGCCTTCAATCCTCTGGTAAGGGCCTGTGTAATGGTATCAATGGGGGCACTCACAGGGGGGCCATATCCACAGTTGGGGCCAAAGATAGCAGGGATGCCCATCACTTCAGCAATCAACTCAGGGTTGAGTAACATTTCAAAATTGTCAACTAACATAAGGAGGCCTAGCTGCCCATGTTGGTCTGGTCTAGCCGTAATGTGCTGGTAAAAGAGTTGCACTAGTCTAGGGTAGGCTAGTGCAAGGATAGCTTGCAGCAGGGGGGTCAAACCAGCCTTGCGCATGAACTCAATGGCAGGGGCTGACAGAGGTTCCGTTTCAAAGAAAGATAGGTCAAAAACAGCTTCAGGCTCCAAGGGAATGGGAGTCAGGAGCTCAGAGGGTGTAGAGTAATCAGGTGTTAGCTCAGCCACTTCCTGAACCACTTCTTTCCCTTTTTACGGCACCGTTGAGGACTTGGCCTTCTTGGGAGTGGGCTCCATGAGAGCCTTATCGCTTGCTCTATTCACAGGTGCGCCCTTAGGGGCCATTGAACTTCTCCTCTGTGAATGTGTAGTTTAAAAAACATAAAGAAAAGGTTGAGAGCTTAGTCTTACCCTAAAACTTAGGGTTCTATTCAATCTGATGCACGAAAGACCGCGAGAGCTCCTATCTGAGGGCAACTGGTGATGGAGGCTGTAGGAGCAAATCCCCAGAATTTGAAGGTGAATGGGGGACTGTAGAAAGGATGCTGGAGGAGAGAGATTAATGGGAGTCAGAGCTAAGGTTTCGCTGGCTGGAGAAGAAAGAGAAAACAGAAAAGGAAAGCAGCGCGGGGTTGGATTATATATATCGCGAGGCTTGACGCGCTTTAAAATTATCTGCTCACTGGATAGAAATGAGTGGGTCGCGAGATTGGATATTCATCTAAACTGCGCGAGGAAGCCCACACAACTATGTTTGAAACTCGCGGTAACTAAGCAGAGTAGTTCCTTATGACCTGTGCGAGAGGAAGCCAAGCCAAATCTTCAGAACCTCGCGACGGCTTAAACAGAGTCAAAAAATTACACACCCACTAGTCAGCCTTTGACCTTTATTTTGTGGGTGGATTCTCTCATATGCTCTCGTCCAGGGACGCCCTTAGTCATTCTAAACAGAACTCTCCATGCTTTCCCAACAATTAATCATGCAATTACTCAAAAAGCATTTAATCAAAACCTCATATCCAAAAAAAGCATTCTCATTATCAAAATAGTATAATCATCATTCATTCACTCAAAATCATCAATTCAAAGGGGACAAGAAGCAAAGCAGGTAGAAGAACTTTTACGTCATATACACTCACACTCCGACAAGATCACTAGAAATTCCTATAAACAGAAAAAAAAAATGAACCATACTAAAATACATAACATACACAATGCACAGTTCTGTGAATCAATTTAATGAAAGTTCCCCCTGCCCCTCAAGGTTTGAGGATCCTTCACCAATCAAAAATTGGCCCTTGGGATTAACCACTGGCTGACTGGGCAACCTCCCCTCCTCTCTTTTAGCAAAGGCATTCGCTAGGTGGCCAATCTGCTCTTCCATCTTCTTTATGCTCTGACCATGAGAATTCACAGTCTGACCCACGGACCCAGGTTTTGCAGTGAGGTCAAGACCTGGTCCTCGAAAGAAGTATTTCTTGGTTGAGATGGGGGTAAGACTAATTGATTTTGTTGCTGATGGGGCTGCTGCTGGTGTTGGAAATTAGACCTAGGGGCATATCCCTAATTGAACTGTTGTTGTGGCCTTTGGGGTAAGGCCAACATTTGCTGGGGCTGCATATAATTGTCTTGCCTCCACCTCAGATTTGGGTGGTCTCTCCATTGGTTACCAGCATTTTGGTGTTGGTATCCAAATGGCTGTCTGTTGTAGCCACCAGATTGTTGTTGGCCAAAAGATTGCGCAGCAGCAGCATGTTCCAATACCAATCCAGGATATTGCCCTGCAGATGGACATTCCTCTACTGTGTGTTGTGGGGACTGGCATATCAGACATGCCTCCACCACTTGAGCAGCCCTTCTGGGTTGCATCACAGTCAGTAATTTGCCAAACTTCTCTGAGAGGTTTGCCATCTGCAGCTACAGATCGTTGTTCCCAGACACCTCATAAACTTTTTCTCTTGACAATGCAGCAGGCCCCACTTCCGACACAGACTCCTGACTAGTTCCTGCCAGGGATAGCTTTTGAAAAGCATTTTCACTGATTACTTCAAACAATTCCCATGCCTCATCAGCAGTCTTGTGCATCTAGGTTCCACCACAAGAGGCATCAGCCATATCTCTATTTTTCTCATCAATCCCATTGTAGAAGCTTTGTACAAGCTGCCAGTCTGGGATCTTGTAGTGGGGGCATTGTTTGAGCATTTCCTTAAACCTATCCCAGGCTTGATTAAAATCCTTAGTTGGGGATTGGGCAAAAGCAAGAATTGCCTTCCTCAACTGGCTAGTTTTTGTCTCAGGGAAGAACTTTGTTAGGAACTTGGTCTGTAGGTCTTTCCACGAAGTGATGCCATTGTCGGGAAGAGTAGCCAACCAGGTACTAGCCCTATCCTTCAGAGAGAAGGGAAAGAGCCTGAGTCTAGTGGCCTCTGGTCCCAAACCAGCGATATTGAATGTGGTGCACAAGGCCAAGAACTGGTCAATGTGCTTGTAAGGGTCTTCCTTGCTAAGCCCATGGAAAGACGGCAGCATCTGGATGCTTGAAGTTTTAATTTCATAATTCCCCTGAACATCAAGGAATTGAATGCTAAATGGAGAGTTATAGTCATCTGGAGCATTCAACTCCTTGAGAGTTCTAGGTTGTTCTTCACCCATGACTACTGTCTCAGATTCAATTGGGGGCTCAACTGTGGTGTGCCTGTTCCTTCTAAGTCTTCTACCCCTTTGTAGCTCAGGGTTGAAAGGCTCTAAAGTAGGACTAAGAGATCTCCTACCTAGCATACAAACACACCAGCAGGGACAACTCCTTGCAGGCACATTGTACTTGACTCAAAGAATTTTTCTAACAAATTTACAACTATTTAAGAAAACATAAATTTACAACTATCCTAAATAATTGCTATGGAATTTTCAAAGAAACTAGACTGAGTTTTCAAGGTTAGAGAATTGCAAACAGAGGTAGCTAATCTCCAAATGCAGTTCACTGTCCTTCTCTGCTACTGTCTAGATCTGCAAGAAAGATTCAAAATTACATCAGTAGTATCAATTATTCACAGCTACAAAGAATACTAAAAATACAAAAACCCTAGGGGCTACTATTAGATCAACGTTCCCCGGCAGCTGCGCCAAAAACTTGTTGTCGACTCCCAGTGTGCTTACTTTATTTGTTGGTGGTAAAAGTAATTTAAAATCAAAGTAAAACAAGGGATGGAATCAGCACAACTGAGAAATCCTAGACCTGCAAGATATAGGGTCCATTGTAGCAAATTTTGATAAGTAAGAGTTTGTCCCACAGGGAAAGGTGATCTACGGCTCCAAGAGAGCCATCTCTAGTAGTCCCTCCAGATCTGACTACAGATCTGGCAGTCCTAAAAGGAAGGGAGTTTAGGGTCACTTATTCTAAATATCCTATGGTAGCCTAATGAACTAACTACAGAAAGGGTTGAGAAGATGGATGGAGTGTGGGAAAATAAATATAAAAGGGTGAGAAGTATGCTATTGGGTCTAGATCAGAGGAGTTTTGTAACTCAGATTCAAATATGATGTTATAGAAATCCTGTCCAATGGCTACATTATCACCACTGAGGAGAAAGAATCCAACCCATCTCTGTGCCATGATCCAATCCCTTAAGACTATAACCTGTCCACTCAAATGGTCACAGACTATCCCATAGGGGAACCACAGTCTAGAGATGGGTCAAAACAAGTTAATCATTGTAGGCACTACTTCATCCAGGCTACAAGCTCAAGAATCCATAGGGAACCTCAACCTCTAAATCTCTATGTGTGGGGATAGGGCTGTATAGGACCATGTTAGCCCAGACACATAGAACCAGCAAGGGATTGAGTTCAACCTTCAATCTAGCTGTCCATTGCTTGAGTGGAAATACAATGGTCCAGTCACAAGCCTATAATCTCCATAACCAGATCAGATCTAACATCTGATGGCGGGTCTATACAAATATAGGGGAGTCTGCCTTTGTACAATCTCCCACAAGGCTACAAGCACATGTGCAGAGAAGAAGAATCCATCTTGGATCCTACGGATTGGCTTCACCCTAAGGCTATAGCCTGTCCACTTGAATGGTCACAGACTATCCCAGAGGCTATCCTCCTCATAGAGTCCAAAACAGAACAGTAATATTTCTGCCACCACCATGGTCATAAGGCTACCAGCTCAGGCTCCCATGGGGATTTCAGATCAAGTGGGTCCTGTGGTGGGGCTAAGGCTGTATTAGACCATGATAGCCCAGACACACAGGTCACTTGGATCTGAATGGATCCTTAGAATCAGTCCTCCATTGCTTTGAATCACAGCCAAAGCAATGGCGGATCACAAGGCAGCAGCCTTGCATAGAGCATCTCTCACTCGCACACATCCCATAAAAGTACATATCCTATTACAAAACATCCATTAAACTAGTTCAAAAATACATACAAAGGCATAGCCAGCAAGTGCTGGACTATGGAGAGAAAGAAAAAGAAAAAGTAAAACTACTTACAACTACAGACGAACAGAAAAGAAAATGATCTCAGATCTCGTATCAGTGATAAAGTCTGAGCTCCTAAACCTAAACCAAGTTTGGGTTTATATAGCAGTGGTGTGGCGGCGCATTAGGGTTAGGATACCCTAATTTTAATGATGCCACGTGGCCAAATATTGTTCCTTTGATGCCTCGGGGCACGTGCACAGAGATTTGAGCATGGGAGTGCATGCCCTAATCCTTGGAAATTCCCAAAAAGTCCTCTGCTGAACTGATGGATGGTTAAAGTTTAGAGCTTCGCTAGGTAGCCATCATTTCCCAAACTCATCGCGTGGTAGCTCTGTTCTTCGCATGGTTAAGTTTAACTCTGAAGCTTCAGCTGTCGCGAGGTTGGTGCACTCTCGCTGGATTGAGCTTCGCGAGGATCCTCGCGAGGCTTTAATAGTTTCTGAGCTACACGAGAGTACATTTCTTGATAGATCTTCACGAGGATCCTCACAATAGCTTTGAGGCTTTTCTGAACTATGCGATAGCTCCTTTGATGCTTTGTATCTCGCGGCAACTGGGCCGCAGCTGCGTGACAACTTTCCTGAAGCTCAAGACTTCACGAGAAGTTCTCGTGTAGTGGAGTGACAGAAGAGCTTCAGAAGCCTTGAGTCACGCAGCTCTCGCGAAGTTCAGAAGTTAAAGGTCGTGCAGTCTCGTGCAATTCAAGAAGACCGCACCCACGTACATGTGCTTGATCCAATGGAGCACCTGTTTCATGGTGTTCAATAATGTCGCGTGCTATATAAGCTTCAAAAATCCTCATTTTACCTACGCTATCCATTTTCTTCTTTAGTCTTTACCTTTTATTTCTTCCTAGCATCTAGATGTTCGTGCTTCCGTGATATCTCTCGATCCGTTAATCCATTTTGAGCATAGTTTCTTCCAATCTTCTTAGTTTTTCGAGCTTTGCTTCTAAGATGGAGTCTGAGGGTGGTGATGGACTTGACTGGACTGCTTCTGAGTTAGAGGGGATGATGGTAGGGGAGATCAGTGAGACTTTCGAGGTTCGCACCGATACTGAGGTCTTGGTAGAGGGCGATACTAAGATGGTGGTGAGGGTGGTCAGACCAGAGGGTGGTGATGAGGGTGAGGATGATGGGGACGATGAGGACGATGTTGTCCTTCGTCAAGGTGAGGATGCGATACGTATCCCTTTAGAGGAGTTCTTCGCGCGAGACCAAGTAGGTACCCATAAGCAAGACTCTTCCTTTCTATTCTTAGGCATTTGGGTCATAACCTAGACTTCTAGGATCTGAAAACCCTTTCAATTTACATCGAACCTGCATCTAGTGTAGAGTGCGTGTTCATTCATGCATCATCTCTGTATCTAGTTTTAGGTTATGTTTACTTTATTGTTCTATTTTTTATCATATTTTGCGTGTTCCTTATAAATCATCATCGTAGTTCGTGATTTTTACATGTGTTGTTATTCACTATTTTATCTTATTAGGCTTAGATTTATTCATTGCTCATAATTCTTATCAGTTTTAGTGTGGTAATTAGCTTTATCTTGCTCATTTTTATTTATTGATGTTTTTTATTTATATTATTTCTTCGTTTATCACTTGTTAGGAGACCCCGATGCTGGCTATCAGCACTGTGTGGTAGAAGTCCCATGCCTGGTACCGTGCTCTGCCTGAATTCCAGCGGGCGCCGATGATGGGGTTCAGCTTTGGGCAGATTTTGGAGTTTGAGCCTTTCCAGGTCGATTGAGGTCGGATCGGTGCGATCTTGGAGAGGTGGAGAGATGAGCAGCAGGCAATGCTCTTCCCAGTTGGGCTGATGCTACCGACCCCAGAGAACTGGGTCTACATATTGGTATTAGATTCGAGGGGGAGCCGGTGACCGGTTGAATGGAGGGGGACTATTAGACTAAATGCGTGGAGATTCTCGGAGTCGCATATCGCTTTAGCAGATCGAGGATGGGAGTGGTCCGCGTTACCTGGTTCTTTAATATGTTTGCTAGTGGCTTCGTCCCTCCGAGACGCCACTCGGAGCTTAGAGGGTTATTTTAGGCACATTGTGAAACGATGGTGCGTCGAGAGCATGTTGTGGAGCAGAGAGTGTCGATGGATTGTGTGCTCCATGCATTCTTGATGCACTTCCTTGGGGCAGTACTCTTTTCTTCTTCCACCTAGGGATGCGTTATCGGGTAGTTCTTGCCGCTTCTCTGGGATCTGGATCGAGTCCCCACCTATGCCTGGGGCGTGGCGGCGCTGGCACACCTCTATGAGCAGTTGTATCGTAGAGGGAGAGGTGTAGCTACTATCAGTGGGTTTCTTCCTTTTCTTCAGGTGAGTCTTTGTTAATTATGGGTTTCTTCATTGTCTTAGTTGTCTAGTTTCTTATTTTAGTGATAGTTTTGTATTTTTCTAGTTCTAGGCATACGACCATTTCGCCATCTTATGCCCGTAGGTCCCAGTGGATATTACTATCACGTTCCCGCTGATGCACGTGTGGCGGAGGGCGTTGGGCCACCATCATCGATCTTCAGACCTGTAGACTGTGCGAGGTCTGTTCGAGGATATGCATACAGGGCAGGTACGTGCTGTCTACATTGTAAATGTCTTAGTCCTTTGAAGTTTTGAATTTACTGATGGTTGTTTCCTTGTTTCTGATTGTAGGTGATTTGGAGGCCCTATGTAGTGGGGGAAGATGTCGAGCAGCCAGTGACACAGTCCGGCCGACCCATCTTCAACTTGGACATCTGGGTCCACTGCTTTGAGAAGGTGGAGCGCATCCACTTTTCTCGAGAGCTCGACAGCTGGGGTTCCCTAAGGGAGTCCCTTCAGAGATTTGCCATAGAGTGACAAAGAGGATGACCAGTCCCTCTGGTCGAAACTTTTCATCGAGGGTTGGAGGCTCAGATTGCGGATTTTAGAGCTGGGGTGACCAGGGTGACTGGGTCACATGATGATGCAGATGCCTGAGAGTTTGCGAGGTGGTTTCAGGAGCTTAGTGGGGGCCGGCTCTTCACGTGTCCCTTCCATGGGAGAGGTTCCTTTGCTGTTGGCGGTCCTGAGTCTACCTCTACACTGAGGGAGAGGTTGGTTACACTCGAGGAGGGCCACCTTGGTAGGGATGTTCACAGAGCATTAGATGCCCCACACCGGGTGATGGAGTAGACGAGGCATGCTCCTCAACGTGATGAGGAGATGTTGCGCTCTTTGACAGATTCTGTTTTCCATGCCAGGAGGGCGGAGGATGAGCTGAGGGCTCAGCTGGCGGAGACCCGACAATCTCTAATGAGTTGGTTTATTTGTTTTGGTTGTTTATCACATATTTGTTTGGTTTTTAGTTAGTTTGACATCATTGCTTCATTTGATTTTTCTTGTGTGTTCTAGACTGAGAGGGAGGGCGAGGTTGCCTGTTAGACGACATTAGTTGACTCAGTGGTCAGCAGTAGGCCGATCGAGAGGTAGAGGCCAGCCTATGTTCAAAGATTGACCGATTGGTGAGTGTTTTATCTTAATTTTGGGTTTTATTAATCGTTAGCATTGTTTGCTTTGTCACTTCTTCTGATGCGTTTGTTATGTTTGCAGAGGTTAAAGTTAGTGGGTGCTAGGGCATCTGCTCCACCGTTTGATCCTTCTTCGACAGCTATGTCGAATCGGGAAGATCCCGTGATAGCTTAGCTTCAGGCTGAGTAGGAGCACTCAGTGAGTTTCATTGATCTTCTGAGTTGTTTGATTAATCATGTTCTTCTTTGTTTAATGGCATATTAATATTGGGTGGTATTTCAGCGTCAGATTGTCGAGAACTTTCAGGCGCGAGAGGCGGCAGCTGCCTCTTTACGTCTGGAGAGTAAGGTATAATGTGTGTGTTAGTTTTGGTGTTTCTGCTAATCTAGTTTTATCTGATGTGTTTTGTTTGGTTGGCTAGGTTCTTATGCTGGTGGTTCCTGACTCCGCTCTCGAGGCTCCCCCTCAGGAGTGTACTCCTATCCTTACTTAGGTATATTGTAGTTGGCATGGTTATATTTCATCTATTATTTTTTTAGTCATAATATTATCTGATGTTCCTTTTCCTTATGTCTTGTGTTGCAGCCATCTACGTCCGAGGCTCCTCCTCTGCCGCCCGGCGATCCAGTGACCGCCGCGACCGTCGAGTGCCTTCTTCGGGAGATGGCAGATTTGGCATGCTTCTCATCTTTTCTTTAGCTTTTCCTTCTTATGTGAGTGTGTTCAATTCTTGACTTTGTGTTATCATGTAGGCTCGTCAGCTCGAGGAGTCACGTCTGGAGGTAGCACGGGCGTGCGCTAAGCCAGGAGCGAGACGGGTTCTTGAACATATGCACAGTCGTGAGGACCTACTGGTGGACCTAATCGTCACGTAGGGGACTCAGACTGAGGCAATAGAGGCTGCTGATCAGTCGATGTGGTCTGAGTTGCAGGCTATGATAGATCGATTGCAATATCGACTGGTGAGGAGCGAGAGGGTCATTCGTGGGATGGTCGATCATCTTGCCGAGTCGAAGAAAGTGGGTGCTGGCTCTTTGGCTGGCCAGCATCGTCGTACGATGCGTGAGCGTGTCAAGGACTATGCTCATGAGGGATCCATCATCTGGGAGTTACTTGCTAGGGGCCCTTCGCGCTCAAGGTCTAGATGGACTGTTAGTCAGGCGAGCGAGGGGTGTTCAGTTGCTGAACCCTTCCTTCCCAGGGAGTGCCCACCCACTCTAGGTGTTGGGATCAAGTTTTCAGTGGATCAGTCTCTTGATCATCGGGCTGATGATACTGGGGATAGTGGTGACCGACCTTCTCAGAGTCAGTGCAAAGAGTAGGGTTGTAGTTCATTGTATATACAGGGGGTATGCCCCCGGTGTCAAGTTGTAAAAAATATTGATATATAGAGATCTTTTGGGTTTAGGTATACTTGTCTTTTGCTTTTCTTTTCTCGTTATGTTCTATACCTTAGCTAGTCGTCGTTGGCACCATCGCCTATTATCAGGACTCGGATGCTCCTTGAGTTGGGCCGGTAATAATTGAAGGTTGTCTTGTATTTGCACATGAGTATAGAATTGTTAGTAATTTTATTTTCCTCTTTGCTGATTGTCAAGGGGGGAGGTGTCTCAGATCGAGGCCTGGTATTAAAGATAGGTTATTGTCTCATTTTTCTCTTCTTTTTTTTTTTTTTTTTTTTATACTACTATTTTTTTATTACAAGAAAGGAAAATAGTGCAAGAGGAAAAGCAAATAACTGAAAGAAAAATCTTGAACTAAAAAAAAATGCCCCAGTGTAGGAGCGTGATGGAATAGGCAGTGCGGTATCTTCAGTGATCTTCCTGGGGTGATGACTTTGCACCTGTTCGTGAACAAGGAGGGGTCTCAAACTGATTCCTTTTCCAAAAAAATGCCCCAGTGTCAAGGTGCAATGGAGCGTTTCTGATTCATTTGGGTGTACTTGGGTCTATGAGGAGTGATATGCGTTTTGATGAATTAGTGTCGAGGGAATTCCTTGGAATTGTGATCAAACTGGGAGATTCATCTAGCCATATAAGTTGTATACTAGGGCTATACCTTTGGCAGTAATCATCCTATCCTATAGCCAGTAGTAGAGGGTGAGACGTAGGTAGTGAGTGGTTGCATTGGTCGTCATTCACGAGTTTTCGGTTTCATATCAGGGGATATCTTAGGATGGTTTTAACTCACTGTCCAAATATATAAATTAAGGGTTAAAAAGGGGTAAGGCTCAATGATGTGAGGGATTAGCTTGTATGACAATTTTGAAAAAATATAAGTAACAGTATTTTTCTCGGGGGGATGGGGGAGTGCCATGATTGAGTCATGCTTCGGCACCATCAAAGTCTCTCACTCTTTGGTTAGCAAGAGTTTGTCCTCCTCCCACCACCTTATGATCATATCTAGTACTCTTGGGACACCAGGGATGACCTCGCAGCTTGCTTATACTTTCTTAGTAAGATTACCAGGAATGTCCTCACGATTTGCTTACGCTTCCCTGAGCTCATTGACTTGTTCACCCGTTGCATTGTTCTCACTCGATTATGTATGTATATGTATTTTGAAAGCGACCTATTAACGTAAGAATGATGAGTTTTGATTGAACCTAACATCTTTATTTTTTATGCTCTAACATCTCCTCCAATGACATGGGAAAAGGGGTAAGAATCAGGTGTTACTTATATTGCTAGAAGAGGTCAGGTGTTCCACTAATCCTTTCGATCTGGTTTCCCAAATAAGAAGGCGGGCAGTAAGTCAGAAGCCTTCCAGGATATCCTGGGAAATGAAGGCGTACGATCGATGGATGAGTCTCGATGACTGTGGGGGTGATAAATATAAGTAGCTGATTATGGGATATGATGATGACGGGGCTAAGGGTAGTATTTCCTGAGGTACATGACATTCCAGTTAGGGAGCTCTTCCCCATCCTGATTCCCCAGCTTGTATGCATTTCCTGGGTATGCGGCTGATATAACATATGGGCCTTCCCAGTTTGGTTTCAGTTTTCCTTTTAGGTGGGCGTGTTTGGAAGGCATGATTTTCTTCATGACTAATTCTCCAATTTCAAAAGTTCGCTCAAGGACTTTCTTATCGTAGGCTCTGGCCATCCTCCTCTGGTATACTTGTGCATGATCAGATGTCCTTAGACGCGTCTCATCGAGTTGTTCTAGCTCGACGAGTAGAGCAATCCTCCTTTTGTCTAAGGATAGCTCATCATCAAGTTGGATCCTTAGGGAAGGTACTTGTATTTCATAAGGTAGGACTGCTTTCATTCCGTACATAAGGAGATAGGGAGTTTGGCTAGTGGCAATGTGAATAGAAGTTCTATAGGCCTAGAGTGCTTCCAGTAGTCGTTCAAGCTAGTCGGCTCCATTGCTCATCTCCACTATTCACTTTAGAATATAGATTAGAGTCTTGTTTGTGGCTTCTGCTTGTCCATTTCCCTAGAGATAGAACGGTGATGAGTGATGTAAGTCGATGCCGAATCTTTTATATAGTCTCTTCATCTTTTCTGTGATGAATTGTGGTCCATTGTCGGTGAGGAACATCCTAGGTACTCCAAAGCGGGTGATGATATTCTGAACAATGAACTTCGTGAGCATAGAGGCAGTGATTCAGACATATGACTCGGCTTCCTCCCACTTGGTGTAGTATTCGATTGCTATGAGTATGAATGCGTGCTTGTAAGTATTCCCAACCATGTCCGTGAAGGGTAATGTCGAAGGCCCACATCGAGAATGGCCAAGGTGAAGTTATAGGATTCAACGCAACTGATGGAGCTTTGAAGAGTGTGGCATGTTTTTGGCATTGTTTGTAGAATTGAACGTAGAGGTGGCAATCCCTTGACTTTGTCGTTCAGAAGTAGCCCTGTCTGCCGGTGTGAGCACTGCAGTCACTGTCGTGTGCTTCTCGGATAATGTATTAGCCTTTGGCTGACATGACACACCGTAGCAGTACTCCTTTTGTGAAGGCTTCTTTGTAGAGTATTTTGCCCAGGATGCAGAACCTTGCGCATCAGTTTTTGATTGTCTTTCATTTGATCTTCGTTGGGTAAGGAGGGACATGACAATGCTTCAGGGAGTTCCATATATCAAAATACCATGGTTGTTCATCGTCGATTGGCGATTTCTCAAATTTGAAGGTTGCGACATCAGCTTCTTTCTTTGTGTAGTTGTCAGAGGTAGGTCATTCTTTGTTCATGATGGCTTCTGGTGAAGTTGGCAGTTTTGGCTTTTTCTGCCAGGCGACTTCGTGTGTTCGCTTTGTTAACCTCTCGATGAAGAAGGATTTGGTGTTCTATCCGACTGGTATATGAATGACGGAGGCTATTGTGGCGAGAGAGTTTGCGAGTTCGTTCTCTAATCTAGGAATGTGCATGAAAGAGATTCTTTCGAACTTCTTTATCAAAAATTGAGTTGTCTCTACGTAGGCCATCAGTCTTCTTTCTTTGGTGTTCCATTCTCCGATGACTTGCGAGATCACAAGCTTGGAATCGCCTATTGTCTTCAACTACTTGACACCTAACTTTAATGTTGTCCGTAATCTAATGATGAAGGCATCATATTCAATGATGTTGTTGGTGACTGGGAAGTCGAGTTGGAAGGCTTTCAGTATGGCAACTCCTCCTGGCCTCAATAGGACTATCCCGATGCCTTTTCCTTTGTCATTAAGGGCGTCGTCGAAGTAGAGGCTCCATGAAGTCTTGTCGGTCTCTTTGTTGTGAATTGAGAGGAGATCTTCGTCAGGGAAGTCTTCGTGTACAGGTTTATTGCCTGGGAGTGAAAGGTTAGCGAGGCAACTGGCAATTGCCTATCCTTTGATAGACTTCTGCGTGACATAGGTGATATCAAATTCTTTTAAGGACATATGCCATCGGGCGATCTTTTCGGATGTAGAGGGCTTCTCAAAGATGTACTTCAAAGGGTCCATACGTGCTAGGACTAGTATCTTGTGTGCTCTGAAGTAGTGCCGTAATTTTGTTAAGGCCCATACCAGTGCTAGGCATGTCTTCTCCATTGGCGTGTATTTGCATTCGTATTCGACTATCATTTTACTGAGAGAGTAAGTGGCCTTCTCTCTCTTATCGTCTTCTTCATATTGTCCAAGGATTACTCCCATGGCCTTCTCATTTGTTGACACATAGAGGATCAGGGGTTTTCCAGGAACTGGCGGTGATAGGATTAGCGAGTTGAGGAGGTACTCCTTCATATTGTCGAAGGCTTACTGACACTGGTTATCCCATGTATACTCGGCCCCTCCTTTAAGTAGTCTGTAGAAAGGATCACATATGTCTGAGTGCTGGGAAATGAATCTCCTAATGAATTATAGTCTTCCTATCAGACCTCGTAGTACTTCGATGTTGCTAGGAAGTGGCATCTCGAGGATGGCTTGGTCGACATTGATTCCTCGCTTGCTAATAATGAATCCCAGTAGTTTTTCAGAGGTTACTCTGAACACACATTTCTTCGGATTCATCTTTAGTTGATACCTTTCTGATCTCTATAACACTAGTTGTAACACTTTAGCATGTCCTGCCCGAGTCTGGGACATAATATGTCGTCAACGTAGACTTCCACGCACTTGTGCATCATGTCGTGAAAGATGGCCATCATGGTGTGTTGGTATGTGGCTCCAGCATTCTTGAGCCTAAAAGGCATGATGACGTACCAGTATGTTCCCCATGGCATAGTGAAGGAACTCTTCTCTTGGTCAGATTCTGCTAGTTTGCTCTGATTGTATCCTGAGAAGCCATCCATAATGGATAACATCTCATGTTTGGTAGTATTGTCAACCAGATTGTCGATGTGAGGGAGCGGTGTATACACCCAAATTTAGCCCAAGGCCCGATCGAAACACCTTTTGAGAGAGGTGCACTTCCGAGTTTTTGATGGCATGCATGAAACCTTTAGGAATCACCTTAGAACCCCTAATAACCCTTCCAAACCCTTAGGAATCACCCTAGATCCATTAGGAACCCACCCCAAACCTTTAGAAATCAATCCCAACCCTTAGAACCCGTCCTGAACCTAAACCTAATCGTATCACACAATGGATGAGGAGGGGCACATTGGGACTAGCTATGGCCTTTTACTATGATCGAATCTCACACTATTAAAAATTAGAAGTCGTCAGCTTTCCAACGATCAAGGAATCGCCTCAATCGGAGGTATACATCAAAAGATATGGCAAATCGAGCCCGGAGGGCAGAAATGTAAGTTCATGTGGGCCCCCCTAGGGATTTGGCGCAACTAATAGTTGTGCCAGTTATAATTTTGCCTTGCGCAACTATTAGTTGCGCTAAGCTAATTCTCCCATATTTCAAGCCTGGCGCAACTAATAATTGCGCCAAGGTTAAAGGTGGGTCCCACCCTCGCGAACCAACTTCTAGGCACTGTTTAAAACGGTTTTACTGTAAATTTACCTGGCGCAACTATTAGTTGTGCTAGGCATATGAATAGTAAACTCTTGATTTTGCCTCAAAAATTGTAATTAGGGTTTGACTTGTTGACCTCCTTGATCCTTGGGTTGTGTTTTGCTAGTTCTGTTGCACCCATTCACTACTTATTTGCAACCCTTTAAGTGGCATAAGGCTTCACCCCATCATCCACCATTGGAGGACCTTCTCACACATCTCAAGGGTCCAAAAACCCTAGGAATCCTTAGATTTGAGATTACCTAATTGCTAACCCCAATTAGCACTTAAGTGGTCTCCTAATCCACCCATTTCCTATAAATAGAGACCCCCACCCCTTGGTTTAGGGGTTGAGAAATTTGCTTAACAGAGAAAGTGCTCATTGTAAGAAGTTCTTCATCCCTTTTGTGCACCATTTTCACCCAAATTCCAGAATCTCCCAACCTCATTTCAAGCTTGTTCTTGCATCCAAAACCCTTATCCTAGGTGTGTGTGATCCCCTAGCTTACCTTCCCTACCTCCTAGCATCAAGCCTTAGGAGTTAGAACCCCATTTTCTACCATACAAGGCCTTCAAAAGCTCATCAAAGCAAGCCACGCAAGACTCTCCTACGGTGCTACAAGGGCCCAAGCGCTCTGACTCTCCCCTTTCTTCTCCTATCTCTTTCTAGCTCCCTCCATCCTCCGATTTGTGTCGTTATGCCACCGACTTTTCGGTAGGAACGGAGGGGCACAAATAGGATTCTAACCCCTTTTGGGTAAGAGGAAGCTATTTTCCTTTCTTTTGCTTCATTTTATTTTTGGCCATAAGTACAGACCGTGTTAAGTGGGTTGATCGGGTGCCTAACACCTTCACGATCGATAACCGAAGCCCCTACCCAAGAGACTTTGGTGTAGACCGGATTCAGATTCATATTTTTAGCACTTCGGTGCTCATAAAAATGAACTAGGTTTCCCGGGACACTGAAAGCTTCGGTAGCGACTCTATATTTTTTTTTGCAAGCAAGCGCATCGCCGCGACGGGATCGTCAAAAATCTCACTTTCATAGATGGCGACTCTGGTGGGGAGTAGCTAGTAGAGCTTCCCCTTGAACTAGGCCTCTTTATTTTTATTTTCCTAATATTTTATTACTATTTTTCTATTTTATTTTTACTATTTTTTTTTACTCACCTCTCCGATTAAGTCATTTTACTTACCCCTACTTTTACGTCATTTATGAGCCTTAGCCGATTGGCGGGCCTACTTACACATAGTCTTTAAATTTCTTTACTTTTCCATCATTTTTAGTGCCTTAGCCGATTGGTGGACCTACTTGAGCATTGTCTTTCAATTTCTTTAATTTTCCATCATTTAAAGTGCCTTAGCCGATTGGCGGGCCTACTTGCGCACTCATATCCCAACAGTGGACGCTGGCCCGTAGTGGCGGCATGGGATCATCACCGCAGGTCTTTGAACTAAAGAAAACATCCAAAAAGAATAGCTTTGAAAAAAAAAAAAATTGAACCAAGTTAGGGAGCTTAATCAATTTGTTTTTTACAAGGTAGATTTTCAAAGGGTTACACACATACAACCAAAAAAAAAGATCTAGAAAAAAAAAAAAAAAAAAAGAAAAAAAAAAAAAAAAAAAAAAAAGAATAAAAAAAAAAAAAAAAAAAAAAAAAAAAAAAAAAAAAAAAAAAAAAAAAAAAAAAAAAAAAAAAAATAAAAAAAAAATTAAAAATATAAAAAAAAAAAATTTTTAAAAAAAAAAAAAAAAAAAAAAAAAAAAAAAAAAAAAAAAAAAAAAAAAAAAAAAAAATAAAAAAAAAAAAAAAAAAACAAAAAAAAAAAATTTTAAAAAAAAAAAAAAAAAAAAATAAAAAAAAAAAAAAAAAAAAAAAAACCAAAAAAAAAAAAACCACATCCCACTCTTTTCCCCCTATTAAACTAACACTTCCCCCCACCATATCAGCCCATTTAACATTTTATCCCAAACACCCTTCATCATCCTTTTTTCATCAATCCATTTTTATTAAAGCCATCCACATCATTCCTCCATCCAATCCATCCATACGATCATCTGATGTTCTCATAAGCACTCTCATGGATTCTCTCCAAAATCTCAAATTTAAACTCCATCCATGTCCACATAAATCCCATTACCTTCCAACCCAAGTCCATTAAATCCATGCCCCAACCCATATTAACTTGCCCAAGGCTCAATGCCCTAAATCCTCCCTCCACCCCATCTACACCCCCATCTGCCCAAAAACCCAACCTACCGGGCCCATGGCCCACCCCATGCCCATAGACACCAAGGCCCCACGAAGGCCCCTGGGCTAAATACATCAATGAGACCCAACCACCCAAGAAACAAGGCCCCAACCCAAAAACTCAAAAATGACTCAAAACCCAGAATAGTTATGACCCCATGGCCCATGCCCCACATGCCTAAAAAGGAGGAGGATGGCCATCAAGGCCCATACCCAACCCACCAAATATGGCTAGTACCCCTTATGGTCACCATCCCATAACCCCACCCATAGGAACCCCCATCCCCTCAAACCCTTCCATAAAGCCCAAGCCCCCATTTTCCCAACATTCCCACCCAAAATATCCAAAATCACCCCCAATTCCCCATCTGCCCCAAAACCTATGCCATTCCCCATACAATGCCAACCTTTTTTCCCATCCACATTCCATGACACCCAACCCATTTTCCCCAATCCCATCCATGCCCTTTTCACTTCCCCCCTATGCCCGATCCCCACATTCATACCACTTCCCTATCCGACCCCCATGAAGTCCCCATCTAGGTCATGCCCATTTCTTTGGGCCACATGGTTTTTAAACACCCACACTTTACCCTTCATCATCCCCTTGCCAATGCCCATCCCATGTCCTAATCCATCATTTCATCCACTTGACATAGATGGTAATCTTCCCTACCGCCATCCATCCATACCCAATCTCCTCTCACCCATCCATCAATCCTCCTTCCATGACCATGATGGAGAGATGTTCAAGCCTACTCCATGTGGAAGGCTTCTCAAAACACCTCCCTCCTCCACCCATGTCCCTAAACCCATCTCACACCTAATCTCAATCCTCCTCCCCAATGACCCCCATCAACCTCATAATCCACCCAACCCCATTACCCACCCTTTCCACACCCTACATGCCCAAGGCCAATGGCCCCAAGCTCCCAATCTCCCATACCCCAGGCTCATTGCCACCCAGGCCAGCCTGACCCTATCCAGACCCATGGCCCAGACCCTACGCCCTTGGCCCCGAGCAAACCAAGGGCCATGGCCCCCACCAGCCCATGGCCCCGACCCTATCAAGGCCCAAAGCCACAAGGGCCCATGGCCCCAGAGCCCACCAAGGCCCATGGGAAACCCCAACCAGCCCAGCCCACCAAGGCCCATGGCCCAAACCTCAGGCCCTTGGGGACCCTGGGCCCATTGGCCACATAAAGGCCAGGCCAAACCCACCAAGGGCCCATGGCCCAAACCTGGACCCATGGCCATCAATGCCCATGGCCCAAAATGACCAAAGGCTTCATGGCCCCAAACCCAAACCCATACTCATACCTTCCACAATACCCCCAACATTTCACCCCACCTTCACAAACATGCCATACCCCAAACCCAATTTTCCATGGCCCCACCCCAAGGCCATCTCCAAACCTTCCCCATACATATCAGGCCCCACCTCAAAGCCAAAAATCCCATCACCAACAAACCTTTCCTCACCCCCAATGGGCTCACCCACCACCCCCACTCATGTCATTCCCATCCAACCCGTTACAACAACAATAAGAGAATCCACCTCCTCCTTGCACATTATCTTAGCCAGCCGGTATGATGAGGGAAGATGAGATTAGAATAGCGAGGCCCTACCTTTGGGCATTGACCAGCCTTAACCCTCCTCCAATTGCCCACCCCTTGGTGGCCCAGTGAAATCCAACTAACTTGTTAGAAAGCCCTATTGTCAAAAGAGTCGAGGAGGCGATTGAAAGAACAGTTGGACAAAATACAAAAGCAGCTGATGAAAATGGGTGGTGTTGGAATCCACGCCACGGACTTCCAGATTATGCTTGTTCATTGAGGTCCCCTACCTAAATTTAAAATACCGGCCTTCGACAAATATAACGACACTGGCAATCCTATTGCGCACCTGAAGTCCTACTGTGGGGACATGTGCCAATACGAAGGGGATGAAAGACTACTAATAAAAGTCTTTCAGAAGAGTCTGACCGGTCCGCCTTTGAGATGGTTCACATCTTTAGAACCATCCATGATAAAAACGTGGAGGAACTTGACGCACCTCTTTCAAGAACAATATGTCTACAATATAGACATTGGGCCGCATAAGTCGGATTTGGCCCATTTGAGCGAACCGAGAACAAGACCTTCATGACTACTTAGGATGTTGGAAACGCTGGCCTCGGTCGAAAAAATAGAATACACGATGATGAGCGAGATAGATGATGATTTCAAAGAATACTCTACGCTAGTGATCTCAGACTTTTTGAGTGTAATAGCGGCCGATCTTTATTGATCTAGTGAAAATGCTAACCCGATGTGAGGATGCCATCGTCACGAATAAGAGGCTATGCGAATAAGAACATGCCGAGCGGACCCGGTGGGGTTCAGAACATTTCCAATATCAGGCCCAATAACAATACTACCCCGTTTTAATTTCAGGCAGCCTCACTAGCATTAGTTAGGCCTGAGAAGATGCAGAGAATAGGGAATGGGCAAGGAATACAAATGACTCCAGAGCATAGGAGAGCCCGCTACAATCAAGTTTTTACACCTCTGGGACAATCTTTGAGTGCACTTTTGCCCTTGTTAGTGGAAAAGGGATTAGTTGCTATCCGCCAACCACAACCTCCTCCTCACCCGATCCCAAGGAATTATAAACCAAATACCCACTGTAATTTTCATTAGGGTCCGGGTCACCCAACTGATCACTGCTTCCCATTGAAGCACGCAATCCAAGATTTGATCGACGCCAAAAAAATAATTCTCTCCACACCTTCTCAAGCAAACCAGCATGCAAACATCCATCAAGTGCTATTGCCCCCTCATCCTATCGGTGGAGCAGATCCCAGACCCACCATCAAAATGGTAGAGGAATATGAGGAGGAAGTTGAGTTTGACCCGTTCGATTACATCAGTGATCGGGGGAGTTATGTGGCGCCATTGTCAAGAAATGTTGAAGAAAGGAATATCGGGATAATTGAACCCCTGAATTTGTCAGATTATTTCCTTAACCAGACTCCACAAATTGAACCTTTGGATCTCAGGGTTTATTTTCCATCACCTACTCCCATCAATTATGCACATATCAATGCATACCAACAATACACCACCACCCCCGTCAATTACCCAATAAGTCATCAGGCCCCCAATCCTATACTTGCACCCGTTAGTTATCCATGGCCTGCGCCCACCTCATTGCCCTCAGTTCACCCACCTGCAAATTCCACCACCCCGGTCAATTACCAACAGTCCATTAAACCCCCGATCCCCTGCCAGCACCTACCGGCTATCAGTGGCCTACTTTTGCCTCCTTCCCCCTAGTATCACCCTCCTCAAGCTTCACCACCCCCATTCGGCCTAATTTTACCACCCACCCATCCATCACTGAGATAAGCCAGGTCTTACCTACCCTCCCAGAGCCATCAGTACATGCACTTTAGGTGTCGACGGCCATACCATTCCAGCTCTCAGGACCAACCTATGACCCTCATCAGGTCCCGCTAAGCTACAAGCAAACAGATGTCAATACCGACGGTAGCAGTAGGGAGGGGGCCATGGACTTCGTCACTAGGTCGGAGAGAATCTCAAAAAAGCTCAAGGCAACAACAGCAGTGTTGGTATCTTCTTAGTGTGCTTGATTTATGTGAGTTTTGAAAAACAGATTTATAGCTGCTAAATTACAGTGGCTCTAGACTATATAAACAAATAAGGAAATATCAGCACAGTTAGAAGAGAATTAGCCTGCAAGATCAGGGCCAATTGTAGCAAGGTTTAAAAGTAAGTGAGTGAAAGATCGTCCATAGAGAATTTGTTTAAAATGTAAGATAAACCTCTAGATCTGAGCTACCAGATCTGGCTTCTTATCCTATCTAGAAAGCTGATAAGATGAGAGGTTTGAATTTGTCACGTTTAACAAACTAAAAACAAAGAAAATTTAAAACTAAATGATCCAGATCCGAGTTGGGGGAGTGATTGAAACAAAGTTGGAGAAGTAATATCTAAATCTGATTTGGTCTTTGAAATCTAATGAGAATAACTCATTTCAATGAGAGGTGTTCCAATCTTCATCGGCTACAAGCGGATGTAAGAGAAATAAATCTAATTTAAGGATTAGGTTGAAGCTTAGGGCTATCGTCTGTCCGCTTTAATGGCCACAAACCATGCAGCAGTCTTTAATCCAAAGGCTTAGTTTAGAACAAGAAGCAGCACTACAAATGCCGTGAGAGATTAGGTTACCAACACTAATTCTCACGATTAATGAATCAAGGAAATTGCATGAAAAGCGAAATCTAAAGGAGTCTAATGCAATAAGGAGATCGAGAGGAACCCTTAACATGAGTCCAATTGAGAAAATACGGTTTCTGACAACCTTTTCAAATCCAATTACAATTACAGGGCACTTAAACAGCTCTCAGATTTGTAGTCTTGAATACAACTTTCTTTTGAATTACAGAAATGTCTCACAGCTCTCAATTGCAAGTCAAAGTGAAGCTATTACAGGGATTTCAAACAAACTATCAGGTTTGGAAATGGGGGAATAGGAATGAAACTCAAAATCTGGATGCCCAAATTGGGCAAATGGTTCGTCTATTTATAGTTTTCCCCAAGTCCAACTCAGATGTGTTTCAACCAATTAGAGGTGCTCAGAATGTATTGACCAATGGTGGTCGAGCACGAGGATCCAGATCATTCGCCAATCAGAATTCTTCGATTTGGTTCAGCCAATCAGGTGATAGAAGCATCAATTCTGTTATGTAATTCAAAAATCTGTTTGAGCTTCTAGAAGTTCCCGCCAAGTAATTTCATCTTTGGGTGTCCACATGGGGTGGAATATGCCTTTGGTTCGTGCTTAGAATCTTTCAAAATGTCCTTGGGTTTTAAAATGCATTGGGACGCGTGCAACAGATTACTGAATTGCCCTTGTTAAAGCTGCGAATCTCCAGAATACCTTTTCGCAGAGTTTAAGGGCCTTTTCACAAAGTGCTGTGACTTCTGAAGCTCTTTTCGCAATGTTCAATCTCTCTTCGAATTGAGTTTTCTCCTTTTCGCAAAGTTCAATCTTCTTTTCGAGGAGTTCAGATGCTCTTCGAAAACTAAGCCTGGAGGTTTAGTCCTTTTCGCAGAGTTCCAGGTTCTTTACGAAAAGTGTAGGTTCTTTGCGAAAAGAACTCTGTATTGCATTTCTCTGTTCGAATTGTTCCCTGCTTCTCTTACAGGTCTTTGCCTCTTACTTTTAGACTTTTCCACAGTTGACGAGGTTGTTTCTTCACTTCCTTCCTTTGGACTGACATGGATTGTCATCTTTTTGGCACTTTTGAGCTGCTTTTATGGTTAAGCCTGTCTTTATTGTTAGCTGCAACATAGGCACTTAAAACACTTATTTAGTTCTCTCAAAGGTCTATCAAGACTTAAGTTTAGGGGTGAAAAATGGTATTTTTCACTTGTCAACACACCCCCAAACCTAAGCTTTGCTAGTCCCTGAGCAAAGAAAAGAATAATAAAAAAAAACAAAGTAAAGACCCACTTTTGTAGGAAGCACAGTTGCATTTAACCTATGCAACAAGCCTTTTAAACCCCTAGGTGATCCCTAGTGGAGGAGTGAAGTCTCCTGAGGGTTTTCAGTGAAGGTACCCACAAACTTCTTCAATAAGTTAGTTAAGATCACTGCAGTTCATACTGACCACTTCCTCAATTGATTATTCACACTGCATCGCTTATTTTGTAAGAAGGTTTTTTCGAGAAACTATCGCTTTAAAACTAAAATTCTCAGAATTCTTGTTACTACTCATCGATTTATGTCGGGGGCCATTTATTGTGGAAAAATTTATGAACAGTTAACCTTTGATTTAGGAATCCATTGATGTTGCCCTAATCAGTTGATTTCAAACCCAATTCTCACGATTTTCACTCAAAAACAAATGAGAAGGTTATACTATTTCACAATACTCAAGAGCAATTCTGGTCCTCAAATAGGGTATGAGCATAGGCATTGCTTTTAGTTAAAAATTCACGCTCCTTTCACCATAGACTCTGAAATTCTTATCTCCATGTGATAGCTCAATCCATCAATGATCAATAAGGACTTTTACTTGGGTTTGATTGTACGATGGGTGAAATCTCTAAAAAGGGTTGGAAAGGTGTTCGTATTTGAGAAGTCGAGTCAAGGTCGAGAGGTTATATGCAAAACCCACTTTTCTTCAAAGACATAGTTTCATCTTCTTCTTTGAATTTCGAGCCAAAGTGGCCATCTTTTCTCTTTCTTTTCAAACTTCCAATGAAAATGCCTTCTTTCTTTTGTTTTGCTCAAATATTTTTCTTTTCTTTTTCAAATTAGCTTCGATTTGCATGCCATATTCCCTCCGATGTTTCATCATTGCCTTCAACTTTTACCCTTCTTTTGCTATTAAATTGTTACTCAATTCTCCTTCCTCGACTTTCTTCCCTTTGTCTTGACTTCTCGAGTAGGGTTAGGCTAAATAAATGATGAGGTTTATTGGGTGAGATTTCAAAGGATTCATCAATTTACTCTGACTCAATGGTGTGTATCAAGGGTAGTTTTTAAAAGGTGGGGCTTTGTAAGGTTCAAACTGTTCAAAAAGGAGGCCTTACATCATGTCTTTAATATCATGAGTGCTATCAAAATATTTCAATTTGGATATGTGTAACTTCTAGTGTAAGTAAGCAGATTCACATAGTCCCTAAAAGTAAAAGATTGCCAAAGCATACCTCCAAAGAATACATTTCAGCCCAAACCTCACCGGGTGTGGTTTTATATCAACTTCTTGAGGTATATCTTTACTGCTTTTCCTTCATTGTAGGTTTACTAAAACATCAATTTTCTTTTGGAAATTTCGACATTTACTTCATGAAAGTCTTTAGAATTACAGAAATTCATTTTAAAAGTTTTAACTTCCTCATTTTTCAAAACAACAGTGTGAAATGACTTCATTTTCAAAAGTTTCTTGATCATAAGTCGCAAACAAGCATTAACTTACTTATTTTATTGGCATACACGCCACACCCCCAAACCAAAGGAAGCAGTGGTCCACATTGGTCCAAAAGCAGAGAAAATATAAGAAAGAAAAACAACAAAAGTAATAATGGCAAGAAATGCATGAGTATACACAAACAGAATTTTCTATTACAAACTTTTTAACACAAAAAGTACAAGGAGAGCTAGTAATAACTGGGGTCAAAATTTGTATCATAGGTTGGTTCTGTGTGGCTCAATCGAGTCACCGCTTAATCGAGCTAGAGTCGGTGTTGGAGTCTGAACTTGATTGAGCTTTCTGAATGGTGTTTTGTAGCTCAAGATACTCCTCGATTTGATCTTTCCGATGAGGCCAAGGTGTTTGGTGAGGCTAGTGGTCTTCAATTTTCTTGATCCATTGGGCTTGCAACATGGACACCTTGTGTTGCTCGATCCTCACAAATGAAATGTTTGACCCAAGGTCCCACATTTTATCTCTTTCAAATTTCATAAAATCTCTAACTTCACGATTTGGTTTTCATAGAGTGCGGATGTAAGCTTGCAAATAGCCCTTTGAACATCTCTGCAGATATAAGGGTTATTTTCCATGGCTTTGATGAGGGTGGCATATCGGGGAGGGAATGGAATGGTAGGGGAATAAAGGTGGCCCATTGTGGTAGGGGGAGAAGTGGCTAGAAAGGGGACGAGAGGTGCATGAGTGGCGTCTCAGAGAAAATGGGGAGTGGTGGAGGGATGGAATCAAAGGGGCTTCAGTTTGAGTATGTGCTGCCTGGGTAGTAGTGGTGGGGGTGGGCAGATCAACCAATATTACCTCTGGATCCGTTTGGGTGGCCTGGGAAGAAAAAATAGGGACAGGGGTAATGGTGGTTGATTGGGATGTGGGAGCTAAGGGATGGGGCGGTTCCATGGTTATATGATTATCTGTTGATTTGAAGTTGGGCTTGGATGGATTGGAGGTAGGTAAGGATTTGGGTAATGGATGTGTGTGGGAGGTGGGCATAGTAGAGACTGGGACAACCGAGGTGGAGGGAGGAGGGGCAATGGCGGTAAAGGGAGAGGTTGGAAAGTGGGTGAAGGGAGGAGGAGCGGGTATAGGGGTGGGGTCTAGTTCCATGGTTTCAAAAATAGAACCCATTAGAGAAGAGTAGGCCTCAGAGTGAAGGGCTCTGGTTCGTGTAGGGGAGGTCTCTGTGTGTTGATGGGCAGGGAATTTGAGGGGCTTTGGAGCAGAGGAGTGCGGGGATGGGGCAATAAAATCTGAGCTAACTCTCTAAAGCCCGGGCATTGGAGGGTGAAATTGGTGGTGTTAGAATGGTTGGAGTGGTTGGTGTAGAGGGGAGTCCACAATTGGAATGATAGAATGAGTGGGAGATGGACGGTGGGATAGGTGAAAGTGCATGGGCTTGATTAGGGAGTAGGGTGCAAGGAACTTCCTCCAAAGTAGGTGCAATGAACATCTGGTCACCAAAGTCTGGCAGAGATGTTTCAAGGAGTGGGGCAGCTAAAGAGCTGGTCACCATAGGGGTTGGCGAAATGGATCGAGTGAGTTGCTTGACAAATTTGGATCCGCAACATGGCGGCGGAGCTCAATTGTAAGCTCAAATGCAGGGGTGGCTTGGTGGAGGCTCATCTGCAGATGTGGGTTCTGCTCACTCACAATGGCTGCAGTTGGTGCGATGTGAGGGCATGTGCAGTTCACCGCCTCTCTCATCCTTCTCAAGATAGCACGGCTTGTAGTCCAAGCCTTTTTCCCAAAATTGTGAGGGGTGATGACTTCAAATGGCTCCTCACGATCAATGTCGAATTTGGCTCTGAGGAGGGCTGTGATCAATCTGCCAAATGGTAGGCCAACTATCTTCTGCTCTTTCTTCAGCTTGGTACTGACATCAGCCATAGCTTCAAAAATTAACATAGGGGCATTGAAAAACTGCCCCTTGGAGAAATGAAAGAGGGCCTCTAAAATTGGTGTTCTCCTCTCTTGGCTGTGCCCAGTGACATAAACGCTGCCCCTGAAAATGACATCCATTAACACAAATTGGGGGACAAGCTCTCTTCTCCTGATGGCCTGCCCATTGCCCACAATACCTTGGGTTAAAGGGGCAGCTATCTCTCTAAAGAGGCCGTTCGAGCACAAAAGGACGGAGGGATCAAATTGAAATGGTATCCTAAAGCATTCCCTATGTCTTCAAATGTCACAGTAAGATCGCAATCATCAATGAAAATTACAAGGGTAGGGACATCAGCATCTTTTTCCGTGACCTTGACTAGGTTTTGGTACCATAACTTCACCATCCTTGGTAAATTTTCTCTGGCAAGGGGGTAAGGATATTGCTTAGTGAAGCCTCTCTAAGGTATCGTAAGGATGGCAAGCTACGGTTTGGTGACGAAAAAGTTTCGTCTACCATCAGCTCGGGTATTAGTTTCTGAGCGTCAATGAAGGGATTTGGTAGGACCAAATGAATGGGCAGAGGAGTAAGCTCAGGCTCAGGGCTAGCAGCAGCAGGGGTGGGTTCCTCATGTCTAATTTTCTTACCTTTCTCCACCCTGTCTGCCTTATCCATTGAAAGTTTCCGTTTAGTTGAAGTTTTGGCTTTTCCTTTTGCTTTTGGGGTCGGTTTGCTCACTTTCTTAGCAGAGGATTTGGAGAACATTGCGGCCAATGATTTCCGCTTTCCCATTCTAGATTGATGTAGAAAAAATGCCCAAAATAGATGCTGACACAGAATCAACTTACTAAATGATAACCAGAGAGAATGGGTAGAGAAATACCGAGATCTAGGGTTTATGGTTGAACGAGTTGTTTGCTTTGCAGAAATCCCCCAGATTACAAGCTGAAATCCTTCTCTGAAAATGCAAATGATCTACACAATCAGTTACAAAAGGGTAGTAAACTTGTTAACTCGTGCAAGGAGAGAGCGAAGTAGGGTAGCAGTGAAGAGTCGCTCTACAGAAAGTGTTTGAAATGAAACCCCGACTTCGAGAGGGGTTTAAATATACTCAAAGTTAATGTCGCAAAGTGCCTTTAAGTTTTTGAAAAGTTCCAAAAGAGACCTTTTTACAATTGCGAATGGCATCAGTACCATTCGACAAGTTAACGACTTGAAACATCATTTCAAAGGAATTAGCTTGAACTATCTTTTGAAAAGAAATTAGCTTGAGAACTATCTTTCGAAAAGAAATGGCTTCAACTCTAACTATTGAAAAGCACATCTTTGCTTTCTAGCGTTCATTCTGACTCCAGTCTATTCAAAAGTAATTTGGACTTCTTGGCGAATTATGACTTATTGTTGAACTTTAAGCATGTTTCAACTATGCGAAAAGAGATAAAAGCAGAAACAGAGAAAATAAGCAAAAACTATGATATATAAACATAATGTACAGTTTTCTACCATCAAATTTTAGAGATTCTTGATGATAGATGGGCAAAGACAGGTCTCCGGTATTTTCAATGCATGGTTTGAGCCTCGACCATTGACCTTTATGATTCTTCCATTACTTGGATCAAGGATGTCAATACTCCGAAGGGGCTGCTGAATAATGATGTATGGCCCATCCCATCTGGATCTCAGTTTTCCTGGGAAAAACTTGAGCTTTGAGTTAAATAACCATACCTTAGAACCAGCTGTGAACTCTTTTCTCAATAAATTTTTATCATGAAAAGTTTTGACTTTCTCTTTATATAATCTTGAATTGGTGTATGCATCCATTCTGACTCTTCTAACTCAAAGAAGTTGCAATTTCTGTGATTACCGCAGAGTTAGATCCATGTTCAATGTTTTAATGGCCCAAAAAGCTTTATATTCTAACTCTACTGGTAAATGGCATGCTTTGCCATAGACCAACCTAAATCGGGACATACCAATTGGGGTTTTATAGGTTGTCCTATATGCCCACAATGCATCATTCAACTTAAAGGACCAATCCTTTCTATCCTTCTTCACAGTCTTTTCCAAAATATGTTTGATTTCTCTATTGGAAATCTCCACTTGTCCACTGGTTTGTGGATGATATGGAGTGGCTACTCTATGAGTCACAGAGTATTTCTTCAACAATGTTTCAAAATGTCTATTACAAAAATGGCTTCCCCCATCACTGATAATGGCTCTGGGAAAACCAAACCTGGAAAAAATGTGATCCTTAAGAAATTTCAAGACCACTTTGTGATCATTTGTTTTAGTAGCTGTGGCTTCAATCCATTTGGATACATAATCCACAGCTACTAAAATGAAGTTATTCCCATTGGAAGGAGGAAAGGGACCCATGAAGTTTATCCCCCAAACATCAAACAACTCAACTACCAAAATAGGCTGTAAAGGCATTGAGTTTCTCTTGGAAATGCTGCCTAATTTCTGACAGTTCTGGCAGGATTTACAATGCTGCAGGGTATCCTTGAAAAGTGTAGGCCAATAAAATTCACACTGCAAAACTTTTGCAGTAGTTTTGTTCCCACTAAAATGACCTCCACAGGCCTGTTCATGACACATAGAAAGTATTCTATGAAATTCTTGGTCAGGGACACATTTCCTTATTATTTGATCTGCACAACTCTTAAACAGATAAGGATCCTCCCAGATGAAGTGTTTAACATTTGAGAAGAAAAGATTTTTATCCATTCTATTCCAATGGTGAGGAATTCTTCTAGTAGCCAAAAAGTTGACTATGTTGGCAAACCAAGGAGTGTGTTCACTAATGGCAAAAAGTTGCTCATCAGGGAAAGATTCATTGATAGGCAACCTATCAATCTCAGCAGTTAAAATTCTGGAGAGGTGATCAGCCACCACATTCTCCACCCCTTTTTTATCTTTAATCTGTAGATCAAATTCCTGTAATAGGAGAATCCACCTGATTAATCTTGGTTTGGTGTCCTTCTTAGACAGAAGGTATTTCAAGGCAGAGTGGTCAGTGAACACCACTATTTGTGAACCCAAGACATATGACCTGAATTTTTCTAAAGCAAAAACAATTGCCAGCAGCTCCTTCTCAGTTGTTGTGTAATTGAGATGCATCAATCATTGATCATCGCATAAGCTATAACATGAGGCTTATCTTTCTCGCCAAGGACAGCTCCCAAAGCATAACTGATGCATCACACATCGTTCAAAAGGTAATGAATAACTGAGATGCAATATTAGAGCTGAAATCAACAGCTTTTTTAGGAATTCAAAGCCTTCATGCATTCATTATTGAAAACAAAAGGGACATCTTGGCACAAAAATGACAAAGAGGTTTAGTTATTTTGAAGTCCTGGATGAACCTTCAGAAAATCCAAAGATGTCCTAAAAAACTTCTGATTTGTTTAACAGTTTTGGGAGGTGGTAAATGTGCAATTAACTCAATTTTTGCTTTGTCCACCTCAATGCCCTTGTGGGAAACAACATGGCCCAGGACAATGCCCTGGGTGACCATGAAATGGCTCTTTTCCCAACTCAAAACCAGATTGGTTTCTTCGCATCTTTGTAGTACCAATTTGAGATGGTGTAAACACTGGGAAAAACTGTTGCCATAGATTGAGAAATCAACCATAAAAATCTCCATAAATTGGTCAATCATATCAGAAAAAATTGCATACATGCATCTTCGGAAGGTAGCAGGAGCATTACAAAGACCAAAAGGCATTCTCCTATAGGCAAAAGTGCCAAAAGGGCACGTGAATGTGGTCTTTTCCTGATCTTGTGGGTACACAGGAATCTGGTTGTAACCAGAGTAACCATCAAGAAAACAGTAATAAGCTTTTCCTGCTAGCTTATCTAAGATCTGATCAATGAATGGGAGGGGGAAATGGTCTTTTCTGGTCATTGCATTTAATTTTCTGTAATCAATACAGACTCTCCATCAAGTTGTTTGCTTGGTTGACATAAGCTCACCAGAATATGAGGTTACAACAGTGATTCCAGATTTCTTAGGTACCACCTGTGTAGGTGCTACCCAAGCTGAATCTGAAATGGGGTAAATGACCCCTGCATCCAACAACTTAACAACCTCTTTCATGACCACTTCTTGCATATGAGGATTCAACCTTCTTTTCATTTCTCTAGAAGGCTTTGCATCTTCTTCCAAGTGGATTTTGTGCATGCAAACAGCTGGACTGATTCCTCCTAAATCATCAATAGTCCAGCCAATTGCCCTTTTATGCTCTTTCAAGACTATCAACAACTCTTCCTCTTGCTCCATTGTGAGCGAGGAAGAAAAAATGGTAGGCCACGATTTAAGATTACCTAAGAACACATACTTCAAATTTTAAATGCTTTTAGTTCTAAATCGTGGGTGAGAAAAGAAGGTAACAAAGGTACCTTAGATGTTTGTGGAAGGGGGAGAGTGACAGGTTACCGAGAAGAGAAACTTACTGATTGATTAAGACTTCCTTGAACAACATTTATTTCCTCAGAATTTGAGATACAGCTTGCTTTAATTACAGCATATCCCCAAGCATCTTTAACATTTGTGGTGAAATCTTTAGCCTGCAGAAATTGTTGTAAAGTCCCTTCCACAAGTTCATCCAATAGATCAACATGAAAACATTCTTCAGAACATAATTGAGGTCGGTGGACTCCATTATAAACATTTAATTTTACCTTCATGTTTCCAAATGAGACTTCCATAATACCAGACTTGCATTGAATGCAAGCATTTGTCAGAGCTGTGAGAATGGTCTTCCCAAAATGACAGGATGGAAGTTTTGCTTTTAGTTGGTTCCATATCCAAAACTAGAAAATCAGGATAGAAGAATTTATCTACTCCCACCAATACATCTTCAATCATCTCTGGGCTTTCTTTCTCGATCTGTTCTGCTAGTTGTAACACCACATGAGTGGGTTTTAATTCTCCCAAACCTAGTTTCTCATATATGAATATGGAAGTAGGTTGACACTAGCACCAGATCTAATAAAACCTTTTCAATGGTGTGTTCCCCAATAATGCAAGGGATTGTGGGATTCCAGGATCTTGAAGTTTAGGAGGTGTAGAAATGGATAACACTGGTTAATTCTTTCCACAAAGAAAGACCTTTTTGGACAACTGTATCCTAGATTGTCTTTTGTGAGTGCAAACATCTTTCAAAAATTTTGCATATGCTGGAATTTGTTTGATTGCTTCAAGCAAAGGTAAATTTATCTTGGCTTGCTTGAAAGTCTCCATCATCTCATCTATTTTTGTGTTCCCTTTATCAAAACGGATACTGATTTCATTGCATGGAAATGGTAAATGAGGAACTAATCTTTCATCTACTTTAGAAGTGTTTCAAATTTTTTACTTTTCTTTTTCATTTTTTGTTTTTTCGAGGTACATCAAGAACCCCCCTATATCACTATCGCTCGCTGCATATCTTTATCCTCTTCCTCATTTCTTTCTTCTTCTTGACCCACTTTGTTATCTATCATTTTTCCACTTCTCAAAGTGGTGATGCTTTTACTTCTTCATGTGAATTAGAAGCTTCTCCAACCATGAACATCCTTTAGGATTGTTCAAAGGTTGGGTAAACTTTCCTTCCTCTCTTTGCCAAGGTATTTGAAAGTTGTCCCAATGTTTCTTCAATCTTCTTTATGCTCGCTATGAAAATTACGCTTGATTTTAAAGATCCCAAATTCGGAGTGAATTTAGGACTTGATCTTCAAAAGAAAGGGACCGAAAGGGTTTTGAATCGGCATCGCAGTGTTGTTGTGGAATGGGTCACTGAAAGTTTGGTTTGACATAAAATTTCACGACACGGCTGTGCAGTTTTGAAAGGCATTTGATTCTTTGGTTGTTGCTGTTGTTGGGATTGGTAATTCCCCTGGTTCCACCTCAAATTGGGGTGTGCTCTCCATGGATATTCATTTGACTGCATCTATCCAAATGATTGAGCAGCATGAGCTTATTCCACCATTAAATCTGGGAACTGTGATGCAGCAGGACATTGGTCAAGTGAATGAGTAGGGGACTGGCATATCAGACATGCCTCCTCTACTCTTGAAATATTTGAAGTTTTAAGTGAGTCCATCAATCTATCAAACTTTGTGGTTAGATTGTCCATCTTTCTTTCCAACTTATTCACCTCATAGATCTTCCCTTTGGTTGGTTGGTGGTTGTTCAACCTAGCAGGATTTTCAATTTCTCTTGACAAAGATTCCTGCTGAGTGGAGTTTTCACCAATCACTTCAAATAAGTCCCAAACCTCTTCAACTATTTTTTGCAAGTAAGTGCCTCCACAGGAAGCATCCACAATATTTTTGCCTTTTTGATCAATTCCTTGATAGAAGCTTTGAACCAGCTGCCACCTAGGAATTTGATGATGAGGACATTGCCTTAACAGTTCCTTGAATCTTTCCCATGCTTCATGGAAAGTTGCAGTTGAGTTTTGGGAGAATGAAATGATACTTTGTCTCAATTGGCTTGTTTTAGACATTGGGAAATATTTGGCTAAGAATTGACACTGTAAATCATTCCAAGAAGTGATACTGTTTGGTGCTAACATGGATAACCATGATCTAGCTTTATCCTTTAATGAAAAAGGAAAGAGCCTCAGCTTGGTTGCTTCTGGACCCAGTCCAGCTATGTTGAATGTGGTGCAAAGAGCCAAGAATTCATCCACATGTTTGTATGGGTCTTCCTTACTCAACCCATGGAAGGAAGGAAGCATTTGGATAGTTGATGACTTGATCTCATAATTTCCTTCAACAGTAGGAAATTGAATGCAAAAGGGGGAATTATAAGCACCAGGTACAAAGTAATCCCTCAAAAGTTGAGGTTCTTCACCCATAGTAGCAGAATTCTGTGTTGTTTGCTTGGTTCGTAGTAGCCTTTCAACTTCTAAATTCAATGGGAGAATCTTAGGGCTGAGAGTCCTCCTACCAAACATACAACTCAGAACAAAAAAAATCTGATTATGCACAACAAACCTTCATAATTTCTTTTTAAGTAGTTTCCCTTCTTCAAAAATTGGATATGAATAACTGCACAGGTATAAACAATAGAATAGTTTAGTAATGATAAACAAAATTAAAAGTGAAAACTTAGGTCTATCTATTTTAGAACAAATTCCCCGGCAACGGCGCCAAAAACTTGTTGTTATCTTCTTAGTGTGCTTGATTTATGTGAGTTTTGAAAAACAGATTTATAGCTGCTAAATTACAGTGGCTCTAGACTATATAAACAAATAAGGAAATATCAGCACTGTTAGAAGAGAATTAGCATGCAAGATCAGGGCCAATTGTAGCAAGTTTTAAAAGTAAGTGAGTGAAAGATCGTCCACAGAGAATTTGTTTAAAATGTAAGATAAACCTCCAGATCGAGCTACGGATCCGGCTTCTTATCCTATCTAGAAAGTCGATAAGATGAGAGGTTTGAATTTGTCACATTAACAAACTAAAACAAAGAAAATTTTAAACTAAATGATCCAGATCCGAGTTGGGGAGTGATTGAAACAAAGATGGAGAAGTAATATCTAAATCTGATTTGGTCTTTGAAATCTAATGAGAATAATCAGAGCTCAAATGAGAATGATTCAATCTTCATCCTGCTACAAGCAGATGTAAGAGAAATAAATCTAATTTAAGGATTAGGTTTAAGCTTATGGCTATGGTCTGTCCACTTTAATGGCCACAAACCATCCAACAGTCTTTAATCCAAAGCCTTAGTTTAGAACAAGAAGCATCACTACAAATGCCGTGAGAGATTAGGTTACCAATACTAATTCTCACAGGATTAATGAATCAAGGGAAATTGCATGAAAAACAGTAAATATAAAGGAGTCTAATGCAATAAGGAGATCAGAGGGAACCCTTAACATGAGTCCAATTGAGAAAATACGGTTTACAGCAACCTTTTCAAATCCACCGTTACAATTACAGAGCGCAGCTTAAACAGCTCTCAGATTTGTAGTCTTGAATACAACTCTCTTTTGAATTACAGAAATGTCTCACAGCTCTCAATTGCAAGTCAAAGTGAAGCTATTACAGGGATTTCAGACAAACTATCAGGTTTGGAAATGGGGGAATAGGAATGAAACTTAAAATTTGGTGCCCAAATTGGGCAAATGGTTCGTCTATTTATAGTTTTCCCCAAGTCCAACTCAGATGTGTTTCAACCAATCAGAGGTGCTTAGAATGTATTGACCAATGGTGGTCGAGCACGAGGATCCAGATCTGTTCTGGCCAATCAGAATTCTTCGATTTGGTTCAAAAATCGTGATAGAAGCATCAATTCATATGTAATTCAAAAAATCTGTTTGAGCTTCTAAAAGTTCCCACCAAGTAATTTCATCTTTGGGTGTTCACATGGGGTGGAATATGCCTTTGGTTCATGCTCAGAATCTTCCGAAATGTCCCTGGGCTTTTAAATGCATTGGGGCGCATGCAGAGATTACTGAATTGCCCTTGTTAAAGCCGCGAATCTCGAATACCTTTTCACGAGCTTAAGGGCCTTTTAAAGTGTTGTGACTTCAAGCTCTTTTCACAATGTTCAATCTCTCTTCGAATTGTGTTTTCTCCTTTTCGCAAAGTTCAATCTTCTTTTCGAGGAGTTCAGATGCTCTTCGAAAACTAAGCCTGGAGGTTTAGTCCTTTTCGCAGAGTTCCAGGTTCTTTACGAAAAGTGCAGGTTCTTTGCGAAAGGAACTCTGTATTGCATTTCTCTGTTCGAATTGTTCCCTGCTTCTCTTACAGGTCTTTGCCTCTTCCTTTTAGACTTTTCCACAGCTGATGAGGTTGTTTCTTCACTTCCTTCCTTTGGACTAACATGGATTGTCATCTTTTTGGCACTTTTGAGCTGCTTTTATGGTTAAGCCTGTCTTTATTGTTAGCTGCAACATAGGCACTTAAAACACTTATTTAGTTCTCTCAAAGGTCTATCAAGACTTAAGTTTAGGGGTGAAAAATGGTATTTTTCACTTGTCAACAAGCAGCAACTGCAACAGCTTCCTAAACACGGACAGAGGGGAAGAAGGATAGTGCAGTCCACCCATTTGAGAAGATGAGTCGGGAGCACATTCTCGAGACTCAATTAAGAAGGATGTCAGCCCATATCACTGTCCGGGATCTTTTGATGATGTCCCCACTCCATTTCCAATCTCTAATGGAGGCATTAAAGAATGCCCATGTGTCCCAACAGGTGAACCAAGACGAGGTTGGGCAAATAATCGGACAAGTGATAGTAGCCAATGCCATTTCATTTTTGGACGCAGATCTACCTGAAGAGGGAAACATTCATGTTAAATCCCTCAATATTACTATCGAATCAGGGAACATGATAATTCCCTTGGTTCTAATTGATAACGGGTCGGCTCTGAATGTGTGCCCATTGAGGACTGCCACCAAGATTGGCGTGGACCACTGTATGCTAAGGCCGACAAGGACTAGCACTCGGGGATTTGATAATACAAGAAGAGAAATAATAGGAGAGGTTGATCTAGAATTAGTAATTGGGCCCATGACCTTCTCTATACCTACCCTTTCAAGTGATGGATATCAAATCTTCTTTTAATTTGCTGATAGGACGCCCCTCGTTGCATGAGGTTGGGGCGATACTTTCTACCCTTCAAAAACTAAAATTCATATCCGAGTAGAAGGTGATCACCATCATTGTTGAAGGGCATGACGAAAAAATAAGGCCACCCATAGCATTGAAAATCCAAAGATAGTGGATGTGGCACATACTGAGGAAGACATCGACCTCCACAGTTTCAAGTATGAAGTATCGACAGTAGGCCTAGAACCCCCGAGAAACATCACTTCTATAACCGGCGGTGGAATGGAAGCAGCGGTGGCCATGCTCTAGAAATGGCGCTATCAGAGAGGCAGAGGACTTGGGCCTAGATTACAGGGTAGAAGAGAGCCAGTTATTGCCAAGGGACAGAAAGTAAGATTTGGGCTAGGTTACAAGCCCACAGAGGAAGAGGTCCGAGAGGCTAAAGAGAAAGCCAAGGTCGTTGTAGCTGCAAGAGCTCAAAGAATCAATATAGAAAAGAAACCTTGCCCTAGGTCGCACATAAGGGAATCCTTTGTCAGCGCTGGGGTGGTAAAGATCGATCGAAATGGGGTAATCCATTTGACCCCACACAAACCCACAGCCCCAATACATCCCACCAATCCCCAGATCTCCCTTCCTAGCCTGGAAATAGATTTGCCCGCGTTGTCCCTCTTCGAGGAACGACGACCAGTTCCTGAACAAAAACCCCCTGTGGTAAATCACCACAAAATGGTATTGACATTTAAGGATATCATCTTAGGTGAAATGGGGGTCAACATGATGGAGGCTGACTCTAATGAGCCATATCAGTCAACACCCTCCATCCAAATAGGTAAAAGAGCGGCCCCTCAGGTACGCAACTGGGCATCTTTGCCCCAAACTCTGGAAGCAGGGAGTGGCCTAAAGTTTGGCACCTATTTCCCAAAAAAAAACAACCTATAAAAAGTGAGATAAGCCCTTGGCAGGCAATACCTTGTATATACATAGACTTGTGCTACCAAGGGTCCGTCTCCGAAGAAATACAAAACCTCAAAAACATTACAAAAATACAAAATCTCAAAAATATAGAAAAATTACAAAACCCAAAAATATTGTCTTTTAAGATTATGGATAAAATCACACAAAAAGATGCTTTAATCGAAATACCCGTCCCACGTGAAATCGACCCCTTTTCTGTAGAAATATAAGAAGAGGTAGGAATCATGAGTTTGGACGAGGATGTCCCTTTTGAGGAGCTCCCTAATGAGCTCCTTGACCGATTTGCCAACTTTGAGCATGGCCCTACCCCCATTGTCGAGGAAACTGAGGACGTTAATCCGGGGACTGAGGAGGTTCCCTGAATTACCAAAATTGGAACGTCACTATCTCCCGAAAAAGGAAAAGTATGATTGACTTCCTCTGATCATACCAATACATTTTTGCTTGGTCGTATGAGGACATGCCTGGTCTGGACACCGATTTGGTCGAGCATGAGTTACCTCTCTACCCTGATATAAAGCCGGTTAAACAGAAGCCGAGACGTCTCCGACCTGAGTGGATGCTAAAGTCAAGGATGAGGTCATCAAGTAGTATGATGCAGGGTTTCTCATGGTATCCAAATACCTACAGTGGCTAGCCAATATTGTGCCTGTGCTGAAGAAGGATGGAAAGGTACGCATGTGTATCGATTTTCAAAATTTAAACAAAGCGCTCCCGAAGGATGATTTTTCATTGCCGCACATCGACATCTTGGTCGATAACACTGCTAAGCATGGGATGCTTTCATTTATGGATGGATTCTCAGGATATAATCAGATCAAGATGGCGGAGGTTGATCTCAAGAAAATGGTGTTTATCACTCCTTGGGGAACCTTTTGCTATAAAGTCATGCTATTTGGGCTAAAGAATGTCGGTGCAACATATCAAAGAGCTATGACTGTGCTATTTCACGACATGATGCACTGAGAAATTGAAGTATATGTCAATGATATGATAGCCAAGTCATCAGAGTGAAGCAATCACTTGGTAAACCTTCAGAAGCTGTTTGAGAGGCTGAGAAAGTACAGGTTATGTATGAATCCACAGAAGTGCACTTTTGGTGCTATGTCCAAAAAATTGTTAGGATTCATCGTCAGCAGGATTCATCGTCAGCAGGAGAGGGATCGAGGTCGACCCAGTCAAGGTCAAAGCTATCATAGAAATGCCACCACCATCTACTGAGAAAGAGGTTAGAGGGATCTTAGGCAAAATACAATATATCAGTCGGTTTATTGCGCAACTAACTCTGATCTACACGTTGATCTTCAAGGTACTAAGGAAGAACTTGCCCGTTGAATGGAACGATGACTGTCAGGCAGCATTCGATAAAATTAAAGGCTACCTGCTTAACCCACCTGTGCTAGTACCACCTGAACCAATGAAACCACTCTTGATGTATCTCTTGACGACAGAAATCTCGATGGGATGTGTCTTAGGGCAGCATGACGAGACAGGAAGAAGAGAATAGGCCATTTACTATCTAAGCAAGAAGTTTACTGATTATGAAATGTGCTATTCTCATCTGGAGAAAGCATGCCTGGCTCTTGTATGGGCTACTCAGAGGCTCTACCATTACTTGCTATCTTAGGCTATTCTACTCTTAGCCCGAATGGATCCATTGAAATACTTATTTGAGAAGTCGACCCTCATTGGACAGACCACGCGTTGGCAGCTTTTATTATCTGAGTTCGACATCATGTACATAACTTAGAAGTCGATTAAGGGGTAGGCACAAGTCGATCATCTTTTGAGAATCCTTTGCCAGATTATGAACCTTTAAGGACCGAGTTTCGAGATGAAGATATCTTGATCATGACGGAAGACGATAATGAGGTAGCAAAGGAATCGTTGGTAATGCACTTTGACGGGGCAGCAAATGCCGAGGGTCAGGGAGTTTGCACCATTCTGATTTTGCCAAAGGGATCCCACATACCAGTCTCTATCAAGCTCAACTTCCCTTGAATGAACAACATGGCTGAATACGAAGCTTGTGTCGCTGGTCTACAAGCGGCTCTCAATCTAAATATAACTCACCTCTGAGTATTCGGCGATTCTCAATTGATCATATGTTAAACAAACGGTGATTGAAAGATGAAAGATGAGAAATTGATCCCTTACCATGAGCACCTCGAGGATCTGATAGCTTGCTTTCAAGACGTGACATTCTCATATGTCCCCCGGATAAGGAATCACTTCGCTAATGCACTAGCAACTTTGGCATCAATGATAGAAATTCCATTCGGTTCTGAGATGAAGCCAATCATGATCGAGCAGAGGAATGAGCCAGCCTTCTACCTCAAGATTGAGGAACCTACAAAGCCTGATGATGAGCCACCTTGGTTCTCAGATATTAAGAATTTCCTCGAAGCACTAACCTTCCCTGGGGTACATCCAAGACGGACCAACGAACCATTCAACGTCTAGCAGTAGGCTACATCATTTGTGGGGAATGCCTTTTCAAGCGATCCTATAATAATGTTTTGCTAAGGTGCCTTACAGAAGGTGAAGCAATCAGTATCATGAAAGAGATCCATGAGGGAGTATGCGGAGCCCACGTCAGCAGTCACATGCTCGACAAGAAAATTCTGCAGTAGGGATACTTTTGGACCACTATAGAATCAGATTGCTGTAAACATGTTCGTAAATGCTACAAGTGTTAGGAACACTCCAGTCTGATACATGCTCCTGATATAGATCTACACTGCATGACCACTCCTTGGCCATTTGCTACCTGGGGCCTTGACGTCGTCAGAATGATTAGCCCGAAAGCATCAAACAGGCATCGGTTCATCCTCGTCGCCATTGAATACTTTACCAAGTGGGTAGAACCAGCATCAAGCTAACATCATTGCCCGTCACGTCGAGAAGTTTCTGAAGAAAAATATTGTGTGCCGATTTGGAGTACCCAAAGATATCATCACAGACAACGGTACAAATTTTACAAATAAGCGCATCTGAGCCTTCTGCGAGTAATACAAATTCAAGCACCATCGCTTGTCACCTTATCGGCCTCAAACTAATAGAGTCGTGAAAGCTACGAACAAGATGGTCATCCGCATCCTAGAGAAAATGGTCGTCACCTACCGAGATTGGAGTGAAATGCTGTCGTTTGCTTTGTGGGCCTACAGAACATCGATCTATACCGCTACAGGGGCAACATCGTTCTCCCTTGTGTATGGAACTGAGGTCATCCTACCGGTTGAGGTTGAAGTACCCTCGCTCCGAATTCTAATGGAATCAAGCTTACCAAAAGCAGAGAGTGAGAGATCCCACTTTGAATAATTAAACTTATTGGATGAGAAGAGACTCCCAGCCTTTTGTCACACTCAAGCTTACCAGGGGCGAATTGCACACGCTTATAATAAACATGTCCGCGGTCGAGATCTAAAGGTAGGAGACACTGTACTGAAGAAGATCTTCCCATCCCTCCATGCCGATCCGAGAAGAAAGTTCAAGCCAAACTGGGAAGGACCTTACGTCATCCGAGAAGTGCTGCTAGGATATGCCATCCGCCTCGCCACCATGGACAGAGATCATCTTCCTGAGCCCATCAACGGTGGATACGTCCAACGGTTCTACTCTTAGTCTATCGCGATAAGGTAAGTATTGGTGAAACAAATGCGTGACTGCTTAAGAACCACCAAAAAGAGGCCATCATTTTAAATACAATAGCTAAAAAGCATCCCGAAAATGATGATATCCTTTGCTATCCCATTTGAGCTTGGGCCTTTCTTTTAATAACCCCCTTCCCCAAAAAATAAATGTGTGTGTACATATACAAAAAAGGGAAGTAAAGTTACCATCAAAATTCAAAAAAATCGAAAAAGCAAAACCTCAAAAAGAGATTACCTGAAATAGAGCAAAAAGAATAAAAAAATGTGTAGAAGAATCACGGGGCATGTACAGTAAAAATCCCCAAGGGAGAGAGTATGTTGAGAAAACTGAAGTCGTATTAAGGAAACCCTTTTAGCCTAGCATACCTCAAATCCTAACCAAACCCATGGCCAAGTTACACCCTGAAGAAAGCCCTCTTTTAGGTTTACAAGCAGTCATAATATTTGTTAAGTCAACACAGGCCGAGTTGTGAGGCAACACCAGAACCCCATCCAGCCGGCTATGATGGAATTGACATCTATGTCGTGGCTGTTGAAAAGAAGAAATGAAAAAAAATAATAAAAAAATAAAATAAAAATATAAGCTCAAAGCAAGATGGACGTGGAGAAAACTCGAAAGGGCACTACGGATAAAAACAGCGAGTTTGTGCGAACCTGGTGAAAACCCGAAAGGGCGCTTGGGGTAAGAGAGCTAAACCCATGGACGTGGTGAAAACTCGAAAGGGCACCACGGGTAAAAAAGGAGATTAAAAAAATATATATAAATAAATAAAAGAGGAAAGGCTTGAAATGTTTGATTAATGTTTGAAGAGCCTCTTGGTTACTCTCCTTGATCCCCTTTTTTGAGCTGCTCATGTTAGTTCAAATCGGGCCCCGACCAGAAATGCCTTTGTGGAACTACTTCGTCAAACATATGACTCAAGGTAAGGAGAAAGGTGTGACTTAGCCCAAAAGGATTGATGTTCCAGTCTTGGTGAGGCAGCTGAAACTTCCTCAGAGCCGACCATTTAAAAGGGGGGTTCGACTATGCCCAAGGTGGGACCCGTGACTTCACCTCACTGATAAGTCATCATAAACAAAAAAAAATGAGAAAAGCTAAATAAGAATAAAAAAATCAAGAAAAATACAAATACAAAAAAAAATATGTGTGTATCTATTTATACTCTTTCCCATGTACATAGTTACAGCATCGTACTTCCATCTCAAAAATAAAGAAAAAGAATAAAAAAAAATCCTTGAAAATAAAAATTCAAACAATATATATAAGTCTTGAAAATAAAAAAATATAGGTAAAAGTTTATTTCTCCTTTAGGATGCTTATTGTTACCTATATAAAAAAAAAAGGGACTGACATTTTCTCAAGGATATGCAGGAACATCAAACGGTCCGAAGCCTCGAAGCATGCAACTTCTCAACGATGGACAAATCAGATGAAGCATCCCGCCACCGACGTCAGGTCTATTCAAAAAAGGGGAGAATGAAAATCATTTTGAAAAAGAAAAAAAAGAAATCTGTGAACTTTTCACCCACAGTTATGCACTCACGTATTTTCGATGCGGTCAAATGTCAATATTTTACCAGCAACGCAGCTGTGAAAAATTAATGTCCTAGGTCTAATGTTCACCTTGGATCCATGGATCCTATTTCAAAGTAGGAGCGACGGTGTCAATTTCGGTGAAACAGTCAATGCTTGGATTGGAATGATTCTACTGCTTTATCTTCGCCCTGATCGCTCCATATTTTGGTTTCAGGTGAACTTGAGTGCCTTGTAGTTCAAGTTCATCATGTGATATTTTCAGAGGTGTAGACTCTTGGTTTGCACTGTCCGGGCGAGCGCCCTACGGGGCATGAGGTTCGGATAACTCCATCCTCTAAAAAGACCCATTGTTGGATTGATTCCAACTTGTCAGATACGAAACTATGTCAGACAACTATGTGCAAATATGCAAGCAAAAGGGCTCATTTCTTTTATTTTTCTACAGTCTTAAAACCTATATTGGCAGTGATATCCCTGTAAAGTGTATGCCATGTGTCTGGGTATCCGTATGATGTTCATTTGTTCCCGTAAATTATACTCGGGTAGGTCCATGTCAGGGCTTCCATCGCCTTTGCTGCTTACCGCCCTTAATGGGTGCATGTTTATGCATAGTTATTTATTTGTAACTTCATTGACGACAGAGGCCAAGATTGAGTATCCTTCGATGGACACCCAATTCTGACTCGGTCTTTTAGATATCACATGAACTTGAGTACGTTGGCTTCAATTTCATCGCAAACTATTGCGGAGGCACTGGCTCTTAGTATGCATTGTCTGGGCGTGCACCTCCCGGGGTTCGAGGTCCAGATAATGCTTGTAAAAAAAAATGGATAAAGCAAACTTTGAAAAAAAGAAAAAAGATAAGAAGAATAAATTTGTGTTTTCCCACAGAGCGACGCACAAGCATAAGGTGGTAAAATGTCAATATTTTATCAGCAATGCAGCTGTTCCATATTAAAGTCCTGAGTCGGAGGTTGGCCTCGAATCTTTGGATCCTGCTTTAAGGTAGGAGCAACGGTGTCGGTCCCAGTCAAACAGTCAATGTTTCGATCGAGTCAACTCCACTGCTAAATTTTTTCAATGAGTGCCTTGTTTTGGATTCATATAAACTTAAGTGTCTTAAGCTTCAGATTCTCCATTGGAAAAGGTCAATCGTTGGTTGAGACCAACCTATTGAGAATGAGATTATGTATCAATCAAACTATGTGCAACCATGTATTTAGAAGGGTTCATTTCCCTTTTATTTTTCTGCAGGCTTAAAACCTGTATGGGCAGCGGTATCTCTGTAAAGTGTACACCATGCGTCTGGGTATCTGTATGATGGCCGTTTGTTCCGATAAATTATACTCGGGCAGGTCCGAGTCAAGGCTTCCATCGCCTTTTTTGTTGCTCACTGCCCCAGATGGGTGAATGATTATGCATAGTTAATTGATGTTTATGATCATTGTTAGCAGAGATCAGGATTGGATGTCCCTTTAGGGATATACCCCTAATGTCTAGTTAGATCTGTTCAAAGGTAGTTGAAGCTGGATACTCTTAGTCATGTTGATCAAGGGCATGCTTTCAAAAATGGCACGTCCTCCCTAAAAAGCATTGTGGCAACTATTCACTTGCTCTGGCAGTCATGCTAAATAAACTTCGGGATCGATGGGTTCGCCCAAAGACCTCGAACCCTGCTTTTAGCAGGGCCACCCATGAATGGTCAGATGGGGCAATCAAATACCTTGTAGGATTGGACGCAAACTATGGAGCCTAGGGTATGTTTACTTCGTGCCTATCTTTGAGTGTGGGTCGATCACCCCTCTTACTCACGAAGTTGTTGCATTCAAAATGAATTTTAAACATCAAATACCTTTAATATCATCCCTAGAAGCGAATGTCTTTCTCAACTATAGGGAGTTCGCAACTCATTCCACCTCGGTTATGCCCAGGAATGTCGCTAAGCGCTTGGGAACCGATTACCTCGAGAAATGAATGTTTAGCCTGGCATCCAGGGCTTTCATTTTCTCACCATGTTACTCGTTTGATATTTAAAGTTCGTCCTAAATATAGCGGACCCGTCAGTAATGCCTAGGGCCTCTTTGGATGTCTCTTTTCTTTGGCATTCGATCATTAGTGATCGGATACCAAAGAGGGGCATTTGTAGACACCCAAATTTGGCCCAAGGCCCGATCGAAACACCTTTCAAGAGAGGTGCACTTTCGAGCTTTTGATGGCATGCATGGAACCTTTAGGAATCACCTTAGAACCCTTCTAAACCCTTAGGAATCAGCCTAGATCCCTTAGGAACCCACACCGAACCTTTAGAAATCAATCCCAACCCTTAAAACCCGTCCTGAACCTAAACCTAACCATATCCAGCATTGGATGAGGAGGGGTGCATCAGGACTAGATATTGCCTTCTACTATGATTGAATCTCACACCATTGAAAAGTAGAAGTTTTCAGCTTTCCAACGGTCCAAGAATCGCCCCAATCGGAGGTATACATTAAAAGATGTGGCAAACCGAGCACGAAGGGCAGAAATGTAAGTTCATGTGGGCCCCCCTAGGGATTTGACGCAACTAATAGTTGCGCTAGTTATAATTTTCCTGGCACAACTATTAATTTTGCCAGGCCAATTCTCCTAGATTTTAAGCCTGGCGCAACTATTAGTTACGCTAGGCATATGAATAGTAACCTTTGGATTTTGCCCCAAAAATCATGATTAGGGTTTGACTTGTTAACCACCTTGATCCTTGGGTTGTGTTTTGCTAGTTCTGTTGCACCCATTCACTACCTCTTTGCAACCCTTTAAGTGGCTTCAGGCCTCACCCCATCATCCACCATTGGAGGATCTTCTCACAGATCTCAAGGCTCCAAAAACCCTAGGAATCGTTAGATTTGAGATTACCTAATTGCTAACCCCAATTAGCACTTAGGTGGTCTCCTAATCCACCAATTTCCTATAAATAGAGACCCCCACCCCTTTGTTTAGGGGTTGAGAAATTTTCTTAAGAGAGAAAGAGCTCAAAGTGCGAAGATCTTCCTCCCTTTTTTGCACCATTTTCACCCAAACTACAGAATCTCCCAACCTCATTTCAAGCTTGTTCTTGCATCCAAAACCCTTAGCCTAGGTGTGTGTGATCCCCTAGCCTCCCTTCCCTACCTCTTAGCTTCAAGCCTTAGAAGTTAGAACCCCATTTTCCACCATACAAGGCCTTCAAAAGCTTATCAAAGTAAGCCACGCAAGGCTCTCCTACGGTGCTACAAGGGCCCAAGGGCTCCGGCTCTCCCCTTTCTTCTCCTATCTCTTTCTAGCTCCCTCCATCCTCCCATTTGTGCCATTATGCCGCCGACTTTTCGGTAGGAACGGAGGGGTACAAATATGATTCTAACCCCTTTTGGGCAAGAGGAAGCTATTTTCCTTTCTTTTGCTTCATTTTATTTTTGGCCATAAGTAGAGATCGCATTAAGCGGGTTGATCGGGTGCCTAACTCCTCCCGATCGATAACCGAAGCCTCTACCCAAGAGCCTTTGGTGTAGACCAGATTCAGAGTCATATTTTTAGCACTTCGGTGCTCATAAAAATGAACTAGGTTTCTCGGGACACCAAAAGCTCTTGGTGGCGACTCTATATTTTTTTTTTACAAGCGAGCACATTGCCGCGACAGGATCGTGAAAAATCCCACGGTTGCACAAGCGGGAAGTCACTTTTTGGGCATGCCTGGTTGAGGTTTCGAAAGTTGATACACACCTTATCCTACCATCTTTCTTAGCAGCAGGTACTATGTTTGCGACCCATTTGGGGTAGAGGACGACTCGTATGAATTTGGCTTTGTGTAGCTGGTCAACTTCCTCTTTGACTTACAGCGCTGTCTGTGGGTGCATTCTTCAAAGTTTCTGCTTGACGGGTTTTACATTGGGCTCTAGGACTAAGTAATGTTCTACTAAGCTGGGGACAAGCCAGGCATATCTTCGTAAGGCCATGTGAAGGAGCTGAGGTGATCCTAGAGGACTTGGATAATCTTTTGTCACTCCATGGGGCTAAGTGTTACACTGATTAGCAGCTTCTTAGGCTTCTCTTCGGTGTCGAACTCGATTTCTTCAGTAGGTTCCACTGCTGCTTGAGTTTGCTCATCGAAGCGTTTGATGACCCGTTGGAAATCCTGTGTCTCCTCAGTGGTTGGTGCTCCTTCTTCATCATTTGTGAGTTCATATATTATAAAATGGCTACACTGGGGGTTAGTTTTGTGAGAGGTAACCCTTCATCGATGCAATGTATGACCGTGACATCCTTGGTCAGGTGCAGGTCAAGGTTATTCATCCTTCTATCAAAGTCGTGGAGTATCTCGTCGGGTATGATTACAGGCTTGTTGCTTCATCGGGATGCTTGGTGGCTTCGTGAGGAAGAGGCGGTAGGGTCACTTCGAACAGAGCCGAGGCAGGGTTCTTCAATGTCGAGGGCGGGACGATGACTGGGCGTGATCATGTCAGTCGCTTCGTCCTTGGCTCTGTCAATGCGACCGCTACTTGTAGCCTTAGGAGAAAAGTCTCCTTGTTGGTCGCTGAATAGGTCTGGCATGAAGGGCTCCCTCCCTGTTCTGTGATTTTCTAATTTTTTGGGGCTTTCTATTTTTAAAATTTTATGGGTTTTAGGATTTTCTATTTTTTTGTTTTTGATAAGAGATATGGTACAGGATCGGTTGCCTGAAGAAGAATCGGCAGAGAGGCTTCTCCTAGTTGGGGAAGCTGGACGGCTGCTGAAGCTATTCGTGTGAGTCTCCGGATGATGTGGACTCATTCAAAATTTGGCCTTTTTTTTTTAGAGTCTTCGTCGAAGGTGATCCTTCTGATGAGTGAGGATGGCGGTGGTCTTGTTGATATACCTTCTTCTTCTCTCGTATGAATTGTTTCATTTTTGAAAAGGGCGAAGAGGCAATAGCCGTCTAAGCTCTCATCTTCAGAATCAGTATGAAGAGGTTATCGCTGCTGAGGTGATTTAAGACATTCTTCTGAACTGGTGACTTCTCGGCTTTGTACTTGGTGACATGCTAGGATGAATATGCAGCTCGACAGTGAGGTTGGTAGGGTTGGGAGATGTAGGGATATCCCCAAGGGCATTCCAATCTTGAGAGGATTGATTTGGCATTTGGGTTGCTGTCAGAGCCTGACTCTTCACGTCGGAGTTCATCCTCTTCCTTGAATAACCTTTGGAGGTCCTCACCTAGCTGTTATTCCATCTCAAGGGCAGGGAGATATAACAAGTAGTCCTTGTTATCTCTCGGTGGCGGTTGCCATTCCTTTTCCAGTGAGTTTCAAAATATCTGAAGTTGCGGCGTGTTTGGAGATTGGGGAGCATCGAGCTCTAGTTCTTCTTAGAATTCTATAAAGGCAATGTGATGGTCTTCCACTCTTGTTGTTTGTCATATCTCATGCAGGATAGCTCTTTCACACCACCAATTATCCAGTAAGGATTGAATATCAAGTTCATCATTAGAGTCTGTTTCTTCGCTTTGGGAGTTGTTGACCTCGTCGAGGAGCCTCAGTCGCTCTGCTCTTAAGTGATCTCCAAGTTCTATTTCTGTACGGCTAGTCTAGTAATTTTCTTCTTCACTCAACATTGAGAGCCAGTCCTCCCTTCCTAGTTCATGAGACTGGGGTGTTCCTGACTCCGTTCCTCTTCATTTCCTATACGGCGATGTGGAAGTCCTCCTCGTCGGTCGACTCCCAGTCTTTTATGTGTGGCTCAGATTCTGATAGTTTTCTTTTCTCGGTAGTGCAGGGTTCGTTAGTGTCGAAGAGCGGTCCTACGCCTTCAAGAGGCTTATTGATGTCGTTGTTATTTTGGTTTGAGATTGTCAGGTCTGCAAAGGCTTTAACAATCTGCTCAACTTTAGTTGCCTGTGGTCCGGTGAGGGATGTTTCGTCTCTTTTTGGCATGTCGGCCTTTTCGATAGTTTCGTAAATGAAATGGTCATAGAGTGACCATTTAGGCGAGGTCGGCAGAAGGTCCGCTTGTTTATCGTATGACTGGTAACCCAATCCTGTGTGCTTGCAAACTTTCTTTGGGATGAGTGGCCCTATCCGTCCCTGTCGATTCTTGTCAAGCCCTATATGTGGGATGTATCCAAGCTAGTACATGAGACCCCATCCCTTTGTCGCGATAGGGTTTATGTCATACAACCGGGTGAGGTCAGGTCCAACTGCTCTCTTTGTTAATCTTGATTGATGTGGGGGTGAGGTAGGGTGAGTGACTTCTGCTATTATGGTATCGTCAGGAGACCGCACCTTCCTAATGTGGTAAGAAGATAAGACGGAGTCGTGAGCCGTTGGAATACTTATCATGTAATCAGTATCTACTTCTTTAAGGGGCGCATCGGCGTATTTCCTGAAAATGGAGTCTTCGTGGGGGAATTTGATGCACTGATGATACGTAGATGCCACCTCTTTCATGAACTCTAGCCATTTCCTTCCTAGGATTAGATTGTAGGTACTAGATGAGTCAGAGACATGGAACGTAACGCCTTTAGTGACCGGTCCATGGTGGGTTGCAGCTTGATGGTTCCTTTAACAAAACGTTGGGACCCGTCATACCCGATGAGGGATAAAGAGGAGGGTTTTATGTCCTATTCAGTATATTCCAACATCTTGAGTGTGGTTATGGGACATAAATTAAGTCCTGCTACTGTGTTGACCAGTGCATGAGGTACCGAGAAGCCTCTAATCATAACGGTCAAGTATATTAGGGCGAATCTCCCACGCAGTGATTCCTTAGGCATATCAGCCTCGGTGGAAGTGAGCATTGGAGGTTATGCCATGATCGAGGCAATTTTATGTAGCACATCCAAGGTGGTATCTTCATTTACATGCATCTCCTCTAGTGTCTCTATCAATAGTCTGTGCTGTTTCGACGACTTCTTGATGAGCACAAGGATTGATATCTGCGCTGGTATTTTCTTGAGTTGTCGCAGAAGATTTTATTCTTGGCCTGCCTCTAAAACTGGCTCTCTGCTAGGGCGGTGAGCTCTACTAACATTCGGTTGAGGCAGTAGAGGACCTAGTCCTAAAATCTGAGGTGGTGGGATCGTATGAGGAGGTGGAGCTAGATTTAGTACTTGTTCCCTTGCCATCCTTTCTGACGACTAAGCACCGTCGCTCTGCTTTTCCAGGGGGAATGGTGGTGGTGGGTAATGGGTTCCAGATTTAAGAATCAGGCATGTTAGCTGAGGTGTTGACAAACTTTCCATAATACTCTTTGCGAACGGAGCAAAATTTGAGGAAGGAATGTGCAGAGGTGCTATGCTGTTCCACGGTGGGAGATCAGGGCTTCTTCTAGAAAAGTGGAGATCAGGGCTTCTTCCTTGGCAAATTATTCACTTGACTAACTCATCGTGCTATTAAGGCAGTGTTCTGTTGTAGCCTCCTGTTGTCGTCTCAAGGTATTCTGGGTAACGCTTTCTACCCATGCTGTAATTTGCTCCGCGGTTTGGAGGACACAGTCTTTGTATTCAGGTTCAGAATCAGATAGAGGGGAAGTTGGCTATGGGTTTTGAGGGGTGAGAGGTTTGGGTGGTGGTCGATGGAGGTTCGACATTCGTGCCTTGAATGATTGGACCCCGATTTAGGTAAAATTTGGGTAGGGAGGCAGACTTGTGACCTGAGTGATCGAGGTCAAAGGGTGTGGCCAAACTGCTGGGGGCGTTGGAGACTCCACTGGATCGATAATGGTATTAGGTGGGGGAAGGCAAGTGATTAAGGAAGAAGGATGGAAAGAGGGTGATCCGGGAAGGTCTACCTTACTGATGTGGGACACTGACCCTTGGTTGTGGCTTGGCATGGGGTTGTTAACAATCCCCAAGTTTTGCGATGGTTGATTGTGAGAGTTTCGAAGAGCATACCAGTCGATCTGATTTCTATCATTCATATCGTAAATCACGTCTCGGAGGACCCATCAATCTTCCAAATTGTATCCCGTGTATCAATGAAATGCACAGAACTTACTATGGTCCAAATTGGTCAGTCAGGGTCGCAGCCGTTCCGATGGGAATTTGAGAAGGTTTTGGTTGCTTAGGAGACGAAAGATATTTAGGATGGTGTCGGGTAGAGGAGGGTAGTGCTCTTCTTGGCTGGTAAGGCCCTCTAGTTTGTTGATTAAAATTTTATGGTGGAGGGACATTATTATAGTTCTGGGCATTGACTAGCCTATTCTGCATTGCATTTTGATTCTGGTGTTGGTGGGCATTAGGATATTGATTCCTAATTTGATATTGGCCATGATTCTGACTCTGGTTCGGATACCTTTGTTGATTTTGACCTTGATTTTGATTCGAGTATCTTTGCTTTCCATGATTCTGATACTGATTTTGACTGGAATTCCTTGGCTGGAAGTTTTCGTTGCCAGAGTTCTGACCCTGACTAGCGATAGTACTGACTTGCTCCAAGCCAGAGGCTTTCTTGTTGTTCTTATGCTTTAAATAACTGAAAGTAGCGGTCTTCGAGGCTCCTATTGAAAAGGCAAGGTCTCCTCCCTTTATATGTTGTTGGATGTGGTTGGCATGTGAGTGAAGAGTAGTGATGTCCGGACAATTGTTTATGACAAGAGCGCTTCGGAGGGGTTCCCTGACATTATTTATAATGATGTCGATCACATCCTTCTCCTTCATTTGAGTTTCGATGCAGGCGGCCAACTTCCTCTAGGGCACCACGAAGTCCACGAAGTCTTCCTCAAATTCCTGCTTAATTGTCATCAGATCACTGAGACTAACTGTTATTCACTAAAAAGTAACACTTTCCACCTCTTAGCCTGGCCTTTGCTACACCTTGCAGCTGTCTAATAATCCTTTATTTACTGTGTTTTGTAGTTAGTAATAAATTATATAGCTTAACACAAAGTCCATGCCTTTGGTGCCAAGAAGAGAGAGAATCCAAGCAAGAGATGACAGCTGAGCCAAAGACTGATGGAACACCATGGGAGTACACACCAAGGTGATTAGTTTGCATGTCAAAGTGGACCCAAGAAGGCCAGGAGATGTGAGGAATCTGGATGTAAGTGGAGAGAGCTGTAACAGCAGCTGCTGCAATGCATAAGTGGAGAAAATGTGTTATCTCGCACAGTAGAAGTGCTGCCTTGCACTATTGAAGTCCGCAACAGCATTATCTCGTGTGGCTAATATATGCAGCACAAGAGAACTTGCGATGCAGTTTCACACTTCAGCTACAACCAACACTGAAAGAGCTCGTGAAGCTCTCGCGCACTAAGCCTTCAGAAATCCAGCTCACGAAGCTCTCGCGAGGAACATGTTTCATGACAGCCACGTGCACTATCTCGCAAAGCTAATCTGCACAAAGAACAATAACAAGCTCGCGAAGTCCTCACGTGGTTCAAGAGGAGAGAGAGCTCCAGAAACGTCCTCACACATTTAATAGCTCAACCCTGTACCGAGCGAGCTTTGATATTCCTTCAACAAGAAGCCGAGCAAGAATTAAAGGCATCCTCGCGACACCCTCGCAAGAGAAAATTCTGAAGCTCTACCGCACAAGCATGCCAAGCATCCCTTACAATAAACATGTCTGCGGTCGAGATCTAAAGGTAGGAGACACTGTACTGAAGAAGATCTTCCCATCCTTCCATGCCGATCCAAGAGGGAAGTTCAAGCCAAACTGGGAAGGACCTTATGTCATCCGATAAGAGCTGCCAGGATACGCCATCCGCCTCGCCACCATGGACAGAGATCATCTTCTTGAGCCCATCAACGGTGGATACATCCAACGGTTCTACCCTTAGTCTATCGCGATAAGGTAAGTATTGGTGAAACAGATGCGTGACTGCTTAAGAACCACCCAAAAGAGGCCATCATTTTAAACACAGTAGCTAAAAAGCATCCCTGAAAATGATGATATCCTTTGCTATCCCATTTGAGCTTGGGCCTTTCTTTTAATAACCCCCTTCCCCAAAAAATAAATGTGTGTACATATACAAAAAAGGGAAGTAAAGTTACCATCAAAATTCAAAAAAATTGAAAAAGCAAAACCTCAAAAAGAGATTACCTGAAATGGAGCAAAAAGAATAATAAAATGTGTAGAAGAATCATGGGGCATGTACAGTAAAAACCCCTAAGGGAGAAAGTATGTTGAGAAAATTGAAGCCGTATCAAGGAAACCCTTTTAGCCTAGCATACCTCAAATCCTAACCTAACCCATGACCAAGTGACACCCTGAAGAAAGCCCTCTTTTAGGTTTACAAGCAGTCATAATATTTGTTAAGTCAACAAAGGCCGAGTTGTGAGGTGACACCAGAACCCCATCCAGCCGCCTATAATGGAATCGACATCTATGTCGTGGCTGTTGAAAAAAAGAAATGAAAAAAAATAATAAAAAAATAAAATAAAAATATAAGCTCAAAGCAAGATGGACGTGGTGAAAACCCGAAAGGGCGCTACGGGTAATAACAGCGAGTTTGTGCGGACTAGGTCAAAACCCGAAAGGGCGCTTGGGGTAAGAGAGCTAAACCCATGGACATGGTGAAAACTCGAAAGGGCGCCACGAGTAAAAAAGGAGATAAAAAAATATATATAAATAATTAAAAGAGGAAAGGTTTGAAATGTTTGATTAATCTTTGAAGAGCCTCTTGGTTACTCTCCCTGATCCCCTTTTTTGGGCCGCTCATGTTAGCTCAAATCGGGCCCCGACCAGAAATGCCTTTGTAGAACTACTTCGTCAAACATATGACTCAAGGTAAGGAGAAATGTGTGACTTAGCCCAAAAGGATTGATGTTCCAGTCTTGGTGAGGCTGCTGAAACTCCCTCAGAGCCGACCATTTAAAAGGGGGGTTCGACTATGCCCAAAGTGGGACCTGTGACATCACCTCACTGATAAGTCATCATAAACAAAAAAAAAAGAGAAAAGCTAAAAAAGAATAAAAAAATAAAGAAAAATCCAAATACAAAAAAAAATATGTGTGTATCTATTTATACTCTTTCCCATGTACATAGTTACAGCATCGTACTTCCATCTCAAAAATAAAGAAAAAGAATAAAAAAAAATCCCTGAAAATAAAAATTTTAAAAATATATATAAATCTTGAAAATAAGAAAATATAGATCAAAGTTTGTTTCTCCTTTAGGATGCTTATTGTTACCTATATAAACAAAAAAGGGACTAACATTTTCTCAAGGATGTGCAGGAACATCAAACGGTCCGAAGCCTCGAAGCATGCAACTTCTCAACCATGGACAAATTAGATGAAGCATCCCGCCACCGACGTCAGGTCTATTCAAAAAAGGGGAGAATGAAAATTATTTTGAAAAAGAAAAAAAAGAAATCTATGAACTTTTCACCCACAGCTATGCACTCACGTATTTTCGATGCGGTCAAATGTCAATATTTTACCGGCAACGCAGCTGTGAAAAATTAATGTCCTAGGTCTATGGTTCACCTTGGATCCATGGATCCTATTTCAAAGTAGGAGCGATGGTGTCAATTTCGGTGAAACAGTCAATGCTTGGATTGGATTGATTCTACTGCTTTATCTTCACCCTGAACGCTCCATATTTTGGTTTCAGGTGAACTTGAGTGCCTTGTACTTCAAGTTTGTCACGTGATATTTTCAGAGTTGTAGAATCTTGGTCTGCACTGTCCGGGCGAGCGCCCTACGGGGCATGAAGTCCGGATAAATCTGTCCTCTAAAAAGACCCATTGTTGGATTGATTCCAACTTGTCAGATACGAAACTACGTCAGACAAGTATGTGCAAATATGCATGCAAAAGGGCTCATTTCTTTTATTTTTCTACAGGCTTAAAACCTATATTGGCAGCGATATCCCTGTAAAGTGTACGCCATGCGTCTGGGTATTCGTATGGTCATTTGTTCCTGTAAATTATACTCGGGCAGGTCCAGGTCAGGGCTTTCATCGCCTTTGCTGCTCATCGCCCTTAATGGGTGCATGTTTATGCATAGTTATTTGTTTGTAACTTTATTGACGACGGAGGCCAAGATTGAGTATCCTTCGATGGACACCCAATTCTGACCTGATCTTTTCGATGTCACATGAACTTGAGTACGTTGGCTTCAGTTTCGTCGTAAACTATTGCGAAGGCACGGGCTCTTGGTATGCATTGTCTGGGTGTGCGCCTCCCGGGGTTCGAGGTCCAGATAATGCTTGTAAAAAAAAATGGAAAAGGCAATCTTTGAAAAAAAGAAAAAAGAGAAGAAGAATAAATTTGTGTTTTTCCACAGAGCGACGCACAAGCATAAGGCGGTAAAATGTCAATATTTTATCAGCAATGTAGCTGTGCCATATTAAAGTCCTGAGTCGAAGGTTCGCCTTGGATCTTTGGATCCTGCTTGAAGGTAGGAGCAACGGTGTCGGTCCCAGTTAAACAGTCAATGTTTCGATCGAGTCAACTCCACTAATAAATTTTCCCAATGAGCGCCTTGTTTTGGATTCTTATAAACTTAAGTGTCTTAAGCTTCAGATTTTCCGTTGGAAAAGGTCAATCGTTGGTTGAGACCAACCTATTGAGAATGAGATTACGTATCAATCAAACTATGTGCAACCATGCATTTAGAAGGTTTCATTTCCCGTTTATTTTTCTACAGGCTTAAAACCTGTATGGGCAGCAGTATCTCTGTAAAGTGTACACCATCCGTCTGGGTATCCGTATGATGGTCGTTTGTTCCCGTAAATTATACTCGGACAGGTCCGAGTCAAGGCTTCCATCGCCTTTGTTGTTGCTCACTGCCCCTGATGGGTGCATGATTATGCATAGTTAATTGATGTTTATGATTATTATCAGCAGAGATCAGGATTGGATGTCCCTTTAGGGAGATGCCCCAATGTCTAGTTGGATCTATTCAATGGTAGTTGAAGCTGGATACTCTTAGTCATGTTGATCAAGGGCATGCTTTCAAAAATGGCACGTCCTCCCCAAAAAGCATTGTGGCAACTATTCACTTTGCTCGGGCAGTCATGCTAAATAAACTTCGGGATCGATGGGTTCACCCAAAGACCTCGAACCCTGCTTTCAGTAGGGGCACCCATGAATAGTTAGATGGGGCAATCAAATGCCTTGTAGGATTGGACTCAAACTGTGGAGCTTTGCGTATGTTTACTTCGCGCCTATCTTAGAGTGTGGGTCGATCACCCCTCTTACTCACGAAGCTGTTGCATTCAGAATGAATTTTAAACATCATATACCTTCAAAATCATCCTGAGAAGCGAATGTCTTTCTCGACTATAGGGAGTTTGCAAATCATTCCACCTCGGTTATGCCCAGGAATGTCGCTAAGCGCTTGGGAATCGATTACCTCGAGAAACGAATGTTTAGCCTGGCATCCAGGGCTTTCATTTTCTCACCATGTTACTCGTTTGATGTTTAAAGTTCGTCCTAAATATAGCAGACCCGTCAGTAATGCCTTGGGCCTCTTTGGATGTCTCTTTTCTTTGGCATTCGATCATTAGTGATCGGATACCAAAGAGGGGCATTTATAGACACCCAAATTTGGCCTAAGGCCCGATCGAAACACCTTTCGAGAGAGGTGAACTTTCGAGCTTTTGATGGCATGCATGGAACCTTTAGGAATCACCTTAGAACCCTTCTAAACCATTAGGAATCAGCCTAGATCCCTTAGGAACCCACCCCGAACCTTTAGAAATCAATCCCAACCCTTAGAACCCGTCCTGAACCTAAACCTAACCTTATCCAGCAATGGATGAGGAGGGGTGCATCAGGACTAGCTATGGCCTTCTACTATGATTGAATCTCACCCCATTGAAAAGTAGAAGTTGTCAGCTTTCCAACGGCTCAAGAATCACCCCAATCAGAGGTATACATCAAAAGATATGGCAAACCGAGCCCGAAGGGCAGAAATGTAAGTTCATGTGGGCCCCCATAGGGATTTGATGCAACTAATAGTTGCACCAGTTATAATTTGCCAGGCGCAACTATTAATTTTGCCAGGCCAATTCTCCCAGATTTTAAGCCTGGCGTAACTAATAGTTGCGCCAAGGTTAAAGGTGGGGCCCACCCTCGCGAACCAACTTCCAGGCACTGTTTAAAATTATTTTATTGAACATTTGCCTGGTGCAACTATTAGTTGCGCCAGGCATATGAATAATAACCTCTAGATTTTACCCTAAAAATCATGATTAGGGTTTGACTTGTTAACCACCTTGATCCTTGGGTTATGTTTTGCTAGTTTTGTTACACCCATTCACTACCTATTTGCAACCCTTTAAGTGGCTTCAGGCCTCACCCCATCATCCACCATTGGAGGATCTTCTCACACATCTCAAGGCTCCAAAACCCAAGGAATCCTTAGATTTGAGATTACCTAATTGCTAACCCCAATTAGCACTTAAGTGGTCTCCTAATCCACCCATTTCCTATAAATAGAGACCCCCGCCCCTTTGTTTAGGGGTTGAGAAATTTGCTTAAGAGAGAAAGAGCTCAAAGTGAGAAGTTCTTCCTCCCTTTTGTGCACCATTTTCACCCAAACTACAGAATCTCCCAACCTCATTTCAAGCTTGTTCTTGCATCCAAAACCCATAGCCTAGGTGTGTGCGATCCCCTAGCCTCCCTTCCCTACCTCCTAGCTTCAAGCCTTACGAGTTAGAACATTATTTTCCACCATACAAGGCCTTCAAAAGCTCATCAAAGAAAGCCACGCAAGGCTCTCCTATCTATTTCTAGCTCCCTCCATCCTCTCATTTGTGCCATTACGCCTCCGACTTTTCGATAGGAACAGAGGGGTACAAATAGGATTCTAACCCCTTTTGGGCAAGAGGAAGCTATTTTCCTTTCTTTTGCTTCATTTTATTTTTGGCCATAAGTAGAGATCGCGTTAAGCGGGTTGATCGGGTGCCTAACGCCTCCCGATCGATAACCGAAGCCCCTACCCAAGAGCCTTTGGTGTCGACCAAATTCAGAGTCATATTTTTAGCACTTCGGTGCTCATAAAAATGAACTAGGTTTCTCGGGACACCAAAAGCTCTAGGTGGCGAGTCTATTTTTTTTTTTTGCAAGCGAGTACATTGCCGCGACGGGATCGTCAAAAATCCCACGGTTGCACAAGCGGGAAGTCATTTTTTTGGCATGCCTGGTTGAGGTTTCGGAAGTTGATACACACCCTTATCCTACCATCTTTCTTAGTGACAGGTACTATGTTTGCGACTCATTTGGGGTAGAGGACGACTCGTATGAATTTGGCTTTGTGTAGCTTGTCAACTTCCTCTTTGACTTACAGTGCTATCTATGGGTGCATTCTTCAATGTTTCTGCTTGACGGGTTTTACATTGGGCTCTAGGATGGGACCCAAGTTCTATTTCTGTACGGCTAGTCCAGTAATTTTCTTCTTCACTCGACATTGAGAGCCAGTCCTCCCTTCCTAGTTCCTGAGACTGGGGTGTTCCTGACTCCGTTCCTCTTCATTTCCTATACGGCGACGTGGAAGTCCTCCTCGTTGGTCGACTCCCAGTCTTCTATGTGTGGCTCAGATTCTGGTAGTTTTCTTTTCTCGATAGTGCAGGGTTCCTCATTGTCGAAGAGCGGTCCTAGGCCTTCAAGAGGCTTATCGATGTCGTTGTTATTTTGGTTTGCGCTTGTCAGGTCTGCAAAGGCTTTAACAATCTGCTCAACTTTAGTTGCCTGTGGTCCGGTGAGTGATGTTTCATCTCTTTTTGGCACGTCAGCCTTTTCGATAGTTTCATAAATGAAATGGTCGTAGAGTGATCATTTAGGCGAGGTCGGCAGAAGGTCAGCTTGTTTATCGTATGACTAGTAACCCAATCCCATGTGCTTGCAAACTTTCTTTGGGATGAGTGACCCTATCCGTCCTTGTCGATTCTTGTCAAGCCCTATATGTGGGATGTATCCAAGCTAGTACATGAGACCCCATCCCTTTGTCGCGATAGGGTTTATGTCATACAGCCGGGTGAGGTCAGGTCTAACTGCTCTCTTTGTTAATCTTGATTGATGTGGGGGTGAGGTAGGGTGAGTGACTTCTGCTATTGTGGTATCGTCAGGAGACCGTTCCTTCCTAATGTGGTCAGATGATAGGACGGAGTCGTGAGCCGTTGGAATACTTACCATGTAATCAGTATCTACTTCTTTAAGGGGCGCATCGGCGTATTTCCTGAAAATGGAGTCTTCGTGGGGGAATTTGATGCACTGATGATACGTAGATGCCACCTCTTTCATGAACTCTAGCCATTTCCTTCCTAGGATTAGATTGTAGGTACTAGATGAGTCAGAGACATGGAACGTAATGCCTTTAGTGACAGGTCCATGGTGGATTGTAGCTGGATGGTTCCTCTAACAAAATGTTGGGACCCGTCATACCCGATGAGGGATAAAGAGGAGGGTTTTATGTCCTATTCAGTATATTCCAGCATCTTGAGTGTGGTTATGGGACATAAATTAAGTCCTGCTCCTGTGTTGACCAGTGCATGCGGTACCGAGAAGCCTCTAATCATAACGGTCAAGTATATTAGGGCGAATCTCCCACACAGTGATTCCTTAGCCATATTAGCCTCGGTGAAAGTGAGCATTGGAGGTTATGCCATGATCGAGGCAATTTTATGTAGCTCATCCAAGGTGGTATCTTCATTTACATGCATCTCCTCTAGTGTCTCTATCAATAGTCTGTGTTGTTTCGACGACTTCTTGATGAGCACAAGGATAGATATCTGCGCTGGTATTTTCTCAAGGTGTCGCAGAAGATTTTATTCCTGGCCTACCTCTAAAACTGGCTCTTTGCTAGGGCGGTGAGCTCTACTAACATTCGGTTGAGGTAGTAGAGAACCTGGTCTTAGAATCTGAGGTGGTGGGATCGTATGAGGAGGTGGAAGTAGATTTACTACTTGTTCCCTTGCTATCCTTTCTGACGACTGAGCACCGTCGCTCAGCTTTTCCTGGCGGAATGGTGGTGGTGGGTAATGGGTTCCAGATTTATGGATCAGGCATGTTGGCTGAGGTGTTGACGAACTTTCCATAGTACTCTTTGCCAACGGAGCAAAATTTGAGGAAGGAATGTGCAGAGGTGCTATGCTGTTCCACGGTGGGAGATATTAAGTGTAATCTTCCTCTTCTAGAAAAGTGGAGATCAGGGCTTCTTCCTTGGCAAATTATTCGCTCGACTGACTCATCGTGCTATTAAGGCGGTGTTCTATTGTAGCCTCCTGTTGTCATCTCAAGGTATTCTGGGTAACACTTTCTACCCATGCTGTAATTTGCTTCGGGGTTTGGAGGACACAGTCTTTGTATTCAGGTTCAGAATCAGATAGAGGGGAAGTGGGTTGTGGGTTTTGAGGGGTGAGTGCCTTGGGTGGAGGTTGATGGAGGTTCGGCTTCCGTGCCTTGAATGATTAGACCCCGATTTAGGTAAAATTTGGGTAGGGAGGCAGACTTGTGACCTGAGTGATCGAGGTCAAAGGGTGTGGCCAAACTACTGGGGGCCTTGGAGACTCCACTGGATCGATAATGGTAGTAGGTGGGGGAAGGCAAGTGATTAAGGAAGAAGGATGGAAAGAGGGTGATCCAGGAAGGTCTACTTTAGTGATGTGGGACACTAGCCCTTGGTTGTGGTTTGGCATGGGGTTGTTAACAATCCCCAAGTTTTGCGATGGTTGATTGTGAGAGTTTCGGAGAGCATACCAGTCGATCTGATTTATATCATTCATATCATAAATCACGTCTTGGAGGACCCATCAATCTTCCAAATTGTATCCCATGTATCAATGAAATGCACAAAACTTACTATGGTCCAAATTAGTCAGTCAGGGTCGCAGCCGTTCCGATGGGAATCTGAGAAGGTGTTTGTTGCTTAGGAGACGAAAGATATTTAGGATGGTGTCGGGTAGAGGAGGGTAGTGCTCTCTTCTTGGCTGGTAAGGCCCTCTAGTTTGTTGATTAAAATTTTACGGTGGAGGCACATTATTATAGTTTTGGGCATTGACTAGCCTATTCTGCATTGCATTTTGATTCTGGTGTTGGTGGGCATTAGGATATTGATTCCTAATTTGATATTGGCCATGATTCTGACTCTGGTTCAGATACCTTTTCTGATTTTGACCTTGATTTTGATTAGAGTATCTTTGTTGTCCCTGATTCTGATACTGATTTTGACTGGAATTCTTTGGCTGGAAGTTTTTGTTGCCAGAGTTCTGACCCTGATTAGCGTTAGTACTGACTTGCTCTGAGCCAGAGGCTTTCTTGTAGTTCTTATGCTTTGAATAATTGAAAGTAGCGGTCTTTGAGGTTCCTATTGAAAAGGCAAAGTCTCCTCCCTTTATATGTTGTTGGATGTGGCTGGCACATGAGTGAACAGTAGTGATGTTCGAACAATCCCTTATGACAAGAGCGCTTTAGAGGGGTTCCCTGACATTATTTATAATGATGTCGATCACATCCTTCTCCTTCATCTGAGTTTCGATGCAAGCAGCCAACTTCCTCCAGCGCACCACGAAGTCTTCCTCAAATTCCTGCTTAACTGTCATCAGATCACTGAGACTAACTATTATTCACTAAAATGTATCACTTTTCATCTCTTAGCCTGGCCTTTGCTACACCTTGTAGCTGTCTAATAATCCTTTATTTACTGTGTTTTGTAGTTAGTAATAAATTATACAGCTTAACACAAAGTCCATGCCTTTGGTGCCAAGAAGAGAGAATCCAAGCAAGAGATGACAGTTGAGCCAAAGACTGCTGGAACACCATGGGAGTACACACCATGGTGACTAGTTTGCATGTCAAAGTGGACCCAAGAAGGCCAGGGGATGTGAGGAATCTTGATGTAAGTGGACAGAGCTGCAACATCAGCAGCTGCAATGCATAAGAGGAGAAAATGTGTTATCTCGCATAGTAGAAGTGCTGCCTTGCACTATTGAAGTCTGCAGCAGCATTATCTTGTGTGGCTAATATATGCAGCACAAGAGAACTCGCGATGCAGTTGCGCACTTCAGCTGCAACCAACACTGAAAGAGCTCGTGAAGCTCTCGTGCACTAAGCCTTCAGAAATCCAGCTCGTGAAGATCTCGCGAGGAACAAGTTTCATGACAGCCACTTGCACTATCTCACAAAGCTAATCTGCACAAAGAACAATAACAAGCTCATGAAGTCCTCACGTGGTTCAAGAGGAGAGAGAGCTCCAGAAATGTCCTCACACATTTAATAGCTCAACCCTCTACCGAGCGAGCTTTGATATTCCTTCAACAAGAAGTCGAGCAAGAATTAAAGGCATCGTCGCGACACCCTCACAAGAGAAAATTCTGAAGCTCTACCACACAAGCAAGCCAAGCACTGCAAATTCTTCTGTGTAAGTGCATGCAAAGCCAAAGCAGCCGTGCGATAGTACAAAGTCCATCTGCACGAGTGAACGACTTTCCAAGATAAATTCTTACCTCATGAGGACTCTGCAAGCCGTGAGAAGGAATTAATGAGCAGAAGTTACCTCGCGAAGCATGAAGTAGCTGCGCGAATGAACTAAAAAGTAAAAGGTAGCCTCGCAAAGCTTGGGCACTCCACTTCTCACTCTCCACTCAGGGACCTTTTGGTGATTTCCCCAGGTTCAAGGCACACATCTCGAGGCCCTGATCTTGAGGCACACATCCCAAGGCATCCAAGGGTTATAATAGTGCCACATTTGCCCTAGGAAATTAGGGTTACTCTTTTGTTGGCTAAGGCATTAGGATGATCATCCCTCCTTCAACCTCTGTCAACTTGGAGCTCGAGCAGGCTAGGGTTAGGGTTTGATCACCTCTTTTTCTATTTTTTTCTTCTCTCTTAGCCCAGCACTTGTTGGCTACATCCTCTGTAAGCAATTAGGCCTAGTTTTATTAGTTTTGTAATGGGCCTTGTAACCTTTGGGATTTTGTGAAGAGATGTTGTGCACATGGTTGTTGCCTTGAGAAATCTCATTATGAGCATTTTTTATCAATGAAATATTTTCTTTAATTGTTCATTCAATCTGTTATTTTTCTATTTGCTCATAGTTTTGTTCAGGATAAGCATGCATTTAGGATTTGAGCTGAATTGAAAGGCCCATGGAAGCTTGAGCTTATAACCCTGGGACCATGGTGGCAGCAACAATTTACATGTTCTTTCTCAGACCTCTGTGGTGTGGATAACCTCTGTGAATATCCCGTGACCATTTAAATGCACATACTATAGCCTTAAGATCAGTCTACTCCTTTGGATCAGATTGGTTTTCTGATTTAGTCCTTATGGTTTGATCCTCTCTATTAGATAGTCTGTGACCATTGAAGTGGACAGGTTATAGCCTTAAGAGACCAGGTCAAACCATAAGGGTTGAGTTGGATACATCTCCCTTGCAATGATATTAATGATCTGATTTGGGCCATTGGGTGGGGGACATCTATTGGATAGTCTGTGACCATTTAAGTAGATAGGTTATAGCCTTAAGATTCATCTACTCCTTTAGATCATATTAGTTTTCTGATTTAATTTATGTTGTTTGATCCTCTCTATTGATTAGCCTGTGACCATTCAAGTGGATAGGTTATAGCCTTAAGAGATCAGGTCAAACCATAGGAGTTGAATTAGATACCTCTTCCTTGCAGATGTGCTTGTAGCCATCTGAGGAATTGCTGCAAAGACAGACCTGAATCTGAGTTACAGAGCTGATGTAACCCTAGCTTAACTGCTTACTTCCCATCCTTTTATCATTATTTTAACACACACCATCACCACCTTATTCATAACCCTTTCTTTAGGATAGGACTGTACTTTATTTCTCTTCTTTTAGTGTTAATTTAGTGTAGTTGTGACACCGAACTCCCTTTCTCTAGGATTGTCAGATCTGTAGCCAGATTTGGAGGCCTACTATTATAGTCCATTTTGGGTTCTAGATCAGTTTTTCTATGGGACAAACTCTTACTTACTTAAAACTTGCTACAATAGTCCTGTATCTTGCAGGTCTGGGATTTGGTTTTGTGTAGTATTCATTCGCCATTTTGTTTTGTTTTATTTTGCTTCCTTTATTTTATCTTTATCATTTTTTATAAAAAAAGAAGCAGCAAGAACTGTCCCAACAAGTTTTTGGCACCGCTGCCGAGGATATTAATCTTTTTAGTAGACCTGAGTTGTATTATATGTTAGTTTAGAAAATTTTTTGTAGTTGTGCCTTGAATAAAATAAAAAGTACCACTGATTTTTGTAAAATTTTGCAGAATTGGACAACAGCAGAAGGGAAAAGCTAGAGCTACAGCTAGAGTTTAGCTAGCTCTGTTTGCACTTCTTTTGCTCTAAATCTCATTCTATTTGTGTTAAAATTCCCTGCCATTAGTTTAGTTGTTAATTTTGTTTGAAATTTTTTTGTCTATTGTGAGCATTTTCTTTCCTGCTGATTTTGTGTGTGTATGCTTGGAAGAAGGCCCCTTAACCCTGAGTTGGAACCTCTAAATCCTGAGGTTGAAAGGGTCCTTAGACCAAGAAACACAACCCAAGGCCCTACTGTTAAAACTGAGCTAGCTGTCATGGCTGAGAGGCAAAGAACTCTGAAAGAATATAATGCACCTGGGGATTACACATCTCCCTTTTGCATACAATTCCCTTCAGTTAAGAGAAATTATGAAATCAAGTCTTCCACCATTAACATGCTGCCATCATTTCATGGGCTCAGTAAGGAAGATCCTTACAAACACATTAACCAATTTTTGGCACTTTGCACCACTTTCAATATTGCTGGCCTGGGACCATAAGCCACCAAACTGAGGCTTTTTCCTTTTTCCCTAAAGGACAAAGCCAACACTTGGCTCTCTAAGCTCCCAGCCAATAGCATTCAGACATGGAGTGACCCCCAAAGCTAATTTCTAACTAAATTCTTTCCCATGAATAAAACTAGTCAGATGAGGACGAACATGTTGTCATTCACTCAGTTCTCAATTGAAGATTTTTATGAGGCATGGGAGAGATTTCAAGAGATGTTAAAACAATGTCCCCACCATCAAATTCCACAGTGGCAACTTATCCATGTATTTACCAAGGAATTAATCCCAAAAGTAGGGATATGGTGGATGCCTCATGTGGTGATAGTTACCTCCACAAGGCAGCTGATGAGGAATGGGAGTTGTTTGACATCATAGGGAAAAATTCCATGCAGTAGGAGTCACTGTCTTGCAATGACAGCTGTTAAGCAGTGAAAAATACCATTTTTCACCGCCTAACCTGACCTTTGGAAGACCCTTGAGGTGTATAATAATGTGTTTTAAGTATGTTTTGTAGATAACTAATAAATTACAACCTTAGCACAGACAGCCAACAAAAAGGGCAGATAAGCAATCTGCAGCCTCAACCTCTACTCAAACTCCAACCATCCACAAAGCCTGAGAATCTCATTGAAGGCCATGAACCCAACTGGGTGCACTTGAGACCAAGTACAATGCCAAGGGATGAAGATTGAATCCACCCAGAGGTGGCTGAGGGCGAGAAAGACATCACATTAGAAGTGCGTGCTAGCCAAGGAAGCATAGAAATAAAGCCGTCGAGAGGTTCTCTTAAGCTGCCGAGAGGATCGATTTACATGTCGAGAGGATGAATGAACCTGTCGAGAACCCATCGTGTAGTACACCCAATCCTGTCGACAACTGCTAGGCGTAGTCGTCGAGAGGATGAAAAGAAGTTGTCGACAGGATCTGCGACAACAAATCAACGAGTTGACTAGAACTTGTCGAGGAGATGAATGAGACGATCGTCAATCCTATCGACAAGCATCGTCAATCCTATCGATAGGTCTACAAACCTGTCGATTTACATTCAAAGCCAAATAGAACCTATTGAGAAGATCGCAAAACCTCTCGACACTCAATTTGGGGAACTTTTTAGTTCTGTCTTCAGTAGCTATCCATGCCAGAAGCCTGCACATGTATTCCATGCACGGAAACCCTAATGGTATCACATGTACATGTCAGATGAGAACCAATGAGAGAAGAGCTTCTAGAAGAGAAATCAGCCACATCAGCATAACAGAATTATTCCCTTGCATTCTGATTGGCTAAAATGGATCTGAGGATAGAGGAGGAGAGTATAAAAGCTTGGAGAAAATGTAGAAGAAATAATTCAGAAATTGAGAAAACTAGAGCTTAGTGCAAGATCCATTTTCTCAAAATTCTTCCTTCTTCCTCCTCTCTCCCTTCTCTCTTTAGCAAATCATGAGTGGCTAAACTCTTCTTAGTAGTTAGGGTGAGGTCTTAAGCTGTAAATTGAGAGATTTAAAGGCATTGTAAGGAACTGTAAGATGCACAGATTGCAGATCTGAGCATAATTATGTTGTAGTTTTACAATATAATTATGGATTTTAAAGGTGATTCTGATTTATATTTCACTTTTTCGTATTTGTTTTCCCTGGGTTGGATATTCCTGTAGATGTTAGCCTATGAGGGTCTCATATCTTGGCATCTACAGCATTTGTAATGGTTTTCCTGTTCTACTCAAGATCTTTGAAGCGGAACAATCTCTAGGATGGTATGTGACCATTAAAGTGGACAGATCATAGCCTTAGGATTGCTTCAATTCTCTAATTGAGATTAGATTCTTATACCTCACCTCTGCCAGGGTAACCTGGGAAGCTGGGAGCCGGAAAAGAGGATTGTAGCAAATAAGATCTTAGCATTGCCATTGATTCCTTTGATTTTCAGTGAGAGACGAATACCCCTAGTTGCTGTTCTCATCCTTTGATTTTTCATCCCTTCTATATCTCCTCAGATCTCTGTATTGAATTAGATCTGGATCATTCACACTTAATTCTATAGTTTGTAGTTAAAGTGACAAAACCCCAAAACCTCTCCTCTTTCTTAGATTAGAATAGAGTGCCAGATTCACTCTGGATATGGAGATTTACTAAAAGTTAGACCACATTTCCTTGTGGACATACCCTTACTTACCCTTTTTAAAACTTACTGTAATAGCCATGAATACTTGCAAGTCTGTGAGTCTATTTTCCTTGGTGTGTGTGCAATCTATAGATTCTATAATTGTTTGATTTTAAACCCCTTTTTAGCACAAGGTAAGCTGGCCAACAAGTTTTTGGCGCCGCTGTCGGGGCGGGGACCTGTCTTTCTAACTTCGTAGATCTAAGTTTTTCTCATTTTTGGTTAACATTTTTAATTGTTTGACAAGTGTTTGATTAATTGCTGCTTTAGTTTTTGCTGTAGTTTAACTATGTTTCAAATCTAGATCTGTGGAGCTAAGAGGAGCTCTGTATCACTTGGAAAAGCATTCAATGCTTAAGTTTGCATCTTTTAACTCTGTTTCTATTTCTAGATCTATAACTTAGTATATCAGTAGTTGTGTAGTTGTCTATTTTGTGATTGATTTGCTGTGTTTTCTTGTGTTGTTCTTGACCCTTGAGGGGTGTATGCTTGGGAGGAGATCTCTTAATCCTGAGATTGCTCCCTTGGATCCTAAGATTGAAAGACTTCTCAGACCTAAGCACCCCTTACACACTTCTGTTCTTGATTCTAAAAATTCTGCAATGGGTGAGCAACCTAGGACCTTGAAGGAATACAATGTACCAGGGGTTTACAACTCTCCCTTCTGCATTCAATTCCCTGCTGTTCAAGAGAACTATGAGATCGAATCATCCATTATCCAAATGCTACCCTCATTACATGGCCTGAGCAAAGAAGACCCATACAAGCATATTGATGAATTTCTAAGACTGTGTACCACATTCAATATTAGAGGTTTGGGGGAGGAAGCAATCAGGATGAGACTCTTTCCTTTTTCACTAAAGGATAGAGCCAGAACTTGGTTATCAATGCTCCCAACCAACAGTATTCAGTCCTGGAGTGACCTTCAATGTCAGTTCTCGGCCAAGTTTTTTCCCATGTCCAAGACAAGCCAGTTGAGGAAGGTCATTATTTCATTTGCTCAAGCCCCAACTAAGGACTTTCACCAAGCATGGGAGAAATTCAAGGAGCTCCTGAAGTAATGTCCTCATCATCAAATCCCTGGATGACAACTTGTTCAAAGTTTATATCAGGGAATTGACTCTAAAAGCAGAGATATGGTAGATGCCTCCTATGGTGGTACCTACCTCCACAAAACTGCTGAGGAGGCTTCAGAACTATTTGATATCATCAGTGAGAACTCTATGCAAAAAGAGACATTGGCCAGGGATTGTGAAACCCCTAGAATAGTGAGAGACAATACCACAAGAGGAAAAATATATGAGGTGAGTGGACACAATGAGTTGGAGAGGAAAGTGGACAGTTTAACCTAAAAATTTGATAAGCTCATGGGAGCAATGCAGTCACCCATAGGTGTTAAAGTAGAGGAGGCATGTGTTATATGCCAGTCCCCCACTCACTCCCTTGAGGAATGCCCTGCATCTGTCCAATTTCCTGATCTTGTGATGGAACATGTGGTTGCTACTCAGTCCTTTGGACAATAGCCTACTGCTGGTTACCAATGGAGAAACCACCACAATCTGAGGTGGAGACAAGATACTTTTCTAAATCAGCAACAACACCCACAACAGTCCATGCCTTATAAAAATACTCAGCCCTACAAACATAATTACTTTCGAAGGCCCCATTAGCAGCAGCCCATGGCTCAGTCTGTATAACAAACTGCACCTGTTCCAACTAATAGATCACTTTCTTTTGAGGAACAAGTTCTGGCCTCATTGCAGAATTTAAGACCCTTGTCTCAAACTGTGCACTCTCATAGCCAAAGCATTAAAAAGATAGAAGACCATCTTGGCTAGCTGTCTAATGCTTTGACTAAGAGAGAGAAAGGAAGGCTACCTAGCCAACCCATGGACAACCCAGTGAGGCAAGATGCAGTAGGGGAGGTCTCTTCTTCTCATGAGGAAGCCAAATCTGTCACCACATTGAGAAGTGGAAGGCTGGAAGACAATCAAGTAAGTTGTGGGCCTGTGAGAATTTCAGAAACAGAAAAAGAAGTAACTACAGAGAATGGATAGCAAGAGCAACTCATGTTGAATAAAGAGGATGATGATGATCCTCAACAAAAACAGAAAATTAGAAAGAAAGATGATGAGTTGGCTAAGGCTACAAATGAGGGAGCAATCCCACATTTGCCATTTCCTAGGGCAATGCAAGTACCTTCCCCTTTTGATAAAGGGAATGCCAAAGTTGAGGAAATGATGGAAGCCTTCAAACAAGTAAAGATCAATTTGCCTTTACTTGATACAATCAAGCAAGTTCCAGTCTATGCCAAGTTTTTAAAAGACCTTTGCACCCACAAAAGACAATCGAGGATACATCTTTCCAAGAAAGTCTTTTCAACAGATAAAGTGAAGTAGATACTGAATATTACAACCCCAACAAAGCTCCAAGACCCTGGAGTTCCCACCATCCCCTACATCATTGGGATCAGACCATTGAAAAGGCCTCGTTAGATCTGGGAGATTGTGTAAATTTGTTCCATATTCAGTATATGAGAAGCTGAAATTAGGAGAATTGAAGCCCACACATGTAGACTTACAACTAGCTAACAGATCTAAGAGGAAACCTCTGGGGATCATACCAGATGTCTTGGTTAGGGTTGACAAATTTTTCTATCCCGCTGATTTTTTGGTGCTAGATATGGAGCCGAGCAAATGTGCTACTTCTATCCCTGTGATCTTAGGCAGACCACTTTTGGTCACTACAAATACATCCATACAATGCAGATGAGGGGACATGTTGGCAATATGAAGGCCAAATTGAATGTTTATAATGCAGCTAATCAAACTCACCTAAATAGTGAGGACTGTTTTTTCATTAATGCATTAGGTGAGCTTGTAGTTGATAATTTTCCGAAGCTGCTATCCTATGATAAATTGCTTGATGATGGTGGTGATATATTTGAAAATGCAGTGATGCCTGGGAAGATCACCAATTTCCATGAAACCCCATAGCAGGTCTGAATTTCAACGATGTACACTATGTATACTAGCTATTTTGCTTTGTTAATTTTGTTGCTGTTTTTGCTTTTTGTTCATTACTGTTTAGCATTCTAAATAAGGTGTAATACATGCAAGCACTAAATTGGAGTCCTTCATTGGTTAACTTTGGGCAGCGTTTGTGTGAGTTGACTTGGGAGTCGACAGAATGATGTGCAGAGTGGTACTGAGGAATAATTTAAATCGAATTAAACTGCTTTTTAACCTGTCGAGAGGTTTGAATTTAATGTCGACAAGTAGTGGAGGTGTAAAGGTGACCATCGATAGGTTCTAACGCTGATCAGTGAGGTTTTCGATAGGTTAAGGATACATGTCGAGAGGATATTCAAACCACTCGAATTGTTTATGCCTCCAGATCCTAGAACCTATTGAGAATATGTCGCACTGAGCTGAAATGGTTGTCGAGAGGATCTCTAATCCTCTCGAAAGGCTCCTGAGTAGTTTTGGAACCTATCGACAAGATTAAAATCGAACCGCTCGCGGGGAATGGTCACCTTTCACCCGTCGACAAGTAGGAACTACCTGGCGACACTTTCCCCAAGCCTATCGAAAATCGACTTTTTCTTGTTAAAACCTAGCGATAGCTTCATTTTCCAACATTCGACACCTTCTCCTTGTGCTGAGAGTTACTCTGGCGATTTTGCCCATTTTTGCTTTCTCCCTCTCCACCTCACTGGCTATTAATGCAACCTCCTAGCAAATTTCCACATTGTTTCAATCCATCAAAAGCTACATTTTATACTTGGTTCGAGCTATTTTGGTCCTGCGCCCATCAAGATATCACAAACCCTAGATTTCTGTCCATAAGCTTTCCTTTTGCTTCATTTTGTTGTTTCAAGTTTTGGAGTTTATATTGTGAATCCAGGGGAATAATTTGAGCATCCTCAGAAGCTTGTGTGGTGATTAGTTGTGAATTGGAAGTGTTTAAGTAATCAATGGATGAGCAAGAGAACGTCTTAGCAAATCTTTTCAAAATGACTTCTAAATTTGCCACCAAAGCTACTAGGACATCCGTTAGGCAGCCTGCAAAGCCTAAGGAGACCCCCCCTGCAAAAAGGAAACTTTCCATGGATGAAGCTGGGCAGACTACAAGACACAAGAAAACTAAAAAGGCTAAAAAGGTCCAAATTAGTGAAGAAGTGGTTAAGGAAGCCCCTGAGACAGTATCGATCACTGAGCCTGAAATCCCTGAGCTAGAGGTCAATGTCAACTTGTCCACACCCAATGAATTCGTGGATGAATTAGATCTGATCCCGAAAACCATTTTTGACACTCCCTATTTTTCTAAGCTAGGGGTGTGTCAGGATACTTTGAATTATCTGGTGAAGGCAAGCCTGACACCCATGATGAACCCATTGAATGAAAAATCTTACCCAAGGTTGGTCAAGTTGTGGTATCAGAATCTCGAGAAACAAACCAAGCCAGATTCTCTTGAGCCCTACCTGGTAATCCTGATTGATCAGATGAAAATGGTGGTGGATTACAGAGATATAGGGATAGCATTAGGAGTCCCTTCTATTTATGACACAATTTATGGCTTGGCTGCATCTGAGAAGGTCTCTTTCAAATCTATGGCCAGGCTGCTGAATCGAGGCATTGTATGGTCTGGGGACTCAATTAGGAGAAGAGATTTATCCCCTAGCTTGCAATTGTTTGATTCAATTTTGTGAAAGAATGCCTATGTTAGTGGTAATCAGCAAGAGAGACGAATGCCAATAATGGATGCCCTGTATTTCTTCGCTAAAGGGCAATTTGTTAATGCTGGCTGGTTGGTGTTTGAAGCAATGATAGATGTGCATGATAAATGTAAGAATGCTCAAGCCCTACCAGGGCTTCCCTACAGCAAGATCATCATGGCTTTGCTTAGGAGTAAGGGATTCGTGTTTAAAGAAAAAAAGGAAATAGAGAAGGTGAAGCCCACAGTGTTTGGAAAAAGGGCTTGGTCTGTCAGTGGGACCCTCATTGGTAAAGGAACCCATAGGTCAACTGAAGAGATTGAGGAAGAAAGTCCGGACACCTCTGTTGCCCCGAGTTCAGCACCCCCTGGCTCGGAACCTCCACTCGTATCCTCTGCATCCTCATTCACCCCGACCATTGATATGCATTTCTCTATGGCTGGTTCCATTGCTACAAGTTCCACCACCCCTCCATCTCCCCCACCAATAATATCCCCTTCTTTTCCTTCCTTGCCAGTTCCCACATCCCAACATAGCCCAGCCTCCCTTTTCACAACCATTTCAACATTCACCACATTTTTAGCTCCTTACCTCACAGACCCCATCCCTACTTTGCCTTCATTCACCATTCCAGCTAGCTCATTTACATCAAGCACTAGCCCTTTCAGCCCTTCCATGCCTTCTCCACTCTTCACTCCCCTTGCAAGTGAGCCAATTTTTTCCATCTCACTTGCCTTAACCCAAGACCTATCAACCACTGACGGATTCTCATCGCTGATGACATCCATAGTGGAGGATATTGGGCATGACTACAATCCACTACCTGACTCACCACAGCCCACATTCCCCCAGTTTTCTCATTCTCAACCTCCTTCAACCTCTTACCATCATGCCCACACTTCCTCATTTCCACTACCCCCTCTCTTCCAACACCAACCTGCTATCAAACCTGACGCCTTACCCCAAATCCTAGACCTCCTCCAATCAATACAATCCCATGTCATAGCCAATACCACTACCCAATCTTCCATTGAGGCCAATCTTCATTCACTTCACTCCACCCTACCTCCATCACAAACATGTTACAATCCATCCAAGCAACTTTAACCACTCTCACCTAACAACCCCAATAGTCAATTATCCCTACACCAATCCCTAACCCCCCACCAGCTATTACTCCCATTGAACCTATCCCTAAAACTTCCCTCAACACCTTTAGTGATGCCTCCACTCAAACTGAACCTGCCCTCAACTACCTCCACCGGAGCCTACCATCCATGTCCCTCACCCTCTGTCCTCCACCCAACTTCTGCCCTCATCTAGTCCCCTTCCATCCCCGGATGGCCCTTCTTCCAGTGCTGATATGCCCATCTATCCTATCTTTGCTACCCCCATGCCCCCTTACTCCACCCTCATCAGAGTCATGAAGGCCAATGCCTATATAAAGAGAGATGTAGTTCAGGGCATGGCTGACTTGAAAGCTACAGTACGACAACCCCTTCTTGATCAAATTAAACTGCTAAAGCTTGCTCATAAGGATGAGAAAAAGGAAATCAAGAAAGGATGGAGGGAGGTTATGGTCCAATACAATGAAGCAATGAACAGAGTAGAGAGTCAGGAAGATGTCATCAAGGAACTAAAAGAGAAATTACGATTGACTGAGGAATGAGCTTATGATTATGGAGTGACTATTGCAGCCTTAGAGAATAGGACAAATGCACAAACTAACCAAGAGATGGCAGAGGCACTTTTTAAAGAACTCAACCCTGATGTACCTCTCCAATAATCAGCTCCGGATGCCACTAGTCCTAGCCCCGTCAAACGTGGACTCAAAATCAAGGAACCTACATAAATACCTTCCCCCACTCCAACAGGAAAAAGCACAGGGAAGCCTAGGAAAACTACTTCCAAAAGACCACTGTCTAAGGCTGCCACTTTGAAGCAAGCAAAGGGGAAGGGAATCCAGGAACCACCAGCCGAATCCAAGGATTCTGATGATTAACTCGTGCACTTGTATTTAGTTAGGAATTAGGGTGTCATTTTTTTTGTATAGTTTACTTCAACATACTTTGTACATACTTTAGCTTTTCTAATAACACTGCTCTTGGTTCTGTTTTGCTATTATCAGTTCATTTTTTTTTTAATGTTTCCTTTTCTCAATTTCCTTCTGTTGTTACCATACTGCACTACACCATTCTCTCTGAACAGTGAGGACACTACTCCTCATAGGGTTGGGGGTGTGGCAAAGTATGCCTTACCAATAGGATAGTTAATGTTAGTGCAACCAGAATTGAACAAACATCTGTGAAAAATGAAAGGAAAATCCCCACCTAATTTTTCTTTATAAGAGGAAATGAAAAACTTTTTAAACTAAAGGTGTTGGAGTTCCAACATAGGCAGGAAGCAAATATCAATTTTTTTTTTTCTAAAATTAGTGCTTTGTGAACTTGAAAAAGAGAGAAAATTGTGAGGTTATACCCCAGAAATCTGATGGAAGACCACACCCAGTGAGATTTGGGCCTGAAATGTTTTTTTTAAGAGTGTCTTTGCAATATTTCCTTTTGCTCTAAGGACTGATTAGACCTAGCTCTGATCACTAGAAGTTAGGCAATTCCAAGTTGAAATAGCTTGGCAGCACTCATGACATTGAGGACATGAAGTAAGGCCATCCCTTGGATTGTTTGAGCTTAAAAAGCCCCACCTTTGAAACTGCCCTTGACACACACCTTTTGAGCTTTGAAATTCCCAATTTTCTTTGAGTAAAAACTAAAAAATTTGAACCCAAAAACCTCTTGACCTGTTTCAGTTCACCCTCAATCTGAGAAGCCAGGATATAGAAGGAGAAGTGAGGTTAGAGGTGCAAGGTTCGATGTTTGGAAGAAAGTACATTTGAAGGCTAGTGTGATATATAGTTATGGCATTCCAACCCACATAAAAAAAAATTAAAAAAAAATAAAAAATAAAACAAAAGGAATGAGAAAGAGAAGTCATTTCATTGAAAGACTGAAAAGAGGATTAGAAACTGGCCACTTCAAATCTAAAAATTCAAGAAGTAGATGGATTTGTGCTGAAATGAAGAAGGTGTTGTCTAGACCACCTCCTTACCTTTACTGATTTCTCAATTTGAATTTTTTTTTTTTCTTTTTTTTACCCCTTTATTCTTTTACAAATTTCACCCATCAACCACATTACAACCCAATAAAAAGACCTTACTGATCCGAAATTAATTGAGTTATCATATGGAGATGAGGAATTGTTTAATCTATGGTAAAAAGAGTTAGGGAATTTTAGAAATTAGAGCAATGCCTATGCTCATGCTTGCAGTCCAATTTGAGGGCTGTAACTATTCTTGAGCTGTGTGAATAGATACACCCTTCTATTTTTTATTACGAGTGCATGCCCAGTGAGATTTGGGTTTGAAGTCAATTTTGTTGGGGGCATAATTAGCACATGATTCTCAATTTAACGGTAAACTTTGCACTATTTTTCACACAAATTACTTGGACATGAGCTGTGTTCCTATGAAGGAGCCACAATAGTACCTTGGTTTAAACTGCTGCATTTTTGCTGAGAATCCTCTAAAAACTGAATGGACAAAGGTGTGGATTGAACTTTATGATTTCTTTCGGTCTACTTCAATATTCTGCACTACTATTAACTGAGCTTGTTGGAGAAGTTTATGGGTAACTTCACTGTAAACCCTCAGGAGACTTCACTCCTCCACTAGGGATCACCTAAGGGTTTAAAAGGCTTGATGCACATGCTAAATGCATCTGTGTTCCCTACAAAAGTGGTATTTTTCATTTTCAATAATTATTTTCACTTTCTCCATTGCTCAGGGACTAGAAAAGCTTAAGTTTGGGGGTGTTAAACAGTGAAAAATATCATTTTTCACCTCCTAACCTGACCTTCAGAAGACCCTTGAGGTGTCTAATAATGTGTTTTAAGTATGTTTTGTTGATAAGCAATAAATTACAGCCTTAGGACAGACATCTAACAAAAAGGGCAGATAAGCAATCTGTCGCCTCAACCTCTGCTCAACTCCAATAATCCACCAAGCCTGAGAAACTCATTGAAGGCCATGAACCCAATTGGGTACACCTGAGACCAAGTATAATGCCAAGGGATGAATATTGAATCCACCCAGAGGTGGCTAAGGGCGAGACAGATGAAAGATAGCACATTAGAAGTGCCTGCCAGCCAAGGAAGCATAGAAATAAAGCCATCGAGAGGTTCTCTTAAGCTGCCATGAGGATCGATTTACATGTCAAGAGGATGAATGAACTTGTTGAGAACCCGTCATGCAGTACACCCAATCCTGTCGACAACTGCTAGGCATAGTTGTCGACGAGTCGACCAGAACCTATCAAGGAGATGAATGAGACGATCGTCAATCCTATCGACAAGCATCGTCAATCCTATCGATAGGTCTACAAACTTGTCGATTTGCATTTAGAGCTAAACAGAACCTGTTGAGAAGATCCAAAACCTCTCGACACTCGATTTGGGGAACTTTTCAATTCTGTCTTCACCAGTTGTCCACACCAGAAGCCTGTGCACGTGTTCCAAATCCTGTTAGCGACCCCTGGGGTATTTTTGGCACACAATGGGCCACATGTGAAAATCGTAATGGTATCACATGTACTTTTCACATGAGAACCAATGAGAGAAGAGGTTCTAGAAGATAAATCGACTACATCAGCATAATAGAATTATTCCCTTGCATTCTGATTGGCTGAAATGGATCTGAGGACAGAGGAGGAGAGTATAAAAGCTTGGAGAAAATGCAAAAGAAACAATCTAGAAATTGAGAAAACCAAAGCTTAGGGCGAGATCCATTTTCCTAAAATTCTTCCTTCTTCTTCCTCCTCTCTCCCTTCTCTCTTTAGCCAATCATGAGTGATAAACTCTTCTCAGTAGTTAGGGTGAGGTCTTAAGCTATAAATTGAGAGATTCAAAGGCATTGTAAGGAACTGTAAGATGCATAGATTGGAGATCTGAGCATAATTTTGTTGTAGTCTTGCAATATAATTGTGGATTTTAAAAGTGATTATGATCTATATTTCACTTTTTTGTATTTGCTTTCCCTGGGTTGGATATTCCTGTAGATGTTAGCCTATGATGGTCTCATATCCTGACATCTACAGTATTTGTAATGGTTTTTCTGTTTTACTTAAGATCTTTGAAGCGGAACAATCTCTAGGATGGTCTGTGACCATTAAAGTAGATAGATCATAGCCTTAGGATTGCTTCAATTCTCTAATTGAGATTAGATTCTTATACCTCACCTCTTCCAGGGTAACCTGGGAAGCTGGGAGCCAGAAAAGAGGATTGTAGCAAATCAAATCTTAGCATTGCCATTGATTCCTTTGATTTTCAGTGAGAGACCAATACCCCTAGCTGTTGTTCTCATCCTTTGATTTTTCATCCCTTCTATATCTCCCCTGATCTCTGTGTTGAATTAGATCTGGATCAGTAGCACTTAATTCTGTAGTTTGTAGTTAAAGTGACAAAACCCCAAAACCTCTCCTCTTTCTTAGATTAGAATAGAGTGCCAGATTCCCTCTGGATCTGGAGATTTACTAAAAGTTAGACCACATTTGTGGACATACCCTTACTTACCCTTTTTAAAACTTGCTGCAATGGCCCTGAATACTTGCAGGTTTATGAGTCTATTTGCCTTGGTGTGTGTGCAATCCATAGATTCTATAATTGTTTGATTTTAAACCACTTTTTAGCACAAGGTAAGCTAGCCAACAACAACCAAACCACAGCTAAATTGGTGAAAGAGTCCACCCCTAGAGGTGGAATATATGAAGTTATGTTGCAAAGTTATTTGCAAAGGAAGGTGGACAATCTGAGTTTAAAGGGTGACAAATTGATGAATGTGATGCAGCCTAGGATGGTTACAGAAGTAGAAGAGGCATGTCAGATATGTCAATCTCTCACACATTCACTTTAAGATTGTCCATTAGTCAACCAATTCCTTGATTTAGTTATGGAGTATTCCAATGCTGCGCAAGCATATGGGTAGCAACCTGCTGGGTACACATGGAGAAACCACTCAAATTTGAGGTGGAGAAAACATACATACCCTGAGCCCTAGCAGTAACAGTTGGCAGCTCCATATGGACCTTAGCACTAATTTAACCAAGGTTACCCACCAAGGCAGAATTTTCAGTTGCCTGCCCCACAGCCCAATCAGTTGGTCTTGCCCTCACAATAGCTCAGATTCTCTTCCTTTGAAGAGCAAATGCTGACATCTATGTAGAATTTGGGGAACTTGGTCCAAACTGTGAACTCTCATGGGCAAAGCATTAAAAAAATAGAGGACCAACTAGGTTAAATCTGTAATGCTTTGAATAGGAGAGAGGACAAACTGCCTAATCAATCCTTGGCCAATCCAAAAGGGCAATACATGATTAGAGAAGCATCCTCTACCCATGAGGAGGCTAATGCAATCACTACCCTATGGAGTGGCAGGGTGGTTGATAATTTGGTTGGCAGAGCAGTTGAGGAGGTCATAGAGAGTGAAAATAAAAGAAATGTGAGTGTTGAAGAATAAAAAAGGTCATCCCCTGTTGTGGATCAGCAAGGGAAAAATAAAGGAGCTGATGTTGAGCCCCAACAGGAAATAATAAATGAAGAAAAAAGAAAAAAATCAAAATTTGACCATGATGTGGTTAGGCATGCAGCTATGGCACCAGTAGTCCCATAGCTGCCATTTCCTCAAGAACTTGCTGGCCCATCTCCTTTTGATAAGGGGGATGTTCAGATGGAGGAAATGATGGAGACCTTCAAGCAGGTCAAGATCAATTTATCCCTGCTTGATGCTATAAAATAGGTCCCTGCCTATGCTAAATTCTTAAAGGACCTCTGCACATAGAAAAGAAAGGAAAGGGTGCAGTTGTCCAAAAAGGTTTTTACTGTTGAGCATGTTGAGTCAATTCTGTCCATTGCCACACATGAGAAAGTATAGGATCCAGGGGTACCTACTATGCCCTGCATAATTAGAAACCATACCATTGATAGAGCCCTCTTGGACTTAGGGGCCATTGTGAACCTGCTCCCATATTCTATATATGAGGACCTACGTTTGGTAGAGCTAAAAGTCACATCAGTTGTACTCCAACTGCCTGATAGGTCTGAAAGGAGATTTGTGGGTGTGGTGGAGGATGTTTTGGTGGGGGTGGACAAGTTCTACTATCCAGTTGATTTCCTAGTTTTAGACATGGACCACTGCAAAAGTAAAACCCCAATTCCTGTCATCCTTGGAAGGCCATTCTTGGCCACTGCAAATGCTTGCATATAATGCATGTCAGAGGTGATGGAAGTGACCTTTGGGAACATGAAGGCTCAATTAAATATGTACAATGATGCTAGGCAACCTCAGATAGACATTGAGGGCTGTTGTGCAATAGATGTACTAGATGGCCTTGTGGAAGAAGAATTATCCAATCTGCTGGATTGAGATAGTGTTGCTGAAAATTTGGAAAGTATTTGGAGTATGGTTGAGGAGGAGGCCGAAATTTTCATGACAGAAGATAGCACCAAAATAGTCTTCTGTGGGCCAAGTGCAGCATTCCAGCTGGAAACCTACATTCTTGCCCCTTCCTCAAACCACCAAGGCACCTTTGGTGCCTTCCATTGAAAGTATCCCTAAGCTGAAGTTGAAATAGCTCCTAGACACATTAAAGTATGCCTTCTTGGGGTAAAACAAAAAGCTTCCAGTGATTATCTCTTCCTCTCGTACTAGTGACTAGGAGGAGGAATTATTGAGTATTCTCAAGAAGCACACAAAGGTAATGGACTGGACAATAGCTAATCTTGGAGGCATTGATGCCTCAGTTTGTATATACAAAATTCACTTGGAAGAGGGTGACAAACTCTCTAGGGAGATGCAGAGGAAACTTAATACTCACATGCAATAGGTGGTCCTACAAGAGATAGTAAAACTATTAGATGCAGAGGTGATTTACCCCATTTCAGATTCAGAGTGGGTGTCACCCATCCAGGTGGTACCCAAAAAGTCAGGCATAATAGTTGTTACTTTTGATTCTAGGAAGTTGATGCCAGCAAGAGAGACCATTGGCTGGAGAGTTTGCATAGATTACAGAAAACTTAACTCTAAAATCAGGAAAGACCACATTCCTCTCCCATTCATTGACCAAATTCTAGATAAGCTAGCTGGGACGGCATTTTACTGCTTTCTTGATGGATACCCAGGGTATAACCAAATTCCTGTGTATCCTTAAGATCAAGAAAAAACAACTTTCACATGTCCCTTTGGCACCTTTGCTTACAGGAAATGCTGTTTGGACTATGTAATGCCCCAGCCACATTTCAGTGGTGCATGTGTATAATTTTTTCTGATATGATTGATAAATTCCTGGAAATCTTCATGGGTGATTTCTCAGTTTATGGGGACAACTTTAGCCAGTGTTTGAATCACCTTGACCTGGTTTTACAAAGATGTGAAGAGACCAATTTGGTCTTAAGCTGAAAAAAGAGTCACTTTATGGTAACACAAGGAATTGTGTTAGGCCATGTTGTCTCTCACAAGGGAATAGAGGTTGACAAGGCTAAAGTGGACCGGATTTCACACCTGCCCCCACCCAGGACTGTCAAGAAAATAAGATCCTTCTTAGGATACGCTGGAATTTATAGGAGGTTCGTTAAGGACTTCAGTAATATTGCCAAGCCATTGTGTCACCTACTATGTCAGGATGTGCCATTTGAATTTTCTGATGAGTGCCTTGAGGCCTTTGAGGTCTTAAAAAAGTACCTTACCACTGCTCCTGTAATCCAGGCCTCAGATTACTTACTCCCTTTTGAATTGATGTGTGATGCATCAGACTTGGCCATAGGTGCTGTCGTAGGACAGAGAAAAGATAAGCTGCCTGTAGTGATTTATTATGCAACCAAAATACTAGCAAAGGCTCAGCTCAATTATACCACTACTGAGAAGGACCTGCTTGCTACGGTGTTTGTTGTGGACAAGTTTAGACCCTACTTGGTTGGGTCTAAAACTATTGTTTTTATTGATCACTCAACCCTGAAATACCTATTGGCCAAGAAGGATGCCAAACCAAGGTTGATCAAATGGATCCTCCTATTGTAGGATTTTGATCTTGAGATCAAAGATAAGAAAGGAGTTGAGAATGTGGTGGCTAACTACCTCTCTAGAATTATTTCGGAAGAATGTGCAATAGCACCTATTAATGAATTGTTCCCTAATGAGCAATTATTTGCTATGTAGTCTAGTGTGCCCAAGTTTGCACACATTATCGATTTTCTTGTTGTTTGTAGAATTCTCCCTCACTGGTCCAAGATAGACAAGGACCTATTTTTCTCTCAGGTCAAACATTTTCTTTGGGAGGATCCATACCTATATAAGCATTGTGCAGATCAGGTTGTTAGGAGATGTGTGCATGAAAGTGAGTTCCACAAAATTCTTTCTATGTGCCATGAGCAAGCTAGTGGAAGTTACTTTAGTGGCAAAAAGATAGCTACAAATGTTTTGCAATGTGATTTTTATTGGCCCTCTTTGTTCAAAGATGCATACATATATTGCAAAGCCTATGAAGGATGTCAAAGGTTGGGAGGCATTTCCAAGAAAGATTTAATGCCATTGCAGCCCATCCTTATGATAGAACTTTTTAACATCTGGGGCATTGATTTTATGGGCTCCTTTTCTCCTTTTATGGGTTTCAATTTCATACTTGTGGTAGTGGACTATGTGTCCAAATGGGTAGAAGTCATTGCCACCAGGATAAATGACCATACAGTTGTCATTAAATTTTTAAAGGATAATATTTTCTCTAGATTTGGCACCCCCAAAGCTATCATTAGTGATGGGGGAGTCATTTCTGTAACAGGCCTTTTGAGAACCTGCTTAAAAAATATTCTATTACACACAGAATTGCAACTCCCTACCACCCACGGACCAGTGGACAAGTTGAAATTTCCAATAGGGAGATCAAGAATATCTTGGAGAAAACAGTGAGGGCAGATAGAAAGGATTGGGCACAGAAGTTGAATGATACTTTGTGGGCTTATAGGACTGCCTATAAGACCCTTATTAGCATGTCCCCATTTAGGCTAGTTTATCGCAAGGCCTGCCACCTACCAGTGGAGTTAGAGCACAGAGCCTATTGGGCTATCAAAACACTGAATGTTGATCTAACTACTGCTAGTTCTCACAGGAAATTACAAATGCCAGAGCTTGATGAATTGAGAATATAGGCCTATACAAATGCCAGAATTTACAAGGAGAGATCAAAGGCATCCTTTGACAAGAAGCTAATGAGAAAAAAGTTCAATGCTGGTACCAAGGTTTGGCTTTTCAACTCCAAATTAAAATTCTTTCAAGGGAAGTTAAAATCTAGATGCGATGGACCTTACACTATCATCCATGCCTCCCCATCTGGTGCTATGGAGATCTTGGATCCTATGTCTGGGAAGATCATGAAAGTGAATGGTTAAAGGCTGAAAATTTATGTAGAAAATTCAGTGCAGCCTCCTCAGACCATTCACTTACAGGAACCTCCCACTGGTTAGTGATCCACAGCTTTGTAAAGTATGTACCATATTTATTGAATGTGTGTTTTGTTTTGTTTAAAAATCTATCATGTAGTGTTTTTATTGTGTGTTGATTTGCAAGTTTTGTCTATTTGTTTTGAGTTGTGTATTGTAATGTGATGTGCATGGGTTGTCATCTGAATTGGATGTGCCTGGACCTAATGTTGATATGCATGTTCTATTTCTGGTTGAGTGGTTGAGGTTCTGTCATTGTAAATTTCATGAATCTGATACATTTGAAAATCTATAGCATTCAAAATTTTTTACTGTGCATATATTGGTGATGGGCTTACAATTATAATTGTGAAATAGATTAAATTTGAGAAAAGTTGGTGCAGATGCATAATGGATAGGTGCATGTTAGTATTGATGCACTGGCCAATATGCAACACTAAGAGAAAGGGTAGATTGTGCTTTCTCGCGAAGCTCTATGGCCTCAATTCCGTAGTCACGAGGCACTTGAATAAATTGAAGGCTTTGTCACGGAGTTCTTATAGGCAAGTTGTTCCTCGCGAGAGCCTCGCGAGCAAAAAGACCTCCAAAGCCTGCAATGTTCAATTCCTCACGAGGCTCTGATTTAACTCTGTGAAGTGCCCTCGCAAGGCTCTAATTCAACTCCACAAAGTGCCCTCATGAGGCTCTGAGTCAACTCCGCGAAGTGCCCTCGCGAGACTCTTCTGTATCTGGCTAAATATTTCTTGTGAGGTTACATTCGTACTGCACGAGAGCCTCGTGAGCTAACATTTTGAAGCTTGTAATGTTAACTGCCTCGCAAGGCCTTGATACTCTAGTTGTACATTCCTCACAACGTTTAACAGCTAAGCTGTGCGAGGGATGCAAAACTGCTTCGCGCGCTTTGGCCCAACTTGAGCTCCGTGAATGACCTCACGAGATGCATAGGGCTTCTAAATCTATCCTCGCGAGGCATCTTTCTTCTTCGGGAGAGCACTTCTCGCGAGATTGAATGTTTAGGGTGCAAGAAATGTGCCCCGGGAGTACCTGCCAATAGCCGCACGAGGCATGGGATCACACTATTAAACCCTGCGAACTTTTCCATTTACTCCATTCTCTCTCTTTGCCCTAACTTCCAGTGCACAAGACCGAGCTTCTCTCTCCCTTCTTTCTTCTCTATAGCCTAATCCACTCCAACTCAGCAATTCTCCTCCTATGATTGTTTTCCACATCACCTCCTAGTTACTTTAAATTCGGTTTGGGGAGATTTGACCCATTGTGCCATGGTTACAGTGGAACCCTAGCTTTCAGTTGGTAAGATTTCTCACACTCTCATCTGGTTTGATTGGCTGCTATTTTAAGCATTAAATAGGGAGGAATTTGGGTGCAATTTTATTTGTGAAGTGTCTATTACACACTCTGGGAGTTTAAAGCCCTAATTTTGAGAAATTTTTATAGTCATGGCCACGGGTTCGAAATTCATTGACGCACAGGCTACCATGGTAAACCTCTCACACACTGGCAGCCCTGTGGGCACTCAAAAATCTGTAAAGATTGCAGAGGCCTCCATACTGGAGACCTCTAAGATGCCTCCTCCCACTGTTGAGCCCCAAGTGGAGCAACTAAGGAAAAAACTGCCCTAGTGTAGAAAGCCAAGGGTGTTGCCTCTGATCCCCAAGCTCAAAAGATGAAATCTGCTCCCAAGAAAAGATCAAGAGACCACCCACCTACCAAAAGCCCTGAGAAATCCAAGAAAAAGTATAAAAAGGGCAAGGGCGTAGCCGATGAGGTCCCTGAGGTTGCCATTGAGGAGAAGGAAGATAATGAGTACCTCAGGGTCCCTTATGAATTTCTAGCTTCAATTAAACTTGAGGCAGAAACTATTTTTGATAAGGTTTTCTTTGAGGACCTACCAAAGACAGTTGCCTCCATTGCATACCTATCCAAAGCCACTATGATACCCCTATTGAGGCCCCCACTGCAGCTAGTCTTCCCTAGACTAGTGCAGTTATTTTATCAAAATATAAGAGTGAAGACTGGGGATGATGGGAACCCAACATTGCTGGTGCTGATAGACAAGTTTAAGATGCCATTCAATTAAGCTGCAATAGCTGAGATTCTTGGAATACCAACCAAGTAAAGCCCAGAGTGTGGCTTGGGTCCTCCTTTGAAAGCCACCATCCCAGAAATTGCCAAGGAGCTCACTGGAGGAATTACTGCATCAGGGTATTCCATTAGCAAGAGAGATCTGCACCCCAACCTGAGATTTATGGATGGGGTGATGAGGAAAAATGTATACTGCTCTGAGCATCAGCAAGAGAGATCGCCCATTGCAGATGCCCTCTACTACTTCCACATGAACCATTACTTTGATGTTGCAAAGCTAATTTTTGATGGGATTAAGGATATTAATGAGAAGGTGAAGAAAGAGCAGAAGCCCCATTCATTGCCCTACTACAGGCTCATTACAGCCTTGCTGAAGCTAATGGGATACCAATTTCAGATGAATGAGGAGACCACTCCCTTGAACCCCAACAAAAGTGGCAAGAAACAGTGGGGGATTAGTGAAACTCTCATTAAGAAGAAGAAGAAGGAGCTGCTAGTTGAAGCAGCTCCCATAATTAAAGAAACAGTTGCTGCCTCTGCCATTGCTAGCCCTGGTTCTGACTCCCAAGCTGCAACCTCTATTATGCCAGCCAGCACTACCTTGCCTACCACCTCAGCCATCACTACATCTCCTACATCCACCATACATATTGAGACCATTTCGTTATCCTTACCCATATCTGTACCCTTAACTATCTATCCAGCTCACCCAAACCCTCCTATGAACACTACATATAGAAAAAGAAAAATATTCAAGCCCACATAGAGCCTCAACCCACCTACATTTCCCAGACTATCCCTACCCCAGAAACCACAGCCACACCAGACCCTACCCTTGAAATCCCTCACAGCTCTCCAACTACCTCACATCAGCCCACTGCACCCTTTGAACTTGATACCTTTGAACCCTTAGGCCATTCCATTCCTTTTTCCCCTTCCCATGACCCTTTGCACCAGAGGGGTACACAGCTATGATGTCCTCAATCATAGGGGAAATAAATTATGATTTCACCCCTCTCCCAGACTCACCTCACCCTCCCCATTTTACCCCTCTTTCGGATTCCCCATATCAAACAAGCTTTCACCATGCACCCACCTCCCCATTTCAACCAATTCCACCCATCCATACCACAACACCCATCACCCTTGACTCCCTTCCCCAAATCCTCAACCTATTACTCTCGCTTCAATCCCAAGTATTGGCCAACACCCAAACCCAATCAACCATAGAAGCCACCCTCCAAGCCATGAACTTGACCCTCCAAAACCAGGCCTCCATTCCTAATAGTTTAGCAGCCATCCACTCAACCTTATCCAACTTAACCCAACCATCACAACAACCACCTATCCCTACACCCACCCACTTACCTACTCCACCCCCTCCTCCCCAACCCTTAACCTTGGCTGTAACCACACCTGTTGTTATACCTATTGAACCTATCCCAGAAATACCTCCTACTACGTTTACCAATGCCTATACACAAACAAACCTTGAACCTAAACCACAACCCAAACCTGAAATCCCACCTATAGTAGCAACATCTGATGTTGCCACAGATGTAGAAAACTTAATATCCACCTCCACAATTGCCACCCAAACTGACCCTGAGGTGATAGTCCTCACAATACCCTCTCACCCCACCCATCCCTTCTCCATTGCTGGATGACCCTTCTTCCAGTGCTGAATAGCCCATACTACCTGCCTCTTCTTTTTCCATACCTCCATACTCCACCCTCCTACATGCCATGCAAAATAATCCATACCTTAAAAAGGATGTCATTAGAGGCATGGCAGACCTCAGAACCTCAATTAAGATACCCTATGAAGCAAAGATACATCAAATGGAGCTAGATTCCAAAGTTCAGATGCTGAGAATATCAAAGGGTTGGAAATGAATGTTGAGGCTATTTGAAGCTCAATAGCATACTGCAGCAACAGAGAAAATAAGAGCAGATGGATTCGAGAAAAGATTAGCGGCCTCCGAAGAGATCACAAAGGCCACCAAGGAGTTGTATGAAAGTAGAGTTCAACTTGCTGAAAAGAAGACAGAAATACTTGAAAGGAGAGTTGTTGAAATGGCCGCCAAAGAGCCTGCACATGCAGCTGAGACTACCCCTCTTGCCACTGCCCCTCTAGCCAGTTCACCACCTAAGAAAGCAAAAGGAAAAGGAGTCCAAGTCAAGGCAGAAGCAGCAGAAGATTAAGATGATTAGATTTGTACATGTAGTTAGTTAGGATGTTTTGTAAAATCTTTTTGCTGATATTTTCCCTTTCATTGTATATATTTCTGTGTTATAAATGAAAATTTCTCTTTGGTAGCTTTTATGTGAAGTTTGTTTGGTCTCCTTTTCTGCTATTTATGTTTGTTTGTTTTATTTTAGCTGTTTGTGTGTTTTGTTTATTATTGTTACTTGCTTTGTTTTATGCACTTTAATTTTTCCAAAATACCCTGTTGCTCAAGAATTTTATCTTTGAATCAGTGAGAACACTTCTCCTCATAGGTTTGGGGGTGTGGCACGGTTTTCTAATGATGTGGTTAACCTAAGTGCAGTAGAACCAAGGAAGTAAGATAGGAATAGAGCTATGTTCACCTAAGAAACTTTGAAAATGAGGAAATGTAAAAATTTTACAGACCTTTAGGCATTAAACACATTTAAATTTTAACATTTTCATGAGGTGAACACCAAGAAAACTCACTTGTGTCAGTACTTAGTGAACCATTAAAGAGAGAAAAGGTAAGGACATGCTTAAGAGTTCAATGGAAGACCATACCTAGTGAGATTTGGGCCTACTAAAATTTTTTCTCTTTGAGGAGTGTCTTAGGCAATTCTTTTTGCTCTAAGGACTAGTTAAGTCAATGTCCTCACTAGAAGTTAGGCATCTCCAAGTTGAAATAGCTGACAATATCTATGATATTTAGGAAAGGATCAAGGCCTTCTCTTCGATAGTTTGAGCTTTAAAATACCAAACCCAATAAACTGCCCTTGTGCATAGACCTTTTGAGCCTTAATTTCCAGTTTTCTTCAAAATACACCTGAGTACTTGCACCTAAACCTGTGAACCTGATTCAAACTTACCCCCACTCTTAGAATTCAGAAGGTAAAGGAGGAGTTGAAGATGGACAAGCTAGGGTCAACATTTGGTTAATGGAAAAGAAACACAAAAGGAGGATAGCAGTGTAGCAGCTCGGGAGGGGGTGGCATTTCAGAATAATACAAATAAAAAGAAAAGAAAAATGTATTAAAAAAAAAATAGAAAAAAAAATCAATGAAAAGGCATAGAGAGAAGTCAAGAGGGAATTTCATTGGAAAAAGTAAAAATATGAGGAAAAGTTGACCACTTCAAGTCTGAAAAATAGCAAAGAAGATGAAATGTGCTGATCTAAAGAAGGTGAAGTCATGAATCACCTCCTTCACCTGCTGATTTCTCAATTTTGCATCCTTTTCACCCTTCCATTCTTTATAACCTTCAACCATAAGCCACATTACAACCCAGTCTTAGACCTTGTGATCCTAAGTTGAATGAGTTGTATGTGGAGATGAGGAGTTGTCCAATCTATGGTGAGAAATAGCCAACGATGCCAGAATTTAGGAGCTTTGCCTATGCTCATGCTTGCAGATCCATTTGGGGGCTGTAACTATTCTTTAGAGAAAATGAAAACCCTCAAAGTTCTTTGTGAGAGACTGCCCTGGTAAGCATTGGGTCTGATATTGAATGTATTGGGCATTGCCTAAACCAAATTTTTAAATTAATAGTGAGATCAGTACTGACATAAACATGTTATTTCTCTTGTTGTAAGCTGATTGGAAATAGTATGCATACATGTAAGAGTTTTTAAAGAGTTAATGGTCTGTGCATACCATTTGTTTAAATTCCTCACATTTTGAATCAAAGTTGAACTGATGCTTTGTGTATTGACAACTGACTTGATAATGTTGCACTTTTGTTAACTATTTCATTGAGAAGTTTGTGGTTACCTTCACTAAAAACCCTCAAGAGACTTCACTCCTTCACTAGGGATCACCTAGGGGATTAAAAGGCTTGATGCATAAGCTGAATGCATCTATGCTCCCTACAAAAGTGGCATTTACATTCTTAGAATAGTTGTTTTAATCTTTCCTTTGCTTAGGGACTAGCAAAGATTAGGTTTGGGGGTGTGTTATTAACTGAAAAGTATCACTTTTCACCTCTTAGCCTAGCCTTTGATACACCTTATAGCTATCTAATAATCCTATGTTTAGTGTATTTTGTAGTTAGTAATAAATTATGTAGCTTAACACAAAGTCCATGCCTTTGGTGCCAAGAAGAGAGAGAATCCAAGCAAGAGATGACAGCTGAGCCAAAGACTAATGGAACACCATGGTGACTAGTTTGCATGTCAAAGTGTACCCTAGAAGGCCAACAGATGTGAGAAATCTGGGTGTAAGTTGAGAGAGCTGCAACAGCAGTAGCTGTAATGCATAAGAGGAGAAAATGTGTTATCTCGCACAGTAGAAGTGCTGCCTCGCGTTGTTGAAGTCTGCAGCAGAGTTATCTCACGCGGCTAATATATGAAGCACAAGAGAACTCACAATGCAGTCACAAACTTCAGCTACAACCAAGACTCAAAGACCTCGTGAAGCTCTCGTGCACTAAGCCTTCAGAAATCCAGCTCGCGAAGCTCTTGCGAGGAACAAGTTTCATCTCAGCTGCGTGCATTATCTCACAAAGCTAATCTGCATAAAGAACAATAACAAGCTCGTGAAGTCCTCGCATGGTTCAAGAGGAGAGAGAGCTCCAGAAATGTCCTCGCACAGTCCTTGAGCATTTAATAACTCAACCCTCTACCGAGCGAGCTTTGATATTCCTTCAACAAGAAGCCGAGCGAGAATTAAAGGCATCCTCGCAACACCCTCGCGAGAGAAAATTCTGAAGCTCTACCAAGCGAGCAAGCCAAACACTACAAATTCTTCTGTGCGAGTGCATGCAAAGCAAAAGTAGCTGTGCAATAATACAAAGTCCATCTGCGTGAGTGAACGACTTTCCAAGACAAATTCTTACCTCGCGAGGACTCTGCAAGCCGTGCGAAGGAATTAATGAGTAGAAGTTACCTCGCGAAGCACGAAGCAGCTATGTGAATAAACTAAAAAGTAAAAGGTAGCCCTGCAAAGCTCGGGCTCTCCACTCAGGTATCTTTTAGGGATTTCCCCAAGTCCAAGGCACACATCTCGAGGCCCCAATCTTGAGGCACACATCCCAAGGCATCCAAGGGTTATAATAGTGCCACATCTACCCTAGGAAATTAGAGTTACTCTTTTATTGGCTAAGCATTAGGACTGGCTATTTAAGCTATACATTGTAACTTAGAATTATCATCCCTCCTTCAACCTCTGTCAGCTTGGAGCTCGAGCAGGCTAGGGTTAGGGTTTGATCACCTGTTTTTCCATTTTTTTCTTCTCTCTTAGCCCAGCACTTGCTGGCTACGTCCTCTGTATGAAATTAGGCCTAGTTTTATTAGTTTTGTAATGGGTCTTATAACCTTTGAGATTTTGTGAAGAGCTATTGTGCACAAGGCTGCTGCCTTGAGAAATCTCATTTTGATCATTTTTTATTAATAAAATTTATTCTTTAATTGCTCATTCAATCTGTTATTTTTGTATTTGCCCATAGTTTTATTCAGGCTAAGCATGCATTTAGGATTTGAGCTGAATTGAAAGTCCCATCGAAGCTTGTGCTTGTAGCCCTGGGACCATGGTGGTAGCAGCAATTTATATGTTCTTTCTCAGACCTTTGTGGTGTGGATAACCTTTGACCATTTAAGTGGATAGACTATATCCCTAGGGTGATTTTAAGAAACAAATCTGATAAGGATTCTTCTCCTCTGCACTTGAGCTTATAGCCTTGTGAGAGGTTGTTGCAGGAACAAGCTCCCCTCTATTTTACTTGACCAATATCAGATGTTAGATCTGATGTCTTTGTAGTGATTGCAGACTTGTGAGTTGAGTCATTATAGGTCCTTTGAAGCAATGACCAGTTGCATTTAAGTCCCCAAATAGCCCTTGAACAACTATGGTCTTCACTAGTTTTTCAAGAACTATTTGCTCCCATTGATGCTTAAGCTTGTAACCTGACATACATGGTGTCTATAATAGTTTTATTATTCTAATTTGATCTATTGGGTGGAGGACATCCATTGGATAATCTGTGACCATTTAAGTAGACAGGTTATAGCCTTAAGATCAGGCTACTCCTTTGGATCAGATTGGTTTTCTGATTTAGTCCTTATGGTTTGATCTTCTCTATTGGATAGTCTGTGACCATTGAAGTGGACAACCTTAAGAGACCAGGTCAAACCATAAGGGTTGAGTTGGATACATCTCTCTTGCAATGATATTAATGATCTGATTTGGGCCATTGGGTGGAGGACATCTATTGGATAGTCTGTGACCATTTAAGTGGACAGGTTATAACCTTAAGATTAGTCTACTCCTTTGGATCAGATTGGTTTTTTGATTTAATTTATGTGGTTTGATCCTCTCTATTAGATAGTTTGTGACCATTCAAGTGGATGGGTTATAGCCTTAAGAGATCAGGTCAAACCATAGGAGTTGAATTAGATACCTCTTCCTTGCAAATGTGTGTAGCCATCTGAGGGTTTACTACAGAGATAGACCTGAATCTGAGTTACATAGCTGATGTACTTGGTGTGGACGGCGACCCTTCTTGCCTTAGTCGTTCTTGCTCTTGTCTTTCTTGCCACTCCTTGATGGTCTCGTATGTGGCTACTAGGCCTCGGAGTAGTTCGTCAATGTCCTTGCCTCCCTTTAGTAACTTCTAGACACTGAGCTCCACAAGTTGTTGAGCGGTAAAGTTTTGTCCGATACTCTCGTCTCTTCCATTGTGATTATTGTTAGTGCTTGGAGGAGTAAAGGGGCTTTCCTATTCGCCTGTCTTGTTTATCTCGAGGTTATACTGAGCGGACTCACTAGACAGAACCTCGCCATATACGGGGTTACCATGGTAATTCCACAATAGAGGATTGTTGTGGTCAGTGATGTTTATTCTTCGAATTCCTGCCATATAGAGCCTCCGATGAATGCTCATGCACTTCGAGAAATCCTTGGTAGTCGAGTGAGCGCGGGAAGAAGTTAAATAGGAAAGAAAGGAAAGAAAGGAAAGAACGACGAATAATAAAAAAAACAAAAAAAAATTTAAACTAGACGGAGGAAACATTGGAGTTAAGAGGTCCCATCGCGATCGCCAGTCTGTTGGTACGCGCTTTTTCTAGGTTCCTTTGGGGTGTAGCTAGTTTGGTTTTCCTATTCCTGCTGGGATTTTAATTAACTTAGCCTCCTAATCCTACTGGGAGTCTGATTAAACAAATGGGTCTCCTAATTCTACTAGGAGTCTAATTTTAAAAAAGGTCTCCTAATTCTACTAGGAATCTAAGGCTGTGTATGGCATTGCTCTTTGGTAGCCCCTGCCATAGCAGAGCTCACCTGTTTTATCAGGTTACCCTCCTCTTTGTTAACATCTCGCTAGCTGCTTTAGCAGGTTTCCCTTCTCCTTGATAACTCCTTACATAGCAAGATTTTATGCATGATTTACCAACTTAGCAGTTCTACCCTCCTCTCTACTCACTCCTTGTCAAAGCTGATTCTATTTGCTCTGATAGGGAGCTAGTAGAGAGCAGGGAGGTTGCTGCTAGTGCAGGTAAATCATGCATAAAATCTTGCTATGCAAGGAGTTATCAAGGAGAAGGGCTACCTGCTAAAGCAAGTAGCGGGGTGTTAACAAAGAGGATGGTAACCTGCTAAAGCAGGTGAGCTTTGATATGGCAGGGGCCACCAAAGAGCAATGCCATATGCAGCCTAATTGAATTAAGTATCTTAATCTTACTAGGAATTAATTAAATCTCCTAATCCTACTAGGGGTCTAATTCATTTAAATATCTTAATCCTATTAGAAGTATAATTAATTAAAAAAAGGAGTTTTGGGCCCATTATGCTAAGGTGGATCGGCCCCGTTCCCCGGTACCCTCCGTAAGCTCCCTTGGGCAAATCGGGTTGTTTAAGATTGTTTTGAAAATAATTTTGATTGAAAAATACTATGTTTGGATTAAGAAAGTGTAAATGGGCATATTAAAGTCCATGAATTTATGAGATTTTGAATTTTGAATTAAGACTGGAATCGGAGGCTATAACTACGATCTAGAATTAGAACTAAAAAATTAAGGTAAAAAGAACCTGAGAACTAGAATTTAAAAATAACTACGATCTAGAATTAGAACTAAAAAATTAAGGTAAAAAGAACCTAAGAACTAGAATTTAAAATCTAAAATTTAGAAATTAAGAACTAATACTTAAAGTCTAAGATTAGGAATTTAAAACCTATGAACTGAAATCAAAACTTAAGAAGTAGAATCTGGGATCTGAAGATTAAAATTAGGAACTGGTTCTAGAACCTAAGAACTAGGACCAGAAATAAAGAATTAAAATTTTAAAAAAACCTAGGATTACAATTCAAGATCTAAGATCTAAGACTAGAAATTTAGAACTGAATAGCTAGAACTTAAGAACTAGAACCTAGAACTAGAAAAACTATAACTATGACTAAGGAAATTACCTGAAGCTAGGCGTTGCAGAGAGAATCCTTGAAATCTCTAAGCTTTCGAAAATTCCAAGGCTAGATGTGTTATGGTGTGTCTTGTGTACAGGTAAGGGGGTCTATTTATAGGTATTTCAGTAATTACGCGCCCTATGGGGTGCGCTTAATTAGTCAGTGTAATTCAATTGCGCGCCCTGTCTGAGTCGCTTAATTGAATTACGTGCCCTGCTCTAGGCGCTTAATACACTTTGCGTTGGTCACAGACTCAGTGAATGACCAGCTGACTGGCTCAATCGAGTGTCCTAGTTCAAGTCCAATTGGAACTAAGTGCGCGCCCTGTTAGGTGCGTTCAATCTGATTATGCACTCTGTTTCAGGTAGGAGGGTTTAGGGGGTCGAAGAAATTAGAGGACATATCAAAAGAAAACAAATTGTGCACCGGTGGTCGGACTAGAAATCAAATTGCGTGTGCCAGATAGAGCGCGCAATCCACTCCTAGGGAGTCTGCAGGAAGGGTAAACCTGGTCCAAGGGGACCAATTGCGCGCAAGTGAGTGGGCGTGCAATCGAATTGCACCCCTCTGGAAGGGTGTGGAATTCATGATTTTCTCCAATCTCGATCAGGTCCGAACCATAGGGCTATTGTTTCAACTTGTGCTTCAACCATATACTATTGTTTTAGTATATGGTCCCCGTATTAGGGTTTTAAAGTGTTCAGATAAAGTAGGTCCTTTCTGAAAATCGTGGGTAGGGTCAAAGGTTGACCGAACAGATTCGTATACTCTAAGAGGGCAAAATTGGGGTGTCTACAACGCCCTTATCAGTGCGCGCAATTGAATTACACGCGTGCGTACTCAAATGCATAATTGACCCCTGAACCCCCTCAATCGCGCGTGCACAACCAAGCGGTAATTACCCAGCTATGACAAAAAAAATAGGCAAACAACAACGGCTAGAGATGAAGCCACTGACTTAGATACTTACACCAAACAACATCCACAACACAAAATTCACACATGCACTCTGACTTAGGCATATACGCCATGAAAATAAAAAAAAACCTCACCTATACACACATGCATGTTCCAAGAATAGCCACTTAAACACATAAACACTAAATCGAATTACAGCCCGTCAAAATCAAACCGATATAACGCCAACACAAACCAAACCAAACTTCACCCAGGACCAAATGAAGATCAAACTAGACAGCACCTAAAACTAAATTCAATCAAGCCAAAATTTGAGAAGTGTAAAACAAATCATAAATAAACAAAATCACTTCTATAAATATGATGAAATCAATTACAAATTACACAAATGGCATACTCTTTGAACATACAAAAATTACACCCCTGAAACAAGGTTTAAACTAAACCCGCCAAACGAAAGACGGATTTTAAATCAGAATAGGCACCCTTGAGGGATAATACCCGAGAAATAATACATAAAAAGAGGAAAGACGTTGGAGAAGCCCGGAAAGGAAGCGCATGCTGGCTTCCTTTTATCCCTGAGATGCTGCTTAAGATGCAATCTTTCAAATCACACAATAAAATGCTAGCATCGCAGAGCCCTGAGCTGGTAGAGAAGAAAGAGTGACTCACAGAAAGCCACCCAGGATTTGCGGCGTACACCTACGGAAGGCCAATCTTGCAAACCTTTAAGGGAGGGCTGACCAAAGGTCGATCCGCAAAACCTACCAAGGAGCAATTGGAGCCTATCACATGAACTCTGATACAACTCTTTTCCTTGGTTTTCTTTCCTCCATCTTTAACTCTTCCATCTCTTCCCCCAATGGGGTAGCACTTCGGGTCAAATTAACATTATCGACCCTAGCACCACTCTGCATTCCCAATCAGCTCATTCTAAAAAAAAAGAAAATAAAATCACCGTTACAAATCTTTCCATGGCATAACACCCGAAATACAAAATAAAATGGGAGAAAAGGCATTAAAATAAATTAAAATTCTAAAGGCCAAGAATTATAAAAATCATAAAATCCAAAATAAACCCAACCCCTAAACACCTATTTATAACCTATACCCCCTTCACTACAATAAGACAAGTGTCTCACTTTAAAATAGCCTCCATCTAATTAAATCTAAACAAGACACATACCCCAAAAGAATAACAATCCATGACAAACTTAGATTAACCAATAGCTAGAAAATACTTAGCCCTCAAAGAAACACAAATCCATCACAAAGTAGATAAACCAATAGGATTAAAACATCTAACACTCCATTCAAGCTTTAATTCAAGTTTACACATTTCTAACAAATGTCACCCCAAACTAAACATAAAACCAAAACTCATACCTTAAAAAAAACAAATACCCAAAATTCCCCCTTTCCCATAAAGCTCCATTGACAATAATAAAATACAATCCCAGCCCATCTAGACCACAAAAGTGAACAAAATCACTCAATAAAAATAAAGATAAAAATAAATACAATGTTAATAAAAATAAAATGAAAATAAAATCAAATGGAAAACTGCCCTCCCCCACAGTCCCATCGCAATAACACACCTCCCGATCACAATTAAACCAAAAAAAAGGGAAAAAAAGTAATAATAAAAATAACAATAAAGGTCCCATCGCGACACAAAGCAAAGCAAAAATATAATGAAGACAAAGTAGCCAATCACGCTACCCATCCCATCACGATAAGAATCACTCTCCCTTGTCCCATCGAATAACCTCATAGACTGATCAGAGAGAAAGAAAGATGCTAATGCCTCATCACACACCCTCATGTCCCATCATGATGCTAAAACCCCATCACACCACCAAGGTCAAAGGAAAATCCCGTCGCGATATAACTACAAGCTGATCTCCCCATCGTCCCACCACAACATGAAGAAACTGTCAATCGAAGTGCCCCATCGCATAACCACCAAGCCCCGTCGTGACTCATCACGTTCCATCATGACAACTCCTGAATGCCCTGTCACACTGCAGTCGCCAGACTCCACCGCAGCAGAAACACATGATCACCGACAGAAATAGAGGGAAATTTCTCCGACGTCCCATCGCACTTATCATTATCAAGTCCCATCACGAACATCTAATCAGGCGATCCGGACATCCCATCATACTAGAAACTATCAGGCCCTGCTATAGCATAAATGAAGGAGGAGAGGAAACTCTCGGATATCCCATCGCAACACAACCATGGGGGAAACAGACGGCCAGTCCCATCACGAGCAATACAAGGGCCTTCCGCCCAAATCATGTAAGTATCACCCATCTTTCTCTACTCGATATTCCTTGTAAAATATAATTACCTAATATTAAGTCAAATGTTTTCAAAACCTGTCTCTCTCAACTTGTGAATCACTGTAGTCCTCCCATAAGAGACAATCATCACTATTCACGAGAAGACATGATGGAGTATTAGCCATACCAAGTGTCGCCTTGACAACCACACAAATGATCGAGTACATAAATCTAGCTTCGGTGGATCTGCTCAGCGATGTCTAGGAAGACACGTTTCTGTCATTTTACCACCAAATTGATCTTAAGTTAAAACCCCTAAATTTTTTAAAAAATCTCTATCTATCAAAATTCTATCTCTCATCACTCCAATCCATTCCTTCCTCTGGGAATCGAACACTAAGCATACTCAACTATGAGAAATCACAAATGTCCACTAGAAAGGGACCCCTGACACACCATTTGCATGAGTAATGACGCGCTTGGCCTGACATGATTTGCGAAAGCCTTCGCCATTACATGATATTACATCTTATTATCAGGTCACTTGACCTTGTCCCTGGACATTCATATGACGCCCCCCACTACCACATTAGCATAATTTTCCACCCATTTGACTGCCACTTGCAGCAGGTCGCAACATGCGAAGAGATGCCACTTGCACCTGCGGATTAGGATCTTACCATTTCCCCCTCTGTCTGACTGCCACTTGCAGTAAGTCACAAAATGAGACAGGATGCCACTTGCACCTGCAGATTAAGATATACCTCTCGATTGCCTCAATTTTCCCCCTTGTTTGACTGCCACTTACAGCAGGTCGCGACATGCGACGGGATGGCACTTGCACCCACGAAACACCTCTCGACAGTTTCCACTGGGCCCTCGAATGCTCCCTTTTAGCTTGCGCTGATAGATAAGAAAGCCAAGCATTTCATGTCTGCACCCCAGTTCACACTTATAATTTTCTAGAGAAATGAGAAGGCACCTCGGAAGAGGGGTGTCTACTTCTTCAACGCATTCTTATTCCATAAGAACGCACCAAAGTGAGGCATCTGTAGACACCCCAATTTTGCCCTCTCAGAGTATACAAACTTATTCGGTCAATCTTTGACCCTGCCCACGATCTCTGGAGAAGGACTGACCTTCTCCGAAGACCTTAAAATTTAAATACGGGGACCATATGCTGAAGCAATAGTGTATGGCTGAGCCTCGAGCTGAAACAATAGCCTTGTGACTCAAACCCGATCTAGTCCGAGGAAGATCCTGAATTTCGTGCCCTCATAGAGGTGCACAATTCGATTACACGCATTGGTGTATGCATGCAATTGGTCCCACTTTGACCAAACCCTCTCTTCCTACGGATTGCCTTGGGACTTGATTCCACGCCCTGGATAGGCCGCATAATCAGATTGCACGCCCCATCACCAGCGCACAATTGGCCTCACTTGGACCAACCCTCCACTTTCCGTAAATCGCATTGAAGACTGGATTATGCGCCCTGACCAGCGCACGTAATCGATTACACGCCCCATTACCAGTGTTCAATTGGTCCCCAGTTGGAGCTGGTCTCTAATTCCCATGATCACCCTAACTCCCCAATCAATAGGCACATAATCAGGCAGTTAATTGGATTGCATGTACTATAGAGGGCGCACAATTAGTTCAAAGTGTGTTGAGCCAGTCAGCCAGTCACTCACTAAGTCCGTGACCGACTCAAAGTGATTAAGTGCCCCAGACAGGGGCGCAATCAAATTAAATGCGTTGTACAAGGCACGCAATTGGATCCGACCAACCAATTGCGCACCTCCCACAGGGTGCGTAATTACCCGAATACCTATAAATAGACCCCCCTACTTCGACAATCTACACACCAATTAACACATTCAAGCATCGAGTTCCTCACTTTCAAGCCTAGGAATTTGAGACCCTCTCTACGGTGCTTTGCTTCAGGTAATCTCTTTTATTTTTTCAATTTCTAGTTCCAGTTCTTAGTTCTAGTTTCTAGTACTTAGTTTCTAGTTCTAGATCTTAGGTTTTAATTCGTAGTTCTTAATTTCTAATTCTAGTTTCTAGTTCTTAATTCCTAACTCCTAGTTCTTAGTTTCTGGTTCTAGTTCTTAGTCCCTAGAACCAGTTCTTAGTTTTTAGTGATTAATTTTCTAGCTTTTAATCCTATGTTCTAAATCATAATTCTTGTTTTTAGGTTCTAGTTCCTAATTCCTAGTTCTAGTTTCTAAGTTTCTTTATAGTTCATAATTCTCAGTTCTAATTTTAAATGGCAATCTTTAGATCATTAAAATCTTAATTTTTTAAGTCAAATTTAGTTTTCAGTCTATAATATTTCTAAAATAAACCTTAGCCACTCAATTTGCTCAAGGGAGATAATGGAGGGTACCCAGGAACGGGGCCGATCCTCCTTAGCATAACGGGCCACAACCCCTTTTCTAATTAGAATTATAGTAGAATTAGGAAACTAAATTAAATAGAATTACATCAGAATTAGGAAACTAAATTAATTATAATTATAGTAGAATTAAGAAACTAAATTGATTAGAATCATACTAGTATTAGGAAATCAAAATTAGTTAGAGTGAGAGTAGAATTAGGAGATTGAATTAATTAGAGCAGGATTAGGAAAACTAGATTAACAAAACTCCCAGTCAACCCAGAGCTGTTGGAGTCAGCCGGATGATGTTCAAAAAAGAAGTCAACCCACACCCCGTAAAGCGAGATCAGTGACGTGTTGCAGCATCGATAAACATTGCAGTTGGCGATCACAACGAACCAAGTATTTTTTGCTCATAATTTACCTCTTTATTTTTAGTATTTAATATCTCTTATCCATCGCCTTTGCCAAAGTCCACTCAAACCGAATTAGGTCACTTATTCCAGGGACTGAAAGGAACCCAGAAAAAGCACGTACCAATAGTGTTATGCTTAATGTGTGGTTTATATGTTTAAATTTTTGCATTTTGTATTGAACCACTGTTTATTACACCTCAATACCACAATTGTATAAAATTTTTGACCCATCATTGTTTATTTCGCATATAGTTTTCAAACTGTAGATGTTTATGCATGTGAGTCCTAATTTGAAAATATTAATGCCATGTTAGGATTACTGTTGTTTAGGATTATTAATTCCAATGTGAACGTTTAAAGATCGGTCTGAATTCCATGCTTAGAATTGTTTTTGCACAATTACCATACTTAGGTATGGAAATCAACGGATTAGTTTGAATTTTGAATTTTAGGATCCTAGGAAAGATGACAACCCGGAGAGCTTTAGACCTATTTTCCTATTCTTGATGAATGCATATAAACTCGGAATGTCTTTGAATTCATGGTTAATTGTTTAAATCTCATATTTTTTCTTAGTTTGTTTACTTTACATTGTGGTATCATCATACTAGAATGCATTGCATTTGAACCCAAAACAGATAGGCATCGTTACCACCTTGTGAGGAGATGATCGAAGGTTGTCTTTGGCTCGCTTGCGACTAAAATGCCCCACCTCATACAGATTTACCTTTTAGTACCCTTTTTAAGCTTGATGGAAATTTTTTTTTGCCTTTATATGTTTCTTGATAGGCCACGTCAACCATACCCCGACACTATTTCTAAATATTTAAGCTTTACCCTTCAATCTTTGAGAAATTGGGAACGAGCAATGAGAGTAAATGGAATAAGAGTACATGGAAAGGTATCTGAGTGGTGTTTACTAGGAACATATGGCAAAAGAATATGGAGAAAGGGAAAGAAGAAAAAAGCAAAAAATAAAAGATTAAGAGAAAAAGGTAGAAAATGAGAAAAATGAAAAATATGAGGTGAATTCAGAAAGAAAAGAAGGAGAAATAAAAAAAGTTGAGAAAAGAAGAAGAAAAATTCTAAAAAATTTGCAAAAGAAAGAGTGGAAATGAGAAAATCAAATGTAGTTCTTTCCTCAATTTTTCAGAGAAATTTGAATCCGACTTCCCTTTCCTTCTTAACCTTTACCCGAGCCCCGCTACAACTGGGAAAAAGACCTTTGTGTTTCTCACGGAGCTTGTGTAATAATGGACATATTTAATACAAGTACCCTAGTACAAAAGTACCCATCCTGAATTAATTATTTTTAAATTCGAGGCGCGCATCGCATACGGTATAGAACACGCTCACTTAGTCGGCGTATTCGGGTTCAAAATTTTCAGCGTGTTACATCCTCCCCCCCCCCCCCCCCCTTAAAAGAATATTTATCCTTGAAAATTCACTACATGACATAAGGGTCGGAAGGCATATCCTCATATACACAAGGTACTTAAAGCATTGCTACTGTTAGTGCTAGTAATACTAGAGTAGTTAAAATCTATTTGCTGAGCTTTACACCAAGTATGTTCATTTTCTCACCAACCGGTGCTCATTCTAGAGCTTAACAACTAAGAATCTACCCATGGCTGACGAATAGACACATACACAACACGAGAACATATTAACGTATAATAGAGGAAGGCATGCCCACAAAGTTGTTATTAACAATCTGGCAATAGATTTACTAGCCATGAAAGAGTATCATTCACGACAATTTCAACCCATAATTGGCAGTCTTAATTCATTGTTCTAACACATACATTTTCACTATGCATCAAAGTACATCATTGGCATGGATAAAGTTTACTCTATCAATTAGCAAGGATAACCTTAACTTAGCCATTCATCACTAGAACAAAAATTTAATTTATCAATTAACCAATCACCAAAATTTAACCATTTGTTACAACCATCAACATTAAACCATTCATCTTTACAATGCTTACCATAAACTAGAATTTAACTATTTACGACTACAATTAACTGCTATTCAAGGCATCTCAGTGCCATAACAAAAATAAATAATAATTTACCAATTTTCAGATCCATCATTGATCCGGCTGCTCGTCTCCTTGCTCAGCTCCTTGCGTTGAACTACCTCCGGCTCCAGAGCTAGATGCTCTCCCAGTGTACATTCCCGTGCCCTCGGGATGTGTTGAGAGGCAATGTTTGGGTACAAATACCGCATAATATCCATGAGCATTGCTTCATGGAAATCCAATTGGTGGTTGAGAGCGCTTTAGTCATCCAGAGAACCCAATGTAGATTGAGGAGGAGTCCCTGCTATGGAGGAGCTTGTTCCTGTTGAGCCGATTCATCCTGGCCGTGTTCTGCCACATGGTGAAAGTGTCGGCCTAGGACACTTTTCTTCAACTTCTGGTAGCTCAGGTTCCAATCTTCCAACCTATACCTCTTGATGTTATCAGTCCACTACGGTTCGTTTGGAGATATCTCATAATCATTCTTAGCATCCTCATATTCTTCTATCATCCGGGTTATGAGGCGAGCGTACGACAATAAATGCAAAGGTTTCTTCTTCACCTCTAACATTTTCTCATGTGCATATTTTATTCCTTCGAACACCATTTCTAGTGCACCGAACCCTCGGTCCTCGAAGGCAGAGTGCATAGCCTACTGATAGACTCCTACTCTTTCTTGTTCATGTCTTAGAGGGTACAAATTACACCTCAAGAAAACGTCCAACATCCACATATCCGATGGCAAATGTGATCTTCTTACTGATCGACCGGACCCGTGCTCTCCACCGATCATTCTTGCCATTATTTGTAGGAAAGGTATTGTTTCATAGTGCGGCTCCAACAGACCTTTATCCTTAACAAACATTAAAGGGCACTCCATTGTGGTGGCTATGTGCTTGACATTGAATTCAAACACTCTACCATCGATATTTGTGTAAAGATTGCCCTTGTTTTCCCCCAAATAAAAATTATGGTAGAAGAGTCTAACCAGCCTCGAGTAGTAATAATCGTGAAACGGGTCGAGCAAGGATTGCAACCTGGTCGATGTAATGAAGTTATACGACCAAAGGGTCGTCTCTTGGTCTTTGAAAAGGTCCTTATCGAATGACCATTCGGTCTTAAATCCTTTTGAATTCCACCATGTCGTGGGTTGGTCTCTTGGTGGTGGTGGGGGAACTGCCTTGGGTCATTTTGATGATCCGTCCTTCAAAGCGGGACGCTTCGAAGTCTGTACTTTTGTGGAGACCTTCTTTTTGGATGCCATAGGGAAAACTTCAAAATCAAAAATGGCCAAGGTAGGGTTTACCTTGGCACAAAGAAGAATGTTGTGGGGCAAATACGCGAGAAATGGTAGAGTCTTCGCGGTTGAAGTATGAAGAATATGGGCAAGTTTCTCACAGGATTATGAGCGCTGAAAAGAACCCCTTTTCGAATTTCAGCCTATACGCTGCTCCAATGTGCTAAATATGCAAGTTTACAGCTCATGTTCTTCAATGCAGCTGCTTTGTGGATTGAATGTAGGCTGCAGTGCTGCTACTATAGTGGTTTAGTGGTTTAGTGCCTCCAATAGATCCCACAGGTTACGACACCCAATACACCCTCACCGGTCAAAAGAGGTTACCCTCTTATTGATTTTTTCAAGGGATTGGGTTGTCGCATGGATTCTCGTGCCTACACATAGAGCAAAGGCTCTCCTCTATTGCTTTCAAAGTGTATCGGGATCCTGTCGTGAGAAATATTTGGGGTGTGAACGCCGCTCAAAACGAGATTTCTAAGGGCCCTGAACTCATCCTAGCCAGGTTCATTTGCTTTATCCAAAAACATTAAAACAAAAAAAAATGAAGAAAAATCAAAACCCAAAAATATCGAGCATGTGGTGTCGGCACAACGGCATCGCCTTACCCTCTTATCCCATAGGGGAAGGAGGAAATTGTTCAGACTTCACCCGAGGCATCCATACCCTACCCACCGCCAAACTATGTCTTGGGCAGTGGATCCAGGTTATGCTGATCCCGATTCATCCCCACCCCATTCCCCAACTCATTTCCACATGGAGGAATTCCCCATTTCCGCTCCCACCACCCAATCCCGTTTCGATGTCACCGGACCCTACGATGCCCCCATATTCCCATCCACATCCTCCCCATTCCCTCAAAATTCACCCCATTTCCCTTCCACATCCAACATACTCGATTTCCCCACATTTTCCCAAAATCCAACCTCTCATTCTGCCTCATTTTCCCAAACCATACCCAATCCCCCCATATTTCCCCAAAATCCAACATCCCCTTCTCCCTCATTTACCCAGGTCATGCCCGATTTCCCTCACCCTTTTACCCAGGTCATGCCCACATCTCCCCATGCACCCCCTTCATTGGAAGGGCCATCTCCATCAACCCCCATAACCAATCCAATGGCCATGATGGAAGACATGGTCAAAGCCTACACCGCTTGGAAGGCTTCCCAAAGCCTTCCTAATCTATCCCATATACCCAACCCCTAACAAACCCTTCAAAATCTCCATGCCTCATTCCCCCAAAATCCTAATCAACCTCCCATTATCCATACCATCCAAGGCTCCCATCAACCATGAGACCCTGCAAGCAAGTCTCAAAGCCCAAACCCCTATACTCGAGCCCATCAAAGCCCAATACCCCAAGCCCACCAAGGCCCATATGCCCAAGGCCCACAAGCACAATCCTAAGGCCCATATGCCCCCAGGTCCACAAGCCCAAGGCCCACAAACTGAAGCCCAAGGCCCATATGCCCCTAGGCCCACAAACCCAAGCCCAAGGCTCATATACCCCAGGCCCATAAACCCAAGGCCCATATGCCCCAGCCCACAAGTGCAAGGCCCATATGCCCCAGCCCACAAACCTAAGGCCCATACGCCCAAGGCCCACAAAGCCCAATGACCAGGCCCAAGCTCGAATCGGACCAAGCCCAAGGCCCACTTCATCAAACCATCCACAATTCCCCCAATTACCCACATTCACCTATACCCAATAGACCACCATTCTCCCTTAAATTGCCAATCCCCGTCACCCATCTCATCTAACCCCCCAACCCGGCATGGGCCCCAGTTATCCGCATATCTCGTACCCAACACAATATAGGAATCCGTCCCATGCCATCATCTAACTTCAGTTCACCCATCCCCAAGGATTCCTCCAGACACATTGGCCCCATCAGGCGCCAACCCAAAATTCGATGTTCACTCACCCTATCACCCCACAAGCTACTAATCAAAATTTCCCCCATGTACAGTGGTCACACCCAGCACCCGTCCAGCCCACTCAAAGCCAATAGGATAACCTCACCCTTCCTCTACCATACATAGACCCACAGTATGACGAAGATGAGATCAGGAATAATAGGGCTTATGCGGGAGCACTCACCAACTTCAACCCTCCACCACCAGCGATCCCTAACCCCCCGACAGCCCAAAGTGAATGGAGGCCGCCTGTTGAAAGGACGGCCCCGCCGTCCAAGGTGCCCAAGCCATTAAAAGAACAAACGGACAAGATCCTGAAGCAACTGATGAAGATGGGTGGAGCTAAAATCCATGCCACAGACTTTTCTGACCTAGGCTTATTTACAGGAGTCCCCTTACCTCCAAAATTTAAAGTGGCAGCCTTTAAGAAATACAATGGCACAGGCAACCCCATTGCACATCTCAAATCCTACTGTGGGGACATATGCTAGTATGGAGGAGATGAGCGTTTGCTCATAAAGGTCTTTCAAAAGAGCCTCACGGGTCCGACTTTGAGGTGGTTCACTTTGTTGGAACCTTCCATGATCAAAACTTTGAAGGATCTGACCCATTTATTATGAGAATAGTATGTCTACAACATAGACATTGAACCACACAAATCAAATTTACCATGCCTAAAATAAAAACCCGATGAGACATTTACCAACTACCTTGGGCGGTGGAGAGCATTGGCAGCTCAGGTCAGGAATAGAATACCTTATGATGAGCAGATAGAGATGATCTCAAAAAGCATCTACCAGTCATCTTAGATTTCCTGGTGTACCAACAGCAGTTTAGATTTGCTGATTTGGTAAGGAATGCCAGCCGTTGTGAGGATGCAATTAGAGAAGGACGTTTGAGTAAGAATGTGTCCAGTGGGGCCAGTGGGGTTCGAAGGTTCACTGAATAGAGGAATGATAGAAGAACTGGGGCAGATGTATAGACGATCGTAAATACATGACCCAATATTAGCACAACCCCATTCCAATTTAAGGCAGCACAGCCAGACCTAACCAAAAGCGAGCTAATACAGAGGACCAAAAATGGACAAGGGGCACAGATGACCCCAGAAGAGTGAAGGGCACATTTTGATCGAGTCTTCACACCATTGGGGCAATCCTTGAATATATTATTGCCTTTACTGATCGAAAAAGATTTGGTCACTACACTCCAACCACAACCTCCACCGAACCCAATCCCAAGGAATTATGACGCCAATACCCATTGTAATTACCATCAAGGACTGGGCCATCCAACTGAACACTTCTTCCCTTTGAAGCACGCAATACAAGAGTTAATAGAGGTCGATAAGATCATTCCTCCAGTACTTCCCCAGGCCAACCAACATGCCAATATACATAAGGTGTCGTTACCACCACATCTACCAGGTGGAGCGGGCCTAAGGTTGACCATCAGCATGATAGAGGAGGATGACAGGGAGTTTGACTCGTCAGAATATATCCACACCTGGGATGATTTTGTAACATCGAGGCAGAGAGATCGAGAGGATAGAGGCATCAGAGTAATTGAGCCCCTGAATTTGGCTGATTACTTTCCTAATCCTACACCAACAAAACCCTTAGATTTGAGAGCATATTTTCCATCACCAAATCCTGCCAGCTATGTCCAAACTAGTTCGTATCAACCATACGTAGTAGTAGCCCCCACCAATTACCTGATGGGTGAATTTGCCCCATACCCCCATCCGACACCAGTTAATTATTAATGGCCTACCCCTATCACACCACCCCCAATACAACCATTCACAATCCCCACTAACCCCACATGGCACCTTTTTGCCACTCCCCTAATCTATCCAACAGAGCTTAACCAAGTGTTTTCCACCCATTCCAATCCACCAATCCAAGCACCTTTGTGGCCTATGTCCACTCCCTTCAAAATCCTGGGACTAAGCTACGATCCCCATTAGGTCCTGCTCAGTTACGATCAGACAGATATCAATATGGGCAGTAGTATAGAGGGGTCTGAGGATTTTGTCACTTGATCGGGAAGAATCTCAAGGCAACCAGAGGTACTAGCATCGGCCCGACCAGAAGAGAAGAAAGAGCCTACCACTGTAAACCCCTTCGAGAAAATGATTGAGAACACATACTTGAAACAAAATTAAAAAGAATGCCCGCACACATCACGAACTGGGACTTGTTAATGACCTCCATGCTTCATTTTCAAGCTCTGATGAGAGCATTAAAGGATGCACATGTATCTATCCAAGTAACCCCAAACGAAGTGGGACAAATCATCAGGCAGGTATTGGCTCCTAATGCCATTTCATATTCAGATGCTGACTTACTAGATGAGGGAAATAATCACTGTAAACCCCTCAACATCACTGTAGAAACTAGGAACTTGGTGATTCCGCTAGTGTTACTAGACAACGGATCTGCTTTAAATATGTACCCTCTCAGAAATGCTACCAAGATAGGGGTGGATCCCTTTGCTTTCAAGCCAGCAAGAATAAGTGTCAGAGGATTTGATAGCAGGAGAAGGGAGATAATTGGAGAAGTTGACCTTGAGCTCGTCGTCGGACCAATGACCTTTTCCATACCCTTTCAAGTTATGGGCATCAAATCTACATTCAACCTACTATTAAGGCAACCCTGGTTACATGAGGTTGGGGCAATACCTTCCACCCTGCACCAAAAACTAAGATTTATATCAAAACAGAAGATTGTCACCATTCTGGGTGCAGTGTAGGAGGAAAGAGTCAAAGCTAACCACAGCATCGAGAACTGCAAACTATTGGATGTATTGCATATGATCAAAGACATAGACCTCTATAGCTTTGAGTATGATGTATCAACAGTAATCCCCGAGCCCCTCAAAAGGATCACGCTAAAAATCGGTGGTGGAATGATTGCAGCCATAGCTATGCTCTCGAAATGGGGCTTTCAGAAAGGTAAAGGATTGGGACCTCAATTGCAAGGAAGGAAGAACCCAGTTAAAGCCAGAGGCGGACAGCAGGTCAGATTCGGCCTAGGCTACAAGCCTACCAAAGAAGAGGTCCAAGAGGCCAAGGAAAAGGTTCAAACCATTACTGTTGCAAAAGCCCAAGGAATAGACCTAGAAGCCGAACCCCGTCTGCGGCCCCACATCTGGAGTACATTCGTAAGCATCGGGGTCATAAAAATTGATCAGAATGGGGCAACATAGCTAACCTTGGACAAGCCGGTAGCCCCGATCCATCCAACCAATCCCTAAATCATCCCTCTTAATTTTGAAGTAGACCTAGCCTCCCTCTCCCTTTTTGAGGAGGAGTTACCCATGCCTAAACAGTCCCCGTTATGGTAAACCACCACAAAACCATGCTAGCATTTGAGGATACCCAGACGAGCCCAGGATAAACATGATGGAGGCTAACTCCCAAAAGCCATATCAATCAGCCTCCTCCATCTGAGTAGGTAAAGGGGTGGCACCATAGGTAAGGAATTGGGCATTAATGCCCCCAATTCTAGAAGCATCAAGTGGCCGTAAATACGACACCGACTTCCTAAAAAAGAACAACATATAAAAAGTGAGGTGAGCCATTGCCAGGCAACACCATGTGTATACAGAGACTAGCCTTGCCAAGGGCCCAGTTCCAAAGAAAATAAAAATAATAAAAAAATAGAAAAATTTTAAAATCCAAAAATATTGTCTTTCAAAATTTAGTAGAAAATCAAAAGAAATGCCGCCTTAATAGAAAAACCTGTCTCACCTGAAATCGACCCCTTCCCTATAGAAATACAAGAAGAGGTAGGAGTCACGAGTCTGGATGAGAAGATCCCTACTGAGGAGCTTCCCATTGAGCTCCTTGAACGGTACGCCGATTTTGAGCATGGCCCTACCCCTATCGTTGAAGAAACCAACGACGCCAATCTAGGGACTGAGGAGATTCCTAGAATCACCGAGATTGGAACGTCACTGTCTCCCGAGGAAAGAAAAAGCATGATTGATTTCCTTTGGTCATACCAAGACATCTTCATATAGTCATATGAGAATAAGCCCGATTTGGACACTGATTTGGTTGAGCATGAGCTACCACTATATCCTGATGTTAGGTCGGTCAAGCAGAGGTTGAGACATCTCAGACCAGAATGGATGCTGAAAGTGAAGGATGAGGTCATCAAGTAGTACAATGAGGGGTTTCTCATGGTCTCTAAGTATCCTCAGTGGCTAGCCAATATCATCCATATACCAAAGAACGATGGAAAGGTTCACATGTGCATCGACTTCAGAAACCTGAACAAGGCAAGCCCAAAGGACGACTTCCCGTTACCACACATCGACATCTTAGTTTATAACACTGCTAGGCATGGGATGCTTTCATTCATGGGTAGATTCTCCGAATATAATCAGATCAAGATGGAAGAAGCGAACTGAGAAGAAATGGAATTAATCATTCCATGAGGAACTTTTTGTCACTGAGTCATGCCATTTGGGTTGAAGAATGCTGGGGCAACATATCAGAGGGCAATGATAGCACTCTTTCACGACATGATGCATCGAGAAATTGAGGTATACATCAATGATATGATCGCCTAAAAAGAGAGGAACATCTGGTGAACCTCAAAAAACTATTTGAAAGGGTGAGAAAATACATATTAGATCTGAACCCTCAGAAATGCGCATTTGGCACCATGTCAGGAAAACTACTAGCCTTCATTGTCAGCAGGAGAGGCATCGAGGTTGACCCGATCAAGGTAAAAGTTATTATTGAAATGCCACCACCATCTACCGAGGAGGTCTGGGGTTTCATAGGTAGAATACAGTATATCAGTCGGTTCATTGCACAACTAACTCTTATTTGTATGCCGATCTTCAAGCTACTAAGAAAAGATTCGCCCGTTAAATGGAACGAGGACTGTCAAGCAGCATTCGATAAAATCCAGAGTTACCTTCTCAATCCTCCAATTTTGTTACCGCCAGTACCACGGAGGCCACTCTTAATGTATCTCTCTACAATAGAAGTTTCAATGGGATGTGTCCTAGGGTAACATAATGAAATCGGAAGAAGAGAGCAGGACATCTACTATCTCAGTAAGAAGTTTACTGACTACGAGATGTGCTATTCTCATCTGGAGAAAGAATGCCTAGCTCTCGTATGGGCTACACAGAGACTCCGTTATTACTTACTATCTCGGGCAGTTCTCCTTCTGGCACGGATGGATCCATTGAAGTACTTGTTTGAAAAGCCAGCTCTCACAGGCCGAACTTCATGCTGGTAGCTCCTCTTATTAGAGTTCAACATCACATATGTCATGCAAAAATCAATAAATGGGCAAGCACTTGTCGTTCATCTTACCGAGAATCCTTTTCCTGACTACGAGCTTTTGAGAACTGAATTCCCAGATGTGGACATCTTGTTCATAACAAAGGATGATTCAATAGAGACAGAGGAATCCTGGATAATGCACTTTGGCAGGGAAGTAAATGCCGAAGGTCAAGGAGTCGGTGCTATTCAAATTTCACCAGGAGGATCTCACGTACCAATCTCCATCAAGCTCAATTTTCCTTGCATAAATAATATGGCCGAATGTGAGGCCAGCGCAGTAGGCCTATAGGCAGCCTTGGACTTGAACATAACTCATCTCAGGGTATTTGGCAACTCATAATTAATCATATGCTAGACTAATAGAGATTAGAGATATCAAGAATTTCCTTGAAACTCAAGCTTTCCCTGACGGGACATCCAGGACGGACAGGCGGACCATCCAATGGTTAGCGGCGAACTACGTCATCTGTGTTGAGTGCCTCTGAAGGCATTCATATAACAACATCTTACTCATATGCCTAATTAAAGGCAAGGTAGCCAACATCATGAAGTAGATCCATGAGGAAATATGCGGGGCCCACGTCAATGGAGACATGCTGGCTAGTAAGATCCTACGGCAGCGATATTACTGGCCCACCATGGAAGCTGACTATCGCAAGCATGTTCAGAAGTGCTACAAATGCCAAGAGCACTCCAGTCTAATACACGCTCCGGCCATAGATCTACACAACATGACTACTCTCTGGCCATTTTCCACCTAGGGTCTCGATGTCGTCGGAAAAGTCAATCCAACAACATCAAATGGGAATCAATTCATCCTCATCGCCATTGAATACTTCACCAAGTGGGTAGAGGCAGCATCATAAGCTAGCATCACAGCCAGTCATGTCGAGAAGTTCATCAGGAACAACATTGTTTGCCGATACGGTGTTCCCAAAGATATCATCACAGACAGTGGCACTAAGTTTGCGAACAAGCACATCAGGGCCTTCTACGAGCAATATAAAATCAAGCATTATCGCTCATCGCCATATAGGCTAGAAACCAACGGTGCCGTAAAAGCTGTTAACAAAATAGTCATCTGTATCCTTGAGAAGATGGTCCTCACATACCGTGACTGGAGTGAGATGTTATCATTTGCACTATGGGCCCACCGAACGTCGGTCCGTACCGCTATAAGGACAACACTATTCTCCCTTATATATTGAATCGAGGTCGTGCTACCAGTTGAGGTTGAAATACCTTCACTCTGCATTCTCATCGAATCAGGTCTACCGAAAGCAGAAAGAGAAAGGTCTTGCTTTGAGCAGCTAAACCTGCTAGATGAGAAGAGGCTCCTAGCCTTGTGTCACACCCAGACCTATCAGAGGAGAATCGCATGTGCTTACAACAAGCATGTTCGCATCCGAGATTTAAAGGTGGGTGACACGGTACTCAAGAAAATCTTCCCTTCTCTCCACGCTGATCCAAGAGAAAAATTCAAGCCCAACTAGGAAGGACCTTACGTCATCCAAGAGGTACTCCCTAGATACGCACTCCGTCTCGCCTCCATGGACGGAGATCACTTTCCTGAGCCCACCAACGCTAGATACATACCACGATTTTACTATTAGTCTCCCCAGTAAGGTAAGTATTGATAAGATGGATGCGTCACTACTTAAGGACCCCATAGAAGAGGCCATCATTTCAAAGCCAAGTAGCCAAAAAATTGTCCATGAATACCTTACTACACCCATTGAGCCATTGGCCTTTTGTTCAACCCCTCCCCAAAAAAGAAAACGGAAAAAGTGTATATACCAAATAAAAAAAGGAGAAAAAGAGTTACCATCAAATCTAAAAAAATCATCAAAATAAAATCCTAAAAAGAGGATATCTGAAAAAAGCAAAAAGAATAAAAAAAATATAAAGGAAAAAGTGGGGCATGTACAGTAAAAATTCCTCAAGAAAGAAGTGTATTACGGTAATTGGAACCTTATCGAGGAAACCTTCTTAACCCAATAACACCTTCAAAATTTCTAACCTATCCCATGGCTAAGATACATCATGAGAAAAAGCCCTCTTGAAGGTCTACGAGCAATCACAGTATCCATTGAGTCAGCACGAGCCAAGCTGTAAAACGATAAAAGAACTCCATCCTGCCGGCTATGATGGAGTCGACATCAATGTCGTGGCCTTTGAGAAAATAAAGAAAAAAATAAAAAGAAGAAATACGTGCTCAAAGTAAAAATGAATGGTAAAAACCCGAAAGGGCGCCATCAGTAAAAACAAAGAGATTGTGCAAACTAGGTGAAAGCCTGAAAAGGTGCCTGGGGTAAAAATGCATACCCATGGAAGTAGTGAAAACCTTAAAGGGTGCAACAACGGGCATGGCGAAAACCTGTCTTGGGCGCTATGAGTAAAAAAGGTTGAAAAAGAAAAAGAAAAATCATTCAGTGACTCCTTTGATTACATTTCTGAATTATCTAGTCGCCAATTGGGCCGCTCATGTTTGCTCAAATCAAGTCCTGATCAGGTATATCTTCAGACTACACCATAAAACGTATGACCCGAGGTATGGAGAAAAGGTTGATCCGATCCAAAGGGATGAATGTTCAGACCCTGGTAAAAATTTTGAACCTCACTCAGGTCTGACCTCATGAATGGGTTTGACTATGCTCAAAATGGGACCCGTTACTTCACCTCATTGTTAAGGCATCAAACAAAAAATAAAGAGAAGAAAGAAAAAATAAACACAAGAAATCCAAAAAAATTCAAAAAAAAATATATATACTCCTTCCATGTACATATTTACAGCATCGTACTTCCATCTCAAAAATGAAGAAAAATTATAAAAAATCCCTAAAAACAAAAATCCAAAAAATATATATATCTTAAAAATTGAAAATGCATAGGTAAAGGTTTGCTTCTCCTTCTGTTAATTAGGATGCATATTGTTACCTATATAAACAAAAAAGGGACTGGCGCTTTCTTAAGAATGTGCAGGAATATGAAATGGTCCAAAGCCTCGAAGTAGGCAACCTCTCAGCGATGGACAAATCAGATGAAGCATCTCACCACCGACGTCCAGTACTTGATTTTTGATGGTACTTTTTGTTAGCACAACTACGCACATGCGTGTTTCAATGCGGTAAAATGTCAATATTTTATCAGCAATGCAGCTGTGCTAAATTAATGTCCTAAGTCGAAGGTTCACCTTGGATCTTTGGATCCTACTTTAAAGTAGGAGCAATGGTGTCGATGCCGATCAAGTAGTCAATGTTTCAATCAGGTTGATTCCACTACTAAATATTCGAGATAAGTGCTCCGTCTTTGGATTCATGTGAACTTAGTGTCTTAAGCTTCAGAGTCCTCCAAAAAAGATCAATCATTGGTCGAGACCAACCAATTGAAAATGAAACTACATATCGATCAACTATGTGCAAACATGCATACAGAAGGGTTCATTTTCCTTTGATAGGCACTATACATCTGGGTATATGTGGATGGTCGTTGATCCTGTAAATGGACCCCGAACGGGGTCTAGGTCGGGACTTCGGTCACCTTTGTTTTTATCGCCCCCTAATGGATGCATGTTTATGTATAGTTGATCTTTTTGCAAGATCAGTGTCTGTAGGATCAATGTGAAAAAGGGCACACACTCCCAAAAAGCATTGCGACATTAATATTCGCTCCTCTCAGGTAGTTGTGCTAAAGTAAACTTGGGATCGATGGGATCGCCCAAAAATCATGAACCCTACCTCGCGTATTGTAGGGGCACCCATGACCGATCAAATGGGCCAATCAATGCCTCATTGGATTGGACACAAACTGTGGATCTTCACTTCTATGCTTCACGCCCGCCTGGAAGTATAGGTCGATCACCCCTCGCTCATGGGGTTGTTTTATTCAGAATGAAAATCAAACATCACACCTCATCAAATAATATCGACATACAAGGCTTCCGTAAACTCACCATATTACCATCTGATGTTTGAGGTTCATTTTAAATACGGCGCCCGTTAATGTGCCTTCGGCCTCTTTGGACATCTTTTTCTTTGGCACACGATCATTAGTGATCGAATACCAAAGTGGGACATCTGTAGACACCCAAATTTGGCCCAAGGCCTGATCAACTTATACATCCAGAAAGGCGTACCCTCTAAGCTTCTAAGAACACTTTTCAAACCCTTAGAACTTAACCGAAACCCTTAGAAGTCTATCTCTGACCCTTAGGAATCAACCCTAACCTGTAGAACCCTGCCCAAACCAGTTTTAAAACCCTCCTGGGCAATGGTTGAAAAGTGGAATGCCATAGTTTTCACAGACCTCTACTAGAGCTGAGACATATACCATTAGAAAGAGGATCTGCCCAACTTTCCAACGAGCCTCGAATCGCCTCATTCCTAGTTGTAGATCATAAGTTGCAACAATTTGAAATTTAGGCAGGAATGCCAAAATTTTGCCTAGCATATGTATTACATACGCTAAGCCAATTTTGATAGAATTTTGCCTAGCGTATGTAATACATACGCTAGACAAAATTGACCTTTCTGTGGACCCTACAGTGGGTTTTGAATATCCAAGTTTCTCAGGAACACTATTCCTATAACTAGCATATGTAATACCTACGCTAGGCTTAGGAACAGTGATTTTTGAGATTTTTGCCAGATTTCGAAATTTGGGTGTGACTTAGTTGACCACCCAATCCATTGGGGTTGGTTTTGATAGGACTGTTGCACCCCCATTTGTCCTATTTGAAACCCTTTATCCCTTTAAAGCCCCCTATCATCTACCATTAAAACCCAATTCACACCTATCTAAGACCTAGAAAACCTTAGATCCTTATTACCTAATTGCTAATCCAATTAACCCTTTTAACCCTCCACTAATCTACCCTTTCTCTATAAATAAAGAGCCACCCCTCTTGATTAAAGGCTTCAAAAATTCCCAAAAGAGAAAATTATTAGTGAATGCCCTATCCCATTTTCCAGCATATAACCCATAAAATTCCAGCACCCTAGTTCATCCTTGAGACCCCTTTATCCATCACCAATCCTCTAGGTTTGCCAAGATCAAGGCCTTAGCCTATCTCCATTACCTCTTAGCTCCCAAGCCTTAGAAATCTAAGTCCATTTCTCAACCAAGTGCTATTGGAAGCTCACGAAATTTGATGCTGTTGCGCGAAGATCCACATCGGTGATACAAGGGCCGAAGAGCTCCGGCTCTCTCCTCTATTCCTCTACCTTCTTTCCTTTTCCTCTATCCTTGAATTTGTGCCGTTACGCCACCGAAATTTCGGTGATTGTGGGGGGCATAAATAGGATCGGAGTGCCTTTGGGAAAGAGGAAGTGCTGTTTATTTTTATTTTTATTTTTTCTTTTGGTCATAAGTAGTGACCACTTACGAGAGGGTTGGTCGGGTGTCTAACACCTTCCCGATCAATAACCGAAGCCCCTGCCCAAGAGCCTTCGGCGTAGACCGGATCTAAGTCATATTTTTAGCACTTCAGTGCTCATCATATCGATTTGGATATCCCGGGACACCAAAAGCTCTAGGTGGCGACTCTAAATTTGTCTTACAAGCGCATCGTTGTTATGGGACTTGTGAGAGCTCCCATGGTTGCACAACTAGTCACAGATTTCTGCTTCGCATACCCAGATGGCTTCAATAGTTGAGTGGTTTTGCCACCTGACTAGCACAAGGGAACTCTGCTACGGTCAGATCCTCTTGGAGTTCGACGGGTTGGTAGTCCAATATGTGAGTCGGGTCCTTCATGTACTTCCACAACATTGATACGTGGAACACATTTTGTATACTTGATACTTGCGGGGGCAAAGCAATCTGATATGCCACTTCGCCAACCCAGCCGAGTATCTCAAAAGGCCCAACGTATCATGGACTTCCCATGTCTTTTGAAATGCACCATGCCTTTAGTCAGCAAAATCTTAATAAAAATGTGGTCCTCGATATAAAAAGATGAGGGGTGTTAGTATCGCATAGAGATAATGGGAAGTAAAGGCAATTAATTGTATTGAGTTTACCTGAAACTCAACATTTGCTCTCTTGAGGTCGGCGCAACTCTTCTGTCTACTTTGGGTGACCCAGAATCTCTCTCAGATTAACCGAATTGCTTCGATCATGCTTTCAACAATCTCTGGACCCAGTAAGAGCCTCTCTCCGACCTCTTCCTAGTTGAGCAAAGATTTACACCTCCGGCTGTAAAGTGCTTCAAAGGGAGCCATCCCAATTCTCGCCTGATAGCTATTATTGTAAGCAAATTCGATCAGGGGCAGCTACTTGTCCCATGATCCTTGGAAGTATAGCAGACAGACCCGAAGCATGTCTTCAATTATCTAGTTTAGCCTTTCGATTTGCCCATCGGTTTGAGGATGAAATGCCAAACTGAAATCCAGCCTATAACCCATTCCTTCTTGGAAACGTTGCCAAAACGGCGAGGTGTAAAGTGGGTCTCTGTCTGAGACGATGCTAGCAAGGATACCATGCAATCTAACAATCTCCTTGAGGTACAAATCTATAAGCTTACTGGTCGTATACCTAGTACTGTATGGTAGGAATGGGGCAGATTTGGTTAATCGATTCACGAATACCTAAATGGCATTTTGTCCTTTCACTGTCCTCGGCAATCTAAGGATAAAATCCATGGATATGGCTTCCCATTTCCACTCAGGTATTGGGAGTGGTTGCAGCAGTCTGGAGGTATTTCAATGATCGACCTTTACTTGCGGGTAGACTAGGCACTTTGAAATATACTCTACGATATTGATCGACTTACTATGTGTACCTAATTAAGTCTTTACCTGTTGCAAGCGCATAATGGAAATTGTAGAGCTAGTATAGGATCGTTCCTACGAGGAATTGTTATTTTATCTATATTTCTATTTTAAAGTATACTTATCTTTTAAGGTTCTAAACTACTTGAGAAATATTAATAAAAGCTACTTGAGAAATATGAATAAAAGAATGGTTTATTTATCTAAACTGCATAAAATAAATCCTAATCCTCCTTCTTCAGATTGAGGTCGTCAATCCCAATCTTCAACTATTGGATATTTATAAAATTAAACAGTACCGTTACACCGTATAGCAGTCTTCTATAATTTGATCATCAATCAAAAAGTAAAATTCTTCAACATAGATTTAACCTAATCAACAATCTCCTAAAATTTGGGTGTCAATCAAATTCGGGAAAATTGAAGATGGTAAAGTAAAAATCGTTACACTAATCTATAAATTCCAACCTGAGTCATCAATTCAAATTAAAACTTGAAGCTGTTTACAAAGCAGTAAATAAATCAAATAAAATCTAAACTAGAAAGCAAAGTAAATATATCTTTCACCCCTCTACCGAAGTCATCAATTGTTTCTGAGAAACTAGGATATCTTCACTAATCTTCAGCATCCAATAGCAGTCATCAATTGCTCTTGAGAAACCTCTGATATCTAATCAACAAAGCAATAAAATCTACTCTAATGATCAAAAGAAAACCCAACCTCAGTCGTCAATTGATGCTGAGAATTTCTTTGATAGTTTATTCCTACACTGGGCTCTCTTATTTATAGATCATAAGGAGTCAGTTTACAAAGTTCTAATTCTAATAAAAGAAACTCCTAAAGTAAAAGTATCCTAATATAACTCTAATTCTTAATTTTATTCTTCCTTGCTTTCAAACCGTATCTGTGCTTTTGGAATGTTGTTGATAACAACAGTAAAGATCTTCATCAATCTTCTCAGATCCGTAATTCACTAGACTTCTAATTTCAGAGATCTTCTATTTCGGTATATGGCGGTGATGATCTTCTCTTACGTGATCAACAGTAGTAGCAGTAGGAAGCTTTTCTTTTTTCATAATCGTAAATTATGATTGTCTATTTTCTTCTCTTTTCCGAAAAATCGTAAATCACAATTTTCTATTTTTTCACAGCCTTCTTACTGGACGATTCCTAAAACAAACCATTGCTTTCTTGTATCACTTTTTTTTCCTGTGTCACTTTCTAAAGATTTGTTAATTATGATTACTTAGCTTCTCTTTCTTTTCTTTCGTCTTTAGCTTTAGCGCACACTCGTAAATTACGATTTTCTAACTTTCAAAGTGTAGCGAATTGTCTTCTTACTTTAAATCATCTTTTTATGCTCTTTGAGTTCATTTTGACGAATATTAACACTTTAGATCTATTTTACTGTTTTTCCTTAATATCTGCACATTGTTAACTTGTTGGTAGCAAACTAAGTCCTAGTATCACTAAGTTAAAGGTGATAAAATTATAAATTATATGACTGATCACAACCCCAAACTTATGTTTTGCTACTCCCTAGCAAACAAGGAAACATAAAATATCTAAAACTATGAATTTAAATGCCACTTTCGTAGGGAGCACGATTGCATTTAGCGGATGCAACAAGCCTTTAAACCCCTAGGTGATCTATAGTTGAGGAGTTGTAGTCACCTGAAGGTTTTCATTGAAGTTACCTACAAACTTCAAATATATATATATTTTTTTTCAAAACATTTCTCATAAAGAAATAGAATTTATACCACTAATCATATTAATTGTCATATGTTTGGTATGATTTTCAAAAAAAATTCCAAATCTTTCAGCTTTACTTTCCATCATAGTAATTATCCTTGATCAGAACTCAGTAATTGCAATTCTATACAGTGTAGAGTGTGTGCGTATCAGTAAAGAGTGTATTCATCATAGATTTTTCTAAACTACAGATTTAAAAAATATTTTCATCCAAACTCACACTATTGGCATACTCTCAAAAGGATATCAAAATTTTGGGTTCTCACATATGATATGTGCATGATAAATTCAAAGGACAATAAAAAGGTAAATCTCATTAAATGGATAATCAATTCTGACCATATGCCTTTTCTGTTTATTCATAGTATCTATTCTATACATCTCTACTGGACTCATACTTTTGTAAATCGTAAATAACAAAGTTCTTTCCTTCGGCTTGTATTGGGGATTTGTGTTAAAAGGTTTCAAAAAAAGGATAAAAGGATTCAAAAGTTTTCTGAGAATTTAGTTCTTCCTTTTTCTATTCTTCTTTCCTTCTTTTCTGTATCAGTAAGTATCTAAAAAGTTTGATGACTTCTTCTCATATATTCTTTTATGTTTTCTTGTGTAAATCCCATTTTTTTCTTCAGTCAGAAACTTTTTGTTTCTCTTTCATGAAATCATTCTTTATGATTTTTCTTTTCCTTTCCCATATATTTTTTTCATACGATTGCGTTTATTCTCAGTTGTACCCTTTCAGTAGATTCTTTATTTCTTAAGCTTATACTCCTTCCACTCCCTCTTCTTCCCTTCTTTTATATTCTAAACTCTCAGAAATTATAAGGGTTAAAGGTAGAAAGCTTTGGGTAGTATATATGGGTAAAGGTTAATAAAATTTTGGTACAAAGAAATTCTATTTTAGGTTTCTAATATGGGTTCAAAGGAATACATCTTTTCTACGATTTTGGCTTTTTGGTTCTAGTGTAATAAAAGATGGTCTTTAATCATTTTCACAATTTACTAGTATAGATGTCTTTTTGTTTTGATATATTTAATAGATAGTTCTAAAGAAACAAATCATCATAATTACAGAATATCTTGATTCTAAGTTCAACAATATGAGATTTCTTAGTGAAAATTCAAGGAAATAAAAGCAGTCACTCTCAAAATATAAAGAGGATGTATTAGCTCAAGATATCACTGGTTTTATAATTTGGAAACTATAATCCAAATATTGTCTTTTAAATTAATCGTATAGTTTCAAACATTCATCAGATACAGTGTTCAAAGGTGCTATTCATTAATTGTGATTGTTTTATTTTGATTGTTGAACTTTTGCTATGATGGATTGAAAAGTTTAATAGATTCAAAAAAAATTAATTCTAGCATAATTTGCATATAACGATTAATTCTAGACTCAAAACAGAGAAACTAAATTTTTTTTTAATAAAAACAAATAAAAACTGTTACTTACTAATATACACAGATTTGTATATCCCCCCCAAACATAAATAGGACAATGTCCTCATTGTACAAAACAGGGGACATAGCAAAAATAATTTTTAATAAAATTATCATACCTGTGAGGTTTATGAAGTAATGTAAATTTTTACTCACTCGGCGATGTTGGATATGGTACAAGGGTTGTTGTAGGTGGTGCTAGTGCTGGCAAGGCTAGTAATGAATACGAGCTACTTAACTGATCTTTCTCAGAGTCAGAAAAAATTATTGTCGAACAGTCCTACTCTGATTATGGGCTCCATTGTACTCCTAAACTCACATTCTCGGTTATTGTTGCAACTTGTCGTTCCCCCAACTGACCCTCAACTGTTTCTTTCTTTTTCAAATTTTCAGTTTTGTGATCACAGAAGACTTCAATTCTATTTCATCTTTTAATTTTTCAGCCCCAGTGCGTAGTTCTATTACTGTTTTCCTGAACTTTCTTGTGATTAAATCAATTTATTCTTTTTGTTATGCATAGGTTAGGACTAATGAATCCTTGTTATCCTGAAGCTTTCGTAACCTTCCATCAGTCACTGCTAGACTGTGATTTTTCTCATGTAATTGAGCTTTTAAAAACTCATCAACCTCCTTGTGGGATTTTTCTCTAACAGTTTCTCGAAAGTCTGGGTCTTCCATAAACTACCCAACCTATTCCATCAAATTTGCTAATTTATCTTCATTCCCTTTCTTTTCCCCCTACCATGCTTGATGGTATTCTCTATGCCTCTTATTCTCATCTTGGAGTTGCACCACCAGGTCTTGGAGTGTTGTAGTAGCCTCCTAGATCTTCTTGGCTGTTTCGGTTGTCCAATGTGCATGTTGCTCTTATACGGCTTTTCATTTTAGATTTACTATCAACTCTTTGCATTCTTATGCATTAGTCATATTTTCTCAGAATCTATTTTTCAACATCTGGATTTCTTCCATCAACCTTCTCACAGCACTTGGTAATTGGGCATTATTAATTTACCATTGCTCGACTTCTTTTAATCATCTTTCTAGGTCAGATTGTTCAATCATTGGAACTGCTGAAGTAATAGCTGGAGGAGACATTTCCTGATGTAATAATGCACTGAAGCTTTCCCTTATGGCTTCAAGATGCAGTCTTGTATTTGCAACTTGGGATATCTGAGTTTGCTCTGGTGCTGGGATTGTAAGTACTATGATGTTGGTTATAGGATCAGCATGGAGTGGGTTTTCAGTTCTCTGGCTTGCTCCCATTGCTTGAGACACAGGAGGTTAAATTGATACTATTTCTGATGGAATGATCGGTTGAAGACAGACAGGGATCTGGATAGAAGTAGCCATTTCAACATTCTGTTGTTCTACTGGTGCAAGATTTCCTCCTACTGCTCCACAGATTGGATTCACTAGTTCTACTTTAGTAGAAGTTGGTTCGATTTCATGGGGCATAGCATGCCCTATTGGTGAATCCAGAGCTAAGTCATATACACTAGCTTAATCTGTGGCAGGTTCTGGTGCTACAGGAGTTCTTGCTCAGCTACCTTTTCTGATGCTTGTGAGCCAATTTTTGTGCTGTCATGAGGTTGAATACAAGTACTCACTACCTCTTCAGTGATTGCTTCTTATTGGACTAAAACACCGGTTGAGAGCCTTGTGGTGGGTTCTTCATGTTCTTCGGGAACTAGGGTGGTCTTCGGTGCAGATGGAACCTCCCTTGTTTGTGCTGAAATGGGAACTTTATTTTTGTTTTCGACACTTAAAGTTCTCCAATAAGCCTTAGCTGTGAGGCTCTCATTACACCTCGATAGGGGTTTTTCTTTTGGGTAAATTTTATATCCCATATTCACCAACTAATTCATAATCAAACCTCCAAAGGGAAGACACAGTTTGTTTGTTTGATACTTCTTTAGACTCAATTTCTCTCTCGGTGTTCATTACCTCCAGAAGGTATGACGAAACATCAAACCAGTAACGATTAGCCATAAGATATAAGGCTCGAGGAAATGAAGGGATAAACTACGTTCTTCCAAATCCTTTCGCATGAAAAATTATTTGTCTTTTGGGGTTTTGCCTAGTATTTCTGTGGCCATTCGAACAAAATCCGAAAGGGTCTCGAGTGGTTCTCTAAGTACATTAGCTTCCTGCGTGTCAAAGGACACATCAGGTCTTTCTAAGGGTGCATTCAACACTCTCACAACCATTGCTTTTGTTATTAAAATTGAAAATCCATCAATGGTTGTGGACAAAATTGGTAGTAAACCCATGCTGCTATTAACCATATTAGTATAAAATAGTTTTACCAGCCTCCGATAGACTCGTATAAATCCGGGCTTTAGAAAGTAGTGGTGCCTATTGGATTATCTCAGAGTGCTGCTATGTTATTGGTGAGAATACAATAGTGAAGGAAAATAAATCAAAAAGTGAAGAGATGGAAATTAGTTAAAACAGCAAGTTTGAAATACACTGCCTGCAAGATACAGGGTTGTAGTAGCCAGTTTTGAGTAAGAGTTTGTCCCACAGAGAAATTGATCTAGAACCCAAAATGGGTTGTATTAGTAGGCCTCCAGATCTGGCTACAGATTTGGCAATCCTTAAGAAAGGGAGTTGGGTGTCGCCACTACACTAATAATACTAAAATAAGGGAAAAAAAGTGTAGTCCTATCTTAAACAAAGGGCTATGAAGAAGGTGGTGATCGGTGTGATGAAATAAAGATAAAATTGATGGGAAGTAGGCAATTGAGCTAAGGTTAATTCAGTTATGTAACTCAGATTTAGGGTTGTCTCTGCAACAATGCTTTAGATGGATACAAGCACATCTATAAGGAAGAAGTATCCAACTCAACTCTTATGGTTTGACATGTTCTCTTAAGGCTATAACCTGTCCACTTCAATGGTCAGAAGCTATCCAATAGAGAGGATCACACCACTTGAGTGAAATCAGAAAACCAATCTGACCCAAGGGCATGGACTGATCTTAAGGCTATTAGCCCACTTAAATGGTCGTAGATTATCCAATAGATGTCCTCCACCTAATGGCTCAAATTAGAACATTTAAACCATTGTAGACACCATGTATGCTAGGCTACAAGCACAGACATCCATGGGGGAAAATAGCTCTTGAAAAACTACTGGAAACCACAATTGCTCAAAGGCTATTTGGAGACTTTAAATACAGCTGGTCATTGCTACAACAGGCTTGCAATGACTCAGCTCATAAGTCTACAATCTCTACAAAGAAATCAGATCTAACATCTGATGTTGGTCAAGTAAAACAGAGGGGAGCTTGTTCCTGCAACAACCTCTCACAAGTCTACAAGCTCAAGTGCAGAGGAAAAGAATCCCTCTCAGATCTATGGCTTGGAATCACCCTAGGGCTATGGTCTATCCACTTAAATGGTCACAGGCTATCCACACCACAGGGGACTAAGATAGAACATGAAAATTGCTACTGCCACAATGGCTACAGGGCTACAAGCTCACGCTTCCATAAGGTTTTTAAATCGGCTCAAGTCCTAAATTTATGGCATAGATTGAACAAAACTATGGACAAATAGGAAAATAACAGATTGAATAAGCATTAAAATAGGCATTCATTGATTAATCAGACACTTATATTGAGATGTCCTCAAGGCAGTAGCCTTGTGCATAACAACTCTCAACAAACCCCAATGTTCACAAGACCCATTACAAAAACTGAATAAAACAAAGCCTAATTTCTTATAGAGGAGATAGCCAGCAAGTGCTGGACTAAGGAAGAAGAAAATTGGAAAAAGAAGGTGATCAAACCCTAAACCTAATCTGCTAGAGCTCACAGCTGACTGAGGTTAAAGGAGAGATATTTTTCTAAGTTAGAATGATAGTATATATACTCAGTCACTGGTGCGTTGGCCACCTAATTTTCAAGCCGTCGTGGCTTGGTTACAACCCCTGGATGCCTTGGGATGTGTGCATCCAGATCAGGGCCTCAGGATGTGTGCCCTATACCTGGGGAAATCCCTAAAAGGTCCCTAAGTAAAGAATGAGAAGTGAAGAGCCCGAGCTTAGTGGGGCAGACTTTGGTTCATTAATTCATTCACGGAGTTGCAGAGTGCTTGTGAGGGTAGATTTAGCTTGGAAATCCCCTTGCTCGCGTAGAAGGACTTTAACTTTTTGCGTAGGTACTCTGCCCTGCAATTTTGTCGCGAGGTAGAATTTGCACGCTTTGGCTTTGCTCGCGCAGTGGAGCTTCAAAAATTTCTGTCGTGAGGGTCTCGTGAAGTAAAGCTTTGATCTCGCTCAGCTCCATGTGTAGTGCATAGCACAACTCACTAGGTAGATTTTTAGCTTTTACGCGAGCGAGAGAATTTTTGGAGCTCTCTCTCGTCTTGAGTTGCATGAGGTTTTAGAGTGATTAGCGCAATTGAGGCATGCGACTACTACGCGAAGCAATTTTCTGAAATTAATCCTTCACTGACCTATGCGGGTTCTTCGCGAGTTCAATTGTGCTGCATGTATCAGCTGCGCGAGGTAACTCTAATACGGACTTAAACAGTGCGAGGCTCACTCCTGACTGCACGAAATAATAACTCTACTCCTCTGCTGTAATGCATACACTGCTATTGCAGCTTTCTCCACTCACATTCATACTTCTCTCATATGCTGAACTTCTTTGGTCCACCTTGGCATGCAGACTAGTCACCATGGTGTGTACCACAATGGTGTTCAATCTAACTTGGGCTTAGTAGTCATCCTAGGCTTGAATTTTCTCTCTTTTTGGCACCAAAGGCAGGCACTTTGTACTAAGTTGCACCTGTTATTACTAACTACACAACATGCTAAACAAGGAGTTATTAGTCAGCTCTAAGGTGTAGTAAAGGCTAGGTTAAGAGGTGAAAAGTGGTACTTTTCAGTGATAACAGAGCCCTGCATCCTGAAAATATTTTATAGCTCCTCTACTAATTTCAAAATGCTCCCAAAAAGCGACGTCCACAGCTGCCTCAGATCCCACCAGATGGTGTTTAGTCGAATCTGGGGCCCAATCCAAAATTCTTTCAGAGGACATCAGTTCTTTGCCTTTATCAGTACTTGTGCCCTTTCTCGGGGCAAGAATCGATTCAGGTACATCCTCCTCCTCAGGGGTTTCTGTTAAGTAGTGAAAAATACCATTTTTCACCCCTAAACATGAGCTTTGAAAGACCCTTGAGAAGACTAAATAAGTGCTTTAGTGTGCATTTTACAGCTAACCAATTAGACAGGTCCAAGTCCAAAAAGCATCCTAAAATGATCAAAAAGCTGACAACTCATGTCAAGCTCAAAGAGGGAGTAAAGAAATAGCCTCAGCAATGGCTAAAAAGGTCCTAAAAGAGCAAGAAAAGACCTGAAGAAGAAGAGGGATCCATTCGCAAAGAAGAAATCAAGTTAAAGCTCAATTCGCAAAGAATATTTACAATTCGCAAAGAACCAGATTCTGAGCGAGGAGGGAATAAAACTGCAAATAGGCTGTTCGAATAGAAGATTTACCTTTGCGAAAAGAACTAAGCCAAGGTCCTTGCAAAAGAACTTCAAGCCAAAGTCCTTTGCGAAAAGAACTTCAAGCCAAAGTCCTTTAAAAGAACTTCGAGCCAAAATGCTTTTAAAAAGGCCCTTAAACTCTGAAACGGCATTTTGGAGAATTTACTGCTCAAAGGGTATTTTAGGAATCTCAGACGCCCAATGCAATTAAAAGACAAGGAACATTCGGAAGATTTCGTGCACGATCCGAAGGCATATTCTACCCCATGTGGGCTCAAAGTTTGAATTACTTGGCGGAACTTCTAGAAGCTCAAACAGATTTTTGAATTCCATAATGAATTGATGCTTCTAGCGCTGATTGGTCGAACCGCATCGTAGCATTTTCATTGGCGTAACAGATCCGGATCCCGTGCTCAATCGCCATTGGGCAATCCAGATCTGAACACTTCGATTGGTCAATTCATTGCAAGTGATCAAGGGAAAGCTATAAATAGAGAAGACATTTGCCCAATTGTGGCATCCAGATTTTGAGTTCATTTCTATTTCCGCTTCCTCGATAGCTTGTCTGCACTCTCGTAATAGCTTCTTTTGTATTTGCTTTTGAGAGTTTCGAGAGCTATTTGTAACTCCAAGGAGATTGGTCAAGTCTAGCCGTGCTTCAGAATTGTAAGATTGAATTTAAAAGGTTGTCAGCGTGTTTTCTCCATTGGATTCATGTCAAGGGTTCTTATTGATCACCTTAGTGCATTAGACTCCTTTAGATTCACTACTTTGCATGCAATTTCCTTGATTCATTACTCCGCATTTAATTAGCGTTGGTAACCTAGTTCGGCTGACACTTGATGATGTTCATGTTCAATTGAGGATAGGTCAACAACTATTGGATGATCTGTGACCATTTAAGTGATGATCATAACCATAAGTCTAAACCCTTCCTTAATTCAGATTTATTTCTCTTACATCATCGGTAGCCGGATGAAGATTGAATCAACTCTGTTTTAGTTGCAGATTCTCCATTAAAATTCAAAGGCGAAATCACAGAAAGTTATTATTTCTCCATTTGATTTATTTTAATCACTTCCCCAACTTGGATCTGGATCAGTTAGTTAGTTCTTTTCTTTATTTGCTTTTAGTTAAACGTGACAAAACCCAATACTCTCTTTTTATCTGCTTTCTAGATAATTATAGAGCCAGATCTGGTAGCACAGATCTGGAGGTCTATCTCATATTTCAGACAAATTCTCTGTGGACGATCTTTAATATACTTACTTTTAAAACTTGCTACAATTGGCCCTGATCTTGCAGGCTATTGTTAGCCCTCAATGTGCTGATATCTCTTTCATAATTTAAAATTATGTAACTTAATATTCATTAATTCGTCATTCAAAACACACATAAATCAGGCACATGTTAGGCAACAACAGTTTCTCTAATAACTACCCCTGAGGTCTTCGCCTTCTTTTTTGGTGTGGCTGCTACTTTTGATTTGGCTTTTTGGATAGCAGCCCTTTTTAAAAGTTGTTTATATGGGGAAGAGTTTGAACTGTTACCTTCTTCTTCTCCATCTCCTCTAGCTCGTTTTTCGATTGTCTCTGACATTCTGCAATTCTTTTCCTATAAGTTGTCGAATAAATATTGCTTAGTAAATTGTAACTTGCATGTATAAAATTGAAATAAATTTTAGAGAATCCCCTAAAAAAAATTACCTTGTTGTCGAGTAATTATCAAACCCTAATTTTTTACTATCTCATCAGAACTCGAATAGGGTTTTGAGATCAACTCGTAAATGCAGGGGAATGTTTAGGTAATAAAAATAAGTGAGTTTTTTTTTATCAAAGAAACTTTAAAAGCTGGAGGGAAAGGATGGAAATAGAAATGTAAAGTTCGATAATGGGGTCGATGTATCCTCTCCCGGATATGTAGGCCCTATCTCTGTGGTGACCTACTGAACCGGTCTTCCCTCATTTTTTTTTTAATACCTAGAATCTGCAGTTGATTCTAACTTTTTAGCTACGATTTATGAACTCTCTTATCAATCAAATCGTAATCACTACGATTGTCTGACAAAAAATATTCAATTGTATCTCCATACGATTTGTTTGTTAAAATAGAAAATCGGAGATACATTGCAATCCTTCCTTCCTCAATGATTCAAGATGAAATGTGTTTCTCAAAAGAAAAGAAAAATGATCATACATATTTTACAAAAAGTGCTACGGATGAGTCGGTAGCTCGACGATTCCCTAGAGGATTTTAGTTCTGATGGTGAGGAGCAAATGCCTCCCTTAAAAATACTTGGCCTCTTGGGCTATTGACCGGTTGTGTCGGCAACTGCCCACTCTCTCTCCTTGCCACTTGCGAAGCTAGCTGGCCAATCTGGCTCTCCAGCTTCATAATGGACTGTGTATGTGAATGAAGTGTTTGAGAGAATTGAGCAAGCTGATGCAAATCCTTGGAATGTTAATGTGACTGTTGTTGTAAATCCTGGAGGATTTGAACAACTGTGGCATCAGGTGCGCTGCTCTGTGGAACAAATTGGGGTTGTACAGCTAGCAATTGAGGACTTTGGTGGAAAACATGAGTCTGGAGAAATCGGGGTTGCGCAACTGTTGGTGTTAGTTGTGCTCCAACGGTGGAACCGTAGTTAAATCCTGGATGGTTCCTCCATACTAGGTTGTATGTGTTCCCATAATCTCCCCTCTAGTAGGCCATTGCTTGTTTAGTCTTCACCACCTCTTGGGATGATGGCACAATAGGGTTCTCGGTTCCTATGAAATTTTGGCAATTTGAATAGTTTGCCAAAGATCTCTCCACAATGCTCAGTCTGGCAGACATTAAAATCGCGATTTATTGTTCAAGAGCTGCGACCTTTGCACTCATGCTATCATCCTTTACTTTATCCTTACTGATATCAGAGTCCACACCTCGTGAGCGGGGTGTGGCGGGTAACATCTGGGGTCAGATCTCAACAAAGCTTTTTTTTGCTTTGAGTTATCGGCCAGTTTCTCAAATAAGTTCTAGGACTCCAAACCATTTTGAGCCATAAAGGCTCCTCCACTTACGGCGTCGACCGTAGCCTGATTAGTTTCAGTCAACCCTTGATAGAAACTTTGCGTAATGGACCAATTTGGCACGTCATGATGAGGGCATTTTCTTAACCAGTCCTTCATCCTTTCCCCACTCTCATGGAATAATTCTCCAGGCATTTGGCTAAAGTCTTGGATTGCTTGGCGAATTTGATTTATCCTACCAATTGAGAAATACTCATTTAAGAACTTTGATTGGTGTCCTTCCCAAGTGGTAATGCTTCTGGCAGGTAATGAAATTAGCCATGCCTTCACCAGATCTTTGAGAGAGAAAGGGAACAGTCGAAGCTTAAAGGCCTCATTCTTGGTGTTGGGTGTTTGGAACATGGTGCAAATTTCTATGAAATCCCTAAGGTGTTGATAGGAGTCTTCGCTGTCAAGCCCATGAAAGGTCGGTACCGACTGGAGTACGTGGGAGTTCACTTCGGCATTTTGGCCTGCTGCTACCTCTGGCATAACTATGCAAGAGGGCTCAGTCAAGGCAACCGGGCTGAAGTGTGCTTGAATTGAACGGTCGTCAGCCATGATTGGAAACTCTCTTTCAGAAGTTCGATTTATTGTGAGATTACGCAAGAGAGTTCGTTCTTTTTCTGGATCATGCTCAAAGAGGTCTAAGCTTTGAGATCGAGTGTTATGCAAACACCAGAAATGAAACTAGTTTGTGATTTTTAACTTTTTCTGATTTTTTTTTAGCAAGCAAGGAGAGAAAACAGATCTGAGCTTCGAGCTTCGCTGATTAGGGGAAGTTGAGACTCCAAGTTGTTGCTGCCAATAAACCTGCGAAAGATTAAGAAGTGATCAAAGGAAGTTAAAAATATAAAGAAATATAAAAAGAGAAAGATAAATATATATATATATATTTAAAATAGAAATATAAACAAAGATAAATTGCTTGCCCAACAATGGCGCCAAAAACTTGATTGGCTTACTATATGTATCTAATTAAGTCTTAACCTATTACAAGCACACAATGGAAATTGTAGAGCTAGTATAGGATCGTTCCCACGAGGAAGTGTTATTTTATCTATATTTCTATTTTAAAGTATACTTATGTTTTAAGGTTCTACACTACGTGAGAAATATGAATAAAAGAATGGTTTATTTATCTAAACTACATAAAATAAATCTTAATCCTCCTTCTTCAGATTGAGGTCGTCAATCCCGATCTTTAGCTATCGAATATTTATAAAAATAAACAGTACCGTTACACCGTATAGTAGTCTTCTAGAATTTGGTCGTCAATTAAAAACTAAAATTCTTCAACACAAATTTAATCTAATCAACAATCTCCTAAAATTTGGGTGTCAATCAAATTCGGGAAAATTGAAGATGGAAAAGTAAAAACCGTTACACTAATCTGCAAATTCCAACCTGAATCGTCAATTCAAATTAAAACTTTAAGATGTTTACAAAGTAGTAAATAAAATAAATAAAATCTAAACTAGAAAGCAAAGTAAATATAACTTTCACCCCTCAGCTGCAGTCGTCAATTGCTTCTAAGAAACTATGATATCTATACTTATCTTCAACACCCAATAGCAGTCATCAATTGCTCTGGAGAAACCTCTGATATCTAATCTACAAAGCAATAAAATCTGCTCTACTGATCAAAAGAAAACCCAACCTCAATCGTCAATTGATGCTGAGAATTTCTTTGATAATTTATTCCTACACTGGGCTCTCTTATTTATAGATCATAAGGAATCGGTTTACAAAGTTATAATTCTAATAAAAGAAACTCCTAAAGTAAAAGTATCCTAATATAAATCTAATTATTAATATTATTCTTCCTTGCTTGCAAACCGTAGATGTGCTTCTGGAATGTTCTTGATAACAACAACAAAGATCTTCATCAATCTTCTCAGATCTGTGATTCACCAGACTTCTAATTTCAGAGATCTTCTATTTCGGTACATGGCGGTGATAATCTTCTCTTACTTGATCAGCAACAGTAGCAGTAGGGAAGCTTTTCTCTTTTAAAAATCGTTAATTATGATTGTCTATTTTCTTCTCTTTTCCTGAAAATCGTAAATTACAATTTTCTATTTTCTCACAGCTTTCTTATTGGACGATTCCTAAAACGAATGATTACTTTCTTATCTCGCTTTTTATTCATTTGTCGCTTTCTGAAGAATTGTCTTTTGAAGAATCGTTCATTACGATTTCTTAGCTTCCCTTTCTTTTCATTCATCTTCAGCTTTAGCGTACAATTGTAAATTATGATTTTCTAGCTTTCAACATATAGTGAATCGTCTTCTTATTTTAAATCCTCTTTTTATGCTCTTTGAGTTCATTTTGATGAATATTAACACTTTAACTCTAGTTTGCTATTTTTTCTTAATATCTACACATCGTTAACTTATTAGTAGCAAACTAAGTCCTAGCATCACTAAGTTAAGGGTGATAAAATGGTAAATTATGTGACTGATCAGATATCCCTTTTTAAATCTCTCCAACAGAAGCTCTTCTTCAGGTCCTGATACATCTTTGTGCAACCAGGGTGAATGGTGTATCTTGATTTGTGAGCCTCCTCTAAGATTATGTCGAAGATCGACTTTAGTTGGTATGCACATTCGACCTCTGAATAGTAATGATCCATCCTACCTAATGAAGAAATCACGTTGATTCCCATTAATCGCATCTTATCTGAAGACCACGAGGTCCTCATCTGTCATTTGTAGGTCGCGGATGTTTTCGAAGAGTGTTGATTGAATAATAATGTTAGCCGTCAAGGGTTCAAAATCCTGAATGTCGAACTGGTGTTGCATAAGGCCATATCTTCAAGAAAACGCCATCTGTGTATTCTCGTGATGAGATGTGACAACTGAGCAGAGGACTTTTGACTCAGAGCGTCTGCTATAACATTGGCTTTTCTGGGATGTTATTGGATGAAACAATCACAATCTTTAAGCAATTTCATACATCTTCTCTGCCTTAGGTTCAAATCTTTCTTCATTAAAAGATACTTGAGGCTCTTGTGATCGGTGAATATTTCGAACGTGTCACCCTAAAGGTAATGCCTCTAGATCTTTCGGGTGAAAATGATTACTGCTAGTTCATGATCATGAGTTGGATAGTTCTTCTCATGGTCTTTGAGTTGTCGTGAACCATAAGCAATGACCCGTTCATTTTGGTTAAGCACACAGCCCAGTCCGCTATGTGACACATCGCTGAACACTACAAAACCTCCATTGCCTGACGGTATGGCAACTACTAGTGCGGAGGTTAACCTTTTCTTGAGCTCTTGGAAGCTCTATTCCCTCCGTTCGGCCCATTCAAACTTGGTATTCTTTCTGGTAAGTTGTGTGAGTTATCCTAAAATCTTGGAGAATCCTTCAATGAATCTGCAGTAATAACCAGCCAAATCGATGAAGCTACAAACCTTTGTCACTGTCTTCGGTTGATCCCCTTTCGCAATAGCTTCAATCTTGGGTAGATCGACTATAATGCCCACTTCAGAGATGACATGTCCTAAGATGCTAACTTGTTCGAACAAGAATTCACACTTGCTCAAGTTTTCATACCGTTGGTGATCACGAAGTGTTTATAGAGCCACACATAGATGTTGTTTATGATCTTTTCTCATCTTCGATTAGATGAGAATGTCATCTACGAAGATAACCATGCACTTATCGAAGTATGGTCTGAAGACCCTATTCATAAGGTCCATCAAGGATGCTGGTGCATTTGTCAACCTGAATGGCATCACTAAGAACTAATAATGACCATATCTTGTGTGGAAGGTAGTCTTCAGAATGTCCTCTGCCTTAACTTTCTGCTGGTGATCCTGACCTTAGGTTTATCTTCGAGAAAAACTTAGCACCTTGGAGATGGTCGAAGAGGTCGTCGATTGGAGGAAGTGGGTATTGATTATGTATCGTCATCTTATTCAATTAATGATAATCAATACAAAGCTGCATAGATCCATCCTTCTTCTTGACAAATAGGACCGGTGCTCCCCATGGAGAAACACTAGGTCCGATAAATCCCTTATCTAAGAGTTCTTGCAACGGCTCTTTAAGTTCTTTTAATTCAGTTGGTGCCATGCAATATGGGGCTTCTGATACTAGTTCTATGCCTGGAACTAAATCTATTGCGAATTCGACCTCTTTGTCTAGCGGTAAACCCAGTAATTCTTCAGGAAATATGTTGGGAACTTCGCATGCAATGAGAATCTCAGTAATTTTAACCTTCTCTTCCCTTTTACTTTTTATGAATGCGAGATACCCATGATATCCACTATTCAACAGACGTTCAGCTCTAATAGCAGATATAAGAGGTGCGATGGTAGGTTGAATGCCATAGAATCTAAATGGTTTACCCTTCTTGGGTCAAAAAGTGACTATCTTCCTAAGGCAATTGACATTTACATGATGAATAGATAACTAGTCCATGCCAAGGATTACATCGAATCCTTTTATGTCTAACAAAATTAGATCACCCACCGTCTCATGATCTTCAATCATGATGATGATCGATTGGCAAACAGTGTTTGTGCTCACCGAGTCTCCTGTAGGGACTGACACTACTAGGACAAAGTCTAACAGTTCAGGAGTGATGCTAAATTCGACCGCGAATTGAGAAGTTACAAAAGAGTGAGTAGACCATGGATCTATCAATACTCGTGCCTTGTGCTGACAAATGTCATTTCTTTGGTACATATGTAAGGTACCTAGAGTTTCATGCATGTTATTTAGTACGGTGTATGTATGGTTGTGTCGGAACATCCATGCAATGTCATAATAACACAATTTCCAAGGATATGCATTAACTGAGAATAACATAAAACTTGAAAGCGATAATGACTTATTCCTTGGATTACTTCATTCGTTGCTTGGGCATCACTTGCTGTGATGGCATAGGCTCGACCTCGTACTGTAGATCGGGAGGGTCTCTAAATAGAAGTCGAAGTCATCTTTTCTCTCTTCTCCTCGGGATAATCCTTAATCAGGTGTCCTATTTGACCACACCTGAAGCATGCGCGCTCGTATTCCTCCTACACTATTCCGTCTTGTGTAGTTTTCCACACTGTGTGCACTTTTCAATCAGCACGAAAGAACTAGTGCGTGAAATGCATTGCATCATCGATGGCCCACTTGTAGTCGGATTTGAAAGGTGGAAAGGGTTGGTATGTGCGGGCATAGGAGGTCTCGAATACGCGGTCTATGCAGGTTACTGAGGTGCAGTCATCGAGAACCTCAGTCTCTTATTTGCTTGTCCTTGGGAATGCGATTGTGTTCGGCCTACTCTATTCTTGCTCTATTGCTCTCTTCTCTTGTACATATTCTTGACATCTTGTTCGGCGATAAGGGCTAGGCCCATGACCTTAGTGTAGGTCATCGACTGAAACAGAGAAATCCTCTCCATGGTGATTGGCTTCAGGCCAGGCTCAAATTTCTTGGCCTTCATAAGTTCTGTAGCCACGTGCTGAGGGGCGAATCTAGACAGCCTAGTGAATTCGGTCTCATATTCACGCACAGACATTTTGCCTTGCTCTAGTGAGACAAATTTTGACTTCCCACTAATCATGGATTACTTTGGGGAAGTAGTTCTCGTTTAATGTTTCTACAAATTATGCCCAGGTCCATGACACATTTGGTGTCTCTTCTATCCTGGTCCTTTCCATAGATTTACACCATGGGTCGGCTTCTCCCTCTAGTTGGAAGGAAGCCTAGCTAACCTTCTCCTCTTTGGTATAAGGAATCCACCAAAGAATCTTCTCTATTTGGTTTAGCTACTTTTCCACTTTGAGTGGATCGGCTTGACCGTAGACGCTAGGAGGCTTCATCCTCCTGAACTCCTAAAACCCTGAAGGTCGGTGTCTGTGCATAAGTAAAGTTGTTTGCTGAGCTATTATGTTGACCATGGTCTCTAATAGCTATCTATCTTTGCCGCCGTTGCTTCCCCCTCCTAGAGGAATGTTGTTCATGCTAGTGTTGTTTCCTCTTCCCAATGAGTGCTATTAGCACCAGCAGCGACTCCCTCACCACTTGGTGTGCTCCTAGTACGGACAGTTCTTGGCCTACCTCGTGGAGGCATATTGACCTGTCACAATCAAACAAGGGTTTTAATAAGAAGTGATCGCGAATCCGACCCATGTTCAGATAGAATCTATTGCCATGACTCTGATACCACTTGTGACAGCCCAATTTTCCCTACATGAACTTCAGGGAAAATTGGACTGTCGAATCCAATATTCATAATTCACACCAAACACTTTGATACCAGTTGTGACAGCCCGACCGTCCCACACCGATTTTTGGAATGCTAGGGTCGTCCTATACTTGGAAAATCCATACGAATACGGAATTCAAGGTGGATAAAACATACAATAGAATTAAGCAAAGGATTCCATTCGTCATCGAGTATAAAATGAAACCAAAATAAACCACCGACAATGGCCGACCGTCACCTTATACAAAACATATATGTGCAAGTATATTTTTACAAAACTAGTTGCTAAAATGAAGCAAAATCAATATTACGAAAGTCTAGACTCTACCAACGTCAAGACACTAATCTATGGGTAGAACTCCTCCGGCGGAAGATCTGCTTCTTCTTCTGGAACTTAGTCAGGTTCTTCCTCTAGTCCAGGATCCTGATCGTGATCTAAACCTATGACATAAATGTCGAAATGAGCAAACAATCTAAGCTTAGTAGGAACAAATTCAATACAACTTACATTTATCAAATCAAAACATAGAATTGTTGACTAACTCTAAAGTATTTTTCATCCCAAACAGAGTTCAATGACTAAAATCATGCCTTTTCATATTCAAAACTACTTTTCAATAATGTTGGAGTCAAAAATCGAATAGAGTTTCACATATGACTTATTTGGGCACATTTCAATGTTTCACATGACTTCTATTTCGTATTCAATGCACGGCATAAACTTTAACTTAAAAGAAACTCTAACGCGAGTATAGCATTGTTGAGTCAAAATATAGATGGGAATCTCCACCTAACCATCTTTCTTCAATGAACATTTTTGAAAGTGGTTGTTGTCACAGTTCAAATTACAGTATAACCTGCTGTATCGATTTCGAATTCCAGATTAACCGTCGTACCGGTTCGAATTTTTGGTAAAACTCGTCATATCGATTGTGTCATCGCACCGAAGTGTGAGGGATTCGTACACATAAACCTCAAATCAAATATTTTAATACATAGTGAGGTGTCAATAATTAATAACTAAATTCATTTCATTTCAATGTTTGAAGTTCAATGATTCATATTCGAATTTGAATTTAGAGTTCAAAAGATTCACATTTGAAATTCGAAAATCAATGTTCAAATAATTCATATTTAAGATTTGGATGCAACTAGTAATTCAATTTCAAATTCACAAGTTCAGATACAGCGCATTTCTCAAGTTCTAATTTGAACTCATAGTTCAAATTTCAATATTCATAATCTATGGATCAAAAATCAAAGTGTAAGTAAGCATTGAATTTCCTCCTACCTTAGGTTCGGTGCCGTTCGAAAGCAATGCAAGGTTCTTATTGATGGCCACCCATTCTCAATCTAGATCACATTACATTCATAAACTCGTGTCAATGATTGAGGAATCAAAAGGTTCAAAGCTTATCAAGTTTCTTTGAAGAAAAATTGAGATAGCCAGAAACAGGACAATTTTCTCGAGCGATTCCAAATTCGCTTGAGCAATTTTGAAAGATTCCCAGTGGCACACTCAAACCCGCTCGAGCGAGTTTGACCCGAGAATTTTGGCCTAGAAAATTCGCTTGAATGAATTTTCTTCTTTGTTTCTGAAGGAATATCGCTCGAGCAATTATGTGCGTTTCTGCGCATCTTTCTCTTTTGTCAAAACTTCGATTCTCTTCCCAAAATCCAAATAGAAATTTCCCAAAACACATTAATCAATTCTAAAATGAATTCTACACCATTAGGTCATGAATTTTACCTCTCGATATCGAGAGATATCGATACCCATGCTTTGTGCTTGTCCAATCCTCAAAATCCTTGCATGTGATCAAATCACACAAAAATCAGGATCGAAACTTTGGAAACAAAGTCCATAATCTAAATGGTCACAACTCTTACCTTTCATAGCGGTGCATGTTAAGACCTGAAAAGTACCACTTTTCACCCCTTAACTTAACCTTTGATTAGACCCATAGCCACCTAATAAGTCCTTGTTAAGTGTTTTATATAGGTAGTACCCAGCAGTGAGATAAGGCAAGGAATCCTGCTAAAAAGCCTGTTTTGGCACCAGAAGTCCCTCAAAAGGATGAAGTCTGAATCCAAACCTGAAAATGAGCCTCGCGTAGTCCAGCTGAGCTTCCCAAGACTCTACAACAACTTCTCGCGTAGATGATTGACTGAAGAGATTCAGAAACATAAACTCGTGCAGCTCTCGCGAAGCTCAAGAATAAAACACCTCGCGCAGTCTCATGCAGTTCAAAGCAGACCTCTCTCAACCGCACACAGTTCGCTCAGAATAGTTGGGAAGAGAGAGCTTCAGAAGACTCCTCGCGCAGTCGTCGTGAGATGCAATTATCAGAAGAGAACTCCTCGCACAGTTCTCACACCACTCAAGAAGAAAGCGTCCTTGCGAAGGCAAAGCCACCCTCACGAAGATCAGTTAAGACATGGAACCTCGCGCAGTTAAGAACTCATCAAAGCCTCGCGAGGTAACTCACGAAGCCCAGTGAAGATAAGTGCTCGCAAAGTTCTCGCGCTATTCAAATCTATCATCGCGAAGATCAACCTCGCGACTGCTTAAGCTCCAACCCCGCGACATCTGAGGCTCTGATGTCCACTCAACCTCGTTACTGCCTGAAGAGCAAACCAAGCCAACCTCGCGAAGGTGGAAGCTTCAATTTCAAATGATCCTAGCGAAGAACAAAAGCTACCACACGACAAGTCTAGGAAACAATGGCTACCTAGCGAAGCTCTGAACCTCAAACATCCATCTCTTTCAGCAGAGAACTTTTTGAGAATTTCCAGCGATTAGGGCACGCACTCCCACGCTCAAATCTCTGTGCACGTGCCCCAAGGCATCGAAGGATCACTATTCGGCCATGTGGCATTGTTACAATTAGGGTTGCCTAACCCTAATGCGCTGCCACACCACTGCTATAAATACCCACACTTAGCTTAGGTTTAGGAGCTTAGACTTTTTTTTCTTTCTACATCCTGGATTAGCTAGGAACCCATCTCATTTCTGGGAGACCTGATCTGAGATCGTTTAGTTTTTCTTTTTGTAGTTGTAAGTAGCTTTCTTTTTCTTTCTCCTTCTCTCCATAGTCCATCACTTGCTAGCTATGTCTTTGTGTGTATTTGGAACTAGATTAATGGAAGTTCTGTAATAGGATCTGTACTTTGTGGGATTTGTGTTTGTGTGTGAGATGCTCTGTGCAAGGCTGCTGACTTGTGATCCGCCATTGCTTTGGCTGTGTTTCAAAGCAATGGAGGACTGATTCTAAGGGCCACTCAGATCCATGTGACCTGTGTGTCTAGGCTATTATGGTCCTATACAGCCTTAGCCCCACCACAGGAACCACTAGATCTGAAATCCCCATGGGAGCTTGAGCTGGTAGCCTTGTGACCATGGTGGTAGCAACGATATTCTTGTTTTGTCTTGGACTCCGTGAGGAGGATAGCCTCTGGGATAGTCTGTGACCATTTAAGTGGATAGATTATAGCCTTAGGGTGATTCCAGTCCACCGATCTAAGATGGATCTTTCTTCTTTACACCTGAGCTTGTAGAAGCCTGGTGGGAGATTGTACAGAGGCAGACTCCCCTATATTTGTATAGATCTGCCATCAGATGTTGGATTTGATCTGGTTATAAAGATTGTACGCTGGTGACTGGACCATTGTAGCCTCACTCAAGCAATGGACAGCTAGATCAAAGGTTGTACTCAATCTCTTGCTGGTTCTATGTGTCTGGGCTATCATGGTCCTATACAGCCTTAGCCCCACATATAGAGCTTTAGAGGTTGAGGTTCCCTATGGATTCTTGAGCTGGTAGCCTAGATGAAATAGTGCCTGCAATGATTTACTTGTTATGTTTTGACCCATCCCTGGATAGTGGTTCCCCTATGGGATAATCTGTGACCATTTGAGTGGACAGGTTATAGCCTTAAGGGTGGAATCATGGCAGAGTGATGGGTTGGATCCTTTCTCCTCAGTGGTGATAATGTAGCCCTTGGACAGGACTTCTATAACATCAGATCTGAATATGAGTTACAAAACTCCTCTGATCTGGGCTCAATAACATACTTCTCACCCTTTTATATTTATTTTCCACACTCCATCCACCCTCTCAACCCTTTCTGTAGTTTAGACATTAGAATACTTAGAATAAGTGACCTTAAACTCCCCTCCTTTTAGGACTGCCAGATCTGTAGTAAGATCTGGAGGGACTACTAGAGATGGCTCCTTTGGAGCTGTAGATCATCTTTCCCTGTGGCACAAACTCTTACTTATCAAAACATGCTACAATGGACCCTGTATCTTGCAGGTCTAGGATTTCTTAGTTGTGCTGATTCCATCCCCTGTTTTACTCTTTCTTTGATTTTTAAATGACTTTCACCACCAACCAATAAAGCATGCACACACTTAGAAATCCGCCAACAGTGAATGCAAAGTTTACGATGATCTTTACCATGATCAGTTCACGCTCGTTTGATGAGTTGATCTTCTTTCTCCGATTGTAACGAGGTAGATGATCGGAGCACTCTTGGGACACTGAATCGAAAGGTGCTGAAATTTGCAGTGAAGATCAACGGTGGAGATTTCATGAAGGGAAAACGAGAAGGAGAAGAAGGTTCTTACTTGGTTCTTTCTCTCAAGCTCTCTCCTCCCAACGAGTTTTGCAAATTAGTTTTGTACGTGGGTTTATTCTCTTAACTTATGGGGGCTTGTCCAGTGTAAAGTTGGTACACTGAAAACAAGTGTATGAGCTTCCTTTTAAAAGTCCAAAAAATAAGATCTACAATGTACTCCATAGGTTAAGATCCTTGCACCTCATGCATACAATTGGGGTCTTTTACCAGTGGTGAGCTTGTGTAACAATCAACACATTCAATACAAGTACCCTAGTACCCATCTCGAATTAATTATTTTTAAATTCGAGGAGCACATCGCATATGGTATCAAACACACACTTAGTTGGTGTATTTGGGTTAAAAATTTTCAGGGTGGTACAATCTCTTTCCTCAGGGCAAAGCAGTGACTATTGACCATTTTGGCGTTTCCATTCCAGAATGGGCCTTCACGCAATTTTTCAACGTTTGGGTCCATAATTTATACTAGTGTTACTACAAAAAATTGAACTTTTGCCCGCATAGGTTTTCCCAGTTGTCGGTGTAGAGTACACCGACGGCAGGGGGATCCTACATTGACGACTGGAAGCCGTCAGTGATAATGTCGTCGGCTAATGAATACACCGACTACTACAGCCGTTGGCATAGATTGGAGACCCAATCACCTATGTCGATGGCTGACAGCTTCAACTGTCGGCGTAGGTCTTTTTTAATTTTTTATATCCTCACCTACGCCAATGGCTGCAGCCGTCGGCGTAGGTCTTTTTTAATTTAAAAATAAAATAAAATAATTATTTATTTATTTTTTTAAATTTATTTCCCCAGCTCATTTTTTACTCCAAGCGTGTGAACCTATTGGAGCCCATATTATCAAAAGACCTCGTGACCCTATTGTAGCTCATAAATAAATTACCATAAAAAAATCCAAGGAACTTACCATAAAAAAATTATCTCAGTTATAGAAAAAGAAGGAAGATGGTCTCAAATTCCTAAGTTCTGAGGACCTATATTGCCATTTTAATTTCGATCTTTTGGCGAGGATTATAACCTATGAGCTTGAAATTAGAAGCTACAAAAGAATCTATACCCTTCTTCTGAGGATTGATCTTCAGAACCTGCATTGCCACACCCCAAATAGAAAAATTATGACTAATGAAAGCTGAGCATAGCAACCAATTCAAGATTAATTCAAATTTCCCTGTTTCCTTTGCTATATGTACCGGGAACTTGCTTGTTCTGCTTGAAAGCAATCATCACCATTGCTAACATGGTTTAGCTGCTTGGACTAGGAGACAATACCATGAGCACATGGACTGCCATCACTTTCCCCTACGTTTCCAATGCTATTTTTACTTGCATGAGTCTTAGATTTTACCACATCTTCGGTATCTTCTACAGTGTGAGGACGAGGAGGAGCACCCAGAATGGGCTCCAAGAAGGTAGGCCATATCCTCATCACTTTATCCACCTGTTATGTGGTTACGCAAACCTCTTGACATGAAAATTTTATGACTTGGTATAGATCTTCATGAATGTACATAACACACAAACCAAGAACAGAGATGGAACAAGTAGATATTATACATTTATGATAGCATCCAAGTACAAATAATTTGATGAGGTTTTGATTAACAAAAAAGGGTGAGAAGAGTGAAAGGTGAACAGGAGCAAAATATAACACCTTTTCACATTTTTCAAAAGGGATACCACTTATGCAGGGACCACATGTCCTATCTCCATACAAGCACTTTGATAGCATAGCTGATCCACTGTAGGATGGCATAAAAGGCCAACCACGTGCCCACATTTAAGTGGCCACATGACTGAAATTCATGAGGATGACAATCTCGTGAATAGGAAGGTAACCTCGATCATTAAATCCATTTAAATTTTGGGGATTTTGACTCCTAAGAGAATGGAGCTGCTAGTGATAGAATTTACTCTATTATATCCTTATATGCGGTAACTTTAGGTCCTACGTTTTAGGAACTAGAAACTAGGAGATAACAACAATTAGAGTTAGCTTCATTATTTGTTATTAGTATTTAGAGTCCATTGTGTAGATAGATGTCTTAATTATAATCGAATATTTTTGCTATATGTTTGTTACTGCTGGACAGCATTTAATATATAGCATGATTTTTGAGAGATTTCTGTTGAGAAACTTTGGGGAAGTCAAAGTCTTAACTCTGCTCTTGCTGCTAGTGAGTATTGAGTATTTTGATCCTCTGTAACTGCTAAACTTGTTCAGATTTGGTGCTGATCTGGAGGACTTTTGAGATCCGAATACTGTTGTTGTATTCAAGTTCTTTTCATGTTAAATTACCATGGCTGTTTTCTGTGCTTGTGGTTGGTGACTGAGGTATATTTCGACTTAAATCCCTCGGAGATCATTAGCATTATTGCAGAATTGTTTTTGGATTCAGATTTGTGGTGTTGTACTGATTTGATTTTTAGGGCTGAGCTGTAGGAATTATAACGTGAAGAAAACATTGTTATGCACAGAAAATCTGCAATCTAATTAAGACACTATTTCGCTCTGTTGTGAGAAATAGGAGCTTTTATTGATCAGCCTTGCTTTTGGATTGACCATCTCCATTTTTATCGCACCTCTAAAACTCAACTAAAGCTAAAACGACACAAATAGCACTTCCTTCTTAAAGTGAGTCAAGTTATCTGACCCACTATGGGTCAGGTTCCGGTTCAAAATTTTGAACTGTCGAGTTGGGTCGGGTAATTGTCCATTTATTAACGTGTCGAATTCTTTTATAATTTCTTTACCCGATCAAACCTGATTTGACTCGACTCTTTACCTTATATTTTAATTCCTTAACCCAACCAACCACTTTTGCAGCGCTAATTACATATGTGCAATGCAAGTATGCAAGTAGTCTAACATAGAATCAACACTCATTTTTAGTTAAAATAAGCTTAGTTTAGGTAAAGGACCCACAAAAACTGTGGCTTCCCACCTTGCACAATATTTAATGGATTTGACCCGGAATTAAAGGCTGGACTAAATTTCTATTGCTTTAAGAAACTGAATATCATTGCTCTGATCAGTAATGAATATTGGTTGCCACAGAGAAATTGAATATATCTATAAAAGCATTCTATACAGGAATTTTTTGTCTAATTTCTTTGTGCTTCTTGTTTGTTCTTATAGGCTACGTTTGGGTTAGCTCTTTCCGGGCAAAGAGCAGCTCTTTCGCTCTTTGGCTCCGACTGGGAACTTCTTTCTCGTTAAGTAACATAGCTTCTTACCCCATTTGCTCTGGCAGGGAGCCATGTTATGTGATAAAACTACAAACATCAAGGTTTGAACTTTGAATAGACAGAGAAATGAGTCAACTGTCAAACATCAAGGTTTGAACTTTGAACAACATTTCGGCTTGTTATTTTGTTTCAATTACTTTATTATTTTATTATTTTATAGAATGACCCAATTTTCTCATTATTTCTATGAATTTTTCCCCATCGTGCATTTTTTCTGCAAAGAGCATACGACGAGGTTCTGATCTCTCTTTCTCTCTCATGCATACATACATGTGTACATTCAAACAAGTACAGATATGACTACATTCATACCATGCCCTTTCTTCTAAAGGTACATTTGTATGTATATTCATGTAGATATATTAAAAAGTAAAATGAATATGTTCTTTCAAACGTATTTCCAATGTACATATATAATTGGGTAGGGTCAATTGGTGGATCAGGAAGGCCTATAGCGTGGTGTTAATTAGCACATCGAAAGATGATGGTGCCCCATCTCTAGCTAGCAACCTATTGGGTGGATCATATAACACATAACTTATATATATATATATATATATATATATATATATATATATATGTATGTATGTGTGTGTGTGTGTGAAGAAATAAACAAGGAATATCACCTCTGATAAATGTGTATGTGTGTGAGTGTGGCTGTGCATGAAAGTATCTTGTCAACAAGTTCACATAATGGCTTGAAAATAGCAACAACATGTCATATTGGAAGGAAAAAACACCAGAAGATAAAAAAATCTTTACTGGGAAACTCATCAAAAACTTGAAGAGCACTCAAGAATGAAAGGATGGTCACAAGCAGAAAAAAATATATAATACTGAAAGAATGACTGGGCTAGGTTCTTACTAAAAAAACTGGATCACCCTCTTCTTCTCTCTATCATGAACAGGACAGAGTAACAGTTAGATCATAACCTACCTAAACATAAGAAGATTCTTGTGGGATATTGGGCCTTAAGCTTAATAAATATTTATATATTTACTAAAAAGAAGGTGGATAAATATATAATAGAAAAAAAGGCACAGTAATAAAAGGAATTAACACAATCAATGTGAAGATACGGTTGTAGACACCCAAATTTGGCACAGGGCCTGATTGAGACATACTTCGAGATAGGCACCCCTGAGCTTTCGATAGCACCTCCCGTATCCTTAGGAGTTTTCCCAAACCCTTAGAAACTTACCCAAACCCTTGGGAATTTCCCCCAACCCTTAGAAATTTCTCCGAACCCTTAGTTAACCCTCTCAGACCATGGTTAGAGTGAGATGTAGTAGGGATGGCAGGGACCTCTACAAAGACCAAATCTTATACCATTGAAAAGTAGAGGTTCTCAGATTTCCAACAAGTCAAAAATCACCTCCATCCGAGTTGTACTTTAAAAGTTATGGCGATCCGAAAAGTGACCAAAAATGCACCTAGTAAAGGCATGCATGGCGTGTATATTACACACGCCAAGCCATTTTTTTCCATAAAGGCGGGCTCTAACTTCTAGGACACTATAACTTCTAAGGTTTTTGCTAGAATTTCACTTTTAGGGTTTGGCTTGTTGATCACCCCATTATTTGGGGTGGGTTTCATTAGGACTATTGCACCCTTGCTTACCCTATTTGCAACCCTCTAGTCATTTGAAACCTCACCCTATCATCTACCATTGATCCCATCCTCAAGCATATCCATAACCCTAAGATCCTAGGAAACCTTAGATGTTAAGATTACCTAATTGTTAATCCTAATTAGCCTTTAAGCACCCTCCTAACCCTCTCTTTTTCTATAAATAAAGAGGCACTCCCCCTTGCAAATGGCTGAAATTTTTCCAGGAGAGAGAAAGAGATTAAGCAATCCCCTCCTCCCCTTTGGGGCACCAAATACCCATACAAAATCCAAAATTCTAAACCACCTTAGAAACCTTATCCTCCATCAAAAACCCTTGAGTTTAGGAGAGAACTACCCCTAGCCTTCTTCCTCTACCCTTAGCTATCAAGCCTTAGAGGTTAGAACCCGTTCTTCCACCACTCAAGCTACCGGAAGCTCGTCAAGTACACCTACGCAAAGGTTCACAGCTATGCTACAAGGGCCTGAGAGTTCCGACTCTCCCCTCTACTCCTCTACCTTCTCAACTTTTCTTTTATCATCGAATTTGTGCCGTTACATCGCCGAAATCTCGGTATTCGCAGAGGGGTACAAATAGGATGCAAGTGCCTTCAGGCAAGAGGAAGTGCTCTTTTCTTTTTATTTGCTTTTTATTTTGGCCATAAGTAGAGACCAGTTTTCAGCGGGTTGATCGGGTGCCTAACACCTTCTCGATCAATAACCGAAGCCCCTACCCAAGAGCCTTTGGCATAGACCGGTGAATCAGAGTCACATTTTTGGCACTTCGGTGGTCATAAAATTGATTTACGTTTCTCAGGACACGAAAAGTTTTGGGTGGCGACTCTATATTTTTCACACGAGCGCATCGTCGTGATGGGTTTGATAAAAATTTGCGGTTGCATAGATGGTGACTCTGCTTGGGAGTAGCTAGTAGAGCTTCCCCTTGAAAGTTGGCCTTTTTCTTTATTTTTACTAACTCTTGGGGGTTTTTCCCTTGGTTTTAGTCATCCCTACGATTTTGTTTATTTTTACTCACCCCTACTTTTTCATCATTTACGTGCCTTAGCCAATTGGCAGGCCTACTTGTGCATCATCTTTACTTTCGCATCATTTACATGCCGTAGCCGATTGGCAGTTTTACTTATGCATTTGCACTCCTTAGCCATTTGACGGGCCTACGTGAGCTTTTACTTTCCGCAATCATATCCTAACAGTGGACGCCGGCCTGTAGTGACAGCACGGGACCATCATCCCCGGTTTTTGAACATTAAGTAAACTCCCTTAAAATTAAAATTAAAATTGAACGAAGGGGGTGAGAATTTAGGCAAAGATACAAACGTCTCGGTTCTTAGTACGGCGGTAGCCCCTAGTGGTGATGATCCTGAAAAGAACCACCCCATCCAGTATCTGAGAAGGCACTTGTGCTGGAGGTATATCAGGTGGGTGACCGAGCTAGTTACAAAGCTTAAAATCCTAGGGGAGTGCATTTAGTTGCCCCGAATCAAACCTTGTATCCCTAGGATCGGAGAGGAGGGACCCGTTATAACGAGAAAGTTAGTCCCCGAACGCAGTGCTTCCAGAAAACCACAAAAAGGACCAATTTCGGGCTTGATGTTTTGCTGTCACTATAGTTATATATTCTATTTTTGCTTGGTGTGTGAAAAATCCATGCCTCTCCCAGAATTGCTCTAGCGTGTATATTACACACGCCAAGTCAAAATTGAACAGAATTAGCCTGGCATGTATAATAAACACGCCAAGCCATATTCTCTAGAATTTGGCATGGCGCATATAATACACACGCCAAGTCTGTCCTGGGTTAGGCAGTCAGAATCTGAGGCTAATCTTCACCTCCCCAAGTTCTCGGCTTAGTGGTTTAGCACCCCGGATAGATCTCGCACCCTTCGACACCCAACACGCCCCCACCGGTCAAAAGAGGGTAACTTCTTATTGACTCGTTGCGGGGGATCAGGTTGTTTACATTGATTCTCGTGCCTTCAATAGATCAAAGGGTTTCCCTTTGATTCATTCGAAATGCATTGGGATCCCGCCACAGGAGATATTTAGGGTACGAACACCACACGAAATGGGAATTCCAAGGCCCCAGAATTCTTCATCCTAAGGCATTCACGTACCATTTTCAAAAAATAATAATAATAAATAAGAAATCAAAAAGAGTCATCACCCAAAAAATCGAAAAAAAAAAAAAGAAACTTTGTGGTGCCAGCACAACGGCATCGCCTTACCCCCCGTGGTCCAGCAGAGGGAGAAGGAGAAAACTTTATGGGCCCCATTAGAGGCACCCGTACTCAACCCGTCACCAAGCCATGTCGTGGCCAATGGATTCGGCATATGCCTATCCCGACTCATCCCCATGACATTCCCCAACTCATTCCCATTTGGGAGAGACTTTTACCTTCATCCCGCTCACCCAACTTCCATTTACCATCACCGGACCCTTCAGTTCACCCATCTTCCCATTCGCACCTGTCCAAAATTTATCCCTCTCCCCGCCCACATCCACTCAAGATCCATCCACATCCACCCCCCATACGCCCCGCTTTTCACCCCATTTCCCCTCAAATCCAAACTACCATAATTTGCCCCCCTCTACCATCATCCAAAATCCAACCTATGTTTCAGCACACTCTTTCCCCACCTCAAACAAAAATTCACACTATCTTCCTACCACATCCAACATACGTCCTTCATCCCCATCTAATCAAAACATACCACATTCCTTCACATACACCCAAGCCATGAATAATCCTCCCATATCCATTCCACATTCTTCCCCCAATCCCAATCCATCATGCATCCCCCCATCAACCCGGGTCATGCCTAACTTTTCCCATATACCCACCCCATCCAAGCCACATGCTCAGCCTCCATCGAATGTACCCTTTGCATCCATCCCACCACCCAATCTGATGGCCATGATGGATGAGATGTGGAAGGCCTACACCATATGGAAGGCCTCCCAAGATAGCCTCCCTCATCCACCCCTCATCAACCCATCCCATACATTAGCAAGTCTCCATGCCTCTTTCCCCCATGACCCCCATCAACCCCCCATAAGACCCGTGGAATGGGCATCAAGGACTAATGGGCCAGACCCATCAAGCCCTAGTGGGCTAGACCCATTAAGGCCCAATGAGCCAGATCTTCCAAGGCCCAATGGGCCAGATCTACCAAGGCCCAACGGGCCAAACCCATCAAAGCACCATGATTCCAACCCATCCGAATCCTATGGCCCAAACCCTTCCAAAGTCCCGACCCTATACCGAAGCCCCGCAAGGCCCAAACTTTGGATCCTCATTATCATACCCTCCCGAATTCCCTCAATATCTCACTCACCCACAACCCTCATACCTGGCCCCAGGAGGGAACCTGGCACCCACCCTTCAGCAGCCACAATTTACCCATCCTCATGTACCTCAAGGCCATCCTCATGTATTCCCCCAAACCCAATGGCCTCATCAGGTCTTAACCCAAAATCCAACTTCCACTCATCCTATCACCCCATAGAACTTCCCTCACATACAATGGTCCCACCCAGCACCCATTTAGTCCGTTCTGTGCCAACAGGAAAATCTCACCCCCACTCCACCATACGTAGACCCACAATATGAGGATGAGATCAAGAACAACGGAGCTTATGTAGGGGCACTCACCAACATCAATTCCCCACCCGCAAACATCAACCCCCCTGCAGCACAAAGTGAATGGAGATTGACCGTTGAAAGCGGCCTCCCCATCCAAAGAATTCAAGCAGTTGAAAGAACAACTGGACAAGATCAAGAAATATTTAATGAAAATTGGTGGAGCTGTGATCCACGCCATAGACTTTTTCGATTAATGCTTGTTATTTGAAGTCCCCTTACCCCCGAAATTCAAAGTGCCGACCTTCGACAAGTATAATGGCACGGGTAACTCCATTGCACATCTCAAGTCCTACTGTAGGGACATGTGCCAGTACGAGAGAGATGCGCGTCTGCTCATAAAAGTTTTCCAGAAGAGCCTTATAGGTTCAACTTTAAGGTAGTTCACATCACTTGAACCTTTCATGATCAAAATGTGGAAAGACCTGACCCATCTATTTGAAAAACAATATGTCTATAACATCGACATAGAACCACACAAGTCTGACCTAGCCCGATTAAAGCAGAAGCCCGACAAAGCATTTAGTGATTACCTTGGGCGATGGAGGGTGTTGGCCTCTCAGGTCAGAAATAGAATATCTGATGATGAGCAGTTGAAATGATATTGAAGAATACCTTGCTGGTCATCTCAAACTTTTTTGTATACCAACAGTAATCTAGTTTTACTAATTTGGTTAGGAGCGCTAATTGCTATGAGGATGCGATGAGAGAAGGGTGTTTGAATAAAACTATAAACAACGAGGTCTGAAGGTTTGTTGATAGGAGAAATGAAAGAAGAACCAGGGCAGATGTCCAGACAGTTGGCAATGTGCAACCCATTATCAGCACACCCCCATTCCAATTTAGGGCAGCTCAGCCAACCCCACCCAGAAGTGAGCTGATGCAGAGAATCAGAAATGGCTCGGGAGCCCAGATGACCCCAAAATAAAGAAAAGCCCATTTTGACCAAGTCTCCACCCCCCCTTGGGGTAATCATTGAACATTCTTTTACCATTATTAATTGAAAAGGGTCTGGTCACAACACTCCAGCCATGACCGCCGTCGAATCCGATCCCAAGAAATTATGACCCTAACACCCATTGTAACTTCCACCAGGGACCGGGCCACCCAACTGATCGTTGTTTCCCTTTGAAACATGAAATACAAGACTTGATAGAAGGCAATAAAATCATCCCTCCCTCACTTCCCCAAGTCAACCAACATACCAACATTCACTAGCTACCGCTACCCCCGCACCCACCAGGAGGAGCAGGTCCGAGACCAACTGTCAGCATGGTAGAGGAGGATGATGAGGAGTTTGACCCATTGAATTATATCCTCACCTAGGAGTATTTCATAGCACCGCGGCGGGGCCGAGAAGATAGAAGTATTTGGGTGATTGAACCCTTGAATCTGGCTGATTACTTTCTAAACCCCACACCACAGGCGTAACCCTTAGATCTTAGGGTATATTTCTTATCACCAGGTTCCATCAACTGTCTAAATCAATTCCTACCAACCATACACCACCACCCCCACCAACTACCGACTAACCGATTATGTCCCTCATCCCCCTCCATCACCCATCAGTTATCAATGGCCCACCCCCATCACATCACCCCCAATCCAGTCTTCTACGATCCTCGCCAACCCTATTTGGCCTGCCTTCTCCACCCTTCTAAAAGTTAACCATGTGATCCCTGCCCATCCTAATCCATTGGCACATGCATCTCCAGTACCCCCTTATGCCTCGTTTCAGATCCTGGGACTGACTTACGATCCCCATCAAGTCTCGCTTAGTTAGAATCAGACAGATATTAATGTCGATAGCAGCAAGGAGGGGGTAGTAGATTTCGTCACCAAGTCAGGAAAGTTTTCCAAGCAACCAGACAAACAAATACCAGCACCAGCCCAACAAGAGGGAAAGAAGGATACCACTGCGGTAAACCCATTTGAGAAAATGAGCCGAGAGCAAATACTTGAAACCCAGCTCAAGAGAATGGCGGCCCATATCACAGTATGGGATCTATTAATGACATCCCCGCTTCATTTCCATGCTTTGATGGGGGCGTTAAAGAATGCACATGTATCTCTCAAAGTGAGCCAAGATGAGGTCTGGTAAATAATTGGCAGGTGATGGATCTCAATGCCATCTCTTTTTCGAATGTTGATTTATCGGAGGAGGGAAATAATCATCTTAAATCTCTCAATATCACTGTAGAGATTGGAAATATGACAATCTCATTAGTGTTGATCGACAATGGGTTTGCTTTAAATGTGTGCCTTTTGAGAGCCGCTACCAAAATAGGGGTAGATCCATGCATGATGAGACTGACGAAAAACAGCAACAGAGACTTTGATAACACAAGGAGAGAGATAATGGGCGAAGTTGACCTTGAGCTCGTAATTGGGCCAATGACTTTTTCCATACCATTCTAAGTAATGGACATCAAATCCTCCTTCAACCTATTATTAGAGCGCCCTTGGTTACACGAGGTTGGGGCAATTCCGTCAACATTGTATCAAAATCTCAAATTTGTATCTAGGTAGAAAATCATCACCATCATAGGTGCAGGGCATGACGAAAGAGAAAAATCCACCCACAGCATTGAGAACCCCAAAGTACTAGATGTACCGCACACGACCGAAGATATGGACCTCCACAGTTTTGAATTTGAGGTATCAGCGGTAGTCTCGGAGCCCCCAGAAAGCATCACCTTGAAAATCGGAGGTGGGATGACGGCAGTTGTAGCCATGCTCTAGAAATGGGGCTATCAAAAAGGAAAGGGATTAAGACCCCGATTACAAGGAAAGAGAGAGTCAGTCAACGCTAAGGGCGGGCAGCAGATCATATTTGGGTTAGGCTATTATTAAGCAATGAAAAATATTATTTTTTACCTCCTAACCTGACCTTTGTTGGACCCTTTAGCTGACTAATAAGGTGTTTTAAGTATGTTTCATAGATAAGTAATAAAATATAGCCTTAGTGCAGATATCCACCTAAAAAGGCCAAAGAAGTAATCTGCTCCTCATCATGTGTTCACAACAGCCCAAAGGCATGTCAGTCAAGCAATCAGAGCTTTATAAATTCATGAGAAGGTCATGGGCTCAACAAGGCATGCTTGAGACCAAGCACAGTTGCAAAGAAGGCAGATTGAACCCACCAAGAGGTTGCTAAGTGCTAACAGATGGAAGACAGCACACAAAAGATAGGTGCCAGCTGAGGAAACTCAAGGCAAAAGCTGTCAAGAAGTTCTGAAGCTCAAATGCCGATCTGTCGAGAGGATCCATTAAGCTATCGTAAGGTTTCAGTTGCTTGTTGATAGTTTGTGCTTGTAGTAAAAGAATCCTATTGACACCTTACACGAAGGTGCAGGAGAAGTCACGAGGTTCAACCGAACCTATCGAGCAGATCGAAAGAAGCTTTTGACAGGACCTTTCAGAACCTGTCGAGATGATTCCCAACCTGTCGAACACTTCACCAAGTTGATAAGTTGATTATAACTTGTCGACAGGATGAATGAAGAACTAAACAGAAGGTATCGAGAGTTACTTCAATCTTGTCGAGATATGCCAATCCTATCGATTAGTGCACTTCAAATCAGCGAGAGGTTTTCCAAAACCCATCAAAATACAGAGCAAGCAGACAAAGAACCTATTGAGAAGTTCCCTGAACCTCTCAACATTCATTTTGGAAACTTCTCATGGCCCTTCTTCAGCAGCTGCAACTTTCGGATTTTGCGCACACGATCCAAGGCACTATAGCGATCCTTGAGGGTTAGTTTTGGTATTCAACTAAGCACGAGCGAGAACTCTAACTACCTCACATGAACTTATCAGTTGTGAACCAATAGGAGAAAAGCTTCTAGAAGAGGGATCAGTCATATAAGTATAACTGCATTATTCTTTTGAGTTATGATTGGCTGAAACATATCTGAGAAAAAGGTATAAGTAGAGGAGCAATCACATTGAAAAAACATCCAAAAATTGGGAGAGCCAAAGCCAAGTTCGAATTCATTTTCTCTCTCATTCCCCTCTTCTTCTTCCTCTCTTTTAGCCAATTATGGTTGGCTAAACTTCTCCAATAGCTAGGGTGAGGTTATGAACTATAATTAAGAGTTTTAGAGGCTTTGTAAGGGATTGGATGCTGCACAGATTGTAGATATGAGCACAATATTGTAAGTAGTGATATTGCAACGGAATTGTAGGATTTAGAGTTAATTCTGAGCTATATTTCATTTATTCGTATTTGATTTCCCTAGTTTGGATACTCAAGTGGGCCAGCTTGAAATGGGGAGCTTGTAGCCTGGCATTCACAGCATCTACAATGGTTAACCTGTTCTAATTAAGACCATTGGATTGAGACAATCTCTAGGATGATCTGTGACCATTCAAGTGGACAGGTCATAGCCTTAGGATTACTTTGATTCTCTGGTTAAGATCAGATCCTTATACCATGCATCTACCAGGGTTAAACCTGGGGAGCTTGTAGTCAGATGAAGGATTATTGCAAATCTGATCTAAGCATTGCCTTTGATTTATTTAATTTTCAATGAAAGACCAAATCCCTAGCTTCTACCTCCATTCTTTGATCTTTAATCATTTTCCTTCACTTATGTGTTTTCTTAAAATATGGATCAACTGCATTTAATTTTTGTAGTTTGTAGTGACAAAAAACCCCAAAACCTCTCCTCTTTCCATTTTAGTGTAGCTTAAATTAGGATAGAGTGCCAGATCTGTTATATATATGGAGATTCACCATAGTTTATTCATATTTCCCTGTGCACATACCCTTACTTACCTATCAAAACTTGCTACAACAACCCTATATCTTGTAGGTCTAAGAGATTGTAGTTGTGCTGAATCCACGCTCTGTTTTAATCTGATTTTATTTTGCTTTTACCATTACACAATAAATTTGCACACTTGATTTCCACAATAAGTTTTTGGCGTCGCTACCAGGGAACTGTGATCTAAACTTGGTAGATCTAAGTTCTTTCTAATTTTTAGATTTATGATTTTAATTGCCTGTTAAGTGCTTGACTAATTGCTCCTGTAGTATTTTGCACCGTAATTTTCTTTTCAGATATGGATCTGTGGGGCTCCGAGGAGCATTATGCTAGAGGTTGTGTTAAAGTTTGTATCCCTCTACTCCTTTTATTTTTCCAGATCTGTGATTTGTAGCTTTATTAGCTGTTTGTGCTTATTCCTGTTTGTTATGTTTGTTGTGAGTTGTACTTTGTGTACTCTGTGCATTGAGGTGGTGTATGTTTGGAAGAACTCTCAACCCCAAGATTATGCCATTTAATCTAGAGGTTGAAAGGATTTTTAGACCCACACAAACCTCACCTACATCTGCTGCAACTGAATCTGTTGAAATGGGTTAGCAACCAAGGTTATTGTTGAAGGATTACTATGCACCTAGTGCATATAATTCTCCTTTTTGCATACAGTTTCCTGCTGTGAAAACTAATTATGAAATTAATTCTTCAACCATTCAGATGTTACCTTCTTTCCATGGTTTGAGTAAAGAGAACTCATACAAGCATGTTGATTAATTCCTTGCCTTATGTACCACCTTTAACATTACAGGTCTAGGGCCAGAAGCCACCAAGCTTAGGCTATTTCCTTTTTCATTAAAGGACAAAGGCAGGGCCTGGTTATCCTTGCTTCCCCCTAATAGTATCAACTCTTGGGATGACATGTAAAGCCAATTCCTAGCTAGACTCTTCCCCATGTCTAGAACCAGTCAGTTGAGAAAGAGTATTCTCTCATTTTCTCAACTCCCAACTGACGGGTTCCATGAGGCATGGGAGAGATTCAAGGAGCTGTTGAGGTAGTCCTTTGGTCAGCAGTCAACTGCTGGTTATTCTTAGAGAAACCACCCTAACCTGAGGTGAAAGCAAGACAATGTTCAAAATCAAAACCAGCAACAATAGTTCCAACATCAGTTCTATCAGCAACCACAACAAATGCCTTTTAAACTTGCTCCCCAGACCTATCAACAAAATTTTGTTCCAAGGACCCAATACTAGTAACCTATGGCTCAGCCTATGGTTCAGCCTGTCCAACAAAATGCCCTAACTCTAGCTTCTGGAACACCCACTTTTGAAGAGCAAGTTCTAGCCTCATTGCAGAAGTTAGGCCCTTTGACCCAAACAGTCCTCTCTCACAGCCAAAGCATTAAAAAGATAGAAGACCATCTTGGACAACTATCTCATGCATTGACAAAGAGAGAAGAGGGGAGGCTGCCTAGTCAGCCCATGGATAATCCAAAGAGACAATATGTCTTCTTCCCATGAAGAAGCCAAATCTATCACTACCTTGAGAAGTGGGAGAATGGTTGACAATCAAGTTGGTATTGAGCCTGTGGAAGCTGCTGAAACGGAGAAAAAGGAAACCCAAACTGATATGCAACAGGAGCAGCATAGTTTGAATAGGGGGGATATTAATGTTAATGCTCCCCAATAGAAAATTGAAAAAAAATGAAAAAAATGAAAATAAAAATAAAGAAAAAATTGATGAGTTGGCTAAGGCTGCAAATGGGAGGCTAGTTCCCCATTTGTCATTTCCTAATGCTTTGAAAGCAGCTTCTCCTTTTGACAAGGGGAATGCTAAGGTGGAGGAAATGATGCAAACTTTTAATCAAGTGAAGATCAACTTGCCTTTACTTAATTCCATTAAGCAAATTCCAGCTTATGCTAAGTTCTTGAAAGAATTGTGCACCCACAAAAGATAGTCTAGGATACACTTATCCAAGAAGGTCTTTTGTGCTGAGAAAGTAAATCAAGTGCTGACTATTGCAACTCTAACCATGCCTCAAGACCCTGGAGTTCCCACCATCCCTTGCATCATAGGGGATCACACCATTGAAAAAGCTCTTTTAGATCTGGGAGCTAGTGTCAATTTGCTTCCACACGCAATTTATGAGAAGTTGGGCATAGGAGAGTTAAAGCCCACACATGTGGTCTTGCAACTAGCTGACAGATCTGGGAGGAAACTAGTGGGAATCATAGAGGATGTGTTAGTTAGAGTTGATAAATTCTTCTATCAAGCAGATTTCTTGGTGCTTGACATGGAGCCAAGCAAGTGCACCACCTCTATTCCTGTGATTTTGGGCAGGCCTTTCTTGGCCACTGCCAATGCGTGCATTCAGTGTAGAACAGGAGTAATGGAGGTGTCATTTGGCAACATGAAAGTTAAAATGAATGTTTACAATTCAGCTAATCAGCCCCACTTGAATGGTGAGGATTGTTTCTCAATTGGGATAGTGGATGAGCTTGTGCCTTTGCCCAAGCTGCTGTAGTATACTGGTCCTTGTGGTCATGCTGATGATATTTTTGAAAATGCAGGGAAACCAGTGCTGATAAACCACTATCATGAACCTCCTTAGCATGGCTGAGCCTCAACAATGTACACTATCTATATTAGTTACTGTGGGGAGTTATTGTTACTGCTATTTTTTATTTTATTTTTATTGTTTTTGGCATTTTCAATGTTGTTTCACATGTGCACATCATGGATCCTTCATAGGCTGGCTAGAAGCAAGAACTGTTTGAATTGACTTGGGTTTTGACAAATTTGTGTGTAAAATGAATGTGGGGAAGGTTTCAAGCCGGTTTGAATTAAATTATAACCTATCAAGAGGACTGCAATACATTTCGACAGGTTCTGAAGGCTCTAATGGTGCATAGCAACAGATTCTCGACAGGTGCAGGGAACTTGTTGGAGAGGATGTTACAATAAGCTCAAAATGCCCGTCAAGAGGTTCTTTGAACCTCTCGAAACAAATTTTTTCTGTCAACTTGGGACTAGTCGATAGGATTAATTGAACTTCTCGCAACGATTGGCTATCCTTTACTTATTGACAGGTTGTTGCAACCTGTCGACATTGTGCCCCAATCCTATCGACACTCGCTTTCCATAGATTTAAACCTTACGACAACTTCATTTTTTGTCATTCGACACCTTCTCTTTGCACTTTAAGTTGCTCTGGCAATTTTTTCTCTTTTTGCTTTTTCTCTCTCTGTCTCACTAGCTGTTACAGCAACTTCCTAGCTATTTTCCACATTGCTTCAATTCATCAAAAGTTACATTTTGCACTTGGTCCGAGCTATTTTGGTCTTGTGCACATCAAGATATCACAAAGCCTAGGTTTCTATCGGTAAGCCCTTCTTCAACTTCACTCTGTTATTTCAAGTTTGGCTTTTGAATTTTGAATCTGTGCGGGTAATCCGAGTACACTAAGAAGCCTGTGTGGTGATTAATTGGGAATTAGATGCTTTTGAGTAATCAATAGCTGAGCAAGAGCACACATTGGCAAATCTTTTCAAAGTGCCTTCTAAATCTGCCACCAAAGCCACTAGGAAATCCAGTAGGCAAACCACAAAGCCTAAGGAAACCCCACCTGCCAAAAGGAAACTTGTCATGGGAGAAGCTGAGAAAATTATGAAATCTAAGAAGTCCAAGAAATCTAAGAGGGCCCAAACCAGTGAAGACATTGTGGAGGAGGCCCCTGAAACACAACCTAACCGTGAGCCTGAAATTTCTGAGGCTGAACCTAACCCTGAATTAGTGCGTGAAGTCCCTTCACTCCGATCCACACCCAATGAATTTGTGAATGCCTTGGATCTGATCCCAGAGACTATTGTTGACACCTCTTATTTCTCTAAACTAGGGGAGTGTCAAGATACTTTGAATTATTTGGCGAGGGCAGGCCTGACACCCATGTTGAGCCCATTGAATGAAAACTCTTACCCAAGGCTAGTTAAGTTGTGGTATCAGAATCTCATGAAACAAACTAAGCTAGATTCTCTAGAGCCTTGCCTGATAATCCATATTGATCATATGGAAATGGTGGGGGATTACAGAGATATAGGGATGGTATTGGGAGTACCCTTTGTTTTTTATCCAGTTTATGGCCTGGCTGCACCTGAGAATGTCTTGTTCAAAGCATTGGCCAGGCACCTCACTCAGGGCATCGTGGGGTCTGGGGACTCAATTAGGAGAAGAGATTTAACCCCTAGCTTGTGGTTTTTCAATTTAATTTCGAGAAAGAATATCTATGTTAGTGGCCATTAGCAAGAAAGAAGAACACCAATAGTGGATGCCTTGTACTTTTTCTCTAAAGGCCAATTCTTTAATGCTGCTTGGTTGGTGTTTGAAGCAATGGTGGATGTGAATGACAAATGTAGGAGACCTCAAGCCCTACCAGGGCTCCCCTACAGCAGGCTCATCACTGCCTTGCTTAGGAGAGGGGGATTTGTGTTTAAAGAGAATGAGGAACTGAAGATGGTGAAGCCCACGGTGTTTAGAAAAAAAGCTTGGTCTGCCAGTGGGACCCTCATTGGAAAAGGGATCCATAGGTCAATTGACGAGCTTGAGGAAGCAGCTCCTAGCACCTCTGTTGCCCTTAGTTCAGCACCTCCTCCCGAGGTCTCTACCTCAGTCACCCGTGAGCCTTTGATCTGAATTTCTCTATGGCCAGTTCCATTGCTGCAAGCCCCACCTTCCCTCCATCTCCCACACCAACCATCTCACTTTCTTTCCCTTCCATGTCAGTTCCCAATCCCCAAAGCAGTCCAATTTCCATTTTCACTATCACCACATCCACCCCATTCTTAGCTCCTCCACTCACAGACCCCATCCCTACGTTGCCCTCACTCACCATTCCAGCCATCCCATCCATATTAACTACCCCACCTGTGAGCCTTGCACCAACTTCATCAATTGGCCCAGCCACTTCTTCCCCTCCATCTGTTCCCTTTGACTTTAATTCCACTTTTCCCATCTCACCTCCACACACCCAGGACTAGTTGGCCATTGTGGAGAACATTGGGCATGACTACACTCCCTTACCCGATTCTCCACATCCTACCACTCCCTAGCCTACCCACTCATTTACCCCACCAATTCCACCAACCCAACCCACAACCCCTGTCCCACCTGATCCTTTACCCCAAATCCTAAGCCTCTTACTATCCATCCAATCCCATGTTATGGCCAATACCACTACCCAAACTTCCATTGAGGCCACACTCCTATCCTTGCACTCCACCCTCCACAACCAGGCCTCCATCTGACATTCCTTAGCAGCCATCCAATCTTCCTTGGCCAATTTTTCCCAACCATCTCAACAGCCACCTACCCATTAACCTACCCCACCTCCTTCTCCCTAACACTTTGCTGTAGATGTCCCTCCACCTGCCTTCACAGATGCCTCCACCCAAACTGACCCTGAAGTGATAGTTCTCAGCCCTGAATCTCATCCACCCCATTCCCCCATTGGCCCTACCTTTTCACCCTCCCCTAAGGACCTGGCTTCCTCCATTCCCTCATCTTCCTCCACTTCACTCCCTTTCCTGCCCATTGTGCCCTGACATTCCTTCTACATTCCCCCTTACCTCACATTTGTGTATGCAATGAGGGATAATCCCCACATCCATAGGGATGTCCTAAGAGGAATGGCTGCCCTTCACGCTTCCCGTGAAGCTCCCTATGAGGAGAGGATTGCTAACATGAAGCTGGAGCACCAAAGCCACTTGTTGTTGCTGAGAATATCATTGCCAAAGCTGAAAAGAAGAGAGCTGATCTTCTCCAGAAAAAATTAGAGAATGCCCAGGAGATCACCAAAGACACCAAAGAGCTCTCTGAGTCCAATCTACTTTATGTAGAGAAGAAATTTGAGATTCCGGAAAGAAAGATTGCTGCGCTGACCTCCCGGCCATATCAGCCAGCCCCTCTGGCTTCATCTCCTTCTATCAGTCCTCCCCCACCCAACCCTCTATTCCCTCTTCTACTCAACCTACTCCTACTCCACCAGTCCCACTAGTGGTTGTTCCTCCTCCTCCAGTCCAAGCTCCTCCACACACTGAACCTTCCCCACTAAAGCCTAAGAGGCCTTCCACAAAATGCATAGTCACTGCTAAAAGATCTGTTTCATCTGGTGTTGCTCTAAAGAAAGAAAAAGAACCTGCTATTCAGTCTGAGGAGGCACCAATCCAGCCAGCCTAGAAGTCCAAACCAAAGAAAAAGAAACCTTTATCCAACAAAGAGTTGAGGAATCTAGTAGATCTTTATGAATGGCCTGATGATGCTTGTAAATAATTATAGACTATTTTAGGGTGTTTTCCAGTGCATAATTCGATCTTGTACATATTCTTTGGGTTTAAATGCAATTTCTCTTTGTTCTGTTTAGATTACTTGTTATGTATGTATTGTGTTTGTTTTCTTCCTTTTGTGTATCTCTGTTTTTACCCTGCTGCACACCCACATTTATCTTTGAAACAGTGAGGACACTGCCCCTCATAGGTTTGGGGGTGTGGCAAGGTATGCGAATGGATAGTTAATAGTAGTGCAGCAGGGTTCAATAGAAATTGAGAAAATAAAGTAAATTCCCACTTGAATTTTATTTAAAAGGAAAATAAAAACTTTTTAATATTGGAATATGTTGTAGTTCTAACACTATAATGAAGCAAATGTCAGGAATTTTTATTCAAAAATTAGCACTTAGTGAACTTGAAAGGAGAGAAGATCTGTGAGGATACTCCCAAGAAAATTTGATGGAAGGCCATACTCAGTGAGATTTAGGCGCATGAGTGTCTTGGCAAATTTTTCTGCTCTAAGGACTGATTGGATCTAGCTTTGATTACTAGAACATAGGCAAATCCAAGTTGAAACAGCTTGACAACACTCTTGACATTGAGGACATGAAGTAAGGCCATTCCTTGGACAGTTTGAGCTTAAAATATCCTTACCCTTTTGAACCGCCCTTGATAAACACCATTTGAGCCTTGAAAATCCCAGCTTCTCTTTGATAAAAACCATAAAATTTGAACCCAAAAAACCCTTTGACCTATTTCAGTTCACCCTCAATCAGAGAAATCAGAAAAAGGAAGGAGAAGTGAAGGTAGAGGAGCAACGTTCAATGATTGGCTGAAAAAGAAGAAAAGGCACATTTGGTGGTATTGTGGCAATTATGCCCACAAAAAAAAAGAAAAAAAAAAAAAGAGAAAAGCAAAATAAAAGAGTAAGGAAGAGAAGTCATTTCATTGAAAGACGAATAGAACCTGATCACTTCAAATCTAAAAATTCAATAAGTAAATGGAACTCTGCTAAAATGAAGAAGGTGTATGCATCACCTCCTTACCTTACTGATTTCTCAATTTAGAATCCTCTTCCATCCTTTTATTCCTTGAAAACTTCACCCACAAGCCACATTACAACCCAATTAAAAGTCCTTACTGATCTGAAATGGATTGAGTTGTCATGTGGAGACAAGGATTTGTCTGATCTATGGTAAAAAGAGTTAGAAAATTTCAGAAATCAGAGCAATGCCTATGCTCATGCTTACAGTCCTATTTGAGGGTTGTAATTGCTCTTGAGCTGTGTGGACTGATGCACCCTTCTATTTTCATTATGAGTGACAACCCTGGTGAGCTTTGGGTCTGAAATTAAGTTTGTTGGGGGTTGCATCATAACAAAAATTCTCAAATTAATAGTTAGCTATGTATTAAATTTCGGATAAAATGCCTTGACATGAGCTGATTGATTGTGAAGGAATTGTATGAAAAAAAATTCAGTGTTAAAAATGCTGTGTTTTTTATGAGAACCTTTTAAACTTAAAGGAACAAGGTGTGGAATGAATTTTATTTTGCTTGATTTATGTTCTCAACATGCTGCATTAGCATTAACTGAACCATTGGACAAGTTTGCGGGTAACTTCACTAAAAACCCTCAGGAAACTTCACTCCTTCACTAGGGATCACCTAGTTTAAAAGGCTTGATGTATGTGCTAAATGCATTTGTGTTCCCTACAAAAGTGGCATTTTTCATTTTCAATAATTGTTTTTACTTGCTAAGTGCTAAAAGATGGAAGATAGCACACCAAAGATAGGTGCCAGCTGAGGAAACTCAAGGCAGAAGCTGTCAAGAAGTTCTGAAGCTCAAATTCTGATCTGCCGAGAGGATCCATTAAGCTATCGCAATGATCCAGTTGTCTGTCGATAGGTTGTGCTTACAGTAAAAGAATCCTGTCGACACCTTACCTGAAGGTGCAGGGGAAGTTGCGAGGTTCAACCCAACCTATCGAGCAGATTGAGAGAATCTTTCGATGGGATCTTCCAGAACCTGTCGAGATGATCCCCAACCTGTCGAACAATTCACCAAGTCGACAAGTTGATTATAACCTGTCGACAGGATAAATGAAGAACTAAACAGAAGGTATCGAGAGCTACTTCAATCCTGTTGAGATATGCCAATCCTATCGACTAGTGCACTTCAACTCATCGAGAGGCTTTCGAAAACCTATCAAAATATAGAGCAAGCAGACAAAGAACCTATCGAGAAGTTCCCTGAACTTCTCGACATTAATTTTGGAAACTTCTCATGACCCTTCTTCAGCAGTTGCAACTTCTAGATTTTGTGCACACGATCCAAAGGCAGGTGACCCCACGATATTTTGGTATTCAATGACAACTCTAACTACCTCACATGTACTTGTCAGTTGTGAACCAATAAAAGAAATGCTTCTGGATGAGGCATCAGCCACATCAACATAACTGCAATATTCTTTTGAGTTATGATTGGCTGAAACAGATCTGAGAAAAAGGTATAAGTAGAGGAGCAATCACATATCAAAATCATCCAAAAATTGGGAGAGCCAGAGCCAACTTTGAATTCATTTTCCCTCTCTTTGCCCTCTTGGGAGGTCAAAAGCTCTCCCAATTTTGATGATTTTCAATGTGAGTTCTCCTCATCTTGTCAATAGTTATAATCAATCTAAGAATGAGGTTCAGAATCATCTCAATAGGTTATGGAATATGAATAGTTGATGGAATCTGTCAGGTTCCCGCAACTTCGCACTTCATCAAGTAAGGTATCGAAAGGATTCTTTTACTGCAAGCACAACGTATCGACATGCAACTGGAACCTTGTGATAGCTTAATGGATCCTCTCGGCAGATCGACATTTAAGCTTCAGAACTTCTCGACAACTTTTGCCTTGAGTTTCCTCAGCTGGCACTTATCTTTGGTGTGTTGTCTTCCATCTGTTAGCACTCAGCAACCTCCTGGTGGGTTCAATCTGCCTTCTTTGCAACTGTGCTTGGTCTCAAGCATGCCTTGTTGAGCCCATGACCTTCTCATGAATTTATAAAGCTCTGATTGCTTGACTGACAGGCCTTTGGGCTGTTGTGAACACATGATGAGGAGCAGATTGCTTCTTTGGGCTTTTTAGGTGGATATTTGTACTAAGCTTGTATTTTATTGCTTATCTACAAAACATACTTAAAACACCTTATTAGTCAGCTCAAGGGTCCAGCAAAGGTCCGGTTAGGAGGTGAAAATTGGTATTTTTCATTGCTTAATAGCTATAAGCACATAGAAGAAGAGTGCAAGAGGCTAAGGAAAAGGCCCGAACCATTACCACAGCAAGAGCCAAGGGAATAAACCTGGAAGAGAAATCCTATCCTAGACCTCACATTCGGAATACCTTCGTAAGCGCAAGGATCGGGAAGAGCGATTAGAATGGGGCAACACACTTAACCCCACACAAACCGACAGCTCTCGTCTAACCCACCAATCCCCAAATTATCCCTCCCAACCTAGAAATAGACCTGGCCACCCTGTCCCTCTTTGAGGAAGAGTTTCCCATACAGGAACAATCTCCCCCTGTGGTAAACCACCATAGGACCTTGTTAGCATTTGAGGACATAATCTCAGACGAACCCAGGATTAATATGATGGAGCCTGACTCCGAGGGACCATGTCAGCCAGCCTCCTCCATCCAAACAGGTAAAGGGAAAGTACCACAGGTAAGGAATTAGGCTTCTATGCCCCAAACTCTAGAAGCGATGAGTGGCCTAAAATTTGGCACCTGTTTCCTAAAAAAAATAACCTATAAAAAGTGAGGTTAGCCCTTGGCAGGCAACGCCATGTATGTATAGAAACCCTCCCTGCCAAGGGCCAATCCCCGAAGAAAAAGAAAAAATAGAAAAAATAGAAAAAGAAAAGTCAAAAACATGAAAAAAGCACAAAATAATCTAAAAAATTGTCTTTTAAAATTGTCAAGAAAATCAAAGAAAAGGATGCCTTAATTGAAAAACTTGTCCCGCACAAAATCGAGTCAAGAGTTTGGACGAGGAAATCCCTGTCGAGGAGCTTCCCAATGAACTCCTTGAGCTATTTGCTAACTTTGAGCATGGTCCCACCCCGATCGTTAAAGAAACAGAGGATGTCAACCTGGGCACAAAGGAGGTTCCCAAAATCAGCAAGATTTGAACATCGCTATCTAGTGAGGAAAGAAGAAGCTTGATTGATTTCTTTCAGTCATACTAAGACGTCTTTGCATGGTCGTATGAGGATATGCCTGGTTTGGATACTGATTTGGTCTAGCATGAGTTATCATTATATCCAGATGTTATGCCAGTCAAGTAGAAGTTAAGACACCCCAGGCCAGAATAGATGCTGAAAGTGAAAGATGAGGTCATCAAGTAGTATGATGCGGTATTTCTCATGGTTTCCAAATACCCACAATGGCTAGCCAACATCGTCCCTGTACTAAAGAAATATGAAAAGGTTTGCATGTGCATCGACTTCATAAACCTGAACAAAGTAAGCCCAAAAGACGGCTTCCCATTGCCACCCATCGATATCTTAGTAGATAACACTACCAGGCATGGGATGCTCTCATTTATGGATGGATTTTCTGGATACAACCAGATCAAGACAGCAAAGGCGGACTGAGAGAAGATAACGTTCATCACACCATGGGGAACTTTCTGCTACCGAGTCATGCCATTCGGGTTGAAAAATATCGATGCAACATACTAGAGAGCTATGACAGTACTATTCCATGACATGATGCACCGAAAAATTAAGGTGTATGTCGATGACATGATCGCCAAGTCGCTAGAACGAAGTGACCATTTGGTAAATCTCCAAAAGTTGTTTGAGAGGCTAAGAAAATACAGGCTACGGCTGAACCCTCAGAAATGCGCATTCGGTGCCATGTTAGGAAAACTACTGGGCTTCATTATCAGTAGAAGAGGCATCAAGGTTGACCCAATCAAAGTAAAAGCCACCGTTGAAATGCCACTGCCATCTATCGAGAAAGAAATCAGAGGCTTCTTGGGCAGAATACAGTACATCAATCTGTTCATTGCACAACACACTCCTATCTGCACACCGATCTTCAAACTACTAAGGAAAGATTCGCCAGTCAAGTGGAACAACAACTACCAGGTAACATTCGATAAAGTCAAAGGTTACCTCCTTAACCCACCAGTTTTGGTGTCGCTTGAGCTCGGGAGACCACTCTTACTATATCTCTCCATGACGGAAGTATCGATGGGATGTATCCTAGGGCAACATGATGAAACAGGAGGAAGAGAGCAAGCCATATACTACCTCAGCTAGAAATTTACCAATTACGAGACGTGCTATTCTCATATGAAGAAAGCATGCTTGGCTCTCATGTGGGCTACTCAGAGGCTCCGCCATTACTTGCTATCTCAAGCTGTTCTACCCCTATCTTAAGTATTGATTAAAGTACCTATTTGAGAAGCTGACTGTCAATGGCCGAACTGCACACTAGCAACTTCTCCTAAATGAATTTGACATCACATATGTCACACAGAAGTAGATTAAGGGGTAGGCACTCGCTGATCATCTTGTGAGAACCCTTTACCTGATTATGTGCCTTTGAGAACTGAATTCCCAGATGAGGACATCTTGTTCATGACAGAGGATGATACGGTGGAGACAGAGGAATCTTGGGTAATGCACTTTGACGGGGCAACGAATGCTGAGGGTCAAGGAGTCGATGTTATTCTAATTTCACCGAAAGGATCTCACGCACTAGTATCCATCAAGCTAAACTTTCCATGCACGAACAATATGGCCGAATATGAGGCATGCGCGGCAAGCCTACAAGCAGCACTTGACCTGAAAGTAACTCATCTCAGGGTATTTGGCGACTCACAATTGATCATATGTCAGACAAATGGAGATTAGAAGACGAAGGATAAAAAGTTGATCCCATACCATGAGCACCTCGAGGATCTGATAGCATGTTTCGACGATATTACTTTCTCTTCTGTCCCACGTGCGAGAAATTGCTTTGTCGATGCACTAGCAACGTTGGCATCGATGGTCAAAATTTCATATGGTGTCGAGATGAAGCCGATCATGATTGAGCAGAGGAGTGAGCCAGCCTTCTGCCTCCAGATTGAGGAACCCCCAAGGTTAGATGATGAGCCTCCATGGTTCTCAGATATCAAGAATTTCCTTGAGACTCGAGCCTTCCCTGAGGGTACGTCTAAGACAGAAAGATGAACCATCCAACGTTTAGTGGTCAATTACATCATCTGCGGTGAGTGTCTCTACAAGCGGTCATAAAATAATATCCTCTTCTGATCTCTAACTGAGGGCGAGGCAGCCAGCATTATGAAAGAAATTCATGAGGGAGTATGCGGGGCCCACATCAACGGCCATATGCTCGTTAAAAGATCCTATGATAAGGATATTTCTGGACTACCATAGAATCTGATTGTTGCAAGCGCGCGCAGAAGTGCTATAAATGCCAAGAACACTCCAGTTTGATACATGCTCCGACCATAGATCTACACAGCATGACCACTCCTTGGCCATTCGCCACTTGGGGCCTCGACATTGTCAAAAAAGTAAATCCAAAAGCTTTGAACGGGCATCAGTTCATCGTGGTCGCCATTGAATACTTCACCAAATGGGTAGTGGGGGCATCCTACACAAATATCACAACCAGTCATGTCGAGAAGTTCATCAAGAATAGCATCGTTTGCCGATTCGGTATACCCAATGACATCATCACGGACAATGATACAAACTTTGCGAACAAGAGCATTAGGGCCTTCTGCAAGCAGTACAAAATCAAGCATCATCGCTCGTCACCTTATCAACCATAAACCAACGGAGCCGCCAAAGTTGCTAACAAGACGGTCATCCGCATTCTTGAGAAAATGGTCGTTACCTATCAAGATTGGAGCGAAATGCTACCCTTTGCACTATGGGCCTATCGAACATTGATCCATACCGCTATTGGGGCAACGCCATTTTCCCTCGTGTATAGAACTGAGGCCGTATTGCTAGTTGAAGTTGAATTACTTTCGCACCACATTCTCATGGATTCTAATCTACCTGAAGCTGAAAAGGAGAGGTCCCGCTTTGACCAGCTAAACTTACTGGACGAAAAAAGGCTCCTGACCTTGTGTCACACCCAAGCTTACCAAGGACGAATCGCACGCACTTACAAAAAATGTGTTCACATTCGAGATCTGAAAGTGGGTGATACTGTACTTAAGAAAATCTCCCCATCTCTTCACGCCGATCTGAGAAGGAAATTTAAATCCAACTGGGAGGGACCTTACGTCATCCAAGAGGTACTCCCGAGATATGCGCTCCGCCTCACCACTGTGGAAGGAGATCACTTTCCTGAGCCAATCAACGCTGGGTATGTCCGACAATTCTATTCCTGAGTCTCCCAGAGCAAGGTAAGTACTAATAAAAATAGATGCGTGACTGCTTAAGGATACTTTAAAAAGAGGCCATCATTTCAAAGCCAAGTAGCCAAAAAGTGTCCTTGAATAATCATACCCTTTGCTACAGCTGTTGAGCCATCAGCCTTTTCTTTCACTACCCCCTCCCCAAAAAAGAAAAAAGAGTATATATACTAACAAAAAAGAAAAAAAGCCACCATAAAAAAAAATCGTAAAAGCGAAATCCCAAAAGAGGATAAGCAAAAAGAATAAAAAAATAGAAAAAGGAAAAGTAGGGCATGTACAGTCAAAATCCCCCAAAGAAAAAGTGTATTATGGCAGCTAGAACCCAATCAAAGAAACCTTTTTAAAACCTAGAATACCTTCAAAATTCCTAACCTATCCCATGGCCATGATGCATTCCAAGAAAAAGCCCTCTTTTAAGGTCTTCAACAGTCACAGTATCCATTAAGTCAGCACAAGCCAAACTGAGAGACGATAAGAGAACTCCATCCAACTGGCTATGATGTAATCGACGTCCATGTCATGGCCTTTGAGAAAGTAGAAAGAATAATAATAAATATATAAAAAATATATATAAGAAAATGATAATACAAGCTCAAAGTAAAAAGTACGTGGTGAAAACCCAAAAGGGTGCCATGGGTAAAAACAACGAGCTTGTGCAGACCAGGTATAAACCTGAAAGGGTGCCTGGGGTAAAAATGCATACCCATGGACGTAGTAGGAACCGAAAGGGGCGCTATGGGTAAAAAGAGGGAAGCAATGGGCATGACGAGGACCCTTCTTGGGCGTCGTGAGTAAAAATTGTTGTGGAAAGAGAGAAGGTGAGAGTCATCAGCTACTCCCCAGGTTACAACCCTGACCTATCTGATCCCCCTGGGCCGCTCATGTTTACTCAAAACGAGTCTAGGCCAAGCATATCGTTATGATCACATCGTCAAACGCATGACCCGAGGCAAAGATAAAAGGTTGATTCAATCCAAGGAGGCGGGTTTGACTATGCTCAAATTTAGATCCGCTACTTCTCACGCTTAAGGCATCAGAAAATAAATAAAAACAAAAAAAGGTCATTTGTAAAAGATATTAAATTTTCCTTTCCCATTTCAAGCCAACACTGTGTGTGCCACATCTCCAAAGGAATAATCGGTACGATCCCCCCATTTTACAAAAGAAAATAGAGAGAATAATAGCTTTCCCTTTTCCATTTACTAGTATGTACTTTGCTTACACCACATCTCCCAAAAAATAATCAGTACGATGTCTCTCTCTCTTTCCTTTTTTTACAAAAAGCAAAAAATAACAAAAAACATAAAGAAAGTATATATACTAAAAAAACTCTGGCAGGGGTTCTCATGCCCCTTCATGTGGTAATCTGAGCTGTGCAAAAAGTATTTGCAGGAGGGAATCAATGACCCAACTCGTGCTTTAGGGCATGGATATCTGCATGTAAAGCATCCTACCGTACATCCCGCTCTGTCATCCAGTAGCCATGAAGACTCCTATATCGCTTCCGAGAAGCATCAGTAGCACCAAGAGCATCACTCAAGGATCACTCCAGACGAAGGATCTCACACTCAGCTACATCAGCTCTGGCTTCTACCACCTCTACTCTAACTGTCAGTTTCTCTAAATGCTCATGCTGGATTCGCTTCTTGTCCGTCAGTAGCGCAATACGGTTCTGAAGCATCGACTCTTTCCTCGGCGAAGGCCCCCCTACATCACTGCTCTCTGCCTGCTCTAAGTGATAAGCAGAAGACATCTCGGACCATAGCCTGGCCTCATACTCTAGGGAGGACAAGACCAAATTCTCCTCCTCTAGATCGTACATGAGCGTCGACTGATGCATTTCCCAAAGGGTAGCTATCCTATCCATATCCCCAGAGGACCCCTGAGAGAAGATTAAGCCACACAAGGGTGACTTCATAACACAAAGGCACATGTTGAGAAAAACCAAACTGGCGCAGCACCTGAAATGGGAAATAGCAAGTGTTGTCGATCAAACCAAGGAGAGTGATGCCCTCATGATCTCTGGAGTGAACCACTAAGAAAGTCTTATCTAACCAAGGAAGCCTTCACACCAACTCGGCTTCAGCCAGCCAAAGCTTTAGCCCTTGTATAGCCCCTCGCGGAAGCATGGGGCATCTACCCAAACAGCAGCGGGCCACATCACCACGAGCAACATAGAAGCGGGGCATGGGTCCCAAGATAGCAAGATGCTCCGCAAGCCAAATTTGGAGCAAGATGGGACATCCCCAAAGCCCTCCACCTTACCCAGAGCGAAGGCATCAAGACAACGATAAAGCTCTGCCAGCACCATATGCATCGCAGAGCGGTCTCCCTCTAATTCCGCCAAGAGGTCGCAGAGTGCAAGCGAGAAGCTCTCTCCCCCAGTGTAGAAGAGAACCTTGGAGATAAGGCAAAGGGTAAAGGTTTTCACTTTATGAGGAGTTTTGATCGGCAATTTTCGTAGGCTTTCCTCTCTGAAAAGTTCCCTCAGGAATTTCACTGAACACCTGGTGCTCCCACCGATAAGACTTTTCTCATAATAATTTTTCTTCAAGCCCAAGGTGATCTGGGCGGCTTTAGCATAACCCAATTTCGACTAGACTCTGGCAAGGTCTCTATGCAACTTCAGACCCGATAGATTGGAGAGCTCCTCTAGAGTAGTAGTTAACTCACGATTCCCAAAATGGAAGACATGGGTGTTAACTTCTCAAGATGAAGCCGCTGCGTAAATGAAATCGCAAAGCAAAGGAATTTCAAGGAAAGATGAGAGACGAGCCAATCCGAGCCGATCCAAGCTCGTGAGCTCGCTCTCATTCATGCTCTCAAGAAACTTCCTTAGAAAACTGGGCCCCACGCCCAAAGAGGGACGCATTGTGGTCCCGGATGCTCCACGAGAGGAGGGGCTAGAAAGCGGGTCCATGGTCGTACAAAGATGTTCCCAAGATACAATTCAATGTAGGACGATGGACCCACCTTTGAGCAAGAAAGGAAAATATGGGAGCAAAAATATCAAGTCAAAATTAGAAGGAGAAAAGAATGCATTCTCGGGCTTAAAAGGCCCCACTTTCCCCTGATGGCACCTGGTGTGTGTAATAAACACACCAAAGCAAATTTTCCCAAAATTCCTTTGGCGTGTATCTTACATACTCCAAGCCACCTTTTTCACAGATTTTATTTGGCGTGTGTATCAAACACACCAAGACACATTCTCCCAGATTTGCTCTGGCGTGTGTATTACACACGCCATACCATTGCTGCCATCCAAAGGAGGAAAAGTGTGTATAGAGGAAGTCATTTTGCTGATCCCCTAGGCAGCCCACCAGCATTTCCTGTCATTTGCTTAAAAAGCACTAGCCCACATGCAGAGATATAAAATTTTCTAGGGTTACATCAACCTTACACATGATTTTCTATGCAGGAAATGTCCGCACAGACATGAAAATGGTGGCCAAATGTTAACCAGGTGCGTGGCCCCAAGGCCATTCTTTTTTAAATTGGGTCCATCCTGTAGAAGAGAGCCAACATACCACAACAAAAAGAGAAAGGAGAAAGAGATGGAGCAGGCAACAAAGAGGGAAAAACAATGACATTCATTCAAAATAATAATAGCTGTCTAAAAATATGTTCTCCGATAACATCTTCCCAAAAAAAAAAAATAGAAAGATCCCAACAGTTCAAAAGTGTCTAAATCAAATCAGAGCGAAAGCTTAATCCTTGCCACCACCCTTCGATTTCTTGCAATGGTGCAAGGTACTATGGTACGTTCGAACATCCCCCACCCGGGACCACTCCTGAGAGAGCCGACCAAGTAGGGAGCGCGATTCTTTTTCACGAGCACGCTGCAAGTCATTTCCAAAGCCATCAAGAATGGTTGAAAGGAAAAAAATAGCAGGGCAATGATGGGAACAAGTCAGTATGACACTCACCATCTCCACATCCCGGAGACCGGCAATATTGCTGTAGTACTCAGCCTGATTCACAGCCCATTCATAGTTTTGCACAAAAAAGAAAATGGAGATATCTATTACAAGGGCCATAGGCGCAAATATAGGCATTTCTCTAGAAAGAAAAAGTACAAAAAGGAAAAAACTTACCCTAGGAACCAATTCAGGACTGGGGACCCGGACCGCTTCGACAGATAGGCGGGCCCACTAGTCTACATCGGAACATAAGCTTGAGAGAAAGGCATTTTTGAGGCATTTAAAAGTCCCCTGAACCTCAGCTGTAAAACTGCCTAAAGCACCCACACTAGAGGGGTCTGAAGGACCATCACCCGTAGCCTCAATAGGACCTACCACTACCGCATCATCTTCGTCAGAGTCGTCTTCCCGGTCAAAGTGCGAAAAGAAGCGAGGTCTCAGTCAGTAGAAGTAAAAACTGAATTAGAACCATTGGGAACTTGCCTAAAAAGAAGAACTACCTGAGATCATGGGCCACCAAAGGCCAGGAAGTTGGCACCGAGCACAAAACGTGGCTGAATGGACCGATAGGGAAGGTACTCATACCACAGCTGGTATCCCCCGGGCATGAGAAGAACATCAATGGGGACCCCATGATGGAGAAACCTGGCAGAAGGCTCCTCAATAATACCCTCAAGAGCCACAACGTCTGTCGGAGGAGCCTGCGACATGGCAAAGTGGTCTTGGTACTGATGCACCACTCTCTCTCCTAGGTAATATGCCTTGGCCATGGCCCCATAGAAGAAAATGATGCGACAGTCAACAAAGAAGAAGGACAAACCCATGACGGCTTAATCTCAAAAGGGAGAACCAACATAAGGGCAATGGATGACCTGCCCAGATAGAAAAATGTCCCATCAGCCAAACAGGTAGCATAAAAAAAATACTAAGAAAGAAAAGAGAGAAATAACTGTACCTGCTCCTGGATCAGCAAGTCAAATTGGACCTCAGGCCCATCTCTAAATGCTTCATCCGGACATCCCGACGACGGTTCTTATGCCAATTACTCATGAGCGGATATGTGTAGACATTCAAGAAAGGACTAGGCGGCCAGGCTAGAAGTGCAAGTACCCCCAGGTCAAAAAATAAAAGCTGCAGTCAAGGTAGAAGATGTGTCAGATACAGGATGAATGACTAGCCAATGAACAAAGGAAAGTAGGAGAGTCAGAGGATACTTCAATCATGGGCCAGAAACTGACAACAAAGGTCGTATTCCTGACAGAGGGTCGGGGCAAGCTAGACATCAGCACGGCAAATCTGGCCCCACCCCAGTCGTACCGATGAACGTCGTCGCAATTTACCATAAGGCTGAGAAAGGACATTGACACCTGGCCTCCACTAGCATTTGTAAAAAGGGTCTTGCCTAAGATGAAGAGGAGCGAGATGCGAGCCAACATCAGGGCACGCACTGGATAATTTAACCTCAGAGCCATGCTTGTTCTGGGAGGAGGGGTAATCCCCGATTAATTTCACCACCTCATCCTAACCCGAAACACGAAGGTTGGTCACCGATGTGCCCCAAATCCTAATCCCCATAATCATTAACCAATCGACCGGGGTAATAGCCATCTCAGCCATCGCCATGTGGTAGGTCATGGTCTCTAGCCGAAAACGTTCAATCAGGGCCTTCACATAGGCCAAGTTGCCCCTCATGGCAGGGGCCGACAGAAAATCTCTGAAGCTGGCCTGGGCAAGGAGAAACTTCACCACTGGCGGGAGATAGCGGTAAAGGCGTTGGAGGTCAAGCCAACCTCCACGAGACATAATTGTTGGTGTGCGCTTTTTCTGGGTTCCTCTCGGTCCCCGTTGAATCAGTGGCTCCAATTCTATCCAAGTGGACTCTAGCGATGCGGTGTTTGGAATAGTGGAGGTAAAAAAAATAAAGGGTTTTCTAGGAAGATTCCTAGTTTGTTGCGATCGACAGCTATAGATATTTATCGACACTGCAACATGTCAATGATCACGCTTGAGAGCGGGTACCGGTTACTTCTATACTGAATCATCCGCCTGTGAACATTAACAGCTATGTCTTTTTCTTAATTTAAATAGTTTAATTTCCCTTTTATTTACCTTTATAGTTATAGTTCTAGTCAATTTAGACTTCCTTGATTCTATTGTGAGTTTGGCTATGAATTTCTTAGGGTGAGTGGATCTATTATAATATTATGATTCTATTAGGGGTCTAATTAATTTAATATCCTAATCTTATTTGAATTCTAATTAATTTAGTATCCTAATACTACTAAGAGTCTGATTAATTATAGTCTCCTAATCCCATTAGAAGTCTGATGGTGATCAAGTTTCTTAATTATACTAGGGGTGCACATGTAGTAGTCTTGATGAAACTCTAATTAATTTGAGCATGCTAATTGTACTAGAATTCAGATCGAGCAAGTATACTAGTTGTGTTAGAATTCTAATTAAGTCAAGTATAACGCTCTTACTAGAATTCTAATCAAAGTAGAAAACTAATTTCACTGAAACTCTAATTTAAGTAGAGGAATTAATTTTTATTAAAATCCAACTAAAACAAACATACTGATTTTCTTAAAAATATAATTGAAATAAATAAGCTAATTTTATTAAAATTATAATTAAAGCAATGAATTAACTATACTAAAGTACGATATTAACCAATTAAAATCTGATTTGAAGAAATTGATCGATCACACTAGAATCTAATTAACTTAACTAATTAGTTATGCTGAAATAAAATCAATCTACTGATTAATTATACTAAAAAATAAGTAAAAGCAATTAATTAATTCTAGAATTCCCAAAAAAAAAGGGTTTTGGGGCCGCTATGCTAAGGAGGATGGGCCTCGTTCCCGAGTACACTCTGTATGCTCCCTTGGGCAAATCGGATGGTTGAGATTGAAGATAAATTGGATTTTGGACTGTAAACTAGTATTTCGGATTTTTCGGAATTGAATTCAGAATAATAATTATGAATTGAATCATGAACTATAATTGAAAAAACTAATATTAGTATTTAGGATTTTCAGAGATATTAAAATAAAAAATTTAAATTTAAATTTAAATTTCTAGCACTAAATTCGAGTCCGAAATTAGAAAATCCCGCCATATGATTAAGGACTGGTTATGGAATCCAAGGATTAAAACCATAAATTAATGATAGGACTAAAAATTAAGATTTTAGAACGGAATTAAAGCCTAGGGTCGATAAATCAGACCGTTGGATCAAGGATTGGTTCCGAATTTAGAGAATTAGAACCAGATACGAAATATTTGCGGTCACAAAGAAAAAAAAAGGGTGCTACGGTCTCAGACTGAAAATTAAAACCTATAATTAAAACTAATAATTTAAACTATGAGAAATATCCTAAGTCTAAAACTAAAATTTTTACCTATGACCGAGGGCTGTGGAGAGAAATCTCGAAGATTCGAAGCTTGAATCTCAAAATCATGACTAGGTTCTCTATGGGTTTGTCCTCGAAGTTTTCTGGCTTCGGAATCCTAAAAAAATCCATTCTCTAATGAAATTTTGCCCAGCCTCCTGGGCGAATTAAGAAAAAAATCTTTTATAGGTTTTTCTTCAATTACGCACCCTTTTCTAGGCGTTTAACTAAATTGCGTGCCAATCTCCCGGTGCTTAATCGCTTTGAGTCAGTCACTGACTCATTGAGCGACCGGCTAACTTGCTCAGCGAGTTTCCTAGTCCTAATAGCATTAGGGCTAATTGCACACTTGTTAGTATGTGCGCAATCCGATTAAGCATTTCTTCATAAGTGCTCAATCAAGGAAACTTATGGGTCAAGGATAGTGAGGCTACGCTGGACGTAGGCCAATTGTGCGCTAGTGGTGGAGCGTTTGGGAAAGGAAGTTTGGTCTGAAAGGGGGAATGATTGCGCATTTGTGGTCTAGCATGCAATCGAATTATGCACGGGGTTTCAGGCGCTGAATTCGGGGTTGTCCGGGTGTGCTCTCTAGTATGAAATGCAGGACTATTGTTTCAGTTTGCTTTCCAGTTATATACTATTATTTCAGTATATAGTCTCCCTACGTTGGGTCATAAGCCATAGAGCTATTGTTTCAGCCTGTGTTTAACCATGTACTATTGCTTTAGTGCATGGTTCCCATATCAGGGTTATGAGGTCAAAGGTTGACGGAACAAATTTGTATATTTTGAGAGGGCAAAATGGGGGTGTCTACAAATGCCCCTCTTCTGCCCGCTCTTGTAAAGTAAGAATGCATCGAAGAAGTAGACACCCCTCATTCGAGGTATCTTCTCGTTTCTCTTGGGAAATCACAAATATGAATTAGTGATGCTGGCATGACATGCTTGGCTTTCTTATCTATCTGTGCAAGCTAAAATGGAGCATTTGAAGGGCAAATGGTAGCTATAGAAGGGCACATTCCGGGTCTGTGGGTGCATGGCACATCCCGTCGCATGGAGCGAGCTAACAGAGGGATTCTATGTAATTGAGGTACTGGGGTATCAATCAAATGTCCAAAATAAGGTCTAGGGACCGATAATAATAAAATAAAGTATCATGTAATATCGAAAGCTTTTGTAAGTCATGTTAGACCGGACGCATCATTGCTCACACCAATACCCATCAGGCGTTTCTTTTCCAGTAGGCATTTGTAAATTCTTAGATTAAATATACTTAATATTTAGTTTCCTAGGGGACTGGTTGGTTTGGGCTGGTAATTGAGGTGGGGATCTTGTGAGGTGTGATCAATTGAATTCTGCGTAGTGGCACGTGCGCTTGATTCATCTGGAGTCAGCCTCTAAGTTGGGAATTCTAGTCCTAATGTGTCTGAACAAATAATTCTACGTAGTGGAGTATGCACTTGATCCAATTTTGCATAGTGGAATATGCGCTTGATTGCGAGTTCAGGGGTTGGCCTGTAAGTTGGGTAGTTTAATCCTAATGTGTCTGAACAAATGATTCTGCGCAGTGGAGTATGCGCTTGATTGCAAGTTTAGGCGGTCTTAGGAGTTGCAGGTCGGGTTTAAGGGTAATTTATTGTGTGGGTGGTGGGGCGCTTAATCAATATTTTTTTTTTATTTAAAGAAAGGTGATATGGGTCTATTTATCTTGTTGCTTTGTTCTTTTTCTTTTCTTTTCTTTTTTTTTTTGTTTCCGTTTTTGAAGTAAGGGGTTTTTGCTTTATGAAGTAAGGAGTTTTTGAAAATTTAAAAATTTAGGGATTTTAACTTAAGATCAATTCGGTGGTAAAGCGACGTCGCTGAGTAGATTCACCAGTACGGGATTTATGGACCCGACTGTTATTGTGGTTGTTAAGACGACACTTGGCATGCCGGATACTCCGTCTAACCTTCTCGGTGAGTACTGATGATTGTATAACTATATATATATATATATATGAGGAATATTGAGTAAATCAAAAGAAAGTGGGTAGTACTTACCTGGGGGTGATACTTACCTGGATTGTGCGTAGTTTGTACGGTCTGGTAGTGTCATAGTGTCGTGATGGGACTTTAGAGATTTCTTCTCTTCAGGTTTGTTGTGGCAGGGCTTGGTGGTTGTGATGTGATGTCTTGGGGGAAATGATGTCATGATGGGACCGGGGAATTTTCCCTTTCTTTGGCTGTGTGTTGGGTGAGTCCTGGTGGGGTGTGGGGATCAATTCGGGAGAGAGAGAGTCTTTTGCTTTAGCGATGGGACATGATCAAACTTTTCCTATTTTTGTCATACGGCATGGCATGTGCTGTCGGAGTTTTTTTTCTTTTTTTTTCTTCAAGTAGTGATGTTCGCGATGGGACATGAGGGTAATTGGCGGTGGCATGCTGGTGGGATATTTGCGTGATGGGGCGTTGGTCTCTTTCTTTGGCAGATCTTGGGTTATAAAAGAAATCGCGTTGTGGTTGCGTCGTGATTGGCTTCGTCTTTGGGCGGTTTAGTTTAGGCTTTTCGTGATGGGTCATGAGGATATGGTTAATTTATTGCAATGGGACTGGATATTAAGGTGATCGCATGTGTACACATTATCGCGATGGGGATGGGTGATCTCAATGCTTCTTTCTTATGTAAGGGTATACGATGGGACTAATGAGTAAGTCTTTTTTTTTTATCTGCAGGAACAACCTGTGAGGCTACGCGATGGGACAAAAGAATTTTGGTCAAGATGGGATAAAAAGGTGAGGGTGCAGATTTTGTCCAAAATCAGGTATTGTGCATCTATTTTAGGTTGCTCAATATGATTGCGTGCCTATTTTCGAGCGTGCGATCTCAGGCTTGAGGGGTTATTTTCACGTGCGATTGTATTCTGCGTTATAATAGAAGCGTTTGATCAAGGTGTCACCAGGTCAGTGTACGGGTGACCTTTCGCATTGCGCGGCCGGGGTCGGCCATTTGATCAGGTTGCGCGATCTATTGACCTCGCGTGATCGGAGCATCGCACCATTGGCGCGGGCGATGGTTTCATTGGACGCTTGGGTCATAGCGCGTATTTTAGATTATGCACAGCGTGCGTAGCGCATGATCGAGTTAAGCGCATGTGTTCTGGTGCATGATTAAGTCCATACTCTATATAAGTGAGAGAGCTTTCATTTGTTTTTCATTCTCTGATTTAGTCTCGAGTTTTGACCATTTACTAGATGTCTTGTGTTCTGAAATTTGTGTTTTAGTGATATTGGGTGATCTAACCGTCCAATTGTGATGTCGTTTCTTCCTATGTTTATTATTTCCTGTGATCTCCATCCCGAGGTGATGCTCGTGGATGGCGTTATTCTGAGAATAGGCAGTATTGGGAATGAGAGCGCTTGTCTTCCCATCAATCCTTTTTAGGGAGCAGTGAAGGCAGCGTTGAGGAGGCGACGGTAGAGGTGGCGAAGATGGCGGAAGAGAAGGAGTAAAAAGTGGAGGGATGTGTTTTCCAACTAATAATCCCTGAAGCCTCCGATTGGACGTTTAGAGCAGAATCTGCTCCTAGCTTCGTCTCAGTTTTGAACCTAGTCTTCATTTTGGGATGTAGGTTAAAGTTTTAGGTTTTCGTTTTGGGTTGTATATTTAGGAGGTATGCCTCCGAAACTTGTAAGCTTCTGAGTTATGAATAAAGGGGCATTTCTTTTTGTTTCGTTGTGCATGTTTATTTGTTTAAACTTATTACTAGATTAATTGGATTTATCTAATTTGTTTGACTTAGTTTAGGGTTTAGTTTAGCTTGGAATTCAATTTGTTTTATAGGGTTTGTTTTAGTGGGTTTACTTGGTTCTGTTTGGTTTGTTGGGGGCATTTTCTTGGTCCTAAACAAGCTAGGGTCTCCCTTTAGAAAGTTTTTTATTGTTTTGTGTTGTTTAAGGTTTGATTTAACTTGAGTTTTGGTCTTTTGTTTGATTCAACATGAGACTTAAAAGGTGTGAATTTTTAAAGGTTCTAGATGGGTGTTAAATGTTTAAATCCTATTGGTTCATCTAGGCTTGGGGGGATTGGTGTTTCTTAGGGGGTTAAGTGTTGTGTGATTATTGGTCCATTTAGGTTAAGTGTTGTGTGATTATTGGTCCATTTAGGTTTGTCATGGATTGTGGTCTTTCAAAGGGGCTATGTGTTTAGTTTAGATTTAATTAGATTGGAAGGATTTAAAGGGGTGACACTTGTCATTTGGTAGTTCAGGGGGTATGGTTTATTAATGTGTGAGCTAAAAGTTTTAGGCTCTTGTTGTTTGTTTTGGATTTTTATTTCAAGTTTGGGATTAAACATTTTGGGGCATTTTTTGTTTATTAATATCTTTTCTTCCTTTCTCTTTTGTTTCCCGGGTGTTGGACCCGAGGAGTTGTGTTTATTAAGCGGATTCTTGAGAACGGACGGGATTGGTAATGCAGGGTAGCAGTCAAATTGCTGCCATGCTAAGGGAAGAGAGGAAGATGAGATTTTTATTTTCCCAAATAAATCTGAATTCGGGCATTGCCTGAACGTGCAGATTTTAAGTTTCTTATTTTAAGTTGTATATTCAGAGGGTATGCCCTCGGTATATTTTATAATTATTTATTTCATTTATGAAGAGATTATGTTTTTTTTTATTTCATTTGTAAATTCAGGTTTAGTTTATTTTGTAGCTTATTTGATAGCTTGTTTTGATTTGGTTTTGAGCGTGGAGCTCATTTATTTAACTTTGGTCTGATCTTATTTATTTATTTGGATCTGGGGTGCTCTGGGAGTAGTTATTTTAGTTTAGTTTAGTTTAATTTCAAGCGAATGGATGTGGTGGGCATTTTTTTTTAGTTTTGGTCTCAATTGGAGTATTTCGGTGATGTTGGGGATATTTTTCTTCTTTAGTTTTGCCTTAGTTGGGGCGAGTTTATTTAGTTTAGTTTTTGTTGGAGTGTGTAAATGATGTCAGGGCATTTTTTTGTGATTTTGGTCTTAGTTTGGAGCATTTTCTTTTAGATGTCGGGGTGCATATTTCTTCAAATCTGGAATGTTTTTGATTGGGCTTAGCAAGGGCGTGGTTTAGGCTAGTAATTTGTGTCGGAGATCAACTAATTTAGGGCCTATGAATATGCTGTTTTGGGCATTTTTTTTTGGGAATTGTTCTATTCACTCTGGGCGCATAAATTAATTACGCGCTAGAGGGTGGACGCGCACTCAGAGTGTTAGAAGGTTATTAAGTGCCAGTTTTTGGTCATTTGATCGATTTAAACGCAGGGTACCGGGTGCGTGATTAAGGCGGTGGCTGGTCATTGTATGGGTGACCATTGGAATTCACGTGCCACTATGTGGACGCCTTAAGTGATTACGTGCTAAGTAGGCCACGTGTAACCAGATGGTCGGGTTAGTTTGAGCGGGCGATGATTATTTTGCGAGCTTAAGATCAGTCGTGTGATCAGAAATAAACGCAGTGAGAGTGGCGCATGATTAGTTTGCACGCCTGGATTTACGCTCATGATTTAGCGGTGTCCTATAAATAGTTCAAAAATTTTCATTTTCATCGCGCGATCCGTGTTAGTCTCCGATTCATTGTTTACTTGTTTCTTTGTGCTCTAATTTGTGTTTTTTGTGATATCTTGCGATTCGGTCGTCAGTTTCAGGTGCCGTTTCTTTCGTTCTCTTTAGTTTTTTAAGCTCTTTGTTCTAGGATGGAGTCTAAGGGTGGTGGTAGGCATGACAATACTATTTCTAAGTTGGAGAGGATGTTAAGGGCGGAGATGGGTGATACTTCTGAGGCTCGGACCGACATTGTCGGGGAGGTGGATGTTGGGGAGGTAGTTGGAGAGGAGGTATTGGAGGTTGACCGGTCGAGGGTCAGGGAAGAGGTGCTCGAGACTGAGCAGGGGGTCGATCAGGATGAAGGTGAGAGAGCTGAGGGTGTGGCTACGGAGCACCAAGGTGAGGAGCATCGAGATCGCAGACACTTCCCACTAGAGGATTTCTTCGCTCAAGGCTGGGTAAGCATTCATGAGCAAGAGTTCTTCCACTTTCCTAGCCACTTAGGTTATGACATAGGCTTATTAGGATCTGGGAACCCTTCTAATTTATGTCAAACCTGCATTGATCCTTGGTTGTGTGCTCACTCATGCATCATGACGACATCTAGAGATAGGTCATGTTTCTATTCAGTCATTCTTATCATGTTTTGTGTGTTTGTTGTAAATTATTATTATGTTTGGGGCATATTTGACTTACTTTTAGTTTTAGATTCGTTCGTCTTTTGTCGTAGGTATGTGTTAGTCTAACTGTTATTGTTTGTGTTTCGTTCAATAGGAGCTCCCGTAGCTGGCTATCAGCTCGGCATGGATCGAGTCTCATACTTGGTATCGTGTCTTGCCGGAGTTTCAGTGGGCACGACTGGTGTCTTTAAGTTTTGGACCGATCCTGGAGCTAGAGCCCTTTCAGGTTGATCATGGCCTGATCGTTGCAATCTTGGAGAGGTGGAGGGAGGAGCATTAGGCGCTTCTCTTTCCAGTAGGCATGATGCTATCGACTCCGGAGGATTGGGTTCGGATCACCGGTCTTCGTTTCGAGGGAGAGCCGATCACAGGGCGGATGGCGGGGCATTATTTGAAGGTGTGTGAGGAGATCTTGGGTGTGCCGTATAGGTCGAGCAACTTGGGGCCAGGTGTAGGTCGAGTCACTTGGTTTTTTGATACATTTGTGAGTGGATTTGTCCCCTATGGGTGCCATTCAGAGATGAAGGTGACCTATGTGGTGCATTGTGCAGTAGTGACGAGTCGGGAGCCCGTAGCAGAGCCGGGGTTTGTTGTAAATAGGGTGCTTTCAGCATTTTTGATGCAATTCCTTGGTGCGGTACTCTTCTCTTCTTCGACTCGGGGATGCGTCACCGAGTTATTTTTGATGGTTCTCGGGGACTTGGATCAAGTCCCCACCTATGCGTGGGGTGCAGCCGCATTGGCGCATCTGTATGAGCAGCTTTACCATCGAGGACAGGGCGTCGCATCGATTGGAGTTTTTCTTCCCTTCCTCCAGGTGACTTTCAGTTAATTAATATCATAGCGTCTCTTTTTTTTAGTCTTTTAATGGTAACTATTCAGCGTTTCTTCTATTTTGCTTTCTAGTTCTGGGCGTATGACCATTTTACTTTTCTTCGTCCGGGAGTTCCATTGGAGGTGACGTTCACATTTCCGTTGATGCACGTGTGGAGGGAGGTGTTGAGGGGTCGATGTTGGTCTTCGGATCTTCAGACCGCGCGAGGCCTCTTTGAGGATATGCATGAGGGGCAGGTATAGATCGTCATGCGTACATTTTTTTTTCATTTTCTTTTTGGCATTTTTAGGTTCTGAGTCTTCATTGAGGGGTTGGCATGTTTACTTGGTTGTAGGTGATTTGGAGGCCGTATGTGGATGTGGAGGATGACGGCGTGCCCGTGATTCAGTCTGGCCGACCCTTCTTTGATGTGGACATATGGGTCTATTGTTTTGAAAGGGTGGAAAGGATCCACACTTCTCGAGTGGTACGGCAGTTGGGCCTTGCTCAGGGAGTCCCTCTGGAAATTCGCCACAGAGTGGCGAAGAGGATCACTAGCCCTCCTGGCTAAAACTTTGTGGAGCGAATGATGCTTCAGATAGCAAATTTTAGAGCATGGGGCACTAGGGTTATAGGGGCACGTGATGAGGCAGACACCTGGGAGTATGCACGGTGGTTTAGTGCATTGGGTGGTAGGCATCTCTTCACATGTCCCTTCCATAGGAGTGGCTCTTTCGCGATCGGTGGTTCGGAGTCCGCATCGACCATAAGGGAAAGGTTAGTTGCATTGGAGCAGGGCCATCTCACCACAAGCGTGCAGGGGGCATTAGACGCTCTCCATAGGGCGATGGAGCAAATGGGGTGTGCTCCTCGTCTGAATGCTCCTTAGCTTCCTCGGTTGCTCAAGCTAGGGCAGCAGAGGATGAGTTGGGGGCTCGGCTAGCGGAGACTCGATGGCTTTTGGTGAGTTAATTTATATTTTTTTATGTGAACTTGGTCTTCTGGTCATTCTGATACAGTTGTAGTGTCACATTTTATTTTATTTTATTTTTAACAGACTGCGGGGAGGGTGAGGTTGCTCGTCGGGCGGCGGTGATTGAGTTGTTACACAGTCAGCAATAGGTTGGCCAAGAGGTGGAGGCCAGCTTACGATCTTAGATTGACCGATTGGTAGTGTCTTTACAAATAAGGTTTTGTTAATTGTTGGCATTGTGAGCTTCCCAACTGATGTGTTTATTGTTATTCGTAGAGAGCCGAGCTTGTTGCTGGAGGTCTCGTTCCTATATTTGATCTATCTTCCGTTGCTTCCTCTAGTCGGGAGGATCCAGCGATGGCTCAGCTTCAGGCCGAGCTAGATCATTGGGTGAGTTCCATTCAATCTTTTATCTTGTTTGTGTCGTTGCATTAGTTTGTTAGGTGCCATTGTTTTGCTTTCTTAGTAGCTTACTAATATGATACATTATTTCAGTGTCAGGTTGCCGAGGATCTTTAGGTGAGGGGGGTGACTGTTGCCTATCTACACCCAGAGAGCCAGTTGTAGTTTTTTTTTTGGTGTAACTCTATTTAGGTTATTTTATCTTTATTTTATTCTGATATGTTTTATGTTGGTTTGTTTGGTTCTTTGTGCAGGCTGTTTCAGACTCTGCTCCCGAGGCTCCCCGTCAGGATTCAGTTCCTATTCCTACTTCGGTATGTTTTAGTTATTGTGTTCATAGTTTATTTGTCATTACAATATTTTTCTAATGTATTTGCTTAATCTTGTTACAACTGCCTACGTTCGTTGTTCCTTCCATGCCTCCTGCTTATCCAGTGACTGCTGAGACGGTTGGGTGACTCCTGGAGGAGAGGCGGGCCCTGGTATGGTTCTCTTCTTTTCAAAGTTTTTTTTTCATGTATATATTAGTTTTCCTTTGACTTGGCATGATTATTCAGGTCCGTCAGCTTGAGGAGGCACGCCTAGAGGCGGCATGAGCGCATGCCACTTCTGAGGCGAGACGAGTCCTTGGGGAGACGCCGAGTCATGAGGACCTGGTTATTGAGATGATGGCTACACAGAGGACTCAGACTAAGGCATTGGAGGTGACACGTCGGATGACGCGAGCAGAGATGCAGGCGTCCCTGGATGGGCTGCAGTATCGTTTGATGAGGAGTGAGCGGGGGATACATAGGATGGCTCGTCAGCTTGGTGGGTTGGAGTCGAGGGCTGTGGGTTCCTCGGCCGGGCAGTCTCGTCACACGTCCCATGATCGTGTCAGGGGTGGTGCTCGCGAGGATTCTGTTGTTCGTGAGGTTCTTATGAGGTATCCTCCTCATTCGCGATCGAGGCGATCTGCTAGTCAGGCGAGTGAGGGGGGTTCTGTGGCGGGGCCCCATCGTCTAGAGGTTTTGAGTACTCCGGGTACAAAGATTGTGTTTTCAGAGGACCAGTCTATGGACCTTCGAGCTGATAATACTGGGGATAGCGGTGATAGACCATCCCAGCAATAGCGTAGGGAGTAGGTGTGTATGTCTGCGTTTTTGTATCCATAGCCTGTGTGTGTTGTATATATTGGGGGGATGCCCCTGGTGACAAGTAAAAAAGAAATGAAAAGATTTTGATATATATATAGAGATTTTTGGTTTAGAAGTACCTGATTAGCTCGCTTTCTTTTAGTTACCTCTTGTGTCTACTTTTGCTTCTTCTTTTTTTCTTTTAGTTGCTTTAGCACCATCGACTGTCATTGGGACTTGGATGCTTGTTGAGCTGGCCCAGTGACGGTTGAAGGTTGCCTCATATCTGCATATATGAGAGTAATGCTGTCAGTAGTTTTGTTCTCCCCCTTGCTAGTTGTCAAGGGAGGTAAGTGTCTCAGACTGGGGTCTGGTAGCAAAAGATGAATATGTGCTCTTTTTTTTCATTCTTTCTTTTTTTTTCTTTAAAAAAAAAAATGAAAATAATGCAACAGAGAAAGCAAATAGCTAAAATAGAAATAATAATAAAAAGTAATAAATAATAAAAAATAAAAATGCCCCAGTGTAAGAGCGTGGTAGGATTGGCAGTATGGTATCTCCGGTAGCACTTTCCGGATAGTAACTTCATTGTTCCTCATCTTCTTTGTGGACAAGCTGGCGCTTCTGATATGATTCTTCTTCTAATCTAAAGAAATGCCCCAGGAGCGTCAAGATGAAATGGAGCTTTTCTGGGTTTCGAGATGAGCATTCTGGGTCTATAAGCAGTCATGGGTATTTGGTGAGTTAGTTTTGAAGAAAAGTTGGCCGATACTGTCATTGAACTGGAGAGGTCTCTTTGATTAGGTCAGTTGTATACAGGGGTCTATCCTTGGACGGTGGTCATCCTATCCCATGGTTATTAGGGAGAAGTATGGTAGGTATAGTAGGTGATTGCATCAGTCGTCATTCATCAGTTTTCAGTTTCATATCTAGGAGCATCCTGTAAGGCTTCTGATTTATCGTTCGGAAATAAAAATAGACGAGGGGGTAAGGCTCAGTGATATGAGGAATAGTTTGTATCTAATACTTCCCAAAAGGGATGAGTAACAATCTTTTTCTCAGAGGGATAGGAGATGCCATAATTGAGCTCTTCGTCATGTTTTAGTACCATTAAAATCTCACATTCTATGGCTAGCAAGAGTTTATCCTCCTCCCGTCACCTTACGATGACATCTAGTGGTATGGGGACATCAGTGATGCCCTCGCAGCTTTCTTATACACTTCTAGTAAAGTTACCAGAGAGGTCCTCACAACTTGCTTATGCTTCCTTGAGCTCATTGACTTGTTCATTCGTTGTAATGTTCTCACTAGATTTTTTATATGTAAATGTATTTTTTTTTAAAGCTTCCTGCTAGTGCAAGAATAATGAGTTTTGATTTAACCTAACATCTTTATTTTTTTTTGCTGTAACGTCTCCTCCAATGGCGGGGGAAGGCAAATGAGGATGGGGTGTTACTCATGCTTTTGAAAGGGGTTAGATAGGTTACTAGTCCTGTAATCAAATTGCTTGAGTGAGAAAAGGTGGGCGATAAATTGGAGGTCTTAAGGATATTCTGAGAATTGAAGGTGTACGACCAATGAATGGGTCGTGTCGACTACAGGGGTGATAAGTATAAGTATTCAACCACGAGATGTGATGATCACAAGGCTAGGGGTAATATTTTCTAAGGTACATGGGTTCCAAGGGCTAGGATGTTCTTCCCATCATGGTTTGCCAGTTTGTAGGCATTTCCAGGGTATGCAGCTGTTATGATGTAAGGGCCTTCCCAGTTCGGTTTTAGTTTTCCTTTCGAATGGGCGTGCTTGGAAGGCATGATTTTCTTTAAGACTAATTCTCCAATATTAAAGGTTCATTCAAGGACTTTCTTATCGTAAGCCTTGGCCACTCTCCTCTAATATACTTGAGCGTGATCAGCTGCCCTTAAATGTGTTTCATTGAGCTACTCTAGCTGCGTGAGTAGGGAAATTCTCTTCTCGTCTAAGGATAGCTCATCGTCGAGTTGAATCTGTAAGGATGGGGTTTGGCCAGTGGTCGTACGAATAGAGATCCTATAGGCCCAGAGTGCTTCTGGTAGTCATTCAAGCCAGTCGGCTCCATTGCTTGTTTCTACAGTGCGTTTTAGGATTTGAATTAGCATTTTGTTCGTAGCTTTTGCCTGTCCATTGCCTTGAGGGTAGAACGGTGATGAGTGGCATAGATCAATGTCGTACTTCTTGCATAACTTCTTCGTCTTCTCTGTGATAAACTACGGTCCGTTGTCAGTGATAAACATCCTGGGTACTCCAAACCTGATGATGATATTCTGAAGGATAAACTTTATAAGTGTTGAAGCGGTGATTCTGACATAGGATTCAACTTCTGCCCATTTGGTGTAGTATTCTGTTGCTGTAGCTATGAATGTGTGCTTGCAAGTATTCCCAACGGTGTCTATGAAAGGTCCAATGATATCGTAGGCCCACATCAAAAATGGCCATGGCGAGGTTATAGTATTCGATGCAACTGATGGAGCTTTGATGAATGCGACATGTTCTTGGCATTGTTTGCAAGATTGGACGTAGAGGTGGCAATCTCTGATCCTTGTCGGCCAGAAGTAGCCTTGTCGTGTAACTTGATCGGCGAGTCTCTGTCTACTGGAGTGGGTGTCGTAGGCACTGGCATGTGCTTCTCGGATAATATATTGTCCTTCGACAGTCATGATACATCATAGTAGTACTCCTTTAGTGAAGGCTTCTTTATATAATGTTTCATCGAGTATGCAGAATCATGCGCATCGGTTCCTTATAGTCTTTTCTTCGATCTTCGTGGTGTATGGAAGGACGTGTTGATGCTTCAAGAAGTTTCAGATATCGAAATGCCACTGTTGTCCATCATCGGTCGTTGATTTATCAAATCTAAACATAGCGACTTTAGTTTCAGTCTTGACGTGCCATTCCAGGGTGATTGCTTCTTTCGATCTTGTACTTGTGGGGAGGACGGGTAATTCTCTCTTGACGGTCCATGCTACCTCATGGGCGGGCACTGTCAGCTTCTCGATGAAGAAGGTCTTGGTATATTGCCCGATGGGTATTTGAATGACCAAGGCTATCATGGCTAAGGAATTTGTGAGCTCATTTTCTAATCTACGGATGTGCGTGAAAAATATTCTTTCAAATTTCTTTACTAAATATTGAGTGGTTTCTAGGTATGCCATTAGTCTCCTTTCCTTAGTTTTCCATTCTCCTATGACTTACGAAATTACTAGTTTAGAATCACCGATGGTTTTTAACTATTTAACAAATAATTGTAGCGCTGCTCGTAGTCCAGCTATAAAGGCTTCGTATTCTGCGACACTATTAATGATAGGAAAATCTAATTGAAAAGCTTTAGGTATAACTACTCCTTCTGGGCTTAGGAGGACTATCCTGATGCCTTTTCCTTTATGATTTAGAGAGCCATAAAAAAAAAGGGTCCATGAGGTCTTATCGGGCTATTCGTTATGAATCATGAATAGGTCCTTATCAGGAAAATTAACGTGTATGGATTCGTCACTAGGGAGTGGGAGATCTGCAAGGTAATCAGTGATTGCATGCCCTTTGATCGACTTCTGCATGACATAAGTGATATCAAATTCTTACGGGAGCATATGCCAACGAGCGATCTTTCCTGAGGTTGCGGGCTTTTCAAATACGTACTACAGAGGATCCATTCGGGCTAGTACTAGTATTTTATGTGCTCCAAAGTAGTGTCGTAATTTGATAGAGGCCTTCACCAATGTGAGGCAAGTCTTCTCCATTGAAGTATATTTTCGTTCATATTCGACCCTCGTCCTACTGAGGTAGTAGATAGCCTTCTCTCTCTTGCCATCTTCTTCATATTATCCTAGAATTATCGCTGAGAGGTATAGAATTAGGGGTCTTTCGAGGACAGGTTGTGATAGCATTGGTAGGTTAAGAAGGTACTTCTTGATGTTGTCGAAGGCTTGCTGACACTGATCATCCCATTTGTACTCAGCTTCTCCTTTAAGTAGTTTATAGAAAGGATCACATCTGTCCAAATGCTGGGAGATAAATCTTCTGATGGATTGCAATCTTCCTATTAGGCCTCGTAACTCTTTAATATTATTGGGAGGCGGCATCTCGAGGATGGCTCTGACTTTTACAGGGCCAACTTCGATCTCTCGCTTGCTAACTATGAAACCAAGTAATTTTTCGGAAGTGACCCCAAAGACACATTTCTTTGGGTTCATTTTTAGCTGATATTTCTTGGCTCTTTGTAACACAAGTCCAAGCGCTTCAATATGTCCTACTCCCATTTGGGACTTCACTAATATGTCATCGACGTAGACTTCTACATACTTATGCATCATGTCGTGAAAGATAGCCATCATGGCACATTGATATGTGGCTCCTGCGTTCTTGAGCCCAAAAGGCATAACGACGTAACAGTATGTTCCCCATAGTGTGGTGAAGGAGGTCTTCTCTTGGTCGAACTCTACGGATTTAATCTGATTATATCCAGAGAGACCGTCTATAAGGGAAAGCATCTCATGTCCAGCGGTGCTGTTGACTAGAGTGTCAATGTGTGGAAGTGGGAAGTCAACTTTTGGGCATGCCTGATTGAGGTTTCGGAAGTCGATGCAAAACCGTACTCTGCCGTCTTTCTTGGTGACAGGTACTATATTGGTGACCCACTTAGGGTAAAGAACGACTCGGATAAATTTGGTTTTGTGTAACTTGTCGACTTCCTCTTTAAGTTGGAGGGTAGTTTGTGGGTGCATCTTGCAGAGTTTCTGCTTAACAGGCTTTGCGTCGGGTTCTAAGATGAGGCGATGTTCTACTAAACTTGGGTCTAAACCGGGCATGTCCTCGTAGGACCATGCGAAGGAATAGAGGTGCTCTTGCAGGACATGTGTAATTTGTTGGCATTCCTTGGATTTAAGTGTTGCGCTAATCAGTAGCTTCTTGGGTTTCTCTTCAGTGCCAAAGTTAAGTTCTTTCGTGGGTTCTGCGATAGCTTGGGTTTGCTCATCGGAACTCTTGATAACCCATTGGAAGTCTAGTGCCTCCTCGGCAACTGGTGCTCTTTCTTCGTCCTTGGTAAGTTCGTATACTATGAAATTACTATATTGGGGATTTGAATTTATGAAAGGTAACCCTTCATAGGTATAATATATGACTGAAAGATCTTCGGTAAGGTGAAGGTCAAGACTACTGATTCTTCTCTCAAAGTCATGAAGCATCTTGTTCGTTATGATCACTAGCTTATTGTCTAGCCGGGATGCTTTACGTCCTCGTGCGGGGAATGGGATAGAAACCTTTGGAGAACAGTCTCCTTGTTGGTTACAAATTTGGTTCGGGACGACGAGTTCCCTTTCTTTTTTGGGGTTTTCTGATTTTTTTAGATTTTATATTTTTGAATTTTTAGGGTTTTCTATTTTTTCTATTGTTTTGATTTTTGACAATAAATATGAGACAGGTACGGACGCCTCAAGGGGCGCCGAGAGAATTTCTTCCTCTAGCTGAGGGAGTGGGACGGCTGCTAGAGTCGTTCAGGTGATTCTTTGGAAAATGTAGACTTGTGAATTTGGCAATTTTTTTTGGAGTCCTCATCTAATGAGATCTTTTGAATGAGTGAAGCTGGTAACAGCGAAACTAAGGCTTGGACTTCTTCTGTCACATTGATCGCCTATTATTCGAAGAAGCTCTGAAGATCGTAGTCAATTGAACTATCATCATCGTAGTTGTAACAGTGTTGTTCTTCCCATCGAGGGGGATCTCCCAAAGGATCCTCAGGGGTAGCGAGTTCTTTTCCTTGATCTTCATAATTCATTAAGATGAGTGCACATGCTTGACAACGAGGTTGATAATGGTGAAGAATGAAGGAGAATTCCCAAGGATATTCCCATCCTTCTAGGTTAGAGTCGAAGACAGTATCGAATTCATGTTCTGGATCTGATAGTGCTTGAAGTCCTAAATTAGCTCGCTCCGCTAACTCGAGTGCCAGGAGGTCTATCCAGTAGTCCTCGTCATCACTCGGGGGAGGTTGCCATTCTTCCACGAGATATTTCCAAAATATTTAGAGTTGTGGTGAATCTGGGGATGTAGAAGTGTTTGGTTCATGTTCCGAGTGACGCAAGTGTTTCCCCCTAGGTCAACTAGATGATCATTGGGATTTTCTGTTTCTTACACCGGTGGCCGAGTTGGTATGTCATTCTTTGTGTCGGTGGTCACGAGGTTGGAGTGATTTGATTCTTCTATTGTAGAGTGTCGAGTTCAACTAGCGAAACGCTCTAATATGCTGATGCATGCCATACAGCGGGGTTGGTATGGGTAAGAGATACAAGGGGAGTCCCAAGGGCATTCCCATCTCTCAAGACCAAGGCCGAGGCAGATGCTAAACAAGTTTTCACTTTCTTGTGGAGTATCATCTCTTTCTCATGTTAAGCATGAGTGCTCTTCACCATCTTACAAGGCAGCTGTGTGAAATCTTCGTCGTCAATGGATTTCGAATCTTCTACTCGAGGGTCGGGTTCTGGAGGTTCTTCTCTCCTCTCTTTTGTAAATTCCTTTGTGTCAAACATGGGCTTGACTCCTTCGAGCAATTTATCAATATCGTCGTTTAGATTTGTTAAATTGTTGAACGCTTTAGTCATTTGCTCAATTTCTAACTCTTGGGATCTAGTAAAGGACACTTCCTTATGCTTTGGCACATCTGCTTTCTCAGTGGTTCCATAGGCGAAGTGGTCATATAGAGACCAGTTTGGTGAGGTAGGGGACAAGTCGGCTTGCGGGCCGTCCAATTGGTATCCCAACCCTATGTGCTTACGTATTTGCATTGGGACAATGAGTCCTACACGACCTTGTTTATTTTTTCTGAGTCTGGTGTGAGGGATGTATCCAAGATGGTACATAAGGTCCCACCCTTTTATCGCGGTAGGGTTGATGGCATAGAGTTTGGCGAGGTATGGGCCAACCACTCTTCTCATTAATTTTTGTTGACACATTGGGGGTGAACTAGGAGGTGTAGGGGGATGGACTTCCACAATGGTTGTCTCATTAGGGATTGGAGTCTTTTAAATATGACTTGTGTTCAACACATAGTCGTGAGGAGTTGGTATGCTCACCGCGTAATTAGTATCCATCTCTTGGAGGGGTGTATCGGCATATATACGGACGATGGAGTCCTCGTATGGGAATTTGACACATTAATGGTATGTGGATACGACGGCCTTCATCGACTCAAACCATTTCCTTCCTAAAATGAGATTGTACGTACTAGCAGAATCAGAAACATGGAAGGTAACGTCTATCGTTACAGGTTCGAGGCAAACCAGTAGCTTGATAGTTCCTTTGATAAAGCGACGCGACCCATCATAAGCTATGAGTGACAGTGCGGAGGGCCTACCATCCTGCTCCGTGTATTCAAGCTTCATTAACGTGGTGAGAGGGCAGATGTTAAGTCCTGCTCCCGAGTCAACGAGTGCGTATGGTATGAAGAATCCTCTAATTATGACTGTAAGATATATGGGGGCCGCACTCCCGTAGAGTGACTATTTAGGCATGTCTGTGTCTACAAAAGGGAGCGCAGGAGGTTGCGCCATGACCAAGGTGATTTGATGAAGCTCATCCAGGGTCATATCCTCATCTACTTGTGTGTCTTCAAGTGTCCTTACCAAAAATCGGTGATTATCAGGCGATTTCTTGATGAGTTCTAGTATGGATATCTGGGCTGAGATCTTCTAGAGATATCACAGAAGGTCGTATTCTTTTCCTGGCTCGAGTACAGTTTCTTTGCCTGGCCGATGGGCCTTAGATGCTGGTGGTTGGAATGGTTGAAGTGCAAGAAATGGTGGAGGGATGATGTGAGGTGGGGGAGGCAAGTTAGCTTCTCTTTCTCTCACATTCCCCTCTGGTGGTTGTGCGTTCGTGGAAGCCTTATTTCGAGGGAAAGGTAGAGGCGGGTAATTGGTTCCTGATTTGAGAATCGGGCAAGTCGATTGTTGACCGAACCCGTCGTGGATTGATTCAGATGTATTCATGAAATGGGTGAAATTCGAGGTTGGAACGCGTACCTGAATGGTGCCTCTCTAAGGTTGGAGGTACTATGTGTAGTCTTCCTCTTCTAGGAAAGCAGAGACTAGCGTCTCACACTGGTCAGGATGTTTTTCTGGTTCACTTTCTTTTAGGTTGAGCGAATGCTCGGTTGTTATTTCATTTTCTTGGCTTTGAGTCTTCCATGTGACACTTTCTACCCATGCAACAATTTGGGCCGCAGTTTGAAGTACGTGATCTCTGTACTCGGGTTCAGAATAGGACAAAGGGAGCAGTAATGGTGTTGGTTTAGGATTTGCAGGGGTTGGAGGTTTCGGTGGGTGACTGTGGAGGAGTGGTCTACTAGCCCTAAAGGAATGGACTTTTATCTGAGTGAATTTTAGATAAGGAGGTGGATTCGGCGGGGCGATGCGAGTGATCAGGGCTGAGGGCTACGGTGGTGAAGGAGCTCTTGCTGGTGTGGCAGAAGTAGTAGAGGGTTGAATACGAGTGATTAAGGTGGAAGGTTGGAAGGAGGATCGACCGGAGAGATCTACGGTGGTGACTTGAGCCTGTGTTGCTTGGTTGTGGTTGGGCATGGGGTTATTAACGATCTCTAAATTTTGTTGGGGTTGGTTATTATTAGGGTTAGGATTCCTAAGCACTTTTCAATCAATCTGACTTCGGTCATTCATACCATAGATTATGTCCTTGAGGACCAAACAGTCCTCTAGGTTGTGTCTCACGTATCGATGGAAGGCACAATATTTACTATAGTCTAAATTTTTCGCCCATGGGTGGGGTTTCTCCTATAAGAATCAGAGGAGATTCTGAGTGTTAAGGAGACAAAAGATATTGGGGATTATGCCTGGTAAAGGGGGATAGTGTTCTCGCCTTGGCTGGTAGGGGCCTCTAGCTGGGTTAAAGTTCTGCGGTGGGAGCACACTATTGTAATTCAGCAAGTGGGCCTGTCGATTCTATGTCATGTTTTGATTCTGGTAGGTGTTGGGATATTGATTTCTATTCTGATACTGGCCATGATTCTTGTTCTGGCTTTGGTTTGCATATCTTTGCTGATTAGTGCCTTTGTTTTGGTTTATGTATTGTTGCTGATTTTGATTTTGTCCGAAGTTTCGCGGGTGGAAATTTCTGTTCATAGAGTTTTGTCCTTGATTAACAACAGTGTTGACCTGTTCAGTTCCTAAGTCTTTCTTATTATTTTTCGATTTCGATTCACTGGAAGGGCCTATTTTTGGCATGACTATGGATAGTGCAAGATCTCCACCTTTAATGTGTTGCGTTAGTCGGGATGCCCGATAGTGGAGTGCGATGAAGTTGGGGCAATCACTTATGACAAGTGTGCTCTTTAACGATTCTCTAGAATTATTGATGATAATGTCTACCGAATCCTTCTCTTTCATTGAGGTGCCAGGCCTAGTAGCGAGTTTTCTCTATCTGACGACAAAGTCGGTAAATTATTCATCTGGTCCTTGCTTAGCTGCCATTAGATCGTTGAGACTAACTATCTCTGGATCAAGTGTTTATATTGGTCTAGGAATTGACCGACTAATTCATCGAAGGTCTCTATCTTATAAAGCGGGAGTCCCGCAAATCAATATAAAGCTTCTCCTTCTTATAAGCATTGGAAATAGTAAATGAGAAGTCCTTGATTATCACGTATGGGTCGGCAATCATTATAAAAGAGGGCCAAGTGATGATTCAGATTTCACGTGCCATTATATTTGGTAAATTTCGGTGGCTTAAACCCTATTGATAAATTAAACTCGACGTCTCGGGAAAATTTGTCGAATCTGAACACTCTCTCTTGGCCGTGTACTCATCGAACATTTTAGGGAGATCTTCGATTTTAACGATGCTGCCTTTTGGAGTGACCTGTGAGCAAACCTTGTCTAAAGAGTCATCGTCAAAGAATGTATGGGCATGTTGTCTCAATGGTGTGGCATGGGCCGACACCATGCTCAGGGTAGGAGGTGGCCTCTCTTGTCGCTCTAATTCTTTTGAAAATTGTCGTGACCTAATGGTTTCGTATGCAGCGGCCAACCCTCGAAGAAATTCTTTGGAGTCGTTGTCTCCTCTTTGTATTATTTGAATACTGAGCTCTACGATATGTTGAGCGGTGAGGTTTTATCCGGTGTTACCATCTCTCCCATTATGATTATTACCGGCGTGTGGGGTAGAGAAGGGATTTTCTTACTCGCTAGCCACGTTAACCTCAGGTTGTTGTGGGTTGGAATTGTGAAATGTTTCTTCTTCGTGCGTGGGGTTGTTATGATATCCCCACAATGGTGGGTCTACTAAACTCACTCTTCGCATACCAGACATCTCGAGTCTTTGACGAAGACTCATATATATATAAAAGGGACTCTAAATGACACAATAGAAAGAGAAACTAAAATAGGGAGATAAGATGAAAACTAACTATCTAGAAAATGAGAGTTTGCAAAAGTGTCCAATCGCAATTGCCAGTCTATTGGTGCGCGCTTTTTTTGGGTTCCTCTCGGTCCCCGTTGAATCGGTGGCTCTAATTTTTTCCAAGTGGACTCTAGCGATGCGGCGTTTGGAATAGTGGAGATAAAAAAAATAAAGGGTTTTCTAGGAAGGTTCCTAGTTTGTTACGATTGCCAGCTGCAGATATTTATCGATGCTGCAACATGTCAATGATCATGCTTGAGAGCGGGAATGGGTTACTTTCATACTGAATCGTCTGCTTGCGAACGTCAGTAGATATGTCTTTTTCTTAATTTAGATAGTTTAATTTACCTTTTGTTTCCCTTTAGAGTTATAGTTCTAGTCAGTTTAGACTTCCTTGATTCAATTGTAAGTTTGGTTGTGAATTTGTTAGGGTGAGTGGATCTATTCTAATATTATGATTCTATTAGGGGTCTAATTAATTTAATTTCCTAATCTTATTAGAATTCTAATTAATTTAATATCCTCATACTACTAAGAGTCCGATTAATTGTAGTCTCCTAATCCCATTAGAAGTCTGATAGTTATCAAGTTTCTTAATTATACTAGGGGTGCACATGTAGTAGTCTTGATGAAACTCTAATTAATTTTAGCATGCTAATTGTACTGGAATTTAGATTGAGCAAATATACTAGTTGTGTTGGAATTCTAATTAAGTCAAGTATAACGGTCTTACTAGAATTCTAATCAAAGTAGAAAACTAATTTCACTGAAACTCTAATTTAAGCAAAGGAATTAATTTTTATTAAAATCCAATTAAAACAAATAGACTGATTTTCTTAAAAATCTAATTGAAATAAATAAACTAATTTTATTAAAATTCTAATTGAAGCAATGAATTAACTATACTAAAGTAAGATATTAACCAATTAAAATCTGATTTGAAGAAATTGATCGATCACACTAGAATCTAATTAACTTAACTAATTAGTTATGCTAAAATAAAATAAATCTACTGATTAATTATACTAAAAATTAAGTAAAAATAAATAATTAATTCTAAAATTCCTAAAAAAAAGGGGTTTTGGACAAATCGGATGACTAAGGAGGATTAGCCTCATTCCCGAGTACCCTCCGTAATCTCCCTTGGGCAAATCGGATGGCTGAGATTGAAGATAAATTGAATTTTGAACTATAAAATAGTATTTTAGATTTTTCAGAATTGATTTCGGAATACTAATTATGAATTGAATCATGAACTATAATTATAGAAACTAATATTAGTATTTAGGATTTTGAAGATATTAAAATAAAAAATTAAAATTAAAATTAAAATTTCTAGGACTGAATTTGTGTCCGAAATAAAAAAATCAGGCCATATGATTAAGGACTGGTTCTGGAATCTAACGATTAGAACCAGAAATTAATGATATTATTGGAAATTAAGATTTTAGAACAGAATTAAAGCCTAGGGTCGATAAATCAGACCGTCGGATCAAGGACTGGTTCCGAATTCGGAGAATTAGAACCTGATATGAAATATTTGAGGTCTAAATAAAAAAAAAAGGGTGCTACGGTCTCGGACTGAAAATTAAAACCTATAATTAAAATTAATAATTTAAATTATGAGAAATTCCCTAAGGCTAAAACTAAGATTTTTACCAAGGACTAGGGGCTGTGGAGAGAAATCTCGAAGATTCGAAGCTTGAATATCGAAATCATGACTAGGTTCTCTATGGGTTTGTCCTCGGAGTTCTCTAGCTTCAGAATCCCAAAAAAAATCTGTTCTCTCTCGAAATTTTGCCCAGCCTCCTGGGTGAATTAAGAAAAAAATCTTTATAAGTTTTTCTTCAGTTATGCGACCTTTTCCCGGCGTTTAACTGAATTACGTGTCCGTTTCTTGGTGCTTAATCGCTTTGAGTCGGTCACCGACTCAGTGAGCGACAGACTGACTTGCCCAACGAGTTTGCTAGTCATAATAGCGTTAGGGCTAATTGCGCGCTTGTTAGTACGTGCACAATCCGATTAAGCATTTCTTCAGAAGCTCTCAATCAAGGAAACTTAGGGGTCAAGGACTGTGAGGCTAGGCCAAGTGTAGGCCAATTGCGCGCAAGTGGTGGAGCGCTCAATCTGATTGAGTGTTTGATTTCAGACGCGTGATCGAGTCTCGAGATAGTCTGGGAAAGGAAGTTTGGTCTAAAAGGGGGATTGATTGCGCGTTTGTGATCTAGCTTGCAATCAAATTACTCGCGGGGTTTCAGGCGCTTAATTCGGGATTGTCTGGGTCTGGTCTCTAGTCTGAAATGCAAGACTATTGTTTCAGTCTGCATTCCGACTATAAACTATTGTTTCAGTATATAGTCTCCCTACATTGGGTCTTGGCCCACAGAGTTATTGTTTCAGCCTGTATTCAGCCATGTACTATTGCTTCAGTACTTGGTTCTCATATCAGGGTTATGAGGACAAAGGTTGACCGAACAAATTTGTATATTCCGAGAGGGCAAAATGGGGGTGTCTACAATAATGGGTGGCAAGTCCTACATCAAGATGAAGAGGTGTCAAATCCTGCAGGTAAAGCATGCTTGCCCAAAGAATGGACAAGGCAGCAAAATAAAACTAATTTGATTACCTTGCCAGCAATCCCGAAATTCGAGATATGGGTGTACTGTTGATCGAGTAGACCAGTACGGACTGCCTCACCCTGCATTTTGTACCAAGGCTGGGAAAAGCACTGCACTACCAGAAGCTGCTCCCCATGTGGATCTTAGACCACCTATGGTCTCTCCTCTTGCCCTTCCTCTTGCCCGTGCTCTTCCTCACTCGACATCCTAAGATGGAAACAAGCAACAGTACCAAAACATGTCAGTAGCAAGAAACCGATTGCTGCAAGCGAAATGAAGGTAAGTATGCCTCTCTCATTTCTCCCATCAATCTTAAACTATCATCATTCCTAAAGAAATACATTAGAAAGAGTGGGAGGCCCGAAACCCCCCACATTTAAAAATTTAGAAAGCAATATATATATATATATTAAAAACAAATAAAAAGGAGAAAGAAAAACAACCTAAAAATGTGTGTAGATTTATGTAACCCAAAATCCAAAAAAAAAAAATGTGTGTACATTTATGTAACTAAAAATCCAAAAAAAGAAAACAAACAAAAAATGTGTGTACATTTATGTAACAAAAATTCAAAAAAAGAGAGAAGAAAAAAGTAACAAATATCCAAAAAAAAAAGAAGAAAAAAAAATAATATATATATATATATATATATATAAACATACACAAAAAAAAGAGGGTCTTTCTTTTTTCCAACAATCAAAAAAAAAAAGAAAAAAAGAAAAAAAAGTCTTTCTTTTCCAAACAAACAAAAATAATATATATACACAATAATCATGCAAAAGTAAAACAAATAATAATTAAACATCTTGCATTGCACACAAAAAAGCCATCTAGATCCACACAAGAAAGAAAAAAAAGAGAAAAAAGAGTAATCACATTAACAAGTGAAGAAATGGAGTAGGGCATCACAAAAAATAATATTTTTGCCCAAAATCGAGGCCAATGCACATGGAAGAAATCAAATGAGTCATAAATAATCATACTTGCAAGAAAAATCACCCATTCATCATCTAAAAGAGCAAAAATCCTAACCACATTGCAAATTATTCAAGAAAAATAAAAAAAAGAGAATGAGGAAGCATTGATTACTTTCAAGAAAAATGGATCCTTGATCCGGCGTAGAGCGTGTAGTTGAACGGCAGGAGTAAACGTCGACAACAAAACAAGGATCAAAGTAACTCAAATGAACCCTAGGAGGAGGTTCCGTTTCGGTTTGGAGAGGGGGAGAGGAATAGATTTTGAAAATGGCCCCTTTTGGCTCGGGCTCGATGGTTTTATAAACCCTCCCCAGTTTGGCTTGGCGTGTATATAATACACGCCAAGCAAGTTTTGACCCAAATGTGGCCTGGCGTGTGTAATACACACGCCAAGCCAAACCTGACCCAATTTGGCTTACTGTGCATAATACACACGCCAAGCTCTTCCTAGCCAAGTTTGGCTTTACGTGTGTATTGTACACACCAAGTTTGATACTCCTCGGACCCCAAATGGTGAACATGCTCCAAGGACAGTGCGTCAATCTCCATTTGATCTGCTTGGGAGGCAGTGCTAGAATAAATGGTTTAGGATTGATGAGCATCAGTCAAAGTCCGAAACACACAAAAAATCCCATATAAAATAACAAAAAAATCCCACATAAATCCACATAAAATCACAAAAACAATTCACATAAAATAACGAAAAATTCGCATAAAATAAATGCACATATGTATGTGTCTTTTGAAAAGCGGCGCGTAATCCCAAAAAGTGTTGCGATATTAATTCACTTTGTTAGGGCAATCGTGCTAAATTAACTTCAAGATCGATGGGTTCTCCTAACGACCTTAAACCTTGCTTCACGCAGGGGCACCCGTGACCGGTCAAATAAGGCAATCAATGCTTAGTGTGACTGGACAGAAGTTGTGGATCTTCGCAGTTTTTTTACTTCACGCCTATCTTTGAGTATGGGTCGATCACCCTCGCACTTACGGAGCTGTTTTATTCAGAATGAAACTTAAGCATCAAACATCTTCAATCATCTCGAGAAGTGAATGTTTTTTCCAGCATATTGGGCTTTCGCAACTCGCTCCACCTCGATTATACCCAGTAATGTCACTAAGCGCTTGGGGACCGATAACCTTGAGCAATGGACGCTTTTTTTTTATATACAGGGCTTTCGTATACTCACCGTATTACCCACCTAATATTTGAGGTTTGTCCTGAATACAGTGGACCCGTCAGTAATGCCTTAGGCCTCTTCGGATGTCTCTTGTCTTTGGCATTCAATTATTAGCGATCGGATACCAAAGAGGGGCATCTGTAGACATCCAAATTTGGCCCAAGCCATGATAGAGACATACTTCGAGAAAGGCGCACCCTCGAGCTTTCGATAACACCTCCCATATCCTTAGGAGTCTTCCCAAACCCTTAGAAACTTATCCAAACCCTTAAGAATTTCCCCCAACCCTTAGAAACCTTTCCGAACCCTTAGTTAACTCTCCTGGGCCATGATTAGAGTGAGATGTACTAGGGCTGGCAGGGACCTGTACTGAGACCAAATCTTATACCATTGAAAGGTAAAGGTTCCCGACTTTCCAACAAGTCAAAAATCACCTCAATCCGAGTTGTACTTCAAAAGTTACGACGATCCGAAAAGTGATAAAAAATGCACCTAGTAAAGGCATGCATGGTGTCTATATTGCACACACCAAGCCATTTTTTTCCAGAAATGGCTTGGCGTGTCTATTACACATGCCAAGTATAGGTGGCCCCCCTTGCGGGCTCTGACTTCAAGGACACTATAGCTATGCTTGGTGTGGGTAATACACACGCCAAGCATAGCTATAGTAACCTCTGGTTTTTGCTCGAATTTCACTTTTAGGGTTTGACTTACTAGCCACCCCAATGTTTAGGGTGAGTTTCATTAGGACTGTTGCACCCCCACTTACCCTATTTGCAACCCTCTAGTCAATTGAAATCTCACCCTATCATCTACCATTGATCCCATCCTCACACATATCCATAACCCTAAGATCCTAGGAAACCTTAGATGTTAGGATTACCTAATTGCTAACCCTAATTAGCCTTTAAGCACCCCCTAACCCACTCTTTTTTTATAAATAGAGAGGCACCGATTGGTGTGTTTTAGATGCTTGCTGTTATTATTAAAATGAGATGGTAAAAATTAATCAAAGTAAAGGGGATGGAAAGACATGAAAATAGCAATCTAAAAATACCATAAACCTGCAAGATATAGGGCCTGTTGTAGCAAGTTTTGATAAGTAAGAGTTTGTCCCACAAGGAGTGATGATCTGAAACCTCAAGGGTTGTATAGTAGCCTTCAAATCTAGATACAGATCTGGCAAATATAAACCTAACTAGAAAGTAAGGTAAAGAGAGGTGTTTAAGTGTCACAAAGCTAAACTAACCTAAAAACAGAAATAAAACTATAGCTAAAGAAATGGATAAAGAAGGATGATGATGTGTGTGGTAAAATAAAGATAAAAAATGGAGAAGTAGACAGTTAGGGATAAATCAGTTATGCAACTCAGTGTTAGGCATGAGTCTGTAGCAATGCTTTAGATGGCTACAAGCACATCTACAAGGTAGAAGAATCCAACTAAACCCATATAATTTAGACTACTTTTAAGGCTATAATCTATCCACTTAAATAGTCACAGACTATCCAAGGGAGAATGCCAAATCACATTGATTAAATCAGAAAACTAACCTAATCCAAAGGAATGGATTGATCTTAAGGCTATAATCTATTCACTTAAATGATCACAGACTATCCTAGGGATTTCCTCCATCCAATGAATTAAATCAGGACATGAATGCCATTGCAGATACTATGTTTGCATGGCTACAAGCTCATGCATCCATAGGAGCGAACAAACCTTGAAACTCAAGTGGGAACCATAAGAGATCCTAGGCTGCATGGGGACTTATATTCAGCTGGTCATTGCTACAAAAGGCCAGCAATGACCCATCTCACAAGTCTGCAATCTCTATAAAAACTCAGATCTAAAGACTGATGATGGTGATGCAAAACAGAGTAGAGTTTGGCTCTGCACAATCTCCCACTAGGCTACAAGCTCAAGTGCCGAGAAAAAGAATATATCTCAGATCTGTGACCAAGACCTAACTTAAGGCTATAGTCTGTCCACTTAAATGGTCATAGACTATCCTAGAGGCTACCTTACCCACAAATGATAAGATAGAATAGGGATACTGCTGTTCCCACCATTGTTGCAAGGCAAAACAACTCAAACAACAATGGGAGTATTAAACGTATAAACATCTATGTATTAATCCAATAGAAATCTATGCAAGGAAAACACAGAGATTATAAATCTAATTTTAAGCAATAAAAAGTGGCAGATTGTAAAAGAATCTTACAATGGTGCCCTCAAAAGCAACAGCTTGTGCACAACCTCAAATCAGCTCACTCTATTTGAACAGTACCTGTTACAAAACTGAGCATAAACCCAACTGCTACAAAGAACTCAGCCCAGCATGGCTGCTGAGCTAAGGCAAGAAGAAAGAGGGAAAAATAAAGGGAACTAAACCCTAACCCTAACCCTAGAAAAATACTAAATGATCTCAGGCTATTCCTGAATAAAATTATAATAGAGATAGCGGCATATTTATAAGCAAACCTTAAAACATTTGTGTGCAACAGCCAATCCGAAATGAGAATGCTTTGGAGTTGATTTTGGGGCTGATCTATGGCCCTTGGATTGCCTTGGGATGCGTGGGACAGCTGGGTACCTAGAGAGGTGTGCCCTAAAAAGTGTGAAACGCCCAAACAGTCCATGAAGTGGACTGAGAAGTTGAGAACTTGAGCTTTGCATAGCTGGAATGCTGCTTGTAAGCCTCTCGTTAGGTTGTCACGTGGCTGAAGTGCATGCTAGAGAGTCCTCGCAAGGTTTAATGAGGGTGAGTAATGTAGCTCGCGAGGGTGGAATGTGTCACGCTGGATCTGTGCGAGATTTACACGAAAAATGCTTTTTGGGGCTCTCTCTCCTCCTGAGCTGCGCGAGTTCAATTTCCTACTCGCTAGGCTCAAAGTGTATACTGCTGGAAAGGATCGAATGGAGACGCGCAAACTCCTTAATGCTTCAAGTCTACTGGCTCGTGAGGTTAGATGAATTGCCCGAGGTCTTTGATGCTTGTACTTGAATTGCACGGCGCAATAGACTACTGCTGGCTCCAACCTCGCGAGATCCATGCGAGGTTATTTCTGGATGAATTAAACCATGCGAGATCTTTGCGAGGCTTCATATTTGATCTTCTGCTGTAGTGCACAGGCCTTTGCAACAGTCTTCTGTGCCTGGGTCCACACTCCTTCCACTGTTGGAGATCTAGGGCCCCCCTATTGGCAAGCCAAATGGCCCCACTGGTGTGCCTAATTCTCCCAATGGTGTGAACCACCATGGTTCTTTCAATGTCTGCCCAACAGCTCTACAACTTGACATAAAATGCATTCTTCTTGGCTTGAAAATGCAGGATTGCCGCATTAAGCTCAGCTTTTACTGTTATGTACACATCACACTTAAAAAACCATTACTAACATGCTCAAAGGTCCATCAAAGACTAGGTTATGGGATGAAAAGTGGTACTTTTCAGAGATTAACACACCCCCAAATCTATTCTTTGCTAGTCCTCAAGCAAAGGCAAAATTAAAAACAGTTACTCAAAATAGAAAATGCCACTTTCGTAGGGAGCACGGATGCGTTGAGCATATGCACTAAGCCTTTTAAACCCCTAGGTGAACCCTAGTGGATGAGTGAAGTCTCCTAAGGGTTTTCAGTGAAGATACCCAAATAGTTAAATATAGTGTAGTCAATGACAAAATAGGTTTCTCTAAATAAAGCTTCATTCCACACCTATTCTCTAAAAATCAAAGGAAATTACAGCAGTAATGTAACCATTTAAAACTCAAAATCAACATGCATGTGCATCACTACCATTCAATTCACATCAGAAATATAATGTGCATAAATTAGTATAAAGCTTGCCTTTGATTCAAAATTCAGGTTTAGATACAACCCCAATGAAATTAAAATTCAAACCCAATCCTTATCAGGGTTGTCTCTCACAATGAAAATCAAGGGTGTTCACATTCTCATCAGCTCAAGATCAGTCACAGACCCCAAATGGGCCTGCAAGCATGAGCATAGGCATTGCTTTTATGTTCTAACATCCTCAAATATTTTCACCATAGAATATACAACTCCTCATCTCCATATGATAGCTCATTTCACTTTGGATCGCAAAGGTCTTTTTGATGGGTTATAATGTGGCTTATGGGTGAGATTAATAAAGAATGAAGGGGGTAAAATAGATCAAAATTTATGAGAAATTAGCAAGGTAAGGAGGTGATTCATGACTTCACATCCTTCATTAAAGTACAACTTCATTTTCCTTGGTATTTTTCATATTCAAAGTGGCCAGCTTCTCCTCTTCTTTTCAATTTCCAGATGATGTTCTTCTCTTGACTTCTCATTCTTTTCCTCTTTTTATATTTTTATTTTTATATTTTTATGATTTTTATGATTAATTGCCACACATATACCACTGATACGCTGCTATTTTTAGGTTGCTTTTCTTCTCCTTCCACCAAATGTTGAACCCCTCTCAACTATCTTCAACTTCTTCTCCTTTACCTTCTGAATTCTCAGAGTGAGGGCCATGTTGAATCAGGTCATGAGGTTAAGGTTCAAGTACTATGGTGTTTGTCAAAGAAAAAATAGATTTTAAAGGCTCAAAGAGTGTAAGCAAAGAGCTGTTTAAAAGAGTAGGAAATTTAAGCTCAAACTATCCAATTGAAGACCTTACATCATCTCCTTAATGTCATGAGTGCTGTCAAACAGTTTTGATTTAGAGGTTCCTAACTTCTAGTGAAAAGAGATTGAATCAATCAAACCTTAGAGCAGAAAAAATGTCAAAAACACTCTTCAAAAGAAATTGAATAGGCCCAAATCTCACTATGTATGGTCCTCAAATTAACCTATGGGGTGTATTTCTACCTTTTCTCTCCTCTCTAGTTCACTAAGTGCTAACTGAAAAAATTTATGATGTTAGCTTCATGGTGGTGCTAAGTTTTTTAAAGATTTTTAGTTTTAAAAGTCTGCAAAATTTTTTAAATTTCCTCATTCAGCACATTAAGTGGGAATTGACTTTATTCAGCTCAATTTTCCTCACACAGCTGCACTAGCGTTAACTATTCTATTGGCCGACCTACCCTCCCACATCCCCAAACTGAAGTTAAACAGTGTCCTCACTTTTTCATGAAACATGTATGAGCGTAGCAGAGTAAATGACAAAAAACATCCTAAACTGCAGCAACAAATCAAAAGGGAATTAAACTAAAGAATGTAGAAAATTAAAACTAAAAAGGAGAAAAAGGGAAAATAGACAACATGACAATTAAGAACACTAAGTAACTAAAAATAACAACTATAGACAACAAGTCAACTAAAAACAGACAGTATATACAAAACAGTAACAAACTAGACACATAAAAAAATAAAATCCTACACACAACTATCTAACATGATCTGAGTATGAATCAAAATTATGGCAAAGAAATTTCAGCATTAATCTTAGGCATTGGAAAGCAGGATTCATACAAATTTAGATCAGACATAATATATATCAAACAGTTCAGATGGGGTGCATGAATGATAGAAATTTAGGTCACCCATCTGGAACTCAGTTGAATTGGAAGGAACTGAAAATTTAAAAATGAAAGGCCATACCTTTGCATTTGCATCAAACCTGGTGTCCTTCCAGATCAGCAGTTGATAGTTGCATGAGAGAAGCTGGGAGCAACTCCAGCACCACAGCAGGTGGGCAGCTCATAAAATGGTTGAAAGGGGGGAGGTGGGTGGTGGTGGGGGCCTCTTCAGTCCATACATTAAATATTTTAGCACACACCTCAGCCCAATTTAGGAAAGTGGGCAAGCTGTATTCCACCATCTCTCAAATGGTATCAACTGTCAAACAACCCACATTTCCTCCAACAGTGCCTGAGGAAATGGAGCTGAACATAGTATATTTTATTTTACTTTTATAATTTTTATTTATTTAATTTTTATTATTTCTAAATTTTTATTTTTGAAATGGTGCTAAACAACAGCCCATTATTCAGCCTCTCGCCGAATGCACAACCTTTTGCATCTATAACTTCTTGCTTCGTCACCTCCTTCCCATTCCTCAGGACAGTGACAACTCTAGTTTCTTAGTGAGTTAAAGAGACTTCAGCAATCAAGTGTGCCCCTCTTGGGTTGTTCACAGTTTGGCTCGAGAGCCGACCCTCTTCCCTTCTCATCGGAGCAATTGAGATGTGACCAAGCTAGTCTTCGATTTGTCTGATGCTCTGTGTGTGGGAATCCATAATTTGTATTATGGAGCCAAAGTTTTGTAAAGAAGTCAAAACTTGCTCCTCAAAGGAGGGGGCTCTATGGTGGGGTCGGTCTACAACTAGCTGACTTGGCTGGGGGGACTGATTAGAAAATTGTCGTATTTGAACATAACCATGAGGGGACTGCTGGTTGGGAATGTAGGGCAACGCCTGCTGCATCTAGGTATGAGGCAAATCAGCTTGTTTCCACCTTAGATTTGAGTGGTTCCTCCACTGATATCCAGCAGGCTGTTGTCCATATGATTGGACAGCTTTGGCTAGCTCATGTAAAAATTTCGAGACAGGACCAGCAGAAGGACATGCAAGATGGGAGCATGTGGGTGAGTGGCAAATAGAACATACCTCTCCAACTTATGCAGCCATGTGGGGCTTCAACACACTCCACACTTTATCAAATTTTAAGGCCAAACTGTCCACCTTCCTCTCTAGGTTACTATAGGCATTCAATTCATATACTTTTCCCTTAGAAGTGGGTTCATTTATACTCCTAGCAGCTGGCACAATCTCATTCTGTGACAAAGACTCTTGCTGAATGGAGGTTTCACTTATCAAATCAAATAACTCCCATGCTTCCACATCAGTCTTGCTGAGGTATAAGCCACCATTAGATGCATCAATCATAGATCTGCTTTTGGCATCAATCCCCTAATAGAAGCTTTGTACAAGCTGCCACTTAGGGATCTGGCGGTGTGGGCATTGCCTTAGTAACCCTTGATATCTCTCCCAGGCATCATGAAATGATTCATTCGGGAGTAAAGCAAATGAGATTGTGCTCTTCCGCAACTGACTTGTCTTATCGACTGGGAAAAACATAGCCAAGAATTGGCATTGAAGATCATTCTAAGAATTCATGCTGTTGGTTGGGAGCATGGAGAGCCAAGAGTTGGCTTTATCCTTTAAGGAAAAAAGGAAAAAGCCTCAGCTTTGTTCCTTCCTCTCCCAGGTCAGTAATATGAAAAGTGGTGCATAGAGAAAGAAACAACTCTATATGCTGATAGGGGTTCTCTCTACTCAGCCCATGAAAACTTTGCAACATTTGGATGGTGGAGGCTTTAATCTCATAGCTGCCCATAGCATTAGGGAGCTGAATGCAAGAGGGGGATTGGGTATGCCCCTAGTACATTGTACTCCCTAAGTGGTTTAGGCTGCTCAGCCAGCTCAGCAGTTACTAAGTCTTCAGTGGGGGTGTGTCACTGGCCTAGGACATAATACTCTCTCAATCTCAGGATTCAAAGGTTCAACCTCGAGATTGAGAGATCTTCTTCCCAGCATACAACACACACAGCAGGTAGAGAAAGAAAAATACAAACTATACACTAATGAAATTTAAGACAGCAAAAGTGAAAACAAAATAGGGGAGTTAGAGATGCAAAGTGATGCAAGGATGCTCCAGCTATAGCTAAACTCTTCTATTTGCCACTACTTTAAGCCTGTAAAATCTAAAATATCAGCAGGAATTTATTCAAAACTAAACAAACAAAATCAGGAAATTAAAACAAACTAAAAGAATTACAACTATACTTTATTCACACATTCCTAAGACACCAAAAAGTCTAAAAACAGAAAATAAAGAAGAAAAATGCAAAAGAAAATCACAGAAAAACTAAAAACTACCTCTATAATGATTATAACTAACAAAACTCAAATTACTATACTAGATCAAAACTCCCCAGCAGCGGCACCAAAAACTTATTGGTGTGTTTTAGATGCTTACTATTATTATTAAAATAAGATGGTAAAAATTAATCAAAGCAAAGGGGGATGAAAAGACATGAAAATAGCAATCTAAAAACACCACAGACCTGCAAAATACAGGGCCTGTTGTAGCAAGTTTTGATAAGTAAGAGTTTGTCCTACAGGGAGTGATGATCTGAAACCTCAAGGGGATTGTGTAGTAGCCTACAAATCTAGCTATAGATCTAACAACTCTAAACCTAACTAGAAAGTAAGGTAAAGAGAGGGTGTTTAAGTGTCACAAAGCTAAACTAACCTAAAAATAGAAACAAAACTACAGCTAAAGAAAGGGATAAAGAAGGATGATGAAGTGTGTGGTAAAATAAAGATAAAAAATGGAGAAGTAGACAGTTAGGGATAAATCAGTTACGCAACTCAGTGTTAGGCATGAGTCTGTAGCAATCCTTTAGATGGCTACAAGCACACCTACAAGGTAGAAGAATTCAACTCAACCCATGTAATTTAGACTGCTCTTAAGGCTATAATTTTTCCACTTAAATGGTCACAGACTATCCAAGGGAGATGGTCAAATCACATTGATTAAATCAGAAAACTAACCTAATCCAAAGGAATGGATTGATCTTAAAGGTTGTAATCTTTCCACTTAAATGATCACAGACTATCCAATGGATTTCCTCCATCCAATGAATTAAATCCGGACATGAATTCCATTGCAGATACTATGTTTGCACGAGTTCAAGCTCATGCATCCATAGGAGCAAACAAACCTGGAAACTCAAGTAGGAATCATAAGAGATAATGGCATATTTATAAGCATACCCTAAAACATTTCTATGCAACAACCAATTCAGAATGAGAATGCTTTGGAATGAATTCTGTGGCTGATCTATGGCCCTTGGATTGCCTTGGGATGCATGGGATAGCTGGGTACCTCAAGCGGTGTGCCCTAGAAAGTGTGAAATGCCCAAATAGTCCCTGTAGTGGATTGAGAAGTAGAGAACCCGAGCTTCACGCAGCTAGAATGTTACTTGTAAGCCTCTTGCTAGGCTGTCACGTGGCTGAAGTGCATGCAGGAGAGTCCTCGTGAGGTTCAATGAGCGTGAGTAATGCAGCCCGTGAGGGTGGAATGTGTCATGCTGGATTTGTGCGAGATCTGTGTGAAAAATGCTTTCTAGGGCTCTCTCTCCTCTTGAGCTGCGTGAGTTCAATTTGTTGCTCGCTAGGCTCAAAGTGTATACCTCTCGTGAGGATCAAATGGAGTTGCATAAACTCCTTAATGCTTCAAGTCTGCTGGCTCGCGAGGTTAGATGAATAGTGCGAGGTCTTTGATGCTTGGACCAGAACTGAACGGTGCGATAGACTGCTGCTAGCTCCAACCTCATGAAATCCACATGAGGTTACTTCTGGATGAATTAAACCACGCGAGATCTTTGTGAGGCTTCATATTTGATCTTGTACTGCAGTGCACAGGCCTTTGCAACAGTCTTTTATGCCTGGGTCCACATTCCTTCAACTATTGGACCTCCAGGGCCCCTATTGGCCAGCCAAATGGCCCCACTGGTGTGCCTAATTCCCCCAATATTGTGAACCACCATGGTTCTTTCAATGTCTGCCCAACAGCTCCACAACTTGACATAAAATGCATTCTTCTTGGCTTGAAAATACAGGATTGCTGCATTAAGCTCTGCTTTTGCTGTTATCTTGACATCACACTTAGAAAACCATTATTAACATGCTCAAAGGTCCCTCAAAGACTAGGTTAGGGGATGAAAAGTAGTACTTTTTAGAGATTAACAGCACCCCCTCTTGGAAATGGCTTGAAATGTTTCCAAGAGAGAGAATGAGATTAAGCAATCCCCTCCCCCTTTGGTGCACCAAATATCCATACAAATTCTAGAATTCTAAACCACCTTACAAACCTTATCCTCCATCAAAAACCCTTGAGTTTAGGAGAGAACTACCCCCTAGCTTTCTTCCTCTACCCCTTAGCTATGAAGCCTTAGGGTTAGAACTCGTTCTTCCGCCACTCAAGCTACCGGAAGCTCATCAAGTGCACCTACGCGAAGGTCGACAGCTGTGCTACAAGGGTTCGAGAGCTCCGACTCTCCCCTCTACTCCTCTACCTTCTCCACTTTTCCTTTATCCTCGAATTTGTGCTGTTATGCCGTCGAAATCTCGGTAATCACGGAGGGGCACAAATAGTATCCAAATGCCTTCAGGCAAGAGGAAGTGCTATTTTCTTTTTATTTGCTTTTTGTTTTGGTCATAAGTAGAGACCGCTTTTGAGCGGTTTGATCGGGTGCCTAACACCTTCCCGATCGATAACCGAAGCCCCTATTCAAGAGCCTTTGGCGTAGACCGGTGAATCAGAGTCACATTTTTGGCACTTCGGTGCTCATAAAATTGATTTAGGTTTCCCAGGACATCAAAAGCTCCTGGTGGTGACTCTATATTTTTCACATGAGCACATCGTCGTGATGGATTTGATAAAAATCTGCAGTTGCACAACGGCTGACACCTTGAACAGAATAAGTGGCATATCTAAATTTCAAACCATGCAATGGTACCTAAAACACATGTACTGGTATATTTGTTACCTAAGGGACTTGCCTTCTGTTTAGTTTTCTTCCTTTTTTTTATAAATCGCTTGCAATTATAGCAGTAAAAGATCACATATTGGGCTTGACAATATAAAGGAACTTTTGCATGCAGGGAGATCGAGCCACATGGAAGGGTCTGGGGGAGAAGAAATGCCCCTTGGTCGAGTTGTGGATTTTTCAGACAAAGATAAAGCGATCAAAAATAGTGCGAGCAAAGAAGATGGGGGGAGTCAACAATGGAACTGCTAATCATGGAAAAATTATAAGAACTGAGAAATAATTTATGAAATGAACAAAATAATTTTAGAGCAATGTGCAAAACTAGGCTAGATCATTATGCCAAAACAGGATATTGAAGTCCCCTGCCGCATAAATGCCCAAGAAGGATAAAACTCGCCCATTCTTAAATTGAGATATTCTGGGCACATATGGTTATCATGCTCATGAAGAGCCCTTTACCTCATCAATCCTCCAAGAAGGTGTCCCCCAGCCTCGTCTGACAAAGTCACAAAGATTTCAATACACCAAAATCTAATTGATCAATTTCATCATCTTTTGTTTGACTTATCAATCTTACAACAAAAAAGTTTATAAACAAAGTTAATTGTGCTAATTCTCAGATTAAAAGCTTAACCGAATAATACTAATCCAAGAATACAATGTAAAGTTTTAAGAAACTTACATGGGTATTGAATTTTGCATTGAAAGATCAGTTGTTATGATTCTCACTTTCAAGCTCAATCACAAAAATATGGGATATTAAATAAGAAAAACAATGACTATTCTCATAGAAATTGGCAGCTCTAATCTAGTATAAGGGAGGACTAACTAGAAAAAAAAATCAATGCGACATCCAAAGTCCGAACGAGCTGAGCTTACAGGCACTAGTTTAGGCTTGAGCCCATTTACAGTGTCCATGGACAGGATTGCCTCAACCCATTGGCAATGGGACCTTACTTGCTTGTCATCTTAGCTACATTGCTAAGAAATAAGATATCGATTTGGTGTTTGGTGGAAATTTTCCTCCGGCAAACTAGTAACGCCTAGGCTATTTTATTAAATCCCAAGCAGCCATGTGTCTTTGTATCTTTATTTTTTTCTCTAATGAATTGAGTATCTTTTTTTGTTTGGTAAGCTTGGTATTCAGGCCTCTTAGAGCACCCGCCTAATACTAGGGGCACATGCGCACCCCAAATTAGCACATGTCGGGTCTGCATGGGATATAAATCCCTAGGGTGGTCTCAAGGAGAGGGTTCGAATTCAAAAAGAAAAAAAAAGTGAAGAATTGGTCAATTACGGTAAATGAAGATTTTACCTTAGCCTTTTCTTTTCCATAGAGCACTCGAAACCTATCAATGGATTTTCTTACAGGATACACATCATCCACTAAGGTTTCAATGTATGTTGATCTTCGTAGGGTTTAGTTATGTATTTATTTATTATTTCCATTTCATCATTTGTTGCAAAAAAAGTAAGATGATGTGATAAAGAAAAGATAGAGTTAATTTTCTTAAAGAAGAATGGAAATCTGCATGTAGAGTCCTAGTACCATGAAGGTTGGAATTGGGTTGCAATGGACCGGACCTAAGCCTGTTTCTTTTTTTTCTTTTCCCCCACTAGGGCCAGCCTTAGCTCGGCCCATTTATAGGATGTTTCCCAACCCCAGCTAGGCTGGTTGCGGCCTTTACTTGAAATACTCACAATCTGACAAATGGAGCATTTCTTTATTTGATTAACGATTTGAGACAGAGCTCAATGGGTATTAGTGATCTTTACTTAATATTATGAAGGCAAATGACTGTTGAATCTAAAAATCCATGCAATATAATTAGGAGTTAGACAATGGCAACATTATAAAAATGAGTAAGAAAAAATGATACTATAGAGTATCAAGTATTGTCACAAAATCTTTTATAACCAATGAGTAGATTACATTAATGAGGTACTATAGTAGGATATAGGATATCTGAAATGAAGTTCATATACAATTCCCCATTAGTATTTATATTAAAGTCAAATGCAGTCACATAATTAATAACAATATTTTGTGGTTTGGGCTTGTACTTCAACTGTAATGTTGACAATGTTGGTTCAATCCCTGCTTACACCATTTAGACATGTTCACAAGAAATTATTTTCCTATTTCGAATTTATAACTGCAGTGGGTCCATTGCTTGGTGCAATGATAAAAGGCTAGGGCTATCAAGCATGAAAACGCGAGCTCCGATGAGCAGCCACTTTGTGCATAAAAAGCTAGAGGTTAGGTCTGTACCCCGTCCACCCTACAGGCGCCCCATATGTATGGGACCAGCACTGGATAATGGCATTTTTTCGCATTCATAACTGCACTCCGAAGTTTGATACATAGAATTTTTGTGGCACAAAAAAAAAAAACAAATATATGGCATTTAAAATTGCACTCCCAACCACTGGATACTTACAATGATGGTGTGGAAACAGAGGTAGAAAACTATTAGAAAATCTGAACACTCATGCCGTCCTACTTTTGCAAAAATGAATCAGATCCATGACATACATACACCATTATACATGTTAAAGACTATATAGTAGTCTTAAACTTATCTCTATTTGACAGATCATGTATTCAACAGTTTTAAAAGAAGGATCCGATATAGGCTCCTCGTGAAAGGGCTTGATCATCGCCCAGGAATATAATTCTATATGTGGAAGAAAAGCAATAATAGAATTGGCATTTATCAAAATGAATAAATGGTTGAGAAGTCAATAGTTGTTAAGCCTGTATAGCTTATGAGTGGTAAAACAATATTGAATTGAATTGATCAAGTTGTTTAGGTATGAAAAAGATATATAAAAGGTAACTAAAACCTTATCTATAATCAGGACTGCTACAAAACTAATAAGACTTTCATTTTCTAACATATGATTAACATGTCTTTTCCAGTTAATTAGGGCTCTGATTGGAAGTGCAATCTAATTAGATTACAAAAATAATATTTCATCAAAGTAACTGTGAATTACCACAATTTATTGTTGATCCAAACGTATGTCATTTAGTATTTTTACCATAGTTTTGTTAAGTCCTTACAAAGGTAAGCATGATCTGGGGCAAATTGCACTACAAAAATAGTAACCTACGCCGACGGCTGGGAGCCGTCGGCGTAGAGTATCAAAGCCGTCGGCAAAACCAATCGCCGACGGCTGTAATATCTACGCCGGCGCCGACACACCGTCGGTACTATTCTCGTCGGGGAATCTAACCACCGACGGTTTTCAGCCGTCGGCGTAATTCATGAATCTACGCCGACGACGGATGCCGTTGGCATAGGGTTATTAAATTTTTTTTAAATTTTATATAAATAATCCTACGCCGACGGCTCATGCCGTCGGCATAGGTGCTTTAAAAAATATTTTAAATAATCTATGCCGACGGCGGCAGCCGTCGGCATAGGCCTTTTTTTTTTTTTTTTTTTTTTACAAATATTTTTTTTTTTGTTGGGCACAATTAATTCCGAATTGGGCGATGATGATTATTTTTTATCCCAATCTTCCACAAGATGGATCAACAATTGATCACGCAAAGGCGGAAACACAACTACGAAGTGAGCAAAACAATTAATCTAAAAGATCAAATCACAATGGTAGAATGCCATAGATGTCGATCACATGCTGGATCTTCGATTTCCTTTTCTTGTCTCTTCTTTGCACAAGGGAAACGCCATATAAGTAGCTCATGCACAGCCCACAAATAGAAAGGGAATGCCATCATTCAGCTCCCCCATTAGTGCTCTTAAAGAATGATCTGTACCAGCCTGTATCCAACAAAAAGCGCAATATCATCAAAAATTTTAAATAGATAAAAAGTTACCTAACCTTATAGGAGATTCAAAATCATTTACTTTTTACAATATAGACATCAATTCCAAGTTTCGCTATCATTGCAGCTTCTGTTATTTTGGTCACCATACCACCGATTGTGTCATGAGCAGCTACAGTGATTTCAACTGTTGACAAAAATTCCATAAGGATTTAGTAACAAGTTGGTTATAATTATACACTAGATAAAAAAATCGTTTTTGAGACATTCAACCGTGCACAAAAATATCCTTCATTTCCTCAAATTCAAATCATAGATTACAGCATAAGCCTTTTAAACTAAAACATTCACTTTGGTACTTTTGATTGCCTCAGATTCTGGACCAAGTTTTGAGTTCCTCAGATTTCAGGTCATCAAGTCTAATCAACTTTAAGTTTTTAAATATTCGCGAAAAGCAAGGTAAGGCAAGTATGTAATTGTTTGCGATATATTGATCTTCTCTGCGATGGCAAAAAAAGGAAAATATATATTGATCTTCTCTTTGGACTCATCATCATCATTGCCTTTCCCAACTATATGGGGTCGGTTTCTTGATTTCCTCGATCGCAGAATTATAAAATGCATTGCCACAAGTTGTGCTTGAAACCAGCTTCATCTAAGACAACTGAGAACAACAGTTGCCAAATTTTCTCTAACCTCCCAAGAACTGCATACTGATTAGCTACTCATGAGGTAATCTACACTATTTTCCTCTTAATTTTAATAGAAATGTGGCAATCTAATGAACAACATAAAAGTGAACTTACAATAAACCAGACAACTATGACTTACTAAGTAAGATGTCCCAAAGCAAAATCTGTTTTGACTGATGACTAACTAAATGTATTTAAAAAGAAACTTCAAAGTTTAGTGCCAACTTACAAACCTTGTTCATTCATGTGTGGTAGTAATGGTTTCACAATAGACCAGCTTCCATCGTCATCTACAGCTGTTATGGTTGAAATTCAGGTCTTTTGTTAGCCTGAAGTTCGAGTACTGTGTAATAAGAGTAAGATTTTATAGTAAGAGATCAATTTTTTGTCCAAATGAATAAAGATTACATGCATATATCGATAGGAAACCTTAACATCAATTTTTATTTATCTGAATACATACCAATTTCCCTCAGGAGTACAGCATTAGGGTCAGCTGGCGGGCGGTCATATACTCCTAAGACATCTGTCTTCATCGCCTCCTACTGGTTGACCCCGATCATTGAAAACAAGTGGGAGACGGTGCTTTGGTATATTTCTATGCAAATCAGCACATAAAGTTTTCCCTCGTACTTTTTTTTGTGATGGCTGATTTGGATCCATATCTGAAAGCAACATAAAAAGCAAATTAGGTTAAAACATTTTACACCCAATACTAATTTTTGGAAAGCTTATCAACATATATAGAGGTAAATCTCCACCATAGTTCCCCAAAAAATTGAAACTGCCTACAATCAGTAAAAATGGAAAATTTTGATATCCGAGTTGGAGACCTTTTGCCAGTGTTTTTTTCCATTTCACCTCTCATTTTTGTAGTTCATAAAGCATTGACATTAATAGTATTTTTGTATGGTGTCGCATCAGCCGCATCTTTCAAGTTACTCTAGATGTGGAACAGATAATGACATAGCTGATCAGTTGTGAATTTTAATTTAGAGAGAAACCATGTGAATATATTAGAGGTATGGGAGACTTGTGAATTTTTCATTGGAGTAAACTTGATCAGTTGGAAGATAAAGAAACTGAAGGTTTTAAGGTCAATTGCTAAAATAGAGTACAGAGCGTAGTTGAAGTCAATCTCAGTATAGTCCCTACTTCCTAAGCTACTTGGGCTGCCATATACCAGGTCGGGCCATCTTGCGGATAAAAAAAATTACTTATATATAATTTTTTAAATAAACTATATAAAATAGATCTATAGTAAAAAATCAATTTAAGAGTGCTTTTACTATTGGAACATTATCATATTATAATGGTTTCTTCTAATATTATCATAATACTATCATATTACTATGGGAACATATATATATATATAGTGTGTGTGTGTGTGTAGGTGGGTGGGTGTGGGTGTGTGCCCAGGCCGCCCCGAGCTGATTGAGTTCGGATTCAAATCTAGTCCATTCTAGACCGGTCCCAACTTATATGACAAAAGCCCTATGTTTTTGGGTTGAATATGGACCAGGCAGCCCAGACAAAGACACATTGTGACCCTAAATTACCTATGCATAACTCGGCACTTGGTGTGATATCTTTAATAACTAGGATAAGAGGAAAGTTTTTTGGTAAAATGTCGAATAAATAGCCACCTTCTTCTCAAGCTTCTATAAGTTTCTATTTCTACTTTTCTGCTACATATCTACCGCCAAATTCTTCTTTACATATTTTTGTGATTCTTTCTCAGAGAATTGTGATTTTGAAGTAAAGAGGCTAAACATTCAAATCGTTGGCAACGTGACTCTAAATGGTTTCCTATTTTAACTTAAATCATTGTCCAAGGTATCATGGTCACTAAAATTGTACCACATATATTTCATATTTTCTATCATTTTGTTGTTAATTTTCAAGCCCCTTGACTCTATAATTCTAGTTTATCATTTACTTGTTTCCTTGTTTAGGTGACTAGTACTACAACATCCACAAATAACAAACACCATAAAATCCTTTCTTGTATGTCCTTTGTTAATGCAGCCATGGTCGAAATAAGGACTAGGGCATACCTTGATGCAGCCAACTCATCCTTCTCTATGTAATTCATGATCGGATGGTGAAGAAGAACAAATCATCGCTACAAAAGTACTAGCATGTTTGATATGTTGGAGGTGCCATCCTCCTCTAATCACTACCCTTGTCACATATTGGACAAAGGAGGCTTAAAGATTTGCTGAAATGGTAAGCTCGGATCACTGGACTGCAGCAACATGCATGGACAATGGGTAATGAGCGCTATTGGCTAATCAGAGGGGTGATAGATTTTTTTATAACAAAAAACAGTCATTTGGATTCCTCTGTTCCTATAAAAATGAGTCCCTTAACATTTGGATTCCTCTGTACTTTAAAAAAATGAGCTCCTTATATAGTCAGTATGTTCATCAAATATATAGGCCTCCAAACAAGATTAACAATTAGAGAGAAAATAAGGTATGGAAGCAACACCTGTTATCAAGGGAACTGCTTACAAGCTCACTAAGGATTATATAAACTGAATGAGCTCCACTGCAAACTTTCCTTTCTTCGTCGTCACTATATCCCCTATCTGCATGAATGAACATCCAAGTTTGAGAAAGGCTTCCAATAAAAACAAACTTTACATGCTATTGAAATGGAAAGCATTTGTTATTGGTTCCAAGTCATTACTGTAGCGTGTTAGTCTAGTAGTTCCAGATCAAAGTCACAAACATTCGCTTTGAGAATGTACTAGCATATCAACTTCTTATTACATTTTGAGCCTTTTTTATATTTGTTGGATAGCCTAGAAAACAAGCGGCAATAATCAACAACATTTACATAAAAGAATAAGAAAATTTTAAATTTTTTTACAATTTAATATAACTTTTCTCTTTCGGTTTCTCTAGTAGGCATTTCTAAACTAATTTTTATATTTTTCGTTTTTCCTTTTAGATCTCACAGTTCACTAGTTTGTAACAAAAGATATTCACTGTTTAGTTATCCTAGTAGAGACTAGAGGTCACGCTTAAAATAAGAAAAATGGGTAAATTTTGTTCAGCTTTGTATGTATTTGTAAACTTTCCTTTGCAGTTTGATCACCTACTTTGGTTGTTCTTTGTTTCCTTGGATACCTGATACCTCACTTGGATTCTATGAAGGTTTTGTACTTTTGCGGCTTTTTTATGTTCTTTTTTGGCCAAACAAAAGGACTGTCCAGATTTATCTATTTTTAATGATGTCAATTGTTCAGTTTTTCTCCAGCATGTGATTTGCAAGTCCTTTTATTTTTTTATTTTTCCTTTAGTATGCAAAATATCTGCAATAAGTTTTATAAGAAATAAGAAAATGGACATTTAAAAATTCTTCTTACCAGAGGTCTGTAATCAAAGAAAAAATGGACATTTAAAAATTCTTACCAGAGGTCTGTAATCGAATCGACAAGTCTGAAATGTTCTGTTATCAAGTCGACACACCAACATGGATCACACTCCAACTCTGTTGACTTTCTGAGCAACACTGCCTGCAGTAGTTTGTGAGGAGAGATTGGAAAGCCACCATTGTTGGTGGTGCTAAGAACCATAATTTAAATCCTCTACCCTTTTTTTAGTCTGGTATATCAGCATTATGTAGGGTATATCAGCATCAGAGGGGTAAGAAAGGAATTAGTTAAACTTTATAACTTACCTTCAACCTTCCTTTCCCACTAACTGAAACAATATCTCCAGTCTTAAGTGTAGTAAAAAACGATATGCCCACACAAGCATAGTTGCTACATTGGAAAGGGTGAAGGTAGTCAGTTAGTAACCTGAATGGGTCGACAAGTGTGAACGAAGACGATCATGATGTCTACGTGAGAATAGAGTTCTAGGAAAGAGGGAACAGAGGTACAAGAGACATTTGCCCATTAGAGTTTTGAGTTATGAGTTAGTATTAGGTAAGCGTCAAATCGCAAGCTAACTTGGTTACCCATCACTTTTCCAGATAGTTTATGGCCGTCACCAGCAACTTTTAGGCTACATGGTGCCATATGGCACATGTTTTTGCACAATCCGCTCGGTCCAGGTGGCTGGATATTAAGTGAACTTTGCTTAGCCAAACAGCTGAGTACTAACAAAAATAAAAACACAACATGGCTAGTAGTCAGTCTTAGTAGCATGCAACTCTATTTCATTTCTATTTAGTTTCTAGTGTATAATTAGAGTGTTAATTCCCACAAAAGTCAATGGTTTAGGTACAATTGACTGTGAGTAGGAATTAATTGAGTAGAATTGCACAAGTTTAACTGAAAATCTTGGAATTTTAATAAGGTGCAAATTCCAAAACTCAAATTCTAACTGAATTGGCACAAGACACCAGGAAAACTCTATACCCAGACATCCCATTTAAATCGAATTAAGTCTTGTCCAGCCACAGTGCCGAAAGCAGTCTCACACGCATCTTCCAATTTCCTCGGAACTAAGGGGATTTAAATTTCCTGAACTAAGGGGATTTAAAAACTTCGGCATGCCTCCCTTTTTCTAATCACAATTTAGAGAGTACACAAATTTTGTGTATGTTTGTGAATGAGTTAGAAACTACAAAAAAGAAGAAGAAAATAATGTATAAACTCTTGTGACATGACAACAGCTCCGTCTATCTTCCTTTAAAATTTTATGAACTCTTATGCAGCTCAGTAAAAAGATCATAATGACAATCCAAAATTAAAGAGAAATCTCTTGCTCTGTACACAAATAAAAACCCATCCCAATCATACCTAAATATAAATTATAATAGAACACCGAGACCAAAAAGATCAAAATAAAACCAAAATTAATAGGGTTTTAACCAACCTGACGACGTGGGGATCAATGGAGAGCATTTTGAAGAGGGAGACCTCTCGAAAGCCAGTGGGTGCGACCCCTTCATCATCTTCATGAAGACGGGCCTTCTTGAGTGCCACTATCTTCCCCGTGGCCTCTCTCTCTCTTGCTCTGTACACAAATAAAAACATATAAGAGAAATGATTTATATTGCTAATGTATTGAACCCTAGCCAATGAAATAGAATAGTAAGTGTAGATACAAGGAATTAGAAAGGAAATCTAAGATATTAATAGATCTGAGAGAAGAGATTTACCTTTACCCCAAAACTCCATTGATGAAGCTGCGAAGAGTTTCAGTAGAGTTTTAGAGGATGGGTTAGAGGAGGCAAAGACAAATGAAAAATGAACTCGACCCTACCAGATTAAAGGAAATGGCGAGGAGTAAAAATCAACATTGATTGATGCTTGACGTCGAATCGATGATCCTTGAACGCAAGTGACTCTGATGCTTCAAATGGAGACGAAGCTAGCTAGGGTTTGTGAGAGGAGTTCGTGAGAAGGAGAAGGAGAAGGAAGAAGGGTTTCAGAGGGGAGTTGAGAAGGGAGAAGAAAAAAAACTGATTTATATAATGACCTAATTGAATGGGTTCTGGGCGTTAAGTGGAGTGGTCGGGTTGGGCATCGCGGGTCGGCCCAAATTTTCCCCTACACCGACGACACGAAAATTCCAGCCGTCGGCGTATGCTAAATTTTTTGTAGTGTTGTTCACTGAAAATAACATACCATATTCCAACTTTAAATATTTCCACTTCAAAACTAAGCTATATATATATATATAGTGTGTGTTATTGTTTCTGCGAGATCTTGAAAGAGTGAATATAGAAGAAGAAAAGGGACAGTCAATTAACTCACTTGATTCCCATTTTGGAAAAGACAAGCTCGCATTGGAAAGAATTCCCCTGACCCTTCCCTCCCCAAATACCCAAAATGAGAGGAACTTATAGCAATTCACCAAAATAATTGAAGGGTCAAATGAAGAATCACAAAACATATTTCGTCGTTCCATAGAAATTCCAATAAGAAGCTAAAGAAATTAACATGCCTTAATGTTTGGCAAAGACCTGCAGTTCTTAGTGATGTGAACAATCAACTTATCCATGAATGCGGGTGCTACGTAAAACCCATCCATCGTGTTGTCAAAATTGTAACTAAATACATTTACCATCACACCATCAAAATCGAATATTGTTCTACTGTATGAGCCAATGAAAAGAAACCCATTTCAAATACTTGCTTTTGTTCCTTACTTGCGAAGCCCGGTGCTTATGTGCTCATAGGAGCTCATAATGGCATCATGAGCTCCTACTCTCGTGGGAGCCTAGAAAAGCGAATCCACCATTCCCTTTCCTCTAGTAATGTCCTGTTGATAATCCGATATGTCGTAGGCGAGCCCTTTCCACCTATCTTGTCAATCTGCTTCGTTTCTTCGATTTCAGCCACGGTCATAAAACTTCCTGCTGGAATCCTAGAGTGGACCAAACTAGAATTCACCTTCTTCAAGTTGGTACCCAAAAATGCCGAGCTCGGTATTGAAGTTCCAGTGCCGGAGTTGTGTGAGCTCTGCTGCATCAAAGAAAACCCCATCTTCATACCCATAAAATCACTCAATTCAAATGAAATTAAAGACCCCATTTCCTCTTCAACTAACTAATTGTTAAGTTGTAAAAAATACCATTTTTCACCTCCTATCCTGACCTTTAGTGGATCCTTGAGCTGACTAACAAGGTATTTTTAAGTGTGTTTTGTAGATAAGCAATAAATTACAGTTTAGTGCAGATATGCACTTAAAAGAGCCCAAGAAGCAATGTGCTACCCAATTGGAAAGGCCTGAGACCAAGTCCAACTACAAGGAGTAAAGAGTGAACCTACAGAGGGGTTGCTGAGTGTTGAACAAGCTATGGAAACACAAAGTAGAGCTGTCGAGAGGTTCTGAGAGCAAGGAATGAAGTAGTTGAGAGGTTGAACATGTGTATAAGAAGCCGTCAAGAGGTACTGAGTTGAAAAGATGAAAATCTCGAGAGGTTCCAGCACCTATCGAGAGGTTGGAAGTACAGACATGGATCCTGTCGAGAGGATACTTCAAGGTACAGATGAAGTCAAGAGGTTTCAGATACTTATCGCGAGGTTCAACTAAACCTGTCGAACTGTGCAAGATAACCTATCGACAACTTACCTGCAATAACATTCATTCCCGCGAGGATTGAGCCAACCTATCAAGCACTTCACTGAAGATTGTATAACCTGTCGACAGGTTGAGTATAACCTGTCGAGAGGATGAGTGTGGAACTGGGCAGAACAAAGAAATAACCCTTCAATCCTATCGACAAGTTCAAATCAACCTCTCGAGATATTCTCCCAAGTTGTCGACATGATCTTCATTAACCTATCGAGAGCTACTTCGAATCTATCGAGAGGTTCCCTGAACCTGTTAACACTCGTTTTAGCAACTTCTTAGTGTGTTTCTTCAGCAACTGCCAATTCCAGAATCTTATGCATGAGTTCCAAAGCACTTCAACGACCCTTAGAGGTATTTTTGGCATTCAACTATGCATGATTGGAAACCCTAACTACTTCACATGTATTTGCCAGTTGAGAGCCAATGGGAGAGAGCTTCTAAAAGTGAAATCAGCCACATCAACATAACAGAATTATTCCTTTGCGCTCTGATTGGCTGAAATGGATCTGAGGATAAAATGGAGAGTATAAAAGTTTGAAGAAAATATAAAACAACCATCCAGAATTTGAGAGAACCAAAGCTTACTGCAAGATCCATATTTTTCCCTTCAAATTCTCCCTCCTTCTTCCTCCTTCTCCCATTCTCTCTTTACCCAATCATGAGTGGGTAAACTCTTTTCAGTAGTTAGGGTGAGGTCTAGAGCTGTAAATTGAGAGTTTCAAAGGCTTATAAAGGATTGTATGTTGCACAGATTGCAGATCTGAGCACAATAGGATTGTAAGTTTTATGATTGTAATATAATTGTGAATTTTAAAGGTGATTCTGATCTACATTTTACTTTTTCGTATTTGATTTTCCTAGGTCAGATATTCCTGGGGATGCCAGCAAGAAATGGGGAGCTGGTAGCCTGGCATTTGCAGCATCTGCAATAGCTTTCCTGTTCTAATCAAGATCCTTGTAGTGGAACAATCTCTAGGATGGTCTGTGACCATTAAAGTAGACAGATATGAAAGATCAACTTGCCTTTACTTGATGCCATCAAGCAAGTGCCAGCCTATGCAAAATTTTTGAAAGACTTGTGCACCCACAAAAGACAGTCTAGGATACACTTTTCCAAGAAGGTTTTTTATGCTGAGAAAGTGAACCAAGTGTTGTCTATTGCAACTCCAACCAAGCTTCAAGACCCTGGAGTTCCCACAATCCCCTACATCATTGGGGATCATACTATTGAGAAAACCTTATTAGATCTGGGAGCTAGTGTAAACCTACTTTCACATTCTGTTTATGAGAAGTTAGGCTTGGGAGAATAGAAGTCCACACATGTGGTGCTACAACTAGCAGACAGATATGAAAGGAAGCCTATGGGAATGATAGAGTATGTGCTAGTTGGAGTTGACAAATTTTTCTATCCAATAGATTTTTTGGTTCTTGACATAGAGCCAAGCAAGTGCACCACCTCTATTCCTGTAATTTTGGAGAGACCCTTCTTGGCCACTGTCAATGCTTGTACTCAGTGTAGATTAGGAATAATGGAGGTGTCTTTTGGTAACATAAAGGTGAAATTGAATGTTTACAAGGCAGCTAATCAGCCTCACTTGGATGGTGAGGATTGTTTTTCAATTGATGTTTTTGATAAGCTTGTGGAAGAGACTTTTCCCAAGTTGCTGCATGGTGCTGATTTTTGTGATGATTTTGATGATGCTTTTGAGAATGAGTGGAGTGAGACTGTGGAAGAGAAAGCCCCCACACCCATAGTTCATGAGGTGAAAGCTTTAATTTCTGATGAGGGGCCAGCAACAAAGTATCCTCCTTAGAAACCTAATGTGTTACCTCTTCAACCACCATCAAAGGCATTGTTGTTGCCCTCTCTCATGCCCTCTCTCATATATCCACTGGAGGCAGAGTTGAAATAGCTACCTAAGACCTTGAAGTATGCTTTTTTGGGGGAAAATCATAAATTTTCAGTAATTATTTCTTCCTCTTTCACTGATGAGAAAGAGAAAGAATTGTTATGTATTTTAAAGAAGCATAAGAGAGCAATTGGTTGGACCATTGCTGACCTTGGGAGCCTCAGCCCCACTATGTGCATGCATAAAATTCATCTGGAAGAGGGTTCCAAACCCTCTAGAGAAATGCAGAGAAAATTGAATCCCCACACACAAGAAGTGGTGATGAAAGAAGTGGTTAAATTGCTAGATGTTGGAGTAATCTACCCAGTTTCAGATTCTGAATGGGTGGCACCTACTCAGGTGGTACCCAAGAAATCTAGAATTACTGTGATAAAAAATGATTCTGGTGAGCTTGTTCCAACTAGGGAAACCACAGGTTGGAGGGTGGGCATAGACTATTGGAAGCTCAATCTGAAAACCAGGAAAGACCATTTCCCTTTGCCCTTCATTAACCAAATCTTGGATAAGTTATTAGCAGGAAAGGCTTTTTATTGTTTTCTCGATGGTTATTCAGGGTATAACCAAATCTCAGTTTACCCACAAGATCACGAAAAGACTACTTTTATATGCCCATTTGGCACCTTTGCTTAGAAAAGGATTCCATTTGGACTGTATAATGCACCTGCAACTTTCCAAAGGTGCATATATGCTATATTTTCTGACATGATTGAGTAGTTTCTAGAGATTTGCATGGATAATTTCTCTATTTTCAAGGATAGTTTTACCCAATGTCTACATCATCTTAGCCTTGTGTTGCAGAGATGTGAGGAAGCCGACCTGGTGTTGAGTTGGGAAAAGAGTCATTTCATGGTCACTCAAGGCATTTTCCTTAGTCATGTGGTTTCCCACAGAGGCATTGAGGTAGACAAGGCTAAAATAGATCTGATTGCACATTTACCCCCACCAAAAACTGTGAAACAAGTCAGATCATTCTTGGGGCATGCTAGCTTCTATAGGAGAATCATCAAAGATTTCCCCAAGATCTTGAAACCTCTCTGCCACCTGTTCTGCTAAGAGGTTCCCTTTGATTTCAATGATGAATGCCTTAAGGCCTTTGAGCTATTGAAAAAGTGACTAATCTCTGTACCTATCCTCCAAGCACCTGATTTCTCCATACCCTTTGAGCTGATGTGTGATGCATCAGACTTTGCAATTGGTGCAGTCTTAGGACAAAGGAAGGATAAGGCCCCTTGTGTGATTGCATATGCTAGCAAAACCATGATGGATACTCGATTAAATTATACAACAACTGAGAAAGAATTGTTGGCAATTGTCTTTGCTCTAGATAAGTTCAGGTCTTATGTGCTTGGATCCAAGATAGTGGTCTTCACAAACCACTCAGCCCTAAAATACCTTTTGTCAAAAAAGGATGCAAAACCCAGACTAATCAGATGGATCCTCCTATTACAGGAATTTGATCTTGAGATCAAGGATAAGAAAGGGATTGAAAATGTGGTTGCAGACCACTTGTCTAGGATCCTAGCAGAGGAATTTGATAGGCTGCCTGTTAATGATTCATTTTTGGATGAACAGTTGTTTGTTATTAGCACCTCTATACCTTGGTTTGCTAATATTGTGAACTGCTTGACAGTAGGTAAAATCTCCCCACATTGGAACAAAATGGACAAGGATCTATTCTTTTCATAGATCAGACATTATATGTGGGAGGATCCATGCCTATTCAAATATTATGCAGACCAAGTGGTGAGGAGATGTGTCCCTGATGAGGAATTCCACAATATACTAACTATGTGTCATGAACAGGCTTGAGGAGGCCACTTCAGTGGGAACAAGACTGCTGCCAAGGTGCTCCAATATGAATTTTATTAGCCCACTCTCTTCAAGGATGCCTGGCTTCATCATAAAACTTGTGAAAGATGCCGAAAGATGGGAAGTATCTCTAAAAGAAACTCCATGCCTTTACAACCCATACTTGTGATTGAGCTTTTTTACATATGGGGGATTGATTTTATGGGCCCTTTCCCTCCTTTCTATGGATACAATTATATTCTTGTGGTTGTGGACTATGTGTCCAAATGGGTTAAGGCCATAGCTACAAGAACTAATGATCATAAGGTTATCCTCAACTTCTTGAAGGACAATATTTTCTCCAGGTTTGGCATCCCCATAGCCGTCATCAGTGATGGGGGGAGCCACTTTTGTAATAGACAGTTTGAGAATCTACTTAGAAAGAACTTTGTGACACACAGAGTTGCCACCCCATATCACCCACAAACCAATGGGCAGGTGGAGATTTTTAATAGAGAAATCAAACACATTTTAGAGAAAATAGTGAGGGTGGATAGGAAGGATTGGTTCTTGAAATTACCTGATGCTCTGTGGGCTTGTAGGACTACTTATAAGACCCCAATAGGCATGTATCCTTTTAGGTTGGTATATGGAAAGGCATGCCATTTACCAGTAGAGCTTGAGCACAGGGCATATTGGGCTGTTAAAGCATTAAATACTGAATTAACTTCTACAGACATACACAAGAAACTCCAATTGTCGGAACTGGAAGAGCTGAGGTTGGAGGCATATTCAAATGCTACGATCTATAAGGAGAAAACCAAGGCTTTCTATGACAAGCACCTGCTGAGGAAAGAGTTCACAGCTGGCAACAAGGTATGGCTATTCAACTCTAAGTTAAAAAAATTTCCAGAAAAATTGAGATCCAGATGGGAGGGACCTTACATAGTTGAGTATGTATCCCCATCTGGAGCTGTTGAAATTAAGGACCCAACAGATGGAAGGACCATAAAAGTAAATGGTCAAAGGCTCAAACTTGTTGTTGAAAATATGGTGGAACCTGTGATGATCACCCACTATCATGAACCTCCATAGCATAGCTGAGTTTCAACAATGTACACTATGTATACTAGTTACTGATTTTGGTTATTTTTGCTACTATTTATGTCTTTCATTCATTTCTGTTTGACATTATACATGAATATTTCCATATTTGGTTAGTGCCACTTGTAGGATAATTTGTCAAAAGTGTAAAAAAAAAAAAAAAAAAAAAAAAAAGAGACTTAGTTGGAATGTCAAAGCTGTTGAGAAAGGAACTGGGGACTGAGTGCAAGTCTGTTTAAACTAAAAAAAATAGCCTGTCAACAGGTTCTATGAACATCTCGACAGGTTTAGAGAGTGCCCAATTTACTTTTTGACAGGATCTGGAGGCTGTCCAGCAGTGTGAATGAATTCTCGATAGGATCCATACAGATTTCGACAGGTTCTACAGGCTTTGGTTGATTTCTCGACAGGTTCAGAGTACCTAGCGAGAGGGTCTATGAACCTCCCGACGTGATTTCCTAGAAGAAGGAACCTATCGAGAGGATTTACTGACGACATGATCTTCATTAACCTATCGAGATGTGTCCAAACCTATCGAGAGCTACTTCGAACCTATCGAGAGGTTCCCTGAACTTGTCAATACTCGTTTTGGCAACTTCTTAGTGTGTTTCTTCAGCAACTGCCAATTCCAGAATCTTATGCATGAGTTCCAAAGCACTTCAGCGACCCTTAGAGGTATTTTTGGCATTCAACTATGCATGATTGGAAACCCTAACTACTTCACATGTATTTGCCAGTTGAGAGCCAATGGGAGAGAGCTTCTAAAAGAGAAATCAGCCACATCAACATAACAGAATTATTCCTTTGCGCTCTGATTGGCTGAAACGGATCTGAGGACAAAATGGAGAGTATAAAAGTTTGAAGAAAATATAAAACAACCATCCAGAATTTGAGAGAACCAAAGCTTACTGCAAGATCCATATTTTTCCCTTCAAATTCTCCCTCCTTCTTCCTCCTTCTCCCATTCTCTCTTTACCCAATCATGAGTGGGTAAACTCTTTTCAGTAGTTAGGGTGAGGTCTAGAGCTGTAAATTGAGAGTTTCAAAGGCTTATAAAGGATTGTATGTTGCACAGATTGCAGATCTGAGCACAATAGGATTGTAAGTTTTATGATTGTAATATAATTGTGAATTTTAAAGGTGATTCTGATCTACATTTTACTTTTTCGTATTTGATTTTCCTAGGTCAGATATTCCTGGGGATGCCAGCAAGAAATGGGGAGTTGGTAGCCTGGCATTCGCAGCATCTGCAATAGCTTTCCTGTTCTAATCAAGATCCTTGGAGTGGAACAATCTCTAGGATGGTCTGTGACCATTAAAGTAGACAGATCATAGCCTTAGGATTGCTTCAATTCTCTGGTCGAGATTGGATTCTTATACCTTGCATCTGCCAAAAATGGGGAGCTTGTAGCCAGATGGAGGATTGTAGCAAATCTATCATATGCACTACCTTTGATTCCTTTGATTTTCAATGAGAGACCAATATCCCTAGCTGTTGTTCTCACCCTTTTGAATTTTCATCTCTTCTATATCTCTCCTTATCTCTGTGTTTGATTAGATCTGGATTAATAGCCTTTGTCTTTTATAGTCTGTAGTTAAAGTGACAAAACCATAAAACCTCTAATCTTTCCTGCTTTAGTTTAGTCTAAACTAGGATAGGGTGCTAGATCTACCACATATCTGGAGATTTACCATCCTTTAGAGCATATTTCCCTGTGGACATACCCTTACCTTTAAAACTTGCTGCAACGGCCCTGGTTCTTGCAGGACTGGCTGCTTGCCTTGATTCAATATTATTTTAATTTGTGCAGTTAATATGCTATTTTAATCATATAATAATCGCAAGGTAGGCAGAACAACAAGTTTTTGGCGCCGTTGCCTGGGATCTGTGTTTTTAAAAGTGGTAGATCTAAGTTTTTTCATTTTTAAATTTAGATTTTTCATTGACTGGTAAGTGTTTAATTTATTGCTGCTTTAGTCTTTGTTATAGTTTCACTCTGTTTCAGATCTGGATTTGTGGAGCTAAGAGGAGCTCTGTATCACTTGGAAGAACAAGTGTTGCTTAAGTTTTCATCTCTTACTCTGTTTACATTTATAGATCTGTAGTTGAGTAGATCTATAGTTTTATAGTTGTCTGTCTTATGATAATTTTGCTAGTCTTTGTTCTGTGACTTTCGATGTTGTACTTGATTGTTGTGGTGTGTATGCTTGGGTGGAGATCTCTTAATCTTGAGATTGCTCCCTTAGATCTTGAAGTTGAAAGACTTCTTATACCTAAGCAAACCATACACACACCTTTAGTTGATTCTAAAATTTCTGCAATGGGTGAGCAACCTAGGACTTTAAAGGAATTCAATGCACCAAGGGTTAACAATTCTCCCTTCGGCATTTAATTCCCTGTTGTTCAAGAAAACTATGAGATCAAGTCTTCTATCATACAGATGTTACCCTCATACCATGGTTTGAGCAAAGAAAACCCACACAAGTATATTGATGAATTTTTGAGACTATGCACTACCTTCAATATTGTAGGTTTGGGGGAGGAAGCAACCAGGTTGAGACTCTTTTCTTTTTCACTAAAGGATAGAGCCAGAACTTGGTTGTCAATGCTCCCAACTAACAGAATTCAATCCTGGAATGACCTTCAATGTCAGTTTTTGCCCCAGTTTTTCCCCATGTCTAAAACAAGTCAGTTGAGGAAGAGCATTATCTCATTTGCTCAAGCCTCAATTGAAGATTTTCACATAGCCTGGGAAAGATTTAAAGAACTCCTAAAGCAATGTCCCCATCATCAGACTCCTGAATGGCAACTTGTTTAAAGTTTCTATCAAGGAATTGATCTTAAAAGTAGGGATGCGGTTGATGCTTCTTGTGGTGGTACATACCTCCACAAGACTGCAGATGAGGCTTGGGAGTTATTTGATATCATTAGTGAAAACTCCATGCAAAGAGAAACCTAGGCAAGAGATTTGGAGGTCCCTAGATTGGTGAAAGAAAATACTATTAGAGGAAAAATGTATGAGGTGAGTGGACATAATGATTTAGAGCGGAGAGTGGACAACCTAACCCAAAAGTTTGATAAGCTCCTAAGAGCAATGCAGTCTCCAATGGCTGTTAAAGTGGAGGAAGCATGTGTCATATGTCAGTTTCCCACTCACTCCCTGGAGGAATGTCCTTTGGCTGCCTAATTTTCAGATTTTGTGATTGAACATGTGAATACTACTCAGTCCTATGGACAACAGCCTACTGCTGGCTATCATTGGAGAAACCACCCCAACTTAAGGTGGAGACAAGATTATTTTCAAAACCACCAGCAACAGCAGCCATTGTAGTCCATGCCCTATAGGAATGCCCAGCCATACCAGTAGAATTATTTCCCAAGGCCCCAATACCAACAACCTATGGCTCAACCTTTGGCTAAGCCAATAGTGCAGCTTGTGCTTCAAAGTGCACCAACCCCAGAACCCTCTAGGTCCCTCACATTTGAGGAGCAAGTTCTGGCTTCACTGTAGAATTTGGGCCCTTTATCTCAAACTGTTAACTCCCACAGTCAAAGCATCAAGAAGATAGAGGACCACCTTTGTCAACCATCTAATTCTTTGGCTAGGAGAGAAGAGGGGAGACTGCCCAGTCAGCCCATAAACGATCCAAAGGGGCAATACATGATTTGTGAGACTTCTTCTCATGAAGAAGTCAAATCTGTCAGAGAGGATTTACTGACGAGCCTCAAAGTACCTATCGAGAGGTTCCATGAACCTCTCAAAATGTGTTCGTTTAAAATCCTCAACCGATCAACAAGATTGCATGGATCTCTCGAGAGGTTCAACAATTTTTAAACTCCTCGACAGGTTGTCCCAACCTGTCGATGCCTTGTCCCCCAATCCTATGGAAGCTCGTTTTTCCCCCTTGCTCCTAATCGTTTGTCTGAGCCTTAATAGCTCACATCTCCTTGCCTTAACTCTGATTGCTAAAAATAGACCAACATGTACTTCGCAATATCATTCCCAATATTAACTCACATGACATTCCATACTTATCGAAGCCAACATATCATTTTAGCAGTTAAGCTTGAAAGGATGAGAAAATTAATTATGATGATTCATATTCGACCACCCACACATTCTAAATATCAGGCTCGTTCACCTCCATCGCATTCGTTCTCTTTTGACCTCATCAGTCCATCCCTACCCCCAACTATGGCGGATTACCAGCCCATTGATCTACCAATCAAATTCTACCTAGTTTGGGAAGATCCGCCACCACCAAAAGAGCCTGACCCATTACAATTCCTGTCGGAAGAGTATGAGGAAGTGCAAGGGATTTTGGCCAAGGAGGAAAAGAAAAAGAATATGAGAAAGAAGAAGAAACAGAAGATAGACCCACCTGCATCTTCTCCCCCATCCTCTTCACTCGATCCACCACCTTATGACGAGGTCAATACTCGAGTATTGACCCCGTTGCGTCCGTGTCACAACCCCCATGCGACCGTGTCGCATCCTCACAGTACAACCACGTCACGAGTCCCTCTTGGCCCCATATCGTGTGCCCTCCAGGCACCACATGTCATGCCCCAGGCACCATGTTGTAAGCTCGAGTATTTACCTTGTCACAACCTGCTCAACAGCCTTCTCCTTAAATCCTTATTCCCCCCCTGGCTTACAGTTCCTTCCAGAAGTAGTAGGTTGAGGATATCCCAAAGCCAAGAGGACAAACCATTTTGTTTTTGCCGGGATATTATTTTAATGTGTATCTAGCTTTTTCTCAGGTTTATACTCTTTCCTGTATTTAGTTAGGATTTTTCATTTTGTCACCCCTTTTATGTCATTGTTCCATTGCACAACTTTCTCTGCTTAAACGAAATCTATCTTTGTGATGTTTTGTATAGTTTACTTTCTGTCTTTATAGCATGTTTGGTTAATGTTTTCTTTACTTTGTATACTTCTGTTTCATCCCCTGCTGCACATCCACATTTATCTTTGAATCAGTGAGGACACTGCTCCTCATAGGTTTGGGGGTGTGGCAGCTTGCCAATGAGTAGTTAATGGTAGTGCAGCAAGGTCTTAACAGAAATTGAGAAAATAAAATAATTTCACACCTGATATTTTATATAGAGGAAATTACAAAACTTTTTAAGACTAAAACATGCTATAGCTCTAACATTTTAATGAAGCAAATGTCAGGAATTTTTCAAAAATCAGTGCTTAGTAAACTTGAGAAGAGAAAAAATTGTGAGGATATACCCTAGAAATCTAATGAAAGACCATACCCAGTGAGATTTGGGCTTAAAAAATTTTCCTTGAAGAGTGTTTGACAATTTCTTCTGCTCTAAGGACTGATTGAATCTACCTTTGCTCACTAAAAGTTAGGCAAATCCCAGTTAAAATAGCTTGACAGCACTCATGACATTAAGGACATGAAGTAAGGCAATCCCTTAGGCAGTTTGAGCTTAAAACTTCTCACCTTTGAACTGCCCTTGATACACACCTTTTGAGCCTTTCAAAATTCCAGTTTTCTTTGATGAAAACCAAAAAAAAAATTGAACCCAAAACCTCTTGACCTATTTCAGTTCACCCTCAACCTGAGAAATTAGGAAATGGAAGAAGAAGTGAGGTTAAAGGAGCAAGGTTTGACAGTGGTTGAAAGAGAAGAAAATACATTTGAAGGCAAGTGTGATGTATAGTTGTGGCATCCTAGCCCATGAAAAGAAAAATAACAAAAATATGTATATAAGAAGAAAAAGCATACAAAAAGAAAAGAAAAACAGAAAAGCAAAACAAAATAGTGAGAAAGAGAAGTCATTTCATTGAAAATTTGAATAGAAGAGAAAAAGCTGGCCACTTTGGCTCTGAAAATTAGAGAAGTAGATGGAACTATGCTAAAATAAAGATTGTGAAGTTGCAAATCACCTCCTTACTTTACTGATTTCTCAATTTTAAATCCTATTCCACCCTTTTGTTCTTTAGAAACTTCACCCATAAGCCACATTACAACCCAATAAAAGGACCTCACTGATCTGAAATTGATTGAGCTGTTATGTGGAGATAAGAATTTGTTTGATCTATGGTGAAAAGAGTTAGAAATTTTCAAAAATTAGAGCAATACCTATGCTCATGCTTACAGTCCTATTTGAGGGCGGTAACTGCCCTTGAGCTGTGTGAATTGATACACCCTTCTTTTTTTATTGAGAGTAACAGCCCTGGTGAGTTTTGGGTCTGAAATTTAGATTGATGGGGGCATTATCAGAACAAGATTCTCAATTTGAGGGTACGCTTTGCATTAATTTTCACACAAAATACCTTGACATGAGCTGATTGATTGTGAAGGAATTATAGCAGAATCTTCATTTTAATCTGTCATGTTTTTGCTGAGAATCCTCTAAAACTAAATGGACAAGATGTGGAATGAATTTTATATGGCTTGAATTTTTTTTTAACATGCTACACTGTTATTAACTGAATCATTGGAGAAGTTTATGGGTAACTTCACTGAAAACCCTCAGGAGACTTCACTCCTCCACTAGGGATCACCTAGCGGTTTAAAAGGCTTGATGCATATGCTAAATGCATCTGTGTTCCCTATAAAAGTGGCATTTTTATTTTCAATAATTATTTTTATTTTCTCATTTGCTCAGGGACTAGCAAAGCTTAGGTTTCAGGGAGTGTTAAGTAGTGAAATATACTATTTTTTACCTCCTAACCTGACCTTTAGTGGACCCTTGAGCTGACTAACAAGGTGTTTTTAAGTGTGTTTTGTAAACAAGCAATAAATTATAGTTTAATGCAAATATTCACTTAAAAGAGCCCAAGAAGCAATGTGTTATCCAATTGGAAAGGCTTGAGACCAAGTCTAGCTACAAGGAATAAAGAGTGAACCTACTGAGGGGTTGCTGAGTGTTGAATAAAAGAAAAACAACACACCCAAGAGATGTGCCAGTTGTGGAAACACAAAGCAGAGCTGTCGAGAGGTTCTGAGAGCAAGGAATGAAGTAATCGAGAGGTTGAGCATGTGTATAAGAAGTCGTCGAGAGGTATTGAGTTGAAAAGATGAAGATCTCGAGAGATTCCAACACCTACCGAAAGGTTGGAAGTAAAGACGTGGATCCTATCGAGAGGATACTTCAAGGTACAGATGAAGTCAAGAGGTTACAGATACTTATCGCGAGGTTCAACTGAACTTGTCGAATTGTGCAAGATAACCTGTCGACAACTTACCTGCAGTAACATTCATTCCCGCGAGGATTGAGCCAACCTGTCGAGCAATTCACTGAAGATTGTATAACCCGTCGACAGGTTGAGTATAACCTGTCGAGAGGATGAGTGTGAAACTGGGCAGAATGAAGAAATAAGCCTTCAATCCTATCGACAAGTTCAAATCAACCTCTCGAGATATTCTCCCAAGTTGTCGACAGGATCTTCATTAACCTATCGAGATGAGTCCAAACCTATCGAGAGCTACTTTGAACCTGTCGAGAGGTTCCTTGAACCTCTCGACATTGGTTTTGGCAACTTCTCAGCGTGTTTCTTCGGCAACTGCCAATTCCAGAATCTTATGCACGAGTTCCAAAGCACTTTAGCCACCCTTGGGGCTATTTTTGGCATTCAACTGTGCACGATTGGAAATCCTAATTACTTCACATGTATTTGCCAATTCGAAGCCAATGGGAGAGAGCTTCTAGAAGAGAAATCAGCCACATCAGCATAACAGAATTATTCCCTTGCACTCTGATTGGTTGAAATGGATTTGAGGACAGAGGAGGAGAGTGTAAAAGTTTAAAGAAAATACATAACAATCATCCAAAATTTGAGAGAATCAGAACTTAGCGCGAGATCCATATTTTTCCCTCCAAATTCTCCCTCCTTCCTCCTTCTCCCATTTTCTCTTTAGCTGATCATGAGTGGCTAAACTCTTTTCAGTAGTTAGGGTGAGGTCTAGAGCTATAAATTTTGAGTTTCAAAGGCTTGTAAAGGATTGTATGTTGCACAGATTGTAGATCTGAGCACAATATGTTGCACAAATTGTAAGTTTTATGAATGCAACATAATTGTGAATTTTAAAGGTGATTCTGATCTACATTTCACTTTTTCGTATTTGATTTCCCTGAGTCAGATATTCTTGGGAATGCCAGCCAGAAATGAGGAGCGGGTAGTCTGACATTCGTAGCATCCACAATAACTTTCCTGTTCTAAGCAAGATTCTTAGAGTGCAACAATCTCGTGGATGGTCTGTGACCATTAAAGTGGACAGATCATAGCCTTAGGATTGCTTCAATTCTCTGATCGAGATTTGATTCTTATACCTTGTATCTGTCAAAAATGGGGAGCTTGTAGGCAGATGGAGGATTGTAGCAAATCTATCCAATTCACTTTCTTTGATTCCTTTGATTTTCAGTGAGAGACCAATATCTCTAGCAGTTGTTCTCACCCTTTTGAATTTTCATCTCTTCTATATCTCCCCTTATTTCTGTGTTTGATTAGATCTGGATCAATAAGATTTGTCTTTTGTAGTCTATAGTGAAAGTGAGAAAATCATAAAACCTCTCCTCTTTCCTGCTTTAGTTTAGTATAAATTAGGATAGAGTGCCAGATCTACCATAGATCTGGAGATTTACAATCCTTTAGAACACATTTCCCTGTGGACATACCCTTACTTACCTTTTAAAACTTGCTGCAACAGCCCTGCTTCTTGCAGGAATGGCTGCTTGCCTTGATTCAACATTGCTTTAATTTGTGCAGTTAATCTGTTGTTTTAATCATATAATTAATAATCGCAAGGCAGGCAGAACAACACTAATTCAAACTTAAAAAATATACATCCAAAGCTCCATTACCAAGTCCATAACCAATCAAACCAGGCTTATCTAATTGGATGTTGGAGACCGCCAAGTAGAGTCCCCATAATCAAAACCCTCTTCATGCATTCATATTCATGAGTTACTGTGTCTCATTTTTTAATGTCTCAATGTCACACAGATGAATGCTATTGAGACCTTGAATCAGTATTCTATTAATCAATGCTATCGAATTAATGGATGTTCAATCTTAACTTTTATTTGATAATTGATGTTGAATTCTAATTTCAATGCAACTTATAGTCCGATGATGCTTTCCCTTTATTGTTTTCTTCCATTCAACCAAAAAAGTAAATTGGTTTATTTTCATTCATATCAAAATTAGTCAAAAAAACAATATAGATGCAAAAGTATTCTTTCATCTAATTTATAGAGGAATAATGCATTGACAACTGTGATGATAATTTCACCCTTTCGTGGATCCTCCTTCGTGCTATTTAGTTCCCTTTCTCATTTTACACAAGAATTGACTCCTTTTTGTAAGAATGGTAGTATTTTCATCTTGATTATAGCCAAAAATAAATTAAAAGGTGGATGCACAAAAAACTGGGATCGAAAGCTCATTTACTTAAAAACAAATCCAAAGAAGAAACATGAAGTAATCATCACTTTCTCTAACTCTTGGCATGCTCATCACTTTTCCCATCTTCACAATTTTTAATCTTATATCAGGGAGAACATGGTTAACCCAAGAAACCATCCTACCGAATTTTATTTCTTCAAAGAGATCCTGGCTTTTATACATCCAACTATGAAACAAATAGAAAGAAAGTTCAAGGTTTTACTATAATACGAGATGAGAGGCCAGGGTTTTTTTTATTAGTCATCAAATGCCTTAAGCCAAAAGGCGCATAAGGTAACATCAGAAACCTTAATGCCAGCAAAATTAGGTGAGATACAACATAGTCTCATTAAACCGGAAGCTAAAGTATGCTCAAAAATGGAATGAGCCAATAAACACCCCACGACTATGAGAGTAAATTTGAACTATAGAGTAACTGACGAACCCATTCCTGTTCTAATCAACACCCGATTTCATGAAACTAGTCATTACAAATCTAATTTTAACTAAAACCTAGGAATGAATTATAATCATAACAGCAATGAACATTTGCACATGAAGACAATATATATTATAAATCAAAGAAATTCAATTGCAGAGAAAAGGATGGAATCCATGGTGCCTTACTAGGAATCGGAAAAGTGCTATAAGTCGAGGTTTTGGGGTAGGATTCATTGCTGGATCCAAACATATCTTTATCTTCAGAATCGTTACCCAATCTAAACAATCCAAAAAATAGGAAATAAATACATAAATAAATAAAAATGAATACTCCAGAGCAATACACCAAAAGTGTGCAACATAACCATCAATTAGCTCATATGAGACGAAGAAAAATGTATAGCATAAGCAATCTCAATTAACAAACAACATAAATATTATAAAATAGTATTTTTAATAGTCATCATAATATAATATAAAAAATAATAAAAAGTTATGAAAGAACAAAAACCATAAAGTATAATACAAAAATAAATGAATAAATAAAAAGTTAACATCTACTCAATACAAACTACGATGCTTAAAATGGAAAACCATGAAAAATGATAAATATATATAAACCCTAAGAAATGAAGTCGATTAAAAATAGATACGAGAAATGGCTAGGGTTCAATATATCAGATCTGAGAGAAGAGATTTAGAGGAGAGAAGCTAGAGGAGGCAACAACAGCAAGTGAAAAATGAACTCAACCCTACCAGATTAAAGAAAATGGCACCGCTTGAGGAGTGAAAATCAACACTGAGAAGGGAGAAGCTAGCTAGGGTTTTTTAGGGGAGTTCATGAGAAGGGAGAAGGGTTTGAGTTTGTGCGAAGGGAGAGGAAAACAATTGATTTATATAGTGGCCCGATTAAGTAGGTCGTGGGCGTTAAGTTGAGTGGCCGGGTTGGCTCTTGTGGGTTGGCCCAAATCTTCCCCTACACCAACGGCACCTAAATTTCAGCCGTCGGCATATGCTGTATTTTTTGTAGTGTCTGACCCAAAATTCTAGCAAATACTATTAAGTTAACCTCGAGTGGACCTAGGTCGATCCAGAGCCTCCATGTATTCTTTCGATGTGATCTGCACTACATCAGCTGCTATGCGCACACACTTTTTCTTTCTGCACACCAAAAAGGAGAATAAAGTGGAGTGCAAATAGCAAAAGTTGGTGTGTGCTTAGAAAAGCTATTTTATTCTAGGGCCAGAATAGGAACAGTTTGTAAGAGCCCAAACCTGCTATGAACATAAGTGATGCATATTTTGATCTTTATTAGCAACAGTATTGCAACATTGTTATTCATTAGTTTTTCCACTAATTGGTATGCGAGTAACAAAAGTTGGTCTGCGATAAGAAATGCAGTGAGAAGGTAAAAATACTGTGCTCATAGAAACCCTTTTTTCAAGTGTTTTTACTTTGGGCAACATTGTTCGCATCTTATGAAAATGTAATTTCCTGTTGTTGAAAAGGTAATCTTATCGTTGCTTGGTTCGAATTAGACGATGGAGATTATTTTTCATCCGATCTTTCACGTAATGGATCTTGAGATCATTGTTTTATGATCAGACAATCAGCTTTTTATTTGATTCCCCCATATATCCAAAAGTGACTTTAAGATCATATTTGAGTGTGATGAATGACATGTGATTTTGGGTCACATTTTTGGGACCGATCTCCATCATTTGATTAAAAGAAGTCAATGCATGGTTTCAGCTGGGGTGAGGTTACATTTGTGCGGGGTGCAAATAATGGTACCCTTTCACCTTTTTTTCATGTCAAGGGTTCTCCACCCTGTATCAAAATCACAGAAGATTATAATGACTAGTATGTTGCGTCGGAATCTTCAGAAACGAGAGAGCCTCGAGGACGGAACAAACAATGACGCATCAACACCCAAATTCCAAGGCTTTTCTTTCTTTCCTTGTTTTTTTTATTTTTTATTTATTTAAACTTTTATAATGGGGTAATTCGGCCTCTTAGAACACATGACTAAGTCCTCGTGTACGTGTGCAACACCCCCACATGACACGTATTACCCAGTAGGGCTAAATCCCACTGCACTAACCGCCTTAATGTCCAATCTATCGATAATCCTAATAACTTTTCAGTGTTTTCACATGAAAATGGTGACTAAATGGGTGCTAAATTTATAAGGAGAAGAATCTAATGCACATAAAGAAATCACTTTCCAGTTGCACCTACCGACAGTGAGAGATGTAGGATGATGAGTGAAGATTTGCAGTAAAACAATTTAGCATTGCCAAATATATATATATATATATATATGGTTAGATTTCTCGTTAGGGGATAAGGATTAGGAATTTGAGGATGAAGTTTGGTTTGAGACATTGATTTGTACAAATCCTCTTTACTTCTCCCCGCTTTTGCTTTCCTTCTTTTTTTTATTCTCGCTTTTGTTTGAGAAAGTGACATCAAAAGTTGAGGTCTATATATCTTTGATTTAAAAGCACAATCACGGGTTCATTTTCTTTTATTTTTTGTCTATTTTTGGGGCCCAAACTTATATGCCGCGAACCTTTACCGTATGTCACTTAGGCCAAAAGCAGTACTTGAGAGAGAGAGAGCTCCATTAATGTAACTTTTCATTCCATACCATAACTCATTTGGATCAGTAAATTTAAAAGTACATATGGGGTAGTTGGCTAAACTTATCCAGAGAAAAGAAAGGCTAAACTTGGGACTAAAATGGTTTAATTTCAAGGCTAAGGGTATGTTTGGACCTTGCGAGGCTTTTACATCATGCATTATTCAAATGATGACAATTTACGTTGGGCTAACCTGGTGTAGTTGGGGGGGGGGGGGGGGGTCAATATTTGTTGAAGGCAATATTATTTATATAATCAACCTTTTCAACAGAAATTATGGTCTCCAAAATATGTGACAAAACTCGATTTTAAAGAAATCAAGGTCTCTAAAATTATGAATTTAGTCAGAAAATTCGCTTAGAAATTATTTTTTCGCTGATTTTAGAAATCTTCAAAATTGTAAACCACAACATTTTCTATAAAGTTACTTTCAAGGAATAGGTCAACCTCTCCCTGATGCCCCAGATTAAAATTTAATCAAGATCTAGACATGAATCGTTAGATCAAATTGAGTAACAAAGGAATAAGAAACTATTTTCTCTTACTTGATGAAATTCTCCTTAATACTGTTATTGCCATTGGTTGTATCAACGTCTAAGCCAATTTGATCGCGGATGATCTCTTGCTTATGAGAAGACTCTTAGCGCTCTCTCTCTCTCTCTCTCTCTCTCTCTCTCTTCGTATGCCCTTATGGGTTGTGACGACAATGTTCAGACAAGGAGGGGACAGTGTCGTCAACTTTTAAAGACTTCTAGTTTTCTTACCAGCAATAGAATCTATATGGATGCACCGAGATAAGACAATATATAATCATAGACAATACAAGTTTTATTTAGAAGCATAGACAAAATTAGAGTGTCGAGAACAATATATCTAAGACGTCCGTCGCCCTTCACTTGATCGTGACCCGACCTGATCTTCAGGCCACCTCCGGTGGGGCTTGTATATGGATAACAATTTGTATTTATGAATAAATAGCCGTGTAGGCTCTACAGGGCTTCGGATCGGTGGTTCAGGCCCCTAGTTTTGCAAGGGATCCTAGCCTGAACAACGAAGAAAACCAATATGCTCAAACTCTAATATGGTACCAATTCTAGAAGAACAAAATTGTATACAACAAATTTGTGTAGAAAGAATAAATTTCATTCACAAATAGATTGTACTCAAATTTCTTCTCCTTGGAGAGGCTTCTATTAATTTGGTGAACTTTTACACTTTTGATTATCACTAAAGATGCTCCGTTAACTATATCGAATAATCGAACACCTCTGATTAAAAGATACAAAACATTCAAGTAGATGTCTACAAAAATATAGTTAATTAAAAGTCTTCATCTTCAAAGGAGTCTTTGTGCAGAGTAAATGTATCCGTCTCTAGGTGTCATGCCCCTAGCCTCTGGTCTCGCACGCTACCGATCCACAGGTCGGCATGATGCACCTCACGCCAATTCGGTTATTCAAACTTCAATTTCATATTTCATTTCAAAAAACTCGATTAAATCATGATTCGCTTAACTTCTTTTTATCATATAATTTTTTTTTCTAAATATCTAAAATATTGTGGGAAATATTTTCTAAAGAGGGTTCGATGATTGCAGAAGCATTTTGCGGAAAACTTTCTTTTCTTTTTCAATAATTGCGGAAGCATTTTCATTTTTTTCCATTCTCGTTAACCTGATCGGGCAATTCCGATTTCTCAAACTTTTAATATAAAAATGATATTACTTTTTGCGGAATTATAAGTAAAATGATTAGAAATGCAGTTCCAAAAACTTCAACTTCCAAAACAATTATTTACAAAAAGTCCAAATACAAAGATACATCTACGATTTTTCAAAAGAATTGGACTAAACAAAAATAAAGGAACGGAGAAAGATCATGTCAAAATAAAGTTTGAACCGGTCACACGTGTGCAAGTGTTGGTAGCTCTATTGGCAAAACGAGCTCAAACTATTAGCTTAGTGATCGCTTCTGGACCACTTCCTCGTTTGGCTATTCTAACTCTGACTGGGTAGCTGCTGGCTGACCTCTGAAATTTTTGAGTCATGAAACGACCATATGCGGTGAAGCTTAATAAAGTCATAGTCAATTAGGTTATGATTTTCAGTACTGTTAATGTAAGAGAATTACATAAGTGATTTTGCAAGTGAGGTTTCCAACATAATGTGATATCAGTAGAGTAATTAAGATTAAACTATTACTAAATAGAGGAATTCTAAGTTCAATACAATTACTATTTAGCAAGAAAGTAAACATTGATAGTACAATAAGGAGAATAGCACTTTATGATGTAAGAATTACAATTATATTATGAAAATGATATTCTGCAAGTAGCAACTTAGCACAAATAAAGTATTAGCAGGCTCAAAAGATTTACAAGGTATATTTAAATTTATGAACTTAGTTAAGTGTCAATTTACTAGTTCATTATATCTTATTTATTTATTACTTTATTTATTATTAAAGAGTTAACAATTTAATTAATGTCTTTTAATTAATTTCGTGTGATACAAAACACCAATCATGATCCAATAATTGATTTTCAATTGCCAATGTCGCACAAACAGAGGCTAACACTCTTCGTCATTTAGTTAGTGAAGGCAAGGATCAATGATCTTGTCAATCTAGCAAGACCCAATCCTCAGCTGATATTTTAAAAAATCGTCTAAATACGAGGTGCTCATACGAGCCTGTTCGCAAGAACAATGGTCAGTTACCTGAGGTTCAACATTCAATACGATATCATCTTTTCATTTTTAAAGTTTCAGTATTCGTTATCAATTAATCAATATTCAAGGTTCAATAATTAATTCTCAATATTCAAAGCTTCATATTCATGAAATCATTTTTCAGTATTCGGTAATTTAATTACCCTTTTTCAATTCTATTTCATTCAATGTATCTCATATTCAGGTTCAATATTCAGGTAAGCTTCTCTTACACATACCACTAAGGGTTCAGTAATCATTTCGGGTCATAGTTTCACATCAATTTTGATGGCTTCATATTTTAAAGTCCGTCAATCATTTTTTAACGTATTCATATTTATTCAATATCAATATCAAGCTTCACATTTCATTCAATCTATTACCGATTCATATCTATCAGTCTGTTCCATTAATCAATTCATTACAAGCAGTCAATCAAGTATTGTTATCAATCAATCATTCTTAATCAATCCATCATTCAGGGTGTTTAATCCTAGAAATTAAAGACTTAATCCTTGAGGAGGATTTCGTCGGTTCTCACTATAAGTGTTACCTTAGTTTAGAGTTTGTGCAATCATGGACGATCGTGAGTTCATCGTGATGATGGGCTAACTAATTAAATGGAGTCGCCACTTGGAGCTTTCGGTGTTCCGAGATACCAAAATCGATATTATGAGCACCGATGTGCAAACTATGACTCTGATTCACCGGCTAACGCCAAAGTCTTTTGGGTAAAGACTTCGGTTATTAATCAGGAAGGTTTTAGGCACCCGATCGACTCGCTCATAAGCGATTTCAACTATGCCCGAATCTAAGTTTAGATGTATATATATATAAAGAGAGAAAAAGTGAGCTGCACTTCCTCTTGCCCGAAGGCACACCGATCCTATTGAGCCCTCCGCATCCACAGAATTTTTGACGGCATAACGACTCAATTCTAGGATAGAGGAAAAGCAAAAAAAGGTAGAGGAATAGAGGGGAGAGCCAGAGCTCTCGGGTACTTGTAGCACCAGTGGTTGGACCTTTGTGTGAGAGCATCACCAATGATCTTCCGATAGCACGATGGGTGAGGATATGATCTTAACTTGCTATGGCTAAGAGGGTATGGGATGGAAGTGAAGGCATGAGATGAGCTATGCTTGGAGCTTGGGAGGCAAGGTGGAAGTTTAGGCAATGAGGACCCAATTTACAAGGGTTTCTTCTCTTGGAAATTTAAAAAGATGGCTAAAACAAGGGGGGGTGGCCTTCTATTTATAGAGAATGGGAAGATTAATGAGGGGTTAAGGTTTTAATTGGATTATAAATTAGGTAATCCCATATCTAAGGTTTTCTAGAATTTTGGAAACTTTGATAGATGAGATTTGTGTGTTAATGGTAAAAGATAGGGTGATAGATTAGGAGGCAAAAGGGTTATAAAGAGAGCTAGTGGGGTCACTAGGGTCCTAAAGAAACTAACCCCAGACTTTGGGGTGGTAAAAAAGTCAAACCCCAAAAGTAAAATTCGTCCATTTTCTCAAAAAATACTATTCCTAAGCCTTGCGTGTATAATATACACGTTAGGCTTAGGAACAATGTTCCCTGAGAAAATAGGGAAGTCTGAAGCCCGTTCTAAGGCTCAAATCTGAAGGAAGAAGCCAAATTGGCCTTGCGTATATAACATACACGCAAATGTAATTTCCTGCATTTTTTTGTATTTTTCAAATCACCATAACTTTTGTTGTACAACTCGGAATCAGACGATTCTTGGTTCGTTGGAAAGCTAGAAACCTCTACTTTCAAATGATGTAGGATGTAGCTCTAAAAGATTTCTTTTTAAAATTTAACATTCCTCTTTCCATCCGCTGCTCTAGCTGGTTTAAAATGGGTCCAGGAAGCGTTATGTGGGTTAGGGTTGATTCATAAGGGTGAAGGAAAGGTTCTAAAAGTTTAGGGTTAAGCTCTAAGGATTCAGGAGGTGCTTTTGGAAGATCAGGGGTACACCTTTCTGGAAGTACTGGTCAATCGAGCCTTGGGCCAAATTTGGGTGTCTACAGATGCCCCTCTTTGGTATCCGATCACTAATGGTCATATGTCAAAGAAAGAGACATCGAAAAAGGCCTAAGGTAAATGCTCTTGGATTCGTCGTATTCCAAGCGAACCTCAAACATCAAAATGAAAAAAAGAAAAAGGTAGAAAGTAGAGAAAGCCCAAATGACTAGGAAAATGTCCATTCCTTAAATGGAGAGTAGCGGAAGCCCAATATATTGAGAAAATGTTCGTTCCTTGAAAGGAGAGTAGCAAAACCCCAATACATTAGGAAAATGTTTATTCCTCAGATAGAGAGTAGCGGAAGCCCAGTGTGTTGGGAAAACGTCCGTTCGTCAAAATGATTGATGAAGTATGATGTTTGAGTTCAATTTTGAGTAAGATAGCCCCATGAACGGAATGGTGATCGACTCATACTTAAAGATTAGCGTAAAGCAATGACGCAAAGAACCAACAATTTGTGCCCAATCCCATGAGGCATTGATTGCCCCGTTTGATTGGCCACGGGTGCCCCTACACGAGGTAGGGTTCAAGATCTTTGGGCATACCCATCAATCCCGAAGTTAATTTAGTACAACTACACGAGCGGAGTAAATATTAAAGTCGTAATGTTTTCTAGGAGTGTGTGCCACTTTTGACAATGATCTTACAAATAAATCAACGATGCAGAAACATGAAGCCATTAGGGGCGATAAATAACAAAGGCAAATGGAAGTCCTAACCCAAATCCTGTTCGGGTACCATTTATAGGAACAACGACCATTCTAAGGATACCCAGATGCATGGCGTATACTTTATAAGAATATCGTGCATGTTTTTAAGCCTGCAACTGAGAATAAACACGAGAAAGATCTCTTCTGCATCCATACTTGAACATAGTTGTTCGATATTTAATCTCATTTAGCGATGGAAACAAGCTGATCGAAATATTGACTGTTTGAAAGAGATTGATATTGTCGCTCCTACATTGAAGTAGGATCCAAAGATCTAAGGTGAACCTTAGATTTAAGACATTAATTTAGCACAGTTACGTTACCTGTAAATTATTAATATTTTATCGCATTAAAGCATGCATGTGCATATCTGTGCGTGACAAAAAGTATAACGAAAACACAAATTTATTTTTTTCTTTTTCAAAGGATTGCTATTTTTATTTTTTTCTTGAATAGACCGACATGAGTTGTGAGATGCTTCCTCTGCTTTGCCCATCGCCGAGAGGTTGCCTTCCTCGAGGCTTTGGGTCATTTGATGTTCCTGCACATTCTCAAGAAAACGTCAGTCTCTATTTTATTTATACAGATAACCAATGTATTTTCTAATTAACTGAAGAAACAAACTATTACTTAAATTTTTTTATTTTTTTCATTTCTTTATTCAAAACTTATATTTTTATATTTTTTCATTTTTCCTTTTTCACTCTTCTTTGAGATGAAAGTACGATGTTGCAGATATGTATATGGATATAAAAAGGAGTATATATTTTTAAATTTTCTCAAATTTTTTTTTCTTTCTTTCTCTTTCTTTTCTTCTCTTTTTTGTTTGATGCATTAACAATGAGATGAAGTAACAAGTCCCATTTTAAGCATTGTCGAACTTGTGCATACAGTCAGACTTGAGTGAGGTTCAAAATTTTTCATCAAGGTCGGAATGTCCATCCCTTTGGATTGAATCAACCTTTTATCCTTACCTCTAGTCATGCGTTTGACGCTGCAGTTTGAAGATATACCTGGTTCAAACCCGATTTGTGCAAACATGAGTGGCCCAGTTGGCAACCAGATAATTCGAGAATGTAACCAAGTGTGCAACCGTGGGCTCTAGCGAGTCTGTCGTGACGATGTGCTCTCTTATAATAATATAGAGTTGCCACCCAGAGCGTTTCATGTCTCGGGAAACCTAAATAAATATTGAAAGCACCGAAGTGCAAAAATAGGACTCTGATTTACCGATTCACGCCAAAGGCTCTTGGGTAAGGGTTTCGGTTATCGATCGGGAAGGGGTTTGGCATTCGATCAACCTACTCATAAGCGGTGTCTACTTATGGCCAAATAAAAAGAAAAAAAATAAAATATAAAACAACACTCCCCCTTTGCCAGAAGGCACTCCGATCCTACTTATGCCCCCCGCAATCACGGAAATTTTGGCGGCGTAACGATGCAAGTTTAAGGATAGGGGAAAAGCAAAGAAGGTAGAGAAATAGAGGGGAGAGTCAGAGCTCTCAGGCCCTTGTAGCACCACTGTGGTCCTTCGTGTGAGGGCGCCTTGGCGAACTTCCGACGACAAACCGATTGATGGATTGGGTTTGAACTTCTAAGGCTTGGTAGCTAGAGGGTAGGAGAGGTAGGCTAAGGCTTTGAACTAGGCCAACCTAAGGGATTTATGATGGAAGATGGGGTCTAAGGGATGATTTTCAAATCTGTAATTTATATGGAAGAAGGGTGTTTGCAAATGGAGGAGGAGCTCTCTAGACTTTTCTCTCTTTTGGGAAATTTGTGCAAGCCTCTAATCCAAGGGGGGGAGGCTCTCTATTTATAGAGATAGGGTAGGTTAGAAGGATACTTAAGAGCTAATGAGATTAGCATAGATCTAAAGATTTTGGGTTTTTCAAGGTTGGGGAAAGGTGTGAATGGGGTTTAATAGTAGATGATAGAGGGGGGGCTTTAAAGGGCTAAAGGGTTGCAAATAGGACAAATGTGGGTGCAGCAGTCCTAACAAAACTAACCTCAATGGATGGGGTGGTCAACAAGTCAAACCCAAATTTCAAAATCTAGCAAAAATCACTATTCCTAAGCCTAGCGTATGTATTACATACGCTACTGTAGGAACAGTGTTCCTGAGAAACCTGGAGGTTCAAAACCCGCTGATAGGGTCCACAGAAAGGTCAATTTTGCCTAGCGTATGTAGGCAAAATTTTGCTAAAATTGGCTAAGTATATGTAATACATACGCTAGGCAAAATTTTGGTATTTTTGCCCGACTTTTAAATTGTTGTAACTTTTGATCTACAGCTCGGATTGAGGCAATTCTTGGCTCATTGAAAAGCTGAAAACATCCTATTTCTGATGGTATATGTCTTAGCTTCTACAAAGGTTTGTGAAAACTATGGCATTCCTCTTTCTAGTCACTGCCCGAGAGGGTTTAAAACTGATTTGGGAAGGGTTCTACAGGTTAGGGTCGATTCCTAAGGGTTAGGGATAGGATTCTAAGGGTTTGGGTAAAGTTCCAAGGGTTCAGAAAGTTCTCTCGGAAGCTCAGAGGGTACGCCTTTCTCGAAGTATCAGTCGATCGAGCCTTAGGCCAATTTTGGGCGTCTACAAATGCCCCTCTTTGGTATTCGATCACTAATGATCGTATGCCAAAGAAAGAGATGTCTGAAGAGGCCCAAGTCACGCTAAGGGGTCTATCATATTCAAAATCGAACCTCAAACATCAGATGGTAACATGGTGAGTCTACGAAAGCCTTGTATGCCAGGAAAAACGTCCGTTCCATAAGACTATCGGTCCTCCAGGGCTTAGCAACATTACTGGGCATAACCGAGATGGTGCGAGTCATGAAAGCTCAATATGTTGGGAAAAATATTCGCTTCTCGATATGATTTGATGAGGTGTGATGTTTGATTTTCATTCTAAATAAAACAGTCCCGAGTGCAGGGGCAGGGGGGGGGGTGACATATACTTCAAGACAGGCGTAAAGCAAAGATGTGAAGATTCACAGTTTATGTCCAGTCTTCTGAGGCATTGATTGCCCCATTTGATCGTCCATGGGTGCCCCTACGCGAGGTAGGGTTCAAGTTTTTTAGGCGAACCCATCGATCTCAGGGTTAATTTAGCATAACTACCCGAGCGAAGCGAATGTTGATGTCGCAATGCTTTTTAGGAGTGTGTGCTCCTTTTTAAGCCATATATTTTTGGTATTTTGTGTTTTATAGATATATATATATATATATATATATATTTTTTTTTTTCTTTTTTGTTTTTGATCTTTGTTCGAGGTTTTTTTAGCGTGCTCATTGACCTCTAAACATTTTTATTTTAGCACCGCTTCTCGAGCGGATTGAATGAAGGTTAATGCGCCTTTTGGGAACATGTGCAACAGTGATCTAGCCACTCAAACTTGGTTGCCAGGACATCCCCCAAAAAAATGAAACAAAGTCCATTCAGGGCAAAAATAAGCCTAGCGTATGTATTACATACTCTAGGCCAAAATCCGGAGATTTTATGCCTAGCGTATTTATTACGTACGCTAGGCCAAAAATGGGTTTAAAACAGTCAGGGACTCCAGGGACCCGAAAATACTCTCTTTTTTTCTAAATTTTTTTCTCTCCCTCTCTCCAAACAGAAACAGGAGTCTTACCTTATGCTTCCTAGATTTAAATTAAAACCTCGGCATTGTTTCGGTGTTGCTATCATCGATCACACGCGCACTCCACACCAGACCTAGGGCATAAACTTTTATCAAGGTAATCCATCTAAAAACCCTTTTCTTTTGAAATTTCTTTGATCTTATGCTAATGTGGTTAGGGTTTTTGTGTCTAGATGATAAGAGAGGTGTTTCTTCTGGTAAATGTGATTTTTATTGTGATTCTATGCACATTTTGGTGAAAATGTGGGTGATTCAAGCACTTTCTTTTGGATTTTTTTTTCTTCTTCTGTTTTTTTATTATTATTTTACCAATGTATTTTGGGCTAAAAGGAAACAAAAAAAATTGGGTAAACAAATGCCTTTGATTAAATCTGTGATATATATGCACATTCGGAATGAATTTTAGTAAAATTTTTTATTGGTGGTGATCTTTTGAAAATGTGTGGGTTAGAAGCCATTGATCTTTCTTGGTAAAGGGAGATTTTTATGCATATTTTCCTCTTTGTTTTGTTGTTCTCATTCTCTCTTTTTTTTTTTGTTTTATTATTTTTTTCTTGAATATCCCGGTATGGATGAGACATAGTTACATTCGTTGGGTTCTATGATCTTTTAGAAAAATGTAGCATCTCCTCTGGTTCGTCATCCTTTAACATCTTAGCGTTGTATCTTATTTCTGGATGGCTTAGAATTCATCGAGTGATGAGGACCAGGCTCACGAGGGAAGTCCCAGTGTGATTTTTGGTATTGGAGGGGAACATCTCGTCTAGGTGCTTAGATCCATTCATATCTGGTATAAGATGCAAGGTGGTGCGGCTCGTAGTGGGTTACTTCATCAGCAGCATTCCCATATTCAAAACTTTGGAATTGCCAGTCAGGCAACAAGGTTCCTTAGTTGTTTCTTCTTCTCTCTTTATTTTTTAGTCCATGCTCTTTTATCCAGGATCTGATATCCTCCATTTTTGGTGCAACCTTTGCCCCATATCATGTTTCGCGGGGGGTAGTTTCAAGTTCGGAATTTTTATACCCAACTCCCCTTTGTCGTGCGATTTCTCCTGGCCTAGGCGGGTTTTGGAGACTTTCCATCATGCCCTGCTATGCAGGGCGATACAGCCTACATGAGGGCTCTACTGGAGAGGTTTCGTCCAAAGACGATGACCTTTCACATGCCCGTCGCTGAGATGACCGTCACCCCTGTGGATTGGGCTATGATTACGAGGGTCTCGATAGATGATTCAATGTCTAGAATGGCTCAATGCCGCTTCAACTTTACTAATCCTTTTATTGCAAGCAGAAGCTCTGCCCTTTGCTTTTTAAGGATTCGATTGCTTAGTTCATCATGGTCTGGTTCTTCCACCAAGGGGTTAGGGTTAGGGTTAGGAGACAGAGAAAGATGATGGGTTCAGAGTGGGACGAGTTTGGGGTTTAGGGTTTAGGCTTTGTGAGGGGATGTGGCTTTATAGGAAAAAAGGCTAGGCTTTGAAACATCACCTCCTAAATAAATATCGAGGATCGGTTTCAGGGAGCATAATCCACGAAGTTCTCTTAAATTACGATAAGAAGTACCCAGCTGTATGATGTTACCAATGGCACTTATTTTTTAAGCATTAGCGCTTCAGTGAGATGATTGTAGAAGCGTCAATGATCAGTCACATAATAAACCAATTTATTAGCCTTAACTTAGTTATGTTAGGACTTAGTTTGTTACTAATAAGTTAGTGATGTGCAAATATTAAGGAGAAGCAATAAAAGAGAACCAAAATGTTAATCATTGTCAAAATAAATTCTGTAGACACTCAAATTCGGCCCAAGGCCCGATCAATCTGTACTTCGAGAGAGATGTACCCCTGTGCTTCCGACGGCACCCTGAACCCTTAGGAACCTACCTAGACCAGTAGGATCACCCGAAGACCTTTAGAGCCATTCCCCCAATCCTTAGAAGTCACCCCTACACCCTAGAATCCCTTCCCAGGCCTAACTTAAACCCTTCTGGCAGTTGATGGGAGGAGGCTACAGAATTTCACATAGATGAGTACCATGGATGAGCCATATACCATTGGAAAGAGGACTTCTTCTGCTTTCCAACGAGTCAAAGATCACCCAATTTGGAGCTACGATTCAAAAGTTATGGCCAATTGAAGTTTCACATAAAATCATAAAAATTTTACTCAGGCGTAGATATTACATACGCATGACCATTTTACCCAGATTACTCGGTATATATATTATATACGCCTGCCTATTTTGGGGAAAATTTGGCCGGGCGTATATAATATATACGCCTAGTATAGGTGAGACCCACCACGGGCTTCATCTTCACAAAACTCCCCTGATTTTGGTGAAAATTACTGTTCCTAAACTAGGCGTATATAATATATACGCCCAGCTTAGCTACAGTAACTGTCACCAGTAGCTCAAATTTCCTCCATCTAGTTTGACCCTCTGACCATCCCCTTGGTTGAGGTGGGTGTCTTGAGATTGGTTGCACCCCTTTTGAGCTTATTGGCAACCCTTAAGTCACCCATGGTCTCACCCCATCATCTGCCATTGAAACCAGTTTCCCAAAACCCTAAGACCTTGAAAACCCAAAAAACCTTAGATGGGGGACTACCTAATTGCTAAACTAATTAGATCTTAAGTAAGCCCCTAACTCATCCCTTCTCTATAAATAGAGAGGCCCCCCTCTTCCTTAAGGGTTGGAAAAAATTGAATGTTAAGGATTTGGAGCTCAAGAGAGAACCCTAGTGAGAGAAAGTGCACTCATTTTCCAGAATTCCAGCAAGCTTAGTTCATCTTTTCCAATCCATTTCAACCCTAGAGCCTTTGGCAAGGACCGGTAAATCAGAGTCATATTTAGCACTTCGGTGCTCAAAATATCGATTTGAAGGTTTCCCGGGTCACCAAAAGCTCCGGGTGGCGACTCTACATTTTCATTAGATAGGCGAGTGCAACGCCGCGACGGGTTCGAGAGGATCCACGGTCACACAGATGGTGACTCTGCTGGGGACATCACCCTAGCGCTTCCCCTCTTGTTGGCCTTTCCTTTTGTTTTGTTATTTTACTAACCATGGCTGTTTTTTGTTCTAATTTACTGCTGTTTTTTGTTATTTTTTGTTGTTTTTACTAACGTACTCACCCCTACGATTCAGTCCTTTAAGTGCCTTAGCCGTTTGGCGGGCCTACTTGAGCCTTAAATTTTAACTTTTAAGATTCTAGTCATTTAAGCTGCCTTAGCCGTTTGGCGGGCCCGCTCGCATTTATTTTCACGTCATTTAAATTTCGGTCATTTACAAGCCTTAGCCGTTTGGCGGGCCTACTTGCGTGCTTTATTTCGGTCATCATATTTCACCTTTGAACGCCGGCCCGTTGAGGCGGCACGGGCTTGTCATCCCCGACCCGATTTTGGACTTAATTTCACTCTCCTATAAAAATTTATAATTAAAAGTGAACCAACAGTATGGGGACATAATTGAATTTATTTTTGCGTTGTTAGGTAGTTTTCGGGGGGTTTAGGCACAGATACAATTTACCCAGTTCCTAGTAAGGCGGCAGCCCTAGTGGTGATGATCCTGAAAAGAACCACCCCTTCCAGTACCTGAGAAGGCGCTTGCACCGGAGGTATATTGGTTGGGTTGCCAATTCCGATCAAGCTGTAAAACCCGCATTGGTGAGAGCGTAGAAAACCAAAAATTCAGCCGTGTATCCCTAGGAAACTGAAAGGAGGGACCCGATAACATACACAGCAGTCCCCGGGAGCATTTCTCCCAAGAAACCAGTTCAAAGACCCACATTCGGGCTTGCTGTCCACTGTCAAAATATAATTGACAGAACCTTTTGCCCGGCGTATATAATATATACGCCCAGCAAAAAAGCCCCAGATTTACAGAGGCGTATATAATATATACGCCTAACCAAAATCTCCTGATTTAAGCCAGGCGTATATAATACATATGCCCAGCCAAATCTGTATACTTTTGGTGGTAGTGCATAATATATCGCCAAGATATATCGATGCAAGAAACTGACACGAGGCCCAACCCACCACCCCAATTTCCCGATTAGCGGTATTAGTGTCCGCGGTAGCCTCCCACATTCTCTAACACCCAATATGCCCCCGCCCAGTCAAAAGAAGGTGACTTCTTATTGATTTGCTCCGGGGGATCGGGTCATTTGCGTGGATTCCCTCGCCTTCAATAGAACGAAAGGGTTCCCTTTTGCTTCTTTCGAAGTGTGTCGGATCCCGCCGTGGGACCTACTAAAGGTACATATATCGCCCAAAACGGGAGTTGACCCTGGGCACCAGGTCATCATTCATCTAAGTAGAGGAGTTAATCGCAATTTGAAAAAAAGAGAGAAAGAAAATCCTCATCTTCAAAAAAATCAACCTAAAAAAAAAAAAAAAAAAAAATCAATCAAAGTCAAAAATAAAAAATAACAACAAAAAATTCACTTTTCAAAAACAAAAAAAATAAAATCATCATCATTTTCCAAAACCCAAAAAAACACACAAAGAAAAACAATCAAAAATATACGTTGGTGTGACCGTCACTATGGCGACCTCAAACCCGGCCCGTAGGAGAAGAACCAGGAAGGTATTCGGCCCTTATCCGCGACATCAATACAACACTCGTCAGTGAATCATGTCAAGAGCCGATACATCCCCACCATCATCACCTTCCCATTCTCGTATAGGAGAAGACCCGATCTCCGACACCTTCACCCAAACCAGTTTCGATATCACGGGCCCATTTGGGGCGCCCGTGTTCACCTCCACCTCATCCCCTTCCCTTACATTCTCCCAACATACCCCTTTTTCATCCCCTACTGAAACCCCTCATTTCCCGACCGATCCCTACATCCCCATTTCCCATCCAAACACCCTTACGTCATCCCCATACTTCCAAAGATCCCCTAGGGAGTCCCATCCCCCGCCTACTTCCCACATTCCATCCCTCTCATCACCCATGCCCCCAACATCCTACATCCCATCCACCCCATCTCACATACCATTCCCACCACATGGCCATTCCACATCCCAACATACCCCCCCATTTACCCGGGTCATACCCAATTTCTCCCAACCACCTCCATCCTTAAGTGTTCCTTCACCCCCCAATCTCACACCTGAATCCATGCCCTTGATGGAGGACATGAGAACGATGTATGCCCTGTGGGCTGCTTCTCGCAACCCCACCTCTCAAACCCCGCATCCAAATTTCCAAAACCTCCATACCCCATTCCCTCCTAACCATGCCCAACCACCCATCGTCCATACCACCGAAAATCCCCCACCTCAATTCCAGACCCAAACCCACACAAATCCATGGGCCCCAGCCCAAACACCTCTAGAGCCATGGGCCCAAGCCCAAAACCCTCAAAACCCATGGGCCCAAGCCCGAGCCTTCCAAACCCAGGCCCAGGCCCAAAACCCGCAAAATCCATGGGCCCAAGCCCAAGCCCATCAGACCCAGGTCCAGGCCCAAGCCCCCCAAGGCCTTTGGACCCAAACCTATCAAACCCAAGCCCAGGGCCCATGGACACAAACTCACCCCCCTCATGGCCCAGTAACCCAAACTCAACAAGGCCCATTGGCCGAAAGTCATATTAAGCTCCACACCAGCCCAAGGCCCACCCAAGCCTTCCAAAACCATCAAACCCAAATCCCTCAAACCCAAGGCCCATCCGCCCACGCTCATCAAAGCCCATTCACTAACCCCATACCCCCTCACCAATACCCTTCATTCACCTATACCCCTTACGCCCCCATCCCACCTCCAACGGGAAATCCAATCCATCCCATTCCACAAAACTACAACATCCCGCCATCTCAATCACACCCCCATCACCCCCAGAATGTGCCACCAACTCAGCACATCACTTACCCACACAACACTCACCCATTTATTCCTTCTCATCCCTTACAAACCATATGGCCCCACCAAGTCATCCAACCCATCACCCCCCAAGTCCAAATAGCAGAGCTCGCCCCTCACCAATACCACGACCAATAGTACGAGGAGGATGAGATTCGCAACAGTGGAGGAACTGCCAGTTTTAACCCTCCCGGGCCCACCATCATCACACCTAGGGTCGAACCAAATCAGGGGGAAGTGGTCCCCGCCACAGCCTCGAAGGAGCCAGAGTAGCTGAAATAACAGATAGACAGAATACAAAAGTAGCTGATGAAGATGGGAGGAATGGAACTACACTCGACGGACTTCTCAGACTTATGTCTGTTCTCTGACGTCCCCCTGCCACAAAAATTCAAGATGCCATCGTTTGATAAGTATAATGGCACTGGCAATCCCATCGCCCACTTGAAATCTTACTGCGGGGATATGTGCCAGCATGGCGGAGATGAACGACTCCTCATCAAAGTGTTCCAAAAGAGTTTGACGGGCCCAGCACTGAGATGGTTCACATCCCTAGAACCATCCATGATAAAAAATTGGAAAGACCTGACACGATTATTTCAAGAACAATATGTCTATAACATGGACATAGAACCAAGAAAGTCAGATTTGGCCTGATTAAAGCAAAGACATGATGAAACATTCAGTGCTTACTTAGGAAGGTGGAGGGCCTTAGCCGCTCAGGTAACTCATCGAATTCCCGATGATGAGCAGATCGAATTGATAACCAAGGGAGCCCTCCCAGTCATCGCGGATTTTTTAGTATATCAGCAGCAGTCAAGTTTTACTGATCTAGTCTGAAATGCCAATCGTTGCGAAGACGCCATTAGAGGGCGGTTAGAAGGAATGTGGCCAATCGGGTTCAAAAGTTGCTGAGCCAAGAATTGAAAGAAGACCAGGACAGAGGTACATAACATTATTTACCCTGTGCCAATACCAACGCCCCGATACAACTCAGGTTACACAACCACCCCGACCCGTTCGAGCAAGTACCAAGGCCAAACAACGGACCAAGAGCCCGTTACCCAGGCAGGATGAAAGCATGTTTTGAACGAGTATTCACCCCGTTAGGGCAATCCTTGAGTGTCTTACTGCTGGTGTTACTACAGAAAGGCCTGGTCAATTTACTCCAACCTCGCCCGCCACCCCACCCAATACCGAGGAATTACGATCCGAATCTGCATTACAATTTCCACCAGGGACCGGGTCACCTTACGGGCCGGTGCTTCCCGTTAAAGCACGCAGTCCAAGATCTGATAGAGGTGGGAAAGATCATACCCCCGCCACTTCCCCAAGGGCAGAACCAGAATATCCATCAAGCCCCTCTACCACCGCACCCAGGAATCCCCAGGCCTAACATACATTGGATAGAGGAAGAAGAAGAAGAGTTTGACCCTTCAGATTATATTAGCAATCAGGAGGAATTTTCACTCCCCTGGCCAAACGAAGATGAACTATTTGTTGGGGTGATCGAGCCACTGTATCTTGCCGATTATTTTCCCACACAAGCTTGCCAAGAGGAGCCCTTAGATTTAGGGCAGCATTTTTCCACCCCCGCTCCCGCCTATCAAATCCAAGCAGACACCATATAATCATCGCATATCAACCCCACGCCCAATTTACCCCATACACCCCTCCGTCACACATAAATCATCCTGTTCCTTACGCAATTCTGCCATCCCCATACACACCCTCAAGTCCCTCCACCCAATACAATGCTCCGCCATCCTCAAGTTACCCCATTCCATACATGCCTTCAAGTCCCGCCACCCAATTTACCCCATACGCCCCTCCATCACCCCCGAATTACCCCGCTCCATGCACAACTCCATCATCCTCAATCTATCCCATTTCATCTACCAACCCATCATCATCCCACCATGCCACAAACCCTTTATATCTCCCCATTCCACCCACTACCCCGCCATGTCCCGGTCATCCCGCTCAATGCACAACTCCATCGTTCCCAATTTACCCCACTTCATCCACAAACCCATCACCATCCCATCATACCTCCCCATATACAAACCCTTCATATCCCTATCATCCTGCGCCCACCACACCTCAAACGTCTCCCCATCCCTCCAGCCTAGTCACGCTCCCGCCATCCTTTCACTTTTTGGCCCTAATTCAACTCCACCGCCACTCGGACAAGCAAAACCTCACCCAATCCCCTCGTCACCCAATCACCACTGGTCCTACCATGCCTAGGTAACACCAGTACAAGCCCCCTCCATGCCCATAACTCCAATTCTGTCAATTCCCCCCACTACCATTCCACCCCCCATTGGAGTTAACCTGGTTGGACCCGAGAAACCAGTATATCCGGCCCAATCCTCCTCGGAATCCTTACGCACTCCATTTCTCATCCAAAAACCTGCTTATGACCCGCATCAGGTGCCGTTGAGCTATGAACAGACGGACATGAATGTCGGGTGCAACCCAGAAGAGGCTATTGAATTCGTTATCCGATCGGGCCGGATTTCTGCCCAGCCAGAAGCATCAGGGGCAGTCAGAGGAGAAGAAAAGAAGAAAGAACAGGTCACAGGAAATCCCTTTGAAAAAATGGCCAGGGAACATATATTGGAGACACAGCTCAAGAGAACACCCGCACATATTACCGTGTGGGATTTGTTAATCACGTCTCCATTCCACTTTCAAGCCCTAATGGGAGCGCTCAAGGACGCGCATGTCTCCACCCATGTAACTCCAGATGAAGTAGGGGAAATAATAGGGCAAGTGCTGGCCCCAAACGCCATCTCTTTCACCGATGCAGACCTACCGATCGAGGGGAATGACCATTCTAAACCCCTAAATATAACAGTGGAAGTAGGGAACTTGGTGGTACCGTTGGTCCTAATCGACAACGAGTCGGCGCTGATCGTATGCCCTCTAAGGACGGCAATCAAAATTTGGGCGAACCCCGACACTTTTCGGCCATCCATATCAAGCGCACGGGGATTCGACAACACTAGAAGGGAAATCATAGGAGAAGTAGACCTGGACCTGATCCTCGGACCGCAAACCTTCACCACCCCCTTTCAAGTGATGGATATCAAGTCTACCTTCAATCTACTATTGGGCTGGCCGTGGATACATAAGCTCGGAGCAATACCATCTACCCTGCACCAAAAACTCAGATTCATCTCAGAAGGAAAAATTGTCACCATCATAGGTGAGAGTAGAGAGGACATGGGGAAGAGCGCTCTGCACATTGAGAATCCGAAAGTGCTAAACATACCGCACACAGCTGAGGACGCCGATCTCCATCGATTTGAGTATGACTTCTTAAATGTTACCCTCGAACCAACTGAAAAGACCTCGGATAAAACTGGATGAGGCATGGACGCAGCTGTGTTCATGCTCCACAGATGGGGCCATCAAAAAGGGAAAGGACTGGGCCCATGCCTTTAAGGAAGAAGAGACCCCGTCAAGGCCAAGGGGCAACAAACTAAATTCGGCTTAAGCTATAGGCCCAGAGAAGCCAAGGAGAAGATGAGAGCCGCAGTAGCCGCCAAGGCTAGAGGAATCATCTAGGAAGAGGAACCTCACGCTCGCCCCCACATCCGTGAAACCTTTGTGAGCGTCGGGGTAGTAAAAATTGATCTGAATGGGGAGACGAGGGTAACCCCACATAAGCCTGCTTCAATCCACCCCACCAATCCCTACATCATCCCCCCAGACTTCGAAATGGACTTAGCCACCCTTTCCTTGTTTGAGGAAGAAGTGCCCCGACCCACCTCTCACTCCAGCACCAACCACTCTAGGCCCCTCCTAACCGTAGAGGACAAGGTCTCGGAGGATCCCTCTGTAAATATGTTGAGGGAAGAAATTCAAGAGCCTACCGATGTCGCTCCCGATCAGAGAGGTAAAGGCCAAGCCTCGCAGGTGAGTAACTGGGCATCCTTGCCCCGATTCTTGAGAGCTGCCGAATGCCGTGAAAATGGCACCGACTCTAAAAAAAAAAACAACCTGTAAAAAGTGAGGTTAGCCTCTGGACCACTCTACCTTGTATATATAGAGATCCACCTCGCCAGGGGTTGACCTCCGAAAAAATACAAATGATCATAAAAATAGAAAAAATACCAATTCTAAAAATATTGTCCTTTAAAATTCCCAATAAAATTAATATCAATGTCGTGATACCCGTCCCATGTGAAGCCAACCCCTTCCCTGTAGAAATACAAGGAGAGGTAGGAGTCACGAATCTGGATGAGGAGGGCCAAACCGACGAGCTCCCCAATGAGCTCCTCAAACAATTTGCCGATTTTGAGCATGGCCCTACCCCGATTGTCGAAGAGACAGAGGATGTCAATTTGGGCACCACAGAGGCCCCCAGAATCACCAAAATCGGAACGTCACTGTCCCCTGCAGAGAGGAAAGGTATGATAGACTTCCTTCGGTCATACCAAGACGTCTTCGCATGGTCGTATGAGGACATGCCTGGTTTGGATACCGATCTGGTTGAGCATGAGTTGCCACTCTACCCCGATGTTAAGCTGGTGAAACAGAAGCTGAGACGACTCCGACTCGAATGGATGTTGAAAGTAAAGGATGAGGTCATTAAATAGTATGACGCAGGTTTCCTCATGGTATCCAAGTACCCACAGTCGCTGGCCAATATCATCCCCATATCAAAGAAGGATGGAAAGGTTCGAATGTGTATCGACTTCTGAAATCTCAACAAGGCAAGCTCTAAGGATGATTTCCCACTACCACACATCGATATCTTGGTCGATAACACAGCTAAGCACGGGATGCTCTCATTTATGGATGGATTCTTAGGATACAATCAGATAAAGATGGCAGAGGTTGATCACAAGAAGACAGCGTTCATTACCCCCTGGGGAACCTTCTGCTACAAAGTAATGCCATTCGGGCTGAAGAATGCTGGGGCAACCTATCAAAGAGTAATGACGGCCCTGTTCCATGACATGATGCACCGAGAGATCGAAGTACACGTCGACGACATGATTGCCAAATCACCAGAAAGGGAGGACCACTTGGTAAACCTTCAGAAGCTATTCGAGAGGTTGAGAAAATACAGGTTGCGGTTGAATCCCCAGAAATGCGTGTTTGGCGCTATGTCCGGAAAGCTATTGGGCTTTATTGTCAGTAGGAGAGGGATCGAGGTCGATCCGACCAAGATCAAGGCTATCACTGAAATGCCACCACCATCTATAGAGAAGGAGGTCAGAGGCTTTTTAGGCAGGATCCAGTACATCAGCCAATTCATCGCACAGTTAACTCCGATATGCGCACCAATCTTCAAGCTGCTGAAAAGGGACTCACCGGTTGAGTGGAATGATGACTACCAGGCTGCATTCGACAAGATTAAAGGTTATCTCCTGAAACCTCCGGTATTGGTACTGCCCATACCTGATAGACCCCTGATAATGTACTTGTCCACGACTGAGTTTTCCATGCGCTGTGTATTAGGACAACATGATGAGACGGGAAGAAGAGAGCAGGCCATCTATTACCTAAGCAAGAAATTGACTGATTACGAGATGCGCTATTCTCATGTGGAGAAAGCATGCCTGGCGCTCATTTGGGCTACTCAGAGACTTCGACACTACCTATTATCCCAGGCCGTCCTACTTCTAGCACGGATGGATCCGTTGAAGTACCTATTTGAGAAACCTGCTCTCACTGGCCGAACCACACGTTGGCAACTACTCCTATCCGAGTTTGACATTACTTATGTCACCCAGAAGTCAATTAAGGGGCAAGCACTAGCCGATCATCTTGCTGAGAACCCTCTGCCGAACTATGAGCCTCTAAGGACTGAATTCCCCGATGAAGACATTTTGTTCATGACCGACGAGGATACAGAGGAAACAGAGGAGCCCTGGGTAATGCACTTCGATGGGGCATCGCATGTTGAGGGCCAAGGAGTTGGCGCCATTCTTATCTCGCCGAAAGGATCCCATATACCCATCTCAATCAAATTGAACTTCCCCTGCACCAACAATATGGCCGAGTTTGAGGCCTGTACAGCTGGTTTACAGGCGGCTCTTGATCTAAATATAACTCACCTTAGGGTCTTTGGAGATTCACAGTTAATTATATGCCAAACCAATGGGGATTGGAAGACCAAGGATGAGAAACTGATCCCATACCATGAACATCTGGAGGATCTGATAACCTGCTTTGAGGAAGTCACCTCTCTTATGTGCCATGAGCTAGAAATCGGTTTGCTGACTCCCTGGCTACCCTGGCCTCCATGGTTGAGATTCCATATGGAGTGGTGATGAAGCCAATCATGATGGAGCAGAGGAGCCAACAGGCTTTCTATCACCTGATCGAAGGACCTATGGAGATAGAGGATGAACCACCCTGGTTCTCAGACATCAAGATTTTCCTCAAGACCCGAACTGTCCCGGAAGGAACATCAAAGGTAGACAAACGCACCATCCAGCGATTGGCAACAAACTATGTCATCTGCGGCGATCTCCTGTATAGATGGTCTCAAGACAATATTCTACTCCGATGCCTAACCCAGAGGGAAGCGATTGAGATCATGAAGGAGATTCATGAAGGGGTCTGCGGAGCCCACGTCAGCGGTCACATGCTTGCTAAGAAAATTCTAAGGCAAGGGTATTTTTGGACTACTTTGGAGACTGATTGCTGTAAGCACGTACAAAAGTGCCACAAATGCCAAAAGCACTCCAGCCTAATACACGCTCCGGCCGTTGACTTGCACAGCATGGCCACTCCTTGGCCGTTCGCCACCTGGGGTCTCGACGTCGTCGGCAAGATCAATCCTAAGGCTTCCAACGGACATCAATTCATCCTCGTCGCTGTGGAATACTTTACGAAATGGGTAGAGGCGGCCTCCTATACGAGCATTAAGGCTAGCCATGTTGAGAAGTTCATCAAGAACAACATCATTTGCAGATTCAGCGTACCCAAAGATATCATCACTGATAATGGCACTAATTTCGCTAATAGGCGCATTCGGGCCTTGTGTGAGCAGTTTAAGATCAAGCATCATCGTTCATCCCCGTACAGGCCTCAGACAAATGGAGCAGTAGAGGCAGCCAACAAAACTCTGATCCGCATCCTAGAGAAGATGGTAGTTACTTACAGAGATTGGAGTGAGCAGTTACCCTTCGCACTTTGGGCCTATAGAACGTCTATCCGCACCACAACAGGGGCAACACCATTCTCCCATGTGTATGGGACCGAGGTCGTGCTACCCGTTGAAGTCGAGGTACTGTCGCTACGTATCCTTTTGGAATTCCATCTACCAGAAGCTGAGAGGGAAAGAGCCGTTTTGAACAGCTAGACTTAATTGACGAGAAAAGACTCCTAGCCTTGTGCCACACTCAGGTCTATCAGAGGAGAATTGCACGTGCTTACAATAAGCGCGCCCGCGACCGAGATCTGAAGGTAGGAGACACTTTACTGAAGAAAAATTTTTCGTCTCTCCACGTCGATCCGAGAGGGAAGTTTAGGCCAAATTGGGAAGGACCCTACGTCGTCCCAGAGGTTCTGCCAGGATACGCCGTTCGCCTCGCCACCATGGATGGAGACCACTTTCCTGAGCCCATCAACGCTGGATACCTTCGTAAGTTCTACTCATAGGTCTTGGGACAAGGTAAGTTTCGATAAAAGTAGATGCGTGACCGCTTAAGGGCTCCATAAAAGAGGCCATCATTTCAAAGTCAAGTAGCCGAAAAGAAATATTCCCTAAAAAACCTTCACCCCTTTTTGCTACATACTTCGGGCCAACAACTATTTCTTTCATATACCCCACCCAAAATTCCCAGAAAGAAAAAAAAAGAGAAGAGAAAAAAAAAAAGAGGAAAAATCCAAACCAAAAGAAGAAGAAAAAAGCAAAACCCCAAAAAAAAACAACAAAAAAAAGAGAGAAAAAGAGGGGTACCCCAAAAAAAAACAAAAAAACCTCAAAAAAAATGAATGATGACTGGGGCATAAAAAGCCCCCGAAAAGAAAGAGGAGTCCCCCAATCTGAAATTCACTCAAAGCTTAGATCCAAATCCCCAAAAAAAACCCAACCTGTTTGAACCCCAACCACATTACAACCCAGAAGAAAGCCCTCTTTAAGGTCCACAAGCGGACATAACATCTACTGCATCAAAACAAGCTGAGTTAACAAACCACATAGAACTTCATTCAGCCGGCTATGACTGAATCGACGCCCATGTCGTGGCTTTTTGGTTCCTGATAAAAAAAAAAGGAAAAAAAAATATATATATATTAATTTGAGTTCAAAGCAAGACGGACGTGGTGAAAACCCGAAAGGGCGCCACGGGTAAAAACAACGAACTCACGCGGACCAGGTGAAAACCTGAAAGGGCACCTGGGGTAAGAGAGCGCCATGGACGTGGTGAAAACCCGAAAGGGCGCTACGGGTAAAAATAGGGATGACGGGCATGGCGAAAACCCGTCTTGGGCGCTATGAGCAAAAATGTCAAGAAAAGAGAGATTAGGAGAAGATCTGTCCTGGCCCGCCTATTTCAGTTTGGACCCCTTAGGCCTCTTCTCCCCTTTGATGGACCACTCATGTGGGAAATTGGATCGGATCCCAATCAAGTATGTCGTCTTTACCGCGACGTCTGACGCATGACCAAAGGGAAAGACAGAGGACAGAACTAATCCTAGGGCAGCTGACCTTCCCATGTTTAAAGGAAAAAACCTGTGCCTCACCAACAGGGTTCGACCATGCTCAAAAAGGGACCCGCTGGTTTGGCCTTGAGGTTACCGGCATCACAAAAGAAAAGAAAATTCTAAAAAAGATAATAGATTTCCCTTTCCCATAAAAAGCCTCACACTGTGGAGGAGAAAATTCTAAAAAAGATAATAGATTTTCCTTTCCCATAAAAAGCCTCACACTGTGGAGGAGAAAATTCCAAAAAAGAAAATAGATTTCCCTTTCCCATAAAAAGCCTCACACTGTGGAGGAGAAAATTCCAAAAAAGATAATAGATTTCCCTTTCCCATAAAAAGCCTCACACTGTGGAGGAGAAAATTCCAAAAAAGATAATTGATTTCCCTTCCCCACAAAAAGCCTCACACTGTGGAGGAGAAAATTCTAAAAAATATAATTGATTTCCCTTTCCCATAAAAAGCCTCACACTGTGGAGGAGAAAATTTCAAAAAAGATAATAGATTTTCCTTTCCCATAAAAAGCCTCACACTGTGGAGGAGAAAATTCCAAAACCAAAAAAAATGAAGAAAATAGATTCCCCTTGTCCATAAAAAAAAAAAGAAAAGAAAGAAACCCCACTAGGTGAAAGAAAAAATCCCCATAAAAAGTTTTACATTGCAGAATTACAAAAAGAAAAACAAGAGCGCATGTATAGATTTCATTCCCTTTCTTTACAAGTGTTGCCTGCTGAGTGTCACATGCCAAAAAGATAACGACATGACACACTTTCTATTTTGCTGCTTCCTTTACAACAAAAAAACAAAACCCAAAATGTGTATAGCTGTGTATATATGAAAAAAAAGAACAGAAAAAGATAACCCAAAAAGAGATCTCTGTTAGGGGGCTTTCCCCGCCCCCCCGTGTATATGATCTACGATATGTGCAGGAACAGGTCAAGGGCGGGGAGTGCGCTTCAAAGCACTAATCTCTGCAAGCAGGGAGTCCTCGCGAGCATTTCGATCAGACATCCACCTACCGTGAAGACTCTTCTGCCGTCTCCGGGAGGCTTCAGCTGCGCTGCGAGACTCAATCAAAAGACCAGTCAACCGAAGAACCTCGCTCTCGGCTGTAGCAGCCCTCACCTCCGCAATATCAGCTCTGACCCTTTCTTTCTCCAAAGCCTCGATCAAAGCCAGCCTCTCTAAGGAAAGGGATTTGATCCGGGTCCGAAGCATCGCTTCCTTACATGGCCAGGGCCCTGTCTCTACCACATCTACTGAAGCTGGGCTAGGAGTAGGTAATCCCTCAGATACCAGCCAACCCAGATGCGGTGCCCCTGGACCAAGCTACACATATGCATCACTAAGAGAACCTCGAGAGAATATCAGAGAGCACAAGGGTGGCCTCGTGGCACACGGCACATGTTGAGTATACCCGTACTGACGGAGCACCCGAGATGGGAAGTAGTATGTGCTACCAGTCAACCCCAAAAGTGTGATGCCCTCACAATCCCGAGAGCGGACAATCGGAAAGGTGTCGTCCATCCAGGGAAGTTGCAGTCAACTCTCAGATCGATAGCCACAGGCTCAGTTCCTCGATGCTCCCACCAGGCAGTCTCGAACTCCAGATCAGAAAACCTCGAGCCACATCCCCTCTAATCAAGCAGAATCTCGGCACAGGCCCCATGATAGCCAAATGTTCTCCTAACCAGATCTAAACAAGGAGCGGACTCCCGCTGAGAATCCCAACCCGACCCGAGGCCGCAGCATCCAAGCCTCGATACATCTCCGCCAGGACCAGGTGTACCAATGAGCGACCTCCCTCCAATTCGATCAAAACATCACATAGCCCAAGAGAAAAGCTCTCACCCCCGGTGAAGAAGAGAACTTCTGACAGCAAATAAAGGGCAAAGGCCTTCCCATTGAAGGGATCTCGAATAGGCAACTTTCGAAGGCTCGAGTCACCGAAAAGTTCTCTCAGGAATTTCACCAAACACCTAGTGGGCCCTCCGGCGAAACAATTCTCATATCCACCCTTTTTTAAGCCAAGGACCGCATGGACCGCCTTTGCATACCCCGGTTTGGGCACTACTTTGGCAAGGCCTCGATGCATCTTCAAGCCAGTGATGGAGGCTAGCTCTTCCAAAGTTGGACTCCTAGACCCAAATTTAAAGACATGGGCCCTATGGTCCCATGATGCCAAAGCCGCCTGTAGTAGGTTGGGCAACAGAGGAATAGCGAGGAGAGAGGAAAGGCGGGACAACCCGAGGCCATTCAGAATTGCAAGCTCGCTCTCAGCCAAACTATCATGCCATTTTTGCAAAAAGCTAGGCCCCGGGTCCAAACAGGGAACTATACCGGCCCCCGTATAAAAGCTTGGGCCCCCTTTTGAAGGTAGGTCCATCGGCGTACAAAGATGTTCTTTTTGAAATCGGCTAATATATGACGATGGGCCCGCTAGAAAAAGAGGGGAAAGAAAGAAAATAAAAGGAGGGGCAAAACAGCCAAACCAAAGTAGAAGAGGAGACAAGGGGGGCCTAGGCACGGGTTATAAGGAGCCCGCTGAGCTCACTCTATAGCAGGCGTATATATTATATACGCCAAGGCAAATTTTGAACCATTTTTGCCCGGAGTATATAATATATACGCCCGACCATTTTTACTGAGGATTGGTCAGGCATATATAATATATACGTTCGGCTATTGATGGTTGAATGTTGGCCTGGCGTATATAATATATACGCCCATTAACGCCCCCCCTCACATTGGCCCATTTTTGTGCCCAAGGAGGAACATGTTCTTGCTTGGCCCACTTCTTCATTTCAGGGCAGCTCACAGGCGCGCATAATCACACACCCATGAGAAACACCCGGGTGGCCAATGGTCAACCCCATCATTGGAGGGGCGCCGACTCATTTCAAGCTAAGGAAGAGGAAACCGTAAAGGCAAAAGCGAAGAAATACCCAAATAAAACAATCATATAAACCATAAAAATTATAAACCATCCAAACAAAAAACTAAACAAAAATTGTTGTTATTACATATCCCCAAATAAAGCCAAGTCTAAACTGTTTCATTATGTCAAATTTGTAGAAAATAAACTAGTCCTGGGCAGCCCCCTTCGATTTCTTCCGGCGCCGGCTTGCACTTTTAAAGGTACGGGTTTCCCCCACCCGAGTCCATGCCTGAGAGATCCGGCTAAGCAAGGAGCGCGACTCCTTCTCACGAGCACGCTGCAAAGGCACACCAAAAGCCATCAGATAGAGAAACATGCAGAAAGTAAATGAGGAAAATGACTAGGTTGGACCAGCATTCACTCACCACTTCGGTCTCCCTAAGCCCAACGAGGTTACGGTAGTATTCAGCCTGACTCACTACCGACTCATAATCCTGGCCAATAAGAAAAAGGAGGTGTTAGTCACACAGGCCATCAACATAATTCAAAGGGAAAGAGAACAAAGCAACAAGATAGAGATTACCCCAGGAATCAGCTCAGGAGGTGGGACCTGGATGGCTTCAGCAGAAATTCGTGCTTTCTCGGCCACGTTGGCACACACGCGTGACAAAAAGGCATCATCCAAGCGTTGGAAGGTCCCCTAGACCTCGACGAGCGAGCTACCAGAAGCACCGGCACCAGAAGGGTCAGAGGGTCCAGCACCAGAGGCTACGCCAGAAGCACCAGCACCGGAAGGATCGGAGGATCCAGCACCTGGTGCATCATAGGGAACGGCCTCCCCTTCCCCCTCATCTGAGTCGCCCCCCTGCTCAAACTGTAGAGAGAAACATTTTATCATTAAGGGCGACAGGTCAATCAAAGTAACCACATGAAAGCTGCTAAATGAAAGGAGAAAAGGGGCATTACCTGAGATCGCGGCCCGCCAAAAGCTAAAAAGTTAGCACCGGGCACGAAGCGAGGCAGCAAGAAATGATAGGGCAGGGAGTCGTACCAAGACTGATACCCCCCGGGTAGGAGAAGGTCATCGATAGGAACCCCATGGTGAAGAAAGTGAGCAGTGAGCTCATCAATGGAGCCCTCTGGGGCCAACACATCGGCGGGAGGAGCTTGGGGCACGGCAAAAGAGGGCGATACTGATGAACCGCTCTCTCCCCTAAATAGTAGGCCCTAGTCCAGGACCCGTAGAGAAAGATGATACGATGGTCTAGCAAAAGACAAGAGGGACCCACTGAGGCCAAATTCCAAAAGGGGGATCCTATGTAAGGGTCGAGGATGACCTGCAAAAGAAGAGAAAATTGGAAGGGGATGCACACATTTGATCAGAACCCCTAGCACCCAGAAGTTGAGCTGTCAAATTTACAAACAGGGAATCGCTTTACCTACTCTGGGATCAACAGGTCGAACTGAGAGCGCAGTCCTAACTCCAAATGCTTCATACCTACGTCCCGACGGCGACCCACGTGCCAGTTACTCATGAGGGGGAACGTAGCAATGTAAGAAGGCAAGCGAGGCGGGAAAGTGAAGGTACCCCCAGACCTGAGAAAGCAGGTAGATGAGGACAGGTATGCTATAAAAGAAAATTGAATAAACCAAAACCAAAAGATAAAATACCTCAATGGCAGGCCAGAAACCCACAATGGAGCAAGACTCCCCAAGAACGGCCCGCTTTAGGATGGACATGAGTACGGCATAGCCAGCGCCACCCCAATCGAATTGATGCACGGTCTCCCAGTTCACCATCAGGCTGAGTAGGGACAAGGAGACTCGCCCTCCACTAGTGTTGGAGAGGAGAGTCTTGCCCAGGAGGAACAGTAAGGAGATGCGGGCCAGCATAAGTGCGCGCGCAGGCTCGATGTAAATGTCCATGTCAGGCTGCCCCTGGTCCACCAACTCATTAGGCCCGAACTAATCAACCAACCAGGATAGCTTGACCTCCGAGCCCCGAACATTCCCTGAGGACGGGTAGGCCCCTAGCAGTTGAATCACCTCCTCCCTACCCGGTGTGCGGGTAGGTACCACGGGCACCCCTCCAATACGGACCCCGGTGATCATAGACCAGTCCGCCGGTGTGAAGGCCATCTTTGCCACGGCCATGTGGAATGTCATCGTCTCGGGGCAAAAACGCTCTTTCAGTGCCTTTAAATAGGCCGTATTAGCCCTTACAGCGGGGCACAAAATGAAGCACCCAAAACCGGCAGCAGTGAGTAGGTCCTTCACCACTGGGGGAAGGTAAAGCACGAGACACTGGAGGTCAAACCAACCGCCTCGGAACATAATGTGCGGCAGGGGCTACAAGCAAAAGGCATCAATCAGATAGGAGCAGGGAGATATAATGAGGGCATCAAACGAAAACAAAAGCGGAAAGGAGGAGGGGGCCCATCTGTTTACCTAACCAACGATCCCGAAGTTGGACATATGGGTGTGCTAGCAGTAGAGGAGGCCGGTGTGGGCGCCCTCGCCTTGCATCTCATACCAAGGCTAGGAGGAGCGCTGAGACACAATGAACTGTTTCCCACGGGGGCCGTAGGCCATCTCCGGCCCTTCTTGCCGATCATGCCCTTCGTCACCAGACATCCTGATAATATGAGATGCATCGGCATATGAGAAGGTTGCCAACAAAAAAGGGAAGAAAGAAAAAATGTATATATACACTAATCCCAAAAGAAATAACAAAAAAAAAAAAACAACCATGTGTATATACTGATCCGAACCAAAAAAAAAAGGTTTGTGTGTGTACTAAAAACAAAAAAACTCATGTGTATATACTGATCCGAACAAAAAAAAAAAGGTGTGTGTGTGTGTACTAAAAACAAAAAAACCCATGTGTATATACTGATCCGAACCAAAAAAAAAAGGGTGTGTGTGTGTACTAAAAACAAAAAAAATCCATGTGTATATACTGATCCGAACCATAAAAGGTGTGTGTGTGTACTAAAAAACAAAAAAAAACAACCATGTGTATATACCGATCCGAACCAAAAAAGGTGTGTGTGTGTACTAAAAAATAAACAAAAAAAACCATGTGTATATACCAATCCGAACCAAAAAAGGTGTGTGTGCGTACTAAAAAACCAAACAAAAAACCCCATGTATATATATCAATCCAAAACAAAAAAAGAAGAGATGCGTGTGTGTACTAAAAACAAGAACAAAAAAAACAAAAAAAAAAAACCATGTGTGTGTAGGCACCAATCCATCAAATAAGATGCACTAATCCATCAAAAACAAAAAAGAAAGAGAAAATAAGATGAGATGAATAAATGATAGATGAAAAAAAATAGGCCTAAGGAAAACAACAAAAACAGAACCAAGAGAAGAGGAACATAGGCATCACATATGTTTAAATGAAAATGAAAAAAAAAACATTTCACCATAAAAAAAAAAGAGAGAAAAAGAAAAGCATCAAACAATAATATTATCAAAATGCAAAGGGAAAGTAAGGGAAGGTAATGGTTACCTTCAATGGGGGAGAAAAAAAGGAATAACGGCGGAGGAGAAGCGCCTTTCGATCCACACTCGCGACCGCCGGTAATAGAACCCAAGCCAAATCAAATGAAAAAACCCTAAGGGGTTGTCCCGGACTCAAGAGGAATGGAGGGAGGAAGAGAGAATTTGAAAAGGGGGGCCCCTTTTGCGCTCGGGCCAGAATCGCCAGATTTACTGATATAATATATAATACCATTTTTCGCCAGATTTTGGTCAGCGTATATTATATACTGACCAAAATGGCGCTTTTAAACTGCCCGACCCCCCTTTTTTGATTTTAAGGCCCAACGACCCCCTTGTATGCTATGGACCTCGATCCGGACCCCCTTCGAGGCCCACGTGTCGTCGGCCATGGTGCACGCATCCCCAAAATGACCCTTCGATTTTCCTTCAATTGGTCCAAAGGGACCATGCTACAATAAACGGATCTAGATCCGTAGGCGCCCACCTAATGCGCCCACAAAATCAAAAAAAGAGAGCAAAAAAAAATATATATATATATATACAACGCTGGTTCTCAAAAGAGCGTAGCAACGCTTGTTTGCCCCACTCCGAGAGCTGTGTTAAATCAATTCAGAATGATCGGGTTCACCCGAAAGCTCTCGAAACCCATTTCAGGTAGTGACATTTTATACCTGACCCGAGAGGCGGGTAATTTTGCCCATCTCCGGTCACTGCTCCCTACAGAGTCCCCCAGCAAGAGCCAAGGCCTGATCCGGCAGGCAAACCAAGAACCCATCACTGGAATGCACACGTCCCTAAGGTATATCAACATGGCAAGTTGATTCGCCTAAGGATACGTGTAAAAATAAAGGCAGTTTGAGCATGCCCCGGGGTCTCCATCTGACATGAAAGAAAAAAGAAAGAGGATAAAAAGAAAAGGAAAAAAAAAAAAAGAAGAAAGAAAAGGAGAAGAAATAACAACTTGTTGCTGCTTAGTGAAAACCTTGAGTAGGTTGACCCCACCTTCCGGCATTCACCCTGGTCATCCACCTTCGGATCTCTATTGACCAGGAGTGCCCCTGACTTCAGACCATTCGAAAAGTCTATTGTCAGTCGAAACTGACCCGTCAAAAATGAAATTACAACCAACCAAACTATGTGCAAACATATAGACCAAAGAGCCCTTTTCCCTTTTTATTTCCTTTTACACAGGCTTAAAACCTGTATAGGCACGGTGTCCCTATTGAATGTATGCACTTGCGTCTGGGTATCCGCAGGATGGTTGTTGTCTTCGTAAATTGTACCTTAGGGTCGAGGCTTCCATTCGCGCCTATTTGCTGCTTATCGCCCCTGATGGGTGTTTGTCTGTGCATAGTTAGTAAGATGTGATTTCATTAGGGACGGAGGCTAGAATTGGCCATCTCTTTCGTGGGATGTTTGGTTCTAGCCCGATCTTTAGCTTTGTCTCGAGTTAAAGCACTCCGGTCCATGCGAATCAGGAGCACCTCACCACTGGAACGTACACATCCCCAAGGTGCACCTATCTCAAAGATGACGCATTTAAAAGCGTATCAACTGGCATTTGATCCACTTAAAGAGTTGTGCAAAAATAAAGTTGTCAGAGGTCATCGAGCTCTGCTTAGAGGCCTCGAAACAAAAGAAAATTCAGAAAATGACACAAAAAATTACTCAGAAAATGGGCATGCATTCCCAAGAAGTGTTGCGACATCAATATTCGCTCCACTCGGGTCAATTATGCTAAAGCAACCTCGAGGTTGATGGGTTCGCCCAAAAACTCCGAGCCTTACCTAGGTAAGGGCACGCGTGGCCAATCCAATGGAGCTGTCAATATCCCACAGGATTGGGCACAAGTTTGTAGGCCTTCGCTTTGTGTACTTCGCATCAATTCCGAAGCATAGATCGATCATCCCGTTTCATGGAGCTATCTGGTTCAGATTAATACTCAACATCACAAATCTATAATTTCCCTCAGGAAGTGGATGATATCCCGGCTAGCGGGCTTACACTTTCTGTAATCATCGCAGTTATGCCCAGTAATGTCGCAATGCGCTTGGGACTGTTAGCTTTGAGGTACGGATGATATCCCGAAATGAGAGGGCTTACGTACACTCACCATCACCATGGGTGTTTGGGAATTGAGTTGAACTAGGCGGACCCATCAAACGTGCCTTGGACCTCTTCGGATCTCTCTTGTCTTTGGCATCCGATCATTAGTGATCGAATACAAAAGAGGGGCATCTGTAGACACCCAAATTCGGCCCAAGCCCCGATCAATCTATACTTCGAGAGAGATGTACCCCTGTGCTTTCGACGATACCCTGAACCCTTAGGAACCTACCTAGACCAGTAGGAATCACCCTAAGACCTTTAGAGCCATTCCCCCAATCCTTAGAAGTCACCCCTACACCCTAGAATCCCTTCCCAGACCTAACTTAAACCCTTCTGGCAGTTGATGGGAGGAGAGCTACAGAATTTTATATAGACCGGTACCATGGATGATCCATATACCATTGGAAAGAGGACTTCTTTAGCTTTCCAACGAGCCAAAGATCACCCAATTTGGAGCTACGATTCAAAAGTTATGGCCAATTGAAGTTTCACATAAAATCATAAAATTTTTACTCAGGCGTAGATATTACATACGCCCAGCCATTTTTACCCCAGATTACTCAGGCGTATATATTATATACGCCTGCCTATTTTGGGGAAAATTTGGCCGGGCGTATATAATATATACGCCTAGTATAGGTGAGACCCACCACGGGCTTCATCTTCTCAAAACTCCCCTGATTTTGGTGAAAATTACTGTTCCTAAACTGGGCGTATATAATATATATGCCCAGCTTAGCTACAGTAACTGTCACTAGTAGCTCGAATTTTCTCCATCTAGTTTGACCGTTTGACCATCCCCTTGGTTGAGGTTGGTGTCTTGAGATTGGTTGCACCCCCTTTGAGCTTATTGGCAACCCTTATGTCACCCATGGTCTCACCCCATCATCTACCATTGAAACCAGTTTCCCAAAACCCTAAGACCTTGAAAACCCAAAAAACCTTAGATGGGGGATTACCTAATTGCTAAACCAATTAGCTCTTAAGTAAGCCCCTAACCCATCCCTTCTCTATAAATAGAGAGGCCCCCCTCTTCCTTAAGGGTTGGAAAAAATTGAAGGTTAAGGATTTGGAGCTCAAGAGAGAACCCTAGTGAGAGAAAGTGCACTCATTTTTTAGAATTCCAGCAAGCATAGTTCATCTTTTCCAATCCATTTCAACCATCAGATCACTCCTTTTAGATAAAACCTAGCCTCTAGCCTCACCCTACACTTCCTATTTTATTGAATCCTAGCATTAGGACCCATTTTCACACCATTTAAGCCATCGGAAGCACGCCAAAGCGAAGGTCTTCCACGATGCAACAAGGGCCCGTGAGCTCCGGCTCACCCCTCTCTTCCTCTACCTTCTTAGTGTCTCCTCCGTCCAAGGATTCAAGCCGTTACGCCTCCGAAATTTCAGTTTGGCTCAAAGCTTGATAAGACCATATTACCTTCGGGCAAGGGGAAACTCCACCCTTTTTTATTTTTATTTTGGCCATAGATAGAGACCGCTACGTGCGGGTTGATCAGGTGCCTAAACCCTTCCCGATCGATAACCGAAGCCCCTACCCTAGAGCCTTTGGCAAGGACCGATAAATCAGAGTCATATTTAGCACTTCGGTGCTCAAAATATCGATTTGAAGGTTTCCCGGGTCACCAAAAGCTTCGGGTGGCGACTCTACATTTTCATTAGATAGGCGAGCGCATCGCCGCGACGGGTTTGAGAGGATCCACGGTCGCACAAACTCAAAAGAGTACTAAAAGATGATTGAGCGTAAAAAGGCAATTCACCGCCTACTGAAGAATGTAAAATCATGTTTTACGAATTTACAGAATGATTGTGCTGTTACTAAAGAACTATAGAAAATTGTAATTTACCATTCTTTAGAGAAAGAGTACGATATAGAGAAAAGTGATGAACCGTATTTCAAAGAATTGTCAACTATGAGAAAGCTATGAAAGATAGAAAATTATGATTTACAATTTTCCAAGAAAGAAAAGAAAAAGAACATAATCGTGATTTACAATTGTGATTAAAGAAGCTTTCCCTCCACTATTGCTGCTGCTGTTGATCACGTGAAAATCTCCACCACCACATACTGAATTAGAAGAATGCTTGAATTATAATTTTGGTTGATCACGGATCTGCGAGATTGACGAAGAAGACTCTTAAAGGACTTCACTGCTGAAATTAAGGGAACACTCCAAAAGCCCATCAACTATTGAAAGCAAGGAACTATACAATTAAAAGTAGAGTTATATTAGAATATTTTTATTTCTTTTATTAGAATTAGAACTTGTAAACCAACTCCTTATGATCAATAAATAAGAGGGCTTGGTGTAGGAATAAACCATCGAAGAATTTTACAGCATCAATTGACAACTGAGGTCTGTGTTTTCTCTTGATCAAAAATAGTTTAGGATTTACAAAGTAACATCATCCACAATTCTCTAAGGTCTTGCTTGACAACTAAGGCTAAGGAAGCTGAAAGATCAACCCTTTGGATGGTTCTTCTTTTGCTTTCTAGTTTAGATTTATTGTGCTTTCTAGTTTAGATTTTATTTATTTTTATTTCTTGCTTTGTAATCATCTTCAGATTTTAATTTGAATTGACGACACAGGTTAAAGTTTGCAGAATAGTGTAACGGTTTTTACTTTTCCATCTTCAGTTTTCTAGAATTTGATTGACACCTAAGTTTTAGGAGATTGTTGATTAGATTAAATCTATATTGAATGAAGCTAGTTTTTGATTGATGCCTAAATTTTAGAAGAGTAAGATATAGTGTCATGGTACTGTTTAATTTCATAAATATCCGATAGCTGAAGATTGTGATTGACGACCATAATCTGAAGTTTGAAGGGATTTATTTTCTGTCATTTAGATTAATAAACAATTCTTTATTTATATTTCTCTAGTAGTTTAGGATCTTAAATGATAAATATAAATTTTCAAAAAATTAAATTAACATAGAAAAACCTATCTCAGTGGGAACGATCCTTTGCTAGTACTATAATTTTCATTGTACACCTGCAATAGGTTAAGACTTAATTAGATGGCATAAACAAGCCGCTATCAAGTTTTTGGCGCTATTGTCAGGGATCAGTGTTTTAATATATTAATTTAAGAAAACAAGTATTTATCTTTCTCTTTTTAATTTTCTTTATATTTTTTATTTTTCTTTGATCACTTCTTAATCTTTTGCAGGTTTATTCGGAGCAACGATTCAGAGTTTCAGCTTCCCCTGATCAGAGAAGCCAGAAGCTCAGATTTGTTTTCTCTCCCTGCTTGCTAAAATAAAAACTAGATAAAACTAAAATCAAATTAGATATTTATATTAACTATTTTTAGCCATCCTACTTTGACTTCATTATGGCAGGAAGAGACCAAAACATGGCTAAGACATTGGAGGAATATTATGCATTGAAATCTCTTACACCTCCCCCATGTATTGAAATACACCCTACAGTCGATAATAGGACTTTTGAAATTATGCCCAATATACTTTAAATACTTCCAACTTTCCATGGGCTAATGGACGAAGTACATGTGCCCTTACAGTGCGATTGCGCACTAGCAACTAGTGCTCACTTTCTATGAAGGCCTTGAAGATGTGAATCGGCATATGATTGATATGGCCTGTGGTGGTACATTTCCTAAAATGACAACAGAAAAAGCTTGGCAACTCTTTGAGACCCTTAGCGAGGAACAGTGCAACACCACACATCGGGTGAGGTTGATTCAGAGACTTTAACGAATATGCTCCCTAAGCAAGGAAGGTTATATATATTAAATTCAATGATGAAAGGTTTTCTGAGGATGAAGCTTTGGAGAACAAAAGTTCAATCTCTGGTGGGTATAAAATTGTACCCAACATATCAAAAAGGAGAAGCCTGTGGTCCTAACCATGGCCCAACTCAAACAGTCTCCCAACTTCCAGCTGTTTCCCCTTATCCTAAAGAGGCCTAATACCACACTGCTATAAAGGATACCTTGTTGCCAATAGCTTACAGCTGGATGCAACATAGCCGTATCCAGACATGGTTACTTAACTACCTTCGGCAATTTGTCGAAAGGTTAGAATCTCAGTCTGAGCAACTAATCCTTTTTTATAGAGATAGTAACGTACTACGTTCACATGCAGTTAGTATGTCTAGAGGATGTATATTTATAAGAGGCACATCAACTCTCTCTGTTTTTAATTGAATCCCTCTAGAACTTGTCGAGCTACCAACTCACACTCACCCGTAGCAAATATCTGTAATATATATATATATATATAATTTTGAATAGTATTCTATGATTTATAGTATGTGAAAATATAGTCAATCGTAAAAACTCTTTTGTCTTGTCACAATCACTTAGAGCGTATGGATTTACGAGTTATGGTGATTCGTAGAGTTAAATCGTAGTGAGTACGATTTGATGCGTCAATGAGTCTCACTTTTATTCTGTAGAATTGCAAACGATAATTCTAAGAAACAAGTGCTTTAAGTGATTGATCTTATTGGTTACATTGGAATTCAAACCCATTTAATTCATAGAGGAAGCGGACACGCATCGCATTGAATATCTCCACTTGCAAACTACCCAAGCCTATGAGCCTATACTTTGACTCGTGAACCCTTCCCTTCCCTATAAACCAGACCCTTACCTTCTCAAAAACTCATCTCTTTCATCTTCCTTTCATATCTTAACCCTAATAGCAAAAGAACCCAGCCAAAATGATTTCAGTAAGCAACTTGATAGAATCCTTGAAATACACATGGCCGAGCTCCTGGCTTTAGAAAAGAAAGTAGCAGGTTTGAAGTGCCAACGAGCTATTCAATATGTTGAATTGTCCTCTGGAACTACCATTCACCCTAAATCTAACCCAAATCTGACATCACATCCCACGAGCTCAATTTCCCCCACTTCCTAACCTTTATACCATCACAACCCACCCCGAATGCGAGCTCATATATGTTGCTGGTTGGTTAAGCCATCCCTCACAACCCATCTCCATATGTTATCTTCTCTCCTCGCTTGTGCTACATTCCCTTCACATAGTCTTCGTAAGGGAGCAGTATAAGTGAATAGGTAAGCTGAAGATGTGTTCACTGCCCACTCTTCAAAGGACTTCCACAGTGCTGTGCATCGCTGCCTAAAAAGAAAAATGTTATGTGCATTGCTCGATGAGACTTGGAAGACAAAGGGTGCGACCCTACCAAGGAGTGGATACTCCTTTGGTAGGAAGGGACATGAGACTCGAATCAACGGTGGTTAGAAGCCGAGGATCGATCTTTATCGAAGACTTCACCTTGGACGTTGCTGCCAGTGTCATGTATAAATTAGTGTGCGTCTATATTTTTTCTAGATTTATACTCTTTTATGTAATTAGTTTTTCTATATAGTAGTTCCTTAGTTTTTATTTTTTTCTTCTGCTCATTGTAAATATTGAATTAATATATGACATTTTCTTTTGACTAACTTTTCTTTTTACTAACAGTGTGACTGTTACTAACTTTTTTTTATTTTTGTTACTGATATATTTAAGAAGTAAACAGATATGTTTCCCTTCAAGTTTGGGGGAACATTCCTTACAGAAATTTCTTTTCACATCTAGTAACGATCAACTATATCAATAATTTTTTGAAAATAATTTTAAGTGTCCCCTATTTTTTTTTTGCGAATGAGGGTATTATCTGATTTAAGTTTGGGGGATACACAATTTCTGTGTATAAAAGTAGTTTTATTTAGTACAATAGTAGTATACCAATAATTAGTTTAGTAGTTTATTTTTGTAAAAAAGATTTTATGTTTTTAAATTGATCAGTACATAGCAATTATTATAGAAAACATTATAAATCTTGAAAAACTTACGATTAGTTGTAGTAGAGCTTCAATAATTAGAATACAAAATTGTTATAATTAATGCTTAGGTTGTTGAACACTGTATTAGAATTGATGTTTGAAACAATAGATTGATCTAAACTGCAAAATTTAGACTATAGTTTCAAAATTATAAACCAGTGAGATTTTTAACCATATTTCCTCTTTTATTCAAAGAGTGACTGTTTCTATTCAATCATTAAATTTCTTTGAACTTCTCTACTGTTATGAAACCTCATATTGCTGAAGTTAGAATCAAAATATTCTATGGATAGGATAAACTAATTTTTTGTCTAGAACTATCTATTAGAAATATCAAAGCAATAAGGCATCTATACCAGTAAATCGTAAAGATGATTTAAGGCCATCTTTTGTGTAAATTAGAGCAAAAAAGCTAAAATCCCATAAAATATCTTATCCTTTGAACCCATATTAGAAGCCTAAACTGAATTTCTTTGTACATAAATCTAATAAACCTTTAACCATATGTACTACCCAAAGCTTTCAACCTACCCTTATATTTTTTGAGATTTTAGAATGGAAAAGAAGGAAAAAATTGGGAGTGGAAGGAGTAAAAGTATAACAGATAAGAGGAATGCCAAAAGAGGTACAGCTGAAGAAATAAAGTAAAGACTATGGGAAAGGAAAGAAAAATTGTAAATAAACGATTTCTGAAAAAGTAAAGTACAAAAAGAGCTTTCAAAAAGAAGAAAATCGTAAAATATGATTTTACAACTGAAGAACTAGAATGTAAAGAAAAAGTAGTAAATGGGAAGAAGTTATCCAAATCATGGGTACTAATAGAAGTAGAAAAGAAGTCAAAAGAAGACAGGAAAAAGAAGAACTAAATTCTCAGAAAAACTTTGAATCCTTCTACCTTTCTTTGACACCTTCTGAAACCCAAAGCCCCATTACAACCTGAAGGAAAGACCTTTTTGATTTACGATTTGCAAAAGCATAAGCCTAGTAGAGATATGGATATTAGATATTATGGATTACACAGGGAATCATGGGAATAGAATAAGATTATCTTTTTCATGAGATTCATTAATTTTTATAATTATCTTTGACTGAATTTTTTCTTAAAAATATACTGGGAGAACCTAAAAGTTTTGATATCCTTTTAAGAGCATATCAATAGTGAGTTTTTGAATGGAAATATTTTCTAAATATGTAGTTTAGAAAAATTTATGAAAAATAAACTGTTCATTGATGCATATACTTTGTGCTTATTATGAATTGAAATGACTGGAATTCTAATAAAAAATAATTGTTATAATGGAGAGTAAGGATAAAAGATTGGTAATTTTGGAAAATCATAATAAACTAAGTATTGACCAATTTGACCACTTAGGTAACTTAGTCAATTTAATTAGTGTACAAAAATTAGTTTAATTTTTAATTTTTTTTAAAAAAAATATTTGAAAAATCCAAAAATATTAAAGTTTATAGGTAACTTCACTAAAAACCTTCAGGAGACTATAACTCCTCCACTAGGGATCACCTAGTGGTTTAAAGGCTTGTTGCATCTGGTAAGTGCAATTGTGCTCCCTATGAAAGTAGCATTTAAATTCTTGGTTTAGGATGTTTTATATTTCCTTGTTTGCTAGGGACTAGCAAAACGTAAGTTTGTGGGAGTGATTAGTCACATAATATACCAATTTATCATCCTTAACTTAGTGATGCTAGTACTTAGTTTGTTACTAATAAGTTAATGTTGTGCAGATATTAAGGATAAGCACTAAAAAAGAACCAAAATGTTAATCTTTGTTAGAATGAACTCAAAAGAGCGGTAAAGACGATTGAGCGTAAAAGGACAATTCACCGCCTACTGAAGAATGAAAAATCGTGTTTTACAATTTTACAAAACGATTGTGTTGTTCCTAAAGAACTATAAAAAATTGTAATTTATGATTCTTCAGAGAAAAGAGTACGATATAGAGAAAAGCGATGAATCGTAATTCAGAGAATCGTCAACTATGAGAAAGCTATGAAAGATAGAAAATCGTGATTTACGATTTTCCAAGAAAGAAAAGATAAAGAAGATAATCATGATTTATGATTATGACTATAGAAGCTTTCCCACCACTGTTGTTGTTGTTGTTGATCACGTGAAAATCTCCACCATCATGTACTAAATTAGAAGAACTCTTAAATTAGAGGTTTGGCTGATCACGGATCTGCAAGATTGACGAAGAAGACTCTTAAAGGACTCTATTGCTGAAATTAATGGAACACTCCAAAAGCGCATCTACTATAGAAAACAAGGAACTATAAAATTAGAAGTAGAATTTTATTAGGATAGTTTTATTTCTTTTATTATAATTAGAACTAGTAAATCGACTCCTTATGATTTATAAATAAGAGGGCTCGGTGTAGGAATAAATCATCGAAGAATTTCACAACATCAATTGACAACTAAGGTCTGTATTTTCTCCAGATAAAAAATAGTCTAGGATTTACAAAGTAACATCGTCCACAGTTCTCTAAGGTCTTGCCTGACAACCAAGGCTGAGGGAGCTAAAAGATAAACCCTTTGAATGGCTCTACTTCTGCTTTCTAGTTTAGATTTATTTTGCTTTCTAGTTCAGATTTTATTTTCTTTTATTTCCTGCTTTATAAATATCTTCAGATTTTAATCTCCGATTGAAGTTTGCAAATTATTTTAATGATTTTTACGTCTCCATCCTTAGTTTTCTAGAATTTGATTGACACCCAACTTTTAGGAGATTGTTGATTAGATTAAATCTATATTGAATGAAGCTAGTTTTTTATTGACTCCCAAATTCTAGAAGAGTGAGATATAGTGTAAAGGTACTGTTTGATTTCATAAATATCCGATAGCAGAAGATTGTGATTGACGACCATAATCTGAAGTTTGAAGAATAGGATTTATTTTTTGTAATTTAGATTAATAAATAATTCTTTATTCATATTTCTCCAATAGTTTAGGATCTAAAACGATAAGTATAAGTTTTTAGAAAATTAAATTAATATAGAAAAACCTATCTCTGTGGGAATGATCATTTGCTAGTACTATAATTTCTATTGTTCACTTGCTATAGGTTAAGACTTAATTAGATGACATAAACAAGCTGCTATCAGTCAATGCTTCTATTTTGACGCATCATCACTTCAATTATGGATGGGGACCCTTCATGACATAAGCGGCGGTAGGTTTATTACGAATTTCGAGGACTTTGATATTGTTGACTGTGTTGTCTTTTCAAGTTGTCTTTTCCAACATACTTTATTACAGCGGCTGTTCATTGTTGGTTGTTTTGTTTTGCTTTTATTTTAAAACTGATAATAAATGTATGGCAACAGTAAAAAATAAACAAAATAAAAATGAGATAAAATGGATTGAACACAGAAACAAAACAAACACATAGTCCTGCAAGATCCAAGGCTATTGTATCAAGTTTTAGATATGTAATGGTCTGTCCCACAGGGATTAATGATCTAAAAACAAAAGTAATAATAGACCACCAGAGCTGCTACAGATCTGGCAGTTCTAAACTTAAACTAGGAAAGTAAGGTAAAGAGAGGGAGTTTTTGGTGTCATAAACTAAACTAAAACAAAAATAGCAGTAAAAAATAAAAAAACCATAGGAATAAAAGAAAGGGGGTTTAGAGAAGGATGGGAATAGTGTGGTAAAATAAATAGAAAATGTGGGAAGTAAATAGCTAGGGATTGAGTTTTACAGAAAAAGCCAATGCAAAGCTGAGCAAGTGTTGGATTTGCAACTGTTCTTCATTTGGCTATAAGCTTAAATGCAAGGTAGAATAATCCAACTCAACCCTGAGATATGGACTAGTCTTAGGGCTATATCCTGTGCACTTGAATGGGCACAAGATATCCCACGGATATACTCCACTCATGGGAGTGAAAAGTGAGAATAAGAAAATCACTAAAGCCATCTTAGGACTATATCCTGTCCACTTGAATGGGCACAAGATATCCCATGGATATACTCCAGTCATGGGAGTTAAAAGTCAGAATAAGAAAATTACTACAGCCATCATGTTTGCAAGGCTACAAGCTCATGCATCCATAGGTGCATACAATCTATAAAGACCTAAATGAGAAACATAAGAGCATTACAGATTGAATGGAATAATAAAAACAGCTTTCATTGCTATAAAAAGAACTTACAATGGTTTGCTCTCAAGGCTGTTGTCTCTGCTAGCTCCAGACCCTTTACAATGCTAATACACAGTCTTTTTTTACAGCTTATCTCAGCCCTAACTATTACAAACATTTAGCTCAACATGCTAAGCTTAGGAAAGAAGAAAAGGAAAAGATGACCTAACCCTTAAAATGACCTATGGCAAGAATATCCTTCTTGCTCCAGATACTTTTTCTGCTTGCTTATATGGTTTATATACAATCCATAAAATGCCTTTTTGCATTGGCAATTCAGAGAAGAGAGGAATCAAGTTTATTAGGATCCTGCTGATGTGGCTCATTTTCAGTCGAGCATTGCCCTTGACAGTTAGGAAAAGCACAACACACTTCGACAAGTGTCCCATGTGCTATGAAAGTTTCAAAATACCCTTGAAGTCTGAAAATATCTGTTAAAACCCATGCCTCGAGTTGATGGAGCTTCAAAATAATAATCTCGAGTGGATCTCGAGCAACTAGACTATTTTTTGAAGGTTCTCGAGTGGCTGGGGTGGTTCAGGCAACTTTGCTTGTGTGGATGGAATGCTCCTGAAGGCAGCTCTACAAGTTCTCGACAAGTACTCTAGAGACACTTAACAGGTTGTGCAAACACTATGATGTGCTCGAGAACTGCTCGAGCTGGAACTTCTGAAGGTGTATCCACTCGATAGGTAGCTTCTGAAGTTTCTGATCTACTCAATAGGCTCTTCTGCTGCAGCTACTGAACTGCTCGACACCTCAACAAGTTGGCTCTGCAGGCTTCTGAGGTGCTCAAGATAGCTTGAGTGGTTGTTTGTGAAGGCATAGAGCTGATCAAGAACTGCTCGAGCTTGGATTTCTGCTTCTCTATTGTTTTGCACACTCTACTGCAACTCTCCAATCAACATGAGCCCCACATCTCTTTCACTGCAGGACTTCTAGGGGTCCCAGGCATGCTGAATAGCCCACATGGTGGGGAGCCACCATTGTTCAAATACTATCTTTTCATCAGCTTCAATGCTTGTCTCTCATTCTCTCCTTCTTGGCATTTACGAGGTGGATTGTTGCTCATGTTGCAGATTATTTCTACCTATAAAAACATGCTCCAAACTCAATTATTAAATAACTCAAAGGTCTATTGAAGGTTAGGTTAGGAGGTGGAAAGTAGAATAATTCAGATATTAACACAGCCCCAAACCTATTCTTTGATAGTCCTCGAGCAAAGGAAAAATTAAACAGTTACTCTAAAAATTTAAATGCCACTTTTGTAGGGAGCATGGATGCATTTAGCTTATACATCAAGCCTTTTAAACACCTAGGTGATCCCTAGTGGAGGAGTGAACTCTCCTAAGGATTTTTAGTGAAGATACCCACAAACTTCATAATAAAATAGTTAATTATAGTGCACACATGTCAAATCATATTTCCACAGATAAAGCTTCATTCCACACCTTAATCTTTCAAATTTAAAGGAGTTTAAAAACAGTATTGGCAAACATTTTAACACATGAATCAACATGTGATTCCATCACAACCAATCAACTTACATCAAGAGTGTAGTGTGTGAAAATAAATACTAAGCTCACCATTAATTCAAAAATTAAGTTCAAACATTGCCCAATAAAGTCAATTTTTAGACCTAATCCTTACCAAGGCTTTCACTCATAAATGAAGCTCAAGGGTGTATCACATTTATTGCAGCTCAAGATCAGTCACGGTCCTCAAATAGGCCTACAAGCTTGAGTATAGGCATTGATTCAAATTCTTTATATCTTCATATCCTTTTCACTATAGATTAGACATCCCCTTATCTCCACATGACAACTCACTTCACTTTGGATCTTTAAAGACTATTAAATGGGTTGTAATGTGGTGTATGGTTGAGGTTTTGAAATAATAAAAGGGGTGGAAAGGGTTCAAAAATTGAGAGATTAGCTAAGTGGAGGAGGTGACTCATAAGTTCACCTTCTTCATTTCATCACAGCTTCATCTTCTTTCATGTTTTTCAGATCGGAAGTGGCCAGTTTCTTCTCTTCTTGTTAGTTTTTTAGATGAAGTACTTCTCTTAGCTTCTCTTTTTTTTTTATATATTTTTTTTATAATGGATTGCCACTGCTATACAACTGACGCACTGCTTCTTCTGATCTCTTCTCTTCTCCTTCCACCAAATGTTGAACCCTACTCACCTATCTTCAGCAACTTCTCCTTTACCTTCTGAAATCTTAAGAGTGAGGGTAAGGCTGAATCAGGTCATGAGATTTTGGTTCAAGTACTCTGGTATTGGCTAATGAAAAATGGATTTTAAGGGCTCAAACAGTGTGAACAAAAGGGCAGTTCAATGGGTAGGAGTTTCAAGCTCAAACTGTCCAAATGATGGCCTTAAATCATCTCCTTGGTGTCGTGAGTACTTCCAAACAGTTCCAATTTGGGGGATCTAACTTCTAGCGAAAAGGTGTTGTGTCAGTCATTCCTTAGAGAAGAAGAATTGCCAAAGACAGTCTTCAAAAGATTTTTTTTTTTATAGGCCTAAATCTCACTGGGTATGGTCTTCAATTGAACTCATGGGGTATATCTTCACCTTTTTCTCACCTCTCTGGTTTACTAAGTACAGATTGTGAAAATTTTTCTTGATGTTAACTTCATGAAAGTGTTAAATTTTTAGATGATTTCAATTTTAACATATCTGCCAACAATTTTAATATCTTTTTTCATAATTGGTTAGGTGAGAATTAGCTATATTTATTTCAGTCTAACTACACTGCTGCACTAAATTTAACTTCTTCATTGGTCTACCCTACTATACCCCCAAGCCTAAGATAAACATTCTACTCAATGTTTCAACAGATTTGTATTGAGGGGCAGCAGAGTAAGGAAAAAATTACACATGCAACAAAAAATTTACATATAGTAGAAAAAATTAAAAGAAAAGAAACTAAGACACAATTAAAGTTTGGCATAAAAAGAAAATTTATTCACACAATCCTAAATTTCATTACAAAAATTTGTACAAAATAGACATTGAATATATCATGCTAATTGGAAAACAAAACAAAACATTACAAAAAAAAAATTCCTAAAACAACAACTTCCTAAAATAGAAAAAAAACTACATATGGTCTGAATCTGGATCTACATCAATGTGCTCAAATGTTGTTCCTTTCCCTTTCTTTACACTTTCTATTTTGGAAGCACCAGCCTTTGTTCTTGAAGTAGCTGATTTCTATGGTTTGGTGTTGGCCTTCTGAAATGTAGGCTCTCTAATTTTTACTCCCTTGGATTCTGCTGGAGGCTTCACATCTTTAGGACACATTAATGAGACACTGGTTGTTAATGTTTCCACTAGCTTGGACTAGCGGTTGGTCCTCTGTTCATACATCTTATACACAACCATAGCAGTGTCCAACCACTTTTGAATGGCCTCCATTTCCTTTTCATTCTCCAGCATAACTGCCTCCATAGTTTTCCAATAAAGAGGCTTCATTCGGGCTAGCAGTTCCTCACAAATCCTACCAGCTGGTACACATTCTAAGCCAATTATGCATTAGCACTCATAAAGGCAGTGAGGGTGGGTGCTGGGAGTAATATGGTTGGATTGTAAGATACAATTGCCCAGTTGGATAGATCATTAACAGAAGTGGAGACAACAACAAGCTCAGTAAAAGTTTCTGTAGATGGGGAGGGGATGGATGGTAGGGCAAGGGTCAACTAAACTCAGTGGGTGATGTTTGGGTGAAGGTTGAGGAAGTGGAATGGGGGACCATAGGAAGCTCTTCAGAGTCAAAGTCAGTTTGTGTAGCAGTATTAACTATTGCCACTTATGTAGAAGGCTACAGGCATGGAGGAGGGGTAGGGACTGGGAGAGGTGTGGGTGGTTGGGGTGGTGAGATAAAAGTTTGAAGGGTGGATTGGATGGGGTTAAGGCTTGTTTGGATGGAGGCTTAGTTTTCTGTGCTGGTATGGATTTGGGATTGGAGAGAGATTAGGAGGGAAATTATTTAGGTTAGGGGGTCAGGTATGGTTGGGGTTATAGGTTGGGTGGGAGGGATTGGTTGGAATGGTGAGGTAGGGCCATGGGTGAATGAGTATGGGTGTGGGATTCAGGGAGAGGGGTGTACTCATGCCTAATGTCCTCCATAATGGAGACCATTAAGGCTGAGAAACCCTCTGTGATAAACTGGTCTTGGGACATATGGAATGGGTCTTGGATAGGGGAAAGGGTAGGGGAATGTATAGGGGAATGGATGGGGGAATGGGTAGGTTCAGTGGTTTCACAGGTTTCAATGGCAGTAGCCATTAGCTCACTGTCATCATAGGTAAAAGGGGAAGGTGGGTCTGGTATTGGGCTTGGTATGTTAGTGGGTATGGTAGTGGGTAGGTGGTTCCTCTTTTTCTATGTTCTTTTGATGGGAGATGTAGGGTGGTTAAAAGGGAATTCTATGAGAGTGGGAGGAGTTGGAGCTGACAAAGGAATGGAATGGGAAGGTAAGGTTGGTGGAGTAGGGACTGGTGGAATAGATGCAGGAATAGAAGGTAGGGTGCAAGGTAGTGAGGCAGATATGTGAGGTGTAGGAGTGGAAGGAATTATGGAGGGTGGTACTAGTGTTGGAATGGGAGATACTGGAGCTGGAATGGAAGGAAGGATGGATGATAGAAAAGAAACTACTATGGCTGCTAAAAGTGTTGCAGAGGTGACTGCAGGAATGGCTGTTGTTGTAGCCTTCTTCTTTTTGTTCATCAGTGTCATACTGATGTTCCAATGTTTCTTTCCAAATACAACTGGTGGTAGCTCATCAGTGGGCTCCCTCATTTTCCAAACATACTCTCCCTCCCTGAGCAGGGTTGTGATCAGCCTGTTGTTGGGTAGACCTTGCAATTTTTTCATGTTCTGCACCTTGCCATGAATGTCCGCCATCCCTTCAAATATCAAACTTGGCAGCATTAAAGAAATGCCCCTTAGAAAAGGAGAATAATGCATCCACTATTGGGTGCCTCCTCTCCTGCTGATGACTAGCCATAAAAATGTTTTTTCTCAAAACATTGTCAATAAAAAGCAAGTGTGGGCTGAAGTCACTCCTCATCACTGAATCATCACTAACTCTCTTCCCTTTAGTTAATTGTTGGGCAATCTCTTTTATGAAAACACTGATTGGGGCACCCAAGTTACAGGATGAATCATATGATGCTGGGATGTCCAATGCTTGTGCTAGTTGTGTCCACAATTGTCTCAAAGTCATCAATGATAATTACCATCACTGGATCCTCCCCCTTTTGTCCTCCCCCAGACTTCTTCATTCTGATGTTCTGGTACAATAGCCTCACCAATCTAGGGTAAACCAGTTCATCCTGAGGCTTTAACAATGAATCTAGGGAAGCTTTGGAAAAAAATTCTATGGCTTTTTTAGCCAGGTCCTCCTTAGTGAAGAATGCCTTATCAAAGGCTATTTTTGGTACCGGATTAAGGGTAGCCATATTTTCATTTGGGGTAGTGAAGGTGTCAACATCAAGGGCTGCTCCTTTGCCCTTTTTTTATTCCTTGGATTTGACAGGTTTGGGATCTTGGGTAAAGTTCTGGCTTTTTTCTTTAGGGCTTCTGATTCACCTAAAATAGTTTTTCTCTTAGGGTTGTCTACAGGAGCTCTAGGGGCTGAGGATGAGACTATCCTCTAGGATTTTCTAGTTAGAGTAGGGGGATTGGCTTGGGCAGAGCTCAGTAAGGTAGTTAGGATTTCCTCAAACTCAGGAGTATCAGCCATTTTGAAACCCTAGTGTTGGTGCGCGCTCTTTCTGGGTTCCTCTCGGCTCCCGTTGAATTAGTGGCTCCAATTATGTCCAGGTGGACTCTAGCGATGTGGTGTTTGGAATGATAAAAATTAATAAAAAGGGGGGATTTTCTTGGAAGGTTCCTAGTTTGATTGTGATCGCCAGCTGTAGATATTTAACGACGCTGCAACACGTCAGTGATTACGCTACGAAGCGAGTGTGGGTTACTTCTATACTGAATCGGTCGCCTGCGAATGTCAGCAGCAATGCTTCTCTTTAGTTTATTTAGTTTAATTCTCCTCTTATTTCCCTTTCTAATTATAATTCCGGTCAGTTTAGATTTCCCAATTCTACTATTATTATGCTCTGATTGTGTGGGCTTATTAAGGTAAGTTATTTTAGTATTCAGATGTTGTCAAGAGTTCAGTGAGCATCAAGGTTCTGGTACTACTAAAAGTCCAATCGGTTTCAATCTCCTACTGGTACTAGGAGTGCATATGTACCAGTTCCAATAATGTTATGATTAAATCAATCATGCCAATTGCACTGGAATTCTAACTAAAACTAGTATACAAATTGTACTGCAATTCTACTCAAAGCAATTGTAATAATTCTATTGTAATTCTAATTGAAATAAAAAGACAGATTTTTCTACGAGCCTAATTAACGCAATAAATTTAATTTTCTATTATAATATCAACAGAAACAAAAGGACTGATTTATCTACGATCCTAATTATTGACGGATTAATGAGGGCAAAATATAAATAATCATGCATAAACTAAACTTCCTAAAATTCTGATTTGAAACAATTAATTAAATAAACTAAGGGAGAAGAAATTTTTATTTAACATTCTAACAATTATATCAAAGCCTAATTAATACGAATAATCAACTATATCTAGTTACTAATTAATCAAGGCAATTAGTTACTCCTAAAATTCTAAAAAAAAGGTTTGGGCCCGTTATGCGAAGGAGGATTGCCCTCGTTCCTGAGTACCCTCCGTAAGCTCCCTTGGGCAAATTGGGTGACTGAGATTAAAGAGAAAAAAATTGAATTTTGGATGGTAAAGTAATATTTTTAGGCTTTTCAGAATCGATTTCGGAACAATAGGGGCAAATTGAATTATAAACTAGAATTATGAAAACTAAAATTTATATTTTTGGATTTTTGGAGGTATTAAACTAAGAAATTGAAATTAAAAAAAACTTTTAGGACTGAATTCGGGTCTGAAATAAAAAAATCAGACCGTATGATTAAGGACTGGTTCTTAACTCTGAGGGTTAGAACCAAAAATTAATGATAGGACTGTAAATTATGATTTTAGAGTAGAATTTGATCTTAAAGGTCAGTATAACGGACCGACGAATCATGGACTAGTTCTAAAAGTAGGGAATTATAACCAGAAATAGAAGATTCAGTCCATAGAGGATGCTACAGTCTAAGACTGAAAATAAAATTAAGAATTAATAAATCTAGAGATTATAAGTTACGGTCGAAAACTAAAATATTAAATCCTTACCTAAGGGGGGTCAGGACTGCAGAGAGAATCCTCGGAAGTTCAGGCGTTTGAATCTCGAAATCATGGTTAGGTTCTGTGGGTTCGTGCTCAGAGTTCTCTGGTTTCAAAATTTACCGTCTCCTCTCTCAAAATTTGCAGCCTCTTCTTCTCTCTTCGAGAGAAAAAACTTTTATAGGTTTTCCTTTAATTACGCGCCTATTTACAGGCATTTAATTGAATTGCGCGCCTGGATTCTGGCACTTAAACACTTTGAGTCGGTCACTGACTCAGTGAGTGACCAGTTGACTTGTTCAGCGAGTCTCCTAGTCCTAACAAATTAGGGCTAATTACGCGCATGTTATCATGTGCTCAATCTGATTAAGCGTTTAACTTGAAGCGTTTAATCAAGGAAATGTAGGGATCAAGGGTAGTTAGACTAGGTTAGGCGTAGGCCAATTGCACACTTGTGGTGGAGCGCTTAATCCGATCATGCACTTGGATTCAGGCGCGTAATCGAGTCTCGAATCGGTCTGGGAAAGGAAGTTTAGTCTGAAAGGTGGACTGATCACGCACTTGTGGTTTTACTTGCGATCTAATTACGCACGGAGTTTTACGCGCGTAATTCGGGGTTGTCCGGGTATGGTCTCTAGAATGAAATGCAAGACTATTATTTAGTTTGCATTCCGGCTATATACTATTATTTCAGTATATAGTCTCCCTACGCTGGGATCTGAGCCACAGAGCTATTATTTTAGCCTGCATTCAGCCATATACTATTGCAAAGTCCCACACCGTGGGTTAAAAGGGTCAATGGTTGACTGAACAAGTTTGTATACTCTGAGAAGGCAAAATTGGGGTGTCTATAGATGCCCCTCTTCGGCGCGCTCTTGCGAAGTAAGAACGCGTCGAAGAAGTAGACACCCCTCATGCGAGGTGCTTTCTCGTTTCACTTAGGAATTTACAAAAGTGAAGTAGGGATGCTGACATGACCTGCTTGGCTTTCTTATCTATCAGCGCAAGCTTAAATGGAGCATTCGAGGGCCCAGTGGTAGCTGTCGAAAGGCACTTTTCGGATCTGTCGGTGCATGGCGCATTCCGTCATATGGCGCGAGCTAACAGAGGGACATGTCGCGATCCAGGTACCGGGGGGTGTCATACAAATGTCCAGAAGGTCCAGGGATCGATAATACAAAAAGAGAGTGTAATATAATATCGAAGGCTTTAACAAGTCATGTAAGACCGGGCGCGTCATTGCTTACACCAATGCGCGTCAGGTGTTCCTTTTCCAATAAGCGTTTGTAAGTTCTTAAATTGAGTATATTTGTTATTTAGTTTCCTAGGGGAAAGGGATCGGTTTGGGCTGGTAATTAAGGTGAATTTTGTGAGGTGTGATCAGGTGAATTCTGCGCAGTGGCGCGTGCACTTGATTAATTTGGGGTCGCCTTTTAAGTAGGAAATTCGGGTCCTAAGGTATCTGAACAAGTGATTCTGCGCAGTGGCGTATGCACTCGATCCAATTCTGCGCAGTGAGATATGCACTTGATTGTGAGTTCAGGGGGTCTTTAAGTTGGGGAATTCTGATCCTAAGGTATCTAAACAAGTGATTCTGTGCAGTGGCGTATGCGCTCGATCCAATTCTGCCCAGTGGGATATGCGCTCGATTGTGAGTTCAGGATATCTCAGGAGTTAAAAGTCAACTTTATGGTATATGGGTAATGAGGCACTTAATCGATTTTTTTTTTGGTATTTAGAGAAGGGTGAATTGCGTCTATTTGCTTTGTTGCTTTTTTCCTTTGTTTTAGTTTTTTTTTTGTTTTTGATAGTATTGTTTTCTTTCTGATTTTTTTTTTATTTTTTTTTGTAGTAAAAGAATTTTTTTTTTTAAAGCAAGTAAGAGGGTCTCGAGATTTTGAAATTCTAGGGATTTTAACTTAAGATCAATTCGATAGTAAAACGGCAAAAAACGTAGCTACCGAGACGTCACTGAGCAGATCCACCGGTACTGGATTTGGGGACCTGACCGTTTATGTGGTTGTCAAGACGACACTTAGCATGCCGGATACTCCATCTAATCTTCTCGACGAATACTGATGATTGTCTCTTATGGGAGGACTACAGTAACTCGCGAGTCGAGAGAGATGGGTTTTGAAAATATTTTAATTTAATCATAAATAACTATGTTTATAAGCAATATCAAGTAATTGAAAATGAGTAATACTTACCTGCGGGTGATACTTACCTGGGTTGTGCGATGGGACTTGTGATATTGTAGCGGGGTGCTATTGCAATGGAGCTTTGAAGTGGTCTTTTCTTTCTTTTTTTTCTTTGCTTTGTCTGTTGCGGTGGTTGGCGGTTATCAGTGATGTAGCGTCTTGGGGAAGCTGATGTCGCGATGGGACAAGTGCTGTTGTGGTGATACCGCGATGGGACTTAGATAGTTTTCTACAGTATATTCGTGTTGTAGCTTGGCATTAGTGGGATGCGATGGGACATGAGAGGAGTCCCAAATTTCTCTTTTTTTTGCTTTCATCTGCTATGGTATCTGGTGACCATTTGTATCGAGCAATTTGGGAGGAAGGTTCTTTGTTTTAGCGATGGGACCTGTTGAGTTTTCTCCCTTTTCTTCTTTTGGTGAAGTAAGTGTGTTGTTTGAGCTTTCCGGGCAGTGGTGTCCACAATGGGAGGTGTAGCGTAAATAGTGGTGCGACAATGGTAGGATGTTTTTGTGCTGGGATGTTGATCTCTTTGTTTAGCAGATCTTAGGCCAGGTGAGCTCATGTTGTGGTTGCGTTGTGTTGGCTTTTTTACTTATTTGCATTTTCAGGATTTTTTTATAGGCCATGGGGGCATGGCTACAATTTTTGCAATGGGATCGGATATTGGGGTAGTGTCATGCGTGTGTGTGTGTGTTTTTTTTGTCATGGTGGGATGTGCTTGGGTGGCTACAAGATGGGGAAAAGGGTTTTGATTGAGATAGGGTAAAGAATGTGGTCAGGGGTGACGGTGTCACGTGAGGCATGTATGTCTTGTCTATAATAGGACCAGGGGTGTGGTCGACGTTTTTGGTAGGGTTACGTGATGGGAGTAGAGTGAGCGGTAGTTCCTTTTTCGATGTGGATACCCTATAAGGCTCCGCAATGGGACAAAGAAAATTTTCCTCAAAGTAAGACCGAACTTTGTGTAAAAATCAAGAATTATGTGCCTGTTTCTAGTCGAGTGATCCGATTGCACTCCTATTTTCTGGCATGCGATTCAGGGTCTAAGGCACTGATTACGCCTGTGGATATGGGTGTGTGATTGTATTGCACGCTTAAGTATCTGCGCGTGATTGAAGGGTCACCAGGTCACTGCGCGGGTGACCTTTCATATTATGCGGCACGGGGAAGTCTTTTAATTGGATTGCACATCCTTGGATGTGCGTGGGATCGGAGCATCACCCAGTCAGTGTATGGGTGACCTTTCATATTGCGCGGTGTGGGGAAGTCGTTTAATTAGATTACACATCCTTGGATGCGCACGGGATCGGAAGGCCGGATTAAGCATGATATGTGTGGCGCGTGATCGGATTAAGTGTGCTTAGTTAAGCGCACAATTGTGGCCGTACTCTATATAAGCGTGGGAGGCTTCATTTGTTTCTCATTCTCTGGTTTAGTCTCGAGTATTGACTTTTCTGAGTGTTCTTGTGTTTTCCGATTCGTGTTTTAGCAATATTGAGCGATCTAACCGTCAGATTAGGATGAGGTTTCTTCCTATATTCGTTATTTTGTGTGATCTTCTCCCTAAGGTGATGCTCAGGGACAGTATGATTTTGGAAATGGTCAGTATTAGGAATGAGGGTGCTAGTCTTCACACCGTTCCTTTTTAGGGAGCAGTGAAGGCAGCATTGCAGAGCGGCTGCGGAGGAGGTGAAGATGACGGGGAGAGGAGGTGTTGTACATTGAGGGATGTATCCCTAACCCATTTTCCGATTCTTCTGTCGGTGGCTCGTTTGAGTCCTCCAAGTCTGGTGGAAACATTTCTGAGGCCTCCGATTGGACGTTCTGCTCCTCGCTTTTGCTCATTGTTGTTTTTGTTTTCATTTTGGGTTGTATGTTAGGTTCTAGGTTTTCATTTTGGGTTATAATTCAGGAGGTATGCCTCTGGCGATATTGTAAAATTTTGAATTATAAATAAAGGGGTATTTTTTATTATTTTATTTTTTATTGTCTATTGTCTATTGCGCTCAGTTAGTTGATTTAAAGTTCCTTAATGGATTAATTGGACTTATCTGATTTTTTTTTATGTAGTTTTAGGATTTGATTTATCTTAGTTTTATATATTTAGATTTATTCATGGTTTATTTTTGAGATCAGTTCACCTTGTTTGGAGGGTTCGCCTGATTCTATTGGTTTGTTGGGGCATTTTTGGGTGCTCTTAAATAAGTTAGATTTTGTTCTGTTTTATTTAAGGTTTTTTTTTTCTTGTTTCATTTAAGGTGTTTTGTTTGAGGGTTTTTTTTTTCTTTTCTTTTGGAATGATACTTATTAAAACGGTGTGAGTTATCATGGGTTCTAGATAGTAGTTGGGTGTTTCATTTCTATTGGTTTATCTGAATTTGAGGGATTTGTGCTTTTTAGAGGGTATGAGTTTGGTTTTAGATTTAATTAAATTGGAAGGGTTTCAATTATGTGATATTTGTCAATTTAAGGGGTATGGTTTATAAATGCATGAGTCTATGGTTTTTGGCTTGTTATTTTCTTATTTCAAGTCTAGAAATTGAAAGTTTAGGGGCATATCCTGTGTTTGTAACTTTGGATATTTTTTTGTTCATTAATGTCTTTTATTCCTTTCTATTTCGTTTCCTGGGTATTGAACCCGAGGAATTGTGTTTATTAAGTGGATCATGAGAATGGACGGGATTGGGAATTCGGGGTGATACTAGGGTTGGTGCTATCAATCTAAATCCAACTCAAAGTGTCACCCCATTGGGAGAAGAGGTGGAGGAGAAAAAGGTGGTAGAGAGGAAACCGAAAGATAAGGTAGGGTCAGAGTTCTCATGATCGATGCCTATTTTTCCTCGGCAGGCTCTGCGGATTCAGTGTTAGTTGCTCCTCATTTTTAATGTATCCATGGGGATCTTCTAGCAGTGGGTCCCGCAAGTCCTGGGTGGCTTTCTGTACGCCACTCTTTCCTTTCTGCCGGCTTGGGGCGAGGGGAAGAGGCCATCACAGTTAGAATTCGTTCAGGGTGTGTTCCTCCTCTGGGCTTCTCCGAGATCTCTAGTCTCTCGAATACGTCCGGATTCGAGCATTGCCTGAACGTGCTGATTTTAGCATTCTTATTTTTAAGTTGTATATTTAGAGGGAATGCCCTCGGTGTGTGTTGTAATGATTTTTATTAATCTATGGAGTGATTATGTTTTTTATTTCATTTGTGGTTATTCAATAATCTTTTTTTTTTTTTAATTTAATTTATATTTCGTTCGTCTCATTGTGGGTGTGATGCTTTTGATTTTAATTTGGTTGTTCATTTTAGATCTAGGGGTGTGTTAAGGATAATTTTTTTCCTTTAGTTTTGAGTATTATAGAGGCAATGTGAGTATTTAATCTTATTGAGGACACGTGAAGGTGTTGGGGGCATTTTTTTGATTGAGGAAAGTGAAGGAGAAGGCATTTTTTTGGGTTTTAATTGTTTATTGTGAAGTAAAGGGCATTTTTTTTGGGGTTTTCAGGGCATAAGTTTTCTTAAATTAAGAGTGTTTTGGGTTTTTCTTATCAAGGGCGTGATTTAAATTAGTAGTGAGTGTCAGAACGTCTTAATTTCAGGTTCGGGTTTACTGTTCTGGGCATGTAAAAAATTTTATTTTCTGAGAAATTACGCGCTACTGTCCACACGCTTGAACGAATTGCGCACCGGAATGGGGGCGCTCATTTACAAGCGACAGAAAATTATTAAGCGTCAATTCAATACCGTTTAATGTGATTAAACGCCTAGTGGGAAATGCGCAATCAAGTGGTCGGGTTATAGTAAGTGGGGGCGTTTAATCTGAATTAAACACATAGTGTACTGCGCGTGATTAAATTGAGCGCCGGGATCATTTTTTAGAGGATCAGTCTATGGACCTTCGAGCTGATGATACTGGGGACAGTGGTGCTCAACCGTCCTAGCGGCAGCGTAGGGAGTAGGTATGTGCATATGTATGTTTTGTCCATTATGAGTGCGCATTGTATATATAGGGGGGGTATGCCCCTGATGACAATTGTAAAACAGGAAAGAAAACTTTAACATATATATTTATATGGAGATTTTGGTTTAGATGTAACTGATTAGCTCCTTTTACTTTTGTTACCTCTTGCGTCTACGTTTGCTTTTGTTGTTGGTGCCATCAACCATCAACGGGACTTGGATGCTTCCTAAGCTGGCCCGGCGATAGTTGAAGGTCACTTCGTATCTGCACATGTAAAGATAACGCCATTAGTAATTTTTGTTCTTCACCTTGCTAGTTGTCAAGGGGGTAAGTATCTCAGATCGAAGCCTAGTAACCAAGGTAGATATATGCTCTCCTTTCTTCTTTTTGTTTTACTTCTTTTTTCTCTTTTTTTTTTTTTTTTGAAAGTAATGCAATAGGGAAAGCAAATAACTATCGTAGCAATAAGAACTAAAAATAAAAATAAAATGCCTCAGTGTAGGGGCGCGATCATATCGGTAGTACAGTGTCTTCGGTAGCTTTCTTTACACAGTAACTTCGACGTTCTTCATCTTTTGGTGGAAGAATCAGCGATTTTGATATGATTCTCCTTTTGATAAAAAAAAAAAAACCCCAGCATGTAGATGCAATGGAGCTTTTCTAGGCTTTTGATGAGCACTGTGGGTCTATGTGAAGTCGTGAGTATTAGGTGAGCTAGTCTTGAAGAGAGCGTTCATCAATACTGTCATCAAACTGGGGGGAGGTCACTTTGATCAGGTCAGTTGCATACGAGGTCTATCTTAGGGTAGTGGTCATCCTATCCCGTGGTTATTAGGGAAAAATATGGTAAGTGTAGTAGGTGATTGCATCAGTCGTCATTCATGAGTTATTGATTTTATTCCTTGATATATCCTGCGAGGCTTTCAACCTATTGTCCAAAATAAAAAAAGAAGTAGAAAAAGGATAAGGCTCAATGATGTGGGGAGTAGCTTGTACCTAATACTCTACAAAAGAGATGAGTAATAGTCTTCTTTTTGGGGGAATGCGGGGTACCATGATGGAGCTCTCCGTCATATTTCAGTACCATCAAAATCTCACATTCTATGGTTAGCAGGAGTTTGTCCTCCTCCCGCCACCTTACGACGACATCTAATAGTATAGGGATATCAGGGGTGCCCTCGCAGCTTTCTTATACACTTCTGGTGAAAGTACCAGAGACGTCCTCACGGCCTGCTTATGCTTCCCTGAGCTCATTGACTTATTCATTCGTCGTAATTCTCTCGCTCAACTTTTGATATGTAGATATATTTTGAAAGCATCCTGTTAGCGCAAGAATAATGATTTTTGATTGAACCTAGCGTCTTCATTTTTTTTTTGCTCTAACATTTCCTCCAATGGCGGGGGAAATATTTAGGATTAGGTGTTAATTATACTTTTAAAAGAGATTAGATAGGTCACTAGTCTTTTGGTCAGATTACCCGAATAAGAAGGTGGGCAATAAATGGGAGGTCTCAAGAATATTATGAGGATTGAAGGCTTATGACCAATGAATGGGTCGTGACGACTATGAGGGTAATAACTAAAGTATTTAACCACGAGATGTGATGATCACAGGGTTAAGGGTAGTATTTTCTAAGGTACATTGCTTTCCAAGGGCTAGGGATTTCTTCCCTATCTTGGTTCGTCAGCTTTTAGGCATTTCCGGGGTATATGGCTATTATGACGTAAGGGCCTTCCCATTTTGGTTTCAATTTTCCTTTTGGGTGGGCATGCTTAGAAGGCATGACTTTCTTCAGGACTAATTCTCTAATATTGAAGGTTCGTTCAAGGACTTTCTAATCGTAAGCCCTGGCCACTCTCCTCTGATATACCTGAGCGTGATCGACTGCCCTTAGACTTGTTTCATCGAGCTGCTCTAGCTGCATGAGTACGACAATCATCCTCTCATCTAAGGATAGCTTATCATCAAATTGAATCCATAAGGATGGTACTTATATCTCATATGGTAGGACGACCTCCATCCCGTAGGTAAGGATGTAGGGAGTTTGGCCAGTGGTACGAATAGAAGTCTGATAGGCCCAGAGTGCTTCTAGTAGTCGTTCAGGCCAGTCGGCTCTGCTTGTTTCTACTATACATTTCAAAATTTGAATCAGCATTTTGTTGGTAGTTTCTGCTTGTCCATTTCCTTGAGGGTAGAACGGTGAGGAGTGGCATAGATCGATGCTGAATTTTTTATATAACTTCTTTGTCTTCTCTACAATGAACTGTGGTCCGTTGTCGGTAACAAACATCCTAGGTACTCCAAGCCTGGTGATGATATTCTGAACAATAAACCTTACGAGCGTGGAAGTAATGATTCTGACGTATGATTCCGCTTCTACCCATTTAGTATAGTATTCGGTTGTTGTAAGTATAAACACGTGCTTGTTAGTGTTTCCAACAGTGTCTATGAAAAGTCCGATGATGTCGAAGGCCCACATCGAGAATGGCCATGGATAGGTCATAGTGTTTAATACAACTGATGTAGCTTTGATGAGTGTGGCGTGTTCTTGGCATTACTTATAGAATTGAACGTAGAGGTGGCAATCTCTTGTCATTGTCGGCCAGAAGTAGCCTTATCGTACAATTTGATCGGTGAGTCTCTGTCTACCGATGTGGGCACCACAGGTACTGGTGTGTGCTTCTCGGATGATGTATTGTCCTTCAGTGATTGTAATGCATCATAGCAGTACTCCTTTAGTGAAGGCTTCTTTATATAGTGTTTCGCCATGTATATAGAATCTGGCACATTGGTTCCTTAAAGTCTTTTGTTCGATCATTGTAGCGTGGGGAGGAATGTGTTGATGTTTGAGAAAGTTCGAAATGTCGAAATACCATGTTTGAGAAAGTTTTAAATCTGAACATAGCGACTTCGGCTCCTGACTTGTCATGCTTTTTCTGAGTAATTGCTTCCTTTGATGTCGTGCTCGTGGGAAGGATTGATAATTCTCTCTTGACGGTTCATGCCACCTCGTGGGCGGGTACTGTTAATTTGTCTATGATGAAGGTTTTGGTAGTTTATCCAAGGGGTATTTGAATGACCGAGGCTAGTGTAGCTAGGGAGTCTGCAAGCTCGTTTTCTAATCTAGGGATGTGTGTAAAAGAGATTCTTTCAAATTTGTTTACTAGATATTGAGCGGTTTCTAAATATACCATTAGTCTCCTTTCCTTAGTTTTCCATTCTCCTATGACTTGTGAGATTACTAGCTTAGAATCACCGATGGTTTTCAACTGACTAACACCTAATTATAATGTTGCTCATAGTCTAGCTATGAAGGCTTCGTATTTCGCAATGTTATTAGTCACAGGGAAGTCTAATTGAAAAGCTTTAGGTATGACAACTCCTTTCAGACTCAGGAGGACTATCTCGATGTCTTTTCCTTTGTGATTTAGAGCACCGTCAAAATAAAGGATCCATGAAGTCTTATCGGGCTCTTCGTTGCGGATTGTAAGTAGGTCTTCATCGGGGAAGTCTGCGTGTATAGGTTCATGATTCGAGAGTGGGAGATCTGCAAGGTAATCAGCGATTGCCTACCCTTTGATTGACTTCTGCGTGATGTAGCTGATATCAAACTCTTGTAATAGCATATGCCAGCGAGCGATCTTTCTGGATGTTACGAGGTTTTCGAATACATACTTCAGAGGGTCCATTCGGGCTAGTACTAATAGCTTATGTGCTTTGAAGTAGTGTCATAATTTGGTTGAAGCCCATACCAATGTAAGGCAGGTCTTCTCCATGGGAGTGTATTTCCGTTCATATTCGACCATCGTCCTACTGAGATAGTAGATAGCCTTCTCTTTCTTATCATCTTCTTCATATTATCCCAGAATTACTCCCATTGCTTCGTCGTTTGCTGAGAGATAAAGGATTAGAGGTCTTTCAGGAACTAGGGGCGATAGTATTAGCAGGTTAAGGAGGTACCTTTTAATGTTATCGAAGGCTTGCTGGCACTGGTCATCCCACTTGTACTCGGTCCCTCCTTTAAGTAGTCTATAGAAAGGATCGCATATGTCTGAATGCTAGGAGATGAATCTCCTGATGAATTGCAATCCTCCTATCAGGCCTCGTAATTCTTTGATATCATGAGGAGGTGGCATCTCAAGGATGGCTCTAACTTTAGCAGGGTCGACTTCAATTCCTCGCTTGCTAACTATAAAACCGAGTAACTTTTTGGAAGTGAATCCGAAGACAGATTTCTTTGGGTACATTTTCAATTGATATTTCTTAGCTCTTTGTAACACCAATTGAAGTGCTTCAACATGTCCTGCCCGCGTTTCGGACTTCACTAATATATCATCAACGCAGATTTCTACACATTTATGCATCATGTCATGATAAATGGCCATCATGGCGCGTTGATACATAGCTCTTGTATTCTTGAGCCCAAAAGGCATGACGACATAATAGTAAGTTCCCTAGGGTGTTGTGAAAGAAATCTTCTCTTAGTCAGACTCGGCTAATTTGATTTGATTATATCCTGAGAAACCGTCCATAAAGGATAGCATCTCATGCCCAGCAGTGTTGTCGACTAGAGTGTCAATGTGTGGAAGTGGGAAGTCATCTTTTGGGCATCTCTGGTTGAGGTTTCGAAAATCAATGCAAACCTATACTCTGCCATCCTTCTTAGCAATAGTTACTATGTTGGCGACCCATTTAGGGTAGAGGACGACACGGATAAATTTGGCTTTGTGCAACATATCGACTTCCTTTTTGACCTACAGAGCTGTTTGTTGGTGCATCCTACGGAGTTTCTGCTTTACGGGTTTCGCGTAGGGTTCCAAGACGAGCCGATGTTCTACCAAGCTGGGGTCTAAACCAGGCATATCTTCATAGGACCATGCAAAAGAGTCAAGGTATTCTTGGAAGACTTGCACAATATGTTGGCGTTCTTTAGAGTTAAGCGTTGCGCTAACTAGCAATTTCTTAGGTTTCTCTTCGGTGCCAAAGTTAAATTCTTCTATCGGTTCCACGACAGCTTGAGTTTGCTCGTCAAAATGCTCGTCAAAATGCTTGATAACCTGTTGGAAGTCCTGCACCCCCTCGACGACTGGTGTTCCTTCCTCCTCATCTGTAAGCTCGTATACTACGAAATTACCACACTGGGGATTCGATTTTATGAGAAGTACCCCTTCATCGGTACAATTTATGACCGAGAAATCTTTGGTAAGGTGAAGGTCAAGGCTATTGATTCTTCTCTCAAATTCATGAAGTATCTCGTCAGGTATGATCACTGAATTGTTGTTTAGTCGGGATGCTTTACGTCCTAGTGTAGAAGATAGGATAGTAGTCTTAGCAGAAAAGTCTCCTTGTTGATCAGACGATGGATTTAGGATGAAGGGTTCCCTTTCTTTTTTAAGGTTTTCTAATTTTTTTAGGTTTTATATTTTTAATTTTTTAGGGTTTTCTACTTTTTCTATTTTTTTATTTTTGATAATAAATATGGTACAGAGTCGGTCGCCTAAAGAGGCACCGGGAGAGCTGCTTCCTCTAATTGAGGGAGTGAGATGGCCGCTGGAGCCGTTGAAGAGATTGTTTGAGATATGTAGACTTGTTCTGAATTTGGCATTTGTTCTTTTTGGAGTCCTCATCTAATGAGATCTTCTGAATAAATGATGTGGGTGACAGGGGTATCGTAGTTTGGATTCCCTTAATCACATTGATTGCCTCTTCCTCAAAGAATCTCTGGAGATCGTAATCGATTAAACTATCATCCTCGAAGATATGACATGGTTGTTCTTCCCACGAAGGGGAGTCTCCCAAAGGATCCCCAGGGGGAGGGAGCTCTCTCTCTCTCCTGATCTTCATAATATGTCGGGATGAGTATGCATGCACGGCAACGAGGCTGGTAATGGTGAAGAACGCAGGAAGATTTCCTAGGGCATTCCTATCTTTTAGAATCGATGATAATATCAAATTCAATTTCTTTATCTGATAAGGTTTGAAATCCTAAGTTGGCTTGTTCTACTAATTCGAGAGCAGGGAGGTCTATCCAATAGTCCTCATCATCACTTGGTGGAGGTCGCCACTCTTCGTCGAGCGATTTCTAAAATATTTGGAGTTGCAATGCATCTGGGGATGAAGGAGAGTCTAATTCAAACTCCTCTTCAAACCCCAAGAGTGCGACATGGGTATTTCCTCCTAGGACAGTCAATTGGTTGTCAAAATTCTCTTCTTCTTGCGTCGATAGCTGAGCCGATGAGTTGTTGCTTGTTTCCATCGTTATAGGGTTGGAGCCATTCACTTCTGTCATCGCAGAATATCGGATCCCACTAGTGAATTTCTCTAATATGTGAGTGCATGCCTCGCAACGGGGTTGATATGGGTGAGATACAAGGTGCGTCTCACGGGCATTCCCATCCTTTAAGGCCAAGGCAGAGGCTGATGCTATACGAGTTAAACTTCGCTTGTGAGGTATCATCTTCTTCCCACATTGAGTATAAATGCTCTTTATCTCCTTGCAAGGTAGTTATGTGGAAGTCCTCATCATCAATAGATTCCCAATCTCTTACTTGTGGGTCAGGCTCGGGAGGTTCTTCCTTCCTCTCCTCTATGGGCTCTTTGAGATCAAACAAGGGTTTGACTCCTTCAAGGGGTTTATCAATGTCATCTTTTAGGTTCGTCAAATCGCTAATTCCTGCTTCTTGGAATTTAGTGAAGGATACCTCTTTCTGCTTAGGTACATTGGCTTTCTCAGTAGTCCCGTAGACAAAGTGATCATATAGAGACCATTTTGGTGAGGTAGGAAACAAGTCGACTTGTGAGCCGTCCGATTGGTAACCTAGCCTTATGTGTTTGCATATTCTCGTTGGGACAATAGGTCCTACACAACCTTGCTTATTCTTTCTGAGTTCGGTGTGAGGAATGTATCCAAGTTGGTCCATAAGATCCCACCCCTTTGTTGCGGTGGGTTGATGTCATAAAGCTTGGCGAGGTCTGTACCGACCTCTCTCCTCATCAACTCTTGTCGACACGTCAGGGAAGAACTAGGATGGGTACGGGGCAGACTTCTGCTACAGTTGTCTCATTCGAGATTCGAGTCTTTTGAATGTGTCTTGTATTTAATATGGAATCATGGGCCATAGGAACGCTTGCTGCATAATCAGTATCCATTTTCTGGAGAGGTGCATCAGTGTATATACAAAATATGGAGTCCTTGTATGGGAACTTGACGCATTAATGATACATAGACGTGACGACCTTCATTGATTCCAACCACTTTCATCCTAAGATGAGATTGTATGTGCTAGCAGAATAAGAAACATGGAATGTGACATCTTTTGTCACAGGTCCAAGGCGAACCTGGAGTTTAATAGTCCCTTTAATAAAACGACGTGAGCCATCATAAGCTATGAGTGACAAGGATGAGGGCCTGACGTTTTATTTCGTGTATTCAAGCATCTTTAATATCATGAGTGGGCAAATATTGAGTCCTTCTCTGGTATCCACTAATGCATGAGGATAGAGAATCCTCTAATGATGACTGTGAGATATATAGGAGCGGCACTCCCACGGAGTGACTCCTTAGGCATGTCTGTCTCGGTGAACATGAGTACTGGAGGTTGCGCTATGATCGAGGCAATTTGATGGAGCTCATCTAGGGTCGTGTCCTCGTCTACCTGTGTGTCCTCGAGTGCTGGGATCTTTTGAAGGTGTCATAGCAGGTCGTATTCTTGCCCTGGCTCGAGTGTAATCTCTTTGGCTGGCCGATGCACTTTAGGTGCAGGTGGTTGAAGTGGTTGAGGTGTGGGAATTGGTGAAGGGATGATGTGAGGCAGGGGCGACAAGTTAACCTCTCTTTCTCTTCCATTCCCGTCTAGTTGTGGCGCATTCGTAAAATCCCTATTTCGAGGGAAAGGGGGAGGTGGATAATTTGTTCCAGATTTGAGGATCGAGCAAGTCAGCTGTTGACTTAACCTAGCATGGTTCGACACTGACGAATTCGCGAAGCAAGTGAAGTCAAAAGTCAGAGCGTGGGCTTGCACGACGTTGTTCCAAGGTTGGAGATACTACGTGTAATCCTCTTCTTCTAAGAAACCAGAGACTAGTGCCTCATGCAGATCAAAATGTTTTTATCGCATGCCTTCTTTTATGTTCGGTAAACACTCGGTCTTTGTTTCATTTTCTAGGTTTGGAATCTTCTGAGTGACACTTTCAACCCATGTAGCAGTTTGGGCTGTAGTTTAGAGAATGTGATCTCCATACTCGAGTTTAGAATAAGGCAAAGGAGGCAGTTATAGTATAGGTTCAAGGTTTGGAGGGGTTGAAGGTTCTGATGGGTGATGATGGAGGAATGGTTTTCTTGCCCTAAAAGAGTGGACTCGTATATGAGTGAACTTCGGATAAGGAGGCGGTTTGGCGAGGTAATGCGAATGATTAAGGTCTAAGGATGTGGGAGCAAAAAGACTGTCACAGGGGTAGCAAGAACGTCGAAGGGTTGGATGCGAGTGATCAAAGTAGAAAGTTGGAAAGAGGGTTGACTGGAGGGATCCACAGTGGGGACATGTGCCGGAGCCCCCTGGTTGTGATTAGGCATGGGGTTGTTTATGATCCCCAAGTTTTGTTAGGGTTGGTTCTCATTAGGGTTAGGGTTCTTCAACGCTTTCTAGTCGATTTGATTCTTATTGTTCATGTCGTAGATTACATCTCAGAGGACCCAACAGTCCTCTAAGTTGTGTCCAGCATATCGATGGAATGCACAGTATTTGCTATAGTCTAGATTTAAAGGCCATAGTCGAGGTTTTTCTGGTGGGAATCAAAGGCGGTTCTTAGTATTAAGAAACCATAAGACATTGGAGATCGTATTGGGTAAAGGGGGATAATGCTCCCATTGAATCAGCGACTCCAATTCTGTCCAGGTGGACTCTAGCGATGCGGTGTTTGGAATGATAAAAATAAATAAATAGGAGGGATTTTCTAGGAAGTTCCTAGTTTGATTGCGATTGCCAACTGCAGATATTTAACGACGGTGCAACACGTCAGTGATCACGCTATGAAGCGGGTGAGGGTTACTTCTATACTGAATTGTCTGCCTGCAAACGTCAACAGTAGTGCTTCTCTTTAGTTTAGTTAGTTTAATTCTCCTCTTATTTTCCTTTGTAATTATAATTCTGGTCAGCTTAGATTTCCCAATTCTATTATTATTATGCTATGATTGTGTGGGCTTATTAAGATGAGTTATTTTAGTGTTCTGATGTTGTCAAGAGTCCAGTGACCATCAAGGTTCTGGTATTACTAAAAGTCCAATCAGTTTCAATCTCCTACTGGTACTAGGAGTTCATATGTATCAGTTCCAATAATGTTCTGATTAAATCAATCATGCCAATTGCACTGGGATTCTAACTAAAACTAGTATACAAGTTGTACTGCAATTCTACTCAAAGCAATTGTAATAATTCTATCGTAATTCTAATTGAAATAAAAAGACTAATTTTTCTACGAGCCTAATTAATGCAATAAATTTGATTTTCTATTATAATATCAACAGAAACAAAAAGACTGATTTATCTACGACCCTAATTATTGACGGATTAATGATGGCAAAATATAACTAATCATGCATAAACTAAACTTCCTAAAATTCTGATTTAAAATAATTAATTAACTAAACTAAGGGAGAAGAAATTTTGATTTAAACATTCTAACAATTATATCAAAGCCTAATTAATACGAATAATCAATTATATCTAGTTACTAACTAATCAAGGCAACTAGTTACTCCTAAAACTCTAAAAAAAGAATTTGGGCCTGTTATGCAAAGGAGGATTGGCCTCCTTCCCGAGTACCCTCATTAAGCTCCATTGGGAAAATCGGGTGGCTGAGATTAAAGAGAAAAAAATTAAATTTTGGATGGTAAAGTAATATTTTTAGGCTTTTTAGAATTGATTTCGGAACAATAGGGGAAAATTGAATTATAAACTAGAATTATGAAAATGAAAATTAATATTTTTAGATTTTTGGAGGTATTAAACTAAGAAATTAAAATTTTAAAAAACTTTTAGGACTGAATTCTAGTCTGAAATTAGAAAATCAGACCGTATGATTAAGGACTAGTTCTAAACTCTGAGGGTTAGAATCAGAAATTAATGATAGGACTGTAAATTATGATTTTAGAGTAGAATTTGGTCTTAAGGGTTGGTATATCAGATCGAAGAATCAAGGATTGGTTCTAAAAGCAGGGAATTAGAACCAGAAATAGAAGATTCGGTCCGAAGAGGGTGCTACAGTCTAAGACAGAAAATAAAATTAAGAATTAATAAATCCAGAGATTATAAGCTACGGTCGAAGACTAAAATATTAAATCCTTACCTAAGGGGGCTCGGGACTACGGAGAGAATCCTCGGAAGTTTGGGCGTTTGAATCTCGAAATCATGGTTGGGTTCTGTGGGTTCGTGCTCAGAGTTCTCTGGTTTCGAAATTTACCGTCTCCTCTCTCAAAATTTGCAGCCTCTTCTTCTCTCTTCGAGAAAAAAAGCTTTTATAGGCTTTCCTTTAATTACGTTCCTGTTTAGGGGTGTTTAATTGAATTGCGTGCTTGAATTCCTGCGCTTAATCGCTTTGAGTCGGTCACCGACTCAGTGAGCGACCGACTAACTTGCTCAGTGAGTCTCCTAGTCCTAACAAATTAGGGCTAATTGTGCGCATGTTATAATGCACTCAATCTGATTAAGCATTTAATCTGAAGTGTTTAATCAAGGAAACATAGAGTCAAGGGTAATAAGACTAGGTCGGGCATAGGCCAACTGCGCACTGGTGGTGGAGCTCTCAATCCGATCACGCATCTAGATTCAGGCTCATAATCGAGTCTCGAATCGGTCTGGGAAAGGGAGTTTGGACTAAAAGGTGGACTGATCACACACTTGTGGTTTTGTGTGTGATATAATTAGGCGTGAGGTTTTACGTGTGTAATTCAGGGTTTTCGGGTATGGTCTCTAGAATGAAATTCAAGACTATTATTTAGACTGCATTCCGGCTGGGATTTGAGCCACAGAGCTATTATTTCAGCCTGTGTTCAGCCATGTACTATTGCATGGTCCCACACCACGTGTTAAAAGGGTCAAAGGTTGACCGAACAAGTTTGTATACTCCGAGAAGGAAAAATGGGGGTGTCTACACCTAGCTGCTCTATAATTTCTCCAAACCCTAGGTTTCCTTAAAAGTCAAAATCCACTAAAAAAAAATCCACAACAAAAGGGGTCTCTCAATCTAATAAAAAAAAAAATTACACACTAACCAACAGGGACTAAGAAATAAGTGAGCTTACACAAGCTAGGGTTTGCAAGGACAGTCCATAATGAATCAATTCGAGAGATCCTTGGTGCGCATTTTGTGGCTTGAGTAGCTGAGCAAAATTGTAGGGGCAATAGGTAAATGGTGGGGCAGATGGTGCAGTAAAGAAGAAGGAAGAAATTTTGGTTGGGTGAGTGTGTTTGAGTGTTTGAGCAAGAAGTTTGAATGAGAGAAATGAATTCATGATAGGTTTATAAGTTGAAAATCCATGCTTCAAGAGGCTAAGTCTTCAGAATAAATAGGTCCTGTGGATCTCGAGCAAATGAGCCTGTCGAGCTTGTCTACTAAAAATATAAACTGCATGACAGGCTTGGTCTTCAGCACAACCAACTCAAGAGGATCTCGAGTAGATGGCATTTATACACATTAGCCTGTCGAGGCTGGTATTTACTTCAAGTGAAGTGTCTCGAGAGGATGCCTGAAGGCTCCTGATCCTCTCAAGCAAGCTAACAACATCTCATTTTACCCTTGTGCTGACAGGCACACTCTCATATATCATTAAACGCATACATCCACACACTACATCACAACATAATATTGCACAAAACAGCACACATCAAGATTCATGAAAACAGACCCTAAAAACATAGTATTTACAGACCTTAAAAACACAAACATACTTATGGTACACATGGTACAAGGCTGGAGATCATACATCAGTGGGATGTTCTTGAAAGTGGATTGTTTCAACAGGCTCCACAATATTCTCCATACAGAGCTTGAGCCTTTGACCATTGACTTTCATGACCCTTCCAGAAATAGGGTCCATGATCTCAACAGCTCAAGATGGGAATGCATGAATGACAGTAAATGGCCCACCCCATCTAGATCTTAACTTGCTTGGAAAAAACTTCAGCTTGGAGTTGAAAAGTCATACCTTCGCTCCATCAGCAAAGTCCATCCTAAGAAGGTTCTTGTCAAAGAAGGCCTCGGTTGCCCCCTTGTAAATTTTAGAATTGGAATGGATCTAGCCTCAATTCTTCCAGCTCAGATAGCTGCAATTTTTTGTTCAAATCAGCAGGAGTCAGATCCATGTTTAAACTTTTAATGGCCTAATAGGCTCTGTGCTCTAACTCCATTGGGAGATGACATGCTTTGCCATAAATCAGTCTGAATGGGGACATCCCTATAGGAGTCTTATAGGCTGTCCTATAAGCCCACAATGCATCCCTTCCTATTTGTCCTGACTGTCTTCTCCAGAATGTGCTTGATTTCTCTATTAGAGATCTCCACCTACCCAATGGTCTGTGGGTGGTATGGAGTATAAATTCTATGACTAACAGAATACTTCTTGAGCAAGCTCTCAAAGTGCCTGTTACAGATATGGCTCCCCCCATCACTGATGATGGCTCTGGGGGTGCCAAATCTAGAGAAGATATTCTCTTTTAAAACTTTGGGAAAACTTTATGATCATTTGTCCTTGTGGCTATAGCTTCCACCCCTTTGTAAACATAGTCAACAGCCACAAGGATGAAATTAAAGCCCATTGAAGGAGGAAAGGGACCATGAAATCTATCCCCCAAACATCAAATAGCTCAACAACAAGGATGAGCTGCAATGGCATTGAATCCCTTTTTGATATGCCTCCCATCCTTTTACATCTCATGTAGGCCTTGTAGTGCTCAAAAACATCCTTCAACAAGGATGGCCAATAAAAACGACACTGCAACACTTTAGCTATTGTCTTTTTCCCTCCAAAGTGACTCCCACAGGCATTTTTATGATACATGGTCTGAATACTGTGAATTTCACTGTCAGGGACACTTTCTGACCACCTGGTTTGCACAATATTTATAGAGGTAAGGATCCTCTAAAAAAAAATACTTGACTTGTGAAAAGAACAAGTCTTTATCCATCTTGGACCAGTGAGAAGGGATCCTACCTATAGCAAGATAATTTCATCAATCATAATCTAGGATAAGTGATCAGCTATCACATTCGCTACCCCTTTCTTGTCCTTGATTTTGAGATCAAACTCCTGTAGGAGTAAGATCCATCGAATCAGCCTAGGTTTTGCATCTTTCTTTGCCAGCAAATATTTCAGGGCAGAGTGGTCAGTAAAAATTACAATTTCCAAAGCAAACACTACAGTCAAAAGCTCTTTCTTGGTGGCTCTATAATTCAGTTGAGATTTTGTCAGTGTTTTGCTAGCATAGTAGACTACACAAGGCAGTTTCTCTCTTCTCTGTCCTAAAATAGCTCCAACAACATAATTAGATCCATCACACATCAGTTCAAAGGGTAGTTTATAATCTGGGGCCCGGATCACTGGGGTAGAGGTCAAACATGTTTTCAATATCTCAAATGCCTTCACTCATTCAGCACCAAACACAAATGGTACATCTTGACAAAGCAAGTGGCACAAAGACTTGGATATCTTGTTGAAATCTTTAATGAACTTTCTATAAAAACCAGCATGTCCTAAAAATGTTCTGATTTGTTTGATGGTTTTTGGTGGGGGTAGATGTGAAATCAGGTCAGTCTTTGCCCTATCAACCTCTATGCCTCTTTGGGATACCACATGGCCAAGCACAATGCCTTGGGTGACCATAAAGTGGTTATTTTCCTAGCTCAAAACCAAGTTGGTTAATTCATACCTTTGAAGCACAAGATAGTGGTGATGCAAACATTGATTGAAATCATCCCTATAGACTGAAAAGTCATCCATGAAGATCGTTAGAAACATATCAATCATATCAGAAAAAATGACAAACATGCACCTTTGAAAAGTGGCAGGAGCATTGCACAGTCCAAATGGCATTCTTCTATAAGCAAAGGTGCCAAATGGACAGGTGACAGTAGTCTTTTCCTGGTCTTGAGGATAAACTGGTATCTGGTTATAACCAGAATATCCATCAAGAAAGCAGTAATATGTCCTGCCTGCCAACTTGTCAAAAATCTTATCAATAAAAGGCAAAGGGAAGTGGTCCTTTATGGTCTTGGAGTACCATTTTCTGTAATCTATGCACTCTCCAACTAGTGGTCTCTCTAGTTGGCATCGACTCTCTAGACTCATTTGGTATTACTGTGATATCAGATTTCTTGGGGACCACCTAGATAGATGATACCCACTCAGAATGAGAAATAGGGTAAATGACCCAACATTAAGTAATTTGATAATTTATTTCATGACTACTTCCTGCATGTGAGGGTTCAGTTTTCTCTGCATTTCTCTAGAGGATTTGGAACCCTCTTTCAAATGAATTTTGTGCATGTAAACAGATGGATCAATTCCTTCAAAATTAGCAATTGTCCATCCAATGGCTTTCTTATGCTTCCTGAGGACACAAAGTAATTCCTCCTCCTGCTCTTCAGTGAGAGAGGAGGATATAAATACTGGCAGTTTTTCATTCTGCCGTAGGAATGCATATTTTAAGGAATCTAGGAGCTGTTTCAGCTCCAGTTCTGGTGGACTTTCGACAGAAGGTAACAAAGGTGCCTTGGAGGGTTGAGGCAGGGGCAACAATGTAGGTTTCCATGTAGAGTGCCGCACTAGGCCCACTGTAGAATCCAATGTGTTCATTTCTTCAGCAACTAGAGTAGGGGCCTCCTTCTAAACAACCTCAGTCCACACTTTCTCAAAATCATCTAACACCTTATCCCAATCCAACAGTCTAGGTAAGGTTTCTTCCACCAATTCATCTGTGGCATCTATTGTAAAATAGTCCTCATTGTCAAATTGAAGCTGATTGGCAGCATTGTACACATTAAGCCTAACTTTCATATTTTTAAATGTGACTTTCATCACTCTAAACCTACATTGAATGCAAGCATTGGCAGTGGCCAGAAATTGCTTGCCGAAAATGGCAGGTATTGGAGTGCTGCACTTGGTAGGCTCCATGTCTAACACTAAAAAATTAGCTGGGTAGAAAAATTTATCTACTCCCACTAGCACATCTTTCACAATGCCCATAGGTTTTCTCTCAGACCTGCTAGCCAATTAGAGGACCGCAGGTGTCGGTTTCAGCTCCCCCAAACCTAGCTGTTCATACACTTAGTATGGCAGCAAGTTGACACTAGCTCCCAAATCCAAGAGAGCTCTTTCTATGGTGTGGTCACCTATGATGTAGGGGATGGTAGGTACCCCTGGGTCTTAAAGCTTAGCTGGTGTAGATATGGACAAAATAGATTTTACTTTTTCAGCTGCAGACACTTTCTTAGACAAATTGATTCAAGCTTTTCTCTTTTGAGTACACAAGTCCTTAAGAAACTTAGCATAGGCTGGAACCTGTCTAATGGCATCAAGCAAAGCCAAATTAATTTTCACCTGCTTGAATGTGTTCATCATCTCCTCCAATCTGGCATTCCCCTTATCAAAAGGAGAATTTCCTTTGAAAGCTTGAAGAAATGGTAGATGAGGTACTGTTGGTACCTTAGCTGCTAGCCTAGCATCCATGTCACTATTTTTGGTCTTTTTAATTTTTTATAACTATTGGGGCTCAATAGCAACCCCATTATTTTCATCCTGTTGCTCAACAATAGGAATTGAGTTTTCTCCCTCTGCACTCTTCTTTGTCTCAAAGCTTACTTGGTTATCTACCACTTTACCACACAAGGTGGTGATCGCTTTAGCTTCCTTTTGAGTTGAGGAACCTTCACTAGTCATAAACTATCCCTTGAGTTTGGTCATTGCCTGGCTTGGCAGTCTACTCTCGTCTCTCTTAGTTAGAGTGTTTGAAATTTAATCCAGCTGATCTTTAATTTTTTTGATACTTTGACAGTGGGAGTTCACAGTTTGTGACAAGGAGCTGAGATTTTGTAGTGAGGACAAAATCTGCTCCTCAAAGGTGGGTGCTCTGGTCTGCGGTTGTGGCAGGGCCAACTAACTTGCTTGTGCCATAGGCTGAGGAAATTGTTGTCTTTGAACATAACCTTGATTATACTGCTGGGCTGGTCTATGGGGCAGTGCTTGCTACTGCTGGGATTGTTGAAAATTATCCTGTCTCCACCTCAAATTAGGGTGGTTCCTCCAAGGATACCCTATAGGCTACTGTCCATATGATTTGGCAGCATTATCATGCTCCATTATAAACTCAGGATATTGACCAACAGATGGACAGTTTAACAGTGAGTGTGTGGGTGATTGGCATATCAGACATGCCTCTCCAACCTGTGCAGTTGTTTGGGGTTAATACACACTAAGCACTTTATCAAAATTTTGGGACCAGCTGTCTACTTTCTTTCCTAGGTCATTGTACACATTTACTTCACATAACTTCCCTTTATAAGTGGGTTCTCTTGCAGCTCTTGCAGCTAGCCTAATATCATTTATTGACAAAGTCTCTTGCTGCATAGAGTTTTCACTAATAACATCAAACAACTCTCAAGCTTCTTCATCAGTCTTGCTGAGATAAGTGCCACCACATGAAGCATCCACCATATCTCTACTTTTATAATCAATCCCCTGGTAAAAGTTTGAACAACCTGCCACTTAGGGATTTGGTTATGTGGGCACTGCCTCAGCAATTCGTTAAATCTTTCCCAGACTTCATGGAAATCTTCAGTTGGGAACTGAGCAAAAGAAATGATGCTCTTTCTCAACTGATTGGTTTTGCTCATAGGGAAAAACTTAGCTAAGAACTGAACTATAGGGCATTCCAAGATGTTATGTTGTTAGGTGAGAGCATGTTAAGCTAATTTCTAACCTTATCTGTGATAGCCCAAATTTCGATGCTCCGAAATCCGTGCCATCAAGACGACCCTCGAGCCCGTGCCCATGAAACCTTTACAATACATTTGGTATATACAAGCCAAAATTTTACTCTAAACGAATTCTCATACCTAAAAATAGTTATGGCCCCCAAAAGGGCAGTCCTTGTCCCATGCCAATTCATGGGCATAAGAACTTACCCAAGCCGTTAGATAAATGTTCATTCCAAAAGTTTTATCAAAAGCATATCATATTTAATTACATTCCATAAAGAGGCTTGATAAACCAAGCCGTGCCTAATACTCTCAACTCACTCTCAAAGTACGCAATGGGTCTCTGTTAAGTAGTGAAAAATACCATTTTTTACCCCTAAACATGAGCTTTGAAAGACCCTTGAGAAGACTAAATAAGTGCTTTAGTGTGCATTTTACAGCTAACCAATTAGACAGGTCCAAGTCCGAAAAGCATCCTAAAATGATCAAAAAGCTGACAACTCATGTCAAGCTGAAAGATGGATTGAAGAAACAACCTCAGCAATGGCTAAAAAGGGTCTAAAAGAGCAGACAAAGACCTGAAAAAAGAGAGAGAGCCATTCGCAAAGAAGAATGGGAGCCTAGAGTCCAATTCGCAAAGAACTTTTACTATTCGCAAAGAACCTTGAACTTTGCGAAAAGAAGAAAACACTCCTCGAATAGAAGATTTACCTCTGCGAAAAGAAGAGAAGTCCTTTGCGAAAAGAACTTCTGAAGCCAAAGTCCTTGCGAAAAGAACTTCGAAGCCAAAGTCCTTGCGAAAAGAACTTACGAAGCCAAGATGCTTTGCGAAAAGAACTGAAGCCAAAATGCTTGCGAAAAGAACTTACGGAGCCAAACTACTTTTGAAAAGACCCTTAAACTCTGCGAAATGGCATCTTTGAGGATTCTGACCACTTTGAAGGGCATTTCAAGAACTCTGCATGCCCCAATGTAATTAAAAGCCCGAGACATTAGGAAGATTCCAAGCACAAACCAAAGGCATATTCACGTGAAAACCCAAAGATGAAATCACTTGGCGGGAACTTCTAGAAGCTCAAACAAACTTTTGAATTCCCATAAAAATTGATGCTTCTAACGCTGATTGGTGAACGATCGATCGAGCATTTTCATTGGCCGTAACAGATCCGATCCCCGTGCTCAACGACCATTGGGCAATCCAGATCCGAGCACTTCGATTGGTCAATTCACCTTGTGCAGGATAGAGGAAAGCTATAAATTGAGAAGACATTTGCCCAATTGAGGCATCCATTTTAGAGTTTTCATCTCTGTTTCCCCATTCGGTCGAAGCTCATCCGATTCCCTGTAATCCCTTCTTGTATTTTACCTTTGAGAGCCATTAAGTGATTTGTACTTCAAGTTGGATTCAAGATCAGAACTGAGGCTCTTCGAGAAGCTCGATCGTAAGTCCGAGGGCTCTCTAAGCCGTGCTCTGTAATTGTAACGTTGGATTTTAAAAGGTTCTTTGTAATTTGTGTCTTCTCCATTGGAGTCATGTCGAGGGTTACGAATGTTCACCTTAGTGCATTAGACTTCTTTAGATTCACTCATCCGCATCCAACTTCCTTAATTCATCATCCACATGCGAATTAGCGTTGGTAACCTAATTCAGCGACATTTACTGATGATGTTCATGTTCGAAATAAAGAATAGGCCACGACTAGGCGATGATCTGTGACAAATCACAGCCATAAGTCTAAACCTATTCCTTAATTCGATTTATTTCTCTTACATCTGTCTTTGGTAGCAGGATGAAGATTGAATCTGCTCTGTTGAACTCTGATTCTCCATTAAAATTCAAAGGCTAAAATACATGAAGCTATTATTTCTGCATTTGTCTTATTTTAAACACCTCCACAACTCGGATCTGGATCACGTAGTTAGTTCTTTTCTTTATTTGCTTTTAGTTAAACGTGACAAAACCCAACACTCTCTTTTATCTATTCTTTATTTTAGATAATTATAGAGCCAGATCTGGTAGCACAGATCTGGAGGTTTATCTCTCATTTTAGACAAACTTCTCTGTGGACGATCTTGAAATACTTACTTTTAAAACTTGCTACAAGGCCCGATCTTGCAGGCGGTTCTAATGTCTTGATATCCCTTTCATAAGTTAACATCCATATAATTTAGCATTCTTTAATTCTTTAATTATTGATTTATAATGCACATAATTTTGGCACACTTGGAGCGACAACAAGTTTTTGGCGCCGTTGCCGGGGAAGTTTGTTCTAAAATAGATAAACCTATGTTTATTTTCATTTATTTTAATTTTTGCTTTAAACCTGCACTTTGCATTCCAAGTGCTTGATTAAATGTCTACAGCAGTTTTGTATAGAAAACCTGTTTCTATGACAGAATTTTTTATTTTTTCGAGTTTTTATTCTTTGCCTTCTAGTTATTTGAATAAATCTGCCACTCTTTTGTCTTTTGTCCAATTTGGGCGTGCTTTGAGTTTTTCTTTTATTTTATCAATACTTGAATAAGGTACTGCTGCAGTTTTTGGATGTCTGCAGATCTGGAGCAGACGTCCAACAAGGAGCATCTGGACCAAAGCTGGAGCAGATCTGCTTGAGTTTGCATCCCCTTCTTCTTGGCATTCTTTTTTCTATTTTTAAATTCTTGAGAACCAATTACATTGTGTTTATTGTTTGTTCGATTATAATTTCCGTCTTTTAGGCATCTTGATTTTTTTTTTACAAAATCAAATACAAAATAAAAGAAAATGAAAACACAAATAGAAAATCTCTTAGTTGTTTCTCATTATTTTCAGAGTAGTAAATAAGGGCTCTTGTTGAGCACTGGGCTGATCCAAAACAAGTAAAAAAAAAAAAAAGAAAATTATAAAATAAAAAATATATATATATCTTCGTTTTTTTTCTCCATTTGCATCCACTTTTCCCATCTGGACTCTTTGAGATCATTTTTTTTAAGGAATCATGTAGGATAATGAGTAGTGAATCATAGTCGTTTTGAATATTCAATGGACCCACTTATTTTATTTTCCTTGAGATTTCTTCATCATAAATTATGTATGAACTGCTTTTAATAAGTGCTCCCATGCTTCATCAACAAAGGGTCAATCTTATGAATCTTATGAATCTTATGAATCATTTGGCATTAGATTTTCGTTTTAGAAATTTTAGTTTCAAATTCGTCATTTTTCGTGAGTATAGTTAGTTTCTAACTTTGTTTTCCTATTTTGCATTAACAAATTCTGTTTTGTATCAACACTTTTTTTCAACTTTGTATTGGGTCCCTTACCTTGTTTTTCTTGTTTCTCTGTTATTAGCATTAGTTTCCTTTCATTTGCATAGTAATCCTTCTATTTGTTAGATTTTATTAAGTTCTAGCATTGTTTTGTTGATTTTTCTTGCATTTGTATATCATGTTTTCATTTCCTTGCTCATATCTTGATTTTACATTTTTATTTTTCACGCATATAGTTTAGATTTTTACATTCTTAGTTTTTCTTTCTTCTTTTATCCCATCGACCTCTCTTAACCCCCCCCCCACCCCTCCCCCACTGGACCCCTTTAGTCCCTACCACTCCATCCCCTCCCTAGATATGCCACCTCGCCAAGCCATGTTAAGGAGAATGAGGGAAGGCTGGAGCCCTGCACAACCTCGCGATTCACACTGTGTTGAGCCCATTGAAGAACATGTCGCACTGAACCAGAGCCGCTCTTTTCGCTAGAATTGAACGAGAACCATTTAAGCTGCAGAGAAGAGGAGCCTCAAACTCATTGAGCCTCAGCCCCTACCCTTCCTCACCCGAGGTCACTGAGGCATCGGCACTCCTGACGCCATTGAAGGCCCGGTCCCTTACACCCCACCCCTCCCTATCCCGGATAAGCCCTCCATCTATCATTGCCATTCGGATACCCCTTCCACACCCACCACCCTCTATGAGCCTATGGAGATAGCTCCCACACCCCTCACCCTTACTCCCTTTCCCCCTCTTTTCCTTTTATTTTCAGTAAAATTTACGGTTCATGCAATTTGCTTTCTGCAATTCTCCATGCTATTATTTTTTTCTCCTGTTTTTCCCCTAATAATCGTGACTATGCCACCACCTTTGAACCGGTGAGGACCTTTGCTCTTCATAGGTTTGGGGTGTGGGAACAAGTCTGCCTAGGAATAGTTAACATAAGGGCGCAGAATCACCTAAGTAATTAGGAAATGTATTAATTTACTTTAGAATCATGACAACTAGAAAATTTAAAATTCCTTTGCCAAATTTAGACATTCTAAACCTTGCGATATTCTACATTTCCATGATGATTACACCATAAAAACATATGGTATCGACGTAGTAAGTCAAAAGGAAGAGAAAAGGTAAAGATATACTTAAAAGCTCAAGAAAAACCATAACCGGTGAGAATTGAGCTCATATATTTTCCATCTCGTTGAAGAGTGATCGAGGCAATTTTTTCGATTCAAAGGATTGGTGAGGCATTAGATCCACTAGAAGTTAGGAAACTCCAAATTAAAACAAAGACTCATGACACTCGAGCGAGGAAAAGATCAAGGCCTTCTTTGGACGGCTTGAACCTATGTAACCAACCAAGAAAAATCTGCCCTGCTTGTACCCCATTTGAGTCAGAATCCTACAATTCTTCATCAAAATACTCAAAAGTACTTGCACTGAACCTATGGAACCAATTCAGCCTTCCCTCACTCGAGAATTCAGAGGTAAAGGAGAAAGAAGCGAAGATGGACCATTTCGGGCAACATCAAGAAAATGAAGAGAAATACCTCAAAAAAGGCAATATGGTGGTGAGAAAAGAAGAGACAAACAATGTGAAAAAGTTGCAAAAAAGGCAAAAAAGGGACCTTATATTCAAAAATGCAAGATCAAAGAAAGAACTGATCACCGGGAATGTGAGAATCTCGAAAAGAAGAAGAAAGAAGCTAAACTCAAAAGGTGGAGTCATGAACCATCTCCGCACTTCTGAGTTCTCAAATTCAAACCTCTGTTCAAGCGCCTTTCCTTGAAACTTCACTCCATAAGCCATACAAACAAACCTAGATTAAAAGCCCTTGTGATCCAAAGTTGAGTGAGTCATGTGGAGATAAGAAGTGACCTAATCTATGGTGAGGAGATGTCAATGATACCATTGCCTAAGAATCATGCCTATGCTCATGCTTAGATCCATTTGGGAGATGTAAGCGCTCTTGAGCTTGAGTGAAAATGAACCCCTCAACAAAAACAACGATGAGAGTATACCTGGTGAGTGTTTGGGTTGGAACTTGAGCACCTTAAGTATGAGTTATAACCTAATTTTTATCCATAGGATGAGCTATCCGGCACATTTGTATGATTTGCTATGACTGTTCACAGATTGGAAATATTGAAACATTCATGAGGTTTATAAATGTTTAAATTCTGCAAACAATAATCAAATTTTCTGTTCATCATTGATTCAAGAGTAACTAACCTGCTCCTTGATTGCTCATTTGATAATATTGCGATGTTAAGCTGTTTCATGGAGAAGTTTGTGGGTACCTTCTGAAAACCCTCAGAGACTTCACTCCTCCTCTAGGGATCACCTAGGGGTTGAAAAGGCTTGTTGCATATGCTAAATGCACTGCTTCCTACAAAAGTGGCTCTCTACTTTGTTTTTATGTTTCTTTGCTCGGGGACTAGCAAAGCTTAGGTTTGGGGTGTGTTAAGTAGTGAAAATACCATTTTTACCCCTAAACATGAGCTTTGAAAGACCCTTGAGAAGACTAAATAAGTGCTTTAGTGTGCATTTTACTAACCAATTAGACAGTCCAAGTCCGAAAAGCATCCTAAAATGATCAAAAAGCTGAAAACTCATGTCAAGTGAAAGATGGATTGAAGAAACAACCTCAAAGAATGGCTAAAAAGGGTCTAAAAGAGCAGACAAAAGACACGAAAAGAGAGAGAGAGCCATTCGCAAAGAAGAATGGGAGCCTAGAGTCCAATTAAAGAACTTTTACTATTCAAAAGAACCTTGAACTTTGCGAAAAGAAGAAAACACTCCTCGAATAGAAGATTTACCTCTGCGAAAAGAAGAGAAGTCCTTTGAAAAGAACTGAAGCCAAAGTCCTTGCGAAAAAGAACTTACGAAGCCAAAGTCCTTTGCGAAAAAGAACTTACGAAGCCAAGATGCTGCGAAAAGAACTTCGAAGCCAAAATGCTTTGCGAAAAGAACTTCGAGCCAAACTACTTTGAAAAGACCCTTAAACTCGAAATGGCATACCGATTCTGACCACTTTGAAGGGCATTTCAAAAACTCTGCATGCCCAATGTAATTAAAGCCCGAGAGACATTCCGAAGATTCCAAGCACAAACCAAAGGCATATTCACGTGAAAACCCAAAGATGAAATCACTTGGCGGGAACTTCTAGAAGCTCAAACAAACTTTGAATTCCCATATAAATTGATGCTTCTAACGCTGATTGGTGAACGATCAGAGCATTTTCATTGGCGAGCAGATCTGGATCCCCGTGCTCAACGACCATTGGGCAATCCAGATCCGAGCACTTCGATTGGTCAATTCAGCCTTGTGCGAGGATAGAGGGAAAGCTATAAATTGAGAAGACATTTGCCCAATTGAGGCATCCATTTTAGAGTTTTCATCTCTGCTTCCCCATTCCGCCGAAGCTCATCCGATTCCCTGTAATCCCTTCTTGTATTTTACCTTTGAGAGCCATTCAGTGATTTGTACTTCAAGTTCGGATTCAAGATCAGAATCTGAGGGCTCTCGAGAAGCTCGATCGTAAGTCGAGGGCTCTCTAAGAAGCCGTGCTCGTAATTGTAACGTTGGATTTTAAAAGGTTGTAATTTGTGTCTTCTCCATTGGAGTCATGTCGAGGGTTACGAATGTTCACCTTAGTGCATTAGACTTCTTTAGATTCACTCATCCGCATCCAACTTCCCTTAATTCATCATCCTGCGAATTAGCGTTGGTAACCTAATTCAAGCGGCATTCGATGATGTTCATGTTCAAATAAAGAATAGGCCACATTTAGGCGATGATCCGTGACAAATCACACCATAAGTCTAAACCTATTCCTTAATTCGGATTTATTTCTCTTACATCTGTGGTAGCCGAGATGAAGATTGAATCGCTCTGTTGAACTCTGATTCTCCATTAAAATTCAAAGGCTAAAATACATGAAGCTATTATTTACGCATTTGTCTTATTTTAAACACCTCCACAACTCGGATCTGGATCACGTAGTTAGTTCTTTTCTTTATTTGCTTTTAGTTAAACGTGACAAAACCCAACACTCTCTTTTATCTATTCTTTATTTAGATAATTAAGGAGCCAGATCTGGTAGCACAGATCTGGAGGTTTATCTCTCATTTTAGACAAACTTCTCTGTGGACGATCTTGAAATACTTACTTTTAAAACTTGCTACAACTGGCCCTGATCTTGCAGGCCAGTGTTAGCCCCAATGTGCTGATATCCCTTTCATAAGTTAACATCCATATAATTTAGCATTCTTTAATTCTTTAATTATTGATTTATAATGCACATAATTTTGGCACACTTGGAGCGACAACAGTCTCCTAGAAGAATTCCTCAGGAGGAGGCTCTGACTCCTCAGTGGGTACGTAGTCTGAATCCCCTGGATCAAAGTCTCCAGAAGTCCTTGCTGTCGCTAGTCCTGAACCTGCGACGTACAGTCTAAGGTGGTGAGCTACATCCTAGCTCAATAGGGAAATAAGGTGAACATATAGATTAAATCTCACATATATGTTAGTAGTTTTGAAAGCACAATTTACTAGATATCACTTTTAAACAAAACAGATGATATAAATGGGATATCTAAAATGGATGCAGCTCATTTCCTCTCATGGTGTTGTTTATTCTCATCTTATTGGTTTAGTTATGAATTCGGCCTAATCACTTAAACCTTTAACTTAAATAATCCCCGAGCAATATAGCATCGAGCCCCGATGGAATACCCACCATCGTCGTCTACTAGACAGTTGTTGTATGTATTCCCTAGGAATACTGCCCAGGCCCCTTTCTCATAGGTGGCGGGGTCTATTCTCAAATTTACATCCCTGGGATGTGCTATAAGTATACGGATTGGCCGCCGTATCGGTTACGGATATCCTACCGCATCAGTCATAGGTATCCCATCACGTCGGTGGGGTATTCTAATCAAACTTTAAATAACAAAAATATCGATGTGCTTTACATATTATCATTCACCGTGATTTGTGCTAATTTTTAGTACATTAGGCCTTATCATTATGCTTTAGTTTCACGGTTAGTTTTCATCTGTATCCTTGGGATACTACTGATTTAATACCTCATTTAGATGCCCACATTTCAATATTCCGTCCCCTGGGGACTTCATGAATTCACTTGAAGCTTACGCACACACCCCTTTTTGAAAGATCATACAATACTCAACTTTTAATAGAATTATACTGCATATATGAGTTGACAAAATAATACATGTTTCAAGAATATTCCCTACCTCAACAAAATTTCTAAGCACGCTTTCTCGTAGAGGTTTACACTTCACGATCCTACGTCAAACCTACATTTCATGTATTTAGAATATGCTTAGAAAGGTTACTAGAATCATTGGAGCGCATAGCCTCCATGTTTCTGCACCAATAATTTCAAGAACTGAGTGGTGCCTCGCGCGAGCGAGAACTAATCCTCGCTCGAGCTGTCACTTGACCTCGCTCGAGCGGTCACTTAACCTCGCTCGAGCGGTTAAATCGAGGTTGCTCGAGTGGTTAAATCGAGCCGCTGAAGCATTTCTAGAGACCTCGCTCGAGCGAGCTTCCCTCTTATTTTAGGAACCGCTCGAGCAAGCCCAGAGCTATAGTTTTATAGTTTGTCCTCGCTCGAGCGAGCCCTTTCGACCGCTCGAGTGAGGAGCGATATATTTTTACACCTCGATCTACTCGAGGACACTATTTCTCCCCTCATTCAGCCCTTAATATAAAAAAAACATCCAACCAACATTCTATCTATTATTTAAAACATGCCTAAGCATTTAACATGCCTTTAACATACCTCCAACGATAAGTTGTTGAGAATTGGAAAATATCATTTTTCACTCTTTAATCAGGGCCTTGATAGACCCTTGAGAGAACTAAATAAGTGTTTGAAGTGTTTGTTTTACAGCTAACAATAAAGGCAGGCTTAACCTTGAAAGTAGCTTAAAAGTGCCAAAAAGATGATGACCCATCTTGATCTGGAGGAAGAAGGAGAAAGGACAACCTCACTGGCTGTCAAAATGCCTAAAATAAAGAGGACAAAGGCTTGGTTTCAACCTGGAAAGAGGTTTGGAGCTATTCGAAAAGAAGAATGCACTACAGAATGCTATTCGAAAAGGTCCCCAATCTTTGCGAAAAGGTACCCAATCTTTGCGAATAGATCTCCAGAAGTTACAGTTCTCTTCGAAAAGGTTCCCAATCTTTGCGAATAGATCTCTAGAAGTTACAGTTCTTTTCGAAAAGGTCTCCAATCTGTGCGAATAGAGTTTCAGAAGTTACAATACCTTTCGAAAAGGCCTCCCAACTTTGCGAAATGGTATCCTGAAGATTCCTAGCATCTACAAGGGTAATTTGGTAATCTCTGCACGTGCCCCAATGCATTTAAAAACCTAGGGGCATTCTGAAAGATTCGAAGCACGAATAAGAGGCATATTCCACCCCATGTGAACACCCAAAGATGAAATTACTTGGCGGGAACTTCTAGAAGTTCCAACAGATTTTTGAATTTCCTAACAGAATTGATGCCTCTGTTTCCTGATTGGCTGAACGGTCAGGCGATTCACGATTGGCGTAACGATCCGGATCCTGGTGCTCGAATCCTATTGGCTGATATGGATTTAACCAATTCTGATTAGTTGATGCACATCTGAGATGGACTTGGGGAAAACTATAAATACATGAACTATTTGCCCAATTTGGGTATCTCTGTAATTCAAAAGAGAGTTGTATTCAAGACTACAAATCTGAGAGCTGTTTAAGCTGTGCTCTGTAATTGTAATGGTGAATTTGAAAAGGTTGTTGTAAACCGTATATTATCAATTGGATTCGTATTAAGGTTCCCTCGGATCTCCTTATTGCACTAGACTCCTTTAGATTTACTATTTTTTTATGCAATTTTCCCTTGATTCATTAACCCTGTGGGAATTAGTGTTGGTAACCTAATCTCTCACAACATTTGTAGTGATGTTTCTTGTTCTGAATTAAGCGTTTAGATTAAAGACTATTGGATGGTCTGTGGCCATTGAAGTGGACAGACCATAGCCATAAGCCTAAATCTAATCCTTGAGTTAGATTTATCTCTCTTACATCTATGCTTGTAGCCAGATGAAGATTGGATCATCTCTTATTTGATCTGCAGCCATTCTCATTTTGTTTCAAGGACCAAATCAAAGTTAGATATTATTTCTCCATTTTTTATAAGTTTACATCAAAATTCCCCCAACTCAGATCTGGATCATTTAGTTTAACTTTTACTTTTATCATTTAGTTAATGTGACAAATTCAACCTCCCATCTTATGTGCTTTGTAGATAGGATAAGAGGTCAGATCTGGTAGCTCAGATCTGGAGGTTTATCTTGCATTTTAAACAAATTCTCTGTGGATGATCTTTTACTCATTTACATTAAAAACTTGCTACAATTGGCCCTGATCTTGCAGGCTAATTCACTTCTCTCTGTGCTGATATTTCTTTACCCTTTTTAATTTTCCAGATTCAGTATAACTTAGCAATTGCAAATCTGTTTTCAAAACACAAATAAATCATGCACACTTAGAAGATATCAACAAGTTTTTGGCGCCACTGTCGGGGAATAGATTTTAAAATTGGTAGACCTAAGTTTTTCAATTTTGTAGATCTGATTTTCATTTTAATTTTTGATTTAAACCTGCACTTTTTATTCCAAGTGCTTTATTAAATGTCTATTGCAGTTTTGTATAGAAAACCTGTTTTACTGCAGCAGAATTTTTTTTATTTTTCTGAGTTTTTATTCCTTGCCTTCTAGTTATTTGAATAAATGCGGCTGTCACTCTTTTGTCTTTTTGCCAAATTTGGGCAGTAGGCTGAGTTTTTCTTTTTATTTTTATCAATATACTTGAATAAGGTACTGCTGCAGTTTTTGGATTTTTACAGATCTGGAGGAGCCGTCCAGCAAGGAACATCTGGACTAAAGCTGGAGCAGATCTGCTTGAGTTCGCATCCCCTTCTCCTTTGCATTCATTTTCTATTTTTAAATTCTTGAGAACCAGCAGTTCTGTTGTGTTTAATGTTTGTTTTGATTATAATTTCTGCTGTCTTTTAGGCATGCTGATTTTTTTTTTACAAAACCAAATACAAAAATAAAAGAAAATGAAAACTCAAATAGAAAATCTCTGAGTTGTTTCTTATTATTTATCAGCAGTAGTAAATAACGGCTCTTGTTGAGCCTGGGCTGATCCAAAACAAATAAAAAATATATATATAGAAAATTTTTAAATATATATATATATATATATATATATCTTCCAGATGGGCTGTTTTTCTTTGTTTGCATCCACTTTTCCCATCTGGACCTGCTGAGATCATTTTTTTTTAATTTTTAGGAGTCATGTAGGATAATGAGTAGTGAATCATAGGTTGTTTTGAATATTCAATGGACCCACTAATTTTATTTTCCTTCGAGATTTCTTCATCATAAATGGGTCTCAGCTATGTATGAACCCTGTTTTTAATATGTGCTCCCATGCTTCATTATTCTTTTTGATTCATACACATCATCAACAAAGGGGTCAGTCTTATGAATCTTGCTTTTCACTGTATGTTATTCCTGCTAATCATTTTTATAATCACTTAGATTCATAAGTATCTCAGGCTTTTGGTTCTTTTTTTTTTTTTTTTTTTTTTCTTTAGGCTTAGAATGTATCATTTGGCATTAGATTTTCTGTTTTAGGAATTTTAGTTTCAAATTCTGTTTTTTAGATCGCTGATATTTTTTTCTTTCTTAGGTTAATGTGTCCTAGTTTTACTGATTTTCGTCATTTTTCTATGAGTATAGTTAGTTTCTAACTTTGTTTTCCTATTTTGCATTCACAAATTCTGTTTTTGTATCAACACTTTTCTATTTTTTTTTAACTTTGTATTCAGTCCCTTACCTTGTTTTCTTGTTTCTGTTATTAGCATTAGTTTTCTTCCATTTGCTTTGCGTTCTTTTATTTTTCGATCATATATTCAGTTTTTAGATTTTATTTTGTATGATTCTAGCTTAGTTTTGTTATTTTTCTGTTTTATCAGTAATTTCCTATATTTATATAGCATTTTTTTTCCCTTTCCTGCTCATATATTCAGTGTTATTTTCTTTATTTTCAGCTACACATAGCTGCAAATTTTATTTTTTTCTGCTTTCCTTTCTTCTTTTACCCTACGCCCCTAGTTTCGATGTTCAGAACATTGAGGACAATGTTCATCTTAGGTTTGGGGGTATGGCAGGTATGCCAATAAAATAAGTTAATGCTTGGTGCAGCTTATGGTCAGCAGAATTTTTGAAAATGAAGTAATTTCACACCTGTTGTTTTGAAAATGAGGAAGTTAAAACTTTTTTAAAATTGATTTCTAGTGTAATTCTAATACTTTCATGAAGTGAATGTCAGAAAATATCCAAAAGAAAATTGATGTTTTAGTAAACCTAAAAAGAGAGAAAACAGTGATGATATACTTCAGGAATTTGATAGAAAACCACACCCAGTGAGATTTGGGCCTGCTGAAATGTATTCTTTGGAGGTATGAATTGGCAATTTTTTCTGCTCTAGAGACTGTTTGAACCTACTTGTTATCACTCGAAGTTACACATATCCAAGTTAAAATAGCTTGACAGCAATCATGATATTAAAGACATGATGTAAGGCCTCCTTTTGGATAGTTTGAACTTCAAAAATCCCCACCTTTTAAAACTGCCCTTGATACATACCAGTTGAGCTTTATAAATCCAAGATTTCTTTGAAACCTCATCAACCTCATTTAGCCTAACCCTCACTCTTAGAATTCAGAAGGTAAAGGAAAGAAAGCTGAAGAAAGTTGAGTTGGGTAACAGTTTGGTAAAAAAATAATTGAAGGCAATGATGTATTAGCAGAAGAAATGTGGCATTCCAGTCAATTTTGCTTTGAAAAAAATAAATAAATAAAAAGGACAAAAAAGAAAAGGAGAAGGCATTTCCTTGGAAGTTTGAAAAAGAAAGAGAAAAAGATGGCCACTTTGGCTCTGAAAATTCAAAGAAGAAGATGAAATTGTGTTGAATTGAAGAAGGTGTGTCTATCACCTCCTTACCTTGACTGACTTCTCAATTTTGAACTCCATTCTACCCCTTTATTTTTGATAAATGCCACCCATAAGCCACATTACAACCCAAGTTAAAGTCCTTATTAATCAATGATGGATTGAGCTGTCACATGGAGATAAGGATTCATGTAATCTATGGTGAAAAGAGCAGTGAATTCAAAACTAAAAAGCAATGCCTATGCTCATGCTTACAGTCCTATTTGAGGGCTGTAACTGCTCTTGAGCCGTGTGAAATAGTACAACCCTCTTACTTGCATGTTGAGTGAAAATCCTGGAGAGAGTTGGGTTTGAAATCAACTCATTGGGGTAACATCAAAACTGAAATCTCAAATAGAAGGCAAGCTTTTCATTAATTTTGCTTTTAAAAACTTTTTGACACAAATCGAGTGAATGGTAAAAGAATTACAGCAGAATTTCAGTTTTGAACTGATGTTTTCTTGAGAATCCTATTATAGCTTGACTGATGCAGGTGTGAACAATCTGATTGGATGAAAGTCTGTTTTAATAGAACTGCATTGATCTTAACTGATTTATTGGAGAAGTTTGTGGGCACCTTCACTGAAAACCCTCAGGAGACTTCACTCCTCCACTAGGGATCACCTAGGGGTTTAAAAGGCTTGTTGCATATGCTAAATGCAACTGTGCTCCCTACAAAAGTGGCTTTTTACTTTGTTTTTAATTTTGTCTTTGCTCAGGGACTAGGAAAGCTTAGGTTTGGGGGTGTGTTGAGAACTGGAAAATATCATTTTTCACCCCTTAATCTGGGCCTTGATAGACCCTTGAGAGAACTAAATAAGTGTTTTAAGTGTTTATTTTACAGCTAACAATAAAGGCAGGCTTAACCTTGAAAGTAGCTTAAAAGTGCCAAAAAGATGATGACCCATCTTGATCTGGAGGAAGAAGGAGAAAGGACAACCTCACTGGCTGTCAAAATGCCTAAAATAAAGAGGACAAAGGCTTGGTTTCAACCTGAAAAGAGGTTTGGAGCTATTCGAAAAGAAGAATGCACTACAGAATGCTATTCGAAAAGGTCCCCAATTTTTGCGAAAAGGTCCCCAATCTTTGCGAAAAGGTACCCAATCTTTGCGAATAGATCTCCAGAAGTTACAGTTCTCTTCGAAAAGGTTCCCAATCTTTGCGAATAGATCTCTAGAAGTTCATTCTTTTCTAAAGGTCTCAATGCATGCGAATAGAGTTTCAGAAGTTACAATACCTTTCGAAAAGGCCTCCCAACTTTGCGAAATGGTATCCTGAAGATTCCTAGCATCTACAAGGGTAATTTGGTAATCTCTGCACGTGACCCAATGCATTTAAAAAACCTAGGGGCATTCTGGAAGATTCGAAGCACGAACCAGAGGCATATTCCACCCCATGTGAACACCCAAAGATGAAATTACTTGGCAGGAACTTCTAGAAGTTCCAACAGATTTTTGAATTTCCTAACAGAATTGATGCCTCTATTTCCTGATTGGCTGAACCAGATCAGGCAGTTCTGATTGGCCAGAACAGATCTGGATCCTGGTGCTCGAATCCTATTGGCTGATATGGATTTAACCAATTCTGATTAGTTGATGCACATCTGAGATGGACTTGGGGAAAACTATAAATAGATGAACTATTTGCCCAATTTGGGTATCTAGATTTTGAGTTTCATTCCTACTCCCCCATTTCCAAACCAGCTAGTTTGTCTGAAACCCCTGTAATAGCCTAACTTTTACTTGTAATTGAGAACTGTGAGATACCTCTGTAATTCAAAAGAGAGTTGTATTCAAGACTACAAATCTGAGAGTTGTTTAAGCTGTGCTCTGTAATTGTAATGGTGAATTTGAAAAGGATGCTGTAAACTATATATTCTCAATTGGATTCATGTTAAGGGTTCCCTCAGATCTCCTTATTGCACTAGACTCCTTTAGATTTACTATTTTTTTATGCAATTTTCCCTTGATTCATTAACCCTGTGGGAATTAGTGTTGGTAACCTAATCTCTCACAGCATTTGTAGTGATGTTTCTTAGTCTGAATTAAGTGTTTAGATTAAAGACTATTGGATGGTCTGTGGCCATTGAAGTGGACAGACCATAGCCATAAGCCTAAATCTAATCCTTGAGTTAGATTTATCTCTATTACATCTGTGCTTGTAGCCAGATGAAGATTGGAGCATCTCTCATTTGATCTGCAATCATTCTCATTTTGTTTCAAGGACTAAATCAAAGTTAGATATTATTTCTCCATTTTTTTTAAGTTTACATCAAAATTCTCCCAACTCAGATCTGGATCATTTAGTTTAACTTTTACTTTTATCATTTAGTTAATGTGACAAATTCAACCTCCCATCTTATGTCCTTTGTAGATAGGATAAGAGGTCAGATCTGGTAGCTCAGATCTGGAGGTTTATCTTGCATTTTAAACAAATTCTCTGTGGACGATCTTTTACTCATTTACATTTAAAACTTGCTACAATTGGCCCTGAACTTGCAAGCTAATTCACTTCTCTCTGTGCTGATATTTCTTTACCCTTTTTAATGTTCCAGATTTAGTATAACTTAGCAATTGCAAATCTGTTTTCAAAACACAAATAAATCTTGCACACTAGAGTCGGCAACATAAGTCTCGCGCAAGTTTGATTCACGATTCAAAATTCTACTAGGCTAAAAGATCTCCAAGGTTCCTCCTCCAGGCTTTGCTCCAGATCTTCCACCGATTTAAGCTCCAACAAAACCCTAGTTCTTTACTAGGCTCTTCTTTTTTTTCTCTCTATTTCTCCTTCTCTCTATTTAGGCTAGAATTGAGTTACGTATGGGGCTCTTCTCTCCTCTCTCTTTCACTTATATACTTATAAGTTAGGGAATACTAGTGTGTTTCCCACATACACACAGCGTATACAGGTTAGTTTTGGTTTCCTTGTGAAACACATATACATGTGTATGGTGCATGACGTGCACGCTTTCCAAAATCTGGGGTTGTGACATTATCCTTTAATGAGAATGGAAAAAGCTTCATTTTAGTGGCTTCATCTCCCAGACTAACAATTTTAAATGTAGTGCACAAGGACAAAAACTCATCAATGTGCTTGTAAGGGTCCTCTTTACTTAACCCATAAAAGGATGACAATATTTGGATAGTCTGAGGTTTAATCTCATAATTATCCTTAGCTGTGGGGAATTGAATTCAAAAGGGGGATGAATATTCCCCTAGTGTATAGTAATCCCTCAGAGGTCTAGGTTGCTCTCCCATCTCAAATGGCTCTATAAGTTCAACAGGGGTATATGTTGTTGGCCTAGGTCTAAGGACTCTCTCTATTTCAAGATTTAAAGGTTCTAATTCAGGATGAAGAGATCTTTAACCCAACATATAATTACAATGCAACAAGTAAAAAGTAAACTTACAACAAAAAGAAACAAATCCTACACACTACTGCGTTAATAAAGAAAGTACAAAATGAAACTATAGCAAGGGAGAAAGAGATGCAAACTAAGGTAGATTTTTACTCTAGCAACAGCTATATGCTCCCCTATTTGCTACTACTCTAGATCTTCACAAGTCCCAAAAATACAGTAGAAATTTATTCAAATAGATAAAATATAGTAAACATGTTTAAATGAAAACATAAAGAAAAACTCAGATGTACTACTTAAATCAATGATCTCCGGAAATGGCACCAAAAACTTGTTGGTTGTTTTGTTTTGCTTTTATTATAAAACTGATAATAAATGTATGGCAGTAGTAAAAAATAGGCAAAATAAAAAGCGGATAAAATAGATTGAATACAGCAGCAAAACAAACACACAGTCTTGCAAGATCTAGGACTGTTGTAGCAAGTTTTAGATAAGTAAGAGTTTGTCCCACATGGATTAATGATCTAAAAACAAAAGAAATAGTAGACCTCCAGATCTGCTACAGATCTGACAGTTCTAAACCTAAACTAGGAAAGCAAGGCAAAGAGTGGGAGTTTTTTGTGTCACAACATAAACTAAAACAGACATAGAAGTAAAACATAAAAAAACACAGCAGTAAAAGAGAGGGGGTTAAGAGAAGGATGGGAATGGTGTTGTAAAATAAATAGAAAATGTGGGAAGTAAATAGTTAGGGACTGATTTTTACTAAAAAAGGCAATGCAAAGCAGAGCAAGTGTTGGATCTGCAGTTGTCCTTCATTTGGCTACAAGCTCAAATGCAAGGTAGAACAATCCAACTCAACCCTGAGATATGGACTAGTCCTAGGGCTATATCCTGTCCACTTGAATGGGCACAGGATAACCCATGGATATACTCTAGTCATGGAGGTTAAAAGCCAGAACAAGAAAATCACTGCAGCTACTATGTTTGCAAGGCTACAAGCTCATGCATCCATAAGTGCATACAATCTATAAAGACCTCAATGAGAAACACAAGAGTAGTACAGATTGAATGGAACAATAAAAACAGCTTTCATTGCTTGAAAAAGAACTGACAATTGTTTGCCCTCAAGGCTACAGTCTCTGCTAGACTCCAGACCCTTTACAATGCTAATACACAGTCCTTTTTTATAGCTTATCTCAGCCCTAACTATTATAATGATTTAGCTAAACATTGTTAAGACCTGAAAAGTACCACTTTTCACCCCTTAACTTAACCTTTGATTAGACCCTTAGCCACCTAATAAGTTCTTGTTAAGTGTTTTGTGCAGGTAATAATCAGCAGTGAAATAAGGCCAAGAATCCTGTTAAGGAGCCTGCCTTGGCACCAGATATCCCTCAGAAGAATGAACTCTGAATTTAGGAGAAATATGCCTCGCACAGTTCAACTGAGCTTCCCAAGGCTTTACAGCAACCTCTCGCGCAGATGAATGACTGAAGAGCTTCAGAAACTCAAACTCGCGCAGCTCTCACGAAGCTCAAGAGTAGAACACATCGCACAGTGTCACGCAGTTCAAAGCAGACCTCTCAATCTCGTGTAGTTCACTCAGAATGGCTGAGGAGAGAGAGCTTCAGAAGATTCCTCACGCAGTTGTCGCGCAGTCGCCGTGGGATGCAATTATCAGAAGAAGAACACCTCGCGCAGTTCTCGCGCCATGCAAGAAAGAAAACATCCTGGCGAAGGCAAAGCCAATCTCGCGAAGATCAAGTGAGACATAGAACCTCGTGTAGTTTAGAACTCAAAAGAGCCTTGCGAGATAACTCGCGAAGTCCAAGTAAAGAGAAGTGCTCGTAAAGTTCTCGCGCTGCTGCCCAGCGAAGATCGATCGATCGCGCGACTACTTGAATTTCAACCCCGCGACACTTGAGACTGTGTTTTCTATTCAACCTCACGAAACCCAACCCAGTGAGAGCTCAACTCTCTACCGCGTGACTGTCTGAAGAGCACATCAAGGCAACCTCGCGACGGCTGAAGCTTCAGTGTCAAATCATCCTAGCGAAGAGCAAAGAGCTACCACGCGACAAGTCTGGGAAACTATAGCTACCTAGCAAAGCTTTGACCCTAAACATCCATCTCTTCAGCAAAGGGCCTTCTGGGTATTTTCAGTGATTAGGGCACGCACTCCCACGCTCAAATCTCTGTGCAAGCGCCCCAAGGCATCCAAGGATCATTATCAGGCCACGTGGCATCGTTAAAATTAGGGTTTTCTAACCCTAATGCGCTGCCACCCCACTGCTATATAAACCCATACCTGAGCTTAGGTTTAGGCATCTGGGAACCCATCTCAGATCGTTTTTCTTTTCTCTTTCTTTTTAGCAGTACGTAATTTTCTTTTTCTTTTCCTTCTCTCCATAGTCCAACATTTGCTGGCTATGCCTTTGTTTGTGTTTTTGAATTAGATCAATGGAAGTTTTGCAATAGGATCTGTACTTTGTGGGATTGTTGTTTGTGTGTGAGATGCTCTGTGCAAGGCTGCTGCCTTGTGATCCGCCATTGCTTTGGCTGTGTTTTAAAGCAATGAAGGACTGATTCTAAGGGCCACTCAGATCCAAGTGACCTGTGTGTCTGGGCTATCATGGTCCTACAGCCTTAGCCCCACCATAGGACCCACTAGATCTGAAATCCCCATGGGAGCTTCAGCTGGTAGCCTTGTGAGCATGGTGGTAGCAGCGATAATCTTGTTTTATTTTGGACTCCGTGAGGAGGATAACCTCTGCGATAGTCTGTGACCATTTAAGTGGACAGATTATAGCCTTAGGGTGATTCTGATCCACCGATCCAAGATGGATCCTTCTTCTTTACACCTGAGCTTGTAGAAGCCTGGTGAGAGATTTATCTGAGGCGACTCCCCATAGTTGTATAGATCCGCCATCAGATGTTGGATCTGATCTAGTTATAGAGATTGTAGGCTGGTGACTGGACCATTGTAGCCTCGCTCAAGCAATGGACAGCTAGATCGAAGGTTGTACTTAATCTCTTGTTGGTTCTATGTGTCTGGGCTATCATGGTCCTACAGCCTTACACATATAGAACTTTAGAGGTTGAGGTTCCCTATGGATTCTTGAGCTGGTAGCCTGGATGAAATAGTGCCTGTAATGATTTACTTGTTATGTTCTGACCCATCCCTGGATAGTGGCTCCCCTATGGGATAATTTGTGACCATTCAAGTGGACAGGTTATAGCCTTAAGGGTGGAATCATGGCAGAGTGATGGGTTGGATCCTTTCTCCTCAGAGGTGATAATGTAGCCTCTGGACAGGATTTCTATAACATCAGATCTAAATCAGAGTTACAAAACTTCTCTGACCTTGGCTCAATAACATACTTCTCACCCTTTTTATACTCATTTTCCACACTCGATCCATCCTCTCAACACTTTCTGTAGGTTAGTTATTGGAATACTTAGAATAAGTGACCTTAAACTCCCCTCCTTCTAGGACTGCCAGATCTGTAGACAGATTTGGAGGGACTACTAGAGATGGCTCCCTTGGAGCTATAGATCACCTTTCCCTGTGGGACAAACTCTTACTTATCAAAACTTGCTACAAAGGACCCTGTATCTTGTAGGTCTAGGACTTCTGAGTTGTGCTGGATTCACCACCTGTTTTACTCTGTCTTTGATTTTTAAATAACTTTCACCACCAACCAATAATCAAAGCACACCAGAAGTAGCCAACAAACATGCTGAGCTAAGGAAAGAAGAAAAGAAAAAGATGACCTAACCCTAAAAATGACCTAAGGTAAGAATATCCTCCTTGCTCCAGATACTTTTTTTGCATGCTTATATGGTTTATATACAATCCATAAAGTTTCTTTTAGCATTGGCCAATCAGAGAAGAGAGGAATCAAGTTAGTTAGGATCTTGGTGATGTGGCTCATTTTCAGCGAAGCATTGCCCTTGATAGTTAGGAAAAGCATAGCACACTTGGACAGGTGTCCCATGTACTGTGTAAGTTCCAAAATACCCTTGAAGTCTGAAAATATCTACTGGAACCCTTGCCTTGAGTGGATGGAGCTTCAGAATAATAATCTCGAGTGGATCTCGAGTAGTTGGATTATTTTTGAAAGGTTCTCGAGTGGCTAGGGTGGTTCAGGCATCTCTGCTCTAGTGGATGGAATGCTTCTGAAGGTAGCTCGACAGGTTATTAACAAGTACTTTGAAGACACTCGATAGGTTGTGCAAACACTATGATGTGCTCCAGAACTGTTCGAGTTGGAACTTCTAAAGGTGAATCCACTCACTAGTTAGCTTTTGAAGTTTTTGATCTACTAGACAGGCTCTTCTGCTGCAGGTACTAAACTACTCGACACCTCAACAGGTTGGCTTATCAGGATTCTGAGGTGCTCGAGATAGCTCGAGTGGTTGTTTGTGAAGGCATAGAGCTGCTCGAGAACTGCTCGAGCTTGGATTTCTGCTTCTCTACTATTTTACACACTCTGCTACAACACTCCAATTAGCATGGGCCCCACTTCTCTTTCACTGCAAAACTTCTAGTGGTCCAAGGCATGCTGAATAGCCCACATGGTGGGGAGCCACTATAGTTCAAATACTATCTTTCCATCAGCTTCAATGCTTATCTCTCATTCTCTCCTTCTTAGCATTTATGAGGTGGATTGTTGCTCATGCTACAGATTATTTCTAACTATAAAAACATGATCAAAACTCAATTATTAAACAACTCAAAGGTCTATTAAAGGTTAGGTTAGGAGGTGGAAAGTGGCATAATTCAGAGATTAACATTCGTATCCTAATAAAAATGATTCATTTATTGGGAATTTGGAAGAGCTTGAAATTGTGGACAGGTTTAGGGTTTAGGCTTTGTGAGGGGATGTAGCTTAATAGGGAAAAAGGCTAGGCTTTGAAATTTCACCTCCAAAATAAATATTGAGGATTGGTTGCAGGTAGCGTATTCTACGAAGATCTCTCGAATTACGATAAGAAGGGCCCAGCTGTATGATGTGCCCAGCTATATGATGTTACCAATGGCGCTTATTTTTTAAGCGTCAGCGCTTCAGTGAGACGATTATAGAAGCATCATCATTTCTATTTTGAAGCATCATCACTTCTATTTTGAACCATCATCGATTAAATTATGGACGGGGACGCTTCATGACGTAAGCGACGGTTCGTTTATTATGAATTTCAAGGACTTTGATATTACGGACTATGTTGTCTTTTCGAGCAATCTTTTCCAACATAATTTATTGCAGCGACTGTTCGTATCCTAGTAAAAATGATTCATTTATTATGAATTTCGAGAAGCTTGAAATTTTGAATTCTGTTATATTTTCACCCAGTCTTATCCAACATTAATTATTCTAGCGATTGTTCATATCCCAATAAAAATGCCTTATTTCTTAGAAAATATAAAAATGCCTTTTAGCCCTCCGTTGATTTAATCTTTTGACCATATCCATGCTTTTTCCTCCATCGATTTAATCTTTTGACCATATCCATTCTTTTACCTTCCGTCCCTCAAAGGGTGAAGGAGGAGATTAATTCAATCTCTGATTTTCGATGTGGTGGTAGCCTTAATAATCATGCCGCTAATAATATTGTGGCTAAGTCGAATCACTAGCCCTAATTAGAAGCGTCATCTCTTCTAAATGGAAGTGTCGTCGCTTCGGTTGATGGAGAGGTCTCTTCTTGCGCTAATGGTTTCAATATATTTACAAATCTGTAGCTTTTGGGGTAATATCCACAAAAAGAATTTCCCTATTAATATGAAAATTAATATTTATAGATATTAACAAAGAAGTTGATAAATAAAAGATTAACTTAGGAAAAATCTAGACACGGTATAATTTGCATTGGAGATCCTCGTAATTTGCTGTAAATTTCCAGCCCACCATCTGTCAAGAGAGATGGCTATCTCATTCAGCCATTGATGAGGTGATTGCAAGGATCTGTAGGAGCAAGGATTACACTGTCGAAAAAATACCACAAAAGATATGTTGAGACAATGGAGACGAGGAGGATGAGGTTGAGGCGAAAGAAGGAAAGAGAATGAAGGGAGGAGCGAGGGAGATCGGTCTCGGGGTCTTCACATTTTGGCTCCCTCATGCTGTAAATTTCTAACCCACCATCCTCGTAGAGGAACCTGCGCTGAGGATGCAAACATTGGATGGTGTGATTGGTCATGGTATGGTTCTTCTGCCATGGGGTTAAGGTTAAGGCTAGGAGATGGAGAAATGCAATGGGTTTGAAATGGGAAGGGTTTGTGACAGGATGTGATTTTATAGGAAAAAAGGCTAGAGTTTGGAATGTCATTGCGAAATAAATTTCTAAGTTGGTGGCAGGTAGCTATTGGGCCAGGTTCGGGTCCAAATTATATCTTTAAAAAAAAATGGGCCAGGTAAAAAACTCAGCCCGTTGACAGCCCTAGGTAGTGTATTCCATGAAGTTCAGTGAGATGATTGTCGAAGCGTCATCACTTCTAATTTGAAGGGTCATCACTTCTAATTCAAAGTGTCAACACATCTAATTTGAAGTGTCATCGCATCCATAACGGGCGGTGACACTACCTGACGTAAGCGATTCTTCGTTTATTACGAATTTCGAGAACTTTTAAATTAAGGACTATGTTGTCTTTTCACATATTCTTTTCTAACATTATTTATTGTAGCCGTTGTTCCAACATTATGTATTTCTTTTTGTGCAGTCTTTTTGAATTCCAACCAAATAAAAAGTGGTTTTGCAGTATGACCATTTATTAATTTTGACCATATCCTTTCTTTTACCCTCAATCTCTAAACCCCCTTGCTGTAAACCCTAAACCCTAAATGATGGCCAGACCACCCAACTAGTCCGAGATAAGTGAAACCCTTGATAATCTTATCGAAAGGGAAAAGTATGATATACACGTGCTTTCGGCTAAGAAGGAGAGGCTGATTCAAAGGCAAAAGGCTGCGCTTGAAGTGATTTTGGCCTAGGAGAAGCAATTTTGCCAACAACTGCACATTCTCGGCAATGCAGAGTCGTCTATCACATCCCCCCCTCGCCCTACACCCCATCGTAACTCTCCACCCTCTTCACCATCTTCATTTACCCCTACCTTCCCGAAGACGGGATGTAGATGATATCCTAGTGTTAGGAATTAGTCAAAGTTCATATGACTAATTGTATAGTTTATTTTTGTAATTAGTCACAATTTATTAGAACAGAAACTCTTTCATTTAATTTTATAGTTTATTTTTGTAATTAGTCATAGTTTAGAAAATGGAGATGTTGACACCCCATTGTCAAAGCGGTGATGCCCTATTGTCATATCACTAACGCCTCAATGTGAAGCCGTTGTTTGATGTTACCCATGCGCTTGCTCAGAGAAGTGTCAGCTTCACTTAGACGATGGTCGAAGCATCATCGCTTCTAATTACTATAATAAGCCTAAGATATTCGAGATGCATCAGCCCTAATGTTTAGGTAGCTAGGGCGAAGCGCTAGTCTAATATTCAAGGCACTGTCGCTTCTTATTAGTAGCGCTATTACATACATTGGTGCCTTAAGTCAATTAGTAGCCCTAATGTTAAGGTCAATTTACATAAGTATAGCACTTTGTGATAGGAGTGCCACATTAAGCACCCAGTGGAGTGGGTTATTGATGTGAATCAGAATAAATAATTCATGGCAATCAATCGCATTAAAGGGGTTGTTTGATGTTAAAAGAAGTAAAATGTAAATTACAAATACATTTAGAAAATGGAGGCGCTAACGCCCCATTGTCAAAGCGGTGACGCCCCATTGTCATAGCATTGTTTAGAAAATGGAGGCGCTAACGCCCCATTGTCAAAGCGGTGACGCCCCATTGTCATAGCACTGATGCCTTAATATCAAGCTGCTATTTGATGTTACCCATGGTGCTTGCTCATAGAGGCATCAGCACTTCACTCAGACGATGGTCGAAGCATCTTCGATTCTAAACCGAAGAGTCATCGCTTCTAATTACGGTGTTTCTAGGACTTTAAAATTGTGGACTATGTTGTTTTCTCGCCCAGTCTTTTCCAACATTAATTATTGAATACAATCTCAGTTGTTCTAGTCGTGGAGGCGCCGATGAGTTAGATAAAATGCATGAGCAGTTCGAAATGGGAGATTAATAATACATCCTATGAATATATCTTGTGTATTAAAAAAAATTTGTGTAATATGATCAGTGTACATTGTATATCTATCCTATATAAGTAGCCCTATGTACATATAATCTTCAGTACAATGCTATGTATGTCACAAAATGTGAATGTACATTTATGTATATCAAAACATTTTACTTCTAACAAAAACATATATAAAAAATTTTCTAAAAGCGATTCCACATCGTCACTGGCATCCCAATTCTCTTCCTTGTCCATACCAAGGGCATGCCTAATCTCTGCGAATCTCTACCTTGAAAGTTTCGCTGTCTTCCTGTTTGAAATCTAGCTGGAGTTCCCTACTTAAATAATCTACGTATTTCATCACGAAACCTCACGGTCAGTATCATTTCTTTGGGTCGGCGCATCATCGACAGCCTGTATATCCCAAGGCCATTTGGAGAAAACAAAATTCAGGGCGCTATGCATATGAAACAGGTCTAGGAGGTAATGTGTCTGTCAGTAATAAAAAAGAAGAAAATTTTCAGTTACACATTTGTTGGCAAACAATGGAGTGCTGACACTTCGTTGCACCCCATTTTAATAACGTCGATGCCTCATTGTCAAAGCACTGACACCCTATTTTCAAAGCATTGACACCCCATTGTCAAAAGCGCTGATAGCAAAATGTCAAAGCACTGACGCCCTATATTGAAAGCACTGATGCCCCATTTCTGAAGCGTTGACGCCCCATTTTAAAAGCGTTGACACCCCAATTTTAAAGCGTTGACGCCCCATTTTCAAAGCGATGACGCTCAATTACCAAAGCGATTCCGGCATTACTTTTGAGAGTATTCTAGCGTAGCTTACTAGTATCCTTATCGTCTCACAAAATTTGGTTTTTTAAGGAAGATCTGGGAGGGGATCAAGGACATCGATTTTATGAGCTGAGGGGGTCGCCACAGCAAGCGCCCAGTGACTTGGCTTCTGGATGTGAATCGGAATAAAAATATTTTCACACTCAATCGCATTCAAGCGGTGATTTTTATTTATGATGAAATGTTGCAATGGTGGTGTGCCATTGTTTGCCAAAAAAGAATTGGCATAGTATATGCTCCGACTCGCCATGTCGGGGGGCACGTGTGGACCACTCTCTTTAATGTAATTCTCAAACTCTATAAAATCCGTGCTCATGCATGTGAGTCCAACGGCGGTCATGAGGAAACTCTTCTCGATATTCCATGACCCCAAAGTACGTGGTCATTAGCTGCATACGAAAGTGTAAATATCAATATGGAATCAAGGTAGCGACAGGGTTGAATAGAGACTAATACTAACTAGATCTTCGATTTCTTATTTGGATCGAAGGCATCACATGAACTCGACGGTAATACGCTAGGAGCCAATGGTCAAAATGACAGTCGTACGTTAAAATTAAAACATAAGTGGATCACTCTTTAGCGCTTCGAAGTAGACACATTAGCGCTTATTTTACAAAGTACTGACGCTCTCACCTATTGGGTATTTCCTAAATAGCATTCATATATGCCTGAGGTGGTGCATCAGGGGCCGGTAAACCCACCGCTTTGGCTATATTTTTGTGGGGTTGGGAGACTAGCTCTCCCATTCTTTTAGAGTGAGTTGACGAGGGCAAATTTAGGAGGCCTTTAGCCCGAGTCCCCTCACTTCTCCTGAAAGATAATGAGACTTCTTCCTCCACTTCTTTTCCTTCTCACACCGAAGTAGGAAGTGGTAGAGGAGGCAAAGATTCTTATTGGGGATGGGCTTTCTCCTTTGTAGGAGATTGGGTTGTGGATCCTCGTGGTGGTGGTGGTGGTGGAGGTAGGACTTTCGATTGGGCTTGGGTTATGGGTGGGGCTGTGATTTTGGTTGGGGTTGGGGCTTGAGCTAGGGCTTGGGTTTTGTGTGGGGTTTGGGTTGGGCCTGGGGCTATGGTTGGGGTTGGGACTAAGGCTTGGGCTTGGGCTTGGGCTTGGGTTGGAGATTGGGTTGTGGTTGCGATTAGGCCTGGGGCTTGGGCTTGGGCTGGGGATTGGGTTTTGCGTGGGGTTTGGGTTGGGCCTAGGGTTGTAGTTGGGGTTAAGACTGGGGCTAGGGCTTAGGCTTGGGTTGGGGATTGGGTTGTAGTTGGGGTGGGCCTAGGGCTTGGGCTTGGGCTTGGGGTGGGGTTTAGGTTGTACCTGGGGTTTGGGTTGGGCCTGAGTTTGTGGTTGTGGTTGGGGTTGGGACAGGGGCATGAGCTTGGGCTGGGGTTGGGGATTGGGCTGTGGTTGGGGTTATGACTAGGGCTTGGACTTGGGCTTGGGCTTGGGCTATGGATTGGGTTGTGCTTGAGGTTTGTGTTGGGACAAGGGCTGTGGTTGGGGTTGGGACTGGGGCTTGGGTTTGGGCTTGGGCTGGGGATTGGGTTGGGGTTGTGGTTGGGGTTGGGCCTAGGGCTTGGGCTTGGGTGGGGTTTGGGTTAGGCCCGGGGCTTGGCCTTGGGCTGGAGATTGGGTTGTGTGTGGGATTGGAGCTTGGGCTATGGTTTTGGTTGGTGCTGGGGCTTAGGCTTACGCTGCTGATTGGGTTGTGTGTGGGGTTGAGGTTGGGCATGGGGCTTGGGCTTGGGTTATGCATGGGATTGGGGCAAGGGCTGTGATTTTGGTTGGGGCTAGGGCTTGGGCTTGGGTTATGCATGGGATTGGGGCAAGGGCTGTGATTTTGGTTGGGGCTAGGGCTTGGGCTGCAGATTGGGTTGTACATGGGGTTGGGGTTGGGCCTGGGGCTTGGGGTTGGGTTATGCGTGGGATTGGGGCAGGGGCTGCGATTTTGGTTGGGGTTGAGGTTGGGGCTTGGGCTTGGGCTAGGGATTGAGTTGTGCATGGGGTTGGTCTTGGGGCTATGGTTGGGGTTGGGCCTGGGGCTTGAGCCTCGGCTGGGGATTGGATTGTGCTTGGGGTTAGGGCTGTGGATGGGGTTGGGGCTCGGGGCAGTACCGTCCCTTCAGGCTGGCAATGGAAGTCACCCCGGGTTCCGGCGGCGACAGACCATTGGCGTTGGGGGACATATTTTTGTTAACTCCCAGCCCACCTAACTTCCCTCCACACTGCGGGTATGACATCTCAGATTTTTCCTATCACAAAAACTCGTGCCGTCGGATTGTAGATCACATTCCAATATAGAAATGGCATATTTCAAGAACATAAATAAATTGACAAGTTATATGGCAAAATGAGACACTACGAAAAGTAACATACATGGCCGGAATAGAGAATCTATCCATATAAAAAATATAGTCTAACTATCTAAAACCACTGGTGATGGCCGTCCATCACATAAATAGTGACGTAGAAGAAGAGAAAATACAACTCTAATGTCTACAAAGCTCCACAATTATACCAAAACTAGAGGTGAATAGGGAAGTTTCTGAGTAGGATTTAACAAAATCTCCAGGTCCCGCAAACAACTTGTACCTGTGACGTATAGTCGAGGGATTAGCTAGCAGTCTATGGTCAGGAGAGAAAAGCAATACCAATATACATCTTTTTAGACAAAAACACAGAGTTGATTGATTTAAATTAAATCGGTGAAATCAAACTTCAATTACATTTTTCAGGTCAAGACAAAATCAAATTCGAGAAAAACATCATCATTTACTTGAAAATTAGAGTTTGCAAGTGGAGTTCTTAGTTTCTAGTTCACTTGTGCAGATTAAGTCAGTATTCATTCCATTTAAATTTCATTAACTATCTTTTGTATACACTGTAACCCAACGTTTACATCGACGCCGATTTCCGATTGAATGCAATGTCGATCCAATACGATAATGCAACACATGATGCAGATTTAACTTTGTCGGGCGATGCATGATTCATGATTTAACTCATCGAGTCAGTCCACTATGCAGTACATGATGCACGATTTAACCCGCTAAGTTGGTCCAATATGCAGTACATGATGCACAATTTAACCCGTTGAGCCGGTCTAGTATGCAGTCTGCAGTGTCCCGTATGCTCAGTGTCCAGTATTCATATGATTTATGTTCCAGTCTAGGTTTACATTCTTATTTACAGTTCAAATTTCTATTCACATTCAAAGCTCGAGTTTTCATAAATACAACACACGCTTTAGATTTCAAGTTCAATTTCAGAGTTTTAATTAGATCTTTTGGTTCAAATGTCATGTTCTGATTCAGATTCATTACGCAGATTTACATTCTTAGATTCTGATTGGAAATCAAATTCAAAAATATGGTTCACTTCTGGTTTCAGATCTATAATTCATTGTGAAAATCACGTTTCATATACGAAATTCAAATCTAGGCATGTTTCAAAATCACATGCTAAACTGAAAGTTTGAATCATCCAAGCATAAATCGACAATTTCAAGGATTTCAAAGCTATGTAAGATTCAAGTTCAAAACATAATCAAATCTATGAATCAGCATAAAGACGAACTTGTGTGCTGAATTTCCCTACCTCAATGTCGATGTCTTGCTAAATAATGCAAAGGTCCTTATTAATGGTCTCCAACTCTCAGTCTACATCAAATATATGATGATTCATTAGGGATTGATTCAATTTACTACTTCTTCGACGCACATAAGCATTTTCTTAAACATGAGGGAAAAATGGGCAAGTTCATGCAAACTTTGGATGATGAAGAAAATTTCCCATTTTCCAATTCAATTTTTACCTTCAACAGACTTGACTAGTTAAATTGCTTCTCCAACACAGTTATGAGGCTCGCTGTCATCTTTCCAACGCCATGAGACTCATAAAATTTCAAGTTCGGGGTCAAAAGTTATGGCTAAAATATTCAGCCTATGTCAGAATTTTGCTCTAAGTCGCCTTGGCGAGTTTCAAAAGTCGCTCGGGCAAGTTCTTCAAATACCCAACACTTCACTGTTGTGGTAGAATTTTAGTGTACTTGATTTTATTGTGTGGTGAGAACAAATTAAAAATCAAAGTAAAATAAAATAAAAGATGGAAACAACACAACTAAAATAATCCTAAGCCTGCAAGATACAGGGCTATTGTAGCAAGTTTTGATAAGTAAGAGTTTGTCCCACAGAGAAATTGATCTAGAACCCAAAATGGGCTATAATAATAGGCCTCCAAATCTGGCTACATATCTCACAATCCTAAAGAAAGGGAGTTGGGTGTCACAACTACACTAAATAATTTACTAAAAAGAAAAGAAATAAAGTGTAGTCCTATCCTAAGAAAGAGTTATGAAGAAGGTGATGATGGTGTTTAAAAATAAAGATAAAAGGGTGAGAAGTAAGTTTAGGTAAAAGTTCATTCAGTTATACAACTAAGATTTAGGGCTCTCTCTGCAACAAGTCCTTACTGAAGTGCTATCAATAACCTCAACGAGGTAGAAGAAGCCAACTTAACCCATGTCATTTGGGGTGCTCTTAAGGCTATAGTCTGTCCACTCAAATGGCCACAATCTATCCAAAAGAGTCTGTCAAATCCCATTGATTGAGTCAGAATAGCTAACCTAATCCAAAGGAGTGGGTTGATCAAACCTAATCCAATGAATCAAATCAGGCCATGAATACCATTGCAGACAGTATGTTTTCCAGGTTACAAGCTCCCCAAATCTGCGTAAATATCTAGCAGACATTCATAGGAGTTCCAACCAATAAAATCCTATGTGTATTGTTAAAGGCCATCAGCACAATGATGCCAACACATAGGAAAAGTAATAGGTTGAATAAGGACTTAAATTCAGCTAATCATTGCTACAAAAGGCCTGCAATGACTCAACCCCCCCAGTTTGCAATCACCATAGAGAAGCAAGATCTAACATTTGATAGCGGTCAAGTAAGACAGAGGGGAGCCTGTTCCTGCACAATCTCTCACCAGACTACAGGCTCAAGCGTAGAGAAAAAGAATCCATCTCAGATCTGTGACCAAGATTGCCCTAGGGCTATAGTCTGCCCACTCTAATAGTCACAAGCTATCCAAAGAGGCTCCCTTACCCACAAATGATGAGATAAAATATGTAAACTGCTGCTGCCACCATGGTCCTAGGGCTAAAAGTTCAAGCTTCCATGGGCCTTTCAATAAGCTCAAATCCTAAATGCATGTTATAGTCTGAACAAAACTATGGGCAAATAGGAAAATAATAGATTAAGTAAGCATTCAAACACAAATTAAGTAAGCATTCAAGCCCTAATTTTTCAAGCAGATGTGACTGTTACCCTTGGATGTCTTGGGATGCGTGCATCAGGATCCATGCCACGAGAAGTGTGCCTTAGACCTGGGGAAATCCTCAAAAGGTCCTTAAGTTAAGATTGAGAAGTGGAGGGCCTGAGTTTCATGAGGCTGGCTCCTACATATCACTTCTGTGGTACAGCTGTAGAGTGTTCACAGGGTAGAGTTTGGCTTTAAATATTGCTGTCGCGCGTAGTAGGACTTTGGATGATCGCGCAGTTGCTTTAGCTTTGAATGCACCCGTATAGTAGAGCTTCAAATGTTTTCTTTCGTGAGGTACTCGCAAAGATGGCTTTGCATCTCGCTTGGTTCATGGTTAAGCTTCTAGGCACGCGAGAGTTGCACAGGAGAATTTTTGGGCGTCTCTCTCATCCAGAGCCACACGAGAACTTCTTGAGGTCTTTACTGTTGTTTGCGCCAATTGGTCTTGGGAGGTAGTACGCATGGTTGCATTAAGGCTTGAACCTTCTGAGAACTTCAAAAGCTATATTTCTGGAGGCTTAGTGCACGAGAGCTCCGCGAGTTTCTTCACATGTTGCTTGTAGCTGAAGTGCGTGACTATTGCGCGAGAGGTTGATTTGTGATAACCCCTTCATTGAGGTACGTGACTTCTTCACGAGCTCTAATATGCTGCATGTCTTAGTTTCACGAGAGAGTTTTGCTAGTGAATTGAATAGCACTAGGCAGCACCTCAACTGTGTGAGATAAGTCATTGGCTCCTCTGTTGCTATGCACATGCTTTTGTTGGAGCTTCCTCCACTCTCATCTACACTTGGTTCATCTTCTAGACTGTCTTGGCCCATTGTGACATGCAAAATAGTCACCATGGTGTGTACCACCATGATGTTCTATCGCATTCTGGTTCAGCTGTCATCTTTTGCTTGAATTCTCTCTCTTCTTAGCACTAAAAGCATAGACTTTGTGTTAAGCTGCACAATTTATTACTAACTACAAAACAAGCTAAAAAGGAGTTATTAGTCAGCTTCAAGGTCTAGCAAAGGCTAAGTTAAGAGGTGAAAAGTGGTACGTTTCAGTGAATAACATTCACGTTCTCAGGCCAACTCGCCTCAACAAGTTTAGAATGCCACCTGAGTGACCCATCAGAATTACTTAGCACACAAGGTCGCCGAGGCTAGTTTGACAAAAATTCCTAAATCTTCTCTCATGTCATTACCAATCACGCAAAAATCAAGTGCATGCCTACATTATCTTCTCAGGGCTGAAATTTTGCCATCACTTTTCATGCATGCTACCTTTTTGGCTATGGATGATCGGGATTATCGATATTTACCCTACTCACGTGTTCAATCGCTGAAAACCTCGCATGCGATTATCACATTCACGATTTGGGCTCTTTAATCTTTTAGAATTCATGCTTGCATGCTCGTGCAACGATACATACCTTCTAGCGCACGAATTGCACGATCTATGTTGAGGAAATTTGGCATGAAAGCTTTGCTTCCATCCGATGTTCCGATTGACGATCGTACAGCGTCGTAAGGGTCGATGTAGTAAGATCCTCTCACAAGAGATGAAATTTGACACAGATTCAAGTGCTTAGGTTTAAGAGCCTGAGATGAGATGAGTCTCTTCCTTTATCTCTTGCTCTACTTGGTTTTAAATGACCATGCATAGTTTATGAGTGCAAAATTGGTTTTATAACTTTGGGTCTTGATTTGGACTGTAGACTGTACACTTAAGGTTGTGTACGGGCCATCTTATGGCTCTTGCTCCTCCTGCATTCGGTGGTTTTGTATTTCTCCAACTAGAACGCTAAGGAGAATGAGATTCGGGGGAAAGATCTAGGCGATCGGGATTTCACAAAGCAAGTACATGAAGACTGGGAGAAGGGGGTTTTGAGATGGAGATCAAGGGCGAGATCTCATCCAAGGGGAAGATGGGAAGGAGATGGGGGCTTGGTTCTTCCTCATGACTCCTCACTCCTCTCTCTCAACCGGACTTGCAAATGAGGCAATTCTAAAGGGTCCTTGCTTTTATACCAAGTGGAGTTGATTTGTTGTGGGGTTGGTATACCGAACTCGGTGTATGGGCCTATATCTAATGATCAAGCCTTTAGTTGTGTGGACCTTTTCACACACGGGTACATGTAAATTTTGATTAATGGGCTCGGGCTAGGCCTGCCTAAGGTGCATATGATCACCCATGATTTCGTGCAGGCCGTCCATTTTGTTTTAGATTCTTAATTAATTTCAAGGTAATTACTTTTAAATTAAATGTTTGCAGGGGTGGCACGAACCTGGTCCGATCTCGAGATCCAATTCTCAATTCTCAACCAAGTGCATGACGAGGAGAAGTGGCAGGGGCTTTGGTTATACATGGTACCATTTAATCTCCAAAGGTTCTGATTTGGTGAACAATCCATACACAACACTTGGTGTGTGGGCATTTAAAACACCATTGGATCAAGGGGTGGGCACGGTGGTCAGTTGACATGTAGCAATCAGTTTTAAAATCAAAGCGTCGACCGCTCTCGATAGATGGGCACGTGTATGGGTCTTGCATCCAAAGGCCGAACAATAAGTTAATGCGGGCACGTGGAGATCGTTTTAAAAATTTTAGGTCTATAATTCCATATTCTTCCATGTAAATGGGTCACGTTCGTGAGATCAGACTGGTCAAAGTAATTGTCTCCGTGTTAAGGTCAACAATGTCAAATGTCTCTTGTGTGCCCTGATACACCATCAATTATTTAAATCCCTATTTGAAATAGTGACTGATTTGTCTAGGTTATAAGGGGTAGGCTATTTTTGGTTCGTTAGCACACGTAACACCAAGAGAATCTGGTCAGGAAATGTGGGAGTGTTACATCCTCCCCACCTTAAAGAATTTTAATCCTAAATTTTTTTCGGGTGGAATAGCTTCTTGGTAGTTCCGACCAACATCAGTTGCGTTCTCCTCTAGAGTCTATGATTCAGCATCCCCAAAAATCAGGGTCATTACATTCTCCCCACCTTTAAGGAATTTTTTTCCTCGAAAATTCATCTTGGGGCTTATGGGGTGGGGGGGGGGGTCTAATGCAAGAGATATTCGACATCGAGGTCAATATGTCAAATGGACAGGGAAGGTCAGATTGGTGCATCCTGTCAATTTAGAAGTGTCATTTGATAAGAAATTTGACAAGTAGCCACAATTATCTTATCTCTTCTATGTGTCCAGTCATTTGATAAGTGTTCTATAAATCGTGTCTATGCTCACCGATCTCTCTCAAGGTTTGTGTTGCGGGTTGTCACTACCCTATTCTAGGTGTTGGGTCGCTAGATTTGTATGCTGATGAGTTAATGGAGAGTGTACAAAACTCATGATGTGTCAAATAGAAATGAATTTCACATATGATCATCAATTGGAGGTTGCAAAATTAGACAAAGTAAAGAGGAAAATTACCTCAAGTGGCGCTACCACTGGGTAGAGACGCCTCTACTAGCAAATCGAGAGGGACCCGAAATATTGGCCATAGTTGGTGTCTGCTCCCTTCTTCAGGACAATCTCTCACGTGATGTCCTTGTGCGCCACATTTGAGACATGCACCTGTGGACCATCGACACACCTCCATATTAGGGTGTTTCCCGCATCTTGAGCATAGTTCATCTGGTGCGAGCAATTTGTTGAACCCTTGTTGTTTCGGTAGTCGCTGAAAGTGAAAGGCGAAAAGGAGTAGGAGGTCCAACTAAATGTAGCAGTGAATAGGTGGTTTGAGCCAGCTGACTAGGTGCTGGCATCAGGAGCCCCCGTCTCTGACTCACAGGCTCATGGGCATATGGTTGCACTTGACTTGTCATATTCTGACTTTGTTCTTCGCTTCTCTTGTTCATATTTTCGATGTCTCTTTCGGCGATGAGTGCCATTCTCATGACTTGAGCATAAGTTGTCGCCTCAAACAGTGAAATTGTTTCCTTGATCATCGGCCTTAGTCTATATTCAAACTTTTATGCTTTCATAAGTTCAGTGGCCACAAGCATTAGTGTAAATCAGGAGAGTCTAGTGAATTTCAACTCATACTCTTGCAATGTCATTTGGCCTTGCGCCAATATCGTGAAGTGGATCTCCATCTAACGTCGCTCTGGAGCGGGAAAGTACTTCTCATTGAAGACTTCAGTAAACTCAACCCATGTCCATGGTGTCCCTGACACTCGGGTTCTCTCGAAAGACATCCACCATCAAGCTACTCTCCCTCAAGTTGGAATGTGGTCCAACTCACTTTCTCTTCTTCGGTGCATGGGATTCTCCGAAGAATCTTCTCCATCTGGTTTAACCATCGCTCTGTTTCAATCGGATCAGTTGGACCATAGAAGCTAGGAGGTTGCATCTGCCTAAACTCCTAGAATCCTGATGGTCGGCGTCTCTCTGCTAGTAATATAGCTTGTTGGTTGATCACAGTCTCTATCAATTGCTCGAGATGATGGTTATTGCTTCCATCTCCTGTTAAGTAGTGAAAAATACCATTTTTCACTTGCTAACCTGACCTTTGTTGGACCCTTGAGCTGACTAATTAGGTGTTTTAAGTGTGTTTTATAGATAAGCAATAAATTGCAGCTTAGAGTAGATATTCACTTAAAAGAGCCCAAGAAGTACTGTGCTACCCAACAGGAAATGCTTGAGACCAAGTCTAGCTGCAAGGAATAAAGATTGAACCTACTAAGGGGTTGCTGAGTGTTGAACAAAGGAAAAACAACACACCCAAGATGTGTGCCAGCTGTGGAAGCACAAAGCAGAGCTGTCGAGAGGTTCTGAGAGAAAGGAATGAAGCAGTCGAGAGGTTGAATATGTGTATAAGAAGCTGTCAAGAGGTACTAAGTTGAAAAGATGAAGATCTCGAGAGGTTTTAGCACCTACCGAGAGGTTGGAAGTACAAATGTGGATCCTGTCAAGAGGATACTTCAAGGTACAGATGAAGTCGAGAGGTTCTAGATACTTATCGTGAGGTTCAACTGAACCTATCGAGAAGTGCAAGATAACCTGTAGACAACTTACCTGAATCAACGCTCATTCTCGTAAGAATTGAGCCAACCTGTTGAGAACGTCACTGGAGAATGTATAACAAGTCGACAAGTTGATTATAACTCATCGATAGGATGAATGAAGAACTGCACAGAAGGAGAAGAATGGTTTCTAATCCTATCGACTAGTGCAAGCTAACCCTCTCGAGTAATCTACAATCCTATTGAGAAGCATACAAAAGTTGTCGAAAGCCAATGCAACCTATCAACGTGAACATAAAGTAGATCCAGAACCTGTCGAGTGGTTCCCTGAACCTGTCGACACTCATTTTGACAACTTCTTAGTGCTTCTCCTTCAGCAACTACCAATTACAGAAGTTTATGCACACATCCCAAAGCATGTCAGCGACCCCCGAGGTTATTTTTAACATTCAACTATGCATGATTGGAAACCCTAACGGCCTCATGTGCATTTACCAGATGAGAGCCAATGAGAGAAGAGCTTTTAGAAGAGAAATTGGCCACATCAGCATCCCAGAATAACAAAATTATTCTCATGGGCTCTGATTGCCTGAAATGGATCTGAGGACAGAGGAGGAGAGTATAACAGCTTGAAGAAATTACATTGAACACATCCAAAATTCGAGAGAACCAGAGCCTAATTCCATACCCATCTTCTCCAAACTCCCTCTCGCTTCCTTCTTCTCCCATTCTCTCTTTAGCCAATCATGGTTGGCTAAACTCTTTTCAGTAGTTAGGGTGAGGTTTAGAGCTATAAGTTAAGAGTTTTAGAGACTTGAAAAGGATTGTATGTTGTACAGATTGTAGATCTGAGAACAATAGGATTGTAAGTTTTATGATTGTAATGTAATTGTGGATTTTAAAAGTGATTCTGATCTATATTTCACTTTTTCGTATTTGATTTCCCTGGGTTAGATATTCCTATAGATGCCAGCCAGAAATGAGGAGCCGGTTGCCTGGCATTCGCAGCATCTGCAATAGCTTTCCTGCTCTAATCAAGATCCTTGGAGTGGAACAATCTCTAGGATGGTCTGTGACCATTAAAGTGGACATGCCATAGCAATAGGATTGCTTCAATTCTCTGGTTGAGATTGGATTCTTATACCTTACATCTACCAAAAATGGAGAGCTTATAGGCAGATGGAGGATTGTAGCAAATCTAACCTATGCATTACCTTTGATTCCTTTGATTTTTAGTAAAAGACCAAAACCCCTAGCTGTTGTTCTCCATCTTTTGAGTTTTACTTTATTTTTGTTTTCTCATCTCTGTGTTTAATCAAGTTTGGATTAATAACATTTAATTTTTGTAGGTGTAGTAAAGTGACAAACCCTAGAAACCTCTCCTCCTTCCTGCTTTGAGTTTGGCTTAATTTAGGATAGAGTGCCAGATCTACCATAGATCTGGAGATTTACCATCCTTTAAAACATATTTTCCTGTGGGCATACCCTTACTTACCTATCAAAACTTATTGCACAGCCCTGGATCTTGCAAGACTACTTGCTTGCCTTGAGACCATTTTTGCTGTAGTTCACTATTTTAACCCCTCAATAATTATGAGGCAGGCAGGACAAAAAGTTTTTTGCGCCACTACCGGGGATCTATGTTTTTAAAAGTGGTAAATCTTAGTTTTCTCATTTTTAGATTTAAATTTTTCATTGACTGTTAAGTATTTGATTAATTATTTCTTTAGTCTTTATTGTAGTTTCACTCTGTTTCAGATCTGGATCTGTGGAGCTAAGAGGAGCTTTGTATCACTTAGAAGAACTAGCATTGCTTAAGTTTGCATCTCTTAATTTTGTTTACATTCCTAGATCTGTAGTTGAGTAGATTTGCAGCATTAGTTGTCTGTCTTGTGATTATTTTGTTGATCTTTGTACTATGATTTTTGGTGTCGTACTTGATTTCTGTCATGTGTATGCTTGGGAGGAGATCTCTTAATATAAAGATTGCCCCTGTGAATCTTGAAGTCGAAAGACTTCTCAAACCTAAGCATCCTGTACACACTTATGTGGCTGATAATCCTGCAATGGGTGAAAAACCTAGAACACTGAAAGAATTCAATGCACCAGGGGTGTACAATTCCCCCTTCTGCATTCAATTCCTTGTTGTTCAAGGAAACTATGAGATCAAGTCTTCAATCATACCATGGCCTGTGCAAAGAAGACCCATATAAGAATATTGATGAATTTTTAGGACTATGCACTACATTCAATATTATAGGTTTGGGGGAGGAAGCAACCAGGTTGAGATGCTTTCCATTTTCACTAAAGGATAGAGCTAGAACTTGGTTGTCAATGCTCCCAACTAACAGTATTCAATCCTTAAATGACCTTCAATGGCAGTTTTTGGCCAAGTTTTGCTCCATGTCCAAAACAAGTCAGTTGAGGAAGAGCATTATCTCATTTGCTCAAGCCCCAATTGAAGATTTTCACCAAGTCTGGGAGAGATTTAAAGAACTCCTGAAGCAATGCCCTCATCCCCAAATTTCTGAATGGCAACTTGTCCAGAGTTTCTATCAAGAAACTGATCTCAAAAGCTAGGATATGGTTGATGCCTCTTGTGGTGGTACATACCTCCACAAGACAGTAGATGAGGCTTGGGAGTTATTTGATATCATCAGTGAAAACTCCATGCAAAGGGAGACCTCGGCAAGAGATGTTGAGACCCCTAGATTGGTGAGAGAAAATACTACCAGAGGGAAAATGTATGAGGTGAGTGGACATAATGATTTGGAGAGGAAAGTGGACAGCCGTACCCAACAGTTTGATAAGCTCATGAGAGCAATGTAGTCTCCAATGGCTGCTAAAGTGGAGGAGGCATGTATCATAGGCCAGTCCCTCACTCACTTCCATGAGGAATGTCCTTCAACTGCCCAATTTCTAGATTTTGTGGTGGAGCATGTGAATGCTGCTCAGTCCTATGGGCAACAGCCTATTGCTGGCTATCATTGGAGAAACCACCCCAACTTGAGGTGGAGACAAGATAATTTTCAAAACCAGCAGTAGCCACTAGAGTCCATGCCGAACCATACCAGCAGAATTACTTTCCAAGGCCCCAATACCAATAGCCTATGCCCCAGCCAAATGTTTAGCCTGTGCATCAAAGTGCACAGGCCCCAGCACCCCCTAGGTCCCTCACATTTGAAGAGCAACTTCTGGCTTCACTGTAGAATTTGGGCCCTTTATCTGAAACTATTAACTCTCATAGTCAAAGCATCAAGAAGATAGAGGATCACCTTGGTCAGCTATCCAATTCTTTGGCTAGGAGAGAAGAGGGGAGACTGTCCAGTCAGCCCATGAACAATCTAAAGGGACAATACATAGTTGGTGAGACTCCTTCCCATGAAGAAGTCAAATCTTTCACCACCTCGAGGAGTGGGAGCTGGTGGATAACCAAGTTGGTATTGAGCCTGATGAGTCAAGTGAAGAAAATGAAGAAACAACTAATAAAAAAATGCAGCAGGAGCAGCATATAAAAAGTAAGGGGAGTGATGTGCCCCAACAGAAAATTGAAAAAAAAAATAAAGAAAAATCTGATGAACTTGCTAAGGCTGCAAATGGGAGGACAGTTCCCCATTTGCCATTTCCTAACGCATTGAAAGCAACTTCTCCTTTTGACAAAGGGAATGCTAAGGTTGAGGAAATGATGAAAACTTTCAAACAATTAATGATCAACTTGCCTTTACTTGATGAAATCAAGCAAGTTCCAGCCTATGTAAAATTTTTGAAAGAATTGTGCACCCACAAAAGATGGTCTAAGATACATTTATCCAAGAAGGCCTTTTCAGCTGAAAAGGTGAACCAAGTGTTGTCTATTGCAACTCCAACCAAGCTTCAAGACCCTCGAGTTCCCACAATCCCCTACATCATTGGGGATCATACTATTGAGAAGGCCTTATTAGACCTGGGAGCTAGTGTGAATTTGCTTCCATACTCAGTTTATGATAAGCTGGGCCTAGGAGAGTTGAAGCCCACACATATGGTCTTGTAACTAGCTGACAGGTCTGAGAGGAAACCAATGGGAATTATAGAGGATGTATTAATTGGAATTGATAAATTCTTTTACCCAACTGATTTTTTTGTGCTAGATATGGAACCAAGCAGGTGTGCTACCTCCATCCCCGTGATCTTGGGCAGGCCATTTTTGGCCACTGCAAATGCATGTGTACAATGTAGATAAGGAGAAATGGAGATAATTTTTGGCAATATGATAGTCAAGTTGAATGTGTATGATGCAGCCCATCCACCTCATTTGAATAAGGAGGATTATTTTGCTATTGATGTATTGGATGAACTTGTGGAAGAGCCTTTTCCCAAGCTGCTGCATTGAAATGTTCTTGTGATGATTTTGGTGATGTTTTTGAAAATGTGGTGGAGCCTGTACTGACCATCCGCTATCATGAACCTCCATGACATGACTGAGTTTCAACAAATATATATTATGTATAATAACTTATGTCTTTGGTTATTTATTTTTGCTTATTTTTTTTATTTTTGTTTCAGTTCTGTGTGGTATTGTACATAAATTCTCCATGTATGTTAGTACCTCAGGTAGGAAAATGAGTCAAAGTCATGAAGTGAACAGAGTTGGAGTGTCAAATCTATTGGGGAATGAACTGGGAACTGATTACAAGCCTCTTTCAACTGAAATACAACCTGTCGATAGGTTCTATGAACATGTCGACAGGTTCTGAGAGTTCCCAGTCTGCATTTTGACAAGATCTAGAAGCTGTCAAGAGGTGTAAATTAATTCTCGATAGGTTCTGAAGATGTAAAGTTGATTATCGAGAAGAACTGTGAAGGTTTCGACAGGTTCTGATGGTTTTAGTTGAATTCTCTACAGGATCAGAATACTTATCGAGAGGTTTACGTGTTGGATTTAAAGTAGCTGTTGAGAGGTTCTGTGAACCTCTCGAAATAATCCTCTTTACAACCTTGAACCTGTCGACAAGATGGAATGAACCTCTCGAAAAGCTGGCTTCTGTCTTCTTGAACTCGTCGACAGGATTGTGTGGACCTCTCGCGAGGATCTATCACTTTGCACTTCTCGACAGGATGCATCAACCTGTCGACGACTTGCCCCAACCCTGTCGAAGCTCATTCCCCATTGTTTTTAACCTAACGACCACTCCACTTTTGCCATTGGATAGCTTCTTTCCGAGTTTTAAGGTTTCTCATGTGATTTTTCCATTTTTTCTTTTTCTCTCTCTACCTCACTAGTTGGTACTCTAAATACGTTGCCACTACTCCAACTGCTTTAATTTATTCGAGGCTACATTTTGCACCTAGTCTGAGTTGATTTGGCGCCGTGCACAGCGTGATATGAGAAACCCTAGCCTTCTATTGGTAAGTTCTTCAACTTTTCCTTGTGATTTCCAAGCTTGGCATTTCAATTTTTATTTTGTCCGGGTCATTTGAGCATTCAAGAGGTCTTTGTGGTGATTGCTATTGAATTAGTGGTGATTGATATTGTGTTGATTGAGTAATGGCTAATCAAGAGGACACCTTCGCTAATCTTTGGAAAGTGCCTTCTAAATCTGCCACCAAAGCCACTAGGAAGTCCAGTAGGCAAATCACAAAGCCTAAGGAAACCCCACATGCAAAAAGGAAGCTTGTCATGGATGAAGCTGAGAAAACCGTTAATACCAAGAAGGCCAAGAAATCTAAGGCCCAAATTAGTGCAGACATTGTTGAGGAGGCCCTTGAGACACAACCTAACCTAATGCCTGAAATTCCTGAGGGTGAGCCTAACCTTGAATTAGAGCCTGAAGTCCCTTTTCTCAAATCCACACCCAATGAATTTGTGGATGCATTTGGTCTGATCCCAGAGACTATTGTTACACCCCCTATTTCTCTAACGTAGAGGAGTGTCAGGATGCTTTGAATTATTTGGTGAAGGCAAGGCTAACACCCATGTTGAGCCCACTGAATGAAAAATCTTACCCAAGGCTGGTTAGGTTGTGGTATCAGAATCTCAGGAAACAAACCAAGCCAGATTCAATTAAGCCTTGCCTTATCATTTTGATTGATTATATGGAGTTGGTGGTGGATTACAGAGATATAGGGATAGCATTGGGGGTCCCTACTATTTTTGATCCAGTGTATGGCCTGGCTGCACTTGAGAATGTCTCCTTCAAAACAATGGCTAGGCACCTCACTCAAGGCATTGTGGGGACTGGGGAGTCAATTATGAGAAGAGATTTATACCCCAATATGCATTTCATTCATTCAATTTTGAGAAAAAACGTCTATGTGAGTGGGCACCAACAAGTGAGGAGAGTGCCAATAGTGGATGCCCTATATTTCTTCTCGAAGGGCCAATTCATAAATGCTGCTCATTTGGTGTTTGAGGCCATAGTGGATGTGAATGATCCAGCTTATGGCCTGGCTACACCTGGCCTATAGCAAGCTCATTACTGCCCTGCTCAAGAGAAAAGAATTTATTTTCAAAGAGGGGGTGGAAGTGGAGAAGGTGACCCCTAAAGCATTTGGGAAGAGGGCATGGTCTGTCAGTAGGACTTTCATTGGGAAGAGCAAAAGCAAATCTGTGGAGAATCTTAAAAGGGAGGCACCTCAAGTGGCCAGCTCTACAGCTGCTTCTTTGATTCCCTCAGCACCTGCAGTCATCCCCTCCATTCTAGTTGTTACCCCTAGTTTCTCCATCCCATCAGCCTCTCTACCACCCACCTCATTTCCCCTACCTTCCATTCCAGTCTCCATACCTCCTAGCACCTCAACCTCTCATTCCACCATCACCACATCAACACCACTATCTTTTCCTTTTACCATTGCCCTAATCCCTACCTTACCTTCACTCACCACTTTAGCCAACCCATTCATATTAGCCGCTCCACCTTTGAGCCCTGCACCAGATTCATCAGCTGGCCCAGCCACTTCTTCCCCTCCATCCATTCCCTTTGAATTTGACCCCATTTTCTCCATCTCACCTCCACACACCCAAGACTAGTTGACCAGTGAGGGTTATTCATCACTGATAATGTCCATTATGGACAATATTGGGCATGAGTACACCCCACTACCAGATTCTCCAAATCCCACCTCTCCACAACCTACCCCATCACCCACCTGTTGAGAACTAGAAAATACCATTTTCCACCCCTTAACCTGAGTCTTGATAGACCTTTGAGAGTACTAAATAAGTATTTTCAGCATTTGTTTTACAGCTAACAATAAAGTCAGGCTTAACCCTGAAAACAGCTTAAAAGTGCCAAAAAGATGATGACTCATGCGAATCTAGTGGAAGAAGGAGAAGGGACAAACTCACTGCCTGACAAAATGCCTAAACTAAAGAGGACAAAGGCCTGATCTCAACCTGGAAAGAGGTTTAGAGCTATTCGAATAGAAGAATGCATTACATAATGCTTTTCGAAAAGTTAGAAAAGAACCAGAACTTTTCGAAAAGACCCTAAACTTTGCGAAAAAAACTAAAAGCTCCAGGCTTAATTTTCGAAGAGCACCTGAACTCTTCGAAAGGATTTCTGACCTATTCAAAAAGAAGAGAACTCCTTATGCAAGACGAGTCGAAAAGAGCTTCAGAAGTCATAGTACCTTGCGAAAAGTTCTCCAAACTGTGCGAAATGGTATTCTGAAGATTCCCAGCATCTGTAAGGGTAATTTAGTAATCTCTGCATGTGCCCCAATGCATTTAAAAACCCAGGGACATTCTAAAAGATTCTAAGCATGAACCAAAGGCATATTCCACCCCATGTGAACACCCGAAGATGAAATCACTTGGCGGGAACTTCTAGAAGCTCTAACAGATTTTTGAATTACATAACAGAATTGATGCTTCTATCATCTGATTGGCTGAACCAGATCAAGAAGTTCTGATTGGCCAGAACTGATCTAGATCCTTGTGCTCGACTCCTATTGGTTGATATAGATCTAACCAATTCTGATTGGTTGATACACATCTGAGCTAGACTTGGGGAAAACTATAAATAGATGAACCCCTTGCCCAATTTGGGTATCCAAATTTTGAGTTTCACTTCTGTCGCCCCATTTCCAATTCAAATATCTTGTCTGAAACTTCTGTAATAGCCTAGCTTTTATTTGTAAATGAGAACTGTGAGATACTTCTGTAATTCAAGTGAGAATTATATTCAAGACTACAAATCCGAGAGTTGTTTAAGCTGCGCTCTGTAATTGTAATGGTGAATTTGAAAAGGTTGCTGTCAATAGTACGTTCTCAATCAGATTCGTGTTGAGGGTTCCCTGTGATCTCCTTATTCATTAGATTCCTTTAGATTTACTGTTTTTATAGCAATTTCCCTTAATTCATTATCCCTGTGAGATGCTTCGTTTGTAACCTAATTTCTCACATCATTTGTAGTGGGGTTTTTTGTTTTGAATCAAGGATTCGGATTGAAGACATGTGGATGATCTGTGTCCATTGAAGTGGACAGACCATAGCCACAAGTTCAGCTCAATTCTAATCCTTGAGTTGGATTACTTTCTCTTGCATCTGTGCTGGTAGCCAGATGAAGATTTGATATTATCTCATCTCCTTTACACTAATTCTCATTCTGCAATCAAGTACTAAATCGAAGTTAGATATTATTTCTCCATTCTTATTAATTTGCACCAAATTCCCCCAACTCGGATCTGGATCATTTAGTTTAATTTTTACTTTTATCATTTAGTTAATGTGACAAATTCAACCTCCCATCTTATGTGCTTTGTAGATAGGATAAGAGGTCAGATCTGGTAGCTCAGATCTGAAGGTTTATCTTACATTTTAAATCAATTCCCTGTGGACGATCTTTTACTCACTTACATTTAAAACTTGCTACAATTGGCCCTAATCTTGCTGGCTAATTAAGTTCTCTCTGTGCTGATATTTCTTTATTCTTTTTAGTACAATTCATCATTTGTAAATCTGTTTTCAAAACACAAATAAATCATGCACACTTAGAACAACAACAAGTTTTTAGCGCCATTGCCGGGGAATTTGATTTTAAAATTGGTTGACCTAAGGTTTTTTTTTTTTTACATCAGTGCTAACTGTTCTGTTGTTTAAATTTGTGCAGTTACATTTGAGCTTGGAGTCTACTCAGTTTTGAAGGTTTGCTTTGCATAATTTTTTTTCTCCCTATTTTTGTGTTGTATGTTTGGTGGAAGGATTCTCAATCCTGAGATTGTCCCTCTAAATTTAGAAGTGGAAAGGCTACTAAGAACCAGACAAACATCACAGAATTTTGCTGAGACTACTACTATGGGTGAGCAACCTAGACTTTTGAGGGATTACTTTGCACCTGGTGCATATAATTCCCCATTTTGCATTCAATTTCCTACTGTTGAAGGAAATTATGAAATCAAATCATCAACTATCCAGATGCTTCCTTCCTTCCATGGTTTGAGTAAGGAAGATCCATACAAGCATGTAGATGAATTCTTGCCTCTTTGTACCACATTCAACATAGCTGGACTGGGTCCAGAGGCAACCATGCTTAGGCTCTTTCCTTTTTCATTAAAGGATAAAGCTAGAGCATGGCTGTCCATGTTGCCACCGAACAGCATTACTTCTTGGAATGATTTGCAATGTCAATTTTTAGCCAAATACTTCCCTATGTCTAAGACCAGCCAGTTGAGACAAAATATTGTTTCTTTCTGACAACACTCAACTTAAACTTTTCATGAAGCATGGGAAAGGTTTAAAGAACTTTCAAGGCAATGTCCTCATCATCAAATTCCCCGATGGCAGCTTGTTCAAAGCTTCTATCAGGGAATTGATCAAAAGGGCAAGAATATGGTAGATGCTTCCTGTGGAGGCACCTATTTGCAAAAAAAGTTGAGGAGGTCTGGGACCTATTTGAAGTGATTGGTGAAAATTCAACTCAACAGGAATCTTTTTCAAGAGACATTGAGCATCCTGCTCGGTTGAACAATCAACAGACCACCAACGGAAAGATTTATGAGATGAATGAGTTGGAAAGAAAATGGATAATTTGACCACTAAATTTGATAGATTGATGGACTCACTTAAAAATCCAATGGTTGCAAGAGTAGAGGAGGCATGTCTGATATGCCAGTCCCCTACTCATTCACATGATCAAGGTCCAGCTGCACCACAGTTCCCAGATCTAGTGGTGGAGCAAGCTCATGCTTTCTTAATCGCTTGGATGACATCTGATCAAATGAATATGCATGGAGAGGGCACCACAATTTAAGGTGGAGCCAAGGCAATTATCAATCATAACAGTAGCAGCAACCAAAGAATCAAATACCTTTCAAAATTGCTCAGCCTTACCAGCAGAATTTTTATACCAAGCCAAATTTTTAGCAGCCCATTCCACAACAGATGGCACAACACATGCGACAATAACTCCAGTTCAAACCCCTTCCAAATCCCCTTCTTTTGAAGACCAAGTTCTAACTTCACTCCATAATTTAGGGTCTTTAACTCAGACTGTAAACTTTCACAGTCAGAACATAAAGAAGATTAAAGAAACATTGGGTCAACTTTCAAATACTTTGGCCAAAAGAGAAGAAGGCAAGTTACCCAGCCAACCATTGAACAATCCTAAAGGACAGTTTATGGTTGGAGATGCCTCTGTTTCACATGAAAAAGTAAAAGCTATCACTACTTTGAGAAGTGGAAGAATTGTAAATAACAATGTGAATCCTGAAAAAGAAGAAGAAAAAATTGAGGAAACTGCTAGAGATATGCAGCAGGACCAGCATGATGTTAGCATTGGGGGTACTGATGTACCTTAGAAAAATAAAAAAAATGAAAAAACAAAAAATCAAAACTATTCTGGTAATGATTCTAAAGCTATAAATGAAAGACTAGTTCCTCACTTGCCATTTCCCCATGCCATGAAATCTGCATCCCCTTTTGATAAAGGGAATACAAAAATAGATGAAATGATGGAGACTTTCAAGAAAGTCAAGATAAATCTACCTTTGCTTGATTCAATCAAACAAGTCCCAGCATATGCAAAATTTTTTAAAGATATTTGCACTCATAAAAGACAATCAAGGATACAGTTATCCAAGAAGGTCTTTGCTGCAAAAAGAGTTCAACAGATTTTGCCCATTGCCACACTGCCTAAACTCCAAAATCCTGGAATCCCCACAATCCCTTGCATTATTAGGGAACATACCATTGAGATGGCTTTATTAGATTTGGGTGCTAGTGTCAACCTGCGTCCATATTCTGTATATGAGAAACTAGGTTTGGGAGAGTTAAAACCCACTCATGTGGTGTTACAACTAGCAGACAGATCTGAAAGAAAGCCAGTGGGGATGATTGAGGATGTATTGGTAGGGGTAGATAAGTTTTTCTATGCTGCTGATTTTCTGGTATTGGATATGGAACCTACAAAAAGCAGAACTTCCATCCCTGTCATTTTGGGGAGACCATTCCTGGCTACAGCCAATGCTTGCATTCAATGCAGGTCTGGTATTATGGAAGTCTCTTTTGGAAATATGAAGGTAAAGTTAAATGTCTACAATGCAATTACACAGCCTCAATTCAGTTCTGAGGAATGCTTTCTTGTTGATTTGTTGGATGAACTGGTAGAAGAGACTTTACCACAGATTTTGCAGTGTGTAGATTTAACCACTGATTTTAAAGATGCTTGGAGAAATGCTTTGGAAGAAACAGTTTGTACCTCAAAGCCTAAGGAAGTTAATGCTATGCAAGGAACTCATGATCAATTAGCAAGGTTCTCTTCATGGAGACCTGCTATTCTTCCGCTTCCACAAACAGCCAAGGTACCTTTGTTACCTTCTTTTCTCAGGCCACCTGATGTAGAGTTGAAACAGTTGCCAGAAAATTTGAAATATGTGTTTTTAGGAGACCATAAAACATTGCCTGTGATTATTTCTTCTTCCCTCACTCAGGAGCAGGAGGAAGAGTTGTTCATTGTATTAAAACAGCATAAGAGGGCAATTGGCTGGACTATTGCTGATTTGGGAGGAATCAGTCCAGCTGTTTGCATGCATAAAATTCACTTAGAAGAAGATGCAAAGCCTTCTAGAGAAATGCAAAGGAGGCTGAATCCTCATATGCAAGATGTGGTCATGAAGGAGGTTGTTAAGTTGTTGGATGCAGGGGTCATTTACCCCATCTCAGATTCAGCTTGCGTGGCACCTACACAAGTGGTACCTAAGAAATCGGGGATTACTGTGGTAACCTCAGAGTCTGGTGAGCTCATTTCAACCAGACAAACCACTGGTTGGAGGGTCTGTATTGATTACAGAAAGCTCAATACAATGACCAGAAAAGACCATTTTCCTCTTCCATTTATTGATCAAATTTGAGATAAGCTAGCAGGAAAAGTTTATTATTATTTTCTAGATGGTTACTCTGGTTACAACCAGATTCCTGTGTATCCACAAGACTAGGAAAAGACCACATTCACTTGCCCCTTTGGCACTTTTGCCTATAAGAGAATGCCTTTTGGTCTTTGTAATGCTCCTGCTACCTTTCAAAGTGCATGTACTCCATTTTCTCTGATATGATTGATCAATTTATGGAGATTTTTATAGATGATTTTTCAATATATGGAGACAGTTTTGTCCAGTGTTTACATCATCTCAACTTGGTGTTACAGAGATGTGAAGAAACCAATCTAGTTTTGAGTTGGGAGAAGAGCCATTTCATGGTCACCCAAGGCATTGTCCTTGACCATGTTGTCTCCCACAAGGGCATTGAGGTAGACAGAGCAAAAATTGATTTAATTGCACATTTGCCACCTCCCAAAACTGTTAAACAAATCAGAAGTTTTCTGGGGCATGGTGGATTTTACAGGAGGTTCATTAAGGACTTTAGTAAAATATCCAAGCCTCTTTGTCATTTATTGTGCCAAGAAGTCCCTTTTGTTTTCAATAATGAATGCCTGAAGGCATTTGAATTCTTAAAAAATTGTTTGATTTCAGCCCCAATACTACAGTCTCCAGATTATTCACTGCCTTTTGAGCTGATGTGTGATGCATCAGATTATGCTTTGGGAGCTGTTCTTGGGTAGAGAAAGGATAAGCTGCCTCATGTCATAGCTTATGCCAGTAGATCAATGATTGATGCACAGCTCAATTACACAACAACGGAGAAAGAGCTACTGGCAGTTGTTTTTGCCTTAGAGAAGTTCAGGTCATATGTTTTGGGTTCACAAATTGTGGTGTTCACTGACCACTCAGCCCTGAAATACCTTCTGTCTAAGAAGGATACCAAACCAAGATTAATCAGGTGGATCCTTCTATTACAGGAGTTTGATTTACAGATTAAAGATAAAAAGGGTGTGGAAAATGTGGTGGCTGACCACCTGTCTAGAATTTTAACTGCTGAGATTGATAGGTTGCCTATAAATGAATCTTTCCCTGATGAGCAACTTTTTGCTATCAGTATACACACCCCTTGGTTTGCAAATATAGTCAACTTTTTGGCTACTGGAAAGACCCCTCAACACTGGAATAAAATGAATAAAGATCTTTTCTTCTCAAAGGTTAAACATTTTATTTGGGAGGATCCTTATTTGTTCAAGATTTGTGCAGACCAAATAATTAGAAGATGTGTCCATGAGGAAGACTTTCATAGCATACTCTCCATGTGTCATGAACAGGCCTGTGGAGGTCATTTTAGTGGAAACAAAACTGCTGTAAAAGTTTTACAGTGTGAATTTTATTATTTTTTCAAAGATGCTGCTAACGACCTTGTAAGTCTTGTCAGAACTGCTAGAGATTGGGCAGCATTTCCAAAAGAAATTCAATTCCTTTACAGCCCATTTTGGTAGTTGAATTGTTTGATATTTGGGGGATAGATTTTATGGGACCTTTTCCTCCCTCAAATGATTTTAATTTCATCTTAGTAGCTGTGGATTAGGTATCCAAATGGGTTGAAGCCACATCCACTAAAACCAATGACCACAGAGTTGTCCTGAAATTCTTAAAGGACAACATCTTTTCCAGGTTTGGTTCCCCCAGAGCCATTATCAGTGATGGGGGAAGCCATTTTTGTAACAAGCATTTTGAAGTTCTATTGAAAAAGTACTCTGTGACTCACAGAGTAGCTACTCCATATCATCCACAGACCAGTGGACAGGTGGAGATTTCTAACAGAGAACTCAAACATATACTGGAAAAGACTGTGAAGAAGGACAGAAAAGATTGGTCCCTTAAATTGAATGATGCATTGTGGGCATATAGGACAGCCTATAAAACCCCAATTGGCATGTCCCCATTCAAATTGGTCTATGGTAAAGCATGCCATTTACCAGTGGAGTTAGAATACAAGGCCTTTTGGGCTATTAAAACCTTGAACATGGATCTTACTACTGCTGGTAATCACAAAAAACTACAGCTTGCTGAGTTGGAGGAGCTGAGAATGGATGCATACACCTGTGCAAGATCCTACAAAAAAAAAGTTAAGGCTTTCTATGATAAAAATCTGTTGAGAAAAGAGTTCATAGCTGGTTCCAAGGTATGGCTATTCAACTCAAAACTTAAGTTTTTTCCTGGAAAGCTAAGATCCAGATGGGAAGGGCCATATACTGTCATTCAAGCATCTCCTTCTGGGGCTATTGAAATTATGGACCCACGTAATGGGAGAACCTTGAAAGTAAATGGTCAAAGGCTCAAACCATGCATTGAAAATACCCTGGAGCCTGTGCTGACCATCTACCATCAAGAGCCTCCACAAATCTGATGTTAAACAACTGTATCATATGTATTTTACTTGTGTTTATTTTGTAGTTTTTGCATAGTTTATTTCTCTCTATTTTTAGTCATGTTTTACACTCAATTCGAGAAGTTTACAATATGTGAAAAATCAATTCGCAAAGAAAAAAAAATTTTCTTTTCAAAAAGTTTAATTTCCATTTCGAAAAGGATCTGGACCTGTAACTAACTGCTAGAAAAGAATGATTTGCTTTTCGAAAAGATGGTTCTGAAGCCTTTGCCTTTTCGAAAAGATGGTTCTGAAGTCATTTGCTTTTCGAAAAGTTGTTTCTGAAGCCATTTGCTTTTCGAATGGTACTGATGCCATTCTCCTTTGTAAAAAGGACTGTTTTGAACTTTGTAAAGACTTCAAAGATGCTTTGCGAAAATCATTTTGAGCATATTTAAACCCTTTCGAAGCAAGGATTTCATATTCGAAAGCCTTCCCAGAGTGTCCTATTTCACAGAAAACCCATTTTCCTTCCATCCCTCCGTGCTTTTAGAGTTCAGATCCAATTTCCTTCATAATTGTTCCACTGATTAAGCTTGAAGAGAGGGACTCTTTGCTTCTAATTCTGGAGGATTTAATCAAGCGATCAAAGATTTCAAGCAAAACCCTAGATTTCGGTATTTTTTCTTTGCATATCCTCTGTTTGTGTTTTGCAAAGTTGATTTCTGTATCAACATACATCGTGTGAGATTCAAACAAAGTTTTAAAATGGGGAAAGCTGAAAAATCACTGGCTGCAATGTTCCCAAAGTCTTCTGCTAAGAAAGTTAGCAAACCCTCCACAAAAGGAAAAGCCAAAACCTCAGCCAAAAGGAAACTGTCGATGGATAAAACTAATATGATTAAGAAAGGGAAGAAGGTTAGACATGAGGAACCCATCCCAACAGCTGCTCCTAGTCCTAAGCCTGAGCTTCCTCCTCTGCCTATGCATTTGGTAGTGCCAAACCCATTCACTGAAGCTCAAAAGCTGATTCCAGAGCTTATTGTTGATGAGAACTTTTTCTCAAGCAAACCTGATTGTAAGCTATCATTGAACTACATCAGGGATGCTTCAGCGACAAATATTCTAACCCTCTTCTAGAAAAAATTTATCCAAGGATGGTGAGATTATGGTACCAAAACATGGTAAAAGTATTTGAGAAGGATCTTTGATGTAATACTTATGAAGACATTGGAAATGCCTTGGGGATACCATTTCAATATGATCCTGCTGGTCCATTAGCTGCACCAGAAACAACATCTTTTAGAGAAATGGCTGCCCATCTAACCAAAGGCATAGTTGGAAGTGGGCAGTCCATCATGAGGAGAGACTTAGAACCCCACTGTTTGTTGTTGGATTCCATTCTGAGAGGGTGTTTTTATGTCACTGGGCATAGTCAGGAAAGAAGGACACCCATTTTGGAGGCCCTTTTCCATTTTTCTAAAGGACAATTCTTCAATGCTCCTATGCTAATTTTTGAAACCATGGCTGACATCAGTGCCAAGATGAAGAAGGAACAGAAAATAGCTGGCATACCATTTGGAAGGCTAATCACAGCCATGCTAAGGGCTAAATTTGACATTGATGAGCAAGAGCCATTTGAGATTATCTCCCATAATGCATTTGGGAAGAGGGCTTGGACTACAAGCCAAACCATATTGAATAAAATGAGGGACGAGGTTGAGCCAGCCCCTGCAGCTGCCATTGAACTTGCTATACCTGAACCAGCCCCTGCAGCTGCCCAAGAATTTGCTATACCAGACCCTGAGGTGACCAGCTCTTTAGCTGCACCTATTTCACTTGCAGCTGACATTGAACAAGTTGCCATTCCTGAGGTGACCAGCTCTTCAGCTGCACCCATTGTTGAAGAGGTCATCATCTTACCCACTTCACCTAGCACAGCTCCTATTCCTTCACCCATTCCAGCAGTCCCATCACTCATAACCACCATAATTCCAATTGCAGACTCTCCCTCTACACCAATCACTCCAGCCATACTCACACCACCAACTTCCCCTAACAATGTCCAAGATATGGCCACAGATTTTGTTGAACAATCTCCTAGCACTCCCCTTCTCCAAAGCTTCTCAGGTTCACTTGCTCATTCAACTCATACACCTAAAATCACTCATACCCCTGAACCTGAGATATTCGCAACAGAGGCCTATTCATCTTTGATGAGATCTATTTTGGAGAATATTGGGCTTGAATCTATTCCCATACCTGACCCTCCTCATTTCACCCATTTGGCTACTTCCCGCTTTACAGCCATTTCACCCATTGCCCCTCAACCATCTATATCAATGGTACCAGCCCCTACTTTGCGTACCACACCCACACCTGACACAATTAGCCAAATCTTTACCTTTCTCCAATCCATCCAAGCCCAACTACAAATCAACACAAACAACCAGTCTGTGACAAATTCTATTCTAAATACCTTGGCATCCACATCCCAAACAACCACCTTAGCCACTGCACCTTCTGTTTCTGACCAAGCAACCCAAACAGATCTAGAGGTAATAGTTTTAGATCCACTACCTCCCATTTCTGACCAAGCTACCCAAACAGACCCTGAGGTAGTACTTTTTGATTCCCCTCCACCTTTCCTCAATATCTCTGATCAAGCTACTCAAACTGACCCTGAGGTCATACTTTTGGACTCCTCTTCTCCCACCCCCACTGCTGGGATACCTATGGTCCCCTACCACTCCCTTCCCATTCCCAGATTTGCCACTCTCAAAAGGGCTATGGAAGAGAACCCTTATATCTTTCACGATGTCCTCAAGGGATTAGCTGATCTGCAAGCTTACATTAAGACCCCTTACGAGGACCAGATTCGAAAACTGGAGCTGTTTTTGAAATTTGAGAGAGAAAAGATGCAGGACCTGTTGGGCCAAACTTTTCAAATGGTTAGGAGTGAACAACACAAAGTTACCATGTTGCAAGCACAACTTGAACAAGAAAAATTGAAGGCTGCTAGACTTAAAAAATATATTGGCCTCACCAAAAAGGTCAAATCTGAGGAATACACCGAGCTGCAAGCCACAATCCAGGAGAAGGCCAAATCGAGTTCAGACTCCAATACTGACTCAAATTCTGACTCTAACAGTGATTCCAGTTATGATCCCATTGAACCCACTTATGATACAAACTTTGACCCCAGTTATTAATACATTGTACATGTTTGTTTTGTTGGGTCTGTAGTATGTAATGCCTGTTTTCTGTTCACCTTTGTTAAATTGTAATTCCTGTGCATTTTTTTTATGCTCTGTCAATATGATTTATGTTTTGTTTATTCTTTTCTTTGCTTATGCAATTCGGACCAGTGAGGACACTGCTCATCATAGGTTTGGGGGTGTAGCAGAATTACCAATAGTTTAGTTAACATCAGTGCAACTTATGATCACAGCAGAATTTTTGAAGATGAAGTAATTTCACACCTGTTGTTTTGAAAAATGAGGAAGTAAAACTTTTTAAAATTAAGTTCTTAATGTAATTCTAATACTTTCATAAAGTGAATGTCAGAAAATTTCCAAAAGAAGATTGATGTTTCAGTAAACCTAAAAAGAGAGAAAACAGTAATGATATACTTCAGGAATTTGATAGAAAACCACACCCAGTGAGATTTGGGCCTGAAATGTATTCTTTGGAGGTATGAATTGGCAATTTTTTCTGCTCTAGGGACTGATTGAACCTGCTTACTTTCATTAGAAGTTACACATATCATGATTGACAGCAATCATGATATTAAAGACATGATGTCAGGCTTCCTTTTGGACAGTTTGAACTTAAAAAATCCCCACCTTTTAAAACTGCCCTTGATACACACCATTTGAGCTTTATAAATCCAAGATTTCTTTGAAACCGCATCAACCTCATTTAGCCTAACCCTCACCTTGAGAATTCAGAAGGTAAAGGAAAGAAAGCTGAAGAAAGGAGAGTTGGGTAACAATTTGGTAAAAGAAAAAGAAATAGAATTGAAGGCAATGATGTATCAACAAAAGAAATGTGGCATTCCAGTCAATGTTGCTTTGTAAAAAAAAAAAAAAAAAAAAAAAAAAAAAAGAAAACGAGAAGTCATTTCATTGGAAGTTTGAAAAAGCAAAAGAAAAAGATGGCCACTTTGGCTCTGAAAATTCAAAGAAGAAGATGAAATTGTGCTGAAATAAAGAAGGTGTCCATACCACCTCCTTACCTTGACTGGCTTCTCAATTTTGAACTTCATTCCACCCCTTTATTCTTGATAAATTTCACCCATAAGCCACATTACAACCCAAGTTAAAAGACCTTACTGATCAAAGATGGATTGAGTTGTCACATGGAGATATGCATTTGTGTAATCTATGGTGAAAAGAGCAGTGAATTCAGAACTGAAAAGCAATGCCTATGCTCCTACTTACAGTCCTATTTGAGGGTTGTAACTGCTCTTGAGCTGTGTAAAATAGTATAACCCTCTTACTTGCATGGTGAGTGAAAATCCTTGAGAGAGTTGGGTTTAAAATCAACTTATTGGGGTAATATCAAAGCAGGATTCTCAAATAGAAGGCAAGCTTTTCATTAATTTTTCTTGTAAAAAACTTTTTGACACAAACTGAGTGAATGGTAAAAGAATTACAACAGAATTTTAGTTTTGAACTGATATTTTCTTAAGGATCCTCTTATAACTTGACTGATGCAGGTGTGAATAATCTGATTGGATGAAAGTCTGTTTTAACAGCACTACATGGATCTTAACTGATTTATTGGAGAAGTTTGTGGGTACCTTCACTAAAAACCCTCAGGAGACTTCACTCCTCCACTAGGGATCACCTAGGGGTTTAAAAGGCTTGTTGCATATGCTAAATGCAACTGTGCTCCCTACATAAATGGCTTTTTCATTCTGTCTCTAAATTTTGTCTTTGCTCAGGGACTAGCAAAGCTTAGGTTTGGGGGTGTGTTGAGAACTGGAAAATACCATTTTCCACCCCTTAACCTGAGTCTTGATAGACCTTTGAGAGTACTAAATAAGTGTTTTTAGCATTTGTTTTACAGCTAACAATAAAGGCAGGCTTAACCCTGAAAGCAGCTTAAAAGTACCAAAAAGATGATGACTCATGCAAATCTAGTGGAAGAAGGAGAAGGGACAAACTCACTGGCTGACAAAATGCCTAAACTAAAGAGGACAAAGGCCTGATCTCAACCTGGAAAGAGGTTTAGAGCTATTCGAATAGAAGAATGCATTACATAATGCTTTTCGAAAAGAACCTGAACTTTTTAAAAAGAACCTGAACTTTTCGAAAAGAACCTAAACTTTGCGAAAAGAACTAAAAGCGCCAGGCTTAATTTTCGAAGAGCACCTGAACTCTTCGAAAGGATTTCTGACCTATTCGAAAAGAAGAGAACTCCTTGAGAACAACACTAGAACTGTGCGAAAAGAGTTTCAGAAGTCACAGTACCTTGTGAAAAGTTCTCCAAACTGTGCAAAATGGTATTCTGAAGATTCCCAGCATCTGCAAGGGTAGTTCAGTAATCTCTGCACGTACCCCAATGAATTTAAAAACCCAAGGACATTTCGAAAGATTCTGAGCACGAACCAAAGGCATATTCCACCCCATTTGAACACCCGAAGATGAAATCACTTGGCGGGAACTTCTAGAAGCTCTAACAAATTTTTGAATTACATAACAGAATTGATGCTTTTGTCATCTGATTGGCTGAACCAGATCAAGCAATTTTGATTGGCCAGAATAGATCTAGATCCTTGTGCTCGACTCCTATTGGTTGATACAGATCTAACTTCTGATTGGTTTATACACATCTGAGCTAGACTTGGGGAAAACTATAAATAGATGAACCCTTTGCCCAATTTGGGTATCTAGATTTTGAGTTTCACTTCTGTCGCCCCATTTCCAATTCAGATATCTTGTCTGAAACTTCTGTAATAGCCTAGCTTTTATTTGTAAATGAGAACTGTGAGATACTTCTGTAATTCAAGTGAGAATTGTATTCAAGACTACAAATCCGAGAGCTGTTTAAGCTACGCTCTGTAATTATAATGGTGAATTTGAAAAGGTTGCTGTCAACAGTACGTTCTCAATCGGATTCGTGTTGAGGGTTCCATGTGATCTTCTTATTCATTAGATACCTTTAGATTTACTATTTTTATAGCAATTTCCCTTAATTCATTATCCCCGTGAGATGCTGCGTTTGTAACCTAATTTCTCACAGCATTTGTAGTGGTGTTTATTGTTCTGAATCAAGGATTCGGATTGAAGACTAGCGAATGATCTGTGTCCATTGAAGTGGACAGACCATAGCCATAAGTTCAACTCAATTCTAATCCTTGAGTTGGATTACTTTCTCTTGCATCTGTGCTGGTAGCCAGATGAAGATTTGATATTATCTCATCTGCTTTACACTAATTCTCATTCTGCAATCAAGTACTAAATTGAAGCTAGATATTATTTCTCCATTCTTATTAATTTGCGTCAAATTCCCCCAACTCGGATCTGGATCATTTAGTTTAATTTTTACTTTTATCATTTAGTTAATGTGACAAATTCAACCTCCCATCTTATGTGCTTTGTAGATAGGATAAGAGGTCAGATCTGGTAGCTCAGATCTGAAGGTTTATCTTACATTTTAAATCAATTCTCTGTGGACGATCTTTTACTCACTTACCTTTAAAACTTGCTACAATTGGCCCTGATCTTGCAGGCTAATTAAGTTCTCTCTGTGCTGATATTTCTTTATTCTTTTTAGAACAATTCATCATTTGTAAATCTGTTTTCAAAACATAAATAAATCATGCATAATTAGAACAACAACACCACCCCACCTTTTACCCATACCCACACTCCCCCTTTCCAACCTACTCCACCAATCCAACCCACAGCCTGTCAGACCTGACCCTTTACCCCATATCCTCAACTTGTTACTTTCCCTCCAATCCCAAGTGATGGCCCACACCCAAACCCAATCATCAATTGAGGCCACACTCCAAGCCATGAAATCCACACTCCAAAACCAAGCCTCCATTCCTTCCACTATGTTCACCATCAATTCCACTTTACAAATTTTAACCTAACCATCCAAACATCCTGATATCCCTTCACCCATCCTCATCACCACTGCCCCACCTTCTCCACACCCCTTAATCTCAGTTGACCCTTCCTCGGAAATTCCTCTCCCTACCTTTACCAAGAAATCCACCCAAATTGACCTTCCACCTGAGGTTGAATCTTCCCAGCCCATTCCCTCTACTTTTATCCCACCCATGCCATCATCCATTCCCCCTCCACAGCTGGATAACCCTACTTTCCTTGCTGATCAGCCCATCTTACCTGCTTCTTCTAACCCCATGCCTCCTTACTGTACACTCCTCTGAGGCATGGCTGACCTGAGACCCACTGTGAGGACGCCTCTGCTTGACCACATCAAATTCCTACAAGTGACTTACAAGCTAGAGAAGAAAGAGATAAAGAATGATTGGCAGGACATTATGGTGCAATACAACCAAGAGAAGACTAGAGCGAGGGCCAGGAGGATGTGATAAAGGCCCTGCAGGCACAACTGAGAGTAACATAGGACAAAGTTCATGAGTATGGGCTGACTATTGCAGCCATGCAGAGGGACTTAACTATAAAGACTGACAGAGTGTTAGCTGAGGCTCTTTCCAAAGAGTTAAACCCTGATGCACCTCCCTTGGCAACAACTCCTCAACCAAAGGAGCCGAGCAAAGTCAATCTTGGCATCAAATTCAAGGAGCCCCCTTCCAAGCCTAAGCTACCTCCTCCAAAGAAAACCACATCCAAGACTAGAAAACATTCCTCCACAAGGTCCCAGTCCACTGCTGCTGCTAGGAGGGAAGAAAAGGGCAAAGGACTCAAAGATCCACCTGAGGTTGCAGAAGAGTTAGATGATTAGAGTTGTACAGTTAGGATATTTTTGAATAATCTCTTTGTAGATCACTTACTGTCTTTTTGTTTGACTGTTTGCTTTCTTGTAATTGTTCATCTGTTATGAATCATACGTGTTCTTATTTTGTTTATGCATTGATGTTCTTTATTTAGCTGCAGTTTATTTGTTTTGCTTTCCTTGCTTCTATGTCTATGTTTTGCTCATGTTGCACATCCCTTTATCTTTCAAGCAGTGAGGACACTACTCCTCATAGGTTTGGGGGTGTGGCAAGGTTTGCCAATGGATAGTTGATGGTAATGCAGCAAGATTTTAACAGAAATTGAGAAAATGAAATAATTTCACACCTGATATTTCACATAGAGGAAATTAAAAAACTTTTTAAAACTGAAACATGCTATAGCTCTAACATTTTCATGAAGCAAATGTCAGGAATTTTTCAAAAATCACTGCTTAGTGTGCTTGAGAAGAGACAAAAAATTGTGAGGATACACCCCAGAAATCTAAGGAAAGACCATACCCAGTGAGATTTTGGTCTGAGAATTTTTTTTCTTTGAAGAGTGTTTAGCAATTTCTTCTACTCTAAGGACTAATTGAATCTACCTTTGCTCACTAGAAGTTAGGCAAATCCAAGTTGAAACAGCTTGACAGCACTCATGACATTGAGGACATGAAGTAAGGCAATCCCTTGGACAGTTTGAGCTTAAAACTTCCCACCTTTGAACTGCCCTTGATACACACCTTTTGAGCCTTTCAAAATCTTAGTTTTCTTTGATGAAAACCAGAAAATTTGAACCCAAAACCTCTTGACCTATTTCAGTTCACCGTCAACCTGAGAAATTAGGAAATGGAAGGAGAAGTGAGGTTAAAGGAGCAATGTTTGACAGTGGTTGAAAGAGAAGAAAATACATTTGAAGGCAAGTGTGATGTATAGTTGTGGCATTCCAGCCCATAAAAATAAAAAGGGTTTTTTTGCAAATGCCCCCCTATGTTATGCTGAAATTGCATAAAACCCCTTGAGTTATGTCTATTTACACTGCACCCCCTACTTTTATGTTTCCTTTACAAATACCCTCCTACCGTTAAATGGCAGTTAACTAGGCATCATTTCTTCAATTAAATGATGCATTTGTCCTTACTTAATATTATATACAAAATAGCCATTATATTTTTCTCAACTTTGGCCGCATTTTAAACGGTGGATAAGCATGGGATCCTGCCCAAATTTTTTTGGGTGGAAAATGATTGATCTCCTCTAAGTTGCCTTGTTACCTGATTTTCAATTTGGGTGTCGATGATACCCAGTTTGTTCGTAACGATGGTAGGATCGGAATGGAACAAACGGGGGTAGTATTTTAGCGCTACCCACGAGTCAAGCGAGCGTCATGGACAATCAAATCAAAAATCAGGTAACACGGCAACTTGTAGGAGATCAATCATATTCCACCCAAAAATTTTGGGCAAGATCCGATACTTATCCACCATTTAAAATACGGTCAAAGTTAGGAAAAATACAATGATCATTTTGTATATACTTTAAGGGCAAACAAGTCATTTAATTGAAAAAATAACTTCTAGTTAACTGTCATTTAACGGCAGGGGGTATTTAATAAAAAAAACATAAAAGTAGGGGGGCAAGTGTAAATTGGCATAACTCAGGGGGTTTTATGAAATTTAAGCATAACATAGGGGGTATTTGCAAAAAACCCAAAGAAAAATGTAGAAAAATATAAAAAGCATACCAAAAAAAAAAAAAAAAAAAAAAAAAGGAAAAAAAAAAATAGAAAAGCAAAACAAAAAAAATAGAAAAGCAAAAAAAAGTACCTTAACATGAGCTAATTGATTGTGAAGGAATTACAGCGGGATTTTAGTTTTAAACTGTCATGTTTTTTTACTGAGAACCCTCTAAAACTGAATGGACAAGGTGTGGAATGAATTTTATACTGCTTGAATTTTGTTTTAACATGTTGCACTGTTACTAACTGAGTCATTGGATAAGTTTGTGGATAACTTCACTAAAAACCCTCAGGAGACTTCACTCCACTAGGGATCACCAAGGGGTTTAAAAGGCTTGATGCATATGCTAAATGCATGTGTTCTCTATAAAAGTGGCATGTTTTATTTTCAATACTTGTTTTTATTTTCTCCTTTGTTCCCTGAACCTGTCGACACTCATTTTTACAACTCTCAGTGTTCCTCCTTCAGCAACTGCCAATTGCAGAAGTTTGCGCACACATCCTAAAGCACGTCAGTGACCCCTGGGGGTATTTTTGGCATTCAACTGTGCACGATTAGAAACCCTAACGACCTCACGTGCATTTTCCATATGAGAGCCAACGAGAGAAGAGCTTCTAGAAGAGAAATCGGCCACATCAACAGCCCAAAATAATAGAATTATTCTCTTGGGCTCTGATTAGCTGAGATCTGAGGACAAAGGAGGAGAGTATAAAAGCTTGAAAAAATTATATTGAACACATCCAGAATTTTAGAGAACCCGAGCCTAATTCCAGATCCATCTTCTCCAAACTCCCTCTCTCTTCCTTCTTCTCTCATTCTCTCTTTAGCTAATCATGGTTAGCTAAACTCTTTTCAGTAGTTAGGGTGAGGTCTAGAGCTGTAAATTGAGAGTTTCAGAGGCTTGTAAAGGATTGTATGTTGCACAGATTGTAGATCTGACCATAATAGGATTGTAAGTTTTATGATTGTAATGTAATTATAGATTTTAAAGGTGATTTTGATCTATATTTCACTTTTTCATATTTCATTTCCCTGGGTAAGATATTCTTGTGGATGTCAGCCATAAATGGGGAGCTGGTAGCCTGACATTCGCAGCATCTACAATAGCTTTCTTGTTCTAATTAAGATCCTTGGAGTGGAACAATCTCTGGGATGGTCTGTGACCATTAAAGTGGATAAATTATAGCCTTAGGATTACTTCAATTCTCGGGTTGAGATTGAATTCTTATACCTTGCATCTGCCAGAAATGGAGAGCTTGTAGCCAGATGGAGGGTTGTAGCAAATCTATTCTATGCACTACCTTTGATTCCTTTGATTTTCAGTAAAAGACCAAAACCCCTAGCTGCTGTTCTCCATCTTTTGAGTTTCACTTTATGTTCATTTTCTCATCTCTGTGTTTAATCAAGTTTGGATTAATAGCATTTAATTTTTGTAGTTGTAGTAAAGTGACAAACCCTAGAAACCTCTCCTCCTTCCTACTTTGAGTTTAGCTTAATTTAGGATAGAGTGTCAGATCTACTATAGATCTAGAGATTGACCATCCTTTAGAATACATTTTCATGTGGACATACCCTTACTTATATATCAAAACTTACTGCAATAGCCCTGGATCTTGCAGGACTACCTGCTTGCCTTGAGACCATATTTGTTGTAGTTCACTATTTTAACCCCTTAATAATTGTGAGGCAGGCAGGACAACATCTCCCAAAGGAATGCCGCTGCACGGCTAGCTCGTGGTCAACCTCGTGGAGGCAAACTGATTTGTCACGATAAAAGGAAATTTCAATGTGAAGTGCTCGTGAAGATCAAAAGCATGACCAATTAGAGTTCGTATGTCCTGACCTTATACGCCTAAACAGAGAGATGACTTAGAATGCCTAGAAGACCTTAAGAATAGGGATCGTGGATCTCTCCTACTACTTCGGGTTGAATGTACTGCCATCATGTTTAAATCCCAAAGAAGACCTAATGCCTAGGTTCTGATACAACCTGTGACAGCCTGGATTTTTCCAATCACAAAAACCAGTGCCATCTGATCGTAGCTCACGTTCTAATATAGAAATGGCATATTACAAGAATAGAAATAAAGAGGCAGCTTATATGGCAAAATGAAACTCTACGAAAAGTAAAACACATTGCCAGAATGGAGAATCCATCCATATACAAAACAAAGTCCAACAATCTAAAACAACCGGTGATGGCCGACCATCACCTAAACAGTTGTGTACGAGAACATAAAATATGACTCTATTGTCTACAAAGCTCCATAATTATACCAAAAGTAGAGGTCAACACGAAAGCTTCAGAGTAGGATTCAATGAAATCTCCAAGTCCGGCTCACAGCTTGTATCTGTGACGTATAGCCGAGGAATGAGCCAACAGTCTAAGCTCAGTAGAGAAAAGGAAAACCAATATACATCTTTTCAGGCAAAAACACAAAGTTGATTAATTTAAATTCAATCGGTAAAATCAAACTTCAATTGCATTTTTCAGGTCAAGACAAAATCAAATTCGAGAAAACATCATCATGTACATCAAAATCAGAGTGTGCAAGTGGAGTTCTAAGTTTCTAGTTCACTTGTGCAGATTCGGTCAATATTCATTCCATTTCAAGTTCATTCAGTATCTTTTGTATACAATGTAACCCGTCGAGTCGGTCCAGTATCAATTTCCAGTGTCAAAAGCAATGTCAGTCAGTGAAGTAATGCAACACATGATCCACAATTTAATCCGCCGAGCTAGTCCAGTATCCAGTACATGATGCACGGTTTAACCCGCTAAGGTGGTCTAATATGCAGTACATGATGCACAGTTTAACCCGCCGAGCCGGTCCAGTATGTATTATGCAATGTCTAGTATGCTCAGCATATGCAGTATGTTCAGTATCGAGTATCTAGTGTCTAGTATGCTTAGTATATGCAGTATGCTCAGGGTCCAGTATCCAGTGTCTAGTATTCATATGATTTATGTTCCAGTTCAGGTTTACATTCTTATTCACAGTTCAAATTTCTATTAACATTCAAAGCTCGAGGTTTCATATATACAACACACACTACGGATATCAAGTTCAATTTCAGAGTTTTAATTAGATCTCGGTTTCAAATGTCATGTTCCAATTCAGACTCATTATGCAAATTTACACTCTCAGATTCCTATTAGAAATCAAATTCAAAAACAAGGTTCACTTCTAGTTTTAGATCTATAATTCATTATCAAAATCGCGTTTCATATACAAAATTCAAATCACGGAATTCATATCAAGGCATGTTTCAAAATCATATGCTAAACAGAAAGTTCAAATCATCCAAGCATAAATCAACAATTTCAAGGATTTCAAAGCTATGTAAGACTCAAGTTAAAAACATAATCAAATCTATGAATCAGCATCAAGACGAACTTGTGTGTTGAATTTCACTACCTCAATGTCGATGTCTTGCTAAAAAATGCAAAGGTCCTTATTAATGGTCTCCAACTCTCAATATACATCAAATATATGATGATTCGTTTGGGATTGATTCAATTTACTATTACTTAGACGTACATAAGCATTTTCTTAAAACTGAGGCAAAAATGGGCAAGTTTGTGCGAACTTTGAATCATTAAGAACTTGCCCCATGTTTCTATTCAATTTTGACCTTTAATAGACTTGATTCATGAAATTGCTTCTGCAACACAGTTATGAGGATCGCTGTCATATTTCCAACTCCATGAGAATAGTGAAATTCTGAGTTTTGGGTCAAAAGTTATGGCTAAAATACTCAACCTATGTCAGAATTTTACTCTAAGTCGTCCCGACAAGTTTCAGAATTCGCCCGGGCGAGCTCTTCAAAAACCCAGCGCTTCACGTCCTGAGGCCAGCTCGCCCCAGTGAGTTCAGAATGCCACCCAGGCAACCCTTCAGAATTTACTTAGCACACAAGGTCACCCGGGCTACTTTTTCCCAAAAATTTGACTTGGAAAACTCGCTCGGGTGAGTTTTCCATTCTTATGGTTTTTCATGGGTAGAGGGTAACTCGCCCTGGCGAGTTACACCTAGCCCCGACAAGTTTGACTGGGTCGAAGCTTGGCCTTTCTTCATCTTCTCCAGAAAAAATTCACAAATCTTCTCGCATGTCATCACTAATCACACATAAATCCAGTGCACGACTACTCTATCTTCTCAGGGCTGAAATTTTGCCATCACTTTTCATCCATGCAACCTTTTCGGTGATGGATTATTGGGATTATCGATCTTTACCCTTCTCACGTGTTCAATCGCCGAAAACCTCACATGTGATTATAACATTCACTATTTAGGATTTTTAATCTTTTAGAATTCATGCTTGAATGCTCGCGCGGCGATACATACCTTCTAGCACGCAGATTGCATGATCGGTGTTGAGGAGATTTGGCGTGAAACTTCGCTACAGTCTGATGTTTTCATTGACAATCCCACAGTGTCGTAAGGGTCAATGTAGTAAGATCCTCCCACTGGAGATGAGATTTGACACAGATTCAAGTGCTTGGGTTTAAGAGTTTGGGATGAGATGAGTCTCTTCCTTTCTCTCTTTCTCTACTTGGTTTCAAATGACCATGCATAGTTTATGAGTGCAAAACTTGGTTTTATAACTTTGGGTCTTGATTTGCAGTGTAGATTGTACTCTCAAGATTGTGTACGGGCTATCTCATGGCTCTTGCTCCTCCCAGATTTGGTGGTTTGCAATTTCTCCAACAAGAATGCTAAGGAGAATGAGATTCGAGGGAAAGATCTAGGCAATCAGGGTTTCACAAAGCAAGTACAGGAAGATCGGGAGAAGGGGGTTTTGAGATGGAGATCAAGGGTGGGATGTCAGCCAAGGGGAAGGTGGGAAGGAGATGGGGGTTTGGTTCTTCCTCATGACCCCTCACTCTCTCTCAACCAGACTTGCAAATGGGGCAATTCTAAGGTGTCCTTGCTTTTCTACCAAGTGGAGTTGATTTACCGTGGGGTTGGCATACCGAACTCGGTGTATGGTCTTATATCTAATGTTCCGGCCTTTAGTTGTGTGGACCTTTTCATACACGGGTACATGTAAATTTGGATTAATGGGCTCGGGCTGGGCTCGCCTAAGGTGCATATGATCGCCCATGATTCCGCATAGGCCGTCCATTTTGTCTTAGATTCTTAATTAACTTAAAGGTAACTACATTTAATTTAAATGTTTGCCCTGGGCATGGACCTGGTTCGATCTCGGGATCCAATTCTCAATTCCCAAGCAAGTGCATGAAGAGGAGACGTGGCAGGGGCTTTGGTTATACATGGAGCCATTTAATCTCAAAAGGTTCTGATTTGGTGTACAATCTGTACACAACACTAGGTGTGTGGGATTTTAAAACACCATTGGATTAGGGGTTTCAATTGGCATGGTGGTTGGTTGACATTTATCGATTAGTTTTAAAACAAAAGCGTCGGCCGCTCTCGGTAGATGGCCTACAATAAGTTTATGCAAACACATGGAGATCAATGTAAAAATTTCTGGTCGATGATTCCATGTTCGTCCGAGTAAACGGGTCACAGTCGTGAGATAAGACTGGTCAAAGTAATCATCTCAGTGTTAAGGTCAACATTGTAAAATGTTTCTAGTGTGCCCTGATACACCATCAATTATTTAGATCCCTATTCGAAATAGTGACTAATTTGTCTAGGTTATAAGGCGTCGGCTATTTTCTGTTAGCGAGCACACATAACACCAAGAGAATCGGGTTAGGTAATTCAGGTGTGTTACATCCTCCCCACCTTGAAGAATTTTTTACCTCAAAAATTTTCGGGCAAAATAGCTTCTTGGTAGTTCAAACGAACATCAATCACATTCTCCTCCAGAGTCTATGATTCAACATCCCCGAAAATCAGGGTCATTACATCCTCCCCATCCTGGGACTTACGGGGGGGGGGGGGTCTAATGCAGGAGATGTTCGACATCAAGGTCAATATGTCGAACTGACAGGAAAGGTCAGATCAGTGTGTCTTGTCATTTTATAGGTGTCATTTGATAAGAAATTGGACAAGTAGCCGCAGTGATCTTATCTCTTCTATGTGTCCTTTCGTTTGATAAGTATTCGATAAAACGTGTCTATGCTCACCGATCTCTGTCATGGTTTGTGTCACGGGTTGTCACTACCATATTCTAGGTGTAGAGTCGCTCGATTTGTATGTTGATGAGTTAATGGAGAGTGTACTAAACTCATGAAGTGTCAAATATAAACAAATTTTACATATGATCATCGATTGGAGGTTGCGAAATTAGACAAATCATAGAGGAAAATTGCCTTGAGTGACGCTACCACTGTGCGGAGACGCCTCTACTAGAAAAAAGAGAAGGACTCAGAGTATTGGCCGTAGTTGGCGTCCCATCCCTTCGATCAAGACAATTTCTCACGCGATTTCCTTGTGCGCCACATCTGAGACATGCGCCCATGGCCCATTGACACACCTTCGTCTTAGGGTGTTTTTCACATCTTGAGCATAGTTCATTCGATGCTGATGAAGAGATGCGAGCTATTTGTTGAACCCTTGCTGCCTTTGTAGTAGCAGAACATGAAAGGAAAAAAGGCGTAGGTGGTGCAGCTGGAGGTGGCTGCGAATATGTGGTCTGAGCCGGCTGACTATGTGCTGGCATCAGGGACCCTGGTCTCTGGCTCACAGGCTCATGGATATATGGCTGCATTTGACTTGTCCTATTCTGAATTTGTTCTTTGCTTCTCTTGTCCATATTTTCGATGCCTCTTTCGGCGATGAGTGCCAATCTCATGGCTTGCGCATAAGTTGTCGCCTCAAACAGTGAAATTCATTTCTTGATCATGGGCCTTAGTCCATATTCAAACTTTTAGGCTTTCATAAGTTTAGTGGCCACAAGCATTGGTGTAAACTAAGAGAGACTAGTGAATTCCGACTCATACTCTCGCACTGTCATTTGCCCTTGCTCTAATGTCGTGAACTGGGTCTCCATCGGACATTGCTCTGGAGTGGGAAAGTACTTCTCATTGAAGACCTCCATAAATGCAGCCCATGTCTATGGTGTCCTTGGCACTCAGGCTCTCTCAAAAGGCAGCCACCATGGATTTGCCTCTCCCTTGAGTTGGAAAGTGGCCCAACTCACTTTCTCTTCTTCAGTGCATGGGATTCTCCAAAGAACCTTCTCCATTTGGTATAGCCATCGCTATGCTTCCATTGGATCAATTTGACCATAGAATCTAGGAGGTCGCATCCATCTAAACTAGAGGAATCCTGAGGGTTAGCGTCTCTTTGCTAGCAATGTAGCTTGTTGGTTGACCATAGACTCTATCTATTGCTCGAGACGACGGTTATTGCTTCCTACCCCAAAAGGAATGCCGTTGGCACGGTCAGCTCGTGGTTGACCTCATGGAGGCAAACTGATCTGTCATGATAAACAAATATTTCAGTGCAAAGTGCTCGTGAAGATCAAAAGCATGACCAACGCAAGTTCCTATGTCCTAACCACATACGCCTAAACAGAGACATGACTCAGAATCCCTAGAAGACCTAAATAATAGGGATCGTGGATCCCCCCTACGTTCGGATTGAATGTACTGCCACCATGTTTAAGTCCAAAAGAAGACCTAACTCCTAGGCTCTGGTACAACCTGTGATAGCCTGGATTTTTCCTATAACAAAAACCCATGCCGTCGGATTGTAGCTCACGTTCCAATACAGAAATGGCATATTACAAGAACAGAAATAAACTGGCAGCTTACATGACAAAACAAAACTCTACAAAAAGTAACTCACATTGTTGGAATAAAGAATCTATCTATATACAAAACATAGTCCAACAATCTAAAACCATTGGCCGACCATCACCTAAACAGTTGTGTACAAGAAGAGAAAATACAACTCTAATGTCTACAAAGCTCCATAATTATACCAAAACTAGAGGTCAACATGGAAGCTTCTGAGTAGGATTCAATGAGATCTCCAGGTCTTGACGTATAGTCGATGGATGAGCTTATAGTCTAAGCTCAGTAGAGAAAAGCAATACCAATATACACCTCTTCATACAAAAACATAGAGTTAATTGATTTAAATTCAATTGGTAAAATCAAACTTCAATTGTATTTTTCAGGTCAAAATAAAGTCAAATTTGAGAAAAACATCATCATGTACTTCAAAATCAGAGTGTGCAGGCAGAGTTCTCAGTTTCTAGTTCGCTTGTGTAGATTCAATCAGTATTCATTCCATTTCAATTTCATTCAGTATCTTTTCTATATAGTGTAACCCGACGTGTCGGTCCAGAATCCATTTCCAGTGTTGAATGCAATGTCAGTCAGTACGGTAATGCAACACATGATGCATACATGATGCAGCCGGTCGATAAAAGACATGATGATACGAGTTAACGGTCGAGCGGTCCAATATGCGACGATGCAAAGTGTCCAAGATGCTCGATGTCGGTGTCCGCTTTCAAGATATGCATTATGCTCAGTGTCCAGTATTCATATGATTTATGTTCCAGTTCAGGTTTACATTCTTATTCACGGTTCAAATTTCTATCCACGTTCAAAGCTCGAAGTTTCATATATATAGGACACGCTTTGGATTTCAAGTTCAATTTTGGAGTTTTAATTTGATCTTCACGTTCAAATGTCATGTTCCGATTCTGATTCATTATGCAGATTTACATTCTCAGATTCTGATTGGAAATCAAATTCAAAAACAAGGTTCACTTCTGGTTTCAGATCAAGAATTCACTGTCAAAATCGCGTTTCATATACGAAATTCAAATCAAGGCATGTTTCAAAATCATATGCTAAACTGAAAGTTCGAATCATCCACACAAAAATAGATAATTTCGAGGATTTCAAAGCTATGTAAGATTCAAGTTCAAAACATAATCAACTCTATGAATCAACATCAAGACGAACTTGTATTGAATTTCCCTACCTCAATGTCGATGTCTTGCTAAACAATTTAAAGCTCCTGATTCAATTTACTATTACTTCAACGTACACAAGCATTTTCTTGAAGCTGAGGCAAAAATGGGCAAGTTCGTGCGAACTTTGGGGTCAAAAGTAATGGCTAAAATACTCAGCCTATGTCAGAATTTTTCTCTTAGTCGCCCTGGCGAGTTTTAGAAGTCACCTGGGCAAGTTTTTCAAATACCGAACACTTCTCGTCCTGAGTCCAACTCACCCCGGCTACTTTTTCCCAAAAAATTTGGCTTGGAAAACTTGCCCGGGCGAGTTTTCCATTTTCTTGGTATTTCCTGCGAAGAGGGCCACTCGCCCTAGCGAGTTCCACCTAGCCCTGGTGAGTTTGATTGGGTTGGAGCTCGTCCTTTCTTCATCTTCTCTGGAAAAAATTCCCAAATCTTCTCGCATGTCATCACCAATCACACAAAAATCAACTGTTGTCTACTCTATCTTCTCCGGGCTGAAATTTCGCGATCACTTTTCATGCATGTAACCTTTTCGGCGATTGATTATCGGGATTATCAATCTTTACCCTTCTCAAGTGTTCAATCACTGAAAACCTCACATGCGATTATAACATTCAGGATTTAGGCTTTTTAATCTTTTAGAAATCACGCTTGCATGCTCGCGCAGTGATACATACCTTCTAGCACACGGATTGCACAATCGATGTTGAGGAGATTTGGCGTGAAAGCCTCGCTTTCGTTCGATGTTTTGATTAATGATCCTAGGTGTTGTAAGGGTCGTTGTAGTAAGATCCTCTCATAGGAGATGAGATTTTGCACGTATTCAAGTGCTTGGGTTTAAGAGTCTGAGATGAGATTAGTCTCTTCCTTTCTCTCTTGCTCTACTTGGTTTCAAACGACCTTGCATAGTTTATGAGTGTAAAATTGGTTTTATAACTTTGGGTCTTGATTTGGAGTGTAGACTTTACACTCAAGGTTGTGTACGGTCCATCTCATGGCTCTTGCTCCTCCCGCATTCTGTGGTTTGCGATTTCCCCAACTAGAATGCTAAGGAGATTGAGATTCGAGCAAAAGATCTAGGCGATTAGGGTTTCACAGAGCAAGTACAAGAAGACCGGGAGAAGGGGGTTTTGAGATGGAGATCAACAACGAGATCTCATCCAAGGGAAGAATGGAAGGAGATGGATGTTCGGTTCTTCCTCACGACTCCTCACTCCTCTCTCTCAACCAGACTTGCAAATGGGGCAATTCAAAAGGGTCCTTGCTTTTTTACCAAGTGGAATTGATTTGGTGTGGGTTTGGCATACCAAATTTGGTGTATGGTCCTATATCTAATGATCAAGCCTTTAGTTGTGTGGACCTTTTCACACACGGGTACATGTAAATTTGGGTTTATGGGATCGGGTTGGGCTCACCTAAGGTGCATATGATCACCCATGATTTCGCGTAGTCTGTCCATCTTGTTTTAGATTCTAAATTAACTTAAAGGTAATTACTTTTAAATTAAACATTTGCGGGGGTGGGCATAGACCTGGTCCGATCTCGGGATCCAATTCTCAATTCTCAAGCAAGTGCATGAAGAGGAGATGTGGCAGGGGCTTTGGTTATACATGGAGCCATTTAATCTCCAAAGGTTCTGATTTGGTGAAAAATCTGTACACAACACTTAGTGTGTGGGATTTTAAAACACCATTGGATTAGGGGTTTCAATGGGCACGGTGGTCGGTTGACATGTAGCGATCAGTTTTAAAACCAAAGCATCGGCCGCTCTCGGTAGATGGGCACGTGTATGGGTCTTTCATCCAAAGGCCCAACAATAAGTTTATGCGGACACGTGGAGATCGATGTAAAAATTTCAAGTCGACGATTCCTTGTTCGTTTGAGTAAACTAGTCACATTCGTGAGATAAGACTGGTCAAGTAATCATCTCAGTGTTAATGTTATCAATGTCAAATGTCTCTAGTGTGCCTTGATGCACCATCAATTATTTAAATCCCTATTCAAAATAGTGACTGATTTGTCTAGGTTATAAGGCGCAGGCTATTTTTGGCTAGCGAGCATGCGTAACACCCAGAGAATTGGGTTCAGGAATTAGGGAGTGTTACATCCTCCCCACCTTAAAGAATTTTCATCCTCGAAAATTTTCGGGCGGAATAGCTTCTTGGTAGTTCCGACCAACATCAGTCGCATTCACCTCCAGAGTTCGTGATTCAGCATCCCTGAAAATCAGGGTTATTACATCCTCCCCACCTTTAAGGAATTTTCATCATTGAAAATTCATCCTAGGAGTTACGGGGGGGGGGGGGGGTTCTAATGTTGGAGATGTTCGACATCAATGTCGATATGTCAAACTGACAGGGAAGGTCAGATTGGTGTGTCCTATCATTTTCTAGGTGTCATTTGATAAGAAATTTGACAAGTAGCTACATTGATCTTATCTCTTCTTTGTGTCATATCATTTGATAAGTGTACGATAAAATGTGTCTATGTTCACCGATCCCTCTCAAGGTTTGTGTCGCGGGTTGTCACTACCCTATTCTAGGTGTAGGGTCGCTAGATTTGTATGTCGATGAGTTAATGGAGAGTGTATAAAGCTCATGAAGTGTCAAAAATAAACAAATTTCATATTTGATCATCAATTGGAGGTAGCAAAATTAGACAAAGCAAAGAGGAAAATTACCTTGAGTGACGCTACCACTGTGCGGAGACGCCTCTACCAAGAAATCGAGAGGGCCCCGGAGTTGGCGTCCATTCCCTTCGATCGGGACAATCTCTCACGCGATGCCCTTGTGCGCCACATCTAAGACATGCACCCGTGGCCCATCGACACACCTCCATCATAGGGTGTTTCCCACATCTTGAGCATAGTTCATCCAGTGCGGATGAAGAGATGCAAGCAGTTTGTTGAATCCTTGCTGCTTCTGTAGTAGCAGAACGTGAAAGGCGAAAAGGCGTAGGAGGTTCTACTGAAGGTGGCTGTGAATATGTGGTCTGAGCCGGCTGACTACGTGCTGGCATCAGGAACCCCGGTCTCTAGCTTACAGGCTCATCGACATATTGCTGCACTTGACTTGTTCTATTCTGACTTTCTTCTTCGCTTCTCCTGTTCATATTTTTGATGTCTCTTTTGCGATGAGTGCCAATCTCATGACTTGCACATAAGTTGTCGCCTCAAATAGTGAAATCTGTTCCTTGATCATCGGCCTTAGTCCATATTCAAACTTTTAGGCTTTCATAAATTCAGTGGCCACCAACATTGGTGAAAACTGAGAGTGTCTAGTGAATTCCGACTCATGCTCTAGCACTGTCATTTGCCCTTGCGCTAATTTCGTGAACTGGGTCTCCATCTGAGATTACTCTGGAGCGGGAAAGTACTTCTCATTGAAGACCTCCATAAACTCAGCCCATGTCCATGGAGTCCTTGGCGCTCAGGTTCTCTTGAAAGACATCCACCATGGATCTGCCTCTCCCTCGAGTTTGAAAGTGGTCCAACTCACTTTCTCTTCTTCGGTGCATAGGTTTCTCTGAAGAACCTTCTCCATCTAGTATAACCATCGCTCTACTTCCATCGGATCAGTTTGAGCATAGATGCTAGGAGGTCGTATCCATCTAAACTCCTCGAATCTTGAGGGTTGGCATCTCTCTCCTAGCAATGTAGCTTGTTGGTTGACCATAGTCTCTATCAAATGCTCGAGACATTGGCAATTGCTTCCTTCTCCCAAAGGAATGACGCTAGCACGGTCAGCTCGTCGTCGACCTCGTGGAGGCAAACTGATTTGTCATGATAAACAAAGATTTCAATGCGAAGTGCTCGTGAAGATCAAAAGCATGACAAATTCAAGTTCCTATGTCCTGACCCCATACGCCTAAACAGAGACATGACTCGGAATCCCTAGAACACTTAAAGAATAGGGATCGTGGATCCCTCCTATTTTCGGATTGAATGTACTGCCATTGCGTTTATGTCCCAAAGAAGACCTAAGGCCTAGGCTCTAATACAACCTGTGATAGCCAGAATTTTTCCTAGCACAAAAACCCATGTTGTCGGATCGTAGCTCACGTTCTAATACAGAAATGGCATATTACAAGGACAGAAATAAACATGCAGCTTATATGGTAAAACGAAACTCTACATAAAGTAATTCACATGGTAGGAATAGAGAATCTATCCATATACAAAACATAGTCCAATAATCTAAAACCACCGGTGATGGTCGACCATCACCTAAGCAGTTGTGTACAAGAAGAGAAAATACAACTTTAATGTCTACAAAGCTCCATAATTACACCAAAACTGGAGATCAACATGGAAGCTTCTGAGTAAGATTCAATGAAATCTTCAGGTCTTGACGTATAGTTGAGAGATGAGCTAATAGTCTAAGCTTAGTAGAGAAAAGCAATACCAATCGACATCTTTTCAGACAAAAACACAGAGTTGATTGATTTAAATTCAATCAGTGAAATCAAACTTCAATTGCATTTTTTAGGTCAAGACAAAATCAAATTCAAGAAAAACATCATCATGTACTTCAAAATCAGAGTGTGCGAGCAGAGTTCTCTATTTTTAGTTCACTTATGCAGATTCGGTCAGTATTCATTCAATTTCAATTTCATTCAGTATCTTTTCTATAGAGTGTAACCCGATGTGTCAGTCCAGTAACAATTTCCAGTGTCGAATGCAATGTTAGTAAGTATAGTAATGCAACACCCGATGCAAGGTTTAACCCGCCTAGCTGTTCCAGTATGCAGTACATGATGCACGGTTTAACCCGTCGAGCCGGTCCAGTATGCAATATATGATGCATGGTTTAACCCGCCAAGCCGGTCTAGTATGTAGTATGTAGTGTCCAGTATCCTCAGTATATGTTGTTGTGTTGCTTACCTGTTGACAAGTGAAAAATACCATTTTTCACACCTGAACTTGAGTCTTGATAGACCTTTGAGAGAACTAAATAAGTGTTTTAAGTGCTTATGTTGCAGCAAACAATAAAGACAGGCTTAACCATAAAAGCAGCTTAAAAGTGCCAATAAGGTGACAATCCATGTCAATCCAAAGGAAGAAAGTGAAGAAACTACCTCATCAGCTGTTGAAAGGTCTGAATAGAAGAAGCAAAGACCTAGAAGAGAAGTATCAAACAATTCAAACAGAAAAATGCACTACAGAGTCCTTTTCGCAAAGAACCTATACTTTTCGCAAAGAACCTGAAACTCTGCGAAAAGGAATAAAACTCCAAGCATAGCATTCGAAGAGCATCTGAACTATTCGAAGAGAGGATTGAACTTTGTGAAAGGAAGAAAACACAATTCGAACAGAACTAGAACATTGTGAAAAGAGCTTCAGGAGTCACAACACTTTGCGAAAAGGCCCCTAAGCTGTGCGAAGAGGCATTCTGGAGATTCACAGCTTTAACAAGGGCAATTCAAGAATCGCTGTCAAGGCCCCAATGCATTTTAAAACCTAGGGACATTCCAGAGGGTTCTAAGCATGAAGCGAAGGAATATTCCACCCCACGTGAGCATCTAGAGAGGGAATAACTTGGCGAAAACTTCTAGAAACTCTAACAAACTTTCAAAATGCATAACAGAATTGATACCTTTTTCACCTGATTGGCTGAACCAGATCGAGGAATTCTGATTGGCCAGAACAGATCTGGATCCCAGTGCTCGACTACCATTGGTCAATACAGATCTGAGAACCTCTGATTGGTTGATACACATCTGAGCTGGACCTGGGGAAAGCTATAAATAGACGAACCATTTGCCCAATTTGGGTATCCAGATTTTGAGTTTCATTTCTAATCCCCCATTTCCCAGCCAGACAGCTTGTCTGCAATCCTTGTAATAGCCTACTTTGTACTTGCATTTGAGAGTCAGAGATCTGCAGAACTCAAAGGAGAGTTTGCATCCAAGACTACAAATCCGAGAGCTGTTAAGCCGTGCTCTGTAAATTGTAAGGATGAATTTTAAAAGGTTGCTATAAACTATGCATTCTCTATTGGACTCATGTCAAGGGTTCCCTCTGATCTCCTCAGTACATTAGACTCCTTTAGATTCATTGTTTTGCATACAATTTCCCTTGATTCATTAATCCTGTGAGAATTAGTGTTGGTAACCTAATCTCTCACGGCATTTGTAGTGATGCTTCTTGTTCTAAATTAAGGCTTTCGATTAAAGACTATTGGATGGTTTGTGGCCATTAAAGTGGACAGACCATAGCCATAAGCTTAAACCTAATCCTTGAATTAGATTTATTTCTCTTACATCTACGCTTGTAGCCAGATGAAGATTGGATCATCTTTCAGTTGAGCTGCAGTCATTCTCATTAGATTTCAAGGACCAAATGAAAGTTAGATATTTTTTCTCCATTCTTATTAATTTACATCAAATCTCCCCAACTCAGATCTGGATCACTTAGTTTAATCTTTACTTTTATCATTTAGTTAATGTGACAAATTCAACCTCCCATCTTATGTGCTTTGTAGATAGGATCAGACGTCAGATCTGGTAGCTCAGATTTGGAGGTTTATCTTAAATTTTAAATCAATTCCCTGTGGACGATCTTTTACTCACTTACATTTAAAACTTGCTACAATTGGCCCTTATCTTGCAGGCTAATTATGTTCTCTCTATGCTGATATTTTCTTAATCTTTTTAATATTCAGTACAATGCATCATTTGCCAGTATGTTTTCAAAACACAAATAAATCATGCACACTTAGAACAACAACAAGTTTTTGGCGCCGTTGCCGGGGAATAGATTTGAAAATTGGTAGACCCAAGTTTTTCAATTTTGTAGATTTGATTTTCATTTTAATTTTTGCTTTAAACCTGCACTTTGCATTCCAAGTGCTTGATTAAACGCTCATCGCAGCTTTTGTATAGAAAACCTGCTTTTATCATGCAGAGAATTTTTTATTTTTCTGAGTTTTTATTCTTTGCCTTCTAGTTATTTGAATAAATGTTGCTGCCACTTTGTTATCTTTTTGTCAAATTTGGGCGGGAGCCTGAGTTTTTCTTTTTATTTTTGTCAATATACTTGAATAAGGTACTGCTGCAGTTTTTGGACTTTTGCAGATCTGGAGCAGCCGTCCAACAAGGAGCATCTAGACTAAAGCTGGAGCAGATCTGCTTGAGTTTGCATCCCCTTCTCCTTTGCATTCATTTTCTATTTTTAAATTCTTGAGAACCAGCAGTTCTGCTGTGTTTAATGTTCGTTTTGATTATGATTTCTGCTGTCTTTTAGGCATGCTGATTTTTTATTTTTTATTTTACAAAATAAAAGAAAATGAAAACACAAATAGAAAATCTCTGAGTTGTTTCTCATTATTTTCCACAATAGTAAATACGGGCTCTCGTTGAGCCCGGGCTGATCCAAAACAAGTAAAAAAAATAATAATAATAGAAAATTATAAAAAAAAAAAATATATATATATATATATAGATATCTTCCGGATGGGCTGTTTTCTCCATTTGCATCCACTTTTCCCATTTGGACCCGCTGAGATCATTTTTTTTCTTTGCTAGGAATCATGTTGAATAATGAGTAGTGAATCATTGGTTGTTTTGAATATTCAACGAACCCACTGATTTTATTTTCCTTCGAGATTTCTTCATCATAAATGGGTCTCAGCTGTGTGTGAACCCTGTTTTTAATATGTGCTCCCATGCTTCATTATTTTTTTTTTTTTATTCATACACATCATCAACAAAGGGGTCAGTCTTATGAATCGTGCTTTTCACTGTATTCCTGCTAATCATTTTTATAATCACTTAGATTCATAAGTATCTCAGGCTTTTGGGTCTTTTTCTTTTGGCTTAGGATGTATCATTTGGCATTAGATTTCCTGTTTTAGGAATTTTAGTTTCAAATTTTGTTTTTAGATCGCTGATTTTTTTTTATTTTTTTATTTTTTTTTTCTTTCTTAGGTTAATGTGTCCTAGTTTTACTGATTTTCGTCATTTTTCTGTGAGTATAGTTAGTTTCTAACTTTGTTTTCCTATTTTGCATTCACAAATTCTGTTTTTGTATCAACACTTTTCTATTTTTTTTTTTAACTTTGTATTCAGTCCCTTACCTTGTTTTTACTGTTTCTCTGTTATTAACATTAGTTTCCTTCCATTTGCATAGCAACACTTCTATTTTTTAGATTTTATTTTTTTTAGCAGTTCTAGCATTGTTTTGTTGATTTTTCGTGCATTTGTATATCATGTTTTCCATTTCCTTGCTCATATATTCAGTTTTACATTTTTATTTTCTGTTGCATATAGTTTAGATTTTTTCTGTTCTTAGTTTTTCTTTCTTCTTTTACCCTGCTGCCCCTATGCTCTCATTGTCTAGAACATTGAGGACAATGTTCATCTTAGGATTGGGGGTGTGGCAGAGATGCCAATAATCAATAAAGGAGTTAACATCAGTACAGTTTTGGATCAGCAATTTTTTTTTATATATTTTTCACACCTGTTGTTTTGAAACATATTAAGAAGTTAAAAAAAAAAAAAAACTCTTTAAAATTACTTTCCTGTATAATTCTAAAAGACTTTCATTAAGTGAATGTCAGAAAATTTCCAAAAGATAATTGACATTTTAGTAAACCTAAAATTATGGAAAACAATGAAGATATACATCAAGAAGTTGATATAAAACCACACCCAGTGAGGTTTGGGCCTGAAATGTATTCTTTGGAGGTATGCCTTGGCAATCTTTTCAGCTTTTGGGACTATGTGAATCTGCTTACTTACACTAGAAGTTACACATATCCAAATCGAAATAATTTGATAGCACTCATGATATTAAAGACATGATGTAAGGCCTCCTTCTGGACAGTTTGAACCTTACAAAGCCCCACCTTTTGAAACTGCCCTTGATACACACCATTTGAGCTAAATAAATCTATGATTCCTTTGAAATCTCCCCCAATAAACCTCATCAACCTCATTTAGCCTAACCCTACCCCGAGAAGGCAGAAGATAAAGGGAAGGAAGCTGAGGAAGGAGAATTGAGTAACAATGTAATAGCAAAAGAAGGGTAAAAGTTGAAGGCAATGATGAAACAGCATAGGGAATGTGGCATGCAGTCAGTGCTAATTCGAAAAAGAAAAGAAAAATATTTGAGCAAAACAAAAGAAAGAAGGCATTTTCATTGGAAGTTTGAAAAAGAAAGAGGAAAAGATGGCCACTTTGGCTCTGGAAATTCAAAAGAAGAAGATGAAACTATGCTGAAGAAGAGTGGGCTTGTATATAACCTCCTGACCTTGACTAACTTCTCAAATATGAACACCATTCCAACCCTTTTGAGAAATTTCACCCATAAGCCACAATAAAACCCAAGTAAAAGTCCTTACTAATCATTGATGGATTGAGCTATCACATGGAGATAAGAATTTGTGTAATCTATGGTGAAAGGAGCAGCGAATTTATAACTAAAAGCAATGCCTATGCTCCTGCTTACAGTCCTATTTGAGGACTGTAATTGCTCTTAAGCTGTGTGAAATAGTACAACCCTCTCATTTGCTTATTGAGTGAAAATCCTGGAGAGAATTGTGTTTAAAATCAACTGATTAGGGCAACATCGAAGCTGGATTCATAAATCAAAGGCTAGCTGTTCGTTAATTTTCCTTGTAAATGGCCTCTGACATAAATCGACTGAGTAGTAACAAGAATTACTGCAGAATTTTAGTTTTAAACTGATATCTTTCTTGAAAAACCTTCTTACAAAATAACTGATGCAGGTGTGAATAATCAATTGAGGAAAGTGGTCAATAAGAATCTGCAGTGATCTTAACTAACTTATTGAAGAAGTTTGTGGGTACCTTCACTGAAAACCCTCAGGAGACTTCACTCCTCCACTAGGGATCACCTAGGGGTTTAAAAGGCTTGTTGCATATGCTAAATGCAACTGTGCTCCCTACAAAAGTGGCTCTTTACTTTGTTTTTTTTTATTTTGTCATTGCTCAGGGACTAGCAACGCTTAGGTCTGGGGTGTGTTGACAAGTAAAAAATACCATTTTTCACCCCTGAACTTGAGTCTTGATAGACCTTTGAGAGAACTAAATAAGTGTTTTAAGTGCTTATGTTGCAGCTAACAATAAAGACAGGCTTAACCATAGAAGCAGCTTTAAAGTGCCCATAAGATGACAATCCATGTCAATCCAAAGAAAGAAAGTGAAGAAACTACCTCATCAGCTGTTGAAAGGTCTGAATAGAAGAAGCAAAGACCTGGAAGAGAAGTATGGAACAATTCGAAAAGAAAAATGCACTACAGAGTCGTTTTCTTAAAGAACCTGTACTTTTCGCAAAGAACCTAAACCTCTGCGAAAAGGAATAAAACTCCAGGCGTAGCATTCGAAGAGCATCTAAACTGTTCGAAGAGAGGATTGAACTTTGCGAAAAGAAGAAAACACAATTCGAACAGAACCAGAACATTGCGAAAAGAGCTTCAGGAGTCACAACACTTTGTGAAAAGGCCCCTAAGCTGTGCGAAGAGGCATTCTGAAGATTCGCAGCTTTAACAAGGGCAATTCAGTAATCTGTTGCATGTGTCCCAATGCATTTTAAAACCTAGGGACATTCCAGAGGGTTCTAAGCATGAAGCGAAGGAATATTCCACCCCACGTGAGCACCTAGAGAGGGAATAACTTGGCGGGAACTTCTAGAAACTCTAACAAACTTTCAAAATGCATAACAGAATTGATGCCTTTTTCACCTGATTGGCTGAACCAGATCGAGGAATTCTGATTGGCTGTAAGATCCGATCCTCGACTGACTACCATTGGTCAATACAGATCTGAGAACCTCTGATTGGTTGATACACATCTGAGCTGGACCTGGGAAAAGCTATAAATAGACGAACCATTTGCCCAATTTGGGTATCCAGATTTTGAGTTTCATTTCTAATCCCCCATTTCCAGCCTGCATGACCTTTGTCGCAATCCTTGTAATAGCCTACTTTGTACTTGCATTTGAGAGTCAGATATCTTTGTAACTCAAAGGAGAGTTTGCATCCAAGACTACAAATCCGAGAGCTGTTCAGTCGTGCTCTGTAAATTGTAAGGATGAATTTTAAAAGGTTGCTGAAAACTATGCATTCTCCATTGGACTCATGTCAAGGGTTCCCTCTGATCTCCTCAGTACATTAGACTCCTTTAGATTCATTGTTTTGCATACAATTTCCCTTGATTCATTAATCCTGTGAGAATTAGTGTTGGTAACCTAATCTCTCACGACATTTGTAGTGATGCTTCTTGTTTTAAATTAAGGCTTTGGATTAAAGACTATTGGATGGTTTGTGGCCATTAAAGTGGACAGACCATAGCCATAAGCTTAAACCTAATCCTTGAATTAGATTTATTTCTCTTACATCTACGCTTGTAGCCAGATGAAGATTCGATCATCTTTTTGTTGAGCAGCAGTCATTCTCATTAGATTTCAAGGACCAAATCAAAGTTAGATATTATTTCTCCATTCTTATTAATTTACATCAAATCTCCCCAACTCGGATCTGGATCACTTAGTTTAATCTTTACTTTTATCATTTAGTTAATGTGACTAATTCAACCACCCATCTTATGTGCTTTGTAGATAGGATCAGAGGTCAGATTTGGAAGCTCAGATTTGGAGGTTTATCTTAAATTTTAAATCAATTCCCTGTGGACGATCTTTTACTCACTTACATTTAAAACTTGCTACAATTGGCCCTGATCTTGCAGGCTAATTATGTTCTCTCTGTGCTGATATTTTCTTATTCTTTTGAATATTCAGTACAATGCATCATTTGCAAGTATGCTTTCAAAACACAAATAAATCATGCACACTTAGAACAACAACAAGTTTTTGGCGCCGTTGCCGGGGAATAGATTTTAAAATTGGTAGACCTAAGTTTTTCAATTTTGTAGATTTGATTTTCATTTTAATTTTTGCTTTAAACCTGCACTTTGCATTCCATGTGCTTGATTAAATGTCTACTGCAGTTTTGTATAGAAAACCTGTTTTACTGCAGCAGAATTTTTTTTATTTTTCTGAGTTTTTATTCTTTGCCTTCTAGTTATTTGAATAAATGTTGCTGCCACTTTTTTGTGTTTTTGTCAAATTTGGGCAGGAGCCTGAGTTTTTCTTTTTATTCTTGTCAATATACTTGAATAAGGTACTGCTGCAGTTTTTGGATTTTGTAGATCTGGAGCAGCCGTCCAACAAGGGGCATCTGGACTAAAGTTGGAGCAGATCTGCTTGAGTTTGCATCCCCTTCTCCTTTGCATTCATTTTCTATTTTTAAATTCTTGAGAACCAAAGTATTCTGTGTTTAATGTTTGTTTTGATTATAATTTCTGCTGTCTTTTAGGCATGCTTATTTTTAATTTTTTATTTTACAAAATAAAAGAAAATGAAAACACAAATAGAAAATCTCTGAGTTGTTTCTCATTATTTTCAGCAGTAGTAAATACGGGCTCTTGTTGAGCCCGGGCTGATCCAAAACAAGTAAAAAAAATAATAATAATAGAAAATTAAAAAAAAAAAAAAATATATATATATATATATATAGATATCTTCCGGATGGGCTGTTTTCTCCATTTGCATCCACTTTCCCATCTGGACCTGCTGAGATCATTTTTTTTCTTTTCTAGGAATCATGTAGAATAATGAGTAGTGAATCGTAGGCTGTTTTGAATATTCAATGGACCCACTGATTTTATTTTCCTTCGAGATTTCTTCATCATAAATGGGTCTCAGCTGTGTGTGAACCCTGTTTTTAATATGTGCTCCCATGCTTCATTATTTTTTTTTTTTTATTCATACACATCATCAACAAAGGGGTCAGTCTTATGAATCTTGCTTTTCACTATATTCCTACTAATCATTTTTATAATCACTTAGATTCATAAGTATCTCAGGCTTTTGGGTCTTTTTCTTTTGGCTTAGGATGTATCATTTGGCATTAGATTTTCTGTTTTAGGAATTTTAGTTTCAAATTTTGTTTTTAGATCGCTGATTTTTTTTTTATTATTATTTTTTTTATTATTTTTTTCTTTCTTAGGTTAATGTGTCCTAGTTTTACTGATTTTCGTCATTTTTCTGTGAGTATAGTTAGTTTCTAACTTTGTTTTCCAATTTTGCATTCACAAATTCTATTTTTGTATCAACACTTTTCTATTTATTTTTTTTAACTTTGTATTCAGTCCCTTACCTTGTTTTTACTGTTTCTCTGTTATTAGCATTAGTTTCCTTCCATTTGCATAGCAATCCTTCTATTTTTTAGATTTTATTTTTTTTAGCAGTTCTAGCGTTGTTTTGTTGATTTTTCGTGCATTTGTATATCATGTTTTCCATTTCCTTGCTCATATATTCAGTTTTACATTTTTATTTTCTGCTGCATATAGTTTAGATTTTTTCTGTTCTTAGTTTTTCTTTCTTCTTTTACCCTGCTGCCCCTAGGCTCTCATTGTCTAGAACATTGAGGACAATGTTCATCTTAGGATTGGGGGTGTGGCAGAGATGCCAATAATCAATAAAGGAGTTAACATCAGTACAGTTTTGGATCAGCAATTTTTTTTTATATATTTTTCACTCCTATTGTTTTGAAATATATTAAGAAGTTTTAAAAAAAAAAAAACTCTTTGAAATTACTTTCCTGTGTAATTCTAAAAGACTTTCATGAAGTGAATGTCAGAAAATTTCCAAAAGAAAATTGATGTTTTAGTAAACCTAAAATGAAGGAAAACAGTGAAGATATACCTCAAGAAGTTGATATAAAACCACACCCAGTGAGGTTTGGGCCTGAAATGTATTCTTTGGAGGTATGCTTTGGCAATCTTTTCTGCTTTTGGGACTATGTGAATCTGCTTACTTACACTAGAAGTTACACATATCCAAATCGAAATAATTTGATAGCATTCATGATATTAAAGACATGATGTAAGGCCTCCTTTTGGACAGTTTGAACCTTACAAAGCCCCACCTTTTGAAACTGCCCTTGATACACACCATTTGAGCTAAATAAATCTATGATTCCTTTGAAATCTCCCCCAATAAACCTCATCAACCTCATTTAGCCTAACCCTACCCCGAGAAGGCAGAAGATAAAGGGAAGGAAGCTGAGGAAGGAGAATTGAGTAACAATGTAATAGCAAAAGAAGGGTAAAAGTTGAAGGCAATGATGAAACAAAGATAGGGAATGTGGCATGCAAACAAGTTAATTCGAAAAAGAAAAGAAAAATATTTGAGCAAAACAAAAGAAAGAAGGCATTTTCATTGGAAGTTTGAAAAAGAAAGAGAAAAAGATGGCCACTTTGGCTCTGGAAATTGAAAAGAAGAAGATGAAACTATGCTGAAGAAGAGTGGGCTTGTATATAACCTCCTGACCTTGACTAACTTCTCAAATATGAACACCATTCCAACCCTTTTGAGAAATTTCACCCATAAGCCACAATAAAACCCAAGTAAAAGTCCTTACTAATCAATGATGGATTGAGCTATCACATGGAGATAAGAATTTGTGTAATCTATGGTGAAAGGAGCAGCGAATTTATAACTAAAAGCAATGCCTATAGCTCACCTTACATTCTATTTGAGGAGAATTGCTCTTAAGCTGTGTGAAATAGTACAACCCTCTCATTTCCTTATTGAGTGAAAATCCTGGAGAGAATTGTGTTTAAAATCAACTGATTAGGGCAACATCGAAGCTGGATTCATAAATCAAAGGCTAGCTGTTCGTTAATTTTCCTTGTAAATGGCCTCTGACATAAATCGACTGAGTAGTAACAAGAATTACTGCAGAATTTTAGTTTTAAATTGATATCTTTCTTGAAAAACCTTCTTACAAAATAACTGATGCAGGTGTGAATAATCAATTGAGGAAAGTGGCTGTAACAAAACTGCAGTGATCTTAACTAACTTATTGAAGAAGTTTGTGGGTACCTTCACTGAAAACCCTCAGGAGACTTCACTCCTCCACTAGGGATCACCTAGGGGTTTAAAAGGCTTGTTGCATATGCTAAATGCAACTGTGCTCCCTACAAAAGTGGCTCTTTACTTTGTTTTTTTTTATTTTGTCATTGCTCAGGGACTAGCAAAGCTTAGGTCTGGGGGTGTGTTGACAAGTAAAAAATACCATTTTTCACCCCTGAACTTGAGTCTTGATAGACCTTTGAGAGAACTAAATAAGTGTTTTAAGTGCTTATGTTGCAGCTAACAATAAAGACAGGCTTAACCATAAAAGCAGCTTAAAAGTGCCCATAAGATGACAATCCATGTCAATCCAAAGGAAGAAAGTGAAGAAACTACCTCACTAGCTGTTGAAAGGTCTGAATAGAAGAAGCAAAGACCTGGAAGAGAAGTATGGAACAATTCGAAAAGAAAAATGCACTACAGAGTCCTTTTCTTAAAGAACCTGTACTTTTCGCAAAGAACCTAAACCTCTGCGAAAAGGAATAAAACTCCAGGCGTAGCATTCGAAGAGCATCTAAACTGTTCGAAGAGAGGATTGAACTTTGCGAAAAGAAGAAAACACAATTCAAAGTAACTGGAGTCACAACACTTTGTGAAAAGGCCCCTAAGCTGTGCGAAGAGGCATTCTGGAGATTCGCAGCTTTAACAAGGGCAATTCAGTAATCTGTTGCATGTGTCCCAATGCATTTTAAAACCTAGGGACATTCCAGAGGGTTCTAAGCATGAAGCGAAGGAATATTCCACCCCACGTGAGCACCTAGAGAGGGAATAACTTGGCGGGAACTTCTAGAAACTCTAACAAACTTTCAAAATGCATAACAGAATTGATGCATTTTTCACCTGATTGGCTGAACCAGATCGAGGAATTCGATTGGCGGTAATGATCCGATCCCCGTGCTCGACTACCATTGGTCAATACAGATCTGAGAACCTCTGATTGGTTGATACACATCTGAGCTGGACCTGGGGAAAGCTATAAATAGACGAACCATTTGCCCAATTTGGGTATCCAGATTTTGAGTTTCATTTCTAATCCCCCATTTCCCAGCCAGACAGCTTGTCTGCAATCCTTGTAATAGCCTACTTTGTACTTGCATTTGAGAGCTGTGAGATACTGCTATAACTCAAAGGAGAGTTTGCATCCAAGACTACAAATCCGAGAGTCATAAGCCGCGTCTCAGAATTGTAAGGATGAATTTTAAAAGGTTGCTGTAAACTATGCATTCTCCATTGGACTCATGTCAAGGGTTCCCTCTGATCTCCTCAGTACATTAGACTCCTTTAGATTCATTGTTTTACATACAATTTCCCTTGACTCATTAATCCTGTGAGAATTAGTGTTGGTAACCTAATCTCTCACGACATTTGTAGTGATGCTTCTTGTTTTAAATTAAGGCTTTGGATTAAAGACTATTGGATGGTTTGTGGCCATTAAAGTGGACAGACCATAGCCATAAGCTTAAACCTAATCCTTGAATTAGATTTATTTCTCTTACATCTGCGCTTGTAGCCAGATGAAGATTGGATCATCTTTCAGTTGAGCTGCAGTCATTCTCATTAGATTTCAAGGACCAAATCAAAGTTAGATATTATTTCTCCATTCTTATTAATTTACATCAAATCTCCCCAACTCGGATCTGGATCACTTAGTTTAATCTTTACTTTTATCATTTAGTTAGTGTGACAAATTCAACCTCCCATCTTATGTGCTTTGTAGATAGGATCAGAGGTCAGATCTGGTAGCTCAGATATGGAGGTTTATCTTAAATTTTAAATCAATTCCCTGTGGACGATCTTTTACTCACTTACATTTAAAACTTGCTGCAATTGGCCCTGATCTTGCAGGCTAATTATGTTCTCTCTGTGCTGATATTTTCTTATTCTTTTTAATATTCAGTACAATGCATCATTTGCAAGTATGCTTTCAAAACACAAATAAATCATGCACACTTAGAACAACAACAAGTTTTTGGCGCCGTTGCCGGGGAATAGATTTTAAAATTGGTAGACCTAAGTTTTTCAATTTTGTAGATTTGATTTTCATTTTAATTTTTGCTTTAAACCTGCACTTTGCATTCCAAGTGCTTGATTAAATGTCTACTGCAGTTTTGTATAGAAAACCTGTTTTACTGCAGAAGAATTTTTTTTATTTTTCTGAGTTTTTATTCTTTGCCTTCTAGTTATTTGAATAAATGCTGCTGCCACTTTTTGTCTTTTTGTCAAATTTGGGCAGGAGCCTGAGTTTTTCTTTTTATTCTTGTCAATATACTTGAATAAGGTACTGCTGCAGTTTTTGGATTTTGTAGATCTGGAGCAGCCGTCCAACAAGGAGCATCTGGACTAAAGCTGGAGCAGATCTGCTTGAGTTTGCATCCCCTTCTCCTTTGCATTCATTTTCTATTTTTAAATTCTTGAGAACCAGCAGTTCTGCTGTGTTTAATGTTTGTTTTGATTATAATTTCTGCTGTCTTTTAGGCATGCTGATTTTTTATTTTTTATTTTACAAAATAAAAGAAAATGAAAACACAAATAGAAAATCTCTGAGTTGTTTCTCATTATTTTCAGCAGTAGTAAATACGGGCTCTTGTTGAGCCCGGGCTGATCCAAAACAAGTAAAAAAAATAATAATAATAGAAAATTATAAAAAAAAAAAAATATATATATATATAGATATCTTCCGGATGGGCTGTTTTCTCCATTTGCATCCACTTTCCCATCTGGACCTGCTGAGATCATTTTTTTTCTTTTCTAGGAATCATGTAGAATAATGAGTAGTGAATCATAGGCTGTTTTGAATATTCAATGGACCCACTGATTTTATTTTCCTTCGAGATTTCTTCATCATAAATGGGTCTCAGCTGTGTGTGAACCCTGTTTTTAATATGTGCTCCCATGCTTCATTATTTTGTTTTTTTTATTCATACACATCATCAACAAAGGGGTCAGTCTTATGAATCTTGCTTTTCACTGTATTCCTGCTAATCATTTTTATAATCACTAAGATTCATAAGTATCTCAGGCTTTTGGGTCTTTTTCTTTTGGCTTAGGATGTATCATTTGGCATTAGATTTTCTGTTTTAGGAATTTTAGTTTCAAATTCTGTTTTAAGATCGCTGGTTTTTTTTATTTTTTTTATTTTTTTATTATTTTTTTCTTTCTTAGGTTAATGTGTCCTAGTTTTACTGATTTTCGTCATTTTTCTGTGAGTATAGTTAGTTTCTAACTTTGTTTTCCTATTTTGCATTCACAAATTCTGTTTTTGTATCAACACTTTTCTATTTATTTTTTTTAACTTTGTATTCAGTCCCTTACCTTGTTTTTATTGTTTCTCTGTTATTAGCATTAGTTTCCTTCCATTTGCATAGCAATCCTTCTATTTTTTAGATTTTATTTTTTTTAGCAGTTCTAGCATTGTTTTGTTGATTTTCGTGCATTTGTATATCATGTTTTCCATTTCCTTGGCTGCCATGCTAAACCCTTCCCCTACTGGGAGCCCTGTGGCCACATGAAAATCTATGAGGATTGCAGAGGCCTCCACTGTGGAGACCTCTGAGGTACCTACACAAGTTGTTGAGCCCCAAGTGGAATAACCTAAGAAGAGGGTTGCCCCTATGAAGAAGGCCAAGGTTGTGGCCACTGATGCCTCGATTGTCAAGAAGAAAGTAGCCTGTAAAAAGAGAGGCAAAGCTCACCCACCTGCTAAAAGCCCTGAGAAACCAAAGAAGAAACAAAAGAAGGGCACAGAAGTGACCCCTGAGGTTATCCCTATGGTTGCCCAAGAGGATGAATCAGATGGTGAGTCACTCAGAATTCCCTCTAAGTTTGTGGCTGCAATCAAGCTTGAAGCTGAGACAGCCTTTGACAAGACATTCTTTGAGGAGGAGCCAGAGATTGCAACTTCAATTGAGTACCTGACCAAGGCCTCACTGCTACCCCTTATCAGGCCCCCACTACAACTAGTCTTCCCTAGACTAGTACAACTATTGTACCAAAACATCAGGATGAAGACTGGGGATGGTGGAAACCATGTATTGCTTGTGCCGATTGATGGCTTTGAGATGCTGTTTAACCAAGCAGCCATTGCTGAAATTCTTGGGATATTAGCCAAATACAGTCTAGAGTGTGGCTTGGGTTCTCCTTTGACAGCCACCATACCTGAAATTGTCAAGGAGCTCACTGGAGGGATCACAGCCTCTGGGGTATCAATAAGGAAAAGAGACTTGCACCCTAGTTTGAGGTTTATGGATGGGGTGCTGAGAAAGAATATATATTGTTCTGGGCACCAACAAGAGAGGAGGTCCCTAATTGCTGATGCCCTCTAATCCTTCCACTGCAACCACTACTTTGATGCTGCCAAGAAAATCTTTGAAGGGATGAAGGATATATACATGGAAAGGTGAAGAGGGAGTAGAAACCCCATGCCATGTCCTACTGCAGGCTAATTACAACCCTACTATAGTTAGGGGGCTACCACTTTCAGATGAATGATGAGACCCTCAACCTGACCCCCAACAAATGTAGAAAGAAGTAGGGAGGGATTAGTGGAACTTTAATTGAGAAGAAGAAGAAGAAGGATCTATTAGCTCAAGTAGCCCCCAGAATTCCAGAGGGAGCTACCACTTTTGTAGTTGTTACACCTACCAGCTCTACTGCTATTTCTCAAGCAGCCAACTCTATTGTGCCAGCTACACCTGCCATACCGATTCCCACCATCCCATTACCATCATACTTCATTCCACCATCATCAGCTACACAAACACCTTCCACACTCACTTATACTCTCATGCCAGCTATTGTACCAGCCAACACTACCTTACCCACCACCACACCAACCTATCAACCCTCCACAGTTACATCACCTATCCCTGAGCCAATCACATCCATTACCTTAGCCACCACTACCTCAGCTACATCATCAATCCCTGAGCCAATTCTACCAATTTTCCCAGCACATCCCATCCCACCTGTCAAGGTCACACACACCAAAAAGAACACGTCACAGACCACAAAAGCCCCAACTCAGCCTCCCAAGCCCATTACATTACCAGCCCCTACCCCATTACCTCAGTCCATTAAACTTTAAGAGCCCTCAACCACCACTTCCACTACCATGCTAGACCCTATCCCCACTGATCTACCATCACCATCACCTCCATCTCCATTCCACTATGATGAGAGTGAGCCTCAGCTCACTGACATCCCACACAGTTCCTTGCAACCACAACCCATCCCACTAAACCCCTTGCCATACTTGAATCGATTGGTCAATCTATTCCATTTTCTCCTTCCCATGACCAAGACCCCATCTCATCAAAGGGATACTCAGCCATGATGGACTCTATTATAGGGGACATCAATCATGAGTTCATCCCTCTCCCACCACAACCACATCACTTTACCCCTACCCATACTTCACCACAACCAACTAACTTTCATCATGCACCTACTTCACCATTTCAACCAATTCCAACCACCCAACCCAAAACACCTATCATACATAATCCCTTATCCCATATCCTCAATCGCCTCCTTTCCCTTCAAACCCAAATGTTAGCCAATACGTAAACCCAAATATCCATAAAGGCCAAACTTCAAGCCATGCACTCTACCCTCCAAAACTAGGCCTCCATTCAAACCAATTTACAAGCCATCCAATCAATCTTATCAACCTTAACCCAACCTTCCCAACAACCATTTATCCCTCCACCTACCCACCTACCTACACCACCCCCATCTCCCCAACCTTTAACCTTAGCAGTAACAACAGTTGTTGTTACACCCATTGTACCTGTTCAGGAAACCCCTCAATTTATATTTACCACTTCCTCAACCCAAACTGACCCTGAACATGAACCTCAACCTGACCCTATACAGTCACCCATTATTGCCCCACCTCTGGAACTCACTTACTCACAACCCCAACCTGCAACCCCACCTGCAATATCAACAACTGATGTTGCCACAGATGTGTATGACTTGTTCCCCACTTCCTCAAAAGCCTCCCAAACAGACCCAAAGATAATAGACCTCACCCTACTAAATCTGAAGTCCCCCAGCCTTTACCCTCCACCTCCACCCTACCCATGCCATCATCCATCCCCTCATCACTGTTGGCTAGCCCTTCTTCCCCTGCTGAGAATTCAATGCTCCCTACCTCATTCAACCCCTTGCCCCCATCCTTCACCCTCCTTAGAGCTATGAAGGAAAATGCCCACATCAAGAGGGCTGTGATTAGAGGCATGACTGACCTCAGAACCACTGTTAAGCAGCCACTCCTAGATCAAATCAAGTTTTTAAATCTAACTCACAAGATGGAGAAAGACGATCAAGCATGGTTGGAGGGAGATATTTCTAAAATACAATGAAGAGAAAAGTAGAGCTGATGGGATGGAGGATGTGATCAAGAACTTACAGGTGACACTTAGAAGGGTGGAGGAAAGAGCCAATGATTACTGTTACAGAATTACAGCAGACCTTATCTGAGATTGGTGACAGAGACTTAGCAGAAGTAGCTGCCAAACTCTTCACTAATGCTGCCCCCCTAATTGCAACTACTCCTAAACCCCAAGAGCCAAGGAAAATGAAGCCTATAATCAACATTAAGGAGCCTGCATCAAAGCCATAGCCAACTCCCAAGAAGAGGAGCAGCACTAAGCAAAGAAAGACAACTTCTAAGAGATACAAGTCCTCTGCTACTACTCTAAAGAAGGAGAAAGGAAAAGGAGTCCCATACAAGGCAGATGCAGTAGAAAATTCAGATGATTAGACTTTGTACATGTAGTTAGTTAGGCTATTTTTGTATAATCTTTTTTTAATTATTTTCAATAACATTATACATATTACTACTTATTAATGAAAATTCTTTTTGGTAGCTTTTGTATGAGTTTGTTTGGTCTACTTTATTTATGCTATTTTACTTGTTTGTTTTCCTTGTTTGTGTGATTTTTGTTTGTTAATTTTACTTGCTTTATTTTGTGTGCTATTTTTATAACTATACTCTGCTGCACATGTCCCTTGTCTCTCAAATAGTGAGGACACTGTTCCTCATAGGGTTGGGGGTGTGGCAAGGTCTGTCAATGATATAGTTAACCTAAGTGCAGCAGAACCAAGTGAGTGAGATAGAAATAGAGTAAAGTTCACCTACGGAAATTTAAAAAGGAGGAGATTTAAAAATTTTTACAGACCTTTAGGCATTAAAAGGTTTTAAAATTTAACATTTCTATGAGGTAATCACTAAGAAAAGTCATTTGTGTTAGCACTTAGTGAACCATCAAAGAGAGAAAAAAGTAAGAACATGCCTATGAGTTCAATGGAAGACCATACCTATTGAGATTTAGGCCTACAAATTATTTTTTTTCTCTTTGAAGAGTGTCTTAGGCAATTCTTTTCGCTCTGAGGACTGGCTGAGTCTTTTTGTCACTAGAAGTTAGGCATCTCCAAGTTAAAGCAACTGACAGTACCGATGACATTTAGGAAAGGATCAAGGCCTTCTCTTGGACAGTTTGAGCCTAAAAGTACCAAACCTAGTAAACTGCCTTGTGCATACGCCCTTTGAGCCTTAATTTTAAGTTTTCTTCAAAATACACCTGAGTATTTGAACCTAAACCTGTGGACCTAATTCAACCCTACCCCCACTCTGAGAATTCAATAGGAAAAGGAAAAGATGTTGAAAAGGGACAAGCTAGGGTAAACATTTGATGAATGGAAAAGAAACACAAGAAGGAGGACAACAGTGTAGCAGTTGGAAGAAGAGTGCCATTTCATAAAATTTAAAAAAGAAAAAAAAATGAATTCAAAAGAAAAACAGAAAAAAATAATAAAAAGGAAGAGAGAGGAGTCAAGAGGAAATTTCATTGGAAAAAGTGATAATAAGTGGAGAAGCTGGCCACTTCAAGTCTGAAAAATATCAAAGAACTTGGAATATGCTAAATTAAAGAAGGTGAAGTCGAATCACCTCCTTCACCGGCTGATTTCTCAATTTTACAACCTTTTCACCCTTCCATTTTTGGTAACCTACACCCATAAGCCACATTACAACCCAATTATAAGACCTTGTGATCCTAATTATAGTGAGCAGCTATGTGGAGATAAGGAATTGTCTAATCTATTATGAGAAATAGTCAATGATGCTAGAATTTATGAGCCTTCTATATGCTCATACTTGCAGACCCATTTGGGGGCTATAACTGCTCTTGAGCTAGTGTGAAAATGAAAACCCGCAAACTCAATTGTGAGAGACTGCCTTGGTAAGCATTGGGTTTGACATTGAATGTATTGGGCATTGTCTAAACCTAATTTTTGAATTGATGATGAGCTCAATACTGAGACTCATTTGTTGTTTTTCTTTGTGTAAGTTGATTGGAAATGATGTGCATACATGTAAGAGGTTTTTTTATATACGAAATGGTATGTGTATTTTATTTGTTTAAATTCCTCACATTTTGAAAAGAATCAAAGGTGGACTGATGCTCTGTTGATTGAAAGCTGATTTGATGAATGTTATACTTTTGTTAACTGTTTCATTGAGAAGTTTGTGGGTACCTTCACTGAAAACCCTTAGGAGACTTCACTCCTCCACTAAGGATCACCTAGGAGTTTAAAAGGCTTGATTCATGAGATAAATGCATCTCTGCTCCCTACGAAAGTGGCATTTACATTCTTAAAGTAGTTATTTAAATTTTACTCTGCTCGAGAACTAGCAAAGATTAGGTTTGGGGTGTGTTATTCATTGAAAAGTATCACTTTTCACCTCTTAACCTAGCCTTTACATACCTTGAAACTGACTAATAACTCTTTGTTTAGCTTGTTTTATAGTTAGTAATAATTTGTGCAGCTTAATATAAAGTCCATGCCTTTGGGCCAAAAAAGAGAGAATTCAAGCCAAGGATGACTGCTCAGCTAAAGAATGATGGAACACAATGGCGATACACACCATGGTGACTATTTTACATGTCATGATGAACAAAGGAAGTCTAACAAATGAGAGAAGTATGTATGTGAGTGGAGAAGGCTGCTACAGCAGCATATGCATTGTAGCAGAGGAGGAAAACCATTATCTTGCGTAGTCAGAATGTCCCACGAACTGTTTAAGTTCGCAGCAAAGTTATCTCTCGCAGTTGAAACATGCAGCACAAGTGAACTCGCGAAGAATTCACACAACTCAGGGATGGATTTGTCTCAGAGCATTACTTCACATAGCAGTCACGTGCTTTAACCGCAATCAACACTCAAAGTCCTCGCGAAGCTCTTGTTGAGGTATTTTAGTGTGCATGCTACTGCCTTTATTGGAGATAGTGATAAGAATGGGGTTAGTGAAAATGAATCAAAGGTGGATTGAAAACTACAGAGCAGCAAGCCTAAAAATACACAGTCCTGCAAGATACGGGGCATGTTGTAGCAAATTTTGATAAGTAAGAGTTTGTCCCACAGGGAAAGTTGATCTAAAGCTCTAAGGGAGCTATCTTTAGTAGGCTCTTCAGATCTGGCTACAGATCTAGGAATCCTAAATGGAAGGGGATTTAAGGTCACTATAGTCTAAATCCTAAGTAACTTAATGTCTAAACTATAGAAAGGGTTAAGAAAGAGGATGGAGTGTGAGAAAATAAATATAAAAGGGTGAGAAGTATGCTATTAGGTATAAATCTGATGGGTCTTATAACTCAGACTCAGATCTGCTGCTATAGAAATCCTGTCCAATGGCTACATTATAACCAAAGAGGAGAAGGGATCCAACTTACCACTGTGCCATGATCCAATCCCTTATGGCTATAACCTGTCCACTTAAATGGTTACAAACTATCCAATAGGAGAACCACAGTCCAGAGATGGGTAAAAACAAGTTTATCATTGTAGACACTACTTCATCCAGGCTACCAGCTCAAGAATCCATAGAAACCTCAACCTCTAAAGTTCTGTGTGTGGGGCTAGGCCTACAACGTGCACTAGCCTGGACACACAGAACCAGCAAGAGTTTGAGTACTAGCTTTTAAGCTTAGCTATTCACTGCTTTAGAAAGACAGCAGTGATTCAGTCACAAGCCTATAATCTCTACATCCAGATCAGATCTCCCATCTGGTGGTGGGTCTATACAAATACAGGGGAGTCTGTCTCTGCACAATCTCTCACAAGGTTACAAGCACAAGTGCAGAGAAGAAGAATCTGTCTTAGATCTGTAGATTGGCCTCACCCAAGGGCTATAATCTGTCCACTTGAATGGTCATAGACTATCCACAGAGGCTATCCTCCTCACAGAGGTCTGAGATAGAATAAGAACATTACTGCCGCCACCATGTTCACAAGGCTACTAGCTCAAGCTCCCATGGGGATTCAGATTTAGTGGGTCCTGTGGTGGGGCTAGGCCTGTAATGTGCCTAACCAGGACACACAGGTCACTTGGATCTAAGTAAAACCTTAAAGACAATCCTCCATTTCTTACAATACAACTTAGCAATGGACGATCTCAAGGCAGCAGCCTTGCACAGAACAACTCACAAAACACCAATCCCATACATGCAATAGATCCTATTACAAAACTCCATCAAAACTATACCAAATAATCATACAAAGGCATAGCCAGCAAGTGCTGGACTATGGAGAGAAGGAAAAAGGAAAAAAAAAACTCCTAAACCCTAACCTTAGCCTACAATAATTCTATAGTCGATTTCAAGAAGGAGTACAGAAGTCAAGTCCCCTAAACCTAAGCTAGGCTTAGGCTTATATAGCAGTCAGCTCTCTAAGAATTAGGATTAGGAAAACCCTAATTTATCAATGCTAACGTGGCCCATTTTTGTTCCTTAGATGCCTCGACATGTGTGCACCGAGATTGGAGCATTGGAGTGCATCCCCTAGTTGCTGGAAGTTCCCAGATTGCTCCTATAGAAGTGGGGAGAAGTTAAGAACCCGAGCCTCGCTAGGTAGAAAGGCTTTCCAGGGCTTATCGCGTGATAGAATTGGCGTCACGGGGTTGATTTGACTTGAAGCTCTTTTCGTCGCAAGATTGGTACTTTGGTCATCGGGGGGATGCTCTGGTCGTTGCGGGATTACTCTTTCCATTTGAATGGCGCGGGAATTGCGCGCACAGTTCGTTACTTGGTGAATCCCACGGCGATCCTCTTGAAGAAACAATGTGCATGGGTTTCTGGATCGCGCGAGTAGTTCCTTGAAAGTTTGTATCCAGCAGAAACTGCGCGACAGCTGCGCGCAGGAATGCCTGGAGCTCTCTCTCTTCAGTGAATCGCGTGAAGATTGAAGACTCATTTCTTGAGCTACGCGAGACTGCGTAAGTGCTTATGACTGAGCCTCGCGAGAACCATGCAAAGTCTACTTTTTAATTCCTTCTGTCATCAAACCGCCCGAGAACGGCATGAAGACTGCGGGACCAGTTGGTGTGCTGCCTTCAGAAGCCCGCGACAACTGGGCGAAGCATTCTTCCTGGTTAATTTGAACCTTGCGACATCTACGCGAGGCATTCTTCTTGATATTTTTCTGCTTTGCTGTGCCTATGCTGCAGCCAATTCTTTTTCTGGGTTCAACCTCCTTTCTTCTGAGGAACTTCTGGGGCAACAGTAGGCTTCTTGGCATGGTTAGGGCCTTATTTGCAGCTACTGCTTATTACCTACAGGATAGACTTAATACACATTTATTAAATAATTAAGGGTCTAACATAGATTAAGTTAAGGGGTGAAAAGTAGTACTTTTCAGGTCTTAACACACCCCCAAACATAATCTTTGCTAGTCCCTTAGCAAAGCTGTAACTAATTAAATTCCACTTTCGTAGGGATCACGGGTACATTTAGCATATGTACCAAGCCTTTTAAACCCCTAGGTGATCCCTAGTGGAGGAGTGAAGTCTCCTGAGGGTTTTCAGTGAAGACACCCACAAACTTCACCATTATATCAGTTAAGTATAGTGCAGTTAATGACAACACAGATTTCAATGTATAAAGCTTCATTCCACACCCATTCTTTAACACTTAGAGGAAACTACAGCAGTGATGCAGGCCATTTAAAAACTCAAAAGTTAGCATGTGTTTGCATCACCACCATTCATTTAACATTAGAAATTCAATGTGTAAAAATCAATACCCAGCTTGCCTTAAATTCAAAATTCAGGTTGGATACAACCCCAATGAGGTTAAAATTTAGACCCAATTCTCACCAGGGCTATTTCTCAATATTGAATTTAAGGCCCATCTGAGGGTGTTCACCTTCAAAACAGCTCAAGAGCAGTTACAGACCCCAAATGGGCCTGCAAGCATGAGCATAGGCAAAGCTCCTAATTTCTGACATCCTCATGGCTTTTCACCATAGATTGGACAACTCCTCATATCCACATGACAGCTCATTTTACTTTGGATCTACAAGGTCTTTTTAAATGGGTTGTAATGTGGCTTATGGGTGTGGGATATAAAGAATCAAGGGATAAAAAGGGAATCATAAATGAAGATATCAGCAAGGTAAGGAGTGATTCATGACTTCACAACCTTCATTTCAGCAAAACTTCATCTTTCTTGATATATTTCAGAATCAAAGTGGCCAGCTTCTCCTCTTCTTTTCAATTTTCAGATGATGTTCGTCTCTAGACTTCTCTTTTTTTTCTCTTTTTATTTTTATTAAATCTTTTTATGATTTTTTTTATTTTTTTTTATTTTTCTTTATTTTTCTTTTTTTTTTAATGATGAACTGCCACACAAATACCATTGATAAACTGTTGTTCATAAGTTGCTTTTCTTCACCTTCTACAGGATGTTGTACCATTCTCACTATCTTTAACTCCTCCTTTACCTTCTGAATTCTCAGAGTGAGGGTGAGGTTGAATTAGGTCATGAGGGTAAGGTGCAAGTATTCTGGTGTTTGTCAAAGAAAAGTATGATTTTTAAGGCTCAACTAGTGTATGAAAAAGGGCAGATTTTAAAAGGTTAGATTTTCAGGCTCAAACTGTCCAAATGAAGGCCTTGGATCATTTCCTTAATATCATGAGTGCTGTCAATTAGTTTTGATTTGGAAGTGCCCAACTTCTAGTGAAAAAGTCTTGATTCCATCAATCCTCAGAGCAGAAATAATGCCAAAAGCACCCTTCATAAGGAAATGATTGGCCCAAATCTCACTAGGTATGGTCCTCAAATTAACCCATGGGGTGTAGTTTCACCTGTTTCTCTCCTCTTAGGTTCACGGAGTACTAACTGAAAAAAAAAAATTCTAATGCTAGCTTCATGGTGGTGTCAAGATTTTAACATTTTTAGTTTCGAAAAGTCTAGAAAAATATTTTAATTTTTTCACAAATTTCCTCATTGTATCAAGTTAGGTGGAAATTGACTTTATGCATCCCAGTTATACCACCATTACTGCACTAAAATTAAGTATTCTATTGGTAGACCTACCCTGCCACACCCCCAAACCATGAGGAGCAGTGTCGTCACTGGTTCAAAGGCTAGAGTGGATGTGCAGTAGATTGAATACGGAACAAAGAACCACAAAAGAAGACAGAGAAACAGAAATAAGCAAAAATGCTAAACTGAACAGTATAGAACCAAAAGAAAAATTCATTATAATATAAAGAAAATATTACAAAAAGAGTGATAAAAAGAGAAAAATAAAAGCCTAAAACAGACAAAATAGGGGGGGGGAGAACAGGGATAAAGAGGGAGTTGGTGGTGGAGGGTTTGAGGAAGATGGTGGGGGAGATGCAGGTGGTTTGATTTTTTTCTTCTTCTTCTCTCTCTTCTCCTTTTTCTTCTCCTCTTTGGCCAGGATCCGCTGGACCTCTTCATACTCATCCCAGAGAAATTATAATGGGTCCGGCTCCTTAGGCGGTGGGGGGTCCAACCACATCGAATAGAATTTGTTTGGGAACTCGTTGGGTTTGTCATTCACCATGGGTAGGAGGGCCAGACTGCTAGGGTTAGAACAGAAAGGATGAGATGAGGACGAACTAACTTCGTTTTTAAAATACTTGGACAGTGGAACATGAATCGGCATATTAAAGTTTTGTCCCTTTCCAAGCTTTGTAATAAATTGTGAGTGTTCGGGGAATGATAAACTATTATGGGAAAAGAGGGGTCACAGTAAATGATGGTCTAAATTTAGCTATGGTATTTAAGGTGATCCTGTGTATCGCGTAGCTGCACACTAGAAGGTGTGGAATTCTGCTTTGCGCGCTTTCAGAACTTCGCGAGGAAGGTCAGACAGGGCCCACGATTATGAAAATGAAGCCATTTTAATCCCTTGATGGAGATCAACACTCGACCTCTGGGCACCATTTGTGCTGAGGCCTGTACTTGAATAATGTCATCCATCCACTCAGTTACCATCGACATCTACCCTTCACATGGATTCCTATTTCAAATGTGCATAGCCTCCCTAAATTCATCTCCCATGTTACTGACAAAGGTGAACAAGATGAAGACTAGTTTAAACAAAATAAAGAAGCACACAGAACAGATATGGAATAGACATCAAGATACAAAAAGAAGAAAATTTCTATTAACTTGGAAAAATATGTACAATTGTAATTACAATAACTAGAAAAGAAGTGCACAGGCACGAAAAATCTAATCTACAATCTAGGTTCTAAGAGGAGGAGGAGTCTGAATCTGAATTAGTAAACCAATCCCAGCCCATTGAGCATGTTTCCTAAGGGCAGCCTTGTCCTCCTTTTGTCGTGCTTGCTTCTCAGTTGGACTCTTTTTCTTCTTAGCTTTACTCTCAGTTGGAGTCTTTTTTCGAGGCTGCCTTGGTTTCTTTGGTTGGGCTAGTGGTTTCTTGGCAGTAGGAGCTTTTGGTGCCCTCACCCTCATCTTTCTAGTTTTGGGTTCAGGAGGGACCATAGGAGATTTTCCTTTGTCTTCCTCAGTGGGGGCCACTGGCGACTTCCCTTTTTCTTTGGGTTCAGGCTGGCTAGGGGGTTTTGCCTCCTCAGATTGGGCAGCTGGCTCTTTGCAAATTTTTATAGAGGCTGCTGTGTAAGCAGTCCTCTTAGCAGTGACTTTCCTCTGTTTAGGATAAGTTTGCTCTTTTGGGGTGCAGTAGAGGTCTTGGTAGGTGGAGGCTACTCTGTAGGAGGTGATGAAGGAGGGGCAGCAGGGGCCTTCCCTTTCTCTGGCTGGATCATTGGTTGTGCCCCCTCAGACTGGGCAGCTGGCTCTGGAGTAGCTTTAGGCTCAGGGTCTGGCATGCGGACAGAGAGTGGGGTGGGCTGATGAGCTGCATTTCTGGCAGCAGCCAATGCAGCTTCTAATGAGGCTATCTGGATTTTATGTTTGAGGAGGTCAGTCTCATGGATTTCCTTTTGGAGTCTGAAGATCTCCTGGGCATTGTTGAGCCTCTTCTCGAAAAGTCTGGCTTTCATCTTCTCTGCAGCAGTGTTTGCTTTCTCCAGCTCCAAATTCAATTGATTATAAGCAGCCGTAGATTTAGCCTTTTGATAGGCCTCCAAGATATTAGTCCAACCTAAGGAGATGCCCAGTAGTTGCTTTCTGTGGGCTCCCTTCATTTCATCAATCTGCTGCAACAGGGGGTCTCAATGGACTGTCGAAGTTGGGCCATGCCCCTCAAGACATCTTTCCTAAGATAGGGATTGTCGCTCATGGCATGGAGGATGGTGAGGTAGGGAGGGATGTAAAAGGAGTGTTTGGGGGCAATAGGAAGAGAGGAAGTGGAAGGAACAAACTGTGATTGGTCCTGGGTGGGGGGAGTGGAGATAATAGTGGGTAAGTCTAGTTGTGGGGGGAGGGGAACAGGTTCTGGGTCTGTTTTGGTCTGGTTGACAGTGAATATTGGAAGGGGTAGGATAAGGGGTGGGATGGAGGTAATAGGGGGAAAAGAAAATGAAGTAGGCTCCCTAGGGGTAGGTGGTGGTGGGGGAGAAAAAAGGGGAATGGTGAAAGGGATGTAAGGGAATGGGGGGTTGGGGGGATAAAAGGGATTATGGGTGTTGGATGGGGTTGGGAGTCAGGGATGGATTCAGTTTGGGTTTGTTTGTCAGTGGAAAGGACCAGGGGGGATGGAGTGGATTGGTGAGGGATGGGTGGGTTGGTTAATGTCTGTAGGGTGGATTGGATGGATGTGAGTTCAGTCTGCATCTGGTCCTAGGTGTGTGTAGTGGTGGATAATTTGGATTGGATGTCTTGGATGAGGGAGAGGATGAGTGTCAGTGTGTCTGGGCTGGGAGGTTGAGTTTGTGTAGAGGATGGCACAGGTTGGAAAGGTGAGGAAGGTGCATGATAGAAAGTGGAAGGAGAGGGAGAGTGGGGTTCTGGTGAGTGATGGTGTGATGTAGTTGGGGAGTCCGGGAGGGGGGTGTAGTGGGTGGGCATGGTGTCAAGGAAACTAGCCATAAAGGCTTGGAATCCTGTGATTGTTGTAAGGTTTAAGTCAATGTCTGTGAATGGGAATGTGGTAGGCATGGCAGGAGTGGTGTCTTCTTCAATGGGAGGTGTGACAGTGGGGATAAAAGGGATTGTGGGTGGTGTCAGGGAGATGGTGGGGTTATTGGGGCTGTGTATTGACGTCAGGTAGGGGATGGGGAGGGGCTAACATGGGGGGTGGTGTCCTCCCAGGTACCAATCACAAGGGGTGTGGGGATGGATACTGGAGACAGAGGAGGGTGAGAGAGGGATGGAATAGGGGTAGTGGATGCTGGAGTAAAAGGTGGAGGGGAAATGGGGGCTGCTGCAGTAGTGGTGGTAACAGACTCTAAAATCTCCTCTGTAGTGACAGGAGTGGGCCTTGTAATGGCTGCCACTTCTGCTTGCTTGGGAAGGGCCTGAGTCTCCGCCTTCTTTTTCTTCTGTGCTTCCATCAGGCTTCTGCTGATTCCCCATTGCCTCTTGGCAAAAGTAGTAGGGGCAAGGGTGGTAGTCTGCTCAGTTTTTGCTATCTTGTAGACCCCCTTGATTAGCAGCAAGGTAATGACTTTGACATAGGGGAGTGTGTGAGGCTTCTTGTTCTGCCCTAACTTCTCCATCAGATCCTTCATTGCCTCAAAGATTAGCCAGGCTGAATGGAAGCCATGGCCCAGGTAGAAGGAGTAGACTGCATCAGCAATAGGGGATCTCCTCTCCTGCTGATGGCATGAGCAATATATGTTCTTTCTTAGGACCTGGTCCATGAAAAGGAGTCCAGGCTCCAACTCCCTTTTTCTGATGGAATCCCCTGAGGCCTTTAATCCTCTAGTCAAATCCCTTGCAATTTGTGCGACCATGGATCCTTACAAACCCATCGCAGCGATGCACTCTCGATGGAATAAAAATGTAGAGTCGCCACCCGGAGCTTTTGGTGACCCAGGAAACCATTAAATCAATATTTTGAGCATCGAAGTGCCAAATATGACTCTGATTTATCGGTCTTTGCCAAAGGATCTAGGGTAGGGGCTTTGATTATTGATCGAGAAGGATTTACGCACCTGATCAACCCGCACGTAGCGGTCTCTATCTATGGCTAAAAATAAAAATAAAAGGGCGGAGTTTCCCCTTGCCCGAAGGCAATACGGTTCTATCAAGCATTGAGCCAAACCAAAATTTCGGCGGTATAATCCTTGGATGGAGGAGACACCAAGAAGGTAGAGGAAGAGAGGGGTGAGCCCGAGCTCACGGGCCCTTGTTGCACCGTGGAAGTCCTTCGCTTTGGTGTGCTTCCGATGACTTAAATAGAGTGAAAATGGGTTCTAATGCTAGGATTCAATAAAATAGGAAGTGTAGGGTGAGGCCAAAGGCTAGACTTTAGCTAAAGGGAGTGATCTAATGGTGGAAATGGATTGAAAAAGATGAACTAAGCATGCTGGAATTCTGGAAAATAAGTGGCATTTTCTCTCACTAGGGTTCTCCCTTAAGAGCTCTCTAATCTTTCACCAAAAAATTCAACCCTTTGGGAAGAGGGGGGCCTCTCTATTTATAGAAAATAGGTGGGTTAGGGGCTTACTTAAGAGCTAATTGGTTTAGCAATTAGGTAATCCCCCATCTAAGGTTTTCTTGGTTTTCAAGGTTTTAGGGTTTTGGGAAACTGATTTTAATGGCGAATGATGGGGTGAGACCATGGGTGATTGCCAATAAGCTCAAAGGGGGTGCAACCAACCTCAAGACACCCACCTTAACCAAGGGGATGGTCAAAGGGTCAAACCAGATGGAGGAAATTCGAATCGAGCTAAGCCGGTGTATATATTACATACGCAAATTATGCACGAAAATCAGAAAACTAGGGAATCGAGAAGGGTGTTTCATTACCATCTATCTATGTGATACATTATATACGCACAAATTTGTTTAACAATGTCAGTATATAATATATATGCGACCAATCAAATTAATTGGCTGGGCGTATGTAATACAGACGCCTGAGCAAAAGTTGTCATTTTATGTGAAATTTCAAACGGTCATAAATTTTGAACAACAACTCCAAATTGCGTGATCTTTGGCTCGTTGGAAAGCTGGAGAAGATCTCTTTCCAAAGGTATGTGACTCATCCTTATAAGTGGTTAGTATAAAAATTTATAGCTCTCCTCCCATCAAATGCTCAGAAGGGTTTAAATTGAGTCTGGGAAGGGATCCTAGGGTTTAGGGGTGATCTCTAAGGGTTGGGGGAATGGTTCTAATGGGTTTTAGGTGATTCCTAAAGGTTTGGATAGATTTCCAAGGGTTCAAGGGTGTCATCAGAAGCACAGGGGTACATCTCTCCCGAAGTACAGATTGATCGGGCCTTGGGCCGAATTTGGGTGTCTACAAATGCCCCTCTTTGGTATTCGGTCACTAATGATCGGATGCCAAAGACAAGAGACATCCGAGGAGGTCCAAGGCACGTTTGATGGGTCCGCCTGGTTCAACTCAATTCTCAAACATTCATGGTGATGGTGAGTGTACGCAAACCCTCTCATTTCGGGATATCGTCCGTACCCCAAAGCTAACAGTCCCCAAGCGCATTGCGACATTCTGTATAATCATGATGATCACAAAAAGTGTAAGCCCGCTAGCTGAGATATCGTCCACTTCCTGAGGGAAATTATAGATTTGTGATGTTGAGTATTAATCTGAACCAGACAGCTCCATGAAACGGGATGATCGATCTATGCCTCAGAGTCGATGCGAAGCACACAAAACGAAGGCCTAAACAATGTGTCCAATCCTATGGGGTATTGACAACTCCATTGGATTGTCCACGGGTGCCCTTAACTAGGTAAGGCTCAAAGTTTCTGGGTGAACCCATCAACCTCGAGGTTGCTTTAGCATGATTTACCCGAGTGGAGCGAATACTGATGTCGCAACACTTCTTAGGAATGCATGCCCATTTTCAGAGTAATTTTTTGTGTTTTTTGTTTTTTTTTGAATTTTCTTTTGTTTCGAGGCCTCTAAGCGAAGCTCAAGGACCTCTGGCAATTTTATTCTTGCACAACTCTTTAAGCGGATCAAATATCAGTTAATACGCTTTAAGAATGCGTGCGCGCTGCCGGGGATGGGTACACCTTGGGGATGTGCTCGTTCTGGTGGCGAGGTGCTCCTGATTCACATGAACCGGAATGCCTTAACTCGAGACAAAGCTAAAAAGGATCGGGCTAGAACTAAACATCCATCGAAAGAAATGGTCAATTCTAGCCTCCGTCCCTAGTGAATTCACATCTTACTAACTATGCACAAACAGACACCCACCAAGGGCGATAAGCAGCAAATAGGCGCGAACGAAAGCCTCGACCCTAAGGTACAATTTATGAGGACAAACGACCATCTTGCGGATACCCAGATGCAAGTGTATACATTCAACAGGGACACCATGCCTATACAGGTTTTAAGCCTGTGTAAAAGGAAATAAAAGGGAATGAGCCCTCTGGTCTGTATGTTTGCACATAGTTTGGCTGGTGGTAATTTCATTTTTGACGGGTCAGTTTCAACTGACAATAGACTTTTCGAATGGTCTGAAGTCGGGTGCACCCTTGGTCAATCATGGATCAGAGGGTGGATGGTCAGAACCAAAACATGGAAGGTGGGGTCAACCTACTCAGGATTTTATCTACTTAACAAACAGGTTGTTATTCCGAACCTTCTTCTTTATCTTTTTTTTTCTTCTCTCTTTTTTTTTGCACATGTTAGTTCAAGATTTTGAGCATGCTCAAACTATTTTTATTTTTGCATGTATCCTTAGGCAGGTCAACTTGCCATGTTAATATACTTTAAGGATGTGTGCGTTCCGGTGATAGGTCCCTGGTTTGCCTGCCGGATCAGGTCTCGACTTCTGCTGGGGAAGATCTTGGGCTAGGTGTATGCTCCCAGGAGTGATCGGTGATGGATGAAGTTCATTTGCTTGCCGGATTAGGTATTAGGTGTCCCTATATAAAATGAGGTTTGAGAACTTTCAGGAGAACCCTATCATTCCGAATTGATTTAACATGGTTCTCGGAGTGGCGCAAATGGTCATTGCGACACTCTTTTGAGAATTAGTGTCATTTTCAGAAATTCTCTTTCTTCATTTTTTTCCCTTTTTTTTTCCTTTTTTGTTTTGGATCTTATGATTTTATGGAGCACTTAGCGGGTGCTTACAGATCTAGATCCATTTATTGCGGCACGGTTCCTTTGGCCCAGTCGAAGAGAGATCGAAGGGCCGTTTGGGGATGCGTGCACCATCGCTTGATAGTGCGCGGACTTCTAAGGGGGACCGAGCCGTGATTCATAGCATGCAAGGGGGTCCGTCGGGCCTCAAAGTCAAAAAATGGCCGGGCACTTTTAAAAACTGCCATTTCTGGTCGGGCGTATATAATATATACGCTTGACCAAAATGCAGTAAAAAATGGTCGGGCGTATATATTACATACGCTTGACCAGAATTGGCAGTTTTTAAAACTGTCCGAGCCCGAGCACAAAAGGGGCCCCCCTCTTTCAAACTCCATCTTCCTCCCTCCTTCTTTCTCAAGTCCGGGATAGCCCCTTAGGGTTTTGGCATTTGATTTTCCTTGAGTTCTATTACCGGGGGTTGCGGGTGTTGATCAAAAGACGTTTATCCTCTGCCGATTTTGGACCTATTTCCTCTTCCATTGAAGGTAATCATTACCCTTCCCTCCTTTTTCCTTTGGATTTTGATAATGTTGTTGTTTGATGCTCTTCTTCTTTGTGGTGAAATGCTTTTTGATTTTTCTCTAAGCATATGTGATGCCTATATTCCTTTTCTTTCCTCTCTTCTTTCTTTGTTGAAATGCTTGATTTCTTAGGCCTATTTTCTATTTATCATTTATTCGTTTCATTTTATTTCTTCTTCTTTTGTTTTTGATGGATTAGTGCATTTTATTTGATGGATTGGTGCATTTTTTTATTATTATTTTTTTTTGGATTAGTGCATATATATATTATTTATCATTTTTTTTGTTTTAGTGCATTTATTTTGGTTTTATGCATTCTCCCCCTTTTTTTTTTTGACGGATTAGCACGCACACATTTTTTTTGTTGATGGGTTAGTACACATTTTTTTTTGGTCTTATTCCCCCTCCCCCTTTTTTGTTTTCTCCCCTCTTTTTTGTTTGATGGATTAGTACACACACACACATTTTTTAATTTTTTGGATTAGTGCATATTTTCCTTTTTCTTTTTGTTGGCACCCTTTTCATATGCCGATGCGTCTCATATTTTCAGGATGTCCGGCGACGAAGGACATGATTAGCAAGAAGGGCTGGAGATGGCCTACGGTCCCCATGGGGAACAGTTCATCGTGTCTCAGCGCTCTTCCCAGCCTTGGCATGAAATGCAAGGCGAGGCTGCCCGTACCGGCGTCCTCTACTATCAGCATACCCACATGTCCAACTTTGGGATCCCCGGTCAGGTAAACAGATGAGCGCCCCCCCTCTTTTTCTGCTTTTGTTTTCCTTTGAGGCCTTCATTATACCACCTTGCCCCTATCTGACTGATGCCTTCTGTTCTGAGGTCAAACCAGGGTGACTGGTTTGACCTCCAACGTCTCGTGCTTTACCTTCCCCCAGCGGTGAAGGACCTACTTACCGATGCCGGTTTCGGGGATTTCATTTCGTGCCCCGCCGTGAGGGCCGATACGGCCTATTTGAAAGCGTTGATAGAGCGTTTTCGTCCCGAGACCATGACATTTCACATGGTCGTGGTAGAGATGGCCTTTACACCTGCAGACTGGTCTATGATTACTGGGGTCCGTATTGGAGGGGTGCCTGTGGTACCTACCCGTACACCGGCTAAGGAGGAGGTGATTCGACTGATAGGGGCCTACCCGACCTCTAGGAATATTCGAGGTTCTGAGGTCAAGCTATCCTGGCTGGTTGATCAGTTTGAGACTCATGAGTTAGTGGACCAGGGCCAGCCTGACATGGCCATTTACCTCGAGTTGTTCTTGATGAACAAATTTCGGCGGCGTAACGGCTTGAATCCTTGGACGGAGGAGACACCAAGAAGTTAGAGGAAGAGAGGGGTGAGTCGGAGCTCACGGGTCCTTGTTGCACCATGGAAGTCCTTCACTTTAGCGTCCTTCCGATGGCTTAAATGGAGTGAAAATGGGTTCTAATGCTAGGATTCAATAAAATAGGAAGTGTAGGGTGAGGCCAAAGGCTAGACTTTAGCTAAAGGGAGTGATCTAATGGTGGAAATGGATTGAATTAGATGACCTAAGCTTGCTGGAATTCTGGAAAATAAGTGGCATTTTCTCTCACTAGGGTTCTCCCTTAAGAGCTCTCTAATCTTTCACCAAAAAATTAAACCCTTTGGGAAGAGGGGGGCCTCTCTGTTTATGGAGAAGAGGTGGGTTAGGGGCTTACTTAAGAGCTAATTGGTTTAGCAATTAGGTAATCCCTCATCTATGGTTTTCTAGGTTTTCAAGGTCCTAGGGTTTTGGAAAACTGATTTTAATGGTGGATGATGGGGTGAGACCATTGGTGATTAAGGGTTGCCAATAAGCTCAAAGGGGGTGCAACCAACCTCAAGAAACCCACCTTAACCAAGGGGATGGTCAAAGGGTCAAACCAGATGGAGGAAATTTGAGCATTTAGTGATAGATACTGTAGGTAAGCTGGGCGTATATATTACATACGCCCAGCTTATGCACAGTAAAAAATCAAGAAAACTAGGGGGAAACTGAGAAGAAGGGTGCCTAGGGAGGAACTTAGAAGATGGGTGCCCGCACTGTTGGCCATCTATGTTGGGCGTCTATATTATATACGCTCGGCCAAATTTGGCCCAAAAATGCCAGGCGTATATAATATATATGCCTGACCAATCTTGGGCCAAATTGGCAGGGCGTATGTAATACATACGCCTGACCAATCTAGGGCCAAATTGGCAGGGCGTATGTAATACATACGCCTGAGCAAAATTTGTCATTTTATGTGAAACTTCAAATGGTCATAACTTTTGAACCACAACTCCAAATTGGGTGATATTTGGCTCGTTGGAAAGCTGGCGAAGTTCTCCTTCCAAAGGTATATGGCTCATCCTCAGAAGTGGTTAGTATAAAAATTTGTAGCTCTCCTCCCATCAAATGCTCAGAAGGGTTTAAATTGAGTCTGGGAAGGGATCTTAGGGTTTAGGGGTGATCTCTAAGGGTTGGGGGAATGGTTCTAATGGGTTTTAGGTGATTTCTAAAGGTCTAGATAGATTTCCAAGGGTTCAAGGGTGCCATCGGAAGCACAGGGGTACATCTCTCCCAAAGTACAGATTGATCGGGACTTGGGCCGAATTTGGGTGGCTACACAATTATATCAATTGAGGCACTCAGGGGGGGCCATATTGACAGCTAGGATCGAATGCGGCTGAGATGCCCAATACTTTGCAATCACTTTAAGGCTCACTAACATCTCAAAATCGTCAATCAGCACCAGCAAGCATACTTGTCCATCCTTGTCTTTTTTTACCCTAATGTGTTGGTAAAAGAGTTGCACTAGCCTAGGGTAGGCTAGTGCTGAAATTCCTCTCATCAAGGTTGTTAGGCCAGCTTTGCTCATAAACTTCACGGCAAGGGCAGAGAGAGGCTCCTTCTTGAAGAGGGGCAGGCCGAAAGTTGTCTCAGGCTCCAAGGGGATTGAAGCCACGAGCTCGAAAGGTGTAGAAAACTTAGGGGTTGGCTCCTCCACCTCCTCAACCACTTCCTTCCCTTTTTTCTGAGCCTTTAAAGTCTTGGTATTCTTAGGAGTGGTCTCAACAGTGGCCTTATCCTTGCCCCTCTTTTTTGGTGCACTCTTAGGGGCCATTCCAAACTCTCTTTTTGAATATAAGAAATAGGGACTGAGATTTGGGTGCTTACCCTAAAATCCTAGGGTTTGGTTTGATCTGACGCATAGGGCACCGCGAGATCTTTGAGAAGAGGGCAATAGATGGGGGTGATGCTAGGAACAAATCTATAGATTCTTGATGTGAATGATGGACTGTAGGATTGACGCTGTACGAGAGAGGAAAAGGAGCACCGACAGCTAGGGTTTCGCTGGATGAAGAAGGAAGAGAGAGAACTGGGAATGGAGACAAGCGCGGGGTTTAAATACTTATCGTGAAGCTCAGCACGCTTTGGAAACATCTGGTCACGGGATTGGAAATGAAGCTAGCAAAGGTGCTATTCAACTTGGATTGCATGATAATCTCCCAGGTTGACCTTGGAGCGCGCGACAGTATGTGAAGAATTCCATGGGAATTATGCGAGAGGTTCCCAGGTCTCCTATTGGATTGCGCGAATGGCTCTGAGCTTCACTTTGAATCTCATCACAGCCTTTGAAGTATTCCTTTTGAATTGTACAAGAATCTCCCAGGTTTCCTACTGAACCTCGCGACAGCTAGTGAAATGCTCTATTTGGATCGCGCGAGAGGTTCCGAGGTAGCTTGAATCTCGCGACAGCAAAATGAATGGTTCTATGTGAACTGCGCGAGAGTCTCTTAGGCCTCCTTAATCTCACGATAGCTAATGAAATGCTCTATGTGGATCGCACGAGAGGTTCCCAGGTTTCCTTTTGAACCTCGAGATAGCCTTAGAATCTCGCGACAGCTGATGAAGTATGCTCTTTGTATTGCGCGTGAGTCTCTTAGGCTTCCTTTTGGACCCAGCGACAGCAAAGTATAAGATAGAAAGCATGTGCTCTCTGTTCTGCCCTTTCCATATGTGTTGTGGTTGGATCCTAGGCATGACTCTCACCACCAGGGGGTACCCTCAAACATATTAAAATCAACCATTCAAGCAAGGACAACAAAAATCATCATTCAATCATTGTGCATTCAAACAAAAACCATCAGTTAAAGAGCAGTAAGCATCAAACCAAGCATAAAAAATTCAAACCAGAAGGTCCAGATTCAGGTGGGACCACTAACATATTCTAGAGAATGTGAACAAAAGAAAGCACGACAAATCTAACAAAACCAAAGTACATAGATACAGTATTGACACACCTGTGGATCAGTTTAATGAAGGATCCCCTTGAAAGTGAATGGTGTCCATAGGTTCAGCAGGTTTTTCAAAACAAAGCTTAAGCCTCTGACCATTCACCTTCAATGTTTTCCCAGATTTGGGATCCTTGATTTCCACAGCACCAGATGGGGAAACACTCATGACAATGTAGGGACCTTCCCATCTGGATTTCAATTAGCCAGGAAAAAATTTAAGTTTAGAGTTAAACAACCAAACCTTGTCACCAGCTACGAAGCTCTTTCTCAACAGAAAGCTTTGGACCTTTCCTTGTAGATCTGGGCATTGACATACGTATCCATCCTCAGCTCATCCAATTCTGACAGCTGCAGTAACCTGTGATGACCAGCAGAAGTTAGGTCTAGATTTAAATGTTTAATGGGCCAATAGGCCCTGTGTTCTAACTCCACTGGGAGATGACAGGCCTTGCCATAAACCAGTCTGGATGGGGACATACCAATGGGAGTCTTATAGGCAGTCCTATAAGCCCACAGTGCATCATTAAGCTTTTCAGCCCAGTCCTTCCTATCAGTCCTCACAGTCTTCTCAAGGATGTGTTTGATCTCCCTATTTCAAATTTCAACTTGCCCACTGGTTTGTGGGTGGTAGGGAGTAGCAATCCTATGGGTGACAGAATATTTCTTGAGCAAGCTCTCAAAATTTCTGTTGTAGAAATGGCTACCCCCATCACTGATAATGGCTCTAGGGGTGCCAAATCTTGAAAAGATATTCTGCTTTATAAACTTGAGGACAACTTGATTATCATTAGTTCTAGTGGCAATGGCTTCTACCCATTTGAAAACGTAATCCACTGCCACTAAGATGAAATGAAAACCATTTGAAGGAGGAAAGGGGCCCATGAAATCAATACCCCAAACATCAAACAGTTCCACAACAAGGATGGGCTGCAAAGGCATTGAGTTTCTTTTAGACAACCCTCCTAATTTTTGACATCTTTCACAGGTCTTGTAGTGTGTATTGGCATCTCTGAATAAAGAAGGCTAATAGAACCCACACTGCAAGACTTTGTCAGCTATTTTTCTTCCACTAAAGTGGCCTCCACAGGCATTTTCATGGCACATGGCAAGAATACTGGGGACATCACTCTCGGGAATACATTTTCGGATGATTTGGTCTACACAATACTTCTCTAAGCACGGTTCCTCCCAGAAAAAGAATTTGACCTGTGAGAAGAACAAGTCTTTGTCCATTTTAGTCCAATGAGCAGGAATCTTGCCTATAACTAGATAATTGACTATGTGTGCATACCAAGGAACCAAGGATTGGAGGGCAAACAATTGCTCATCCGGGAAGACATCATTTGTAGCAAGGTCATCAACACCTTTTTCCAAAACAATTCGGGACAAGTGGTCAGCCACCATATTTTCTACACCCTTTTTGTCCTTGATTTTAATGTCAAACTCCTGCAACAGGAGTATCCATCTAATCAGCCTGGGTTTCGCATCCTTCTTGGACAATAGGTACTTCAATGCTGAGTGCTCAGTGAAGATTATAGTTTTAGACCCAAGTAGGTAAGGTCTAAATTTTTCCACAGCAAAAACCACTGCTAGAAGCTCTTTCTCAGTTGTTATGTAATTCAGCTGAGCTTCAGCTAGTGATTTGCTGAGATAGGCAATGACCACTGGCAACTTATCTTTTCTTTGGCCTAAAACAACTCCTATTGCCAAGTCGGATGCATCACACATCAACTCAAAGGGCAGTGTATAGTCAGGTGTTTGGAGTACAGGGGCAAAGGTGAGGCAAATTTTCAAAGTTTCAAAAGCCTCAAGACATTCAGCAGAAAAGTCAAAGGGCACTCCTGGTAGAGTAGGTGGCACAATGGTTTAGCAATTTTGCTGAAGTCTTTGATGAACCTCCTGTAGAATCCAGCATGTCCAAGGAAAGATCTTATTTGTTTGACTATTCTTGGAGGGTGCAAATTTACAATGAGGTCAACTTTGGCCTTGTCTACCTCAATTCCATCTTTAAAGACTACATGGCCCAACACAATACCTTGTGTTACAGTGAAGTGGCTCTTTTCCCAACTTAAGATCAAATTGGTCTCCTCACATCTTTGCAAGACCAGGTGGAGGTGTTGCAGACATTGGCCAAAACTGTCCCCATAAACAGAAAAATCATCCATAAAAATTTCCAAGAATTTGTCAATCATATCAGAAAATATGGCATACATACACCTCTGAAAGGTGGCTGAGGCATTACACAGTCCTAAAGGCATCCTTCTGTAAGCAAAGGTGCCAAAAGGACAAGTAAATGTAGTTTTCTCTTGATCAAGAGGGTGCACAGGGATCTGGTTGTACCCTGAGTACCCATCAAGAAAATAGTAAAAAGCTTTTCCAGCCAACTTATCCAAAATTTGATCAATAAAGGGGAGAGGGAAGTGGTCTTTTCTGGTCTTAGAGTTGAGCTTTCGATAATCGATGCAAACTCTCCAGCCAGTGGTCTCCCTGGCTGGTCTCAGCTCTCCAGACTCAGTTGTGATCACTGTTATGCTAGATTTCTTGGGCACCACTTGGATAGGTGCCACCCATTCAGAATCAAAAATGGGGTAAATTATCCCAACATCTAGCAATTTGATGATTTCTTTTAGGACCACCTCCTACATGTGAGGATTCAGTTTCCTCTGTATTTCCCTAGAGGGTGTTGAGCCCTCCTCTAGATGGATCATGTGCATACAGATTGATGCATCAATCCCTCCTAGATCAGCAATGGTCCAGCCAATTGCTTTCTAGTGCTTCCTCAAAACTATTAGCAATTCCTCCTCTTGCTCATTGGTAAGAGAAGAGGAGATAATTACAGGAAGTTTTTCATCTTTCTCAAGGAAAGTATATTTCAATGTCTCTGAAAGCTTCTTGAGTTTCAGATCTGGGCTTGTTGGATGGATGGCAGGATTGGTGGGTTGTTGGTTTGAGGAAGAGGCAGCAATGTAGGTTTCCAAATGGAATGCCGCACAAAGCCCACAGAAAACTTTAATGTGGTCATGTCTTCTGGCATTAAAGCTGGGCTTCCTTCCTCTACCATGTTCCAAACTTCAGTTAAACTTGTGACAATGTTGCTCCACTCTAGCAGAGTGGGCAGTTCTTCTTCAACAACTTCTTCTAGTACATCCCCTTCAAAGCATTCCTCATTATCCAGCTGAGGGTACTTTGCACTGTTGTACACATTATGCTCAACTTTCATATGTCTGAAAGTTACCTCCATGATCTCAGACCTACATTGAATGCGTGCATTGGCAGTGGCCAAGAATGGTTTGCCCAAAATAATAGGTATCGGGAATGTACTCTTGTTGCAGCCCATGTCCAAAACAAGGAAGTCTGCAGGATAGAAGAACTTGTCTACCGCCACTAAGACATCCTCAACCACTCCCATGGGTCTCCTCTCAGACCTATCAGCCATCAACAGCACAATGGGGGTGGGTTTTAGCTCCCCCAAACTTAGCTGCTGATACACACTATATGGCAGCAGGTTAACACTGGCTCCAAGGTCTAGAAGGGCCCTTCCAATTGTGTGGTCTACAATTATGCAGGAAATAGTGGGTATCCCTGGGCCTTGCAACTTCTCTGGCATTGTCATGCTTAATATAGAATTAACTGTATCAGTTGTAAAGACCTTTTTGGATAAATGGCCTCTAGCTTTTCTTTTTTGAGTAAGCTGGGACCTATCGAATTGCATCAAGCAGGGGTAAATTGATCTTTACCTGTTTAAAAGTCTCCATCATTTCCTCTATTTGTGCATTCCCCTTATCAAAAGGGGCAGGGTCACTCAAAGCTTGAGGAAATGGTAGCTGAGGTACTACTGGTTCCTCAGCTGCAAGCCTATGACTGAACTTTTGTTTTTTTCTTTTTTCATCTTTTATTTCCTACTGAGGCTCAACTACAGCCTCTTTATTTTTCCCTTGTTGCAGGGTAGCAGGCAATTCTTGACTCTATGCTCTAACAAAGTCCTTATCACTTTCACTCGAAAGTTCTTTAAGAATGACCTCTCCTTGTTCCTTTCCCACCTGGTTGTCTACCAACCTACCAGACCTTAGGGCTGTGATGGCATTAGCCCCCTTAAAATTTGAGGAGCCTTCTCCAATCGAATATTGGTCGTTAGGGTTGGCTACTGGCTGGCTAGGCAACTTGTCCTCTTCTCTTTCGGCCAAGGCATTGGCTATTTGGCCTAGCTGCTATTCTATTTTCTTTATGCTTTGACTGTGAGAAGTCACAATCTGAGTCAAGGGTCCAAGGCTATGCAATTGGGTCAAAACCTGGTCCTCGAAAGAAGCACTTTGCGGCTGAGGTGGAGGAACTACCAACTGATGTTGCTGCTGGGGCTGCTGCTGATGCTGGAAATCTGACCTTGGGGCATAACCCTGGTTAAACTGCTGTGTGGCCTTTTAGGTAAGGCCAACATCTATTGTGGCTACATATAATTGTCTTGTCTCTACCTCAAATTTGGGTGGTCTCTCCATTGGTAACCAGGATTTTGGTGCTGGTATCCAAATGGTTGTTTGTTGTAGCCACCAGATTGTTGTTGTGTAAATGATTGGGCAGCAGCAGCCTATTCCATCACATACGCAGGGTATTACCCTATAGATGGGCACTCTTTCACTGTGTGTTGTGGGGATTGGCATATTAGACATGCCTCCATCACTTGTGCAGCCAATCTGGGCTGCACCATAGTTAGAAGTTTATCAAACTTATCAGAAAGATTGGCCATCTACATTCTCAGGTCATCATTTCCCTAACTTTATACATCTTTCCTTTAGAAGTTTCAGCAAGCCCCAACTTAGGAGAAGACTCTTGAACAGTTCTAGATGAGGACATCTTCTGGAAAGCATTTTCACTGATAACCTCGAACAAGTCCCATGCCTCATCAACTGTTTTGTGCATGTACGTTCCACCACAAGAGGCATCTACCATGTCTCTACTTTTTTCATCAATCCCATTATAGAAGCTTTGGACAAGCTGCCAGTCAGGGATCTTGCGGTGGGGACATTGTTTGAGCATCTCCTTCAATTTGTCCCAAGATTGATTAAAATCCTCAGTTGGGGATTGGGAAAAAGCAAGTATTGCTTTCCTCAACTAGCTGGTTTTGCTCTCTGGGAAGAATTTGGTCAGAAATCTTGTCTGGAGGTCTTTCCAGAAAGTGATGCTATTATTTGGGAGAGTAGCTAACCAGGTGCTGGCCCTGTCCTTTAGGGAGAAAGGAAAGAGCCTTAATCTGGTGGCTTCTGGTCCCAAAGTAGCGATGGAGAATGTGGTGCACAGGGCCAAGAATTGGTCAATGTGTTTGTAAGGGTCTTCCTTGCTAAGCCCATGGAAAGAGGGAAGCATTTGGATGATGGAGGTTTTAATCTCATAGTTTCCTTGAACATCTGGGAATTGAATCCTGGATGGAGAATTATAATCGTCAGTAGCATTCAATTCCTTTAATGTTCTGGGTTGCTCTTCACCCATGACTGCTGTCTCAATTTCAGTAGGGGGCTCGACTGTGGTGTGTCTCTGCCTTCTTGGTCTTCTACCCTTTTCTATCTCAGGCTTAGGAGGCTCTAATGTGGGACTAAGAGATCTCCTTCCTAACATGCACACACACCAACAGCAGGGAAGACTACTTGCAGACACATTGCACTTAACAAAATTACAACTATCCTAATCAACTGCTATGGAATTTTCAAAGGAGAAATAGACTGAGGTTTTGAGGTTTAGAGAAGTGCAAACAGAGGTAGCTAGACTCCCAGTGAAATTCTACTCTCCTTCTATGCTACTATCCAGATCTGTAAGAAAAATTTGAAATGTAAATCAGCAATATCAATTATTCATAAGTACAACTACCAAAGAATAAAGAATACAAAAATCTAGGGTCTACTAATAGATCAAGATTCCCCGGCAACGGTGCCAAAAACTTGTTGAGATATTTTAGTGTGTTTGCTATTGCCATTGTTGGAGACAGTGATAAGAATGGGGTTAGTGAAAAGGAATCAAAGGTGGATTGAAAACTACAGAGCAGCAAGCTTAAAAATACACAGTCCTGCAAGATACAGGGCATGTTGTAGCATGTTTTGATATGTAAGAGTTTGTCCCACAGGGAAAGTTGATCTAAAGCTCTGAGGGAGCTATCTTTAGTATGCTCTCCAGATCTGGCTACAGATCTGACAATCTTAAATAAAAGGGGATTTATGGTCACTATAGTCTAAATCCTAAGGTAACTTAATGTCTAAACTACAGAAAGGGTTAAGAAAGAGGATGGAGTGTGAGAAAATAAATATAAAAGGGTGAGAAGTATGCTATTAGGTACAAATCTGATGGGTCTTATAACTCAGACTCAGATCTGCTGCTATAGAAATCCTGTCCAATGGCTACATTATCACCAAAGAGGAGAAGGGATCAAACTCACCCCTGTGCCATGATCCAATCCTTTATGGCTATTCCCTGTCCACTTAAATTGTCACAGACTATCCAATAGGGGAACCACAATCCAGAGATGGGTCAAAACAAGTTTATCATCGTAGGCACTACTTCATCCAGGCTACCAGCTCAAGAATCAATAGGAACCTCAACCTCTAAAGTTATGTGTGTGGGGCTAGGCATACAATGTCCACTAGCTTTTAAGCTTAGCTATTCACTGCTTTAGAAAGACAGTAGTGATCTAGTCACAAGCCTAAAATCTCTACAGCCAGATCAGATCTGCCATCTGATGGTGGGTCTATACAAATACAGGAGAGTCTGTCTCTACACAATCTCTCACAAGGCTACAAGCACAAGTGTAGAGAAGAAGAATCTGTCTTAGGTCTGTGGATTGGCCTCACCCTAGGGCTATAATCTATCCACTTGAATGGTCACAGACTATCTACAGAGGCTATCCTCCTCACAGAGGTCTAAGATAGAACAAGAACATTGTTGCCGCCACCATGTCCACAAGGCTACCAGCTCAAGCTCCCATGGGGATTCAGATTTAGTGGGTCCTGTGGTGGGGCTAGGCCTGTAATGTGCCTAACCTGGACACACAGGTCACTTGGATCTAAGTAAAACCTTAAAAACAATCCTCCATTGCTTACAATACAACTTAGCAATGGAGGATCTCAAGGCAGCAGCCTTGCACAGAACAACTCACAAAACACCAATCCCATACATGCAATAGATCCTATTACAAAACTCCATTAAAACTATACCAAATAATCATACAAAGGCATAGCCAACAAGTGCTGGACTATGGAGAGAAGGAAAAAGGAAAAAGAAAACTCCTAAACCCTAACCTTAGCCTATTGTAATTCTACAGTCGGTTTCAAGGAGTACAGAAGTCAAGTCCCCTAAACCTAAGCTAGGCTTAGGCTTATATAGTAGTCAGCTATCTAAGAATTAGGGTTAGGAAAACCCTAATTTATCAATGCTAATGTGGCCCATTTCTATTCCTTAGATGCCTCCAGGCGTGTGCACAGAGATTAGAGCATTGGAGTGCGTGCCCTAGTTGCTAGAAGTTCCCAGATTGCCCCTATAAAAGTGGGGGAGAAGTTAAGAACCCGAGCCTCGCTAGGTAGAAAGGCTTTCCAGGTCTTATCGCATGATAGAATTGGCGTCGCGGGGTTGATTTGACTTGAAGCTCTTTCCGTCGAGGGATTGGTACTTTGGTCGTCGTGGGATTGGTCTTTCCATTTGAATGGCGCGAGAATTGCACACGCAGTTCATTACATTGTGAATCTTGCGGCAATCCTCGTGAAGAAACAATGTGCATGGGTTTCTGGATCGCTCGAGCAGTTCCTTGAAAGTTTGTATCCCGCCAAAACTACGCGACAGCTGTGCGCAAGAATGCCTGGAGCTCTCTCTCTTCAGTAAATCGCACAAAGATTGATGACTCATTTCTTGAGATGTGTAAGACTGCGCAAGTGGTTATGACTGAGCCTTGCGCGAACCGCGCGAAGACTGCTTTTCAATTCCTTCTGTCATCAAACAGCATGAAAATGGTGCAAAGACTGCATGACCAGTTGGTGTGCAGCCTTCAGAAGCCCGCGACAACTGAGCGAAGCATTCTTCTTGGTTCAATTGAACCCTGCGACATCTGCGCGAGGCATTCTTCTTCATATTTTTCTACTTTGTTGTGCCTATGCTGCAGCCAATTCTTTGTCTGGGTTCAACCTCCTTTCTTCTAAGGAACTTCTGGGGCAACAACAGGCTTCTTGGCATGGTTAGGGCCTTCTTTGCAGCTGCTGCTTATTACCTACAGGATAGGCTTAAAACACATTTATTAAATGATTGAGGGCCTAACAAAGATTAAGTTAAGGGGTGAAAAGTGGTACTTTTCAGGTCTTAACAACTCTGGCACACAAAAGCCTTCAAAAATCCAGCTCGCGAAGCTCTCGCGAGGAACAAATCTCATATTAGTGATGTTTGATTCTAAGTGTGCATGATTTATTTGTGTTTTGAAAATAGACTTACAAATAATGTATTATACTGAATTTGGAAAACTAAAAAGAATAAAGAAATATCAGCACAGATAGAAGTAAATTAGCCTGTAAGATCAGGGCCAATTGTAGCAAGTTTTAAATGTAAGTGAGTAAAAGATCGTCCACAGAGAATTTTTTTAAAATGTAAGATAAACCTCCAGATCTGAGCTACCAAATCTGGCCTCTGATCCTATCTACAAAGCACATAAGATGGGAGGTTGAATTTGTCACATTAACTAAATAGTAAAAGTAAAGATTAAACTAAATGATCCAGGTCTGAGTTGGGGGTTTTTTGATGTAAATTAATAAGAATGGAGAAATAATATCTAACTTTGATTTGGTTCTTGAAACAAAATGAGAATAAAAGTAGATCAAATGAGAGATGCCTCAATCTTCATCTGGCTACAAGCACAGATGCAAGAGGAAGTAATCTAACTCAAGGATTAGAGTTAAACTTATGGCTATGGTATGTCCACTTCAATGGCCACAGACCATCCAATAGTTTTTACTCTGAACCCTCAATTCAGAACAAGAAACACCACTACAAATGCTATGAAAGATTAGATTACAAACACTAATTCCCACAGGGATAATGAATCAAGGGAAATTGCTTGCAAAATAATAAATCTAAAGGAGTCTAGTGCAATAAGGAGATCACAGGGAACCCTCAACACGAATCCAGTTGAGAACGTATGGTTCACAGCAACCTTTTCAAATTCACCATTACAATTACAGAGCATAGCTTAAACAGCTCTCGGATTTGTAGTCTTGAATACAATTCTCTTTTGAATTATAAAAGTATCTCATAGCTCTCAATTGCAAGTAAAAGTTAGGCTATTACAAGAGTTTCAGATAAGCTATCTGAATTGGAAATGGAGCAACAGAAATGAAACTCAAAATCTGGATGCCCAAATTGGGCAAATGGTCCATCTATTTATGGTTTCCCCTAGGTCTAGCTCGGATGTGTATCGACCAATCAGCAGTGCTTAGATCTGTATCAACCAATGATAGTCGAGCACGAGGATCCAGATCTGTTTTGGCCAATCAGAATTGCTTTATTTGTTTCAGCCAATCAGATGACAGAGGCATCAATTCTGTTATGTAATTCGAAAATCTGTTAGAACTTCTAGAAGTTCCTGCCAATTGATTTCATCTTCGGGTGCTCACATGGGGTGGAATATGCCTTTGGTTTGTGATCAGAATCTTCTAGTAATCTCTAGAATACCATTTCGCATAGTTTGGGAAACTTTTCGCAAGGTACGATGACTTCTGAAGCTCTTTTCGCAAAGTTTAGGTTCTGTTCACAAGGAGTTCTCTTCTTTTCAAATAGGTTAGAAATCCTGTCGAAGAGTTCAGGTGCTCTTCGAAAACTAAACCTGGAGCTTTTAGTTCTTTTTGCAAAGTTCAGGTTCTTTTCGAAATGTTCAGATTCTTTTCGAAAAGCACTCTGTAATACATTCTTCTGTTCGAATAGCTCCACACTTTCCAGGTTACCACCAGGCCTTTGTCTTCTTCAGTTTTGGTATTTTGGCAGCTCGTGAGGTTGTCCCTTCTCCTTCTTCCTTTGGATCAACATGGATTATCATATTTTTGGCACTTTTAGGCTGCTTTCATGGTTAAGCCTGTCTTTATTGTTAGCTGTAACACAAGCACTTAAAACACTTATTTAGTTCTCTCAAGGGTCTATCAAGGCCCAGGTTAAAGGGTGGAACATGGTATTTTCTAGTTCTCAACACACCCCCAAACCTAAGCTTAGCTAGTCCCTGAGCAAAGACAAAATTAAAAATAGAATAAAACGCCACTTTTGTAGGGAACACAGTTGCATTTAGCATATGCAACAAGCCTTTTAAACCCCTAGGTGATCCCCAGTGGAGGAGTGAAGTCTCCTGAAGGTTTTCAGTGAAGGTACCCACAAACTTCTCCAATAAATCAGTTAATATCAATGCAGTTATGTTTAAAGCAGACTTTTATCCAGTCAGGTTATTCACACCTGCGTTAGTCAAGCTGTAAAAAGATCTCCAGGAAAATATTAGATTAAAGCTAAAATTCAGCTATAATTCCTTTATCATTCACTCAGTTGGTGTCAAAAAGTTTTTATAAGAAAAATTAATGAAAAGCTTGCCTTCTATTTGAAAATTCAGTTTATGATGTTACCCCAAATAATTTGATTTCAAACTCAACTCTCACCAGGGTTTTCACTCACCATGCAAATATGAGGGTTGCACTATTTCACACAGCTCAAGAGCAATTACAGTCCTCAAATAGGATTGTAAGCAGGAGCATAGGCTTTGCTTTTTAGTTCTGAATTCACTGCTCTTTTCACCATAGATTACACAAATCCTTATCTCCATGTGACAGCTCAATCCATCATTGATCAGTAAGGACTTTGACTTGGGTGGTACTGTGGCTTATGAGTTAACTTTATCAAGAATACAGAGGTGGAATGGAATTCAGAATTGAGAAGTCAGTCAAGGTAAGGAAGTGGTAGACAGATCTACTTTATTTCAGCACAATTTCATCTTCTTCTTTGAATTTTTAGAGCCAAAGTGGCCATCTTTTTCTCTTTCTTTTTCAAATTCCCAATGAAATGACTTTTTCTGACTTTTTTTTTTTTCTTTCGAAGCAACATTGACTGGAGTGCAACATTTCTTTTGTTGATACATCATTGCCTTTAATTATTTTTCTTCTTCTTTTACCAATCTGTTACCCAACTCTCCTTTCTTCAGCTTCCTTTCCTTTACCTTCTGAATTTTTAGAGTGAGGGTTAGGCTCAATGAGGTTACAAAGAAACCTTGGGTTTATAAAGCTCAACTGGTGTGTATCAAAGGCAGTTTCAAAAGGTGGGGCTTTTTTAAGTTCAAATTGTCCAAAAGGAGGCCTTACATCATATCTTTAATATCATGATTGCTGTCAAGTTATTTCAATTTGAATATGTGTAACTTCTAGTGAAAATAAGCAGGTTCAAACAGTCCCTAGAGCAGAAAAATTGCCAATTCATATCTCCCCAAAATTCATTTCAACCCCAAGTCTCACTGGGTGTAGTTATCTATCAACTTCCTGAGGTATATCATCACTGTTTTCTCTCCTTTTAGGTTTACTAAAACATCAATTTTTTTATTTTGAAAATTTTCTGACATTCCCTTCATGAAAGTATTTGAATTACACTGAAAATTAGTTTTAAAAGTTTTAACTTCCTCATTTTTCAGGTGTGAAATCACTTTGTTTTAAAAAATTCTACTGATGATCAGCTGCATTAATGTTAACTTAATTATTGGCATTTCTGCCACACCCCCAAACCTATGGTGAGCAGGGTCCGCACTGGTCCAAAGTGTATTAGCAAAGAAAAGAAACAAGCAACCAGAATTATAATGAAAAGAAAAAAAGAAAAGAAATGCATAATGTATGTACAATGTATTAACACAAAACCAAAATTGTATATTATAGACCCATAAAACAGATATGTACAATGTATTCTAATAGCTGGGGTCAAAGTCTGTATCATAAGTTGGTTCAATGGGATCATAACTGGAGTCACTATCAAAGTCAGAACTAGAAGCAGTGTTGGAGTCTGAACTAGATTTAGCCTTCTCCTGGATTGTGTTTTTCAGCTCGGTGTATTCCTCAGTTTTGATCTTTTTGGTGAGGCCAATATACTTTTCAAGTCTAGTAGTCCTCAATTTTTCCTGTTGAAGCTGTGCTTGCAACATGGTCACCTTGTGCTGCTCACTCCTAACCATCTGAAAAGTTTGACCCAGCAGGTCCTGCATATTCTCTCTCTCAAATTTCATAAATAACTCTAATTTCTGAATCTGATTTTCATAAGGGGTTCTAATGTAAGCTTGCAAATCAGCTAACCCCTTGAGGACATCTCGATAGATATATGGATTCTCGTTCATAGCCCTTTTAAGAGTGGCAAATCTGGGGATGGGAATGGAGTGGTAGGGGACCAAAGGTATCCCAGCAGTGGGAGTGGGAGAAGAGGAGTCCAAAAGAATGATCTTCGAGAGGTGAAAGGGGCTCAATAAGAACTACTTCAGGTTCTGTTTGGGTAGCATGATCATCAACAGCAGGTACAGTGGCTAAGGTATTTGTGTGGGATGTGGAGGCTAAGGTTTGGAGAAGGGCATTGGTCACAGACTAATTGTCTGTGTTGATCTGTAGTTGGGCTTGGATGGATTGGAGAAAGGTAAATATTTGGCTAATTGATTCAGATGTGGGTGTGGTATGCATAGTAGGGGTTGGTAGAACTGAAGTAGATTGTTGAGGTGCAATGGGTGAAATGGTTGTAAAGGGTGAAGTAGCCAAATGAGCGAAATGAGGAGGGTCAGGTATAGGTACAGATTCAAGCCCAATATTCTCTAAAATAGATCTTATCAGTGATGAATAAGCCTCTATAGTGAATATCTCAGGTTCAGTTTGGGCATGAGTTACTTCAGGTGTATTAATTGAATTAGCAGGTGAACCTGAGAAGCTTTGGAGCAGAGGAGTACTAGGAGCTTGTTCAACAAAGTCAGGGGCTAAATCTTGGATATTGTTGAGAGAGATTGGTGGTGTGAGTATGGCTGGAATGGTTGGTGGAGAGGAGGAGTATGCAACTGGGATTATGTTGGTTATGGGAGATGGGATTTCTTGAAGGGGTGCAAGAATAGGAGTTGGGCTAGGTGAGGTGGGTAAGCTGACCACTTCTTCAAGAATGGGTGCAGCTGAAGAGCTGGTCACCACAGGAAAGACAACTTGTTCAATGTTAGCTGCAGTTGAAATAGGTGCAGCTAAAGAGCTGCTCATCTCAGGGTCTGGCAAAGCAGGTTCAATAGTAGCTGTAGGGGTAGGTTCAGGTATGGCCGGTTCAATAGCAGCTGTAGGGGCAGGTGTCTGTGGTTCAATAGCGCTCCTCATTCTTTTCAACATTGCTTGACTTGTAGTCCAAGCCTTTTTCCCAAACGCATGAGGAGATATAACTTCAAATGGCTCTTGCTCATCAATATCAAACTTGGCTCTTAGTAGGTTTGTGATCAGCCTACCAAATGGTATTCCAGCTAATTTCTGCTCCTTTTTCAGCTTGGTACTAATATCAGCCATGGCTTCAAAAATCAACATAGGGGCATTGAAAAACTGTCCCTTAGAAAAATGGAAGAGAGCCTCTAAAATTGGTATCCTTCTTTCTTGGCTGTGCCCAGTGACATAAAAACATCCCCTCAAAATAGAATTCATCAATAAATTGAGGTGCTAGGTCTCTCCTCATTATGGATTGTCCAGTTCCAATGATGCCTTAGTTAAATGTGTACCATTTCTCTAAAGAGGGTTTACAGTGCGCCAATGGACCGTAGGATCATGTTGAAAAGGTATCCCCAAAGCATTCCCAATGTCTTCATAAGTGACAGTTAAATCACAATCATCAATGAAAATAGCAAGAGTAGGGACATCAGCATCCTTCTCTGTCACTTTTACCAAGTTTTGGTACCATAATTTCACCATTCGATAAATGGGTTCGACAGTACTAAATGAATAGGTGAAGGAGGAAGCTCAGACTCAGGGCTAGTGTCAGCTGTTGGGGTGGGTTCCTCATATCTCACCTTTTTCCCCTTCTCAATCATATCAGCTTTCTCCATTGAAAGTTTCCTTTTAGCTGGAACTTTGGTTTTTCCTTTTTTTTTTGACGGTTTGCTAATTTTCTTAGCAGAAGATTTTTTGTACATTTCAGCCAATGATTTTTCAGCTTTCCCGATTCTAAAGCTTTGTATAAAAACTCCCACAATAAATGCTGATACCAAATCAAATTTTGCAAATGATAAACAGAGGAAATGCACAGAAAAATACCGAAATCTAGGGTTTTGGTTGAACTTGTTGCTTGCTCACTGAAATCCACCAGAACCAGAAGCTAAAATCCCTCTCTTCAAGCTTAAATGATCGAACAAATGTGAAGAAAAGTGTGGCTGAATTCTAAAATCATGCAAGGAAAGAAAGAAAAAGGGTTTCTGTGAAACAAGACGTTCTCAGAAGGCTTTCGAATATGAAACCCTTACTTCGAAAGGGTTTAAATATGCTCAAAACTATTTTCGCAAATATCTTTGAAGTTTTCGAAAAGTTCAAAATAGTCCTTGTTTACAAGTGAGAATGGCATCAGTACCATTCGAAAAGCATATGGCTTCAGAACCAACTATTCGAACAGCGAATAGCTCCAGAACTAACTTTTCAAAAAGCAAATCATTCTAAACTAACTATTCGAAAAGCAAATCATTCTTTTGACGATTGAATTCTGAGTTTAACTCCTTTTCAAAGGTTAATTAAACTTTTCGAAGGATTTTTTCTTCTGTTAATTTTTTTTACATATTTAAACTTCTCGAATTGAAAGTAAAATGACTAAAAACAAAGAGCAAACAATTATGCAAAAATTATAAAACAAGCACTGATAAAATACATATTATACAGTTGGTTATCCTCATATATGGGACGGATCTTGATGATAGATGGTTACTATAGGCTCCAGGGTATTTTCAATGCATGGTTTGAGCCTCTGACCATTTACTTTCAAGATTCTTCCATCACTTCGGTCCAGAATTTCAATAGCCCCAGAAGGAGATGCATGAATGACTGTATATGGCCCTTCCCATCTGGATCTCAGCTTTCCAGGAAAAAACTTAAGTTTTGAGTTAAATAGCCATACCTTAGAGCCAGCTATGAACTCTTTTCTCAACAAATTTTTATCATGGAAGGCCTTCACTTTCTCTTTTTAAGATCTTGCAGTGGTGTATGCATCCATCCTCAGCTCTTCTAACTCCTCAAGCTGCAATTTCCTGTGATTACCAGCAGTAGTAAGATCCATGTTCAAAGTTTTAATAGCCCAAAAAGCCTTATATTCTAACTCCACTGGTAAATGGCATGCTTTGCCAAAGACCAATCTAAATGGGGACATGCCAATTGGGGTTTTATAGGTTGTCCTATATGCCCACAATGCATCATTCAGCTTAAAGGACCAATCCTTTCTGTCCTTCTTCACAGTCTTTTCTAGTATATGTTTGATTTCTCTATTGGAAATCTCCACTTGTCCACTAGTTTGTGGATGATATGGAGTAGCTACTCTATGAGTCACAGAGTATTTTTTCAATAAAGCTTCAAAATGTTTATTACAAAAATGGCTTCCCCCATCACTGATAATAGCTCTGGGAAAACCAAACCTGGAAAAAATGTTATCCTTTAAAATTTTCAGAACCACTCTGTGATCATTGGTTTTAGTGGCTGTGGCTTCAACCCATTTGGATACATAATCCACAGCTACTAAGATGAAATTACACCCATTGGAAGGAGGAAAGGGACCCATGAAGTCTATCCCCCAAATATCAAACAATTCAACTACCAAAATAGGCTGTAATGGCATTGAGTTTCTCTTAGAAATGCTGCCCAATTTCTGGCAGTTCTGGCAAGACTTATAGTGCTGCAGAGCATCTTTGAAAAGTGTAGGCCAATAAAATTCACACTGCAAAGCCTTTGCAGCAGTTTTGTTTCCACTAAAATGACCTCCACAGGCCTGTTCATGACACATAGAAAGTATGCTATGAATGTTTTCTTTAGGAACACATCTTCTTATTATTTGGTCTGCACAAATCTTGAATAGATAAGGATCCTCCCAAATATGATGTTTAACCTTTGAGAAGAAAAGATCTTTGTCCATTTTATTCTAATGTTGAGGAATTCTTCCAGTAGCCAAAAAGTTGACTATGTTTGAAAACCAAGGGGTGTGTATACTGATAGCAAAAAGTTGCTCATCAGGGAAAGATTCATCGATAGGCAGCCTATCAATCTCAGCAGTTAAAATTCTAGATAGGTGATCAGCCACCACATTCTCCACACCCTTTTTTATCTTTCATTTGTAAATCAAACTCCTATAATAGGAGGATCCACCTGATTAATCTTGGTTTGGTATCATTCTTAGACAGAAGGTATTTCAGAGCTGAGTGGTCAGTGAACACCATTATTTGTGAACCCAAAACATATGACCTGAATTTCTCTAAAGCAAAAACAATTGCCAGCAGCTCCTTCTTAGTTGTTGTATAATTGAGCTATGCATCAATCATTGATCTACTGGCATAAGCTATGACATGAGGCAGCCTATCCTTTCTCTGCCCAAGAACAACTCTCAAAGCATAGTCTGATGCATCACACATCAGTTCAAAAGGCAGTGAATAATCTAGAGACTGTAATATTGGAGCTGAAATCAAACAGTTTTTTAAGAATTCAAATGCCTTCAAGCATTCATTGTTGAAAACAAAAGGGACATCTTGGCACAATAAATGACAAAGAGGCTTGGATATTTTATTGAAGTCCTTAATGAACCTTTTGTAGAATCCAACATGTTCCAGAAAACTTCTGATTTGTTTAATAGTTTTGGGAGGTGGCAAATGTGCAATTAAATCAATTTTTGCTCTGTCCACCTCAATGCCCTTGTGGGAGACAACATGGCCAAGGACAATGCCTTGGGTGACCATGAAATGGCTCTTCTCCCAGCTCAAAACTAGATTGGTTTCTTTACATCTTTGTAACACCAATTTGAGATGATGTAAACACTGGGCAAAACTGTCTCCATAGATTGAAAAATCATCCATAAAAATCTCCATAAATTGTTCAATCATATCAGAGAAAATGGAGTACATGCATCTTTGAAAGGTAGCAGGAGCATTACAAAGACCAAAAGGCATTCTCCTATAGGCAAAACTGCCAAAAGGGCAAGTGAATGTGGTCTTTTCCTGATCTTGTGGATATACAGGAATTTGGTTGTAACCAGAGTAACCATCAAGAAAACAGTAATACGCTTTTCCTGCAAGCTTATCTAAAATTTGATCAATGAAGGGAAGAGGGAAATGGTCTTTTCTGGTCATTGTGTTTAGTTTTCTGTAATCAATACAGACTCTCCAACCAGTTGTTTATCTGGTTGACATAAGCACACCAGAATCTGAGGTTACAACAGTGATCCCAGATTTCTTAGGTACCACCTGTGTAGGTGACTGCATTATAAACATTTAATTTCACCTTCATATTTCCAAAAGAGACTTCCATAATACCAGACCTGCATTGAATGTAAGCATTTGCTGTAGCCAGGAATGGTCTCCCCAAAATGACAAGGATTGAAGTTTTGCTTTTTGTAGGTTCCATGTCCAATACCAAAAAATCAACATGGTGGAAAAACTTATCTACTCCTACCAATACATCCTCAATCATCCCAACTGGCTTTCTTTCAGATCTGTCTGCTAGTTGTAACACCACATGAGTGGGTTTTAATTCTCCCAAACCTAGTTTCTCATATACAGAATATGGAAGCAGGTTGACACTAGCGCCCAGATCTAATAAAGCTTTTTCAATGGTATGTTCTCCAATAATGCAAGGGATTGTGGGGATTCCAGGATCTTGAAGTTTAGGAGGTGTGGTAATGGACAACACCTGATTAACTCTTTCCACAGCAAAGACCTTCTTGGATAATTGTATCCTAGACTGTCTTTTGTGAGTGCAAATATCTTTCAGAAATTTTGCATATGCTGGAATTTGTTTGATTGCATCAAGCAAAGGTAAATTTATCTTGACTTGCTTGAAAGTCTCCATCATTTCATCTATTTTTGTGTTCCCTTTATCAAAAGGGGATACAGATTTCATGGCATGAGGAAATGGTAAATGAGGAACTAGTCCTTTATCTACAGCTCTAGAAGCATTATCAGAATCTTTTTAATTTTTTTATTTTTCATTTTTTTGATTTTTTTGAGGTACATCAGCACCCCCAATGCTAACATCATGTTGCTCCTGTTGCATTTCTCTATCATTTTCCTCAATTTTTTCTTCTTCCTTTTCAGTACCCACTTTGTTATTTACAATTCTTCCACTTCTCAAAGTTGTGACAATTTTTACTTCTTCATGAGAAACAGAAGCCTCTCCAACCATGAACTGTCCTTTGGGATTGTTCAAAGGTTGGCTGGGTAACCTTCCTTCCTCTCTTTTGGTCAAAGTATCTGAAAGTTGACCCAATATTTCTTCAATCTTCTTTATGCTCTGACTGTGAAAGTTCACAGTCTGAGTTAAAGACCCTAAATTCTGGAGTAAATTTTGAACTTGATCTTCAAAAGAAGGGGATCTGAAAGGGGCTTGAACTGGAGCAGATTGCTGTACAGGTTGTTGTGGAATGGGTTGCTGAAAAGTTGGCTTGGTATAAAAATTCTGCTGATAAGGCTGAGCAGTTTTGAAAGGTACTTGGTTCTTTGATTGCCGCTGCTGTTGCGATTGATAATTGCCCTGGCTCCACCTTAAATTGGGGTGCCCTCTCCATGCATATTCATTTGACTGCATTTGTCCAAATGATTGGGTAGCATGAGCTTGTTCCACCACTAGATCTGGGAACTATGGTGCAGCAGGGCATTGATCATATGAATGAGTAGGGGACTGGCATATCAGACATGCCTCCTCTACTCTTGCAACCATTGGATTTTTAAGTGAGTCCATCAATCTATTAAACTTTGTGGTTAAATTATCCATCTTCCTTTCTAAATCATTCACCTCATAAGTCTTTCCTTTGGTGGTTTGCTGAGTGTTCAACCTAGCAGGATTCTCAATATCTCTTGATAATGATTCCTATTGAGTTGAATTTTCACCAATTACTTCAAATAAATCCCAGACCTCCTCAAGTATTTTTTGCAAGTAAGTGCCTCCATAGGAAGGATCTACCATATTCTTACCCTTTTGATCAATTCCTTGATAGAAACTTTGAACAAGCTGCCATCGGGGGATTTGATGATGAGGACATTGCCTTAAAAGTTCTTTAAATCTTTCCCATGCTTCATGGAAAGTTTCAGTTGAATGTTGTGAGAAGGAAATAATACTTTGTCTCAACTGGCTTGTTTTAGACATAGGGAAATATTTGGCTAAAAATTGACACTGCAAATCATTCCAAGAAATGATACTATTTGGTGCTAACATAGACAACCATGCTCTAGCTTTGTCCTTTAATGAAAAAGGAAAGAGCTTAAGCTTGGTTGCTTCTGGACCAAGTCCAGCTATGTTGAATGTGGTGCAGAGAGATAAGAATCCATCCACATGTTTGTATGGATCTTCCTTACTCAACCCATGGAAGGAAGGAAGCATTTGGATAGTTGATGATTTGATCTCATAATTTCCTTCAACAGTAGGAAATTAAATGCAAAATGGAGAATTATAGGCACTAGGTGCAAAGTAATCCCTCAAAAGTCGAGGTTCTTCACCCATAGTAGCTGTTTCAGTAGAATTCTGTGATGATTGTCTGGTTCGTAGTAGCCTTTCAACTTCTAAATTTAGAGGGACAATCTCAGGGCTGAGTGTCCTCCTACCAAACATACAACACAGAATAGAGAATCAGATTATGCACAGCAAACCTTCAGAATTCCTTTTAAAGTAGATTCCACGCTTCAAAATGTATATGAATAACTACACAGATATAAACAATAGAATAGTTTAGCACTGATGTCAAGATAAAAACAAAATGAAAACTTAGGTTTACCTGTTTTAAAACAAATTCCCCGGCAGTGGCGCCAAAAACTTGATGTTTGATTCTAAGTGTGCATGATTTATTTGTGTTTTGAAAATAGACTTACAAATAATGAATTATACTGAATTTGGAAAACTACAAAGAATAAAGAAATATCAGCACAGGTAGAAGTAAATTAGCCTGCAAGATCAGGGCCAATTGTAGCAAGTTTTAAATGTAAGTGAGTAAAAGATTGTCCACAGAGAATTTTTTTAAAATGTAAGATAAACCTCCAGATCTGAGCTACCAGATCTGGCCTTTGATCCTATCTACAAAGCACATAAGATGGGAGGTTCAATTTGTCACATTAACTAAATGGTAAAAGTAAAGATTAAACTAAATGATCCAGGTCTGAGTTGAGGGGATTTTGATGTAAATTAATAAGAATGGAGAAATAATATCTAACTTTGATTTGGTTCTTGAAACAAAATGAGAATAAAAGTAGATCAAATGAGAGATGCTCCAATCTTCATCTGGCTACAAGCACAGATGCAAGAGGAAGTAATCTAACTCAAGGATTAGAGTTAAACTTATGGCTATGGTATGTCCACTTGAATGGCCACCGACCATCCAATAGTCTTTACTCTGAACCCTCAATTCAGAACAAGAAACACCACTACAAATGCTGTGAAAGATTAAGTTACAAACACTAATTCCCACAGGGATAATGAATCAAGGGAAATTGCTTGCAAAATAGTAAATCTAAAGGAGTCTAGTGCAATAAGGAGATCACAGGGAACCCTCAACACGAATCCAGTTGAGAATGTACGGTTCACAGCAACCTTTTCAAATTCACCATTATAATTACAGAGCACAGCTTAAACAGCTCTCGAATTTGTAGTCTTGAATACAATTCTCTTTTGAATTACAAAAGTATCTCACAACTCTCAATTGCAAGTAAAAGTTAGGCTATTACAAGAGTTTCAGATAAGCTATCTGAATTGGAAATTGAGCAACAGAAATGAAACTCAAAATCTGGATGCCCAAATTGGGCAAATGGTTCATCTATTTATAGTTTCCCCCAGGTCTAGCTCGGATGTGTATCGACCAATCAGCAGTGCTTAAATCTGTATCAACCAATGGTAGTCAAGCACGAGGATCCAGATCTATTTTGGCCAATCAGAATTGCTTGATTTGTTTCAGCCAATCAGATGACAGAGGCATCAATTCTGTTATGTAATTCGAAAATCTGTTAGAACTTCTAGAAGTTCCCGCCAATTGATTTCATCTTCGGGTGCTCACATGGGGTGGAATATGCCTTTGGTTCGTGCTCAGAATCTTCTGAAATGTCCCTAGTTTTTTAAATGCATTGGGGCTGTGTAAAAGATTACTGAATTACCCTTGCAGATGCGAGGAATCTCCAGAATACCATTTCGCATAGTTTGGGGAACGTTTCGCAAGGTACGATGACTTCTGATGCTCTTTTCGCAAAGTTTAGGTTATGCTCGCAAGGAATTCTCTTCTTTTTGAATAGGTCAAAAATCTTTTCGAAGAGTTCAGGTGCTCTTCGAAAACTAAACCTGGAGCTTTTAGTTCTTTTCGCAAAGTTCAAGTTCTTTTCGAAAGGTTCAGATTCTTTTCGAAAAGCACTCTGTAATTCATTCTTCTGTTCAAATAGCTCCACACTTTCCAGGTTACAACCAGGCCTTTGTCTTCTTCAGTTTTGGTATTTTGACAGCTCTTGAGGTTGTCCCTTCTCTTTCTTCCTTTGGATCAACATGGATTATCATCTTTTTGGCACTTTTAGGCTGCTTTCATGGTTAAGCCTGTCTTTATTGTTAGCTGTAACACAAGCACTTAAAACACTTATTTAGTTCTCTCAAGGGTCTATCAAGGCCCAGGTTAAAGGGTGGAACATGGTATTTTCTAGTTCTCAACAATTAGCCATGCGCACAATCTCGCGAGGCCAATTTGTATAAAGAATGTAAGCAAGGTCGCGAAGTTCTCACGTGGCTTAAGAGGAGAGAGAGCTCCAGAAATTCTCTCGCGCAGCTCTCGCGCACTTAAAAGCTTAACACTCTACCTAGCGAGCTATGTTATTCAATTCACAAGAATCCAAATGAGATTCAAATTCTATTTCGCGAGACCCTCACGACAAGAGTTACCTGAAGCTCTGCTGCACGAGCAAAGCCAAACCAGTGCAACTCATCCTCCCGACAACATTGTAGTGCAAAGCAGCAGCGTGACAACTCAAAGTCCACTTGCGCGAGCAAGGAGCTTTCCAAGCCAAATGCTACCTCTCGAGCACTCTGTAAATTGCATGAATGAATTAATGAGCCAAAGCTAGCACTACGAAGCTCGAGCTCTCCACTTCCAACTCTCTACTCAGAGACCTTTTAGGGATTTGCCCAAGTCTAGGGCACACATCCTGAGACCCTGATCTCGATGCCCACATCCTAAGGCATCCAAGGGTTGTAACCAAGCCACGTCTACTAGAAAGTTAAGGTTTAATCTTCTCTTGGACAAGGCATTAAGGACTGAGTATATAAGCTGTAAAGGTAACTTAGAAAAATATCTCTCCTTCAACCTCAGTCAGCTGTGAGCTCGAGCAGATTAGGGTTAGGGTTTGATCAACTCTTTTTCCTTTTTTTTTCTTCTTCCTTAGCTCAGCATTTGCTGGCTATGTTCTCTGTAATTAATTAGGCCTAATTTTATTAGTTTTTGTAATGGGTCTTATAAACATTGGGATTTGTTGATGTGCTATGATGCACAAGGCCGCTGCCTTGAGGACATCTCATTGTAAGTATTGGTTTAATCAATGAATGCCTATTTTAATGTTTATTCAATTTGTTATTTTTCTATTTTCTCAAAGTTTTGTTCAATCTATGCCATGCATTTAGGACTTGAGCTGATTTGAAATACCCATGGAAGCTTGAGCTTGTAGCCCTGGGGCCATGGTGGTAGCAGTAATTTTCATGTTCCATCTCAGTCCTCTGTGGTGTGGATAACCTCTGTGGATAGGCTGTGACCATGCAAGTGGACAGACTATAGCCCTAGGGTGATTCCAAGCCACCGATATGAAAGGGATTCTTTTCCTCTGCACTTGAGCTTGTAGCCTTGAGAGAGATTATTGCTGGAGCAAGCTCCCCTCTGTTTTACTTGACCAACATCAAATGGTAGATCTGATTTTTCTGTAGAGATTATAAACTTGTGAGCTGAGTCATTGCAAGCCTCTAGTAGCAATGATCAGCTGCTTTTAAAGTCTCTAAATAGCCTTTGAATAACTGTGGTTTCCACTGGTTTCTCAAGAGCTAGTTGCCCCCATGGATGTATGTGCTTGTAGCCAGGTTAACATGGTGTCTGCAATGATTTTAATGATCTGATATGAGCCATTGCGTGGAGAACATCTATTGGATAATCTATGACCATTTAAATGGATAGGTTATAGCCTTAAGATCAGTTTATTCCATTGGATCAGATTGGTTTTCTTATTTTATTCATATAGTTTATTCTCTCCATTGGATAGCCTGTGACCATCGAAGTGGACAGGTTATAGCCTTAAGAGACTAAGTCAAATCATAAGAGTTGAGTTAGATACCTCCTCCTTGCAGATATGCTTGTAGCCATCTGAGGGATTGCTACAGAGACATCCCTAAATCTGAGTTACATAACTGAAATAGCTTTAGCTTAATTGCCTACTTCCCATCATTTTATCTTTATCTTAACACACACCATCACCACCTTCTTTATTCCCCTTTTTTTAGGATAGGATTGTACTTTATTTATCTTATTTTAGTAATAATTTAATGTAGTTTTGACACCCAACTCCCTTTCTTTAGGATTGTCAAATCTGTAGCCAAATTTGGAGGCCTACTAATATAACTCATTTTGGGCTCTAGATCAATTTCTCTATAGGACAAACTCTTACTTACTCAAAACTTGCTACAATAGCCCTATATCTTACAGGCTGTGTATTTCAGACTTGCTGTTTTAACCAGTTTCTATCTCTTCACTTCTTGATTTATTTTTCTTCACCACTGTTTTCTCACCAATAACATAACAGCATCTGGAGTAAACCAACAAATGGACATTGTGCTATGCAAGAGATGTACTAGATGGCCTTGTAGAAGAAGAATTATCCAAACTACTAGATTGGGATAATATGGCTGAGAACCTGGAAAATTTTTAAAGTGAGGTTTAGGAGGAGGCCCAAGCTTTCATGATAGAAGACAACACCATAATCGAGTTTTCCGTGCGCCTAGTGTAGCATTCCAGCCGGAAACCTACATTGCTGCCCCTTCCTCAAACCACGAAGGCACCTTTGTTGCCTTTCATTGAAAGTCCCCCTAATTTGGAGCTTAAACAGCTCCTAGGCACATTAAAGTATGCCTTCTTGGGGCAAAACAAAAAGCTTCCAGTGATTATCTCTTCCTCTTTCACTAATGAGCTGGAGGAATTATTGAGTGTTCTCAAGAAGCACAAAAAGGCAATGGGCTAGATAATTGCTAATCTTGGGGGGATTGATGCCTCTGTGTGTATGCATAAAATACACTTGGAAGAGGGTACAAAACCCTCCAAGGAGATGCAGAGGAAGCTTAATCCTCACATGTAAGAGGTGGTCTTGAAAGAGATAGTAAAACTGTTGGATGTAGGGGCGATTTACCCCATTTCAGATTCAGAGTGGGTGTCACCTATTCAGGTGGTACCCAAAAAGTCAGGCATAATAGTCATTACTTCTGATTCTGGGTAGTTGATGCCAGCCAGGGAGACCACTGGCTGGGGAGTTTGCATAGATTACAGAAAACTCAACTCCAAAACTAGGAAAGACCACTTCCCTCTCCCTTTCATTGACCAAATTCTAGACAAATTGGCTGGGAAAGTATTTTACTGCTTTCTTGATGGATAGTCAGGGTATAACCAAATCCTTGTGTATCCTTAAGATCAAGAGAAGACCACCTTTATATGTCCCTTTGGCACTTGTGCCTATAGGACAATGCCTTTTGGTCTACACAATGCCCCAACCACATTTTAGAGGTGCATGAATGCAATCTTCTCTGATATGATTGACAAGTTCTTAGAAATCTTTATGGATGATTTCTCTATATATGGGATAGTTTTATTCAGTGCTTAAGTTACCTTGACCTAGTTTTGCAAAGGTGTGAAGAGACCAATTTGGTCTTAAGCTGGGAAAAGTGCCACTTTATGGTAACACAGGGAATTGTGTTAGGCCATGTGGTTTCCCCCAGAGGTATAGAGGTTGACAAAGCCAAGGTTGACTTGATTTCACACTTGCCCCCACCCAGGACTGTCAAACAAATTAGATCCTTTTTAGGACATGCTGGATTCTACAGGAGGATCATTAAGGAATTCAGCAAAACTGCAAAATCATAGTGCCACCTGTTGCGCTAGGATGTACAATTTAAATTTTTTGCTGAGTGCCTTGAGGCCTTTGAAAACTTGAAAAAGTGCCTCACCTCTGCTCCTGTAATCCAGGCCTCAGATTACTCACTGCCCTTTGAACTAATGTGTGATGCATTAGATCTAGCAATGGGTGTTGTCTTAGGACAGAGGAAGAACACGCTGCCCACAGTGATTTTCTATGCCAACAAAATATTAGCAGAGGCTCAGCTCAGCTATACCACAACTAAGAAGGAGCTGCTAGTTGTTGTTTTTATTGTGGATAAGTTTATACCCTACTTGCTTTGGTTTAAAATTATTGTGTTTATTGATCACTCAGCCCTTAAATACCTATTGGCCAAAAAGGATGCTAAACCTAGGCTGATAAGATGGATCCTGCTACTGCAGGAGTTTGATCTTGAGATCAAGGAAAAGAAGGGAGTGGTGAATGTGGTGGCTGACCACCTTTCTAGAATTTTGTCAAATGAATGTATAGCTGCACCTGTCAATGATTTCTTCCCGGATGAACAATTGTTTTCTCTTCAGTCTATTGTACCTTGGTTTGCTAACATTGTGAATTACTTGGCTGTTTGCAAGATCCCATCTCATTGGATCAAAATGGATAAAGACTTATTCTTTTCACAAGTCAAGTTCTTTTTCTGGGAGGATCCTTTCTTATACAAGTATTATGCAGATCAAATTAAAAGAAAATATGTCCCTGATAGTGGCATCCCAAGTATTTTGAGCATGTGCCACGAAAATGCCTGTGAGGGTCACTTCAGTGGGAGAAAAATAGCAGCTAAGGTATTACAGTGTGGCTTCTATTGGCCTTCCTTGCTTAAGGATGCATATGCCCACTGCAAGGCCTTATCCAGATGTTAGAAAATGGGTGTGGCCTATCAAGAAAAAATTTAATGCCATTTCAGCCCATTCTTATTGTAGAATTTTTTTATATCTGGGGAATTGATTTTATGGGTCCCTTTCCTCCCTCAAATGGTTTCAGTTTTATCCTTGTGGCAGTGGACTATGTGTCCAAGTGGGTTGAAGCCATTGCCACAAGGACTAATGACCACTAGGTTGTCCTAAAATTCATCAAAGAAAATATCTTCCCAAGATTTGGCACCCCTAGAGCCATCATCAGTGATGGGGGCAGCCACTACTGTAATAGAAATTTTGAGAGGTTGCTCAAGAAATATTCTGTTACCCATAGGATTGCAACTCCCTACCACCCCCAGACTAGTAGGAAAGTTAAAATTTCAAATAGGGAGATTAAGCATATCCTAGAGAAGAGAATTAGGATAGATAGGATAGACTAGGCCATGAAGCTGAATGATGCACTGTGGGCTTATGGGACTGCCTATAAGACCCCAATGGGCATGTCCCCTTTCGGACTAGTTTATGACAAGGCCTACCACCTACCAGTGGAGTTGGAACATAGAGCCTATTGGGCTGTTAAAACTTTGAATTTGGAACTAACACCTGCTAGAATGCACAGGAAGTTATAACTATCAGAGCTTGAGGAGTTAAGATTGGATGCATATGCCAACTCAAGGATTTACAAGGAAATATCTGAAGCTTTCTTTGACAAGGGACTAACGAGGAAGGATTTCAAGGATGGTACCAAGGTTTGGTTATTTAACTCCAAGTTAAAAATTTTCCAGGGAAGCTGAAATCCAAGGGGTATGGACCTTAAACTGTCATCCATGCCTCCCCATCTGGTGTTGTAGAGATCATGGATCCCATTTCTAGGAAGAGCATGAAAGTGAATGGTCAAAGGCTGAAGATTTGTGTTGAAAACTCCATGGAGCCTCCTTAGACCATCCACCTTCAAGAACCTCCACTGCTAAGTGATCCACAGCTCTGTAAATTGTGTGTCATAGTTGTTTGAATTTTTGTGTTTGCTTTTACAAATCTGTCATGCACTATTTTTAGTTATTTTTAATGTGTGTGTTGTTTTGATTTCTGTCATATACTTCATACTTCATTTGATTTTAGTGTGTTGTTTTAGTTTTGAGTCGGTTGAATGTGTTTAGAATGTCTGAATCTAGTCTGATGAGTCTACTTTTGAATGTGGTTTGTGCATGTACATGTTGTGCTCTAAAGTCATTTGATTCCTAGGATGTGTACTCTGTGCATGTGTTTGCAATGGGCATGAAGTTATTAGAGGTTAAATAGATGAAATGTGAAAAAATTTGGTGCTGATGCACAATGGTAGGGTGCATGACAGTTTAGATGCACATGTCAGTGTGCAAGCACTGAGATATGTTTGATTTAACTATGTCGCGAAGCTCAGTGGAATGGACATCACCCTCGCGAGCAGTTTTAGGCTTTCTCGTGTAGCAATTTGAACCCCGTGAGCCATAATTCAAGCAAATACAGTGTGCTCGTGGGGCTCCAATATGAAATTTGAATCTTTGCAAGAGCTACATGAGCAAAATACCTGAAGAGATCCTGAAATTGAGCCTATTGGGCTGTTAAAACTTTGAATTTGGAACTAACACCTGCTAGAATGCACAGGAAGTTATAACTATCAGAGCTTGAGGAGTTGAGATTGGATGCATATGCCAACTCAAGGATTTACAAGGAAAAATCTGAAGCTTTCTTTGACAAGGGACTCATGAGGAAGGATTTCAAGGATGGTACCAAGGTTTGGTTATTTAACTCCAAGTTAAAAATTTACAAGGCCTTTTATTCTTCTCGACACTGAGTTGCGTGACAAGTGGATATCATGCATTTTGTTCCTCGTGAGTGAAATTTTTGAAGCTTGTACTATCAACTACCTCACGAGAACCTTGATTCTCTGAAAATATGGTTCTCGCGAGAGGAACTTTCATCTATGCGAGGAATGCAAATATACCTCTCGCGCGATTTTGATTCAAATCTGCTCCGCGATTACCTGGCGAGAACTACACGAGGCATGGGTTTCACCCATTTATACCCCGCAATATCTTCATTTTTCATTCTTCTTTCATTTTTTTTTGACCTAACTCACAGTGCACACCCCGAGCTCTCCTCTCCCATTTTTCCCCTTTAGTGGCCATTCTACTACAGCACAGTCACTCTGCTCCTGCCATTGTGCTCCACACCAACTTTTGACCATTTTGTACTTGGTGTGGCAAAATTTGATTTACTATGTAGCATTTAGACTGAAACCCTAGCTATTTCATGGTAAGTGTTCTCAGTCTCTCATTTTATTTGATTGATCTGCTATTTATGTATTGAGTAGGGAGGATTTTATGTACAAAACTTTCATTGGAGTGTGAACTACTCAATTCTGTGTGTTTTGAGACCTATTTTTATGAATCTGTGTAACCATGGCCAAGAGCTCCAAATTCTTAGAAAGTCTAGCAACCTTGGCGAACCCTACACCAACTGACCAACCCATGGCCACAAGGAAGTCCGTGAGGATTGCAAAGGCCTCCACTGTGGAGACCTCTAATATACCTGCACCACATATTGAGCCCCAAGTGGAAATGATCAAAAAGATGGTTACTCCTGTGAAGAGGGATAAGTCTGCTGCCTCTGATGGCCCTACTCCCAAGAAAAAAATACCACCAAAGAATAGGGCGAGAGTCCACCCCCCTGCTGTCAAGCACCCTAAGAAGTCTAAGAAAAAGTAAAAGAAGGGCAAGGAAGTTACCCCAGAGGATGACCCAGAGGATAAGGAGCCCAACCCACTGACATCCCCTTCTGAGTTTGTGGCTGCCATCAAATTGGAGGTTGAGGCTGCCTTTGATAAGGCTTTCTTTAAGGAAGAGCCATTAACTACAACATTCATTGAGTTCCTCACCAAGGCCTCCCTTTTACCCCTATTTAGGCCCCCACTGCAGTTAGTTTTCCCTAAACTAGTGCAGCTATTTTATCAGAACATTAGGGTCAAGACAGGTGATGATGGAAACCTTGTTCTACTGGTATTAATTGATGCATTTGAAATGTTGTTCAACCAGGTTGTAATTGCAGAAATCCTTGGCATACCAGCCACATACAACCCTGAGTGTGGCTTGGGTGCATCATTGACTGCAACCATCCCTGAGATAGCTAAAGAGATTACTGGAGGGATTACAGCATCTGGGGTGTCCATTAGAAAGAGAGACTTGCCTCAAAGCCTAAGATTTGTGGATAGAGTTTTTAAGAAGAATGTGTACTGCTCTGGGCACCAGCAAAGGAGGAGGGCTCCTATAGCTGATGCCCTCTACTCCTCCTTAAACCATTACATTGATGTTGCCAAGCTTATATTTGAAGGGATGCGAGAGATCCATGAGAAGGTGAAGAAGTAGCAGAAGCCCCATACCCTGCCCTATTGCGGCCTCATCACTGCTCTGCTGAAGCTGGGGGGCTATCATTTCTAAATGAATGAAGAAACAGTGAACTTGGCCCCCTAGTAGTTGTGGGAAGAAGTAATAGGGGATCATTCATACACTCATAGAGAAGAAGAAGAAGGAGAAGAAGAAGGAGTAGTTGGCCCAAGAAGCCCCCACCACCCAAGAAGAATCAGTTGCTACCTCAGCCTCTGCAGTATTCACTACTGTTATCTCCGCTACTACCAGCTCTGTTGCAATCTCTGCTGCAGCCACCTTTATCTTGCCAGCCATCCTTACCTTACCCATTACCTCATCACCCATTACCTCCCCTACACCCACCATACCCTTACCCACACTTCCCTTCCTGGTACCACAGGCCACCATCCCTGTTGTGATCATCCCTTTATCTATAACCATACCTGTGTCATTGCCTACCCTCACCCCAGTAGCACCTACTCTCCCTGGGCCAATTCTACCTATTTTCCCTGCTCACCCCAGCCCACCTGTCAAACAAACATACACTAAAAAGAAAGCCTTACAATCCACCAATGCCCCCACTGAACCTCCCCATCCCATTACCTTACCAGCACCTACCCCATTACCTCAGTCCAATCACATCCAAGAGCCCCCAACCACAACTTCTACAACCCTTCAAAAACCTATCCCAACCTCTCAACCCATCCCAATCCCCACAACCACCTCTCTAATAGAAACAACATCCATTTCCACTTCTATACCAGATCCCATACCCACAGCTTCACCCCCTTCCTCACCAGTACCACCCTCTCCATTTCACTATGATGCCAGTAAGCCTATGTTCACTGACATCCCACACCTTTCCATAACAGACCTACCTCATCCCACTGAACCCTCTGCACACATCGAACCTGCCACACTTGAACCCTTGGATCCCTTACATTTTCTCCTCTCCATGACCAAGACCCCTTCTCATCAGAGGGTACTCAGCAATGATGGACTCTATTATAGGGGACATCAATTATGAGTTCACCCCTCTTCTAGATTCACCCCAGCCACCTCATTTTACCCCTACCCCTACTTCACCACAACCTACTAATTTCCATTATGCGCCCACTTCACCCTTTCAACCAATTCAAACAACCCAACTCACAGTACCTATACAACCTGACCCCGTACCCCAAATCCTTAGCCTCCTTTCCCTGCAAACCCAAATAATGGCCAACACCCAAAGACAAACAACCGTAGAGGTCAGTCTTCAAGCCATGCACTCCACCCTCCAAAACCAGGCTAACTTTCAAACCAGCTTAGAAGCCATTCAGTCCACCTTGTTAACCTTAACCCCACCATCATAACAACTATTTATCCCTCCACCTACCCATATACCTACACCACCCCCATCTCCCTAACCTTTAACCTTAGCAACAACTTCATTTGCTGCTACTCACATAGAACCAGTTCAGGAAGTCCCTCCACCTACATTCTCCTTTGCAGCCACCCAAACTAACCCACCTACCTAGGCCTATGCCTTAAACCCAAACTGATCCTGAGGTAGTGGACCTTACCCAACCTGATCCCAAAGAGGTGGAGATGGCATCTCCTCTACCCATCCTATCATCCATCCCTTTATCTTCATCCACACCACCCCATTTTCTTGCCGACCCTTCTCCCCCTGCTGAATGAAGAGGGATGTAATCAAGGGGATGTAATCAAGGGGATGGCTGATATCAACACTGCAATCAAGCAGCCCTTCCTCCATCAAATCAATTTTTTTAAATTAACTCACAAGATAGAGAGGAAGAAGATGAAGCATGGTTAGAAGCAAACCTTGCAATAATACTAGTAGGAGAAGTTTAGAGCAGATTCCCTTGAAGATGTGGTGAAGAACCTGCAGTTGGCCCTTAGATTAGTTGAGGAGAGAGCTGATGACTATGCCAGGACTGCTGCAATATTATAGCAGACCCTGTTTGATATGGGTGAAGAGACTTAGCAACTACTGCTGCCTCTCTCTTCACTGCAGTAGCTCCTCCCCCTGCAACAACCCCTGTTCCCAAAAGAAAATCAATCCCTGGAGTCAAGATAAAAGAACCATCTCAAAAGTCTGCACCCACTCCCTAGAAAAGAAGCAGCACCAAGCACAGAAAGAAAACTACTAAGAGATCAAAATCCATTGCTGCTACTCTCAAGAAAGAAAAAGTGAAAGGTGTACAGGAACCTGTAGATGTAGATTCAGATGATGCAGATTTGTAGTTGTAGTTAGTTAGGATTTCCTTGGTTTTTAGAATCTTTTGTATTTATTTTCACTTGCATTATACATATTACTGTTTTATGAATGAAAGTTCTTTTTGGTATCTTTTGTTTGAGTTTTTTTTGGTTTGGATTATTTCTTTTGTTTATTAATTTCACTTACCTTATTTTGTGTGTTATTTTTATACATATACAATGCTGCACATGTTCTTTATGTCTGAAATAGTAAGGACACTATTCCTCATAGGTTTGGGCGTGTGGTAAGGTATGCCAATGATGTAATTAACCTAAGTGCAACAAAATCAAGTGAGTAAGATAGAAACAAAGCTAAGTTCATCTAAGAAACTATAAAAATGAGGAAATTTTAAAATTTTTAGACCTTTTGGTATTAAAATATTTTAAAATTTAATATTTTCATGAGGTAAATACCAAGAAAACTCATTTGTGTCAGCACTTAGTGAACCATTAAAGAGATAAGAAGGTAAGGACATGCCCATGAGTTCTATGGAAGACCATAACTAGTGAGATTTGGGTCTACAAAAAAATTCTCTTTGAGGAGTGTCTTTGACAATTCTTCTTGCTTTAAGGACTGGCTGAATTCATTTTCTCACTAGAAGTTAGGCATCTCCAAGTTGAAATAGCTGACTGTACCCATGACATTTAGGAAAGGATCAAGCCCGTCTCTTGGACAGTTTGAGTTTTAAAATACCTAACCTAGTAAACTGCCCTTGTGCATACACCTTTTGAGCCTTAATTTCTAGTTTTCTTCAAAATACGTTGGAGTATTTGTACCTAAACCTGTAGATCTAATTCAACCCTGCCCCCCACTCTAAGAATTCAAAAGGTAAAGGAGAAGAAGTTGAAGATGGACAAGCTAGGGTCAACATTTGGTGAATGAAGAAGAAACACAAAAGGAGGATAGCAGTGTAGCAGCTAGGAGGAGGGTGGCATTTCAGAAAAATAAAAATAAAGAGAAAAGAAAAATGTATCCAAAAGAAAAACAGCAAAAAAAAAAAAAAAAAATTAATGAAAAGGAAGAGAGAGGAGTCAAGAGGAAATATCATTGAAAAAAGTGAAAATAAGAGGAGAAGCTGGCCACTTCAAGTTTGAAAAATATCAAAGAAAATGAAATATGCTGAATTCAAGAAGGTGAAGTCATGAATCACCTCCTTCACCTGTTGATTTCTCAATTTTGTAACCTTTTCATCCTTCCATTCTTTGTAACATTCATCCATAAGCCACATTACAACCCAGTCATAAGACCTTGTGATCGTAATTACAATGAGCTGCTATGTGGAGATGAAGAGTTATTTAATCCATGGTGAGAAATAGTTAATGAGAATTTAGAAGCCTTGCCTATGTTCATGTTTACAAACCTATTTGGGTCTGCAACTACTCTTGAGCTTGTGTGAAAATGAAAACCTTCAAATTTATTTATGAGAGACTGCCTTGGTAAAGGGTCTGACATTGAATGTATTGGGCATTGTTTAAACACAATTCTTGAATTGATGGTGAGCTTAGTACTGACATACACTTATTGTTTTTCTTGTTGTAAGCTGATTGAAAATGATGTGCATGCATGTAAGAGTTTTTCATGATTAAATGGTCTGTGCATTTCATATGTTTAAACTCCTCACATTTTGAAAAGAATCAATTGTGGACCAATACTCTATTTATTGAAAACTGATTTGATAATGTGTGCACATTTGTTAACTATTTTATTGAGAAGTTTGTGGGTATCTTCACTGAAAACCCTCAGGAGACTTCACTCCTATACTAGGGATCACCTATGGTTTTAAAAGGCTTGATGCATAGCTAGATGCATCCATGCCCCCTACGAAAGTGGCATTTACATTCCTAGAGCAGTTGTTTAACATTTTGCTTTGCTCGAGAACTAGCAGAGATTAGGTTTGGGGGTGTATTATTCACTAAAAAGTATAACTTTTCACCTCTTAACCTAGCCTTCACTACACCTTAGAGCTATCTAATAATTCTCTGTTTAGCATGTTTTGTAGTTAGTAATAATAGTTGTAGCTTAGTATGAAGTCCATGCTTTTCAAGCCAAAAAGAGAGAATTCAAGATAAGATGTGGAGCTAAGGTAAGAACAAAAAATACACCTTGGTGGCACACACCATGGTGACTATATTGCATGCCATGGTGGACCCTAGAAGTCCAGACGAGGAATGGTTGGTGGGCCTAAGTGTTGGAAGCTACAACAGCATAAGGAGCATAGCAGCAGAACACAATTAAATTGCCTCTCATAGTTGGCGGGAGGTTCATAGGGCTGCAATATACTCACACTCGCGAAGAACTCACGCAACTCAGTGAAGGAATGGCCATAGAGAACTACTTCGCATAGCAGTCGCGCATTTCATTTGCTCTCAACACTCCAAGTCCTCGCGAAGCACTCGCGCACTAGAACCTTCAGAAATCCTTCTCGCGAAGACCAAGCATTTCTCTTTCATTTCATGTCTCGAAGCACTCGCGCAATCCATGGCAGGAAAATCTCATAAATGTCGCGCGAAGAGTTCTCGCACGGCTTATCCATGCAGAAGACGCCAACCACTAGCACAGCTCTAGCGGAACTCAATAGGAGAGAAAGCTCCATAAAATCTCTTGCGCAGCTCTCACGCACGTAAATGCCTAAACCATCCACTGTGCAAGTTGTACTACTCACTACACAAGGAGCCTAGCGAAATCTAAACTCATCTACACAAGACCCTCATGACAGGAATTACCTGAAGCTCCACTGTGCAAGCTGAGACCACTCACTGCAAATTCATCCATGCGAGTTCTCTTCTACAGCTACTTCAACCACGCAACATGCCTCACGAGGAGCAAATAAAGCAGCCCTAGCCCCGCGAAGCACGGGCTCCTGCCTTCTAATTCCATAGTCAGGGACCTTTTGGGGATTTCCCTAGGTCTAGGGCACACATCTCGAGGGCCTTATCTCGATGCACACATCTTGACGCATCTAAGGGTTGTAACCAAGCCACATCTATCATAAAATTAGGATTTAATCTTCTATTGGCCAAGGCATTAAGCACTGAGTATAAAAGCTATAATTAGCTAATTTTTCCTATCATTCCTTCAACCTCAATCAACTGTGAGCTCTAGCAGATTAGGGTTAGGGTTAGATCATCATCTTTTTCATTTTTTGTCTTCCTTAGCCCAACACATATTGGCTATGATCTTTGTAAGCAATTAGGCATAGTTTAATTCAATTTTTGTAATTGGTTTTGTACACTTTGGGATTTGTTGAGGGCTGTTCTGCAAAAGGCTGCTGCCTTGAGAAATTTCATTGTAAGTATTATTTAATTAATGAAATTGGTGTTTTAATGCTTATTCAATCTACTGATTTCCTATGTGTCCATAGTATTATTTGATCTATGCCATACCCATAAGATTTTACTGATTTGAATCTCCCATGAACGCTTGTGCTTGTAGCCCTGTGACCATGGTGGTGGCAGCAATTATCTTGTTCTATCTCAGACTTCTGTAGATTAGATAGCCTCTATGGATAGCATGTGACCATTTGAGTGGACAAACTATAGCCGTAGGGTGACTCTAAGCCACATATCTGAGAGGAATTTTTATCCTCTGCACTTGAGCTTGCAACCTTGTGAGAGATTGTTGCAGGAGCAAGTTCCCTCTATTTTACATGACCATAATCAAATGTTAGATCTCATTTCTCTGTAGAGATTACAGATATGTGAGCTGAGTCATTGCAGGCCTTTTATAGTAATGACCAGTTTCATTTAAGTTCCCAAATAGCCTCTGAACAACTGTTGTTTCCACTAGTTTTTCAAGAGCTGTTTGCTCTTATGGATGTTTGAGCTTGTAGCCTAGCAAACATAGTGTCTATAATGACTTTTATGTTTTGATTTGGTTCGTTGGTTGGAGGACATCTATTGGATAATCTGTGACCATTTAAGTAGATAGGTTATAGCCTTAAGATCAGTCCATTCCCTTGGATCAGATTGGTTTTCTGATTAACTCATGTGGTTTGATAATCTCTATTGGATAGTTTGTGACCATTGAAGTGGACATGATATAGCCTTAAGAAACCAGGTTAAACCACAAGAGTTGATTTAGATCCTTCCTCTTTGCTGATGTGTTGTAGCCATCTGAAGGATTGCTACAGAGACAGCTCTAAATCTGAGTTACATAACTAAAATAACCTTAGCCTAGTTGTCTATTTCTGATAATTTTTTTTCTTTTTTTAACACATACCATCATCACCTTCTTCATAAACACTTTCTTTAGCATAGGACTGTACTTTCTTTCTCTTCTTTTAGTATTAGTTTAGTGTAGTTGTGATACCCAACTCCCTTTCTCTAAGATTGTCAAATTTGAAGCTAGATTTGAAGGCCTACTAATATAACCCCTTTTGGGTCCTAGATCAATTTTTTTGTGGGACAAACTCTTACTTACTCAAAACTTTCTTCAACAACCCTGTATCTTGCAGACTGTGTATATTTTAGATTTTTTGTTTTGCCCATTTCCATCTCTTCACTCTTGATTTGTTTTCTCCATAGTTTTCTAATAAAATAGCAGCAAGCATCTTGAAATATAAACCAGTAGTGTGTTTCTTTGAAGTGGTGCTCGCTGTAGATTGACGAGTCTGGGGTGCCATCACAACCACAAAAGAAATGGGGCTAGAGTTTTTCCCCAAAATTACTAGAACCTAGGTGATGGTACCAAACTCAAATCAAAAACCTTAAAGAGGTTATTGTTTACCTCTTGGTGCTATTAGGAGTTGATCTTGCGAAAATCCGAGCTCAAAAAGGTCAGGAATCACCAGTGTGAAATGCCAATACCGAGCCCTAAAAAGCCTCTCAAAGAACCTCTCAAAGAAAAAAAAATAGATTTGAAAAATTGTTGTGAAAAACTAAAACCCGCATGCCATATATATAGGCATCGAAATCGATCGAACAGTTCGAAATCGTTCGATCAGTTTCCAATATTTACTGCAGCTCCTCAAAATTTCGTTTGATCGGTTAATAATTTTGATCGAACGGTTTCCTAAACTACCCTGCCACTCCATTTCTATCCCACTGGCCTAGTGGTTTCAATCGAACTGTTTCCACTTTCGATTGAATGGTTTACCATAGACAGTCAGGCCTTAGCTATTTTTCAGTTTGATCAAACGATTTTACCAAAAACAGAGTAAAGTTGCATTTTTTTTTCCTTTAAATCCATTACTAAAACAACTTAACTATAAAAACAGTTACCTCAGACTCCATAATTTAGACAGTAGTTCAACTATAAGTTATACATCAAATTGCATCACAATTTTAATTCATATCATTTTTTTTCTTCTCTACACATACAACTAAAAGTTGGAGTGGTCAAAACATGCATTACAATCAAAATTTGAAATTTGCACTACAATTACCACTTGCTGCCCAATTTTCCTCAAACAAATGAGGGTATGGCTCCTTAATTTTCGCCTCGCGCTCCTAAGTCGCTTCTTTGGCAAGATGATTCCTCCATTTGACAAGTACTATAGGAATAATCTTCGTACATAAAATTTCCTCCTTTCTATCCAAAATTTGGACCGGTTCTTCTATCATGGTCATGTCTTCATACAACTCGTCCGGTTGGTCGTTCAAGATATGTGTAGGATCTTTAACATACTTTCAGAGCATGGATACAGGAAACACATTATGTACCCAGTCATACAACGGGGGGTAATCCAATTATGTAGGCGACCTCACCAACTCGACCTAAAACCTCAAAGGGCCCAAAGTAAGGAGGGCTTAGCTTTCCCCTCTTTCCAAATCTCATGACACCTTTCATGGGCAATATCTTAACGAAAACGTGATCGCCAACCTCAAAATCCACACTCGTTCTATTGATATTGGCATAACTCTTCTGCCTGCCCTGAGTTGACTTAATTCTATCTCGAATCACTTGAACGATAGTGGCATTTTCTTTAAGTATCTTCGGACCCAAAATGAACTTTTGGTCGGTCGCTTCCCAATTGATAGGTGATCTACACTGCCTTTCATAGAGCGCTTCATAAGGTGTCATTCCAATGCTCGTTTGAAAACTATTGTTGTATGCAAACTCGATCAACGGTAGATGTTGATCCCATGATCCTTGAAAATCAAGCATACACGCTCTGAGCATATCCTCTATTATCCGATTCACCTGTTATGTTTGTCCATCAGTCTGTGGATGGAACGCCGAACTAAAATACAATCGAGTACCCATACCCTCTTAAAACTTTTGCCAAAATTTTGAAGTATACAGAGGGTCACGATCCAAAATGATACTAACTGGAATGTCATGTAGTCGAATGATCTCCTTCATGTATAGCTCTGTAAGTCTTCCAGCCGTATACATGGTATTGTGTGGTAAAAAGTGGGCTAACTTGGTTAATCTATCAACAACTACCCAAATGGTATTGTGTCGCTTCGTAGTCCATGGTAACCCCACAATGAAATCCATTAAAATGGACTCCCACTTCCACTCTAGTATAGGTAGAGGTTGCAACAACCCTGCATGATGTCTATGATCTACTTTCACCTGCTGACATACTAATCACTTAGAAACGTACTCAGCCACATCTTGTTTCAACCCTCTCCACCAGTAATTCTTCCTCGTATCTTGATACATTTTCATGCCACTAGGGTGTATAGCATACTTTGATTGATGAGCTTCATCTAGAATGGTTTGTCGTAGCTCGGCATCAATTGGTATGCATAGACATCCCCTGAATAATAAGGAACCATCTTCCCTCACCGAGAAATCAGGTCTAGTGCCGTCAATCACACCTTCTCTGATTTTTACTAACTCTGGGTCTTTCATCTGCAACTCCTGAATGTGCTGAAAGATCGTCAGTCTAATTGTAATGTTGGCCAAAAAGGCCCCTGAAGCTTGCACCTCGATCTTGGTGTCATACAAAGAAAGATCCTCTAGCAATTTCCATCTGTGAAATCCTGTAACAAGGCTAGACAATAAAGCTGAATTCTTTTTTCTGCCCAAGGCATCTATCACCACTTTAGCCTTGCTTGGGTGGTACTGAATGGAGCAATCATAGTCCTAGAGAAATTCCATCCATCGACTCTGCCTCATGTTAAGCTCTTTCTATGTGAACAAATATCTGAGGCTTTTATGATCTGTGAATATCTCGAAGGTTTCACCGTACAAGTAGTGCCTCCATATCTTTAGTGTGAATATGACTGTTGTAAGCTCCAAATCATGGGTTGGATAATTCTTCTCATGATCTTTCAGTTGTCTCGACCCATAAGCAATCACCTTCCTTTTTTGGTTGAGCACACATCCTAACCCACTGTGTGAAGCGTCACTATAAATAGCGTATCCTCCACTTGCTGAAGGAATAGCTAATATTGGAGCTGAAGTCAGTCGCTTCTTCAGTTCATGAAAATTCTTCTCACATTCTTTAGTCCATTCAAACTTCACATCCTTCTTGGTAAGCCTCGTAAGTGGTCCAGAGAGCTTTGAAAATCCCTCTACAAACAGCCTGTAACACCCAGCCAAATCGAGGAAGCTATGAATCTCTGTCACCGTTTTTGGTTGTTCCCATTCCACTACGACCTCGATCTTAGTTGGATCCGTAGTGACTCCATTCTTTAAAACTACATGTTCTAAGAAACTAACCTTCCCTAGCCGAAACTCGCACTTATCGAGTTTTGCATACAGCTGATGGTCATGCAAGATCTGTAGAGCAATCCTCAAATGTTCTTCATGTTCTTTCTTGGTTTTAGAGTAGATGAGAATGTCATCTACGAACACTACTACACACGTATCAAGGTGTCATTTAAATACAAGATTCATTAAATCCATAAATGACGCCAGGGCATCTGTCAATCTGAACGACATCACCAAGAACTCATAGTGTCCATGTCTTGTTCTGAACACTGTCTTTGATAGATCCTTTGCCTTAACTCTCAAATGATGATATCCTGATCTCAAATCGATTTTCGAGAAGAATCTTGCACCTTGTAACTGATCAAACAGATCATCAATCTTCAGAAAAGGGTATCGATTAATAGTCACCTTGTTCAGCTGACGATAGTCAATACACAATCTCATCGACCAGTCCATCTTCTTTACAAACAAGACTGGTGCCCCCCATGGAGACACACTAGGTCTTACAAATCCCTTATCTAAGAGTTCTTGTAACTGATCTTTCAATTCCAACTCAGTAGGAGCCATTCGATATGGTGCTTTAGACACAGGATCCGTACCTAGTGCTAAGTCCATGGCAAATTCCACTTCTCATTCTGGTGGTAAGCCAGGCAATTCGTCTGAAAAAACATCTTCAAACTCACATGCAACTGGAATCTCTGCTATGACATTCTTCTCTTCCTTATCTTCCTTTAGAAATGTTAAGTATCCACGACAACCTTTCTTAATCAAATGTTCGGCTCTGACTGCGGAGATCAACGGTACAAAGGTCGATTGCATTCCCAGAAATTTAAATGATCTCCACGACTTGGGTCTAAAGATCACCACCTTGTTTCGGCAATCAACACTTGCATGATGCTTGGACAACCAATCCATGTCAAGGATCACGTCGAATCCTTGCATGTTGTTGCTAAGTCTAGAGTGCATGATTTATTTGTGTTTTGAAAACAGACTTACAGAGGATGAATTTACTAAAAGAATATGAAAATATCAGCACAGAGAGACCTCAATTAGCTTGCAAGATCAGGGCCACTTGTGGCAAGTTTTAAGATATAAGTGAGTAAAAGATCGTCCACAGGGAATTGATTTTAAAATGCAAGATAAACCTCCAGATCTGGGCTACCTGATCTGGCCTCTTATCCTATCTACAAAGCACAAAAGATGGGAGGTTGAATTTGTCACATTAACTAAATGATAAAAGCAAAAGTTAAACTAAATGATAAAAGTAAAAGTTAAACTAAATGATCCAGATCTGAGTTGGGGGGATTTTGATGTAAACTTATAAAAATGGAGAAATAATATCTAACTTTGATTTGGTCCTTGAAACACAATGAGAATGACTGCAGATCAAATGAGAGATGTTCCAATCTTCATCTGGCTACAAGCACAGATGTAAGAGAAATAAATCTAACTCAAGGATTAGATTTAGGCTTATGGCTATGGTCTGTCCACTTCAGTGGCCACAGACCATCCAATAGTCATTAATCTAAACCCTTAATTCAGAACAAGAAATATCACTATAAATGCTATAAGATATTAGGTTACAAACACTAATTCCCACAGGGTTAATGAATCAAGGGAAATTGCATGAAAAACAGTAAATCTAAAGGAGTCTAGTGCAATAAGGAGATCAGAGGGAACCCTTAACACGAATCCAATTGAGAACGTACAGTTTACAACAACCTTTTCAAATTCACCATTACAATTATAGAGCACAGCTTAAACAACTCTCAGATTTGTAGTCTTGAATACAATTCTCTTTTGAATTACAGAGGTATCTCACAGCTCTCAATTGCAAGTAAAAGTTAGGCTATTACAAGGGTTTCAGACAAGCTAGCTGATTTGGAAATGGGGGAATAGGAATGAAACTCAAAATCTGGATACCCAAATTGGGCAAATCGTTCTTCTATTTATAGTTTTCCCTAAGTCCATTTCAGATGTGCATCAACCAATCAGAATTGGTTAGATCCATATCAGCCAATAGGAGTCGAGCACAAGGATCCAGATCTGTTCTGGCCAATCAGAATTGCTCGATCTGGTTCAGCCAATCAGGCGACAGAAGCATCAATTCTGTTATGCAATTTGAAAATCTGTTAGAGCTTCTAGAAGTTCCCGCCAAGTGATTTCTTCTTTGGGTGTTCACATGGGGTGGAATATGCCTTTGGTTCGTGCTCAGAATCTTCTAGAATGTTCCTAGTTTGTATCTGCATTGGGGCGCGTGCAAAAGATTACTGAATTACCCTTACAGATGCTAAGAATCTTTAGAAAATCATTTCGCAAAGTTTGGGGGACTTTTCGCAGAGTTCTGTGCCTTCTGAAGTTCGCAAAGCTCTGATGTTGTTCGCTAGGAGTTCTCTTCTTTTCGAATAGGTCTGAAATCCTTTCGAAGAGTACAAGTGCTTTTCGATAGCTAAACCTCGAGCTTTTGATTCTTTTCGCAAAGTTAAGCTTCTTTTCGACAAGTTCAGAAACTTTTCAAATAGTTCAAATTCTTTACGAAAAGTTCTCTGTACTGCTTTCTTCTGTTCGAATTGCTCCACACTTCTTTTCTAGTTTGAGACCAAATCTTTGCCTCTTCAGTTCAGGTATTTTGGTAGGTCGTGAGGTTGTCCTTTCTCCTTCTTCCTCTAGATCCAGATGGGTCATCATCTTTTTGGCACTTTTATGCTACTTTCAAGGTTAAGCCTGTCTTTATTGTTAGCTATAAAACAAACACTTAAAACACTTATTTAGTTCTCTCAAGGGTCTATCAAGGCCCCGATTAAGGGGTGGAAAATGGTATTTTCCAGTTCTCAATACACCCCCAAACCTAAGCTTTGCTAATCCATGAGCAAAGACAAAATTAAAAAACAAAGTCAAAAGCCACTTTTGTAGGGAGCACAGTTGCATTTAGCATATGCAACAAGCCTTTTAAACCCCTAGGTGATCCCTAGTGGAGGAGTGAAGTCTCCTGAGGGTTTTCAGTGAAGGTCCCCACAAACTTCTTCAATATATCAGTTAAGATCAATGCAGTTCTGTTAAAATAGACTTTCATCCAATCAGATTATTGACACCTGCATCAGTCAAGTTATAAGAGGATTCTAAAAAAAACATCAGTTCAAAACTGAAATTCTGTTGTAGTTCTTTTACCATTCACTCGATTTGTGTCAAAAAGTTTTTAAAAGAAAAATTAATGAAAAGTTTGCCTTCTATTTGAGAATTCAGTTTTGATGTTACCCCAATGAGTTGATTTCAAACCCAACTCTCTCCAGGATTTTCACTCAACATGCAAGTAAGAGGGTTGTACTATTTCACACGGCTCAAGAGCAGTTACTGCCCTCAAATAGGACTGTAAGCACGAGCATAGGCATTGCTCTTTATTTCTGAATTCACTGCTCTTTTCACCATAGATTAAATAAATCCTTATCTCCATGTGACAGCTCAATCCATCATTGATCAGCAAGGACTTTACTTGGGTTGTAATGTGGCTTATGGGTAAAATTTATCAAGAATAAAGGGGTGGAATGGAGTTCAAAATTGAGAAGTCAGTCAAGGTAAGGAGGTGATAGACACACCTTCTTCAATTCAGCACAATTTCATCTTCTTCTTTGAATTTTCAGAGCCAAAGTGGCCATCTTTTTCAAACATCCAATGAAATTCCTTCCCTTTTTTTTTTTTTTTTTTTTTGTTTTCAAAGTAACATTGACTGGAATGCCACATTTCTTCTACTGATACATCATTGCCTTCAATTATGATTCTTCCTCTTTTATCAAATTGTTACTCAATTCTCCTTTCTTCAGCTTCCTTCCCTTTATCTTCTGACTTCTCGGAGTGAGGGTTAGGCTAAATGAGTTTGATAAGGTTATTTGATGAGGTTTCAAAGAAAGCTTAGATTTATAAAGCTCAAATGGTATGTATCAAGGGCAGTTTCAAAAGGTGGGGCTTTGTAAGGTTCAAACTGTCCAAAAGGAGGCCTTACATCATGTCTTTAATATCACGATTGCTATCAAGTTATTTCAATTTGAATATGTGTAATTTCTAGTGAAAATAAGCAGGTTCAAACAGTCCCAAGAGCAGAAAAAAATTACCAATTCATACCTCCAAAGAATACATTTCTGCAGGCCAAAATCTCACTGGGTGTGGTTTTCTATCAAATTCCTGAAGTATATGTTTTCTCTCTTTTTAGGTTTACTACAACATCAATTTTATTTTGGAAATTTTCTGACATTCACTTCATGAAAGTATTAGAATTACACTAGAAATCAATTTTAAAAGCAAGATTTTAACTTCTTCATTTTCAAAACAACAGGTGTGAAATTACTTCATTTTCAAAAATAAAATTCTGCTGATCATAAGCTGCATTGATGTTAACTCAATTATTGACATTTCTGCCACCCCCCAAACCTATGGTGAGCAAGGTCCGCACTGGTCCGAAGCAAAGAAAAGAAACAATCAAGCAGAAATCATAATGACAGGAAGAAAGAACATAAATGCACAGTAATTACTGATTAACACAAGAAAAACCAGAATTTTATATTACAAACTTATAACACAGATAAGTACAATGTGATCTAATAACTGGGGTCAAAATTTGTATCATAAGTTGGTTCAATGGGATCAGAACTGGAATCACTGTCAGAATCAGAACTAGAGTCAGTATTGGAGTCTGAACTCGATTTAGCCTTCTCCTGGATTGTGTTTTGCAGCTCAGTGTATTCCTCTGATTTGATCTTTTTGGTGAGGCCAATGTACTTTCCAAGTCTAGTAGTCCTCAGTTTTTCCTGTTCAAGCTGTGCTTGCAACATGGTCACCTTGTGCTGCTCACTCCTAACCATCTGAAAAGTTTGACCTAGCAGGTCCTGCATTTTCTCTCTCTCAAATTTCATGAACAATTCTAATTTCTGAATTTGGTTCTCATAAGGGGTTCTAATGTAAGCTTGCAAATCAGCTAACCCTTTTAGGACATCACGACGAATATATGGGTTCTCTTCCATAGCCTTTTTGAGGGCAGCAAATCTGGGAATGAGAATGGAGTGGTAGGGGACCAAAGGTATCCCAGCAGTGGGAGTGGGAGAAGAAAAATCCAACAGAATAATCTCAGGGTCTGTCTGATTGGCTTGATCAGAGAAAGTGAGGAGAGGTGAAGGGGACTCAACAAGAGCAACCTCAGGTTCTGTTTGGGTAGCATGGCTAGTAGTGGTGATGGTGGATCAACAAATACTACCTCAGGGTCGGTTTGAGTAGCATGGCTATCAACAGCAGGTACAGTGGCTGAGGTAGTTGTGTGGGATGAGGAGACTAAGGTTTGGAGAAGGGCATTTGTCACAGATTGATTATCTGTGTTAATCTGTAGTTGTGCTTGAATGGATTGGAGAAAGGTAAGTATTTAGCTAATTGACTCAGGTGTGGTGTGGTATGCAAAGTAGGGGCTGGTATAATTGAAGTAGATGGTTGAGGTTCAATGGGTGAAATGGTTGTAAAAGGTGAAGTAGCCAAATGAGTGAAAGGAGGAGGGGCATGTATAGGTACAGATTCAAGCCCAATGTTTTCAAAAATAGACCCCATCAATGATGAATAAGCCTCTGTAGTGAACATCTCAGGTTCAGGGGTATGAGTTACTTCAAGTGTATGAATTACTTCAAGTGTATGAGCTGAATGAGCAGGTGAACTTGAGAGGCTTTGGAGATGAGGAGTGCTAGGAGATTGAATGGATTTGGCAGTACCAAATGCATAGGTAGAGGAGGAAGCTCAGGCTCAGGACTAGCAATAGCTGTTGGGATGGGTTCCTCATGTCTAACCTTCTTCCCTTTCTCAATCCTATCAGCTTTATCCATTGATAGTTTCCTTTTGGCTGCGGTTTTGGTTTTTCCTTTTGGGGTGGGTTTGCTAATTTTCTTAGCAGAAGATTTGGGGAACATGGCAGCCAGTGATTTTTCAGCTTTCCCCATTTAAAATCTTTGTTTGAATCTCCTAAAATGAAAGCTGATATCAATTTCTAACTTAGCAAAATAGAAACAGAGGAAATGCACAGAGAAATACCGAAATCTAGGGTTTTAATTGAACTTGATGACCGCTTGATGAAATCCGCTAGAATGAGAAGCAAAAAGTCCCGCTCTTCAAGCTTAATCCGTTGAACAAATATGAAACAAATTGAGGCTGAACTTGGAAAGCGCGCAAGGATGGAAATGAAATGGGTTTTCTATGAAAGAAGACGCTCTGGAGGGCTTTTAAAACTGAAACCTATTCTTCAAAAGGGTTTAAATATATTCAAAATTATTTTTGCAAAGTAATTATTAAGTTTTTGAAAAGTTCAAAACAGTCCTTTTTACAAAAGAGAATGGAAACAGTATCAATCGAAAAGCAAATAGCTTCAGAAACAACTTTTCGAAAAGCACATAACTTCAGGAACAACTTTTCGAAAGGCAAATAGCTTCAAGAACAACTATTCAAAAAGCAAATAGCTTCAGGAACAACTATTTGAAAAGTACATCATTGCTTTTGAGCAGTTCTTTACAGATCCAGATCCTTTTCGAAAAGCAGATTAAACTTTGCGAAAAGACAATTTTTACTTTGCGAATTAATTTTTCACATATTTAAACTTCTCGAAAAGAGAAAAAACATGACTAAAAATAGAGAAAAAGAAAGCTATGCAAAAACTACAGAACAAAAACATATTGTACAATTGTATACCATCAGATTTGGGGAGGTTCTTGATGATAGATGGTTAGCACTGGCTCCAGGGTATTTTCAATGCATGGTTTGAGCCTCTGACCATTTACTTTCAAGGTTCTCCCATCACTTGGGTCCAAAATTTCAACAAATTTCTAAGGAGTCGCATGCATGACAAAGATATGGCGCTTCCCATCTGGATCTCAGCTTCCCAAGAAAAAACTTAAGTTTTGAGTTGAATAACCATACCTTGGAGCCAGTTATGAATTTTTTTCTTAGCAGATTTTTATCATAGAACGCTTTAACTTTCTCTTTGTAAGATCTTGAATTGGTGTATGCATCCATTCTCTGCTCCTCCAACTCAGCAAGTTGCAGTTTCCTGTGATTACCAGCAGTAGTCAGATCGATGTTCAATGTTTTAATAGCCCAAAAGGCTTTATATTCTAACTCCACTGTAAATGGCATGCTTTACCATAGACCAGTCTGAATGGGGACATACCAATTGGGGTTTTGTAAGCTGTCTTGTATGCCCATAATGCATCATTCAGTTTAAAAGACCAATCCTTTCTGTCTTTTCTCACAGTCTTTTCCAGTATATGTTTGATTTCTCTATTGGAAATCTCCACTTGTCCACTAGTCTGTAGATGATATGGAGTAGCTACTCTATGAGTCACAAAGTATTTTTTCAATAGAGCTTCAAAATGCTTATTACAAAAATGGCTTCCACCATCACTGATAATAGCTCTGGGGGAGCCAAACCTGGAAAAGATGTTATCTTTTAAAAATTTCAGAACCACTCTATGATCATTGGTTCGAGTAGCTGTGGCTTCAACCCATTTGGATACATAATCTACAGCTACTAAGATGAAATTACAACCATTTGAAGTAGGAAAGGGGCCCATGAAATCTATCCCCCAAATATCAAACAATTCAACTACCAAAATAGGTTGTAATGGCATTGAGTTTCTCTTAGAAATCCTGCCCAATTTCTGGCAGTTCTGACAAGTCTTACAGTGCTGCAGAGCATCTTTGAAAAGTATAGGCCAATAAAATTCGCACTGCAAAACCTTTGCAGTAGTTTTATTTCCACTAAAATGACCTCCACAAGCCTGCTCATGACACATAGAAAGTATGTGATGAAAGTCTTCTTCAGAGACACATCTTATTATTTAGTCTGCACAAATCTTGAACAGATAAGGATCCTCCCAAATAAAATGTTTAACCTTTGAGAAGAAAAGATCTTTTTCCATTTTATTCCAATGTTGAGGAATTCTTCCAGTAGCCAAAAAGTTGACTATGTTTGCAAACCAAGGGGTGTGTATACTGATAGCAAAAAGTTGCTCATCAGGGAAAGATTCATTGATAGGTAGCGTATCAATCTCAGCAGTTTTAATTCGAGACAAGTGGTTAGCGACCACATTTTCCACACCCTTTTTTTCTTTAATCTGTAAATCAAACTCCTGTAATAGGAGGATTCACCTGATTAATCTTGGTTTGGTATCCTTCTTAGACAGAAGGTATTTCAAGGCTGAGTGGTCAGTGAACACCCCAATTTGTGAACCCAAAACATATGACCTGAATTTCTCCAAAGCAAAAACTATTGCCAATAGCTCCTTCTCAGTTGTTGTGTAATTGAGCTGTGCATCAATCATTGATCTACTGGCATATGCTATGACATGAGGCAGCTTATCTTTTCTCTGCCCAAGAACAGCTCCCAAGGCATAATCTGATGCATCACACATTAGCTCAAAAGGCAGCGAATAATTTGGAGATTGTAATATTGGAGCTGAACTCAAACAATTTTTTAAGAATTCAAATGCCTTCAAACATTCATTGTTGAAAACAAAAGCGACATCTTGACATAATAAATGACAAAGAGGCTTGGAAATTTTACTGAAGTCCTTAATGAACCTTCTGTAAAATCCAGCATGCCCCAGAAAACTTCTTATTTGTTTAATAGTTTTAGGAGGTGGAAAATGTGCAATTAAATCAATTTTAGCTCTGTCCACCTCAATGCCCTTGTGGGAGACAACATGGCCAAGGACAATGTCTTGGGTGACCATGATATGGCTCTTCTCCCAGCTCAAAACTAGATTGGTTTCTTCACATCTCTGTAACACCAAGTTGAGATGATGTAAACACTGGGCAAAACTTTCTCCATATATTGAAAAATCATCCATAAAAATCTCCATAAATTGGTCAATCATGTAGGAGAAAATGGAGTACATGCATCTTTGAAAGGTAGCAGGAGAATTACAAAGACCAAAAGGCATTCTCCTATAGGCAAAAGTGCCAAAAGGGCAAGTGAATGCGATTTTTTCCTGATCTTGTGGGTACACATAATCTGGTTGTAACCAGAGTAACCATCAAGAAAATAGTAATAGGCTTTTCCTGCTAGCTTATCTAAAATTTGATCAATGAATGGGAGAGGGAAATGGTCTTTTCTGGTCATTGAGTTTAATTTTCTGTAATCAATACAGACCCTCCAACCAGTTGTTTGTCTGGTTGACATAAGCTCACCAGAATCTGAGGTTACAACAGTGATCCCAGATTTCTTAGGTACCACCTGTGTAGGTGCCACCCAAGCTGAATCTGAAATGGGGTAAATGACCCCTGCATCCAACAACTTAACAACCTCTTTCATGACCACTTCTTGCATATGAGGGTTCAACCTCCTCTGCATTTCCCTAGAAGGCTTTGCATCTTCTTCCAAATGGATTTTATGCATACAAACAGCTGGACTGATTCCTCCCAAATCAGCAATAGTCCAGCCAATTGCCCTCTTATGCTGTTTCAATACCATCAACAGCTCTTCCTCCTGCTCCTTTGTGAGGGAGGAAGAAATAATCGCAGGTAATTATTTATGGTCTCCTAAAAACACATATTTCAAATTTTCGCAAGCTTCATCTACATCGGATGAGAAAAGAAGGTAGCAAAGGTACCTTAGCTGTTTGTGGAAGAGGAAGAATAACAGGTTTCCATGAAGAGAAACTTGCTGATTGATTATGAGTTCCTTGTACAACATTTGCTTCCTCAGACTTTGAGGTACAGATCGTTTCTTCCATAGCATTTTTTGAAGTATTTTTCAAGTCTGTGGTAAAATCTTCACACTGCAAAAGCTGTGGTAGAGTCTCTTCCATCAGTTCATCCAACAAATCAACAAAAAAACATTCCTCAGAACTGAATTGAGGCTGTGTGGCTGCATTATAAACATTTAATTTCACCTTCATATTTCCAAAAGAGACTTCCATAATACCAGACCTACATTGAATGCAAGCATTGGCTGTAGCCAGAAATGGTCTTCCCAAAATAACAGGGATGGAAGTTTTGCTTTTTGTAGGTTCCATGTCCAATACCAGAAAATTAGCAGGGTAGACAAACTTATCTACCCCTACCAACACATCCTCAATCATCCCAACTGGCTTTCTTTCAGATCTGTCTACTAGTTGTAACACCACATGAGTGGGTTTTAATTCTCCCAAACCTAGTTTCTCATATCTGTATTATGGAAGTAGGTTGACACTAGCACCCAAATCTAATAAAGCCTTTTCAATGGTATGTTCCCCAATAATGCAAGGGATTGTGGGGGTTCCAGGATCTTGAAGTTTAGGAGGTGTTGTAATGGACAAAACCTGATTAACTTTTTCCAGAGCAAAGACTTTCTTGGATAATTGTATCCTAGATTGTCTTTTGTGAGTGCAAATATCTTTCAAAATTTTTGCATATGCTGGGATTTGTTTGCTTGCATCAAGCAAAGGTAAATTTATCTTGACTTGCTTGAAAGTCTCCATCATTTCCTCTATTTTTGTGTTTCTTTTATCAAAAGGAGAAGCAGATTTCATGGCATGAGGAAATGGTAAATGAGGAACTAGTCCTTCATTTATAGCTCTAGAATCATCATTAGCATATTTTTGATTTTTCTGTTTTTCATTTTTTTGATTTTTCTGAGGTATATGATTTTTCTGAGGTATATCAGCACCCCCAATGCGAACATCATGCTGCTCCTGCTGCATACCTCTAGCAGTTTCTTCAATTTTTTCTTCTTCCTTATCAGTACCCACATTTTTATTTACAATTCTTCCACTTTTCAAAGTAGTGACAGTTTTTACTTCTTCATGTGAAATAGAAGCCTCTCCAACCATGAACCGTCCTTTGGGATTGTTCAAAGGTTGGCTGGGTAGCCTTCCTTCCTCTCTTTTGTCCAAAGTATTTGAGAGTTGACCCAATGTTTCTTCAATCTTCTTTATGCTCTGACTGTGAAAGTTCACAGTCTGAGTTAAAGATCCTAAATTCTGGAGTGAATTTAGGACTTGATCTTCAAAAGAAGGGGATCTGAAAGAGGCTTGGACTGGAGCAGATTGTTGTACAGGTTTTGGGGAATGGGCTGCTGAAATTTTGGCTTGGCATAAAAATTCTGTTGATAAGGCTGAGCAGTTTTGAAAGGCATTTGGTTCTTTGGTTGTTGCTGCTGTTGTGATTGATAATTCTCCTGGCTCCACCTCAAATTGGGGTGCCCTCTCCATAGATATTCATTTGACTGCATCTGTCCAATTGATTGGGCAGCATGAGCTTGCTCCACCACTAAATCTGGGAACTGTGGTGCAGCCGGACATTGGTCAAGTGAATGAGTAGGAGACTGGCATATCAGACATGCCTCCTCTACTCTTGCAACCATTGGATTTTTACGTGAGTTCATCAATCTATCAAACTTTGTGGTTAAATTATCCATCTTTCTTTCCAACTCATTCACCATAAATCTTTCCTTTGGTGGTTTGCTGATTGTTCACCCGAACAGGATTCTCAATGTCTCTTGACAAAGATTCCTGTTGAGTTGAATTTTCACCAATTACTTCACATAAGTCCCAAACCTCCTCATTGTTTTTTGCAAATAGGTACCTCCACAGGAAGCATCTACCATATTCTTACCCTTTTGATCAATTCCTTGATAGAAGCTTTGAACAAGCTGCCATCGGGGAATTTGATGATGAGGACATTGCCTTAAAAGTTCCTTAAACCTTTCCCATGCTTCATGGAAAGTTTCAGTTGAGTTTTGTGAGAAGGAAATAATACTTTGTCTCAATTGGCTTGTTTTAGACATAGGGAAGTATTTGGCTAAAAATTGACACTGCAAATCATTCCAAGAAGTGATACTATTTGGTGCCAACATAGACAACCATGCTCTAGCTTTGTCCTTTAATGAAAAAGGAAAGAGCCTAAGCTTAGTTGCCTCTGGACCCAGTCCAGCTATGTTGAATGTGGTACAAAGAGACAAAAATTCATCCACATGCTTATATGGATCTTCCTTACTCAAACCATGGAAGGAAGGAAGCATTTGGATAGTTGATGATTTGATCTCATAATTTCCTTCAACAGTAGGAAATTGAATGCAAAATGGAGAATTATAAGCACCAGGTGCAAAGTAATCCCTCAAAAGTCGAGGTTCTTCACCCATAGTAACTGTTTCAGCAGAATTCTGTGCTGTTTGTTTGGTTCGTAGTAGCCTTTCTACTTCCAAATTTAGCGGGATTATCTCAGGGCTGAGAGTCCTCCTACCAAACATACAACACAGAACAAAGAATCAAATTATGCACAGCAAACCTTCAGAATTCCTTTTAAAATAGATTCCACACGTCACAATGTATATGAATAGCTGCACAGATTTAACCAATGGAATAGTTTAGCACTGAGATAAAATAAGAACAAAATAAAAACTTAGGTCTACCTATTTTAAAACAAATTCCCCGGCAACGGCGCCAAAAACTTGTTGTTGAGTCTAGTGTGCATGATATATTTGTGTTTTGAAAACAGACTTACAGAGGATGAATTTACTAAAAGAATACGAAAATATCAGCACAGAGAGACCTCAATTAGCCTGCAAGATCAGGGCCAATTGTAGCAAGTTTTAAGATATAAGTGAGTAAAAGATCGTCCATAGGGAATTGATTTTAAAATGCAAGATAAACCTCCAGATCTGGGCTACCTGATCTGGCCTCTTATCCTATCTACAAAGCACATAAGATGGGAGATTGAATTTGTCACATTAACTAAATGATAAAAGCAAAAGTTAAACTAAATGATAAAAGTAAAAGTTAAACTAAATGATCCAAATATGAGTTGGGGGGATTTTGATGTAAACTTATAAAAATGGAGAAATAATATCTAACTTTGATTTGGTCCTTGAAACACAATGAGAATGACTACAGATCAAATGAGAGATGATCCAATCTTCGTCTGGCTACAAGCACAGATGTAAGAGAAATAAATCTAACTCAAGGATTAGATTTAGGCTTATGGCTGTGGTATGTCCACTTCAATGGCCACAGACCATCCAATAGTCTTTAATCTAAACCCTTAATTCAGAACAAGAAATATCACTATAAATGCTATGAGAGATTAGGTTACAAACACTAATTCCCACAGGGTTAATGAATCAAGGGAAATTGCATGAAAAACAGTAAATCTAAAGGAGTCTAGTGCAATAAGGAGATCAGAGGGAACCCTTAACACGAATCCAATTGAGAACGTATGGTTTACAGCAACCTTTTCAAATTCACCATTACAATTACAGAGCACAGCTTAAACAACTCTCAGATTTGTATTCTTGAATACAATTCTCTTTTGAATTACAGAGGTATCTCACAGCTCTCAATTGCAAGTAAAAGTTAGGCTATTACAAGGGTTTCAGACAAGCTAGCTGATTTGGAAATGGGGGAATAGGAATGAAACTCAAAATCTGGATACCCAAATTGGGCAAATCATTCTTCTATTTATAGTTTTCCCTAAGTCCATTTCAGATGTGCATCAACCAATCAGAATTGGTTAGATCCATATCAGCCAATAGGAGTCGAGCACAAGGATCCAGATCTATTCTGGCCAATCAGAATTGCTCGATCTAGTTCAGCCAATCAGGTGACAGAAGCATCAATTCTGTTATGTAATTTAAAAATTAGTTAGAGCTTCTAGAAGTTCCCGCCAAGTGATTTCTTCTTTGGGTGTTCACATGGGGTGGAATATGCCTTTGGTTCATGCTCAGAATCTTCTAGAATGTTCTTGGTTTGTATCTACATTGGGACGCGTGCAAAGGATTACTGAATTACCCTTGCAGATGCTAAGAATCTTTAGAAAATCATTTCGCAAAGTCTGGGGGACTTTTCGCAGAGTTCTGTGCCTTCTGAAGTTCATTTTGCAAAGTTCTGATGATGTTCGCTAGGAGTTCTCTTCTTTTCGAATAGGTCTGAAATCCTTTCGAAGAGTTTAAGTGCTTTTCGAAAGCTAAACCTGGAGCTTTTGGTTGTTTTCTCAAAGTTAAGCTTCTTTTCGACAAGTTCAGAAACTTTTCGAATAGTTCAAATTCTTTACGAAAAGTTCTCTATACTGCTTTCTTCTGTTCGAATTGCTCCACACTTCTTTTCTAGGTTGAGACCCAGTCTTTGCCTCATCAGTTCAGGTATTTTGACAGGTCGTGAGGTTGTCCTTTCTCCTTCTTCCTCCAGATCTGAATGGGTCATCATCTTTTTGGCACTTTTAAGCTACTTTCAAGGTTAAGCCTGTCTTTATTGTTAGCTGTAAAACAAACACTTAAAATACTTATTTTGTTCTCTCAAGGGTCTATCAAGGCCCAGATTAAGGGGTGGAAAATGGTATTTTCTAGTTCTCAACACATGTCCAATAGAATTAACTCCGCCACTAATTCATGAACATCATAATCCCTCACAGCGACAATGACGGACCGACAGACCATTTTAGTACTAACGAAATTCCCCGTCCGAACTGACACTACCAAAATAAAGTCCAAGGCCTCGAGAATGACCTTCACTTTCTTCGCAAATAGCGGGGTAATAAATGAGTGGGTAGACCCGGGGTCTATCAAAACTCTCGCTTCATAACTCAAGTCACGTCCCTTCCCATACATTTGTAAAGTAGCTATATAGCACATGCATCAAGTCAAAATATGTAAAGAACTAGATTAAACCCATCCCTATATAGATACACCTTCTCTATCTAGAATTTAATTTTCAAATCAATGAATTAATTCAATTTAAAATAAAATTTCACCTTGTATAATGTCATTACTGTTCTGGTCATCCTGAGCCATTACTGCATATGTCCATCCTTGCACAATCGGCTTCTTTGCTTACATTTATCTAGTCATAGGAGTAGAAGTCGTCCTTTCTTGCCTAATCATCAGGGCTGAAGCCCTCCTTTCCTTCCTCAACTTTGAGCAATCTCTTATAATGTACCCCATCTTTTCACATTTGAAGCACTGCCCATGCCTCTTCTACAATCGGACGTCTTATACGACTTACCACATATGGCACATGTCTCAACAGGGGTGAAAGATGCTACCCTAGAGAAACCCTAAGTAACAAACACTCCGGTGGTGGTAGCATGGTTCTCATATCGGACCGGTCTCCCAGACGCAAGCATAGGTAACCTAGAATAATGTATTTGCGGTGGTCTAAAAAAATTGGTCTGAAACTGCTGTCTCTAGATGGGTGCTACGAATCGCAGTTTTTTGTTCACCGGCTCGTAGTTTTCAACTTTACTCTAATCTATCCTCTCCTTTCCCTGTTGGTCTCTCCTTTGATATCTATCTTCATTATCTTCCTCTATCACTAGAGCCTTGCTCATAACCTCTCCATACATTTTCAATTCAAAGGCAACAACTCTTCCCCTGATATCCGGCCTTAAGCCGCATTGCAGTCTCTTGGCCGTCATCAAATCTGTAATCACATACTCAGGAGAAAAACGTGCGAGTCTCATGAACTCCATTCCATATTCTCTTACTGACATCTTTCCCAGCTCTAGTTGAAGGAATTTCACTTCCATCTGATTTCACACTACCTCAGGGAAATACTGTTTATTGAACTCTGTTATGAATTCATCCCAGGTCCATAATAATCCTGGAGTTTCTTGTGCTATAGTCCTCAACACGGACTTCCACCATGGGCTTGCCTCACCGTCTAACATATAAGCTGCCCATCGAACACTCTCATCTTCAGTGCACATAAGCACACTGAATACCTTTTCCATTTCACTTAGCCAATTCTCCACTTCTATTGGCTTTGCTTGCCCTAAAAAATTTAGAGGATGGATCCTTCGAAACTTTGTAAACACTGAGGGTAATGGTGGTGGTGGTAGCATGGTTCTCATATCGGACCGGTCTCCCAGACGCAACCATAGGTAACCTAGAATAATGTATTTGCGATGGTCTAATAAAACTGGTCTGAAACTACTGTCCCTAGATGGGTGCTACGAATCGTGATTTTTTATTCACCGGCTTGTAGTTTTCAACTTTACTCTGATCTATCCTCCCCTTTCCCTGTTGGTCTCTCCTTCGATATCTATCTTCATTATCTTCCTCTATCACCAGAGCCTTGCTCATAACCTCTCCATACATTTTCAATTCAAAGGCAACAACTCATCCCCTGATATCCGGCCTTAAGCCGCATTGCAGTCTCTTGGCCTTCATCAAATCTGTAATCACATACCTAGGAGAAAAATGCGTGAGTCTCATGAACTCCACTCCATATTCTCTTACTGACATCTTTCCCAGCTCTAGTTGAACGAATTTCACTTCCATCTGATTTTACACTACCTCAGGGAAATACTGATTATTGAACTTTGTTATGAATTCATCTGAGGTCCATAATAATCCTAGAGTTTCTTGTGCTATAGTCCGCAACACGGACTTCCACCATGGGCTTGCCTCACCATCTAACATATAAGCTGCCCATCGAACACTCTCATCTTCAGTGCACATAAGCACACTGAATACCTTTTCCATTTCACTTAGCCAATTCTCTGCTTCTATTGGCTTTGCTTGCCCTAAAAAATTTAGAGGACGCGTCCTTCGAAACATTGTAAACACTGAGGGTAATGGTGGTGGTGGCGTAGTAATCACTGGGGGCGTAGGTGGTGTCTAATGCTGGTCATTGGCATTATGAGCTGTGAAAGACACCGCCTGCTGCGCCATGGCATTTGCCATGGTTTCCATAGTGTGCATCATTCTTTGTCGCTCTTCTCTTTCTTCATTTCTCTCTTGAACCCTTTCTTGATCTCTCTCTTGATTCCCCTCCTGATTTTTGTTTCCCTGATTACTGCCTTCTAGGCTTCTCTATTCCCCAATGGCACTCTATTTGAAGTCAAGACGAAACCGTCTCCACTCCGTGTTATTCACTAAAAAGTACCACTTTTCACCTCTTAATCTAGCCTTTGCTGGACCTTGAAGCTGACTAATAAATCTTGTTTAACTTATTTTGTATTTAGTAATAACTTATGCAGGTTAACACATAGTCCATGCCTTTGGTGCCAAGAAGAGAGAAAATCCAAGCAAGAGACGACAGTTGAGCCTAAGACTGATGGAACACCATGGTGGTACACACCATGGTGACTATTTTTCATGTCATAATGAACCAGGAAAGTCTAGCAGATGAAAGAAGCATAGATGTGAGTGGAGAGGACTGCAATAGCAGCAGAGGAGCAAATGTGTTATCTCGCACAGTAGAAGTGTTGCCTCGCATGGCTAAGCTTGTAGCAAAGTTACCTCGCACAGATTTTACATGCAACATAAGGGAACTCATGAGGAATTCAAGTAGCTTAGTGAAGGAAGTCCCCCAAGGCATATTGTCACGCAGCAGTCGCGCACTTCAGCTACAACCAACACTCAGTGAACTCGTGAAGATCTCACGCACTAAGCCTTTAGAAATCCAGCTCGTGAAGCTCTCGCGAGGAACAAGTCCTATATCCGCCGCACGCACTATTTTCCAAGGTCAAATTGCATAAAGAACAACAGGAAACTTGCGAAGTCCTCGCATGTTTAAGGAGGAGAGAGAACTCCAGAACTTCTCTCAAGCAGCTCTCGCGCGCTTAAAGGCTGTATCCTTTACCTAGAGAGATGAGTTGCTCATTTGATAAGAAGCTGAACGAGATTTAAAGGCATCCACGTGACACCCTCACGAGAGAAAAATTTGAAGCTCTACCGTGCGAGTAAAGATAAGCACTACAAATTCTTCTGCGCGAGTGCACTAAAGGCCAAAGCCGTTGCGTGAAAAAGGGACTTACCACGACAAATTTCACATCGCGAAGGACGGAGCAGCTGTGTGAATGAACTAAAAAAAAAAAGTAGCCTCACAAAACTCGGGCTCTCCACTTCTCAGTCTTAACTCAATGACCTTTTGGTAATTTCCTAAGGTCTAGGGAAGACATCTCGAGGCATACATCCCAAGGCATCTAAGGGTTGTAATAGTGTCACATCTGCTAAGAAATTAGGGTTAACCTTTTGTTGGCTAAGGCATTAGGGCTGAGTATTTAAGCTATAAATTTAACTTAGAATTTTTATCTCTCCTTCAATCTCTGTTTGTGGTGATCTCGAGTAGACTAGGGTTAGGGTTTGATCACTTCTTTTTTCCATTTTTTTTCTCTCCTAGCCCATCACTTCCGAGCTACATCCTTTGTAAATAGTTAGGTTTAGTTTATGCAGATTTTGTAATAGGTCTTGTAACCTTTGGGATTTTGTGAAGAGCTGTTGTGCACAAGGCTGCTGCCTTGAGAAATTGCATTGTAAGTATTTTTTATCAATGAAATTTGTACTTTAATTGTTCATTCAATCTGTTATTTTTGTATTTGCCTATAGCTTTGTTCAATCTATGCATGCATTTAGGATTTGAGCTGAATTGAAAGGCCCATGGAAGCTTGAGCTTATAGCCCTGGGACCATGGTGGCAGCAACAATTTACATGTTCCTTCTAAGAACTCTGTGGTTTGGATAACCTCTATGGATAGCCTGTGACCATTTAAGTGGATAGACTATAGCCCTAGGGTGATTCCAAGCTACAGATCTGAGAAGGATTCTTCTCCTCTGCACTTGAGCTTGTAGCCTTGTGAGAGGTTCTTACAGGAACAAGCTCCCCTCTATTTTACTTGACCAATATCAGATGTTAAATCTGATTTCTCTTTAGTGATTACAGACTTATGAGCTGAGTCATGGCAATCCTTTGAAGCAATGACAAGCTACATTTAAGTCCCCAAATAGCCCTTGAACAACTGTGGTCTTCACTAGTTTTTCAAGAACTATTTGCTCCCATGGATGCTTGAGCTTGTAGCTTGGCAAACATGGTGTCTACAATGATATTAATGATCTGATTTGGGCCATTGGGTGGAGGACATCTATTGGATAATCTGTGACCATTAAAGTGGACAGGTTATTGCCTTAAAATCAGTCTACTCCTTTTAATCAGGTTAGTTTTTTTATTTAATTTATGTGGTTTGATCCTCTCCATTGGATAGCCTGCGACCATTTAAGTGGATAGGTTATAGCCTTAAGAGATCAGGTTAAACCATAGGATTTGAATTAGATACCTCTTCCTTGTAGATGTTCTTGTAGCCATCTAAGGAACTGCTGTAGCGACAACCCTAAATCTGAGTAATATAGTTGGATTAAACTTAGCTTGATTGCCTACTTTCCATCATTTTATCTTTCTTTTGGGCACACATACTATCACCACCTTCTTCATAACCCTTTCTTTATGATAGAACTATACTTTATTTCTCTTCTTTTAGTAATAACTTAGTGTAGTTATGACACCCAACAGTCTTTCTTTAGGATTGCCAGATCTGTAGCCAGATCTAGAGGCCTACTATTATAGCCAATTTTGAATTCTAGATCAATTTCTCTGTGGGACAAACTCTTACTTAAAACTTGCTATAATAGCCCTGTATATTGCAGGCTGTGTGTATTTCAGAATTGTTGTTTTAACAAATTTTTATTCTTTCACTGTTTTATTTATATTTCTTCCACTATTTTCTCACCAATAATAAGACTGCACTCTAGAGATGACCGACAAGTTTTTGGTGCCGTTGTCAGGGATATTGATCATTTTAGTAGACCAAGTTGTATTATATTTTAGTTTAGAAAATTCTTTGTAGCCAATAGAATAAAAAGTACTACTGATTTTTGTGGAATTTTTATAGAATTGGGCAACAGTAGTAGGGAAAAGATAGAGCTACAACTAGAGTTTGGCTAGCTTTGTTTACACTTCTTTTACCCTAAATCTCAGTCCATTTGTGTTGAAATTCCCTATCTATAGTTTAGTTATAAATCTATGTAGTTATGATTTCTGTTTGCAAATTTTTTGTGTTTGGTGTGAGCATCTTCTTTACCTACTAATTTTGTGTGCACTTGGAGATTACACATCTCCCTTTAACATACAATTCCCTTTAGTTGAGGGAAATTATGAAATCAAGTCCTCCACCATTAACATGCTGTCATCTTTTCATGGGCTCAGTAAGGAAGAACCTTATAAGCACATTGACTAATTTTTGGCACTTTGCACCATATTCAATATTGCTGACCTGGAACCTGAAGCCACCAAACTGAGGCTTTTTCCTTTTTCCCTAAAGGACAAAGCTAGCACCTGGCTCTCTAAGCTCCCAGCCAATAGCATCCAGGCATGGAGCGACCTCCAAAGCCAATTTCTACCTAAATTTTTTCTCATTAATAAAACCAGCTAGATGAGGACAAACATATTGTCATTCACTCAATCCTCAACTGAAGATTTTTATGAGGCATGGGAGAGATTTTAAGAGATGTTAAAATAATGCCCTCACCATCAAATTCCATAGTGGCAACTACTACAAGTCTTTTACCAAGGAATTAATCCCAAGAGTAGGGATATGGTGGATGCCTCTTGGAGTTGTTTGACATCATAGGAGAAAATTCTATGCAGCAGGAGTCACTGTCTCGCAATGATAGCCAGACCCTAAGTAAATTGGTGAAAGAGTCCACCCCTAGAGGTGGAATGTATGAAGTTAAGGTGCAAAGTGATTTTGAAAGGAAGGTGGACAATCTGAGTTTAAAGTTTCACAAATTGATGAATGTGATGCAACCTAGGATGGTTGCACAAGTGGAAGAGGCATGTCAAATATGCCAATCTCCCACACATTCACTTCAAGATTGTCCATCAGCCAACTAGTTTCCTGAGTTAGTGTTGGAGCATGCCAATGTTTCCCAAGCATATGGGCAGTAACCTGCGAGGTACATAGAGAAACAACCCAAATTTGAGGTGGAGATAAGATACATACCCTCAGCCCAAACAGCAGCAGTTAGCAGCTCTATACAGACTCCACCAATTTAACCAAGGTTATCAACCAAGGCAGAATTTTCAGTTGCCAGCCCCACAGCCCAATTAGTTGGTCATTCCCCCACAACAGTCCAGATCGTCTTCCTTTGAAGAGCAAATGCTGGCATCTATATAAAATTTGGGGAACTTGGTCCAAACTATGAACTCTTATGGGCAAAGCATTAAAAAAATAGAGGACCAGTTGGGTCAAATCTATAATGGTTTGAACAGGAGAGAGGAGGGCAAACTGCCTTGTCAACCCTTGGCCAACCCTAAAGGGCAGTACATGATTGGAGAAGCATCCTCTACCCATGAGGAGGCTAATGCAATCACTAACCTAACGAGTGGCCGGGTGGTTGATAATTTAGTGGGCAGAGCAGCTAAGGAGGTAATAGAGAGTAAAAATAAAAGAAATGTGAGTGTTAAAGAACTAAAGAAGTCATCCCCTATTGTGGATCAACAAGGGAAAAATAAAGTGGTTGATGTTGAGCCCCAACAGTAAACAATAAATGAAGAAAAAAGAAAAATATAACAAATTAACCATGATGTGGTTAGGCATGCAGCTGTGGCACCAGCATTCCCACAGCTGTCATTTCCTCATCCACTTGTTGGCCCATCTCCTTTTGATAAGAGTAATTCTCTAATGGAGGAAATGATAGAGACCTTCAAGCAGGTTAAGATCAATTTGCCCCTGCTTGATGCTATAAAATAGGTCCCTGCCTATGCTAAATTCTTAAGGGACCTCTGCACACAGAAAAGAAAGGCAAGGTGCAGTTGTCCAAAAAGGTTTTTGTTGTTGATCATGTTGAGTTAGTTATGGCCATTGCCACACCTGAAAAATTACAGGATCCAGGGGTACCTACTATCCCCTGCATAATTGGAAACCATACTATTGGTAGAGCTCTCTTGGACTTAGGGGCCAGTGTGAACCTACTCCCATATTCTGTGTATGAGGAGCCCGGTTTGGGAGGGCTAAAATCCACATCAATTGTGCTCCAGCTGGTTGATAGGTCTGAGAGGAGACCTGTGGGTGTGGTGGAGGATGTTTTGGTGGGAGTGGACAAGTTCTACTATCCTGCTGATTTCCTAGTTTTGGACATGGACCCTTGCAAAAGTAAAACCCTAATTCCTTTCATCTTTGAAAGACCATTCTTGGTCACTGCAAATACTTGCATATAATGCAAGTCAGGGGTGATGGAGGTGACCTTTGGGAACATGAAGGCCCAATTAAATATGTACAATGTTACTAGGCAACCTCAGATGGACATTGAGGACTGCTGTGCAATAGATGTACTTGATGGCATTATGGAAGAAGAATTATCCAATATGTTGGATTAGGATAATATCATTAAAAATCGGGAAAGTATTTAGAGTATGGTTGAGGAGGAGGCCCAAGTTCTCATAACAAAAGACAACACCAAAATAGAGTCTTATGTGGGCCTAGTGCAACATTCCAGTTGGAAACCTATATTATTGCCCCTTCCTTAAACCATCAAAGCACCTTTGTTGCCTTCCATTGAGAGGCCCCGTGAGCTGGAGTTGAAATAGCTTTCAGACACATTAAAATATGCCTTCTTGGGGCAAAATAAAAAGCTTCCAATGATTATCTCTTCCTCTCTCACTAGTGAGCGGGAGGAGGAATTATTGAGTGTTCTCAAGAAGCACACAGAGGTAATGGGGTGGACAATTGCTGATATAGGGGGCATTGATACCTCAGTTTGCATGCACAAAATTCATTTGGAAGAGGGTGCCAAACCCTCAAGGGAGATGCAGAGGAAGCTTAATCCTCACATGCAGGAGGTGGTCTTGAAAGAGATAGTAAAACTATTGGATGCAAGGGTGATTTACCCTATTTCAGATTCAGAGTGGGTGTCACCCATCCAGGTGGTACCTAAAAAATCAGACATAATAGTTATTACTTTTGATTCTATTGAATTGATGCCAGCCAGGGAGACAACTCATTGGAGAGTTTGCATTGATTACAAGAAACTCAACTCCAAAACCAGCGAAGACCACTTCTCTCTCCCCTTCATTGACCAAATTCTAGATAAGCTGGCTGGGAAGGCATTTTACTACTTTCTTGATGGATACTTAGGGTATAACCAAACCACTGAGTATCCTCAAGATCAAGAAAAACTACCTTCACATGTCCCTTTGGCACCTTTGCTTACAAGAGGATGCCTTTTGGGCAGTGCAATGCCCCAGCCACATTTCAGAGGTGCATGTATGTAATTTTTTCTGACATGATTGACAAGTTCCTAAAATTTTCATGGATGATTTCTCAATTTATGGGGACAACTTTAGCCAATACTTGAATCACCTTGACCTGGTTTTACAAAGATGTGAAGAGATCAATTTAGTTTTAAGCTAGGAAAAGAGCCACTTTATGGTAACACAAGGAATTGTGTTAGGCCATGTGGTCTCTCATAGAGGAATAGAGGTTGACAAGGCTAAAGTGGATCTGATTTCACACCGGCCCCCACCTAGGACTGTCAAGCAAATTAGATCCTTCTTAAGACATGTTAGTTTTTACAGGAGGTTCATTAAGGACTTCAGCAAAATTGCAAAGCCATTGTTCCACCTACTGTATCAGGATGTGCCATTTGAATTTATTGCTAAGTGCCTTGAGGCCTTTGAAGTGTTAAAAAAGTTCCTTACCACTGCTCCTGTAATCCAGGCCCCAAACTACTCACTCCCTTTTGAACTGATCTGTGATGCATCAGACTTGGCCATAGGTGTTGTCTTAGGATAGAGAAAAGATAAACTGCCTTTAGTGATTTATTATACAAGCAAAACACTAGCTGAAGCTTAACTCAACTACACCACCACTGAGAAGGAGCTATTTGCTGGGGTGTTTGATGTGGACAAGTTTACACCCTACTTGCTTTGGTCTAAAAGTATTATTTTTACTGATCACTCAGCCCTAAAATACCTGTTGGCCAAGAAGGATGCCAAACCAAGGCTGCTCAGATGGATCCTCCTGTAGCAGGAGTTTGACCTTGAGATCAAGGATAAGAAAGGTGTGGAGAATGTGGTGGCTAACCACCTCTCTAGAATTTATTTGGAAGAGTGTGCAGCTGCACCTGTCAATGAATTGTTCCTAAATGAGCAATTATTTGCTATGCAGTCTAGTGTGCCCAGGTTTGCACACATTGTGAATTTTTTTGTTGTTGGTAGGATCCCCCCTCATTGGTCCAAGATGGACAAGGACCTATTTTTCTCTCAGGTCAAGCATTTTCTGTGGGGGATCCATACCTATATAAACGTTGTGTAGATCAGGTTGTTAGGAGATGTGTGCCTGAAAGTGAGTTCCACAACATTCTTTCTATGTGCCATGAACAGGCCTATGGAGGTCACTTTAGTGGCAAAAAGACAGCTGTAAAAGTTTTGCAATGTGGGTTTTATTGGCCCTCTTTGTTCAAAGATGCATACATGCACTGCAAAGCCTATGAAAGATGTCAAAGTTTGGGAGGCACTTCCAAGAAAGATTCAATGCCCTTACAACCCATCCTTGTGGTAGAACTATTTGACATCTAGGGCATTGATTTTATGGGTCCCTTTCCCCCTTCTATGGGTTTCAACTTCATACTTTTTGCAGTGAACTATGTGTCCAAATGGGTGAAAGACATTTCCACAAGAACCAATGACTATTATTCACTAAAAAGTATCACTTTTCACCTCTTAACCTAGCCTTTGCTGGACCTTAAAGTTGACTAATAACTCTTGTTTAGCTTATTTTGTAGATTAGTAATAACTTGTGCAGCTTAACACAAAGTCCATGCCTTTGGTGCCAAGAAGGGAGAGAATTCAAGCAAAGAATGATAGCTGAGCCAAAGATTTATGGGACACCATGGTGACTATTTGACATGTCATAATGAACCAAAGAAGTCTAACAGATGAAAGAAGCATAGATAGGAGTGGAGAGAGCTACAATAGTAGTAGCTGAATAACAGCAGAGGAGCAAATGAGTTATCTCGCATAGTTGAGATGCTGCCTCACGCTGTTCAATTCACTAGCAAAGTCTTCTCGCGTGGATGTTACATGCAGCACAATTGAGCTTGCGAAGAAGTCACGCAGCTCAGTGAAGGGATTATCACAGAGCAGTCTCTCATGCAGCAGTCGCGCACTTCAATTGCAATCAACACATAAAGTACTCACGAGGCTCTCACACAGTAAGCCTTCAAAAATTTAGTTCATGAAGTTCTCATGAGGATCAAAGCTTATATTAATCGCACACACTATCTCACAAGGCCACTTTGCTTAAAGAGAAATAGCTAATTCGTGAGGTTCTCACGTGGCTCTGGAGGAGAGAGATGCCCAGAAAATATCTCACGTAGCTCTCGCGCGCCAAGAAGTTCAACCCTGTACCGAGCGACCTGTGTGATCATGTGAAAAGAAGTCGAGCAAGAGTTAAAATGCAACCTCGCGACACCCTTGTTAGAGGAACTTCTTAAGCCCAACTGTGCGAGCAATCCAAGCAATGCAACTCATCCTCACGACAGCATTGCAGTGCAAAGTAGCTGCGCAACCATTTGATAATCGGTTGTGCAAACCAGGGGCCTCCCAAGCCAAAATCTTACCCCGTGAGGACTCTCCAAACCGTGTAAAAGATTTAATATGTAGAAGGCAACCTCATAAAGCTCGGGCTCTCCACTTCTCAATCTTAACTCTAGGGACCATTTAGGGATTTCCCCAGGTCTAGGACACACATCCCAAGGCTTGGATCTCAAGGCACACATTCTAAGGCATCCAAGGGTTGTAACACTACCACATCTATTAGAAAAATTAGGGTTTACTCTTCTCTGAGCCAAGGCATTAGGGACTGAGTATATAAGCTGTAGTTGTAACTTAGAATCTTTATCTCTCCTTCAACCACTGTCTATGGTGAGCTCGAGTAGGCTTAGGTTAGGGTTTGATAATTTCTTTTTCCTATTTTTCTTCTCTCTTAGCCCAACACTTGTTGGCTAAATCCTCTATAAGCAATTAGGTGTAATTTTATTTAGTTTTGTAATGGGTCATGTGAACATTGAGATTTTGTGAAGAGTTGTTATGCACAAGATTGTTGCCTTGAGAAATTTCATTGTAAATATATTTTGATCAATGAGATTTATATTTTAAAGGCTTATTTCATCAGTTATTTTTCTATTGATCCATAGTTTTATTTAGGCTAAGCATGCACTTAGGATTTGAGCTGACTGAAAAATCCCATGGAAGCTTGAGCTTGTAGCCCTGACACCGTAGTGGCAGCAGCAATTTACATGTTTCTTCTCAGACCTCAATGGTGTGGATAACCTCTGTGGATAGCCTGACCATTTAAGTGGATAGACTATAGCCTGGGTGGAGGACATCTATTGGATAGTCTATGACCATTTAAGTGGATAGGTTATAGCCTTAAGATTAGTCTACTCCTTTGGATCCAATGGATTTTCTGACTTAGTCCATGTAGTTTTATCCTCTCTATTAGATAGTCTGTGACCATTTAAGTGGACAGGTTATAGCCTTAAGAGATCAGGTCAGACCATAAGGGTTGAGTTGGATACTTCTTCCTTGCAGATGTGCTTGTAGCCATCTTGGAGATTTGCTACAGAGATAACCCTAAATCCGAGTTACATAACTTAATTAACTTTAGCTTAATTGCCTATTCCCATTAATTTTATCTTTATTTTCACCCATGGCATCACCACCTTCTTTTTAACCCTTTCTTAGGATAGGCCTACACTTTATTTCTCTTCTTTTAGTGTTAATTTAATGTAGTTGTCAGATCTGTAGCCAGATCTGGAGGCCTACCATTATAGCCCATTTTGGATTCTAGATCAATTTCTCTATGGGACAAGCTCTTACTTAAAACTTGCTACAATAGCCCTTTATCTTGCAGGTTGTGTGTACTTTAGGTTACTGTTTTCATAGCAATTTCACTCTACCTTTGTATTCTGATTTTTACCATCTCATCACTTGAAATAAGATGATTTTTACCATCTCCATCTTTTTAGTAGACCTAAGTTGTATTATATTTTTGTTTAGAAAATTCTTTGTAGCTGTGGCTTAAATAGAATAAAAGTACTACTAATTTGTGTGGAATTTTCCATAAGTGGACAACAACAGCAGGGAAAGGCTAGAGCTGCAGCTACAGTTTACCTAGCTCTGTTTGTACTTCTTTTACCCTTAATCTCAGTCCACTTGGGTTGAATTTCCTATCATTAGTTTAGTTGTAAATCTATTTAGTTGTACATTTTGTTTGAATTTTTTTTTGTGTGTGCTGTCAGCATTTTCTTTACCTACTGATTTTGTGTGTGTATGCATGGAAAAATGTCCCTTAACCCTGAGTTGGAACCTCCAAATCCTGAGGTTGAAAGGTCCTTAGACCAAGAAACACCACACAAGACCCTACTATTGAAACTAAGCCAGCTGTCATGACTGAGAGGCAAAGAACTCTGAAGGAATATAATGCACCTTGGGATTACACATCTCTCTTTTACATACAATTCTCTTCAGTTGAGGGAAACTATGAAATCAAGTCCACCATCAACATACTGCCATCTTTTTATGGGCTCAGTAAGGAAGATCCTTACAAGCACATTGACCAATTTTTGGCACTTTGCACCACTTTAAATATTACTGGCCTAGGACCTAAAGCCACTAAACTAAGGCTTTTTCCTTTTTTCCTAAAGGACAAAGCCAACACCTAGCTTTCTAAACTCCCAGCAAATAGCATTCAGACATGGAGTGACCTCCAAAGCCAATTTCTGGCTAAATTCTTTCCCATGAATAAAACTAGCCAGATGAGGACAAACATATTGTCATTCACTCATTCTTCAACTGAGAATTTTTATGAGGCATGCGAGAGATTTTAGGAGATGTTAAAATAATGCCCCCACCATCAAATTCCATAGTGGCAACTGGTACAAGAATTTTACTAAGGAATTAATCCCAAAAGTAGGGATATGGTGGATGCCTCCTGTGGTGGTATTTACCTCCACAAGACAGCTAATGTGGCCTGGGAGTTGTTAGATATTATAGGGGAAAATTCTATGTAGCAGGAGTCACAGTCTTGCAATGACAGCTAGACCCTTGCTAAATTGGTGAATGAGTCCACCCCTAGAGGTGGAATGTATGAAGTTAAGGTGCAAAGTGATCTAGAAAGGAAGGTGGATAATCTGAGTTTAAGGTTTGACAAATTGATGAATGTGATGCAGCCTAGGATGGTTGCACAAGTGGAAGAGGCATGCCTGATATGCCAATCTCCCACACATTTACTCTAAGATTGTCCATCAGCCAACCAATTTCCTAATTTAGTTATGGAGCATGCCAATGCTACCCAAGCATATGGGCAACGGCCTGCTAGGTACACATGGAGAAACCACCCAAATTTGAGGTGGAGACAAGATACATACCAACAACCTCAGCAGCAGCAGTTAGCAGCTCCATAGAGACCTCAGTACCAATTTAACAAAGGTTTTCCACCAAGACAGAATTTTCAGTTGCCTACCCCACAACCCAATCAGTTGGTCTTGCCCCCACAACAGCCCATATCCTCTTTCTTTGAAGAGCAAATGCTGACATCTATACAGAATTTGGGGAACTTTGTCCAAACTATGAACTCTCATGGGGCAAAGCATTAAAAACATAGAGAACCAGTTGGGTCAAATCTGTAATACTTTGAACAAGAGAGAGGAGGGCAAACTACCTAGTCAACCCTTAGCTAATCCAAAATGGCAATACATGATTGGAGAAGCATCCTCTACCCATGAGAAGGCTAATGCAATCACTATCCTGAGGAGTGGTAGGGTAGTTGATAATTTTGTGGGAAAGGCACTTGAGGAGGTCATGAAGAGTGAAAATAAAAGAAATGTGAGTGGTGAAGAACCAAAGAAATCATCCCCTGATGTGGATCAACAAGGGCAAAATAAATGGGCTGATGTTGAGCCCCAACAACAAACAATAAATGAAGAAAAAATAAAAAAATAAAAATTTGACCATGATATGGTTAGGCATGCAGCTGTAGCACCAACAGTCCTACACCTGCCATTTCCTCATGCACTTATTAGCTCATCTCCTTTTGATAAGGGGAATGCTCAGATAGAGGAAATGATGGAGACCCTCAAGCAGGTCAAGATCAATTTGCCCTTGCTTGATGCTAGAAAATAGGTCCCTGCCTATGCTAAATTTTGAAGGACCTCTGCACACAGAAAAGAAAGGCAAGGGTTCAATTATCCAAAAAGGTTTTTGCTGTTAAGCATATTGAGTCAGTTCTGTCTATTGCCACACCCGAGAAATTATAGGATCCAGTGGTACCTATTATCCCCTGCATAATTAGAAATCATACCATTGGTAAAGCCCTCTTGGACTTAGGGGCTAGTGTGAAGCTGCTCCCATATTCTGTGTATGAGGAGCTAGGTTTGGGGGAGCTGAAATCTACATCAGTTGTGCTCCAACTGGCTGATAGATCTGAGAGGAGACCTGTGGGTGTGGTGGAGGATGTTTTTGTGGGGGTGGATAAGTTTTACTATCCTGCTGATTTCCTTGTTCTGGAAATGGACCATTGCAAATGTAAAACCCCAATTTTTGTCATCCCTGGTAGGCCATTATTGGCCACTGCAAATTCTTGCATATAATATAGGTCAGGAGTGGTGGAGGTGACCATTGGGAACATGAAGGCCCAATTAAATATATACAGTGCTGCAAGGCAGTCTCAGATGGACCTTGAGGACTATTATGCAATTGATGTACTAGATGGCCTTGCAAAAGGAGAATTATCCAATCTGCTAGATTGGGATAATGTGATTGAGGACCTGGAAAATATTTGGACTATGGTTGAGAAGGAGGCCCAAGTTCTCATGACATAAGACAACACCAAAATTGACTCTTCTGTGGGCCTAGTGCAGCATTCCAATTGGAAACCTATATTGTTGCCCCTTCCTCAAACCAATAAGCCACCTTTGTTGCCTTCCATTGAAAGTCCCCCTATGCTGTCACTGAAACAGCTCCTACACACATTAAAGTATGACTTCTTGGGGAAAAACAACAAGCTTCCAGTGATTATCTCCTCCTCTCGCACTAGTGAGCAGGAGGAGTTATTGAGTGTTCCTAAGAAGCATAAAAAGGTAATGGGGTGGACAATAGCTGATCTTGGAGGCATTGATGCCTCAGTTTGTATGCAAAGAATTCACTTGGAAGAGGGTACAAAATCCTCTAGGGAGATGCAGAGGAAACTTAATCCTCACATGCAAGAGGTGGTTCTAAAAGAGATAGTAAAATTGTTGGATGCAGAGGTGATTTACCCCATTTCAAATTCAGAGTGGGTGTCACCCATCCATTTGGTACCTAAAAAGTCAGGCGTAATAGTTGTTATTTCTTATTCTGGAGAGTTGATGCCAGCCAGAGAGATCACTAGCTGGAGAGTTTACATTGTTTACAGGAAACTCAAGTCCAAGATCAGGAAAGACCACTTCCCTCTCACTTTTACTAACTAAATTCTAGATAAGCTGGGTGGGAAGGCATTTTACTATATTCTTGATGGATACTTAGGGTATAACCAAATCCCTGTGTATCCTCAAGATCAAGAATAAACCACCTTCACATGTCCCTTTGGCACCTTTGCCTATAGGAGGATGCCTTTTGGACTGTGCAATGCCCCAGCCACATTTCAAAGGTGCATGTATGCTATTTTTTCTGATATGATTGATAAATTCTTAGAAATTTTTATGGATGATTTCTCAGTTTATGGGAACAGCTTTAGCTAATGCTTGAGTCACCTTGACTTGGTTTTACAGAGATGTGAGGAGACTAATTTGGTCCTAAGCTGGGAAAAGATTCTTTTGATGGTCACACAAGGAATTGTGTTAAGCCATGTGGTCTCTCACAGAGGAATCGAGGTTGACAAGGCTAAAGTGGACTTGATTTCACACGTGCCCCGACCCAGGACTATCAACCAAATCAGATCCTTCTTAGGACATGTTGGATTTTACAGGAGGTTCATTAAGGACTTCAGCAAATTTGCCAAGCCATTGTGCCACCTGTTATGTCAGGATGTACCATTTGACTTTTCTGTTGAGTGCCTTGAGGCCTTTGTGGTCTTAAAAAAGTACCTTACCACTGCTCCCATAATCTAGGCCCCAGATTACGCACTCCCCTTTAAACTGATGTGTGATGCATCAGACTTGGTCATATATGCTATTTTAGGATAGAGAAGAGATAAGTTGCCTGCAGTGATTTATTATGCAAACAAAACACTAGCTGAAGCTCAGCTCAATTATACCACAACTAAGAAAGAGTTTCTTGCTATAGTGTTTGCTGTGGACAAGTTTAGACCTAACTTGTTGGGGTCTAAAATTATTATTTTTACTTATCACTCGGCCCTGAAATACTTATTGGCTAAGAAGGATGCAAAACCAAGGCAGATCAGATGGATCCTCCTGTTACTGGAGTTTGATCTTGAGATTAAAGATAAAAAGGGAGTTGAGAATGTGGTGGCTGACCCCCTCTCTCGAATTATTTTGGAAGAATGTATAGCAACACCTGTCAATGAGTAGTTCCCTGTTGAGCAGTTATTTGCTATGCAGTCTAGTGTGCCCTGGTTTGTACACATTGTGAATTTTCTTGCTATTGGATCGCCCCTCACTGGTCCAAGATGGACAAAGACCAATTTTTCTCTCAGTTCAAACATTTTCTGTGGGAGGATCCATACCTATATAATCACTCTGCAGACCAGGTTGTTAGGAGATCCGTACTTGAAAGTGAGTTCCATAACATTCTTTCCATGTTCCATGAGCAAACCTATGGAGGTCACTTCAGTGGCAAAAAGACTGTAGTAAGAGTGCTGCAATATGGTTTTTATTGACCTTCTTTGTTTAGAGATGCAAACATACATTGCAAGGCCTGTGAGAGATGTCAAAGGTTGGGAGGCATTTCCAAGAAAAATTTCATGTCATTGCAGCCCATCCTTGTGGTAGAACTTTTTGACATCTGGGGCATTGATTTTATGGGTCCCTTTCCTCCATCTTTGGGTTTTACCTTCATACTTGTGGCAGTGGACTATGTGTCCAAATGGATGGAAGCCATTGCCACAAGGACCAATGACCACACAGTTATCCAAAAGTTTTTAAAGGACCGTATCTTTTCCAGATTTCGCACTCTCAGAGCTATCATTAGTGATGGGGGGGAGTCATTTCTATAACAAGCCTTTTAAGAACCTGCTCAAAAAGTATTCTGTTACACACATAATTGTAACTCCCTACCACCCACAGACCAGTGGGCAAGTTGAAATTTCTGTTAGGGAGATCAAGCATTTCTTGGAGAAGACTATAAGGACAGATAAAAGGGATTGGGTATAAAAGCTGAATGATGCTTGGTGGGCTTATAGGACAACCTATAACTATTAGCTTGTTCCCATTCAGGCTGGTTTATGGCAAGGCCTGCCACCTACCAGTAGAGTTAGAGCACAGAGCCTATTGGGCTATCAAAATATTGAATTTTGATCTAACTATTGCTAGGGCTCATAGGAAATTGTAAATGTCAGAGCTTGATGAATTGAGACTGGAAGCTTATGTAAATGTCAGAATTTATAAGGAGAGATCAAAGGCATTCTTTGATAAGAAATTAATGAGGAAGGACTTCAATGCCGGTACTAATGTTTGGCTCTTCAACTCTAAATTAATGTTCTTTCCATGGAAGGTAAAATCCAGATGGGATGGACCTTTCACTATCATCCATGCCTCCCCATTTGGTGATGTGGAGATCTTGGATCCTATGTCTGGGAAGATAATGAAAGTGAATGGTCAAAGGCTAAAAATTTGTATGGAAAATTCAGTGGAGCCTCCTCAAACCATTAACCTACATGAACCTCCCACTATTTAGTGATCCATAGCATTGTAAAATGTGTACCATATATATTGAAAATTTTGGTTCGTTTTGTTTGGCATAAAAATTTGTCAAGTAATGTTTTTAGTGTGATGTTGATTTGCCTATTTTGTTTTGTTCTGCTTTGAGCATATGTGCATATTTGTCATTTGAATTTGATGTGCATATTTTTTGTTGTTATGGTTGAGGTACTATCATTGTAATGGTCATGAATCTGATTTAAATGAAAATCTTTAGAATGGGCAACCAAATTATCATGATGAAATGGAGTACATGTGAAGCAGTTGGTGCTGATGCACAATGGATAGGTGCATGATATTATGGATGCACTGGCCAATGTGCAACACTAAGAAAAGGGCAAAGATTATGCTTTCTCGCGAGGCTCTGTGGCCTAAACTTATAAACTCGTGAGCCACCTGAAAATTTCTCGTAGAGTTCTAATGGAAATTTTGTTCCTAGCGAGAGCCTCACGAGCAGAAGTGCTTGTTGAAGCCCAATATTAAGCCTCACGAGACTTTAACTTGTCAGCAACAAGGAGCTATGCGAAGAACGAAATTCAAAGATTTTCTACCTTTCAAGCATAATTCTGAAGGCCACACCATTAATTGCCTCACAAGTTACCTGAGACTTAGATTGTACGTTCCTCACGAAGCTTAAAATTCTCAGCTACGCGAGGGATGCAAGACTTCTTTTTGCGCTTTGGCCCTACTAGAGCTCTGTAAGTGACCTTGTGAGTCACATAGTGCCTCTAAATCTATCCACGTGAGGTTTCTTTCTTCTTTGCAATAGCACTTCTCATGAGATTGAAATTTTAGTGCATGAGAAAAGTACCCCGCGAGTACCTTGCGACAGCCGCACAAGGCACGGGATCACACTATTAAACCCTGCTATTTTTGCCATTTCCACCATTCTATCTCTTTTCCCTAGCCTCCACTGAGCAAGACCGACCTTCTCTCTCCCTTCTTTCTTCTCTTTACCCTAATCCACTCCAACTCAGAAAATTTCCTCCTACAATTGTGTTCCGCATCACCTACTGATCACTTTGAACTCGGTTTGGAGGGATTTGAACCATTGTGCAACGTGTGAGGTGGAACCCTAGCAAATTGTTGGTAAGATCTTTCACCATCTTATTCGATGTCATTTGCTACTATTTTAGAGTTAAGAGGAGAGGGATTTATGGGCATTCCCTCCATTGAAGTGTGAGCTATCTCTATATGTCAGTTTAAAGCCCTAATTTTGAAGGACTGAGTAGCCATGGCCAAAAGTTTACAGTTCATAGCCACATTGGCTGCCATGCTAAACCCTCCACACACTGGTAGCCCTCGGGCAACTCATAAATTAGTGAGGATTATAGAGGCCTCCACAATGGATACCTCTGAGGTACCTGCACCCACTATGGAGCCCTAAAAGGAGTAAACTGAGACGAGGGCAGCCCCAGTGAAGAAGGCCAAGAGTGTGGCCTCAGATGCCCAAGCTGTCAAAAAGAAATCTGCTCTTAAGAAGAGGGCAGGGAGCACCCACCTACCAAAAACCCTGAAAAAGCAGAAAAAGGGTAAGGCTGTGGCCCATGGGGTCCTTGAGGTTGACCCTGAAGAAAGAAGGTAATGAGTACCTCAGGTCCCGTCTGAATTTGTGACAACAATTAAACTGGAAGCAAAGACAATTTTTGATAAGGTGTTCTTTGAGGACCTACCTGAGACATCAGATTTCATTGAATACCTAATCAAAGCCACTCTGATGCCCCTATTGAGGCCCCCAATGCCGCTAGCCTTCCATAGATTAGTGCAGTTATTTTATCAAAATATTAGAGTGAATACTGGGGATGATGGGAACCCAACATTGTTGTTGTTAATAAACAAGTTTGAGATGCTGTTCAATCAGGCAGCCATAGTTAAAATACTTGAGATACCAGCCAAGTACAACCCTGAGTGTTGCTTGGGTCCCCCTTTGACAGCCACCATCTAAGAAATTACAAAGAAACTAGCTAGAGGGATCACTGCATTAGGGTTGTCTACCAGGATGAGAGATATGCACTCCAACCTCAGATTTATGGATGAGTTGCTAAGGAAAACTGTCTATTGCTTAGGCCATGAGTAGGAAAGGTCTCCCATTGCGGATGCACTCTACTCATTCCATATGAACCACTACTTGGATGCTGCCAAGTTAATTTTTGAGGGGATGAAGGACATTCACGAGAAGTTGAAGACAAAGAAGAAACCCAACTCACTCCCCTACTACAGACTTATTACCGCCTTGCTGAAGCTTGGAGAATATCCATTTCAGCTGGATGAGATAACTATTGCCCTGACCCCCAGAAAATATGGAAAGAAATAATGAAGGATCAGTGGTACTTTGATAGAGAAGAAGAAAAAGGAGGAGCTACTAGCTCCAATAGCCCCCACTATTCAAGAAGCAACTGCTGCTACTGCTGCTATCTTAGCAGCCCCCACCTCTGCAGCCACTATTTCAACCTCTGCTATGCCAGCCAACCCTTCCATCCATATCTCCATCCCTGAGGCGCCACCTCAAGTGTGCCAGCCAACACTCAAGCCTTTACCTCATCATCCATACCCATAACCATTACCATACCCTCACCTCTAGCTACACCCATAACCGCTGCACCTACTACCTCAACCCCAGCCTCACAACGCCCCATAGTTCCACCATCCTTACCTTAGCCAATTTTAATCTCAGCCGCAGCCACCTTAACCTCATTATCACACACCATACCAACTGAGACCTTACCCATACCTGTACTCTTGCTTACTTACCCAGCTCACCCTAGCCCACCTGTGAAGACCACCTATCAAAAGAAAATAAAATTAACCAAAGCCCACATAGAGCCCCAACGCACCTATATATCCCAAACCATACTAATTCCTGACACCATAACTATCCCAGACCCAACCATTAGCCTACCACCACCCTCACCAACCCAAACTTCCGCAGCCTAAGCCTCTGTACCTGAGCCTCACACCCTTGAAATCCCTCACAGCTCTCCAGCTACCTCACATCAGCCCATTGAAACCTCCACACCTTTTCAACCTAATTTCCTTGAACCCTTGGGCCAATCCATGCCATTTTCTCCTACCCATGACCAAGACACCATCCCAACAGAGGGGTTCTCAGCCATGATGACCTCTATAATAGGAGAAATCAATTATTAGTTCTCCCCTCTCCCAGACTCACCTCACCCTCCTCATTTCACCCCTCCTCCAGATTCACCACAGCCCCATCAATTTGCCCCTACACCTCCATCACCACAGCCCACCACCTTTTAACATGCACCCACTACCCCATTTCAACCAATTCTACCCATCACCCCTAATTTCCTACTGCAAATCTTTAATCTCTTACTCTCCATTCAATCCCAAGTGTTGGCCAAACTCCCAAACCCAATCATCCATTGCGGTCAATCTCCATTCCATGCACTCTACCCTCCTAAACCATGCCTCCATTCATACCAGTTTAGAAGTCATCCAATCAACCTTATCACTTCTAACCCAACCATCACAACAACAACCTATCCTGACACCCACCCATTTACCTACTCCACCCCTTTCTCCCCAACCCTTAACCTCAGCTGTAACCTCCCCTGTTGTTACACCCATTCAACCTATCCTACAAATCCCTCCTACTACCTTTACCATTGCCTCCACTCAAACTGAAGCTGAACCAGAACCAGAACCCCAACCTGACCCTATCCAACTACCCATTATTCCCCTACCTCTACCAATCACCTACCCGCAACCCCAGCCTGGTATCCCACCTGCTGCAGCTACCTCTAATGCTACCACGAATGTGGAGGGCCTAATCCCAACCTCCTCAATTCTAACTCAAACACAACTAGAGATTTTAGACCTCAATGAACCTGCCCTTGAAGTCCCCCAGCCCATACCCTCTACCTCCACCCCACCTATGTCATCATCAATCCCCTCTCCCTTGTTGGTTAGCCCTTCCTCTAGTGCTGGGCAGCCCATGCAAACTACTTCATCCTTTTCCATACCTCCTTACTCAACCCTCCTACATGCCATACAATATAACCCATACCTTAAAAGGGATGTCATTAGAGGCATGGCTAATATCAGAACCTCAATCAAGATGTCCTATGAAGAGAAGATCACTCAAATAGAGCTGGATCATAGGGTTGAGTTGCTAAAATTTTCAATGGGTTGGAAGCAAATTTTGATTCAATATGAGGCTCAAAAGAATACTACATCAACTAAAAAATTGAGAGCATATGGCCTCAAAAAAAGGTTAGCTGCCTCCAAAGAGGTCACAAAGGCCACGAGGAAATTCTATGAAAGTAGAGTTCTACTTGCTGAAAAGAAGGTAGAAATCATTAAAAGGAGATTTACTTAACTGACTGCCACAGAGCCTGCACTAGCCACTGCCCCTGTAGCTAGTTCAACTGCTACTGCTGATAAGAATAAAAAAATAAAAGGAGTCCAAGTCAAGGCTGAGCCAACAGATAATTGAGATGATTAGACTTGCACATGTCATTAGTTAGGATATTTTTGTACAATCTTTTTGTAGTACTTTACCTGGCATTGTATAAATTTCTATGTTATAAATGAAATTTCTCTTTGGAATAGTTTGTCTGATTCTCTTTATGTCTTTTTGTTTGTTTATGTGTTTTAATTGTTTGTGTTTTATTTGATTCTGCTACTTGCTGTATTTTGTGTCTGATTTTGTGTATTGTAACCTGCTGCACATGCCCTTTATTTTTGAATCAGTGAGGACACTGTCCCTCATAAGTTTGAGGGTATGGCAAGGTTTGTCAATGATGTAGTTAACCTAAGTACAACAAAATGAAGTGAGTAAGATAAATATATAGCTGGGATCACCTAAGAAACTTTGAAAATGAGGAAATGTAAAAATTTCACAGACATTTAGGCATTAAAAACTTTTAAATTTTAACATTTCCATGAGGTGAACTCCAAGAAAACTCACTTATGTCAGTACTAAGTGAACCACCAAAGAGAAAAAAAGGTAAGGACATGCACACGAGTTTAATAAAAGACCATACCTAGTGTGATTTGGGCATACAAAATTATTTTCTCTTTGAGAAGTGATTGAGGCAATTCTTTTTTGCTTTAAGGACTGGCTGAGTCAATGTCCTCACTAGAAGTTATGCATCTCCAAGTTCAAACAGTTGGCAGTATCCATGACATTTAGGAAAGGATCAAGGTCTTCTCTTCGACAATTTAAGCTTTAAAAAACCAAACCTAGTAAACTGCCCTTGTGCATACACCTTTCGAGCCTTAATTTCTAGTTTTCTTTAAAATACACTTGAGTACTTGCACCTAAACCTGTGGACCTAAATCAAGCCTACCCCAACTCTGAGAATTCAAAAGGAAAAGGAGAAGGAGAAGAAACACAAAAGGAGGATAGCAGTGTAGCAGCTGGGAAGAGGGTGGAATTCCAAAAAAATAAAAACAAAAAGAAAAGAAAAACTTATCCAAAAGAAAAATAGAAAAAGATTAATGAAAAGGAAGAGAGAGGAGTCAAGAGCAAATTTCATTGGAAAAAGTAAAAATAAGAGGAGAAGCTGGCCGCTTCAAGTTTGAAAAATCTAAAAAAAGATGAAATGTGTTGAACTAAAGAAGGTGAAGTCATGAATCACCTCCTTCACCTACTGATTTCTCAATTTTGCATCCTTTTCACCCTTCCATTCTTTATAACCTACACCCATAAGCTACATTACAACCCAGTCATAAGACCTTGCGATCCTAAGTTGAATGAGATATCATGTGGAGATGAGTTTTCCAATCTATGGTGAGAAATAGCCAATGATGCCAAAATTTAAGAGATTTGCCTATGTTCATGCTTGCAGACCCATTTGGGGGCAGTAACTGCTCTTGAGCTTGTGAGAAAATAAAAACCCTCAAATTTCTTTATGAGAGATTTCCCTGATAAGAATTGAGTCTGCTATCGAATATTTTAGGCATTGCCTAAAACCTAATTTTGGAATTGATGATGAGCTCAGTACTGACATACATGTGATGTTTCTCTTGTTGTAAGCTAATTGGGAATGATGTGCATACATGCAAAAGATTTAATAATTAAATGTCTGTGCATATCATTTGTTTAAATTCCTCATATTTCGAATCAAAGGTGAACTAATGCTCTGTGTATTGACAGCTGATTTGATAATGTTGCATTTTTGTTAATTGTTTCATTGAGAATTTTGTGGGTACCTTCACTGAAAACCCTCAGGAGTCTTCACTCCTCCACTAGGGATCACCTAGGTGTTTAAAAGTCTTAATGCATAAGCTAAATGCATCCGTGCTCCCTACGGAAGTGGCATTTACATTCTTAGAGTAGTTGTTAAAATTTTACTTTGCTCAGGGACTAGCAAAGATTATGTTTGGGGGTGTGTTATTCACTGAAAAGTACCGCCTTTCACCTCTTAACCTAGCCTTTGCTGAACCTTGAAGCTGACAAATAACTATTGTTTAGCTTGTATTATACATTAGTATAACTTGTGTAGCTTAACACAAAGTCCATACCTTTGGTGCTAAGAAGAGAGAGAATTCAAGCAAATAATGATAGCCAAGCAAAAGATTGATGGGACACCATGGTGGTACACACCATGCCGACTATTTTGCATGTCATGATGAACCAAGGAAGTCTAATAGATGAAAGAAGCATAGATGGGAGTGGAGAGAGCTACAATAGCAGCAGCTTCATAACAGCGGAGGAGTAAATGAGTTATCTCGCATAGTTGAGATGCTGCCTCACACTGTTCAATTCACTAGCAAAGTCTTCTCGTGCGGATGTTACATGCAGCACAATAGAGCTCGCGAAGAAGTCGCGCAGCTCAGTGAAGGAATTATCATAGAGAAGTCTCTCACATAGTAGTCGCACAGTTCAGCTGTAATCAACACATAAAGAACTCACAAGGCTCTCACACACTAAGCCTTCAAAAATCTAGTTCGTGAAGTTCTCGTGAGGGTCAAAGCTTATATTAACCACACGCACTATCTCGCGAGGCCACTTTGCATAAAGAGCAATAGCTACTTCGCGAGGTTCTAGCATGGCTTTGGAGAAGAGAGACGCCCAGAAAATATCTCGCACAGGTCTCGCGCTCCTAGAAGTTCAACCCTGCACCGAGTGAGCTGTGTGATCATTTGAAAAGAAGCTAAGTGAGAGTTAAAATGCAGCCTCGCGAAACCCTCACGAGAGGAATTTCTGAAGCCTTACTGCGCGAGCAAGCTAAGCAGCTTAACTTATCCTCGTGATAGCATTACAGTGCAAAGTAGCTGTGCGACCATTTGAAGATTTGCAATGCAAACCAAGGGCCTCCCAAGCTAAAATCTTACCCCGCGAGGACTCTTCAAACTGTGCAAAAGATTTAATATGCAGAAGGTAGCCTGACGAAGCTCGGGGTATCCACTTCTCAGTCTTAACTCTAGGGACCTTTTGGGGATTTCCCTAGGTCTAGGGCACACATCGCGAGGCATAAATCCCAAGGCATCCAAGGGTTGTAACAGTTCCACATCTGCTAGAAAAATTAGGGTTTACTCTTCTCTGAGCCAATGCATTAGGGACTGTGTATATAAGCTGCAGTTGTAAATTAGAATCTTTATCTCTCCTTCAACCTCTGTCTGTGGTGAGCTCGAACAGGCTAGGATTAGGGTTAGATTATTTCTTTTTCTCATTTTTCTTCTCTCTTAGCCCAGCACTTGCTGGCTATATCCTCTGTAAGCAATTAGGTATAGTTTTATTTAGTTTTATAATGGGTCATGTGAACATTGGGATTTTATGAATAGCTATTATGCACAAGGCTGTTGCCTTGAGAAATCTCATTGTAAGTATGTTTTGATCAATGAGATTTGTATTTTAAAGGTTTATTCAATCAGTTATTTTTCTATTTGCCCATAGTTCTGTTTAGGCTAAGCATGCATTTAGGATTTGAGCTGCCTAAAAGGCCCATGGAAGCTTGAGCTTGTAGCCCTAGGACCATGGTGGCAGCAGCAGTTTACAGGTTCCTTCTCGGACCTCTGTGGTGTGGATAGCCTTTGGGGATAACTTGTAGCCATTTAAGTGGATAGATTATAGCCCTAGGGTATTCCAAGCCACGAATTTGAGAAGGATTCTTCTCCTCGGCACTTGAGCATGTAGCCTTGTGTGAGGTTGTTGCAGGAATAGGCTCCCTCTATTTTACTTGATCAATATTAGATATTCGATCTGATCTATCTGTAGTGATTGTAGACTTGTGAGCTGACTCTTCAGGCCTTTTGTAGCAATGACCAGCTGCATTTAACTCCCCAAATAGCCCTTGAACAACTATGGTCTTCATTAGTTCTTCAAGAACTATTTTCTCCTGTGGATGCTTGAGCTTGTAACCTGGCATACATGGTGTCTCCAATGGTTTTCAAGTTCTAATTTGAGCCATTGGGTGGAGGACATCTATTGGATAGTCTGTGACCATTTAAGTGGACAGGTTATAGGCTTAAGATCAGTCTACTCCTTTGGATTTGATTGGTTTTCTGACTTAGTCCATGTGGTTTGATCCTCTCTATTGGATAGTCTGTGACCATTTAAGTGGACAGGTTATAACATTAAGAGATCAGGTCAGACCATAAGGGTTGAGTTGGATACTTGTTTCTTGCAGATGTGATTGTAGCCATCTGAGGGATTTGCTGTAGAGACAACCCTAAATCTGAGTAACATAACTGAAATAACTTTAGCTTAATTGCTTACTTCCCATCAATTCTATCTTTATTTTCACACACGCCATCACCACCTTCTCTTTAACCCTTTCTTTAGGATAGGACTGCACTTTATTTCTCTTCTTTTAGTGTTAATTTAGTGTAGTTGTGATACCCAACTCCCTTTCTCTAGGATTGTCAGATCTTTAGCCAGAACTGGAGGCCTACTATAATAGCCCATTTTAGGTTCTAGATCAATTTCTCTGTGGGACAAACTCTTACTTACTTAAAACTTGCTACAATAGCCCTGCATCGTATAGGCTGTGTACTTTTGGTTGCTATTTTCATAGCCATTTCACTCCACCTTTGTATTCTAATTTTTACCATCTCATCACTTTAAATAACATCAGCACACCTAGACAACCGACCATGACCACACAACTGTCCTTTAATTTTTAAAGGACAATATCTTCTCTAGATTTGGCACCCCTAGAGCTATCATTAGTGATGGGGTGAGTTGAAATTGCAAATCCCTACCACCCACAGACCAGTGGGCAAGTTGAAATTATTAATAGGGAGATCAAACACATTTTGGAGAAAACTGTGAGGATAGGTAGAAAGGACTAGGCACAAAATCTGAATGGTGCTTTGTGGGCTTATAGGACTGCCTATAAGACCCCTATTGGTATGTCCCCTTTTAGGCTGGTCTATGGAAAGGCCTGCCACCTACTAGTAGAGTTAGAGCACAGAGCCTACTCGGCTATCAAAATACTGTATTTTGATCTAACTACTGTTAGTTCTCACCGGAAATTTCAAATGTCAAAGCTTGATGAGCAGCGACTGGAAGCCTAAAAAAATGTAAGAATTTTCAAGGAGAAATCCAAGGCATTCTTTGACAAGAAACTCATGAGGAAGGACTTCAATGCAGGTACCAAGGTTTGGCTTTTCAACTCTAAATTAAAATTCTTTCTAGGGAAGTTAAAATCTAGATGGGATGAACCTTACACTGTCATGCATGCCTCCCCATCTCGTGTAGATGAGTGACTGAAGAGCTTCAGAAGCATAAACTCGCACAGCTCTCGCGAAGCTCAAGAGTAGACCACATCGCACAGTCTCGCATAGTTCAAAGCAGACCTCTCCCAACCTCACACAGTTCGCTCAGAACGGTTGAGGAGAGAGAGCTTCAGAAGACTCTTCGTACAGCTGTCGCGCAGTGGACGCGGGATGTAAATATTAGAAGAGAACTCGTCGCGCAGTTCTCGCGCTATTCAAGAAGAAAGCATCCTGGTGAAGATAGAGCCATCCTCACGAAGACCATGGAACCTCGTGCAGTTTAGAACTCATTAAAGCCTCGTGAGGAAACTCGTGAAGTCCATTAAAGAAAAGTGATCATGTAGTTCTCACGCTATTCAAATCCATCCTCGCAAAGATCAACCCAGCGAATTTACAGCTACCTCGTGACAGCTTGAACTCCAACCCTACAACATCTGAGGCTTTGATGTCTACTCAACCTCGGGAAGCCCAATCTAGCGAGAGTGTAATTCTCTATCGCGCAACTGCCCGAAGAGCAAATGAAGGCAACCTCGTGATAGTTGAAGCTTCAATGTAAAACCATCCTCGCGAAGAGCAAGATCTACCACGCGACAAGTCTGGGAAACAATAGCTACCTAGCGAAGCTCTGAACTTCAACTTCCATCACTTCAGTAGAGGACTTTCTAAAAATTTCCAGTGATTAGGGCACGCACTCCCATGCTTAAATCTCTGTGCATGCACCCCAGGCATCCAAGGATCACTATTAGGCCACGTGGCATCGTCAAAATTAGGGTTTCCTAACCCTAATGCACTGCCACACCACTGCTATATAAACCCATACTTAGCTTAGGCTTAGACATTTGGGGAATAACTCAGAACAGGTCTTAGAACACATCTCATCTCTTGGAGATTTGATCTGAGATCATTTTTTCTTTTCTTTTGTAGCTGTAAGTAGTTTTTCTTTTTCTTTTTCCTTCTCTCCATAGTCCAGCACTTGCTGGCTATGTCTTTGTACGTATTTTGAACTAGTTTAATGGCAGTTTGTAATAGGATTTTTACATTATGGGATTTGTGTTTGATTGTGATCTGCTCTGTGCAAGGCTGCTACCTCGTGATCTGCCATTGCTTTGGTGTGATTTAAAGCAATGGAGGACAGATTCTAAGGGCCACTCAGATCCAAGTGACCTATGTGTCTGGGCTATCATGATCCTATACAGCCTTAGCCCCACCACAGGACCCACTAGATCTGAAACTCCCATGGGAGCATGAGCTGGTAGCCTTGTGACAATGGTGGTGGCAGCGATATTCTTGTTTTGTCTTGGGCTCCGTGAGGAGGATAGCCTCTGGGATAGTCTGTGACCATTCAAGTGGATAGGTTGTAGCCTTAGGGTGATTCTAATCCACCGATCCAAGATGGATCCTTCCTCTCTGCATCTGAGCTTGTATTAGCCTGGTGGGAGATTGTACAGAGATAGACTCCCCTATATTTGTATAGTTCTGCTATCAGATGTTAGATCTGATATGGTTATAGAGATTGTAGGCTTGTGACTGGACCATTGTAGCCTCACTCAAGCAATGGATAGCTAGATCAAAGGTTGTACTCAATCTCTTGCTGGTTCTATGTGTCTGGGCTATCATGGTCCTATACAGCCTTAGCCCCACACATAGAGCTTTAGAGGTTGAGGTTCCCTATGGATTCTTGAGCTGGTAGCCTAGATGAAATAGTGCCTACAATGATTAACTTGTTTTGACCCATCTCTGGATTGTGGTTCCCCTATGGGATAGTCTGTGACCATTTGAGTGGACAGGTTATAACCTTAAGGGATTGAATCATGGCAGAGAGATGGGTTGGATTCTTTCTCCTCAGTGGTGATAATGTAGCCATTGGACAGGATTTCTATAACATCATATCTGAATCTAAGTTATAAAACTCCTCTGATCTAGGCTCAATAACATACTTCTCACCCTTTTATATTTATTTTCCACACTCCATCCGTCCTCTCAACCATTTCTGTAGTTTAGACATTAGGCTACCTTAGGATTTGTAAACTAAGTGACCTTAAACTCCCTTCCCTTAAGGACTGCCAGATCTGTAGTTAGATCTGGAGGGACTACTAGAGATGGCTTCCTTGGAGCTGTAGATCATCTTTCCATGTGGGACAAACTCTTACTTATCAAAACACGCCACAATGGACAATGTATCTTGCAGGTCTAGGATTTCTCAGTTGTGCTGATTTCATCCACTATTTTATTGTGATTTTAAATTTCTTTTACCACAAATAAAAAAAGAAAGCACAGCTGGGGTAGCAGCAAGTTTTTGGCCCTGCTACCGGGGATAGTTGATCTTTTAGTAGACCCTAAGTTTTTGTAGTTTTATCATTCTTTGGTAGTTAAGAATAATTGATACTGCTGATATATTTGTGAATTATTTTTGCAGATCTTGACAGCAGCAGTGAAGGACAGTTTGACTGCAATTGGAGCTTAGCTACCTCTGTTTGCAAACTCTCTAACTTTTAAAACTCTGTCTATCTTTCTGGAAAATTCTCTAGCAGTATCTAGGAATGTTGTAAATGTATTCTTTGAATTGTTGTAAATTAGTTAGGTAAATTTGTTAAGTGTACAGTTATTCATTTGTAATGTGCCTGCAAGAAGCTCTCCTTGCTGTTGGTGTGCTTGCATGCTAGGGAGGAGATCTCTCAGCCCTACTTTAGAGCCTCTTAACCCTGAGTTAGAAAGGGGAAGGAGACTTAGAAGAGACAGGCACACCACAGGGGAGCCCCCAAGTGAATTTGTGACAGCAAATATGGGTGAAGAACAACCCAGAACTCTCAAGGAGTTGAATGCTCCGGATGACTATAACTCCCCTTTTAGCATTCAATTCCCTGATGTTCAGGGGAATTATGAAATAAAGACTTCAATCATCCAGATGTTGCCCTCTTTCCATGGGCTTAGCAAGGAGGACCCTTACAAGCACATTGACCAGTTCTTGGCCCTGTGCACCACTTTTAATATCACTGGTTTGGGACCTGAGGTTACTAGGCTCAGACTCTTTCCCTTCTCTCTGAAGGATAGGGCCAGTACCTGGTTGACCACTCTTCCCAACAATAGCATTGCTTCATGGAAAAACTTGCAGACCAAGTTCCTGACCAAGTTCTTCCTCGAGACCAAAACTAGCCAGTTGAGGAAGGCAATTCTTGCTTTTGCCCAAGCTCCAACTGAGGATTTTAATCAAGCCTGGGATAGGTTTAAGGAAATGCTCAAACAATGCCCCCACCACATGATCTCAGACTGGCAGCTTGTTCAAAGCTTCTACAATGGGATTGATGAAAAAAGTAGAGATATGGTTGATGCCTCTTGTGGTGGCACTTACATGCACAAAACTGCTGATGAGGCATGGGAATTTTTTGAGGTGATTAGTGAAAATGCTTTTCAAAAACTATCCTTGGAAAGAACTAGTCAGGAGTCTGAGTCAAAAGTGGGGCCTGCTGCATTGACAAGAGGAAAAGTTTGTGAGGTGTCTGAGAACAATGACCTACAGCTGCAGATGGCAAACCTCTCTATGAAGTTTGACAAATTACTAACTGTGATGCAACTTAAAAGGGCTGCTCATGTGGTAGAGGCATGTCTGATATGCCAGTCCCCACATCACACAGTGGAGGAATGTCCATCTGCAGGGCAATATCCTGAATTGGTATTGGAGCATGCTGCTGCTACGTAATCTTTTGGCCAACAACAATCTGGTGGCTACAACAGACAGCCATATGGTTACCAGCACCAAAGTGCTAGTTACCAATGGAGAGACCACCCAAATCTGAGGTGGAGGCAAGACAATTATATGCAGCACCAGCAGATGTTGGCTTTACCTCAAAGGCCACAGCAGCAGGCCAATCAAGGGTATGCCCCTAGGTCTAACTTCCAGCACCATCAGCAGCCCCATCAGCAATAAAATCGATTGGTCTTACCCCCATCTCAACCCAGAAATGCTTCTTTCGAGGACCAGGTCTTGACCTCACTGCAAAACCTAGGATCCTTGCCTCAGACTGTGGACTTTCATGGTAAGAGCCTCCAGAAAATGGAAGAATAGATAAGCCAAATTTCAAATGCGTTGGCTAGGAGAGATGAAGGGAGGTTGCCTTGCCAGCTTGTTGCTAACCCCAAGGGTCAGTTTTTAATCGAAGAAGCTTCCTCAAGTTTTGAGGGAACCAATGATGTTACAACCCTAAGGTCTGGCAGGCTGATAGACAACCAGGTGGGTAACAGACCAGCAGAGGTCATTTCCATAAATGATGCACATGATCGTGATAGAGGTGTTGTTGGAACACAAAGCCAAGAATTGCCTGCCACCCTGCAGCAGGAGAAAAATAAAGAGGCAGTAGTTGAGCCTCAGCAGGAGGAAAAACATGAAAAAAGAAAAAAAATAGAAGTGTAGGCATGGGCTAGCAGTTGAGGAACCAGTAGTACCTCAGCTGCCATTTCCTCAACCTTTGGATGGTCCTGTCCCTTTTGATAAAGGGAATGCCCAGATGGAGGAAATGATAGAGACCTTCAGACAGGTGAAAATCAATTTGCCTCTGCTTGAGGCAATTAAATAGGTCCCAGCCTATGCAAAGTTTCTGAAAGACCTCTGTACCCAAAAGAGGAAAGCTAGAGGCCATGTGTCCAAAAAGGTCTTTGCAACTGATACAGTGAATTCTGTATTTAACATATCAATGCCTGAGAAGTTGCAAGATCCAGGGATACCCACTATTCCCTGCGTAATTGGAGACCATACAATTGGAAAAGCCCTTTTAGACCTTGGAGCCAGTGTTAACCTGTTGCCATACAGTGTATATCTGCAGCTAGGTTTGGGGGAGCTGAAAGCTACCCCCATTGTGCTAATGATGGTTGATAGGTCTGAGAGGAGACCTCTGGGAATGGTTGAGGATGTCTTAGTGGGGGTGGATAAGATTTTCTACCCTGCTGACTTCTTAGTTTTGGACATGGGGTGCAGCAATAGCCCAAATCCCATACCTGTTATATTGGGCAGGCCTTTCTTGGCCACTGCCAATGCATGCATTCAATGCAGGTCTGGAGTAATGGAGGTAACTTTCGAACATATGAAAGTTGAGCTGAATGTGTACAACAGTGCAAAGTACCCTCAGATGGACAATGAGGAGAGCTTTGCAGTGGATGTACTAGAGGAAATTATAGAAGAGGAATTGCCCACTCTGCTAGAGTGGGGCAACATTGTCAGGAATTTAGTTAAAATTTGGGACATGGTGGAGGAAGAGAGCCTAGATGTGATACCAAAAGACATGACCACATTGAAGTCTTCTGTGGGCTCAGTGCAGCAATCCAGTTGGAAACCTACATTGCTGCCTCTTCCTCCAACCTCCAATGCACCAATTTTGCCATCCACCCAACAAGCCCCTGATTTGGAACTCAAGAAGCTTCTAGAAATATTAAAATATGCCTTCCTTGAGGAAGGAGATAAGCTTCCTGTAATCATCTCTTCCTCTCTTACCAATGAGCAGGAAGAGGAATTATTAACAGTTTTGAGGAAGCATAAGAAGGCAATTGGTTGGACCATTGCCAATCTGGGAGGAATAGATGCATCAATCTGCATGCACAGGATTCTTCTTGAGGAGGGAGCACTACCCTCCCGGGAATTGCATAGGAAGTTAAATCCTCACATGCAGGAAGTGGTCCTCAAGGAGATCATTAAATTGCTAGATGCAGGGGTGATTTACCCCATCTCTGATTCTCACTGGGTGGCACCTATCCAAGTGGTGCCCAAGAAATCTGGCATAACAGTGATTAAGACTGAAACTGGAGAGTTGAGACCAGCCAGGGAGACCACTGGCTGGAGAGTGTGCATTGATTATAGGAAGCTCAACTCTAAGACCAAAAAGGACCATTTCCCTCTCCCCTTCATTGATCAAATTTTGGGCAAATTGGCTGGAAAAGCTTTTTACTATTTTCTTGATGGGTACTTAGGGTACAAACAAATCCCTGTGCGTCCTCAAGACCAAGAGAAAACCACCTTTACCTATCCTTTTGGCACCTTTGCTTATAGAAGGATGCCTTTTGGGCTTTGTAATGCACCAGCCACTTTTCAGAGGTGTATGTATGCCATATTCTCTGATATGATTAACAAGTTTTTGGAGATTTTTATGGATGATTTTTCTGTCTATGGGGACAGTTTCGGCCAGTGTCTACAACACCTCAGCCTAGTTTTGCATAGATGTGAGGAGACCAATCTGGTCTTAAGCTAGGAAAAGAGTCACTTCATGGTAACACAAGGCATTGTGTTGGGCCATGTAGTCTCTAAAGAAGGGCTTGAGGTAGAGAAGGCCAAAGTTGACCTCATTGCCAATTTGCCCCCTCCAAAAATAGTCAAACAAATCAGATCTTTCCTTCCGCATGCAGGATTTTACAGGAGGTTCATTAAGGACTTCAGTAAAATTGCTAAGCCATTGTGCCAACTGCTCTGCCAGGATGTGCCCTTTGACTTTTCTGCTGAATGTCTTAAGGCTTTTGAAACATTGAAAATATGCCTCACCTTTGCCCCTGTACTCCAAACACCAGACTATACCCTTCCTTTTGAGCTGATGTGTGATGCATCAGACTTGGCAATAGGTGTTGTTTCGGGCCAAAGAAAGGATAAGCTGCCTGTGGTCATTGCTTATGTCAGCAAATCACTTGCTGAAGCTCAACTCAACTATACCTGGCGAAAAAAGCTTTTTGGCGTTGGTTTATCTTTAGAGCCTATCTACTAGGATCTAAAACTGTAATCTTCACTGACCATTCAGCATTGAAGTACCTATTGTCCAAGAAAGATGCTAAGCCTAGGCTAATTAGATGGATACTCCTGCTGCAAGAGTTTGACATCGAAATCAAGGACAAAAAGGGTGTGGAGAATGTGGTTGCTGACCACTTGTCCAGAATTGCCTTGGATAAATGCCTTGATGGTCCTACAAATGATGATTTCCCGGATGAGCAGTTATTTGCCATCCAATCCTTGGTCCCTTGGTTTGCACACATTGTCAATTATCTAGTTATAGGAAAGATTCCTGCCCACTGGACCAAAATGGACAAAGACCTATTTTTCTCAAAGGTTAAATATTTTTTCTGGGAGGAACCTTGCTTATACAAGTACTGTGCAGACCAAATCATCCGAAGATGTGTTCCCGAAAGTGATGTCTCTAGTATTCTGGCCATGTGCCATGAAAATGCCTGTGGAGGCCACTTTAGTGGGAGAAAAATAGTTGACAAGGTCCTGTAGTGTGGGTTTCACTGGCCTTCTTTATTCAAAGATGCATATACACACTGCAAGCCATGTAAGATATGTCAAAAATTAGGAGGGTTGTCCAAAAGAAATTCAATGCCTTTGCAGCCCATCCTTATTGTAGAATTGTTTGATGTATGGGGTATAGACTTCACGGGCCCCTTTCCTCCTTCTAATGGTTATCAGTTCATCTTAGTGGCAGTGGACTATGTTTCCAAATGGGTAGAAGCCATTGCCACAAGAACCAATGACAACCAGGTGGTCCTCAAATTTGTAAGGCGACACATTTTCTCCAGATTTGGAACCCCTAGAGCTATTATCAGTGATGGGGGTAGCCATTTCTGCAACAGAAATTTTGAGAGCTTGCTCAAGAAATATTCTATGACCCATAGGATTGCTACTCCCTACCACCCACAGACAAGTGGGCAAGTTGAAATTTCTAATAGGGAGATCAAGCACATCCTTGAGAAAATAGTAAGGACTGACAGGAGAGATTGGGCCGATAAACTGAACGATGCACTGTGGGTTTATAGGACTGGCTATACGACTCCCTTTGGAATGTCCCCATTCAGATTGGTCTATGGCAAGGCTTGCCATCTCCCAGTAGAGTTAGAACACAAGGCCTATTGGGCCATGAAGAATTTAAATATGAACCTAACTTCTGCCAGTCATCACAGGTCATTGCAGCTGACTGAATTGGATGAGCTGAGGATGGATGCTTACACCAATGCCAGGATCTACAAGGAACGGTCCAAAGCTTTCTTTTACAAGGGCTTGCTGAGAAAAAGCCTCATACCTGGTGGTAAGGTTTCGTCATTCAACTCCAAACTGAAATTCTTTCCTGGCAAATTAAAATTCAGATGGGAAGGTCCCTATGTTGTATTAAATGTTTCCCCATCTGGTGCTGTGGAAGTCAAGGATCCCAAATCTGGGAGGACCTTCAAAGTGAATGGTCAGAGGCTTAAGCCTTGTATCGAAAAACTTGCTGCCCTATGAACACAATTCATTTTCATGGGACCCCTACATCTACCTGACCCACAGTTGTGTCCATGTTGTACTATACTACTTTTGTTTCTTCAATAATTTTTAGGAAATTGTAGTGTTTTTGTGGAGTCTGAATATGTTGAGCTTAATAGAGTTTATGTGGGATTGGTATGATTTCTTCTTCTTCTTCTTTGAATTGCTGATTTTTGAGTTGAATGCATATTGTTTGAACATTTTTTATGAGTATGCTGCACTACCTGTGTTACCCCTGTTTGGTATTAAACCCTCACGCATTCCAAATTAAGATTTGGGAAGCTCTCGTGCAATTCACATAGAACATTTATATCGCTGTCACGAGCTTCAACAAATGCTGCGGAGTCTCTCGCGCACTTCAAGCTCCAACATCCATCATAGCGAGATTCAGTTATCTCGTGATCCCCTTTGCCCAGCTGCGCGAGTCAAATGCATTTGTCATTTCTCACGCTGATTGCTGGGACTTGTCGTTTCCCAACTCACTCTCAATTAATTGCAGCGACTTGGATGTTATTCCACCGTTTCATCTTCCACCATCCTCGTCTTTAAATACACAGGGAGCCCCTTTCATATTCATCTCATTCTTTCTCCTCTTACCCTAGCGGTCCTTCCCTAGTCCTAACAATGGCAGATGACAAGCCTAATGCGCTGCCTAACAAGTTTTACCCGATGTGGTTGGAACTACCCCCACCTAAAGAGCCGGACCCCCTATAACCCCTCTGGGATGGATACGAGGAGGTTCAGCAGGTCCTGGCTAAGGAGGAGGAGGAAAAGCTCCAGCCTCAGAAGAAAAAACAAAAGATAGAACCATCCCCTGCCCCCTTCACTCAACCCCTTCCACCACCTTATCACCCCCTCCATCCTTGATCCCTCTCTCCTCCCTTCTCTCTTTTTGTAATTTTCTTTTTAGTCTTAATGAAATTTGCTTATTCTGATTATTCTGTCCAGTTCTCTATTCTTGGTTATTTTCTTTCTTACTGTTTCCTTTTATTATGGCCTTAATAAATCTGCTGCACAGACACCTTTGAATCAGTGAGGACACTGCTCCTCATAGGTTTGGAGGTGTGGCAAGCAGACCCTGGCAATGGAATAGTTAACCTAAGTGCAACAGAGTCACGTGAGTAATATGGAAATGGATCTATAATCACTTAAGAATCATGAAAAAGAAGAAATTTTAAATTTCTGCAAACTTCAGACATTATAAACTTTTAATTTTTCACATTTCCATGATAAGATCACCAAGGAAACTCACTTGTATCAGCACTAAGTGAATCATTAGAGAGAGAAAAAGGTGAGGACATACTTGAAAGTTCAAAGGAAGACCATAACCAGTGAGAATTGGGCCTATAAAAAATTTTACCATCCTTTGAGGAGTGACTAAGGCAATTTCTTCTAGTTCTAAGGACTGGCTGAGTCACTGTGCTCACTAGAAGTTAGGCAACTCCAAGTTGAAACAACTGAAAGCACTCATGAGACTTAGGAAAGGATCAAGGCCTTCTCTTGGACAGTTTGAACCTAAAAAGACCAACCCTAAAGCAACTGCCCTTGTCCATACCCCCTTTGAGCTTTAAATCTTGAATTTCTTCAAAATACACCTGAGTACTTGTACCTGAACCTATGAACCTCATTCAGTCTACCCTCACTCTGAGAATTCAGAAGGTAAAGGAGAAAGAGTTGAAGATGGACTAGCTATGGTCAAAATTAGGTGAATGGAGAAGAAGTATCTCAAAATTCTGGCAGTATGGTAACTAGAACATGGTGGCATTTCAGAAAAGCAAAAACAAAAATAAAAAGAAGAAAATTCTATAAAAAAGAAACAAAAATAATAATGAAGAGGAGTAAGAGAGGAGTCAAGAGGAACTTTCATTGGAAAATCAAATTCAAGAAGAGAAACTGATCACTTCAAATCTGAAAATCTCAAAGAAGATGAAGGGAGCTGAATTGAAGAAGGTGAAGTCATGAACCACCTCCTTCACATACTGAATCCAGACCTAAAAAAAGCCTCGTGCAGCTGACCCAAGCTTTAGAGGATTATGGAGAAATATGCCTCGCGCAATCCAACTGAGCTTCCCAAGACTTTACAAGAACTTCTCGCGCAGATGAGTGACTGAAGAGCTTCAGAAGCATAAACTCGTGCAGCTCTCGCAAAGCTCAAGAGTAGACCACATCGCACAGTCTCGTGCAGTTCAAAGCAAACCTCTCTCAACCGCGCGCAGTTCGCTCAGAACGGTTGAGGAGAGAGAGCTTCAGAAGACTCTTCGCGCAGCTGTCGCGTAGTGTCTGCGAGATGTAAATATCAGAAGAGAACTCCTCACGCAGTTCTCACGCTATTCAAGAAGAAAGCATCCTCACGAAAATAGAGCCATCCTCGCGAAGACCACGGAACCTCGTGCAGTTCAGAACTCATTAAAGCCTCGCGAGGAAACTCGTAAAGTCCATTGTAGAAAAGTGATCGCGCAGTTCTCGCGCTATTCAAATCCATCCTCGCGAAGATCAACCCAGTGAATGTGCAGCTATCTCACGACTGCTTGAACTCTAATCCCATGACATCTGAGGCTTTGATGTCAACCTTGCGAAGCCCAATCCAGCGAGAGCGTAATTCTCTACCGCGCGACTGCCTGAAGAGCAAACGAAGGTAACCTCGTGACGGTTGAAGCTTCAATGTCAAACCATCCTCGCGAAGAGCAAGATCTACCACGCGACAAGTCTGGGAAATAATAGCTACCTAGCGAAGCTCTGAACTTCAACTTCCATTGCTTTAGTAGAGGACTTTCTGAGAATTTCCAATGATTAGGGCACGCACTCCCATGCTTAAATCTCCGTGCACTCTCCTCGAGGCATCCAAGGATCACTATTAGGCCACATGGCATCGTTAAAATTAGGGTTTCCTAACCCTAATGCGCCACCACACCACTGCTATATAAACCCATACTTAGCTTAGGTTTAGACATCTGGGGAATATCTCAGAACAGGTCTTGGAACACATCTCATGTCTTGGAGATTTGATGTGAGATCATTTTTTCTTTTCTTTTGTAGCTGTAAGTAGTTTTTCTTTTTCTTTTTCCTTCTCTCCATAGTCCAGCACTTGCTGGCTATGTCTTTGTATGCATTTTGAACTAGTTTAATGGCAGTTTGTAATAGGATTTTTACATTATGAGATTTGTGTTTGATTGTGATCTGCTATGTGCAAGGTTGCTGCCTCGTGATCCGCCATTGCTTTGGCTGTGATTCGAAGCAATGGAGGACTGATTCTAAGGGCCACTCAGATCCAAGTGACCTGTGTGTCTGGGCTATCATTGTCCTATACAGCCTTAGCCCCACCACAGGACCCACTAGATCTGAAATCCCCATGGGAGCTTGAGCTGGTAGCCTTGTGACCATGGTGGTGGCAGCGATATTCTTGTTTTGTCTTGGGCTCTGTGAGGAGGATAGCCTCTGGGATAGTCTGTGACCATTCAAATGGATAGGTTATAGCCTTAGGGTGATTCTAATCCACCGATTCAAGATGGATCCTTCTTCTCTGCATCTGACCTTGTATTAGCCTGGTGGGAGATTGTACAGAGGCAGACTCCCCTATATTAGTATAGATCTGCTATAAGATGTTAGATCTGATTTGGTTATAAAGATTGTAGGCTTGTGACTAGACCATTGTAGCCTCACTCAAGCAATGGACAACTAGATCGAAGGTTGTACTCAATCTCTTGCTGGTTCTATGTGTCTGGGCTATCATGGTCCTATACAGCCTTAGCCCCACACATAGAGCTTTAGAAGTTGAGGTTCCCTATGGAATCTTGAGCTGGTAGCCTGGATGAAATAGTCAATGATTAACTTGTTTTGACCCATCTCTGGATTGTGGTTCCCCTATGGGATAGTCTGTGACCATTTGAGTGGACAGGTTATAACCTTAAGGGATTGAATCATGACAGAGAGATGGGTTGGATTCTTTCTCCTCAGTGGTGATAATGTAGCCATTGGATAGGATTTCTATAACATCATATCTGAATCTGAGTTACAAAACTCCTCTGATCTAGGCTCAATAAAATACTTCTCACCATTTTATATTTATTTTCCACACTCCATCCGTCCTCTCAACCCTTTCTGTAGTTTAGACATTAGGCTACCTTAGGATCTGTAAACTAAGTGACCTTAAACTCCCTTCCCTTAAGGACTACCAGATCTGTAGTAAGATCTGGAGGGACTACTAAAGATGGCTCCCTTGGAGCTGTAGATCATCTTTCCCTGTGAGACAAACTCTTACTTATCAAAACTTGCCACAATGGACCCTGTATCTTGCAGGTCTAAGACTTCTCAGTTGTTCTGATTTCATCCCCTGTTTTATTGTGATTTTAAATTTCTTTTACCACAAACAAAAAAAGAAAGCACAGCTGGGGTAGCAACATATACTACTTTCGTTTCTTCAATAGTTTTTAGGAAATTATTGTGTCTCGATGGGGTCTAAATTTGTTGAGTTTGATAGAGTTCATGTGGGGTTGGTATGATTACTTCTTCTTCTGCAATTTGCTAATTTTTGAATTGAATGTATATTGTTTGAATATTTTCGATGAGTATGCTGCACTGCATGAATTCCTCCCTGTTGGGTACTAAGCCCTCGCGCATTCCAAATTGAGATTTGGGAAGCACTCGCGCAATGCACATAGAGTATTTATTACGCCGTCGCGAGCTTCAACAAATGCTGCAGAGCCTCTCGCACACTGCATTCTGCAACATCCATCATCGCGAGATTCCATTCCTATCTTGCGATCCCCTTGACCAGCTGCGCAAGTTACATGCATTTGTCATTTCCCACGTTGATTGCTGTAACTTTTCACTTCCCAACTCCCTCTCAATTAATTGCAGTAACTTGGATGTTATTACACCGATTCATCTTCCACCATCCTCGTCTTTAAATACACAGGGTGTCCCTTTTCATATTCATCTCATCCTTTCTCCTCTCACCCTAGCGGTCCTTCCCTAGTCCTAACAATGGCAGATGACAAGCCTAATGCTCTGCCTAACAAGTTTTATCCGATGTGGTTGGAACCGCCCCCACCTAAAGAGCCGGACCCCCTACAACCCCTCTGGGATGAATACGAGGAGGTTCTATAGATCCTGGTGAAGGAGGAGAAGGACAAGCACCAGCCAAAGAAGAAAAAGCAAAAGATAGAACCATCCCCATCCCCTGCCCCCTCCACTCAACCACTCCCACCACCTTCTCAGCCCCCACATCCATGTTCCCTCCCCCCTCTCTTCTTAGCAGTTTTCTTTTTGTACTTTTTCTTTTTTTTTTTTAGTCTTAATGAAATTTTCTTTTCCTGTTATTCTGTGAAGTTCTCTGTTTTTGTTTGTTTTCATTCTTGCTGTTTTCTTTTCTCTGATAATAAATTTGTTGCACACCCGCCTTTGAACCAGTGAGGACACTGCTCCTCAAAGGTTTGGGGGTGTGGCAGGCAGATCCTGCCAATGGAATAGTTAACCTAAGTGCAGCAGAATCATGTGAGTAATATGGAATGGAACCATGTTCACTGGAGAATCAGAAAAATAATGAAATTTAAAATTTTTTCCAAGACTTTAGACAGTATAAACTTTTAAAATTTCACATCTCCATGATTGGATCACCGAGGAAACTCACTTGTATCAGCACTTAGTGAGTCATTAGAGGGAGAAAAAGGTAAGGACATACTTAAGAATTCAAAGGAAGACCATAACCAGTGAGATATGGGCCCATGCAAAATTTATTATTATTTTTTTTTCTTTGAGGAGTGACGAAGGCAATTTCTTCTAGCTCTAAGGACTGGCTGAGTCACTGTGCTCACTAGAAGTTTGGCAACTCCAAGTTAAAACTACTGACAGCATTCATGAGACTTAGGAAAGGATCTAGGCCTTCTTTTGGACAGTTTGAGCCTAAACAGACAAACCTTAAGCAACTGCCCTTGTCCATACCCCCTTTGAGCCTTAAATCCTAAATTTCTTCAAAATACACCTGAGTACTTGCACCTGAACCTATGTATCTGATTTAACCTTACCCTCACTCTGAGAATTCAGAAGGTAAAGGAACAAGAGTTGAAGATGGACTAGCTATAGTCAACATTAGGTGAATAAAAGAAGAAGTACCTCAAATTCTGGCAGTATGGTAACTGAGAAAATGGTGGCATTTCATAAAAGCAAAAACAAAATAAAAAGAAGAAAAATGCATAAAAAAGAAACAAAAATAATAATGAAGAGGAGTAAGAGAGGAGTCAAGATGGAACTTTCATTGGAAAAATAGAAATCAAGAAGAGAAACTGATCACTTCAAATTTGAAAACCTCAACGAAGATGAAAGGAGCTGAATTAAAGAAGGTGAAGTCATGAATCACCTCCTTCACCTACTGATTTCTCAATTTTGAACCCCTTTTTAACCTTCCATTCTTTTTAACCCCACTCCGTAAGCCACATTACAGCCCAGTTAAAGCCCTTATGATCCAAAGTTGAGTGAGCTGTCATGTGGAGATCAAAAGTTATCCAATCTATGGTGAGGATCTGTCAATGATGCCAGAACTTCAGAGCTATGCCTATGCTCATGCTTACAGACCCATTTGGGGGATGTAACTGCTCTTGAGCTTGAGAGAAAATGAAACCCTCAACAGTTCTTTATGAGAGTATGCCCTGGAGAGTTTTGGGTCTGATATTGAATGCATTAAGTATGATCTACAACCTAATTTTTGATCCAGTGATGAGCTCCATGTTGACACACATGTGTAGTGTCTTTGGTGTAAACTGATTGGAAATGCTGTGCTTTCATGAGAAGTTTATACTATTTAAATTTCTGTGCAGCCAATGTGTTTGAATTTCTTATATTATTCAAGGGTGAACTAACTCTTTTTCTTGACTGCTCACTTGATAATAATGCATTTTTGTTAACTGTCTCACTGAGAAGTTTGTGGGTGTCTTCACTGAAAACCCTCAAGAGACTGCACTCCTCCACTAGGGATCACCTAGGGGTTTAAAAGGCTTGGTTCATATGCTAAATGTATTCGTGCTCCCTACGAAAGTGGCATTTAAATTTTGTAGTTATTTTAATGTAGCTTTGCTAAGGGACTAGCAAAGATTAGGTTTGAGGGTGTGTTAAGACCTGAAAAGTACCACTTTTCACCCCTTAACTTAGCCTTTGATTAGACCCTTAGCCATCTAATAAAGTTTTGTTAAGTGTTTTCTGTAGATAATAAACAGCAGTTCAATAAGGCCAGAAATCATGTTAAGGAGTCTGTATTGGCACCAGAAGTCCCTCAGAAGAATGAGCCATGAATCTAGACCTGAAGCAAGCCTCGCGCAGCTGATAAAGCTTCAAAGGATTCAGAAAACTATGCTTCGCGTAGTCCTCGTGAGCTTCCCAAGACTTCACAACAAGTGCTCGCGCAGTTGAGTAACAGAAGAGCTTCAGAAGCACAACCTCGCGCAGCTCTGACAAAGTTTAGGAGTAAATGGTAGCGCAGTCTCACGCAGTTCAAGAAGACTTGAAATCAACCTCACGTAGTTCAATCAGAATTGCTGAGGTGAGAGAGCTTCAAGAGATTCCTCACACAGCTGTCGCATAATAGCCGCGAGATGCAAATGTCAAGAGAACTTGTCGCGCAGTTCAGAAAATCCTCAAAGCTATCACGAGGCTCCTCGCGAAGATCTATCAAGAAAAGAAGTTGTCGCACGGTTCAGGAAGAAAGCAGCCTCGCGAAGTCAGAAGTTAGCCTCGCGAAGATCTATTGTGAAATGGAATGCTCGCACAGTTCTCGCGCTATTCACAAGTAGCAATCCAACCGTGCGAAGCCCAATCCAGCGAGAGCTTAACTACCTACCTCGCGACTGCTCAAAGCATTAAGAAGCTGCAGCCCCGCGACGTCTGAAGTTTTAATGTTAAACTCAACCACGCGAAGAACAGAGCTACCACGCGACAAGTTTGGGAATCGACTGCAACCTGGTGAACCTCTAAACTCTAACTTCCATCATTCTACAAAGGACTTTCTGGGAATTTCCAAGGATTAGGGCATGCACTCCCACGCTCAAATCTTTATGCACGCGCCCCGAGGCATCCAAGGATCATTAATAGGCCACGTGACATAGCTAAAATTAGGGTTTCCTAACCCTAATGCGCCGCCACACCCACTGCTATATAAACTTAAGCCTGGTTTAGGTTTGGGAGGCCGGGAAGAGTTCAGTTTTTGCTCTGTTTTGTTTTTAGCGTTGTAGTCTTGTTTTTCTGTAGCAGTAAGTAGTTTTCCTTTTTCTTCTTCTTCTCTCCATGGCCCAGCACTTGTTGGCCATGCCTTTGTATGCTTATTAAGATTAGATTAATGGAATTTATGATTGGGTGTTGTACTTTTATGGGATTCATGTGTTTGTGAGTTGCTCTGTGCAAGGCTGCTGGCTTGTGATCCGCCATTGCTTTGGCTGTGATTCAAAGCAATGGAGGACTGATTCTAAGGTGCCATTCAGATCCAAGTGACCTGTGTGTCTGGGCTATCATGGTCCTATACAGCCTTAGCCCCACCACAGGACCCACTAGATCTGAAATCCCCATGGAAGCCTGAGCTGGTAGCCTTGTGACCATGGTGGTGGCAGCAATTTTCTTGTTTTGTTTTGGGCTCCGTGAGGAGGATAGCCTCTGGGATAGTCTGTGACCATTTAAGTGGACAGGTTATAGCCTTAGGGTGAATCCAATCCGCCGATCCAAAATGGATCCTTCTTCTCCGAGCCTGAGCTTGTAGCTTGGTAGGAGATTGTACAGAGGCAGACTCCCCCATATTAGTATAGACCCGCCATCAGATGGTAGATCTGATCTGGGTATGGAGATTGTGGGCTTGTGACTGGACCATTGTAGGCCCACCCAAGCAATGGACAGCTAGATCTAAGGTGGTACTCAATCTCTTGCTGGTTCTACGTGTCTGGGCTATCATGGTCCTATACAGCCTTAGCCCCACACATAGAGCTTTAGAGGTTGAGGTTCCCTATGGATTCCTGAGCTTGTAGCCTGGATGAAGTAGTGCCTACAATGATTAACTTGTTTTGACCCATCTCTGGAGTGTGGTTCCCTTATGGGATAGTCTGTGACCATTTAAGTGGACATGTTATAACCTCAAGGGATTGGATCATGGCACGAGGATGAGTTGAATTCTTTCTCCTCTTTGGTGATAATGTAGCCATTGGACAGGATTTCTATACCAGCAGATCTGGATCTGAGTCATAAATTCCAGTAGATCTGAACCCAATAGGATACTGCTCACCCTTTTATATTTATTTTCCCTCACTCCATCCATCTTCTCAACCCTTTTCTATAGTTAGTTCATTAGGCTACCTTAGGATACTTAGAATAAGTGACCCTAAACTCCCCTCCTTTTAGGACTGCCAGATCTGTAGTCAGATCTGGAGTGACTACTAGAGATGGCTCCCTTAGAGCTGTAGATCACCTTTTCCTGTGGGACAAACTCTTACTTATCAAAACTTGCTACAAATGGACCATGTATCTTGCAGGTTTAAGATTTCTCAGTTGTGCTGATTCCATCCCCTATTTTACTTTGATTTTAAATTGCTTTTACCACCAACAAATAAAGTAAGCACATCTGGAGATCGCAGCACCCTCCTAAGAAATCCCTAGATGTGAAACCGAAACCTATGAATGATGACCTATATAACCACTTACTATCTATCGCTCACCCTCTAACACTAACTATGGGATAGGGTAACCACTACCAACGGTAGAATCCCGATATGCGACTAATATGACTTTACAGCTTTCCTGGTTTTGGTAAACAATATCAAGTAATTTCCTCATCACTAATTCATAAAAACATACATGGTTCTCATAAGCCCAAAGTGCTCACAAACATCAAGGGAAGCTCCATTGCACCTTGACGTTGGGGCATTTTTTTAATTTTCAGAAGAAGAGGCAGCCTTAAGCCCCTGCTTGTTCATGAACAGATGCAGAATAATGAAGCCATCACCTTAGAGAGATCGTCGAAGGTATCGTACTTCCTATTCAACTATGCTCCTACACTAGGGCATTTTTTTTAGTTTTTTTCAGTTATTTGCTTTCCCTGTTGCATTATTTCCCTTTCCTTATAATGAAAAGTACAAAAAAAGAAAAGAAAGAAAGAAAAAAGAAAAAAAAAAGAGGAAAAAAATGAATGCCCCCCGTTTTATTACCAGACCTTAGTCTGAGACACCTCCCCCCTTGACAATCAGCAAGGAGGAAACAAAATTACTAATAACTTTATCCTTATGTGCCGATACAACATAACCTTTTACAATTACCGGGCCAACTCAAGGAGCATCCGAGTCCTAATAATAGGCGACGGTGCCCACGACAACCAGCAAAAGAATAAAAGGTAACAACAAAAGAGGAGCAAAAGATAGGTACGCCTAAACCCAAAAGATCTCTATATATATCAAAATTTTCTTTACAACTTATCACCAGGGGCATACCCCTTGTATATACAATAAACACAAAAGGAAAAAATGCCCTACTCCCTCCGTTGCCTCTACGAGGGATACTTATCACCCTCTCCAGCATCATCAACCTGAGGACCAGGAACCTGGTCCACAGAGGCCTCAGCTGAAGCCCGAGGCCTAGATGGAAGCCTCCTCAAAGAGGAAGGTCTAGCAACAAAAACCCCCTCGCTAGCCTTGGTAGAGGCCCACCTAGACAGCGAACACAGAGAGCCAAAGGCAAACATAGGCCCAAGAGCTGAGTCTGCCTGAGCATACGCCCTCATACGCTCGCGGGATTCTCTACGGATCTCCGCCAGTGAGCCACTGGCCCTCAAGCTAGACCTCGGGAGGTGATCAACCATCCCTCGCACTCTCCCCCTATCCTCGACAGCTCGTGCTGCAAAAGCTCGATCGTCATCTACATCTCAGCACACACGACTGCCTGAGCACTCTCTAGCTCTGCTGCCCCAGTCCTCCTCTCAACCGTGAGGTCCATGGTCAACTCCTGGAGATGACGCTCAGTCGTATCAGAAGAAACCTCACAAACCTGAGCGAGTTGTACCTCCAAACGTAAGTGCTCTAGCTCACGCACCTGCATAAGACCAAGGCTAAGAAGATGGATCTACATAGCAAGAAATAGAGCAAGAATGATGAAGACATACTAGATCAATGCGCTCCTAAAGAAGGGGCTCTACCATAGTGACAGTAACTGGATCAGCTAGAGGTGTTGGTGGCACAGGAGGAGCCTCAGGCATAGATGGCTGCAACATAAAACCCGAAAGGAAAACACGTAAGATAATATTACGACTAGCAAATCGAAAATGAAATATAACTACAATATACCTGAGTAGGGATGGGAGTAGACTCCTGAGGGGGAGCCCCGGGGGCAAACTTAGGAACCACCTGGACAAGAATCAAACCAACCAACAGAACGTGTCAGATAAAACCAAATTGATAAGATCAAACCAAACTAATATGCACACACTGTACCTGATTCTCAGGGCGTAAAGAGCCAGCTATTGCCTCCCATGGCTGGAAGTCCTCGACGATCTGACACTGAAAAGCACATACCACAATGTTAGTAAATCACTGCACGACACATATCCAGATAACTCAAAAGTCTTAATAAACTCACCTAGTGCTCTAGCTCAGCCTGAAGCTGAGCTATCACTGGGTCCTCCAGACTAGAAGATGCAATTGAAGAAGGGTCAAATGCTGGAGCAGACACCCCAACACTCGCTAACCCTGACCTCTTCAAACACGACACACAACAAATGCATTAGAACAAACAACACTAACGATTAATAAAACCAAGTTAATATAAATACTCACCAGCCAGTTAATCTCTGAACAGAGGTTGGCCTCTACCTCACGACTAGCCTGCTGCTGACCTCGTAGCACCCCAATCATCGCCGCCTGACTGGCGACCTCACCCTCCCTCTCAGTCTAGCCAACACAAGAGAAGTAAAATGAAGCAATGACATCAAACTAACTAGAAACCAAATAAATACACATTAACAATTAAATCCAACTCACCAGAGATCGTCGGGTCTCCACCAACTGAGCCCTCAACTCGTCCTCTGCTGCCTTGGCCTGGAAGACGGAGTCTGTCAAGGAGTGTAACATCTCCTCATCTAGTCGAGGAGCACCTCCCATCTGTTCCATCACCTGGTGTAGGGCATCTAATGCTCCACGAAAACTCGCGCAGAGGTGACCCTCCTCTAGTGTGACCAACCTCTCCCTCAGTGCTGAGGCAGGCGCAGGATCACCAATAGCAAAAGAATCGCTCCCGTGGAAGGGACGTAAAAGTTTCGACCACTACTATGATCCCGGAACCACCTCGCGAACTCATGGGCATCTGCCTCATTGCGTGCCCCAATAACCCTCGCCCCCTCAGCTCTAAAATCAGCAATCTCAGCCTCCATCCTGAAAGCAATGTTTCGGCCAGGGGGATCGGTCATCCACTTCGCCACCCTGTGGCAAATCTCCAAGGGGACTCCCTAAGGGAGTTCCAATAGCCGAGCTACTCAAGAAATGTGGATACGCTCCACCTTCTCAAAGAAATGGACCCAGATGTCGACATCGAAGAAGCACTGGCCAGATTGTGTCACCGGCTACTCGGCATCCTCCTCGGTTGCATAGGGCCTCTAAATCACCAACAACCAGAAATAAGGAAATAATCATCAGTAGATCCAAAGCCTAAAACTTAAGCACTTAAATAATTTAAACAACCCATACCTGCCCCGCGTGCATATCCTCAAAGAGACTTCGCACGATCAGCAAGCCTGAATATCAACGACGGCGTCCCAATGCTTGCCGCCACACTTGCATCTGTGGGAACGTGACAGTGATCTCCGCTAGGACTCGCCAATGTAAGAAAGGGAAGTGATCATACGCCCAGAACTAAACACACAAACACCAAAACTATCACTAAAATGAAAGATTGTGGAACTAAGACCATGAAGAAACCAATGATTAATAAAAACTCACCTACAAGAAAGGAAGAAAGCCTCCGATGGTGGGGGCGCCCCTCCCTCTATGGTATATTTGATCATAGAGGTGCTCCAATGCTGCCGAGCCCCAGGCATAGGTGGGGACTCACTCCAAATCCCTAAGGAGCGTCAGAAACAACCCAGTGACACACCCCCGAGTAGAAGAAGAAAATAGTACTGCCCCAAGGAAGTGCATCCAGAATGCACAGAGCACACGATCTGCCTCTACCCCCGACTCCACAATAGCCTGTCGGTGTGCCATCATATCGCGACGAGCCTCAAATTTTGCTCTCAGCTCCGAATGCCGTCTTGGAAGGACGAAACCGCTGGCAGGTGAAACGAACCTATCCCAGTCCAAACCGACTGAAACGATATGTTACTCTAAGAATCTCCTCGCATATAGCCCGATAGTCCCCCTCCATCTGACCGGTCACTGGCTCCCCCTCGAACCTAAAACCAGTAATGCAAACCCAATCCTCTGGGGTCGGCAACATCAGTCCAACTAGGAAGAGTAGTGCCTGCTGCTCATCCCTCCACCTCTTTAAGATCGCCCCGATCAGACCACGGTCAACTTGGAAAAGCTCAAACTCTAGAATCGACCCAAAGCCGAAAGCCACCAACCACGCTCAATGGAACTCAGGCAAGGCACGAAACCAAGCGTGGGACTCGGACCATGCAGTGCTGATAGCCAGCAATGGGGGCACCTAATGAATGATAAACAACAAGAATAAAATAAACGAATAAAGCTAACACCTATGACTACACTAAAAACTAACAAAGACTACAAACAACAAGGAAACCTAATCCTAGTAAAGCAAAGCAATAAAACATATAACCACAAACATGAGAGATAATCTACGAGAAGCACGCCAAACATGATTAAGACATAACAAAAAAATAAACATGACCTAGAGCTAGATATAAAACATGATGCATGAATGCACACGCACACTACACTAGATTCAGGTTCGATATAAATTAAAAGGGTTTCCAGATCCTAAATATCTATGTTATAATCTAAATGCCTATGTAATGAAAGAAGACTCTTGCTTACGGGTACCTACCTAGTCTCACGCAAAGAACTCCTCCAAAGGAATGGGTATCGCACCCTCACCCTGGGGCAAAGCATCATCATCCTCATCCCCCTCGTCGCCACCGTTTGGTGTGACCTCCCTCACAACCATCTTGGTATCACCCTCCACCTCGGCCTCAGTGCCAATACAAACCTCAGAAGTCTCACAGACCTCCCCTACCATCATCAACTCCAACTCGGAAGCAGCCAAGTCAAGTCTGTCACTACCCCCATACTCCATCTCAGAAGCAAGACCTCAAAAAACTAAGAATGGAAGAAATCGTGCCCGAAACGGACAGACAGATTGCAAAATATCACAAAAACACAAAAAACAAGGCACTAGAAAGCAGGAAAAGCAGAGACTCAAGAAGAAACCAGAAAGCGTGGGTGAAAAATGAAAAGTTTTTTAGTTTATATAGAGTGTCACCTAATTAAGCACCTGGAAGTGCGCGCTGAATTGGATTGAGCGCCTGAACACTGGCACATAATCTTGATCGCGTGCATAAAACTAAGCGCACATCGTTTCGTCGCCCGCCCAAAATCCAATCGCGCGCCTAGACTCCCGCGTGCAATTTCAAAAGTCACTCACATAGTGACCGGTTGACTCTTCTATTATGCGAATGCCACAGAGCGCATAATTGGAATGGACACTCGTACCCAGACGTTAAATTGAGCCTATACATATCAATTGTGCGCACCCTCCTGGCGTGCAATCCAATTAAACTCCTTGGTCGCTGTGCGCAATTACCCAGGCACAACAGCAATATACTTGGCAGCAGCAGCTAAGTTTAGGACTATACCTACAGCCCAGGGCTTACACTCCGAAAATTGAAAAAGAGAGATGCTTCTCTACATACTTACAAATTCAAAAGCTCACCGCCGCTGAAAATACCTAAACGCACCTAAATCCGTCAGAACTCAAACCAAACCGTCACTAACCAAACTAAAACATAAGTAAACACTTCACATCTCAAAATTTATTGACCGAATCGGAATACACTAAATTAATTAAACCGAACTAAATTAGCTAAATTGAATCAAAATTACAAAAATGCTCTTTTCCTAAATGCCAAAATTATTACAAAATACACTGAGGGCATCCCCTCTGAATATACAATAATACAACCCTAAACAAAATTAAACCAAAGAAGAATTTTAATTTAGAATAAACACCTAAGGACACCCAATAGTCGATGCAAACGCCCACGAAGAGCCATTGCAAAAACTCCCCAAAGGAAGGCTGATTAAAGAACAACACACAAAGCCTACCAAGGAGCAACTACCGTCGGTCACGGCAACTCTAGCATGACTATTTCCATTTCTTTCCTTCCACCAACCTTTGGCTCTTCCATCTCTTCCACCAATAGGGTGGCACTTCAGATCAGATTAACTTCATCAACCCTAGCACCACCTTGAATTCCCAATACCGCTCATCCTCAAAATATAAATACAATAAAATAATATACAATAAATAATTTCAAACCTTTTTTGGTATAATACCCAGGATACAAAATAATAGGGAAGAAAAGGCATTAAAATAAAAATTTGTCCCCAAATTACAATACAAAAATTTTACAAGTCCAAAACAAAATAAAACCTAAGCCTTTAGCCCCCTATTTATAACCTATACTCCACAAGTTGACAAGTGTTTCATTTTAAAACACCCTTCATCTAATTTAATCCAAACCAGGCTCATACCCTCCTAAAAGACCACAATCCGTGAGAAACTTAAATTAACCAATAATCACACAACACTTACCCTTCAAGAAACACAAATCCTCCCCAAAAGTAGATAAACCAATAGGATTGAAACATCTAACACCCACCTAGACTCTAGGAATTAAACTCACCCCCTTTTGACAAGTGTCACTTTGAACTAAAACAAACCAAACTTATACCTTAAACAAAACAAATCTCCTAAAATGAAATTCTAACCACAAGAAAACCTTAAACCCTTCGAATAAATCGGATAAATCCTATGTAAATTAAAGAAAATCTTGGTTAAAATCCTAATCAATAAAATAAATCTTAAAACAAATCATAAAATAAATTCTAAATAAAGTAAAAGAATTCTTAATAAGTCAAGTAAAGAATAAATCAAAACCCTAAATAAAGCACACTAAACAAAACTAAATAAAATAAAATTCTAATAAAATCCTAATTAGACAAAATTCTAAATAAAGTTAAATCCTAAACCAGGTAAGCCAAAAAGGTTAATCCCATTAAATTCTGAATAAAAAGATCAAATAGACACCTAAATAGGTCAAATTAAATTAATGCTCAACACGAAACAAGATAAACAATAAACATTAATAGAAAAAAAACAATAAACAAAACACCTTTTTATTTACGAAATGGAATTTTAAATCTGTCACCAGAGGCATACCTGATGAATATACAATCCAAAACAAAAGCTTAGAACCTAACCTACAACCTAGTGCCTAACACAGAGCCCAAAATGAACACAAAACCAAAATTGGAAGCACGGAGCATCCAGTCAGAAGTAGTAGAAAGGTGAGGAGAGGATTGGTTGGGGAACAACCTTTCCATCCATTTGGAGGACTTCCCTCCCGCCAACTTCACCTCCTAAAAATAATGAAGGATGCATACCATCCCCCTATTTCCGATACATCCCAAGCCGTAGCTGCATCCCCGTTTCGAAGCAACTTTAGGATGAAGAACCCACGAGACAATGAAGACTGAAAGAAATGACATTGGAATAAGGAAGTCATGCCACAGTAAAGATACACTATACTCGTTCGCTCGGATAACAAGAGAGAATGAAGAAAAATAAAGCAAATTCGGGTATATATAGGCACTTGCCTAATTAAGCATCGAAAGCCTAGCGCACAATCTAATTCAGCGTAGGGATAATAATGCGGAAACCAAATCGCGCGCGCCAGAGAGGTCACGCAATTGAACGCCGTTCACCCTAAAGACCCGATGAAATGATCCCATGCTTGGAAATATCATGCATAATCAAATCACGCCCATAAGGACACGCGGAATTCGGAAAGTCATCCACGCACCTTCCCCTGGTGGATGGGTGACGCTCCAATCACGCAGCCATATAGAGACGCAGAATGCAAAAAGTCATCCGTGCACTCTGCCCTAGTGGCCGGATGACGACCCAATCACACACATAGAATCCAGCACGTAATTGGATTACACGGACATGTATAAACACGTAATTACTCTTTGAACCTCTCATTTGCGTGCACCCAACCAACCGCGTAATTTGATTAGGCGCCCATATTCACGCGTGCAATATACGCATTAAGCACACGTCCTCAACAAAGACTCAACAGAACAAATGTACAAGAACACACGTCCTACTACAACACACACGTAATCACCTTGGTTCATCCCAAACCAATCAAGGTGAGGACATCTCCTCGGAGTCCCATCGCATGATCACAACTATACTACTAACCCAACTGCAACTGAATCACCCCTCTGACAAGCTACCATGAATAAACATCCCACAGCGATCAAGGATCTTCCCCAGAGTCTCAACGCGTACTCACAAATACACATGACCACTCCCTGATATCCACCGCACTAAACAAGTCGATAAAGATAAGATAAAATCATCACTCATAGCCCCACCACTAAAAACACAGTCTCATAGCAACAGAAAGTGAAAATTAATGATGACGAAGTAGCCAATTATGCTACTTGTCCCATTATGATCAAAGTCACACTCCCTAGTCCCATCGCGTGACCTCTTCACATCAACATCACAACAGAACACACACAACCAATGCTATACCAATGCCTAAGATCGTTTGCTTAAATCCGTCGCACCATCATCTCCCCATCGCCTCACCAAAGCCTCACCACTGACCTCACATGCTACGCAACCAAGGGAAGGCTTGGCCAATGTCCCATCTCGAAGAGCTAAGGATGAGCCTCTCGAAAATCCCATTTCTAAGACCAAAGGCCATGTCCTATCGCGATCTTAAAATGTCAGCATCGTCCCATCACGACAGCCAAGGAGTCACTAGACCAACACCCCATTGCACACTCACAAACACGTCCCATCGCGATGCAGCTACAACCTGATCTTGTCATATAACCCAAGATCTACCAAAGAAAGAAATAAACATAGCTTTCCCTATCACATAACCACCAATACCCCATTTCCAATTACACTTCCTTGAAATACCATCACGACCTGCCACAACACATAACGAAATGGGAGGACCACCAATGTCCCATCGTCAGCTACGCCTCCCCAAAATCTCATTGCGTTACTCCACCTAGCAAACAAAAGGGGGCGGCTCATCCAACACCCCATCATAAAGAGATGGACCTCCCTCTAAATGTCTTACCATAGCAATCATCACGTCCCATCGCAATTAATCCCTGATGACTTGTCATGCGAAAGTTACCAGACTCCATAGCAATAGAAATACATGACTACTGGCAAAAGAGAAGAGATATTTCTCTAACGCGCCATAGCACCCATCGACTACCAAGTCCCGTTGTGAACCTTTCATCACGCACTTCGAACATCCCATTGCAATGACAAGCCATCAACCCCAACTACAACAATCAGGATAAGGGAGGATAAACCCTTTGATGTCCCATCACGTGACCCTGCACAACAAACAGAATGAAGGGGAGCCAATGAATGTCCCATCGTAGACCACACCCCTCTAAAATGTTCTGTCACGATGCTCGCAGCAAGATAGGAAGCGGCACAGGAAGTCACCCTGACAACACATAAACATCAACAAGAAGGCTTTGAGTTCATGTAGAAAAATTCACACAAAAACTCAGTAGCCTGAAATCGATAAATCCCATTGATACGAACAATGTAGGTGGTTAGTCTACCTCCAGATGCTTCTGTCCCATTACTTAACCTTACATGCCTGGCAGAGGTGACTCAAATTAGAAGGAGAAGAAATGCTATGATGTCCCATCTCAACGCCACCACAACAGTCGGATAGTCCTATCGTAAGCAAAAGCCTCCCACCAACAAATCAGGTAAGTAAGCACCCCTTTCTACTCGATATTTCCTATAAAAATATAGTTAGATAATATTAAGTTAATCATTTTCAAAACCCATCTCTTTCGACTCACGAATAACTGTAGTCCTCCCATAATAGAAAATCATCAGTATTTGTCGAGAAGGTCAGACGGAGCATCCGGCATACCAAGTATCGTCATGACAACCACACAAATGGTTGGGTCTCCAAATCTCGTACTGGTGGATCTGCCCAGTGACGTCTCGAAAGCCACATTTTTGATAGTTTTACAATTGAATGGATCTTAAGTTAAAATCCCCAAATTTCCAAATATATATATATATACTTTCAAAAGCAAAACATAAAATATAATAAACAATATTAAATAAACCTCATATCTATCAAAATTCACTCTAATCAAATCCTTCCCCTGGGAAACCGAACACTAAGTATACTTACCTCTGAGAAATCAGAAAATTTCCACTGAAAAGGGACGCCTCACGCGCCATTGGTGTGATCAATGGCACGCCTGGTTTGGCATGACATACGAAAGCCTTAGCCATTACATTATAATACATCCTATTATCCGGTCTCTGAACCTTGTCTCTGGACATTCGTCTGACGCCCCCCGGTACCTCAACTGCATCATTTTCCCGCTATTTGAATGCCCCTTTAACAAGTTGCGCTATGCGATGGGATGCCTCTTGCACCCGCAGATGAGAAAATGATGATTCTCCTATCGTTTGACTGCCCATTATAGCAGGCTGTGACACGAGACGGGATGCCCCTTGCACTTGCAGATTAGGATACGCTGACTGCCCCCATTGATTTCTACTCGTAGTAGGTCGCGATACGCGATAGGATGCCCCTCGCATCCACAACAAGGAATTCGCCTTTTGATAGCTACCACTGAGCTCCCGAATGCACCATTTTAGCTTGTGCTGATAGATAAGAAAGTTAAGCATCTCATGTCAGCATCCCAATCCACATTTGTGATTTCCCTAAAGAAACGAGAAGGCACCCTCGGAAGAGGGGTGTCTACTTCTTCGATGCATTCTTACTTCGCAAGAACGTGCCAAAGAGGGGCATTTGTAGACACCTTAATTTTGCCCTCTTAGAGTATACAAACCTATTTGGTCTACCTTTGACCCCACCCACACCTATCAGGAAGGACTTACCTTCTTTGAAAGTTTTTTTTTTAAACCCTAACACGGGAACAGTATACTAAAACAATAGTATACGTTTGAACATGGGCTGAAATAATAGTCTCGTGATTCAAACTCGGTTCAGCTCGGGCAAAATCCTGAATTGCACGCCCATACAAGTGCACGCAATCCGATTGCACGCCCCTTCTATGGCAGCAATTAGTCTCACATAGACCAGGTTTGTCCTCCCGTGACCCGCCTTAGAATCAGATTGCGCGTGGTAAATAGTATGCGCAATCCAATTGCACGCCAAACCACTGGCACGCAATTAGTCCAATATGGACCAGCCTCTACCCTTCTAGAAGCCGCCTTAGGGCCTTTGTAGACACCCAAATTTTGTCCAAGGCTCGATCGAAACACCTTTCGAAAAAGGTGCAATTTGGAGCTTTTGATGGCCTATATGGAACCCTTAGGAATCACCCCAAAACTTTAGGAATCACCCTAGATCCCTTAGGAACCTACCTCGAACCTTAAGAAAACAATCCCAACCCTTAGGGATTTGGGGCAACTAATAGTTGCGCCAGTAATAAACTTTACCTGACGCAACTAATAGTTGCGTCAGGCCAATCCCCCCTATTTATAAGCCTGACGCCACTAATAGTTGCGCTAGATTCAAATGTGGGCCCCACCCTCGCGAGCCAACTTCCAGCACTGGTCTACACTATTTTACTGTGCATTTGCCTGGCGTAACTAATAGTTGCGCCAGGCATATGAACAGTGACTATTGGATTTTGCCTCGAATTTCATGTTTGGGTTTGACTTGTTGACCACCTTGACCTTTGGGGTGCATTTTGCTAGCTTTATTGTACCCTTTTAAATCCTATTTGCACCCCTTTAAGTGGCTTAAGGCCTCACCCCATCATCCACCATTGGAGGACCTTTTCACACTCTTCAAGGCTCCAAAAATACTAAGAAACCTTAGATATTGAGTTACCTAATTCTTAACCTTGTTTAGCCTCTAAACACCCTCCTAATCCACCCATCTCCTATAAATAGAGCCCCCCACCCCTTGGTTTAGGGGTTGAGAATTTTGCTTAAGTGAGAAAGAGCTCCAAGTGAGAAGTTCTTCCTCCCTTTGGTGCACTATTTTTACCTAAATTCCATAATCCAAAAAACCCTCCCCAAGCTAGCTTTTACATCCAAAACATTTAGCCTAGGTGTGTGTGATCCCCTAGCCTCTCTTCTCCCTCTCTTAGCTAGTAAGCCTTGGTGGTTAGAACCCCTTTTTCCACCATTCAAGCCTTTAAAAGCTCATCAAAGCAAGCCACGCAAGGCTCCTCTATGGTGCTACAAGGGCCCGAGGGCTCCGGCTCTCCCCTTTCCTTTCCTATCTCTTTTCGGCATTCCCTACCCTCTTATTTGTATCGTTACGCCGACAAATGTTCGGTAGGAACGGAGGGGCACAAATAGGATTGGAGGCCCATTTGGGCAAGAGAAAGCCATTTTCTTTTCTTTTGTTTCATTTTATTTTTAGCCATAAGTAGAGACCGCGCTAAGCAGGTTGATCGGGTGCCTAACACCTTCCCGATCAATAACTGAAGCCCCTACCCAAGAGCCTTTGGTGTGGACCGGATTCAGAGTCATATTTTTAGCACTTCGGTGCTCATAAAAATGAACTAGGTATCCTAGGACACCAAAATCTCTGAGTGGCGACTCTATATTTTCGTTAGAGAGCGCATCGTCGTGACGGGATCGTCTCGATTCCTACGGTTGCACAGATGGCGACTCTGCTGGTGACCAACTTGTAGAGCTTCCCCTTGAACTTGGCCTTTTTATTTTTGATTTTTACTAACCTTTTATTGCTATTTTTTATTTTATTTTTACTCGCCCCTTCGATTAAGTCATTTTACTTACCCCTACTTTTACATCATTTACATGCCTTAGCCGATCGGCGGGCTTACTTCCGCATTTGTCCTTTATTTTTCTTACTTTTCCGTCATTTTAGTGCTTTAGCCGATTGGTGGGCCTACTTATACACTCATATTCCATCAGTGGACACCGGCTCGTAGTGGCGGCATGGGATAATCACCCCCGGTCTTTAAACTAAAGAAAACTTCAAAAAAAAATAAGAGAAAAGCTTTGAAAAAATTAAAATTGAACCAAGTTAGGGAGCTTAATTAATTTGGTTTTACAGGGTAAATTTTGAAAAGGGTTGGGATTAGGCAAACACACAAACACCCGGGTCTTAGTACGGCGGCAGCCCTTAGTGGTGATGATAGAGAAAAGTCCCAGCCACCTAGTATCTTAGAAGGTGCATGCGTCGGAGGTATATCGGGTGGGTTCCTCCTCCGAAGTTTAAAACCCTTGGGGGAGCGCACTAGTAAGTTATATCGGACTCAAACCCTTTAGTTGCGGTGAGGAGCGGATCGATCACCGAAAAACTGCTCAATTCTCGTAAGCCCAGATTCCACAAAACCTAAAAAAGTGACTCATTAGGGGCTGTTGTTGCTGCTGTCATAACATTCTGGAACCCCCATTTTTGCTTGGCGCAAGTATTAGTTGCGCCAGGGCAAAATTTGGAAATTTATAACTGGCGTAACTAATAGTTGTGCCAACTTTAAAATCCCAACTTTTACCTTGGTGCAACTAATAGTTGCGCCAGTGTAAAAGGGTTCCCCTGCAACCTAGGTGCATGTATTAGTTGTGCCAGGCCTGTTTATCAGCCCACCAGCCAGAATCCTTGGCCCTTTTCACATCTCGAGTTTCTCAATTAGTGTGCTTAGTGCCTTGTTTGGGCCCCGCCATCTCCGACACCCAATACGCCCCCGCCGTCAAAAGAAGGCAACTTCTTTTTGGCTCATCTCAGGGGATCAGATTGTTTGCCTCAATTTTTGTGCCTTTAATAGATCGAAGGTTCCCCTTTGATTCTTTCGAAGTGCATCGGAATCATCACCGCGGGTCTTAAATTAAGGTACGAGGGCCACCTAAAAAGGGAGTTCCAAGGCCTCGAAACCTTTGTTTTCTAAAAAACTCTTTCAAAAAATTATATATATATATATATATAATAAATCAAAAACCAAAAAAAAAATGGGGTTTGTGGTGTCGGCACAACGGCATCATCTTGCCCTCCGCCGTCCGGCAGGGGAAGGAGGACTTTTGGGCCTTACCCAAGGCACCCTTATCCAACCTGTTCCCGTAGAATGTCGTGGGTAGTGGACCTGACTTACGCCGATCCTGACTCATCCCCGCCACATTCTCCAACTCACTCCCATTCGGGAGAAGTTCTTTCAACCATCCCCCTCACCCAACCCCCCTTTACCGTCACCGGCCAATTCGGCGCCCCCATATTCCCAACCATTACCCCCCAAAATATCCAAAGTCCTACCCCCATTCTCCATCTTTTGCCCAAACCATGCCCATGCCAAATCCGACTCATTTCCCATCCACACAAAACCCAAACCCATTTTCCCAATCCACATCCATGCCCCAATTCCCTTCATCCCCCTATAGACCCGATCCACCCACATTCACATACACCACTTCCGCCCTATCCGCCCCCTCGCAAAATTCCCCATCCATCAGGGTCATGCCCATTTTTACCGAGGCCATGCCCAACTTTCCTCATCCCTCCTCATCATGCCCCCCATCATCCTAAAACATACCCAATACATCCCCTCATCCACCCCATACCCCCCACCTACCATGGTCATGCCCGATTATACCGGGGCCATGCCCAATTTTTTCGCCACCTGCATCCCATCTATACCCCATCATCCCTTAAATCCCCCATCTCCATCCAAGCCTATTCCATGTGGAAGGCTTCTCAAAACACCCCCCCTCCTCCTTCACACCCCATGTCCCTATACCCGTCTCACACCCTAGCCAATCTCCATGCCTCACTCCCCCATGACTCCCATCAACCCCCCATAATCCACACCACCCAAACCCCCATTACCCACTTACCCCAAGCCCCATTGGCCCAAATCTCTTTTTCTCACATATATCAGGGGCCCATGGCCCAATACCCCACCACCCAAACCTACCCAGGGCCCAAGGCCCAGACCCACCAAGGGCCCATGTCTCAGACCCATCAAGGCCCACTCAGTCGGACCCATCAAGGGCCCATGGCCCAGGCCCATCAAGGTCCATTAGGTCAGACCCACCAAGGGCCCATGGCCCAGACCCATCAAGGCCGATTGGGTCAAACCCCTCAAGCGCCCTTGGCCCATACCTACCCAGGCCCACACCCACCAAGGGCCTGTGACCCAAACCTACCAAGGGCCCATGGCCCAAACCTATCAATGGCCTGTGGCCCAAAATGGCCAAGGGTTCATGGCCCAAACCCAAACCCCACACTCATACCTTCCACAATACCCCCAACATTTAACCCAACCTTCACAGTCGGGTCAAACCCATGCCATACCTCAAACCCAATTCTCCCATGGCCCCACACTCCAAGGCCATCTCCAAACCTTCCCCCATACCCAATAGCCCTATGTGGCCCCACCTCAAAACCAAATTCTCATCATCCAACAAATCTTTCCTCACCCCCAATGGGCTCACCCAATCCCCACTCATGTCATTCCCATCCAACCCATGTAACAACAACTGGAGAATCCTGCCCTCGCTGCACACTATGCCGACCAGCAGTATGAAGAGGACGAGATTAGGAATAGCGGGGCCTATGCTGGGGCTTTGACCAGTCTCAACCCTCCTCCCATAATTTCCCACCCCCTGGTGGCCCAGAGTGAAGTCCAACTGACGGCTAAGAAAGCAACCTCTGTGTCAAAAGAGGCAGAACAGCTGAAATAATAGTTAGACAAAATACAAAAGTAGCTGATGAAATTGGGTGGTGCTAAAATCCATGCCACGGACTTCATAGAGTTATGTCTGTTCGCTGAGGTCCCCCTGCCCCTCAAATTTAAAATGCTAGCCTTCGACAAATATAATGGCACTGGCAATCCTATTGCGCACCTAAAGTCCTACTGTGGGGACATGTGCCAATACAGGGAGGACGAAAGACTGCTAATAAGATTCTTTCAAAAGAGTCTGACCGAGCCGACTTTAAGATGGTTCACATCTTTAGAACTGTCTATGATGAAAATGTGGAGGGACTTGACGTATCTCTTTCAAGAACAGTATGTCTACAATATTGACATTGAGCCGCGTAAGTCTGACTTTGCCCGTTTAAAGCAGAACCAGAACGAGACCTTCAGCGACTATTTGGGGCGATGGAGAGCATTGACAGCTCAGGTTAGGAACAGAATACCTGATGATAAATAGATAAAGATGATTTCAAAGAACACTCTGCCAGTGATTTCAGACTTTTTGGTATATCAGCAGCAGACCAGCTTTGCTGATCTGGTGAGAAATGCAAACCGATGCGAGGACGCCATCAGGGAGGGGCGTCTAAATAAGAATATGCCGAGTGGACCCAGTGGGGTTAGAAGATATTCAGAGTAAAGGAATGAGAAGAGAACAAGGAGCGATGTCCAGAACGTAATCAATACCCGGCCCAATAACAATACAACCCCGTTTTAATTTCAAGCTACCCCACGAGCAGACGCAAAGAGTGGGTAATGGGCAAGGAATGCAAATGACCCTGAAATAGAGGAGAGCCCATTACGACCGAGTCTTCACACCTCTGGGGTAATCCTTGAGTGTACTTTCACCCCTGTTAGTAGAAAAGGGATTAGTGGCTATCCGCCAACCACAACCTCCTCCTCACCTGATCCCAAGGAACTATGACCTAAATACCCACTGTAATTTTCATCAGGGTCTGGGTCACCCTACTGATTTCTGCTTCCCATTGAAGCACGCCATCTAGGATTTGATCGATGCCGAGAAAATCATTCCCCCTGCACCCTCTCAGCATGCTAATATTCACCAAGTGCCACTACCCCCACATCCCACCGGAGGAGCAGGTCCCAAACCCACCGTCAGAATGATAGAAGATGAGGAGGAGTTTGAATTTGACCCATCTAATTATATTAGTGATCGGGAGAATTATGTAGCACCTTTGTCAAGAAACATAGAAGAGGGGAACATAGGGGTAATTGAACCCCTAAATTTTTCAGAATATTTCCCCAACCCAACCCCGTAATTTGAACCATTAGATCTTCGGGCATACTTTCTGTCCACCACACCCGTCAATTACGTAAATATCAATGCATACCAACCATACACCACAACCCCCATCAATTACCCTAAAAGCCCCCAGGCCCCCAATCCTCCACCCACACGTACCAGTTATCAATGGCCTGCGCCCGCCCCATTTCAACTACCACCATACACCACAACCCCCATCGATTACCCTTTAAGCCACCAAGTCCCCCAATCCCACACCCGCACCTAGCAATTACCAATGGTCTACGCCCATCCCATCACCCCAAGTTCCGCCTACAAATTCCACCTACCCCCGTCAATCACCCAACGGCCCATCAGACCCCCCATCTGCCTCCAGCACCCACCAACTATCAATGACCTACTTTTACCTCCTTCCCTCCAATGCCACCACGCTCAAGCTTCACCACCCCCATTTGGCCTAATCTTTCCACCCAACCCGCTACCACCAAAGTGAATCAAGTATTGCCCACACCTCTTGAGCCAACAGTACAAGTACCTCATGAACCGACAGCCAACCTTTCCAGCTCTCGAGACCAACCTATGATCCTCATCAGGTCTTGTTAAGCTACGAACAAATAGATGTCAACATCGATAGCAGCAGCGGAGAAGGGGCAATGGACTTTGTCACTAGGTCAGGAAGGATATCGAAGCAGCCAAAGGCGCTGGCAGCACCACAGGCCCAACCAGAGGGAAAGAAAGACAATGATGTGAACCCTTTAGAAAAAATGAGTCAAGAACATATATTAGAGACCTAACTAAGAAGAATGCCTGCCCATATCACCGTTTGGGATCTGTTGATGACGTCCCCACTCCATTTTCAAGCATTAATGGGGGTGTTAATAAATGTGCATGTATCACTCCAAGTTAGCCCAGATGAAGTCGTGCAGATAATTGGGCAAGTGATGGCTCCGAATGTCATTTCATTTTTTGATACTGACTTGTCGGAAGTAGGGGGTAGCCACTCGAAGTCTTTAAATATAACAGTCGAGTCTAAAAATATGGTAATCCCCTTGGTACTAATTGATAATGGGTCTACATTGAATATATGCCTATTGAGAACTGCCACCAAGATCGGGGTTGATCCGTTCATGTTAAGGCCCACCAGAACCAGCGCTAGAGGATACCAGGAGAGAAATAATGGGAGAAGTTGATCTTGAGCTGTTGATAGAGCCAATGACCTTTTCTCTCTTGTTTCAAGTGATGGATATCAAATCCTCATTTAATCTATTATTGGGGCACCCATGGCTGCACGAGGTCGGAGCTATACCTTCCACCTTGCACCAGAAACTCAAGTTTGTGTTTGGGCACAAGATCATTACAATCATCAGAGAGGGGCACAGTGAGAAAGAAAAGGCCGCCAATAGCATCGAAAGACCCAATATGTTAGATATACCACACACCGCTGAGGATGTCAACCTTCACAGTTTCGAATATGAGGTATCAACGATACTCCTAGAACCCATTGAGGGCATCATGCCTAAAGCAGGAGGCGGTATGGTAGCGGCAGTGGCAATGCTCCAAAAGTGGGGTTATCAGAAAGGAAGGGGTCTGGGACCCATATTACAAGGAAGAAAAGAGCCAGTTGTCGCCAAGGGGTAGAAGGTCCGATTCGGGTTAGGATACAAGCCCACAGAAGAAGAGGTCCGAGATGCCAAAGAGAAAGCTAGGGTCGCCGCGACTGCATGAGCTCGAGGAATCAACATAGAAGAGAAACCTTGCCCTAGGCCGCAAATAAGGGATTCCTTTATCAGCACAGGGGTCGTAATGATTGATCAAAATGGGGTAACCCATTTGACCCCACAGCCCCAATCCATCCCACCAATCCCCAGATCTCCCTTCCCAGCTTGGAGATAGATTTGGCCGCGTTGTCCCTTTTCGAGGAACGACAGTTGGTACCTGAACAAACTCCCCCTATGGTGAATCACCACAAAACTGAGTTATCATTTGAGGATATGATCTCAGACAAAATGAGGATCAATATGATGGAGGCTGACTCCGATGAGCCATATCAGTCAGCACCCTCCACCCCAACAAGTAAAGAAGCGACCCCTAAGGTATGCAACTGGGCATCTTTGCCACAAACTCTGGAAGCAGGAAGTGGCCTAAAGTTTGGCACCTATTTCTTAAAAAAAAACAACCTATAAAAAGTGAGATAAGCCCTTGGCAGGCAATACCTTGTATATACAGTAACCTGCTTTACTAAGGGTCCATCTCCGAAGAAATACAAAATCCCAAATACATGGAAGAAATACAAAATCCTAAAAACATGGAAAAAATACAAAATTCCAAAAACATAAAAAAAATATAAAACCCAAAAATATTATCTTTTAAAATCCAGAAAAAGCCTCACAAAAGGATGCCTTAATCGAAATACTCGTCTCACGTAAAATCGATCCCTTTCCTGTAGAAATACAAGAAGAGGTAGGCGTTACGAGTCTAGACGAGGATATCACCTTGGAGGAGCTCCCTAACGAGCTCCTTGACTGGTTTGCCGACTTTGAGTATGGACCTACCCCCATTGTTGAAGAAACTGAGGACGTCAATTTAAGGACTGAGGAGATTCCCAGAATAACCAAGATCGGAACGTCGATGTCTCCCGAGGAAAGAAAAAGTATGATCGACTTCCTTCGGTCATACTAAGATGTTTTTGTCTGGACATACGAGGACATGCCTGGTCTGGATACTAATTTGGTCGAGCATGAGTTGCCTCTCTACCCTGATATGAAGCCAGTCAAGCAGAAGCTGAGACGTCTTTGACCCGAATGGATGCTGAAAGTCAAAGATGAGGTCATCAAGCAATACGATGCGGGGTTTCTCATGGTATCCAAGTACTCACAGTGGCTAGCCAATATCGTGCTCGTACTAAAGAAGGATGGAAAGGTCCGCATGTGCATTGATTTCTGTAATTTGAACAGAGCAAGCCTAAAGGACGATTTCCCATTGCCACACATCGACATCTTGGTTGATAACACTGCCAAACACGGGATGCTTTCTTCTATGGATGGATTTTTGGGATATAATCAGATAAAGATGGCAGAGGTTAATCGCGAGAAGATAGCATTCATTACCCCCTGGGGATCCTTTTACTATCGAGTCATGCCATTTGGGTTGAAGAATGTCGGTGCAACGTACCAGAGAGCTATGACTGCACTATTTCATGCCATGATGCACCGAGAGATTGAAGTGTATGTCGACGACATGATAGCAAAATCACCGGAGCGAAGCAACCATATGGTAAACCTTTAGAAGCTGTTTGAAAGGCTGAGGAAGTATCAACTACGACTGAATCCATAGAAGTGCGCATTTGGTGCTATGTCAGGGAAACATCTGGGGTTCATCGTCAGCAAGAGGGGGATCGAGGTCGACCCAATCAAAGTCAAAGCCATCACTGAAATTCCACCGCCATCTATCGGGAAAGAGGTTAGAGGGTTTCTGGGTAGAATACAGTATATCAGTTGGTTCATTGAATAGCTAACTCCAATCTGCACGCCGATCTTCAAGTTACTAAGGAAGAATTCGCCCGTTGAGTGGAACGACGATTGTCAGGCAGCGTTCGAAAAAATCAAAAGCTACCTCCTTAATCCACCTATTTTGGTACCACCTGAGCCAGGGAGACCACTCTTGATGTATCTCTCCACGATGGAAGTTTCGATGGGATGTGTCTTAGGGAAGCATGATGAAACGGGAAGAAGAGAGCAGACTATTTACTACCTGAGTAAGAAGTTTACTGATTATGAAGCGCGCTACTCTCATCTAGAGAAAGCATGCCTGGCTCTTGTATGGGCTACTCAAAGGCTCCACCACTACTTGTTATCTCAGGCAGTTCTGCTCTTGGCTCGAATTGACCCATTGAAATACCTATTTGAAAAGCCAACTCTCACTAGATAAACCGCACAATGGCAACTTTTATTATCTGAATTTGACATCACGTACGTCACTCAAAAGTTGATCAAGGGGAAGGCACTTGGTGATCATCTTATCGATAATCCTTTACCTAATTATGAGCCTTTGAGAACTGAGTTCCCCGATGAGGACATCCTGTTCATGATAGAAGACGATACAGAAGAAGCAGAAGAATCATGGGTAATGCACTTTGACGGGGCAGCAAATGTCGAGGGCCAAGGAGTTGGCACCATCCTGATTTCACCGAAAGGATCCCATGTACCGATCTCTATCAAGCTCAACTTCCCTTGCACTAACAATATGGCTGAGTATGAAGCTTGCGCCGCTGGTCTACAGGCGGCTCTCGATCTGAATGTAACTCACCTTTGAGTATTTGGTGATTCACAGTTAATCATAAGACAGACGAATGGTGATTGGAAGATGAAAGACGAGAAACTGATCCCCTATCATGAACACCTCGAGGATCTGATAGCTTGCTTTCAAGATGTGACTTTCTCATACGTCCCTCGGATAAGGAATCGCTTTGCCGATGCATTAGCAACTTTGGCGTCAATAATTGAAATCCCCTATGGTGTTGAGATGAAGCCGATCATGATCGAGCAGAGGAATGAGCCGGCCTTCTGCCTCCAGATTGAGGAACCTACAAAGCCTGATGATGAGCCACCTTGGTTCTCAGATATTAAGAATTTCCTCGAGACCCTAACTTTCCCAGAGGGTACATCCAAGTCAGACCGATGAACCATTCAACGTTTAGCGATAGGTTACGTCATTTGCGGGGAATGCCTCTACAAGCGATCATACAATAACATCTTACTTAGGTGCCTCACTGAAAGTGAAGCGGTCAATATTGTGAAAGAAATCCATGAGGGAGTATGCGGAGCCCACGTCAGCAGTCACATGCTCGCTAAGAAAATCCTACGACACGGATACTTTTGGACCACCATGGAATCAGATTGTTGTAAACATGTTCAAAAATGCTACAGGTGTCAAGAACACTCCAGTCTGGTACACGCTCTTGCCATTGATCTTCACTGCATGACTGCCCCTTGCCCATTTACTACCTAGGGCCTTGACGTTGTCGGAATGATTAATCTGAAAGCATCAAATGGACATCAGTTCATCCTCATCGCCAATGAATACTTCACCAAGTTGGTAGAAGCGGCGTCATATGCCAACATCACGACCAGTCATGTCGAGAAGTTTCTCAAGAACAATATTGTGTGCCGATTTGGAGTACCCAAAGATATCATCATGGACAACAGTGCAAACTTTGTGAATAAGCGCATCCGAGACTTCTGCGAGCAATACAAGATCAAGCACCATCGCTCATCCCCTTATCGGCCTCAAACTAATAGAGCCGTGGAAGCCGTGAACAAGACAATCGTCCGCATCCTTGAGAAAATGGTCATCACTTATCGAGATTGGAGTGAAATGCTGTCATTTGCTTTGTGGGCCTACCGAACGTCTATCCGTACCGCTACAGAGGCAACACCATTTTCCCTTGTGTATGGAACCGCGGCCGTCCTCCAGGTAGAGGTTGAAGTAACCTCACTCAGAATCCTCATAGAATCAGGCTTACCCGAAGCAGAGAGAGAGATCTCGCTTTGAATAATTAAACTTATTGGACGAGAAGAGACTCCTAGCCTTGTGTCACACTCAAGTTTACCATGGATGAATCGCACGCGCTTGCAATAAACGTGTCCGCGGTAGAGATCTAAAGGTAAGAGATACTGTGCTGAAGAAGATCTTCCCATCCCTCCATGCCGATCCGAGAGGAAATTTCAAGCGAAACTGGGAAGGACCTTACATCATCCGAGAAGTGCTGCCGGGATATGCCATCCGCCTCGCCACCATGGACAGAGATCATTTTCCTGAGCCCTTCAACGCTGGATACGTCCGATAGTTCTACTCTTAGTCTATCATGATAAGGTAAGTATTGATGAAACATATTCGTGACTGCTTAAGAACCACCCAAAAGATGCCATCATTCCAAGCACAATAGCCAAAAAAAAATCATCCCCTAAAAAATGATGATATCCTTTGCTACCCCATATGAGCCTGGGCCTTTTTTCTTTCAATCACTCTTTTCCCAAAAAAATATGTGTATGTACATTCAAAAAAGAGAAGTGAAATTACCATCAAAATCCAAAAAGCCAAACCCAAAAAAAAAAAGAAAGACGGATTGCCTGAAATAAAACAAAAAGAACAAAAATCATAGGGCATGTATAGTATGATCCCCAAGGAAGAAAGTATGTTGAGAAAACTGAAGCCATATGAAGGAAAAACTTTTTTAGCCCAGCATACCTTCAAATCCTAACCTGACCCATGGCCAAGCTACACCCTGAAGAAAGCCCTCTTTTTCGGTTCATAAGCAATCATAGCATCTTTTAAAGTCAACACAAGCCGAGTTGTGAGACGACACCCGAACCCCATCTAGTCGACTATGATGGAATCAACGTCTATGTCGTGGCTGTTGAAAATAGGAAATGAAAAAATGAAAAAATAATAATAATAATAAAATAAAAATACAAGCTCAAAGCAAGATGGACGTGGTCAAAAACCGAAAGGGCGCTACAAGTAAAAATAGCAAGTTTGTGTGGACCGGGTGAAAACCCAAGGGGGTGCTTGGGGTAAGAGAGCTAAACCCATCGACGTGGTGAAAACCTGAAAGGGCGCCACTGGTAAAAAAGGAGATAAATGAAAAGAAAAAGAAAAGAGGGGAGAAAGAAAAGAAAAAGGAAAAGAAAAGAAGGGTTGGAATGATTGATTAAATGTTTAAGGAGCCCTCTTGGTTACTCTCCCTGATCCCTTTTTAGGGGCCGCTCATGCTAGTTCGAATCAGGTCCCGACCAGAATTGTCTTTGTGAAACCGCACCGCCAAACGTATGACCCGAGGCAAGGAGAAAGGTTTGACTCAATCCAAAGGGATCAATGTTTCGGCCTTGGTAAAAACTAGAAACCCACCCAGGTCGACATCAAAGAAAGGGTTTGACCATGCTCAATGGTGGACCTAGGGTTTCCCAAAGTTTCACCCTGTAATCAAGGCACAAAAAAAAATGCACAAAATAAAACCAAAAGGCAAATAGATCTGCATAGATGTATATAATAAACTGCCTTTCGCACCACTTACACCACGTCCCAAAAAAAATAGTCGGTGTGATGACTAACGTGTTTTCCTTTTTATAAGTATAAACAAAAACAACAAAGACAGAAAATATGTATACCAAAAAAATGTGTGTATCTATAAAGGGGTTTTTTACGCCCCTTTTATATATATTTGATCTGTGCAAAAAGTTCTGTGTGCAGGAAGGAGTTAGCAACCTAGCTCACGCTTCAAAGCTCTAATCTCAGCATGAAGGTCATCTTCCCGAATAATCCGTTCAGTCAGCCAACGACCATGCAGGCTCTTGAACCTCTTCTGAGAAGAATCAGTGGCTCCAAAAGTGACGCTCAGTGATCCCTTCAAATGGAGGACCTCACTCTCTGCTGTTTTTGCTCTAACCTTTTCATATGCCAAAAGTTCTTGTAGCACCCTCTTCTCATCTACCAGTAACTCGATGCGGGCTCAGAGTACCATCTCTTTCTTTGGCCAGGGGCCTCCAGTGTTAATAATCTCTGAAAAATCTTGACCATCGGCAGCAAGCCGCTCAGTCAATAGCCAGGCCTCGTACTCAGGAGAGGTCCTAACCGAGTCTCCCTGCTCAATATCACACACCAACGTCGACTGACGCATCTCCCAAAGAGTAGCAATCTGATCTATGTCCCCAGAGGACCCCCTAGAAATGATCAAATGATATAAAGGGGGTATGACCTCACAAGGCACCTGCTGGGGACTGCCGAACTGACGTAACACTCAGAATTGGAAGTAAAAGGCGCTACCCATCAACCCTAGGAGGGTGATGCCCTCGTGATCTCTACTATGAATTATTAGGAAGATTCGGTCCAACCAAGGAAGCCTCCATGTCAGCTTAGCATCGACCAACCAATGTTTCAGAGCTGACACATCGCCCTGGGGAAGCAAGTGGCATCTACCCAGAAAACATTTGGCCACCTCACCTCGAGCAATATAAAAGCAAGGCACGGGCCCCAAAACAGCAAAATGCTCACCCAACCAGACCTGAAGCAACAAGGGGCATCCCCGAAGGCCCTCCACCTTACCCGAAACAAAGGAATCAAGGCATCAGTATAGCTCGGCAAGCATCAAATGCATCATGGACCGGCCTGCCTCCACCTCCGTCAAAATATCACAAACTACCAACGAGAAGCTCTCTCCCCCGGTGAAGAAGAGGATTTCAAAGATGAGACTGAGTTCTAGAGTTTTCATGTTATAAACATTCCTAACCGGCAATTACTGGAGGCTTTCGTCACCGAAGAGGTCTTTGGAATAGCCCGACCGAGGCGTAACTCTTACAAGGCCCCTGTGAAGCTTCAGGCCACACAGATTGGATAGCTCCTTAAGGGTTGGGGTTAGCTCCCACTTCCCAAAACGAAATACGTGGAGGTTCACATCCCAAAATGAAGTGGCGGAATGAAGAAGTTCCCACCGAAGAGGAACCTCTAGGAAGGAAGGAAGGCGAGATAGCCCAAGGCACTCCAAGTCGGCGAGCTCACTCCCATTCAAGCTCCCAAACCAGGCCGCTAAAAATTTGGGCCCCCCAAGCCCAACAAAGGGGTTAAATTGGCTCCGGGCCCTCCACATAAGGGAGGGCTAGAAAGCGGGTCCATGAACGTACAGGGATCTTTTGGGAGGATAAAAATCAATGTATGATGATGGACCCGCCTTGAAAAAAAGAGAGCAAAAAGAACCAGTCAAAGAGGCCAAGTAAAAAAGAATTGATTTTTTGGACCAACTCGGGTATATAAGGACCCACAGCTCCCCAGGTTAAACTTGGCGTAACTAATAGTTGCACCAGTGCATTTTCGGCCCTCATTTTGCCTGGCGCAACTATTAGTTGTGCAAGTACACTCCTGGCCCCCCCTCTTTAGCCATTTCGGGACCTAGCTGGGAGACTTGTACCCCTTTTGTTTATTTCACACACCCTGGTCATTTAACAATTGGGCCTTTATTTTATTTATGTGCAAGACTAATCCTACATCAAGGTATGCAACCCAAGGGGTCACTTTCTGAGAGCATTTTTGGGCAAACACACCCTGCAGTGAAACAGATCTGATACTAATAAAATCAAAGCATAAAATCAAAGCAGAACTATCTTCCAAAAATAATAATAAAAATTCATTTCCAGAGTATCACATCAACCATCCCTCAAATTGTTTAAACAAATCCAAATTCCAAAAGTACTGAGTCTTTTTTCAAAAAGAAACTAAAGGCCTATCCCTGGTTTGCACCCTTTGACTTTCTTGCGGCGGCGAGAAGAACTCTGAAAAGTTCGCATGTCCCTCACCCTAGACCACGCCTGCGAGATCCTACTGAGTAAGGAGCGCAACTCCTTAGCACGAGCACGCTGCGAGGCACAAACCAAGGTCAGGAGTCAGGATCAGTTAAGGGGAAATGATGACAAGGAAAATAAAGAGGAAAAAAATAGCAAGGTACTCACCGTCTCTAGCTCCCTAAGCTCCGGCAGGTGGCGATGATATGCCATGTATTCCATGGCTGAGTTGAAGTCCTACATTCAGAACGATGCAATATCAGTTGTCAGGACAATCCTAAGGCGTGTGCAAAAGGAAACCGAAATGGAGGGAGATTGGGTAATCAAAAGACTTACCCCTGGGACCACCTGAGGAGGTGGAACGCAGGCCACTTTGGCACAGAGTCATGCCTGTCGATCTACATCAGCACAGAGGCTCGAAAGGAAGCTATCGTTGAGGCGCCGGAAGGTCCCATAGACTACGGACGGATCACCACCAAGGATACCAGTGTGAGAGGTCCAAGACGGACCAGCACCCGACGAGCCCTCACCCGAGGGACCAGTACCAGAGGGGGCAACAGCAGAGGGATCCACCCCCGACATATCAACCACACTGGGTTCCCCTTCACCATCTGAATCGTCTCCTAGGGCAAACTATGAACAAAATAGAGATCCATTTAGAACGGATAAAAACCGAATAAAAGTGGAAAAGGAACTAATCCAAGCCAAGATAAATTACCTGACTGAGCGGGCCGCCAAATGCTAGAAAATTGGCGCTAGGGACAAAGTGCGGCAAGATGAATTGATGAGGCAGGCACTCATACCAGAGATGATAATCCCCTGGCACGTGAAGAGCAAGGATAGGGAGCCCATTGTTGAAGAAAGTCGATGTGAGCTCCTCGATACTACCAGCAGGATACCAGACATCCGCTGGGGGGTCCATGGGTATGCCATAATGGCCCTGAAACTGGTGCACCACTCGCTCTCCCAGATAATAAAATTTAGCCCACGCTCCATAGAAGAACACGACGCAACGATTGTTGAATAAACGGGACGCACCCACAGCTGCTCGGTCCTAGAAGGGGGATGCCAGGTAGGATCGGGGAGGATCTTCTCAAATAAGAAAAGAGAGAAACCAAGCAAGCAACACCTCAGTCAAAGGAAATTTCCAAGCTAAAAGTAAACAAACGTTGAAGAGTTGTTACCTGCTCAGGGACCATCAAGTCAAGTTCGGACCTTAGGCCCATTTTCAGGTGCTTTAGGCCCACATCACGGCGTCGGGCCTGATGCCAGTTGTTGAGCAAAGGATAGGTGAGCGCCTTCGAGTGAAGGAGCGGATGCCCGGGGTTGAAGTGGTGGTATCCCCATACCTAAAAAAAAAAAGAGACAACACATAGGAGCAGGTCAATAGCACAAATAAGGTCATGCAACAAAAAAGTTGACAAAGGCAAAGGGATGCGGAATTACCTCCAAGGCGGCCCAAAAACCCATGACAGACTTCGAATCCCTGGTCGTAACTCGAGATAAATTGTACATCAACCACGCATACCCTGCCCCTCCCCAGTCGTGCCAAGGGACGTCACCCCAATTGTCCATCACGCTCAAGAAGGCCAGGCTGACTTGGCCCCTGCTGGCATTTTTGAAAAGGGTCTTGCCCAGCAGGAGTAAGAGGGTGATGCGAGCTAGGACAATCGCCCGCTCTGGAGTAATATGGAGCACCCTATCTGGCTGACCCAAGTCCACCAACTCATCAGGTGAAAAGAGGGAGGTCAGCCAAGACATCTTAACCTCTATGCCATGGGTCTGCCCGCGAGGCGGATAGGCCCCAATCAGTCGAGTAATGTCCTCCCGGCTCGGTATTGCTAGATCGGATATCGCTATCCCCCCCACCCTGATACCTGTGATCATGACCCAATCGACGGGCGTCAACGTCATCTCGGCATACAACATATGGAATGTCATGGTTTCAGGATGAGACCTCTCAATCAGGGCCTTCAAATAGGCAGCATCGGCCCTCATGGCTGGATAGGACAAGAACTCCCCAAAGCCCACCTACTCCAACAAGACCTTCACCACGGGGGAGACGTAGAGGTAGAACTCGTGAAAGTTGAGCCACCCCCCGCGGAGTACAATATTAGGTAGGTCTTGCACCCAAAGGAACTGCGCATCAGATTAAAGAGGCAAAGCAAAAAAAAGTGCATAATGGAAATAAATTGAACCTCTCTTTTACCTTGCCCGCTATCCCAAAGTTTGAAATATGGGTGTGCTGCTGGTGAAGGAGGCCGACCCGGGCAGCCTCGCCTTGCATCTCAAGCCACGGGCCCGCTTTCCGTTCCACCCAGACAAATTCCTCCCCCTGCGGGCCATAACGATCTCGAGTCCCTCCTCGGGAATGTGCTCATCACCGCCTGACATACTGGGGCAACAAAAGGCAATCACATCTGGTAAAGTACAAAGATACACGTGCAACGAGTTCTTTAAAAAAAAACAACACGAAAAAAAACTTTTACTTTGTCTTTCAAAAAGAAAACAACAACAAAAAAAAAACCTTTTACCTTGTCTTTCAAAAAAAAAAAAAAAAAAACAAAAAAAACAAAGTTCTTTCAACGAAAAAAATCCTTTTCACTTTGGTAGAAAAGTTCTTTCAAAAAAAAAAGAGAAAAAAGCAAATAAAATCCTTTTCACTTCAGTAGAAAAGTTCTTTCAAAAAAAATATATATAATCCTTATCACTTTGGTAACAAAGTTCTTTCAACAAAAAAAATCCTTTTCACTTTGTTAGGAAAATTCTTTCAAAAAAAAAAAAGAGAAAAAAGCAAATAAAATCCTTTTCACTTTGATAGAAAAGTCCTTTCAAAAAAAAAGAAAAAAGAAGCAAATAAAATCCTTTTCACTTTGATAGGAAAATTCTTTCAAAAAAAAAAAAAAAAAAAAGAGAAAAAAGCAAATAAGATCCTTTTCACTTTGTTAGAGAAAAACTCTTTCAAAACAAAAAAGAGAAGAAAAAGCAAATAAAATCCTCTTCATTTTGTTAGGAAAATTCTTTCAAAAGAAAAAGAAGGAAAAAGAAAAAGAGCCTTTTACCTTAAAAATTCTTTCGAAAAAAACAAAAAAAAAATGGAGAGGAGCCAAAATCCCCACAGAGAAGCTAAAAAAAAAGTCCAAAAAATCACATAAACTAGTTTGAAAATAATCCCAAAGAATTTCACATAAAATAATAACTTAAACTAGTTTGAAAATTCCTAAAAAATCACATAAACTAGTTGGAAAAGTCCCAAAAATTCACTTAAACTAGTTTGAAAATTCCCAAAAATTCACATAACTTCAAAATTCCAAAAAAATCATATAAACTAGTTTTAAAAAATCCCAAAGAATTTCACATTAAATAATAACTTAAACTTAGTTTGAAAAATCCCAAAAATTCACATAACTTCAAATTTCCAAAAAAATCACATAAACTAGTTTGAAAAAATCCCAAAGAATTTCACATAAAATAATAAATTAAACTAGTTTGAAAAATCCCAAAAATTCACATAACTTCAAAATTCCAAAAAAATCACATAAATTAGTTTGAAAAATACCAAAAATTTATTACAAAATAATAGTTGGAGATTGGAAATAGAGAATCCCCACAGAAACACATAAGCACAAGGCGGTAAAATGCCAATATTTTATCCGCAATGTAGTTGTGCCATACTAAAGTCCTGAGTCGGAGGTTCGTCTCAGATTTTTGGATCCTACTTTAATTAAGGAGCAATAGTGTCGGTCCCAATCAAACAGTCAATGTTTTGATCGAGTCGACTCCACTGCTAAATCAGTGCGAAGAGCGCTCTGTTGTGGATTCATATGAACTTAAGTGTCTTAAGCTTCAAATTCTCCATTGGAAAAGGTCAATCGTTGGTTGAAACCAACCTGTTAAGAATGAGATTACATATCACTCAAACTATGTGCAACCATGCATTCGGAAGGGGTGGGTTCATTTCCCTTTTATTTTCTGCAGGCTTAAAACCTGTATTGGCAGTGGTATCCCTGTAAAGTGTACGCCATACGTCTGGGTATCCGTATGATGGTCGTTTGTCCCCGTAAATTATACCCGGATGGGTCTGGGTCGGGGCTTCCATTGCCTTTATTATTACTTATTGCCCCTGATAGGTGCATGATTATGTATAGTTAATTGATGTTTATGATCATTCTCAGCAGAGACTACGATTAGATGTCCCTTCATGGAGACACCCCAATAACTGGTTGGACCTGTGTAGTGGTATTTGAAGCTGGATGCTCTGGGTCATGTGGATCTGGGGCACGTGTTAAAAAATGGCCTGTACTCCCAAAAAGTGTTGTGACATCTATCCACTTCGCTCGGGCAGTCATGCTAAATAAACTTCGGGGTTAATGGGATCGCCCAAAGACCTCGAATCCTGCATTCCGCAGGGGCACCCGCGAACAGTCCGATGAGGCCATCAAATACCTTGTGGTATTGGACGCAAAATGTGGAGCCTTGCGTATGTTTACTTTGCACCTATCTTTGAATGTGGATCACCCCTCTTACTTATAAAGCTGTTGCATTCAGAATGAATCTCGAACATCAATCACCTTCAAATCATCTCAAGAAGGGGACATTTTTTCTTGACTAACGGGCTTTCGCAACTAGAGAGGCGGATGCTTTTCCCAGCTATTGGGCTTTCGTAACTCGTTCCACCTCGGTTATGCCCAGTAATGTCGCTAAGCGCTTGGGAACCAATTACCTCGAGAAAAGAATGTTTAGCCTGGAACCCCAAGGCTTTCGTTTTCTCACCATATTACTCACCTGATGTTTGAAGTTTATTCTGAATGCAGCAGACCTGTCAGTAATGCCTTGGGCCTCTTTGGATGTCTCTTTTCTTTGGCATACGATCATTAGTGATCGGATACCAAAGAGGAGCATCTGTAGACACCCAAATTTGGCCCAAGGCCCGATCGAAATACCTTTCGAGAGAGGTGCAATTCTGAGCTTTTTCTTTTGATGGCATGTATGGAACCCTTAGGAATCACCCCAAACCTTTAGGAATCACTCTAGATCTCTTAGGAACCTACCTCGAACCTTTAGAAATAAATCACGACCCTTAAAATGCCTTCCAAACCCGAAAGCTAACCTTCTCAGATAATGGATGAGGAGGGGTGCATTGGAATTGGCTACGGCCCTCTACGGTGATCGAGTCTTATACCATTGAAGAGTAGAGGTTGTCAGCTTTTCGACGGTCCAAGAATCACCCCAATCGGAGGTATACATCAAAAGATATGGCAAACTGGGTTCAGAGAGTAGGAAGATAAAGTCAAGTGGGCTCCCCTAGGGATTTGGCCCAACTAATAGTTGCGCCAGTAATAAACTTTGCCTGGCGCAACTAATAGTTGCGCTAGGCCAATCCCCCCTATTAATAAGCCTGGCGCAACTAATAGTTGCGCTAGATTCTAATGTGGGCCCCACCCTCGCGAGCCAACTTCCGGCACTGGTTTGCACTATTTTACTGTGCATTTGCCTAACGTAACTAATAGTTGTGCCAGGCATATGAAAAGTGACTATTGGATTTTGCCTCGAATTTCATGTTTGGGGTTTGACTTGTTGACCACCTTGACCTTTGGGGTGCGTTTTGCTAGCTCTGTTGTACCCTTTTGAAACCTATTTGCACCCCTTTAAGTGGCTTAAGGCCTCACCCCATCATCCACCATCGGAGGACCTTTTCACACTCTTCAAGGCTCCAAAAATCCTAGGAAACCTTAGATATTGAGTTACCTAATTCTTAGCCTCGTTTAGCCTCTAAACACCCTCCTAATCTACCCATCTCCTATAAATAAAGCCCCCCACCCCTTGGTTTAGGGGTTGAGAATTTTGCTTAAGAGAGAAAGAGCTCCAAGTGAGAAGTTCTTCCTTCCTTTGGTGCACTATTTTCACTTAAATTCTAGAACCCAAAAAACTCTCCCCAAGATTACTTTTACATCCGAAACCTTTAGCCTAGGTGTGTGTGATCCCCTAGCCTCTCTTCTCCCTCTCTTAGCTAGTAAGCCTTAGTGGTTAGAACCCCTTTTTCCACCATTGAAGCCTTTAAAAGCTCATCAAAGCAAGCCACGCAAGGCTCCTCTATGGACTCTCCCCTTTCCTCTCCTATCTCTTTTCGGCATTCCCTACCCTCTTATTTGTGTCATTACGCCGCCGAATGTTCGGTAGGAACGGAGGGGCACAAATAGGATTGGAGGCTCATTTGGGTAAGAGGAAGCCATTTTCTTTTCTTCTGTTTCATTTTATTTTTGGCCATAAGTAGAGACCGCATTAAGCGGGGTTATCAGGTGCCTAACACCTTCCTAATCGATAACCGAAGCCCCTACCCAAGAGCCTTTGGTGTGGACCGGATTCAGAGTCATATTTTTAGCACTTCGGTGATCATAAAAATGAACTACGTATCCCGAGACACTGAAAGCCATGGGTGGCGACTCTATATTTTCGTTAGAGTGCGCATCGTCGGGACAGGATCATCTCGATTCTCACGGTTGCACAGCCTTATCGCGCAATTGAATTAGGACGTTCAATCTGTTAAACATGCTACACTAAGCGTGCAATCTGATTGAGCGCACCAGACAGGGGGCACAATTGGATTTGACCGACTAATTAAGCGCACCCCACAAGGCGCACAATTGCAAAAATACCTATAAATTGATCTCGACCCCACACACATCCATAGATCATGCAATCAAGTTTTCGAGTTCCTTCCTTCAGAGTTTAGGAATTTCGAGACTTCCTCTTCAACCTTAGCTTCAGGTAATTTCTTAGTTCTAGTTTTTTAATTACTTTTCTAGTTCTAGTTTTTACTTCTTAATTCTGTAGATTTTAAATTTTAGCCTTTTAATTTATAGTCTTAGATTCTAATTCTACTCTCTTGTTCTTCGCTTTTAGAATCAGCCCTTAGTTTTTAAGTTTTTAGATTTTCAATCATAATTTCTAATTTTGATTCTTAATCACTAGATCTTCGATTTTGACTTTTAACTCTCTTAGTTCCCAGTTTTAGGCTTTAGTTCCTAAAACCAGTTCTTAACCTTAGTTTTAAGTTTCTATTTTCGATCCTTAATCTCTAGAGTCAGATTTCAGTCCTAAATTAATTCATAAATTTCCCGTTTTAATTCGAGTTTTCAAAATCTTAATTCTCCAATTAAAAATTAGTTTTTCAAAATGACCCTTAGCTAACCGATTTGCCCAAGGGAACATACGGAGGGTACCCGGGAATGGGGCCTATCCTCCTTTGCATAGCGGGCCAAAACCTCTTTTTAATTTAACTCCTAGTAGGATTAGGAGACTAGGTTAAGTAATTACATTGATTATATTCCCAGTAAGATTAGGAGACTGCTATTAATTAGATTTAAGTTATTCGACATAATTAGAATTCTACCGAAATTAGGATATTCAAATCAATTAGAATTCTAGTCATGGTGGGAATCAAACTAATTAGATTCCTAGCATAATTAGGAAACTCAAAATAATTAGATTTCTAGTATAATTAGGAAACTTAAAATAATTAGATTCCTAGTAGAAGTAGGAAACTTAAGATAATTAGACTGCTAATAGAATTAGACACCTGAATCAATTAGAGTTCTAATAGAATTTGGATACTTGAATTAGTTAGAGTTCTAATAAAATTAGGATATCTAAGTTAATTAGACTTTTAATAGAATTAGGGCACTTAAGATAATTAGACTCTTAACAAATTTAGGATATTTAGGCTAATTAGATTTCTAGTTGAATTAAGGGATTAACATTAGTCAAACTTCTAATCAGATTAGGATTCTTAGGTTAGTCAAAATCCTAGTAGGATCAGGAGATTAACTTAATTCGATCCTTGGCCTAATTAGAAGATTAGATTAATTGGACTTTTAATAAAAGTAGGAAACTAAGAGTAATTAGATTCCTAGTAGAATTAGGAGACTAATACCAATTAGACTTCTAATAATATTAGGACTCTTAAGCTAGTCAGACTCTCAGTGGGATTGAAAGATTAGATATACTATCAATAGGATTAGGAAAAGTAAAGCAATTAGATTCAGAGCAAGAGAAGGAAAATTGACTTAATTAAATTTACAGGTGACCCAGTGCTGCTGACGTCGGTAGGCCGACAATTTAGTAAAGTAGTCGAACCCATACCCCGAAAAGCGTGATCAATGATGTATTACAAAATTGATAAATATCTGCAACTAGCGATCGCAACGAACCAGGTAATTTCCTTTTAGGATTTACTACTCATTATTTATTTTACCATTTATTGCTTTTTGTCAGAGTCGACATAGACTAATTTGGGCCACTTATTATGGGGACTAAGAGGAACCTAGAAAAAGTGCATACCAACAGCAGGGCATCAGCTTCTGCTCCTCCCTTCATTAGCTTTTGGGCCGTGAGGTCCATAATATGGCCGGTGGTGTATCTAGGCTCACTGTGTTATTGTGACTTGTGTTTTCGGGAGCGAGAATGGGGTATTTTTTGCTCTCACTAACCATGTCTACCCGAGCACGATACTGGGTTGTCCACGGAGATGGCCTAACGTTATACAGGCGGTCACTATGGGAGCCCCATGCAGGTGGATCACTGTAATTAATATTAAATTTTCTAATGCCTGATATTATGAAATTTTTTGTTTTTTATTTTATTTTATTTTTTTTCGTTTGTAAAACTGAGTATGCAGATGAGTGTGTAAAAAGTGATAAAGTAAAGTAAAGGAATTAAAAAACCAAATGAAATAAATCAAGGAAAATAGAAAACCAAATTAATTATACCGAGGCAACCTTAGTGAAAGAGAGTCCCATCGCGATCGCCAGTCTGTTGCTACGCGCTTTTTCTAGGTTCCTTTCGGCCCTCGAAATAAGTGGCCCAATTCAGTCAAAGTGGACTCTGGCAAAGGGCGATGGAGTAATAAACTATGAAATATTGAGTTGCTAAAATTAAATAGACGACTATTAAATGAAGAATAACTGGGTTGATGCAATCGACTATTGCAGATATTTATCGACGCTAACAAGCATCACTGATCACGCTTTAAGAATAGCGGAGGCGTGCGGGTTGAACTCCATTACTGAATCATTGGCCCGCCAACGTCAGCAGCTATGGGTTGCCTTGGAGTTTAGTTTGTTTGTTTTCTGTTGAGAACTGGAAAATACCATTTTTCACCCCTTAATCTGGGCCTTGATAGACCCTTGAGAGAACTAAATAAGTGTTTAAGTGTTTGTTTTACAGCTAACAATAAAGGCAGGCTTAACCTTGAAAGTAGCTCAAAAGTGCCAAAAAGATGACATTCCATGCCAATCCAAAGGAAGAAAGAGAAGAAACAACCTCACTAGCTGTTGAAAGGTCCGAATTGAAGAGGCAAAGACTTGGTCTCAACCCAGAAAAGAAGTATGGAGCAATTCGAACAGAAAAATGCACTACAGAGTACTTTTCGCAAAGAACCTGAACTGTTCGCAAAGAACCTGAAACTCTGCGAAAAGCACAAAAACTCCAGGCTTAGCTTTCGAAGAGCATCTGAACTCTTCGAAGAGATGATTTACCTTTTCGAAAAGAAGAAAACTCAATTCGAACAGAACCAGAACCTTGCGAAAAGAGCTTCAGGAGTTACAACACCTTGCAAAAAGCCCCCCTAAACTTTGCAAAAAGGTATTCTGGAGGTTCTCAGCTTTTGCAAGGGCAATTCGATGTCATTTCTTTAAAACCTAGGGACATTACAGAGGATTCTAAGCATGAAGCGAAGGCATATTCCACCCCACGTGAGCACCTGGAGATGAAATAACTTGGCGGGAACTTCTAGAAACTCTAATAAATTTTCAAAATGCATAACAGAATTGATGCCTTTTTCACCTGATTGGCTGAACCAGATCAAGGAATTCTGATTGGCCAGAACAGATCTGGATCCTCGTGCTCGACCACCATTGGTCAATACAGTTCTGAGCACCTCTGATTGGTTGATGCACATCTGAGCTGGACTTGGGGAAAGCTATAAATAGACGAACCATTTGCCCAATTTGGGCATCCAGATTTTGAGTTTCATTCCTATTCCCCCATTTCCAAACCAGATAGTTTGTCTGAAATCCCTGTAATAGCTTCACTTTGACTTGCAATTGAGAGCTGTGAGACATTTCTGTAATTCAAAAGAGAGTTGTATTCAAGACTACAATCGAGAGTCATTGAAGCGTGCTCAGAATTGTAATGGTGGATTTGAAAAGGTTGCTGTAAACCGTATATTCTCAATTGGACTCATGTTAAGGGTTCCCTCTGATCTCCTTATTGCATTAGACTCCTTTAGATTTACTGTTTTTCATGCAATTTCCCTTGATTCATTAATCCTATGAGAATTAGTGTTGGTAACCTAATCTCTCATGGCATTTGTAGTGATGCTTCTTGTTCTAAACTAAGGCTTTGGATTAAAGACTATTGGATGGTTTGTGGCCATTAAAGTGGACAGACCATAGCCATAAGCTTAAACCTAATCCTTAAATTTGATTTATTTCTCTTACATCTGCGCTTGTAGCCAGATGAAGATTGGATCATCTCTCAGCTGAGCTGCAGTCATTCTCATTAGTTTTCAAGGACCAAATTAAAGTTAGATATTACTTCTCCATTTTTTATATAAGTTTACCTCAAGCGTTTCCCCAACTCGGATCTGGATCACTTAGCTTAATTTTTACTTTTATCATTTAGTTAATGTGACAAATTCAACCTCCCATCTATGTGCTTTCTAGATAGGATAAGAGGCCATATTTGGTAGCTCAGATCTGGAGGTTTATCTTGCATTTTAGACAAATTCTCTGTGGACGATCTTTCACTCACTTACATTTAAAACTTGGTACAATTGGCCCTGATCTTGTAGGCTAATTCACTTCTACCTGTGCTGATATTTCTTTATTTTTTTTAATATTCTAGATTCAGTATAATTTAGTAGTTGCAAACCTGTTTTCAAAACACACATAAATCAAGCACACTAAGAAGAAACAAGTTTTTGGCGCCGCTGTCGGGGAATTTGTTCTAAAATAGGTAGACCTAAGTTTTTACTTTTATTTTTTCTGTCATTACTAAACTATTCTATTGTTTATACCGCAATGCGATTATTCATGTCCAATTTTGAAGAAGGAAACTACTTAAAAGAAATTACGAAGGTTTCTTTGTGAATAATAAGATTTTTTGTTATGAGTTGTATGTTTGGTAGGAGGACTCTCAGCCCTGAGATTGTCCCACTGAATTTAGAAGTTGAAAGGCTACTACGAACCAAACAAACAATACAGAATTCTGCTACTATGGGTGAAGAACCTCGACTTTTGAGGGATTACTTTGCACCTGGTGCTTATAATTCTCCCTTTTGCATTCAATTTCCTACTGTTGAAGGAAATTATGAGATCAAATCATCAACTATCCAAATGCTTCCTTCCTTCCATGGGTTGAGTAAGGAAGATCCATACAAACATGTGGATGAATTCTTGGCTCTTTGCACCATATTCAACATAGCTGGACTTGGTCCAGAAGCAACCAAGCTTAGGCTCTTTCCTTTTTCATTAAAGGATAAAGCTAGAGCATGGTTATCTATGTTAGCACCAAATAGTATCACTTCTTGGAATGATTTGCAGTGTCAATTTTTAGCCAAATATTTCCCAATGTCTAAAACAAGTCAATTGAGACAAAGTATCATTTCCTTCTCACAAAACTCAACTGAAACTTTCCATGAAGCATGGGAATGATTTAAGGAACTTTTAAGGCAATGTCCTCATCATCAAATTCCCAGATGGCAGCTGGTTCAAAGCTTCTATCAAGGAATTGATCAAAAAGGAAAAAATATGGTGGATGCCTCCTGTGGAGGCACTTACTTGCAAAAAATAGTTGAGGAGGTTTGAGACTTGTTTGAAGTAATTGGTGAAAACTCAACTCAACAGGAATCTCTGTCAAAAGATATTGAAAATCCTGCTAGGTTGAACAATCACCAACCCACCAAAGGGAAGATTTATGAGGTGAATGAGTTGGAAAGAAAGATGGACAATTTAACCACAAAGTTTGATAGATTGATGGACTCACTTAAAAATCCAAATGTTGCAAGAGTAGAGGAGGCATGTCTGATATGTCAGTCCCCTACTCATTCAATTGACCAATGTCCTGCTGCACCACAGTTCCCAGATTTAATGGTGGAACAAGCTCATGTTGCTCAATCATTTGGACAGATGCAGTCAAATGAATATCCATGGAGAGGACACCCCAATTTGAGATGGAACCAAGGGAATTATCAATCCCAACAGCAGCCACAACCAAAGAACCAAATGCCTTTCAAAACTGCACAGCCTTATCAGCAGAATTTTTATGCCAAACCAAATTTTCAGCAGCCCATTCCACAACAACCTGTGCAACAATCTGCCCCAGTTCAAACCCCTTCCAGGTCTCCTTCTTTTGAAGATCAAGTCCTGAATTCACTCCAGAATTTAGGATCTTTAACTCAGACTGTGAATTTTCACAGCCAGAGCATAAAGAAGATTGAAGAAACATTGGGACAGCTTTCAAATACTTTGGCAAAAAGAGAGGAAGGAAAGTTACCCAGCCAACCTTTGAACAATCCCAAAGGACAGTTCATGGTTGGAGAAGCTTCCAATTCACATGAAGAAGTAAAAACTGTCACCACTTTGAGAAGTGGAAGAATTATAAATAACAAAGTGGGTACTGAAGAAGAAAAAAATGAGGAAAATGATAAAGATATGCAGCAAGAGCAGCATAATGATAGCAGTGGGGGTACTGATAGACCTCAGGAAAATCAAAAAAATGAAAAACAAAAAATTCAAAAAGTTTCTGAAAATGCTTCCAAAGCTGTAGATGAGGGATTAGTTCCTCATTTACCATTTCCTCATGCAATGAAATCTGTATCCCCTTTTGATAAAGGGAATACAAAAATAGATGAAATGATGGAGACTTTTAAGCAAGTCAAGATAAATCTACCTTTGCTTGAGGCAATCAAACAAATTCCAGCATATGCAAAATTTTTGAAAGATGTTTGCACTCACAAAAGACAGTCTAGGATACAGTTGTCCAAGAAGGTCTTTCTTTGTGGAAAAAATTAATCAGGTGTTATCCATTGCCACACCTCCTAAACTTCAAGATCCTGGAATCCCCACAATCCCTTGCATTATTGGGGAACATACCATTGAAAAGGCTTTATTAGATCTGGGTGCTAGTGTCAACCTACTTCCATATTCTGTATATGAGAAACTAGGTTTGGGAGAATTAAAACCCACTCATGTGGTGTTACAACTAGCAGACAGATCTGAAAGGAAGCCAGTTGGAATGAATGAAGATGTATTGGTAGGAGTAGATAATTTTTTCTGTCCTGCTGATTTTCTAGTTTTGGACATGGAACCAACCAAAAGCAAAACTTCCATCCCTGTCATTTTGGGAAGACCATTCCTGGTTACAGCAAATGCTTGCATCCAATGCAGGTCTGACATTATGGAAGTCTGACATCATGTGGTGTTACAACTAGCAGACAGATCTGAAAGGAAGCCAGTTGGAATGATTGAAGATGTATTGGTAGGAGTAGATAAATTTTTCTGTCCTGCTGATTTTCTAGTTTTGGACATGGAACCAACCAAAAGCAAAACTTCCATCCCTGTCATTTTGGGAAGACCATTCTTGGCTACAGCAAATGCTTGCATCCAATGCAGGTCTGACATTATGGAAGTCTCTTTTGGAAACATGAAGGTAAAATTAAATGTTTATAATGCAGTCACACAACCTCAATTCAGCTCTGAAGAATGTTTTCATGTTGATCTATTGGATGAACTTGTAGAAGGGACTTTACAACAGTTTCTGCAGTGTGAAGATTTCACCACAGATGTTAAAGATGCTTGGGGAAATTCTGAAGAAGAAATAGTTTGTATCTCAAGTTCTGAGGAAATAAATCAGCAAGTTTCTCTTCTTGGGGAAATCAATCAGCAAGTTTCTCTTCTTGGAAACCTGCTACTCTTCCCCTTCCACAAACAGCTAAGGTACCTTTGTTACCTTCTTTTCTCAGCCCACCTGATTTAGACCTAAAACAGCTGCCAGAAAATTTGAAATGTGTTTTTAGGAAATCATAAATCATTGCCTACAATAATTTCTTCCTCCCTCACAAAGGAGCAAGAGGAAGAGCTGTTGGTTGTTTTGAAAGAACATAGAAGGGCAATTGGCTGGACTATTGCTGATTTGGGAGGAATCAGTCCAGCTGTTTGCATGCACAAAATCCATTTGGAAGAAGATGCAAAGCCTTCTAGGGAAATGCAAAGGAGGTTGAACCCTCATATGCAAGAAGTGGTCATGAAAGAGGTTGTTAAGTTGTTGGATGCAGGGGTCATTTACCCCATTTCAGATTCAGCTTGGGTGGCACCTACACAGGTGGTACCTAAGAAATCTGGGATCACTGTTGTAACCGCAGACTCTGGTGAGCTGATGTCAACCAGACAAACAACTGGGTGGAGAGTCTGTATTGATTACAGAAAATTAAATGCAATGACCAGAAAAGACCATTTCCCCCTCCCATTCATTGATCAGATTTTAGATAAGCTAGCAGGAAAAGCTTATTACTGTTTTCTTGATGGTTACTCTGGGTACAACCAGATTCCTGTGTACCCACAAGATCAGGAAAAGACCACATTCACTTGCCCTTTTGGCACTTTTGCCTATAGGAGAATGCCTTTTGGTCTTTGTAATGCTCCTGCTACCTTTCAAAGATGCATGTATTCCATTTTTTCTGATATGATTGACCAATTTATGGAGATTTTTATGGATGATTTTTCAATCTATGGAGACAGTTTTTCCCAGTGTTTACATCATCTCAAATTGGTATTACAGAGATGTGAAGAAACCAATCTAGTTCTGAGCTGGGAAAAGAGTCATTTCATGGTCACCCAAGGCATTGTCCTTGGCCATGTTGTTTCTCACAAGGGCATTGAGGTGGACAGAGCAAAAATTGATTTAATTGCACATTTACCACCTCCCAAAACTGTTAAACAAATCAGAAAATTTCCAGGACATGCTGGATTTTACAGAAGGTTCATCAAGGACTTCAGTAAAATAACCAAACCTCTTTGTCATTTGCTGTGTCAAGATGTCCCTTTTGTTTTCAATAATGAATGCATGAAGGCTTTTGAATTCCTAAAAAACTGTTTGATTTCAGCTCCAATATTGCAGTCTCCAGATTATTCATTACCTTTTGAACTGATATGTGATGCATCAGATTATGCTTTGGGAGCTGTCCTTGGACAGAGAAAAGAAATGCTGCCTCATGTCATAGCTTATGCCAGTAGATCAATGATTGATGCACAGCTCAATTACACAACAACTAAGAAGTAGCTGCTGGCAATTATTTTTGCTTTAGAAAAATTCAGGTCATATGTCTTGGGTTCACAAATAGTGGTATTCACTGACCACTCTGCTTTGAAATACCTTCTGTCTAAGAAGAACACCAAACCAAGATTAATCAGGTGGATTCTCCTATTACATGAATTTGATTTATAGATCAAAGATAAAAAGGGGGTGGAGAATGTGGTGGTTGATCACCTGTATAGAATTTTAATTGTTGAGATTGGTAGGCTGCCTATCAATGAATCTTTCCCTGATGAGCAACTTTTTGCCATTAGTGTACACACTCCTTGGTTTGCAAACATAGTCAACTTTTTGGCTACTGGAAGAATTCCTCAACATTGGAATAAAATGGATAAAGATCTTTTCTTCGCAAAGGTTAAACATTTCATCTGGCTAGATCCTCATCTGTTTAAGAGTTGTGCAGACCAAATAATAAGAAAATGTGTCCCTGACCAAGAATTTCATAGAATACTTTCTATGTGTCATGAACAGGCTTGTGGAGGTCATTTTAGTGGAAACAAAACTGCTGCAAAGGTTTTGCAGTGCGGATTTTATTGGCCTACACTTTTCAAAGATGCTCTGCAGCATTGTAAGTCTTGCCAAAACTGTCAAAAATTGGGCAGCATTTCCAAGAGAAACTCAATGCCTTTACAGCCTATTTTGGTAGTTGAGTTGTTTGATGTTTGGGGGATAGACTGTGGATTATGTATCCTTCAAATGGGAATAATTTCATTTTAGTAGCTGTGGATTATGTATCCAAATGGATTGAAGCCACAGCCACTAAAACAAATGATCACAAAGTGGTTCTTAAATTTCTTAAGGATCACATTTTTTCCAAGTTTGGTTTTCCTAGAGCCATTATAAGTGATGGGGGAACCCATTTTTGTAATAAACATTTTGCAACTTTATTGAAAAAATACTCTGTGACTCATAGAGTAGCCACTCCATATCATCCACAAACCAGTGGACAAGTGGAGATTTCCAATAGAGAAATCAAACATATTTTGGAAAAGACTGTGAAGAAGGGACAGAAAGGATTGGTCCTTTAAGCTAAATGATGCATTATGGGCATACAGGACAACCTATAAAACCCCAATTGGTATGTCCCCATTCAGGTTGGTCTATGGCAAAGCATGCCATTTACCAGTAGAGTTAGAATATAAAGCTTTTTGGGCCATTAAAACATTGAACATGGATCTAACTACTGCTGGTAATCACAGAAAACTGTAACTTGCTGAGTTGGAGGAGCTGAGAATGGATACATACACAAATTCAAGATTGTACAAAGAGAAAGTCAAAACTTTCCATGATAAAAATATATTGAGAAAAGAGTTCACAGCTGGCTCTATGGTATGGTTATTTAACTCAAAACTCAAGTTTTTCCCAGGAAAGCTGAGATCCAGATGGGAAGGGCCATACACTATCATTCAGACCTGTTGACATCCTTGATCCAAGTAATGGAAGAATCCTGAAAGTAAATGGTCAGAGGCTCAAACCATGCATTGAAAATACCCAGGAGCCTGTGCTGCCCATCTGTCATCACGAACCTCCAAAAATCTGATAGTAGATAACTGTACATTATATTTTTATTTCATAGTTTTTGCTTAGTTTCTTTGTTTCTGTTTTTATTCCTGATTTGTCTCTTTTCGCATGGTTTAAATATGCTCCAAGATAATTCGCAAAGTAATAATTCTCTTTTCGCAAAGTTCAATTTACTTTTCGCATAGACTCTGGATTTGTAACGAATTGCTCGGAAGCAAGGATTTGCTTTTCGAATAGTTGGTTTTAAAGCTTGTTCTTTTCGAAAAGATGTTTCTGAAGCGATTAACTTTTCGAATGGTATTGATGCCATTCGCAATTGTCAAAAGGTCTATTTTGGAACTTTTCGAAAACTTATAAAGAACTTTGTGAAATTAACTCTGAGTATATTTAAACCCTTTCGAAGTAGGGGTTTCATATTCGAAAGCTTTCTGAAGAGCGACCTGTTCCACGGAAACCCTATTTCGTTCTTTCCTTGTGCAATTTGAGAAGCTTGCTACATTTTTCTTCACCTTTGTTCGATCATTTGAGTTTTTAGAGAAGGATTTTAGCTTCTAGTCTGGGGGATTTCTGCAAGCAAATAACTCGTTCAATTAAAAACCCTAGATCTCGGTATTTCTCTGCACATTCTCTCTGTTTATCATTTGAAAATTTTCAATTTGTGTCAGCGTCTGTTGTGGGCATTTTCATACATCAATTTCGAATGGGAAAAGTAGAGAAATCATTGGCTGTCATGTTCCCAAAATCCTCTGCTAAGAAAGTTAGCAAACCTACCCCAAAGGGAAAAGCCAAAACTTCAGCCAAAAGAAAACTATCTATGGATAAAGCGAATAGGGTGGAGAAAGGGAAGAAAGTGAGACATGAGGAACCCATCTCTGCTGTTGCTAGTCCTGAGCCTGAGCTTCCTCCTCTGCCTATACATTTGGTACTACCAAATCCATTCATTGAAGCTCAGAAGTTAATTCCTGAGCTGATTGTGGACGAAACTTTTTTCGTCAACAAACCGGAATGCCTGTTATCTTTAAGATACATAAGGGAAGCTGCACTAAGCAATATCCTTAGCCCTTTACCAGAGAAAATTTACCCACGAATGGTGAAGTTATGGTACCAAAACCTAATCAAGGTCACTGAAAGAGATGCTGATGTCCCTACCCTGGTTATCTTTATTGATGATTGCGATCTTACGGTCACATTTGAAGACATAGGGAATGCTTTGGGGATACCCTTCCAATTTGATCCTGCTGGTCCATTGGCTGCTCCAGAAATAGCCTCATTTAGAGAAATGGCTGCACATTTGACCCAAGGAATTGTGGGCACTGGACAGTCCATCATGAGGAGAGACCTAGCCCCCCAATTTCTATTGATGAACTCCATTTTGAGGGGAAGTTTTTATGTTACCAGGCACAGCCAAGAGAGAACACCAATTTTGGAGCCGCTCTTTCACTTTTCTAAGGGGCAGTTTTTCAATGCCCCTATGTTAATTTTTGAAGCCATGGCTGATATTAGTGCCAAGTTGAAAAAGGAGTAGATATTAGCTGGCCTCCCATTTGGTAGATTGATCACAACCCTCCTCAGAGCCAAGTTTGACATTGATAATGAGGAGCCATTTGAAGTCATTGCTCCTCACAATTTTGGGAAAAAGGCTTGGACTACAAGCCAAGCCATGCTGAGACGAATGAGAGAAGATGATGAACCTGCACCTGCACCTGCAGCTGGTAATGAACCTGCACCTGAACCTACCCCTGCAGTTCCCTTAGAACCAGTTTTGGCAGAACCTGTGGTGACCAGCTCTTTAGATGCACCACTTCTGGCAGCTCTGTGGTGACCAGCTCTTTATTTGCACCCATTGTTGAAGAAACTTTCCTTCCCATGGTGACCAGCTCTTGCTTAATTTTGAGGAAGTTGGCCTTTCACCCTCCTCCCCTATTCCAGCCCCTGCCACTTCACCTATCCCAGCTGTCCCATCTCCCATACCCTCCATTATTCCAATTATAGATTCCCCCTCTACACCAACCACTCCAACCATACTCACCTCACCAATCTCTCCCACCAATGACCATGTTTTAGCTGCAAACTGTATTGCCCCACCTCCCTGTACTCCTCTACTCCAAAGCCCCTCACATTCACCTGCTCATTCATTCACACACACAAGTATCCCACACACACACAGGCCTTTCACTCTGAGAGGCTTATTCTTCCTTAATGGGATCTATTTTGAAACCATGGGGCTTGAACCTATCCCTATACACGACCCTCATCATTTCACTCACTTACCTACCTCTCCTTTACCATTTCACCCATTGCACCCCCACCCTCCACTTGATTGTACCAATCCTGCTATGCCCACCTCTCAAATACTTGCCTACCTCCAATCCATCCAAGCCCAACTCCAAATCAAAACGGAAAACCAGTCTGTGACCAATGACCTGCTCCAAACCTTAGCCTCCACATCACGCACAACCACCATTACCCCTTTACTTACTTTTGATTCCCATGCTACCCAATCTGAACCAGAGGTAGTATTGGTTGATCTGCCCACCCCCACCACTACTGCCCATGCAACCCAAACTGAACCTGAAGTCCCTCTGGTTGCATCCCGTTCACCACTCCCCACTTTCTCTGAGGAAGCCACTCAGACCGACCTTGAAGTCCTCCTTTTGGACACTTCTTCTCCCCCTCCCACAGCTGGGATACCTTTGGTCCCCTACCATTCCATTCCCCTTCCCCGATTTGCCTCCCTCAGAAGAGCCATGGAAGAAAATCCCTATATCTGCAGTGATGTTCTAAAAGGGTTAGCTGATTTACAAGCCTACATTCGAACCCCTTATGAAAACCAGATTCGGAAGTTGGAGTTATTTATGAAATTTGAAAGAGAGAAAATGAAGGACTTGCTGGGGCAAACCTTTCAGATGGTTAGGAGTGAGCAGCACAAGGTGACCATGTTACAAGCACAGCTTGACCAAGAAAAACTGAAGACCATTAGACTTGGCAAGTACATTGGCCTCACCAAAAAGATAAAATCAGAGGAATACACTGAGCTGCAAAACACTATCCAGGAGAAAGCTCAATCAAGTTCGGACTCCAATACTGATTCTAGTTCTGATTCTGACAGTGACTCAAGTTCTAAGCCAATTGAACCAACTTATGATACAGATTTTGACCCCAGTTATTAGATCACATTGTACTTATCTGTGTTATGAGTTTGTAATATAAAATTCTGTTTCTTCTTATGTAATTACTTTGCATTTCTGTCTGTCTTCTTGTCATCAGGATGTTTTGTTTTTTTTCTTTCTTGCTTATATCGTTTCTCTACTTTGGACCAGTGTGGACCCTGCTCCCCTTTCGTTTGGGGGTATGGCAGGTATGCCAATAAAATAAGTAAGTTAATGCTTGGTGCAACTTATGATTAGTAGAACTTTTGAAAATGAAGTAATTTCACACCTGTTGTTTTGAAAAATGAGGAAGTTAAAACTTTTTAAAATTAATTTCTACTGTAATTCTACTACTTTCATGAAATGAATGTCAGAAAATTTCCAAAAGAAAATTGATGTTTCAGTAAACCTAAAAAGAGAGAAAACAGTGATGATATATCTCAGGAATTTGATAGAAAACCACACCCAGTGAGATTTGGACCGGAAATGTATTCTTTGGAGGTATGAATTGGCATTTTTTTCTGCTCTAGGGACTGTTTAAACCTACTTGTTATCACTAGAAGTTACATATATCCAAGTTGTAATAGTTTGACAGCAATCATGATATTAAAGAGATGATGTAGGGCTTTCTTTTGGACAGTTTGAACTTCAAAAAGCCCCACCTTTTAAAAACTGCCCTTGATACACACCATTTGAGCTTTATAAATCAAAGATTTCTTTGAAACCTCATCAACCTCATTTAGCCTAACCCTCACGCTGAGAATTCAGAAGGTAAAGGAAAGAAAGCTAAAGAAAGGTGAGTTGGGTAAAAGAAAAAGAAAAAAATTGAAGGCAACTATGTATCAACAGAAGAAATGTGGCATTCCAGTCAATGTTGATTTGAGAAAATTGGGAGAAGTCATTTCATTGGAAGTTTGAAAAAGAAAGAGAAAAAGATGGCCACTTTGGCTCTAAAAATTCAAAGAAGAAGATGAAATTGTGCTGAAATAAAGAAGGTGTCCATACCACCTCCTTACCTTGACTGACTTCTAAACTTTTGAACTCCATTCCAACCCTTTTTTTTTCTTGATAAACTTCACCCATAAGCCACATTACAACCCAAGTTAAAGTCCTTAATGATCAAAGATGGATTGAGCTGTCACATGGAGATACGGATTTGTGTAATCTATGGTGAAAAAAAGCAGTTAATTCAGAACTAAAAAGCAATGCCTATGCTCCTGCTTACAGTCCTATTTGAGGGCTGTAACTGCTCTTGAGTTGTGTGAAATAGTACAACCCTCCAACCTGCATGTTGAGTGAAAACCCTGGTGAGAGTTGGGTTTGAAATCAACTTATTAGGGGTAACATCAAAACTGAATTCTCAAATAGAAGGCAAGCTTTTCATTAATTTTTCTTGTAAAAACTTTTTGACTCCAACTGAGTGAATGATAATGGAATTACAGCAGAATTTTAGTTTTGAACTGATGTTTTCTTGAAAATCTTCTTACAACCTGACTGATGCAGGTGTGAATAATCTGATTGGATGAAAGTTTGCTTTAACAGAACTGCATTAATCTTAACTGATTCATTGAAGAAGTTTGTGGGTACCTTCACTGAAAACCCTCAGGAGACTTCACTCCTCCACTAGGGATCACCTAGGGGTTTAAAAGGCTTGTTGCATATGCTAAATGCAACTGTGCTCCCTACAAAAATGGCTTTTCATTCTATTTTTAAATTTTGTCTTTGCTCAGGGACTAGCAAAGCTTAGGTTTGGGGGTGTGTTGAGAACTGAAAAATACCATTTTTCACCCCTTAATCTGGGCCTTGATAGACCCTTGAGAGAACTAAATAAGTATTTTAAGTGTTTGTTTTACAGCGAACAATAAAGGCAGGCTTAACCTTGAAAGTAGCTCAAAAGTGCCAAAAAGATGACATTCCATGTCAATCCAAAGGAAGAAAGAGAAGAAACAACCTCACTAGCTGTTGAAAGGTCCGAATTGAAGAGGCAACGACTTGGTCTCAACCCAGAAAAGAAGTATGGAGCAATTCGAACAGAAAAATGTACTACAGAGTACTTTTCGTAAAGAACCTGAACTGTTCGCAAAGAACCTGAAACTCTGTGAAAAGAACAAAAACTCCAGGCTTAGCTTTCAAAGAGCATCTGAACTCTTCGAAGAGATGATTTACCTTTTCGAAAAGAAGAAAACTCAATTCGAATAGAACCAGAACCTTGCGAAAAGAGCTTCAGGAGTTACAACACCTTGCGAAAAGCCCCCTAAACTTTGCGAAAAGGTATTCTGGAGGTTCTCTGCTTTTACAAGGGCAATTTAGTAATTTGTTTCATGCGTCCCAATGCATTTAAAAACCTAGGGGCATTCCAGAGGATTCTAAGCATGAAGCGAAGGCATATTCCACCCCATGTGAGCACCTAGAGATGAAATAACTTGGCGGGAACTTTTAGAAACTCTAACAGATTTTCAAAATGCATAACAGAATTGATGCCTTTTTCACCTGATTGGCTGAACCAGATCAAGGAATTCTGATTGGCCAGAACAAATTTGGATCCTCGTGCTCGACCACCATTGGTCAATACAGATCTGAGCACCTCTGATTGGTTGATGCACATCTGAGCTGGACTTGGGGAAAACTATAAATAGACGAACCATTTGCCTAATTTGGGCATCCAGATTTTGAGTTTCATTCCTATTCCCCCATTTCCAAACCAGATAGTTTGTCTGAAATCCCTGTAATAGCTTCACTTTGACTTGCAATTGACAGCTGTGAGACATTTTTGTAATTCAAAAGAGAGTTGTATTCAAGACTACAAATCTGAGAGCTGTTTAAGTTGTGCTCTGTAATTGTAATGATAGATTTGAAAAGGTTGCTGTAAAACGTATATTCTCAATTGGACTCATGTTAAGGGTTCCCTCTGATCTCCTTATTACATTAGACTCCTTTAGATTTACTATTTTTCATGCAATTTCCCTTGATTCATTAATCCTGTGAGAATTAGTGTTGGTAACCTAATCTCTCACGGCATTTGTAGTGATGCTTCTTGTTCTAAACTAAGGCTTTGGATTAAAGACTATTGGATGGTTTGTGGCCATTAAAGTGGACAGACCATAGCCATAAGCTTAAACCTAATCCTTAAATTAGATTTATTTCTCTTACATCTGCGCTTGTAGCCAGATGAAGATTGGATCATCTCTCAGTTGAGCTGCAGTCATTCTCATTAGTTTTCAAGGACCAAATTAAAGTTAGATATTACTTCTCTATTTTTTATATAAGTTTACCTCAAACGTTTCCCCAACTCAGATCTGGATCACATAGCTTAATTTTTACTTTTATCATTTAGTTAATGTGACAAATTCAACCTCCCATCTTATGTACTTTCTAGATAGGATAAGAGGCCAGATTTGGTAGCTCAGATCTGGAGGTTTGTCTTGCATTTTAGACAAATTCTCTGTGGACGATCTTCCACTCACTTACATTTAAAACTTGCTACAATTGGCCCTGATCTTGCAGGCTAATTCACTTCTACCTGTGCTGATATTTCTTTATTTTTTTTAATATTCTAGATTCAGTATAATTTAGTAGTTGCAAACCTGTTTTCAAAACACACATAAATCAAGCACACTAAGAAGAAACAACATTTTCCTAATCCTACTAGGAATCTAATTAATCTAGTCTCCTGGTCCTACTAGGAGTTTAATTACCCTAGTCTCCTAATCCTACTAGTAGTCTAATTAACCTAGTCTCCTAATCCTACTAGGAGTCTAATTAAAAAAAGGGGTTGTGGCCCGTTATGCTCAGGAGGATCCGCCCGATTCTCTGGTACCCTTCGTAAGCTCTTTTGGGCCAATCGGGTGGCGGGGTTTAAAAATCAGAGGTTAAAGAACTTGATTGGTTTTTTTTTGTCAAGTGCTTTATCCTTTGATATTACTTTGAGACTAACGGGCTGGTGCTACTAGCTTGACTACCTGGGGCTCTCGGGGAAGAGTCTGGAATTCTAAAAGTTTAAATGGCAGCTCGACCCTTTTTGAAAGCCCCAGAGAACCTCGAATTTTCTCAAAGGGAGAAGTTTCGGAGAGGAAAAAAATAGTAAATTGGTTTTTATGGCTAAGAGTAATTTTAAAAAGTCTGAGTTTGAATTGATGATTAAAAGCGTAGAAAATTGAGATTTAAAATTTTAGAGGTTATGGATTAGGAGCTAAGGACTGAAATCTAGAACTTAAGAATTAAGAACTAGAATTAGAAACTAGAATGAAAATTAAGAACTGGGGCCAAAATTAAGAATTAGAACCTACAAGTTAAGAACTAGAAACTAGAATTGAGAACTAGAAACTAGGAATTTAGAACTAGAAACTAGAACCTAAAAGATTACCTGAAGTCAGGCGCCAAAGAGAGAATCTCATAATAAGCTTGGAAGAGAGGAACTACAAAATTCGATTGTTGGATGTGTTGGATGACTTGACTACTTATATGTATCTCTAATTAAGTCTTAACATATTGCAAGTGTAAAATGGAAATTATAGTACTAGCATAGGATCGTTCCCACGAAGATAGGTTTATCTATATATATTAATTTTCTGATAACTTATACTTATCTTTTAAGTTCCTAAACTACTAGAGAAATATGAATAAAGAATGATTTCTTAAACTAAATTTTACAGAAATTAAATCCTAAATCTTCCTACTTCAGATTATGGACATCAATCACAATCTTCAGCTATCAGATGTTTACAATTTTAATATACCGTTACACTATATTTTAGTATTTTAGAATTTGGGCGCCAATAAAAAACTAGCATTCTTCAATATAGATTTATACTAATCTTTAATCTACTAGAAATTTAGTGTCAATCAAACTCTAAAAAATTAAATAGGAAAAGTAAAACCATTACACTAATCTGCAAATTTCAACCTAATTCAAATCAAAATCTGAAGATGTTTATAAAATAGTAAATTTTAATAAAATAAATCTAAACTAGAAAGCAAAAGTAGAACCATCAAAAGGGTTGATATTTCACCTTCCTCAGCCTTGGTTGTCAGGCAAGACCATAGAGAACTGTGGATGATGTTACTTTATAAATCTTAAACTACTTTGATCAAGAGAAAACACAGACCTCAGTTATCAATTGATGGTGTGAAATTCTTCGATGGTTATTCCTATGTGTTGAGCCTCTTATTTATAGATCGTAAGGGTCAGTTTACAAAACTCCTAATTCTAATAAAAGAAATTACTAAAGCAAAACTATCCTAATATAACTCTACTTCTATTCTTTATCTTTCCTTGCTTTCTATACTTGATGTACTTTTAGATTTCTTCCTTTGTTTCAGTAGCAGAGTCCTTTAAGAAACTTCTTTGTCAATCTTCTCAGATTCGTGATAGGTAAGACTTCTAAGGCCAGAATTCTTCTAATTTTATGTAGGGCAGTGTTAATCTTCATGTGATTAGCAACTTTGAAAGGTGTTCTTTTCTAAAAAATTGTAAATCACGATTTTCTTCTTCTGTTGTAACTTTCTATGGAAAATCGTAAATCACGATTTTCTAACTCAACTTCCTATTGAATGATTTTTTATTACGATTCATTGCTTCCTCTTATATCGTACTTTTTTGAACGACTTCTCTTTGAACAATCATAAATTACGATTTCTCATTTTCTTTTATATTGTTCCAAACAACTGTAAAGCATGATTTTCCGTCTTTTCAATTGGCAATGATTCGTCTTTTGGTTCAATCATCTTTTTATTGCATTATGAGTTCATTTTGACGAATATTATCATTTTGGTTCTCTTTTGTTGTTTTTCTTTAATATCTACACATCAGTAACTTATTAGTAGCAAACTAAGGTTTAGCATCACTAATTTAAGGGTGGTAAAATAGTATATTATGTGACTGATCACACTCCCAAACTTACACTTTGCTAGTCCCAAACTTACGCTTTGCTAGTCCCTAACAAACAAGGAAATATAAAACATTCTAAATTAAAAAATTAAATGCCACCTTCGCAGGAAGCACAATTGCATTTAGTAGATCCAACAAGTTTTTAAAACCCCTAGGCGATCCCTAATGGAGGAGTTGTAGTCTCCTGAAGGTTTTCAGTAAAGTTACCTTCAAACTTCAAATATTTTTAGATTTTTCTGATTATTTTCAAAGTTAAGCAAAAGTAAAATCTAAACTAATTTTGTACACTAGCTAAGTTAATCATCATATGGTTAGTATAATTTTTAAAAATTACAAATCTTTTTCTTCTTACTTTCCATTATAACAGCTATCCTTGATTAGAACTCTAACAATTTCTATTCATAGTAAGCACGGAGTGTATGCATCAGTGAATAATTTATTCTTCATAAATTTTTCTAAACTGCAGATTTATAAACTATTTTCATTCAAAAACTCACTACTGGCGTACTCTCAGAAAAAAAAATTGAAATTTTGGGTTCTCAAAGTAATATTTTAAAAGAATTCATTCAAAGGATAATTGTAAAAATTTTAATCTCTTAGAAATGATAATCTATTCTATTCATATGATTCCCCATACAATCCTTAGTATCTATTATTCATATCTCTACTAGGCTTATACTTTTGCAAATCGTAAATCAAAAAGGTCTTTCCTTTGGCTTGTAATGGGGCTTTGGGTTTTAGAAGGTGTTAAAGAAAGGTAGAAGGATTCAAAGTTTTTCTGAGAGTTTAGCTCTTCTTCCTCCTATCTTTTCAGGCTTCTTCTTTTCTACTTCAATAAGTATCCATGATTGGATAACTTCTTCCCAAATTTTTTTTTCTTGTTTTTCTCATTTTGTAAATCCCATTTCTTCAATTGTTTTGTAAAATCGTATTTTACAATTTTCCTTCTCTTTGAATTTTTTTTTCTTAAAATTGTAATCTTCTTTTCAAATCACCCTTTTTACGATTTTTCACTCCTTTCCCATATTCTTCAATTGATTTTTTCGGATGTACTCTTTTTTTACATTCTCCTTATCTATTTTTGCTTTTACTTCTACTCCCTCTTTTTCCCTTCTTTTGCATTCTAAAAACTCAGAAATTATAAGGGTTAAAGGTTGAAAGCTTTGGGTAGTACTTATGATTAAGGGTTTATCAGATTTTTGATACAAAGAAATATAGTTTAGGCTTCTAATATGAGTTCAAAGGATAATTTTTTTGGGGATTTTAGACTTTTGGCTCTAGTTAACAAAAGATGGCCTTAAATCATCTTTACGATTGACTAGCATAAATGCCTTATTGCTTTGATATTTCTAACAGATAGTTCTATACAAAAGATCAGGTTATCATATTCATAGAATATTTTGATTTTACATTAAAAAATATGAGATTTCATACATGCGTATAAGTTCAAAGAAATTTTTACTTGAATAGAAACAGTCTCTCTCTCAAAGAAAGGAAAATTTGGCTCTAATGCTCAGTGGTTTATAATTTTGAAGCTAAAGTCTAAAATATTGCAGTTTAGAACAATCTATTATTTCAAACATCCTTTCTAATAAAGTATTCAATGAGCTAAGCATGAATTGTATTGTTCTTTATTCTGATTATTAAACTCCTACTATAATGGATCGTAAGTTTTCAAGATTGTAATTTTTTCTATCGTAATTCCTATGCAATGATAAACTATTAAAACTGAAAATTCGAAAAAATTTTACAAAAACAACTTAAATTACACTAACTAAAATAATACTTAACTACTACTGTACACAGAAGTTGTGTATCCCCCCAAACTTAATTCGGGCAATGCCCTCACTGGCACAAAAATAGGGGATACTTAAATATTATTTACTTGAAAATTACTGATATCACTGATTGTTTACCGGATGTGAAAAAAATTCTGTAAAGAATGTCCCGCAAACTTGACAAAAACACAACCGTATTATTCTCAGAGACATCAATAACAAAAATTAAAGAAAAGTTAGTAACAATTACACAATTAGTTAAAAAGAAAGTTAGTAAAAAAAAAATATTATATAGTAACTGAATATTTACAATAAAAATGAAAAAGAAATATCTAAAGGACTAAAATAAAAACTAATACAAAAATAAATAAATTATAATCCTAGGAAGAATCTAGACACAACTATCTTAGATATCGGCAGCAATGTCCGAGAAGATGTCTTCGATAAAGATCGCTCCTCGGCTTTTAACCAAAAGTTGCCACCACTTGATTAGAGTTTCTCATTCCTTCATACCAAAGGACTATCCACAACTTGGCAGGGTCGCTACTCCAAGAGCTGTCGAAACACTTCCCACTGTCCTTCAAAATTCCTCCACCGAACAGAGCACACCACATGTCTTCATTAGAAGAAATGCACTGCCACAACGGTGGTTTTGTGAAGCATGGGGAAGTGAACATATTTGCAGATCACCCTTCACCTATACTGCTCCCTTCCGAAGATCCTACCTAGAAATTGAAAAATAGGCAGGGGAAGAAGATGAGCAATGGAGAGGGCTGACAAGGAACGGCTCAACCCACCATCATAATATAGGAGCTCACATTCAGGGTTGGTTGTGATGGTATAATGGTTTGGAAGTGAGAGAAAATGGGTTCTTCGAATATGATGTCGAATTTGGGTTAGGTTTAGGGTAAATGGTAGTTTCAGTGGACAATTCAATATCTGGAACAGGTCGCTGGCGCTTCAGATTTTCTACTCTCTGTATTGTAGCCAGAAGCTCAGCCTTATGTATTTCAAGAGTTTTATCAAACCTCTTACTGAATTTGTTTTGGTTTGGTTCTTTCACCATTAGGGTTTGGGTATGAAAGGAAGATGAAAGAGATGAGTTTTTGGGCGAAGGCTGGTTTTATAGGGAATGGAAGGGTCAACGTGTCAAGGTATAGGCTCATAGGCTTGGGTAGTTGGCAAGTGGAGATATTGAATGTGGTGTGTGTCTACTTCCTCTATGAATTTAATGGGTTCAAGTCGATAAGATTGATCACTGGAATCGCCTGTTTCCTAGAATTGTCGTTTACAATTCTATAGAACAAAAGTGAAACTCTATGACACTTCAAATCGTACTCGCTACGATTTGACTCTACGAATCATAAGAAATCATAAATCCATATACTTAAAGTGATTGTGACATGACAAAAGAGTCCTTACGATTGCTTGTACTTTCGCACACTGTAGATCATAGAATACTCTTTAAAATTAAATTATATACATATGTTACAGGTGTTTACTACGGGTGAGTTGGTAGCTCGATAGGTGCTAGAGGAATTCAATTTAAAATAGAGGGAGTTGATGTGCCTCCCATAAATATATGTCCTCTAGATGTACCTACTGCATGTGAAGGTAGTATGTTACTTTCTTTTTCAAAAAGGGTTAGCTGCTCAATTTGCGTTTCTAACCTTATAACAGATTGCCAAAGGTGATTAAGTAACTATGTCTGGATATGACTATGTTACACCCAGCTGTCAGCTATTTGCAACAAGGAATCCTCTGTAGCAGTGTGGTTTGGGGCCTTTGTGGGGTAAGGAGAAACAGTTGGAGGTTAGGAAACTGGCTAAGTTAAGCCATGGTTAGGACCACAGGCTTCTTCTTTTAGAGATGTTGGGTATGGTTTTATACCCACCAGAGATTGAATTTTAGCTTTGCATAGCTTCAGCCTTGGAAAACCTTTCATCATTGACTTTAATTCATAAAATCCTCCTTGCTTAGGAAGTATATTTTTTAAAGTCTCCAAATAAATCTCACCCAATGCGTGGTGTTGCTCCGGTTCCTCGCTACGGGTTTCAAATAGTTCCAAAGCATCCTCTGCTATCAATGTACAAAACATTCCACCACAAGACACATCAATCATATGCTGGTTTGCATTTTCAAGGCCTTCATAGAAAGTGAGCAGAAGTTGCCAACACATAACCCCGTGATGAGGGAACTTGTGTAGAATATCCTTAAGACGGTTCCAACATTCCTGCAGAAATACATCTGGAAATTTGTAAAATGTTATGATAAGATACCGGATTTTATTCGTTCTACAGATTGGAAAGAATTTTGTAAGAAACATACATTCCAGACCTTCCCAATTACCAATCGAATTATGAGCCAAAGAGTTTATCCACTGCTTTGCTTCATCTCAGAGGGAATATGCAAACAACCTTAACCGTATGGATGCTTCTGTCAAGGTCATTATTCGAATAATGTTGCACACTTCTTGGAATTTATTTAAATTCAAATAGGGATCTTCGTCCATTAGCCCATGAAAAGTAGGAAGTATGTGAAGGACATTGGGCATAATTTCAAAAGTTCTATTAGCGGTTGTAGGGTGTCTTTGAATACATGGGGGAGGTGTAAGAGGTGTCAATGCATAATACTCTCCCAATACTTTTAGCCACATATTAGTCTTTTCCTGCCATTCTGAATTGAGTTAGCCCAGAGCAGGGAGAAAAACAAATCTTAGCCTCTAGCTTCTCTGATCAGATGAAGTTTGAAACTCTGATTCGTCATACCAAATAAATCTGCAAAAGGTTAAGAAGTGATCAAAGAAAATTAAAAATATAAAAAAATATAAAAAAAGAAAGATAAATACTTGTTTTCTCAAATTAATATAAATATAACATAAAACACTATCCCCGGCAGCAGCGCCAAAAACTTGACTTCACTACTTATATGTATCTCTAATTAAGTCTTAACCTATTGCAAGTGCCCTATGGAAATCATAGTACTAGCAGAGGATCGTTCCCATGAAAATAGGCTTATCTATATATATATTAATTTTCTGAAAACTTATACTTATCTTTTAAGTTCCTAAACTACTAGAGAAATATGAATAAAGAATGGTTTCTTAAACTAAATTTTACAGAAATTAAATCCTAAATCCTCCTACTTCAGATTATGGTCGTCAATCACAATCTTCAGCTATCGGATGTTTATAATTTTAAAATACCATATACACTATATTTCCCTCTTCTAGAATTTGGGCATCAATCAAAAACTAGCATCATTCAATATAGATTTATACTAATCTTTAATCTACTAGAAATTTGGGCGTCAATCAAACTCTAAAAAATTAAAGAAGGAAATGTAAAACCATTACACTAATATGCAAATTCCAACCTGAGTCATCAATTCAAATAAAAATTTGAAGATGTTTACAAAGCAATAAATTGCAATAAAATAAATCTAAACTAGAAAGCAAAAGTAGAACCATCTAAAGGGTAGGTTGATCTTTCTGCTTCCTCAGCCTTGGTTGTTAGGCAAGACCTTAGAGAACTATGGACAAAGTTACTTTGTAAATCCTAAACTACTTTGATCGAGAGAAAACACAAACCTCAGTTATCAATTGATTCTGTGAAAATCTACGATGGTTATTCCTATGTACCAAGCCTCTTATGTGTAGATCATAAGGGTAGGTTTACAAAACTCCTAATTCTAATAAAAGAAATTACTAAAGAAAAACTATCCTAATATAACTCTACTTCTAATCTTTATCCTTCCTTGCTTTCTACAGTTGATGTACTTCTAGATTTCTTCATTTATTTAAGCAGCAGTCTTTTAAGAATTTTCTTCGTCAATCTTCTCAGATTCGTGATAGGCCAAACTTCTAAGTCTAGAATTCTTCTAATTTTATGCATGGCGGTGTTAATCATCTCATGATCAGCAACTTTGGAAGGAGTTCTTTTCTAAAAAATTATAAATCACAATTTTCTTGTTCTATTGTAACTTTCTCTGAAAAATTATAAATCACGATTTTCTAACACAACTTCCTATTGAACGATTTTTTATTACGATTCATCGCTTTCTCTTATATCGTACTCTTTTGAACGGCTTCTCTCTGAAGAATCCTAAATTACGATTTCTCACTTTCTTTTACATTGTTTCAAAATTTCGTAAAGCACGATTTTTCATCTTTTTAGTAGGCGATGATTCGTCTTTTGATTTAATCGTCTTGTTATTACTTTATGAGTTCATTTTGATGAATATTATCATGTTGGTTCTCTTTTACTATCTTTCCTTAATATCTGCACATCAATAACTTATTAGTAGTAAACTAAGGTTTATCATCCCTAAGTTAAGGGTAATAAAATGGTATATTATGTGACTAATCATTGGATGTGTGGGTTAGGGGGGTCTATTTATAGATATTCGGGTAATTGGGCGCTGTGTGGGAGGTGAGCAATTAGCTAGTCAAATCCAATTATGCGCCCTATTTAGTGTGCTTAATCGGATTACATGCCCTATCCCATGCGCTTAATCACTCTGAGTCGATGACCAACTTAGTGAGTGGCTGGGTGACTCGCTCAGTCGGGTGTTCAAGTTCTAATCTAATTAGAACTAATTGCGAGCCTTGTACACCACCCGCAATCGATTACACGTATTGGTTTGGGCGTGCACTCGGGTCTTAAGGCGGCCTCTAGAAGGTTAAGGACCAGTCCATATTGGACCAATTGTGAACCAGTGGTGGGGAGTGCAATTGAATTTCACGAGCTATATAGGATGCATAATCCACTCCCAAAGCGACCCACAGGAACAACGGTCCTGGTTCAAGTGGGACCAATTGCATGCCAACTATGGGGCATGCAATCGAATTGCACGTGATGGGCTGGGCACGTAATTCAGGGCTTTCCCTGGGGTGGACTTGGGCCAAACTATAAGGCTATTATTTTAGCCTGTGCTTCGACTATATACTATTGTTTCAGTATATAGTCCTCGTATTAGGGTTGCGAGTTGTGAGCCACATAACTGTTGTTTCAGCCTGTGTTCAGCTATATACTATTGTTTTAGTATATAGTCCCCATATTAGGGTTTTAAAGCTTTCAAAGAAGGTAAGTCCCTTCTGAAAGTCATGGGCAAGGTTATAGGTTTACCAAACAGGTTTGTTACTCTGAGAAGGCAAAATTGGGGTGTCTATAGAAGTAGAAATAGGGATTTCGTCCATGTGGGAATGAGTTGGGGAACGTGGTGGGGATGAATCGGGATCGGCATAAGCTGGATCAACCCCCCATGACATGGTTTGATAGCGGGTCGGGTATGGATGCCTCAGGTGAGGTCCGAACAATTTCCTCCTTCCCCTATGGGATGATGGAGGGTAAGGCAATGTTGTTGTTCTGGCATCAGAAGATCCCTCTTTTTTTTTCTGAGTTTTGATTTTTTTTCTTGATTTTTTGGTTTTATATTCTTGAATGAAAAAACAAAATTCTCTCCCTTGATTAATGTGGTGCTTTATTCAGGGTCCCAGGGAACTCCCTTTTCGGGCGGCATTCACGCCTCCGATTCTTCCCACGACGGGACTCCGATGCTCTTCGAAAGAATCAAGGGGAATCCTTTGATCTATGTGAAGATAAGTAAATCTGCGTGATGACCTGATCCCACGGAGGAGTCAATAAGTGGTGACCTCTTTTGATCGACGAAGGCATTTTGGGTGTCGAAAGGTGGGGGAACAATCAGGAGTATGAACATCAATAAGTTGGGGGCTCGGGAATGGTGAAAAGGGCCTCAGATTTGGGCTGCTTAGTCTCAGAATAGTCTAGCGTATGTATTATATACGCTAGGCTAAAAATCCTAGAGATTTGGCTTAGCGTGTGTATTACACGCGCTAGGCTAAATTTATGGGATTTTGGCTTAGCGAGGGTATTAAACATGCTAGGCAAATTTTGGGAATTTTTGGCTTAACGTGGTTTTTACACACGCTATGCAAAAAAATTGTATATTTACATATTTTAATAGTAGCAGCAGGCCCAAAATTGGTATCTTTCTTTGGTTTTTGAGAAGCAGTGCTTCCGGGGATTATTTCTTGTTACCTCGGATCCCTTGTTATTCACTGAAAAGTACCACTTTTCACCTCTTAACCTAGCCTTGGATAGACTTTGAAGCAGGCTAATAATCATTTGTTAAGTGTGTTTTGTAGTTAGCAATAATCTATGTAGCTTAATACAAAATCCATCCTTATTGACCCAAAGAAGAGGAAGAATACATGCAAAGATGACAGCTGAGCCAAAGCCTAATGGAACACCCTGGTAGTGCTCACCATGGTGGCTCATTTTCTAGTCATCATTGACCAAAAGCCTAGCAGATGGATGAAGTTGGCTGAGAATGGAGAAACTGTAATAACAGTAAGTGCAAATAATCAGAGCATAGAAAGATAGATCTCGCAGAGTTGAGAAGCTCCATCGCGAAGCTAAGGATGCAGTGGAAGAGGCCCTCACACAGATAGGACGTGCAATCAAGAGGAGAGCTGTAAAGACATCGCGAAGATTTCGCGGATTAAAATCCTCAAAATTTGTGACCGCAAAGCTCTCACGGAGATCAAGCCTTAAAGCAGTCGCGCGAAGAACATATCGAGTCCATGTGTGTACTGAACAAAATTCCACCTTGTAGAGTTCATGCGTAGCCCTAGAAGAGAGAGACGCCCAGAATTCTCCTCATGCAGATCTCACGCACTCTAAAGCTTTACCAATTACTACCCGAGCGTAGGAGCATACCTACGCGAGTTCCCAGTGAGAGAGAGCTTCTGAAGCTCTACTGTGTGAGAAGTCTAGGCACTCCAGATCATCTCTGTAATAGCATGGCAGAGCAAAGGAACTGCATGATTAACTTAAGATTCACTGCGCGAGTGAGCACTTCCCACCGACCAAAAGCAACTCCGTGAAGGCTCTGTATCTGTGCGAATGATTGGATGCATATTCCAACCCTGTGAAGCACGAGCTCCCCACTTCTCAGTTTTAACTCAAGGACCTTTTGGGAATTTCCCAAGGCTAGGGCACACTTCCTAAGGCACAAATTTTGAGGCACACATCTCAAGGCATTCAAGGGTTGTAACAGTGCCACGTCAGCTAGAAAAATTAGGGCTAATCTCTTCAGAGCCAAGGCTGTATGGATAGTGTATATAAGCTACACTTAGAGTTTAGTTTTAGGATCGACCCTTATTTTCATCCTCTGTCAGCTGAGAGCTCCAGCAGGATAGGGTTAGGGTTTGATCACCTCTTTTTTCCCATTTTTCTGCTCTCTTTGCCCAGCACTTGTTGGCTAATCCCCCTGTAAGCAGTTAGGTTTAGTTTATGTAAATTTGTAATAGGCTTTATATATATTGAGATTTTTGATGAGCAGTTGCCTACAAGCTGCAACCTGGAGGCAATTCATGGTATGTTTCACTGTTATTAATGGATTATTATTTTAATGATTAATTGAATCTAAAGATCTTATAGTTTCTTTAGATGTCTATAGGATCCATGTATTTGGGATGAGCCCATTCAGTTTCCAGTACATCTATTATTTACCATATGATTTCCCTTGGTTTGATAGCCCCATGGAAAGCAATGTTGAATCTGTAGTGAGATCTGGGGAGCTCGAAGGCCTATGGACCATGGTGGTTGCAGCAGTTTTCATGTTCTTCCTTAGACCTCTGTAGTATGGACAGACCAATGGGATACCCTGTGACCATTTGAGTAGACAGAGTATAGCCCTAAGGTGGTGTCCAGCCACATGTTTGAGAAAGATTCTTCTCCCCTGCACATGAGCTTCTAGAGCCTTATGAGGAGATTTGTACAGGAATTGGCTCCCCTCTGTTTTACCTAACCGATATCAGATGTTAGATTTGATATCTCTGTAGTAGTTGCAGCTTGAGGCTGAGTCATTGTAGGCCTTTTATAGCAATGACCAGCTGGATTTAGAGCCTTATTCAATCTGTTACATAGTCCTTTTTATGGGCACCAGTGAGCCATTGGCCTTGGCAAAGCACTTAGGATTTTGTGTTGGAATACCTATGGATGTCAGCAAGATCTGTGCGCAGATCTGGGGAGCTTGTAGCACTGGCATTACATAGTGCTGCAATAGTATTCATGGCCTGTTGTGGTCCAGTGGTTGGGAAAATAATTAGTCCACTCCTCTGGATTAGATTGGCAACTTCTGGCTTGATCAATGGGATTTGATAGACTCTATAGGATAGGTTGTGACCATTTGAGTGGACAGCCTATAGCCTTAAGAGCACCCCAAATGGCATGGGTTAAGTTGGACACTTCTACCTTGCTGAGGCTTTTATAGCGTCACAATAAGGAGCACTGCAGAGACAGACTAAATCTGAGTTACATTAATGCTTTAACTCTGAACTTAACCTGCTTACTTCTCACCAATTTTTTTATTTTATTTTGGAACACACCATCACCATCTTCATCTTAACCCTTTCTTTAAGATAGGGCTACATTTTATTTTTCTATTGTTAGGATTAATTTAGTATAGTCGTGACACCCAGCTCCCTTTCTTTAGGATTGTTAGATTTGTAGCCAGATCTGGAGGCCTACAATTATAGCCCATTTTGGGTTATAGATCAATTTCTCTATCTGATAAACTCTTACTTATCAAACCTTGTTACAATAGGCCCTATATCTTGCAGGTCTAGGATTACTTTGGTTGTGCTGAATCCATTCTTTTGTTTTACTTTGTCTTTAAATTTGTTTCCACCAAACAAATAAAACAGCACCAGTAGTCCGACAACAAGTTTTTGGCATCGCTGTCGAGGATATTGATCTTTTTAGTAGACGTGAGTTATACTATAATTTAGATTTCCAAATTCTTTAGAACTATACCTAAACTAGAATAAAAGTACTACTGATTCTTTATGGAATTTTGCAGAAATTGACATTAGAAGAAAGGAAAAGTTAGAGCTGCAGTTGGAGTGAAGCTAGCATTGTTTGCACTTACTTTCCCCTAAATCTCAGTGTATTTATGTTTACTTCCTTATTGTTTATTTAGTGTAAATCTATGTAGTTGTTAATTTTTGTTTGAAATATTCTTTATGTGTGCTTGTGATAATTTTCTGTACTTCCTGTAGGTGTGATTATATGCATGGTAGGTCTTTAAATCCTAAGCTAGAACTCTCAAATCTAGAGGTTGAAAGAATCCGTAGAGCTAGATGCATCCCACAGGGCCCTGCTATTGAAATTGAACCAGCTATCATGGCTGAGAGGCAGAGAACATTAAAGGAATACAATGCACATGGGGAGTACTCCTCTTCCTTCTGCATTCAATTCCCCTCTGTTGAAGGGAATTATGAGATTAAATCCTCCTCCATCAATATGCTACCTTCGTTTCATGGGCTTAGTAAAGAAGATCCCTACAAGCATATAGACCAATTTTTAGCACTTTGCACTACCTTCAGTATTGCTGGCTTGGGACCTGAGGCCACCAAACAGAGGCTTTTTTCTTTCTCACTAAAGGACAAAGCTAGCACATGGCTATCAAAGCTCCCAGCCAACAGCATGCAGTCATGGAGTGATCTTCAAACCAAATTCCTTACCAAATTCTTTCCCATGAACAAAACCAGCCAGATGAGGACAAATATTTTATCATTCACTCAATCCTCAACTAAGGATTTTTATGAAGCTTGGGAAAGATTCCAGGAGATGTTAAAACAATGCCCCCACCACCAAATCCCCATGTGGCAGCTTGTCCATGTATTTTATTAAGGAATTAATTCCAAGAGCAAGGATATGGTGGATGCTTCCTATGGTGGTAGTTACCTCCACAAGACAGCTGAATAAGGTTGGGAGCTGTTTGACATAATAGGGGAAACTTCCATGCAGCAGGAGTCTCTGTCACGTAATGATAGCCAAACTCCAGCTAACATGGTAAAAGAGGCCACCCCTAGAGGTGGAATATTTGAAGTGAAGGTGCAAGGTGATCTGTAGAGGAAGGTGGACAACCTGAGCTTGAAGTTTGACAAATTGATGAATGTGATGCAGCCCTGGATGGTTGCACAGGTGGAGGAGGCATGTCTGATATGCCAATCTCCCACACATTCTATTAATGATTGTTCATCTGCCACCCAGTTTCCAAATTTTGTTATGGGGCAAGCCAATGCTGCTCAAACTTTTGGGCAGCAGTCTGCTGGGTATTCTTGGATGAACCATCCAAATCTGAGGTGGAGACAAGATTCACATCCTCAACCCCAGCAGCAGCAAATGGTAGCTCCTTACAGACTCAGCACCAATTTAATCAAGGTTACCCACCAAGGCAAAATTTTCTGTTACCTGCCCCACCGTCCAACCAGTTGGCCCTGCCCCCCAATAGCCCAAATCCTCTCCATTTGAAGAGCAGATGCTGGCTTCAATGCAAAACTTTGGGAGCTTGGTGCAGACTGTCAATTCTCATGGGCAGAGCATGAAGAAGATTGAGGACCAGCTAGGCCAGATTTATAATACTTTGAATAAGAGGGAGGAAGGAAAATTGCCTAGTCAGCCCCTGACAAATCCAAAAGGTTAGTATATGATTGGTGATGCATCCTCTACTGAGGAGGAAGCTAGTGCCCAGTGGGCAAAAGGTTGGTAATAAGTGTATAATATATATAAAAATTCTGTTTTGATTTATGTTCATTAGAGTTCTGTCTGTTGTATTTTCTTCAGTTTGTTGGATTACTTATGTTGCTTTACCTGTGCTTGCATTTTGTGATTGAATACATGTGCATATATGTCATCTGAATCGGTTGTGTGTTTGTTGGCAAATGGTTGAGGAGCCTTATCTTAATTTGCATGAAGTTGAGCTGAAAGTCTGTTTTTAGGATTCTATAATGTTGATGAACTATTGATTGAAAATGGGTCTATATTTTTCATGCTTGAAATGAAGTACTTCTCAGAGGGTTGGTGCCCATGCACAGTGGTTGGGTGCACAACAGGAAGGATGCACCAACCCATGTGCTGCACTGAGCTGAAGGAGTATAGGTTGTGAAGATATGTTGTCTCACAGATCTAGAAGGCTTTAATGTGCTATGCAAGCCATCTCTTGGCTTGCTCGCACACTAAAACGCCTGAGCAATGGTCGTAAAAGTACCTTGCGAAGTTACTTTATGCTCCATGAGCCCAATATGAGCGTAAAAGTGTTCTATGCAACTACTGCGTGAGGTATTAATTATGAAAATTAATAGCCCTTGCGCACCAAAGCCACTGAGTCAGCTCTGCGAATTTCAATGTGTGGAAGTTTGTTCTTCAGCATGACAGAATGTCTCGCAGACATAAATGTTGAATTAAGCGAGAATTCTACTCCGCGAGCTTCTATTTCTAACTTCGCGGATCGCATGATTCGCTCTATAAACTCAGCGAAGCCCCTAATTTTCTTCATTTCCTTTGTCTGCCCTAGTTTCCCAACACAAAAACTAACATCCCTTTCCTCTCATTTCTTCTCTACTTTGTAATCCACACCACCTCAGGCATTTTCCTCTGGTCATATTGTTCCCCAGCTACCCCTGATAACTTCGAGCAAGGTTTGGGGGGATTTAAGCCACTGTTCATAATTTCAGGTGGAACCCTAGCTCTCAACTGGTATGATCTCTATTTCCTTCTTTGCCTTGTGTTTAATTTATTTAAAAGAAGAGAAGAAGGGGAAAATTTGAAGCTTTTGTGCTTAATCAGTGTGATTGGTATTTTCTCAGAGTTGTCAGCCCAAATTTTGATAATCTGAGCACCTATGGCCACGAGTTCAAAATTTGTAGATACCCTCACTGCGATGCTGAACCCGTCTGTCAGTGGCTGCCTTGTGGCCACTAGAAAATCCATAAGGATTGCACAGGCCTCCACATTGGAGACCTCTGAGGTACCCTCACCTGTTGTTGAGCCCACCATTCCAAAAAAGAAAAGAAGAAATCTAACCCAAGGAAGAGGGGCCGAGAGCACCCACCGCCTAAGAGCCCTGAAATATCAAAGAAGAGATAGAAAAAGGGCAAAGTTGTCGCCCCTGAGGTCCCTAAGGTTGAGGAGGAAGCGACTACTGAATGCCTCAGGGTCCCTTCTGACTTTGTGCAAGCAATCTAGTTGGAGGCTGAAACCATTTTCGACAAAATCTATTTTGAGGAGCTACCTGAGACTTCTGCCTCCATTGAATATCTGATAAAGGCATCTCTGTTGCCCCTGTTGAGGCCCTCAATGCAGCTGGTTTTCCTAAGATTAGTAAGATTATTTTATCAGAATATGAAGTTAAAAACTGGCAATAATGGGAACCCAACACTGCTGGTATTAATTGATGATTTTGAGATGCTGTTCACCCAAGCAGACATTGCAAAAATACTAGGGATACCAGCAAGGTATAACCCTGAGTGGGGCTTAGGTCCTCCTTTGACTACCACCATTACTGAGATAGCCAGGGAGTTAACTGGAGGGATCACTGCCTCAGGTGACTCAATCAGAAAGAGGGATTTGCACCCCAACCTCAAGCTAATTGATGTTGTATTGTAGAAAAATGTGTATTGCACTGGGCATGAGCAAGAGAGGAGGTACCTTATAGCTGATGCCCTCTTCTCATTTCACAGAAACCACTACTTGGATAAAGCCAAGTTAGTTTCTGAGGGGATTAAAGATTTATGCGAGAAGGTGAAAATAATAAAGAAACCTCATGCCCTTCCCTAGTATAGATTGATTATTGCATTGCTGAAGTGGGGAAAGTACCCATTTAAAAGGGAGGAGGAGACTGTGGCACTAAACCCCAAACAAAGTGGGAAGAAACAGTGGGGAATCAGTGGCACCATGATGGAGAATAAGAAGAAGAAGAGGGAGGAGTTACTGAGAGAAGCAACCCCCACCATTCATGAAGTAGCTGCTGCTGCAACCTCCACCTCACTTGTGCCAGTCAACATAACACTCACCTCCTCAACCATTACCTCTACCTCCATGCCAGCTCCACCTTCAACCCAGACATCACAGCCCATCACAAGCCCGCTACCCTTACTTGACCCTATATCACCAACCACCATAGCCACAGCCACCCTACCTATTTCTACCCCCTACCTATTTTTCCAGCCCACCCTAGCCCACCTGTCAAGATCCAATACCAAAAGAAAAAGAAAACTACAAAAACCTATTACAACCCATCCCACTTATCTCTCCCAAACCATTCCAATCCTTGAAACCACAGCCATTCCAGACCCCATATCCACACCATATGAACTTGAAACCCATACCTTCGAAGTCCCACTTTATTCCATTAAGACTTCCCTACCTTTTGTACCTTTCACTAGTGAGCCTGCAGACCAATCCATTCCCTACTCCCATGCCAGGGAGCCATTTTCAAGAGAGAAATTTTCTACTATGATGTCCAGTATCCTAGGAAACATCAACCTTGAGTATACCCCTCTCCCAGACTCACCTCATCCATGACACTTCACCCCTCCACATCATCCATCACCCCAGGCCACTACCTTCACACATAAGCCCCTTCTCCCTTTCAACCTGTTCCCCCTACCCAACCCACAACCACAACTATACCTGACCTCTTACCCCAAATCCTCCACCTCTTACTCTCCCTACAGTCCCAAATGCTGACTAACACCCAAAACCAAGCCTCCATTGAGACATACATTCAATCCCAAACCTCTACTCTCTAAAACCAGGCCTACCAAGAAACCTCCCTCCAAACCCTTATCCTTAGCAGCCACCACACCCCTTCCAACTCACACTGAAGCTTCTACATTAACTGACCCAGATAGTCCCCCTGTTGTAGGCACCTCTGATGCTATAACATATATGGATGACCTATTACCCACCTCTTCAAAATCAATCCAAACAGAACCAGACCTGAAACCCCAACCTGAGCTTTAATCTGTAATTTACCAACCCACTCCTTTTTCATTCCTGGCTGGCCCTTCTTCAAGTGAGGACCAACCTTTGATTCCTGCCTTTTCCTTTTCCATCCCCCCTACTCCACCCTCCTTCATGCAATAAAATCCAATCCTTACATAAAAAAGGATGTCATTTGAGGGATGTCTAGTATCAGAATATGAATCAGGATACCCTATGAAGAAAGGATCCATCGCATAAAATTGGATAACGAGATGTAGCTCAAGAACATCGCAAAAGGGTGAAAATAGTTGTTGCATTTATTTAAAGGCCAAGAGAGGATAGCTGCCCAAGAGAAGTTGATTACTGAACAAGAGAAAATGGCTGCTGCAACAGAAAAGCTGAGAGCCGATGGATTAGAAAAGAGGTTGACTGCTTCAAAGGAGATCTGGGAGCTCCTTATATCCTGAGCTGAATTGGCAAAACAAAAAGTTGAAATCCTGAAAAGGCATTTAGCTCTAGCAACTGAGAGAATACCTCCACCTGCTGTTGGGGAGTCTGAGAAAGGGAAAGGAGCCAAAATTAAAGATTAACCAGCAGATATTTAGCCACAGATTTTGATGGCTAATAATTTTTGCACCTGTATTTAATTAGGAAGTAGTGTGTCATTTTTTTTGTAGTTTACTTCCACCTACTTTGTACATACTGTAGCTGTTATAATAACATTGCTCTTTATTTTATTTTGTTTAGTTTCCAATCTGTCTTTCTTTATTTTTGTGTGTTTGTTTTTATGTTGGTTGTTATGTATTTTTCTCTCTTGTAGTTTTTGTTCTGTTAACGTCTATGTCTTAAGCCTGTTGCACATTCACATCGACCTTTGAATCAGTGAGGACACTGCTCCTCATAGGTTTGGGGGTGTGGTAGGCTCTACCAATGAAGCAGTTAACCTAATTGTAGCATAATCAAGTGAGTAAGATAGAAATGGATTCATGTTCACTTAAGAATCATAAAAAAAAAAAAAAAAATTGCAGACCTTGAGGCATCACAAGCTTTTAAATTTTAGCATTTTCATGATGTGAACACTAAGAAAACTCACTTGTATCAGTACTTAGTGAATTATTAAAGAGAGAAAAAGGTAAGGACATGCCTAAGAGCTCAATGGAAGACCATAACTAGTGAGATTTGGGCCTACAAAAATTTTTCCTTTCTTTAAGGAGTAACTGAGGCAATTCTTCTAGCCCTAAGAATTGGCTGAGTCTATTCCCTCACTAGAAGTTAGGCACCTCCAAGTTGAAATAACTGACAGCACTGATGAGACTTAAGAAAGGATTAAGGCCTTCTCTTGGACAGTTTGATCTTAAACAGACCAAACCTCAATTAACTGCCCTTGTGCACACACTTTTTAAGCCTTAATTTCTAATTTTCTTAAAAATACTCCTGAGTACTTATACCTGAACCTATGAACCTGATTCAAACCTACCCTCACTCTGAGAAATCAGAAGGTAAAGGAGAAGGAGCTGAAGATGGACAAGATAAGGCTAACATCGGGTGAATGGAGAAGGGATACTTTAACCGTAGTAGTGTAGCAGTTAAGGAGAGAGGTGGCACATTAGAAAAAACCAAAATAAAAAGAAAAATGTATCCAAAAGAAAGAAAAGTAATAATGAAGAGGAATAAGAGAGGAGTCAAGAGGAAAAATTCATTAAAAAAACAAAAATAAGAGAAGATGGCCACTTCAAATCTGAAGAATTTTAAAGAAAATGAATGGTTTTGATTTATAGAAGGTGAAGTCATGAATCACCTCCTCACCTACTGATTTATCAATTTTGAATCCCTTTTCAACCACCCATTCTTTATAACCTATCCCATAAGCCACATCACAACGCAGTTAAAAGACCCTGTGATCCAATTGAATGAGCTATCATGCAGAGACAAAGAACTATCCAATCTATGGTCCGGATTAGCCAATGATGCCAGAACTTAGATATTATGCCTATGCTCATGCTTACATAACCATTTGGAGCTTGTAACTGCTCTTGAACTTGAGAGAAAATGGAAACCCTCAAAGTTCCATGTGAGAAGTATGCCCTAGTAAGCATTGGGTCTGATTTTGAATGTATTGGGCATGACCTATAACCTAATTTTTGAATTAATGATGAACTCAGCACTGACCTACATGTGATGTTTTCCCCTGCTGTGAGCTAATTGGAAATGATGTGCATCTATGTAGAAGCTGTGATGAGTAAATATATGTGCATAATCATATGTTCAAATTCCTCATATATTTTCTTTGGTTGAATCAAAGGTGAACTAATGCTTTGTTTCTTGACAGCTAACTTGATAATTTTGCACTTCTGTTAACTATTTTATTGAGAAGTTTGTGGGTATCTTCACTGATAACCCTGGGGAGACATCACTCCTCCACTAGGGATCGCCTAGGGGTTTAAAAGGCTTGGTACGTATGCTAAATGTATCCGTGTTCCTTACGAAAGTGGCATTTAAATTTTTAGAATAGTTGTTTTAAATTTTCCTTTGCTCAGGGACTAGCAAAGATTAGGTTTGGGGGTGTGTTATTCACTGAAAAGTATCACTTTTCACTTCTTAACCTAGCCTTTGATAGACCTTGCAGCAGATTAAAAATCATTTGTTAAGTGCATTTTGTAGTTAGCAATAATTTAGATAGCTTAATACAAAATCCATCCTTATTGGCCCAAAGAAGAGGAAGAAAACATGCAAAGATGGCAGCTGAGCCAAAGCCTAATGGAACACCCTGGTAGTGCTCACCATGGTGACTCATTTGTTGGTCATCATTGATCAAAAGCCTAGCAAATGGATGAAGTTGACTGAGAATGGAGAAACTACAACAACAGCAAGTGCAATACATCAAAGCATAGAAAGACAGTTCTCACAGAGTTGAGCAGCTCCCTCGCGAACCTGACGATGCCGTGGAAGATGCCCTCGCACAGATAGGATGCACAGTCAAGAGGAGAGCTGTAAAGACATCGTGGAGATCTCGTGGATTAAAATCCTCAGAATTTGTGGTCGTGAAGCGCTCACAGAGATCAAGCCTTAAAGCAGTCACGCGAAGAACATAGCGAGTCCATGTGTGTATTGAACAAAATTCCACATCGCGGAGTTCGTGCATGGCCCTAGAAGAGAGAGACGCCAAGAATTTTCCTCGCGTAGATCTCGCACATTCTGAAGCTTTACCAATTACTATGTGAGCACAGGAGCATAACTACGCGAGAAGTCTAGGAACTCCAGATCATCTCCGAGATAGTTTGGCAGCGCAAAGGAACTGCGCAATTAATTGAAGATTCACTACGCGAGTGAGCACTTCCCACCGACCAAAAGCAACTCCGCGAAGGCTCTGGAACTGTGCGAATGAATGGATTCATATGCCAGCCCCGCGAAGCACGGGCTTCCCTACTTCTCAGTTTTAACTCAAGGACCTTTTAGGAATTTCCCAAGGCTAGGGCACACTTCCTGAGGTGTGGATTTTGAGGCGCACGTCTCAAGGCATTCAAAGGTTGTAATAGTGCCACGTCTGCTAGAAAAATTAGGGTTAATCTCTACAAAGCTAAGGCTGTATGGACAAAGTATTTAAGCTACACTTAGAGTTTAGTTTTAGGATCGACCCTTCTTTTCATCCTCTGTCGGCTGAGAGCTTCAGCAGGCTAGGGTTAGGGTTTGATCACATCTTTTTTACTATTTTTCTTCTCTCTTAGCCCAACACTTTCTGCCTAATCCCCCTGTAAGCAGTTAGGTTTTGTTTATTTCAGTTTGTAATAGGTTTTGTATACATTGGAATTTTTAATAAGGAGTTGTGTACAGGCTGTAGCCTGGAGGTAGTTCATTATAAGTTTTACTGTTATTAATGGATTGTTGTTTTAATGATTAATTGAATCTAAAGATCTTATGGTTTCTTTAGATGTCTATAGGATCCATGTATTTAGGATGAGCCCATTCAGTTTCTAATAGATCAATTGTTTACCATCTGATTTCCCTTTGTTTGATAGCCCCATGGAAAGCAATGATGAATCTGTAGTGAGATCTGGGGAGCTCAGAGGCCTGTGGACCATGGTGGTTGCAGCAGTTTTCATGTTTTTTCTCAGACCTCTGTGGTATGGCCAGACCAATGGGATACCCTGTGACCATTTGAGTGGACAGAGTATAGCCCTAAGGTGGTGTCTAGCCACATGTTTAAGAATGATTCTTCTCCCCTGCACATGAGCTTCTGGAGTCATGTGACGAGATTTGTACAGGAACTGGGTCCCCTCTGTTTTACCTAACTGATATCAGATGTTAGATCAGATTTTTTTGTAGTAGTTACAGCTGAAGGCTGAGTCATTTCAGGCCCTTTGTAGTAATGACCAACTAGATTTAGAGCCTTATTCAACCTGTTACATGGTCCTTTTTGTGGGCACCATTGAACCATTGGCCTTGGCAAAGCACTTAGGATTTTATGAGTTGGAATACCTATGAATGCCACCTAGATCTATACATAGATCTGGGGAGCTTGTAGCACTGGCATTATATAGTGCTGCAATAGTATTCATGGCCTGGTCTGGTCCAGTTGTTGGAGAAATGATCAGTCTATTCCTTTGGATCAAATTGGCAACTTCTAGCTTGATCAATGGGAATTGATAGATTCTATAGGATAGGCTGTGACCATTTAAGTGGATAGCCTATAGCCTTAAGAGCACCCCAAATGGCATGGGTTAAGTTGGACACTTCTACCTTCTTGAGGCTGTTGATAGCGTCTCAGTAAGGAGCACTGCAGAGACAAACTAAATCTGAGTTACATTACTACTTTAACTCTGAACTTAACTTGCTTACTTCCCACCAATTTTTTTATTTTATTTTAGAACACACCATCATCATCTTCTTCTTAACCGTTTCTTTAGGATAGGGCTACATTTTATTTTTTGGTTGTTAGGATTAATTTAGTGTAGTCGTGACATCCAGTTCCCTTTCTTTAGGATTGTCAAATCTGTAGCCAGATCTGGAGGCCTACAATTATAGCCTATTTTGGGTTCTAGATCAATTTCTTCGTGGGATAAACTCCTACTTATCAAACCTTGCTACAATAGGCTCTGTATCTTGTAGGTGTAGGAGTACTTTGGTTGTGCTAAATCCATTCTTTTGTTTTACTTTGTCTTTAAATTTGTTTCCAACAAACAAATAAACAGCACCAGTAGTCTGACAACATCCCTCCTCTCCGTACCTAAGGATACAAGGCCCTTTTGTTACACTAATGCACTCCCCAAGGATTTTAAGGCTTTTTCTTCAGCTTTGTCCCCCACCTGATATACCTTTGACGCAAGAACCTTCTCAAATACTGGATGGGGTGGTACTTTTTGGGATCATCAGCACTAGGTTGCCGCTGTACTAAGAACCAGGACAATTGTATCACTGCCTATTTTCTATCATTTTGTAAAAGCTACCCAACGTAAAAATGAGTTAAGTCTCTCGTTGGTTCAGTTTTAAATTCAGTTTTAAGGGAGTTTTCTTAAGTTCAAAACTAGGTTGTGAGAAACCCGTTCTGCCTCTACGGGTCATTGTCCACTGTTGGTATGTGAAGCTAATTTAATAAGTAGTCTGCCAAATGGCTAAGGGGTGTAAATGATGGAAACATAGATGCTCAAGTAAGCCCGCCAATTGACTAAGGCGTGTAAATGATAGAAAAGTAGGGGTAAGTAAAAACAATGCTCAAGTAGGCCGTGTAAATGACAAAATCGTAGGGGTAAGTAAATAAAAAAGTCAGTGATAATAAAAAGATATGCAACAAAGGGGCCAAAACATTAAGGATAAGCTCTATAAGCTATCCCTAGCGGAGTCGCCATATGTACAACCGTGGATTTTTATCAAATCCGTCGCGACGATGCACTCTATGAAAAATATCGAGTCGCCACTCGGAGCTTTTGGTGTTCGGGGAAACCCAAATCAATATTAAAAGTACCAAAGTGCAAAATATGGCTCTGATTTACCGATTCATACCAAAGGCTCTTGGGTAGGGGCTTCGGTTATGGATCAGGAAGGTGCTAGACACCCGATCAACCTGCTCGTAAGCGGTCTCCACTTATGGCCAAATAAAGAGAAGAAATAAAATATAAAACAACACTTCCTCTTGCCCGAAGGCACTCCGATCCTATTTAAGCTCCCTGCAATCACCATAATTTCGACGGCATAATGGCTCAAATTCTAGGATAGAGGAAAAGAAAAAAAGGTAGAGGAATAGAGGGGAGACTCGGAGCTCTCAGGCCCTTATAGCATAGCTGTGGACCTACATATAGCTGTGTTCCAGTGAGCTTCCGATGGCACTTGGTTAGAGAAATGGGTTTTGATCTCTAAGGCTAGGGAGCTAGGAGGAAGGAGAGATAGGCTAAAGCCTTGTTCTTCTTAAAACTAAGGGTTTTATGATAGTAAATGATGTCTAAAGAATGAACCTATGTTCTGAAATTTTACGGATAAAATACTAAAATGGGAAAGGGAGATCTCTTAGAATTTTCTCTCTTTTTAGAATTTTTTCCAAGCCCCTAATCAAGGGGGGGTGGTTTTCTATTTATAGAAGAAGGTTGGATTAGGGGAGGGTATAAGTCCTAATGGCTTTAACAATTAGGTAATCCTAACATAATGTTTTCTAGGGTTTTAGGAGCTTAGATACGTGGGCAATGAGTTTCAATGGTAGATGATAGGGTAGACTTCTAAATGGCAAAAGAGTAAAAAGGAAGGGTAGTGGGGGTGCAACAATCCTATCGAAACCAACCCCAATGGATGGGGTGGTCAACAAGTCAAACTCCAATTTCAAATTTTAACTAAATTCCCAAAAATCACTGTTCCTAAGCCTAGCGTATGTATTAGATATGCTAGGTATAGGAATAGTGCTCCATGAGAATCCTAGAGGTTCAGAACCCACCGTGTGGTCCAGAGAAGCCAATTTTGCCAAGCGTATCTTTTAGACACGCTAGGCCAAAATCTGCTAAAATTGGCCTAGCGTGTCTATTAGACATGCTAGGCAAATTTCTCGCAACTCCGCCCAATTTTCAAACTGCCATTTCTTTCGATACATAACTTGGATTGAGGTCATTCTTGGCTTGATGGAAAGCTGAGAACATCCTCTGTCCAATGACACAAGACTTAGTTCTAGTAGAGGTCTGTGCAAATTATGGCATTCCTCTTTTCCACCATAGCCTGAAAGGGTTCAACACGGGTTCGGGAGGGGTTCTATAGGGTAGGGTTGACTCCTAAGGGTTGGGAATAGGCTTCTAAGGGTTTGGGTTAAGTTGTATGTGTTCGGGAAGTTCTCTCGGAGGCTCGGAGGGTATGCCTTTCTAGAAGTATATGTTAATCAGGCCTTGGGCCAAAATTTAGGTGTCTACATTATATTTCTCCAGTAGTTTAGATTCTTAAAAGAAAAATACTAGTTTTTGAACACATAAGAAAAATCACCTTCCTTGTGGGAACGATCTTATACTATTTCTGAAATTTCCATGGTGCACTTGCAATAGGTTAAGGATTAGTACATTTATAGCCACATCACGTATATGGTGATGAGCGATAATGATTGATTTTGTACTACTCACTGAAGGCTCTGATGAGCTTGTTCGTGAAGTTGGTGCCATTGGTTGTGTTGATATCCTTGGGCATGCCGAATCGACAAATGATGTTATCCTTGATGAACTAGTTGACATGACTGGCTGTGATGTTCATGTAGGATGTTACTTCTACCCATTTTGTGAAGTACTTGATGGCGACGAGGATGAAGTAATGGCCGTTAGATGCTTTTGGGTTGACTTTTCAACGATGTCGAGGCCTCAAGTGGCAAATTTCCATGGAGTGGTCATGCTATGTAGATTAATACCGGGTGCATGTATCAGACTGGGATGTTCTTAGCATTTATAGCACTTTTGAATGTGATTGCAAGAGTCAGTTTCCATGGTGGTTCAAAAATAACCTTGTCGTAGGATCCTTTTATGGAGAATGTGCCCATTTATGTGGACCCTACACACCCCCTCGTGGATCTTTTTCATGATGTTCGCTGCCTCGCTTTCAGTTAGGCATCAAAGCAAGATGTTATTATGTGATCGCTTGTAGAGTCATTCGTTGTAGATGACATAGTTTGAAGCAAGGCACTGGATGATCCGCCTATCTATCTTGGATGTACCTTGAACGAAAACTCACGTTTCAAGGAAGTTCTTCATTTCTAAGAACCATGGAAGCTCATCATCGGGCTTTGTTGTTCCCTCGATCTAGAGGCAGAAAGCATGCTTGTTCCTCTGTCCGATCATAATTGTTTTCATCTCGACGTCATAGCAAATTTTGACCATTGATGTCAGGGTCGTTAGTGAGTCGACAAAGTGATTTCTTGCTTGCAGGGCGTAGGACAAGGTAACATCATCAAAGTACGCTATCAGATATTCGAGGTGCCCATGGTATGGGATCAACTTCTCATCCTTTATTTTCCAATCTCTATTGGTCTGGCATATGATCAGTTGTGAGTCGCCAAATACGCTGAGATGAGTTACATTCAGGTCGAGAGCTGCCTGTAGGACGGCTATGCAGGCTTCATATTCAGCCATGTTGTTGGTGCAGGGAAAATTGAGCTCGATGGAGATTGGTACCTTTTGGTGAGATTAGGACAACTCCGACTCCTTGACCTTTGGCATTCAATGCCCCATCAAAATGCATCACCCAGGATTCTTCTGCCTCCTCAGTGTCATCCTTTGTAATGAATAAGATGTCGTCGTCTGGGAGTTCGATTCTCAGAGGCTCGTAATCAGGTAAGGGATTCTCAGCGAGATGATCAACGAGTGCTTGCCCCTTGATTACCTTTTGAGTGGCATACGTGATGTCAAATTTTGATAAGAGAAGCTGCCAGCGCGCGGTCCACCCCATGATAACTGGATTTTCGAAAATATTTCATGGGATCCATTCGTGTTAGAAGGAGAACTACCTGGGAGAGTAGGTAGGGATAGAGCCTTTGTGTTGCAGAAACGAGACCCAGGCATGCTTTCTCCAGATAATAATAACATGTCTCGTAATTAGTGAATTTCTTACTCTGATAGTGTGCAACCATTGGATTTTTTGACGGTCCCGTCGCGACGATGCACACGCGAAAAAATATAGAGTTGCCACCCAGAGATTTTGGTGTCCCGGGAAACCTAAATCAATTTAACAACACCGAAGTGTCAAAAATGTGATTCTGATTCACCGGTCTACGCCAAAGGCTCTTGGGTAGGGGCATCAGTTATCGATCAGGAAGGTGTTAGGCACCCGACCAACCCACTTAAAAGCGGTCTCTACTTGTGGCCAAAATAAACTAGAAAAATAACAAAGAAAAGAGCACTTCATCTTACCCTAAGGCACCTTGACCCTATTTGTGCCCCTCTACCACTATCGAGATTTCCATGGCATAACAGTACAAATTCAAGGGTAAAGAAAAAGTTAAGAAGGTAGAGGAATAGAGGGGAGAGCCCGAGCTCTCAGGCCCTTGTAGCACGCATGTGGACCTTCGCGTAGGTGCTCTTGAGATGCTTCCGATAGCTTGAATGGTTGGAGAATGAGTTCTAACCTCTAAGGCTTGATAGCTAAGGGGTAGAGGAAGAAGGCTAGGGGGTGGTTCTCTCCCAACTCAAGGTTTTTTTATGGAAGATGGGGTCTAAGGGGGGATTTTGAATTCTGGAATTAGTATGGAATGGGTGCACCAAAGGGAGGAAAAGCTTCTCTTAATCTTTTTCTCTCTTTTAAAATTTTTCAAGCCTTTGTAAAGGGAGGGGTGCCTCTCTATTTATAAGAAAAAGGGAGGTTAGGAAGGTGCTTAAGTGCTAATTTTGGTCAACAATTAGGTAATCTCCTAATCTAAGGTTTCCTAGGATTTTGAGAGCTTGGAAATTTGGGCAATGGGCTTCAATGGTGAATGATAGGGTGAGGTTTCAAATGACTAAAGGGTTACAAATAGGGTAATCCGGGGTGCAATAGTCCTAATGAAACCCATCTTAAACATTGAAATGGTTAACAAGTCAAACCCCAAAAGTGGATTTCAAGCAAAAAACCATGGTAACTGTAGCTAAGCCTGGCGCATGTATTACACATGCCAAGCATAAATACAGTGTCCGAAAGATCAGAGCCCGAGGTGGGTCCCACCTATACTTGGCGTGTGTATTAGATGCACCAAGTCATTTTTGGAAAAAAATGGCTTGGTGCATGTAATACATGCGCCATATATGCCACATCCAAGTGCAACTCTTGGGCATTGCAAGGGTCGCCGTAACTTTTGACGTACAACTCGGACTGAGGTGATTCCTGGCTTGTTAGAAAGCTGAGAACCTTTATTTTTCAATGGTATAAGATTCAGTCTCAGTAGAGGTCTCTGCCAGCCCTAGCACATCTCACTCCAACCATTGCCCGAGAGAGTTAACTAAGGGTTTCAGAGAGGTTTCTAAAGGTTGGGGGTGATTCCGAAGGGTATGGACAACTTCCTAAGGGTTTGGGAGGCTTCCTAAGGGTTTTGGGCAAGTTCTTAGGGGGGTTTGGGAAGATTCCTAAGGGTATGGGAGAAGCTATCAGAAGCTCGAGGGTGCGCCTCTCTTGAAGTATGTTTCGATCGAGCCTTGGGCCAAATTTGGGTGTCTACAGATGCCCCTCTTTAGTATCCGATCACTAATGATCGAATGCCAACGACAAGAGACATCTGAATAGGCCCAAGGCATCATTGACAGGTCCATCATATTCATAAACGAACCTTAAACATCAGGTGGGCAACATGATGAGTAAACAGAAGCCCTGTATGTTGGGAAAAACATTCGTTTCTCTAGGTTATCGGTCCCCAAGTGCTTAGCGACATTACTAGGTATAATCGAGGTGGAGCGAATTGCGAAAGCCAAAAATGTTGGAAAAATATCCGCTTCTCGAGATGATTGAAGATGTTTGATGTTCAAATTTCATTCTGAATAAAATAACTCCGTAAGTGAGAGGGTGATCGACTCATGCTTAAAGATAGGTGCGAAGCGGATATGTGAAGGTCCACAGTTTGTGTCCAATCATATGAGGCATTGATTACCCAATTTGACTGCCCACGGGTGCCCCTGCATGAAGTAGGGTTTGAGGTCTTTGGGTGAACCCATCGATCTCAAAATTGATTTAGCATGACTACCCGAGCGGAGCGAATTGATGTCGCAACGTTTTTGGGAGCACATGCCGCTTTTCATTTATTTTTATGTAGAATTTTTGTTATTTTATGCATAATTTTCTATCATTTTATGTGGAATTTTTGGACTTTTTATGTGAATTTTTGTTTTCTATTATTTCATGTGGAATTTTTTTGGACTTTTTATGTGAATTTTTTTCTATTATTTTATGCCAAATTTTTTTGGACTTTTTTACTGTTATTTCTTGTGTGCTCAGGATGCTTATTGATCTTGAGACACTTATTCTAGCACAGCCTTCTAGGCAGATCAAGTGGAGATCGACCTGTCGCCTAGGAGGTGTGTGCATAATAAAGCCAAAAGTGGGGCCAAGCTCGGCATGTTTAATGCATGCACCAAGCCAAATCTTGGCCAGCAACGGCTTGGCGCATGTATTACACATGTCAGACCAAATCGAGCAAAAAATTAGCCTGGCACGTGTAATACATGCACTAGGCCCCTGGGGAGGGGTTTTAAACACCCGAGTCAGAGCCAAAAGGGCATTATTTCAAAAAAAATTCTCTCCCCCCTTTCCTAAACTAAAACGAGACCTTTTCTTAGGGCTCCCTTGGATCAATTTAAATCACACTTCATTGTCGGTGCTTGCTCGTGCCAATTAACCACCTGCTCTATGCCAGATCAAGGACCCATTTTCTTGAAGGTAATCCTTGTTTAATCCCATTTTATTTTATCTTTCATGAATTGTTTTTCAATGTGGTTATGATTCTTTCTTTCTGTAGAAGACACATGGATGATTTCTCTTTTAACCATAGTTATCAAGGCTTGGTTTGATTTTATTTCATGTAAATCAGCTCGAATGATGCCCTAATTTTTTTCTTGAGTTATGTTTTGATAAGGGCATTTCTCATTTTTTTTTCTTTTTCCTTGGATCAAGGTTACGGCACATAAAAATTTTCTTTTCTTCTATTTCTTCTTTCTTCTTTTTTTCTTGTGTGGATCTAGATGGTGTTTTGTTTTGTTGTGTTTTTTTTTTTTTTGCAATGCAAGATTGTATACACCCAAATTTGGCCCAAGGCCCGATCGAGACACATTTCGAGATAAGCGCATCTTCGAGCTTTTGATGGCATGTATGAAACTCTTAGGAATCTTTTTGAAACCTTAGGAGCCATTCCAAACCCTTAGTAATCCCCCTAGATCCCTTAGGAACCTTCCTGAACCCTTAGAAACCTATCCCGACCCTTAGAAACCATTCTGTGCCTAAACCTAGCTTTCTCAAGTAATGGATGAAGAGTGGTGCACTGGGACTACCTATGACCTTTTACTGTGATCGAATCTTATATCATTGAAAAGTAAGAGTCCTCAGCTTTCCGACAAGCCAAGAATCACCCCAATCGGAGTTGTGTGCAAGAAGATATCGCATTCCGAAGCATAAGGGCAGAATGGTAAGTATGTGAAGTCCCCCTTTGGGAGTTGGTGCAAGTATTACTTGCGCCAAGCCATTTCTCCCTAGAAATGGCTTGCCACAACTAATAGCTACACCACATATGTGTGGGTTCCCCCCACGGGCTTCCAACTTCCCAAACTACTGTATAGAACTGTTTTACTGTAGATATGCCTGGCGCAAGTAATATTTGTGCCAGACTTATGAACAGTACCTGTGGGTTTTTGCCTCAAAATTTGAGATTGGGGTTTGACTTGTTGACCATCTTAACCTTTGAGGTGTGTTTTGCTAGTTCTATTGCACCCATTTACTATCTATGTGCAACCCCACCTTATCATCCACCATTGGAGCATCTCTTCACACATTTCAAGGCTCCAAAAATCTTAGGAAACCTTAGATGGCTAGATTACCTAATTGTTAATCTAGGTTAGCCCCTAAACACCCTCCTAACCTCTCTTTTTCCTATAAATAGAGAGGCACCCCTCCCTTTACAAAGGCTTGAAAAAATTTTCAATTAAGAGATTAAGGAATCCCTTCTCTCTTACCTCTAGTGCACTATTCTCATAGAAATTTCAGAATCTTAAAACCTTCTAAAAACCTTAGCCTTTCATCTAAAAGCTCTAGGTTAGGTGTGTGCTACCCCCTAGCCTTCACTCTCTACCCCTTAGCTCTCAAGCCCTAGGATTTAGAACCTCATTTCTCAACATACAAGTCTTCAAAAGCTCACCGAAGCAAGCCAACTCAAGGCTCCATAATGGTGCAACAAGGGCCTGAGAGCTCCGGCTTTCCCCTCTATTCCTCTACCTTCTCAGTTCTTCCTCTATCCTCCCATATGTGCCGTTATGCCGCCAAATCTTTGGTAGGAACGGAGGGGCACAAATAGGATTTTAAGGCCCCTTGGGCAAGAGGAAGGCATTTTTATTTCTTTTATATTATTTTTATTTTGGTCCTAAATAGAGACCACATTAACTTAGTTGATTGGGTGCCTAACACCTTCCCAATCGATAACCGAAGCCCCTTCCCAAGAGCCTTTGGCATAGACCAGATTCAGAGTCATATTTGTGGCACTTCGGTGCTTATAAAATTGATCTAGGTTTCTCAGGATACAAAAAGTTTCAGGTGGCGACTCTAAATATTCTTAACGAACGCATCATCGCGATGGGATCGTCAAAAATCTATGGTTGCATAGATGGCGACTCTGCTGGGGAATAGCTAGTAGAACTTCCCCTTGAATTTGGCCCTTTATTTTTGATTTACTAACTATTTATTGTTGTTTTCTTACTATTTTTTACTCACCCCTCCGATTATGTCATTTACTTACCCCTACTATTACGTCATTTACGAGCCTTAGCTGATTGGCGGGCCTACTTGCGCACCGTCATTCAATTTCATTACGTGTTCATCATTTCAAGCACCTTAGCCGATTGGCGGGGGTCTACTTGTACATTGCCATTTAATTTCTTTACATTTATGTCATTTCAAGTGCCTTAGCCGTTTGGCAGGCCTACTTGCACTTTTAATTTCGCAATCATATTTCGCTAGTGAACGCCTGCCCGTAGAGGTGGCACGGGATCCTCACTCTCGGTCTTTGAACTTAAGAAAACAAACTTAAAAGTGAAAAATAAAATTGAACCAACAAAGGGGATTTAAATTGATTTTTGCGGGATAGATTTTCAAGGGTTGGGTTATTTAGGCACACATACAAACTCTCGGGTCTTAGTACGGCAGCAACCCCTAGTGATGATGATCCAAAAAAGTCCTAGCCCACCTATTACCTGAGAAAAGTGCTTGCACTTGAGGTATATCTGGTGGGTAACCTTCTCGTTACCAAACCTAAAACCCGGGCAAAAAGAGAGTGATAGTGAACCCAAATTGGCCTCTAAACCCTTAGGATCGGTGAGGCATCATTAAAATAGTCAATCCCCGAAAGCCTAACTTTCAGAAAAAACTAACTAGGAGACTCATTTCAGGCTGAAACTACTGCTGTCAGACTATCTGGAACTCCGTTTTTGCCTGGCGCCATTATTACTTACGCCAAGCAAAAAAATCCCCAAATTTACACTGGCGCATGTATTAGTTGTGCTAGCATAAAAAGGGACACTTTTTGGTCTGGCACACCTAATAGTTGTGCCAACTTTTGGTACATAGCAGCAGCCCAAATCTGGTGGCCTGCTTCACATAGCGGACTCTCCGATTAGTATTTTTTTCCTCTGTTTAGGCCCTGCAACTTTTGACACCCAATACGCCCTCGCAGGTCAATAGAAGGTGACTTCTTTTAGGTTTGTTTCGGGGGATCGAGTTATTTACATTGGTTTCCATGTCTTCAATAGATCATGGAGTTTCCCTTTGATTCTTCCGAAGCGCTTCAGAACCTTTGCCGCGGGAACTACTTAGGGTATGATAGCCACCCGAGAAGGGAATTCAAAAGGTCATAAAATCCTCATTTCTTTTCACTTATAAAAATTCAAAATAATTAAAAATAAAAAACCCAAAAATAGAGTCTTGATTGTTGCCGGCACAACAGCATCATCATACCCTCCATCATCCTGTAGGGGAAAAAGGAGGAACCTTTATGGGCCCCATCCAAGGCGTCCGTACCCAACCTGATACTGAGCTATGTCGTGGGCTGTGGACCTAGCTTACGCCAATCCTGACTCATACCCACCACATTCTCCAACCCATTCTCATACTGAAGAAGCTTTACTTCCACCCCCTCACCCAATAAACCCTCACCATAACCGGCCCGTTCGATACCCCTATTTTCCCTTCCAACACTTCTCAAAATATCCAAAATTCAAATTTCCCGTCATTTTCCCAAGCCATGCCTTCATCCATGGCCATCTCCAACCCATCTCACCTTCCTTCCACACTCATTCAAAACCCGACCCCATCCTCTACCTTAACCAACATACCCTATTTTTCATCCGCCCAACCCGATCCACCCACATCTATCCATACCACATCCAATCCCCCACACATCCCTCCATTTACCCAATTCATGCCCATCTTTTCCGAAACCATGACCAATTTTCCTCTCTCGTTCTCCACGTCTATGCCCCATACATCTTTCCAATACATGCCTAATCCATCCACCAATGCCCCACCTTATTTCTCTAATCCACCCCATATCCCACCCCACACCCGAGCTATACCTGATTTTACCGAGGCCATGCCCAATTTTTCCTATTCACACACCCCATCCATATCCCTCCAACCCTCAAATAATCCATCTCCATCAAATCCCCCTTCCATGGCCATGATGGAGGAGATGTTCCAAACCTACAATAGCTGGAAGGCCTCCCAACCCCCCTCATCCACGAATCCATCTGAGACCCTATCAAGCCTCCATGCCTCACTCCCCCATGATCCCCACCAACCCCCCATCATCCACACCATCTAAGCCCCCATTTCCCACATACCCCAAGTGTTGGTGCGCACTTTTTCTGGGTTCCTCTCGGTCCCCGTTGAATCAGTGGCTCCAATTCTATCCAAGTGATTCTAGCAATGCGGCGTTTGGAATAGTGGAGGTAAAATAAAGGGTTTTCTAAGAAGGTTCCTAACTTGTTGCTATATTTAACGACGCTGCAATACGTCAATGATCACACTTTGGAGCGGGCATAGGTTACTTCTTTACTGAATCGTCCGCCTGCGAACGTCAGCAACTGTCTTTTCTTATAATTTAGATAGTTTAATTTTTCTTTTATTTCCCATTATTGTTATAGTTCTGATTAGTTTAGACTTCCCAATTCTGTTCTGAGTTTAGTTATGTGAAAATTTATTATAGTTTATTTAATTTAGTATTCTAATTCTATCAGGAGTCTAATTAATTTTAGTTTCCTAGCACCACTAAAATTCTAATTGATATAGTGTCCTAATACTACTAAGAGTCCAATTAACATCAGTCTCCTAATTGTACTAGGAATGCATGTGTATTAATTTTAATAGAATTTTAATTATACTAAGCATGCTGAATATATTGAAATTCTGAGTAAGGCAAGTATGCTAGTTGTATTGAAATTCTAATTCAGGCGAATATACTAATTGTATTGAAATTCTAATTAAAGCAATTATGATCGACTGAAATTCTAACTAGAGCAATTATAACAGTCCTACCAGAATTCTAATCGAAATAGAGAACTAATTTTACTGAAACTCTAATTTAAGCAATGAATTGATCTGACTGAAATTCTAAATAAAGAAAGAAATTAACCAATTCAAAATCTGATTTAAAGAAATTAATCAATCATAATAAAATCTAATTATCTTAATTGATTAATTATGCTGAAATAAAATAAATCTACTAGTTAATTATACTAAAAAGATAAGAAAAGCAATTAATTAATTCTAAAATTCTTTAAAAAAGGGTTTTGGGCCCGCTATGGTAAGGAGGATTGGCCTCGTTCCCGAGTACCCTCTATAAGCTCCCTTGGGAAAATCGGGTGGCTGAGATTAAAGATAAATTGGATTCATAATGATAAAAATAGTATTTTAGATTTTCAGAGTGATTTCAGAGAAATAATTATGAATTAAATTGAGAAATTAGAATTATAGAAACTAAAATTGACATTTAGGATTTTCAGAAATATTAAACTAAAAAATTTAAATTTAAATTTAAATTTCTAGGACTGAATTCGGGTTCGAAATCAGAAAATTAGACCGTATGATTAAGGACTGGTTCTAGAATCCAAGGATTAGAACCAGAGATTAATGATAGGACTGGAGATTAAGATTTTAGAACGGAATTAGATCCTAGGGTCGGTAAATTAGACCGTCAGATTAAGGACCGGTTCTAAATTTAGAGAACTAGAACCAGATATAGAAAATTAATGGTCTAAAAAGGGTTCTACGGTCTCGGACTGAAAATTAAAACTAATAATTAAAACTAAGAGAAAAATCCTAAGTCTAAAACTAAAATTTTTACCTAAGACCAGGGCTGCAGAGAGAAATCTTGAAGATTCAAAGTTTGAATCTCGAAATCATTACTAGGTTGCTCTATGAGTTTGCCCTCGGAGTTCTCTGGTTTCGAAATCCTAAAAAAATCCGTTCTCTCTCGAAAATTGTCCAGCCTCCTCGGGTGAATTAAGAAAAAAATCTTGTATAGGTTTTTCTCCAATTAAACACCCTATTTCAGGCATTTAATCAAATTGCACGCCGATCTCCCGGTGCTTAATTGCTTTGAGTCGATCATCGACTTAGTGAGCGATCGGCTAACTTGCTCAGCGAGTTTCCTAGTCTTAATAGCGTTAGAACTAACTGTGCACCCATTATGAGGTGCGTAATCCAATTAAGCTCCACTCTCAAACCATTTAATCGAGAAAACTTAAGGGTCAAGGATGGTGAGGCTTGCCGGGAGTAGGCCAATTGTGCACCGGTGGAGTGGCACTCAATCTGATCGCGCATCTCATGATAGACCAGTGATTTAGTCTTGAGATGGTCTAGTCTGAGAAGGGACTGATTGCACACGTGTGATTTGGCATGCAATCAAATTAAGCACTTAGTTTTAGGCGCTTAATTCGAGATTGTCCGGGTCCGGGTCGAGTCTGAAATGCCAGACTATTGTTTCAACCAGCATTTCGACTATATACTATTGTTTCAGTATATAGTCTTCGTACTTCGGGATCTAAGCCACAAAGCTATTATTTCAGCCTGTGCTCAGCCATGTACTATTGTTTCAGTGCATTGTTCTCACATTGAGGGTATGGGGCCTGAGCTATAGAACTATTATTTCAGCCTGTGCTCAGCCATGTACTATTGTTTCAGTGCATTGTTCCCACGTTGAGGGTATGGGGCCTGAGCCATAGAACTATTATTTTAGCCTGTGTCTAGCCATATACTATTGTTTCAGTATATGGTCCCGCATCAGGGGTTAAGGGTCTGAAATGCAAGACTATTATTTCAGTCTGCATTCCGACTACATACTATTGTTTCAGTATATAGTCTCCCTAAGTCGGGATCTAAGCCACAGAGCTATTGTTTCAGTGCATGGTTCCCACATCGGGAGTATGGGGCCTGAGCCACAGAACTATTGTTTCAACCTGTGTCCAGCCATATACTATTATTTCAGCATATGGTCCCATATCAGGGTTATGAAGTCAAAGGTTGACCAAACAAATTTGTATATTCCGAGAGGGCAAAATGGGAGCGTCTACAGATGCACCTCTTATGCACACTCTTGCGAAGTAAGAACACATTGAAGAAGTAGACACCCTTCATTCGAGGTGTCTTCTTGTTTCTCTTGGGAAATTACTAATGTGAACTGGGGATGCTGACATGACATGCTTGGCTTTCTTATCTATTAGCGCAAGCTAAAATGAAGCATTTGAAGGGAAAATGGTAGCTATCAAAGGGCACATTCTGGATCTATGAGTGCATGGCGCATCCCATTGTATGGCGTGGGCTAACAAAGAGATTTTATGCAACCGAGGTATCGAGGCATCAATCAAATGTCCAAAACAAGGTCCAGGGATCGATAATAATAAAATGAAGTATCATGTAACATCAAAGGCTTTTGCAAATCATGTCAAACCGGGCACGACATTGCTCACACCAATGCGCGCCAGGCATTCCTTTTCCAATAGGTGTTTGTAAGTTCTTAGATTAAATATACTCAATATTCAGTTTCCCAAGAGAATGGCCGATTTCGACTAGTAATTAAGGTGGGGGTCTTGTGAGGTGTGCTCAATTGAATTCTACGTAGTGGCACGTGCACTTGATTCATTTGGAGTCAGCCTCTAAGTTGGGAATTCTAGTGCTAATGTGTCTGAATAAATGATTATGTGCAGTGGAGTGTGCACTTGAACCAATTGTGTGCAGTGGAGTGTGCGCTTGATTGCGAGTTCAGGGGTCTGCCTATAAGTCGGGAATTCTAGTCCTAATGCATTTGAAGAAATGATTATGCGCAGTGGAGTGTGTGGTTAATCCAATTCTGCGTAGTGGGATATGCACTTGATTGCGAGTTCAGGGGTCTTAGGAGTTAAAGGTCAGGTTTAAGTGTAATTTATTATGAGCGAGTGATGGGCGGTTAATCAGTTCTTTTTTTTTGCATTTAAAGAAAGGTGAGTCAGGTCTATTTATCTTGTTCCTTTATTCTTCTTTTCTTTTTTTTTTTTTTTTGAAGTAAGAAGATTTTGAAGATTTGGGAGTTTTGAAAATTTAAAATTTTAGGGATTTTAACTTAAGATCAATTCGATGGTAAAACAGCGAAAAATATGGCTTCCGAGACATCACTGAGCAGATCCATCGGTGTGAGATTTGTAGACCAGAGTGTTATTACGGTATTCAAGACGACACTTGGCATGTCGGATACTCCGTCTAACCTTCTCAACGAATACTGATGATTGTCTCTTATGGGAGGACTACAATGATTCGTGAGTCGAGAGAGATGAGTTTTGAAAACATTTGACTTAATCATAGCTAACTATATATTTTCGAGGAATATCGAGTAATTTAAAAGTCAGTAGTACTTACCTGGGGGTGATACTTACCTGTGTTTTACGTAGCTTGTATGGTCCGCGATGGGACTAGTGGGTCGTTGGGGGTGGTACCGTGATAAGACTTTGGAGCTTTCTTCTCTTCTTTTTTGTTGTGGGAGGGGTTGGCAGTTGTGATGTGATGTCTTGAGAGAAATGATGTCGCGATGGGACCTGTGAATTCTCCCTTTCTTTGGCTGTGTGCTGGGTGAGTCCTGGTGGGACATGGGGATCAATTTGGGAGAGAGAGAGAGAGAGCCCTTTGCCTTAGAGATGGGGGACGCTCAAGCTTTCCCTCTCTTCATCATATGATGTAGCATGTGCTGTCTGAGCTCTTATTTTTTTCAGGTAGAGATGTTCATGATGAGATGTCGACTGAGTATAATTAGCGCACGCTGTTGGGATATTTGCGCGATGGGACATGAGGGTATGGTTAATTTATTATGATGGGACTGGATATTGAGGTGATATTGCATGTGTACACGTTATCGTGATGGGGACGAGTGTTGTCAACGCTTCCTTCTCATGCAAGGGTATGCAATGGGATGGGTGAGTAGGTCTTTCTTTTCTGTCGGAACAGCCTGCGAGGTTACACGATGGGATAGAAGAATTTTGACCAAGATGGGATAGAAAGGTGTGACGGTGTAGGTTTTGTCCAAAGTCAGGTATTGCGCGCCTATTTTAGGTCGCTGAATACGATTGTGCACCTGTTTCTGAGAAGCGATCTTAGGCTTGAGGGGTTGCTTATGAATTTTTGAGTGTGCGTGTGATTATGTTATGCGCTTTTATCGTAGCGCATGATCGGAGCATCGCCAAGTCAGTGTACGGGAGACCTTTTAGGTCGCGCGACTGTTTGATCAGGTTATGCGGTCTATAGGCTGCATGTGATCGGAGTGTGCGCCATTGGCGCGGGCGATGGTTTCATTAAGCGCTTAGGTCATTGTGTGTGTTTTGGATTGTGCGTAGTGTGCATAGCGCGTGATTGAATTAAACTTATGTGCTCTAGCACGTGATTGAGTTCGTACTCTATAGCGAGGGAGCTTTCATTTGTTTTTCATTCTCTAATTTAGTCTCGAGTTTTACCTTTTTCTAGATAGTTTGTGTTCTAAAATTCGTGTTTTAGTGATATCTGGTGATCTAATCGTCTGATTGGGATGTCGTTTCTTCTAATATTTATTATTTTGCGTGATCTTCATCCTGAGGAGATGCCCGTGGACGGTGTAATTTTGGGAATGGGTGGTATTGGGAATGAGAGCGTTAGTCTTCACATCTATCCTTTTTAGGGAGCAGTGAAGGCAGCGTTGAGGAAGCGGTGGTGGAGGAGGTGAAGATAGTGGAAAAGAAGGAGTAAAAAGTGGAGGGATGTGTTTCCCAACCAATTCTCCCTAAAGTCTGCGATTGGACGCTCCGAGCGGAATCTGCTCCTCGCTTCATCTCAGTTTTAAACCCAGTCTTCATTTTGGGTTGTAGGTAAAAGTTTTAGGTGTTTGTTTTGGGTTGTATATTCAGGAGGTATGCCTCCGGTGATATTGTGTAAAACTTTTGAGTTATGAATAAAGAGGCATTTTTTTGTTTTGTCGTGCTTGTTTATTTGTTTAAACTTATTAGCGGATTAGTTGGATTTATCTTATTTGTTTGACTTATTTTTGGATTTAGCTTAGAGTTTCAGGATTCATTTCTAATTTATTTAGGGCTTATCTCATGGTTAATTTGATTTATTAAGTTTGGTTTAGGGGGTTTACTTGGCTCTGTTTGGTTTGTTACGGGCATTTTTTTTCTAGTCCCAAACAAGCTAGGGTCTCACTTTAGAGACTTTTTTTTTTATTTAAAGTTTTGGCTGGTTTAAGATTTGATTTAACTTGAGTTTTAGTCTTTTGTTTGATCCAACATGTGACTTAAAAAGATGTGAGTTTTCAAAGGTTCTAGATGAGTGTTAAATGTTTAAATCATATTGGTCTATCTAGGCTTGGGGGGATTGGTGTTTCTTAGGGGGTTAAGTGTCGTGTAATTATTGGTTCATCTAGGTTTGTCATGGATTGTGGTCTTTCGAGTGGGTATGTGTTTGGTTTAGATTTAATTAGATTGGAAGGGTTTAAAGGTGTGACACTTATCATTTGGTAATTCAGGGGGTGTAGTTTATAAATGTGTGAGCTAAAAGTTTTGGGTTCTTGTTGCGTTGAATCTTATTCCAAGTTTGAGATTAAAAGTTTTGGGTCATTTTTTGTTTTTATTTTAGGCATTTTCTTGTTCAGTAATGTCTTTTCTTCCTTTCTTTTTATATCTCGGGTGTTGGACCCGAAGAGTTGTGTTTATTACGTGAATTATTGAGAATGGACGGGATTGGGAATGCAAGGTAGCAGTTGAATTGTTGCCATACTAAGTGAAGAGATAGAGGAGAAAAAGGTGGTTTTCTTAATAATTCTGGATTCTTATACTGCCTGAACGTGTGGATTTTAAGTTTCTTATTTGTATATTCAGAGGGTATGCCCTCGATGTGTTTTGTAATTATTTTATTAATTTATGAAGTGATTATATTATTTTTTTTACTTCGTTTGTGGCAATTTCTATTTAGTAAATTTTGGTTTATTTGGTAGCTTTCTTCGGTTTGTTTTAAGTGTGATGCTTATTTATTTAAATTTGGTCTGATCTTATTTATTTATTTTGATATGGGGTGTTCTAGGAGTAGTTTTTGGTTTAGTTTAGGTTCAAGTGAATGAATGATGGGGGGGCATTTTTTTTTTCTTTAGTCTTGGTATTAGTTGGAGTGTGTAGGTGATGTTGGGGCATTTTTTCATTTTTGGTTTGGTCTTAGTCTAGAGTATTTTTTTTTAGTTATCAGGGTGCATATTTCTTTAAGTCTGAAATGTTTTTGATCGGACTTAACAAGGGTGTGGTTTAGGCTAATAATTAGTATTGGAAATCACCTAATTTAGGCATGTGAATGTGCTGTCATGGACATTTTTTCTTCTTTGTGTTTCTAGGGAGTTGCACGCTTCTCTCCAAGCGCATAAATTAATTGCACGCCAGAGGGTGAACGCGCGTTCCAGGGAGTCGAAAGGCTATTAAGCGCTAGTTTCCAGTCGTTTGACCGATTTAAATGCATGATACCGGGTGCGTGATTAGGGTGGTTGCTGGTCACTATACGGGTGACCATTGGCATTTGTGCGCCACTGTGTGGACGCTTGAAGTGATTGTGTGCTTAGTAGACTACGTGCAACCAGATGGTCGGGTTGATTTTAGCAGGCGACGATTAGGTTACGCACTCAAGAACGGTCGTGTGATCCGAATTAAGCACGGTGAGAGTGGTGCGTGATTGGTGGGCCAGAGTCGCCGTCGACCTTGAGGATCTTTAGGGGAGGGAGGCGACTACTGCCTCTCTACGCTCGAAGAGTCAGGTATAGTTTTTTTTTGTGGCGTAATTCTGTTTAGGTTATTTCATCTTTATTTTGTTCTTACATGTCTTGTGTCAGTTTGTCTGGTTCTTTGTGCAGGTTGTTCCGGACTCTGCTCCTGAGGCTCCCCCTCAAGAGTCTGCTCCTATCCCTACTCAGGTATGTTTTAGTTATTGTTTTCATGGCTTATTTGTCATTATAGTATTTTTCTAATATATTTATTTATTCTTATTGCAGCCGCCTACGTTTACTGTCCCTTGGGTGCCGCCCACTAATCTAGTGACAATGGAGACGGTCAAGCAACTTCTGAAGGAGAGATTGGAGTTGGTATGACTGGTTCCTTTTCAAAGTTTTCCTCCTCTTTTAATGTTCATGTATATATGTCGGCTTTCTTTCACTCGGTATAGTTATGCAGCTTCGTCAGCTTGAGGAGGCGCACCTAGAGGCGGCGCGAGCACGTGCGACTCCTGAGGCGAGACGGATCCTCAGGGAGACGTAGAGTCGTGAGGACTTGGTCATTGAGATAATGGTCACACAGAGGACTCAGGCCGAGGCGTTAGATGTGGGACGTTGGACAACGCAGGCGGAGATGCAGGTGTCCCTAGATCGATTGCAGTATTGTCTAACGAGGAGTGAGCAAGGGGTGTGTAGGTTGGTTAGTCAGCTTGATGGCTTAGAGACGAGTGCTACGGGTTCTTTGGCTGGGTAGTCTCGTAACCCGTCACATGATCGCGTCAGGGATGATGCTCGTAGGGATTCAGCCGTTCGTTATATTCTTGCGGGGTATCCTCCTCGTTCTCGATCGAGGTGGTCTGTCAGCCAGACAAGTGAGGGGGGTTCTGTAGCAGGGCCTTGTCATTTAGAGGTTTTGAGGACTCTGGGTACTGGGATTATATTTTTGAGAACTAGTCTACGGACATCCGAGCTGATGATATTGGGGTCAACGGTGATCAACCGTCCTAGCGACAGCAGAGGGAGTAAGGATGTGTGTGTTTTTTTGCATTCATGGTATGTGTGTTATATATACAGGGGGGATGCCCCTGGTGCCAAGTGTAAAAATAAATGAAAAAATGTTGACATATATATATATAGAGAGAGTTTTGATTTAGATGTACCTGATTTTCTCCCTACTTTTAATTACCTCTTGTGTTTACTTTTGCTTTTTAGTTTCTTTAGCACCATCGATCGTCATTGGGACTTGGATGCTTCCTGAGTTGGGCTGGTGATGGTTGAAGGTTACTTCGTATCTGCAAATATGAGAGTAACGCTGTCAGTAGTTTTTGTTTTCCCCCTTGCTAGTTGTCGAGGGGGGTAAGTGTCTCAGACCAGAGTTTGGTAGTAAAAGATGAATATGTGCTCTCTTTTTTTTTTTCTTTCTTTTTTTTCTTTATTTTTGAAATGACAATAATGTAACAGGGAAAGCAAATAGCTATGATAGAAATAATAATAAAATAATAAAAATAAAAATGCCCCAGTATAGGAGCGTGGTAGGATTGGCAGTATGGTATCTTCGGTAGCACATTTCGGATGGTAACTTCGTTGTCCCTCATCTTCTTTGTCGACAAGTCAATGCATTTGATATGATTCTTCTTCTAATCCAAAAAAAATGTTCCAGCGCCAAGATGCAATGGAGCTTTTCTGGGTTTCGGGATGAGCACATTGGGTTTATAAGCAGTCAAGGGTATTTGGTGAGTTAGTTTTGAAGAAAAGTTGATCGGTACTGTCATCGTACTAGGGAGGTCTCTTTGATTAGGCCAGTTGTATACAGGGGTCCATCTTAGGGTGGTGGTCATCCTATCTCATGGTTATTAGGGAGAAGTATGGTAAGTATAGTAGGTGATTACATCACTCATCATCCATCAGTTTTCGGTTTCATTTCTAGGAACATCCTACAAGGCTTCTGATTTATCGTCCGAAATAAAAATAGAAGAGGGCGGTAAAGCTTAGTGATGTGGGGAATAGTTTATATCTAATACTTCCCAAAAAGGGTGAGTAACAATCTTTTCTTATAGGGATACGGGGTGCCATGATTGTGCTCTTCATCATATTTCGGTACCATCAAAATCTCACATTCTATGGTTAGCAGGAGTTTATCCTCCTCCTGCCACCTTATGATGGCATTTAGTAGTATGGGGACATCAAGGGTGCCCTCGCAGCTTGCTTATACACTTCTAGTAACGTTACCAGGGATGTCCTCACGATCTACTTGTGCTTCCCTGATCTCATTGACTTGTTCATTCGTAGTAATGCACTCACTCGATTTATATATATATATATATATATATGTATTTTGAAAGCATCCTGCTAATGCAAGAATAATGAGGTTTGATTGAGCCTACCATCTTCAATTTTTTTTTGCTCTAACGTCTCCTCCAATGGCGGGGAAAGGGAAATGAGAATCAGGTGTTACTTATGCTTTTGAAAGAGGTTAGATAGATCACTAGTCCTTTAATCAGAATGCCCGAGTGAAAAAAGGTGGGCGATAAATCGGAGGTGTTAAGGATATTCTAAGAATTGAAGGCGTATGACCAATGAATGGGTCGTGACGACTACGGGGGTGATAAGTATAAGTATTTAACCATGGGATGTGATGATCACAGGGCTAAGGGTAATATTTTCTAAGGTACATGGTATTCCAAGGGCTAGGGAGTTCTTCCCCGTCTTAGTTTGCTAGTTTGTAGGCATTTTCAGGGTATGCGGCTATTATGACATATGGGCCTTCCCAGTTCGATTTCAGTTTTCCTTTCGAATGGGTGTGCTGGGAAGGCATGAATTTATTCAAGACTAATTCCCCAATATTAAAGGTTTGTTCAAGGACTTTCTTATTGTAAGCCCTAGCCACTCTCTTCTGATATACCTGAGCGTGATCAGCTGCCCTTAGACATGTTTCGTCGAGCTGCTCTAGCTACGTGAGTAGGGCAATTCTCCTCTCATCTAAGGATAGCTAATCATCGAGTTGAATCTATAAGGATGGTACTTGTATCTCATATGGTAGGACTGCCACCATCCCATAGGTAAGGAGGTAGGGAGTTTGGCCAGTGGTCGTATGAATAGAGGTCCTATAGGCCCAGAGTGCTTCTGGTAGTCGTTCAGGCCAGTCGGCTCTATTGCTCATTTCTACTATGTGTTTTAGGATTTGAATCAGCATTTTGTTCGTAGCTTCTACCTATCCATTGCCTTGAGGGTAGAACAATGATGAATGGCTTAGATCGAAGCCGTACTTATTACATAACTTTTTTGTCTTCTCCGTGATGAACTGTGGTCCATTGTCAATGACAAAAATCCTGGGTACTCCAAACCTGGTGATGATATTCTGAACAATAAACCTTACGAGTGTTAAAGAGATGATTCTGACATAGGATTTAGCTTCTGCCTATTTGGTGTAGTATTCGGTCGCTGTAAGTATGAATGCGTGCTTGTGAGTGTTTCCAATGATGTCCGTGAAAGGTCTGATGCAATCGAAGGCCCACATCAAAAATGGCCATGGCGAGGTCATAGTATTCAATGCAACTGATGGAGCTTTGATAAGTGTGGCATGTTCTTTGCATTGCTTGTAGGATTGGACGTAGAGGTGGCAATCTCTGATCATTATCGGCCAAGAGTAGCCTTGTCGTGTAACTTGATCGACGAGTCTCTGTCTACCAGAGTGGGCACCATAGGCACTGGTGTGTGCTTCTAGAATGATGTATGGTCCTTCAGCAGTCGTGATGCATCGTAGTAGTACTCCTTTAGTGAGGGCTTCTTTGTATAATATTTTGCCGAGTATGTAGAATCGGGTGCATCGCTTGCTTATAGTCTTCTATTCGATCTTCGTGGCTTATGGAGGGATGTGTTGATGTTTCAAGAATTTCCAGATGTCGAAATACCACGATTGTCCATCGTCGGTCGGTGATTTTTAAAATCTAAACATAGCAACTTCGGTTTCTGTCTTGACATGCTTTTTCAGGGTGATTGCTTCTTCGGTCCCATACTTGTGGGGAGGACGTGTAATTCTCTCTTGACGATCCGTGCTACCTCGTGGGCGGGTACTGCAACTTTTCGATGAAGAAGGTCTTGGTATTTTGCCCGATGGGTATTTGAATGACCAAGGCTAGCGTGGCTAAAGAATCTGCGAGCTTGTTTTCTAATCTAGGGATGTATGTAAAAGAGATTCTTTCAAATTTCTTTACTAAATATTGAGCGATTTCTATGTATGCCACTAGTTTCCTTTCCTTAATTTTCCATTCTCCTATGACTTGTGAAATTACTAGTTTGGAATCACTAATGGTTTTTAACTATTTAACACCTAAATGTAGTATTGCTCGTAGTCCAGCTATAAAGGTTTTATATTCTGTGACATTGTTAGTGACAGGGAAATCTAACTGAAAAGCCTTAGGTATGACAACTCCTTCAGGGCTTAGGAGGACTATCCCGATTACTTTTCCTTTGTGATTTAATGTGCCATCAAAATAAATGGTCCATAACGTCTTATCGGGCCCTTCGTTATGAATCGTGAATAGGTCCTCATCGGGGAAATCGTCATGCACAGGCTCATCACTCGACAGTGGGAGATCTGTGAGGTAATCGGTGATCGCTTGTCCTTTGATCGACTTCTGCATGACGTAAGTGATATCGAATTCTTGCAGTAGCATATGCCAGCGAGCAATCCTTCCTGATGTTACGAGCTTTTTGAATACGTACTTCAAAGGGTCCATTCGGGCTAGTACTAGTATTTTATGTGCTCTGAAGTAGTGTCATAATTTGGTAGAGGCCCACACCAATGTGAGGCATGTCTTCTCCATTGAAGTTTATTTTCGTTCGTATTCGACCATAATCCTACTGAGATAGTAGATAGCCTTCTCTCTCTTGCCGTCTTCTTCATATTGTCCCAGAATTACACTCATTGTTTTTTCATTCACTGAGAGGTATAGAATTAGGGGTCTTTCGAGGATCGGTGCCGATAATATTGGCGGTTTAAGGAGTTACATCTTGAAATTGTCGAAGGCTTGCTGACACTGATCATCCCATTTATACTCAGTTCCTCCTTTTACTACCTTATGCATGTGCGTAGCTCTGTGGGGAAACACCGATAGGTTTTCATTTTATGTGTTTAATTTTTGTGAATTTTCTATCATTTTATGTGATCTTTTTGGGTTTTTTTAATTTATTATTTTATGTGAATTTTTGGTTTTTCAAAGTTATTATTTTATGTGAATTTTTTGGTTTTTCGAAGTTATTATTTTAAGGATTTTTTGGTTTTTTTTTTAAGTTAATATTTTATGTGAATTTTTTGGTTTTTTAAAGTTATTATTTTATGGATTTTTTGGTTTTTTTTTTTTAAAGTTATTAGCTTATGTGAATTTTTTGTTTTTTAACGTTATTATTTTATGGATTTTTTAGTTTTTTTAAAGTTATTAGTTTATGCGAATGACTCTAACATTTTATGTGAGTTATCTCATTATTTTTGGCTTTTCTATTGGGGTTTTTTTCTTGGACTTCTTCACATTTTACTGTGTGGGATCGAGATGCCTATTGCTCTCAATCCATTTTATTCTAGCACTACTTCTCGGGCAAGTCGAATGGGGATCGACACGCTGTTTGGGAGTGTGTGCATCTATTGGGAGTAACAAGCAACGAGAAGGGGGGTACCGGGCCATGGAAGCGGCCCGTACTAGGCCCAAGACCCAACCACAAGTGGCTGGCGCAACAATTAGTTGTGCCAAGCCTAAAAATTCCTCGGCGCAACTATTACCTGGCTGGGGGTCGATTTAAGCAGCCCGAGTTTGGGCTGTAAGGGAAAATTTTCAAAAATTCTCTCTTCCCCCTCTCAAAACCGAAAAAATAGAGCCTCCCTAGGGTTCCTTTATATTGCCTGTACGCGTGCCCCATTGCCAGCATTTGCTCGCGTCGTTGGATCGTCCGAATCACGCTAGAGCAAAGATCCTTTTTCTTCAAAGGTAACCATTAAAAACCCATTTTATTTTATTTTTCTTGGTTTTTCTTACAAATATGATCATGATCTTGCATTTTTAGATGATAAATGATTTATTTTCACTGTAAGCATGTTTATTGATGATGTGTTGATGATTTTTTTGTGAATGATGCCCTATTTTTGTCGTTTTATGGGTTTTATTAATGCATAACATATATACATATTATATATATTTTTTTTGTTTTTATTTGTGCATATGGAAAGGGTTTTATTTTTGATTTTTTGTTTTTGTGTTTGTTTTCTTTTTTTTGAATAAAAGGCAAGGATTTTTTTGGTCTTTTCCATCTCTTTTTTGAAGATTAATTAAGGGAAATAGTAAATGATTTTTGACTTTTGGTATATTTTTTTGAAAACTACCGAAGGCATGGATTTATTTTTTTGTTGGTTTTATAAAAAGAAGGGGATTTTTTTGTTTTGTTTTTAGTTTCTTCTTTTTTTTTTATATCTATGTACCTAAGGAAATGGCTTGTTGTTGTTTTTGGTTATGTTGTTTTTTATTTTATTTTACAGACAACAGAAGGGATTTTTCTTTGTTTTTGTTTTTTTACAAACATAGAAAGAAGAACTTTATATATATATATATATATATTTTTTTTTAGAAAGGATTTTCTTATTTTTCTAAACATAAAAGAGGGATTTTTTTTTCTTTTGACTTTTGTTTTTCATATATAGGACTTATTGGTTTGCTTTGGGTTTTGATTTTTTAGGAGCCTGAAGAAACGACAGTGATGATGATTTTTTTTGTATTTTAGCAGGCTTTATTTTCAAAAAATTAATGTTTTATTTCTCTTTTAATTATTCTTGGAAAAGAGGAGGGATTTTTTCTGCATTTTTAATCTGAAGGGAATTTTTTTTTTTGTATCTTTATTTTATGAAAATGAACAAAACGCGGGAGAGCATACTTACGTCCCCTGGCAGTGTAGCATAGAATGGTTCTTTATCACTGATCTGCTCTGATGAAATTATTTTCTGTCATCCCAGAATGTCCGGTGATGATGAGTATGTTCACGAGGAGGGCCGTAAGGAGGGGCCTGAGATAGTTTATGGTCCGCGGGGGAGCAGTTCCTTTGGGTAGAGTGGAGAGCGGGCCCTTGGCTTGAAATGCAGGGTGAGGCTACCCGAGTCGGCCTCCTACACCAACAGTATATTCATATTTTGAATTTTGGCATAACAGGCAGGGTAAGGGATGTGTTCAATTTTTCCTTTGCAAAGTTTTGCTTTGTTTCCATGATCTGATGCACTTTCCTTTGGATGCAGGACCTCCCCTCCATTGTATTCCGTGGGGGGTGGCTGGATTTTCATGATTTCTACCTCTATGTCCCCCACCTTGGTTAAGTTCTTGCTGGCACAGGTAGACTTTGGAGAGTTTCTGTCTTGCCCCGCTATGAGGGCCGATGCCGCGTATCTGAAGGCATTGATAGAGTGGTTCCGCCCTAAGACGATGGCCTTCCATATGTCGTATGCTGAGATGGCCTTGACGCCCGTTGATTGGGCAATGATTACTGGCATCAGGGTGGGGGGCATCCTGATAGCTAGTCTCGCAGTGCCGAGCAAGGAGGACATCATCCGAATGATAGGGGCGTATCACCCCATGGGCAGATACATGGCACCGAGGTCAAGATGGCCTGGTTATCCGCACTCTATACGGCTGATGAGTTGGTGGATCTGGGGCAGCAAGATAGGGTGCTTTGTATTACGCTCGAGCGGGCAATCATCTTGGCCCGCATCACTCTCCTGATCTTGTTGAGTAACACCCTCTTTACCAATGTGAGCGGTGGCTAAGTCAGCCTAGTGTTGCTGAGCATTATGGACAACTGGGGCGATGTCCATAGGTATGACTGGGGTGGGGCTGGATACGCCTGGTTGATGTACAACGTAGCTCGGGCAACCATCGGGGAAGCTAAATCCGTCATTGGCTTTTAGGCGGCACTGGAGGTAATCCCCTACCTTTTGTTTTTATCAATTCCTTTTGGATGATCCTTGTGTGTTACTGACTTGATCTCTTGCGCACTACTTTCTCTTAGGTATGGGGTTACCACCACTTTCATCCTGGGCGCTCGCTCCTCCACTCGGATGCACTCACCTACCCTCTTCTGAGCAACTGGAACCATGCCCGACGCCGTGATGTGGGCCCGGAGACCCTAGAGATGGGCTTGAGGTCCCAACTTGACCTGATGGTCCCTGAGCAGGTAAAGCCCTTTCCAACTCAGTTTACTTCAACTTAGAAATTCTCCCTAATATGCTATGCTGCTTCTCTGATTGTTTGGTTGTCTCTTGACTTGGATAGATCCTCCATGATCCGTACCTCAACTCTGCCTTCTGGGACTGGGCAGCCGTAGGTCCATCGCGCCTTCTCAACAATTGTCGCATTGTTTTCTTTTATGGGGCGTGGGCGAGGGTTTAATATTTGGGAGAGCAGGTGGTGCACCAGCATCATGGTTATAATGCCATACCCATGGATCTCCTGTTGATGTCATGGGTCTTGCCGGTAGCATTGAGGAGCTCACAGCGGCCTTCCTCAATAATGGGCTCCCCATCAATGCCCTTCTTATGCCCGAAGATTATCACGTATAGTACGAGTGCCTGTCGTATCAGTTCATCCTACCATGCTTCGTCCCTAGCGCTAACTTTCTTGCATTTGGTGGCCCACGCAGGCAAGTAACTGTCCTTTCCCTTTTTCAGATTAGTCTCCTTTTGTTTTAATTTGGCCCTTGTTCTCTCTGAGCAGATTTTTGTTTTGTTCATAGTTTTCTCAAGGGGATGACTCAGATAATGAAGGCAGGGCAGTGATGGGTACCACTGATTCCTCAGGGGCAGGTCCTTCAGGTGAGGGCCCTTCTGGTGTTGGTCCATTTGGTGAGGGTTCATCTGGAGCGGGTCCCTCCGGAGCTGGTCCATTGGGCATCTCTCATGCGGGTGCTCCTGAAGGTGATCCGACCGTGGTCTTCGTGACTTTTTGATGCCTCGATGATAGCTTTCTGTCAGGCTTGTGTGCTGATCTGGACAGGCAGGCGCTTATCTCTGCTTAAGTAGCCTGGGTCCTTCCTCTTGAGGTGATCCCAGGAGTAAGCCCTTTGACGACCCATCTCTCTTTTGTTTCGGCCTCCTTTTGTGTATTGTCTATGATTGCCCTAGTAGCTGACGTTGTATCCTCCTGAATGTAGAACTTCGATTCGGCTATGGAGTATGCGGCGTATCATCGTAACATTGTAGAGCTTCGGGATGTGGAGACAGTGAATATTAGGCTGTTCTGGTTTTCCTGTGGGTTCCACCATTTTTCTAATTGGTCATGGTCTCTGATTTTGGCTATGACTTGCATCGTGCATGCACCAAGGAGTCACGATCTTTGCTTAGCAGGATTTCTCTGGCTTGGTCCCGGGTGGGAGATATGCTTACTTACCAAGGCTCCTCACGTCGGAGGAAGGTGCAAACAAGGATTAGGCCTTAGTTTCTTCATTCAAATATTTTAGCACTTTTGAGACAACTTTATTAGAATTTTTTGTTTGTAACTGATATTTATGGCACTTTTGGGATGATGTTTTGCTTGGACATGCTTAGTGTCTCTCCTCGACGTGCAATGTTATCTCTTTCTTGCATATACCCTACTATTTGCAGGAAGATCTTGATGATTGCCCATGAAAGTGGCCTTTGATGCAGGAGGCCTTGGTGTGGATTTCACCCGCACAAAAGTCAGACCTTTTTTACTATTAGATGCTCTATCAATTCTTATGTGCAACAGTTTTTATAAAGCATGTGAATCGGGTCTAAAAATCTCAAAACTTTGAAAAAGACTGGCATGGGGGGGGAGTTTTGTGCTGGCGCAACTATTAGTTGTGCCAGGTAAAAAATTGGGACAAATGCACTGGCGCAACTAAGAGTTGCGCCAGTTTTGGCCTGGGGAGCTATGGATCCTTATATACTCGGGACAGTCTAAAATCCTTCTCTTTTTTATTTGGCTTGGTCTTTTTGACTGATTCTTTTTGTTCTTATTTTCCTAGGGGCGGGTCCATCAACATACATTGAATTTTATATTCTTCAAAGATCTTTATACGTTTATGGACCCACTTTTCAACCCTCCCTTAAATGGAGGGCCCGGAACCAATTTACTCATATCCTTAGGCTTGGGGCCCAATTTTCTTAGAAGTTGGCTTCGGAGTTTAAATAAGAGTGAGCTTGTTGAGCTTGAGCGGTTTGGCTTATCACGCCTTCCCTTCTTCCTCGATGTTCTTCCACGGTGGGACCTTCTTCACGCTGCCGCTTCATTTTGGGATGCAAATGTCCATGTATTCCATTTTGGGAAGCGGGAGCTAACTCCAACCCTTGAGGAGCTATCCAATATGTTCGGCCTAAAGCTTCATAGAGGCCTTGCAAAAGTTATGCCAAGGTCGGGCTACTCCAAATCCGTTCATCTTACCCTCGGCTTGAAGAAACTTGAGTATGAGAAAAGGCTTGTTGGGGGCCCACAAGGTGTTCGCTAAAATTCCACAAAGAACTTTTCGGAGATGAAAGTCTTCAAAAATTACCAGTTAAGAACATTTTCAACGTGAAAGCCTTCACTCTCGATCTCATTTCAAAAGCCCTTTTCTTTATTGGGGGAGAGAGTTTCTCCCTGGCTCTTGGCAATGTCTTGACTGAGTTGGTGGAGGGTCGATCAGTGATGCACCTGGTCCTTGCTAAACTATATCGATGCCTTGATGCATTTGCCCTAGGCAAGGTGAAGAACCTTCGGGGATGTCCCTTGCTACTTCAGGTCTAGTTAGGTGATCATCTTGCTATCTTGGGGCCCATGCCCCGCTTTTATATTGCCCGAGGTGAGGCGGCTCGCTGCCTTTCGGTTAGGTGTCACTTGCTTCCGCAGGGCAATTTTCCAGCTTTGAAGCTTTGGTTGGCTGATGTCGAGCTGATATGGAGGCTTCCCTGGTTGGATCAGACCCTTCCCATAGTTCATTCCAGAGACCATGAGGGCATCACCCTCTTAGGATTGACTGGCAGCACCTTCTACTTCCCATTTCGAGTGTTGCGTCAGTTCGGTTGCTCTCAGCAAGTGCCTTACGAGGTAAAACCCCCTCTATGTGACTTGATCTTTTCTAGGGGGTCCTCTGGGGACATAGACCGGATTGCTGCTCTTTGGGAGATGCATCAGTCGACGCTAATGTGTGACATGGAGCAGGGAGATTTGGTTCAATCTTCTCCTGAGTATGAGGCCTGGCTATTAACTAAGCAGCCTGTTGTTGAGCGTCCGGATCAGCCAGAGAGTGTTGATATGGGAGGGCCCTGGCCTAAGAAGGAGAAGCCACTTCGAGCCCGTATTGAGTTGATGACTGATGAGAAGAGGGTCCTGCATGAGCTTTTAGCGCAAGAGAAGGTTAGAGCAGGGATAACAGAGAGCGAGGTCCTTCGTCTGAAGGGATCCTCAAGTGTTGCCCTTGGAGCTGCTGATGCTTCTAGGAAGAGGTATAAGAGTCAGCATGGTCATTGGCTGGCTGAGCAGAATGTCCGTGAGGATGGTTTTCGTGCTGAGATTAGTGCTTTGAAGCACGAGCTGGGCCGTTGAGTCCCTCCTGCACATATAACTTTTTGCACAGATCATATGCACAGAAAAGGGGTGTAGGAAACCCCTTTACAAATTAACACATCTTTTTAGTATACTTATTCTCTTTATATTTTTGTTCTGCTTTTTGTAAAAAAAGGAAGGAAAAAAAGAAAGCTAGACATCACACCGGCTATCTTTTGGGATGCGGTATAAGCGGTGCATAAAAGAGAAGGAAAGCTATTATATAAAGACTCTCTTTTTTTCTTTTTGTTTTGTGTGCTTCTTTTTGGGTGTGGTGCCTTAATCACTAGGTGAGATCTCGGGTCCTCGTTTGAGCATGGTCGAACCCCCCTTTTTTAAATGGTTGGGTTTGAGAGGATTTCAATAGTTTTACCAACACTGGAACGTCAATCCCCTTGGGCTGAGTCAAACCTTTCTCCTTACCTTGGGTCATACGCTTGACGAAGCGGTTTCACGACAATTCTAGTCGGGGCCCGATTTGAACTAGCATGAGCGGCCCAGAAAAGGGGATCAGGGAGAGTAACCAAGAGGGCGCCCTTTCGAGTTTTCACCACGTCCATGGGTTTAGCTCTCTTACCCCAAATTCCCTTTCGGGTTTTCACCTGGTCCGTACAAACTCGCTGCTTTTACCCGCAGCGCCCTTTCGGGTTTTCACCACATCCATCTTGCTTTGAGCTTGTATTTTTATTTTATTTTTTCTTTTTATTTTTCTTTCATTCTCTAAAAGCCATGACATAGACGTCGATTCCGTCATAGTCGGCTAGATGGGGTTCTTGTGTCGTCTCACAATTCAGCTCGTGTTGACTTAACAGATATTATGACTGCTTGTGAACCTATAAAGAGGGCTTCCTTCAGGGTGTAGCTTAGCAATGGGTCAGGTTAGGATTTGAAGGTACGCTAGGTTAAATAGGGTTTTCTTGATATGGCTTCAGTTTTTCTCAACATTCTTCTTCCTTGGGGGATTTTACTGTACACGCCCCATGATTCATCTATTTTTTCTTTTTACTTTGTCTTATTTTAGGTAATCTCTTTTTGAGGTTTTGCTTTTCTGATTTTTTTGGATTTTAATGATAACTTTACTTCCCCTCTTTTTTTGTATATGTACACACTTTTTATTTTTCAGGGAAGTGGCTTATTGAAAGAAAGGCCTAGGCTTAAAATAGGGTAGCAAAGGATATCATCTTTTTTAGGGATGTTTTTTGGCTACTATGCTTAGAATGATGGCCTCTTTTGGGTGGTTCTTAAGCAGTTACGTATCTATTTTACTAATATTTACAGTATCATGATAGACTATGTATAGAATCGTTGGACGTATCCAGCGTTGATGGGCTCAGGAAGATGATCTCCATCCATAGTGGTGAGGCGGATGGCATATCCCTGTAGCACCTCTCGAATGACATAAGGTCCTTCCCAGTTTGGCTTGAACTTCCCTCTCGGATCGGGGTGGAGGGATGGGAAGATCTTCTTCAACACAGTGTCTCCTATCTTTAGATCTTGACCGTGGACACGTTTATTGTAAGCGCGTGCGATTCGTCCCTGGTAAAATTGAGTGTGACACAAGGCTAGGAGTCTCTTCTCGTCCAATAAGTTTAATTGTTTGAAGCGGGATCTCTCTCTCTCTGCTTCGGGTAAGCCTTACTCCATGAGGATTCGAAGTGAGGGTATTTCAACCTCTACTGGTAGGACAGCCTCGGATCAATACACAAGGGAGAATGGTGTTGCCCCTTTAGCCGTACAGATTGACATTCTATACGCCCATAGAGAAAACGATAGCATTTCGCTCCAATCTCGATAAGTGATGACCATCTTCTCTAGGATGCGAACGACTGTCTTATTCGTATCGTCTATGGCTCCATTAGTTTGAGGCCGATAAGGGGATGAGTGATGGTGCTTGATCTTGTATTACTAGCAGAAGGCTCGGATGCGCCTATTCACAAAGTTTGTGCGGTTGTCCGTGATAATATCTTTGGCTACCCAAAATCGGCATACAATATAATTTTTGAAAAAATTCTCGACGTGACTGGCCGTGATGTTGACATATGATGCCGCTTCCACCCACTTGGTGAAGTATTCAATGGTGACTAAACCGATGTCCATTTGAAGCTTTTAGATTAATCATTCTGACGACGTCAAGGCCCCAGGTAGCAAATGGCCAAGGAGTGGTCATGCAGTATAAATCGATGGCAGGAGCATGTATCAAACTAGAGTGTTCCTAATACTTGTAATATTTTTTAACATGTTTGCAGCAATCTGATTCCATAGTGGTCCAAAAGTATCCTTCTCGTAGAATTTTCTTAGCGAGCATGTGACCGTTGACGTGGGCTCCGCATACTCCTTCGTGGATCTCCTTCATGATGTTGGTCGCTTCACTTTCAGTAAGGCACCTGAGTAAGATGTTATTGTAGGATTGCTTGTAATGGCACTCCTCGCAAATGACGTTGCCTGCTGCTAGATGTAGAATGGTTCGTCGGTCCATCTTGGACATACCCTCAGGTAAAGTTAGTGTCTCAAGGAAATTCTTGATATCTAAGAACCAAGGTGGCTCATGATCAGGCTTTGTAGGTTCCTCAATCTGGAGGCAGATGTCCGGCTCATTCCTTTGCTTGATCAAGACCGGCTTCATCTCAGCACCATACGGGATTTCTATCATTGATGCCAAAGTGGCTAGTGCGTCGGCAAAGCAATTCCTTATTCGGGGGACATATGAGAATGTCACGTCTTGGAGGCAAGCTATCAGATCCTCGAGTTGCTTATGGTAGGGGATCAGTTTCTCATCTTTCATCTTCCAGTCTCCATTTGTTGGACATATGGTCAACTGCGAATCACCAAATTCTCAGAGGTGAGTTATATTTAGATTAAGAGCTGCCTGCAGACCAGCGGAGCGAGCTTCATACTCAGCCATGTTGTTTGTGCAGGTGAGTTATATTCAGATAGAGAGCCGCCTGCAGACCAGTGGCACAAGCTTCATACTCAGCCATGTTGTTTGTGCAGGGGAAGTTGAGCTTGATAGAGACGGGTACGTGGGATCCTTTAGACAAAATTAGAATGGCGCCAACTCCTTGACCCTCGGCATTAGCTGCCCCGTCAAAGTGCATTACCCAAGAATCTTCTACTTCTTCAGTATCGTCTTCTATCATGAATAGGATGTCCTCATTGGGGAACTCAGTTCACAAAGGCTCATAATCTGGCAAAGGATTGTCACCAACATGATCGGTGAGTGCCTGCCCCTTAATCGCCTTTAGAGTGACATAAGTGATTTCAAACTCAGACAATAAAAGCTGCCATCGTGCAGTTTGCCCAGTGAGACCGGGCTTCTCGAAAAGGTACTTCAACTGGTCCATTCGAGCAAAAAGTAGAACAGCTTGGGATAGTAAGTAATAGCGGAGCCTCTGAGTAGCCCATACAAGAGCCAGACATGCTTTCTCCAGATGAGAATAGCGCGTCTCATAATTAGTAAACTTCTTGCTTAGATTGTAAATGGCCTGTTCTCTCCTCCCGTCTCGTCATGCTGCCCTAAGACACATCCCATCAAAACTTTCATCGTGGAGAGATACATCAAGAGTGGTCTCTCGAGCTCGGGTGGTACCAACACAGGTGGGTTAAGGAGGTAGCTTTTGATTTTATTGAATGCTACCAGACAATCATCATTTCATTCAACGGGCGAGTTCTTCCTTAGCAGCTTGAAGATCGGCATGCAAATTGGAGTTAGCTGTGCAATGAATCGACTGATATATTATATTCTGCCCAAGAACCCTATAACTTCCTTCTTAGTAGATGGTGGCGGCATTTCAGTGATGGTTTTAACTTTGACTGGGTCGACCTCGATCCCTCTCCTACTGATGATGAATCCCAACAGCTTCCCTGACATCGCACCAAATGCGCACTTCTATGTATTAAGACATGACCTATACTTTCTTAGTCTTTCACACAACTTCTGAAGGTTTACCAGATGGTCAATTCGCTTCGGTGACTTGGCGATCATGTCGTCGACATACACCTCAATTTCTCGGTGCATCATGTCATGAAACAATGCAGTCATAGCTCTCTAGTACGCTGCATCGGCATTCTTCAGCCCAAACAGCATGACTATGTAGCAAAAGGTTCCCTAAGGAGTGATGAACGCTGTCTTTTCTTGATCCGCCTCTACCATTTTGATCTGATTATATCCGGAAAATCCATCCATGAATGAAAGCATCTCGTTCTTAGCAGTGTTATCGACCAAGATGTTGATGTACGATAATGACAAATCGTCCTTCGGGCTTGCCCTATTCAAATTATGAAAATTGATACACATGCGGACCTTCCCATCCTTCTTTGGTACAGGCACAGTATTGGCTAGCCACTGCGGGTATTTAGATACTATGAGAAACCCTGCATCATACTGCTTGATGACGTCATCTTTTTCTTTCAACATCCACTTGGGTCGGAGATGCATCAACTTCTGCTTAACCGGCTTCATATCAGGCTAGAGAGGCAACTCATGCTCGACCAAATCGGTGTCCAGACTAGGCATGTCTTCGTATGACCAGGCAAAAATGTCTTGGTATGATCGAAGGAAATTGATCATCCTTTTTTTTTCTTTGGGAGATAGCGACGTTTCGATTTTGGTAATGCGGGGAATCTCCCCAGGACTAATCTCACCGGTTAGTCCTCAGTTTCCTCGACAATGGGGGTAGGGCCATGCTCAAATTCGGCAAATCGGTGAAGGAGCTCATTGGGGAGTTCCTCCAAGGGGATATCCTCGTCCAGATTTGTAACTCCTACCTCTTCTTATATTTCTATAGGAAAGGGGTCGATTTAACATGGGGCAGGTATTTCGATTAAGGCATCTTTTTATGGGATTTTATCTGGAATTTTAAATGACAATATTTTTGGACTTTGCATTTTTTAAATGTTTTTGGGACTTTGTATTTTTTCAACGTTTTTGAGATTTTATATTTTTCCAATGTTTTTGAGGTTTTTATTTTCTTCGGAGACGGACCTTTGGAAGCACGAGTCTGTGTATATACAAGGTATTGTCTGCCAAGGGCTTATCTCACTTTTTATAAGTAGTATTTTTTGGGAAATGGGTGCCAAATGTTAGGCCACTTCCCGCTTCTAGGGTTTGGGATAAAGATACCCAATTGTGTACCTGAAGGGTCGCTCTTGTACCTGATTGGATGGAGGGGGCAGACTGATATGTTCATTGGAGTCAGCTTTCATTATGTTGATCCCCATTTCGTCTGAGATGATGTCCTCAAACGTTAATACCATTTTGTGGTGATTTACCATAGGGGGAGCTTGTTCAGGTACTGGCCGCCATTCCTCAAAGATGGATAACGCAGCCAAATCTATCTCTATGCTGGGTAGGGTAATGTAGGGATTGGTGGGATGGACTAGTGCTGTGGGCTTGTGTGGGGGTTAATCGGGTCTCTCCATTCCTGTCAATCTTCACGACCCCGACACTTATGAATGAATTTCTTATATGAGGCATGGGCCGAGGTTTCTCTTCTATGTGGATCCCTCTGTCTTTTGTAGCCGTCGTTGCATGGGCTTTCTCCTTAGCCTCTCTCACTTCTTCTTTCGTGGGCTTATAACCAAGCCCAAACCTGACTTTCTGCCCCCCTTTGGCTGTGACAGGCTCCCTTCTGCCTTATAATCTGGGCTCAAGGCCCCTTCCTTTTTTATAGCCCCACTTTTGGAGCATGGCTACTATTGCTACCATTCCACCACCGGTTCTCAGGATGATGCCCTTAATGGGTTCCCGGAGTATTGCCGACACCTCGTACTCAAAACTGTGGGGATTGATGTCCTCGGCGATGTGTGGCACATCTAGTATATTGGGCTTTTCAAAGCTATTGGCAGCCTTCTCTTTTTCACTGTGCCCTTCATCGATGATTGTGATGATCATATGCTCAGATGCAAATTTGAGCTTTTGGTGCAACATGGAGGGTATGGCTCCAACCTCATGTAGCCACGAGCACCCCAATAACTGATTAAATGAGGATTTAATGTCCATTACCTGAAACAATATAGAGAAGGTCATTGGCCCAATCAACAGCTCAAGGTCAACTTCTCCCATTTTCTCTCTCCTGATATTATCAAAACCTCGGGCATTGGTTCTCGTGGGTCTCAACATGAATGGGTCTATCTCGATTTTTGTGGTACTTCTTAACAGACATATATTGAATGTGGACCCATTATACCATGTTTCCAGACTCAACTGTTATATTCAAAGACTTCAAGTGGCTCCCTCCCTCCGCTGGTAAGTCAGCGTCAAAAAATGAAATAGCGTTCGGAGCCATCACTCGACCAATTATCTGCCCGACTTCTTCTCGGCTCATTTGAAGTGAGACATGTGCATTTTTTAATGCTCCCATTAAAGCTTGGAAATGGAGTGGGGACTTCATCAACAGATTCCATATAGTTATATGGGCAGGCATTCTTCTCAGCTGAGTCTCCAGTATATACTCTCAACTCATTTTCTCAAAAGGATTCACTGTGCTATCTTTCTTCCCCTCTAGTTGGGCTTGTGCTACTGTCGGGGCTTTTGGCTACTTTGAAATCTTCCTTGACTGGGTAGTGAAGTCCACTGCCCCATCTCTGTGGCTACTGGCGTTGATATCTGTTTGTTCATAACTCAGCAGGACCTGATGAGGATCGTAGGACAGCCTCAAAATCTGGAATGGTATAGCCGGTATCAGAGGTACTTGCAGTGCGGGCTCAGGAGGTGTGGGCAACACTTAATTTACCTCAGTGGTAGCTGGTTGGATGGTAAAATTGGGCCAGACGGGGGTGGTGAAGCTTGTGAGTGGTGGCGCTGGGGGAAAAGGGGTAGGGGTAGGCCATTTGTAGCTGATGGGTGCTAGCGGGGGATTGGGGGTATGATGGGCCACTGGATAACTAACGAGGATGGTGGTGTATGGTTGATATGCATTTATGTGCACATAATTGACAGGTGTGGGTGATGGAAATTAAGCCCTAAGATCCAAGGGTTCAATTTGAGGAGTTGGGTTTAGGAAATAATCTGACAAGTTCAGGGGGGAATCATCCCAATATTCCTTTATTCAACATTTATGGGAAGTGGCGCCACATAGCTCTCCCGATAACTAATATAATCGGACGGGTCAAACTCAAATTCCTCCTCATTTTCCTCTATCATGCCGATGGTGGGTTTGTGACTTGCTCCTCCAGTAGGATGTGGGGGTAATGGCACCTGGTGGATATTTGCATGCAGGTTTACTTACGAAGGTGCTGGTGGAATGATTTTCCCGACATCGATTAAATCTTGGATCATGTGCTTCAATGGGAAGCAGCGGTCAGTTGGGTGACCCGGACCCTGATGAAAATTACAGTGGGTATTCGGGTCATAGTTCTTTGGGATCGGGTGGGGAGGAGGTTGTTGGAGTGTTTGCCTTCCCTCAAGTGAGGGTCTAAAATCATTAATAAAACTAGGCAAAACACACTCACACAGACTTGCAAGTAATCAGGGTCTGTCGCAGTAAGTTCTACAAAGATGGTGAGTAAGGGAATGCCCAAAGGGAGGTTGGTTTTAAAATATGATAAATCTCCAGATCTGTATTAGATCTGGCACCCTAACCAATGCTACGTTAGCTAAAAGACAAGGGAGAGGTTAAAAATGGATTGTCACTTAAGCTAAGCTAAAATTAAACATATACTAACTTGGATCGAGTTTAGGATCTTAGATCATGCAGGGGAAAGAGGTAAAAAGTAAAAAATGGAGAAGAGTAGCTTGGAGATTGGTTTTCAGTGAAAGCAGATTCAATTAATTATGCTACAGAGGTTCAGAGCACACAATTCCCTCAACTGGCTTTAAGCACAGCTGCAGGGTATAAACTCCACTTCGAATCGCAGGATCCACCTGGTCTTAAGGCTATGATCTGTCCACTTTAATGGTCACAGACCATCCTATAGACTTTATCGAATCCATGGATTTGCAGCAGACGAATCCAATTGGAGCTTGAACTTGGACTAATCTTAAGGTTATGATCTATCAACTTTAATGGTCACAGACCATCCTAGGGATATCCTCCAAAGCTAAGGCCCCAATTAGAATAATTAAAACCACTACAGATGCTGCAATTCCCAGGTGACAGACTCAAGGAATCACAGGAGTATCAAATCCAGGGAGATCGGGTGGTATCCAACAAGCCTACCAGTTAAGTCGGTGAGCTGATCTACAGACTCCTCTACACAAATGCGATCGATCACCAAATGGAAACCAAAGGAACATTAGATCTTATTAAAGCATTAAAAATAGCATTAACATTGCAATCAATGTCACTCTACAATGGAAATACTCTCAGATTTGTAGTCTGTGCAGCTAGGAACCTACAATAGTACTCTTAACCTTACCCAATTACAGATCTAACTTCTCTCCTCGCTACTCCAAGGGAATTAGCCAACCATGGTTAGGCTAAAGGAGGGAAAATAGAATTTCTCTACAAGCTCTAATCTCCAGAATTTGGCTCAGATCTCGATCGCCCTTCAATTGCAATTAGGGGTCTCTATATATAGCTTTCTCCTTTATTTTTCCCGCCAAAATTCCCTTTTAGAAGGTACTCAGAGTTTGTTAGAGTTCTGTTAGAGCACGTGGGTCAGTTAGAGTTTCCTAGGGCATCTTTTGGAACTGTCGTGCCGATCACCATGTGCCTCGAGTTGCATGCAGCAGGTCACCGAATCACAACGTGTGCACAGCTGAATTTCTGAGAAGTTCTGCACACAATTTTGACATGTTTAGGAAGCTTTCGACAGGTTCAAATAGAGCATTTTGGTCCTTTCGCTAGGTTCTCAGCTCTCTTTGAAGGTGTTGTGGTATTCCAATGTACTAATTTATGATGTAAAAATCAAGAGAAAACAGAGATGGATTCAGCACATCTAAAATATCCTAGACCTGCAAGATACAAGGTCCTTTGTAGCAAGCTTTAAAAGAATGGTAAGTAAGGGAATGTCCACAGGGAGGCTGGTTAGAAATATGATAAATCTCCAGATTTGTAAGAGATCTGGCACCCTAGCTATCTCTACATTAGTTAAAAGACAGGGGAGTGTTTTGAAATGAGTTGTCACTTAAACTAAACTACAAATAAAATGCAGATTGTTTTGGATCGAATTTGGAGCCTCAGATCTTGCAGATGGAAGGTTTAAAAACTCAGAAAATGGAGAAGAACAGCTTAGAAGTTGTCTTCACTGCAATTAGGTCGAGCTAAGCTTATTACAGGGGTTCAAAAGCACACAAGTCCCTCGGCTGGCCACAGGCACTTTCCACAAGCACAGCTGCAGGGTATAAATTCCACTTCAAATCACAGGATCCACCTGGCCTTAGGACTATGATATGTCCACTTTAATGGTCACAGACCATCTTATAGGCTTTATCAAATTTTTGGATTGCAACAGATGAATCCAATTGAGGCTTGAGCTCAGATTTACCTTAAGGTTATGATCTGTCCACTTTAATGGTCACAGACCATCCTAGAGATCTACAAAGCTAGAGCCTCAATTAGAACAATTAAAACCACTACAAATGCTGCAATTTCCAGGTCACAGATGCAAGAAATTATAGGGATATTAGATCCAGGGAATTCAGCTAATATCCAAGAGGTTTAACAGTTAAATGGGTGAGTTGACCAAGCAACTCCTCTACACAAATCCGATCGAGCACCAAAAGGAATCAAAAGAGCTTTATACCTAATTAAAACATTGAAAACAACATTTACATTGCAAACAAGGTCACTATTATAATGGAATGCTCTCAGATCTGTAGTCTAACCCCAACAACACTCTTAACCTTACCCAATAACAGATCTAACTCACCCCTTGCTGCTCCTAGGGATTTAGCCAACCATGGTTGGGCTAAAGGAGGGAAATGGAATCTCGCTGCAAGCTCTGATCTCTAGAAAATTGCACAGAATTTTGACCCTCTTCAATGGCAATTGGGGATCCCAATATATAGCTTTCTCCTATGTTTTTCCTGCCAAAAATCCCTTCTAGAAGTTTATTAGAGTTTGTTAGAGTTCTGTTAACGCACGTGGGTTGGTTAGGGCTTTCTAGGGTGTCTTCTAGAACGTCGCACCGGCCACCAGAGTGCCTCGGTTTATGTGTGATAGGTCACCAAGTCTCAGTGTGTGCATAGCATAGTCTCTGAGAAGTTCAACACACGATTTTGATAGATTGGAGAAGCTTCTGACAGGTTAAAAGTAAGCATGTAGTTCCTTTCAATAGGTTCCCTGGTCTCTTCGATAGGTACCGATAGGATGAGTTCTCTCTTTGAAGCTTCAGGGTCCTCACCCCAATATCTGGAGTATTCGATAGGTTGGCTGAGTAGTTTAATAGGTCCAGTGGTGTCGTCATCCGGACAGGTTGGCTCCCATTCCTATCGAAAGGCTTAAGCATCCTTCGATAGGTTCAATTTCAACATCTTCATTTCGATAGGTTCAGGGAGCCTTCGACAGGTTAGAATCAAGCATTTTAGTCCTTTCGCTAGGTTCTTAGATCCGTTCGATAGGTTCCTTTGACACTTTAGGCAAGTTTGTGACAGGATAGTTTCTTCTTTCCTTTCTTTGCTCGATAGGTTCTAAAATTCTATCGAACTCCTCAATCCATGCGACTTCATCCTTCTTCTGCCTTCGGATCCTATCGAACCCTTCTCCAACTGCATGAATTCTTTCCTTTTACTGCTCAGCTCCTATCGAAGTCTTCTGGAATCCTCTCGATAGGATGTTTTGCACCTATCTTCAGTTCTTTCTCCTTGTTCGGTTGCTGGGTCTGCATGGTGCTGAGAGATGACTTCTTTATGGGAATTAGTAAGTGGTTTGCTATATTATTACCAGCTTTCCCTGCTATCTACAAAATGCACTCAACAGAGGCTTATTAGCGAGTTCATAGGTCCATGAAAGGTCAGGTTAAAGGGTGCAAAGTGGCATTTTTCATCACTTAACACACCCCCAAACCTAAGCTTTGCTAGTCCCTGAGCAATAGAGAATTCAAAGAAAAATAAAATGTTACTTTCGTAGGGAGCACGGATGCATTTAGCACATGCACCAAGCCTTTTAAACCCCTAGGTGATCCCTAGTGGAGGAGTGAAGTCTCTTGAGGGTTTTCAGTGAAGGTACCCACAAACTTCTCAAATAAACTTGGTTACTACTCATTCAACATGTTAAAACAGAGTTTAAGTGAAATAAAATAAATTTCACACCATGTCCATTCAATTCCAGAGGATTTTTAGCAGAAAAATTACCAATTCAAAACCTAAAATTTTGTTGTAATCCCTTCATTCTCAATCAGTTCATGTCAAGGCATTAGGGTTAAAACTTTGATGCAGAGCTCACCTTTAATTCAAGAATTTTGTTCCTATACCACCCCAAATCTCTGATTTTAGACCCAAATCATATCGGGGCTGTTCACTCATAACAAAAATCGAAGGGTGCATCATTTCACACAGCTCGAGAGTAGTTGCAGCCCTCAAATAGGACTGCAAGCAGGAGCATAGGCATTGCTTTAATTCTTGAAATTTTCTAACTCCTTTCACTATAGATTAAGCAAATTCTCATCTCCATATGACAGCTCAATCCATTTCAGATCAGTAGGGTCTTTTTATTGGGTTGTAATGTGGCTTATGGGTGAAATTTGTAAAAGAAATAACAGGGAAAAATAAGATTCAAAATTGAGAAATCAGTAAGGGTAAGAAGGTGTCTAGAAAATACCTCCTTCATTTCAGAATAATTCCATCTACTTCTTGAATTTTCAGATTTGAAGTGATCAGTTTCTAATCCTCTTTTCAGCCTTTCAATGAAATGACTTCTCTTTCTCAACCTTTTATTTTGTTTTTCTATTTTTGTTTTTTTTTTTTTGTTTTTTTTCATAGGCTGGAATGCCACAATGCCACCAACTGTGTTTTTCACCTCTTATACCCACTTCTAAAACCATCTCTACCTTCTTCCATTCCTTTACCTTTACCTTCTGAAATCTCAGAGTGAGGTCGGGTTGCATCAGGTTAAAGTGTTTTGTGTTTGCATTTCTGGTTTCTATCGAGGAAAAATTATGATTTCAAAGCTCAAATGGTGTGTATCAAGGGCAGTTCAAAGGTGGGGCATTTTAGGCTCAAACTGTCCAAGGGATGGCCTTACTTCATGTCTTCAATGTCATGAATTCTGTTAAGCTGTTTCAACTTGGAATTGCCTAACTTCTAGTGATTAGAATTAGATCCCATCAGTCCTTAGAGCAGAAGAAATTGCCCAAACACTCTTCAAAGAAATTAGAAATTTTTAGGCCCAAATCTCACTGGGTATGGTCTTCCATCAAAATTTCTGGGGGGTATCCTCACAATTTTCTCTCATTTCAGGTTCACTAATCATCAATTTTTTTTTAAAAATTCTTGACATTTACTTCATGAAAAATGTTAAAACTACAGCTCATTTCAGTTTTAAAAAGTTTTTAATTTCCTCTTTTCCAAAAAAAATCAGGTGGGAAATCACTTTATGGTCAAAAACTTTTTCAACAAAGCTACACAAAGCATTAACTTATTTCATTGGCACACTTGCCATACCCCCAAACCTAAACTAAACAGTGTCCTCACTATTTTGAGAAAAAAAACAATAAAGAGGGAGACAGGGTAAGAAGATATCTACAGGATAACACAACAAAAATGTCAACTATATACAAGAGACAAATACAGAAGAAACTGAAACAACACATGGCCACATTCATATACAGCTTGGTGCCAACTACCACTTAGATGCAGGGGCTTTTCCCTTGCATTTGGATTGCTTAGGTTGTTTAGCGCATGCCTCCTCAGACTGGGCAGCAGACTTTTTGCCTTTAGGATCAACCACAGGCACAGGATCAGAATCTGAATCGGAAAGGAAAAGGGCCATGGGGTCTAGTCCTAGAGCCGCAACAACCTTTCTTCTTTCTTCCCTAGTGGGGAGGGTGCCATGGGGGTTAGAATGAGGAGAGGATCTGGGGGGCTCAGCTTCCTGGGATGGGGCAGCAGGTTGTTTCACTTTTTGATAGTGGCAGCTGAAGAAGTAGATCTCTTGGTGGTGATGGTGGTTCTTTTGGAGGAATCCTCTTCCGTTTGGGAGGGATAGGTTTATCAGGTGGAGGTACTTTTGCAGGAAGGGGAGAGGGAGCCTCCACAAGTGGGGTGGGAGGGGGTTGCGAGGCAGGAGGGGCAGTGGCAGGAGGGGTAACATCCACAGGTGGGGTCACGGAAGGAATAGTTGTAGGGGGGGGCATGGGGGCCGGGAGGGAGGTGCAACAGGAGGTGCTGTAGTAAGAGGGGTAGGCTCAAAGGGTGGAGACAACAAGGAAGCAACCTTTTTCTCTAAAATATCATTCTTCTAGGCCGCATAGAGGAGGTTAGCATCTGAGATCTCCTTGGTGGCCTTGATGATCTTGTGAGCATTGGCTATCTTTTTCTTGAGGAGCTCAGAATTCTTCTTCTCATATTTGGCAATGAGACTCTCAGCCACTGCCAGTTGTTTTACTGACTCATATCGAACCAGGATTTTAGACCATCCTTGAGAGATATCGTGGAGCTTGATTCGGTGTTCTAATTTGATGTTGGCAATTCTCTCCTCATAAGGGGCCTCAAGGGAAGCCCGAAGTGCAGCCATACCTCTCAAGACATCCCTGTGGATGTAAGGGTTGTCCCTCATTGCATACAGGAGGGTGAGGTAGGGAGGAATGTACATGGATTGGCGAAGGACAAGAGGCAAAGATAAGGGTGGAGTGGTTGAAGAGGAGGGGGTGGAAAGAACCTGATCCTCCCATGGATCAATTTGGGTGGAAGCATCTTGGAAAACAGGGGGGAGGAAAAAGGGAAATGGGTGGTGGGTATCTCAGCAACTGCAGAAATAGGGGCAGGTGGGGATGATGGTATAACAGGTGCTGGGGGGGAAGGTGGGGGTAAAGATGGAGCGGCTAACTCCACAAAAAGGATATCAGTAGGGATGGGGGAGGGCATAGGGAGGAGAGAAATTTAAAAGGGAGGGATCAAGGGCAGGCGAAGAAGTGGGAAAGGGTTGGGAGACTGAAGTGGGGGGAGTGAGGGTGGATTGAATTGATTGGAGACATGAGCTCATGAGGGCCTGGTGGTCAGTGTAAGTGGCTACTTGGGCCTGAATGGACTGAAGGAGGGAGAGGATTTGGATGAAAGTATCAGGCAAGGTGGAAGTAGAGGGTATGGGTGAATGAATGGGATGGACAGGAGAGGATGGGGCATGGGTAAAATGAGGAGGAGTGGTGTGGGGGGAGTCAGGAAGTGGGGTGTACTCATGAGCAACATCCTCCACAATTGAAGAAATTAGGGCAAAGAAACTAGTAGAAGTGAACTGGTCCAAACCCTCTGTATGTGTAGCAAGTGGTGGAGGGGGAAAATCAGGGAGGGGTTGGAGGGAGGGTGGGGAAGACATGGTGGGGATAGGCTCGGAGAAGGTGGGGAGTTCCAGGATCCCAGGTGTAGGTGATGGTGTAGGTAAGGTGGATGAAAAAGTGGGTGATGTAGGAGGAATGGTGGATGGGGGAATGTCAGCAGCATGATCTGCTGCTGAGGTAGTGGGCACCTCCTTCTCTGCCTCAACCGGCTTGGTCTTTTGAATCAGAGTTAAACTTGTAGACCATGCCCTCTTTCAAAAAACCTTCGGAACCATTTTCTCCACTGGCTGAGCCTCCTTGATCCTATACTTTCCAGATTTGAGCAGACAGGTGATGAGCCTGCTGAAGGGTAGGCCTCCTCCCTTGGTAAAAGCCTGTCTTTTGAGCACCTTATCATTTACGTCCACCATAGTTTCAAAGATCAGCTTAGGTGCATTCACGAACTGCTCCTTGGAATAATAAAATAAAGCATCCACTAATGGGGACCTCTCTTGCAAATATCCTGTAACATAGACATTTTTCCTTAAGATGGTATCCATGAATCTGAGAGTAGGATGGAGGTCTCTTCGCATCAGTGATTCTCCAGAACCCACAATCCCATTGGTTAGGTGCTTGGCCATATCCTTAAATGTAGCTCCAACAGGTGCCCCCTCAGCGCGGTGGGAGTCAAATTGGTATGGGACCCCCAAAGCCATTCCTATGTCTCTATGATCGATAGTTAGTTGCCAATCAGTAATCGAAATTTCTAATATATCATCAGTCCCTTGTGCCACTTTCTTCTTCAAATTTTGGTACCATAACTTCACCAGCCTGGGATACACTGATTCCTTCAATGGCGACATTAGGGGCAACAAGCCTTCTTTCTTCAAATAGCTCAGTGTTTCCTGGCACTCTCCAATGTTGGTAAAATATACCAGATCAATTTCGGTCTCAGGGACAAGGTTTAACTTGTCAACAAATTCATTGGGGGTGGTTAGTATAGCCGGAAGCTCTATCGTAATGGGCCTGTCAGGGGTAGCTCTCTCTAAGGGTGTTTCTACCACAGGTTCCTGAGTTTTAACAACTTTGGCTTTCTTAACTTTAGGACTCTTTTTAGGTGTCCCCTCAGCGAGCTTCCTCTTTACAAGTGGTTTGGTAGCAGGTAGCGCTTTCTTGGAAGATTTAGGGGTGGATACAGTTGATTTCTGGCGTATGCTGGCTAGCGTTTCCTCAGGCTCATTCATTATAATCTCAGGGAGTAATTTCTCACCAACTTGGAATGGGAAAACTTAGAAAGACAACAGAGTGATGGAAGGAAGGCAACTCACCTCCAGGTACCTAGGGTTTCACAAAGCTAGCGATGCACCACTCCAATTTCTCTAAAATCAGGGGCAAAATGCTCCTCTACGCAAGCTGAATGTATTGACAAGATGGCACACTAAACAACAGAAGAATCTGTGAGGATTTAGTAGAGAAAGAGGGAGGCTAAAAATGACGAAGAGAGCTAGGGTTTTTTCAGAGGGTAAGGAGTGAAGCAAAAATTACCTATCGGCAGGTATATATAGGTGAAAATGCGATTTCGATAGGATGAATGGAATGGTTTTGATAGGTTCATGCGTCCTATCGAAAGCTTAGACATCAAAGCTTTCAAAAGGGCTGATTTTTAAGGATTTCAATAGGTAAGACCATCCTATCGATAGGTTTAAACGGCAGAGACAACACCTTTTCGATAGGTGCCCGATATGTACTCATCACCTATCGAATTCTTTGTTTGCCCTTATTTAACCTGTCGAGCAGTTGGTTTTACCTGTCGAAACATCCAGTTCCTATCAAAATCATTAGATATCCTATTGAAATTTTCATGAAACCTAACGAAATGTAGATTAGGCCTATCGAAGGCTTCAAAACCTAGATAAAGCCGCCTTTCTAGGCACCCTTAGCTTCTGCACTTATCAGGCTTTGTTGCTGTGCGGCCCTATGATTGGATTCTTATGTGGATGAGCTCCAATTATCTTAGAGCAGTTGGAAATTTGAAAAGATGACCCACTAGAGAACATGGCATATTTATTTCAAAAGAATTCTACTAGAGATGCAAAGTAAAAACAAATATAAAATAGAAGCAAAATATGGTACATATGATACATACTCAACTGCAGGTGCTAATCTAGAGGATCTGGAAGGTTAATGGCCTCCCCATGTTCCTTGAACATTTCATCCTTCTTGGATCCATTCCTCAGCAATTGTTCAACCCCTGGTTGCTATTTTGTCTCTATAGGCCACTCATTGTTCTGCAGCAACTATTGAGGATTCTCATGTAGAGCCTCCTCTAGCCCTGTAATCGAAAAATAGGTTTCATCAAAAGGGGGTTGAGAGCTGGTGCTATACACATGTAGTTTTACTTTTATGTTGCCAAAAGAGACCTCCATGATTTCAGATCTACATTGAATGCAGGCATTGGCAGTGGCCAAGAAGGGCCTGCCCAGAATCACAGGGATGGAGGGAATACCTTTACTTGGCTCCATATCTAATACCACAAAGTCAGCAAGGTAAAAAAAATTGTCAACTCCCATCAGGACATCCTCAATGACTCCCACAGGCTTCCTTTCAGACCTGTCAGCCAGTTGCAAAACCACAGGTGTGGGCTTCAAGTCTCCCAGGCCCAATTTTTCATAGATTGCATAGGGCAGCAAGTTCACACTGGCTCCTAAGTCCAATGGGGCCTACTCAATTTTATGATCCCCAATGATGCAGGGGATAGTGGGCACTCCAGGGTCTTGAAGTTTTGTGGGGGTTGCAATGGATAGAATGTGTTTTACCTTCTCTGTTGAAAAGACTTTCTTGGACAAGTATGTCCTAGACTGTCTTTTATGGGTGCATAACTCCTTCAGAAATTTGGCGTAGGCTGGGACTTGTTTGATGGCATCTAGTAAAGGCAGATTAATCATTACTTGTTTGAAAGTCTACATCATTTCCTCAATTTTTCCCTGCCCTTTGTCAAAAGGGGAGGGTCCTTGCAATGCCTTGGGAAATGGCAAGTGTGGGGGTGCTCCCTCACTTGCAGCCTTAGCGAATGGGGCTTCTCTCTTTTTGTTTTTTTTTTTCTTGAGGATCCGCATCATCCTCTTTATTGACACTGGGTAGTTCCTACAGGTCCACCACTGGTGGACTTTGTTGTGTTCTTGGAAAACTCCTTCCATTCTCCTCCTTCAAACTTCTCACAGGCTCACAGCCCACCTGATTGTCCACTAGCCTACCACTCCTCAAAGTTGTCACAGATTTAGCTTTCTCATAGGTGGAGGAAGCTTCACCCACTACAAATTGTCTTCGTGGATTATCTTGTGGTTGGCTAGGTAACCTTCATCCTTCTCTCCTAGTCAGGGCATCAGACAGCTGACCAAGCTGGTCCTCTATCTTTTTGATGCTCTGGTTGTGAGAGTGCACAATTTGGGTTAAGGTGTTCAAGTTCTGTAATGAAGATAGAACTTGTTCCTCAAAAGATGGTGCTCTCACAGTTGGACTAGGTGTAGCTTGCAGCACAGGAGGAGCTATAGGTTCGGCCATGGTTTGCTGATATTGGGGTCTTGGGCCATAACCTTCTCGATAGGGCTGAGCATTTCTGTAGGGCATGGGCTGCTGAGGCTGCTGCTGCTGCTAGCTGGGGTATCCATCTGGTCTCTACCTAAAATTGGGGTGGTTTCTCCATTGATACCCAGCAGCAGGCTGCTGCCCATAGGCTTGAGTTGTAGCCACATGTTCTGTTACGAAATCAGGAAATTGGGGAGCTGATGGGCATTCATCTAGGGAGTGAGCAGGGGACTGGCATATAGCACATGCCTCCTCTACTCTAGCAGCCATAGGTGACTGCATTGTTCCCATCAGCCTATCAAATTTCAGAGTTATTGTTTGCAGATTTCTGAGTGTTTGCTTGCTTTATTGGTTGTGGTAAAAGAAATTTAAAATCAAGATAAAACGGGGGATGGAATCAGGACAACTAAGAAATCCTAGACCTGCAAGATACAGGATCCATTGTGGCAAGTTTTGATAAGTAAGAGTTTGTCCCACAGGGAAAGGTGATCTACGGCTCCAAGGGCCATCTCTAGTAGTCCCTCCAGATCTGGCAGTCCTAAAAAGGAGGGGAGTTTAAGGTCACTTATTCTAGATATTCTAAACTACAGAAAGGGTTGAGAGGATGGATGGAGTGTGGAAAATAAATATAAAAGGGTGAGAAGTATGTCATTGAGCATAGATCAGAGGAGCTTTATAACTCAGATTCAGATCTGATGTTATAGAAATCCTGTCCAATGGCTACATTATCACCACTGAGGAGAAAGGATCCAACCCATCTCTCTGCCATGATTCAATCCCTTAAGGTTATAACCTGTCCACTCGATTGGCCATAGACTATCCCATAGGGGAACCACAATCCAGGGATGGGTCAAAACAAGTTAATCATTGTAGGCACTATTTCATCCAGGCTACCAGCTAAAGAATCCATAGGGAACCTCAACCTCTAACGCTCTAAGTGTGGGGCTAAGGCTGTAAAGGACCATGATAGCCCAGACACATAGAACCAACAAGAGATTGAGTACAACCTTTGATCTAGCTGTCCATTGCTTGAGTGAGGCTACAATGGTCCAGTCACAAGCCTACAATCTCTATAACTAGATCAGATCTAACATCTAATAGCGGCTCTATACAAATGTAGGGGAGTCTGCCTCTGTATAATCTCCCACCAGGCTTCTACAAGCTCAGGTATAAAGAAGAAGGATCCATCTTGGATCGGTGGATTAGAATCACCCTAAGGCTATAACCTGTCCACTTGAATGGTCACAAACTAACCCAGAGGGATTTAAGATCTAGTGGGTCCTGTGGTGGGGCTAAGGCTGTATATGACCATGAAAGCCTAGACACATAGGTCACTTAAATCTGAGTGGCCCTTAGAATCAGTCCTCCATTGCTTTGAATCATAGCCAAAGTAATGGCAGATCACAAGGCAGCAGCCTTGCACCGAGCATCTCACATTCAAACACAAATCCCATAGAGTACAAATCCTATTACAAAACTTCCATTGATCTAGTTCATAAAGCATACAAAGACATAGCCAGCAAGTGCTGGACTATGGAGAGAAGGGAAAAGAAAAAGAAAACTACTTACAGTTATAAAAAGAAAAGAAAAACTACATCAGATCAAGTCTCTAAGAAATGAGATGTGTTCCCAGCTATTCCAGGAATTTTCAGCCCTTTTTTAACCTAAGCTAAGTATGGGTTTATATAGCAGTGGTGCACATTAGGGTTAGCGAAACCCTAATTTTAACGATGTCACATGGCCGAATAGTGATCCTTGGATGCCTTGGGGTGAGTGCATGGAAATTTGAGCATGGGAGTGCGTGCCCTAATCATTGGAAATTCCCAGAAGGCCCTCTGCTGAAGAGATGGAAGTTGAAGTTCAGAGCTTCGCTAGGTAGCCCCTTTGTTTCCCAGACTTGTCATGTGGTAGCTCTTGCTCTTCGCGAGGATGATTTGATATTAAAGCTTCAACCGTCGCGAGGTTTCCTTGGTTTGCTCTTCAGGCAATCGCGAGGTTGAGTAGACATCAAAGCCTTAGATGCCGCAGGGTTGGAGTTCAAGCAGTCACGAGGTAGCTGTGCAATCGCTGGGTTGATCTTCGCGAGGACAGATTTGAATAGCACGAGAACTTCACAAGCACTTCTCTTCAATGGACTTTGCGAGTTTCCTCGCTAGGCTTTAAGGAGTTCTAAACTGTGTGAGGCTGCTTGTCTTGACTGACCTTCACGAGGATGGCTCCGTCTTCCCAAGGATGCTTTCTTCTTGAATGGCGTGAGAACTGTGTGAGGAGTTCTCTTCTGATAATTGCATCCCGCGGCCACTGCGTGACAACTGCGTGAGGAGTCTCTTGAAGCTCTCTCTCCTCAGCCGTTCTGAGCAAACTGCGCGAGGTAGAGAGAGGTCTTCTTTGAACTATGTGAGACTGCGCTATGTGTTCTACCCTTGAGCTTCGTGAGAGCTGCGCGAGTAGTTGTTATATAGTCTTGGGAAGCTCAGTTGGACTGCGCGAGGCTCATTCTAGGTCTGGATTCAGAGTCCATCCTTCTGAGGGACTTCTGGTGCCAAAATAGGCTCCTTAGCAGGATTCCTGGCCTTGTTTCACTGCTGATTATTACCTACATAAAACACTAAATAAGAACTTATTAAATGGCTAAGGGTCTAATCAAAGGTTAAGTTAAGGGGTGAAAAGTGGTACTTTTCAGGTCTTAACACACCCCCAAACCTAATCTTTGCTAGTCCCTTTAGAAAGCTACATTAAACCTACAATAAAAATTAAATGCCACTTTCATAGGGAGCACGGATATATTTAGCATATGTAGCAAGCCTTTTAAACCCCTAGGTGATCCCTAGTGGAGGAGTGAAGTCTCCTGAGGGTTTTTAGTGAAGACACCGACAAACTTCTGAATGAAACAGTTAACAACAATGCAATATTATCAAGTGGGCATTCAAGGAGCAGACTTAGTTTACTCTTGAATCAGTAATCATAAAAGAAACTTAATCCATTGGTTGGACAGTAATTTAGACAGCATAAACTTCTCATGAAGGCACAGCATTTCCAATCAGTGTACAACCATCGAAAACTGCATAAGTATGTGCCAGTACTGAGCTCATCATCTGATTAAAAATAAGGTTATAGGTCATGCATAATGCCTTCGAATTCAGACCCAAAAACTTTCCAGGGCATACTCTCATAAGGGTCTTGTTGAGGGGTTCATTTTCTCTCAGGCTCAAGAGCAGTTACATCCCCCAAAATTGGTCTGTAAGCATGAGCATAGGCATAGCTCTTAGGTGCTGACATCCTTGACACATCCTCCCATAGAATGGATAACTCTTTATCTCCACATGACAGCTCACTCAACTTTGGATCACAAGGGCTTTTAACTGGGCTGGAATGTGGCTTATGGAGTGGGGTTAAAAGAATGGAAGATTGAAAAGGGGTTCAAAATTGAGAAATCAGTAAGTGAAGGAGGTGGTTCATGACTTCACCTTCTTGAATTCAGCTCCTTTCTTCTTCTTTGAGATTTTCATATTTGAAGTGATCAGTTTCTCTTCTTGATTTTCATTTTCCAAAAGAAAGTTCTTCTTTGACTCCTCTCTTGCTCCTCTTCATTATTGTTTTTATTTCTTTTTTATGGAATTTTCTTCTTTTTATTTTCGTTTTTGCTTTTCTGAAATGCCACCATGTTCTCAATTACCATACTGCCAGAATATTTTGAGATACTTCTTTTCCATTCACCTAATGTTGACCATAGCTAGTCCATCTTCAACTTTTTCTCCTTTACCTTCTGAATTCTCAGAGTGAGGGTACGCTGAATCAGGTTCATAGGTTCAGGTACAAGTACTTGGGTGCATATTAAAGAAATTTAGGATTTAAAGCTTAAAGGGGGTATGGACAAGGGCAGTTGCTTAAGGTTGATCTTATTAGGCTCAAACTGTCCAAGAGAAGGCCTTGATCCTTTCCTAAGTATCATGAGTGTTGTCTATTGTTTCAACTTGGAGTTACCTAACTTCTAGTGAGCACAGTGACTCAGCCAGTCCTTAGAACTAGAAGAAATTGCCTTAGTCACTCCTCAAAGAAAAAATTTGGTAGGCCCACTTCTCACTAGTTATGGTCTTCCTTTGAACTTTTAAGTATGTCCTCACCTTTTTCTCTCTCTAATGATTCACTCAATGCTGATACAAGTGAGTTTCCTTGGTGATCTCATCATGGAAATGTGAAAAATTAGAAGTTTATAATGTCTAAAGTTTGCCGAAAATTTAAATTTCTTATTTTTCATGATTCTTGAGTGATCATAGATCCATTTCCATAGTACTCACATGACTCTGCTGCACTTAGGTTAACTACTCCATTGCCAGGGTCTGCCTGCCACACCCCCAAACCTATGAGGAGTAGTGTCCTCACTGAGTCAAAGGTGTGTGCAGCAGACTTATTATTTGCAAACAGGAAGTGAAAGAACATGGAGCAAAACACACGACAAACAAAGCAAAATAGAAATGACAAAAGAAGAAAATCCTTTAAAGATGAGAAATGTGCAAACTAAAAGAAAAGAGAATCAAAAGATTGCAGAAACAGAAAAAATCCTAGGTACAATCTAATCAGAGTCTGGATTAAAACTTGTCCCAACCCATCTTCTTGGCATGCTCTTGAAGGTAAGCCTCCTCCTCTTTTTTCTTTCGTTCCCTCTCTTCCATCCGTTGGGGCCGCCGTTTTGGGTATGGTTGGTGCCCTGACCCTCATTTTTCTGGTCTTTGGTGGAGGAGGGGTCACTGAGGATTTTTCTATGGTAGGCTCAGGGGATTTGATAGGACTTTTGCCTTTGGGACTCTTCCCTGTAGGGCCCCACCCTAGCTGAGGTGGAGGGGGAATGAGAGGGGATTGGGCTTGTGCTGGCTCAGGAGGGACAACAGGGGATTTATCTTTTTCTTTCACCTGAGGCAGGAGAGGACTTTTCCCTTTATCAAGCTTAGGGGGAGGCACAGAAGACTTTGCTTGTTCCTTTGCTGCAGGAATGGCTGGGCTCTTCCCCGTCACTAGCTGGCTCATTGGTGATGCCGCCTCAGACTGGGCAGATTTGGCTTTTCCAATTTGCAAAGAGGCAGCTGGGTGAGTAGTCCTCTTGGCAGTAACCTTCTTTCACTGAGGATAAGTTTGTTCAGCAGGGCTGGATGAAGGAGCAGCAGCAGGATTCTTACCACTGGGATCCATAGGTGGGGCAGAAACAGAGTCTGAGTCAGAAGGAAAAAGCGCAGTGAGATCCAATCCAAGTGCAGCAGCGGCCTTTCTGCGTTCTTCTTTGGAAAGTAGGCGACCATGGGGATCATCCTGAGCAGAAGCTCTAGTGACCTTTGGAGGTGGGGATGGAGGGGTTGGCCTTTTTCCTTTTTGGGCTGTAGTGGCTCATTTGGAGGTGGGAGGTTTCTTGGAAGGAGTCCGTTTTCGTTTCGGGGCAGGAGATGAAACAGGGAGAGGCACAGAGACAGGAACAGGAGCTGGAGTAGGGTCTTTAGCAGGAGGAGGTAGCGGAGTTGGGGTTGTAGGAGGTGGGGGAACATGTTGTGTAGGTGTAGGGGTAGGGGGAGTGGAAGAAGATGGGCCTGGTTGGGTGGAAGAAGATGGGGCCTCAGGGGGTGATGTGGCGAGAGGGGTGGCCTGAATTGGTTGGGATAGTAGGAAGGCAAACCTTTGTTCTAAAATCTCAATTTTTTTGGTAGCCCACAGGAGATTGGTATCTAAAAGCTCCTTACTGAGTTTGTTGATCTCCTGAGCATTGTTCAGTTTCCTTTCTAACAACCTGGCTTGCTTTTTCGCCCTTTCTGCATTGACTTTTTCCATTTCCGTAGTCATTCTGTAGTAAGTTGCAGCATTGTTCGCATTGAGTGTCTCCAAAATTGCCTCCCACCCCTTGGAAATATCTCGCAGCTTCTCGCGGTGAGAAATCTTCAAGTCACTCATTTTCTACAGCAAGGGGTACTCGATGGCTTGACGAAGTTGGGCCATGCCATTGAGAACATCCCGCTTGATATAGGCATTGTCCCTCATGGCATGGAGGAGGGTGAAGTAGGGAGGGGTGTAATAGGAGTGTCTGGGTAAGATTGGTAGAAATGGAGTGGAAGAAGTAGAAGGTGATTGATCCTGGGGGGAAAGTGGGGGCTGTACTGATGAAGTTGAGAGGAGGGGTGGAAGTGGCTGGGGCAGTCTATGTTGAATGGTCAGTGAATTGGGAGGGGGTAGGATAAGGGGTGGAATGGAAGGCATGGGTGGAAAAGTAAATGAAGGATGGTCAGTGGAGGGGGATGGGTCTGGGTAAGAGAAAAATGGAATGGTGAAGGGTCGAAATGGAAGTGGTGGGGTTACAAATAGGTGGGGTTGAATGGGAAAGGTGGATGGGAAAGGAATGGGGTCTGTTTGGGTAGAAGTGTTGGTAGATTGTGGTGGAGGTAATATTAGTGGGGGAATGATAGGTAGAGTGGGGAAGGAGTGGTAGGGTATGGTGTCTTGGAGGGTGAGGGGTGGAGGTAAGTCAATTGGGGTGAGGTCTGGTGGCATTGTGGAGTCAAAGGTGGGAGGGGGTTGTGTGGAGATGGGTGGGTTTGTCAATGTTTGAAGGGTGGATTGTATGTTGGTGATGTCAGTCTGTATTTGGGCTTGGGTGTGGGTTGTGATGGATAGCTGGGTCTGGAGGTCATGTATGAGGAAGAGGATATGGGTAAGGGTATCTGAGGTTGGGTGGGGTGGAGTATGAGCATTGGAGGGAACAGGTTGGAAAGGGGAAGTGGGGGCATGATGGAAAGTTCTAAGGGGAGAAGATGAAAGGTCTGGTGAGTGATGTGGGGAAGGGAGGGGGGAATCTAGGAGAGGGATGTCATAGGTTGGTAGGGTGTCATGCAAGGTAGTCATGAAGGCTTGATACCTTGAAGTGGTGGCTAGGTTAAAGTCAAGATCTTGGATTGGAGATGTAGTTGGGAGGGGTTGGACTGAGGGTTGGTCAATATGTGGTGTGTCTGTGGGAATGACAGGGGAGCTGGAAGTAGGTAAAGATAAGGCAGGGGTTGTGTGAGAGGTTTTCCTTTTAAGGCAGGTTATCAAGAGAGGGCTGTCAGGAGTTCATTCAGGTGAGGTTGGAGAGACTGGGGCTGTATATTGAGGTAAGGTGGGTGAAGGGGGAGTGTTGTCATGGGGTTCAACACTTTCCACCCAGGAACGAATCACAGGGGGTGGGGGAATGGAAAAGGGAGATAAGAGAGGGAAAAAAAGAGATGGAAGAGGCAAAGAAACTGATGGAGGGGCAACTGTGGTGGAAGGAGGTATTGCTGCAGAAGCAGAGGTGACAGAAGCTTGCACCACCTTCCTTGCAGCAGGGGCTTTAGCCTTCTTTGTGGGGGCAGGGGTGGCCTTTGCCACAACACTTCTCTCACCTTGCTCAGAAACAATCTGAGCTTCAACCTTCTTCTTCTTCTGGGGATCCATCAGACTCCTGCTGATCCCCCATTGTCTTTTAGCAAAAGTGGTGGGAGTGAGGTCAGCGTGATAACTCCCCCCAACGGTATCCTCCTCCCCTCAGAAGTAATTTGGTGGTGAGTCTTCAATAGGGGAGAGTGTGAATCTTCTTTTGCAGCCCGAGCTTCACCATCATATGCTTCATGACCTCAAAGATCAACCATGCAGCATTAAATCCATGGCCCAGAGAGAAGGAATAGAGAGCATCAGCAATTGGTGTCCTCCTCTCTTGCTGATGGTCGGAGCAATAGATATTCTTCCTCAGCACTTGGTCAATGAACAACAATTTGGGATCCAAATCTCTTCTTCTGATGGAGTCCCCTATGGCCTTCAAACCTCTAGTAATGGCCTGTGCAATGGTATCAATGGATGCACTCACAGGGGAACCATAACCACAGTTGGGATAAAAAATGACAGGGATACCCATGACTTCAGCAATCAACGCTGGGTTGAGTAGCATCTCAAAATTGTCAACTAACACAAGGAGGCCTGGCTGCCCATGTGTGTCTGGTTTGACCCTAAGGTGCTGGTAAAAGAGTTGCACTAACCTGGGATTGGCTAGTGCAGGAATCATTTGCATCAAGGGGAACAAACCAGCCTTGCGCAAGAACTCAATGGCAGGTGCTAACAACGACTCAGATTGAAAGAAAGAAATATCAAAAATGGCTTCAGCCTCTAAGGGAATGGAAATGAGGAGCTCAGAGGGTGTAAAGTAGTCAGGTGTTTGTTCAACCACCTCAGGAACCACTTCCTTCCCTTTTTGTTGTGCCGTAGAGGACTTGGCTTTCTTAGGGGCAGGCTGCACTGTGGCTTGGTCCCTAGCTCTCTTCACAGGTGCACTTTTAGGAGCCATTAGGGCTCTCCTTGGGGAGTGTGCAGTTGAAATTTTGACAGAAAAAAATCAAGAGCTGAGTCTTACCCTAAAAGTTAGGGTTCTATTTGATTTGATGCATGGTAGACCGCAGGAGCTCCTAGAAGGGGGCAACTATTGATGGAAGCTTTAAGAACCAAAATCTAGAATTTTAAAGTGAGTGATGAACTGTAGACAGGATGCTGGAGGAGAGAGATTGAGAGGAGTGGGAGCTAGGGTTTCGCTGGCAGGAGAGGAAAGAGAAAGCAGTAAAGAAAAGTAGCTTGGGGTTTGATTTTAAATATCGCGAGGCTCAAGGCTTCAAAATATTTGCTTTCATTGGATGGGTAATGGGTCGCGAGATTGGATGTTCATTTAAACTGCGCGAGGAAGCCCACACAACTACATCTAAAACTTGCGACAGCAAAGCAAAGTAATTCTTTTGAACTGCGCGAGAGGAGACCAAACCAAATTTTCACAACCTCGCGATGGTTTAACCGAGTCAGAATTCACACACCAACTAGTCAGCCTTTTGATCTTTATTTTGTGGGTGGATTCTCTCACAGGCTCTCTTCCAGGGACACCCATAGGCATTGCAAAACATTCAAAAATTCTCACACTCTCAAAGCATTAAATTCACACATCATGAAAAGCATTCAAATAATACCATCATTATTCAATCACTTGAAATTAGCAAACAAGGGGAACAGGAATAAAAGTAGGCATAAAGCACTAAACTCAGACTCCAACAAGATCACTACAAATTCCTCTAAACTGTAAAGTACAGATCATACAAAGTGCATAGTTCTTAACATCAATTCAATGAAAGATCCCCTTCAAGGTTTGAGGATCCTTCACCAATCAAAAATTGGCCCTTGGGATTAACCACTGGTTGACTGGGCAACCTCCCCTCTTCTCTTTTAGCTAAGGTATTCGCTAGTTGGCCAATCTGCTCTTCCATCTTCTTGATGCTCTGACCATGAGAGTTCACAGTCTGAGCCAAGGAACCCAGGTTTTGCAGTGAGGTCAAGACCTAGTCCTCGAAAGAAGTATTTCTAAGTTGAGATGGGGGTAAGACTAATTGATTTTATTGCTGATGGGGCTGCTGATGGTGCTGGAAGTTAGACCTAAGGGCATTCCCTTGATTGAACTACTGATGTGGCCTTTGTGGTAAAGCCAACATCTGCTGGGGTTGAATGTAGTTGTCTTGCCACCACCTCAGATTCGAGTGGTCTCTCCATTGGTAACCAGCATTTTGGTGCTGGTATCCATATGGTTGTCTGTTGTAGCCCCCAGATTGTTGCTGGCCATAAGATTGAGCAACAGCAGCATGTTCCAAAACCAATTCAAGAAATTGCCCTGCAGATGGACATTCCTCCACTGTGTGCTGTGGGGACTGGCATATTAGACATGCCTCCGCCACATTAGCAGCCCTTCGGGGTTGCATCACAGTCAGTAATTTGTCAAACTTCATAGAGAGGTTTTCCATCTGCAGCTGCAGGTCATTGTTCCCAGGCACCTCATAAACTTTTCCTCTTGATCCAGCAGCAGGCCCCACCTTTGACTCAGATTCCTGACTAGTTCTTGCCAGGGATGGCTTTTGAAAAGCATTCTCACTAATCACCTCAAACAATTCCCATGCCTCCTCAGCAGTCTTGTGCATGTAGGATCCACCACAAGAGGCATCGACCATATCTCTATTTTTCTCATCAATCCCATTGTAGAAGCTTTGTACAAGCTGCCACTCTGGGATCTTGTGGTGGGGGCATTGTTTGAGAATTTCTTTAAACCTATCCCAAGCCTGGTTAAAATCCTCAGTTGGAGATTAGGCAAAAGCAAGAATCTCTTTCCTCAACTGGTTAGTTTTGGTCTCAGGGAAAAACTTGGTCAGGAACTTGGTCTGCAGGTCTTTCCATGAAGCAATGCTATTGTTGGGAAGAGTGGTCAACCAGGTACTGGCCCTATCCTTCAGAGAGAAGGGAAAGAGTCTGAGCCTAGTAGCCTCAGGTCCCAAACCAGTGATATTAAAAGTGGTGCACAAGGCTAAGAACTGGTCAATATGCTTGAAAGGGTCCTCCTTGCTAAGCCCATGGAAAGAGGGCAGCATCTGGATGATTGAAGTTTTTATCTCATAATTCCCCTGAACATCAGGGAATTGAATGCTAAAAGGGGAGTTATAGTCATCCGGAGCATTCAACTCCTTGAGAGTTCTGGGTTGTTCTTCACCCATATTTGTTGTCACAGGTTCACTTGGGGGCTCTCCTGTGGTGTGCCTGTCTCTTCTAAGTCTCCTTCCCCTTTCTAACTCAGGGTTAAGAGGCTCTAAAGTAGGGCTAGGAGATCTCCTCCCTAGCATACAAGCACACCAACAGCAAGGAGAGCATCTTGCAGGCACATTGCAAATGAATAACTTTACAATTAACAATTTTAGCTAACTAATTTACAGCTATTCAAAGAATACATTTACAACTATCCTAGATACTGCTAGAGAATTTTCAAGAAAGATAGACAGAATTTTAAAAATTAGAGAGTTTGCAATCAGAGGTAGCTAAGCTCCAATTGCAGTCCAACTATACTTCACTGCTGCTGTCTAGATCTGCAAGAACGGTTCAAAATTATATCAGTAGTATCAATTATTCACATTTGCAAAGAATACTAAGAATACAAAAACTAAGGGTCTACTAATAGATCATCTCTCCCCGACAATGGCGCCAAAAACTTGTTTGCGGATATCTGAGTGTTTGCTTGCTTTATTAGTTGTAGTAAAAGAAATTTAAAATCAAGATAAAACGGGGGATGGAATCAGCACAACTAAGAAATTCAAGACCTGCAAGATACAGGGTCCATTGTGGCAAGTTTTGATAAGTAAGAGTTTGTCCCACAGGGAAAGGTGATCTACGGCTCTAATGGAGCCGTCTCTAGTAGTCCCTCCAGATCTGACTACAGATCTGGCAGTCCTAAAAAGGAGGGGAGTTTAATGTCACTTATTCTAGGTATTCTAAACTACAGAAAGGGTTGAGAGGATGGATGGAGTGTGGAAAATAAATATAAAAGGGTGAGAAGTATGTCATTGAGCCTAGATCAGAGGAGCTTTATAACTCAGATTCAGATCTGATGTTATAGAAATCCTGTCCAATGGCTACATTATCACCACTGAGGAGAAAGGATCCAACCCATCTCTCTACCATGATTCAATCCCTTAAGGTTATAACCTGTCCACTGGAATGGCCACAGACTATCCCATAGGGGAACCACAATCCAGGGATGGGTTAAAACAATTAATCATTGTAGGCACTATTTCATCCAGGCTACCAGCTCAAGAATCCATAGGGAACCTCAACCTCTAAAGATCTAAGTTTGGGGCTAAGGCTGTATAGGACCATGATAGCCCAGACACATACAACCAACAAGAGATTGAGTACAACCTTCGATCTAGCTGTCCATTGCTTGAGTGAGGCTACAATGGTCCAGTCACAAGCCTACAATCTCTATAACCAGATCAGATCTAACATCTAATAGTGGATCTATACAAATGTAGGGGAGTCTGCCTCTGTACAATCTCTCACCAGGCTTCTACAAGCTCAGGTGTAAAGAAGAAGGATCCATCTTGGATCGGTGGATTAGAATCACCCTAAGGCTATAACCTGTCCACTTGAATGGTCACAGACTATCCCAGAGGCTATCCTCCTCATGGAGCCCAAGACAAAACAAGAATATCGCTGCCACCACCATGGTTACATGGCTACCATCTCAAGCTCCCATGGGGATTTCAGATCTAGTGGGTCCTGTGGTGGGGCTCAGGCTGTATATGACCATGAAAGCCTAGACACACAGGTCATTTGGATCTGAGTGGCCCTTAGAATAAGTCCTTCATTGCTTTGAATCACAGCCAAAGCAATGGCGGATCACAAGGTAGCAGCCTTGCACAGAGCATCTCACATTCAAACACAAATCCCACAGAGTACAAATCCTATTACAACACTTCTATTGATCTAGTTCAAAAGGCATACAAAGACATAGCCAGCAAGTGCTGGACTATGGAGAGAAGGGAAAAGAAAAAAAAAAATACTTACAGCTACAAAAAGAAAAGAAAAACGATCTTAGATCAAGTCTCCAAGAAATGAGATGTGTTCCCAGCTATTCCCGGAATTTTCAGCCCTTTTTTAACCTAAGCTAAGTATGGGTTTATATAGCAGTGGTGTGGTAGCGCATTAGGGTTAGGGCAACCCTAATTTTAATGATGCCATGTGGCAGAATAGTGATCCTTGGATGCGTGCCCTAATCGCTCGAAATTCTCAAAAGGCCATGTGCTGAAGAGATGGAAGCTGAAGTTCAGAGCTTTGCTAGGTAGCCCCTTTGTTTCCCAGACTTGTCGCGTGGTAGCTCTTGCTCTTCATGAGGATGATTTGATATTAAAGCTTCAACCATCGTGAGGTTGCCTTGGTTTGCTCTTCAGGCAGTCGCGAGGTTGAGTAGACATCAAAGCCTCAGATGTCGCGGGGTTGGAGTTCAAGCAGTCACAAGGTAGCTATGCGATCGCTGGGTTGACCTTCGCGAGGATAGATTTGAATAGCGCGAGAACTTCGCGAGCACTTATCTTCAATGGACTTCGTGAGTTTCCTCGCGAGGCTTTAAGGAGTTCTGAACTGCGCGAGGCTACTTCTCTTGACTGATCTTCGTGAGGATGGCTCCATCTTCACGAGGATGCTTTCTTCTTGAATGGCGTGAGAACTGTGAGAGGAGTTCTCTTCTGATAATTGCATCCCGCGGCCACTGCACGACAGCTATGCAAGGTGTCTCTTAAAGCTCTCTCTCCTCAGCCGTTCTGAGTGAACTGCGCGAGGTAGAGAGAGGTCTGCTTTAAACTGCACGAGACTGTGCGATGTGTTCTACCCTTGAGCTTCACGAGAGCTGCGCGAGTAGTTGTTGTAAAGTCTTGGGAAGCTCAGTTGGACTGTGTGAGTCTCATTCCAGGTCTGGATTCAGAGTCCATCCTTCTAAGGGATTTCTGGTGCCAAAATAGGCTCCTTAGTAGGATTCCTGGCCTTGTTTCACTGCTGATTATTACCTACATAAAACACTTAACAAGAACTTATTAAATGGCTAAGGGTCTAATCAAAGGTTAAGTTAAGGGGTGAAAAGTTGTACTTTTCAGGTCTTAACAGCAATCCACTTTCCTCTCCAACTCGCTTGGCACACTCAGTTCATATATCTTTCCTTTTGAGGTGTTCTCTTTCATCAATTTAGAAGGGTCTAGATCTCTTGCTAAGGTTTCCCTTTGCATAGAGTTTTCACTGATGATGTCAAAGAGCTCCCATGCCTCCTCAACAGTTTTATGGAGATAGGTGCCACCACAAGAGGCATCTATCATATCTCTGCTTTTAGCATCAATTCCCTGGTAAAAGATTTGAACCAAATTGCCATTCAGGGATTTGATGGTGGGGGCATTTTTTGAGGAGTTCTTTGAATCTCTCCCAGGATTGATGAAAGTCTTTAGTTGGATCTTGGGTAAAAGAGATGATACCCTTCCTCAACTAACTGGTCTTTGACATAGGAAAGAATTTGGCTAAAAACTGACATTGGAGATCACTCCAGGACTGAATGCTGTTAGGTGGAAGCAGAGATAACCAGGTCCTGGCTCTATCTTTTAAGGAAAAAGGAAAGAGTCTGATCCTGGTGGCCTCCTCCCCCAAACCTGTGATGTTGAAGGTAGTGCACAGTCCTAAGAATTCATCTATATGCTTATAGGGATCCTCCTTGGTCAGGCCATGAAATGAGGGCAACATCTGAATGATGGACGATTCTCATAGTTTCCCTGAGCAGTTGGGAATTGAATGTAGAAGGGGGAATTATAGACCCCTGGTGCATTAAACTCCTTAAGGGTTCTCGGCTGCTGTTGCTCACCCATTTCTACAGAATCAAATGCAATAGAAGTAGCTATAGTTGGTTTGGATCGGAGAAGTCTTTCAACGTCTGGATTTAGTGGAATAATCTGAGGTTGGAGAGTTCTCCTACCAAACATACAACACTTAGATTCTGAATGCAAAATAGATTCTCAACACAGCAAGTAAAATCAACCAAGCTTTCTAACTATTCTAAGAAAAATCAATAAATCTGAAAGAGAAAAGGGGAGTAGAGGGATGCAAACTGCAGAGCAACTTCCAGCATAATTCTCCGCTTCCTGGCAACCTCAGATCTGATGAAATGCACATAAAATACTGAAAAATAATAAAACTTACAAATGCAGTTAGTAAAATTAAGCAAACATCTATCAATTTCTACAGATCTATAATCAAAACTTAGATCTATCAATTTCTACAGATCTATGATCAAAACTTAGATCTATAAATTTCTAAACACACCTCCCCGACAGCGGCGCCAAAAACTTGTTGGAGTGTTTGCCTTCCCTCAAATGAGGGTCTAAAATCATCAATAAAACTAGGCAGAACACACTCACACAGACCTGCAAGTAATCAGGATCTGTTGTAGCAACTTTTACAAAGATGGTGAGTAAGGGAATGTCCACAGGGAGGTTTGTCTAAACATATGATAAATCTCTAGATCGGTATTAGATCTGGCACCCTAACTAATGCTACGTTAGCTAAAAGAGAGGGGAGAGGTTAAAAATGGATTGTCACTTAAGCTAAGCTAAAATTAAACATCAACTAACTTGGATCAAGTTTCAGATCTTAGATCTTGCAGGGGAAAGAGGTAAAAAGTAGAAAATGGAGAAGAGTAGCTTGGAGATTTGTTTTCACTGAAAGCAGATTCAATTAATTATGCTACAGAGGTTCAGAGAACACAATTCCCTCAACTGGCTATAAGCACAGCTGCAGGGTATAAAATCCCCTTCGAATTGTAGGATCCACCTAGTCTTAAGGCTACGATCTGTCCACTTTAATGGTCACAGACCATCCTATAGACTTTATCGAATCCATGGATTTATAGCAGACGAATCCAATTAGAGCCCGAACTTGGACTAATCTTAAGGTTATGATCTGTCCACTTTAATGGTCACAGACCATCCTAGGGATATCCTCCAAAGCTAAGGCCTCAATTAGAACAATTAAAACCACTACAGATGCTACAATTCCTAGGTCACAGACTCAAGGAATCACAGCATTATCAGATCCAGGGAGATTGGGTGGTATCCAAGAAGCCTGCCAGTTAAGTGGCTGAGCTGATCTACAGACTCCTCTACACAAATTCGATCGATCACCAAATGGAACCAAAGGAACTTTAGATCTAATTAAAGCATTAAAAATAATATTAACATTATAATCAACGTCACTCTATAATGGAGATACTCTCAAATCTGTAGTCTGTTCAGCTAGGAACCTACAATAGCACTCTTAACCTTACCCAATTATAGATCTAACTTCTCTCCTCGCTACTCTAAAGGCTAAAGGAGGGAAAATAGAATTTTTCTGCGAGCTTTAATCTCCAGAATTTGGCTCAGATCTCAATCGCCCTTCAATTGCAATTGGGGGTCTCTATATATAGCTTTCTCCTCTATTTTTCCTGCCAAAAATCCCTTCTAGAAGGTACTCAAAGTTTGTTAGAGTTCTGTTAGAGCACGTGGGTCAGTTAGGGTTTCCTAGGGCATCTTCTGGAACCATCGTGCAAGTCACCAAGTGCCTTGGGTTGCGTGCAGTAGGTCACCGAATCAAAACATGTGCACAACTGAATTTTTGAGGAGTTTTGCACACGATTTTGACAGGTTCAAGAAGCTTTTGATAGGTTCAAATAGAGCATTTTGGTCCTTTCTCTAGGTTCTCAGATCTCTTCGATAGGTTCCGATAAGATGAGCCTTCTCTTAGAGTTTCAGCATTCTCAGCCCTTGGCCTGGAGTACTCAATAGGTTGGAGTGGCTCTTCGACAGGTTGGAGAGCCATTTCGATAGGCTCCACATTGCATGCCACCATTTCGATAAGGTCGCTCTCACTCCTATCGAAAGGCTCAAGTTCCCTTCGATAGGTTATGTTCCAGTGCCTTCATCTTGATAGGTGTGAAGAAACCATTCAATAAGTTCAATTGACGCCTTAGGCAAGTTTTCGATGGGATGATTTCTTCCTTCCTTTCAGCTGCTCGATAGGTTCTTGGATCCTATCGAACTCCTCAATCCACACAAATCCATTCTTCTTCTGCCTTCAGGTCCTATCAAAAACCTCTTCAACTGCACGAATTCTTCCTTTCTTTGCTTTCAGCTCCTGTCGAAGTCTTCAGGTGACCAATCGATAGGATGTTTTCAGCCTGTTTTCACTTCCTTCGCCTTGCCCTGCTATAGCCAGGCACTCCAAGGGTTCAGTGATGTCTACCCTCTGGTGTGCTGTTGTTGGGTTTGTCCTATGCTGAGAGATAGCCCCTTTTTGGGCATTCTTAAGTGGTTTTCTACATTAGTATCCTCTTTCATTGCTGTTTACAAAATGCACTTGACAGAAGCTTATTAGTGTGCTCACAGGTCTATCAATGGTCAGGTTAAAAGGTTAAAAGTGGCATTTTTCACCACTTAACACACCCCCAAACCTAAGCTTTGCTAGTCCTTGAGCAAAGGAGAATAATAAAAAATAGAATTAAAATGCCACTTTCATAGGGAGCACGGATGCATTTAGCATATGTACTAAGCCTTTTAAACCCCTAGGCGATCTTTAGTGGAGGAGTGAAGTCTCCTGAGGGTTTTCAGTGAAGGTACCCACAAACTTCTCCAATAAGGTTAGTTAATAGTAGTGCATCATGCTAAACAGAGTTTCAGTGAACTAGAATAAATTCTCATCATGTCTTTTCTATTCTAGAAAAATCACCAACTTAATACATGAAGTTTTGCAGTAATTCCTTCATCATCAATCGGTTCATGTCAAGGCATTGTTTCTGAAGATTGAAGCATGGCTCACCTTTCACTTGAGAATTCTATTTTGATATTACCCCTATCAAATTGGATTTCAGGCCCAAGTCTCACCAGGGCTGTTAACTCACAACAAAAATGAAGGGTGTAGAATTTCACATAGCTCAAGAGTAGTTACAGTCCTCAAATAGGGCTGTAAGCATGAGCATAGGCATTGCTTCTAATTTCTGAAATTTTCTAACTCTTTTCACCATAGATTAGACAAATCCTTATCTCCACATGACAGCTCAGTCTATTTCAGATCAGTAAGATCTTTTCATTGGGTTATAATGTGGCTTATGGATGAGATTTGTAAAAGAATGAAAGGGTAAAAGGGATTCAAATTGAGGAATCAGCAAAGGTAAGGAGATGATTCATGGCTTCACCTTCTTCATTTCAGTACAATTCCATCTACTTCTTGAATTTTCAAGGCCAAAGTGGCCAACTTCTTCTCTAAATCATTCAATGAAATTACATCTCTTTCTCATTCTTTTGCTCTATTTTTATTTTATTTTATTTTATTTTATGGGTCAGAATACCACAAATACCACCAATTGTGTTTTTCTTCTCTTTCAACCACTTCTCAAACCAGCTCTACCGTCTTTCATTCCTTCACCTTTTCGTTCTGAAATCTCAGAGTGAGGGTCAATTTGTGTCAGGTCACTGAGGTTTTGGGTTCAAATTTTCTAGTTTTTATCAAAGAAAATTTAGACTTTTCAGGTTCAAGTGGTGTGCATCAAGGGCAGTTCAAAGGTGGGACATTTTAAGCTTAAACTGACCAAGGGCTGGCCTTACTTCATGTCCTCAATGTCATGAATGTTGTCAAGCTATTTCAATTTGGGTTTGCCTAACTTCTAGTGATCAGAATTAGATCCCATCAGACCTTAGAGCAGAAAAATTGCCAAGGCACTCTTCAAAGAAACTTTTTCAGGCCTAAATTTCACTGGGTATGACCTTCCATCAAATTTTTCAGGGGTGTATCTTCACAATCTTCTCTTATTTCAGGTTTGTTGCACATCAAAATTATTTTTCACAACTTGTTGACATTTGCCTCATGAAGTTTGTTGGACTACAGCTTATTCAGTTTCAAACAATTCTTTTTAATTTCCTCTTTTTATTCAAGTGAGAATTTATTCTAATTAATTCCAAACACTCCTTTTTAGCCTAGCTATACTAAAATTAACTAATTTATTGGCATACCTACATGCCAAAGGTATGAAATGAGGCACAAATGACCTATCGACAGGTATATAAGGGGTGGAATACGATTCCGATAGGATGAACTGGATGGTCTCGATAGGTTCATGCGTCCAGTCGAAAGCATAGCAGATAAAACCTTTAAAGGGGATGATTCGATAGGATCCCGATAGGTGGAACTATCTTTTCGATCAATTTAAACGGTAGCTGAGTCATCATTTTGATAAGTTCCCGATTGGTATCTAGAACCTATCGAAATCTCCGTTTTGGTCTTTTTAACAGATCGAGAAGTTAATTTCGCCTGTCGAGAAGTTTAGTGCCTATCGAAACAATCGAATATCCTGCCGAAATCACCATGTGACCTATCGAACAGTGAACTTGACCTGTCGAAGACTTCTAAAAACCAGATACGACCATATTTCTGGGCACTCGCAGTCTCAGTTCTCAGCTGGCTCTGTTCATGTGGTGCCTCATGATTTGATTCTCTTGTGAACAGCTCCCATTACCCCAGGACAACTGGAAATGACAGTCTAGTATTGAGCATGGCAGTTATGTTTTTTCTTTTATTATTACAAGGATATAAAAAGAAGCAATTAACAACTAAGTAAACACCTAAAAACAAAGTATGGTACATATGATACATACTGGCTTCAGGGGCTAATCTGGAGGGTCTGAAAGGTCCATAGTCTCCTCAGGCTCATCAAACTTGGCACCTTGCATAGATCTTTTCCTCAGCCAGTGTCCATTCCCTAGGTGCAGTTTTCCGTTTGTGAACTAAGCATTGTCCTACACCAGCCAATGTGGATTATCATGCATCACTTTTTTTTGGGCATTAATGGAAAAGCAAGCCTCTTAAGGAGAGGGTTGATAGCCAGTGTTATACACATTCAGCTTAACCTTCATGTTTCCAAATGACTCTTCCGTGATCCCATACCTGCATTGTATGTGAGCATTGGCAGTGGCCAAAAAGGGTATGCCTAGAATCACAGGTATGGAAGAAGCACATTTGCTTGGTTTCATGTCCAATACCAAAAAGTTAGCAGGATAGAAGAATTTGTCAACTCCAACCAAAACATCCTCAATTATCCCCAAAGGTTTCCTTTCAGATCTGTCAGCCAGCTGGAGAACCACATGTGTGGGCTTTAATTTGCCTAAGCCCATCTTCTCGTATACTGAATATGGAAGCAAATTTACATTGGCTCCCAGATCTAATAAGGGTTTGTCAATGATGTGATCCCCAATGATACAGGGGATTGTGGGGGTTCAAGGGTCTTGGAATTTGGTTGGGGTTGCAATCGACAAAATTTGTTTCACTTTCTCTACTGAAAAGGCTTTCTTGGATAGGTGTATCCTGGATTGTCTTTTATGGGTGGATAGTTCTTTTAAAAACTTGGCATAGGCTGGGACTTGTTTAATGGCATCAAGTAAAGGCAAATTGATCTTTACTTGCTTGGAAGTCTCCATCATTTCCTCAATTTTTCCTTGTCCTTTATCAAAAGGGGAAGGTGCTTGTAGTGCCTTAGGAAATGGCAAAAGTGGGATTGCTCCCTCACTTGCAGCCTTAGCCAATGGGGCCTTTTTCTTTTTGATTTTTTTCTTTTTTTAAGGATCCCCATTATCCTCTTTATTCACAGCTAATTGTCCCTTCAAGTCCACCACTGGTGGTCTTTGTTGTGTGATGGTAGAAATCACTTCATTTTCTTCCTCCAAGTTCCTCACAGGCTCACAGCCCACTTGGTTGTCCACTAGATTACCACTTCTCAAAGTTGTAACAGATTTGGCTTCCTCATAGGTGGAGGAAACTTCACCCACTACTAACTGCCTTCGTAGATTGTCCTGTGGTTGGCTAGGCAACCTTCCTCCCTCTCTCCTAGTTAGAGCATCAGACAACTGACAAAGTTGGTCCTCTATCTTTTTGATGCTCTGGTTGTGAGAGTGCACAGTTTGGGATAAGGTGTTCAATCTCTACAGTGAAGATAGAACTTGTTCCTCAAAGGATGGTGCTCTCACAGCTGAAGGGGGTGCAGATTGCTGCACAGGAGGAACTATAGGTTGGGCCATGGGTTGCTGATACTGAGGCCTTGGGACATAACTTTCTCGATAGGGCTGAGCAATTTTGTAGGGCATGGGCTGTTGGGGCTGCTCCTGCTGGCTGGGGTATGCATCTTATCGCCACACATCCTCTGTTATAAAATTAGGAAACTGGTCAGCAGATGGGCATTCTTTAAGGGAATGAGCAAGGGACTAGCATATGGCACATGCCTCTTCCACCCTAGCAGCCACAGGTGACTGCATTGCTCCCATCACCCTATCAAATTTTAGGGCTAGGCTGTCCACTTTCCTTTCCAACTCACTTGGCACACTCACTTCATAAATCTTCCCTCTTGAGGTATTCTCCTTCACCAATTTAGGAGGCTCTAGATCTCTTGCTAAGGTTTCCTTTTCCATAGAGTCCTCACTAATAATATCAAGGAGCTCCTATGCCTCCTCAGCAGTTTTATTGAGATAGGTGCCACCACAGGAAGCATCTATCATATCTCAGCTTTTAGCATCAATTCCTTGATAAAAGCTTTGAACCAATTGTCATTTAGGGATTTGATGGTGGGGGCATTTCTTTAGGAGTTCCTTAAATCTCTCTCAGGATTGATGAAAATCTTCAGTTGGATCTTGGGTAAAAGAGATGATACCCTTCCTCAACTGGCTGGTTTTTGACATAGGGTAGAACTTGGCAAGAAATTGACATTGGAGATCACTCCAGAACTGAATGTTGTTAGGTGGAAGCAAGGACAACTAGGTCCTGGCTCTGTCATTTAATTAAAAAGGAAGGAGTCTCATCCTGGTGAACTCCTCCCCCAAACTTGTGATATTAAATGTAGTGCACAGTCCCAAGAACTCATCAATGTGCTTGTAGGGGTCTTCTTTGGTCAGGCTATGAAATGAGGGCAACATTTGAATGATGGATAATTTTATCTCATAGTTTCCCTGAGCACCTGGGAATTGAATGAAGAAGGGGGAATTATGGACCCCTGGTGCATTAAACTCCTTAAGGGTTCTCGGCTGCTGTTGCTCACCCATTTCTATAGAATCAAATGCAACAGAAGTAGATGTAGTTGGTCTGGATCGGAGAAGTCTTTCAACCTCTGGATTTAGTGGAATAATCTGAGGTTGGAGAGTTTTCCTTCCAAACATACAACACTCAAATTCTGAATGCAAAACAGATTCTCAACACAGCAAGTAAAATCAACCAAGCTTTGTAACTATTCTAAGAAAAATCAATAAATCTGAAAGAGAAAAGGGGAGTAGAGGGATGCAAACTACAGAGCAATTTTCAGCATAATTCTCCTCTTCCTGGCAACCTCAGATCTGATGAAATGCACACAAAATACTGAAAAATAACAAAACTTACAAATGCAGTTAGTAAAATTAAGCAAACATCTATCAATTTCTATAGATCTATGATCAAAACTTAGATCTATCAATTTGTAAACACACCTCCCCGGCAACGGCGCCAAAATCTTGTTGGAGTGTTTACCTTCCCTCAAATGAGGGTCTAAAATCATCAATAAAACTAGGCAGAACACACTCACACAGACCTGCAAGTAATCAGGGTCTGTTGTAGCAAGTTTTACAAAGATGGTGAGTGTGGGAATGCCCACAGGGAGGTTGGTTTAAAAATATGATAAATCTCCAGATCTGTATTAAATCTGGCACCTTAACTAATGCTACGTTAGCTAAAAGATAGGGGAGAGATTAAAAATGGATTGTCACTTAAGCTAAGCTAAAATTAAATATATACTAACTTGGATCGAGTTTAGGATCTTAGATCTTGCATGGGAAAGAGGTAAAAAGTAGAAAATGGAGAAGAGTAGCTTGGAGATTGGTTTTCACTGAAAGCAGATTCAATTAATTATGCTATAGAGGTTCAGAGCACACAATTCCCTCAACTAGCTATAAGTACAGCTGCAGGGTATAAAATCCCCTTCGAATTGTAGGATCCACCTAGTCTTAAGGCTATGATCTGTCCACTTTAATGGTCACAGACCATCCTATAGACTTTATCGAATCCATGGATTTGTAGCAGATGAATCCAATTGGAGCCTGAACTTGGACTAATCTTAAGGTTATGATCTGTCCACTTTAATGGTCACAGACCATCCTAGGGATATCCTCCAAATCTAAGGCCTCAATTAGAACAATTAAAACCACTATAGATGTTGTAAATCCCAGGTCACAGACTCAAGGAATCACAGGAGTATCAGATCTAGGGAGATCGGGTGGTATCCAAGAGGCCTACCAGTTAAGTGGGTGAGCTGATCTACAGACTCCTCTACACAAATCCGATCTATCACCAAATGGAACCAAAGGAACTTTAGATCTAATTAAAGCATTAAAAATAATATTAACATTACAATCAACGTCACTCTACAATGGAAATACTCTCAAATCTGTAGTCTGTGCAGGTAGGAACCTAGAATAGCACTCTTAACCTTACCCAATTACAGATCTAACTTCATGTTAAGACCTGAAAAGTACCACTTTTCACCCCTTAACATAACCTGTGATTAGACCCTTAGCCCTTTAATAAATGTTTGTTAAGCTATTTTTGCAGGTAATAAACAGTAGTGCAATAAGGCCATAAATCCTGCTAAGGAGCCTGTTTTGACCCCAGAAGTCCCTCAGAAGAATGGGTACTGAATCTAGACCTGAGAAGAGCCTCGCGCAGCTTCCCAAAGCTTTAGAGGATTCAGAAAAATATGCTTCGCGCAGTCCTCATGAATTCCCAAGACTTCACAACAACTTCTCGCGCAGTTAAGTGACAGACTAGCTTCAGAATCCTACCTCACGCAGCTGTCGCGTAGTAGCCGCGGGATGCAAATGCCAAGAGAACCTGTTGCGCAGTCCAGAAACTATGAAAGCCTCATGAGGATCCTCGCGAAGTTCCATTAAGAAGTGAACTTCTCGCACAATTCTCGCACTGTTCAGGAAGAAAGCAGCCTCGTGAAGCCAGAGCTAGCCTCGCGAGGCCAGAGTTAGCCTCGCGAAGATCTATTGTGAAATGGAATACTCGCGCAGTTCCCATGCTATTCACAAGTAGCAATCCAATTGCGCGAAGCCCAATCCAGCGAGAGCTTAACTAACTACCTCGCGACTGCTCAAAGCATCAAGAAGCTGCAACCCTGTGACGTCTGATGTTTTAATGCTAACACATCCTCGCGAAGTCAGTGCTACCACGCGACAAGTCTAGGAATCGACTGCAACCTGGCGAAGCTCTAAACTCTAACTTCCATCATTCTGTAGAGGACATTCTGGGGATTTCCAGTGATTAGGGCACGCACTCCCATGCTCAAATCTCCATGCACGCGCCCTGAGGCATCCAAGGAACAGTATTCGGACATGTGGCATCGTTAAAATTAGGGTTTCCTAACCCTAATGCGCCGCCACACCACTGCTATATAAACCCAAACTTGGTTTAGGTTTAGGGGCTCATACTTTATCACTGATACGGGATTTGAGATCATTTTCTTTTCTGTTCTTCTGTAGTTGTAAGTAGTTTTCCTTTTTCTTTTTCTTTCTCTCCATAGTCCAGCACTTGCTGGCTATGCCTTTGTATGTATTTTTAAACTAGTTTAATAGATGTTTTGTAATAGGATATGTACTTTTATGGGATGTGTGCGAATGAGAGTTGCTCTGTGAAAGGCTGCTGCCTTATGATCCGCCATTGATTTGGCTGTGATTCAAAGAAATGGAGGACTGATTCTAAGGATCCATTCAGATCTAAGTGACCAGTGTGTCTGGGCTATCATGGTCTAATACAGCCTTAGCCCCACCACAGGACCCACTAGATCTAAAATCCCCATGGGAGCCTGAGCTGGTAGCCTTGTGACCATGGTGGTGGTAGCAATATTACTGTTCTGTTTTGGACTCTATGAGGAGGATAGCTTCTGGGATAGTTTGTGACCATTCAAGTGGACAAGCTATAGCCTTAGGGTGAAGCCAATCCGTAGGATCCAAGATGCATTCTTCTTCTCTTCACATGTGCTTGTAGCCTTGTGGGAGATTGTACAGAGGCAGACTCCCCTATATTTGTATAGACCCACCATCAGATGTTAGATCTGATCTAGTTATGGAGATTGTAGGCTTGTGACTGGACCATTGTAGTCCCACTCAAGCAATGGACAGCTAGATCGAAGGTTGTACTCAATCCCTTGTTGGTTCTATGTGTCTGGGCTAACATGGTCCTATACAGCCCTAGCCCCACACATAGAGCTTTAGAGGTTGAGGTTCCCTATGGATTCTTGAGCTTGTAGCCTGGATGAAGTAATGCCTACAATGATTAACTTGTTTTGACCCATCTCTGGACTGTGGTTCTCCTATGGGATAGTCTGTGACCATTTGAGTGGATAGGTTATAGCCTTAAGGGATTGGATCATGGCACAGAGATGGGTTGGATTCTTTGTCCTCAGTGGTGATAATGTAGCCATTGGACATGATTTCTATAACATCATATCTGAATCTGAGTTACAAAACTCCTCTGATCTAGACCCAATAGCATACTTCTCACCCTTTTATATTTATTTTCCCACACTCCATCCGTCTTCTCAACCCTTTCTATAGTAAATTCATTAGGCTACCTTAGGATATTTAGAATAAGTGACCCTAAACTCCCTTCCTTTTAGGATTGCCAGATCAGTAGTCAGATCTGGAGGGACTACTAAAGATGGCTCCCTTGGAGCCGTAGATCATTTTTCCCTATGGGACAAACTCTTACTTATCAAAACTTGCTACAATGGACTTTGTATCTTATAGGTCTAGGATTTCTTAGTTGTGCTGATTCCATCCCCTGTTTTACTTTGATTTTAAATTGCTTTTACCACCAACAAATAAAGTAAGCACACTGGGAATCGCAACACTTCTCTCCTCGCTACTCCAAAGGCTAAAGGAGGGAAAATAGAATTTTTCTGCAAGCTCTAATCTCCAGAATTTGGCTCAAATCTCGATCGCCCTTCAATTACAATTGGGGGTCTCTATATATAGCTTTCTCCTCTATTTTTCCTGCCAAAGATCCCTTCAAGAAGGTACTCAGAGTTTGTTAGAGTTCTATTAGAGCACGTGGGTAAGTTAGGGTTTCCTAGAGCATCTTCTGGAATCGTCGTGCCGGTCACCAAGTACCTCGGGTTGCATGCAGCAGGTCACCGAATCACAACGTGTGCATAGCTGAATTTCTGAGGAGTTCTGCACACGATTTTGACAGGTTCAAATAGAGCATTTTGGTCCTTTCGCTAGGTTCTTAGATCTCTTCGATAAGTTTCGATAGGATGAGCCTTCTCTTAGAGTTTCAGCATTCTTAGCCCTAGGCTTGGATTATTCAACAGGTTAGAGGGGCTCTTCGACAGGTTGTAGAGCCATTTCAATTGGCTCCGCTCTGCATGTCGCCATTTCGATAGGGTTGCTCTCACTCCTATCGAAAGGCCCAAGTTCCCTTCGATAGGTTCTGTTCCAGCGCCTTCATCTCGATAGGTTTGAAGAAACCATTCGATAGGTTCCCTTGACGCCTTAGGCAGGTTTTCGATGGGATGATTTCTTCCTTCCTTTCAGCTACTCGATAAGTTCTTGGATCCTATCGAACTCCTTAATCCACCCGAATCCATTCTTCTTCTGCCTACAGGTCCTATCGAAAACCTCTTTAACTACACGAATTCTTCCTTTCTTTGCTTTCAGCTCTTGTCGAAGTCTTCAGGTGACCAATCGATAGGATGTTTTCAGCCTATTTTCACTTCCTTCGCCTTGCCCTGCTACAGCCACGCACTCCAAGGGTCCAGTGATGTCAACCCTCTGGTGTGTTGTTGCTGGGTTTGTCCTATGCTGAGAGATAGCCCCTTTTTAGGCATTCGTGAGTGATTTTCTACATTAGCGTCCTCTTTCATTGCTGCCCATAAAATGCACTTGATAGAACCTTATTAGTGTGCTCATAGGTCTATCAATGGTCAGGTTAAAGGGTAAAAAGTGGCATTTTTCACCACTTAACAGAGGTTACGATTAACAAATGGTAACTAATCCCTTTTCTATTAATAAAGGCAAAAGTACACTTAGAGATTGCCCCAAGGGTGTGAACACTCAGTCATAGCAGGCTCTCCTCTGCTCTGGAGTCATCTGCATTCCTTGACCATTCCCTGCCCTCTGTATCTGCTCAATTCTTACCAGTGATGGCTGGGCTGCTTGGAATTGGAATGGGATCACATTGTTATTATTGGGACGGGTGTTTACAACATTTTACCCCTCTGCCCCTGTCCTCCTATCATTCTTCTGCTCATGTAAAACTCCTAACCTCACTGGGGCCCCCGGAGGCATTCCTGTTAAACCGCCCTTCTCTGATGGAGTCCTCGTAGCGGTTGGCATTCCTTACCATGTTAGCAAAACTAGACTACTGCTTATATATAAGAAAATTTGAGATCACTGATAGGGTATTCTTTGAGATCATTTCTATCTGCTTATCGCCAGGTATCCGATTTCTGACTTAAGCTGCCAGTGCTCTCCAACACCCTAAGTAATTGCTGAAGGTTTCATTAGAGTTCTGCTTCAATCGGGCTAGATCTGATTTACGAGGCTCAATGTCTATGTTGTAGACATATTGCTCTTGGAATAGGTGGGTCAGATCTTTCCATATCTTCATCATGGATGGTTCCAAGGATGTGAACCACCTTAGGGCCAGACTTGTCAGGCTCTTCTGAAAGACTTTTATTAGCAGTCTCTCATCCCCCCCTATTGGCACATCTCTCCATAATAGGACTTAAGGTGTGTGATTGGGTTGCCTGTGCCATTGTACTTGTCGAACGCCGACATTTTAAATTTTAAGGGTAGGGGGACTTCATCAAACAGGCACAAATCCGTGAAGTCTGTGGCGTAAATTTTAGTATCACCCATCTTCAATAACTGTTTTTAGATCTTGTCCAACTATTCTTTCAGCTGCTCTGACTCCTTAGAGACGGGGGCCGCTTTCTTGGGAGTTGGTTGGATTTCACTTTGTGCTACTAGGGGGAAATGATTGGGGGAGGGTTAAGGGTAGTCAATGCCCCAACATAGGCTCCAGTGTTCCTAATCTCATCCTCTTCATACTGCTGGTCGACATAGTGTACTGTGAGGGTGGGATTCTCATGGTGGTGTTGCCTGGACTAAGTGGGAATGACATGAGTAGGGGTTGGGTCAGCCCATTAGGGATGAGGGAAAGTTTGTTGGGCGATGGGATGAGTGGAAGTTAGATTTTGGAGATGGGCCTGATGAGGCCATTGAGCATGGGGGAAGATTTGGAGATGGCCTTGGGGAGTGAGACATGGACATTGGCTAGGGTATGGGATGGGTTCATGGATATGGTGTGTGGAGTAGAGGAGGTATTTTGGGAAGCCTTCCATATGGAGTAGGCTTGGAACATCTCCTCCATCATGGTCATGGAAGGAGGGTCGGATGGAGATGGTGTATTCAAGGGATGATGAGAAGTAGATGGGGTGGTTGTGGTGGGTAAATTGGGCATGGTCCCGGTAAAATCAGGCATGACCCAGGTAATGGATGGGATATGGGGTGGATTGGAGGGATGAAGTGGAGCATTGGCAAAGGGGGATGGGTTGGGAATGTTTAGGGATGATGAAGGGTAAAGTGCGAGTGTTTAAAAAAAATCGGGCATGACCCTGGTAAAAATGGGCATGACCCGAGTAGATGGGAGGATTTGTGGGGGGTTGGATAAGGTGGAGGTGACATAGGTGAATGAAGGTGGATCGAGCCTCTATGGGGAACATGGGAAATGGGGCATGGATGTAGATGGGGAATGTGTAGGATTTGGCATGGAAATGGATGGAATGTGGGATGGGTTTGGCATTGATGTGGATGGAATGTGGGATGGGTTTGGCATTGAAGTGGAATGGAAAATGGGCATAGTTTGGGCAAAAGATGGATAGTGGGGGGGCTGATTTTGGGTATTTTGTAAAGTGGTGGTTGGGAAAATGGGGGTACCGAAGGACCTGGTAACTGTAAAGGTGATTGGGTGAGGGGGATGGTGGAAAAAACTTCACCCGAATGGGAGTGGGTTGGAGATTCTGGTGGGGATGAATTGGGATCGGCGAAAGTCGGGTCCACTACCCACGACATGTATCAGTGTCGGGTCGGGTATGGGTGCCTTGGATAAGGCCCGAAAACTTTCCTCCTTCTTCCCCTACGGGATGATGGAGGGCAAGATGATGTCATTTTACCGGCACCACAAGAACTTTGTGCAACTATAGGATTTATGACGATCTCGTCACGGCGATGCGCTCGCTAATTAAAAAATATAGTCGCCACCCAGAGCTTTTTGTGTCCCGGGATACCTATATCATGTTTATAAGCACCGAAGTGCTACAAATATGACTCTGAATCCAGTCCACACCAAAGGCTCTTGGGTAGGGGCTTCAATTATTGATCGGGGAGAGCCAGAGCCCTTGGGCCCTTGTAGCACCATAGGAGAGCCTTGTGTGGCTTGCTTTGATGAGCTTTTGAAGACCTTGTACGGTATGGAATGGGATTCTAACTTCTAAGGCTTAAAGCTAAGAGATAGAGTGAGGGGTCTAGGGGGTAGCACACACCTAGGCTAAGGATTTTGGATGCAAGAATAAGCTTCAAATGAGGTTGGGAGATTCTAGAATTTATGTGAAAATGGGGCACAAAAGGGAGGAAGAACTTCTCACTTTGAGCTCTTTCTCTATTAAGCAAATTTCTCAACCTTTAAAACCAAGGGAGGTGGGCTCTATTTACAGGAAATGGATGGATTAGGAGACCATTTAGATGCTAATTAGGGTTAGTAATTAGGTAATCTTGCATCTAAGGATTCCTTGGAGCCTTGAAAGGTATGAAAAGGTCCTCGAATGGTGGATGATAGGGAGGGGCCTTAAGTCACCTAATGGGTTGCAAATAGGGTGCAAAAGGGTGCAACATATGTATCAAAACACACCCCAAAGACCCAGGTGGTCAACAAGTCAAACCCCAGACACAAAATTTGGGGCAAAACCAGAGGTTACTATTTATATGCTTGGGGCAACTATTAGTTGCGCTAGGCAAATGTACAGTAAAACAGTGTTGAACAATAACCTGGAAGTTAGCTTCGCGAGGGTGGGGTCCACTTCATTGCTAGCGCAACTATTAGTTGTGCCAGGCTTAAATCTAGGAAAAGTGGCTTGGCGCAACTAATAGTTGTCCTAGGTAAAAATATAACTGGCGCAACCATTAGTTACACCAAATCCCTATGGGGGCAATTGAAATTACTCTTTTACCCTCCGAGTTCGAACCACCATATCTTTTGGTGTATAACTCCAATTGAGGCAATTCTTAGCTTGTTGGAAAGCTGATGACTTCTACTTTTCAATTGTATGAGATTTGATTATAGTAGATGGGTATAGTTAGTCCTGGTGCACTACTCCTCTTCCAAGGCTCGAAAGGGTTAGGTCTAGGCTCGGAATGGGTTTTAAGGGTCAGGATTGGTTTCTAAGTGTTCGAGAAAGTTTTTAAGGGATCTAGGATGATTCTTAAGGGTTTAGAATGGTTCCTAAGGGTTCTAGGGTGGTTCCTAAGGGTTCCATACATGCCATCAATAGCTCGAAAGCACGCCTCTCGAAATGTGTTTCAATCAGGCCTTGGGCCAAATTTGGGTGTCCACAGATGCCCCTCTTTGGTATCAGATCACTAATGCTTGAATGCCAAAGAAAAGAGATATCCAAAGAGGCCCAAGGCATTACTGACGGGTCTGCTATATTTAGAACGACCTTCAAACATCAGATGAGTGACTTGGTGAGAAAATGAAAGCCCTAGATGTCAGGCTAAACATTCATTTCTCAAGGTAAATCGGTCCCCAAGCGCTTAGCGACATTACTGGGCATAACCGAGGTGGAACGAGTTGCGAAAGCCGTGTATGCCAGGCCAAACATTCGCTTCTCGAGATGATTTTGAAGGTATTTGATGTTTAAGATTCATTTTGAATGCAGCAGCTTCGCAAGTAAGAGGGGTGATCGACCCACATTCAAAGATAGGCATGAAGTAAACATACGCAAGGCTTCATAGTTTGCATCCAATATTATGAGGCATTTCATTGCCCCATCTGACTATTCACGGGTGCCCCTGCTAAAAGCAGGGTTCGAGGTGTTTGGGCTAACCCATCGATCCCGAAGTTTATTTAGCATGATTGCGTGAGCAAAGTGAATAGATGTCACAATGCTTTTTGGGGACGGCGTGCCATTTTCGAATGCGTGCCCTAGATCAACATGACCTAGAGTATCCAGCTTCAACTACCATGAACAGATCCAACAAAACGTTGAGGTGTCTCCCTAAAGGGACATCCAATCCCAGTCTCTATCAATAATGATCATAAACATCATTTAACTATGCGTAATCATGCACTCATCAGGGGCAATAAGCAACAACAAAGGCGATTGAAGCCCCGACCTGGACCCAGCCAGGTATAATTTACGGGGACAAACGACCATCATACGGATACCCAGACGCATGGCATACACTTTACAGGGATACCGCTGCCCATACAGGTTTTAAGCCTGCAGAAAAATAAAAGGGAAATGAACCCTTCTGAATGCATGGTTGCACATAGTTTGATTGATACGTAATCTCATTCTCAATAGGTTGGTCTCAACCAACGATTGACCTTTTTCAAATGGAGAATCTGAAACTTAAGACACTTAAGTTCATATGAATCTAAAACAGAGCGCTCATCGCAAATATTTAGCAGTGGAGTTGACTCGATCGAAACATTGACTGTTTGACTGGGATTGACGTCGTTGCTCCTACTTTGAAGAAGGATCCACTGGTCCAAGGCGAACCCTAGACTCGAGACTTTAATATGACATAGCTGCATTGCTGATAAAACATTGACGTTTTGCCCCATTATGCATGTGCGTACCCTTCGTAGGGAAACACAAATAGGTTATTATTTACTTTATTTTTGTGATTTTTCTGTCCATTTTATGTGATTTTTTGAACTTTTCAAAGTTATCATTTTATGTGAATTTTTAAATTTATTACCTTATGGAAATTTATTTATTTATTTATTTTTTCAAGGGTATTATCTTTTGGTTTTTTTTTTAGAGTTATTATTTTATGTTAATTACTCCAACATTTTATGTGAGTCATTATTATTATTATTGTTATTTTTGGGTTTTCTATGGGATTTTCTAAATTAATTTTTGGACTTTTTATGTTTTTCTATGTAGGATCGGGACGCCTATTGCTGTCGGTCAACTTTATTGTTAGCATGGCTTCCCGAATAGGTCGAATGAGGGTTGGCATACCACTTGGGAGCCCGTGAATCTGTCAGAAGTAAGCAAAATGATGAGAGGGGGGGACCGGGTTACACATCTGACTCGTACCAGGCCCAGAACCCGACCTATGTGGCTGGCGCAACTATTAGTTGCGCCAGGCCAACAGGGGCCCTAAAATTGCCTGGCGCAACTAATAGTTGCACCAAGCCAAAATAGGGCTCAAAATTTCCTGGCCCAACTATTAGTTGCGCCAGGCTTGGCTGGGAAGCAATTTAAACAGCCCAAGTACGGGTTGTGGGGTATTATTTTTGAAATTTCCCCCCCCCCTCCTCCGTAAAACTAAAAAATGACCTTAGGACTCCTTTACATTGCCTCTACGCATGCCTCATTGTCGTTGCTTGCTTGCGTTGATCAATTGCCAGCCCGCGCTAGATCAAAGTCCCCATCCTCTGCACAAGGTAACCATTAAAAACTCATTTATCTTGATTTTCCTTATTTTTTCTTGCAAATATGATCATGATCATATATTCTTTGATGAGTAATGGTTAACTTTCATGGTATGTATATTTATTGATGGTGTGTGGATGGTTTCTTATGAATGATGCCCTATTTTTGTTACTTTATGGGTATTGCATAATATATATACATATATTATATATATATATATATATTTTTTTTTTTTATTTTTTTTTTGTTTTTTTTATTTGTGGATATTGGAAGGGATTTTTTTGTTTTTATTTTTGCAAATAAAGTAAAGGGATTTTTTTTTTGTTTTTTTGTTTTTATTTTTGCAAATAAAGTAAAGGATTTTTTTTGTTTTTTATCTTCACAAATAAAGTAAAGGATTTTTTTTTTGGTTTTTATCTTCGCAAATAAAGTAAGAGATTTTTTTTTGGTTTTTATTTTTATAAAGTAAAGGGATTTTTTTTTTTTGTTTTTTTTTTTTATAAATAAAGTGAAGGAATTTTTTGTTTTTTGTTTTTATTTTTGCAAATAAAGTAAAGGAACTTTTTTTCTTTTGGTTTTTATAAAGTCAAGGGATTTTTTTGTTTTTGGTTTTTATAAAGTAAAGGGATTTTATTGTTTTTGGTTTTTATAAAGTAAAGGGATTTTTTTTGTTTTTGGTTTTTTATTTTTTGCAAATAAAGTAAAGGATTTTTTTGTTTTGTGGACATAGACTAAGTTGTTTTTTTTTGTGGAAGAAGAGTTCTTCTCTTTTTTGGTTTGTTTTTTTGCTTTTGGGAACACAAAGAAAATGATTGTTTGCTCCCCTTTTTTTTGAACCTAAGGAAAAGTGAAAGAGTTTTTTTTTGGCTTTGTTAGAAGCATGATGATGATGATTTTTTTTCTTTTTCTAAACATAAAGGAATAATTTTTTGTTTTTCTTAATGTAAAAGAAGGGCTTTTTACTTTATTTTAGAAACATAAAGGAACGATTTTATTTGATTCTAACTTGCTTTATTTCGAAAGATAGGAAGGGGAAAAAATTTTGTATTATATATTTTTTTGAAGAAAGGAAATTTTTTGCATGTTAATCTAAAAGGGATTTCTCTTTTTTTTTTGTTTTGTGCATGTGTATCTTTTATTTCTGAAAATAAGTAGAAAAAAAAGGGGGGGCATACTTACCTTCCTTTGCAGCATAGTACATCATGATTCTTTATCATTGATATGATTTGATGTGATTGCTTCTTGTTGCCCTAGAAATGTCGGGTGATGATGAGCATGTTCTTGAGGAAGGTCAGGAGGAGGGGCCCGAGGTAGTATACGGTCCACGAGGGGAGCAGTTCCTTTGGGTAGAGCAGAAAGCGGGCCCATGGGTCGAAGTGCAGGGTGAGGCCGCCCGAGTCGGCCTCCTACATCAACAGCATACCCATATTTCAAATTTCGGCATAGCAGGCCAGGTAAAAGAAGGTTCAGATTTCTTTCTTTTGTGTAGCTTTTCTTTCTTTCCATGATCTGATGCACTTTTCTATTCTTATGCAAGACTTGCCCACTATTGTGTTCCGCGGGGGGTGCCTTGATTTCCAAGACTTCTACCTCTATGTCCCCCCTGAAGTGAAGTTTCTGCTGGCGCAAGTGGGCTTTGGGGAGTTTCTGACCTGCCCTGCTATGAGGGCTGATGCTGCCTAGCTGAAGGCCTTGATCGAACGGTTTCGCCCTAAGACGATGACCTTCCATATGTCGTACACCGAGATGACCCTGATGCCTGTTGATTTGGTAATGATTTCGAGTATTAGGATGGGAGGGATACCGATAGCCGGCCTCTCAGTGTCAAGTAGGGAGGACGTCATCCGACTGATAGGGGCCTATCCCCCTCCCGGGCAGACACATGGTATCGAGGTCAAGATGACCTGCATTACCGCGCTTTACACGACCGACGAGTTGGTGGACCTGGGCCAGCTAGACAGGGTGCTTTATATTACATCCGAGTGGGTAATTGTCTTGGCCCGCATTACTCTTTTGATCCTGTTGGGTAAGACCCTTTTTAGCAATGTGAGCGGTGGCCGAGTCAGCCTAGCGTTGCTGAGCGTCATGGATAATTGGGGTGACATCCATAGGTATGACTGGGGCAGGGCGGGGTACGCATGGCTAATGTTTAACTTAGCTCGGGTCAACCGTGGATTCCAAATCTGTTGTTTGTTTTTGGGCCGCCTTGGAGGTAATCCCTCATTCTTTCTCTTTCGCCATTTTCCTTGAATGATCTTTATATGCTACTGACCTGCTCTTGTGTACTACTCTTTTCAGGTATGGGGATATCATCATTTTCACCCTAGGCTCTTGCATCTTCACTCGGAGGAACTTACTTACCCTCTTCTTAGCAACTGGAACCAAGCTCGGCGCCGTGATGTGGGCATGAAGCACCTGGCGATGGGTTTAAGGTCCCAACTTGACCTGATGGTTCCTGAGCAGGTAAAGCCCCTCTTAACAACTTGGTTTACCCATTCTTGGAAATCCTTCTTGTTTTTGTATACTGCCTATTTAATTGACTGGTCACTTTTAGACTTGGACAGATCCTCCATGACCTATATCTCACGTCCCCCTTCTGGGATCGAGCGGCCGTAGGCCTCTCTCGCCTGTTTAACAATCGCCGTGTACCAGGGCTACTATACCAATAATTGTGACCGATTTTTATTGGGCTAGAAAAAGACCGAAATCCCCCCCAATCAGGCTCTAAAATGGCTTAGGAGGAGGGAGCTTTAGTCTAGTGTAACTATTAGTTGTGCCAGGCTAAACCCATGGGAAATTGTACTGGCCCAACTATTAGTTACACCAAACTAAAGTTTGAGAAAATTGGACTGGCACAACTATTAGTTGCACCAGACTAATGTTCGGGACAAAATGAACTGGTGCAACTAATAGTTGCGCCAACCTTAGCCTGGGGAATAGTGGGTCCTTGTATACCCAAGTTAGTCCAAAAACACTTTCTTTTTTGTTTTACTTGGCCCTTTTGGTTGATTCTTTTTGTTCTTGCTTTTCAAAGGCGTGTCCATCATCATACATTGATTTTTATCTTCTTAAAAGATCTTTGTATGTCTATGGACCCGCTTTTCAACCCTCCCTTACGCAGAGGGCTCGGAACCAATTTACCCATCTCCTTGGGCTTGGGACCCAAACTTCTAACAAATTGGGTTGGGAGTTTGAATGACAGTGAGCTCGCTGACTTGGAGCGCCTTGGGCTATCTCGCCTTCCTTCCTTTCTTGAGGTTTCCCCACGGTGGGACCTTCTTCATGCCGCCACATCCTTTTGGAACCCGAGTGGCAATGTGTTCCGATTTGGGAATCGGGAGTCCTACTCTTGAGGAATTGTCCAACTTGTCTAGTTTGACGCTTCATAGGGGCCTTGCCAGAATTGTACCGAAGTCGGGCTATGCCAAAACCGTTCACCTTATCCTGGGCTTGAAGAAAAATGAATATGAGAAAATTCTCATTGGGGGCCCACTAGGTGTTCGATGAAATTCTTGAAAGAACTTTTTGGTGACGAAAGTCTCCAAAAATTGCTGACTCAAAACATTTTCAACCTGAAAGCATGCTCTCTTGGCCTTATCTCAGAAATCCTTTTCTTTACCAGGGGAGACAGCTTCTCTTTGGCAATTTGTGATATTTTGACTGAGTTGGAGGTAGGCCGATCTATGATGCATTTGGTGCTCATGGAACTTTTTCGGTGCCTTGATGCATTTTCCCTTGGGAAGACCAGGAATCTTGGAGGTTGCCCACTTTTGCTTCGGGTTTGGCTGGGAGAGCATCTTGGCATTTTGGGACCAGCGCCCCGCTTTTATCCTGTTCAGGGAGACATGGTTCGATGCTTTTTGGGCAGGTGCCACATGATTCCCTAGGGAGATTTGTCAGAATTGAAGCTTTGGCTGATTGGTGCGGATCTTATATGGAGACTTCCTTGGCTAGAGCATACCTTCCCTGTGATTCGTTCCAGAGACCACGATGGCATCACCCTTCTAGGGTTGACTGGCAGCACCATCTACTTCCCATTTTGGGTGTTGCGTTAGTTCGGCTTCACTCAGCAGGTGCCTTGCGAGGCAAGACCCCCTCTGTGTGATTTGATCTTTTCTAGAGGGTCCTCTAGGGACATAGATCGGATCATCGCTCTTTGGGAGACACGTCAGTCGACGTTGATGTGAGATATGGAGCAGGGAAATTTGGCTCAGTCTTCTCCTGAATATGAGGCCTGGCTACTGGCTGAGTAGCCCATTGCTGATCGTCTGGATTTCACAGAGAGTATTAACACTGGAGGCCCCTGGCCAAAGAAAGAGACGACACTCCAAGCCCGCATTGAGCTACTAGTGGATGAGAAGAGGGCCCTGCACGAGCTTTTAACGCTGGAAAAGGTCAAAGCAGAGAATGCAAAGGGAGAGGTCCTTCGTTTGAAAGGATCCTTAAGCGTAGCCCTTGGAGCCGCTGATACTTCTCGAAAGAGGTATAAGAGCCTGCATGGTCGTTGCTTGACTAAGCAGAATGCCCAGGAAGATATTTTCGTGTTGAGATTAGTGTCTTAAAGCACGAGTTGGGCCGCTGATTCCTTCCTGCACATATAACTTTTTGCACAAATCAGATACACAGAAAAGGGGTGTAAGAAACCCCTTTTAGAGATACACACTTTTTGGTCTACATATTTTCTTTATGTTTGCTTTTTTTTTTTTTTTTTTTTGTAAAAAGAAAAAAAGAAAGAAAGAAAGTTGGACATCACGCCGACTATTTTTTGGGATGTGGTGTAAGCGGTGCATTCTGTAAATGGAAAAGGAAATTCTATTATATTTACAAAGACTCCTCTTCTTCTTTTTTGCTTGTTTTTGTTTGTTTTTTTTCTTCTTTTTTTGATTAATGGGTCCCTTTAACAAATAGGGCTTTTCGCCCTGCTCTTTATTCTCTTTTTGTTTGGTTTGATGCCTCAATCACAGGGTGAGAACTCGGGTCCCCTTTTTTGGGCATGATTATACCCCCTTTATGTAGTCGGATCTTGGGTGAGTTTCAACAACTTTACCAGGACTGGAACGTCAATCCCTTCAGATTGAGTCAAACCTTTCTCCTTAGCTTGAGTCATACGTTTGACAAAATAGTTGTACAAAGGCAATTCTGGTCGGGGTCTGATTTGAACCAACATGAGTGGCCCAACCGGAAATAGGGGACAAGGAGAGTAACCAAGAGGGCTCCTCAAGCATCAATCCTCTCAATCAGTGCAAACCATTCTTTTCTTTCTTTTTTTCTTTTTTCTTATTTTTTACTTATCATCTTTTTTATCCGTGGTGCCCTTTCGGGTTTTCACCACGTCCATGGGTTTAGCTCTCTTACCCCAAGCACCCTTTCGGGTTTTCACTTGGTCTGCACAAACTCGTTGTTTTTACCCGTAGCGCCCTTTCGGGTTTTCACCACATCCATCTTGCTTTGAGCTTGTATTTTTATTTTTTCTTCTCTTTCTTTTTTTTTTTCTTCATTTCTTTTTTCAAAAGCAATGACATAAATGTCGATTCCGTCATAGCCAGCCAGATGAGATTCTGGTGTCGTCTCACAACTCGACTTGTGCTGACTTAACAGATATTATGACTGCTTGTAAACCTAAAAGAGGGCTTTCTTCAGGGTGTAGCTTGGCTATGGGTTAGGTTAGGATTTAAAGGTATGCTAGGCTAAAAGGGTTTCCTTGATACGGCTTCAGTTTTCTCAACATACTTTCTTCCTTAGGGGTTTTTACTGTACATGCCCTGTGATTCTTCTACATTTTTTTATTCTTTTTGCTCCATTTCAGGCAATCTCTTTTTGAGGTTTTACTTTTCCAATTTTTTTTAGATTTTGATGGTAACTTTACTTCCTTTTTTTGTATATGTACACACATTTTTTGGGAAAGGGGGTTATTGAAAGAAAGGCCCAAGCTCAAAATGGGGTAGCAAAAGAGATCATCATTTTTAGGGATGCTTTTTGGCTACTGTGATTGGGATGATGGCCTCCTTTGGGTGGTACTTAAGCAGTCGTGTATCTGTTTTATCAATACTTACCTTATCTCAATAGACTAAGAGTAGAACCGTCGGATGTATCCAGTGTTGATGGGCTCAGGAAGATGATCTCCGTCCTTGGTGGTGAGGCGGATGGCGTATCTCGATAGAACTTCTCAAACAATGTAAGGTCCTTCCCAATTCGGCTTGAACTTCCCCCTTGGATCGACGTGGAGGGATGGGAAGATTTTCTTCAACATAGTGTCTCCTACCTTCAGACATCGACTGCGAACACATTTATTATAAGCGCATGCGATTTTCCCCTCGTAAACTTGAGTGTGACACAAGGCTAGGAGTCTCTTCTTGTCCAATAAGTTTAACTGTTCGAAGCGGGATCTCTCTCTCTGCTTCGGGTAAGCCTGATTCCATAAGGATTCAGAGCGAGGGTACTTCAACCTCAACCGATAGGATGGCCTCGGTTCCATATATAAGGGAGAATAATGTTGCCCCCGTAGTGGTATGGATTGATGTTCTGTAGGCCCATAAAGCAAACGATAGCATTTCACACCAATCTCGATAGGTGACGACCATTTTCTCTAGGATGCGGATGGCCGTTTTATTCACAACTTTCACGGCTCTATTAGTTTGAGGTCGATAAAGTGACGAGAGATGGTGCTTGACTTTGTATTGCCCATAGAAGGCTTGAATGCGCTTATTCGTAAAATTGGTGCCATTGTCTGTGATGATATCTTTATGTACTCCAAATCTGCACACAATATTACTTTTGAGAAACTTCTCGGCGTGATTGGTTGTGATGTTGGTATATGATGCCACTTCTACCCACTTGGTAAAGTATTCAATAGCGATGAGGATGAATCGGTGTCCGTTTGATGCTTTCAGATTAGTCATTTCGTCGACGCCAACGCCCTAGGTAGCAAATGGCCAAGGAGTGTTCCTGACACTTGTAGCATTTCTGAACATGTTTATAGCAATCCGATTCCATAGTGGTCCAAAAGTATCCCTGTCATAAAATTTTCTTAGCAAGCATGTGACCACTAACGTGGGCTCCGCATACTCCTTCATGGATCTCCTTTATGATATTGGTTGCTTCACCTTCTATAAGGCACTTGAGTAAGATGTTATTGTAGGATCGCTGTTGTAGACACCCAAATTCGGCCCAAGGCCCGATCAATCTGTACTTCGAGAGAGATGTGCTCCTGTGCTTTTGACAGCACCCTGAACCCTTAGGAACCTACCTAGACTAGTAGGAATCATCCTAAGACCTTTAGAGCCATTCCCCCAATCCTTAGAAGTCACCCCTACACCCTAGAATCCCTTCCCAGACCTAACATAAACCCTTCTGGCAGTTGATGGGAGGAGAGCTACAGAAGTTCACATAGACCATTACCATGAATGAGCCATATACCATTGGAAAGAGGATTTCTTCATCTTTCCAACGAGCTAAAGATCACCCAATTTGGAGCTACGATTCAAAAGCTATGACCAATTGAAGTTTCACATAAAATCATAAAAATTTTACTCAGGCGTAGATATTGCATACGCCCAGCCATTTTTACCCCAGATTACTCAAGCGTATATATTACATACGCCTGCCTATTTTGGGGAAAATTTGGCCGGGTGTATATATATAGGTGGGACCCACCACGGGCTTCATCTTCTCAAAACTCCCCTGATTTTGGTGAAAATTACTGTTCCTAAACTGGGCGTATATAATATATACGCCCAGCTTAGCTATAATAACTGTCACCAGTAACTCGAATTTCCTCCATCTAGTTTGACCCTTTGACCATCCCCTTGGTTGAGGTAGGTGTCTTGAGATTGGTTGCACCCCCTTTGAAGCACGCCAAAGCGAAGGTCTTCCACGGTGCAACAAGGGCCCGTGAGCTCCGGCTCACCCCTCTCTTCCTCTACCTTCTTGGTGTCTCCTCCGTCCAAGGATTCAAGCCGTTACGCCACCGAAATTTTGGTTTGGCTCAAAGCTTGATGGACCATATTACCTTCGGGTAAGGGGAAACTCCGCCCTTTTTTATTTTTATTTTGGCCATAGATAGAGACCGCTACGTGCGGGTTGATCGGGTGCCTAAATCCTTCCCGATCGATAACCGAAGCCCCTACCCTAGAGCCTTTGGCAAGGACCGGTAAATCAGAGTCATATTTAGCACTTCGGTGCTCAAAATATCGATTTGAAGGTTTCTCGGGTCACCAAAAGCTCCGGGTGGCGACTCTACATTTTCATTAGATAGGCAAGCGCTTCGCCGCGACGGGTTCGAGAGGATCCACGGTCGCACAGATGGCGACTCTGCTGGGGACATCACCCTAGTGCTTCCCCTCTTGTTGGCCTTTCCTTTTGTTTTGTTATTTTACTAACCATGGCTGTTTTTTGTTCTAATTTGCTGCTGTTTTTCATTAGTTTTTGTTGTTTTTACTAACGTACTCACCCCTACGATTCAGTCCTTTAAGGGCCTTAGCCGTTTGGCGGGCCTACTTGCGCCTTAAATTTCAGCTTTTACGATTCTAGTCATTAAGCCGCCTTAGCCGTTTGGCGGGCCCGCTCGCATTTATTTTCACGTCATTTAAATTTCAGTCATTTACAAGCCTTAGCCGTTTGGCGGGCCTACTTGCGCGCTTTATTTCGGTCATCATATTTCACCTTTGAACGCTGGCCCGTTGAGGCGGCACGGGCTTGTCATCCCCGACCCGATTTTGGACTTAATTTCACTCCCCTATAAAAATTTATAATTAAAAGTGAACCAACAGTATGGGGACATAATTGAATTTATTTTTGCGTTGTTGGGTAGTTTTCGGGGGGTTTAGGCACAGATACAATTTACCCGGTTCCCAGTAAGGCGGCAGCCCTAGTGGTGATGATCCTGAAAAGAACCACCCCTTCCAAGAGAGAAGGCGCTTATACGGAGGTATATCGGTTGGGTTACCAATTCCGATCAAGCTGTAAAACCCGCATTGGTGAGAGCGTAGAAAACCCAAAATTCAGTCGTGTATCCCTAGGAAACAGAAAGGAGGGACCCGATAACATACACAGCAGTCCCCGGGAGCATTTCTCCCAAGAAACTAGTTCAAAGACCCACATTCGGGCTTGCTGTCCACTCTCAAAATATAATTGACAGAACCTTTTGCCCGGCGTATATAATATATACGCCTAGCAAAAAAGCCCCATATTTACACAGGCGTATATAATATATACACCCAGCCAAAATCCCCAGATTTAAGCCAGGCGTATATAATTTATACGACCAAATCAGATACTTTTGGTCGGGCGTGCATAATATATACGCCCAGTATATACTAGGCTGCAGGAACCCGACCTGAGGCCCAACCCACCACCCCAATTCCCCGATTAGCGGTATTAGTGTTCGCGGTAGCCTCCCACATTCTTTAACACCCAATATGCCCCCGCCCAGTCAAAAGAAGGTGACTTCTTATTGATTTGCTCTGGGGGATCGGGTCATTTGCGTGGATTCCCTCGCCTTCAATAGAACGAAAGGGTTCCCTTTCGCTTCTTCCGAAGTGTGTCGGATCCCGTCGTGGGACCTACTAAAAGTGCATATATCGCCCAAAACGGGAGTTGACCCTGGGCACCAGGTCATCATTCATCTAAGTAGAGGGGAGTTAATTGCAATTTGAAAAAAAAGAGAGAGCAAGAAAATCCTCATCTTAAAAAAAAAATCCATCTTCAAAAACAAAAAATCAAAAATAAAAAATAACAACAAAAAAATTCACTTTTCAAAAACAAAAAAATCAAATCAGCATCATTTTCCAAAACCCAAAAAAAAAAAACAAAAAAAAAAACGAAGAAAAACAATCAAAAATATACCTTGGTGTGACCGCCACTATAGCGACCTCAAACCCGGCCCGTAGGAGAAGAACCAGGAAGGTATTCGACCCTTATCCGCGACATCAATACAACACTCGTCAGCGGATCATGTTAAGAGCCGATACATCCCCACCGTCATCCCCTTCCCGTTCCCGTATAGGAGAAGACCTGATCTATGACACCTTCACCCAAACCAGGTTCGATATCACGGGCCCATTTGGGGCACCCGTGTTCACCTCCACCTCATCCCCTTCCCTTACATTCTCCCAACATACCCCTTTTTCATCCCCTACTGAAACCCCTCATTTCCCAACCGATCCTTACATCCCCATCTCCCATCCAAACACCCTTACCGCATCCCCATACTTCCGAAGACCCTCCAGGGAGTCCCATCCCCCGCCTACTTCCCACGTTCCATCCCTCTCATCACCCATGCCCCCAACATCCTACATCCCATCCACCCCATCTCACATACCATTCCCACCACATGGCCCATCCACATCCCAACATACCCCCCCATTTACCCAGATCATGCCCAATTTCTCCCAACCACCTCCATCCTTAAGTGATCCATCACCCCCCAATCTCACACCTGGGTCCATGCCCTCGATGGAGGACATGAGGACGACAGATGTATGCCTGTAATGCTTCTCTCGCAACCCTATCTCTCAAACCCCGCATCCAAATTTCCAAAACCTCCATACCCCATTCCCTCCTAACCATGCCCAACCACCCATCATCCATACCTCCGAAAATCCCCCACCTCAATTCCAGACCCAAACCCACACAAATCCATGGGCCCCAGCCCAAACACCTCTAGAGACATGGGCCCAGGTCAAAAACCTCAAAACCCATGGGCCCAAGCCCAAGCTTATCAAGCCCAGGCCCCAGCCCAAACACCACCAAACCCATGGGCTCAAGCCCAAGCCCCAGCCCCAGCCCCAACCCAAACACCTCCAAACCCATGGGCTCAAGCCCAAACCCACCAAACCCAGGCCCAGACCCAAGACCCTCAAACCCATGGGCCCAAGCCCATCAGACCCAGGTTCTGGCCCAAGCCCCCAGGGCCTTTGGACCCAAACCTATCAAACCCAAGCCCAGGGCCCATGGACACAAACTCACCCCCCTCATGGCCCAGTAACCCAAACTCAACAAGGCCCATTGGCCCGTCAGTCCAAGCCTTCCAAAACCATCAAACCCAAGGCCCATCCGCCCACGCTCATCAAAGCCCATTCACTAACCCCATACCCCCTCACCAATACCCTTCATTCACCTATACCCCTTACGCCCCCATCCCACCTCCAACGGGAAATCCAATCCATCCCATTCCTCAAAACCACAGCATCCCGCCATCTCAATCACACACCCATCACCCCCAGAATGTGCCACCAACTCAGCACCTCACTTACCCACACAACGCTCACCCATTTATCCCTTCTCATCCCTTATAAACCATATGGCCCCACCAAGTCATCCAACCCATCACCCCCCAAGTCCAAATAGCAGAGCTCGCCCCTCACCAATACCACGACCAACAGTACGAGGAGGATGAGATTCGCAATAGTGGAGGAACTGCCAGTTTTAACCCTCCCGGGCCCACCATCATCACACCTAGGGTCGAACCAAATCAGGGGGAAGTGGTCCCCGCCGCAGCCTCGAAGGAGCCAAAGCAGCTGAAAGAACAGATAGATAGAATACAGAAGCAGCTGATGAAGATGGGAGGAATGGAACTACACTCGACAGACTTCTCAGACTTATGTCTGTTCTCTGACGTCCCCTGCCACAGAAATTCAAGATGCCATCGTTTGATAAGTATAATGGCACTGGCAATCGCATCGCCCACTTGAAATCTTACTGCGGGGATATGTGCCAGTATGGCGGAGATGAACGACTCCTCATCAAAGTGTTCCAGAAGAGTTTGATTCGCCCAAAGACCGAGATGGTTCACATCCCTAGAACCATCCATGATAAAAAATTGGAAAGACCTGACACGATTATTTCAAGAACAATATGTCTATAACATGGACATAGAACCAAGAAAGTCAGATTTGGCCCAATTAAAGCAAAGACATGATGAAACATTCAGTGCTTACTTAGGAAGGTGGAGGGCCTTAGCCACTTAGGTAACTCATCAGATTCCCGATGATGAGCAGATCGAATTGATAACCAAGGGAGCCCTCCCAGTCATCACGGATTTTTTAGTATATCAGTAGCAGTCAAGTTTTGTTGAACTAGTCCGAAATGCCAATCGTTGCGAAGACGCCATTAGAGAGGGCAGGTTAGGAAGGAATGTGGCCAATGGGGCCACCGGGGTTCGAAAAGCCGTCAAGCCAAGAATTGAAAGAAGACCAGGGACAGAGATACAGAACATTGTTTACCCCCAGGCCAATACCAACGCCCCCCCAATACAACTCCAGTTTACACAACCACCCCGGACCCGTTTCGAGCAAGTACCAAGGCCAAGCAACGGACCAAGAGCCCCGTTTACCCTAAAACAGATGAAAGCACGTTTCAAACGAGTATTCACTCCGTTGGGGCAATCCTTGAGTGTCTTACTGCCGGTGTTACTACAGAAAGGCCTGGTCAATTTACTCCAGCCTTGCCCGCCACCCCACCCAATACCGAGGAATTATGATCTGAATCTGCATTACAATTTCCACCAGGGACCGGGTCACCCTACGGAGCAGTGCTTCCCGTTAAAGCACGTGGTCCAAGATCTGATAGAGGCGAGAAAGATCATACCCCCGCCACTTCCCCAAGGGCAGAACCAGAATATCCATCAAGCCCCTCTACCACCACACCTAGGAGGCCCCAGGCCTAACACACATTGGATAGAGGAAGAAGAAGAAGAGTTTGACCCTTCAGATTATATTAGCAATCAGGAGGAATTTTCACTCCCCAGGTCAAACGAAGATGAACTATTTGTTGTGGTGATCGAGCCACTGTATCTTACCGATTATTTTCCCACACCATCTTCCCAAGAGGAGCCCTTAAATTTAGGGCAGTATTTTTTCACCCCCGCTCCCGCCTATCAAATCCAAACGGGCACAGCCCCGCCACAATCATACGCATATCCACCCCACGCCTAATTTACCCCATACCCCTCCGTCACACATAAATCATCCTGTTCCTTACGCAATTCCGCCATCCCCATATTATCCTACCCCATACACACCCTCAAGTCTCTCCACCCAATACAATGCTCCGCCATCCTCAAGTTACCCCATTCCATACACGCCTTCAAGTCCCGCCACCCAATTTACCCCATACACCCCTCCATCACCCCCGAATTACCCCGCTCCATGCACAACTCCATCATCCTCAATCTATCCCATTTCATCTACCAACCCATCATCATCCCACCATGCCACAAACCCTTTATATCCCCCCATTCCACCCACTATCCCGGTCCTGATCATCCCGCTCAATGCACAATTTCATCGTTCCCAATTTACCCCACTTGATCCACAAACCCATCACCACCCCATCATACCTCCCCATATCCTAACCCTTCATATCCCTATCACCCCGCTCCCACCACACCTCAAACGTCTCCCCATCCCTCCAAATTACCACGCCCCGCCATCCCTTCGCTATTTTGGCCCTAATCCAACTCCACCGCAACCCGAACAAGCAAAACCTCACCCAATCCCCTCGTCACCCAATCACCACTGGTCCTACCATGCCTGTGTAACACCAAAGACAAGCCCTCCATGCCCATAACTCCAATTTAATTTCACCGCCATTCCACCCCCATTGAGTTAACTGGTGGACCCAGAAACCAAAGATATCCGCCCAATCCTCCCCGAATCCTTACGCACTCCATTTCTCATCCTAAAACCTCGCTATGACCCACATCGTGCTGAGCTATGAACAAATGGACATGAATGTCGGTGCAACCCAAGAGGTCAGTTGAATCTGCATTCGATCGGGTCGGATTACCACCGTAGCATCAAGGGCAGAGGAGAAGAAAAGAAGAAAGAACAGGCCACAGGAAATCCCTTTGAAAAAATGGCCAGGGAATATATACTGGAGACATAGCTCAAGAGAACACCTGCACATATTACCGTGTGGGATTTGTTAATCACGTCTCCACTCCACTTTCAAGCCCTAATGGGAGCGCTCAAGGACGCGCATGTCTCCACCCATGTAACTCCAGATGAAGTAGGGGAAATAATAGGGCAAGTGTTGGCCCCAAACGCCATCTCTTTCACCGATGCAGACCTACCGATCGAGGGGAATGACCATTCTAAACCCCTGAATATAACAGTGGAAGTAGGGAACTTGGTGGTACCGTTGGTCCTGATCGACAATGGGTCGGCGTTGAACGTATGCCCTCTAAGGACGACAATCAAAATTAGGGAGAACCCCGACACTTTCTGGCCATCCATATCAAGCGCACGGGGATTCGACAACACTAGAAGGGAAATCATAGGAGAAGTAGACCTGGACCTGATCCTCGGACCGCAAACCTTCGCCACCCCCTTTCAAGTGATGGATATCAAGTCTGCCTTCAATCTGCTATTGGGCCGGCCGTGGAAACATAAGCTCGGAGCAATACCATCTACCCTACACCAAAAGCTTCGATTCATCTCAGAAGGAAAATTTGTCACCATCATAGGTGAGAGCAGAGAGGACATGGGGAAGAGCGCTCTGCACATTTAGAATCCAAAAGTCTTGAACATACCGCACACAGCTGAGGACGCCGATCTCCATCGATTTGAGTATGACTTCTCAAATGTTACCCTCGAGCCAACTAAAAAGACCCCGGATAAAACTGGAGGAGGCATGGACGCAGCTGTGTTCATGCTCCATAGATGGGGCCATCAAAAAGGGAAAGGACTGGGCCCACGCCTTCAAGGAAGAAGAGACCCCGTCAAGGCCAAGGGGCAACAAACTAAATTCGGCTTAGGCTACAGGCCTAGAGAAGAGGAAGTCAGAGAAGCCAAGGAGAAGATGAGAGCCGCAACAGCCGCCAAGGCCAGAGGAATCATCTTGGAAGAGGAACCTCACGCTCGCCCCCACATCCGTGAAACCTTTGTGAGCGCCGGGGTAGTAAAAATTGAACTGAATGGGGAGACGAGGGTAACCCCACATAAGCCTGCTTCAATCCACCCCACCAATCCCTACATCATCCCCCCAGACTTCGAAATGGACTTAGCCGCCCTTTCCTTGTTTAAGGAAGAAGTGCCCCGACCCACCTCTCACTCCAGCACCAACCACTCTGGGCCCCTCCTAACCGTAGAGGACAAGGTCCCGGAGGATCCCTCTGTAAATATGTTGAGGGAAGAAATACAAGAGCCTACCAATGGCTCTCCCGATCAGAGAGGTAAAGGCTAAGCCTCGCAGGTGAGTAACTGGGCATCCTTGCCCCGACTCTTGAGAGCTGCCCAATGCCGTGAAAATGGCACAGACTCTCCAAAAAAAAACAACCTGTAAAAAGTGAGGTTAGCCTCTGGACCACTCTACCTTGTATATATAGAGATCCACCTCGCCAGGGGCTGACCTCCGAAAAAATACAAATGACCATAAAAATAGAAAAAATACCAATTCCAAAAATATTGTCCTTTAAAATTCCCAATAAAATTAAAATCAATGTCGTGATACCCGTCCCATGTGAAGCCAACCCCTTCCCTGTAGAAATACAAGGAGAGGTAGGAGTCACGAATCTGGACGAGGAGGGCCAAACTGACGAGCTCCGTAATGAGGTCCTCAAACAATTCACCGATTTTGAGCATGGCCCTACCCCGATCGTCGAAGAGACTGAGGATGTCAATTTGGGCACCACAGAGGCCCCCAGAATCACCAAAATCAGAACGTCACAGTCCCCTGCAGAGAGGAAAGGTATGATAGACTTCCTTCGGTCATACCAAGACGTCTTCGCATGGTCGTATGAGGACATGCCTGGTTTGGATACCGATCTGGTTGAGCATGAGTTGCCACTCTACCCCGATGTTAAGCTGGTGAAACAAAAGCTGAGACGACTCCGACCCGAATGGATGTTGAAAGTAGAGGATGAGGTCATTAAACAGTATGACGCAGGTTTCCTCATGGTATCCAAGTACCCATAGTGGCTGGCCAATATCGTCCCCATACCAAAGAAGGATGGAAAGGTTCGAATGTGTATCGACTTCCGTAATCTCAACAAGGCGAGCCCTAAGGATGATTTCCCACTACCACACATCGATATCTTGGTCGATAACACAGCTAAGCACGGGATGCTCTCATTTATGGATTGATTCTCAGGATATAATCAGATAAAGATGGCAGAGGTTGATCGCGAGAAGACAGCATTCATTACCCCCTAGGGAACCTTCTGCTATAAAGTAATGCCATTCGGGCTGAAGAATCCTGGGGCAACCTATCAAAGAGCAATGACTGCTTACATTCCACGACATGATGCAGAGATCAAGTATCGATACGACGACATGATTGCCAAATCACCAGAAAGGGAGGACCACTTGGTAAACCTTCAGAAGCTATTCGAGAGGTTGAGAAAATATAGGTTGCAGTTGAATCCCTAGAAATGCGTGTTTAGCGCTATGTCCGGAAAGCTATTGGGCTTTATTGTCAGTAGGAGAGGGATCGAGGTCGATCCGACCAAGATCAAGGCTATCACTGAAATGCCACCACCATCTACAGAGAAGGAGATCAGAGGCTTTTTAGGCAGGATCCAGTACATCAGCCGATTCATCGCACAGTTAACTCCGATATGCTCACCAATCTTCAAGCTGCTGAAAAAGGACTCACCGGTTGAGTGGAATGATGACTGCCAGGCTGCATTTGACAAGATTAAAGGTTATCTCCTGAAACCTCCGGTATTGGTACCGCCCATACCTGATAGACCCTTGATAATGTACTTGTCCATGACTGAGTTTTCCATGGGTTGTGTATTAGGACAGCATGATGAGACGGGAAGAAGAGAGCAGGCCATCTATTACCTAAGCAAGAAATTCACTGATTACGAGACACGCTATTCTCATCTGGAGAAAGCATGCCTGGCGCTCGTTTGGGCTACTCAGAGACTTCGACACTACCTGTTATCTCAGGCCATCCTACTTCTAGCACGGATGGATCCGTTGAAGTACCTATTCGAGAAACCTGCTCTCACTGGCCGAAACGCACGGTGGCAACTACTCCTATCCGAGTTTGACATTACTTATGTCACCCAGAAGTCGATTAAGGGGCAAGCACTCGCCGATCATCTTGCTGAGAACCCTCTGCCGAACTATGAGCCTCTAAGGACCGAATTCCCCGATGAAGACATTTTGTTCATGACCGACGAGGATACAGAGAAAACAGAGGAGCCCTGGGTAATGCACTTCGATGGGGCATCGCATGTTGAGGGCCACGGTGTTGGCGCCATTCTTATCTCGCCAAAAGGATCCCATATACCCATCTCAATCAAATTGAACTTCCCATGCACCAACAATATGGCCGAGTATGAGGCCTGTACAGCTGGTTTACAGGCGGCTCTTGATCTAAATATAACTCACCTTAGGGTCTTTGGAGATTCACAGTTAATTATATGCCAAACCAACGGGGATTGGAAGACCAAGGATGAGAAACTGATCCCATACCATGAACATCTGGAGGATCTGATAACCTAGTTTGAGGAAGTCACCTTCTCTTATGTGCCACGAGCTAGAAATCAGTTTGCTGACTCCCTGGCTACCCTGGCCTCCATGGTTGAGATTCCATATGGAGTGGTGATGAAGTCGATCATGATAGAGCAGAGGAGCGAACCGGCTTTCTGTCACCTGATCGAAGGACCTACAGAGATAGAGGATGAACCACCCTGGTTCTCAGACATTAAGAATTTCCTCGAGACCCGAACTGTCCCGAAAGGAACATCAAAGGTAGACAAACGCACCATCTAGCGATTGGCAACAAACTATGTCATCTGCGGCAATCTCCTGTATAGACGGTCTCACGACAATATTCTGCTCTGATGCCTAACCCAGAGGGAAGCGATTGAGATCATGAAGGAGATTCATGAAGAGGTCTGTGGAGCCCACGCCAGCGGTCACATGCTTGCTAAGAAAATTCTAAGGCAAGGGTATTTTTGGACTACTTTGGAGACTGATTGCTACAAGCACGTACAAAAGTGCTACAAATGCCAAGAGCACCCCAGCCTAATACACACTCCGACCGTTGACTTGCACAGCATGGCCACTCCTTGGCCGTTCGCCACCTGGGGTGTCGACGTCGTCCGCAAGATCAATCCTAAGGCTTCCAACGGACATCAATTCATCCTCGTCGTTGTGGAATACTTTACGAAATGGGTAGAGGCGGCCTCCTATATGAGCATTAAGGCTAGCCATGTTGAGAAGTTCATCAAGAACAACATCATTTGCAGATTCGGCGTACCCAAAGATATCATCACTGATAATGGCACTAATTTTGCTAATAGGCGCATCCGGGCCTTGTGTGAGCAGTTTAAGATCAAGCATCATCGTTCATCCCCGTACAGGCCTCAGACGAATGGAGCGATGAGGCGACCAACAAAACTCGATCCGCATCACGAGAAGATGGTAGTTACTTACAGAGATTGGAGTGAGCAGTTACCCTTCGCACTTTGGGCCTATAGAACGTCTATCCGCTCCGCAACAGGGGCAACACCATTCTCCCTTGTGTCTAGGACCGAGGCCGTGCTACCCGTTGAAGTCGAGGTACCGTCGCTACGTATCCTTTTGGAATCCCATCTACCTGATGCTGAGAGGGAAAGAGCCCGTTTTGAACAGCTAGACTTAATTGATAAGAAACAACTCCTAGCCTTGTGTCACACTCAGGTCTATCAGAGGAGAATTGCACGTGCTTACAATAAGCACGTCCGCGGCCGAGATCTGAAGGTAGGAGACAACCTTTGTCTTGAAAAAATTGAAGTTTAGGCCAAATTGGGAAGGACCCTACGTCGTCCGAGAGGTTCTGCCAGGATACGCCGTTCGCCTCGCCACCATGGACGGAGACCACTTTCTTGAGCCCATCAACGCTGGACACCTCCATAAGTTCTAGTCATAGGTCTTGGGACAAGGTAAGTTTCTATAAAAGTAGATGCATGACCGCTTAAGGGCTCCATAAAAGAGGCCATCAATTCAAAGTCAAGTAGCCCAAAAGAAATATTCCCTAAAAAACCTTCACCCCTTTTTGCTACATACTTCGGGCCAACAATCATTTCTTTCATATACCCCACCCAAAATTCCCAGAAAGAAAAAAAGAGGAGAAAAAAAAAAATGAGGAAAAATCCAAACCAAAAGAAGAAGAAAAAAGCAAAACCCCAAAAAAAAACAACAAAAAAAAGAGAGAAAAAGAGGGGTACCCCAAAAAAAAACAAAAAAACCCCAAAAAAAATGAATGATGACTGGGGCATAAAAAGCCCCCGAAAAGAAAGAGGAGTCACCCAATCTGAAATTCACTCAAAGCTTAGATCCAAATCCCCAGAAAAAACCCAACCTGTTTGAACCCCAACCACATTACAACCTAGAAGAAAGCCCTCTTTAGGGTTCACAAGCGGTCATAACATCTACTGCATCAAAATAAGCTGAGTTAACAAACCACACAGAACTTCATTCAGCCGGCTATGACGGAATCGACGCCCATGTCATGGCTTTTTGGTTCCTGATAAAAAAAAAAAAGAAAAAAAATTAATTTGAGTTCAAAGCGAGACGGACGTGGTGAAAACCCGAAAGGGCGCCACGGGTAAATATAGCGAACTCATGCGGACCAGGTGAAAACCTGAAAGGGCACCTGGGGTAAGAGAGCGAACCCATGGACGTGGTGAAAACCCGAAAGGGCGCTACGGGTAAAAATAGGGATGACGGGCATGGCGAAAACCCGTCTTGGGCGCTATGAGCAAAAATGTCAAGAAAAGAGAGACTAGGAGATGATTTGTCTTAGCCTGCCTACTTTTGCTTGGAACCCTTGAGCCTCTTCTCCCCTTTGATGGGCCACTCATGTTGGAAATTGGATCGGATCCCAATCAAGTATATCGTCTCTACCGCGACGTCTGACGCATGACCAAAGGGAAAGACGGAGACCAACCAATCCTGTTGACCTTCCCATGTTTAAAGGAAAAAACCTGTGCCTCACCAATAGGGTTCGACCATGCTCAAAAAGGGACCCGCTGGTTTGGCCTTGAGGTTACCGGCATCACAAAAGAAAAGAAAATTCCAAAAAAGATAATAGATTTCCCTTTCCCATAAAAAGCCTCACACTGTGGAGGAGAAAATTCCAAAAAAGATAATAGATTTCCCTTTCCCATAAAAAGCCTCACACTGCGGAGGAGAAAATTCCAAAAAAGATAATAGATTTCCCTTTCTCATAAAAAGCCTCATACTGTGGAGGAGAAAATTCCAAAAAAGATAATAGATTTCCCTTTCCCATAAAAAGCCTCACACTGTGGAGGAGAAAATTCCAAAAAAGATAATAGATTTCCCTTTCCCATAAAAAGCCTCACACTATGGAGGAAAAAATTCCAAAAAAGATAATAGATTTCCCTTTCCCACAAAAACCTCACACTGTGGAGGAGAAAATTCCAAAAAAGATAATAGATTTCCCTTTCCCATAAAAAGCCTCACACTGTGGAGGAGAAAATTCCAAAAAAGATAATAGATTTCCCTTTCCCCTAAAAAGCCTCACACAGTGGAGGAGAAAATTCCAAAACCAAAAAAAAAGAAGAAAATAGATTCCCCTTGTCCATAAAAAAAAAAAAAAGAAAGAAAGAAACCCCACTAGGTGCAAGAAAAAATCCTCATAAAAAGTCTTACATTGCAGAATTATAAAAAGAAAAACAAGAGCGCATGTATAGATTTCATTCCCTTTCTTTACAAGTGTTGCCTGCTGAGTGTCACGTCCCAAAAAGATAACGACATGACACACTTTCTATTTTGCTGCTTCCTTTACAACAAAAAAACAAAACCCAAAATGTGTATAGCTGTGTATATATGAAAAAAAAGAACAGAAAAAGATAGCCCAAAAAGAGATCTCTGTTAGGGGGCTTTCCCCCCCCCCATGTATATGATCTACGATATGTGCAGGAACAGGTCAAGGGCGGGGAGCGCGCTTCAAAGCGCTAATCTCTGCAAGCAGGGAGTCCTCGCGAGCATTTCGATCAAACATCCACCTACCGTGAAGACTCTTCTGCCGTCTCCGGGAGGCTTCAGCTGTGCTGCGAGACTCAGTCAAAAGACCAGTCAACCGAAGAACCTCGCTCTCGGCTGTAGCATCCCTCACTCCGCAATATCAGCTCTGACCCTTTCTTTCTCCAAAGCCTCGATCAAAGCCAGCCTCTCTACGGAAAGGGATTCGATCCGGGTCTGAAGCATCGCTTCCTTACATGGCCAGGGCCCTGTCTCTACCACATCTATCGAAGTTGGGATAGGAGTAGGTAATCCCTCAAATACCAGCCAACCCTCGTAACCCGGAGAGACGGCGCCCCCCTGGACCAAGATACACATATGCGCCGATTGGCGGGTTTCCCAGAGGGCCGCTATGCGATCAAGATCACTAAGAGAACCTCGAGAGAATATCAGAGAGCACAAGGGTGGCCTCGTGGCACACGGCACATGCTGAGTATACCCGAACTGACGGAGCACCCGAGATGGGAAGTAGTATGTGCTGTAAAAGTGTGATGCCCTCACAATCCCGAGAGCGGACAATCGAAAAGGTGTCGTCCATCCAGGGAAGTTGCCAGGTCAACGCTGCATCAGATAACCACAGGCTCAATTCCTCGATGCTCCCACCAGGCAGTCTTGAACTCCGGATCAGAAAACCCCGAGCCACATCCCCTCTAATCAAGCAGAATCTCGGCACAGGCCCCATGATAGCCAAATGCTCTCCTAACCAGATCTGAACAAGGAGCGGGCTCCCGCTGAGAATCCTAACCCGACCCGAGGCCGCAGCATCCAAGCCTCGATACATCTCCGCCAGGACCAGGTGTACCAATGAGCGACCTCCCTCCAATTCGGTCAAAACATCATATAGCCCAAGAGAAAAGCTCTCACCCCCAGTGAAGAAGAGAACTTCCGACAGTAAATAAAGCGCAAAGGCCTTCACATTGAAGGGATCTCAAATAGGCAACTTTCGAAGGCTCGAGTCACCGAAAAGTTCTCTCAGGAATTTCACCGAACACCTAGTGGGCCCTCCGGCGAAACATTTCTCATATCCACCCTTTTTCAAGCCAAGGACCGCATGGACCGCCTTTGCATACCCCAGTTTGGGCACTACTTTGGCAAGGCCTCGATGCATCTTCAAGCCAGTGATGGAGGCTAGCTCTTTCAAAGTTGGGGTCAGCTCCCTAGACCCAAATTTAAGGACATGGGCCCTATGGTCCCATGATGCCAAAGCCGCCTGTAGTAGGTTGGGCAACAGAGGAACAGCGAGGAGAGAGGAAAGGCGGGACAACCCGAGGCCATTCAGAATAGCAAGCTCGCTCTCAACCAAACTATCATGCCATTTTTGCAAAAAGCTGGGCCCCGGGTCTAAACAGGGAAGTATACTGACCCTCGTATAAAAGCTTAGGCCCCCTTTTGAAGGCAAGTCCATCGGCGTACAAAGATGTTCTTTTTGAAATCGACCAATATATGACGATGGGCCCGCTAGAAAAAGAGGGGAAAGAAAGAAAATAAAAGGAGGGGCAAAACAGCCAAACCAAAGTAGAAGAGGAGACAAGGGGGACCAAAGGGTTATAAGGAGCCCACTGAGCTCAATCTACAGCATATATATTATATACGCCAAGGCAAATTTTGAACCATTTTTGCCCGGCGTATATAATGTATACGCCCGACCATTTTTACTGAGGATTGGTCAGGCGTATATAATATATACGCCTGGCTATTGATGGCTGAATGTTGGCCTGGTGTATATAATATATACGCCCAGTTTAAGCCAGGGCCCAGCAAGCCCCCCCCTCACATTGGCCCATTTTTGTGCCCAAGGAGGAACATGTTCCTGCTTGGCCCACTTCTTCATCTCAGGGCAGCTTACAGGCACGCATAATCACACACCCATGAGAAACACCCGGGTGGCGCGCCACCCATAGGCCGCATACGAAAAACCACCTGCATGGTCAACCCCATCATTGGAGGGGCGCCAACTCATTTCAAGCCAAGGAAGAGGAAACCGTAAAGGCAAAAGCAAAGAAATACCCAAATAAAACATTCATATAAACCATAAAAATTATAAACCATCCAAACAAAAAACTAAACAAAAATTGTTGTTATTACATATCCCCAAATAAAGCCAAGTCTAAACTGTTTCATTATGTCAAATTTGCAGAAAATAAACTAGTCTTGGGCAGCCCGCTTCAACTTCTTCCGGCGCCGGCTCGCACTTTGAAAGGTACGGGTTTCCCCCACCCGAGTCCATGCCTGAGAGATCTGGCTAAGCAAGGAGTGCGACTCCTTCTCACGAGCACGCTGCAAAGGCACACCAAAAGCCATCAGATAGAGAAACAGGCGGAAAGTAAATAAGGAAAATGACTAGGTTGGACCAGCATTCACTCACCACTTCGGTCTCCCTAAGCCCAACGAGGTTACGGTAGTATTCGGCCTGACTCACTACCGACTCATAATCCTGGCCAGTAAGAAAAAGGAGGTGTTAGTCACACAGGCCATCAGCATAATTCAAAGGGAAAGAGAACAGAGCAACAAGATAGAGATTACCCCAGGAATCAGCTCAGGAGGTGGGACCTTGATGGCTTCAGCAGAAATTCATGCTTTCTCGGCCACGTCGGCACACACGCGTGACAAAAAGGCATCATCCAGGCGTTTGAAGGTCCCCTGGACCTCGACGGGCGAGCTACCGGCTAAGCACCGACTAGGGGTCGAGGTCCAAGATCGAGGCCACGCTAGCACCAGCCCCGGAAGGATCGGAGGATCCAACACCTGGTGCATCATAGGGAACGGCCTCCTCTTCCCCCTCATCTGAGTCGCCCCCCTGCTCAAACTGTAGAGAGAAACATTTTATCATTAAGGGCGACAGGTCAATCAAAGTAACCACATGAAAGCTGCTAAATGAAAGGAGAAAATGGGTATTACCTGAGATCGCGGCCCGCCAAAAGCTAAAAAGTTATCACCGGGCACGAAGCGAGGCAGCAAGAAATGATAGGGTAGGGAGTCGTACCAAGACTGATACCCCCCGGGCAGGAGAAGGTCATCGATAGGAACCCCATGGTGAAGAAAGTGAGCAGTGAGCTCATCAATGGAGCCCTCTGGGGCCAACACATCGGCGGGAGGAGCTTGGGGCACGGCAAAGAGAGGGCGATGCTGATGAACCACTCTCACCCCTAAATAGTAGGCCCTAGTCCAGGACCCGTAGAGAAAGATGATACGACGGTCCAGCAAAAGACGAGAGGGACCCACTGAGGCCAAATTCTGAAAGGGGGATCCTATGTAAGGGTCGAGGATGACCTGCAAAAGAAGAGAAAATTGGAAGGAGATGCACACATTTGATCAGAACCCCTAGCACCCGAAATATCAAATTTACAAAAAGAATCGCTTTACCACTCTGGGATCAGCAATTCGAGAGGCGCAATCTAACTCCAAATGCTTCATACCTACGTCCCGGCGGCGACCCACGTGCCAGTTACTCATGAGGGGAATAGCAATGTCGAGATTGAGCGAGGCGACATTTGAAAGTGAAGGTACCCTCAGACCTGAGAAAGCTGGCAGATAAGGACGGTATGCTATAAAAGAAAATTGAATAAACCAAAACCAAAAGATAAAATACCTCAATGGTAGGCCAGAAACCCCCAATGGAGCTAGACTCCCCAAGAACGGCCCGCTTTAGGCTGGACATGAGTACGGCATAGCCAGCGCCACCCTAATCGAATCGATGCACGGTCTCCCAGTTCACCATCAGGCTGAGCAGGGACAAGGAGACTCGCCCTCCACTGGTGTTGGTGAGGAGAGTCTTACCCAAGAGGAATAGTAAGGAGATGCGGGCCAGTATAAGTGCGCGCGCAGGCTCGATGTAAATGTCCATGTCAGGCTGCCCCTGGTCCACCAACTCATTAGGCCCGAACTGATCAACCAACCAGGATAGCTTGACCTCCGAACCCCGAACATTCCCTGAGGACGGGTAGGCCCCTAGCAGTTGAATCACCTCCTCCCTACCCAGTGTGCGGGTAGGTACCACGGGCACCCCTCCAATACGGACCCCGGTGATCATAGACCAGTCCGCCGGTGTGAAGGCCATCTCTGCCACGGCCATGTGGAATGTCATCGTCTCGAGGCGAAAACGCTCTATCAGTGCCTTTAAATAGGCCATATCAGCCCTTACAGCGGGGCACGAAATGAAGTCCCCAAAACCGGCAGCAGTGAGTAGGTCCTTCACCACTGGGGGAAGGTAAAGCACGAGACGCTGGAGGTCAAACCAACCGCCTCGAAACATAATGTGCGGCAGGGGCTGCAAGCAAAAGGCATCAATCAGGTAGGAGCAGGGAGATATAATGAGGGCATCAAACAAAAACAAAAGCGGAAAGGAGGAGGGGGCCCATCTGTTTACCTGACCAACGATCCTGAAGTTGGACATATGGGTGTCTTTGGCGATGAGGAGGCGGGTGGCCTCGCCTTGCATCTCATACCAAGGCTGGGAGGAGCGCTGAGACACAATGAACTGTTCCCCACGGGGGCCGTAGGCCATCTCCGGCCCTTCTTGCCGATCATGCCCTTCGTCACCAGACATCCTGAAAATATGAGATGCATCGGCATATGAGAAGGTTGCCAACAAAAAAGGGAAGAAAGAAAAAATGTATATATACACTAATCCCAAACGAAATAACAAAAAAAAAAAAACAACCATGTGTATATACTGATCTGAACCAAAAAAAAAAAGGTGTGTGTGTGTACTAAAAACAAAAAAAACCCATGTGTATATACTGATCTGAACCAAAAAAAAAAGGTGTGTGTGTACTAAAAACAAAAAAACCCATGTGTATATACTGATCCGAACCAAAAAAAAAAAGGGTGTGTGTGTGTACTAAAAACAAAAAAAAATCCATGTGTATATACTAATCCGAACCAAAAAAGGTGTGTGTGTGTACTAAAAAACAAAAAAAAACAACCATATGTATATACCGATCCAAACCAAAAAAGGTGTGTGTGTGTACTAAAAAAAATAAAAATAAAAAAAACCATGTGTATATACCAATCCGAACCAAAAAAGGTGTGTGTGCGTACTAAAAAACCAAACAAAAAACCCCATGTATATATATCAATCCAAAACAAAAAAAGAAGAGATGCGTGTGTGTACTAAAAACAAGAACAAAAAAAAACAAAAAAAACAAACCATGTGTGTGTAGGCACCAATCCATCAAATAAGATGCACTAATCCATCAAAAACAAAAAAGAAAGAGAAAATAGGATGAGATGAATAAATGATAGATGAAAAAAATAGGCCTAAGGAAAACAACAAAAACAGAACCAAGAGAAGAGGAACATAGGCATCACATATGTTTAAATGAAAATGAAAAAAAAAAACATTTCACCATAAAAAAAAAAAGAGAGAGAAAAAGAAAAGCATCAAACAATAATATTATCAAAATGCAAAGGGAAAGTAAGGGAAGGTAATGGTTACCTTCAATGGGGGAGAATAAAACGAATAAATGCGGAGGAGAAGGGCCTTTCGATCCACACCCGCGACCGCCGGTAATAGAACTCAAGCCAAATCAAATGAAGAAACCCAAAGGGTTGTCCCGGACTCAAGAGGAAAGGAAGGAGGAAGAGAGAATTTGAAAAGGGGGGCCCCTTTTGCGCTCTGGCTCGGGCAGTTTCGTAACTGCCAGATTTTAGACGAGCATATATAATATATACGCCCGACCATTTTTCGCCAGATTTTGGTCAGGTGTATATATTATATACGCTCGACCAAAAATGGCAGGTTTTAAACTGCCCGACCCCCCTTTTTCGATTTTAAGGCCCAACGGCCCCCTTGTATGCTATGGACCTCGATCCGGACCCCCTTCGAGGCCCACATGTCGTCGGCCATGGTGCACGCGTCCCCAAAATGACCCTTCGATTTTCCTTCGATTGGCCCAAAGGGACCATGCTACAATAAACGGATCTAGATCCGTAGGCGCCCACCTAATGCGCCCATAAAATAAAAAAAAGAGAGTAAAAAAAAAATATAATATATACAACGTTGGTTCTCAAAAGAGCATCGCAACGCCTGCTTGCCCCACTCCGAGAGCCGTGTTAAATCAATTTGGAATGATCGGGTTCCCCTGAAAGCTCTCGAACCCCGTTTCAGGCAGTGACAATTTGTACCTGACCCGGCAGGCAGGTAATTTTGCCCATCTCCGGTCACTGCTCCCTACAGAGTCCCCCAGCAAGAGCCAAGGCCTGATCCGATAGGCAAACCAAGAACCCATCACCGGAATGCACACGTCCCTAAGGTATATCAACATGGCAAGTTGATTTGCCTAAGGATACGTGCAAAAATAAAGGCAGTTTGAGCATGCCCAGGGTCTCCATCTGACATGAAAGAAAAAAGAAAGAGAAAAGAGAAAAAAAAAAGAAGAAAGAAAAGGAGAAGAAATAACAACTTGTTGCTACTTAGTGAAAACCCTGAGTAGGTTGACCCCACCTTTCAGCATTCACCCTGGTCATCCACCTTCAGATCTCTGTTGACCAGGAGTGCCCCCGACTTCAGACCATTCGAAAAGTCTATTGTCAGTCAAAACTGACCCGTCAAAAATGAAATTACAACCAACCAAACTATGTGCAAACATACAGACCAAAGGGCCCTTTTCCCTTTTTATTTCCTTTTACACAGGCTTAAAACCTGTATAGGCACGGTGTCCCTGTTAAATGTATGCACTTGCGTGTCTGGGTATCCATAGGATGGTCGTTGTCCTCGTAAATGTATGCACTTTGCTGCTTATCGCCCCTGATGGGTGTCTATCTGTGCATAGTTAGTAAGATGTGATTTCATTAGGGACAGAGGCTAGAATTGGCCATCTCTTTCGAGGGATGTTTGGTTCTAGCCCGATCTTTAGCTTTGTCTCGAGTTAAAGCACTCCGGTCTGTGCTAATCAGGAGCACCTCACCACTGGAACATACACATCCCCAAGGTGCACCTATCCCCAGCATGGCGCACGCACTCTTAAAAGTGTATCAACTAGCATTTGATCCACTTAAAGAGTTGTGCAAACATAAAGTTGTCAGAGGTCATCAAGCTCTGCTTAGAGGCCTCGAAACAAAAGAAAATTCAAAAAATGACACAAAAAAATTACTCAGAAAATGGGCATGCATTCCCAAGAAGTGTTGCGACATCAATATTCGCTCCACTCGAGTCAATTATGCTAAAGCAACCTCGGGGTTGATGGGTTCGCCCAAAGACTCCGAGTCTTACCTAGGTAAGGGCACCCGTGGCCAATCCAATGGAGCTGTCAATATCCCACAGGATTGGGCACAAGTTTGTAGGCCTTCGCTTTGTGTACTTCGCATCAATTCCGAAGCATAGATCGATCATCCTGTTTCATGGAGCTGTCTGGTTTAGATTAATACTCAACATCACAAATCTACAATTTCCCTCAGGAAGTGGACGATATCCCGGCTAGCGGGCTTACACTTTTTGTAATCATCGCAATTATGCCCAGTAATGTCGCAATGCGCTTGGGGACTGTTAGCTTTGAGGTACAGACGATATCCCGAAATGAGAGGGCTTACGTACACTCACCATCACCATGGGTGTTTGAGAATTGAGTTGAACCAGGCGGACCCATCAAACGTGCCTTGGGCTTCTTTCGATGTCTCTTGTCTTTGGCATCCGATCATTAGTGATCGAATACCAAAGAGGGGCATCTGTAGACACCCAAATTCGGCTCAAGGCCCGATCAATCTGTACTTCGAGAGGGATGTATCCCTGTGCTTTCGACGGCACCCTGAACCCTTAGGAACCTACCTAGACCAGTAGGAATCACCCTAAGACCTTTAGAGCTATTCCCCCAATCCTTAGAAGTCACCCCTACACCCTAGAATCCCTTCCCAAACCTAACTTAAACCCTTCTTGCAGTTGATGGGAGGAGAGCTACAGAATTTCACATAGACCAGTACCATGAATGAGCCATATATTATTGGAAAGAGGACTTCTTCAGCTTTCCAACGAGCCAAAGATCACCCAATTTGGAGCTACGAATCAAAAGTTATGGCCAATTGAAGTTTCACATAAAATCATAAAAATTTTACTCAGGAGTAGATATTACATACGCCCAGCCATTTTTACCCCAGATTACTCAGGCGTATATATTAGATACGCCTGCCTATTTTGGGGAAAATTTGGTCGGGCGTATATAATATATACGCCCAGTATAGGTGGGACCCACCACGGGCTTCATCTTCTCTAAACTCCCCTGATTTTGGTGAAAATTACTGTTCCTAAACTGGGCGTATATAATATATACGCCCAGCTTAGCTACAAGAATCGCCACCAAAGAGAATTTCCTCCATCTAGTTTGACCCTTTGACCATCCCCTTGGTTGAGGTGGGTGTCTTGAGATTGGTTGCACCCCCTTTGAGCTTATTAGCAACCCTTAAGTCACCCATGGTCTCACCCCATCATCTGCCATTGAAACCAGTTTCCCAAAACCCTAAGACCTTGAAAACCCAAAAAACCTTAGATGAGGGATTACCTAATTGCTAAACCAATTAGCTCTTAAGTAATCCCCTAACCCATCCCTTCTCTATAAATAGAGAGGCCCCCCTCTTCCTTAAGGGTTGGAAAAAATTAAAGGTTAAGGATTTGGAGCTCAAGAGAGAACCCTAGTGAGAGAAAGTGCACTCATTTTCCAGAATTCCAGCAAGCTTAATTCATCTTTTCCAATCCATTTCAACCATCAGATCACTCCTTTTAGCTAAAACCTAGCCTCTAGCCTCACCCTACACTTCCTATTTTATTGAATCCTAGCATTACGACCCATTTTCACACCATTTAAGCCATCGGAAGCACGCCAAAGCGAAGGTCTTCCACGGTGCAACAAGGGCCCGTGAGCTTCGGCTCACCCCTCTCTTCCTCTACCTTCTTGGTGTCTCCTCCGTCCAAGGATTCAAGCCGTTATGCCGCCGAAATTTCGGTTTGGCTCAAAGCTTGATAGGACCATATTGCCTTCGGGCAAGGGGAAACTCCCCCCTTTTTAATTTTTATTTTGGCCATAGATAGAGACCGCTACGTGCGGGTTGATCGGGTGCCTAAACCCTTCCCGATCGATAACCGAAGCCCCTACCCTAGAGCCTTTGGCAAGGACCGGTAAATCAGAGTCATATTTAGAACTTCAGTGCTCAACATATCGATTTGAAGGTTTCCCGTGTCACCAAAAGCTCTGGGTGGCGACTCTATATTTTCATTAGATAGGCGAGCGCTTCGCCGCAACGGGTTCAAGAGGATCCACGGTCGCACAGCTGTTAATCAATGAAAAATATCATTTTTCACCCTTTAACCTAACCTTTGATAGGCGTGTGAATAGGCTCATAAGTGCTTGTTGAGCATGTTTTGTAGATAGCAATAATAAGCAGTCATTGTGACAGCCCGAAATTTGGCATCCCGAAATCCGGGCCATCAGCACGACCTTCAAGGCCGTGCCCTGGGTCCTTTACAACACATTGATATATACAAGCCAAAACTGAAATTGAAGCACACGTAGCTACCCTAAATCGAAATCTCAAAATAATATATTTGGTCTCGCAAGGCTGTCCTTGTCCCATGCCAATTCATGGACATAAGGACATACCAAAAAGTTAAATGATAATTATTCATCCTAGATGTTTTATCAAGAGACAGAAATTAAAGCATTTGAAATAAAGAGGCTCGATATACCAAGCCATACATAGTACTCTCTCAACTCACTCTCAGAGTATGCAGCGGGTTTCCTAGAAGAATTCCTCAGGAGGAGGTTCTGACTCTTCTGTGGCCACGAACACCGAGGCCCTTGGATTAACTTCTCCCGAAGTCTTTCTTAGTCACTCGACCTGCGACGATAGTCTAAGGGTGAGCTACATCCTAGCTCCGTAGGGAAAACAAAAGAACATATAGATCATCCTTCACACATATGTCAGTAACCTAACCAGCATAGAATTTTCAAGAAATCACTTATGTACAACAATTTGAGTAACAGGAATAACCCAATGGTTCCGACCAATACTTAGCATATTTTTGTTTATTCTCCTTATAAGTTTGGTTGTGAATTTGGCCTAATCACTTAAATCTTAACTTAAGTAGTCCTCGAGCAATATAGCATCGAGCCCCGATGGAATACCCGCCATCGTCGTCTAACTAGACAGTTGTTATATGTATTCCCTGGGAATACTGCCCGAGCCCCTTTCTCATAGGCGGCGGGGTCTATTCTCAATCTACATCCCTGGGATGTGTTATAAATGTACGGATTGGCCGCCGTACCGGTCACGGATATCCTGCCGAGTCAGTCGTGGGTATCCCGCCACGTCGGTGGGGTATTCTAATCAACCTTAAATAATAAAAATATCAATGTGCTTTACATATAGTTATTCACCGTGATTGTGCTAAATATATTACATTAGGCCTTATCACGTTACCTTTGTTTCTCTGTTTGTTTTCTTACGCATCCCTGGAATGCCACTTGCTTCTATTTTATTTCTCGTCCCCTGGGGACCTCAGGATTTTTCCACATTGTAACACACACACTCACCCTTATCATGAGGGTTTATGGAATATACACTATTTACATAGACTATACTACGCATATGAGTTCACAGAATAATGCACATGTTTCGAGAATATTCCCTACCTCAACGAATCTCAAGGCACGCCTGCCCTTAGAGGGTTATAATGCATCAACCTACATTTGAAAAAGAAATAGTTTTAGAATGATCTAAGGTCATTCGGGTGTATGACACCCAAGTTTCTTATATTAGAAAACCAAGATCTGAGTGGTCACCAGACCTCGCTCGCGCGGCTAATTATCCTCGCTCGAGCGGTCACTTGACCTCGCTCGAGCGGCCTCTTGACCTTGCTCGAGCGGTTAAATCGAGGTCGCTCGAGCGGTTAAATCAAACTTTCAAAATATGACCGTGGACCCTCGCTCGAGCGAGCTCCCCTTTAGTTTTTAAGGACCGCTCGAGTGAGCCCAGAGTCATATTTTTCTCTGCTCATCCTCGCTCGAGCGACCCTTTTTAGACCGCTCGAGCGAGGAACAATGATTTGTTCCTCGATCTGATCGAGAACAGATTTCCATCTCTTTTTTTTTTTTTTCCCTAATCTCATACAAGCACATTTATCCAACATCTTTCCTACTATTCAAAACATTCCTAGGCATCTATCATGTTTTTAACGTACCTCTGACGATGAATCACGCACAGGTCCGATTTATGATTTGAATATCTACTAGGCTATCCGGCCTCCCTGGTTCTTCCTCCCGTCCTTTCCTCTAATCTCCTTTGCCGACCTAAGTCTCGACGAACCCTAGTTCTCTACTAGGCTCTTTTCTTCATTCTCTCTATATTCTCCTTCTCTCTATTTAGGTTAGAATAGAGTTACGTAAAGGTTCCTCTCTTCTCTCACTTATATAGTGAAAGCTACAAAATTTCACATACATATACTAAGTGTGTTTATGAGTTTTAATTTGGTTTCCTTGTGAGACACTAATACTTGTGAAACACATATTATTGCATGGTATGTGATGTGTATGTTTTTTTTTTCTCAAATCTGGGGTTATGACATTCACTCCACCTTAAAAAATTTTCACCCCACAAAAACAAAGAATATTATATTCAACACAAAGAATCATTCGTAACACAATCCATATCAATCATAATTTAAATTTGCAAAGATATGGTTCAACCCTGCATCATACCGCATGGGGAATTTTCTTTGCCAATCTACACCAAATGAGAACACTCATATCTATCATCTTAATTATTTGATACATATTTATCATCTACAAGCAAAACTTTGTGACATTCATGTCACGATAGTTTAAGAAAATTTTAACCTATTATACGAAATTTGTCACAATTTTTTTTATTTTTATTTATTTTTATAATGATTACATTGAAGATCACAAAACACAAAACAACAACCAACAAGAAAGAGGAGGACCTAATCGTCACTCTACTCATACTCTTCATCATCCTCCTCATCCTCCTCATCATCATCGTCGTCCTCATCATCCACATCTCGGCATACCACCCCGTGGCGGCACCCATCGTAGTGCTCCTGCAGCGAGCTAGATGTTCCAAAATAGCGCCTCATGGCACTAACGCGCATTGTAGGCTGCGGTATGCATGGCCCATGAGGTCTATGAGTAGCGCCCTGGAACCTCTCGATGCAACCTGATCTCCGCCTGTTGGAGGATCTCTTGCATCATGTTGGCGTCGGTGGTAGGTATGGAAGATGAAGTAGAGGGAGAAGGTGTCTGCCGGTGTTGATGGGTGTTGTCGGAGATTTCGATCTCTCTTCTTGTTGATACTAGTGGAGGCTTTTAAATTTCGTTAAACTCGGCGAGGTATGGGATGATGTTGTCGGTGAGCGATTTCATTTGTTTTGATTTGATCCTAAATCCTCCTTCCCATGTCGTGATTCAAGAGCCTGGAAATCAAACGAGCATATGGGTAATCGGTTTATTGGTGGAGAATAGCACCCTTAGGTTTCTTTTGTGGGCATGGACCATGCCCTTGATGACCATACCATCGGTGCGTTAAACCACCTATTGAAAGCGGTGTGTAGAGCCCAAAACGCATCTCGGCGTTCTTGGTCATGGCCGTTGGATGTATATTCTTCTTAAAATAATATCTAGCCACATGCGTGGCGGTAATTGCGGGTGATTGATGATGGTGTCGAGTGGGACATACCGTAATGTCGGCGATGAATGATAGGGAAACCTACGTTCCTAAAAAAGGTGGTAGAGATGAGGGGTTTGGTGTAGGTGTTGGGGCAATGTATGACATGAGGAGACATATCGCCAAAAAATCATTCCATCGATGGTACGAGTATGGATAGAGTCTCAATTTGTCTTTAGTGTTTGATAAAATAATTTCACGAGCCTCGATAGTACCGATCTCCAAAAGGGTAAAGGGTCTGGTCGCCGTTGTTTGTAAGAAAATCCGAGGTCCACTGGGTGGACGCCGGATCCCCAAAGAGGGATGGATCTCCCATTCGTTTTCAAAATTTCGATCCCCACCATCATCTTAATTGTATTGGGGTAGGATGATGGTTGAGAGGTTTGAGGCGCTTGTTGCGCGGAGGAGTCGCCATCCGCTTTGGTCGTTCAAACCGAGGTCATTTAGTATAAATAAGGTTGAAAAGAAAACTTAGAGGTAGATTTTACCTAAGAGTAGTCTTATCGGATCGGATTGTCCAAATCGTGAAGATGAAATAGGAAGTTTGTCTCTTCTCCTTATATTCGAAGATGAACAGCGCCGGTCTCGCCTTATAGTTCCGCCGGCGGTCAAAATGTTCTCTCAGCGAGGAAGAAATTATATCGCCTTCGAGCGGTTAGGAAATGCATCGCTGAGTGGAAATACCTCGCCGATTTAATCGCTCGCCGAGAGGAAGTGTGATTTTATGTATTCGTGGTCATAAGTTCGCTCGGCGAGACTAGAAACATTTTTTTTATTTTTTATATATATATATATATATATATATATATATATATAAAGTTCAACGAAAAGTGGTTCAATCATTGCTTGGAGTCAATATATATATATATATATATATATATATATAATTTAATCTTTCAAAAAAATATATATATATATAGACTTCATACTACCCGCAATCACATATTCTCAATTTGAATAAAACTATTCAGTTGGCAATTTCGAACAATTTGGGATATTGTTCTCTAACATCCGCCTCACGTTCCCATGTTGCTTCTTCGATCGGATGGTTCTTCCATCGAACAAGCACTAAGGGAATAACTTTTGTTCGCAACACATGTTCTTTTCGATCTAAAATTCCCACCGGCTCTTCAATCATGGTCATATCTTCATGCATTTTAACGATGATTGGTCGAAAGACGTGATCGTGGTCATTGAGATATTTTCTAAGCATAGACACGGAATACATTGTGTACCGATCAAACAATGGTGGCAATCCAATGCGGTAGGCTACTTACTCGACCCAAAACTTCAAATGGTCCAAGATAGCGGGACTTAGTTTCCTCTCTTCCAAATCTCATCACCCCTTCATCGGTGATACTTTCACGAACACATGTTCACCCACCTTAAAGTCTACGCTAGTCCGCTTGATGTGATAACTTTTCTGCCGCTGAGCCGCCTTTAGTCTTCCCCTGATCATGTGGACAATAGCCGCGTTATCTTCAAGTAGCTCGGGTCCCAAAACAAATTTCCCGCCAATTTCCTCCCTTGATTGGCGATTTGCATTCTTCGTATAAGGCTTCATACGGTGCCATCGATCTGGAAAACTATTATTATATGCGAACTCAATCAATGGTAGGTGTTGATCCCACGATCCTTGTAATTCTAACATACATGCCCTAAGCATGTCTTCAATGACTTGATTGACCCTTTTAGTCTGTCCGTCGGTCTGTGGGTGAAACGCCGTACTAAAATCTAGCCTAGTTCCCATTCCTTCTTGAAATTTTTTCCAAAACTTTGATGGGTATAATGGGTCCCGGTCTAAAACAATGCTACTTGGAATCCCATGTAAACGGACGATCTCTTTCATATAGAGCTCTGCTAGTCTTCCCGCCGTATACATCGTATTGTAAGGCAAGAAGTGTGCTGACTTAGTCAATCGATCGACTACTACCCAAATGGCATTATGCTTCCTTGCGTCATGTAGACCGACTATGAAATCCATGGAGATAGATTCTACTTCCATTCCGTATGGGTAGAGGCATGAATAGGCCCGAGGGTGTCTATGATCGATTTTCACTTGTTGGCATCGCCAAACATCGCGACACGCATCGCCACATCTTGTTTCAAGCCTCTCCACCAGAATTCTTTTTCAGATCTTGATACATCTTTGTGCTTCCTGTGGATATAGCTTGACTTGTGAGATTCATCAAGAATCGTTCACCGTAATTCGGCATTATCCGAATGCAAAGTCGCCTTGAATACTAAGGAACCATCCTCTTGATTGAAAACTCGAGGTAATACCTTGATTACATTTTGATGTATCCTTGTTAGAATCAGGTCTTTCATCTGTAGTTCTCGTATGTGTTCGAATATCACTGGCTTCACTGATATGTTGGCTAAGAAGGCTCCTGTGGCTTGTGGTTGTATGTCTGTGCCACACAACACCAGATCTTCCAACAACTTCCATCGATGTATACCCGAAATTAGTCTAGCCAGTTGGGCCGAACTCTTTCGACTCAAGGCGTCGGCCACTACGTTAGCTTTGCCTGGATGGTACTGTATAGAACAGTCGTAATCCTTGAGGAATTCCATCCACCTTCGCTACCTCATATTCAGTTCCTTCTGTGTAAACAGGTATCTGAGGCTTTTATGGTTAGTGAAAATTTCAAATGTTTCTCCGTATAAATAATGTTGCCATATCTTTAATGCGAATATGACTGCTGCTAGTTCCAGATCGTGTATTGGGTAGTTCCTTTCGTGCTCTTTCAATTGTCTGGAGCAGTAAGCTATCACCTTTTTATATTGATTTAGTACACAACCCAACCCGTTATACGAAGCATCACTATAAACCGCTGAATCCTCCCGATGGAATGGCTAACACTGGAGCTGAGGTGAGTCTCTTCTTGAGTTCTTGAAAGCTCTTCTCACACGCCTCACTCCACTCAAATCTTGAGTCCTTTCTTGTAAGTCTCGTAAGAGGTCCTGATATTTTTGAAAACCCCTCGACGAAACGTCGATAATAACCTGCCAGTCCGAGGAAACTTCGGAAGTCTGTCATAGTTTTTGGTTGCTCCCAGTTCACTACCACCTCGATCTTAGCGGGATCTACTGTGACACCATGCTTTGAGACGACATGTCCCAAAAAGCTAACCTCTTCTAGCCAAAACTCACATTTGCTGAGCTTGGCGTATAATTGGTGTTCACGCAAGGTTTGTAGAGCGACTCGTAAGTGTTCTTCATGCTCCGTCTTCGATTTTGAGTAAATCAGGATGTCATCAACAAACACTACAACGCAGGAGTCTAGGTGTGGTTTAAACACCCGATTCATCAAGTCCATAAACGACGCTGGTGCGTTCGTCAGTCCGAATGGCATCACTAAAAATTCATAGTGTCCATACCGTGTTCTAAATGCCGTTTTCTAAATGTCCTCGGCCCTGACTCTTAACTGATGGTATCCAGATCTTAGATCGATCTTGGAAAAATGTTTTGCACCCTGCAATTGGTCGAATAAGTCATCTATTCTTGGCAACGGATATCGATTCTTCACCGTGACTTTGTTCAATTGGCGATAGTCGATGCACAACCGCATTGACCCATCTTTCTTTTTCACAAACAACACTGGTGCTCCCCACGGAGACACACTTGGTCGTATGAATCTCTTGTCCATGAGCTCTTGCAGTTGTTCTTTCAACTCTTTCAACTCGTAGGGCCATTCTATAAGGTGCCTTTTGAAAGTTTCTTCCTCGGTGCTAAGTCAATCACAAATTCTACTTCTCTTTCTGGAGGTAATCCTGGCAATTCTTCTGGGAATACATCTGGGAATTCTCGCACTACTGCTATCTCAGAGATAATATTCTTTTCTTCTTTATCTTCCTTCAAAAATGCCAAATAACCACTACACTTTCTCATCAAACGCTCGCCGATCAGATATGAGTGGTACTTGTGTCGATCTCTCCTCGAAATCAAACGATCTCCTCGTGTTAGGCATTTGAAATGACAACCACTTTATCCTTGCAATCCACCGTTGCAATGGTGGACAACCAATCCATGCCAAGGATCATCAAATCCTTGCATGTCCAACCATATTAAATTTCCTTCGTGGGAGACATAGTGATCCCGAATGCTTACTACTACCGATTTGCGACTAACTCCGTGTCCACTAATTCTCCTGTGGGATGGACACCGATAACACAAAGTCGCTTCGAATAATCTTCATCCTTTGCAAATCTAGGGTGATGAAAGAGTGGTAGACCTCGGTCTATCAAAGATCACAAGGCCATGTGCTACGAGCACCTTTCATAAATCAACGCCTACAATGCATGCATACGCATACAACATATACAATATACTTTATTTAGAATTTTTTTCTAAGTTTAATAACGCTTATATAGATATTTATCCTAATGAAATTCCATTCTTATCTAGAGTTGTATTGCAACCGAAATTCTTTATTTTAAAGGAGATCTCACCTTGGATGATGTCGTGTACACTCCACGCCTCAGGCGAATCACAGAGGGCTCTCCCTCGAACAATGTGCTTTCAGATTGAATAGGTTGTGGCATGGAAGTTGGAGCCGTCTTTCTTTAAGCTGTCTCAATCATGTGGCCTATCTTGCCACACTTGAAAAACACTCGCATTCCCTGCCTACAATCCACTGTTTTGTGGGACTTGCCACATTTTGCACAAGTTTCCCTTGGTGAAGAAGTAGCAGCTCTCGAAAAACCTTGTGGAGTTGTAGCCCTGTTGGAAAAAGTAGGTCCTTGATACCTCATCGGTCTCCCTGATGCCAGCAACGGATAATTTTGATGAGTAGGTTGTTGTGCAGCTCTCCCATACCCTGTCTGGAATGACTGTTTCTGATTTGGTGCTACAAACCTCGGTTTCTTATAGATTCATAACTCCCGTCTGCTTAGATCAATGCTTTCTCTACCTTGATGTTCCCTCTGACGGTATCGGTTATTGTTTTCTTCCTCAACTACCAATGCCTTACTCATTACTTCTCCATAAGTTTTCAGCTGGAAGGGCGCAACCCCTCCTCGGATGTCTGACCTTAAGCCCTGTTGGAACCTCTTCGCTTTCATCACGTCTGAGATTACGTAGTTTGGGGCGAAGCGTGCCAGCCTCATGAACTCCACTCCATACTCTCTCATGGTCATTCTTCCCTGTGCTAGTTGTAAAAATTGGGTCTCCATCTGATTTCTCACAACTTCAGGGAAATATTGTTTATTGAATTCTTCTACAAATTCATCCCAAGTCCACGATACATCTGGAGTTTCTTGTGCTCTCGTTCGTGAAACTGATTTCCACCACGGTCCAGCTTCTCCATCTAACATATATGCTGCCCAACGGACGCTCTCATCCTCCGTGCATGTCAGTACGCTGAACACCTTCTCCATTTCTCCCAACCAGTTTTCGGCGGCCATCGTGTCCGCCTGTCCTGAAAAGTTGGGAGGTCTCATTCTTCTGAACTCGGTGAATGCTGAAGCCACTGAAGGTGTAAGTCCTACTGGAGGGGTAGGTGTTCGTTGTGGTTACGTCTTGTCTTCGCGCCAAGGACGCTGCTTGTTGTGCCATGGCAGTTGCCATGGTCTCCATTGTGTGCATCATTCTCTGACGCTCTTCTCTTTCTTCATTTCGTTCTCTCACCCTATCTTGCTGCCTCTGATCTCTATCCTGTCTATCTAGATCTTGCTCCTCTGCTTGATTTTGGTTTCTTCCCTGACCACTGCTATCGGGAATCTCCCTGTTTCCCAACGGCACTCTGTTTGTAGGTGAGACGAACCCATCTCTACTGCGCAAATTCCTATCATGACCACCCCTGGGTCGGCCTCTCCCTCTAGGAAACATAACGGTCTGCATGAGAATTCATAATCTCATTAGCAGAAGTCCCTATATTCTGACGATATGATAGTCAGAACCCTGGAAAGAAAGGCTTTGATACCAACTGTGACAGCCCAAAATTCAGCATCCCGAAATCCGTGCCATCAGCACGACCTTCAAGGCCGTGCCCTGGGTCCTTTACAACACATTGATATATACAAGCCAAAACTGAAATTGAAGCACACGTAGCTACCCTAAATCGAAATCTCAAAATAATATATTTGGTCTCGTATATCGTCCTTGTCCCATGCCAATTCATGGACATAAGGACATACCAAAAAGTTAAATGATAATTATTCATCCTAGATGTTTTATCAAGAGACAGAAATTAAAGCATTTGAAATAAAGAGGCTCGATATACCAATCCATACATAGTACTCTCTCAACTCACTCTCAGAGTATCCAGTGGGTTTCCTAGAAGAATTCCTCAGGAGGAGGTTCTGACTCTTCTGTGGCCACGAACACCGAGGCCCTTGGATTAACTTCTCCCGAAGTCTTTGCTGCCGCAAGTCCTAGACCTGCGACGTATAGTCTAAGGGGTGAGCTACATCCTAGCTCCGTAGGGAAAACAAAAGAACATATAGATCATCCTTCACACATATGTCAGTAACCTAACCAGCATAGAATTTTCAAGAAATCACTTATGTACAACAATTTGAGTAACAGGAATAACCCAATGGTTCCGACCAATACTTAGCATATTTTTGTTTATTCTCCTTATAAGTTTGGTTGTGAATTTGGCCTAATCACTTAAATCTTAACTTAAGTAGTCCTCGAGCAATATAGCATCGAGCCCCGATGGAATACCCGCCATCGTCGTCTAACTAGACAGTTGTTATATGTATTCCCTGGGAATACTGCCCGAGCCCCTTTCTCATAGGCGGCGGGGTCTATTCTCAATCTACATCCCTGGGATGTGTTATAAATGTACGGATTGGCCGCCGTACCGGTCACGGATATCCTGCCGAGTCAGTCGTGGGTATCCCGCCACGTCGGTGGGGTATTCTAATCAACCTTAAATAATAAAAATATCAATGTGCTTTACATATAGTTATTCACCGTGATTGTGCTAAATATATTACATTAGGCCTTATCACGTTACCTTTGTTTCTCTGTTTGTTTTCTTACGCATCCCTGGGATGCCACTTGCTTCTATTTTATTTCTCGTCCCCTGGGGACCTCAGGATTTTTCCACATTGTAACACACACACACACCCTTATCATGAGGGTTTATGGAATATACACTATTTACATAGACTATACTACGCATATGAGTTCACAGAATAATGCACATGTTTCGAGAATATTCCCTACCTCGACGAATCTCAAGGCACGCCTGTTCGTGGAGGGTTATACTGCATCAACCTACATTTAAAAAATAGTTTTAGAATGATCTAAGGTCATTGGGGTGTATGACTCCCAAGTTTCTTATATTAGAAAACCAAGATCTGAGTGGTCACCAGACCTCGCTCGCGCGGCTAATTATCCTCGCCCGAGCGGTCACTTGCCCCCGCTCGACCGGCCTCTTGACCTCGCTCGAGCGGTTAAATCGAGGTCGCTCGAGCGGTTAAATCGAACTTTCAAAATATGACCGTGGACCCTCGCTCGAGCGAGCTCCCCTTTAGTTTTTAAGGATCGCTCGAGTGAGCCCAGAGTCATATTTTTCTCTGCTCATCCTCGCTCGGCGAGCCTTTTAGACCGCCGCGAGGAACAATGATTTGTCCCTCGATCATCGAGAACAATTTCCATCTCTTTTTTTTTTTTTTCCCTAATCTCATACAAGCACATTTATCCAACATCTTTCCTACTATTCAAAACATTCCTAGGCATATATCATGTTTTTAACGTACCTCTGACGATGAATCACGCCTTGCGATTTATGATTTGAATATCTACTAGGCTATCCGGCCTCCCTGGTTCTTCCTCCCGTCCTTTCCTCTAATCTCCTTTGCCGACCTAAGTCTCGACGAACCCTAGTTCTCTACTAGGCTCTTTTCTTCATTCTCTCTATATTCTCCTTCTCTCTATTTAGGTTAGAATAGAGTTACGTAAAGGTTCCTCTCTTTCTCTCTTTCACTTTTATATCTATAAGTTAGGGATATACTAGTGTGTTTCCCATGTACACACTTAATGTGTTTTGGGTCGTTTTGGTCTCCTTGTGAAACACATATACCTATGTGTGTATGCGTGCCGTGCACTCATCTCAAAAATCTGCGGTTGTGACAGTCATAGTGCAGAAATCCACCCTAAATTGCTCTACAAGAAGGTCCATCTCTCACCACAACTCTAACCCAACTATGGCACACAGAAGGGCCCCACACCAATGCCCACTTGGGGTAGGTAACAACAACAAAGTAGCTTTGAGAAAAGGAAAGACAGGCTGAAAACAGCTTGTCGATAGGTTATTACAACCTATCGATAGGATCTGAGAGCTGAAAAAGGAAGAAATCGTGAAGATGGGGAGAATTCGACAGGATCTAAAACCTATCGCGCAGTCGGAAACAACAAGGGAGCATCCTATCGAATGGTTGCCTGAGCTTGAATAGAACCTATCGAAAAGTCTAAGAACCTATCAAAATCCATTGCGCAAGAGCTCAACCTGTCGAAAGGATCCTTCAACCTATTGAAAGCATCAAATGAAGGCTGCAGATGATGAAGCTCTAATTGCAGGATTCAACCTATCGGAACCTTTTGATAGGATCCTGAATTCTAGCGAAAGGACTAAAGTACTTGATTTCAACCTATCAAAATCGATCTAAATACTTCCTAGAAAAGATGTTGTGCACACGTGGCGAGTTGGTGACCTGCTGCACGCAAACTGAGGCACCTTGGTGACCGGCACAAGGCTTCTAAAAGTTCCATGGGAAACCCTAATCGACCCACGTGCTCTTCGCCAACTCTAACGAACTAAAGAGCCTTCTAGAAAGGGAATAAAGGTGGGAATAACATGATTATTCTGAAAGCTGTAATTGGCAGGAAAAACTAGATATGAGGCTGAAGGAGAAAGCTATAAGAAGAGAGGAAGTCGTCTGAAAAAGGGGATCAATTCTGGAAACCAAAGCTTACAGCAAAATTCTCTAATTCTTTCCTTTAGTCCAACTATGGTTGGTTAATTTCTTGAGAGCAGCAAAGGGTGGGGAGTCTGAGAGTGTTATTGAGGGTTAGATGATGCCCAGACTGCAAATCTGAGGACTTTTCATTGTATGGTCAGTTTAATTCAATGTAATGTTGGTTTAATTATTGTAATTAGATCTGTAGTTCCTTTGGTTTCATTTGGTGCTTGATCGGCTTTGTGTAGATGAGAATAGCTCACCCACTCAACTGGTAGACCTCTTGGATGCCATTTAATCTCCCTAGATCTAGTGCTCCTGTAATTTCCTGTGCCTGTGGCCTGGTAATTGCAGCATTTGTAGTGGTTATAATGCTCTAATTGAAACCTTTGACTTGAAGGAAATCCCTAGGATGATCTGTGACCATTAAAGTGGACAGATCATAGCCTTAAGATCAATTCAAACCTTTGGTCTAAATTCGATTCTTCTACTTAAATCCTTTGATTAAGAGGAAGTCTATGGGATGATCTGTGACCATTAAAGTAGATAGATCATACCCTTAAGATCAATTCAAGCCTTTGGTTTAGAGTAGATTCTTCTACCCTGCAGCTGTGCCTATGGCCAGATGAGGGATTGGTGTGCTCTAAACTCTCTGTAACCCTTGCAGCTCAACCTAATTGCAGTAAGACCTAACTCCAAGCTGCTTCTCCCCATTTTCTGTGTTTAATTCCCCCTCACTGTAAGATCTGTACTCTGGATTTAATCCTAACATCCATTTCTGCAATCTTACTTATTTTTGTAGTTTAATTTAGAAGTGACAACCCCTTAAACCTCTCCTCTTTCTTTTACTGTTTTAGCATTAGGAAGGGTGCCAGATCTACCACAGATCTGGAGATTTGCCTAGTTTTGACACACATTTCCCTCTGGACATTCCCTTACTTTTTTTCAAACCTTGCTGCAATAGGCCCTGAATACTTAAAGGACTGTGTGTGAGCTTGCCTTGGTGAGTGCCATCCATAAACTCTTTAATTGTCTGATTTTAAACCCCTTTTTGAATGCAAGGCAGGATCCCAACAAGTTTTTAGCGCCGCTTTCGGGGATCTGTGTGGTTAATTTTGGTAGATCTAAGTTTGTTTTAGTATAGATTGTAAAATTTGCAATAGATTGTTTAGTTTTTCACTAACTGCTGTTAACAATTTCTGTTGTTTTAGAGTAGTTTTTATTATTTTTAACAGATTGGAAGATGTGTCTAAGGAGGTGCATTGTGCTAGAGGTTGTGTTAAAGTTTGCATTCCTCTACTCCTATTTTTATAATCTATGGATTTGTAGATTTGTGAATTAATTGTGTTGATTCCTGATTGTTGTGTTAAATTGGCTTTGCATTTTGTGTGCATTAAGATTGTGAGTGGTGTATGTTTGGAAGGAGAACTCTGAATCCTCAGATTGTTCCATTAAATCCAGAGGTTGAAAGACTCCTTAGGACTAAACAAATTTCACCCAAATCTGTTGCATCTGGACTTGCTAAAATGGGTGAGCAACAGCAACCTAGAACCTTGAAGGAATTCAATGCACCAGGGGTTTACAATTCTCCCTCCTGCATTCAATTTGTTGCTGCTTAAGGGAACTATGAGATCAAATCTTCCATAATCCAAATGCTACCCTCATTCAATGGCCTGACCAAAGAAGACCCATATAAATACATTGATGAATTTTTAGGACTGTGCACTACATTCAATATTGTAGGTTTGGGGGAGGAAGCAACCAGGATGAGACTCTTTCCTTTTTCATTAAAGGATTAAGCTAGGACCTAGTTGTCAATGCTGCCACCCAACAGTATTCAGTCCTGGAGTGACCTTCAATGTCAGTTTTTGGCCAAGTTTTTTCCCATGTCCAAGACAAGCCAGTTGAGGAATGGCATTATGTCATTTGCTCAAGATCCAATTGAGGATTTTCACCAATCTTGGGAGAGATTCAAAGAACTCCTGAAGAAATGTTCCCATCATCAAATCCCTAAATGATAACTTGTCCAAAGTTTCTATCAAGGGATTGACTCTAAAAGCAGGGATATGGTCGATGCCTCTTGTGGTGGTACTTACCCCCATAAAACTGCTGAGGAGGCTTGAGAGTTGTTTGACATTATCAGTGAGAACTCCATGCAGAGAGAGACATTGTCCAGGGATTTAGACACTCCTAGACTGGTGAAAGAAAATACCACAAGAGGAAAATTGTATGAGGTAAGTGGACACAATGATTTGAAAAGGAAAGTGGACAGTTTGACCCAGAAATTTGATAAGCTCATGGGAGCAATAAAGTCACCACGGCTACTAAAGTGGAGGAGGCATGTGTTATATGCTAGTCCCCCACTCACTCCCTTGAGGAATGCCCCTTAGCTGTTCAATTTCCAAACTTTGTGATGGAGCATGTAGCTGCCACCCAGTCTTTTGGGCAACAACCTACTGCTGGTTATCAATGGAGAAACAACCCCAACTTGAGGTGAAGACAAGATGGTTTTAAAAAACCACCAGCAGCAGCCACAACAGTCTATGCCTTACAAAAATGCTCAGCCACACCATCAGAATTACTTCCCAAGCCCTCAATACCAACAGCCTATGGCTCAGCCTATGCAGCAATCTGCACCCCCTCCAGCTACTAGATCCCTTTCTTTTGAGGAACAAGTTTTGGCTTCATTACAGAACTTAGGACCCTTGTCTCAAACTGCGCACTCTCATAGCCAAAGCATTAAAAAGATAGAAGATCATCTTGGTCAGCTATCTAATGCTTTAGCCAAGAGAGAGGAAGGGAGGTTGCCTAGCCAACCCATGGATAACCCAAGGAGACAATATGTGGTAGGTGAGGTTTCTTCTTCCCATGAGGAGGCCAAATCTGTCACCACATTAAGAAGTGGAAGGTTGGTAGACAATCAAATAGGTTGTGTTCCTTTGAAAAATTCAGAAAAAGAAAGAGAAGTGGTCATGGAGAAGGAACAGCAGGAGCAACCCATGGTGAATAAGAAGGATAATGGTGATCCTCAAGAAAATAAAAAAATCAAAAAAAGAGACCATGAGTTGGATAAGGTTGCAAATGAGGGAGCAGTCCCACATTTGTCATTTCCTAGGGCAATGCAAGCACCTTCTCCTTTTGATAAAGGACATGCCAAAATAGAGGAAATGATGGAAATTTTTAAGCAAGTAAAGATTAACCTACCTCTCCTTGATGCAAGCAAGATGGTCCCAGCCTATGCCAAGTTTTTAAAAGACTTTTGCACCCACAAAAGACAATTAATGATACATCTGTCCAAGAAAGTTTTTTCAGCAGAAAAAGTGCAACAAATACTGACTATTACAACCCCAACAAACCTCCAAGACCCTGAAGTCCCCACTATCCCCTGCATCATTGGGGATCATATCATTGAAAAAGCCTTGTTAGATCTAGGAGCTAGTGTGAATTTGCTTCCATATTCAGTATATGAGAAGCTGGGCTTAGGAGAGTTGAAGCCCACACATGTAGTCTTACAACTGGCTGAAAAATTTGAAAGGAAGCCTGTGGGGATCATTGAAAATGTTTTGGTTGGAGTTGACAAATTCTTTTATCCTGCTGATTTTTTGGTGCTGGACATTGAGCCTAGCAAGTGTGCTACTTCCATACCTGTGATCTTAGGTAGGCCCTTTTTGGCCACTGCTAATGCTTGTATACAATGTAGATCAGGGGTCATGAAAGTATCTTTTGGTAACATGAAAGTCAAGTTGAACGTGTACAATGCAACCCATCAACCCCACTTAGAAAATGAGGACTATTTTATCATTGATGCGCTGGATGAGTTTATGCAAGAAACTCTGCCTCAACTGTTGCATGGTACTGATTTGTTTAATACTTTTGACAAGATATGGAATGAAACTATGGAAAAGAAAGCTCTCACACCTGAGCTGGAGCAAGTGAAAAATGCCAATTCTGAAGCAGAGCCAGCAAAGCATCACCCATGGACTCCTGCTTTATTACCCCTTCCACCACCTTCTAAGGAACCCTATTGCCTTCACTTATCAGTCCCCTTGATGTGGAGTTGAAGCAACTCCCAAAATCTTTTAAATATGCCTTTTTAGGGGCCAATCACAAACTATCAGTGATAATTTCTTCTTCCCTCACTCTTGAGCAGGAAGAAGAATTGCATTGTGTGCTAAAAGGGGGTATAAGAGAGCAATAGGGTGGACTATTGTAGATTTGGGAGAGATAAATCCAGCAGTGTGCATGCACAAAATCCATCTTGAAGAAGGTTTTAAACCTTCAAGAGAGATGCAAAGGAAGCTCAACCCACACATGCAGGAAGCTGTAATGAAGGAAGTAGTTAAACTCCTTGATGCTAGGGTCATTTACCCCATCTCAGATTCTCAATGGGTGGCACCTATTCAGGTGGTGCCCAAGAAATCTGGGATCACAGTCGTTCAAGTAGACTCAGGTGAGCTGATTCAAACTAGACAGACCACTGGTTGGAGGGTATACATAGACTATCGCAAGCTCAATGAGAAAACCAGCAAAGATCACTTTCCATTGCCCTTTATAGACCAGATCTTAGATAAGTTGGCAGATAAGGCTTTTTACTATTTTCTTGATGGTTATTCAGGATACAACCAGATTCCTCTTTATCCTCAGGATCAAGAAAAATCCACATTCACTTGTTCATTTGGAACCTTTGCATACAAAAGGATGCCATTTGAACTATGTAATGCACCTGCCACTTTTTAAAGATGCATGTATTCTATCTTTTCTGACATGATTGATAAGTTTTTAGAGATTTTTATGGATAATTTCTCTATTTTTGGGGATGATTTTAGCCAATGCCTACACCATCTCAGCCTTGTGCTGCAAAGGTGTGAGGAGACCAACCAGGTTCTGAGTTGGGAAAAGAGTCATTTCATAGGGACTCAAGGAACTGCCCTAGGACATGTTGTTTTCCAAAGAGGAATAGAGGTTGATCAAGCTAAAATTGATCTAATAGCACATTTGCCCCCTCCCAAAACTGTCAAACAAGTCAAGTCATTCTTGGGCCATGCTGGTTTCTACAGGAGGTTCTTCAAAGACTTCAGTAAAATTTCCAAGCCTCTTTGCCACTTGATGTGCCAAGAGGTTCCATTTGTGTTCAATGATGAAGGTCTGGCTGCTTTTGAACTTTTGAAAACCTATTTGACTATTGCTCCTATATTACAAGCTCCTGATTTTTCTCTGCCATTTGAGCTTATGTGTGATGCATCAGACTTTGCCATTGGTTCAGTGCTGGGACAAAGGAGAGACAAAGCACCATGTGTGGTGGCTTATGCTAGTAGATCAATGGTTGATTCTCAATTGAATTACACCATGACTGGAAAGGAGCTGCTAGCCGTTGTATTTGCTTTAGAAAAGTTTAGATCATATGTGTTGGGATCCAAGATCACTATATTCACTGACCATTCAGCCTTAAAATACCTCTTGTCTAAGAAGGAGGCCAAAGCTAGACTAATTAGATGGATTCTTCTTTTGCAGGAATTCAATTTGGAAATCAAAGACAAGAGGGGGGTTGAAAATATGGTTGCAGACCACTTATAAAGGATTACAGATGCTGGAATAGAGAGCTTGCCCATCAATGACTCCTTCCCAAATGAGTAGCTTTTTGCTGTGGAGATAAGTATGCCCTGGTTTGCCAATATAGTAAACTATCTGGTTGTGGGAAGGATACCCCCACATTGGAGTAAGGATGATCGAAGTCTGTTCTTTTCACATATTTGATATTACATGTGGGAGGATCCTGATCTCTTTATGTATTGTGGAGACCAGGTGATAAAAAAGATGTATACCTGAAACTGAGTTCAAAAATATTCTAACCATGTGTCATGAACAGGCTTGTGGGGGCATGGATGTGGATTGGGAGAATGGTTTTGGGTTTGTCTTGAATGTGGATGGGAAAGGTGTTGGATTTGGCATGGGCATGGTTTGGGCAAAAGATGGGGAGTTGGGGATTGGACTTTGGATGTTTTGGGAGGTAGCGGTTGGAAAAATGTGGGCGCCAAATGGGCCGGTAAGGGTAAAGGGTGATTGGGTGAGGGGGATGGATGTGGAAATGTCTCCCGAATGGGAGTGAGTTAGAGAGTGTGGCAGGGATGAGTCAGGATCGGTGTAAGCCGGGTCCACTACCTACGACATTTTACGGGAACAGGTTGGGTAAGGGTGCCTTGGATAAGGCCCAAAAATCCTCCTCCTTCTTCTCCTATGGGATGACGGAGGACAAGATGACGCCATTGTGCTGGCACCACAAAGATTTTATTTTTAGGTTTTGATTTGATTTTTATTTTTAAATTTTTGGAGAAAATTTTATAAAACAAAGGTTCCGAGGCCTTGGAATTCCCTTCTCGGGTGGCTTTCATACCCTAACTTGAGACCTGAGGTGACGACTCCGACACACTTCGAAAGAATCAAAGGAGGACCTTTGATCTATTGAAGGCATGGAAACCAAGGCAAACAACCCGATTCCCCAGAATGAGCCAAAAAGAAGTTGCCTTCCTTTGACCAGTGGGAGCGTATTGGGTGTCGGAGATGGCGGGGCCCAAACAGAGGTACTAAACATACTAATCGGGGGACTCGGGAGATTGGAAAGCTTTAGATTTTGGGCTGCTAATGTCTAGGTAAGCCTAGCGCAACTATACATGTGCCGAGGTAGCAGGGCCCTTTTTACACTGGCGCAACTACTAGTTGTGCCAAGGTAAAAGTGGAGAATTTAAAGCTGGCGCAACTATTAGTTGCGCCAGTTATAATTTCTTGATTTTTTTTCTGGCGCAACTAATACTTGCGCCAGGCAAAAATGATGCTCCAGAGTTTATGACAGCAGGGAACAGCAGCATGAAAATGGGTATTTTTTTTTTAGATTTTGTGGAAGCTAGGCTTTCGAGAACTGAGCTATTTTTATGATCGGTTCTCTCCTCACCACACCTAAAGGGTTTAAGTCTGGTATAACTCTGGCGCTATTTTTATGATCGGGAACTGAGCTATTTTTATGATTGGGAACCCACCCATTATACCTCTGGCACAAGCACCTTCTCAGATACTAGGTGGGCTGGGACTTTTCTGGATCATCACCACTAGGGGCTGCCGCCAAACTAAGACTCGGGTGGTTGTATGTGTGCCTAAACCCAACCCTTTAAAAATCTACCCTGTAAAAACAAGTTAATTAAGCTCCCTATTCTTGGTTCAATTTTAATTTTTTCAGAACTCTTTTTTTTTATGGAGGTTTTCTTTAGTTCACAGACCGGGGGTGATGACCCCGTGCCGCCACTACGGGCCTACGTCGACTGTCGGGATATGCTTGCATAAGTTGGCCCGCCAATCGGTTAAGGCACTTTAAATGACAGAAAATTAAAGAAATTGAAAGACAATGCTAAAGTAGGCCTGCCAATCGGCTAAGGCACCTAAAATGATGGGACTGTAAGAAAAAGAAAGACAATGCGCAAGTAAGCCCACCGATCGGCTAAGGCATGTAAATGACGAAAAAGTAGGGGTGAGAAAATAAAAAAACAACGAAAAAAATGGCAAAAAGGTTAGTAAAATAAAAAGAAATGATCAAATTTCAAGGAGAAGCTCTAAAAGTTATCCCCAGCAGAGTCGCCATCTGTGCAACCGTGTGATTTGTGACGATCCCGTCGTGGCGATGCGCTCGCTAACTAAAAAATATGCAGTCGCCACCCGAAGCTTTTGGTGTCCCGGGATACCTATATCATTTTTATAAGCACCGAAGTGCCACAAATATGACTCTGAATCCAGTCCACACCAAAGGCTCTTGGGTAGGGGCTTCGATTATCGATCGGGAAGGTGTTAGGCACCCGATCAACCCGCTTATCGCGGTCTCTACTAATGGCCACAACAAAAATAAAGTAAAAGAAAAGAAAATGATTTCCTCTTGCCCAGATGGGCCTTAAATCCTATTTGTGCCCCTCCGTTCCTATCAAAAATTCGACGGCGTAACGGCACAAATGGGAGGATGAGAAATGCTAAAAGGAGATATGAGAAGGAATGGGAGAACCGGAGCCCTCGGGCCCTTGTACCACTATAGGAGAGCCTTGCGTGGCTTGCTTTGATGAGCTTTTGAAGGCCTTGTATGATATGGAATGAGATTCTAACTCATAAGGCTTAAAGCTAAGAGGTAGAGTGAGGGGTCTAGGGGATAGTTGTGCAACCGTGGGATTTTTGACGATCCCGTCACGGCGAAGCGCTAGCCTGCAAAAAATATAGAGTCGCCACCCAGAGCTTTTGGGATCCCAAGAAAACTAGTTCATATTTATGAGCACCGAAGTGCTAAAAATATGACTAAATCCGGTCCACACCAAAGGCTCTTGGGTAGGAGCTTCGGTTATCGATCTGGAAGGTGTTAGGCACTCGATCAACTCGCTTAATGCGGTCTCTACTAATGTCCAACACAAAAATAAGTAAAAGAAAAGAAAATGGCTTCCTCTTGCTCAAATAGGCCTTAGATCCTATTTGTGCCCCTCTGTTCCTACCGAAAATTCGGCGGCATAATGGTGCAAATGGGAGGACGGGAAGAGCTAAGGAAGTGATAGGAGAAGAAAGGGGAGAGCCGAAGCCCTTGGGCCCTTGTAGCACCATAGGAGAGCCTTGCGTTGGCTTGCTTTGATGAGCTTTTGATGCCTTTGTATGATATGAAATAGGATTCTAACTCCTAAAGCTTAATGCTAAGAGGTAGAGTAAGGGGTCTAGGGGGGAACACACACCTAGCCTAAGGGTTTTGGATGCAAGAGTAAGCTTGAAATGAGGTTGGGAGATTCTAGAATTTATGTGAAAATGGTGCACAAACGGGAGGAAGAACTTCTCACTTTGAGCGCTTTCTCTCTTAACTAAATTTCTCAACCCTTAAACCATGGGGAGGGGGGCTCTATTTATCGGAAAAGGGTGGATTAGGAGAGTGTTTAGATGCTAATTAAGGTTCAAAATTAGGTAATCTAGCATATAAGGTTTCCTAGGGTTTCAAGGGTTTAGAGAAGTGTGAAGATGAGCTTTAATGGTGGATGATGGGTTAATGGTTTAGATCACTTATGGGTAGCAAATAGGTGTTAAAAGGGTGCAACAAAGTTATCAAAACAAATCCCAAGGACTGAGGTTGTCAACAAGTCAAACCCTGGCTTTGAAATTCGAGGCAAAAACCAGAGGTCACTGTTCATATGTTTGGCGCAACCATTAGTTGCGCCAGGCAAATGTACAATAAAATAGTTTAGTACAGTAGCCTGGAAGTTGGCTCCGCGAGGGGTGGGGGGACCCATTGATACCTGGCAAATTCTCGGGGAAAATGGCTGGGCACAACTATTAGTTGCGCCAAGCAAATATTCCTCCAAAATGACCTAATGTTAAAATGGTCATAACTTTTACTATAGAACTTCGATTGAGGTGATTTGTATCTTGTTAGAAAGCTGGAGAAGTCCTCTTTCCAATGGTATATAATTCCACTCCTGAAGAGGTTTGTGTAAATTATAGCACTCCTCTTTCCAACCACTACTCGAGAGGGTTTGATACTGATCCAGAAAAGGGTTCTAATGGGTTTGGGAACGTTCCTAAGAGTTTAATACATGCCATAAAAAGCTCGAAAGTGCACCTCCCTCAAAATGTGTTCCGATCGGGCCTTGGGCCGACTTTGGGTGTCTACAGATGCCCCTCTTTGGTATCCGATCAGTAATGGTCAAATGCTAAAGAAAAGAGACATCCGAAGAGGCCCAAGGAATTACTGACGGGTCCGCTGTATTCAGAACAAACTTTAAACATTAGATGAGTAACATGGTGAGAAAATGAAAGCCCTGGATGCCAGGCTAAACATTTGTTTCTCAAGGTAATCGGTCCCCAAGCGCTTAGCGACATTATTGGGCATAACCGAGGTGGAACGAGTTGCGAAATCCCTGTATGCCAGGCCAAACATTCACTTCTCTAGATGATTTGAAGGTATTTGATGGTTAAGATTCATTCTAAATACAACAGCTTCGCAAGTAAGAGGGGTGATCGATCCACATTCAAGATAGGCGCAAAGCAAAAATACGCAAGGCTCCACAATTTGCGTCCAATCCTACAAGGTATTTTATTGCCCCATCTGACTGTTTGTGAGTGCCCCTACTGAAATTAGGGTTTGAGGTCTTTGGGCGAATCAATCGATCTCGAAGTTTATTTAGCATGACTACCTGAGCAGAGCAAATAGACGTCGCAACGCTTGTTGGGAGTACGTGCCATTTTAAAAAATGTGCCCTAGACCCACATGACCTAGTGCATCAAACTTCGAATAATCCTAAATAGATCTAACCAAAATTGGGTGTCTATCAATGGAGACATCCAGTCCTGGTCTCTGCCAACAATGATTTTACACACATTTAACTATGCATAAACATGCACCCATTAGGGGCAATAAGCAACAAAGACGATGGAAGCCCTAACCCGGACCTCCCCGGGTATAATTTACAAGAACAAACAGCCATCCTACGGATACACTTTACAGGGATACCGCTGCCAATACAGGTTTTAAGCCTATAGAAAATGAAGGGGAAATGAACCCTTTTGGATGCATGGTTGCACATAGTTTGATTGATGCGTAATCTCATTCTCAACAAGTTGGTCTCTACCAACGATTATCCTTTTCCAATGGAGTTATCCAGACCTCAAACCCTGTAGGGCGCTCGCCCAGACCGTACAAACTAAGAGTCCACACCTTCGAAAAGTTCTTGAAAAATTTGAAGCTTAAACTCTCACGCTCATATGAATCAAAGATAGAGCGCTTAGCTCAACAATTTAGCAGTGGAATTGTCCTGACCGAAATATTGAGTGTCTGATCATGATTGATACCATTGCTCCTTCTTTGAAGTAGGATCCAGGGATCCAAGGTGAACCAAAGATCTAAGGATATTAGTTTTGCACCGCTGCGTTGCTGATAAAATATTCATATTTTACCGCATTGAAGATATGCATGTGCGTAGCTGTGCATGAAAAGTTCACAGATTTCTTTTTGTCTCTTTGAAAATGATTTTCATTCTCCCCCTTTTTTTTTAATAGACCTGACGTCGGTGGCGGGATGCTTCATCTGATTTGTCCATCGCTAAGAAGTTGCCTGGTTCAAGGCTTTGGATCATGTGATATTCCTACACGTTCTCGAGAAAACGTCAGTCCCTTTTTTGTTTATATAAGTAACAAATGCATCCTGATTAACAGAAGGAGAAACAAACTTTTACTTATATTTTTTCATTTTTAAGATCTATATATATTTTTTGGATTTTTATTTTCAAAGATTTTTTGTTCTTTTTCTTTATTTTTAACATGGAAGTACGATGATGTAACTATGTACATGAGAAAGAGTAGAACTTTTTAGATTTTTATTTTTTAGATATTTTTTTGTTCTTTTTCTTCATTTTTGAGATGGAAGTAAGATGTTGTAACTATGTACATGGGAAAGAGTAGAAATATATACACACATTGTTTTTGTATTTGGATTTTTCTTGATTTTTTTGTTCTTTTTTTTTTTTTTTTTTTAAATTGTTCTTTTTTTTTATGATGCCTTATCAGTGAGGTGAAGTCACGGGTCCTACTTTGGGCATAGTGGAACCTCTTCATATGGTCGGACCTGAGTGAGTTTCAGCAGTTTCACCAAGGCTAGAACATTAATCCCTTTAGATTGAGTCAAACCTTTCTCCTTACCTTGAGTCATACATTTGACAAAGCAGTTATACAAAGACAATTCTGGTCGGGACCCGATTTGAAGTAGCATGAGTGGGCCAGAAAAGGGGATCAGGGAGAGTAACCAAGAGGGCTCCTCAAACATCAATCAATCATTTCAAACCTTTCCTCTTTTCTCTTTTTTATCTTTTTTTAAAATTATTTATTTATCTCCTTTTTTTACCCGTGGCACCCTTTCAGGTTTTCACCATGTCCATAGGTTTAGCTCTCTTACCCCAAGCGCCCTTTTGAGTTTTCACCTGGTCCGCACAAACTTGTTGTCTTTACCCGTAGCGCCCTTTCGAGTTTTCACCACGTCCATCTTGCTTTAAGCTTGTATTTTTATTTTTATTTTTCATTTCTTTTTTTTTTTCAAAAGTCATGACATAGACGTCGATTCCATCATAGCCGCCCAGATGGGGTTCTGGTGTTGTCTCATAACTCGGCTTGTGTTGACTTAACAGATATTATGACTGCTTGTTAACCTAAAAGAGAGCATTCTTCATGGGGTAGCTTTGCCATGGGTCAGGTTAGGATTCGAAGGTATGCTAGGCTAAAAGGGTTTCCTTGACATGGCTTCAGTTTTCTCAACACACTTCCTTCCATGGGGGTTTTACTGTGCATGCCTCCATGATTCTTTTTCTTTTTCCTTTATTTTATTTCAGGCCATCTCTTTTTGAGGTTTTGCTTTTCTGATTTTATTTTATTTTCAGATAGTAATTTTACTTCCTCTCTTTTTCTTGTACATGTACTCACCCTTTTCTTTTTTTTTAGGGGGGAAGGGGGGTTATTGAAAGAAAGGCTCAGGCTCAAATGGGGTAGCAAAGGATATCATCATTTTTAGGGATGCTTTTTGGCTACTGTGTTTGGGGTGATGGCCTCTTTTGGGTGGTTCTTAAGCAGTCACGTATCTGTTTCACCAATACTTACCTTATCGCGATAGACTAAGAGAAGAAGCATCGGATGTATCCAACGTTAATGGGCTCAAGAAGATGATCTCCGTCCATGGTGGCGAGGCTGATGGCGTATCCCGGTAACACTTCTCGGATGACATAAGGTCCTTCCCAGTTCGGCTTAAACTTCCCTCTTTGATCGGTTGGAGGGATGGGAAGATTTTCTTCAGTACAATGTCTCCTACCTTCATATCTCAACTGCGGACGCGTTAATTGTAAGCGCGTGCAATTCGCCCCTGGTAAACTTGAGTGTGACACAAGGTTAGGAGTCTCTTCTTGTCTAATAAGTTCAACTGTTTGAAGTAAGATCTCTCTCTCTGCTTTGGGTAAGTCTGATTACATAAGAATTCGGAGCGAGGGTACTTCAACCTCAACCAGTAAGACGGCCTCGGTTCCATACACAAGGGAGAATGGTGTTACCCCTATAGTGGTACGGATCAACATTCTGTAGGCCCACAAAGCAAACAACAACATTTTGCTCCAATCTCGATAAGTGATGACCATCTTCTCAAGGATGCGGATGACTGTCTTGTTCACAGCTTCCACGACTCTATTAGTCTGAGGCCGATAAGGTGACGAGTGATGGTGCTTGATTTTGTATTGCTCGCAGAAGGCTCAGATGCACTTATTCGTAAAATTATTGCCATTGTCTGTGATGATATCTTTGGGTACTCCAAATCAGCACACAATATTACTCTTGAGAAACTTCTCGACATGATTGGTTGTGATGTTGGTGTATGATGCTGCTTCTACCCACTTGGTAAAGTATTCAATAACGAGGATGAACCGATGTCCGTTTGATGCTTTCGGATTAATCATTCCGACGATGTCAAGGCCCTAGGTAGAAAATGGCCATGGAGTTGTCATGTAGTATAGATCGATGGCAGGAGCGTGTATCAGACTGGAGTGTTCTTGACATTTGTAGCATTTTTGAACATGTTTGCAGCAATCTGATTCCATAGTGGTCTAAAAGTATCCCTGCCGTAAAATTTTCTTGGCGAGCATGTGACCGCTGACGTGGGCTCCGCATATTCTCTCGTGGATCTCCTTCATGATATTAATCACTTCACTTTCTGTAAGGAACCTTAGCCAAACATTATTGTAGGATCGCTTGTAAAGGCATTCCCCACAAATGATGTAGCATGTTGCTAGACGTTGGATGGTTCACCGATTTGCCTTGGATGTACCCTCAGGGAAAGTTAGTATCTCGAGGAAATTCTTGATATCTAAGAACCAAGGTGGCTCATCATCAGGCTTTATAGGTTCCTCAATCTGGAGGCAGAAGACTGACTCATTCCTCTGCTCAATCATGATTGGCTTCATCTCAGCACCATACGAGATTTCTATCATTGATGCCAATGTCACTAGTGCATCGGCGAAGCGATTCTTTATTCGGGGGACATTTGAGAATGTCACATCTTTGAAGCAAGCTATCAGATCCTGAGATGCTCATGATAGGGGATCAATTTCTCATCTTTCATCTTCCAGTCACCATTCGTCTAGCATATGATCAACTGTGAATCGCCAAATACTCGAAGGTGAGTTATATTTAGATCGAGAGCTGCCTGCAAACCAGCGGTAAAAGATTCATACTCAGCCATGTTGTTAGTGCAAGAAAATTTGAGCTTGATAGAGACTGGTACATGGGATCCTTTTGGTGAGATTAGAATGGCACCAACTCCCTGACCTTTGGCATTGGTTGCCCCGTCAAAGTGCATCACCTAAGATTTCTCTGCTTCTTTAGTATCGTCTTCTGTCATGAATAAGATATCTTCATCTGGGAATTCGATCCTTAACGGCTCATAGTCAAGTAAAGGATTGTCGGCTAGATGATCAGCAAGCGCCTGCCCCTTAATTGACTTCTGAGTGACATACGTGATGTCGAACTTGGATAACAAAAGCTGTCATCGTGCAGTCAGCCCAGTGAGAGCTGACTTTTAGAATAAGTATTTCAACGGGTCCATTCGGGCCAAAAGTAGAATGGCTTGAGATAGTAAGTAATGGCGGAGCCTCTGAGTAGCCCATACAAGAGCTAGGCATGCTTTCTCCATATGAGAATAGCGCGTCTCATAATTAGTAAATTTCTTGCTCAGATAGTAGACGACCTGCTCTCTTCTTCCCATCTTGTCATGCTGACCTAAGACACATCCGATTAAAATATTCGTCATGGAAAGATACATAAAGAGTGGTCTCCCTGGCTCGGGTGGTACCAAAACAGGGATATTAAGGAGGTAGTTTTTTATTTTATCGAATGCTGCCTAACAATCGTCGTTCCATTCAACGGGCGAGTTTTTCTTTAGTAGCTTGAAGATCGGCGTGCAGATTGGAGTTAGTTGCCCAATGAACCGATTGATATACTGTATTCTGCCGAAGAACCCTCTAACTTCTTTCTCAGTAGATGGTGGTGGCATTTTCGTGATAGCTTTAACTTTGACTGGGTCGACCTCGATCCCTCTCTTGCTGACGATGAATCCTTATAATTTTTTGGACATAGCACCAAAAGTGCACTTCTGTGGATTCAGACATAACCTATACTTAGTCTCTCAAACAGTTTCTTGAGGATTACCAAGTGATCGCTTTGCTCCGATGACTTGCCTATCATATCATCAACATACACTTCAATCTCTCGATGCATCATGTCATGAAATAACATAGTCATAGCTCTCTGGTATGTTGCACTGGCATTCTTTAGTCCAAATGGCATGACTCTGTAGTAAAAGGTTCCCCAAGGAGTGATGAACGCAGTCTTCTCTCGATCTGCCTCTACCATCTTTATCTGATTGTATCTCGAGAATCTATCCATAAAAGAAAGCATCCTGTGCTTTGCAGTATTATCGACCAAGATGTCGAGGTGCGGCAATGGGAAATTGTCCTTCGAGCTTACCTTGTTTAAATTACAGAAATTGATGCATATGTGGACCTTTCCGTCTTTCTTTAACACCGGCATGATATTGGCTAACCATTGCGGGTATTTAGAGACCATGAGAAACCCTACGTCATACTATTTGATGACCTCATCTTTGATTTTCAGCATCCATTCGGCTCAGAGATGTCTTACCTTCTGCTTGACTGACTTCATATCGGGGTAGAGAGGCAACTCATGCTTGACCAAATCAGTGTCCAGACCAGGTATGTCCTCGTACGACCAGGCAAAAACATCTTGATATGACCAAAGAAAGTCGATCATGCTTTTTCTTTCTTCGAGAGACAGCGACATTTTGATTTTGGTAATTCGGGAAATCTCCTCAGTCCCTAGATTAATGTCCTCAGTTTTCTCGACAATGGGGGTAGGGCCATGCTCAAATTCAGCAAACCGGTCAAGGAGCTCATTGGGGAGCTCCTCTAAGGGAATATCCTCTTCCAGACTTGTAACTCCTACCTCCTCTTGTATTTCTATAGGAAAGTGGTCGATTTTATGTGGGACGGATGTTTCAATTAAGGCATCTTTTAGTGGGACTATCTGGAATTTTAAATGACAATATTTTTGGACTTTGTATTTTTTTATTTTTTTTGAAGGTTTGTATTTTTTCAATGTTTCTAAGGTTTTGTATTTCTTCAGAGACGGGCCCTTGGCAGCATGAGTCTGTGTATATATAAGGTATTGCCTGCCAAGGGTTTATCTCACTTTTTATAAGTTGCTTTGTTTTGGAAATGGGTGCCAAATGTTAGGCCACTCCCCGCTTCTAGGGTTTGTGGCAAAGATGCCCAGTTGTGTACCTGAGAGGCCGCTCCTTTACCTGTTTGGATGGAGGGTGCTGATTGATATGTCTCTTTAGTGTCAGCCTCCATCATATTGACCCCCATTTCATCTGAGATCATGTCCTCAAACGTCAATACCATTTTGTTGTGATTTACCATAGGGGGAGTTTATTCGGGTATTGGCCGTCGTTCTTCGAAAAGGGATAACACAGCCAAATCTATCTCCAAGCTAGGAAGGGTAATTTGGGGATTGGTGGGATGGACAGAGGCTCTGAGTTTGTGTGGGGTCAAATGGGTTACCCCATTTCGATCGATCTTTACGACCCCAGCGCTGACAAAGGAATCCCTGATGTGCGGCCTAGGGCAAGGTTTCTCTTCAATGTTGATTCCTTGAGCTCTCACAGCTACGGCGACCCTGGCTTTCTCTTTGGCCTCTCGGACCTCTTCCTCTATGGGATTGTAACCTAACCTGAAATGAACTTTTTGTCCCTTGGGGATGACTGGCTCTCTTCTGCCCTGCAATCTGGGCCCTAGTCCTCTGCCTTTCTGATAACCCCATTTCTAGAGCATGGCCACCGCTGCCACCATTTCGCCTCCAGTTTAGGAATGATGCCTTCAATGGGCACCGGGAGTATTACTGATACCTCATATTCAAAACTGTGGTGGTCGACATCGTCAGCGGTTTGCGGTACATCTAGCATATTGGGTTCTTCGACACTATTAGCGGCCTTCTCTTTCTCACTATGCCCTTCACCAATTATGGCGATAATCTTGTTCCCGAATGCAAACTTGAGTTTCTTGTGCAATGTGGAAGGTATGGCTCCGACTTCATGCAGCCATTGTACCCCAACAATAGATTAAATGAGGAATTGATGTCCATTACTTGAAATAAAATGGAAAAGGTCATTGGCCCGATTAACAGCTCAAGATCACTTCTCCCATATTTTTCTCCTGGTATTGTCATACCCTCTAGCGCTGGTTCTTGTGGGCCTCAACATGCATGGGTCGACCTCGATCTTGGTGGCAATTCTTAATGGGCATATATTCAATGCAGACCCATTGTCAATTAGAACTAAGGGGATTACCATGTTTCCAGACTCAACTATTATATTTAAAGACTTTGAGTGGCTGCCTCCTTCCTCTGGTAAGTCAACATCAGAAAATGAAATGGCATTAGGAGCCATCACTTGACCAATTATCTGCCTAACTCCATCTGGGCTAACTTGGAGCGACACATGCGTATTCTTCAATGCCCCCATTAATGCTTGGAAATGAAGTGGGGCATCATTAATAGATCCCACACAGTGATATGGGCAGGCATTCTCCTTAGCTTAGTCTCTAGTATATGTTCCCGACTCACTTTTTCGAAGGGGTTCACAGCGCTATCTTTCTTCCCCTCTAGTTGGGCTTGTGCTACTGCTAGTGCTTCTGGCTGCTTTGATATCTTCCCAGACCACATGACAAAGTCCATTGCCCCTTCTCTGTGACTGCCAGTGTTGACATCTATTTATTCATAACTCAGTGAGACCTGATGAGGATCATAGGTTGGTCCTGAGAGCTGAAAAGGTAAGGCTGCCTGTACTTGAGGTGCATGTACAGATGGCTCAGGAGGTGTAGGCAACACCTAGTTTATTTCAAGGGTAGCAGATTGGGTGGCTAGATTGGGACAAATGGGGGTGGTGAGGCTTGAGGGTGGTGGTGTGGGCGTAGGCCATTGGCAGTTAGTGGGTGGCGGAATGGGGGTTTGATGGGCCACTAAGGAATTGACGGGGGTGGTAGAAGTTGTGGGTCGTTGAAATGGGGATAACAGGGTGGGTGTAGGCCATTGGTGGCTAGTGGGTGGCAGAATGGGGGTAATTGATAGGAGTGGCAGAGCTTGCAGGTTATTGGGTTGAGGATATTGGGGTGGGCGCAGGCCATTGGCAATTTATTGGTGGTGGTGGATTGGGGGTCTGTTGGTTTATTGGGTAATTGATGCGGGTGGTGGTGTATGGTTGATATGCATTTATGTGCACATAATTGACGGGTGTGGGTGATGGAAAGTATGCCCTGAGATCCAAGGGCTCAACTTGTGGTACGGGGTTGGGAAAATAATCAGATAAATTCATGGGTTCAATCACCCCAACATTCCTTTCTTTTTCATTTCTTGACAATGGTGCTGCATAACTCTCTCGATTATTGATGTAATTGGATGAATTGAATTCAAATTCCTCCTCACTTTTTATCATCCCGATGGTGGGTCTAGGACCTGCTCCTCCGGTAGGATGTGGGGGTAATGGCACTTGATGCATGTTTGTGTGCTGGTTTGCTTGAGAAGGTGCGGGTAGAATTATTTTCTCGGCGTTAATCAAATCTTGGATTGCGTGTTTCAATGGGAAACAGTGATCAGTTGGGTGCCCCAGACCTTGATGAAAATTATAATGGATATTTGGGTCATAGTTCCATGGGATCGGGTGAGGAGGAGGTTGCGGTTGACGGATAGTAACTAATCCCTTCTCTATTAATAAAGGTAAAAGTGCACTCAAAGATGACCCCAAGGGCATGAAAACTCTGTCATAACGGGCTCTCCTTTGCTCTAGAGTCCTCTGCATTCCTTTCCCATTCCATGTCCTCTGTATCTGCTCAGTTCTTGCCGGCGCTGGGGGTGTGGCTTGAAATTAGAATGGGGTTATGTTATTACTGGACCTGGTATTGGTAATGTTTTAAACACCGACCTCTGTCCTCTTCTCAGTTCTTTGTTTTGAAAATCTCCTAACCCCACTAGCTCCACTTGGCATGTTCTTATTCTGACGGCCTTCCCTGACGGCATCCTCACATCGAGTAGCGTTCTTTACCATATCAACAAAGTAGGACTGCTGCTGGTACACCAAAAAGTCTGATATCATTTATAGAGTATTTTTTGAGATCATCTTTATCTACTCATCATCAATTATTCTATTTCTGACTTGAGCTGCTAGTGCTCTCCAGCGCCCTAGATAGTCGCTGAAGGTCTCAGGTTCTACCTCAAGTGGGCAAAGTCTGACTTACGCGGCTCAATGTCTACATTGTAGACATATTGTTCTTGGAAGAGGTGCATCAAGACCTTCCATGTTTTCATCATGGATGGTTCCAAAGATGTGAACCATCTCAAAGCCGGACCGGTCAGGCTCTTCTGAAAGACTTTTATTAGTAGTCTTTCGTCCCCTCCGTATTGGCACATGTCCCCACAGTAGGACTTCAGGTGTGCAATAGGATTACTGGTGCTGTTATATTTGTTGAAGGTCGGCATTTTAAATTTGGGGGGCAAGGGGACCTCAGTGAATAAACACAAATCTGTAAAGTCCGTGGCGTGGATTTCAGCACCACCCATTTTCATTAACTGCTTCTGAATTTTATCCAACTGTTCTTTCAGCTGCTCTGACTCTTTCGATATAGGGGCTACTTTCTTGGCCGTTGGCTGGACTTCACTCTGGGCCACAAATGGGTGGGAAATTATGGGAGGAGGGTTAAGGTTGGTTAATGCCCCAGCATAGGCTCCACTATTCCTAATCTCGTCCTCTTCATGCTGCTGGTTTGCATAGTGTGGAGCGAGGGTAGGATTCTCTTTTTTGTGTTGCATTGGTTGGATGGGAATGGCATGAGTGGGGGTTGGGTCAGCCCATTAGGGGTGAGAGAAAGTTTGTTGGACGATGGGATGAGTGGAAGTTTGGTTTTGGGGTGGGACCTGATGGGGCCATTGGGCGTGGGGAGTGGTTTGGAGATGGTCTTGGGGTACGGGGCCATGGGAAAATTGGGTTTGGGGTATGGCATGGGTTTGGCCCAGGTGTGAAGGTTGGGAGAAATGTTGTGGGTATTGGGGGGGATGAGTGTGGGATTTGGGCTTGGGCCATGAAACCTTGATCATGATAAGTTTGGGCCATGGACCATTAGTGGGTTTGAACCGTGGGCCCTGGGTGTGTCCGGGCCAGTGGGCCTTGATGGGTTTGGGCCAAGGGCCCTGGGTAGGTCTAGCCCAGTGGGCCTTGATGGATTTAGGCCTGGGACCTTGGTATGTCTGGCCCAGTGGGCTTTGAGGGGTATGGGCCATTGGCCATTGGTGGGTATGGGCTATGTGCCCTTGGAGGGTGTGGGCTTGGGCCAAATGGGTTTTGGCCATGGGCCCTAGATGGGTTTGGGCCATGGGCCCTAGATGGGTTTGGGCCATGGGCCCTTGGGTATGGGTTCGGGTAATGGACCCTTAATGATTTTGGGTCATGGGCCCTTGAGTATGGGTGATGGGGTGTTGGGCCATTGTGCGTTGGAGAACATGGTTGGTGGGGTTTTGGGCCAATGGGCCTTGCTGAATGGCGGGGTTTTGGGCCATTGGGCCTTGGGGCATATGGGAGATAGGGGTTTGGATGATATGAATTATGGGGGGTTGATGGGGGTCATGGGGGAGTGTGGCATGGTGATTAGCTAGGGTGTGAGATGGGTTTACCGACATGGGGTGTGGAGGAAAGGAGGCATTTTGGGAAGCCTTCCACATGGAGTAGACTTGGAACATCTCCTCCAACATGGTCATGGAAGGAGGGTCGGATGTGGATGGTAGATTTAAGGGGTGATGGGGAATAGAGGGAATGGATGTGGAGGATAAATTGGGCATGGCCCCGATAAAATCGGGCATGACCTAGGTAAGTGATGGAATATGGGGTGGATTAGAGGGATGAGGGGGTATATTGGGTATGTTTTTGGATGATGAGGGGTATGGTGTGGAGGGGTGAGAAAAATAGGGCATGGCCCCGGTAAAAATGGGCATGACCCGGATAGATGGGAGGATTTGTGGGGGGTGGATAAGGTGGAAGTGGTATATGTGAACATGGGTGGATCGGGCCTATAGGGGGAAGATGAGAAATGGGGCACGGATGTGGATTGGGAGAATGGGTTTGGGTTTGGCATGAATGTGGATGGGAAAGGTGTTGGATTTGGCATGAGCATGGTTTAGGCAAAAGATGGGGAGTTGGGGGTTGGACTGTGGATGTTTTGGGAGGTAGTAGTTGAAAAAATGGGGGCGTCAAATGGGCAGGTAACGGTATAGGCTGATTGGGTGAGGGGGATGGATGTGAAAATGTCTCCCGAATGGGAGTGAGTTGGAGAGTGTGGTAGGGATGAGTTGGGATTGGTGTAAGCCGGGTCGACTACCCACGACATTCTACGGGAACGGGTTCGGTAAGAGTGCCTTGGATAAGGCCTAAAAATCCTCCTCCTTCTTCCCCTACGGGACGACAAAGGCAAGATGATGTCGTTGTGCCGGCACCACAAAGATTCAATTTTTAGGTTTTGATTTTATTTTTATTTTTTTAATTTTTGGAGAAAATTTTGTGAAATAAAGGTTTCGAGGCCTTGGAAGTCCCTTCTCGGGTGGCTCTCATACCCTAATTCAAGCCCTGCGGCAATGATTCTGATGCACTTCAGAAGAATCGAAGGAGGATCTTCAATCTATTGAAGGCACAGAAATCAAGGCAAACAACCCGATCCCCCAGAATGAGTCAAAAAGAGGTTGCCTTCCTTTGACCGGCGGGGGCGTAATGGGTCTTGGAGATGGCGGGGCCTAAACAGAGGTACTAAGCACACTAATCAAGGGACTCGGGAGGTGAGAAAGCCTCAGATTTTGGGCTGCTGCAGTCCAGGTTGACTTGGCACAACTAATACATGCGCCAAGGTAGTAGGGCCTCTTTTTTACACTAGTGCAACTATTAGTTGCACCAAGGTAAAAGTGGAGGATTTAAAGCTGGCGCAACTATTAGTTGCGCCAGTTATAAATTCTCGATTTTTGCACTGGCGCAACTAATACTTGCGCCAGGCAAAAATGATGCTCCAGATTTTATAGCGGCAGAGAACAGTAGCCTGAAAGTGAGTCCCTTTTTGGGTTTTGTGGAAGCTAGGCTTCCAAGAACTGAGCTACTTTTTTTTGTGATCGGTTCTCTCCTCACCACACCTAAAGGGTTTGAGTTTGGTGTAACTCGCTAGCGCGCTCCCCAAGGGTTTTAAGCTTTGGAATGGGAACCCACCCGATATACCTCCAGCGCAAGCGCCTTCTCAGATACTAGGTGGGTTGGGTCTTTTCTCAGTCATCACCACTAGGGGCTGCCGCCATACTAAGACCCGGGTGGTTGTATATATGCCTAAACCCAATCCTTTTAAAATCTACCCTGTAAAAATAAGTTAATTAAGCTCCCTATTCGTGGTTCAATTTTAATTTTTTTCAAAACTCTTTTTTTTTATGGGCGTTTTCTTTATTTCAAAAGACGAGAGTGGTGACCTCGGGCCGCCACTTCGGGCCGGCATCCACTGTCGGAATATGTTTGCACAAGTAGGCCCGCCAATCGACTAAGGCACTTTAAATGAAGAAAAATTAGAGAAATTGAAAGACAATGCTCAACTAGGCCAGCCAATCGGCTAAGGCACCTAAGAAGATGGAAATGTAAGGAAAAATAACGGCAATGCGCAAGTAAGCGCACCGATCGGCTAAGGCATGTAAATGACGAAAAAGTAGGGGTGAGAAAATAATAAAAGCAATAAAATAAAATAAAAAATAGCAAAAAAGGTTTGTAAAATAAAAAGAAATGGCCAAATTTCAAGGAGAAGCTCTAAAAGCTATCCCCAACAGATTCGCCATCTGTGCAACCATGGAATTTTTTACGATCCCGTCGCGGTGATGCGCTCGCTTGTAAAAAATATAGAGCCGCCACCCGGAGCTTTTAGTATCCTGAGAAACCTAGTTCATTTTTATGAGCATCGAAGATCTAAAAATATGACTCTGAAGTGCTTAACGCGGTCTCTACTAATGGCCAACGCAAAAATAAAGTAAAAGAAAAGATAATGGCTTCCTCTTACTCAAATGGGCCTTAGATCCTATTTATGCCCCTCCGTTCCTACCAAAAATTTGGTGGCATAACGGCACAAATGGGAGGACGGGAAGAGCTAAGGAAGAGATAGGAGAAGAAAGGAGATAGCCGGAGCCCTCGGGCCCTTGTAGCATGATAGGAGAGCCTTGCGTTGATGAGCTCTTGATGGCTTTGTATGGTATGAAATAGGATTCTAAGTCCTAAAGCTTAATGCTAAGAGGTAGAGTAACGGGTCTAGGGGGGAACACACACCTAGCCTAAGGGTTTTGGATGCAAAAGTGAGCTTGAAATGAGGTTGGGAGATTATAAAATTTATGTGAAAATGGTGCACAAAAGGGAGCAAGAACTTCTCACTTTTAGCTCTTTCTCTCTTAAGCAAATTTCTCAACCCTTAAACCAAGGGGAGGGGGGCTCTATTTATAGGAAAAGGGTGGATTAGGAGAGTGTTTAGATACTAATCAAGGTTAGAAATTAGGTAATCTAGTATCTAAAGTTTCCTATGGTTTCAAGGGTTTAGAGAAGTGTGAAGATGGGCTTTAATGGTGGATGATGGGTTAATGGTTTAGATCACTTGTGGGTTGCGAATAGGTATTAAAAGGGTGCAACAAAGTTATCAAAATACACCCGAAAGACTGAGGTGGTTAGCAAGTCAAACCCTAGTTTTAAAATTCGAGGCAAAAACCAGAGGTCACCATTCATATGCCTGGCGCAACTAATAGTTGCGCAAGGCAAATGTACAATAAAATAGTTCTGTACAGTAGCCTGGAAGTTGGCTCCGTGAGGGGTGGGGGGACCCATTTATACCTAGCGCAACTATTAGTTGCGCCAGGCCATTTCAAGGGAAAAAAGGTAGTTGCGCCAGGCAAATTCTGGGGGAATGTCGCTTGGCAGAACTATCAGTTGTGCCAGGCAAAAATTCCTCCAAAATGACTCGATTTTTAAGTGGTCATAACTTTTGATATATAACTTCGATTGAGGTGAATTTTTACTTGTTAGAAAGCTGGAGATGTCCTCTTTCTTATAGTATAAAACTTAGCTCCTGAAGAGGTCTGTGTAAATTTTGTCACTCCTCTTTCCAACCACTACTCGGGAGGGTTTGACACTGGTCCAGGAAAGGGTTCTTATGGGTTTAGAAAGGTTAGGGTTGATTCTTAAGGGTTTGGGAAGGTTCCTAAGGGTTTACAAAGGTTCCTCAGAGTTTCATGCATACAATCAAAATCTTGGAAGTGTACCTCTCTCGAAATATGTTTCGATCGGGCCTTGGGCCGAATTTGGGTGTCTACAGTAGCACAGACCTAGGCTAAGGGTTTTTGATGCAAGAATAAGCTTCAAATGAGGTTGGGGGATTCTGGAATTTATGTGAAAATGGGGCACAAAAGGGAGGAAGAACTTCTCACTTTGAGCTCGTTCTCTCTTAAGAAAATTTCTGAACCTTTAGAACAAAGGGAGGGGGGCTCTATTTATAGGAAATGGGTCGATTAGGAGACCATTTAGATGCTAATTAGGGTTAGTAATTAGGTAATCTTGCATCTAAGGATTCCTAGGGTTTTTGGAGCCTTGTAAGGTGTGAAAAGGTCCTCCAATGGTGGATGATAGGGAGGGGCCTTAAATAACCTAATGGGTTGCAAATAGGGTGGAAAAGGGTGCAACAGATCTATCAAAACACACCCTAAAGACCCAGGTGGTAACAAGTCAAACCCCAGACACAAAATTCAGGATAAAATCAGAGGTTACTATTCATGTGCCTGGAGTAAGTATTAGTTGCGCCAGGCAAATATATCATAAAATAGTGCTGAACAGTAGCCTGGAAGTTGGCTTCGCGAGGGTGCGGTCCACTTCAATGCTGGCGCAACTATTAGTTGCGCCAGGCTTAAATTTGGGAAAAGTGGCTTGGTGCAACTAATAGTTGCGCCAAGCAAAAATATAACTGGCGCAACTATTAGTTGCACCAAGCCATTTCTGGGGAGAAATGGCCTGGCGCAAATATTAGTTGCGCCTAATCCCTAGGGGGCCAATTGAAATTACTCTTTTGCCCTCCGGGTTCGAACTGCCATATCTTTTGGTGAATAACTCCGATTGGGGCGATTCTTCATTTGTTGGAAAGTTGATGACTTCTACTTTTCAATAGTATAAGATTCGATCACAGTAGAAGGCCATAGATGGTCCTGTGCACCACTCCTCTTTCAAGGCTCGAAAGGGTTAGGTCTAGGCTCGGAACTGGTTTTAAGGATCAGGATTGGTTTCTAAGGGTTTAGGAAAGTTCTTAAGGGATCTAGGATGATTCCTAAGGGTTTGGAAGGGTTCTTAAGGATTGTAGGATGGTTCCTAAGGGTTCCATACATGCCATTAAAAGCTCGAAAGCGCACCTCTCTCGAAATGTGTTTCAATCAGGCCTTGGGCCAAATTTGGGTGTCTACAAACTCTATTTTTTAGGAATTTTTTTTTTCTATTTTTTTTTTAATTTTGGAAAGAAATTTTTATAAAAACAAAGGTTTCGAGGCCTTGGAATTTCCTTCTCGGGTGGTTTTCGTACCCTAATTTAGGACCCGCAGCAACGATTCTGAAGCACTTCAAAAGAATCAAAGGAAGACCTTTGATCTATTAAAGGCACAAAAATCGAGGCAAACGACCCGATCTTCCAAAATGAGTCAAAAAGAAGTTGCCTTCTTTTGACCGACAGGGGCGTATTGGGTGTCGGAGATGGTAGGGACTAATCAGAGGCACTAAGACACTAATCGGGGGACTTAGGATGTGGAAAAGGCCACAAATTTGAACCGTAGCTGTTCAGAACTACACTGGCATAACGAATACATGTGCTAGGTCAAAAATGCCAGATTTAAAGCTGGCGCAACTATTAGTTGTGCCAGTGTACTATTGGGGCATTTTGCATTGGCGCAACTAATAGTTGCACCAGAGCAATTTGTCTCTCCAGTTTGTTTGACAGCAGCAACTTTATCTCGAAATTGGTCTCCAAACTAGTTTTTTGTGGAAGCTGAGCTTCCGGGAACTGACTAATTATTTAGTGAATCGTTCTCTCCTCACCAAACCTAAAGGGTTTGAGTCCGGTATAACTCGCTAACGTGCTCCCCAGAGGTTTTTAAGCTTGTAGGAATGGGAACCCACCAGATATACCTCCGGCGTAAGTGCCTTCTCAGATACTCGGTGGGCTGGGAATTTTCTGGATCATCACCACTAGGGGCTGCCGCCGTACTAAGTCCCGCGTGGTTGTATGTGTGCCTAAACCCAACCCTTTAAAAATCTATCCCACAAAATAAATTGATTAAGTTCCCTATCTTGGTTCAATTTTAATTTTTTTCACAACTCTTTTTTTATGGAAGTTTTCTTTAGTTCAAAGATCGGGGGTGATGATCCCGTGCCGCCATTACATGCCGGCATCCACAGTTAGAATATGCTTGCACAAGTAGGCCCGCCAATCGGCTAAGGCACTAAAATGATGAAAAAGTAAAGAAAATTAAAAGACGATGCGCATGTAGGACTGCCAATCGGCTAAGGCACGTAAATGACGAGAAAGTACGGGTGAGTAAAAAAATAAATAAATAAACAATATAAAAAGATAGTAAACAGGTTAATAAAATAAAAAATAAATGGCCAAATTTCAAGGAGAAGCTCTACAAGCTATCCCCAGCAGAGTCGCCATCAGTGCAACCGTGGGATTTTTTTTACGATCCCGTCGCGGCAATGCGCTCGCTAACAAAAATATAGTCGCCACCTGGAGCTTTTGGTATCTCGGGACTAAAGTGCCACAAATATGACTCTGAATCCGGTCCACACCAATGGTTATTGGGTAGAGGCTTCGGTTATTGGTTAAGAAGGTGTTAGGCACCCAATCAGCTCGCTTAATGCGGTCTACTTATGGCCAAAATAAAAATAATATAAAAGAAAAGAAAAAGGGTTCCTCTTACTCAAAGGGTCTTAAAATCCTATTAGTGCCCCTCCGCTCCTACCGAAAATTCGACGGCGTAATGGCACAAATGGAATGATGGAGGAATGATCGAGAAGGTAGAAGAATAGTGGGGAGAGTCGGTGCTCTTGGACCCTTGTTGCACCATTGAGGAGCCTTGCATTGGCTTGCGTTGATGAGCTTTTGAAGGCTTGTATGGTATGGAATGGGGTTCTAACTCCTATGGCTTGAAGTTAAGAGGTAGAGAAGGAAGGCTAGGGGATCACACACACCTAACCTAGAGGTTTTTAGAAATACTAAGGTCTAAAGGGTTTCTTTGATTCAGGAATTTGGATGGGGATGGTGCACCAAAGGGAGAAAGATCTTCTCACTTAATCTCTTTTTCTCTTAGGCAAAAATTCTCAACCTTTAATCCAAGGGGAGGGGGTTCTATTTATAGGCAAAGGGTGGGTTAGGAGAGTGTTTAGATGCTAATTGGATTTAGCAATTAGATAATCTAACATCTAAGGATTCCTAGGGTTTTTAGAGCCTTGTTACATGTGAAGAGATGCTCTAATGGTGAATGATAGGGTGAGGCTTTGAACCCCTTAAGAGGTTGCATATAGATGGTAAATGGGTGCCACAGAACTAGCAAAACACACTCCAAAGGTCAAGGTGGTCAACAAGTCAAACTCCAATCACAAAATTCAGGGTAAAAACTAGAAGTTACTATTCATATGCCTGGCCCAACTATTAGTAGCGCATATATGCATGCACAAGAAAACAAAGACATATACAAAGGTTTGAAGTCGGGTTTGCCCCCAAGGTGAGGCTCACTTAATGTCAAAACTATTAGTTGTGCCAGGCTTAATCTGGGGAGAGATGGCTTGGCACAACTATTAGTTGCACCAAGCTTACTTATAATTATGCCAAGCAACTATTAATTGTGCCAAATCCCTAAGGGGGCCACTTGAAATTACCTCTTTGCCCCTCGGGTTTGGACCACCATATCTTTGCTCACACATCTCCGATTGGGGTGATTCTTGGACTGTTGGAAAGCTGACAACTTTTAATTTTCAATGGCATAAGATGCAATTGCAGTAGAAGGCCATAGCTGATCTTGGTGCACCACTCTTCATTCATGGCTCGAGAAAACTAGGTACAGGTCCAGAGCGGGATCTAAGGGTCGGGATTGGTTTCTAAGGGTTCGGGGTAAATGCTAAGGAATTTGGGATGATTCCTAAGGGTTTGGAAAGGTATCCAAGGGTACCATATATGCCATTAAAAGCCTAGAGGCGCGCCTCTCTTGAAATGTGTTTCGATCTGGCCTTGGGCCAAATTTGGGTGTCAACACAGCTTGATGGCTCGGAGACGAGCACTACAAGTTCTTTGGCTGGGTAGTCTCGTCACACATCACATGATCATGTCAGGGATGATGCTCATAGGGATTCAGCCATTCGTGATATTCTTGCAGGGTATCCTCCTCGTTCTCGATCGAGGTGGTCTATCAGCCAGACGAGTGAGGGGGTTTCTGTAGCAGGGCCTCGTTGTTTAGAGGTTTCGAGGACACTGGATGCTGGGATTATATTTTTAGAGAATCAGTCTACAGACCTCTGAGCTGATGATACTGGGGACAACGGTGATCGACCGTCCCTCCAATAGCGTAGGGAGTAGGGATATGTGTGTGTTTTTTTATATTCATCGTATGTGTGTGTTGTATATACAGGGGGGGTGCCCCCTGTGCCAAGTGTAAAAAGAAATGAAAAGATATTGACATATATATATATAGATCTTTTTGATTTGATGTACCTGATTGGCTCCTTCTCTTTTAATTACCTCTTGCGTTTACTTTTGCTTTTTAGCAACTTTAGCTCCATCGAACGTCATTGGGACTCGGATGCTTCCTGAGCTGGTCTGGTGATGGTTGAAGGTTACTTCATATCTGCACATGTGAGAGTAATGCTATCAGTAGTTTTTGTTCTCCCCCTTGAGAGTTGTCACAGGGGGTGTCTCAGACCAGAGTCTGGTAGTAAAAGATAGATATGTTCTCTTTTTTTTTTCTTTTTTTTCTTTCTTTTTTTTCTTTTTTTTTGAAATGACAATAATGTAACAGGAAAAGAAAATAGCTAAGATAGAAATAATAGCAAACTAATAAAAATAAAAATACCCCAGTGTAGGAGTGTGGTAGGATTGGCAGTATGGTATCTTCGGTAGCACTTTCTGGATGGTAACTTTGTCATCCCTCATCTTCATTGTGGACATGCCGAAGCTTCTGATATGATTCTTCTTCATATATAAAAAAAATGCCCCAGCGCCCAGATGCAATGGAGCTTTTCGGGGTTTCGGGATGAGCACTTTTGGTCTATAAGCAGTCAAGGGTATTTGGTGAGTTAGTTTTAAAGAAAAGCTGACCGATACTGTCATTGAACCGGGGAGGTCTCTTTAGTTAGGTCAGTTGTATACAGGGGTATATTTTAGGATGGTGGTCATCCTATCCCATGGTTATTAGGGAGAAGTATGATAAGTATAGTAGGTGATTGCATCAGCCATCATTCATCAGTTTTTGGTTTGATTTCTAGGAACATCCTGTAAGGCTTCTGATTTATCATCCGAAATAAAAATAGAAGAGGGGGGTATGGCTCAGTGATGTGGGAAATAGTTTATATCTAATACTTTCCAAAAGGGGTGGGTAACAATCTTTTCTCAGAGGGATATGGGGTACCATGATTGAGCTCTTCATCATGTTTCGGTACCATCAAAATCTCACATTCTATGGTTAGTAGGAGTTTGTCCTCCTCCCGCCACCTTACGATAACATCTAGTAGTATGGGGACATCAGGGGTGCCCTCGCAGCTTGCTTATACACTTTTAGTAACGTTACCAGGGATGTCGTCATGATCTACTTATGCTTCCCTGAGCTCATTGACTTGTTCATTCACCGTAATGCTCTCACTCAATTTTTTTAATATATATATTTATCTTGAAAGCATTCATCTAATGCAAGAATAATGAGTTTTGATTGAGCCTAGCATCTTCATTTTTTTTTACTCTAATGTCTCCTCTAATGGCGGGGAAAGGGAAATGAGAATCAGGTGTTACTTATGCTTTTGAAAGAGGTTAGATAGGTCACTAGTCCTTTAATTAGATTGCCCGAGTGGGAAAAGGTGGGTGATAAATCCGAGGTCTTAAGGATATTCTAAGAATTGAAGGCATACGACTAATGAATGGGTCGTGACGATTATGAGGGTGATAAGTACAAGTATTTAACCACGAGATGTGACGATCACAGGGCTAAGGATAATATTTTCTAAGGTACATGGCATTCCAAGGGCTAGGGAGTTCTTCCCCGTCTTGGTTTGCTAGTTTGTAGGCATTTCCAGGGTATGCGGCTGTTATGACATATGGGCCTTCCTAGTTCAGTTTCAGTTTTCCTTTCGGATGGGCGTGCTTGGAAGGCATATTTTCTTCAAGACTAATTCTCAAATATTAATGTTTTGTTCAAAGACTTTCTTATCATAAGCCCTGGCCACTCTCCTCTGATATACCTGAGCATGATCAGCTGCCCTTAGACGTGTTTCATCGAGCTACTCTAGCTGCGTGAATAGGGCAATTCTCCTCTTGTCTAAGGATAGATCATCATCGAGTTGAATCCGTAAAGATGGTACTTGTATCTTATATGGTAGGATTGCCTCCATCCCGTAGGTAAGGAGGTAGGGAGTTTAGCCAGTGGTCGTACGAATAGAGGTCCTATAGGTCCAGAGTGCTTCTAGTAGTCATTCAGGCTAGTCATCTCCATTGCTCATTTCTACTATGTGTTTTAGGATTTGAATCAGCATTTTGTTCATAGCTTCTGCCTGCCCATTGCCTAGAGGGTTGACGGTGATGAATGGCGTTGATCGAAGCCATACTTCTTGCATAACTTCATCTTCTCCGCGATGAACTGTGGTCCATTGTTAGTGACAAACATCCTGGGTACTCCAAACCTAGTGATGATATTCTAAACAATAAACCTTATGAGTATTGAAGCAGTGATTCTGACATAGGATTCAACTTCTGCCCATTTGGTGTAGTATTCGGTCGCTGTAAGTATGAACACATGCTTGTGAGTGTTCCCAATTGTGTCTGTGAAAGGTCCGATAAGATCGAAGGTCTACATCTAAAATGGTCATGTCAAGGTCATAGTATTTAATGCAATTGATGGAGTTTTGATGAGTGTGGCATGTTCTTGGTATTACTTGCAGGATTGGACATAGAGATGGTAATCTCTGATCATTGTCAGCCAAAAGTAGCCTTATCTTGTAACTTGATCGACGAGTCTCTGTCTATCAGAGTGGGCTCCGCAGGCACTGGCATGCGCTTCTTGAATGATGTATTGTCCTTCGACAGTCATGACGCATCGTAGTAGTACTCCTTTAGTGAAGGCGTCTTTGTATAATGTTTCACTGAGTATGCAGAATCGAGCGCATCAGTTCCTTATAGTCTTCCGTTCGATCTTTGTGGCGTATGGAGGGACATGTTGATGTTTCAAGAAGTTTCAGATGTTGAAATACCACGATTGTCCATCGTCGATCGATGATTTTTCAAATCTGAAGATAGCGACTTCAGTTTTTATCTTGACGTGCTTTTCTGGGGTGATTGGTTCTTCGGTCCCGTACTTGTGGAGAGGACGGGTAATTCTCTCTTGACGGTCCATGCTACCTCGTGGGCTGGTACTGTCAGCTTTTTGATGAAGGTCTTCGTATTTTGCCTGATGGGTATTTGGATGACCAAGGCTAGCGTGGCTAAGAAATCTGTGAGCTTATTTTCTAATCTAGGAATGTGCGTGAAAGAGATTCTTTCAAATTTCTTTACAAAATATTGAGCAGTTTCTAGGTATGCCATTAATCTCCTTTCCTTAGTTTTCCATTCTCCTATGACTTGTGAAATTACTAGTATAGAATCACCGATAGTTTTTAACTATTTAACACCTAATTGTAGTACTGCTCGTAGTCCAACTATAAAGGCTTCATATTCTATGACATTATTAGTGACAAAGAAATCTAGCTGAAAGCCTTAGGTATGAAAACTCCTTCAGGGCTTAGGAGGACTATCCTGATGCCTTTTCCTTTGTAATTTAGAGCCCATCAAAATAAATGGTCCATGACATCTTATCGGGCTCTTCGTTATGAATCGTGAATAGGTCCTCATCGGGGAAATCCACATGCACGGGCTCATCACTCGACAGTGGGAGATCTGTGAGGTAATCGGTGATCGCTTGTCCTTTGATTGACTTCTACGTGATGTAAGTGATATCAAATTCTTGCAGGAGCATATTCTAGCAAGCGATCTTTCCTGATATTACGGGCTTTTCGAATACGTACTTCAAAGGATCCATTCGGGCTAGTACTAGTATTTTATGTGCTTCAAGGAGTGTCGTAATTTGGTAGAGGCCCACACCAATGTGAGGTAAGTCTTCTCCATTGAAGTATATTTTCATTCATATTCGACCATCGTCCTACTGATATAGTAGAGAGCCTTCTCTCTCTTTCCATTTTCTTCATATTATCCCTGAATTACTCTCATTGCTTTATCATTCACTGAGAGGTATAGAATTAGGGGTCCTTCGGGGATCGGTGGTAATAGTATTAGCATATTAAGGAGGTACATCTTGAAGTTGTCGAAGGCTTGCTGACACTGATCATCCCATTTATACTCAGTTCCTCCTTTAAGTAGTCTATAGAAAGGATCGCATCTGTCCGAATGCTAAGAGATAAATTTGCTGATGAATTGCAATCTTCCTATCAGGCCTCGTGACTCTTTGATATTACTGGGAGGCGATATCTCGAGGATGGCTCTGACTTTTACAGGGTCAATGTCGATTCCTCGCTTGCTAACTATGAAGCCAAGTAATTTTATAGAAGTGACCCCGAAGACATTCTTTGGGTTCATTTTTAGCTGGTATTTCTTAGCTCTTTGTAACACTAGTTTGAGCGCTTCAACATGTCCTACTCGCATTTGAAACTTCACTAATATGTCATTGACGTAGACTTCTACATACTTATGCATTATGTCATGAAAAATAGCCATCATGGCGCGTTGATATGTCGCTCCGGCATTCTTAAGCCCAAAAGTCATAATGTCGTAACAATATGTTCCCCTTGGTGTGGTGAAGGAAGTCTTCATTTTATCGAACTCTGCTAATTTGATCTGATTATATCGAGAGAAACTGTCCATAAAGGATAGCATCTCCTGTCCAACGGTATTGTCGACTAGAGTATTAATGTGTGGAAGTGGGAAGTCATCTTTTGGGCATGCCTAGTTGAGGTTTAGGAAGAACTACTCGAATAAATTTGGCTTTGTCTAACTTGTCAACTTCCTCTTTTACTTGGAGGGCGGTTTGTGGGTGCATCCTGCGGAGTTTCTACTTAACAGGCTTTCCATCGGGTTCTAAGACAAGGCGATGTTCTACTAAACTTGGGTCTAAACCAAGCATGTCCTAGTAGTACCATGCAAAGGAATCGAGGTGTTATTGCAGGACTTGTGTAATTTATTAGTGTTCCTTAGAATTGAGCATTGAGCTAATCAGTAGCTTCTTGGGTTTCTCTTCAATGCCAAAGTTAAGTTCTTCTGTTTCGTGGCAGCTTGAGTTTGCTCATCGAAACGATTGATAACCCGTTGGAAGTCCAGTGCCTCTTCGGCAATTGGTGCTCCTTCTTTGTCCTCAGTAAGTTCATATACTGCAAAATTGCTACACTGGGGATCTGAGTTTGAGAAAGGTAACCCTTCATTGCTACAATCTACGACTGAGAGATCTTTGGTAAGGTGAAGGTCAAGACTACTGATTCTTCCCTTAAAGTCATGAAGTATCTCGTCTGGTATGATCATTGGCTTGTTGTTTAGCCGAGATGCTTTACGTTCCCGTGCAAGGAATGGGATGGAAACCTTAGGAGAAGAGTCTCCTTGTTGGCCACAAATTTGGTTCAGGACGAAGAGTTTCCTTTCTTTTATGGGGTTTTCTGATTTTTTTAGATTTTATATTTTTAAATTTTTAGGGTTTTCTATTTTATTATTATTTTTTTTTTGATAGTAAATATGGCACAGGGTCGATTGTCTCAAGGGGCATTGGGAGAATTGCTTCCTCTAGTTGAGGGAGTGAGATGGCTGCTGGAGCCGTTCGGGAGATTCTTCGACAAATGCAGGCTTCTTATGAATTTGGCATTTTTTTTTTGGAGTCCTCATCTGATGAGATCTTTTGAATGAGTGACGCTGGTGATAGTGGCACTAATGCTTGGATTTCTTCTTCCATATTGATCGCCTCTTCTTCGAAGAAGCTCTAAACATCGTAGTTAATTAAACTATCATCCTCTAGGTTGTAATAATGTTGTTCTTCCCACCAAGGGGGATCTCCCAAAGGATTCTCAGGGGTAGCGAGTTCTTTTCCTTGATCTTCATAATATGTTAAGATGAGCGCTCATGCTTGGCAGTGAGGTTGATAATGGTGAAGAATGCAGGGGGCTCCCCAAGGACATTCCCATCCTCTTGGGTTAGAGTTGAAGACGATATCAAATTCATCTTCTTGATTTGATAGTGCTTGAAGTCCTAGATTGGCTCGCTCCGTTAACTCGAGTGTCGAGAGGTCTATCCAGTAGTCCTCGTCATCACTTAGGGGAGGTTGCCACTCTTCCTCTAGAGATTTCCAAAATATGTAGAGTTGTGGCATCTCTGGAGACAGGGAAGTGTCAAGTTCAAGTTCCTCTTCGAACTCAACGAGGGTGTGTTGGGTGTTTCCTCCTAGGTCAATCAGATGACCGTTGGGATTTTCTGCTTCTTGTGTCTGTAGCTGAGCTGGTAGGCCATTACTTGTGTCGATGGTCACGAGACTGGAGTGATTCAATTCTTCTATCGTAGAGTGTTAGATCCAACAAGTGAAGCGTTCTAATATGCTGGCGCATGGCCTATAGCAGGGTTGGTACAAGTAAGCGATACAAGGGGAGTCCTAAGAGCATTCCCATCCCTCAAGGCCAAGGCTGAGACGGATGGTATACGAGTTAGTATTTTCTTGTGGAGTGTTACCTCTTTCTCAGATTAAGCGTAAGTGCTCTTCACTATCTTGCAAAGCTGCTATGTGAAAATCTTCATCATCAGTGGATTCCCATTCTTCCACTCGTGGGTCAGGTTCTGGAGGTTCCTCTCTCCTCTCTTCTACAAATTCCTTGGTGTCAAACATGGGCTTGACTCCTTCGAGTGGTTTATCAATATCATCGTTTAAATTGGTTAAATTGTTGAACACTTTAGTCATTCACTCAATTTCCACTTCTTGGGATCTAGTGAAGGACACTTCCTTATGCCTTGGCACATCTACTTTCTCAGTGGTCCCATAGGCGAAGTGGTCATATAGAGACCATTTTGGCGAGGTAGGGGGCAAGTCGGCTTACAGGCCGCCCGATTGGTAACCTAACCCTATGTGCTTACATATTTGCATTGGGACAACGGGTCCTACACGACCTTGCTTATTTTTATTGAGTCCGGTGTGAGGAACGTATCCAAGTTGGTACATAAGGTTCCACCCTTTTGTCGCAGTAGGGTTGATGGCATAGAGTTTGGTGAGGTCTGGGCCAACCTCTCTTCACATTAATTTTCATCGACGCGTTGGGGGAGAACTAGGAGGGGTAGGGAAACGGACTTCCGCAATGGTTGTCTCAGCAGGGATTCTAGTCTTTTGAATATGACCCATGTTCAATACATAATCATGAGTGGTTGGTTTACTATTTACTTAATCAGTATCCATCTCTTGAAGGGGTACATCAGCGTATATATGGATGATGGAGTCCTCGTATGGGAATTTGACGCATTGATCGTATGTGGATGTGACGGCCTTCATTGACTCCAGCCATTTTCTTCCTAAAATGAGATTGTACGTACTAGCGAAATCAGAATCATGGAAGGTAACATCTTTCATTAATGATCCAAGGCGAACCTGTAACTTGATAGTTCCTTTAATAAAGCGACGCGACCCATCATAAGCTATGAGTGACAGTGCGGAGGGCCCGACTTCCTGCTCCATGTATTCGAGCATTTTTAACGTGGTGAGAGGGCAAATGTTAAGTCCTGGTCCCATGTCAACTAGTGCATGTGGTACAGAGAATCCTCTAATTATGACTATAAGATATATGACGGCCGCACTCTCACGGAGTGACTCTTTAGGCATGTTTATGTCTGTAAAAGTGAGCGTCGGAGGTTGCGTCATGACTAGAGTGATTTGATAAAGCTCATCTATGGTCATATCCTCATCCACTTGCGTGTCCTTAAGTGTCCTTATCAATAATCGATGATGGCCAAGCGATTTCTTGATGAGTTCTAGTATGGATATTTGGGTCGGGATCTTCTGGAGATGTCGCAGAAGGTCGTATTCTTATCCTAGCTCGAGCGCAGTTTCTTTGCCCGGCCGATGGGCCTTAGGTGGGGATGGTTAGAATGGTTGAGGTGTAGGAATTAGTGGAGGGATGATGTGAGGTGGGAGAGGCAAGTTAATTTCTCTTTCTCTCACATTCCCCTCTAGTAGTTTTGTATTCATGAAGTCCTTATTCCCACAGAAAGGCGGAGGCGGCTAATTGGTTCCTGATTTGAGAATCAGGCAAGTCGGTTGTTGACCAAACCTGGTGCGGCTTGATGCGGATGTATTTATAAAATGGTTAAAATTAAGGTTGAAATGCGTACCTGAATGGTGCCGCTCTAAGGTGGGAGGTACTGTGTGTAATTGTTGCTGATTCTAAATGTGCATGATTTATTTGTATTTTGAAAATAGATTTGTGAATGATAAATTATACTGAATCTGGAAAATTAAAATGAATAAGAAATATCAGCACAAAGAGAAATTAATTAACCTGCAAGATCAGGGCCAATTGTAGCATGTTTTAAATGTAAGTGAGTAAAAGATCGTCCATAGGGAATTGATTTAAAATGAATGGTAAACCTCCAGATCTGAGCTACCAGATCTGGTCTCTAATCCTATCTACAAAGCGAATAAGATGAGAGGTTGAATTTGTCACATTAACTAAATTATCTAAAAGTAGAATTTAAACTAAGTGATCCAGATCCGAGTTGGGGGAATTAGATGTAAACTTAATAAGAAGGGATAAATAATAGTTTGGCTTAAGTTTAATAACTGATTACAGAATGAGAACTAGTGTAGCACAGTCGAGAAAGTATCCAAATCTTCATCTGGCTACCAGCTCAGATGTAAGAGAAAGTAAACCAACTCAAGGATTAGAATTGAGTTGAACTTATGGCTATGGTCTGTCCACTTCAATGGACACAGATCATCCAATAGTCTTCAATCCAAATCCTTGATTCAGAACAAAAAACACCACTACAAATGCTATGAGAAATTAGGTTACAAACGCAGATTCTCACAGGGGTAATGAATTAAGGGAAATTGCTTTAAAAACAGTAAATCTAAAGGAATCTAATGAATAAGGAGATCACAGGGAACCCTCAACACGAATCCGATTGAGAACGTACTGTTCACAGCAACCTTTTCAAATTCACCATTACAATTACAAAGCACAGCTTAAACAGCTCTTAGATTTATAGTCTTGAATACAATTCTCCCTTGAATTACAGAAGTATCTCATAGTTCTCAGTTACAAGCAAAAGCTAGGCTATTACAGAAGTTTCAGACAAGCTATCTGAATTGGAAATGGGGCAATAGAAATGAAACTCAAAATCTGGATACCCAAATTGGGCAAATGGTTCGTCTATTTATAGTTTTCCCTAAGTCCAGCTCAGATGTGTATCAACCAATCAGAATTGGTTAGATCTGTATCAACCAATAGGAGTTGAGCACAAGGATCCAGATCTGTTTTGGCCAATCAGAACTGCATGATCTGGTTCAGCCAATCAGGTGATAGAAGCATCAATTCTTTTATGTAATTTAAAATTTTATTTGAGCTTCTAGAAGTTCCCGCCAAGTAATTTCATCTTTGGGTGTTCACATGGGGTGGAATATGCCTTTGGTTCGTGCTCAGAATCTTTCGGAATGTCCCTGGGCTTTTAAATGCATTGGGGCACGTGCAGAGATTACTGAATTGCCCTTGAAGATGTTGGGAATCTTCAGGATATCATTTCGCACAGTTTAGAGAACTTTTCGCAAGGTACTGTGACTTCTGAAGCTCTTTTCGCACAGTTCTAGTGCTGTTCGCAAGGAGTTCTCTTCTTTTCGAATAGGTCAGGGATCCTTTCGAATAGTTCAGGTGCTCTTCAAAAACTAAGCCTGGAGCTTTTAGTTCTTTTCGCAAAGTTCAGGTTCTTTTCAAAAAGTTTAGGTTCTTTTAGAAAAGCATTCTGTAATGCATTCTTCTGTTCGAATAGCTTCAAACCTCTTTCCAAGTTGAGACCAGGCCTTTGTCCTCTTTAGTGGAGGCATTTTGACATCCAGTGAGGTTGTCCCTTCTCCTTCTTCCACTACATTAGCATGAGTCATCATCTTTTTAGCACTTTTAAGCTGCTTTCAGGGTTAAGCCTGCCTTTATTGTTAGGTGTAAAACAAACGCTAAAACACTTATTTAGTACTCTCAAAGGTCTATCAAGACTCAGGTTAAGGGGTGGAAAATGGTATTTTCCAGTTCTCAACAGTAATCTTCCTCTTCTAGGAAAGCAAAGATCAGCGTCTCGAATGGGTTAGGATGTTCTTCTGGCTCGCTATCTTTTAGATTTAACAAATGCTTGGTTGTTATTTCGTTGTCTTGGCTTGAAGTTTTTCATGTGACACTTTCTACCCATGTAGCAATTTGGGCTGCAGTTTGGAGAATGTGATCTCCATACTTAGGTTCAGAATCAGACAAAGGGAGCGATAATGGCATTGATTCTAGATTTGGAGGGGTTGAAGGCTCTGGTGGGTGACTATGGAGGAATGGTCTCCTAGCCCTAAAGGAACGAACTCGTATCTGAGTGAATTTTGGATAAGGAGGTGGATTCGACGGCGTGATACGAGTGATCAAGGCTAATGGATGTAGGAGTGAAGGAGTTCTTGCGGGTGTGGCAGAAGTAGCAGAGGATTGAATGCTCGTGATTAAGGTGGAAGGTTGGAAGGGGGCTCGATCGGAGAGATCTACGTTGGTGACCTAAGCCGGTGTTGCTTGGTTGTGGTTGGGCATGGGGTTATTAACGATCCCTAAATTTTGTTAGGGTTGGTTATTATTAGGGTTAGGATACCTAAGAGCTTCCCAATCGATTTGACTTCGGTCATTCATGTCATAGATTACGTCCCTGAGGACCCAACAGTCTTCTAGGTTGTGTCCCGCATATCGATGGAAGGCATAATATTTGCTATAGTCTAGATTTGTCGGCCATGGGCGGGGTCTTTTCTACTAGAATCGGAGGAGATTCTGAGTGTTAAGGAGATGGAAGATGTTAGAAATTGTATCTGGCAAAGGGGGATAGTGTTCCCACTTTGGCTGGTAGGGGTCTCTGTTGGGTTAAAGTTCTACGGTGGGGGCACACTATTATAATTCGGCACGTGGGCCGATCAATTCTGCGTTGTGTTCTGATTTTGGTAGGTGTTGGGATATTGATTTCTATTCTGATACTAGCCATGATTCTGGCTTTGGTTTTGGTTTGCATATCTTTGATTATTAGTGCCATGGTTTTGGTTCGTGTATCGTTGCTGATTTTGATTTTGCTTGAAGTTTTGTGAGTGAAAATTTCCATTCCCAGAGTTTTATCCTTGATTAACAACGGTGTTGACCTATTCAGTTCCTAAAGCTTTCTTGCTATTTTTTTATTTTGATTCACTCGAAGATCCCACTTTCAATGTGACTATGGATAGAGCAAGGTCTCCGCCTATAATGTGTCGCGCTAGTCGGGAGTGGAGTGTAGTGAAGTCGGGGCTATCACTTATTACCAGTGCTCTTTGTAATGGTTCTCTACTGTTATCGATCATAATGTCCACCGAATCCTTCTCTTTCATTGAAGTGCTGGTCCTAAAAGCGAGTTTTCTCCATCTGGCGATGAAGTCGATAAATTCTTCATCAGGTCCTTGCTTGGCTGTCATTGGATCGCTGAGACTGACTTTCTCTTAGATCAAGTGTTTATATTGGTCTAGGAATTGACCGACTAATTCATCGAAGGTTTCTATCTTATAAAGCTGGAGTCCCGCAAAACAATCTAAGGCTTCTCCTTCTAATGAGCGTTGGTAAGTGAATGAGAAGTCCTTGATTATCACGTATGGGTCGGCAATCATTACAAAAGAGGGCCAAGTGATGATTCGGATTTCCCGTGCCATTATATTTGATAAATTTTGGTGGCTTAAATCTTATTGGTAAATTAAACTCGACGTCTCGGTAAAATTTTTCGAATTCGAATAAGTGACCGAGGCGCTCTCTCTTGGCCATGTCTTTTGGAGCCACCCGTGAGCAAGCCATGTCTAAAGAGTCATCGTTAAAGAATGTGTGGGCAGGTTGTCTCAATGGTGTAGCGCAGGCTGACACCATGCTCGGGGTAGGAGGTGGCCTCTCATGTCGCTCTTGTTCCTCTTAAAATTGTCGTGACCTAACGGTTTCGAATGCAGCAGCCAACCCTCGAAGCAATTCTTCGAAGTTGCCATCTCCTCTTTGTATTATTTGAATATTGAGTTCTACGATCTGTTGAGTGGTGAGGTTTTGTCCGATGTTACCATCTCTCCCATTATGATTATTACTGGTGTGTGGGGTGGAGAAGAGATTTTCTTGCTCGCAGGCCATGTTAATCTCAGGTTGTCGTTGGCTGGAATTGTGAAATGATTCTTCTTCGTACGTGGGGTGTTATGATATCCCCACAATGGTGGGCCTCCTAAACTCACTCTTCATATACCAGACATCTCGAGTCTTTGACGAAGACTCATATATATTTAAAAGGGAATCTAAATGATACGATGGAAACAATAATAGGGAGGTAAGATGAAAACTAACTATTTAGAAAAAGAGTTTGCAAAAGTGTCCCATTGCGATCGCCAATCTATTGGTGCACTCTTTTTCTGGGTTCCTCTCGGTCTCCATTGAATTAGTGGCTCCAATTTTGTTCAAGTGGACTCTAGCGATGCGGCATTTGGAATAGTGGAGGTAAAATAAAGGGTTTTCTAGGAAGGTTCCTAGTTTGTTGTAATTGCCAGCTACATATATTTAACGACGCTGCAACACATCAATGATCACACTTTGGAGTGGGTATGGGTTACTTCTTTACTGAATCGTCCGCCTGCGAACGTCAGTAGCTATGTCTTTTCTTATAATTTAGATAGTCTAGTTTTTCTTTTATTTCCCATTATTATTATAATTCTGATCAATTTAGACTTTCCAATTCTGTTGTGAGTTTAGTTATGTAGAAATTTAGTATTCTAATTCTATCAGGAGTCTAATTAGTTTTAGTTTCCTAGCACCACTAAAATTCTAATTGATATAGTGTCCTAATACTACTAAGAGTCCAATTAGCATCGGTCTCCTAATTGTACTAGGAATGCAGGTGTATTAATTTTAATGGAACTTTAATTAAACCAAGCATGCTGATTATATTGAAATTCTTAGTAAGGCAAGTATGCTAGTTGTATTGAAATTCTAATTAAGGCGAATATAATAATTATAGTGAAATTCTAATTAAAGTAATTATGAGCCACGAAAATTCTAACTAGAGCAATTATAATAGTCCTACCAGAATTCTAATCGAAATAGAGAACTAATTTTACTAAAACTCTAATTTAAGCAAGGAATTGATCAGACTGAAATTCTAATTAAAGCAAGAAATTAACCAATTCAAAATCTGATTTAAAGAAATTAATCAATCATACTAAAATCTAATTAACTTAATTAATTAATTATGCTGAAATAAAATAAATCTACTAGTTAATTATACTAAAAATATAAGAAAAGTAATTAATTAATTCTAAAATTCTTTAAAAAAAAGGGTTTTGGGCCCGCTATGCTAAGGAGGATTAGCCTCATTCCTGAGTACCCTCCTTAAGTTCCTTTGGGCGAATCGGGTGGCTGAGATTAAAGATAAATTGGATTCATGATGATAAAAATAGTATTTTGAATTTTTCAGAGTGATTTCGGAGAAATAATTATGTATTAATTGAGAAATTAGAATTATAGAAACTAAAATTGATATTTAGGATTTTCAGAAATATTAAACTAAGAAATTTAAATTTCTAGGACTGAATTCGGGTCTGAAATCAGAAAATCAGACCGTATGATTAAGGACTGGTTCTAGAATCCATGGATTAGAACCAAAGATTAATGATAAGACTGGAGATTAAGATTTTAGAACGAAATTAGAGCCTAGGGCCGGTAAATTAGACCGTCAGATTAAGGACTGGTTCTAAATTCAAAGAACTACAACCAATATAGAAAATTTGCGGTCTAAAAAGGGTGCTATGGTCTCTGACTGAAAATTAAAACTAATAATTAAAACTAAGAGAAATATCCTAAGTCTAAAACTAAGATTTTTACCTAGGACCGGGGTTGCGGAGAGAAATCTCGAAGATTCGAAGTTTGAATCTCGAAATCATGACTAGGTTGCTCTATGGGTTTGTCCTCGGAGTTCTCTAGTTTTGAAATCCCAAAAAAATTCATTCTCTCTAGAAAATTGTCCAGCCTCCTCGGGCGAATTAAGAAAAAAATATTTTATAGGTTTTTCTCCAATTAAACACCCTGTTTCAGGCGTTTAATCAAATTGCGCTCTGGTCTCCCAGTGCTTAATCGCTTTGAGTCGTTCACCGACTCAATGAGTGACAGGCTGATTTGCTCAGCGAGTTTCCTAGTCCTTATAGCATTAGAACTAATTGTGCGCCCATTTTGAGGTGTGTAATCCAATTAAGCGCCACTCTCGAAGCGTTTCATCGAGGAAACTTAGGGGTCAAGGACGGTGAGGCTAGGCCGAGCGTAGGCCAATTGCGCGCTGGTGGTGTGGCGCTCAATCCGATCACGTGTCTCATGATAGGTGCATGATCAAGTCTCAAGATGGTCTGGGGAAAAGAAGTCTGGTCTGAGAAGGGACTGATTGTGCATGTGTGGTTTGGCGTGCAGTCAAATTAAGCACTTGGTTTTAGGCACTTAATTCAAGGTTGTCTGGGTCAAGGTCGGGTCTGAAATGCCAGACTATTGTTTCAACCTGTATTTCAACTATATACTTGTTTCAGTATATAGTCTCCCTACTTCAAAATCTGAGCCACAGAGCAATTATTTCAGCCTGTGTTCAGCCATGTACTATTGTTTCAGTACATGGTTCCCACGTTGGGGGGATGGGGCCTGAGCCACAGAACTATTATTTCAGCCTTGTCCAGCCATATACTATTGTTTCAGTATATGGTCCCACATCAGGGGTTAGGGGTCTGAAATGCCAGACTATTGTTTCAGTCAGCATTCCAACTACATACTATTATTTCAGTATATTGTCTCCCAATGTTGGGATCTGAGCCACAGAGCTATTGTTTCAGCTTGTGTTCAGTCATGTACTATTATTTCAGTACATGGTTCCCACGTCTGGGGTATGGACCTGAGCCTTAGAACTATTGTTTCAGCCTGTGTCCAGCCATATACTATTGTTTCAGCATATGGTCCCATATCAGGGTTGTGAGGTCAAAGGTTGACCGAATAAATATGTATATTCCGAGAGGGCAAAATGGGGGTGTCTACACCAAGGCCTAATGGCTCAAACCCCCATTCCCCACATACCCTAAGGCCACATGGCCCAAAACACCATGACCCATACCCATTAAGGGTCCATGACCCAGACCCACCAAGGGCCCATGGCCCAAACCCACCAGGGCCCATGGCCCAGACCCACGAAAGGCCCATGCCCCAGACCCACCAAGGGCCCATGGCCCAGACCCATCAAGGCCCATGGCCCAAACCCATCAATGGCCCATGACCCAAATCCACTAAAGCCCCCTGGGCGACACCTATCATGACCAAGGCTTTGTGACCCAAGCTTCCCAAGGACCCACGTGCCAAACCTTCATAGCCCAACCCTCCCAAGGCTTCATAGCTAAAACCCAATCCAAGCAAAACCTTGGAGCCTCACACCCATACCCTTCACAATTTCTCTAAAATTTCTCCCATTCACAACCCTCATACCCAGCTCAAACCCATGCCTTAGATCAACCCCAATTCACCCATATCCCAACATCCTAAAGTCAATTCCAAACCTTTCCCCATGCCCAACGGCCTCACCAAACCCCACCCCAGAATCTGACTTCCACTCATCCCATTTCCCAACAAACCTTCCCTCACCTCCAATGGACTCATCCAACCCCCATCCAGGCCATTCCCATCCAGTCCATACAACACTAGCCAGAGAATCCCGCTCTCAGTGCACCTTATGTAGACCAGCAGTATGAAGAGGACGAGATTAGGAATAGTAGAGCTTATGCTAAGGCATTGACTAGCCTTAACCCTCCTCCTATAATCTCCCACGCTTTGGTAGCCCAAAGTGAAGTCCAACTGGCTGCTGAGAAAGTGGCCCCCATATCCAAGGAATCAGAGCAGTTGAAAGAGCAATTAGATAAAATCCAGAAGCAGTTGTTGAAGATGGGAGGTGCTCAAATCCATGCCACAGACTTCTCAGATTTATATTTGTTTGTCACGGTCTCCTTGCCTCCAAAATTTTAAATGCCGGCTTTCGATAAGTACAACGACACTAGTAATCCCATAGCACACCTCAAGTCTTATTATGGGGTCATGTGCTAGTATGGAGGGGATGACAGACGATTGATAAAGGTCTTTCAGAAAAGTTTGACTGGTCTAGCCTTGAGATGGTTTATATCTTTGGAACCATCTATGATAAAAACTTGGAAGGACTTGACGCACTTGTTGCAGGAACAATGTGTCTATAATATAGACATTGAACAGCTTAAGTCAGATTTGGCCCGTTTGAAGCAAAACTCAAATGAAACTTTTAGCGATTACTTAGGGCGTTGAAGAGCACTGACAACTCAGGTTAGAAACAGGATACCTAATGATGAACAAATAGATATAATTTCTAAAAATACCCTCCAGTGATCTCAGACTCTTTAGTATACCAGCAGCAGTCCACCTTTGCAAATCTGATAAGGAACACCAATCGCTGTGAAGATGCAATCAGGGAAGGTTGTTGTCAAATTCAAGTGCGCTTTGCTTATTGGTTGGTGTTGAAAATTAATTAAAAACCAAAAACAGAATATAACAGGGGATGAATCAGCACCACTCGGAAATCCTAGACCTGCAAGATACAGGGTCCTTTGTAGCAAGTTTTGATAAGAGTTTGTCCCACAGGGAAAGGTGATCTAAGGTTCCAAGGGAGCTGTCTCTAGTAGTCCCTCCAGATCTGTCTACAGATCTGGCAGTCCTAAAAGGAGGGGAGTTTGAGGTCACTTATTCTAAGTATTTCAATAACTAAATTACAGAAAGGATTGAGAGGATGGATGGAGTGTGGAAAATAATTATAAAAAGGGTGAGAAATATGTTTTTGAGCCAAGATTAGAGGAGTTCTTGTAACTCAGATTTAGATCTGATGTTATATAAATCCTGTCCAGAGGCTACATTATCACCTCTAAGGAGAAAGGATCCAACCCATCTCTACTGTCATGACTCCACCCTTAGGGCTATAACCTGTCCACTTGAATGGTCACAGACTATCCCATAGGGGAGCCACTATCCAGGGATGGGTCAGAACATAACAATTAAATCATTGTAGGCACTATTTCATCCAGGCTACATTTCGAGAATCCATAGGAACCTCAACCTCTAAAGTTCCATATGTGGGCTAAGGTGGAAAACCATGATAGCCTGACACATGGAACCAAAGAAGCGATTGAGTACAACCTTCGATCCAGTGTCCATTGCTTGAGAGAGGCTACAATGGTCCAAATCCACCACCCACAATCTCTATAACGGATCGATCCGCATCCGATGGCGGATCTATACAAATATGGGGAGTCGCCTCAGACAATCCCTCACCAGGCTTCTACAAGCTCAGGTGAAAAGAAGAAGGATCCATCTTGGATCGGTGGATCAGAATCACCCTAAGGCTATAATCTGTCCACTTAAATGGTCACAGACTATCCTAGAGGTTATCCTCCTCACGGAGCCCCAAACAAAATAAGATTTTCGCTCCTACCACCATGTTCACCAGGCTACCAGCTCAAGCTCCCATGGGGATTTCAGATCTAGTAGGTCCTGTGGTGGGGCTAAGGCTGGAAGACCATGATAGCCCAGACACACAGGTTACTTGGATCTGAGTGGCCCTTAAAATCAGTCCTCCATTGCATAGGCAATGGAGGATCACAAGGCAGCAGCCTTGCACAGAGCATCTCATAAATTAATAGCAACCCACAAAGTATAAATCCTATTACAAAACTTCCATTAATCTAACTCAAATACATATACAAAGTCATAGCCAACAATTGCTGGACTATGGAGAGAAGAAAAGAAAAAGAAAAAGAAAAACTACTTACTGCTAAAAAGAAAGAGAAAAGAAAAGCAATCTGAGATAGGTTCCCCAATTCCTAAACCTAAGCTAGGCCTAGGTATATATAGCAGTGGGGTGGCGGCGCATTAGGGTTAGGAAACCCTAATTTTAATGATACCATGTGGCCTTCTACTTATCCTTGGATGCCTCGGGGCGTGTGCACAGAGATTTGAGCATGGGAATGCGTGCCCTAATCATTGGAAGTCTCCAGAATGCCCTCTGCTGAAGAGATGGAAGTTTGGGTTCAGAGCCTCACTAGGTAGCTGTAGTTTCCTAGACTTCTCGCGTGGTAGCTCATTGCTCTTCGCTAGGATGATTTGACTTGAGCTTGACCGTGAGGTTGCCTTGGTTTGCTCTTGAGCGTGCATGTGATGAGAGTTGAGCTCTCGCTGGGTTGGAGTTCGCGAGGTTGAATAGAAAACATAGTCTCAAGTGTCGCGAGGTTGCAATTCAAGCAGTCGCACGGTAGATTAGTCTTCGCTGGGCAGCAGTGCGAGAACTGCATAAGCTCTTCTCTTTACTTGGATTTTGCGAGTTACCTCGCGAGGTTCTTTTGAGTTCTGAACTGTGTGAGGTTCTTTTTCTTACTCAATCTTCGCGAGCTTGGCCTTGCCTTCGCCAGGATGCTTTCTTTCTTAAATGGCGCCTTGACTGTGGCGTTCTTCTTAGAAATTGTTGTATCCATGCGACGATCTGCTGACAACAAGGCGAGAAATCTTCTGAAGCTCTCTCTCCTCAGCTGTCTTAAGCGAACTTCACGAGATTTGAGAGAGGTCTGCTTTGAACTGCGCGACACTAAGCGTTGTGTTCTACCCTTGAGCTTCGTGAGAGCTGCGCGGAGTTGAGTTTTTGAAGCTCCCCAGTCATTCATCTGCGCGAGAGGTTGCATGTACAGCCTTGGGAAGCTCAGCTGATCTGCACGAGGCTTCAAGGTTCATTCTTGCTGAGGGGCATCTGGTGCCAAAGTAGGCTCCATAACAGGATTCTTGGCCTTATTTCATTGCTAATTATTTCCTGATCAAAACACTTAAGACAAGTTTATTAGGTGGCTAAGGGTCTAATCAAAGGTTAAGTTAAGGGGTAAAAAGTAGTACTTTTCAGGTCTTAACACACCCCTAAAACTAATCTTTGCTAGTCCCTTAGCAAAGCGACATTAAATCTACTCTAAAAATTAAATGCCACTTTCGTAGGGAGCACGGATACATTTAGCATATGTAACAAGCCTTTTAAACCCCTAGGTGATCCCTAGTGGAGGAGTGAAGTCTCCTGAGGGTTTTCAGTGAAGACTCCCACAAACTTCTCCAATGAAATAGTTAGCTAAAGTGTAATGTCTTCCAATGAGCAGTTAAGGAATCAGATTTAGTCTACTCATGAATCAGCATAAAAGAAGTTTAATTCATTGGTTGCACAGGAACTTAGACACCATAATTCGCATGTTAGCACAACATTTCCAAATAATTTGTGATCACAAAAGACTGCACAAGTGCATGTTAGCACTGAGCTTATCCTTATGTCAGAAAATTAGGTTAAGGCCATTCATAATACATTCAAGTTCAGACCCAAAAGAAAACTTTTCAGGGCATACTCTCATCAAGGTTTGTTGAGGGGTTCAGTTTCTCACAAGCTCAAGAGCAGTTACATCCCCCAACTGGGTTTGTAAGCATGAACATAGGCAGAGTTCTTAAGTGCTGGCATCATTGTCAGTTTCTCACCATAGATTGGATAATTCCTTATCTTCACATGACAGCTCACTCAATCTTTGGATCACAAGGGCTTTTAACTGGGTTGAAATGTGGCTTATGGGGTATGGTTAAAAAGGATGGAAGGTTTGAAAAGGGGTTCAAAAATTGAGAACTCAGTGGGTGCAGGAGGTGGTTCATGACTTCACCTTCTTGAATTCAGCTCCCTTCATCTTCTTTGAGATTTTCATATTTGAAGTGATCAGTTTCTCTTCTTGATTTTGATTTTCCAATGAAGGTTCCTCTTGACTTCTCTCTTATTCCTCTTCATTATTATTTCTTTTGTTTCTTTTTGCTGGAGTTTTCTTCTTTTTTTATTTATTTATTTATTTTGTTTTTGCTTCTCAGAAATGCCACCATGTCCTCAGTTACCATTCTGCCAGAATAGATGCTTCTTCTCCATTCACCTAATGCTGACCATAGCTAGTCCATCTTCAACTCTTTCTCCTTTACCTTCTGAATTCTCAGAGTGAGGGTAGGTTGAATCAGGTTCATAGGTTCAGGTTCAAGTACTCAGGTGTATTTTGAAGAAATTTAGGATTTAAAGCTCAAAGGGGTATGGACAAGGGCAGTTGCTTTAGGATTGATCTTTTTAGGCTCAAACAGTCGAAGAGAAGGCCTTGATCCTTTCCTAGGTCTCATGAGTACTATCAGTTGTTTCAAGTTGGAGTCACCTAACTTCTAGTGAGCACAGAGACTCAGCCAGTCCTTAGAATTAGAAGAAGTGCCTTAGTTACTCCTCAAAACATAATTTTGTAGGCCCAATTCTCACTGGTTATGGTCATCCTTTAAACTTTTAAGTATGTCCTCACCTTTTTCTCTCTCTACTGATTCACTAAGTGCAGATACCCAAATGTTTCCTTGGTGAAATTATTATGAAAATGTGGAATATTAGAAGTCTATGGTGTTCAATGTTTGCATAAATTTTAAACTTCTTAATTTTATGATTCTTAAGTGGACAGAGGTCCATTTCCATATTGCTCAAATGGGTCTACTGCACTTATGTTAACTGTTCCATTGGCAGGGTCTGCCTGCCATACCCCCAAACCTTTGAGGAGCAGTGTCCTCACTGGTTCAAGGTCTATGTGCAGGAGATTTATGGCAACATAACAGAAAAGAACAAGAAAGAAAGTAACCAACAAAAGAAAATAGGACAGTATAGCAGAAAAGAAAGATATTATTATGCTGAAAAGAAAAAGGGAAAGGGAGAAAGATTAAGGGTGCAGGGGTTGAGAAAGAGGGGGGGTGGGTGGAGAAGGCGGGGGAGGGGGTGGAGTGGAGGGGGAGGGCCCAGTCTTGCATTTCTTCTTCTGCGGCTGGAGCTTTTCCTCCTCCTTGGCAATGGTTTGCAGAACCTCCTCGAATTCATCCCAGAGGGGTTGGAGGGGATCTGGCTCTTTGGGGGGCGGCGGGTCCAACCACATCGGGTAAAACTTGTTGGGCAGTGCATTTGGCTTGTCATCTGCCATGATGAGGAATAGGGAAGGACCGCAAGAGTGAGATAGGATGCTGTGAAGATGAACATGGCCTTCCTGTGTATTTAAAGGCGAGAGATTATGGAAGATGAACCAGTTGAGCAACTTCCAAGTCGCCGCCATTAAATGAGAGTGACTTGGGAAACGCCAAGTCCCAGCGGTCAATGTGGGAAATGACAAATGCATTAGGTTCGCGCAGCTGGGTAAGTGAATCACGAGAGACCAGAATCACGCGATTATGGGAGTTAGCGCTGGAAGCGCTCGTGATATTCTCAAAGATCAAACTCGCATACGAAAGAATTGGGCCATGCGAATTGCGCGAGCCTTCCCAAATCAGAGCGTGGAACTCGCGAGGGCCAAATCAGCAATTCACAGAAGAAGTCATACCGATCCTCCATAACCATTGGCAAGGACAATCAAATCAAACACCACATAGCTCCTAGAATTTCCAAAAATTTAAGGTAAAAAATAAAGTAATATAGTACAATATGGATGTAATCATGAGTCGTAGATGTAGGGTCCTAAAATGAATAGTGCACATAGGCTCTGCAGGTCATTCAATGCAAGGCTTCAGCCTTTGACCATTCGCTTTGAAGGTCCTCCCAGATTTGGGGTCCTGGACTTCTGTAGCACTAGATGGGGAAACATTTACGACAATATAGGGGCCATCCCATCTGGATTTTAATTTGCCAGGAAAGAATTTTAGTTTGGAGTTAAATAACCAAACCTTACCACCCGGTTCGAAGCTTTTCCTCAGCAAGCCTTTGTCGAAGAAGGCTTTAGCCCGTTCCTTGTAGATCCTGGCATTGGCATAAGCATCCATCCGCAGCTCATCCAATTCCGATTGTTGCAATGACCTGTGTTGACCAGCAGAAGTTAGATCCATGTTCAAGTTCTTAATGGCCCAATAGGCCCTGTGTTCTAACTCGACTGGGAGATGGCAGGCCTTGCCATAGACTAGTCTGAATGTGGGAATTCCGATAGGGGTCTTATAGGCAGTCCTATAGGCCCACAGTGCATCATCCAGTTTCTCAGCCCAATCTTTCCAGTCAGTCCTAACTATTTTCTCAAGGATGTGCTTAATCTCCCTATTGGAAATTTCAACTTGCCTACTTGTTTGTGGGTGGTAGGGAGTAGCAATCCTATGGGTCACAGAATATATCTTGAGCAAGCTCGCAAAATTTCTATTGCAGAAGTGGCTACCCCCATCACTAATAATAGCTCTAGGGGTCCCAAATCTTGAGAAAATGTTGTGCTTAACGAATTTGAGGACTACTTGGTTATCATTGGTTCTTGTGGCAATGGCTTCAATCCATTTGGAAACATAGTCCACTGCCACTAAGATGAATTGGTAACCATTAGAGGGGGGAAAGGGGCCCATGAAGTCAATTCCCCATATATCAAACAGTTCTACAACAAGGATGGGCTGTAATGGCATTGAATTCCTTTTAGACAGCCCTCCTAATTTCTGACATCTCACACATGCCTTGCAGTGTGTGTGTGCATCCTTGAATAAGGATGGCCAGTAAAAACCACACACCAGGACCTTTTCAGCAGTTTTTCTCCCACTAAAGTGGCCTCCACAGGCATTTTCATGGCACATAGCCAGAATACTGGGGAAATCACTTTCGGGAACACATCGTCTGATGATTTGGTACGCACAGTACTTGTATAGGCAAGGTTCCTCCCAGAAAAAATACTTGACCCTTGAGAAGAACAAGTCTTTATCCATTTTGGTCCAGTGGGGAGGAATCTTTCCTATAACCGGATAATTAACTATGTGTGCAAACCAAGGGACTACGGATTGGATGGCAAACAATTGCTCATCAGGGAAGGCATCATTTGTAGGGCCATCCAGGCATTCCTCCAAGATAATTCTGGACAAGTGGTCAGCCACCACATTCTCCACACCCTTTTTGTCCTTGATTTCGATGTCAAACTCCTGTAATAAGAGTTTCGCTTAGCATCTCTCTTGGGCCATCTAGGTACTTGATGAATGGTCGATGAAGATCATTTTAGATCCTAATAGGTAGGCTCTAAATTTGTCAACAGCGTAAACCACTACTAGAAGCTCTTTCTCAGTTGTGGTATAGTTCAGCTGAGCTTTAGCAAGTGATTTCCTGCTATAAGCAATGACCACAGGCAATTTATCTTTTCTTTGGCCCAACAAAGCACCTATTGCCAAGTCTGATGCATCACACATCAGCTCAAAAGGCAGGGTATAGTCCGGTGTTTGGAGTACAGGAGCAGAGGTGAGGCAGATTTTCAATGTTTCAAAAGCCTTGGACATTATTGGAAAAGTTGAAGGGACATCTGACAGAAGCGTGGCATAATGGCTTGGCAATTTTGCTGAAGTCCTTAATGAACCTCCTATAGAATCCTGCATGCCCAAGGAATGATCTGATTTTCTTGACTGTTTTTGGAGGGGGTAGATTGGCAATGAGGTCCACTTTGGCCTTGTCTACCTCAAGCCCTTCTTTAGAGACTACATGGCCCAACACAATACCTTTTGTTACCATGAAGTGGCTCTTTTCCTAGCTTAAAACCAAATTGGTTTCCTCACATCTTTACAGAACTAGGCTGAGGTGCTGTAGACACTGGCCAAAGCTGTCCCCATAGACAGAAAAGTCATCCATAAAAATCTCCAAAAACTTGTCAATCATGTCAGAGAATATGGCATACATACACCTCCGAAAAGTGGCTGATGCATTACAGAGTCCAAAAGGCATCCTTCTGTAAGCGAAGGTGCCAAAGGGACACGTGAAGGTGGTTTTTTCTTGGTCTTGAGGATGAACAGGGATTTGGTTGTACCCTGAGTATCCATCAAGAAAACAGTAAAAAGCTTTTCCAGCCAATTTGTCCAGGATTTGATCAATGAAGGGGAGAGGGAAATGGTCCTTTCTAGTTTTAGAGTTGAGCTTCCTATAATCAATGCACACTCTCCAGCCAATGGTTGCCCTGGCTGGCCTCAACTCACCAGTTTCAATCTCAATCACTGTTATCCCATATCAACACTCTCCGCCTGATCTAGATGATCAGCAGCAGGCTACTCAACCGATAGCCAAGCCTCATATTCAGGGGAAGACTGAACTGAATCTCCCTATTCCATATCACACATCAGCGTCGACTGACACATCTCCCAAAGAGAATCAATCCAATCCATGTCCCCAGAGGACCCCCTAGAAAAGATCAAATCACATAGAGGGGGTTTTGCCTCACAGGGCACCTGCTGAGAGCCGTCGAACAGACGCAACACTTGAAATGGGAAGTAGAAGGTGCTGCTAGTCAATCCTAGGAGGGTGATGCCCTCATGGTCTCTAGAGCGAACTATGGGGAAGGTCTGATCCAACAAAGGAAGTTTCTATATCAGCTATGCATCAGTCAGCCAAAGCTTCAAAGCTAGCAAATCACCCTACGAAATCAAGTGATACCTACCTAGAAAACATCGAACAACCTCACCTCGAGCGATGTAAAAGCGTGGCATGGGTCCAAAGATAGCGAGATGCTAGCCTAACCAGACCTGGAGCAGCAAAGGACATCCCCTGAGGCTCTCCACCTTACTCAGAGAAAATGCACCAAGGCAACTATATAGTTCGGCAAGGACCAAGTGCATCACTGATCAGCCCTCTGCCAACTCGGTCAAAACGTCGTAGAGAGCTAGAGAGAAGCTCTCTCCCTCAGTAAAGAAAAGGACTTTTGGGATGAGACTGAGAGTAAAGGCTTTCACATTGAAGATATTCCTAACTGACAAATTTCGAAGACGTTCATCACCGAAAAGTTCTTTGAGGAATTTGATCGAACACCTTGTCGGCCCCCCAATGAGGCTCTTTGATACTCAAATTTCTTCAAACTTCTTCAAAACTAGGGTAAGGTGAATGTATTTAGAATAACCCTACTTTGGCATGACTCTTTCGAGGCCTCTGTGGAGCTTCAAGCTAGACAAATTAGATAACTCTTCAAGAGTGGGAGTTAGCTCTGGCTTCCCAAAACGGAACACGTGGGTGTTTGTATCCCAAAATGAGGTTCCCGCATGAAGTAGGTCCCACCGTGGAGGAACCTCAAGAAAGAAGTGAAGACGGGATAGTCCAAGCCGCTCCAGATCACTGAGCTCACTCTCATTCAACCTCCCAAGCCAACTTTTTAGAAAATTGAGCCCCAAGCCCAAAGAAGGAGTAAATTAGTTTCAGGCCCTCCATGTATGGGTTGGAAAGCAGGTCCATAGACATACAAAGATCTTTCAAAAATGTAAACTTCAATGTATGTTGATGGACTCACCCTTGGGAAAGCAAGGAGAGGAAAAATCAGTTGAAAAAGCAAGTCAAAGAGAAAAGAGAGAGAAAACAGTCTTTCTCCAGCATATAAAGGGCCCACTGCCCCCAAGATAAACCTGGTGCAGCTAATAGTTGCACCAGTGTAAAATCCCCCAGGCTTAGCCTTCTGTGCCATTTTTTTAAAGCTTTTAGGGGATTTTTGTATATTCTGACTAGGCCCCTTAACCAGTGTGCCTGATCACCTGTTCATGCCTTAACTACATTCACGAACACAAGATTTGAAGTGCACCTAACATTAAAATCATTAAAATTTTCTATGCAGGAGAATCCCGCACCAAGGCATGCGATCGCAAGGGTCATTTTCACAAACAATTATCAAAACCATCCTGCAAGCTGCCAAATATAGTGCAAGGGGAACATAATATGCGATCAAAGAAGAGCACTAAACATTCCCAAGCAGAAAATTATCCAAAAAAGTGCCACAATTATCTGTTATAAACTTTTCAAATCCCAATAAAAAACCATCTCAAAAGTGTTTAAAATGTTTAAAATGCAGAAGCTAGGCCTAGTCCTTGTTGGCGCCCTTTGATTTCTTTCGCCGACGTGAGGAGCTTTGGAAGGTCCACTGATCTCCTACCCGGGACCACGCCTGTGAAAGCCGACTAAGTAAAGAGCGCGACTCCTTGTCACGTGCGCACTGCAAATCATAGCCAAGGTCACAAATCAGGAACAAATTGAAAGACAAGGATGGAAGAACAGTGGGAAAGATTGAGCAACAGGATACTCACCATCTCCACATCCCGGAGCTCTGCAATGTGATGATAATAGGCAGCTTGGCCCATTGCTGACTCAAAATTCTACATTCATAAAGGAAAAATGCCAGTTACAGGGTTTGTTAGCAAACACGGGTATTTAACAAAATAACCGAAACCAAGAAGGAATGATCAAAAGAGTTTTACCCTCGGAACCACCTTAGGAGGAGGAGCTCGAACCACTTCAGCTTAAATGAGTGCCTGCTTATCAATGTCAGCACATAGACCCGAGAGAAAGCATCATGAAGGAGTCTGAAGGTCCCATGGACCACGACAGGAGCACCACCAAGGGCACCCACATGAGAAGTACCCAACGGAGGGACCCACACCGAAAGGGCCAGCATCTGAGGGACCCGCCTCTGAAGCACCTGCAGTACCCGCCACCGCTCCACCTTCATCATCTGGTCATCCCCTTGGACAAACTATGAAAAAAATAGAGATTCGTTCAGTAGGAATAAAGCTGAATTGAAACTAAAAGGGGGACTAATCTAAAAGGGAAAGGAGAATTACATGGGTGCGTGGGCTGTCAAAAGCAAGGAAGTTGACGCTAGGGACAAAGCGCTGGAGAATGAACCGATATGACACACACTCATACCATAGCCGATAGTCCCCGGGCACGAGAAGGGCATTAATGGGGATCCCATTATGGAGGAAGGCCGCAGTGAGCTTCTCAATACTACCCACGGGGTCCAAAACATCCACAGGAGGATCCATGGGTATGGTGAGATAGCCCTAGTACTGATGAACTACCCGCTCCCCCAGATAATAGGTCCTAGCCTATGCTCCATAGAAGAAGACAACATGGTGGTTGTTAAAAAGGTGCGAAGGACCTGCGATAGCCTAGTCCTAGAAAATAGAGCTAAGGTACTGTTATTCACTACAAAGTACCACTTTTCACCTCTTAGCCCAGCCTTTGATGGACCTTGAAGTAGACTAATAATCAATTGTTAAGTGTGTTTTATAGTTAGCAATAATCTATGTAGCTTAATACAAAATCCTTACTTTTTGGTCCAAAGAAGAGAGAGAATACATGAACGGATGACAGCTGATGCACGAGGTTAGCTGAGAATGGAGAAGACTGCAATAGCAGCAAGTGCAATACATCAGAGTATCAAAAGATAGATCTCACAGAGTTGAGGAGCTTCCTCGTGAAGCTAAGGTTACAGTGGAAGATACCCTCGTGTAGATGGCGCGCGCAGTCAAGAGGAGAGCTGTAAAGACATCGAGAAGATCTCGCAGTTTAAAATCCTAACAATTTACCATCGCAAAGTTCTCATGGAGATCAAGCCTTAAAGAAGTAGTGCATAGAACTTTGTGAGTCTAAATGTATACTGAACAAAATATACCTCGCAGAGTTCTTGTGTAGCCAAAGAAGAGAGACACACCCAGAATTCTCCTCGCACAGATCTCGCGCACTCTGAAGCCTTACCAGTTACTATGCAAGCGCAGGAACATATCTGTGTGAGTACTCAGCGAGAGAGAGAGAGAGCTTCTGAAGCTCTACTGCATAAGAAATCCAGGCGCTCCAAATCATCTCCGCGACAGCTTTGCAGCATAAAAGAACTGCACGATTAACCAAAGGTTTACTGCATGAGTGAGCACTTCCCACCAGTAAAAGGCTACTCCACAAAGGCTTTATAGCTACGCGAATGAATTAATGCATATGCTAGCCCCGTGAAGCACAGTTTTCCCACTTCTTAGTTTTAATAGAAGGAACTTTTAGGAATTTCCCAAGACTAGGGCACACTTCTCGAGACACAGATCTTGAGGTGTACATCTCAAGTCACTCGAGGGTCATAACAGTGCTACGTATGTTGGAAAAACTAGGGTTAATCCCTTCTGAACCAAGGCCGCATGGACAAAGTATATAAGCTACACTTAGAGTTTAGTTTTATCCATCAATCCTTCCTTCATCCTCTGTCGGCTGAGAGTTCCAGCAGGCTAAGGTTAGGGTTAGGGTTAGGGTTTGATGACTTCTTTTTCTTATTTTTCTTCTCTCTTAGACCAGCATTTGCTGGCTAATCCCCCTGTAAGTAGTTAGGCTTAGTTCTATTTCAATTTTGTAATAGGTTTTGTATACATTGGGATCTTTGATGAGCAGTTGTGTACGGGCTGCAGCCTGGAGGCAGCTCATTGTAAGGTTCGCTTTTATTAATGGATTGCTGCTTTAATGACTAATTGAATCTAAAGATCTTATGGTTCCCTTAGATGTCTATAGGATCCATGTATTTGAGACTAGCCCATTCAATTTCCAGTAGATCTATTATTTATCATTTGATTTCTCTTGGTTTGATAGCCCCATGGAAAGCAATGTTGGATCTGTAGTGAGATCTGGAGAGCTCGGAGACCTGTAGACCATGGTGGTTGTAGCAATTTACATGTTCTTTCTCAGACCTCTGTGGTATGGATAGAGCAATGGGATACCCTGTGACTATTTGAGTGGACTGAGTATAGCCCTAAGGTTGTGTCCAACCACATGTTTGAGAAGGAATCTTCTCCCTTGCACATGAGTTTCTAGAGCCTTGTAAGGAGGTTTTGTATAGGAACTGACTCCCTTCTATTTTACCTAATTGATATCAGATGTTAGATCTGATTTCTTTGTAGTAGTTGCAGCTTGAGGATGAGTCATTACAGGCCTTTTGTAGCAATGACCAGCTGAATCTAGAGCCTTATTCAACTTGTTACATGGTCCTTTTTGTGGGCACCAGTGAGCCGTTGGCCTTGGCAAAGCACTTAGGATTTTATGGGTTGGAATGCCTATGGATGTCAGCTAGATCTATGCACAGATCTGCGGAGCTTGTAGCACTGGCATTACATAGCGCTGTAATAGTATTCATGGCCTGATCTGGTCCAATGGTTGGGGAAATGATCAGTGCACTCCTCTGGATTAGTTTAGCAACTTCTGGTTTGATCAATGGGATTTGACAGACTCTATAGGATAGGCTGTGACCATTTGAGTGGACAACCTATTGCCTTAAGAGCACCCCAAATGGCATGGTTTAAGTTGAATATTTCTACCTCGTTGAGACTTTTGATAGCGTCTCAGCAAGGAGCACTACAGAGACAGACTAAATCTGAGTTACATTACTGCTTTAACTTTGAGCTTAACCTGCTTACTTCTCACCATTTTTTATATTTTATCTTGGCACATACCATCACCATCTTTTTCTTAACCCTTTCTTTAAGATAGGGCTACATTTTATTTCTCTTTTGTTAAAGTTAATTTAGTGTAGTTGTGACACCCAACTCCCTTTCTTTAGGATTGTCAGATCTGTAGCCAAATTTGAAGGCCTACTATTATAGCCCATTTTGGGCTCTAGATCAATTTCTCTGTGGGACAAACTCTTACTTATCAAAACCTGCAATAATAGGCACTATATCTTGTAGGTCTAGGATTACTTTAGTTGTGCTAAATCTATTCTTTTATTTTACTTTATTTTTAAATTTATTTTCACCACACAAGAATCAGCACAAGAGGGAAATCAACAAGTTTTTGGCACCGCTGTCAGGGATATTGATCTTTTTAGTAGACCTGAGTTGTACTATAATTTAGATTTCCAAATTATTTGTAGCTATACCTAAACTAGAATAAAAGTACTATTGATTCTTTATGGAATTTTGGAGAAATGGACAGCATAAGGGAAAAACTAGAGTTGCAATTGGAGTGAAGCTTGCTCTATTTGCACTTCCTTTCCCCTAAATCTCAGTCCATTTATGTTTAATTCCTTATTATTTGTTTAGTGTAAATCAGTGTAATTGTTAATTTTTGTTTGAAATATTCTTTATGTGGGCTTGTGAGCATTTTCTGTTCTTACTGTGGGTGTGAGTATATGCATGGTAGAAGGTCTTTAAACTCTGAGCTAGAACCTCCAAATCTAGAAGTTGAAAGGATCCTTAGACCTAGGCGCACCCCACAGGGCCCTGCTATTAAAACTTAACCAGCTATCATGGTTGAGAGGCAGAGAACATTAAAGGAGTACAATGCACCTGAGGAGTACACCTCTCCCTTCTTCATTCAATTCCCCTATGTTGAAGGGAATTATGAGATTAAATCCTCCACCATCAATATGCTGCCTTCGTTTCATGGGCTTAGTAAAGAAGATCCCTACAAGCACATAGACCACTTTTTTGCACTTTGCACTACCTTCAATATTGCTGTCTTAGGACCTGAGGCTACTAAACTGAGGCTTTTTCCTTTCTCACTAAAGGACAAAGCCAACACATGGCTATCAAAGCTCCCAGCCAACAGCATACAGTCATGGAGTGACCTTTAAACCAAATTCCTGGCCAAATTCTTTCCCATGAACAAAACCAGCCAGATGAGAAAAAATATTTTGTCATTTACTCAGTCCTCAACTGAGGATTATTATGAAGCTTGAGAAAGATTCCAGGAGATGTTAAAATAATGCCCCCACCACCAAATTCGAATGTGGTAGCTTGTCCAAGTATTTTATCAAGGAATAAATTCTAAGAGCAGGGATATAGTGGAAGCTTCCTGTGGTGGTAGTTACCTCTACAAGATAGCTGAGGAAACTTGGGAGCTATTTGACATAATAGGGGAAAATTCCATGCAGAAGGAGTCTCTGTCACTCAATGATAGCCAGACTCCAGCTAAGATGGTAAAAGCGGCCACCCCTAGAGGTGGAATGCATGAAGTGAAGGTGCAAGGTGATCTGGAGAGGAAGGTGGACAATCTGAGCTTGAAATTTGACAAACTAATGAATGTGATGCCCGGGTGGTTGCACAGGTGGAGGAAGCATGTCTGATATGCCAATCTCTCCCACATTCTATTCATAATTGTCCATCTGCCACCCAGTTTCCAGATTTTATTATGGAGCATGCCAATGCTGTTCAAACTTTTGGGCAGCAGCCTACTGGGTATTCTTAGAGGAACCACCCAAATCTGAGGTAGAGACAAGATTCATATCCTCAACCCCAGCAGCTGCAAATGGTAGCTCCTTACAGAACCCAACACCAGTTTAATCAAGGTTACCCACCAAGGAAAAAAAATTTGTTAACTATCCCACCGTCCAACCAGTTGGCCCTGCTCCCACAACAACCCAGATCCTCATCATTTGAAGAGCAGATACTGACTTTAATGTAAAATTTGGAGAACTTGGGGCAGGCTGTCAATTCTCATGGACAGAACATTAAGAAGATTGAGGACCAGCTGGGCCAGATTTGTAATGCTCTGAATAGGAGGAAGGAAAATGGCCTAGTCAGCCCATGACAAATCCGAAAGGTCAGTATATGATTGGTGATGAATCCTCTACTCAGGAGAAAACTAGCGCGCAGTGATCAAAAGGTTGGTAATAAATGTATAATCTGTATGAAAATGTTGTTTTGTGTCGTGTTCTTTAGAAATCTATCAGTTGTGTGTTTAGAGTGATGTTGAATTGCTTATGTTGCTTTGTTTATGTTTTTATTTTTGTGATTGATTATATGTGCATATTTGTCATCTGAATTTGTTGTGTGTTTGTTGACGAATGGTTGAGCTACCCTTATCATAATCTGCATGAAGTTGAGCTGAAAAAAAAAAATTATTTTTAGGAGTTTGCAATGTTGATGATCCGATACATGAAGATCGGAATATGTTTTTCATGGTTGAAATGAAGTACCTGTCTGAGGGTTGGTTCCCATGCACAGTGGTTGGTTGCACAACAGCATGGATGCACTAGCCAATGTGTTGTACTGAGCTAACAGAGTAAGGGTTGTGAAGAAATATTGTCACACAGATCTGGCGGACTCAAATTTGCTGCTCGAGCCATCCCTTCGCTTGCTCGTGCGCTAAAAGACCTGATAAATGGCTGTAAAAATGCCTCTTGGAGTCACTTTCTGCTCTGCGAGCCCAGTCTGAGAGTAAAAACGTGCCATGTGTGGTGTTTTGTGCGACTACTGTGCAAGGCACTAACTATGAAAGGTAATAGCTCCTATTGCCAACTCCGCGAACTGCAGGATTTGCTCTATAAATTTAGTGAAGCCCCTCATTTTCTTCATTTCCTCTGTTTGCCCTAGTTTCCTAGCACAAAAATCGAGCTCCCCTCTCTCTCCTTTCTTCTCTACTTTGTAATCCGCACCACCTCAGGCTTTTTCCCCTCATAATTTTGCTCCCCAGCTCCTCCTGATCACTTTGAGCAAGGATTAGGAGAATTTGAGCCACTGTGTACATTTTTAGGTGGAACCCTAGCTCTCAAATCGTATGATCTCCATTCCTCTCTTTGTGTTGTGATTGATTTATTTATTATAGGGAAGAAGGGCATAAGTTTACAGCGTCTGTGGTTACTCAGTGTGATCTGCATATTCTAAGATTAGTGAGCCCTAATTTTGACGATCTAATCACCTATGGCCACGGGTTCAAAATTCACAGATACATTAGCTGCAATGCTGAACCCATCTGCCAGTGGCAGCCCTGTGGCCACTAGAAAATCTGCGAGGATTACAGAGGCCTCCACATTGGAGACCTCTGAGGTGCCCTCACCTGTTGTTGAGCCAACAATCCGAAAAGAGAAGAAAACCGCCCCAAAGAAGAGGGCTAGAGAGCACCCACCTTTTAAGAGCCCTGAAAAATTAAAGAAGAAATAGAAAAAGGGCAGGGTTGTGGTCCCTGAGGTTGAGGAGGAAGCGACTACTGACTACCTCAGGATCCTTTCTGACTTTGTGGAAGCAATCCAGCTGGAGGCTGAAGCCATCTTTGATAAAGTTTATTTTGAGGAACTACCAGAGACCTCTACCTCCATTGAATATCTGACCAAGGCATCCCTGCTGCCACTGTTGAGGCCCACAATCCAACTACTTTTCCCAAGATTAGTCAGATTATTTTATCAGAATATGAGGTTAAGAACTGGTGATGATGGGAACCCAGCACTGCTGGCATTAATTGATGATTTCGAAATGCTATTCAACCAGTCAGACATTGTAAAAATACTGGAGATACCAGCCAAGTATAGCCCTGAGTGTAGTTTAGGTCCTCCTTTGACTGCCACCATTACTAAGATATCTAGGGACTTGACTAGAGGGATCACTGCCTCAGGAGACTTAATTAGGAAGAGGGATTTGCACCTCAACCTCAGGCTCATGGATGCAATGTTGAAGAAAAATATGTATTGCTCTGGGCATGAGCAGGAGAGGAGGTACCCCATAGCTGATGCCCTCTTCTCCTTTCATAGAAACCACTACTTGGATGCATCCAAGTTAGTTTTTGAGGGAATTAAAGATTTATGTGAGAAGGTAAAAATCATGAAGAAACCTCATGCCCTTCCTTACTACCGATTGATTACTGCATTGCTGAAGTGGGGTAAATACCCCTTTAAAAGGGAAGAGGAGACTGTGGCCCTGAACCCCAAAAAGAGTTGAAAGAAACAGTGGGGAATCAGTGGCACCATGATGGAGAAGAAGAAGAAGAAGAGAGAGGAGTTATTGAGAGAAGTAGTCCCCACTATTCTTGAAGCAGTTGCTGCTGCAGCTGCTATTGCTGATCCTGCTGCATCCTCCACCTCACTTGTGCCAGCCAGCACAACCATCACCTCCTTAGCCATTACCTCTACCTTCATGCCTGCTCCAACCCCCTTTACACCACCTTTACCTACACTCAGTGCCACACCACCTCCACCTTCAACCCAGACGTCACAGCCCATTACAAGCCCACTACCCTTACCTGACTCTATATCACCAACCACCATAGCAACCTTACCCATTTCTACCCCACTACCTATTTTTCTAGCCCACCCTGGCCCACCCGTCAAGACCCATACCAAAAGAAAAAGAAACCTACCAAAACCCTTACTACACCTCATCCCACCTATATCTCCCAAACAATTCCAATCCCTGAAACCACAGCCATTCTAGACCCCATACCCACACCCTATGATCTTGCAACCCATACCTTTGAAATCCTACTTTATTCCCCACCTTTTATGCCTATCACTGGTGAGCCTGTAGACCAATCCATTTCCTTACCCCATAACAAGGAGCCATCTTCAGGAGAGGAGTTTTCTACTATGATGTCCACTATCCTAGGAGACATAAACTTAGAGTATACTCCTCTCCCAGACTCACCTCACCTTTCACACTTCACCCCTCCACATCATCCATCACCCTAGGCCACTACCTTCACACATAGACCCACTTCCCCCTTTCAACCTGTTCCCCCTACTCAACCCACAAGCACTATCATACCTGACCTTTACCCCAAATCCTGCACCTCCTACTCTCCCTATAGTCCCATATGCTGGCCAACACCCAAACCCAAGCATCATTGAGACATATATTCAATCCCTAACCTCCACTCTCCAAAACCAGGCCTACCTAGAGACCTGCCTCCAAGCCATATAATCAACTTTAGCTACCTTACCGTAAACCTTATCTTTAGCAACCACCATACCCCTTCCTACTTACATTGAAGCCTCCACACTAAGTGACCCAGATATTCCGCCTGTTGTAGCCTCCTTCGATGCTGCAACAGATGTGGATGACTTAATACCAACCTCTTCCAAGTCAATCCAAACTGAACTTGACCTAGAACCCCAACTTTAGCTTCCATCCGCAACTTCACAGCCCACCCCTTTTTCATTCCTGGCTGGCCCTTCTTCAAGTGAGGAACAACCATTAATTCATGCCTCTTCTTTTTCCATTCCCCCATACTCCACCCTCCTTCATGCAATGAAATCCAATCCTTACCTCAAAAAGGATGTCCTTCGAGGAACTACTATTAGAACATCAATCAGGATACCCTATGAAGAAAGAATCCATCGCATTAAATTGGATAACGAGAGGCAGCTCAAGAACATAGCAAGGGGATTGAAACAACTGTTGTGTTTATATAAAGCCCAAGAGAGTATTGCTGCATAGGAGAAGCTAAATGTTGAATAAGAAAAAATGGTTGCTGCAACAGCAAAGCTGAGAGCTGATGGATTAGAGAGGAGGCTGACTGCCTCAAAGGAGATCATGGAGCTCCTTATAGCCCGAGCTGAATTAACTGAACAAAAGGCTGCAATCCTAGAAAGGCAACTAGCTCTATCTACTGGGAGAGTACCTGCCACAACTGCTGGTCCTGCTCAAGAAGCTACTGCTGTGAAGAAAGATAATGAAAAAGGAGTCCAAATTAAGAAGGAACCAGCAGATGATTAGATGATTAAATTATGCACATGTATTTAGTTAGGTAGTGGTGTGTGAATTTTGTACTTTTCTTTCCCTTACTTTGTACATACTTTAGATAATATAATGAAAGTGCTCTTTGTTTTGTTTTGTTTCCAATCTGCCTTTCTTTATTTCTGTATGTTTATTTGTGTTTGTTTGTTTTGTGTTGTGTATTTTCTTTTTTTGCTGTGTCATTTTCCTTTTACTACCACAGTCTTGAGCCTGCTGCACATCCACATCTAACTTTGAATCAGTGAGGACACTGCTCCTCATAGGTTTGGGGGTGTGGCAGGATCTGCCAATAAAGTAGTTAACCTAAGTACAACAGAATCAAGTGAGTAAGATAGAAATGGAACCATGTTCACTTACGAATCATAAAAAATTGAGAAATTTAAAAATTTTGCAGACCTTTAAGCACTACAAGCTTTTAAATTTTAGCATTTCCATGATGTCAACACCAAGAAAACTCACTTGTATTAGTACCTAGTGAATCACTAAGGAGAGAAAAAGGTAAGGACATGCCCAACTATTCGATGGAAGACCATAACTAGTGAGATTTGGGCCTACAAATTTTTTTTTTCCCTTCTTTGAGGAGTGATTGAGGCAATTTTTCTAGCTCTAAGGACTCGTTGAGTCAATACCCTCACTAGAAGTTAGGCACCTCCAAGTTGAAACAACTAACAACACTCATGAAACCTAGGAAAGGATCATGGCCTTCTCTTGGACAGTTTGAGCTCAAACAGACAAACCCCTAATCAATTGCCCTTATGTACACACCCTTTGAGCCTTGATTTCTAATGTTCTTCAAAATACACTGAGTACTTGTACTTGAACCTATGGACCTGATTCAAACCTACCCTCACTCTGAGAAATCCAAAGGTAAAGGAGAAGGAGCTGAAGATGGATAAGATAAGGTCAATATTGGGTGAATGGAGAAGAGATACTAAAATCATAACAGTGTAGTAGCTGAGGAGAGAGCTGGCAAGTCAGAAAAACTAAAACAAAATGAAAAATGCATTCAAAAGAAAGAAAAATAATAATGAAGTGGAATAAGAGAGGAGTCAAGAGGAAAAGTTCATTGAAAAATCAAAAATAAGAGGAGAAGCTGGCCACTTCAAGCTTGAAGAATTTTAAAGAAAATGAAAGGTGCTGATTTACAGGAGAGGAAGTCATGAATCACCTCCTTCACCTATTGACTTCCCAATTTTGAATCCCTTTTCAACCTTCCATTCTTTATCACCTATCCCATAAGCCACATTACAACCTAGTCAAGAGACTCTGTGATTCAAAGTTGAATGAGCTATCATGCTGAGAAAAAGAGTTGTCCAATCTTTGGTAAGGATTAGCCAGTGATGCCAGAACTTAGATGCTATGCCTATGCTCATGCTTACATACCCATTTGGGGCCTATAACTGCTCTTGAGCTTGAGAGAAAATGGAAGCCCTCAAGGTTCCTTGTGAGAAGTATGCCCTGGTAAGCATTAGGTCTGATGTTGAATGTATTAGACATGGCCCATAACCTAATTTTTGAATTAATGAGGAGCTCAATGCTGACCTACATGTGGTGTTTTTCCTTTGCTGTGAGCTAATTAGAAATGGTGTGCATCTATATAAAAGCTGTGATGATTAAATGTCTATGCATATCACATGTTCAAATTCCTCATATTTTTTTTTTGTTGAATCAAAGGTGAACTAATGCTCTGTTTCTTGACAGTTAACTTGATAATTTTGCACTTTTGATTAACTATTTTATTGAGAAGTTTATGGGTATCTTCACTGAAAACCCTTAGGAGACTTCACTCTTGCACTAGGGATCGCCTAGGGGTTTAAAAGGCTTGGTACATATGCTAAATGTATCCATGCTCCCTACGAAAGTGGCATTTAAATTCTTAGAATAGTTGTTTTAAATTTTTCTTTGCTCAGGGACTAGCAAAGATTAGGTTTGGGGGTGTGTTAAGTGTGTTTTACAGTTAGCAATAATTTGTCCAGCTTAATATAAAATCTCTACTTTTTGGTACAAAGAAGAGAGAGAATACATGCAAGGATGACAGTTGAGATAAAGCCTATGGGAACACCTTGGTAGTGCTCACCATGGTGACTTATTTGCTGGTCATCATGACCAAAGTCTAGCAGATGGACGAGGTTAGCTGAGAATGGAGAAGACTGCGACAACAGCAAGTGCAATGCATCAGAGTATCAAAAGACTGATTTCGCAGAGTTGAGGAGCTTCCTTGCAAAGCTAAGGATGCAGTGGAAGATTCCCTCGCGCAGATGGGGCACACAATCAAGAGGAGAGTTGTAAAGATATCACAAAGATCTCGCGATTTAAAATCCTCAGAATTTGCCATCGCAAAGTTCTCGCGGAGATCAAGCTTTAAAGTAGCCGCATGAAGAACTTAGCGAGTCTATATGTATACTGAATAAAATGTACCTCGTGGAGTTCTTGCATGGCCAAAGAAGAGAGAGACGCCTAGAATTCTCCTTGCGTAGATCTCGTGCACTCTAAAGCCTTACCAGTTACTACATGAGCACAAGAACATATCTGTGCGAGTACTCAATGAGAGAGAGAGAGAGCATCTATAGCTCTACTGTGCGAGAAATCCAATCGCTCTAGGTCATCTCTATGACAGCTTTGCAGCGCAAAAGAACTGTGTGATTGACTAGAGGTTTACTGCGTGAGTGAGCACTTCCCACCAGCGAAAGGCTACTCCACGAAGGCTCTACAGTTGCGTGAATGAATTAATGCATATGCCAGCCTGGCAAAGCACAGTTTCCCCACTTCTCAGTTTTAACAAAAGGACCTTTTGAGAATTTCCTAAGGCTAGGGCACACTTCCTAAGGCACAGATCTTGAGGCATACATCTCAAGGCACTCAAGGGTCTCAAAAGTGTCACGTCTACTAGAAAAACTAGGGTTAATCCCTTTTAAACCAAGGCCGCATGGACAGAGTATATAAGCTACACTTAGAGTTTAGTTTTATCCATCAATCCTTCCTTCACCCTCTATCGGCTGAGAGTTCCAGCAGGCTAGAGTTAGAGTTAGGGTTTGATCACTTCTTTTTCTTATTTTTTTTCTCTCTTAGCCCAACATTTGCTGGCTAATCCCCCTGTAAGTAGTTAGGCTTAGTTCTATTTCAGTTTTGTAATAGGTTTTGAATACATTGGGATCTTTGATGAGCAGTTGTGTACGGGCTATAGCCTGGAGCCAATTCATTGTAGGTTTGCTTTTGTTAATGGATTGCTATTTTAATGACTAATTGAATCTAAAGATCTTATGATTCCCTTAGATGTCTATAGGATCCATGCATTTGGGACTAGCCCATTCAGTTTCCAATATATCTATTATTTACCATCTGATTTACCTTGGTTTGATAGCCCTATGGAAAGCAATGCTGGATTTGTAGTGAGATTTGGAGAGCTCGGAGGCCTGTGGACCATGGTGGTGGCAGCAGTTTACATGTTCTTTCTCAGACCTCAGTGGTATGGACAAACCAATGGGATACCCTGTGACCATTTGAGTGGACAGAGTATAGCCCTAAGGTTGGGTCCAGCCACATCTTTGAGAAAGACTCTTCTCCCCTCCACATGATCTTCTAGAGCCTTGTGAGGAGGTTTTGTACATGAACTGGCTCCCCTTCGTTTTACCTAACCGATATCAGATGCTAGATTTGATTTCTCTGTAGTAGTTGCAGCTTGAGGCTGAGTCATTGCAGGCCTTCTGTAGCAATGGCAAGCAAAATCTAGAGCCTTATTCAACCTGGTATATGGTCCTTTTTGTGGGCACCAATGAGACGTTGGCCTTGGCAAGGCACTTAGAATTTTATGGGTTGAAATACCTATGGATGTCAGCCAGATCTACGCGCCGACTTGAGGAGCTTGTAGCACTGACATTACATAGCACTGCAATAGTATTCATGGCCCGATCTGGTCCAGTGGTTGGGGAAATGATCAGTTCACTCCTCTGGATTAGAGTAGCAACTTCTGGCTTGATCAATGAGATTGGACAGACTCTATAGGATAGGCTGTGACCATTTGAGTGGATAGCCTATAGCCTTAAGAGCACCCAAAATGGCATGTGTTAAGTTAGATATTTCTACCTTGTTGAGGCTTTTATAGCATCTCAGCAAGGAGCACTACGGAGTCAGACTAAATCTGAGTTACATTACTGTTTTAACTCTGAGCTTAACCTGCTTACTTCTCACCTTTTTTTATATTTTATCTTGGCACATACCATCACCATCTTCTTCTTAACCCTCTCTTTAGGATAGGGCTACATTTTATTTCTCTTTTGTTAAGGTTAATTTAGTGTAGTCGTGACACCCAACTCCCTTTCTTTAGGATTGTCAGATCTGTAGCTAGATCTGAAAGCCTACTATTATAGCCCATTTTGGGTTCTAGATCAATTTCTCTGTGGGACAAACTCTTACTTATCCAAACTTGCTACAATAGGCCTTGTATCTTACAGGTCTAGGATTACTTTAGTTGTGCTGAATCCATTCATTTATTTTACTTTATTTTTAAATTTGTTTTCACCACACAATGATCAGCACAAGAGGGACATGAACAACAGGTACGGGTCGTAAATAATCTGTCCAAGTCAAGGGGTGACCAATCAGTCGAAAAGGTAGTATAATAAGAAAAGAGAATTTTTAAACTGAAATAAATAGAGGAGAATAGGCCTTGCCTGCTCGGGGACCATCAGATCCAGTTGGGATTTCAGGCCCATCTCTAGATGCTTCATGCCCATGTCGCGACGCCGGGATTGGTTCCAATTTCTTAGGAGAGGGTAGGTGTATACCTTAGAGTGGAGAAGCGAGCGTCCAGGCTGAAAGTGAAGGTACCCCCATGCGTGAGGAGAGCAGTGCACAAAAGATAAGCCAGTAGCATGCAAAGACCATCTAAGTAAACTGATAAAAGTGAAAGAGTTAGAGATTACCTCCAATGCCGACCAGAAACCAACAACAGACTTGGCCTCCCCAGTAGATACTCGGCCTATGCCTTACATCAACGCCTCATATCCAGTCCCGCCCCAGTCATACCTATGGATGTCGAGCCAGTCATCCATGATGTTCATCAATGCCAAGCTGACTCGCCCACTGCTTGTGTTTGTAAAGATGGTTTTGCCCAACAGGAGCAGAAGTGTGAGACGGGCCAGGACGATCGCTCGCCAGGGCTCGATGTAAAGCTCCAAATCTGGTTGGCCCATATCTACCAACTCATTCGTCCCGTAGAGCTCAGATAGCCAGGTCATCTTGACCTCTATACCGTGCAATTGCTCGCTAGGAGGATAATCCCTATCAATCTCACAATATCATCTCTGCTAGGCACCGCAAGGTTGGCTATCGGTACACCCCCTACCCTTATCCCAGTAATCATCGGCCAATCGACAGGTGTCAGGGTCATCTCAGAATAGGCCATGCAGAGTCGGCCCTCATGGGAGGGCAGGACAAGAACTCTCGAAAACCCGCAGGCTCAAGCAAATACTTCACCACAGGGGGGATGTAGCGGTAAAAGTCATGGAAGTCCAGCCAACCTCCTCGGAATACAATACGGGGCAAGTCCTGTTTCAAGAGGGAAAAGTGCATCAGATCATGGAAATAAAGCAAAGCCGCACAACAAAGAAAAACTGAACTCATCTCTTACCTTGCCCGCTATGCCAAAGTTGAAGATGTGGATATGTTGCTGGTGGAGAAGGTTGACTCGGGCGGCCTCACCCTACATCTCAAGCCAGGGACCCGCCTTATGTTCTACCACAAAGAATTGCTCCCCACGCGGACCATAAACAACATCGGGCCCCTCCACATGCCCCTCCTCAGGAGCATGGTCTTCATCGCCAGACATTCTGAGGCAAAAGCGTGTAGTCATGTCAGAGTAGATCAGTGATAAAGGACCATTTTTTGCTACAAGCCAAGGGAAGATAAGTACGCTCATTCCTTTCTTTTATTTTCAAAAATAAAAATATACATAAAAAAAAAATCCCTGTTAATAGAATGAAAAAACAAATCCCTTCCTTTTTTATCTGCAAAAATAAATAAAAATAAAACAAACTTCCCCCCCTATCTCTAAAAATTAAGCAAGTTAAAAAAAAAAAAAAAAAAAAAAAAAAACTTTCTTCATGCTTCAATATATAAATAAACATTCTTTTATATTTAACAAAGCAAAAAAGTCAAAAAAAAAATTCCTTTCTTCATGCTTCTAAAATAATAAAAAAAACCCTTCTTTTATGTTTATAAAAAAAAAACTAAAACTAAAAAGTCCCTTCTTTTGTAAAATAAAAACCAACACAAAATAAATCAATACCTTAGTTAGTTTTCAAACAACAAAAACCAAAAATAAAATCCATTTCCTTAATTAATTTTTGAAAAGTAGAAATCAAAAATCATTTTCCTTAATTAATTTTCAAAAAATAGAAACCAAAATTCCCCTTTCCCTAATTAATTTTCAAAAAAAGAAGACCAAAAATCCTTGCTCTAAATGAAAAAAAAAAAAAAAAAAAAAACAAAAAGAAACCAAAAATAAAACCCCTTCTATATGAACAAATAAATAAATAAAAGATATAATATGCATAAAACAACATAAACAGGACATCATTCATAAAAAATCATCAACACATCATCAATAAACATGCTTACAATGAAAATAATCCATTTATCGTCTAAGAATGCAAAATCATGATCATATTTGCAAGGAAAAGCAAGAAAAATAAGAGAAAATATGTTTTAAATGGTTACCTTTGAAGAAAGAGGGGTCTTTGATCTAGCGCGGTGCGGACGATTAATCAGCTCAAGCAAATGCCGACAATGAGGCATGCGTAGAGGCAATGTAAAGGAACCCTAGGGGAGGCCGGTTTTCGGTTTGAAAAGTGGGGGAGAAAATATATTCGAAAATATGCCCTTGCTGCCCGATTTTGGGCGCTTTAAATTCAAAACCCCAGCCATGCCTAGCACAACTAATAGTTGCACCAGGCTATTTTGAGCCCCCATTTGGCTTGGCACAACTATTAGTTGTGCCAACCACTTACAGGTCATGTTTTGGGTCTGGTACGGGTCACAAGCATAGCCCTGTACCCTCCTCTCTTTGTTTTGTTACCCCCGGCCTGATGCACGTGCTCCAAAGTGGTACGTCGATCCTCATTTGGCTTGCCCGGGAAGCCATGCTAGAATAAGATGTATTGAGATCAATAAGCAGCCCGATCCTACACAAAAAAATGTGAAAAAGTCAAAAAATTGATGAAAAAAGTCCCACATAAAAAGTCAAAAATAAGTCACCTAAAATGATAGGATAAAATCACATAAAATGATAGTTTTTGAAAAAAAAAATTAAATAAATAAAATCACATAAAATATTAGTTTTGAAAAACCAAAAAATCACATAAACTGATAGTTTTGAAAAACCAAAAAATCACATAAAATGATAGTTTTAAAAAACAAAAAAATCACATAAAATGATAGTTTTAAAACCAAAAAATCACATAAAATGATAACTTAAAAGATAAAAATTACATAAAAGGATAAATCCAAAAATCACATAAATTGATAAACAAAAAAAAGGGTGGAAATTTTCCACTTAAAACAACAAAAAATATGTGTTTTGCAAAAAAAATGGCACGTACTCCAAAAATGCTTTGCGACATCTATTCGCTCAGCCCGGGTAGTCATGCTAAATAAACGTCGGGACCAATGGGTTCGCCCAAAGACTTCGAACCCTGCTTCAAGCAAGGGCACCCATGACCAGTTAAATAAGGCGGTCTATGCCTCATATAATTGGATGCACAACTACGCACACACGTGTTCCAAATGTGGTAAAATGCCAATATTTGACCAGCAGCATGGCTGTGCTATATCAATATCCTAAGTCTAAGGTTCGCCTGGGATTTTTGGATCCTACTTCAAAGTAGGAGCAATGGCATCAATCCCGATCAAATGGTCAATATTTCGATCAGGATGATTCCACTACTAATCTTCGAGCTAACGCTCTGTCTTTGGATTCATGTGAACTTTAGTGTCCTAATCTTCAGATTTCTCAAAATAAGATAAATCATTGGTTGAGACCAAGCTGTTGAAAATAAAACTACACATCAATCAACTGTGTGCAAACATGCATATAGAAAGGTTCATTTCCCTTATTTTCGTAGGCTTAAAACTTGTATTGGCATGGAATCGCTGTAAAGTGTATGCCATGCATCTTGGTATCCATAGGATGGTCGTTTGTTCTCGTAAATTATACTCAAATGGGATCTGGGTCGAGACTTTCATCACCTTTTGTTGCTTATCACCCCTAATGGGTGCATGTTTATGTATAGTTAAATGATTCGTAAGATCATTATCGACAAAGACCAGGATTAGGTGTCCCCTTCGATGGACACCCAATTTTGGCAAGACCTCACTACGTGAAAATGTGCAAAATACAACATTAGTGGTGCAAAACTAACGACTGATTAAAGCAGTTGTAAACAAATTCACTACCTAAAGCAGTCCTTTAGTCGATTATAACTGTAGTTTTTCAACAAAAGGATTGGCAGGTAATTGTGTATTTGTTATAGGGGCAAACTTGCCCTTTTAAGTAATATATCTTATAAATACCAAATTCTCCATGCAAAAAAAGAGTAATACCTATGGTTCTGTTCCTCTCTCTAACAAAACCACCACTCCGCCTCATTCTTCCGCATCCTCTCTTTAACTGAAGAAAACCCTAGGATCCCTCTTTCTAACGAATCAAAACCCCATATCACCCTCTACATTTGCAACCATCGAATGCCACACAACTTTGGTTTTACGTTACAGCCGTTGGATGCCCCAAAGCTTCACTACAATGACCCACTCACTTCTCAACTCGCCAAAATCCCAGATATCTCCATCCAAGCTTTGAAAGATTTACTGCTTTGTGTTTATGCTCAGGTAAGAGTTTATATTTTATTGTATTAAAAATCTAGGGTTTAAACCAAATTTGCCTTCTATTTATGCTAAGATTTGGGGGGTTTCAGGTTTGGGGTTTTCAAATTTAGGGTTTAAATCTAGGGCTCGTTGTAGTCGTTTGCGAAGCTTCTTATTTGAACATGCAGAAAATTCCAAAGGAAGATATATGAAAATATTTTGTTTGCTTACTTTTATTTTTTAATTATTTTTTCTTCCACCTTTCTTCGCTATTTGACGCCATAAATTGATATGTGGGATCTTAAAACTTGTTCTTGTGTTTTCATTTCAATTTGTGCACCTTTCCTTGTAGAAAAATACCTCTAGGTCTTGTGTTTTCATTTGAATTTGTGCATCTTTTCTTGTAGAAAAATACCTCTGGGTTTTTGGGTCTTCTCACTGGTAGGCTTAATCATCGCTTAAATGCTTAGATGTAAAATGGTACAAGTTAGCAAGTCAAAAGACTGGACCAAGGTCTTCTCTGCATTGGGCTAAACAGAGATCTCTTGTGGCAGTCTTGATGCCAATCTCAATAGTTAAGTAGAAGGCCACTGTGTGAACTCATCTTACTCAAAAACAAACTCATAAGTTTACCACTCTTAATTGTTTAATAAAATAGGTATGGAACTGAAAACCTGTTCTGATTGTTAAGATGGGTCAACTCATGCAATTTGTTTATGTTCCATGTTGGAGGATGTTGAAACAATGTATGTTAATATTGTGTCCTATGGGAATACTTTGTCTCCTTTGCATATGAATGTTGGTGTAAGCAAACCTGCTTTCTAACTTAGAATGGCAGATGGCAAGCACTCCAAAATTGTAAATTTCGAAGGTAACTAACACCAAGTGGGAAGAATATAGCATTTGCCATTCGATTATTTTGATCTAGGTTTTAAGTCTTCGTATCAAGGCCCATATAATTCAGCGAAAATACCAATAATATCATCAAGATTCAAAAGGCACATTTGATTGAACATAAGATGGCCATGTTATTCGTTAAGTGGCCATCTTAGATGTTGGTGGTAAAGAGGTGTTTGATGGCAAGATAGATTAATGTGTAAGTGCATTTTTATGCAATTACACGCACACAAATTTGGGTGCAAGCAAAAAGCTTGCAAGGAATTGTCGTGTCGATTTAAACTTGAAATCACTACATTTAACACGTCATTAACTTCTCTCGTTTAAGCCCTTTGCTTCGTAAATCCCGTTGAGAGACTCCTTTTCAGAAATAGGGGTATTTTTGTGGCACAAGAGACAATTCATTGCAAGCTCGTCCTCCCGATGCATGATGTAGTCAAAGGCAAGGATCAAAATTTCGGCCAAAATGACCGAAATTTCGGTCCAAATTATCGGGTTCAGTCCTCACCGAAACAATAATTTGGACCGAAATTTCAGTCATTTTTTTGTATGGGATTGAAATTATTAGCCGAAATTTTGGTTCAAATTTTCGGTTTCGGTCCCCTTCGAAACCGAAATGAACCCGAAATTTTGATCCTTGGTCAAAGGAGATTAATTAGAGCTTGTAGGGTGGCAGATGAGGTTTTTGGCGATGGCGTGGTACATGGAATTAACCTGACCATTGTCATGGACAAGTTAGGCAAGGCAAGCAAGCAGATTCTGGCTTGAATCGTCTTCTCTTGTCAAGTGGAGTCTGTTTTGATGGAGCCTCTGAAGGGAATAATCAATGCGACCAAGATTTGGATGATCTCCCCCATCTTCATCTTTCTATAAATCCCATAGTCTTTGACCAACTCCCTCCTCCTTCACCAGTTCATACTTGTGTTTTTAGGCCATTCGAAGCTCTTCCCTCAACAGGTTTGTGCCTTCTCCATGCCTAGTTTTTTTGTAGCCCAATGAATATGACATGTAAGATCATGGTTCTGTGTGTTCTCCTTGCTTGATGCTCGTGGATGGATTTCATTTTGTATATTATGCATGCATAAGTGGTGAATGGAACCACTTTTCTTACCTTTTAGAAATATGTGTATTTTAGCTTACCGAGCTAAATGACACAGGAACCATAGTAAAGAGTATTGTTGTATTGTTTATCAATGGTTAAAATCTTATTGATTTTGACATGGCCGATCAACTAAAACTAAGCCTGAGATACCTTTACTTGTGCAGATGGCATGAACAAAACAATTTTTTTCCTCATTTTGATGCAATTTTTTCTTCTTTGAGAGGCCAATGTATGGGCCACGCAAAATAGAATTAACTTTTTTCTCACTATGCTATATTAATAAGCATTTTTGTACTCGGAGAGGTGAGCATGATCTCCAAATGAACTCCTCTTGTTCATTTGCATCAAAAACAAAAAAATAAGGAACACTGTTAGGGAGCAGAGATTCAAGTTACCACTGAGGGGAACTAGAAAACTACACCTGTAAGTGGTGCTTATGATGATTGAGAATTATATAGTTCCTATAATTTGGGAAAAATAATTTTATTGTTTCTATGCTTTTGTAGAAACTTTGGACCTGAATGTGGTTCCATAATAGTCTATTAGGTGTAAGTTTTTCTAAAGGAAATCCAAACATGATTTAATAATTTGTTCCAAAGCTAATGTCTTTTTGTTCGTTTTAGATAAGCAGAAGTTGACGATAACTTCTTTTGCAGGGTACAAAACCTTAAACTTGACTAATGCCACATTCTTCCCAAAGAGGGAGCCAAATGACACATTCCAATAAACTTGTGCAATATGTTTTCAGCATAAGGAACAAAGCCTCCTTGGATTTGGGTGGCCAAATGAATATATGGGGGACCATATCGTTGTGTAAGAGAAGATCACCATATCCTTCTTTAGAACAAAACCTTTGACTTCTGAAAGAAAACTAGATAATAAATTCTTTAAAAAAAAGAAGTTTAATAGATAATAATGAGAAAAAAATCTTTTATAAAAGTAAATTTTTACTTCAAACTTTTGGCCCCGAGAATGACTTTTTTTCTCAGAGATGGTTCCCACCAATTAATTGTCCTTATTATAACCCTCTCCAATAACTTATAATCTGGAGACAATTGTGTCTGGTTGTGGAGTTTGGTGTTTATTCCATAGCCGTTTTAATCTAGGGACTGGAGGAGTTGGTCTCTGTTTTTTCCTTATTTCTTGGTTCTTGTATTTTGGTATGTTGTTGGCTGGGCCTTTTGTTACAGATGAGCATTTTGCGCTGTGTTTTCTGTTTGGTGTAAGTGGCTGGTTGCTTCAGGTGGGGGTGTTGACACTGTCGAAGCCCCTGGCACTGCAGTCCTTTGTGGTCTCTTCCTCTGTATTCTTAGTTTGGTTTTTAATGAAAGGGTGAGATCCCTATAACCTCAATCATTATTTATAAACAAAACTTATATCTAATAAGGGTGTTTTGGAAATATATGGTAGAAAGTATAGATGTTGCAGTCTAATCCTTGTAGGCAGTTTGGGAATTAACAAAATGGTCATATGAACTGTAGATTGTTGTCTAAATTTGCAATTGAATGAGGAGGGGGGGGGGGGGGTCAAGAGTAAACCTACTGAACACCAAGCGAACACCTTTTGAAGGTATAGATTGATGTTCATTTAATCACTTTTTCCATCCTTTTATCCCTTTTTTAATTCATTAAGCATGAAATATTGTATGAAGCAATGTTGTCAAAATCAAAATTGGATCATATATTGCGATAGGGGTCAAATCGAATTGAATTGTGAATCATAAGATTCAATCTGATTTCTAGTGTAAATGCTAGTTTTATCACACCTTTGGAGTTCTCTATATATGACCATTTTTTTGGGGCTAAAGATAAGATTACTGCTTTGTTTTGCTTAATGGCTGATGCCAATTCTTTTAGAGAGCTGCTACGAGCACACCACTTTCCAATATCTACACTAGTGAAATCACTTTTTTTTTAATCTTTTGTCGATTATTCTCGCTTTTTTTGTTGTTTTTTTGTCGATTATTCTCTCTTGCAATTATTTTGATAGGGAAGCTTGGATGTGTGATTTGGTTTTTCAAAATTCACAGAGATTGCCTAGGGTCTTTCTTCCATCAAGAAATTATTAGAATGCAAGGTAAAATTGCCTAGTTAATAAAGCATTCTTTCACCTTAATTTGGCATGTGCATTTATGGGGTGATAAATAAGAAAAATTAATCCTGGTAATTTGATAACCAAAACACTTTATTGATTCCCATCATCCACTGACAATGAAAACAAAATAAATTAAAAAATGATATTCTACATCATGGAACCAAATTTTAGTATTCTGTGTGATTTGAATAGTAAAAAATAGATACAAATTTTTATGATGTGCAAAAATATGCTGGTGTAATCTGTGTTCGAGATAACCCAATTAGAAAACTGAAAGATATCAGGAAGTACATTTTGGATCAAATGATCTTTAAAGCCATGAATTACATGTGCAATTCACGTGTCTTGAGGCATCTTTCTGCACTTCTAAGTGCTTATCTAATGCCTATTGATTCTAATCTTCTTGCTCCTTATAGAATATTTCTGCACATACCAATTAATTTTCTGATGTTTACGAGAACTTTTAGCTATTACAGGCTACTCCAGTAAACATTATTGTAGGATCTTATGTATGGGTCGAAGATCTAGCATTAGTGTAGATTGATGGACAGGTTTCCATGATTAACAGTCAAGATGCTGAAATTCTGACTTCCAAGGGGAAAACAGTACATCAAATCTTTAACTTTTCATGTCTACTTTTCTTTAAATACCTTATCTGGCACATAAACGTGCAGTGTTCCTCTTGCAACTGAATACACACAGATAGGTGTAAGCACGGTTCTCTGGCTAAAACCGATACGTATTGGCCGATACCTATCGGTTTTCAGAGGGACCGGGTCGATACATTCGATATGTATCGGTCCATATACATTGGTATGTATCGCCCAATACATATCAATGTATCATCCAAAACCAATACATATCGCCCGGTATGTACCAGTTTTAGAGCTAGGCAATACGTACCGAAAAACTGAGATTTTGAACCTTGGGTGTAAGTAACACTTGGGTGCTCTAGCTCAAAAGCAGTTGAAGACACCCATTTACAGAAACTGACTATGATAAATTTCATCAAAGTCTAGTTATTATTACATATGTTATTTTGCACCTTTTACAGGTTTGGTTACATCAATTATCTTACACCCTTTTACAGGAACATGCAATAATATATTTTCTATGTGTGGTACTCTGTGTGGTACTCCCTGTAATTCATTGTTAGGCGTTTTGTTGTTTTTAGTGCATGCTTTAGCCACTTCTGGGGAATCTATGATATATGGAAAAAATTCTCTTTTCTTCTGAAATATTGATGGCCTTTATAGGAATATGTGAAATTTCAATTACTAACTGTTCAATTACATCATCATGAATTTTCCCATTTTTTTTTGAGCTGTTTTGCGGCTGGTTAGTTTTTGCCTATTTTTGTTGTGTTCAGAGCATAGTCGTTTTAACTACTTGCTCTAGTGCCCCTTCAATGAATAGAATAGAATGTTCACTTCATACCTAGTTTTTCTTACCTAGCTTTTCTTTTTTCGAAATTTTGTAACCTGGACATTTTTTTCTTTAGTCTTCCATTTATTTTGTCAAGTTGTCATGTCAAAAGTTTCTTTGCACCTTTTGTGTACCATCTGGTCTCATATTTTGCTTATCCAATCCAAATGAACTTCTGATTGAGGCTAATTTTGTTCTCTATCTGAAATTCACTACTTTCTTTACTTTTTATTTCTATTTAAGTGGTGCAGCTCTAGTGTCCGAACTTGTTCTATACTTTCTTGGTAATTAAAAAAGAAAAGAAATGTTTGGAAAATTATGTCTAGATGCAGCATCCTTTAAATAGTGAGGACTATAATCAGGAAAAATGAAAGCAATGTCCAATAGCTTTGTGTATCAGATAACCTGTTCCATGTTGATTTTTTCAGATTGTTGCAAATTTGTCAAGAGTATACCCCAAGGATATGGAAGCTCCTGCTGGTGGAGTTGATGACATGACAAAGCTTTCTTATTTGCATGAACCAGGAGTTCTTCAGAATTTGTCTACTAGATATGAACTCAACGAAATCTAAGTAACCTATGGGTTGAGATTAATTATACCTTATGTTGTGAGTTCTGCCGAGTTTTGCTGAGTATCCTTTTCTTCAATATTATGACAGACATACACTGGAAATATTCTTATTGCCATAAATCCCTTTCAAAGGCTGCCTCATATATATGACGCTCACATGATGGAACAATACAAAGGATCAACATTCGGAGAGTTAAGCCCTCATGTTTTTGCCGTTGCTGATGTCGCATATAGGTGTCCTCATTCTTTAAGTTTTATAGACGAATTATTACTCACATAAGTCATTAGACATACTTATTAATATAATTGAGTGCGCGAAACAGGCGATGATTAATGAGGGAAAGAGCAACTCCATTCTTGTTAGTGGTGAAAACGGAGCTGGTAAAACTGAAACTATGAAAATGCTTATGTGGTATCTTGCTTATTTGGGTGGGCGTGTCGCAACAGAAGGTAGGACAGTTGAACAACAAGTTCTCGAAGTAAGATAATTAACTCTGTATAGTAATTAAGATAGCTCATCAGTTTTCTTTTTTTCCTATAGTTTTTTTTGGTTTGACTTTTCCTTTCTCAGATGAAGTACTTTGAAATGGCAAATAATGAATCAATCTGAAAATTTTCTTCTGACTTATGTGACTGCAGTCAAATCCAGTTCTTGAAGCATTTGGCAATGCTAAAACCGTTAGAAACAACAATTCCAGGTGAGTCTCTTAGGCATGCATTCTTATGACAAAATATATTTGTGAAGGTTGCATTTTTATTTATCAAATATCAAGTATAAAATCATGATTTTAATAATTCTGTAATAACTAAGTTGCATCATATATATATTTTATAGCTGAGGAAATTCGGTATCATGAAGTCTATCTAATGTCTTGATGTACTCATAAATATGGTGGTGCAGTCGTTTTGGTAAATTCCAGCTAATTCAGAAAGTCCAAACTCCATGAAAATATGGTGGTGCAGTCATTTTGGTAAATTCTAGCTAATTTGGTATCATGCAGTCTATCTAATAGACCAAAGGCCAAACTCACCATTGTTTTTACTTGAAAATAGACAATAAAGTCGAACTAGCATCAAGGTCTAGTATACATAGAAACATGGACTCTATTTCAGTTAAAGGAGATTATGCTAAAGTTGTTTATTAATTAATCTTTTTCAGATTTTGAATATTAACGCCCGTTGTTGTTCAATATTATTTTAGTGGAGTCACCAGGCAGCTTTCAATATCTTTATTAGAGAACAAATCTGTCCATAGGTTGAATTTTTTCGAAGTTAGATTGTTGTAAATTGAAAATATTTTAGCTATGTTTTGATGACAGATTATTGGCTCTGTTTCAACCCCTATTTAGTACATTTTGATTTTGAACTTTGAGTAATTTCATATATTCTGGTATGTTTAGTTTTGATTGAGACTTCTTTGATAGGATTTCAGATAGTTAATTTGTTGATTACTTTATTTAAATTTACCAACGAGTTTTTTAGAGGGCTTCATAGTGCAACCTCAGGAATAACCAGGTTCCATCCCTGCTCATATGCAAGATTCCTTCAAACAACTAGGATATGAGGGATCTAATTCAAGTCTATTTGCTGAGTCTTGATTTAGAATTAAACTAATGTTCTCGCAAAGTAAGTTAGATGCAAAATCATGGATTGGAGTGATATAATATGTTGGGAAAATAATTGGCGACTATGAAGTAAGCAACCAATGAATAGATCTTTTTGTTTTATTTTTAGCAAAGAATCGATGACACAATCTGAATATGAAACAAGTGGGTTTGAGTCTCAACCAAATGGGTCTGAACAAAACGACACTCAAGAAAATTGGTCTGAACAAAGCGATATTCAAGGGACTGGTTAGTTTGCTTCTTCTTTTTTATATAATAATTGTTATGAATAGAATACTAATAATATATTATTCATTTAGGTGAGCCTAAAAAATCACTGTATTTCAATGAATATGGGCAACCTGTTGGAGAAGGTTCAGCAGAATTCTCCACGTTTGTAGGCCGAATGGCGAGGGCACATTGTCCACCTACATACAGTACTTGGCGTGATGTACCAATTGTCGTGAAAGAGCAAATATGGAGTAAAGACTTTGTGAGTGGAAGTAAATCATTTAAAATCTAATTTAATTGTTTTACTAATAATTTTTTTAATCTTTTTTTTATTATCACAGGCTAAATATAATATTTCAGCAAGTCACAAAAGCATGGTCTTATCAAAAGCTAATACTTCTTAGAAATAGTGGAAACATGACCTGCGCATACACTACGATAAACATCAGACAAATGTGGAACAGAGAAATGATATACCAAATTGTGTGAAGAAAGAAGACTGGGAAAATTTTGTTGATATGTGTTCAACGGATCAAGAGCAATCACGCCGAGAAAAAGGAAAGGCTTCCAGGGAAAAGATGAAAAACCCACACACCACTGGTAGACGAGGAGCAGCTAACATGGCAGAGGAATTGGTAACATATCTCCAATATTATATTTGTTTATAATTATTTGAAATAATAATATTTGCATGAAATTTTTATTGTACAGAAAAAGCAGAGTTTTGATGGCAGAGTCAACTAGGACACAAATATATATAGCCTCCCATACCAAGAAAGATGAGACTTGTCCTTTACTCGCTTTGAGCAATCAACTAGTAAGACTATTATTTTAGTTCATTTTATATCAGAATTTTAGTATTGAAATGTTTAATTAATATTTATTCTTTGCAAGATGATATTAGAAGAATCATTATGAACGATCCTCTTTCAGGGGATAACGATTTAGATCATGACCCTGTTGCTAAAGTAAATGATGCTCACCTCCCCTTTTGTTTCTTCTTTTCCTTGTAAGGAATTTATAGTTTTAAAATATTTTGTTGCTTAGGTTTGTGGTCATGATGGAAGAGGTTGTGTACGGGGCATGGGTAAGGGTGTATCTAAGACTGCTATTTAAGCATCAGCGCCTTATAGAGAGAACGCTCAACGGGAGAAGAGAGCACGTGAAAATATTGAATCGAAATTTGATTTACTTATTCAACAATCTGATGATGACCGTAAGGCACCCAAGACCCTTGAGGAAAAAGTCAATGCATTATCAAGTCAAGTTCTTTCTCAAGGAACACATATGTCAAATTCAAATTCTTTTCAGGTACAAATTTCAATCTCATGAAGGCCCAATTTCCTTTTCAAAATTATAATTTGTCGATATAAACTTTTTAATATTAATCAGTTATTATTATTTTTGTAGGCACAACGACATTCATCGATTCTTCCGGATTCACAAGTGGATCAATCATCCATGTGTTGCTTATTAAAGAACTTCAGGAAAAAAGTTGTTGCACTGGGACGCATTAATAGAGAGGCGACATCAACAAATTCATTTAGCATCATATTAGATGATATTTATGATATCAACGCCGAGTTATATGCAAGTGAAGGGACGTTAGCAGATATTACAGTTTGGGACTTATCCAATTTATATGATTATTGTTAGGTATAATATAAATTGGATTTATTTGCTTACAGACATTTAATGGATTTGGATGCTTAGTAGGTTTTTTTGGGAATTTTAAGGTTTATGCTTTTTATGATTATTTCAAAATTGAAAGTTGTAATTAAGGAAGATGATTATCCATTTATTTATTTTAAGATGTGAATTTTCTTATGGTGAATTTAGAAATTTTTGAATTTTGATGATTATAGATTTCATTAGATTTTAGACGAAAATTATAAAAAAACCGACGTTACAAAATCGTCGTTTTTAAAATTTAAATATTTTTAAAAAAATATAAATAAATAAATACGACTGCTTAAAACCGTTGTCGTTTCATGAATGTGATTATTTTAAAGAGAAACGACAGTCATAATATGTCGATTATGTGGGGAATACGTCATGTCTTTTTTAATAAAACGACATAAAAAATAACGGCTCAAAACCGTCGTTTGTGGTCGACGGCCGAAGACAGTCGTTATTTTGATGACAAAAATGACGGTCTAAATATGTCGTTGAAAAATACTACTATTTTTTCTAGGACGACTCACTCGACGGTCAAAAACCATCGTGCTTTTCGAAAACAACTGCTTTGGACAGTTGTTTTTTTTTTTTGCATTTTCACGTAGTGCCTGTTTTGTGTTATTTAAGGTTGGATGCTCTAGGTCATGTTGATCCGGGGCATGTTATAAAAAGAGCAGCACGTACTCCCCAAAAAGCGTTGCAATGTCTATTCGTTCCACTCGGGTAGGCATGCTAAATAAACGTCGGGATCAATGGGTTGGTTCACCCAAAGACTTCGAACCCTGCTTCAAGTAGGGGCACCCGTGACCAGTCATATGAGGCGGTCAATGCCTCATATGATTGGACATAAACTGTGGAACCTTTCGTACTTGCTTTGCGCCTATCTTTGAATGTGGGTCAATCACCCTCCTGACTTACGAAGCTGTTGTATTCAGAATGAATCTTGAACATCAAACACCTTCAAATCATCTTGGGAAGTGACCATTTTTCTCAGCTATTAGGCTTTCACAACTCATTCCATCTCGGTTATGCCCAATAATATCGCTAAGCGCTTGGGGACCGATTACCTTGAGAAACATCTATTTTTCCCAACATACGGGGCTTTCATTTTCTCACCATGTTACCCGTCTGATGTTTGAAGTTCATTCTGAATGCAGCGGTTCCGTCATTAGTGATCGGATACCAAAGAGGGGCATCTGTAGCCTCGGGCCTCTTCGGATGTCTCTTTTTTTTGGCATTCGATCATTAGTGATCGGATACCAAAGAGGGCATCTGTAGACACCCAAATTTGGCCCAAGGCTCGATCGAGACACATTTTGAGAGAGGCACATCTCTGGGATTTTGATGGCATATATGGAACCCTTAAGAACCTTTTTAAAACCTTAGGAGCCATTTCAAACCCTTTGGAATCACCCTAGATCCCTTAGGAACCTTCCTAAACCCTTAAAAACCTATCCCGACCCTTAGAAACCATTTCGGACCTAAACCTAGCTTTCTCAAGTAATGAATGAAGAGTGGTGCACATGGACTAGTTGTGACCTTCTACTATGATCAAATCTCATAACATTGAAAAGTACAAGTCCTCACCTTTCCGAAAAGTTAAGAATCACCCCAATCGAAGTTGTGTGCGAGAAGATATCGCATTCTGAAGCATAAGGGCAGAATGGTAATTATGTGAAGTCCCCCTTTGAGATTTGGCTCAACTAATAGTTGCGCAACATATGTGTGGGTCCCCCCCGCGGGCTTCCAACTTCCCAAACTACTATACAGAACTATTTTACTATACATATACTTGGCGCAACTAATAGTTACACCAGGCTTATGAACAGTACCTGTGGGTTTTTGCCTTAAAATTTGAGATTGGGGTTTCACTTGTTGACCATCTTGACCTTTGGGGTGTGTTTTTCTAGTTATGTTGCACCCATTTACTATCTATGTGTAACCCCTTAAGTGGTTTAAAGCCCCACCCTATCATCCACCATTGGAATATCTCTTCACATATTTCAAGGCTCCAAAAACCCTAGGAAATCTTAGATGGCTAGATTACCAAATTGCTAATCCAGGTTAGCCTCTAAATACCCTCCTAACCTTTCTTTTTCCTATAAATAGAGAGGCACCCCTCCCTTTACAAAGGCTTGATAAAATTTGCAATTAAGAGATTAAGGAATCCCTTTTCTCTCTCCTCTAGTGCACCATTCTCATACAAATTTCATAATCTTAAAATCTTCTAAAAACCTTAGCCTTTCATCCAAAAGATCTAGGTTAGGTGTGTGTTACCCCCTAGCCTTCACTCCCTACCCCTTAGCTATCAAGCCCTCGGAGTTAGAACTTCATTTCTCATCATACAAGCCTGCAAAAGCTCATCGAAGCAAGCCAACAGAAGGCTCCACAGCGGTGCAACAAGGGCCTGAGAGCTCTGGCTCTCCCCTCTATTCTTTTACCTTCTCAGTTGTTTTTCTGTCCTCCCATTTATGCCGTTATGCTGCCGAATTTTCACTAGGAATGGAGGGGCACAAATAGGATTTTAAGGCCCTTTGGACAAGAGGAAGGCATTTTTATTTCTTTTATATTATTTTTGTTTTGTCCCTAAGTAGAGACCGCATTAAGTGGGTTGATTGGGTGCCTAACACCTTCCCAATCGAAAACCGAAGCCCCTACCCAAGATCCTTTGGCGTAGACCAGATTCAGAGTCATATTTGTGGAACTTCGGTGCTTATAAAATTAATCTAGGTTTCACGGGACACCAAAAGCTCCAGGTGGCGGCTCTAAATATTCTTAACGACGTCATGACAGGATCGTCAAAAATCTGCGGTTGCACAAAGATGATTGTGATGATTTTTTTTTTTTTTGTTGGAAAAAAGACTCAATTTTTTTGGATTTGATCCATGTTTTTCTTTTCTTCTTCTTTTTTGGATTTTTGTATGTTTATTGTGTATGCATATATACATTTTTTTTTTTTTTTTTTTTTTTGGGAAATCAAAGACTCATTTTTTATATCTTATCCATATTTTGCTTTTCTTTTTCGATTTTTGTATGTTTATTGTGTATGCATATATATATATATATATATATATATATATTTATTTATTTATTTTTCTTCTTTTCGGAAAAAGGAAGACTCTCTTTTTTGTATTTTATCTATGTTTTGCTTTTTTTTTTTTTTTTTCTAACTTTTGTATGTGTATATATATTTTTTGTTTGTTTTCACTTTTGTTGTGATCTCTTTTCGAAATGTGGGGGTTTTTGGCCTCACCCCCACTCTCCCTTTTTTATGTATTTTTTTGACAATGATGATGGTTTAAGATTGATGGAAAAATGCAAGGGGTATACTCATTACTGACATATCTTGATATCATTGCTTGTATCTGTCTCAGAAAGTCGAGTGAGGAAGAGTATGGGAAAGAGGAGGGGCAAGAACAAGAAGAGGGGCCATAAGTGGTCTATGGTTCCTGAGGGGAGCAAATTTTTGCGGTGCAACTCTATTCTAGTACCTGGTTCAAAATGCAAGGCGAGGTCGCCCGTACTGGTCTCCTTCATCAGCAATATGCTCATATCTCGAATTTTGGGATTGCCGGCAAGGTAAAAAGCTTTGCTGTTTTTTGTACAAGCTTGCAATATCTTCAGGATCTAATACCTCTCTATTTGGATGCAGGACTTGCCTTCCATCACCTTCAGAGGAAGCTGGTTGGACCTCCAGCGCTTCTTTCACTACCTCCCTCCAGTCGTGAAGTTCCTTCTTGCCTAGGCTACTTTTAGGGAATTCCTCTTGTGCCCTGCCATGCGGGCCGACGCGGCCTATCTTAGGGCCTTAATTGAGCATTTTTGTCTCGAGACTATGACATTTCACATGGACATGGCTGAGATGGCTCTTACCCCCATCGATTGGTCTAGGATTACGGGGATTCAGATGGGGAGTATACCGGTGGCTAACCTTTGCGTGCCCAGTCAGGATGAGGTGTTTCAACTAATCGGGGATTATCCCACCTCCACAAATCTACATGGCTCTGAGGTTAAAATGTTATGGTTGCCTGATCTGTTTAAGGAGAATGAACTGGTGGATTTGGGCTAGTCTGATGCAGATATCTTCATTAAGCCCAAGCGTGCGATGATGTTGGCGCACATCTCACTCCTTTTCTTGCTGGGCAAGTGTTAGGATATTTTTAAGTGCTTGCTACTGCCTTTATTGGAAATGGTGATAAGAATGGGGTTAAGGAAAATTAGAGGTGGATTGAAGAGCAGCAATCCTAAAAATATAGAGTCCTGCAAGATACAGGGTCTGTTGTAGCAAGTTTTGATAAGTAAGAGTTTGTCCCACAGGGAAAGTTGATCTAAAGCTCTAAGGGAGCTATCTTTAGTAGGCCCTCCAGATCTAGCCACAGATCTGGCAATCCTAAATGGAAGGGGATTTATGGTCACTATAGTCTAAATCCTAAGGTAACTTAATGCCTAAACTACAGAAAGGGTTGAGAAGAGTGATGGAGTGTGAGAAAATAAATATAAAAGGGTGAGAAGTATGCTATTACGTACAGATCTGATGGGTCTTGTAACTCAGACTCAGATCTGCTGCTATAAAAATCCTGTCCAATGGCTGCATTATCACCAAAGAGGAGAAAGGATCCAACTCACCCCTGTGCCATGATCTAATCCCTTATGGCTATAACCTGTCCACTTAAATGGTCAAAGACTATCCAATAGGGGAACCACAATCCAAAGATGGGTCAAAACAAGTTTATCATTGTAGGCACTACTTCATCCAAGCTACAAGCTCAAGAATCCATAGGAACCTCAACCTCTAAAGTTCTGCGTGTAGGGCTAGGCCTACAACGTGCACTAGCCTGGACACACAGAACCAGCAAGAGTTTGAGTACTAGCTTTTAAGCTTGGCTGTTCACTGCTTTAGAAAGGCAGCAGTGATCCAATCAAAAGCCTACAATCTCTACAGCCAGGTCAGATTTGCTATTTGATGGTGGGTCTATACAATATAGGGGAGTCTGTCTCTGCACAATCTCTTACAAGGCTTCAAGCACAAGTGCAGAGAAGAAGAATCTGTCTTAGATCTGTGGATTGGCCTCACCCTAGGGCTATAATCTGTCCACTTGAATGATCACAGACTATCCACAAAGGTTATCCTCCTCACAGAGGTCTAAAACAGAACAAGAACATTGCTGTTGCCACCATGTTCACAAGGCTATCAGCTCAAGCTCCCATGGGGATTCAGATTTAGTGGGTCCTGTGGTGGGACTAGGCCTACAATGTGCCTAACCTGGATGCACAGGTCACTTGGATCTAAGTAAAACCTTAAAGACAATCCTCCATTGCTTACAATACAACTTAGCAATGGAGGATCTCATGGCAGCAGCCTTACACAGAATAACTCACAAAACACCAATCCCATACATGCAATAGATTTTATTACAAAACTCCATTAAAACTATACCAAATAATCATACAAAGGCATAGCCAGCAAGTGCTGGACTATGGAGAGAAGGAAAAAGGAAAAAGAAAACTCCTAAACCCTAACCTTTTCCTACTGTAATTCTATAGTCGGTTTCAAGAAGAAGGAATACAGAAGTTAAGTCCCAAAAGTCTTATAAACCTAAGCTAGGCTTAGGCTTATATAGTAGTCGGCTCTCTATGAATTAGGGTTAGGAAAACCCTAATTTCATCAATGTAATTGTGGCCCATTCTTGTCCCTTAGATGCCTCGGGGCATGTGCACAGAGATTGGAGCATTGGAGTGCGTGCCCTAATTGTTGAAAGTTCCCAGATTGCCCCTACAGAAGTGGGGAGAAGTTAAGAACCCGAGCCTCACTAGGTAGAAAGGCTTTCCAGATCTTATCGCGTGATAGAATTGGCATCGTGGGGTTGCTTTGACTTGAAGCTCTTGCAGTCGTGGGGATGGTACATTGGTCATCGCGGGGATGCTCTGGTCGTCGCGGGATTGGTCTTTCTATTTGAATGCCGCGGGAATTGTGCACCGATATGACTGGGGTGGTGCCGGATATGTCGTGCTAATGTCCAGCATTGCTCGGGTCTCAGTCGGGAATGCAAAGTCTATTATTAGCTTTTGGCTTGCTGTAGAGGTAACCCCTGGCTCCTTTGCGTTCCTTGGTTTATTGGTTAGTCATTCCCTACCTGTGATACATCTTTTATGTATGTCACTCTATTTAGGTTTGGGGATATCTACACTTCCAGCCCGACCGCCCCCTCCTTCACTTTGATGTACCCACTTATCAGCTCATGAGCTGCTGGAACACGCACCGTCGCAAGGACATTGGTATGAAGCACTTAGAGATGGGCTTGCAGTCCGAGTTCGATCTACTAATCCCGGAGTAAGTATGGCTATTTCTCTCTTTTCTTTCTTAGCATTTCCTTTTTATGCTACCTATTTGGCTGATGGGACACTTTCTGTTTGGGCAGGTTATCTATGATCCCTACATTGGTTCTCCACGAGTATTGAGACCAATTTCCCCCTGCGAATGTTATGGCTCCTAGGGGTACTGTTCAGGAGCTCTCTGCTTGGTTTCTTCATCATGGAATCCCCGTCAATGATCTCCTCATGCCCAAGGGGTACTAGCTATGGTATGAATCCTTGCCCTACCGGTCCATTCTTCCGCGTTTCATACCTGGTGCTAATTTCTTGGCCTTTGGCGGTCTACAATCTCAGGTGGTTCTCTTTTTCCATAGGCAAATTTTCAGTGGTTCTGATTCAAATTTTACTTCTACTGACTGAAACTCTACTCCTTTTCACAGTTCAACCAGGGAGGTGACTTTGATGATGATGATGAGGTGGCGACGGGTGCTGCTGAGGCTATAAGTGCTGGTCCCTCAGGCACCTCTGGTACTGGTGCCTCTAGTAGTTCGACTGTTCAGGTCCAAGGGACTTTTAGGCACTTTGATGATGCCTTTCTCTCAGGTTTATGTACGGCCATAGAAGAGCGGGCTCGCATATCTGCTGAAGTGATTTGGATCCCTCCTCCTGAATTGGTTCCTGGGGTAAGCAAGTTTTTTCTTTTCTTTCTACATGTTGGTTTCTCAGGAAAATGCATGTGCTAGCACATGTGGCTCCTGTAGCTGATGTCTCTTTCCTTTTTGTGTAGGACTATGAGTCGGCCGTGAATTAGGTAGAGTATTACCGCCATATTGTCGATCTTCTGGATGTGGAAGTAGTGAGTATCATACTGATTGGTTCCAATCATTGCCTTGCAATTTTTATCTTTCAACCGATCTTGACTGATGGCCTTAGATATGACTTGCAGCGTGCTCGTGAAAAGGAGTCGCGCTCCCTGCTTATCTGACTTTCTCAGGCGTGGGTCCAAGTGGGAGATATTAGGACATACCAAAGTTCTTCGTGCAGGCCCAGGAAGTCCAAGGGTACCAATAAGGATTAGACTCTGCTTTTGGATTTTCAAACTTTGAGACTTTCTGGGACACATTTTATTTTTGGATTTTGGAAATATGTAATGGATGATATGACACTGTTATTATTTTTGGATGGTTTTTTCAGCTTCTCCAGATTAATGTTAGTGCCCTTTGCATATTCTATCACCCTTTTGCTTGCTGTAGTGTGTCGGTTTGCTTGCAGGACAAGCTTGATTTTTTTTCAGAAAGAATGGCCTTTGGGGCCACATACTTTGTTAACAATTGGCCCTCATTTCCATGCCTATGTGGATCTTTCCTGCACGATGATTTATATAAGTTAGATGTGACCAACAAAATTTGCCTCTGTATGTGATTTAATGTGCTCTTTTAGGTAAAGGTAGTAAACGCAGGCAAGTTGTCTAGGGGATCAGCGTAAACTCCCTCCCCAAACCTCATTTTTTCTTGGGGGGGGGGCAATGGTCTGGTGCATGTATTACATGTGTCAGGCAGCTTTGCGAAAAACGTGGCTTGGCGCATATAATACATGCGCCAGGCCAAATTTGTAGTAAACAAAGTTGGGCGTGTGTAATACATGCGTCAGGCCCAACCTGGGGGAAAATGCTTTGGTGTGTGTAATACACACGCCAAGTGCTTCCTGAGGAAAGTGGGGCTTTTTAAGCTCGAGAATGCACTCTTTTCCTTCTCTTTTGACTTAGGTTTGGTACTTTTTGCTATTGCTTTTCTCCTTGCCTTCTCAAGGGTGGGTCCATCGTCCTACATTGAATTTGTATCCTTGGGAACATATTTATATGTCAATGGACCCAGTTTCTAACCCAGCATCTCATGGGGGGCTCGGGACCGCTATACTTCCCTCCTTCGGCGTGGGGCCCAGTTTCCTAAAGAAGTGGTTCGAGAGTTTGAACGAGAGCTAGATCGTGGGTTTGAACTGCCTCTCATCTTTTCTTGACATTCCTCCACTATGGGACTTTCTTCATGCGACAACCTACTTTTGGGAAGTGGCTACCCTTTTCCTTCATTTTGGGAACCGTTAGTTGTCTCCCACACTTGAAGAACTCTTTAGCCTGTTCGGTTTGAAGCTGCATAGAGGTCTTGCGAGAGTGATGCTGAAGTTGGGTTACGCCAAAGCCGTCCACAAGACTTTGGGTTTCAAGAAATCTGGTTATGGAAAAAGTCTCATTGGAGGGCCCACCAGGTGTTCGATGAAATTTCTGAGATAACTTTTTGGTGATCAGAGCCTGCAAAAATTGCCAGTTAGAAATGTTTCTAACGTGAAGTCTTTTGCTCTTGGTCTCATCTCTAAGGTTCTTTTCTTCACTAGGGGAGAAAGTTTCTCGCTTGCACTCTGCGATGTCTTGATCGAATTAGAGGGAGGCCGCTCTATGATGCATCTAATCTTGGCAGAGCTTTATCGTTGCCTCGATGCTTTTGCCTTGGCCAAGGTGGTGTGCCTTAGGGGATGCCCGCTTCTGCCTCAAGTTTAGCTAGGGGAGCACCTTGCCATTTTGGAACCCGTGCCTCATTTTTATATTGCTCTTGGTGAGGTGACCCAATGCTTTCTGGGTAGGTGCCATATGCTTCCATTGGGAGACTGCAGGGTTTGAAGCTTTGGCTGGTTGAAGCTGAGTTGGTGTGGAGGCTTCCTTGGTTAGATCGGACCTTCCCAGTGGTACGCTCCAAAGATTACGAGGGCATCACTGTCCTTGGTTTGATCCGCAACACTTATTACTTCCCATTTTTGGTGCTGCGCCAGTTTGGTTGTTCTCAGTAGGTGCCCTATGCGGCAAAACCTCCTCTATGTGATTTGATCTTTTCTCAGGGGTCCTCCGGGGACATGGATAGGTAGCTGCTGTCTGGGAAACGCATAAGTCGACGCTCATGTGTAATTTAGAGCAAGGGGATTCGATTCTGTCCTCCCCAAAGTACGAGGATTGGCTACTATCTAAGAAGTCTACTATTGGTCGTTTGGATTAGGTAGAGAGTAGTGATATGGTGGGGCCCTGGCCAAGGAAGGAGTCGATGGTTCGAAGCCATATTGAGCTACTGATGGACGAGAAGTGAATTTTGCATGAGAATTTAGAGGAACTAACGGTTAGAGCAGAGGTGGTAGAAGTCAGAGCTAGTGTAGCCGAGTGTGAAGTCCTTCATCTGGAAGGGTCGTTGAGTGACGCTCTTGGTGCTACTGATGCTTCCTGAAAAAGGTATAAGAGTCTTCATGGTTGCTGGATGACGGAGTGGGATGTATGGTAGGATGCTTTATGTGCAGAGATTCGTGCCCTAAAGCAGGAGTTGGGTCTCAAATTCCCTCCTAGATATAGTTTTTATATAGATCAAATCCATAGAAAGGGGCGTCAGAAACCCCTAATTCGATGCATCTTTTTGGTATACATATTTTCCTTATGTTTTTGTTGTTTTTGCACTTTTGGAAAGAAAGAAAGAAGCTAGACATCTCACATATTATTTTTTTGGGATGTGGTGGTAGCTGTATACAGGTTTCTGCATGAGAAAGGGAAATCTATTATCTTACAAAACAATGTTATTTCTCCTTTCTTTGATTGATAGACTTCTTTTGAGATGGAAAGTGGATAGTATGGGCGCAGAAAAGAAAGTCTATTATCTTTTGCAAAAAGGGGCTCCTTGCCCTGTGGTGGTACACATAGTGTGGGTGTTAAAATGGGGAAGGGAAATCTGTTATTTTTGACAAAAATGGTCTCCTTGCGCTCTCTCTCTCTTTTTTTTTTTTGGCTTGATGCCTTAATTATCGGGGAGATGACGGGTCCCCTTTTGAGCATGGTCGAACCCCCTATCATGGTTGGTCCTGAGTGAAGTTCAATAAGTTTTACCAAGGTCAAAACATTTATTACTTTGGATTGAATCAACCATTTTCTCCTTACCCTGGGTCATACGTTTGATGGTGTAGTTACAAAAACATTCTTGGTCGGAACCCGGATTTGAGATAACATGAGCGGCCCCGTCGAGAATCGGGTAATGTGGGAGGGGAACCGAGGGGATCTTATTTATTTTCTTTTTCATTTCTCCTTTTCAACTTTCTTACTCACAACGCCGAAGGTGGGTTTCCATTGTGCCCGTTATTTCCCTCTTTTTACCCGCAGTGCCCTCTCGAGTTTTCACTACGTCCATGGGTTTGCATTTTTACCCCAGGTGCCCTTTCAGGTTTTCACCTGGTCTACACAAGCTCGCTATTTTTACTCATGGCGCCCTTTCGGGTTTTCACCACGTCCTCTTTGCTTTGAGCTTGTATATTTATATTTTATTTTCTTTTATCTTATCAAAGGCCACGACATGGACGTCGATTCCGTCATAGCCGGCTAGATGGAATTCTTTTATTGTCTCTCATCTTGGCTTTGCTCTGACTCAATGGATACTGTGACTGCTTGTAAACCTTAAAGAGAGATTTTTCTTGGAATGTATCGTGGCCATGGGATAGGTTAGGAATTTTGAAGGTATTCTGAGTTTTCAAAAAGGTTTCCTTGATTGGGTTCCAGCTGCCATTTGACTGTACATGCCCCACTTTTTCTTTTCTATTTTTTTGATTATTTTCCCTTCTTTTTTTCAGACATCCGCTTTTTGGGATTTTACTTTTATGATTTTTTGAATTTTAATGGTAACTCTTTTTTGTTTTTTTTGTTTGGTATATACACACATTTTTTTGGGAAGGGTTGATTAAAGAAAGGCTAACGGCTCAACTGGTGTAGCAAGGGGTATGAGTATTCAGGGATGCTTTTTGGCTACTAGGCTTTCAAATGATGGCCTCTTTTTAAAGTATTCTTAAGTAGTCACGTATCCATTTTTATCAATACTTACCTTGCTACAGAGACTAGGAGTAGAATCGTCAGACGTATCCAGCATTGATGGGCTCAGGAAAGTGATCTCCGTCCATGGTTGTGAGGCAGATAGCGTATCCCGGGAGCACTTCTCGGATGACATAAGGTCCTTCCCAGTTGGGCTTGAATTTCCCTATGTGGAGGGATGGGAAGATTTTCTTGAGTATGGAGTCTCCTACTTTCAGATCTCGACCACGAACACATTTGTTATAAGCGCATGCGATTCGCCCCTGGTACACTTTGGTATGACACAAGGCTAGGAGCCTTTTCTCGTCCAGTAGGTTCAACTACTTAAAGCGGGATCTCTCCCTTTAAGCTTCAGGTAGGCCTAACTGAAGGAGTATATGGAGTGAGGGTACTTCAACCTCTACCGACAGGCTGACCTCAGCTCCATATACAAGGGAGAACAGTGTTGCTCCTGTAGCAGTTGAATCGATGTTCTGTAGGTCCATAAAGCGAATGGTAACATTTTGCTTCAATCTTGATAGGTGACGACCATCTTCTCAAGGATGTGAACGATCGTTTTGTTAGCAGCTTCCACGGCCCCATTGGTTTGTGGCAGATATGGCGACGAGTGATGATGTTTGATCTTGTACTGCTCACAAAAGGCCTTGATGTGCCTGTTTGTGAAGTTCATGCTGTTGTACGTTATGATATTCTTAGGTACGCCAAATCGGCAAACAATATTGCTTTTGATGTATTTCTCAACATGCTGGGCTGTGATGTTCATGTAGGATGTTGCCTCTACCCATTTGGTGAAGTATTCAATGGCAACCAGGATGAATTGATGTCCGTTTGATGCCTTCGGATTTACCTTCCAGACGACATCAAGGCCCCAAGTGGAAAATGGCCATGGAGTGGTCATGTTATGTAGATCTATAGTCGGAGCGTGTATCAGACTGGAGTGTCCTTGGCATTTGTAGCACTTCTGAACATGCTTGCAATAGTCAGTTTCCATGGTGGTCCAGAAATACCCTTTCTGTAGGATCTTTTTGGCATGCATGTGCTCATTGACGTGGGCCTCACATACTCTCTCGTGAATCTCTTTTATGATGTTCGCTACCTCTCTTTTAGTTAGGCATCAGAGTAGGATATTATTATATGATCACTTGTAGAGACACTCATCGCAGATGATGTAGTTTGCCGCTAAACATTGAATGGTTTGTCTGTCCTCTTTGGACATCCCCTCAAAAAATGCTCGAGTTTTAAGGAAATTCTTGATATCTGAGAACCACGGTGGCTCATCATCTAACCTTTGGGGTTCCTCAATCTGGAGGCAGAAGGCTAGCTCGTTCCTTTGTTTAATCATGATCGGCTTCATCACAACACCATAGGGGATTTCCACCATTGATGCCAATGTTGCCAGTGCATCACCGAACCGATTTCTTACTCGCGGGACATAGGAGAAAAAAACATCATCAAAGCATGTTATCATATCTTCGAGGTGTTCATGGTATAGGATCAACTTCTCATCCTTCATCTTCCAATCTCCATTTGTCTGGCATATGATCAACTTTGAGTCGCCAAACACCCTGAGGTGAGTTATGTTTCGGTCCAAAGCTACTTGTAAGCCAGCTATGCATGCCTCATATTTAGCCATGTTTTTCCTGTAGGGGAAGTTGAGCTTGATGGAAACTAACACGTGGGACCCATTTGGTAATGTAGACACCCAAATTTGGCCCAAGGCCCGATCGAAACACATTTCGAGAGAGGCGCATTTCCGAGCTTTTGATGGCATGTATGGAACCCTTAGGAATCACCCTAAACCCTTAGGAATCACCCTAGATCCCTTAGGAACCTACCCCGGACCTTTAGAAACCAACCCCGACCCTTAGAACCCTTCTCGAACCCTAACCTAACCTTCCCAGGTGATAAGGAGGAGGGGTGCACCAGAACTAGTTACAACCCTCAACAGTGACCAACTCTTATACCATTGAAGACTAGAGGTCATCAGCTTTCCAACGGACCAAGAATTGCCCCAATCAGAGGTATATATCAGAAGATATGGCAGTCCAAACCCAGAGGGCAGGAGGGTAATTTCCTGTAGGCCCCCTAGGGATTTGGCGCGACTATTAGTCGCGCCAGGCTATTTCTCCCCAGAAATGGCCTGGCACAACTATTAGTTGCGCCAGGCCAATTCTCGCAGATTTTATGCCTGGCGCAACTACTAGTTGCGCCAAGTTTAAAAGGTGGCCCCCACCCCGCGAGCTAACTTTCAGACACTGTTCTTCACTGTTTTACTGTGCATTTACCTGGTGCAACTATTAGTTACACAAGGCATATGAACAGTAACTATGGGATTTTGCCCCGAATTTTGTGTTTGGGATTTGACTTGTTGACCACCTAGACCTTTGGGGTGTGTTTTGATAGTTCTGTTGCACCCATTCCTTACCTATTTGCAACCCTCCAAGTGGCCTAAAGCCTCATCACATCATCCCCCATTAGAACCACCTTCACACCTTTCCAAGCTCTTAAAATCCTAGGAAACCTTAGATATGAGATTACCTAATTGCTAAACTCATTTAGCTCTTAAGTGGCCTCCTAACCCACCCTTTTCCTATAAATAGAGCCCCCCTCCCCTTGGTTTAAGGGTTGAGAAATTTGCTTAAGAGAGAAAGAGCTCAAAGTGAGAAGTTCTTCCTCCCTTTTGTGCACTATTTTCACCCAAATTCCAGAATCTCCCAACCTCATTTCAAGCTTGTTCTTGCATCCAAAACCCTTAGCCTAGGTATGTGTGATCCCCTAGCCTCCCTTCCCTAACTCTTAGCTTTAAGTCTTAGGAGTTAGAACCCCATTTTTCACCATACAAGGCCTTCAAGAGCTCATCAAAGAAAGCCACGCAAGGCTCTCCTACGGTGCTACAAGGGCCCTAGGGCTCCGACTCTCCCCTTTCTTCTCCTATCTCTTTTTGGCATTCCCTAGCCTTTCATTTGTGCCATTAATCCACCAAATTTTTGGTAGGAACGGAGGGGCACAAATAGGATTGGAGGCCCATTTGGGCAAGAGGGAATCATTTCTTTTTCTTTTACATCATTTTATTTTTGGCCATAAGTAGAGACAGCGTTAAGCGGTTGATCGGGTGTCTAACACCTTCCTGATCGATAACCGAAGCCCCTACCCAAGAGCCTTTGGTTTAGAACGGATTTAGAGTCATATTTTTAGCACTTAGGTGCTCATAAAAATGAACTAGGTATCCCGGGACACCGAAAGCTCCGATTGGTGACTCTATATATTTTTCGTTAGAGAGCGCATCGTCGCGACGGGGATCGTATCGAATCCCACGGTTGCACAGGTAAGATTAGGATAGTGCCAACTCCTTCACCTTCGACATTTACCGCTCTGCTGAAGTGCATCACCCAGGACTCCTCTGTCTCTACTATATCATCCTCTATCATGAACAAGATGTCCTCGTCTGGGAATTCGGTCCTTAGAGGTTCATAATCGTGTAAGGGATTATCAGCAAGATGATCAGCAAGTGCTTGCCCCTTGATTTACTTATGTGTGACATAGGTGATGTCAAATTCTGACAGTAGGAGTTGCCAGCCCGCAGTCCACCTAGTGAGGGCTGGTTTTTCGATCAGGTACTTTAATGGATCCATGCATGCTAGGAGTAGAATGGCCTAGGATAGCAAGTATTGGCGGAGCCTCTATGTGGCCCACACGAGAGCCAAGCATGCTTTCTCCATATGAGAAAGCGTATCTCGTAGTCAGTGAACTTCTTACTCAGGTAGTAGATGGCCTGCTCTCTTCTTCCTGTCTCATTATGCTGCCCTAGAACACATCCCATCAAAACTTCTGTAGTGGAGAGATACATTAAGAGTGGTCTCCCAGGCTCGTGTGGCTCTAATACTGGAGGTTTGAGAAGGTAGCCCTTGATTTTAATGAATGCCACTTGACAATCATTGTTCCATTCAATGGGAGAATCTTTCCTAAGCAACTTGAAGATCGGTGTGCAGCTAGGAGTGAGCTGTGCAATGAACCGACTGATGTACTATATCCTGCCCAAGAAATCTCTGACCTCTTTTTTGGTAGACGGTGGTGGCATTTCCATTATGGCTTTTATCTTGACTGGGTCAACCTTGATACCTCTCCTGCTAACGATGAATCCTAGCAACTTTCCTGACATGGTGCCGAATGCATATTTTTAAGGATTCAGACATAACCTATATTTTCTTAGCCTCTCAAACAACTTTTGTAGGTTTATCAGATGGTCACTTTGCTTCAATGACTTAGAAATCATGTCGTCGACATAAACCTCAATTTCTCGGTGCATCATGTCATCGAAGAGTGTCGTCATCGCTCTTTGGAATGTTGAACCAGAATTTTTCAACCCGAATGGCATGACTCGGTAGCAGAAAGTTCCCCAAGGGGTGATAAATGTTTCCTTCTCTCGATCTGCCTATGCTATCCTGATCTAATTGTATCCGGAGAATCCTTCCATGAAGGAGAGCATCCCATGCTTAGCAGTGTTTTCGACCAAGATGTCGATGTGTGGCAAAGGGAAGTCATCCTTCGGGCTCGCCCTATTGAGGTTTCTAAAATTAATTCACATGTAGACCTTTCCATCCTTCTTCGGCACTAGAATGATATTGGCTAACCACTGTGGGTATTTAGAGACTATGAGAAACCCTGCATCTTATTGCTTGATGACCTCGTCCTTTACTTTCAGCAACCACCCGAGTTGGAGTCACCTCAATTTCTGCTTGACTAGCTTAATATCAAGGTAGAGTGGCAACTCATGCTCAACCAAATCGGTGTCTAAACTAGGCATGTCCTTGTATGAACACGTGAAGATGTCTTGATATGACCGAAGGAAATTGATCATGCTTTTTCTTTCCTCAGGAGATAGCGATGTTTCGATCTTAGTGATTTTAGGAACCTCCTCGATCCTTAGATTGACATCCTTTATTTCTTCAATGATAGGGGTAGGACCATACTCAAAGTTGGCAAACTGCTCAAGGAGTTCATTGGGGAGCTCCTCAGTAGGGATTTCCTCATCCAGTCTCATGACTCTTACCTCTTCTTGTATTTTTAAAGGAAAGGGATCGATTTCATGTGGGATGGGGATTTCGATTAAGGCATCATTTTCTTTGACTTTATTTAGAATTTTGAAAGACTATTTTTTTATTTTATATTTTTTCTATGTTTTTGGGATTTTCATTTTCTTCGAAAATGGGCTCTTGGCAAAGCGAGTCCCTATATATACATGGTATTGCCTACGAAGGGTTCATCTCACTTTTTATAGGTTGTTTTTTTTGGGAAACGGGTGCCGAATTTTGGCCACTCGCCGCTCCCATAGTTTGGGGCATAGATGCCCAATTCCGTACCTATGGTGTTGCTCCTTTACCTGTTTGGATGGAGGGGGGGCTAATATGATTCTTCAGAGTCAGCCTCCATCATGTTGATCATGGGTTTGTCTGGGACTCTGTCCTCAAACGTCAGCAAGGTCCTATGGTGGTTTACCACAAGGGGAGATTGTGCGGGTATGAAAGACTTCCTCAAAAAGGGATAGAGCGGCTAAGTCTATTTTCAAGTTGGGAGGAAAAATTCGGGGATTGGTGGGGTGGACAAGTGCCACGGGTTTGTGTGGGGTTAATTGTGTTGCCCCATTCTAATCAATCTTTACAATCCCCGCGCTCAAAATGGTATTCCGAATGTGAGGCCTTGACAGGATTCCCCTTCTAAATAGATTCCATAGGCTCTTGCTACAGCAACGGTTTGAGCTTTCTCCTTAGCCTCTCATACTTCTTCTGTGGGTTTGTATCCTAACCTAAATCTAACCTGCTGCCCACCTTTGGCTTTGACTGACTCTTTCCTACCTTCTAGTCGGGGCCCTAATCCCTTTCTTTTCTCATAACCCCATTTCTAGAGTATGGCCACAGCTACTACCATTTCGCCTCTGATTTTCAGAGTGAAGCTTTTTGGAGGTTCTGGGACTACTGCCGATACCTCGTATTCAAAGTGGTGGAGGTTTGTATCGTCGGTTGTCTGTGGCACATCCAGTACTTTAGGGTTCTCATTACTATGGGTAGCTTTTTCCTTTTCCTCATGCCCTTCACCTATGATGGTGATGATCTTCTGTCCATACATAAATTTAAGCTTCTGATGTAGTGTGAACGGTATTGCCCCGACTTCATGTAACCAAGGGCATCCCAACAATAGTTTGAAAGAAGATTTGATGTCCATCACTTGGAAAGGTATGGAGAAGGTCATTGGCCTAATTACTAGCTCAAGATCGACTTCTCTGATGATTTCTCTTCTGGTGTTATCAAACCCCCTAACACTAGTTTTTGTCGGTTTCAGCATGCAAGGATCTACTCCTATCTTGGTAGCTGTCCTTTGAGGCCACATGTTTAAAGCAGATCGATTATCAATTAATACCAGTGGAATTACCATGTTTCCAGCCTCTAAGGTGATGTTGAGGGATTTAGCATGATTATTTCCCTCCTCCGATAAATTTGCATCCGAAAAAGAGATGGCATTGGGAGCCATCACCTGCCCGATTATCTGCCTAACCTCATCTGGGCTTACTTGAAGAGACACATGCATTTTTTAACACCCCCATTAGAGCTTGGAAATGGAGCGGGGATGTCATTAATAGATCCCGGACCGTGATATGGGCTGGCATTCTCCTTAAATGAATTTCAAGTATGTGTTCTCGGCTTATTTTTTCAAACGGGTTTGCTGTAGTGGTAGCCTTCTTTCTCTCTGATTGGGCTAGCGCTGACGTCGGTGCGTCTGGCTGTTTGGAGATCTTTCCTGACCTGGTGACAAAATCAACTCCCCCTTCCCTACTGTCGTCGACATTGATGTCTATGTGTTCATAACTGAGCGGGACCTGATAAGGATTGTAAGTTGGTCACAGGATCTTGAACAAGGAGAAAGTGGGCACCTGAGATGCTTGCGCTAATGGATTAGGATGGGCAGGAATCACGTGGTTAACTTCTGGGAGGGTGGAGAAGGTGGGCCCAATGGGGTTGGCAAGGATCAGGGATGACTGTATCAGGGGTGTGCAACCGTGGGATTCGTGACGATCCCGTCACTGCGATGCGCTCGCCATAAAAAATATAGAGTCGCCACCCAGAGCTTTTAGTGTCCCGGGATACCTATATCATTTTTATAAGCACCGAAGTGCCACAAATATGACTCTGAATCCAGTCCACACAAAAGGTTCTTGCGTAGGGGCTTCGATTATCGATCGGGAAGGTGTTAGGCACCGGATCAACCCGCTAAAAGTGGTCTCTACTTATAACCAAAATAAAAAGAAAATGATGAGAGCAAAAGAAGCTTCTTCTTATCCAAAGGGCTCTAAGATCCTATTTGTGCTCCTCCGCTCTTACCGAAAAGTCGGTGGTGTAATGGCACAAACGTGAGGATGGAAGAAGAACTAGAAGAGATAGGAGAAGAAAGGGGAGAGCCGAAGCCCTCGGGCCCTTGTTGCACCATTTGAGAGCCTTGCATAGGCTTGCTTTGATGAGCTCTGAATGGCTTGTGTGATGAAAAATAGGGTTCTAAATCCTAGGGCTTGATGGCTAGGAGGTATAGAAGGAAGGCAAAGGGATAGTACATCCCTAAACTATGGTTTGTAGATGAAGGATAGGGCTTGAAAGAAAGTTGGGAAATCTGGAATTTGTGTTAAAAATAGCACTAAAGGGAAAAAGATCTTTTCACTCTAAGCTCTTTCTCTCTTAAGCAATTTTTTTAACCTTTAATCCAAGGGGAGGGGGGCTCTATTTATAGGAAAAGGGTAGGTTAGGAGGCTACTTAGATGGTAATTAGGGTTAGCAATTAGGTAATCTTTAATCTAAGGTTTCCTTGGATTTTGAGAGCATGGAGATGTGTGGGAATGGTTTTAATGGTGGATGATAGGTTAGTGTTTCAAATAACTTAAGGGTTGCAAATAGGAATTAAAAGGGTATAATAGAACTAGCAAAATACCTCCCAAAGATTAAGATGGTCAACAAGTCAAACCCCAATCTCGATTTCGGAGTAAAAAATCACAGGTACTGTTCATATGCCTAGCATAACTAATTCTTATGCCAGGCATATATACAATAATACAGTGATTCACAATAGTTTTGGGAGGTTGCAAGCCCGCGGGGGGACCCACTTAAGCCTGACGCAACTATTAGTTGCGCCAAGCTAAAATCCTGCAAAACTGCACGATTTTCAAATCACCATAACATTTGCTATGTAACTCTGATTGGGGCTATTCTTGGCTCGTTGGAAAGATGGGGAAGTCTTCTTTCCAATGGTATATGAATTGATAGTAGTAGAGGACCTCAAATAGTCCTCGTTCACCACTCTTCATCCATTGCCTGGGAAGGTTAGGTTTAGGGTTCAGAAGGGGTTCTAAGGGTCGGGATTTGTTTCTAAGGGTTCGGGAAGGTTCCTAAGGCATTTAAGTTGATTCCTAAGGGTTTGAAGGGGTCTTAAGGGTTTTATACATGCCATAAAAAGCTAGGAGGTACGCCTCTCTCAAAATATGTTTCGATCGGGCCTTGGGCCAAATTTGGGTGTCTACTAATGCCCTTCTTTCGTATCTGATCACTAATGATCGAATGCCAAACACAAGAGACATCCGAAGAGGCCCAAGGCACTACTGATTGGTCCGTTGTATTCAAAATGAACTTTAAACATCATTTGAGTAACATGGGGAGAAAAGGAAAGCCCTGTATTCCAGGCTAAACATTCGTTTCTCAAGGGAATTGGTCCCCAAGCGCCTAGCGACATTACTGGGCATAACCAAGGTGGAACGAGTTGCGAAAGCCCTGTATGCTAGGCTAAATATTTGCTTCTTGAGATGATTTGAAGGTATTTGATGTTTAAGATTCATTCTAAATACAACAGCTTAGCAAGTAAGAGGGGTGATCGACCCACTGTTGTTGCTTCTTAGTGTGCTTGATTTATGTGAGTTTTGAAAAACAGATTTATAGCTGCTAAATTACAGTGGCTCTAGACTATATAAACAAATAAGGAAATATCAGCACAGTTAGAAGAGAATTAGCCTGCAAGATCAGGGCCAATTGTAGCAAGTTTTAAAAGTAAGTGAGTGAAAGATCGTCCACAGAGAATTTGTTTAAAATGTAAGATAAACCTCCAGATCTGAGCTACCAGATCTGGCTTCTTATCCTATCTAGAAAGCTGATAAGATGAGAGGTTTGAATTTGTCACATTTAACAAACTAAAAACAAAGAAAAATTTAAACTAAATGATCCAGATTCGAGTTGGGGGAGTGATTGAAACAAAGATGGAGAAGTAATATCTAAATCTGATTTGGTCTTTGAAATCTAATGAGAATAACTGCAGCTCAGCAGAGGTGATCCAATCTTCCTCTGGCTACAAGCACAGATGTAAGAGAGATAAATCTAATTCAAGGATTAGGCTTACACTTATGGCTATGGTCTTTCCACTTTAATGGCCACAAACCATCCAATAGTCTTTAATCCAAATCCTTAGTTTAGAACAAGAAGCATCACTACAAATGCCGTGAGAGATTAGGTTACCAACACTAATTCTCACAGGATTAATGAATCAAGGGAAATTGCATGAAAAATAGTAAATCTAAAGGAGTCTAATGCAATAAGGAGATCAGAGGGAACCCTTAACATGAGTCCAATTGAGAAAATACGGTTTATAGCAACCTTTTCAAATCCACCGTTACAATTACAGAGCGTAGCTTAAACAGCTCTCAGATTTGTAGTCTTGAATACAACTCTCTTTTGAATTACAGAAATGTCTCACAGCTCTCAATTGCAAGTCAAAGTGAAGCTATTACAGGGATTTCAGACAAACTATCTGGTTTGGAAATGGGGGAATAGGAATGAAACTCAAAATCTGGATGTCCAAATTGGGTAAATGGTTCGTCTATTTATAGTTTTCCCCAAGTCCAACTAAGATGTGTTTCAACCAATCAGAGGTGCTCAGAATGTATTGACCAATGGTGGTCGAGCACGAGGATCCAGATCTGTTCTGGCCAATCAGAATTCTTCGATTTGGTTCAGCCAATCAGGTGACAGAAGCATCAATTCTGTTATGTAATTCAAAAATCTGTTTGAGCTTCTAGAAGTTCCCGCCAAGTAATTTCATCTTTGGGTGTTCACATGGGGTGGAATATGCCTTTGGTTCGTGCTCAGAATCTTCCGGAATGTCCTTGGGTTTTAAAATGCATTGGGACGCGTGCAACTGATTACTGAATTGCCCTTGTTAAAGCTGGGAATCTCCAGAATACCTTTTCACAGAGCTTAAGGGCCTTTTTGCAAAGTGTGCTGTGGCTTCTGAAGCTCTTTTCGCAATGTTCAATCTTCTTTTCGAATTGGGTTTTCTCCTTTTCGCAAAGTTCAATCTTCTTTTCGAATAGTTCAGATGCTCTTCGAAAACTAAGCCTGGAGGTTTATTCCTTTTCGCAGAGTTCCAGGTTCTTTACGAAACGTGCAGGTTCTTTGCGAAAAGAACTCTGTATTGCATTTCTCTGTTCAAATTGTTCCCTACTTCTCTTACAGGTCTTTGCCTCTTCCATTTAGACTTTTCCACAGCTGATGAGGTTGTTTCTTCACTTCCTTCCTTTAGACTGACATGGATTGTCATCTTTTTGGCACTTTTGAGCTGCTTTTATGGTTAACCCTGTCTTTATTGTTAGCTGCAACATAAGCACTTAAAACACTTATTTAGTTCTCTCAAAGGTCTATCAAGACTTAAGTTTAGGGGTGAAAAATGGTATTTTTCACTTGTTAACACACCCCCAAACCTAAGCTTTGCTAGTCCCTAAGCAAAGAAAAGAATAATAAAAAAAAACAAAGTAAAGAGCCACTTTTGTAGGGAGCACAGTTGCATTTAGCCTATGCAACAAGCCTTTTAAACCCCTAGGTGATCCCTAGTGGAGGAGTGAAGTCTCCTGGGGGTTTTCAGTGAAGGTACCCACAAACTTCTTCAATAAGTTAGTTAAGATCACTGCAGTTCTGTTAAAGCAAACTTTCATCCAATCAGATTATTCACACCTGCATCAGTCAGGTTGTAAGAAGATTTTCAAGAAAACATCAGTTCAAAACTAAAATTCTGCTGTAATTCCTTTTTCATTCACTCAGTTGGTGTCAAAAAGTTTATACAAGAAAAATTAATGAAAAGCTTGCCTTCTATTTGAGAATTTAGTTTTGATGTTACCCCAAATAAGTTGATTTCAAACCCAACTCTCACCAGGGTTTTCACTCAACATGCAGGTAGGAGGGTTGTACTATTTCACACAACTCAAGGCGATTCTGACCCTCAAATAGGACTATAAGCGAGCTTAGGCATTGCTTTTAGTTAATTCAACGCTCTTTTCACCATAGATTACACAAATCCTTATCTCCATGTGACAGCTCAATCCATCTTTGATCAGTAAGGACTTTAACTTGGGTTGTAATGTGGCTTATGGGTGAAATTTATCAAGAATAAAAGGGTTGGAATGGAGTTCAAATTTTTAGAAGTCAGTCAAGGTAAGGAGGTGGTATGGACACCTTTATTTCAGCACAATTTCATCTTCTTCTTTGAATTTTCAGAGCCAAAGTGGCCATCTTTTTCTCTTTCTTTTTCAAACTTCCAATGAAATGACTTCCCCCTTTTTTCTTTTTCTTTTTTTCTTCAATTCAACATTGCCTGGAATGCCACATTTCTTCTGCTGATCCATCATTGCCTTCAATTATTTTTCTTTTCTTTTACCAAACTATTACCCAACTCACCTTTCTTTTTCTTTCCTTTACCTTCTGAATTCTCAGAGTGAGGGTTAGGCTAAATGAGGTTGATGAGGTTTCAAAGAAATCTTTTATTTATAAAGCTCAAATGGTGTGTATCAAGGGCAGTTTTAAAAGGTGGGGCTTTTTGAAGTTCAAACTGTCCAAAAGAAGGCCCTACATCATGTCTTTAATATCATGATTGCTGTCAAGCTATTTTAACTTGGATATGTGTAACTTCTAGTGATAACTAGCAGGTTTAAACAGTCCCTAGAACAGAAAAAATTGCCAATTCATACCTCCAAAGAATACATTGAAAATCTCACTGGGTGTGGTTTTCTATCAAATTCTTGAGGTATATCATCACTGTTTTCCTTCATTGTAGGTTTACTAAAACATCAATTTTCTTTTGGAAATTTCCTGACATTTACTTCATGAAAGTCTTTAGAATTATAGTACAAATTCATTTTAAAAAGTTTTAACTTCCTCATTTTTCAAAACAACAGGTGTGAAATGACTTCATTTTCAAAAGTTTCTTGATCATAAGTCGCAACAAGCATTAACTTACTTATTTTATTGGCATACCTGCCATACCCCAAACCAAAGGGAAGGGGTCTACCTTTGGTCCAAAAGCAGAGGAAAATATAAGAAGGAAAAACAACAAAAGTAATAATGGCAAGAAGGCGGACAAAATGCATTAGTATACAAAGCGAATTTTCTATTGCAAGTATAACACAAAAGTACAATGAAAGCTAATAACTGGGGTCAAAATCTGTATCATAGGTTGGTTGGTGGCTCGAACTAGAGTCCTTGTCAGAATCGAGCTAGAGTCGGTGTTAGTCTGGCTGGATTGAGCTTTCTGGAATAGTGTTTTTAGCTTCGATTATACTCCGATTTGATCTTTACGATGAGGCCAAGGTGTTTGGTGAGGCTAGTGGTCTTCAATTTTCTTGATCGATTGGGCTTGCAACATGGACACCTTGTGTTGCTCGATCCTCACCGGTGAAATGTTTGACCAGAGTCCTTCATTTTATCTCTTTCAAATTTCATAAAAATCTCTAATTTTCCGATTTGGTTTTCATAGGGGGTGCGGATGTAAGCTTGCAAATCAGCTAGCCCTTTTGAACATCTCTCTGAGATATAAGGGTTATTTTCCATGGCTTTGATGAGGGTGGCATATCGGGGAGGGAATGGAATGGTAGGGGACTAAGGTGGCCCAAGCTGTGGGGGGAGAAGTGGCTAGAAAGGAGAGAGGTGCTGCAGTGGCGTCTTTCAGAGAAAATGGGGGAGTGGTGGAGGATGGAATCAAAGGAGCTTCGGTTTGAGTATGTGCAACTGGGTAGTAGTGGTGGGGTGGGCGAGATCAACCAATATTACCTCTGGATCCGTTTGGGTGGCTGGGAAGAAAAAATAGGTCTGAGGGTAATGGTGGTTGTTTGGGATGTGGAAGCTAAGGTATGGAGCAGTTCCATGGTTACAGACTGATTGTCTGTGTTGATTTGAAGTTGGGCTTGGATGGATTGGAGGTAGGTAAGGATTTGGGTAATGGATGCAGGTGTGGGAGAGGTGGAGGGAGGAGGTGCAATGGCTGTAAAGGGAGGGGTTGGAATGTGGGTGAATGGAGGAGGAGTAGGTATAGGGGAGAGGTCCAGTTCCATGGTTTCAAAAATAGAGCCCATTAAAGCAGAGTAGGCTTCTGTAGTGAGGGGCTCAGGTTCAGGTGTGGGGGAGGACTCAGGTGTATGGGCTGATGGAACAGGGGAATGTGAGGGGCTTGGGAGCAGAGGAGTGCAGGGCGATGGGGCAATATATCCTGCAGCTACCTCTTCTAAAACTTGGGCATTGGAGGGTGAAATGGGTGGTGTGAGAATGGTTGGACTGGTTGGTGTAGAGGGGGAGTCCGAAATTGGAATGATGGGAAGTATGGGCGAGGGGACAGCTGGGATAGGTGAACTGTCAAGGGCTGGAGTGGGAGAGTAGGGTGTAGGGATGACTTCCTCCAGAGTATGTGCAGCTGCAGGGCTGGTCACCAAAGGGAGGGGGGTTTCAGCTAGTTCGGACAATGTTGGATCTGGCAACATGGCAGGGGCAGGCTCATTTGGATGCTCAAATTCAGCTTCAGGGATGGGTTCTAGCTCGCTCCTGGCTGAGGATGATGTCAATTTCGAGGTTCAGTGCGGTGAGTTGCTCACTCATGCAGGTTACAGTGCGACAATAGAGGCATGTGCAGGTTCACCTGCCTCTCTCATCCTTCTCAGCATAGCCTGGGTTGTAGTCCAAGCCTTTTTTCCAAAATTGTGTGGTGTAATGATTTCAAAGGGCTCCTCACTATCAATGTCAAATTTGGCTCGGAGGAGGGCTGTGATTAATCTGCCAAATGGTAGGCCAGCTATCTTCTGCTCTTTCTTTAGCTTGGTACTGACATCAGCCATGGCTTCAAAAATTAACATAGGGGCATTGAAAAACTGCCCCTTGGAAAAATGAAAGAGGGCCTCTAAAATTGGTGATCTTCTCTCTTGGCTGTGCCCAGTGACATAAAAACTACCCCTTAGAATGGAATCCATCAATAGAAATTGGGGAGCAAGGTCTCTTCTCATGATGGACTGCCCCGTGCCCACAATACCTTGAGTTAGATGGGCAGCCATCTCTCTAAAAGTGGCAATTTCGGGAGCAGTCAAAGGGCCAGAGGGATCAAATTGGAATGGGATCCCTAGAGCATTCCCTATGTCTTCAAAAGTCACAGTCAGATCGCAATCATCAATAAAAATGACAAGGGTAGGGACATCAGCATCTTTTTCAGTGACCTTGACTAGGTTTTGGTACCATAACTTTACCATTCTTGGGTAAATTCTTTCTGGCAAGGGGGTAAGGATATTGCTTAGTGAAGCTTCTCTAAGGTATCTTAAGGATGGCAGGCATTCTGGTTTGGTGTCAAAAAAAGATTCGTCAACCATTAGCTCGGGTATTAGCTTCTGAGCTTCAATGAAGGGATTGGGTAGAACCAAATGAATGGGCAGAGGAGTAAACTCAGGCTCAAGGCTAGCAGCAGCAGGGGTGGGTTCCTCATGTCTAATTTTCTTTCCTTTTTCTACCCTGTCCGCTTTATCCATTGAAAGTTTCCGTTTAGCTGAAGTTTTGGTTTTTCCCTTTGCTTTTGGGGTCGATTTGCTCACCTTTTTAGCAGAGGATTTGGGAAACATTGTAGTCAATGATTTCTCTGCTTTTCCCATCCTAAATTGATGTATAATAATGCCCAAAAATAGATGCTGACACAGAACAACTTATTACATGATAACCAGAGAGAATGGGTAAAGAATTACCGAGATTTAGGGTTTCTGATTTGAACGAGTTGTTTGCTTTGCAGAAATCCTCCAGATTATAAGCTGCAATCCTCTTCTGAAAATGCAGATGATCTAACCAATTAGTTACAAAAAGGGTAGTAGACTTGTTGAATCGTGCAAAGAAAGAACGAAGTAGGGTTTTAGTGAGAGGAGTCGCTCTGTAGAGAGAGTTTGAAATGAAACCCCACCGTCGAAAGGGTTTAAATATACTCAAGGTTAATATCGCAAAGTGCTTTTAAGTTTTCGAAAAGTTCCAAAAGAGTCCTTTTTAAAATTGTGAATGGCATCAGTACCATTCGACAAGTTAACGACTTGAAACATCATTTACAAAGGAATTAGCTTGAATTACTTTTTGAAAAGAAATAAAGGCACCAACTATTCGAAAAGAAAATGTTTTCGAAACAACTATTGAAGAGCACATCTTCTCTTCGAGTAGTTCATTCGACAGATCTATTCGAAAAGTAAATTGAACTTCTGAAAAGAGAAATATTACTGCGACTTAATTTTGAGCATATTTAAACTCTGAAAAGAGAAAAAAGCAAGCAGAGAGAAAATAAGCACAAACTATGATATACAAACATAATGTACGGTTTTTCGACCATCGATTTTTGAAGATTCGTGATGATGGATGGGCGACAGTTCGGTATTTTCAATGTATGGTTTGAGCCTTTGACCATTTACCTTTATAATTCTTCCATTACTTGGATCAAGAATGTCAACAGCCCCTGAAGGGGCTGCCTTAATGACAGTGTATGGCCCTTCCCATCTGGATCTCAGTTTTCCTGGGAAAAACTTGAGTTTTGAGTTAAATAACCATACCTTAGAACCAGCTGTGAACTCTTTTCTCAACAAATCTTTATCATGAAAAGTTTTGACTTTCTCTTTATACAATCTTGTATTTGTGTATGCATCCATTCGCAGATTCTTCTAACTCATCAAGTTGTAATTTCTGTGATTACGGTAGAGTTAAATCCATGTTCAATGTTTTAATGGCCCAAAAAGCTTTATATTCTAACTCTACTAGTAAATGGCATGCTTTGCCATAGACCAACCTAAATGGGGACATACCAATTGGGGTTTTATAGGCTGTCCTATATGCCCACAATGTATCATTCAGCTTAAAGGACCAATCTTTTCTGTCCTTCTTCACAGTTTTTTCCAAAATATGTTTGATTTCTCTATTGGAAATCTCCACTTGTCCACTGGTTTGTGGATGATATGGAGTGGCTACTCTATGAGTTACAGAGTATTTTTTCAACAAAGTTTCAAAATGTCTATTACACTTAAGAAATTTCTGGAAAAAATGTTATCCTTAAGAAATTTCAGAACCACTTTGTGATCATTTGTTTTAGTGGCTGTGGCTTCAATCCATTTAGATACATAATCCACAGCTACTAAAATGAAAGTATATCCATTGGAAGGAGGAAAGGGACCCATGAAGTTTATCCCCCAAACATCAAACAATTCAACTACCAAAATAGGTTGTAAAGGCATTGAGTTTCTCTTGGAAATGCTGCCTAATTTTTGACAGTTCAGGCAGGACTTACAATGCTGCAGGGCATCCTTGAAAAGTGTAGGCCTATAAAATCCACACTGCAAAACTTCTGCAGCAGTTTTGTTCCCACTAAAATGACCTCCACAAGGTTGTTCATGACACATAGAAAGTATTCTATGGAATTCTTGGTCAGGAACACATTTCCTTATTATTTGATCTGCACAACTCTTGAACAGATAAGGATCCTCCCAGATGAAGTGTTTAACTTTTGAGAAGAAAAGATCTTTATCCATTCTATTCCAATGTTGAGGAATTCTTCCAGTAGCCAAAAAGTTGACTATGTTTGCAAACCAAGGAGTGTGTATACTAATGGAAAAAAGTTGCTCATCAGGGAAAGATTCATTGATAGGCAACCTATCAATCTCGTGATTAAAATCACGGAGAGGTGATGCCACCATATTCTCCACCCTTTTTATCTTTAATTAAATGTAGATCAAATTCTTGTAACAAGAGAATCCACACGATGAGTCTTGGTTTGGTGTCCTTCTTAGAGCAGAAGGTATTTTAAAGCGAGTGGTCAGTGAACACCACTATTTGTGAACCCAAGACATATGACCTGAATTTTTCTAAAGCAAAAACAATTGCTAGCAGCTCCTTCTCAGTTGTTGTGTAATTGAGCTGTGCCTCAATCATTGATCTACTAGCATAAGCTATAACATGAGGCAGCTTATCTTTTCTCTGTCCAAGGACAGCTCCCAAAGCATAATCTGATGCATCACACATCAGTTCAAAAGGTAATGAATAATCCAGGCGTAATATTGGAGCTGAAATCGCAGTTTTTAGGAATTCAAAAGCCTTCATGCATTCATTATTGAAAACAAAAGGGACATCTTAGCACAAAGAAATGACAAAGAGGTTTAGTTATTTCTTTGAAGTCCTTGATGAACCTTATACATAAAATCGATGTCTAAAAACTTACGATTTGTTTAATGATTTTGGGAGGTGGTAAATGTGCAATTAACTCATTTTTGCTTTGTCCACCTCAATGCCCTTGAAACAACATGGCCAAGGACAATGCCTGGTGACCATGAAATGGCTCTTTTCCACTCAAAACCAGATTGGTTTCTTCGCATCTTTGTAGTACCAATTTGAGATGGTGTAAACCTTGGGAAAAAGCTGTTGCCATAGATTGAGAAATCATCCATAAAATCTCCATAAATTGGTCAATCATATCGGAAAAATTGCATACATGCATCTTTGGAAGGTAGCAGGAGCATTACAAAGACCAAAAGGCATTCTCCTATAGGCAAAAGTGCCAAAAGGGCGTGAATGTGGTCTTTTCACGATCTTGTGGGTACGGGAATCGTTGTAACGAGTAACCATCAAGAAAGCGTAATAAGCTTTTCCTACTAGCTTATCTAAGATCTGATCAATGAATGGGAGGGGGAAATGGTCTGTTCTGGTCATTGCATTTAATTTTACGTAATCAATCTGAACTCTCCATCCAGCTTGTTTGCCCGGTTGACATAAGCTCACCGAGAATCGAGGTTACAACGGTGATTCCAGTTTCTTAGGTACCACGTGTAGGTGCCACCCAAAATTTGAATCTGAAATGGGGTAAATGACCCTGCATCCAACATCTTAACCACCTCTTTCATGACCACTTCTTGCATATGAGGGTTCAACCTCCTTTGCATTTCCCTTGAAGGCCTTGCATCTTCTTCCAAGTGGATTTTGTGCATGCAAGCAATTTGGTGATTCCTCCCAAATCGCAATAGTCCACCAATAGCCTTTTATGTTCTTTCAAGACTATCAGCAGCTCTTCCTCTTGCTCCTTTATGAGAGAGGAAGAGATAACGGTAGGCAATGATCTATGATTACCCAAGAACACATACTTCAAATTTTCGGGCAGCTTCTTTGGTTCTAAATCGTTGAGAACAGAAGGTATCAAAGGTACCTTAGATGTTTGTGGAAGGGGGAGAGTAGCAGGTTTCCAAGAAGAAAAACTTGCTGATTGTTTAAGAGTTCCTTGCACAACATTAATTTCCTCAGAATTGGAGATACAACTTGCTTCTTTTTCAGCATATCCCCAAGCATCTTTGATATCTGTGGTGAAGTCTTCACCCTGCAGAAATTGTTGTAAAGTTCCTTCCACAAGTTAGTCAATAGATCAACATGAAAACATTCTGATTGAATGTAGGTTGCATTATAAACATTTAATTTCACCTTCATGTTTCCAAATGAGACTTCCATAATACAAGACCTGCATTGAATGCAAGCATTTGCTGTAGCCAGGAATGGTCTTCCCAAAATGACAGGGATGGAAGTTTTGCTTTTGGTTGGTTCCATATCTAAAACTAAAAAATCAGCATGATAGAAAAATTTATCTACTCCCACCAATACATCTTCAATTATTCCTTCTGGCTTTCTTTCGGATCATGCGCTGGTTGTAACACCACATGAGTGGGTTTTAATTCTCCCAAACCTAGCTTCTCATATACAGAATATGGAAGTAGGTTGACACTAGCACCCAGATCTAATAAAGCCTTTTCAATGGTGTGTTCCCCAATAATGCAAGGGATTGTGGGGATTCCAGGATCTTGAAGTTTGGGAGGTGTAGCAATGGATAACACCTGACTAATTCTTTCCACAGCAAACACCTTCTTGGACAACTGTATCCTAGATTGTCTTTTGTGAGTGCACACATCTTTAAGAAATTTTGCATATGCTGGAATTTGTTTGATTGCCTCAAGCAAAGGTAAATTTATCTTGACTTGCTTGAAAGTCTCCATCATATCATCTATTTTTGTGTTCCCTTTATCAAAAGGAGATACAAATTTCATTGCATGTGGAAATGGTAAATGAGGAACCAATCTTTCATCTACAACTTTAGAAGTATCTTCAGAAATTTTTTTAATTTTTTGTTTTTTATGTTTTTAGTTTTTCGAACCCTCATATCACTCTCTTGCTCTTCTTTGCATATCTTTATCCTCTTCCTCATTTCTTTCTTCTTGATGCCTACTTTGTTATCTATCGTTTCTTCCACTTCTCAAAGAGGTGTGAGTTTTTACTTCTTCATGAATTAGAAGCTTATCCAACCATGAGCATCCTTTGGGATTGTTCAAGGTTGGGTTGGTAACTTTCCTTCCTCTCTTTTGCCAAAGGTATTTGAAAGTTGTCCCAATGTTTCTTCAATCTTCTTTATGCTCTTGGTGAAAATTCACGTCGAGTTAAAGATCCTAAATTCGGAGTGAATTTAAGACTTGATCTTCAAAAGAAAGGGACTGGAAGGGTTTTGAATCGGTTGCACGCAGTTGTTGTGGAATGGGCTTTGAAAGTTTGGTTTGACATAAAAATTCTGATCTGATACATGCAGGTTTTGAAAGGCATTTGATTCTTTGGTTATTCTTTGTTGTTGGGATTGGTAATTCCTGGTTCCACCTCAAATTGGGGTGTGCTCTCCATGGATATTCATTTGACTACATCTGTCCAAATGATTGAGCAGCATGAGCTTGTTCCACCATTAAATCTGGGAACTGTGATGCAGCAGGACATTGGTCAAGTGAATGAGTAGGGGACTGGCATATCAGACATGCCTCCTCTACTCTTGAAATATTTGGAGTTTTAAGTGAGTCCATCAATCTATCAAACTTTGTGGTTAGATTGTCCATCTTTCTTTCCAACTCATTCACCTCATAGATCTTCCCTTTGGTGGGTTGGTGGTTGTTCAACCTAGCAGGATTTTCAATTTCTCTTGACAGAGATTCCTGCTGAGTGGAGTTTTCACCAATCACTTCAAATAAGTCCCAAACCTCTTCAACTGTTTTTTGTAAGTAAGTGCCTCCACGGAGGCATCCACCATATTTTTGCCTTTTTGATCAATTCCTTGATAGAAGCTTTGAACTAGCTGCCATCTAGGAACTTGATGATGAGGACATTGCCTTAAAAGTTCCTTAAATCTTTCCCATGCTTCATGGAAAGTTTCAGTTGAATTTTGGGAAAATGAAATGATACTTTGTCTCAATTGGCTAGTTTTAGACATTGGGAAATATTTGGCTAAAAATTGACATTGTAAATCATTCCATGAAGTGATACTATTTGGTGCTAACATGGATAACCATGCTCTAGCTTTATCCTTTAATGAAAAAGGAAAGAGCCTCAGCTTGGTTGCTTCTGGACCCAGTCCAGCTATGTTGAATGTGGTGCAAAGAGCCAAGAATTCATCCACATGTTTGTATGGGTCTTCCTTACTCAACCCATGGAAGGAAGGAAGCATTTGGATAGTTGATGACTTGATCTCATAATTTCCTTCAACAGTAGGAAATTGAATGCAAAAGGGGGAATTATAAGCACCAGGTGCAAAGTAATCCCTCAAAAGTCGAGGTTCTTCACCCATAGTAGCAGAATTCTGTGTTGTTTGCTTGGTTCGTAGTAGCCTTTCAACTTCTAAATTCAATGGGAAAATCTCAGGGCTGAGAGTCCTCCTACCAAACATACAACTCAGAACAAAAAAAAATCTGATTATGCACAGCAAACCTTCAGAATTCCTTTCAGTAATTTCCCTTCTTTAAAAACCGGAATATGAATAACTGCACAAGTATAAACAATAGAATAGTTTAGTACTGATAAAAATTAAAATGAAAAACTTAGGTCTATCTATTTTAGAACAAATTCCCCGGCAACGGCGCCAAAAACTTGTTGTTGCTTCTTAGTGTGCTTGATTTATGTGAGTTTTGAAAAACAGATTTATAGCTGCTAAATTACAGTGGCTCTAGAATATATAAACAAATAAGGAAATATCAGCATAGTTAGAAGAGAATTAGCCTGCAAGGTCAGGGCCAATTGTAGCATGTTTTAAAAGTAAGTGAGTGAAAGATCGTCCACAGAGAATTTGTTTAAAATGTAAGATAAACCTCTAGATCTGAGCTACCAGATCTGGCTTCTTATCCTATCTAGAAAGCTGATAAGATGAGAGGTTTGAATTTGTCACATTTAACAAACTAAAAACAAAGAAAAATTTAAACTAAATGATCCAGATCCGAGTTGGGGGAGTGATTGAAACAAAGATGGAGAAGTAATATCTAAATCTGATTTGGTCTTTGAAATCTAATGAGAATAAGCTGAGAGGTGATCCAATCTTCCTCTGGCTACAAGCACAGATGTAAGAGAGATAAATCTAATTCAAGGATTAGGCTTACACTTATGGCTATGGTCTGTCCACTTTAATGGCCACAAACCATCCAATAGTCTTTAATCCAAATCCTTAGTTTAGAACAAGAAGCATCACTACAAATGTCGTGAGAGATTAGGTTACCAACACTAATTCTCACAGGATTAATGAATCAAGGGAAATTGCATGAAAAACAGTAAATCTAAAGGAGTCTAATGCAATAAGGAGATCAGAGGGAACCCTTAACATGAGTCCAATTGAGAAACAACCTTTTCAAATCCACCATTACAATTATAGAGCGACTTAAACAAATGACTCTCAGATTTGTAGTCTTGAATACAACTCTCTTTTGAATTACAGAAATGTCTCACAGCTCTCAATTGCAAGTCAAAGTGAAGCTATTACAGGGATTTCAGACAAACTATCTAGTTTGGAAATGGGGGAATAGGAATGAAACTCAAAATCTGGATGTCCAAATTGGGCAAATGGTTCGTCTATTTATAGTTTTCCCCAAGTCCAACTCAGATGTGTTTCAACCAATCAGAGGTGCTCAGAATGTATTGACCAATGGTGGTCGAGCACGAGGATCCAGATCTGTTACGCCAATCAAAATTCTTGATTTGGTTCAAATCGGTGATAGAAGCATCAATTCTGTTATGTAATTCAAAAATCTGTTTGAGCTTCTAGAAGTTCCCGCCAAGTAATTTCATCTTTGGGTGTTCACATGGGGTGGAATATGCCTTTGGTTCATGCCCAGAATCTTTCGGAATGTCCTTGGGTTTTAAAACGCATTGGGACGCATGCAATTCTTGAATTGCCCTTATTAAAGCTGCGAATCTCGAATACCTTTTCACAAACCTTAAGGGCCTTTTAAAAGTCTTTGTGGCTTTTGAAGCTCTTTTCGCAATGTTCAATCTTCTTTTGAATTGTGTTTCTCCTTTCAAAGTTCAATCTTCTTTTGAAGAGTTCAAATGCTCTTGAAAACTAAACTGGAGAGTTTATTCCTTTTCGCGAGTTCGGGTTCTTTCTGAAGCGTCGAGTTCTTTGAAAAGAACTCTGTATTGCATTTCTCTGTTCGAATTGTTCCCTGCTTCTCTTACAGGTCTTTGCCTCTTCCTTTTAGACTTTTCCACAGCTGATGAGGTTGTTTCTTCACTTCCTTCCTTTGGACTGACATGGATTGTCATCTTTTTGGCACTTTTGAGCTGCTTTTATGGTTAAGCCTGTCTTTATTGTTAGCTGCAACATAGGCACTTAAAACACTTATTTAGTTCTCTCAAAGGTCTATCAAGACTTAAGTTTAGGGGTGAAAAATGGTATTTTTCACTTGTCAACACCCACATTCAAACATAGGCACGAAGTAAACATACGCAAGGCTCTGTACTTTGCATCCAATCCTATGAGGCATTTGATTGCTCTATCTGACTATTCGCGGGTGCCCCTGCTTGAAGTAGGGTTCGAGGTCTTTGGGTGAACCCATCGATCTCGACGTTTATTTGGCATGACTACGCGAGCAGAGTGAATAGACATCACAACGCTTTTTAGGAGTACGTGCCATTTTCAAAAATGTGCCCTAGATCCATATGACATAGAGCATCTAAATTTAAATAATTCTGAATATATCCAACCAAAATTGGGTGTCTATCAAAAGAGACATCCAGTCCTGGTCTCTGCCAACAATGATCATAAATATCATTTAACTATGCATAATCATGCACCCATTAGGGGCGATAAGCAATAAAGGTGATAGAAGCCCCGACTAGGACCTGCCTGGGTATAATTTATGGAAATAAACAACCATCATACAGATACCCAGATGCATGGCATACACTTTACAGGGATACCACTGCCAATACAGGTTTTTAAAGGAGAAATGAATCCTTCTGGATGTATGGTTGCACATTAACCATCTGATCATGATTGACCCCGTTGCTCCTACTTTAAAGTAGGATCCAAAGATCCGACGCGAACCTTAGACTCAGGACATCAATTTTTGCACAGCTGCGTTGTTGAAAAAATATTTCCATTTTATCGCATCGAAAAAATACGCAAGTGTGCAGCTATGCATAAAAAGTTCACAGATTTCTTTTTTTTCTTTTTCAAAAAGATTTTCATTCTCCCTCTTTTTTTTGAATAGACCTGCCATCGGTGGCAGGGTGCTGCATCTAATTTCTCCATCGCTGAGAAGTTGCCTGCTTCGAGGCTTTGGACCGTTTGATGTTCATGCACATCCTAGAGAAGGCGGTAGTCCCTTTTTTGTTTATATATGTAACAATAAACATCCTAATTAACAGAAGGAGAAACAAACTTTTACCTATTTTTCAATATTTTTATATATTTTTTTTTATTTTTATTTTCAGATAATTTTTTTGTTCTTTTTCTTTATTTTTGAGATGGAAGTACGATACTATAACTATTACATGGGAAAGGTAGAAATATATACACACACACATTTTTTGTATTTGGATTTTTCTTAATTATTTTTTGTTCTTTTTTAGCTTTTCTCTTTTTTTTATGATGCCTTATCAGTCAGGTGAAGTCACGAGTCCCACTATTGGTATAGTTGAACCCCCCTTTTAAATAATCTGGTCTGAGGGAGTTTCAGCAGCCTTACCAAGACTGGAATATCAATCCCCATGGACTGAGTCAAACCTTTCTCCTTACCTTGAGTCATACATTTGATGAAGCTGTTTCACAAAGATAATTCTGGTCGAGGCCCGATTTGAACTAGCATGAGCGGCCTAGAAAAGGGGATCAGGGAGAGTAACCAAGAGGGATCCTTAAACATTAATTTTATCGACCCATTCCAACAATTATTTTTCCTCCAAAACTCTTTTACTCACAAGACCCAAGGTGGGTTTGTCGTGCCCATTTTTGCCATCTTTTTACCTGTGGCGCCCTTTCGGGTTTTCACCACGTCCATGGGTTTAGCTTTCTGACCCCAAGCGCCCTTTCGGATTTTCACCTGGTCCGCACAAACTCGCTGTTTTTACCCGTAGTGCCCTTTCAGATTTTCACCATATCCATCTTGCTTTGAGCATGTATTTTTATTTTATTTTTACTTTTTATTTCTATTTTCCATAGGCCACGACATAGATGTCGATTCCGTCATAGCCGGCTGGATGGGTTTCTGGTGTTGTCTCACAACTTGGCTTGTGTCGACTTAGCAGATACTATGATTGCTTGTGAACCTAAAACGAGAGTTTCCTTCAGGGTGTAGCTTGGCCATGGGTTAGGTTCGGATTTGAAGGTATGCTGGGCTAAACAGGTTTTCTTGATATGACTTTAATTTTTTACAACATACTTTCTTCCTTGGGTGATTTTTACTGTACAAGCCCCCATGATTCTCTTTTTTTTTTTTTTTTTTTTCCTTTGTTTTATTTCTGGCAATCTCTTTTTAAGGTTTTGCTTTTCCGATTCGTTTTTGGATTTTGGTGGTAACTCTACTTCTCATTTTTGTATATGTACACACATTTTTTGTTGAGAAGGGGGTTCATTGAAAAAAAGGCCCAAGCTCGAATGGGGTAGCAAAGGATGTTATCATTTTTAGGGATGTTTTTTGGCTACTGTGCTTGAAATGATGGCCTCTTTTAAGTGATTCTTAAGCAATCACGTATCTGTTTCACCAATACTTACCTTGTTGTGATAGACTTAGAGTAGAACCGTCGGACATATCCAGCATTGATGGGCTCAGAAAGATGATCTCCGTCCATGGCGGGGAGGCGGATGGCATATCCCGGTAGCACCTCTCGGACAACATAAGGCCCTTCCCAGTTCGGCTTGAACTGCTCTCTCGGATCGGCGTGGAGGGATGGGAAGATCTTCTTCAACACAGTGGCTCCTATCTTCAGATCTCGATCAATGACATGCTTATTGTATGCGCGTGCGATTCACCCCTGGTAAACATGAGAATGGCATAAGGCTAGGAGTCTTTTGTCATCTAATAAGTTCAATTGGTCATAGCGCGATCTCTCTCTGCTTCTAGTAAGCCTAATTCCATGAGGATTCGGAGCGAGGGTACTTCAACCTCTACCGGTAGGACGACCTCGGTTCCATATACCAGGGAGAATGGTGTTACCCCTGTAGCGGTACGGATCGATGTTCTGTAGGCCCATGAAGCAGACGACAGCATTTTACTCCAATCTCGATAAGTGACGACCATCTTCTCTAGGATGCGAACAACAGTCTTGTTCGCAGCTTCTACAACTCCATTAGTTTGAGGCCGATAAGGGGACGAGCAATGGTGCTTGATTTTGTATTGCTCGCAGAAGGCTCGGATGTGATTATTTGTAAAGTTTGTGCAGTTGTCCGTGATAATATCCTTTGGTACTCCAAATCAGCACACAATATTATTTTTGAGAAACTTCTCTACGTGACTGGCTATGATGTTGGCATATGATGCCGCTTCTACCCACTTGGTGAAGTATTTAATGGCATCGAGGATGAACCGATGTTTGTTTGATGCTTTCGAATTAATCATTCCGACGACGTCAAGGCCCCAGGTAGCAAATGACCAAGGAGTGGTCATGCAGTGTAGATCGAAGACAAGAGCGTGTATCAGACTGGAGTGTTCCTGACAATTGTAACATTTCTGAACATGAATGCAGCAATCTGATTTCATAGTGGTCCAAAAGTATCCTTGTCGTAGAATTTTCTTGGTGAGCATCTAACCGTTGACGTGGGCTCCACATACTCCCTCGTGGATCTCTTTCATGATGTTGATCACTTCACTTTCAGTAAGGCACCTGAGTAAGATATTATTGTGGATCGCTTGTAAAGGCACTCCTCGCAAATGATGTAGCTTGCCGCTAAACATTGAATGGTTCGTTGGTCCGTCCTAGATGTACCCTCAGGGAAAGTAAATGTCTCGAGAAAATTCTTGATATCTGAGAACCAAGGTCGCTCATCATCAGGCTTTGTAGGTTCCTCAATCTTGATGCAGAAGGTTGACTTATTCCTTTGCTCGATCATGATCGGCTTCATCTCAACACCATATGGGATTTCTATCATTGACGCCAAAGTGGCTAGTGCGTCGGCAAAGTGATTCCTTATCCGTGGGACATATGAGAATGTCACGTCTTGAAAGCAAGCTATCAGATCCTCGAGGTGTTCATGATAGGGGATCAGTTTCTCTTCTTTTGTCTTCCAGTCAACATTTGTCTAGTATATGATTAACTATGAATCGCCAAACACTAGTAGGTGAGTTATATTCAGATCGAGAGCCGCATACAGACCAACGGCCCATGCTTCATATTCAGCCATGTTGTTAGTGCAAAGGAAGTTGAGTTTGATAGAGACTGGTACGTGGGATCCTTTCGGTGAAATCAAAATGGCGCCAACCCCCTGATCCTTAGCATTTGCTACCCTGTCAAAGTGCATTACCCATGATTCTTCTACTTCTTTAATATCGTCTTCCGTCATAAAAAGGATATCTTCATTTGGGAACTCGGTTCTCAAAGGTTCATAATTTTACAAAGGATTATTGACAAGATGATCGGCGAGTGCCTGCCCCTTGATCGGCTTCTGAGTGATGTATGTGATGTCAAACTCAAACAATAAAAGCTACCATCTTGTGGTTCATCCAGTAAGAGCCGACTTCTCAAAAAGGTACTTCAACCGGTCCATTCAGGCCAAATGTAGAATGACTTGGGATAGCAAGTAATGGCAGAGCCTCTGAGTAGCCCATATAAGAGCTAGGCATGCTTTCTCCAGATGAGAATAGCACGTTTCATAATCAATAAACTTCTTGTTCAGATAGTAGATGGCCTGCTCTCGTCTTCCCGTCTCATCATGCTGCCCTAAGACACATCCCATCGAGACTTCTATCGTGGAGAGATACATCAAGGGTGGTCTCCCCGGCTTGCGTGGTACCAACATAGGTGGGTGTTAAGGAGGTAGCTTTTGATTTTATCGAACATTGCCTGACAGTCATCGTTCAATTCAAGGGGCAAATTCTTCCTTAGTAGTTTGAAGATCGGCGTGCAGATAGGCGTTAGCAGTGCAATGAACTGACAGATGTACTATATCCTACTCAAAAACCCTCTGACCTCCATCTCAGTAGATGGAGGTGGCATTTCTGTGATGGCTTTGACTTTAACTTGGTCCACCTCGATCCCTCTCCTACTGACAATGAATCCTAACAGTTTCCCTGACATGGCGCCAAATGCTCACTTCTGTGGATTCAGACGTAACCTATACTTTCTCAGTCTTTCAAACAACTTTTAGAGGTTTACCAAGTGATCGCTTCGCTCTTGTAACTTGGCGATCATATCATCGACATACACTTCAATCTCTCAGTGCATTATGCCATGAAACAGCGTGGTCATAGCTCTCTGGTACGTTGCAGGTGCATTCTTTAGCCCAAACGACATGACTCGGTAGTAAAAGGTTCCCCATGGAGTGATAAACATAGCCTTCTCATGATCGGCCTCTGCCATATTTATTTGATTATATCTAGAGAACCTGTCCATAAAAGAAAGCATCCCGTGCTTAGCAGTGTTATTGACCAAGTTGTCGATGTGTGATAATGGGAAATTGTCCTTCGGGCTCGCCCTGTTCAAATTACGGAAGTCGATACACATGCGGACCTTTCCATCCTTCTTCGGCACAGGCACGATATTGGCTAGCCACTACAGGTATTAGGATACCATGAGAAATCTCGTGTCGTACTGCTTGATGACCTTGTCTTCAACTTTCAACATCCACTCGGGTTGGAGAGGTCTCAGCTTCTACTTAATGTTGGCTATTTTTTGAGCTCTTGCTGCTATTTTATTAAGAACAGTGGAGAGAATAAATTAAGAGTGGGTAATTGGAGATGGGTCAGCACAGCAAGTCTAAAATAAACGTAGTCCTGTAAGATACAGGGTCCATTGTAGCAAGTTTTGATAAGCAAGAGTTTCTCCCACAGAGAAATTGATCTAGAAGCTAAAATGGGCTATAATAGTAGGCCTCCAGATCTGGCTACAGATCTGACAATTCTTAAGAAAGGGAGTTGGGTGTCACGACTACACTAAATTAATCCTAAAAATAGAGAAATAAAATGTAGCCCTATCCTAAAGAAAGGGTTAAGAAAAATGTGGTGGTAGTGTGTGCTATTAAGGGGTGAAAAATGTCACTTTGCACCCTTTAACCTGACCTTTCATGGACCTACAAGCACACTAATAATCCTCTGTTGAGTGCATTTTGTAGATAGCAGGGAAATCTGGTAATAATGCAACAAACCACTCAAGAATGCCCACAAAGAAGTCAGCTCTCAGCACCATGCAGACCCAGCAACAGAACAAGGAGAAAGAAGTGAAGATAGGTCTAAAACATCCTATCGGAAGGATGCCAGAAGACTTCGATAGGAGCTGAGGAGAAAAAGGAAAGAATTCGTGCAGTTGGAGAAGGGTTCGATAGGATCCAAAGGCAGAAGAAGGACTAAGTCGCAGGAATTTGATAGGATTTCAGAACCTATCGAGCAAAGGAAGGAAAAATTAAATCATCATATCAAAAACTTGCCTGAAGTGTCAAAGGAACCTATCAAACGGATCTGAGAGCCTTGCAAAAGGACTAAAATACTCGATTCCAACTTGTCAAAGGCTCCCTGAACCTATCAAAATGAAGACGCTGAAATTGAACCTATCGAATGATGCTTAAGTATTTCGTTAGGAATGAGAGCCAACCTATCAGGATGATGACACACATATCTGAACCTGTCAAAAAGGACCCCTGGACCTATCGAACTACTCAGCCAACCTATCGAATACCCAAGATATTGGGCTGAGGACTCTGAAGCTTCAAAGAGAGAACTCATCCTATCGGTACCTATCGAAGAAGACCAGGGAACCTATCGAAAAGAACTACAAGCCTACTTCTAATCTGCCGGAAGCTTCTCCAACCTGTCGAAATTGTGTGTTGAACTTCTCAGAAACCATGCTATGCACACGATGAGATTTGGTGACCTATCACACGCAAACAAAGGTAGTTTGGTGACCGACGCGACGTTCTAAAAGATGCCCTAGAAAGCCCTAACCGACGCACGTGCTTTAACAAAACTCTAATAAACTCTGACAACCTTCTAGAAGGGATTTTTGGCGGGAAAAATAGAGAGGGAAAGCTATATATTGAGATCCCCAATTACCATTTGGGAGGATCAAAATTCTGAGCAATTTTCCAAAGATCAGAGCTTCGAGCGAGATTCCATTTTCCCTCCTTTAGCCCAACCATGGTTGGCTAAATCCTTAGGAGCAGCGAGGGGTGAGTTAGATCTATAATTGGGTAAGGTTAAGAGTGATTGCTGGGGTTAATTGTTGCATAGACTGCAGATCTAAGAGCATTCCATTGTAAGAGTGACCTTGTTTGCAATGTAAATGTTGTTTTCAATATTTTAATTAGATTTAAAGCTCTTTTGATTCCTCTGGGTGCTCGATCGGATTTGTGTAGAGGAGTTGCTTGATCAGCTCACCCACCTAACTGGTAGACCTCTTGGATATCATCTGAATTCCCTGGATCTGATATCCCTATAATTTCCTGCGTCTGTGACCTAGAAATTGTAGTATCTGTAGTGGTTTTAATTATTCTAATTAAGGCCTTGGCTTTGTAGGAGATCTCTAGGATGGTCTGTGACCATTGAAGCGGACAAATCATAACCTTAAAGTAAATCTGAGCTCAGGCCTCAATTGGATTTATCTGCTGCAATCCATGGATTCGATAAAGCCTATAGGATGGTCTGTGAGCATTAAAGTGGACAAATCATAGCCTTAAGGCCAGGTGGATCCTATGATTTGAAGTGGAAGTTTTACCCTGTAGTTGTGCTTGCGGACAGTGCCTGTGGCCAGCTGAGGGACTTATGTGCTTTTCAACCCCTGTAATATGCTTAGCTCAACCTGATTGCAGTGAAGACAATCTCCAAGCTGTTCTTCTCCATTTTCTGAGTTTTTAAACCTTTCATCGAAAAGATCTGAAGCTTCAGATTCGATCCAAAACAATCTACATTTTATTTGTAGTTTAGTTTAAGTGACAACCCATTTCAAACTCTCCCCTGTCTTTTAACTAAGGTAGAGATAGCTAGGGTGCAAGATCTCTCACAGATCTGGAGATTTACCATATTTCTAACCAGCTTCCTTGTGGACATCCCCTTACATACCATTCTTTTAATGCTTGCTACAAAGGACCCTGTTTCTTGCAGGTCCAGGATATTTTAGATGTGCTGAATCCATCTCTATTTTCTCTTGATTTTTACACCATAAATCAGCACACTAGCATGCCACAACAAGTTTTTGGCACCGCTGTCGGGGAAGCAGTTTAGAAATTGATAGATCTAAGTTTTGATCATAGATTTATAGTTTTTGTTTGATTTTACTAACTACATTTTGTGAGTTTTGTGCTATTTTTCAGTATTCTTTGTGTCCATTTCACCAGATCTGAGTACAGAATGAGAGGAGAGTTGTGCTGAAGGCTGCTCTATAGTTTGCATCTCTTCTCCCTTATTTATTTTCATATCTGTTGATTTTTTTTTAGATTAGTTAATCAATTATGTTTTCCTATTTTTTGTGTGAGGATTTACTCTGCTTTTAGTTGTGGGAGTTGTATGTTTGGTAGAACTCTTCAACCTAAGATTATTCCACTAAATCCAGAGGTTGAAAGACTTCTCAGAACCAGACCAACTACATCCACAGCTGTTGAATTTGAATCTGTTGAAATGGGTGAGCAGCAGTAGTCTAGAACTCTCTAGGAATTCAATGCACCAGGGGTCTACAATTCCCCCTTCTGCATTCATTTCCCTGCTGCTCAAGGAAATTATGAGATTAAATCGTCCATCATTCAAATGTTACCCTCATTTCATGGCCTGACCAAGGAGGATCCCTATAAGCATATAGATGAATTCTTAGGACTGTACACCACCTTCAACATCATAGGTTTGGGGGAGGAAGCCACCAGGATGAGACTCTTTCCTTTTTCATTAAAAGACAGAGCCAGGACCTGGCTATCTCTGCTTCCACCTAACAATATATAGTCCTGGAGTGATCTCCAATGTCAGTTTTTGGCCAAATTCTCTCCTATTTCAAAGACCAGTTAGTTGAGGAAGGGTATCATCTCTTTTACCCAAGATCCAACTGAAGACTTTCATCAGTCCTGGGAGAGATTTAAAGAACTCCTCAAGAAATGCCCCCACCATCAAATCCCTGAATAGCAACTGGTTCAAAGCTTTTACCAGGGAATTGATTCAAAGAGCAAGGACATGATAGATGCCTCTTGTGGAGGCACTTATCTTCATAAAACTGCTGAGGAGGCATGGGAGCTCTTTGACATCATTAGTGAGAACTCTATGCAAAGGGAAACCTTGGAAAGAGATCTAGAGCCCCCTAAATTGGTGAAAGAGAACACCTCAAGAGGAAAGATATATGAAGTGAGTGTACCAAGTGAGTTGGAAAGGAAAGTGGACAGCTTAACTCTGAAGTTTGATAGGCTGATAGGAGCAATGCAGTCATCTGTGGCTACTAGAATAGAGGAGGCATGTGCCATATGCCAGTCCCCTACTCACTCCTTAGATGAATGCCCATCAACTGCCCAATTTCCTGAGTTCATAACAGAGCATGTGGCAGCAACTCAAACCTATGGGCAGCAGCCTGCTGCTGGGTATCAATGGAGAAACCACCCCAATTTGAGGTGGAGACAAGATGGATATGACAGCAATGACCCATGCCCTCTGAAATAGGCCCTGCTCGAGATGTTTATGCCCCATGACCTCAATATCAGCAAACCATGGCTCAACCTGTAGCTCCTCCTATGCAGCAAGTTGCACCTACTCCAGCTGTGAGAACACCATCTTTTGAGGAACAAGTTCTATCTTCATTACAGAACTTGAACACCTTGAGCCAAACTGTGCATTCTCACAACCAGAGCATCAAAAAGATAGAGGACCAGGTTGGTCAGCTGTCTGACACTCTGACTAGGAGAGAAGGAGGAAGGTTACCTAGCCAACCACGGGATAACCCACGGAGACAATTTATAGTGGGTGAAGTTTCCTCCACATATGAGGAAGCCAAATTTGTTACAACTTTGTGAAGTGGTAGGCTAGTGGACAATCAAGTGGGCTGTGAGACTGTGAGAAGTCTGAAGGAAGATAATGAAAGGAGTTTTCCAAGAACACAACAGAGGTCACCAATGGTGGACCTGCAGGAACAACCCAGTGTCAATAAAGAGGATGAAATGGATCCTCAAGAAAAAGAAAAAATCAGAAAGAAAGAAGCCCCATTAGCTAAGGCTGCAAGTGAAGGAGCATCCCCACACTTGCCATTTCCCAAGGCATTACGAGGACCCTCCCCTTTTGACAAAGGGCAGGGCAAAATTGAGGAATTGATGGAGACTTTCAGGCAAGTAAAGATTAATCTGCCTTTACTGGAGGCCATCAAACAAGTCCCAGCCTATGCCAAATTTCTGAAGGAGTTATGCACCCATAAAAGACAGTCTAGGACACAGTTGTCCAAGAAAGTCTTTTCAGCAGAGAAGGTAAAACACATTCTGTCCATTGCAACCCCCACCAAACTTCAAGACCCTGGAGTGCCCACAATCCCCTACATCATTGGGGATCATAAAATTGAGAAGGCCCTATTGAACTTAGGAGCCAGTGTGAACTTGCTACCCTATGCAGTCTACGAAAAATTGGGCCTGGGAGACTTGAAGCCCACACCTGTGGTCTTGCAACTGGCTGACAGGTCTGAAAGGAAGCCTATGAAAGTAATTGAAGATGTCCTGGTGGGAGTTGATAATTTTTTTTATCCTGCTGACTTTGTGGTGTTAGATATGGAGCCAAGTATAGGTAATTCCTCCATCCCTGTGATTCAGGGCAGGCCCTTCTTGGCCACTGCAAATGCCTGCATTCAATGCCGATCTGGAATCATGGAGGTCTCCTTTTGCAACATGAAAGCAAAACTGCATGTGCACAACACCAGTTCTCAACCCCCTTTTGATGAAACCTATCTTTCCATTACAGGGCTGGAGGAGGCTCTGCATGATAATCCTCAACAGCTGCTGCAAAACAATGATTGGCCCAGAGAGATAAAATGGCAATCAGGGGTTGAACAATTGCTGAAGAATGGATCCAAGAAGGATGAAAAGTTCAAGGAACATGGAGAGGCCGTTAACCTTCCAGATCCTCCAGATTAGCACCTGCAGTTGAGTATGTATCATATCTACCATATTTTGCTGTTGCTTTAGATTTGTTTTAAATTTGCATCTCTAGTAGAATTCTTTTGAAATAAATATGCCATGTTCTCTAGTGAATCATCTTTTCAAATTTTCTAGCTGCTCCAAGATAAGGGGAGCTCATCCACATAAAATTCCAATCATAGAGCCACATAGCAACAGAGCCTGATAAGTGCTGAAGCTAAGGGTGCCCAGAAAGGCAGCTTTATCTGAGTTTTGAAACCATCGATATGCCTAATCTACATTTCGTTAGGTTTCATTGTGATTTTGACAGGATATCTAATGGTTTCGATAGGAACTGGATGTGTCGACAGGGAAAACCAACTGCTCGATAGGTTAAAATAAGGGCACACAAAGATTTCGATAGGTACTGAGTACATATCAGACACCTATCGAAATGATGTTGTCTCTGCCGTTTAAACCTATCGATAGGATGGTCTCACCTATCAAAATCCATAAAAATCATCCCTTTTGAAAGCTTTGTTGTCTAATATTTCGATAGGATGCTTCAACCGATTAAAACCATTCCAGTTATCCTAACGAAATCGCATTTTCACCTATATATACCTGTCGATAGGTCATTTGTGCTTCACTCTTTCCCGCTTAAAAATCGTAGCTTCCTTCCTCATTTGTCGCCTCCCTCTTTCTCTACTAAATCCCCATGGAATCTTCTGCTCTTTAGTGTGCCATCTTGTTAATACATTCAGCCTACGTAAAAGAGCATTTTGCCCCTGATTTTAGAGAAATTGGAGCGGTGCATCTCTAGCTTTGTGAAACCCTAGGTACCTAGAGGTGAGTTACCTTCCTACCATCACTCTGTTGTCTTGCTAAGTTTTCCCATTCCTAGCTGGTGAGGAATTACTCCCTGAGATTATAATGGATGAGCCTGAGGAAACGCTAGCCAGCATATGTCGAAAATCAACTGCATCCACCCTAAATCCTCCAAGAAAGCGTTACCTACTACCAAACCACCTGTGAAGAGGAAGCTCGCTGAGGGGACACCCAAAAAGAGTCCTAAAGCGAAGAAAGCCAAAGCTGTTGAAATCTAGGAACCTGTGGTAGAAACACCCCTAGAGAGAGCTACCCCTGACAGGCCCATTACTGTTGAGCTTCTGGCTATACTAACCACCCCCAATGAATTTGTTGACAAGTTGAACCTTGTCCCTGAGACCGGATTTGATCTGGCATATTTTGCCAACATTAGAGAGTGCCAGGGAGCTATTTGAAGAAAGAGAGCTTGTTGCCCCTACTGTCACCATTGAAGGAATCTGTGTATCCCAGGCTGGTGAAGTTATGGTACCAAAATCTGAAGAAGAAGGTGGCACAGGGGACGGACGATGTAATAGAAATTTTAATTGATGATTGGCAACTGATTATTGATCACAGAGACATACGAATGGCTTCGAGGGTCCCATACCAATTTGACTCCAACCGCGCTGAGGGAGTACATGTTGGAGCTACATTTAAGGACATGGCCAAGCAGCTAACCAATGGGATTGTGGGTTCTGGAGAATCCCTGAAGAGAAGAGACCTCCATCCTAGCCTCAGATTCATGGATACCATCTTAAGAAAAAATGTCTATGTTACAGGACATTTGCAGGAGAGAAGGTCCCCATTAGTGGATGCCTTATTTTGTTGTTCCAAAGGGCAGTTCATGAATGCACCTAAGCTGATCTTTGAAACTATGGTGGACATAAATGACAAGGTGCTAAAAAGACAGGCTTTTGCTAAGGGAGGAGGCCTACCATTCAGCAGACTCATCACCTATCTGCTCAAAGCTGGAAAGTATAAGGTCAAGGATGTTGAGCCAGTGGAGAAAATGGCTCATAAGGTTTTTGAAAAGAGAGAATGATCTATAAGTTTAACCCTGATTCAAAAGACCAAACCGGTTGCAGCAGAGAAGGAGGTGCCCACTACCTTAACAGCAGACCTCGTGTTAAGACCTGAAAAGTACCACTTTTCGCCCCTTAACTTAATCTCTGTTGGACCCTTAATCCTTTAATAAAAGTGTTTTAAGCCTGTTCTGTAGGTAATGAACAATAGCTGCAATAAGGCCTTAATCCTACTAAGGAGCCCACTTTTGCCCTAGAAGTCTTGCAGAAGAAGCGAAGCTGGATCTAGACGAGAACTTGACTGCATGAAGGAAAAGCACAGTAGCAACAGAGTAAGAAATGAGCCTCGCGCAGTTGCCGCAAGGCTCAAAGGATTCAAAAAGTAAGCCTCGCGCAGTCCTCGCGAGTTCCCAAGACTTCATACCAAGTGTCTGTGCTATTCTCACACAGTTTAATGACAGAAGGGCCTCAGAATCATGACTCGCGCAGCTCAAGAAAGCAGCTCTCAAAACCTCACATAGTTCACTCAAAACAGCTAAGGAGAGAGAGAGCTCCAGGTATTTCTGCGCACAGCTATTGCGCAGTGGCCGCGAGATGCAAAACTGTAGAAAAACTTATCGCACAGTTCAAAGACCAATGTACATCACGCCCTCACGAAGATCCATTGAGGAACAAACTGCTCGCACGATCTTCGCGCCATTCAGAAGGAAAGTGCAATCCCGCGAAGACAAGAGCAATCCAGTGAGGATTCAATGCTCTATTGTGCGACTGCTTAAGCTGCAAACTAAGACAACCCTGCGATGGCTAGAGTTTCAAGTTAATCCAACCTCGCGAAGACCATGCTACCACGAGACAGCCTTAGAAACCAGTGCTACCTGGTGCGGCTCTAGACTCTAACTCTCCCTCACTTTTGCAGAGGACATTCTGAGAACTTCCAGTAAGTAGGGCATGCACTCCAATGCTCCAATTTTCATGCATGCGTCCTGAGGCATCCAAGGAACAATATCAGGCCATGTGGCATTGTTAAAATTAGGTTTCCTAACCCTAATGCGCCGCCAAGCTGACTGGTATATAAACCTATGCCTGGTTTAGGCTTAGGGGGCTTTTGAATTCTTCTTAGAATAGAACTTAGTTTTTTTTTTCTTCTGGAATCGGCGGTAGATCTCCAGTAAGTTTAGGTTAGGTTTAGGTAGTTTCTTTTTATTTTTATTTTTCCTCTCTCCATAGTCCAGCATTTGCTGGCTATGCCTTTGTATGATTATTTGGAATAGATTAATGGAGTTTTATAATAGGGTGTTTTACATTTATGGGATTTCTGTTTGTGAGTTCCTCTGTACAAAGCTGCTACCTTGAGATCCTCCATTGCTAGGATATATTGCAAGCAATGGGGGACTGATTTTATGGTTTATTCAGACCCAAGTGACCTGTGTGTCTGGGCTAACATGCTCCCATACAGGCCTAGCCCCACCACAGGACCCACTAGATCTGAAATCCCCTTAGAGCAATGAACTTTTGTAGCCTTGTGAGCATGGTGGTGGTAGCAATGTTTCTTGTTCTATCTTGAGCTTCGTGAGGAGGATAGCCTCTGGAATAGTCTGTGACCATTCAAGTGGACAGGTTATAGCCTTAGGGTGAGGCCACTCGACAGACTCAAGACTGATTATTCTTCTCTGCTCTTGTGCTTACAGCCCTGTGAGAGATTGTGCAGAGACAAACTCCCCTATATTTGTATAGACCCGCCATCAGATGGCAGATCTGGCTTGATTATAGAGATTGTAGGCTTATGACTGGATCACTGCAGTCTTTCTACAGCAGTGGACAGCTAGACCTAAGGATGTACTCAAACTCTTGCTAGTTCTATGTGTCTGGGCTAACATGCTCCCATACAGGCCTAGCCCCACACATAGCACTTTAGAGGTTGAGATTCCTGTGGTGGGGCTAAGGCTGTATAGGACCATGATAGCCCAGACACACAGGTCACTTGGATTTGAATGGCCCTTAGAATCAGTCCTCCATTGCTTTGAAACACAACCAAAGCAATGGCGGATCACAAGGCAGCAGCCTTGCACAGAGCATCTCACATTCAAACACAAATCCTACAGAGTACAAATTCTATTACAAAATTTCCATTGATCTAGTTCAAAAAGCATACAAAGATATAGCCAGCAAGTGTTGGACTATGGAGAGAAGGAAAAAAAAAAAACTACTTATAGCTACAAAAAGAAAAGCAAAACGATCTCAGATTAAGTCTCCAAGAAATGAGATGTGTTACCAACTATTCTAGGATGTAGCTCTCCCTCAAACCTAAGCTAACTATGGGTTTTTATAGCAGTGGTGTGGCGGCGCATTAGGGTTAGGAAACCCTAATTTTAATGATGCCACATGGCCGAATAGTGATCCTTCGATGCCTTGGGGCTCGTGCACGGAGATTTCAGCATGGGACTGCGTGCCCTAATTGCTGGAAATTCCCAGAAGGTCCTCTGCTGAAGAGATGGAAGTTGAGGTTCAGAGCTTCGCTAGGTAGCCATTGTTTCCCAGACTTGTCGTGTGGTAGCTTTTGCTCTTCGCTAGGATGATTTGATATTGAAACTTCAACTGTCGCGAGGTTGGCTTCGTTTGCTCTTCAGGTAGTCACGAGGTTGAGTAAACATCAAAGCCTCAGATGTCGAGGGGTTGGAGCTCAAGCAGTCGCAAGATAGCTGCACGATCACTGGGTTGATCTTCACGAGGACAAATTTGAATAGCGTGAGAACTTCCCGAGCACTTCTCTTCACTGGACTTCGCGAGTTACCTCGCGAGGCTTTAATGAGTTCTGAACTGTGCGAGGTTCCATGTCTTAATTGATCTTCGCGAGGATGGCTTTGCCTTCGCAAGGATGCTTTCTTGAATGGCACGAGAACTGTGCGAGGAGTTCTCTTTTGATAATTGCATCCCGCGGCGACTACGCGACAGCTGCACGAGGAGTCTTCTGAAGCTCTTCAGTCAATCATCTGCGTGAGAAGTGTAGACTCTTGGGATGCTCAGTTGGACTGCGTGAGGCATATTGCTCCTGAATCCCCTAAAGCTTGGGTCAACTGCATGAGGCTCATTTCAGATGTGGATTCAGAGTTCATCCTTCTGAGGGACTTTTGGTGCTAAAACCGGCTCCTTAGCAGGATTCCTGGCCTTATTTCATTGTTGGTTATTACCTACATAAAACACTTTACAAGAACTTATTAGGTGGCTATGGGTCAAATCAAAGGTTAAGTTAAGGGGTGAAAAGTGGTACTTTTCAGGTCTTAACACTCCTCCTCACTTTACCCATGACCCTTGCTCTCCTTTCCATCCCATTCATTCACCCATCCCCTCTACCTCCACCCTGCCTGATACTTTCACCCAGATCCTCTCCCTCCTTCTATCCATTCAGGCCCAAGTGGCCACTAACACTGACCACCAGGCCCTCATGAGCTCCTATCTCCAATCAATTCAATCCACCCTCACTCTCCCCACTTTAGTCTCCCATCCTTTTCCCACTTCTCCTACCTTCCCTGATCCCTCCCTTTTAAATTTCTCTCCTCCCTTTTCACCTATTCCCTCTCCCATCCCTACTGGTATTCTTTTTGTGGAGTTAGCCACTCCATCTTTACCCCCACCTTCCCCAGCACCTGTTATGCCTTCACCCCCACTTGCCCCTATTTCGGCAGTTACTGAGTTACCCACCCCCCATTTCCCTTTGTCTTCCTCCCCTATTTGCCAGGATGCCTCCACCCAAACTGATCCATCGGAGGATCTGGTTCTTCACACCCCTTCCTCCTCATCCACTCCACCCTCATCTTTGCCTCTTGTCCTTTGACAATCCATGTACATTCCTCCATACCTCACCCTCCTATATGCAATGAGGGACAACCCTTACATCCACAGGGATGTCTTGAGAGGTATGGCTGCACTTCGGGCTTCCCTTGAAGCCCCTTATGAGGAGCGAATTGCCAACATTGAGTTAGAACACCGAATCTAGCTCCGCGATATCTCTCAAAGCTGGTCTGAGATCCTGGTTCGATATGAGTCAACGAAACAACTGGCAGCGGTTGAGAGTCTCATTGCCAAATATGAGAAGAAGAATGATGAGCTCCTCAAGAAAAAGTTAGCCAATGCTCAAGAGATCATCAAGGCCACCAAGGAGCTCTCAGATGCTAACCTCCTCTATGCTGCTAAGAAGATTGATATTTTGGAGAAAAAGGTTGTTTCCTTGTTGTCTAAACCATTTGAGCCCACCCCTCTTGCTACAGCACCTCCTGCTGCACCTCCCCCTCCACCCCCATGCCCCCGCCTACTACTACTCCTTTCGCGACCCCCCCTGTGGATGTTGCTCCTACTGCCATTGCCCCTCCTCCCTCACCTCCCGCCTCGCATCCCCCTCCTGCCGAAATACCTCCACCTGACAAATCTACCCCTCCCAAATGGAAGAGGACTTACTCTAAACGAACCAGCACCGCCAAGAGATCTGCTTTTGCTGCTACCGCTATCAAAAAAGGGAAACAACCTGCTGCCCCATCCGAGGAAACTGTGCCACCCAGGTCTTCCCCTCAGTCTGACCCCCATGGCACCCTACTCACTAGGAATCAAAGACGATAGGCTGCTGCGGCTCTAGGACTGGACACCATGTCTCTTTTCCCTTCCGATTCGGATTCTGATCCTGCACCTGCGATTGATCCTAAAGGTAAAAAGCTTGCTGCCCAGTCTGAGGAGGCATGCGCTAAACAACCTAAGCAATCCAAATCCAAGGGCAAAGCCCCTGCATCTAGGCGGTAGCTGGCACCACGCTGTATATGAATGTGACCATGTGTTGTTTCAATTTTTTCTGTTTCATTTGTCTCTTGTATATATTAGACATTTTTGTTTCATTTGTCCCCTCTTGATTGGTTTGTCTTAAAATAGTGGGGACACTATTTAGTTTAGGTTTTGGGGTGTGGCATGTATGCCAATAAACTAGTTAATTTTAGTGCAGCCAAGTTAAAAAGGAATAATCAGAAAGAGAATGAATTCACCTCATATTTGTTGTCAAGGAAACCTTCAAAACCATTTGCAACTAAAACAAGCTGAAGTTTTAACATTCTTCATGAAGAAAATATCAAGAATTTTTACAGGAAGTCTTTAATGTAGGATAAACCAGCAACGAGAAGAGACTGTGAAGATACTCCCCAGAAATCAGATGGAAGACCATACCTAGTGAGAATTGGGCCTGAAAGATTTCTTTGAAGAGTGTCATGGCAATTCTTTCTACTTTAAGGACTGACTGGACCTAATCTGGATCACTAGAAGTTAGGCAAATCCAAGTTAAAACAACTTGACAGCATTCATGACATTGAGGACATGAAGTAAGGCCATCCCTTGGACAGTTTGAGCCTAAAATGTCCCACCTTTGAACTGCCCTTGATGCACACCACTTGAGCCTTAAAAGCCCCATTTTTCTTTGATGAAAACAAGAAATTCTAAACCCAAGACCACTTGACCTATTTCAATTCACCCTCAAGATGAGAAATCAGAAAGAGGAAGGAGGAGAAAGGTTAGAGGAGTAAGGTCCTAAATCAGGTTGAAAAAGGAGAAAAACATAGTCGGTGGCATTGTGGCATTCCAGCATATAAAAAATAAAAAATAAAAAAATAAACCAAAAAGAAAAAAAAAATAAAAATAGAAAAGCAAAATAAAAGGCTGAGAAAGGGAAGTCATTTCATTGAAAGACTAAAAGGAGGATCAGAAACTGATCACTTCAAATCTGAAAATTCAAGAAGTGGATGGAATTATGCTGAAATGAAGAAGGTATTGTCTAGACACCTTCTTACCTTTACTGATTTGTCAATTTTGAATCCCATTCTACCCTTTTATTCTTTTACAAACATCATCCCTATGCCACATTACAATCCAATAAAAAGACCTTACTATCTGAAAGTGGATTGAGCTGTCATGTGGAGACGAGAATTTGCTTAACCGATGGTGCAAAGAGCTGGAAAAGTCAGAAATTCAAGCAATGCCTATGCTCTTGCTTGCAGTCCTATTTGAGGGTTGTAACTGCTCTTGAGCTGAGAGATATGATTTACCCCTCTTCTCTGTACTAATGAGTGAACAGACCTGGTGAGACTTGGGTCTGAAATCCATTTGATGGGGGAGTATCTAAGTAGGATCCTCAAATTAATGGTGGGTTATGCATAAAATTTCAGAAGAAATGCCTGGACACAAACTAAGTGATGATGGAGAGATTTCAGCAAACTTTGATATTTCCAAATGGATGTCTTTCTATTGAATTTCCTTTAATGAATGGGCATGACGTGAATTTATTTGATTTGCTTAAATTCAACTTTAACAGGTTGAACTACTATTAACTAAGTTGTATTGGAGAAGTTTGTGGGTACCTTCACTGAAAACCCTCAGGAGATTTCACTCCTCCACTAGGGATCATCTAGGAGTTTAAAAGGCTTGGTGCATGTGCTAAATGCATCTGTGCTCCCTACGAAAGTGGCATTTTATTTTTTCTTTTGCATTCTCCTTTGCTCAAGGACTAGCAAAGCTTAGGTTTGCGGGTGTGTTAAGTGGTGAAAAATGCCACTTTTCACCCTTTAACCTGACCTTTCATGGACCTGCAAGCACACTAATAAGCCTCTGTTGAGTGCATTTTGTAGATAGCAGGGAAATCTGGTAATAATGCAATAAACCACTCAAGAATGCCCACAAAGAAGTCAGCTCTCAACACCTTGTACACCTAGCAACAGAACAAGGAGAAAGAAGTGAAGATAGGTCTAAAACATCCTATCGGAAGGATGCAGGAAGACTTCGATAGGAGCTGAGGAGAAAAAGGAAAGAATTCGTGCAGTTGGAGAAGGGTTCAATAGAATCCAAAGGCAGAAGAAGGACTAAGTTGCAGGGATCGAGGAATTCGATAAGATTTTAGAACCTATCGAGCAAAGGAAAAATTAAATCATCATGTCGAAAACTTGCCTGAAGTGTCAAAGGAACCTATCGAACGGATCTGAGAGCCTAGCGAAAGGACTAAAATACTCGATTCCAACCTGTTGAAGGCTCCCTGAACCTATCGAAATAAAGACGCTAAAATTGAACCTATCGAATGATGCTTAAGCCTTTCGATAGGAATGAGAGCCAACCTATCGGGAGGATGGCACACAGATCTGAACCTGTCGAAAAGAACCCCTGGACCTATCAAACTACTCAGCCAACCTATTGAATACCCCAGATATTGGGCTGAGGACTCTGAAGCTTTAAAGAGAGAGCTCATCCTATCGGTACCTATCGAAGAAGACCAGGGAACCTATCAAAAGGAACTACAAGCCTACTTCTAATTTGTTGGAAGCTTCTCCAACCTGTCGAAATCATGTGCTGAACTTCTTAGAAACCATGCTATGCACACAATGAGACTTGGTGACCTGTCGCATGCAAACCAAGGCAGTTTGGTGACCGGCGCGACATTCTAGAAGATGCCCTAGAAAGCCCTAACCGACCCACGTGCTTTAACATAACTCTAACAAACTCTGACAACTTTCTAGAAGGGATTTTTGGCGGGAAAAACAGAGAGGGAAAGCTATATATTGAGATCCCCAATAACCATTGGGGAGGATCAAAATTTTGAGCAATTTTTTAGAGATCAGAGCTTGCAGCGAGATTCCATTTTCCCTCCTTTAGCCCAACCATGGTTGGCTAAATCCTTAGGAGCAGCGAGGGGTGAGTTAGATCTGTAATTGGGTAAGGTTAAGAGTGATTGTTGGGGTTAATTGTTGCATAGACTACAGATCTGAGAGCATTCCATTGTAAGAGTGACCTTGTTTGCAATGTAAATGTTGGTTTCAATGTTTTAATTAAATCTAAAGCTATTTTGATTCCTCTTGGTGCTCGATCGGATTTATGTAGAGGAGCTGCTTGATCAGCTCACCCACATAACTGGTAGACCTCTTAGATATCATCTGAATTTCTTGGATCTGATATCCCTGTAATTTCCTGCGTCAGTGACCTAGAAATTGCAGCATCTATGGTGGTTATAATTGTTCTAATTGAGGCCCTAGCTTTGTAGGAGATCTCTAGGATGGTCTGTGACCATTAAAGTGGACAGATCATAACTTTAAGGTAAATCTGAGCTCATGCCTCAATTGGATTTATCTGCTGCAATCCATGGATTCGATAAAGCCTATAGGATGGTCTATGACCATTAAAGTGGACAGATCATAGCCTTAAGGCCAGGTGGGTCCTGTGTTTGAAGTGGTAGTTTTACCCTGCAGCTGTGCGGACAATGCGTGTGGCCAACTGAGGGACTTATGTGCTTTTGAACCCCTGTAATATGCTTAGCTCAACCTGATTGCAGTGGAGACAATCTCCAAGCTATTCTTCTCCATTTTCTAAGTTTTTAAACCTTTCATCAGCAAGATCTGAAGCTCCAGATTCGATCCAAAACAATTTGCATTTTATTTGTAGTTTAGTTTAAGTGACTGCCCATTTCAAACTCTCCCCTGTCTTTTAACTTAGGTAGAAATAGCTAGGGTTCCAGATCTCTCACAGATTTGGAGATTTACCATATTTCTAACCAGCTTCCCGGTGGACATCCCCTTACTTACTATTCTTTTAAAGCTTGCTACAAAGGACCCTGTATCTTACCGATCCAGGATATTTTAGATGTGTTGAATCCATCTCTGTTTTCTCTTGACTTTTATACCATAAATCAGCACACTAGAATTCCACAACATGTGCCAAAATAAAATACAAAAATTATGAGAAGTAAGCAGGTTAAGCTAGAGTTAAAGCAGTGATGTAACTCAGATTTAGTCTGTCTCTGCAGTGTTCTTTGCTGAGACGCTATTAAAAGCCTCAACAAGGTAAAGATATCCAGTTTAACCCATGCCATTTGGGGCACTCTTAGGGCTATACTCTATCCACTCTAATGGTCACAGGGTATTCGATAGAGTCTGTCAAATCCCATTGGTTAAAACAGACATTGCCAATCTAACCCAGGGGAGTGGACTGATCATTCCCCTAGCCACTGGGCCAGATCAAGCCATGAATACTATTACAGCACTCTGTAATGCCAGTGCTACAAGCTCCCTAGATCTGCATACAGACCTGGCTGACATCCATAGGTATTCCAACCCATAAGATCTTAAGTGCTTTGCTAAGGCCAACTGCTCACTAGTGCCCACAAAAAGGACCATGCAATCGGTTTAATAAGGCTTTAGATTCAGCTAGTCATTGCTATAAACGGCTTGCAATGACTCAGCCTCAAGATTCAATTACTATAAAGAGATCAGATCTAACATCTGATGTCGGCTAGGTAAAACAGAGGGGAGCCATTTCCTGTACAAACCTCCTCACAAGGCTCTAGAAGCTCATGTGCAGGGGAGAAGAATCCTTCGAAAACATGTGAATGGACCCACCTTAGGGCTATACTCTGTCCACTTGAATGGTCACAGGGTATCCCATTGGTCTATCCATCCCATAGAGGCCTGAGAAAGAACATGAAAACTGCTGCAACTACTATGGTCCACAGGCCTCCGAGGACCCTGGATCTCGCTACAAATCCAACATTGCTTTCCATGGGGCTATCAAACCAAGAGAAATCAGATGCTAAACAATAGACCTACTAAAAACTGAATGGGTGTTGAGAACCAGAAAATACCTTTCCCCACCCTTTAACCTAGGCCTTGATAGACCCTTGAGAGAACTAAATAAGTGTTTTAAGTGCTTGTGTTACAGCTAACAATAAAGACAGGCTTAACCATGAAAGCAGCTTAAAAGTGCCAAAAAGATGATAATCCATGTCAATCCAAAGGAAGAAAGAGAAGGAACAACCTCACTAGCTGTTAAAAGGCCTGAACTGAAGAGACAAAGACCTGGTCTCAAACAAGAAAAGAAATGTGGAGCAATTCGAATAGAAAAATGCACTACAAAGTGCTTTTCGAAAAGAATCTAAACTGTTCGAAAAGAACCTGAACTCTACGAAAAGAACGAAAAGCTCCAGGCTTACTTTTCGAAGAGCACCTGAACTCTTCGAAAGGATGATTGACCTTTCCGAAAAGAAGAGAGCTCCTTTCGAACAGAACCTGAACATTGCGAAAAGAGCTTCAGGAGTCACAGTACCTTGCGAAAAGTCCCCTAAACTATGCGAAATGGTATTCTGGAGATTCCCAGCTTTTGCAAGGGTAATTAAGTAATCTTTTTCACGCGTCCCAATGCATTTAAAAACCTAGGGACATTTCAGAAGATTCTAAGCATGAAGCGAAGGCATATTCCACCCCATGTGAGCACCCAGAGATGAAATAACTTGGCGGGAACTTCTAGAACCTCTAACAGATTTTCAAAATGCATAATAGAATTGATGCTTATGTCGCCTGATTGGCTGAACCAGATCGAGTAATTCTGATTGTCCAGAATAGATCTGGATCCTTGTGCTCGACTACCATTGGTTGATACAGATCTGAGCACTTCTGATTGGTCGATACGCATCTGAGCTAGACCTGGGGAAAACTATAAATAGATGAACCATTTGCCCAATTTGGGCATCAGATTTTGAGTTTCATTCCTATTCCCCCATTTCCAAATCAGATAGTTTGTCTGAAATCCTTGTAATAGCCTCACTTTTACTTGCAATTGAGAGCTGTGAGTTACTTCTGTATTTCAAAAGAGAGTTGTATTCAAGACTACAAATCTGAGAGCTGTTTACGCTGTGCTCTGTAATTGTAATGGTGAATTTAAAAAGGTTGCTGTAAACCGTACATTCTCAATTGGACTCATGTTAAGGGTTCCCTCTGATCTCCTTATTGCATTAGACTCCTTTAGATTTACTGTTTTTCATGCAATTTCCCTTGATTCATTAATCCTGTGGGAATTAGTGTTTGTAACCTAATTTCTCACAGCATTTCTAGTGATGTTTCTTGTTCTAAATTAAGGGTTTAGATTAAAGACTATTGTATGGTCTGTGGCCATTAAAGTGGACAGACCATAGCCATAAGCCTAAATCTAATCCTTGAGCTAGATTAATTTCTCTTACATCTGTGCTTGTAGCCAGATGAAGATTGGATCATTTCTCATTTGATCTGCAGTCATTCTCATTGTGTTTCAAGGACCAAATCAAAGTTAGATATTATTTATCCATTTTTATAGGTTTACCTCAAAATTCCCCCAACTCAGATCTGGATCATTTAGTTTAACTTTTACTTTTATCATGTAGGTAATGTGACAAATTCAACTTCCCATCTTATGTGCTTTATAGATAGGATAAGAGGCCAGATCTGGTAGCTCAGATCTGGAGGTTTATCTTATATTTTAAACAAATTCTCTGTGAACGATCATTTACTCATTTACATTTAAAACTTGCTACAATTGACCCTGATCTTGCAGGCTAATTCACTTCTCTCTGTGCTGATATTTCTTTACCCTTTTTTATATTCCAGAATTAGTATAACTTAGCAATTGCAAATTTGTTTTCAAAACACAAATAAATTATGCACACTTAGTGGTCATTTTAGATCCAAGTAATGGAAGAATCTTGAAAGTAAATGGTCAAAGGCTCAAACCATGCATTGAAAATACCCAGGAGCCTGTGCTACCCATCTATCATCAAGAGCCTCCCCAAATCTGATGGTATACAACTGTACAATATGTTTTTTCCATAGTTTTTGCTTAGTTTTCTTTTTCTCTATTTTTATTCATGTTTGTTCTCTTTTCGCAAGGTCTAAATATGTGAAAAGTTAAGTCGCAAAGTAAAAATTGTCTTTTCGCAAAGTTCAATTTACTTTTCGAAAAGAATCTGGATTTGTAACGAACTGCTCGAAAGCAAGGATTTGCTTTTCGAATAGTTGTTTCTGAAGCCATTTTCTCTTCGAAAAGTTGTTTCTGAAGCCATTTTCTTTTCGAAAAGTTGTTTCTGAACCTATTAGCTTTTCGAATGGTACTGATGCCATTCTCAGTTGTAAAAAGGTCTGTTTTGGAACTTTTCGAAAACTTAAAAATGACTTTGCGAAATTAACTTTGAGCATATTTAAACCCTTTCGAAGTAAGGGTTTCATATTCGAAAGCTTTCTGAGAACGTCCTGTTCCACAGAAACCCTATTTCTTTCCTTGCGTGATTTTAGAATTCAGCCACACTTTTCTTCACATTTGTTCGATCATTTGAGCTTTAAGAGAAGGATTTTAGCCTATGGTCTGGTGGATCTCAGCAAGCAAGCAATACGTTCAACCCAAACCCTAGATTTTGGTATTTTTCTGCGCATTTCCTCTGTTTATCATTTGCAAAGTTTGATTGTGTGTCAGCATTTGTTGTGGGCATTTTTATACACAACTTTAGAATGGGGAAAGCGGAAAAATCACTGGTTGCCATGTTCACAAAATCTTCTGCTAAGAAAATTAGCAAACCTACCCCAAAAGGAAAAACCAAAACTTCAGCCAAAAGAAAACTATCAATGGATAGAGCGGATAGGGTTGAGAAAGGGAAGAAAGTTAGACATGAGGAACCCATCCCTGCATCTGCTAGTCCTAAGCCTGAGCTTCCTCCTCTGCCTATGCATTTGGTACTGCCAAATCCATTCATTGAAGCTCAGAAGCTGATTCCTGAGCTTATTGTGGACGAAACTTTTTTCATTAACAAACTGGATTGTCATCTATCTTTAAGATACATGAGGGGTGCCTCACTAAGCAATATCCTTACCCCTCTGCCAGAGAAAATTTATCCGCGAATGGTGAAATTATGGTACCAAAACCTGGTAAAAGTAACAGAAAAAGATGCTGATGTCCCTACTCTTGTTATCTTTATTGATGATTGTGATCTAACTGTCACATATGAAGACAATGGGAATGCTTTGGGGATACCTTTTCAATTTGATCCTTCTGGTCCATTGGCTGCACCAGAAGCAACCTCCTTCAGAGAAATGGCTGCACATTTAACCCAAGGGATCGTTGGCACTAGACAGTCCATAATGAGGAGAGACCTAGCACCTCAATTTTTATTAATGGATTCAATTTTGAGGGGAAGTTTATATGTCACCGGGCACAGCCAAGAAAGGAGGGCACCAATTTTAGAGGCTCTCTTTCATTTTTCTAAGGGGCAATTTTTCAATGCCCCTATGTTAATTTTTGAAGCCATGGCTGATATTAGTGCTAAGTTGAAAAAGGAGCAGAAATTAGCTGGAATCCCATTTGGTAGACTGATCACAGCCCTACTAAGAGCTAAGTTTGACATTGATAATCAGGAGCCATTTGAAGTCATAGCCCCTCATACTTTTGGGAAAAAGGCTTGGACTACAAGCTAAGCAATGCTGAAAAGACTGAGAGAGGAAGGTGAGCCTGCTCCTACAATTGCTACTGAACCTGCCTCTACAGCTGTTAATGAACCTGCCCCTGCAGCTCCCTTAGAACAGGCTTTGCCAGACCCTGAGGTGACCAACTCTTTAGCTACACCCATTCTTGAAGAAGTTGTCCTTCCTATGGTGACCAGCTCTTCAGCTGCACCCATTCTTGAAGAAGTTGTCCTTCCTGTGGTGACTAGCTCTTCAGTTGCACCCATTCTTGAAGAAGTTGGCCTTTTACCCTCCTCACCTTGTCCAGCTCCTGCCACTTCACCTATCCCAGCTGTCCCATCTCCCATACCCACCATTATCCCAATTACAGATTCCCCCTCTACACCAACCACTCCAACCATACTCACACCACCAATTTCTCCCACCAATGCCCAAGATTTGGCCACAGGTTTTATTGAACAATCTCCTTGCACTCCTCTGCTCCAAAGCCTCTCAAGTTCACCTGCTCCTTCATCCCACACACCTGAAGTATCCCATACCCCTGAACCTGAGCCTTTCACTACAGAGGCTTATTCCTCATTGATGGGGTCTATTTTTGAAAACGTTGGGCTTGAACCTGTCCCTATACCTGACCCTCCTCATTTCACTCACTTGCCTACTTCTCCCTTTACAGCCATTTCACCCATTACACCTCCACCATCCACTTCAATTTTACCTGCCCCTGCTATGCATACCTCCCCCACACTTGAATCTATTTGCCAAATACTTACCTTCCTCCAATCCATCCAAGCCCAACTACAGATCAACACAGATAACCAGTCTGTGACCAATGACCTTCTCCAAACCTTAGCCTCCACATCCCACACAACTACCATAACCACTGTACCTGCTGTTGATTACCATGCTACCCAAACTGAACCTGAGGTAGTATTGGTTGATCTGCCCACCCTCACCACTACTGCTCATGCTACCCAAACTGAACCTGAAGTACCTCTGGTTGAGTCCCCTTCACCACTCCTCACTTTCTCTTATCAAGCCAATCAGACCGACCCTGAAGTCATCCTTCTGGAGACTTCTTCTCCCACTCCCACAGCTGGGATACCTTTGGTCCCCTCCCATTCCATTCTCCTTCCCAGATTTGCCGCCCTCAGAAGGGCCATGGAAGAAAATCCATATATATGTAGAGATGTCCTCAAGGGGTTAGCTGATTTGCAAGCTTATATTAGAACCCCTTATGAAAACTAGATTTGCAAATTGGAGTTATTCATGAAATTTGAGAGAGAAAATGAAGGACCAGCTGGGTCAAACTTTTCAGATGGTTAGGAGTGAGCAGCACAAGGTGACCATATTGCAAGCACAGCTTGACCAGGAAAAACTGAGGACTACTAGACTTGCAAAGTACATTGGCCTCACCAAAAAGATCAAATCAGAGGAATACACTGAGCTGCAAAACACAATCCAGGAGAAGGCTAAATCAAGTTCAGACTCCAATACTGATTCTAGTTCTGACTCTGACAGTGACTCCAGTTCTGATCCCATTGAACCAACTTATGATACAGATTTTGACCCCAGTTATTAGATCACACTGTACTTATCTGTGTTATAAGTTTGTAATATAAAATTCTGGTTTTTTCTTGTGTAATTACTGTGCATTTCTGTTCTTTCTTCTTGTCATTATAATTTTTTTGATTGCTTCCTTTCTTTGCTTTGGACCAGTGCGGACCCTGCTCCCCTTAGGTTTGGGGGTGTGGCAAAAATGTCAATAATTGAGTTAACATCAATGCAACTTACGATCAGTGGAATTTTTGAAAATGAAGTATACTCACACCTGCTGTTTTGAAAAATGAAGAAGTTAAAAAACTTTTTGAAATTAATTTCTAGTGTAATTCTAATACTTTCATGAAGTGAATGTCAGAAAATTTCCAAAAGAAAATTGATGTTTTAGTAAACCTAAAAAGAGAGAAAACAGTGATGATATACCTCAGGAATTTGATGGAAAACCACACCCATGAGGTTTGGGCCTGAAATGTATTCTTTGGAGGTATGAATTGGCAATTTTTTTCTACTCTAGGGACTGACTGAACCTGCTTGCTTTCAATAGAAGTTACACATATCCAAATTGAAATAATTTGACAGCAATCGTGATATTAAAGACATGATGTAAGGCCTCCTTTTGGACAGTTTGAACCTTACAAAGCCCCACCTTTTGAAACTGCCCTTGATACACACCATTTGAGCTTTACAAATCTAAGATTTCTTTGAAACTTCATCAAATAACCTCATCAACTTCATTTAGCCTAACCCTCACTCTGAGAAGTCAGAAGATAAAGGGAAGGAAGCTGAAGAAAGGAGAATTGAGTAATAGTTTGACAAAAGAAGAAGAATAATAATTGAAGGCAATGATGTATCAGCAGAAGAAATGTGGCATTCCAGTCAATGCTACTTTGAAAAAAAAAAAAAAAAAAAGAGAAGGCATTTCATTGGAAGTTTGAAAAAAAAAGAGAAAAAGATGGCCACTTTGGCTCTGGAAATTCAAAGAAGAAGATGAAAATATGTTGAATTAAAGAAGGTGTGTTTATCACCTCCTTACCTTGACTGACTTCTCAATTTTGAACTCCATTCCACCCCTTTATTCTTGATAAATTTCACCCATAAGCCACATTACAACCCAAGTAAAGTCCTTACTGATCAATGATGGATTGAGCTGTCACATGGAGATAAGGATTTGTGTAATCTATGGTGAAAAAAAAGGAGTGAATTCAGAACTAAAAAGCAATGCCTATGCTCATGCTTATAGTCCTACTTGAGGGCTGTAACTGCTTTTGAGCCGTGTGAAATAGTACAACCCTCTTACTTGCATGTTGAGTGAAAATCCTGGAGAGAGTTGGGTTTGAAATCAACTCAATGGGGTAACATCAAATCTGGATTCTTAAATAGAAGGCAAGTTGTTCATTAATTTTTCTTGTAAATAACTTTTTGACACAAATTGACTGAATGGTAAAAGGAATTACAGCAGAATTTTAGTTTTGAACTGATGTTTTCTTGAAAATCTTCTTACAACATGACTGATGCAGGTGTGAATAATCAGATTGGATGAAAGTTTGCTTTAACAGAACTGCAGTGATCTTAACTGATTTATTGAAGAAGTTTGTGGGTACCTTCACTGAAAACCCTCAGGAGACTTCACTCCTCCACTAGGGATCACCTAGGGGTTTAAAAGGCTTGTTGTATATGCTAAATGCAACTGTGTTCCCTACAAAAGTGGCTTTTTATTCTGTTTTTTAATTTTGACTTTGCTAAGGGACTAGCAAAGCTTAGGTTTGGGGGTGTGTTGAGAACCAGAAAATACCTTTCTCCACCCTTTAACCTAGGCCTTGATAGACCCTTGAGAGAACTAAATAAGTGTTTTAAGTGCTTGTGTTACAGCTAACAATAAAGACAGGCTTAACCATGAAAGCAGCTTAAAAGTGCCAAAAAGATGATAATCCATGTCGATCCAATGGAAGAAAGAGAAGGAACAACCTCACTAGCTGTTAAAAGGCCTGAACTGAAGAGACAAAGTCCTGGTCTCAACCCAGAAAAGAAATGTGGAGCAATTCGAACAGAAAAATGCACTACAGAGTGCTTTTCGAAAAGAATCTGCCGAAAAGAACACGAACTCTCTGAAAGAACTAAAAGCTCCAGCTTACTTTTGGAAGAGCATCCGAACTCTTGAAAGGATGATTGACCTTTTGAAAAGAAGAGAATTCCTTTCGAGCGAACACGAACATTGCGAAAAGAGCTTGAGAGTCACACGATTCTTGAAAAGTCCCTAAACTATGCGAAATGGTATTCGGAGATGCCCGGCTTTGCAAGGGTAATTCAAGATAATCTTTTCACGTGTCCCAATGCATTTAAAAACCTAGGGACATTCCGGAAGATTCTAAGCATGAAGCGAGGCATATTCCACCCCATGTGAGCACCGGAGATGAAATAACTTGGCGGAACTTCTAGAACCTCTATGATTTTCAAAATGCATAATAGAATTGATGCTTATATGCTTTGATTGGTGAACGGATCGAGTAATTCGATTGTCCGAATAGATCTGGATCCTTGTCTCGACTACCATTGGTTGATCTGATCGAGCACTTGACGATTGGTCGTCAGCATCGAAGCTAGACACAGGAAAACTATAAATAGATGAACCATTTGCCCAATTTGGGCATCAGATTTTGAGTTTCATTCCTATTCCCCCATTTCCAAATCAGATAGTTTGTCTGAAATCCCTGTAATAGCCTCACTTTTACTTGCAATTGAGAGCTGTGAGTTACTTCTGTATTTCAAAAGAGAGTTGGATTCAAGACTACAAATAGAGGCTATTTAGTAATGGTGAATTTAAAAGGTTCTTGTAAACCGTACATTCTCAATTGGACTCATGTTAAGGGTTCCTCGATCTCCTTATTGCATTAGACTCCTTTAGATTTACTGTTTTTCATGCAATTTCCCTTGATTCATTAATCCTGTGGGAATTAGTGTTTGTAACCTAATTTCTCACAGCATTTCTAGTGATGTTTCTTGTTCTAAATTAAGGGTTTAGATTAAAGACTATTGTATGGTCTGTGGCCATTAAAGTGGACAGACCATAGCCATAAGCCTAAATCTAATCCTTGAGCTAGATTAATTTCTCTTACATCTGTGCTTGTAGCCAGATGAAGATTGGATCATTTCTCATTTGATCTGTAGTCATTCTCATTGTGTTTCAAGGACCAAATCAAAGTTAGATATTATTTATCCATTTTTATAGGTTTACCTCAAAATTCCCCCAACTCAGATCTGGATCATTTAGTTTAACTTTTACTTTTATCATGTAGGTAATGTGACAAATTCAACTTCCCATCTTATGTGCTTTATAGATAGGATAAGAGGCCAGATCTGGTAGCTCAGATATGGAGGTTTATCGTATATTTTAAACAAATTCTCTGTGGACGATCTTTTACTCATTTACATTTAAAACTTGCTACAATTGACCCTGATCTTGCAGGCTAATTCACTTCTCTCTGTGCTGATATTTCTTTACCCTTTTTTATATTCCAGAATCAGTATAACTTAGCAATTGCAAATTTGTTTTCAAAACACAAATAAATCATGCACACTTAGAGGCAACAACAATGGGCTAGTCCCAAATACATGGATGCTATAGACATCTAAAGAAACTATAAGACTTGTAGATTCAATTAAGCATTAAAACGATAATCCATTGATGAACATAAAACTTACAATGAACTGTCTCTAGGTTGCAGCCTGTACACAACTGCTCATCCACAATCCCAATGTATACCAAAAACCTATTACAAACTGAAATAAAACTAAACCTAGCTGCTTACAAGGGGGTTAGCCAGCAAGAGTTGGGCTAAGAGAGAAGAAAAATAAGAAAAAGAGATGATCAAACCCTAACCCTAGCCTGCTGGAGTTCTCAACCGACAAAGGATGAAGGAAAGATAAAAATAATAAACTCTAAATACAGCTTATATACTCTTTCCATAAGGCTTTGGCGATGAAGAGAATAACCCTAATTTTTCCAGTAGACATGGCACTGTTTCAACCCTTGGATACCTGGAGATATGTGCCTCAAAATTTGTGCCTTAGGAGGTGTGCCCTAGCCTTGGGAAATTCCCAAAAGGTCCTGGAGTTAAAACTGAGAGGTTGAGAACCCATGCTTCGCAAGGCTGGTATCCACATTTAGCTCATTCGCACAACTGCTTTACCTTCTCAGAGTTACCTTTGGCTAGTGGGAAGTGCTTGCTCATGCGTTAGCTCTTCATTTGATCGCGCAATTCGCTGGCATTGTAATGTTGTCGTGGAGATGAGCTGGAGCACCAGGATTTCTCGCTCAGTTAAGCTTCAGAAGCTCTCTCTCGCTAAGTACTCCCGCAGTTATGCTCCTGTGCTCGCGTAGTCAATGGTAAGGCTTCAGAGTGGGCGAGATCTGTGTGAAGAGAATTATGGGTGTCTCTCTCTTCAAGGGCTATGCGAGAACTCAGCGAGGTGACATTGTTTTCAGTGTACTTATGGACTCACTGTGTTTTTCGCACGGGTACTTCGAGGCTTGATCACTGTGAGAACTTTGCGATCACTGATTCTAGGGACTTTAACCTGCGAGATTTTCACAAGGTCATTTCAGCTATCCTTCTGACTGCGCGGCGTATCAGCGTGAGGGCCTCTTTCACTACATCTTTAGCTTCACGAGGAAGCTCCTCAACTCTGTGAGGTCTATCTTTTCCTGCTCTGGTGTATTGCACTTGCTACTGTCACAGTCTCCTCCCTTCTCAGCTAACTTCATTCATCTGCTAGACTTTAGTTAATGGTGATCAGCAACAATGTGTCACAGTGGTGAGCACTACTAAGGTGTTCCATTAGGCTTTGTCTCAGCTATCATCTTTGAGTGTATTCTCTATCTTTTGGGCAAAAAAGCAAGGAGTTTGTATTAAGTTATACATTTTATTACTAACTACAGAACACACTTAACAAATGGTTATTAGTCTGCTTCAAGGTTCAGCAAAGGCTATGTTAAGAGGTGAGAAGTGGTACTTTTCAGTGAATAACACACCCCCAAACCTAATCTTTATTAGTCCCTAAGAAAAGGAAAAATTAAAACAACTACTCTAAGAATTGAAATGCCACTTTCGTAGGGAGCACAGATATATTTAGCATATGTACCAAGCCTTTTAAACCCCTAGGTGATCCCTAGTGGAGGAGTGAAGTCTATTGAGAGTTTTCAGTGAAGAAACCTGTTAAGACTTGAAAAATACCACTTTTCACCCCTTAACTTAACCTTTGATTAGACCCAGAGCCACCTAATAAGTCCTTGTTAAGTGTTTTATGTAGGTAATAACCAGCAGTGAAATAAGGCCAAGAATCCTGCTAAAGAGCCTATTTTGGCACCAGAAGTCCCTCAGAAGGATGGGCTCTAAATCTAGACCTGAAATGAGCCTCGCGCAATCCAGCTGAGCTTCCCAAGACTTTACAACAGCTTCTCTCACAGTTGATTGACTAAAGAGCTTCAGAAACATAATCTCACGCAGCTCTCGCGAAGCTCAAGAGTAGAACACCTCGTGCAGACTCGCACAATTCAAAGCAGACCTCTCTCAACCTCGCGCAGTTCACTCACAACGACTGAGAAGAGAGAGCTTTAGGAGACTCCTCGTGTAGTTGTCGTGCAGTGGCCGCAGGATGCAATTATCAGAAGAGAACTCCTTGCATAGTTCTCACGCCATTCAAGAAGAAAGCATCCTTACGAAGGCAATGCCATCCTCGCGAAGATCACTTAAGACCTGGAACCTCGCGTAGTTCAGAACCCATTATAGCCTCGTGAGGTACCTCGCGAAGGCCAGTAAAGAGAAGTTCTCGCGCTATTCAAATCTATCCTCGCAAAGATCAACCCAACGATCGCGCAGCTACCTCGCGACTGCCTGAAGAGCAAACCAAGCCAACCTTGCAACGGCTGAAGCTTCAATGTCAAACCATCCTCGCGAAGAGCAAGAGCTACCATGCGACAAGTCTGGGAAACAATGGCTACCTAGCAAAGCTCTGAACCTTAAACTTCCATCTCTTTAGCAGAGGACTTTCTGAAAATTTCCAGCAATTAGGGCACGCACTCCCACGCTCAAATCTCCCTACACGTGCCCCAAGGCATTGAAGGATCACTATTCAGCCATGTGGCATCATTAAAATTAGGGTTTCCTAACCCTAATGCGTCGCCACACCACTACTATAAATACCCACACTTAGCTTAGGTTTGGGAAGAGCTTAGACTTTCTTTTCTTTCTACATCCTGGAATAGCTGGGAACACGTCTCATTTCTTGGAGACTTGATCTGAGATTGTTTTGTTTTTCTTTTTGTAGTTGTAAGTAGTTTTCCTTTTCTTTTTCCTTCCCTCCATAGTCCAGCACTTGCTGGCTATGTCTTTGTATACATTTTGAACTAGATTAATGGAAGTTCTGTAATAGGATCTGCACTTTATGGGATTTGTGTTTGAATGTGAGATGCTCTGTGCAAGGCTGCTGCCTTGTGATCTGCCATTGCTTTGGCTGTGTTTCAAAGCAATGGAGGACTGATTCTAAGGGCCATTCAGATCCAAGTGACCTGTGTGTCTGGGCTAGCATGGTCCTATACAGCCTTAGCCCCACCATGGTGGTGGCAGCAATATTCTTGTTTTGTCTTGGGCTCCGTGAGGAGGATAGCCTCTGGGATAGTCTATGACCATTCAAGTGGACAGGTTATAGCCTTAGGGTGATTCTAATCCACCGATCTAAGATGGATCCTTCTTCATTACACCTGAGCTTGTAGAAGCCTGATGGGAGATTGCACTAAGGCAAACTCCCCTGTACTGATATAGATCCACCATCAGATGTTCGATCTGATCTGGTTATAGAGATTGTAGGCTTGGGACTGGACCATTGTAGCCTCACTCAAGCAATGGACAGCTAGATCGAAGGTTGTACTCAATCGCTTGCTAGTTCTATGTGTCTAGGCTATCATGGTCCTATACAGCCTTAGCCGCACACATAGAGCTTTAGAGGTTGAGGTTCCCTATGGATTCTTGAGCTAGTAGCCTGGATGAAATTGACCCATCCCTGGATTGTGGTTCCCCTCTAGGATAGTCTGTGACCATTTGAGTGGACAGGTTATAACCTTATGGGTTGAGTCATGGCAGAGTGATGGGTTGAATCCTTTCTCCTCAGCGGTGATAATATAGCCATTGGACAGGATTTCTATAACATCATATCTGAATCTAAGTTACAAAACTCTTCTGATCTGGGCTCAATAACATACTTCTCACCCTTTTATATTTATTTTCCACACTCCATCCATCCTCTCATCCCCTTCTGTAGTTTAGACATTAGAGTACCTTAGAATACTTAGAATTAGTGACCTTAAACTCCCCTCCTCTTAGGACTGCCAAATCTATAATCAGATCTGGAGGGACTACTAGAGATGGCTCCTTTGGAGCTATAGATCACCTTTCCTTGTGGGACAAACTCTTACTTATAAAAACTTGCTACAATGGACCCTGTATCTTGCAGGTCTAGGATTTCTTAGTTGTGCTGATTCCATTCCCTGTTTTACTCTTTCTTTGATTTTTAAATGACTTTTACCACCAACCAATAAAGCACAGCAACTGAGAGATTCCGCACCAAAACCCACAAACTACTCAATGAAACAGTTAGCAAAAGTGCAAGATCATCAAGTTAGCTGTCAAGAAACAGAGCATCTGTTCACCTTTGAATCTATACAAATGTGAGAAATTTAAATACATGGTATGCACAAACATTTAATCATCACAAACTTCTCATGAATGCATAACATTTCCAATTAGTTCACAACAAGGGAGACAAAACATGTATGTCAGCACTTAGCTCATCATTAATTCAAGAAAATTAGGATAGGTCATGCCCAATACATTCAATGTCAGACCCAATGCTCTCCAGGGCATACTCTCATAATGAACCTTGAGGGTTTTCATTTTTTCTCAAGCTTAAGAGCAGTTACAGCCCCCAAATGGGTCTGTAAGCAAGAGCATAGGCAAAGCATCTAAGTGCTAATATCATTGGCTAGTCCTCACCATAGATTGGGCAACTCCTCATCTCTACATGACAACTCATTCAACTATGGATCACAAGGTCTTTTAACTGGGTTGTGATGTGGCTTATGATATAGGTTATAAAGAATGGAAGGATAATAAGGGATTCAAAATTGAGAAGGCAGTAGGTGAAGGAGGTGATTCATGACTTCACCTTCTTTAATTCAGCACATTTCATTTTCTTTAAAATTCTCCAGACTCGAAGTGGCCAGCTTCTCTTCATTTTGATTTTTCTAATGAATTTTTCCTCTTGACTCCTCTCTCACTCCTCTTTATTATTATTTTTCTTTCTTTTCTTGCATTTTTCTTTCTATTTTTATTTTTATTTTTTGTGTTTGTGACTTGCCACCTCTTTCCTCAGCTACTACACTGCTCAACTGTAGGTATCTCTTCTCGATTCACCCAATGTTTACCCTATCTTGTCCATCTTCAGCTCCTTCTCCTTTATCTTCTAAATTCTCAGAGTGAGGGTAGGTTTGAGTCAGGTCCATAGGTTCAGGTGCAAGTACTCAGGTGTATTTTGAAGAAAATTGGAAATTAATGCTCAACAAGTGTGTGCACAAGGGCAGTTGATTAGGATTTGGTTTATTTAAGCTCAAACAGTCTAAGAGAAGGCCTTGATCCTTTCCTAGGTTTCATGACTGCTGTCAGTTGTTTCAACTTGGAGGTGTGTAACTTCTAGTGAGGGCATTGCCTCAACCAGTCCTTAGAGCTAGAAGAATTGCCTCAGTCACTCCTTGAAGGAAGGAAATTTTTTTTTGTAGGCCCAACTCTCATTGGTTATGGTCTTCGATTGAACTTTTAAGTATGTTCTTACATTTTTCTCTCTTTAATGATTCACTCAGTACTGATACAAGTGAGTTTACTTGGTGTTCACATTATAGAAAAGTTAAACTTTAAAAGCTTGTAATGCCTAAAGGTCTGCAAAATTTTAAATTTATCATTTTTCTAATGATTCTTAGGTGAACATTGTTCTGTTTCTGTCTTACTCACTTGAATCTGTTGCACTTAGGTTAACTATTTTATTGGCAGAGCCTGCCACACCTTCAAACCTACGTGGAGAAGTGTCCTCACTGATTCAAAGGTGAGATGTGCAACAGACATAAAATATAGAAATTAACTACCAAAAATTACAAGAAAGAAAAGCAAATTACATAACAGATAACAAAAAAGAATAAACACACATAAAAAACAAAAAGTGGCAAATTGTCGGGAAAAGACATTTTATTATAGATATAAAAGCAAACAAATTACAAAAAAATAAAAAATAAAATATAATAAAAAATTCTAAACCTAAGAACAATCTAAGTAGAACATCCTGTTAAACAAAATGGTTCTTCCTCCTAGCTCAGGGATATCCTCAACCTGCTGTGGAAGAGAAATTGTAAGCCAGGAGGAGGGGGAAGACAAGGATCATGGAGATGGGTGTTGAGCAGGTGGTGGGGGGTTTGAAGAAGATGGTGGGGGAGATGCAGGTGGTTTGGTGTTTTACTTCTTTTTCTTTCTCTTCTCCTTTTTCTTCTCCTCCTTGGCTAGGATCCTCTGCACCTCCTCGTACTCATCCCAGAGGAATTGTAGTGGGTCAGGCTCCTTAGGCGGTGGCGGGTCCAACCACATCAGGTAGAATTTGTTTGGCAGATTGCTGGGTTTGTCATCCGCCATAGTTAAGAGTAGGGAGGGACTTCTTAGTGTAGAGGAGAATGAATGGGATGAAGACAACCTACCCTTGTATTTAAAGTACTTGGGCGGTGGAAGATGAATAGGCATATTAAATCTCCCCTCCTTCCAAGCTCAAATGCCATAAAGAAATTAAAGGAAGGTAGTTGGCAATGAATTGTGATTATTATCGGAAATGGTAAGTCGCATAAATCATTATGGGGAATGAATTTGCACGGTAAACATTGGTATATTTTTGGTAATTGGATTTAAGGCAATCTCATGTTTCGCGTAGTCACCCACGGGTGTTCGGAGAGTAGAGTTCTCGTGCAGAACACATGTGTATTAATAAGAAGGATAATCTCATAGAAGAACATAGCTCTGCGAGTACAGAATCAGAACCGTGTGTGTCTCGCGAAGTTACTTCACGGAGTAGGCATTGGGACCAAGCGTGCGAAGTAGTTTCTCATTTCTCGCGCGGCCTAACTAGTGATCTCCGCGAAGAAGAACACATTTGGAGTTTTAGAGGTCACGCACCATAGAATATGTTGAATGCTACTTTTCGCGCCTATATGACTCCGCGAGAAAGCTTTGAAATGGCTCGCGATTAAGAAAATGAGACTATTTAATCGGGAGAGACCAACACTCAACCTCTTTGCACCATTTGTGCTTAGGCCTGTGCATGCACAATGTCGTGCACCCATTCAGTAGCCATCAGCATCAACCCTTCACATGTATCCCTTTTCCAAATGATAATAACCTCCCTAATACTAGCACATGCATAGTAAAAATTCCAAATGATAAAGCACCTTGATGAAAATAGATTCTAAACAATTACAGTACTAGTACTTCACTCACACAGTAGTAACAAACATACATCTCCCATGTTAATGACAGGAATGAACAAAGACTCAAAATAGAATAAACAAAGTATATGAAAACAAATAATTTCCCTAATGAAAAATAGTAAATGACAGGTTCCTAATCAAGTAAAAACATATAGCAATGTTTCAACAGATATGGCACATATAATACAAAGCTGTGGATCACTGAGCAGTGGGAGGTTCATGTAGGTGAATGGTCTGAGGAAGCTCCACTGGTTGTTCTATACAAATCTTAAGCCTCTGACCATTTACTTTCATGATCTGCTGTGACTTTGGATCCAAGATTTCCACAGCACTAGATGGGGAGGCTTTGATGATAGTGTATGGTCTATCCCATCTGAATTTTAGCTTCCCTGGAAAGAATTTAAGTCTGGAGTTAAAAAGCCTAACCTTGGTGCCAGCAATGAAGTCTTTCCTTAACAACTTCTTGTCAAAGAATGCTTTTGATCTCTCCTTGTACATTTAGGCATTTGCATAGGCTTCTAGCCTCATTTCATCAAGTTCTGCCATTTGCAACTTCTAGTGAGGACTAGCAGAAGTTAGATCTACATTCATTGCTTTGATAGCCCAATAGGCTTTGTGCTCTAACTCCACAGGTAGGTGGCAGGCCTTACCATACACCAGCGTAAATGGGGACATGCCAATAGGAGTCTTATAGGTAGTCCTATAAGCCCACATAGCATCATTCAGCTTTGGTGCCTAATCCTTCTTATTAGTCCTCACAGTTTTTTCTAATATATGCTTAATATCCCTATTGGAAATTTCAACTTGCCCACTAGTCTGTGGGTGGTAGGGAGTTGCAATTTTGTGTGTGACAGGATACCTTTTGAGCAGGTTCTCAAAAGGTTTGTTATAGAAGTGGCTTCCCCCATCACTAATAATAGCTCTGGGGATACTAAATTGTGAGAAGATATTATCCTTTAAGAATTTAAGGATAACTGTGTGGTCATTGATCTTTGTGGCAATGGCTTCTACCCATTTGGATACATAGTCCACTTCCACAAGTATGAAATTCAATCCCATAGAGGAAGAAAAGGGGCCCATAAAATCAATTCCCCAGATGTCAAAAAGTTCTATAACTAGGATGGGCTGCAATGACATGGGAGTCTCTCTTCGAAATGCATCCCATCCTTTGACATCTCTCACAGGCCTTGCAATGCAAGTTTGCATCTCTGAATTGCATCTCTGAACAAAGAAGGCCAATACAAACCACATTGGAGCACTTTTACTGCAGACTTTCTACCATTGAAATGACCTCCACAGGCTTGCTCATGACACATTGAAAGAATGTCGTGGAAGTCATTTTCAGGCACACATCTCCTAATGAACTAGTCTGCACAATTCTTGTAAAGGTATGGATCCTCCCACAGAAATTATCTAACTTGAGAGAGGAACAGGTCTTTGTCCACTTTAGACCAGTGTGGAGGGATCTTACCAGTAGTAAGAAAATTGATAATATGTGCAAACGAGGGCACACTAGACTGCACAACAAAAACTACTCATCGGGGAACAACTCATTAACAGGTATTTCTGCACATTCTTTCAAGATAATCCTAGAGAGGTGGTCAACCACCACATTCTCAATTCCCTTCTTATCTTTGATCTCAAGATTAAACTCTTGTAAGAGGAGAATCCATCTGATCAACCTAGGCTTTGCATCCTTCTTAGCCAATAGGTATTTCAGGGCTGAGTGATCTGTAAAAACTACAATCTTAGACCCCAACAAGTAGGGTCTAAACTTGTCCACAACAAACACTACTTCAAGTAGCTCCTTCTCAGTTGTAGTGTAGTTCAGCTGAGCTTCAACTAGTATTCTGCTGGCATAATAGATCACTACATGCAGCTTATCTTTCCGTTGTCCTAAGATAGCACCTATGGCTAAGTCTGATGCATCACACATCAGTTCAAAGGGGAGCAAGTAATCTGGGGCAGTCATGAGGCACTTTTTCAAAGCCTCAAAGGCCTCAAGGCATTCAGCAGTAAATAAAAATGGCACATCCTTGCAATGCAGGTGGCACAATGGTTTGGCAATCTTGCTAAAGTCCTTGATGAACCTCCTGTAAAACCTAGCATGTTCGAGAAATGATCTAATTTGCTTGATAGTCCTGGGTGGGGGTAGATGTGAAATCAAATATACTTTAGCCTTGTCTACCTCAATTACTTTGTGAGAGACCACATGGCCTAATACAATACCTTAGGTCACCATGAAGTGACTCTTTTCCCAGCTTAGGACCAAGTGGGTCTCCTCACATCTTTGCAAAACTTTTTCAAGGTGGACTAGACACTGGCTAAAGCTATCCGCAAATACATAGAAATCATCCATGAAGATTTCTAGGAATTTGTCAATAACATCAGAAAAAAATGCATACATGCACCTCTGAAAAGTGGTTAGGGCATTACACAGTCTAAAAGGCATCCTTCTGTAAGCAAAGGTGCCAAAGGGACATGTGAATGTAGTTTTCTCAGGGTAGAGAGGCAACTCATGCTTGACCAAATCGATGTCCAGACCAGGCATGTCTTCATATGACCAGGCAAAATTGTCTTGGTATGACCGAAGGAAATCGATCATGCTTTTGCTTTCTTCGGGAAATAGCGACGTTCTGATCTTGATAACACGGGGAATCTCTTCAGTCCCTAGATTAACGTCCTCGGTTTCTTCAACAATGGGGGTAGGGCCATGCTCAAATTTGGCAAACTGATCAAGGAGCTCATTGGGGAGCTCCTCTAAAGTAATATCCTCGTCAAGACTTGTAACACCTACCTCTCCTTGTATTTCTATAGGGAAGGGGTCGATTTCATGTGGGACGGGTATTTCGATTAAGGCATCTTTTTGTGTGATTTTATCTGGAATCTTAAAAGACAATTTTTTTGGGTTTTGTATTTTCTCTATCTTTTTGTGATTTTACATTTTTTCAATGTTTTTGAGATTCTGTATTTTTCTAATGTTTTTGAGATTTTTATTTTCTTCTAAGATGGACCCTTGGCAATACGAGTCTATGTATATATAAGGTATTGCCTGTCAAGGATTTATCTCACTTATTATAGGTTATTTTTTTTAGGAAATAAGTGTCAAATTATGGCCACTCACTTCTTCTAGAGTTTAGGACAAAGATGCCCAATTGCATACTTGACTTGCTATCCCTTTACCATTTTAGATGTAGGAGGCTGGCGAGTGTGACTCTTCTGGACCGGCCTCCATCATATTGACCATAGGTTCGTCTGAGATTTCATCCTTAAATGTTAGCAGGGTCCTGTGGTGGTTTACCATCGGAGGAGTTTGTTCAGGTATGGAATGCTGCTCCTCAAATAGGGATAGGGCAGCCAGATCTATTTCGAGGTTGGGAAGGGAGATGTGGGGATTGGTGGGATGGATAGGAGTTATGGGTTTGCGTGGGGTCAAATGGGTTACTCCATTTTGATCGATCTTTACGACCCCCGCGCTGACAAAGGATTCCCTGATGTGCGGCCTAGGGAGAGGTTTCTCTTCTATGTTGATTCCTCGAGATCTTACAGCTGCAGTGACCCTGGCTTTCTCTTTGGCCTCTCGGACCTCTTCCTCTTTGGGCTTGTATCCTAGCCCAAATCGAACCTTCTGCCCCTTGGCAATGACTAGCTCTCTTCTGCCCTAAAATCTGGGCCTTAGTCCTCTACCTTTCTGATAGCCCCATTTCTAGAGCATGGCCACCGCCGGTTGTGGGAGTGATGTTTCTCGGGGTTCAGGGCCTACTATTGACACCTTATACTCGAAACTGTGGAGGTCGGTGTCTTCCTCAGTATGTGGCACATCCATTATTTTAGGATTTTCAATGATGTAGGTGGCCTTGTCTTTCTCATCGTGCCCTTCACCGATGATGGTGATCACTTTCTGCCCGAATATGAATTTTAACTTTTGATGGAGGGTAGAAGGTATCGCCCCGACCTCATGTAACCACGGGCGTCCTATCAGCAAATTAAAAGAAGATTTGATATTCATCACTTGAAAAGGTATAGAGAAGGTCATGGGGCCAATTACTAATTCCAGATCGACCTCTCCCATTATTTCTCTTCTTGTATTATCAAATCCCCGAGTGCTAGTCCTTGTCGGTCTTAGCATACAGGGGTCCACGCCGATCTTGGTGGCAGTCCTCAATGGGTACACATTCAAAGCTGACCCGTTATTAATTAGAACCAAGAGAATTATCATGTTCCCTGATTCAATAGTAATATTGAGGGATTTGGCATGACTGTTTCCCTCTTCAGGTAGATCTACTTTCAGAAATGAAATGTCATTGGGTGCCATCACCTGTCCAATTATTTGCCCGACCTCGTCTGGGCTCACCTGTTGGGACACATGTGCATTCTTTAACACCCCGATTAGAGCTTAGAAATGGAGTGGGGATGCCATCAAAAGATCCCAGACAATAATATGGGATGGCATCCTTCTTAATTGAGTCTTGAGAATGTGCCCCTGGCTCATTTTCTCAAATGGGTGGACTGCACTATCGTTCTTTCCCTCTGGCCTTGCTAGTGCTGCTATTGTTATAGTTGCTGTTATTGTTGCCTCGAGCAATTTTGAGATTCCTCCTGATCTTGTAACGAAGTCCACTGCCCTCTCCCTACTGTTGCTACTAGCGTTAGCATTGGTTTGCTCATAGCTCAGCGGGACCTGATGTGGATCATAGGTTGGTCTTGAGAGCTGGAATGGTATAGCTACCGACACCTGAAGTGCATGTACTGATGGCTTAGGAGGTGTGGGCAATACTTGATTTGTCTCGGTGGTAGCTGGTTGGGTGATAAAATTGAGCCAAATGGGAGTGGTGAAGCTTGAGGGTGGTGGTACTGAGGGAAAGGGGGTAAAAGTAGGCCATTGGTAGCTGATAGGTGCGGGCAGGGGATAGGGGGTTTGATGGGCCATTAGGTAATTTACGGGGATGGTGGAGTTTGCAGGTGGTTGAACCGGGGGTAATGAGGTGGGCGTAGGCCATTAGTAGTTTATTGGTGGTGGAGGATTGGGGGCTTGTTGGTTTATTGGGTAATTGATAGAGGTGGTGGAATATAGTTGATACGCATTTATTTGTATGTAGTTAATGGGGGTGGATGGTGGAAAATAGGCCCTAAGATCTAGGGGCTCAACTGCTCGTGTGGGGGTAGGAAAATAATCTGCCAGATTTAGGGGCTTAATCACCCCAATAGTTCTTTATTCTCGGTCTCGCTACCTTGGGACCACAAAATTCTCTCTGTGACTGATATAATCAGAGGGGTCAAATTCATACTCTTCCTCAATTTCATCTACAATCCCTATGGTGGGTCTGGGACCTGCTGTTCTAGTAGGGTATGATGGCAAAGGCACCTGGTGGATATTCACATGCTTGTTTGCTTGGGTGGGTATAGGGGGAATGATTTTCCCAGTATCAATTAAGTCTTGAATGGCATGCTTCAATGGGAAGCAGCGATCAGTCGGGTGACCCAAACCCTGGTGGAAATTACAATGGGTATTTGGGTCAAAATTATATGGGATTAGATTGGGAGGAGGTCGTGGTTGGAGCGTAGTTACTAATCCCTTTTCAATTAATAAAGCTAAGAGTATACTTAAAGATTGCCCTAAGGGCGTAAAAACATGATCATAATGGGCTCTCCTTTTCGGGGTCATTTGTACCCCCTGTCTGTTCCCTGTTCTTTGCACTGGCCTTGGTCTGATGGGAGCTAGTTGCGTCGCCTTAAACTGAAAGGAGACTACATTGTTATTGGGCCTGGTATTGGTCACATTCTATACCTCTGCCCCTGCCCTCCTGTTATTTGTCTGTTCGACAAACCTTCTAACCCTGCTAGGTCCCCTCGAAGCATTCTTGTTGAGCCGTGCTTCCCTGATGGCATCCTCACAGCGGTCGGCGTTCCTTAACAAATCAGTAAAACTGGACTATTGTTGGTAGACAAGAAAATCAGAAATCACTGGCAGAGTGTTCTTTGAAATCATCTCTATCTGCTCATCGTCTGGTATTCTATTTCTAACTTTAACTACCAGTGCTTTCCAACTCCCTAAATAGTCGTTGAAGGTCTTGTTGGGATTCTATTTCAATCTGGTTAAATCAGACTTGCGTGGTTTGATATTAGTATTTGTAGACATACTGTTCTTGGAATGAATGCGTCAAGTCCTTCCATGTCTTTATCATGGACGGTTTAAGAGGCGTAAACCATCTCAGAGCTGGGCCGATTAAACTTTTTTGAAAGACTTTTATTAACAGTCTCTCATCCCCCCCCGTACAGGCACCTATCCCCACAATAAGACTTGAGGTGCGCAATCGGGTTGCCCGTGCCATTGTACTTGTCGAATACTGGCATTTTAAATTTGGGAGGTAGGGGGACCTTGGTAAACAGACATAAATCTATGAAATCTGTGGCGTGGATTTCAGCACCACCCATCTTCAACAACTATTTCTGGATCTTGTCTAGTTTCTCCCTTAACTGTTCAGATTCTTTGGATATGGGGGCCACTTTTTCAACAGTCAGCCGGGATCCACTCTATGCTATTGGGGGTGGGGTAGCTACCGGTGGAGGATTAAGAGTGGTCACTGCCCCGACATAGGCACCACTGTTTCTGATCTCGTCCTCCTCATACTGTTGATCTATGTAAGGTGTAGTGAGGCGAGATTCTCAAACTGTTGTTGCATGGACTGGATGGGATAGGATTGGATATGGTTTGGGTGAGCCCCTTGAATGTAAGGGAAGTATTGTGGGGTGATGGGATGAGTGGTGGTTTGGTTTAGGGGTAGGGCCTGATGGGGCCATTGGACTTGGGGGAAGGTTTGGAGATGGCCTTGGTGTGTGGGGCCATGGGAAAATTGGGTCTGAGGTATGGCATGGGTTTGACCCGGTTGTGACGGTTGGGGGTGGGTGAGTTTTTGGAGGTATTGTGGAGGGTATGAGTATGGGGCTTGGGCCATGGGCCTGAGGTAGGTTTGGGTCATATGGCTTTAGTCGGGTTGGGCTTGGGTCAAGGTTGTGGGGTTCGGAGGATCTTGACCCATTAGGCTTTGATGGGTAGGGCCCATTGGGCATTGGAGGGCTTGCACCATTGGCCATTGTGGATATGGGTCTGGGCTAGAGGGGTCTGGGTTGTGGGCCCTTGGGGTATGTGGGTCTAGCCCATTGGGTTTTGTGCGGTATGGACCATGGGTCCTTGGAGGGTATGGGTCATGGGCCCTTGGAGGGTTTGGGCCTGGGCCAAATGGGCTTGGTCCATGGACCCTTTTGGTTTTGAGGGGTTTTGGCCATGGGCCCTTGGGTATGAGTTTGGGCAATGGGCCCTTGGCTATGGGTGATGGGGTGTGGGGCCATTGGGCCTTGGAATTCATGGGTGATGGGATTTTGGGCCAATAGGCATTGGTAATTGGTGGGGTTCTGGGCCAATGGGCCTTAGGGTATTTGGGAAATGGGTGTTTGGATAGTGTGGATTATGGGGTGTTGATGGGGGTCATAGGGGAGTGAGGCATGGGCGTTGGCTAAGGTATGGGATGGGTTCATGGATGTGGGGTGTGGATGATGGGAGGTGTTTTGGGAAGCCTTCCATAAGGAGTAGGCTTAGAACATCTCCTCCATCATGGTCATGGAAGGAGGATCGGATATGGATGGTGGATTTAAATGATGATTGGGTATAGATGGGGTGGATGTGGAGGGAAAATTGGGCATGGCCATGGTAAGTGATGGGATATGGGATGGATTGAAGGAATGGGGTGGGGCATTGGCAAAGGGAGATGGGTTGGGGATGTTTAAGGATGATGAAGGGAAAAGTATGGGTGTTTGGGAAAAATCAGGCATGGCCCTGGTAAAAATGAGCATGACCCGGGTAGATGGGGGGACTTGTGGGGGGTCAGATAGGGTGGAGGTGACATAGGTAAAGGATGGTGGATTGGGTCTATATGGGGAAGATGGGAAATGGGGCATGGGTGTGGATGTGGAAATTTGGGTTGGGTTTATCATGGATGGGGGGGTGGGAAATTTGGGTTGGGTTTATCATGGATGGGGGTTGGGTTTTGAGGGGATGTTGATGGAATGGGTGGTTGGTCTGGCATGGATATGGGGGCTTGGGAAAAAGATGGGGAATGAGGGAGTTGATTTTGGATATTTTGGGAAGTGGTGGTTGGGAAAATGGGGGCGCCAAACGGGCCGGTAACGGTAAAAGGGGATAGGGTGATGGGGATGGATGTGAAGGCTTCTCCCGAATGGGAGTGGGCTGGAGAATGTGGCGGGGATGAGTCGGGATCGGCATAAGCCGAGTCCACTACCCACGACATCCTTCGGGAATGGGTTGGGTAAGGGTGCCTTGGATAAGGCCTAAAAGTCTTCCTCCTTCCCCTACGGGACGATGGAGGGCAAGATGATACTGTTGTGCCGGCACCACAATGATTCTATTTTTAGGTTTTTGATTTTTTAATAATTTTTTTGAGAAAACTCTTTCCCTTTTCCTTTTTGGAAAACAACGGTTCCGAGGCCTTAGAATTCCCTTCTCGGGTGGCTTTCATAGCCTAATTTAAGACCCACGGCGATGATTTCGAAGTACTTTGGAAGAATCAAAGGAAAACCTTTGATCTATTGAAGGCATGAAAATCGAGGCGAACAACCCGATCCCCCGAAATGAGCCAAAAGGAAGTCACCTTCTTTTGATCGGCGGGGGCGTATTGGGTGTCGGAGATGGCAGGGCCCAAACAAAGGCACTAAGCACACTAATCGGGGTACTAGGGAGGTGTGAAAGCCTCAGATTTTAGGTTGCTGCTGTCCAGGCAGGCTTGGCGCAACTAATACATGCACCAAATCAGAAAAGCCTCCTTTTTACACTGGCGCAACTATTAGTTGCGCCAAGGTAAAAGTTGGCGGATTTAAAGCTGGCACAACTATTAGTTGCACCAATTATAATTTCAAGATTTTTGTATTGGCACAATTAATACTTGCGCCAAACAAAAATGAAGCTCCAGAACTTTATGATAGCAGAGAACAACAGCCTAAAATGGGTATGTTTTTAGTTTTTTGTGGAAGCTGGGTTTTTCAGGAACTAACTGTTTATATGATCGGTTCTCTCCTCACCAAAGCCTAAAGGTTGGAGTTCGATATGACTCGCTAGCGCGCTCCCCAAGGGATTTAAGCTTGGTAGGAATGGGAACCCACCTGATATACCTCCGGCGCAAGCGCCTTCTTAGATACTAGGTGGATTGGGACTTTTCTGGATCATCACCACTAGGGGATGCCGCCATACTAAGACTCGGCTGGTTGTATGTGTGCCTAAATCCAACCCCTTGAAAATCTACTCCGTAAAAATAAGTTAATTACTCCCTATTCTTGATTCAATTTTAACTCTTTTTTCAAAACTTTTTTTTTTGGAAGTTTTCTTTAGACCAAAAGTCGAGGGTGATGACCACGTATCGCCACTATAGGCCGGCCTCCACTGTCGGAATATGTTTGCACAAGTAGGCCCGCCAATCAGCTAAGGTACTTTAAATGATGGAAACGTAAAGAAATTAAATTACAATGAACAAGTAGACCCGCTAATCGGCTAAGGCACCAAAAATGACGAAAATGTAAAGGAAATTAAAGACAATGCGCAAGTAAGCTCGTCGATCGGCTAAGGCATATAAATGACGAAAAAGTAAGGGTGAGAAAATAAACAAAATAGTAAAAAAATAATAAAAATGGTTAGCAAAATGAAAAATAAATGGCCAAATTTCAAGGAAAAGCTCTAAAAGCTACCCCCAGCAGAGTTGCCATCTGTGCAACTATGGGATTCGTGACGATCCCGTCGCGGCGATGCACTCGCCATAAAAAATATAGAGTCTCCACCCAAAGCTTTTGTTGTCCCGGGATACCTATATCATTTTCATAACCACTGAAGTGCCCCAAATATGACTCTGAATCCGGTCCACACCAAAGGTTCTTGGGTAGGGGCTTCGGTTATCGATCGGGAAGGTGTTAGGTACCCGATCAACCCCCTAAAGCGGTCTTTACTTATGGCCAAAATAAAAAAGAAAATGATGAGAGTAAAAGAAGCTTCTTCTTACCCAAAGGGCTCTAAGATCCTATTTGTACCCCTCTGCTCTTATCGAAAAGTTGACAGCGTAACGTGACAAATGTGAGGATGGAAGAAGAACTACAAGAGATAGAAGAAGAAAGGGGAGAGCCGGAGCCCCCGGGCCCTTGTTGCATCATTGGAGAGCCTTGCGTAGGCTTGCTTTGATGGCTTGTGTGATGAAAAATAGGGCTCTAAATCCTAGGGCTTGATGGCTAGGAGGTATAGAAGGAAGGCAAAGGGGTAGTACATCCCTAAGCTATGGTTTTTAGATGAAGGATAGGGCTTGGAAGAAAGTTGGAAAATCTGGAATTTGTGTGAAAAATAGCACCAAAGGGAGAAAGATCTTCTCACTCTAAGCTCTTTCTCTCTTAAATAAAATTTTCAACCTTTATTCCAAGGGGAGGGGGGCTCTATTTATAGGAAAAGGGTAGGTTGGGAGGCTACTTAGATGCTAATTAGGGTTAGCAATTAGGTAATCTCTAATCGAAGGTTTCCTAGGATTTTGAGAGCTTGGAGATGTTTGGATTGGTTTTAATGGTGGATGAAAGGTTAGTGTTTCAAATCACTTAAGGATTATAAATAGGCATTAAAAGGGTGTAATAGAACTAGCAAAACAACCCCCCAAAGATCAAGATGGTAGACAAGTCAAACCCCAATCTCAATTTTAGGAGTAAAAAACCACAAGTACTATTCATATGCCTGGCGCCACTAATAGTTGCGCCAAGCATATGTACAGTAATACAGTGATTGACAATGGTTTTGGGAAGTTACAAACCCGTGGGGGAACCCACTTAAGCCTGGCACAACTATTAGTTGCGCCAAGCCATTTTTGGGCCCAAAATGGCTTGGCGCAACTATTTGTTGCACCAAGCCAAAATCTTGCAAAACCGTGCGATTTTGAAATTGCAATAACGTTTGCTATATAACTCCAATTGAGGCGATTCTTCACTCGTTGGAAAGCTGGGAAAGCCCTCATTCCAATGGTGTATGACTTGATATTAGTAGAAGACCTCATCTAGTCCTAGTACACAACTCTTCATCCAGTGCCTAGGAAGGTTAGGTTTAGGGTTCGGATGAGGTTCTAAGGGTCGGGATTGGTTTCTAAGGGCTCGAGAAGGCTCCTAAAGGATTTAAGATGATTTTTAAGGGTTTGAAAGGGGTCCTAAGAGTTCCATACATGCCATCAAAAGCTCAAAGGTAAGCCTCTCTTGAAATGTGTTTCGATTGGCCCTTGGGCCAAATTTGGGTGTCTACAGGGGGTGACAGGACAGGGGTGGGCCATTGATAACTGATGGGTGCTAGAGGGGGATGGGGGACATAATCAGCTATTGTGTAGTTGGTGGAGGATGTCATGTATGGTTGATAGGAGTTGATTTGGATGTAGTTAATGAGAGCTGGCGCAGGGAAGTATACCCTAAGATCTAAAGGTTCTGCTTGTGGCGTGGGATTTGGAAAGTAATCAGCTAGATTCAAGGGTTCGATCACCTCAATACTTCTATCTCTCTAATCACTCTACAGTGGTGCCACAAAATTTCCTCGATCACCGATGTAATTTGACGGGTCAAAATCTTCATCATCTTCTACCACCATGTTGATGTTGGGTCTCGGAGCTGCCCCTCCTAGTGGGTGAGGGGGTAACGATACCTGGTGAATGTTGGCATGCTGGTTTGCTTGGGGAAGTATGAGGGGGATGATTTTTCTAGCCTCTATCAAGTTTTGTATTGCATGTTTCAAAGGGAAATAACGACTAGTTCGGTGGCCCAATTCCTGGCGAAAGTTACAGTGGGTGTTGGGGTCATATTTCCTTGGGATGAGATTTGGTGGAGGTTGCGGTTGGAGTGTTGTGACCAACCCTTGTTCTATTAGTAAGGGCAACAAAACATTTAGTGATTGCCCCAAAGGTGTGAACACTCGGTCAAAGCGGGCCTTTCTCTATTCCGGGGTCATCTGTGTCCCCTGTCCATTCTCGATTCTCTATATCGGCTCGCTTCTGACTATAGCTGGCTATGCGGCTTTAAATTGGAATGGGATTATACTGGTGTTGGGGCCTGACATTCATGACATTCTACACATCAGTCCCGGTTCTTCTATCATTCCTTTGCTCAGAGAATCTCCTGACCCCACCGGCCTCATCAGATACATTCTTACTTAAACACCCTTCTCTGATAGCATCCTTGCGACGATTGGAGTTCCTCACCAAATCAGTAAAGCTGGATTGCTATTGGTAAACGAGGAAGTCTGAGATGACTGGCAAGGTATTATTTTAGATCATCTCAATCTACTCATCGTCAGATATTCTGTTTCTTACCTGAGCTGCCAGTGCTCTCCAACGCCCAAGGTAATCACTGAAGGTCTCATTAGAGTTCTGCATTAATCGGGCCAGATCTGACTTGTGAGGTTCAATGCCTATGTTGTAGACATACTGCTCTTGGGAAAAATGTGTCAGATCTTTTCTTGTTTTTATCATGGATAGTTCTAGGGACGTGAACCACCTCAAGGCCAAGCCCGTCAGACTTTTCTTAAAGACTTTTATAAGCAGGTGCTTGTCTCCCCATATTGGCACATGTCCCCACAGTAGGATTTGAGGTGTGCGATGTGGTTGCCGTTATATTTATCAAAGACCGGCATTTTAAATTTTAGGGGCAAGGGGACTTCTGCAAATAGACATAAGTTTGAGAAATCCATGGCATGGATTTTGGCTCCACCCATCTTTAATAGCTTCTTCTAGATTTTGTCCAATTGTCTTTTCAACTACTCAGACTCTTTAGACAGTGGGGCTATTTTTTCAGTGATGGGCCTTGATTTGCTTTGTGCTGACGGGGTGGTGATTATGGGTGAAGGATTGATGCTGACAAATGCCCTTGTGTAATTCCCACTATTCCTGATCTCATCTTCCTCATATTGTGGTTCTACATATGGTGTAGTGAGGGTGAGATTTTCCTGTTGGTGCTGACTGGGCTGGGTAGGTGCCGGGTAGGACCATTGGATGTGAGGGAGGTTCTGTGGAGTGATAGGATGAGTGGAATTTGGATTTTGGGTTAAGCCCTGATGGGGCCACTGTGCTTGAGGGAATGCTTTGAGATGGCTTTGTGGTGCATGGGGATGGGTGAATTGGGGTTGATGAAGGATAGGTGTCTGGCTCCGCCTTCGGCTGGGTGTCAGGTTTGTGTGTGTGGGAGATATTGAGGGAATTGTGGAGGGTAGGGGTATGAGGATCCCAGGTTTGGGCCTTGTTGGGCCTGGGAATATGGTAGGGAATTTGGAGGGGTTTGAGCCATAAGGCCTTGGGAAGTTTTGCCCATTGGGCCCTGGTGGGTCTGGCCAATTGGGCCCTTATGGGTCTGGGCCATTGGGCCTTGGGTCGGGGCCATTAGGCCCTGGTGGATTTGAGCCTTTGTGGGTCTGGCCCATTAGGTCTTGGTGGGTTTGGGCCATTGGGCCCTAGTGGGTCTGGTCCATTGGGCCTTGATGGGTCTAGCCCTAAATGGTATTGATGATGGGGGTTTGGGCCATTGGGCCCTAGTGGGTTTGAGGTAAAGAAGCATGGAGTCTTGGGAGTGTGTACGATGGGTTAGAAGATACGTGGTGAGGATGAGGGGGGAATGTTTTGGGAGGCCTTCCAACTTGTATAGGCTCGGACCATCTCATCCATCATAGCCATTGGAGAGGGATTGGATGGAGGTGGTGTATCTAAGGGATGGTGGGGTGTGGATGAGATGGATGTGGTGGGAAAATTGGGCATGGCCTCGGTAAAAATGGGCATGACCTTGGTAGATGGGGGATATGGGAAAAATTGGGTGTGGTATGGGTAAATGCAAGTGGATGGGGTAGATGTTGGGAGGATAGAAAATGGGGTATGGTGGTAAAGGTAGGGAATCAGTCCAGGTTTTGGGTGGATGTGAATGGAGGATGGGAGGGATTTGGAGTGTTCATGGAGGGGAAAATGGGCATGGTTTGAGAAAATGAGGGGGATTGGGGTGTCAAACATTGGATGTTTTGAGTGGTGGTGGATGGGAAAATGGGTGCACTAAAGGGCCCGGTGTCGGTAAATGGTGGTTGGGTGAGGGGGATGGATGTGGAAACTTCTTCCGTGTGGGAATGAGTTGGGGAATGCGGCGGGGATGAATCAGGATCGATGTATGCCGGATCCACTGCCCACGACATGGCTTGGTGGTGGGTGGGGTACCGGTGCCTCGGATGAGGCCCGTAAAGCTTTCTCCTTCTTACGCTATGGGATGATGGAGGGTAAGGCGATGTCGTTGTGTCGGCACGACAATGGTTTTTCCTTTTTTGGTTTTCTGATATATATATATATATATTTTTTTAAGATTTTGTAAGTGGATTTTTATGATGAAGGATTTTGAGGCCCATGAATTCCCGTTTCAGGTGGTGTTTGTTCCCTAAATAAATCTCGCGGCGAGATCCCGATGCACTTTGAAAGAATCAAATAGGAACCCTTTGATCTATTGAAGGCACGAGAATCATCGCAAACAACCCAATCCCCTGAAGCGAGTCGATAAAAAGTTACCCTCCTTTGACCGGTAGGAGCGTATTGGGTGTTGGAAAGTGCGGGACATATCAGAGGTGCTAAACAACTAAGCGGGGAACTCGGGGATGTGAAAAAGGCCTCAGACTCGGGCTGCACTATTCAGCTCATGCTTGGCATGTTTATTACATGCGCCACGCCAAATTTGGTCACACTAAGCTTGGCGCGTGTATTACATGCACCAAAGAAAATATGGGTCTTTCCAAGCTTTGCGTGTGTATTATATGCGTCAAAGCAAACCTAGGGAAAGGTGGCTTGGCGCGTATTTTACATGCGCCAAGCATAAACAGTGGGGTCAAATATTTTTGACAGTAGAATAGCAGGCTGAAATTGGTCTCTTTTTTTTTGGCTTTCTGGAAGCAATGCTTCCGGGGACTGATTTCTTAGTTTCACCAGGTCTCTCATCACCAAACCTAGGGATACAAGGCCGATTTGGGACTACCAACGCTCTACCCCAAGGGTTTTAGGCTTTGTAACTGGATAGGTTACCCACTCGATATAACTCCGGTGTAAGCGCCTTCTCAGATACTAGGTGGGGTGGTTATTTTCCGAATCATCACCACTAGGGGCTGCCGCCGTATCGAGAATTCGGACGTTTATATCTTTGCCTAAAATTCTCAACCCATGAAAATCAACCCCCGTAAAAATTCAATTAAGTCCCCACTTGGTTCAGTTAAAATTTCAGATTTTAGGGGAGTTTTCTTAAAGTCCAAAAATGGGGGGTGATGGTCCCATGCCGCCTCTACGGGCCGGCATCGACTGATGAAATACGATAAAACCTAAAGTAATGCGCAAGTAGGCCCCCCAATCGGCTAAGGCAAGTAAATGGCAGAAAGTAAAGGAATCGTAAAGACAATGCACAAGTAGGCCCGACAATCGGCTAAGGCACATAAATGATGAAAAATAAAGGAATTGTAGAGACAATGTGCAAGTAGGCCCACCGATCGGCTAAGGCACGTAAAATGAAGGAAAAGTAGGGGTGAGAAAATTGACGGAATTGTAGGGGTGAGTGAAAAATAAGAGGAAAACAAGCAAATGTTAGTAAAAACAAAGAAAAAGGCCTAAGTTTCAAGGGGAAGCTCTACTAGCTACTCCCCAGCAGAGTCGCCATCTGTGCAGCCATGGGATTTTTTGGCGGTCCCGTCGCGACGATGCACACTCGCGAAAAAATATAGTGTCGCCACCCAAAGCTTTTGGTGTCTTCAAAAATCTAAATCAATTTTATAAGCACCGAGTGCCAAAAATGTGACTCTGATTCATTGGTCTACGCTAAAGGCTCTTGGGTGGTTATCGATCGAGAAGGTGTTAGGCACCCGACCAACCCGTTTAAAAGTTGTCTCTACTTGTGGCCAAAATAAAATAGAAAAATAAGAAAGAAAAGAGCACTTCCTCTTTCCCTAAGGCACCTTGACCCTATTTGTGCCCCTCCACAACTATCGAGATTTCGACGACGTAACGACACAAATTCAAGGGTAGAGCAAAAGCTAAGAAGGTAGAGGAATAGAGGGGAGAGCCTGAGCTCTCGGGCCTTTGTAGCACGCGTGTGGACCTTCGCATAGGTGCACTTGACGAGCTTCCGATAGCTTCAATGGTTAGACAATGGGTTCTAACCTCTGAGGCATGATAGCTAAGGGGTAGAGGAAGAAGGCTAGGGGGTGGTTCTCTCCCAACTCAAGGTTTTTTAATGGAAGATGAGGTCTAAGGGGGGGCTTTTGAATTCTGCAATTACTATGGAATGGGTGCACCAAAGGGAGGAAAAGCTTCTATCTTAATCTTTTTCTCTCTTTTAAAATTTTTCAAGCCTTTGTAAAGGGAGGGGTGCCACTCTATTTATAGGAAAAAGGGAGGTTAGGAAGGTGCTTAAGTATTAATTTGAGTTAGCAATTAGGTAATCTCATAATCTAAGGTTTCCTAGATGAGAGCTTGGAAATGTGGGCAATGGGCATCAATGGGGGATGATAGGGTGAGGTTTCAAATGACTCAAGGGTTGCAAATAGGGTAATCATGGGTGCAACAGTCCTAATGAAACACATCCTAAACATTAAGATGGTCAATAAATCAAACCCTAATAGTGGATTTCGAGCAAAAAACCATGGTTACTATAGCTAAGCATGGCGCATGTATTACACATGCCAAGCATAGCTATAGTGCCTGGAAGTTCAGAGCTCGAGGTGGGTCCCACCTATACTTGGTGTGTGTATTAGATGCACCAAGCCATTTTTGGAAAAAAATGGCTTGGTGCATGTGATACGTGCGCCATATATGCCCCATCCAAGTGCAACTCTTGGGCACTGCTCGGGTCACCGAAACTTTCGACGTACAACTTGGATTGAGGCGATTCATAGCTTGTTGGAAAGTTGAGAACCTCTACTTTTTAATGGTATAAGATTTAGTCTCAGTAGGGGCCCTGCCAACCCTAGCACATCTCACTCCAACCATTACCCGGGAGGGTTAACTAGGGTTTTAGAGAGATTTCAAAAGGTTGGGGTTGATTCTTAAGGGTATGGACAAGTTCCTATGGGTTTGGAAGATTCCTAAGGGTTTTGGGCAAGCTCCTAGGGGTTTGGGAAGATTCCTAAGGGTATGCGAGGAGCTATCGAAAGCTCGAGGGTGCGCCTCTCTCGAAGTATGTTTTGATCGGGCCTTGGGCCAAATTTGGGTGTTTACAAATAGTAAATTACTTATTCTCTCCTTCTAGTTTCATCATGCTGCCCTAAGGCACACCCCATCGAATCTTCCGTTGTAGAGGGATACTTTAAGAGTGGCCTCCCGGGGACCGGGGGTACCAAGATTGGAGGGTTGAAGAGATAGTTTTTTATCTTATCGAATGTTGCTTGATAGTCATCATTTCATTCAACGGGTGAGTCTTTCCTTAGTAGTTTGAAAATCACCGTCCAGGTAGGAGTTAACTGTGTAATAAACCGAGTGATGTACGGTATTCTACCCAAGAAGCCTCTAACTTCTTTCTCAGTAGACGGTGGAGGCATTTCGATGATTACTTTCACTTTCATTGGATCGATTTTGATACCCCTTCGATAGACAATGAAACCAAGTAGCTTTCCTTATATAGAGCCGAATGCAGATTTTGTAGGATTCAGTCACAATCTATATTTTCTCAGTCTTTCAAATAGCTTTTGGAAGTTCAACAAATGATCACCTCTCTCCTATGACTTGGGGATCATGTCTTCAATGTACACCTTAATTTCCTGATGCATCATTTCATAGAATAGTGTTGTTATAGCTCTTTGGTATGTTGCCCTGACGTTCTTTAACCCAAATGGCATGACTCGATAGCAGAAAGTGCCCCATGCAGTGATGAATATTGTATTTTCTCGATCTACTTCTGCCATTTTGATCTTATTATAATAAAAAAATCCATCCATGAATGAGAGCATCCCATGCCTAATAATATTATCGACAAAGATGTCGATGTGTGGCAAAGGGAAGTTGTCTTTCGAGCTTGCCTTGTTGAGATTTCTACAGTCGATGCCCATGTGAACCATTATGTCTTTCTTTGGCACTGACACGGTATTGGCCAACCACTGCAGCTGTTGAAACCTGTGCAACCGTGGGCTCTCGCGTGTCCGTCACGATGATGCACTCTCTTTTAAAAAGATGGAGTCACCACCAGGAGCTTTTAGTGTCCCGGGATACCTCAAAATCAATATATAAGCGCTGAAGTGCCAAAATATGACTCTGATTCACCGGTCAATGCCAAAGGCTCTTGGGTAGGGGATTTGGTTATCGATTAGGAAGGTGTTAGGCACCTGATCAACCCGCATGTAAGCAGTCTCTACTTATGGCCCAATATTAAAAAAAAATAAAAATGAGTGGCACTCCCCCTTGCCCGAAGGCACTCCGATCCTGAGCCCTTCATACCCGATAAATTTGGGTGGTGTAACGGCTCAATTCTTGGATAGATGGAAAGAATAAGAAGGTAGAGGAATAGAGGGGAGAGCAAGAGCTCTCGGTCCCTTATAGCACCGCTATGAACCATCGCGCGAGTGCACTTCCACTGAGCTTCTGATAGCAAACAGGTTGATGGATGGGACTTGAACTCTAAGGCTTAAGAGTTAGGAGGTTGGAGAGATAGCCTAAAGCCTTGTTCTTCCTTAAAGCTAAATGAATGGTGATGGAAGATGGTTTCTAAAAGGGGAACCTAGGTTCTGGAATTTTGTGGATTTAAAACTTAAAGAAGGTGGGTTAAACACTAAAGGATTATCTCTTTTGGAAATTTTTTCAAGCCCTTAACCAAGGGGGGGTGTCTCTCAATATATAGAAGGAGAGGGGTGTTGGTATGTGCTTTTTCTGGGTCCCTTTCAGGTACCAGAATAAGTGGCCCAATTTGGTCTGAGTGGACTCTGGCTAAGGGCGATGGAGTGATAAACTAAGAAATATTAAATTATTGAAATTAAAGAGGTGAATATTAAATGGAAAGTACCTAGGTGATGCGATCTCCAGCTACACACGCTTTAAGATAAGTGGGCGATTGCAGGTTGAACTCCTTTATTGAATGTCGGCCGACCAGCTTCTGCAGCTATGGGTTGCGTTTAGTCCAACTAGTTTGGCCTTCTCACTTCTGCTAGGATTCTAACGAATCTAATCTCCTAATCCTACTAGGAGTCTAATTAACCTAGTCTCCTAATCCTACTAGGAGTCTAATTAAAAAAGGGGTTGTGGCCCGTTATGCTAAGGGACCGGCATCGTTCCCGAGGACCCTCCATAAGCTCTCTTAGGCAAATCGGGTGGCTAAGGCTTGAAAAAGGGAAGAGGTTAGAGACCTAATCGGTTCTAGGCTAAGTGATTCCTTCATCAATACTTCTTCGAGAGTCAAGACTAGCAGGCTAGGACCGCTAGCTTGACTACCTGGGGCTCCCGGGGAAGAGTCTGCACTTTTAGAGGTCTGAAAGGCAGCTCGATCCCTTTTAGGAAGCCCCAGAGAGAACCTTGAATTTTCTCAAAGGGAGAGGCTTGAAAGAAAGAAAAATAGTAAATTGTTTTTATGGCTAAGGTTAATTTTGAAAAGACTGAGTTTGAATTGATGATTAAAGGAGGAAGGATAAAAAATTGAGAATTTGGGATTTTAAGGATTAGGGGTTAGGAACTAACAACTGAGATCTAGAACTTAAGAATTAAGAATTATAACAAAGAAATTAGGAACTAGCATAAAAATTGAGAACTAGGATCTAGAACCTAAGAATTAAGAACTAGAAACTTGAAATTAATAACTAGAGACTGGAACCTGAAAGATTACCTGAAGTCGGGCGCCGAAGAGTCTCGAAATCCCTAAGCTTGGAAGAGAGAAAATTGAAAATTCGATTACTGAATGTCCTTTTTGGGTGAGGTAGGGGGTCTTTTTATATGTAATAGGTTAATTCCGTGCATGTGGGAATGTGCAAGATTGGTGGATTCTGCCCATGACAGGCAGAGCTTAATTGAATTATGCACAAGGATGTTTGCGCTTAATTCACTTTGACTTGGTCACTAACTCGGGAGTGACAAGCTAAGCAGGTGTCCTAGTACCAGTAGGCTTTGGAACTAATTCCACGCATGCGTGTATGAGTGAAATCCAATTTCGCACAGGGGGATTTGCGTGAGATGGGGGAGTTCGAGCGATCAAGGGAATTAGAGTCCGAGTCCATGTCTGGATGAATTCCGCATGTGAAATGACACGTGGAATCAATTTCGCGCAAGTGTATCTGCGTGGGATCGGGGTATTTGGGCAGTATATGAAAGGCAGTCCTAGTCCAAGTGAGACTAATTCCGCGCAACTGTGTGTCTGCATGGAATCAGATTACGTGCAAGTGTATCTGCTCGGGATTCAGGTCTTTAGTGGTCTGTAGGAAGAGTGAGCCTAGTCCAAGTGGGAACAATTATGCACATGTGTTCATACTTGGAATCTATTCCACGCATCCGTATGTGTGCGGAATTTGGGATTTTCCCCTGTCGAGTCGGGTCCGAGCCGCAAAGCTATTGTTTCAACTTGGGTCTTAACCATATATTGTTTCAGTAATGGTCCCCATATTTAGGGTTTTAAGGTCTTCAGAGAAGGTCAGTCCTTTTTTAGAGATCGTGGGTAAGGTTAAAGGTTGACCGAACAGGTTTGTATAGTCTGAGAGGGAAAAATTGGGGTGACCACAAGGGGATTAGTTAGTATTTATGGTGCTAATTGGGTTAGCAATTAGGTAATGGGGATCTAACATTTTCTAGGAATTCTAGGGCTTAGATAGGTCGAAACTTGGGTTTAATGGTAGATGATAGAGAGGGGTTCTAAATGGCAATAGGGTAGACTTAAGTCCAGGTGGGGTGCAACAGTCCTAAAGAAGCCATCTCCAAACCTTGGGATGGTCAAAAACTCAAACCCCAAAAGTGAAATTTGGCCATTTTCCCAAAAAACACTATTACTAAGCCTTGCGCATATAATATATACGCTAGATTTAGGAACAGTGTTCTTTGATAAAACAGGGAAGTTCAGAGCCCGCAGTCAAATCCTGAAACCAAAATTATGCCTTGCATATATAAAATATATGCAAGGCCCATTTCTGGGCAGAGATAAAGCAGGTTGCAAAAAATGGGCCCGGGGCCAGTCTTCGAGGGCTTTGGCTATGGGTTTTATGGATCTGGTTGGGGCCTCTAAGGGTTTGGGAAGGTTTTTAACGATTCAGATTAATTTTTAAGGGTCTGGGAAATGTTCTAATGGTTTGGGGTTAAGCTCTACTGGTTCAGGTGGTGCTTTCGGAAGATTGGGTGTACGCCTTTCATGATGTAAGTGTCGATCGGGCCATGGGCCAAATTTGGGTGTTTACAGATGCCCCTCTTTGGTATCCAATCACTAATGATCACATGCCAATGAAAAATACATTCGAAGAGGCCTAAGGCACTGCCATCGGGCCTGCTATATTCAAAACAAACATCAAACATCAAAAAAGGTAAAAAACATAGAGAGTGACGTAAGCTCAACACTTGGAAAAACGTCTGTCACTCGAGATGGAGAGTAGCCGAAGCCGAACACTTTGAAAAATGTTAGTTCATCAAGACTATCGGTCCCCAAGTGCTTAGCGACATTAATGAGCATAGCTAAGATGGTAAAATGATTGATAATGTTCGATGTTCATGTTTCATTCTGAATAAAATAGCCCCACAAGCGGGAGGATAATCGACCCATATTTGAAGGTTGGCGTAAAGCAATGACTTGAAAATCCAACGGTTTTTGCCTAATCTTATGAAGCATTTATTTCTCCATTTTTATTGGTCATGAAAAACTTGTTGGTTAAAATCTGTGTTCTTATTTAAATGATAAAACACAATGGCAAAAATAAAGAAGTAAATCTACACACACAAATTTAAACACAACCTGCAAGATACAGGGTTGTTGTAGCAAGTTTTAATGAGTAAGAGTTTATCCCACAGAGAGTGATGATCTAAAAACCTAAAGGCGTATAGTAAAATCAAGATCTGGCTACAGATCTGGCAACTCTAAACCTACACTAGAAAGCAAGGTAAAGAGAGGGTGTCTAGGAGTCACTAAATTAAACTAAACTAAAAACAAGAATAAAACTACAGCTAAAGAAAGGAGGTAAAGAAGGATGATGATGATGTGGTAAAATAAAGTAAAAATGATGGGAATTAGACAGCTATGGGATAATCATCACTGCAACTCAGATTAAGAACTAGATCTGTAACATTCCTTCACTTGGCTATAAGCACAAGTGCGAGGTAGAAGAATCCGACTCAACCCTGTAATTTGGACTATTTTTAAGGTTATAATCTATGCACTGATGTGGTCACAGACTATCCTAGGGAGGTGATCCAATCACAAATGCTAAAGTTAGAATAGGAAAAACATTGCAGACTCTATACTTGCAAGGCTACAAGCACATACAACCATAGGATCAAGCAGCCCATGTAGATCTAGTGGAAACCACTAGAAATCATAGATTATTTGGGGCTTTAGATTCAGCTCGTCATTGTTACAAAAAGGCTTGCAATGACCAAGATCTCAACTCTACAATCTATGCAATATCTCAGGTCCCTTCACTGATAATGGCTTTGCAAAATAGAGGAGGAGTTGGATCCGCAACAGTCCCTCCTTTGGATACAAGCATAAAGGTAGGGAAAAAGAATCCAGCTCCAACCTATGGTCCAGATCTATCTTGGGGCTATACTCAGTCCACTAAAATGGTCACAGAGTATCCCAAGGATTAATCCATACAAAGATTGGAGATAGAACAGGAATACTACTGCTGCCACTATGGGTGCATGGCTAAAAGCACATACATCCATAGGTGCATTAAAACCATACAGATCTACTAATAAATAGAAGGAAAATATAGATTTAATGAAACTTTAAACATGGAATTTCATTGAACAAAAAGGACTTACAATGATCTGCCCTTAAGGCAACAGTCTGTGCAAGAAACCCGAAAACAATGTTCACAATGCTCTTACAAAACTAGATTACAACTTAACTAGACCTAGCTGCTACATAGATTTAACTCAGCATGGCTGCTGAGCTAAGGAGGGAAGAAAAGAAATAAAACCCTAATCTAAAAGTAGAAAACCCTAAGGGTGATCTCAGGCTAATCCTTGATAGTTTTACAAAACAGAAAATGAGCTATTCATATGCAATCCATAGAACAGTTATGTGTAATAGCCAATCAGAAATGAAGCATTTGGAGTTGGCTTCATGGCCTATTTTCAGCCCTTGGATGCCCTGAGATATGTGGGAGATTGGGATGTGTGCCCAAGGAGCATTGGAATCCCCAAAATACCCCTGAAGTGTGCAATAGATGGCTAGAACCCGTACCTCATGCAGTTGGAGCTTCAACACTTCAATATCGACAGGTTGAATGGACTGCTCGACAGGTTCAGAGCTTCAGTAATGCACAACTCGACAAGTTCATGTACTGCTAGACAGGTTGAAATAGGAGCTCGACAGGTTGAAAGAACTATTCGATAGGTTGCTCGACAGGTTGCTTCAGCCATCTATACTACTCAACAAAATCATATTTGAGCTTCAGCAAAACTCGACAGGTTCAAGGAACCATTCAAGAAGTTCTCAACAGGTTCAAGCAACCACTTGACAGGTTCATTCAGCAACACTTCAGCCAGCGTAGTGTAGCGCAGCAGCCAGCGCATCACTTCAACCAGCGCAGCGCAATAGCCAGCATAACACTTTTGCCAGCGTAGCGTAACACTTCAGCCAGTGCAGTAGCCAACTCTATGGACTGCTCGAGTGTGCTTTTGAGGCTGCTACACTGTTGCTAGAGTGCTTGTTTGCTACACACATGATGTACTTGAGTGTGGACTTGCTGCAAGAGAGTATGAGCTGCTCGAGAGGTTGCTATTTGAAGGTACAGAGCTGCTCAATAATGGATTTCAGATTTTACTATTTGTATAGTTCATACCAGCAACACTCCACTATGCTTAGGCTCCACTTCTCTCCCTCAAGAAGCCTTCTAGGACCCCAAAGCATGCAAAAATTGCCCCAATAGTATGAACCACCATGGTACATTCAATGTAGCTCCATAGCTCGACTCGAAATTCTTTCTTCTTGGCTCGAAAATGATGAATTGCAGCACTAAGCTGTAGTTTTCTGTCATCTATAAAAATACACTTAAAAATCATTATTAACCAGCTCAAAAGTTCATCAAAGGCCAAGTTAGGAGGTGAAAAGTGGTATTTTCAGTGCTCAACAGTGCCCCTACGCAAGGTAGGGCTCGAGATCTTTGAGAGAACTCATCAATCTCGAAGTTACTAAAGTGCACTACTCGAGCGAAGCGAATATTGATGTCGCAACACTTTTTGGGAGTGTGTGCCACATTTGAAGCTAAACTTACAAAGAGATTAATTATGCAGAAACATGGAAACATTAGGGGCGATAAATAACAAAGGCGAATGGAAGTCCCAACCCAGATCTCGTCCGGGTACCATTTATAGGAACAACGACCAGCCTACGGATACCCAGACGCATGACATACACTTTATAAGGATATTGTGCAAGTTTTTAAGCCTGCAACCAAGAATAAACACAGGAAAAGATCCCTTCTGCATCCATGTTTGAACATAGTTGTTCGCTATATAATCTCATTTAATGGTGGAATAAAACTGATCGAAACATTGACTGTTTGATTGAGATTGACACTGTTGCTCCTACTTTGAAGTAGGATCAAGAGATCTAAGCCGAACCTTAGATTTAGGATATTAATTTAGCACAGTTGTGTTGCCGGTAAAATAATGACATTTTACTGCATCCATGCATAGCTATGCCTGCTTTGGGGACTTCTTATCATGCCCGACCATGAGGGGGGATATGGCATGCGTGAAGGCCCTGGTGGAGCGGTTTCAGCCTAAGACAATGACCATCCATATGTCCATGGCTGAGATGACCCCAGTGGACTGGTCTATGATTACCGAGATCAGGATAGGAGGGATACTTGTGGTTCATCCTCGCATACTAGACCGTGCAGAGGTGATTAAGTTGAACGGGGATTACCCAACTTCTCGATATATGACCGGCTCTGAAGTCAAGCTATCCTGGTTGGTCGATCAGTTCGATATTGATGAGTTGGTGGATCCGAACCAGCCGGATATGGATATCGTCATTGAGCCCGAGTGTGCATTGATGCTCGCCCATATCTCGCTCCTCTTCCTACTGGGTAAGACCATTCTCGCCAATACTAGTGGTGGTAGGATCTCACTGTCCCTCCTCAGTCTGATGGGAAACTGGGAGAATGTGCATCGTTTCGACTCAGGGGAGCAGGATATGCCATGCTGATGACCAGTTTGGTCAGGGCCTCAGTTTGGGATGTGGCCTTTGTTCTTGGCTTCTGGCCTGCGATTGAGGTGACCTTTTTCCATTTTTCCATCACCCATGGTGGTCGTTTTGCTTTCCTTTGACATATTTTCCTTCTTTTCCATCCTTTCAAATTTGAGGATACTTGCATTTCTAGTCAGGCTGGCCCCCTCCTCTCCTCAAATGAGTTTACATATCCCCTCATGAGCAACTGTCATAAGAGTTGTCGCAGGGACCTAGGGATGAGGCATCTGAAACTAGGTCTAAGGTCCCAGGTTGACCTGATGATCCCGGAGTAGGTATCCACTTTCCCCCTCTCTCTCTCTTTCTTTTCCTTGGGTTTTTAGATGGTGTTGCTTTGTCTAATAGGGTCGTTCTTTCCTAAGCAGGTGACTTTTGATCCCTATGTCGACTCCCCCTTCTGGGATCGTGCTGCCGTGGGCCAGTCTTGACTATTTATTGATTGTCACATCATCTTCTTTTACTGCTCCTGGGTTAGAGCATATTACTTGGGGGAGAGGGTGGTGCATCAGTACGAGACTACTTTGTGGTGCCGCACGGTCTTCCCGAGGATGTTATGTCATAGGAGGGTACGATTAAGGAGCTTGCAAATGAACTCCTTCACCATGGGCTCCCAGTTAAGGGTCTTTTTGAGCATGGAGGGTATCAGATTTGGTATGAGTCTCTCCCGTACCTGTCCCTCTTACCACGCTTTATGCCAGGTGTTAACTTCTTGGCATTCAGAGGCCCGCGATCTCAGGTGTTCTTCCTCTTTTCTTTCTCCCGTAAGCATTCTTATTTATCTTGATTTATCCATATTGACTGGATTTCATGCTCTTTCTTTAGTTTGACTGGATTCTGATAAGGATGTGGCAGAGGCGGGTCATGCAGAGGTGTCAGGTGCTGGTCCTTCAAACCCTTCTGGTGCGGGGGGCTCAGGGGTTTCGACTGTGGGGACCCAAAGGACCTTTAGGTGTTTTGATGATGAGCTCCTCACAGGCCTGTGTGCCGATGTGACAGAGCGGGCTCCTATATCGACTGAGGTAGTTAGGGTCCCTCCTCCTGAGTTGGTTATGGGGGGTGAGTTTTCTATTATTTTGAGGATATGCCTATCTTTGTATCATTTCCCATGCAGCTGAGCTCTCTTTCCGTCTTCCCCTTGCAGGATTATGAGTTGGCTATCAACCAGGTGGTAACATAATATTGTTGGCCTTTGGGATGTGGAAGTGGTGAGTATGGCACTGATTGATTATGCTTGTTGCTTTGCTGTCTTCTTTTCAATCCACCTCAACTGACCTATTGGTTTGATGCTTGTAGCGTGCTCGTGAAAAGGAGTCGCATCATTGCTCGGTAGATTGTCCCAATCATGGTCTCGAGTGGGGGATGTGTTGACCTATCAGAGTACCTCGCACCGGTGAAGGAGGACTAAGGGCACCGATTAGGAGCAGCTCATTTTTTCTTTCCTGCTTTTATAAACATTTAGGACTTTTGAGAATTCTTCTTTTATTTTTGGGAATTAATTGTAATGGATAATTGAACACATTTTGGATGATTTGGATTGAAAGTTATTGCTTTCCCCTTCTGTGTTATGTCTCCTTCTGGATGTGACAGGCTTGATTATCTACAAGATGGGATTTGAATTGGGAAAATGGCCCTTGGGTTGTGTATTTGGTTTAAAAAAAAAGGCCAAACCCTGTATGTTTATGCGGATGGTACCTGAAAGAAAACCATGCAGATAGGTGTTAAGACCTGAAAAGTACCACTTTTCACCCCTTAACTTAATCTATGTTAGACCCTTAATCATTTAATAAAAGTGTTTTAAGCCTCTTCTGTAGGTACTGAACAGCAGCTGTAATAAGGCCTTAATCCTGCTAAGGGGCCGACTTTTGCCCCAGAAGTCTCTCAAAAGAAGGAAAGCTGGATCCAGACTAGAAATTGACTGTATAAAGGCAAAGCACAACAGCAACAGAGCAAGAAATGAGCCTCGCACAGTTGTCGCAAGGTTCAAAGGACCCAGGAAGTAAGCCTCGTGCAGTCCTCACGAGTTTCCCAAGACTTCATACCAAGTGTCCGCGCTGTTCTCTCGCAGTTCAGTGACAGAGGGGCTTCAGAATCATGACTCGTGCAGCTCTCACGAAGCTCAAGCACTTAAATGCTCATGCAGTCTCGCATAGCTCAAGAAAGCAGCACTCAAAACCTCGCACAGTTCACTCAAATCAACTGAGGAAAGAGAGCTCCAGGTATTCTACGCGCAGCTATCGCGCAGTGGCCGCGGGATACAAAATTACAGAAAAACTTATCGTGCAGTTCATAGGCCAATGCACATCACGCCCTCGCAAGGATCCTCATGAAGATCCATTGAGGAACAAACTGCTCGCACGATCCCCGCACCATTCAGAAGGAAAGTGCAATCCTGCGAAGACAAGAGCAATCCAGTGAGGATTCAATGCTCTATCGCGTGACTACTTAAGCTGCAAACTAAGACAACCCCGCAACGGCTAGAGTTTCAAGTTAATCCAATCTCATGAAGATCGTGCTACCACGCGACAGCCTTGAAACCAGTGCTACCTGGCGAGGCTCTAGACTCTAACTCTCCCTCACTTCTGCAGAGGACATTCTGGGAACTTCTAGCAAGTAGGGCATGCACTCCAACGCTCCAATTTCTGTACACTCACCCCGAGGCATCCAAGGAATAGTATCAAGCCATGTGGCATCATTAAAATTAGGGTTTCCTAACCCTAATGCGCCGCCAAACTGACTGCTATATAAACCTAAGCCTGGTTTAGGTTTAGGGGACCCCTCTTAGAATAGAATTTTTGTTTATCTTCTTCTTGCAGTAGCTGTAGACCTCTAGTAAGGTTTAGGTAGATTTCTTTTTACTTTTTCTTCTCTCCATAGCCTAGCACTTGCTGGCTATGCCTCTGTTTGCTTATTTGGTTTAGAATTAATGGAATTTCATGATTGGGTGTTTTACATGTATGGGATTGAAGTTTGTGATTAAGTTGTTCTGTACAAGGCTGCGGCCATGTGATCCTCCATTGATAGGTTGTATTCTGAGCAATGGAGGACTATTTTTAAAGGCCTATTTTGATCCAAGTGACCTGTGTGTCTGGCCTAACATGCTCCCATACAAGCCTAGCCCCACCACAGGATCCACTAGATCCGAAATCCCCATGGGAGCCTGAGCTTGTAGCCTTGTGAACATGGTGGTGATAGCAGTGTTCTTATTCTGTTTTGGTCCTCTGTGAGGAGGATAGTCCCTGGGATAGTTTGTGACCATTAAAGTGGACAGGTTATAGCCTTAGGGTGAGGCCAATTCACAGATCCAAGATAGATTCTTCTTCTCTACACTTGTGCTTGTAGCCCGGTGAGAGATTATGCAGAGACAAACTCCCTTGTATTTGTATAGACCCACCATCAGATGGCAGATCTGGTTTGGTCATAGAGATTGTAGGCTTGTGACTGGATCACTGCAGTCTTTCTACAGCAGTGGATAGCTAGACCTAAGGCTGTACTCAAACCCTTGCTGGTTCTATGTGTCTAGGCTAACATGCTCCCATACAGGCCTAGCCCCACACATAGCACTTTAGAGGTTGAGGTTCCCTATGGATTCTTGTGCTTGTAGCCTGGATGAAGTAGTGCTTACGATGATAGACTTGTTCTGACCCATCTTTGGACTGTGGTTTCGCAATTGTTTAGTCTGTGACCATTTAAGTGGACAAGTTATAGCCATAAAGGGATTGGATCATGGCACATAGTTGAGTTGGATTCTTTCTCCTAAGTGGTGATAATGTAGCCATTGGAAAGGACTTCTATAGCAGCAGATCTAAATTTGAGTCATAAAACCCATCAGATCTGAACCTAATAGCATACTTCTCACCCTTTTATATTTATTTTCTCACACTCCATCCTTCTTCTCAACCCTTTCTGTAGTTAAATCATTAAATCATTAGATCTGTATTCAGATCTGGAGAGCCTACTACTGATGGCTCCCTTGGAGCTTTAGATCAACCTTCCCTGTGGGACAAACTCTTACTTATCAAAACTTACTACAACAGGCCCTGTATCTTGCAGGACTGTTCATATTTTAGGCTTGCTGCTCTGTCATTTTCAATCCACCTTTCATTCATTTTCATTCACCCCATTCTTATCACTGCCTCCAATAAAGTCAGTAGCAAGCACATAAAATAGCCCAACAATAGGTTAGATGGCGAAATTTGATATCCCAACACGTAACCTGGGGTGTTTTGTATGAGAAAAAGAAAGTGTATGTGGGCTGGTTAAGGATCGGTAACGAAAATAAACTCCCCAAATTTCTTCTGAAATGGCCTAGCGTGTATAATATACACGCTAGGCATTTTCTAGGGACATTTTGGCTTAGCATGTGTAATATACACGCTAGAAAAAATCTGAAAGATTTTGAACTAGCGTGTGTATTACACACACTAAGTATTTTTTGGATAGTGTGGGGTCTTTAAGACCCGAGAATGCCCCTTTTTTAATTATTTCTAGTTCGATTTTGGATTTTTATTGCCATTTTTTCTTTTCTATTTCCTGAGGATGGGTCCATCGTCCTACATTTAATTGTGATTTCTCAAAACATCTTTTTATGATCATGGACCCACTTTTCGACCCTGCCTATTTTGGCGGGTCCGAGACTTTTACACTTCCTTCTTTGTGGGCGCAGGGCCCAGTTTTTTGAAGAAATGGCTCGACATTATGGATGAAAGTGAACTTTCAGGTTTGGATCAACTTGGGCTGGCCCGTCTCTCATCTTTCCTGGATATTCCTTTGCTTTGGGACTTCCTTTATGTGGTGGATGCTCATTGGGATATGGATACCCATGTCTTATGCTTTGGGAACCATGAGCTAACTCCCACTCTTAAAGAACTCTCCAACCTATCTGGTTTGAAGCTACATAGAGGTTTTGCCAGGATTGTGCCGAAACCAGGTTATGCTAAAGCCGCCCAGACGACTTTGGGTTTGAAGAAAGATGATTATGAGAAAAGATTTGTCGATGGGCCCACCAAGTGTTCGATGAAATTCCTGAGAGCTTTTTGGAGATGAAAGCTTGCGAAAAATGCCCATTAGAAACATTCATAATGTAAAAGCTTTCACTCTTTGCCTTCTCTCAGAGGTCCTTTTCTACACTGGGGGGGAGAGCTTCTCTCTTGCACTTTGCGATATGCTAACGGAACTTGAGGAGGGTTGCTCTGTGATGCGTATGGTACTAGCAGAGCTTTACCGCTGTCTCAACACTTTTGCTTTGGGCAAGGCCAATGCTTCAAGGGATGCCCCGTTCTACTCCAGGTTTGCCTTGGGGAGCATGTTGCCATTTTGCAGCCAATGCCACACTTATATGTGGTTCGTGGAGAGGCGACTCGCTGCTTTTTGGGTCAATGTCATAAGTTGCCACGAGGGAATATGAGGGAGTTGAAATTTTGGCTGGCTGAGGTTGAGCTGGTGTGGAGGCTTCCATGGTTGGATAGGACCTTCCCAGTAGTTCGATCTAGAGATCATGAGGGCATCACCCTTCTTGGCTTGGCTGGTAGCACCCTTTATTTTCCTTCTCTGGTACTGTGCCAGTTTGGTTATGTTCAGCAGGTGCCCTGCTCGGAGAGACCTCCCCTGTGCGAATTGATCTTCTCTTGGGGTTCCTCTAGGGACTTGGATAGGTTAGCCACTCTTTGGGAGACACGTCAGTCGATGCATATGTGCGCCTTGGAGCAAGGGGATTCTCTTTTAACTTCTCCGAGATATGAGGCTTGGCTGCTATCTGAGAGGCCTTCTATCCGTTGCGTGGATCAGGTGGAGAGTAGTGGTGCAGAGGGGCCTTGGTTGAGGAAGGAGTCAACACATCTGGCACAAATTGAGCTACTGGTAGATAAGAAACGGGCCCTGCACGAATGTTTAGAGAAACACAAGGTCAGAGTAGATGTCACAGAAGAAAGAGCTGGTTTTGCAAAGTGTGAGGTCCTTGATCTGAAAGGAGCCCTGAATGATGCTCTTGGTGCTACTGATGCTTCCCGAAAGTGGTATAAGAGCTTTCATGATCACTGGATGACAGAACGGGATGCTCAGGAGGATGTTGTACGCGCCGAGATTCATGCTTTGAAGTGCGAGTTGCATTGTTGACCTAGACCTGTACATATCTTTTGCATAGATCAAACCACCACCGGGAGGGGCATAAGAACCCCTATTAGATTTTTTGGGGTATATATATTTTCTTCATATTTTTATTCCTTTTCAATTTTGTAAAAGGGTAAGCAAGGCATCACACCGATTATATTTTTGAGATGTGGTGTAAGTGCAGTATAAATATGTAAATGAAAAAGGGAAATCTATTATCTTACATAAATTATATCTTTCTTTGCTTTTGTAAATGGGAGAAATTGGGTATTATGCCGATCACCCTTTTGGGATGTTGTGCACATAGTACGGGGATGAAAATGGGAAAGGAAAATTTATTATCTTTTATAAGTGTGGTCCTCTCCATTCTCCGTAAAGGGAGACACCGATCATCAAACCGATCATCTCAGGGTTTGGTGTGCATAGTGTCGACCTAGAAATGGGAAGGGAAATTTATTATCTTTTACAAATGTGGTCCTCTCCTTTATCCGTAAAGGGAAACACTGGTCATCAAACCGATTATCTCGAGGTCGGGTGTGCACAGTGTTGGCCTAAAAATGGGAAAGGGAAATTTATTATCTTTTACAAATGTAGTCTTCTCAATTCCTTTGTTTGATGCCTTAACAATGAGACGAAGTCACGGGTCCCATTCTGAGCATGGTCGAACCTGTTCATGCGGTAGGACCCAAGTGAGGTTCAGCAACTTTCACCAAGGTTGAAACATCCATTCCCTTAGATTGAGTCGACCCTTTATCCTTACCTCGGGTCATACATTTGACGGTGCGGTCCAAAGATATCCCTGTCCAAGATCCAATTTGAACTAACATAAGTGGCCTAGAGCTTGAAATCATAACCAATAGAGTAACCGACTTCCTCTCTTTCCTTTGAACATTCTTACTCACAGTGCCCAAGATGGGTTTTCGTCATGCCCGTCGTTGCCCTCTTTTTACCCGTAGCACCCTTTCAGGTTTTCACTATGTCCATGGGTTTGCATTTTTACCCCAAGTGCCTTTTTAGGTTTAAACCTAGTCTGTACAAGCTCATTGTTTTTACCTATGGTGCCCTTTTGGGTTTTCACCATGTCCATTTTTCTCTGAGCTTGTATTTGTTCTTTATCTTTTTCAAATTCAAGGACCACGACATGGACGTTGATTCCGTCATAGCTGACTGGATGGAGTTCCTCGTTGTCTTGCAGCTTGGCTCGTGCTAACTCAAAGGATACTGTGACTGCTCATAGACCTTAAAGAAGGCTTTCTTCAGGGATGTATCTTGGCCATGGGTTTGAAAGGGATAGGTTAGGAATTTTGAAGGTATTCTCGGGTTAAAAGGTGTCTTTGATGGGGTTTCAGTTGTCGTAATACACTTCTTCCTTGGAGAATTTTGACTATACATGCTATTCTTCTTCTTTTCTATTTTTTATTCTTTTTGCTTTTTTCAGACATACTCTTTTTGGGATTTTGCTTTTTTGATTTTTGGATTTGATGGTAACTCTTTTTCTCCTTTTTTGTTTGGTATACACGCTTTTTCTGTCTTCTTTTCTGGAGAGGGGTTTATAAAAGAAAGGATCATAGCTCAATAGGTGTAGCTAAGGGTATGAATGTTCAGGGACACTTTTTGGCTACTTGGCTTTGAAATGATAGCCTCATTTATGTAGTCCTTAAGTAGTCACGTATCCATCTTACCAATACTTACCTTACCGCAGAGACTAAGAGTACAATTGGTGTACGTATCCAACATTGACGGGCTCCGGAAAGTGATCTCCATCCATGGTGGTAAGACGGAGAGTGTATCCAGGGAGTACTTCTCAGATGATGAAGGGTCCTTCCCAGTTGGGCTTGAATTTTCCTCTCGGATCGGCATGGAGAGATGGGAAGATCTTCTTGAGCATTGTGTCACCCACTTTTAAATCTCGGATACGAACATGTTTGATTTAAGCACGTACGATCCTTCTCTGATAGGCCTGGGTGTGACACAAGGCCAAGAGCCTTTTCTCATCTAGTAGGTTCAGTTGCTCAAAATGGGACCTCTCCTTCTCGGCCTCAGGTAGATCAGATTCGATGAGGATGCAAAGTGAAGATACCACAACCTCAACTGGCAGTACTACCTCGGTTTCATACACAAGGGAGAATGGTGTTGCTCCTATAGTAGTACGGATCGACGTTCGGTAGGCCCATAGCACGAATGGTAACATCTCGCTCCAATTGCAATACGTGATGACCATCTTCTCATTGTTAGCAGCTTCTATGGCTTTTTTGGTTTACAACCAATATGGTGATGAGCGATGATGCTTCATTTTATATTGCTCACAGAAATGTGCTTGTTCACGAAGTTGGTGTCGTTGTCCGTGTGATGTCCTTGGGTACACCGAATCGACAAACAATATTATTGTTATTGAATTTCTCGACATGATTGGCCATGATGATCATGTGGGAGGCCGCCTATACCCATTTCATGAAGTACTCAATGGTGACGAGAATGAACTAGTGCCCGTGAGATGCTTCCGGATTGACTTTTCCAACGACGTCGAGACCCCATGTAGCAAATGGCCAAGGAGTGGTCATGCTGTTTAGATCTGTGGCCAGGGTGTGTATCAGACTGGAGTGCTCTTTGCATTTGTAGCACTTTTGAACATGCTTGCAACAATTTGCTTCCATGGTGGACCAGAAATATCCTTGTCGTAGGATCTTTTTGGTGAGCATGTGTCCATTAACATGGGCCCCACATACTCCCTTGTGGATCTCTTTCATGACGTTCGCAGCTTCACTCTCTATTAGACATCGAAGAAGGATATTATTATATGACCACTTGAAGAGGCACTTGTTATAGATGACATGGTTCGCCGCTAAACACTAGATGGTCCACCCATCCATTTTGGATGTACCTTCAGGGAAAGTTCGTGTTTCAAGGAAGTTCTTGATCTCTGAGAACCATTGTGGCTGATCATCTAACCTTGGGGATCCATCAATGTAGAGGCAAAAGGCCAACTCATTTCTCTGCTTGATCATGATCGGCTTTATCTCGACGCCATAGGGAATTTCTACCATTGATGCCAACATAGCAACTGCATCGGCAAAATGATTTCTTGTTCGCGGGACATAAGAGAAGGTAACATCACCGAAGCAAGCTATCAGATCTTCGAGGTGCTCGTGATATGAGATGAACTTCTCATCCTTTGTCTTCCAATCTCCATTTGTCTAGCATATGATTAACTGTGAGTCACCAAATACCCTAAGATGAGTTACGTTCAGGTCTAAGGCTGCATGTAGGTCGGCTGCGCAGGCCTCATATTCGGCCATGTTGTTAGTGCAGGGGAAATTGAGTTTGTTGGAAACTGGTATGTGAGATCCTTTTGGCGAGATCAAAATGGCACCAACTCCCTGGCCTTCGGCATTTGATGCCCCATCAAAGTGCATTACCCAAGACTCTTCTATTTCTTTTGTATCATTTTATCATGAATAAGATGTTCTCATTAAGAAATTCAGTTCTCAAAGGCTTGTAATCAGGTAAAGGATTCTTGGCGAGATGATCAACAAGTGCTTGCCCCTGGATCTACTTCTGAGTTACATATGTGATCTTGAATTCAAATAGGAGAAGTTGCCAACGTGTAGTTCGACCAGTGAGAGCTGACTTTTAAACAAGTAATTCAACGAATCCGTTCGTGCTAGTAAGAGAATGGCTTGGGATAGCAAGTAGTGACTGAGCCTCTGTATAGCTCAAACGAGAGCTAGGCATGCTTTCTCCAGATGAGAATAGCGCATCTCGTAGTCAGTAAATTTCTTGCTGTGATAGTAGATGGCCTGCTCTCTTCTTCCTATCTCATCATGTTGCCCTAGGAAACATCCCATCGAAACTTCCGTTGTTGAGAGATACATTAAGAGTGGTCTCCCAGACTCGGATGGCACCAAAATCAAAGAATTGAGAAGGTAACTCTTTATTTTATCGAATGCTACTTGACAATCCCCGTTCCATTCAACGGGCGAATCTTTTCTTAGTAACTTGAAGATCGGCGTAAAGAAAGGAGTTAGCTTTGCAATGAATCGACTGATGTACTGTATTCTGCCTAAGAAACCTCTGACTTCTTTCTTGATAGATGGCGGTGGCCTTTCAACGATGGCTTTAAGTTTGATCGGGTCAACCTCGATGCCTCTTCTGCTGATGATGAAACCAAGGAGTTTTCCTAACAAGGTGCCAAATGCACACTTTTGAGGGTTCAGATGGAGCCTATATTTCCTCAATCTCTCAAACAGCCTGGGAAGGTTTATCAAATCGTCACTTCTCTCTAGTGACTTGGGGATCATGTCGTCAACGTACACCTCAATTTCTAGGTGCATCATATCGAGGAAGAGTGCAGTCATCGCTCTCTGTTTGTTACCCCAGCATTCTTCAATCCAAATGGCTTGACTAGGTAATAGAAAGTTCCACATGGAGTGATGAACGCTATTTTTTCTCGATCCACCTCTGCCATCTTGATCTGATTATATCTAGAGAATCTGTATATAAATGAGAGCATCCCATGTCTTGTAGTGTGATCGACCAAGATGTCGATGTGGGGCAATGGGAAGTCATCTTTCGGGCTCGCCTTTTTTAGGTTTCTAAAGTCGATGCACATGTGAACCTTTCCATCTTTCTTTGGTACTAGGACGATATTAGCTAGCAACTGCGGGTACTTGGAGACCATGAGAAATTCCACATCATACTATTTGATAACTTCATCTTTCACTTTCACCATCTACTTTGGTCGGAGATGTCTTAACTTCTGCTTGACCGGTCTAACATCTTGATATAGTGGCAGCTCATTCTCGACCAAATTGATGTCCAAACCAGGCATATCTTCATATGGCCATGTGAAGACATCTTGGTATGAATGAAGGAAATTAATCATGCTTTTTCTTTCCTTGGGAGACAATGACATCCCAATCTTAGTGATTCTGAGAATCTCCTCGATCCTTAGGTTGACGTCATCTTCTTCTTGAACAATTGGTGTAGGGCCATTCTCAAAATCGGCAAATCGGTCAAGGAGGTCATTAGGGAACACGAATGTTCTCCGGATGTGAGGTCGTGGATGAGGTTCATCTTTCAGGTCTATTCCCTGGGCTTTTGAAATAGCAAGGGTTCGGGCCTTTTCCTTGGCCTCTCGGACTTCTTCTTCGGTAGGCCTATAGCCTAGACCGAATCTAACCCACTGTCCACCTCTGGTTTTCACTGGGTCCTTCCATCCCTATAATTGATGTTCCAATCCTTTACCTTTTTGATAGCCCCATTTATGAAGTATGGCTACAGCTGTAACCATTCCACCACTAGTTTTCAAAGTGATTCTCTTGAGGGGTTCAGGGATTACCGTTGATACATCGCCATGGAGGTCTATGTCTTAGGCCATGTACTGCACATTTAATACTTTGGGGTTCTCAATGTTGTGGGTAGCTTGGTCTTTCCTCCTGTCCTTCACCCAGAATGGTGACAATTTTCTGTTATGATACAAATCTTAGTTTTTGGTGTAGGGTGGAAGGTATTGCCCTGACCTCGAGTAACCAAGGGCGTCGTAATAGCAGATTTAATGTCCATAACTTGGAAGGGTATGAAAAAGGTCATTGGCCCGATGACGAGCTATTATTCACTAAAAAGTACCACTTTTCACCTCTTAACTTAGCCTTTGCTGGACCTTGAAGGAGACTAATAACCATTTGTTAAGTGTGTTTTATAGTTAGCAATAAAATGTGTAGCTTAATACAAACTCCTTGCTTTTTGGCCCAAAAGAGAGAGAATACACTCAAAGATGACTGCTGATCACCATTGACCAAAGTCTAGCAGATGAATGAAAGTAGTTGAGAAGGGAGGAGACTGCAACAACAGCAAGTGCGATGCACCAGAGTAGCAAAAGATAGACCTCGCAGAGTTGAGGAGCTTCCTCACGAAGCTAAAGATGCAGTGGAAGAGGCCCTCGCACAGAAATGCCATGCAGTTAGAAGGACAACTATAATGACCTCATGAAGATCTCACAGGTTAAAGTCCCCAGAATCTGTGGTCGCGAAGCTCTCACAGATATCAAGCCTCAAAGTAGCCGCGCGAAGAACACAGCAAGTCCATATATACACTGAACAAAAGGTCACCTCGCGGAGTTCTCGGGTAGCCCTGGAAGAGTGAGATGCCCAGAATTCTCTTCACACAGATCTCGTGCACTCTAAAGCCTTAGCATTGACTACGCGAGCGCAGGAGTATAATTGCACGAGTACTTAGCGAGAGAGAGAGCTTCTAAAGCTCAACTGAGCGAAAAATCTTGGCGCTCCAAATCATCTCCACGATAGCATTGTAGTGCTAGCGAACTATGCGATCAAATGAAGAGCTAACACATGAGCAAGCACTTCCCACCAGCCAAAGGCAACTCCGCAAAGGCAAAGCAGTTGCGCGAATGAGCTAAAAGCAGATACTAGCCCCGCGAAGCACAAGCTCTCCACTTCTCAGTTTTAACTCAAGGACCTTTTAGAAACTTCCCAAGGCTAGGGCACACCTCCCGAGGCATGGATTTCGAGTCACATATCTCTAGGTATCCAAGGGTTGAAACAGTGCCACGTATGTTAGAAAAATTAGGGTTAATCTCTTCAAAGTCAAAGCCTTATGGACAGAGTATATAAGTTGTACTTAGAGCTGATTATTTTCATCTTTCCTTTATCCTCGGTCGGCTGAGAACTCCAACAGGCTAGGGTTAGGGTTTGATCATGCCTTTTTTCTTATTTTTCTTCTCTCTTAGCCCAACACTTGCTGGCTAACCCCCTTGTAAACAGCTAGGTTTAGTTTCATTTCAGTTTATAATAGGTTTTTGCTATACATTGGGATTGTGGATGAGCAGTTGTGTACAGGTTGTAGCCTAGAGACAATTCATTGTAAGTTTTATGTTCACTAATGGATTGCCGTTTTAATGCTTAATCAAATCTAAAGATCTTATGGTTTCCTTATTTGTCTATAGGATCCATGTATTTGGGACTAGCCCATTCAGTTTCTCGTAGGTCTATTGTTTACCATCTAATTTTCCTTGGTTTGATAGCCACATGGAAAGCAATGTTGAATCTGTAGCGAGCTCCAGGGAGCTCGGATTCTTGTGGACCATGGTTGTTGCAGCAGTTTTCATGTTCTTTCTCAGGCCTCTATGGGATGGACAGACCAACGGGATACCTTGTGACCATTCAAGTAGACAGAGTATAGCCCTAAGGTTGTGTCCATTCACATGTTTGCGAAGGATTCTTCTCCCATGCACATGAGCTGCTAGAGCCTTGTGAGGAGGTTTGTACAGGAACTGGCTCCCCTCTGTTTTACCTAGCTGACATCAGATGTTAGATCTGATCTCTTTGTATTAATTGTAGCTTGAGGTTGAGTCATTGCAAGCCATTTGTAGCAATGACTAGTTGAATCTAAAGGCTCTTTCAACCTGTTGCATGGTCCTTTTTGTGGGTACTAGTGAGCAGTTGGCCTTAGCAAAACACTTAGGATCTTATGGGTTAGAATACTGTTGAGAACTGGAAAATACCATTTTTCACCCCTTAATCTGGGCCTTGATAGACCCTTGAGAGAACTAAATAAGTGTTTTAAGTGCCTATGTTGCAGCTAACAATAAAGACAGGCCTAACCATAAAAGCAGCTTAAAAGTTCCAAAAAGATGACAATCCATGTCAGTCCAAAGAAAGGAAGTGAAGAAACAACCTCATCAGCTGTTGAAAGGTCTAAAGCAAAGAGGCAAAGACCTGTAGGTGAAGCAGGGAATAATTCGAACAGAGAAATGCACTACAGAGTTCTTTTCGCAAAGAACCTGCACTTTTCGTAAAGAACCTTGAACTTTGCGAAAAGGACTAAAACTCCAGGCATAGCTTTCGAAGAGCATCTGAACTCCTCGAAGAGAAGATTGAACTTTGCGAAAAGGTCCCCAAGCTTTGCGAATAGATCTCTAGAAGTTACAGTTCTTTTCGAAAAGGTCTCCAATCTGTGCGAAAAGAGCTTCAGAAGTCACAGCACTTTGCGAAAAGACCCTTAAGCTCTGCGAAAAGGTATTCTGGAGATTCGTCGCTTTAACAAGGGTAATTCAGTAATCTGTTGCACGCGTCCCAATGTGTTTTAAAACCCAAGGACATTCCGGAAGATTCTGAGCACGAACCAAAGGCATATTCCACCCCATGTGAACACCCAAAGATGAAACTACTTGGCGGGAACTTCTAGAAGCTCAAACAGATTTTTGAATTTCATAACAGAATTGATGCCTTTGTTTCCTGATTGGTTGAACCAGATCAAGCATTTCTGATTGACCAGAATAGATCTGGATCCTGGTGCTCGACTCCTATTGGTTGATACAGATCTATCCAATTCTGATTGGTTGATACACATATGAGCTGGCTTAGGGAAAACTATAAATAGACGAACCATTTGCCCAATTTGGGTATCCAGATTTTGAGTTTCATTCCTATTCCCCCATTTCCAAACCAGATAGTTTGTCTATAATCCCTGTAATAGCTTCACTTTGACTTGCAATTGAGAGCTGTGAGACATTTCTGTAATTCAAAAGAGAGTTGTATTCAAGACTACAAATCTGAGAGTCGTTTAAAATTTGGTGGATTTTAAAAGGTTGCTGTAAACTATGCATTCTCCATTGGACTCATGTCAAGGGTTCCCTCTGATCTCCTCGGTACATTAGACTCCTTTAGATTCATTGTTTTGCATGCAATTTCCCTTGATTCATTAATCCTGTGAGAATTAGTGTTGGTAACCTAATCTCTCACGGCATTTGTAGTGATGCTTCTTGTTCTAAACTAAGGATTTGGATTAAAGACTATTGGATGGTTTGTGGCCATTAAAGTGGACAGACCATAGCCATAAGTGTAAGCCTAATCCTTGAATTAGATTTATCTCTCTTACATCTGTGCTTGTAGCCAGATGAAGATTGGATCACCTCTGCTGAGCTGCAGTTATTCTCATTAGATTTCAAAGACCAAATCAGATTTAGATATTACTTCTCCATCTTTGATTCAATCACTCCCCCAACTCGGATCTGGATCATTTAGTTTAAATCTTTACTTTTATCATTTAGTTAACGTGACAAATTCAACCTCCCATCTTATGTGCTTTGTAGATAGGATAAGAGGCCAGATCTGGTAGCTCAGATCTGGAGGTTTATCTTAAATTTTAAATCAATTCCCTGTGGACGATCTTTTACTCACTTACATTTAAAACTTGCTACAATTGGCCCTGATCTTGCAGGCTAATTCTCTTCTAACTGTGTTGATATTTCTTTAATTTCTTATATAGTCTAGAGCCACTGTAATTTGGCAACTTTAAAACTGTTTTCAAAACACACATAAATCAAGCACACTAAGAGACAACAACAAGTTTTTGGCGCCGTTGCCGGGGAATAGATTTTAAAATTGGTAGACCTAAGTTTTTCAATTTTGTAGATTTAATTTTCATTTTAATTTTTTGCTTTAAACCTGCACTTTGCATTCCAAGTGCTTGATTAAATGTCTCTGATTTTGTATAGAAAACTGCTTTTTCTTTATGCAGAATTTTTTTTATTTTTCTGAGTTTTTATTCTTTGCCTTCTAGTTATTTGAATAAATGTTGCTACCACTTTTTTGTCTTTTTGTCAAATTTGGGGCAGGAGCCTGAGTTTTTCTTTTTATTTTTGTCAATATACTTGAATAAGGTACTGCTGCAATTTTTGGATTTTTGCAGATCTGAAGCAGCCGTCCAACAAGGAGCATCTGGACCAAAGCTGGAGCAGATCTGCTTGAGTTTGCATCCCCTTCTCCTTTGCATTCATTTTCTATTTTTAAATTCTTGAGAACCAGCAGTTCTGCTGTGTTTAATGTTTGTTTTGATTATAATTTCTGCTGTCTTTTAGGCATGCTGATTTTTTTAAAACAAAAAAAAAAAAAAAAAACAAAAAACTAAATACAAAATAAAAGAAAATGAAAACACAAATAGAAAATATCTGAGTTGTTTCTCATTATTTTCAGCAGTAGTAAATAAGGGCTCCTGTTGAGCCCGGGCTGATCCAAAACAAGTAAAAAAAAAAAAAAAAAAATTATAAAACAAATATATATATATATATATATAGATATCTTCCGGATGGGCTGTTTTTCTCCATTTGCATCCACTTTTCCCATCTGGACCTGCTGAGATCATTTTTTCTTTTTTAGGAATCATGTAGGATAATGAGTAGTGAATCATAGGCTGTTTTGAATATTCAATGGACCCACTGATTTTATTTTCCTTCGAGATTTCTTCATCATAAATGGGTCTCAGCTATGTGTGAACCCTGTTTTTAATATGTGCTCCCATGCTTCATTATTCTTTTTTATTCATACACATCATCAACAAAGGGGTTAGTCTTATGAATCTTGCTTTTCACTGTATTCCTGCTAATCATTTTTATAATCACTTAGATTCATAAGTATCTCAGGCTTTTGGGTTTGTTTCTTTGGGCTTAGGATGTATCATTTGGCATTAGATTTTCTGTTTTAGGAATTTTAGTTTCAAATTCTGTTTTTAGATCGTTGATTTTTTTTCTTTCTTAGGTTAATGTGTCCTCGTTTTACTGATTTCCGTCATTTTTCTGTGAGTATAGGTAGTTTCTAACTTTGTTTCCCTATTTGGCATTCACAAATTCTGTTTTTGTATCAACACATTTCTTTTTCTTTTTTAACTTTGTATTCAGTCCCTTACCTTGCTTTTACTGTTTCTCTGTTATTAGCATTAGTTTCCTTCCATTTGCTTTGCAGTTCTTTTATTTTTCTGATCATATATTCAGTTTTTATATTTTATTTTGTAGCAGTTCTAGCTTAGTTTTGTTATTTTTCTGTTTTATCAGTAATTTCCTATATTTATATAACATTTTTTTTCCCTTTTCCTGCTCATATATTCAGTGTTATTTTCTTTATTTTCTTTTTTATATTTGCAAAATTTTTCGCTTAGTTTTCCTTTCTTCTTTTATCTTTCGCCTCAGTGTCTAGAACATTGAGGACAATGTTCATCTTAGGTTTGGGGGTATGGCAGGTATGCCAATAAAATAAGTTAATGCTTGATGCAGCTTATGATCAGCAGAATTTTTGATCAGCAAAATTTTTGAAAATGAAGTAATCTCACACCTATTTTTTTTTGAAAAATGAGGAAGTTAAAACTTTTTAAAATTAATTTCTAGTGTAATTCTAATACTTTCATGAAGTGAATGCCAGAAAATTTCCAAAAGAAAATTGATGTTTTAGTAAACCTAAAAAGAGAGAAACCAGTGATGATATACCTCAGGAATTAGATAGAAAACCACACCCAGTGAGATTTGGACCTGAAATGTATTCTTTGGAGGTATAAATTGGCAGTTTTTTTTGCTCTAGGGACTGTTTGAACCGGCTTGTTATCACTAGAAGTTACACATATCCAAGTTAAAATATCTTGACAGCAATCATGATATTAAAGACATGATGTAAGGCCTCCTTTTGGACAGTTTGAACTTCAAAAAGCCCAACCTTTTGAAACTGCCCTTGATACACACCAATTGAGCTTTATAAATCCAAGATTTCTTTGAAACCTTATCAACCTCATTTAGCCTAACCCTCACTCTGAGAATTCAGAAGGTAAAGGAAAGAAAGCTGAAGAAAGGTGAGTTGGGTAATAGTTTGGTAAAAGAAAAAGAAAAATAATTGAAGGCAATGATGTATCAGCAGAAGAAATGTGGCATTCTAGTCAATGTTGATTTGAGAAAAAAAAAAAAAAAAAAAAAAAAGAAAAGGAGAAGGTATTTCATTGGAAGTTTGAAAAAGAAAGAGTAAAAGATGGCCACTTTGGCTCTGAAAATTCAAAGAAGAAGATGAAATTGTGCTGAATTGAAGAAGGTGTATCTATCACCTCCTTACCTTGACTGACTTCTCAATTTTGAACTCCATTCCACCCTTTTATTCTTGATAAATTTCACCCATAAGCCACATTACAACCCAAGATTAAAGTCCTTACTGATCAATGATGGATTGAGCTGTCACATGGAGATAAGGATTTGTGTAATCTATGGTGAAAAAAGTAGTAAATTCAGAACTGAAAAGCAATGCCTATGCTCCTGCTTACATTCCTATTTGAGGACTGTAATTGCTCTTGAGCTGTGTGAAATAGTGCAACCCTCATATTTGCATGGTGAGTGAAAACCTTGGTGAGAGTTGAGTTTGAAATCAAATTATTTGAGATAACATCAAAACTGAATTTTCAAATAGAAGGCAAGCTTTTCGTTAATTTTTCTTGTAAAAACTTTTTGACACTAACTGAGTGAATGGTAAAGGAATTACAGCAGAATTTTAGTTTTGAACTGATGTTTTCTTGAAAATCTTCTTACAACCTGACTGATGCAGGTGTGAATAATCTGATTGGATGAAAGTTTGCTTTAACAGAACTGCATTGATCTTAACTGATTTATTGGAGAAGTTTGTGGGTACCTTCACTGAAAACCCTCAGGAGACATCACTCCTCCACTAGGGATCGCCTAGGGGTTTAAAAGGCTTGTTGCATATGCTAAATGCAATTGTGCTCCCTACAAAAATGGCTCTTCATTCTATTTTTAAATTTTGTCTTTGCTCAGGGACTAGCAAAGCTTAGGTTTGGGGGTGTGTTGAGAACTGGAAAATACCATTTTTCACCCCTTAATCTGGGCCTTGATAGACCCTTGAGAGAACTAAATAAGTGTTTTAAGTGCCTATGTTGCAGCTAACAATAAAGACAGGCTTAACCATAAAAGCAGCTTAAAAGTGCCAAAAAGATGACAATCCATGTCAGTCCAAAGAAAGGAAGTGAAGAAACAACCTCATCAGCTGTTGAAAGGTCTAAAGTAAAGAGGCAAAGACCTGTAGGCGAAGCAGGGAACAATTCGAACATAGAAATGCACTACAGAGTTCTTTTCGCCAAGAACCTGCACTTTTCCTAAAGAACCTTGAACTCTGCTAAAAGGACTAAAACTCCAGGCATAGCTTTCGAAGAGCATCTGAACTCCTCGAAGAGAAGATTGAACTTTGCAAAAAGGTCCCCAAGCTTTGCGAATAGATCTCCAGAAGTTACAGTTCTTTTCGAAAAGGTCTCCAATCTGTGCGAAAAGAACTTTAGAAGTCACAGCACTTTGCGAAAAGACCCTTAAGCTCTGCGAAAAGGTATTCTGGAGATTCGCCGCTTTAACAAGGGCAATTCAGTAATCTCTTGCATGCATCCCAATGCATTTTAAAACCCAAGGACATTCCGGAAGATTCGGAGCACGAACCAAAGGCATATTCCACCCCATGTGAACACCCAAAGATGAAACTACTTGGCGGGAACTTCTAGAAGCTCAAACAGATTTTTGAATTACATAACAGAATTATTGCCTCTGTTTCCTGATTGGCTGAACCAGATCAAGCATTTCTGATTGACCAGAATAGATCTGGATCCTGGTGCTCGACTCCTATTGGTTGATACAGATCTATCCAATTCTGATTGGTTGATACACATATGAGCTGGCTTAGGGAAAACTATAAATAGACGAACCATTTGCCCAATTTGGGTATCCAGATTTTGAGTTTCATTCCTATTCCCCCATTTCCAAACTAGATAGTTTGTCTGTAATCCCTGTAATAGCTTCACTTTGACTTGCAATTGAGAGCTGTGAGACATTTCTGTAATTCAAAAGAGAGTTGTATTCAAGACTACAAATCTGAGAGCTGTTTAAGCTGCGCTCTGTAATTGTAATGGTGGATTTTAAAAGGTTGCTGTAAACTATGCATTCTCCATTGGACTCATGTCAAGGGTTCCCTCTGATCTCCTCAGTACATTAGACTCCTTTAGATTCATTGCTTTGCATGCAATTTCCCTTGATTCATTAATCCTGTGAGAATTAGTGTTGGTAACCTAATCTCTCACGGCATTTGTAGTGATGCTTCTTGTTCTAAACTAAGGATTTGGATTAAAGACTATTGGATGGTTTGTGGCCATTAAAGTGGACAGACCATAGCCATAAGTGTAAGCCTAATCCTTGAATTAGATTTATCTCTCTTACATCTGTGCTTGTAGCCAGATGAAGATTGGATCACCTTGCAGCTTATTCTCATTAGATTTCAAAGACCAAATCAGATTTAGATATTACTTCTCCATCTTTGTTTCAATCACTCCCCCAACTCGGATCTGGATCATTTAGTTTAAATCTTTACTTTTATCATTTAGTTAACGTGACAAATTCAACCTCCCATCTTATGTGCTTTGTAGATAGGATAAGAGGCCAGATCTGGTAGCTCAGATCTGGAGGTTTATCTTAAATTTTAAATCAATTCCCTGTGGACGATCTTTTACTCACTTACATTTAAAACTTGCTACAATTGGCCCTGATCTTGCAGGCTAATTCTCTTCTAATTGTGCTGATATTTCTTTAATTTCTTATATAGTCTAGAGCCACTGTAATTTGGCAACTTTAAAACTATTTTCAAAACACACATAAATCAAGCACACTAAGAGACAACAACAAATACCTATGGATGTCAGCCATGTCTGTGCACAGATCTGGGGAGCTTGTAGCACTGGCATTACGTAGTGCTGTAATAGTATTCATGGCTTGATCTGGCCCAGTGGCTGGGGGAATGATCAGTCCACTCCCCTGGGTTATATTACTAATATCTATTTTAACTAATGGGATTTGATAGACTCTATCGGATACCCTGTGACCATTAGAGTGGACAGAGTATAGCCCTAAGACTGCCCCAAATGGCATGGGTTAAACCGAATATTTTTACCTTGTTGAGGCTTTTAATAGCGTCTCAGCAAGGAGCACTGTAGAGACTGATTAAATCTGAGTTTCATCATTGCTTTAACTCTAGCTTAACTTGCTTACTTCTCATAATATTTGTATGTTATTTTGGCACGCACTACCACCATCTTCCTCTTAACCCTTTCTTTAGGATAGGGCTATATTTTATTTCTCTATTTTTAAGATTAATTTAGTGTAGTCGTGACACCCAACTCCCTTTCTTTATGATTGTCAGATCTGGAGACCTACTATTATAGGCCATTTTGGGTTCTAGATCAATTTCTCTATGGGACAAACTCTTACTTATCAAAACATGCTAAAATGGACCCTGTATCTTGCAGGACTGTGTTTATTTCAAACTTGTTGTGCTGACCCATCTCCAATTCCCCACTCTTGATTTATTCTCTCCACTATTCTTAATAAAATAGCAACAAGAGCTCGAAAATAACCTATGTTTTTGGCGTCGTTGCTGAGGATATTGATCTCTTTAGTAGACCTGAGTTGCATAATTTAGACTAACCAATTCATTAAAGTTGTGCCTAATTTAGAATAAAAAATACTACTGATTCTTTATGGAATTTTACAGAAATGGATAGCAGAAGAAGGGAAAAGCTAAGTTGCAGCTGGAGTGTAGCTAGCTTCGTTTGCACTTCCTTCCCCTTAAATCTCAGTCCATTTATGTTTAACTTCCTGTTATTTGTTTAGTGTGAACTGCGTAGTTGTTAATTTTTACATGAGATTCTTTGTGTGTGCTTGTGAGTATTTTTTGTACTTACTGTGGGTGTTAGTTTATGCATGGTCGAAGGTCCTTAAACGCTGAGTTGGAACCTCTGAATCTAGAGGTTGAAAGGATCTTTAGACCTAGGCACACCACACAGGGCTTTACTATTAAGACTGAACCAGCTACTATGGCAGAGAGGTAGAGGACGTTGAAGGAATACAATGCACCTGGGGAGTACACCTCTCCCTTCTGCATTCAATTTCCCTCTGTTGAGGGGAACTATGAAATTAATCTTCCACCATCAGTATGCTGCCTTCATTTCATGAGCTGAGTAAAGAAGATCCCTACAAGCATATTGACCAATTTTTAGTACTTTGCACTACCTTCAACATTGCTGGCTTGGGGCCTGAGGCCGCTAAATTGAGGCTTTTTCCTTTCTCATTAAAGGAAAAAGCCAGCACATGGTTATCAAAGCTCCCAGCCAACAGCATATAGTCATGGAGTGACCTTCAAACCAAGTTCCTAGCAAAAATTTTCCCCATGAACAAAACAAGCCAGATGAGGACAAATATTCTGTCATTCACTCAATTCTCAACTGAGAGTTTTAATGAAGCTTGGGAAAGATTCCAGGAGATGTTAAAATAATGCCCCCACCACCAAATCCTAATGTGGTAGCTTGTTCAAGTATTTTATTAGGGAATTAATGCCAAGAGCAGGGATATGGTAGATGCTTCCTGTTGTGATAGCTACCTCCACAAGATAGCTGAGGTAGCATGGGAGTTGTTTGACATAATAGGAGAAAGTTCCATGCAGCAGGAGTCTCTGTCATGCAATGATAGTCAGATTCCAGCTAAAATGGTGAAAGAGGCCACCCTTAGAGGTGGAATATATGAAGTAATGGTGCAAGGTGATCTAGAGAGGAAGGTGGACAACCTGAGCTTGAAGTTTGATAAATTGATGAATGTGATGCAACCTCGGATGGTTGCACAGGTGGAGGAAGAATGTCTGTTATGCCAATCCCCCACATATTCTATTCATGATTGTCCATCTGCCAACCAGTTTCTAGATTTTATTTTGGAGCATGCCAATGATGCTCAAACTTTTGGGCAGCAGCCTGTTGGGTATTCTTCGAGGAACCACCCAAATCTGAGGTGGATACAAGACTTATATCCTCAACCCCAGCAGCAGCAAATGGTAGCTCCCTATAGACCCTAGCACCAGGTTAATCAAGGTTACCCATTAACGCAAAATTTCATGTTACCTGCCCCACAGTCTAACCAATTGGTCCTGCCCCCTCAACAGCCCAGATCCTCTTCATTTGAAGAGAAGATGCTGGCTTTAATGCAGAATTTGGGGAGCCTAGTGCACACTGTTAATTCTCATGGACAGAGCATCAAGAAAATTGAGGATCAGCTGGGTCAGATTTATAATGCTATGAATAAGAGGGAGGAAGGAAAATTGCCCAGTCAGTCCTTAACAAACTCGAAAGGTCAATTTATGATTAGTGATGCATCCTCTACTCAGGAGGAGGCAAGTGCTCAATGATCCAAATAATGACAATCAGTGTACCATATGTATGAAAATGCTATTTTTATTTATGTTCTTTGGAATTCTGTCAGTTGTGTTTTTAGTAAGTTGTTGAATTGTTTTTGTTGTGTCTGTGTGTACATTTTGTGAATGAATACTTGTGCAATGTGTGTCATCTGAGTTTGTTGAATGTTTAATAAAGAATGGTTGAGGTGCCCTTATTATAATTTGCATGAAGTTGAGCTGAAAAACTATTTTTAGGATTCTGCAATGTTGATGAATTGATGATTGAAAATGGACATATATTTTTGACGATTGAAATGAACTACATGTAAGAGTTTGTTGCTCAAGCACAATGGTGGGGTGCACAATAGCATGGATGCACTAACCAATGTGCTGCACTGAGCTAACATAGTAAAGATTGAGAAGAAATGTTATCTCGCTGAGCTGAAGAAATCTTAAATTTGCTGCGTGAACAACCACTGGGCTTCCTCGCATGCTAAGAGCATGAGCAAAAGCTATGAAAAATACCTCGCAAAGTTGCTCCTGCTCCGCGAACCAAATCTGCATGTGAAGCATGGCTTTAGTGTTGTTCTGTGCGAGAGTTACATGAGGTCACTTTCTGAAGTAGCAAAGAGCCTCGCGCACTAGCACCACTAAGTCAGCTCTGCTATTCTCAATGTGAGGCAATTTTCCCTTCAATGCACAGAACGTCTCACGGACTTAAAAGCCAACTGCGCAAAAATCCTACTCCGCGAGGACCTAGTGCCAACTGCGCGAACCGTGGGATTTGCTCTATAAACTCAGTGAAACCCCTCATTTTCTTCATTTCATCTATCTACCCTAGTTTTTGGCGCACTCAACAAGAGCTCCCAGTTCTTTCGTTCTTCTCTACCCCTTAAGCCACTCCACCTTAAGCATTTTCCTCTTACCATTTTGTCCCCTAGCACCATCCGGTCTCTTTGAACAAGGTTTGAGGGGATTTAAGTCATCGTGAACACATTAAGGTGGAACCCTAGCTCTTAAATGGTATGATCTCCATTTCCTCTCTGTGCTGTGATTGATTTGATTTTCAGAGAAAAGTAGGGTCATAATTTAGTGTTTCGGTGTTTACTCATTGTGAGATTGGTGAACCCTCATTTTAAAAATTTTGAGCACCCATGGCCAAGAGTTCGAAATTCATCGATACATTGGCGGATATGCTAGACCCTACTCCTTGTGGCAGCCCTGTGGCCACTAAGAAATCCGCAAGGATTGCAGAGGCCTCCACATTGGAGACCTCTTCGATGCCCTCACCTGGTGCTGACCCCACAATTTTCAAGTAAAAGAAGAAATCGACCCCAAAGAAGAGGGCTAGAGAGCATCCACCTGCTGAGAGCCCAAAAATTTCAAAGAAGAAACAGTTAAAGGACAAGACTGTGGCCCCTGAGGTTGCAGAGGAAGAGAATACTGAATACCTCAAGGTCCCTTCTGTGTTTGTGTCGGCAATTTTGTTGGAGGCTGAAACCATTTTTGATAAAGCCTACTTTAAGGAGCTACCAGAGACCTCTTCCTCCATTGAGTATCTGATCAATGCATCTCTGTTGCCCCTGTTGAGGCCCCCAATGCAGCTGATTTTCCCAAGGATGGTGAGATTATTTTATCAGAATATGAAGTTAAAAATGGGTGATGATGGGAACCCAACACTGTTGGTCTTAATTGATGACTTTGAGATGCTATTCAACTAGGCAGACATTGCAACAATTCTAGGGATACTAGCTGGGTATAACCCTGAGTGGAGTTTGGGCCCCCCTTTGATAGCCTCCATCACTGAAATTGTAAAAGAATTAATTGGAGGAATCACTACCTCAGGAGACTCAATCAGAAAGAGAGACCTGAATCTCAGACTCGGGCCCATAGATGCAGTGTTGAGGAAAAATGTGTATTGCTGTTAAGACCTGAAAAATACCACTTTTCACCCCTTAACTTAATCTCTGTTAGACCCTTAGTCATTTAATAAATGTGTGCTAAGCCCATTTTGTAGGTAATAAGCAGCAGCCGCAGATAACGCCCTAACCATGCTAAGAAGCTTCCTTTTGCCCAAGAAGTTCCTTAGGAGAAAGGAGGTTGAACCCAGACAGAGAATTGGCTGCAGCATAGGCACAGAAAAGCAGAAAAATGTCAAGAAGTGAGCCTCGCGCAGATGTCACAGGGTTCAATTGTTTCAGAGAAAAAGCCTTCGCACAGTTGTCGCGGGTTTCTGAAGGTAGCACACCAATTGCTCGCGCTATTCTCACGCAGATGAATGACAGAAGAGCCCAACAAGTAGACTTCACGCAGTTCTCGCGAGGCTCAGTCATAAGCTCTCGTACAGTCTCGTGCAGCTCAAGAAAGGTGCCTTTAATCTTCGCGTGATTCACTGAGGAGAGAGAGCTCTAGGAATTCCTGTGCACAACTGTCACACAGTGGCCGCAGGATACAGACCTTCAGGGAATTGCTCGCGCGATCCAGAAGCCCATGCACATGGCTTCTTCGCGAGGATCTCCGCGAGATTCACCAAGGAATGAACCGCACACACAATTCCTGCGCCATTCAAATAGAAAGCTCAATCTCGCGACGACCAGAGCATTCCCGCGATGGCCAAAGTATCAATACCGCGACTGCAAGAGCTTCAAGTCAATTCAATCCCGCGATGCCAATTCTGTCACATGACAAGACCTAGAAATCCTTCCTACCTAGCGAGGCTCGAGATCTTAACTTCTCCCCACTTCTGTAGGGGCAATCTGGGAACTTTCAGCAACTAGGGCATGCACTCCAATGCTCTAATCTCTGTGCACATGTCCCGAGGCATCTAAGGAACATAAATGGGCCACGATTACATTGATAAAATTAGGGTTTTCCTAACCCTAATGCTCACACAGCTGACTGCTATATAAGCCTAAGCCTAGTTTAGGTTTAAGGGACTTCTGTACTCCTTGAATCAACTGTAGAATTGCAGTAGGCCAAGGTTAGGGTTTAGGCAGCTTCCTTTTCCCTTTTGCTTCTCTCCATAGTCCAGCACTTGCTGGCTATGCCTTTGTATGTTTATTTGGAATAATTTTGATGGTGTTTTATAATAGGATGTTATATTTATATGGGATTGGTGTTTTGAGAGTTGTTCTGTACAAGGCTGCTGCCTTGAGATCCTCCATTGCTATGTTGCATTGTAAGCTATGGAGGATTGTTTTTAAGGATTTATTTAGATCCAAGTGACCGGTGTGTCCAGGCTAGGCACATTGTAGGCCTATGCCCCACCACAGGATCCACTAAATCTAAATCCCCATGGGAGCCTGTGCTGGTAGCCCTGTGAACATGGTGGTGGCAGCAATCTTCTTGTTCTGTCTCAGACCTCTGTGAGGAGGATAGCCTCTCTGGATAGTCTGTCACCATTCAAGTGGACAGGTTATAGCCCTAGGGTGAGGCCAAGACACAGATCTATGACAAATTCTTCTTCTCTGCACTTGTGCTTGTAGCCCTGTGAGAGATTGTGCAGAGACAGACTCCCCTGTATTTGTATAGACCCACCATCAGATGAAAGATTTGATCTGGCTGTAGAGATTGTAGGCTTGTGACTGGATCATTGTTGTCTTTCTAAAGCAGTGAACAGCTAGGCCTAAAAGCTAGCACTCAAACTCTTGCTGGTTCTGTGTGTCCAGGCTAGTGCACATTGCAGGCCTATCCCCACACACAGAACTTTAGAGGTTGAGGTTCCTATGGATTCTTGAGCTGGTAGCCTGGATGAAGTAGTGCTTACAATAATAAACTTGTTCTGACCCATCTCTGTACTGTGGTTCCCCTATTGGATAGTTTGTGACCATTTAAGTGGACAAGTTATAGCCATAAGGGATTGGATCATGGCACAGGGGTGAGTTGGACCCTTTCTCCTCTTTGGTGATAATGTAGCCATTGGACAGGATTTATATATCAGCAGATCTAAGTCTGAGTGATAAGACCCATCAGATCTGTACCTAATAACTTACTTCTCGCCCTTTTATATTTATTTTCTCACATTCCATCATTCTTCTCAACCATTTCTGTAGTTTAGGCATTAGGTTACCTTAGGATTTAATCAATAGTGACCTTAAATCCCATTCCATTTAGGATTGCCAAATATATAGTCAGATCTAGAGGGCCTACTAAAGATCGCTCCCTTGGAGCTTTAGATCAACTTTCCCTGTGGGACAAACTCTTACTTATTAAAACTTGCTACAACAGGCCCTGTATCTTGTAGGTCTAGTATTTTTAGACTTGCTGCTCTATAGTTTTCAATCCACCTCTGATTCAGTCTCACTAACACATTCTTGTCACTGTTTCCAATAAAGTTAGCAGCAAGCATCTAAAATATCCTAACATGTTTTTGGCGCCACTGTCGGGGATTCTAATCTATTAGTAGACCCTAGATTTTTGTATTTTTTTTTATTCTTTGATAGTTGTGCTTGTGAATAATTGATACTACTAATTTACATTTGAAAATTTTCTTGCAGATCTAGACAGTAGCAGAGAAGGAAAGTTGAACTGCACTGGGAGTCTAGCTACCTCTGTTTGCACTTCTCTAACCCTTATAAACTCAGTCTATTTCTCCTTTGAAAATTCCATAGCAGTTGATTAGGATAGTTGTAATTTTGTTAATTGCAATGTGTCTGCAAGTAGTCTTCCTTGCTGTTGGTGTGTGTGCATGTTAGGAAGGAGATCCCTCAGTCCCACATTAGAGCCTCATAACCCTGAGATAGAAAGGAGCAGAAGACCAAGAAGGCCCAGACACACCACAGTTGAGCTCCTTACTGAAACTAAGACAAGAGTCATGGGTGAAGAGCAACCCAGAACATTAAAGGAATTGAATGCTCCTGATGATTATAATTCCCCATTCAGCATTCAATTCCCAAATGTTCAGGGAAACTATGAGATTAAAACCTCAATCATCCAAATGCTTCCCTCTTTCCATGGGCTCAGCAAGGAAGACCCCTACAAGCACATTGACCAATTCTTGGCCCTATGCACAACATTCTCCATTACTGGTTTGGGACCAGAAGCCACTAGATTAAGGCTCTTTCCTTTCTCCTTAAAGGACAAAGCCAACACCTGGTTAGCTACACTCCCAAACAACAGCATCACTTCTTGGAAAGACCTCCAGACAAGATTTTTGACCAAATTCTTTTCAGAGACAAAAACCGGCCAGTTGAGGAAAGCAATACTTGCTTTTGCCCAATCCCCAACTGAAGATTTTAATCATGCATGGGACAGATTCAAGGAGATGCTCAAACAATGTCCCCACCACAAGATCCCTGACTGGCAGCTTGTCCAGAGCTTCTGTAGTGGGATTGATTAGAAAAGCAGAAACATGGTAGATGCCTCTTGTGGTGGAACTTACATGCACAAAACAGCTGATGAGGCATGGGACTTGTTCGAGGTCATTAGTGAAAAAGCTTTCCAAAAGATGTCCTTGTCAAGAACTGTTCAAGAGCCTTCTCCTAAAATGAGACTTGCTGAAACTTTCAAAGGAAAGATGTATGAAGTAACTGGGAATAATAACCTGAGAATACAAATGGCCAATCTTTCTGATAAGTTTGATAAACTATTAACTATCGTGCAACCCAGATTGGCTGCATAGGTGATGGAGGCATGTCTGATATGCCAACCTCCACAACACACAATGGAAGAGTGCCCATCTGTAGGGCAATATCCTGAGTATGTGATGGAACAAGCTGATGCTGCCTAATCATTTAGCCGGCAACAATCTATTGGCTATAACAAACAGCCATTTGGATACCAGTACCAAAGTGCTGGTTAGTAGTGGAGAGACCACCCAAATTTGAGGTGGAGACAAGACAATTACATGCAACCACAATAAATGTTGGCCATACCTCATAGGCCACAGCAGCAATATAACCAGGGATACGCCCCAAGGTCAAAGTTTCAGCACTAGCAGCTGCCCCAGCAACAAAATTAGTTGGTAGTTCCCCCACCTCAGCCTCGAAATGCTTCTTTCGAGGACCAGATTTTGACCTCATTGCAAAGCCTTGGAGTCTTGACTCAGACTGTGACTTCTCACAGTCAAATCATAAAGAAAATGGAAGAGCAGCTAGGCCAAATATCCAATGCATTGGCCAAAAGAGAAGAGGGCAGGTTGCCAATCCAGCTAGTGGCCAACCCTAAGGGCCAATATTTGATTGAAGAAGGTTCCTCAAGTTTTGAGGGAGCTAATGCCATCACAACCCTGAGGTCTGGCAGGCTAGTAGACAACCATGTAGGAAAGGAACAAGGAGAGGTCATTTATAAGGAACTCTCGAATGAAAGTGAAAAAGAATTTGTTAAAGCACAGAGCCAAGAGTTGCCTGCTACCCTGCAACAAGGGATAAATAAAGAGGCTGTAGTTGAGCCTCAGCAGGAAATAAAAGATGAAAAAAGAAAAAAACAAAAGTTTAGTTATAGGCTTACAGCTGAGGAACCAGCAGTACCTCAGTTGCCATTTCCTCAAGCTTTGAGTGGCCCTGCCCCTTTTGATAAGGCGAATGCACAGATAGAGGAAATGATGGAGACCTTTAAGCAGGTAAAAAACAATTTACCCCTGCTTGATGCAATTAGACAGGTCCCAGCCTATGCCAAATTTCTGAAAGACCTTTGTACCCAGAAAAGAAAAGCTAGAGGCCATTTGTCCAAAAAGGTCTTTGCAACTGATACAGTTAATTCTGTATTAAACATGACAATGTCAGAGAAGTTGCAAGACCCAGGGATACCCACTATTCCCTGCATAATTGGAGACCACACAATTAGAAGGGCCCTTCTAGACCTTGGAGCCAGTGTAAACCTGCTGCCATACAGTGTATATCAGCAGCTAGGTTTGGGGGAGCTAAAACCCACCCCCATTGTGCTGATAGGTCTGAAAGGAGACCTATGGGAGTGGTTGAGGATGTCTTAGTAGGGGTGGACAAGTTCTTCTACCCTGCAGACTTCCTTGTTTTGGATATGGGCTGCAACAAGAGTACAACCCCTATACCTGTTATTTTGGGTAGGCCATTCTTGGCCACAGCCAATGCTTGCATTCAATGCAGGTCAGGGATCATGGAGGTAACTTTTGGGCATATGAAGGTTGAACTTAATGTGTACAACAGTGCAAAGTACCATCAGCTGGAAAATGAGGAAATCTTTACAGTGGATGTACTAGAGGGAGTTGTTGAAGAAGAATTGCCCACTCTGCTGGAGTGGGGCAACATTGTCACAAGTTTAATTGAAGTTTGAGACATGGTAGAGGAAGGAATCCCAGCTGTTATGCTAGAAGACATGACCACATTGAAGTCTTCTGTGGGCTTAGTGCAACATTCCATTTGGAAACCTACATTGCTGCCTCTTCCTCAAACCAACAAAGCACCAATCCTGCCATCTACCCAACAAGCCCCTGATCTGGATCTCAAGAAGCTTTCAGAAATATTGAAATATGCCTTCCTTGAGAAAAGTGAAAAATTTCCTGTAATTATCTCCTCCTCTCTTACCAATGAGCAAGAGGAAGAATTACTAGCAGTCTTGAGGAAGCACAAAAAGGCAATTGGCTGGACTATTGCAGATCTAGGAGGGATAGATGCATCAATCTCTATGCACAGGATCCATTTAGAGGAGGGCTCAACACCCTCCAGGGAAATGCAGAGGAAATTTAATCCTCACATGCAGGAAGTGGTCCTCAAAGAATTCATTAAATTGCTAGATGCTGGGGTAATTTATCTTATTTCTGATTCTGAATGGGTGGCACCTATCGAAGTGGTGCCCAAGAAATCTGGCATAACAGTTGTTACAACTGAGTCTGGAGAGTTGAGACCAGCCAGGGAAACCACTGGCTGGAGGGTTTGCATAGATTATCGGAAGCTCAACTCTAGAACCAGAAAAGTCCACTTCCCTCTCCCATTCATTGATCAAATTTTGGATAAGCTGGCTGGAAAAGCTTTTTACTGTTTTCTTGATGGGTACTCAGGGTACAACCAGATCCCTGTGCACCCTCATGACTAAGAGAAAACTATATTTACTTGTCCTTTTGGCACCTTTGCTTATCAAAGGATGCCTTTTGGGCTGTGTAATGCCCCAGCCACCTTTCAGAGGTGTATGTTTACCATATTCTCTGATATGATTGACAAATTCTTAGAAATTTTTATAGATAATTTTTCTGTATATATGGGGATAGTTTTGGCTAATGTCTGTAACACCTCCACCTTGTCTTGTAAAGATGTGAGGAGACCAATCTGGTCTTAAGTTGGGAAAAGAGCCACTTCATGGTAACACAAGGTATTGTGTTGGGCCATGTAATCTCTAAAGAAGGGATTGAGGTAGATAAGGCCAAAGTTGACCTCATTACAAATTTTCCCCCTATAAGAACAGTCAAACAAATTAGATTTTTCCTTGGACATGCAGGATTCTATAGGAGGTTCATTAAAGACTTCAGCAAAATTGCTAAACCATTGTGCCACCTGCTCTGCCAGGATGTGCCCTTTGATTTTTTTGCTGAATGTCTTGAGGCTTTTGAAACTTTGAAGTTATGCCTCACCACTGCCCCGATACTCCAAACACCTGACTATTCACTGCCCTTTGAGCTGATGTGTGATGCATCCGACTTGGCAATAGATGTTGTTTTGGGCCAAAGGAAAGATAAGCTGCCAGTGGTCATTGCCTATCTCAGCAAATCACTTGCTGAAGCTCAGCTGAATTACACCACAATTGAGAAAGAGATCCTGGCAGTGGTTTTTACTGTAGAAAAATTTAGACCATACCTACTTGGGTCTAAAACTGTAATCTTCACAGGCCACTCAGCAATGAAGTACCTATTGTCCAAGAAAGATGCTAAGCCCAGGCTGATTAGATGGATACTCCTGTTGCAGGAGTTTGACATTGAAATTAAGGACAAAAGGGTGTAGAAAATGTGGTGGCTGACCACTTGTCCAGAATTGTGTTAGAGAAATGTGTTGATGACATTACAAATGATGTTTTCCCAGATGAGCAATTGTTTACCATCCAATCCTTAGTTCCTTGGTATGCACACATTATAAATTATCTAGTTATAGGCAAGATTCCTGCCCATTGGACAAAATGGGACAAAGACCTATTTTTCTCACAAGTCAAGTTCTTTTTCTGGGAGGAACCTTGCTTATACAAGTACTGTGCAAACCAAATCATCCGGAAATGTGTTCGAGAAAGTGATGTCCCCAGTATTCTAGCCATGTGCCATAAAAATGCCTGTGGAGGCCAGTTTAGTGGAAGAAAAATAGCTGACAAAATCTTGCAGTGTGGGTTCTATTGGCCTTCTTTATTCAGAGATGCCAATACACACTGCAGGACCTGTGAGAGATGTCAGAAATTAGGAGGGTTGTCCAAAAGAAACTCAATGCCTTTGCAGCCCATCCTTGTTGTGGAATTGTTTGATGTATGGGGTATTGACTTTATGGGCCCCTTTCCTCCTTCTAATGGTTATCATTTCATCTTAGTGGCAGTGGCTTATATTTCAAAATGGGAAGAAGCTATTGCCACAAGAACCAATGATAATCAGGTGGTCCTCAAGTTTGTAAAGCAGAATATCTTATCATGATTTGGCACCCCTAGAGCCATTATCAGTGATGGGGGTAGTCATTTCTACAACAGAAATTTTGAGAGCTTGCTCAAGAAATATTCTGTCACCCATAGGATTGCTACTCCCTACCACCCACAAACTAGTGGGCAAGTTGAAATTTCAAATAGGGAGATCAAGCACATCTTTGAGAAGAATGTGAGGACTGATAGAAAGGACTGGGCTGACAAGGTAAATGATGCATTATGGGCTTATAGGACTGCCTATAAGACTCCCATTGAGAAAGAGCTTCATGGCTGGTGACAAGGTTTGGTTGTTTAACTCCAAACTTAAATTTTTTCCTGGCAAACTGAAATCCAGATGGGAAGGTCCCTATATTGTCCTGAGTGTTTCCCCATCTAGTGCTGTGGAAATCAAGGATCCTAAGTCTGGGAAAACCTTAAAGGTGAATTGTCAGAGGCTTAAGCCTTGTTTCGAAAAACCTGCTGAACCTATGGACACCATTCACTTTCAAGGGGATCCTTCATTAAACTGATCCACAGGTGTGTCAATATTGTATCATATGTACTTTAGTTTTGTTAGATTTTTCTTGCTTTCTTTTGTTCAAATTCTCTAGGATATTTTAGTGGCCCCACTTGAATCAGAACCTGTCTGGTCTGATTTCTTTATGCTTGGTTTGATGATTACTGCTCTTAAATTGATGGTTTTTGCTTGGATGCCCAATGTTGGATGGTGATTTTTGTTGTCTATGCTTGAATGTTTAATCTTAATGTGTCTAGTGATACCTATGGTGGTGAGTCATGCCTAGAAACCAGCCACAACACAAATGGAAATGGCAGAATGAAGAGCGCATGCTCTCTGTTTAATACCTAGTTGTCCCAAGGTTCAAAAGGAAGCATGGGAGACTCTCGCGCAATTCAAATTGAATACTTCACTAGCTATCGCATGATTCAAGAGGTTGTCATGAGATTCAAAGTGAACCTGGGAACCTCTCGCGTAGTCCAAAAGGAAGCCTGGGAGACTCTCGTGCAATTCACATAGAATTCTTCACAAGTTGTCGCGCGATTCAAGAGGTTGTCACGAGATTCAAAGTGAACCTGGGAACCTCTCGCGCAGTCCAAAAGGAAGCTTGGGAGACTCTCCCGCAATCCAAGTGCAATTAAATCTTTGTTAGGTTTCATTTCTAATCCCGCGACCAGATATTTCCAAAGCGCGCCAAGCTTAGTGACAAGTATTTTAACCCCGCGCTTGTCTCCCTTTCCAGTACTCTCTTCCTTCTTCATCAAGTGAAACCCTAGCTACCGGCGCTCTTCTACCTCTCTCCTCCAGCGTCCATCCTACAACCCATCATTCACACTAGGAATCTACAGATTTGTTCCTAACGTCATCCCCATCAATGGCCCTCTGCTCAGAGATCTCGTGGTGCATTGTGCTTCAGATCGAACCAAATCCTACGATTTTAGGGTAAGCACTCAGATCTTAGTCCCCCTTTTTTATCTTTGAAAATAGAGTTTGGAATGGCCTCTAAGAGTGCACCAAAGAAAAGGGGCAAGGATAAGGCCCCTGCTGAGTCCACTGCTAAGAAGGTCAAGACTTCTAAGGCACCGAAAAAAGGGAAGGAAGTGGTTGAGGAGGTGGAGGAGCCAACCCCTGAGTTTTCTACACCCTCCGAGCTCATGGCTTCAATCCCATTGGAGCCTGAAACAACTTTCAACCTGCCCTTCTTTGAGAAGGAGCCTCTCTCTGCTCCTGCCATTCAATTTATGAGCAAGGCTGGCTTGACACTCTTGGTGAGAGGAATTCCAGCACTAGCCTACCCTAGGCTAGTACAACTCTTTTATCAGCATATTAGGGTCACCAAGGACAAATATGGACAAACAGGTCTCCTTGTGTTGATTGATGATTTCGAAAGGTTAGTTATCCCCAAGGTGATTGTAGAGGTATTAGGCATCCCAGCCGCATTTGACCCTAGCTGTGGATATGGCCCCCCCTGAGTGGCTCAATTGATACAATTGCAAGGGCTCTGACTAGAGGATTAAAGGCCTCAGGGGATTCTATTAGAAGAAGAGAGTTGGAGCCTAGACTCCTGTTCATTGACCAGGTCCTGAGAAAGAACATCTACTGCTCGGGCCATCACTAGGAGAGGAGAGCTCCTATTGCTGATGCTGTTTACTCTTTCTCTCTCGGCCATGGCTTCCATGCCACCTGGTTAATCTTTGAAGTAATGAAGGATCTAGTGGAGAAATTGGGGCAAAATAAGAAGCCACACACACTCCCGTATGCCAGAGTCATCACCAAACTGCTTCTCAAGGGGGGGTACAAGATAGCAAAAATAGAAGAGACTACCACCCTTGGCCCTACAACTTTTGCCAAGAGGCAATGGGGAATCAGCAGGAGCCAGATGGAAGCACAGAAGAAGAAGAAAGCTGAGATTCAGGCCCCTCCCAAGCAAGCTGATGAGGAAGCTGTTACAAGGCCTACCCCTGCTACCAAAGAGGCGGTTCCAGAGCCTGTCACCACCACTGCTGCAGCAGCCCCCACATTCCCCCCACCTTTTACTCCAACATCCCCTACCCCTATTTCATCTCTCTCTCACCCTCCTCTGTCTTCATTATCCATGCCTCCCCCCATTTCTCCTATGATTGGTACCTGGGCGGAAACCACCCCCCATGTCAGCCCCTCCCCTTCTCCTACACTACCTCAATACACAGCCCCAATACCCCCATCATCTTCACATAAACCTGACAACCCTTCATTCATTTCCTATAAGAAAAGGAAAACCACTGAGACAACCCCACCATCTCCTAAACACCACCCATAATCCCTTTTATCCCCACTGACACACCTCATATTGAAGAAGACACCACTCCTGCTATGCCTACTACATCCCCATTCATAGACATAGACCACAACCTTAACACAACCATAGGATTCCAAGCCTTTATTGCTAGTTTCCTTGACACCATGCCCACCCACTACACCCCCCTCCCAGACTCCCCAAATACATCACAACATCACTCACCAGAACCCCAATCTTCTCCTCCCTCCACTTTCCATCATGCCCCTTCCTCACCTTTTCAACCTGTGCCTTCTTCTACACAAACTCAACCTCCCAGCCCAGACACACTGACACTCATCCTCTCCCTCATCCAAGACATCCAATCCCAACTATCCAACACAACACACACAGGACCAGATGCAAACTGAACTGACATCCATCAAATCCACACTTCAAACATTGACCAACCCACCCATCCCTCAACAATCAACTCAAACTCCCCTGGTCCTTTCCCCTCCCAGCCCTCACCCACAACCCAACCATTCTCTTTCATACCTTTCACCATTCCTTTTTTCCCTCCACCATCACCCCCTACTCCTAGTGAGCCTACCTCATTTTCTTTCCCCCCCCTGCATTCAATCCCACCTCTTATCCTACCTCCTCCAACATTCACTGACAAACAAACCCAAATAGACCGAGAACCTGTTACCCTCCCCCAACAACTAGATTTACCCACTAATAACTCTACTTCCCCCACCCAGGACCAATCACATTTTACTCCTTCCACTTCCTCTCTTCCTATCATACCCAAACACTCCTTTTACATCCCTCCCTACCTCACCATGCTCCATGCCATGAGGGACAGTCCCTACCTTAGGAGGGATGTCCTGAGGGGCATGGCCCAACTTAGGCAGTCCATTGAGACCCCCCTGTTACAGCAGATTGCCGAACTTGAGGAAGCCCACAAAAAGCAATTACTGGGTATTTCCGTTGGGTGGACCAACATCTTTGTGGTCTATGAGAAGGCAAAAATCATGGCTGCTTATCATCAGATGAATTTGGAGCTGGAGAAGACAAATATCAATATGGAGAGGATGAAGGCCAGGATGTTTGAAAAGAGACTCAACAATGCCCAGGAGATCTTCCGACTACAAAAGGAAATCCATGACACTGACCTCCTCAAAGCCAAAATTCAGATAGCCTCTTTGGAAGCTGCATTGGTTGCTGCTAGAACTGCAGCTCAGCAGCCCACCCCACTCTTTGTACTCATGCCTGAACCTGAGCCTAAACCTTCTAAAACCCCAGCTGCCCAGTCTGAGGAGGCACAACCACTTGGCCAGCCAGATAAAGGGAAGTCCCCTGCTGCCCCTCTTGCTGCACCCCCTACTAAGAAGCCTCAACCTACCCCAACTCTTGCTGCACATCCTACTGAGCAAACTTATCCTAAACAGAGGAAGGTCACTGCTAAGAGGACTACTTCCACAACAACCTCTATTAAAATTGGCAAAGAGCCAGCTGCCCAGTCAGAGGAGGCACCACCACATGGCCAGCCTGCCAAAGGGAAGTCCCCAGTAGCCCCCACTGAGCAAGACAAAGGAAAATCCCCTATGATCCCTCCTGAACCCAAAACCAGAAAAATGAGGGTGAGGGCACCAAAAGCTCCAATCATGAAGAAACCACCACAACCAAAGAAACCAAGGCAGCAAAAGAAAAAGAGCCCCACTGAAAAGAAAGCCCAAAAGAAAAAGACCAAAGCTCCCTCCGATAGAACCAAGTCCAAGTCCAGTTCTGAGAGCAAAGCTGAAATGAGGAAACATGCAAAACAGATGGGTTGGGATTGGTTCATAGATTCATATTTCGAGTCCTCCTCCTCTTAGAATAGATTGTACTTAGTCTTTTCATTCCTTTCCACTTTTTTTTTCTTGTCATTTCAATTACAGTTGTACATTTCTTTCTATATTAATAGAATTCTATTTGTATTCTGCTTTGTGTATTTGATTTGTGTGTGTTTACCTTTTTGTTCCTGACTATTACCCTACACCTTCTCACCTTTGAACCAGTGAGGACACTGCTCCTCATGTTTTGGGGGTGTGGCAGGGTAGGTTTGCCAATAGAATAGTTAATTTTAGTGCAGTAATGGTGGTATAACTAGGATGAATAAAGTCAATTTCCACCTAACTTGCTGCAATGAGAAAATTTGTGAAAAATTAAAATATTTTTGCAGACTTTTCGAAACTAAAAATGTTAAAATCTTGACACCACCATGAAGCTAACATCAGAAAATTTTTCAGTTAATACTTAGTGAACCTAAGAGGAGAGAAACAGGTGAAAATACACCCCATGGGTTAATTTGAGGACCATACCTAGTGAGATTTGGGTCCATCATTTTCTTTTGAAGAGTGTTTTTGACATTATTTATGCTCTGAGGACTGATTGAATCAGGACCTTTTCACTAGAAGTTAGGCACCTCCAAATCAAAACTAATCGACATCACTCATGACACTAAGGAAATGATCCAAGGCCTTCATTTGGACAGTTTGAGCCTGAAAAAACTGCCCTTTTGCATACACTAGTTGAGCCTTAAAAATCCTACTTTTCTTTGATAAACACTAGAGTACTTGCACCTTAATCTCATGACCTGATTAAACCTCACCCTCACTCTGAGAATTCAGAAGGTAAAGGAGAAGGAGTTAAAGATAGTGAGAGTGGTCCAACATTTGGTGGAAGGTGAAGAAAAGTAACTTATGAACAACAGTGTATCAATGGTATTTGTGTGGCAGTGCATCATAAAAATTAAAAAAATGATTGAATAAAAATAAAAAGAGAAAAAGAAAGAGAAGTCTAGAGAAGAACATCATCTAAAAATTGAAAACAAGAGGAGAAGCTGGCCACTTTGATTCTGGAATATATCAAGTAAGATGAAGTTTTGCTGAAATGAAAGTTGTGAAGTCATGACTCACTCCTTACCTTGCTGATTTCTTAATTTTGATTCCCTTTTTGCCCCTTGATTATCTATATCCCTCACCCATAAGCCACATTACAACCCATTCAAAAAGACCTTGTAGATCCAAAGTGAAATGAGTTGTCATGTGGAGATGAGGAGTTGTCCAATCTATGGAGAAAAGTCATGAGGATGTCAGAAATTAGAAGCTTTGCCTATGCTCATGCTTGCAGGCTCACTTGGGGTCTGTAACTGCTCTTGAGCTATTTTGAATGTGAACAACCTCAGATTGTCAATGTTGAGAGATAGCCCTGGTGAGAATTGGGTCTGATTTTTAACCTCATTGGGGTTGTATCCAACCTGATTTTTGAATTTAAGTTAAGCTCGGTACTGATTTTTACACATTGAATTTCTAATGTAAAATGAATGGTGGTGATGCAAACACATGCTAATTTGGAGTTTTAAATGGCCTGCATTACTGTTGTAGTTCCCTCTAAATGTTAAAGAATGGGTGTGGAATGAAGCTTTATACATTGAAATCTATGTTGTCATTAACTGCACTATACTTAACTGTTCTAATGGTGAAGTTTGTGGGTATCTTCACTGGAAACCCTCAGGAGACTTCACTCCTCCACTAGGGATCACCTAGGGGTTTAAAAGGCTTGGTACATATGCTAAATGTACCCGTGATCCCTATGAAAGTGGCATTTAATTAGTTAAAGCTTTGCTAAGGGACTAGCAAAGATTTGGTTTGGGGGTGGTTAAGACCTGAAAAGTACCACTTTTCACCCCTTAACTTAATCTCTGTTAGACCCTTAGTCATTTAATAAATATGTGCTAAGCCCATTTTGTAGGTAGTAAGGAGCAGCCACAGATAAGGCCCTAACCATGCGAAGAAGCTTACTTTTGCCCCATAGGTTCCTCATGAGAAAGGAGGTTGAACCCAGACAGAGAATTGGTTGCAGCATAGGCACAGCAAAGTAGAAAAATGTCAAGAAGTGAGCCTCACAGAGAGATCAGAGGTTCAATTGTTTGAGAGAAAAACACAGCTTGTCGCTGGTTTCAAAGCGACACCATCGCTGCATTGTTCTCAAGATGAATGACAGAAGAGCCCAGAAAGTAGACTTCACGCAGTTCTCATGAGGCTCAGTCATAAGCCCTCACACAGTCTCGTGTAGTCTCGCGCAGCTCAAGAAAGGCGCCTTTAATCTTTGCGCGATTCACTGAGGAGAGAGAGCTCCAGGCATTCCTACGTGCAGCTGTCGCGCTCTAGCTGCGAGATACAAACCTGCAGGAAATTGCTCGCGTGATCCAGAAGCCCATGCACATTGCTTCTTCGCGAGGATCTCCACGAGACTCACCAAGTAACGAACTGCGCGCACAATTCCCGCGCCATTCAAATAGAAAGTTCAATCCCGCGAGGACCAGAGCATTCCCGCGATGACCAAAGTATCAATCCCGCAACTGCAAGAGCTTCCAGTCAATTCAATCTCACGACACCAATTCTATCACGTGACAAGACCTAGAAATCCTTGCTACCTAGCGAGGCTCGGGATCTTAACTTGTCCCCACTTCTGTAGGGGCAATCTAGGAACTTCCAGCAACTAGGGCATGCACTCCAATGCTCCAATCTCTGTGCACACGCCTCGAGGCATCGAAGAAACAGAAATGGGCCATGATTGCATTGATAAAATTAGGGTTTTCCTAACCCTAATGCTCACACAGCTGACTGCTATATAAGCCTAAGCCTAGTTTAGGTTTAAGGGACTTCTGTACTCCTTCAAGAATCAACGGTAGAATTGCAGTAGGATAAGGTTAGGGTTTAGGCAGCTTCTTTTTCCCTTTTTCTTCTCTCCATAGTCCAGCACTTGCTGGCTATGCCTTTGTATGCTTATTTGGAACAATTTTGATGGTGTTTTATAATAGGATGTAATATTTATATGGGATTGGTGTTTTGATAAGGTCGCTTTTGAGATCCTCCATTGCTATGTTGCATTGTAAGCAATGGAGGATTGTTTTTAAGGATTTATTTAGATCCAAGTGACCTGTGTGTCTAGGCTAAGCACATTGCAGGCCTATGCCCCACCATAAGATCCACTAAATCTGAATCCCCATGGGAGCCTGTGCTGGTAGCCTTGTGAACATGGTGGTGGCAACAATCTTTTTATTCTCTCTCAGACCTCTGTGAGGAGGATAGCCTCTGTGGATAGTCTGTGACTATTCAAGTGGGCAAGTTATAGCCTTAGGGTGAGGCCAAGCCACAGATGTAAGACAGATTCTTCTTCTCTGCACTTGTGCTTGTAGCCCTGTGAGAGATTGTGCAGAGACAGACTCCCCTGTATTTGTATAGACCCACCATCAGATGACAAATCTGATCTGGCTGTAGAGATTGTAGGCCTATGCCTAGATCATTGCTGTCTTTCTAAAGTAGTGAACAGCTAGGCCTAAAAGCTAGCACTCAAACTCTTGTTGGTTTTGTGTGTCCAGGCTAGTGCACATTGCAGGCCTAGCCCCACACACAGAACTTTAGAGGTTTAGGTTCCTATGGATTCTTGAGCTGGTAGCCTGGATGAAGTAGTGCTTACAATGATAAACTTGTTCTAACCCATCTCTGGACTATGGTTCCCCTGTTGGATAGTCTGTGACCATTTAAGTGGACAGGTTATAGCCATAAGGGATTGGATCATGGCACAGGGGTGAGTTAGATCCTTTCTCCTCTTTGGTGATAATGTAGCCATTGGACAGGATTTCTATAGCAGTAGATCTGAGTCTGAGTTATAAGACCCATCAGATCTGTACTTAATAGCTTACTTCTCACCCTTTTATATTTATTTTCTTACACTCCATTATTCTTCTCAACCATTTCTGTAGTTTAGGCATTAGGTTACCTTTAGACTTAAACAATAGTGACCTTAAATCCCCTTCCATTTTGGATTGCCAGATCTGTAGTCAGATCTGGAGGGCCTACTAAAGATAGCTCCCTTGGAGATTTAGATCAACTTTCCCTGTGGGACAAACTCTTACTTATTAAAACTTGCTACAATAGGCCCGGTATCTTGCAGGTCTCAGTATTTTTAGACTTGCTGCTCTATAGTTTTCAATGCACCTCTGATTTAGTCTCACTAACACATTCTTATCATTGTTTCCAATAAAGTTAGCAGCAAGCATCTAAAATATCCTAACAATTGCTCTGGTCATGAGTAGGAGAGGAGGTACCCCATAGCTGATGCCCTCCTCTCATTTCACATAAACCACTACTTGGATGTAGCCAAGTTGATTTTTGAGGGAATTAAAGATCTGTGTGAGAAGGTGAAGGTAAATAAAAAAGCTCAGGCCCTCCTCTATTGCAGGTTGATCACTTCCTTGCTGCAGTTTGGAAAGTACCCCTTCAAAACCATTCCAATCTTAGCCCACATACATTTCCCAAACCATTCCAATCCCTGCTACCACCTTCATTCCTAACCCGATACCCACAACCTATGCACCAAAACCCCATACCTTTGACACCCCCCAGCAGTCCATTCAGACTTCCCCACCTTTTGTACCTATCCCTAGTGAGCGTCTAGACCAATCCATTCCCTTATCCCACGATAGTGAGCCATTTTCAGGAGAGGAATTTTTCACTATGATGTCTACTTTCCTAGGAGACATCAACCTAGAGTATACCCCTCTCCCAGACTCACCTCCCCCCCCACACTTTACCCCACCACATGAACCACCACAGGCCACTACCTTCGCTCATCGACCCACATCTCCCTTCCAACCAGTTTCACTTAGCCAACCCACACCCAATATCATACCAGACCTCTTACCCCAAATCCTTCACCTCTTACTCTCCCTACAAGACCGAGTGTTGGCCGCTAACCAATCCTGATCCTCAATTGCGGCCAACCTTGAAACCATTACCCTCACCCTCCTGAATCAATCCTTTATCTAAGCTAGCATGGAGTCAATCCAGTCCACCTTATTCTTTTTACCCCATCCTTCACATCAGCCACCTACCCCTGTAGTTATCATGGCCTCCACCCAGACTGACCCTACACCTGAGCCTCTTCTTACTCCCATTTCCTTACCACTTCCGTCATTGCCTGCTATTTCACCTGTTGTGGCAACTTCCAATGATGCCACTGATGTGGAGGATTTAATACCCACCTGTTCCAGGGCAGTTCAAACTGACCATGAACCTCCAGCTGCACCTCCCGAGACCACCCCCTCTCCACTTTTGGCTATCCCTTCTTTAAGTCAGGCACCTCCCCTACTTCTTGCCTCTTATTTTTCCATTCCTCCTTACTCTACCCTCTTTCATGCCATGCAAGCCAATCCTTACATCCAAAGAGATGTTATTTGAGGACTGACTACTATTAAGAAGTCCTACGAAAATAGGATTAATCTCCTCAAAGGAGATACCGAAAAGTTGTTGTAGGACATCGCGAAGGGCTGGAAAAAAATGTTGCATCTATATAAAGCCCAAGAGAGTTTGGCTACACAAGAGAAGCTCAATGCTAAACAAGAGAAAATGGCTGCTATAACAGAAAAGCTGAGAGCTGATGCATTAGAGAAAAGGTTGACTGCCTCCAAGGAGATCAGGGCACTCCTTATTGCCCGAGCTGAATTGGTTGAACAAAAGGCTGAAATCCTTGAGAGGCAACTAGCTGTATCAACTGGAAGAGTACCCCAACCAGCTGTTCGGGAAAGAGCAATAGGAAAAGGAGTTATAATTAAGGATGAACCAGCTGACCCTTAAATGCTTAATAAATTTTGCACTTGTATTTCGTTAGGAAGTCGTGTGTCCTTTTTTGTGTAGTTTACTTCCACATACTTTGTACACATTTTAGCTATATAATAGCACTGCTCCTTATTTTGTTTTGGTTAGTTTCCAATCTGTCACTTTTTATTTTTATGTGTGTTTATTCTCTTTTTTTATTTGTTATGTGTTTTACTTTTCTCTATTATAGTTTTTGGTAGTTAATTTCTATGTTTTATGCCTGCTGCACATCTCACCTTCGAATCAGTGAGGAAACTGCTCCTCATAGGTTTGAGGGTGTGGTAGGTTCTGCCAATGAAGAAGTTAACCCAAGTGCAGCAGAGCCATATTCACCTAAGAATCATGAAAATTAAAGAAATTTAAAATCTTTGTAGACCTTTAAGCATTACAAACTTTTAAATTTTAACTTTTCTATGATGTGAACACCAAGTAAACTCACTTGTATCAGTACTGAGTGAATCATTAAAGAGAGAAAGAGGTAAGGACATACTGAAAAAATCAATGGAAGACAATAACCAATGAGAGTTGGGCATACATTTGAACTAATTGGAAATGTTATACATTCATGAGAAGTTTGTGATGATTAAATGTTTGTGCATACCATGTATTTAAATTTCTCACATTTGTATAGATTCAAAGGTGAACAGATGCTCTGTTTCTTGACAGTTAACTTGATGATCTTGCACTTTTGCTAACTATTTCATGAGAAGTTTGTAGGTATCTTCACTTAAAACCCACAGGAGACTTCACTCCTCCACTAGGTATCACCTAGGGGTTTAAAAGGCTTGGTACATATGCTAAATATATCTGTGCTCCCTACAAAAGTGACATTTCAATTCTTAGCGTAGTTGTTTTAATTTTTCCTTTGCTCAGGAACTAGCAAAGAATAGGTTTGGGGGTGTGTTATTCACTGCAAAGTACCACTTTTCACCTCTTAACATAGCCTTTGCTGGACCTTGAAAGAGACTAATAACCGTTTGTTAAGTGTGTTTTGTAGTTAGCAATAAAATGTGCAGCTTAATATAAACTCCATGCTTTTTTGCCCCAAAGAGAGAGAATACACTCAAAGATGACAGTTGAGATAAAGCCTAATGGAACACCTTAGTAGTGCTCGCCATGGTGCCTTATTATTGTTGATCACCATTAACCAAAGTCTAGCAGATGAATGAAGGTAGCTGAGAAGGGAGGAGACTGCTACAGTAGCAAGTGCAATGCACTAGAGCAGCAAAAGATAGACCTCACAGAGTTGAGGAGCTTCCTCGCGAAGCTAAAGATGCAGTGGAAGAGGCCCTTGCATAGATACGCTACACAGTTAAAAGGATAGCTGAAATGACCTCGCAAAGATCTCGCAGGTTAAAGTCCTTAGAATCTGTGGTCGTAAAGCTCTTGCGGAGATCAAGCCTCAAAGCAGCCGCACGAAGAACACAGCGAGTCCATATGTACACTGAATAAAAGGTCACCTCATGGAGTTCTCGTGTAGCCCTGGAAGAGAGAGACGCCTAGAATTCTCTTCACACAGATCTCGCACACTCTGAAGCCTTACCATCGACTACGTGAGTGTAGGAGCATAATTGTACGAGTACTTAGCGAGAGAGCTTCTGAAGCTCAACTAAGTGAGAAAACCTGGCACTCCAGATCATTTCCACAATAGCATTACAACATCAGCAAACTGTGCAATCAAATGAAGAGCTAACACGCGAGCAAGAACTTCCCAGCAACCAAAGGCAACTCCGTGAAGGCCAAGTAGCTGCGCGAATGAGCTAAAAGTAGATACCAGCCCCGCAAAGCATGGGCTCTCCACTTCTCAGTTTTAACTTAAGGACCTTTTTGGAATTTCCTAAGGCTAGGGTGTTCTCTTGAGCTGCGTCTCTAATATATGTTCTCTGGCCATTTTTTCAAAGGGATTCCCTACAGCCTGTTCTTTCCTCTTCTCTTCTCCTCTAACGGCCCCTGATGCCTCTGGCTGTGTAGAAATCTAGCCTGACCGGGTAATAAATTCAACAGCCTCCTCTTGGTTGCACCTGGCATTCATGTCTGTCTGTTCATAGCTTAACGGCACCTGATGCGGGTCATAGGCAGGTTTTGGGATAAGGAAAGGAGTGCATGGTAATTCTGGGGAGGATTGGGTTAGACACGCCAGTTTCTCGGGTCCTACCCGGTTGAGTCCAGTGGGGGGCAGAACGGCAGTGGGGGGAATTGGCGGGGTTGAATTTGTGGGTGCAAGGGGGGCTTGTATAGGTATTGCTTGGGCTTGGTAAGACCAGTGGTGATTGGGAGCAGATGATAAGGGGATTGGGTGAGGGGTTGCTTGCTTGCGTGGCAGTGGAGTTGGATTGGGGCCAAAATAGCGAAGGGATGGGGAGACATCTGAGGAGCGGGATGATAGGAATATGAAGGGTTTGTATATGGGGTGGCAGGGTGGGATGATGCCGGATTCGTGGATGACGTATGGAAAATTAGGGGTGATGGAGTTGTGCATGGAGCGGGATGATTGGGACATGGTGAGGTAGTGGGTGGAATAGGGAGATATGAAGGGTTTGTGGCATGGTGGGATGACGATGGATTTATGGATGAAATGGGATAGATTGGGGATGATGGAGTTGTGCATGGAGCGGGGTGATTTGGGGGTGACATAGGGGTGTATGGTATAAATTGGGTGGTGGGGTTTGAAGGTGTGTATGGAATGGGGTAACTTGGGGATGGCAGAGTAGTGTATTGGGTGGAGAGATTTGAGGGTGTGTATGGGGTAGGATAATACGGGGATGGCGGAGTTGTGTATGGTATGGGATGATTTGGGTGTGACAGAGGGGTGTATGGGGTAAAGTGGGCGTGTGGTGGATATGCGTATGATTGCGGTGGGGCTGTGCCCATTTGGATTTGATAGGCGAGAGCAGGGGTGGAAAAATACTGCCCTAAATCTAAGGGATCCTCTTGGTATGCCGGTGTGGGGAAATAATCGGCTAGATACAACGGCTCGATCACCCCAACAGATAGTTCATCTTCGTTCGACCTGGGGAGTGAAAATTCCTCCTGATTACTGATATAATTTGAAGGCTCAAACTCTTCTTCTTCCTCCTCTATCCAATGTATGTTAGGCCTGGGGCCTCCTCGGTGCGGTGGTAGAGGGGCTTGATGGATATTCTGGTTCTGCCCTTGAGGAAGTGGCAGGGGAATGATTTTTCCCGCCTCTATCAGATCTTGGACCGCATTCTTTAATGGGAAGCACCGGTCCGTAGGGTGACCCGGTCCCTGGTGGAAATTGCAAGGCAGATTCGGATCATAGTTCCTCGGAATGGGATGGGGTGGTGGTCGAGGCTGGAGTAGATTGACCAAGCCTTTTTGTAGCAACACTGGCAACATGACACTCAAGGATTGCCCCAACGGTGTGAACACTCATTCGAACCGTGCTTTCATCTGTTCCTAGGTAAACGGGGCTCTTGGTCCGTTGCTTGAGTACTTGCTCAAACGAGCTGTGGTGGTTGTGTAACTGGAGTCGACGGGTATCGGGTGGGCATTGGTATTGGCCTGGGGGTAAACAATGTTCTGTACCTCTGTCCCTGGTCTTCTTTCAATTCTTGGTTCGGCAGCTTTTCGAACCTCGGTTGCCCCGTTGGCCACATTCCTTCCTAACCTGCCCTCTCTAATGGCGTTTTCACAATGATTGAAATTTAGGACTAGATCAGCAAAACTAGACTGCTGCTGATATACTTAAAAATCTGCGATGACTGGGAGGGCTCCTTTGGTTATCAATTCAATTTGCTCATCATCGGGAATCCGGTGAGTTACCCGAGAGGCTAATGCCCTCCACCTTCCCAAGTAAGCACTGAATGTTTCATCATGTCTTTGCTTTAAATAGACCAAATCTGACTTCCTTGGCTCTATGTCCATGTTCTAGACATATTGCTCTTGAAATAAGCGTGTCAGATCTTTCCAATTTTTTATCATGGACGGTTCCAGGGATGTGAACCATCTCAGTGCTGGGCCCGTTAAACTCTTCTGGAACACTTTGATGAGGAGTCGTTCATCTCCGCCATACTGGCACATATCCCCACAGTAAGATTTTAAGTGGGCGATGGGGTTGCCAGTGCCGTTATATTTATCAAATGATGACATCTTGAATTTATGTGGCAAGGGGATATCAGAGAACAGACATAGGTTTGAAAAGTCTGTTGAATGTAGTTCTATTCCTCCCATCTTCATCAGTTGCTTTTGTATTCTGTCTATTTGTTCTTTCAACTGTTCTGGTTCTTTTGAGGTTGTAGTGGGAACTACTTCCCCCTGATTTTGTTGGACCCTAGCTGTGATGATGGTGGGCCCGGGAGGGTTGAAGCTGGCAACTCCTCCACTATTACGGATTTCATCCTCCTCATACTGTTGGTCATGGTATTGGTGAGGGGCGAGTTCTGCTATTTAGAGTTGGGGGGTGAGGGGTTGGATGACCTGGTGGGGCCATATGGTTTGTAGGGAATGAGAAGGGATAAATGGGTGAGCGGTTTGTGGGTAAGTGATGTGCTGAGTTGGGTGCACATTCTGGGGGTGATGGGGGTGTGGTTGAGGTGGCGGGATGTTGTGGGTTTGAGGAATGGGATGAATTGGATTTCCCGTTGGAGGCGAGATGGGGGCATAAGGGGTATATGTGAATGAAGGGTACTGGTGGGGGTGTATGGGGTTAGTGAATGGGCCTTGATGAGCATGGGTGGATGGGCCTTGGGTCTGAGGGATTTGGGTTTGACGATTTTGGAAGGCTTGGATTGATGGGCCTTGGGCTTGGTGTGGGGGTTAGTATGACTCTGGGTCAATGGGCCTTGTTGGGTTTGGGCTAATGGGTCATGAGGGGGTTGGGTTTGGATCTGAGCCTGATGGGCTTGGGTCCATGGGCCTTGGGCTTGAGCTTCATAGGTTTGGGTCCAAAGGCCCTGGGGGGCTTGGACTTGGGCCTGGGTCTGATGGGTTTGGGCTTGGGCCCGTGGGTTTTGAGGGTTTCGGGTCTGGGCCTGAGCCTGATGGGCTTGGGTCCATAGGCCTTGAGGATTCTGGGCCTGAGCCTGGGTCTGATGGGTTTGGGCCCATGGGTTTTGAGGGTCTTGGGCCTGGGCCTGATGGGTTTGGGCCCATGGGTTTCGAGGGTTTTAGGCCTGGGCCTGATGGGCTTGGGCTTGATGGGCCTGGGCTTGGGTCTGGGTTTGATGGGCTTGGGCTTGGGGCCATGGCTCTAGAAGTATTTGGGCTTGGGCCCATGGATTTGTATGGGTTTGGGTCTGGAATTGAGGTAGGGGATTTTGGGAGGTATGGACGATGGGTGGTTGGGCATGGTTAAGAGGGAATGGGGTATGGAGGTTTTGGAGATTTGGATGCGGGGTTTGAGATGTAGGGTTCCGAGAAGCAGCCCATAGGGCGTACATCATTCTCAGGTCCTCCATTGAGAGCACGGATTCAGGTGTGAGATTGGGGGGTGATGGCTCACTTAATGATGGAGGGGGTTGGGAGAAATTGGGCATGACCAGGGTAAAGTGGGGGGGGTATGTTGGGATGTGGATGGGCCGGGTGGTGGGAATGGTATGTGAGATGAGGTGGATGGGATGTGGGATGTAGGGGGCATGGATGATGAGAGGGATGGAACGTGGGAAATAGGCGAGGGATGGGGCTCCCCTATGGGGCCTTTGGAAATATGGGGATGCGGTAAGGGTGTTTGGATGGGAGATGGGGATGTATGGATCGGTTGGGAAATGAGGGGTTTCAGTAGGGGATGAAAAGGGGGTATGTTGGGAGAATGTGAGGGAGGGAGATGGGGTGGATGTGAACACGGGTGCCCTAAAAGGACCCGTGATTTTGAACCGGGTTTGGACGAAGGTGTCGGAGATCGGGTCTTCTCCTACGTGGGAATGGGATGGGGATGACGGTGGGGACGTATCGGCTCTTGACATGATCTGCTGACGAGTGTTGTATCGATGTCGCGAATAAGGGCCGAATACCTTCCTTCTACGGGACGAGTTTGAGGTTGCCATAGTGACGGTCACACCAAAATTTACTTTTTTTTGTTTTTGTTTTCTTTTCTTTTTTGTGTTTGTTTTGTTTGTTTTTGTTTGGGTTTTTTTTTTCTCTCTTTTTGGAAAATGATGATTTTTTTTTTAAGAGAAATTTTTTTTGGTTATTTGTTTGAAGATGATTTTTTTTTTAGATGGAGATTAACTCCCCTTTGCTTAGATGAATAATGACCTAGTGCCTAGGGTCAACTCCCGTCTCAGGCGATATATGTATCTTTAGTAGGTCCCACGGCGGGATCCGACACACTTCGGAAGAGGCCAAAGGGAACCCTTTCATTCTATTGAAGGTGCTGGAATCCACGCAAACGATCCGATCCCCCGGAGCAAATCAATGAGAAGTTGCCTTCTTTTGATTGGGCAGGGGCATGTTGGGTGTTAGAGGATGTGGGAGGCTACAGCGGGCACTAATACCGCTAATCGGGGACTTGGGGTGATGGATTGGGCCTCAGGTCGGGTTGCTATGGCCCAGTATATACTGGGCGTATATATTATGCACGCCCGACCAAAAAATACAGATTTTGGCTGGGCGTATATATTATATACGCCTGACTTAAATCCATGGATTTTGGCTGGGCGTATATATTATATACGCCTGGCTATTTTCTGGGGATTTTGGCTGGGCGCATATAATATATACGCCTAGCAAAAACACTTCTGTCAGCTTAGTTTGACAGTGAACAGCAAGCCCGAATGTGGGTCTTTGAACTGGTTTCTTGGGAGAAATGCTCTCGGGGACTGCTGTGTATGTTATCGGGTCCCTCCTTTCCGTTTCCTAAGAATACACGGCTGAATTTTGGGTTGTCTACACTCTCACCAATGCGGGTTTTATGGCTTGATCGGAATTGGCAACCCAACCGATATACCTCCGGCACAAGCGCCTTCTCAGGTACTGGAAGGGGTGGTTCTTTTCAGGATCATCACCACTAGGGCTACCGCCTTACTGGGAACCAAGAAAATTGTATCTGTGCCTAAACCCCCAGAAAACTACCCAAAAACGTAAAAATAAATTCAATTATGTCCCCACACTGTTGGTTCACTTTTAATTACAGATTTTTAAAGGGGAGTGAAATTAAGTCTAAAAATCGGGTCGGGGATGACAAGCCCGTGCCGCCTCAACGGGCCGGCGTTCAAAGGTGAGATATGATGACCGAAATAAAGTGCGCAAGTAGGCCCACCAAATGGCTAAGGCTCGTAAATGACTGAAATTTAAATGACATGAAAAGTAAATGCGAGCGAGCCCGCCAAACGGCTAACGCGGCTTAAATGATAAGAATCGGAAAAACATAAATTTAAAGGCGTACGTAGGCCCGCCAATCGGCTAAGGCACTTAAATGACTGAATCATAGGGGTGAGTATGTTAGTAAAAATAATAAAAATATAAAATAAAACAGCAGAAAATAAGAAGAAAATAACAATGGTTAGTAACAAAAAACAAGGCCAACAAGAGGGGAAGCGCTAGGGTGATGTCCCCAGCGGAGTAGCCATCTGTGCGACCATGGATCCTCTCGAACCCGTCACGGCGATGCGCTCGCTTTTAATGAAATGTAGAGTCGCCACACGGAGCTTTTGGTGACCCGAGAAACCTTCAAATCAATATTTTGAGCACCGAAGTGCTAAATATGACTCTAATTTACCGGTCATTGCCAAAGGCTCTAGGGTAGGGGCTTCGGTTATCGATCGGGAAGGGTTTAGGCACCCGATCAACCCGCATGTAATGGTCTCTATCTATGACCAAAAAGAAAAATAAAAGGGCGGAGTTTCCCCTTGCCCGAAGGCAATATGGTCCTATCAAGCTTTGAGCCAAACCGAAATTTCAGTAGCGTAACGGCTTGAATCCTTGGACGGAGGAAGCACCAAGAAGGTAGAGGAAGAGAGGGGTGAGCCGGAGCTCACGGGCCCTTGTTACACCGTGGAAGACCGTTGCTTTAGCGTGCTTCCGATGGCTCAAATGGTATTGAAATGGACTCTAATGCAAAGATTTGATAGATAGGGAGTGTAGAGTGAAGCTAGAGAATAGATTTTGGCTAAAATAAGGTGATCTAATGGTTGAAATGGAGTGGAATAGGTGATCTAAGCTTGCTGGAATTCTAGAAAATAAATGGCATTTTCTCTCACTAGGACTCTCTCTCTCTTAAGCTCTCTAATCAACCAAATTTTTAACCCTTTGGGAAGAGGGGGGCCTCTCTATTTATAGAGAAGGGATGGGTTAGGGGCTTACTTAAGAGCTAATGGGTTTAGCAATTAGATAATCCCCTATCTAAGGTTTTCTAGGTTTTCAAGGTCCTAGGATTTTAGGAAATTGATTTTAATGGCGGATGTTGGGGTGAGACCGTGGGTGACTTAAGGGTTGCCAATAAGCTCAAAGGGGGTGCAACCAACCTCAAGACACCCACCTTAACTAAGGGGATGGTCAAAGGGTCAAACTAGATGAAGGAAATTCGAGCAACTGATGATGCGATTCAGTAGCTAATGATATATATATATCGCCCGTTTAGGAACAGTAAATTTCACCAAAAACAGGGGAGCCTTGGGAAGATGAAGCCTGTGGTGGGTCCCACCTATGCTGGGCATATATATTATATACGCCCGACCAAATTTCCCCCAAAAAAAGCAGGCGTATATAATATACACGCCTGACTAATCTGGGGCCAAATTGGCTGGGCGTATGTAATATACACGCCTGAGTAAAAGTTTTATGATTTTATGTGAAACTTCAATCGGCCATAACTTTTGAACCGTAGCTCCAAATTGGGTGATCTTTGGCTTGTTGGAAAGCTGGTGAAGTCTTCCTTCTAATGATATATGGATCATCTTTAGTAATGGTCTATGTGAAATTTTGTAGCTATCCTCCCATCAACTGCTTAGAAAGGTTCAAGTTAGGTATGGGAAGGGAATCTAGGGTTTAGGGGTGATCTTTAAGGGTTGGGGAATGGTTCTAAAGGGTTCAGGGTGATTCCTAAAGGTCTGAGTGGATTCCTACGGGTTCAGGGGTGCCATCGGAAGCACAGGGGTACATCTCTCCCTATGTACAGATTGATCGGGCCTTGGGCCGAATTTGGGTGTCTACAGAATCTAAAGATTTTATGGTTTCTTTAGATGTCTTTAGGATCCATGTATTTAGGACTAGCCCATTCAGTTTTTAGTAGGTTTATTATTTACCATCTGATTTTTCTTTGTTTGATAGCCCCATGGAAAGAATGCTGGATCTATAGCGAGATCCAGGGAGCTCGAATGCCTGTGGACCATGGTGGTTGCAACAGTTTTCATGTTCTTTCTCAAGCCTCTGTGGGATGGATAGACCAATGGGATACTCTGTGACCATTTAAGTGGACAGAGTATAGCCCTAAGGTTGTGTCCATTTATATGTTTACGAAGGATTCTTCTCCCCTGCACATGAGCTTCTAGAGTCTTGTGAGGAGGTTTGTACAGGAACTGGCTCCCCTCTGTTTTACCTAGTCGACATCAGATGTTAGCTCTGATCTCTTTGTAGTAATTACAACTTGACGCTGAGTCATTGCAGGCCATTTGTAGCAATGACTAGCTGAATCTAAAGCCTTATTCAATCTGTTGCATGGTCCTTTTTGTGGGCATTAGTGAGCAGTTGGCCTTAGCAAAGCACTTATAATCTTATGGGTCAGAATACCTATGGATGTCAGCCAGGTCTGTGTGCAGATCTGGGGAGCTTGTAGCACTGGCATTAGATAGTGCTGTAATAGTATTCATGACTTGATCTGGCCCAGTGACTGGGGGAATGATCAGTCCACTCCCCTGAGTTAGATTGGCAATGCCTGTTTTAACCAATGGTATTTGACAGACTCTAACAGATACCCTATGACTATTAGAGTGGATAGAGTATAGCCCTAAGAGCGCCCCAAATGGCATGGGTTAAACTAGATATTTTTACCTTGTTGAGGCTTTTGCTTCTCAGCAAGGAGCACTGCAGATACAGACTAAATCTGAGTTTTATCACTGCTTTAACTCTAGCTTAACTTGCTTACTTCTCATAATTTTTGTATTTTATTCTGGCACACACTACCACCATCTTCCTCTTAACCCTTTCTTTAGGATAGGGCTATATTTTATTTCTCTGCTTTTAGGATTAATTTAGTGTAGTCATGACACCCAACTCCCTTTCTTTAGGATTGTCAGATCTGTAGCCAGATCTGGAAGCCTACTATTATAACCCATTTTGGGTTCTAGATCTATTTCTCTGTGGGACAAACTCTTACTTATCAAAACTTGCTACAATGGACCCTGTATCTTACAGGACTGTATTTATTTCAGACTTACTGTGTCGACCCATCTCTAATTCCCCACTCTTGATTTATTCTCTCCACTGTTCTTAATAAAATAGCAGCAAGAGCTCGAAAATAACCCAACACGAGGTCCAGGTCAACTTCTCTGATTTTCTCTCCTCTCGTGTTATCAAACCCTCTAGCACTGGTTGGCCTAAAAGCAGAGGAATCGACCCCTATCTTGATAGCGGTTCTGAGAGGGCACACATTCAAAGCAGACCCGTTGTCTATTAACACTAATAGAATCAGTAGGTTCTCAGTTTCTACAATGTTGTTGAGGGGTTTAGAGTGATTATTTCCCTCATCCGGCAAATCAATATCTAAAAAGGAAATGGCATTGGGAGGATCTGTCCCACCTCGTCCCGGGTTACTTGGATAGATACATGTGCATCCTTTAATGCCGCCATCAAAGCTTAGAAATGAAGTGGTGATGTCATTAATAGGTCCCAGACCATGATATGCACGGGCATCCTTTTCAATTGTGTTTCAAGTATGTGCTCTCAGCTCATTTTCTGAAAGGGGTTTATAGCTGTAGGTTCTTTCTTCTCTTTTGGTCAGGTCGGTACTAGTATTTCTGGTTGCCTTAAGATTTTTCCTGATCAGGTAATTATTAATCTCAGAATTATACCACTTTTCACCACCTAACCTAGCCTTTAATAGAGCTTTGAGTTGTTAATAACTGATTGTAGACACCCAATTTTAACCCTACGCCCGATCGAAACACCTTTCGAGAGAGGTGCAATTCTGAGCTTTAGATGACATGTATAGAACCTTTAGGAACCCCCCTAGAACCCTTAGGAACCTTTCCAAACCCTTAGGAATCACCATAGATCCCTTAGGAATCTGACTCGAACCTTTAGAAATCAATCCCAACCCTTAGAACCCATTCTGAACCTAAACCAAACCTTATCAAATAAATTGTTGAGGAGGGGTGCACTGGAACTAGCTATGGCCCTCTACTATGATCAAATCTTATACCATTGAAAAATAGAGGTCGTCAACTTTCCAACAGTCCAAGAATCGCCCCGATCGGAGGTATACATCAAAAGATACGACAAATTGAGCCCGTAGGGCATAAGTGTAAATTCATGTGGGCCCCCCTAGGGATTTGGCGCAACTAATAGTTACACCAGTTATAATTTTGCCTGGCGTAAGTATTAGTTGTGTCAGGCCAATTTTCCAAGATTTTAAGCCTGGCACAACTATTAGTTACACCAAGGTTAAAGGTGGGGCCCACCCCTCGCAAAGCCAACTTCTAGGCTACTGTTCATTACTGTTTTACTGTACATTTGCCTGGCACAACTATTAGTTGCGCGAGGCATATAAACAGTAACTCAATTTTTGCCCCGAAATTCATGATTGGGGTTTGACTTGTTGACCACCTCAGTCCTTAGGGTGTGTTTTGATAACTTTGTTGCACGCTTTTAACACCTATTTGCAACCCATAAGTGATCTAAACCATTAGCTTATTATCCGCCATTAAAGCCCATCTTCACACTTCTCTAAACCCTAGAAACCCTAGGAAACCTTAGATGCTAGATTACCTAATTTCTAACCTTGATTAGCATCTAAATACTCTCCTAATCCACCCTTTTCCTATAAATAGAGACCCCCACCCCTTGGTTTAGGGGTCGAAAAATTTGCTTAAGAGAGAAAGAGCTGAAAGTGAGAAGTTCTTCTTCCCTTTTGTGCACCATTTTCAGCCAAATTCCATAATCTCCCAACCTCATTTCAAGCTTGTTCTTGCATCCAAAACCCTTAGCCTAGGTGTGTGTGATCCCCTAGCCTCCCTTCCTACCTCTTAGCTTCAAGCCTTAGGAGTTAGAACCCCATTTTCCACCATACAAGGCCTTCAAAAGCTCATCAAAGCAAGCCACGCAAGGCTCTCCTACAGTGCGACAAGGGCACGAGGGCTCTGGCTCTCCCGTTTCTTCTCCTATCTCTTTGTAGCTCCCTCCATCCTCCCATTTGTGTCGTTACACCGCCGACTTTTTGGTAAGAAAGGAAGGGCACAAACAGGATTCTAACCCCTTTTGGGCAAGAGGAAGCTATTTTCCTTTTTTTTGCTTCAGTTTATTTTTAGCCATAAGTAGAGATTGTATTAAGCGGGTTGATCGGGTGCTTAACACCTTCCCGATTGATAACCGAAGCCCCTACCCAAGAGCCTTTGGTGTGGACCGGATTCAGAGTCACATTTGTGGCACTTCGGTGCTCATAAAAATGATATAGGTATCCTGGGACACCAAAAGCTCCAAGTGGTGACTCTATATTTTTTGCAAGCGAGCGCATCGCTGCGACGGGATCGTCAAAAATCCCACAATTTCATTGATGGCGACTCTGCTGGGGATAGCTTGTAGAGCTTCTCCTTGAAATTTGGCCCTTTATTTTTATTTTTACTAACCATTTTTTCTATTTTTTTACTATTTTTTATTTTTCTCACCCCTACTTTTCCATCATTTACGAGCCTTAGCTGATTGGCGGGATTACATGTGCATCGTCTTTTAAATTTCTTTATTTTTCTGTCATTTTAGTGCCTTAGCCAATTGGCGGGCCTACTTGCGCTTTGTCTTTTAATTTCATTTAAATTTCCATCATTTAAAGTGCTTTAGCCGATTAAAGGGCCTACGTGCGCACTCATATTCCAACAGTGGACGCCGACCCGTAGTGGCAGCACGGGATCATCACCCCCGATCTTTGAACTAAAGAAAACTTCCAAAAAAAAGAGAAAAGCTTTGAAAAAAATTAATTAAAATTAAACTAAGTTAGGGAGCTTAATCAATTTGTTTTTACGGGGTAGATTTTAAAAGGGTGGGGATTAGGCAAGCACACAAACACTCGGGTCTTTGTATGGAGGCAGCCCCTAGTGGTGATGATCCAGAAAAGTCCCAACCCACCTATTATCTGAGAAGGCGCTTGCGCCGAAGGTATATCAGGTGGGTACCCATTCCGAAGTTTAAAACCCTTGGGGAGCGCGCTAGTGAGTTATACCGGACTCAAACCCTTTAGGTACGGTGAGGAGAGAATCGATCAACAAAAAATAGCTCAGTTCCTGGAAGCCTAGCTTCCACAGAAACAAAAAAAAGAGACTCATTTCGACTATTGGTGGCTACTGTCATCAGTTCTGGACCATCAATTTTTTCCTGGCGCAAGTATTAGTTTCGCCAGTGCAAAAAACTGGAATTTATAACTGGCGCAACTAATAGTTGGGCCAGCTTTAAAATTCAAGTTTTTACCTTAGCGCAATTAATAGTTGCGCCAGTGTAAAAATGTGCCCCTGCCACCTGGGCGCAGGTATTAGTTGTGCTAGGCCTGTTTAGCACCACACCAGCCCGAATCTGTGGCCTTCTTCACCTCCCGAATCCCCCGATCAGTGTGCTTAGTGCCTTGTTTAGGCCCCACCATCTCCGACACCCAATACACCCCCGCCGGTCAAAAAAGTGCAACTTCTTTTTAGCTCATTTTGGGGGATCGAGTTGTTTGCCTCGATTTCTATGCCTTTAATAGATCGAAGATTCTCCTTCGATTCTTTTGAAGTGCGTTGGAATAGTCGCCGTGGGTCTTAAATTAAGGTACGAGGGCCACCCGAGAAGGGAATTCCAAGGCCTCGGAACCTTTTTTTTTCAAAACTTTTTCAAAAAATTCAAAAAATATATATAAATCAAAACCTAAAAAAGATATAGTTTGTGGTGCCGACACAACGGCATCATCTTGCCCTCCGCCGTCCCATAGGGGAAGGAGGAGGATTTTTGGGCCTTATCCAAGGCACCCTGACCCAACCTATTCCCAAAGAATGTCGTGGGTAGTGGACCCAGCTTGCGCCGATCCCGACTCATCGCCGCCACATTCTCCATCCCACTCCCATTCGGGAGAAGTTTTTTCCACCATCCCACTCACCCAACCCCCCTTTACCGTTATCGGGCCGTTTGGCACCCCTATTTTCCCAACCGATATCCCGCAAAATATCCAAAGTCCAAACCCCCATTCTCCATCTTTTGCCCAAACCATACCCATGCCAAGTCCAACCCATTTCCCTTCCACATCCACACAAAATCCATTCTCCCAATCCACATCCATGCCCTATTTCCCATCTTCCCCCTATAGGCCCGATTTTTTTCAAGCATCCACCCCTAACATGCCTAACCCTGCCACATCCTTCGCCCCACCTCAACTCTCCAATCCACCCCATACCCTACCTCTTACCATGGCCATGCCTAATTTCCCCTCCATCCCATCTCCTCCACCCACATCCAATCCTCCCTCCATAACCATGATGGAGGAGATGTTCCAAGCCTACTCCATATGAAAGGCTTCTCAAAACACCTCCCCTCCTCCACACCGCACATCCCTTAACTCATCTCACACCCTAGCCAATCTCCATGCCTCACTCCTCAATGACCCCCATCAACCCCCCATAATCCACACCATCCAAACTCCCATTACCCACATGCCCCAAGGCCAAATGCCCCAATCTCCAACCTCCCACATACCCCAAGGCCCATTGGCCCTAACCCTCTTTTCCCACATATCCCAGGGCCCCATGACCCAATACCCCACTACCGAAACCTACTCAGGGCCCATGGCCCATACCCACCATGGCCCTTTGGGCCAAACCCATCAAGGGCCCATGGCCCATACCCACCAAGGCCCATTAGCCCAAACCTACCGAAGCCCATTGGCCCAAACCCATCAAGGCCCATTGGCCCAAACCTACCCAGGGCCTGTGGCCCAAACCTACCAAGGGACCCTGGCCCAAACCCATCAGTGGCCTATACCCCAAAATGACCAAGGCTTCATGGCCCAAACCCAAACTCCACACTCATACCTTCCATAATACCCCCAACATTTCACCCAACCTTCATAGCCAAGTCAAACCCATGCCATACCCTAAGCCCAACTTTCCCATGGCCCCACACCCCATGGCCATCTCTAAACCTTCCCCCATACCCAATGGCCCCATCAAGCCCCACCTCTAAACCAAAACCCCATCACCCAACAAACCTTTCCTCACCCTCAATGGGATCACCCCACGCCCACTCATGTCATTCCCGTCCAACCTGGGCAACAACAATAAGAAAATCCCACCCTCACTGCACATTATGCCGACCAGCAGTATGAGGAGGACAAGATTAGGAATAGTGGAGCCTACGTTGGGGCATTAACCAATCGAGAAAGCGGCCCCTGTATCAAAAGAGTCAGAGCAGCTAAAAGAACAGTTGGACAAAATATAGAAGCAACTGATGAAAATGGGTTGTGCTGAAATCCACACCACGGACTTCACAGATTTGTGCTTGTTCGCTGAGGTCCCCCTGCCCCCCAAATTTAAAATGCCAGCCTTCGACAAATATAATGGCATTGGCAATCCTATTGCGCACTTGAAGTCCTACTATGGGGACATGTGCCGATACAGAGGGGACGAAAGACTACTAATAAAAGTCTTTCAGAAGTGTCTGGTCGGGCCCGCTTTGAGATGGTTCACATCTTTAGAACCATTCATGATGAAAACGTGGAAGGACCTGACGCACCTCTTTCAGGAACAATATGTCTACAATATAAACATTAAGTCGCGTAAGTCAGACTTGGCCCGTTTGAAACAGAACCAGAACGAGACCTTCAGCGACTAATTGGGATGCTGGACAGCACTGGCAGCTCAAGTTAGAAACAAAATACCTGATGATGAGCAGATAGAGATAATCTCAAAGAATACTCTGCCAGTGATCTCGAACTTTTTGGTGTACCAGCAGCAATCCAGCTTTGCTGATCTGGTGAGAAATGCTAACCGATGTGAGGATGCTATCAGGGAGGGTCGTCTGAGTAAGAACATGCCAAGTGGACCCAGTGGGGTTAGGAGCTTTTCAGAGCAAAGGAACGATATGAGAACAGGGAGTGATGTCCAGAACATAGCCAATACCAGGCCCAATAACAATACTACCTAGTTTCAATTTCAGGCAGCCCCACTATCACCCGTTAGGCCTGAGCAAATGCAGAGAATAGGGAATGGGCAAGGAATATAAATGACTCCGGAGCAGAGGAGAGCCCGCTATGATTGAGTTTTCACACCACTGGGGCAATCATTGAGTGCACTTCTACCTTTGTTAGTGAAAAAGGGATTAGTCACTATCCGTCAACTGCAACCTCCTCCTTACCCGATCCCAAAGAATAATGACCCGAATACCCACTGTAATTTTCATTAGGGTCTGGGTCACCCAACTGATCGCTGCTTCCCATTGAAGCACGCAATCCAAGATTTGATCGATGTCAAGAAAATCATTTCCCCTGCATCTTCTCAGCTTGTTAATATTCACCAAGTGCCACTACCCTCACATCCTACCGGAGGAGAAGGTCCCACACCCACCGTCAGAATGATAGAAGATGAGGAGTTTGAATTTGACCCATCCGATTATATCAATGATCGGGAGAGTTATGTAGCACCAATGTCAAGAAACATGGAAGAGAGGAACATAGGGGTAATTGTTGGGTTGTCTGCCTTGCCTTCAAAAAGGGTTTAAATTCACTCAAATCAAGGCAGATCATACACAAGACCAGCAGGTAGTCAGGGCCTGTTGTAGCAAGTTTTCAAAGAAGGGTAAATAAGGGAATGTCCATAGGGAGGTGAGTTCAAAATATGCCAAATCTCCAGATCTGTAAGAGATCTGGCACCCTAACTAATGCTAAGTCAGCCAAAAGAAAGGGGAGAGGTTAAAAAGGGTTGTCACTTGAACTAAACTACACTTGAAATGCAAACTAACTGAGATCGAGTCCAGAGATCTAGATCTTGCAAGTGGAAGTGTTTAAAAACAGAAAATGGAGAAGAGAGCAACTTGGAGATCGGTCTCACTGCAATCAGGTTAAGCTGATCATGTTACAGGGGTTCAAAGCACACAAATCCCTCAGCTGGCTACAAGCATAGCTGCAAGGTAGAAGACTCCACCCTAAACCAAAGGATTTAACTGTTCTTAAGGCTATGGTCTGTCTACTTCAATGGTCACAAACCATCCTATAGACTTCATTTGATCCAAAGGTTTATGGTGGAAGAATCCAATTGAAACCACAGATTGAACTGATCTTAAGGTTATGATCTATCCACTTCAATGGTCACAGATCATCCTAGATAATTCCTCCAAACCAAGGGTTTCAACCAGAGTATTAAAACCACTACAGATGCTACAATTTTCAGGTCATAGACAAAAGAAATTGTAGGGATATCTGATCTCGGGAGATCAGATGGTATCCAAGAGGTCTACCAGTTAAGTGGGTGAGTTGATCAATAGACTCCTCTACACAAATCCGATCCAGCACCAAATGAAACCAAAAGAACTATAGATCTAATTAAAACAATAAAAACCACATTTACATTGCAATAAAACTCACTCTACAATGAAATGCTCTTAGATCTGTTGTCTGTGCAGCAATTATCCCACAATAACACTCTCAACCTTACCCAATTACAGATCTAACCTCTCTCTTCGCTGCTCCTAGGGAATTAGCCAACCATAGTTGAGCTAAAAGAGGGAAAATAAAATTTTGCTGCAAGCTCTGATCTCCTGAATTTGATCCAAATCTCAATCCCCCCAAATTCTAATTGGGGATCTTAATATATAGCTTTCTCTCTTGCTTTTCCTGCCAATATTCCCTTCTAGAAGGTCCTCATAGTTTGTTAGAGTTCTGTCAAAGCACGTGGGTTGGTTAGGGTTTCCTAGGGAATCTTTTGGATCATCGTGCTGGTCACCAACGTGCCTCAATTTGTGTGCAGTAGGTCACCAAGTTACAGCGTGTGCATAGCTGATTTTCTGAGAAGTTCTTCACACGATTTTGATAGGTTTAGGAAGCTTCCGAGAGGTTCAACTGGAGCTTTATGGCCCTTTTCAATAGGTTCTTAGGTCTCTTCGATAGGTTCCGATAGGATGATCATTCTCTTAAAGCTTCAGCATTCTCAACCCTTTGTCTGGAGCATTCGACAGGTTGGGGAAGCTTTTCGACAGGTTAGAGATATCGACAGGTTGGAGATATCGGCATAGGAAAAGCTTTTCCTGAACCGATATCTTGTTTCGACAGGTTGGGTTCAAAATTTTTGGTTTCCATCAAAGAAAAACTGTGATTTCAAGGCTCAAATGGTGTGTATCAAGGGCAGTTCAATGGGTAAGGATATTTTCAGCTCAAACTGTCCATTGAATGGCCTTACTTCATGTCCTCAATGTCATGAGTGTTGTCAAGTTGTTTCAACTTGGATTTACCTAACTTCTAGTGATCGAAACTAGATCCAATCAGTCCTTAGAGCGGAGAAATTGCCATGACACTCTTCAAAGAAAATATTTCAGGCCCAAATCTCACTAGGTATGGCCTTCCATCAAATTTTCTGGGGTGTATACTTACAGTTTTATCTCATTTCAAGTTCACTAAACATCAAGTTTTGAAAATTCTTGACATTTGCTTCATGAAAAATGTTAAAACTACAGCTCATTTCAGTTTTAAAAAGTTTTTTTTTTTTTTTTTTGGTTTTAATTTCCTCTTTTCCAAAATAAATCAAGTGAGAATGTACTCTAATTCCAAACACTCCTTTTTTGCCTAGATGCACTATCATTAACTCATTTCATTGGCATACCTGCCATACCCCCAAACCTAAATTAAATAGTGTCCTCACTATTTTACACTATGAAATCAGTAGAGAGGCATGGTAAGAAGATATCGGCACAGGAAAAAAAAATGAAGACAAAATTATATTAATATGTCAAATATATACATGAGACAAGTGGAAAAGCAGTAAAAAAACAAACTGCCACATCTATTTACAGGCATCATCTGCCCAACCATAGAGGTCAGCCAGGTTTTTCAGCTCATCCTTAGATAAAGGAGCTTTTCGTTTAGATTTTGATTTCTGTTGCGGGATCTTTGCTGCCTTCTCAGACTGGGCAGCTGGTTATTTTCCTTTTAGATTAATAGCAACAATGTAATCGAATCAATCGCATTTTAAAAGGGCATTAGGTTCTGGCCAGGTCTTCCTTCTTTCGTCCCTAGAGAGTAAGGTGAAAGAGGTGTCAGGTTGGGTTGGGGGCTTGGTCGGGTGAGCTTCTTTAGACTGGGCAGTAGGCTTCTTACCTTTCTTGATAGAAACAGTAGAGGGAGCAGATTGTTTGGCAGTAGCTATCTTCTTGGTGAAAGTTGTTTTAGATTTTGGAGGGGCAGGTTGAGTAGGGGGAGGTTCTTAGGCTAGAGGAGGGTGAACATCCACAGGTGGGGGAGGAGGAGGCTGAGTTGTAGAAAAGGTGCTGTAGCTAAAGGGGTAGGTTGAAAGGGCTGAGAGGTCAAGGAAGCAACCTTTTTCCCCAATATGTCAATTTATTTTACGGCATAGAGCAGGTTGGCATCAGAGAGTTCCTTGGTGGCCTTGAGTATATCCTGAGCATTGGCTAATTTTTGCTTGAGAAGCTCATAATTCTTCTTCTCATATTTGGCAATTAGACTCTCAGCAGCAGCCAACTGTTTTGCTGACTCATAACGAGTCAGGATGTCAGTCCACCCTAGAGAGATATCTCGGTGCTTGATTCTGTGCTCCAATTCCATGTTGGCAATCCTCTCCTCATAAGGGTCTTCAAGGGAAGCTCGGAGTGCAGCCATACCTCTTAGGACATCCCTTTGGATGTAAGGGTTGCCCCTCATGGCATAGAGTAGGGTGAGGTAAGGGGGGATGTACATGTTTTGTCTAAGGACAATGGACAAGGACAGGGGTGTAGTGGATGAAGAGGAGGGGGTGGAGAGAACTAGATCTTCCCATGGATTAGTTTGGGTAGAGGCATATTTGAAAACAGGTGGAGAGAGAGGGGGGAGTAGGTGATGGGTGATTCAGCCACTACAGAAGCAATTATAGGTGGTGATGAAGGGAGAATAGATGGTTGTGAGGAAGGTATGGGGAGAGTGGGGCTGCTACCTCCTCAGACTGGGTAGCAGCAAGGGGTGGTGAAGCTATGGGTGAAGGAGGAGGAGATAAATGTATGGGTACGTGGATAGGTGCAAGAGGGGAAGTGGGAGGGGGTTGAGGACCTGGAGAGGATGGAGTAAGGGTGGATTGAATTGATTGGAGGCAGGAGCTCATGAGGGCTTGGTTGTCGATGTTTATGGTCAATTGAGATTGAATGGACTGTAGGAGTGAGAGAATTTGAGTAAAAGTGTCAGGCATGGTGGGGGTAGAGGGGGCAGGTGTTTGAATGGGATGGAAAGGAGAGGAGGCTGCATGGTTAAAATGAGGAGTGGGGTGTGGCGAGTCAGGAAGTGGGGTGTACTCATGAGCAACATCCTCCACAATTGAAGTCATGAGGGCAATGAACCCAGTAGTGGTGAACTCGTCCACACCCTGTGTATGCAGAGGGGGTTGCGGAGGGGGGAAATCAGAAATGGGTTGGTTAATGGGTGGAGAAGACATGGTAGGGGTAAGCTCAGAGAATTTTGGTGGTTCAAGGACTTCAGGTTGGAAGACCTGAGTGGCGAGTGAAGGTAAAACTGGTTCAGAGGTGGGTGGAAAGGGGTCTGTTGGAGGAGGGGCTGATACAAAGGGAAAAAGCAACGTGGGTGGAGGTGTGGGTAATGGGACAGGTACGATAGGTGAAGGGATGGATGAGGGTATCTCGGTAGGAAGATCTACTGTCACGGTAGTGGGTACCTTCTCACCCTCCTCCATTCCAGCTAGCTTACTCTTCTTAGTCAAGGTGAGGATGGTGGACCATTCCTGCTTTCCATACACTTTTGTGGTCACCTTCTTCATTGGCTAATTTCTCTTGATCACATACTTTCCAGCCTTGAGCAGCCATGTGATGAGTCTGCTGAAGGGCAAACCACCTCCCTTAGCAAAAGCTTGTCTCTTTAGTACCTTGTCATTGATGCCCACCATTATTTTAAAAATTAGCTTAGGCGCATTCACAAATTGCCCCTTTGAACAGTAGTATAGGGCATCCACTAATGGGCCCTTCTCTCTTTCAAATGCCCAGTGATAGGCATTTTTCCTCAAAATGGTATCAATGAGTCTTAGGGTAGGATGGAGGTCACTTCTCATTAGGGATTCACCAGAGCTCACTATTCCGTTAGTAGGCTATTTGGCCATTTCCCTAATTGTAGCCCCTATAGGTGCTCCCTCAGCTCTGGTGGAGTCAAATTGATATGGGACTCTCAAAGTCATCTCAATGTCTTTGCAATCGACAATCAGCTGCCAGTCATCAATCAAGATTTCTAGTACATCCTCAACCCCAGGCCCCACCTTCTTTGTCAGGTTCTGGTACCACAATTTCACGAACCTGGGGTACACATTTTCCTTCAAGGGTGAAAGCAGGGGCAACAAACCTTCTTTCTTCAAATATTCCAATGTCCCCTAGCACTCCCCAATGTTGACAAAGTATGCTAGATCAAAGTCTATCTCAGGGACAAGACTCAAATTCTCTACAAATTAATTGGGGGTAGTTAACCCAGCTGGAAGCTCTATTGCAGGTTGTCTGTCAAGGGTGGGCAAAGGTGTTTCCATAGCAGGAGCAGCTCTCTCTAAGCGTGTTCCCACCTCAAGCTCCTGAATTTCAACAACTTTGGCTTTCTTGGCTTTAGGGGCCATCTTGGGTGTCTCTTTAGAGAGCTTCCACTTAACAGGTGGTTTGGAAGCCGGCTTCTATTTCTTGGAAGATTTGGGGGTAGAAGCAGCTGGTATCCAGAGTAGGGTTGCTAGGGTTTCCTCGGGCTCAACCATTTTACTCTCAGGGATTACTCACTCACCATCTTGGAATGGAATTCAGAGGTTAACAATTAGAACAACAGATTGGCGGTGGGAAGGCAACTTACCCTAAAATTCCAAGGGTTTAATAGAGATCACAATGCACAGCTCCAATTTCTCTAAAATCAAATGTAAAATGCTCCTCTGCGCATGCTCAATGCACTTATGAAATGGCAGATTGAATAGCTGAAGGTTCTGCGAGGATTTAGTGGAGAAAGAGGGAGGTGAGAGAGAGAGGAAGAGAGCTAGGGTTTTGCAGAGGGTAGGGAATGAGGCACAAATGACCTATCGACAGGTATATAAGGGGTGAAATACAATTTTGATAGGATGAATTGGATGGTTTTGATAGGTTCATGTGTCCTGTCGAAAGCTTAGCTGACAAAGCTTTCAAAAGGGATGATTCGATAGGATCCCGATAGGTGAAACTATCCTTCCGATAGGATTCAGTGCCTATCAAAACCATCAAATATCCAGTCAAAATCACCATGTGACATAACGAAAGGTGAACTTGCCCTATCGAAAGCTCCCAAAACCCAAATAAGGCTGCATTTCTGAGCACTCTCAGCCTCATCACTCAGCAGGCTCTTCTGTTGTGCTGCTCTACAGTTTATTTCCCTTGTGGACAAGCTCCCATTATCTCAGGATAGGTGGTAATATTGAAATGATGGCCTAGTATTTAGCATGGCAGTTTTTATTGCAGAAAAAAAAAATTTCAATCCACAACACAGTAAACACCTAAAACGAAAGTAAAGTATGGTACATATGATACATACTAAACTTCAAGGGCTAATCTGGAGGATCTGGAAGGTCTACGGTCTCCTCAGGCTCATCAAACTTGGCACCTTTCATGGATCTTTTCTATAACAAATGTCTATTCCCTGGGTGTTGTTTTCTATTTGTGAACCAAACATTGCCCTGCATCAGCTGATGTGGATTTTCATGCACAACTTCCTCTAGCACATAAATGGAAAAATAGGCCTTATCTAGAGGGGGCTTATGAGCTGTGTTGTACACATTTAGCTTTACTTTCATGTTGCCAAAGGAGACTTCCATGACTCCTGACTTGTATTGTATATAGGCATTAGCAGTGGCCAAAAAGGGCTTGCCTAGAATCACAGGTATGGAAGAGACACATTTGCTTGGCTCCATGTCTAGCACCAAAAAGTCAGCAGGGTAAAAGAACTTGTCAACTCCCACCAGGACATCTTTAATGACCCCCATAGGCTTTCTTTCAGATCTGTCAGCCAATTACAAGACTACATGTGTGGGCTTCAACCCTCCTAAGCCCAGCTTCTCATATACTGTATATGGCAGTAAATTCACACTGGCTCTCAGATCCAATAAGGCTTTCTCAATTTTATGATCCCCAATGATGCAGGGGATAGTGGGCACTCCAGGGTCTTGAAGTTTTGTGGGAGTAGTAATAGATAGAATTTGCTTTACCTTTTCTGCTGAAAAGACCTTCTTGGATAAGTGTATCCTAGACTGTCTTTTATGGGTGCATAACTCCTTCAGAAACTCGGCATAGGCTGAAACTTGTTTAATTGCATCAAGTAAAGGAAAGTTGATCTTTACTTGCTTAAAAGTTTCCATCATTTCCTCTATTTTACCTTGCCCTTTATCGAAAGGGGAAGGTGCTTGCAATGCTTTAGGAAATGGCAAATGTGGCTCATTTGCAGCCTTAGCCAATTGGTCATCTTTCTTTTTTATTTTTCTCTTTTCTTCAGGATCATCATTATCCTCTTTATTCTCATTTGGTTGCTCCTTCATGTCCACCACTGGGGGCCCTTGTTGTGTCCTTTCGAAAACTACCACTTCGCCTTTTTCAAAATCTCTCAAAGTCTCACAGCCAACTTGGTTATCCACCAGCCTTCCACTTCTTAATGTAGTAATGGATTTAGCTTCCTCATAGGTGGAGGAAACTTCACCCATTACATACTGTCTCCTTGGGTTATCCAGTGGTTGGCTAGGCAGCCTCCCTTCCTCTCTCTTAGTCAAAGCATTAGACAGCTGACCAAGATGGTCTTCTATCTTTTTAATGCTTTGGCTGTGAGAGTGCATAGTTTGAGTTAAGGGATTCAAATTCTATAATGAGGCCAGAACTTATTCCTCGAAAGAAAGTGATCTCACAGCTGGAGGGGGTACAGGTTGCTGCATAGGCTCGCCCATAGGCTGGGTCATGGGCTGCTAGTAATGAGGCTTTGGAACATAATTTTTGTGGTATGGTTGAGAATTTTTGTAGGGAATGGGCTGCTATTGCTGCTGCTGCTGGTTTGGGTAGGCATCTTGTCTCCAGATCAAGTTGGGGTGGTTCCTCCATTGATACCTAGCAACAGGCCGTTGCCCATAGGACTGAGTGGCAGCCACATTCTCCATTACAAAATCTGGAAACTGGATAGCTGATGGGCATTCCTCAAGGGACTGAGCAGGAGACTGATAGATAGCACATGCCTCCTCCACGCTAGCAGCCATGGGTGGCTGCATTATTCCCATGAGCTTATCAAATTTTAGTGCCAGGCTGTCCACTTTCATCTCCAAATCACTTTGCACATTTACCTCAAACATCTTCCCTCTGGTGGTATTCTCTTTCACCAATCTAGGAGGATCTAAGTCCCCAGACAAGGTCTCCCTCTGCATGGAGTTCTCACTAATGATATCAAACAACTCTCAGGCCTCCTCAGCAGTTTTATGGAGGTAGGTGCCACCACAAGATGCATCTACCATGTCTCTACTTTTTGAATCAATCCCTTGATAAAAACTTTGAACCAATTGCCATTCAGGGATCTGATGGTGGCGGCATTTCTTTAGGAGTTCCTTGAATCTCTCCCAAGCTTGGTGAAAATCCTCAGTTGGATCTTGGGCAAATGAGATTATGCCCTTCCTCAACTGGCTTGTTTTAGACATGGGAAAGAATTTGGCCAAAAACTGACATTGAAGATCAATCCAGGACTGAATGCTGTTGGGTGGAAGCATTGACAACCAGGTCCTGGCTCTATCCTTCAATGAAAAAGGAAAGAGTCTCATCCTGGTTGCCTCCTCCCCCAAACCTGTGATGTTGAAAGTTGTGCAGAGTCCTAAGAATTCATCACTGTGCTTATAAGGATCCTCTTTAGTCAGGCCATGATATGAGGGTAGCATCTGGATTATGAAAAACTTTATTTCATAATTTCCTTGAGCAGTTAGAAACTGAATGCAGATGGGGGAATTGTAAACCCCTAGTGCATTAAATTCCTTGAGAGTTCCAGGCTACTATTGCTCACCCATTTTGAGAAATTCAACTACAACAGATGTGAGTGGAGTTTGTCTAGATCTGAGAAGCCTTTCAACCTCTGGATTTAATGGGACAATCTGAGGTTGGAGAGTTCTTCCCCCAAACATACACCACTCAAGATCTAATGCAGAGCAAATCTTCAAACACAACAAGCAGGAATAAGAACAGATGACTACTGAATCTAAAAATTAACATATTTGACAAATAAAGGGGAGAGAGGGATGCAAACTCAAGAGCAGCCTCTAGCACAATGCTCCTCTTTCGCAACAGCTATAGATCTGATGAAATACAAACAAAACTAAAACAACAAGACTTACAAACACAGTTAGTGAAAAATCAAACAAACTATCACAGATCTATGGTCTAAACTAAATCAAACATAGGTCTACCAATTTCAAAAACACCTCCCCGGCAGCAGTGCTAAAAACTTGTTGGGTTGTCGACCTTGCCTTCAAAAAGGGTTTAAATTCACTCAAATCAAGGCAGATCACACAAGACCTAGAAGTAGTCAGGGCCTGTTGTAGCAAGTTTAAAAAGAAGGGTAAGTAAGGGAATGTCCATAGGGAGGTGAGTTCAAAATAGGGTAAATCTCCAAATCTGTAAGAGATATGGCACTCTAACTAATACTAAGTCAGCTAAAAGAAAGGGGAGAGGTTAAAAAGGGTTATCACTTGAACTAAACTACACTTGAAATGTAAACTAACTGAGATCGAGTCCAGAGATCTAGATCTTGCAAGTGGAAAGGTTTAAAAATAGAAAATGGAGAAGAGAGCAGCTTGGAGATTGGTCTCACTGCAATCAGGTTAAGCTGATCATGTTACGGGGGTTCAAAGCACACAAATCCCTCAGCTGGCTACAAGCACAGCGGCAGAGTAGAAGACTCCACTCTAAACTAAAGGATTTAACTAATCTTAAGGCTATGGTCTGTCCACTTCAAGGGTCACAAACCATCCTATAGACTTCATCCGATCCAAAGGTTTATGGTAGAAGAATCCAATTGAAACCAGAGATTGGACTGATCTTAAGGCTATGATCTGTCCACTTCAATGGACACATATCATCTTAGAGAATTCCTCCAAACCAAGGGTTTCAACCACAACATTAAAACCACTATAGATGCTATAATTTGTAAGTCACAGACATAAGAAATTACAGGGATATCAAATCTAGGGAGATTAGATGGTATCTAAGAAGTCTACCAGTTAAGTGGGTGAGCTGATCAACAGACTCCTCTACAGAAATCCGATCGAGCACAAAATAAAACCAAAAGAACTATAGATCTAATTAAAATAATAAAAACAATATTTACATTACAATAAAACTCACTCTATAATGAAATGCTCTCAGAGCTGTAGTCTGTGCTGCAATTATCCCACCATAGCACTCTCAACCTTATCTAATTACAGATCTAACCTCTCTCTTCGCTGCTCCTAGGGAATTCACCAGCCATAGTTGAGCTAAAAGAGGGAAAATGGAATTTCACTACAAGCCCTGATCTCCTAAATTTGATCCAAATCTCGATCCCCCCCAATTGTAATTAGGGATCTTAATATATAGCTTTCTCTCTTATTTTTCTTGCCAATATTCCCTTCTAGAAGGTCTTCAGAGTTTGTTAGAGTTCTGTCAGAGCACGTGAGTTGGTTACGGTTTCCTAGGGCATCTTTTTTATCATCGTGTAAGTCACCAACATGCCTCAGTTTGCGTGCAGTAGGTCACCAAGTTAGAGCGTGTGCATAGCTAATTTTTTGAGAAGTTCTTCACAGAATTTTAATATGTTTAGGAAGCTTCTGACAGGTTCAACTAGAGCTTTGTGGCCCTTTTCAATAGGTTCTTAGGTCTCTTTGATAGGTTTCGATAGGATGATCATTCTCTTAAAGTTTCAGCATTCTCAGCCCTTTGTCTGGAGCATTCGACAGGTTGGGGAAGCTTTTTGACAGGTTGGAGGACCATTTCGATAGGTTCGGCTCTGTATGCCATCATTCCGATAGGATTGCTCTCACTCCTATCGAAAGGCTCAAGCACCCTTCGGTAGGTTCTGTTCCAGCGTCTCCATCTTGATAGGTCCAGGCCACCATCCGACAGGTTCAAAAAAAAATTCGATAGGTTCCCCTTACACCTTAGTCAGGCTTTCGATAGGATGGTTTCTTTATTTCTTTCAGCTGCTCGATAGGTTCTTGGATCCTATTGAACTCCTCACTCCACACGAATCCATCCGTTCTCTGCCTTCAGATCCTATCGAAACCTTTCCAACTACACGAATTCCTCCAATTTTGGCTCTCAGCTCCTATCGAAGTTTTCAGATAACCTCCTGATAGGATGTTTTCAGGCTGTTTTCACTTCCTTCGCCTTGCCCTGTTGTTGCCATGTGCCTCAAGGGTCCAAAGGTGTGCAGCCCTCTTGTGTGCCATTGCTGGGTCTGCACTGTGCTGAGAGATAAACTTCCTTGTGCTGCATTCTTGAGTGGTTTTCTATAATTTTCCTATCTTTTATTGCTATCTACAAAACAGACTCAACAGAGGTTTATTAATGTGCTCACAGGTCCAGGTTAATGGGTGAAAACTAGCATTTTTCACTAATTAACAGTAATTGAACCCCAAAATTTGTCAGAATATTTCCCCAACCCGACCTCGTAAATTGAACCCTTGGATCTCAGGGCATACTTTCCATCCACCACACCCATCAATTATGTATATATCAATGCATACCAACCATACACCACAACCCCCAGCAACTACTAGATGAGCCAACAGGCCCCCAACCCTACGCCCGCACCCTCCAGTTATCAATGGCCCGCCCCCACCTCATTTCCCCTAGTTCAACTACCGGCAAACTCCACCGCCCCCATCAATTACCCAATAAGCCATCAGGCCCCCAATCCCACACCCACACGCATCAGTTATCAATGGCCTATGCCCATCCGATCACCCCAAGTTCCGCCTGTGAACTCCACCACCTCGGTCAATTACCTAACGGCCCATCAGACCCCCCATCTCCCGCTAGCGCCCACCAGCTATCAATGGCCTACTTTCACCTCCTTCCCTCCAATGCCACCACCCTCAAGCTTCACCACCCCTATCTGGCCCAATTTTTCCACCCAACCTGCTACCACCGACATAAATCAAGTGTTGCCCACACCTCCTAAGCCGACAGTGCAAGTGCCTCAAGTACTGACAACCATACCTTTCCAGCTCTCGGGACCAACCTATGACCCTCATCAGGTCCCGCTAAGCTACGAGCAAACAGATGACAATACTGGTAGCAGCAGCACGGGCCCAACCAGAGGGGAAGAAAGACAACACTGTAAACCCCTTCAAAAAAATGAGTTGGGAACATATACTAGAGAATCAACTAAGAAAAATGCCCGCCCATATAACCTTCTGGGATCTGTTGATGACGTTCCCACTCTATTTTCAAGCATTAATGGGGGCGTTAAAAAATGTGCATGTATCACTCCAAGTTAGTGTTAGGGTATTTTAAGTGCTTGCTGCTAACTTTATTGGAGACAGTGATAAGAATGGGGTTAGTGAAAATCGAAGGTGGATTGAAGAGTAGCAAGCCTAAAAATAGATAGTCCTGTAAGATACAGGACCTGTTGTAGCAAGTTTTAATAAGTAAGAGTTTATCCCACAGGGAAAGTTGATCTAAAGCTCCAAGGGAGCTATCTTTAGTAGGCCCTCCAGATATGGCAATCCTAAATGGAAGGGGATTTAAGGTCACTATTGTCTAAATCCTAAGGTAACCTAATGCCTAAACTACATAAATGGTTGAGAAGAATGATAGAGTGTGGGAAAATAAATATAAAAGGGTGAGAAGTAAGCTATTAGGTACAGATCTGATGGGTCTTATAACTCAGACTCAGATCTGCTGCTATAGAAATCCTGTCTAATGGCAACATTATCACCAAAGAGGAGAAAGGATCCAACTCACCCATGTGCCATGATCCAATCCCTTATGGCTGTAACCTATCCACTTGAATGGTCACAGACTATCCAATAGGGGAACCACAATCCAGTGATGGGTCAGAACAAGTTTATCATTGTAGGCACTACTTCTTCCAGGCTACCAGCTCAAGAATCCATAGGAACCTCAACCTCTAAAGTTCTGTGTGTGGGGCTAGGCCTGCAATGTGCACTAGCCTGGACACACAGAACCAGCAAGAGTTTGAGTACTAGCCTTTAAGCCTAGTTATTCATTGCTTTAGAAAGACAGCAGTGATCCAGTCACAAGCCTACAATCTCTACATCCAGATCAGATCTGCCATCTGATGGTGGGTCTATACAAATACAGGAGAGTCTGTTTCTGCACAATCTCTCACAAGGCTACAAGAACAAGTATAGAGAAGAAGAATCTGTCTTAGATCTATGGATTAGCCTCACCCTAGGGCTATAATCTGTCCACTTAAATGGTCACAGACTATCTACAAAGACTATCCTCCTCACAGAGGTCTATGATAGAATAAAAACATTGCTGCCACCACGATGTTCACAAGGCTACCAGCTCAAGCTCCCATGGGGATTCAGATTTAGTGGATCCTGTGGTGGGGCATAGGACTGCAATGTGCCTAACCTGGACACACAGGTCACTTGGATCTAAATAAAACCTTAAAAACAATCCTCCATTGCTTACAATGTAACATAACAATGGAGAATCTCAAGGCAACAGCCTTGTACAGAATAACTCACAAAACACCAATCCCATACATGCATAAAATCCTATTATAAAACTCTATTAAAACTATTCCAAATAGACATACAAAGGCATAGCCAGCAAGTGCTGGACTATGGAGAGAAGAAAAAGGGAAAAAGAAAATTGCCTAAACCATAACCTTAGCTTACTGCAATTCTACAGTTGGTTCAAGAAGGAGTACAGAAGACAAGTCCTTTAAACCTAAACTAGGCTTAGGCTTAAATAGCAGTCAGCTCTGCGAGAATTAGGGTTAAGAAAACCCTAATTTATCAATGCTATCATGGCCCATTCCTGTTCCTTAGATGCCTCGGGGCGTGTGCATGGAGATTGGAGCATTAGAGTGCCTACCCTAGTTGCTAGAAGTTCTCAGATTGCCCCTACAGAAGTGGGGAGAAGTTAAGATCCTGAGCCTCTCTAGGTAGAAAGGATTTCCAAGTCTTGTCACGTGATAGAATTGGAGTGGCAGGATTGAATTGACTTGAAGCTCTTATAGTCACGGGATTGATACTTTGGTCATCGCGAGATTGCTCTGGTTGTCGCGAGATTGCCCTTTCCTTTTGAATGGCGCAGGAATTGTGCGCGCGGTTCGTTCCTTGATGAATCTCGTGGAGATCCTCGTGAAGAAGCCATGTGCATGGGCCTCTAGATCGTGCGAGCAGTTCCCTGAGGGTTTGTATCCCGCGGACACTGCGCGACAGCTGCACGCAAGAATGCCTGGAGCTCTCTCTCGTCAGTGAATCACACGAAGATTAAAGGCGCCTTTCTTGAGCTGCGCGAGACTGTGCTAGAGCTTATGTCTGTGCTTCACGAGAACTGCGCGAAGTCTACTTTCTGGGCTCTTCTGGCATTCATTTGTGCGAGAATAGCGCGAGCAGTTGGCATGCTGCTTTCAGAAACCCGCGACAACTGCATGAAGCATGCTCTCTGCTTCAATTGAACCCTGCGACATCTGTGCGAGGCATTCTTCTTGACTTGTTTTTGCTTTGCTGTGCCTATGCTGCAACCAATTCTCTATCTTAGTCCAACCTCCTTTCTTCTGAGGAACTTCTGGGGCAACAGTAGGCTTCTTGGCATGGTTAGGGCCTTATTTGTAGCTGCTACTTCTTACCTACAAAATAGGCTTAGCATGCATTTATTAAATGACTAAGGGTCTAACAGAGATTAAGTTAAGGGGCGAAAAGTGGTACTTTTCAGGTCTTAACTCACCCCCAAACCAAATCTTTGCTAGTCCCTTAGCAAAGCTGTTACTAATTAAATGTCACTTTCGTAGGGATCACGGGTACATTTAGCATATGTACCAAACATTTTAAACCCCTAGGTGATCCCTAGTGGAGGAGTGAAGTCTCCTGAGGGTTAAGTATAGTGCAATTAATGACAACACAAATTTCAATGTATAAGGCTTCATTCCACACCCATTCTTTAACATTTAGAGAGAACTGCATCAGTAATGTAGGCCATTCAAAACTCAAAATTTAGCAAGTGTTTGCATCACCACCATTCATTTTACATTAGAAATTCAATGTGTAAAAATCAGTACCCAGCTTGCCTTAAATTCAAAATTTAGGTTGGATACAACCCTAATAAGGTTAAAATTCAGACTCAATTCTCACCAAGGCTATCTCTCAAAATTGACAATCTGAGGGTGTTCACATTCAAAACAGCTCAAGAGCAGTTACAGACCCCAAATGGGCCTGCAAGCATGAGCATAGGCAAAGTTTCTAATTTCTGACATCCTCATGACTTTTCACCATAGATTAGACAACTCCTCATCTCCACATGACAGCTCATTTTACTTTGGATCTACAAGGTCTTTTTGAATGGGTTGTAATGTATCTTATGGGTGAGGAATGTAAAGAATCAAGGGATAAAAAGGGAATCAAAATTAAGAAATCAGCAAGGTAAGGAGTGATTCATGACTTCACAACCTTCATTTCAGGAAAACTTCATCTTATTTGATATATTCCAGAATCAAAGTGGCCAGCTTCTCCTCTTCTTTTTAATTTTCAGATGATGTTCTTCTCTAGACTTCTCTTTCTTTTTCTCTTTTTATTTTTATTCAATATTTTTATGATTTTCATGATGAACTGCCACACAACTACCATTGATACACTGCTGTTCATAAGTTACTTTTCTTCACCTTCCACCAAATGTTGGACCACTCTCACTGTCTTTAACTCCTTCTCCTTTACCTTCTGAATTCTCAGAATGAGGGTGAGGTTGAATCAGGTAATGAGGTTAAGGTGCAAGTGCTCTGGTATTTGTCAAAGAAAAGTAGGATTTTTGAAGGCTCAACTAGTGTATGTAAAAGGGTAGATTTTAAAAGGTTGGATTTTCAGGCTCAAGTTGTCCAAATGAAGACCTTGGATCATTTCCTTAGTATCATGAGTGGTGTCAATCAGTTTTGATTTGGAGGTGCCTAACTTCTAGTGAAAAGGTCTTGATTCAATCAGTCCTCAGAGCAGAAATAATGCCAAAAATACTCTTCACAAGAAAATGATGGGCCCAAATCTCACTAGGTATGGTCCTCAAATTAACCCATGGGGTGTATTTTCACCTGTTTCTCTCCTCTTAGGTTCACTGAGTACTAACTGAAAAATTTTCTGATGTTAGTTTCATGGTGGTGTCAAGTTTTTAACATTTTCAGTTTCAAAAAGTTTGTAAAAATATTTTAATTTTTTTTTTTTTTTTTTAACAAGTTTCCTCTTTTGCAGCAAGTTAGGTGGAAATTGACTTTATTCATCCCAGTTACACCACTATTACTACACTAAAATTAACTATTCTATTGGCAGACCTACCCTGCCACACCCCCAAACCATGAGGAGCAGTGTCCTCACTGGTTCAAAATGTGCAATGTGCAGCAAGCATAAAACCTAAAAATAAGAGAACAGAGACTATAAAAGTGAAAAAGAACACACAAAAATGAATGAGGATTTACACACACATATAAGTGAAACATTGACAGATTTTATTATAGAGACAAAAGCAAACAGATTACAAAAAGATAGAAAATTGTAAACCTAAGAACAATCTAAGCAACACTTCTTGTCAGACAAAATGGTTCTTCCTCCTGGCTTAGGGATATTCTCAGCCGACCATGGAAGAGGAACTATAAGCCGAGCGGAGGTGGAAGATGTGGATTATGGAGATGGGTGGTGAGTAGGTGGTGGGGGGTTGGAAGAAGATGGTGGGGGAGATGCAGGTGGTTCGATTTTTTTGCTTCTTCTTCTCTCTCTTCTCCTTTTTCTTCTCCTCCTTGGTCAGGATCCTCTGGACTTCCTCATACTCATCCCAAAGAAATTGTAATGGGTCTGGCTCCTTAGGCGGTGGGGGGTCCAACCACATAGGATAGAATTTGTTGGGGAACTCGGTGGGTTTGTCATTCGCCATGGTTATGGGTAGGGCCCGACTGCTAAGGTTAGAAGAGAGAGGATGAGATGAAGATGAACTAACTGCATATTTATAATACTTGGACGGTGGAATATGAATCGGCATATTAAAGTTTTGTCCCTTTCCAAGCAGGGAAATAAATTGGGATTATTCGGGGAATGATAAATCGCACAACTGATTATGGAAAAAGAGAGCTCACACTAAATGATGGTCTAATTTTAACCTTGGTAATTAATGTAATCCCATGTATCACGCAGTTGGACACTGATATTCGCAGACTAATATGCTCGCATAGTACAACTTTACATTTATGAGAAGGAAAAGCACGCAGAAGAATCATAGCTTCGCGAGTACAAAATCACAAATGATAAAACACTTTGATGCAAGCAAAGTCGAAATAGCTGCAGTGCCAGTACTTTGCTCAAAAGTCTCTCCCATGTTACTGACAAAAATGAACAATATTAAGACTAATTAAAAAAATAAACAAGCACACAGAACAGATATGACACATAAATCAATATACAAAAAGAATAAAAATTCTATTAACTGAGAAGATATATACAACTGTAATTACAATGAGAAGATAAGAAGGGAAAGGAAAGAAGAGCCTAAGTACAATCTAGTCTAAGAGGAAGAGGAATCAAAATCAGAATCTGTAAATCAGTCCCAGCCCATCTTTTGTGCATGTTTCCTAAGTGCAGTTTTGTCCTCTTTCTTGCGGGCTTGCTTCTCAGTTGGACTTGTTTTCTTCTTAGCTTTGCCCACAGCTGGAGTCTTTTTCCTTGGCTGCCTTGATTTCTTTGGTTGGGCTGGTGGTTTCTTCATGGTTGGAGCCTTTGGTGCCCTCACCCTCATCTTTCTGGCTTTGAGTTCAGGAGGGACCATAGGAGATTTTTCTTTGTCTTCCTTAGTGGGGGCTACTGGGGACTTCCCTTTTGCTTTGGGCTCAGGCTAGCCAGGGGGTTTTGCCTCGTCAGACTGGGCAGCTGGCTCTTTGCCAATTTTAATAGAGGCTGTTGTGTAAGCAGTCCTCTTAGCAGTGACTTTCCTTTGTTTAGGATAAGTTTGCTCAGTTGGAGGCGCAACAAGGGTTTGAGTAGGTGGGAGCTGCTCTGTAGGAGTTGATGAAGGAGGGGCCTTCCCATTATCTGGTTGGGCAATTGGTTGTGCCTCCTCAGATTGGGCAGTTGGGGTTGGAGTAGCTTTAGGCTCAGGGTCTGGCAAGCAGATAAAGAGTGGGGTGGGCTGCTGAGCTGCTATTCTGGCAACAGCCAAAGCAGCTTCCAATGAGGCTATCTAGATTTGTCCTTTGAGGAGGTCAGTTTCATGGATTTCCTTCTGGAGTCTGAAGATCACCTGGGCATTGTTGAGCCTCTTTTCGAAAAATCTCGCTTTCATCTTCTCTATAGTAGTGTTGGCTTTCTCCAGTTTCAGATTCAGCTGATGATAAACAGCTATAGATTTGGCCTTCTCATAGGCCTCCAAGATGTTGGTCCACCCTAGGGAGATTCCCAGTAATTACTTTCTGTGGGCGTCCTTCATTTCATCAATCTGCTGCAGCAGGGGGGTCTCAATGGACTGTCTAAGTTGGGTCATGCCCCTCAGGACATCCTTCCTAAGGTAGGGATTGCCCCTCATGGCATGGAGGATGGTGAGGTAGGGAGGGATGTAAAAAAAATGTTTGGGTGCGATAGGAAGAGAAGAAGTGGAAGGAGCAAAATGAGATTTGTCCTGGGTGGGGGAAGTGTGGTTAAAGTGCGTAAGTCTAGTTGTTGGGGGAGGGTAATAGGTTCTGGGTCTGTTTGGATTTGTTTGTCAGTGAATGTTGGAGGGGGTAGGATAAGAGGTGGGATCGAAGGCATGGGGGGAAAAGAAAATGGGGTAGGCTCACTAGGAGTAGGGGGTGATGGGGGAGGGAAAATGGGAATGGTGAAAGGTATGAAAGAGAATGGTGGGGTTGTGGGGACAGGGATGGGAGGAGAAAGGACCCGGGGGGTTGGAGTGGTTTGTTGAGGGATGGGTGGGTTTGTCAATGTGTGTAGGGTGGATTTGATGGATGTGAGTTCAGTCTGCATCTGGTCCTAGTTGTGTGTAGTGGTGGATAGTTGGGATTGGATGTCTTGGATGAGGGAGAGGATGAGTGTCAGTGTGTCTGGGTTGGGAGGTTGAGTTTGTGTAGAAGATGGCATGGGTTGAAAAGGTGAGGAAGGTGCATGATGGAAAGTGGAAGGAGGGGGAGATTGGGGTTCTGGTGAGTGATGTGGTGATGTAATTGGGGAGTCTGGGAGGGGGCTGTAGTGGCTGGGCATGGTGTGAAGGAAACTAGTTATAAAGGCTTGGAATCCTGTGGTTGTGTTAAGGTTTAAGTCAATGTCTGTGAATGAGGATGTAGTAGGCATGGCAGGGGTGGTGTCTTCATCAATGTGAGGTGTGTCAGTGGGGATAAAAGGGATTGTGGGTGGTGTCTGGGAGATGGTGGGAGTTGTCTCAGTGGTTTTCCTTTTTTTTGTAGGAAATGAGTGGAGGGTTGTCAGGTTTATGTGAAGATGATGGGGGTATTGGGGCTGTGTATTGAGGTAGGGTAGGGGATGGTGAGGGGCTGACATGGGGGGTGGTGTCCTCCCAAGTACCAATCACTGGAGAATGGGGTGTGGGGATGGATAATGAAGACAGAGGTGGGTGAGAGATAGATGGAATAGGGGTAGTGGATGCTGGAGTAAAAGGTGGGGGGGCTAAGGTGGCTGTTGCAGCAGTGGTGGTAACAGGCTCTGGAATCTCCTCTGTAGTTACAAGGGTGGGCCTTTTAACAGCTGCCTCTTCTGCTTGCTTGGGAAGGGCATGAGTCTCAGCCTTCTTCTTCTTCTGTGCTTCCATCAGGCTTCTGCTGATTCTCCATTGCCTCTTGGCAAAAGTAGTAGGGGCAAGGGTGGTAGTCCCCTCTGTTTTTGCTATCTTGTACCCCCCCTTTAGTAGCAGCTTGGTGATGACTCTGGCATAGGGGATTGTATGTGGCTTCTTGTTTTGCCCCAATTTCTCCACTAGGTCCTTCATTGCCTCAAAGATTAACTAGGCTGCATGGAAGCCATGGCCCAGAGAATAGACATCATCAGCAATAAGAGCTCTCCTCTCCTGTTGATGGCCTGAGCAATAAATATTTTTTCTAAGGACCTGGTCAATGAAGAGGAGCCCAAGCTCCAACTCTCTTCTTCTGATAGAATCCCCTGAGGCCTTTAATCCTCTAGTCAAAGCCCTTGCAATTGTATCAATTGAGGCACTCAGGGGGGGGCATATCCACAGCTAGGGTCAAATGCGGCTGGGATGCCCAATACCTCAGCAATCACCTTGGGGCTAACTAACAAATCGAAGTCATCAATCAACACCAGTAGACCTGCTTGTCCATCTTTATCCTTGGTGACCCTGATGTGCTGGTAAAAGAGTTCCACTAGCCTAGGGTAGGCTAGTGCTGGTATTCCTCTCATCAAGGGTGTCAGGCTAACTTTGCTCATAAACTGCACGACAGGGGCATAGAGAGGCTTCTTATCAAAGAAGGGCAGGTCGAAAGTTGTCTTAGGCTCCAAGGGGATTGAAGCCATGAGCTCGGAAGGTGTAGAAAACTCAGGGGTTGGCTCCTCCACCTCCTCAACCACTTGTTGTCGCTCCAAGTGTGCCATAATTGTGTGCATTATGAATCAAAAATTAAAGAATTAAAGAATGCTAGGTTATATGGATGTTAACTTATGAAAGGGATATCAGCACATTGGGGCTAACACTGGCCTGCAAGATCAGGGCCAATTGTAGCAAGTTTTAAAAGTAAGTATTTCAAGATCGTCCACAGAGAATTTTGTCTAAACTGAGAGATAAACCTCCAGATCTGTGCTACCAGATCTGGCTCTATAATTATCTAAAAAAAGAATAGATAAAAGAGAGTGTTGGATTGTGTCACATTTAACTATAAGCAAATAAAGAAAAGAACTAACTACATGATCCAGATCCGAGTTGGGGAGATGTTTAAAATAAGACAAATGCAGAAATAATAGCTTCATGTACTTTAGCCTCTGAATTTTAATGGAGAATCGTAGTTCAACAGAGTGATTCAATCTTCATCGCTACCAAAGACAGGATGTAAGAGAAATAAATTGAATTAAGGAATAGGTTTAGACTTATGGCTATGATCTCCCCACTTAAATGGTCACAGATCATCCAATAGTTGTGGCCTATTCTTTAGTTCGTAACATGAACATCATCGTAAATCGCTAGAATTAGGTTACCAACGCTAATTCGCATAGGGGTGATGAATTAAGGAAGTTGCATGCGGATGAGTGAATCTAAAGAAGTCTAATGCACTAAGGTGAACATTGGAACCCTCGACATGACTCCAATGGAGAAGACACAAATTCTGACAACCTTTTAAAATCCAAAATTACAATTACAGAGCACGGCTTCTTAGAGAGCCCTCGGACTTACGCCTTGAATCCAACTTGGAAGTACAAATCACTCACAATGGCTCTCAAAGGTAAACTACAAGAAGGGATTCTGGGGGTTCGGATAAGCTATCCGACCGAATGAGGGAAACAGAGATGAAAACTCTAAAATCTGGATGCCCAATTTGGGCGAATGGCTTCTCTATTTATACTTTTTCCTCCATCCTGCGCATGGCTGGATTGACCAATAAGGAATGCTTTAGATCTGGATTGCCCAATGAGGGTTGAGCACGGGGATCTAGATCTGTTTTGGCCAATGGAAATGCTCGATCGTTCGCCAATCAAAGCGAAGCATCATCAATTCTATTATGAGTTTGAAATTCTGTTTGAGCTTCTGGAAGTTCCCGCCAGGTAATTTAACTTTGGGCGCTCACATGGGTTGGAATATGCCTTCGGATCTTGATTGGAACCTTCCGGAATGTTTCTGGGCTTTTCAATGCATTGGGGCGCGTGTAGCAGATTTTTGAATTGCCCTTGTTAAAGCTGCGAATCTCCAGAATACCTTTTCGCAGAGTTCAGGGGCCTTTTCGCAAAGTTCAATGACTTCTGAAGCTCTGTTCGCAAAGTTCAATCTTCTTTTCGAGGAGTTCAGTTCTTGTTCGAATTGGTCTTCTCTTCTTTTCGCAAAGGTAAATCTTCTATTCGAACAGTTCTGTATCCTTTCGAAAAGCTCATTTGCAGGTTATTCTCTCTTCGCTTAGTCTCAGGTTCTTTGCGAATAGTAGAAGTTCTCCCATTCTTCTTTGCGAATTGACTTTTAACTTGATTTTTTCTTTGCGAATGGCTCTCTCTCTTGCTTCAGGTCTTTGTCTGCTCCTTTAGACCCTCTTTAGCCATTGCTGAGGTTGTTTCTTCACTCCTTCTTTAAACTTGACATGAGTCCGCCACTTTTTGATCTTTTGGGATGCTTTTGATTTGGACTGTCGATTGGTTAGTAAAATGCACACTAAAGCACTTATTTAGTCTTCTCAAGGGTCTTTCAAGGCTCATGTTTAGGGTGAAAATGGTATTTTCACTACTTAACACACCCCAAACCTAAGCTTTGCTAGTCCTGAGCAAAGAAACATAAAAGCAAAATAAAGAGCCACTTTTGTAGGAAGCACATTTAGCATATGCAACAAGCCTTTTAAACCCCTAGGTGATCCCTAGAGGAGGTGAAGTCTCTGAGGGTTTTATGAAGGTACCCACAAACTTCTCCATGGGACGATTGGCATTAGTGCCTTGTCATCCCATGAGCAATCAAAGATCAAAATTAGTTACTCTTGAATCAATGTTTAAAGAAATTTAGGTTTATTGTTTGCAAGGGATTTCAACATTTATAAACCTTATGAATGTTTCACTCTTTCCAATCTGTGAGCAGCCATAGAAATCATGCAAATGTGTCAGATAGTTCATCATTTGAATAAAAACTAGGTTATAAGTCATACTTAATGTGCTCAAGTTCCAACCCAAACACTTACCGTGGTGTACTCTCATCAAGATTTTTGTTGAAGGGTTCATTTTCACTCAAGCTCAAGAGCGCTTACATCTCCCAAATGGATTTGTAAGCATGAGCATAGGCATGATTCTCGTGTCTTGGCATCCTTGACATCTCCTCACCATAGATTGGGAAACTGCTTATCTCCACATGACAGTTCACTCAACTTTGGATCACAAGGACTTTTAGGCTGGGTTTGTTGTATGGCTCGTGGAGTGAGGTTTCAGGGATAGGAAGGTTGAACAGGTGTTTGGATTTTTGAGAAGTCAGGAATTGAAGGAGGTGGTTCATGACTCCATCTTCTTGAGTTTCGCTTCTTTTGAGATTCTCGTGTTCAAAGTACTCAGTTCTTCTTCCTTTGATCTTGAATTTTCAACATAAAGTTCCCCTTTTTGCCTTTTTTTTTTTTTTTTTTTTTTTTGCTTGCTTCTTTTTCACATTGTTTTTCTTTTACTTTCTCAGTCACCATACTGCCCATTTTTGAGGTATTTCTTCTTCATTTATTTTGATATTTGCCCAGAAATGTTCCATCTTTACTTCTTTCTCCTTTAACTCCTGAATTCTCAAGGTGAGGGAAGGCTGAATTGGTTCCATTGGTTCAGGTGCAAGAAAAATGGGTGTTTTGATGAAGCATTGTAGGATTTATAGCTCAATTGGGGTACAAACAAGGGCAAATCTTTCTTGGTTGGTTCTGCATACACAAGTTTGTCCAAAGAAGGCCTTGATCTTTTCCTCGCCATGAATCTTGTTTGTTTTGATTTGGAGTTTCCTAATTTCTAGTGGATCTAATGCCTCACCAGTCCTTTGAATCGTAAAAGGGTTGCCTCACACTCTTCAACAGAGATGTAAAACATATAGGCTCAATTCTCACCGGTTATGGTTTTTCCTTGAGCTTTTAAGTATATCTTTACCTTTTCTCTTCTGTGGACTTGCTATGTGCTAATACAAGTGTATTTTCCGGTGTTAACATCATGGAAATGTGGAATATTGTAGGGTTTAGAATGTCTAAATTCTTGCAAAGAAAATTTTAAAATTTCCACATTGTATGATTCTTAAGTAAATTGATTCATTTCACGATTACTTTGGTGATTGTGATGCCCTTATGCTAATTATCCCATGGCGGACACATTTTCCATACCCCCAAACCTATGGGGAACAGGTGTCCTCACCTGGTTCAAAGGTGGCATGGTCACATTATACCGGAAAAATTGAAACAAGGCGAAAAATCGAGAAAGTGTAGTTCAAAGAACTGAGCAAGATGTCTATTTGAAATGGATTTGGCTCCAAAGATCTTTTCGCAAAGGACTTCTCCCGATTTTCTATTCGAAAAGGAAATTTTAACTATTCAACAGAACATGGTTCTTTCGAGTAGTTCATTACCTCGTAATCAATTCGAATAGAACTTTGAACTTTTGAAAAGTACTTTTACTTATGATTTGAACTTTGAAGTGTATTTCCACTATGCATAAGAAAAATAGATGTAAACAAAGAAAATCGAAAAACAATGTTGTACAAACATATTATACACTTTTCTACCATCGATTTTTGGAGATTCATGATGATAGGTGGGCAAAGAAGGGCTCTGGGTGTTTTCAATGCATGGTTTGAGCCTCGACCATTTACCTTGAGTATTCTTCCATCTTTGGGATCTGAAATATCCACAGCCTCGAGGGGAGGCCTTGATGATGTATGGCCCTTCCCATCTGGATCTCAATTTGCCAGGAAAGAATTTAAGTTTAGAGTTGAATAACCATACCTTGGACCCGGTATGAACTCTTTTCTCATGAGGCTCCTATCATGGAATGATTTAACCTTTTCTTTGTACAACTGGAGCTAGTGTAGGCATCCATCCTCGGTTCTTCCGATTCGGTGAGTTGAAGCTTCTGTGGTTACCAAAGCAGCTTAGATCCATATTAAAAGTTTTGATTGCCCATAAGGCCTTATATTCTAATTCTCTTGGTAGATGGCATGCCTTGCCATAAACCCGATCTGAAAGGGGACATCCCTATAGGAGTCTTGTAGGCGCTGTATGCCCACAAAGCATCATTAAGCTTAAAGGACCAAATTCCTTTCGTCCTTCTTCACAGCTTTTTTTCCAAAATGTGTTTGATCTCTATTTGAAATCTCTTCGGTTTGTGGATGATAGGGAGTGGCTACTCGAGTGAGTAGTACTTTTTAATAGAGAGTCAAACTGTTGTAAAAGTGGCTTCCCATCACTAATGATGGCTCTGGGAATCCAAATCTGGAAAAAATGTGGTCTTTGAGGAATCTTAAAACCACTTTGTGATCATTGATTTGGTAGCTATGGCCTCAATCCACTTGGAGACATAATCCACGCCTACCAAGATGAAATTGTTTCCATTAGAAGGGAAAGGGCCCATAAAATCTATGCCCCAAACATCAAACAACTCAACTACCGTGATTGGTCAGGGCATTGAGTTTCTTTTGGAAATACTTCGCTTTTTGGCGATTCCGCAAGATTTACATCAGAAGGCATCTTTAAAGATTGTGGGCCAATAGAAACCACACCGCAGAATTTTTGCGACTATTTTATTGCTAATCGAAATGGCCTCCACAGCTTGTTCATGACACATTGACAATATGCCGTGGAATTCATGGTCCAGACACACTTTCGGATCACTTGGTCTCAGCACAATTCTTGAATAGATAAGGATCTTCCCAAATGAAATGTTTAACTTGTGAGAAGAAAGATCTTTATCCATTCTATTCCAATGTTGAGGAATCATCCAATAGCCAAGAAGTTGACTATGTTTGCAAACCAAGGATATGGGTATTGATGGCAAAAAGTTGCCCATCATGAAATGATTCATTAATGGGTAAACTATCATCCTCAGTACTGAGAATTCTGGATAAGTGACCAACCACCACAGTCTCCACTCCTTTCTTATCCTTAATCTATAGATCAAACTCGTAATAGGAGGATCCACCGATTAACTGGCTTGGTATCCTTCTTAGATGAAGGTACTTTAGGGCGAGTGGTCAAGAACACCACAATTTGTGAACCTAAAACATAAGGCCCGAATTTTTCCAATGCAAACACAATGGCCAGCAGCCTCTTTCTCGCTTGTTGTGTAGTTGAGTGGGCATCTATCATGGATCTGACTGCATAAGCTATGACATGGGGAAGCTTATCTTTCTCTGCGCCCTAGGACAGCTCCTAGGGCATAGTCTCGATGCATCACACATCACTCAAAGGGCACCGAATAGTCGGGACTGCAAGATGGGAGCTGAAATCGGACATTTCTTAAGGACCTCAAAGGCATCATGCATTCATTAGTAAACACAAAAGGAACATCTTGACACAAAGAAATGACAGAGTGGCTTGGAAATTTTATCTGAAATCTTTGATGAACCTCCTATAAAATCCTCGCATGCCCTAAGAAACTTCGATTTGCTTAATAGTTCGGGAGGAGGCAAATGTGCAATTAGATCAATTTTGCTTGGTCCACCTCTATGCCTTTATGGGAGACCACATGTCCTAGGACAATGCCTTGGTGACCATAAAATGACTCTTTCCCACTTAGAACCAAATTGGTTTCTTCACATCTTTGCAACACCAACTTGAGGTGGTGTAAGCATTGGGAAAAGTCCCCATAAATTGAAAAGTCATCCATGAAGATCTCCATGAATTGATCAATCATGTCGAAAAGATGGCATACATGCATCTTTGAAAGTAGGGCATTGCAAAGACCAAAGGGCATCCTCCTATAGGCAAAAGTGCCAAAGGTGTGAAAGTGGTCTTTTCTTGGTCCTGGGTACAGTGGATCTGGTTGTAACTGAGTACCCATGAAGGAAGTGAGTAAGCTTTGCCTGCAAGCTTATCAAGGATTTGGTCAATGAAGGGAGGGGAAATGGTCTTTCCTTGTCATGGTATTTAATTTTCAGTAGTCTATGGACCCTCCATCCAGTTTGTTTGTCCGTGAACATAAGTTTGATTCAAATTGCTACAAATCTTGATGCCAGATTTCTTAGGCACCACTGTGGGTGCTACCCAAGGAGAATCAAATGGGGTAAATGACTGACATCTAGCGACTTGACAACTTTCGTCATTACCACTTCTTGCATGTGACGATTCAACCTTCTTTGGATTTCTCTAGAAGGCGTGGCATCGTCTTCCAGGTGGATCTTATGCATGCATACAGCTGGGGTTATTGCTCCTAAATCAGAATGGTCCAAACCAATTGCTTTCTTGTCTGCTTTTAGAACTACCCTCCTCTTCTTGCTCCTTTGTAAGGGAGGAAGAAATAATCATGTAGTGTTTGATGATCTCCCAAAACACATATTTCAGATTTTTGGGGAGCTTGAGTTCCAATTCGTGGACTGAGAAAAGAGGGCAAAAGGTACCTTGGTAACTTGTGGAAGAGGGAGAGGAGCAGTCTCCAAGAGAGAGAACTTGATATTGATGTTGGTGAGTGCCTTGCACAAAGCACTTCGCTGAATTTGATCTCCTTTTCCTTCTTTCTCAAGGATCCCCAATCATTTTAAATTCGTGGTAGAGTCTTTACCTTGCGAAATGTTTGTAAAGACTCCTCCACCAAATTTCATCAATGATGTCAACATGGAAACATTCCTCACAGAGAATTGAGGTTGAGTAACAAGATTATACACATTCAATTTAACTTTCATATTTCCAAAAGACACCTCCATGATGCTGACTGCATTGAATGCATGCATTAGTCAGCTGTGAGAATGGTCTTCCCGTAATGACAGGGATGGGTGGTACTTTTGGTTGGTTCCATGTCCAACACCAAAAAGTTAAGGTGGTAGAAAAACTTGTCTACTCCTACCAAAACATCTTCAATCAACCCCATAGGTTTCCTTTCGGATCTGTCATAGTAACACCACTTGAGTGGGTTTCAATTCTCCCAAACCTAGCTTCTCATAGCATGTATTAGGGAAGGTGTTGACACTAGCACCCAGATCTAGCAAGGCTTTCTCAATGGTGTGCTCCCCAATGATGCAGGGGATTGTGGGGATTCCAAGGTCTTGCATCTTAGGTGGTGTTGCAATTGATAGCACTTGGTTGATTTTCTCCACAAAGAAAGGCCTTCTTGGATAAATGTATCCTAGATTGCCTTTTGTGGGTGCACACCTCTTTGAGAAATTTTGCATAAGCGAGGACTGTTTGATTGCATCAAGCGTAGGTAGATTAATTTTAACTTGCTTGAATGTCTCCATCATTTCCTCAATTTTTGTGTTTCCTTTGTCAAAAGGAGAAACCGACTTCATTGCATGGGGAAATGGGAGGTGAGGAACAAATTTCTCCTCCTCATCTTTTCAACAATTTTGTTATTTTTCATTTTTCATTTTTTGAATTTTCGATGTAAATCAATGACCATATTGCTATCCAAATTGTTGTTCTGCACTTGTTCTTCATCTTTTCCTCTTCACTACCTTTGTGTTGTTTATTATTCTTCCACTTCTCAAAGTAGTCACTTTGATTTCCTCATGGCCATTTGAGGATTCTCCAACCATGAACCATCCCTTAGGATTGTTCATGTGTTGGGGTAGTTTACCTCTTCTCTTAGCCAATGAATTTGAGAGTTGGCCCAGTTTCTTCAATTTTTAATGCTCGACCGTGAAGGTTCACCCGAGATGCAGTTCCAAGATTTTGAAGTGAACTTAAGACCGCTTTCAAAGGTCGTGGATCTAGGAGGGGGTGGGTGCATCCCGCATGGCTTGTTGTTGGTTAGTCTGAAAATTTGATTATAAAAATTACGATATGGCTGAAAGGTGTTTGAAAGGTAATTGATTTTGGCCGTCATTGCTAATGGTAATTTCCCGATTCCACCTCGAGATTAGGATGAGATCTCCATGGGTAGTCATTCGATTGCATCTGTCCATAAGATTGAAATGCATGAGCTTGTTCCATCATGAGTTCGGAAATTGTGATGCGTATGACATTGATCAATGGAATGAGTGGGGACCTGCATATCGGACATGCCTCCTCTACTCTTGACCCATTTGGAGCTTTAAATGAGTCCATCACTATCAAATTTTGTGGTCAAATTATCCACTTTCCTTTCCAAATTCATTGACTTCATAAACTTTCCTCTTGTGAATTGGGGATTATTCATCCTAGCTGGATTCTCGGTGTCCCTTGGCAGAGATTCTGCCGGGTTGAATTTTCTCCAATCACCTCAAAGAGGTCCCAAACCTCTTCAACTGCTTTTCTACAAGTAGGTACCTCCACAAGAGGCATCCACCATGTTCTTGCCCTTCGATCGGTCCCTTGATAGAAGCTTTGAAGCAGCTGCCATTTAGGAATTTGATGGTGAGGGCATGGCCTTAACAGTTCTTTAAATCTTTCCCATGCTTCATGGAAAGTTTCAGTTGAGTTTTGGGAGAAAGAGATGATGCTTTGTCTCATTGGTTTTAGTCATTGGGAAATATTTTGACAAAATTGACATTGCAAATCATTCCATGATGTGATGTCTTTGTTTGGTGCTAACATAGATAACCATGCTCTAGCTTTGTCCTTTAATGAAAAGGAAAGAGCCTAAGCTTGGTTGCCTCTGGACCAGCCTCGCCTATGTTAAATGTTGTGCATAAAGCTTTAAATTCATCAATGTGTTTGTAAGGGTCTTCCTTACTCAATCCATGGAATGAAGGCAACATTTGGATGGTGGAGGACTTAATTTCATAATTTCCCTCCACTGTCGGAAATTGAATGCAAAATGGAGAATTATACGCACCAGGAGCAAAGTACTCTCTTAACAATCTCTGATCTTCTCCCATTTCAGTAGATGTCTGTGTTGTATGTCGGTTTCTTAGGTGCCTGTCAACTTCTGAATTTAACGGAGAATCTCGGATTGAGGGTTCTCCGCCAAACATACAACTCGAGAGAGAGTTTGGTGACATGACAAACCTGTCTATTTAAGAACTTTCCTTTCCTTTTACGGTTATCTGTGCATAAAAATAACAACAAAATTAATAAATGACTGATAAATAAATGAAAATAAACATAGGTCTATCTATTTTAGAACAAACTTCCCAGAAGCGCCAAAAACTTGTTGTCGCCCAAGTGTGCCATAATTGTGTGCATTATGAATCAAAATTAAAGAATTAAAGAATGCTAGGTTATATGGATGTTAACTTATGAAAGGGATATCAAGACATTGGCTAACATCGGCCCGCAAGATCGTGGCCAATTGTAGCAAGTTTTAAAAGTAAGTATTTCAAGATCGCCCACAGAGAATTTTGTCTAAACCGAGAGATAAACCTCATCTGACCGTGCTACCAGATCCGCTCTATAATTATCTAAAAAAGAATAGATAAAAGAGAGTGTTGGATTGTGTCACATTTAACTATAAGCAAATAAAGAAAAGAACTAACTACATGATCCAGATCCGAGTTGGGGAGATGTTTAAAATAAGACAAATGCGTAAAATAATAGCTTCATGTACTTTAGCCTCAATTTTAATGGAGAATCAGAGTTCAACAGAGATTCAATCTTCATCCGGCTACCAAAGATGTATGTAAGAGAAATAAATCCAATTAAGGAATAGGTTTAGATTATGGCTATGATCTCCCACTTAAATGGTCACAGATCATCCAATAGTTGTGGCCTATTCTTTAGTTCGTAACATGAACATCATCAGAATGCCGCTAGAATTAGGTTACCAACGCTAATTCGCAGTGGGTGATGAATTAAGGGAAGTTGCGATGAGTGAATCTAAAGAAGTCTAATGCACTAAGGTGAACATTCGTAACCCTCGACATGACTCCAATGGAGAAGACACAAATTACAAAGAACCTTTAAAATCCAAAATTACAATTACAGAGCACGGCTTTTAGAGAGCCCTCGCACTTACAGCCTTGAATCCGAACTTGGAAGTACAAATCACTCACAATGGCTCTCAAAGGTAAACTACAAGAAGGATTACAGGGGTTCGATAAGCTATCCGACCGAATGAGGGAAACAGAGATGAAAACTCTAAAACTGATGCCCAATTTGGGCTAATGGCTTCTATTTTTATACTTTTCCTCCATCCTCGCATGATGGTGGATTGACCAATCAGAATGCTTTAGATGGATTGCCCAATGAGGGTTGAGCACGGGATCCGGATCTGTTTTGGCCAATGGAAATGCTCGATCCGTTCGCCAATCGGTGCGAAGCATCAATTCTATTATGAGTTTGAAATTACTTGAGTTTCGGAAGTTCCAGCCAGGTAATTTAACTTTGGGCGCTCACATGGGTTGGAATATGCCTTCGGATCTTGATTGGAACCTTCCGGAATGTTTCTGGGCTTTTCAATGCATTGGGGCGCGTGTAGCAGATTTTTGAATTGCCCTTGTTAAAGCTGCGAATCTCCAGAATACCTTTTCGCAGAGTTCAGGGGCCTTTTCGCAAAGTTCAATGACTTCTGAAGCTCTGTTCGCAAAGTTCAATCTTCTTTTCGAGGAGTTCAGTTCTTGTTCGAATTGGTCTTCTCTTCTTTTCGCAAAGGTAAATCTTTTATTCATGATTCTCAGATCCTTTCGAAAAGCTCATTTGCAGGTTATTCTCTCTTCGCTTAGTCTCAGGTTCTTTGCGAATAGTAGAAGTTCTTTGCGAATTGAACTCTAGGCTCCCATTCTTCTTTGCGAATTGACTTTTAACTTGATTTTTTCTTTGCGAATGGCTCTCTCTCTTGCTTCAGGTCTTTGTCTGCTCCTTTAGACCCTCTTTAGCCATTGCTGAGGTTGTTTCTTCACTCCTTCTTTAAACTTGACATGAGCTGTCAGCTTTTTGATCTTTTTGGGATGCTTTTCGGATTTCGACCTGTCTGATTGGTTAGCTGTAAAATGCACACTAAAGCACTTATTTAGTCTTCTCAAGGGTCTTTCAAGGCTCATGTTTAGGGGTGAAAAATGGTATTTTTCACTACTTAACACCACTTCCTTCCCTTTTTTCTGTGCCTTTGAAGTCTTGACCTTTTTAGGAGTGGTCTCAATAGGGGCCTTATCCTTGGCCCTCTTCTGTGGTGCACTCTTGGGGGCCATTCCAAACTCTACTTTTGAAGATGAGAAATGGGGACTGAGATTTGAGTGCTTACCCTAAAATTGTAGGGTTTGGTTCGATCTGTCGCACAGGGCACCACAAGATCTCTGAGCAGAGGGCAATAGATGGGGGTGATGCTAGGAACAAATCTGTAGATTCCTAGTGTGAATGATGAGTTGTAGGATCGACGCTGGAGGAGAGAGGAAAAGGAGCACCGGCAGCTAGGGTTTGGCTTGATGAAGAAGGAAGAGAGAGTACTGGGAAGGGAGACAAGCGCGGGGTTAAAATACTTGTCGCTAAGCTTGGCACGCTATGGAAATATTTAGTCACGGGATTGGGAATGAAACCTAGTGAAGGTGCTGTTTAACTTGGATTGCGCGACAATCTCCCAAGTTCACCTTGGAGCGTGCTGCAGCATGTGAAGAATTCCATGTGAATTGCGCGAGAGGTTCCCAAGTCTCCTATTGGATTGCGCGAACGACTCTGAGGTTCATTTTGAATCTTACGACAGCCTTTGAATCTCGTGACAGCTAATGAAGTATTCCTTTTGAATTGCACGAGAGTCTCCCAGGCTTCCTACTGAACCTCACGACAGCTAGTGAAATGCTCTATTTAGATCATGCGAGAGGTTCCCAGGTTTACTTGAATCTCGCGACAGCTATTGAATGGTTCTATGTGAACTGTGCGAGAGTCTCTCACGTCTCCTTTTGAACCCAGTGACAGTAAAGTAGTAAACATAGAGCATGTGCTCTCTGTTCTGCCATTTCCATTTATGCTGTGGCTGGATCCTAGGCATGACTCTCACCACTAGGGGTACCCCCAGACATATTAAAATCAACCATTCAATCAAGGACAACAAAAATCACCCTCCCACATTATGCATTCAAGCAAAAACAATCAATCCAAGAGCAGTAATCATCAAACCAAGCATAAAAAATTCAAACCAGACAGGTCCAGATTCAAGTGGGGCCACTAAAATTTCCTAGAGAATTTAAACAAAAGAAAGTAAGACAAATCTAACAAAACCAAAGTACATATGATACAATATTTACACTCCTGTGGATCAGTTTAATGAAGGATCCCTTCGAAAGTGAATGGTGTCCACGGATTCAACAGGTTTTTTAAAACAAGGCTTAAGCCTCTGACCATTCACCTTTAAGGTTTTCCCAGACTTGGGATCCTTGATTTCCACAGCACCAGATGGGAAAACACTCTTGACAATGTAGGGACCTTCCCATCTGGATTTCAATTTGCCAGGAAAAAATTTAAGTTTAGAGTTAAACAACCAAAACCTTGTCACCAGCCATGAAGCTCTTTCTCAATAGGCCCTTGTCAAAGAAAGCCTTGGACCTTTCCTTGTAAATTCGGGCATTGGCATATGCATCCATCCTCAGTTCATCCAATTCTGACAGCTGCAGCAACCTGTGATGACTAGCAGAAGTTAGGTCTAGATTTAAAATTTTAATAGCCCAATAGGCCCTGTGTTCTAACTCTACTGGGAGATAACAAGCTTTGCCATAAACCAGTCTGAATGGGGACATACCAATGGGAGTCTGATTGGCAGTCCTGTAAGCCCACAATGCATCATTATGCTTGTCAATCCTCACAGTCTTCTCAAGGATGTGCTTGATCTCCCTATTAAACATTTAAACTTGCCCACTGGTTTGTGGGTGGTAAGGAGTAGCAATCCTATGGGTGACAAAATATTTCTTGAGCAAGCTCTCAAAATTTCTGTTGCAGAAATGGCTACCCCCATCACTGATAATGGCTCTAGGGGTGCTAAATCTTGAAAGATATTCTGCTTTATAAACTTGAGGACTACCTGATTATCATTAGTTCTTGTGGTAATGGCTTCTACTCATTTTGAAACATAATCCACTGCCACTAAGATGAAATGATAACCATTTGAAGGAGGAAAGGGGCCCATGAAGTCAATACCCCAGCCATCAAACAATTCACAGCAAGGATGGGCTGCAAAGGCATTGAGTTTCTTTTGGATAGCCCTCCTAATTTCTAACATCTCTCACATGTTCTGCAATGTGTATGGGCATCTCTGAATAAAGAAGGCCAATAGAACCCACACTGTAAGATCTTGTCAGCTATTTTTCTTCCACTAAAGTGACCCCCACAGACATTTTCATGGCACATGGCCAGAATACTGAGGACATCACTTTATGAAGCACATTTCCGAATGATTTGGTCTGCACAATACTTATATAAGCAAGGTTCCTCCCAGAAAAAGAATTTTACCCATGAGAAAAATAGGTCTTTGTCCAATTTGGTCCAATGAGTAGGAACCAAAGATTGGATGGCAAACAATTGCTCATCCGAGAAGACATCATTTGTAGGATAATTAATACATTTCTCCAACACAATTATGGACAAGTGGTTAGCCACCACATTTTCTACACCCTTTTTGTCCTTGATTTCGATGTCAAACTCCTGCAATAGGAGTATCCATCTAATCAGCTTGGGCTTAGCATCCTTCTTGGACAATAGGTACTTCAATGTTGAGTGGTCTGTAAAAATTACAGTTTTATACCCAAGTAGGTAAGGTCTAAATTTGTCCACAGCAAAAACCACTGCCAGAAGCTCTTTTTCAATTGTTGTGTAATTTAGCTGAGCTTGAGCAAGTGATTTGCTGAGATAGGCAATGACCACTGGCAGCTTATCTTTCCTCTGACCCAAAACAGTATCTATTGCCAAGTCGAATGCATCACACATCAACTCAAAGGGTAGTGCATAGTCAGGTGTTTGGAGTACAGGGGCAGAGGTGAGGCAAATCTTCAAAGTTTCAAAAGCCTCAAGACATTCAGCAGAAAAGTCAAAGGGCACATCCTGGCAGAGCAGGTGGCACAATGGTTTAGCAATTTTGCTGAAGTCTTTAATGAACCTCCTGTAGAATCCAGCATGTCCAAGGAAAGATCTGATTTGTTTGACTGTTCTGGGAGGGGGCAAATTTGTAATGAGGTCAACTTTGGCCTGATCTACCTCAATCCCATCTTTAGAGACTATATGGCCCAACACAATACCTTGTGTTACCATGAAGTGGCTCTTTTTCCATCTTAAGACCAAATTGGTCTCCTCACATCTTTGCAAGACCAGGTGGAGGTGTTGCAGACATTGGCCAAAACTGTCCCCATAAACAAAAAAATCATCCATAAAAATTTCCAAGAATTTGTCAATCATATCAGAAAATATGGCGTACATACACCTCTGAAAGGTGGCTGGGGCATTAGACAGCCCAAAAGGCATCCTTCTGTAAGCAAAGGATCCAAAAGGACAAGTAAATGTAGTTTTCTCTTGATCCAGAGGGTGCACAGGGATCTGGTTATACCCTGAGTACCCATCAAGAAAACAATAAAAAGCTTTTCCAGCCAACTTATCCAGAATTTGTTCAATGAATGGGAGAGGGAAGTGGTCTTTTCTGGTCTTAGAGTTGAGCTTTCTATAATCTATGCAAACTCTCAAGCCAGTGGTCTCCCTGGCTGGTCTCAGCTCTCCAGACTCAGTGGTGATAACTGTTATGCCAGATTTCTTGGGCACCACTTGGATAGGTGCCACCCATTCAGAATCAGAAATGGGATAAATTACCCCAGCATCTAGCAATTTAATGATTTCTTTTAGGACCACTTCCTGCATGTGACGATTCAGTTTCCTCTGCATTTCCCTGGAGGGTGTTGAGCCCTCCTCCAAATGGATCCTATGCATACAGATTGATGCATCTATCCCTCCTAGATCTGCAATGGTCCAGCCAATTGCCTTTTTGTGCTTCATCAAGAGTGTTAGTAATTCTTCCTCTTGCTCATTGGTAAGACAGGAGGAGATAATTACAGGAAGTTTTTCATCTTTCTCAAGGAAAGCATATTTTAATGTTTCTGGAAGCTTCTTGAGAACCAGATCAGGGGCTTATTGGATGGATGGCAGGATTGGTGCATTGTTGGTTTGAGGAAGAGGCAGCAATGTAGGTTTCCAAATGGAATGCTGCACTAAGCCCACAGAAGACTTCAATGTGGTCATGTCTTCTGGCATTACAGCTGGGCTTCCTTCCTCTACCATGTTCCAAACTTCAGTTAAACTTGTGACAATGTTGCCCCACTCCAGCAGAGTGGGCAATTACTCTTCAACAACTTCTTCTAGTACATCCACTGTAAAGCTTTCCTCATTGTCCAGCTGAGGGTACTTTTCACTATTGTACACATTAAGCTCAACTTTCATATGTCCAAAAGTTACCTCCATGATCCCAGACCTGCATTGAATGCATGCATTGGCAGTGGCCAAGAATGGCCTGCCCAAAATAACAGGTATAGGGGATGTACTCTTGTTGCAGCCCATGTCCAAAACAAAGAAGTCTGCAGGGTTGAAGAACTTGTCCACCCCTACTAAGACATCCTCGACCACTCCCACAGGTCTCCTTTCAAACCTGTCAGCCATCAACAGCACAATGGGGGTGGGTTTTAGCTCCCCCAAACCTAGTTGCTGATACATTTTGCAACTATTGGAAAAAATAAGCACAAGTCACAATAATTTGCCAACTTGCAATTTGATTTACATTCTATACAGCGGTTACCCGCACAAAAAAATTACATTCCCCAAAAGTAATGGCATCCATGCCAGATAGTTCGATACCTAACATTACCAACATAATTACAATCCCAAAAAGATAATTATAATCCAAAAAGGGAAAGAAAACCACAACGATCGATCAAGTAGTCCATCCTCGGGCTGGTCCACGTCGTCCTGCTCGTGAGTACTAGAACCCGATGCACCAAGAGTCCATGTTTGTGCTGCTGCGATGCGCTGCTAGTAATCAGTGGGGTACATGAATTGCATCGTCTAGTAGAGCAACGCCTTATGGAAGTCCAGTCTGTGGTCCGTGCGAGTGTTGATCGCCTCCATACACTGCTGGTACTCCAGCATCTGACGATTGTTCTCCGCCATGTAGGCAAGAACGTCGTCAATGGTACTCATCACGGGGGCTTGGGATGCCCGCCTCTGGTGTGAGCGGATCGGAGCTATAGGTGTGGACTGTGAAGGACCAGTAGGTGACACTGATGGATGCTCCTCGGGTAGTACTGGGTCATGAGGTTGCACTTCCTCGACGTGGTCCTGTGGAGGCACAACAGGATGCTCCCCCTCTGCTGGTAGGTCCTGCTGTGGTGGTGGTACATTGCCACTTGGGTAGATGCTGGCCCTCTGCTGGCAAAGTCATTGCTAACATCCTATAACTGTGGCCCCATGAAGCAATCGAGTAATGCTTGACGTGGTCGGTGGCCTTCTGCTCAGCATAAGAAATGGCATACTCTAGAGCGGCAGAGTAGCATTCTAACATGCTTGAAATCAGCTGAGCGTAAGGCATACGCTCCTTAGGTCTTAAAGGCCCTTTCATCATTTTGCCTTTGATATAAACCATACCCTCTATGACTAGTTTGGTAGTGTCGAACCAATGGCCGCGGTATGCCGCGTATAAGTCTTGTTGGACCAACTCTACTCCCTCGATACCATGGTGCATAGGGTACAGATTACACTTGATTATTGAATCAAGCATCCACATGTAAGGAGGTAAGTCTACCCTCCGTATAGACTGGCCGGATCCCTTGTTTCCCCTCATCTATTCAGTCATAATTTCTTCAAAAGCAACTTCCTCGTTGAATGGTGGGAAAAGGGTGGTCTCAGGTACCTGGTTGAGATAACACTCTAAGGATTCATGGATATGGCGTCGGGTGAATAGGTAGTGATGACCATCAATCTCGGTCGTGACGGTGTCGTCCACTTGACCCGCCTTTACATTTTGATAAAATAACCGCATGAGTCGAGGATAGAAATACTCGTGTAAAGGTTTTAAAAGGTTTTCGAGACCCGCTTTGAGAAGGTATTGCCAGGCCCATTGGGTTTCACCCTCAATGTCGGTATCGGTAAACAATGCTTCATTGATAATATACTCATTTTCAAATTCTTTTGAAAATGAGTGGGGGTGGGGGCAACGATTCGCGTGATGGCACGTCCGTCGAGTATGACGAATCTGCCGATGATGATGGTGAAGGTGTAGGAGGTGGTTGCACGGCATTTTTATGCCGTACCGGTAGTTTGGATGTAGATTTCTTAGAAGCTAACCTAGTTTTGGGTGGCATTATGGTGTAAAAGTAAGAAAACTAAAAAATCTAGGGCAGTGATAACTCAAATTGAAAGGGAAAATGAAGAACTAGGGTTTACCTTGCGCGTTCGATCCGAATAGCTAGGGTTTTGATCCGAAATCGATCCGCAAAAGCACAAAATCTTAACTTGTATGGGAGCTAAATGAGGAAGAGGAAATGGCACCCAAAAGAAAAATCCAATTGAAATTTGAATGGAAAGAAAAAATCCCAATTCTGGCCTATATAGGCAAAAATTGATTTATCAAGTTTTATAACTTCACATCAGTCTCACGAAATTGATTGATCGATTTCCCAAAATTGATTAATTGAATTTAACTCGATTAATCAAAATTCATGGCTATTCATTTTCCATGTTTGTCATCTCACTAGAATGTGCCAGTCATTCAATCGAACGAAATCGATTGATCGATTTCCAATATTGAATAATCGATTTTGACAGCAAACTCAAAAAATTTTCTGCCTGTCATTTCCCTTTTCTTTCTTCTGTTTCCTTGTCAGTGTGCTTTTGACCTTGTGGAGCATATATCAATCATTATTTCTATGATGCAATCATCATTAAGTCACATTTTGATCGCACTACGGTGCATTTAGAACTCACATTCGTTCCATTCATTCCTTAAATAAGTTTGCATAAGCGCTCAACTTTTGATTACATTAATGGTTCAAATTCAAAAAACATGCATGCAAAGATACAATTTGGCTCTCAATACTCAGTAAACAAATCCGGGTATTGCTCTCTCACATCCGCCTCTCGTTCCCATGTAGCTTCTTCAGCCGGATGATTCTTCCATCAAACAAGTACTAAAAGAATCACTTTGGTGCGCAACACTTGCTCTTTCCTATCCAATATCTCCATCGGTTCCTCTATCATGCTCATATCTTCGTGCATTTCTAAAAGTTGACTTCCCAAGATATGGGAAGGGTCATTCACATATTTCCTGAGCATAGATACGTGGAAAATGTTGTGTACGTGATCAAATCGTGGTGGTAATCCAACGCGATATGCCGCCTCGCCTATATGACCCAAAACCTCAAAGGGTCCAAGGTAACAAGGACTCAACTTGCCTCTCTTTCCAAATCTCATAATGCCTTTCATAGGTGATAATTTCACAAACACATGCCCACCAATGGTGTAGTCTACACTTGTTCTCTTGATATCGGCATAACTTTTCTACCTGCTCTGGGCCGACTTAAGTTTTTCTCTGATCATATGGACAACAATCACGTTATCTTCTAGCAACTCCGGTCCCAAAATAAACTTTTCACCGGTTTCTTCCCAATTGATAGACGATCTATATCACCTTCCACAAAGAGCTTCGTACGGTGCCATCCCAATGCTCATTTGGAAGATATTGTTGTATGTAAATTCGATCAACGGTAGGTGTTGATCCCATGATCCCTATAGTTCAAGCATACACGCTCGGAGCATGTCCTCTATTACTTGGTTTACCTGCTCTGTTTGTCCATTGGTTTGCGGATGGAAAGCTGAAATGAAGTCTAATCGTGTACCCCTGCCTTCTTAAAACTTCTTCCAAAACTTTGAAGTGTATAACGGGTCACGATCAGAGACAATGCTACTAGGAATCCCATGCAGACATACAATCTCCTTCATATACAACTCCTCGAGTCTTCCTGCTGTGTACATCGTGTTATAAGGCAAGAAGTGTGCTGACTTTGTTAGTCGGTCCACGACTACCCAAATGGCGTTATATCTCTTTGTTATATGTAGTAGTCCAACAATGAAGTCCATGGAGATTGACTCCCATTTCCACTTTGGTATGGGTAGAGGCTGTAATAACCCAGCAGGATGTCTATGATCAACTTTCACCAGCTGACACGTCAAACACCTTGACACGTACGTGGCCATGTCTTATTTCAAACCTCTCCCCCAGTAATTCTTCCTCAAGTCTTGATACATTTTAGTGCTACCGGGGTGGATAGCATACTTCGACTTGTGAGCTTCATCAAGGATAGTTTACCACAGATCGGCAGCATCTAGAATACAAAGACGGCCCTTAAACACTAAGGAACCATCTTCTTTCACTGAAAACTTTGGTTTGATGCCTTCATTCACATCTTGACGAATCTTGGTTAACTCTAGGTCTCTCATCTGTAGCTCGTGAATATGCTAAAAGATCATAGGTCTCACTGATATGTTAGCTAAAAAGGCTCCTGTAGCTTGTACCTCAATATTCACATCGTATAATGACAGATCTTGAAACAGTTTTCATCTGTGCATTCCCAAAATCAGATTAGCTAATTGAGCTAAACCCTTCCCACTCAAGGCATCGGCTACTACATTGGCCTTGCTTGGATGATATTGTATGGAGCAATCATAGTCCTGGAAAAACTCTGTCCATTTGCGGTACCTCATATTCAACTCTTTCTATGTAAACAGGAACTTGAGGCTCTTATGGTCGGTGAAAATTTTAAAGGTCTCACAGTACAGATAGTATCTCCAAATCTTCAACACAAATATGACCGCTGCTAGTTCCACGTCATGTGTCAGATAGTTCTTCTCATGCTCTTTCAACTGTCTCAACCCATAAGCTATCACCTTCTTGTGTTGGTTGAGCACACAACTCAAACTATTATATGAAGCATCACTGTATACCACAAACCCTCCACTGCCAAAAGGAATTGCTAACATTGGAGCTGAAGTGAGTCTCATCTTAAGTTCTTGAAAACTCTTTTCACACGCTTTGCTCCAGTCAAACCTTGCATCCTTCCTTGTAAGTCTCGTAAGAGGTCCCGATATTTTAGAAAATCCCTCTACAAAATGTCGATAGTACCCAGCTAGACCAAGGAAACTACGGACGTCGGTTACCGTCTTTGGTTGTTCCTAGTTTACCACTGCTTCAATCTTCGCCGAATCTACTGTGACACCTTCCTTTGAGACAACATATCCCAAAAAGCTAACTTCTTCCAACCAAAACTCGTGCTTACTGAGTTTGGCATATAGTTGGTATTCACGTAAAGTTTGTAGAGAAACTCTCAAGTGTTCTTCATTCTCCTTCTTCGATTTGGAATATATCAGGATGTCGTCAACAAATACTATGATGCAAGAGTCCAGGTATGGTTTAAACACCCGATTCATAAAATCCATAAACGATGCTGGTGCATTTGTCAAACCAAACGGTATCACTAAGAACTCATAGTGTTCGTGCCATGTCCTTAATGCTGTCTTCTGGATGTCCTCTGCCTTGACTCTCAGCTGATGGTATCCAGATCTCAGATCGATCTTCAAAAAATACCTTGCTCCTTATAGCTGATCGAATAAGTCATCAATTCTAGGCAACGGATATCGATTCTTGATGGTTAGTTTGTTTAACTGGCGATAGTCAATGCATAGTTGCATTGACCCATCCTTCTTCTTAATAAACAAGATTGGTGCTCCCCACGGAGACACACTCAGCCTCACAAAAGGATCCATTATTCTTGTAACTGCACCTTTAATTCCTTCAACTCAATAGGAGCCATCTTATATGGTGCTTTTGAAACAGGCTCCATCCAGGTGCCAAGTCGATAGCAAACTCCACCTCTCTATCTGGAGGTAATCCTGATAATCCCTCCAGAAATACATCTTTAAATTCTTATACAACTGCTATCTCTGAGGTGATGTTCTTCCCTTCCTTATATTCCTTTAAGAATGCCAAGTAACCACTACACCCCTTTTTGATTAAACGCTCGGCCCTAACTGCAGAGATAAGTGGCATAAATGTTAATCTCTCTCCTTGAAATCGGAATGATCTCCTCGTATTAGGTTGGAAAATGGCAACCTTGTTCTTACAATCTACTGTCGCGCAGTGCTGTGACAACCAATCCATGCCAAGGATCACGTCAAATCCTTGCATGTCTAACAAAATCAAATTCACTGGTAGTTTAAAGTCATCTCCATCCCTGATGGTCACTATCACTGATTTACAAACTCTTTCCGTATCGACCGATTTCTCAATAAGAATCGATACCGCTAAGACGAACTCCAACGTCTCCGGGTTAACCTTCATCTTCTTTGCGAAACAGGGAGTAGTAAATGAGTGGGTAGACCCCGGATCCACCAACACTCTAGCCTCATAAGCTACATCACTTCCCCTTCCGTATAATTGTAAGGTACCTATATCATACATTTACATATACATAACACCCTATACATATCAAAATTTATGGAAGAGAATCAATCTATTCTACTTGTTACATGAATGCACCTTCTCTATCTAAAACTTTTAAGAATTGAAATTTTTTATTTAAAAGAAATCTCACCTTGGATCATGTCGATAGTATTGTGTGCTTCCTGAGCCGTAACTGCGTAGGCTCTTCCCTGTACGACCAGTTTCCTCACTTGTAGCAGTCGTGGCATTGAAACAGAAGCGGTCCTCTCCTTAGCTTTCTCAGGGCAATCTCGGATGATGTGGCCCACCTTTCCACATTTATAGCTACCTTGAGTACCTCTCCTGAAATCTGCCATCTTATAAGACTTTCCACACTTGGCACAAGTCTCCATTGTAGTCAACGCTACTCCAGTGGTGGTAGTAGGGCTCTCATATCTGATTGGCCTCCCCGACGCAAGTACTGGTAATCTCTGATAGTTCGTCTGCTGCACCGGTCTCACATACCCTATTTGGAATGGTTGTCTCTGAATAGGCGCTACGAATCTCAGCTTTTTGTTCACCAGCTCGTAGTTCCCAACTTTATTCTGATCCATTCTACCTCTCCCCTATTGTTCTCTTCTTTGATATTTGTCTTCGTTATCCTCCTCAATCACTAAGGCTTTGCTCATGACCTCTTCATAGGTCTTGAACTCAAATGCTACTACTTTTCTCCTGATGTTCGACCTCAAGCCGCGTTGTAGTTGTTTTGCTTTCATTAGATCCATGACTACATAATCAGGAGTAAAGCGGGCAAGCTGCATAAATTCAACCCCATACTCCTTAAATGTCATTCTTCCTTGTTGAAGTTGTAAGAACTTCACTTCCTTATATGTAGCACTCTCCGCGGCGAGTGCTTCAAGAGGGGTCTCGCCGCAACGAGGTTTTCACTTGCCACGGCGACGGTGAGTGACCATTTAGCGACCTTTTTGGGTTCGAAAAATTCCTAAATCTAAGGTATGCGATGTTCGATTAACATACCATCTAAACCTAAGCATACCCTATGTTAAAAAGCAATAAACCTCCTCTCTAATCTGACGCATGCGGTGATTTCATAATGGATACTCTGTAGTGGTTCGCGTTCGTGTCTTTACACATTCCAACTTCCGAAATCCTCACATGCCTTTCAAACCCACGTGAATTCGAGATCTAATTCTTAGAGATTGAGGTTTACGACATGGGGTTAAGACATTTACCATAAAATTTCACGCATGCCATGATTTTAGGATTGAAATCGACGATTATCGACGCCTACTCTCACGTGCGTTAAAATCCTCAAATTCCTTGCATGCAAATCCAAAATTTCAGAATCCAAGATTCACATGATCGCGTTAGGATGTTTACCTTCTTTAATCGCGCATGCGGGATTTGAAATGATTGGGATCCTGAAGGAAAAAGGTGCGATGTCTCGCGCCCGTCCGTTCGATGCTTTAATTTTTCCTTCCCTTTGATCTCTGTGGTGCCGAGAATTGAAGTCTCTCGAAGTAAGGAGGATATGAGAGAAATCAATGGGGATCAAGGGTTTCGGAACAAGAAATTGAGGGGAAAAGGGTTTCTTCTCCTCACTCGGCTCTCTCTAGCTCTCCATGAAGTTTCTCACATAGGTTTGGAATGGATTGAAGTAGTTGGGGTTCAAGAGAGAGCTGAGAAGGGGACAAGTTCTATTCTCTCACTACATGAAAAAAGCCAAAAAAACCACTGCCCTAACCAGTTGTAAAAAACATAGTGATTTTTTTTACCACTACACACGACAATGGTTTCTGAACTTCAACAACGACTACTCTTAACAATCATAAAAAAAATACCACTGCTTTTGGCAGTGGTTTTTTTATGCAATATATTTATTTTTTTTTAAATTTCGTCGATAATTTTTTATGCAATTTTTTTTATGCTTTTTTTTTAATACAATCTTTTTATGCTTTTTTTAGACCTTTTTTAAATGCAATTTTTTAATGCTTTTTTTTTAATGCAATTTTTTAATTGCTTTTTTTAATATTATTTTTTAATGCTTTAAAAAAAATTATATAAAGAAAAAAAACTATTAATCTCATATTTCAACACATCCATTCAACTCAAATGCAAATCATTCAATGCCATTAATAAAAAAATAGATGTCCACTTCTTTTATTTAAACAAACGGTTGCATCTCAACCTATGATCCAACCTTTCAAATCAAGCAAACATTTTAAACTCTACATGCCCAATCCTTTTATTCAAAGAAAAAGAAGAAGAAAAGAAAAAGAGTTAACAATCTAAAGACCCCATGGCCCATTTTCAAAATAAAATAAAAACAATCAAATTTGCTTCGCCTCTCTTGCCACATGTCTCCAAACCACGTGTCTTCGAACCCTAGTAATCCATTTGAGGTGAGCTTGAAATAAAAAAGCTTTGCCTAAAATCAAAAGGATATGAAAAAGAGAGTTGGATTCATAAGTTTCTTAGAATTAAACAAACATTCTGTTCTTCAATTTTTAGCTAAATAAATAGTATCAACTCCTCAATACCTTAATCAAAAAGAACTAAAAGATCACTTGGAATATTAGGTTGTCACATACCTATTTACAACACAATGTTTAGTTAATGCTCCTTCACAAGTTTCATGCCTCTGCTATAATTGTGCATTATATTCCATTCACATCACTTTCAACTCTCCATTTCCGTAACCCATTACTGGATGCCATGCTTTGGAACTAAAATTTGAATCACTCTCCCTCATCTGACGAGACAGATGTGGCGACGAGCCCCATGTGTTTGCTTTTACCTACTGATGTCTGCTCCCGAGTGTAATTTGCTGCATCAAAACGGCCAAAATGCTGCCGAGGGAGATATTGATTACATTTACTGCATTGTTGTTGAGATGCATTTCAGAACCATCATAGTTTAGATGTTTTAGCAAATTGGATCTTATATACCCATGAAATCCACATTATATAATAATAAACCACTATACAAACATGCAGAAATTTTCTACTTTATTTAAAGCCTTTTGATCTTGTATAGACAAAAACAGATTGGAAATTGTAATATGGTTATTTGTACAAGAAAATGCTGAAGTTTAAGATTGTGCCAAATAAAACAAATGGGTTGACATAAAGGTTTTCAGTAGATTGAGTGAGGTCAAAATTTTAACTGCCCACAAGGTCTAGTGGTGCACCCCACCCCGACTTGATAGGTCAATGGTATATGCCCGTCCAAGCCCTGGCCAAATAGGTTCAACATCTATTAAACCCCACTAAACCCTTTAGATTATATATAAAATATCGGGTCGGGTTGGTTCGGAAATGTTTTTGCCTGAACCGACCCAACTTGAAGGTATTCTTGGATGTTTCACGCCATCCCCACCTGATGTTCTTATATAATTAATATAAGAACTTTAGAAATGAGAAATACCGCAGAACGGGCATCTTTTGTTATTGCTCGGATGTCTTCTTTACCAGTCTAGACACTTAGCATCGAATCCTTGTCCTGGCTAAATACCATTGCAAACCTGAAAACCATCCATATATGACACCAAGAATATATAAAGAGCAGAACTTAGGAAAGGGGCATTCAATACAGTACCAAGAACATCCCTTAAGAATGCAAATGAATTTAGCAATTGTCAAGTTGTTCGACGAATAAGTGATTTTGATGATGCACCCACGGATTATCATGTCAAATCTCAAAAAACTCAACAAAACTAAATTTTAGTTCAAGCCAAATATGCAGCTACATATTCTAACCACAAATTTTTTTTCATATCATCTATATATCATAGAGAAAACATGTCCACTCTCCAAAAAGAAAAATATAAAATATACAAAAATTCTACTTGCAGAGCTTGATCAGTATGGTCATCCAAAAGATAAAAAGTTAAAAATTCCAGTAAAGATTGTCTAGCTATGCCAAATGTAACAGCAAAATCATCCACCAGATGTCATCACTCAGCTTCAGGAATTGTCCAATGTCTATCAAACAAGTAATACAAAAGCTGGAGATAAATTAAGGGAAACAGAAAGCAAAAGATAGTATCAAATAAAAAATATCCCCATAAAAGAAGTATAAAGATAAAGAAAATTCTAGGATACAATTGCTCTTTTTGCCACTACTATATCAGAGCTTCAGTGAAGAAAGAGTAGATCAGTAGCAGCTCGCAAATTCACAAATGGATAATAACTAGTGCCCCCCACATTCATGGATAAGTCTCAATCCTTCTTCAAGCATTTAACTCTAAGTTTTTCGTCCATTTCCTCTTCATACCCCTGTTCTATCCCAAGATTTGACAACACATCTTCAATAAAGAGTCTCGGTCTAGCTTAAGCAGCAGATTCAGGAGAATTACTTGAGATGTCTAGCCATGATTGATTAACAGCAGCTGATTTCCTTTCATGGACAATTGATTGCCATGATGTGTAATTAGGATAGGGAGACTGGACATTCTCAAGAAAATTATGTCTTACACACCAAGTCATGACCTCTAAATGCTAAGAAAGACAAGCCAAAGCCAAGATGAGTGAAAATTAGAATAATTATTACTTACCACAATAGTACAGTTCCTGCCAAGGTAGATTCATATTCCGAAATTTTAGTTTTTGCAAGCAATTACATTCATTAAGAACATAAACACATCACCTTATATACTCTGAAAAGAAACTGCATTATTTATTTATTTTAAATTGTAGCTGTTATGCATCAGCACCTGCACTTGGACATGTTTTACTATTTTGATGTCAAATTTATGTGGTTAGCCACAACTTTCAAAGATAAAAGAGCCCCACATTTTCTATTACATGCTCAAAAATTTAAAGAATTTAGATGTGAATCACACATTCAAAACACATTCAATAATCTTCTCACTCAAATGAGCTAGTTTATCACACAGCTGGGGAAAATTAGATTGCTTAGCTCCCAAGAGCAGTGCTACTTTGTACACAAAATATGTATAAGAGTATTTCAAAATTTTTTTAGTGCCTAAACAATGTAGCCTAGATAATGATTTTGTGTGCATAACTACATCGGGCTTCTTTCTTTAAGGTTGAAACCAAATATAAGCATATTCTCTACATTATCATTAACTAAATTAATAGATGAGCATACTTAACAGGACAAACATCGTAAATTAAGATAATTGACAAAATTCCATGATGAAATAAAATATGTAAAACTAGTGGAAATCTAAAAAGACTCATCTGGAACAGCAATATGGCCAACTCCATTTTACCTTTTGGAAACTCTGCTTTCAAAACAAAGTGATCCAATGCGTTTTGCCACATTAAGAGCCTCCCACTGTATTTACTCAAACATAACTCAAATAAAACATGACACAGGGCACATCACATACTGGAACATATAAAAAAAAAACCATTTATATTTAATAACCCGAATCAATTTTCACCACTTGAAACACATTAATATTTCTCCGACTTTTCAAAACAATGCTAATTTTGGTAACAATGGATACCAATATTGATTGGCCAAGTTGGTTGTACCTCAAGTTTGGTAGGAGGCCACTCACCGAAACTCAAGTTTTGTTACAATTCCCAAAGAGGGTGGAATCTCCCCAGTTAATAGATTTCTATCAAATAGCCTACCAGCAGAGAAGCACACTCGATCAGAAGAAGGGAAATGTGGGAAAAAAAGAAAATAACATAATTATGGGTGGGTGCTAGTGGCTTACACATGTATCAGCTCCATCTCAGAACTGAAAAGGCTGTCAGGAATGGGACCTTGTAGCCAATTCTTGTCAAAATGGTAGCAAAACACAAATATAAAAATTACTTTACATGATAGTAAATGGGTTTCACTGCCTTGGCTCCAAATTCTAGTAAGATAAAGAACATAATTTGTAAAATCAAACCCAAAACCCAGGAGAAACAAATCCAAATTCAGCCGGAACCTAAAAAACCCTACCCAAACCAGAAAATCCAGCCCAAAATTTTCTAGGTCGATGTATTTTAGGCTGGCACTGTAATATCCTCAAAAATTGAGCGATAAACAATGACCTCGAGATTCGTGCCCGAATGGTCGTAGGTTGACCAAGTGATGGTCAAACAGTAGACTTGAGAATGGAAGTGTTTTGTGATGTAGTTTGACTCAAAGCATAGTGTATAGTGTTAATTGGGAGTCAGTACACCTATCTATGGTGTATGTGCTCAACACCTAAGCAAGAGGAGCTATAAGGGTTTAAAACCTAAAAGAGAAGTTATTTCTCTTGTTTGGTGCGTGAGAGGAGTTAAGAAGAGAGAGAGAGAGAGTAGAGAAGGGTAAATGCTAAGGAGGTTGAGGCATGTTGCGGATTTAAGACGGGATCAAGCAATAAATGTCGGATTCAACATGATTGGAAATCATTGGAGCAAAAGTTGGAACCCTAGCCATTTAAACCAACCATTCAATCAATTAGAAGATTGATTTCAGGTAAGTTTTAGCTAGATTTAATTGAGTACATTGTTGTTCATGAACTCTAGGGGAGATGGGTTAAATGATCAAACTAAAATGATAGAAAAGAAAGAAAAATATAAAGAAAAAGATTTGGAAGAACAGCCCGAAAAGGGGCTGAGTTCTGGCCAAATCGATTAATCGATTTTGGCCTGGAAGTTAAAAAGGCAAAAGAGCCCGTGTTCGATTAGTCGATTAGTCAATTTCTAAATCGATTAATCAAATTTCAAAATCGATTAATCGATCTAGAAATCGACTAATCAACTAAGTGCCTCCAGTGGCTGGAGAGATGAGGCTTGGGAAAACCGATTAATCGATTTGAGAATCGATTAATCGATTGTCGATTTCGATTAATTGATTTGTGAATCGATTAATTGATTGAGGACTTTCAACTAATTGATTTGGGATCGATTAATCAATTTTTGATTTTGATTAATCGATTTTGGCTGTTTCAGTTGCCTTTCTTTTTGAACCTTGAGGTTCATGGAGGGTCTAGGACCTTCTCTATTGCATCCTTATTGATGTTGTGCATATGTTATGATGTACCATAGGTGGTACGGGCTAAGGCAAGCATGAGGAGCTGTGTAAGACCTTGATGCTTGGGCAGTCAGACACCTGAGGTAGGGAACACCTTGAACATGTACTTTGATTATAAGAGCAGGTATGTAGTGATATAGAAATGAAATGAATCATATAATCTCCATGTGTGTGTGTGTATGATACACCAATAAAATGAACATGCTTAATTATATAATCCTTTCAATATGTGTGTGTGTGTGTGACACCAAGTAAACATATAAAAATGAGACATCCCCAGGGGATGAGAAAGTGATAAAGTCATCAGTGCGATGCAAGTAATTTAAACATCCCAGGGATGTAAGAGAGATTGTAAAGTAAGATTAAACAAAGACTGATAAGGCCTAATTGATATAAAGTAGCACATTTACACAGTGAATAACTATATGTAAAGCACCTGATATTTTTGTTATTTAAGGTTTGAACAGAATACCCCACTGACGTGGTGGGATACCCACGACTGACTCGGCAGGATATCCGTGATCGGTACGGCGGCCAATCCGTACACCGATACGGCGGTCTATCCGTTGACAGTAGCACATCCCAGGGATGTTGAGATGAGATTAAACCCCGTCGCCTATGAGAAAGGGACCTGGGTAGTATTCAAAGTAATATATTCATAACAACTATCTATATAGATGACGATGGAGGGTATTCCATCGGGGCTCGATGCTATATTGCTCGGGGACTACTTAAGTTGAAGATTTAAGTTTCTTTAGTCCTATTTAGTGAGGTTCATGAACAGTTGATAATAAATGTAACATGTAAACCACCAGTAAACTTCAATGCATATTATAATCATTTAAACTATTTTCTCAGAAAGTTCATAAATACATCATGCTAAGAATATCATGAAATATATGTGAGGATTTGACTTATATATTCATTGTGTTGTTCCCTATTGAGATAGGATGTAGCTCACCCTTTAGACTATACGTCGCAGGTCCTTTGTTAACAGCTGTAGACGCTTCAGGAGATGTTGATTCAAGGGATTCAGACTACGTGTCCAAAGATGAGTTAGAGCCTCCTCCCGAGGACTTCTTCTAGGAAACTCCGCTGTGTACTTTGATAGAGAGAGTTTTGAGAGCATATTGTGCGGCTTGGTATGTCAAACCTTATTTTTAAGAAATGTAATTAAATAGATATAATCTTTTGGTGAACCATCTAGGGTGACTAAGTGATGTCACTGATGGTTCAGGTGGGTTGTTTTACTCATTTAGAGGCATGAGTTTTGAACCATCTTTTGGATTATAGATTTTTAGTATATGTATAGAACTGGAGATTTATTTCAGTATCAGTTCTTATGCATTCGTTCTCTTTATTATTGCTTGTTATGCCAATATTCCATACGTATCCATGGGGCATGGTCTGGAGGATCGTGCTGATGGCATGGGTTTCAGGGTGCCAAAATCCAAGCTATCACAGTTGGTATCAGAGCCTTTTTCTTTTAGAAATTTTGACAATCATTATTTTTGTTAGAGCATAGAGACTTCTGCTAACGAAACTTTGGTTTCACATGCAGACCATTATGTCTTCTAGAGGAAGGGGCCGACCAAGGGGCGCCCACAGTAGAAGTTTGCATAGTCGAGATGATTTTATTTCGGATACCAATTGTGTGCCTCTAAGAGGTGGAGGGGCTTCAAGCAGTGGTGGCCAAGGGAGCCAAGATCAGGCAAAGAATCAAGATTGAGATCATCAGGATCGAGATCAAAGGGAATAGGAGAGAGTCAGAAAAAGAAACGAAGGTAGAGAGTAGCGTCAAAGGATGATGTACACTATGGAAACCATGGCGACTACCATGGCACAACAGATAGCATCCTTGGCAGCTCATACTGCTCACGAGCAGCATCAGCCACCAACACCTCCAGTGGCTCCGACACCGCCAGTGTCTTCTGCATTTATTGAGTTTAGGAGGATGAGACCTCCTAGCTTTTCGGGGTAGGTAGAGCCCATCGCAGCTGACAACTGGCTAAGTGAGATGGAAAAAGTATTTAGTGTGCTCACGTGCAAAGAGGACGAGAGCGTCCGTTGGGCAGCCTACATGTTAGATTGGGAGGTTGGTCCTTGGTGGAAGTCTATTTCATGGACTATGGATCAGGAGACCCCAGATTTTCCCTGGACGAGGGATGAATTTGTTGAAGAGTTCAACAAATAGTATTTCCCAGAAGTTGTGAGGAATCAGATGGAGATCTAGTTTTTGCAACTCGTGCAAGGGAAGATGACTGTTAGAGAGTATGGAGTGGAGTTCATGCGACTCACTCACTTCACGCCTTACTATGTTATCACAGAGATGATGAGAGCGAAGAGGTTTCAGTAAGGGTTGAGATCGGATGTGAGGGGAGGAGTACCACCATTTCAGATGAGGACCTATGGAGAGGTCATGAGCAAGACGCTCGTAGTAGAGGAAGAAAATAATAACCGCTACCGCTAGAGGGAACAACAAGGAAGGTAGAGTGTAGATCAGAGTAGAACGGGGAACTATGAGTTGGTGAACAAAAAGCCGAGATTCGTAGCCCACAATCAGAGACCACCATTCCAAGGAGGGTATCAAAGACCGGTGCAGCAGAGCAACCAGCAGAGATTTCTATTGCTTGTGTCGGGGAGACCCATACGATATGAGAGCCCTGCTATCACTACCGGAGCTATAGTTACATAGGGTTTCTCACAAGCTGCATCTTCCACACCGCGGGAGACTTGTGCCAAGTGTGGCAAGTCTCACAAGACGGTGGACTATAGGCAGGGTACCCGGGGCTATTTCAGATGTGGCATGGTGGGCCACTTGATCAAAGATTGCCCTGAAGTGAACAAAGGGAAGACGGCTTCAGCTGCTACGCCACGACCGATACAAGCAAGGAAGCCGATCGTCCAAGGGAGAGCCTATGCGGTACAGCTCAAGAGGCCTAAAATACAAATGACGTGATCCAAGGTGAGAATTTCTTTTAAATAAAGAATTTCAATTCTTGAAAATTTTTAAATAGAGAAGGTGCATCCATATAAAAAATAGAAAAGAACCTGTATGTAATATTTTTAGTATGATGGTATACATTATATATATATATATATATGTATGTATGACTAGGTACATTATAAATTTATGAGAAAGGAAGCGATGTTACATATGAAGCTCGAGTGTTGATAAACTCGGGGTCTACCCACTCATTTATTACCCCTCGCTTCACAAAGAAGATGAAAGTAAACCCAGAGGAGTTAGACTTCGTGTTAACTGTAACTATTCCGACTGGGAAGTCGATTGATACCGAGAAGGTTTACAACTCTGTGATCGTGAGAATCATGGACAGAGATGTCTTTGAACTACAGGAAAATTTGATCATGTTAGACATGCAAGGATTCGACGTGATCCTTGGCATGGATTGGTTGTTGACTCATTGTGCAACCATGGATTGCAAGAACAAGGTTGTCATCTTTAGACCTAACACGAGGAGATCGTTTCGATTTTGAGGAGAGAGATCGACATGTATGCCACCTATCTCTACAGTCAGGGCTGAGCGCTTGTTCAGAAAAGGGTGTAGTGGATACTTGGCATTCTTGACAGAGGATAAGGAAGAGAAGAATATTATTTCAGAGATAGCAGTTGTGCGAGACTCCACTGACATGTTTTTGGAAGAATTACCTAGATTACCTCCAGATAGAGAAGTTGAGTTTGCCATCGACTTAGCACCAAGAATGGAGCCTATTTCTAAAGCACCATATAGAATGGCTCCTACTGAGTTGAAGGAGTTGAAAGAGCAGTTACAAGAGCTCATGGACAAGGGGTTTGTTAGATCGAGTGTGTCTCCATGAGGAGCACCAGTCTTGTTTGTAAAGAAGAAAGATGGGTCAATGCGTCTGTGCAATGACCATCGACAATTAAACAAACTCACTATAAAGAATAGGTATCCTTTGCCTAGGATAGATGACTTATTTGACCAGCTATAAGGAGCAAGGTATTTCTCCAAGATCGATCTAAGATCTGGATACCATCAGTTGAGAGTCAAGGCAGAGGACATCCAGAAGACTGCATTCAGGACACGATACAGACACTATGAATTCTTAGTGATGTCGTTTGGGTTGACGAACGCACCGGCGTCGTTTATGGACTTGATGAATCGGGTGTTTAAACCATACCTGGACTCCTGTGTCGTCGTGTTCATCGACGATATCTCAATATACTCCAAACCAAAAGCGGAACACGAAGAACACTTGAGGATTGCTCTACAAATTTTGCGTGAACACCAACTGTACGCCAAGCTTAGCAAGTGCGAGTTTTGGTTAGAGGAAGTTAGCTTTTTGGGACATGTCGTCTCAAAGCACGGTGTCACAATTGACCCGGCTAAGATAGAAGCAGTAGTCAATTGGGAGCAACCAAAGACCGTGACTGACGTCCGTAGCTTCCTCAAACTAGCTGGCTATTATCGGCATTTCGTTGAGGGTTTTTCAAAGATATCGAGACCAATCACGAGACTTACACGGAAAGACACAAGGTTCGAATGGAGTGAGACATGCGAGAAGAGTTTTCAGGAACTCAAGAAGAGACTCACTTCAGCTCCAGTACTAGCGATTCCGTCAGGTAGTGGAGGATTCACGGTCTACAGTGATGCTTCATATAATGGTTTGGGTTGCGTGCTCAACCAACACATAAAGGTCATAGCTTACGGGTCGAGACAGTTGAAAGATCATGAAAAGACTTACCCGACACATGACCTAGAACTGGTAGCGATCATATTTGTGCTGAAGATTTGGTGACATTACTTGTACGGTGAGAACTTTGAGATTTTCATCGATCACAAGAGCCTCAGATATCTATTTACATAGAAGGAATTAAATATGAGGCAGCGCAGATAGATGGAGTTCCTCAAAGACTATGACTGTTCCATACAGTACCATCCAGGCAAGGCTAATATAGTTGTCGATGCCTTGAGTCGGAAGGGTTCAACTCAGTTGACTAGTTTGATTTTAAGTATGCATAGATGGAAGTTATTTGACGATCTGGCACTGCATGATGCAAACATCGAGTCATAAGCCACAGGAGTCTTTTTGGCAAATATTTCAGTGAGGCCAGTGATATTTGAGCATATCCATGAGTTACAGATGAAAGACCCGACTTTAACCAAGATTCGTCAAGATGTGATTGAAGGCATCAAACTGGACTTCTCAGTGAAAGAAGATGGTTCCTTATTGTTCAAGGGCCGTCTCTGCATTCCGGGCAATGCCGATCTACGACAGACTATCCTTGATGAATCTCATAAGTCAAACTATGCGATTCACCCTGGTAGTACGAAAATGTATCAGGATCTGAAAAAGAATTACTGGTGGAGAGGTTTGAAGCAAGACGTGGTAGAGTACGTGTCGTGATGTTTGACATGTCAGTAGGTGAAAGTTTATCATAAACATTTTGCTGGATTATTGCAGCCTCTACCCATACCAGAGTGGAAGTGGAATTCGATCTCTATGGACTTCATAGTAGGACTACCGCATACAGCGAAAAGATATAATGCCATTTTGGTAGTCGTAGACTCATTAACTAAGTCAGCACACTTCTTGTCTAATAACACAATGTATACGACGGGAAGATTTGCAGAGTTGTATATGAAGGAGATAGTGCGACTACACGGGATTCCAAGCAGTACCGTTTCTGACCGTGATCTATTGTACATGTCAAAATTTTAGAAGAAATTTTAAGAGGGAATGGGAATGTGATTGGACTTCATTTCAGCATTCCATCCACAAACCGATGGGCAAAGAGAGTGGGTCAATCAGATCGTTGAGGACATGCTTAGGGCGTGTATGTTAGAATTGCAAGGATCATGGGATCAACACCTACCGTTGATTGAGTTTGGATACAACAACAATTTTTAGACGAGCATTGGGATGGCACGATACGAAGCTCTTTATGGACGATGATGTAGATCGCCTATCAATTGGGAAGAAACCGGTGAGTAATTTGTTTTGGGACCCGAAATGCTTGAAGATAATGCCGCCTATGTTCGGATGATAAGGGTAAAACTCAAAGCAGCTCAGAGCAGGCAGAAAAGCTACGCCGACATTAAGCGGACCAGTGTAGACTATAAGGTGGGTAAACATGTGTTTGTAATGGTGTCGCCTATGAAGGGCGTCATGAGATTTAGAAAGAGAGGGAAGTTAAGTCCCTGTTTTCTTGGACCCTTTGAGGTTTTAGGTCGAGTAGGAGAGGTTGCGTATCGTGTTGGCTTACCGCCACGATACGATCGGGTACACAACATCTTCCACGTATCTATGCTCAGAAAGTACGTGAATGATCCTTCTCATATCTTAGGAGGACAACCTTTAGATATGTATGAGGATATGAGCATGATAGAAGAACCGACAGAGATATTAGATCGAAAAGAACAAGTGTTGCACACAAAGGTAATTCCATTAGTGCCTGTTCGATGGAAAAATCATCTGGCCAAAGAAGCTACGTGGGAATGAGAGGCCGATGTGAAAGAACAATATCCGGACTTGTTTGTGACGAGTTGATAGTCAAAATTGTATCACCGCAAGTATGTTTGCAGATTTAAACCTTCCATTGTAATCCAATGTTGACCATTTGGCCAAATTATCCAATGGAGAGAATGTTAAAAAAAAAAAACTGTGCTGTGATGTGATGTAGAATGCATGGTCAAGAGTCATCACACCACGCAATGGTTATGAAGACATACTTCACAAAGCCAATGACCCACTGGTCATGTACTACCAAGGAAATAAAAGAGACATAAAAACAAGAAAAATTTTGAATTCTGATGAAAACCGATTAATCAATTTTCAAATCGATTTTGGTCATTTAGTCGACTAGCTTATGCCAGTGAGTGGAGATTGAGTGGAGATTCAGAAAATTGAATAAAGTGAAATTTCGACTAATCGAGGGGAATTCGATTACTCGACTAACACACACCAATGAGCTAGGAATTTTGGAAACATTTAAGGGTATTACTATTTCGATTAATCGAGGTTTAAACCGATTAATCGATTTTGGGAAATCGATCAATCAATTTGGAAAATCGATTAATCGACTGGCACATGCCAGTGAACTGCAAACCTATACTATAAAATGACCTAAAAAATAAAAATTTGATTAATCCAAATGAATTTGATTAATTGATTTTGAAGTTCGATTAATCGATTTTGGAAATCGATTAATCGATATCATGCGGCTGGTGAAAGTTTTTAAAATCGATTAATCGATTTTAAAAAATTGATTAATCGATTTCAGCCTATATATATAAAAGAGGGGATTTTTTTTCTCATTCAAAAATTTTGGTTTTCCTCCTTTCATGCGCTCCTTCTTCTTCCTCCTCGAGCCACTGTGCAAGCTAGGGTTTTTAGGGATTTTGCACCGACTTCAACTCGAAATCCTCGCGCAATTGGATCAAAACCTAAGGTAAACCCTAGATTTTGAGTTTTCTTTTCAATTTGAGCTATCAAACCCTAGATTTCGAGTTTTCTTTTCAATTTGAGCTATCAAACCCTAGATTTCGAGTTTTCTTTTCAAAATGCCACCTTGAACTCACTTGACCACGAAGCAAGCAGCTTCGAAGCTTTCGGTACGGTATAAGAACGCCGCACCGCCACCACCATCACAGTCACCTCTACAAACCCCATCTCCATCATCATTGAATACCACATCCGGTTTGACGAGCGCATCTTTGCACGAATCTTCCCCGACATTACCACCACCACCCGTAGAGTTGGACCAACCAAATGAGTGGTGGGCGACAAAGAATTTCGAGGATGAATATATTTTCGACGAGGACTTGTTTACCGACCCCAACATCGAGGGTGAGACCAAATGGGCTAAGAACTATTTGGTCAATGCGGGCGTTGGTAATCTATTAAAGCCGCTCCATGGGTGTTACTACCCTAGGCTAGTTTGCCTATTTTACCAAGGCTTGGCGGAGGGTCTGGTTTATGACACAGTTACGACCAAGATTGATGGTCGTAGCTACAAATTTACCCGTCACCACGTACAGGAGTCCCTAGAGTGCTATTTGGACTTCGTGCCCGAGTCCGCCCTCTTTCCACCATTTGTGGAAGAGGTGAGATTTGAGGAAATTATGACTGAGATGACCAATGGGAAAAAGGGGTTCGATCAGTCTATTAGGCGGGTAAACTTACCACACTACATGTCGATGCTTGATGTAATAATCAAGTGCAACCTCTACCCGATGCGCCACGATACCGAGAGGGTGGAGTTGGTCCAATAGACCCTAGACGCGGCATTCTGCGGCCGTTGGTTCGATGCCACCAAGATCGTCATCGAGGGGATGACTTACATTAAAGGGAAGTTGATGAAGGGTCCTTTGAGGCCCAAGGAGAAAATCCCTTATGCTCGTCTCATATCAAGCATGCTTGAATGCTACTCTAACGCCCTAGAGTATGCCATCTCACCCCACGAGCTAAAAGCTACGGACCACGTGAAGCATTACTCCATCACTTCATGGGGTCATAGCTACAGATTGTTGAAGAGGACCCTGCCAGTTGAGGGCCTAGCAGCCCTGGCAGCAGCAGCACTAGGAGCAGTAGCACCACCACCACCCCCACCACCACATCAGGACCCGCCGATAGGGGGAGTACACCTCGTTATTCCACCAGCTGAGGGGGCACCCTCTCACACTACAGCATCCCCTACGCCACCGTCGCAGTCAGTGGCTGCCACACCTACCTCATCATATCACCAATGAGCGGCTCGCCTTCCACCTACGATCGAGGACGTGTTGGCACGGATGGAGGCCAACAACCAACAGATGAATCGGCGCATGGACTTTTTGATGTACCACACCATGTGGTACATCTATCCATTAGACTACCAGCAGCGCCTAGCGCAAGAGTAGGCTTGGACTACGGGCGTGACCACTTTCCATACGGGTGCAGCAGATGCCGACACGTCCAACTCGGTGCCACAGCAGCCAGCCGAGGCGAGTCACCCACCACCAGACCAATCGGGTGAAGGGACTGCCTGAGCTTGCGACGATGTTGTTCTTTTGGGATCACTTTTTGGATTTTTTGTGGTGTTGTACTTACATTGTAAATTGTAATTATTGAGAAAAGTGACACCTATAAATTTTTAGGAAATGAATAGTGAAATATAAATCTTCTTTTTTGGTAATTCGCTTGCATTATGTTACTTCTTGCATTGTGTGTGTATAGTAGATAATTTTTCGTGATCGGGTACGTGACATCACCCGTGTGTGGGGTACCCAATCGACACACCTTTTGGGTTCATTTTCGAGGAAGAAAATTCCCAAGGAGGGGAGAATGTAATGTCCCCAAAAATTGAGCGATAAATAGTGACCTCGGGATCTGTGCCCGATTTGTCATAGGTTGACCAAGTGATGGTCAAAAGGTAGACTTGAGAATGGAAGTGCTTTGTGATGTAGTATGACCCTAAGCATAGTGTATGGTGTTAGTTGGGAGTCACGTACACTTATCTGTGGTGTATGTGCTCAACACCTAAGCAAGAGGAGTTATAAGGGTTTAAAACCTAAAAGAGAAGTTATTTCTCTTGTTTGGTGGGTGAGAGGAGTTAAGAAGAGAGAGAGAGAGAGTAGAGAAGGGTAAATGCTAAGGAGGTTGAGGCATGTTGCGGATTTAAGATGGGATCGAGCAATAAATGTCGGATTCAACGTGATTGGAAATCATTGGAGCAATAGCTGGAATCCTAGCCATTTAAACCAACCATTCAATCAATTAGAAGATTGATTTGAGGTAAGTTTTAGTGAGATTTAATTGAGTACATTGTTGTTTATGAACTCTAGGGGAGATGGGTTAAATGATCAAACTAAAATGATAGAAAAAAAGAAAAATAGAAAGAAAAAAATTTGGAAGAACTGCTCGAAAAGGGGCTGAGTTATGGCCAAATCGATTAATTGATTTGGAAAATCGATTAATTGATTTTGGCCTGAAAGTTAAAAAGGAAAAAGAGCCCGTGTTCGATTAATCGATCTGGAAATCGATTAATCGATTTTGAAATTCAATTAATTGATTTAGAAATTGACTAATCGACTGAGTACCTCCAGTGGCAGGAGAGATGAGGCTTGGGAAAATCGATTAATCGATTGTGGATTTCAATTAATCAATTTGTGAATCGATTAATCAATTGAGGACTTTCGACTAATCGATTTGGGATTGATTAATTGATTTTGGATTTCGATTAATCGATTTGGGAATCGATTTAGGGTTTCGATTAATCGATTTTAGGGATCAATTAATAGATTTTGATAGTTTCAGTCACCTTTTTGGACCTTGAGGTTCATGGAGGGTCTAGGACCTTCTCTATTGCATCCTTATTGATGTTGTGCATATGTTAGGATGTACCATAGGTGGTATGGGTTAAGGCAAGCATGAGGAGCCGTGTGGGACCTTAATGCTTGGGCAGTCAGACACCTGAGGTAGGGAACACCTTGAACATGTACTTTGATTACAAGAGCATGTATGTAGTGATATAGAAATGAAATGAATCATATAATCTCCATGTGTGTGTGTGTGTGATACACCAATGAAATGGACATGCTTAACAATATAATCCTTTCAATATGTGTGTGTGTGTGAAACCAAGTAAACATATGAAAATGAGACATCCCCAGGGGATGAGAAAGTGATAAAGGCTTCAGTGTGATGCAAGTAATTTAGACATCCCAGGGATGTAAGAGAGATTGTAAAGTAAGATTGAATAAAGACTGATAAGGCCTAATTGATATAAAGTAGCATATTTACACAGTGAATAACTATATGTAAAGCACCTGATATTTTTATTATTTAAGGTTTGAACAGAATACCCCACTGACATGGCTAGATACCCATGACTGACTTGGCAGGATATCCGTGACCGGTACAGCGACCAATCCGTACACCAGTACGGCAGTCTATCCGTACACAGTAGCACATCCCAACGATGTTGAGATGAGATTAAACCTCGTCGCCTATGAGAAAGGGACCTGGGTAGTATTCAAAGTGATATATTCATAACAACTGTCTATTTAGATGACGATGGAGGGTATTCCATCGAGGCTCGATGCTCTATTGCTCGGGAAATACTTAAGTTGAAGAATTAAGTTTCTTTCGGCCTATTCAGTGAGGTTCATGAACAGTTGATAATAAATGTAACATGTAATCCACCAGTAAACTTCAATGCATATTGTAATTATTTAAACTATTTTTCCAAAAAGTTCATAAATACATTATGCTAAGAATATCATAGAATATATGTGAGGATTTGACTTATATGTTCATTGTGTTGTTCCCTATTCAGCTAGGTCACCCTTTAGACTATACATCACAGGTCGTTTGTTAGCAACCATAGAGGCTTCAGGAGACATTGATCCGGGGGATTCAGACTTCGTGCTCGGAGACGAGTTAGAGCCTCCTCCCGAGGACTTCTTGTAGGAGACTCCGCTGTGTACCTTGATAGAGAGAGTTTTGAGAGCATATTGTGCGGCTTGGTATGTCAAGCCCTATTTTTGGGAAATGTAATTAAATAGATATATTCTTTTGGCGAACCATCTAGGGTGACTAAGTGGTATCACTGATGGTTCGGGTGGGTTCTTTTACTCATGCAGAGGCATGAGTTTAGAAGCTTCTTTTGGATTATAGATTTTGAGTATATGTATAGAACTGGAGATTTATTTCAGTATCAGTTCTTATGTGTTCATTCTCTTTGTTATTGCTTGTTATGCCAATGTTCTGTACATATCCATGGGGCACTGTAATATCCCAAAAATTTGAGCGTTAAGCAGTGACCTCGGGATCTGTGCCCGACTGGTCGTAGATTTGACCAAGTGATCGTCAAACAGTGAACTCATGAAGTGATGAACTAATTTAATGTCAATGTGACCTAAGTGTAGTGTATAGTGTGAGTTAGTGGTCACGTACACTTATCTCTAGTGTATGTGCTTAACACACAAGCTAGTGAGAGGATATAAGGGTTTTAATAAACTTAAGTTGCTTTTTTTTGGTTGGTGAAAGAGAGTTAAGAAGAGAGAGAGACCAAGGAGAGAGTGAGAGCTAAGAGTTAATGCAAATCAAGAGGAGATTAGAGCATTGAATGCCGGATTCAACGCATGAGGAGCCATTGAAGTGAAAAGTTGGAACCCTAGCCATCAAACCCAACGAATCAATCCTTTAAAGGATTTATTGTGGTGAGTTTTGTTAGATTTCAATACCTAAAGATTTGATGAATTAAATTCAGTCAAGTATAGTTTAGATGATAGATTAAAGACCTAGAAAATAAAGAAAATAGAAAAAGAAAGGGACTTGGGAAGAACAGCTCGAAAAGGGGCTGAGTCTAGCCAAATCGATTAATCGATTTTGAGAATCGATTAATCGAATTTGGTCTAGAAGTTGAAAAAGCAAAAGTACCCAATTTCGATTAATCGATCTGGAAATCGATTAATTGATTTTGAATGTTGATTAATCGATTTAAAAATCGACTAATCGATTGGGTACCTCCACTGGCTAGAGAGATAAGACTTGGGGAAATCGACTAATCGATTAATCGATTTTGGATTTCGATTAATTGATTTGGGATCGACTAATCGATTTTGGATTTTCGACTGCTCTACTTGAGAATCGATTTAATCATTTTTGGGATTTTGATTAATCGATTTGGGATCGATTAATCGATTTTGGATTTCGATTAATCGATTTTGGGAATCGATTAATCGATTTAGGGTTCGATTAATCGATTTTGGGAGTTGATTATTCGATTTTGGCAGTTTCACTTGACTTCTTAATTGGACCTTGGGGTTCATGGAGGTTCTAGGACCTTCTCTGTTACATCTTTATTGATATGCTGCATATGTTATGGTGTACCATAGGTGGTACGCGTGAACACAAACATAAGGAGCAGCGTGGGACCTTGATGCTTGGACCTTCAGAGACTTGAGGTAGGGAGCACCTTGAACATGTACTTTAATTGGAAGAGCATGTATGTAGTGATATAGAAATCAAATTGAAAATGTTTTAACTGTGTAAATCTTTATAAAAAAAGGGTGTGTGTGTGACACCAAAAAAGTAACTGAAAATGAGACATCCCCAGGGGATGAGAAAGTGATAAAGGCATCAGTGTGATGTGAGAAATTTAGACATCCTAGGGATGTAAGTAAGATTGAAAAACTTCTGATAAGGCCTAACTGATATAAGATAGCACTTTTACACGGTAAATAACTATATGTAAAGCACATGATATTTTTATTATTTAAGGTTTGAATAGAATACCCCACCGACGTAGCGGGATACCCACGACTGACTCGGCAGGATATCCGCGATCGGTACGGCGACCAATCTGTACACCGGTACGGAGGTTGATCCGTACACAGTAAGCACATCCCAAGGATGTTGAGATGAGATTTAACCCCGCCGCCTATTGAGAAAAGGGCGTGGGTAATATTCCCAGGGAATACATATTATAACAACTGTCTATTTAGACGACGATGGTGGGTATTCCATCGGGGCTCGATGCTATATTGCTCAGAGACTACTTAAGTTGAAGATTTAAGTTTTGCTTTAGGCCTAATCAGTGTAATTCATGAACAATTGAGAATAAATGAAACATGCAAACCACCAGTAAACTTCAAGGCATAATTATCATCTTTTAAACTGTTTTTCCAGCAAATGGATAGATACATCATGCTTAGAATATCCTCGAATATATGTGAGATTTTAACTTATATGTTCATTGTGTTGTTCTCTATTGAGCTAGGATGTAGCTCACCCTTTAGACTATACGTCGCAGGACCAGTGCTAGCAGCGTCCGAGGCTTCGGGGACATGGATCCAGGTGATTTGGATTAGGTGCCTGGGGACGAGTTGGAGCCCCCTCCTGAGGACTTCTTCTAGCAGACCCCGCTGAGTACTTTGATAGAGAGAGATTTTGAGATTACATTTGTGCGGCTTGGTATGTCAAGACTTTTTAAAACCTGTAATTAAATTGATATAAATTCTTTGGCGAACCATCTGGGGTGATCTGTTGATCACCGATGGTTCGGATCGGTTCTCTGTTCATGCGGTGGCATGAAAGTAGAACTGTCTTTTGAGTTTAGAGTTAGAATAGTATTTTACTTCCGCATCGTATAATTATTGATCCATTTTGTCTAGATATTGCTTGTTATACCAAAGTTCCGTACATAGTTTTGGGGCACGGTCTGGAGGATAGTGCTGATGGCATGAGTTTGAGTACCAAAATTGGTACATCACAGCACGCGATGCGGAGGATCATCTTGATGGACGGGTTTGAGGTGCGAAATTGGTGTCATAAACCTGAACTAATTTAATTAAAGCCAGGCCCGATTGCTTGCCAGGTGAGTTAGCCTATTAAAAGTCAGGCCCTGCCCATAGATGCCTTTAATATAAACTATAAATAGCTAGCAATTGAACCTTTTACTTTGAGAAAATGTGATCTGTTATTTAGACCCTCATACCTCATATAGTGCAGTAAGTTTAAACAGTTTCTCTGCACGGACTGAAGCTATATGTGCATCAATATCTCACAAAACCTTATCTCGAACTTTGGAAGAATCCCAATTTCCTTGTTCAATAGCTGCATCTGTACTAGTTCAAGAAAAGTTGACTGTGAATATTGTTGACTTAACAAGCATCAGTATATTAAACAGTGCTTTTACAAAGTATAGAAAATATTCTTTGATGCCATAACTAAGAGTGGATAGGAAACCAAATTGAATAAAAATATTTATTAAAATTCGTAGTAAGTTCAACTAAGATTGTGAAATTTAGGTTTTTTGGGCTTGGGCCTGTAGCACAATGGAAGTTTAACAATAGAGTACCATAGAATTCACCGACCGAATCTTTGCGTCCACCCATGCTGCAGCTCCATGCATACCTTCTCTAGGGCGTGAATGACAGATATTTTAGGGTTTCTTTGAATTTAAAACTTGCTGTAAATTAGAGATTCCACATGGCACACACCGATTTTGACTTGCAAAAATTAGGGTCACAGATTCTAGATCCGATAGACACTGCAGCTTTTCCAATTTTTTCGATCAACTCGAAACAATTAGTGGCCAAACGACACCAATTTCATAGATCTAAATCGATGTGTGCACATAGAAGAATTAGGTGTGGAACTAAACTTCATTTTCATAAGTAGCACAAATTAAATTAGTAATAAGAAAATTTTATTTCAACTTCATTTTTATCAGAGTGGGATCAAATGCAGTTCTCTAAAAGACTTCAAACTTTTTTTTTTTTACCTTGGAATCATCAAAAACTCCATCGCCCTTAGCTCCAAAAGAAAAGATATTGAAAATTCTCATATTAGGTTCATAAAGACCATACATAGGAGCTCGTGTAGGTGGAGAACTGTGGAAAGGATCTGGTGCAGGTGGAGAACTGGTGTACCCCCACTCTTTGAAATGTATCTTTTAAGAAAATTTAACAAATTTCAAATTATATCTCAAAAGTGCCTTCTATTGACATAAGCAATTAGGGATGGCCAATTACAATTAGTGATGTGATAGCACACATTCATTGTGCATTGAATTGACTATCAATGTCATCCTTTGCTAATAATTATACTAAATAGTAACTCAAAAATAATTCAGAGATAAGAATTGATAGCTACTTTGAGAAAGTCATGAATGAAAAAATACACACTTGTCATGAATCATGTGTTGCATTTAATATAAAAGTATAAAAGTAGTGTCATTTATAAAAATAATAATAATAATATATACATATATATATATATATATAAGTAGTGTGCAGAGGCAGTTTGAGAAAGTCATGAAAGAAAAAGCACTATATTGACATAAAACAATGTTAATAGGACTCGAGAACCATAAGCTATGCTTTTTAAATGAAAATAATGAAAAAAGAATAGGAAAAGACCTTAGCATACTCTGTTTCAATTTTGAAGTCCACGAGACCGGTAAATCTTTTGCCCATCCCTATACAAAATATATATATGTAAAAGGCCCAATAATGAAAGTTACAATGTGCTACCTCTTCAAAAAAAAAAAAAAAGTTACAACGTGCTGATATGGAATATGGCGTAGAAAGGTGTTGATTAGGAACACTTACACATTTGCACCCAATGCCTATGAAATGGAAAATAGATAGAATTACCTCTGACTCAATACAAGAAAAGTCAATATTGGATCAGAGAACAACGCCATGCATACCTTTTCAGTGGCCAATTTCTCAGCCTTAAAGTAGGAGATGAAACATGCTTAGAACAAGATTCTAAAAATTGATTGATGGCTAGTTCATTTCATATATTGCTTTTTTTTTTAAGTCTGAAAAAAGAAATGAAAGTGCAGAGTTCTGATTTTTTTCTTCTCAATTTTCTCCAAATACAAAAAAAATAAAATTAGATCAAATCTTATCATTGGGTCATCTCATTAAACTAATATTTTAATATCCTTTGAAAAGCATGGCATGTCAAAAGCCGACCATTCACAGATGTTCTTAAATCATCTCATTTGATTGCAGTTCTCCATTTGATCTTTATTGTTCCTCTTTTGCCTTTTGGGGCTTGGACTACAACAAGAAAAGTGAGAACTTCAAATTTACACTACGTCAAAATGATAAAAAAACCACTTTTGTAAAATAAAAAAGAACTACGGCCCAAGCAGTAGTATAATACGCTACAGCTATAATCAACTGTTTATTATGTTAAACAGTGGTTTAATTCCATAACTCTCATATCGCGTGCACCCCATCCTGTCCTCACGTGCAAAATGATCGGGGACCTAATTCTCTATTTATCTTGCAACTTGCATCTGCTAACAAAACAGCCGCCCCCCCCTCTCTCTCGCTCCATCTCCCTCTTCCTCTTCCTCTTCCTCTTCCTCTTCAAAACCCTAGCCTCTATCTCCCTCTTCAAAACCCTAGCTAGAGATTTAAATTGCAGAATCTCGAAGGAGATTTGTGTTGAAGGTTGGAGACAGCGCCATTGAAGCGGAGATCTGTATTGAAGGTTGGAGCGATGACATTGAAGCAAAGATCAGCGTTGAAGGTTTTCTTTTGATCAAGATCGAGTTTACGAGCCGTCGTTTCACCATTTGCTAGATGAAAATCGAGTTTTATTGCCCTCGCTCTTTGATCACCTCTCGCCGTTCTCCAATTCCAATCACCAAACCCTAACTTCTTTTCGCGGCTCCCCCCTCGCGACATCTGTGATTGCCTCTCGCTGTTCCACTATGGTAAGCGATTGTTCAAACAGATCTGGATTTCTGCTCCTTGTTTGCTTCACACTACTTCTTTCACTGGTACGGTGGTACCTTTATTTTTATTTTTTTTATTCCATTAATTTTTAATTTTAGTTTATATCTTTAATAATTAGGAGGTTAAATGCTTTCTACTGTTTTAGATCTAATCTATGTGAGGCATGAATTTATGGTGTTTGGTTATGTTCTCCATAGATCTAAGCTTATGAGTATTTTGATTATTAATTTTTTCTCATAAATAGGAATTTTTTTTTTTTTTAGATTTTATGCTATAGTTTTATCTTTCTTACTTGACACTTGGATCTGGTTGTTTGATCGATTGGATTTTTCTTCCAAAAGACTGATTTTTTCTCTTCTCTAGGGTCTGCCACTAAATTCTCTATTTTATTTTTTATATAAATTTCTGTTTATCTTCATTAAGTTGCGGCATCTTTCTTTGAATACAGCTATACTGCAATGAATACCTTGATCTCACTGAAGTAACAGGGAGTTTACAATGCCTTGATTAATTTAGATGGTTATAAGGTAAAAAGATTCGAGTAATAGAACATTGATATTTTATATTAGATTAATGAATCTTGCACCGTAAAATTTGCGAATTAGGACACGTGTGATTTTTACGTTACCTAAGATGCTATCTTGGAATGACTCCCTTTTATGTGTGCAAGGAATTACTCCCTTTTATGTGACCTCTTCTCAAAGACGAATTCTTCCCATAAGTCCCTTAATGGAGGATTTATCCATATAGTCTACCATTTGATATGTGGAGTGAAGTAGATCAAATTTGGGAGGTTGCAACATTGTACCACCAAATTAAAATAGTTGGAACTTGGAAAGATAAAAGAGATGTCGGCGTGATACAATAAACAATGATTATCAATTATCCATAAATCCTTGAAAATAGTAGCAATGATGCTAGCTATTGCATGCTTGTCGTCGAAAATTATGACATGGCTTAGAAGGTTGCCTCCCTTTTCCTTCCATTTCAAAGAGACCTTGTCAGGTTGTCAAACTGTTTTATTTCTGCTTCGTGATCTTGATGCTGGTCGAAAAAATTCTGGAAGTTTATGTGTTTATATGTAGAGAATGTTCTGTTACCCTTTCTGACCTTCAATCTCTTTGGAAACATCTAATGTAACATTTCCTGCTACCTGACAACCTAATTCATTAGCTCTTGTTCTGAACGGTTAGCAATGGAAGCTTGATTAACTAAGTGGCGGTGATAAGTGGAGTTCCTGCCTAATATTCTGCTCTAACACTCCTACAATTTAGGTTACCCAGACACTTGTACTCCAAGCTCTTCAGAAATGACTTGTAAAACTATCATCTAATTTCTGACAAAAGATATTTCTAAGTTCTATGCCTAGTCGTAATGATTGACATAGTTTCTTGTTGTTACCATTTTTAGTTTATCTCCGATCTACTTTTGGGGTCATGTACATAGTTAGGACTTTTGCCCTAGTTAGTAGCTTCGTATCAAAGTCATCATCCATATAGATCTTGTCAATAACTTAGTATCATCAGTATTGATCTCGATTTGTGAACAATTATTTAATAAAAAATGTGTTGATTTCAAAACAGCTCAGTATGATTCAACTCTGTTGTTTTATAGTTTACCCTCTTAATAATTAAAGAATGTTAATTAATATTCTATTTTTGTCATTGCTGTAGGCATCATATCCTGCGGTGAAAATGAAGGAGGTAAAAACAACTTCAAATTTCATTACTTTTGTGTTATTGTCTTGTTTCACAGAAATGGCATTTTGACTGTGATGAACTTTTTCTGATACTGCTCATGCATTAGATATATCTGTTGTGTGATTATTTTTTATTTCAAATAGTTACCCTATTTTTTGCAAACTTCGGAGTTACTTTCAACCATTGGTTTAAAAACTGCACTAGCAGGCTGGTTTGACTCAAACTGGCAGTTATGGTGGTCCAGCTTGGACCCTAGAACCTTTTTAATGGTTTTATTTGGGTCTAACCTCTATACTAGCTGGTTTTATTAAACAACTGGCTGGTTCAGCCTTTTTAACATGAACCTGGTTCATGCATTTTTGACTGATCGGACACTCCTTGATTTGGGTAGATTATATATGACCCCTGCATTGGTTCTCCTTATTGGAATCAAGCCGCTGTAGGTCCATCTCGCCTCTTCATCGATCGCTGCATCGTCTTTTTCTATGGGGCCAGGGGTAGGGCTTATTACCTGGGGGACGGTAGTTCATCAGTATCGGGACTATCCTACCATGCCCTCGGCTCCTCCTATAGATGTCATGGCACCCGTGGGTAGTATAGAGGAGCTCACCGCCAGATTCCTTTAAAACGGGGTCCTTATCGATGCCTTCTTGATGCCCGAGGACTATCGGATGTGCTATGAGTCTTTGCCTTATCGGTCTCTTCTCCCACACTATGTTCCTGGCACAAACTTCTTAGCTTTTGGTGGCCCATGCTCTTAGGTAGTTCTTCCTTCTCTTTCAGATTAGTTCCTTGTCGCTTTGGTTGACTTGTGATCTCGACTAATGGAAACCCTATTTCTTTTCATAGTTTGAGCAGGGAGGTGATTCTGATGATGATGATGGGGTAGCAGCGGGTACTGCTGATGCTATGGGAGCTAGTTCCTCAGGTCTCAGGTGCTGGCGCCTCTTGTAGTTCAACTACGGAGGTCCAGCGGACCTTCAGGCACCTCGAAGATGCTTTCCTTGGTGGTTTATATAAGGTCATAGAGGAGCGGGCCCGCATATCTACTGACGCAATCCGGATCCCTCCTCCTAAATTGGTTCCTGGGGAAAGCAAGTTTTCTCCTTCTGCATGCTTGTTTCTTAGAAGAATGCATGTGCTGGGGCCTGTAGCTAAATGTATCTTTCCTTTTTGTGTAGGACTATGAGTCAGCGGTGAACCAGGCAGAGTATTACTGCAATATTGTCAGCCTTCGAGAAGTGGAAGTGGTGAGTATCATTCTAACCGTTCTTTGATTATTGCCTTGCCATTTATCTTTCAACTGATCTGATTGGTTGTTGTCTTTTAGCATGATCATGAAAATGAGTTGCGCTCCCTGCTCAGCCGACTTTCTCAGGCATGGACCTGGGTAGGAGACATTCGGACCTATCAAAGCTCTTTACATCGGCGAAAGAAATCGAAGGGCGCCACCAAGGATTAGGTTTAGCACTTGGTTTTGAACTTTAGACATTCTGGGACATCTTCTTTTTGGGATTTTGATCAATTTGTAATGGATGATGTGATGCTTTGTTCACTTTCTTTTGGATGGTTTTTCAGCTTCTTTTGAATATTAGTGCTTTTTCCCTTCTTATCGCACGCTCTGCTTCCCTTGTATTGTATCTGATTGCTTGCAGGATGGGTTTGATGATTGCTTGTTTTTCAGACAAATTGGCCCCTTGGGCTGCATACCTTGGCGTGGATTTTTCCTGCACAAATAAATGCTTAGATAAGTTAGGTGTAATAGATTTTTTTTTAGTCCGTTATGTGATCTCAGCAAGAAGCACAGGTGAGCTGTCCAGGGGATCTAGCAAAGACCAAAACTTCCCCCCCAAAACCCCATATTTGTTGTAAGGGGGTTAGATTGGTCTGGAGCATGTATTACATGTGCCAGGACAATTCCTGGAAAAAATGCACTGGCACATGTAATACATGCGCCAGGTGCTTCCTAGGGGGCAGTGGGCCCTTCTAAGCCCAAGAATGGTCCTTTTTCCTTCTCTTTCATTTTGGCTTGTCCTTTTCTACTACTTTTTTCTCTCCTTCCCTTCTCAAGGGTGGGTCCATCGTCCTACATCGAATTTTTACATTTTTGAAAAATCCTTGTATGTCAATGGACCGCTTTCCAACCCTCTCTTAAATGGAGGACCCGAAACCAATTTACTCCCCTCTTTGGGCCTAGGGCCCGATTTTCTCAAGAGTTGGCTTGGGAGCTTGAATGAGAGTGAGCTCATTGATTTAGATCGGCTCGGATTGTCATGCCTCTCATCCTTCCTTGAGGTTCCTCCACGGTGGGACCTACTTCATGCGACAACCTCCTTTTGGGATGTAAATGTCCATGTGTTCAATTTTGGGAAGCGGGAACTATCTCCCACACTTGAAGAGCTCTCCAATCTGTCAGGCTTGAAGCTTCATAGAGGCCTTGCAAGAGTTGTGCCGAAGCTGGGCTATGCTAGAGCCGTCCACCTCACTCTGGGTTTGAAGAAATCTGAATATGAGAAAAGTCTCATTGGAGGGCCCACCAGGTGTTTGATAAAATTCCTAAGAGAACTTTTCAGTGACGAAAGCCTTCGAAAATTGCCAGTCCAAAACATGTTCAATGTGAAGGCCTTTGCTCTAGGTCTCATTTCTAAAATCCTTTTCTTCATTGGGGGAGAGAGCTTCTCTCTTACTCTCTGCGACGTTTTGACAGAATTAGAGGGGGGCTGGTCAGTGATGCATCTTGTCTTAGCCAAACTATCATTGTCTTAATGCTTTTGCTCTAGGCAAGGCGGGGTGGCTCAGGGGAAGTTCGCTTCTGCTCCAGGTCTGGTTAGGAGAGCATCTTGTTATTTTGGGACCAATGCCTCACATCCATATCGCTTGTGGTGAAGTGGTCCAATGCTTTTTGGGTAGGTGCCACATGTTTCCACAAGGAGATATGTCAGCATTGAAGCATTGGCTGACAGATGCAGAGCTTGTATGGAGACTTCCTTGGTTAGATCAGACCTTCCTAGTGGTTCACTCTAGAGACCATGAGGGCATCACCCTCCTTGGATTGACTCACAGTACCTTCTACTTCTCATTTCAGGTGTTGTGTCAGTTCGGCTGCTCTCAACAGGTGCCTTGTGGGATGAAACACCCTTTATGTGATTTGATCTTTTCACGGGGATCTTTTGAGGACATGGATGGGATTGCTGCTCTTTGGGAGACGCGTCAGTCGATGCTTATGTGCGATTTGGAACAGGGAGATTCGAATCTGTACTCCCCAAAGTATGAGGCCTGACTATTGTCCGAGTAACCTACTGCTGATCATCTAGATCAGGCAAAGAGCGATGATGTGGGAAGGCCTTGGCCGAAGAAGGAGTCAACGCTTCAAGCCCCTATTGAGTGGCTGCGGGACGAGAAATCCTGCAAGAGCTCTTGAATAAACAGAAGGTTAGAGCAGAGGTGATGTAGGTCAGAGCTGGTACAACTGAGTGCGAGGTCCTTTGTCTGGAAGGAGCCTTGAATGATGCTCTCAGGGCTACCGATGCTTCCTGAAAGTGGTACAGGAGTCTTCATGGCCATTGGAGGACTGAGCGGAATGTTTGGGAGGATGTTTTTCATGCGAAGATTCGTGCCTTGGAGCGTGAGCTAGGCCGTTGATTCCTTCCTGCACATATCTTTTTGCACAGATCAGACTCAAAGAAAGGGGCATAAGAAACCCTTATTCAGATACATATTTTTTGGTATACATATTTTCTTTATGTTTTTTATTGTTTTTCTATTTTTATAAAAAGAAAAGGAAGAAAGGAGCTAGATATCACACAGATTTTTTTTTTTGAGATGTGGTGTAAGCGAGATACGAGTTTGTAATTGGAAAAGGAAAATCTATTATCTTACAAAGCATTATTTCTCCTTTATTGATGATTTTTTTATTTTTTTTTATGACCTTAAACATAAAACGGGTCCCAATTTGAGCATAGTCGAGCACCTACACATGGTTGGATCTGGATAAGGCTCAACAATTTTGCCAGACCGGAACACCTATCCCTTCAGATTGAATCAACCTTTCTCCTTACCCCGGGTCATACGTTTGACGATGCAATCTAGAAGACACACTTGGTCGGGTCCCGATTGCAGCTAACATGAGCCTCCCGATCGGGGGATAGGATGGCATGGGTAGGTGACCGACGGATTTCTTCTTTTTCTCTTTTCTTCTTTCGTTTTCATTTCAACTTTCTTACTCACAATGCCCAAGGTGGGTCCGTCATGCCCGTTGTTTCCCTTTTTTTCCCGTAGCGCCCTCTCGGGTTTTCACTAAGTCCATGAGTTTTCATTTTTACCCCCTGTGCCCTTTCGAGTTTTCACCTGGTTTGCACAAACTCGCTCTTTGTACTTGTAGCGCCCTTTTGGGTTTTCACTACGTCCACCTTGCTTTGAGCTTGTATTTTTTAACTTTAATTTTCTTTTTTTTTATCAAAGGCCACGACATGGACGCCAAATCGGTCATAGCCAGCTGGATGGGATTCTTTAATTATCTCACAACTTGGCTCGTGCTGGCTCAGCGGATACTGTGACTACTCGCAGACCTTCAAGAGGGCTTTTCTTCGGGATGTATTATGGTCATGGGTAAGGTTAGGATTTTGAAGGTATACTGGGTTAAAAAGGGGTTTCCTTGACTGGGTTCCAGTTGCCATAGTACACTTCTTCCTTGGGGGACCATGATTGTACATGCCCCACCTTTTGTCTATATATATTTTTTACTTTTTTGGATGATCTCTTTTTTGGGTTTTGCTTTTCTGATTTTTTATTTTTAATGGTAACTATTCTTTTTTTGTTGGTGTATGTACACACATTTTCTTTTCCTGGAAGGGGTTTATTGAAAGAAAAGCCAACGGCTCAATGGGTGTAGCAAAGGGTATGAGCATTTAGGGACAAATTTTTTTTTTTAGCTACTAGGCTTTGAAATGATGGCCTATTTTGTGGGGTCCTTGAGCAGTCACATATCTATTTTGTCAATACTTACCTTGCCGCAGAGACTATGAGGAAAACCGTCGGGCGCATCTAGCGTTGATGGGCTCAAGAAAGTGATCTCCGTCCATGGTGGTGAGGTGGATGACGTACGCCCGGAGCACTTCTCGAATGACGTAAGGTCCTTCCTAGTTAGGATTGAATTTCCCTCTCGGATTGGCATGGAGGGATGGGAAGATCTTCTTGAGTCCCGTGTCTCCTACCTTCAGATCTCGACCGCGAACACATTTGTTGTAAGTGCGTGCGATTCGCCTTTAATAGACTTGGGTATGACACAAGGCCAGTAGCCTTTTCTCGTCTAGCAGGTTCAGTTGCTCAAAGTGAGATCTCTCTCTTTCAGCTTCGGGTAGGCCTGACTCAAGGAGTATACAGAGTGAGGGCACCTCCACCCCTACCGGTAAGACAGCCTCAGTTCCATACACAAGGGAGAATGGTATTGCCCATATAGCAGTATGGATCGACGTTCTATGGGCCCATAATGCAAATGACAACATCTCGCTCCAATCTCGATAGGTGATGACCATTTTCCTGAGGATGCGGATGACAATTTTGTTAGCAGCTTCTACGGTCCCATTGGTGTGTGACCGATAAGGCGATGAGTGGTGGTGCTTGATTTTATACTGCTCAAAGAAGGCCTTGATACTCTTATTGGCAAAGTTTGTGCCGTTATCGGTGATGATGTCCTTGGGTACGCTAAATTGGTAAATAATGTTGCTATTGATGAACTTCTCGATGTGATCGGCCGTGATGTTTGTATATGACGCTGGCTCTACCCATATGGTGAAATATTCAATGGTGATGTGGATGAATCGATGTCCATTTGAGGCTTTCAGATTAATCATTCTGATGATGTCGAGGCCCCAAGTGGTGAATGGCCAAGGGGTGGTCATGCAATGTAGATCGATGGTAGGAGTGTGTATCAAGCTGGAGTGTTCCTGACGCTTGTAGCATTTCTGAACGTGTCTGCAACAATCAGATTCCATAGTGGTCCAAAAGTATCCTTGTTGTAGGATTTTCTTAGCGAGCATATGACCATTGACGTGGGCATCGCATACTCCCTCGCAGATCTCCTTCATGATGCTAACTGCTTCTTCCTCTTTAAAGCACATGAGCAAAATGTTATTGAAAGATCATTTGTAAAGGCAGTCATCGTAGATGACGTAGCCTGTCATTAGACGTTGAATGGTTTGTCAGTTTGTCTTCGACGTATCCTCAGAGAAAGTACGAGTCTCGAGGAAATTCTTAATATCTGAGATACATGGTGCTTCATTATCAAGCTTTAGGGGTCCCTCAATCTACAGGCAGAAGGCCAGCTCATTCCGCTATTCGATGATGATTGGCTTCATCTCGACACCATAGGGGATCTCTCTCATTGATGCCAAAGTTTCTAACGCGTCGGCAAAGCGATTCCTTATCCGTAGGACGTAGGAGAACATGACATCCTCGAAGCATGCTATCAGATCCTCGAGGTGCTCGTGGTAAGGGATCAGTTTCTCATCCTTTATCTTCCAATCTCCATTCGTCTGGCATATGATTAGCTACGAATTGCCAAATATCCTGAGGTGAGTGACTTTCAGGTCCAGTGCTGCCTGCAGTCATACTGCACAGACATCATATTCAACCATGTTATTTGTGCATGGGAAGTTGAGCTTGATAGAAACTGGTATGTGTGACCCTTTTGGTGAAATCAAAATAGCGCCAACTCTTTGGCCATTAGCATTTGCTGCCCCGTCAAAATACATTACCTAGGATTCCTCTACTTCTTCTATATCATCCTCCGTTATGATTAGGATGTCCTCATCAGGGAATTCGGTTCTCAAAGGCTCATAGGCTGGCAATGGATTTTCAGCAAGATGATCGGCGAGTGCTTGCCCTTTGATCGACTTCTAGGTGACATAGGTGATATTAAATTCTAATAAGAGAAGCTGCCAGCATACAGTTCGCCCAGTTAGAGCTGGCTTTCCAAACAAGTACTTCAACAAATCCATGTATGCTAAAAGTAGAATAGCCTGAGATAGTAAGTAGTGGCAAAGCCTCTGTGTAGCCCATACGAGAGCCAGGCATGCTTTCTCCATATGAGAATAGCGTGTCTCGTAGTCAGTAGATTTCTTACTCAGATAGTAGATGGCCTGTTCCCTTCTTCTTATCTCATCATGCTGCCTTAGGACACATCCCATTGAGACTTTCATCATGGAAAGATACATTAAGAGTGGTCTCCCCACTTAGAGGGAACTAAAATTGGTGGGTTAAGAAGATAGCCCTTGATCTTATCGAAAGCGCCCTTACAATCATAGTTCCATTCAACGAGAGAGTCCTTTCTTAGTAAATTGAAGATCGATGTGCAGATAGGAGTGAGTTGTGCAATGAACCGACTAATATACTGTATCCTGCCTAAGAATCCTCTGACGTCCTTCTCAGTAGATGGTGGTGGCATTTTCGTGATAGCTTTCACTTTGACTGGGTCGCCCTCAATACCTCTTCTGTTGACAATGAAGCCCAATAGTTTCCTTGACATAGCGTCGAATGCGCATTTATGAGGATTTAGCTACAGCCTATATTTTCTCAGCCTCTCAAATAGCTTTTGGAGATTTATCAAGTGATCACTTCTCTCTGGTGACTTGGCAATCATGTCGTCGGCATATACCTCAATTTCTCGGTGCACCATGTCATGGAACAGTGTAGTCATGGCTCTCTGGTACGTTGCAATGACATTCTTCAACCCGAATGGCATGACACGGTAGCAAAAAGTTCCCCAGGGAGTGATCAACGCTGTATTCTCTCGGTCTGCCTCTGCCATCTTGATTTGATTATATCTGAAGAATCCATCTATGAATGATAGCGTCACATGCTTAGCAGTGTTATCGACCAAGATGTCGATCTGTGGTAATGGGAAATCATCCTTCAGGCTCGCTTTGTTCAAGTTTCTAAAATCAATACACGTACAGACCTTTACATCCTTCTTCGGCACTGGAACGATATTGGCTAGCCACTGGGGGTATTTGGAGACCATGAGGAATCTTGCATGGTATTGATTGATGACCTCATCCTTGACTTTCAGCATCCACTAGAGTCGGAGTCATCTCAACTTCTGCTTGACCTGCTTGACATCAGGGTAGAGTGGCAACTCATGCTCGACCAAATCGGTGTCCAAACCAGGCATGTTCTTGTATGACCATGCAAAGACGTCTTGATATGACTGAAGGAAATTGATCATGCTTTTTCTTTCCTCGGGAGACAACGATGTTCCGATCTTGGTGATTCTTGGAATCTCCTCAGTACCTAGATTGGCATCCCCGGTTTCTTCAACAATAGGGGTAGGACCATGCTCAAAGTTGGCAAACCGTTCAAGGAATTCCTTGGGAAGCTCCTTAGTAGGGATCTCCTCGTCCAAACTCGTGACTCCTACCTCTTCTTGTATTTCTATAGGAAAGGGGTCAACTTCATATGGGACGAGATTTTCGATTAAGGCATCTTTTTCTTTTATTTTATTCAAAATTTTAAAAGACAATATTTTTGGATTTTGTATTTTTCCTATGTTTTTGGGATTTTTGTTTTCTTTGAAAATGGGCTCTTGGAAAAGCGAGTCATTATATATACATGGAATTGCCTGCCAAGGGCTCATCTCGCTTTTTATAGGTTATTTTTTTTTTGGGAAACGGGTGTCATATTTCAGGCCACTTGCTGCTTCCAGAGTTTGGGGCACAGATGCCCAATTACGTACCTGCGATGCAGCTCCTTTACCTTTTTGGATGGAGGAGGCTGCTTGACGAGATTCTTTGGAGTTAGCCTCCATCATGCCAATCATGGATTCGTCTAAGATTCTATCCTCAAACATCAGCATAGTCCTGTGATGGTTTACCACAGGGGGAGATTGTGCAGGTATGGAACATCGTTCCTCAAAGAGAGACAACGCGACTAGGTCTATTTCCAGGCTAGGAGGGATAATATGGGGTGGGGTGAACAGGTGCTGCAGGTTTACGTGGGGTTAATTAAGTTACCCCATTCTGATCGATTTTCACAACCCTGATGCTCACAAATGAATCTGATGTGAGTCCTTGGACATGGCTTCTCCTCTAAGTTTATCCCCCTGGCTCTTGCAACTGCCACGACTCGGGCTCTCTCCTTAGCCTCTCGGACTTATTCTTCTGTGGAATTGTAACCTAGACCAAATCTGACCTGCTGGCCTCCCTTGGCCTTGATTGGTTCTCTCCTGCCTTGCAGTCGGAGCCCTAGTCCTTTACCCTTTTGATAGCCCCATTTCTGGAGCATGGCCACTGCCGCTACCATTCTACCTTCGATTCCTGAAGTGATGCTTTTCGAGGGATCTGAGACTATAGCTGATACCTCATATTCAAAACTATGGAGGTTGGTATCTTCAGTTGTGTGTGGCACATCCAACACTTTTGGGTTCTCAATGTTGTGGGTGGCCTTTTCCTTCTCATCGTGTCCTTCACCTATGATGGTGATAATTTTCTGCCCAGACACAAACTTAAGCTTCTGGTGCAGCATCGATGGTATCGCTCCAACTTTGTGTAACCATGGGTGCCTTAGTAACAAATTAAAAGAGGACTTGATATCCATTACTTGAAATAGTATGGAGAAGGTCATTAGACCAATCACCAGTTCAAGGTCAACTTCTCCCATTATCTCTCTTCTTGTGCTATCAAAACCTCTAGCACTAGTTCTTATAGGTCTCAACATGCATGGATCCACTTCAATCTCCGTAGCTGTTCTCAGGGGGCATACATTCAGAGAAGACCCGTTATCAATTAATACCAAGGGGATTATCATGTTTCTGAATTCTACAGTGATATTGAGGGATTTTGAGTGACTATTTCCTTCCTCCGGTAATTCAGCTTCTGAAAATGAAATAGCATCAGGAGCCATCACCAGTCTAATTATCTATCCGACTTCGTCTGGGCTCACCTGAAGAGATACGTGTGCATTCTTTAGCGCCCCCATTAAGGCTTGAAAATGAAGTGGAGACATCATCAATAAGTCCCAGACCGTTATATGAGCTGGCATTCTTCTCAGCTGAGTCTCTGGTATGTGTTCTCTACTCATTTTCTCGAATGGGTTCACTGCACTATCTTTCTTCCCCTCTGGTTGGGCTTGCACTGCTGTTGGTGTTTCGATTGCTTGGAGATTTTCCCAGATCTGATGACAAAGTCAACTGCCCCTTCCTTACTGTTACCGACATTGATGTCTGTTTGCTTGTAACTGAGTGGGACATGATGAGGATTGTAGGTTGGTCCTGAGATCTGAAATAGAGTGGCTGCTGGTATTTGATGCACTTGTACTGATGGCTCAGGAAGGGTAGGCAATACTTGGCTAATCTCGGACAAGGATGGGTGGGTGGAGAAAATGGGGCAACTTTTGGTGGCGAGGTTTGTCAATGGTTGCATCGGGGGTAATGGGGTAGGGGTGGACCACTGATAATTTATAGGTGGTGGTGGGATATGGGGGACATTGTGGGCTATTGGGTAATTAATGGGGGTGGCAGTGTACGGTTGATAGGCATTAATTTGTACGTAACTGACAGGAGTGGGTAATGGGAAATAAACCCTAAGATCTAAGGGTTCAATTTAGGTTGTAGGGTTGGGGAAATAATCTGATAATTTCAAGGGTTCAATCACCCCAATACCTCTTTCTTCTTGATCTCTTTGCCTTGGTGTTACAAAACTTTATCTATCACTAATGTAATTCAATGAATCAAATTCAAATTCCTCCTCATCCTCTTCGATCATACCGATAATGGGTCTTAGACCTGCCCTACTGGGAGGGTGTGGGGGCAGCGGTGCTTGATGTATGTTCGTGTGCTGGTTTACTTGGGAAGGTGCAGTTGGAATGATTTTTCCAGCCTCAATTAAATTAGATATTGCATGCTTTAATGAAAAGCAGCGATCAGTTGGGTGACCCGGTCCCTGTGTAAAACTACAGTGAGTGTTGGGGTCATTGTTCCTCGGGATGGGATTTGGAGGAGGTTGTGGTTGGAGGGTTGTGACTAATCTCTTTTCTATTAATAAAGGAAAAAGTACATTCAGTGATTGCCCTAAGGGTGTAAAAACTTACTCATAGCAGGCCCTTCTCTGCTATGGAGTCATCTGTGCTCCCTGACCATTCCCGGTTCTTGGCATCGGCTCGCTTCTGACTGGAGCTGGCTGGGCAGCTTTGAATTAGAACGGGATTATATTAGTGTTGGGCCGGGTGTTGGTAATATTCCTCTTACTTTTTTCTCATTTGTCTACTCAGAAAATCCGCTGACCTCGCTGGCTCCACCAGGTATGTTCTTGCTTAGACGACCTTCCCTTATTGCATCCTCGAAACGATTGGCATTTCTCACCAAATCAGCAAAGCTGGACTGCGTTTGGTAAATGAGGAAGTCTGAGATTACTGGCAAAGTATTCTTTGAAATCATCTCAACTTGTTCATCATCAGGTATTCTATTTCTCACCTGAACTGCCAGTGCTCTCCAACGCCCTGAGTAATCGCTGAAGGTTTCATTAGGGTTCTGTTTCAATCGGGCTAAGTCTGACTTGCGAGGTTTAATGTCTATATTGTAGATGTATTGCTCTTGCAATAAGTGAGTCAGATCTTTCCACGTCTTTATCATAGATAGTTCTAGGAACGTGAACCACCTCAAGGCCGACCCAGTTAAAATTTTCTAAAAGACCTTTATCAGTAGTCTTACATCTCCCCCATACTAGCACATATCCCCATAATAAGACTTGAGGTGTGCAATAGGATCGCCAGTGCCGTTGTATTTATCAAAAATTAACATTTTAAATTTTGGGGGTAGGGGGACTTCAACAAATAAACACAAGTTTGAGAAGTATGTAGCATGTATTTCGGCTCCACCCATCTTCAACAGTTGTTTCTGAATTTTGTCTAGCTGCTCTTTCAACTACTCTGACTCCTTAGACAGGGGGGGTTACCCATTCAACTATCGATCGAGATTCACTCTATGCTACCAGGGGGTTGGTTGTTATGGGAGGAGGATTAATGTTAGCCAATGCCCCGGAAAAAGTCCCACTATTTCTTATCTCATCCTCTTCATATGGTTGGTCTGCATAGGGTGCAGTGAGGGCGAGATTCTCTTGTTGTTGTTGCATGGACTGAATGGGGATCGGATGAGACCATTGAGCTATGATGTAGCTCACCCTTTAGACTATATATCACAGGTCCGGGGCTTGCGGTTGCTACTACTTCGGGTGACGTAGATCCGAAGGATTCAGAATACGTGCCTAGGGAGGATTCAGAGCCCCTCCTAAGGACTTCTTCTCGAGGACCCCTGCATACTTTGATTTATTTTGGGAGAGAAACTGTGTGGCTTGGTATGTCCAGCCCTATTTTGAGAAAATGTATTAAATGACGGAATATTCTTTTGGCGAACCATCCAGGGTGACTATTGTGTCGTCACTGATGGTTTGGGTGGGTTCTCTTGCTCATGCAATGGCATGAGATTAGAACCATCTTTTGGGTTACTTATTTATGGTGATTATATAGTAGAACTGGAGATTTAGTTTGGTATTAGTTCTTATACTTGTATTTTTAATTCATAGTTGCTTGGGTATACCAATGTTTCGTGCAGGCTTATGGGCCACGACCTCGAGGGTCGTGCTGATAGCATGGGTTTCAGAGTGTCGAAATTCGGGCTGTCACAACATATATGCCCAAGTAATGGCTCCTTTAAAAAATCACTCAAAAAGAAAACTAAAAGGCACTCGGGAACATATATAGTCATAAAAACACAACCTTCCAACTAAATGGCACTCGGAACATATAGTCATTAAAACACAACCTTCCAACTCACCGTCATTTAAATACCAAAATGGTGTTTAAATGATCTTACATCCTCAATGGTTGAAGAAGTGCTTGATATGTATCGTTAAAATGATAGATCATAGATCGAAGTGCAAATGACACAAAAATATTGATTTATGGAGATTTAAACCATCCAATCGGAAGATTATAATATCAATCATTGTTTTTAATTCTAATGGGTGATATTAAAGTTCATGGATCACATCCACTTATAGGCTTGTGTTTTTTGGACTGAGATGTTTCAATGATAAATTGCCACTTGGACAATTTAGATTGATCATAGATGTGTTGTTACATAAATGATAAATCATACTTCAGTGGTGTGACAGGACTTAGGAGCCATCATCCCTCTTTCAAAATTGGCATGTAGGCATGTCAATGGGCCTAGCTGGATTGGGTCCCGCATTTGGTTGGCCCGATTATATCGATTGCACAACTATGAATATCCTGTCCTGATATAAATTCAGGCTCATCTTGGCCCAAGTCTTTTAAGACTCAATCTTGTTCTTAAAGCCCGAATCCGACCTTAATTGGGTTTTGGAGTCAGGCGGCCTAGCATTTTAATTCAGTTGGTCTTGGTCGGGCCGGACTATGTTTTAGCTGCAGGATTAATTTTTGATTAAAAATTTAGCCCACAAATGCCTGAATAAAATATCGGGCTTCGCTCGACCCAGTCAACACTTTTGGCCAAAGTGGCACTGCACCACTCCACAAATAATCAGTGAATAAGACAAAGTTCACTATGAGGGGAATTGCCATGCCTCAACCAGGCTCAAATCTAATTTTGGCAAGTTCTATGGTGTTGTTTTCTGGTGTTGTTTGCCCGAGGTTTTATATTTCTTTTCTTTTTCCACTTTTGTTAGGTGCATTGTAATCTATTACTTTAATGAAATTATAAGTTACAGATATAAAAAAACAATGATCATGAACCTTGGGAATTTCATTTATTACTTTAATGAGATTATTAAGGTAACTTCGATAGATGCATCCATTTCAAGTGGGGAAATAACAATAAAATTTTCATTTAGAATGATGTTGGTGCTAGTTTTGAACCTTTAACGCCATTGGGTCAAAACTGTCAATTTTTTATGGCTGATAAGGTACATTATGAGGTCGAATGATGTATGGAATATTAGGTTCATGCATAATCTCAAGGAGAATGAATGCGTTGTGCAACCGTGGGAAACGTGACCATCCCGTCGCGATGATGTGCACTCGTATGAAAAATATAGATTCGCCACCCGGAGCTTTTGCTGTCTCGAGAAACCTAAATCAATATTAAATGCACCGAAGTGCCAAATATGACTCTGAATCACCAGACTACACCAAAGGCTCTTAGGTAGGGGCTTCGGTTACCAATCGGGAAGGTGTTAGGCACTCGATCAACCCCCTTAATGCGGTCTCTACTTATGGCCAAAATAAAAATAAAATAAAAGAGCAAAAAGCTCTCCCTCTTGCCCTTAGGGCACTAAAATCTTATTTGTGCCCCTCCATTCCTACCGAAAATTCGACGGTGTAACGGCAAAAATGCGAGGATAGAGGAAGAACTGAGAAGGTAGAGGAATAGAGGGGAGAGCCGGAGCTCTCGGGCCCTTGTTACACTGCCGTGGAACCTTGCGTATGCTTGCATCGGTGAGCTTCCGATAGCGTGGATGGTGGAATGAAGGGTTCTAACTCCTAAGGCTCGCTAGCTAAGGGGTAGAGGAAGGAGGCTAGAGGATCACTCTTACCTAACCTATGGGATTTTTGATGAAAGAGGGGTTCTCAAGGGGAAGTTTGAGTTCTGGAATTTTTATGGAGGATGGTGCACCAAAGGGGGAAAGGGAGCTCTTTCTCTTTTTTCTCTATTTGGAAAATTTGCAAGCCCTTACGAAGGGAGGGGGGCCTCTCTATTTATAGGAAAAGGAGAGGTTATGAGGGTGTTTAGAGGCTAAGAAGGTTTATGAATTAGGGAATCTAGCCATCTAAGGTTTTCTAGGGTTTTTGGAACCTTGAAAAGTGTGAAGACTAGCCCCAATGGTGGATGATAGGTTAGTGTTTCAAACCACTTAAGGGTTGCACATAGAATAGGAAAGGGTGCAACAGAACAAGTGAAACACACCCAGGGGATCAAGATGGTCAACAAGTCAAATCCCAATCTCAAAATTCAAGGTAAAAAACTAGGGTTACTGTAGCTAAGCCTAGCGCAACTAATGGTTGCGCCAAACTTTGGTACAGTAAAACAGTGCAAAAGATGGGTTTGGGAAGTAGACTGCCCGTGGGGGGGGACCACCTGTAGTTGGCACAACTAATAGTTGCACCAAGACATTTTTTAGGGGAAAATGGCTTGGCACATCTATTAGATGTGCCAAGTATGCCTGGGGCTCATGAAGCTCTCGCGAGGTTCATTTGATGCTTACTTTCAAGTCCGAATTTTTAATTGCTGTAATTTTTTATGTATAGCTCCGATTGAGGCGATTCTAGGCTCGTTGGAAAGATGGAGACTTTTAATTTTTAATGGTATATGATTTGATCATAGTGGATGATCTCAGCTAGTCCAAGTGCACCACTCTTTGATCATTACCCGGGAAGGTTAGGTTTTGGTTCGGAATGGGTTGTAAAGGTCGGGATTGGTTTCTAAAGGTTCGAGGTAAGTTCTAAGAGATCCGGGGTAGGAGGCTCTAAGGGTTTGGGATGGTTCCTAAGGTTTCTGAAAGGTTCCTAAGGGCTTGATACATGCCAGCGGAAGCTCGGAAGTGCACCTCTCTCAAAGTGTGTTTCGATCGGGCCTTGGGCCAAAGACAAGAGACATCCGAAGAGGCCCAAGACATTACTGATGGGTTTGCTATAATCAAAATGAACCTCAAATATTTGGTGAGTAACATGGTGAGAAAATGAAAGCCCTATATGTCAAGAAAAACATCTGTTTCTCAAGGTTATTGGTCCCCAAGCACTTAGCGACATTACTGGGCATAACCGAGATGGTGCGAGTTGCGAAAGCCCAATAGCTGGGAAAAATGTTCACTTCTCGAGATGATTTGAATGTGCTTGTTCAAGATTTATTCTTAATATAATAGCTTCGCAAGTAAGAGGGTGATCGACCCATATTCAAAGATAGGAGCGACGCACATAAGTAAAGGTCTATAGTTTGTGTCCAATTATATGAGGCATTGACTACCCCATTTCACTGGTCACGGGTGTCCCTGCATGAAGCAGAGTTCGAGGTCTCTGGGCGAATCCAACGATCCTGAAATTGATATCGCACGACTACCCGAGCGGAGCGAATAGATGTCGCAACGCTTTTTGGGAGTACGTGTCGCTTTTGTTATTATTTTATGTAGAATTTTTTGTTATTTTATGTGGAGATTTTTATGGTATCGTCTTATGTGAATTTTTTTAGATTTTTTTTTATCATTTTATGTGAATTTTTTTGGCATTTTATGTATCATTTTATGTGAATTTTTTTGGATTTTTTTTTATCATTTTATGTGAATTTTTTGGTATTTTATGTATCATTTTATGTGAGTTTTTTTTGGTATTTTATGTATCATTTTATGTGAGTTTTTTTGGCATTTGATGTAGCTTTTTATGTGAATTCTTTTGGTATTTTATGTATCATTTTATGTGATTTTTTTTTGGTATTTTATGTATCATTTTATGTGTGATCGGGATTCTTTGAGCATGCTCATCGATCTCGATCCATTTATTCTAGCACAGCTTCCTAGGCAAGTCAAATGAGAATTGATATGCCATTTGGGGGTGTGTGCACCTACAAAATAACAGGCCGAGTAAAAAAAAGGGGTCAAGCTGGGTGTGTATAAACCACACCTAGCCAAAACAAGGCCAGGATTGGCTTGGCACAACTATTAGTTGCGCCAGGCAAAATTGAGGCCACAATACACTTGGCGCATGTAATACATGAGCCAAGCAAAAACTAGGGGCATTTTTAACTGCCCGAGCCCGAGCCACAAAGGGGTTTATTTCAAAAAAAATTCTCCCTCTCTCTAAACGAAAACAAGGCTCCTCCTAGGGTTCCCTTGCATTGATCCTTAACGCGCTTCATTGCCGGTGCTTGCTTGCGTTGATTAAACACCTGCTCCACGCCAGATTAAGGACCCCATTTTCCTTTGTAGGTAACCATTTAAAACTCATTTTACTTGATTTTTCTTGCAATGTGATCATGATCTATGCTTTCTTAGATGGATGTTATTACATGAATGATGCCCTATATTTTTTTATGGGTTTTATTTGGGACATAAATCTATTTTTTTGTTTTTGTTTCTATTTTTATTTTTGAAAATAAAGTAAAGGGATTTTTTTGTTTTGTTTTTGCATAAGAGAAAGAGTCTTTTTTTTATTTTTAATCTTTGTTGTTTTGTTTCTTTTTTTTATCTTTGCACATAAAGAAAGGACCTTTTTTTTTTTTTTGCCAAACAAGGTAATGGGATTTTTTTGCTTTTTTAGTTTTTGCTTTTGTTTTTGGTTTTTTTTTTTTTTTTTTTTTTTGCCAAATAAGAAGAAGGGATTTTTTTTTGTTTTTTTTTTTAGTTTTACAATCATAAAGAAAAGATTTTTTTGTTGGTTTTATAAAGAAAAGATATTTTTTGTTTGTTTATTGATTTTATAAACATAAAGAAAAGATGGGCGTACTCACCTTCCCTTGGCCTGTAGCACAATGGTTCTTCATCATTGATCAGCCTTGAGATGATCACTTGTATTTGCCCAGAATGTCAGGCGAGATGGAATATGTCCAAAAGGAGGAACAGGAAGAGGAGCCGGAAGTGACCTATGGTCCCAGGGGAGAGCAATTCTTTATGGTGGAGCGCCCTGCCGGCTCTTGGTATGAAATGTAGGGCGAGGCCCCCCATGCTGGTCTGCTTCATCAACACCATATCCATATCTCAAATTTTGGTATCGCGGGCAAGGTAAAGGGATAGGTTCAGTTATTCTTCCTTGTGCAACCTTGCTATATTACCATGATCTGATGCCTCTTTTACCTTGGTGCGGGACTTGCCCCATATCGTGTTCTGAAGTGGTTGGTTGGACTTCCAGCAGTTTTATCACTATCTCCCATCGATCGTGAGGTTTTTGCTTGGATAGGCCAGCTTTGGCGAGTTCCTTTCATGCCCTGCTATGAGAGCTGACTCGGCCTACCTGAGGGCCCTCATTGACCACTTTCGTCCAGAGACCATGACCTTTCATATAGCCACTGTTGAGATGACGCTGACTCCCGTGGATTGGGCAATGATTATGGGGATTCGGGTAGGGGGTGCTCTAGTGGCCAACCTTGCAGTGCCCACTCAGGATGAGATTATTTGATTGATAGGGGCCTATCCCCCTTCCACGAGTCTGCATGTGCCGAGGTCAACATGTCCTGGCTATCTGATCTTTTTGAGCTGCATGAGTTGGTAGATCTAGGGTAGCTAGACGCAAACATTTTTATTGAGCCCAAGCGCGCAGTTATGTTGTCCCGCATCTCGCTCCTCCTGCTACTGGGCAAGACCCTCTTTGCAAATGTCAGTGGCGGACAGGTCTCCTTAGCCTTGCTTAGCCTCATGGACAACTGGAACAACGTGCATAGATATGATTGGGGCGGGGTCAGGTACGCCGCATTGATGTACAACCTAGTCCGAGTCTCAATTGGCAACTCAAAGTCCGTCATCGACTTTTGGCTTGCTTTGGAGGTAACCTCTGACTCTTTTGCTTTCCTCAGCTTATTTGGATAATTATTCTCTGCTTCTGACTCGTTTCTTATACACTGCTCATGTCAGGTGTGGGGGTATTTGCATTTTCAGCCCGGCCGTCCCCTTCTTCAATCTGAGATATACATCTATCTGCTCTTGAGCAATTGGAATACACACCGCCGTAGGGATGTCGGCATGAAACACTTGGAGATGGGTCTGAGGTCCCAATTCGACCTACTGATATCGGAGCAGGTAAAGCTATTTTTCCCCTTTTCATTTCTGAGCTTCTCTTTTATACTGTGCTGCATGTTTGACTAATCGGACACTCCTTGATTTGGGCAGATTATATATGACCCTTACATTGGTTCTCCTTATTAGGATCGAACCGCTGTAAGTCCATCTCACCTCTTCATCTACCGTCGCATCGTCTTTTTATATGGGGCCTAGGTCAGGGCTTATTACCTGGGGGAGCTGGTAGTTCATCAATATTAGGACCATCCTGTCATGCCCTTGGCTCCTCCTGTAGATGTCATGGCGCCAGAGGGTACCATTGAAGAGTTCACTGTCAGATTTCTTCAAAATGGGGTCCCTATTAATGCCCTCTTAGTGTCAGGAGATTACCAGATGTGATACGAGTCATTACCTTATCGGCCTCTTCTCCCATACTCCATTCCTGGCACAAACATTTTAGCTTTTGGTGGCCCACGCTCTCAGGTAGTTCTTCCTTCTCTTTCAGATCAGTTCCTTGTAGCTTTTGTTGACGTGTGATCTTGACTAATGGAAACCCTATTTCTTTTCTCAGTTTGACCAGGGAGGTGATTCTAACGATGACGATGGGGCGGCGGCGGGTACTTCTAAGCCTATGGGTGTTGTCCCTTCATCTGGAGTTGGCCCTTCAAGTCCCTCTGACACGGGTGCCTCGGGTAGTTCGACTGCTGGGGTCCAGGGGATCTTTAGGAGCATCGACGATGCCCTTCTCACGAAATTATGTGTTGCGGTCGACGAGCGAGCCCATATATCTGTTAAAGCGGAGCGGGCTCCCCCACCTGAGTTAGTCCCCGGGGTAAGCCTTCCTTCCTTCGCATGTTCATTCTCTATATTATGATCCATGCAGCTGACCTCCTTTTTCGTTCCTCTCCCCTGCAGGATTACGAGTCGGCGGTCCATCAGGCATAGTACTATTGCAATCTTCAGGGCCTTCAAAAGGAGGAGATAATAAGTGTCTCATTGATTATTCTGGATGGTTACTTCACTATCCTTTTTCTTTCGACTGATATTGATTGATGGATTATGGTATGATCTTCCAGCGCGCTCGAGTGCTCCTTGCTCAGCTGACTTGCTTAGGCGTGGACCCGAGTGGGAGAGACCCGGACATATCGGAGCTCAGTGCGCAGTTGCAAGAAGTCTAAGGGTGCTAGAAAGGATTAGGCTTAGCTCTCAGTTTTCTAAAATTTTTAAATACTTCGAGACAATATTTTGGGATTCTTAATCAAATTTTAATAGATATTATGGCACTTGTTCATTTGATTTGGATGATTTTCAGTCTTGAATGCTAATGCTTTTTCCTTCATCGCCTGCTCTATTTCCCTTGTATTATATCTGATTGTTTGCAAGAGGGTTTGATGATTGCTTGTAAATGGTCCTTGAGGCTGCATACCTTGGTGGGGATTGTTCCTACACAATTAAATGACTTAAAGTTAGGCGCATTTCAAAACTATTTATGTCTATGAATGTAGCCGAGGTATGCAATACAGGTAAGCTGGCTAGGGGGTCCAGTAAAGGCAAAACCTCCCCTAAAAATCCCCTATAGTTGCTGCAAAAGGGGGCAGATTGGTTTGGCATAACTATTACTTGCACCAGGCCAAAACCTGGGGAGCAGTGGGCCCTTTATAGCATGAGGAGGCCCATTTTCTATCTCTTTTTAATTTGGCTTTGCTTTTTCTGCTGCCTTTTCTCTCCTTGCTTTCCCAAGGGTGGGTCCATCGTCATACATTGAAATTTTTTTTTTTTTAAAGAACTCTGCACGTCAATGGAACCGCTTTCAAACCCTCCCTTACATGGAGGTCTGAAACCAATTTACTCCCCTCTTTTGGCCTGGGACCCAGTTTTCACAAAAGTTGGCTTGGGAGTTTGAATGAGAGTGAGCTCATTGATCTAGAGTGGCGGCTTGGACTATCCCGTCTATCGTCCTTCCTTGAGGTTCCTCCTCGGTGGGACCTACTTCACGCGGCGACCTCATTTTGGGATGTAAAGACCCATGTATTCTGTTTTGGGAAGTGGGAGCTATCTCCCACACTTGAAGAGTTGTCCAGTTTGTCAGGCCTGAAGCTCCATAGAGGCCTTCCAAGAGTCATGCCGAAATTGGGCTACGCTAAGGCCGTCCACCTTACTCTAGGTTTGAAGAAATATGAATATTAGAAAAGCCCCATTGATGGGCCCACAAGGAGTTCGATAAAATTTCTAAGAGAAATTTTCGGTGACGAAAGTCATTGAAAATTATCGGTTAGGAACGTCTTCAACGTGAAGGCCTTTGCTCTTGGTCTCATCTCAAAAGTCCTTTTCTTCACCGGTGGAGAGAGCTTCTCTCTAGCTCTCTACGACGTTTTGATCGAATTGGTGGAGGGCCGATCAGTGATGCATCTGGTCTTAGCTAAGCTATATCGTTGCCTTGATGCCTTCACCTTGGACAAGGTGGAGTGCCTCAGGGGATGTCCACTTCTGTTTCAGGTCTGGTAAGGTGAGCATCTTGCTATTTTGGGACCAGTGCCTCACTTTTATATCGTTCAAGGTGAGGAGGTCTGATGCTTCTTGGGCAGGTGCCACATGATTCCGCAAGGAGATATATCAGAGTTGAAGCTTTGGCTGACCGATGCAGAGCTGGTATGGAGACTTCCCTGGTTAGATCAAACCTTCCCAGTTGTTCGCTCTAGAGACCATGAGGGCATCACCCTCCTTGGATTGATTGGCAATACCTTCTACTTCCCATTTCGGGTGCTGCGTCAGTGCGACTGCTCCCAGCAGGTGCCTTACGAGACAAAACCCCCTTTATGTGATTTGATCTTTTCTCAGGGGTCCTCTGGGGACATGGATTGGATTGCTGCTCTTTGGGAGACGCGTCAGTCAACGGTCATGTGTGATTTGGAGCAGGGAGATTCAGTTCAGTATTCCCCAGAGTACGAGGCTTGGCTAATGTTCGAGCAGCCTACTGCTGGTCATTTGGATCAGGCAGAGCACAACGATGTGGGAGGGAAGCCTTGGGCCGAAGAAGGAGTCGATGCTTTGAGCCTGTATTGAGCTGCTAGTGGATGAGAAACATATTCTCCATGAACATTCAGAGAAATAAACTGTTAGAGCAGAAATGGCAGAGGCCGGAGCTGATGCAGCCGAGAGAGAGGTCCTTCGTCTAGGAGGAGCCTTGAATGTTGCTCTTGGTGCTACCAATGCGTATCGAAAGCGGTATAGGAGCCTTCACAGTCGCTGGATGACTAAGCGGGACGTACGGGAGGACGCCTTACGTGCAGAGATTTGCGCCTTGAAGTGCGACCTGGGTCGTTGACTCCATCCTGCACATATCTTTTTACACAGATCAGACTCAGAGAAAGGGGCGTAAGAAACCCTTATTCAGATACATAATTTTTGGTATACATATTTTCTTTATGTTTTATTTTTATTTTTATTTTTTTGCACTTTCATAAAAAAGAAAGAAAGAAATTAGACAGAAGCTAGACATCACAAATATTATCTTTTAGGATGTGGTGTCAACCAGGTACATACTTGTAATCAAAACAAAGGAAATATATATATATATATATATATATATATTTATTTATAAGGATTTTATCTTCTCTATTTTATTTTTGCAAAATGATGAATTGGGGGTTTGTGCTGACTATTCCTGTGGCACACACTGTGTGGGTGTGAAAATAGGAAAGGAAAATGTATTATCTTTTACAAAAGTGGCCTTTCCAGTCATCGAGCCAATCATTCCGGAGTGGGGTGCACACAATACCGGGAAAAGAAAATTATTAACTCTTTTTGTGTCTTTTTTCTTTTTCTTCTCTTTTAGTTTGATGCCTTAATTATTGGGGGGATGACGGGTCTTCTTTTGAGCATGGTTCAATCCCTCATTTACGTGATTGGATTCGAGTGAGGTTAGCAATTTTTACTGAGGTCAGAACTATTGGTACGTGCTTTTTCTGGATTCCTCTCGGTCCCCGTTGAATCAGTGGCCCAATTCTGTCCAAGTTGACTCTTGCGATGCGGCGCTTGGAATAGAGGAGGTAAAACAAAATAAAATAAAATAAAAGGGGGTTTTCTAGGAAAATTCCTAGTTGTTGCGATCGCCAGCTGCAGATATTTAACGACGCTGCAACATGTCAATGATCGCGCTTTAGAGCGGGTGTGGGTTACTTCTTTACTGAATCGTTCGCCTACGAATGTCAGCAGCTAGGGCTCTTCTTATAATTTAGATAATTTACTTTTCCTTTCTTTCCCTGTTATTGCTTCAATTCTGATCGGTTTGGGTTTCCTAGTTCTATTGTGAGTTTAGTTGTGAATTTATTAGAGTGACATATTCTAATATTATAATTCTATTAGGAGTCTAATTAATTTTAGTTTCCTAATCTTATTAGAATTCTAATTAATTTAGTGTCCTAATACTACTAAAATTTCAGTTAATATCAGTCCCCTAATTGTACTAGGAATGCAAACATGTTGATTTTGATAAAACTCTAATTAAATCAAGCATGCTAATTATACTAAAATTCTAAGTAAAGCAAGTATACTGGTCCTACTGCAATTCCAGTTGAAATGGAAAACTAATTTGACTAGAGCTCTAATTTAAGCAATGAATTAATTTTATTCAAATCTAGTTAAAACAAATAAACAAATTTTATTAAATTCTAATTAAAATAATGAATTAACTATACTAAAATCTAATTAAAATAAAGAAACTAATTTTATTAGAATTAGAATCAGAGCAATTATTCTAAGGATCTAATCAAAATAAATTATGTAAATTAATCATACTAAAAATCTAAGATAAGGTTGTGGAACTGATTTTCTAATCCTAATTAAAGCAACAAAATAATTCTAAAAAAGGAGTTTTGGGCCCGCTATGCTAAGGAGGATTGGTCTCATTCCTAAGTACCCTCGGTAAGCTCCCTTGGGCAAATCGGGTGGTTGAGATTAAAGATAAATTGGATTTTGGATTATGATATTGGTATTTTTTTATTTTTAGAGTCGATTTCGAGATTATAATTGGGAATTAAATTAAGAAACTAGAGTTTTAGAAAACTGGATGAATATTTGGGATTTTAGAAGTATCGAATTAAGAAATTAAAACTAAAATTTAAAATTCTATGACTGAATTCGGGTCCGAAATCAGAAAATCAGGCCGTATTATTATAGACTAGTTCTATAATCTAAGAACTAGAACCAGAGATTAATGATAGGATTGGAGATTAGGATTTTAGAACGGAGTTGAGTCTAGGGTCAGTGAATTAGACCGTCAGATTGAGGGCTGATTCTAGAAACGAATAACTAGAACCAGATATTAAAAATTACGGTCTAAAAAAAGGGTGCTACGGTCTAAAACTGAAAATTCAATATTAATAATTAAAACTAAGAGAAGTCCTAGGTGTAAGAACTAAAATTAAACTAAGGGGTCGAGGCTGAAGGTTGGATTTTTACCTAGGGTCGGGGCTGCGGAGAGAAATCTCGAAGATTCGAAGCTTAAATTTTGAAATCATGGCTCTGTTCATCTATGTGTTCGTTCTCGAAGTTCTCTGATTTCGAAATCCCCAAAAAATCCGTTCTCTCAAAATTGCCAGCCTCTCTTGAGGCGAATTTAAAAAAAATCTTTTATAGGTTTTTCTCCAATTAAACACCTGCTTTACTCCAGATTAACTAGCTCTCGGTGCTTAATTGCTTTGGGTCACCACTGAGCGATCCGACTTGCTCGAAGTTTTCTCGTTCTAGCAATGTTAGGACAAATTGTGCGCCAATTATGGGGTGCACAATCCAATTAAGCGTCACTTTAGAAACGCTTGATCGAGGAAGCTTGGGGGTCAAGGACTGTAATACTAGGTTGGGCGTAGGCCGATGGTGGGGCACTCAATCGGATAGCGTGTGCCATGTGGGGCGCATGATTGAGTCTCAAGGTGGTCTAAGAAAGGAAGTCTGGTATGAAAGGGGGACTGATTGCACGTGTGTGGTTTGGCATGCGTTCAGCCATGTATTATTGTTTCAGTGTATGGTCCTCAAGTTAGGGTCATGGGCCCTAAGCCACAGAGCTATTGTTTCAGCCTGTATCCAGCCATATACTTTTCTTTCAGTATATGGTCTCACATTAGAGTTATGAGGTCAAAGGTTGATCGAACATTTTTGTATATTCTGAGAGGAAAAAATGGGGGTGTCTACAGATGCCCCTCTTCGGCGCGCTCTTGTGAAGTAAGAATGCGTCAAAGAAGTAGACACCCCTCATTCGAGGTGTCTTCTCGTTTCTCTTAGAATATCACAAATATGAACTAGGGATGCTGACATGACATACTTGGCTTTCTTATCTATTAGCGCAAGCTAAAATGGAGCATTCGAAGGCCTAGTGGTAGCTGTCGAAAGGCGTGTTCCATGCCGTGGATACCCAGGGGCGATCCCGTCGCGTATCGCGACCCCCTGTCATAGATAATAGATGGGGGAAGTCAGCATATCCTATTTCGTGGGTACAAGGGGCATCCCATTGAATGACGTGACCTACTGTGAGTGACAGTCGAACAAAACGGAGAATCACCATATCCTAATCTGTGGGTGCAAGGGGCATCCCACTGCATGTCGCGACCTGCTGCAAGGGACAGCCAAATAGAGGGATATGACGCAGTCGAGGTACTCGGGGGCATCATACAACTGCCCATAAATAGGTTCAGGGACTAATAATAATATAATGTAAAATAATGCTGAAGGCTTTCGCAAGTCATGTCAGACCGGGCGCGTCATTGCTCACACTAATGCGCGTCAGGTGTTCCTTTTTCAATAGGCATTTGTAAGTTCTTAGATTAAATATACTCATGGTTCGACTTCTAGGGGAATGCGCGGTTTGGGCTAGTGATTGGGCTAGTAATTGAACTAAATTTTGGTAGGTGAGTCTCTTTGTTCATTTTTTTTCTTTGGTTTCTTTCTGTTTTTGTTGTTTTGGGAGTAAGTGGTAAGAGTTTTTTTTTTTGTTGTTTCTTTCTTTTTTTTTAAAGTGAAAGATTTTTGTTTGGGAGTAAGTAAGGGGTTTTAAATTTTTGAAATTTTTTAGGAAATTTAACTTAAGATCAATTCGATGGTAAATTGATAAAAAACATCGCTTTCGAGACGTCACTGAGTAGATCCACCGGTACGGGATTTGTAGACCTGACCATTTGTATGGTTGTCAAGATGACAATTGGCATGTCGGATGCTCCGTTTAACCTTCTCGGTGAATACTGATGATTGTCTCTTATGGGAGGACTACAGTGATTCGCAAGCTGAGAGAGATGGGTTTTGAAAATATTTGACTTAATCATAGCTAATTATATTTATAAGCACTGTCAAGTAATTGAAAAGTGGGTAGTATGTACCTGGGGGTGGTACTTACATGGATTGTGCATAGCTTGTGCGGTCTGGTGGTGTCGTAGTGTCGCGATGGGACTTTGAAGGTTTTTCCTTTCTTCAGGTCCACTGTGGCAGAGCTTGGTGGTTGCCAATGTGATGTAATGTCTTGGAGAAGTGATGTCACGATGGGACTTTGGGGTTCTTCTCTTTTCCTTGTGTCCGCTATGGCAGAGCTTGGTGAGTCCTGGTGGGATGTGGGGATTAATTTGGGAGAGAGAGCTCTTTGCTTTACCGATGGGACACGATCGAGCTTTCCCTCTTTTTCTTCATATGGTGTGGCAGGTGTTGTCTAAGCTTTTTCGAGTAGTGATGTTTGTGATAGGATATTGGCTTAGCATAGTTAGCGATGGGACGCTTATAGGATATTTGTGTGATAGGTGTCCTATTTCTTTCTTTGGCAGATCTTGAGTTATGTAAGATCATGTTGTGGTTGTGCCGTGATTGACTTTATTTTTTTTTTGGCTTCTCACGAGAGGGTGTTGTGGTCGCATGATTGATTTATCATGATGGGACTGGGTATTGAGGTGGTGTCATGTGTGTGCATCTTATCATGATGGGACGTGTGTGACGAGGTTACGCAGTGGGATAGGATTAAGTGGCCATGTCATTCTTTCTGAACAGCGTATGAGGCTACACAATGGGACAGGAGAATTTTGATCAAGGTGGGGTGAAAAGGTGTGAGGGTGGATTAATTCGGGTATTGCGTGCTTGGTACGTGCCACTCAATATTATTGCACGCCTGTGTCCGAGCATGCGATCACAGGTTCGACGGGTCGTTTACGCATATGTGAGTTTCCGTGTGAGTGCATATGTGCTCTAATCATAGCACGTGATCGAGGCATCACCAGTTCACTATGTGAGCGACCTTTCGTATTGCACAACTTGTGGGAGTCACTTAATAAGGTTGCACATTTTTCAATAGATGCATGATCGGAGCGTTGCACCGTTGGCGTGGGCGATGGTTCAGTTGTGCGCTCAGGTCAGAGCACGTGTTTTGGATTGAGCGCATAGTGTGATGCGCGTGACCAAGTTAAGCGTGCGTGTCTGGGCACGTAATTAAGTCCGTACTCTATATAAGTGAGGGAGCCTTCATTTATTTCTCATTCTTTGGGTTAGTCTAAAGTTTTACTTTTTCTGGATATTTTATATTCTAAAATTCGTGTCTTAGCGATATCGAGCGATCTAACTATTCGATTGGGATGTCGTTTCTTCCTATATTCGTGATTTCACGTGATCTTCGCCCTGAGATGATGCTCGGGGATGTCATTATTCTGGGAATCGGCGATATTGGGAATGAGGGCGTTAGTCTTCACATTGATCCCTTTTAGGGAGCAGTGAAGGCAGCGTTGAGGAGACGGCGGCGAAGGAGGTGAAGATGGTGGAAGAGAAAGGTGTTATAAGTGGAGGGATGTGTTTCCCAACCAATCCTTCCTGAAGCCTCCGATTGGGCGTTCTGCTCCTCGATTCATCTCAGTTTTGAATCCAATATTCATTTTAGGTTCTAGGTTAAAGTTTTAGGTTTTCATTTTGGGTTGTAAGTTCAGGAGGTATGCCTCCAGTGATATTGTAAAAAAATTATAGTTATAAATGAAAGAGTATTATTTTGTTTATTGTGCTTAGTACTTATTTAATGAATTTGTCATGCATATTTAAGTTTTATTTTATGGAATTTTGTTTAGAGGGTTTACTTGATTCTAATGGGTTTGTCAAGGGCATTTTTTTTTGTGGGGTCCCCAAACAATTTAGGGTCTCATTTTGGAGGGCCATTTTTTTGTCGCTTGTTTGGTTTAAGGTTTGATTTGAGTTTTGGTCTTTTGCTTGATTCATCATGATACTTATTAAAAGGTGTGAGTTTTCAAAGGTTCTAGATGGGTGTTAAGTGTTTGAATCCTATTCACTTATTTACTTTGCTTTGGATTTGTGTTTCCTTGAAAGGATAAGTGTTGCATGATTATTAGTTTATTAGGTTGGTCATGGATTGTATTTTTTTTTTTTTGAGGGAGTACGTGTTTGGTTTGGATTTAATTATATTGGAAGGGTTCAATGGTGTGACACTTGTCATTTGGTGATCTATGAAGTATAGTTTATAAATGTGTGAGCTAAAAACTTTGAGTTCTTGTTATTTTGAATTTTATTTCAAGTTTAGAATTAGAAGTCTTGGGGCATTTTTTTTATTGTTAATGTCTTTTCTCCCTTTCTCTTTCATATCCCGGGTACTGAACCCGAAGAGTTGTGTTATTACGTGGGTTATTGAGAGTGGACGGGATTGGGAATGCAAGGTAGCAGTCGAATTGCTACCGTGCGAAGGGAAGAGGTGGAGGACAAAAAGGTGGTAGACAGGAAACCTAAGGATAAGGCATGGTCAGAGTTCTTGTGACCGATGCTTATGTTTCCTCGGTAGGCTCTACGGATTCAGCGTTAGTTGCTCCTCCTTGTTATGCTTTCCAAGGTGAGCCTCCAAAGGTGGCCCCGCAGATTCTGGGTGGCTTTTTGTGAGCCACTCTTTCTTTTTTACCGATTCGGGGCAAGGGGAAGAGGTTGTCATCGTGAGAATTCATTTAGGGTGCGTTCCTCCTCGGGGCTTTTCCGAGATCTCTAGTTTCCCGAATAAATTCAGACTCAGACATTGCCTAAACAGGCGGATTTTAAGTTTCTTATTTAAGTTGTATATTCAGAGGGTATGCTCTTGGTGTGTTTTGTAATTATTTTATTCATTTATGAAGTAATTATGTTTTTAATTCTGTTTTGGTTATTTAGTAAATTTTTTGTTTGATTTATCTTGCAACTTATTTAACTTGTTTTGGGTGTGATGTTTTTCTTATTTAATATTTCTTCGAGTTTAGTTCGATTGGGTTCATTTTATTTTGAATCTGGGGTATGTTTGGAGCATTTTTAGTTTAGTTTAGTTTAGGATCAAGTGTATAAACGATGGGGGCCATTTTTCAGCTTAGTTTGGTCTCGGTTGTACTATGTACGTGATGTTGGGGGGCATTTTTTTCATTTTGACTCGAGGTGTTTATGTCCTAAGTCAAGTGTTTTTTGATTGGCTCTAACAAGGGCATAGTTTAGGTTGGTAATCAGTGTTGGAAGTCTCCTAATTTGGTCTTGTGAGCCTGCTGTTCTGGGCGCATATTTTCTATTTATGAGAAATTGTGCACTTCACTCGGAGCGCATAAACTAATTGCGCGTCAGAATGGGAGCATGCGTTTCGAAGGATCGAAAGGTCATTAAACGCAGGTGTCCGATCGTTTAATCAAGTTTGGCACACAGGATGGGGCACAGGATTAGGGCAGTGGCCGGTCACTGTTGCAGTGACTGTTGGCATTCGCGGGCATGGGTTTGGGCGCTTGAGATGATTACGCTCCTGGTGGATGACGCGCAACCAGGTGGTCCGGTTAGTTTGAGCGGGCGACAATCCGTTTGCGCGCTCGAGGATGAGTTTTTTATCTGAAATATGCGCGGGAACCTTGGTGCGCGATTCAGTTGAGCGCATGAGTTCACGCACATAATTCAGCCATGTCTTATAAATAGTTCAAAAACATGCTCGCGCTATCCGTTTTGGTCTTTGATTCTTTGTTTTCTTGTTCCCTTGCGCTCTATTTTTCATGTTTTCGTGATATCATGCGATCCGGTCATCCGTTTCAAGCACCGTTTCATCTATTCTTTCTAGTTTTTCGAGTTCTTTGTTCTAGGATGGAGGGTGAGAGTGGTGACTGGTGCAGTCTTACTGTCTCTGAGTTCGAGAGGATGATGATGGGGGAGATAGGTGAGACCTTTGAGGCTCGGACAGACGCCATTATCGGGGAGGTGGCTAGAGAGGAGGTACCGAAGATTGACCAGGTGGAGGTCAAGGAGGAGGTACCCGAGATTGAGCAGGGTGTAGTTGAGGAGGAGAGTGAGAGGGTCGAGGAGGAGAGAGCTGAGGAAGAGGCCGAGGGCACCAGGGTGAGGAGCGTCGTGATCGCAGACACTTCCCACTAGAGGATTTCTTCGCTCGAGGCCAGGTAGGTACCCATGAGCAAGAGTTTCCTCATTTTCTAGGCATTTAGGTTATGACATAGACTTATTAGGATCCGGAAACCCCTTTTTAATTTATGTCGAACTTGCATTGATCATTGGTTGTGTGCGCACTGATGCATCATGACGGCATCTAGAGATAGGTCATGTTTCTATTTAGTTGTTCTTGTCATGTTTTGTGTGTTTGTTGTAAATTGTTATTATGTGTTTGGGGCATATTTCATTTACTTTTAGCTCTAGATCTATTTATCTTTCGTCATAGGTATGTTTTAGTCTTACTGACATTATTTGTGTTCCGTTCAATAGGAGCCCTTGCAGCAGGCTATTAGCTCGGCATAGACCGAGTCTCATACTTGGTACTGTGCCTTGCTAGAGTTTTAGTGGGCGCAATTGGTGTCTTTCAATTTTGGGGCCGATCTTGGAGTTGGAGCCCTTTCAGGTCGATCGCGGCGATTTTAGACAGGTGGAGGGAGGAGAATCAGGCACTTCTCTTTTCAGTTGGCATGATGTTGCCGACTCCAGAGGACTGGGTCCACATTACCGGTCTCGTTTTGAGGGTGGGCCGATCATGGGACGGATGGTAACAAAGTATCTGGAGGTGTGTGAGGAGATTTTGGGCATGCCATATAGGTCGAGTGGCTCGGGACCAGGTGTGGTTTGAGTCACTTGGTTTTTCGATACGTTTACGAGTGGCTTCATCCCTACGAGGCATCATTCAAAGGTGAGGGCATCTTACGAGGCGCGGTGTGTAGTGGTGGCGGGTTGGGAGCCCGTGGTTGAGCCAGGGTTTGTTGTAGATAGGGTTCTCTGAGTGTTCTTGATGCACATACTCGTTGCAGTACTCTTTTCTTCTTCAATTTGGGGATGCATTACCGGGTTGTTTTTTATGGTTCTCAGGGACTTGGATCGGGTCCCTACCTATGCGTGGGGTGTAGCCACATTGGCACATCGTTATGAACAACTTTATCATTGAGGATGGGGCGTCGCGACGATCGGAGGTTTCCTTCCCTTCCTCCAGGTGAGTTTTAGTTAGGTGATGTCATAGTGTCTTTGTTTTCTTGGTCTTTTAATGGTAACTATTCAGCATTTATCTTTCGTATTTTTTTAGTTGAGTATATGACCATTTTGCTTTTCTTCGTCTGAGAGTTCCGTTGGAGGTGGCGTTCACGTTTTCGCAGATGCGCATATGGAGGGAGGCGTTGAGGGGTCGTCGCTAGTCTTTGGATCTTTAGACCGTGCATGGTCTTTTCGAGGATATGCATATGGGGCAGGTATATATCATCGTGTGTATGTTTCATTTCATTTTGTTTCTGTCGTTTAGGATCTGAGGATTCATTGAGGGGTTGGCTTTCTCGTTTGGTTTGGTCATCTGGAGGCCATACGCTGCCGAGGAGGATGAGGGTGTGCCAATGATTCAGTCTGGCCAGCCCTTCTTTGATGTGGACATATGCGTCCATTGTTTTGAGAAGGTGGAGAGGATCCACCTATCTCGGGTGGTGCGGCAGCTAGGGCTCGCTCAGGGAGTCCATTCAAAGATTAGCCACAAGGTGGCGAAGTGGATGACCGGCCCCCCAGTCCAGAATTTTACGGTGCAGATGGCGCTTCAGATGACCAATTTTAGGGCTGGGGGTCCAGGGTCACAAGGGCGCGTGACAAGGCGGATGTTAGAGAGTATAGGAGATGGTTTAGTGCATTGGGTGGCGGGTGCCTCTTCACATGTCCCTTCCATGGGAGTAGCTCTTTCGCGATTAGCGGGCCAAGTCGGCGTCTGCATTGAGGGAAAGGTTGGTTGCGTTGGAGCAGGGCCATCTCACCGTGAGTGTGCAGGGGATGTTAGATGCCCTCCATAGGGCGATGGAGCAGATGGGGTGTGATCCTCGTCTGGATGAGGAGATGATGCACTCCTTAGCCCTCTCGGTTGCTCAGGCTAGGGGAGTGGAGGATGAGTTGGGGGCTCGGTTGGCAGAGACTCGATAGCTCCTGGTGAGTTGATTTATTAGTTTTTTATGCATTATGTTGACCTGGTCTTCCGATTGTTCTGACATGGTTGTGGTGTCCCGTTTTGTTTTTGGACAGTCTGAGAGGGAGGCCGAGGTCGCTAGTCATGTGGTGATGATAGGGTTGTTATGCAGTCAGCAGCAGGCCGGCCGAGAGGTGGAGGCCAGTTTATGATCTGAGATTGACCGATTGGTAAGTGTCTATATGAATTTGGTTTTGTTAATTGTTAGCATTGTGGGCATGCCGACTGACATGTTCATTGTTATTCATAGAGAGCCAAGCTCGCTGCTGGAGGTCTCGTTCGGGCATTTGATCCATCTTCAGTTGCTTCCTCCAGTCAGGAGGATCCAGCGATGGCTCAGCTTCGGGCTGAGTTAGATCATTGGGTAAGTTCCATTAAATCTTTCAACTCATTTGTACAATTATAACAGTTCGTTGGGTGTTATTGCTTTACTTTCTTAACATTTTACAAACATTACGTGGTAGTTAAGCGTCAGGTTACCGAGGATCTTCAAACAAGAGAGGCGACTACTGCCTCTCTACGTCCCGAGAGTCAGGTATAGTTTTTGGTTTGGCGTAATTCAGTTTAGGTTATTTCCTTTTATTTTGTTCTGATAAATTTTGTGTTGGTTTGTTTGTTTTTTTTTAGCAGGCCATTCCAAACTCCGCTCCTGAGGCTCCCCCTCAGGGGTTTGTTCCTATCCCTACTCAGGTATGTTTTAGTTATTGTTTTAATGGTTTATTTGCCATTATAGTGTCATCTGATGTGTTTGTTTGTTCTCGTTATAGCTGCCTACGTTTGATGTCCCTTTCGTGCCTCCTGCTGATCCAGTGACTGCCGAGACGATTGAGCGACTTCTTGAGGAGAGGCTAGATCTGGTGTGATTCTTTCCTTTTCAAAGTTCCCTATTTTTTTATGTTCATGTATATATATAGGTTTTCTTTGACTTGGTGTAATTACGTCGATTCATCAGCTTGAGGAGGCACGCCTAGAGGCGATGCAAGCGCGCGCCACTCTCGAGGTGAGGCAAATCCTTGGGGAGATTCAGAGTTACGATGACCTGTTCATTGAGATGATGGTTACGCAGAAGACTCAAGCTGAGGCATTGGAGGTGGCACGTCGGATGATGCTGGTAGAGATGCAGGTGTCCCTAGACCAGCTATAATATCGTCTGACGAGGAGTGAGCGGGAGGTACATAGGTTGGCTAGTCAGCTTGGTGGATCGGAGTCGAGGACTACGGCTCCTCGGCTGAGTAGTCTCATCGCACGTCTCGTGATCGTGTCAGGGGTGACGCTTGTGAGGATTCTTTCATTCGTGAGATTCTTGTGGGGTATCCTCCTCATTCTTGATCGAGGCGGTCTGTTAGTCAGACGAGTGAGAGGGGTTCTGTGGTGAGGCCTCGTTCTAGAGGTTCTAAGGACTCCGGGTGTTGAGATTTTGTTTTTGGTGGATCAGTCTGCTGACCTCTGAGCGGATGATACTGGGGATAGCAGTGATCGACCATCCCAGCGACAGTGTAGGGAGTAGGTGTGTGTGTGTGTGTGTGTATTTTTTTGTCCATTGTGTGTGTGCATTTTATATATAGGGGGGATGCCCCCGGTGACAAATGTAAAAAGAAAAGAAAACTTTGATATATATGTAGAGAGATTTTTTTTTGTTTAGATGTACCTGATTGGCTCCTTTTATTTTAATTACCTCTTGCGTCTACTTTTGCATTTTAGTTTCTTTAGTGCCACCGACCGTCATTGGGACTTGGTTGCTTCCTGAGCTGGTGCAGTGGTGGTTGGAGGTTGCTTCACATTTGCACATGTAAAGGTAACACTATCAGTATTTTCTATTCTCCCCCCTGCTAGTTGTCAAGGGGGGTGCATCTCAGACCGGGGTCTGGTAATAAGGGTGGATATGTGCTTTCTTTTCTTTATTTATTTTTTCCTTTTTTTTTTTTTGAAATGACAATAATGCAATAGGGAAAGCAAATAACTAAGACAGAAATAATAAAAACAATAAAATAAAAATGCCCCAATGTAGGAGCATGGTAGTGTTGGCAGTATAGCATCTTCGATAGCATTCTTTGGATGGTAATTTCGTTATTGCTCATCTTCTCTATGGACGAGTCGGTGCTTCTAACGTGATTCTCCTTCTGATCTAGAAAATTGCCCGTGTCTAGATGCAATGGAGCTTTTCTGGGCTGCTGATGAGCATTTTGGGTCTATAAGCAGTCATGGGTATTTGGTGAGTTAGTTTTGAAGAAAAGTTCATCACTACTATGAGCAAACTAGGGGGAGGTCGTTTTGATTAGGTCAGTTGTATACCAGGGTCTATATTAGGGTGGTGGTCATCCTATCCCGTGGCTATTAAAGAGAAGTACGATAGGTATAATAGGTGATTCCATCAGTCATCATTCATCAGTTTTGAGTTTCATTCCTAGGAGTATCCTGTAAGGCTTCTGATTTATCATCCAAAATAAAAATAGAAGAGGGGTAAGGCTCAATGATATGGGGAATAGTTTTTATCTAATGCTTTCTAAAACGGGATGAGTAACAATCTTTTTCTCAGAGGAATACGGGATGCCATGATTGAGCTCTTCGTCATGTTTTGGTACCATCAAAATCTCACATTCTATGGTTAGTAGGAGTTTGTTCTCCTCCCACTACCTTACAACAACATCTAGTAGTATGAGGACATCAGGGATGCCCTCGCAGCTTGCTTATACACTTCTAGTAAAGTTACCAGAGATGTCCTCATGGTCTGCTTATGCTCCCCTGAGCTCATTAACTTGTTCATTCATCGTAATGCTCTCACTCAAAATTTTGATATATGTATTCTTCGAAAGCATCCTGCTAGCGCAAGAATAGTGATTTTTGATTTAACCTAACATCTTCATTTTTTTTGCTCTAACGTCTCCTTCAATGATGAGAGAAGGGAAATGAGGATCGGATGTTACTTATGCTTTGGAAAGAGATTAGGTATGTCACTAGTCCTTTAATCTGATTGCCCAAGTGAGAAAGTGGGCGATAAACTAAAGGTCTTAAGGATATTCTGAGGATTGATGACGTACGACCAATGAATGGGTCGTGAGGACTACGAGGGTGATAAGTATAAGTATTTAACCACGGGATGTGATGATCACAGGGCTAAGGATAGTATTTTCTAAGGTTCATGGTGTTCCAAGGGCTAGGGAGTTCTTCCCCGTCTTGGTTCGTCAGTTTGTAGCATTTCCAACGTATGCGGTTGTTATAACATAAGGGCCTTCCCAGTTCGATTTTAATTTTTCTTACGGGTGGGCGTGCTTGGAAGGCATGATTTTTTCAAGACTAATTCTCTAATATTAAAGTTTCGTTCGAGGACTTTCTTATAGTAAGCCGTGGCCAATCTCCTCTAATATACCTGAGCGTGATCAGCTGCCCTTAGACGTGTTTCATCGAGTTGCTCTAACTGCGTGAGTAAATAAATTCTCCTCTCATCTAAGGATAGCTCATCATCGAGTTGAATCTGTAAGGATGGTAGTTGTATTTCATATGGTAGGACTGCCTCCATCCCATAGGTAAGGAGGTAGGGAGTTTGGCCAGTGGTCGTACGAATAGAGGTCCTATAGGCCCAGAATGATTTTGGTAGTTGTTCAGGCTAGTTAGCTCCATTGCTTGTTTCTACTGTGCGTTTTAGGATTCGAATCAACATTTTATTTGTAGCTTTTGCTTGTCCATTTTCTTGAGGGTAGAATGGTGATGAGTAACATAGATCGATGTCGAATTTCTTGCATAACTTAAACTTTTCTGTGATGAACTGTGGTCCAATGTCGATGACAAACATCCTGGGTACTCCAAACCTGGTGATGATATTTCGAATGATAAACCTCACAAGTTTTGAAGCGGTGATTCTAACATAGGATTCAGGTTCTGCCCATTTGGTATAGTATTCGATTGCTATAAGTATGAGCTCATGCTTGTGAGTGTTCCCAACTGTGTCTGTGAAAGGTCCGATGACATCGAAGGCCCACATCGAAAACGGCCACGATAAGGTCATAGCGTTCAATGCAACTGATGGAGCTTTGATGAGTGTGGCATGTTCTTGGCATTGTTTCTAGGGTTGGACGTAGAGGTGGCAATCCCTTATCATCGTCGGCTAGAAGTAGCCTTGTCATATAACTTGATTGGTGAGCCTCTGTTTATCGGAGTGGGCACCACAAGCACTGGTGTGTACTTCTCGAATAGTGTATTATCCTTCGACAGTCATGACGCATTGTAGTAGTACTCCTTTGGTAAAGGCTTCTTTGTATAATGTTTCACTGAGTACGTAGAATCGGACTCATTGGTTCCTTATAGTCTTCTGTTCAATCTTCGTGGCGTATGGAGGGACGTGTTGATGCTTTAAGAAGTTTCAAATGTCGAAATACTATGGTTGCCCATCATCGGTTGGTGATTTTTCAAATCTAAATATAGCGACTTCGGTTTCTGCCTTGACGTGCTTTCCCTGAGTGATTGCTCCATTTAGTCCTGTGCTTGTGGGGAGGATTGGTATTTCTCTCTTAACGGTCCATGCTACCTCATGGGGGGGTACTGTCAGCTTTTCAACGAAGGTCTTAATACTTTAGCCAATGGGTATCTGGATGACCGAGGCTAACTGGCTAAGGAATCTACGAACTCATTTTCTAGTCTAGGGATGTGCGTGAAAGAGATTATTTCAAATTTATTTACCAAATATTGAGCAGTTTCTAGGTATGCCATTTCTCTCCTTTTCTTAGTTTTCCATTCTCCTATGACTTGTAAGATTACGAGCTTGGAATCACCGATGGTTTTCAACTGTTTAATGCCTAATTGTAGTGCTACTAGTTGTCCAGCTATAAAAGCTTTGTATTTTGTGACATTGTTAGTGACAAAGAAATCTAGTTGAAAAGCCTTAGGTATGACAACTCCTTCAGGGCTTAGGAGGACTATCCCGATGCCTTTTCCTTTGTGGTTTAGAACACCATCAAAATAGAGGGTCCATGACATCTTATCGGGCTCTTCGTTATGAATTGTTAGTAGATTTTCATCGGGGAAATCTGCGTGTATGGGCTCATTGCTCTGGAGCGGGAAATCTTTGAGGTAATCGGCGATTGCTTGCCCTTTGATTAACTTCTGCATGACGTAAGTGATATCGAATTCTTGCAAGAGTATACACCAGCGAGCGATCTTTCCTGAGGTTGCAGGTTTTTCCAATACATATTTCAGAGGGTGGTCCATTCGGGCTAATACTAGTATTTTATGTGCTCCAAAGTAGTGCCGTAATTTGGTTGAGTCCCACACCAATGTGAGGTAGGTCTTCTCCATCGAAGTGTATTTTCGTTCGTACTCAACCATCGTCCTACTAAGGTAGTAGATAGCCCTCTCTCTCTTGCTATCTGCTTCATATTATCCCAGAATCACTCCCATTGCTTTATCATTCGCTAAGAGGTATAGGATAAGAGGTCTTCCGGGAACTGGTGGTGATAGTATTGGCGGGTTAAAGAGGTACTTTTTTATATTGTCAAAGGCTTGCTGACACTGATCATCCCATTTGTACTCATCCCCTCCTTTAAGTAGTCTGTAGAAAGGATTGCATCTATCTTAATGCTGGGAGATAAATCTCCTGATGAATTGCAATCTTCCTGTTAAGCTTCGTAATTCTTTGATATTACTAGGAGGTGGCATCTCAAGGATGGCTCTGACTTTTGTACGGTCGACTTCGATCCCTCGCTTGCTGACTATGAAATCGAGTAATTTTTCGAAGGTGACTCCGAAGACACATTTCTTCGGGTTCATTTTTAGCTGATATTTCTTAACTCTTTGCAGCATCAGTCGGAGTGCTTCAACATGTCCTACTCGCATTTGGGACTTCACTAATATATCATCGGCATAGACTTTTACACATTTATACATCATTTCATGAAAAATAGCCATCATGGCACGTTGGAACGTGGCTCCTGCGTTCTTGAATCCAAAAGGCATGATGACATAGCAGTAAGTTCTCCATGGTGTGGTGACAGAAGTCTTCTCTTGGTTAGACTTTTCTAATTTGATCTGATTATATCTAGAGAAACCGTCCATAAAGGATAGCATCTCATGTCCTGCGGTGTTGTCGACTAGAGTGTCAATGTGCGAAAGTGGGAAGTCATCTTTTGGGCATGCTTGGTTGAGGTTTCGAAAGTCAATGTAAACTCGTACTCTACCATCTTTCTTAGCGACAGGTACTATGTTGGCGACCCACTTGGGATAGAGGACGACTCGGATGAATTTGGCTTTGTGTAACTTGTCAACTTCCTCTTTAACTTGAAGGGGTTGTTTGTGGGTGCATCCTACGGAGATTCGGCTTAACGGGCTTTGCATCGGGTTCTAAGACAAGACGATGTTCTCCTAAACTTGGGTCTAAATCAGGCATATCTTCATAGGACCATGCAAAGGAGTCGAGGTGTTCTTGTAAGACTTGTACGATTTATTGATGTTCCTTAGAGTTGAGCGTTGCACTGATCAGTAGCTTCTTGGGTTTCTCTTTAGTGCCAAAGTTAATTGCTTCTGTGGGCTCCGCTGCAGCTTGGGTTTGCTCATCGAAATGCTTGATAACCCGTTGGAAGTCCGGTGCCTCTTCGATGATCGGTGTTTCTTCTTCATCTTCGGTAAGCTCATATACTGCAAAATTGCTACACTGGAGATTCGATTTTGCTATAGGTGATCCTTCATCGGTACATTTTATGACTGAGAGATCTTTAGTAAGGTGAAGGTCAAGGCTATTGATCATTTTCTCAAAGTCACGAAGTATCTCGTCCGGTATGAACACTGGCTTGTTGTTTAGCCTGGATGCTTTACGTCCTCGTGCGGGAGATAGGATAGAAGTCTTAAGAGAAAAGTCTCCTTGTTGGCCACAAACTTGATTCGGGACGAAGGGTTCCCTTTCTTTTTCGAGGTTTTCTAATTTTTTCAAATTTTATATTTATGAATTTTTAGGGTTTTCTATTTTTTCTATTTTTTTGATTTTCGATAATAAATATGGTACAACATCGGTCGCCTCAAAAGGCACCGGGAGAGTTGCTTCCTCTAACTGAGGGAGCGAGATGACTGCTGGAGCCGTTCGGGCGATTCTTTAAGATATGTGGACTTGTTCTGGTTTTGACATTTTTTTTTGGAGTCCTCAGCTAATGAGACCTTTTGAATAAGTGATGCGGATGACAATGGTACTAACGCTCAAATTTCCTCTATCACATTGATTACCCCTTTTTCGAAGAAGCTCTGGAGATCATAGTCGATCTAACTATCCTCCTCTGAGTTGTAACATAGTCGTTCTTTTGGCCGAGGGTGATCTCCTATGGGATCCTTAAGAGTAGTGAGTTCTTTCCCTTGAACTTCATAATATGTTAGGATGAGCACGCATGCCCTGCAGTGAGGCTGATAATAGTGAGAAATGTAGGGAGATCCCCAAGGACATTCCCATCCTTCTAAGTTAGAGTCGAAGACTATATCGAATTCATCTTCATGATTTGAAAGTGCTTGAAGTCCTAGGTTAGCTTGCTTTGCTAACTCAAGTGCAGGGAGGTCTATCCAGTAGTCCTCGTCATCACTCGGGGGAGGTTGCCATTCGTCCTCGAGAGATTTCCAAAATATTTGGAGTTGTGGAGCATTTGGGGATGAAGAAGTGTCTCATTCAAGTTCCCCTTAAAACTCTATGAGGGCGATGTGAGTGTTTCCCCCTGGGTCAACCAGATGACTGTTGGAATTTTCTGCTTCTTCTGTCGGTGGCTGAGCTGGTAGGTCATTACTTGTTTCTGTTGTCACGAGGTTAGAGTGATTCGATTCTTCTATTATAGAATGTCAGATTCAACTAGTGAAGCATTCTAATATGCTGGTGCATACCCTACAGCGGGGTTGGTATGGGTGAGCGATACAAGGGGGGTCCTAGGGGCATTCCCATCCCCCAAAGCTAAGGTCGGGGTGGATGCTATGCAAGTTAAAATTTTCTTTTAGGGTGTCATCTTCTTCCCATGTTGAGTGTAAGTACTCTTCACTATCTTGCAAGGCAACTATGTGGAAGTCTTCATCGTCAGTGGATTCCCAATCTTCTACCCGTGGCTCGAGTTCTGGAGGTTTTGTCTTCCTCTCTTCTATAAACTCTTTAGTGTCAAACAAGGGTTTGACTCCCTCGAGTAGTTTATCAATATCGTCATTCAGATTTGTTAAATCGATAAATGCTTTAGCCATTCGCTCAATTTCAGCTTTTGGGGATCTAGTGAAGGACACTTCCTTCTGCTTTGGTGCATCTGCTTTCTCAGTGGTCCCATAGACGATCTGGTCATATAGAGACCATTCGGGTGAGGTAGGGAACAAGTCAGCTTGTGGGTCGTCCGATTGATAACCTAACCCTATGTGTTTGCGTATTTTCATTGGGAAGACAGGTCCTACACGACCTTGCTAATTTTTATTGAATGGTATGTGGGGGACGTATCTGAGTTGGTACATGAGGCCCCACCCTTTTGTCAAGGTGGGGTTGATGTCATAAAGTTTGGCGAGGTCTAGGCTAAGCACTCTCCTCATTAATTTTTGTTGACGCGTTGGGGGAGAACAAGGAGGGGTCGGGGGACAGACTTTCGCAACAGTTGTCTCATTAGGGATTCGAGTCTTTTGAATATGGCCTGTGTTTAATAGAGAATCATGGGCAGTCAGAATACTTGCCGCGTAATCAGTATCAATCTCCTAGAGGAGCCTCAAGGAGATGGATAGTAGTATGAAAATTTGACGTATTGATGGTATGTGGATGCGACGGCCTTCATTGACTCTTGCCATTTTCTTCATAGGATAAGATTGTACGTACTAACAGAATTAGAAACATGGAAGGTAACATCTTTCATTACAAGTCCGAGGGAAACCTGGTGGATAATAGTTCCTTTGACAAAGTGATATGAGCAATCATAAGCTATGAGTGACAGTGTCGAGGGCCTGACATCCTGCTTCATATATTCGAGTGTCTTTAACATTGTGAGAGGGAAAATATTGAGTCCTACTCCTGGGTCAACCAACGCATAGGGTACGAAGAATCCTCTTATTATGATTGTAAGGTATATGGGAGTCGTACTCTCGCGGAGTGACTCTTTAGGCATGTCTGCGTCTGTGAAAGTGAGCATTGGACGTTGCACCATGACCGAAATGATTTGATGAAGCTCATCTAGGGTTGTGTCCTCATTGACTTGTGTGTCTTCACGTGTCCTTATCAACAACCGGTGATGGTCAGGTGACTTCTTGCTGAGTTCTAGTATGGATATCTGGGTCAAAATCTTTTGGAGATACCGCAGAAGGTCATATTCTTGCCCTGGCTCAAGTGCCATTTCTTTGCCTTGCTAATGAGCCTTGGGTGCAAGTGGTTGGAGTGGTTGAGGTGCAGGAATTTGTGGAGGAATGATGTGAGGCGGGGGTGGCAAGTTAACTTCTCTTTCTCGCACGCTCCCCTCTGATGGTTGTGCGTTCGTGAAATCCTTATTTCGAGGGAAAGGCTGAGGTAGGTAATTGGTTCCTGACTTAAGAATCGGGCAAGTCGATTGTTGACCAAACCCAGTGTTACTCGAAGCTGATGTATTTATGAAGTGAGTGAAATTCGAGGTCAGAGCGCGTACCTGCACGGTGCCGTGCCGCTCCAAGGTGGGAGGTACTATGTGTAATCCTCCTCTTTCAAGAAAGTGGAGACCCGCGTCTCGCATGGGTCGAGATGTTCTTCTCATTCACTTTCTTCTATATTTAGTAAACACTCAGTCTTTATTTCATTCTCTCGGCTTGGAGTCTTTCAGGTGACACTTTCTACACATGCAGTAATTTGGGCTATAGTTTAAAGAACGTGATCTCCATACTCGGGTTCAGAATTGAACGAAGGGAGTGGCAATGGCATTGGTTAAGGATTTAGAGGGATTGAAGGTTTTGGTGGGTGACTTTGGAGGAATGGTCTCCTGACCCTAAAGGAGTGGACTCGTATTTGAGTGAATTTTGTATAAGGAGGCGGGCTCAGCGGGGCGATGTGTGATCAAGGCTAAGGGGTGTGGGGGTGAAGGAACTCTCACAAGTGTGGCAGAGGTATTAGAGGGTTGGATGCTAGTGATTAAGGTAGAAGGCTGGAAGGAGGATCGACCGAAAATATCTACGGTGGTGACCTGAGCCGGTGTTGCTTGGTTGTAGTTGAGCATGGGGTTATTAATGATCCCTAAATTTTGTTGGGGTTAGGATTCTTAAGCACCTCCCAATCAATTTGATTTCGGTCATTCATGTCATAGATTACATCCCGGAGGACCCAACAATCTTCTAGGTTGTGTCCCACGTATCAATGAAACGCATAGTATTTTCTATACTCTAGATTTGTCGGCCATGGGCGAGATCTTTCTTGCAAGAATTGGAGGAGATGTTGAGTGTTGGGAGATGGAAGATGTTGGGAATCGTATCAGATAAAGGGGGATAGTGTTCCCGCCTCAGCTGGTAGGGGCCTCTAGCTAGGTTGAAGTTTTGCGGTGGGGGTACGCTATTGTATTTTGGTGCGTGGGCCGGTTCTGCATCGTATTTTGGTTATGGTAGGTGTTGGGATATTAATTTCTATTCAGATACTGGCCCTAATTCTGGTTCTAGCCTTAGTTTTGGTTTGCATATCTTTGTTGATTAGCGCCTTGGTTTTGGTTGGTGTATCGTTATTGATTTTGATTTTGCCCGAAGTTTCGCAGTTGGAAATTTCCGTTCTCGAAGTTTTGTCCTTCATTGACAACTGTGTTGACCTGTTTAGCTCCTGAGGCTTTCTTATTATTTTTTAATTTTTATTCACCGGAAGAGCCTACTTTCAACGTGACTATGGATAGAGCGAGGTCTCTGCCTTAATTTTTCGTGCTACTTTCGGATGCCCGGGAGTGGAGTATAGTGAAGTCGGGGCAATCACTTATGACAAGTGCACTTTTTAGCGGTTCTCTAGTATTGTTGATGATAATATCCACCGAGTCCTTCTCATTCATTGAAGTGTCGATCCTGACAGCGTGTTTTCTCCATCTGGCGACGAAGTCGCTAAATTCTTCATCGGGTCCTTGCTTGGCTGCCATCAAATCGCTGAGACTGACTATCTCCTGGATCAAGTATTTGCATTGGTCTAGGAATTGACCGACTAAATCGTCGAAGGTTTCTATCTTATAAAGCGGGAGTCCAGCAAACCAATCTAAAGCTTCTCCTTTTAATGAGCGTTGGAAATAGTGAATGAGAAGTCCTTGATTATGACGTATGGGTCGACAATCGTTACAAAGGAGGGCCAAGTGATGGTTCGGATTTCCCGTGCTATTATATTTGGTAAATTTTGGCGGTTTAAATCTTATTGGAAAGTTAAATTCAATGTCCCGGCAAAATTTTTTGAATTCGAATGAGTGATCGGGGGGCTATCTCTTTGCCATGTACTCATCGAGCATTTTAGGGAGATCTTCAATTTTGATGGTGTTGTCTTTTAGAGTGGCCCGGGAGCAAACCTTGTCTAGAGAGTCATCGTTGAAGAATGTGTAAGCAGGTTGTCTCAATGGTGTGGCGCGAGCTAACACCGTGCTTGGGGTAGGCGGTGGCCTTTCTTGTCGTTCTTGGTCTTCTGAAAATTGTCATGACCTAATGGTCTCACATGTGGCAACCAATCCATGAAGCAATTCCTCAAAGTCATCATCTCCTCTTTTTATTCTCTGAATACTGAGCTCTATGATTTGTTGAGCAGTAAGGTTTTGTCCAGTGTTACCATCTCTCCCATTATGATTATTACCGGTGTGTGGGGTAAAGAAGGGATTCTCTTTTTCACCAGCCATGTTAATCTCAAGCTGTCATAGGCTGGGATTGTAAGGTGATTCTTCTTCGTATATGGGGTTGTTATGATATCCCCATAATAGTGGGTCTCCTAAACTCACTCTTCGTATACCAGACATCTCGAGTCTTTGACGAAGACTCATATATTTAAAAGGGTTCGAAATAATGCAAGGGAAATAGAAAAAAAAATAGGAAAATAGAATGGAAACTAACTATCTAAGAAAGAGAGTTTACAAAAGAAGTCCCATCGCGATAGTCAGTCTGTTGATGCGCACTTTTTCTAGGTTTCTCTTAGTCCCCGTTGAATCAGTGGCCCAATTCTGTCCAAGTGGACCCTAGTTATTGTGATCGCTAGCTGTAGATATTTAACGACGCTGCAACATGTCAATGATCGCGCTTTAGAGCGGGTGTGGGTTACTTCTTTACTAAATCCTCCACCTGCGAACGTCAGCAGCTATGGCTCTTCTTATAATTTAGATAGTTTAGTTTTCTTTTTCTTTCCCTGTTATTGCTGTAATTTTGATCGGTTTGGGTTTCCTAGTTCTATTGTGAGTTTAGTTGTGAATTTATTAGAGTGGCCTATTCTAATATTATAATTCTATTAGGAGTCTAATCAATTTTAGTTTTCTAATCTTATTAAAATTCTAATTAATTTAGTGTCATAATACTACTAAAAGTACAGTTAATATCAGTCTCCTAATTGTACTAGGAATGCAAACATGTTAATTCTGATAAAACTCTAATTAAATCAAGCATGCTGATTATACTAGAATTCTAATTAAAGCAAGTATTCCAGTCCTACTACAATTCTAGTTGAAATGGAGAACTAATTTGACTAGAACTCTAATTTAAACAATGAATTAATTTTATTAAAATCTAGTTAAAACAAATAAACTAATTTTATTAAATTCTAAATAAAACAATGAATTAACTATACTAAAATCTAATTAAAATAAATAAACTAATTTTATTAGAATTAGAATCAGAGCAATTATTCTAAGGATCTAATCAAAATAAAGCATGTAAATTAATCATACTAAAAATCTAAGAAAAGGTCATGGAACAAATTTTCTAATCCTATTTAAAGCAACAAAATAATTCTAAAAAAGGAGTTTTGGGCCCGCTATGCTAAGGAGGATTGGCCTCATTCCCGAGTACCCTCCGTAAGCTCCCTTGGGCAAATCGGGTGGCTGAGATTAAAGATAAATTAGATTTCGGATTATGATATTGGTATTTTTGGATTTTCAGAGTCAATTTCGGGATTATAATTGTGAATTAAATTTAGAAACTAGAGTTTTAGAAAACTGAATGAATATTTGGGATTTTAGAAGTATTGAATTAAGAAATTCAAACTAAAATTTAAAATTCTAGGACTGAATTCGAGTTCGAAATCAGAAAATCAAGTCGTATGATTAAGGACTGGTTCTAGAACCTAAGAACTAGAACTAGAGATTAATGATAGGGCTGGAGATTAAGATTTTAGAACAGAGTTGAGTCTACGGTAGGTGAATTAGACTGTCAGATTGAGGACTAGTTCTAGAAATGGAGAACTAGAACCAGATATTAAAAATTACGATCTAAAAAAAGGGTGCTACGGTCTAAAACTGAAAATTCAATATTAATAATTAAAACTAAGAGAAGTCCTAGGTCTAAGAACCAAAATTAAACTAAGGGGTCAAGGCTAAAGGTTAGATTTTTACCTAGGGCCGGGGCTGCGAAGAGAAATCTCGAAGATTCGAAGCTTGAATTTCAAACTCATGGCTATGTTCCCTTATTTGTTTGTTCTCGGAGTTCTCTGGTTTCGAAATCCCAAAAAAATCCGTTCTCTCAAAATTGCCAGCCTCTCTTGGGGCGAATTAGAAAAAAATCTTTAATAGGTTTTTCTCCAATTAAACGCCCTGCTTTAGGCGCTTAATTGGATTATGCGGTCGGGTCTCCCTAAGGTTAATCACTTTGGGCTCACACCCGACTCAAAGGAGCGTATCGCCGACTTGTTTAGAAGTTTCTAATTTAGCTATGTTATGACTAATTGCGTGCCAATTATGGGGTGCGCAATCTGATTAAGCATCACTTCAGAAACGCTTGATCGAGGAAGCTTGGGGGTCAAGGATTGTAAGACTAGGTCGGGCGTAGGCCGATTGCGCGCCGGTGGTGGGGCGCTCAATCCGATCGCACCTGCCATGTGGGGCGCATGATCGAGTCTCGAGGTGGTCTGGGAAAGGAAGTCTAGTTTGAAAGGGGGAATGATTGTACGTGTGTGGTTTGGCGTGCAATCAAATTGCGCGCGTGGTTTTAGGTGTGTAATTTGGGGTTGTCCGGGTCCGGGTCAAGTCAATAATGTCAGACTATTATTTCAGCCTGGATTTCGACTATATACTATTGTTTCATTATATAGTCTCTCTACGTCGAGATCTGAGACACAGATTTATTATTTCAGCCTGTGTTTAGCCATGTACTATTGTTTCAGTGCATGGTCCCCAAGTTAGGGTCATGGGGCCTGAGCCACAGAGCTATTGTTTCAGCCTGTGTCCAGCCATATACTATTGTCTCAATATATGGTCCTACATTAGGGTTATGAGGTCAAAGGTTGACTGAACAGATTTATATATTTCGAGAGTGCAAAATGGGGGTGTCTACAGGAATGTCCATCCCTTTGGATTGAATCGACCTTCTCCTTACCCTGGGTCATACATTTGACAGTGCGGCCATTTAATACATTATTCGTTGGGACCCGATTTGAGCTAACATGAGCGGCCCCGTCTGGAGTTGGGAAAGGACAGCATGGGTAGGGTAACCAAGGGATCATTCTTATTATCTTTCAACCCTTTCCCCCTTTCAAAAATATTACTCACAACGCCCAAGGTGGATTTTCGTCGTGCCCATTGTTTCCCTCTTTTTACCTGTAGCGCCCTCTCAGGTTTTCACTAGGTCCATGGGCTTGCATTTTTAGGTCGGCGCCCTTTCGAGTTTTCACATGGTCTGCACAAACTCGCTCTTTTTACTCGTAGCGCCCTTTCGGGATTTCACTACGTCCATCTTGCTTTGAGCTTGTATTTTTTATTTCTTTTTCTTTTTCTTTTTCTTTTCTATTTTATTTTATTTTTCCAAAGCCACAACATGGACGTCGATTCCGTCATAGCCAATCAGATGGGGTCGTTGTCCGTTAGCTTGGCTCGCGCTGACTCGATGGATACTTTAACTGCTCGCAGACCTTAAAGAGGACTTTCTCTTGGGTTGTATCATGGCCATGGGTAAGGTTAGGATTTTAAAGGTATTCTCGGGTAAAAGGGTTTCCTTGACTGGGTTCTAGCTGCCCTAACACAGTTATTCCTTGAGTGGTTTTAATTGTACATGCCCCACCTTTCCTTTTCTATTTTTTCTGTTCTCTTTTCTCTTTTCTGGCATCCTCTTTTTGGGATTTTGCTGTTTTGATTTTTTAGGATTTGATAGTAACTCCTTTTCTATTTTTTTGTTTGGTATATACACTTTCACATTTTTCTTTTGGGAGTGGTTAAGAAGGAAAGGCTCATGGCTCAAAACGTGTAGCAAAGGATATAATCGTTCAGGGATGCTTTTTGGCTATTTGGCTTTGAAATGATGGCCTCTTTTACTGGGTCCTTAAGCAGTCACGTATCCATTTATATTAATGCTTACCTTGCCGCGAAGACCCTAGGACTAGAACCGTCGGACATATCCAGCATTGATGGGCTCAAGAAAATGATCTCCGTTCATGGTGGCGAGGCGGATGGCGTATCCCGAGAGCACTTCCCGAATGACGTAAGGTCCTTCCCAGTTAGGCTTGAACTTCCCTCTTGGATCAGCGTGGAGGGATGGGAATATCTTCTTGAGTACCGTGTCTTACCTTTAGATCTTGACCGCGAACACGTTTGTTGTAAGCGCATGTGATTCGCCTTTGATGAACTTGGGTATGACACAAGGCCAAAAGCTTTTTCTCGTCCAACAAGTTCAATTTCTCAAAGTGGGATCTCTCTCTTTCAGCTTCAGATAGGCCTGATTCCATGAGGATGCAGAGTGAAGGTACTTAAACCTCTACTGACAGGACAACCTCAGTTTCATACACAAGGGAGAATGGTGTTGCCCCTGTAGCGGTACAGATCGACGTTCTGTAGGCCCTTAATGGAAATGACAACATCTCGCTCCAATCTTAGTAGGTGATGACCATTTTCTTGAGGATGCAGATGATATTTTTATTAGCAACCTCTACGATCCTATTGGTTTGTGGCAGATAAGGCGATGAGCGGTGGTGCTTGATTTTATATTGCTCACAAAAGGCCCTGAAGTGCTTGTTCTCAAAGTTTGCGCTGTTATCGGTGATGATGTCCTTGGGTACGCTAAATCGGCACACAATATTGCTTTCGAAGAATTTCTTAACATGCTAGGTTGGGATGTTTGTATATGATGCTGCCTCTACCCATTTGGTGAAGTATTCAATGGCAACGAGGATGAACCGATGTCAGTTTGAGGCTTTCAGATTAATCATTCCGACGACGTCGATGCCCCAGGTGGAGAAGGGCCATGGAGTTGTCATGCTGTGTAGATCGATGGCAGGAGCATGTACCAGACTGGAGTGTTCCTGGCACTTATAGCATTTCTTCATGTGTCTGCAACAATCAGATTCCATAGTAGTCAAAAAGTGTCCTTATCGTAGCATGTATATGACCATTGACATGGGTACCACATACTCTCTCATGAATCTCCTTCATGATGCTGACTGCTTTATCCTCAGTAAGGCATATGAGCAAAACATTATTGAAAGATCGCTTGTAAAGGCAGTCATCACAGATGACGTTGCTAGTCATCAGACGTTGAATGGTTCGTCGGTCCATCTTGGATGTGTACCTTAGGGTACGTACCTTAGGGATAGTATGAGTCTCGAGGAAATTTTTGATATCTAAGAACCATGGTGGTTCATCATCAGGCTTTAGGACATAAGAGAATGTGACGTCCTCGAACCATGCTATCAAGTCCTCGAGGTGCTGATGGTAGGGGATCAATTTCTCATTCTTCATCTTCTAATCTCCATTCATCTGACATATGATTAGCTGTGAATCGCCAAATACCCTGAGGTGAGTGACTTCAAGTCCAGTGCTGCCTACAGTCCTTTTGCAAAGGCTTCATATTCAGCCATGTTATTTGTGCATGAGAAGTTGAGCTTGATAGAAACTAGTACGTGCGACCCCTTCGGTAAAATCAAAATAGCGCCAACTCCCTGGCCATCGGCATTCGCTGTCGCGTCAAAATGCATTACCCAGGATTCCTCAGCTTCTTCTATATCATCCTCCATCATGAATAGGATGTCCACATCAGGGAATTCGGTTCTCAAAGGCTCATAATCTGGCAATGGATTGTCGGCAAGATGATCGGCGAGTGCTTGCCCTTTGATCGACTTTTGGGTGACATAGGTGATGTCAAATTCTGATAAGAGAAGCTATCAGTGTGCAGTTTGCCCAGTAAGAGCGGGCTTTTCAAACAGGTACTTCAACGGATCCATGCGTCCTAAAAGTAGAACGGCCTGAGATAGTAAGCAGTGGCGTAGCCTTTGTGTGGCCCATATGAGAGCCAGGTATGTTTTGTCTAGATGAGAATAACGTGTCTCGTAGTTAGTAAATTTCTTGCTCAGGTAGTAGATGACCCATTCCCTTCTTCCTGTCTCATCATGCTACCCTAGGACACATCCCATGGAGACTTTCTTCATGGAGAGATACATTAAGAGTGGTCTCCCTGGCTCAGGTGGTACTAAAACTGGAAGGTTGAGGAGGAAGCCCTTGATCTTGTCGAAAGCGGCCTGATAATCATTGTTCCATTCAATGGGAGAGTCCTTTCTTGGTAACTTGAAGATCGGCGTGCAGATCGGAGTGAGTTGTTCAATGAACCGACTAATATATTGTATCTTCCCCAAGAACCCTCTAACCTCTTTCTTGGTAGATGGCGGTGGCATTTCCATGATAACTTTCACCTTGACAAGGTCGACCTCGATACCTCTTTTGCTGACAATTAAGCCCAATAGTTCCCCTGACATGGCTCCGAATGCACATTTATGAGGATTTAGCCACAACCTATATCTGCTTAGCTTGTCAAATAGCTTTTGGAGATTTATCAGATGATCACTTCTCTCTGGTGACTTGGCGATCATGTCATCGACGTATACCTCAATTTCTTAGTGCATCATGTCATGAAATAGCACTGTCATGGCTCTCTGGTATGTCGCATCGGCATTTTTCAACCCGAACGACATAACCCTATAGCAGAAAGTTCCCTAGGGAGTGATGAACGTTGTCTTCTCTCGATCCGTCTTTTCCATCTTGATTTGATTGTATCTTGAGAATCCTTCCATTAATGAAAGCATCCCGTGCTTACCAGTGTTATCGACTAAGATGTCATTGTGTGGCAGAGGGAAGTCATCCTTCAGGCTCGCTCTGTTCAAGTTTCTGAAATCAATGCACATACGGATGTTAAGCAGTGAAAAATACCATTTTTCACCTCCTAACCTGACCTTTGATGGACCTTTGAGATGACTAATAATGTGTGTTGAGTGTATTTTGTGGATAAGCAATAAATTGCAGCCATAGTGCAGACATCCATCTAAGAATGCTAAAGAAAAGACCTACTGCCTCATCATGTGTTCATATAGCCCAAAAGCCAGTCAACCAAGTAATCCATAGAGCTTTAGAAGTGCATGAGAAGGTCATGGGCCCAACTAGGGATACATGGGACCAAGTGCAGTTGCAAGGAATGAAGATTGAACCCACCATGAGGCTACTAAGTGGTGAAAAAATGAAGAACAGCACACCAAAGATGTGTGCCAGCTGTGGAAGCACAAAGCAGAACATGTCAAGAGGTTCCATTAAGCTGTCGTGAGGTTCTTAAAGTACAGGCCTACCTGTCGAGAGGTACTGAAGTGGAAATGTGAAGATCTCGCGAGGTTCCAGTTACCTGATGAGAGATTGGAGGTATAGCAGTGGATCCTATTGAAGCCATACCTGGAGGTGCAGGGGAAGTCAAGAAGTCCTAGCTACAAGTCGAGAGGTTCAACTAAACCTAGCGAGCAGTGCAAGACAACCTGTCGACAACTTATCTAAAGCTATGCTCATCAGTGTGATGATGAACCAACTTGTCGAAAGGTTTAAAAATATTGTCGAGAGCTAAACTAAAGCAGTATAACAAGTTGACAGGTTTATTATAACCCCGTTGAGAGGATGAATGAAGAATTGGACAGAAGATGAGAAATGCTGTCAATCCTATCGACAAGTTCAAGAGAACCTAACGAGAACTCTCCAATCCTGTCGAAAGCCACATGATCCTGTTGAAATGAAGACCAAACAGACTAAGAACCTATCGGGAGGTTCTTTGAACCTCTCGACACTCGAATTGGAAACTTCCCAGTTCCTTTCACAGTAATTGCCAACTTCAGAATTCTATGCACACATTCCAAAGCACATCAGCAACCCCTGGGGGTATTTTTGGTACACAACTGGGCACCAATGGGAACTCTAACTGCCTCACATGTATTTACCAGTCATGAACCAATGGGAGAAGAGCTTCTAGAAGAGAAATCGGCCACATCAACATAACTAAATTATTCTCTTAAGCACTGATTGGCTAAAATGGATCTGAGGACAGAGAGGAAGAGTATAAAAACCTGAAGAATTTATAGAACTAGGATATAGAAATTAAGAGAACCAAAGCCAAATCCGATCTCCATTTTCCCTCCAAAAATCCCCTCTCTTCCTTGCTTCCCCTATTCTCTTCTCAGCCAATCATGGTTGGCTAAACCCCTTCAATAGCTAGGGTAAGGTTGAGAACTGTAAATTGAGAGTTTCAGAGGCTGTGTAGATGGATTGTAGTTGCACAGATTATAGATCTGAGCATAATAGGATTGTAAGTTGTGTTATTGCAATGTAATTATGGTTTTTAAAGGTGATTGTGATCTATATTTCACTTTTTCGTAATTGATTTCCTTGGATTAGATATTCTTATGGATGCTTGAGCTTATAGCCTGGCACCCACAACATCTATAATAGTTTACCTGTTCCAATCAAGATCCTAGAATTGGAACAATCTCTGGGATAATCTGTGGCCATTGAAATGGACAGTTCATAAACTTAGGATTGCTTCAATTCTTTGGTTGAGATTAGATTCTTATACCTCGCATCTGAGCTTGTATCCAGATGAAGGATTGCTACAAATCTATTCTATGCACTGCCTTTGATTCAATTGATTTTCAGTAAAGACCAAAATCCTTAGTTGCGGCTCTCCACCTTTAGATTTTAATCTTTTCTCCATTTTCCTTTAACTCTGTGTTTAATCAGATCTTGATCATTTCATTTTATTTTCGTAGTTCTTAGTAAAGTGGCAAATCTTAGAAACCTCTCCTCCTCGTTGTTTTGATTCAGTCTAAATTAGGATAGAGTGCTAGATCTATCATAGATTTGGAGATTTACCTCATTTCAAAATACATTTCCCTGTGGACCTACCCTGACTTACCTATTAAAACTTGTTGCAACAACCCTGGTTCTTGCAGGACTGCTTGCTTACCTTGACCCCATACCTCTGTAGTTTGTCATCTTATTTTGATGTTTTAACCCTTTAATAGTTGTAAGGTAAGCAAGTCAACAACGGACCTTTCTATCCTTCTTCGGTATCGAAACGATATTGGCTAACCATTGCGGGTATTTAGATACCATGAGAAATCCCACATCATACTGCTTGATGTCCTCGTCCTTGACTTTCAGCATCCACTCGGGTCGGAGTCATCTCAACTTCTGCTTGACGGGCTTGATATCCGGGTAGAGTGGTAACTTATACTTGACCAAATCGGTGTCCAAACTAGGCATGTCCTCGTACGACCATGCAAAGACGTCTTGATATGATCGAAGGAAATCGATCATGCTTTTCCTTTCCTCGGGAGACAGTGATGCTCCGATCTTGGTATTTCTTGGAACCTCCTCAATACCTAGATTGAGATCCTTGGTTTCTTAAAAAATAGGGGTAGGACCATGCTCAAAGTCGGCAAATCATTTTAGGAGTTCATTGGGAAGCTCCTTGGTAGGGATCTCCTCGTCCAGACTCGTGACTCCTACCTCTTCTTGTATTTCTACAAGAAAGGGGTCGACTTCACGTGGGACGGGATTCTTGATTACAGCATCCTTTTCTTTAAACTTTTTTAGAATTTTAAAAGACAATATTTTTGGGTTTTGTATTTTTTTCTATGTTTTGAGGATTTTTGTTTTCTTCGGAAATGGGCTCTTGGCAAAGTGAGTCCTTATATATACACGGTATTACTTGCCAAGGGCTCATCTCACTTTTGACAGGTTATTTTTTTTTGAGAAATCAGCGTAAAATTTCAGGCCACCTGCCGCTTCTAGAGTTTGGGGTATAGACCCCAAATTGCGTACCTGAGATGCCACTCCTTTACCTGTTCAGATTTGGATGGAGGGGCTAACTAATATGGCTCTTTAGAGTCAGCCTCCATCATGTCAATCATGGGATCGTCTGAGATTCTGTCCTTAAACATTAACATAGTCTTGTGATGGTTTACCACAGGGGAAGATTGTGCAGGTATGGAACGTCACTCCTCAAAGAGAGACAACGTGGCCAGGTCTATTTCCAGGCTAGGAGGGATGATCTGGGGATTGGTGGGGTGAACATGTGTCGCGGGTTTATGTGGGGTTAATAGGGTTACCCCATTCCGATCGATTTTCACAACCCCAGCGCTCACAAATGAATCTCTGATATGAGGCTTGGGAGAGGGCTTCTCCTCTAAGATGATTCCATGGGCTCTAACAGCTGTTGTGGCTCAGGCTTTCTCTTTGGCCTCTCAGACCTCTTCTTTTGTCGGCTTATAACCTAGCCCAAATTTGACCTTCTGTCTGCCTTTGGCAGTGACCGGTTCTCTCCTACCTTACAATCTAGGCCCTAGTCCTCTTCCTTTTTTATAGCCTCATTTATGGATCGTGGCCACTACTGCTTCCATTTCGCCTCTAATTTTTTGAATGATGCTTTCCGAGGGCTCTAGGACTATTGTTGACACCTCGTACTTAAAGCTATGGAGGTCGGTGTCATCAGCCGTATGTGGCACATCGAGTATTTTTGGGTTTTCAATGTTGTGGGTGCCCTTTTCCTTCTCATCATGTCCCTCACCTATGATGGTGATGACCTTCTGCCCGGACACGAATTTGAGCTTCTGATGCAGTGTTGATGGTATTGCTCCAACCTCTTGTAACCATGGACGCCCCAATAATAAATGGAATAAAGACTTGATATCCATTCCTTGCAATAATATGAAGAATGTCATTGGCCCAATCACCAGGTCAAGTTCTCCCATTATCTCCCTTCTCATGTTATCGAAACCTCTGACACTAGTTCCTACTCCAATTTTCATAGCCGTTCTCAGGGGACAAACATTAAGGGTCGACCCGTTATCAATTAATACTAAGGGGATTATCAAGTTCCCAAATTCCACAGTGATGTTGAGGGATTTTGAGTGGCCATTTCCCTCTTCCAGTATATCAGCATCAGAAAATGAATTGGCATTGGGAGCCATTACCTGTCCAATTATCTGCCCGACTTCATCTAGGCTCACCTGAAGAGATACATGCGTGTTCTTTAACGCTCCCATTAGGGCTTGAAAATGAAGTGGGGATGTCATCAATAAGTCCCAGACCATCATATGAGCTGGCATCCTTTTCAACTAGGTTTTTAGTATATCTTCTCTGCTTATTTTCTCAAATGGGTTCACTGCACTATCTTTCTTCCCCTCTGGTTGGGCTTGTGCTACTGCTGGTGCCTCTGACTACTTAGAGATCCTCCCAGATCTAGTAACAAAGTCCACTGCCTCTTCTCTACTGCTGTCGGCATTGATGTTCGTCTGTTCATAGCTGAGCGGGACCTGATGAGGATTGTAAGTTGGTCCCAAAATCTGGAATGGAGTGGTTGCCGGTATCTGATGAACTTATACTGATGGCTCAGGAAGGGTGGGTAAAACCTAGTTCACCTTGGTGATGTAGGAGCGAGTGGCGAAAGTGAGCCAACAGGGGGTGATGAGGTTTGCAGGTGGTTGCATCGGGGGTGATGGGGTAGGGGTGGACCACTGATAATTGATAGGTGGTGGTGGGATCTGGGGGACATGATGGGCTATTGGGTAATTGGTGGGGGTGGTCGAATATGGTTGGTAAGCATTAAGTTGTACATATTTGATGGGAGTGGGTAATGGGAAGTAAGCCCTAAGATCTAAGGGTTCAGCTTGGGGTGCAGGGTTAGGAAAATAATCAGATAAATTTAAGGGTTCAATCACCCCAATACTTCTCTCTTGATGGTTTCTCTGCAAAGGCATCACAAAATTTTCTTGGTCACTGATGTAATCTAACGGGTCAAATTCAAATTCTCCATCGTCTTCTTCCTCTATCATCCTAATGGTGGGTGTCGGACCTACTCCGTCGGTAGGGTGTGGGGGTAACGAGACCTGACGAATATTCACTTGCTGGTTCACATGGGAAGGTGCAGGTGGATTGATCTTCCCGACCTTGATTAAATCTTGTATCACATGCTTCAATCGAAAGCAGTGATCGGTTGGGTGACCCAGACCCTGATAAAAATTACAGTGAGTGTTGGGGGGTCATAATTCCTGGGGATGAGATTTGGAGGAGGTCGTGATTGAAGGACTGTAACTAATCCTTATTCTATTAATAAAGGTAAAAGTATATTCAAAGATTGCCCTATGGGCATAAAAACTTTATCATAGCAGGCCCTTCTTTGCTCTGTAGTCATCTGCTCTCCCTGCCCATTCCCGGCTCTTTGCATCGGCTCAGTTCTGACTGGAGCTGGCTGGGCCGCTTTGAATTGGAATGGAGTTATATTAGTGTTGGGCCGAGTGTTGGAAATATTTTGCATATTTGCCCCTACTCTTTTCTCATTCCTCTACTTCAAAAACCTTCTGACTCTGCTGGCTCCACCGGGTACGTTCTTGCTTAGACGCCCTTCCCTGATGACATCTTTGCAACGGTTAGCGTTCCTCACCAAATCAGCAAAGCTGGATTGCTGTTGGTACATGAGAAAGTCTGAGATCACTGGCAGGGTATTGACTAAAATCATCTCAATTTGTTCATCATTAGGTATTCTATTTCTCACTTGCACTGCCAGTGCTCTCCAACGAGCTAAATAATCACTAAAAGTTTCATTCGGGTTTTGCTTTAATCGGGCCAACTCTGACTTGTGCGGTTCAATGTCTATATTGTAAACATACTGCTCATGAAACAAGTGCATCAAGTCTTTCCAAGTCTTTATCATAGATGCTTCTAAGGACGTGAACCATCTCAAGGCCGGTCCAGTTAAACTCTTCTAAAAGACCTTTATTAGCAGTCTTTCGTCCCCCCATACTGGAACATGTCCCCACAATAGGACTTGAGGTGTGCAATGGGATTGCCAGTGCCGTTGTATTTATCGAAAATTGGCATTTTGAATTTTGGGGGTAGGGGAACCTCAGCGAACAAGCACAAGTTCGAAAAATCAGTGGCATGGATTTCAGCTCCACCCATTTTCAATAGTTGCTTCTAAATTTTATCTAGCTGATCTTTCAACTGCTCTAATTCTTTAGACATGGGGACCATCTTCTCACCACCAGGTCTTGCTTCACTCTATGCTACTTGGGGGTTGACGATCATGGGTGGAGGATTAATGTTGGGTAACGCCCCGGCATTAGCCCCACTATTCTTAATCTCGTCCTCTTCAAACTGCTGGTCTACATATGGTGCAGTGAGGGCGGGATTCTCCTGTTGGTGTTGTATGGACTGAATGGGAGTTGGATGAGACCATTGAATGTGAGGGAAATTTTGCTGGGTGATGGGGTGAGTGGAAGTTAAGTTTTGGGCCTGATGGGGTCATTGGGCATGGGGAAAAGCTTGAAGAGGGCTTTGAAGTGTAGGGACATGGGTAAATTGGGGTTGATGCAGGGCATGGATTTGAGCTGGGTATGAGGGTTGTGGGTAATTGAAATTTTGGAGCACTTGTAAAGGGTATGAGTGTGAGGCTTCAAGGTTTGGGCCTTGTTGGGCTTGGGGTTAGGGAAAAGAGCTTTGATGGGTTTGGGCTATGAGGCCTCGGGAAGGTTGGGCCATAAAACTTTGGGAGGGTTGGGCCATGAGGCTTTGGGCAAGTTGGGTCTGGCCAATTGGGCCTTGGTGAGTTTGGCCCAGTGGGCTTTGATGGGTCTGGCCCATTGGGCCTTGAAGGGTCTAACCTATTAGGCCTTGGGATATATGGGTCATGGGCCACTAATGGGTCGATGTGACGGGGGTTTGGGCCATTGGGCATTGGAGGTTTTGGGTAATGGGGGTTTGGATGGTATGAATGATGGAGGGTTGATGGGGATCATGGGAGAATGGAGCATGGAGGCTTGGTAGGGCATGGGATAGATTTAGGGATGTGGGGTGTGGGTGAGAGGAGATGTCTTGAGAGGCTTTCCATCTAGTGTAGGCCTGGACCATCTCCTCCATCATGACCATTGGAGAGTGATTGGATGGAGATGGTGCATTTGAGGGATGGTGGGATGTGGATGGGATGGAAGTGGTGGGGAAATTGGACATGGCCCCGATAAAATTGGGCATGACCTAGGTAAATGGTGGGACATTGGGTGGGTTGGAAACATTAGGTGGGACATTGGTGAATGTGTGTGGATTGGGTATATATTGGGATGATGAGGGATGGGGGATGGATGTGGGGTATGAGAGAGAAAAGCTGGTCATGGCCCCGATAAAAATGGGCATGACCTAGGTAGATGGAGGGATGTATAGAGGATTGGTAAAGTCGGATACGGCATGGGTAGATGCGGATGGATTGGGTATGCATCGGGTGGATGAGAAATAGGGTATATTGGTGAAGGTGGAGGATTGGGCCGGGTTTTGAATGGGTGTGAATGGAAGGTGAGATGGATGGGGAATGGCCATGGACGGGGGAATGGGCATAGCTTGGGAGAGTGATGTGAAATGGGGGGTTGGATTTTGGGCATTTTGGGAGGTGGTAGATGGGAAAATGGGGGTGCCAAATGGGCCGGTAACGGTGAAGGAGGATTGGGTGAGGGGAATGGTCGTGAACATCTCCTCTGCATGGGAGTGAGTCGAGGAATGTGGTGGGGATGAGTTGGGATCGGCATATGCCGGATCCTCTGCCCAAAACATGGCTTGGTATCGGGTAGGGTATGGGTGCCTCGGATGGGGCCCATAAAGCTTCCTTCTTCTTTCTCTACGGGACATTGGAGGAAAAGATGATGTCGTTGTGTCGACACCACAAATCTCTATTTTGGGGTTTTTGAATTATTTATTTTTTGAATTTTTTTTGAAAATGGAATGATTAAAGATTCGAAGGCCTTTGAATTCATGTCTCCGGTGGCTTTCGTACCCTAAACAGGTCCTGCGGTAAAGACTCCTACGGGCTTTGGAAGAATCAAAGGGATCTATTGAAGGCATGAAAATAGATGCAAACAATTTGATCCCCCGAAACGGATAAAAAAGAAGTCACCTTCCTTTGACCGACGGGGGCGTATTGGGTGTCAAAAATTACGGGGCCTAAACAGAGGCACTAAAAATACTAATCGGGGAATCCGGGAGAGTGGAACAGGCCACAGAGTCGAGCTGCACTGTCCGGTGCGAACAAATCACACTGGGCACTTGAATTACCTGTGCCAAGCCAAACTTAGGCCAAATTATGCTTGGCGCAACTATTACATGTGCTAATGCAATTTTGGAGATTCCAAGCATGGTGCATGCAATAGATGCGCCAGGTATAAAGTGTGAGGGAAATTGCTTTGACAGTAGAACAGCAGCCCGGATTTTGGTCTTTTCTGTTGGTTTTCTAGAAGCAATGTTTCCGGGGACTGGTCTCTTAATTATATCGGGTCTCTCCTCACCAATCCTAAGGGATACAAGGCCGGTGCGGGTCTACTAATGCTCACTTTCCACAGGTTTTAGGCTAAGTAACGAGAAGGTTACCCACCCGATATACATCCAGCACAAGCACTTTCTCAGGTACTAGGTGGGCTGGAACTTTTTAGGATCATCACCACTAGGGGCTGTCACCGTACTAAGAACCGGGAGATTGAATGCGTGTTTAGAAAAACCCAACCCGTAAAAATCTACCCCGTAAAAATTGATTAAGTCCCTCTTGTTGGTTCAATTTTAATTTTTTGATTTTATGGGAGTTTCCTTAAGTTCAAAGACCGGGGGTGATGATCCCATGCCGCCTCTACGGGCCGGCATCCACCATTGGAATATATTTGTGGAAATGTAAATGCGCACGTAGGCCCACCAAATGGCTAAGGCACCTTAAATGACATAAAAGTAAAGAAATTAAATGACAAAGTGCAAGTAGGCCTGCCAAACGGCTAAGGCATGTAAATGATAGAAATGAAAAGAAAATCAAATGCGGTGCGCAAGTAGGCCCGCCAATCGGCTAAGGCACGTAAATGACATAAAAGTAGGGGTGAGTAAAATGACGTAATCATAGGGGTGAGTAAAAAAGCAGTAAAAAATACCAAAAATGGTTAGTAAAATTAAATAAAATAGGCCAAAATTTAAGGGGAAGCTCTACTAGCTACTCCCCAGCAGAGTCGCCATTTGTGCAACCATGGGAAACTTGACCATCTCCTCGCTACGATGTGAACTCGTATGAAAAATATAGATTCGCCACCCAGAGATTTTGGTGTCTCGAGAAACCTAAATCAATATTAAATGCACCGAAGTGCCAAATATGACTTTGAATCACGGGACTGTGCCAAAGGCTCTTGGGTAGGGGTTTCGGTTATTGATCGGGAAAGTGTTAGGCACCCGATCAACCCGCTTAACACGGTCTCTATTTATGGCTAGAATAAAAATAAAATAAAAGAGCAAAAAGCTCTCCCTCTTGCCCTTAGGGCACTAAAATCCTATTTGTGTCCCTTCGTTCTTGTTGAAAATAAAGCGGCATAACGACACAAACGCAAGAATAGAAGAAGAACTGAGAAGGTAGAGGAATAGAGGGGAGGGTCGGAGCTCTCGAGCCATTGTTACACCACCATGAAACCTTGCGTATGCTTGCTTCGGTGAGCTTCCGATAGCTTGGATGGTGGAATGAAGGGTTCTAACTCCTAAGGCTTGCTAGCTAAGGGGTAGAGGAAGGAGGCTAGAGGATCACTCTCACCTAACCTATGGGAATTTTGATGAAAGAGGGGGTCTCAAGGGGAAGTTTGAGTTCTAGAATTTGTATGGAGGATGGTGCACCAAAGGGGGAAAGGGCGCTCTTTCTCTTTTTTCTCTCTTTGGAAAATTTACAAGCCCTTATGAAGGGAGGCAGGCCTCTCTATTTATAGGAAAAGGAGAGGTTAAGAGGGCGTTTAGAGGTTAAGTGGGTTTAGGAATTAGGTAATCTAGCCATCTAAGGTTTTCTAGGGTTTTTAGAGCCTTGAAAAGTGTGAAGACTAGCTCCAATGGTCGATGATAGGTTAGTGTTTCAAACACTTAAGGGTTGCACATAGAATAGGAAAGGGTGCAACAGAACAAGTGAAACACACCCAGGGGATCAAGATGGTCAACAAGTCAAATCCCAATCTCAAAATTCAAGGTAAAAAGCTAGGGTTACTGTAGCTAAGCCTAGCGCAACTAATGGTTGCGCCAAACTTTGGTACAGTAAAACAGTGCAAAAGATGGGTTTGGGAAGTAGACTGCCCGTGGGGGGGGACCACCTGTAGTTGGCGCAACTAATAGTTGCGCCAAGCCATTTTCTAGGGGCAAATGGCTTGGCACATCTATTAGATGTGCCAAGTATGCCTGGGTGCTCGCGAAGCTCTCGCGACCTCTTAAGGGTTGGACATAGAATAGGAAAGGGTGCAACAAAACAATTAAAACACACCCAGGGGATCAAGATGGTCAACTAGTCAAATCTCAATCTCAAAATTCAAGGCAACAAACTAGGGTTATTGTAGCTAAGCCTGGAGCAACTAATAGTTGCACCAAGCTTAGGTACAGTAAAACAGTGCCAAAGATGGGTTTGGGAAGTAGACTGCTCGTGGGCGAGACCACCTGTAGTTGGCGCAACTAATAGTTGCGCCAAGCCATTTTCTAGGGGAAAATGGCTTGGCACATCTATTAGATGCGCCGAGTATGCCTGGGTGCTCGCGAAGCTCTCGCGAGGTTCAATGCATGCCTTGCGAGGTTCATTTGATGCTTACTTTCAAGTCTGAATTTTGAATTGTCGTAACTTTTAATGTACAACTCTGATTGAGGTGATTCTTGGCTCGTTGGAAAGCTGCAGACTTCTACTTTTTAATGGTATATGATTTGATCATAGTAGAAGATCTCAGATAGTCCCAATACACCACTCTTTGATCATTGCTCGGGAAGGTTAGGTTTATGTTGGGAATGGTTTCTAAAGGTCTGGATTAGTTTCTAAAGGTTCGTGATAAGTTCGAAGGGATCCGGGGTAGGCTCAAAGGGTTTAGGATGGTTCCTAAGGTTTCGAGAAGGTTCCTAAAGGTTTGATAGATGCCATCGGAGCCTCAGAAGTGCACCCCTCTCGAAGTGTGTTTTGATTGGGCCTTGGGCAAAATTTGGGTGTCTACAAGCACCTTATTATGTGAGCTACTAGTTTACTTGAATGTTATTTGACCAGAATACAGGTACATTAATTAAAATTATTTTTCCCTAAAAAAATTGAGATATAAAAGTGGTATAAAGGGGTTATATTTGACATCAATAAGCATAGTGCATTCTTCTAAGAACATATCTAAGCCTGAAAAAAATTGAGTGGGTACTCAATTAGGTTAGTTGAGATTTTCAAACATATCGAAGTCTGATAAAAAAATGACACTTGATCACAACATTATATATATATATATATGTAATATCCCAAAAAATATATGATCTGAATTCAGTCACCTCGATTTACGTGCCTGAAAAGTCATATGTTGACATCAAAGGTTTTGGAGTAATTAATTGAAAAGAATTATTTTGTGAAAAGTTGACTTAGAATGTCTTTCGGGCCATCGGTTAGAAATTCATACGCTTAGCTATGTGCTTGTGTTCAACACCGTAGTCGGACTTAAAACAAGTGGATAGAATTTGTAAAGTAAATATCTTGATATTTTGGGAAAATATCAAGATATTTTGGTGGTTTATTTTAGTTATAAAGAGAGAAGAGTGAAGAGGAAGTTTCACTCACCTTCCTCTCGTGAGAACCAGGCCTCAAGCTTTTGCTAACTTCCATTTCTTTCTCCGCATTGATTGCTTAAAATTTTGATCACCTCGCGATCTTGATCATAGAAAAGCCTTGTAACCCGCCACTGATTGGATTGAAGGTATTGAGGGAGAGTAGAGCCAATCGTGAGTGAATCCACCACTGAATGGATTGAAGGTATTAAGGGAGAGTGGAGCCAATTGTGTGTCTGAAGGTGAGGCTCTGTGTATGCCAATATGGAGCTTGGCTGGGGATCTGCCGGCTTGAGCTTTCATTAGATTCTATCCGGTGCTACGTACTTGGATCATCGGAAACCGCGAGAGTCAACCTTAAGAGGTAGGCTTTTAAATTCGTCTTGTTGGTTATATTTATCTAAATTAGGTAAGTTAATATGTGAAATGTAAATAGATGACAGTTTGGTTTTGGAGGAATTCAAGTTGTGAATGAAAATTGAAAAACAACAGAAATATGAAGAATTCGAACATTCGAATCCAAATTCAAAGTTCGAAATCTAAACCGAACATTCAAAAAATGGAATCGAAGTTTGATTTTGGCTCTGTTCTGACAGGTTCAACTTCTGGGGAATTCGAACATTTGAATCCAAATTCAAAGTTCGAAATCAAAATTGAACATTCAAAAAATGGAATCAAAGTTCGATTTTGGCTTTGTTTTGACAGGTTCAATTTCTGGGGAAATCGAACATTCGATTTAAAAATCGAAGTTCGAATTCAAAATCGAACATTCGAAAATTGGAGAAGAACTGTGGGAACTTTTGTTTGATGCTTTTAGACATTATTAACACTTGTGTGATATTAATTACATATAGGGTAAGTGAGGGAAAAACCTTGATGAGAACTGTTGGATTAGATTTGATCGGATCCGAGTCTAAGGTAGGGAAACCTCAATTTCAATTACATTTTTCAAAAGAGTATGTCTTTGTTTTCCGAACTCATCTGAAATTTGTTTCTGAACATATCTTGAACTCCAAATTGGATATAAATCTCTCTTGAACATAAATTTGCATGAATTATAAACTATGATTTCCGATTACTCTTGAATATGAATGTGAACCCGCATTTGAGATATGAATAGAAATCTACTTCTAAATTATGAATTTGAATCTGCATTTGAAATACGTATTAGAATCTACATTTGATTTATGGCTCCCGTGAACAAATCCCAACCGACGCAGCAGGATATACGTGACCGGCACTGCAGGATATCCGTGAGTTTGACTTTGAACCTATTTTATTGAGTATCTGTATGACACAAGTACCCTCATAACGCAGGGGCTTGTTACACTTTACCTGAAAATGGGTTCATTGAACAAAGATGGTTAGTTAGGGGCTCCCATCGGTTTTATTCCTGCTCTCATGATATAGTAATGTGAGAAGAACTTTAAGTTAAGGTTTAAGTCAATTAAAAAAAGAGCATGCATCAGAATCCGAAAACCTTATGAACATTAGAGTCACTTGATTTTCCACTTATTACACTACCTTTGATCATTTAGAATTGGAACTTAGGAAAGGAATATATGTTTTGAAAACCATATCTAATTCAATTTCAGTCTTTGAAAATCATATTTTTCTGACAAATGTGATAAATTGAGTTTATTCTACTGAGCTTAGATGTTAGCTCACCCCGACTATACATCACAGGTGTAGAGACTCATGCTCAGGGTTACGAGAGTGATCCGGATTACGAGCTAGAGGAGGAGCCAAAAATCCCTCTTGATGAGTTCTTTCCATTGGTTTAGATTTGTGTTTTGGGTATATTCTTTTTGTGATTTTGAGTTGGACACCGTTTGAATTATGGGCCCGAGGCCATGTTTTGCAGTTCCTTATATCATTTTGAGGAACTATTATTAGGAACCATTGTTTAGGTGTTGGATTGGCCAACACTGGTGGTTTTTCTTAGTTCCTTTTTGAGATATGACAGTGTGAGATCTCTTCTGGATATCATTGTTTAGACTTAGAATTATGTATGTATTATTATGTTCTTCAATGGAGCTCCTTTGTACTCTGATATCTGACTGATATGTCCGGCATATCGATTTATCGATAGGTTGGCGAACCGACCTTCCTAGAATTTCAGATACCGAAAAGTCGGGTCGTCACAGTTGGTATCAGAGATTAAGGACCGAGCAGTTGATTAATTGAATTGGTTGATGTTTTAGGTTTGTACGGGCTTTAAACTGCAAGTACTGAACCTTAAAGTGGCCTCAAATTCCTCAAATTTTAAAATTTTCAATGATTGACAGTTTCTGTCAAAATCGATGTTCGAAATTAAAAATCGAACGTTCGATTTTAGAAATCGAACGGTCGAAATAAAAATCGAAGCTCGAAATTGGCAGGCACCTGAGAAACTTTGGGCCAAAACCGAACGTTCAAAAATTACATTGACGTTCAAATTTAAAATCATTGGTTGAAAATAAAATTGATGTTCGAATTTATCGATTTAAGTTTAGTTGGGGGTTTATTTTCCCATTCGCACGCCTTCTTTGAGCAGAGCTTAGGGTTTTTCTTTCCGTTTTGTGCGAAGTCAAGGTGTTACGACCCAGATTCGCAAAGGGTTTCTATTTTTGCTTGCAAGAACTTGATTTAGACACTTAAAAAGGTAAACCCTATGTTCTTAGTAAATTTGTTCTTTCAATTTCTGAATTTTCTTTGAGTTTATCTATGGGACCTAAGAAGCAATCGGCTTCCAAGATCCCTACATCGAAATGGCCTGCATCCAAGGCGGGTTCTTCTAGCCAACCACCCCCACCAACACCACAGCCAATACCACCTCCTCCATCACCTCGTGAACAACCCAATGAGTGGTGGAGTGCAAAAGGTTTTGATGATGAGTGGACCTTTGATCCTGAGCTATTCGACCAATAACCAACCACACAGTGGGCATATGATTATTTGGAGAGGGCTTAGTTGAAAACCCTACGTCAACCTTTTCACACCCATGTTTACCCTCGGTTGGTATGACTGTTTTACCAACACATGCGTAGGGGTGATGGGAAGAATATTTACACCTCAATAGATGGACGAGATTATACTATTGATCTCAATGATATCTTTTAGGCGATGGCTTGTCCCACCAAGCATTCCAAGCATTCTCCAACCATGGGTTTTGTTGCACCAAACCCCAAACCTGTAGCAGTTCATGATGTCGTGGCAAGGATGACACACGGCCTACATGGGTCAGGGAAATCGATAAGCTGAGCACATTTGCCGGACACAATGTGGATGCTTGATGTTATTTTTAAGAGTAGTCTCTACTCGTTTGCGCATAAATCAGAAAGGTGGGGCATCATCCAACAAGCTCTATATTCCGCGTTTCAAGAGAAATGTTTCAATGCCTGGAGGTTGTATTCAAGGGCGTAATAGCAGCTTGAGAGAAAATGGGAAAGAAAATAAAAGCCCCTACCAAAGAGATCCCATATGCCTGATTGATATCTCTTATGATCAAGGATTACAATGGCGGGGCTGAATATGAGATTCCAAATGATGAACCCAAGTCCACCACAGCTATTAAGACATATACACTATCTGCTTTGGTTAGGAACTACAAACAATTATTCAAAGCTCCTCAAGAGGCGGTTGCACATGAAGCCGTTGATCAACCAGCTGCTGAACAAGCTGCACCGAAGCCACAACAGCCACCACCATTTCATATGCCACCACCTGTCTAGCCACAGGCCCCACATGCCGATGTTCTCACCTTATCAGAGTTCACCAGGCAGATTACTATGATGAGCCAGTAGGTGAGCCAGCAGATTCATACATTGACTCAGCACACAAGCTCGATGAGCAGAGAGTTAGAGTTCCATGGGGGGGTACTGACATACTTGATGCATCATACATATCCTACTGATTATGCTACTTACTTGGCTGATATCCATGTCTCCACGACTTGTGCTTCTACTTTTGAAGCTGGGGACACTGCAGACCAGGATATTGAGGATGACGATGAGGATGATCAAGCGGAGACTGATCAGGAGGCTGAATCCGATGAGGGTGAGGAGGATTAGTGAAGCTACAGTGGATTCTGGATGTTCTTTTTGGGATTAAAATTTTTAGGGGTTGTACCTATTTACATGTTGATGAATTATTGTAACCTGGTGGTTCTACTTCTTTCGCTTACTTCATATAATTAACTGTTCTGCTTCATTTTGTCTGTTAGTTTTGATCCCTGGATAAATATTATGTTTTGGGTTTTGCCTTTGTTATATAAATATGTTCAATAATGCTTGTAGTGACTTTACATTCTGCGAGTTATCTGTTTTCACCACAATTTTGTGATTAGATCCATTTTTCCAATCACTGCCTGATTAGTTTAGGTTCCGCATATATGTGTCTCGTAATCTGCCAATGTAAATTGATTCCATACTAGACTGTTTAACTTGAGTCACGGTGGGGTATGTTTCCCGGCACGTGACACTTGGGGTGTAGGCATCCATGTACGGATGCAATCCTCTATGGTAGTATGGGATGCCACACACAATACATCCAGGTTACTACGGATCTCGTCCCTTGACTCGCGTGCTTTGTGAAGCCTATCATACTGTGACCCATTTTCCTTACACCTATAATAATTTTGACTATGCTATGTTAAGAACTTTTTTTAGGATGAGGTTACCCGTAGACCTGACCTGTACCTGTTAGCATTTTCGAGGACGAATATTTCTAAGGAGAGGAGAATGTAATATCCCAAAAAATTTATGAAACTGAATCTAGTCACCTCGATATACATGCCCGAAAAGTCATATGTTGACATCAAAGGTTTTGGAATAATTAATTGAAAAGAATTATTTTGTGAAAAGTTGACTTAGAATGTCTTTCAGGCCATCGGTTAGAAATTCATACGCTGAGCTATGTGTGTGTGCTCAACACTCTAGTACGACTTAAAACAAGTGGATAGAATTTGTAAAGTAAATATCTTGATACTTTGGGAAAATATCAAGATATTTTGGTGGTTTATTTTAATTATAAAGAGAGAAGAGTGAAGAGGAAGTTTCACTCCTCTTCCTCCGTGAGAACCAGGCCTCAAGCTTTTGCTAACTTCCATTTCATTCCCCGCATTGATTGCTAAAAATTTCGATCACCTCGTGATCTTGTTCGTAGAAAAGCCTTATAATTCGCCACTGATTGGATTGAAGGTATTAAGGGAGAGTAGGGCCAATCGCGTGTGAATCCACATATCTGAAGGTGACTCTCTGTATATGCAAATATGGAGCTTAGCTAGGTATCTACCGGCTTGAGGTTTCGTTAGATTCTATCCGGTGCTACATACTTGGATCATCGAAAACCAAGGGAGTCAACCTTAAGAGGTAGGCTCTTAAATTCGTCTTGTTGGTTATATTTATCTACATTAGGTAAGTTAATATGTGAAATTTAAATAGATGACAGTTTGGTTTTGGAGGAATTCAAGTTGTGAATGAAAATTGAAAAACAGCAGAAATATGAAGAATTTGAACATTCGAATCAAAATTCGAAGTTCAAAATCCAATTGAACATTCAAAAAATAGAATCGAAGTTTGATTTTTGCTCTGTTCTAACAGGTTCAATTTCTAGGGAATTCGAACATTCGAATCCAAATTCAAAGTTCGAAATCAAAATTGAACATTAAAAAAATGGAATCGAAATTCGATTTTGGCTCTGTTTAAACAGGTTCAATTTCTAGGGAAATCGAACATTTGATTTGAAACTCAAAGTTCGAATTCAAAATCGAACATTCCAAAAATGGAATCGAAGTTCGATTTTGCCCTGTTTCTGGTTTTTTTTAATTCTATTGGAGAAGAACTATGGGAACTTTTGTTTAATGTTTTTAGACATTATTAGCACTTGTGTGGTGTTAATTACATATAGGTTAAGTGAGGGAAAAGCCTTGGTGAGAACTGTTAGATTAGATTTGATCGAATCCGAGTCTAAGGTAGGGAAACCTCAATTTCAATTACATTTTTCAAAAGAGTATGTCTTTGTTTTCTGAACTCATCTGAATTTGTTTCCAAATATAATTGAACTCCAAATTGGATATAAATCTATCTGTAACATAAATTTGCATGAATTATAAACTATGAATTCTGAATACTCTTGAATATGAATGTAAACCTGACTTGGTTGTTATTGTGTATTATAATTATATTAAATTCAAGTCTTAAACTATTACAAGCATACAATGGAAATTATAGTACTAGGATAGGATCGTTCCCACGAGGAAGTTCATTATCTTATTAATTCCTATTTCTATCTTCTATCTAAATCCCTATCTTAAAAACTCCTATTTATCTTTAAGATTTTCTAATCTACTTAGAAAAATATGAATAAAAGAATGATTTTCTAAACTAAAGTGCATAAAAATAAATCCTAATTTTCCTTCTTCAGATTATGGTCGTCAATCTCAATCTTCAGCTTTCGAATATTTATGAAAATAAATAGTACCGTTATACCATATTTTTAGTCTCTTAGCATTGGTTGTCAATCAAGTCGAAGATCCTATCAACCCAGATTTAATCTAATCAATAATCAACCAGAAATTTGGGGGTCAATCAAACTCTAGCAAACTGAAGATGGAAAAGTAAAAATCATTACACTAATCTGCAAATTCTTACCTGAGTCGTCAATTCAAATTAAAACTTAGAGATGTTTACAAAGCAAAGAAAATATAATCTAGAAAGCAAAGTTAAATATATCCTTCACCCCTCAGCTGCAATCGTCAATTGCTCCTGAGAAATTACAGATATCTATCTAATCTTCAGCACTCAATTGTAGTCATCAATTGTTCTTGAGAAAACTCTGATATCTAATCTACTCTAACTAGTACACACTACTGATCGGAAGAAAATCCAACCTCAGGCATCAATTGATGCTAAAATTCTTCGATGATTATTCCTATGTCGAGCCCTCTTATTTATAGATCATAAGGGGTCGGTTTACAGAGATCTAATTCTAATAAAAGAAACTACTAAAAATAAAAGTATCCTAATATAACTCTAATTACTAATTTCATCTTTCCTTGCTTCCTTTAGTTGATGCGCTTTTAGAGTGTTCTTTATCAAGCAGCTGCAGAGTCCTTCGGATTAGATCTTTATCAATCTTCTCAAATCCGTAGTTCATCAGGCTTCTAATTACAGGAGTCTTCTAATTCTGGATTTGGCGGTAATAATTCTCACGTGATCAGCAACAACAACAATAGTAGGAAAGCTTCTATTCTTAGGAAATTATAAATAGAGATTTCTTCTTTCATAGCTTCTTTTCTGGAAAATCGTAAATCATGATTTTCTATAGTAGGCTTCCTCATAGTTGGTGATCATCTGAATTATGCTTTATCACTTTTTTCTTTTTTTCTCTTTTGAAAAATCGTAAATTATAATTTTCTAACTTTCATTATTGGCAAATTGTTTTTTTCGCTCAATCATTTTTCTTATTGCTTTATGAGTTCATTTTGATAAAGATTAACATTTAGGTTCTGATTTACTGCTTATCTTTAATTTCTGCACATCAGTAACTCGTTAGTAGCAAACTATGGTCTAGCATCACTAAGTGAAGGGTGATAAATGGTAAATTATGTGATTGATCACAACCCCAAACTTAAGTTTTGCTAGTCCCAAGCAAACAAGGAAACATGAAATATTTAAAACTATGAATTTAAATGCCACTTTCATAGAAATTACCTATAAACTTCAAATATTTTTGGATTTTTCAAAACTAAAAATTCAAAATATAAAATAAATTTTTATTTTTTTACTTTTTATATTACTAATTAGTCAGTTAGTCATTATATGTTCATTATTTTAAAATATTGCAAATCTTTTATCCTTAGCTTCCCATCATCGCAATCATCCTTGATCAGAACTCAATAATTTCAATTCTTGTATAGCGTGAAGTGTGTGCATATCAGTGAAAAATTTATTCAGCATAGATTTTTCTAAATTGCAGTTTTTAGAAAATATTTTTATCCAAACTCTCACTTATTGGCATACTCTAAACAATAATTAAAATTTTGGATTCTCATAATATGATATGTTCTTGAAATTCGAAGGACAATCAACTAAAAAGATAAATCTCATGGAAGGGATAATCAATTCTTTTCATATAATTTCTTTATTTATTCATATTATCTATTTCATATATCTCTACTAGACTCATATTTTTACAAATCGTAAATCACAAAGGTCTTTCCTTCGGCTTGTAATAGGGCTTTGAGTTTTCAAAAGGTTTCAAGAAAAAGGTAAAGAGGATTCAAAATTATTTTCAAGAACTTAGCTCTTCCTTCTCTTCTTCTATTTTTCAGCTTTAGTAAGTATCCTTATTTTGGATGACTTCCCATTTCTTTTTATTTTGTAAATCCCATTTTTTTTCTTTTCAGTTTGGAAGCTTTTTGCTTCTCTTTTCACAAAATCATTTTTTTTTTTTTTTTCGGATTTTTCTTTTTTTTTTTTCTTCACCCATATTTTCATGCATTTATATTCCTTTTTCAGTTATACCCTTTTCAACAGATCCCTTAGCTATTAACTCATACTCCTTTCACTCCCTTTTCTTCCCTTCTTTTACATTCTAAACTCTCAGAAATTATAAGGGCTAAGGATAAAAAGTTGTTTTGGGTAGTACATATGGTTAAGAGTTTATAAAATTCTGGTACAAAGAAATTTAGTCTTTAGGCTTCTAATATTCAAATAGTAAAATATTATGAGATTTTGGCTTTTCGGCTCTGGTTAGAAAAAAGATGGTCTTCTGTCATTTTCACGATTTATTAATATGGATGTCTTATTGCTTTGATATGTTTAATACACAGTTCTAAACAAATAAATTATCATAATCATAGAATATATTAATTTTAAATTCAGTAATATGAGATTTCAGATAGTAGAGAAGTTCAAGGAAAATTTAACATAAATAAAAATAGTCTCTCTTTCTCTCAGAATAAAGAGGAAATAGCTCTATAGCTCACTGGTTATATGATTTTGAAACTATAATCTAAAATATATGCAGTTCTGATCAATCGTATAGCTTCAAATATTCTCTGATACAATGTTCTAGAGATGCTTTACTTTGAATTGTAATCATCTTCATTTTGATTTTTAAACTACTACTATGATAGTTTGCTAAAGAAATTCAGATTTTATATTTATTTCATAAATTGCATATAACGATCAAATTCTTTTAAAAAGAAAATTTAAAAAGAGAAATTAAAATTTTTAAATTTTTTTAAATATCTAAGAAAAAGAAAAAATAAATAAAATTAAACTAAACTAATGTGGTGTATCCCCCCCCCCCAAACTTAAATAGGACAATATCCTCATTGTGTAAAATAGGGGATATACAGAAAAAAATTACCTATTTTATTTACTGCTATGTTAGTAACCGGGTATATAATCTACAATAAAATAAAAAATATTTTCCCCAAATGTAGGAGAAAAAAAATATTTCTAATTTTATGGAACTAAAAAAATTAAAAAAAAACAAAATTATTAGTAATGTTAGTAACAAAATTTGTCACAGAGAAAACAATATATATGAATTAAATATGTACAAAGTATTCAAAAATTTATCAAAATCTTCCTACCTGTGAGGCTTGTGAGATATCTAGAGATTTACTCATTAGGTGATGTAGGATAAGGGACAATTGATTTTGAAGGTACATGTGGTGGAGTTGTTAGAAGAACCAAGTTGTTAATGCAGTCTTTATCAGAGTCAGATATTTTTGCAGTGCTGCAGTCAGAATTGTTTTCTTGTTCAAGCTCCACTTCCTCCTCAGGTGGTGCTTCTATTTTTCCCTTTTTTATTTTCTCTGGCTCATATGTCGCTTTCAAGGCCTTCAATTCTGCTTCTAGCATGGCCTGTTTGTGCTAAAGTTGGCAAATTATAGCATACTTGGCATCATTTTCCACCCTTAGCTCATCAGAAATAGCCTTTTCTATTGTTATAGTGGCCTAGTAATTTTTTATGAGGGACTCAATTTTTTTCCTTTCGCTCAGCACACATGAGCATCAGGGACTCCTTTTCTTCTTGTAGTTTAAGTAATTTCCCTTGAGCTATTATGAGTTCGTTAGTCTTCTCCTTCCTCAATTTATTCAGGGTCTATTCATATTCTTGATGGGTTTTTTCTCTTGCTCTTTCCTAAGCATCTGGGTTGCCAATGATTTCTACCACTTGCTTAGTTAGCTGAAGAATTTTATCCTGGTATGCTCTTTCTTTTCTTTCCCACTCTTGATGATTTTCCTTCAGTAACCTGTTTTCGTCATGTACCTGTGACACTTGGTTTCTGAGGCCTACAGTTTCTTCTTGCATCCTCTTTTTTATTTTGGTTATCCAATGTACCTGATATTCTTTTATTGCCTTATGTTTAATGTTTGCAAGCATATCTTGCTTTTCCTGCGCGGTAGGCTTGTTGTCTCGTATTCTATTTCTAAATATTTGGATTTCATCCATCATTCTTTTTACGACATTTGGCAGTTGGGCATTTGAAATTTTCCGTTGTTCTACTTCTTGTAGTCTCCTTTCTAGATCATTTTGTCTAGTTATTGGGACTGTGAAAGTGAGATTTGGAACTGTCATTGCCTGATGTAAGAGTGCGCTGAAGCTCTCTCTTGGGGCTTATCTATGTATTTCTTCTGGTGCCAAAATTGCTACTTCCTGTGTAGTACCAGGGTTTACTGGCCTGGTTCCTGCAACACCTGAGATTGTTGGTGGAATAACAGATTTTACCTATTCGGTGTCTTGGTTAGAAGTAGCCACCTCAACAAGTTTTTCTTTTCTCTGAGCCCTTACTCCAGAAGTACCAGGCAATGTGGTTGCTTCTTTTAAAGTGGGCAAAACAGGCCCTATTGGAGAGTCCAGAGTGGGGTCATACAGACTAGCTTGGTCTGTGATTGGTATTCTCTCTATGGATACTCTTTCTTGAATTGGAGAATTGCTCCTTTCTTTTTCAAGGGGTGGAGTAGAAGTACTCTCACCTTCTTCCATTACCACTGTTCCAACTGTCTGCTCTATGAAATTTTCTTCTCTTTCTTTGGAAATTGATATGTCTATTGGGACAGGCTATTTGTTTGGTCTGAGGGGCTAGTGGTATTGTCTTTTTATTTACAGCCTTTAAAGTTCTCCTATAAGACTGGACTGTTAAGCCTTCCTCTGGTCTTGGTAAGGCTTTCTCAGTGGGATTAATACTGTAACCCACGTTCATCAATAGATTGGTTATAAGGCCTCCAAATGGCAAGCTCAGCTTCTTCGTTTGGTATTTTTCTTGACCTAATTTTTCCCTTACGGTTATGATGACTTCAAGAAGATATGAGAGTACATTGAACCAATAGCGATTTTCCATAAGGTATAGTGCTTTGGCAAAGAGTGTTCTTCTCGGAGTTCCATGCCATGTGGGGTGAATGGTCTTATGTATCAACACATCAAAGAAGTGAAGGGATAAACTCCTTACTTCCAAATCTTTTCTAAAGAAGGACTTATCCTGCGGGGGTTTCCCTAATAATTCTATTGCCATATTAGTGAAACAGGGGAGGGTCTCAGGTGGCATTCTCAACAGATTGGTCTTTGGGTTATCACGTGATACTTGTGGTATTTTCAAAGGAGCATGCATTACTCGGGCAATCATTTCTTTTATTTTTTCTATAGGGAGGCCATCTATACTGGTGGAGCAAATTAAGGATGACCCAAGGGTGTTTTTGGTAATATTTTTATAAAATAGTTGCACCAATCTAGGATAGACTGGTGTGACTCTTGGCTCTAGGAAATAATTGAGCCGGATATCCTTAAAATATTTTATTGCCTCCCCACCCATCTCAAGTTTCTCCAAGGCTTTCACATCCATTAAAACCTCAGCTCCCACAATATGATGTTTTGTTGCAGTGGGGAGTTTGTCTACTGGCGATACAAAGGATGTTGGTTTCTTGCCTTTGTCTACCTTGGGTCCCTTTTTCGGGGCAGACACAGGATTTTTCTCGATTGTGTCTGAGGGACCTTCTCGGATAACCACCCCTAAAGGCTTAGTCTTCTTTTGAGGATGGTATGTTTCTTTTGATTTAGCCTTTAAGGTAGCAGACCGTATAATACGTTGAATAATTGGGATATTATCGGAGGTATTATCTTCATTGTCTTCCTCTTCCACTCTCTGTCTTTTGCTCATTTCATTCGTCATTCCTCCACTCCTTTTTCTACAAAGATTAAAGTCAACATTATTAATCAAGTTTCAAGTCCATAAATCTCTTACATAAATTCTTCCATTTTATGATTGAAATCATCCCTTACCTTTTTAAAGATTGAAACCCTATAATGGTAAAATAGGTCTTGCGTAGGGATCTTCAGATTTAAACCGCGGGAATAAGGGGTTAGATTAGGTGGAAGAACGGTTATGCTTACGGATGATTTGAAAAAGAGAGGGAAGGTAGGAGGAGAATTTGGAAGGTTGTTGAAAATAGGGTCGACATATCCTTTTCACGAATATGTAGGTCCCGTCTTCATTGATGACTTGCTAAGCCGGCCATTACTAAATTTTAACCTAGAGTCGTAAGTCGATTATGAGTTTTTAGAAAAAATTGAAATCGCTGCATTTTAAACTACAAACATTCGTAGATCCATACGATTGGCCACTTATATTATACAGTAGGTATAAATTACGATCTATCGTTAAGTGAAACAGGTCATATTATAATACCTAAAAAAAATGATAAAAATGAAAATAAAATAGTTTACATAATTTACACATGATGCTAAGGATGAATCGGTAGAGTGACGATTCATGAGGGTTTTTAAATTGGATTTTGGGGAGCAGCTGTCTCCCCCAGGGAAGCTTGTCCTCTAGGTGTAATATCCCTGATATTTTGGACCTATTTTTCGTTTACCTCGGTAAGCGTGCCCAAAAAAGTTATGGGATATTTCTGGGTTTTTGGATAGCTTAGGGTATGTTGGGAATGGTGACCAAAGGATTTTGGCTTTGGACTTGTGGAAGTCATAGTTTTGGTAACATATACATTAAATTGTATGTTTGCGTTTAACACCGAGAATTAATGCAAGATAAGAGGATAGGATTGCAAATATGAAAAATCATGATATTTTGGGATGGGAATTAGTATTATAAAGAGAGGCTTGGAGGAGAAGCTTCACTTCTCTCTCTCTTGTTTGATCTGGAATTTGAACCCCTGTGCAACCTTTGCCTCTTGTCTTTGATCTTAGATCTTGTGTGATGTTGAATCCCTCTCCCCATCCCAACCATTAATAAACCTTGTATTTTATTTCTGATCGGTTTAAGCTATTAAGAGAGAAGGATAGGGGAGAGGATAGTTTTGTGTGGGTTGGGCCTGTTGCTCTTAAAGCAAGGTTGGATGGACCGATTTTTAGGTCCAAGCCTACTAAACCCCAAGGTTTCGTTCCGGTGCTTGAAATTGGTGCAACGGGATCTGAAGGACTAACTTCAAGAGGTAGACTTTTAAACCCTTTGAGTTAAATAATTTGATCCTTGCTTAGAGTAGAATTATGGTGAATGATGTGAAGACAAACAAACTGTGGTTGAATGAGCAAACAGGTTAAAAGAATCAAATTTGAACAAACACAGCCCTGGAGAAATTCGAGGGTCGAATTTCAATTCGAGGGTCGAATTTGGAATTCGACCATCGAATTGAAAATCGAGGGTCGAATTTGGGATTTTACAGCCTGATGTTTTTTTGGAAATTCGAGGTCGAATTTGAATTCGAGGATCGAATTTTGCCCTGTTTCTGGCCTTTAAATTTTGGTCGGAATTTTTGTTGGAGAGTTTTCAGGTTTGACTTTTGGATCACTATTAACACTTGTAGTGTTAAGCCTTGTAGGGTTTAAGATAGAAGTCCATTGCGAGGACTGTTTTGCTTGTTTTTGGATCGCTTTGAGTCGAGGTAGGGGAAACCTAAACCTTTGCATTATATTATAAGTTTTGGTTATTTGTTGCAAACATTGAAATATGAATTTGATCAACCTGGCATGATTAAGAAATCCGAAACTTTGATATAAGAACTCAGAAACTTGAACTTCCTAGCTTCATTTGTGAATGTGATCTTTGAATCAGAACTCCGAAAATCCGAAAAATGTATTAATTACATAACATACGATATGTTTAGCATTGCATTTGATTTGAGGCACATACGAACGAAACCCTAGATCCTACCAACCGTGTTGACGGTAATTCTATTTGGCGCAAGCTTCCCTCATTACGTAGGGGCTTGTTGCACTTCAGAAAAAAGGTTCATGAACGACGATGGTCAGTAGGGTTTCCCATCGGTGATATTCCTGCTCTCATGCTAGTATGTAATTTGAGAGAATATTTAAGTTATAAATTTAAGATAAGAAGCATGCTTAATTCAGAAATTTGAAAATATCAGACTCATTGAATCAGCTTTTGGCTTTCTATTTAGAATTTTAAATTTAGTTTGCAAAGCATCTTTTGAAAACCATATTTGATCCGATTTTGTCTTTGAAAATCTTTAATTTTGATAAAATGCAATTGGATAACTTTCCTCTATTCAGCTTCGATGTTAGCTCACCCCGACTATACGTCATAGGTGCTGAGACTAACCTAGTGTGACAACCCGCTGTTTCCCTTCTTTCAATATTGGAAACGTCGCGTCGTCGGATCACCTAACATGATCCTTTCATCTAAGGGATCATTTCTTGGACAAACTTTTGCAAATGCGGAAGCAATGTAGTTACTCTGGCAGTTGATAATATGGTAAAATAACTGAGTTTTACTTATCTATGCACTACTAGCAATGATATAAACAAGCACAAAAGATCTTATGTATAGCTTTCCACCGATGGCGGTCATCCGTCATCTAAACAATGGAAAGAAAACCTATACATCTAAACCCAAAATATCTAAAACTACTGTATATAAGTTTTACAAGTCTTTCAAGTTTATCTATCTCTACCTCTCTCTATCTCTCTCAAATCCCATGCTACAAACCTATTTTGGGAAAAACTCTTCGGCAAAATCGTCTTCCTCGCCTTCCTCGTCGTTGTCTTCTTCCTCTTCCTCGTCGGGCACGTATGTAGGATCTGTAGCATGCTTCGGATCAAGCTCTGCAGCTAAGACATTTAAGTCATGGAATGAGCTATCATCAAAGCTCAGTAGAGAATATTACATTATTAGCATATATTAACAATTTATCACATTCTCATTGGAAAGCGTAAGTAATATGGCTTTAGTATTATATGACTCATATAATATGCTGATATACTGGATTAACGCATGATACAACAAGTATGAGGAATCACGTTGAAACAAGATATACATGTAGGCGAAAATAGGAGAACAATAGAGTCAAGCTCCCGAGTTAGCAGGATCACTTGTCAAGCTTCCAAGTTAGCGGAATCACTTGAAGTAAGGAAATCAAGCTCTCGAGTTAGCGGGATCACTTGTCAAGCTCCCGAGATAGCGGGATTACTTGGACTAAAGAAATCAAGCTCCCGAGTTAGCGGGATCACTTGGCTCACGAAGAAGTAATAACATCTGAACAATACCACAGATAGCAAAAATCTGAAAGATGCAATATGACTGATGCATTGGTATGAACGAACTTTCATATTGAAGCTTGAACTACATTTAGCATATCTGAAGTTATTTAATCTTCTAAACTACCTTTGTATGTAAAAATATCAAGACTTTTCAATGTAGATATAACTGAGTATAATTGAGTAGATATAACTGATCTCTTTTTCATGAAAGTGTCTTACTATAGTCTATATTGATAACATTGATATTTATAACATTGATATCCACATTAGCACATTAGCACATTAGCACTAATATTTACATACATTAGCAAACTGCTTTGGGTTCACGTGGTAAAAAGATTACATGCGTGTGATTCACACATTAGTTTAAGTAGTTTTATAATTTTCTATATATTATAAGTACTACTTGGAAATCTTTAATGAGAATAAGACAAAAAAAATGATACAGGAACAAAGTAAATTCCCTACCTGTCTGTAGATTCTTACGTGTATTCTAGTCGATGTACGTTCAGGCATCTGAGAACATCACTCTCACATATGTTCTTAAAACTGGCTACGTGCACCAAGTGCACCATGTTGCACCAATCGATGATAAATAGAATAGATCTATATTAAAAGAGTAGTTTTATATACAACAGATGGGCTCATGGTTTAACTGAGACCCAAATACATACTCATATGAACCCTTAATGGACCCAAAGTTTGGTATGCACAAAGCACAGTCCAAAACGTCAGCTGATAGAGGTTGTCACGACAAGCTTCCAGGGTTGCCGCGGCAAGCACCTTGCCGCGGTTTCTACCTGGCTTCTTTGATTTTGGTGTCTTTGTAATCTTGCTGAGATATCTATATATATATATGTTATATAGATATAGATCTATATATATATATATATCTATATATATATTTATATAAAGTTGTAGCATTTATAGATGTACATAGTTTTCAGTTAAGCAGGTCTTCAACGAAGAATCCGGAGTGCAACAATCTGCACTCAGGCTTCATGTATTCACGTTGAGTTCAGAGCTGTTGCTTGTTGGGGAATTCTAGTATGCTGATTTATTATGTAATGATAAAAGCAAAATAAAAATAAAGTAAAATAGAAGATGTATTCAGCACATCTAAAATATCCTAGACCTGCAAGATACAGGGTCCTTTGTAGCAAGTTTTAATAAGTAGGAGTTTGTCCCATAGGGAGTAGTGATCTAAACCTAGAAGGAGTATAGTAGACCTCCAGATCTGGCTATAGATCTGGCAATTCTAAGAAGAAAGAGAGCTTTTCGGGTGTCACTAGATCTAACTCTACAAAACTGAAATAAAACTAAACTAAAAGATGGGAGGAAGATGGATGGACAAATAAAGATCAAGTAGTGAGAAATAGGCAGCCAGGACCTGGTTCTTATTGCAAAACAGATTAAGATCTGAGGATATGCAACCATCCCTCAACTGGCTATAAGTACAGCTGCAGGGTAGAAGGCTCCACTCCAAATCACAGGATCCACCTGGTCTTAAGGCTATGATCTATCCACTTGAATGGTCACAGACCATCTTATAGACTTTATCTGATCCATGGATTTGTAGCAGACGAATTCAATTGGAGCCTGAGCTTGGACTAATCTTAAGGTTATGATCTGTCCACTTTAATGGTCACAGGCCATCCTAGGGATCTCCTCCAAAGCTACAGCATCAATCAGAACAATTAAAACCACTACAGATGCTACAATTCCAAGGTCACAGACTCAGGGAATTACAGGAGTATTAGATCCAGAGAAATCAGATGGTCATCAAGAGATCTACCAATTAAGCGGGTGAGCTAATTAATAAACTCCTCTACACAAATCCGATCAAGAATCTAATGGGACCACAAGATCTTAAAATCTAATTAAAGCATTAAGAACAACAATTTATTGCTTCAATCAAAACAACTTACAATAACATTGTTCCCAGATCTGCAGTCTATGCATCGATCCACATTTCTTCATGCCGAAATTATAATTACAAAACAGATCTGAGCTACTATCTAGATCTAATCCAACAGGTTGGATTAGAGAGAGAAGGGGGAAGAGAAAAAGGAAAATAAAAACCTAAACTAAACCTAAATGAGCTAAGGAGAACTCAGGCTATTCCTTCGTTCCTACTTTCCTTGCTGAAGAAAAATAGCAAAATAGATGGGTATTTATACATATGCATCGATCTATGAGCCTTGAGTTGCAGCCAACTAGAGAGCAGAGGACTCAGTTCTGTTATGCAAAATTGAGGTGTCTTCATTTCGGCCAAGGAAAATCACATGTGGACTGCTATCCCATGTGCAGAAATTTATGCCTAGCTGATGTGTTTTTGCAGCTTTCAAAAATGCCCCTGTCGGCCACTGATATTTGCTAATGGAACCCGAGATAAATCCCTGAGATGTGTGGGACATTGGGATGTGTGCCCTAAAAGCATTGGAATCCCTAAAATGTCCCTAAAGTGTGAAATAGATGGCTGGAACCCGTGCCTCGATAGGTTGGAGGTTCAGAACTTCTATCTCGATAGGTTCAGGCATCTGTTCGATAGGTTGGAGCTTCAGAACTTCATCTCGACAGGTTCAAGCATTTGTTCGATAGGTTGGATGGGTTTCAGGTGTGCATTCGACAGGATCTCGACAGGTTCATTCAACCATTCGACAGGATGCTCGATAGGTTCATTTTCATTATCAGAACCTCTTGACAGGTTCAAACAACCATTCGATAGGTTGCGACAGGTTCAAATAACCATTTGATAGGTTGCGACAAGTTCAAACATCCATTCGATAGGTTGCGACAGGTTCAATTTTAGCCTTTTTTCAGCACTGCAGCTTGATTTTAGTACATACCAGCTTGTGGGGTTCAAAACAACCCCTCGTGGAGTCTATTTTCAGCACATAACAGCTCTACAATCCACATTCCAGCTTTGACATCTTCTCTAGTCCTTCAAATACAGCAGTTGTGCTACTAATGTGGCTCATTTTCCAGCAATAAAACTGCTTGAAGGTCTTGGTTTGCAGCACTAAAACTGCTGAGTGCAACAGTGACACTTCAGCCAACAGTTCGAGTTCTTCAAGGAAGCTATGCATGCTAGCTTTGCAGTTTTATGGCTCGGTGCATCAGCACTATAGTGCTCACATCTTTAATGGTATCAGCTGCTCTTATGCTTCAAAGATTGCTTTAACCAAAGCTGCACAAGTGCCACTTGCACTGCTGCACTGCTGAATATATAAATTGCTGAAATGCCGGTTTGCTCAATTCGTTGCAGCAGCAGTCCATAAACCTTGGGCTTCACCACTCTCTCTCAGCAGGTCTTCAAAGGCCCCCAAAGCATGCTAAAAAGCCCCAATGGTGTGAACCACCATGGTGCCTTTTCAATAAATCCATCAACTCCACTACTAAACACAAAATTCCTTCTTCTTGGCTTCAAAAGCAGGGATTGCAACATTAAGCTCTTATTTTGCTGTTATCTGTAAAAACACACTTAAAAGACATTATTAACATGCTCAAAGGTTCATCATAGGTCAGGTTAAGGGATAGAAAGTGGTATATTTCAGTGCTCAACATTGCTTCAAGTCCAACTGTGTAATTTATGACCCTATATTTTTAATGTACATTGACGGCATACCTTTTTGGTGGATGCGAGGTTATGATATAACCGACCTGATATCAAGATTGCCGGGCTCGACAATTGAGAAGAGCAATAACGTAACTGTATTTGTCGGGTTAGTTTGTGATCTTGAGCACCGGAAGCATAACAGAAAGGAAGTTCTATGGTTGATGAAACTGGAATTATGGCTGTAATTTCTTAGGTGCAAGGTCGGCCTGCCAAGAATTGGAAATGGGAAGATGAAAGACATTCCCTTTCTTTGTTTTATAATACCTTGCAGTACTTTGCGTGCATGGAGATGGAGAATGACTCATTGAGTCGTGTAGCTTATTTATCATGCAAGCAGCTTATAAGATAGTCAAGGGTAGTATCAGTTGTAAGACTAGCATGTAGGCATAACTCTATCAGCAGATACGACAAAAGTTTATGCGTCCATTTTCTCTTTTGTCATGTAGGCAAAGAGGAGAAAGAATCCAACTCATCCCTGTGCCATGATCCAATCCCTTAAGGTTATAACCTGTCCACTTAAATGGTCACAGACTATCCCATAGGGGAACCACAGTCCATAGATGGGTCAAAACAAGTTAATCATTGTAGGCACTACTTCATCCAGGCTACAAGCTCAAGAATCCATAGGGAACCTCAACCTTTAAAGCTCTATGTGTGGGGCTAGGGCTGTATAGGACCATGTTAGCCCAGACACATAGAACCAGCAAGGGATTGAGTACAACCTTCGATCTAGCTATCCATTGCTTGAGTGGGACTACAATGGTCCAATCACAAGCCTACAATCTCCATAACTAAATCAGATCTTACATCTGATGGCGGGTCTACACAAATATAGGGGAGTCTGCCTCTGTACAATCTCCCACAAGGCTACAAGCACATGTGCAGAGAAGAAGAATCTATTTTGGATCCTACGGATTGGCTTCACCCTAAGGCTATAGCCTGTCCACTGGAATGGTTACAGACTATCCCAGAGGCTATCCTCCTCATAGAGTCCAAAATAGAACAGTAATATTGCTGCCACCACCATGGTCACAAGGCTACCAACTCAGGCTCCCATGGGGATTTCAGATCTAGTGGGTCCTGTGGTGGGCCTAAGGCTGTATCGGACCATGATAGCCCAGATACACAGGTCACTTGGATCTGAATGGATCCTTAGAATCAGTCCTCCATTGCTTTGAATCACAGCCAAAGCAACGGCGGATCACAAGGCAGCAGCCTTGCACAGAGCAACTCACAAACACACGAATCCCATAAAAGTACAACACCCAATCACAAATTCCGTTAATCTAATCTCAATGAACATACATAGGCATGGCCAGGAAGTGCTGGGCCATGGAGAGAAAGAAAAAGAAAAAGGAAAATTACTTACAACTACAAAAGAATAAAAAAGAAAATGATCTCAGATCCCGTATCAGGGATAAAATCTAGACTCTTAAACCTAAACCAAGTTTGGGTTTATATAGCAGTGGTGTGGCGGCGCATTAGGGTTAAGAAACCCTAATTTTAGCGATGCCACGTGGCCTATTAATGATCCTTGGATGCCTCGAGGCCCGTGCACAGAGATTCAAGCATGGGAGTGCGTGCCCTAATCCTTGGAAATTCCTAGAATGTCCTCTGCTGAAGTGATGGAAGGTTAAAGTTTAGAGCTTCGGTAGGTAGCCATCGTTTCCCAGACTCGTTGCGTGGTAGCTATGTTCTTCGTGTGGTTAAGTTTGCATTAAAACTTCAGACGTCACGGGGTTGCAGCTTCTTGATGCTTTGAGTAGTCGCGAGGTAGGTAGTTAAGCTCTCGCTGGATTGGACTTCTCACAGTTGGATTGCTACTTGTGAATAGCGCGGGAACTGCACGAGCATTCCATTTCACAATAGATCTTCGCGAGGCTAACTCTAGCTTCCCGAGGTTTCTTTCTCCCTGAACAGGGTGAGAACTACGCGAGAAGTTCACTTCTTAATGGAACTTCGCGAGGATCCTTGCGAGGCTTTGATAGTTTCTGAGCTGCGCGAGAGTCCATTTCTTGATAGATCTTCACGAGGATCCTCGCGATAGCTTTGAGGCTTTTCTAAACTACGCGACAGTTTCTCTTGACATTTGCATCCCGCAGCTATTATTGCCGACAAATGCTGCGAGGCCGGATTCTCGGGTTAGTCTTGTGAAGTCTTGGGAATTCACGAGGACTACACGACGCCTAAATTCCTGAATCCTTTGGAGCTTTATCAGTTGCGCGAGGCTTACCTCAGGTCTGGATTCATGGCTCATTCTTCTGAGGGACTTCTGGTGCCAATCATAGGTTCCTTAACAGGATACCTGGCCTTATTGTATTGATGTTTATTGCTTACAGAAAACACTTAACAAACCTTTATTAGATGGCTAAGGGTCTAATCAAAGGCTAAGTTAAGGGGTGAAATGTGGTACTTTTCAGGTCTTAATAGTATCCTTTGTCAAGTCAATACTTGGTGGTTAATTGTATTGCATATAAAACAAATCAGGCATTCCTTGGATGTCCAACACCTTTCCTATTTAGATGTATAATCCTTTTAGGATGGGATCTCATGCAAATCCCCTAGGTATAGTTTAGTGTATAGGCAGGTAAGCCAAAAATAGACTTACCTACAATACAAAACTCATACAGGCTATTGCTCATATAAGCAGGTGTATGAAAAATAGTTTAATCTCCCTACTAAGCATACACATGGTTACACTTAAAGGGAATTGGCTGAGCTATCTTAGTACCCATATATTTAAGCTAGGTAGCTATATATAATTTTAATTAAAACACAACGTTGTGTTCCATGGTCTAATTTTGTTCATTGGCTATCTTAGTAATCAAAACTCTCAGATACTTGTATCAATTTGAGCCACCCAACTACACTTTCTGTCCCATGGTAGGCACATGCCTATCCGGATCCGTGTGTCCATCAAGTAGTGTGTATTAGTGTAGTTGTTACATTCTCCCCTATTTAAGGAATTTTCATCCTTGAAAATAAACTGAGACAATAATGGGCAGCAAGTGAATGCCGCAGTAGCGAACATAAATGCCGCAATGCCCATACAACATGTGGTGCTTGACAAAAAGAAATATATAAAGTAAGGTAAAATATAGGAGACCTCAGATAAACAAGACAAAATCTAAATCAAACGGACAGATAGAACCGCAATCAAAAGCTACACAAAACAGATAGAACTGCAATATCAGTAACAACAACACTCATCAATTATCAATTCAAGACATAAGTGATATACATATTACATAAATAAACACAAGTATACCATGTTGTTGTAGATGAACTCAAATGAATCCGATGCAAAATTAAAATGTCATATATAAACTACTAACTTATGAGGTTATAATTTACCAGGCTGTGGACTTGGTTGTTGTTGCCCAGTTGATGATGGACCAACATCTTGTTGTTGAAAGTTTCGCCGAAATTCTGGTACAAATATTGCTGCATTGCGGGTGTATGGGGAGACGTAATTGCATGCCCGCCCAATGTAAGGGGTTGCAGCAGTTTGAAATGTATGCTCCATCATGATGTTTGTTACTTCTTCAATATAATCAATGCGTTGATGGAGCATATAATGATTTCGATATAAATTATCGAATTAGAGAAGGGTCTGCTCATGATTTTCACGCATGAGCTGTGCTAAAGCAGCATTGGTGTATGTCTCAGGTGCCAAGGGAACCGATTAGGTTTGTGCTTGAGTGTAAGATTGAGGGGGAATGGGAATGTCTTGGGTTGGTATTGAGGGTGGTGCTTGTGGAGGTGGTGGAGGAGAATGGATCTGGCAAGCTTGGCGGTTTCGAACCGCTTGGGATGACCTTTGACATATATTTCGCCAGATAGCTGGGCTAAAGACCCGCATATTATCCGTGCGGACTTCTGCACCCTGGGGAATCTGATAGGGAAATGGATTCACACTATCCGAATGTCTTTCTAAAAGACGGGAAATTAAATGAGGATAGGGGCATGATGGCATGGGATTAGAGACATTGCTTTGCAAATGGATGTTGGCATATTTAATGCCTTCCCATACCACCTTAGGGGCATTTAACCATCGGTTTCCATGCACAGTGAATAGAGCTTATAAGAGAGTATCTCGACACTCTCTCTCATGCTGCATTGGGTATAAATTACAACGGAATACACAGTCAAGAAACCACATTTTCTGTGGTAATTGGCTGTGACGGACTGCATGGCCGTGAGCAGAAGAGGTCTGCCCATCAGTCATCTTTGTAGTGATGTGATGAAATTTCACATTCCTTTGTCGAGGCATCTGGAGTCCGAGACTGACATCGAAATTTGGACTACAATCCATAGTTTATGCTATGTCTTGTAAATTAAAATAAAATTTCTTATTATCGATTTCAGTCTCCAATTGGCCAACTGTGGGTGATACTTTTAGATTTTGGTAAAATAAACGAACGAGGCATGGATAAAACTGGGTATTGAATGGTTGATATAAGGCGTCTTACCACGCCTATTTCATATACCTAATGGACCATGCAGTCTGGTCGTTCGGTGTCAGTAGTCGATCGTCGACGATCCACTCGGGTTCCATAACCTTCGCAACCCACCATGGGACGGGCTGTTCTTGCTCAACGGGTGGATCGATTGGGTCATGGGAAGGAGCAGGGGCCTTGCCCTTTGCTTGAGTTGAGGCTTTTAGGAATAAATCGGAGATTTACGTCGACGTCCATATAGTGCCTTAAATGGTGCCATACCGATGCTTGACTGGAAGCTATTATTGTATGCAAATTCGATCAGGGGTAAGTGCTTATCCCACGATCCTTGAAAATCTAGCATACAAGCCCTTAACATATCTTCTATCACCTGATTTATCCTCTCCATATGCCCGTCGATCTGAGGGTGAAATGCCGTACTGAAGTCTAACTTGGAACCAATACCTTCTTGGAAACTCTGCCAAAATTGTGAAGTGTATAAAGGATCGCGATCTGACACAATACTTACGGGTATCCCATGTAATCGTACAATCTCCCTCACATAAATTTCAGCTAGCATCGATGATATATATCGTGTACTTTAGGATAAGAAATGCGCCGATTTGGTGAGACGATCAACAATCAGCCAAATCACATTGTAACCCTTCTAAGTACGGAGCAATCCGAGAATAAAATCCATGGAAATATTTTTCCATTTCCAAAAGCTGTCTTCGAAATATCTTCAGGTTTCACCTTCATCTGGTGATATCCTGATCGTAGATCAATTTTTGAAAAGAAATGTGCTCCTTGTAACTGATCCAAGAGATTGTCGATTCGGGGGAGTGGATATCTATTCTTGATTGTCAGTTTATTGAGTTGACAGTAATCAATGCAGAGACGCATCAAACCGTCTTTCTTCTTTACAAATAATATCGGTGCATCCCACGGAGACACACTCAGTCTAATAAAGCCTTTATCAAGAAGCTCTTGCAATTGCTCCTTGAGCTCTTTCAACTCTGCCGATGCCATTCTATACGGTACTTTCGATACTGGATAGGTACCCGGAGCTAACTCAATAGCAAACTCCACTTCCCTGTCAGGAGGTAAGCCTGGCAACTCATTAGGGAACACATTAGGGAATTCACAGACAATTGGTACATCTGAAAGTGAAAGTGTCTTCACTTCTCGATCTTTACTTTGCACGAAGCAATATACCCCTGAGCACCATCATCAAGTAATCGCCGTGCTCTAATTTCGGATATCAAAGAAAGATTAGTTGACGGTACCCCATAGAATTTAGCTGATTTCTTCTTTTGTGGCCAAAAAGAGACAATCTTTCGTCGATAGCCAACATTCGCATGGTGATTGAACAACCAATCCATGCCAAGGATAACGTCATATCCTTGCATCAGTAGTAAGATCAAGTCGTCTACTACTTCAGATCCCCAGCAGTCCTTGATCCAAATGATAACCGATCAATATACCATATCAATTGTGAGAAATTGTCCAGTTGAAAGTGTTACAATGAGAATAAAGGCAAGAGGTTCTGGAATACCTCCCAACTTCTTCAATTTTTTAGCAAACTGAGGTGTAACAAATGAGTGTGTAGATCCGGACAAACATACCTTGAGGGCTTACAAATTAGTGTTGGTTAAATTTATGTCTAAATACCAAAAAGGATAATAATACAATATCTTAATACTCAAATATAGACGAAATTTTCCTAAGTCACTAGATGTACTTTCTCTATCTAAAGAAAATTATAGAAAATATTAACGTAGGTATTTACTGGACAAACATACCTTGAATGATGTCAGTACTAGTACGTGCATCCTTTGCAGTGACAGCATAAGCTCGGCCTTGAACCGTAGGCGGCGCCGTTCGTAACACTGGTCCCGCCTTTGCTGCAAGTCCGACCATTTTTGGACATTCTCTAATCCGGTGTCCCATCTTGCCACATCGAAAACATGCACCAGAAGCTTTACGGCACTCATCTGGTTTGTCTGCCTTTCCACATTTCCCGCAAGTTTCTTTTAAAGTAATTGATGGCATCGTATAAGATCCCGTGCGAGAACCTGTCGGCCGTGCTTGTGAAAACCCAGATGTACTTTTTGCCGCCAGTGGAAAAGATTGGTTCTGAACACGTAGAATCCTTGGTGGTAATGGAAACATCGACAAACTGGAAGGTCGTGCATATGCTCCTGCAGTTGGTTGAAATGCGGCGTGCCCTTGAAATCGTGATCGCTTGCTGATTTGACCGGCACTATAGGACTGAGATGGAGTTTTTCTGGCTTTTTGCTTTTCTTCTCTTCTTTGGAACGTGGTATCCACATCGGTTTCCACTATCATGGCCAATTTCATAACATTGGCATAAGTCGTTGCTTGAAATAAAGAAATTCGTTCCTTAATCAGGGGCTTCAAACCACGCTCAAACTTTTGTGTTTTCATCAACTTGGTGGCGACCAACAAAGGTGAAAAATGAGAGAGACGTGTGAATTCTGCCTCATATTCTCGTACAGTCATTTGCCCTTGAACTAAGGTTGCAAACTGTACCTCTAGCTTATATCTCTCAGGTACTGGGAAATATTTTTCATTGAATGCCTTAGTGAACTTTGCCCATGTCTATGGTACTCCGGGCATTCTTGTTCTTTCGGCAAACTGCCACCATGGCTCTGCCTCACTCTCCAATTTATACGCTGCCCAGCTCACTTTTTCTTCCTCGATGCATGTGACTCTTTGCAGCACTTTCTCAATCTGCGTTAACCACTTCTCAGCCTCCATTGGATCATACTGACCATGGAAACTAGGTGGTCGGAGTCAAACAAACTCTGTGAAACCCTCAGGACGTCGAACAGCAAGCATGGCCATAGCGTTGACCATAGTCTTCATCAATTGTGGATTGTGTCCCGCATTTTGTTCAACTCCAGGAATACTTCCCAGCAAAGGAGTATTTACAACTGGCAGAGTCTGCGCTGCCGGAGTATGCTCTGCAATATTCTCCATCGCCGTTTGACTTTCGGCCATGTGTACATTCTCACCACTTCTTGAAGCAGTGTCATGCTCATAACCTGCTACTGGAATCGCATTCGGCCCAGTGTGATGGGGCAACGGTGGTCTACCCCGACCTCGTCCACGACGTGGAGGCATCTCTACTTATTTTGATCAGATAACAACTTGATCAAACAACATCACTCAATCTAATTCCTATTATTAACCAACATTTTGCCATATATGTATGTCAGAGTTTTAGTCTCCAATGACTTAACGCCGTAGCTCTGATACCACCTGTGACAACCCGCTGTTTCCCTTCTTTCAATATTGGAAACGTCGCGTCGTCGGAACACCTAATATGATCCTTTCATCTAAGGGGTCATTTCTTGGATAAAGTTTTGCAAATGCGAAAGTAATTTAGTTACTCTGGCAGTTGATAATATGGCAAAATAACTAAGTTTTACTTATCTATGCAGTACTAGCATCGATATAAACAAGCACAAAAGATCTGATATATAGCTTTCCACCGATGGCGACCATCTGTCATCTAAACAATGGAAAGAAAACCTATACATCTAAACACAAAATATATGAAACTACTGTATATAAGTTTTACAAGTCTTTCAAGTTTATCTATCTCTACCTCTCTTTCTATCTCTCTCAAATCCCCAAGCTACAAACCTATTTTGGGAAGAACTCTTCGGCGAAATCGTCTTCGTCGTCGTTGTCTTCTTCCTCTTCCTCGTCGGGCACGTACATAGGATCTGCAGCGTCCTCCGGATCAGGCTCTGCAGCTAAGACATTTAAGTCATGGAATGAGCTATCATCAAAGCTCAATAGAGAATATTACATTGTTAGCATATATTTACAATTTATCACATTCTCATCGGAAAGCATAAGTAATATGACTTTAGTATTATATGACTAAATAATATGCTGATATACTGGATTAACACATGATGCAACAGGTATGAGGAATCAAGTTGAAACAAGATATACAAGCAGGAGAAAATAGGAGAACAACAAAGGCAAGCTCCCGAGTTAGCGGGATCACTTATCAAGCACCCGAGTTAGGGGGATCACTTGTCAAGCTCCTGAGTTAGCGGGATCACTTGGACAAAAGAAATCAAGCTCCCGAGTTAGCGGGATCACTTGGCTCACGAAGAAGTAATAACATTTGAACAATACCACATATAGCAAAAATCTGAAAGATGCAATATGACTGATGCATTGGTATGAACGAACTTGCATATTGAAGCTTGGACTACATTTAGCATATCTAAAGTTATTTAATCTTCTAAACTACCTCTAAATGTAAAAATATCAAGACTTTTCACTGTAGATATAACTGAGTATAATTTAGTAGATATAACTGAGTATAATTGGGTAGATATACTTGATCTCTTTCTCATGAAAGTGTCTTACTATAGTCTATATTGATAACATTGATATTTATAACATTGATATTCATATTAGTACATTAGCACATTAGTACTAATATTTACATACATTAGCAAACTGCTCTGAGTTCACGTGGTAACAAGATTACACACATGTGATTCACACATTAGTTTAAGTAGTTTTATAATTTTCTATATATTATAAGTACTACTTGGCAATCTTTAATGAGAATAAGACAAAACAAATGATACGGGAATAAAGTAAATTACCTACCTGTCCGTAGATTCTTACGTGCATTGTAGTCGATGTACGTTCAGGCATCCGAGAACATCACTCTCACATATGTTCTTAAAACTGCCTACGTGCACCAAGTGCACCATGTTGCATCAATCTATGATAAATAGAATAGATCTATATTAAAAGAGTAATTTTATATGCAACAGATGGGCTCATGGTTTAACTGAGACCCAAATACATACTCATATGAACCCTTAATGGACCCAAAGTTTGGTATGCACAAAGCACAGCCCAAAACGTCAGCTGATAAAGGTTGCCGCGGCAAACTTCCAAGGTTGCTGCAGCAAGCACCCTGCTGCGGCAACCCTATGAGGTTGCCGCGGCAAGCCACTCAGCAGGGGATCTTGTCGCGGCAACCCTTTGAGGTTGCCGCGGCAAGCAAGGCTTGCCGTGGTTTCTGCCAGGCTTCTCTAGTTTTGGTGTCTTTGTAATCTTGCTGAGATATCTATATATATATATATATATATATATTATATAGATATAGATCTATATATATATATATCTATATTTATTTATATAAAGTTGTAGCATTTATAGATGTACATAGTTTTTAGTTCAGCAGGTCTTCAACGAAGAATCCGGAGTGCAACAATCTGCACTCAGGCTTCATATATTCACGTTGAGTTTAGAGTTGTTGCTTCAAGTCCAAATGTGTAATCTATGACCCTATATTTTTAATGTACAATGACAGCATACCTTTTTGGTGGATGCGAGGTTATGATACAGCCGACTTGATATCAAGATCACCAGGCTCGACAATTGAGAAGCGCAATCACGTAACCATATTTGTCGGGTTACTTTGTGATCTTGAGCACCGAAAGCATAACAGAACGGAAGTTCTATGGTTGATGAAACTGGAATTATGGCTGTAATTTCTTAGGTGCAGGGTCGGCTTGCCTAGAATTGGAAACGGGAAGATGAAAGAGATTCCCTTGCTTTGTTTTATAATACCCTAGCAGTACTTTACGTGCATGGAGATGGAGAATGACTCATTGAGTCGTGTAGCTTATTTATCATGCAAGCAGCTTATAAGATAGTCAAGGGTAGTATCAGTTGTAAGACTAGCATGTAGGCATAACTCTATCAGTAGATACAACAAAAGTTTATGCATCCATTTTCTCTTTTGTCATGTAGGCTATTAAGGGCTGGTATCCTTTGTAAAGTCAATACTTGGTGGTTAATTGTATCGCATATAAAACAAATCAGGCATTCCTTGGATGTCCAACACCTTTCCTATTTAGATGTATAATCCTTTTAGGATGGGATCTCATGCAAATCCCCTAGGTATAGTTTAGTGTATAGGCAGGTAAGCCAAAAATAGGCTTACCTACAATACAAAACTCATACAGGCTATTGCTTATATAAGCAGGTGCATCAAAAATAGTTTAATCTCCCTAATAAGCATACACATGATTACACTTAAAGGGAATTGGTTGAGCTATCTTAGTACCCATATATTTCAACTAGGTAGCTATCTATTATTTTAATTAAAATACAACGTTGTGTTCCATGGTTTAATTTTTTTCACTGGCTATCTTAGTAATCAAAACTCTCAGATACTTGTATCAATTTGAGCCACCCAACTACACTTTCTGTCCCATGGTAGGCGCATGCCTATCCGGACCCGTGTGTCCATCAAGTAGTGTGCATTAGTGCAGTTGTCACACCTAGGATCTGAAGATCTGGATCTGGAAGACTCCCACTATATTCCTGAGGAGGAATTGGAGACCCCAACAGAAGAATTCTTCCCTTGATCTAGATTTATACTTTTGGTTCTTTTGGTTTAGAATTAATTGAATTTTGGGCCCTAGGTCGTTGTTTTGTCTTTTTGGATATCACATGAGGAACCATCATTAGGAACCACTATTTTAGGTGTTGGATTGGCCATCACTGGTAGTTCTTCCTAGTTCCTCAGGGTGATATATTGTTTTGAATGAGCTTTTGTTCTTGCTTATTTTTCGCTATGCTTCTGTCTTGTCTTATGCTTATGCTGCCGACTTCTGTTTGTTATGACTTATTGAGAAATCAATAAGTTGATGAACCGGCCTTTCCTATACCTTAAGGATTTGAAAAGTCGGGTCGTCACACTAGGATTGCTTACTGGTTGCGTAGGTAATTGGCCATTCTCTCTCTTTGCCACTTGGGAAGCTGATTGACCAATTTGGCTTTTCAACTTTGTTATGGACTGTGTATGTGAATGAAGTGTCTAAGAGAATTGACCGAGTTGGTACAAATCTCATGAATGCTGGTGCGGCTGTTGATGCAAATCCTAAAGGACTTGAACAATCATATCATCAGGCATACTGCTCCGTGGTTCAATTTGGGGTTGTGCTGCTTGTAATTGGAGTCTTTGGTGGAAAACTTGGGTCTGGGAAAATCAGGGCAGCGCAACTGTTGGTGCTAGTTGCGCTCTAGCGGTGGAACCATAATTGAATCCCGGGTGATTCCTTCATGTTGGGTTGTATATGTTCCCATAGTCTCCCCTCTGAAAGCCCATTACTTGCTCAGTTTCCACCACTTCTTTATATTGTGGCGCAGCAGGGTTCTCCGTATATGTGTGAGCCTGGAAGATTTGAGGGTTTATTGTAGGCCTAACTAGAGTATTTGGGTTGAAATTCATGAGTGCGACAATTTTCTGCTCAAGAGCCAAAACTTTTGCACTCTTGTCGTCCTCAGTTTTTACTTTTTCTTTATTGATTTCATAGACCCTACCTCTTGCAAGCGGGGTATGACAAGCAATCTCTGGGTCAGTTAGCAATAAAGCCTATTTTTGCTTTGAAGTGTTGGCCAATTTCTCAAATAAATTCCAGGTCTGCTGGCCATTTTGAGCCATGAAGGCTCCTCCACTTACGGCATTGACTGTAGACTGGTTTGTCTCAGTTAATCCCTGATAAAAACTTTGTGCTATAAACCAATTCAGCACCTCGTGATGAGGGCATTTTCATAATAAATCCTTCATCCGTTGCTAACTCTCATGAAATAATTCTTCAAGTCATTGCCTGAAGCCTTGAATCGCTTGGCGAATTTGGTTTGTTCTACCAATTGAAAAGTATTCAGCCAAAAATTTAGACTGTAAGTCCTCCCAACTGGTAATACTCCTGGCAGATAGTGAGACTAACCATGCCTTCGCCCTATCTTTAAGAGAGAGAGAAAACAAACGCAGTCTTATAGTTTCTTTACTAGTCATAGTTTGTAGCATTGTGCAGATTTCTATGAAGTCCCTTAAGTTTTTGTAGGGAACTTCTCTATCAAGCCCATGAAAATGTAACAATCCCCAGGTTTAGCACGGTAGTAGTGAGAGTTCGGTCAAGTCCGGTCAGGTCATGTGCAAGTTTCCATCACAATACCCTAAAGACATCACTATGATCGCCCTTAACATCTTAGAATTTGCCTTTAAGCTAGACATAGCCATAGTAAATTTAAAATATTTAATATATACCAGCAGTGGTATATATTTGTTATCTACTGCAGCCAAAACAATTTGGCTTTATCTATGCAAGGCCAAATCGGGTGGGTATTATATAAATACCCCAGCCCAAGATTTAATTAAGATAAGCCTTTTGTTGGCTTTTCTGGTTTTCAATGTTGTTTTATCATCTATAGTATACACAAATAGTGAGTGTGAGACTTACATGCAAGTAAACACTTGCTTTGTTTTTTATGAGATACATTCTCTGGGTACCATGCCTAACATAGCAATTAAATCTCAAGCAACATATAAGCTGCTTGTATCCTAAATGAAGTACATAGCTGCATGAGTCATAGGAGACTCTCATGCACGCAAAGGGGGAATGACCTGTTATAAAATACCAAGACAAAACCATCATCATCCCCGTTTCAAATTTCTCCTTATGACTATACCCTACACATCCAGATTTTTGTAGCCATCTTGAATCTATCCATGAGTCTTTTGTTAACAAATGAAAGCAAATTTTGATCAACAAACAAGCTTGTAGTCTTAACACACTCCTACTTCGTTTCCATTTCGTGTTGAGATCGGCAGCAGAAATTTGATATGCTACACCATGCACTAAAAAGGTTAGCTGTTTGTTTGTTCTTGTAACTAAGAATCGATTATGTCAAGATGTCACTCAAAAAGTAGAGCAGCATGAACTAGAGTGTAGGTTGTTGCACTCCGGATCCGCGTAGAAAAGCTATCGAATTTATAGAAATATAAAATAGAAATCTGTTGAATTTATATATATATATAGCTATAAGCTAGGGAAGCCTCAGCATGAACTGAAGTGCAGATTGATGCACTTCATATCTGTGTTGAAATATGTGGAAATATATTTCAAATCTGCTGAATTTATAAATGGATATATAGATACAAATAAACTATAACTATATATATATATATATATATGCAAAAAAAAAAAAGAAGCAGCTGATCAAAAGGGCAAGAAAGAACCCAGCTGAAGCCCGGCAAGCTAACCAGACTCAGGCTTGCCACATCAGCCTTACATGGTTGCCGTGGCAAGAAAGCCATCTGAAGAGCTTTCCGTAGCAACCTCAAAGGGTTGCCGCGGCAAGCCCTGAGTGTTGCCGCGGCAACCCCTTCCAGCCTTGGGTTTTGAACTGTGGGCTATACCTCTTGTGCATCCAGACCTTGGGTCCACATGGATTCAAGTATGTACCTGATTGGGTCTTGAGACACTGTAAGCCATCTTTCTACTATTTAATATTGGTTTAAAATACAAAATAAATTTATTTTTTAGATTTGGTGCCACATGGAGCACTTAAACCATTTTGGAGAACTAACGTGCTGCGTAAGGTCCTCGGATGCCTGAGCAAGCGTCGACGACAAAACTTGTAAACTTTGACGCACACAAGTAGGGAATCTGTGTTGCTATTTTATAATGATACAAGCATGTCACTTAGTTTTCATAGAAACTTTGATAAGTATGCATGTATGCACTGATCAGAATAATAGTAGAAAAATCTGACTCTTCGGTATTTGAACTGATAAGCTTGATTTGATAGGAAATAAATAGACTTAAATTGCCATTAAATTACTATTAATTTGATAAGAAAAGATATAGTATATAGTTAACATCGATAATGTATTAAGAGAATCTGGTAAAGCAATTTAGCAAATGAATGATATTATCTAGCTGTGACAGTTTAGTACATTGCATCATAAAGCCATACATGCAAATGCATTTCTTGGTCAATCTACGTGATTCAGTACTCAGACTCTGTTAAATTTAATGTTTTTGATACGTAATTGCTCCAGTGTAAAGCAAGTGATCCCGCTAACTTGGGAGCTTGAAATTCTTGAATCAAGTGATCCCACTAACTCGGGAGCTTGACATATTCTAGTCCAAGTGATCTCGCTAACTCGGGAGCTTGACAAGTGATCCCGCTAACTCGGGAGCTTGACCTTGTTGATTTCTCGCCGCCAAAGATGTATTTTTCGCTTGCTTCTCACACTTGTTATACCATGCATAATGTCAGCATTTCATCATGTTATTCATATGTTATTTAATGCTTCACTATGAAAAAGTGATAAACTATCAATGTAAAATAACAATGCAATATTCTCTACTGAGCTTTTGATGATAGCTCATTCATCGACTTAATTGTCTTAGCTGCAGACCCTGACCCTGAGCACGCAGCTGACCCTACATACGTGCCAGAGGAGGAGGAGGAAGACGATGACAACGACAAGGAAGACGACGTCCCAGAGGAGTTCTTCCCGTAGTTAGGTTTGTAGCTTGGGATATGGGGCATTGGGATAGAAAGAGAGAGAAAAAGGAAAAAGATATTTTTGGTCTGTATAAATGATATATGTTGGTTTTAGATTTCTGATGGGATGCTCTTAGGATGTATAGGTTTCTTTTCACTATTTTGATGACGGGTGGCCGTCATCACCCGTCATCGGTGAAAAGCTATACATCAGATACGTGACTTCTGTTTATCGCTTATTTTAGTTCTATTTAGCAGTAATTTTGCCATCATTGTTATTTGTCAGAGTTTAAATACATTGCTTCCGCATTTTGTAACACTTTGATGAAAAATAAGGAACCCCTTGATGAAAGGATCATATCAGGTGATTTGATGACGCGACCTTTCCTAGTTGAGAGACTGGGAAACGTCGGGCTGTCACAGGTGGTATCAAAGCTCCCGGCGATAAGTCATTGGAGACTAAACTCTGACATATACAAATATGGTAAAATATCTGTTAATAGAATAGAGATTGGAGTTAGATTGAGTTGTAGGTCTGATTAACTTTTTATCTGAAATAGGTTACGATGCCTCCGCGTCGTGGAAGAGGCAGAGGTAGACCACCGTTGCCTCATCGCACTGGACCAAATACTATTCCAGTAGACGGATATGAGCATGACATTGCTTCGGGAGGTGGTGAGAATGCCCATCTGGTTGAAAGTCGGACAACGATGGAGAATGTTGCAGAACATACTCTGCCAGAGCAAACTCCGCCAGTTATAAATACTCCACAGATGGGAAGTGTTCATGGTGTGGAACAAAATGTGGGACACCATCCGCAGTTGATGGAGACCATGGTAAACACTATGGCCATGCTTGTTGTTCGACGTCCCGAGGGTTTTACAGACTTTATTCGACTTAGACCACCAAGTTTCTACGGTCATCATGACCCAATGGAGGCTGAGAAGTGGTTAACGCAGATTGAGAAAGTGCTGTAAAGAGTCACTTGTACCGAGGAAGAAAAAGTAAGTTGGGTAGTGTACAAACTGGAAAGTGAGGCAGAGCCATGGTGGCAGTCTGTTGAAAGAACACGGATGCCAGGTGTACCATGGACATGGGCAGAATTCACTGAGGCCTTTAATGAAAAATATTTCCCAGCACCTGAAAGGTATAAGCTCGAGGTACAGTTTGCAACATTGGTACAAGGTCAGATGACGGTGAGAGAATATGAATCAGAATTCACACGTCTTTCTCGCTTTGCACCATTGCTAGTAGCGACCGAGCTAATGAAAACCCAAAAGTTCGAGAGAGGTTTGAAACCTCTGATCAAAGAGTGCATTTTGTTGTTTCAGGCGACGACTTATGCCCACGTGATGAAATTGGCATTGATAGCAGAAACTGATGTGGACACCATGTTCAAAAGAAGAGACGAAAAGTAGAAGGCCAGAAAAGCTCCACCACAGTCCTATAGTGCGGGTCAAATTAATAAGCGACCACGATTCCAAGGACAGACCGCTTTTCAACCAGTTGCAAGAGCATCTGCACAGCCTTACAATCGATCGATGTTCTCCACACCACCAAGGATTCCACGTGTTTAGAATCCATCTTTTTCAGCGGCTTGAAGTACATCTAGGTTTTCTCAAGCACGACCAATAGGATCTCGCACGGGATCTTATGCGGCTTCATCAGTTGCCTCCAAAGATATTTGTGGGAAATGTGGGAAGGCACACAAAACCGATGAGTGCCGCAAAGCTTCTGGTGCATATTTAATGTGGTAAGATGGGACATCGGATCAGAGAATGCCCGAAAACAGTCGAAATAGCAGCAAAGGCAGGACCCGTGTTACGATCGGCACGGCCTACGATACAAGGCTGAACTTACGCTGTTACTGTAAAAGATACGAGAACTAGCCATGATATCATTCAAGGTATGGTTGTTAATTAATTTTTATATTAAGCAAATTTACAATTAAGTAACATTTTAGATAGAGAAGGTGCATATCGTAAATTAGGAATATTACATTCTAAATTCCTCCAGTAATATATTATTATATTATTTAATACTATTTAATACTTATAAGTATTAAATACTATAATACTAGCTAACACTAGTTTGTATACCGTAGGTATTTTACAATTATACCCAAAAGATGCGTATTTGTGTTACAACACACGAGTTTTGATACTCATTTGTTACACCCCAGTTTGCTGAGAAGTTAAAGAAGTTAGGAGGTATTCCAGAACCTCTCGACTTTATTCTCGATGTTACACTTCCAACTGGACAATTTATCACGACTGACAAAGGATACCAGTCGATTATCGTTTCCATCAAGGATTATTGGGGATATGAAGCGATAGCTAATTTGATCTTATTGCCAATGCAAGGATACGACGTGATCCTTGGCATGGATTGGTTGTTCACTCACCATGCAAACGTTGACTGTCGCAAGAAGATTGTCTCCTTTTGCCCACAAAAGAAGGTATCAGCTAAATTTTATGGCATACCGACAACGAATCTTTTATTGATATCTGCAATTCAAGCACGGCAATTGTTTGATGAAGGTGCTGAAGGGTATATTGCCTTAATACAAAGTGATGAGCAGAAAAAGAAGGAAATTTCACTTTCAAATGTACCTATTGCTTGTGAATATCCTGGTGTGTTTCCTAATGAGCTGCCAGGACTACCACCTAACAGAGAAGTTGAATTCGCAATTGAGTTAGCTCCAGGTACTGACCCAGTATCAAAAGCACCATACAGAATGGCGCCGACAGAGTTGAAAGAGCTCAAAGAGCAATTACAAGAGCTTCTTGATAAAGGCTTCATCAGACCGAGTGTGTCTCCGTGGGGCGCACCGATGTTATTCGTGAAAAAGGATGGTTCAATGCGTCTCTGCATTGATTATCGCCAACTCAATAAACTGACGATCAAGAATAGATATCCGCTTCCTCGAATCGACGATCTCTTTGATCAGTTACAAGGAGCGCGGTTCTTTTCAAAAATTGATCTACGATCGGGTTATCACCAGATGAAGGTAAAAGCTGAAGATATTTCGAAGACAGCTTTTCGAACACGATATGGTCACTACGAGTTTCTAGTCATGCCCTTTGGTTTGACCAATGCACCTGCTGCATTTATGGACCTGATGAACAGAGTCTTCAAACCTTATCTTGATTTGTGTATCGTGGTATTTATCGACAATATACTTATTTATTCTAAGAAAAAGACAGAGCATGAAGATCATCTGCGTCTGGCATTGCAAACACTGAGAGATTCGCAATTGTATGCTAAATTTAGTAAATGCGACTTCTGGTTGAATCAAGTCAGTTTTCTGGGGCATATTATATCTGAAGCAGGTATCACGATTGATCCTGCAAAGATTGAAACTGTAGTACAGTGGAAGCAGCCACAGACCGTAACCGAGATCTGAAGTTTTCTGGGTCTTGCAGGTAATTATCGATGCTTTGTGGAAGGATTTTCATGACTTGCTGGACCACTCACGCAGCTCACTCGAAAGAATGTTAAATTCGAGTGGACTGAGGCGTGTGAATAAGGTTTCCAAGAATTGAAAAGAAGACTTACTTCCGCACCTGTTCTAGCATTACCATCTGGCAGTGGTGGTTATGTTGTCTTCAGTGATGCCTCATACAGTGGGTTAGGATGTGTGTTGAACCAATGGGAACGTGTGATTGCATATGGTTCTCGTCAGTTAAAAGATCATGAGAAGAACTATCCCACTCATGACCTGAAATTAGCAGTAGTCATTTTCACGTTAAAAATCTGGAGACACTATCTGTACGGTGAAACCTTTGAGATCTTCACTGATCACAAGAGTCTTAAATATCTCTTCACTCAGAAAGAGTTAAATTTAAGCCAGAGAAGGTGGATGGAATTTTGAAAGACTACGACTGTTCGATTCATTACCATCCAGGTAAAGCCAATGTTGTAGCTAATGCACTTAGCCGTAAATCCTCCGCTCAATATCTCATCTTGTTACAAGACTACAAAGATGGAAACTACTCAATGATATTGTATCATCATGTGCCACTCTTCGAACAACAACAAATGGAGGTTTACTTGCTACAGTAATGATCCGAGCTCCACTATTTGATAGGATCAGGAAGCTCCAGATGTTAGATGTAGAGCTTATTTCCATTCGACAGGGGGTACAAAGTAGGCTACAGCCAGAATTCACGATAAAGGACGATGGGTCATTATTATTTTGAGGATGAGTATGTGTCCCTAATGATCATGCTTTACGTCGAGAAATCCTCGAAGAAGCTCACAAGTCAGCATATGTTATTCACCCTGGTAGCACCAAGATGTACCAGGATCTTAAACAAATGTTTTGGTGGAACGGTTTGAAACATAATGTAGCGGATTATGTTGCAAAGTTTTTAACCTGTCAACAAGTAAAGGTCGAGCACAAGCATCCTGCTAGTCTGCTACAGCCATTGCCTATTCCAGAATGGAAATGGGAAAATATTTCCATGGATTTCATTCTCGGTTTGCCCCGTACTCAGAAAGGTTACAACGCCATTTGGGTGATTGTTGATCGTCTCACCAAATCGGCACATTTCTTACCTTATAGCACTCGATATACAACATCGAAACTAGCCGAAATCTATCTGAGAGAGATTGTACGACTACATGGGATACCCGTAAGTATCGTGTCAGATCGCGATCCTTTGTATACTTCTCGATTCTGGTAAAGTTTTCAAGAAGGTATGGGTTCCAAGTTAGACTTCAGTACAACATTTCATCCTCAGACCGACGGGCAGACAGAGAGGGTTAATCAAGTGATTGAAGACATGTTAAGGGCCTGTATGCTCGATTTTCAAGGCTCATGGGATAAACACTTACCCCTGATCAAATTCGATAACAGCTTCATGGCACCATTCAAGTAATCAGATGGACGCCGATGTAAATCTCAGATTAACTGGGAAGAAGCTGGAGAGAGGTTGATTTTAGGCCCTGACCTGATAGAAAGCACCAATGCAGTTGTTCATGTTATTCGGGAATGATTGAAGAGTGCTCAGAGTCGACAAAAGAGTTACGCTGATCTCAAAAGAACCACTGTTGATTTTTAGGTAATATTTGATCCTGATAAACCTTTTATCAATTGATTCAAACTATATTATTAGGCTGATGAAATAATATACATATTGGCGAGCACGTCTTCCTAAAAATCTCTCCGACTAAAGGCATGATGCGGTTCGGGAAACAAGGCAAGCTAAGTCCTCGTTATGTTGGACCATTCCCTATATTGGGCAAAGTAGGAGAAGTAGCGTATCGACTCGCGTTACATCCGCACCTGGCAGGCATTCATGACGTATTTCATGTATTGATGCTGAGAAAATACGTCAGTGACCCGACGCATGTATTGGATTATCAACCATTGGACATCCAGGAAGATCTAACGGTAACCGAAGAACCAGGTTAGATTTTAGACCGCAGAGATCCAATTCTGAGAACAAAATGGATTCCACTCGTGTTGATTCAATGGAAAAATCATGGATCGCATGAAGCCACGTGGGAGCGCGAAGTTGATATTCGTGCTCAATACCCTTGATTAATTACATAAGGTACGTAGGCCAAATCCATGTACATTATAGTTACACTTAATCAAATGAATTTTGATTGCGTAGAGTATAACATCAGGGTAAATAGTTTGTAAAGGCACCCTGCACCAATAAACAAGAAACTATAGCTGATATAATATATTAAGAAAATTATTATAAAAATCAAATTATGAGATTATTCACCATAAGTTTTCTAAATACTAATTGAAAAAGCGACACCTAAGCATAGGTGTATTCCAAATTTCTGCCACATAACACAATTGAGTGTTACAAGGCCATTGATGGGCTAATATAATAGTTTTATAATCTTTTTATACACAATATTGTAAAATGGCTCAAATTTCATCAAAATAAAATATTTTTATATAGAAAAATACATCAAAAATACCAGCCAATATTTTTCTATGAACCCCCTACCTGTTAAGAACACACAGGTACAAAAAAAATTAACACCACATCGCTTGAGCCCTGAAATCCGGGCCATTCACCATCAGGACCTCCTTGCCACAGCAAGGGCTAAGTATTGTCGCGGCAAGCTTAATGTGTTGCCACGGAAACTCTGTTCGTATGTGGTGGGTCCGAAACCCCCTTTTAAGTTATTTTCAGTTGATGAAACCAGTTAGGAGCTTTGTTCTTCAACTCTCCAAGCAAGGATTCATGCATGCACACCTTCCAATCATAACCATAACCGTTGTAATTACCTGATCTCCTCAACAAAGCATTCTATTTGCTGAGTTACTCTCATTTCCGACCGATTTCTATTGAGGTAAAACAAATCAGACCCCATTCCTCTTGTCTATTTTTATTGTCTTTTAGATTGCACCATGCCTCCTAGAAAAGTAGGCGTGTCTAAACCCCCGAAGTCCTCGGCTCAAGAAAAGGGCAAAGGCCCTTCTTCTTCCTTACCCGAGCCAATCAATCCACCTGAAGCACCGAAACAGCCCATTTCGTGGTGGGCTGCGAAAGCGATGGAACCAGAATGGATCGTGGACGATAAACTTCTAACCCCAAATGACCAGACTGCATGGTCACTTTGCTATATCGAACAGGCATAGTTAAGTGCCTTGTATCAACCATTCCATAACCAATTTTACCCTCGGTTAGTCCAATTATTTTACCAAAATCTAGTCGTCACCCCTACTATCGGTCAATTACAGACCGAAATAGATGGTCGTAAATTTTATTTCAATATCCTGCACATAGCGAAAGCAATGGACTGTAATGCTGACTATAACATCACTTCTGGACTACAAATACTGCGCCAGAGGGATGTGAAATTTCACCACATTACCTCAAAAATGACTCATGGTCAGACCGCTTCAGACCATAGTCTTGCCGTACGTCGCAGCCAGTTACCACAACGGATGTGGTTTTTGGATTTTATATTTCGATATAATTTGTACCCCATGCAGTATGAAAGAGAACGCCGAGATGCTCTCTTGCAAGCTCTTTTTACCGGCCATGAAGGACGATGGCTAAATGCTCCTAGGGTGGTTTGGGAAGGCATCAAGTATGCCAATGAGCACCTACAAAGCACCGTGTCACCTTCCATGCCTTCCTGCCCCTACCCTAGACTGATCTCTCGCATGTTTGAAGGACACTTTGATAGTGTCAATCTCATTCCCTTTCAAATCCCGGTTGGTGAAGAGGTCCGCCCCGATAACATGCGGGTCTTTAGACCAGCAATTTGGAGAAATATTTACCAACGCTCTTTTCAGGCGGTAAATAACCGCCAAGCGAAACAAATTCGTTGTCCTCCCCAAGTCCAACAAGATATACCCCAAGAAATCCCTGTCCCTCCTCAACTGCAAACCCAACCTCAACCCGATTCGATCCCTCCGGCTCAAGGGACCTACACCACCGCCGACCTTGTTTAGCTCATGCGTGAAAACCATGAGCAAACCCTCCTACAATTCGATAATCTTTATCGAAATCACTACATGCTCCATCAACGTATCGATTATGTTGAAGAAGCGACGAATATCATGATGGGGCATACTTTTCAAACTGCTGCAAACCCTTACATTGGACGGGCGCGCAACTACGTCTCCCAGTATACAACGCAGCATTATTGGTCCCAGAATTCCAGCAAGACTTCCAACAACAACAACAGGAAGCTGGTACATCCTCAGCGGGCCAACAGCAAACAGATCCTCAGCCTGGTAAAATATTAATCATAGTTTATGTACTACATTATAGTTTTAATCTCAAATAAAGCATGCCTAATTATAACAACTTAGCTATTATATATCTAAAACGATTGTAGAAATTCTGATGTGTATGATACTACATGTGTTGTTTCAATTGAACACTTTGCTCCTAATATTGTAGTCCTCTGTGGTATAAGTAAATCTTAAAGTGTAATTCTCTTGTTTTCATTTCAATTTTTTCTTACATAATGATAAGGAGCAGGTCAATTTGGTTTTTGTATGAGAATGGTCTATGTGTTTTTAGCTGAGAATCCATGTTAATGTTGAAATACTCCTCATCAGGTGCCACATGAGTGGTTAATTCCACACTTTCAGTTTTTCTCACAGCTGTAACTTTGATGTTGGTTTCTCACAGCTATAGCTTTAATGATTCATCTTGTCTTATGATAAATTGATGAATAAAACACCACATATAGTAGTTAAGCACTACAGCTTGGCTATTCGCTATTGTGACATTCATTTGTTACCCAGATAATCCCGATTGATTTTTGAGGACGAAAATGCCTAAAATAGGGGAGAATGTAACGATCCCCAGGTTTGGCACGGTAGTAGTGAGAGTCCAGTCAAGTCCGGTCAGGTCATGTGCAAGTTTCCATCACAATACCCTAAGGACATCACTATGATCGCCCTTAACATCTTTGAATTTGCCTTTAAGCTAGACACAACCATAGTAAATTTAAAATATTTAATATATACCAGCAGTGGTATATATTTGTTATCTACTGCAGCCAAAACAATTTGGCTTTATCTATGCAAGGCCAAATCAGGTGGGTATTATATAAATACCCCAGCCCAAGATTTAATTAAGATAAGCCTTTTGTTGGCTTTTCTGGTTTTCAGTGTTGTTTTATCATCTATAGTATACACAAATAGTGAGTGTGAGACTTACATGCAAGTAAACACTTGCTTTGTTTTTTATGAGATACATTCTCTGGGTACCATGCCTAACATAGCAATTAAATCTCAAGCAACATATAAGCTGCTTGTATCCTAAATGAAGTACACGGCTGCATGAGTCATAGGAGACTCTCATGCACACAAAGGGGGAATGACCTGTTATAAAATACCAAGATAAAACCGTCATCATCCCCGTTTCAAATTTCTCCTTATGACTATACCCTACACATCCAGATTTTTGTAGCCATCTTGAATCTATCCATGAGTCTTTTGTTAACAAATGAAAGCAAATTTTGATCAACAAACAAGCTTGTAGTCTTAACAAACTCCTGCTCCGTTTCCATTTCGTGTTGAGATCGGTAGCAGCAATTTGATATGCTACACCACGCACTAAAAAGGTTAGCTGTTTGTTTGTTCTTGTAACTAAGAATCGATTATGTCAAGATGTCACTCAAAAAGTAGAGTAGCATGAACATAGAGTGTAGGTTGTTGCACTCCGGATCTGCGTAGAAAAGCTATCGAATTTATAGCTATAAGCTATGGAAGCCTCAGCATGAACTGAAGTGCAGATTGCTACACTTCAGATCTGTGTAGAAATATGTGGAAATATATTTCAAATCTGCTGAATTTATACATGGATATATAGATACAAATAAACTATACCTATATATATATATATATGCAAAAAAAAAAAAAAAAAAGAAGAAGCAGATCAAAAGGCCAAGAAAGAACCCAGCTGAAGCCCGGCAAGCTATCCAGACTCAGGCTTGCCGCGGCAAGAAAGCCATCTGAAGAGCCTGTCGCGGCAACCTCAAAGGGTTGCCGCGGCAAGCCCTGAGTGTTGCCGCAGCAACCCCTTCCATCCTTGGGTTTTGAACTGTGGGCTATACCTCTTGTGCATTTAGACCTTGGGTCCACATGGATTCAAGTATGTACCTGATTGGGTCTTGAGACACTGTAAGCCATCTTGCTACTGTTTAATATTGGTTTAAAATACAAAATAAATTTATTTTTTAGATTTGGTGCCACATGGAGCACTTAAACCATTTTGGAGAACTAACGTGCTGCATAAGGTCCTCGGATGCCTGAGCAAGCGTCGAGGACAAAACTTGTAAACTTTGACGCACACAGGTAGGGAATCTGTGTTGCTATTTTATAATGATACAAGCATGTCACTTAGTTTTCATAGAAACTTTGATAAGTATGCATGTATGCACTGATCAGAATAATAGTAGAAAAATCTGACTCTTTGGTATTTGAACTGATAAGCTTGATTTGATAGGAAATAAATAGACTTAAATTGCCATTAAATTACTATTAATCTTATAAGAAAAGATATAATATATAGTTAACATCAGTAATGTATTAAGAGCATCTGGTAAAGCAATTTAGCAAATGAATGATATTATCTAGCTGTGACAGTTTAGTGCATTGCATCATAAAGCCATACATGCAAATGCATTTCTTGGTCAATCTACGTGATTCAGTACTCAGACTCTGTTAAATTTAATTCTTTTGATACGTAATTGCTCCAGTGTAAATCAAGTGATCCCGTTAACTCGGGAGCTTGAAATTCTTGAATCAAGTGATCCCGCTAACTTGGGAGCTTGAAATTCTTGAATCAAGTGATCCCGCTAACTCGGGAGCTTGACGTATTCTAGTCCAAGTGATCCCGCTAACTCGGGAGCTTGACAAGTGATCCTGCTAACTCGGGGGCTTGACCTTATTGATTTCCTGCTTTCGCCAACATGTATTTTCCGTTCAGTTTGCTTCTCACACTTGTTATACCATGCATAATGTCAGCATTTCATCATGTTATTCATATGTTATTTAATGCTTCTCTATGAAAAAGTGATAAACTGTCAATGTAAAATAACAATGCAATATTCTCTACTGAGCTTTGGATGATAGTTCATTCCTCGACTTAATTATCTTAGCTGCAGACCCTGACCCTGAGCACGCAGCTAACCCTACATATACGTGCCAGAGGAGGAGGAGGAAGACGACGACGACGAGGACGGCGTCCCAGAGGAGTTCTTCCCGTAGTTAGGTTTGTAGGTTGGGATATGGGGCATTGGGATAGAAAGAGAGAAAAAGGAAAAAGATATTTTTGGTCTGTATAAATGATATATGTTGGTTTTAGATTTCTGATGGGGTTCTTAGGATGTATAGGTTTCTTTTCACTGTTTTGATGACGGGTGGCCGTCATTGGTGAAAAGCTATACATCAGATACGTGACTTCTGTTTATCTCATATTTTAGTTCGATTTAGCAGTTATTTTGCCATCATTGTTATTTGTCAGAGTGTAAATACATTGCTTCCGTATTTTGTAACACTTTGATGAAAAATAAGGAACCCCTTGATGAAAGAATCATATCAGGTGCTCTGGTGGCGCTACCTTTCCTAGTTGAGAGACTGGGAAACATCGGGCTGTCACAGAAAAGTTGGTAGAGTTTGGAGTGTGTGGGGCTTGATGTCATAATTTTAGCCTTCAGCCGCCTCTGGTATAACTATACAAGACGGCTTGGTCAAAGCTATTGGACTGAAATGCGCTTCGATTGAAAGTTCGTCAGCCATGGGTTGTGAGTTTCTTGCAGAGGATCGGTTTAATGCGAGTGTGCGCAAGAAAGTTCGCTCAATTTCTGGGTCGTATTCGAAAGAGTCTAGTCTTCTAGACCAGGTATATTGCATACACCAGAAAGTAAATCTTTCTGTATTTAATATTTATATAATTTTTATTTTTGAAAAGCAGGGAGAGAGAACAAATCTAAGTCTCTCGCTTCTGTGATCAGGAGAAGTTGGAAACTTTTAATTCACTACTCTGAATAAACCTGTAAAAGATTTAAGAAGTGATCAAAGAAAATAAAAATAGTAAGAAATAATAAAAAGAGAAAGATAAATATTAGTTTCTAAAAGAATAAAAATATTAGATAGAAACTTGAAAGAATTAGATAAATCCGCTTCCCCGACAGAGGCGCCAAAAACTTGACTTGGTTATTATTGTATATTATAATTATATTCAATTCAAGTCTTAATCGATTACAAGTGCACAATGGAAATTATAGTACTAGTATAGGATCGTTCCCACAATGAAGTTCATTATCTTATTAATTCATATTTCTATCTTCTATCTAAATCCCTATCTTTAAAACTTCTATTTATCTTCAAGATTTCCTAATCTACTTGGAGAAATATGAAGAAAAGAATGATTTTCCAAACTAAAGTGCATAAAAATAAATCCTAATCCTGCTTCTTTAGATTAAGGTCGTCAATCTCAATCTTCAACTTTTGGATATTTATGAAAATAAATAGTACCATTACACCATATTTCTAGTCTCCTAGCATTGGTCGTCAATCAAGTCTAAGATCCTATCAACACAAATTTATTCTAATCAACAATCAACCAAAAATTTGGGCGTCAATCAAACTCTAGCGAACTGAAGATGGAAAAGTAAAAACCGTTATACTAATCTACAAATTCTAACCTGAGTCATCAATTCAAATTTAAACTTGGAGATGTTTACAAAGCAAAGTAAAATATATCCATCACCCCTCAGCCTCAGTCGTCAATTGCTCCTAAGAAATTATAGATATCTACACTAATCTTCAGCACTCAATTACAGTCGTTAATTGCTCTTGAGAAACCTCTGATATGTAATCTGCTCTAACTAGTATACACTACTGATCGGAAGAAAATCCAACCTCAGACATCAATTGATGCTTAAATTCTTCGATGATTATTCCTATGCCGAGGCCTCTTAATTATAGATCATAAGGGTCGGTTTATAGAGATCTAGTTCTAATAAAAGAAACTACTAAAAATAAAAGTATCCTAATATAATTTTAATTACTAATTTCATCTTTCCTTGTTTCCTTTAGTTGATGCGCTTGTAGAGTGTTCTTTTTCGACCAGTAGCAGAGTCCTTCGAATTAGATCTTTATCAATCTTCTCAGATTCGTGATTCATCAGACTTCTAATTGAAGGAGTCTTCTAATTTTGGATATGGCAGTGATAGTTCTCACGTGATCAGCAACACCAATGATAGTAGGAAAGCTTCTATTCTTAGGAAATCGTAAATAGCGAGTTCTTCTTTCATAGCTTCTCTAGAAAATTGTAAATCATGATTTTTTATAGTAGGCTTCTTCATAGTTGGCAATTCTTTGAATTACGCTTTATCGCTTTTCTCTTTTTATCTCTTTTGAAGAATCGTAAATTATGATTTTCTGACTTTCATTAGCGGCAAATTGTCTTTTTCGCTCAATCATTTTTCTTATTATTTTTTGAGTTTATTTTGACATAAATTATGATTTTCTGACTTTCATTAGCGGCAAATCGTCTTTTTCGCTCAATCATTTTTCTTATTATTTTTTGAGTTTATTTTGACAAAGATTAACATTTAGGCTTTGATTTACTGCTTATCTTTAATATCTGCATTTCAGTATGTCGTTAGTAGATAACTATGGTCTAGCATCACTAAGTTAAGGGTGATAAAATAATAAATTATGTGACTGATAAGAGCCCTAAATTGTAAAACCCCGCATTTGAGATATGAATTAAAATCTGCATCTGAATTATGAATTTAAATCTGCATTTGAAATACGTATTAGAATATGCATTTGATTTTTGGTTCCCGTGAACGAATCCCAATCAACAAGGCGGGATATTGGTGACCGACATGGTGGGATATTCGTGAGTTTGACTTTGAACCTATTTGATTGATTATCTGTATGACACAAGTACCCTCATAATGCAGAGGCTTGTTGCACTTTACCTGAAGATAGATTCATTGAACGACGATGGTTAGTTAGGGGCTTCCATCGATTTTATTCCTACTCTCATGATATAGTAACGTGAGAAGAACTTTAAGTTAAGGTTTAAGTCAATTAATAAAGCAACATGCATCAGTATCCGAAAGCCTCATGAATATTAGATTCACTTGATTTCCCACTCATTACACTAACTTTGATCATTTAGAATAGGAACTTAGGAAAGGAATATCTATTTTGAAAATCATATTTGATTCAATTTCAATCTTTGAAAACCATATTTTTCTAGCAAATGTGATAAATTGAGTTTATTCTACTGAGCTTAGATGTTAGGTCACCCCGACTATACGTCATAAGTGTAGAGACTCAGGCTCACGGTTACGAGAGTGATCCGGATTACGAGCCAGAGGAGGAGCCAGAAATCCCTCCTTACGAGTTCTTTCCATTGGTTTAGATTTGTGTTCTGGGTATATTCTTTTTGTAATTTTGAGTTAGATACCGTTTAAATTATGGGCCCGAGGCGATGTTTTGCATTTCCTTATATCATTTTGAGGAACTATTATTAGGAACCATTGTTTAGGTGTTGGATTGGCCAATACCGATGGTTCTTCTTAGTTCCTTTTTCAGATATGATATTTTTGTGAGATCTCTTTGGCATATCATTGTTTAGACTTAGAATTATGTCTGTATTATTATGCTCCTCAATAGAGCTCCTTTGTACTCTGATATCTGATTGATCTGTTTGGCATATGGATTTATCAATAGGTTGGCGAACCGGCTTTCCTGGTATTTCAGATACGGGAAAGTCGGGTCATCACAATATATATATATATATATGCTAAAACATGGATCGAATCCAAACAATTGCTTAAAGTCAATTTTACTTCAATTTAAATCTTGAAAAATAAATCACAGTGCATTTGAGATTCAACACCATTTATAGATTTCTGACACAAAACACAAATACCACTTCAATTCTTTAGCATGCATGATAGAGACAAAATTAATTTCCTAAGAAAAAAAAAATTAATGCATAGAAATAATGAAAAAAAGGAAAGAAGAGCAAGGCAAAGAGAGAACGCACCTCATGGAATCCAAAACAACATATTACAACAGTGCCATTGAGAATCTGGGTCTCGAAAAATCCAACCAAAAAGATAGATAGAGTCCAAATTAAATAATTATCAGAAATTGCATCATCATATGGGAGCATAGGAAGTGTGATGATGTTGATGCAACTTCATCCCCCAAAATACCTGATTAATAGGACTTTGATCGGATGAAGTTGCAGAGACCTTGATCTAATGGAGGCTCTCTATGATCTCCTTAGAAATCTCTTGATTTATATCTTACGTACCGTCGAAGATGAAGACCTCTTGATGAAGTTGTAGATGCTCATACCCAATTGAATGAATCCCTTGAAGTTGCGGCAGACTTGATCCAATGGACTCTACTGATGAAAACGCAAGCCAAATGAAAAATGAAGATGAATTGACTCACAAATTTAGGGTTAGCGCGAGATCGAAGATGAATCGCATCAGATCTGATGCGTTTAGAGCGACTAGGGTTTCGAAGAGAGGAGGAGAGATACGTGAGGATCACTAATGCTTGCACTACAAAAAATGTGTTTATGGGAGATGGCTTTTGGCCGTCTCCAAAGGTGTCTAAGCCGTCTCTAATAGTATTGGAGACAGCTTCCATGTAGTCTCAAATAGTCCCGTCTCCATTGTCTTTGGAGACCAAATGAGAGCCATCTCTAATAGTCAAGGTTATTTGAGACGGCCATAAGCCATCTCCAAAGATATGTTGGAGACACCTTAAAGCCGTCTCTAATAAGTCATCTCTTATTATTGGAGACGACTTTTGGCCGTCTCTAATAAGTGATATGATGTTATTTGAGACGGCTAAAAGCCATCTCCAATAAGTGAGCTCCTATTGAATATTTATTTATTTTTAATACTATTTAATTTTTTTGCTCCAGGACCATATTGTCTAGCAGTACACATCTATAACCTGCATTTTATTTTTTTTTTTTTTATGAAAATCCGTAACATGCATTTACATAATCAGATTAACATAAAAGTAAATTTTAATTCATAACACCGTAATTTCATTAACAACAAATTTATGTATACAAATAATGACTCTCATTTTTAGAGGTGTCCAGCATTGTTCATGGCTTCGTAAGCTTGTCCAGCAGTCATGGCTCCATCTCCAATCACAGAGATTACATGGTTATTCTTCCCTACTAGATCTCTAGCTGCTGCCATTCCTAACAAATTCAAAAAAAAAAAAGTTCATAATTTCTCCAAGAATCGGGTCATAGAGTATACAAATATGCTTGTGTGGTTTTGCCTTGTACCAAAAGCGTCATAAATGCTCTCTTTTTTTAGGGAAACCTGTAAATTCATTACTACAGTTTACAAATTATTACAAAAAAAAAAGGAAAAAAATATATCAGAAAATTAAAATCCATTTGTTAATATAAAAATCACAAAACAGTCCTCAATCATACCAAAAAATCAAAGTTCAATATTTAATAGAAAAATCTCAAGTCCTAAACCACTAAAAGATAAAAAGGTGAAAAAATTTCATAAAATTAAAACCAATTAAAAAAAATCTGATTTTTCATATAAAAAAAAGTTTTGAAAAAAAATCCCAAATTCATTCAATACAAATTATATTCACCTGATGACCAACATCCCATTATCCTCTGGGGTATCAAACACATGATACAAAGCCACAGCCAATTCCACCACTCCTAGGCTTGAGCTCAGGTGCCCACCTATATTTGACACTAGTACACAATCTCTGCTCTTAGCACTGTTGCTAATTGTTGAAGATCTAAAATTTTCAAACATTCCAAAAAAAATCCTCCATTAATATCTCCAACTGTCTTATACACATAAACCGAAACCTGATGGGTCAATATAGTGCAAGGAATTTTGGAGTCGGGGATTTCCATTTGAAGCTAATATACAATTAAAGCAGCACTATTCCAACTTCAAAGAGATTAAATTACTAATACCAATCATATAACATCTTAACCCAGTAGGTTATAAAGAAATTAGTACCAGTAAAATCAATAGCCACCATGAAATTCAATTCACATCCACCCATAATGTAATCCAGGAAAGTGTTTTGCTCATTCTCTAAAAACTTCTCGACAAATAACTGACCCTTTAACACCTGAACAAGAAATTCTTGCTAATCAAGGAAATTTCACCCCAGCTATAGAATGGGGACATACATCAATTAAATAATCAGGACCTTGTGATGATGAGTATGCCCAATGGGAGTTGGTATAAAGAAATTTTCACCGTGCTGGGAATGGTGAAGCTTTTCCAAATCAGCCAATGACTTTTGAACTCTTCTGCTCTATCCATGATATAAGCAAAATCAGAAGCAACATAGAGATACCCAATAGGAATATATGCATCAAAACAGAGAGGCGTTCATTTACCCAATTAAATCATGTTTTCCGTTGCTATTGAAATCAAAGCAGTCTATAATTAACGGGTTATCCTACATGTAGTCAATAATTTGATTAAAGGGCCAAAGAATAAATTATCTAGAGATTCAGAGTTGCTAATGAAAACTGGTTTATGCCTTACTTCCAATTTGCTGAAGGTTCACAACTATTGGCTTCCATGTAGGGTTGAGTGTGTTCTTTTTCACCTCTGTCTTGCAAATCGGAATTTTCTCCCCACTCTCCACAATTTTAGATATTACCAAGAAAGGGTCCTGTAAGAGAAAAAAAGGCCTAGATCACCAGTCATAGCAGAATTAATATTCCTAATGCATTATATAAGAAAAAGGTCAAAAGTTGCATACGCTTCTTGACAAGAGATCCTTGTTTTCCAAATTCAAACACCGTAGTATCATCTCGGCCATAATCTTTGAGCCAACACATTCTTCTACATGAACAGTAAGCTCTCCTATGTCTTGGGAACTCGTTCTTCCATGTTCTCTCCTTTTCAAGATTTAGTTTCAACGTCCTAGTAGATTTAGTGATTATCTGCAAAGAAATTAGAGCATGATTGTACGTGAATAAAATGGAGCCTTTAACTGAATAAATTGGTTTGCATGATGTTCATGGAATCAAATGTGAAAATAGAACACGCAAATGAGTTGGCAGTAGTTAATGTACATTGGCAGAAGTGTGGTGCAACAAGTCAAACTCTCTCTTCCAAGGTGATGCACAAATATTTTTGTGCACCAAATCAGTGAAAGGTCAAAAGAATGCACTTTGACTGATTTGCATACTGATAAATAACTGTGCATCTCCCATTGACCAATTTGATGAAGGGAGATTGACCCGAGTACTGCCTTTGCTCAAAACATTAAAAGAAGAGGAATTGCTACAATAAAAGGGGGGAAGGGGTGTGAAGCAGTTGTACAAGGTGTTTTTATAAATGGTTAAAACATTACATGATTTTAATAAAGAGTTGTTATGGGGAAATCGACCAGTTCCCAATCTAGATTAGAACACGTCACAGAGTGGATACATGTGGCACAACTTTCCATCAAATATGCCTAGTGTTACCTAGAAACGTGGCATAGTGCCAACTGTCAAGGTGTCATAGGTCTATGGCACGGAAATTTATGAAAATTGCAATACAAGGGCATGCTTAATAAAAAATATTAGAAATTAAAATACAGATAGTAAGATAAATCTGAAGGGAAATCTTAAAGCTAAGTGAGAAACCTACTTGATTGAAAGAAGAAAGAATATGTAATGTTTACCATAAACCTAACTTATTGCATTCCAAATTATACAAATGGTTTTCAAGGACCCAAGCCTTTTCATTTATAATTTACTAAACTTCACAGAAAGTTATTCCTAAAATGGAAACTCATTTTGCCAACGTCAAAACGAGGCACAATTTGAAGGTACCACATGATACTTTTTCGCACATGAGATCTTTAGAAGTGTTGTGTTCTTTGTTGTGCTGAGAGTGTCCAAGTGCCATCAAATGTCAACATGAAAAAAATCCCAAAACTGGTATTGTCCAATTAACACTAATGCCATTTGATGCAAAGGACCGATGTAAGATCTTGTGGGTCGAACTATATAAAAAAGCATCTTCATCGTGTGATTCAAAATGGTTAAATGCTTTCAAAATGAAAAGCCAAAAATGTTTTAGAGAATTACATGATAATTGTTCACTTTAAAGGCGTTTGACCACTTTCAATCATATGATGTAGATGTTTTTCAAATGCAGTCTTTGACCTACTACATATTTAAATCAGGTCCTTGGCATCAAGTCACACACTTTGATGAAAAATAGTGCCACATGTACCCAATCAGTGGCCCGTTCCAATCGAGATTGGGAAAAAGTCGGTTACCCTATACCCACTCTTTTAATAAATCGGTCCCAAATCGTTCCTCATCTCGAATAGTTGAACAACACTAGCAAAAGATCTATAAAAATGGTCTATGCAGGCTGGGATAGTGGTCAGAGAACTACCTCAGTCAGAACATAGCTAGCCTCCCCAAGATACTATTGATCATCCAACTTTAGCATCTACATATATTTAGAAAATGTTATGAGCGCCAACCCAAAAAGGTATCCATCATTGATACAGTATGTAGGCATATATGAGAAACATGGTAAGCTTCAGGTAGGGATATTTATATGGATATGACTTGAGCAAAAATAATTCAATAAACATCCTCACTTTAACAGGGTTGTGTCAGAAAATTGTAAAGTTAATTTCTATAGTTATAAAAAAACATAGAAGGGGAGATTAGGTGATTCAATGCCTCAACCTGCTATTTTTTTATCGACAAGTAAAGATTATATAAATATATATAGACAGAGAGAAGCTCGAGAAGGTATTCCAATGGAGTACCTTCACTGTACGCTAAGGTGCACATGGCACCCAAAGCGAAAGAAGTGCATAAATCAGATTGTAGATACCAGCCCCATGGCTCTTCGAAGAGCTTTGATCTGTCCAAACACTTAGCCATGTGCTACTTGAGATTCAAAGAACAGCAGTTGAGATGTAACATGTAAGTAGTATCAATATCACCCATAGATCTCCTAATGCATTTTATACCTGCAAAAAGAAGATGGTAAGAATGACACGTCTCCCTCATAGAATTGAGAAAGTGGAAACTAGTACATCTACTTTTCTAGAAAAAGAAAGGTAAGAATGTTAGAAGTAGGAAGTAAGAATAGGAACACCAAAATGCTCTAGCATGTTCTACACTACAATACTCAATTCATGTTATAGTAAGACAAGAAATGCTGATGAATACATGATGGTAAAACAAACACAAGCATGCATCACTTAATATTACACAGTATGAGTTGGACTCACTGTCACAAAATGGAGAATATAGAATTGTATGAAAAGGAAAGAAAATCAGATTGATTGGTTTTCAGTTCCTACCCGTTTTCCATCATTAAACTATAGTCTATTTTCAGAAATTTAGACCTCTTCCTAATAAGCAATAATCATTGACTACAACATCATGTTAAACTGGCATAATAGAAGAAATATTGAAAAGCATTTCCAGCTAAGTGGACAGTCAGCACTGGTTCTCCATTAAATTGACTAATTCTCCATTAAATTGACTAATCTAATCTTCTATGGGAAAGATATATCTTAGTATTTTTGTTAGAAAGAGCTTTCCGGATGAAAAAAAAACATGGGCTCTCTTCCTATATATGCAAGGTTCAAATCTTTATCCATGGACTTGGGCAGAGAGCTCTTGTCTGAGTATATGTAAACAACACTACACAACATGCAATAGAAGTCTGATTAGAAACAATCATAAGACAGATCTATAAGACGAACACTAATTATAAGAAAGATTTGCAAATCCAACTTAAAAACAATATTAACAACAATCAAAAGGTTCGACTCATCGCCCCCCCCCCCTTTCAGATTTTTTCTTTATTGATATATTTTATGAACTTCTTATTATTCAAATTAAAAATAAATATGAACAAAACATTTGTATGGAGTATCAAAGTTACATTGTGATGATAAAATATTTTGTAATGTATTGCCAGGGTAGTGATGCCTTACACAGGAAATTTACAATAGTGGAACTAGAATGTAATTTACAAGGGGGGGTATACCTTTCCATCAAGGCAATGAGCTCATGATCCCTTGGCTTCATACCCCACTTGGTGTCTACAAGAAGGCATACTCTTTTTCAGACCAATCCGGGAGGATACATACTCCTTTACCTACAACATTCGAAACTGTTATGATATTTCAGAGTCTGAATTGAAGGAAGTCAAAAGCCTACCTTGAATAGGTAAGGGAGCAATCCCAATAGAATAAAAAAATATAATAAAATCTGGGTCCATCAGACCAATTATCACCTAGTCCATATACAACACAAAATCTGTCATTTGAAAATGAACAATCCCAATAGATATATTTCAAAATCTATCATTTGAAAATGAACAATTAGCAATGTTACAGAACTGAGAAATGTAAGCAATGGAAGTAGAAGAGAATCTTGAGCCTTATGAGCTGAATCTCAACTGAAACTATCAAGTCATATCACTTTGACACCTTGTATTGCTCCCATCATATACCTTTAATGGTGTAAGATCATTTAATATTAGAGTGCACACATCGAAATGCTTAAAGGTTAAACTTTAAAATAACTTCTATATGGAAAAGATGAAGTATGTGTCATGTACTTATTGGGCCTGATAATAATATTTTTAAGTTTCTTCTAGGTGGCCAAAACTATCAAGTTATTAACAAGAAGGTTTGTTTAAATTATCGGACGATATAAAGACATATTGTCCAATATGACTCAGTATTAGACCTCGAAGATACATATTGATATTGGTTTCCAGTGAGTGAGATCCAATATGGGGTGTTCTCATAATGGGTTAACGGGTTATCACCAACTTCAATAGATCTAGATCTATTCAAGTCGATATCTTACTGCTGAAAGCAAACATGTATAGCTTTCCGGGGACTGAGGTCTGTAAATGTCAACAGTTGAAACATAGTAGCCTTCAAAGTAGGGATGTCAACGGGTCGGGTTAAATTTTGGCTGCCCAATAAGAAAATCGCAAATGCTCGACCCAACCCGATAGCGCACTAATGCCGACCCGACCCAATGCCTGAACGGAGAACCCAACCCGACCAGGTAAAATATCCCTATTTTTTGTACTTTTACCATACAAAATATTGGGTCAGGTCGACCCAACCCAGTAAAATATCAGGTCGGGTTTGTGGCCGACCCAATCTGTTGACAACCCTACTTCGAAGGCTATAACATTTCAATTTAAGAAGATGGAACTGGTGATGGGAATTGGTCTCTTTGATAATATGCTCTACATATGCCCACTTAATTTAAAACACAAAATGGTTGCATATGCTATAGTATCCTACTAGATCCAATGGGTGTAGAGCAAAAAAATTCAAAACTCACCAGATTTGATAGTTTGGATGCAATAGCAACTTGTAGAGGCTGTTGAGAATCAGTACCAACTTTACTTGTGGAACTTCTGGGCCAACTCTTGCTAAAATCAGCTACTGAGGCTTCGTAGTAGTCAAAGGAGGCCTTGTTTCCTGAAACGAACGTGAATCACTTGACACACAAATGATGCCAACCAAACTAAACCGTGTACAGTTTACAAAATTATATATGAAATGTAATGAATTACAGCGCCAGATGCAGGAAGTTTCAAAAGGTTCGACCTCCCAAAATGATATCTTCGCTCAGGTCATGAGACCATAGAGACATGGTCATGTCCTAGGTGATGGGTTGGGAGTGACCCCCAACAGTTTGTGGGGGTCATCTTCTAGCCATGACAGGCCCTCCGCTAGTGACTTCATTGCAATGAAAAACAAAGTGCAACAACTTGAGGAGCAAACGGAGAATGACGGGCCCTCCGCTAGTGACTTCATTGCAATGAAAAACAAAGTGCAACAACTTGAGGAGCAAACGGAGCATGACGGGCCCTCCGCTAGTAATTTACATAGTTCTGCCTTTAAAAACATAAAAGAGAGAGAGAGAGAGATTTCTAAGAACATAATACTTATTCAAAATATTTTTTACAAAGCTCTTTTTTTTTCTAATGATTACAAAGCTCTTTTTTAATTTAAAAGAATAGGATCACATTATAAACAAAGTAACAATAATATTTCGATAAAATTAGTAAATCAGATTATTGCTTTAAGTATTTTCAGATAGAAATAATTCAACAATTTTTATTTGTTTGAAATTTTTTGTTAAATTTTTCTTTCAATAAAAATTTATTTTAGACTTCTTATCTCATTTTCTGTTTAAGAATGAGACCGGCACTACTGACCAAATTTACTTAGTTTGTTGGCTCGAATTCAGGTTCGTAATTTGCAATCCACTATTATCAAGCAAATCCGATTGACTCCTAGTAGGATGAGTTTCAAAACAATTTGTTAATTGTATTATATAAATTTTTATTATTTAATAAAAGAGATGCAAATAATCACTTGGCTAGCTATGAATGAAACTTAAACATCAAAGCTTTAGGTTCAAAACCCCTCTGTGCTTTCAAAATTGTTTTGCAAATGATATAGTTAGCATTAATCCTTTAATCAATCGATTCAAACCGAATTGAATTGTGAACTGATCACTGTACCCAATTTGTGGGTTTCTAGTTCAATTAGTGAATATATCTACTGATAATGTTGAAACGGATAGTCATGATCGGTTCACAATCCAGTTGGCACCTCATCATTGGCACATGTCTTTCCAAAATCATGGCTATTAGAGGAGTCTACCGTGCACTTTAATATCGATCATAGAAAAAAAAGCACAACCGTCCATATTAGAGTTCATAGATCAGATGGTTAAAATTTTCGATCACCATTTTTTGAGCCCAGGGTAGGAGCTACCAGTGGAATTTTCCCGTGCTCGCATGCTTCTCTGGTGTCTTTCACCATTGACTTTCTCTTTCTGGCTACCTCCTCTATCTTCTCAAACCAATTTCAATCAATGTCCCCCATTTTCTATTATCTACTGATCACTACAAATATCAGTGTTTGCTCTATCATTTTCGTGATGGTGAGCTTTCTGGGCAACATCGTGTGTTCTCAAGCGAGCATCTCCACAAGAATCTTATATACTTTATCTCTCCTAAATTTTTTTGGTTCGACTTTGGATTGTTATTTTTACCTTTGTTTTACTGATTTCTCTTGGGCTTTTGATGTGCTTGGGCTTGCTCAGATCCCTCTTTAAATGGGTTAGCTGCACTTGCGACAATTAGATATTGATGAGCCTCTTAGGACCTTCAACCTTAGAAGGTCTGTTAGTACACAAAATACAATAGCTCTCAGCTCTGTTACTGATTGTGATCTCAGAAAGTCAAAATGTTGACCAACCATGGTCTGTCGAGTAGTCCTACTGAACAAAACAAACCACCCTTGGATGACTACCTCACGTTGTCGCTGAGAAGGCTACTTCGGGAATGCCACTCTTTTGCTTCAGACTTGAAGGTGACCTCCCCTTCTATTTCCCTGAACCCCTATGCCTCTAATATGGCTACTTCCCATGCCTCAGCAACCTTGGAGAACTCCCATTCGATTCCTATCCTAAGGACAACTCCGCTGCCTTAGAACCTAAAAGAGAACCCATCATATGTGGTTGAAAAGAGGGTTAAGGTTACTGTTGCGATTCCCAGTGTGCTTACTTTATTTGTTGGTGGTAAAAGCAATTTAAAATCAAAGTAAAACAGGGGATGGAGTCAGCACACTGAAAGTATCCTAGACCTGCAAGATACAGGGTCCATTTGTAGCAAGTTTTGATAAGTAAGAGTTTGTCCCACAGGGAAAGATGATCTACGGCTCCAAGGGAGCCATCTCCAGTAGTCCCTCCAGATCTGACTACAGATCTGGCAGTCCTAAAAGGAAGGGAGTTTAGGGTCACTTATTCTAAATATCCTAAGGTAGCCTAATGAATTAACTATAGAAAGGGTTGAGAAGATGGATGGAGTGTGGGAAAATAAATATAAAAGGGTGAGAAGTATGCTATTGGGTCTAGATCAGAGGAGTTTTGTAACTCAAATTCAGATATGATGTTATAGAAATCTTGTCCAATGGCTACATTATCACCACTGAGGAGAAAGAATCCAACCCATCTCTGTGCCATGATCCAATCCCTTAAGGCTATAACCTGTCCACTCAAATGGTCACAGACTATCCCATAGGGGAACCACAGTCCAAAGATGGATAAAAATAAGTTAATCATTGTAGGCCCTACTTCATCCAGGCTACAAGCTCAAGAATCCATAGGGACCTCAACCTCTAAAGCTCTATGTGTGGGGCTAAGGCTGTATAGGACCATGTTAGCCCAGACACATAGAACCAGCAAGGGATTGAGTACAACCTTCGATCTAGTTGTCCATTGCTTGAGTGGGACTACAATGGTCCAGTCACAAGCCTACAATCTCCATAACCAGATCAGATCTAACATCTGATGGCGGATCTATACAAATATAGGGGAGTTTGCCTCTGTACAATCTCCCACAAGGCTACAAGCACATGTGCAGAGAAGAAGAATCCATCTTGGATTCTACGGATTGGCTTCACCCTAAGGCTATAGCCTGTCCACTTGAATGGTCACAGCTATCCTCATCATAGAGTCCAAAATGCAGGCAGTAATATTGTGCCACCACCATGGTCACAAGGCTACCATTTCAGCTCCCATGGGGATTTCAGATCTAGTGGGTCTGTGGTGGGGCTAAGGTCAGATTTCGGACCATGATAGCCCAGACACACAGGTCATTTGGATCTGAATGGATCCTTAGAATCAGTCCTCCATTGCTTTGAATCACAGCAAAAGCAATGGCGGATCACAAAGCAGCAGCCTTGCACAGAGCAACTCTCATTCGCACACATCCCATAAGAGTACATATCCTATTACAAAACATCCATTAAACTAGTTCAAAAATACATATAAAGGCATAGCCAGCAAGTGCTGGACTATGGAGAGAAAGAAAAAGAAAAAGGAAAACTACTTACAACTACAGAAGAACATAAAAGAAAATGATCTCAGATCCCGTATCAGTGATAAAATCTGAGCCCCTAAACCTAAACCAAGTTTGGGTTTATATAGCAGTAGTGTGGCAGCGCATTAGGGTTAGGAAACCGAATTTTAACGATGCCACATGGCCGAATACTGTTCCTTGGATGCCTCATGGCGCGTGTACGGAGATTTGAGCGTGGGAGTGCGTGCCCTAATCACTGGAAATCCCCAGAATGTCCTCTACAAAATGATGGAAGTTAGAGTTCAGAGCTTCACCAGGTTGCAGTCGATTCCCAGACTTGTCACGTGGTAGCACTGACTTCGCGAGGATGAGTTAGCATTAAAACTTCAGACGTCACGGGGTTGCAGCTTCTTGATGCTTTGAGCAGTCGCGAGGTAGATAGTTAAGCTCTCGCTGGATTGGGCTTCTTGTAGCTTGGATTGCCGCCAGAATAGCGAAGGAACCTGTGAGCATTCCATTTCACAATAGATCTTCGCGACGCGCTAACTCGCTTCCATGAGGCGCTTTCTTCTGAGTTCTTAATGGAACTTCGTGAGGATCCTCGCAAGGCTTTGATAGTTTCTGGACTGCGCGAGAGGTTCTCTTGACATTTGCATCCCGCGGCTACTGCGTGAGGCAGGATTCTGAAGCTAATCTGTCACTCAACTGTGCGAGAAGTTGTTGTGAAGTCTTGGGAATTCGTGAGGACTATGCGAAGCATATTTTTCTGAATCCTCTGAAGCTTTGGGAAGCTGCGCGAGGCTCTTCTCAAGTCTGGATTCAGTTCTCATTCTTCTGAGGGACTTCTGGGGTCAAAACAGTCTCCTTAGCAGGATTTATGGCCTTATTGCACTGCTGTTTATTGCTTACAGAAAACACTTAATAAACCTTTATTAGATGGCTAAGGGTCTAATCAAAGGCTAAGTTAAGGGGTGAAAAGTGGTACTTTTCAGGTCTTAACAAACCCCCAAACCTAATCTTTGCTAGTCCCTTAGCAAAGCTACATTAAATCAACTACAGAAATTAAATGCCACTTTTGGAAGTAGCATATGTACCAAGCCTTTTAAACCCCTAGGTGATCCTTAGTGGAGGAGTGAAGTCTCCTGAGGGTTTTTAGTGAAGACACCCACAAACTTCTCAATGAGACAGTTAACAAAAGTGCATTATTATCAAATGAGCAGTTAAGAAACAAAGTTAGTTCACCCTTGAATCAATAAGAGATATAAGAAATTCAAACACCTTGGTTGTACAGAAATTTAAACAGTATAAGCTTCTCATGAAAGCACAGCATTTCCAATCAGTTTACACCAAAGAACAATTCACATGTGTGTCAGCACTGAGCTCATCACTAGATCAAAAATTAGGTTGTAGATCATACTTAATGCATTCAATATCAGACCCAAAACTCTCCAGGGCATACTCTCATGAGGAACTTTTAAGGGTTTCACTTTCTCTCAAGCTCAAGAGCAGTTACATCCCCCAAATGGGTCTGTAAGCATGAGCATAGGCAAAGCTCTTAAGTGCTTGCATCATTGACAGATCCTCACCATAGATTGGATAACTCTTTATCTCCACATGACAGCTCACTCAACTTTGGATCACAAGGGCTTTAACTGGGCTGTAATGTGGCTTATGGAGTGGGGTTAAAAAGAATGGAAGGTTGAAAAGGGGTTCAAAATTGAGAAATCAGTAGGTGAAGGAGGTGATTCATGACTTCACCTTCTTTAATTCAGCTCCTTTCATCTTCTTTGAGGTTTTCAGATTTGAAGTGATCAGTTTCTCTTCTTGATTTCGATTTTCCTAATGAAAGTTCCCTCTTGACTCCTCTCTTACTCCTCTTCATTATTTTTTTTGTTTCTTTTTTATGCATTTTTCTTCTTTTTATTTTGTTTTTGCTTTTCTGAAATGCCACCATTTTCTCAGTTACCATACTGCCAGAATTTTGAGATACTTTTTCTCCATTCACCTAGTGTTGACCATAGCTAGTCCATCTTCAACTCTTTCTCCTTTACCTTCTGAATTCTCAGAGTGAGGGTAGGCTGAATCAGGCTCATAGGTTCAGGTACAAGTACTCAAGTGCATTTTAAAGAAATTTAGAATTTAAGGCTCAAAGGGGGTATGGACAAGGGCAGTTGCTTAAGATTGGTCTATTTAGGCTCAAACTGTCCAAGAGAAGGCCTTGATCCTTTCCTAAGTCTCATTAGTGCTGTCAGTTGTTTCAACTTGGAGTTGCCTAACTTCTAGTGAGCACAGTGACTTAGCCACTCCTTAGAGCTAGAAGAAATTGCCTTAGTCACTCATCAAAGAAATTTTTTTTATATAGGCCCAAATCTCACTAGTTATGGTCTTCCTTTGAATTCTTAAGTATGTCCTTACCTTTTTCTCTCTGTAATGATTCACTAAGTGCTGATACAAGTGAGTTTCCTTGGTGATCTCATCATGGAAATGTGAAATTTTAAAAGTTTGTAATGCCTAAAGTCTGGAAAAAATTTTAAATTTCATTATTTTTCTGATTCTCCAGTGAACATGACCCATTTCCATCTTACTCACATGATTCTGCTGCACTTAGGTTAAATATTCCATTGGCAGGATCTGCCTGCCACACCCCCAAACCTATGAGGAGCAGTGTCCTCACTGATTCAAAGGTGGGTGTGCAGCAGATTTATTAATGGCAAAATAAAAGAAAATAACATGGAGCAAAACTGACACAAGACAAAGAAAAATAGCAATGACAAAAGAAGAAGATCTATTATAAGAGAGAAATGTACAAAATGAAAAATAACAGGAGAAAAAGAAAATGCAGAAACAAAAAAATCCTAGGTACAAGCTAATCGAAGCCTGAATCAATCCCAGTCCCAACCCATCTTCTTGGCATGCTCTCGAAGGAGAGCCTCTTCCTCTTTTTTCTTTCGTTCCCTCTCTTCCTTTCTTTGGGCTGCAGTTTTGGGCATGGTTGGAACTTTTGGTGCCCTCACCCTCATTTTGGGGGCCTTTGGTGCAGGAGGGATCATTGGGGATTCGTCTGTGGTTTGCTCAGGTGATTTGATAGGACTTGGCCTTTTTGGGAGTGGGCTCTACGGGAGCCTTATCCCTTGCTCTTTTCACAGGTGCGCCCTTAGGGGCCATTGAACTTCTCCTCTGTGAATGTGTAGTTTGAAAAATGAAAAGAAAAGGTTGAGAGCTGAGTCTTACCCTAAAACTTAGGGTTCTATTCAATCTGATGCACGAAAGACCGTGAGAGGTCCTATCAAAGGGCAACTGGTGATGGAGGCTGTAGGAGCAAATCCCCAGAATTTGAAGGTGAATGATGGACTGTAAAATGGATGCTGGAGGAGAGAGATTAATGGGAGTCAGAGCTAGGGTTTCGCTGGCTGGAGAAGAGAGAGAAAACATAAAAGGAAAGCAGCGCGGGGTTGGATTATATATTTCGCGAGGCTTGGCGCGCTTTAAAATTATCTGCTCGCTGGATAGAAATGAGTGGGTCGCGAGATTGGATGTTCATCTAAACTGCACGAGGAAGCCCACACAACTATGTTTGAAACTCACGGCAACTAAGCGGAGTAGTTCCTTATGACCTACGCGAGAGGAGGCCAAGCCAAATCTTCAAAACCTCGCGACGGCTTAAACAGAGTCAAAATATCACACACCCACTAGTCAGCCTTTGACCTTTGTTTTGTGGGTGGATTCTCTCATATGCTCTGGTCCAGGGGCACCCTTAGTCATTTTAAATAGGACTCTCCATGCTTTCCCAACAATTAATCATGCAATTACTCAAAAAGCATTTAATCAAAACCTCATATCCAAAAAAAGCATTCTCATTATCAAAACAGTATAATCATCATTCATTCACTCAAAATCATCAATTCAAAGGGGACAAGAAGCAAAGCAGGCAGAAGAATTTTCAGGTCATATACACTCAGACTCCGACAAGATCACTAGAAATTCCTATAAACAGAAAAAAAAAACGAACCATACTAAAATACATAACATACACAATGCACAGTTCTGTGAATCAATTTAATGAAAGTTCCCCCTGCCCCTCAAGGTTTGAGGATCCTTCACCAATCAAAAATTGGCCCTTGGGATTAACCGTTGGCTGACTGGGCAACCTCCCCTCCTCTCTTTTAGCTAAGGCATTCGCTAGTTGGCCAATCTGCTCTTCCATCTTCTTTATGCTCTGACCATGAGAATTCACAGTCTGAGCCACGGACCCCAGGTTTTGCAGTGAGGTCAAGACCTGGTCCTCGAAAGAAGTATTTCTGGGTTGAGATGGGGGTAAGACCAATTGATTTTGTTGCTGATGGGGCTACTGCTGGTGTTGAAAATTAGACCTAGGGGCATATCCCTGATTGAACTGCTGCTGTGGCCTTTGGGGTAAGGCCAACATTTGCTGGGGGTGTATATAATTGTCTTGCCTCCACCTCAGATTTGGGTGGTCTCTCCATAACCAGCATTTTGGTGCTGGTATTCAAATGGCTGTCTGTTGTAGCCACCAGATTGTTGCTGGCCAAAAGATTGCGCAGCAGCAGCATGTTCTAATACCAATTCAGGATATTGCCCTGCAGATGGACATTCCTCTACTGTGTGTTTTGGGGACTGGCATATCAGGCATGCCTCCACCACTTGAGCAACCCTTCTGGGTTGCATCACAGTCAGTAATTTGTCAAACTTCTCTGAGAGGTTTGCCATCTGCAGCTACAGATCGTTGTTCCCAGGCACCTCATAAACTTTTCCTCTTGACAATGCAGCCAGCCCCACTTTTGACACAGACTCCTGACTAGTTCTTGCCAGGGATAGCTTTTGAAAAGTATTTTCACTGATTACTTCAAACAATTCCCATGCCTCATTAGCAGTCTTGTGCATGTAGGTTCCACCACAAGAGGCATCAACCATATCTCTATTTTTCTCATCAATCCCATTGTAGAAGCTTTGTACAAGCTGCCAGTCTGGGATCTTGTGGTGGGGGCATTGTTTGAGCATTTCCTTAAACCTATCCCAGGCTTGATTAAAATCCTCAGTTGGGGATTGGATAAAAGCAAGAATTGCCTTCCTCAACTGGCTAGTTTTGGTCTCAGGGAAGAACTTTGTCAGGAACTTGGTCTGTAGGTCTTTCCACGAAGTGATGCCATTGTTGGGAAGAGTAGCCAACCAGGTACTAGCCCTATCCTTCAGAGAGAAGGGAAAGAGCCTGAGTCTAGTGGCCTCTGGTCCCAAACCAGCGATATTGAATGTGGTGCACAAGGCCAAGAACTGGTCAATGTGTTTGTAAGGGTCTTCCTTGCTAAGCCCATGGAAAGAGGGCAGCATCTGGATGATTGAAGTTTTAATTTCATAATTCCCCTAAACATCAGGGAATTGAATGCTAAATGGAGAGTTATAGTCATCTGGAGTATTCAACTCCTTAAGAGTTCTGGGTTGTTCTTCACCCATGACTACTGTCTCAGATTCAATTGGGGGCTCAACTGTGGTGTGCCTATTCCTTTTAAGTCTTCTACCCCTTTCTAGCTCAGGGTTGAAAGGCTCTAAAGTAGGACTAAGAGATCTCCTGCCTAGCATACAAACACACCACCAGCAAGGACAACTCCTTGCAGGCACATTGCACTTAACTCAAAGAATTTATCTAACAAATTTACAGCTATTTAAGAAAACATAAATTTACAACTATCCTAAATACTGCTATGGAAATTGTAAGAGAAATAGACAAAGTTTTAAAGGTTAGAGAATTTGCAAACAGAGGTAGCTAAGATCCAAGTGCAGTCCACTGTCCTCTTCTGCTACTGTCCAGATCTGCAAGAAAAATCACATATACATCAGCAGTATCAATTATTCATAGCTAACACAGAATACCAATAATACAAAAATCCTAGGGGCTACTATTAGATCAACGTTCCCCAGCAACGGCGCCAAAAACATGCTGCGATTCCCAGAGTGCTTACTTTATTTGTTGGTGGCAAAACCAATTTAAAATCAAAGTAAAACAGGGGATGGAATCAACACACTGAATGTATCCTAGACCTGCAAGATACAGGGTCCATTTGTAGCAAGTTTTGATAAGTAAGAGTTTGTCCCACAGGGAAAGATGATCTACGACTCCAAGGGAGCCATCTCTAGTAGTCCCTCCAGATCTGACTACAGATCTAGCAGTCCTAAAAGGAAGGGAGTTTAGGGTCACTTATTCTAAATATCCTAAGGTAGCCTAATGAATTAACTACAGAAAGGGTTGAGAAGATGGATGGAGTGTGGGAAAATAAATATAAAAGGGTGAGAAGTATGCTATTGGGTCTAGATCAGAGGAGTTTTGTAACTCAGATTCAGATATGATGTTATAGAAATCCTGTCCAATGGCTACATTACCACCACTGAGGAGACAGAATCCAACCCATCTCTGTGCCATGATCCAATCCCTTAAGGCTATAACCTGTCCACTCAAATGGTCATAGACTATCCCATAGGGGAACCACAGTCTAGAGATGGGTCAAAATAAGTTAATCATTGTAGGCACTACTTCATCCAGGCTACAAGCTCAAGAATCCATAGGGACCTCAACCTCTAAAGCTCTATGTGTGGGGCTAGGGCTATATAGGACCATGTTAGCCCAGACACATAGAACCAGCAAGGGATTGAGTACAACCTTCGATCTAGCTGTCCATTGCTTGAGTGGGACTATAATGGTCCAGTCACAACCCTACAATCTCCATAACCAGATCAGATCTAACATCTTATGACGGGTTCATACAAATATAGGGGAGTCTGCCTCTGTACAATCTCCCACAAGGCTACAAGCACATGTGCAGAGAAGAAGAATCCATCTTAGATCCTACGGATTGGCTTCACCCTAAGGCTATAGCCTGCCCACTTGAATGGTCACAGACTATCCCAGAGGCTATCCTCATCATAGAGTCCAAAACAGAACAGTAATATTGCTGCCACCACCATGGTCACAAGGCTACCAGCTCAGGCTCCCATGGGGATTTCAGATCTAGTGGGTCATGTGGTGGGGATAAGGTTGTATCGGACCATGATAGCCCAGACACATAGGTCACTTGGATTTGAATGGATCCTTAGAATCAGTCCTCCATTACTTTGAATCACAGCCAAAGCAATGGCGGATCACAAGGCAGCAGCCTCGCACAGAGCAACTCTCATTCGCACACATCCCATAAGAGTACATATCCTATTACAAAACATCCATTAAACTAGTTCAAAAATATATACAAAGGCATAGCCAGTAAGTGTTGGACTATGGAGAGAAAGAAAAAGAAAAAGGAAAACTACTTACAACTACAAAAGAACATAAAAGAAAATGATCTCAGATCCCATATCAGTGATAAAGTCTGAGCCCCTCAACCTAAACCATGTTTGGGTTTATATAGAAGTGGTGTGGCGGCGCATTAGGGTTAGGAAACCCTAATTTTAACGATGCCACGTGGCCAAATACTGTTCCTTGGATGCCTCAAGGCGCGTGCACAGAAATTTGAGCATGGGAGTGCGTGCCCTAATCACTGAAAATCTTCAGAATGCCCTCTACAGAATGATGGAAGTTGGAGTTCAGAGCTTCACCAGGTTGCAGTCGATTCCCAGACTTGTCGCATGGTAGCACTGACTTCGCGAGGATGAGTTAGCATTAAAACTTTAGACGTCGTGGGGTTGCAGCTTCTTGATGCTTTGAGCAGTCGTGAGGTAGATAGTTAAGCTCTCGCTGGATTGGGCTTCGCGCAGTTGGATTGCTACTTGTGAATAGCGCAGAAACTGCGCGAGCATTCCATTTCACAATAGATCTTCGCGAGGCTAACTCTGGCTTCGCGAGGTTGCTTTCTTCCTGAACAGTGCGAGAACTGCGTGAGAAGTTCACTTCTTAATGGAACTTCGCGAGGATCCTCGCGAGGCTTTGATAGTTTCTGGACTGCGTGAGAGGTTCTCTTGACATTTGCATCCCGCAGCTACTGCGCGAGGCAGGATTCTGAAGCTAGTTTGTCACTCAACTGCGTGAGAAGTTGTTGTGAAGTCTTGGGAATTCGCGAAGCATATTTTTCTGAATCCTCTGAAGCTTTGGGAAGCTACGCGAGGCTCTTCTCAGGTCTAGATTCAGTTCTCATTCTTCTGAGGGACTTCTGGGGTCAAAACAGTCTCCTTAGCAGGATTTATGGCCTTATTGCACTGCTGTTTATTGCTTACAGAAAACACTTAACAAACCTTTATTAAATGGCTAAGGGTCTAATCAAAGGCTAAGTTAAGGGGTGAAAAGTGGTACTTTTCAGGTCTTAACAGTTACTGTGGTCGTCAAATACTTATCTGAAACCCTCGTACATACTCGAAATCCTCCTAAAATATTGCCCTAATTCTGTGTAGAATAAGACTGCTACGGAAGAGACCACTATTCCCATTATTGATGCATATGTGGCCACTCAGAAAACTGATATTGTCCACTTCACGTAATCCCAAATTCCGTCCAAACTTCAAAACCAAACTTTGCTAAGAAATCTGTAGGGAAATCTACTCGGAACTCTCGTAAAACAGTCATCACTGCTTCCAACAACACGTCTGTCCCATCTATCCTTGGAGCTAGCCCACCTCCCCCCTGACATATCCACTTGTGAGTTCAAAATTTTAATGGAACAGGTGTACCCATAGCAATTCTACACCAGCCTCTATCCCCTCCTAGGCAAGGAGTAAATCTGCACCTTACCCCTCAAGTTTTGTTCATATTATTAGCTCCCCCTGAAAAGGAGACCTCTGCAAATGTTTGTGGGTATTGCAGAAGTCACCCCTAGCAGCAACCACTCCAAACTTCCATAAACCCCACCCACATGAAGCTCAATTTGTTGTTACCTGCAGCCCCCCCTGTTCCTAATGGAGCACCACGTAGCTTCAGGTACCACATGGCACCACAGAAGGGTCAGGGACTAGAGTTCAATCTCTGAGACTTAGGACTGTGGGCCATTTACACTTTTAATTAATACAAGTTGGTTATTGAACCCAAGAAAGGAAAAAAAAAATGATGGAACTAGCCCTCAACAAGAAGACTAGTTATACTAGTGTTAGTCAATTTTATTAGGAAATAAAAGCTTGAAAATGAAAAAGAAGAGAGCGTACATCAGATTTTCTAAACTTGTAAATCCGAAATCAGAACAGGATATGCAACAACTGTTAACAATTTTAAATAGAGAAAGTCAACCAACAAATCCCACTGGGCTAAACCAACATTTCATACTCTTTATTAACAATGTACTTAAAATGAATAATGGTAGTCTTAATTTAACTCAAGTGAGTAAAAGAGATATTGACAAAATAAGTGAGAAAAAGTGTTGTCATTTTGTAAAAAAAAAAGAGTGGAATCTTCTACTGTAAAGAGCTTAGGAACTAATGAATACTTAGTTGATACCTCCTCTTCTTTTGTATTCTCCACTTATCCTTTATGTTCCTCTTTTCTCCTCTCCAATCAAATTCAAGTGTAATGAGGCTAGCCTCAAAAGGCTACACGAGATTGAATTCTCCAACCCCCTCGAGTTGAAGATCTGTAAACCTTCCACTTTCAACATCATAAGTAACCAGCTTTCTGCGCCAATGACCCAGTATACGTTCTTCACAATAAGCCAATAAACATTTACCATTTTTGCGTGTATCTAAAGGATAGAAGAACCGAGGGTCTTCCGAAAAAATGAAATATTTACTCCAAGACTCCTTCACGCCATAATCCTTCATCAGCCATATGTCGGTACATCCTTGATTACAAAAGGTATGTATAGAAAGACACCCCCAAGTCACCCCAACATGCCTACTGGTATCATAAGTTGACAATTCAAGCTCTGGAAGTGGTATTATGCGGAATTCTTCATCCTCTAAATTAAACAAAACGACTACACTGCCTCAGAATTCTTCATCCTCCTCCAAATTAAACGAAACGAAGCCACTCCCTCTGTCTGCGGAAATCCAATGAAGAGCTTCGTTCAAGAACGTGTTATATTGGGTACAGTGAACTAGCGTGTAAGGTATAGTGCCTCTGCTTCTCCAATATAGGGTGCCAAGCGTGTATACCTCAACCTGAGGTCTGTTAACCTTAGTGATGGAATCCACCATCCCTTGCAGTGTTCTCACCACCTTATTCTTTAGTTTTCGCGGAGAACCCGAATCCCAATGCTGACTGCCCCGATGGGTGGCATGAATGTAGTATCAAGGGCAATTCTATGTATTGTCTTGTAAAGGGATTGCATATATAAACAGGTTCAAAACACTCCCTTACAGACAAACAGATCAATCCGTTACACGAATTGATGAACTCGAACCCGGGGTTCCGATGAATATTCACAAAGAAATTGGGATCCCAAGTTTTCTGAATGAAAATTTTGGAGGTTTTCAGATAGAAAAATACATTTTGTTTGATGGATGCTAAAAAATGCTAAAAAACGATTTTCTTATTGAGCAAGCATCAACAGTTAAAAAACGCTCCCCTAACTTTGTTAGATGGATGCTTTTGAAGACCATTTACATGCTTTCCCGTATCGGTTTCCTAACATCGAAAAAAAAATTACGAAGAAGAATTGAGACTCGAGAGCAAAAAATTTAAAAATAATAATAATTTATCAAAATTTTGTACCTTGAGAGCTTTGAATGTAATATCCATGTCTGGGAGAGTTTGAAGCAGATTAATAGAAGAATCGTTGGACTGAAATAATAATTGAATTCGAGCCAATCAACAAAAATTAAATAAAAAAACTCATTTTTTTTTAGAGAAAATTAGGATTGAGATCAATCGATTACTTGATCTGGATCTTCAAGACACTGTTTGAGCGAGAGAATCTGACTCTGTTTAAGATCAATTCCAATTGAACATCCACCGCCATCACTCCGATAATGATCTTCTTCTTCTCGATTGACTGCGGAGTTAAAGGCGAAGTGCCTTTCTCTTTCTCGATCGAAACCTCTGATCTAGACTGGCTCTTCCTCTTTCCTTTGATTTCGTTACTGCTCAGCCTCGGAACATCGAGATTGCAATTTCTACAAGTAGGAACAAGAAAATTGTAGAGGCATTCGACGATCCCATCTCTTCGTACCTTCAATTCGTTTGCGTAATCGAAAGAAGCTATTGAAATCGCAATGTCCATTAGAGTCCATAGATCTACGCCTGAATTCCTCAAATTCGACCAAAAATCATCTAAATCCATTCAGATCTGCAAACTGAAGAAATGAAACCCCTTGCTTTAGATCTCTCCAAATCAGATGAGATTTATTTTCAACTTTTAATCATCTACGTATCCGCGACAGATCTACAATCATCATGAGCTTAGACCTGAGGAGAGAGGGAGGGGGGGTTTCAAACAAAATTAGGGTTAAGAAGAGCGATTGAGAGCTCAATAGAGATCTCTGGAAACCCCTGATTCCGATCGAGACCCTAGCTTCGTTAATTTTTTAAGAGAGTGGGAGATTGGAGAAAGAGATTTAGGGTTCCACGATTTCAATGATAGGAGAGAACGAAGGAGAATGGGGAGATTTCAGCTCGCGACGAGTTGCCAAGGTGAAGTAGATTTTACAGCGTTGCCTATATATAGGGCAACTTGAGTTAGGTTATTTGCAGCCGCACTACACCCAATTAGATCTCTTGGAGATGAATTCATAGGGACAATCTGAGTTAGGTTATTTGTAGCCGTACTACACCCAATTATATCTCTTGGAGACGGCTTAAGCCGTCTCTATTTGTTTTAATGAGACTTTTTGAGACGACTTTTAAGGTAGTCTCTACAGTTTTTAAGGTAGTCTCTAAAGTTTTCACTGCCTGTAGATGAGGTCAACAATACTTAATGCATTATTTATTATTTTATGTTGGGAGACGACTATAGCCGTCTCTAATAAAAGGATTCGAGATGGCTTTTGAAATGACGGTCTCTAATATGTGGTTATTGGAGACGACTTCGAAAAGCCGTCTCTAAAAGTCCTTATTTTTGTAGTGTTGAAGATCTTTGATGTGTGAATCTCGATGATCTGATCTGATGCAAGAATCGCGATGATCTGTAGCGAGCAGTTAGCTAGGGTTTTGAAGAGAGATTGGGCGGGGAGAGAGAGAAGGAGAGGGAAAGAGAGAGAGAGGGGTGGACACGATTTCAAATTGAGGGAGTGTGTGAATCATAGCTTATATATAATGCATAATCTACACCGACGGCTGTTATTAAAGAGCCGTCTAGATCCCCTATATTTTTTGTAGTGCCAATAGAGATAAATGGGTCAAAGACTGCGTCACAGGCATGAAGAATTCGACCAAGGTCAAGCTGGTCAAAGCAAATCGCATCATCGTGAAAAGTCAACAATTCAACGTTAGTGAAAATTCGAGATGTTACATTACTGCTATAGGTGAACAGATTCATCACAGATTGCAGGACTTAGTTGGGAGATCAATCATTGTGTCTTTAAACCAATCAAGTGGCGGACGAGCTGGCAAAGAATGCGGTGTCAATTTCCCTTAGCATCACTTTACCCCATCTTTATGAGCTTTCATCTTACTGTAGGTTCTGGCTCATTGGCTCATTGGCTCATTTAGACTCATTAATTGGCCGTCTTATATCCGGAAAGGATATATAGTCGATGGTGTATTGTGTAGCTTTTTCTCTGTTTTAATAAATTTGCTTATCTAATATATATATATATATGGGACATATAAAGGCAAAGTGGTCCTAAGTGATCGTGCAATATCTTTATGGCGCACAGGATGACGCCCGGCCACACTTTCACATGCCACATTGGCATGATCAACTCAAAGAAAATGCCTTTTGGGGTGATCAGCTATGACACTTGCGATATTTTAAAAAAATTACCTTTATTTTTTACATTTTTTTCCTTCATTTCATAGGTCAAATATCTGATAATGTCTCGAAAATATGGTGCATTGATTTATTGAACTTTGATCACATGTTTAACGGTCGATGGGTTCGGATAGTATCCAATTTGAATGTTTGGAACTTAATCAATCTTATCTAAGTTTCCGAATCACCCGATACTTAATCAATCTTATCTAAGTTTTCGAATCACCCGATATTCATGATTGATGCTTCATTATGCCTAACTCATAGTGAGTGACTGAGTGTAGAGATTTCTCTACACCCGGTCGCAGACCCGACCTTCTGATTTCATTATGTTACTAAATACTTATAAACTCTTACTAAACCTGCTTTTCAGTGTTTGCTTCTACGGTTCTACCAATATTCAATGGGATAAACTTAACTTAGTAAAGTGCTCTTATCTAAGCCTATTAACTATTAAAGCCTACCTCTAAAGCTAGCTAGCCTACTAAAGCCTACTTGTCAGGTAGCCATTACCGATTAAGAACGTGTGAAGCACTGAAGAATATGCTTCAACGTGAAGCGCCTGTAGTATTTTTTATCCTATGTCATTCACTACAAAAAAATGAGATTATTTCTATTAACCAAAAACTGCCTTTACGAACAAAAAACTGCCGCTAATAGTCTTTAATGGTTTTTTGTTTAGTTTTTTGTTAATAGCAGCAATTTTTTTGAGCAAAAAACAACCGCTAATAATCTATTTTTTTGTAGTGATTGTTTGGCTTGAAAATATCGGTCATGTACAATGCATGTTGGCCCATATTTATTGGGTTACGCATGGTCCCACGCAAAATGAATCTATGTTTGTTCGATTTTTCCAACACATTTTTTTTTAATAACACGGATACTCGAGAAAATCATATTGTTGGGTCGTACAGATCACGATTTAAAAACAAAATACTTGATATATCTACACACATGCAAAAATTAAAGCAGATAATACATATGTCATAATTAAAATTTCCAGTTCTAATATCCAATAAGAACAATAAACTAAAGCAAACCACCAGTGATGTACAATATGTTTATAATAGCACCAACGTCCAAGCTCAAACTTACCAAAATCTACAATGTACTATATCTACAATCCTTGAACTAGGGGTACAAATCTACAGGAGGAAGATCCTCTTCTTCCGATACATAGTCTGGATCTTCCTCAAAGCCAAGATCCTAATCAATACCTACACCTGTGACGTATAGTCTGGGTGAGCTAACAGTCTAAGCTCAGTGGAAGAAAGTGGATATCAATATACATCTCATCAGTCATGCATAGATTCAAAGACAAAGATCAAAACATTTTCATATTAAAACTGATAACATTTTCATATTCACAATAGAAACTAAATTCAAAGACATTTTTCAATCAAAATCGAAACTGATTTGAAATGCATTTTCTTATCAAAATTAAATTTCCAAGACATTTAATATCAAACAAAATTTCTAAACCTTTTCATATCAAAGAAAACTCCGTATCAAAACAGAGTGTCTTATTCACGTTAAAACGGAAGCAATTTACTGAATTCGATTCACTTGCATGACTTATCTTAGATTTACTGACTTCGATTCACATTCAATTATATGTCTAATCTTTGATTTACTGAGTTTTATTCACATTCACTTACATGTCTTATCCTTAATTTACTGAGTTCAATTCACGGATATACCGTCTTATCGGTTCAATCACGAGACCGTGATTTGATTCAGTGTCATACCGGTTTGATTCATGGCTGGTACCGATTCGATTCAGCGATATCTGACCGTGCGATTCGATTCTGAAGACTGCCAAACCAATTCGATTTAAGGATATGCCGTCGTGCCGGTTCGATTCACGGAGACTAGTGTACTAGTTCGATTCACGGCCATGCCGCCGTGCCAGTTCGATTCACGGATATGCCACCGTGCCGGTTTGATTTCCACCCTAGCGGCCCACCGTGTACTTATGATCCGTTCATAGCGGTCCACTTAATGACAACCCGTTTGATTCCGCCCTAGTGGCCCACAATGTACTTATAATCCACCCACAACAGTCCACTTAATAACAAGACTTATCATTCATTTCAAATTTAACTCATGAATTCGATTTAAAGTTTATATTCAATTCGTGTTAAGGTTCATATACATATTCAACTTTGTGCAGTGTGCTTAGTTCATTGTAATTATCATAATTCAGGTACCAAACAAAATATAAGTTTTCGAAATCAGTAAAATAATGATCATCACTCGGATTTAAATTTCAGGTTCACTAATAATTTTCAAAAGCGGATTCGGATTTTGAATTTCAACAAGTCTAAATACAATTCAAATACAATAAATTTATCATATTCCGATAATCATATCGAAACATCTATGAAAAATTAAATCCAAATGCAATTGTGTATGAAAATTTTCCCGCCTTGATTACGAAACACATGAAGCGATGCTAATTTCCTTCAAATACGTTTCCGACTCCCAACCTACATCACATTGTATCCAAAAGTCACTAACCAATGTCAAAAGGATCATACACAACGAATATTCAAAAAATTCTCCAAGAAAAATCTAAAATGACCCAAACTGTCTATGTCGCGCGCGAGCTCCATAGTCACGTGAGCGACTTCACCCGGCACACCCCAGTCATGTGACCTCGAGCGAGCGACTGTGCCCTCTGATTTTGTATCCTAAAACAGCCTGAGACAGTCGCGCGAGTGACTTCTCCTAACACTCACTCAGTCGCGCGAGCGATTATTCTCACATGTTTTCATGCCTATTCTGAAGCTCGTCTTGCGTGACCAACTCCAACTCGTGCGCGCGAGATCTAAAGTCACGCGAGCGACTTTCAAGATTTCAGCAAATCCTCCCGAATTTTTATTTTCTTTTGCTTTCTCTTTTTCCCTCTTTAAACCCACATTAAATGCTTAACTTTTAGAGCAATAACTGCTCGATCTAAGCTATAAATAAATCATAACTAAACTACAAGATCTCACCTTATTAACTCACGAAATTTGCACATTTAACAAATGAGGTTTCAGAACTACCGACGCTCTTTCCACCATCGATCAATGGGTTTGAAACCAAACTTCTTGGGACTGTAGTGAAGGCGAACACGAGGATCAAATCTCTCAAACGCACTTAATGAACCAAACCCTTGCAAGAAAAGGATCTTGTGAGATTAACGGGGTGAGGGTTTCTAAAACAAACAAAAGAGGGTTTGGGAGAGCTAGGGTTCTCTCACACTCTTTGATCACAACCACACCAAGATCGACGCTCTCTTGCGGAAAACAATCAAGGAAGAGGAAGATTTGGGAAAGGGATTGACAATGATCCGGGTTTCGAAAAGGGCAAGGGAGATGGAGCTTCTTCTCTCAAGGCTCTTTCTCTCTCTCAAATAACTCAAATGAGTTTTGCAATTGGGATTTTGGTATTTATCCCACTTTTAACTTGATTTGTATTTGGTGTGGGGCTAACACACAACAAATAGTGTATTTGTTCCTATCAAAGGTCCAAAGTAATTATTTCTAAATTCCAAGGCGCAATTTGTATGCCTTGCCAGACACGTATACATAGTTTGGCGCATCTAGGTTCGGGAAAATTTTGGTTGAGGCCCATGTTCCAGCTCGGGCTTGGGTTCGTGTGCAACATGCACACCCACACACACGGTCTATATAGGGTACGAGTTGGAATTTAATGTGTTTAGCGCGTAACTCCAATTATAACCAGTAGGGTTTCGAGACCACGTCACATAGGTTAAATGTTTGACTTGGGTCAAATAAGTCAAAAGGTTGCATTCTCCTCAAAGGTCAACGATTCAACATTTTCAAAATATTCGGGTTATTACATTCTTCCCACCATAAAAAATTATCGTCCTCGAAAATTGACGTATCTTATTCGAAGACGTGAGAACATTTGGTAGGCCCAGACAAGAGTAGTCATATTCTCCTCAAGAGTCAAAGATTCAACACCACGGAATTCGGGGTCATTACATTCTCCCCTCCTTGTAGGAATTTTCATCCTCGGAAATTCATACGTCTCATTTGGCCGCAAACACACAGTTCCAAGCTAAAGAGTATGGCTACTGTTAGTGGTATTAATACCGAGTGTACACCAAAATGGGCATACTAAATCCAACACATTAATCCCCGTAAATTCACGAACTCTTAACAAGATATCCATAACTTAGTGTGACATTTTAAAAACGATCTGCCAAATGATTGAAAACTATCGGTTCAACATGAAATAGCCATAACTAAACTTAGCATTTATCCACAACTATGTTATCCATTCATTCGATAAGCTTCACAGGCTATTAATGCATATCGGATAATCAGGATAATAAAAAATGACAATTAAAGCAGTCATCCATAACCTATAAACATTTTAAAGACTAACCACAACTACAATTATCCATATAGTGAATTAAACTATTCCATAAAATTCTCATGGTAAATTTACAATAATCATACTCAAACAATAAAAACAACCATCCAACGAGAGTAAAAGATCAAGGTGAATCCACCAAAATTCAATAGTTTTATGACATTCATACCAAGAACCCTTCTAACCATCCAAAACCACAAAAATCTTACCAAACCAAGTCCTCCTCACTGACCTGTCTTCGCCTTGGGACAATCTTTTATCCAATGTCTATTCAGCCACATTTGAAGCATGCACCTATGACCCACTAACAGACCACAGTCCTGTGTTGCCCTCCACATCGTGAGCATGGCTCAGCTGGTATGGTTAAAGCAGTGCACGATATTTCTATTGATGCTCTAGTAAGAGGAAGGTTTGATTGAGTGGGCTGATGAGGTGTCGGCATCAAGAGTCTCGGCCTCGTAGGCATAGACCTGGGTGTTCTTGAGTAGGTAGTCAGAGCAGGCTGATTGGTTGCTGGCATCAAAAGCCTCAGATCTTTGCCTGCCTGCTCGAAAGCATAAGATCGTGCTTGACTTGTCCTCTTGAACATCTTCTCGATGTCCTCAGCAATAAGGGTCTTAGCCATTACTCTCGCGTAAGTCTCTAGCTCAAGGATTGAGACTCTCTCTTGAATGTTAGGCCTTAGGCCAAGTTGAAACTTTCTTGCCTTCATCAACTCGATGGCCACGTGTTGAGGTGCAAACCTCGAGAGTCTAGTGAACTTGGTCCCGTACTCGCGCACAATCATCTTGCCTTGCTCTAGTTTTATAAACTGGACTTCCCACTGATTCCTTACTATCTTGGAAAAATATTCATCATTAAAAGTCTCCACAAACTCTGCTCATGTACAAGGATTATTGGGAATCTCCTGCTCTCGGGTTCTGGACACTGACTTCCACCACGGGTCAGCCTCTCCAACCAACTTGAAGGCTACCCATCGTACCTTCTTAGCTTTAGTACATTATAGCACCTCGAAGATCTTCTCCATTTCATTTAGCCACCTCTTGGCTTCAAGTAGATCAACTTGACCTGAAAAGCTCGAAGGATGCATCTTTCTAAATTCTGAAGGCTGCTACCTAGCTACCAGCAGCTCGATTTGTTGTTCCATGGATGTCGTCCGTTGCGTCATTGCGTTGGCCATGGTCTCCAATAGCTATCTATCACTACCACTGTCACTACCTCCCAACGGAATGGTGTAAGGACCGGTGGCGATTCCTACGCCACGCGATGTGCCCTCGCCTTCAGGGACATCCATCATGCGGACTATCCTTGATCTGCCTCTACATCCTCTGACACGTGGGGCCATACTAATCACTCACGATAAAAAAAAGATATAATCAGAAGTGAAGATCTAAAGCCTTAATCATAATCGAACATAATCTAAGTCTTTCTATGCTCCCTATGTTCTGACAAAACCTAAAGTCATAACCTTGGGTCTCCATACGACCTAAAGCTTAAGCTTCAACAGAATCTAATGTCATAGCTCCAATCACGAAGCGTCCGTCTATGCCCTAACATAACCTACTGCCATATCTCCGATCACGAAGAGTCAGTCTATGCCATAACAGATTCTACTGCCATATTTCTGAACCTAAAGCTATAGCTCTGAGTTCCCATGAGACCTAAAGCCTAAGCTCTGATACCAATTGTGACAGAGTCACAGTTGGGTTACCTATGTCCTGATAGAATCTACTTCCATAGCTCTGATACCAATTGTGGCAGCCCGATTTTTTTGACATATTTCTTTTTTACAACATGGCTACTCAAGAAAATCGGACCGCGAGTCGTACAAATCATGATTAAAAAATAGAATACTTGGTACATCCACACATATGTAAAAATTAAAACAGATAATACATATGACATAATTAAAATCTTCAGTTCTAATATCCAACATGAATAGTAAACTAAAACAAACCACCGATGATGAATAATATGTGTATAAAAGCACGAATGTACCAAGCCAAAACTTACAAAAATCCATAATGTAATAAATCTATGATCCCTGAACTAGGGGTACAAATCTGCAGGCAAAAGATCCTCTTCTTTCAGTATATAGTTTGGATCTTCCTCAAAGCCAAGATTCTAATCAATACCTATACCTGTGACGTATAGTCAGGGTGAGCGAATAGTCTGAGCTCAGTGGAGGAAAGTGGATACCAATATACATCTCATCAGTCATGCATAGATTCAAAGACAAAGATTAAAACATTTACATATTAAAACTGTTGACATTTTTATATTCACAATATAAATTGAATTCAAAGGCATTTTCCTATCAAAATTGAAACTGATTTCAAATTCATTTTCTTATCAAACCGAAATTAATTTCAAATACATTTTCTTATCAAAATCGAATTTCCAAGACATTTAATATCAAATAAAATTTCTAAACTTTTTCGTATAAAAAAAAACTTCGTATCAAAACAGGGTGTCTTGTTCGTGTCAAAATAGAAGTAATTTACTGAATTTGATTCACTTGCATGTCTTATCTTGGATTTACTGACTTCGATTCACATTTACCTACATATCTTATCTTTAATTTACTGATTTCAATTCACATTCACTTACAGGTCTTATCCTTGGTTTAATGAGCTCGATTCACATTCACTTATATGTCTTATCCTTGATTTACTGAGTTCGGTTCACGGATATACCGATTTGCCAATTCGATTCACGGAGACTATCGTACCAGTTCGATTCTTGGAGACTGCTGTACCAGTTCGATTCACGGAGACTGTCATACTAATTCAATTTACGGATATACCGCCATGCCAGTTTGATTCACGAAGACTACCATACCAGTTTGATTCATGAATATAACGCTGTGCCGGTTTGATTCACGGAGACTGCTGTACCAGTTTGATTCACAAATATGCCGCCGTGCCGATTTGATTCACGGATACGCCGCCGTGCCAGTTCAATTTCCGCCTTAGCAGCCCACAGTGCACTGATTATCCGCCCATAGCAGTCCACTTAATGACAGCTGGTTCAATTTCGCCCTAGCAGTCCACAAAGTACTTATAATCCACCCATAGTGGTCCACTTAATAATAAGACTTATCATTCGGTTAAAATTTAACTTCTAAGTTTGATTCAAAGTTTATATTTGATTCATGTTCAAGTTCATATACATATTCAACTTTGTACAGTGTGCTTAGTTCATCACAATTGTTATAATTCAGGTACCAAACGAAATACAAGTTTTCAAAGTCATGTAAATAAAGCTCATCACTCGGATTTATATTTCAAGTTCACTAATCATTTTCAAAAGTGGATTTGGATTTTGAATTTCAACAGGTCTAAATACAATTCAAATACGGTCAATTTATCACATTCCGAACGATCACATCGAAGCATCTATGAAAAATCAAATCGAAATACAGTTGTGTATGAAATTTTCCCCACTATAGTTGCGAAACACATGAAGCAATGCTAATTTCCTTCAAATACATTTTCAACTCCCAGCCTACATCACATAGTATCCAAAAGTCACTAACCAATGTCAAAAGGATCATACACAACAAATATTCGGAAAATTCTCCAAGAAAAATTCAAAATGGCCCAAACTGTCTCAATCGCGCACGCGAGCTCCAAAGTCTCGCGAGCGACTTCACCCGGCACACCCCAGTCGCGCGACCTCGAGCGAGTGACTGTGCCCACTTATTTCGTTTCCCAAAATAGCCCGAGACAGTTACGCACGAGAGTTTTAAGTCGCACGAGTGACTTCTCACATGTTTTCACGCCTATTCTAATGCTTATCTCGCGTGAGCAACTCTGACTTGTGCGTGCAAGATCTAAAGTTGCGCGAGCGACTTTCGAGATTTCAGCAAATCCTCCGGAGTTTCTATTTTCTTTCTCTTTATCTTTTTTCCCTCTTTAAACCCATCTCTTTATCTTTTTTCCCTCTTTAAATCCATATTAAATGCTTAACTTCTAGAGCAATAAATGCTCAATCTAAGCTATAAATAAACCACAATTAAACCACGAGATCTCACCTTATTAACTCACAAAATTTACACGGTCAACAAATCAAGTTTCAGAATTACCGGCGCTCTCGCCTCCATCAATCAATGGGTTTGAAACCCAACTTCTTGGGATAGTAGTGAAGGCGAACATGAGGATCAAATCTCTCAAACGCAATTAATGAACCAAACTCACGCAAGAAAAGTATCTTGCAAGATTAACGGAGTGAGGGTTTCTAAAAGAAACAAAAACGGATTTAGGAGAGCTAGGGTTCTCTCACACTCTTTGATCGCAACCACACCAAGATCAACTCCCTCTTAACTTGGTTTGCATTCGGTGTGGAGCTAACACACAACAAATAATGTATTGGTTCCTATCAAAGGTTCAAAGTAATTATTTCTTAATTCCATGGCGCAATTTGTATGCCTTGCCAGACACGTACGCATAGTCGGGCGCATCTAGGTTTAGAAAAATTCGGGTTGAGGCCCAAGTTTCTGGTCAGGCTTGGGTTCGTGTGCAACATGCACACACACACGCTCTATATAGGGTACGAGCTAGGATTTAATGTGTTTGGTGCATAACTCAATTTATAACTAGTGGGGTTTCGAGACCATGCCACATAGGTCAAATGTTTGACTTGGGTCAAATAAGTCAAAAGGTCGCATTCATGTCAAAGGTCAACGATTCAACATTTTTAAAATTTTTGGGTTATTACATTCTTCCCACCATAAAGAATTTTCATCCTCAAAAATTGACATATCTTATTCGAAGAGGTGAGAGCATTTGGTAGGCCCAGACAACAGTAGTCATATTCTCCTCAAGAGTCAGTGATTCAACACCACGGAATTCGGGGTTATTATAGAATCCCTGATTTTAGCCTATACTGGCCGATATTTATATTATCTCGTTTCATGTTGGTTGGGGAACATACTATAAAACTCTTTCGCAGCAAATTTCTTTATTTATTTTAAGTTATATTATTTTAAGCTATATCTATATATATACAATGGTTCCTGACCTTACACCATTATTTTAGACTTTCGATCTTACACTATTACATATATTATATTATTATACCATGTGGCGCCATATTTACGGACAACTTAAATTATTTTCCAAATGGCATTCCTTCGTTGAAATATGTCTCAGCCAAAATATAATGCCTATAAATGAATGTGAAACATTCGTTTGGTAATCTTTAATATCAACCATTAAGAAAATAACTACAGCTGGCATAGTGCACATATTAGATACATAGTTAAGATCCCCCAATGAGTGATTTTGGGTATAATTTTCCTTAAACGCATGATTCATCACTTTAACCATATGAATTACTCACATCTTAAACTATTAATGGTGTATGATCATTTAAACTATAATTTGGTCTTTAAAGTTGTGTTTGGGATTACTCTTTGGAGGCAAAGAGCAGCCATTTAAAAGACCGCGTTTAAATTGCTCTTTTAAAGCGACTCAAATTCGGCTCTCACTACAAAAAATAAGACTATTAGTGACAGTTTTTGGCAGTAAAAAATAGCCGCTATTAACAAAAAACCTATTAAGCCTATTAGAGGCAGTTTTTTATTAATAGTAGCAGTTTTTTGCTGCCGCTAATAGTCTTTTTTTTGTAGTGTCTTAATTTCACTCTAGAAAAGAGTTCATAGTACTTCAAACCAAACACACTCCCACACTAAAGTGCTATGCACCAGTGCACAGAGCTGTCCATTGCCTCCAAAGAGCAATCCCAAACACAGCCTAAATGATGTTCAAGAGGGTCGATCCATTCCTTTAGGGTCCTGCCACTCCTAACCGTTATTTAAACACTTAATTGTTGTTCAAATGATTGGAAACCATTAATGGTTTAAGATGGGGATAATTCATATCGTTAAAGTGATGGATCGTGCTTTGAAGGGAAATGCGACAAAAAATAAAAATAATTGGGTAATTTTGACTATGTGAACTGTGCACTTTACTACCAGCCATTATTCTTATTTTGAATGGAAAATGTGAAAGTTCATCAATCGGATGATTCTAATCCATTTATAGGCAGAATTTTTTGCATGAGATATGTTTCTTTGATGGATTGTTACTTGGACAATTTAAATTAATCATGAGTGTATGCCACATGGCATATTAGTATACCACACTTTAATAGTATAAGATTAAATAACCTAAAATAATGGTGGGAGACACTATTGTGGTGTTTAAATGTCAGTCATGAGATATTATTCCTTCTTTTAATACTTTATAATAAAACAAAATTTAACATCGGCTGCCCATATATATAACCGTATTTGATATGTATCAGTGTAAGATCATTCTGATATCCTAATATGTACCGGTTTTAAATCCTGGCCCCTCCAGCCTTTAAGGAGCGAAGACATTCAAACCACTTTAAGCTAAGTGATTTATATGTGTGTTTATGGTTCACATATTTTACAGGTCAAAGAGAAATAGGGATGAATAACATAGAGAAATCCTTAAATTTTCCCCCTAAGGCAATGAGAAGGTTCCTATGGCCACATTAGAGGGGGATGAATAGGTACTTGGAATTCAATCATAATGGCATGAGAAATGAAGAGCAAGACAAGAGACCTTCTACCTATGTACTGTGACTATGTACTATATCTCACTCTAACAAAGACCTTTGAAGCAATTTGGCAACTCTCCCAAATTACTAAGCTATTTTGGAATCTTGCAAACAATACAGAATCTCTTTGGTCTCATGTGGTGAAGGCGAAGTACACCAAGAATGAGAATATTTGGCAGTGTCCTCTTCCGATTGTTCCATCACGGGCCTGGCGGTTCATTATTCAAGAGAGAGATATGGTTCTTGAACAATTCAAGGTTGTGTTAGGAGATGGTCTTGATACAAATTTTTTGTTTGACCCATGGGTGGATGGTAAATCTCTTATACCCAGGTTTAGTAGGCGGTTGATTGGGCAATTTGGAATCACTGCTGAGTCGTCTGTTTGTGATGTTATCTCTAATGACACATGGAGGCTCTCCAATCTCTCGACCAAGTAGATGGAAGAAGCATGGAGTCTTATTAATGGGGTGCAAGTTCCTTATGGAATTTGTAAGGATAAAATGATCTGGGTGCCAGCAAGCAACATTTTAGTCACATTAAATTCTGCTTGGGAGGTTCTTCGAGCGAGCACCACTCAAGTTCACTGGGCCAAATTTCTGTGGAGTAGTGCTAATATTCCAAAGCAGGCTTTCTACGCTTGGCTTGCTGTTAATCATAGCCTTCTGACTATGGATAATATCTATTGGAGGGGTTTGATTATCCCTTCTTGATGTGTGTCATGTTGGGGACATTCTGAGGACATCGAGCACCTTTTGTTTAAGTGTGGTTTCTCTAGATGGATCTGGAAATCCTTGAAACACAAGCTTGGTATCAAGGTCATGGGTGACTCCTTAGATGATGAGGTAAGACTTTGTATGGATGCCACAAAAGGGAATAAGAGGAGGGTTGCTTTCATTAGCATTTCGTTTTGTGCTGCGGTGTGGCATATTTGGTATGAATGTAATACAATAATTTTTTATGGGGAGCAAAAGCATAAGAAGGCCATCCTAAATTATATTATTGATACTGTTATTTACAAGATGATTGGGCTCGGGTATGGCGAAATGAGCAATTTTCTTTGCAATATTTGGCAAGTTCAAGCACCGACTAGGATTCCTATATCCTGTTCCTAGGAGTGTCCAGCTGAAGGTCAGTTTAAATTGAATGTCGATGGAGCGCTACATAAATTGATGGTATCATCAAAAATACGATAGGAGAGGTGGTTTGTGCTTTTGTTGGGCCGTCCTCATGCTCTTCTATGGTTGATAGTGAGCTACATGCTATTATGTATGGGCTTCAGATAGATTTTGATATGAATATCATGGATATTCTTATTGAATCTGGTTGGAAGAATGTTGTGACTTGGATCCAAGATATTTTAAGGGTTGATTGGAAGAGTAGTGATGTTGTTCGGCATATTAGAAATCATTGTAGGCATTTTCATAACTTTACTTTCAAGCATCTGTTCAGAGAAGTAAACTCTTGTGCTGAATTTCTTGCCAATCGCGGTCTTAATGCTAGTAGTGTGGTGCAATGGATAGGGGATGATGGGTTACCTGATGGTCTACACTCTCTTCTTAGAAAGGCTGTAATTAATGTTTACTGTCATTTGTAATCTTTTCTAAACAATAAATAAAGGTGAGGTCCCTCCAACCTCAGCTGGCCGATCAAAAAAATAAAATAAAATTTGGGAACTCTCCAAACCATTGTCGCTTAGGTAATTTTACTGATGATATTTTTGTTATGCCGATACTTGGTAACACTTGGACGTGTGCATTTGATATTATTTGGCACTCTTCAACACAGCACAATAGTTTTAGACAAGAGTGAAAATACCATATAATACCATCAAAATGTTCCTCGTTTTGACAAGGCAAAATGAGTCATTGTTTTATATAAAAAATTGTATAGAGTTCACTAAGTTATCAGATAAAAAGTTAATTTGGACCATGAAAATGATTTGTATAATCTAGAATACCTTTAGTTAGGTTCATGATGTACATTATGTATCTTTTTATTACATATCTCAATTAACTCTCTCAGAGTTTTCTTCAATTTTCTCAATATATATTCTTTCTTTTTTTTAATTGTATTTTTCTTAAGGTCGTGCTTCTTTATTGGAATAGTTAGACATTGTCATGCCAAACATCTATGGCGTCTGAACATTTAGCACTTGTGTCGTGTATCTAGGCAACACTAATCCAAAGATTTCATCTATCTCTTATATCAAGTATTTCATTTTTTACTTCTTTTATGCTGCAGTGTATCCCCCCGATTGGCGCTTAGGCTCATTATAAATATCTTAAGATACGAAATATATTCATTCAAACTTATTTATGATCTTGATTGAATGAAACTCTTTGTTCCCATGCGTATTTATTTCTAATGAAAAATCAGCTGCGTCATTGTTAAAGTGTAGTTATAAAAACTTCATCATGGACTAGAGCTACAACCAGATCAATCTTGCGATCAGGTCGGCCATGATCTTCCTTCTTACCTCTCGAAACTTTTTTCTTCTCTTTTTCCTACTCTCTTCTCTATTTGTTTCAATAAAAAAATAAAAATAAAATCTACCTTTCTCTATTCCTCTACAACTTTCCTAGTCTAGAAACTTACACCTAATAATCTCTTTTCATTTAATCAAGACCTATCCAATGAGAGAGTTTTTTCAAGCCGCTTACCCTATAAAATCAAATAAAAATATATGCTAGCTCTTTGAAAATCCGATGCATAATTTTCGCAATTGGCGATCATGTACAACAGTTTCAACTTGATGAAAATTATTTTTCCACAGTAGCAAATGAGCTATAACATCCAATCTTTCATATTATTATGGTCTATTCATGAATGTGCTAGAAACCAAGTTGTAAAAGAATCCATCTTTCTTTTGGTTTTCTCCATAATCTCACTGTTGAGCATATTTTTGGTAATCGAAATCAATACTGATATGAGAATCCAATTCAATCCCATATCCTCTCCAATCCAAAACTCAAATCTAAGGTTGAAAGTTAAAAACAACATGGGAAAGATAATGCAATTACATTATTCTATTCCTCTCACCCTCCCGCAATTACATTATTCTATTCCTCTCAGCCTCCCTTTCTCTTTTTAACTTTTTTTCTTTTAATAGGAAAAAAAAAAAGAAAGAAGCAAAATATTTTGACTTCAAAGGTATCCTTTGATCATCATATCCTATGTTACTATCTTCAAATGCTTGATCCCATTGTTGTTTCTACATTCAAAGAGAGTTATTGGACATGTGAATTAGATGCCTACACCTTGATTTGTTGGGATTAGGGCTCTCAACGGATCGGGTCAGCATGATACCCAACCCACCCGACCCCGATTTTTACTGGTTTTGGCACATAAACTTGACCCAACGGGTCAGGTCGGACATGAAACACACAACCAACCGGACCCAATATTTTGTATAGAAAATCAAGGAGAATAGTGGGTTTATGACCGGGTCAGGTCAGGTTTTCTGGTCCAGCGTCGGATCTAGTCAGGCCAGGCATATACCCTTGACCCTTTGAGTCACGTCTAGTCGAGTCGGGTTTCACCATCAGAATGGCATGCCCATTACCCATAGGGCAGCCAAAATTTTTGTCCGAACCAATCTGACCCATCGGTAGCCCTAGTTCGGATCCATACGTTTAATAGATCCTTTTTTTTTTTCGGAGGAAACGTTTAATAGATCTTAGGCTATGTTTGGGTTAGCTCTTATAAGAGTAGAAGCAGTTCTTTGTCAGAGCAGATAAAATCTGCTCTGAGATAAAGCAGAAATAGAGTAATTTTATTACTTAACATAGCTCCCCACCAGAGCAAATGAGGCAAGGAGCTGTGTTACCAAATGTAAAAATAATTTTCTGTCGGAGCCAAAAAGTGAAAGAACTACTCTTTACCCCAAAAGAGCTAACCCAAACACAGCGTTAAAGAAAGTTCTGTATTAGATGAGAGCTACAAACATTATAAATGTAGTTCGTAGCCTGAGAGAATTTTGTATTACCACGAGTAACTTAATACACTGGCCCATATTTATCATGCAGATTGTTAGAGCCCCTCCCTCTACAACTCCATCAACGATAAGCAAATCTGTTGTGCCCATCTCGAGACATTCCTTGCAATCTAGACTGTTGAAACTAGATCAGACAGTCATAAATCAATTCAAAATTATTTTCCAAAATATTTATTCGATAGTAATATTTTTTGAAAGGGGATAATTAGAGAAACATGCCTCAAAAACAAACTTTTTAGCAAAAAAGACCAGACTTCAAACGATTTAGAAAAACGGTGCTTTCACGGATTTTGGAACTTCAGAAAACCATGAAAACACTATTTTTTTTTACAAACGTTTTAGCAAAAACAGTGCTTTCATGATTTTTTGAAGTTCTAAAATCCATGAAAACACTGTTTTTCTAAAACGTTTGAAGTCGGGTCTTTTTTGCTAAAAAGTTTGTTTTTGAGGCATTGTTTTCTAAAGTACCCTTTTGAAAGAGGCCCGGGGATATATGTTGGACTGCATGGCGGATCCATGAACTCCGATCCGGTGGGGTCCATGTGGAAACTATCAAGGGGATCAGATTAGATGGAAACTTGTCCATACATTTTCAGAGATTACTCATAAAATTTGGGTATGATCCGATGGATTTCCATCATCCAAAGTGTGGTCAAAGGTGAAAAAATTTAGTACACCAAGATATGTGGGATGGTACCCAAACTTTAATCACTAAAAACCTTTTTCTGTTAATTCTTTTTCTAGATCACACGCCATATGGCACAGGATAAAAAAACGGGTGTTTTTGGAATCACTTGCCATGTGATACGTGATCCAAGAATACTGGAACTCACGGATTGATCCATGCATTCCAACCCGTATGCCATTTTCCCATTTTGAAAATTGATTAAGATCTTGATCAAAACTATTTATTGTAGTTCATCAATATTGTATCATCTAATAGTTTGTCTGAAACAATGATTATATATGACACAACATATAAATCTGAACCTGTTGTTGACCCATGTCAAACTTTACAAAGCTTGTCAAAATCCAATTGGATAGCCAACACACATACCTATTAGCCCATAAAACATGCTTACTAAAATCTACAAAGGCAATGAGATTCCCAAATCTAAGAGTTAATGTAAACTGTGCATATGTGATTCACACTGAAGACAAATCTAATAGTGGCATGTGAATGATACTTGGTGGTGATTAGGTCCTATACGTGTATGTGCTCATTCTTGTTGAAGTTTAGTACCGGTATTCGTAGGCTTATCTCTCCTCTTATAAGTCGCCTATTGATTTTAAGATAGATGCCCACAAATATATATATATATATATATATAAGAAAATATCCTTCAAATGTATGAAAGTGACAACTCTCATGACGGTCATTTAAATCAAGATGGTATTTAAATGATCATTCCCATCAATGGTTTATGATGTTAGGGTAATCCGCACCGTCAAATTAATAGATAATGAGCGGAAGGGCAATGAGCCCACAAATCACATTTATTGGGAGTTTAGAATCGTCTGATCAGTCGACTCTAATATCAATGGTAATTCTTAGTTTTAATGGCGGATATTAAAGTTTGTCAATGAGATGATTCACATTCACTTATGGGCATATTTTTTTACTAAAACATGTTCTAAGGATAGAGTCACTTGAACAATTTAAATTGATTACAAATGCGTGCAACATAGCATAATGATAAACCACACTTCAATTGTATAACATGAAAGGTGAATGGTTCTAATTTAGTGGTATAAAACCATTTAAACACGAATTTGGGGTTTAAATGTTGGTTAGGAGCCTTTGTCCCTATATAAAATAGGACCTGAATCTCCTTACTTTTGGTGTTTAAATGATCTTACACCATCATTGATTAAAATCACTATAAAAAATAAGAGTAATAGCGACAACCAAAAATTGCCGCTATTAACAAAAAAATTACCGCTAATACCCTTGCTGCTAATAGTCTTAATAACTTTTTTGTTAATAGCGGCAGTTTTTGCTAGAAAAAAATGCCGCTAATAGTCTTATTTTTTGTAGTGAATGTGGATGTTCCTTACCGTTAACTTGATAGATCAGAGATTAAAGTGTAACAGACCCAAAAATGGTGTTTTAGTTCATCAATCGGAAGTTCACATCCACTTAAAGGCATGTTTCATTGGTCTGAGACGTTTTCGAATGATAGATTGTCACTTGGACTATTTAGATTGATTACAGATGTGTGTACATAGCATAGTGATAATTCACACTTCAATAGTGTGGGATAAAAAGTCTAATTTTAATGGTATAAGATCATTAAACACCATTTGTTTTGTTAATGTCGGTAGAGCCATTATCCATATAAAATATCTAATAAGGTTGCATCTGGCAGACATTTTTGTCAAAATATAGAAGATGATCCAATAACTTTTGACAATGCCATGAAATCTAGGGCTAATGTCTTTTGGAAGGAAGCTATCAATGATGAAATGAACTCAAAAATGAGAAACAAAACATGAAAATTAGTAAACATACCCGAAGGATTTAAACCCATAAGGTGTAAATGGATATTTAAAAGAAAACTTATAACGGGTGGAACAATAGAGAAATTTAAGGTAAGATTGGTTGTCAAAGGATATAGGCAAAAAGAAGATGTTGAATATTTTGACACATACATATCCGTTGCTAAAATTTTTACTATAAGACTTTTAATTGTCTTAGCTTCTATGCACAAGTTAGAAATTCATCAAATGGATGTTAAAATCACTTTCTTAAATGGTGATTTAAAAGAAGAGATCTATATGGAACAACGAGAAGGATTTATTCTACCTAGACGAGAAAATAAAATATATAAAGTTACTAAATTTTTATATAAGTTAAAACAAGTACCAAAATAGTAGCATGAAAAGTTTGATAATACCATTACTAAATTTGGATTCAAAACTAATGAAGCCGACAAATATATGTATTATAAAATTTTTAATAATCATGTTATTATAATATGCCTTTATATAGATGATTTACTTATTTTTGGAACTAAATTAGATATTATTTTGAAAACTAATATTTTTTTAAGTTCATCTTTTAGCATAAAGGCATAGGAAAGGCAGATGTAATTTTAGAAATCAAAATTATAAGAAATGAGAATAAGTTCACTTTAACTTAATCTCGTTATGTTGAATTTTTTTTTAAAAGATTCAAATACTATGATTTGAAACCTGTCAATATACCTTTGGATATTAATATTAAATTAACTAAAAATTATGAAAGATATGTGCGACAGTTTGAATATGCAAGGATTATTGGTAGCCTTATGTATGCAATGTATTATATACGGTCGGACATTGCATTTATAGTAAGTAAGTTGAGTAGATTTACACGTAACTTTTGTTTTTTTCATTGAAGTGTCATTTCTCATACTTTTAGATATTATTAATTATGTTTTATATTTTTCTGAATATACTCAAGTGTCAGAAGGATATAGTAATGCAAGTTGGATATCTGGTTCGAAAGAACAAAGTCAACAAGTGGATGGATATTTACTTCTGGAGGTGTTGCGAGCTCATGGGGATCAAAGAAACAAACTTGTATCACACATTCCACTATAGAATCATAATTCATTGTCTTAGAGATAAGTGAAAAAAAAGTGAAATAATTAAAGAATTTACTAATAGAATTTTCAATTATGATTAAACCATTGTCACCAATCTCTATACTTTGTGGTAGTGAGTTATCAAAGGGTTATAGTCAAATGTATAATGGAAAAAATAAACGCATTAGTCTAAGACATTGCTATGCAAAATAATTACTTAGAGATTGAATATTCTCAATAATTGGGGTCAGGTATGCAAAACATTTGGCGAATTCGTTTACTGAAAGCCTTGAAAGATATGAAATCCACAAGACATCAATTGAGATGAGTTTAAAGTCATTAAATCTAAACGACCACTTATGATAGAAATCCTACCTAATATTTGTATACTCAATGATTAAGTTCAAAAGAAAAAATAAGTCGTAAATACGTAACTAGTAAAGGACACTACATTGATGAGAAATAAATCTCATATGCATCCCAAGAAAGGTAGTGTTTCACCTGTAATAGATAAGGGGAGATTGAGCATTGCTCTTAATAGTCCTATAACCCTATGTATTGATATGTTAAAGTTATAGGGACATCTCTTATAGGTCTACCTATATAAGTGTAAGGGTGGAGCCGCTTTCAATGAGACAAGGTTTTATCCCATAAACACTTACGAAAATAAGGGTAGTAGTATAGGGTTTGAATGTGCTAACCTATTTATTGAACACCAAATATATGAAATGTGTGTGGAAATAAGATCATTAGTTCAAGACTTAGTTTCACTAAAGACCTTGGCAAATCGTGAATTATTTTCACTAAAGTGAAAATTTAAGTCTGTAAAATATTTTCATTTATGCACATAGTTCTGACTTTACTCTGCCTTAAATCTTTAAAATAGTGGGGGATTATTGGATATTTTAAAATAATTATTTATTTTGTGAATTTCTTTTGTGGATTGATAGTCCCACATCGTGTACAACTTTTTTAGGCTTTGAGTTATATGTTGAAGTTTTGGCTTAAGGCTTGTATCCTTCACTCAGGGGCACCGAATTTTGTAGTTTCCACTATCATGCACTTTCTTAGTCAAACACACAGGCACGAGCACGAGTATATGTACGTGGCGTCAATGCAGTGCGGTGTTGTGACAGCCCGAATTTTCACGCCCGAAAATTCATGCCATCAGGATCATGCTCTGGATGATCCCCAGGATAAATTACGGAGTGTCTGCTCGTCTAGCGAAAATCAAAGCAGACACTATCCAGTAGTGGCAGATCGAGTCATCATATAAGGCTTTATAAGAAAGAAGCAATAACAAAGTATCTATATAAAGACAAAAGAATATACATTCTCAAACAGAAACCAAGAAGAACCACTAGTAATAGACACCCATCACTCAAAATAGTCGTTCCTAATAGTGGTTCCTACAAAATATATAATAGTACAAATAATAATAATTACAGACGGTAGCCACCAGGCACACAATAATTCAGAATTCAATACAAAATCTCAAAAAGTACAAACTAATACCCAGACGGCTAATAGAACTCGTCCGCTGGGGTATCGGTGTCCTCCTCCTCGGCCTCAGCCTTTGGATCAGGCTGGTAATCAAGATCGCTCTCAGTGTCGGGAGCTCTAGCCTCAGAACCTATGATTGTTATAGAAAACAGGGTGAGCTACATCTAAGCTCAGTAGAAGAATCTCAGCTAAAATTATATTGAACATGCGAGACATGATTTGCAAATAGTATTTCAAAGCAGAAAATCAAATCAGAATATGCAGTCAGGATAAATCAGATGACATGTACTATGTTTTCAAACCAAAATAGATGTTATGCATATATATCATTTGTGACTTAAATTGTGAATATTTTTAACTTAAGAAACTCCCGTGACAATATAGCACGTGGTAATCAGGTGTATGCCGATAGGAAACCCCAACCAATCATCATTCAAATGAACAATTTCAGGATGCAACAATGTCTCGTCTATGGAGGGCAATTGTGTCGAGGAATTATCAAAGCAGATGTACGAATGTGCCAGGGCACGGATATACCGCCAAGTCGTTGGGGATCATTTGGATTAAATACTTAAAATCACATACACACATCTGACCTCAAAATCAGATTTTAGAAATTAGAAATAGGTATCAGAATACAGAAATCAGAGTGTAGAAACAGAGATTACAGATGGTTATTGATATGCAAACATGCTTTTAAAAACAAAACTCAAATATAGATGTGAAGAAACTATGAAATCATATTCAGATACACTTTTAGGTTGAATTTCCCCTACCTTAGATCAGACCTCTTTCTAAGCAAATCTAAAGCTTTTCAGAGCGTCATGGTCTGATCCTAGACTATAAATATAGTACATTAAGTGTCAGAGATGTCAGAATGTCAACTGGCGCGGTGTCCAGTAGTGTTTAATTTACAAAACTAAAACAGGCTGAAAATAGGGGTGATTGATCGATCATTGCCCTTGCTTGATCGATCAATCCTACTCCTTGATCAATCAATGACCTCATTGATCGATCAACCCCTCTAATAGCCCACAAGGAATAAAAGAACTTTGATGGATCAATCTCCTTGATTGATCGATCAATCCACACCCATGATCGATCAATGCCCTTCTTCAATTCATATTTTACAGAGTATAATTGATCGATCAACATCCCTGTGTTGATCGATCAAGACCTCAATTGATCGATCAATCTCCCATTGATCGGTCAATCCTCAATTTTTTAAAATTTCCCTCCTCCTGATCTCACACTGTTTTTATATAGATTGATCGATCAATGTCAAAATTGATCGATCAATCTTCTCCATTGATCGATCAATTTTCTCATTGATCGATCATTTTAGTTCTTCATCGATCACCTCACTGTGATTGATCAACAGCCCATATTGATCGATCAATACTCAATTTGATCGATCAATGCCCTTTGGGCATTGAACTTCTAGAAATGTGCTCCACTGTTATCATTTACTCTTTATACGAATTGATCGATCAATTCCTAACCTTGATCGATCAATCTCAAGATTGATCGATCAATGCACTGTCTTGATTGATCAAAGATGACAGTTCTCTGTCATTAATGGCGGTCACTGGTTTTGACCTATTTTGACCATTTAGCTTTAATGGTTTCTAACAACCATTAACACACACCTATTCACATATTTATGATATCCTTACTGCACTCCTTTTAAATCTAAAAGCTCACCTCTTTTTGGGCCCTTTCGGGGTCTCGACAAACGCAATCCGAAGAGGGTTTCATATCCGAAAATTAGGGATTTGTCGCCCCCTTGACTCAGAATGGCAATTTTGGCTCCGCTTCGACACGTAGTGATAGCACATCCACTTGCCGATCAAATACGATGTACCAACGTCGATTTCACACTCCAAGATCACGTAACTACTAACCTAGGTTCTCTCGGCTTGTGGTTCTTCAAGGGAGTGGTTTCAAGGATCTAACAATGGCCCTAGATTCTCCAGAAACAAGAAGTGGGGATGAGGATAGGTTTTCCCAACCCTTCTTTCTTCTCTTATAAGCTAGGAAACTGAAATATCTTTGATATTTCAGTTTCCTCTCTAAGTTCGGCTCCGGTGTAAAGTGTCTATACCGTTTCTATGGCGTAACACGCTCCACCAAGGTTCTACTAGCCTCGGATTCACGTGAGAAGTCACACATGACCTCATCTAACTACAGGCTAATATTATTTCTAATAATATTAATTACTAATTTTTAAATTTGTCTCGATTTTCATGCTAGGCACACGTATCGAGCAGTCGGATTCTTGTTCAAGATTTTAGGGTTATTACATGTGCATTTGGTTATTAAATTTTTGGACAAAAGTGTAACTGTATTTTGAACTGTTTGATTTATTACCGTTTAACCTTGTAACTGTTCATTTCTTACCGTTGTGTACTTTCAGTTATTTTCTTTAAACCTTTTTTGACTGTTGTGTTTTTTCATAAAATGGTGGGTTCACACTTGCTGAGTTCTATAAAAGGGACTCGAAACCATTGTTTTCAATACTGCATTTCTTTTATCCCGTTTTAAAGATCGTTTCAGAGTCTCCGGTGCTATTTGGTGTTTGGATTACGTGATCAGATTCATCAAATCTATCACAAGAATACACATTTGTTTCGTTGTATTTTAGAACCGATTTGCCGGTAATCTGTTGGTGACCACTTAATTATAGTGGCAGAGGCAAATATTAATTTAATGACAATGATATTTAATATGTCTCGAATCAGATCAATGTATTTCTTCATTCAATCTGTACTGACATTTCCAACATAAACGAGTTTTTTCTTAAAATTATAGATTTTGGTAACTATGTCTACGAGGATTGAATACATGAGCTTTCACAACCTCATGGCCATAACCATGACACTAGAAAATGCTCCCTAAGGACTTCCGCAAAGATAACTTCCAAAATTGCATGGAGTCATTTTCATGAACCAATCACACGACATAACAAAATAAGCAAAAGTATTATTATTATTATTATTATTATTTATATAAAGGAAAAGTTAGATAAATATGCCTAAAAACAAATTTTTTAGCATAAAAGACCCAATCTCAAATGTTTTAGAAAAACGTTGATTTCACGGATTTTGGAACATCAGAAAATTGGGAAAAAATGTTTTTTTTTTTTAAATATATATTTAAAAAGACAGTGCTTTCATGATTTTCTAAAGTGCCCTATTATAAATTACCATTGAGGTTGCCCGGACCTCACCCTCTCGTTAAAAACCAAACTAAGAATTCGGAGGAAGAGGCCACAATGGACTGCAACGGCAGGAGCTTGGACAACGTCAATACCCCCATCCGAAGCAACCACCCACCTACACCAAACAGACAACAAAGAGAGCAAAATGTTCATTTGCAATAAAAGACCAAGCCAACAGACTAAAACACAAGAACCAAGACATAAAACAAAAACAGGCAACACCTCCAAAAGTAAATATCCATCCACTTGTTGACTTTGTTCTTTCGAACCAGATATCCAACTTGCATTACTATATCCTTCTAACACTTGAGTATATTCAGAAAAATATAAAACATAATTAATAATATCTAAAAGTATGAGAAATGATACTTCAATGAAAAAAACAAAAGTTACGTGTAAATCTACTCAACTTACTTACTATAAATGCAATGTCCGACCGTATATAATACATTGCATACATAAGGCTACCAATAATCCTTGCATATTCAAACTGTCGCACATATCTTTCATAATTTTTAGTTAATTTAATATTAATATCCAAAGGTATATTGACAGGTTTCAAATCATAGTATTTGAATCTTTTAAAAAAAAAATTCAACATAACGAGATTAAGTTAAAGTGAACTTATTCTCATTTCTTATAATTTTGATTTCTAAAATTACATCTGCCTTTCCTATGCCTTTATGCTAAAAGATGAACTTAAAAAAATATTAGTTTTCAAAATAATATCTAATTTAGTTCCAAAAATAAGTAAATCATCTATATAAAGGCATATTATAATAACATGATTATTAAAAATTTTATAATACATATATTTGTCGGCTTTATTAGTTTTGAATCCAAATTTAGTAATGGTATTATCAAACTTTTCATGCTACTATTTTGGTACTTGTTTTAACTTATATAAAAATTTAATAACTTTATATATTTTATTTTCTCGTCTAGGTAGAATAAATCCTTCTCGTTGTTCCATATAGATCTCTTCTTTTAAATCACGATTTAAGAAAGTGATTTTAACATCCATTTGATGAATTTCTAACTTGTGCATAGAAGCTAAGACAATTAAAAGTCTTATAGTAGAAATTTTAGCAACGGATACGTATGTGTCAAAATATTCAACATCTTCTTTTTGCCTATATCCTTTGACAACCAATCTTGCCTTAAACTTCTCTATTGTTCCACCCGTTATAAGTTTTCTTTTAAATATCCATTTACACCTTATGGGTTTAAATCCTTCGGGTATGTTTACTAATTTTCATGTTTTGTTTCCCATTTTTGAGTTCATTTCATCATTGATAGCTTCCTTCCAAAAGACATTAGCCCTAGATTTCATGGCATTGTCAAAAGTTATTGGATCATCTTCTATATTTTGACAAAAATGTCTGCCAGATGCAACCTTATTAGATATTTTATATGGATAATGGCTCTACCGACATTAAAAAAACAAATGGTGTTTAACGATCTTATACCATTAAAATTAGACTTTTTATCCCACACTATTGAAGTGTGAATTATTACTATGCTATGTACACACATCTATAATCAATCTAAATAGTCCAAGTGACAATCTATCATTCGAAAACGTCTCAGACCAATGAAACATGCCTTTAAGTGAATGTGAACTTCCGATTGATGAACTTTAATTTCAGCCATTAAAAATAAAAAATCATAGTTGTTATTATCGCCCACCGGCCACTTGGTTTAAATCTTTCTAAAACACCATTTTTGGGTCTGTTACACTTTAATCTCTGATCTATCAAGTTAACGGTAAGGAACATCCACATTCACTACAAAAAAAAAGACTATTAGCAGCAGTTTTTTCAAGCAAAAACTGCCGCTATTAACAAAAAAGTTATTAAGACTATTAGCAGCAAGGGTATTAGCGGTAATTTTTTTGTTAATAGCGGCAATTTTTGGTTGTCGCTATTACTCTTATTTTTTGTAGTGATTTTAATCAATGATGGTGTAAGATCATTTAAACACCAAAAGTAAGGAGATTCAGGTCCTATTTTATATAGGGACAAAGGCTCCTAACCAACATTTAAACCCCAAATTCGTGTTTAAATGGTCTTATACCACTAAATTAGAACCTTTCACCTTTCATGTTATACAATTGAAGTGTGGTTTATCATTATGCTATGTTGCACGCATTTGTAATCAATTTAAATTGTCCAAGTGACTCTATCCTTAGAACATGTTTTAGTCAAAAAATATGCCCATAAGTGAATGTGAATCATCTCATTGACAAACTTTAATATCTGCCATTAAAACTAAGAATTACCATTGATATTAGAGTCGACTGATCAGACGATTCTAAACTCCCAATAAATGTGATTTGTGGGCTCATTGCCCTTCCGCTCATTATCTATTAATTTGACGGTGCGGATTACCCTAACATCATAAACCATTGATGGGAATGATCATTTAAATACCATCTTGGTTTAAATGACCGTCATGAGAGTTGTCACTTTCATACATTTGAAGGATATTTTCTTACACACACACACACACACACACATATATATATATATATATATATATATATATATATATATATATATATATATATATATATATATTTGTGGGCATCTATCTTAAAATCAATAGGCGGTGGTGGGTGACATGGAAGTAGGGTCCTGGCCACAAAGAAAAGTATGTGGCTGAAGACCCATTTAAATCTTGAATAGTATAAAATATGTTTCTCACTACGTCAAAATGAGGAAAAACTACTGTAGCAATATAAAATAAATCACTGCTTAAAATAGTGGTGTAATATTCCACTCCTTAAAATAGTACTTTTTTTTAGCTAAAATAGTGGTTTAAGAAATAATTGTCTTATCACGTGATGATATCACCTACAATCCATCGGGTGACCTTCAACCTATTTCCTGAAGTGGTATTTCAACTCCTTCGTTTGGCATTTAACGTAGTTTCCCTTCTCTCCCTAGCTTCTCCCTCTCCCTCTCCCTCTCCCTCTCCGTCTCCCTCATTTCTGCTTCGATCGTCTCCAGATCCATATTTGATCATCTCAATGGAGTGAAGATCAACCTCCTATTCGATCGTCTCCAGATCCCTAATCAACAACGTTGATGCCTCATCGACGAAGATCAACGAAGACGAAGATAAAAAAACATCGAACGAAGATCAATGAAGACGAATATCAACCTTCTATTCGATCGTCTCCAGATCCCTAATCAACAACGTTGATGCCTCATCGGATGACTCCTGATCGATCATTTCTCCTGACTTTTCCGCACCGGAATCTGATTTTCAAGATTCTTTTAGAGGTTAGGGTTTCCAAATACCCCTATTGTTTAATTTTTTCTCTATTTCTCCCTCCTTTTATCCCTCTCTCCTGCATCCCTCATGCCAACGAAACCTAGCCTCCCTTACTTCTTGATAGTTCCCCTTCTCTCTCTAAATCCCCTTGGGTCGACGGAATCCTAGCCCCCCCCCCCTTTCCATAGCACTAGCAATCTCCAAGCTGTGTTGATTAGAGCTGTGAAATCTCTCCATATCCCATTCGTCTCTGATCCGATCTTCAAAACGTCGTCCGATTCAATCGATTCGGGAGCTGAGTTCTCCCATTCTCCATGCTCGATCTAATCTGGCTGAGGTATTTAATGCAATTTACATTAGATGGAGCTTCCTTGGGGTTCTCTAATGGAGATTTCCCTTTTACAGGCATGGTTCCTCATGTTTTGCTCTGTTTCTGTTTAATTCAGCTAATATTTCCCTTTATTTTATGGATGCAATTGATTTTTAGAAGCTTCTTGTTCTTCATTTGGAGTTTAATTCGATTTTTTTGATCCCTAGATTATGATAAACTATGTTAATTTTTTTTCTTTATTGACCATTCCATCTGAACTTGCTTATTAATTCTTTATTAACCCTTTCATCTGAATTTACCTTTGGATATGTTTAATCATCAGGCTACTTGTATATGATCTTAATTATCTAGTATGAGTCACAACAAATCCTAGCATTTTCTCTCATAGCTCTAGATGTTTTTTCTACAGATTTATTTTTATTTATCTCCTTTTCTTTTTAGAATTTCCCTCACTCTTTCTTATGCCACTCAAAATCCTTCCATTTGTTCCATACACTAAGATGGATCTATGGTGATTCAGACTAGTCGAGATGATTTTATTTGAAGGTGTTTTTTAATAAAAATAAAAATAAAAATAAAAATAAAAATTAATAATATATATATATATATTATTTTTTTCTTTTTCTTTCTTTCATTTTTTTAAACTACTGAGAGATCAATAAAAGAGCATGGGTTTTTTTAAGATGGAACTTGCATGTACACATATGGAGGTGCTTTCACACTATCTATCATGCAAACCTCCGAGTAGGAAAATATACAGAGTAGACCAAGCCAGAGATTTATTAGGCAGATTAAAACCGCACACTATGACATCGCTCTCTCTAGCCTTTATAGCCTTTTCTCTGCATCCTCTAAACCAGTCACTTGTTGAGCCCCTTATGTAAAAGCTTGTTTTAAAAAAATTTCTAACTCTACTCCACTAAGGAAAGCTATTTTAACTCAAACAGAACTTATTTTGAGCATGTTGTTGTGAGTTTTGAATCTCTGTCCTGGGTTATTTTGAGGGTTCTGATCCCCTAATTGCTGCTGTCAATGGTCCTGTTAGACTGATTTCATGGCTGATCAGATAGTCTTTTAGGACTTGTATTGCTGCTGTTTTCTGTGCTGATAATATGATATTGCTGCTGTGATTGCTGCAATATTCTGTTGTTATTCTTCATCACATATTCTGCTATTTCTGTTGCTGATCATCATCATATGTAATCCAACATTGCTGTTGTTCCTCACTCTGAAATCTCTTATATAAGATTTGTTGCTGTTATATTTTATTTATTGAATATTGAAAACCCATGTGACGACTGTATTTCTAACAAAATCCATGTGACTAAACTTGAACTTAAATCAAAATTTAAGTTGTTTTAAGGCAAATGACGTAAAATGATTAAAGAATTTTAAAGTTCAGATGTAACTACTTAAATTGCAACTTCAAACAATCATGCATCAGTGCATTTTAATGTGTAGAGCTGGAACCCAATACAAGTCTTCTACAATCTAAGCTATACTCTTGCTTTTCAATCCTATGGCGAATCAAGTTCTTTTGTGCAACAGCAGGCCTTCAAAAGTTTTTTGGGTAGGTACTTCCTTGCACGAGTTATTTCTGACCTTGTGTTTCCTGAATATGGTTTACCTTTTGTTTTTGAACACCGACATTTTTATGATTCAAGATTCAATTTGAAGACATAACACCATTGCAATACATCCTGTTTTACTGAGTTGAAGTGAGTAAAAAAATCCTTATTAAAAAACTTCTTGAACCAGTATATTCTAGAAAATAGTAAATATGTCTGGCTTTTAAGAAAATGCAAGGTAGGATGAGAACCCCACACCCTTGTAGGTACGGGTGTAAATTACGTGCAAGTTTGGACACCATCACTTAAAAATCATAATTTTTTATCCTAGAAATATTGAAACCTTCTAAACTATATAAAAGCCAACTTTTTTATAAAATCACATATTTTATTGTTTAGGTGATCAATAAAAATCATGATTTATGATATGTACATTCAAATTTCAGCTGTTTGGTTGTTTGATTTGAAAATTATAGCTTGATATGAGGCCCACCATGATATTAAATGGATTATATATAAATATATGATTCTAGATGTTCACTAGCATGTTAATTGAAATTATGCACAAAATACCATCATATTAATAACCGATTCGTTAAGTACTCAAAAAGTTATTAAAATTGAAAGCTAGTCAGCAACCTTATCTCATGTAAACCAAAATAGCTTAAAACCAAGTCTTCTAAGCCTAATTCCAAAAAAGATATTTAGAAAATGTTGTTCACTTGTATGTTTCTGTACTTCTCATATGCAAGATCTTATTTCCCAGAGGCAAAGGTTTATAGGTTGAACCAGATTTTGAGTTCAACCTTAACTGCAACCCTTAGAAATAGGAGAATCTTAAATGCACGTCATCCTATAAAAAAAAAACCATAAAATTCAAGATTCTTCCATATCGAAGGGCTGCAGATTTGGTTGAACTCGAAATCCGGTTCAACCTGGTTGGACCTGACCATTGTCCTCACAGCCTTATAGAATGGTATATTGACTCCACATAGCATACATCCCCAATGGAGGTGGCTGGTGAGCTGGTGACTTGCAGAATCGAGCTGGTATATTGACTCCACATAGCATACATCCCCAATGCAGAGTGGTCCCATCAGCTTGCCCATATTATAAATATAATGGGTTTGTACATATTCATCAATAGTATCACCATCATCATCCTCCTTTTCGTCTCTCATCTATTCGGGATTGGCTTTGCTTGTCTTATTTCTTCACTTGTTTATGCTTAAAACAAATCCCTGTCACACTCAACACTTAATTTAGGGGCAGGGCTTCTTGCTTCTGCTAGCTTTATGCGGTTGGTGTGTAGCTTTCTTTCTTGAGAGGCATGCCCTTTTGACTGTGATTATGCATATATGAGGACTTGTCATTCTTCATTTATTTCATAACTTTTGTGACTCTTCATTTATTTTGTGATTCTTCAAAAATTACATATAGACATTTGCATGCTATTATTATTTTGCTATAGAAAGTAGCAAATAAACAAGTTTAAATAAGAAAATAAGTAATAGAAGTTAAAATTTTTAAAAGGTTAATTAGATAAGATCTCACCAATGAGCGGTATCTCAGTTGGTATGCTCCTGGGGATGTGGTCATGGGTTTAATACTCCACGTTGGTTTCCTCCCTCTGTATTCACAAAGGTTAGTCATTTTGTCTGCAATATGCAAGTACACTCCTCTGCCTAGAGGCTGTCTAGGCCATATGACCTTATAAAAAAAATAAATAGATAAGATCTCTAATTAGCTAGTTGTGATGGTGGTTTTTCCTTTACAGAATTTTAGCCCATCGGGTGATTGAGTTGTTTCATATTGTATATCTGAATCAGTTGGTTGCCTGTTTCAGGTTGTTCTTGAAACAGAGGTCACCTCTTGGCTTTCTATGAAGAAGCTGCTCAATAGGTTATTTCAACAAACTGATCGCAGCTTCGACTGCTATAAATGCATTAGAGGTCAATCCATTCCTAAATTGGGACTATTTATTTTCTTGGCTTGATTGAGATGAATACTTTTTTTGAGAATATTGAGATGAATGCTACAACCTTATTTACTTCTCAATTATTATTATTACCTGTAAGAGCTCATAACAAAGTTTTTTTCAAAATCTCTTGGATGAGTAATCCACTAAGACAACTCAAAGGGTAAAAAGACTATGCTTGGGCTAGAAAGATGTATAGCTTCTTGATTTAGTATGGATGGAGTTGCAACTTTTACGGATAATACTCAACAACTTGGCTGAAATAGTTTTCTGAAGATATAGAGAGATCATTTGAGTGGCTGGAGATTGCCGCACTAGAGGCCAAACGGTGGTTGCAGGGCCTGCTGGAGGTTGTGGCCTACGTAGAGTTTTTACTGACCATAACAGAAATTTGAAGTTCAAAAATGTTAAAGTCTTAACTTACATTTTTTCAATTTTGGAGTGTTTTTCATTCTGTTTTATGCCCATTTAGCTCGCCGACCTGAACTGACCCAAAATTTTACCTACTTTTTTTTCTTTATCTTTTTGAAAATTCAAATTTATTTTTTCTTTTTACCTACTGGCTTGACCTGAATGCCAACCCCAATACCAGACCGGACGGAAGACCCGATGGACCATCAGGTTAAAGTCTTAACTTGCACAATTGTTTACTAAGAAATGGTAGGTGCGACTTACAATGTTTGATGTGATTGCCATTGGGGCAATACAATCAGCACTTAATTCTAGTATTTTTTTCATGACACCTCCCAGAACAGCTCTTATTTCCCTTCCAAGTATAGCAACCATTAGGGCAATACAATCAGTCTAACCGGTTACAATTTTTAAGAGACATATATTATACACATTATTACATATTACATTGTACTAGGTGATCATTTGACAATTTAGAGACATATTAGTCACTTCTCTTTTGTAAATAGCATACAATTATAATCCTAGTTATTAATTGATATATACTGTAAATCATTCGAAGCTTTTTTTATGCCACCTCAAAAATAGACTGGAAAATCACATGGCAGTTGGCACACATTATTCTCTTAGTGAAGCTCTAACAATAGTGATAGGAAAACCACATGGCACACATTATGCTCTAGTGATTTTAAGTACACTGTTTGGGTTGTATTTCACATAGTATAAAAAACTGACCATCTTATAGTATACAATCATCTTAAGATCCTTCATGTAAAAGATTGAGACGAAACAATTTCCATCGTTTGATTCAAAGCAGTAAATTTGTTTTTGACATGGGTGCCCTCAAATTCGGTGGATATAAATAAAGGTACCCTTTTGAAAACCAGTATACATGCTCTTTCTAGAATTGCTGTGCATTGAAGAATTTTGCCTTTGCTTTGTGGTCTTTAAAGCAAAAGTTGTTCATTACGGAGAAAGCTTTGTCCTTTTCATAATGGGGGTCCAATAAAGAACTTAGCATCAAAGTCCCTAAAGCAAAAACAGTTCTCCACCAAAGTCTTTCTTTTTTTATTTTAATTCTTTTTTTCCCCTAAAAAGGGATACCATGAAGATAGGGCAGTCAACAGGCCGGGTCGGGCTGGGTTTTTGGTAGTCCCAATTTTTTATATACTTAGAAATTAGGCCCAAACTTGACCCAGATAAAAAAAATCAAGACAGGCTCAGCATGAGTCCTTTTGGGCTCAGGCTTTTTCTAGAAGCCCAAACCTGATGAGAGTGAGGTTTGAGCTGGGCTAGGCTGAAAATGGGCCAACCTGACTTTTTCCCTTAACATAAGTGAACTCAGACTGGCTGGATCCGGTGCTTCATGAGATCACTACTTAAAAATTAAAAAAATAATAAAAAATAGAAATTAAAAACATGGATTTGGCCTATGGGATTTGTAGAAGTCTATGCTGCTTTGTTCATTTTAAGTTGGTGCTTTGGAAGGGATGTTTTACTTGCTGAATATGCTTAATGCTTAATGATTACTCGTAAGTCACTTGATTACTCTTCGTTGTTAGTTGTTACTGAATTAATAAGTTGTTAGTTAAGTTACTTTTTTTTTTATTCCATAAAAACAGTTAAGTTATTCACCATGCTCATATTGTATAATGTTTATGAAGCTTATTTATTTTTCTGGCATTTCATACTTGTTATTATTCTTTATATACATGTTTATGCATTAAAAAACTTAATTTGTAAACATATTTAAAAGTTTAAAATATTATGAAATATTTCGTAGAAACTTGGATTATTTTAATATCTATGTGGACTAAGATATTGACATGTGAATGTGAGTTGCCCTAACAATTATGACTCACCCTTCACTTATATTGTCCTCAGTCTTTTGTGTACAGCTATACTGCAAGTGTGCTAGACATAAGTTCGGATAAAACTCATGAACAACATGCCCTTCTCGTAGAATCTAGGTGAGCTATATTTTTTACTCACATGTATACTATTTAGACTCACGTGTATACTATTTTGATACAATCTTAGGTTGTATTCAATCTTTATAATGACCCCATGAATGGCTAACATGCTTCATCTAAATTTGTGCACTCTAGTATCTACCATTGTTTTTAGTTTTTAATGGCTAATATTGTTGATACTTGTGTTTTCCCTTAATTCTCTTACTTGAGTTTTTTTTTTATTTTTTTTTCTGTAGAGGATGCCTCCAGTAATCCCAAACAAAAAATGGATGTCAATAGTAGAACGTTTTTCTTCTGAATATCTCGATGGCGTTGCATCATTTATTTTGTTTGCAAAACAAAATGTAGAGGATATTAATCTTTGCTCTTCTTTATACTGAGCATGCACTTCTTTATTATATGCAGGGGCTTAATCCATTAATGTTTATCTTTGCTTTAGTTGGAAATCTGACATATATATATATACACACAAACACACACACACACACACACACACACACACAAGCTCTCCCTGTTGCTCTCAGGTTGGGTACCTTATTCTAAATAAGTACATTAAAATGGTTTCAATTACTTGGGAAAACTCTATGCATGTTGAACTCATTTGAAGAGTATTTCTTTTTAATGATAAGAATCCATTTGCTTCTGTTTAATTATATCAAATCATGAGAATTTAATTTGACACCAAGTTGTTGGAACTTAATGATAAAATAGCAAACATTGCATAACTTGTGGGTTGTTTAGTTCCTACATAGGACAACTCATTGCACCCTCTTAGACTCATAAATAGGCTGCCACATGAACACTCATTTACACATCCCAAGTAATTCCTTAGATCCATAGTTTTAGATGAGTTCTCTCTAATTAAACCCTTTCTTTAATCCACATTATCTCCTTATGTTGCCCTAATCCCAAAGCTCTCTTTTGGTGTCTTTCCCTTGATTCAAACCAAAGTGTCGGATTGTTATAGACAATATGGGTTCACTAACCTCCCATGATTGGCCATCTCACCCTATAGGCCTCTCCACTTTTTATGAAAAACACTTTAATTTCAAGACCCTATAGGCCTATAGTTTAACCTTTCCTATAAGGACCTGCTCGTAGCCGAGGTAGTATAAAAAGCCTAAAATATATTTTCTTTTACCTTACTTAAGTCCTCATTTTCAAGCTGATCGATTATGGGAAAGGTTAAAAGTTGGGTAACTGGTGGAAAAAAAAATGTAAATGCCCAAAATGCCCCCAAGATATAAAAAGGCGGTGACAATTTTCTTTGCCTCCGCCCCAGTAATGTGTTTGGCGTGAATAGAGGCACCCTTTGAAATTTAGACTTGAGATAATTGATGGTGTATCTTATACCACCAAATGATGAATCATGCGAGCGGACCGAAGGATTCAAGTGACTGGCTTCCTAAATTTTTGTGAATTCTAGGATCTATACTCTAAATATATAAGAAACATAAAACGAATTTTGTATGAGGATTGCAAGTGATCCATGTGTATCAACTATGTAACAAAGACTTGAGTCAAGCTCCGTTACTTTATTCTATTCCAAAGGAAAAAAGCTACTTTGTTCTATTCCAAAGGAAAAAGGGACTTGAAAGTAAAGATCAAAATAACAGGGACTTGAGATAATTGGGCATCCATCGTTTTAACAGGCAAAATAACAGTTTGGTCTGGACGCGTAGTCCCGTGCCTCATATATATATTTCCAGCTATCCAAGCTCTTTTTGAAATCTCAGCTTAATATCTAGTTTTGTGGTTTTGTGTATTTATATATATTTCTGAATTTTTTGGTTTGGCATGTTTATTGGTGGAATGGGCATGCAGGTGTGTTATAGGAAACTGCTACAGCTTGTAGAAAGATCATGAAACAGCTCTGAAAAATTTTCAGCGTTCTGTGCAGCTAGATTAGCGATTTACACATGCTCACATACTTTGCGGCCATGAGTATGGTTTATTTGAGTTTTCTTCAATATTTACTTCTCGTAAAATCTTTGTTTAAAATTGCGAGCAGTACTTAATGAATCTCATCTAATTTTCTTTTATTTTAACTGTGGCCTTAGAAGTTTACTATACTTGGTTGCCTTTATTGACAGGCTTGTAGCCCTGGAGGATTTTGAGAATGGAATAAAATGCTATCAAAATGCCCTTCGAGTCGATGCACAACAATAACTCCTGATGGTCTAGGGATGGTATATCTTCACCAAGAAAAGTATGAGTTTACCGAGCATCATTTCCCAAGGGCGTTTCAAATCAATCCACATTCTTGTGTTCTTATGTGTTATCTTGGAATGGCATTACATTCTTTAAAGTTAAGTGACTTTGTTATACTAAATTTAATGTCAGTACCTTTAAATTGACGTATGGAATTTTTGAGGGCACCCATGCTGAAAACCCATACAAAGTCTGAGGTTGGATTTTATACACTTTGTTGTCAAAAGTTGTTTATTAATTTATTTGATTTACTCTTCATAAATTTCCTTGAAGAAAAGGTTTTTTTTTTTAGACTAATCCTTGGAGAACAAGTCTTATTTTCATATATTTGAATCATATATTAAACTTTGATTGATCTAATCTCAATTCTCAAATGAGTGTAAACAACCCTCTTGGTCAAGTCGTTTAGATTAGGGACAAAGTCAACAAACCTTGCAGCATGAAGTCATATCTCTACCATTATAATGTGAGAATGGGACTTGCCCAAAATCTTAAAACTCTTTCCTGGACTAAATTATGGCATCCTTTTCTCTTTTATTATGTATTCTAATGAAATAGCTAGGGAACCATTACTTGCACACGTTTTTCAAGTGATTGCACCGAATTTAAAGAAAGACTTGGTATTTTAGGGACATGTGATATGTAAAAATGCAATAAGGATCATCTGATTTGATGTCAGCCACCAGTTTTCTATTTGACCAGACTACAAGAGGAGACAGTCCTAAGATTATTGGTCCAGTCTGGTCTTCAACATATCGAGTGATGGTGTATACTCCTTTTGCTATTTAAATTATTTCTAACTGACATTAACTACTTTGCAGCATGCATCTATAAGCCCAGATTGCAAGCTTCTTGTAGTCGTTAGAGACCACCTTGATGGATTACTTGTGGATGCTCAAAATGGAAAGGTACGTAGAATTAGATTTACCTATGGATGCCTATTCTATTGTTGAACTAGTTATCAGTCTCTTGTAAGCTCGACTCTGGTGCTGTGTCACCTGTGATCTCATGGTCACAGGGATTGAATCACCTAATAGATGCCTGTTTCATAATCACTTGGACAAATAGCTTATTCACGGTTTGTGTTATGCTATTTAGCACCGCTAAAATTTGTGATTCATCTCATCTCTACCCACTAATCAGTGCGTAAAAATTGCAGTGCTTGGATGATCCTAATCATCCGGCCAATTTTCTAGAGTAGGACCATTGCCTACAGATTTATCAATAGTCCAAAAGTCTGATCGAGCACATGTTTCTCTGTTTTTTTTTTAAATGACGCATAGACAGTCTCTTCACTTGTAAGCCATCTGGACTATTCATTTGCTTCAGCGTGGCACCCAGATGGGCGTGTTTTTGCCACAAGAAACCAGGACATGGCATGCAAAGTTTGGGATATTAGAAATTTGTCATCCCCTGTTGCAGTTCTGAAGTGCAACTTGGGAGCTGTCCGATCCATCCGTTTCTCCTCGGATGGGCAATTTCTTGCAGTAGCAGAACCTGCCGATTTTGTTCACATCTACAATACTAAGGTAGATTATAAGGACAACAAATGTGCATGGTGATGAGCTCATTGTCACCACAACAAACCCCTACAAGCAAGCAACATTTGGGTCTAAAACTGATTGGCGAGTAAGAGCAATTTCAGCTACAAACCTTACTCTCAGAGTTAATCACAAATACGTGAACTCACAAGACATTAAGGTACAAATTGAACTATTTCCGCTTTAGCTCTTCTGAACTAAAAAAAAAATTGAGGTGCACAATTGGTCTTTCAAGTTATTTTTTGCAAGCAGGAGACAGGCTACACATACATCATGCCGATAAACATTTTGAAGAAGTTCATTTGCATAGCAGATCTTCGGACTCAAATTGCAGGGTACCTATATGGCGTGAGCCCCCCAGGTTTGTTTCTTACAGCTCTTTATCGTGTTTGTGATTTGATGTCCAAGCAGGAGTTAGTTCTGATTTATTCACTTATTGAGTTTAGATTGGTGTTTTATGATTCTTATTCTTCTTCTTCAAAAAGACCAATCTACCAATTATAAGAGATAAACTCCATTTCTAATGCATGTTTTTTATTCTGTTTTAGGCATCACCATCAATAATTTTGTTATCTGAAATGATGATTGAAGCTTACTGGTTTATTTATTTTTTAATTCCTTTCTTTTTGTATTGGTATTTTTGGGTGAGTCCTTTTTCTAAGATAATTTTTTTACTGTATGAATTCAGGTACTCACAAATGGGAGGCTGAGGAGTGTGAGCCACAGGGTCATGGCCAACAACTTCAAATCATCAGGAGGAGCTAAAGAGCTAGAGCTGATGTGCTAATTTACTACTTTAGGAAATGAGTTGGTCAAAATAGGTTGGCAAAGACATTGATGGCTGGCAAAATTAATTAAATATGAAAAAAGAAGGTTCTTTTGTTTCATGTAACTATCAACAGTGAATAAAATTTTATTTAATGGTGTTTTTACTTTTTCACATTTTCTTTTTTTATTTTATATATTATTGACTAATATGTAAGTTTGCTTTATTTTCTCTGAGATATGGGTTGAGCCCAGATCGTTGTCCAATAGTTAGTTTCTTATACTTCATAAACTCCTCAAATCCAGATGCCTTTTCCAGATGGTATAGATCAAGTAGAGTTTCGTCTTTCCCAAAAAAAGTATTTTAAAAATTGCATTAAAAAAGGTATAAAAAAATTGCTTTAAAAAAAACATAAAAAAATTGCATTAAAAAAAGCATAAAAAAAAATTATTTTAAAAAAAATTGCATAAAAAATCGTCGACATAATTTATTTATTTTTTTAAAAAGTATTCAAAAAAAAAAATTGCATAAAAAATCCACTGCCAAAAGCAGTGGTTTTTTCTATGACTGTTAAGAGCAATCGTTGTTGACGTTCATAAATCACTGTCTTGTATAGTGGTAAAAAAAAATCACTCCTTTTTTTACAACTATTTAGGGCAGTGGTTTTTAAAAAAAAAAACACTGTCAAAGACAGTGATATTTTGAAAGAATCACTGTTTAAGGCAGTGAGTTTTTTGGCTATTTCACGTACTGTCTTATACAGCCTTCTTTTGTGCCTAAGCCTCTAAATTTTAATTATAAAATAGTAATTAAGATCTGTTGATCATTGCTAGCTCCCACTAGTAGAAAACCCTGGCTACGCCCTGCTGAAAGTGCACAAATGCTAACACTACACAATCAAGGCAGCAACTAATCATTTTATCTTTATCAATTACTACTCCATTTCTTTTTCCGAGAATCTTATATTGAATCATATGATCAATGCATTTGTAAACATTGGTGTAAAGATTTTAGTCCTTTATATACTATATTCTTGAAGGAATGACACCTTTAAGGGTTTTAGTTGTTTGTTGGTCTTGCATGAAGAGAAGGGTTTTTATTAATATACGTTTGTGTTGAAGCATAATTGCGGTCAGCGTGGCAAAGTAACATTTGCATTGAACAGGAGAATAGCTTTGTTAGCCACCATGACTAATGAAATTGAGAGCATTGGATACCTAAAAGGTTCTAACTTTGATGAAGATGAAAATTTTTTAGACATTGGGGAAAGGTTTCCATGGGCAGTCAAGTGAGAGTTGCATGTGCATTATGGTTTCCACTTCCATGAAAATCAGTTTTGCTCCCCGAAGTGTTCATTAATTAAGGGGCTGTTTGGATACAAGCAATACATGGTAAAACATTTTACCATGGATTTAATTGTTTGGGTGTTTTTAAGGGTGGTAAATATATTACCCTTATTTACCACAAAACACCAAAACATATTATGACCTCCCTCTCGAGAATAGCGTAAAAATGTAGTTTTCCTACAAGTTAAGAATACGTGGTAAAAAATAATAACTTTACCTCGTTTTACCAGGTTCCATCCAAACAGAGCCTAAGAGAATGACTTGCCACATAAGTGCATGAAAAAAGTTTGGGTCGACAGTTGATGTAACAACCAGAATTTCTTTAAATATTTTTCATGGTGTTAGATGTGTTTTGCACTATACTTGGATTTAGCGCTCCACACCAAAACATACCCTATTTTAGAAAACTCTATTTAAATTACGTAACCCTATTCTATTCTATTCTATTTTCTTATTCTAATCTCTTAAGAAACCTTAGCCGTCTCCTATTTTTTTCTTTTCTTCTTCTTAAGAAACCCTAGCTGTCACAACCTCTTTTCTTTAACCCATCTCTTCTCAAACTCTCTAATCTCTTCCCTAAAATATTTTGTGTATTCTTTCATAAGAATCACCATGATCTATTTCCACTATCAAGATCAAAGAGAAAGAAGAAGGAGAAATCTCGGACGGCCGATCGCATTGGACGTCGATCTATTCAATCCTAATCGTCGTAGATCAACCGTTCACGCTTCAAGACGTCAATCTATTCATCACGTATCGACGGGCTAAATAAATGAACCCTATTTTATGATTTTTATAAAAAAATTACTTTTAAAGGAGAATGAGATGGCTAAACCCCTATCTATATTTTTATTTAAATTGTTTTAAAGGTGCTTTTTGTCATTATTTTATTTTTTGAAACTCTAAATCGTTCCATAAATTTTAGAACCGATCGATCGATCAATACAACTAGCCGATTGATTCTGAGCCGAAACGGAAATGTCATATTTCCTTATATAATCGATCGATCAATTATTCTTTTCGATCGATCGATTTTGCATCAAGACCCATCTGTGTAATATTGTTTTTAAGTCCGATCGATCGATTTATTATGTTCGATCGATCGATTATGGACAGAGTTGACCATGCTTATATTTTATTAATTATCGATCTATTTCTTCTGCTCGATCGATCGATTCTTGACAGAGATCATTATATATATATATATATATATATATATATATATATATATATATTTGCCTTCCAAAATCAATCGATCGATTCTAAATTACCGATCATTCGATTCTAGATAGAACTAATTCACTTTTTACTTTAAATTCACTTTATATTCGATCGATCGACCCTCATTTCTGATCGATCGATTTAGACCCGAATTGAATGACTTATATTTATATTTTTGATTGATCGACCCTCATTTTCAATTGATCGAATCTAACCGAAATGTTAATGTAATTATATCAATTCTGATCTGTCGATTCCAAAATCGATCGATCGATTCCAAAATCATTCGATCGATTCTTGTCCGAACAGACGATATTATTTACCTTATTAATTTACTTTAGCACTATTTAAATCTAATACATATTAATCACTTGAATGTTTCGATCGATAGTCGTAATGTACCTAACCTTAAATTGTAATATCTTTCAATTTGAGCATTTAATTATAGTAATATATATATATATATATATATATATATATATATCAGTTTTATCACTTCAGCGTGACCCCTTCGATAACACGTAGAGTTAGAAATTTGATGCCCTCGTAAAAATCGAACTCTAACCTTTACGTTATTGAAATCACACTAATAACTACCGACTTATTCTATATTTGTATTTAGGTGATTTGAAAATAAATATATGTATAAACAGAATGAAATCTGGATGTAAATCTCTTATATACATATGATAGTTTTATGCTTCCATCTTGATCATAGTATACGAGTTATGGACATGTTAGGTTTTATGTACGCGAGTGTTTGAAATAATGTCCACTCTAGGGCGTGGTGATTCGCTGAGATGGTATCGAAGTGAGGAATACATCGTATTCATATCCCTTACAACTTAGGATGGTATGAGATATCATGACGAGTAGGTTGAGTGTAAATTCAGTGTAGCCTCGTATAAGATAGCATGAGCGGTGATCCTACCACCCAAAGTTTTAATATGATTGGATAAAATATAAGTTAAGATATGAGATTTGGCCCTTAGGCCGTAGTTGTAGTGAGATCTATTTACGGTCAGGTGAAGCTTGGATTGTAGGCGTCCATGTACGGGCACCCCTCTATGGTAGTATGGAACCTCAATAGTTTAGATGTCTCTTTACAGCCACACGAAGTACATCCAGATTACTACGAAACCCTTTCCTTGGAAAGCATGATTTAGTGAAGTTATCCCACTATAGCTCATCCTAGAATTAAGTTGTAAGAGTATCTTAAGATATGAGTCTATATTATAAGATAAGTTACGAGTATAATAATAAAATACTACTATATAAGTCAGCATAAGATTAAGAACTTAAGTCTGTACGTGTCGTTCCTTGTATAGTCACCATAACGGCAACAACGTCTTAAGTCAAGACGGGTCTCTGGGAGATAGTATGATATGAGTTATATTTGTCGTCCGCCTCTGTGACTGGATCAGGTGTATGATATGAGTATTATAAGATGAGCGTTATGATATGGTAGTGAGATACTATGGTGACCCTCGTATGGTAGGCTCAAGCAGCGACTTTGACATAAGTCATATAGGATTTATGAGTATGTTAGTTATGCTCATGCAATGTACAGATGTATGCACGAGAATAATAAGATATATTATGTTATGAGTTATAGCGTGGTATGCTAGGATTGAGTGTCTAGATCATTATCCTCTATTTATGTTATGATATGAGCTCTATGATATGTACATAGTTTGTCATTCTCTCTTTTTATTTCCATTAATATACTATTATTATCACTCACGTGATGAACCCACAATGCACCTGAATAGTATGAGGTGGATTTATGGTGTATCCACTGAGTCTACATGATTGAGTAAACTCATCTCACTAAAATCTAATAGTTGTAGGTGATTGTATCGACGGAGTGGACATTGGCTATTTTGATCCTTTTGGTAGTGATCTCGTTGACCTCATGGACGCTGAGTATTAGGAGCCTTGGGAGGGTGACATCGTTGGTTACTAGGAGGACTTATGTGTTAATTTTGGTCTGACCACTAATTATTAATAGTTGTAGACTCGGTACTAAGTTTTGTTTGATACTATTATTATTGATTCTACGGACACTTGTGTCGAACTTTTCTCCGACTTTTATTTTCCTTTTATTAGTAGTTTACCTGAATTTTATTGCATTTATTCGGTTATTTAGGACTACTTTTTATATTCCACCCTTATTTGTTGGCTTTCATGGATTTTGTGGAACTATGTGCAATTGTGGGAATCGAGACGATCTCGTCGCGATGATGCGCTCTCTAACGAAAGAATAGAGTCGCCACCCAGAGCTTTCGGTGTCCCGGGATACCTAGTTCATTTTTATGAGCACCAAAGTGCTAAAAATATGACTCTGAATCCGGTCCACACCAAAGGTTCTTGGGTAGGGGCTTCGTTATCGATCAGGAAGGTGTTAGGTACCTGATCAACCCGCTTAACGTGGTCTCTACTAATGATAAAAAATAAAATAAAGTGAAAGAAAAGAAAATAGCTTTCTCTTGCCCAAAAGGGCTTAGAATCCTATTTGTGCCCCTCCGTTCCTACCGAAAAATCGGCGGCGTAACGGCATAAATGGGAGGATGGAGGGAGCTAGAAATAGATAGGAGAAGAAAGGGGAGAGTCGGAGCCCTCGGGCCCTTGTAGCACCATAGGAGAGTCTTGCATGACTTGCTTTGATGAGCTCCTGAAGGCTTTGTATGGTGGAAAGTGGGGTTCTAACCTCTAAGGCTTGCTAACTAAGAGGTAGAGAGGGAAGATGAATGGGTAGCATATACCTAAACTAAGGGATCTAAGATGATAAATATCACTCAAAGGAGGTTTTAGAATTCTGGAATTTGTATGAGAAGTGTGCACCAAAGGAAGAAAGATTTTCTCACTTTAAGCTCTTTCTCTCTTAGTCCAAAATTCTCAACCCTTAACCAAGAGGGGTGGCTCTCTATTTATAGAGGAAGGGAGGGCTAGTGAGGGGTTAAAGTCCTAATTGGATTAGCAATTAGGTAATAGGCAATCTAAGATTTCCTAGGATTTTTGGAGCCTTGAAATGTGTGGGAAGGTCCTCTAATGGTGGATGATGGGGTGAGGCCTTAAGCCACTTAAAGGGGTGCGAATAGGCTTCAAAAGGGTGCAATAGAACAAGCAAAACACACCCTAAAGGTCAAGGTGGTCAACAAGTCAAACCCCAATCACGATTTTTGGGGTAAATTCCAACAATTACTGTCCATATGCCTGGTACAACTATTAGTTGCGTCAGGCAAATGTACAGTAAAACAGTAATGTACAGTGCTTGGAAGTTAGCTCGCGGGGGTGGGGGCCACCTTTAAACTTGGCGCAACTATTAGTTGCGCCAGGCTTCAAGTCTGGGGTAATTGGCTTGGCACAACTAATAGTTGCACCAGGTAAAGTTATAACTGGTGCAACTATTAGTTGCGCCAAGTCCCTATGGGGCCCAAGTGAAATTACTTCTCTGCCCTCCGGGTTTGGACTGCCATACCTTTTGATGTATACCTCTGATTGGGGTGATTCTTGGACCGTTGGAAAGCTGATGACCTCTACTCTTTAATGGTATAAGATTCAATCACAGTAGAGGACAGTAGCCATTCTGGTGCACCACTCTTTATCCATAGCCTGGTAAGGTTAGGTTTAGGGTTCAAAATGGGTTCTAAGGGTCGAGATTGGTTTTTGAAGGTTCGGGGTAGGTTCCTAAGGGGTCTAGGGGGATTCCTAAAGGTTTGGGGTAATTCCTAAGTGTTCCATACATGCCATCAAAAGCTCGAAAATGTGCCTCTCTCGAACTATGTTTCAATCGGGCCTTGGGCCAATTTTGGGTGTCTACAGATGCCCCTCTTTGGTATCCGATCACTAATGATCGTATGCCAAAGAAAAGAGGCATCCGAAGAGGCCCAAGGCATTACTGACGGGTCCACTGCATTCAGAACGAACTTCAAACATTAGGTGAGTAACACGGTGAGAAAACGAAAGCCCTGAGGTGCCAGACTAATCATTCGTTTCTCAAGGTAATCGGTTCCCAAGCGCTTAGCGACATTATTGAGCATAACCGAGGTGGAATGAGTTGCGAAAGCCCAATAGTTGGGAAAAATGTTCGCCTCTTGAGCTGCGAAAGTTCGTTAGTCGGAAAAAATGTTCACTTCTCAAGATGATTTGAAGGTGATTGATGTTCGAGATTTATTTTGAATACAACAGTTTCGTAACTAAGAGGGGTGATCGACCCATATTCAAAGATAGGCGCAAAGTAAATATACGCAAGGCTCCATAGTTTGCGTCCAATCCTACAAGGCATTTGATGACCTCATTAGATTATTTGCGGGTGCCCCTGCCGAAAGTAGGGTTCGAGATCTTTGGGCGAACCCATCGATCCTAAAGTTTATTTAGCATGACCACTAGAGCGAAGTGAATAGATGTCACAACGCTTTTTGGGAGTGCATGTCATTTTTGAAAATGTGCCCTAGATTAACATGAGCTAGAGCATCTAGCTTCAACTACCTTAAACAGATCCAACCAAATATTGGGTGTCTCCCAAAAAGGGGCATCCAATCTTGGCTTTCGCCGACAATGATCATAAACATCAATTAATTAAGCATAACCATGCACCCATTAGGGGCAATAAGCAGCAACAAAGGCGACGGAAGCCCCGACCCGGACCCGCTCGGATACAATTTATGGAGAAAAATGACCATCATACGGATACCCAGACGCATGGCGTACACTTTATAGGGATACCGCTGCCCATACAGGTTTTAAGTCTGTAGAAAATAAAGTGGAAATGAACCCTTCTAAATGCATGGTTGTACATAGTTTGATTGATATGTAATCTCATCCTCCACGGGTTGGTCTCAACCAACGATTGACCTTTTCCAATAGAGAATCTGAAGCTTAAGACACTTAAGTTCACATGAATCCAAAATAGAGCGCTTATTGTAAAGATTTAGCAGTGGAGTCGACTCGATCGAAACATCGACTGTTTGACGGGGACCGACACTATTGCTCCTTCCTTAAAGTAGGATCCCAAGATCTGAGGCAAACCTCTGACTCATGACTTTAATATGGCACAACTGCGTTGCAGATAAAATATTAACATTTTATCGCTTTATGCTTGTGCGTCTCTGTGGGGAAGCACAAATTTATTCTTTTTCTCTTTTTTTTTTTTTTTTAAAATTTTAAAGATTGCTCTGTTTCATTTTTTTTAAAACAAGCATTATCAGGACCTCGAACCCTGGGAGGCGCACTCCCAAACAACGCATACCAAGAGCCCGTGCCTCCACAATAGTTTGTGACGAAACTGAAGCCAACGTACTCAAGTTCACCTGAAACCAAAATATGGAGCGATCAGGGCGAAGATTTAGCGGTGGAATCAATCCAATCCAAGCATTGACTATTTGACCGAAATTGACACCATCGCTCCTATTTTGAAATAGGATCCATGGATCCAAGGCGAACCTTAGACCTAAGACATTAATTTTGCACAGCTGCGTTGCCGGTAAAATATTGACATTTTACCGCATCGAAAATATGTGAGTGCGTAGTATAAAAACATAGATTTCTTTTTCTTTTCAAAATGATTTTCATCATTTTTTTTGTTAGACCTGACGTCGGTGGTGAGATGCTTTATTTGATTTCTCCATCACTGAGAAGTTGCCCGCTTCGAGGCTTTGGACCGTGTGATGTTCCTGCACATTCTGGAGAAAATGCCAGTCCTTTTTTTTGTTTATACATATATAAAGAAAATGCATCCTAAACAAAGGAAGAAGAAAATAGATATCTACCTACACTTTCTCATTTTCAAGATATTTTTTGGTTTTTTATTTTTAGAGATTTTTTATTATTTTTCTTCATTTTTGAGATTGAAATATGATGCTGGAAATATGTACATGAAAATGAGTAGAAATATATACACATTTTTTGGTGTTTGGATTTTTCTAGATTTTTTGTTTTTGGCTTTTCTTCTCTTTTTTTTTTTTTGTTTTTGATGCCTTGATAGTGAGACAGAGTAACGGGTCCCATTTTGAGTATAGTCCAACTCTTTCATGCAGTCGGACCTGAGTGAGTTTCTGGATTTTACTAAGGCCGGAATGTTGATCCCTTTGGATTGAGTTAAACCTTTCTCTTTGCCTCGGGTCATACGTTTGACGGTGTGAGTTTCACAAAGACAATTCTGGTCAGGACCCGATTCGAACTAGCATGAGTGGCCCAGTCAGACAAGAGGGTACAGGAAGAGTAACAAAAGGGTTCCTCAAACATCAATCTTCTCAATCAGTCCAACCCTTTCTTCTTTTCTTTTTTTTTTCTCTTTTTTTTTATTTATCTCCTTTTTTTTACCCGTGGCACCCTTTCGGGTTTTCACCACGTCCATGGGTTTAGCTCTCTTACCCCAAGCGCCATTTCGGGTTTTCACCTGGTCCGCACAAGCCCGCTGTTTTTACCCGTAATGCCCTTTCGGGTTTTTACTACGTCCATCTTGTTTTGAGCTTGTATTTTTATTTTATTTTTTATTCTTTTTATTATTTTTTTTTCAAGAGCCACGACATAGACGTCGATTCCGTCATAGCCGGCTGGATGGGGCTCTGGTGTCGTCTCACGACTCAGCTCATGTTGACTTAACAGATATTATAACTGCTTGCAAACCTACAAAGAGTGCTTCCTTCAGGGTGTAGCTTGGCCATGAGTTAGGTTAGGATTTGAAGGTATGCTGGGCTAAAAGGATTTCCTTGATACGGCTTCAGTTTTCTCAACATACTTTCTTCTTTGGAGGTTTTTACTGTACATGCTCCGTGATTCTTTTATACACATTTTTTTTTTGTTATTCTTTTTTCTCCATTTTAGGCAATCTCTTTTTGAGGTTTTGCTTTTTCAAATTTTTTGGATTTGATAGTAACTTTATACACATGCATCTTTTCTCTCTCTCTCTCTCTTTTTTTGGTATATGTACACGTATATTTTTTTTGGGGAATGGGTTTATTGAAAGAAAGGCCCAGGCTCAAATGGGGTAGCAAAGGATATCATCATTTTTAGGGATGTTTTTGGGCTACTGTGCTTGGATGATGGCCTCTTTTGGGTGGTTCTTAAGCAGTCACGTATCTGTTTCATCAGTACCTACCTTGTCGTGATGGACTAAGAGTAGAACCAACGGACGTATCCAGCGTTGATGGGCTTAGGAAGATGATCTCCGTCCATGGTGGCAAGGCGGATGGCGTATCCTGGCAGCACTTCTCGAATGACGTAAGGTCCTTCCCAGTTTGGCTTGAACTTTCCTCTCGGATCGGCGTGGAGGGATGGGAAGATCTTCTTCTGCACAGTGTCTCCTACCTTTAGATCTCGACCGCGGACACTTTATTGTAAGTGCGTTCGATTCTCCCCTGCTTCGGGTAATAAGTTTAAATGTTCAAAGTGGGATCTCTCTCTCTCTGCTTCGGGTTAGCTTGATTCCATGAGGATTCGGAGCGAGGGTACATCAACCTCTATCGGAAGGACGACCTCGGTTCCATACACAAGGGAGAATGGTGTTGCCCCTGTAGCGGCACGGATTGACGTTCGATAGGCCCATAAAGCAAACGGCAGCATTTCAGTCCAATCTCGATAAGTGATGACCATTTTCTCAAGGATGCGGACGACTGTTTTGTTCGCGGCTTGCACGGCTCCATTAGTTTGAGGCCGATAAGGGGATGAGCGATGGTGCTTGATCTTGTATTGCTCGCAGAAGTCTCAGATGTGCTTATTCGTAAAGTTTGTACCATTTTCCGTGATGATATCTTTGGGTACTCCAAATCGGCACACAATATTGTTTTTGAGAAACTTCTCAACATGACTGGCCGTGATGTTGGCATATGATGTCGCTTCTACCCACTTGGTGAAGTATTAAATGGCGACGAGAATGAACCGATGTCCTTTTGATGCTTTTGGATTAATCATTCCGACAACGTCAAGGTCCCAGGTAGCAAATGGCCAAGGAGTGGTCATGCAGTGAAGATCAATGGCAGGAGCGTGTATCAGACCGGAGTGTTCTTGACACTTGTAGCATTTTTAAACATGTTTGCAACAATCTGATTCCATGGTGGTCTAAAAGTATCCCTGTCATAGGATTTTCTTAGCGGGCATGTGACCGCTGACATGGGCTCCGCATACTCCCTCATGGATTTCTTTCATAATATTGACCACTTCACTTTCAGTGAGGCACTTGAGTAAGATGTTATTGTATGATCGCTTGTAGAGGCATTCCCCGCAAATGACGTAACCTGTCGCTAAACGTTGAATGGTTCGTCGGTCTGTCTTGGATGTACCCTCTGGGAAAGTTAGGGTCTCGAGGAAATTCTTGATATCTGAGAACCAAGGTGGCTCATCATCAGGCTTTATAGGTTTCTCAATCTGGAGGCAGAAGGTCGGCTCATTCCTCTGCTCGATCACGATCGACTTCATTTCAGCACCATACGGGATTTCTATCATTGACGCTAGAGTGGCTAACACGTCGGCAAAACGATTCCTTATCCGGGGGACGTATGAGAAAGTCACATCTTAGAATCAAGCTATCAGATCCTTGAGGTGTTCATGATAGGGGATCAGTTTCTCGTCTTTCGTCTTCCAGTCACCATTCGTCTGACATATGATTAACTGTGAATCGCCAAATACTTGAAGGTGAGTTACATTCAGATCGAGAGCTGCCTGCAGACCAGCAGTGTAAGCTTTGTACTCAGCCATATTGTTAGTGCAAGGGAAGTTGAGCTTGATAGAGATCGGTACATGAGATCCCTTCGGTGAAATCAGGATGGCGCCAACTCCTTGGCCCTCGACATTTGCTGCTCCGTCGAAGTGCATTACCCATGATTCTTCTGCTTCTTCTGTATCGTCTTCTATCACGAGCAGGATATCTTCATCTGAGAACTCGATCCTCAAAGGCTCATAATCAGGTAAAGGATTGTTGACAAGATGATCAGCAAGCGCCTGCCCCTTGATTGACCTCTGAGTGACGTACATGATGTCGAATTTAGATAATAAAAGTTGCCATCATGCGATTCGTCCAGTGAGAGCTGGCTTTTCAAATAGGTATTCCAATGGGTCCATTAGGGCCAAGAGCAGAACCGCCTGAGATAGCAAATAGTGGCAGAGCCTTTGAGTAGCCCATACAAGAGCTAGGCATGCTTTCTCCAAATGAGAGTAGCGCATCTCGTAATCAGTCAACTTCTTGCTCAAATAGTAAATGGCCTGCTCTCTTCTTCCCGTTTCATCGTGCTGTCCCAAGACACATCCCATCGAAACTTTTGTCTTGGAGAGATACATTAGGAGTGGTCTCCCCGGCTCAGGTGGTACCAAAACAGGTGGGCTAAGGAGGTAGCTTTTGATTTTATCGAACGCTGCCTGACAATCGTTGTTCCATTCAACGGGCAAATTCTTCCTTAGTAACTTGAAGATCGGCGTGCAGATTGGAGTTAGCTGTGCAATGAACCGACTGATATACTGTATTCTACCCAGAAACCATCTAGCCTCTTTCTCGGTTGACGGCGTTGGCATTTCAGTGATGGTTTTGACTTTGATTGGGACGACCTCGATCCCCCTCCTGCTGACGATGAATCCTAATAATTTCCCTAACATAGCACCAAATGTGCTCTTATGTGGATTTAGACGTAGTCGATACTTTCTTAACCTTTCAAACAGCTTCTGAAGGTTTACCAGATGGTCGCTTCGCTTGGGTGATTTAGCTATCATATCATCGACAGATACTTCAATCTCTCGGTGCATCATGTCATGAAATAGTTTAGTCATAGCTCTCTGGTACGTTGCACCGGAATTCTTCAGCCCGAATGGCATGACTCGATAGCAAAAGGTTCCCCAGGGGGTAATGAACGCTGTCTTCTCACAATCAACCTCTGCCATTTTGATCTGATTATATCCTAAGAATCCATCCATAAAAGAAAGCATCCCGTGCTTAGCTGTGTTATCGACCAAGATGTCGATGTGTGGTAGTGGGAAATCGTCCTTTGGGCTCGCTCTGTTCAAATTGCAGAAATCGATGCACATGCGAACCTTTCCGTCTTTCTTCGGTACAGGCAGGATATTGGCTAGCCACTGCGGGTATTTGGATCCCATGAGAAACCCCGCATCATACTGCTTGATGACCTCGTCTTTGACTTTCAGCATCCATTCGGGTTGGAGATGTCTCAGCTTCTACTTGACTGGCTTCATATCAGGGTAGAGAGGCAACTCATGCTCGACCAAATTGGTATCCAGACCAGGCATGTCCTCGTACGACCAGGCAAAAATGTCTTGGTATGACCGAAGGAAGTAGATCATGCTTTTTCTTTCCTCAGGAGACAGTGACGTTTCGATTTTAGTTATCCTGGGAACCTCCTCAGTTCCTAGATTGACGTCTTCGGTCTCTTCGACAATGGGGGTAGGGTCATGCTCAAAGTCAGCAAATTGGTCAAGGAGCTCATTGGGGAGCTCCTCGAAGGGGACATCTTCATCCAGACTCGTGATCCCTACCTTTTCTTGTATTTCTACAGGGAAGGGGTTGATTTCACGTGGGACGGATATTATGATTAAGGCATCCTTTTGTGGGGCATTTCCTGGAATTTTAAATGACAATATTTTTGGACGTTGGATTTTTTCAATGTTTTTTTTTGGGTTTTGTGTTTTTTCCATATTTTTTAGATTTTGTATTTTTTCCATGTTTTTGAGATTTTGTATTTTTTTAATGTTTTTGAGATGTTTATTTTCTTCGGAGACGGTCCCTTGGCAAGGCGGGTTTGTGTATATACATGGTATTGTTTGCCAAGGGCTTATCTCACTTTTTATAGGTTATTTTTTTTTGGAAATAGGTGCCAAACTTTAGGCCACTTCCTGCTTCCAGAGTTTGGGGCAAAGATGCCCAGTTGCGTACCTGAGGGGCCGCTTCTTTTCCTATTAGGATGGAGGGTGCTGACTGATATGGCTCATTGGAGTTAGCCTCTATCATATTGATCCCCATTTCGTCTGAGATCATGTCCTCAAATGATAACTCAGTTTTGTGGAGATTTACCACAGGGGGGGTTTGTTCAGGTACCGACCGTCGTTCCTCGAAAAGGGACAATGCGGCCAACTCTCTCTCCAAGCTGGGAAGGGAGATCTGGGGATTGGTGGGATGGATTGGGGCTGTGGATTTGTGTGGGGTTAAATGGGTTGCCCCATTTCGATTGATCTTTACGGCCCCGACGCTAACAAAGGAATCCGTGATGTGCGGCCTAGGGCAAGGTTTCTCTTCTATGTTGATTCCTTGAGCTCTTGCAGCCACGGCGACCCTGGCTTTCTCTTTGGCCTCTCGGACCTCTTGCTCTGTGGACTTGTATCCTAGCCCGAATCTTACTTTCTGTCCCTTAGCCACAACTGGCTCTCTTCTGCCTTGTAATTTGGGTCCCAGACCCCTTCCTTTCTGATAGCCCCACTTTTGGAGCATTGCCACTGCCGCTACCATACCGCCTCCTGTTTTAGACATGATGCCCTCAATGGGTTCTGGGAGTATAGCTGACACCTCATATTCAAAACTGTGGAGGTTGACATCCTTTATAGTGTGCGGTATATCCAGTATGTTAGGTTTCTCTGCGCTATTGGTGGCTTTCTCTTTCTCACTGTGCCCCTCTCCGATGATTGTGATAATCTTATGCCCAGATGTAAATTTGAGTTTCTGGTGCAATGTGGAAGGTATGGCTCCGACTTCATGTAGCCACGGGCACCCCAATAACAGGTTAAATGAGGATTTGATATCCATGACTTGAAACAAGATGGAAAAGGTCATTGGCCCTATCAATAACTTAAGATCAACTTCTCCCATTATTTCTCTCATGATATTGACAAACCCTCTAGTGCTGGTTCTGGTGGGCCTTAGCATGCACGGATCAACCCCGAACTTGGTGGCAGTTCTTAACGGGCATATATTCAATGCAAACCCATTATCAATTAGTACCAAGGGGATAATCATATTCCCGGACTCAATGGTTATATTCAAAGATTTTGAGTGACTACCTCCTTCCCCAGGTAAATCGGCATCAGAAAATGAAATGGCATTTGGAGCCATCACTTAACCAATTATCTGCCCGACTTCATCTGGGCTAACTTGGAGTGATACATGCATATTTTTAACGCCTCCATTAATACTTGAAAATGGAGTGGGGACGTCATCAACAGATCCCATATAGTGATATGGTGCATTCTTCTCACCGAGTCTCCAGATATGTTCTCACTCATCTTCTCAAGGGGTTCACTGTTGTCTTTTCTTCCTTCGTTGGGCTCATTGGTATTTTTGGCTGCTTTGATATCCTCCCTGATCTGGTAACAAAATCTACTGTCCCTTCTCTGCTGCTGCTTCCGGCATTGACATCTGTTTATTCGTAGCTTAGCGGGACCTGATGAGAATCATATGTGGGTCCCAAGAGCTGGAAAGGTATGGTTGCCGGTTCTTGAGGTACTTGTATTGTCGGCTCAGGAGGTGTGGGCAATACTTGATTCACCTCGGTGGCAGTGGGTTGGGTAAAAAGATTGGGCCAAATGGGGGTGGTGGCATTGGAGGGAAGGAAGTAAAAGTAGGCTATTAGTAGCTAGTGGGTGCTGGCGGTAGATGGGGGGTCTAATGGGTCATTAGGTAATTGACCAGGGTGGTGGAATTTGCCGATGGTTGAACTGGGGGTGATGGAGTGGGTGCAGGCCATTGATAACTGATGGGTGCGGGTGTTGGATTGGGGGCCTAGTGGCTTAAAGGGTAATCGATGGGGGTTGTGGTGTATGGTGGTAGTTGAAATGGGGCGGGCGCAGGCCATTGATAACTGGCGGGTGCGGGTGCAGGATTTGGGGCATGGGGGTTTATAGGGTAATTGATGGGGGTTGTGGTGTATGGTTGGTATGCATTGATATTTACATAATTGACGGGTGTGGTGGACGGAAAGTATGCCCGGAGATCCAAAGGTTCAAATTGTGGGGTTGGGTTGGGGAAATATTTAGACAAATTTAGGGGTTCAATCACCCCAACATTCCTTTCTTCATCATTCCTCGGCCATGGCACCACATAATTCTCCCGATCATTGATATAATTGGATGGGTCAAATTCAAACTCCTCCTCATCTTCTATCATTCCGATGGTGGGTCTGGGACCTGCTCCTCTAATAGGATTTGGGGGCAGTGGCACTTGGTGAATATTAGCATGCTGAGAAGGTGCAGGGGGAATGATTTTCCCAGCATCAATCAAATCCTGGATGGCGTGCTTCAATGGGAAGCAGCGATTAGTAGGGTGACCCGGACCCTGATGAAAATTGCAGTGGGTATTTGGGTCATAGTTCTTTGAGATCGGGTGAGGAGGAGGTTGTGGTTGGCAGATAGCCACTAATCCTTTTTCTACTAACAGGGGCAAAAGTAGACTCAAAGATTGCCCCAGAGGTGTGAAGACTCGATCGAAGCGGGCTCTCCTTTGTTTCGGGGTCATTTGCATTCCTTGTCCATTCCCCATTCTTTGCGTCTGCTCAGGCCTAATAGGTGCTAGTGGGGCTGCCTGAAATTGAAATGGGGTAGTGTTATTATTGGGCCTGGTATTGACTATGTTCTGGACATCGCCCCCTGTTCTCTTCTCGTTCCTCTGCTCTGAAAATCTTCTAACCCATTGGGTCCACTTGGCACGTTCTTATTCAGACGGCCCTCTCTGATAGCACCCTCACATCGGTTAGCATTTTTCACCAGATCAGAAAAACTTAACTGCTACTGGTACACCAAAATGTTCGAGATTACTGGCAGAGTGTTCTTTGAAATCATCTCTATTTGTTCATCATCAGGTATTCTATTCCTGACCTGAGCTGCCAATGCTCTCCATCGCCCTAAGTAGTCGCTAAAGGTCTCGTTCTGGTTCTGCTTCAAGCGAGCCAAGTCAGACTTACGAGGCTCGATGTCTATATTGTAGACATACTGTTCTTGAAAGAGGTGCGTCAAGTCCCTCCACGTTTTCATCATAGATGGCTCTAATGATATGAACCATCTCAAAGCCGGACCGGTCAGACTCTTTTGAAAGACTTTTATTAGTAGTCATTTATCCTCCCCGTATTGGCACATATCCCCACAGTAGGACTTTAGGTGCGCAATAGGATTGCCCGTGGCATTATATTTGTCAAAGGCTGGCATTTTAAATTTGGGGGGCAGGGGGACCTCAGCGAACAAATATAAGTCTGTGAAGTCCGTGGCATGGATTTTAGCACCACCCATTTTCATCAGCTGCTTTTGTATTTTGTCCAACTGTTCTTTCAGTTGCTCTGATTCTTTAGACACGAGAGCTACTTTCTCGACAGTTGGTTGGACTTCAATTTGAGCCACCAGGGGATGGGCAATTATGGGAGGAGGGTTGAGGCTGGTCAAAGCCCCAGCATAGGCCCCCGCTATTCCTAATCTCGTCCTCTTCATACTGCTGGTCGGCATAATGTGTAGTGAGGACGGAATTCTCCTATTGTTGTGGCATGGGTTGGATGGGGATGACATGCGTAGGGGTTGGGTGAGCCCATTGGGGGTGAGGAAACGTTTGTTGGGTGATGGGAATTTGGTTTTGAGGTGGGGCCTGATAGGGCCATTGGGTATGGGGGAAGGTTTGGAGATGGCCTTGGGGTGTGGGGCCATGGGAGAATTGGGTTTGAGGTAAGGCATGGGTTTGACTCGGCTGTGAAGGTTGGTTTAAATGTTGGGGGTATTGTGGATGGTATGAGTGTGGGGTTTGGGTTTGGGCCATGAACCCTTGGCCATTTTGGGCCACAGGCCATTGATAGGCTTAGGTCATGGACCCTTGGTGGGTGAAGGCCAGTGGGCCTAGGTAGGTTTGGGACAAGGGCCCTTGATGGGTCTAGGCCGTGGGCCCTCGGTGAGTCTGGCCTAATGCGCCTTGAGGGGGTCTGGGTCGTGGGCCCTTGGTGGGTCTGGGTCATGGGCCCTTGGCTGGTCTGGGCCATGGGCCCTTGGCCGGTTTGGGCCATGGCCATCAATGGGTTTGGGCCATGGCCCCTGGGTGGGTTTGGGTCATGGGCCCTAGGTGGGTTTGGTCCAATGGGCCTCGATGGGTATGGGCCATGGGCCTTGATGGGTATGGGCCATGGGCCCTTAATGGGTATGGGCCATGGGCCCTCGGTGGGTCTGGGGCATGGGCCCTCGGTGGGTCTGGGCGGTGGGGTATTGGGCCACGGGCCCCTAGGATATGTGAGAAAAGGGGGTTTGGGCCAATGGGCCTTGGGGCAAGTGGGTAATGGGGGTTTGAGTGGTGTGGATTATGGGGGGTTGATGGGGGTCATGGGGGAGTGAGGCATGGAGATTGGCTAGGGTATGGGATGGATTCATGGGGTGTGGAGGAGAGGGGGTGTTTTGAGAAGCCTTCCATAAGGAGTAGGCTTGGAACATCTCCTCCATCATGGTCATGGAGGAAGGGTTGGATGGAGATGGGGGATTTAAGGGGTGAAGGGGTATAGATGGGATGGAGGTGGTGGAAAAATTGAGCATGGCCTCGGTATAATCGGGCATGGCCACGGTAGGTGGGGGGGTGTGGGGTGGATGAGGGGATGTATTGTGTATGTTTTGGGAAGATGGGGGACATGATGAGGAGGGATGAGGAAAGTTGGGCATGGCCCCGGTAAAAATGGGCATGACCCGAATGGATGGGGGATTTTGCAGGGGGTTGGATAGGGTGGAAGTGGTGTATGTGAATGTCAGGGGATCGGGTCTATAGGGGGATGATGGGAATTGGGGCATGGATGTGGATTGGGAAAATGGGTTTGGCATGGGCATGGTTTGGGCAAAAGATGGAGAATGGGGGGTAAGACTTTGGATATTTTGAGGGGTATCGGTTGGAAAAACGGGGGCGCCAAATGGGCCTGTGATGGTAAAGGGGGGTTGGAGAATGTGGCGGGGATGAGTCGGGATCGGTGTAAGCCGGGTCCACTACCCACGACATTCTTTGGGAGCGGGTCGGGTAAGGGTGCCTTGGATAAGGCCCAAAAATCCTCCTCCTTCTTCCCCTACGGGACGGTGGAGGGCAAGATGATGCCGTTGTGCCGGCACCACAAACTATATATATTTTTTTAGGTTTTGATTATATATATATTTTTTGAATTTTATGAAATTTTTGAAAAACAAAGGTTCCGAGGCCTTGGAATTCCCTTTTCAGGTGGCTCTCGTACCTTAATTCAAGACCCGCGGCTAAGCCTCCGAGGCACTTCGAAAGAATCGAAGGAGAACCTTCGATCTATTGAAGGCACGGAAATTGAGGTAAATAACCCAATCCCCCGGAATGAGCTAAAAAGAGGTTGTCCTCTTTTGACCGGCGGGGCCGTATTGGGTGTCGGAGATGGCGGGGCCCAAACAAGACACTAAGTACACTAATCGGGGAACTCGGGATGTGAAGAAGGCCGGAGATTGGGGCTGGTGGGCTGATAAACAAACCTGGCGTAACTAATACATGCGCCCAGGTTGCAGGGGACCAATTTTACGCTGGCGCAAGTATTAGTTGCGCCAAGGTAAAATTTGAGATTTTAAAGCTGGCGCAACTATTAGTTGTGCCAGTTATAAATTCCAGTATTTTTACACTCGTGCAACTAATACTTGCGCCAGGTAAAAACTGATTCTCCAGAACAGAAGACAGCAGTCACTAATGTCCGAAATGAGTCTCTTTTTTTGGTTTTTGTGGAAGCTAGGCTTCCAGGAACTGAGCTATTTCTTGGTGATCGATTCTCTCCTCATCGCACCTAGGGGGTTTGAGTCTAGTTTTAAGCTTTTTAGAATGGGAACCCACCCTATATACCTCCGGCGCGAGCGCCTTCTCAGATACTAGGTGGGCTGGGACTTTTCTGGATCATCACCACTAGGGATTACCGCCATACTAAGACCCAGGTGTTTGTATGTGTGCCTAAACCCAACCCTTTTAAAAATCTACCCCGTAAAACAGATTAATTAAGCTCTCTAACTTGGTTCAATTTTTATTTCTTTTTCAAAGCTTTTCTCTTTTTTTGGGAAGTTTTCTTTAGTTCAAAGATCGGGGGTGATTATCTCGTGCCGCCACTATGGGCCGGCGTCCATTGTTGGGATATGAGTTCACAAGTAGGCCCGCCAATCGGCTAAGGCACTTTAAATGACGGAAATTTAAAGGAATTAAAAGACAAAGCTCAAGTAGGCCCGCCAATCGGCTAAGGCACTAAAATGACTGAAAAGTGAGAAATTTTAAAAGACAATACGCATGCAGGCCCGCCAATCGGCTAAGGCACTAAAATGACTGAAAAGTGAGAAATTTTAAAAGACAATGCGCATGTAGGCCCGCCAATCGGCTAAGGCTCGTAAATGACGGAAAGGTAGGGGTAAGTAAAACGACTTAATCAGAGGGGTGAGTAAAAAAATAGCAAAAATAAACTAAAAAAATAGTAATAACATGTTAGTAAAAAAAAAAAAAAAAAAGGCCAAGTTCAAGGGGAAGCTCTACAAGATAATCCCCAGCAGAGTCGCCATCTGTGCAATCGTGGGAATCGAGACGATCCTGTTACGACGATGCGCTCTCTAACGAAAAAATATAGAGTCGCCACCCGGAGCTTTCGGTGTCCCGAGATACCTAGTTCATTTTTATGAGCACCTAAGTGCTAAAAATATGACTCTGAATCTGGTCCACACCAAAGGCTCTTGGGTAGGGGCTTCGATTATCGATCGGGAAGGTGTTAGGTACCCGATCAACCAGCTTAACACGGTCTCTACTAATGGCCAAAAATAAAATAAAGTGAAAGAAAAGAAAATAGCTTTCTCTTGCCCAAAAGGGCTTAGAAAGAGAAGGGAGGGAGCTAGAAAGAGATAGGAGAAGAAATGGAAGAGCTGGAGCTCTCGGGCCCTTGTAGCACCATAGGAGAGCCTTGTGTAGCTTGCTTTGATGAGCTCTTGAAGGCTTTGTATGGTGGAAAGTGGGGTTCTAACCTCTAAGGCTTGCTAACTAAGAGGTAGAGAGGGAAAGTGAATGGGTAGCATATACCTAAACTAAGGGATCTAAGGTGAAAAATATCACTCAAAGAAAGTTTTAGAATTCTGAAATTTGTACGGGAAGTGTGCACTAAAGGGAGAAAGATCTTCTCACTTTAAACTCTTTCTCTCTTAGGCCAAAATTCTCAACCCTTAACCAAGAGGTGTGGCTCTCTATTTATAGAGGAAGGGAGGGTTAGTGAGGGGTTAAAGTCCTAATTGGATTAGGAATTAGGTAATGGGCAATCTAAGATTTCTAGGGTTTTTGGAGCCTTGAAATGTGTGGGAAGGTCCTCCAATGGTGGATGATGGGGTGAGGCCTTAAGCCACTTAAAGGGGTGCAAATAGGCTTCAAAATGGTGCAATAGAAGAAGCAAAACACACCCCAAAGGTCAAGGTGGTCAACAAGTCAAACCCCAATCATGATTTTCAGGGTAATAAATTAACGATTCTTGTTCATATGCAGCGCAACTAATAATAGTTGCGCACAAATGTACTCTGATAAAGCAGTAATATCTGATGCTTGGAAGTTAGCTCGCGGCGGTGGGGGCCACCTTTAAACTTGGTTCAACTATTAGTTGCGCCAGGCTTAAAGTCTGGGGGAATTGGCCTGGCGTAACTAATAGTTGCACCAGACAAAGTTATAATTGGCGGAACTATTAGTTGCGCTATGTCCCTAAGGGGCCCAAGTGAAATTATTTCTCTGCCCTCCGAGTTCGGACTGCCATATCTTTTGATGTATACCTCTGATTAGGGTGATTCTTGAACTGTTGGAAAGATGATGACCTCTACTCTTTAATGGTATGAGATTTAATCATAGTAGAGGGCCGTAGCTAGTTCTAGTACACCACTCTTTATCCATAGCCTGGTAAGGTTAGGTTTAGGGTTCAAAATGGGTTCTAAGGGTCGAGATTGGTTTCTGAAGGTTCGGGGTAGGTTCCTAAGGGATTTAGGGTGATTCCTAAGGGTTTGGGGTGATTCCTAAGGGTTCCATACATGCCATCAAAAGCTCGAAAATGTGCCTCTCTCAAACTGTGCTTCGATCGGGCCCTGGGCCAAATTTGGGTGTCTACAAACTAGATTTGCGGAAGAACTTTGATTATGTGTATGTCGGCTTAGCGTATCTGGGATGTGCGCGAGTTATAACTTGAAATTCTAGGCACTTGGGATGGGGTAGATGTTTGGGTCATGACAGAGGGGTATCAAAGACCAGGCTTTACTTCCTGTTAGAATCTAAGGACTTAAGTTATTAAAAGTTTTAAGTCTTTGAATTTTTAAACAGGATTAGGATGCCTTCGAGATGGAATGGTGAAGGATCTTTCACTCAAGGAGAAGAGAGAGAGATAGAGCGTATGTTACAGAAGTTGACGGCTGCACAACAACATGTGGCCCAGTTGAGTGAGATCCATCAGCAAGAGACTGCTAACTGATATAAGGGTTTAACCAACAACTGGAATAGTAGGCAAGGACTTATAAGGGCCTTATTGCCCAGCAATTGAACTATCCTGGCAACCGCAGCCCGGTTGCACCACTGCCTCGAGTTGAGAACAATAATTATAACGGATATGCGACCTTTAGCAGGGCCCAACCTTCACACTTTCTTGGACAGTTGGATCCTGACACCGCCGATGATTGAATAACCTAGATAGAGAAAATATTCAAAGCCTCTATGTCCGCCAAAAATGAGAAGGTACTTTGGGCCGTGATGTGTCTAAAGGGGATGCATAAAGATGGTGGACTTCAGCCAAAGTTTGGTGAAAAGACAAGAAGAAGAGTATTGGACTTGGTAGCAATTCAAAGAAGTGTTTTATAGCAAGTACTTCTCGGATGCCATGAAGACTCAAAAGAAGAGCGAGTTTTGCGCTTTACAGCAAGGAACCATGTTCGTGATTGAATACAAGGCAAAATTTGACCGACTCTCTCGATTCGCCTCTATGTTGATAGCTGATGAAGTTGAGAAATGGTATCACTTTAAGAAGGGACTCAAATCAGGAGCAAAATCGATGTAATAAAAATTTCAACTAATGCAGAGCTTATAGAATGGGCTCATATCCAGGAACAAGAAAATGAAGAGATCTGCACATAGCATGTAGCTTGCTAGATAGCTCAGAGGGGTAACTAATTCAAAAAGACCTTCATCTTTTACTCCAAGAGCACTTCCTTCTCGACATGCACCGGTATAGAAAATACAATGTCTCATGCCATACCCTCAGACTGGCTCACTTCAGAGCGTCACTCCTGTCTCTGGTTACTAGAGATTTACACCTTCATCAAGTTACACCCATCTAGGGCCGACTACAACTCAACCTGTTCAGAGAGGTGTTGTAGCCAAGACATACCCCAGAAATGCAACAAGAGGCACAAGTCTTGTGAATGTTTACTGTATACAAGTATCAGAAGACCGCAACCCCTACTAACACCCAGCAACGCCCCTATGTTCCGTATGAACCTTGCACCAAGTGCAACAAGAGGCACAAGTCTTGTGAATGTTTACTATACTCGAGTGTGTGTTTCTGATGCAAGAAGCCGGGACACTTTATTCGAGATTGCCTAGAGTGAGACGCTACCGCAAAAATTTCTTTGAGAGGTCCACATTAGTATCAACAGCCACAACAACCTCAAGCATAGGGCTGAGTATTTTCCATGTCTCATCTGGATGCTTTGGCTACTTCTGAGGTCATTCAGGGTACAAATTTCACTTTGTTTATTTTTCCTTAAGCTTTATTTCTTGTCGATTTCATGAATGACTTGTCTGTTATATGATTTTATTTTATTAATTTTCTTAAGAAATGCTATGACGTGTGTATAACTTAGACCACTTGTGAATCGTTGTGTAATTTAGGAACTATGAAAGTTTCTAAATATACCGATTCGTCCAATTATCCTGCTTGCGTTTTAATCGACTATGGATTAACCTACTACTTGATTACACCGAGTTTCATTTCTGAACTCAGAGCTAAGCCCATACTACTGGATAGTATGATTTTGATTGCTATGTCGTCAGGAGAAGTGATGGTGGCATTTAAAGTTTAAAAAGTTACGATCTTAGTAATTGGAACACATGAATTACCCGCAGATCTTGTGCTACTCGGATTCTTAGACTTTGATATAATCCTCGGCATTGATTGCTTGGCAGCTTATAATGTCTTAATTGATTGCTTTTCTAAGGTAGCCATCTTCCGATAGATCGGGAGCTCCTCATTCAAGTTTCTTGACATTTAAAGGGGAGTAGTAGCCCTAGTTGTTACACTCGACAACGGTCGTAGTGAGAAGGTGGACCCCTCAATTATTCTTGTATTTGAGGAGTTCGTCGATGTTTTTCTTGACGAATTACCTGAACTTCCACCTGACCGAGAAGTTGAGTTCAAGATTGATCTTGCTTTTGATACCTTATCGATTGCGAATGTGACAACCCGATTTTTCCCACACATATTTTAGGGAAAATCGAGCCGTCAAATCTGATGTTCAGGATTCACTCCAGATTATCTTATACCACCTGTGATGACCGGACTTTTCCCCACACGAAAATCTGGGAAAGAGTCAGTTCATCATTGAGTACGAAACTCAATGTTGATACTGAATTTTCTGGTACCTCCTATGACGACCCCGATTTCCTAATACGGATCTCTGGTAAATCCGTTCGTCAGATGCTTTAGTACACCGATACCATTTTTTAGAGCCTGATTTTCCCCACATAGATTTTGGAGAAGACCAGACCGTCAAATTCAGTGGTTCAATTGCTCATGATGATCCAATTTTCCCTTTCTACGGATATCAGGGATAATCAGACTGATCAATACAAAATTCAGAGCGGATATCATATACACAACATGCGAAAGTCGGAACGAGTATCAATCACATTAACTGAGATTCAATCTATAAACAAAACATAAGCCAAAATGACCACCGGTGACGGCCAACCGTCACCTAAACAGTGGTATACAATATATCTCTACAAGTACACTTGCGAGAAGTAATTCGATGCAGTACCTGGTACAAAATCAATCTATCCCTAATCACTTCTATGGATAGAATTCTTCTGGCAGAAGGTTTACTTCTTCTTCCGACACATAGTCAGGATCCTCTTCTAGACCAGGATCCTGATCTAGATCTACAACTGTGACATAAAGTTGGGATGAGATAAGATTCTAAACTCAATAAGGAAAATTCAATACCAATTTCATTTCGTCAAGACAATACATAGATTCTCAATGACTAAGTTAAAAATAATCTTTCATAATTCACATAAAGCAAATCAAAGTATTAAGTTCGAAATCACAAGCCTTAAACATGTCATTTCTAGATCTAAAACGTGTCATGCAAATTCTTACTTATTGTTTTAGAGTTCAAATTCATATTCATGTCGAGATCAAAGTTCCATTGGGCTGAAGCATCCCATGACACGGGAACAGAGCATTCCATGAAGTGGAAACAAGGTCATATACCTCGGGGTCTCTACCCCTCTCTGGAGCCTTTACTCCTCTTACCCACTTGGCATCAAAGATTCACATGCAAAGCTTAATTTCATGGTTCAAAGTCAAGTTCAGAATGCATATTCAAAAATTCATGTTTAGATACTGATTTCGTGTGCAAAGATCTTATTTAAAATTCTTATTCAAAGCTCGTAGTTCACTGTGCAAAGATTTAAATAAAATTTGAAAGTTTTTTAAACTCAAATGTCTATTACAGGAAGATTTCACAAATCCTATTTTTCAAATACTGATGATCATCATATCTTGTATATCATTTAGATCTATGAATCAATCAAGAAGAACAAAATCGAGTTGTGAATTTCCCTACCTTAACCTTGTAACTATGCGAAGCAAATGCAAGGTCCTATGGATGTCGGGTCCTACTGATGATTCCCATTCTTAATCTAGATTATCAGAGGTTCATTGACTACGTGTCAATGTCGTAGGAATCAATCATGTCACAGTTATTCAAGCCTTTCAAGAGAAAATTTTCAAGTATACAGAAACAGGGAAATTCACTCAAGCGATTACAAATTCGCTCGAGCGAGTTGTTCAGAATGCATGTGGCACCTTCAAATGCGCGTGAGAGAATTTGACCTGAGAAAATTAGCCTGAATTTGGGGAAAATTCGCTCGGGCGAGTTTTTCCCAAGCCTGATTTTCTTTATGTCTGAAGGCGGTTCGCTCGAGCAAATTCCAATTCGCTCGAGCGAGTTGTTCAGATTCTGCAATTCTTAAATTCTTCTTCCCCGATTTGAATTTCCCAAAATAAACCCCAATTTGCTTGCATGCATACACAAATCACACATTCATCGAATCCCAAACTAAATCTACACTATTAAATCTTAGATCTTACCTTTTAAACATGCATGTGACATCTGCGATGTTCAGAATCGATGAAATCGGTGTCAAAATTCGCCGATCTTTCAACGCTCGCTTTCTTCCTCAAAAATATTTGCATGCAAAACCCAAAATGCGCACAAATCAGTTCTAACCCTTAGCAATTGAGACTCATCTATTATTGTAGGCTTCTTACCTTCAAAATAGCACATGCGAGTTCACGATCTCTTCTCTCATTCTCTTTCGATCCAACCAGTATCGTAGCCGAATGATCCTCGTGATTCAAAACAAAGTAGAAGTTTCCCGCGCATCACGAAGAAGATTTATGCAGATATTGATAGTTCGGAGGAAGAGGGATCTTCTTCTTCCTCTTGGTTTTCCTTTCTTTTCTCTCAATTTTCCAAAATTCATGCAAATGAGTTCTTTCATGCGTGGGTTTGGCCTTTATACTAAGGGTTTGATCAGGTGTGCTGGCGTATGCCACGGATTGGTGTGCGACCTTTTATCTCATGGTTCAAAATAAAACTTACACTGTGCCTAATGGGTTTTGATACCTGGACCTTTAGTTTACACAACGAGGTCTTAATCATTGGTTCAGTAACTGAGCTTGAGTACCAATTACACCATTTAATATATAATTTTAGGTGCCACTGTATACCTATGATATCGAATGCACAAATTTGGTCGGTGTGCTTGGGTTCAAAATTTTTCTGGGTATTACATCCTCCCCTCTTAAGAAATTATTGTCCTCGAAAATTCATCACGTGAGTTTGGTTCGGAATACATACCCTGACACCACACCAAGCAGTATATATAGCATGACTACTACTAGTGGTAGTAACTACTAGAGCAAAAGTCTACAGCGAAGACCTAAAGAGATTGAAAGTTCCTATAGGAAGAGAACATAATCCTTTTCCTAAGATCTACATCATGTCGTAAAAAAAAATAAAAAAATTCACAAGTATACGGACACATTCACATGTTATAAGTGGAAGACATATCCACAATGTCATTAACCAACTGATCATCCTCCACAACTTTGCCAATACCCTTCCACAGTTAACTCAGAAATTCCGCCAGCCATCAAAACAACATATTTACAAAAACACATCCTTGTTATTCTTCAACAGAGTACACACACATGTGGTAATCGGAAAAAAATATTCACAAGTGAAAATAGGAGAGAGCATCCAGAATCAATTTTTAAAATCCAGTTCCATAGCTAATTAGAGGGCATATCTATGGCTGAATAGTTTGTTGCTCCCAATTTCTGGTAACCACAATTCACCATTTGATCCCTCTAATAGCGTAATTGACTATTCATGATAGCGTAATCATCATGACACAAAATTTAACACATGAACTACAGTTTATACGTGCCAATTCCTCAAAAGAGAGTCTTAATTTATTAGTTGTCAGGTTAGCCATTAATCACACATAATTCATCACCACGAACCAAATCTAATCGTTGGTCGAATTATATGATCATTACAGATAAAATTAAACTTCTTTACCGTGCATTCACACCAAAATGTTTACCATTCATGTACAACCATCACCAATCGGATGCAATGTGATATACCCATAAAAGAGATTTACCATTAACTACCAAAATTAGTCATTAATCACAAAATATCATTTCTACAAGACAAAGTGTGGTCCATTGACCATCAAAAGCTACAACTAACCAAAATGTACCATTCACATACAAGTTAACCATTTGTTAACACCTACCTTCGCCATTACGAAATTTACTCCTCACATAAAATTTGTTCAAGGTTATCATTAGAAAAAAAAAAAATGCATTTACATCATCCATTCGTCCACCACAAAGTATCTCATCACCATATCCTCACAAGCTATCATTCAACGTTTTATACACACTCACTATTACAAAATTCTAACCTGTCCAAGTAAATTAAATTTATTTCTCATCAAGGGTGGGATCCATCATGGATCCAGCTGCTCATCTACCGGTTCTGCTCCTCGACTACCATCACCACTGGCCCTAGAACTTGACGCATCCGATGTGTAATATCGTGTCACCGCGATGCGTGGGGCGGCGGCGGTCGGGTACGCCTGTTGCATCAAGTCCATCAACAGTCTCATGGAAATCCAACCACCGATTCATCACATCCATTTGGCGGTTGAATTCTATCAGGGTAAGGACATCACTGTGTGCGGCTTGTGGCTGCTGGGCTAGAGCTGGTTGAGGTGGGAGCATCTGAGGTCCTGATTGGGCTGGCTCATCCTGAGCTTGGTCTGCCACTTGATTGTGTTGTCGGTCTAGGATGCTCTTCCTCTGACCCCGGTAACTTTGGTTTTAGTCTTCAAGTCTATATCTCTTGACATTGTTGGTCCACTGCGGCTCATCTGACAATATCTCGTAGTCATCATCTCTGTCCTCGTACTCCTCGATGATCCGAGAGATGAGTCAAGCATACAATAGTGAATTCAGTGGTTTCTTCATCTCTTTTAACAACTGTTCTCTGGCGTACTTTATCCCTTCATACACCATCTCTGGTGCAGTGAACCATCTTTCCTCAAAAGCGGCGAATAGAGCCTTTTGAAAGACTCTGACTCACTCTTGTTCATGTCTCAGAGGGTAAAAGCGGAGAATAGAGCCTTTTGAAAGACTCTGACTCACTCTTGTTCATGTCCTAGAGGGTACAAGTTACACCTCATGATGACATCTAGCATCGACAACTCAGGTGGCAACTGTGCTCTTCTAACTAACCTACTTGAACCGTGCTCTCCGTCAGTCATCTTAGTAATGACCTCGTGATACGGTACGATTTCTGATAGCGGTTCTAGTATACCATTATCCTTTACAAAGTAAAGTGGACATTCCATTGCATTGGCAATGTGTTTGACGTTAAATTCAAACACTTTGTCGTCAATTTTTGTATTTCTGTTCTCACCAATTGATAGATTTTGGTAGAACAGTTTCACAAGTCCTCGAAAATAATAGTCGTGAATTGGGTCTAACAAGGACTATAGCCGAGTCATGGTTATGTAGTCATACGACCATGAGGTCGTGGATTGGTCTTCGAAAAGGTTTTTATCAAAAGACCACTCGATTTAGAACCTTTTGGTGTCCCATCATTCAGTGGGTTGATCCCGTGTCGGTGGTGGGGGATCGAACTTAGTCATTTGGACGATACGACATTCGAAGCGGGTGATCAGTCACATAATTTACCATTTTATCACCCTTAACTTAGTGATGCTAGACCCCAGTTTGCTATTAATGATATGAAGATGTGTAGATATTAAGAACATACAGTAAAATAGAGCCAAAGTGATAATCTTCGTCAAAATGAACTCAAAAAGTAGTAAGAAAGATGATTGAATGCAAAGATGATTTAAATCATATTTGAAGGCCAGTAAAGAAAGAAATCGTACTTACGAATGAGGGTAGCTGAAGAGAAAAAAGAGAAATCGCAATTTACTATTCTTCAGAAGATGGTTCTAACTAGAGTACGACAACTAGGAAATACGATCGTTCGTATGAAGAATCATACTGAAAGAAAAGAGAAATCATATTCATGATTTTACAAACTAAAAGCTCTTATTGCTGCTGATCACGTGAGAATTACATCGCCATGCACAGACTAAGAAGAACTCTTAAATTAAGTTTGGCAACCCACAGATTTGAGAAGATTGACAAAAGACTCCTAAGGATCTGTATTACTTAAAATAAGGAGAAGAATCTTGAGCGCATCTACCAGTCAAAGCAAGGAAGAATAGAATTAGAAATTAGAGTTTTATTAGGAAACTTTTATTCTTAGTAATTTTCATTTATTAGGATTTGAGCAATGTAAACCGACCCCCTATGATCTATAAATAAGATGGCTCGGCATATGAATAAAGTTATCGAAGGAACTCTCATCAATTGACGATGGAAGCTGGATTTTCTTCTGAACACCTTATTGTAGAATAGATTTATCAAGTAAAATCGTCCAAAGTTCTCTAAAAGTCTTGCCTGACAACCAAGACTGAAGAAGCTGAAAGATCGACCCTTAGGATGGTTTTACATTTGCTTTCTAGTTTACATTTATTTTCATGCATTTTTACTGGTTTGTAAATATCTAAAAGTTCTTAATTTGAATTGACGGCTCAGATCAAGAATTTGCAAATTAGTGTAACGGTGTTAATTTTCCATCTTCAATTTTCTTGAGTTTGATTGACGCCCAAATTTCAGGAAGATTATTGATTAGTATAAATCTGTGTTAAGGAATTCTAGTTTCGGATTGATGCCTAAATTCTAGAGGATGATGATACGGTGGAATGGTACTTTATTTTGTAAACATCTGAGAACTGATGGATTGTGATTTGACGACTATAATCTGGAAGGAGAATTTAAACTTATTTTCTGCATGAGTTTAAACAAACCATTCTTTTATTTATATTTCTCCAGTAGTTTAGATTAGTAAAAGACAAATACCAATTTTCAAACATATAAGAAAAATCACCTTCCTCATGGGAACGATCATATACTAGTGCTATAATTTCCATTGTACACTTGCAATAGGTTAGGGCTTAGTATGATTATAGCCACATCAAGTTTTTGGCACTGCTACTAGGGATACAGATTTTTTTTATTATTTTGAAAGCCAATATTGTCTTTCTCTTTTTATTTTTCTTTAAATTTTTATTTTCTTTAATCACTTCTTAATTTTTTGTAGGTTTTATTCGGAGCAACGAATCAAAGGTTTCAATACAACTTCTGACAATAGAAGCTAGAGGCTCAGATTTGTCTTCTGTCCCTGCTTTCTACAATAAAAAATAGATAAAACTAAAAACACAAAAAAATTTACTTTTCTGTTGTATGCATCACACTCGATCTTGGAGTTTAGAATTCTTTGTGTGATCCAGAAATTGAAAGGACTCTTGCGCAATCTTTCATGTAGTTGACCTGCCAGAAGAGAATCTCAAACCATGGTTGACGACCACGCCATTTAGGCACACTTCAGCCCAATTACTCTGGCCGCGCCCTCTTGAATAGTTATATCGGACGTACCAACTAGTCAAAATTACGAGATCAAATTCAACACACTTGAAGCTTTACCTACCTTTCATGGGCTTGATCAAGAGGATCCCTATCAACATTTAAGGGATTTCATAAAACTCTGTACGATGTTATAATTGTTGGCAGCTAATGATGAGGCCGTCAAATTATGGTTGTTTACCTTTTCTCTCAAGGATAGAGAAAAGGCATGGCTAATCTCGTTGCCCGCTAAAAGTATTACGACTTGGGACGAACTGCAGTTCAAATTTTTGAACGAGTACTTCCCAAGTGGTAAAACTAATCAGATTCGCCAAACAATTCAAGGCTTTAGGCAACTGCCTGGAGAATTATTCCATAAGAGCTGGGAACATATGAAGGACTTATTAAGGAAATGCCCTCATCATGATGTGCCCAATTGGTCGATCGCGTAAAGCTTCTATCAAGGATTAAGTTAGACTAACCAGTCTACAGTTGATGCCATAAACGGAGGAGCCTTTATGACTCAAAATAGCTAACATTCTTGGAACTTATTTGAAAAATTGGCCGATAATTTCAAGCAGAAATAAGCTTTGCTAAAATCTAATCTTGATGTCATCCGCCACACCCCGCTCGCGAGGGGTGGTCTTTACGATGTTAGCAAAGACAAAGCAAAGAAGGAGGATGACATGAGTGCTAAGGTTGCAACACTGGAGCAGCAAATCGCATTATAATGACTGCTAAACCAAGCACTCCGAAAAGACCTCTAGCAGCTTGTTCAGTTTGTCAGAACTCAACCTATGCCATAGCTGAGAACCTAGTTGTGCCATCATATTTAGATGTGGTAGAAAACGAACAAGTAATGGCCTTTCAGAGGGGAGATTATGGGAATACATATAACCCATTGTGGATGAATAACCCAGTATTTAATTATGGTTCCACGAGCGGGGCATAACTAGCACCATCTGTTGCGCAACCCCGATTTCCCTCGACTCATGTTTTCCACAAAAGACCTCAAATGTCGGTTGTACAACCACAATTTGGGCCACTGAGCAATACGCCTGATGCCACATTTCTTCAGATCCTTTGGGATTTGTAGCAACAGTCGCATCAACATTTAAAAGATCTATCCCAACTTGCTCAATTCTCTCAGGTAGTTCATTCACATACCCATTCCATCACAAAGTTAGAAAGCCTGATTGGCTAACTTGGTTCTCAAGTGGTAAAGAGAGAAAGCGACCAATTGTTAACGGAACCAGTTAGTAATCCTAAAGGATAAGTGTTTTTGGGGGAGACATTTGCTCCCCATAATCCAAATTGAAATCCTTAAGGATTGTTGAGCTACCGACTCATCCGTAGCACCTCTTGTAAAATATGTAAACTATTTTCTTCTTGTTCTGAAATATTAGGAATTGCATCCCTACCCAAATCGTTACTAAATATGATAGATTGTAATACAGTACCTGATATATACTATCACGAACAATCCTATGGATCTACAGTTTCTCATAATTCTGGATAAGACCATCAGTTAAGTCGTAGAGATTGCGAGTTAATTGATGCTAGAGTTCATATGTATGAAAGCTGAAAGGTTAGAGTTGAACCGAAAACTCTAGGTTAAATATACACGTAATGACCGGTTCAGTAGGTCATCACTAAAAATAGGGCTTACATATTCGTGAGAGAATACGTCAACCCCATCTTTGAACTCTATAGTTTGCTCCTCCTACTTTCCCTCTATTTTTCAAAAAGTTCTTGTGTCCAACCCAACCATTTTATTTTCTTAAACCTCCCTTGCATTACATGTTCCATTTTGGAAACCCTATCTGTGTTCCATCTGACATTTTGAAATTAGGTTTTGGGGATTATTTGTAAGCAAGGTTACGATTCTCACTTTAAAGCGGATGGGTCTCTGCAAGAAATTTTTATTCGATATATGAAATTCAGGGTTTGTTGATTAATACTCCTTTAACTCTTACAGAAAAAGGAATTACATCATGCCAAGATCGATAGACAAGCGGCAGAGGGAAGAGAAAGAAGAAGAAGGTAACATTTCATACCATTCTCCATTAGTAAGACACATCGCTCGGGCTGTTGCCCTCAAGGCTAAATCAAAAGAAACAGATACAGTCCATTACCAACAACATCATTATTATAGCAGAAAGATTGGAAGCTAAAGTAGATAAGCTAAGAATCGCAGGAAAAGAAAAATTTACTGTGATCTATAAACTTCAAGATGATCTAAAAGAAAGAGAAAAAGTTGCAGAGGAGCTGCAGGAATTGTGAGTAAAATATAATGCGTTGATAGCCGAAAAAGAGAGTACTGAAGGTCTCTATAAGGAAGTTGAGCCTGAACCACATGCGGAACCAAGCCCAGAAGAAGAACCTGAATTCTCGACAGATGTGGTGTCTAACTCAGAAACTGAAAATTTTGAGTAGCCCTAAAATTTTTTTTTTAGCCTTACCAACACATCCAAGCATAGCACTTTTATCATACCCCTCTTCGCTAAGTGAGTGAGATAAACCAGAAAATTATGAACCTCCCCAGGTATTTTTTTTGCGTATCCCCTGCTTTGTGCACAATGAAGATATTGTCCTATTTAAGTTTTGGGAGGGGGGGGATACACATCCTCTGTGTATATTAGTCAACTTTTAGTAGAAATTTTTTTTTTGATTAGTTTTGTAAATTCAATAGTCTGTTTAACCATCACATGTGAGTACTATAGAAAAAATTATAATTCAACGCACCTTACGATCCATCATAGGAGTAGTTCAACCATCAAAGTAGAACAATTACAAATTATGTTTATGCCCTTTTGAACACTATATCAGATTGAATGTTTGAAACTATACTTTGATTTAAACTGCAATATTTAGATTATAGTTTTGAAATTATTTAACCAGTGAGCTTTTAGGACTTATTTCCTTTCTTTGGAGAGACACTGCTTTCTATTTGAACTCAAATTTTCTTGAACTGCTTGACTATAAGAAATCTCATATTGCTGTAACTAGAATCAAATATCCTATGAATATGATAACTTGTCTTTCTAGAACTATTTATTAGAAGCATCAAAACAATATGGCATTTATGCTAGTAAATCGTAAAAATGATGAAAGGCCATCATTTATTTCGGTTGAGCCAAAAAGCCAAAGTCTCATAAATTTACTTACCCCTTGAACCCATATTAGAAGCCTAAACTAAATTTCTTTGGACCAAAATCTTATAAACCCTTAACCGTATGTACTTCCCAAAGCCTTCAACCTTCTACCCTTATTATTTTCTAAGAATTTAGAATGCAAAAGGGGAGAAGAGGGAGTGAAAGGAGTAAAAGAATAATAGATAAGGGATATGTAACAAAGGGTACACCTAAGAAAGAAATAAAATGAAGAAAAATATGGGAAATCAAAAGAAATCGTAAAATATGATTCGACAAAAGAAGAAGCAAGAAGCTTCCAAATTGAAGGAAATGGGATTTACTGAAAATAAAAATACAAGTAAATGAGAAGAAGCTATCCAACTTTTTGGATACATACTGAAACAGAAGTATAGAAAGAAGAGAAGAAGATAGAAGAAAGATGACCTGAATTCTCAGAATATTTGTTTGAATCTTTTCTACCTTTCTTTGAAACTTTTTTAACCCAAAGCCCCGTGACTAGCCGAAGGAAGACCTTCTTTATTTATAATTTCCAATAGTAGGAGCCTAGTAGAGATGTATATAATAAATACTATAGAAAAATAAGGAAGCATATGAATAGAATTGATTATCCTTTTCATGAGATTCATCCTTCTTAGTCAATTATCCTTTGAATTATTCTTCAAGATACATCATATAGAAAGAACCCAAAAATTTTGACATCTTTTTGAGAGTATACGAACAGTGAGAGTTTGGATGAAAATATTTTCTAAATCTGCAGTTTAGAGAAATTTATGATGAATAAAGTGTTCACTGATACGCACACACTCCACGCTTTGCTAAATTGAAATTGTTGGTGTTCTGATCAAAGATAACTGCTAGGATGGAAAGTATGGTTGCCAGAATTGCACTTTTGAGCATAACAACCATGTGATGATTAACTTAGCTAATGAACAGAATTAGTTTAGATTGTTAATCCCTTGTTTTCTTTTGCTTTGAAAAAAAAAATTCAAAATTTTTTGAAGTTTATAGGTAACTTTACTGAAAACTTTCAGGATACTACAACTCCTTCAATAGGGATCACCTAGGGGTTTAAAGGCTTATTGCATCTGCTAAATGCAGTCGTGCTCCCAACGAAAGTGGCATTTAAAGTTATAAATTAGTTTACTTTTCCTTGTTTGCTAGGGACTAGCAAAGCTTAAGTTTAGGGGTGTGATCAGTCACATAATTTATCAGTTTATCACCATCTACTTAGTGATGCCAGACCCCAGTTTGCTACTAATGATATCATGATGTGCAAATATTAAGAACAGACAGCAAAATAGAGTCAAAGTGAATCTTCGTCAAAATGAACTCAAAAAGCAGTAAGAAAGACAATCGAATGCAAAGACGATTCAAATCATATTCGAAGGCCAGTAAAGAAAGAAATTGTACTTACAAATGAGCGTAGTTGAAGAAAAAAAGGCTGACTAGAGTACGACAACAAGGAAGTACAATTGTTCATATTGGAGAATCGTACTAAAAGAAAAGAGAAATCGTATTCACAATTTTGTAAACTAAAAACTCATGTTGCTACTGATCATGTGAGAATTACACCGCCATGCACAGAATGAGAAGATCTCTTAAATTAAAAGTTTGGCAACCCACAGATCTGAGAAGATTGGCGAAAGACTCCTAAGGATCTATGTTACTTAAAAGAAGGAGAACAATCCTAAGCGCATCTACCAGTCAATAGAATTAGAAATTAGAGTTTTATTAGTAAACTTTTATTCTTAGTAGTTTTCTTTTATTAGGATTTGAGCACTATAAACCGACCCCCTATGATCTATATATAAGAGGGCTCGACATAGGAATAAAGTTATCGAAGGAACTCTCAGCATCAATTGACGACTAAAACTCGGTTTTCTTTCGATCACATTATTGTAAAATGTATTTATCAAGGAAAATCGTCCCCAGTTTTATGAAAGTCTTGCCTGACAACCAAGACTGAAGAAGCTGAATGATCGAGCCTTTGGATGGTTCTACTTTTACTTTCTAGTTTAGATTTATTTTCATGCATTTTTACTCCTTTGTAAACATCTAAAAGTTCTTAATTTGAATTGATGACTCAGATCGAGAATTTGTAGATTAGTGTAACGGTTTTAATTTTTCATCTTCAGTTTTCTTGAGTTTGATTGACGCCCAAATTTTGAAAAGATTGTTGGTCAGTATAAATCTATGTGAAGGAATTTTGGTTTTTGATTGACGCCCAAATTCTAGAGGACTGCGATATAGTGTAACGGTACTTTATTTTGTAAGCATCGGAGAATTGAAGGATTGTGATTGACGATATAATATGGAAGGAGGAGGATTTAGATTTATTTTTTTATTTAGTTTAAACAACCCATTCTTTTATTTAAAGTTCTCTAGTAGTTTAGATTCTTCAAAGACAAATACCAGTTTTCAAACATATCAGAAAAACCACCTTCCTCGTGGGAACGATCTTATACTAGTGATGCAATTTCCATTGTGCGCTTGTAATAGGTTAAGGCCTAGTACGATTATAGCCACATCAGTGGGATGCTTCGAAGTCAGTATTTTTCATGGCACACTTTTTCTTGGATGCCATTTGATAGAAATTTCAAATTTCAAAGAAAAAGGTAGGTTTACTTTTGAAGAAGAAGTGTAACATAGTGTGGGAGGTGTGGAGCCACACGGATGAAGGAAAAATCGAAGTTTGAACACAAATGGGTGAGTTCTTTTCCTACGGAAGAGAGAAGGAAGAAGACTCCTTTTTTCAAATTCCAAAAGTTGTGCGAAATGGAAAGAAAAGAACTCACATTTCTTATATACTAGAAAATTCACTCAAGCGATTTCCAAATTCGCTTGAGCAAAAATCGATTTACACTGGACTGCTTGGAAATTTGCTTGAGCAATTTTTGCCAGAGATATTTAGCCTGGAAAATTAGCTCGAGCGAGTTTTTCTAGTGTCTTTTGGAGGCCTTTTCTGAAGCATTCGCCCGAGCAATTTTGTAGGTTCGCTCGAATGAATTTGTCAGGTGGGCTTTTAACTGAAACAATCCATTAACTGTTCAGAGGCTCTTAAATCGTCTTTTCTTTCATCCTGTACCTGTAATTAAACCTTTCTTATCACACTTTAACCACCATTACATTTACATAATCATCCATCTACCCAATTACATTAAGCTTAATTTTAATACGACCTTTAATTCATCACGCTTAGGTTCAACACAACTGTTATATCAAGTTTGAATTCAAAACAACTATTTCATCCAGTTTAACTCAAACCCAACAATCACATCAATCGTTTCCTCAAAGGCCAGTTTAATGTTACAGGCATTCATCATAATTTATTTGAACACGACAATGCACTTATTACAATTTAGTCTATCACAGTTACATGCCATTAGTTCATTGTCATATAACATTCACCTGTCATTCCAATTCATCAAAAATGTGTGGGTATGCCTCGCATATAACTGCTTCACGTTCCCAGGTGGCCTCTGCAGTTGTGTGATTACGTCACTTTACATGTACCAGGGGGATCTGCTTAGTGCATAGGACTTGTTCCTTTCGATTGAGGATCTATAATGGTTCCTCCGTGACGATCAAATCCTCGCGAATCTTGATGGGTTAGTAGTCTAGGATATGCATGGGTTATCTCACGTACTTCCTCAACATTGATACATGGAACACGTTGTGTACACTAGATAGTTGCGGCGGTAAAGCAATCCTATATGCTACTTCGCCGACTCGTCCCAATATCTCAAACGGTCCAACATATAATGAGCTTAGCTTCCCACACTTCCCAAAACACATCACGCCTTTTGTGGGTGAGATCTTGACGAATACGTTGTCCCCAATCTTACATAAATGTGGGGGGTGTCAGTATTGTATAAAGACAACTGGGAATTAAAGACAATTAAGCATATCAAGTTCACTTGAAACTTGACATTGGTTCTCTTGATGTTGGCGTAGCTCTTTTGTCGGTTTTGTGCAACCTTCAATCTTTCCCGAATCATCTAGATTGCTTCAGTGGCACTCTCGATGATTTTTGGACCGAAAATGAATTTCTCGTCGACTACTTCCCAATTGAGTGGAGATTTGCATCTCCGACCATATAAAGCTTCAAAAGAAGCCATTCCAATGGTCGCCTGGTAGCTGTTGTTATAGGCAAATTTGATCAGGGGCAAATGCTTATCTCATGATGCTTGAAAATCTAGCATGCTAGCCCGGAGCATGTCTTCAATGATCGGATTTACCCGTTCAGTTTGTCCATCCGTTTGTGGGTGAACTGCAAAGCTAAAATCCAATCGTGAACCCATTCCTTCTTGGAACTGTTTCCAAAACTATGAAGTATATTGAGGATCTCTATCTGATATAATGCTAGTAGGTATGCCGTGGAGTTTGACAATCTCCTTGAGATAAAACTCTGCAAGTCGGCTGGCTGTATACCTCACGTTGTATTGCAAGAAATGGGCAGACTTGGTTAATCGATCAATGATTACCCAAATAACATTGTGCCCTTTCACAGTTCTCGACAATCCCAAAATGAAGTCCATGGATATGGCTTCCTATTTCCATTCTGGTATCGGTAGGGGTTGCAATAAACCCGAAGGGTGCCGACGATCCACTTTTACCAGTTGACAAACTAGGCATTTCGATACATACTCTGTGACCTATTTCTTTAAACCTCTCCAATAGAAGTTCTTTTTTAGGTCTTGGTACATGTGATGTCCCTATAATTTTGAGACCAAAGGTTTCGATCAGGTGTGTGCCTGTTAATAGATGCATCACTGTTTCGGATTTGTCAAATGAGATCGTTACGTGTCCACTTGAGTCTCATGTAAGATTTTGGACCAAAACTTATACACAGCTATGGTGTATTAGCTTAACACCTAATCCAATGGATAAGTGGATTGGGTGCGCAGGCCCCACACCAAACCAAAAGTCCATTTTGTATAATAGTTGACACCTTACTGAAGTGTATATGCTTCATGCTGAACCAATCCTTTGGATAAGGATTAAACACTCAAGTCGAAGTGTATGCGCTTCACATGGAAGCGAAAGATTTTTATATTAAAAGACAAAGCTTCTCAAGGAAGCATTATCTGTTTGAAAATAGCTTTGGGCTTTTGGGTTTCTAGAGAAAGAAAGAGCCGAAAGAGAGAAGAGAAACCATCTCCTTCATCAATTCTTTGCGAAGCCTTGACCATTCGATTTCTTTTTTGAGGCTTCTCTTCCTTCTTCAGAGATCTTTGCTATTCTAAACATTGCAACGCCATTGTGATCGAAGATTGGAACATTGAACGGGCACGAAGCTATGCACCAAACCCCCTTCGATCCCGATTGTCGTAGACTCCGCCTAATTGGCAAAAAGAAGGTAACAATCGTAAACCTCGATTTCATAAATTTAGGAACTAATTGATAGATTATGGAAACTTATGCAAAGAAATTCTGAAGATCATACGCATAAGAGGCGTAGTCGCCAAATGCCTCCGATTTCGATGTTTCGAACATTATATGCGCATGAGATTAAAATTGAGGGTCATAAATAAATTGAAAATATGAAATTAGGTTAGGTAAAGTGATTAGGATGGAGATTAGACAAGAAAATCTGATTTTCAAATGAAGATGAAGAAACCAAAAGAGGGCAAGTCGTAACATACTCGCCACGGCGACCCTAAACCTCGCTGCGGCGAGATGAATTCTAAGGCACTCGCCACGGGAAGTGCTACATTGAAAAATAGGCATTTTGGAACTGTTCAACCTCTCTGAGGTGAGCCTACGTGCCACATTACACCTCGCTGTGGCGGCCTTGAAACCACACTGCAACAAGGTCCCCTGTCTTGTGAGCTTTGGATTTTTGTCCTTTATGAGCTTTGGAAACCTTATTTTTTTACCACGCACTATAAATTAACACTTAGTACATGAACAATGTGGGATTTAGGACTAACACGGGGGACAGCCGATGGGAAAACTCCTCTTTGATTTGGGTGTTTTTGTTCACACAAATTCAAAGTTAAGGTAGGGGAAACCCAACAACACTTACATATTTCCTAATATCATGGATTTTTGTGATTGAAAACTTCTAGCATTTGATATCTGATTTTTCATTTTGAATATGATTTGAACTTTGATTTTGAACCACTGAATACAAGCTTTGAAGTTAAATCCGAAAATCATTTGAACTCTGATACTCTGAATATGAAAATCTGAAACTCCGAATATAGTTATAGATTAAATACTCTTAATTATGTATTAGAATCCGCATTTGATTAAAGGTTCAGATGAACGAACCCCTCTCTGCTTTGAACCGTGTTGATGGTAAATCCGAATAGCACAAGTTACCCTCATAACACAGGAGCTTGTTGCATTTTCTGAGTAGTATTCATTGGACGACAATGGTTTGGTAGGGGTTCCCATTGGTAAAATCTTCAGCTTCCAAGCTATAGTTGCTTGGGAGATTAATTTAAGTTATAATTTAAGGCACTAATAAGAGATGCATTTCATGTACTAACTAAGAATAAGTAAGAATCTGAAATCCTGATTTGTTTGAACTCAATTTATAGAACATGAAAATGAGAATTTGAGTTTGCACTTAGTCTTTGAAATTCAGTCAATTAATCTGCTTTGAATATCTATTTTGAAATTCATATGCTTCGACTTTAGTCTTTTGAAACCATGTTTGTTCTAATATGATATAATTGTGATTGAGTTTTTTCTACTGAGCTTAGACTGTTAGCTCACCCCGACTATACGTCACAGGTGTAGACGCAGCTCAGGACCAAGGTTTTGAGAGTGATCCAGACTACAACCATAAGGAAGAGTCGGGCATCCCTCCTGACAAGTTCTACCCATAGATTTGGAATCTTGAACTCGGTATTATTTCTTTTTGTTTATTTTGAGTTAGATATAGTGGGGATTATGGGCTCTGGCCTGGTACATTGAGAATTTGTATATACATTTTAGGGAACCACTATTGGGAACCAATGTTTAGGTGATGGTAGGCCATCACCGATGGTTCTTCTTGGTTCCTTTTTGCCTATGGCTATGTACAGAATTGGAAGTCTTTTCTTTTCACATGATAGATATTAGTCCATTTATGATATCCGCTCTGAATTCTGTACTCGTGTGGATGCACCGATGTTCTGGCGAGCCGACTTTCCCGATATTTAGGGAAAGGAAAAGTCGGGTCGTCACAGTTGGTATCAGAGATATCACTCTAGATCCGGATTCAATGGGACGATGGGCGTGATTTTTTTTACAATCAATACCGATCGAAGTTTTTATTTAACAGTGATAGATCAGCATGGCCCTGAGGTTTCGAGGCCAAGGTAGAGACGGACCAAGGACGGTGCCGTTGGTGGATGTTCCATAGAGTGTCGATACATCTAGGGGTGCAGGGATTGCTACATGTCATAATGCCACTCCTATCGAGGGAGCGGGTCAGGATGAACACGTTGAGCAAGTGTTGGAAGATTTGGCCAACAATATGGCTCAACAGACAGCTTCAATGGCTCAACAGACATCTGCAATGGCTCAACAAGAAGAGTTATTTGCAGCCAGAAACCACCCTTCCAGGTTTGCAGAGTTTAGAAGGATGTGTCCTCCTAATTTTTTAGGTCAGACTGATCCGTTTGAAGTCTAGAGATGGCTTAATGAAATGGAGAAAATCTTAAGTGTGCTACCATGCACTGGAGATGAGAAGGTACGATGGGCAAACTTCAAGTTAGATGGAGAGGCTGACCCGTGGTGGAAGTCAGTGTCCAGAACCAGAGAGCAGGAGATTCCCAATACTCCTTAGACCTGGGTATAATTTATGGAAACTTTGAACGATGAATACTTTCCCAGGGTAGTGACGAGTCTGTGGAAAGTCTAATTTATAAAATTGGAGCAAGACAAGATGACCTTGTGCGAGTAGGGGGCAGAGTTCACTAGACTCTCTAGGTTTGCACCTCAACACGTGGCCACCGAGTTGATGAAGTCTAGAAAGATCCAACTTGGCCTAAGGCCTAATATTCAAGAGAAAGTCTCGATCCTTGAGCTGGAGACTTATGTTGGGGTAATGTCAAAAGCTCTTATCGCCATAGAGGACATCAGGAATATGTTCAAGAGGAGAGACCAGCAGAATAAGGAGGGAGTTGGTCAAGGGCAGTCAAGTGCCTCTTAATAAGCAAATAAGAGGCAGAGGTTTGCGAGATTGCTGAGATATCCTACTCAGCAGGAATACTCTCGACCGGCTGCCTCTTCAAGACTGATCGCCTATCAGAGATCACCGGTGTCTTCAGCTACACGACCCTTCCGACCTTCAGGTACTACTGTGAGTGGAGCAACAATGGTACAAGGATCCTCGCGTGCCTCGTCTTTCTCTCCGGTTTCATTATGTGCAAGGTGTGGGAAACCATACAAGACTGAGGATTGTAGGAGGAACTTTAGAGCTTGCTTCAGATGTGGTCAGATAGGACACCCGGTCAAGGATTGTCGTGAAGAAAGCAAGCAAATGGCTGTTTCGGCTTCTACTGATAGATCTTCTCGACCTACAGTTTAGGGTCGCGCCTATGTCGTTACTACACATGATGCCCAAACGTCAAATGGTGTGATCCAAGGTATAATTAAATTTTGAATGTTAATTCTTATTTTAGTTTAAAGTAATCAGAATTTTGCTAATTTTTTTTTTAATTATAGCATGCATGAAGACCACACACCTTGTGAGCACTTAATTGAATTACGTGTGTAAACTTTAGGTACATTGCATATGTACCAACGTAGCATTATCTGTCGTCATAAAGCATGTATTTTGATAAACTCGGGGTGTACCCACTCCTTTGTCACACCTCAATTCGCAAAAAATTGAGCATCATTCTAGAGTCCACAGACTTCATTTTAGTCGTGTCGGTTCCTACGGGAAGCTCGGTGAGCACAGAGACAGTATGTCAGTCGGTGATCATTGAGGTTGAAGGCTACAAGTCGATATTCAATTTGATCCTATTGGATATGCAAGGATTTGATATAATCCTAGGGATGGATTGCCTATCCGCATATCATGCTAGTGTGAATTGCCTCCGAAAGGTGGTAACTTTTCGCTCTCCAAAGGAAAAATCCTTTCTATTTTATGGATCCAATTCTAGCATTGCACCATTCATCTCCGCCATCCAAGCGGAACTTATGAGGAACGGGTGCAGTGGATACCTAGCTTTCTTGCAAGAGCAAAGGGAAGGGAAGAGTAACATAGATACCATTCCAGTTGCATGCAAGTTTTTGGATGTATTTCTTGATGATATGTCAGGTCTAGATATCATCTATTGAAAGTCAGAGCAGAAGATATTCTGAAAACTGATTTTAGAACGAGGCATGGACACTATGAGTTCCTTGTTATGCCTTTGGGACTCACGAATGCACCTGCCATATTTATGGATTTGATGAACTTCGTATTCAGTGAGTTTCTCGAAAAGTTTGTCATTGTGTTTATTGAGGATGTCCTCATTTATTCTTACACAAAATAAGCTCATAAGGACAACCTTCAAATTGTGTTACAGAGTCTCCATGAGCACAAGTTGTATGCGAAATTGAGCAAGTGTGAATTTTCTCTTGAGAAAGTAACATTCTTGGGTCACGTAATTTCGACTATAGGGATTTTTGTGGATCCATCAAAGGTTGAAGCTGTTGTGAATTGGCAAGCACTGAAGAATGTCACCAATGTGAGAAATTTTCTCGACTTAGCCAGATATTACCGTAAATTCGTGAAAGGGTTCTCTCGTTGGGCACTACCGCTCACTATGCTAACCTATAATAGCAATAAGTTCGAGTGGACCGATCAACGCGAGGAGAATTTTAATTTATTGAAGTAGAAGCTCACGGAAGCTCCCATAATCACTTTACCTTTTAGACCTGGAGATTATGAAGTTTACATGAATGCCTCATGCCAGCGACTTGGATGTCTATTGGAGCAACGTAAGAAACCCATTTCCTATGGCTCGAGACAGTTGAAGACGCATGAGAAAAACTATCCAGTTCATGATCTTGAGTTGGTAGCGGTCATCTTCCCCCATAAGATCTGGCAACACTATCTATATCGTGAGACCATCAAGAACTATACATGCCAGAAGAGCCTCAAATATCTATTCTCTCGGAAGGATCTGAACTTGAGGTAGAGACGATGGATGGAGTGCATGAAGGACTATGATTGTTCCATTTATTACCATATGGGTAAAGTAAACATAGTTGCTGACACTCTAAGCGAAAATCCTTAGGACTACTAGCATGTCTGAAAGCTTGGAAGTCGCTCGATGAGATTGCTCAGTTGGATGTGTGACTTGACATAATTGGTGAAGGAGCGTATCTAACTAGTATGATGGTCAAGCCTACCTTTGTTGACTGAACTAGAATCGAGCAACCCTTAGATCCCAAAGTTTGGAAGATTATGGGATTATAAGCTGAGGGCCCTAAACAGGACTTTTCCATGGGCGTTAATGGGACCCTCCTATTCAGAGATAGATTGTATGTTCCTGATTTTGCAACCTTGTGGAAAGAAGTTCTCGAAGAAGCACATAAATCTGGGTATTCAATGCACCTAGGTAGCATGAAGATGTACCTGAATATTCGAAGCTATTACTTGTGGTCGAACATGAAGTGGGAGATTGCTGAATGTGTCTCCAGGTGTTTGGTATGCAAGCAGGTGATGGTTCAACACCAGAAGCAGGCCAATCTTTTACAAAGTTTATCGATTCCCGAGTGGAAGTGGGAGAACATCTCTATGAATTTTGTAGTTGAACTTCGAGGACTTCAAGGAAGCACAACACCGTATGGGTTATTATAGATTGATTGATCAAGTTGGCGCACTTTCTAACTTTCAAGAATACCGATAGTGGGGACAAACTTGCTGAGATGTTTTTGAAGGAAATAGTCAAAACTTCATGGAGTTCCTGTGAGCATTATTTTGGACAAAGACACAAAGTTCACTTCTGAGCATTGGAAGAAATTTCAAGAAGTAATGGATACGAGACTAGATTTTAGTAGAACCTTCAATCCCGACACTGATGAGTAGACTGAAAGAGTTAATCAAATCATAGAAGACATGCTTCGAGCTTGCATGTTAGACTTCTGAGGGAATTGGGATGACCACCTCCCTTTGATCAAGTTTTCCTATAATAACATCTACCAAGCAATCATCGAGATGTCATCTTTTGAAGCTCCTTATGGCCAAAGCTGTAGGACACCAATTTGTTAGGACGATGTTGGTGAAAGGAAAATGCTTGGCTCAGAACTCGTGCAATCCACAACAAAGAAGGTTAGAGTTATCTGACAGAAGTTGAAGGAAGCCCCGAACCGTCAAAAAGCCTATGCCAAGAGTAGGAGACGCTTGATAGAATTTGAGATTCATGATTTGGTTTTCATCCATGTGCCACAGACTAAAGGAATCATGCATTTTAGAATGCGGAAAAAACTAAGTCTGAGATACGTGGGACCCTTCGTCATCACTGATCGTATCGGCGAAGTGGCTTACAGAATTTCACTTTTGACACACTTTGCTAGTATACATAATGTGTATCATGTATCAATGTTGCAAAAGCATTTGTCGAATCCATCTCACGTTGTTGATATCGAGCCAACTAATGTTAGGGATGATCTAACCATCATAGAGAAGCCGGTTTGCATCATAGACCGAAAGGAGAGACTCGTCAAGGGTAAATCCATACGCTTCGTCAAACTATAGTAGCAACACTATTCATCGAAGGAAGCCACTTGGGAACGTGAAGCCAAGACTATGGAGAACTACCCGAACCACATCACCGTAGGTACGTAATCTTCGAGGACAAAAATATTATAAAGGGGGAGAATGTAGCGACCCAAATTTTCTTAAATCTTTTTACTGGTATTAGATGTGTTTTGTACTATAATTAGTGTTAGCACTCCACACCGAAACTTACCCTATTTTAGAAAACTCTATTTAAGTTACATAACCCTATTCTCTTTTCTTGTTCTAATCTCTTAAGAAACCCTAGCCGTCTCTTATTCTTTTCTTTTCTTCTTCTTAAGCAACCCTAGCCGTCACCACCTTTTTTCTTCAATCAATCTCTTCTCAAACTCTCTAATCTTTTCCGTAAAATATTTTGTGTGTTCTTTCAAAAGAACCACCATGATCTATTTCCACCATCAAGATCAAGGAGGAAGAAAAAGGTGAAATCTCGGACGGGCTATCACGTTGGACGTCGATCTATTCAACACTAATTATCATAGATCTACCGTTCACACTTTAGGAGGTGGGTACCTATCAATCCATCTTATTCTTCTCAGATCTTGTCACGTAGAGTACGTTTGATTGCGTATCAATGGGCTAAATAAATGAACCCTATTTTATGATTTTTATAAAAAAATTGCTATTAAAGGAGAATGAGATGGCTAAACCCCTAGCCCTATTTTTATTTAAATTGTTTTAAAGCTAGTTTTTGTCTTTTATTTTATTTTATTTTTCGGAACTCTAAATCATTCTAAAAATTTAGGAACCGATCGATCGCTCTATACAACTAACCGATCGATTATGAGCAGAAGCGGAAATGTCATATTACCTTATATAATCAATTGATCGATTATTCTTTTTGATCGATCGATTTATTATATTCGATCGATCAAGTATGGATAGAGTTTACTATGCTTATATTTTATTAATTATCAATCGATCGATTCTAGGCGAAGATCATTATATATATATATATATATATCTTTCAAAATCGATCGATCGATTCCAAGTTCCCAATCGATCGATTCTTGATCTATACAACATTAATCATCATAGAACTACCATTCACGCTTCAAGAGGTGGGTACCCATCAATCTATCTTGTTCTTCTCAGATTCCATCGTGTAGGGTACGTTCGATCGTGTTAAAATGGGCTAAATAAATGAACCCTATTTTATAATTTTTATAAAAAAATTGCTATTAAAGGAGAATGAGATGGCTAAACCCCTAGCCATATTTTTTTTTAATTATTTTAAAGGTGCTTTTTGTCATTATTTTATTTTTTGAAACTCTAAATCATTCCATAAATTTTACAACTGATCGATCGATCTATACAACTAGCTGATCGATTTTAAGCTGAAACGAAAATGTCATATTACCTTATATAATCGATTGATCGATTTTGCATCGAGGCCCATCTATGTAATATTGTTTTTAAGTCTGATCGATTTATTATGTTTGATCGATCAATTATGTATAGAGTTGACTGCGCTTATATTTTATTAATTATCGATCGATTAATTCTTGACATATATCATTATATACATATATATATATACATATATATATATATTATATATATACATATATACATATATATATATATATATATATATTATATATATACATATATATATATATGCCTTTCAAAATTGATCGATTCCAAGCTCCTGATCAATCTATTCTTGATCTATTCAACCCTAATTGTCGTAGATCTACCGTTCACGGTTCAAGAGTTAGGTATCCATCCATCTATCTTGTTCCTCCCAGATCCCATCGCGTAGGGTACGTTCGATTGCGTTAAAATGGGCTAAATAAATGAACCCTATTTTATGATTTTTATAAAAAAATTGCTATTAAAGGAGAATGAGATGGCTAAACCCCTAGCCGTATTTTTATTTTAATTGTTTTAACGGTGCTTTTTGTCATTATTTTATTTTTTGAAACTCTAAATCGTTCCAAAAATTTTAGAACCGATCGATCGATCTATACAACCGACCGATCAATTATGAGCCGAAATGGAAATGTCATATTCCATTATATAATTGATCGATCGATTATTCTTTTCGATCGATCGATTTTGCTCTGAGGCCCATCTCTGTAATATTATTTTTATGTCCGATCGATCGATTTATTATATTCTATCGATTGATTATGGATAGAGTTTATTGTGCTTATATTTTATTAATTATCGATCGATCGATTCTGGATAGAGATCATTATATATATATATATATATATATATATATATTTGTCTGTCAAAATCAATCAATCGATTCTAAATTCTCGATCAATCAAATCTTGATCTATTCACCCCTAATTGTCGTCGATCTATTGTTCCCGCTTCAAGAGCTGGGTACCCATCAATCTAACTAGTTCTTCTCAGATCTCATCGCGTAGGGTACGCTCGATCGCGTTTTGGCGGGCTAAATAAATGAACCATTTTTTTTTTTTTTATAGAAAAAATTATTGTTAAAGGAGAATGAGATGGCTAAATCCCTAGCCATATTTTTATTTAAATTGTTTTAAAGGTGCTTTTTTCTTTTATTTTATTTTTCAGAACTCTAAATTGTCCCAGAAATTTTAGTATCGATCAACCGATCTATACAATCGACTAATCGATTCTGAGCCGAAACGGAAATGTCATATTACCTTATATAATTGATCGATTGATTACTCTTTCCGATCAATCGATTTTGCACTGAGACCCATCTGTGTAATATTATTTTTATGTTTGATCGATCGATTTATTATATTCAATCGATCGATTATGGACAGAGTTTATTGTGCTTATATTTTATTAATTATCGATCAATTATGGACAGAGATCATTATATTCATATTTACCTTTCAAAATCGATCAATCCATTCCAAGTTCCCGATCGATCAATCCTGGACAAAACCAATTCATTGTTTACTTTAAATTCCCTTTAAATTTGATCAATAGTCCATCATTCTGATCGATCAATTTGTGATCTGGCACATAATTTACCATCTTTATGCCCCTAACTATCTACTAATAGTCCATAGTTGCTACTAATGATGTGTTGATATGCCGATATTTATAATAGTGAGCAGAAAAGAACAAAATTGTTAATCTTTCCCAAAGTGTACTCATAAAGTAGTAAGAAAAAAGATCGCAAAAGAACTCATAACTGAAACACCAGTTTTCAAGATATCGAAGAGAAATTGAGAAGCTCTGGAGTCAATCGAAGCACAATCGAGAGCAAGAACCAGAAGAAAAGAAGGAATCGTAATTTACGATTCTACTGAAGATATGACTGAAGAGAGCAAGATGAACAATGAGTGATCGAGCAGAAGCTGAAGTGAGTAAGTAGAAAGAATACAAAATTGAACACTCGATTTTAGACATTAAAGCGTATGAGTACTGCTAAAGATCACGTTGAACTCTAAAAAAGGAAAGTTATGTACTCCATGGATCTGAGAAGATTGGCGAGAATCAATGCTACTAAAAATAAGTAGAAGAAATCCCACACGAATCTAGTAATCAACGCAACTAGGATTGGTATTAGGCAGTTTGGAATTTTAGGAAACATAGTTTTAGGAATTTTAGTTTATTTAGAGTCCTAATTTATTGTAACCGACCTCTTATGGTTCTATAAATAAGAGAGCTCGACACCCAAATAAGCATCTGAGGTCTCTCGGTTTCAATTGACAACTAAGATTAAGAAGCTGGAAGATCAACCTTAGGATAGATTTAATTTCCAGTCTTTTTATTTTATGCAAAATTAGAATAGTTTGTATCCAAGGATTTCCAATCTTGATTGACAACTAAGAGAGAATTTATGGAAGATCATTGTATCGGCAATTTATTTTCATGCAATTTACTTTTTTACTCGTAAATATCCGAGGACTGATAGGATTTAATTGATGACTAGAATCTAGAAGGCTAAGGATTAGCTTTATTTTTCTGCAAATTTATTTTTCACAATTTTTGTTTCAGCGATTTAGGACGTCGAAGTATTTTAGGTTTTAATTGGCGCCTAAGCTCTGAAAGACTTGGGAGATAGTGTGACAATTTTTAAATTCATAGATAGATTTATTTTTGGCATCTTAGTTTAAACAAAACAAACAATTTTTTATTCTCTATAGATAAATAGAAGTTCTTTGGATATCAAACTTCCTCGTGGGAATGATCCTATACTAGTATTGCTATCACCATTGTGCGCTTGCAATAGGTTAAGGCAAGGTATAATTTAAGAGTCACAACGTTTTTGGCGCCGCTGTTAGGGAAGCAATTATTTGAATGCTAATATTTGTCTTTCTATTCTTCTTTTCTTTACTTTTATTTTCTTTTCTTACTTCTTATTCTTTTGCTTGCAGATCTGAACTGGAGAAACAGATCAAAGTTTTAAACTTCTTCTAACAAAGGAAACTAGAGGCCTAGACTTGTCTTCTCTCCGCCTGTTATTCTAAAATAAAAATTATAGAAATAGAAAAAAAAAATAGTAATTTTTAAAATAATTTTCTGCTATATGCATCATACTCGATTTTAAAATTCTAATATTTTTAAGAGTGACCCAGAAATCGAGAGGACTCTCTTGTGAAATTTAGCTTCTAGCCGAACTTCCCATAGCGAATTTGTTTGAATGGTCGAAGATCGCCCCATTCAAGAGCATTACACCCCAGTTACATTGATCGTGCCCTCATACATTGCTTTACCCGAGGTTACGATTGGTCAAAACTTCGAGATCAAGCTTAATACGCTACAAGCCCTTCCTACTTTTCATGGGCTTGACCGCAAAGATCCCTATCAACATCTTAGGAATTTTATAAAGCTCTGTACCATGTTAAAAATCTCAGCACTTGATGATCAGGCTGTAAAATTACGGTTGTTTCCCTTCTCTTTCAAAGACAGAGCGAAAGCGTGGCTTACTTCATTGCCCTCTGGTAGTATTAACTCTTGGGATAGACTTTAGGCCACAATTTTAACCAAGTATTTCCCAATTGATAAAACCAACTAAATTCGCCAAACAATTCAAACCTTCCGACAATTGCCTGGAGAACTATTTCATGAGAGTTGAGAATGCATAAAAGATCTATTGCAAAAATGTCGTCATCATGAAGAGCCGAAGTAGTCAATAGCCCAGAGTTTCTATCAAGGATTGACTGAAGTTAACTAGTAGATGGTTAATGTTGTGAGTGGAGGGACCTTTATGGCCCAGAATAGATGGCAGTCCTGGGATTTATTTGAAAAGTTGGTCGATAATTCATTATAGAAATAGGCCCTGCAAAAGTCTGACCCAGATGTGATTCACCACACCCCTCTATCCAAGGGTGGTCTTTACAATGTCAACAATGACAAAGTAAAGAAGGAGAGTGACATTGGAGCAAGGGTGAAAGTCTAAGAATAGAAGCTCACATCATTAATGACTTCTAAGCCTAGTACTTCGGAAAGAACCGTTGCTTCAATTTGTGAAAGCATGACCCACGCTATAACCGAGTGCCCAGCTGCCCTATTATACTCGAACATCGTAGAAAAGGAACAGATCTTGATGTTTCAAAGGGTATATATTATGGAAATGCATACACCTAGCAGTGGAGAAACAATTCAGGTTTTAATTATGGCCTTACAAGTGGTACACAACAAGGACCATCTGCTGTGCAACCACGATTTCTCCAAACCCGAACTTACCACAATAGTCTATACCATCCATGAGACCATTCCTGCTCATTAAGCAACAATTTAGGTCTAACGTCCCGGAAAATTCATATTTAAATAGTACACCTCGGGAAGTGGACCGACTGGTCACACATTTGATCGGGTCAACTTAAACTGTGTTGACTTAATCTATCATAGGTGAGATGAAGTGTATAACATAAAACCCTTTGATTGGGCTATGTATCCATTGATACCCACACACACACACACGATTAGTTAGTTGTATGTGTTCAACACAAAGTAAGTAGGATATAGGTTATAAGGAATAAAGGAGGAGTTATTTCTTTTGTTGAATGTGGAGAAGAGTTAAGAGAGAAAGAGAGAGAGTGAATGAGAGGATGATTTGTTCTGAAATAAATGAAGAAGGGCAATGAATGCAAACAAGTGACTTTGGCTCGTAAAGTGTAACGGATCGAGCTCGGGATCGAAGAGGGATTTTTGGTTTGGGGGTTTGAGAAACCCTAGTGAGCTAAGGCTTGGGATCAAGGGAGCCAACTGGTTAAAGGTGAGCTGAATCTTTCGTAATTATTCCCTTAGATTAGTGTAGATTAATTAGCTGTATATATATATAAATATATATATGAGAAATTGATGATGAAGACATGGATGGGTGGATGAGTTTAAGAAGTGATGAACCCAATCCATAACTGAGGATGGACAAATTCGTTCGAACGAAATGAGAATCCAATTGAACGAATTTGGCCTGAAGAGATAAATTGAAAAGAAAAAGGTTTCTGCGGGAATCGTTCGAACGAAATGGAAATTCGTTCGAACGATTTTGGAAACCGTTTGAATGAATTAAAAATCGTTCGAACGGTTTTGCTTGGAGGAAACAATGTATATGGAGGATTCGTTCGAACGAAATAAAAATCGTTCGAAAGATATAGAATTTCGTTCGAACGATTTAGAAACCGTTCGAATGATTTTGAGAATCGTTCGAACAATTTAGAATCGTTCAATCGATTTGAGTGAATTTTGGTTTTGGGTCTGTTTTAACTTGTAAATTATTTATAGTTGAACATAGGCTTCATGAACCGATGATTAAACACTATAGTGATGTTCTTTATGTGCTGACCATACCTAGGTTAAATCGGACCATTGGGTTGCTAGTAGTTTGATCGGATTAGAGAATCCGAAGATTCGAGATGTGTTTGAGGTAGGGGAATATCTAAACGAGTACACTTTATTACGAGCATTTATGTAGTGATGGAATGTTGTTGTATGATCTTTAAACATCATTTTTGTTTATTATTAATGCAAAGAGTAGAGAAATGGCAATGGTGTGCGTGTCTACACAAATTCATGAGGAAACTTGTTAAGTAAGAATAAAATCATCCTAGGGATGTAAGAACACATAGGCATCGCAGAGATGCATCAGATGACGTGACATCCCAGGGATGTATGGTGGATGTAAAGATCCACGTCAAGACATAAATAATAAACATAATTGCACGGGCTGGGTGTTACTATGTATTAGCACAATTACACAGTGAATGACTATAGATATTGCACAATTTGAATTAAGGTTTAGAGAATACCCAACCGATGCGGCGGGATAACCGTGACTGACTCGACAGGATAGTCATGACCGGTACGGCGGCTAATCCGTACACCAACAGACATCCCAGGGATGTGTAGTAGTAGTATGTCGTCACCTACGAGATAAGGACGTGGGCGATTCCATGAAAAATAGTCTGATTAGACAACGATGGAGGGTATTCCATCGAGGCTCGATGCTATATTGCTCGGGGATTATTTAAGTTAATGATTTAAGTCATGGTATCAGCCTGGTTGCAACAAAAAGGGGAAGCTAGTAGTCATTTTAAAATTCATGAGTAGATCAATAATGGCAGTCAAATTATTTATTGCATCTAAAACTTTACTTTTCAAGCAAAGAGATCTATGAGTTCATGTTTTATTCTTGTCATGAAATATATGTTTGTAAGAAGGATATACTCGTTGTGATATTGCCCTATTGAGCTAGGATGTAGCTCACCCTTTGACTATATGTCATAGGTGATGACTTAGGAGTTGCTATGGGAGAGGTTGATCCTGGAGATTCAGAGTACTTTCCAAGGGAGGAATCTGAGCCTCCTCCGGAGAGATTCTTTTAGAAGACTTGCTGCATACTTTGAGAGTGTTTTGTAAAGGAGAGAGATTTACGGCTTGGTACGTCCAGCCTTATTTTTTGTAAGAGTAAAGACACCTGTAATATTCTTTTGTCGAACCATTGAGAGTGACTGTAGCTACGACGCTGTTAGTTCGAGTTGGTTCTTTTGTTCATGTAGAGACATGAAATTAGAACTATCTTTTGGATTGGTGTTTTGGATTAGCGCATAGTAGAATTGGAGATTTATTTTGCATTAATTTCATTGTGCGTTCTTGTTGTGAATGGGATGTACCAAGTGTTCAGCACACATTATGGGGCACGACCTCGAGTGCTGTGTTGATGGTTCGGGTTTTGGAGTGTCGAAATTCGGGCTGTGACAGTTGGTATCAAAGCCCTTTCTTTAGAATTTCTGACAAGTCTTGAACTTTTGTCGGAGTGAAGGGATCTTCTGCTAACGAAACCTTGGTTTCATGTGTAGAGCACGATGTCTTCTGGAAGAAGGGGTCGACCGAGAGGTAGCCAGAATAGGAACCAAAGCGGTGAAGAAGGGTTTCAAGCAGGGTCTAGTAGTAGAGACCAAGGAAATTCTCGAGAAGGAGATCGGAGGAGTGAAACGACTGATCGTATCGCATTGGCTTGGAGACTATGGCCGCTGCGATGGCTCAGCAGATGTAGCAAACTACTATACTGGCTAAGCAGACGACACTATTGGCGGCTAATAATGTCAATAATGCCAATAGTCATCAGCCACCACCACCTCCTCCTCCAGCATTGTTGCCCTTGTCGTTTGTTGATTTTAGGAAATTGAGACCTCCTAGCTTCTAAGGGTAGACAGATCCGTTAGAAGCAGAAAAATGGCTAAATCAGATAGAGAAGCTTCTAGATAGATTGCTGAGTACGGAGAGTGAGAAGGTTGGAAGGGCTTCCTTTCAGTTGGAGGGAGATGCCGATCCATGGTGGAAGTCTGTGCTGAGGAGAAGAGAAATTGAGGACCCTCACATTTTATGGACTTGGGCGGAGTTTGTTAGGGAGTTCAATAGGGAGTATTTCCCTAAGTAGGTGTGAGTTCAAATGAGAAGAGAGTTTGCGAATCTACAACAAAGGGGCATGTCTGTGCGAGAGTACGATGTAGAGTTTACACGGTTATCTCGATTTTCACCGGAGTTAGCATCCACAGAGATCATGAAGGTAGCCAAATTTGAAGAAGGTTTAAGACCAAACATCCGTGAAAGAGTATCAATTTTCAAACTTGAACGCTATGCGGATGTGACGGGGAAAGGAAATAGTGGATGAGAGGGATATTTATGGTGTGCACAAGAGAAGAGATCAGCACGATGGGACAGGGGCAACTCAAGGGGGAGAGAGTGAGTATAGCTCGGGGAACAAAAAGCCGAGATTTACAACGCCAGCTCCACTCCCTAGGCAAATCACATATACAAATTTCTCTAGGCCACCTATGTCTGCATTGGTGAGACCGATCCGGTATGAGAACCCTACCGCCACCACAAGCATGTCTGCTAGCCAAGGCGTCTCTCGGGCCGCCTCTTCTACACCAAGAGAGACCTGTGCCAAATGTGGCAAGCCTCACAGAATAGTTGACTGTAGGCGGGAAATGCAAGGATGTTACCGATGTGGGAAGCTAGGCCACATAATAAAGAATTGCCCGGAGATGAACAAGGGAAGAACGACTTCTGTTTCTGCATAGAGATCCATCCAAGCTAAGAAGTCGATTGTATAAGGGAGGACTTATGCAGTAGTAAAAAAAAAAAATTGCATTTTTGTGTATATTAAATGCCATTTAAAAATTATGTTGGTCACATGGATATCATGTTTAAATAAGTGACACAAGTGAAATGCTGAGACGTGTGTGCACTATAGGTACCTTATATGTGTATGGGAAGGAGAGTCGTGGAGCGTACGAGGCTAGAGCGTTGATAGACCCAGGGTCTACTCATTTGTTTGTTACTCCTCGATTTGTAAGAAGAATGAGGATCAAGCCAGAGACATTAGATTTCGTCTTGGCTGTGACTGTTCCAACTGGGCAGACAGTTGATGCAGACTTAGTCTGCAAGTCAGTAACCGTAGCCATTAAAGATGGGGAAGTCTTTGAATTGTCAGCAAATTTGATTCTGTTAGACATGCAGGGATTTGATGTGATCCTTGGCATGGACTGGTTGTCCAAGCACTGTGCAACGGTCGATTGCAAGAGCAAGGTTGTCATCTTTAGGCCGAATACAAGGAGATCGTTTCGATTTGTTGGAGTAAGAACAAAGTTCCTACCACTTGTGTCCGCCATCAAGGCTGAACGCCTAATCAGAGATGGATGCAGTGGTTACTTGGCCTTTCTGATGGATGACAAGGAAGGAAAGAATGTTATTACGGAGATCGCAGTGGTGTGCGAGTTTGAAGATGTCTTCCTAGAGGAATTACCAGGCTTACCTCCGGATCGAGAAGTGGAGTTTGCTATCGACTTGGCACCTGGAACGGAGCTGGTTCTAAAGCACCGTACAGAATGGCTCCGACCGAGTTGAAGGAGTTGAAGGAACAACTATAGGAGCTTTTAGATAAGGGGTTTGTCAGACCGAGTGTATCTCCTTGGGGTGCGCCGGTCTTGTTTGTTAGAAGGACAGGTCAATGAGGTTGTGCATTGACTACCATCAGTTGAATAAACTCACTATAAAGAACAAATACCCATTGCCAAGAATAGATGATTTGTTTGACCAACTACAAGGGGCAAGGTATTTTTCTAAAATCGACCTGAAGTCTGGATATCATCAACTAAGGGTCAAGGCAGAAGACATTCAATAGACTGCTTTTAGGACGAGATATGGACACTACGAGTTCTTAGTAATGCCGTTTGGGTTGATGAATGTGCCGACGTCCTTCATGAATTTAATGAATCGGGTGTTTAAACCACACCTGGACTCTTGCGTCGTTGTATTTGTCGACGATATCCTTATATACTCCAAGTCAAAGAAAGAACATGAGGAGCACTTGAGAACCGCTTTATAAACGTTGCGTGAACACCAATTGTACGCCAAACTCAATAAGTGCAAGTTTTGGTTGGAAGAAGTTAGTTTTTTGGGACACGTCGTCTCAAAAGATGGTGTCACAGTGGACCCTACTAAGATTGCGACCGTCGTGCAGTGGGAACAACCAAAGACGATCACCGAGGTACGCAGTTTCCTTGGTTTAGCCGGGTATTATAGACGTTTCGTAGAAGAGTTTTCCAAACTATCGAGACCACTGACCAAACTCACACGGAAAGATGTATGATTTGAGTGGACCGATGCGTGTGAGGCAAGCTTCCAAGAACTGAAAAAGCGACTTACCTCAGCCCCGGTGCTTGCAATCCCTTCAGGCAGTGGAGGTTTTGCAGTTTATAGTGATGCTTCTCATAATGGTTTAGGCTATGTGCTAAACCAATATAAAAAGGTGATTGCTTATGGGTCGAGACAGCTGAAGGACCATGAGAAGAATTACTTGACACATGACCTCGAACTCGCAGCAGTCATCTTCGCATTGAAGATCTGGCGACACTATTTGTATGGGGAGACCTTTGAGATTTTCACTGACCATAAAAGCCTTCGATACTTATTTACACAGAAAGAACTAAACATGAGGCAGAGAAGATGGATGGAATTTCTCAAAGACTATGACTGCTCCATCCAATACCACCCAGGCAAGGCTAATGTCGTGGCAGATGCCTTGAGTCGTAAGAGTTCGGCTCAGTTAGCTAATCTTGTGATGGGGATGTACAGGTGGAAATTGTTTGAAGACCTGTCACTATATGATGCAAAGATTGAGGTACAAACTTATGGTGCTCTGTTGGCCAATATCTCGGTGAGGCCGATAATTTTTGAACACATACACGAGTTGCAAATGAAAGATGCCGAGTTAGTTAAGATTCGAAAGGACGTAATGGAAGGTACTAGACCAGACTTCTCTATAAGGGAGGATGGTTCCTTATTGTTCAGGAGACGCCTCTGTATTCCTGTTGATGCCGGTCTACAACAACTATTTTTGATGAAGCACACAAGTCTAAATACGCAATTCATCCGGGTAGCACCAAAATGTATCAAGACCTGTGTAAGAGCTATTGGTGGAGAGGTCTCAAACACGACATAGCAGAGTACGTGTGAAAGTGTTTGACGTGTCAGCAAGTAAAAGTCTATCGTAGACACCCTGCTGGCTTACTACAGCCTCTACCTATACCAGAATGGAAATGGGAGTCTATCTCCATGGATTTCATCGTGGGGTTGCCACGAACAGTAAAGAGGTACAACGCCATCTGGGTTGTTGTAGATAGACTAACGAAGTCGGCTCATTTCTTGCCCTACAACACCATGTATACGGCAGGCAAACTTGCGGAACTCTATATGAAGGAGATAGTGCGCCTACATGGTATTCCAAACAGTATTGTATCTGATCAGGACCCGTTGTACACTTCAAAGTTTTGGCAAAAATTTCAAGAAGGTATGGGCACTCGGTTAGATTTCAGTTCAGCATTCCATCCGCAAACTGATGGGCAAACGGAATGAGTAAACCGAGTGATCGAGGATATGCTCAGGGCTTGTATGCTTGAACTACAAGGATCATGGGATCAACATCTTCCGTTGATCAAATTTGCATATAACAATAGTTTTCAAACAAGCATCGGAATGGCGTTGTACGAAGATCTTTGTGGTAGGCGATGTCGATCGCCCATTAACTGGGAAGAAGCCGGAGAGAAATTTGTGCTTGGTTCGAAAGTTCTCGAAGATAATGCTATGGTTGTCCGGATGATAAGGGAACAACTGCGATCAGCACAGAGATGACAAAAGTGCTATGCCGATGTCAAGAGAACGAGCCTGGACTTCGCCGTGGGCGATCATGTATTTGTGAAAGTATCACCTATGAGGGGTGTGATGCGGTTCAGAAGGAAGGGGAAGCTCAGTCCTCGTTATATAGGACCCTTTGAAGTTTTGGGTCGAGTCGGAGAAGTAGCCTATCGCATCGGATTGCCCCCATTGTTTGATAGGGTGCACAATGTCTTTCATATCTCTATGCTCCGGAAGTACGTAAAGGACCCCACGCACATTTTAGGCCGTCAGCCGATTGAGTTACATGAGGATATGACTATGGTTGAAGACGCTACTCAAATCTTAGACCGAAAGGAACGAACTCTACGCACTAAGGTCATTCCATTAGTGCTTGTCAAGTGGGGCAACCATCCTATTGAGGAAGCAACTTGGGAGAGAGAGGCTGAGATTCGGGATTTGTATCCCCATTTGTTTGAACAACAGAAATTGTGAATGATAGATGCTGGGTGTGGAGCACACGTTTGAGGTGTTTGTAAATATGGAACTTGAAGTTTCAAATTTTTGAGTGAAAAAGGAGTACAACTATCTTGAGCTATATTAAAATTTTGTGTTAATCTTTGTGATTTTTAAATATTGTGTGTGAAATTAAACTGAGCTTTGTGCAAGTTTACATGTAAAATGCGGGTTAGTTGTAAGAGTTTAACATCTACCTAAGTGGTGGACTGCCAAAAAGTATGGCTGACCTATGCGTAACATGTAACGTGATCATTCACGCTATAACGGGTTGCATATTGGTGTAAATGGAAGTTGTCCATGGTGGGGCATAAAGAAATTGCCTCATCTTGGTATAGAATTTGAAGGGAATGAAGGAACAGCCTCACCTTCAGAATTTTTAGCATTTCGTTTGATCGAAATTGAAATTCGATCGAACGAATTTCTGTAGGTCAAGGCATCAAGTGTAGCCAGAAATCGTTTGAACGATTTTCCAAATCGTTCGAACGGAATGCAACTGCCAGTGGGATTCCAATGAGTTGTCAGGGAATCGTTCGAACGATTTTTCAAATCGTTCGAACGAAATACTTTGGCCAGTGAGATGGAAAATGACTTGAAATTTGAAACCATGGAATCGTTCGATCGATTTAGAAACCGATCGAACGAAAATTTTGAGGGCGCTTCCACTAAAGTAATTCGTCCGATCGAAATCATATTCGTTCGAACAAATTTTTAAGCTAGCATTAAATGGTTGGAAACCGATCGAATTCGTTCGATCAATTTTGCAAACTATAAGTAGTTGCATGCGGTTTTTGCCCATTCGTTCGAAAACCAACAACTCTCTATTGCCTTCTTTCTTCTTGGGAGAGATCTAGGGTTTGCAAGGGTCATCGGTTTTCGTCGATTCCGGTCACATTCAAGCTTGGATTTGCACGAGCACACCTCCTTCTAGCGTAAGAGGTAATCACTAACCTCTTTTGATTTCTTCATACACTAGGATTTGAAACAATTAGGGCTAAAACCTTCACCATAGACCCTAAGTAGTGATTAATCTACAATGCCACCCAAGACTCGCCAAGCCACGGCGAGTGCGGCATTGAAGAAACCCACTCCGGGTTCCTCTTCGCAACAGCCACCGAAGAAACCCCCTATGGGTTCTTCATCGGCACCACCTGCACAAGCACCACCCACACTTGAGCGACCAAATGAATGGTGGTCGGATAAGGATTTTGAACCTGAGTGGATCATAGATCCTAAAACTTTTGCTAAGCGCGATGAAACGCATTGGGCTTTTGAATACATTTCCACCGCAGGCTTGACTGGTGTCCTTCGCCCATGCAAGGACAGTTATTACCCTAGAATAGTTCGGCTTTTCTATCAAAACATTGAAATAGTTAAGGACACAACCATCTTAAAGACTAAGATAGATAATCGGCCCTATACCTTTACTTTTGATGACATGGCCGATGCGTTGGAATGCTTCCACACTTATAACCATGAGGATATCGCCTTAGCTGAGTCTTTTCCAAAGGCATTGGATTATGAATATATCGCAGCTAAGATGACCAATGGCCGAACGGGTTCGGGTCACTCTATCAAATGGGTTGATTTGCCTCGTGAGCTCTGGATGCTCGATTCAAAAATCAAGTGTAATTTGTACCCGTTACGCCATAAAACCGAAAGAGTAGGTGAGGTCCAAATGGCACTCTTTGTGGCTTTTAATGGACGATGGTTCAACATGCCCCAAATGGTCTTGGAGGGAATGAAGTATGCCCAAAAGAAAATGTTGTCGAATGTTAAGAAATCCATTGACGACATGCCATATGCAAGACTCATTTCCCTTATGGTCGAAGATTACGCGGGTGACGATACATACACCCTCGCCCCAAATGAATTTAAACTAATGGGAAATGTTCAACAATTCACTATGGTTGACTGGAACCAGACGTATGTCAAGTTAGTTAAGAAGCTGCTAGCCGAAGTACCACCACAACCGGAACCCCAGCCTCAAGACCAGCCACCACATGCCACCCCAGTTTATGATGACGCTGCTGCTCATGTTCCAGCACAACAGCCTATTGGCCACCATGCTCAGGAGCACGCACCACCACCCCATGAGGATGTTCCTACCCCAACTGTTGCAGACCTTTATGCTTTGTTGGAAGCCAACACACGTCAAATGGCGGAGAATAATCGCCTTCTCAACAGCCGGTTGGATTACTATGACGCCCTGGATGCCGAGACGATGCGTTTCATGTATCCCGACGACTATCTTCAGCGCATGGCAGTAGCACATACATGGTTTCCTGGCTCGTCGACTTCAGGTGCGAGCGGGCATGATGATGACAGCGATCCGCCGGGCGGCGAAGAGTCTTGAAAGCTGGGTGTTAGGTGTCCTCTTTTGAAAAGTAAAATTTTGGACTCGGTTTCTTTTTGCGAAATTGTAAATTTAAAACAGGTACCCGAGGACATATTTCCTCTTGAACAATCGTGGCATGGTTGCCACTACGCACCTTGTGCATATTTTGTTTTATATATATATATATTTTGGTGTTTTGTTATGTGCCATGATTAGTTGTTTACGTTGTTGGCGATGCTCTATAAATTGCCTGTGTGATTGTTTGTTCACTGCCTGTGTTTCTTTCCGAACGGGTGCTTGCACAGGTTTCTATTATACTGTAGTTTTGTTGTGCAATGGCCTATGACTGTGGATGACCTATGCAGTGTGACGGGTCCCATGCCGAGGTGTGGGGGGGGGGAGAGGCCCTTGTGTATAATTTTCGAGGATGAAAATTCCCAAGGAGGGGCGAATGTAACGTCCCAGAAAATTCATATTTAAATAGTACACCTCGGGAAGCGAACCGACTGGTCACACATTTGATCGGGTCAACTTAAACTATGTTGAGTTAGTCTATCATAGGTGAGATGAAGTGTATAACATAAAACCCTTTGATTGGGCTATGTATCCATTGATACCCCCACACACACACACAATTAGTGAGTTGTATGTGTTCAACACAAAGTAAGTAGGATATAGGTTATAAGGAATAAAGGAGGATGATTTGTTCTGAAATAAATGAAGAAGTGCAATGAATGCAAACAAGTGACTTTGGCTCGTAAAGTATAACGGATCGAGCTCGGGATCGAAGAGGGATTTTTGGTTTGGGGGTTTGAGAAACCCTAGTGAGCTAAGGCTTGGGATCAAGGGATCCAACTGGTTAAAGGTGAGCTGAATCTTTCATAATTATTTCCTTAGATTAGTGTAGATTAATTAGCTGTATATATATATATATATATATATATAAATATATATATGAGAAATTGATGATGAAGACTTGGATGGTTGGATGAGTTCAAGAAGCGATGAACCCGATCCATAACTGAGGATGGACAAATTCGTTCTAACGAAATGAGAATCCGATTGAACGAATTTGGCCTGAAGAGATAAATTGAAAAGAAAAAGGTTTCTGAGTGAATCGTTCGAACGAAATGGAAATTCGTTCGAACGATTTTGGAAACCTTTTGAATGAATTAAAAATCGTTCGAATGGTTTTGCTTGGAGGAAACAATGTATATGGAGGATTCGTTCGAACGAAATAAAAATCATTCAAACGATATAGAATTTTGTTCGAACGATTTAGAAACCGTTTGAACGATTTTGAGAATCGTTCGAATGATTTAGAATCGTTCGATCGATTTGAGTGAATTTGGGTTTTGGGTCTGTTTTAACTTGTAAATTATTTATAGTTGAACATAGGCTTCATGAACCAATGATTAAACACTATAGTGATGTTCTTTATGTGCTGACCATACCTAGGTTAAATCGGACCATTGGGTTGCTAGTAGTTTGATCGGATTAGAGAATCCGAAGATTCGAGATGCGTTTGAGGTAGGGGAATATCTAAATGAGTACACTTTATTACGAGCATTTCCGTAGTGATGGAATGTTGTTGCATGATCTTTAAACATTGTTTTCGTTTATTATTCATGCAAAGAGTAGAGAATGACAATGGTGTGCGTGTCTACACAAATTCATGAGGAAACTTGTTAAGTAAGAATAAAATCATCCCAGGGATGTAAGAACACATTGGCATCGCAGAGATGCATCAGATGACGTGACATCCCAGGGATGTATGGTGGATATAAAGACTCACGTCAAGACGTAAGCAGTAAACATAATTGCACGGGCTGGGTGTTACTATGTATTAGCACAATTACACGGTGAATAACTATAGATATTGCACAATTTGATTTAATGCTTAGAGAATATCCAATCGACGCGGCGGGATAACCATGACTGACTTGGCAGGATATCCGTGACAGGTATAGCGGCTAATCAGTACACCAGAAGACATCCCAGGGATGTGCAGTAGTAGTATGCCCTCGCCTACGAGATAGGGAAGTGGACGATTCCATGAAAAATAGTTTGATTAAACGACAATGGAGGGTATTCCATTGGGCTCAATGCTATATTGCTCGGGGATTATTTAAGTTAATGATTTAAGTCATGGTATCAGCCTGGTTGCAACAAAAAGGGAAACTAGTAGTCATTTTAAAATTCATGAGTAGATCAATAATGGCAGTCAAATTATTTATTGCATCTAAAACTTTACTTTTCAAGCAAGGAGATCTATGAGTTCATGTTTTATTCTTGTCATGAGATATATGTTTGTAAGAAGGATATACTCATTCTGATATTGCCCTATTGAGCTAGGATGTAGCTCACCCTTTGACTATATGTCACAGGTGATGACTTAGGAGTTGCTACGGGAGAGGTTGATCCCGGAGATTCAGAGTGCTTCCCAAGGGAGGAATTTGAGCCTCCTCCGGAGAGATTCTTTAGCAGACTTGCTGCATACTTTGAGAGTGTTTTATAAAGGAGAGAGAGACTTACGGCTTGGTACGTCCAGCCTTGTTTTTTGTAAGAGTAAAGACACCTGTAATATTCTTTTGTCGAACCATTGAGAGTGACCGTAGCTACGGCACTGATGGTTCGGGTTGGTTCTTTTGTTCATGTAGAGACAAGAAATTAGAACTAACTTTTGGATTGGTGTTTTGGATTAGCGCATAGTAGAATTGGAGATTTATTTTGCATTAATTTCTTTGTGCGTTCTTGTTGTGAATGAGATGTACCAAGTGTTCAACACACATTATGGGGCACGGCCTCGAGGGCTGTGCCGATGGTTCGGGTTTCGGAGTGTCGAAATATGGGCTGTCACATTAGGCCTCAAAGCAGTAGACCTAATGCTACGATTGTTCAGAGTCTTCAGGATTTGCAGCAAGAGTCGCATCAGTATTCTAGGGATTTATTCCAACTTTCTCAAGTCTCTTAGATTAGAAACTCGCACACGAAGTCCATTTGCATGGCTAGAAGCCCAATGTTGACAACTAGCCATGCAATTGGTAGAGCAAGAGGGTGACCAATTACAGTTATGACTTGTGAGTAACTTGTGAGGACCAACTCTTGTGGGAGGAACATCAATTTCCGCAGAACATCTCAAAGTTGTTCAAACTTTAAGAAGTTGTAAGATTGTCGATAATAAGGTAGAGATGCCTACATCAGTAGTTGTCCCAGAGACCGAGCAGAAAGAGTCTGAAACTATTGATGAAGTTTCCCCACAAGAAAAACCAAAAAAATTAGAAAATAAAAATAAATAAAATAATAATGACAGTGCGCCCAATTCGTAACAGAAGTTACTTATGTATTGAAGTTACCTTTTCCAAACGCTATCAGCGCACCATCCCCTCTTGATAAAAACCCAAAATATTAGAAGAAATCAGAGAAATATTCAAAGAAGTGAAGATAAATATGCCCCTCTAGAAGGCAATAAAACAAGTCCTAGCTTATGCACACTTTCTAAAAGAAATGTGCAGCCAAAAGCGAAAGTGGCGGAACAACTTATCGCAAAAGGATATCTTGGCAGGGCAAGTGAGCTCAGTCTTATAGTAACCACACCATTACTAAGGTACTCTTGGATCTGGTAGCGAGCGTAAATTTGCTACCATACTCTGTATATGAGAAGCTGGGACTATGCAAATTAAGGCCTACATCGGTAACTCTTCAATTAGCCGATAGATCCGAAAGATGGCCTGTTGGAATTATACAAGATGTCATGGTTGGGGTTGACAAGTTTGTTTTCCCCATTGATTTCTTGCTATTAGACATGGAACCCAGTTCGAAATCTCCATCACAAATTCCTGTCATACTCGATAGACCATTTTTGGTCATGACCAATGCTTGCATAAACTATAAAACCGGTGTGATAGAAGTCTCTTTTGAGGACATGAGAATTCAGTTAAATGTCTTTTCAGTAGCCAATTGATGAACAGGAGTGCTTCTATATGGATGACATTGAAGAATCGATTGAAGAAGCACTGCCTCTAGTTTGATCTAAGAATGCACTAGAAACTGCATTGTGGTACACGGATTTGGGAGAATCTGAGCTACACTCCAAAGAGGTGGCCTATTTTCTAAATCCCCCTTCCTGTTATTCTCAACCAAGGACTTGGAACCCATAGGTGGAGCCTTTACCCACCACTTCCAACCAGCCATTGCTACCTTCCATTGAGAACCACTTCTCGACACTCTAAAGTATGCTTTTCTTGGGCCCAAAGAAACTCTCTCAGCCATTATATCTTCTATTCTCACTGGAGATTAGGAGATCAAGTTATTGGCCATTCTTATAAAGCATAAGCATGTGATTAGGTGGACTTTGCTGATCTTAAAGGGCTTGATCCGTTGCTATGCATGCATCAGATTCACATGGAGCATAATGCCAAAACTTCTCGACAAAGCCAACGTCAATTAAATCCTAATATGAGGGATCTAGTACAAAAAGAAATCATGAAATTGCTAGATGCTAGTATCATTTATTCGATTTCTGATAGTGAGTGGATGACCCGCATTCAAGTAGTCCCGAAGAAATCATTGATTACAATCAAAGAGAATTCGGCAGGTGAATTGGTACGATTACACGAAACTACAGGTTGGTGCGTATGTATTGATTATCGAAAGTTGAATTCAATGACTCATAAGGATCATTTTTCACTACCGTTTATTGATCAAATCTTGGAAAAACTTATGGGTCAAGAGTATTTCTGTTTCTTGGATGGTTACTCAAGGTATAATCAAGTTTCAGTATACTCGAAAGATCAGGAGAAAATGACTTCCACTTGTCCTTTCAGAATGTTCATGTATTACTGCATGCCTTTTGGGTTATGCAATGCACCATAAATGTTCCAGAGGTGCATGATGGCTATCTTTTCTGACATGATAGACAAACTCCTCGAAGTATTCATGGATATTTTTTGGTATTCAACAAACTTTCGCTACTTGTCTAGATCATCTTACCCTCGTTCTAGAAGGATGTGAGAAAATTAACCTAGTGTTAAGTTGGGAGAAGAGTCATTTCATGGTTCAAGAGGGAAAAGTCCTGGGGCACATAGTTTCAAAAAGAGGGATAAAGGTTGACAGGGCCAAAATCAACATTATAGCAAATCTAGCTCCTCCAATTTTGGTGAGACAGATACGATCTTTCCTTGGTCATGTCGACTTCTATTGTAACTTTATAAAAGGCTTTTCAAAGATTTCGAGGCCCCTATGCCATCTTTTGGCAAACGATGTCACTTTTGACTTCGACGATGCTTGTCTTAAAGCATTTAATAAGATTCGTTCACTTCACTCATTTGCACCCATCATTCCACCTCCAGTTTACTCCTTACCCTTTGAAGTGAAGTGTTATACTTCTAATTACACAATAGTTGCAGTCCCCGGACAATGAAAAGACAAGGTTCCCTGTGTAGTATATTACACGAGTCGAACCTTGGTTAAAGCTTAGCTGAATTATACCACAACTGAGAAAGAACTTCTCACTGTTGTGTTTACTTTAGATAAATTTCAACAATACCTATTGGGATCAAAGATCATCATCTTCTCTGACCATTCTGCATTAAAATATTTGTTGTAAAAAAAGGATGCCAAGCCACGACTAATCAGATGGATCCTACTATTGCAGGAATTTAACTTTGAAATCAGAGATAAAAAGGGAGTTGAAAACATAGTGGCTGACCATTTATCCCGGATTGAATTTCTAGAAGCTGCCACCAATGAATCTTTGCACGATACCTTTTCGGATGAGCAACTTCTTTCCATACACCCTTTGGTGACATTGTATGTCAACATAGTAAATTATTTGGCGACAGGTAAAATTTCCCCAACCATGTCTAAACAGGTCAGGTATGTGTTCTTTTCGCTTGTGAAATATTATAATTGAGAGGATTTTGATTTGTTTAAAAATGCCTAGACCAAATAATTAAATAATGTATCACCACTGATACCAACAATATCCTTCAATTTTTCCGTACTTATGCTTGTGGCGGTCACTTCGGTGGAAAGAAAACGGCTGCCAAGGTGCTACATGCAAGTTTTTATTAGCCAACAGTGTTTAGGGATGCCCAAATTTTTTGTGTGGCATGTGACCAATGTCATAAGATAGGTTCCATGTCTCGTAGGGACATGATGCCTCGCCAGCCGATTTTGGTCATAGACCCCTTTGATGTTTGGGGCATCGATTTCATGGGACCCTTTCCACCTTCATATGGATTTATGTATATCCTTGTGGCTGTCAATTATGTTTCAAAATGGGTCGAAGCTATAGCCACAAAGACCAACGATCACAAGGTGGTAATTTTGTTCATTAGGGAGAATATCTTCTATTGATTTAGAACTCCATGAGCCATCATTAGTGATGGTGAGAGCCATTTTTGTAATAGGTAATTCAAGAGTTTGCTCAAGAAGTATTTTGTTACCCATAAAATCGCAGCGCCTTATCACTTACAAACCAGTGGGCAAGTGGAGGTCTCCAATCGGGAAATAAAGAAAAATACTTGAAAGAACTGTTTTGCTCGACAGAAAGGATTTGTCCCTAATATTGCATGATGCCCTGGGGGCATATCAGACAGCTTATAAGACACTCATCAACATGTTTCCCTACCGTCTGGTGTATGTGACAACTTGCCATTTACCTGTGGAATTAGAGCATAGAGCTCTGTGGGCCATTAAAGTGTTTAATTTTTAGTTGTTTGGTGAAAAACGGAAGCTCAAACTCAATAAGTTAGATGAAATAAAAAATGATGCCTACGAAAATGCTCGAATCTATAATGCGAAAACTAAAGCGTTTCGTGATCGACATATTTTACATAAAAGTTTTGTGCCTGGCCTGCAAGTTTGGCTATTCAATTCGAGGTTGAAGCTATTCCTGGGTAATTACATAGTCGTTGGGATGGTCCTTACAATGTCATGGAAGCATTCCCTCACAGGGTTGTGACCATTCAAGATCCCAAATATAATTGCATTTCTAAGGTTAATAGGCAAAGACTTAAGCTGGTTGTTTTGCATGAAGAACAAGGGACAGTAATCACCATGTCACTAAAAGACCCTGAGTATGTCCAATATACTCATGGGCACTGTTGTGCTACCGCCTCATTCGTAGCAAAACTGTGTACAATGTTTCTTAGGTTCTTTTTCATTCAACATCATAAATTTGTATGTTATTAGATTAGTTTTATTCTTTCTTTCTAGTAGTTAAGTTCCTTACGACCGCACGTAAGAGATTACGCGCACTCATAAGGGCTTATTGGTTCTACCTTTTTTCTCTTTGATGATTTATGATTGCACGTGATGAGTTACGTGTACTTAAAATCATCATTCTTTGTATTTTACCTTTTCCGAGGAACTCCTAATGATTATGATCCCTAGTAGACTGTTCGTATTCTCACGATCAATCGAGTATTACGATTGCCATGAGAGTATCACGTCTGTTGGAGAATGCACACCTAGAAATCGTGAGTTTACGATGCTCTCGTAAGTTCATGAGCGTTAAATGTGATGCCTCAAATAGCACCACTATAGCAGCGTCTACTGCATTGCACTTATTAGAACCACCTACCCGTTCGTAGTTTCAATGCTTATCTGTTTTTGGAGTTATAGCAATCTTTCTTCTTCCCACCCTTTCATTATAACTACACTTTCCATCTCATAATCATTACATTACATTCCCTATGCTTTCTTCAACCTTCGTCACCTCTCTTAACCATGGCCGACGATGCTAGCTGGTCCGAGATTCGTGAGGCCATTGAAAACCATATAAGAAGGGAAGAAGCCGAGATGCACTCGGCTAAGAAGAGGATCTTGGAGAAACTGCTCCAAATTGTGTTGGATGTCGAATAGTCCATCCTTGCACCACCTCCCTCCCCACCCCATTCCACACCCCATCCTAACCCTAAACCCCTCCATTTTCTTGAGCCACCCCTTCCCTCCCGACTTGTAGTTCCTCTTCCGGATGCAGCAAGTTGAGGATATTCCAAAGTCGGGGAGCTGGAGATTCTTTTTGGCGGGATAATTTTGAAGACCCCGCAACCGATCTACATCTCAAATCTTTTCATCTCGGTGGTTGTTGTCGGTGTCTGTGCCTGTCTGTGTCTGGATTCTTTCTAGGATTTCTTTTTTAAATTAGTTTTCTTTTCTTTTCTTGCACAATCTTTGTAAATATTTTTGTTTGAACAGTAATAGAAAGTTTCTTTTTGTTATCCTTAACTTTGTAATGTTTTTCTTCGTGTTGTTTCTTTTAGATGCTGCCGAAAGTAATCTTCTCCAAGTTTGGGGGAAAATTTTTCAACATTTACGCCTATTTTGAGCCTAATACCTTTTATACCATGACTTTTGTGTAATATCCTAAAAATTTGCGTTAAACAGTGACCTCGAGATCCGTGCCCGACTGGTCATAAGTTTGACCAAGTAGGAGTTCACTAGTTCACTCGAGAAGTGATGAACGGATATAATGTGAATATGAGGTAAGTAGGTGGAGTGTAGTGTAAATCTGGAGTCACATACACCTATCGAGCTGTAGTGCTCAACACGAAGAGAGTAAGGATATAAGGGTTTAAAGAACCCTAACTTCATTGTTTTGGGTTGTTGAAGAGAATTAAGAAGAGAGAGAGAGAGAGAAGTAAAGAGAGTTGTTAAGCAAGGAGTAAATGCAAGCCAAGGGAGAAGGATTCGAGTATTTAAAGCCGAATTCAACTCGAAGGATCCTTTGGAGCTAAAGCTGGAACCCTAGCTATTCCAACCTCTAGATCCAATCAAATTGGGATTTGATTGAGGTAAATTTTGTTGAATTAAATGCATAGATTGTAGGAGTTTAATTATAGTCAAGAATACTTAAAATCATAGGATAAAGGCTTAGAAAAAGAAAGAAAAATAGGTTGAAGAATTGGAAGATCAGCCCGAGAGGGGGCTGAATCTGACCAAGTCGATTAATCGAAATGGGAGTTCGATTAATTGATTTTGGTCTGGAAGTTGAAAAGTCAGGAAAGCTCGATTTTGATTAATCGAAATGGTTTTCGATTAATCGATTTGGATTTCTATTAGTCGATTTGGAAATCGACTAATCGACTGGGTACCTCCAGTGGCTGGAGGAAAGTAACCTGGGGAAATCGACTAATCGAATTAGAATTTCGATTAATCGATTTCGGATTTTGATTAATCGATTTGGGATTGATTAATCGATTTTGTGATTTCGATTACTCGAGTTGAGAATCGACTTCATTAAGTTAGAGACTTCGATTAATCGATTTGGGATCGATTAATCAAATTTAAATCTCGATTAATCGAATTTAAATCTCGATTGATCGATTTTGAGAATCGATTAATCGATTTGGTTTTCGATTAATCAATTTTGGGAGTCGATTAATCGAATTGTATTTCGATTAATCGATTTTGGGAATCGATTAATCGACTTTGACAGTTTTATTTGATTTCTAAGTTTGGCTTTGAGATTCTCGGAGGATCTTAGACCTTCTTTGTTACATCTTTAGTGATGAGTTACATGTGTTATGATCTACCATAGGTGGTACGTGTGAAAGCAAGTACAAGGAGCCGCGTGGGACCTTGATGCTTGGACCATCAGAGAATTGAGGTAGGGAACACCTTGAACATGTACTTTAATTTGAAGAGCATGTATGTAGTGATATAATTATAAATTTGAAGTTGTTTTAAATTGTGAAGAGCTTTGTGAAAATGAGTGCGTGTGTGACACCAAGAATGTGACAAAGGCATCTGTGTGATGCAAGTAATTAAGAACAAGTAATCTATTGAGATTGAGACATCCCCAGGGAATGAGGAAGTAATAAAGGCATCAAGTGTGATGCGGGTATGTATACATCCCAGGGATGTACACATAGGATTGAATAATTACTGTTGAGGCTTAACTGATATAAGATAGCACACTTACACGGTGAACAACTATATGTAAAACACATGTTATTTTTATTATTTGAGGTTTGGAGGATACCCCACCGACGTGGTGGGATACCCACGACTGACGCGGCAGGATATCCGTGACCGGTACAGCGGCGAATCCGTACACCAGTACGGAGGTTTATCCATAACCGTAAGTACATCCCAGGAATGTTGTGGGATATTTAACCCCGCCGCCTAGTAAGAAAGGGGCTTGGGTCGTATTCCCAGGGAAAACATTTTTTACAACTGTCTAATTAGATGACAATGAAGGGTATCTCATCGGGGCTCGATGCTATATTGCTCGGGGATTACTTAAGTTGAAGATTTAAGTTTTTGCTTTAGGCCTGTTCAGTGTTATTCATGATAAATCAACACTAAAGTAAGACATGCTAACTACCAGTAAACTTGAATGTAATTCATCAGATTTAAACTGTTTTTCTTTCAAAAGCATAGACACATCATGCTTAGAGTATCATGGAATATATGTGAGTTTTAACTTATATGTTCATTGTGTTTGTTCCCTATTGAGCTAGGATGTAGCTCACCCTTTAGACTATACGTCGCAGGTCCACTGATAGCAGCAGCTGAGGCTTTGGGAGACGTAGATCCGAGGGATTCGGATTACGTGCCTGGAGACGAGTTGGAGCCTCCACCCGAGGACTTCTTCTAGGTGACTCTGTTGTGTACTTTGACAGAAAGTAGTTTTGAGAGCTAGTTGTACGGCTTGGTATGTCAAGCCTTTATTTTGTTGAACATGTAATTAAATTGAATGTTTCTTTTGGCGAACCATCTGGGGTGAATTGTTTATCACCGATGGTTCGGGTCGATTCTCTGTTCATGCAGTGGCATGAAAGTAGAACTGTCTTTTGCATATGCCAGTTGGGCATCTTAGCGTTTTCCGCTTTAATGAAATTATTTGCTTTATTTGTTAAATTGTGCTTGTTATACCAATGTTCCGTGCATAGCTCTGGGGCACGGTCTGGAGGATCGTGCTGATGGCACGGGTTTCGGGGTACCCGAAATCCGGGCTGTCACATTTTAGGTATCCCTTGTTTTTTATACAATGAATACATTGTCCAATTTAAGTTTGGGGGGGGGGTGTGCACTCTCTGTATAATATGTCATAAAAAATAATATATATTTTTTAGTTTGTTTTTTTAACATTTAGATTTAGTATTTAATTCTATTTTTAGGACTATTTTTAGAATTATAGTTTGTTTCTAGGTTTATGTTAACGCTTTTTTTTCTAGTTAACCATTACATGTAAGTAATGATTAGATAAAATTTGATTCTAAACACATTACCATCATCTTAATAGGAGTTCGAAAATCAATGATAGGAAGCAGCTAATATTCAGGTTTAGTTCATTTGCACACTTGTATCATAACTAAATTTTTGAAAGTATACATTGCTTTTAATTGCAGAATTTAGACTATAGTTTCAGAAATATTTTACCCAGGGAGCTTTTGAAACTTTTCCTTTGTTTAAGAGAGACTGCTATGCTTATATGTTCCAAATTTTCCTTGAACTTCTTGACTGTCATTAACCGAAATCTCATATTGTTGTTATTTGAATCAGATCCTACAATTTTTTTAACTGTTTGTCTAGAACTATTTATTATAGTCATTGACACAATATGACACTCTTGTTAGTAAATCTAGAAATGAGAAGAGGCCTTCTTTTGATAGGATTTAGCTAAAAAGCCAAAATCCGTAACAATTTACCTCTTGAACCCATATTAGAAGCCTGAAACTGAATTTCTTTGTACCAAAATTTTATATACCCTTAACCATATGTACTTCCTAAAGTTTTCGGTCTTTAACCTTTATACTTCTAAGAATATAGAACAAAGGGAGAAAGAGGGTGAAAGGAGCATGCATAAATAGAATAGAGAAATGCTAAAAAGGGTACGTCTGCTAAAGAAATAAAATTTTGAAAAAGGATAATATGGGAGAAAAAAGTAATGGAAAGAGAAGCAAAGAAGCTTCCAAACTGTAAAACTGAGAAAAATCGAGTGGATGACTGAAAAAAAAGAAAAATAAAAAAAAAAAAAGAGAAAAAGGGATTTACTAAAAAAAAAAATGGGAAGAAGTGATCCAACTTTTTGGATCCTTGCTGAAGTAGTAAAAGAAAAAGATGAAGGAGAATAGGTTTGAGATGGACTGAATTCTAAGAACTTTGAATCCTTTTAACTTTTCTTAGGAACCTTTAACCCGAAGCCCCATTACAAGCCAAACAAAGACCTTTTTGATCCACAATTTACAAAATTAAGAACCTAGTGAGATGTCCCTAATGAGCACTATGGAAATCAGAAAGCATAATGGTAGAATAGATTATCCTTTCTATGAGATTTATCTTTTTGTCATGCATCCTTGAATTATTCATATCATTGTGAGAAACCCAATCATTTCAATATTTCTTGGAGAGTGTATGCCAAAGTGAGAGTTTGGATGAAAATATTTTCTAAATCTACAGTTTAAAAAAATTTATAATGAATAGATTCTGTCATTGATACGGACACATTTCACGCTTTATATAAATTGAAACTGTTGAGTATCTGATCAAGGATAACTACTAGGATGGGAAGTAATGGCTGGATGGAAACTTATTATTGAAAATCTAAACAACCATGTGATGATTAGCTAGTGTACTAGTAGTTAGTTAAGTGTGTTAAAAATTATGTTTTGAAATTTTTTGAAAAAGCTAAAAATATTTGAACTTTGTAGGTAACTTCACTAGAAACTTTTAGGAGATGCAACTCCTCCACTAGGGTTCACCTAGATGTTTAAAAGCTTATTACATCAGCTAAATGCAATCGTGCTCCCTACAAACGTGGTATTTAATTTTTAATTAGATTATATATCTTTTCGTTATTGCTAGGACTAGCAAAACTTAAGTTTGGGGGTGTGATCAGTCACATAATTTACCATCTTGATGCCCCTAACTAAGTGTTGATAGTCCATAGTTGCTACTAATAATGTGTTGATGCGCAGATATTTAGAACAGTAAGCAGAAAAGAATAAAAGTATTAATCTCCGTCAAAGTGAACTCATAAACTAGTAAGAAAGAAGATCGCAAATGAACTCATAGCTGAAACACCAGTTCTCGAGATGTCGAAGAGAAATCGTGAAGCTCAAGAGTCAATCGATGCGATAGCTCGAATTTTCCTAACATATATTTTTTTCTTTTCGCAACAACATGAATAACATGAGAAAACCCGGACTGTCGGGTCGCAGATCACGATCCAAAATATAATGTACATGGTATGTCCACAAAAAGTGCACTTTAAAGCATAAAACATACATGGCAGAAAGATGATTATATCTCATTTATTATAAAATACCATCTACAATTTAAAACCACCAGTGATGGTCGACCATCACCTAAATAGTGGTGTACAAAAAGAGACGTACAGGTTCAATTACTAACAAAGTCTGGTAATATGCCAATTCTAAAGGTCCAAAACGAAGCCCAAGTATCTCCACACCAAGCTCAAAGAGGCAGTATATCGGATCCGCTTTAAGCTTTTCGAACAGGACCTGTACCTGTGACGTATAGTCGAGGAATGAACTTCATCTTAGCCCAGTAGGGAAAAGATCCATACTAACCACATCTCATATTTTTAAAATATTGATCCAATGATCATAATTGAAAGGCATTTTCAAATCGAAATGAACACATTCTTTCGTATCAGAAACAAACTGTTTACAAAGATATATTGAATCAAGGCTGCTTTCAAAAACATATCGGAGCATAACTTATTTCAAAGGCATATCAGAAGCACAACTTGTTTTCAAAGATATATTAGAACAAAACTTGCTTCAAAGACATTTTGGAACAAAACTTATTCTGAAGACATATTCTATTCAAAACTGAGCTTTGCGAAATCTTAGCTAAAATAACAATCCTCAATTCAAGTTCGAATACATATTCAGAATCATAATTCAATTTCATAATTTTGGATTCATAGTTCTTATTAAAATTTCAAAGATCATGCTCAAGGTTCTTATTCAGAGTTTCAAAATTCATATCATTGTTCACGAGTTCAAATTCGAAGTTCAAATACACGAATTCAGTGTCGTGTTGATTCAAATACACAGATTCATGATTTCATGTTCATGTTCATATTCAGGTTCAAATACACGAATTAACCATCGTGTTGGTTCAAATACAGATCCACAACCGTGTCGGTTCAAATGCACAAATTAACAGTCGTGTCAGTTCAAATACACGGATTAATCACCGTGTTGGTTCAAATACACCGATGATCAGTGTTTGATTTCATGATTTCATGGTCATGTTTAAAATCAAACTTCATATTCACTGCCTGTTTTACAAGTTCGATCAAGTGGTGTCAAATGCCAACCCCTTGAGCTACATTAACAGTGTCACTTGAGCAAAAAAATCAAGCCCCTTGGCTACGTTAACAGGGTCACTTGAACCCAGACATCAAGCCCCTAGGCTACGTTAACAGGGTCACTTAAACCGGATCAAAAAATCACAGGGACACAAGCAAGAGCATGAGTCCTATAGCATATACAAGATCAAGCAAACGAGAACTAAAACATATCGGATCAAACATAATGAGGTATCAAAGATAAGTATACAAACTAATAGTAATGATGCAAATCTGATATAGGAGTCATATACAATATCATATCGAAATGCGAGTACAAACATGCAATACCCGAGCGTAAATCCAGATTTTATTCTTCAAAACATGGAAATATTTCTCGTTCACCAATTCTAGAGAAATATCAGTGTTTAATAATGGCATCAATAACACAAATTCATGAAAAACAAGGTTTCGACCAAGTGTTCTTTCCTACAATTTATTTTTTGAATTCAATACAAAAACTAAATTTAAATTCCAATCATTAAGTCCATGAATAAAAATTAAATGTAATTACGTAGTGAAATTTTCCCTACCTGGCAATCAAGGTTACGTTTTACACATGCATGCATGCATCCAAGCAAAAATCTCTTTTCACGAGCTCTTCGTGAGCACCTAAAATACATTAAATATGTTCAGCATGCTTAGCACACATACTGGGTCACTATAGACCCCTCATGGGAACAACGCGTGTTTAACTAGATAGAACACAGCCCACATACCTACACAGGCTTGCCTCGGCAAGGCACAGGGTCGCCTCGACAAACCTCTCAGCTTGCCTCTTGCTAAGGCAAGCTGACTAAATTTTTACCATTTTAAACATTATATTCATGAATATGTTAATTCATGAAAGATATAGGACTCGCTATCCCCTTTCTAAAGAATTAAGAATCGTGCCAATCAGAGTTTGGGGTCAAATGTTATGAGCAAAATACCGAACAGGGTCAAAGCACAGGGTTGCCCAAGATTGCCGAGGCAAGATGCAGGGTAGCCGCGGCAAGCCTATTAGCTGTGCACCTTACCGCGGCAAGCCTGATGCACAAGCTTGCTGCGGGTGCCCCCTTGCCTTTCTCTGATTTCTTGGTATTTTTAATGTGTTGCGGCCTTCTATACTATATACACATTATATTTTATCTTATACGTCACACAGAGACCCCTTTTATATTTATTAAATCGGTATGAACGTTCTGGAGTGCGATAGCTGAAGCTTTCAACTCTGAAACTCTCATACAATACTTAATCTCTGAGTTGTCGATCCGATCATATGGAATCGGCACCAAAGACCTAAATTTTATTTTAAACACTATTGAAACAGACCTAATATATTATGTGGTTTGTTTACGACATACCTTTTGGTGGATTCTTTGTTTACGACGAAGCCGAAATGATGTCGGTGTCGAATTCGTGAAGTAAGTGGAGCTAGAGTCGCAAGGAACTCTCTAAGATCAAGAGGTCGTCTGCCGCAATTCTCGTGACAAAATTGTAAGGTTGCTTTGTCATTCACGGAGTTGAATCCAAGGGTTTGAGAAGAACGAAGTGAGACGTGGGTTTGAAAAGCTAGCAGAAAGGTTTCATCCACTATGAGATTTTTCTGATTTTGCAGGGTCTGTTTGCTATAGGATTTAGACTTCTTCAAGGGTCGAAGCAGGAAGAAGGAAGGAGGCCAGTGTCAAATTTTATAGTGGCTTTGCACTTTGCGTGCATGGGAGTCAAGAGTTACTCATGCAATCGTGGAGTCCTCTTGGCGAGATAACTCTTATAAGCTATTAAGAGATGTGAATCCATGTAGTGCCCACCTAAGCTTTCTGTGTAAATGCATATAAGCCATAATAGGCTTAACTTTAATGATAAGCTAATCCACTATTTATATGTATAAGCCATCTCAGATATGCATCTAGTGTATTTCTGCTACACATAGTTCAGTATATATATATATATAGGCTTAGATTCTTTGTAGTTCCTAGATTAGGTTTTAGTGTATATGTATACAAGCGTTATAAGGCTTGGTTTTAGTGTAAAGCTAATACAATATATATATATAGGATGTCAAAAATCATTCAGTGTATAATCTAATACACGGCTTATGGTGTATGGAAGACACAATTTCAGGTGTATTTTTAATATACTAAATTTGAGTGTATGGAGGACCGGGTTTCACTTAATAAAATAATATAGGGCCACTAAGGGTCCCTAAAACTCATCAAACTACTATCACTTAATCTATACCAGTTGTTCGCGTCCCATGTTAGGCACACACACCTTACCTTACCCGCGTCCGTACCCGATATCGTGGGTTTTATAACATGGCGTGCCCAAATTCAGTGTGTAACTGGTACACCCACCTCGGCGTACAGGTCTAGCATAGGGCCTCAACTATTGGTCTGAATCCCTGGTACATATTACCTAATGAGTCTTGATTCTATGTCTGCTATCCATATTAACCCATATCGGGGTGCTATATGTGATCTCAACACTGTGTACTGTCAATACACTGCTTTCAGTGTACTGGTCTAACTAATCTAGGGAACAAAATAGAAAGACCAACTAAGGTCAGATGTCATTGGAGTGTTCAGATACCTAGACCTCTTGGTTACACACAAAGGCATTGACCAATGGGATGACTAAAATTTCCATCTTCAATTATAACATTCTAAAAATTAAAGCGTATGCCCTGTTAGGCTCGCACACGTAGTCGGGGTATTAGTGTTAGGCTATCTATGTTGTATGTCTATATGCATAAACTAGCTTTGGCTTGGGTCATAGAGATTGAACTTGGCCCAATCTCGGGGCCCGAGTTTTTAAAGATCAGTTCGCATGAGGAATTGGTCTTAGGCTTGCGTTTGGGTGTTCTCGCTCAATTGAGATAAGTGGGTCAAAGGCCACGTCACAGGCGTGAACAGTTTGGCCAAGGTCAAACCAGTCAAAGCAGATTTGATCATCGTCAAAAGTCAACGATTCAACGCTTGAAAATTTTTGGGTGTTACATCCTTCCCACCTTACAAAATTTTCATCCTTGAAAATTGATGTATCTTATGCGAAAGGACGCAAATGCTTGGTAGTTTCGATTAGGAGTAGTCATGTTCTCCTCATGGGTAGGTGATTCAACATCCTTGAAGGAATTAGGCTCACTACATTCTCCCCTCCTTTAAGGGATTTTCGTCCTCTAAAATTCCTAATGGGACGTATGGCGGTCTAACTGACTCGGCGTTCGACACTCACCCATCACATTGTAAAGATGTAAACTAGATTGTACTAAATGGTCTCTAATTATCATTGCCACAAAATCCTAAAGTGTCGAAGACCGACCTGATCTTACTTGTATGTTAAAAAGATTTAAATCGCTCAATAAAGTACAAGGTAACAAAGTATCATGTGTAGGACTTGGTTAAGTGTATGTGTATTACTAAAAGATTCATGCAAAAGTATAATAATACACCTTACAAAATATTCGTCATCTATGATTAAAGGAAAAATGAAAAATAATTAGCGATATTATACCTTGGGTCTACCGTTTCTTTCCCTCAGTACAATCCTATATCCGATGTCCTACCCAGCCACACTTGAAGTAGGCACCCATTGCCCATCGACACTTCTCTATCTTATGTGGCTTTCCACATCTTGAGCATGACTCAACGGGTGTAGATGGAGCGAGGCATGCAAATCGTAGGACCTTTGCTACTTCGGTCATAGCAGGGCGTGAAAGGCAAAAATGTCTAGTATATGTGGAGATAGAGGGTCTCGACTAGGTGATCTGAGCAGGTTGTGAGGCTACTGGCGTCACAAGTCTTAATTGGTCGCTTGCCTGCTTAATGGCATGTGATTGAGCTCGACTTCGTCCACTCACATTTTGTTCTTCTCTTCTCTTGCTCATATTGTCAACATCTCTCTTAGCAATGAGGCTAATCGTACCACTCGAGCGTATGTGGTCACTTCAAATAGGGAGATTCTCGCTCTAATCACTAGGTTCAACCCATATTCGAATTTCTGAGTTTTCATGAGTTCGGTTGCCACTAACATCAGTGCGAATCGCGATAGACGAGTGAACTCAAATTCATACTCTCGTACGCTCATTTGACCTTGTAACAGATTGGCAAATTGGATTTCCATTTGACGGCGTTCGGTTGTGGGAAAATATTTCTCATTGAAAACGTCGGTGAATTCAGCCCAAGTCCATGGTGTTCCCAATGCCTTTGTTCTCTCAACAAACTTCCACCATGGGTCCGCTTCACCTTCGAGTTGGAATGAGGCCCAACTCACTTTCTCTTCCTCGGTACAATGAATTCTCTGGAGTACCTTCACTATCTGATTCAGCCATTGTTCAGCTTCAAAAGGGTCAGTCTGACCATAGAAACTCGGGGTCTCATCCTACTAAAGTCGTGGAAACCAGACGGCTGTCCCCTCTCTATGAGTATTGCCATAGTATCCATCATTGACCCGAGTAACTGTCTATCAGTATTGCTATTGGTTCCCCCTTCCGGAGGGGTGCTACTTGTTCCCGGTTCAATTCTCTTAGTAGCCATAATGACCTGTCAGGGACAAACAATGTTGTAGTTAAAAATGATCGTGAAGACTAAAATCTCACATGAACTTGGTTTAGGATTTTCTACATTTCGACCAAATCAAGAGGCAACCACAAATGATTTTCGAGTCCTCGGAAGACTTATGGAATAGGGATCGTGGATCCCTCCTATGTTCTGACGGAATCTACTGCCATAGCCTTGGGTCCCCAGATGACCTAAAGCCTATGCTCTGATACCAACTGTGAAAGAGTCATAGTTGGGTCTCTTATGTATTGATAAGATCTAATGCCATATCTCTTGGTTCCTAAATGACCTAACACCTAAAGCTCTGATACCAACTATGACTGCCCAAATTTTTCCTACATATTTTTTTTTCTTTTCACAACAATATGAACAACATGGGAAACCTAGACCGTTGAGTCGCAGATCACAATCCAAAATATAGTGTACATGATATGGATACAAAAATACAGACTCCAAAGCATAAAACATATATGGTAGAAAGATGATTATATCTTATTTATTACAAAACACCATCTACAATCTAAAACCACCGGTGATGGTCGACCATCACCTAAACAGTGGTGTACAAAAAGAGAAGTACAGGGTTCAATTGCAAACAAAGTCCGGTAATATACAAATTCTAAAGGTCCAAAATGGAGCCCAAGTATCTCCACACCAAGATCAAAGAGGCAGTCTATCGGATCCTCTTCTATCTTCCTGAACAGGACCTGTACCTGTGACGTATAGTCGAGGAATGAGCTTCATCTAAGCCCAGTAGGGAAAAGATCCATACTAACCACATCTCACATTTTCAAAACACAGATCCAATGATCATAATTCAAAGGCATTTTCAAATCTAAATGAACACATTCTTTCGTATCAGAAACAAACTGTTTTCAAAGACATATTGAACCAAGGCTGCTTTCAAAAAGATATCGGAACAAAACTTCTTTCAAAGACATATCGAAAGCACAACTTGTTTTCAAAGATATATTAGAACAGAACTTGCTTCAAAGACATGTTGGAACAAAACTTATTTTAAAGACATATTTTTTTCAAAACTGAGCTTTGCAAAATCTTAGCTAAAATCACAATCCTTAATTCAAGTTCGAATACATATTTAGATTCAGAATTCAATTTCATAATTTTGGATTTATAGTTCTTATTCAAAATTCAAAGATCATGCTCAGGGTTTTTATTCAGAGTTTCAGAACTCATATCATTGTTCACGAGTTCAAATCCGAAGTTCAAATACACGGACTCACTGCCATGCCGATTCAAATACATGAATTAACCGTCGTGTCGGTTCAAATATTGATCCACCGCCGTGTCGGTTCAAATACACGAATTAACCATCGTGTCGGTTCAAATACACAGATTAAACGCTGTGTTGGTTCAAATATACGGATGATCAGTGTTTGATTTCATGATTTCATCATCATGTTTAAAATCAAAGTTCATTTCACAGCTTGTTTTCCAATTTCAATCAAATGGTATCAAATGTCAAGCCCCTGAGCTACATTAACAGGGTCACTTGAACCAAGAAATCAAGCCTCTGGGCTACATTAACAAGGTCACTTGAATCCAGACATCAAGCCCCTAGGCTATAACAGGGTCACTTGAGCCAGATCATAGAATCATAGGGACACAAGCAAGAACATGAGTCATACAGCATATACAAGATCAAACAAACGTGAACTAAAACTTATCGAATCAAACATAATAAGGTATCAAAGACTAGTATACAAACTAATAGTAATGATGCAAATCTGATATAGGAGTCATATGCAATATCATATCGAAATGCAAGCACAAACATGCAAACCACGAGTGTAAATTCAGATTTCATTCTTCAAAATATGGAAATATTTCTTGTTTAGCAATTCTAGAGAAATATCAGTGTTTACTAATAGCATCAATAACACAAATTCATGAAAAAGAAGGTTTCGGCAAAGTGTTCTTTTCTACAATTTATTTTTTGAATTCAATACAAAAACTAAATTTAAATTCCAATCATCAAGTCCATGAATAAAAATTAAATGCAATTATGCAGTGAAATTTTCCCTACCTTGCGATCAATATTACGTTTTACACGTGCATGAATGCATCTAAGCAAAAATATATTTTCACAAGCTCTTCGTGAGCACCTAAAATGCATTAAACATGTTCCACACACTTAGCACACATACTGGGTCACTATAGACCCCTCATGTGAACAGCACGTGTTTAACTAGATAGAACACAACCTACATACCTACACACAGGCTTGCCTCAGCAAAGCACAGGGTTGCCTTGGCAAACCTCTCAGCTTGCCTCTACTTGTCACTAAATTTTGACCTTTTAAAATATTATATTCATGAATTTATTAATTCATTAAAGTTATAAGGCTCATTGTCCCCTTTCCAACGCATCAAGATTCGTGCCAATCGAAGTTCAGGTTCAAACGTTATGACCAATATACCGAATAGGGTGAAAGCACAGGGTTGCCCAAGGTTGTCAAGGCATGATGCAGGGTTGCCGTGGTAAGCCTATCAGCTGTGCACCTTACCGCGGCAAGCTTGTGGGGTTGCCGCGGCAAGCCTGACACATAAGCTTGTTGCGGGTGCCCCCTTTCCTTTCTCAGATTTCTTGGTATTTTTAATGTGCTGGGGCCTTTTATACTATATGCACTTTATATTTTATCTTATACGTCACACAGAGACCCCTTTTATATTTATTAAATCGGTATGAAAGTTTCGGGCTGCGATAACCGAAGCTTTCGACTCTGAAACCCTCATTCAATACTTTATCTCTGAGCTGTCGATCCGATCATATGGAATCAGCACCAATGAGCTAAATTTTATTTTAAACACTATTGAAATGGACCTAATTTATTATATGGTTTGTTTATGGTGTACCTTTTGGTGGACTCTTTGTTTACGACAACGCCGAAATGATGTCGGTGTCGAGTTCGTGAAGTAAGTGAAGAGCTAGGGTCGCAAGGAACACTCCGAGATCAAGCAGTCGTCTGCCACAATTCTTACGACCAAATTGTAGGGTTGCTTTGTGATTCACGGGGTTGAATCCAAGGGTTTGAGAAGAAAGAAGTGAGACGTGGGTTTGATAAGCTAGAAGAAAGGTTTCATCTACTATGAGATTTTTCTGATTTTACAGGGTCTGTTTGCTATAGGATTTAGACTTCTTCAAGGGTCGAAGCAGGAAGAAGGAAGGAGGTTGGTGTCAAATTTTGTAGTGGCTTTGCACTGTGTGTGCATGGGAGTCAAGAGTGACTCATGCAATCGTGGAGTCCTCTTGGCGAGATAACTCTTATAAGCTATTAAGAGAGGGGATTCCAAGTAATACCCACCTAAGCTTTCAGTGTATATGCATATAAGCCATAATAGGCTTAACTTTAATAATAAGCTAATACACTATTTATATGTATAAGCCATCTTAGATCTGCATCCAATGTATTTCTACTACACATAGTTCAATATATATATATATAGGCTTGGATTCCATGTAGTTCCTATATTAGGTTTTAGTGTATATGTATACAAGCCTTATAAGGCTTGATTTTAGTGTAAAGCCAATACACACACTCTCTCTCTCTCTATAAATATATATATATAGGATGTCAAAAATCATTCAGTGTATTATCTAATACCTGGCTTATGGTTCATGGAAGACACAATTTCAAGTGTATTTTTGATATACTAAATTTGAGTGTATGGAGGACCAGGTTTATTTTTAAAATAATATTGGGCCACTAAGGGTCCCTAAAACTCATGAAATTACTATCACTTAATCTATACTAGTTGTTCACGTCCCATGTTATACTTGCGCCCGTACTCAATATCGTGGGTTTTATAACATGGGGTGCCCAAATTCAGTGTGTAACCGGTACACCCAGCTCAGCGTACATGTATAGCATAGGGCCTCAACTATTGGTTTGAATTCCCGATCTGTATTACCTAATGAGTCTTGATTCTAGGTCTGCTGTCCATATTAACCCATATTGGGGTGCTATATGTGATCTCGACACCGTGTACGATCAATACACTGCTTTCAGTGTACTGGTCTAACTAATCCAGGGAACAAAATAGAAGGACCAGCTAAGGTCAGATGTCATTGGGGTGTTCAGATACCTAGACCTCTTTGTTACAGACCAAGGCATTGACCAATGGGGTGACTAATATTTCCATCTTTAATTATAACATTCTAAAAATTAAAGTGTAGGCCTTGTTAGGCTCACACACATAGTCGGGGTATTAGTGTTAGGCTATCTATGTCTATATGCATAAACTAGAATTGGCTTGGGTCATAGAGATTGAACTTGGCCCAATCTCGGGGCCCGAGTTTTCAAAGATCAGTTCGCATTAGAAATTGGTCTTAGGCTTGTGTTTGGGTGTTCTCGCTCAATTGAGATAAGTGGGTCAAAGGCCATGTCACTGGCGTGAATAGTTTGGCCAAGGTCAAATCGGTCAAAGCAGATTGCATCATTGTCGAAAGTCAACGATTCAATACTAGCGAAATTTGGGGTGTTACAGTCGAAGCACAATCGAGAGTAAAAGCCAGAAAAAGGAAGGAATCTTAATTTTCAATTTTGCTGAAGCGAAGTGAGAGCAAGGTGAACCACGAACGATCGAGTAGAAGATGAAGTGAATAAATAGAAAGAACACAAAATCGTACCCTCGATTTTGTACATTAAAGCTTCTGAGTACTGCTAAAGATCGCGTTGAACTCTAAAATAAGGAAGTCATGCACTCTACGGATCTGAGAAGATTGGCGAGATTCACTACTACTAAAAATCAGGAGAAGAAATCCCACATGCATCTAGTAATCAAAGCAACTAGGATTGGTATTAGGTAGTTTAGAATTTTTGGAATCTTAGTTTAAGGAATTTTACTTTATTTAGAGTCCTAATTTATTGTAACTGACCTCTTATGTTTCTATAAATAAGAGAGCTCGACACCCAGAGTAAGCACCAAAGGTCTCTCGGTTTCAATTAACAACTGAGATTGAGAAGCTGAAAGATCAACCTTAGGTTAGATTTAATTTCCAGTCTTTTTATTTTCTGTCTTTTATTTTCTACAAAATTAGAATAGTTTGTATCCAAGGATTTTCAATCTTTATTGATAAGTAAGAGAGAATTTCTGGAAGATCATTGTATCGACAATTTATTTTCATGCTATTTACTTTTCTACACGTAAATATTCGAGGACTGATAGATTTTAATTGACGATTAGAATCTGGAAGGCTGAGGATTAGCTTTATTTTTTTGCAAATTTATCTTTCACAAATTTATTTTCAACAATTTAGGACTTTCAGAGTATTTCAGGGTTTAATTGACTCCTAAGATCTGGAAGAGTTTTTTTTTATATAACCTAGGTGTCCAGGCCTCTTAGAGCACCCGCCTAATCCCAGGGGTACCTGTGCACCCAAAATTCAGCACATGCTGGTGGCCTCAAGGAGAGAGAGGGGATTTGAACTCAAGTCTCCTACTTTTGGAAGGAGGTACCTAGCCAGCTCGCCTAACCCCTTGAGGTTAAGATCTGCAAGATTTGAGAGATAGTGTAACGGTTTTTAAATTCATCGATAAATTTATTTTCTGCGTCTTAGTTTAAACAAAACAAACAATTTTTTATTCTTTAAAGACAAATAGAAGTTCTTTAGATAGCCAACTTCTTCGCAGGAATGATCCTATACTAGTGTTGCAATCACCGTTGTGCGCTTGTAATAGGTTAAGACAATATATTTTAAGAGTCACCAACTTGGACCCGAATTGAATGAATTATATTTATATTTTTGATCGATCGACCCTCATTTCCGACAGATTGATTCTAACCCAAATTTCTAAAATAATTATATAAATTCTAATTGATTGATTTCAAAACCAATCAATCGATTCTCATCCGAACAGACGATAATATTTACCTTATAAATTCACTTTAGCATAATCAAAACCTAATGCATATTAATCACTTGAATGTTTCAATCGATGGTTGTTATGTACTTAACCTTAAATTGTAATGTCTTTCAATTTGAGCATTTAATTATTATAATCTATATATATCAGTTTTATTACTTCAACTCGACCCCATCGATAACACGAAGAGTTAAAAATTCGATGCCCTCATGAAAATCAAACTCCGACCTTCACGTTATTGAAATCACACTAATAACTACCCTATTTTATATTTTTATTGAGGTGATATATAAATAAATATGTATAAACATGACAAAAATTGGATGTAAATCTTTTCTATACGTATGATTGTTCTATGCTTCCAACTTGATCATTGTATATGCGTTATGGACATATTAGATCATATGTACATGAGTATATGAGATCATACCTATGCAAGGGTGTGGTAATTCGCTGAGATGATATCGAAGCGAGAAATATATCGTATTCATATGCCTTACTACTCATGGTCGTATGGGACATTATAACGAGTAGGGTGAGTACGAATTCAGTATAGCCTCGTATAAGGTGGCATGTCCGATCACCCTTTCACCTCTAGTTTTAATATGATAGGATAAGATAAGAGTTAAGATATGAGATTTAGCCCTTAGGCCTTAGTTGTAGTGAGATTTCTTAACCACTACGTGAAACTCGAAATATAGGTGTCCATGTACTGATGTAACCCTTTATGGTAGTATGGAACCTCTATGGTAGAGAGGTCTCTTTACTATCACACAAAGTACATCCAAGTTACTACAGAACTCTTTCCTTGCAGAGCGTGATTTAGTGAAGTTATCCCACTATAGCTCATCTTAGAATTAAGTTGTAAGAGTATGTTAAGATATGAGTATGTATGATAAGATAAGTTACAAGTACGATAATAAGACACCACAGTGTAGGGCAACAACGTCTTTAGTCAAGACGAGTTTTTGGGAAAAAGTATGATATGATGAACATTTGTCGGCTGCCCCTGTGACTGGATGGGGTGTATGTTATGAGTATAATATGGAGGACATTATAATATTGTGGTAAGCTACTATAATGACCCTCGCATGGTAGGCTCCAGCAATAGCTCTGGCACCGGTTGTATACACTCATGCGATATATAGACATATGTGAGAGACATATTGAGTGTGTACATCATGGTCCACCATTTATGTTATGATATGAGCTCTACGATATGCACATGATTTTTCATTCTCTCTTTCTGATTCCATTAATACTATTATTATCACTCATGTGATCCACCCATAATGCACCTGAGTAGTATGAGATGGATTGGTAATGTATCCACTGAATTTACATGACTGAGTAAACACATCCCACAAAACTCTAATAGTTGTAGGTGATTATATCGACGAAGTGGACGTTGGCTATTCTAATCCTTTTGGTGTTGATCACGTAGACCTCGTGAATGCTGAGTACCAGGTCTTAGGGTATTTTAGATGCTTGCTGCTAACTTTATTTAAAAGTAGTGATAAGAATGTGTTAATAAAATTAATTCAAAGGTGGATTGAAAAATACAAAATAGCAAGTCTAAAAATACACACAGACCTGTAAGATATTAGGCCTGTTACATAAGTTTTAATAAGTAAGAGTTTGTCCCATAGAGAGTATTGATCTAAAACCTCAAGGGTCGTATAGTAGTCTCTAGATCTAGCTATAGATCTGACAGCTCTAAAGAGAGGGGTGTTTAAGTGTCACTAAGCTATATTAAATATATAAATACAGAAATAAAACTACAGCTAAAGAAAGGAATAAAAAGGGATGTGGTGATGGTGTGTACCAAAATAAAATATACAAATGGGTGAGAAGTAAGCAGGTTAAGTTCAGAGTTAGAGCAATAATGTAACTCAGATTTAGTCTGTCTCTGCAGTGCTCCTTGCTGAGACGCTATCAAAAGCCTCAACAAGGTAGAAATATCTAGTTTAATCCATGCCATTTGGGGTGCTCTTAAGGCTATAGGCTGCCCACTCAAATGGTCACAGCCTATCCTATAGAGTCTATCAAATCCCATTAGTTAAACCAGAAATTGCCAAAATAATCCATAGGAGTGGAATGATCATTTCCCTAACCACTGGACCAGATCAAGCCATGAATACTATTACAGCACTATGTAATGTAAGTGCTACAAGCTCCCCAGATTTGCGCACAGATCTGGTTGACATCCATAGATATTCCAACCCATAAGATCCTAAGTACTTTGCTAAGGCCAACGACTCACTAGTGCCCATAAAAAGGACCATGCAATAGGTTGAATAGGGCTTTAGATTTAGCTGATTATTGCTACAAATGGCCTGCAATGACTCAGCCTCAAGTTGTAATTACTATAAAGAGATCAGATCTAACATTTGATGTCGGATAGGTAAAATAGAGGGGAGTCAGTTCTTATACAAACCTCCTCACAAGGCTCTAGAAGCTCATGTGCAGGGGAAAAGAATCCTTCTCAAACATATGACTGGACACAACCTTAGGGCTATAGTCTATCCACTACAATGGTCACAGGAAATCCCATTGGTCTGTCCATACCACAGAGGCGCACAATACCTGACTTTGGACAAAATTTACACCCTCACACCTTTGTATCCCATCTTGATCAAAATCCTTTTGCGTAGCCTTACAAGCTGTTCTGACAGAAAAGAAAAACATTACTAACCTGTCCTATTGCATACCCTTGCATGAGAAGAAAGCATCGACAACACCCATCCCATTGCAATAACGTGTACATGAGATATCACCTCAATATCTAGTCCCATAATGATAAATCAATCATACCCTCATGTCCCATCGCGAGAAGCCGAAAGCAAATCTCCCGAGAACGCGAGCACTCCACCGCTAACTATGCTCAGTCGACATCCTATCACGAACATCACTACATGAAAAAGAACAAAAAGGCTTAGACAGCGCATGCCATGCCATATGACGGAAGAGGGAAAGCTTGACCGAGCCCCATCGCTAAGGCAAAGAGCTCTCTCTCCCCCGAATTGATTCCCACATCCCACCAGAACTCACCTAGCACGCAACCAAAGAAAGGGGAGAATCCCAAAGTCCCATCACGACATCAACTCTCCCAAGACATCACACCGGTGACTGCCAACCCCTCCTACAGTGGACACAAAGAAAAGGAAGAGAGGAAATCTCCAAGTCCCATCACGGTACTGCCCCCAACAACCCACCAGTCCCATCGCGGACCACACAAGCAGCACGCCATCCAAGTAAATATCACCCCCAGGTAAGTACTACCCACTTTTTACTTTTACTTGATATTCCTCATAAATATATATATATATATATAATTAGCTATGATTAAGTCAATGTGTTTTCAAAAGCCGTCTCTCTCGACTCACGAATCACTATAGTCCTCCCATAAGAGACAATCATCAGTACTCGCCGAGAAGGTTAAACGGAGTATCCAGCATGGCAAGTGTCGTCTTGACAACCACAATAACGGTCTGGTCGACAAATCTCGTATCGGTGGATCTGCTCAGTGACGTCTCGGAAGCCACGTTTTTTGCCGTTTTACCATCGAATTAAAACTCCTGAATTTTCAAAATCCCCTTACTTAAAAAAAATAAGAAAGGGAGAAAAAAAGAAGAACAAAGCAACAAGGTAAATAGACCCAACTCACCTTTCTTTAAATACCAAAATTTTTTTTGATTAAGCACCCCATCACCCGTGCACAATAAATTACACTTAAACCTGACCTTTAACTCCTAAAACTCCTGAACTCACAATCAAGTGTATATCCCACTGCGCAGAATTGGATCAAGCGCATACTCCACTGCGCAGAATCATTTGTTCAGACACATTAGGACTAGAATTCCCAACTTACAGGAAAGCCCCAGAACTCGTAATCAAGCGCATATCCCAATGCGTAGAATTTGATCAAATGCACACACCACTGCACAGAATCATTTGTTCAGACACATTAGGGTACAAATTCCCAACTTAGAGGCCGACTCTAGATGAATCAAGCGCACGCGCCACTATGCAAAATTCAAATGACCACACCTCACAAGACCTCCAACTAATCTCACCCAAACTGGCCATTCCCCTAAGAAATTGAACATTGAGTATATTTAATCTAAAAATTTATAAACACTTATTGGAAAAGGAAAGATTGACGTGCATTGGTGTGAGCAATGACACGCCCGGTCTGACATGACTTGGAAAAGCCTTCGATATTACATGATACTTCATTTTACTATTATCGATCCCTGGACCTTGTTTTGGACATTTGACTGACACCCCGATACCTCAATTACGTAAAATCCCTTTGTTAGCCTGTGCCATGCGGCGAGATGCGCCATGCACTCAAAGACTCGAAATGTGCCCTTTGACAGCTACCATATGCCCTTCAAATGCTCCATTTTAGCTTGCGCTAATAGATAAGAAAGCCAAGCATGTCATGTCAACATCACCAATTCACATTTGTGGTTTCTCAAGAGAAACGAGAAGAAACCTCGAATGAGGGGTGTCTACTTCTTCGACACGTTCTTACTTCGCAAGAGCGCGCCGAAGAGGGGCATCTATAGACACCCCCATTTTACTCTCTCAGAATATTCAAATTTATTCGGTCAACCTTTGACCTCATTACTTTGATATGGGACCATGCATTAAAACAATAGTACATGACTGAACACAGGCTGAAACAATAGCTCTGTGGTTCAGATCCCAACGTAGGGAGACTAAATACTGATAACTAAAGTTTATAGTCAAAATGCAGGCTGAAACAATAGTCTAGCATTTCAGACCCGACCCGGACCCGGACAACCCTGAATTAGGCGCCTAAAACCACATGCATAATTCGATTGCACGCTAAACCACAAACACGTAATTAGTCCTTTCTCAGGCAAGACTTCCCTTCCTGAGACCATCTCGAGACTCGATCACGCACCTGAAACCAGACGTGCGATCGGATTGAGCGTCACACCACCAGCGCGTAATTGGCCTACGCCTGACCTAGTCTTACCGTCCTGGACTCCTAAGTTTCCTCGATTAAACACTTCGACATTGGCATTTAATTTGATTATTCACCCCAAAATGGGCGCGCAATTAGTTCTAGCACTATTAGGACTAGGAAACTCGCTGAGCAAGTCAACCGGTCACTCACTGAGTCGGTGACGGACTCAAAGCGATTAAGCGCCGAGATACCGGCGCACAATTCGATTAAACGTCTGAAATAGGGCGTTTAATTAGAAAAAACCCATAAAAGCTTTTTTTAATTTCGACCTAAAAAAAAAAGAGGAGAGGACGAAGAGGCTGAGAATTTTTGAGAGAGAACGATTTTTTTTGGGATTCCGAAACCATAGAATTCCAAGGACAAAACCATAGAGCAACCTAGTCATGATTCCTAGATTCAAGCTTCGAATCTTCGAGGTTTCTCTCCGCAGCCCCGGTCCTAGGTAAAAGTTTTTTTTAGTTTTAGACTTAGGATATTTCTATTAGTTTTAATTATAGATTTTAATTTTCAGTACGAGACCGTAGCACCTTTTTTTTAGACCACAAACTTTTTATATTTGGTTCTAGTTCTCTGAATTCAAAACTAGACCTTAATCCGACGGTCTAATTCACTGACCCTAGGCTTTAATTTAGTTCTAAAATCTTAACCTCTAGTCCTATCATTGATTTCTGGTTCTAGTCCTTAGACTTTAGAACCAGTCCTTAATCATACGATCTGATTTTCTGATTCCATACCCGAATTCAGTCTTAGAAGTTTAAATTTAAATTTAAATTTCTTACTTTATTACCTCTAAAAAATCTTAAATATTAATTTCAGTTTCTATAATTCTAGTTTCTTAATTTAATTCATAATTGTTACTCCGAAATTAATTCCAAAAATCCCAAAATACTATTTTACAGTTTGAAATCTAATTTATATTTAATCTCAGCCATCCAATTTACCCAAGAAAGCTTATGGAGGGTACTCGGGAACGATGCCAATCCTCCTTAGCATAGCGGGCCAAAAACCCCTTTTTTGTAGAATTATTTAGTTACCTTACTTAGGGTTATAATATCAATTCAATAATTTTCTTCTTAAAATTTTAGTATAGTCAATGTACATGCTTTATTTTAGTTAAATACTTAGAATAATTTCTTTGATTAGAGTTCCGATAAAATTAGTTCCTTTATTTTAATTAGATAATTCTAGCATAGTTAATTCCTAGCTTTATTAGACCTCAATATCATTAATCAATCCTTTTATTTCAATTAGAATATTAGTATAATTAATTCATTGCTTAAATCGTAATTCCAATCGAATCAGTCCTTATATTTTAATTAGAATTTAGTATAGTTAATTCATTATTTTAATTAGAATTTAGTATAGTCAGTCCTTTTATTTTAATTAGAATTTAGTATGATTAATTCATTGTTTTGGTTAGAATTTAGTATAGTTAATCCATTGCTTTAATCATAATTTTAACACCATTAGTTTATTTTATTTAATTAGAATTTTAATAAAATTAGTATATTTGCTTTAATTAGAGTTTTATTAAAATCAGTTTTCTGTTTCAATTAGAATTCAGGTAGGACTATTATATTTGCTTTAATTAGAATAACGATACAACTAGCATACTTGTTTTACTTTGAATTTTAATATAATTAGCATGCTTGATTTAATTAAAGTTTCATTAAAACTAATACACATGCATTCCTTGTACAATTAGGAGACCGATGTTAGTCCAACTTTTAGTAGTATTAGAACTCTATATTAATTAGAATTCTAGTAGTGCTAGGAAACTAAAATTAATTAGTCTCTTGATAGAATTAGAATACTAAAATAAACAAACTATAATAAATTTTCATATAACTAAACTCACAACAGAACTAGAAAATCTAAATTGATCAGAACTATAACAATAACGGGAAGGGAAGAAAAATTAAACTATCTAAATTATAAGAAAAGACATAGTTGCTGACATTCGCAGGCAGACGATTCAGTAGAGAAGTAACTTACACCTGCTCTCAAGCGTGATCATTGATGTGTTGCAGCGATGTTAAATATCTACAGCTGGCGATCCCAAACAACTAGAAACCTTCCTAGAAAACCCTTTTATTTTACCTCCACTATTTTAAGCGCCACATCGCTAGAGTCCACTTGGATAGAATTGGAAGCCATTGATTCAATTGGGACCGAGAGGAATCCAGAAAAAGTGTGCACCAACAGATATGTGACGTACTTCAAGCTCTTTATTGACTACTTTTGCTCGAATAAAATGGTAATCCACTTCAATATGTTTGGTGCAGGCATGGAAGGCTGGATTTGAGGCTAATGAAATTATTGAGATATTATGACACCATAAGAGAGGTCGTATTCGGATAGGAACTCGTAAATCATTAACAAGAAATTTGAGCCAAGTGATTTCTACGGTTGTGTGAGCAAGAGCTCGATACTCTACCTCAGTTGAAGAACGTACTACGATAGGTTACTTTTTTACACAACACGTGATTAGATTTGTCCCTAAGAAAAGACAAAAACCACTTGTTGAACGTCAATCGTTATGATCCCCAACCCAGTCCACATCAGCATAGGTTGTAACATTGAGTGGCCTAGATTCAAACTGAAAACCATTGTTAATTGATCCTTTAATAAATCGTAAGATGGGCTTTATAGCAGCAAAGTGTGCATTTGTCACGCCCTCGCGCCCCTCTTTTCTCTCCAAGTGGCGACGTAGGTGCTCGAACGCACCTCATATTCATATTCAAGTATTTCGAGTTCTTAAGTCATTTTCCCTTCATGTAAATTACCACATTTCTTTTATCGAATCAGGGAATACTTAAACTACGGAAACAATTATTTTTCATTTCTCAAAGTATGCGTGAAAACTTGAGTTAAACACTATCGGTTTAACCTCCCAATTTCGTTTACTTGACAAGTAGATTTAGGGATTCGACTGGATTGCAATAGATTTCAAATTGATAAAGCAATGAAATGAAGACAACTTTAAAACACTTTTCCATCAATATAAACCTTTAAAAAGTCACACTGTTTAAAACAAGCCCAATTACATCACGATAATCTTTAATTGAAAAGTAATGGACTTAGGGCCAAACTAAGAAAGAAAGAAAGATCCTTTCAAAACTACATGTATGTACTGGTAGCTCTATTAGCCAAAAGGAGCTTCAAAACTATCAGCTCGCGGTTGCTCATGGATCCTTCTATATCCAGCTTCCTCAATCCTGGCTAGGTGGCTACTGACTGTGATTGGCCTCTGGAATTTTTGGGACATGAAACGATCGTAAGCAATGAAGCTCAATAAAATCTTAGCATTGTCTTAGAATTCTAGTACGTATAGCATATAGATATCCCATAGGTGCATGTGCAAGTGGGGCTTCCAGCAGTTATGACAATATAACTAAGTACAACTTAAGAAAATCAGACTAATATTTATTCGTGATTCTAAATACAACTATACTAAACATATTTAAGTTAATTTAGAGTAGACATTCATGAAGAATAGCAATTTGTAACTAAACAAGAAATAAGGAAATCACTTCGAAAGTTTGGAAATATTAACCTACAAGGTACTACTACATCATCAAAAGTAACTTTAACCAATGAAATTTCTACCTATTTCTAATAGTGAGGAGGTAATTACCGGTTATTGTGATTTACATGTGACATTCTCTTTACAATTATCTCTTGATTATTAGTATCTTTTAATTAGTCGGTGTTGATACTAGAACACCACCCATGAGCCAAGATTCAATATTCAAGATATCAATGTCAGCATGAACAAAGGTCGGCACTCTCCGCCATTTAGCCATTTGTGGCAAGGATCAATGACCCTATTGGTCTAACCAGACCCTATCCTCAACTAACATTTCAAGAACCTTTTCAAGTACAAGGTGCTCATACGAGCCTGTCAGCAAGAACAATGATCAGCTATGTGAGGCTTTCAAGTTCAAGATAGTATCTCTTTCCACTTTCAAGATTTTCAAATTCGTTGTTAAGTATTTAATGTTCAAGCTTCATTAAATTCAAAATTTTAATATTTCCAGCTTTAAGTATATTTCGTTTAGAAGTTTGAGTTCAAGTTCCCATTCCGGGTTCAAGATTCAAGTATTCAAGTTTGACATCAATTTCAAGTACATCTTCATGTTTAATTTCAATTTCTAGTTTCCAATATTGGTTCAATATCAATTTCGTTCAAGCAAGATTTCTCATTCAAGAGAAAGTTCTAGTTTAAATACTGGTCCATGACCAGGTTCAAATTTCAATTCAAATTTGCTATTAATTACGAGTTCAAATACGAGTTCAAATACAAGTTCAAATAAAAGTTTCAAAATCAAGTTCAAGTTCAAATATAGGTTCAAGATTGAGTTCAAGTCCTGATCGGACTCAAAAAGTATAAAAATTATCCCCAAATCCCGGCTTTGTTAGACCTCAATTAACCACTAATGAATGTTTTTAGTTCGTGTTGTGTTGCAACAGGTGCAGAAGCTGATTAAATGTAAAAAGTGCTAAAAGAGAAAAGTTAAGAAGAAACCCCCAAAAAGGCAAGGATCCGAGGAGATGCAACTGGAAGGAACGTTTCAAAAGGTCTAATGGACTGGTCGAAAATGCAATTTCTACCGGTTTAAATAGAGGCGTGAGAGATTTCTCGGTGAAGAAAAGCGGCTGGACGGTCGAAGTGCTCAAATGAGCTTCAGGAATGCAAAGTAAGACTGGTTAGGACTTAGCCTACCTGTTGAAAGTGGAACAACATAATGTAGATATGATCAGAGAATTAATCGATCGGTCAGGATGGCGAGTCGACCGGTCTAGAAAATAAGTGAAGCTGAAGCCACAGGATCATCTCCTACCTGAAGAAGGAAAGTAAACTCGACCGGTCGGTTCTCCAAACCTGACCGGTCCAAATGGTATTTCTAAGCGAAAAATAAGGTCTACAGCTATGGATATCTACGAACGCTGAGATCTTCTCCAGGAATCTCTTCAACAAAGCTAGACAACTCTAAATCGCGTGGATTACTTTCCGGATTCATCACCTTGGAGGCTGTTTAGGATCTAGCGCTTACTTGTTGAATATCTATTCTAGAGCCTTGTAAATCTACAAATAAGGACCCTAGGGTTTAGTTTTAGGGGACTCACACGTTGAAACTTTTCTAAAGAGCTCTGACGTGAGTTTTCGTAGATTAGGTTAGGAATAGTCTGGAATGGACAGAGATTGATTGTGATCATCGATTAGAGCCTCCTTTAGCAATGAAGAAAGACTCTGAGTCAATGTGTGTGTAAAGCTTCGGCCAGGGATCTCTTGTATATTTTAGATGAGTATTCAATAAAGTTAATTTCTTTTTTCTATTTTAATCTCCCACATGATAAGATTGCATACTTGAGTTTCCGAGAGTCATTGAGAATGAGCAATTGTAAAAGTTTAGTTCTATTTACTCTACTCCTATTAGCCTGATAGGGCTTAGGAACTAGATTGATAGGTTATTCACCGACGGGCTACGACCTTGTAGGCTAGTCTTAGTTGGTTGCGTGCAATGATGCGTAACAATTAGATTTATATAACTTGCGATTAGATCTTTCAAAGTCATAAATGATGCAACTGAGCTTGTAGCCAGGAGCTGGGGTGCCAGGGATTTATTATAGAAAACTAATAGGTTTCATTGATTTACTGATCTAAGATCCAAGAGAGATTATTGACGACCTTCTCTTTTCCTATTTCCAGCTAATTAGGTTCTTTTATTTATTTCTAATTTAGGAATCTAATGGTACAAAATAGTTTGTAAAATAGAAAGTAAAGAAGAGATAAACGACAAATCCCTGTGGTTCGACACCCTTGTACTTGCCCTAGTACATTCGGACTTGTGCAATTGCAAGGTCATATTTTAAGACGATCATGTATTTGGCACAATTGCCGTGGATTTCAGGTTTATTTCTTATTTGATCTCTATTTTGCAATTTTTTTGTATCATTATACTAACTATAGTTTGTTTTTTTTTGGAAATCAAAGGCATAAATGCACCGAAAGTTTCTTACGGGATGCTGCGAGAGTCTCAGGTACGTGTTTTCGGTTTTCAATAGTTATTGTTATTTTTAGTTGTTTTTTTGGTCAAGGTCTGGTTTTGGCTCTTCTGTTTCTTTTTGCAGCCAAACCTTACTTGAGAGAATGAGCTGGCATACTCACGCCAGCTCGTGTTCATCTCACAATGTCGGAGTGTTGAACGTTCTAGTCACCTACTCTGTTTTTCAATAAAATCTAGTATGGTGGGATGCAACGGTAGACTTGAACGATCTGTCGCGACGATGCGCTCGTTTAATAAATAACTAGAGTCGACGCCCAGAGCTTTTGATGTCCTGGGAAAACTCAAATCAATATTAAATGCAACGAAGTACCGAATATGACTCTGATTTACCGATTCACACCAAAGGCTCTTGGGTAGGGGATTCGGTTATCGATCGGGAAGGTGTTAGGCATCCAATCAACCCGCTCAAACGTTGTCTTTACTTATGGCCAAAATAGAAGGAAAAACTAAATGAAAAGAAAAAACAATTCCTCTTGCCCAAAGGCACTTTGGTCCTATTTGTGTCCCTCCACAATTACGGAGATTTTGATGGCGTAACGGTACAACTTCAAGGACAAGGGAAAAGCTAAGAAGATAGAGGAGTAGAGGGGAGAGCCGGAGCTCTCAGGCCCTTATAGCACAACTGTGGACCTTTGCGTAGGTGCACTTAGAGAGCTCCCGATAGCTTGAGTAGATGGAATGGGGGGTTCTAACCTATAAGGTTTGATGGCTAAGAGATTGGAGAAGAGGGCTAAGGGGTGGCTCTCAACTAAACTAAGAGCTTTTTGATGGAAGATGGGGTTTAAAGGGAGCTTTGAAGTTCTAGAATTTGTATGGGATTGATGCACCAAAGGGGGGAAAGGTCCCTCTTAATATTTCTCTCTTTTGGAATTTTTTTCAAGCCATTTGCAAGGGGGGGTGCCTCTCTATTTATAGAAAAAGAGAGGGTGATTAGTGAAGGTTTAGGTCACTAATTGAGTTAGAAATTAGGTAATGGGCAATCTAAGGTTTTTGGTATTTTCTAGAGCTAGGAGAAGAGGGATTTGGGTTTAATGGAGGATGATAGGGTGGTAACTTGAATGGCAAAAGGGTGATAACTTAAGCTAATAGGGTCAGTAGGGTCTTAAAGAAACACATCCCAGACTTTGGGATGGTCCACAAGTCAAACCCCCAATATCAATTTTAGCCATTTTTTGAAAGAAAATCAGGCCCAAACTGTTGAAAGTTGAAGACCCATAGGGGCCCTGCCCGATTTTGCAATTTCCTGCACAAATCCGCGATCTTCATTTCGTAATAACTGTTGATGTACAACTCTGAATTAGGCGATTCTTAGCTCGTTGGAAAGCTGGGAACCTCTAATTTCCAATGATATAGGCCTCAGGTTGGGAAAATGTCTATAAAAACTTTGGAACTCCTCTTTTTATTAGTTGTTTTGGTTAGTTCGAAATTGGCTCTATGGGTCTGATTTGTAATTTCCTACACAAATCCGATTTGCCATAACTTTTGATGTGTAATTCCAAATTAGGCGGTTCTTAGCTTGTTGGAAAGCTGGAAACCTCTAGTTTAAATGATATAGGTCTTAGGTTGGGCAACTATCTGTATAAACTTTGGCACTCCTCTTTTCATCAGCTGCTTGGGAGGGTTCGTAACTAGTCCGAAAAAGGTTCTAAGGATTAGGGTTGATTCCTAAGGGTTCGAGAAAGTTTTAGGATGATTCTTAAGGATTTGAAAAATTCTTTCAGAATCTCAGGGGAGACGTCCTACTCAAAGTATGTGTCAATCGGGCCTTGGCCCAAATTTAAGTGTACAGATGCCCATCTTTGATATTCGATCAGTGATGATCGTATGCCAAAAAAAGAGACATCCGAAGAGGCTCGAGGCAGGCTAACGGGTCTGCTGTATTCCAAGAGAAACTCAAACATCAAAAAGTAATTTAAAAAGAAAAATAACTAAATAGAGAGTGACGTAAGGCCCAACATTAGGGAAATGTGTGTCACTCGAGAGTAGCGAAAGCCCCAACCTTTAGGGAAAACGTCAATTCCTAAAGGCTATCAGTCCCCCCAAGCGCATAGAAACATTATTGGGCATAAACGTGATGAAATAATTGAAGATGCACGATGTTTGAGATTAACTTTGAACAAGACTGCCCCGCAAGCGGGAGGGTTATCAACCAATACTTAAAGATTAGCGTAAAGCATTGACGCAAAGATCCAACGGTTTTTGTCCAATCCCATGAGGCATTGATTGCCCCATTTGATCAGCCACGGGTGCCCCTACGTGAGGTAGGGTCGAGATTTTTTAGCGAACTTATCAATCTCGAGGTTAATTTAGTACAACTACCTGAGCGGAACAAATATTCATGTCACACCATTTTTTAGGAGTGTGTGTCATTTTTGATAGTGTGCCTTGAATCAACATGACCTAGAGTACCCAACTTCAAATAATATTGAACAGATCCGGCCAAAATGGGTGTCTACCGAAGGAGGTACTCAATCCTGGTCTCCGTCAATGATGATCTTACTAAGGAATAATTATGCAAAAGCATGCACACATCAGTGGCAAGAAAAACAAAGGGGAATGGAAGTTCTGACCCAGAACCCATCCGGGGACCAATTACAGGAACATCGACCATCCAACTGATACCCAGACACATGGCATACACTTTACAAGGATATCGTGCAAATGCAGGTTTCATAGCCTACACCCTAGAATGAGCCCTTTTGAATGCATATTTGAACATAGTTGTTCATTAGGTAATTTCCTTTTTGACAGGTTGGTTTCAACCAATGATTGACCTTTTTCTGAAGGAATTCAAAGTTTAGGACACTTAAGTCACATTAAACCAAAAACGGAGCGCTCAGCTCGAAGATTTAACAACGGAATCAACCTAATCGAAACATTGACCGCTTGATCGGGATTGACACCATTGCTCCTACTTTAAAGTAGGATCTAAAAGATCCAAGGTGAACCTTAGACATAGGACATTAATTTAGCACAGTTGCGTTGCTGGTAAAATATTGATATTTTACCGCATTCGAGCACGCATGTGTGTAGTTGTACGTGAAAAAGTATAATAAAAACACAACTATCTCTTTTCTTTTTCACATGATTTCTTTTTCCATTTTTTTTTAATAGACCTACGTGAATTGTGAGATGCTTCCTTTGATCTGTCCATTTCCGAGAGGTTGCCTGCCTCGAGACTTTGGACCATTTGATATTCCTGCACATTCCCAAGAAAATGTCAGTCCCTTTTTTATTTATATAGGTAACAATATGCATCTTAATTAATAGAAGGAGAAGCAAACCTTTACATACGCATTTTCAATTTTCAAGATTTATATATTTTTTAGAATTTTTTTTTTAGAGATTTTTTGTTCCTTTCTTAATTTTGAGATGCAAGTACGAAGCTGTTAATATGTACATGAAAGAGGTATATATTTTTTGGATGTTTCAGATTTCCTTTTTTTTCTTTCTTTTCATCTATTTTTTTGTTTGATGCCTTAACAATAAGGCGAAGTAACAGGTCCCATTTTGAGCATAGCCGAACCCATTCATGTGGTAGGACCTGAGTAGGGTCTAAAAATTTTTAAGGTCGAAACGTCCATCCCTTTGGATTGAATCAACCTTTTACCCTTACCTCATGTCATATGTTTGATGGTGAAGTCTGAAGATATACCTAATCAGGACTTGATTTAAGCTAACATGGGCGGCCCATTTGACGACCAGATAATTCGAAATTATAACCAAGGGAGTAATCGATGACTTTCTCTTTTTCTTTTTCAACCATTTTTACTCACAACGCCCAAACTTGCCTTTTCAGGTTTTTACCTGGTCTGCACAAGTTCACTATTTTTACCCGTGGTGCCCTTTCGAGTTTTCACCACATCCTTTTTGCTTTGGGCTTATATATTTTTATTTTTCTTTTCTTTTATTTTATCAAAGGCCACGACATGGACGTCGATTCTGTCATAGTCGGCTAGATGAAATTTTTTTGTCGTCTCACAGCTTGGCTGCTTGTAGACCTTAAAGAGGGCTTTTTCTCGGAATGTATCATGGCCATGAGATAGGTTAAAAATTTTGAAGGTATTCTAGATTTTAAAAGCTTTTCTTGATTGGGTTCCAGCTACCATAATACACTTCTTCCTTCGGGGATTTTGATTGTACATGCTCCATTTTTCTCTCTTGTTTTTGTTCTTTTTCAGACATCTTTTTTTTGGGTTTTTACTATTCTAATTTTTTGGGATTTGATGGTAACTCTTTTTCTACTTTTTTGTTTGGTATATAGACTTTTTCCTTTTTCTTTTCTGGGGAGGGGTTTATGAAAGAAAGGCCAGTGGCTCAACAGGTGTAGCAAAGGGTATGATCATTCAGGGACACTTTTTGGCTACTTGGCTTTGAAATGATAGCCTCTTTCTTAAAGTATCCTTAAGCAGTCACGTATCCATTTTTATCAATACTTACCTTGCTGTGAGAGACTAAGAGTAGAATCAACATACATATCCGGCGTTGATTGGCTCAGGAAAGTAATCTCCATCCATGGTGGCGAAGCAGAGTGCGTATCCAGAGAGTACTTCTCTGATGAAGAAGAGCCCTTCCCAGTTGGGCTTGAATTTCCCTTTTGGATCAGCGTGGAGAGAGGGGAAGATTTTCTTGAGTATAGTGTCACCCACCTTTAAATCTCGGATGTGAATTCGCGTGTTGTAAGCGCGTGCGATCCTTATTTGATAGACTTAGGTATGACACAAAGCTAGGAGCCTTTTCTCATCTAGCAGGTTCAGTTGGTCAAAATGGGACCTCTCTTTTTCAGCTTCTGGTAGACCAGATTTGATGAGGATATGGAGTGAAGGCACTTCAACTTCGACTGGCAGGACAACCTCAATTCCATACATAAGGGAGAATAGTGTTGCCCCTGTAGCGGTACGAATAGATGTTCGGTAGGCCCATAGTGCAAATGGTAACATTTTGCTCCAGTCGCGGTATGTGAAGACCATCTTCTCAAGGATGCAGATGATTGTCTTGTTAGCAGCTTCTATGACACTGTTGGTTTACAATCGATATGGTAACGAGCGGTGATGTTTGATCTTATACTGCTCGCATAAGGCTTTGATACGCTTGTTCTTGAAGTTGGTGCCGTTATCCATGATGATGTCCTTGGGTACGTCGAATCGACACACAATATTATTCTTGATAAATTTTTTGACATGATTGGCCATGATGTTTGTGTAAGATGCCGCTTTTACCCATTTAGTGAAGTATTTAATGGTGACGAGGATGAACTGATGCCCATTTGATGCTTTCAGATTGACTTTTTCGACGACATCGAGACCCCAGATTGCAAATGGCCAGGGAGTGGTCCTGCTGTGTAGATCTATAGCAGGAGTATGTATCAGACTGGAGTGTTCTTGCCATTTGTAGCACTTTTAAACATGCTTATAACAGTCAGCCTCCATGGTGGTCCAGAAATACCCTTGCCATAGGATCTTCTTGGCGAGCATGTGCCCATTGATGTGGGCCTCACATACTCTTTCTGAATTTCTTTCATGATGTTGGTTGCCTCGCCCTCAGTTAGACATCTGAGCAGGATATTATTATATGATTGCTTGTAGAGGCACTCACCATAGATGAGGTAATTGGCTGCTAAACGTTGGATGGTCTGCCTGTCCGTCTTGGACATACCTTCAGGGAAAGTTCAAGTTTCAAGAAAATTCTTGATAACTGAGAACCATGGCAGCTCATCATCTAACCTTGGGGGTTCCTCAATATGGAGGCAGAAGACAGGTTCATTTCTTTGCTCAATCATGATCGGCTTCATCTCGACGCCATAGGGGATTTCTACCATTGATGCCAACATTGCTAGCACGTCGGCAAAGTGATTTCTTGCTCATGGGACATAGGAGAAAGTTGCATCATCGAAGCATGCTATCAGATCTTCGAGGTGCTCATAGTAAGGGATCAACTTCTCATCATTTGTCTTTCAGTCTTTATTTGTCTGGCATATGATCAACTGTGAGTCGCCAAATACCCTATGATGAGTTACATTCAGGTCTAGAGCCACTTGTAGGATAGCACCAACTCCATGGCCCTCAGCATTCACTGCCCCATCGATATGCATCACCCAGGATTCCTCCGTCTCAACTGTATCATCATCTATCATAAACAAGATGTCTTCATCTGGGAATTCGATTCTCAAAGGCTCATAGTCAGGTAAGGGATAGTCGATAAGATGATCAGCGAGCGCCTGGACCTTGATTGACTTCTGAGTTACATATGTGATGTCGAACTACGATAGAAGGAGCTATCAGCGTGCAGTTCGGCCAATGAGGATCAGCTTTTCTAATAAGTACTTTAATGGGTCCATTCACGGTAGGAGTAGAATGGTTTAAGATAGCAAGTAGTGGCAGAGCTTCTGTGTATCCCATACGAGAGCCAGACAGCTTTCTCTAAATGAGAATAGCACATCTCCTAGTCAGTGAACTTCTTGCTGAGATAGTAGATAGTCTGTTCCTTTCTTCTTATTTCATCGTGCTGCTCTGGGATACATCCCATCAAAACTTTCGTTGTAGAGAGATACATTAAGAGTGGTCTTCCTGATTCGGGTGGTACTAACACCGATGAGTTGAGAAGGTAGCTTTTGATTTTATCGAATGCTACATGACAGTCCTCGTTCCATTCAATGGGTGAATCTTTTCTTAGTAGTTTGAAGATCGGTGTATAGATGGGAGTCAGCTGTGTAATGAATCGACTGATGTACTGTATCTTACCCAAGAACCCTCTAACCTCTTTTTTGGTAGACGACGATGGAATTTCAACGATAGCTTTTACTTTTATCAGGTCCACCTCTATGCCTCTCCTGCTGACAAAGAAGCCTAGTAATTTTCCTGACATGGCGCCGAATGCGTAGGTCTAAGGGTTCAGACGCAACCTATATTTTCTCAGCCTTTTAAACAACTTTTGGAAGTTTATCAAATGGTCACTTCTCTCAATTTATATGCTTTAATAGAAAAGCCCGAAAGGCATGACTCGATAGCTGAAAGTTCCCCAGGGAGTGATGAATGTTGTCTCCTCTCGACCTACTTCTGCCATCTTGATCTGATTGTATCCAAAGAATCCATCCATAAATGAGAGCATCCCTTGCCTAGCAGTGTTATCGACCAAGATGTCGATGTGTGGCAATGAAAAGTCATCTTTTGGGCTTGCCTTGTTCAAAATTTTGAGGTTGATGCACATGCGAACCTTTCCATCTTTCTTTGGTATGGGGACGATATTGGCCAGCCACTGAGGGTACTTAGAGACCATCCTCATCGTACTGCTTGATGACTTCATCCTTTACTTTCAACATCCACTTTGGCCTGAGGCGTCTCAACTTCTGCTTGATCAGCTTAACATCTGCATAAAGTGACAACTCATGCTCGACCAAATTGATATCCAACCCAGGCATGTCCTAGTATGACCATGCGAAGACATCTTGATATGGCCGAAGGAAATCAATCATGCTCTTTCTTTCCTCAAGAGACAGCGACGTTCCGATCTTGGTGATTCTAGGAATCTCCTCGGTCCCTAGATTGACGTCCTTTGTTTCTTCCATATTCAGCGTAGGGCCATGCTCAACATAGGCAAACCATCCAAGAGCTCATTGCGGAGCTCCTAGGTTGAGATTTCCTCATCCAAACTCGTGACTCCTACCTATTCTTATATTTCTACAGGAAAGGGGTCGATTTCACATGGGGTGGACTTTTCTATTAATGCATCCTTTTCTTTGATTTTTTTGAGATTTTTGAAAGATAATTTATTTAGATTATTTTCCATTTATTTTATTTTTTTAGAATTTTCTTTTTCTTCAGAAATGGGCCCTTGGCAAGGCGGGTACCTATATACACATGGTATTTCCTGCCAAGGGCTCACCTTACTTTTTATAGGTTATTTTTTTTGGAAAGCGGGTATCAAATTTTAGGCCACTTGAAGCTTCCAGAGTTAGGGACATTGACGCCCAATTCCTTACCTGCGGTACTGTCCCTTTACTTGCTCGGATGGAGGAGGCTGGTTGATATGGCTTTTGGGAGTCAACCTCCATCATGTTTATTCTGAGCTCGTTCGGGACCCTGTCCTCAAACATCAACATGGTTCTATGGTGGATTACCATGGGGGGAATTGTATAGGCATGGGAAACTCCTCCTCAAAAAGGGACAGGGAGGCTAGGTCTATTTCAAAATTGGGAGGCATGATTTGGGGATTGGTTGGGTGGATCGGGGTTGCTGGCTTGTGCGGGGTTAGCTGTGTTGCCCCAATCTGATCAATTTTTATGACCCCGGCGCTCACGAATGTACTCCGAATGTGAGGCCGCAGACGGGGTTCGTCTTCCAGGTCTATTCCCTGGGCTTTTACAACAGTAATGGTTCGAGCCTCTTCCTTCGCCTCTCGGATATCCTCTTCGATAGTCCTGTAGCATAAGCCAAATCTAACCTACTATCTGCCTCTACCTCTAACTGGATCCTTTCTTCCTTGCAAATGAGGTCCTAACCCTTTATCCTTTTGATAGCCCTATTCTTGGAGCATGGCTACAACTGCGATCATTCCGCCTTTGGTTCTCAGGGTGATCCTCTCGAGGGGCTCAAGGATTACCGTTGACACATCATATTCAAAGTTGTGGAAGTCTGTGTCTTTAGTTGTGTGTGGCACATTCAGCATTTTGGGGTTATCGATGTTGTGGCTAGCTTTTTCTCTTTCCTCCTGTCCCTCACCTAGAATGGTGACGATTTTATGTTCCAACACAAATTTAAGCTTTTGGTGCAGGGTTGAAGGTATTGCCCTGACCTCGTGTAACAAGGGGCGCCCTAATAGCAGATTGAATGTAGATTTGATGTCCATAACTTGGAAGGGTATGGAAAAGGTTATTGGCCAGATGACAAGCTCAATGTCAACTTCTCTAATTATCTTTCTTCTCATGTTATCAAATCCTCTAGCACTTGTTCTTATTGGCCTTAACCAGGAAGGATCCACCCCTATCTTGGTTGCAGTACTCAGTGGGCACACAGTCAAGGCTAATCTATTGTCTATCAATACCAATGGGATCACCAAGTTTCTTGCTTCCACAGTGATGTTGAGGAGCTTGGAATGATTATTTCCCTCATCTGGAAGATCAACGTCTAAAAACAAGATGGCGTTGGGGCTAAAACCTGCCCAATTATTTGTCCCACCTCACCAGGGGTTACTTGGATGGACACATGTGCTTCTTTCAGAGCTGCCATAAGAGCTTGGAAGTGGAGCAAAGATGTCGTTAACAGGTCCCAAACCATGATGTGGGCTGGCATTATTTTCAACTGAGTTTCTAGTATGTGCTCTCGACTCATTTTTTCAAAGGGGTTCACCGTAGTAGGTTCTTTCTTCTCTTTCGGCTGGGCTGGTATCGATACTTCAGGTTATTTAGATATTCTTCCTGATCGGGTAACAAAATCAACTGCCCCATCTCTACAGTCGCCTGCATTGATGTCTGTCTACTCATAACTAAGTGGGACTTGATGGGGATCGTAGGTTAGTCTTGGATCTAGAATGGAGTGGATATAGGCATCGAGGGTGCTTGGATTGGTGGATTGGGATAGGTGGATAATACTTGGTTAACTCCTGTTAGAGGTGGATAAGTCTGAGGAGTGGAAAAAGTAGGCCAAATGGGATTGAAGGGGTCTGTGGATATCTGTATTGGTGGTGGTGTGGTGGGGGTACACCACTGGTAAGTAATTAATACCGGAGGGGGATATGGGGTAAAATCGTCCATTGGGTAATTGGTGGGGGTTGCCGTTGCGTATGGTTTATATAAGTTGGGTTGGACATAGTTGACCGAAGCTGGTGGTGGAAAATACATCCTCAAATCTAAGGGCTCTACTTGGGGTGTGGGATTGGGAAAGTAATCTGCCAAGTTCAGGGGCTCGATTACTCGAATGCTTCTATCTTCCTGATCCCCCTACTGCGGTGCTATGAAATTCTCACTAACATTGATATACTCAGAAGGGTCAAACTCTTCACCATCTTCCTCTATCATGTTGACAGTGGGTCTTAGGCTCATTCCTCTCTGTGGGTGTAGAGGCAATGGAGCTTGCATGATGTTGGAGTGGGGATTTGCCTGGGGAGGGGCAAGAGGGATGATCTTTCCCGCCTCTATCAATTCCTCTATCGCATGCTTCAAAGGAAAGCACCGATCGATTGTATGTCTCGGCTTTTGATAGAAATTACAATGTGTGCTGGGATCATAATTTTTTGGAATTGGATTTGGCAGAGGTCGCAGTTGAAGCCTAGTGATAACCCTTTTCAATTAGTAGAGGCAAAAGGACATTCAGGGATTTCCCTAAGGGAGTGAACACTCGGTTATATCGGGCCCTTCTTCGCTCAGGGGTTTACTGCCCCTAAGGGATTGCCCTAAGAGAGTGAACACTCGATTATATCATAATGGTACTATGTTGGCATTGGGCTGTATGGTCATTACGGCTTGGACCTCTCCCCCTACTCTTCTCTCGGTTCTCTGCTCAGGAAACTTGCGGACGCCACTGGTTACCGTTCTATTTAAACGATCCTCTCTTACTGCATCCTCACAGCGGTTAACATTCCTCACTAGGTCAGCAAAGCTGGACTACTGCTGGTATACCAAGATATCTGAGATGACCGAAAGAGTGTTCTTGATATCATTTCAATTTGTTCATCATCAGGTATCTGGTTTTTCACTTGGGTTGCCAATGCTCTCCATCTACCCAGATAATCGCTGAACGTCTTATCGAACTTCTATTTCAACCGAGCCAAATCAAACTTGTGCAGTTTTATGTCGATGTTAAAGACATACTGCTCCTGAAATAGGTGGGTTAGATCCTTCCACGTTTTAATCATGGACGGTTCAAGAGACGTGAACCATCTCAAAGTTGGGCCCGTAAGGCTCTTCTGGAACACTTTGATGAGGAGCTGTTCGTCTCCTCCACACTAGCACATATCTCCACAGTATGATTTTAGATGGGCAATAGGATTACCCGTGCCCTTATATTTATCAAATGTGGGTACTTTAAATTTGTGTGGCAGTGGCACCTCAGCAAAAAGGCACAGATCTGAGAAATTTATGGCATGAATCTCGGTTCCTTCTAACTTCATCAGTTGCTTCTGAATTTTATTCATTTATTCTTTCAGCTGCTCAGATTCTTTGGATGGTGGGGCTGGGGTCGTTCCCTCAAGAGGCTACCTCCCTTCATTTTGGATGGCCTGGGGATTGGTAAGTGTGGGTGGTGGGGGATTAAAGCTGGCAAATGCCCCCACATAGGCCTCACTATTTTTGACCTCATCTTCCTTGTATTGTTGATCAACATACGGTGGAGGGAGGGTGAGGTTATCTTGTTGATTCTGAATGGGTTGGGCAGGTGCTTGATGAGGCCATTTGGGTTGGTGAGGAATTTGATGAGTGAATGGGAGATTTTGGAGGGGTTGAGTAGGTGCTTGGTGGGACCACTATATGTGGGGGAAACTTTGATGATGAGTTTGTGGGGTAAGGGATGAGGCAATGGGAGATTTGGGGCAGGTGCCTGAAGAGGCCATTGTACATTTTGGATATTTTGGAGATTTAGTTGGGGAGTGAGTGGATGGGTAAATTGGGGATGGCTAATGGTATGGGATAGATCCCCATATTGGGAACGGTGTGAGACATGTGGATAAATGGGGCCCATGCTTGGTTGGGGGATTGGGCGAGATGGGTGTATTATCTGAGGAGGAATGGGGGCTTGTTGGGTGTAAGTGAATGTGGGATATTGGGGGATGATGGAGGCTTTGCAAATGGGGCTCCTAGGTTTGGACCATGATGGGCTTGGGTTTGGGGCATGGGGCCTTGATGGGCTTGGTCTTGGGGTATTGGGCCTTGATGGGTTTGGGCTCTGGTTTCTGAGTTCTCCAGCTCCTTACACCATAGATTAAACAGATCCATATCTCCACATGACAGCTCAATTCATTTTAGATCAACAAGGTCTTTTTATTGGGTTGTAATGTGGCTTATGGGTGAAGTTTTTAAAGAATAAAAGGGTAAAATAGGATTCAAAATTGAGAAATTAGTAAAGGTAAGAAGGTGTCTAGACAATACCTCCTTCACTTCAACATAGTTCCATCTACTTCTTGAATTTTCGGATTTGAAGTGGCCAGTTTCTAATCCTTGTTTCCAATCTTTCAATGAAATGACATCTCTTTCTCAACCTTTTGCTTTGCTTTATTTATTTATTATTATTATTTTTTATGGAAAGGAATGCCACAATGCCACCAACTGTGTTTTTCTCCTCTTGCACCCACTTCTCAAACCAGCTCTACATTCTTCTATTCCCTTACCTTTACCTTCTGAAATCTCAGAGTGAGGTCAGGCTGAATCAGGTTAAAGAGTTTTGGGTTTGAATTTCTAGTTTCTATCGAAGAAAAACTGTGATTTCAAGGCTCAAATGGTGTGTATCAAGGGCAGTTCAAAGGTGGAAGATTTTAGGCTCAAACTGTCCAAGGGATGGCCTTACTTCATGTCCTCAATGTCATGAGTGTTGTCAAGCTATTTCAACTTGGATTTGCCTAACTTCTAGTGAGCAGAATTAGGTCCAATCAGTCCATAGAGAAGAAAAATTGCGAAGACACTTCAAAGAAAAAAAATTTCCAAAAAAAATTTTCCAGGCCCAAATCTCACTGGCCATCAAATTTTCTGGGGGGTATCCTCATAGTTTTCTCTCATTTCAGGTTCACTAAACATCAATTTTTGAAAATTCTTGACAATTGCATCATGAAAAATGTTAAAACTACAACTCATTTCAGTTTCAAAAAGTTTTTAATTTCCTCTTTTCCAAAAAAAATCAGGTGGGAAATCACTTTATTTTCAACAACTTTTTCAACATAGCTGCACAAAGCATTAACTTATTTCATTGGTACACCTGCCATACCCCCAAACCTAAGATGAACATTGTCCTCAATGTTCTAAACAATGAGAGACTAGGGGTAGCAAGTTAAAAGAAGAAAGAAAAACTAAACAGAAAAAATTTACAACTATGTGCAGCAGAAAATTACACTGAATATATGAGCAAGAAAATGGAAAAATGATATACAAATGCAGAAAATTACTGCTAAAACAGAAAAAATAGCAAAATAAGGCTAGAAATGTGAAACAAATGCAAAGAAACTAATGCTAGTAACAGAAAAAATAGCAAAACCAAATTAAGGAACTGAATGAAAAACTATAAAAACAGAAAATGCAGATATAAAAACAGAATTGCATATACAAAAACAGGTGGAAAAAAAAAAAAATTTAGAAACTGAATACCAAACTGCCAAAATGTAGAAATTAGAAAAGTTAAGACCTAAGAATGAAAAATTATCAATCTAAATACAGAAATGAAACTAAAATTCCTAAAATAGAAAATCCTAAGACCAAATCATAAATCCCCTAAGCCCAAAGAAAACCCCAAAAGCCTGAGCTACTCATGAATCTAAGTGATTATAAAAATGATCAGCAGGAATAACATACAGTGGAAAGCAAGATTCATAAGACTGACCCCTATATTGATTGTGTATGAATCAAAAATAATTTTGAAATAATTAAGCATGGGAGCACACATTAAAAACAGGATTCATACAGCTGAGATCCATTTAGTGGTGAAGAAATCTCGTAGGAAAATAAAATCAATGGCTCCATTGAATATTCCAAACAGCATATGATCCACTGCTCATTATCCTACATGATTCCTCAAAATGAAAAATCACGATCTCAGCAGGTCCAGATGGGAAAAATGAAATAAAAATAATAAAAAGAACAGCCCATCTGGAAGATATTTTTATGTTTTTATGATTTTTTTTTATTTTTTTTTATTTTTGGATCAGCCCGGGCTCAATAAGAGCCCTTATGTACTATTGCTGAAAAATAATAAGCAACAAATCAGAAATTTTTTATTTGTGTTTACATTTTATTTTATTTTTGTATTTGGTTTTGTAATAAAAAGAAAAATCAGCATGCCTAATAGACAGTCAAAACAAACATTAAACGCAGCAGAACTGCTGGTTTTAAAGAATTCAAAAGTAGAAAATGAGTGCAAAGGAGAAAGAGGATGCAAACTCAAGCAGATCTGCTCCTGCTGCAATCCAGATGCTCCTTGTTTGGTAGCTGCTCCAGATCTGCAAAATATCCAAAACTACAGCAGTACCTTATTCAAGTATATTGACAAAAATAAAAAGAAAAACTCAGGCTACTGCCCCAATTTGACAAAAAGTCAAAAGAGTGACAACAACATTTATTCAAATAACTAGAAGGCAAAGAATAAAAACTCAGAAAATTCAGAATTGTTGCAGTTTAAAACTGGTTTTCTATACAAAAACTGCAGCAATCCGTAAATCAAATAGTTGGGATGCAATATAAAAATATAAAATAGAACAGCAATAAAAACTAAAAGATTAGATCTACAAAAATGAAAAACTCAAATCTACTATTTAGATCAAAACTCCCTGGCAGTGGCGCCAAAAATTTGTTGGGGAATTTTAGTGTGCTTATTTATTGTGTAATGGTAAAAGCAAAATAAAATCAAAATAAAACAGAGAATGAATTCAGCACATCTAAAATATCCTAGACCTGCAAGATACAAGATCCTTTGTAGCAAGTTTTAATAAGTAAGAGTTTGTCCCACAGGGAGTAGTGATCTAAAGCTTGAAGGAGTATAGTAGATCTCCAGATCTGGCAATTCTATGAAAACAAGAAAAAGAAAGAGAGTTTTTCTATGTCACTAGATCTAATTCTACAAAACCGAAATGAAACTAAACTAAAAGATGGAGGAAGATGGATGGACAAATAAAGATCAAATGGTGAGAAATAGGCAGCCAGGACCTGGTTCTTATTGCAAAACAGATCAAGATCTGAGGATATGCAACCATCCCTCAACTGACTATAGGCACAGCTGCAGGGTATAAATTCCACTCCAAATCACAGGATCCACCTGGTCTTAAGGCTATGATCTGTACACTTTAATGGTTACAAACCATCCTATAGACTTTATCGAATCCAGGGATTGCAGCAGATGAATCCAATTGGAGCCTAAGCTTAGATCCATCTTAAGGTTATGATTTGTCCACTTTAATGGTCACAGACAATCCTAGGGATCTCCTTCAAAGCCAGAGCATCAATTAGAACAATTAAAACCACTACAGATGCTGCAATTCTAAGGTCACAGACTCAGGGAATTACAAGCATGTCAAACCCAGGGAAATCAGATGGTCATCAAGAGATCTACCTATTAAGTGGGATCTACAAGTTTGTATTTGTTTTGGATCAGCCCGGGCTCAACAACAACCCTTATGTACTATTGCTAAAAAATAATAAGCAACAAATCAGAAATTTTCTATTTGTGTTTACATTTTCTTTTATTTTTGTATTTGGTTTTGTAATAAAAAGAAAAATCAGCATGCCTAAAAGATAGTCAAAACAAACATTAAACACAGCAAAAATGTTGGCTTTAAAGAATTCAAAAGAAGAAAATGAGTGCAAAGGAGAAAGAGGATGCAAACTTAAGCAGATCTGCACCTGCTGCAATCCAGATGGTCCTTGTTTAGCAGCTGCTCCAGATCTGCAAATAATCCAAAACTGCAGCAGTATCTTATTCAAGTATATTGACAAAAATAAAAAGAAAAACTCAGGCTACTGTCCCAATTTGACAAAAAGACAAAAGAGTGACAGCATCATTTATTCAAATAACTAGAAGGCAAAGAATAAAAACTTAGAAAATTCAGAATTGTTGCAGTTTAAAACAGGTTTTCTATATAAAAATTGTAGCAATCCGTAAATCAAATAGTTTGAATGCAATATAAAAATCTAAAACAGAACAGCAATAAAAACTAAAAGTTCAGATCTACAAAAATGAAAAACTTAGATCTACTATCTAGATCAAAACTCCCCGGCAGCGGTGCCAAAAACATGTTGGGGAATTTTAGTGTGCTTATTTATTGTGTAATGGTAAAAGCAAAATAAAATCAAAATAAAATAGAGAATGAATTCAACACATCTAAAATATCCTAGACCTGCAAGATACAAGATCCTTCGTAGCAAGTTTTAATAAGTAAGAGTTTGTCCCACAGGGAGTAGTGATCTAAACCTAGAAGGAGTATAGTAGACCTTCAGATCTGGCTAAAGATCTGGCAATTCTATGAAAACAGGAAAAAGAAAGAGAGTTTTTCTATGTCACTAGATCTAATTCTACAAAACTGAAATGAAACTAAACTAAAAGATGGAGGAAGATGGATGGACAAATAAAGATCAAATGGTGAGAAATAGGCAGCCAAGACCTGGTTCTTATTGCAAAACAGATCAAGATCTGAGGATATGCAACCATCCTTCAACTGACTATAAGCACAGCTGCAGGGTATAAATTCCACTCCAAATCACAGGATCCACCTGGTCTTAAGGCTATAATATGTCCACTTTAATGGTCACAGACCATCCTATAGACTTTATCGAATCCATGGATTGTAGCAGATGAATCCAATTGGAGCCTGAGCTTAAATTCATCTTAAGGTTATGATTTGTCCACTTTAATGGTCACAGACCATCCTAGGGATCTCCTTCAAAGCCAGAGCATCAATTAAAATAATTAAAACCACTACAGATGCTACAATTCCAAGGTCACAGGCATGTCAAACCCAGGGAAATCAGGTGGTCATCAAGAGATCTACCAGTTAAGTGGGATCTACAAGTTTTTATTTGTTTTGGATCAGCCTGGGCTCAACAAGAGCCCTTATGTACTATTGCTGAAAAATAATAAGCAACATATCAGAAATTTTCTATATGTGTTTACATTTTATTTTATTTTTGTATTTGGTTTTGTAATAAAAAGAGAAATCAGCATGCCTAAAAGACAGTTAGAACAAACATTAAACGCAGTAGAACTGCTGGTTTTAAAGAATTCAAAAGTAGAAAATGAGTGCAAAGGGGAAAGAGGATGCAAACTCAAGCAGATCTGCTCCTGCTGCAATCCAGATGCTCCTTGTTTGGCAGCTGCTCCAGATCTGCAAAAAATCCAAAACTACAGCAGTACCTTATTCAAATATATTGACAAAAATAAAAAGAAAAACTCAGGCTACTGCCCTAATTTGACAAAAAGTCAAAAGAGTGACAACAGCATTTATTCAAATAACTAGAAGGCAAAGAATAAAAACTCAGAAAATTCAGAATTGTTGCCGTTTAAAACTGGTTTTCTATACAAAAACTGCAGCAATCCATAAATCAAATAGTTGGAATGCAATATAAAAATCTAAAGCAGAATAGCAAAAAAAACTAAAAGATCAGATCTACAAAAATAAAAAACTCAAATCTACTATCTAGATCAAAACTCCCCGGCAGTGGCGCCAAAAACTTGTTGGGGAATTTCAGTGTGCTTATTTATTGAGTAATGGTAAAAGCAAAATAAAATCAAAATAAAATAGAGAATGAATTCAGCACATCTAAAATATCCTAGACCTGCAAGATACAGGATCCTTTGTAGCAAGTTTTAATAAGTAAGAGTTTGTCCCACAGGGAATAGTGATCTAAACCTAGAAGGAGTATAGTAGATCTCTAGATCTGGCTATAGATCTGGCAATTCTATGAAAACAGGAAAAAGAAAGAAAGTTTTTCTGTGTCACTAGATCTAATTCTACAAAATTGAAATGAAACTAAACTAAAAGATTGAGGAAGATGGATGAACAAATAAAGATCAAATGATGAGAAATAGGCAGCCAAGACCTGGTTCTTATTGCAAAATAGATCAAGATCTGAGGATATGCAACCATCCCTCAACTGACTATAAGCACAGCTGCAGGGTATAAATTCCACTCCAAATCACAGGATCCACCTGGTCTTAAGGCTATGATCTGTCCACTTTAATGGTCACAGACCATCCTATAGACTTTATCGAATCCATGGATTGCAGCAGATGAATCCAATTGGAGCCTAAGCTTAGATCCATCTTAAGGTTAATATTTGTCCACTTTAATGGTCACAGACCATCCTAGGGATCTCTTTCAAAGCCAGAGCATCAATTAGAACAATTAAAACCACTACAGATGCTGCAATTCTAAGGTCACAGACTCAGGGAATTACAGGCATGTCAAACCCAGAGAAATCAGATGGTCATCAAGAGGTCTACCAGTTAAGTGGGATCTACAAGTTTTTTTTTGGTTTGGATCAGCCCGGGCTCAACAAGAACCCTCATGTACTATTGCTGAAAAATAATAAGCAACAAATCATAAATTTTCTATTTGTGTTTACATTTTCTTTTAATTTTGTATTTGGTTTTGTAATAAAAAGAAAAATCAGCATGCCTAAAAGACAGTCAAAACAAACATTAAACACAGCAGAACTGCTGGTTTTAAAGAATTCAAAAGTAGAAAATGAGTGCAAAGGAGAAAGAGGATGCAAACTCAGCGAGATCGCTCTGCGCAATCGAGATGCTCCTTGTTTGGCGGTACTGCTCGATCGCAAATAATCCAAAAGCTGTGATATCTTATTTAAGTATATTGATAAAAATAAAAAGAAAAACTCAGGCTACTACCCCAATTTGACAAAAAGGCAAAAGAGTGACAGCAGCATTTATTCAAATAACTAGAAGGCAAAGAATAAAAACTCAGAAAATTCAGAATTGTTGCAGTTTAAAACAGGTTTTCTATATAAAAACTACAGCAATTCGTAAATCAAATAGTTGGAATGCACTATAAAAATCTAAAACAGAACAGCAATAAAAACTAAAAGTTCATATCTATAAAAATGAAAAACTCAGATCTACTATCTAGATCAAAACTCCCCGGCTGCGGCGCCAAAAACTTGTTGGGGAATTTCAGTGTGCCTATTTATTGTGTAATGGTAAAAGCAAAATAAAATCAAAATAAAATAGAGAATGAATTTAGCACATCTAAAATATCCTAGACCTGCAAGATACAGGATCCTTCGTAGCATGTTTTAATAAGTAATAGTTTGTCCCACAGGGAGTAGTGATCTAAACCTAGAAGGAGTATAGTAGACCTTTAGATCTTGCTAAAGATCTGGCAATTCTATGAAAACAAGAAAAAGAAAGAGAGTTTTTCTATGTCACTAGATCTAATTCTACAAAACTGAAATGAAACTAAACTAAAAGATGGAGGAAGATGGATGGACAAATAAAGATCAAATGGTGAGAAATAGGCAGCCAGGACCTGGTTCTTATTGCAAAACAGATCAAGATCTGAGGATATGCAACCATCCCTCGACTATAAACACATTGCGGTATAAATTCCACTCCAAATCACAGGATCCACCTGGTCTTAAGGCTATGATCTGTCCACTTTAATGGTTACAGACCATCCTATAGACTTTATCGAATCCATAGATTGCAGTAGATGAATCCAATTGGAGCCTGGGCTTAGATTCATCTTAAGGTTATGATCTGTCCACTTTAATGGTCACAGACCATCCTAGGGATCTCCTTCAAAGCCAGAGCATCAATTAAAATAATTAAAACCACTACAGATGCTGCAATTTCATGGTCACAGACTCAGGGAATTACAGGCATGTCAAACCCAGGGAAATCAGATGGTCATCAAGGGATCTACCATTTAAGTGGGTGAGCTGATTAACAAACTCCTCTACACAAATCCAATCGAGAATCTAATAGGCCCACAAGATCTTTAGATCTAACTAAGCTTTAAAATTGACAATTTATTGCTTCAAACAAAACCACTTACAATAAACTTGTTCCCAGATCTGTAGTCTGTGCATCGGTCCCCATTCCTTTATGCCGAAATTACAATTACAAAACAGATCTGAGCTGCTATCTAGATCTAATCCAACAGGGTGGACTAGAGAGAGAAGGGGGAAGAGAAAAAGGAAAATAAAAACCTAAGCTAAACCTAAATGAGCTAAGGAGAACTCAGGTTATTCCTTTGTTCCTGCTTTCCTTGCTGAAGAAAAACACCAGAATAGATGAGTATGTATACACATGCATCAATCCATGTGCCTTTAGTTGCAGCCAATCAGAAGGGAGGATTTCAGTTTAAGCTTAATCCCTGTTTAAGAATTTCAACCAATTAGAGAAGAGAGAGGGATCTGGTTTTGTTTCTGCCCAGCTGAAGCTAATTTGTTTCCCGCCAATAATTAGTTCACACCCATGTGCAGAGTTTTTTGCCCAGCTGATGTGTCTTTTCAGCTCTTAAAAATGCCCCTGTCGGCCACTGATGTTTGCTAATGGAACCCGAGATCAATCCTTGAGATGTGTGGCACATTGGGATGTGTGCCCTAGAAGCATTGGAATGCCCAAAATGTCCCTAAAGTATGAAATAGATGGCTGGAACCCGTGCCTTGATAGGTTGGTGCTTCATAACTTCGATCTCGATAGGTTCAGGCCTCTATTGGATAGGTTGGAGATTCAGAACCTTAATCTCGACAGGTTCAGGCATCTGTTCGATAGGTTGGATGGGCTTCAGGTGTGCACTCGATAGGATCTCGACAGGTTCATTCAACCATTCGACAGGATGCTCGATAGGTTCATTTTCAGCATCAGAACCTCTCGACAGGTTCTCGACAGGTTCAAACAACCATTCGAGAGGTTGAGACAGGTTCAAACATCTATTCGATAGGTTGCGACAGGTTCAATTTTAGCCTTTTTTCAGCACTGTAGCTTGATACCAGCTCGTGGAGTTCAAAACAACCCCTCGTGGAGTCTATTTTCAGCACATAACTGCCCTACAATCCACATTCCAGCTTTGACATCTTCTCTAGTCCTTCAAATACAGCTGTTGTGCTACTAATACGGCTCATTTTCTAACAATAAAACTGCTTGAAGGTCATGATTTGCAGCACAAAAACTGTTGAGTGCAGCAGTGACACTTCAGCCAATTGTTTAAGTTCTTCAAGGCAGCTATGCATGCTGGCTTTGCAGTTTTTATGGTTTGGTGCATCAGCACTAAAGTGCTCATATCTTTAATGGTATCAGCTGCTCTTATGCTTTGAAGATTGCTTTAACCAACGCTACACAAGTGCCACTTGAACTACTGCACTGCTGAATATATAAATTGTTGAATTGTCGGTTTGCTCAATTCGTTGCAGCAGCAGTCCATAAAACTTGGTCTTCACCACTCTCTCTCAGCAGGTCTTCAAAGGCCCCCAAAGCATACTAAAAAGCCCCAATGGTGTGAACCACCATGGTGCCTTTTCAATAAATCCATCAGCTCCATTGCTAAACACAAAATTCCTTCTTCTTGTCTTCAAAAGCATGGATTGCAACATTAAGCTCTTATTTTGCTGTTATCTATAAAAACACACTTAAAAGAAATTATTAACATGCTCAAAGGTCCATCATAGGTCAGGTTAAGGGGTAGAAAGTGGTATATTTCAGTGCTCAGCAATAAGCCACATTACAACCCAGTCAAAATGCCCTATGATCCAAAGTTGAATGAGTTGTCATCCAGAGACAAAGAGTTGTCAAATCTATGATAAGGATTAGCCAATTATGCTAGAACTTAGATGCTATGCCTATGCTCATGCTTACAGACCCATTTGGGGCCTGTAACTGCTCTTGAGCTTGAGAGAAAATGGAAACCCTCAAAGTTCCTTGTGAGCGTATGCCCTGGTGAGCATTGGGTCTGATGTTGAATGTATTAGGCATGGCCTATAACCTAATTTTTGAATGAATAATGACCTCAGTACTGACCTACATGTGATATTTTCCCCTACTGTGAGCTAATTGGAAATGATGTGCATCTAGTAGAAGTTGTGATGATTAAATATCTGTGCATATCATATGTTCAAATTCCTCATTTTTTTTTTATTGAATCAAAGGTGAACTAATGCTCTGTTTCTAGATAGCTAACTTGATAATTTTACACTTCTGTTAACTATTTTATTGAGAAGTCTGTGGGTATCTCTACTAAAAACCCTCAGGAGACTTCACTCCTCCACTAGGGATCACCTAGGGGTTTAAAAGGCTTGGTACATGTGCTAAATGTATCCGTGCACCCTACGAAAGTGGCATTTAAATTCTTAGAGTAGTTATTTTAAATTTTCCTTTGCTCAAGGACTAGCAAAGATTAAGTTTGGGGGTGTGTTATTCATTGAAAAGTACCGCTTTTCACCTCCTAACCTAGCCTTTGATGGACCTTGAAGCTCACTAATATCATCTGTTAAGTGTGTTTTGTAGTTAGCAATAATCTGTGTAGCTTAATACAAAATTCCTGCTTTTTGGTCTAAAGAAGAGAGAGAATACATGCAAAGATGGCAGCTGAGCCAAATCTTAATGAAACACCTTGGTAGCGCTCACCATGGTGACTCACTTGCTGGTCATCATTGACCAAAGTCTAGCAGATGGATGTGGTTAGCTGAGAATGGAGAAAACTGCAACAGCAGCAAGTGCAATGCATCAGAGTATCAAAAGACAGATCTCGCAGAGTTGAGGAGCTTTCTCGCGAAGCTAAGGATGCAGTGGAAGATGCCCTCGCACAGATGGGGCGCACAGTCAAGAGGAGAGCTGTAAAGACATCGTGAAGATCTCGCGGTGTAAGATTCTCAGAATTTGCCAATGCAAATTTCTCGCGGAGATCAAGCCTTAAAGCAGTCGTGCGCAAAACATAGTGAGTCCATATGTATACTGAACAAAATGTTACCTCGCGGAGTTCTTGTGTAGCCAAAGAAGAGAGAGACGCCTGCACGTTAATGCTCTTCGCAAGATGTATCCTGTGTCAAGCCGTTACTGGGCCAGCCATTGAGAGTCCAGAACATAAGGTATGTGGAGTATCAGCCGAGAGAGAGAGCTTCCCATCATGCAGAAATCCAGCGCCTAGAATCATCTTCATGCATAAAGATTGCACAGAAGGAAATCAGCACGATTAATTCAAAGATTATCGAGCGAGTGAGCACTTTCCACCATCCAAAGTCTACTCCGCGAAGGCTCTACAATTGTGTGAATAAATTAATGCATATGCCAGCCCCGCGAAGCACGGCCTCTCCACTTCTCAGTTTTAATACAAGGACCTTTTGGGAATTTTGCAAGGCTAGGGCACACTTCCCGAGGTGTGGATTTCGAGGCGCACATCTCAAGGCACTCAAGGGTCATAATAGTGCCACGTCTCCTAGAAAAATTAGGGTTAATCTCTTCAGAGCCCAGGCTATATAGAGAGTATATAAGTTACACTTAGAGTTTACTTTTAATCATCAATCCTTCCTTCATCTTCTGTCGGCTGAGAGTTCTAGCAGGCTAGGGGTAGGGTTATGGTTTGATCATCTCTTTTTCTCATTTTTCTTCTTTCTTAGCTCATCATTTGCTGGCTAATCCTCTTGTACGTAGTTAGGCTTACTTTTATTTCAGTTTTATAATAGGTTTTGTATACATTGGGATTTTTGATGAGCAGTTGTGTACAGGCTACAGCCTGGAGGCAGTTCATTGTAAGGTTTGCTTTTATTAATGGGTTGCTATTTTAATGACTAATTGAATCTAAAGATCTTATGGTTCTCTTAGATGTCTATAGGATCCATGTATTTGGGACAAGCCCATTCAGTTTCCAGTAGATCTATTGTTTACCATCTGATTTCCCTTGGTTTGATAGCCCCATGGAATGTAATGCTAGATCTATAGTGAGATCTGGGGAGCTCGGAGGCCTGTGGACCACAGTGGTTGCAACAGCTTACATATTTTTTCTTAGACCTCTGTGTTATGGACAGACCAATGGGATATCCTGTGACCATTTGAGTAGACAGAGTATAGCCCTAAGGTGGTATCCAGCCACATGTTTGAGAAGGATTCCTCTCCCTTGCACATGAGCTTCTAGAGCCTTGTGAGGAGGTTTTGTACAGGAACTAGCTCCCCTTTGTTTTACCTAACCGATATCAGATGTTAGATCTGATTTCTCTGTAGTTGCAGCTTGAGGCTGAGTCATTGCAGGCCTTTTGTAGTAATGATCAGCTGAATCTAGAGCCTTATTCAACTTGTTATATGGTCCTTTTTTTGGGCACAGTGAGCCGTTGGCCTTGGCAAAGCACTTAGAATTTTTTGGGTTAGAATACCTATGGATGTCAACCAGATCTATGCGCAAATCTGGGGAGCTTGTAGCACTGGCATTACATAGTGGTACAATAGTATTCATGGCCTAATCTGGTCTAGTGGTTGGGGATATGATCAGTCCACTCCTCTGGATTAGATTAGAAATTTCTGACTTGATCAATGGGATTTGATAGACTCTATAGGATAGGTTGTGACCATTTAAGTGGGCAGCCTATAGCCTTAAGATCACCCAAAATGGCATGGGTCAAGTTGGATACTTCCACCTTGTTGAGGCTTTTGATAGCGTCTCAGGAGGAGTACTGCAGAAACTCACTAAATCTGAGTTACATTACTACTTTAACTCTAAACTTAACCTACTTACTTCTCACAATTTTTTATATTTTATTTTGGCACCCAACACCACCATCTTCTTCTTAACCCTTTCTTTAGGATAGGGCTACATTTTATTTCTCTTTTGTTAGGGTTAATTTAGTGTAGTCATGACACCCAACTCCCTTTCTTTAAGATTGTCAACTCTGTAGCCAGATTTGAAGGCCTACTATTATAGCCCATTTTGAGTGCTAGATCAATTTCTCTGTGGTACAAACTCTTACTTATCAAAACTTACTACAATAGGCCTTGTATCTTGCAGGTCTAGGATTACTTTAGTTGTGTTGAATCCATTCTTTTATTTTTCTTTATTTTTAATTTGTTTTCACTACACAATAATCAGCACCTGAAGGAAATCAGACAACAATACTTGGATGGGACTCACCCATTCACTGTCGGAAATCGGGTAAATAATGCCTGCGTCTAATAATTTCACGATTTCCTTTTGGACTACTTCCCTCATATTTGGATTCAACCGTTGCTGGCTTTCGCGTGAAGTTTTGGCATTGTCCTCTAGATGAATTCGATGCATACAGATTGACGGATCAAGCCCTTCACGGTCAGCAACTATCCACCCAATTGCACATTTATGCTTTATAAGTATGGCCAATAAGTTGCTTTCCTGTTTCCTATTAAGAGCGGATGAAATGATCACTGGAAAAGCTTCATTAAGCCCAAGAAAAGTGTACTTATGGGTGTTGGGAAGTGATTTCACATCTAGGGATGGTGCTTTTTCGATGGAAGGCTGTAATGGTTCATTGGAAGTAGGGGCAAAGGTTCTATCCACGGTTTCCATGTTTTGGACTGGTGTTGGCAGACAGGAGTATCCAACACAGAAGACACCTCCCTAAGTTGGTAGTCTAATTCTTCCAAGTCCATATACCATAATGCAATTTGAAGCACATCCTTTGATAATACTAGAGGCAATGCTTCTTCCTCTAGTTCTTCAATTTCATCTACGCTGAAGCATTCCTCATCGTCAATTGAAGCCATTTGGTTGGCTGTCGAGAAAACATTTAACTGGATTCACATATCTCCAAAAGAAACTTCCATTACCCTGATTTTACAGTTGATGCATGCGTTGGCCATGGCCAAGAATGGTCTTTCGAGTATAACGGGGATTTGTGTTGGAGATTTCGAACTGGGTTCCATGTCTAGTACTAAGAAGTTGGTAGGGAAAACAAATTTGTCAACCCACCCAACCATAACATCTTCAATAATTCCTACTGGCCGTCTCTCTGATCTATCGGCTAACTAAAGAGTTATCGAAGTAGACCTTATATCTCCCAGTCCCAACTTTTTGTAAACGGAGTACGATAGCAGATTTACGCTGGCTCCCAGATCAAGTAGTGTTTTATTTATAGCATGATTTCCTATAATACATGGAATTGTAGGCACTCCAGGGTCTTTAAGCTTAGATGGAGTTCGTGCTTGCAAGACTGAGCTTACTTGTTTTGTTAAGAAAACCTTTTGCGAGACATTGTTTTGCCTTTTCTTTTCTACGTACACATTTCCTACAAGAATCGTGCATAGGCGGGGACCTATTTAATAGCTTCTAAGAGAGGCAAATTAATTTTTACTTCCTTGAAGATTTCAGTAATTTCTTCTAATTTGTTTGGATTTTTATCAAAAGGGGATGGTGTTCCATAGGCATTTGGAAAAGGTAACTTTGGTTCATAAGGTACTTCAGCCACAGGTTTTTGTGTACCCTCTGCATTACCATTTTTTTGTTTTTCTGGCAAGGGGACTTCTTCAAGAGTGCGCTTCTCTTTGGTATGGGTTTCAGGGGCGACTAACGGTGTAGGCATCTCTACCTTATTGTCAACAATTTTCCCACTTCGTAGAGTTTGAACAGCCTGAAGGTGAGGTGTAGGTGTAAATCCTGTTCTCTCCCATTGCATGGCTATTCGTTTAACTTTGGTCCCTATATTTGCAATGGATTGAGAGCAGGACTGTAGGTCTTGGGAAATTTGGGTTAGTTGAGATAGTTCCGTAGATCGTCAATGTGCTTATTGCTGCAGGTCTTGAAGGATCTGAACAATAGTAACATCGTCATTTCTAATGGACTGTTGGTCAAAATATTGGTTTCCTACATAGGGTTGTTGAGAACCCTGAGGGTCATGAAAGTATGCATTCAAGAAGTCATGCAAGTTTTCCTTTGAGAAGTCACAATAGTAGGTACTCCCGTAATTACTCCAATGAGAAGCAAAAACTTGTTCAATTTCTGCCATGGATGGATAGTAAGGGGTAACTGGGTATTCCACCAGGGCATAGGTTAGTTTGTAAATTGGCCAAACTAAATTGTCGTGGCCTTGCATGACTATAACAATTTCTTTCTTTTTTTTAGAAGGTAGGGAGAGAAACAAATATGAGCCTCTAGTCTCTTTGGCCAGCAGAAGTGTTGAAACCTGATTTGTTGCTCCGAATAAACCTGCAAAAGCTTAAGAAGTGATCAAAGGAAGTTGAAAATATAAAGAAATATAAAAAGAGAAAGATAAATATTTATTTTTAAACAAAAATATAAACAAAGATAAATTGCTTCCCCGACAAAGGCACCAAAAACTTGATCGGCTTACTATGTGTATCTAATTAAGTCTTAACCTATTGCAAGCGCACAATGAAAATTGTAGAGCTACTATAGGATCGTTCCCATGAGGAAGTGTTATTTTATCTATATTTCTATTTTAAAGTATACTTGTCTTTTAAGGTTCTAAACTACTTGAGAAATATGAATAAAAGAATGGTTTATTTATCTAAAGTGCATAAAATAAATCCTAATCCTCCTTCAGATTAAGGTCGTTAATCCCAATCTTCAACTATCGGATATTTATAAAAATAAACAGTACCGTTATACCGTATTACAGTCTCCTAAAATTTGGCCATCAATCAAAAACTAAAATTCTTCAATACAGATTTAATCTAATCAGCAATCTACTAAAATCTAGGCGTCAATCAAATTTGAAAAAATTGAAGATGGAAAAGTAAAAATCGTTACACTAATTTGCAAATTCCAACCTGAGTCGTCAATTCAAATTAAAACTTGAAGATGTTTATAAAGCAGTAAATAAAGTAAATAAAATCTAAACTAGAAAGAAAAGTAAATATATCTTTCACCCCTGAGCGGCAGTCGTCAATTGCTTCTAAGAAACTAGGATATCGACACTAATCTTCAGCACCCAATAGCAGTCGTTAATTGCTCTTGAGAAACGTCTGATATCTAATCTACAAAGTAATAAAATCTACTCTAATGATTAAAAGAAAACCCAACCTCAGTCGTCAATTGATGCTGAGAATTTCTTAGATGGTTTATTCCTACACCGGGCTCTCTTATTTACAGAACATAAGGAGTCAGTTTACAAAGTTCTATTTCTAATAAAAGAAACTTCTAAAGTGAAAGTATCCTAATATAACTCTAATTCCTAATTTTATTCTCCCTTGCTTTCAAATCGTAGATGTGCTTCTGGAATGTTCTTGATAATAGTAGATCTTCATTAATCTTCTCAGATCCGTGATTCACCAGACTTCTAATTTCAAAGATCTTCTATTTCGGTACATGACGGTGATAATCTTCTCTTACGTGATCAGCAGCAGTAGCAGTAGGGAAGCTTTTTTATTTCATAATCATAAATTATGATTATCTATTTTCGTCTCTTTTCTAAAAAATTGTAAATCACGATTTTCTATTTTCTCACAACTTTCTTACTGGACGATTTCCTAAAACAAACGATCGCTTTCCTTGTATCGCTTTTTATTCTTTTGTCACTTTTTGAAGAATCGTCTTTTGAAGAATCGTTAATTACGATTTCTTAGCTTCTCTTTCTTTTCTTTCATCTTCAGCTTTAGCGCACAATTGTAAATTATGATTTTCTAGCTTTCAGCGTATAGCGAATCGTCTTCTTACTTTAAATCGTCTTTTTATGCTCTTTGAGTTCATTTTAATAAATATTAATACTTTAGCTTTATTTTACTATTTTTTCTTAATATCTGTACATCGTTAACTTATTAGTAACAAACTAAGTCCTAGCATCACTAAGTTAAGGGTAATAAAGTTGTAAATTATGTGACTGATCAGGTCCCTGAGACCCTTGAGAGGATCACCATGAAGACTGGAAGCGGAATGGTCGCAGCGGTGGCTATGCTCCAGAAATGGGCCTATCAAAAGGGTAAGGGATTGGGATCTCATTTGCAGGGTCGGAAAGACCCAGTTAAAGCCAGAGGCAAACAACATGTAAGATTCAACTTAGGCTAGAAGCCTATGGAAGAAGAAATCCGTGAGGCCAAGGAAAAGGCCCGAACCATTGCTGTCGTAAAAACTTGGGGATTAGACCTAGAGGATTACCCTGCCCTAGACCTCACATCCCAAGCACATTCATGAGTGTGGGGGTTGTAAAGAATGATCAGAATGGGGCAACACAGCTGGCCCTGCAAAGCTAGTGGCCGTTATTCACCCAACCAATCCCCGAATCATTCCCCCCACTATAGAAATAGATCAGACATCCTTGTCCCAGGCTCCCCCGTCCCACGTGAAGTCGACCCCTTTCCTGTAGAAATATAAGAAGAGGTAGGAGGCCCAAGTCTGGACAAGGAAATCCCTACTGAGGAGCTCCCCAATGAGCTCCTTGACTGGTTTGCCGATTTTGAGCATGACCCTATGCCAATTGTTGAAGAAACAGAGGATGTCAATCTAGGTACCAAGGAGGTCCCTAGAATCACTAAAATCGAAATGTCACTAACTCTCAAGGAAAGAAAAAGCATGATTGATTTCCTTCGATCATATCAAGATGTCTTTGCATGGTCATACAAGGACATGCCTGGCCTGGATACCGATCTGGTCGAGCATGATCTGCGACTTTATCCAGCTGTCAAGCCAGTCAAGCAGAAGTTGAGACGCCTCAAGCCAGGATGGATGTTGAGAGTAAAGAATGAAGTCATTAAACAGTATGATGCAAGGTTTCTTGTGGTCTCTAAGTACCCGTAATGGATAGCCAATATCTTCCCTGTGCCAAAGAAAGATGGAAAGGTTCGCATGTGCATCAACTTCAGAAACCTCAACAAGGCAGGCCCGAAAGATGACTTCCCATTGCCACACACCGACATCTTGGTCGATAACACTGTGAAACATGGGATGCCCTCATTTATGAGGATGTATTCCTTGGATACAATCAGATCAAGATGGCTGAAGCAGACTAAGAGAAGATAGCATTCATTACTTCATGGGGAACTTTCGATAATCAAGTCATGCCATTCGGATTGAAGAATACTAGGGCGACGTATCAAAGGGCGATGATAGTACTCTTCCATGACATGACGTTGATGACATGATAGCCAAGTCTCAGGAAAGAGGTGATCATCTGATAAACCTTCAAAAGCTGTTTGAGAGGCTAAGAAAATATTGGTTGCACCTAAACCCTTAGAAATGCGCATTCGGCACCATGTCCGGAAAACTACTCGGCTTCATCGTAAGCAGAAGAGGCATAGAGGTTGACCAATCAAAGTGAAAGCCATCTTTGAAATGCCACTGCCATCTACCGAGAAAGAAGTCAGAGGCTTCTTGGGCAGGATACAGTACATTAATCAGTTCATTGCACAACTCAGTCCCATCTGCATGTCAATCTTCATGCTACTAAGGAAAGATTCGCTCATTGAACGGAATGATGACTGTCAAGCTACATTCGACAGGATAAAGTGCTACCTTCTCAACTCGCTAGTATTGGTAGCACCTGAGCCGGGGAGACCACTCTTGATGTACCTCTCTACAGTGGAAGTTTTGATGGGTTTCATCCTAGGGCAACATGATGAGATAGGAAGGAGAGAGCAGGCCATCTACCATTTGAGCAAGAAATTCACTAATTATGAGAGACGTTATTCTCATCTGGAGAAAGCATGCCTAGCTCTTATTTAGGCTACACAAAGGCTCCGTCACTACTTACTATCCCAAGCTGTTCTACTCCTAGCAAAAATGGATCCACTAAAATTCTTGTTTGAGAAGTCGATCCTCACTGGGTGGACCGCACGTTGGCAGCTTCTATTATCTGACTCTGACATCACATATGTCACTCAGAAGTCGATCAAGGGATAAGCACTCGCCGATCATCTTATCGAGAACCCCTTACCTTATTATGAACCTTTGAGAACTGAATTCCTAGATGAAGACATCTTGTTTATGACTGAGGACAATACAGTGGGAAAAGAGGAATCCTGGGTAATTCACTTTGATGGGGCATCAAATGTTAAAGGCCAAGGAGTCGGCACTATTCTAATCTTGAGAAAAGGGTCCCACGTACCAATCTCCATCAAGCTCAATTTCCCTTGCACTAATAACATGGAAGAATATAAAGCTTACATAGCTGGCTTACATGAGGCTTTGGACCTAAATATGACCCATCTCAGAGTATTTGGAGAATCATAGCTGATCATATGCCAAACCAACGGAGATTGGAAGACAAAAGATGAGAAGTTGATCCCATCCCACAAGCAAGAAATCGTTTTGCCAATACACTAGCAATGTAGGCATCAATGGTAGAAATCTCCTATAGTGTCGAAATGAAGCCAATCATGATTGAACAAATGAATGAGCCTGCTTTTTATCTCTAGGTTGAGGAACCCCGGAGGTTTGATGATGAGCCTCTATGGTTCTCAGATATCAATAATTCCCTCGAAGCTCATGCTTTCCCTGAGGGGACATCCAAGGAAGATAGGCAGACCATCCAGTGTTTAGCGGCGAACTATGTCATCTATGACGAGAGCCTCTACAAGCGGTCTTATAACAATATCCTACTCAGAAGATCCTACAGTAAGGGTATTTCTAGACGACCATGGAAACTAACATTTGTAAGCACATGCAGAAGTGCTATAAATGCTAAGAACACTCCAGCCTGATTCATGCTCTTGCTATATATCTCCACAGCATGATCACTCCATGGCCATTTGCCACATGGGACCTCAACGTCATCGAAAAGGTCAATCCGAAAGCATTAGATGGGCATCAGTTATCCTCATCGCCAATGAGTACTTCACGAAATGGGTTAAAGCAACAACCTATAAAAACATCATGGCTAGTCTTGTCAAGAAATTGATCGAGAATAATATTGATTGTCGGTTCAGCATGCCCAAAGACATCATCATGGACAACAGCACCAACTTTGTGAACAAGCACATCAGAACCTTCTGCGAGCAGTACAAGATCAAACATCATCACTCGTCACCATATCGGCCTTAAACCAACAGAGCCGTAGAAGTGGCTGACAAAATAGTTGTTCAAATCCTTGAGAAAATGGTCTTCACTTATCATGACCAGAGTGAAAAACTACCATTTGCACTGTGAGCCTACCAAACGTCAATCCGTACCATTACAAGGGCAACACCGTTCTCTCTTGTGCATGGAACCGAGGTCGTGCTACCAGTTGACGTTGAAGTACCTTCACTCTGCATCCTCATCGAATCTGATCTATTAGAAGCTGAAAGAGAGAGGTCTCGCTTCGAGCAGCTTAAACTAATCGATGAGAAAAGGCTCCTAGCCTTGTGTCACACTCAGGCCTATCAAAGGAGAATCGCATGTGCTTATAATAAGCATGTTCGCACTTGAGGTTTGAAAGTGGGTAACACCATACTCAAGAAAATCTTTCCTTCTCTCCATGCTAATCCGAGAGGGAAATTCAAGCCCAACTGGGAGGGACCTTACGTCATCCAAAAGGTACTCCTGGGATACGCACTCCGCCTTGCCACTATGGACGGAGATCACATTCCTGAGCCCATCAATGCTGGATATGTGTGCCGATTCTACTCTTAGTCTCCCACGGCAAGGTAAGTATTGATAAGATGGATACGTGACTACTTAAGGACCCCATGAAATAGGTCATCATTTCAAAGCCAAGAAGTCAAAAAAGTGTCTCTAAATACTTACACCCTTGCTACACCCGTTGAGATATTGGCCTTTCTTCCGTTAAAACCCTCCCTAGAAAAGAAGAGGAAGAAGTTACCACCAAAATCAAAAAAATTGAAAAAGCAAAACCCCAAAAAATAGATTGTCTAAAAAGACAAAGAACAAAATATATATAGAAAAAAGTGGGGCGTGTATAGTCAAAATTTCTCAAGGAAGAAGGGTATTACGGCAACTGGAACCCTATCGAGGAAACCTCCTTAAAACAAAGAATACCTTTAAAATCCCTAACCTATCCCATGACCAAGATACATCCCTGAGGAAAGCCCTCTTTAAGGTCTATGAGAAGTCACAGTTTCTGTTGAGTTAGCACGAGCCAAGCTGTGAGACAGCAAAAGAATGTCACCCAGTCGGCTATGACGGAATCGACATCCATTTCATGGCCTTCGAGAAAGGAAAAGAAAATAAAAGAGAAAGAGAATACAGGCTCAAAGCAAAATGGACATGGGGAAAACTCGAAAGGGCGCTACGAGTGAAAAGAGCGAGCTTGTGCGAGACCATGTGAAAACCTTAAAAGGCGCTTAGGGTAAAAATGCATACCCATGGACGTAGTGGAAGCCCGAAAGGTAGGCTACGGGTAAAAAAGAGGGCAACAACGGACACGACAAAAACCCATCTCGGGCGCTGTGAGTAAAAAAGTTAAGAGAAAAATAAAAGGAGAAGGAAAAAATCTTCAGTTACTCCCTTGGTTACATTCTCGTTTATCTGGCTGCCAATTGAGCCACTCATGTTAGCTCAAATCAGGTCCCGACCAGGAATGCCTTTATGACCACACCGTCAAATGTATGACCCAGGGTAGGGAGAAAAGGTTGATTCGATCCAAAGGGATGGACATTCCAACCTTGGTAAAAACATGGGACCTCACTCAGATCTGACCACATGAATGGGTTCGACTATGCTCAAAAGGGGACCCATCACCTCGTCCCATGGTTAATGCATCAAACAAAAAGAGAAAGGAGAAGACCACACTTATAAAAGATAATAAATTTTCCTTTCCCATTTTCATCCCCATACTGTGTACACCACAAAAGGATGATCAGTGTGATACCCAATTTCTCCCTTTTCAAAAGCTAAGAAAGATAATGCCAGTGTAAGACAATATTTTTCATTTACATGTCTATACAGTGCTTACATCACATCTCAAAAAGATAATCGGTGTGATACCTCACTTCTTGTTTTCTCAAAATTCAAAAAGCAATAAAAACATTAAGAAAATATATATATACCAAAACCTATCTAACGGGCGTTCTTATGCCCCTTCCTATAGTGTTTTGATCTATGCAAAAAAAGTATGTGCAAGCCCAGGTCAACGACCCAACTCACGCTTCCGGACACGAATCTTCGAACGTAAAGCATCCTCCTGAACATTCCAATATGTCATTCAGCAGCCATGAAGGCCCTTGTATCACTTCCAAGAAGCATCAGTAGCACCAAGAGCATCACTCAAGGCTCCTTCTAGATGAAGGACCTCACACTCTACAACACCAGCTCTTGCTTCTACAACATCAGCTCTAACATATTATTTCTCTAAGCGCTCGTGTAAGGCCCGCTTCTCATCTACCAGCAGCTCAATCCGGGTCTGAAGCGTCAACTCCTTCCTCGGCCAAGGCCCCTTTGCGCCACTGCTCTCCCCTTGATCTAAGTAACGGGCAAAAGGTCTCTCAGATAGTAACCAAGCCTCATACCCTGGAGAAGTCAAAAGAGAATCCCCTTTCTCCAGGCTGCACATATGCATCGACTGACACGTTTTACAAAGGGCAGCTATCCTATCCAAGTCCCCAAAAGACCCCGAGAAAAAATTAGCCTGCACAAATGAGGTCTCTCTAAACAAGGCACCTGTTGAATATAACCAAACTGGTGCAGCGCCCGGGATGGGAAATAATAGGTACTGTCAGTCAAACCAAGAAGGGTGATACCCTCATGATCTCTAGATCGAGCTATCGAGAAGGTCCTATCAAGCCGAGGAAGCCTTCATATCAGCTCGACCTCAGTCAGCCAGAGATTCAACTCACGTATAGTCCCCTGTGGCAACTTATGGCATCGGCCCAAAAAGTAATGAGCCACCTCCCTACAAACAACATAGAAGCGGGGCACGGACCGAAAAATGGCAAGATGCTCCCTAGCCATACCTGGAGCAGAACAGGGCATCCCCGAATGCACTCAACCATACTCAACACAAAGGTGTCAGGATAGCGGTAAAGCTCCACCAGTACCAAATGCGTCACAGAATGGCCCACTTCAAGCTCCGCCAATATGTCGAAGAGTGCGAGAGAGAAGCTCTCCTCCAATATAAAAAAGGACCTCTAAGAGAAGGCAAAGGGTGAAAGGTTTCACATTATGGATATTTTTGACCGGCAATCTTTTCAATCTTTCATCGCCAAAAAGTTCTCTCAGGAATTTCATCGAACACTTGGTGGGCCCACCAACAAGGCTTTTCTCATAATCATCTTTCTTTAAGCCTAGAGTCGTGTGGACGACTTTAGCATAACCCGATTTTGGCACCACCCTGTCAAGGCCTCGATGTAGCTTCAAACCCGACAGGTTGGAGAGCTCTTCAAGAGCTGGAGTTAGCTCATGGGTCCTAAAGCGGAAGACATGGGTTTCCACTTCCCAATGCGAAACCGGCACGTGAATAAGGTCCCAGAACAGAGGAACTTCAAGGAAAGACGAGAACGGGCCAGCCCAAGTTGATCAAAACCAGCAAGCTCATTCTCGTTCAAACTATCTAGCCATTTCTTCAAAAAACTGGTGCCCACAACCAAAGAGGGAAGTATAAAAGTCCCGGACCCCCCGTGAGAGACAGGGTCGAAAAGTGGGTCCATGGTCATACAAAGATTTTTTAAAGAATCACAATTCAATGTAAGACAATGGGCCCACCCTTGGGAAGAAAAGAAAAAAATATGGGAGCAAAATCCAAAACCCTACTGAAGATAAAGAAAAATAAGTGGGTTCTCGGGCTCTATAAGCTCACTTTCGTCCAAGGGATACCTAGCATATGTATTACATACACTAGGCCAAAAATCCTCAAAATTTTGCCTAGCGTATGAATTACATATGCTAGGAAAGAAAATGCTCAGAAATGCCTAGCGTATGTAATACATACGCTAGACCAAAAATATATATAAAAAAAAAAGAGAGGCAGAAAAAAAAGAAAGAAGAAAATGTTAGGAGAGTCTGTCCTCCCCTTTTTTCACTTATTTCATCTGCATGTAATACACTTTTCTAGCACCCCAGGTCACGAGCTAGGACAACTGGATTTTATCACTTAACCTATGTTACATTTTCTTTTACAGGAACCATTGCTACCAATGAACAAAGAAGAAGCGTATATACCTCAGCCATTACAGCTGGCACATCAATCAGGGGCAGTCCCCACTTTTTTGCCAAGCTTATGGCTACCCTACAGAAAAGTATGAGACACAAATTGTAGTTTCGTAAGCAAGAGGGTCGCATCCAAAATGACAAAGTGAGAAATAACGAGACAAAAAAAATTAAAGGCATCCATTCAAAAGAATATCCAAAGTTTGCCAGGCAATTGCATCGTTATTACAAATTATTTCTCAAATTTCAAATATTCGTAACAAAGAAAAAGAAAAAAGCAGTAGCCTCCGATCATTCTCCGGGTCCTTGAGAGTCCCTCTTCCAAGAGCGTTTGGTCCGTTGAAATGTCCGAGTCTCCCCCACATGAGACCACGCCTGGGGTAGTCAGTTGAGTAGTGAATGCGACTCCTTCTCCCAAGCACGCTGAAAGTATTATACAAGAAGGATCAATGCGTGATAACATAAATCAACCAAAATGCAGAAAAGACAACCCATAATCATACTTACCACTTTAGCCTCCCGAAGGTCTGTAATATGGCGATAGTAGTTCACCTGCTGAACGGCTGACTCGTAAACATACAAAAAGGGGGAAGAATAGAAAGGTTAGAAGCACGAAAAGACTAAAGAAGGCATATTACCAATAGAAAAGAACTCACCCCAGGGATCAAGTCGGGGGGAGGAAGTTTAACTGCCTCGACAGAAAGACAGTCATGCTCAGCCACATCAGCACACAAGCCAAAAAAAAATGCATCATCCATGCGCCTGAAATCACCTTGAGCCCTTGCGGCAAATGCCCCGTCACCAGAAGCTTCCAAAGTCCCTGCACCCATCTCCTCTAGTGGTCCCGCCTCTATTCCCACACTAGGTCTCGCCACCTCATCAAACTAAAATAAGAAAAGGAGAGTAAGAGAACTGATAGGTAGAGTGCTATCTTAGTGAATCAAAGTTGAATTGTCAGGAAAATGGAAGATAAGAAAAGTACCTGGCACCGTGGCCCTCCGAATGTCAAAAAGTTAGCATCGAGAATAAAGCATGGAAGAAGGAGTCCAATAGGGGAGGGATTCATACCACTGATGATACCCCCATACTGAAAAAGGTTGTCAACCGAAACCCCATGATGAAGGAGTCTCTCAGTAAGCTCCTCAACTGTACCCTCTGACGCCATGGCATCCTCGGGGACACCCAATGGCATAGCGAAGAAGTCTCAGTACTGGTGCACAACCCTCCCCCTAAGTAGTAGGCTCGGACCCAGGCACCATAGAAAAAGATGACTTGGCAGTCAACGAACAGCCGAGGCTACCCAATAGTGGCACGATCGTAAAAAGGAGAGTCGATGTACAGATAAAAAACAATCTGCATAAGAAAGGAAAAATCCATCAGTCAATCAATGCGATCATAGCTTAGAAAATCCAACCAATAAAGAAAAAGGAGGGTCAAACCTGCTCAGGGATCATCAAGTCAAACTGTGCCCTCCGACCCAATTCTAGGTGCTTCATCCCTACCTCTCAGCGATTGTCTGGGAGGCAGCAACTCATGAGGGGATAGGTATACTCATCTGAGAACAGTAGGGGGCAGCTGGGTAGGAAGTGCAGGTACCCCCAAATATGAAAAAAGATGAACAAACAAAGAACATATTAAATCAAACAGTGAAAGTCACAGGTAATTAACTAAGAGGGGAAAATCAAGTAAGCTACCTCAATCACATGCCAAAAACCGAGGAGAGAGGCAACATCCCTAACCGACGCTCTAGCTAGGCTATCCATCAGCACTACATAACTAGTGTTGCCCCAGTCAAAGCGATGCACATCCCCCCAATTCTCCATCAAACAGAGGAGGGACAGCGTAACATGACCCCCGCTGGCATTGGCAAGAATGGTCTTGCCCAGAAGGTATAGATGGGAGATACGGGCCCACACCAAGGCATGCTCAGTTTCAACGACAACATCCACATCTGGCTGGAGTGGATGAACCAGCTCATTGACGTCAAATAGATTCTCCAACCAGGATAACTTTACCTCAGAGCCGATCATGTTGTTGGAGGGATATTCCCCGATCAGCCGAGTCACCTCCTCATGACTAGCAACGTGAGGACAGACTACCGACATTCCCCCTATCCCGACCCCCATGATCATAGCCCAGTCTATAGGAGTGATGGCCATATCAGCGATGGGCATGTGAAAGATCATCATCTCTAGACGAAACCTCTCCACTAGAGCCCTCACGTAGGCCGTGTCACCCTGCATAGTAGGACAGGATAGAAAGTCTCCAAAACCCGCCTGGGCCAAGAGAAACCGCACGACAAAGGGGAGTTGGGCATTAAAATTCTAAAGATGAAACCACCCCCCGTGAAACATGATGGCAAAGGCTGCGTCAAAAATGGAGGATATCAGATCCTAGATAAAAGAGCATGGACTAAAAACAAAAAGAGAGAAGAAGCAACTAAATTTTTTTTTTACCTGGCTGGCAATCCCAAAGTTAGATATGTGGGAATGCTGCTGGTGAAGTATCCCACTGCGGACTTCATCACCTTACATCTCATACCAGATACGAGTGGATCTCTGTACCTGGATGAGACGTTCCCCTCCGATACCAAAAATCACATCAGGACTCCCCTCGGGATCCTGGTCCTCATCACTTAATGTATTCTGAGCCATCCTGAAATGAGATACACCACCAAAATATTAAAGGATGATGAACCAGAGGAGATGCTACACTTGTCTAAAAGATCATAGAACCCAATAAAGGTAAGTACGTCTCACTCATACCAAAATATTCAAAAGAAAAAACAAAAGAGAGAAGAAAGAAGAAAGCAAAAAAAACAACAAACAAACAAAAAAAAAACATAAAAAAAAACAACAAAACAACAACAAATAAACAAAAAAACACAAAAAAAAACAAACAAAAACCAAAATAAATATAAAAATCTCTTTATCAGAAAAAATCAATGCTTTCTAAGAACCACACGTTTTCAAAAAGATCACCATCAATCAAAATTTTGCCAGAATCCATTCCGAAGTGCATACACATCACCGATTCAATCAAAGGCGTTATTTTCCGAAAAAAAAATCCTTTTCATCTTATCCCTAAATACACTGACAAAATAAAGAAAAAGAAAGTCAAGAAAACCCAAAAAAAAGAGGTGGGCATGATTCACCCAAGTTCTTACCAAAGTCCCTTCAAATACACATAGAATCACAATAGGGATCACATTTGCAAGAAAAGACACCCCTTTTATCATCTAAATGCAAGAACCTTAACCACATTGGCATAAGATCAAAGAAATTTCAAAAGAAAAGGGTTTTTAGAATGGTTACCTTAATAAAAATTTATGCCCTAGATCTAGTTGGAGTACGCATTCGCTCGACAATAATGACACCGACACAACGTCGGGGTTTTGATTCGGATCTAGAAAGCACAAGGTAGGACCCCCGCTTCGGTTTGGAGAGAGGGAGAAGAGAAATTTCTTGAAAATTAAGTGTTTTCGGGTCCCTGGTCGTCCCCGGCAATTTTAAACCCATTTTTAGCCTAGCATATGTATTACATATTGTTAAGCAGTGAAAAATACTATTTTTCACCTCCTAACCTGACCTTTAGTGGACCTTCAAGCTGACTAATAATGTGTTTTCAGTGTATTTTGTAGATAAGCAATGAATTGCAAGGTTAGTGCAGATATTCACTTAAAATAAGCAAACAAGCAATTTGCTGCTCAACATGTGAGCTTATAGCCCAAAGGCCAGCCAATCAAGCAGTCCACAAGAGGCTTAGAGATTCATGAGAATGTCTTAAACCCAACTGGGGATGCTTGAGGCCAAGTGTAGTTGCAAAGAATGAAGATTGAATCCACCAAGAGGTTGCTGAGTGTTGAACAAATGAAGAACAACCCACTTGAGAAGTGTGCCAGCTGTGGAAGCACTGAAAATAAGCTGTCGAGAGGTTCCATGAAGCTGTCGAGAGCTCCCCAGCACCTGTCGAGAAGTTTTGAAGGCTAAATTATAATATGTTAAGAGGTTCTAAGGAGAAACTGTTGTTAAGTAGTAAAAAATACCATTTTTCACCTCCTAACCTAACTTTTGATAGACTTTTGAGCTGACTAATAATGCCTTTTAAGTGCATTTTGCAGATAAGCAACAATTGCAAGCTTAATGCAGATATCCACTTAAAATGGCCCAAGAAACAATTTGCTGCTCAACATGTGATCTTGCAGACCAAAGGTCAGCCAATCAAGCGACCCACAAGAGGCCCAGAAGTTCTTGAGAGTGTTTAAGCTTAACTGGGAAGGCTTGAGGCTAAGTGCAGTTGCAGAGAATAAAAATTGAATCCACCAAGATATTGCTGGATGTTGAATAAATGAAGAATAACACAAGTGACAGGTGCACCAGCTGTGGAAGCATAAGGATTAACCTATCGAGAGGTTGGCCTGAGCTGCCGCGAGGATCTAATGCCCAAAAAACTAAGATTTCGAGAAGACCTAGTAGCTGTCGAGCGGTTGTGGTACATAGGAGCCAAGCAGTTGCGAGTTTCTAAAACACTTGTCCATAGGTTCCATAAGAAAAGTTATCGAGAGGAATGGAGATGGAAACAGGAAGGTGCTGTGATAACCCGAAAAATTAGACCCGAACTAGACTGATCTCGTGTGTCTGGTCGGCACGAAAACCAATGCCACCATAGATTTTTTTAATAATACTAAATATTTAAATAATATTAGGATAACTTTGCGCGGACGGATTAAGGTTTAAATGTGTGTTTGAGCCTTTAGTGTGAAAGCCGCGTACCGACGCATCGTATGCCGCTCAATGCCGAATCAGGTCCTGGGATAAGGTTAACACCCATTTGGATGTATATGTTTAACAAGGGAACTAAGCCCTTTAGCTATTAAAAAAAGACAAAGCTTCTCAAAGAAGCTTCACCCGGTTGCAAAGCTTTGGAGTTTGGGAGTTCTAGAGAGAGAGAGAGCTTCTTCCCTGTGGAACCCTCATGAAAAACCGTGAGATTTCGATCGCAATCGTGCCGCAATCTTCGCAACCTTTGCAAAGCACATGACGCCGATCAACGCTTGAATCTCGCCTTTGGTGAATTTCAATCGTTCAAACCCCATTTTCAAGAAACGTTTCATCTCGCGATCGTTTCTGTGCTTGAAAGAGGTTAAGATTGACGCGTAAGAATGAGCAACATCATCTTGAGTTCATTGTGATCAATCTCTGTGGATTCGCCGTAGAAATTCGGAAGTTTCGTTTCGAAACCCTTTTGGACAATGATTCTTAAAGGCGCGAAGTCGATCGAAGAAAGGTTAGTTTTCTTTGATTTTAATGGTTTAGATTGTAGAATAAATCATTGTTTTAGTTTAGTATGTATGTGTGCCTGATTCGATGAAGATCGTAGAAGATTTGGATGAAAATAGATTAAAAATGATAAAGCCTTATGGTTGTGGATTTCTGAAGGTTTTGATTGATCAAATTAGGTGATTGATTGATCAAATTTGGCATTGATCAATCAAATTAGGTGGTTGATCGATCAAATTTAGTTTTGACCTATCAATCATCCAAATTGATCGATCAAATTGTATATACAATGATAAAAACAGAAAGGTTGTTTGCTGGAAGTTCATTCCCGACAGCATTGATCGACCAATTTGAAGATTAATAGATCAATGTGATGGGTTGATAGATCAAGGGTGAAATTGATTGATCAATGTGATGGTTGATTAATCAAGGGTGAAATTGATCAATCAATGTGGAATTGATCGATCAATATATTTAGATCGATCAAATTGATTATGCCGACACTACTTCAGTGTTTTGGCCACAATGTTTTACTTTGAACTCTGATTGATGCGATTCTTGTGGCATTGGAAAGAGGACAACTAAATCTACAACTTTTATGAATTAACTAACTGATGTGTAAATTTTTTTGATGATGAAAATTGAGCTGGAAGTTTGGCCAAGTTCTAAGTTAGCACGTTTTGACTGAAGTATCGATATAGCTTCGGTATTTTAGCCATAACTCTTTGTCCCGAACTCCGATTGATGCAATTAATGATGCGTTGGAAAGAGTATGATGAAATCTAATGCTTTTATGAATTAACCAACTCTTTAATTAAATTTTTTAAGGGTCAAAATGAAGTGGGAAGTTGGGTCAAGTTTCGAGTCAACACAAAATTATCCATTTCTGCCTCGGTTTTGAGAAAACACTTAAATACGTCAACCTTATTAATAATTAGGATTAATTTTTAATACATCATTATATGTGTGATGTAGACTAAGAGTGGAGGCTGTGGATAAGAACTTTTGGATTGCTTTAGAATAGTGTTGGATTTGCTTAGAAAGATCTGTTAAGGTAGGGGAAGTTCAAGCTAAAATGTATCTTACTATGATTTCATGATTCTTTCACTTCAGTACCTTGATTTCTGTTTTAAAAATCATGTTTGCATATCGATAAAGCTCTGTCATCTCTAATTCCTGCATTCTAATTTCTGTATGCTGAAACATGTTCCTGATTTCTGCTATCTGATTTTTGAGGTCATATGTGTGTATGTGATTTAAGCATTTAACCAGATGATCCCCACTGACTCAGCAATATATCCGTGCCCTGGCACAATCGTGCATCTTCTTTATTAATCCCTCGGCACAATTACACTCCATAGATGAGGCATTGTTGCACCCTGAAATTGTTCATATGAATGACGATTGGTTTGGATTTCCTATTGGCATATTCCTGATTACTCCGTGCTATATAGCCACGGGAGTTTCTTAAGTTAGAAATATTCACAATTTATGACACAAATGATATATATGCATAACATCTATTCTTGTTTGAAAACTCAGTACATGTCATCCGATTTATCCTGTCTGCATATTATGATTTAATTTTCTGCTTTGAGATACAACCTGCAAATCATGTCTTACATTTTCAGTATAATTTTAGTTGTGATTCTTCTACTGAGCTTAGATGTAGCTCACCCTATTTTTTATAACATTAATAGGTTCTGAGGCTAGAGCTCCCGACAATGAGAGCGACCCTAACTACCAGCCTGATCCGGAGGCTGAGGTTGAGGAGGAGAATACCAATACCCCTGCTGATGAGCACCACACGTAGGTAGGGTATTTGATTAGACTAGATATTTTGGGATCTGTATATGTTTTGGATTATTATGGTTCTGGTGGCCACGATTTTGTACTTAAAACTTTGTAGATACTTTATTTTCTTTTGTGTACATCTTATAGGAACCACTACTTTGAACCATTATTTTTGTGTGACGGATGTCCATCACCAGTGGTTCTTCTTGGTTCCTTTTTGAGGATATATTTTCTTTTGTTTTTATATATATGCATTGTTAAATTCTTCTCTCTTTTAAAGCCTTATATGATGACTCGATCTGCCACTACTAGATAGTGTCTGCTCTGATTTTCGCTAAACGAGCAAACACTCTGTGATTTATCCTGGGGATCATCCAGAGCATGATCCTGATGGCACGAATTTCTGAGTGCAAAAATTTGGGCTGTCACAGTTCGTATCAGAGCCTAGGCTTTAGGTCGTGTTAGGACTCCAGACTAAGCTATGGATGTAGGTATGGTCAGGACGTGAGTTTTCTATCACCCAATTAGGACTTTAGCAAAGTTAGTGGAGTTTTGGTTTTAGCTTCTATAGGGAACTCGCAGCTGTGGCTGGAGATTTAGAACTTGGGATTCGATTTAGGACTTAAACTATGGATCTCATAATCACTTTTAAGGGGAATATTGGATGATTTGATAAATGTACAGCTATTAGATAAAATATGTTTTAAGATTTTATTGGAACTTTGGGCCATTGTGACCATGACAATTATTGATTAGAGTTTTGTGTCATGTTAACAGATCGAAATGGCGCCATGAAAGAAGGCTAAAGTTATACACACTGGAGGGAGTGAGCCGAATAGGCAGTTGCTTGAGGCGACGCTTAGCACTATGACTCAGCAGGCTGTGTTACTTGCGGCATTATTGAGAAGGATGACTCACACCTCTCCATCGACATTAGATGAATCATGTTCTAGGTGTGACAGGCAACACCTAGCGAGAAACTGTAGAAGATCTACTAGGGCTTGTTTTAAGTGTGGACGAATGGGACACTTGATAAGGCATTGTCCTGCTTTGAGAAAGAAAGCGATGACCTCGACAACCACTCAAGGTAGTTCTCACTCTTTACATCCGGCGACGACTAGAGTTACTCCTGTACGGCAGGCCTTACCTGTCTCCTCCTCTACACCGTTTGTAATATGTGCATGGTGTGGGAAACCTTATAGAACGGAGGCGTATAGGCTAATCTCGGGTGCATGTTTTAGATGTGGTGAGCAAGGACACATAGTCAAGAACTGCCCAGATATGCGATAGAAGCAAGAGACCTCGACGTCTACTTTCAAGTCGATTCTTCCTGTGACTCAAGATGCCCAAGGTATAGGTTCAATATCAATTGTCAAGATTTTGTTTTAATGTTCAGATGATTTAGGAATTTTGTTAGTTTTGACACATGCGAAATATCATAACATTATCGCTTGTGTATTGACTTAAATCACTTGCACGACATAAACGAATTCTAAATTCAGAAGATTAAATATGTAAGTGATAGTTATATTGGCAGACTTAATAAATCTTGACAGTTACAATAAATTTCTTAAGGACAATTGTTTAGTGAATTTGAAATTTCTTTAATACTTATGAAAAATGAAGTTGAATTAATGGAATTAATCCTAGTATTATTCTTCTTGACTAATGAGTCATGATTATGGTGTGTTTAAATACATTCCTTTCAAACGTGAGTTCGGTTGTTAATCGCTATAATTTACTCTGGAAGTTTTCCGAGAATTAGAAAAGTTTAAGATAATCATGTCGGTAATTGACGGAGGAAAGGAAAATTTAATTACGAATATCATGGGAGAGCAGAATTAGATGTCGCTATGGTGGATTGCACTGTTTTCACCTAAGCCATGATGAATGGCTATGGATTCTCAAGGACTTATATGGAGAATTCGTTAGTATGGGGAGTGTGTTAAGAGTTGTGCACATGGGAGAGTCGATTAATCATGCCTAAGTATTTATGTACGACATTGAGAGTAATCATTTACAATCATTTCCTTGATTTGAAAGGCTAGATGTGTCATACTCTTTTGCCCTTCCTGTATGATCGGAATTCTATTCGTGCATCATAAGATTGGTTAAGGGCATATAGTTTGAAGATTTCACGATCGTTGTGGTAGATTTTAGAGGTTCTCATGTTGGTGATAGCTTTATCTTATTTTACTGATGACTTTACCTCATGTTGGCGATGGCTTTATCTCATTTTGCTGATGGCTTTACCTCATTTTAGTAATAGCTTTATCTCATTTTGGTGATGGCTATACCTCATGTTGGTGATGATTTTATCTCATTTTGGTGACGGCTTTATCTCATTTTGGTGATATCTCTTACCACCGTTGCGTATCAGAAAGTGGGTGAGTGTGAACATTTGTTCATAGACAGATGAGACCTATTCCGAGTCATGAGTTGATTTCTTTTGATAACGATAGCATCAATTTGGTGAATCATATTTTTTTTTTATGAATGGTATATTTCAAAATTGGTCCACTGTGCTCCATGAGTATTTTTACAATCGTAAGGGTTCACTGTAATTAATACAATGGAAATGATGCATGATCACTAATGATTAACATCGTTGAAGTGAAGATCTGCTGAATGGACAACACATTGTATGTCCTTCAAGGTCTGATTGATCCTATTTATAGATACATTCTTGTTAAGTAGTCTTAATCTAATGATCAATATATAATTCTTTGTGCAATGAACACTAGTCAAGTAAATAGGGGGGGCATCCTTAATAAAAAGCTCAATAGCTAGTTTTTGCCTATGTATGAATTTTGAGGGCATTATGGTCGTTTTCTTTGACTAATGGTTAACTTGATGGTGACATACTATTGTATATAATTGCTTATGGAGGTGTGACATGCGATTCCTGGTGCATGGGAAGACTGTCACACTTTTCCAGTAGATTTGCGATGAGCTTAGCAACCTGTACATTAACCAGGCAATTTTCCCTATAGGGGTCGTGTGGATACACTGATTTTGGGGGAAACTATTTCAACTTTGGATGCGTGTGAGTCCTTTGTGGATGTGTGGACTCAGAGAGAGGGGGTTGCGCATATATGAGTGGCGACTGCATGGTTGTGACTATTTCACACATAATACCTCTGTGTGTGTACATTGACGCTACGAACAATTGAGTTTTACTCGGGATATCTTTAGGGTATTTTCGAGGACGAAAATTCCTTCCAGATGGAGAGATTATGATAACCTTAATTTGGAGGACGTTGAAATTATGATAGGGACTTCTAACTTATATGGCTTCCTGCAGGTAGATTGCCAATCTGCGGATTATAGATGTGCATACGTGTGGATGGTGGACGAACTCTAGATGTGTCTTCTTTACCCACATGTTGCTACTTAGGGAGACGTGCCCGTATGGTCACTGGTTCGGCTATGTAGAAGTCAAATGTAATGAGGTGCATTAGATTACGTATGGGTGTACAGCGCACATGTGTGTAGGGTGTGGACCATTGATGTGATCTTGCACACCTATGGGGGGGTGTATGCTTTACACACTAGAGGTTAGAAGTTTAAAGGCTTGGCTAGGAATGGAGATTATTCCTTTTGCTTTAACTCTTGCATTTATGTTGAGTGGAGGAATTTAAGAAGAAAAAGAAGGAGATTTGGTGAGGGAGTTATTGCTCGTGAATGTGGAGCATGGACGCCATGCAATTGTGTCGAAGCTAGCAAGGATCGCCACTAGTTTTGGAGATTGTTAAACCATTGGAACCCTAGAGCTTGTCCAGCTCGCGGGCCGAGAAATCGGCTGACCCAAGGTAAGATACTTTAGCAGTATGTTCTTTATGTTATTGGTGTTCAATGGTGTGAAAATCATGGGATGGGATGGAGGATAGAACCATAAACCATGGAATTCGCTAGTAAATCACTCAGCTACAGAGGCGAACTGGGAGCGCGAAGCTGAAATTCGTGAGTAATACTCGCATTTGTTCACCTACTGCGAGAGGTAATTTTTGCGATTTTAAATTCAAACCCATTATTGCTTTATGTACGTGAAAATTATAATTCCATACAGTTGGAGTTGTCTAAATAATATATACTAATACCCTATACGTGGTGAAATAGGGACTGGGTAATGCCTCCATTAATGAGGTGTGTTTAAAGAAACAGCTTGACTGTAATGATTGATCGATCAACTACACATTTGATCGATCAAATAAGAAGGTTGATTGATCAAACCAGTTTATACTATGTTCTGTGAAAAAAAGGACTGTCTGATCGATCAAATTGAGCATTGATCAATCAATTTTATCGATTTAAGTTATAGTTTGGGTTTTTATTTTTCACTCGCACGACTAAGATCTTCAATCGCTTGAGAGAGTTTGATTCCTTTACATTCAAGGGATATTTCCGGCTATCGGAGCTTCTTACTTTGATTCATTAGATTGCATTTTACTTGGCTATTGTGGTAAACCCTAATCTTTTCCTTATTAAGGGGGGTTTTTTTGTGCATTTTGTACATTTTAAACTATGGGACCGCGAACGAAGAATCCATCGCGTAAAATCCCTACATCCCGGGCTCGTGCATCGATGCCAATCGTTGAACCGGTCGCACAACCCTTTGTGCAACCTGTGGCACCAATCAAACAAAATGTGCCACTCGTTCAAGCTATTCGAGGAATTGGCTCGAAATGGAATGGGCGATCGACTATATTGATAAGCTAGGGTTGAGACCATTGCATGAGTCATTTTATGTCCATTTTTGTCCTCGTATAGTGAAGCTCTTTTATTAACATCTTCGCCTGGATGACAACCATCACCAATTGGTCACCAAAATTTACGATTTTGACTATAAATTTAACCAATTTCATGTCACTGCCACCTTACAGTATTCTTCACGGTATGTGGAGACTTCTTGTTGCCACCATATGTCAAAGTTGTCCCATACCATGATAGACTTGTGGTCAGCGTAGTTCAGGACAATCTATTACTGAGCCCAACTCCCTGATAGACTATGGATGCTTGATACTTTCATCAAGAGTGCCATAAACCCATTTTTGCACAAGTCCGCGAGATCAATGCCAGAGATTTGCTGTTTGAGAAGCAGAAGACTGCTTCAAAGAAAGAGCTGTCATATGCTCAATTGATAACAAGAATGGTCGAGCAGTATATCGCATTGAGAGAGGAGTATAGCCTATCTCCTGGCGAGCCTCGATTGACCAACAACATTAAAGTTTTCAAGCTCAAGGACTGGACCAAGAGCTATAATCTATTGGTCAAGAGGTTACCTGAGGAGGGGGTTGTACCACCAGCTCCAGTTGAGGAGGTGCCTGATGGGAAAGCACCAGATGATGGGGGGGCATAGCCTAACGTTGCACTTGAGGGGGATGCATCTGATGTCCCTTTAACCAAATATTCATTCAAGTTTTCTGTGCACATTTACTAGGGTTCAAACTGTTAGTGTCTGTTTGACATTTTCGGGGATAAAAATTCCTAAGGGGGGGATAATGTAATGACCATCAAATTCTAAACAGAACTCGACTGCTTTGGTATGCGTGCCTGGCATGGAAATCGAAAAAAATTAAAAATTTATATTAATATTATTGGCAATAATAATTTAGAACTTAGCTATTTTATCTTTATCTATTACTATTATATAATAAAATTTTATGACATAATTATCACTAATTTGTTTAAACCTGTGTGGATAGTAGACCTGTTTAGGTATGTTTTCATAGTTTTGAGGGCGAGAATTCCTTGAGGAGGGGTAAATGTAATGACCCTAATTTTTTGGCATATTCAATTATACTCATACCTTTTTGAAACTGGCATGTCGATTTTCGAGGACGAAAATTCTTTAAGGAGGGAAGAATGTAATAACCCTTAAAATTAGACCTGAACTCGATTGACCTCGTGTGTGTGGTCGGCATGAAAACCGATGTCACTATAGATTTTTTTTCTAATAATAAATATTTAAATAATATTAGGATCACTTTGTGCAGACGGATTAAGGTTTGAATGTGTGTTTGAGCCTTTAGTGTGAAAGTCGTGCACCGACGCATCGTGTGCCGCTCAACGCCGAATCAGGCCCTTGGATAAGGTTAACACCCATTTGGATGTATATGTTTAACAAGGGAACTAAGCCCTTTAGCTAATAAAAAAGACAAAGCTTCTCAAAGAAGCTTCACCCAGTTGCAAAGCTTTGGAGTTTGGGAGTTCTAGAGAGAGAGAGAGAGAGAGCTTCTTCCCAGTGGAACCCTCATGAGAAACCATGAGATTTCGATCGCAATCGCGCCGCAATCTCCGCAACCTTTGCAAAGCACATGACGCCGATCAATGCTTGAATCTCACCTTTGGTGAATTTTGATCATTCAAACCCCATTTTCAAGAAACATTTCATCTCGCGATTGTTTCCGTGCTTGAAAGAGGTTAAGATCGACGTGTAAGGATGAGCAACGTCATCTTAAGTTCAATCTCTGTGGATTCGCCATAGAAATTTGGAAGTTTCATTTCGAAACCCTTTTGGACAATGATTCTTAAAGGTGCGAGGTCAATCGAATAAAGGTTTAGATTGTAGAATAAATCATTGTTTTAGTTTAGTGTGTATGTGTGTGTGATTCGATGAAGATCGTAGAAAATTTGGATGAAAATAGATTAAAAATGATAAAGCCTTATGGCTATGGATTTCTGAATGTTTTGCTCGATCAAATTTGGCATTGATCTATCAAATTAGGTGGTTGATCAATCAAATTTAGTATTGATCGATCAATCATCCAGATTGATCGATCAAATTGTATATACAATGATAAAAACAAAAAGTTTGTTTGTTGGAAGTTCATTCCCGACAGCATTGATCGATCAATTTGAAGATTGATTGATCAATGTTATGGGTTGATCGATCAAGGGTGAAATTGATCGATCAATGTGATGGTTGATCGATCAAGGGTGAAATTGATTGATCAATGTGGAATTGATAGATCAATATGATTGTTTGATTGATCAAATTGAATGTGCCGACACTGCTTCAGTGTTTTGGCCATAACATTTTACTCCAAACTCTGATTAATGTGATTCTTACAGTATTGGAAAGAGGAAAACTATATCTATAACTTTTATGAATTAACTAACTAATAAGTAAATTTTTTTTATGATAAAAATTGAGCTGGAAGTTTGGCCAAGTTCTAAGTTAACACGTTTTGACTGAAGTATCGATATAGCTTCGGTATTTTGGCCATAACTCTTTGTCCTGAACTCCAATTGATGCGATTCTTGATGTGTTGAAAAGACTATGACGAGATCTAACTCTTTTATAAATTAACCAAATATTTAATCAAATTTTTTGGGGGGAAGTGGGAAGTTGGGTCAACTTTTGAGTCAACACGAAATTACCCATTTCTGCCTCGATTTTGAGAAAACACTTAAATATGTTAACCTTATTAATAATTAGGATCAATTTTTAATACATCATCATATGTGTGATGTAGACTATGAGTGGAGGCCGTGCATAAGAACTTTTGGATTGCTTTTGAATGGCGTTGGATTTGCTTAGAAAGATCTGTTAAGGTAGGGGAAATCCAACCTAAAATGTATTTGACTATGATTTCATGATTCTTTCACATCAGTACCCTGATTTCTATTTTAAAAAGCATGTTTGCATATCGATAAAGCTCTGTCATCTCTGATTCTGGCATTCTGATTTCTGTATGCTAAAACCTGTTCCTGATTTCTGCTATCTGATTTTTGAGGTCATATGTGTGTATGTGATTTAAGGATTTAACTAGATGATCCCCACCGACTCGACGGTATATCCGTGCCCTGGCATAATCTTGCATCTACTTTGTTAATCCCTTGGCACAATTGCACTCCATAGATGAGGCATTGTTGCACCCTAAAATTGTTCATATGAACGACGATTGGTTGGGGTTTCCTATTGGCATATTCCTAATTACTCCGTGTTATATAGTCACGGGAGTTTCTTAAGTTAGAAATTTTCACAATTTAAGTCACAAATGATATATATGCATAACATCTGTTCTTTTTTGAAAACTCAGTATATGTCATCTAATTTATCATGTCTGCATATTCTGATTTGATTTTCTGCTTTGAGATACTACCTGCAAATCATGTCTTACATTTTTAGTATAATTTTAGCTATGATTCTTCTACTAAGCTTAAATGTAGCTCACCCTATTTTTTATAACATTAATAGGTTCTGAGGCTAGAGCTCCCAGCACTGAGAGCGACCCTGACTACTAGCCTAATCCGGAGGCTGAGGTTGAGGAGGAGAATACCAATACCCTTGCTGGCGAGCACCACCCGTAGGTAGGTTATTTGATTAGACTGGATATTTTGGGATCTGTATATGTTTTGGATTATTATGGTTCTGGTGGCCACGATTTTGTACTTAAAACTTTAAAGATACTTTATTTTCTTTTGTGCACATCTTATAGGAACCACTACTTGGAACCATTGTTTTTGTGTGATGGATGTCCATCACCAGTGGTTATTCTTGGTTTCTTTTTGAGGATGTATTTTCTTTTGTTTTTATATATATACATTGTTAAATTCTTCTCTCTTTTAAAGCCTTATATGATGACTCGATCTGCCACTACTGGACAGTGTCTGCTCTTATTTATGCTAAACGAGCAGACACTCTGTGATTTGTCCTGGGGATCATTCAGAGCATGATCCTGATGGCACGGATTCCCGAGCATAGAAATTTAGGCTGTCACAAGTGTCGAGAGGTTCTAGATACTTGTCACGAGGTTCAACTGAACCTGTCGTCAGCGTTAGTCAACTTGTCGATAGCTCACTGGAAGCTAGACTCATTCTCGTGAGGATTGGGCCAACTTGTCGAGAACTTAGTGTTAATTTTTAAAACCAGTCGACAGGATTAGTATAACCTGTCGAGAGGATGAATGGAGAAATGGGCAGAACGATGAAATGCATTTTTGATCCTGTCGACGAGTCATCAATCCTATCGACAAGTGCAAATCAACATCTCCAGATGTATCCAGATCCTATCGAGAGCTATCCAATCCTATCGAAAGCCACGGAGATGTCGAAATGAAGAGCAAGCACACTCCGAACCTCTCGACACTACATTTGGCAACTTCTCATCATGTCCTTCAGCAACTTCTCATCATGTCCTTCAGCAGCTTCCATTTTTAGAAGCTTGTGCACACATCCCAAAGCATGTCAGTAACCCCTGGGGATATTTTTGGTATTCAACTGTGTATGATTGGAAACCCTAATAGCCTCGTGTGCATTTGCTACTTGTGGACCAATGGGAGAAGAGCTTCTAGAAGAGAAATCGGCCACATCAACAGCCCAGAATAACAGAATTATTCTCCTGAGCTCTGATTGGCTGAAACGAATTTGAGACAGAGGAGGAAAGGTATGAAAAGAGAAGAATAATCCATAAATGGGGAGTTCTTTCTGGAGGGATTTCATAGACGAAAATAAGGGAGAAAACCAGAGTTCAGATTCATTCTTCGTTCTTCGATTCTCTCTTTAGCCAATCATGAGTGGCTAAACTCTTTTGAGCAGTAAGGACGAGGTTGATCTGTAACTTGGGGAACTTGAGAGCATTATTGTGGATCAATTATTGTATAGACTACAAATCTGAGAGCACTTCATTGTACTTCTTTTTTCATTCAATAAATTGTTAATTTTATTGCTTAGTTATATCTATAGATCATCTTGTTTCATTTGATTCTCGATCGGATTTTGTAGATGAGACCAGCCCACCCACTTAACTGGTAGATCTCTTGAAGGCTGTTTGATCTTCTTCGATCTGATACTCCTGTGGGTGCTTGTTCCTATAGCCTGGCATTCACAGCATTTGTAGTGGTTATCATGTTTTGCTGGAGGCCTTAGAATGGAGGAACTCTATTGGATGGTCTGTTGCCATTAAAGTGGACAGATCATAGCCTTAAGAGCAATCTAATTCTCTAGCTGAGATCAGACTATTCTACCCTGCAGTTGTGCTTGTAGCCAGATGGGGGATTGCTGCACATTGAACCCTTATAATGCTATCAAATCACCCAAGTAGTAGTGAGACCAGATCCCGAGCTGCTCTTCTCCATTTTACTATTTTATTTTCACCACATTTCCCTTCATTTTCTAGATATGAACTCTTTGGTTAATCCCAATTTATCTCTGTAATTAGTTTTATTTTGTTTTTGTAGTTTAGCTTACAGTGACAACCTTTTAAAAGCTCTCCTCTTCCTTTTGCTATTTTTCGTTTAGAGTAGCATAAGGTAGAGTGCCAAATCTGTCTTAGATATGGAGATTTACTAAATTTTAGCACAAATTTCCCTATGGACATTCCCTTACTTACTCTTTAAAACTTGCTACAACAGCCCTATTTACTTGCAGGCTTTTTGTAGGCTTACCTTGGTGTGCAGTCCATAGACTTTTAATTTTTTGATTTTAACCCCTTTTTGTAGCACAAGGTAGCAGGAAAACAAGTTTTTGGCGTCCCTGCCAAGCATTTGTGTGCCTAAAATTGGTAGATCTAAGTTTTTATCATTTTAGATTTTATATTTGTAGTTGTTTGTTTAGTGTTTGATCAATTGCTTTTGTAATTTTTTGTGTAGTTTTCTAAATTATTGCAAATTTGGGAGCTATGGTTAGAGGAGCAATTTTGCTAGGAGGAGCAGGAAGTTGTGCTGAGTTTGCATTTCCTTACTCTTTTACATTTCTAGATCTATGAATTTTTAGATCTAATAGTTGTCTTACTTGTGTTGTAATTCCTGACTGTTCGTTTTATATTTGAGTTGTACTTTGTGTAATCGTGCATTGGGATTGAGAGTGGTGTATGTTTGGAAGAAGAACCCTCAACCCTCAACTTGTGCCATTCAATCCAGAGGTTGAGAGAATTCTTAGGTCGAAACAAACCCCACCTACATCTGCTGCACCTGAATTTGTTGAAATGGGTGAGCAACCAAGGCTGTTGAGAGATTACTATGCACCTTGTGCGTACAACTCTCCATTTTGCATTCAATTCCCTGCTGTAGAGGGAAATTATGAAATTAAATCTTCAACCATCCAGATGTTACCTTCCTTCCATGGTTTGAGTAATGAGGACCCATACAAACATGTTGATGAATTCCTTACCTTGTGTACTACCTTCAATATTGCAGGACTGGGGTGGGGCCAGAAGCAACCAAGCTTAGGTTATTTCCTTTTTTATTAAAGGACAAAGCCAGGGCCTGGTTGTCCTCACTTCCCCCTAACAGTATCAACTCTTGGAATGACCTGCAATGTCAATTCCTAGCTAAATTCTTCCCCATGTCTAGAACTAGTCAGTTGAGAAAAAATACCATCTCATTTTCTCAACTCCAAACTGAAGGGTTCCATGAAGCATGGGAGAGATTCAGAGAGCTGTTAAGGCAATGCCCCACCACCAAATTCCTTAATGGAAACTTGTACAAAGTTTCTATCAAGGAATTGACTCTAAAAGTAGAAATATGGTGGATGCTTCTTGTGGAGGCACATACCTTCATAAAACAGCTGAGGAAGCTTGGGAATTGTTTGATATTATTAGTAAAAATTTCTTACAGCAGGAGTCTCTCACTAGGGACATTGAGATTCCAACAGAAATGTTGAAGGAAAATACAGTAAGAGGTAGAATGTATGAGATTGGTGGGTATAATGACTTGGAAAGAAAGGTAGCCAGCTTGACCACGAGGTTGGAGAAAATGATGGGAACAATGGAGTCTCCAATGGCTGTCAAAGTGGAAGAGGCATGCCTCATCTGCCAACCTCCCACTCATCCTATTCAGGATTGTCCCTCTACTGCTCAATTTCCAGAACTAGTGATGGAACATGTGCAGACTCCTCAGACCTTTGGCCAGCAATCAAATGCTGGTTACTCTTAGAGAAACTACCCTAATCTGACGTGGAGACAAGACAATGTTCAAAACCAGCAGCAGCAGTTCCAATAGCATTTCTATCCACAACAGCCAATGCCTTATAAACCTGCTCCCCAGACCTATCAACAGAATTTTATCCTAAGGCCCTAATACCAGCAGACCATGGCTCAGTCTGTGGCTCAGCCTATGCAACAAACTGCTCAAGCTCCAGCTTCTAGATCACCCTCTTTTGAAGAGCAAGTTTTGGCCTCATTGTAGAATATAGGCTATTTATCCCAAACAGTCCACTCTCACAGCCAAAGCATTAAAATGATAGAAGAAAACCTTGGTCAGCTATCTAATGCCTTGACAAAGAGAGGAGAGGGAAGGTTGCCTAGTCAGCCCATGGATAATCCAAAAAGGAACTATGTGGTAGGTGAAGTTTCTTCTTCACAGGAAGAAGCTAAATCTGTCACTACCTTGACAATTGGGAGGATGTTTGATAATCAAGTTGGTATTGAGCTTGTGAAAAATGCAGAACAAGAAAAAGAAACAACCTAAAAAGATATGCAGCAGGAATAGCATAGCTTGAATAAGGGGGATGTTGATGCTCCCCAACGAAAAAATGAAAATAAAAAGAAAAGTGATGAATTGGTTAAGGCAGCAAATGGAGGAGAAATCCCTCACTTGCCATTTCCAAGGGCACTTCAAGCACCTTCTCCTTTTGATAAGGGGAATGCTAAAGTAGAGAAAATGATGGAGACTTTTAAACAAGTGAAGATCAACTTGCCTTTACTTGATGCAATAAATCAAGTTACATAGCTATCGAGAGGTTGTGATACACAGGAGCTAAGATGTCGAGAGGTTCTAAAAGTAAAACTGTAAAGAGATCGAGAGGATGATAGATTCTGTCGAGAGGTTAAAAATGCAGTAAAAAAATCTTGTCGACATCATACCTGGAGGTGTAGAAGAAATCGAGAGGTTCCAAGTATATCTCGAGAGGTTCAGCTGAACCTATCGAGTAGTCCAAGCCAACCTGTCGATAGTTTGCCTGAATCTATGCTCATTCTCTCGAGGATTGAGCCAACCTGTCGAGAGCTCAGTGGTAGTTTGTATAACTAGTTGATAGGTTGATTATAACCTGTCGAGAGGATGAATGGAGAAATGGAAAGAACGGTGAAACAGGCTTCCAATCCTGTCAAAAGCCACATAGATTCTGTTGACGAGTCATCAAAACCTATCGACTAGTGCAATTCAACTCATCGAGAGGTTTCCAAACCTATTGAAATGAAGAGCAAAGAGACAGAGAACCTGTTGAGAGGTTCCCTGAACCTCTCGACAATCGAATTAGGGACTTCTCAGTATGCTTCTTAAGCAACTATCAATTTCAGAAGTTTGTGCACACATCCCAAAGCACGTCAGTGACCCTAAGGGTATTTTTGGCATTCAACTGTGTATGATTGGAAACCCTAACTGTCTCACGTGTATTTACCAATTGTGGACCAATAGGAGAAGAGCTTTTAGAAGAGAAATCAACTACATCAGCAGCCCAGAATAACATAATTATTCTCTTGGGCTTTGATTAGCTGAAACGGATCTGAGACATAGGTAGAAGGTATAAATAGAAGAGAGCTTTTATAGAAGAACCATCCAGAATTTGAGAGAACCAGAGCTTAGTTCGAGATCCATTTTTCCTCCAAGAACTCCCTCTCTCTTCCTTCTTCTCTCATTCTCTCTTTAGCCAATCATGAGTGGCTAAACACTTTTTAGTAGTTAGGGTGAGGTCTTGAGCTAAAAATCAAAAGTTTCATTACCTTATAAGGGTTTATTTATTGCACAGATTATAGATATGGGCATAATAGGATTGTATGTTTACAATATAATTATAGTTTTTAAATGTGATTCTAATCTATATTTCACTTCTTCATATTTAATTTCCCTGGATTGGATACTCCTGTGGATGCCAGTTAAAAATGGGGAGTTGGTAGCCTGGCATCTGCTGTATCTGTAATAGTTTGCTTATTCCAATCAAGACCAATAGATTAGAGCAATCTCTGGGATGAACTGCATCCAGCAGATGGGCAGATCATAACCTTAAGACTGTATCCAGTAGAAGGGCAGATCTTATCCTCAGGATTGCTTTGATTCATTGGTGGAGATTGGATTCTTATACCTCACATCTGTCGAGGGAACTCGGGGAGCTGGCAGCCAGATAGAGGATTGTTGCAAATTTGTCCTCTACACTGCCTTTGACTCCTTTGATCTTCAGTAAGAGACCAACACCCCTAGCTGATGTTCTCCATCTTTTAAATTTTTATCTTTACTCTATTCTCCCTCATCTCTATGTTTGATCAGATCTGGATCAATTGCATTTAACTTTTATAGTTTGTAGTAAAAGTGATAAAAACCTAAAACCTCTCCTCTTTCCTGTTTTAGTTTAGCTTAAATTAGGATAGAGTGCCAGATCTACCATAGATCTGAAGATTTACTATAGTTAAACCACATTTCCCTGTGGACATACCCTTATTTTTTAAAGCTTGCTACAGCAACCCTGGTTCTTGCTGGACTGGTTGCTCACCTTGATTCCATACATTTATAATTTATGCCTTTTAATTGGTTGTTTTAATCATATAATAATTGCAAGGTGAGTAGCACAATAACTTTTTAGCGCCACTATCGGGGATCTGTGTTTTTAACTTGGTAGATCTAAGTTTTTCTTATTTTTTAGAATTAGACTTTTAATTGCCTGCTTAGTGTTTCACTAATTACTACTGTAGTTTTTATAGTTTAATTGTGTGTTTTAGATCTGGATCTGTGGTGTTGAAAAGAGCATTGTACCAATTGGAGGAGCAAGCTTTGCTTAAGTTTGCATTTCCTAACTCTTTTTACATTTCTAGAACTGTAGCTTTGTAGATCTGCAACATTAGTTGTATATTTTGTGATTATTTTACTGTATTCTGTGTTATTTTCTGAGATTATTTTGAGTCTTTGGTGTATATGTTTGGGAGGAGACCTCTTAATCCTAAGATTGTTCCTTTAGATCTTGAAGTTGAAAGACTTCTCAGACCTAAAACCACCTTACACACTCCTTTAGTTGATTCTGAGATTGCTGTAATGGGTGAGCAATCTAGGACTTTAAAGGAATTTCATGCACCAGGGGTTTACAATTCCTCCTTTTGCATTCAATTCCCTGCTGTCCAAAGGAACTATGAGATCAAGTCTTCTATCATATAGATGTTACCCTCATACCATGGCCTGAGGAAAGAAGACCCATCCATATTGATGAATTTCTAGGACTGTCCACTACCTTCAATATTATAGGTTTGGGGGAAGAAGCAACCAGGTTGAGACTCTTTCCTTTGTCACTAAAGGATAGAGTCTGAACTTGGTTGTCAATGCTCCCAACTAACAGTATTCAGTCCTAGAATGACCTTCAATGTCAGTTTTTGGCTAATTTTTTCTCCATGTCCAAAACAAGTCAGTTGAGAAAGAGCATTATTTCATTTGCTCAAGCCCCAACTAAAGACTTTCACCAAGCCTGGGAGAGATTTAAAGAACTCTTGAAGTAATGTCCTCATCACCAAATTCCTGAATGGCAACTTGTCTAACGTTTCTATCAAGAAATTGATCCCAAAAGCAGGGATATGGTTGATGCCTCTTGTGGTGGTACATACCTCTATAAGACAGCTGATGAGGCTTGAGAGTTGTTTGATATCATCAATGAAAACTCCATGCAAAGGGAAACCTGGGCAAAAGATTTTGAGACCCCTAGAGTGGTGAGAGAAAATACTACCAGAGGGAAAATGTATGAGATGAGTGGACATAATGATTTGGAGAGGAAAGTGGACAGCCTGACCTAAAAGTTTGATAAGCTCATGGGAGCAATGCAGTTTCCAATGGCTGCCAAAGTGGAGGAGGCATGTGTCATATGCCAATCCCCCACTCACTACCTTGAGAAATGTCCCTTAGCTACCTAATTTCCAGACTTTCTGATGGAACATGTGAATGTTCCTCAATCCTATGGACAACAGCTTACTGCTGATTATCATTGGAGAAACCACCCCAACTTGAGGTAGAGACAAGATAATTTTTAAAACCAGCAGCAACAGTAACAACAACATTCCATGCCTTATAGGAATGCCCAGTCATAGCAGCAGAATTATTTTCCAATGCCCCAATACCAATAACCTACGGCCCAGCCAATGGTTCAACCTGTACATCAAAGTGCACCAACCGCAACACCATCTAGGTCCCCCACATTTCAAGAGTAAGTTCTGGCTTCATTGTAGAATTTGAGCTCTCTATCTCAAATTGTTAACTCCCACAGTCAAAGCATCAAGAAGATAGAGGACCACCTTGGTCAGCTATCTAATTCTTTGACTATGAGAGAGGAAGGGAGACTACCCAGTCAGCCCATGAATAATCCAAAGGGGCAGTACATGGTTGGTGAGACTCCTTCCCATGAAGAAGTAAAATCTATCACCACCTTGAGGAGTGGGAGGCTGGTGGATAACCAAGTTGGTATTGAGCCTGATAAGTCAAGTAAAGAAAATGAAGAAACAACTTATAAAAATATGCAGCAGGAGCAGCATATAAAAAATAAGGAGGGTTATGTGTCCCAATAGAAAATTGAAAATAAAAATAAAGAAAATTTTGATGAACTTGCTAAGGCTGCAAATGGGAGATCAGTTCTCCATTTTCCATTTCCTAATGCATTAAAAGCAGCTTCTCCTTTTGACAAGGGGAATGCTAAGGTTGAGGAGATGATGAAAACTTTTAAATAAGTAAAGATCAACTTGCCTTTACTTTATGCCATCAAGTAAGTTCCAGCCCATGCAAAATTTTTGAAAGAATTGTGCACCCACAAAAGACAGTCTAGGATACACTTATCCAAGGTCTTTTGTGCTGAGAAAGTGAACCAAGTGTTGTCTATTACAACTCCAACCAAGCTTCAAGACCCTGGAGTTCTCACAATCCCCTGCATTATTAGGGATCATACTATTGAGAAGGCCTTATTGGATCTTGGAGCTAGTGTAAACCTACTTCCATTTTCTATTTATGAGAAGTTAGGCTTGAGAGAATTGAAGCTCACACATATGGTACTATAACTAGCAGACAGATCTGAAAGGAGGCCTGTGAGAATGATAGAGGATGTTTTAGTTGGAGTTGATAAATTTTTTTATCCATCGGATTTTCTGATTCTTGACATAGAGCCATGCAAGTGCACCACTTTTATTCTTGTGATTTTGGGTACACCTTTCTTGGCTACTGCCAATGCTTGTATTCAGTGTAGATCAGGAGTAATGGAGGTGTCTTTTGGCAACATGAAGGTGAAATTGAATATTTATAATGTACAAAATCAGCCTCACTTGAATGGTGAGGATTGTTTTTCAATTGACATATTGGATGAGCTTGTGGAAGAGACTTTGCCCAAGCTACTGTATTGTAATGATCTTTGTAATAATTTTGATGATGTTTTTGAGAATGTGTAGAGTGAGATTGTAGAAGAGAAGGCCCCCACACCCATGGTTCAAGAAGTGAAAGCCTTAATTTCTTATGTGTGTCCAGCAACAAGGTATCTTTCTTGAAAACCTATTGTGATGCCTCTTCCCCTACCATCAATGGCACCTTTGTTGCCTTCACTTGTATGTCCACCAGATGTAGAGTTGAAACAGCTGCATAAGACCTTGAAGTATTCATTTTTGGGGACAAACCAAAAATTGCCAGTGATTATTTCTTCCTTTCTCACTGATGAGCAAGAGGAAGAGTTGTTATGTGTTTTAAAGAAGCATAAGAGAGCAATTGGCTGGACCATTGCTGACCTTTGGGGCATCAGCCCTACTGTGTGCATGCATAAAATTCACCTGAAAGAGGGTTCCAAACCCTCTAGAGAAATATAGAGAAAATTTAATCCCTACATGCAAGAAGTAGTGATGAAAGAAGTGGTCAAATTACTAGATGCTAGAGTCATCTACCCAATCTTAGATTCTGAATGGGTGGCACCTACTCAGGTGGTACCTAAGAAAACTAGAATTACTATGACTAAAACTGATGCTGGTGAGCTTGTTCCAACTAGGGAAACCACAGGTTGGAGGGTGTGTATAGACTATCGAAAGCTCAATCTGAAAACCAGAAAAGACCATTTCCCTTTGCCCTTCATTGACCAAATCTTGGATAAGTTAACAAGAAAGTCTTTCTATTGTTTTCTTGATGGATATCCGAGGTATAACCAAATCTATGTTTATCTACAAGATTAAGAAAAGACAATTTTCACATGCCCATTTGACATTTTTGCCTATCGAAGGATGCCATTTGGATTATGTAATGCACCTACAACTTTCCAAAGGTGCATGTATGCTATATTTTCTTATATGATTGAACAGTTTCTAGAGATTTTCATGAATGATTTTTCTATTTTTGGGGATAGTTTTAGCCAATGTCTACACCATCTCAACCTTGTGTTACAGAGATGTGAGGATACCAACTTTGTTATAAGTTGGGAAAAAAGCCATTTTATGGTCACTCAAGGCATTGTCCTCGGCCATGTGGTTTCTTATAGAGGCATTGAGGTAGACAAGGCTAAAATAGATCTGATTACACATTTACCCCCATCAAAAATTGTGAAATAAGTCAGATCATCCTTGGGGCATGCTGGCTTCTATAGGCGATTTATCAAAGATTTCAGTAAGATCTCAAAACCTCTTTGCCACCTATTGTGTCAAGAGGTTCCCTTTGATTTCAATGATGAATGCCTAAAGGCTTTTGAGCTATTGAAAAGTTGCCTAACCTCTGCACCTATCCTTCAAGCACCTGATTTTTCTATACCTTTTAAGCTGATGTGCGATGTATCAGACTTTGTAATTGGTACAGCCTTGGGATAAAGGAAGGATAAAGCCCCTTGTATGATTGCTTATGCAAGCAAAATTATGATTGATGCTTAGTTAAATTATACTACAACTGAGAAGGAACTATTGGCAATTGCTTTTGCTCTGGATAAATTCAGGTCTTATGTGCTGGGATCCAAGATAGTGGTTTTCACAAACCACTCAACCCTAAAATACCTTTTGTTAAAAAAGATGCAAAGCCTAGATTGATCAGATGGATCCTCCTATTACAGGAGTTTGATCTTGAGATCAAGGACAAAAAAAGAGTTGAAAATGTGGTTGCAGACCACTTGTTTAGGATCCTAGTAGAGGAGTTTGATAGGCTGCCTGTTAATGACTCCTTTCCAGATGAACAATTGTTTGTTATCAGAACCTCTACACCTTGGTTTGCAAATATTGTAAATTACTTAGCAGTAGGGAGGATCCCCCCACATTGGAACAAAATAGACAAGGATCTGTTCTTTTCACAGATCAGACATTATATGTGGGAGGATCCATACTTATTCAACCATTGTGCAGACCAAGTGGTGAAGAGATGTGTCCCTGATGAGGAATTCCACAATGTACTAACTGTGTCATGAACAGGCTTGTGGAGGCCACTTCAATGGAAACAAAACTACTGCCAAGGTGCACCAAAGTAGATTTTATTGGCCCACTCTCTTTAAGGATGCATAGCTTCATTGTAAAACTTGTGAAAGATGTCAAAAGATGGGAAGTATCTCCAAAAGAAACTCCAAATGGGAGATTGACTTCATGGGTCCTTTCCCTCCTTCCTTTGGATACAACTATATTCTTGTAGTTGTGGACTATGTGTCCAAATGGGTAGAGGCCATAGCTATAAGAACAAATGATCATAAGGTTGTCCTCAACTTCTTGAAGGATAATATTTTCTTCAGGTTTGGCACCCCCAGAGCTCTCATTAGTGATGGGGAGAGCCACTTTTGTAACAGGCAGTTTGAGAACCTACTTAGAAAGAACTTTGTGACACACAGAGTTGCCACCCCATACCACCCACAAACCAGTGGGCAGGTGGAAATTTCTAATAGGAAAATCAAACACATTTTGGAGACAACAATAAGAGTGGATAGGAAGGACTGGTTCTTGAAGTTACCTGATGCGATGTGGGCTTATAGGACTGCCTATAAGACCCCAATAGGGATGTCTCCCTTCATACTGGTATATGGCAAGGCATGCCATTTATCAGTAGAGCTTGAGCACAAGGCTTATTAGGCTATTAAAGCATTGAATATTGACTTAAAATCTATTGGCATTCACAGGAAACTCCAACTGTCAGAGCTAGAAGAGCTGAGATTGGAAGCATATTCAAATGTTAGGATCTACAAGGAGAAAACTAAGGCTTTCTATGACAAGCATCTGCTGAGGAAAGAGTTCACAATTGGAAACAAGGTATGGCTATTCAACTCTACATTGATGTTTTTCCCAGGTAAGTTGAGATCCAGATGGGAGGGACCTTACATAGTTGAGCATTATCCCCATCTAAAGCTGTGGAAATCAAGGATCTAAAAGATGGAAGGTCCTCAAAAGTGAATGATCAAAGGCTCAAGCTTATTGTTGAAAATGTGGTGGAGCCTGTACTACCCACTCACTATCATTAACCTCCATAACATGTCTGAGTTTCAACAATGTATATTATGTATAATAACTCATGTGTTTGGTTATTTCTGTTTGGCATTGTACATGATTTTTTTTGTCATGTGATTAGCACCTTATGTAGGATAATGAGTCAAATTCGTGAAGTGGACAGAGTTGGAGTGTCAAATCTATTGGGGAATGAACTGGGAACTACCTACAAGTCTTTTTAAACTGAAATACAACCTGTCGATAGGTTCTATGAACATGTCGATAGGTACTAAGAGTTCCCAGTCTGCTTTTCGAAAAATTCTGAAAGTGTAAAAATGGTTGTCGATAGGATCCGAGAGCATTTCGACAGGTTCTGAAGATTTTTGATTGAATTCTCGACAGGTTCAGGGTACCTATCGAGAGGTTCTGTGAACCCCTTGAAGTAACTTTTCTGGAGCCTAGAACCTATCGAGAGGATTGCATATTGAATCCAAAAGAACCTGTCGAGAGGTTCTGTGAACCTCTAGGAATGATTGTTTCTGTCTTCTTGAACCCGTCGACAGGATTGCGTGAACCTCTCACGAGGATCAATGACCTTTTACTCTTCGACAGGTTGCATCAACCTGTCAACACCTTGCCCCAATCCTGTCGAAATTTATTTCTCACTGCTTTAAACCTAACAACAACTCCATTTTTACCATTCGACGGCTTCTCTTTGCGCTTTAAGTTTCCTCTAGCGATTTTCTATTTTTCTTTTTCTCTCTCTACCTTACTGGCTGTTTCTCCAAACCCCTGGCCAACTTCCCCATTACTTCAATTCATCAAATGCTACACTTTACACCTGGTCTGAGCTGATTTGGTGTTGTGCATTTTAAGATATGAGAAACCCTAGGTTTCTGCTGGTAAGCCTCTCTTCTGCTCCACTTTTTGTTTTTGGCATTTCATTTGCAAATTAGTGTGGTTAATTTGATTGATAATAAAGGTTTGTGTGGTTATTACATTTTATTGTGAGATATTGATTGAGTAATGGCTGGTCAAGAGGATACCTTGGCTAATCTTTTCAAAGTACCTTCTAAATCTACCACCAAAGCCACTAGGAAGTCTAGTAGGCTCACCACACAACCCACAGAATCCCCACCTACAAAAAGAAAGCTAGTCATGGACCAAGTTGAGAAAACTGTGAAGTTCAAGAAAGCCAAGAAATCAAAGAGGGCCCAAACCAGTGAAGAATTTGTTGAGGAGGCCCCTAAGGTAGAAATCCCTGTGCCTGAGCCTACCATTGTGCCTGAGCCTAACCCTGAGGAGGATTATGAAGTCACTGTTAACAGATCCATTCCGAATGAATTTGTGGATGCCTTAGACTTAATTCCATAAACTAATTTTGACCTCCATGTACCTTCCCAGCAACCCCTATCCCTATGCCCGCCCATGTACCTCCCCCACCCTCTCTCCTACTGTACCCATCCCAGACCTCCCTCCTGCAACCTATACCAATGCCTCCACTCAAACTGAAACTAACCCTGAACCAGCACCTCCCATTATTCCCCTACCTCTGTCAACCATCCTCACACAATCCCAACTTAATCTCCCACTTGTTGTAGCTGCCACAGATGTGGAGGACCTAATTCCCCCCCTCCTTAAACCCAACACAAACTGACCCAGATCCTGACCTTGAATGTAACGTCCCAACCTTTTTGGGCCTTGATCCGTAACACTCAGTGCGCGTGCCGACGGATCATATGCCGAGGACCTCTTTTAACAATGATGTAATGTCTATAGATCAAATCCAATGGATCAAATCGTATGTATTTAGACTGGATGTGGGAGCAAGGGGACTCTCGCACAAAATACCTCGGTATGACTGCGGTACACCTAAGTTTAGGAACTGATATAGATATATAGAAATTTAGGGCATTTAATAGGCTATTAAATGCTTGTGATTGAGAGTTAAGATGAAAGGGTGTGAAACTTAGGGTTGAAAGCTTACCATTGTGTGATTGATTCATTCATAATCAATGCAACGACGGATTCGGAATGAACTGCAGCCACTTAGTGAACCCTGACTCGTCTTGAAGCAAGGAAGAGGATTCGTTTGAATCAAGGTAAGGAGTGTGAATATCTATTTTAGATCTGTAGTGTGGAGTTGAATTAGTGCGTGTCCTTATGAGAATCTCAAGAAAATGAGATTGATTCAAAGTGAGAAGAGATCGGGGGTGAAAAACCCAAAAATGAGCGAAATCTGTTCATTTCGATCGATTGAATTATGGTTCGATCGATCGAAATGGCATTAGAAATGGGAAGAAATGAAGCCCTGAGAAATTCGTTCGATCGAAAGTGATTTCGATCGAACAAAATTTTTTCGATCGATCGACACCTAAAGTTTGATCGATCGAATTGTATAGATACAGAACGATAGAATTCTATTGTGAGAATTCGACCAATCAAATTTAAATTCGATCGATCGAATTATGAAATTTTGATCAAACGAATTGGGATTCGTCCAATCGAACTGTGTTAAGGTAAAATGCCTTCTGTGGAATTCGACCAATCGAATTTTGTTTCGATCGATCGAATTACTTTCGTTCGATCAATTTGAAAATTCGTCCGATCGAATGAGAGTATGTTTTGTAGTTTCTGAGAGAGGTCGACCGATCAAAATTTATTTCGATCGATCGAAAATGGATTTTGATCGATCGAAACAGGGATTCGATCGATCGAATTTCCCAGATTTCTGCGTTTGGTGAGTTTTGACTGTGAGATTTCACGGGGACTTTTGGCATTGTGTTTTGCCTCATTCTAATGAATGAAAATGATCATGTTTAGGTGAGCCTCGTGAGTAAGAAGAACCCGACCTTTGTGAAGGCTTGAGCACGCACGGGTCTAATCCGTGAGGTAGGGAAATCTTTGTATCATGTGCATCGTTTCATAAGCATGTGTGTTATGTTATGATATATTCTTCGATTCAGTTATGCGATTTCTACTTAAGCATTTTGAAGAGAACAGACATGTGTACGAAAGATTCGAAAATATATGAACTTATGAATCCTTTGAAATCCATGTGATATGTGTATGTGAAATCTTCGTACTTCTTTCCGACTTTCGATATAAATTAATTATCACTTCACACGGCGATAAGCTATATGTATGCACTCTCGATTTAAGGTTATGTGAATACCCGACCGACGCGGCGGTATAACCGTGACTGACGCGGCAGGATATCCGTGACCGGTACGGCGGCCAATCCGTACACCCTTTGTGATATGTGCTTTATGATTCCTACCGTATAACGGTAAATATGTGTTCGGCCAAGTGTCCAACTCTACAGGACCTTGGATTTCAGTGTAAATGACTCATATGAGTGACGATGGTGGGTATTCCATCGGGGGCTTGAGGTTATAGTTCCTCATTCTAGTACTTTAAGTAAACACCTTTAAGCTTTTCATTCTTTCTTGTGTCGGTGTAGAGATGTGAGCACGTCATGATTCCATTAGCATCGCATGTGTGTGTGCCGAGATTATGAGATTCATCACCTTGCATGTGTTAAGAGTAACTTTGTTTACATTATGCCATAAGATATATGTTTAATGTTAAGATAAGCATGTTATTAGTTTTTCCCGACTGAGCTTGGATGAAGCTCATTCCATTACAAATGTCACAGGTTTAGGTGAAGGTGTTGAGGTGGAGATTCCGGAGAAGGAAGATCCGGACTACTCCCCCGGCGAGGACCTTGAGGAGCCCCATCCCAAGGATTGTTTCCTTTGTGCTAGACCTGGGTAGGTCCGGCCTGAGTCATGTATTAAATTCTGCCTTGATTTGGATAAGGAGAGAGGGATGGCTTCCAAATGATGTAATTGATTATTTTTGTTGAACCATGTTCGGTAAGGAAGAGTCCTTACCGGTGGTTCTCCATGGTTCTTTTTCCATAGGCTTTTTATGGAATTAGAACCGTTTGTTTTTGAGTTTTTGGGGTTGAATGCTAATAATCATTATTTTGTTTATGCTACAAGTTGGCAATGGTTATGCTTAGATTCCGCTGTGCAATTTTTTTTTATGACACGATGTGATCCATTCTTGGGCTCGGCCTTAGTGCCAGTCCACCGACGGCGCGGGTTTCGGGGCACCGAAATCTGGGCTGTCACATTGAACCCTCTCTGTCCATACTTCCTGCCTCTTCCTTTTCCTTGCCTCCTCTATACTCTACCGTCCTCCATGTCATGAAATAGAACCCCTACCTCAAGAAGGATGTTGTGCGAGGAATGGCTGCCCTCCACAGATCTATTGAGATGCCCTATGAAGCAAAGATCGAGCAAATGACTGTGGATTACAACTATGAGATGATGAAGATTTCTAAGGGCTGGCAACAAATTTTATTGCATTTGGATGTTCATCTGCTAGAGGCAGCAACAGAGAAACTGAGAGTAGATAGACTTGAGAAAAGGCTAGCTACCTCCCGAGAGACCATAAAGGCCACAAAGGACCTCTATGAAAGTAGAGTTCTTTATGCTGAAACAAAAGCAGAAATCCTCGAAAGAAGACTGGCTGACCTGACTAGCACAAAACCTGTCCTATCCACTGCCCCTCCAGCAAGTCCACCCTCTCAGCAAGCCGAAAAAGGGAAGGAGCCAGCTACCCAGTCCGAGGAGGTAGCTCCCCACAAGGTGCCTATCAAGGCTGAGAGGAGAGCTGAGTTGAAAGACTATGCTGCTCAACAAGGGTTCAACCCTGATGACTTCTTCACTTCTGACTTTGAATAGTTTTAGCTTGTATTTAGGACTTTTTACCTGATATTTTAGGCTTACTACACTTAATTAGGATGTTTTTACATAATCTCTTTGTAGATCACTTTCCTTTACATTGTACATATTTTGTTCTTATCAATGTAATTGCTCTTTAGTTTATTTGCTGTGACTTTCTTGATGTCTTTCTATTTTATTGTTTTCTTTCTTGTCCTTATTTGTTTGTTATGATTAATACTTGTTCCTATTTTGTTTTTGTATTGGTGTTCTTTGTTTAGCTGAGTGCCAAATACTTATTTTTCTTTCCTTGCTTATCTGTCTATGTTTTTTCTCCTGTTGCACATCTCTTCATCTTTGAATCAGTGAGGACACTGCTCCTCATAGGCTTGGGGGTGTGGCAAGATTTGCCAATGGATAGTTAATGATAGTGCAGCAAGGTTTTAGTAGAAATTGAGGAAATAAAATAATTTCCCACTTGATTCTTTTTTAAATAGAGGAAATTAAAAACTTTTTAAAACTGAAACATGTTATAGTTCTAACATTTTCATGAAGTAAATGTCAGGAATTTTCAAAAATTAGTACTTAGTGAACTTGAAAAGAGAGAAAATTATGAGGATAACCCTAGAAATCTTATGAAAGACCATACCCAGTGAGATTTGGGCCAGAAAATTTTTCTTGAAGAGTGTCTTGGCAATTTTTCTTCTCTAAAGACTGATTGGATCTAGTCTTGCTCACTAGAAGTAAGGCAAATCTAAGTTGAAACAGTTTGACAGCATTCATGACATTGAGGACATGAAGTAAAGCCATCCCTTGGACAATTTGAGCTAAAAATTTCCCACCTTTGAACTGCCCTTGATACACACCTTTTGAGCATCCCAGTTTTCTTTGATGAAAACCAAAAAATTTGAACCCAAAACCTTAGTGACCTGATGCAGCATGGCCCTCACTCTGAGATTTCAGAAGATAAAGGTGAAGGAATTGAAGAAGGTAGAGCTGGTTTGAAAGTTGGTTGAAAGAGAAGAAAAGCATAGTTGGTGGCATTTGAAGCATTCCAACCCATAAAAAAAAATGGAGAAAAAGTACAAAAAGCATACAAAAAGAAAAGAAAAGATAGAAAAAGCAAAACAACAAGAATGAGAAAGAGAAGTCATTTCATTGAAAAATTCAAAAGAAGATTAGGAACTGATTACTTCAAATCTGAAAATCTGAAAATTTAAGAAGTAGATGGAACTATGCTGAAATGAAGGTTGTAAAGTTGCAAATCCCCTCCTTACTTTACTAATTTCTCAATCTTGAATCTTATTCCACCCTTTTAGTCTTGGTAAACTTCACCCATAAGCCACATTACAACCCAATAAAAAGTTCTTACTGATTTGAAATAGATTGAGCTGTCAGGTGGAGATAAGGATTTATTTGATCTATGGTGAAAAGAGTTAGAAAATTTCAGAAAGCAGAGCAATGCTTATGCTCATGCTTGCAGTCCTATTTGAGGGTTGTAACTGCTCATGAGCTATCTGAATTGATGCACCCTTCTACTTTTGTTGAGAATGACATGAGCTGACTGATTGTGCAAGAATCAATCAGAATTTTAGTTTGATGGGGCATTATCAAAACATGATTCTCAATTTGAGGGTAAGCTTTGCATTAATTTTCATACAAAATACCTTGACATGAGCTAATTGATTATGCAGGAATTATAGCAGAATTTTAGTTTTAAACTGTCATGTTTTTGCTGAGAATCTTCTAAAACTGAATGGACAAGGTGTGGAATAAATTTTTATATTGCTTGAATTTTGTTTTAACATGCTGCACTGATATTAACAAATTTTATTTGAGAAGTTTGTGGGTAGCTTCACTGTAAACCCTCAAGAGACTTCACTCCTCTACTAGGGATCACCTAGGGGTTTAAAAGGCTTGATGCATATGTTAAATGCATCTGTGTTCCCTACAAAAGTGGCATTTTTTTATTTTAAATAATTGTTTTTACTTTCTCCTTTACTCAGGGACTAGCAAAGCTTAGGTTTGGGGGTGTGTTAAGCAGTGAAAAATATCATTTTTTACCTCCTAACCTAACCTTTGATGGACCTTCGAGCTGACTAATAATGTGTTTTGAGTGTATTTTATAGATAAGCAATGTATTGCAAGCTTAGTGCAGATATTCACTTAAAATAGCTAAATAAGTAATTTGCTGCTCAACATGTGACATTATAGCCCAAACACCAGCCAATCAAGCAGTCCACAAGAGCCTTAGAGATTCATGAGAATGTCTTGAACCTAACTAAGGATGCTTGAGGCCAAGTCCAGTTGCCAAGAATGAAGATTGAATCCACCAAGAGGTTACTGAGTGTTGAACAAATGAACAACGGCCCACTTGAGAGGTGTGCTAGCTGTGGAAGCACTGAAAATAAGTTGTCGAGAGGTTCCATGAAGCTGTTAAGAGCTCCCCAGTCACCTGTCGAGAAGTTATGAAGGCTAAATTATAACATGTCGAGAGGTTCTGGGGAGAAACTGTAAAGAGATCGAGAGGTTCCATAGTTGTAGAGAGGTTGTGATACACAGGAGATAAGATGTTGAGAGGTTCTAAAAGTGAAACTGTAAAGAGATCGAGAGGATGATAGATCCTGTCAAGAGGTGGAAAGTGAGCAAAAAGATCCTATCGACATCATACCTGGAGGTGTAGAAGAAGTCGAGAGGTTTCAAGTACATCTCGAGCAGTCCAAGCCAACCTGTCGATAGCTTGCCAAGAGATATGCTCATTCTCGTGAGGATTAAGCCAACCTGTCGAGAGCTCAATGGTAGCTTGTATAACCAGTTGATAGGTTGATTATAACCTGTCAAGAGTATGAATGGAGAAATGGACAGAACGGTGAAACAGGCTTCCAATCCTGTCGAAATATTTCAATCCTGTCGAAAGCCACATAGATCCTGTCGACGAGTCATCAAAACCTATCGACTAGTGCAATTCAACTCATCGAGAGGTTCCCAAACCTATCGAAATGAAGAGCGAAGAGACAGAACCTGTCGAGAGGTTCCCTGAACCTCTCGACACTTGAATTAGGGACTTCCCAGCATGTTTCTTCAGCAGCTACCAATTTCAGAAGCCTGTGCACACATCCCAAAGCACGTCAGCGACCATTGGGGGTATTTTTAGCATTCAACTATGCACGATTGGAAACCCTAACTGCCTCACGTGTATTTATCAATTGTAGACCAATGGAAGAAGAGCTTCTAGAAGAGAAATCAGCCACATCAGCAGCCCAAAATAATAAAATTATTCTCTTGGGCTCTGATTGGCTGAAACAAATCTGAGACAGAGGGAGAAGATACAAATAGAAGAGATCTTTTACAGAAGAACCACCCAAAATTTGAGAGATCCAGAGCTTAGTTCGAGATCTATTTTTCCTCTAAGAACTCCCTCTCTCTTCCTTCTTCTCTCATTCTCTCTTTAGCCAATCATGAGTGGCTAAACTCTTTTCAATAGTTAAGGTGAGGTCTTGAGCTATAAATCAAAAGGTTTATAGGCTTATAAGGGATTATTTATTGCATAGATTGCAGATCTGGGCACAATAGGATTGTATGTTTGTAATATAATTATGGTTTTTAAAGGTGATTCTAATCTACATGTCACTTCTTCATATTTGATTTCCCTGGATTGGATACTCCTGTGGATGCCAACCAGAAATGGGGAGATGGTAGCCTGGCATCTGCAGTATCTATAATAGTTTACTTGTTCCAATCAAGACCAATAGATTAGAGCAATCTCTGGGATGAACTGTATCCAGTAGAAGGGCAGATCATAACCTTAAGACTATATGCAGTAGAAGGGCAGATCTTAACTTCAGGATTGCTTTGATTCATTGGTGGAGATTAGATTCTTATACCTCACATCTGTTGGGGGAACCCGAGGAGTTGAGAGCCAGATAGAGGATTGTTGTAAATCTGTCCTCTACACTGCCTTTGACTCCTTTGATCTTCAGTAAGAGACCAAGACCCCTAGCTGTTGTTCTCCATCTTTTGAATTTTCATCTTTACTCTATTCTCCCTCATCTTTGTGTTTGATCAGATCTGGATCAATTGCATTTAACTTTTGTACTTTGTAGTAAAAGTGACAAAAACTTAAAACCTCTCCTCTTTCCTATTTTAGTTTAGCTTAAATTAGGATAGAGTGCCAGATCTACCATAGATCTGGAGATTTACTATAGTTAAACCATATTTCCCTGTGGACGTACCCTTACTTTTTAAAGCTTGCTACAACAGCCCTGGTTCTTGCAGGACTGGTTGCTCACCTTAATTCCATACATTTGTAAATTGTTCCTTTTAATTGACTGTTTTAATCATATATTAATCGCAAGGTGGGTAGCACAACACATACGCTAGGCATAAAATTTCTGGATTTTGGCCTAGTGTATGTAATACATATGCGAGGCTTAAAATCTTTAGGTTTTGACCTAGCATATGTAATACATACGCTAGGCTTATTTCTGCCCCCAATTGACTTTGCTTCATTATTTTTTTGGCTGGCCTAGTGGGCAAGTTCTCACCATGTTACCATCTGATGTTTGAGGTTCATTTTAGAATACGAACCCGTTAGTGTGCCTTGGACCTCATCAGATGTCTCTTTCTTTGGTATGCGATCATTAGTGATCGAATAACAAAGAGGGCATTTGTGGACACTCAAATTTTGCCCAAGGCCCGACTCACTTACACTTTGAGAAAGGCGTACCTCCCGAGCTTCCGAGAGCACTTCTCCAACCCTTAGAACCTAACCCTAATCTAGAAAACCACTCCCGAACCTTTTTTTGTAAGCCCTATCAGGCTATGGATAAGAAGAGGAGTATCAGGGTGTGCACAAGCCTCTGCTAGAGCTACGACTTACCCTATCAGAGAGAGGAGGTTCCTAGCTTTCCAACAAGTGAAGAATCACATCAATCTGATTTGTGTGCTAGGAGTTATGGCAGTTTGAAATTCGGGCTGAAATTGATGGAATTTGCCTAGCGTATGTATTACATACGCTAAGGAAAAATCTGATTTTTTGTAGGCCCCAACAGCGGGCTCTGAACCTCCAGTTTCCTTAAGAGTACTGTTCCTATACCTAGTGTATGTAATACATACACTAGGCTTAGGAATAGTATTTTTTTTGGATTTTGGTCAAAAATCAAATTTGGAGTTTGACTTGTTGACCACCCCATCCATTATGGTTGATTTTGGTAGGACAGTTTTGCCCCTACTAGCCTTCTTTTTAACCTTTTTTCCTCTTGGGATCTTAACCCATCATCTACCATTGAAACCCAATTCCCACCTATCTAAGCCCTACAAAACCTTAGATCCCTATTACCTAATTGGTAACCCAATTAGCCCCTTTAACTCCTCACTAATCCTCCCTTTCTCTATAAATAGAGAGCCCCCCCCCCCCCCCCACTTGGATTAAGGGCTTGAAAAATTTTCTCAAAAGAGAGAAAAATTAGTAAGCTCCCTCTCCATTTCAAAATAGTCATCCTACATACAAATTCCAGCACTTATATTCCTCATTTAAACTCCATCTTCCATCACCAATCCTCTAGGTTTAGCTAGATCAAGGCCTTAGCCTATCTCCCCTACCTCCTAGTTCCCAAGCCTTAGAAATCTAAGCCCGTTTCTCAACCAAGTGCTATTGGAATCTATCGAAATCGACACTCTCGTGCGAAAATCCACAGCTCCGACTCTCCTCTCTACTCCTCTGCCTTCTTGGCTTTTCCTTTATCCTAGAATTTGAGTCATTACGTCACCAAAATTCCGGTGATAACGGGGGGCTTAAATAGGATCCAAGTACGTACAGGCAAGAGGAAGTGTTTTTTATTTTTTCTTTTTACTTGGCCATAAGTAGAGACAGCTTATGAGCGGGTTTATCGGGTGCCTAACACCTTTCCAATCGATAATCGAAGCCCCTACCCCAAGACCCTTTGGTGTAGACTGGAATCAGTCATATTTTTGCACTTCGGTGGTTTCAATATGGATTTAGGTTTCCCGAGACACCAAAAGCTCTTGGTGGTGACTCTATATTTTTACCGATTCAAGCGCATCATCTCAACGGACTCGCGAGAGCCCATGGTTGCACAATATGTTTCAAAGTGCCTAGTGTGCCAGCAGGTAAAAATAGATCATAAAAATCCCTCTGGGTTACTGCAACCACTCCCAATACCAGAATGGAAATGGGAGGCTAATCCATGGATTTCATCCTTGGATTACCTCGAACTATGATGGGTCACAATGCGATTTGGGTGATAGTAGATTGGTTGACAAAGTCAGCTCATTTCCTACCATATTGCACAAGGTACACTACAAGTCAACTCACAAAGCTATACCTCAAAGAGATTTTCAGACTACATGGCATTCCAGTGAGCATCGTGTTGGACAGAGACTCGATGTACACCTCCACATTCTAACAATCCTTTTAAAAAGGAATGGGCTCCCGATTAGATTTCAGTTCAGTGTTTCACCCTCAAACTGATGGGCAAACAGAAAGGGTGAACTAGATTATTGAAGATATGCTCTGTGCATGTATGCTTGACTTCTAAGGATCATGGGACAAGCACCTACCCCTAATGGAATTTTCTTACAATAGTAGCTATCAGGCAAGCATTGGGATGGCTCTCCCTTTGAACCACTCTATGGTCGGAGGTTTGAATCTCCGCTCAACTGGGAAGAGGCCAGAGAGAGGCTCGTGTTAGGCCCTGGGATGATGAAAAGCACAACCGAAGTGATTTGGTTAATTCGAGAGAGATTAAGGGTCGCCCAGAGTAGGCAGAAGAGTTATGCCTACCTCAAGAGAACAAATGTCGAGTTTCAGGTAAACTCAATATAAGAAATTGCCCTTATTTTCCTATTATCTCTATGCGACACTAACACCTCACATCTTTTAAGATCGGGACCATGTTTTCATCAAGATTTCGCCGGCTAAGGGCGTGATACGTTTCAGAAGACATGGGAAGCTGAGCCCACGCTACATTGGACCTTTTGAGATACTGGGCTAGGTCAGCGAAGTAGCATATCGGATTGCTTTGCCGTTGCAACTATCAAGTATACACAATGTGGTCCACGTATCAATGTTGCGGAAGTACATGCAGGGCTCGACTCACGTATTGGACTACCAACTTGTTGAACTCCGAGAGGATCTAACTGTCATGGAAGAGCCTATACAAATCTTGGATCGTAAGGAGCAGACCTTGCGAACCAAGCGGATTCCACTTGTACTAGTAAAGTGGCGGAATCACTCAACTGCTGAAGCCACTTGGGAACGCGAAGCAGAAATTTGCTACTAGTACCTGCATCTTTTTTATGGAATTCTGATAGAATTTTACGATACTCGTGTACGTAAGGATTGAAAATTGAACGATGTAATATGGGCTAGTGTCCCACCATTAGCCATTTTATTGTAGTGATTGATCTTTTCGATGTATTAATGGTTCAATCCCAACTGTCACTTACAGTCTAAACTAGAAGGAATTAACAAGGAATTATGGTTTATGTCAAACTAAAGAGAATGCATTACATGGGTCATTGTTCTTGATAAATGAGCAATTGAAAACCCAATTTTTGATTTAGTGTGTGTGCATGAATGTGTGTGGAAATCCAGATGTTAAGGTAGGTGAAAATGGAAAGGCAAAAGGAGACTTAGGCCTCGGAACAGTCCATTGACTGTTTAAAATCAATAAACTTGATGGGCCAATTTGCTCAAGCAAATTTCAGAAATCGCTCAAGCAAATTCTTCAGAAAAACCCTCCAGACAGCTTTGGAGAAAATTGCTCGAGCAATTTTTCCAGGCCAAAACTTTCTGGTGGAAATCACTCAAGCAAATTTTTAAGCGGCTCTGTGTAAATTGATTTTCGCTCGAGCGAATTTTATAGTATATAAGCACTATGCAGTTTCTTTTTCTTATTTCGTACGATTTTTGAATCCAAGAAAGAGACCTTTCGAATTCTTCTTCTTCCCACGATAACTCGTCGGTATTCTTCATCGATCAACTGCGAAGACTCCACTTCTCTCACGCATTCTCGTGTTCTCCATTCTCACAATAAAAAGGTAAACCCTACCTTGCCTAAATTAGATTTCGAAATCTCTTTTTCTTTCTCAGTGGCATCCAAAAAGAAGATGCCCACAAAGAAACCGACCTCAAAGCCCGCCGCTTCGAAAGCCCCTTCGTCAAAATGACCCAAGATCGATCCTCCACCACCATCAAAAGAACAACCCACAGCATGGTGGAATTCCAAAGGATTTGAGATCGAATGGTCCTTCTATAATGACCTTTTCGAGGACCAAGACACGACTCTTTGGTCATTTAACTACATCATGATAGCCAGGTTGAAACCTTTGCTCAATCCATTTCACGACTACTACTACCCGAGGCTAGTTAGACTTTTCTACCATAATTTTTACGTCACGGTAAACACGGGCAACCTTAGCACTAAGATTGATGGGAGAGTGTTTGAATTCAACGTCAAACACATAGGAAATGAGATGGAATGCCCCATGTACTTCATTAAGGATAAGGGTCTATTGGAACCGCGCTCTGAGAAGGTGCCTTTCCACGAAATCATGGCAAGAATGACTAGTGGAGAGCACGGGTCTGGTTGATCGGTAAGGAGATCACAATTACCAATAGATATGTGGCTATTAGAAGTGGCGATGAGGTGTAATCTATACCCTCTCAGACATGAGTAGGAGAGAGTAGGAGTCTTTCAACAGGCTCTATATGCTGCTTTCAAGGACCGATTTTTCAGTGCACCAGAAATGGTCTTTGAAGGGATAAAGTATGCCCATGAGCAAGAAACCCTTACACTTGTTGCCGTACGTCGGCCTCATAACCCCGAATGATAGAAGAATATGAGGACGCTGATGACGATTATGAAATATCTCCAAATGAGCCTTAGTAGACCAATAATGTTAAGCGGTATAGATTGGAGGATTGGAACCTAAGCTACCAGAAACTGAAAAAGAGTGTCCTAGATCGACACTACCACTTAGCAGAACACGATCAAGATGAATCGGATCCGCAGGAAGAAGCACCTCAATAGCAAGGATCTCCACCTCAGCAAGCTCTAGCTCAACCGCCACATGCCTCACATGGTGATATTCTCACCTTGGTGGAATTCAATTGGTAGATGGATACTATGAACCGACGATTGGATTTCCACGAAGCCATGTTGATGGACCTGATGCGACAAGCATACCCAACCACCGCTGCTCCACGCATCGCGATGGCTCGGGAGTACATGTCGGGTGCATCTAGTTCTAGAGCCGGTGGTGATGTTGATGAAGGAGAGGAGTACATGCACGAGTAAGCGGATCGATGATCGATCCGACATATGAATAATTGGTTTGCTTTTGGTTTTGTTGAATAAATACTTGGTTAACAGTTGGATTTTTTTTTTAAACGGATGGTTTAATTTTGATGGATATAAATGAATCGCTTTAGATTTTGGTGTGGACGCATGGTACGATTTTACTAGTAATAATCATGTAATTCTATCAATGGTTTAGACTGATTTGTGTTAATGGTTTATGGGCGATTAATGATTAATTTTAGCAGTTAACTGTTTAATCTCTTTTGTACAGATAGCCCATTAAATCCAATTTGTGATGATGGTTACTCTGATAAGCTGTTAACTTTTACTAGTTAGTGGTTTAAAACTATTGTGGCAATGTTATGCTTGATGGTTATTAGAAAATTGATTTACTGTGGATATGTATCCTATAAATTGTGGATGTATCTCTTGTAAACAAGTTGTTTGGATGGCTAACTAAATTTTTAATTTAGCTGTGAAAGGTGTACTACCTAAGTCATGGATGTATGCTAGAGGTAGATTTTAACTGCACGATGTAGATCTTTAGTAAAAGGAATGTGTTCTCTTCCTATAGAGACTTTCAATCTCCCTATGTCTTCCATGTATTCTCTTGCTCTAGTCTTACTACCACTAACAGTAGCCACGCTGTCATTGCTTAGTGTGGTACCAAGGTATGTCTTCCGACCCAAATGTCACGTAGTGAATTTTCAAGGAAGAAAATTCTTTTAAGGGGGGGAGGATGTAACACCCAGAAAATTTTGAACCCGAACACATAGACCAAATGTGTGCGTCCAATACCATAGGTCTACTGTGGCACTAGCATTATATATTAAATTGTGTAATTGGTACCCAATCTCCGTGAGAGCACCAATGGTTAAGACCTCGCCTTGTAAACTAAGGGTCCAGGTATCAAAACCCACTAAGCATAGTGTACCGTTTATTTTGGACCATGAGAAAAAGGGTCGCACACTGATTCGTGGCCTACCACTTCACACCGAATCAAGCCCTTAGTGCAAATATTAAACCCACGCACGAAATAGACATTGCATGAGTCTTGGAAGTTTGAGAGAATAGAAGGAGAAACTGAGAGGAAGAAGAGCTCTCTTTCTCCACCGATCTTCGTTCCTTCGACAAATCTGAACCGTCGATTTCGGCGTAAATCATTTTTGTGGCACCAGGGAAGCCTTGCTTCGTCTTGAATCGTGAGGATTCATTCGCTCGCGGTACCATTAAGATCGAAGGAGAACAAACGAATCGATCGCAGACACGCATACGCGATTCGAAGGTGAGAATCGTATGATAACCGCTTGGATCTCGATTTTCGAAACTTAGAATTAATTTGTTTGCATTTGGGTGTTTACATGCGAAGAATTTGAGGAAGAAAGCACGAGTCGAACGATCAACGAGTTTCGGCGCCAATTCCATCGATCCCGATCATCGCGGACATCGGATGCTTGTTTAAAAGGTAAGATCTAAGATTTGATGATGTGGATTTGGTTTAAATGCGTGATTATGTCTACATGCAAGATTTTTGGGGGATTTATTTTGGAAATTTGTGGAAGAAGATGAAGTTTTAGAAGTTGCAGAATTGTCCAATTCGGTCAAGCGAATTGGAATTCGCTCGAGCGAATCGCCTTCAGACACAGAGAAAGAGGCTTGGGAAAATTCGCTCAAGCGAACTTTCTCCAGAATTCTAGAAAATTTTCTTGGGTAAAACTTGCCTAAGCGAATTTGGAGGTGCCACATGCAATCTGAACAACTCACTCAAGCAAATTTTCCTATTTCTGTCTACCTGAATTTTTCCTCTCGGAAGGCTTGAATAACTTTGAATTGATTGATTCCTATGACATTGACACGCAGTCTAAACCTCTAATGATCTAGATTGAGAACGGGAGGCCACTGGTAGGACCTTACAATTGCTTCACACGATTACGAGATTAAGGTAGGGAAATTCATGACTTGATTTCATTTTTCCTCTTGATTGATTCATAGATCTAAATGATATACGTTGATATGATGATAATCAGTATTTGAAAAATAGGATTTGTGAAATTCTTACCGCGTTAGACATTTGAAATTACGAAACTTTTGAATTGCATTTAGATCTTTTGCACTGTGAACTGTGAATCGTGAATAAGAATTTTGCATGAGAACCCTGTACACGAAATCAGTATATGAACTTTGATCTTCTCGAATGTGCACTCTGAATATGAACTTGAATTATGAAATTAATCTTTGAATGTGATCTTTGATACCAAGTGGGTAAGAGGAGTAGAGGCTCCGGAGAGGGGTAGAACCCCTGAGGTCTATGACCTTGTTTCCACTTCATGGAATGCTCTGTCCTCGCATCATGGGATGCTTTTCCCCAATGGAACCTTGATCTCAACTTGAATGTGAAATTGAACTCTAACACACTAAGTAAGGAATCACATGACACATTTTAGATCCTAAAATGACATGTTTAAATCTTGTGATTTCGAACTCAATACTTTGATTTGATGTATGTAAATTACGAAAATTTAATTTTAACTTAGTCATTGCAAATCTATGTATTGTCTTGACGAAATGGAATTGGTATTGAATTTTCCTTATTGAGCTTAGACTGTTAGCTCATCCTGACATTTATGTCATGAGTGTAGATCTTGATCAGGATCCTGGTCTTGAGGAGGATCCTGACTACGTGCCAGAAAAGGTAGATCTTCCACTGGAAGAGTTCTATCCATAGAAGTGATCGGGGATAGATAGATTTTGGACTAGGTACAGTATCGGATTTGTTCTTGCATATATGCACGCATATACGTATTTTGTATACGACTATTTAGGTGATGGTCGGCCATCATCGGTGGTCGTTTTGTTTATGTTTTGTTTATATATGGAAATCTCTATTACTACCGTTGATATCTATTCCGATTTTCACATATTGTACTCGTGATATCTACTTGAATACTAGGTTCTAAATTTGATAGTCCGATTTTTCCCTGAAATCTGCATGGGAAAAATCGGGCTGTCACATGAGGAATCAAAGCTTCAGTGTGAGCATTGAGTATCATACTCGATGACGATCCGGCTCTTCCCAAATTTTCGTGTGGGGAAAAGTCGGGTCGTCACAGTGCCAATATTAGTAGGCAGATTCTTATTGGCTCGAGATGGGTGCCACAAGTAACAATTAAATTCTTATTCATTTAATATGGGTGCTCAGAGAATTTTGGTGGACCTGACCTCAGGCAGTCACCTGACACAGTCAAGTCACACCAATGCCCAGTCAACCATTTGACTAACACAGATATCTAGGGGTAGTTGTTACAGTATTGGTTGGTTTGTACATGTTTTGGTACACTGAATTTACAGCAAAATCCAAGTCTAGTCGGCTGATGGTTAAGTACTAAATGTCACCAACTATACTTTAGTACAAAGACGGGTCTATAAAATCTTCATCATCTTTGAGTTGAGGCTTGGACTTGTGTGTACTAGGAGAAGCATATGGTTTTTAGTCGAGCATTTTTGCTTTTTCAAGAAGTTGTAAAGCATAGTTTGATTGAGAGAGAAGAATGTTAGTAGGAGTTTTGATGGCCTCTATGCCAAGAAAATAGTTCAAGTTACCAAGATCTTTCATTGAGAAACATTCTGCCATGTGATGAATAAGATTTTGAATAGTATTTTGATTGCTATCAGTGATCAAAACATCATCGACATATAACAAAACAAGAGTTATATGAGTGTGGTCGTGAGGGATAAGAAAGGAGCAATTTGCTATGCTAGATTTGAAGCCATTTTTTATGAGAAATGAGGAGAAGGTAGCGAACAGTGCCCTTAGTGCTTGCTTAAGACCATATAGGGTCTTTCTAAGTTTGCAGATGTAGTTTGGATATGTTGGATCGACAAACCCTTGCGGCTGATCCATGTATACTTCCTCATCAAAGAATCCATGCAGAAAAGCATTGGAGACATCAAGTTGTTTAATAGGCCAATTATAGTGAAGAGCAAGTAATAAGATGACACAAATCATGGATTGTTTGGCTATTGGGCTGAATGTTTCTATGTAATCAATACCTTCTTCTTGACGTTAGCCTTTTGCTACAAGGCAGGTTTTGTATCGGGAAATAGTGTCATCGATATTTTGCTTAAAAAGACCCATTTGCAGTCAATAGTGTTTCGATTTGTAGGTTTTGGTACTAAAATCCAAGCTCCTAGTGAGATTAAAGCACTGAATTCCTCCGACATAGAAGATCTCCTTTTGGGTTGTTTTGAGACTTCTGTGTAGTTCTTTAGTTTGGTTGGGGACGATGTAATAGTAGACAAGCAAAATGGGGTTTTAATTATTGATATGCCACTCTTTGCCCTGGTGATCATGGAATATGTATTAGAGTTATTAATAGGTGGGATAGCAGGGTGATCACTGGAATATGGGGCAGTAGAATTTGGTGTTGGTATAGCAGTAGGTGTAGATGTAGGTTCATATGTAGGTTCTTGAGTGGGTGCAGATGTAGGTTCATGAGTGGATTCAGCTATAGGTGGGCTATGGGGAGGGGAAAGTATAAGGTCAAGGATAGGGTGAGATGTAGTTGGAGGTGACATTTGAATGGTAGTGATAGGAATGGATGGAGATGTCTGAGCTGGTATAAGTGTAGGGAAACGAATGGGTGAAGGGTTGGGATCAAAATTGTACTTGTGCTGAGGAGGATGAGCTTGCTTAAAAGTTGTCTGAGTTGATGGAGAGCTTTCAGCAATTGCACTTGAAGCTAGTGAAAATAGATCATCAATAAATTTTATATGTCTAGAAGTGTAGACTTTGTTACTTTCTATATCAAGACACCTGTAACCTTTGGAACCTTCATGGTAACCAATGAAAATGCAGATTTTTGACCTTGGAGATAGCTTGTCATCTGAGTATGGTCTTAGCCATGGAAAACAACATCCAAAAGATTTTAAAATTGTGAAATCAGGAGTATTTGTAAAGAGAATTTCATATGGTGTTCTAAACTTCAGCACACTATAGGCATTCGGTTGATGGTAAAAACAGAGGTGAGTAGTGTATCTAGCCAATATTGCTTTGAGAGAGATGTTTGATGGAGTAATGTGAGAGTAGTTTCTATAATATGGCAGGGTTTGTGCTCAGCAAAACCATTTTGCTTAGGTGTATGAGGGCATGTGCGATGATGAAAAATTCCATTCTTATTGAGAAAATGAGCCATGACATTATTAACAAACTCACCACCATTGTTGGTGCGAAAAACATTAATTGTGTGAGATAATTGGTTCTCAATAAGTGCTTGAAAATCTGAGAATTTTTGAAGAACTTCAGTTCTATTTCGCATGGGACATATCCAAGAGAATCGAGAAAAATCATCAACAAGAAAGAGAAAATATCGAAATCCATGGAAAGAAGAATTGGGAGAAGGACCCCATACATCAGCATGTATTATTTCTAAAGGGAGGTGGAAATTGAAAATGATCGGCTCTTTCCTACTTTACAATGTGCACAAGTGAAATTGCTTGGTAAAACAGTAGGTACATTGTACTTTTGAACCAAAATTTGAGAGACTTTTGATGAAGGATGCCCCAACATGTGATGCCATAAGTATGCAGAGGAGTTGGTACATAGAAGAGCCCTTGATTGAGAGCTTTTATTAGTAGTGTTGATGACGGGATATAGACCTTGCTTATATTAGCCCTTGTAAAGAATCTAATTGGTGGCTTTGTCCTAGATAGTGAAACGATGTGAGTCAAAGGCAAGAAAATAGTTGTTATCTTTAGCCAACTTTTGCACAAACAGAAGGTTATGAGAAATCCCAGGTACATGGAGTACATGAGATAGAGAAAGAGATTTGATGGGAGTTGGTAGGGAAGAAATACCTATGTGTTGAATGTTTAAGAAATTATCATTGCCTACTTCAACTTTCTCTTCTCCTTGGTATGCATTGTGAATAGAAAGATTGGAGAGATTATTTATGATGTGGTTGTTTGCGTTGTTGTCTACATACCAATTGGCATCAACAGTTGAAGAAGATGAGGCAATGTAAGCTTGATTGTTGGTGTTGTACTACTGCCTTTGATAGTTCAAATCTTCTCTATGCCAACAATCAGCTGCTTCATGATTTGGTTTGCCACAGATCTGGCAATAGATGCGGGAAGAATTTGCTCTGCCATGATAGCCAGTGCCGCGAGAACTTCCTCTTTGTTGCTGGAATCCTCGAGATCCACCACGAGAACCTCTGTACCCCTGATTTCTACCACCTCGAGAATTAGTACCTCCAAGGTTATTGTTGGAATTGATGAAGCTCTGATTGTTGTTTCAGTTGGAATTACAGTTGGTAGTGCTTGTTGTGAATGCAGTACTCAGATCTGTAGAGGGAGTGGTTGGATTATCGTAAGTGCGGTTGATTTCTTCAGATCCAAGTAAAACGTGGAGTTCATGGAGTTTGATGGGTGAGGGACAAGTTCTGATGGAGGTTTTGAATGAAGAATATTCAGAGGGCAAGTCATGGAGTGTATAGAAGATGAGATCTTCTGCAATTGGACTTCTAGCAACTACTAATTTGGTTGCAAATTTCTGCAACTCATCGATGTTTTTTCTCATATGCAAATCTCCTTTCTTAAGAGCATAAATATCGGTTTTGAGTTCATGAACATGAGATCTGCTTAGGGAATTGAATTGATCAGCTAAGACACTCCTATTTTCGTGTGTGTGATTGAGATTCATAACATATGAAAGGATTGAATATGAGAGAGTTGCAGAGATGCCACTGAAGAGATGGTGATCAATGATCATTCATTCTTGATGAAGTGAATTTGGGATTTTCTTCCCTAAAGCATCAATGATCTCTAATGTTGGTTTTTCTTTCAATCCATTAACATATTCAAATAGCTTATTTGCTCGCAATGCATTTCACATTTGCAATTTCCACAATTCATAGTTTTCTGAATCAAGTTTTGTTGTAATCAACGAGTGGATATTAGCTAGAGATGAAGAACGCCAAACTTGGCGGGAGGTAGATTGAAGAAGATGAAGTTGAAGTCATGGATGTCAAATTCTGTAGAGAATTTGGAGAAGATTATGCGCTTGGCTTGATCTTGCTAAGATTTGCAGATCTTTGAGAAAATAAATTTACAAATTTTGGATCTTGTTCGCTGGAGCTTCTAGAGCTCTGATTCCATGTAGAGAAAGAGACTCTGTTATTGATTTTTTAGAGATATCCAAATTACAGCAGCATGGTTTATATTTATACCACAAGTTTTATAACAGCTTAACTTTACAGTTATAACAACAGTTAACTACTTAACTAACTTAGCAACAATTTAACTAATGTAGTTATAACAGCTAGCAAGAACAATTGGATTAACAGATTGTTAACAGTGATCAAGATGACATGGCATCTTGATTATCCTTAATAAGAAAGTTGTGGTTCCTCCGTGGATGAGCATTTTTAGTGGGAACATACAAATTGAAGAGCAAGAACATTGATGACAATGAAAATATTGTTGATTTAGTCCGAATTCTTATATGAGTATCATGAGATTAAGGATTTTTACTATTTTTGTTAAATTAAAGTTTACAATTTTGAGTAACTTTTGCTATTTTTAGTAAGTTTGGTTTTAGTAGGAGTTTGGATTGAATTAGAACCCTAAAATTTATTGAAGCCATAGTAATCAAAATGTAAAACACGTTTTCATTATTATGAACAAATTTTAATTTTTTAGGGAATTAAGGGCTTTGTTCAAAGGAAGAAGATGGTGATCATCTCCTTTCCGCCTTGTCTCCATTACGTCACGATTAAAGCATGACTTATTGGTAAAAGAATGTCAAATTTCTATAACAAAAAGTGCCCAACTTTGGTGACCTTGATCTATAGTTTGTTTATTCAAATTGCTTTTAAAAAAAAAAAAAAAAATTTTAATTACATTGTAAAAAATTTGACTTTACTTTTGAAGTAGAGAATAAAATTAACCTAGAAAAGAATCAAAGCTTTCAAAGCCACGTGATACTAGAGATTAAAAAGAAAAACAATAATCAAATCCAGAAGTAAACTAATATGAATTGTTGCAGCCTAAGCTGGCTTTTGACACCAAGGGGCATCAGGTATCCTCACACACCAACCCAATAGGCCAATAGTACAAAGGTAAATAATAATTAAAAGAAAGTACCAAAGAAGGAATCAATCTAAATTAACCACCTAAAAAGTAATGCATATTAAATTATAGGAGAGCGAAAAGAGCTTTAATGGTGATGGGTAGCTTTATTGGACGCCCAGCATGCATAGACCATTCCCTTTGTTAGTTGATGGCATGAAAGCAACATCCATCAAACATAAAAAGAATAGTTAATAACCCCACATGAAACTCGTGAGATGAAAATAGCAAGACAAATGGTGCTTCACTTCATACAAAATTCATTATATAAATCTAGCCATGCATACCCACTAACTTTAAACTCAGATTAGAATTCTTCATCTCTTTCTTTTTCTGCTCTTGGTCCCCATTCATCTTTTGGGCTGTTTTTTGAAGCAATTCAAGCTTCTTGAATCATCTGTAGGTCTCTATTTTGAGAGAAATGAGTTCTTTAAAGGGAGGGAATGAGTTAGAGAAAGGAGAAAAGGGAAAGAAAGAGAAGAGATCTATAACTGTGATTTTCAGATATGCTGATTGGGTTGATGTTTTGCTAATGTTCTTGGGTACTATAGGAGCAATTGGAGATGGGTTGTCTACTAATTGCCTGTTGCTCTTTGCTAGCCGTCTGATGAATAGCTTGGGCTATGGTAAGACCCAAGACAACCATGGCAACTTCATGGATGAAGTTGAAAAGGTTAGCACTTGTTTCCATCTCTCTCTCTCTCTCTCTCTCTCTCTCTCTCTCTCTCTCTCTCTCTCTCTAAGTAAATATATCGTCGAGAGAGACGCATCTACCGAACTACTAGAGATGCACTGAAATTCAATTACTATTGATAGTAGAAGAGGCACAACCTCTTTTCCCTCTTTGCTCTATCTAGTTCTAAATTTTTTTCTTCTTCTTTTTGGGTATTTATAGTGCAGCCTATATTTTGTGTACCTGGGTTTAGCAGTCTTGGTGGTGGCTTTTATGGGTAATTTCTATGATTCAATTTATTTAAATATTTTGTAAAATCTTATGTGTGTTTTAAAGTCAAATTAATTGACTTTGTGAAGTGGGTTAAATTAATATAAAGTCATATTGAATTATATGTGCAGAAGGTTACTGCTGGAGTAAAACCAGCGAAAGGCAGGTGTTAAGGATTCGTTATAAGTATTTGGAAGCCGTACTTAGACAAGAAGTTGGGTTCTTTGATTCACAAGAAGAAACTACTTCAGAGATTATCAACTGTATTTCCAAGGACACTTCTCTGATACAAGAGGTTCTAAGTGAAAAGGTGCTATTCTAATTTTTGTATATTTTTTTAAATCAAATTAAAAGGGTACTAATTGAAGAAAGTTTTAGCCGAACATACTCTTTCATGAATTTTAGGAAAAAATAAAGGCATTTTCACTATTTCCAAGGTCCCCAAAAAGTCGTTCAGTCCGCGTGTGAGATACACTTGAAAGTAAATTATGAAAATACCCTTCTATAAAATGTCATCTGAGCCACATGCTATCGTCTATCCGATTGGGAAGAAGGGTGATTTGGTAACTTCAACTATATATGTTTCTCACACGTTGAAAAATTATCTTATTGGGAGTTCAAAAAAAATAATGGCAATCTTTTTTTTTCCAAGACTTTCTGAAGTAGTATAGTACGTAAAACTTTTTACAAAGGACACGATGCTCTTGACCATCATTTAAGCACCGTTTACCAAAATGGTGTTTAAATAATCTTACACCATTAATGGTTAAGATGTGGGTAGTGCACACCATCAAAGTGAGATCATAAATTGAAGGGCAATGGGCCCAATTATAACATTTTTCGGGAGATTTGAACCGTCTGATCTGTGACAGTCCGGATTTCTGCACCCAAAAATCCGTGCCTTCTGGATCATGTTGTGGATGATCCCTGGGACAAATCACAGAGTGTCTTCTCGTCTAGCGGAAATCAGAGCAAACATTGTTCAGTAGTGGCAGATCGAGTCATCATATATGGCTTTAAAAGAGAGAAGAAATAAACAATGCATTTATATATATATATATATATATATATATATATATATCAAAAGAATATACATTCTCAAAAATGAACCAAGAAGATCCACTGGTGATGGACATCCATCACCCAAGCAATGGTTCCTGATAGTAGTTCCTATAGAATGTATAATAATACAAGTAAAAACATCTATAAAAAGTAAATACAGAAAGTGGCCACCAGGCACACAATAATCCAGAGTATCAAACAAAAATCTCCAAATAAACGACAACTAGTACCCAGACAGCTAATAGAACTCGTCAGTTGGGGTATCAGTATCCTCCTCCTCGGCCTTAGCCTTTGGATCAGGCTGGTAGTCGGGATCGCTCTCAGTGCCAGGAGCTCTAGTCTCATAACCTATAATTGTTGTGGAAAATAGGGTGAGCTAACCATCTAAGCTTAGTAGAATAATTTCAGTTAAAATTGCATCCTAATTGTAAAACATGGTTGCAGAAGATATTGACAGAATTGAACATATACAAGCAGATATTTCAGATATGCAGAATTTATCAAATCAGGGAGAAGTTATTAGAGTTTATAGAATGTTATGTATACAGTGTTTAATGACTTAGAATAGTAAACTTAAGTAACTCCCGTGAGTATAGCACGTGGTAGCCAGATTTGGTCTAATAGGTAATCCCGACCATCGTCGTTCACATGAACAATTTCATGAATGCAACAATGCCTCTACTATGGAGTACAATTGTGCAGAGGATTTCCAAGCAGATGCACAATTGTGCCAGACACGGATATACCGCCGAGTCGGTGGGATTCATAAGATTATTAAACCTCAAATCACATGCAGACATATTATATAGAATGGAAATCAGGTGACAGGTGTCAGATAGCAAGAGTCAGATATAATGGAGTTGTCACACATATGCTAAACATGACTGGAAGGTAAAATTAGACTATGCAGTCCAATGCAGAAAATTTGGAATCCATGAGATCAAGAATAAATACAATTTCGGTTGAATTCTCCCACCTCAGGTCAGACCTTTCTAAGCAAATCCAAAGCTTTTTTAAACGTCAAGGTCTGATCCTAGACCATAAATATAGTACACTAGGTGTTAGGTATGTCAAACCATTAACTGGCATTGTGTCCAGCAGCGTTAAATTTATAAATTCCAAACAGGTAAAAAACAGGGGTGATTATCGATCAATACCTTGATTGATAGATCAATCCTCCTCCTTGATCGATCAAACCCCTCCAAATACTCACAGGTGACAAGGCCAATTGATCGATCAACAGCCTCTATTGATCGATCACCTCCTCTCATTGATCGATCAATGCTTCAATTGATCGATCAATAGCTTCTTACTCATCACAATTGACAGAGGAAAATTGATCGATCGCTAGCTTAGTTGATCGATCAATCTGTCTCATTGATCGATCAATCTGTCTCATTGATCGATCAATGACCTCATTGATTGATCACCAACCTAAATTTTTAAATTTTTCTCTTCCTGTTCTCTTTCTCATTTTATATAGATTGATCAATCAATTCATGCCAGTGATCGATCAATACCCTTATTAATCGATCAATCTTTGCCATTGATCGATCATTCTTTCTGTGATCAATCAATCCTCATAATTGATCGATCAATGCCTCCCAGGCACAAAACTTCCAGACAGATGCCTCCACTGTTCCCACTTAACATTTATACGAATTGATCGATCAATGCCTCTCATTGATCGATCAACGCCTCTCATTGATCGATCAATCCAGTATTGATCAATCAATAATGATAGCACTCTGTCATTAATGGAGGTCACCCATTTAATCTATTTTACCCTTTTTTTTCATTAATGGTTTCTAGCCACCATCTACACACACATAAACACATGTATAAGAGGCTTTAATCTTGCCCTTCTTAAATGTAAAAGCTCACCTCTATTTGGGCCCTTTCGGGGTCTCGGCAAACGCAATCCAGAGGGTTTCGGATCCAACTCTCAGAGTTTATCACCGGTATGACTCAGACAAGGAGACTATTGGCTCCGGTTCAGCACGTAGAGACCTCACACATACCTAGACTAAATGTGAAATCGTCTTATTGAACTCTCCACACCCTAATTCAGATCGACGCATGACCTCGGGTATCCCTAACCCTGTTTCCTCAAAGAACTCACTCAGAACCCAAACTAAGTTAAGAAACATAATAACCTTGATATTTCTGTTTCCCATGACTTATACACGGTCTCTACGGCGTAACATGCCATATCAACGTCTCTCAAGACTTGAATTTAAACGTGAATTCCTATGTGAATTCACCTAACTACGGATTAATATTATTTAGATTGACCAAAAATATATGGCATAATAATGAACCACAGTTCAATGGTGTAAGCACAATTAAACACCATTTTGGTGTTTAAATTTTTGTCAGGAGCCATTTTTCATTTTACAAATAATCCTTATTTTCGAAATCATCATCATTAAAAATAATAATAATAAATTAAATTTTATTCTACTTTTTTCTGACATACAGGTGCCAACATTTTTGATGCACTCAACGGTGTTCTTCTCAGGACTAGCATTCTCCACGTACTTCTCATGGAGGCTCTCTTTAGTAGCCTTACCTCTAATTCTTTTACTAGTAATACCTGGTCTCATATATGGAAAATATCTCTTATATCTATCCAACAAGTCATACAAAGAATACAGCAAAGCAAACATGGTGGTCGAACAGGCACTTAGCTCCATTAAGACAGTTTACTCATTCACAGCAGAGAAGAGAATTGTGGATAGGTATTCAAGTATATTGGAAAGAACGGCAAAGCTTGGGATGAAACAAGGGATTGCAAAAGGGTTGGCAATAGGAAGTACTGGGGTGTCTTTTGCTATATGGGCTTTTCTTGCTTGGTATGGCAGTAGGTTGGTCATGTACAAAGGAGAAAGTGGAGGGAGGATTTATGCTGCGGGAATTTCATTCATTTTAGGTGGCTTGTAAGCATTTTAACCCCATTTCCTCTCTCTCTCTCTCTCTCTCTCTCTCTCTTGTGCTCATAAATGGGCATTGAGTTGGGTCTCTCCAAGGCCAGGCAAAGTATAAATAGAAAATTGAGGTGTCACTACAAAAAATGAGGCTATTACCGCAGTGTTTGGCTATAAAAAATAGTCGCTATTAACAAAAAACTATTAAAGGCTATTAAAACTATTAGCGGCAAGGGTATTAGCGGCAGTTTTTTGTTAATAGCAGCAGTTTTTGGTTCCCGCTAATAGTCTTATATTTTGTAGTGTGTGTTTGGCAAGACGCCAAAGCCTAAACGACTCCCCGACTATTCCCTACAAGAACAAATTTTACCTGCTCTAGAATTACCTTTTTAATGCCCCACAGCACCCTACCATTTTACCAAATTTGGTCCCAGGCCGCTTTGGCGCCCCACTAGATCGAGAGTGGCGGGAGCAGCCTGGTAGGGTTGCCAAACACAACCTGCATATGAGTTTGCTCTCATGGGCAAAAGAGTGGGTCTTTCACTCTTTAGCTTCGACAGCAGGAAACTATACTGACATTTTGTATCACAGCTCTACTATGAAAGCCCGATTTTCTCGTACACAGATTTCTGAGAAAATTGCTTTGTCCGGATTGCAGATCACAATCCATATACAGTATAGTATGCGGAAATCATAGTAGAGAACATATATGGCAGAAATAAAATTTTATTCAAATGCGAACGTAAACAAAAGAACCCATCGGTGACAGCCGACTGTCACATAAACAGTGGTGTACAATTAATGTATCTACAAAAACTAATCACTATATTGTACTTAATCGGAAATCTATCTCAAATTCGTCCATTGATAAAATGCCTCTGGCGGAAGGTCTTCTCTTGCAGGGTCCTGATCTAGATCTATACCTATGATGTATAGTCGAGGTGAGCTAATAGTCTAAGCTCAATAGGGAGAAATCAATACCAATGTACATCTCCTTAATCAATGTATAAATTCAATGACAAAAATTTCAAGGGCAATTTTTTTCATAATTCAAATAAAATTCTTTTAGCAATTTCATATCAAAACGAAAATCCAAAAGACATCAAATTCCGAGTTCAATTTCAAAGATCTAAAATTTCAAAGTTCGAAGCTCATATTCAAATATCAAAGTTCATTTTCTAGGTTCGAAATTCATATTCAATGCTTCAAGTTCGGAGTTCATATTCAATGATTCCCGATTTTTAATTCATTTTCATAGTTCTGATATGAAGTTCACAGATTCAATGTTCATATTCATAGTTCAAAGATTTAACATTCATGTCACAATTTTGAAGTTCATAGGGCTCTAATTCAAAGTTCACATTTTCGAGTCCAAAGGTTTTCTTTTCGAAGTTCGTATTCAGAGTTCAAATTGATGTTCAGATTTCTAATCTGAAGTTCAAATACACAGATTTACCATTGTGTTGGCTCAAATCATATTTTAATATTCAAAGTTCAGGTTGATGTTAAGAGTTCTAATTCGAAGTTCAAGTACACAGATTTACCACCGTGTTGGTTAAAATACTGATCCACCACCGTGTCAGTTCAAATACACGGATTTACCGCCGTGTCAGTTCAATTACATAGATTAACCACCGTGTCGGTCCAAACACATCGATGATCAGAGTTCAAAGTTCAGAGGTTCCATATTCACAATTCAAAGTTTAAAGATTCAATGGTTCAAAGATTCTAATTTCGGAGTTCGAATTCAGAGTTCATGTTCGGGGTTCACATCAATATTCAATGATTTCATATTCAAGAATAGGAATTCAGAGATCTAAGTTCATATTCCAGGTTCAAAGTATAGATACGAAGATCAAAGGATTCAAATTTAGAGTTCAAAGATTTTGAATGTTTAATGAATCAAGATTTCAAGCTCAAGTTCATATTCATTCATGGTTCCTAGTTCATATTCAATTTCAAAGGATTCACTATTTCTAAGATTCAGGCACATTCAATAATCCAATTATTTCGAGTATTCAAAGCGGTCAAACTAAATGAATTCCACTTCAGTGCTCATGATTACATTCGAAGTTTAGATTTAAAGTTCAATGGGTTCCATTTCAGAATTCTGATTCAAAGTTCGTATCCATGTTCAAAAGATTCATTAATTCAAAAGTTCCAAATGCACACTAATAATTCAAATATTTTGATTTTTCAAATACCATCAAATCACAAGTTCTAATGCACTTAAATGATATCATGAGAGTCTATGAATCAAAGAAAAAGATGAAATTGTGTGTTAAATTTCCCTTACAGAGTCAGAGGATTCAAAGTCCACATTCGGGTGATTCAATGTTCAAAGGTTTCATATTCAAATCAATATTCAATCTAAAAGGGTTTGATATTTCCAAAGGATTCCTATGCAATTAAATGATTCAAAGATCACATTCAATTCAATCATATCATAAAAATCTATGAATCGAAGTTAGAATGAAATCGTGCATTGAGATTTCCCTACCTTAGGTTCGGTGTCGTTCAAAGGCAATACGAAGGTCCCTATCAATGGCGACAGATTCCTTCATCTACATCATAAATACAATGATACATTAGGGATTTATTTTAATTACTAATAACTTCAACATACTTAACTTCAATGTACTTAAGTATTTAAAACTAGGCGGAATGGATAAGTTCGTGCTAACTTTGGATCATATAGAACTTGTCCCAACTTTTTGCACAATTTTTACCTTTAAAATATTTTATTCATGAAATTTCTATTTTACACAAAGATATATAGTTTGTTGTTTTCTTTCCAATGCCATGAGAATCGTATCAATCCGAGTTCAGAGTAAAAAGTTATGGGTGAAATATCGAGACTGTGTCAGTATCTCATTCAAATCTGCTCAAGCGGATTCCTCAAATTCCCAGTGGCACCCCAAATCGCTTAAGGCAAAGAAAATTGCTCGAGCGGTTTCCCCAGAATTTTAACACTTCCCTGTTCTGTCAAATCCGCTCGAGCGGTTTCATTTCGCTCGAGTAGTTTTGACAAACTCAGCAGCCCATTCGGGCTTTTTCTTCCTTTGTCTATTTTCCCCCAAAATCCACATGATTCAAATCAAACTTCATACATTCATCGATCTAATCTTAGAGATAACAATATCATGGGATAACGCTAAGATGCTCACCTTTCTCGGTTGTTCATGCGGCTTACGATTTACAGTCGCTCGAGCGATTTCTTAAGGCAAAGAAAATAGCTCGAGCGGTTTCCCCAGAATTTTAACACTTCCCTGTTCTATCAAATCCGCTCGAGCAGTTTCATTTGCTCAAGCAATTTTGACAGACTTAGCAGCCCATTCGGACTTCTTCTTCCTTTATCTATTTTCCCCCAAAATTCACATGATTCAAATCAAACTTCATATATTAATCGATCTAATCTTAGAGACAACATTATCATGGTATAACGCTAAGATGCTCACCTTTCTCAGTTGTTCATGCCGCTTGCGATGATCGCTATCAAAAAGGGGTTTCAGCGTCAAGCTCCCAGATTTTCACGGTAATCAAAGTGAATACGAAGCTCAATGCAAAGGTTCACACTAGCACGTCTTGATCTAGACCTTCTGAATCCTGGGTGCCACATCCTTGATGATTCGGTTCACACTTGCTCAAAGCCACACTCTCTCACACTCTTCGATATATGCGTCGCCAAAGCTTTAAGGTTCTACGCGGTTGGGATCTAACACGAAGACGGAGCTCTTGTGATGAAACGATGCGCTCTTCGCGAAGAAGCTGAAGCTTCCGAAGGGAAATCACAATTTGGGTTTCAAGGAGGGTTTGAGACGATGGGGAGCTCTCTCTCCCTCTTTTCTTACACAACAAACAAAATATCAAAGGTATTTTTTTCAAGACGTCTTATCCTCTTTTAACTTAAAGGGGCTTAATTAGGTGTTAAGTCGGGACACCGTGAGTCGGTGCACGGCTCCTTATCAATGAACAAAATTGGTCTAGCTTCACTTATAAATCAAATTCTCACCAGTGGCGTTCTCGCGAACCTCATTTACATCCACTTTTAACTCATGACCTTAATTCGGTGTTAAGTCTACACACCGTCAGTCGGTGTACGAGCTTCTTATCAATCACCGAAAATGAGATTCAACTTCACCTTTCGCACCAAACATGCATTCTTATAAATAAATTATTTCAAAATTTTAAGGCGACATTGTGTGCCTTGCCGAACACATGCACGTAGTCAGGCACGTTCGGTTTCAAAATTTTCGGGATGTTACATTCTCCCCTCCTTTAGAAATTTTCATCCTCGAAAATTCACGACATTTTCTTTGGGTTGGAAGACACAGGGTCAACTGTCAAATTTCATCGAATGTTCCGTCAATAATCCAACCATGCATTTATATAAAATATTCACAACGGAACATGAAGCATGCATAACTAAACAACAATTATCCACAACTAAAACTATTCCCTATCACAACCAAAAGTAAAGGTGTGACAATTTACATGCATGGTTTCATTAGATTCCTTGAGTAATCTATCGCACGTTTCGTGAACTAAGTTGGATACATATTAAAACATTGTTTTGGAAGTTCAAGGTGTCGCGATTGGGATGATAACTTATCGGTACACTGTGTCTGTGCTGACACATGCATCACTACTCTGATACATGTGCAAGGTACCTAAGTTTCGTGTGTACGACTTAGTCAAGCGTATGTGTTTTAGTGTTGGAAAGTTCATACAATACCATAATAGCACAGAAATTACAACAATACTCCTCAATTGAGATAAAGTAAAACTCAAAAATAAATAGCGAAATTATACCTCGAGTGACCTCGTTAGTTACCTGGGCATTGTGCGCTGAGACAGCAAAGGCACAACCTTAAGCTGTTGGCCGAGGGGCCCCTTGAGCAATTGCCAATGGCGTCTGCCCTTTCTTTCCCTCAAGACAATCTCTTATCCTATGTCCGACCCGGCCACACTTGAAACATGTGTCGATTGTCCACCTACACTCTTGTCTTATGTTACTTCCCGCATCTCGAGCACGACTCAATCAGTGCAGGTGGAGCAATGCGCAAAGTATGTTGCGCCCTCGATGCTTCGATCGTTGTAGGGTTTGAAAGGCAAAAAGGCCTAGTAGGTGCAGATGCAGGTGGTCTCGAATACACAATCTGAGTAGGCTAAGGCGATGCTGGCATCAAGAATTGCGACCTCTTGCTTACCTGCTCGGAGGCATAAGACTGTGGTCGACTTGCCCTACTCTTATCATGTTGTTCTCTCCTCTGGTGCATACTCACAATATCTCTTTCAGCTATGAGAGTTAAGTTCATGACCTCTGTGTAGGTCCTTAGCAGAAACAAGGAAAGCCTTTCCTTGATGTTCAGTCTTAGGCCCCGCTCAAACATCTTAGCCTTCATCACCTTGGTAGCTACGTGTTAAGGTGCGAAGCGCGAAAGCCTAGTAAACTCAGCTTTGTATTCGCAAACAGACCTTTGACCCTGCTCCAACTATATGAACTCAACATCCCACTGATCTCTTACTGCATAGGAGAAGTATTTTTCGTTGAGTACTTCTATGAACTCATCTCAGGTCCATGGGGCATTTGGAGTTTCCTGTAGCTTGAAGCTTTCCACTGATTTCCACCATGGATTGGCCTCACCTTCAAGTTGGAAGGTGGCCCAACTAACCATCTCCTCTTCCGTACAAGGAAGTCAAAGAAGGAGTTTCTCTATCTGATTCAACCATTTTTCCACTTCAAGCAGATCGGGTTGGCTGAAGAAGCCTGGAGGATTCATTCTTTGAAATTGTTTAAATCTTGATGGTTGTGGTCACGCTGCAAGCTAAGCCATCGTGCCGACCATCATCCCCAATAACTATCTGACGTTCCCATCGGCGCTTCCTTCTCCCAATGGAGTGCTATTTACACCGGTGGAGACTCCCTCACCACTTGTGGTGCCTCTATTGCGGACGAGTCTTGGTCTTCTGCGTGGGGCCATAACAATCTATCACATTCGAACGAAGGTTTCAATCAGAAATGATCATGAAAATTTAGCCCATGGTTCGACAGAATCTAAAGCCATAGCTCTGATCATAAAGATCTAGAGTCCTAATCAAACATAGACTGAATTTCTTATGCTCTAACAGAATCTATTGTCATAGCTTTGATACCAATTGTGGCACAGGGTGACATAGTTAACCCACACGGGACCTAGAGCCATATCTCTAATACCATCTGTGACAGCCCGATTTTCCTGTACACGGATTTTTGCAAAAATCGGTCTATTTGGATCACAGATCACAATCCATATACAGTATAGTATGCATAAATCGAAACAAAGAACATATATGGCAGAAATAAAATTTTATTCAAATATCAAATGTAAACAACAGAAACCACCGGTGATGGTCGACCGTCACCTAAACAATTGTGTACAATGTATGTATCTACAAAAACTAATCACTATACTATACTAAATCGGAAATCTATCTCAGATGCGTCCTCTGATAAAACACCACTGGCAGAAGGTCTTCCCCTGCAGTGGTATAGATCTACACCTGTGACGTATAGTTGAGGTGAGCTAACAGTCTAAGCTCAATAGGGAGAAATCAATTCCAATGTACATCTCCTTAATCAATGCACAAATTCAATGACAGAAATTTCAAGGGAATTTTTTTTCATAATTCAAATAAAATTCTTTAAGCAATTTCATATCAAAACGAAAATCCGAAAGACTTCAAATTCCCGAGTTCAATTTCAATGACCTAAAATTTCAAAGTTCGAAGCTTGTATTCAAAGATCAAAGTTCATTTTCTAGGTTCAAAATTCATATTCAACGCTTCATGTTCGGAGTTCATATTCAATGGTTCGCAATTCTTAATTCATTTTCACTGTTCAGATATGAAGTTCACAGATTCAATGCTCATATTCATAGTTCGAAGATTTGACTTTCATGTCTCAATTTCGATGGTCATAGGGTTCTAATTCAAAGTTCACATTTTCGAGTGCAAAGGTTTCCTTTTCGAAGTTCGTATTCAGAGTTCAAATCGATGTTAATATTTCTAATCCGGAGTTTAAATACACAGATTTACTGTCGTGTCGGTTCAAATCATATTTTCGTATTCAAAGTTTAGGTTGATGTTCAGAGTTCTAATTTGAAGTTCAAATACACGAATTTACCACTGTGTTGGTTCAAATATATGGATTTACCACTCTATCGATTCAAATACACGGATTAACTGTCGTGTCGGTCCAAATACACGGATGATCAAAGTTCAGAGGTTCATTATTCACACTTCAAAGTTCGAAAATTCAACGATTCAAAGATTCTAATTTCGGAGTTCGAATTCAGAGTTCATGTTCGGGGTTCACATCAATATTCAATGGTCTCATATTTAAGATTCAGAATTCAGAGATCTAAGTTCATATTCCAGGTTCAAAGTTCAGATACGAAGATCAAAGGATTCGAATTCAGATTTCAAATGTTTAATGATTCAAGATTTCAAACTCAAGTTCATATTCATTCATGGTTCCTAGTTCGTATTCAATTTCGAAGGATTCACTATTTCATAGATTCGGGTACAATTTAATAATCTAATTATTTCAAGTATGTAATGCGGTCAAAGTAAATGAATTCTACTTCAATGCTAATGATTGCATTCGAAGTTTAGATTCAAAGTTCAATGAGTTCCATTTCAAAATTCAGATTCAAAGCTCGTATCCAAGTTCTAAAGATTGATTATTTTAAAAGTACCAAATGCACACTAATAATTTAGATATTTCGATTTTTCAAATACCGTCAAATCACAAGTTCTAATGCACTCAAATGATATCATGATAGTCTATGAATCAAAGACAAAGACGAAATTGTGTGTTGAATTTCCCCTACAGGGTTCAAAGGAGTCAAAGTCCACATTCTTGTGATTTAATGTTCAAAGGTTCCATATTCAAATCAGTATTCTATCAAAAAGGGTTTGATATTTTCAAAAGATTCCAATGCAATTAAATGATTCGAAGATCACATTCAATTCAATCATATCATAAAAATATATTAATCGAAGTTAGAATGAAATCGGGCATTGAGTTTTCCCTTCCTAAAGTTCGTTGTCGTTCAAAGGCGACACGAAGGTCCCCATCGATATGGCGACTGATTCCTTCATCTACATCACATATACGATGATACGTTAAGGATTGATTTTAGTTTCTAATAATTTTAACGTACTTAAGCATTTTCTCAAAATTGGGGCGGAATGGAGAAGTTCATGCTAACTTTGGATCATGTAGAACTTGTCCCAACTTTTCACTCAATTTTGACCTTTAAAATATTTGATTCATGAAATTGCTATTTTACACAAAGTTATAGAGCTTGTTGTCTTCTTTCGAACGCCACGAGACTCGCATCAATCCAAGTTTGGAGTAAAAAGTTATGGCCGAAATACCGATACATTGTCAGTACCTTGCTCAAATCCGCTCGAGCAATTTCATTTCGCTCTAGCGGTTTCCTCAAATTCCTAGTGGCACCCCAAGTCGCACGAGCGGTTTCTCAAGGCAGAGAAAATCGCTCGAGCGATTTCTCCAGAATATTAACACTTCCTTTTTCAGGCAAATCCACTCGAGCGATTTCATTTCGCTCGAGCGATTTTGACAGACTCTGCAGCCCATTCGGGTTGCTTCTTCCTTTGTTTATTTTTCCCCAAAATTCACATGATTCAAATCAAACATCATACATTCATTGACCTAATCTTAGAGACAACACTATCATGTGATAACGCTACGATGCTCACCTTTCTCGGTTGTTCACGCGGCTTGCGATGATCGCTATCGAATAGCAGTTTCGGCATCAAGCTCCCAAATTCTCACAGTGATCAAAGTCAAAACGAAGCTCAAAGCGCAGGCTCACACTAGCACTTCTTGATCTTGACCTTCTCAATCGCAGATGTCGCGTCCACGATGATTCGGTTCACACTTGCTCAAAGCCACACTCTCTCTCACTCTTCGATCTAAGCGTCACCAAAGCTTTAAGGTTCTACACTGTTGAGATCTAACATGAAGATAGAGCTCTTGCAACGAAAACGGCGTGTTCTTCGCGAAGAAATCGAAGCTTGCAAAGGGAAATCACAATTTGCGTTTCAAGGAGTGTTTCTCCTCAAATATATTTTGTTTCAAGAGGTCTGTCTTATCCTCTTCTAACTTAAAGAGGCTCAACTAAGTGTTAAGCCAGTACACCATGAGTCGGTGCACGACTCATTATCAATGACAAAAAATGGTCTAACTTCACTTACAAATCATATCTCTCACCACTTATGTTCTCACGAAATTCATTTACATCCACTTTAAACTCATGGGCTTAATTGGGTGTTAAGCCGGCACACCATGAGTCGGTGTATGGGCTTCTTATCAATCAACAAAATTGAGATCCAATTTCACCTTTCGTACAAAACATGCATTCTTATAAATAAACTATTTAGAAAATTTAAGGCTACATTGCATGCCTTGCCGAACACGTACATGTAATTGGGCAAGTTTGGTTTCAAAATTTCCGGGATGTTAATGGTGAGCTATTTTAAGTGCTAAAATAAATCTTTGCCTACTTTTTATCAGAGCAGATAAAACCTACTTTGCCCAAAAGCAAGCAGGAATTTTTATGTCATGTTAAGGGGCGTATGCTAACTTGGGGGCGGGCTCACATCTGCCCTTGTGATTAATCGGGTCCTCTAATAGGCCTCGGACATCAAAGTTTGACAAGAAAAAAAAATATAGTTCCATAAAATCAGCTACTCGTGGGATACATTTCTACTACTACAGTTGATTTTATGTAATACAAACGATTGATTTATTGATTCGCATAATAACTAGTATATATATATATATATATATATATATATATATATATATATAAACGATTGATGTTTTTGATTCGCATAATAACTGATATTATATATATACGAAGAGTTAATGCTTGTAAGAGCTTTTTGAGATAGAGTCACATCACATGCTGACGCTTCAAGATGCCTCGGCCCTATAAATAAGGTATCTTTTAACGTCATCCATTCACATAGAAATGCGCTATACCGTTATTTCATGTCGATAAGTTGATGCACTACCGAATAAATATAATCTGTGTTCAGATACCTATTGCCATTTTTGCTCCCTAGTCTACGTAGGGTATCCTTTGAAAATATGTAGAAATCTATATCTTTCTTGATCGACGCCAATGTCCACTAGGGGACCAAATTGAGTTTAAGATGTGACAATATAGGTATATAATCATAAGGATGCTTTTAATTACGACTTTGCCTATAATTGGTGATTTATACCGACTTCCGAGACTTCCAGTATTGAAAATTCATGAGAAATTTATCAGACCGACTCTGTCAGATGTACTTTTTACTGTAGAGACCTTATAGTTTCACCTTTACCCAAATCGATCAGTTGGAAGCCTAGCCGACTCTAAGGATAGCAAAAAGTTCAAATTAATCCCTTTCTTTAACGCACAAAACCATCATCTTCTTCCTCATTGTAATCAGCTACAGTTTCTAAAAATCAGAGGTGACGAAGGTGACGGCGTCTTCTCCTCAATTAAATATAGTCCGATCTGCTATTTAGATCGACCCAGATACACCCTTATAAGGCGATATCGCCTCTTAAAAATAAATAAATAAATAAATAAATTTAAACAGTCGATGCCGACTCTTAACATAGTCGATGACGACTCTTAAACAGTCGATGTCGACTGTAAATATATATATATATATATATATATATATATATATATATATATATATATATTATAGTCGATGACGACTGTATACACAGTCACCATCGATTGTATAATATTTTTTTTTTTTTTTTTCTGATCGGCATCATGTTTTACACAATCGATGGCGTGTATACAATACCATCATTATAAAAAAAAAAAAATTTTAATTATTAAATTTTAATTTTTTTTTAACAGTCGACATCGACTGACTGTTTATACAATAGATAGCGACTGTGTATACAGTCGCCATCGACTGTATAAATTTTTATTCTTTTTACGAATCGACATCATTATTTATCTGTTGATGGCATTGTATACACAATGCCATCGATTGTAAATATTGATGTCGATCGTTAAAACAATCGACAGACCGATCGTATTAAGAGTCGCCATCGACTATTTTAAGAGTCGGCATCGACTGTTTAAAAATTATTATTTTTTTTTTTTTAAGTGGCGATAGCGCCTTACAAAGGTGTATCTGGGTCTATCCAAATAACAGATCGGACTAGATTGGATTGAGGAGAAGATGCTGTCACCTTCATCATTTTTGATTTTTAGAAACTGTAGGAGATTAAAATGAGAAAGAAGATGATGTTTTTGTGCGTTAAAGAAAGGGGATAGTTTGGACTTTTTGTTATCCTTAGAGTCGGCTAGGCTTCCACCTGGTCGATTTGGGTAAAGGTGAAACTATAGGGTCTCTGCAGTAAAAGGTATATCTGACAGGGTCGGTCAGGTAAATTTCCCAAAATTCATTGCACCGAGGGGCACTTTACCGCTCATCTAGACTACACACCATCAAAGGCGATTTCTTTAAATATTGACCAAAACCCTTGAACCGATGCATATTGGTGGATACGTATTAGTCTTAGTGGATATGTATTAGTCTTAATTGGCCTGACCCGATACGACATAAGCACCACCCAGTATGGTATATATATAGGGACCAATACCAGTAGACATAGGCCACATATCGGCACATATCGGTCCATAGCAGTCAATATCAATTGACACGGCTGATATGAATCATGCATAATGCTCCAATTAACAGTCAACCAAATGTTTTTATTTTTTATTAGGTTTTTATTTATATTTTTTAAATAGTTATACTTTTATCACTTCCTATAAAATATTTAATTATTTGAAAAAGTACTTCTTTTTCTCACATTTTATTTTGTTATCATATCTTTATATATATATTTTTTTAGTTATACAATTTATTTATAAAGTCCCTATTTTTATTTTTTAAATAATTAAAATATTTTTTCTAATTTTCTAAATTATAAAAATTTTAAATTAAAAAAATACCGATTTTACAAATACGTATCTCATATGCCCGATTCATATCTACCTTAGTGGGTATGGATCCGTTTTAATAAAATATATTTTGACGTTATAATTATCCTAAAAGAAAATTAAAGAACTACACTAGCTATTAAATTCATACATTTCAAATTCCTAAAATATAAATGCGTTTTGGTCGCTATAATATAATTGTAAAATAATTGTGAGATCATGTGTTCTCCCATTATATTACTAAAGTAAGATTATAATTGCAATAATGAGTTGATATAATAATTTTATTTTATGTAAAAGGTTTATCTTAGTTTTCTTACTATTTTCTGTAAGACCTACTCCCAACATCCACCCTATCATATTAAATTGAAATGTTAAGGGGTGTCACATGTCACAAGCAGGCATTACACTGATGAAAAAATAAAATAGAGGTTTAATGTCACGTGGAACCAAAAAATTGTTGCATAAATTATCAAATTTAATAAATAAATAAACTTTATCTTGCCATTAAAAACCATAAAAGTATTATAAAGTGGATGGCTAAAAGAGATTTGGTGTCACCATCTATTTCCCATGCTTTTAGGGCCTTTATTCACATCATACATGCATACATATAATTAATATATCTTATGGTCCATTGCTTTATATATATATATATAAAGGGGGCAGGGTGTGTTATGTGTTAAGAGAACGGTCACGATAGCTGTACTCGGTTCCTTGTATTTTTTATTAGTTTTTAAATTTTGGAAGAAGAAAAAAATGGCTTCTTTTGGGTAAAAAGAGAAGAAAAAGATAAGGTTTGGGATAGGAGCCATTAGCCATCAATGATTAAATACTTGTGCGTGGGTACCAATCAAAAGGAATGCACCTATACGTGACGTGCATTGAGATACTTTGGTGGTCAAAATTATTAGAAAATCGAATGGGTGCATAAATTGCTACTTGTGGCCCCATCACCTAATGCAATGCTTAATTACAAAAGCTGGCATCACATGAGCGGTGGGGATCTTTCTACATGATCTTTTTATAATATGTTGATGATCTTTTCATAAATCAAATATCACTTTATACAAAATATATATATATATATATATATATAAAATAATAATACTAAAACCATAGTGAGGTCTAATCAATTGAATTTCATGTTGGGTCCAAACTGATTTTGAAACACTTAACTACCTGGTAATCTTGAATTTCACGTCTTCCACTTTCATATATTACCGATAAAAATCCCTTTGAGTCGAGGTTCTAGTCGAATACTAGATAAGGTTTAACTAGTTTTAACTAACCATTGCCGTACATTTCGATATTTGATGATGCTGATCTTGATGGGAAAAAAAACTGTATTTTGATGCACCAATTCGCATGCTAAATTTTTCTAGGTGCTTTTGTACCAATATGCAAGATGTGTACGCGAGGGAAAATGATCACGTGGGTTCCAGCAGGGACACGAGCCCCTCCTCCTAAGTTAAAATATTGTTTGACTACAATTTTAGACGTATAAATCCATGTACATACAGATATATATATATATATAGGATCATGAACCGACATGAATGCATGCATCTTTCATTACCTTGTAACATTTTTCACAATAACCCCATATATGGTGTATAACAAACAGGTCACTAGGAATGGCTCTCCCTGATGTCAAGTACTTCACCGAAGCTTCAGTTGCAGCAACCCAAATCATGGAGAGGATTGAACGGGTTCCTTTGATCGACGGTGAAGAGATAAAAGGTGTTATCTTAGAAGAAGTTCGCGGCGAGCTCGAATTCGAGCGCGTCACATTTACATACCCTGCCCGACCCGATGCCATCATTCTCAAAGATTTTAGCCTTAATGTTCCTGCTGGAACCACAGTTGCTCTCGTTGGAGCAAGTGGGAGCGGGAAATCTACTGCAGTTGCCCTCGTACAACGGTTCTACGATGTCGATGAAGGGATTGTGAGAATTGATGGTGTAGATCTAAAGACGCTGCAACTTAAATGGATAAGAAGCAAGATGGGTCTTGTTAGTCAGGAGCACGGTCTCTTTGGCGCATCGGTAAGAGATAATATCATGTTCGGCAAGCCGGATGCAACAATGGATGAGATAATTGCTGCAGCCATGACTGCAAATGCTCATAACTTCATAAGGCAGCTCCCCGAAGGCTACGAGACCAAGGTGCGTATGGAAGGGTATTTTAGTAATTTCAAATATTTAGACAATTAAAAAATCATTGTTGTCGTGTTACTTGATTTTCGATTGATCTCTTATAAGTTACCGTATTACTTGATTTTCGATTTGGATGTTCATGATGCTCGCTTGACTCGTGGGTAGCGCTAAAATGCTATCCCCGTTTGTACCATTCCGACCCTACCATCGTTACGAACCAATTGGGTATCATGGACATCCAAATTGAAAATCAGGTAACAAGGCAACTTAGAGGAGATTAATCATGCTCCACCCAAAAAATTTGGGCAGGATCTGATGCTTATCCACTATTTAAAATGCGGTCAAAGTTGAGAAACATATAATGGCTATTATATATATAATATGAAGTAAGGGCAAATGCGTCATTTAATTAAAGAAATGACACCTAGTTAACTGCCACTTAACGGCAGGGGGTGTAGTGTAAATAGACATAACTCAGGGGGTTTTATGCAATTTTAGCATAACATAGGGGGGTATTTGCAAAAAACCCATGAAAAAAAGGACGCTCAGGAAGGCACCGAGCAAGGTGCTCGGCAAAACCACCACACAGACCAACCTGCACAAAAAAAGAAAGAAAATAGGAACAGAGAACAAAATACCGACACTACAACTCAAGGATTACGGGATTACTCGCCAACTAAACCTCAGACCCGAAACAACTATTGAGATTTCTAATCACATCTTGAATCGAATACGGTTGGATGATCTTCAACGTTTGGGACCAATATAGGGCTTTGGCCTGAGTTCTAGTTGCCAAAGAATGATGACTAGAAGATTTGGAGACGAGAATTTGACCATTCCTTTCTTTCCATAGAAGCCAGAACACAGCGAAAGGAACCAAATTCCACAGCTCTCTACCTCTGATTGAAGAGCCAGCATTCCATCAATTACCCAAGAGAACCCTGCATGTTTCCGGCATCACCCGCTAGATCCCGAACCATTGAAAGAAAGAAAAAAAAAAAAAAACAAATCTCCGAAGTGAATCTGCAGGGCACAAAAATGTGATCAATGGATTCCAATTCGGAGAGGCATAACACACAGCTGTTGACTAGTGAGAAACCCCAATCTTGAAGATTATCCACTATGATAATTTTTTTTTTTTTTGGTAATTCAGCTTGAGGTTGGAGGTCCTCACCCATATTATTGAAGCATAAAGAAAAAAAAGAGACTATTACATTCTAGTATAAGCAATGAACAAATCGTCTCTGAGGAGAGAATTCAAATTATATGAACATTCTTCGAGATCTGGCCATGATCTGACGTGAGGCATATCTTTCCCAGTTTTAGCAAGGAAATTTGTTGGTCTATTAAGCTCCCGCCACGTGTATTTCACTGTGCATTCCTCAAAATTCGTCATTAATTCTCGTATTTGCATAGTCAAAATCCTAGCTCTCCATGAAATATCAAACAACTTGTTTATGCTATTAACCGCAATTAAGTTATCGAAGTCAATTATAATCCTTGTGTAATTCTACTTCTTAGCCTCCAATATCCCATAGAGAATAGCTTTAAGTTTCACCCCGATGATGCTCTCTTCAATGGTAGGTCCACTGAATCTTCTTAGGACCGTGCCCTCGTAGTTTCAAAAAACACCTCGAATACCCACCTTCTCATCAACCAAAGACCCATCAGTATTCAATTTGATGACACCATTCATTGGTTTTTCCCATTTCCCATATTCATAAGAGATCTTGCGTTGGTGGTTTATATTCTACCGCGATAGGAGATTATCATCACTTCATAGATTTACTAAACAATCTTCCCCTTCCATTCAGATTATAACATCTTCCACAATCATTTGAAGTAGGATTTTCCTGTGGGTCTGTTGATTCTCAAAAATTCTTCTGTTTCTCTCACTCCAAATGTGTCAGATGCACGCCGTAAATAATAGTTCTAATAAGACAGATTTTTTACTTTTACCTTTTGCATTCAACACACAAAATTGCAGCTCCTGATCAATATTCCCCACATCAGCCTTTTGATATTGAAGCCTAGCAATGATAGACCTCTAGATCCAGCTAGTATATTCACATTGGAAGAAAAATTGGTCGTTGGATTCACATGCTCCCCAACAAAGAACACATCTAGAAATTATGATTATACCTCTTTTACATAAATTTTCCACGGTAGCCAGCTTTCTATTGATGCACATCCAAGCGCAAAAACCGTGTTTTGGGATTGAGTCTTTGTGTCATATGACCTTGTCCCACTGAATCTGAACTCCCTGATCTCTTATAGCTTCCCAAGCAAATTTAAGAGTTAGGTTGCCATTGTTAGAATTCATCCACACCAGTTCATCAACACACAGGTCATTTGTGCCGTGGTGAGAAAGAATCTCATCCCATGCCACCCCCATACGCACAGTAGTCGCCTCTAGAAGGACCCAGTTTCCATCCACAAAAAGATCTCCAACTTTAGCATCATGTTGAATCCTTGATTGAATCATTAGCCTTCGACCATATTTATCACATAAGGAATATGATCCAAGCCTAGGATCAAACCAAAAGCTAGTCTTTTTTCCATCGCCAATATCAAATTTGATATTTTCATTGATAGTGTCTTGGATTCTCATTAACCCTTTCCAAGACCACGAAAAATTGTTTGGAAGGTTAGATGACCAAATAACACCATTATCGCTAACATAGCGGGCCCGCATCCATTTAACCCCATAGAGATTCAGGATTAGAGAGAAGGTTCCAAAATAATTTGATAAGTCCAGCATCATTCCAATATCGAACTCTTCTAATACCCAGTCCACCTTCATTCTTCGGTTTGCAAATCGCCTCCCAACTAACCATGTGTAAGTGATTCTCCCCAGTCGGTCCATTCCAAAGAAATTTCGCTAGAATATTTTCTATCTCATCGAGGACTCTTCTTGGTAATAGAAAAGTCCCAGACCAATAAATCTGATAACTATTCAACACAGATTTTATCAATTCTAGTCTTCCTGCATAAGAAAGTAGAAGGCTCTTCCAGCTAGCTATCCTCACTCGAATCTTCTCTAACAAGTCGCTGCACATAAAGTAAGAAAGCCTCGAAGAGAATAATGGGACACCAAGATAACGCATAGGCAAGTGGCTTTCCGGGAATTCAAGCTCCATACTGATGCAATTGACATTGGTGCAAGCTTTGATATAAATAGCCCAGCTTTTATGCTGATTTACCTTGAGACCCGAGATTAAGAAGAAGTCATTGAATACCTTATGAATCTCCTTTGCTGATTGGGCATCTACTTTAGAGAACATAAGGAGGTCATTCACAAATATTAAGTGAGAAATTACCGGACCATTCCCAAATCGAGGAGGCTTGATTAAATCTTGGTCAATTCTTGCATCAATCATCCGAGTCATCACTTCCATGACAATGGTGAACAGTAGGAGCGAAAGGGAATCTCCTTGCCGCAACCCACACTTACTTTGAAAGAACCCTCTAGGACTGCCGTTGATATTAACCAAAAACCTGGGACTAGAAATGCATTGCTCGATCCAACTACACCAAGCATTGTCAAACCCCAGTTGAGCTAAAATATTGAGAATAAAGTCCCAACAAACTTTATCATAAGCCTTTTGAATATCAATTTTAGGACAAAAACTCTTGGGGCCATTGTTGAGATGAAATTTTCGAATAAGCTCATGTGCCAATAGGATATTTTCAGAAATCTTCCTCCCCTTGATAAAGGCGGATTGATTTAGGCTAATAAGGCTCAGAGGCTAATCTATTAGACAAAATCTTGGTAATAATCTTGTAAACAAAATTGCATCTAGCAATAGGTCTGAATTTGTCCAAAGATTTGGCATTCTCCTCTTTAGGGATCAAAGTAAGGAGAGTAGAATTGACTGATTTCAGGAGCTTTTTGAAAGTAAAATAATTGCGTACCGCTTTTGTGACGTCTCTCCCAACAATATCCCAGTGATCTTTGAAGAAATCAGTCGAAAACCCATCAGGACCAGGAGCTTTATTATTTGGCGCATTTTTAATCACCTCAATCATTTCTTCATCTGTGATCTCACACGATAAAGAAGCCGCTTTCTCTGGAGTAATTTTGGAACGGAATGGGATCTCAGGAATTTCTTCTGCTGATGAAGGTGAAAAGATGTTCTCAAAATAATTGCATGCTTCCTTTCCAATATCTGTTAGATCAACCACTTTGCTGCCATCGGATTTGGTGAGCTCATGGATGGTATTGATAGAAATTTTCGAGGTAATAGAAGCATAGAAAAAAGTTGTATTCCTGTCTCCATTGTTTAACCAATGTGCTTTAGGTTTTTGCTGGATAAATATTTCCTCTATATCTAATTCCTTGCGGTATTCTTTAACTGCTTGAACTTCAGCGGTCACAAGACTATCATCCGTAGGAGCTTTCTGGATCCGAGATTGAATACTATCAAGCTTCAATTTCGCTTGATCTTTTCTAACGCGAATATTCCCGAAGCAATTTTTATTCCAACTTCTGAGCCTTTTTTTTGTATTCTTCAACTTCTCCTGCAGGCAGTACATCGAATTCCCCTCAATATTAATATTCCACTCTTATTGAATAACTTTTTCCACATCAGGGTGCCTATTCCAAGTTTTGAATTATTTGAAGGGTTTCAAACCAGTAGGGGGATTAACCTCAGTGGTAATGATCATTGGGGTATGATCAGAAATTCCAGCATTGAGATGATCAACGCTCCCATTAGGGAAGCATCTCTTCCAATCTACATTGACTAAGACACAGTCAAGCTTGCACATAATTCTTCTGGGTCTGTAGGTTTTGTTACTCCAAGACCAATTAGCTCCTTCATGCCTTAAATCAGTCAGTCTAGCCGTATCAATAGCTTGATTGAATTCATTAAGGATTCACATAGGGATAGACCTTCCCCCAACTTTTTCATAGCCAAATCTTATAGAGTTAAAGTCGCCTCCAACTATCCAGGGATAGTTCATGGTAAAAGAAATGTTAACAAGGTCTCCCCAGAGGGTCAAACGTTCAGTATTGAGGTTCGATCCATAGACAGCAGTGAGGTTAAACTGGAAGTTATCCTTGATCCTTCGGATATTGCAGTGAATGAACTAATCAGAATTGTCAGCTAGCGCTACATCAAAAATACGAGGATTCCAAAGAATCCACAGCTGCCCATTTCGGTGATGAATATAGTTGTCATGGCAAGGCCATTCCCTGTTTATAGACCGTTTAATTTTCTTCTCTTTTTTCTCATTAACTCAAGTCTCCATAAGACAAATAATATCAAGCTTATTATCCCTTATTAGCTTCTTAACCTCCATTCTTTTAGAGGTATGATTTATACCTCTAATATTCCAGAAACCAATACTCATTGGAAGGTATTTTTGGGAGAATTTCCTCCCTTTAAACTCTTATCATCATTATTAACCCCTATTTGGAACAGAAGAGATTGGACCATGATAACTTTCTTTTTCCTCTTCTTTTCCTTAGAATTTTCGATGTCAATCTTCATGGGTTGCTTAGACTTCTTATTCCTAGTAAGGAATACCTGCTTGATGTCTATTTCTTCGATTATCTCATCCGGTAACTAGTTGGCATATTTCAATACCCGACCCAACAGGGTTCTCTACAAGACAAGGCCCAACAAGATTCTCTACATGACATGGCCCAACAGAATTTTGAACAATACAACGCCCAACAGGCTTCTCTACAAGACACGGCCCAAAAGGACTCTCTACAAAACCGAAAAGAGCAGCAACATTAAGATTAACCTCGTGGGATTCCAGATTTACCTCCTCCAGCAGATGATTTTCAACATTCCAAGTTGGCACGACATCACTAACAACAACCTCCAGCGGCTGATTTTTAGCATTCGAAGTTGGCATGGCATCACTAACAATAATTCTCTCATCCATCCTCCCTTCTTGGTTCCCATCTTGTCCTTCTAAAAGGTCCATATTTGACTCGCTTTCCTAATTTGCTTCTGCAATATTATCCGTGAAATCTGAATCCGCAATTGCCTTGGAATGGATGGTGTTAGATTTATCTTCCTTCTCCCTCTCCATATCAGCAACCTTCCTAATGGGGGGGGGGTATCTCCATTAGACGACCTAGCCTTCTTCATTGGAGTCCATCTGGTTAAGAGCTTCTTATCTTTGGGAACACCAGGGGCATGAGGGCAATTCTTCAAGTCATGATCAAAGCAGGCGCATTTCGAGCAGATGTGCGGCTTCCATTCATATTCGATGGCTTGAGTGTGAACGTCTCCCATTGCAGATTTCACCTTTACAGAATCCAGGAATTTTAAATCAACCCCAATTTCAATACAAATGCGTGCAAGTAAGCCTAGATCGGTTTGTAGTTTGGACATCAGCATAGATGGGGATTCCGATATTGCTGTCGATCCTACTTAGGATCTTTTTGGACCAGAAACAGAGAGGGAGTTTGAGAAGCCTAATCCAGATAGGAATTGTCTTAAGCACCTCTCTCCTTGGGTTTGAATTCGGGATCCATTTCTTAAGGACAAGAGGCCTCCCCGCGAATGACCAGATTCCTCCATTCAGAATCGCATTGCAATCCTCTTCGAGCGCAAATTTGAATAAAAAAAATCCATCATCCAAACTAATAACCTCGACTATACCTTTCAGCGTCCAGAGTTTGTCAATGGCTGCCTTTAGACCTTGATAGTAAGGTCTCTTTCCCACCAAATAACCGACCAAGGTATTCCTCCATCTGAGAATCTCTTCTTGAATTTCATCCTCTAGACAGATGATGATATCTTCTTTTGAACATTGTTCAATGAAATCCAATCGACCACATACTCCAATAAACCAATTTGGAGCTTTGGATTTCAATATCCATAACCACGGTTGTAGAGGAGTTCACCCGAAATTCAAAGGAAGAAAGGATTGACAAATAGGTGAATCGATGCAATTAGGATTCAAAGTAGCCTCAGAGTCTAAAAAAGGGAGATTCACAACTTCGGTGATCTCAAACTCATAAAGCCTTCTATCAGAATAATATTCCACTGGAGCTGACCTTCACAGTCTCACTCGATATACTCACTAACCACAACATTCTTAAGGGAAGCAAGACTAAAAATACTTGGAAATTTGTACTTCAAAGGAAGGATGCCTACCCACGTATAGTGCCAAAATGTAGTATTATTGCCCTCACCTACAGCAATTCGAGATCTCTGCCTAAAAGTGTGAGAGAAATTACTAATGGCCTTCTAAACTCCAGAACCATTATAGGAATTAGGCGACGCAATATCCCATTTACTATTGCGCCATCTTCGTACTTTCCGAGAAGAACTCTTCTCCAAAGGATATCCCTATCCACCTTAACACGCCAAAGTCATTTGACAAGCATGGCCTCATTAAATTGCTGAAGGTAAATGACACCCATACATGCATCTTCGTTATTTCTGCACAAAGCCCTCTAGTTGGCCAACTTAATTCTAGAATGATCGTCGGATACCGCCCATAGGAAATCACATAGTAATTTTTCCAGACGGGAGGTTACCCACTTTGGACAACAGAACAACAACATATAATAGACCGGCAAAGAAGAAAGGGTCGATTTTATGAGAGTTATATGACCAGCAAATGATAGAAGGTTGCCCTTCCAATTGGCTAACTTCGTTTCAATTCTCTCGATGATCGGGAACCACATCGCTTTATTGGGGCTCCATGGCCCTATTGGCGTACCCAAGTACTTAAAAGGAATAGAGGTGGACTTGCACCCAAATAATTCTTCCAAGAGCTGTCAATCGATAATCCAATCAAACTAGATTTAGAGATATTTATTGTCTAGCCAGATACTGCCTTGAAACAAATCAGAGTATTTTTAACCCCTATAAGAGCCTCCGTCCCCCCTTCTATGAAAACTAATGTGTCGTTGGCATACTACAAATGAGAGATCTCAGTCCCTTCTCTAGCCACTTTGAAACCAGAAAAACTCTCAAACTAAGAGCTTTGGAAAGCATAGCGTTGAGACTCTCAACAATCAAAAGAAAGAGGAAGGGAGATAAAGGGTTCGCCTGCCTAATGCCACTTTCCATTTGAAAGAAACCCTCAACTATCCCGTTAATGAGTATAGATAACAAAATTGAAGAAATGCATCCCCTGATCCACAACTTCCATTGAACACCAAATCCCACTCTGATCATGAGATAGTCAAGAAAGGCTCAGTCAACATTGTCGTAGGCTTTTTGTGAGGTCTACCTAAAGGATGACCTCCTTATTCTTCTTTCTATGATAAGAGTCCACAAGTTCCTGCACAATAACGCGAAGATAGGCAGATTGAGATAGAGAGATAAGCCCTGACAAGACCGACTTCAGCCAATTACCTAAAGTTTTGGTCATGATCTTATAAAGCTCGTTAATGAGACAGATAGGGTAAAAATCATTAACTTTGCAGGCACCTTCTTTTTTGGGAAAGAGGGCAATGAAAGAAGCGTTCATGTCACTATAAAAAATAAGACTATCAGCGGCATTTTTTTTAACAAAAAACTACTGCTATTAGTCCTGTCGCTACCAAAAATTGCCGCTATTGCTCTTGCCATTACCAAAAATTGCCTTAACAGCAAGTGCCGCTAAAACACCTTATTTTTGTAGTGTGTCCCTACTGATAATGCCTTGAGAATGAAATTCTTTGAACACCGCTATTATTTTAGTCTTAATCATATCCCAATTTTTGTGATAGAAGGCCATCAGAAACCCGTCAGGACCCAGGGCTATATCACCGGCCAAATTGAACACATCAGCCTTGATCTCCACCTCAGAAAAGTCCTGCAACGAAATCTTACGTGTGTCTGAAATAGAAGGGAAATCAATCTCATCTAATTTTGAGCGATCCCAACCATCAGTGCTTAACCTTTGAGAAAAATTCCCTACAAAAATGGACGCTATATGGTCATGAGACTCAGACAGAGACCTGTCAGATTCGATTGTGGTAATGAGATTACGTCTCCTCCTGGACGGAGCAAAAACCTGAAAGTATTTAGTGTTGCAATCGCCTTCAACAACCCATCTGCCTCTAGAATTCTGCCTCCAATACACCTCTTCTTTGCGCAAAATGGATTGAAGATCCGCCTTAAGCACAGTCCTAGACTCCTTCTGGAAATAAATCGAGATCTTTGATCTTACTAAGAATGTCGCCCTTTATTGAGAATATGTTTCTGAAAATTGATTGATTCCAATCAACCAGACGAGCACGTGAGAATCTTAACTTTGCAAAAATCATTTGCCTAGCCACCTAGACATCGGAGCAGCGAACCACGCTTCCTTCAGGACTTGAGGAAAGGAGGATTCTTCGTACCACATTAACTGGAATCGAAATGGCTTAGGCATGGATATATAGATTCTAGGAGAAAGCAATATAGGGCAGTGATCAGAAGTTGAGCGAGTAAGGATAACAACGCGATAATCCAGGGTAATCGAGCCCCACCCTACAGACACCAAGAATCTATCCAACTTGCAAAGGCTAGGGGCGTCCTCAAAGTTGGACCAAGTGAACATACCACCACCTAATGGCACATCAATTAGATTGTTAGAATTAGGAAAATCGGAAAAGCCCATCATACCATTCGTCCCTCTGTTGTCAATGTTCCTTTGTTTGTAAATCTAGTGATGTTAAAATCACCAGCCACACACCACTCAGTGACACCCATGCTTAAATGATCCCTAGCGTAGATTAGTTCGTCCCAAAATAACCTTCTTCTACGATCATCATGGGGACCATACACATTAGAAACATGGAACATACTCCCATCAAAAAATCTTACGAATAGGATCAACAAGCTATAAATACCTTTTAAAAGAGCCACCTTTGAGATCAGAGAGTCATCCCAGATCGATAAAATGCCCCTAGAAGAACCAGTAGCATCGATCGCATCCCACTGAACCGATGAAGAAAAACCCAACTGACTGATCATGGACCGATCCATACTATTCGTCTTGGTCTCTTGGACCATACACAAAACCACCTTATTACTCTTAACTGCCTCTTTAAGGGCACGTTTGACAAGTTTTGCAGGAAAGAACCTTGCTTTAATTAATTTCCTTAAGTGATCTTATACAACCAAAATATAAAAGATGATAAGAATATAAAAAAGCATAATACAAGTGTCGATTCTATGTGGTCAGTTGACCAGTTGACCCCTAATCAAAAGGGATGAGTAGCTGATAGAGATTGAGTTTGTTGAGCAGTCCTTATCTGTGCCAATTGCGATAATTAACCACGCTAAAATCGTAATACTCCCCCTCAAGTTGGTGAATGAATGGAGTGAATTCCCAATTTGCGAATTAGTAAATGGAATTGTGATGCCCCGAGAGGTTTAGTGAACACATCGGAAAGTTGTTGATTTGATGAGATGTGGGAAGTGCGGATCGTCCCAGATTGGATTTTCTCACGGACAATGTGGCAATCGATTTCAATATGCTTGGTCCGTTCGTGAAAATTCGAATTGGTTGCAATGTGTAATGCGGTCTTATTATCACAAAATAATAATGCCGATTTCGGATGATAAACACAAATATCTCGAAGGAGATAGAAAAGCCATGTGATTTCGCAACACGTGGTTGTCATAGCTCGGTATTTCGCTTTAGTAGTGGAGCGCGAAACGGTGGACTACTTTTTAGACTTCCATGATATTGGAGAATTCCCTAACATTGTGCAATACCCGGTAATGGAATGACAAGTCTTTGTGCAACTAGCCCAATCGGAGTCACAAAAAGTCTGCAAAGCCAAGGTGTTGGTAGATGGAAGAAAGATACCATTACCGAGTGTTTGCTTAATATAGCGAAGTATGCTGTGAGTTGTGTAAAGATGGGGTTTGCGTGGCTTCCCCATAAATTGACTAAGTGTATTAACCGAGTATAGAATATCGGGACGTGTGATTGTCAAGTAGATGAGGCACCCAATCAAACGATGATAGCTGGTTGGATCCGCAAGAGGACGACCAGTGAAGTTAGTGAGTTTCAAGTTTTGTTCCGTTGGAAAAAGAGTCGAGTAGGCACCAAGAAGACCTCGATCTTAGAGTAGTTCGAGTGTGTATTTTTGTTGGGAAAGAGCTAACTTCTATCCCTAAGAAGTATTTGAGGGGGCCAAGATCTTTACTTTTGAATCGCCCTCAAAATTTTTTTTTGATTGCATTGATAGATTCACTATCATTCCCTATAACAATGATGTCATCTACGTAGATGAGTACGGATGTATAGGATGATCCTTCCAAGTGAATGAACAAGGAATAATCGGCCTTGGATTGACGATAGCCGGCTTCATGAAGACATGTAGATAACTTTGCAAACCATAGGCGCGATGCTTGTTTGAGTCCATACAAGGATTTGTGTAGATGACACACTTTATTCTCCCCCTTACAAATAAATCCTGGTGGAGGAATCATATATACTTCTTCATCAAGATCACCATGAAGAAAAGCGTTATTGACATCAAGCTAATGTAGATGCCAATTTCGGATTGCTGCAACGACTAGTAAGCACCGAATTGTAACAAGCTTGGCAACCGGAGCAAGGCCTCATGATAGTCCAACCCTTCCTTTTGACTGCACCCTTTAGCCACTAGGCGAGCTTTCTATTGTTTGATCGACCCGTCGAAGTTGTATTTTATTTTATATACCCGTTTGCAACTTATGGGTTGTTTGTGAGCTAGTAGAGAAGTGAGAGTCCAAGTATTATTGTCTTCTAAAGCTTGAACTTTAGCTGCCATGGCATCACACCATTGTGCGTGTTGCATTGCTCGTCTGAAAGAATTGGGCTCGGTAGAAGAAGATATTTCTATGATAAAGGCATGATGGAAAGCAGAAAGCTTATCTTAAGACAAAAAATTAGATAAAGGGAAGTGCGTACCATTGTGACTAGGAGTCAAGGAGGCGGATGAAATGGATGGGTTAGAACATGTGGATAAAGAACAATGATAATCTTGAAGATACTTGGGCTGGTGACAAGATCTATAGGACCGTCGTGGCTCATTGTGAGGTTGAGGGTGGCCTGAAGAATCATGTGGGGCATGTGATTGATACTAGATGATGCCTGGATCAGATTCAGGGTGATCCACAATAGACACTGGTGTAAAAGATTCAACCGGGTGAGAATCCAATATTTCATAATTTGATGGATATGAATTTGGATGGTCTGAGATTGGCCAAGGTAAAACCAATGAAGGGTTATCTTTTAATGTATGATAAGGGAAAATGTCTTCATAAAAAATCACATCTCGTGAATTTGTTCATCTAAATCGAAGACCTTGTATCCTTTTTGAGCATATGGATAGCCCAGAAAAATACACTGTCGAGCACGTGCATCAAATTTAGATCACTTGTGAGCCAATCGAAGCATAGCAAAGGCACCCGAAATTTTTTCAATGAGAGTATAATCGTTTGGAGTTAAAGAGGGCCACATATGGACTCTTCCTAGAGAGTATGGGCATAGGAATCCGATTGATTAAATAAGTGGTAGTGAGGATGCACTTACCTCAAAACTTAATGGGTAGATTTGCTTGAAATCTAAGAGCAGTGTTTTCGTTTAGCAACGCCATTTTGTTGCAGTGTTGCAACACAATTGCGTTGATGAATGATGCCCTTTTCTTGAAATAAAGAATCCATGCAAAACTCTATTCCATTGTCACTGAGCAATATTTTGACTTTTTAATTGAATTGAGTTTCTATTAGAGTGAAAAAATTCTTAATGAGGTGTCGTGTTTCAGACTTATGCGTCATGAGATAGACCCACATAGTTCGTGTAAAGTCATCAACGACAGTCAGAAAATAACGTGCCCCACTAAGGGATGGTGTACAATGACTTCCCCATATATCGTAGTGAACTAAATCAAAAGATGATGTAGTAGAAATTTGACTAACAGGGAAAGGAAGTCTATTCTGTTTAGCAAGGAGACTAGCATTACAATGCTTTATTTCAGAAATAGAAATTTTAGGAACAGTAGTAGCAGCTAATAATTTTAAACGAAAAAAAGAAGGATGTCCGAGCCTTTGGTGCCATTTGTGAGAAGAAGACGTATGAGCTACAATATGAGAACCATCATTCATGTTTGACTCCAGGTAGTAGAGACCATTGTGTTCTTTACCCGCTCCAATCATCCTCCCCGATGATAGGTCCTATATAGAAAAGGAATCAGAAGAGAATGGTATTGAACAATTGGCATTGTGAGTAAGCTTACTAGCAAAAATGAGGTTGAAATTAAATGATGGTATGCATAAAACATTCATTAAGGTAATGTGCGGAGAAAGGATCACATTCCCAATGTGAAATGGATGCAAAGCTCCCATTTGGGAGTTTCACACATGATGTCCCAATGGTCGAGATAGATGTAAGAAATGAGACGGAGTTAACCATATGATCGGTTGCTCCTGTATCTAAAATCCATGGGATGGGATCATGCGCAGTAGCGAGACAAAGAGAGATATCTGAGAGGTTGGTGATTGGTGTTGGTGCACCTACTTGGTTAGCCATTGACTAAGCATTGTTTGAGTTTAAAAGAGCAAGTAATTGCTTGCACTGTTCAGGGGTGAAAGGATTAGATCCTTCACCAGCTTTTTCTTCCATCGATGCTTGGGTGGCGATGGGATTTGCGCTTTTATTCCCTCGATGTCCTGTTGGGAAGCCATATAGAAAAAAGCATTTATCGACAAAATGCCCTAACTTGTTACGGCGGGTGCAAAATGGTAGTTCTCAACGTTGGCCTTGAGCATTTTTCTTGTAGTTTTGATGACTATATCCTGCTATAGAGGACCTGCTGAGGAATGTAACGGACCTTGTGCTTTGAGGGTTGGCGATGTTAATAGCTCTCTGTCTTTCATTTTGGACTATGAGAGAGAACACTTTATTAATGGAGGGCAATGGATCCATGAGAAGAATCTACCCCCGGTTTGCAACATATGAGTCATTTAGACCCATTAGAAATTGCATCACCTGATCTAGTTGTTGGTAGTCGATCAACGATTTCGTTGCTCGACAAGAGCATGTCGGTATGGGCTGGTAATATGCAAGTTCATCCCAATATCCTTCAGCTTAGTGAAATAAGCTCCTACAGTCGTTTGTTCTTGTGCAAGAAGAGAAATCGACTGTTTAATTTGAAAAATCGAAGGGGCGTTGCTTTGACAAAATAGCTCCTTCAGATCATTCCATACGTCTAATGCCGTTTCGGCACATATCATGCTCGATGCCAACTCCTTGGATAAGGAATTTAGAATCCACAACAAAACCATGTTGTTGTACCTTTCCCATGAGAAGTGATGTGGATCTGTTTTGATTGAGGGTTTGATGATGGATCCATCAATGAATCCTACCATGTTTTTGGCTCATAATGCCATGACCATTGCGGCTCAACGTAGCATAGTTTTCACCTATTAGAGCTTGGGAAACTAATACAGTACCTGGATTATCAGAGTGATGCAAACAATAGGGGTCTGAGTCTTCATTCTTGATGTTTTCGCGCTCTGTACGTGTAATCATCTCTTCTCTTCTTTTTTTTTTTTTTTTTTTTGTTTGAAATGAAAGAAGTCCACCGCAAAGAACAATGATCATTGCTTTGATACCATGATAAGTTTTGTTGGAGAGAACCTTGCTTTGATTAATTTCCTTAAGTGATCTTAAGCTACCAAAATATAAAAGATGATAAGAATATAAAAAAACAAAATACAAGTGTCGATTTTATGTGGTCAATTGACCAGTTGAACCCAATCAAAAGGGATGAGTAGCTGATAGAGATTGAGTCTGTTGAGTAGTCACTACAAAAATAAGACTATTAACAGTAGTTTTTTGGAGCCCAAAACTGCCACTATTAACAATAAAACTATTAAGACTAGTAGCAGCAATGGTATTAGTGGCAGCTTTTTTGTTAATAGCGGCAGTTTTTGGCTGCCGCTAATAGACTTATTTTTTGTTGTGAGTCCTTATCTGTGCCAATTGCGATAATTAACCATGGTAAAATCATAATAGTTTCTTATCAACAGTCTCCCTCCCCCTTAGATTCCAAGATAGAATGATCATGGACAACTTAAACCACCCCTCTGCTGGCAATCAACTTCATCTCTGCAGCACTCGAAGGATGGAGACGTCTCTAATCTTCTCAACTCACGATCTTTCTTAGAAAGCTTAGACCATTTACAAGGAGGCTCCGAGAACTGCTGAGGTGTTGTCCTATGTTCAATTTCTTCAAACAAACTAAGTAGTTCCTCTTCCCGAACCTAAAACGAGACACCCAATAGCTTGCTAACTTCAAGATGGTAACAACATTCTCCCTTGTAGCCGAAGGGAGGAAGTCTTGGTAAATTGGGGTGTCTTCCTCTCTGGATACGACATCCTCAAGAGGAGAATAATCGGCCTCATAAATAAAATCCTCACCTTGGTCACCTGTTAACTTAAATAAGTTGGCTTCTCCAGCCACAAAACCAGGAGGGCATTGAATCGATGGCTTCAGAAATAAAGGATCTGCCCCTAACGGGTCCAAAAAGGCAGATCTGGGCCTGGCCACCACAGACAAGTTCAAAATCAGGAGAAGATTTCGTTGGAGGACAGCTAGTCGCACGCTCACCGAAAAAAGGGTCCGTTGGCTTGGATTTGAAATTTGAAAATTCAAATTCCCACTGGGCAACCTTAGGAGAGCTATAGTGTGAAGCGTGCATAGAGTACTCCGTACTAACCCGAATCAGATTCTCCACCTGAACTGAACCATCCCCGCATCATTTTGATTGCGCATTGCCTTTCATGAACCGGTCAGTAGGTGCCACATTCTTGACCCAATGTTTGATCTCGGCCCTCTCAACCGCCTTTTCAACCGATAGCTTAGTAGGAATTACATCGTTATCATTCACCTCATCGATTTCAATGGAATAATTAGATTCCTCAACCTTAATGATGACCGACTCTCGGCATGTGGACAACCTATCATTTTAAATTCTCATTGTACTTTTTATCATTCTAAATTGTCCAAGTGGCAATGTATCATTAGAACATGTCTCGGCCTAAAGAAGCATGCAACGATTGGTATTCGTCTGCAGATCGGATGGTTTAAATCTCTCTAAAAGATTACTTTTGGGCCTGTTACACTTCAATATATGATCTATCACTTGACGGTATGGATCACTCCAACACCATTTTGGTGTTTAAATGACAATCAAGAGAGTTTGGGTCCGAACGATTAATTGGTGCCACCAAGTTCCAAGAACATCACCCCAACACTTTGATGTAGGGCACATTTTTAACCAGTCCATGGCCTCCAAGTAAAAGAACATCATATGTAGGGTTGTCAACGGGGCGGGTTTTGGCCCGAGCCCGGCCTGGATGGGCCAAGTTTGGGCCCAAACTTTTGGGAATTTTTGTAAACGGGTCGGGCTCGGCTAAGCCCGAATATTAACGGGCTCGAGTTCGGGCTTTGATGCATAAAATAAACGGGCCATAATATATTGAAAGTATCAGGCTCATAAGCCCGGCCCGTTATAAGAAGGTAAAATAGTAATTTGCCCATTTACTTTATAAGCCTAATTTAGGGTTTTTTTCAACAACTCATTTTCACTCCTCTCCATCATTCTCCATTTCTCGTCTCTCGTCTCCCAAACGGCGCCCTACCTACAGCCAATAGTCCTCAGCCCATAATTCGGCCAATAGCATTTCCTACCGTAATGGCCGTGCCACAGCTCGGTCGGTAGCCAACATAACCTTCTATCTCTCTCTCTCACATAGCTTCTCTCTCTCCCCAATCCCCAACTTTTCTATTTCTCTACTATCTTCTCTCTCTCTCTCCTAACTCCCAAGCTCCCATTTCCATATTCCCATTACCAGCAAGCAACAACAAATAAGCCCTCTCTCTCTCTACCTTCCTCTCTAGCCTTCTCTCCCACGGTCCCACCGCAGCCCTCTCTCTCCCCCCGCTTCTCTCTCTCCCCCCCTCTCTCTCTCTCTCTCTCTCCCAATCCAGTGCTTTGAAGTCTCACTCTCACCACAGCCCTCTCTCTCTCCCCCGAGCTTCTCTCTCTCCCTCTCTCCTACCTTCTCTCTCTCCCAATCCCATCCCATTCTCAGGCTCTCAGCTCGGCACGAGTTTTGGCCCGAGTAATACGAGCTGGGTTTATTATAGGCTTGAGTGAAAAAAATACAGAGCAAAAAATAAAATAGGCTCGTCCAGTCGGAGTCCGGCCCGATTAGTACCGGGCTAAGTTTATTCGGGTTGGGCTCGGGCTCAAACATTTCAAAATCAGTCGGGTCGGGCCGAGCCCAGATAGGATATCGGGCCGGACTCGGGCCTCACTTTTGCTCTCAAAATTAATTGGGCCTATCAAAAACCCAGCCCGAACCCAACGCGAATTGGCCCGTTGACAACCCTAATCATATGAGCTTGTATAAAAGGTGTGCCCTCAACGCAATCAAATCATTCAATCAGGGCATTGTACAAACTGGATTGGTAATGTGACACCACGTCCCCTAAAATTAATGTGAGAATGACGGTGTCATCTATTGATATGGGTGACCTTTGACTGATTTGTAGCTAAAAATAAGAAAGTTTTACTGCCACACTCTTTTTTCTTAAACCTATATCACTTATGCGAAGAAAAAATTATTGAATGCTTTGAATCGAACAACGGAGATCAATTTTCATTACAATCTTCGACACAGTAGCTCTTGAGATTCTAGGCTCACCAATAGACTATCAGATTTATTCCATGTGGCATACATCATAAAACGAGAGGTGTACCCTCAATCGTGTCATGTTCACTTTTTGGGATGTGTGCCAGGTGTGATCTTCTCAAGATCTATTGTGATAAAGATTAGGATGAAAAAAGATCTATCATCTAATTCAAAATAGTCAGCAAAAAATGTTGTGCACTAACACTTCTAGAAAAAAAAAATATATCCATGCATATCCCATAGGTTTGGGGAGGGAGCACAAAGCACATGGATAAAATTAGAATGAGTGTAACATGGGTGTGCACAGGTTGGCGAGCGGGGAGCTCTATTATCGGGTGGGCAGAAGCAACGCATCGCCATTGCCAGAGCTGTGATAAAGAACCCTGCTATTCTCCTCCTTGATGAAGCCACGAGTGCCCTCGACTCTGAATCTGAAAAGCTTGTCCAAAACGCTCTCGATCAAGCTTCCATGGGCCGAACCACACTGGTATTATTTTTTCATTTTGTTTGCTTTAATATTTTGAATATTTCGGTACAATTAATTATAGGTTGTGTTTGGGTTAACTCTTATAAGAATAGAAGCTGCTCTTTGTCAGCTCTCTGTCAAAAAAGATAAAATCTGCTCTGAGATAAAATAGGCATAAAGTAATTTTATCAGTTAAAACATCTCCCCGCCAAAGCAAATGAGGCAAGGAGTTTTCTGTCGGAGCCAAAAAGTAAAAGACCTGCTATTTGTCTTAAAAGAGCTAACTCCATATGCAGCCATAGTTTCTTTGGAAGCATCACTAGCTTCCATTGTGCCCCAAAGGGCATAATATAAAGATCTTGTAGGTTGACAATTGCATCCAAAATATATTTATAATGTGTGATTCAAAAGTAGTCCGAATGCCTTTAAAATGAACGACTACCATGTACATAATCAAAAATGGCTTTAACGGTTCATTTTAAGCGTGTTTGACTGCTCGAAATAACGTTATCATAGATATTTTTTATCGATGAAATCTTTGACGCACATCACAACGCATATGTCATGTGTGACTTCAAAGCAGTCAAAATGGCTTTGAAATAAACCGATACAATGTGGATAAAACAAATTAGCCTTAGCTGTTCATTTTAAAAGTGTTTTACTACTTTAAATCACATATGAATTATTTTTTAACGCACTCTTTGACACACAACACATGGCACATTTCCTGAAAAATAGTGCCATGTGTTTCAAAGAGTGACATTATCATTTTGCTTGAGAATGGGTCCGGTACCGTATTTGTTGGATTACACCAATAAGTATTGATTAAACCAATAAGTATTAGAAGAAAATGACACTCTAAAGAGAAGAAAGTTGTTCTCTTGTGTAGAAAAACATCAAAAATAAAGACTAAAGTAATATACTACTTAGAACCTTTCAAATTTCATTCAAATAACTTAATAAAATGAAGATACATAAGTGATATATATAGCCCAAAATATAAATCCGAGAATAAATAAACATCACTTCCAAAGCAACAATCTAACATCGAAAAAGATTAAAAATTACATTCTCAAAATATATTCCATATTCTCAAAATACCACATTAATTATACAAATTTCTTATGACAAAAAAATTCCAAGATTGACCAACATAACTGCAAATGGGCCAATGACCTGAAAAGATTAAATGGGCCAAATGGGCCGGTCTGGCTAATAATTCTAATAGCCTCCCTTAAGCTAGACTGATCGAACGTTGAGCTTTTCTTTGATCTTTATAAGCGTTTCTTTCTTTAATACCTTTGTAAAAATATCCGTTATTTGATATTATGATTTACAAGGTTTCAGATCAATTTCACCATCATTGATCAAGTCACAGATGAAATGATACTTAATTCGAATATGCTTACTTTTGAAGTGAAAAACGTGATTATTCGTTAGTACAATGGCTGAACGATTGTCACAAAATAAATCTGTAGCTTCAATTGATGGATGCTTAAGTTCTTTTAAGACCCCATTTTAATCAAAGTACTTACCAATCGGCTGATGCTAATGAAATATACTCCGCTTTGGTTGTAGAGAGAGCAACAACTTGTTGTTTCTTTAAAGTCCATGAAATTGAACCCGAACCAATATTAAAATTGTAACCGAAAGTGCTTTTACTACCATCTACACTTCCACCCCAATCACTACCACAATATCTAATCAAACATGAATTTTGAACCCTTTTGTAATGTATGCCATTATTAATGGTACCACATACATATTGTAAAATTCTCTTTCCATCATTCCAATGATTTCTTCTAGGTGATTCCATGAAACGGCTAATCATGCTAACCGCAAACATAATATCTGGTCTTATGGTGGTCAAGTATATAAGGCTACTAACAAGACTCTGATAAAGAGTTTCATTAACTCTTTTTTCATTATCATTTTTGTTAAGTTTCAAATTAACCTCCATTGAAGTGTAAATAGGATTTGCATCTTCCATTCTAAACTTTTTCAATAAATCTTTTGCATACTTCTTTTGAGACATAAAAATTTTATCTTCATTTTGCTTTACTTAAATATCAAGAAAGAAATATAAGAGACTCATATCGATCATCTCAAATTCAAGCATGATGGATTTTTTAAATTCATCACATATGCATGAACTATTGCCGGTAAAGATTAAATTATCAACATATAAATAAACAACTAAGAACTCACATTGAGTGTTTTCTTTGATATAGAGAGTGTTCAAAAGGACTCCTTTTGAATCCATTCTTCATGAAGTACCTATCAATATGGCTATACCACGCCCTTGGTGCTTGCTTTAAACCGTAAAGTGGTTTCTTCAATCTATAAATTTTGTACTCTTTACCCTTTTCCACATACCCGGGAGGTTGATCAACATAAACTTCTTTACAAATACCATTTAAGAATGCTTATTTGACATTTATTTGATAAACCTTTCAATTTCTTTGAGCCGTCAATGCTAAAATCAATCTAATATTCCCAAGCCTAGCAACGGGAGTAAAAACTTTATTGAAGTCTATGTCATGTCTTTACTTGTAGCCTTTCACCACTAATCGAGCTTTGTTCCTTTCTACTTCACCCTTTACATTTAACTTGATTTTATATATCCATTTTACACCAATGGATTTGTGCTCATTTGAAAGTTTCGTTAACTTTTAAGTCTCATTTATTTTGATGGAATCAATTTCTTTATTCATTGTATGGGTTTCACTTTTCTTTTTAAGATGTTTCTTCAAAAGAAATTAGATTGACATTGACATATAGTGTCAAGTTAATCTCATTTTCATAAAAAATTCTTGATGCTTTATAAATTTCATTGATGCTTTTAGTCTTCTTTGGAGGAGAATTAGAACTCGTTAATAATGATGATGAAGATGGTGAAGATAGAGAGGAAGGTAGAGTCCTATCCTCTTCATACTCATAATTTTGAACAATTTTCAATTCTTTTTCATTAACATAAATAGACTTTTTTATCTTTTCTTGGAAATCTCAATCCTAAATTTCTTCTTTATTAAATTTTACATCTCTACTTATGATAGTTTTCTTGGTGATGGGATTAAACAATTTATATGCCTTTGAAGTTTCACTATAACCAATAAGAATGTATTCTTTTTTCATCCGGCACATGAGAATATGCAATGCTATCAAATATCTTCAAATACGTAATACATGGTTTGTGTCAATTCCATACTTTTTGTGGTGTCATGCCTTTAACACTTTTGGATAAGACACGATTCAAAAGATAATTGGCACATGCAACAACTTCAGCCCAAAATATTTTTGACATCCCTTTGGCTTTTAACATACTTCTATCTAATTCCATAAGTGTTATATTTTTTCTTTCGGCAACACTATTTTGCTGAGGTGTGTACCGAGTGATTAATTGATGTCGAATGCCTTTATCTTTTAATAAATTCTCAAAATCATGAGAAACATATTCACCACCTTGATCGGTAAGCAAAGTTTTCAACATAAAACTACTTTGCTTTTCAACCAAGGCCATAAATGTTTTGAAGTGACGGAATACCTCTGATTTTTCTTTGAGAAAATAAACCTAAGATTTACGACTATAATCATCAATAAAAGTGAGAAAATAACAATTACCGCCAATAGAAGTTGTGTGCATAGGTCCGCATAGGTCCGAATGAACAAGTTCAAGAGGGTTTGATGCCCTCCAAGCTTTCCCAACCTGAAAAGAATTTCTTTGATCTTTTCCGAGTGCGCATCATTCACAAACTTGGTCTTTACAATCAATATTTGTCATGCCTCTCACCATGTAATTTTTGCATATGAGAGTCGAAGAGCTAAAACTCAAGTGGCCATACTGAAGATGTCATAGCCATGATTTGTATTGGATGATGGAAATGAAGCAAGAAAGAACTTCATTTTGAAACTTAAGCAGAAATATCTTGTTTGGAGTCATCTTTACTTTGGCAATGAGAGCGTTGTTCATATCCTTGATTTCACATGCATCTTCTTTGAAATAAACATTATGTCCTTTCAAAAGGAGTTATTCAATGCTTAGAAGATTGTGCTTGAGGCCGGGTGCATAGAAAACATTTGAGATGCGTTTGATGCATTTCTTTGATTGAACAAGAATATCACCTCTTCCCTTTACGAAAATTAAAGGCGTTTATCATCGTCGATTTTTACTTCACTTTGAATAGATTCATCTAAAGTGACAAATACGCCTTTATTTTCCGTCATGTGGTTACTGCAACCACTATCAAGATACCAATCTTCATTGAATGCAATTTCTTGACCATTGCAAGCAAGAAAGAGAGTGACGTCTTCCTTATTTTAATTGTTCTCTTGAACAAAATTTGATTCTTTTTTTTCTTCTTCCACCAATCTTTTTCTATAAAATTTTATGGTGTGACCATATTTTTGACAATGATAACATTGAATATTAAAAAGAGAAAATCGATCTCTTTCTCTTCCTCTTCCCTTTGATGAAGTAGATGACTCATCTTCATTTCTTTCTTTTGCTTGATATCTTCCTCCATTATATCTTCCTCCATTATATCTTCCTCATCTACGATTAGAATGTCTTCCTCTTTCACCTCTAGAATTTTCTTTAAAAAAAATTTAAGTTTGAAAGCTTGTTCTAGAGGAGAAGAATCAAATTGCTTCATGCGAAATTCATGGGATTGAAGCAATTTAAACAAACTTTACGAAGACAAAATAGATAAATCCTTAGATTCTTCAATTGCAACAACAATATATTCAAACTTACAAGTCAAGCTTTTAAGAATGTTTTATACAATTCTTTGATCTTGAAGATTTTCACCATTAATCCTTAATTGATTAACGAGAGAAATTACCGGATTGAAATAATCTTCAACCGCTTCCGAATCCTTCATTCTTACTGAATCAAACTCACATCGAAGAGTTTGGAGCCGCACCAATTTGACTTTATTTTCGCCTTTGTATGCAGCATAGAGAGTATCTCATACTTGCTTTGCCGATGACACCGATGAAATTATTTCAAAGATAACTTCATCCACAGCTTGATAGATGAAGAACAAAGCCTTCTTGTCCTTCTTGCGATTTTCCTTCAACTCATTGAGTTGAACTTGTGTGAGAGCCGCTTGATCCTCCGATTCTATATATATGGTCTCAACAATATCCCACAAATCTTGAGACCCATATGAAACCTTCATTTGAATACTCCATTGATTGTAGTTCTTACTAGTGAAACGAGGAAGTTGAGGTTGCAACAAATTGGAAGCTATGAATCTCAAGCTTTGATACCATTTTGTTGGATTACATCAATAAGGATTAGAAGAAAATGACACTCTAAAGAGAAGAAAGTTGTTCTCTTGCATAAAAAAATATAAAAAATGAAGATTAAAATAATATACTGTTTAGAACCTTTCAAATTTAATTCAAATAACTTAATAAAATGAAGATACATAAATGATATATAACCCAAAATATAAATTCGGGAATAAATAAGCATGTACTTTCAAAGCAAAAACCTAGCATAAAAAAAAATAGAAAATTATATTCTTAAAGTATATTTCATATTCTCAAGATACCACATTAATTACACTAATTTCTTATGACAAATAAATTTCAAAATTGACCAATATTACAAATGGATCAATGACCCAAAAAGATAAAATAAGTCAAATGGGCCGGTCTAGCTAATAATTCTAACAATATTGTTATTTTTTTGTTACATAAAGAGATGGGTAGTTGCTTGTTTCCTAATCACCACCATCATAACCACATTGCCCTACCTATTTGGTGTCTCCCCTTGCAGTAATGTGCAAAGAAAAAGAAAATTAACTATCGTTTTTTGATGTTGTACGTATCCACTTTAAAACATGAATCTCACACATTTTCTATTTTATTGTTGCTTTTGTAGCCCAGGCCACACTGGTCTGTTCTCCTGTTTTTCATTTATTAATTGGAGCTACCACATGACAAATCTTTTTAGGGATCCAAGTAATGAAAGTGGTAGCTCCAATTAGGATTTATGAACTTAGTAACATATATTTTTTTTCTGAATGGTCTATATTAAAGTGCACATAGTAGTGATTTTTTGAGACGTTTTAATTAGGGGTGTATTCGCTTCAGTTTGGTCGGTTTTGGACCAAAATTATCAGTCTTAATCGATTTTTAGATTTTTAAACCAAATCAAACCATCAAACTTTTAGATCAAATTAATCCGATTCAATTCGGTTCGGTTTGGCTCGCTCTTTTTCAATTTTCCTATAAGTTCTACTTACACATCAAAATTTTCTTAATTTCTCAATCGATATTTCTATAAGTTTTACTTTATCACTTTAGGATTTACGAATAGGTTAAAGATAAAGGTAGGATTTATATAAAAATATGCATTTTACTTAAATGCCCTTTAAAATTAAACAAAATCCCCGTTTATATATATATACTTACAAATTATATTAGGTTTAGTTCGGTTTGATTTCGGCTTGGGGAGGCTTGGAGCTGAAACAAAATCAAACTTTTCGATTTTCTTTTTTTCTAAATCAAACCAAAACCAGTACCTGTCCAAATCGAACCAAATCCGGCGGTTCGGTTCGGTTTGGTCAGTTCGGTCCAAAAAAGCACTGTCCTAATTCCAATGATGGGGTCCAAGTTTGACCACTTAGATTGATGTGATATGTGGTAAATGCGGACTGTCAATGGCCTGATCTGTGTACTGTCAGCCAGGTGTCAGTTTCTTTCAAAATATTATTAATATTGAGTTGATTTGGGGTGTTGCCCTAGTAAGGGAAGCTTCAAAATGGCCTATTAGAGCCTTGAAATTCGTGACATTTTCAAATTTCAAATTCCCCATAAAGTTATGAAGCATATTAATCACCTTCTAGGCATCTAATCCTGTCAAAAAACAAAATCTGTCTGTCTTTGATTTTTGTGCGTCCTGACATCCGTGGAAGTTAGCTTTTCACTAGAATTGATGCTTGTATCTTAAAGTCTATGCTGCATAGAATTCACATGCCTGCACGTTGTTGGTGGGCCGCACCCATGGATAGATACCATAAGAAGGAATTCGTGTGAAATGGGTCCCATTGCCACACTGCAGACAATGAACTTAGTTTTGATGTGCAATGAGTGAATCTTCAGATCTAGAATTTAGAGAGCATAAAAATCAGTGAATGTTTGAAAGTCAAAATAGATGCATAACAGACAAAATATTGACTCATTGCAGGGCCCACCATGAGATTTTGAGAGTCCCGGGCGTGCTCCTAAAATGGAGCCTTGGTACATATTAACCAAAGAAAAACCTAGGCTAAAACTTACAATCATACTATAATTCAATCCAAAAGGGGCCCTAAAAAAATAATAATAACTAAGTAAAATATTGGACCACAGGCTTTTGAAGAATTGACGGACAAAGGGGCCATTTTTTGCCCAAATTAGGGGTCAGGGCAGTTGCCTTGCTACCCTATGCTTAGGGCCAGCCTTCACTCATTGAGCCATTGGACACCTCAAATAGATGAGACAAAGCGCGGTTATGATCGATGATGATGATGATGATTAGCAAATTAAGACCCCATGTGTGAATCAATGTTAAAACTAACTCTCATTTCTCATCTCCTTATTTATATAAATCAGGTCATAGCACACAAGCTCTCCACGATAAGAAATGCCGATCAGATTGCCGTCGTTAGCAACGGCCAAATCATCGAAATTGGATCACACAACGAGCTCATCAACCGAAAGAACAGTCACTATTCCAGCATCGTGAAATTGCAAAGGCAATTCAGCTTGGATGATCCGGATCAAACGTCCGAAATGTACGTTACTTCGGTTGCACGAAGCAGCGCAAGCCGAATCAGCGTTACTAAATCTAGCCCTGCTTCCTTCCTATCGCCATTCAACAAAGAAAACTCAAGGCCCATCTCTCACCCCTCCCCATCATTCTATCGCCTCCTCTCACTAAATTCCCCTGAATGGAAACAAGCCTTAATGGGCGGCCTCTCGGCCTTTGTATTTGGAGCAGTGCAACCAACCTACGCTATGACAGTGGGCGGTGTGATCGGTGCATTCTTCCTCCAAAGCCACAATGAGGTGCGGGCCTGCATCCGCTTATACTCCTTAATCTTCTGCTCCCTCGCGGTTGTCTCAATGGTTATGAACGTTGTGCAACACTATAATTTTGCGTACATGGGGGAACGACTGGTCCGGAGGGTACGATTACAAATGCTCGAAAAGATCCTAACCTTTGAAACCGCATGGTTTGATGAAGAACACAATTCAAGTGGGGCCTTGTGCTCAAGACTAAGTAATGAGGCTTCCTTGGTGAAGTCCCTAGTGGCGGACCGGGTCTCGCTATTGGTGCAAACCACTTCGGCTGTGATAATCGCCATGGTGATGGGGCTAATCGTTGCGTGGAAGCTGGCACTTGTAATGATCGCCGTCCAGCCGCTAACGATCATGTGTTTCTACACGCGAAAAGTTTTACTATCTAGCATTTCGCTGAATTTCATCAAGGCACAGAACCAGAGCACTCAGATCGCAGTAGAATCAGTTTGCAACCACAGGATAGTTACTTCGTTTGGTTGCTTGGGGAAGGTTCTTCAGCTCTTTGATGAAGCCCAAGAGGAACCAAGAAAAGCGGGAAGAAAAAAATCATGGTTGGCCGGGATCGGGATGGGATCCGCACAGTGCCTAACATTCATGTCATGGGCTCTCGACTTTTGGTATGGGGGGAAATTGGTGGAATCCGGCGAGATATCAGCTACTGCAGTCTTTAAGACCTTCTTCATCCTGGTGAGTACGGGAAAGGTCATAGCTGAGGCTGGAAGCATGACATCCGATCTAGCCAGGGGTGCCACCGCACTCGCATCAGTGTTTGAGGTGCTAGACAGGCAATCCCTAATTCCTACTTCTAACCATGTGAGTTCATAACACTTGTCCATCCATTTTTTTCCTTTGTTTGAATAATCGTGCTTTGTAAAAATTAAGAGAAAATTAGCAAAAACTGCCTACATTCTAACAGTTTTAGGTTATTATCCTAGTTTGAATAGTTTTACGAAAAAAATATTTTTTTAGGTTTTAGAAAAAAATGTTCATTGAATCGTGGTACCCATCTGGTGATCAGTCCCCAGGGCAACTTGCCCAAAGACAATTAGGTACCACTCAAAACAATTATGCATGATCTGATGCATATCATTGTTGAAAATGTGGTCAAAGAAATTCAATGCATCGGATTGGATTGGAATGACCCTATATTTGACACATCTATTAAAGAGCAAAAAAGTTTTAAAAAAATTAAAAAATAAAACATCACGTTCCACGTGGCTGATCAACCCAAAAGGTAATTTTTTTTTTTTTGGGGGTTGAATCGTGCATTTAAAAAATGAAAAAGCATGTTTTCCTAAAGTAGGATAATAGCCTAAAACTGTTTGGAAGTTAGGCATATTTTTCTATAGAGCCCTATCATTAATAGGCTGCATCTGCTTCCTCTCTTCTGTCACCAAATTCTTGCCGGGGTGGGTGGGGGGAGGTTTGGTTAAAATTTAATTTGTGATTATCGTTGGTTTCTTCTTTGTTTTCGCGATTAAACAACATTTATAAAAGAAAAATCTATACATAGTCAATTTTTTGGGAAGACTGGGAATTAATGTGATCAAATGATATTAATTCCCAATGATTTAAAAAACTATATGGACAGTATGATATTTAAATTGGTGAAGTAATGATTTGAAATGAATCACATGTGATAGAAGGGCGACAACACTAGTGGCACAAAGTTGGAGAGGCTATCTGGAGGGATAGTGATGAAGAAGGTGGACTTTGCATACTCAAGTCGGCCCGAGACACTCGTGTTGCGTGACCTTTGCTTGGAGATAAAGGCGGGAACGAGTGCCGGCATTGTCGGGAGTAGCGGGTGTGGCAAATCGACAGTTATTGGATTGATTCTGAGGTTTTATGACGTTGAGAGGGGGGTAGTGAAGGTTGACGGAATTGATATAAGGGATTTGGATATTGGATGGTACAGGGGATTTACGGCACTCGTTAGCCAAGAACCTGTGATCTATTCAGGGAGCATACGTGATAACATCCTTTTTGGGAAACCGGAAGCAAGTGAGAATGAGGTGGTGGAGGCTGCCAAGGCTGCTAATGCACACGACTTCATCTCGTAAGTTTCTTATTTGTCCGATAATCAACGTTTAAAATGCCACTCGGTACAGGTTTCCTACTACTAATATGAGCTAGTCTCCAATAAGTGTCCACCTATCATGGGCGCTACAGCAGATGTGAACAGATTTTAATGCATCGGAAGTCGGTACACATCACGCAATCACAACGACGTGTGGACTGCTATGTCCAGTAATCATGATGGGTGGACACCCATTGTCACTACAAAAAAACAAGACTATTAGCGAAAGCCAATGATAGGTGGCGCTATTAATAAAGACTGTCGCTAATACTCTTCCTGCTAATAGTTTTAATAGGTTTTTTTTTTAATAGCAACAATTTTTTACTCCAAAAAACTGGTGCTAATAGTTTTATTTTTTTGTAGTCGACGAACTCTATTAATATGCTGCCGATACAGTCTGTTTATGTTTTTACAACAGTTTCTGCCTGCCGGTACAAACCAGTACGTTCTAGTTTGTACATGCTGCCTCATACCGAATCCGTCATTGAAATTTTTTTGCCCAAAATTTGAGGAGCCCGAGCTAACTATTCTGCAGAAGTTTGTGGCTATTACACCATATTGCGAATATTATGCCGGATCGGTTTTAAAAAAAAATAGCGAATAAGGATTCAATTTTGGTGTGATGGGCTAATTATGTTTTTAAAATCAATACTATTGTGCCCAACAGGATTGAAAATGAATCCTTATTTGTAAATATTTATGCACAAAAATATGAGTCATTTCGTTAGAGAATGATCTAAAATTTTCCAAAACCAATCCTGTTTGGCTAAATTTTTTGTGATTAGATTTGAAGTGTTATTGTGGCCCCATCTAGTGAGTCAAATGGGCATTTATCATATGAATAACGTAGCACTACTTGTTCATATAGAAGTAAGTTGGCTGTTGGGATCTTTATACTTTAATCTAAGGGGGGTGGGAGGGGAGGACCCTTTTCAACCCCTTCCTTACCGAGCAACGATATATGTATCTATATTCACACTATAAAAAATAAAACTATTGGTTAAAAAAATTACTGCTATTAATTCTGTGGCTACCAAAAACTGCCACTATTAATTTTGTCGCTACCAAAAAATGTCTTAATAGCAAGTGTCGCTAAAACCCCTTATTTTTGTAGTGACAGGAAGCCAGTTCCCTACGACGTGGCTGTTGGGTTGAATGCTATGACGTGGTCAGTTGAGTGCCACTATATTTGACCTGTGATTGGAAGGGTAAAAAGGTTTAGAATTTATTTATTTATTATAAAATTCTAAGGGGACGGGTCCCAGGGGGAGCCGGTGTCATCTGGGATTTTGGTGCCACGTAGCAGCCCAAATAGACCACGTCATAGGGTTCATACCCTACAACCACGTGATAGGGAGCCATTTTCCATATATGGGAGTTGGTTCTTTTGTCTTCCATGGGAGGATGTTCAAGCATCCTCGAAGATGTCATGGAGCTCAATGTGGCACCTTTTTGTTTGAGTGTCACGTGGAGCATGGGGATGAGTTAGATCAATTGTCAAAAACAAAAATTTCAAAATACTTCTTTTTAAAGCTTCCGTCAAAGTTTGCCTGATTTAAATTGCTTAAATTTCAAGGTTCAAAAAATACATGATAGTGATGAGTTTTCCAAAACAAAATTCTAAAATTTGATCTAACCAATGCACTTGTGCTTAGGCCTCATCAATTTGGTGCCCCGCTGCCTAATAAATGTGGAGGACACACCACTGGATGGCGGAAGACTTTTCCAATATTAGACGCTCCAATGGCTTTAACCCTTACTAATTAAGGATGGTGGGTTAGAGCCATATATATATATATATATATATATATATATATATATATATATGAGGCCCCGCGATATGAGTTAAAATGCATGGTTGATCTATGCATTTGAATCAGGTGGGTTCTTCGGGGCACCCATACAAAGGATTAGCTATCAGGGCAACTTGTTCGAGGACCATCAAAGGCCACCCAAAAATTTTTGACATGATCCGATATATATCTACCTTCAAAAATGTGGTCAAAGGGGTAAAAATTAACTGCACCAAAATGTGTGGGGCAGTAAATAAACATTGACCATAATTTTGACTATAAAATAAAATTAATTTTAAAATCTTTTTCATAAATCGCATGCCATGTGACACATGATCCAAGAGAGAGTGTTGTTTTGGGATCACGTGCCATGTGATATGTGATATAGGATTAAAGTGTATGAGTTCATCCATGAATCAGACTCATATACCATTTTTCATATATATATATATATATATATATATATATATATATATATATATATATATATATATAGGGAGCTGATTAGATCCTCCAATAGAGGATGGTGACTGTCCTCCAAGATCTACGTGGAGCTCCATGTGGCACTCAAAACACTTTTTGGGTGCCATGTGGAGTACAGGTGGACAGTTTAGATCAATATTAAAAAAAAAAATTTGAATTTTTTTTTTTAAACCTATAAGTCAAAGTTTGACGATTTTCATTGGTCCACATTTCACGATTCAAAAATACACGGTGGTGATGAATTTTTAATTTTATTTTGGATGCCATGTGGAGCTTCACGTGAAAGATTGGAGGACAGTGACCATCCTCTCATGAAGGACGAACCCCTTTTCCATATATATATATATAAATATTGGAGCATAATATGTAACCTAATTATTGCTCTTATTGAAGGAGTTGGTAATTGGATGCTAGAGAAGTAAAGAAATCACAACTAGTTGGCCATTATTAGCAATGAAAAGAAAAACTTTAAAGTTGTGGTTTGTACAGATCGCTAAACGATGGCTATGATACGGAATGCGGGGAAAGAGGAGTACAGCTATCAGGAGGCCAGAAGCAAAGAATCGCGATTGCGAGAGCAATCATAAGGGACCCGATCATACTGCTACTAGATGAGGCCACGAGCGCTCTTGATGCGCAATCAGAGCAAGTAGTACAAGAGGCGCTCGATCGGATAATGGTGGGGAGGACTACCATAGTTGTGGCGCATCGTCTTAACACCATAAAGAAGCTTGACATGATTGCCTTCATTGCAGAAGGGAAGGTAGCAGAGCAAGGGACCTACCAGCAACTCAAGAGCAAGAAAGGGGCCTTCTTCAACCTGGCTAGCCTTCATAAATGATCATTTTTGTGCACTGAAGCTGGGTGTAACTTTTTCATCTCTAGAGTAGAGAGAGAAACTTCGTCAAGTATATAAATGATTTGAGTAAACCAAATTTATGGGGCACTAGTAGAGGCATCATCATCTATGAAGAGTCAAATGTTGACTGATGCATATTTCTGAGGCCTTAAATGTTTGAAAAAGCTAAAGAAATCACTGCCCTAAACAATTGTAAAAAAAGCAGTGATTTTTTTTCACCACTATACAAAACAGTAGTTTTTTTATACAAATTTTATTTTAAACAAATACTATTTTTTTAAAAAAAAATTACGTCCACGATTTTTTATGTAATATTTTTTTATGCTTTTTCAAGTAGTATAATAAAAAACTAAAAAAAAAAAGCTATAAAAAAAAAAAGAAAAGAACATATAATAAAAACTAGTCCTTTTTTGAATGCATGATGGGTTAGCATTCTAAGAAGCGCATGTTATAAATGAGGTTGGACATTCCACTCTTCTCTCTAAACAAGCTTAATTTCTAGCATCTTCATATTTTTAACAAGAGAAGCTGATAAATTCACTCGAGAAAGGTTCTCTTCTTTGTCAAGATCAAGCGAGCTGAAAGCATTGAAAGCAAGCGCTTCAACGCACTACAAAAAATAAGACTATTAGCGGCAGCCAAAACTGCCGTTATTAACAAAAAACTGCCGCTAATATCTTTGCCCCTAATAGTAAGTCTTTTGTTAATAGCGGCAGTTTTTTGGAGCAAAAAACTGCCGCTATTAATCTATTTTTTTTGTAGTGACGGTTTAGATCGACTACGCATACGTACGTTTATATTTAGTTTTGTAATTTATAATTGAATGTTTTGATGGATCTTGCACCTAGAGAATAGGGAAAATAATTTTGGATCATGAATCCAACAACACCTCCTAATGTGTTAGCAATACATCGGATCACTACAAAAAAAGAAGACTATTAGCAGCAATTTTTTGGAGCCAAAAATCGCCGCTATTAATAAAAAACCTATTAAGACTATTAGCAATAAGAGTATTAGCGGCAGTTTTTTGTTAATAGCGACAGTTTTTGGCTACCGCTAATAGTCTTTTTTTTTGTAGTGGATAAATTCTCCTCTCTAGAAGATTCTTCGATTAAGCCACACTTGAATTAATTTGTAATGGACCTCTCTGTCCAGAAGTTTATGTTGTCATTATATATACCAGTTGTAGCAATTGCTTAGAAGTAGTGAATAAAATATCTTTTCTGTTGCCCTAAAAAGTCATCATGGTATCAGAGCCCTTGAGCCGTCCATTTTCTATCTTCTTCTTCCTCCTGTCAACTCCACTCCTCTCCTCCTTACGGCTCTTGCTCTAACGAGCTCCCTTCGATCCCTTCATTGTTGTGACGGCATTTGCATCTTAGTACCCGATCTTCCTCAAGGGCTGCTATTCTTTGTCACCAATGTTCATTCTCTGTTCTTGTGAAGTTGGAATCCTCCAACTATGTTGTTTGCGAGACACAAATGAGGAATGCCCTCAAACCTAATCTCCTCTTAGGTTATGTAGATGGATTAATTCCTTGTCCTCGCCATGATGTTGCTGATCCCTCTAGTTCCACAATGCCTAATCGTCAATTCGTTATATGGAACTCCATTGATAGCCATTTGTTGAGCAATATATCAACTACCCTTTCTCCCTTTGTTCTTCCTCATTTCCTTCAATATGAGCATGCCTTTGAGGTTTGGAGTGCCCTTGCAACAAGATATGCAGCTCTCTCTCGCTCCCATATTCATGAACTCAAGTCCAAATTAGCTACTCTCAAGAAAGGGGCTCTCTCTATGACTGCTTATCTTGATCAGATTTAAGAGATACCTGAAAAAATGGTATTTCACACCCTAAAGGGCTTCCTGGTGAATACAATCCATTTAAAACATCAATTCGTACAAGAGTTGAATCGATCACGTTGCTTGAGCTTCAATCTCTTATGGGATTTAAGGAGATCCATATTGGGCTTGATAATCTTACTCTTCAACCATCAGATCCTACCTTTGCCTTCATCGCTACTACTGGTCATTCTGGTTCTTCCTCTCGCTTAAATGAGCGGTTTGGTGGCCGAGGATACTCTAACTATAGGGGGGGTAATTAGTCACAAAATTGACCATTTTATCACCCTTAACTTAGTGATGCTAGACCCTAGTTTGCTACTGATGATATGCTAATGTGCAGATATTTAGAATAGTAAGCAAAACAGAGCCAAAATGTTAATCTTTGCCAAAATGAATTCAAAAAGCAGTAAGAAAGAAGAAATGATCCCAATCATGTTTTGATGTCAGTTTGTAAGCCAAAAGAGAGCTTATGATCAAATCGTAATCTCGAGCGAACGAACCGAAGAAGAAAAGATGGAATCGTATTTACGATTCTACAGAAAGAGTTCAAAGACTGGAAGGGACGTACTGAAGATACGATCATTCGAAGAGCAAGAATTGTGCTGAATGAAGAGATGCAATCGTACTTACGATTATGTATATTAAAGTTCGAACCACTGCTGAAGATCACGTGATGATTGCATCGCCATGCACAGAACAGAAAGAAATAGTAAAATAGAAGTCTTGCACTCTACGGATCTGAGAAGATTGGCGAAAGAAGAATCCTAAAGATCATTGTTACTGTAAAATAGGAAAGAGTCCTACACGCATCTGCTATCTAAAGCAAGGAAGATTAGGATTAGAAGTTTTGTTAACTTAGGAAACTTTTGTTTTAGTAGTTTACTTTGTTTAGAATTCTATACTTTGTAATCGACCCCTTATGAGCTATAAATAAGAGGGCTCGACATAAAAGAAAAACTTATTGAAGAAATTCTCCACATCAATTGACAACTGAGGTCGAATTTTCAGAAAATCACCTTGGTTTAGTTTAGTTTAGATCTCCAAGGTTTCTCAAGAGCAATTGATGACTGTGATCGGAGACTGGAATATTGAGTAGAGTATCTGTTGTTTCTCAGAAGCAATTGACGCTTGTGACTGGGAGATGAAAGATCTTTTTATTGCTTTCTAGTTTAGATTTACTCCTTTCTTTTATTGCTTTGTAAACATCTGATAATTCTTGATTTTAATTGAGCGCTAAAGTCTTGAATTTGAAAGATTAGTGTAATGGTATTTTATTTTCCATCTTCAGTTTTCTAGTGTTTGATTGATGCCCAAATTCTGGAAGCTTGTAGATTAGTATAAATCTATATTGCAAGAATTCTAGTTTTTGATTGACACTCAAATTTTGAAAGGCTTAGATATAGTATAATGGTATTTTAATTTTGTAAACATCCACAAACTAAAGGAGACTGATTGATGATTAGGATCAGGAAGGGGGATTTAGATTAATTTCTTTGCACTTTAGTTTAAATAACGAATCTTTATTTTTTAAAGGTAAATAAAAGTTTTTAAATTTTTTGACCGTCCTCGTGGGATCGACCTTATACTAGTACTACAATCAGTGTTGTGCACTTGCAATAGATTAAGGAAAAAATATACTTTATAGAGCTACCAAGTTTTTGGCACCGCTGCCGGGGAAGCGGAAAAATTTGAAAACCAATATTTGTCACTCAAACCTCTATTCTTTTCTATTTTTATTTTCTTTGATTGCTTCTTTATCTTTTTCAGGTTTATTCGGATCAGCTGATCGAAGGTTTCAATACTTCTTCTAACAATAGAAGTTAGAGACCTAAATTTATTTTCTCTCCCTACTTTCTAAAGTACAAATCAAATAAAACTAAAAAATAAAAATATTGATATCTTTCTGATATATGCATCGCATTCAATCTTAAAATTTTAAATCTTTTATGTGTGCGATTCATATACTGGGGAGGTATTATGCTTGTAATGACCCTAAAATCTGAAACACACTTAACTGCTTTGGTATATGTGCCTGGCATAGAAATCGAGATGAATTAAAAATTTAATAATAATAATATTAATAGCAATATTATTAATCTGTAAGCACATGAAACCATAGGTCACTTATGACACAAATCTGAGATTCGATTAGATCCTTTGTTGAATGTTATATAAGTGAGTGTAGTGTGTGCGCTCAATATCGAAACAAAAGATTTAGAAATAGAAATATCTTAGATATTTCTATGGGATAGCTTATAAGGGAAGAAAGGGAATTAGAATCCTTTTCTCTACTCCTCTTTACTTCTTGAGAATCTGTAGCTAGGAGATTGTGTCGCGTGATTCCATTTTTGTTCGCTTACCTCCGGAGAACTCTCTTGTGAAAACAAAGCTAGAATGGCCTTTGGATCCTGTGGGTAGATCGATCTAAGGGTGCGAAGAAACGTGTTTATACATTGGGTGTGACCTAGAGAGGTAGACACCTCTGTGTATTGGCATGGAGTCACACCTCTAACTCCATAAATTTTCTAACGGCGACAAACTCCTCGATTCAGATTCGAAATCCATGTTGGATCACAATAACCGTGAACAAAGAAGGCGACGCTAAAAGAGGTAATTTACTATGTATTTGTAGGGTCTTTGATGTCATAAATACATGGGTATTTGTGCTTGTGTGATTGGTAGAGTTAGGGTTGAAACATGTTAAAAATCAACGAATGACATTTATGACAGAAACGGTCTTTTCCGATCGATAAAATTGAGTATTTGAACGATCAAATTATAATCTGATCGATCAAATTTGGAATTTGATCGATTGAATTGTATAAACCCCCTATAGAACAGGAGGGTGATTTTTGAAGAAGTTAATGCCCGATAATTCCGATCGATCAAATTAGAGATTTGATCGATCAAATTTGAAACTGATCGATCAAACAATAAGTGATCGATCAAGGGTAAACTGATCGATCAATTGGAAAATTGGTCGATTGAACTGTGAGATTGATCGATCAAATTGGGGATTTGATCGATCAAAATTTATAAATACCTTATATAATAAAAGGTCTATTTTTCTAAAAATTTGACTTTGAAAATTTGATCAATCAAACATAAGGATTGATCGATCAAATTGAGGATTTGAGCGATCAAATAAGGAAGTTGATCGATCAAGAATCCTCTGTTCTGTATATGTAAATTTTGGGTTCTGATCGATCAAATATGAGAATTGATCGATCAAATAATGAACCCGATCGATCAACTCCCTATTTGATCGATCAGATTTCCTCTGTTCTGTTTGTGAAGGATTAAGGGATCCGATCGATCATATGAGGTGATTGATCGATCAGATTGAATCCGATCGATCAAAGAGGAAGATTGGTCGATAGAATTCCCTGTTTTGGACTGTTTTGGTTTTCTGGGAAAGACACCGCTGGCAGTGTGCCAATTAGTATTCTGACACTTCTGACACTTAGTACACTATACATATAGTCTAGGTCAAGACCAAGACACTTTAAAAAACTTTGGATTTGCTTAGAAAGATTTGTTCTGAGATAGGGGAAATTCAACTTAACTTGTATCTGATTATGACTTGATGGTTTCCTAGCATCTGTACCTGATTTCTTCTGTTTTAAAAGCATGTCATGCATATGATAAAAGCTCTGTTATCTGTTCTCTGCTATCTAATTCCGTTATATGTTCTCTGCTATCTGATTCTGTTATCTATCCTCTGCTATCTAATTCTGCAATCTGCTCTCTGCTATTTGATTCCTGAGGTTCTGTATATGTATTTAATTCAATATTCATGTGACGAATCCCCTTGACGTGCCAGGATACCCATGACCGACACGGTGGAATATCCGTGTATCTGATTTGTAAACCCCCTGGCACAAGTTGCTCTACTTTGAAGAGGCTTGATGCAATTATCTGAAATTATTCATTAAACGATGATGGTCGGGGTTATCCATTGGCAAACAATCTGGCTACCACATGCTATATTCACGAAAGTTATTTAAGTATAAAATTTAAGTCACTAAATACTATATGCATAACAATTGAAAACTCTGAGAATAAAGTCCGTTTATGTTATTCTGCATCTGTTCTGCTCTTTAAAGTTCTGCATCTATCATTTGATCATTCTGTTTGCATTCTCTGATTTGATCATCTATTTCGAGTTATTTTCTGCAAACCATATTTTACATTTTAGATATAATTTACTTGAGTTTCTTATATTGAGCTTAGATGGTTAGCTCACCTTAATTTTATATCATAGGTTCTAAGGCCAAGGTTCCAGGTACTGAGAGTGACCCGAACTATCAGCCAGAGGCCAAGGCTGAGGAGGACACTGACACCCTGCTGACGAGTTTTATCAATAGTTTGGGTATTAATCTTGTATTTTTAGGATCTGTACATATTTTTTGGATTAACTGTGTGTCTGGTGACCACTGTTCTGTATTATTTATTCCTATAGATGTTTACTTATGGTTTTATATATTCTATAGGTCATTATTGGGAACCATTATTTTGGGTGATGGATATCCATCACCAGTGGTTCTTCTTGGTTCTTTTTTGAGGATATATATTATTATGATTATACTTATATATATCATGTGACAGTCTAGATTTCCGCACCCAAAAACTCATGCCATCAGGATCATAACTATGGATGATCCTCGGAACAAATCAAAGAGTGCTTGTTCGTCTAGTGGAAATCAGAGCAAACACTTTTCGAACTGGCAGATCAAGTCATCGTATAAGGCTGTAATTAAAAAGAAATGAAACCAAATTATATATATATAATCAAAAGAATATACATCCTCAAAAAGGAACTAAGAAGAACCACTGGTGATGGACATCCATCACTCAAAATAATGGTTCCCAATAGTGGTTCCTATAGAATGTATAAGACTGTAAATAAAACATCTATAGTAAATAATACAGAACGGTGGCCATCAGTCACACAGATAATCCAAATACAAGTACAGGACCCAAAATAGAACTAATACCCAAGACAAGTACCCAAGCTACTAATAGAACTCGTCACAGGGGTGTCAGTGTCCTCCTCCTCAGCCTCTGGCTATGGCTGATATTCACTCTCCGTGCCGAGAGCCCTACGCTCAGAACCTATTATATAGAAATCAGGGTGAGCTAACCATCTAAGCTCAATAGAAGAAACTCAAGTAAATTGCATCTAAAATGTAAAACATGGTTTGCAGAACATAACTCAGAATAGATGATTAAATAAGATAGTGCAAACAGAAGAGAAAAGATGTTGACAAATGATTAGATATCAGATGCAAAATTATTAGAAACAGACTATATTCTCAGAGTTTTCAGATGAATGCTTACAATATTTAGTGACTTAAATTTTATACTTAAAATAACTCCCGTGAATATAACACGTGATAGCCAAATGTGCGCCGATGGGTAACCCCGACCATCGTCGTTCAATGAATAATTTCAGATATTTGCATCAAGCCTCTTTAAAGGAGAGCAACTTGTGCCAGAGGGTTTACAAATCAGATATACGGAAATCTCGGTCATGGATATCTTGCCCCGTCAGGGGGATTCATCACATGAACTTTAAATCAGAGCATATATTAGGAATCAGAGCATAGCAGAGATATAGAAATCAGAGATAATAGAGCTTTATCATATGCATGACATGCTTTTGAAATAACAGAAGTTAGACACAGTTACTAAGAAACCATGTAGTGAAATTGGATATAAATTAGGTTGAATTTCCCCTACCTCAGATCAGGTCTTTCTAAGCAAATTCAAAGCTTTTAAGGTGTCTTAGTCTTGACCTAGATCATATGTATAATATACTAAGTGTCAGAAGTGTTAGAACAGAATTTGGTACACTGCCCATCAGTGCTTTTCCCAGAAAACCAAAATAGGAAATTCGATCGATCAATCTCCATATTTGAACGATCAAATTCACATCTGATCGATCAACTCATCATTTGACCGATCAGATGTCTTACTTCTATACAGACATAACAGAGGAAATCTGATCGATCAATTCTCTGTTTGATCAATCGGATTCATAAGTTGATCGATCAATTCTCATATTTGATCGATCAAATCCAACATTTCACCTTTTACAGAACAGAGGAAATTCGATCAATCAATCTCCTTATTTGATCGATCGGATCCTCAATTTGATCGATCAATCTTCTTATTTGATCGATTGGATATTGCAAGTCACAAATTCAGAAAAACACACCTCCTGTTTCATAAGGTGCTTATAAAATTTGAATTTGATCGATCAATCTCGCAGTTCGATTGATCAGTTTATCAATTGATCGATCAGTTCACACTTGATTGATCACTTCATATTTTAATCGATCAGTTCTAAATTTGATCGATCAAATCACTAATTTGATCGATCAATCTTATCGGGCATTAACTTCCAAAAATAGCTCTCCTGTTCTCTAAGTTATTTATAAGATTCGATCGATCAAATCCCATATTTGATCGATTAATCTCCAATTTTGATCAATCAATCCTTAATTTGATCGATCAATCTCACAGTTTGATCGATCAATTCTCAATTGATTGACCAGTTCACACTTGATCGATCACTTCACATTTTGGTTGATCAGTTCCAAATTTGATAGATCAGATCACTAATTTCATCGATCAATCTTATCGGGCATTAACTTTTAAAATATAGCTCTCCTGTTCTATAGGGACTCATATGATTCTTCAATCAAATCTAAAATTTGATCGATCAGATTATAATTTGAACGATCAAATACCCAATTTGATCAATCGGAAATGACAGTTTCTGTCATTAATGCAGATCGTTGATTTTAACCCCTTTTCCAACCCTAGTCTTTATGATTTTCCATGAATCATTCAAGCACACATAAACACATCTTTTAGACATCAAAGACCCTATAAAAATATAGTAAATCACCTCTTTGATGGCTACTCCTTGGTTCACGGCATTTGCGATCCAACGTAGGTGTCGGATCCGTATCGGAGAGTTTGTCGAGGTGAGTTCTCCGATGAACCAGAGGAGTGTCAACACGTCAACACACAACCGTGTATTGCCTTCCCCAAGCAGATTCGACGTACACACATCGATTCCTTCATATTCAAATTCAAAATATCAAGAACCTAGGGTTTCTCTGACACCTTGGTTTCACAACAGAAAGACCACAGAACTCTAACTCTTAGCTACAGATTATTAGGGAAAACAAGGAGGAATAGAGAGAATGCATTCCAACTCTCTTCCTTCTCTTATAAGCTACCAAGGAGAAATATCCAAGATATTTCTATTCCTAAATCTTTCCCTCTGGTGTTGAGCGCATACACTACACTCACATATATAATATCCTACAAAGGATCTAATCGTTCCTCAGACTTGTGTTGTAAGTGACATCTCACTTCACACACTTATGGATTAATAATCTTTATATTATCAAATTTTAAACTAGTCTCGATTTTTATGCCAGGCACGTATACCAAAGTAGTCAGAAGTTTAAGAATTTTAGGGTCGTTACATTCTCCCCCCATTAGGAATTTTTGTACTCGAAAATGGCAGACAGATTCAGACAGGTCTACGGTGTTACCTAGTTCTAACTCCCAGAACAAAGCAGACAGAACAGTCCTCACTAGAAAGAGTGGGTCACAATGTAATAGTCTTCGCTAAGCATGCATAGGAAGGGCCGGGATCCGTAGTAACCTAGATGTATTGCGTGTGACATCCGAGAATTCCATAGAGGATTGCATCCATACATGGATACATCTGTCCCAAGTGTCACGTGCTCAGAAGAACACTCCACAGTGACTCAAACAACCACACACATAGAACATACGTACATTATTTAACTAATGTAAATAAGAGGTGTTAGACCGAACAGATTTCAGGGCAAAGGTGAAGTGTACAGACTAAGCAGAGTATAAAGGATGAAAAACAGATAATAAACAGAGCAGGTATAGGCAGGAAAAACAAAAATCATGCAGTAAATAATAGTGCATGCAAAGCAAAAATTTAATATAGAAAACAGAAATATATATATATATATATATAATTATAATTAGTAACATAAAAGGTATAGTGGTCACCTGCTGGCAGAGCAGATGATGATCCAGGCTCCATAGGTGCAGGTCTACTGGGTCTGGGTGGCTCGGTACGGTAGTCACATGGATCAATGACGTGCTGATGAGCGTGATCGATCATGGGGGCAGCAATAGTGGGGTATGCCTGCTGCATCAACTGGAGAAGCATACTCTCATGAAAATCCAACTGTCAATGCACTTGACAGTGGAACTCCTGCATCTCGTCAAGACGCTCATGCACCATCTTGTTGCCCTCGGTGAATGCCGTAAGCACACTTTTGATCGTAGTGGTGGAAGGCTTGGAACGGCGTGCGATGCTAGCACGAGTAGGTCGGTGTGGAGGAATGGGTGTCGGTCGAACGAATACCGCAAGCTTAGGTAGAATATCAGGCTATGCCTCCCCCTCAGCTGGAGCTCGCTTAGCAGCCTTGGCTCCGGCCTCAACTGGTGGAACCTCCTCATCAGGTAACTTCTTCACCAAAAGGTCATAAATTTTGGTCTAATCTTTAAGTTGAAAAACCTTAATATTGTTATTCCTTCTCGCTTCCCCCGGTGCCAGACTATACGCCTCCCGCACGGCGTTGTATTGCTCAACCATCCATGTAATAAGTCAAGCATATGGTATGTCCTTCTTTGACTTGGCCTTCTTCTTTGACATTCGATCCATGACATCAAGCACTCCATTAATGACGACATCGGCGAGGGAGAACCAACGGTTCTCAAAAACTGAAAAGTGGAATTGTTGTACAATACCCGTGCATTCAAATCGATGCAAAAATGGGTAAATGTCACACTTGATGTAGGTATCAAGTATCCATAAATTGTCAAGAAGATGGGCTCGCTTAATCTATTGGCCCGATCCTTGTAGCCTGTGCATCATCTTAGCGATGATGTCCTCAAAGGGCACATCCTTTACATAGGGTGCCGCCAATCCAGAGGTCTCAACATACCCGGAAGGGCATTATAAAGCGGCAGCGATGTGGAATTGGTTAAACTTGTGCTCCAACCCATCTATTTTGGTAATCATTTGATGACAGTCACTGCCTCGTCTAAGGTGTTGATAGAATAGACGAACTAATCTTGGGCAGTAATGGTCATGAAGGGGCTCATGCAATGGTTTGAGCCCTAGTTTGGTGATGTAATTGATCGCCCATGTCATTTCGGGGCGATCCTCGAATAGAGTTGGGGTAAACTCATATTTGAGTAGGAAAGTTTTCGAAGCCCACCACTCCTTTGGTAGTTCACGGTCAATGAGTGGCTGTTGGGGTGGTTGAATGGGTGGCACGGGTTGTACGACCGGTTCAACTGGCCGGATGGGCACATGGTCGGTTTTAAATGTTACCCTTGTAAGTGCACAAGATAAGTTATAGCACGGTGAAATCAAGGGTGTCAAACCCACAGGGAAACATAAAATTTAATCAATCCTTAAAGAGATTTGAAAAGCCCAAGGAAGTACCAAGGGCGAACGTTTCATTTGCTAAATAATTATCACACTATTCTAGATGCAAGAAAAATAACTAATCTGAGCAAGACGATTGCTGATAAATAAAATGACAATTTTATGAATGAACAAGGAATTTGCTACCCAAGATTTGTAACCTTTCTACCATTAAACCCACAATTCCATAACACATCAATCACACCATCATTTATCTAGAAAAATGAATCGTAAGAAAACATGATCATAGATCTAACATACCCTATCTAAAAATGATGACTCAGCCTATCATTGCGGTATGAATCATGTAAAAAGCATAACGTATCTCAAGATTCTTAAATCACGACCATGAACATATAATCACTCAGCGGCCCAGATCGGCCTGCAGGTATAGATCTGGCGATTATGGTCGTTCATAACGTAGATCAACGGTCATAATAAAGTATTCAAAAGATATTCAATTTAAGCACACTTTTTAACAGAATGATTTCATGATGAAATTAAGAGACTGTGGAGTTAATCATAAAAATGTTACTTATCTGGGGATCGCATCCTCCTTGAACAAATGATTTAGCCATGCATCCTGGGTGTGCGATCTCGTCGTAAACTCAAAGCCATTCTCTTAAATATGCACTTTTTATTTATCCAAATATCTTGTTACAATATTTTGCCTATATACAATCTATGATTCCACAAACTGTAAAAGAAAAGAAATATAAAAGCCTAAGTATAATCTACCTTGAGAGAACCCTAAAAAGAAAAAGAAAGCATGTGAGCCCAAGAGTGAGAGAAGGGATGGAGAAGAGAAAAAGATTAGAGATACTCAAACAAAGCCGTAGCTTTCCTTTTATATGAGCTAGCACATCTTTTCCCTAATAACCTCAAACGATTGAGAATTCTTTCTCAATCGATTGACCTCAAATTCAAAAAATAGGGTAAAACTATCTCTCTTGTCAATCGATTGACACTTATTTCTCAATCGATTGACATATATGGGTAAAGTTTCCATTCTCTTGATTGATGTTGAGCTACTTCACGAATTTCGATGCTTCTTTTGACCTTTTTGCTCCACAGTTCTTACGTAATCCTTAATTATTCTCTTTTATATTCTTTAACGATCCAACAGTCAGAAACACGTGTAAATATTGAAACTCCATAACAACCATCAGATACTTTCATCGGCTAACTAAATGTAGGAATTAAGGGGCGAAATATAGTCATATTTCGGCACCGATCACACCCCCAAACCTACACTTTGCTAATCCTCGAGCAAAGAGAATGAAAAATAACTAACACTTTAGCACATAAAATAAATGCCACTTTCGTAGGGAACACGATTGCATTTAGCCTATGCATCACTACAAAAAAATTAACTTTTGGCGGCATTTATAAACCTCTGCGAAAGCCTAATAAAGTGCCGCAAACTCAATAGTGGCGTTTTCCACAAACGCCAACAATTGAGATGTCGGGAAAAGTATTGGGGGCGTTGTTAGCGGCGTTTTAGAAACACTGCTAATAGTTTCGCAATTGCGGCACTTCCAAAACGCCGCAAATATGTTCGTAATTGCGGCACTAAACAAATGCCATCATTTCTTCTGATAAACTCCTCGATAAATTCGTGGCCCGACGTTTCATAAACGCCTCTAATAGTCCTACCCGCAGCACTTCCAAAACGCCGGCTTTTCTTTTGATAAACGCCGCGATAGGTATGATAAACGCCGTGATAGGTATGCAAGGCGGCATTTCATAAACGCCACTAATAGGTCATAAAGTCCGCTAATAGTACTACAATCGCGACACTTTCAAAACGCCACGAAAACTGAAATTTGCTCCTTGCCCCAATTGGTAATGTAGCTCTTTTATTCTTTGGCTCCAACAGAGAGTTGTTTCATATTTGGTAACACAACTCCTCACCCCATTTGCTCTAACGGAGAGCTGTTTTAAGTGATAAAATTGCTCTCTGTTTGTTTTCTGCGAGAGCAAAGTTTATCTACTCTGACAGAGAGCTGCTTCTGCGCTTATAAGAGCTAACCCAAACACAACCAATATTTTTCTTCTTAAGAAGTTTAGATGATAGCTTTCAATCAAATCAGATAGCAAAGATGGTATTTCCATACATGACATAAGTCTCAAAAAAATACAAAGCCTACTTTGTGAGTGCAAAGCCCAAAAGTTTCAAACGATCCCTAGAATTTGAAGTAATTCTTAAAAGTAATTAAATCTTACAGACCCATCTACCAAAAAAACACTTTAGTTGCAACAGAAATTAAGATAGTAAAAACAAACAAAACTGTTTTAAAACTTCAACCAGAGGGAATCCACAATTCAAAATTGAACAATGGCATTCGCTACACATCTGCACATTCCTTCCCAATTGATCTTGCAACCAAACACACAAAATTATAAATATTATCAAAGCTAATTGCAATTAAACGAGGCGATTACTAGCCTAATCATTGGCTCAGATAGACCCGAGGTTCTCGCAGCCAGGCTTTTAAAATCCATAACTTATTATTATTATTATTATTATTCAAATCCAGAAAGGAGAAGAACTATAAAAACAAGATTTTAGACAAAGTAAAAGAAAATGAAAGAAGATAAAAACTTTTGGCATGCAAAATTTAGGAGTTTAGCCATCTCTAAGTAGATGTTGTGTTCAATATCCATACCCTCCAAATGTATACACAAATCATAAATGGTGGCAATTCTTGACCCACCTGATCTCTATTAATGTAATTGGGTTCTAAAAGCCATACAGTAAATTAGTCACACATTTGAATCATCGGGTAATTTGGTAAGCCTGCAAAATAGAAAAACATTTTGTATGTCCTAAATTTGTTATCACAACTCACAAGAGATCCGTTGGAGTTCTAGCTGAATGATTGCAACTGAGTTTAATAAGAGAAAAGGCCATAAAAGAAAGAGTTGGTAGTAGGAACCTGACCCAAGTACTGCCGGTGGTGCCTAGGTCAATCTCCCCCTGGCCACTTAGTCAAGCCTTGGGAGGTGCACATCTATTTATGAGCACACAAATTAGTGAAGTATGGTTTGACCTTTCACTAAAAAATATACATGCTTTTCCCAAGAATGGCAGAGGGAGATTGACCTGATCACCACCATCAGATACCGAATACCAACTCTGAAGGAGAAGTATAAAGGGTTGATGCCTATTATAAAACACTTAAAATCAGATGGATAAAGATGTGCCTTCTAACATTCATTCCATGATCTATGGAGTGAGTTCCACTTAAATCTAGCTAAGATATAACTGTGTGTAGGAACTGATTCCGGATATATACGAAAGATAGTTTGAGGGTTTGGACATTATCGACAATCTGGACACTGTCAGGTAAAAAGCAATAGTTCTGGACTCTCCTCTGTAATTTCCCCATTATATATTTATATGTATGGGCGGTGCGAGCTCTGAAGTCTTGTGCACGTCTGACAGCAAGCATGGAGCATCAGCTATTACAGCTAGAGCTCTCAATAGATCAGGTTGTAGACCTGGCCCAAAAAGTGCAAATTTTTGGATGTAAGAGGGGCTTTCAAATGGATGGGTCGGGTCAAATTAGACCAAAAATTTGGTTGCCCAATGAGAAAATGACATGTTGCATGCTCTGATCTGATGGTGCACCTGACCTAACCCGACCCGACCTGACTCGACGCCTGACCTGTAAATTCAACCTGACATGGTAAAAATCTCCTATTTTATGTGATTTTATATATATAATAGCGGGTCTAATGTCTCATACCCGTCCCGGTGGATCAAGCTTATGTGCCTGACTCAATAAATTTTTTTGGGTCGGGTATCAAGTCAACTTTACCCATAGAGAACCCTAGGTATAAGCCTGGCTTGGGACCTGGACCAAGCTAATTACCATGATCCAACCTAAATTAATCAGGGTTGGGCTTCTACTAGAAACTCAAAACCTAGCCCATCCTGTTATATATAATAATTAATGGACATTATTATATATAATAATATAAAGTTGCAAGGTCCATCGGTCTCATTTTGTGGCCATTATTGATCGGACGGATCTAAAATTAGAATTTTAGATAGTACCCTTAAAAAGAGGATCACAATAATGTTGTTAAGACTTGAGATGGTATGGGCAATCCAAAGGAGGCTTGAAGCAACTATGTAGGAAGGATAACTATAATACATGCAACAATAGAAGAAAGGAAAGACTAAGAGATCTAAAGGAAAGTTGTAAGAAATCAGATGCATGCATGAAGGTTTTTATTTTTTTCGATAATGAATCAGCTCAATGTTGGCGGGTCCTCACCTTCTATCCTAAAAAAGGATAAGATTTACAATGGTTCATAAAAAGTGTAGATCTTCTCTCGAAAGAGGTTTGAAAATGGTAGTTCGTACCATGTGTCATCTAACAATAATGATTTAATTTGCTCCACTTTAATTTGTTGCAATGAAATCAGCACAAGGCAAATAATTCGTTGCAATGAAATCGTAATTCATTTCGTTATAGCTAAGAAATTTTTTGCTTCTTCAACTCTGGTCAGTCATTTTGATTCTTGATTCCTAGAAAAACAATAAACTGAAATGGGAAAGCCACCCAGCAAAAGGATAAATTAAATGGAGATCAGAACTGATTTGAAGGAGCATTCAAATATACCTTGACAGTTTTCAATAGTTCTTTGGCTTCTTTGTTGTTTTTGAAGTGATCTCGCATGGGCTGTGAAACAAAGAGGTACTAGATTAGTTCAAAAATTCAAAGCAAAAATGACATCAACCTTTAGTTAATCAAGGAGATATAACCGAACATTGCAGGAGAAAAGATTTGTAAAGCAGCAAATTTCCATCCAAGATGGATATTTTTCCAAGACTATTGGCATTGAGGCGGATGATTCTCCAAGAAGTACAAGCACAAACTCACATTTGGATAGACACTAACCTTGTGGATTTAAACTCACTACAGAAGACAGAGGCCAATATTCAAAGAATACAAAAAAAAATGCCTGAATAATGAGACTGACTCATGTGACCGCTTGACAGATATATATTGACATGAAAGGGCACCCATTTATACAACGTGACATATATCAAAGAATTGGAACCTTCCAATTAGAGAGCTCTAATATTGATTATAGAATGTATAGATTGGAAAGTTCAAATCCCTCAATGACCGTGATTTTTTGGGCACCACAGTAGCTCCCAGTACTATGAGCTATAACTTTGATAACTTGGTCCAAACTCGGTTTGGCAAGTCTATTAAAGCTCTTCGGTCTAATAATAGTGGAGAGTACACTTAAAATGTATTCAAATCGTATCTCGAGTCCCTGACAAGATTTATTAAATATGTAATCCATATGTATATACCTAACAATTATTTAAACTAATAGTAAGGTCCTCCAATGGGCCAATTACAAGAGGCCTAAGCCTGACCGCTTACCATGCGATCCTATGAATCATGCCCAACCTGGCCCAGAGCTGGCCCTCGGTAGGCCAGGACAATGGGTTGGCCTGGTTCAATACCACCCTAGTTGCCTCGGAGCATCCTCTTTGCAAAGCCAGCCCGTGCACAATGACAAGTGGGCACAACACCACACATTTGTGTTACTGCACAACATGCACGGACTTTTAATGCATGGAAGTTTGTGCACGTCATGCAGTCACATAGATGTGTGGACTGATTTAATGCACATGATCGGTAGACACCCATTGTAGACTAACTCTTAACATAAATGTTTTTGTAGGTCGACAAGATCAAGAAGAGAGATAAAGAGACTCAACGCTTTCAGCAAGTATAGGCAACTATTTCCTCTTAAAAAAAATGTGATTTAACAGGTTCTTCTTCTTTCTTCTTCTAGAAGACAAGAAAGTTAAAGAGAGAGTCAACACTCAGCCCTTCAGATCAATGTTATGGAAGGATAATTTCCATAGAGCAAATGCTACTAGAAATTTGACTGAAAGTTTTTATCGTAAATTTGATCGAAAATTTACCGAAATTTTAACTATTCGCTTTGTTTATACATGGTCTCTATTGTTGCTAGCCTGCAAAATAAAAAAAAAAAAAACTTCATCTACTTAACAATTGACTACAAAAATCATGCGAATTAAAAGAAGGTAGATGCTTTATTTAAAAAATGAATGAATAAATACAACAAAAAAAAAATAAAGAATAGTTACATATACCTGTGTTAAAACTTTGCATCAGCTTCATAAATTCTTGCATTTTGGCCTCCATTGCAGCAGTTTTTTCTGCCAACTTTTCTTCCATTTGGGCCTCCAATATGGTCATTCTTTCTGCTACTTTTTTCTCTATTTGAGCGTCCATCATGACTGGTTTTTCAGCTACTTGGGTCTGGATTTCTTGCACTTGCCCCTTCATTATAGTGAGCTCACTCGGTAACCCACGATAGCTGGAGCTTGATCGAAAATAACTCGATGGGGTAGGCCCTAATCCAAGGCCCCGGACACGACCAGCTTTCTCATCTCCCATCGCGTAAGTATACGCATCCATTTGGGATGTTGAACCATCAGAGCTCACAGGTGGGTTTTGTATAAAGTCCTGCATCATTGCCTACATAGTAGCTTCTATTTAAATTTTAGCCCACTTATAATTATCAAAAGTTTATAATTTAAACACACAATGTGAGCAAGAAGATTGGTAAATTTACCATCTTGGTCTCAGCCTCAGCATTGATAGGCTTGCCATCTTTACGGGAATGCGTCTTCATAAACACATCTATTCGGCTAGGCGTAGTCTGTGTCTCACTCTTCATTCGCTGTGTCAAAAAAATAGTCATTCACTTTGGTGCACACTTAAATAATATAATAAACAATATGCAACTAATTAAAAGTGAATACATTAAATAAAATGCATACCTCCTCTTAGCAAACTCTAGCAAAGCTTTTTGAGCTAGATGTATGAGGTAGAATCTAGCATTTCCGAATATCCTTATTTCTTCTGCTTATTTGCTATATTACAAAGTTGATTGATAATGAGATTGTAATACTTATTTTTTCTAGTTAAAATATTACATAATTAAAATTTACCTTTCCATCTTCTGATCGCCAATAGTGAACGAGGGTTTCCCATTGCTTCTGATGTACATTAGGAGGGCAAGGTGGCATTCAAATACCATCATTTGCATGTTTGTTGTAGTACTTGGTCTTCAAACGAGACTTATGGTCTCTCCATTTTTTTCCGACTGACTTCATTACATAGCCTCGTAGGCTTTTATCAATTTCAAATCTTGTCTGCATAGATAGGGTAAAACTTATATTATAATTATTTTACTCCCTTATGTGTTAAAAAAGTAAATATTAAATTACACATCTTACCAAAATTGTGTCCCATACATGTGCTTTCGACTTTTTATCCACCGTACGCCAAGACTTTTTATCAATAAGCAATACGCTTCCATCCCTTGCTAATGTACCACAAAAATTTGCTAATAAAGTAGCATTTTCTGTTGGTTGACAAAAATTGATATCGATGCCAACATCTATTTTAACACCGTCTTCCAAACCATTCAGATACTTGCAAATGGTTGGTCCTCGTTTAGTCCGCTCTTCGAAATTATCCATGGGCAAGTTGTCAAATAAGGAAGCACTATATTTTATCAGCCTCACTTGTCAGAAGGCAGCACTCTACTTTATCAGTACTAAGAATTCATTAATGGAAAAATGAGATATTAAAACTTTTGTGCTCACATGTAAGCCATGAGACAACGCTTGTTGCGAGTTAAAGAAAGATGATGAACAACCGCACCAAAGTGGTCTGCATTTCTAGTTGTTTGTATATCCAACCCTTCTTCCTGAATTTTCCTATTGTAATGTAGCAGCACATGGAGTCAGAGATAAATGTCCAAGGCTCAGAGCACTTTCATATAGCCCATCCAATATTAATGAAATTTAATGAAGCTCTGCAATGCCAAATGCATGCAAAAAAACTCAATTTTCATATTATTAGTTGTACATTTAGGCAAACCCTAGATCAAAAGCATTAACATAACCAAAAATATATACATCTATGCTAGAGGGATGTTTCAGGAGTGTCTATTTACAGAACATATATATTCATCAGTGATATATTGTTACTTCCACATGATCAGAAATATGTGCTCCTATACATTGATGAATCTTCTTTTGTAGGTTGCACAAAGTAATTTGAGAGACTTACTTTTGCAATGTTGTGTGGATAATATTGTTGATATTCGGAAAAGTGCCCTTGCACTTCTTGGAGACCTTGCAAGAGTGAGTTGAAAAATTTCCTGTTTGGAACTTTGAAAAAGTTCATGCCTTTAGTGTTTATGGCTTAACAATTTTTTGTGATGCTATATGGACAGGTTTCTCCTGCGAATTTGCATCCACGTCTGTCTGAATTCCTTAATGTTGCAGCCAAACAACTGGTATGTGGGGCTTTCTGCAAAATTTAAATTCAGATTTTGACATGGGATAATGGCTCCTGACCGACATTTAAGCACCAAAAAGATTCCAACTTTCTTTCAAAATTGCTGCAACAATACTATCTTGATTTGCATATTGGTTTTATTTATTTTCCTACTCAAGTATCAACTGGATTTTAGAATGCTAATCTGAATGGACATGATTCAAACATTTAAACCTCTCCAGCGGTATGCTTAATTCGTAAACAAATAAGCTGGTATAATTTGGATTATTACGATGATGAAGGTATGTAAATATATGACAATGTAAATGTATAGATCCTCCGCCTGACTTTCTACTTCAGGGGGAGATAGGGAAAGTTGTGTACTTGCCAAATTGATTTATGATTTGAAGTAGGCATTTCATGTGTAGTTTCATCGTTTTAGTGGAGTTATTCTCAATCTGTCAATTTACAAGCTTCTACAAGACTAAAACCATCATCAGATTGATTCATTGACCAGTGGTAAAGGTTCAATTTACATGACTACAACCATCAGATCTGCATCAACTCATTTACTATCAGAACACTAATGCGGTAACCATATCATCAGAAGTTAATTAAAAACATAATCAATATATTATACATAAAGAGAACCCATACAGAACAATAGATTTTCTATTTTTAAGCTTTAGACTTACTTGGAAATAGATATTAGCTTCTTATTAGATATTTGCATTGTATCAATTTTAAATTTTTTTAAATATATGGTTAATGTTTGTAAATCAAAAAATGGCCAGGCCAGGCTGGGCTTTGGAAATTTATTGTGGGCTAGGGTTGGGATCAAAACCCGCCTTGGGCACGGGCTTAGCCGAATATATTATGAATTACCTTTCCAAATGAAATTACAAAGCAGAGATTCCACCTTTTTCCCTACTGTTTTGGGAAGTTCAAAGACAGATGGCTAAAAACTTGATAAGTGCTTAGTACAGTTAATAGTAACTCCAATCTTCCTGCATTAGGATAGATGAGAAGCATTCCAAGTTGTTTCCAGTTTCTGCTGAATTTTCTCAAAAATAGGAAGGCATATACTATAGTTTAACCTTGAAGAGAATAGGAGAAGCCCAAGATACTTCATAGGGAGGCTCCCTGCTTCAAAGCTGAATATATTATGAATGTTTTCCCTCTCTCTACAACTTTAACTAAAAAAAATTTACTTTTTTGAAAGTTATATTGAGACACATGTCATGCGTTATTGCCAAGTACGCCCTAACATGTAAACACCAGCACTCCAGTTTCATACTCCTTATTTATTTTCTGCAGAGATTCACCACTGATCTCAATTATTGCACTTATAATTGAATGGACCTTTTATAGGGGGTAGTTTCTGTGGATTACGAATCTGATGTAGAAGATGATATCCTTCTTATTTTTCAGAGAGGAGAGGTTAGTCAGCAATATATTTATCAAACATGCAGAGTTTTCATTTCTACTGATGTTTGATACAATTGGTAGCCAAAATGATTTGAATTTGATTGTTGTGCTGTTGTTTATTTAGATTTGTGTTTTTGATTTCATCGTTCATAGATCTACTCTGTAAACTTGTACAAATTGTCGGTGTCGGTGCTCGAATCATCAATACTGATTGTCATTACTGATACTTGTTGTATGATCTGTATATCTACAAAGCTGCAAAGTTCATTCATATACCAAACGTTATTGTGTCAGGTAATGCTAAAATCTGCTACAATTTGAGGATTTTTCCTACTCATCAAGAAAGACTAACATAGTTTCTTCAGATTTTTTGGTTAGTAGTAAGGAATAATCCTATTTGACAGCATGCGAGGTTGGCCTAAGTGAGTTCACCAAAACTACTAATTTTAGAAATAGATGGTACACCAAAACTACTAATTTTATGGCATGGCAGAGAAGCCCAATTTGTGTGTGATCCAAGTATGGCATACATATATTCCAGTTAATATGGTATTCAAAATGAAATTACGAGCTAATTTCAGAGTGTAAAGAAATGAATTAAATGTAAGCATTAGAATTGAAGGGCCTTACTTTTTGCATATTGAAGCGACCAGGTTTGCAGTGAAATCTCTGAGCTCCCAGTGGTTGTCTGCAAATCTATGCCCCAACCTTTTGGCAACAAGGCAAGTAATTATAGATGGCATCAACTGATGCAGCTGAAGAAAAACCAAGGCTAGTCAAATTAATCGAAAGTGATTGCACTTAAACAGAAAAATGAGCTACTACTGACTATTTCTTATAGATAGAACTTCCAGCTAAAAAATGCTAACATTATAAACAAAGAGAGGAAGCAATTTGCACCTAAAAAAAAGGTTAACAATGTAAATAGACTAGCAAAATTACTGCTACCCGAGAACCAAACAAAAGGTTAACAATGTAAATAGGAATAGGGATTAGTATAACTAATATACTTTTTAATACTGATGAGATACTTATGTTACTTATGTATAAAAAAGGTTAATACCAGATCTCCCCACATTTTCTACCTTGCTTTCATATATAGCAGTCCAATATAAAAAGACAAATAAAACCTCCAGTTGACCTGAAGTCTGACCCAACTTAGCAATAACAAAATAACAGAAAGACCTAGAAAAAATAATATAAAAAACTTGCGATTTCGCCCCATTGTCCGGCCTCTTAAATAGAAAAAAACTGTCCCTATCAATCAATGCAATTGTCAAGTCAAGGGATAATATAAGGGCGCCATTACTTGCACACTCTTTTTAAGTGATTGCACCGAGGTTAAAAAAATACTTTGTATTTTAGGGACATGTGAAAACGCAATCTGGGCCGTCTGATTTAAAGTTCAGGATCTATAGATCCTTAGTGGATAAGATTGGAGCAAAACAAGTTATTTATCATATGAATATTCATTAAGGTCACAATTGATTCACGAACACATGGATATTCATTACAAGTGCTTAGAGAATCCATCGACCACAGTTAATCATGCCAAAATAGATTTTTCTATGGTCCTTTATTATACGATAATTTATAATAAAGTGATGCATCCCAACTTCCGATCAAAGAATTCCTTCAAAAGGGGCTACCGATCAAAGAATTCCTAGATGTAACATGGAATTGAAAGCAGTCTTAGAAGGCCTAATATTAGCCAAAAAAAAAAGTTTCAAAAGATGAGTGTTGAAAGCGATTCGACCAATGTGATATCTGCCATTACTGATAGAGGAGGGAAATGAAGCATGTCCAATGCTGGTTAACAAGGCGATCTAGCTAATAGATACACTTGTTATATTCAGTTTTAACTCAGTAAGATGAATGTATTTGGGGAGATTCTTTACCCACTCAGATTATGTCTCTTGTGTTTTCAAATTCAGTTTAATGAAATATCCCATTTTCCATAATAATAAAAAAACAGTGTTAGCAATTGTTTCACACCTTTATCTGCATCGAGAGAGCTTTTGTTTGCCCCCTTCCCTATATGGAGTCCCATTTTGATTAGTTAATACAAAAGTAGTGAATAATTGAATCCACTGATTGAACCAATGGATTATTGCAGATTAACCTAACTAGAAGATGGGTTTTTTTTTATTAGTATATATGTATATATATATCATCAATAATAAGCATGTAGAGTTAAGGAGATGAGAAGAGAAAAGAGTTGGGACCTTAACACAATCAGTTTCGTTGAGGCACTTTATGAGTACCATTGCCAGGCTCTTGCAAGACTTTGACATTATTATAAGATTTAATAGATTTTGTAAGTGATGCATTTTACATTTTTCGAGCCTTCAATCATCAATTTGTCAGCAACTTCAATTTATGAAAGTTGAAAATTAGCAACTTTAAACCTAAGCAGGCAAGGTCTATCTAGATCATGCAAATTGGAATTATCTCTTGGTGTGACGATATAAGTGATCGCCGGCTTGTGAAAAAGTTATCAATGGGTTTGGTAGAACACCATTTTAACTATAGATGATGCTATGGTGCATATTAGTTTGATGTTCGTGGAGTTTGAGGGCAGGTAATTAGTAGCCATTGGTAGGCTTAGACCAGTTGGTTAAATCACAAATAATGTAGGTTTCAAAGGTGTTCTTAGCAAAGAAACCAAAATGGTGAGTTCTTACTAGTGAGCTCAATATGGTCACAAACAAATATTACTTATTAAATCCTCCTAAAGGAGCGTTCTGCTACCCTCAATTCATTATAATATACTCACACACATAGCTAACAACATAAAAACAACGACTCTGTAGTTAGTGTAAATACTTGTCATATGACTAGTGTTTCAGCTGTGCCACTTACCCAAATAGTTGAAGTCAAATTTTCTGTCACATGTGAGTTCATTTGATCTAGTATGTCACATGTTTGATCATTTTCACTGTAGGTTCTATGTTGATAATAATTAATATTATTATTTTGTTTATACTACTTTTGGAAGTTGTGACAGGTAGTTGATCAACAGCACTAGTTCAATTCATGACCCAACGATGATGGAAGTTTAGTATTTGGCTTGGAAGTTGGGACAAGTAGTAAATCATTTTGACTGTCCAGTTCATCAGCCGATGGTGATGGAAGTTGGGACGCATCACTTGCAAAAACAGTTGATTCAAGAATCCAAATGAAGGGTTTAGATCCATGGATCAAATGGAAGAAAAAAAACATCCTAACAAATCAATATACAGTATGTAGACAATATAGATTGAAAACATATGCAAATGAATCTGATAAAAGAGAGCTGCTACAAGCACATCATTTTTTTCTTCCTGCGCAGCAATTATAGAACTTTCTAGGTGCAACCTCAGTCCACTAGTTAGTAGTAGGTACATGAACCGCATATTCTCGGGCCAATCTCAGTCCACTAGCAGATTTCTAACATCTGTGAAATCCGTAAACTGTTGACCATGCAAACAGTTGACAATGAACCCGATACAAATTGTATATCAATTCTCCTTCTCTTTTGTTACTATTGATTCAATTTTTTGAAGGCTATGAGCCTATAACTATACACTAACTTTTATTTATTTTTACACTGATTCATTTATAAGTCCACTCTCATAACTTTAGAATTCATAGATAAAATATAACTGTCCTGAGTGTACCACTTTATATTGGTTTGGTTGTTTTTGGATGTTGGGCTTGATTCTATTGATTGAATGGCAGAAACAGCAGAACTCTTCTGTGCTTTTACAGCATACCCAATAACCTAAAAATGTAGAAACCATGTGTTTTTCTTGCCCCCCCTGCAGTTTTGACTCAGTCCAATTAATGCCCAAGTTGAAGATATATTTAATGGCCACAATAATGCTAAACTATTATATCATTTCATGGGCCTCTTGTATTTGCAAACTTCTAATGTCAAGGACTACTTTTGTACTTCAATATTCTATGGATTTGATCAAATGAAAAGATAAGCTAGTTTATTGTTACCTAGTTTTACTTATTCTTAGTCCCACATATCCCTACTTCTATACTTCTTAGGGCATGTTGTCTACCTTATAGTTAAAATCATCATCGAAGCCAAATTTATTCTTCAAGAGATCAACCTGAGTTTTCCATGGGCCCATATATTAATGTTTGAGGAATATGCTATTTAATATCACTAGTCAGATATAAGATCTAAGATAAAAATGTGCAGTATAATACCTTTTCTTTCTTGGAAGAGCAGATTTCATGAAACTTTACCCAACATAAGCTGTAAGCCTTGGCATACCTAAAAAACCCAACATAATCTTGGTCGGCAGTTACTGCACATTCTCTGTTGATAAATTATATACTATGGTCTTGCTGCGAATGCAGTTATAACAAGCAATTAGAAATGGAATGAACAAAAAATTGGCAAAATTGTAATACTATAGGGGAATACAACCCTCTTCATTTTGAGATTCATCGATTTTAATAAATCCAACCTCGTTTATTAAATGCGCCATGAACAGACTAGGCACCTAATAAAAAAGTACCTTCAAGCTGCCACAACAAGAACAAGGCCTCTCCAGATGAAGACGCATACATGAATAAAACCTAAAGCACATTGAATTTTTCTAAAAGCAACAACATTTGAATTAAGATTAGAGAACTTCAACCACAATTTGTTGGCAAGGTGTGTGCCCAAAGAAATTTAAAAATCACTCACTCAATTGCATCCAATGTAAAATTATGAACTATTTGCATCGCTAATGGAATCATTGGAATGAGTTTGTTCAAAACGTGACCGGAGAGGAACATCAACGGTGGCTCCAACCATATCTTCCCTCACCCAATTAACAACAACATTATCATCCTCTACAATGTCATTTGCCTGGTGGTTTCCGTCCACCTCACTATCCAATAGCTCATCATTTTCACTATTCATATCAAATAAGTCCCTAGGCTTATTCTTCATGACAATATGCCAATCAGGTTTTGTTGGATCCTCCACATAGAAAACCTGCTTAGCTTTAGATGGCAACACGTACGGTTCATCAGTAACTTGCTTGGATTGAAATAACAATCTTTTGAAATTTACAAGAGTAAACCCCAACTCATCAGTTTTAATTCCTCTTCCTTGAGTAATCACATCAAACCAGTCACATTTGAACAACATAAACTTGAGGTCTTGAGAATATGTCAACTCAATTATGTCCATTAACTGTCCATAATAAGTTACCTCCCCTGTAATGGGTCATCTATCCTTTACACTTGCGTAGCTCATAATCATAGCTGTGACAGCAACACCACTATTTTATGTTTTAGCTCTCTTCTCTTTATCAACGGTTCAAAATTTATATCCGTTAATATTATAACTAGTGAACCTACGATATACAGAGTGTGGACCTTTTGCAAGCAAATGAAGACCTTCAGGTAATGGTGTATTAGATTCTTGCAACATTTCAACCTATTTCATGTGCACAAGAAGGTTAAAGACACTTCTAAAATTTTAAAATAAGGTCTATAATCTTATGTGGGTTGTTCGAACTTACATGCTCTTCAAACCAATCAATGAACTGTTCGTTGTGCATTTTTGTCTATCATGTGGGCGCGCATTTGAGAAACTTAGTACCTCAATGTGTTGTCTGCGTGTAAAGATCTCAAATAAGTAGCAGGCATAATAATGAAAAAAAAAATTCATGAAGTTTGAAGATACTTACTCTAGATAACTCGTGACCATTTCGTGGTTGAAAAGGATGTATCGACGTGCTTGCATCCATTCTACCTCACTTAGTATGAATGTTGAGGCACCCCTGAGCACAATTTCATCACGATTCCTTGGGGTGGTCGATTTAACCTTGTTTCAACATTTTGTAAATACCTCGAGCAGAATGTGAGACATTCTTCTGCAATGGACCCTTCAGGTTGAGCCCTATTGCTCACATATGACTTTAACGTGAACAAATATCTGAATGAAAAAAATATTCTTAAATGAGTGAAATATCGGATGATTTCATAATAAAAAATTAATTTCATATTTATAGGGTTATACCTTTCGATTGGATACATCCATCGGTACTGGACTGGACCACCCAACAGTGCTTCAGATGCCAAATGAATGGCAAGTAAACCATAACATCAAAATATGCTGGTGGAAAGATTCGCTCCATGTGGCAGAGGACTACCGCAATACGCTTCTCGAGACTTTTTAAATCATCAACCCTACAAACTTTCGAGCACAATTCTCGAAATAATGTGCTCAATTCTATCAAAGTAGTTGTTACATGTTTGGGCAATAATTTTTGAATTGCCAGGGGAAGAAATTGTTGTAGTATGACATGAGAATCGTGACTTTTCAGACCAGATATCGTGTGTTGTTTAACTTTCACGCACCTTGAAATATTAGAGGAATAACCATCTGGAATCTTTAAATTCTTCAATACACTATAAAACTTCTCTTTTTCATTTTTATCCAAGAAGTAACATGCGGATGGTAGATAAGCTCGGATATTGCCTTCATGCCAATTAGGGTGGAGTTCATCTCTCAATCCCATTTTCTCCAAGTCAAGACGTGCCTTTAAACTATCCTTCGTTTTTCCTTGAATATTCAGTAAAGTTCCAAGAATATTATCACATACATTCTTCTCAATATGCATCATATCTAAATTATTCCTAAGTAAATTATGCTCCCAATATGGCAATTCAAAGAATATACTCTTCTTCTTTCAATTGTATGACATTTGACCATTTTCCACATTTCTAGGTTTTTTTCGTGCTTGTTGCTTTTCAAAAATATGTGTAATATTCGCTAATTCGTCCAAGACATCAGTCCCAGAAAGTGGGTTTGGAGCTTTTCTTATCTCTACAGTACCATCGAAAGATTGTTTTTGTTTTCAAAATTCATGATTCGAAGGTAAGAATCGACGATGACCCATATAACAATTCTTCCTACCATTGGATAAGTATTGGCTACACGTATCTTTATGACATGAAGGACATGTCAACTTCCCTTTCGTACTCCAGCCTGATAATATTGCATATCCCGGGAAGTCACTAATGGTCCAAAGCAAGGATGCATGCAATTGAAATAAAGTTTTCCTTGAAGCATCATAAGTATCGACCCCAAATTCCCACAACTCTTTTAATTCATCAATCAAGGGCCTTAAGTAAACATCAATATCATTTTCGGGGCTAGATGAACCTGGTATAAGCAACGACAAGATCATATTTGGTTGCTTCATACACACCCATGGTAGTAAGTTATAGGGAATAAGTATCACAGGCCATGTGCTATGTGCAATACTCATTGTCCTGAAAGGGTTGAATCCATCACTTGCCAACCCAAGTCTAACATTACGAGAATCAGCTGCAAAAGTAGGGTTGATGAGGTCAAAATGTTTCCAGGCTTGAGAATCTGCAGGATGTCTTAATATACCATCTTTGGTACGACCCTCATCGTGCCATCTCATGTCAGATGCAATTTTTGATGACATGTACAACCTTTGAAGTCGTGGTTTCAAAGGGAAGTGATGTAAAATCTTTGCTGGATTCTTCTTCTTACTACTTTTTGAATGATCTTCTTGAGTCTTCCATCGTGAAGTGCCATAAACGTCACATGATTGTTTGTCAACTGACTCTTTCCAATATAGCATACAATCATTTGGACATGCATCAATTTTATTATAATTTAGACCTAAGTCCGAAATAATTTTCGTGCTTTGTGAAAACGTCTCTAGCAACGTAGAACCCTCTGGAAGTGTCTCTCTTAACAAGTCAAGCAACATACTAAATGAAGCATTGCTCCATCCACCCATACATTTAATATGCCATAGCCTAACAACAAAAGACAGGGTTGTGTGTGATTTATAGCCTGGATACAAATCCTTTTCGACATCTTGTGTCAATTTATAGAATTTAGCAGCACTTGCATTGGGTATATCATTTGTTCGCTCAGTCGAAGCGTCCAAATCTTCTCTTGGAAATGGGATTCCAAACGCATTATGCAACATAGTCCTCATATCGTCACCAGTATCGTCCTCATCAAATCCATCGTCTATTATATCATCTTCTGTAGCACTCGTCTGAAGAATGTCCTCTCCATGTAAATACCATGCGGTGTAATTCCGGATGAACCCGTTGCATACCGAATGGGCATATATTGTACTCTCATCGTAGTATACTACATTACCACATTTAATGCACGGACACTTGAACTTACTTTGGAGACTAGTTCCATGGGCTACAGCAAAAGCAATAAATCCTTTTACTCCTTTCACGAACTCTTTAGTATTCCTATGCTTTTGGATCCAACTCTTATCCATAATGTCCAAAATTGAATCGATAATCGCTCTTGCTTCTTCCGTTAGTATTCAAAACCCTAAAACAAATGAAGAATAGAGAGATGGTATCATCAAATTCTTTAAACAAACTTATAAATCATGTGCGAACAAGTAATGAAGTTGTTAATCTCAAACTGTCCATTTGAATTTCATGGACAGTTCTAAATTCAGTGATAATCTTTATCTAAATTCTTAAAATAAAGACTATAATCTAGTAATAATCTTTATCTAAAAGTTAACAAAAGGTTGACCTAAAGCACATTGAATTAAAAGCAACAACATTTGACATTTCATGTAACTTTTCAGATAGGCATTTCATTTTATTCTCACTTGCATTGGTAAGCATTAACAAAACCTAGATCAAATCTTAGAGTAAAACCATAAATTCACGATACAAATCACATGAATCGCAGTAATAAACTACAATAAGCATAAAGCTATCAAGTTTCAAACCACATGCAACAGACTCTAGGCCACGTGGACCCCACCTGGTTCAAATGCAAGAATCATCCATGCATTCGAACTCATATCCCCGGCCCTTGTGTGTGTGTATATATATATATATATATATATATATATAGAGAGAGAGAGAGAGAGAGAGAGAGAACCGGTTTCTGATGCACAAATTTTGATGCTATAACAATTGACAACATATATCAGTCTGAAACTTAAAAAAGAGCAAAAAAAAGACATCTAGTCCTTCACTATCATATTTAAAGAAGCTTAAATAATGGCAACACAAATATTATACAAACAGATAGGGACCCTTAAAGTAGAACTCCTTTTATGAAGCCTGTATTACTCCATTAGATCCAATCAAAAGTTGACTATCACAATGCCAAGGCTCCCACAATCCATGGCATATAATCTCTGATTAGCAACTTAATTTAAACATTATCTTGTTTAAAGTTAAATTGTGAAAAATCTATGGTTCAAATAGGTCAAGCCATGGTCAACCTTTTAATTTAAACATTAAACGCGACCCCAACTCGACCCAATTTCACCGTAACTAACAACCCTAAATTATACAACTCAAAACTAACAGAAACTTAAATCTGTGATCACAAGTAATCCCCAGAGTAATCTCCCTACCCCCTCACGTGATCACTTAAGTGACGACATGAGGGGCAGATATCAACACTAAACGGTTTTTTTTTTAGGATGGATTTTGAAGTTGTAGTTTGTGATTGAAGCATATTGCTGGATTCCTAGGTTTATAAATCGCATTCTAGGAATAAATCTCTGGCCATCAATTAACCCATTGATCATTGCAATAGTACTCCAGGTAAAAATTGGGAGGATTGATTGATGGTATGAGATTGGTGTACAAATAAATAATATTTACTAGGGTACTGACCAATCTCTATTTACCAAAAATAGCGATATAATTATTTTGGGGCCACTTCTTGGTGCAATGGTAAAAGGCTTAGGCTGTTTCCTGGTGGAAGAACCCTGCCAGAAATAACATTTACAGATGTCAAGGTCCGTGACTAATGTGAGTGCAAAGTTTGATACAAGGGTGCAAATGGGTCCGTTAGGGGGTGTGAATTGGACTATACAATTGGGTTGGGTCTAGTGGAAGGAAGGAAGGAAGAAGTTTGGTAATTGAACCTTTGAAAGAAAGGAGCGATGGGTGTTAATTAATGAATATGGGCATTTTTGAGTTTTCACATTTGTAGCTTAGGGTTAAACAATAAACCCAAACGAAAAGTTGACGGCTGTAATTGTAAGGGGGTATTTGTACAGGGAACAACACAGGCTTAAGTCAGGGGGTTGTTTGTAATTTCAAGATAAGTCAACGGGGGTATTTGCAAAATGCCCTAAAATAAAATGGGTAACTCTCATAAAGGTGGGGCTAATAACCCATATCAAGATGCTATTAAAATAAAACGGGTAAATAAAGCTCTTTAGCAATTATATATATATATATATATATATATATATATATATAAATATAATTTTTAAGGACTGAGCCCAATCCAAATGTAAATCTGGTTAGGTTCGAGTCAGGTTAGGTCTCCTCCAACATTTAGCGGATCAAACTCAATTTTCAATCAGGTCCAACTGGTTGGGTCCAAATCGGATTCAGGTCAATTCTCGGGTTGGGTAGAGTCAATTGGACCCATTTGATTTGCACTACTTTGATAGATATATTTGTGTACAATGACTAGACATCTCATTACGCAAAATGAGCTGAATGCGCACTGATTTCCATGCACTTTAAAACCTGTGGATGTCTCAAGCTTCACCTTGCTGGCACACAGCTGACAAGCATCAGCTCATTTCTATGATGGCACATCAGCTCATTTCTACGATGAGCCATTGGCAGTCGATGCCTTTTTGGAGGTAGCCGGTAGGAAAGTACCGATTCTTTTTCTAGTTACGAACATATTGATGATACACTCCTAGAGCTTTGATGATTGCAGTTGGAAAAAAATAGAAAAAAAAAAAAGACGAAGAAGCATTCGGTGCAAGTATATTTAGTTATATACTATGCACCGAGGTTCCATTTGGAGCTCTATCTGGCACCCAATCTGGAGCAAGGTTTCATTGTTCAAATCTTTGGAAACAAAAAATAAAATAAAATAAGAACTTCATCTCCATTTTTTGAGGGTTAAAATTTAGACTATTGAAATTAATATTTGGTTTTTCACCTTTGGAAATTTTATTATTATTATTATTATTATTATTATTAAATTCAATCACAAACTACAACTTCAATCACAGACTCAGTTCCTCCAGGATTTCGAATCTACTGCTCAGATCTACTGCTCTATAAAAAAGGGTATAATATCTGAGATCATCCAATAATATATACATATTTGAGATCATCAAATAATATTAAATTCATCAGACAGTGATCAAAAAATTACTATCTATAAAAAAGGGTATAATATCAATCGCCATTCCCAGAAGGAAATGCATTACGCATTCAAGTCATTTGGACCATGGTTCAAAAACTCGACCCGACTCAAAACTCGATCAAGTAACTCGAAAAACTGAGTTTCCATCGGCTCTACTCGAAACTCAGCTGGATCGAGTCAACTGGGTCAAGTTTTGGGTGACTGTATTGAGTTTATAAACCATGATTTGAACTGGTAGAATCAGGCTGATAATAGAAAAATATGATATGATAAATTCTACATAACAAACATAATAAATTTTACCAACAGATTCAACGGAACCTTAGTTCAAGATATTATACCAAACTTAGAAAGCGATTCAACGAGAACGAATCAAACTAAAAAAGTTTTAAAGAATCCAACAGATTTACTTTTAAACTAAATTTTAAACTAAATTTTACAAAAATTGCAAACGGCATTGAAGAAATAATAAAAATAAACCCAACTTAAGAATAAAACCCTAGATGTAAGAGAAAAAAACAGAACCTAGATCAAATCGAAAAGCTACCTCAACGGTGTTCCGAGATCTACGCACGATATTCCGAGATGTACGTGCAGTGTTCTGAAATCGACATTCTAGCTTTGATGTTTCGATTCTCAGATCCAAATGATGTTCAGAAATTAAAAAACCTAGAGATCGATGGAATCCTTTTTGAACAACGGCAATGGAATGATGGAATCCGATCTCGAAAAGCGGCAATGGAAAGATGGAATCCGATCTCGAACAGTGGCAATGAAATGATGGAATCCGATCTGGTACAGCAACAATGAAACGATGGAATTCGATCTGGAACAGTAGCAATGGATCGTTGGAATCAGATCGTGAACAATAGCAAAGGAACGATGGAATCCGATTGCATGCAGCGCCAATGGATCGATGGAGAGAAGGGTTTGGGTGGGAAATAGGGTTTCGGTGGAGAAAGAGAGAGTGTGGTTTTGGAGAGAGAGAGAGAGAGAGTGGGTTTGGGTGGGTAATAGGGTCTCTGAGAGAGGGGTTTGGGCGGAAATATATCCCGCGTTTGGCGTCGGGTCGAGAGAGAAAGAGTGAGGCATTTTATTAGGGAATATATCCCGTGTTTCTATATATTTAGCTAAAGAGTGATATGCCGCCAATTGTTTCGCAACCGAACGCGAATATTAGGCGGGATCTAACTATTTCGCATATTTTGCGACGCTTTATCATAAAATGACGCCAATAATTATTTTTTGAGACATTTTTTGTCAAATGCCTCAAAAAGTGTCGCTAAAAGTATATTTTTTTGTAGTGGCAATAAGCCTTTAAACCCCTAGGTGATCCCTAGTAGAGGAGTTGTGTCTCCTGAAGGTTTTTAGTGAAGGTACCTACAAACTTTAAAAACTTATGAATTTCAGATTGTAACCATGCCCTTAAGTACTTAAATGTCCGTGAAAACCTTTAAGATGCTTCTGACCATGCTTATTTTATTAATGCTCATTCCACTCAACTCATTATTTTTTCAATGCTCATGATTCATGCCCAAAGTATCATGTACTATTATCACTGCTAAAATTCTTTTGTCTGAGAATAAGTTTAAACTCGAAGTCTTTAGATTCCATGTTTAGACTCAATCCTCACCATACGTATGCACTCAAAAATGAAATCGCTTCGATGAATAGTTTTACTTTTCACCCATATGTGAGATGGAATTACAACACAAATTAGAAAAATCTCACATGTTTTAAGAAAGTCGGTGCATCAAAGAATTTTTAAAAGAAATCTCATTAGGAAAGATATTTTTTATCCTAAGCATGCATATACCAAGTACCATATACATTATATAATTACTCTCCACAAGGAATTTACCACTCATGATTGGATCAAGAAGGTCTTTTCTAAGGTTGTAATAGGGCTCGAGAAAAGGTTAAGAAAGAAAGGGGAAATTGGATTCAACTTTCTCTGAGAAATCGGAAGAGGAAGCACATTTGATTTTCTGATTTTTCACACTTTCTTTTTCGAACCTTTCAGAAGTTTTTTCCTTTTTATCACTTTTCTCCTTCTTTCTTTTTTATAACACCACTTTTACATATTTCTCTATCTCTTGCACAAAGATATATTTTCTTTTTCTTTCTCCTTATATTTTTCTTCCATATGCTCCTTGCAAATATTATTACTATAGCTCTATATTTCTTTCTTGCTCTCATCCCTAATTTCTCACAGATAAAAGGGTAAGGCTTTTTAAACCGGTATAGGGTATGGTTAATATAGCTTAACAAGGTATATTTAGGATAAAAATTTTCAATTGAGGCTCAAAGGGGGTGCAACAAGATAAATCAATGTATGGTGGGGTATTTTTGGCACAAACGAGCCAAAAATGGCCTTTGATCATCTCCTCTCATGATGGTAATGATACCTATTTGCCTTGAGTTTTTACACAATAATTTCTAGCACAATAATATAACATATGCGAAATCAACAAATCGAGATAAAATATATGAGATTTCAACAATTTAAGAATGAAGTTCAAAGATACTTCAAAAATTTTTAGCACTCATAAAAAATGAGGACAAAGTTTCAAAGCTCACTAGGTTTTAGTCTTTCCTTGGAACCTTAGGATTTCACATTCTATACTTAATTCTCAGATTTTGGAATTAAAACAATGTGATGGTACAGAATTTTTAATCATAGATCATGAACATCATTATTCATTATTAAAATTAATGAGCATTTGTAAGGCAATCATGGCATAATGACAATCTTTAAATGAATTCCCGGCCATCTACAATTTAAGAATATGAATAAAATTCAAAATTCATAAGTCTAATTGTCATCAGTCAATCGATTGAATCCAATTCCTCAATCGATTGACTGATGCAGGCTTTCGATAGGTCTGAGATTATCAGTCGATCGATTGAGACAATTAGTCTCAATCAATTGACTGATGCACTTTTAAAATACAAAAGTAGTCCTCTTTTTTTTTTTTTGTTTTTAAAATTAAATAAAAATCTACACATCGAAAGATATACCCCCCCAAACCTGAATCATACAATGTCCTCATTGGCTGGATATCTGGAAAGTGAATGAGACCTCCAAACCTGTTTAATGCAATCGAGGACTAGAAGGCTAACTAGGTGAAAGGTATTGTGACCAAAGTAGAAAACACAAATAATTAACTAAACTAAACTTTTATTAAACTTGTGCAAATTATTACACTTTATTGAAAATTTAAAGAAATTAACCTAGTCTAAAACAAATCTAAAAATAACCTACTCTAAAACATGAAAATAAAATAAAATAAAATCTAAAGGACTCTTAAAACTAACAGTCCTAATCCCTTAACCATCATTGGAAGCGATCCCTCTCCTTGGTTGTGGGAATGCGTAACGCCACATCTCCTCAGTGATTCCGCCCTCGCCAGGTGGTATAACTGGTGCACGGGGTGGTGATGATGGTGGAGTAGGAGGCGGTGGTACAAGTGGCGGTTGCGGGTTTAATTCCGCCCATAAGTAGGTCGGAATCAAATTTAACGCCGGATCATTGTCGGCTTCGACGGAACGAACAAAACTTGATTGGACTGCTGGACCTAATACGAAGTCAAGATCAATGACTTCTTGTTTGGACAAATCGAGCGGTTCTCGTGGTGGTTCACGACGGAGTCTTTTCCGTGCCGGTTCCATCAATTTCTTGACTGCCGAGCAGGTACGATACTTGATGGGCGCCATAGCCAAAACTTGGGGAAGATGAAAATTTCTGACTAAGGTGATTGAAAAGACAATCCTAAGAGAGGTATAAATAGAGAAAAATGCCTAAAACATGTACCCTAAGGACTCAAAGGAACCTCCTAAACTACAGACTCTAAGGAGACTCAAATCTCTCTATTTTCGGAGTGGAAAGGGGAGTTGCTTTGGAAACAGACATCAGTCAATCGATTGACATTTGAGTGTTAATCGATTGACATATAATGCCAAGTTTGAAATATTGTGCACAGCCAAAACATCAACTTTTGCATAAAAACTCTTTAGTAGGTTTACGCAATCGAACACAATGTTCAAAAATTCTCTGTTTCTGACAGAAGGATCTTCAATGTGCTACAGTGTCAATCGATTGAAATATAAGTCTCAATCGATTGACCTGTAACCATAGACCGCCAGAATTTAGACTGAAAAGTCCTTGTTGATTCAAAGACAGACTACCACAGTTGATCGATTGAAAGAAGGCTTTTCAATTGATTGACTGTTTGGATATATTTTTTTTCAAAAATTTAGGAATTTAAGTTATCAATCGATTGAGAGTAAAATCTCAATCGATTGACTGATGAATGTATGCACCAATTCGAGAATACACGAAAAAATTAACACACTAGAAGACTCTGATTTTCATTCATTTCATCATGATTTGGTTACAAAATGTGCTCCCATGACCAAAATAAAAACAAAACCTACACAAACTACAATTCATAAAAGCAAAATAACATGATATCGCAACCAAACTAAAAACAAACACAACCATAAACACAACACTAACTAAGCATCATCATCATCATCATCATTTTCTGGATCTCCCTCTCCATCCATCGCCGCTCTCGCTCCTGCGATGAAGTTCTCGGCTTGCCCGGGGAATGACTCACGGGCAATCTGCACGAGAAGGGAACTCTAAAATCATGACCGTTGATCAATACCTCCCACAATGGTACTCAACCCATCCATCAGCGCCTCAAGATGTGCTACTGTTGTCTCGGCATTAAAATCGGGGACCTCTTCAAGATGAGGTCGTCGGATGCCTCCACATTGGCGTTGTGTGGGGTTTGGTTGGGGAGGAGGAGGAGGAACATCATCGACGTTGATAGGTGGTGGCGTAACATGCAGAATGGCCTTGATGCTCTTGTCCCAAACATTCGTGCAATAGTGATAAAATTGCATATCACCCATCTCTTCATCATCATAAATCGGGCACCCAATTTGGTCCAAAAGATGCATCACGTAGTGCGGGAAATGTAAAAGAATAGCTTCTCGCTTCTTTGGTGTGGTGGTGATCACGATGTCGTTGTGACATCGATACATCTCTTCAAGAATCAATACCTGAGCATCAAACCAAGTATTCGTGTGCGCTGCATAAAGCGCCAACACCCTATTCTTTGTTTTCTTGCTCTTCGTGCCATGCGATAATAGGTTGTTCGACATAACAATGCCCCAAAACAAGATGTCCATCTGTAAGACAGCTGGTTTAGTGGACAAACTAGATCCGCGCCGTCCTCCACACATGTTATTGATCATTTGGTCCTGGCTGAGATCAATGCCGGGATTGATGTGATGGTTCAATGGATGAACCACGTAGAAATTGAATGCACGAGCAAGATCGACGGCATGCAAATTATACCTCCAATTATAAATCTTGAGGCGGATGAATGGAAAACCCGTCGGCGATAGTGTGGCTGATACCCATTCCATGTTTTGGTAAAACAGCCGCAAGATATGCAATGAGACATCTATAGGCGAAAGAGCAAGCAACATCTCCAAGTGCAGAGCCTCGATGAATTCGATCGAACGAGCGGCTTCGGCGTTGCCTCGATATTTTGCGAGATCAAAGAAATTCTCTGTTTGAAACTGGCGATCAACGTACTCATCATTTGGGATGCTCATAGGAATGTTGGCGGGATGAGGTGGTCGGTAGATCGGTGGACCAGGTGCTGCCATTTCGATTGCGTACAAGGAGAATATAGATCAAAATCACGCTCGGATTGGAGGAGGTTTGTGAAGAAGGGGACCACGGGTGTCCCCATTATATAATGTGATCTTCAATCGATTGAGAGGGTAGTTTTAATCGATTGACAACGGTTGGCCTCCACCATGTTGCGAGAATGTGGAAGGGTAGATGTGACGTGGTACAATCCACTCAAGTACTCTTAATGTCAATCGATTGAGAGGCTAGTCTCAATCGATTGAAAATAACTTGTTCACGAAAAGTCGCACCGTTTAGGTGCCTTGGGAACTGGTGGAGTTAATAGGCAATCAAGTCAATTGATTGAGAGGTTAGTCTTAATCGATTGACATTGACATGCCCCTTGACTTATCCACCAATGAAAGGATGTGTCGATTGATGCTCCGATTTCTGAAAACTACCCTTTAACTCAAAGTACTATCAATCGATCGAAAGTTGGGTCTCAATCGATTGACGTATAGTTGTGCCGATTGGTCAGGCACACGCGGGCAGGGTTGAGATGATGATGATTTGGGACATTAATAGATTGACAGTGCAAGTATCAATCTGTGTTAGCCCGACGTTTCCCAGTCTCTCAACTAGGAAAGGTCGCGCCATCGGATCACCTGATATGATCCTTTCATCAAGGGGTTCCATATATTTCATCAAAGTGTTACAAAATGCGGAAGCAATGTAGATAAACTCTAACAAATGACAATGATGGCAAAATAACTGCTATAGATATAGAACTAACATATGCAATAAACAGAAGTAATGTATCTGATGTATAGCTTTTCACCGATGACGGCCATCCGTCATCTAAACAGTGAAAAGAACCTTATACATCCAACCAACATCCCATCAGAAATCTAAAAACCAATAGATATCATTTTATACAGACCAAAGAAAATATCTTTACTATCTTTTGTTTTCTCTCTCTCTCTCTCTCATCCCAATGCCCCATATCCCAAGTAACAAACCTAACTACGGGAAGAACTCCTCTGGGAAGTCGTCTTCCACGTCGTCGTCATCTCCCTCCTCCTCAGGCACATAGGTCGGATCAGCCGCCTGCTCAGGATCGGGCTCTGCAGCTAAGACAATTAAGTCGAGGAATGAGCTATCATCCATAGCTCAATAGAGAATAGTGCATTGTATTCTATATTGGCAATTTATCATTTCATTTCATAGAAAAACATAAAATAATCCATTATGCTGAACTGCTGTTACTATGCTGTAATTATGCATGATATAACAAGTGCTAGTAGCAAATTGAACTGAAATTACATGCTGGCGAAAACAGGACATCACAAGGTCAAGCTCCCGAGTTAGCGAGATCACTTGTCAAGCTCCCGAGTTAGCGGGATCACTTGGACTAGAGTATTTCAAGCTCCCGAGTTAGCGGGATCACTTGATTCAAGAATTTCAAGCTCCCGAGTTAGCGGGATCACTTGATTTACACTGGAGCAATAACGTATCAAAAATATTGAATTTAACAGGATCTGAGTACTGACTCACGTAAATTGACCAAGAAATGTTTACATGTATGATTTATGATGCGATGCATTAAAACTGTCACAGCTAAATAGCATTAAGTTGCTAACTTGCTTTCCAAATGCACTTGATACTTTACTAATATTAAATATATATATTATTTCTTTTCTTGTCAGATTAATAGTAACACAATGGCTATTTATTTCCTATCAAATCAAGCTTATCAGTTCAAATATCAAAGAGTCCGATTTTTCTATCATTACTCTGATCAGTGCAGACATGCATGTTTCAAAATTTCTATGAAACTACGTGACATGATATATCATTATAAAACAGCAACACGGATTCCCTACCTGTGTGCGTCAAGTGTTTTACAGGTACTAACGTCGATGCTCAATCAAATATCCGAGATCACCATGCAACGCTCAGTTCGTCAAAATTTGTTAAGTGCTCAATGTGGCACCCTAAGAAAATAGATTTATTTTAAAAAAAAAACTAATCGTTTATATATGATGCACAGTGCACCAAGACACACACAGTGCACCCGGCCTTATCAGCTTATATACCTACCTGATCCTATGTGGACCCAAGGTCCAAAACACAAGCACAACCCAACCCAAACCCAAGGCTGGAGGAGGGTTGCCGCGGCAACACATGGTGCTTGCCGCGGCAAGCCACTCAGCATAGGGTCTTGCCGCGGCAACCCCTTGAGGCTGCCGCGGCAAGCCTGGCTTGTCGGGCTTCAGGTAGGTCTTCTTCTTGGCTTTTTATTCTGCTGTTTCTCTATTTATTTTCTCCTTAGGCTTATAGATATTATTTGTTATATATTCATAATATAAATATATAGTTATAACAATAATTTCATTGGAGATTTTTAAATCTATCACCACAGATTTTTTTACACAGATCTGAAGTGCAGAAATCTACACTTCAGTTCATGTTGAGCTATACTCCCTTTGCATATATATATATATATAGATATCTATATATCACTTCTATAGATTTTTATGGCTTTGGACATATCGATTCCTATAGATTTTTATGGCTTTGGACATATCGATTCCTATAGATTTTAAACCTCTGAATCTCTGAATCTGAAATTTGCATTTCTATATTTATATTTATAGACTTCCTATGCAGTTTTGAAGTGCAGCAAGCTGCACTCGGCTATGATGATTATTTATTGTAAATTAACTCGATAGCATACCTTTTTGGTGGATGGTGTCTATTGAGCTGAGCTTGATCATTTTTTTTTTTTGCTGGTTCGACAGGTTCGACAAATCCGAACCGAATTTATGTGACCGAAATCTTGAATATTGGGTGCATAACGGCAATGCTTCGATAATATCTGATATGTTGGTCAGATTCGCAAGTTTACAGGGTCGGATGGCTATAGATTTGATGACTACAAGTTCATCTCATTTGTGAAGGCAACCATGTGCAAGTTCCTTGGTTAAAATCTTTATACTGGTTACGCAACCTTGCATGCATGCTTAGATCGTATGACTCATTGGAGTCGTGTATGTGATACGCCATGCAAGTAGCTTACAAGCTACTTAAGTTAAATTTCCATGCAACTTATATACTTGGATAAGAGTATGTTATATAAAACAAAAAGCAATTAGAGCAAAATAGCAAATGAGACAAAATGTAACAACCCCAGATTTTCGGAATCCGTACAAGCCATATGCCACGCACGTGTATGTGTGGTTCACAAGGAAACCTGGGTCAAAATATACACACGGTGTGTATATGTGTGTAACATATTATATTTTTCCCTTCCTTTCACTATATAAGTGAAAGTGGAGAGAAGTCTCTCCCCTACGTAACATATCTTTAACCTAAATAGAGAGGAGGAAAATAGAGAGGGAGAAAGGAGAGTCTTGTAGAGAAGAAAGGCTAAGGCCTTGTTGGAGTGTAAACAGATGGAAGACCTGGAGAGAAGGTCGGACCAGAAACGTAGAGATCTCTTCGAAGTAGCAGAAATTCGAACGTTAGATCGAACCGATTATGAGATCCGCCGATTTAGGTATGATATAATGCTTGATAAGTGCTTAGGTATGTTTTAATGATAACCTACAATGTATTGGGCAATGGCCGATTAATTATATTAAAGATTTAAGGAAATAGGATAGATTTCTTGAAGAATCATGGAGTGAAGGTTTCCGCTCATCGCTCGAGCGATCTAAACATCTCGCTCGAGCGAGGACAGAATATATATATACCTGAGAACAAGTACGTTCTGAGCTCGCTCGAGCGAGACCCATATTGAAGGAATAAGCTCGCTCGAGCGAGGTATCACTTTAGGCTTCAGACACCTCGTTTTAACCGCTCGAGCGAGGATAAGAGGCCGCTCGAGCGAGGTTAAGAGGTTGCTCGAGCGAGGCTAAGCAACCGCTCGAGCGAGGCACCAAAACTAAATTAAAATACTTTTATGTATACAAATATACCTCATGTGAACTATGCGCTCCAGGAGTGCTAGTGACCATTGGTGACCATTCTAAGGCATGTCCTTTCGCATGAAATGTAGGTTGGCATGAGATCAGTACGTGTCATCACTACGAGAAGGGACCACTGGATTTTGCCTTGAGGTAGGGAACCTTATCGAAACATGTACATTGTTCAATTTCTCATATGTGCAGTACAGATCTAATTGCCAAACTAAGTATCTCATCATGTCACATAAATAGAGCGTGTGTGTGTAGACTTCAGAAAATGAAGCCAGAGGTCCCAAGGGGATGCAAAAACTACAAGATAAATACCTATATGATACGATATATCAGTAGCATCCTAGGGGTGCAGATGAGAATCAGTGGGGAAAAGAAAGTAAGGTGATAAGGCCTAATATATTAAAAATTAGCACAATCACAGTGAATAACTATATGTAAAGCACACTTGATATTTTTGTTATTTAAGGTTTGTTTAGAATACCCCACCGACGTGGCAGGATACCCACGACTGACTCGGCAGGATATCCGTGACCGGTACGGCGGTTAATCCGTATACAGTAGCACATCCCAGAGATGTAGATTTAAGAGTAGACCCCGCCACCTATGAGAAAGGGGCTTGTGATATTCGGGGAATACAAATTTAATAACTGTCTAGTTAGACGACAATGGTGGGTATTCCATCGGGGCTCAATGCTATATTGCTCGGGGACTATTTAAGTTAAAGAGTTAAGTTATTAGGCCGAATTCACAACTAAACGAGTAAGGCGAGAAAGAACAAAACCATGCAAAGTAAGTAGTTGTATTCAACATTTTCTTCAGTTATTTCGATTATCTTTCCAAATAGTAACATCAGATAAACTATATTTTTTTAAATTGCACAACATATATGTAAGAATTAATCTATATGTTCTTTACGTTTCTCTACTGAGCTAGGATGTAGCTCACCCCTTAGACTATACGTCGCAGGTCCAACACTAGCGGCAACACAGGCTTCGAGAGGCGTTGATCCAGAAGTTTCGGATTACGTGGCTGGAGAAGAGTTAGAACCTCCTCCTAAGGAATTCTTTTAGAAGTTCCTTACATTTTGAGTGGTGAGTAGAGAGTACTTGTGGCTTGGCATGTCAAGTCCTTTCTTTTAAATATAATTAAATACTATACCTTCCTTTTGGCGAACCATCGAGGGTGATAAGATTGTCATCAATGGTTCGGGACAGTTCCTCTGCTCATGAATTGGCATGAGACTGGAACTGTTTATTGGTTGCTAGACTTTATTAAAACCTGGAGACTTAGTTAGTTTAAAGCTTTGGTATTTTAAATTGTTGGCTTTTACTTGTTACATGATGTTCCGCATAGATTTAAGGTGCATGACCTCGAGGGTCATGCTGATGGCACGGATTTCAGAGTGACAAAATTTGGGCTGTCATAGTTGGTATTAGAGCAGTTCTTCTAGAAATTCTGATAATCATTCGTTTGTCAGAGCATAGGGACTTCTGCTGACGAAAGTTAATTTCATATGCAGATCGTGATGTCTTCGGGAAGGAGAGGTCGACCAAGGGGTGGCCATGATAGGAAGTTACGCAGTAGAGGTGAGTTCATCTCGCCAACGAACAGAGTACCGTTGGGAGAAAAAGAAATTCCCGAGAGTAGTAGTCAAGGGAACAAAGACCTGGCCGAAAATCACGATCAAGACTGTCAGGGTCAAGATCAGAGAGAACAAGATAGGATCAGGGAGAGAAATGAAGAGAGAGAGGAGCGTCAGAGGATGATGCACACTATGGAAACCATGGCAGCTGCCATGGCAGCATCCTTGTCGGCTCAAAATACTGGTAATCATCATCAGCCACCTACATCTCCGGTAGTACCAACACCCCCAGCAGCTTCAACATTTACGGAATTTTGGAGGATGAGACCTCCTAACCTTTCAGGGCAAGCAGACACTATCGCTGCTGAAAATTGGCTAAGTGAGATGGAAAAGCTTTTCAACGTACTCACTTGCACGGAAGATGAGATCGTCCGTTGGGTAGCGTACATGTTAGATGGGGAGGCTAGACCTTGGTGGAAGTCTGTGTCGCGAACTAGGGCTCAGGAGACCCCAAATGTACCATGGACATGGAATGAATTCGTGGAAGAATTCAATAAACAGTATTTCCCCGAAGTGGTGAGAAATCAGATGGAAGTACAATTTTTACAACTCCAACAGAGAAATATGACAGTAAGGGAGTACGGAGTGGAGTTCATGAGACTTGCTCGTTTCGCTTCTGACTACGTGGTTACAGAAGCAATGAAAACAAAGAGGTTTCAACAGGGTTTGAGGCCAGATATTCGAGGACGAGTTGCTCCATTTCAGCTAAGAACCTACGGAGAGGTTATGAGTAAAGCACTAGTGGTGGAAGAAGAGAACAACAACCGCTACCGTCAAAGCGAACAACAGGAAAGAACAAATGTGGATCAGAACAGAACTGGGAACTACGAGCCAATAAACAAAAAGCCAAGGTTCGTAGTACAAAATCAGAGACAACCGTCTCAAGCAGGATATGGGAGACTGACACAACAGAGCACATATCAAAGGTTTCCATTTTTGGCATATGGGAGACCGATGAGATATGAGAGTCCTGCCATTTCTACTGGAGCTACGGTGACACAAGGTTTCTCACGAGCCGCATCTTCAACACCAAGGGATACTAATGCCAAGTGTGGCAAGTCCCACAAAATGGCTGATTGCAGACAAGGGATGCGAGGTTGTTTTACATGTGGCAAGATGGGCCACATGATTAAGGACTGTCCTGAGGAAAACAAGGAGAAGACAGCTTCAGCTTTGATGTCACGACCAATTCAAGCAAGGAAAACGGTCGTGCAAGGGAGAGCCTATGCAGTCACTGCTCAGGAAGCAGGGAACGTGCATGACGTCATCCAAGGTGAGACTCTTTTAAAATTAAGAAATTCCATTTCATTGAAATTTTAGATAGAGAAGGTGCATTCACTAGAAATAGTGTAGTTTCTTTTGCTAAACACTAAATTTATATGTGAACTAGGGGTGTGAATGGATGTGTAATTTATTGTATGTATGTATGTATACTATAGGTACTTTAACCGTGTATGAGAAAGGATGCTTCGTTGGATATGACGCTAGAGTGTTGATAGACCCAGGGTCTACCCACTCATTCGTCACTCCACGTTTTGCCAAGAGGATGAAGATTGTTCCAGAGGTGTTGGACTTCGTCCTATCTTTGTCTATTCCGACTGGAGAATTAATGGACACGGAGTTAGCTTGCAAATCCATCATTGTAGCAGTTCGAGACCTAGAAGTGCATGAATTGCAAGCAAAATTGATACTGCTGGACATGCAGGGGTTTGATGTGATCCTTGGCATGGACTGGTTGGCGCAGCAGAGTGCAACAGTCGACTGCAAGAACAAGGTCGTCATTTTAAGACCCAACACAAGAAGATCATTTCGGTTTCAAGGAGTGAGGTCGTCATCTATGCGATCTCGTGATGAGGGCCGAAAATGATCAGAAAAGGTTGCGACGGTTACTTGGCATTCTTGAAGACGGATAAGGAAGAGAAGAATGTCATTTCAGAAATCGCAGTGGTACGAGAGTTTGAGGATGTGTTCCCAGATGAATTGCCAGGGTTACCTCCAGAGAGGGAAGTGGAATTCGCTATCGACTTAGCACCAGGAACGGAGCCTGTCTCAAAGGCACCATATCGAATGACTCCTACTGAGTTGAAGGAATTGAAGGAACAGTTACAAGAACTCATGAATAAAGGGTTTGTGAGACCGAGTGTCTCCTTGGGGAGCACCTGTCTTATTTGTAAAGAAGAAAGATGGGTCAATGCATTTATACATTGACTATCGACAGTTAAACAAACTAACTGTGAAGAACCGATACCCGTTGTCGAGAATTGATGATTTGTTCGATCAACTGCAAGGAGCAAGGTATTTCTCTAAGATCGACCTCAGGTCGGGATACCATCAGTTGAGAGTTAAGGCCGAAGATATTCAGAAAACTGCATTCAGAACACGGTATGGACACTACGAATATTTAGTGATGCCGTTTGGGTTGACAAACGCACCGGCGTCATTTATGGACTTAATGAACCGGGTGTTTAAACCACATCTGGATTCTTGCGTCGTAGTATTTGTCGACGACATTATGATATATTCCAAGTCAGAAGAGGAGCATGAGAAGCATCTAAGACTCGCTCTACAAACTTTGAGTGAACACCAACTTTAAGCCAAACTCAGCAAATGCGAATTTTGGTTAGAAGAGGTTAGCTTTTTGGGACATGTCGTCTCCAAGCATGGTGTCATAGTGGACCCGTCCAAAATCGAAGCAGTAGTGAATTGGGAACAGCCTAAGACAGTGACCGATATCCGTAGTTTCCTTGGACTGGCAAGTTACTATCGACGTTTTGTTGAGGGGTTTTCAAAAATATCGGGACCTCTCACAAGACTTACAAGGAAGGATGCGAGATTCGAATGGAGTGAGGCATGCGAAAAGAGTTTTCAAGAACTCAAAATGAGACTCACTTCAGCTCCAGTAATAGCAATTCCTTCAGGCAGTGGGGGATTCGCAGTGTACAGTGATGCTTCGTACAATGGTTTGGGTTGCGTGCTCAACCAACACAAGAAGGTGATAGCTTACGGGTCAAGACAGTTGAAAGAACATGAGAAGAACTATCCGACACATGACCTAGAGCTAGCAGCAGTCATATTTGCGTTGAAGATTTGGTGACACTATCTATACGGTGAGACCTTCGAGATTTTCACCGATCATAAAAGCCTCAGATACTTGTTCACACAAAAGGAACTAAATATGAGACAACGCAGATGGATGGAGTTTCTTAAGGACTATGACTGTTCCATACAGTATCATCCAGGTAAGGCTAACGTAGTAGCCGATGCCCTAAGTCGGAAGGGTCCAGCTCTGTTGGCCAGTTTGGTTTTGGGTATGCATAGATGGAAGTTGTTTGAAGATCTTTCGATGTATGATGCAAATTTTGAGCCACGCTTCTGAGGGCCTTTTGGCTAACATATCAGTGAGACCAGTAATATTCGAGCATATCCATGAGCTACAGATGAGGGACCCAGCGTTAATGAAGAGTCGTCAAGATGTAACTGAGGGCATCAGATCTGATTTCTCAATCAAGGAGGATGGTTCCTTGTTGTTCAAGGGTCGGCTCTGTATTCCGGACAATGTTGAGCTAAAGCAAAGTATCCTTGACGAGTCGCACAAATCAAGTTACGCGATACACCCAGGCAGCACAAAAATGTACCAAGATCTGAAAAGGAATTACTGGTGGAGAGTTTTAAAACAAGATGTAGCAGAATACGTTTCACGATGTTTGACGTGTCAACAAGTGAAGATTGATCAGACACCATGCAGGATTGTTGCAACCTCTACCAATATCAGAATGGAAATGGGAATCAATATCTATGGATTTCATCGTTGGACTACCGCGTACGGCAAAGTGATATAATGCCATCTGGGTAATCGTGGACCGACTGACCAAGTTAGCACACTTCCTACCTTACAACATGATGTATACAGCAGGAAAGCTAGCGGAACTCTATATGAAGGAAATAGTATGCCTACACGGGATCCCAAGTAGCATCGTCTCCGATCGATATCCATTATATACATCAAAATTCTGGAAGAAGTTTCAGGAAGGGATGGGGACACGATTAGATTTTAGTTCAACTTTCCATCCACAATCAGACGGACAAACAGAACGGGTAATTCAAGTAATAGAAGACATGCTCAAAGCTTGTATGTTGGAAATGCAAGAATCGTGGGATCAATATTTACCGTTAATCGAATTTGCATATAATAACAGCTTTCAGACGAGCATCGGAATGGTACCATCTGAAGCATTGTACGGAAGACGGTGTAAATCACCCATCAATTGGGAGGAAACTGGTGAGAAATTTGTTTTAGGGTTCGAGTTGCTGGAAGAAAATGCCACAGTCGTTCGAATCATTAGGGAGAAACTTAAGTCTGCTCAAAGCAGACAGAAAAGCTACGCTGATATCAAGCGGACCAGCGTCGATTATAAGGTGGGTGAACACGTGTTTGTCAAGGTGTCACCTATGAAGGGCGTGATGAGATTTGGAAAGAGGGGGAAATTGAGTCCACGATATCTTGGACCATTCGAAGTTTTGGGCCGAGTTGGCGAAGTTGCATATCGCATTGGCTTACCTCCAGTGTTCGATCGAGTACATAACGTTTTCCACGTTTCTATGCTCAGGAAGTATGTGAATGACCCTTCCCACATTTTGGAAGGTCAACCACTAGAGATGTGTGAAGACATGAGCATGATAGAGGCAATCTTTGGATAGAAAGGAACAAGTACTACGCATCAAAATCATTCCCTTAGTACTTGTTCGATGGAAGAATCATCCGACCGAAGAAGCAACATGGGAACGGGAGGCTGATGTCAAAGAACAATATCCCAAGTTGTTTGAGAGAGCCAATTAGCTATGTTTGTAAATAGTGACGTCACATGACACTTTGATTTTAAGTATAAATTTCTATATTTTTTTTTCTAGCTTAAATAGTTTGTTACGGCGGACTCCTCATGCATTTTCGATCACCGTGTCCATAAGAAATGTTAGGGGGTGAATTGGATCAATGTTTCCGAATGTAAGAACGGAGGAAGGCATGATACGAGCGTATGGATGATAGAAATATGTTAATGGGCTCGCTCGCGCGAGACTTCACACTTGCTCGTGCGAGAGCTACATAAAATAACAAACCTAATGTGTTCTGGGCTCGCTCGAGCGAAGAATAGTGATTGCTCGAGCGAGGTGTATTAGTCGCTCGCGCGAGGTTTCCAAGACCGCTCGAGCGAGGCCAAATTATTATGCTGATATCTGTGCTCGCCGAGCACTAACTACGACCGCCGGCGAGGACTATATATAGTGGCCAGAATGCTAAACACCCATTTCTTCTTCACGCGAGGAGTTTGGTGCCGAGCGAGGGTCTAGGGTTTTCACTTTCAAGCATTTTCCGTCCGATTCAAACCGGATTCGAAAAATCTGAACCATCCAAACCATTTCGCTAGGTACAATCTACCTTCTCCACACTCCTTTACGTTTTCTTTTTTAAACTCTATAAATCTAATGGCTTCTTCAAGCCCTAATCCCCAACCGAGGAAGCGAATGGCGACTCGATTGCCATCATCGCGAAACAAGGCACAACAACAACAACCCCCACCACCACCACCACCCATCCCGATCCAACTAGATGATTGGTGGGGCACGAAAGAAATGGAACCCGAGTGGGAAATTCATCCCTCGTGCTTTATAGATCCGACATCCACAAAATGGACATCGGATTTCCTAACAAACCACCAACTCCGACCCTTACTTACACCATTTGGACCTCGGTACTATCCGAGATTAGTCCGATTCTTTTATCAGACCCTCAAAACCAATGTAAATGAGGACACCATCCTCGTCACAATTGACCGGAAGGATCTGTCTTTTGGAGGCGGTGATGTATCCGCCATCATGAACTGCCCTCTCACCTACACACCGAGCCCAAACACTCAATCTCCACTTGTTGGGAACGTCGGGTTCCCGACGATCATTGATGATATTACTGGCGGCGCGTCCGCATCGGGTCAATCCATAACCCGATCTCGGTTACCACCACACATGTGGTTTTTAGACATCATTTTCAAGAAAAATTTACACCCTACCGGTCATGACCAAGAGCGTCGTGACACCTTTTTGCGAGCCTTGCACTCTGCCTTCCACAATAGGTGGTTTAGCGCTCCAATGGTCGTCATTAAAGGCATGGTGCATGCCTATAAAAGAAATGTTAGGGGCGTTATCCCTCCACCGATCAACCGCCTCCCATACGCACGTCTTATATCCCGACTCCTCGATGCGCGTAATGGGAAGGATGGATTCAAGATCAACACCAATGAGTTATCGTTTACCGATAACGTTGTACCCTACATAGCCCAAGACCTAAGCCGAAATCTAAAGGGGCTTCAAAATAGTGTAAAACAAGAAAAGAGATCGTCAGGCTGCAAGGCAAGCACCACAGCCACCATCGACTGGACCAGCTACTCCCTCCACTGTGCCTCCACCAAATCTGCATACCTGCAAACACGGTATGTTGGGAGATCCTCCAACAGGTACGGGAGACCCGACTACATCAGCGGTTCCAGGAGGCGCTTCTCATCGACCTCATGGGCCAGGCATATCCGCAAACGTACCGACAGCGGGTTGCAACGATGAGAGATGCCATTTTTTGGGACTTCTAGTTCGGGCCAGGCTGCTAGGACCACTACAGATGGTGCCACCCACGTCGGAGAGACCGTTGGTGATGGCGAGGGAGGCGATGCGGAGAGTGATGATGACTGACGGCGATGGCGGACGATGAGTACGAGGAGGGTGACGACTAGGTCGCTATAGATATAACTTTCTTTTTGAAATATTAAGAGGTTAAAATTTTTTTTTGGTATGGTGAATGGTTGATACTGCTGTGACATGTTTGTCACAATTTATAATTTCGTGGCCACGCTAAATATTTGATATATATATATGTTTTTGATTAGGTGAGTCTCTGATAAAATAACTGTAGAACATGACAAAAGTTTTCATGCGTGATGTGGTATGAACATCATTTCAAATTCTAATAATAATCGTTTATCAGGTTCTAAACTCTTTCGGCTGTTTCAGGTGATTGTATTATTGTTTGGTACAAACACTTGTAATCTTTAAATAGGTCATTTCGGGTCACTAGACCATACGACTAACTAACAAATGGGTAATGATTTAATCAAGAACATAGCCGTAGAATATGTAGTAACATTACTTTAGGACATGATCGATTTTCGAGGACGAAAATCTTATAAGGTGGGGTGAATGTAACAACCCCAGATTTTTGGAATCCGTACAAGCCATATGCCACGCACGTGTATGTGTGGTTCACAAGGAAACCTGGGTCAACATATACACACGGTGTGTATATGTGTGTAACATATTATATTTTTCCCTTCCTTTCACTATATAAGTGAAAGTGGAGAGAAGTCTCTCCCCTACGTAACAGAATTTTAACCTAAATAGAGAGGAGGAAAATTGAGAGGGAGAAAGGAGAGTCTTGTAGAGAAGAAAGGCTAAGGCCTTGTTGGAGTGTAAACCGGTGGAAGACCTGGAGAGAAGGTCGGACCAGAAACGTAGAGATCTCTTCGAAGTAACAGAAATTCGAACGTTAGATCGAACCGATTACGAGATCTGCCAATTTAGGTATGATATAATGCTTGATAAGTGCTTAGGTATGTTTTAACAATAACCTACAATGTATTGGGCAATGGCCGATTAATTATATTAAAGATTTAAGGAAATAGGATAGATTTCTTGAAGAATCACAGAGTGAAGGTTTCCGCTCCTCGCTCGAGCAATCTAAACGACTCGCTCGAGCGAGGACAGAATATATATACCTGAGAACAAGTACGTTCTGGGCTCGCTCGAGCGAGACCCATATTGAAGGAATAAGCTCGCTCGAGCGAGGAATCACTTTAGGCTTCAGACACCTCATTTTAACCGCTTGAGCGAGGATAAGAGGCCGCTCGAGCGAGGCGAGGCAACCGCTCGAGCGAGGTTAAGAGGTCGCTCAAGCGAGGCTAAGCAACCGCTCGAGCGAGGCACCAAAACTAAATTAAAATACTTTTATGTATACAAATATACCTCATGTGAACTATGCGCTCCAGGAGTGCTAGTGACCACTGGTGACCATTCTAATGCATGTCCTTTCGCATGAAATGTAGGTTGACGTGAGATCAGTATGTGTCATCACTACGAGAAGGGACCACTGGGTTTTGCCTTGAGGTAGGGAACCTTATCGAAACATGTACATTGTTCAATTTCTCATATGTGTAGTACAGATCTAATTGCCAAACTAAGTATCTCATCATGTCACATAAATAGAGCGTGCGTGTGTAGACTTCAGAAAATGAAGCCAGAGGTCCCAAGGGGACGCAAAAACTATAAGATAAATACCTATATGATACGATATATCAGTAGCATCCCAGGGGTGCAGATGAGAATCAGTGGAGAAAAGAAAGTAAGGTGATAAGGCCTAATATATTAAAAATTAGCACAATCACGGTGAATAACTATATGTAAAACACACTTGATATTTTTGTTATTTAAGGTTTGTTTAGAATACCCCACAGGATACCTGACTGACTCGGCGGGATATCCGTGACATCTACGGCTTAATCCAGATCTGATAGCACATCCCAGGGATGTAGATTTAAGAGTAGACCCCGCCACCTATGAGAAAGGGGCTTGGGCAGTATTCCCAGGGAATACAAATTTAATAACTGTCTAGTTAGACGACGATGGTGGGTATTTCATCGGGGCTCGATGCTATATTGCTCCGGGACTATTTAAGTTAAAGAGTTAAGTTATTAGGCCGAATTCACAACTAAACGAGTAAGGTGAGAAAGAACAAAACCATGCAAACTAAGTAGGTGTATTCATCATTTTCTTCAGTTATTTCGATTGTCTTTCCAAATAGTAACATCAGATAAACTGTATTTTTTTAAACTGCACAACATATATGTAAGAATTAATCTATATGTTCTTTATGTTTCTCTACTGAGCTAGGATGTAGCTCACCGCTTAGACTATACGTCGCAGGTCCAACACTAGCGGCAACACAGGCTTCGAGAGACATTGATCCAGAAGGTTCGGATTACGTGGCCGGAGAAGAGTTAGAACCTCCTCTTGAGGAATTCTTTTAGAAGTTCCTTACGTTTTGAGTGGTGAGTAGAGAGTACTCGTGGCTTGGCATGTCAAGTCCTTTCTTTTAAATGAAATTAAATACTATACCTTCCTTTTGGCGAACCATCGAGGGTGATAAGATTGTCATCAATGGTTCGGGACAGTTCCTCTGCTCATGAATTGGCATGAGACCGGAACTGTCTGTTGGTTGCTAGACTTTATTGAAACATGGAGACTTAGTTAGTTTAAAGCTTTGGTATTTTAAATTGTTAGCTTTTACTTGTTACATGATGTTTCGCATAGATTTAAGGTGCATGACCTCGAGGGTCGTGCTGATGGCACGGATTTCGGAGTGATGAAATTTGGGCTGTCACATAAAACAACAAGGCCCTGTTATATATATTATACCAGGATACTTAGATAAGACCATCCAGCTTTCCTTGGTTCTTTACTACCGGTTTAAAGGTAAAGCCTAATGGCTTAATCTCAGTATAAAGTGTATATACCACTGCTGGTATATATGAATTTAATTATTTCTAAGATCGTTTTAATTTGTTATTTTACTACACTTGTATGTATTTAGCTTAAAGTCAAATTCTAAAATTTATGGACTATCCTAGTGAGGTCTTCACGCATGACCTGACCAGACACTTACCATTGCAGTGTCAATTCTAGGAATTTTCGTCCTCGAAAATAACACCGGGACTATCGAGGTAACATATGAATGTCACAATAGTGACTAGTAAGTTTGCAGTGGTCATATCATATGTGTTGGTTTACTAACCTATTTATCACAAGACAAGATGAAGCATTAAACATATAAAACCAAACTTAAAGCTATATCTATGAGAAACCTGAAATTTTGTCATTAACCAAATTTCCTGTGGCACCTGATTTCTGATTTCATAATGTTATTTCTATTTCATGTGTCTTAAACATGGTTTTGTTTCCAATCCCTGTGGCACCTGATGAGGAGTATTCACAAACTAAGATGGATGCATAATGAACATTAGACCATTCTCATGCAAATACCAAGTTAAACTACTCCTTACCATCATTTAAGACAAAATTGAAAAGAATTTCTACAATCATTTCAGATATATAAGAGCTAAGTTGTTATAATTACGCATGCTGATTTGAGATTAATTCAAGTAAATATTAAACGATAATGTAGTACATAAACTATGATTAATATTTTACTAGGCTGAGGATCTGTTTGCTGTTGGCCCGCTGAGGATGTACCAGCTTCCTGTTGTTGTTGTTGGAAGTCTTGCTGGAATTCCGGGACCAATAATGCTGTGTTGCGGGTATACTAGGAGACGTAGTTGCGCGCCCGCCCAATGTAGGTGTTTGCAGCAGTTTGAAAAGTATGCTCCATCATGATATTCGTTTCTTCTTCAACATAATGGATACGTTGATGGAGCATGTAGTGATTTCGATAAAGATTATCGAATTGAATGAGGGTTTGCTCATGGTTTTCACGCATGAGCTGAACAAGGTCGGCGGTGGTGTAGGTCCCTTGAGCCGGAGGGACCGAATTGGGTTGAGGTTGGGTTTGCAGTTGAGGAGGGACGGGGATTTCTTGGGGTATTTCTGGTTGGACTTGGGGAGGACGACGAATTTGTTTTGCTTGGCGGTTATTTACCACTTGAAAAGAGTGCTGGTAAATATTTCTCCAAATTGCTGGGCTAAAGACCCACATGTTATCAGTGCGGACCTCTTCGCCAACTGGGATTTGATAGGGGATGAGATTGACACTATCAAAGTGTCCTTCAAACATGCGAGATATCAGTCTAGGGTAGGGGCAGGAAGGCATGGAAGGTGACACGGTGCTTTGTAGGTGCTCATTGGCATACTTGATGCCTTCCCAAACTACCCTAGGAGCATTTAGCCATTGTCCTTCATGGACGGCAAAAAGAGCTTGCAAGAGAGCATCTCGGCGCTCTCTTTCATGTTGCATGGGGTACAAATTATATCTCAAGATACAATCCAAAAACCACATCCATTGTGGTAACTGGCTGCGACGTACGGCAAGACTATGGTCAGAAGCAGTCCGACCATTTGTCATTTTCGAGGTGATGTGGTGAAATTTCACATCCCTCTGCCGTGGTACTTGTAGTCCCGAAGTGACGGCATAGTCAGTACTACAGTCCATTGCTTTTGCTATGTGTAGGCTATTAAAATAAAATTTACGACCATCTATTTCGGTCTGTAATTGACCGACAGTAGGGGTGACGACCAGATTTTGATAAAATAATTGAGCTAAATGCGGATAAAACTGATTGTGAAAGGGCTGGTATAAGGCGCTTAACTGCGCCTGTTCGATATAATGAAGTGACCATGCAGTCTGGTCATTCGGAGTCAGAAGTTTGTCGTCCACTATCCATTCTGGTTCCATCTCTTACGCAGCCCACCACGGAATGGGCTGTTCCGGCACGTTGGGTGGATCGATTGGCTCAGGTACAGAAGAAGAAGAGCCTTTGCCCTTTTCTTGAGCCGTGGCTTTCGGGGGTTTCGATACACCTATTTTTCGAGGAGGCATGGTGCAATCGAAGAGATAATAAAAGACAATAAAGAAAAGACAAGAGGAATAAGATCTGATTTGTTTTACCTCCACAGAAATCGATCTTGAAAGGAGAGTAAATCAACAAATCGGATGCTTTGTGGAGGAGATCAGGTAAATGCAACGTCTATAGATCGGATTGGAAGGTGTACATGCATGAATCCTTGCTCGAAAGGTAGAAGAATAGGGCTCTAACTGGTTTTAGTAACTGCAAATAACTGAAAGGGGGGTTTCGGACCCACCACATTCCAGTATAGTTGCCGCGGCAACACTATAAGCTTGTCGTGGCAAGTGACTTGCTGCGGCAACACTTAGCCCTTGCCGCGACAAGGAGGGTCAGATGTTGAGGGGCCCGGATTTCAGGGCTCCTGAGATGTGGTCTCTTATTTCTTTATATTTTTGTGTTCTTAACTATTAGGGGGTATGTAGAAAAATAGTAGTTGGTATTTTTGATGTATTTTTCTAGGTTAAAACATTTTATTTCTATGAAATTTGAGCCATTTTATAATATTGTGTATATGAAATTTATAAGACTTATTATATTAGCCTATTAATGGCCTTAAACAAATCAAGTGGGGTATGTGGCATAAATCTGGGATACACCCTTTCTTATGTGTCCCCCAGATGTCACTCTTTTAGTTTATTTCATTAAGGTATACCATTTATTTTTTTCTAAGTTAATATGATTTTTAATGTTAGTGTTAATATAAAATAATGTTAATATAAAATAATTTAATTGTATTTTTCTAATGACACTTAATTTATATCCAACATGGGATATGATTCTATATGCAGGATACATTAACAATAATGTTAAAATATAAAATAAAACTCGTAATGGAAACAAATTAAATTCACCGTATCAGGTAAGGGAATTTTTCAGTACGTACCCTATGTAAATAAGTGAGGGTATTGAGCACGAATATCAGCTTCACGCTCCCAGGTAGCTTCATGGGATCCATGATTTTTCCATTGGATCAACACGAGTGGAATCCATTTTGTTCTTAGAATTTGATCCCTGCGGTCCAAAACTTGACCTGGTTCTTCGGTTACCGTTAGGTCTTCTTGAATGTCCAACGGTTGATAATCTAACACATGCGTCAGGTCACCGACATATTTTCTCAGCATCGATACATGAAATACGTCGTGAATGCCTGTCAGGTGCGGGGGTAACGTGAGTCGATACACTACTTCTCCTACCCTGCCCAGTATAGGAAATGGTCCAACATAACGAGGACTTAGCTTGCCTCATTTCCCCAACCGCATCACGCCTTTTGTCGGAGATATTTTTATAAAGACGTGCTCGCCAATCTGTAAATCATTTCATCATACTACTAATATAGTTATAGTTTGGATCAATTGTGAAAAAGTTTATCAGGATCAAATATTACCTGAAAATCAACACTGGTTCTTTTGAGATCAGCGTAACTCTTTTGTCAACTCTGTGCACTCTTCAATCATTCCCGAATAATGTGAACAACTGCATTGGTGCTTTCTATCAGGTCAGGGCCTAAAATCAACCGCTCTCCAGCTTATTCCCAGTTAATCGGAGATTTACATCGGTGTCCATACAGTGCTTCAAATGGTGCCATACTGATGCTTGATTGGAAACTGTTATTGTATGCGAATTCGATCAGGGGTAAGTGTTTATCCCATGATCCTTGAAAATTGAGTATACAGGCCCTTAACATGTCTTCAATCACTTGATTAACCCTCTTCGTCTGCCCGTCGGTCTGAGGATGAAATGTTGTACTAAAGTCTAACTTGGAACCCATACCTTCTTGGAAACTTTACCAAAATCGAGAAGTGTATAAAGGATCTCGATCTGACACAATGCTTATGGGTGTCCCATGTAATTGTACAATCTCTCTCAGATAGAGTTCGGCTAGTTTCGATGCTGTATATCGCGTACTATAGGGTAAGAAATGTGCCGATTTGTTGAGACGATCAACAATCACCCAAATGGCGTTGTAACCCTTTAGAGTACGGGGAAAACCAAGAATGAAATCCATGGAAATATTCTCCCATTTCCACTCTGGAATAGGAAATGGCTGTAGCAGACCAGCAGGATGTTTGTGCTCGACCTTTACTTGTTGACAAGTCAAACACTTTGCAACGTATTCCGCTACATCTCATTTTAAACCATTCCACCAAAACATTTTCTTTAGATCCTGATACATTTTTGTACTACCAGGGTGGATAACGTATGCGAACTTGTGAGCTTCTTTGAGGATTGCTTGACGTAAGGCACGATCATCTGGTACACATACTCGTCCTCGAAATAATAAAGACCCATCCTCTTTGATTGAGAATTCTGGCTGTAGTCCACTTTGTACCCCTTGTCGGATAGAAATAAGCACTGCATCTTGCATCTGAAGCTCTCTAATTCTATCGAAAAGTGGAGCTCGGATCATTACTGTAGCAAGTAAACCCCCATTTGCTGTTGCTCGAAGAGTGGCACTCGATGATACAATATCATTGAGTAGTTTCCATCGTTGTAGTCTTGTAACAAGATGAGATACCTAAGCGGAGGATTTACGGCTAAGTGCATCGGCTACAACATTGGCTTTATCGGGATGGTAACGAATTGAACAGTCGTAGTCTTTCAAAAATTCCATCCACCTTCTCTGTCTTAAATTTAACTCTTTCTGAGTGAAGAGATATTTAAGACTCTTGTGATCGGTGAAGATTTCGAAGGTTTCACCGTACAGATAATGTCTCCAGATTTTTAACTCGAAAATGACCGCTGCTAATTCCAGGTCATGAGTGGGATAGTTCTTCTCGTGATCTTTTAACTAACGAGAACCAAATGCAATCACACGTTCCCATTGGTTCAACACACATCCTAACCCATTGTATGAAGCATCACTGAAGACAACATAACCACCACTGCCAGATGGTAATGCTAGAACAGGTGCGGAAGTAAGTCTTCATTTCAACTCTTGGAAACCTTGTTCACACGCCTCAGTCCACTCAAATTTAACATTCTTTCGAGTGAGCTGCGTGAGTGGTCCAGCTAGTTGTGAAAATCCTTCCACAAAGCGTCGATAATAACCTGCAAGACCAAGAAAACTTCGAATCTCAATTACGGTCTGTGGCTGCTTCCACTGTACTACAGCTTCAATCTTTGCAGGATCAACCGTGATACCTGCTTCAGAGATAATGTGACCCAGAAAACTGACTTGATTCAATCAGAAGTCGCATTTACTAAATTTTGCATATAACCGCGAGTCTCTCAGTGTTTGCAATGCCAGACGCAAATGATCTTCATGCTCTGTCTTCGTCTTGGAATAGATAAGTATATCGTCGATGAATACTACGATACACAAATCAAGATAAGGTTTGAAGACTCTGTTCATCAGTCCATAAATGCAGCTGGTGCATTGGTCAAACCAAAGGGCATGACTAGAAACTTGTAATGACCATAACGTGTTTGAAAAGCTGTCTTCGAAATATCTTCAGCTTTTACCTTCATCTGGTGATAACCTGATCGTAGATCAATCTTTGAAAAGAAACACACTCCTTGTAACTGATCAAAGAGATCGTCGATTCAAGGAAGCGGATATCTATTCTTGATCGTCAGTTTATTGAGTTGGCGATAATCAATGGAAAGATGCATTAAATCGTCCATCTTTTTCACAAATAAAACCGGTGCGCCCCACGGAGACACACTCGGTTTGATAAAGCCTTTATCAAGAAGTTCTTGTAATTGCTCCTTGAGTTCTTTCAATTCTGCTGGTGCCATTCTATATGGTGCCTTTGATACTGGGTTGGTACCTGGAGCTAATTCAATTGTGAATTCAACCTCTCTGTCAAGTGGTAGTCCTGGCAGCTCATATGGAAACACGTCAGGATATTCACAAGCAATAGGTACATTTAAAAGTTAAATTTCCTTCTTTTTCTACTCATCACTTTGTATAAAAGCAATATACCCTTGAGCACCTTCATCAAGCAATTGCTGTGCTTAAATTGCAGATATCAACGAAAGATTCATTGTCGGTACGCCATAAAATTTAGCTGATACCTTCTTTTGTGGGTGAAAGGAGACAATCTTCTTGCGACAGTCAACGTTTGCATGGTGAGTGAACAACCAATCCATGCCAAGGATCACGTCGTATCCTTGCATCGGTAATAAGATCAAATCAGCTATCGCTTCATATCCCCAATAATCCTTGATGGAAACGATAATCGACCGGTATACTTTATCAGTCGTGATGAATTGTCCAGTCGAAAGTGTAACATCGAGAATAAAATCGAGAGGTTCTGGAATACCTCCTAACTTCTTCAACTTTTCACCAAACTTGGGTGTAACAAATGAGTGTGTAGATCCGGGATCTATCAAGACTCATGCATCGTAACACAAATACGCATCTTTTGGATATATTTGTAAGATACCTAAAGTATACAAACTAGTGTTAGCTAGATTACTTATAAGTATTAAATAATATAATAATATATTACTGAAGGAATTTAGAATGTAATATTCCTAATTTACGATATGCACCTTCTCTATCCAAAATGTTCATTAATTGAAATTTAATAATATAAAAATAATAGACAACCATACCTTGAATGATATCATGGCTAGTTCTTGCATCCTTTGTAGTAACAGCATAAGCTCGGCCTTGTACCGTAGGCCATGCCGATCGTAATACGGGTCCTGCCTTTGCTGCTATTCCGATCGTTTCCGGGCATTCTCTGATCTGATGCCCCATCTTGCTACATCGAAAACATGCACCAGAAGCTTTACGACACTCATCGGTCTTGTGTGCCTTCCCACATTTCCCACAAATATCTTTGGAGGCAACTGATGAAGCCGTATAAGATCCCGTGGGAGATCCTGTCGGTCGTGCTTGAGAAAACCCAGATGTACTTCGAGCCGCTGAAAAAGATAGATTCTGAACATGTGGAATCCTTGGTGGTGCGGAGAACATCGATGGATTATAAGGCCGTGTAGATGCTCCCGCAGCTGGTTGAAAAGTGGTCTGTCCTTGGATTCGTGGTCGTTTATTAATTTGACCCGCGCTATAGGACTATGGTGGAGCTTTTCTAGCCTTCTACTTTTCATCTCTCCTTTTGAACATGGTGTCTACATCCGTTTCTGCTATCATTGCCAATTTCATCACGTGGGCATAAGTCGTCGCCTGAAACAACGAAATGCGCTCTTTGATCAGAGGTTTCAAACCTCTCTCAAACTTTTGGGTTTTCATCAGCTCGGTGGCTACTAGCAAGGGTGCAAAGCAAGAAAGACGTGTGAATTCTGATTCATATTCTCTCACCGTCATCTGACCTTGTACCAATGTTGCAAACTGTACCTTGAGCTTATACCTCTCAGGTGCTGGGAAGTATTTCTCATTAAAGGCCTCAGTGAATTCTGCCCATGTCCATGGTACACCAGGCATCTGTGTTTTTTCAACAGACTGCCACCATGGCTCTGCCTCACTTTCAAGTTTATACGCTGCCCAACTTACTTTTTCTTCCTCGGTACAAGTGACTCTCTGCAACACTTTTTCGATCTGTGTTAACCACTTCTCATCCTCCATTGGGTCATGCTGACCGTAGAAACCGGGTGGTCGAAGTCGAATAAAGTCCGTAAAACCCTCGGGACGTCGAACAACAAGCATGGCCATAGTGTTGACCATGGTCTCCATCAACTGCGGATGGTGTCCCGCATTTTGTTCAGCACTATGAACACTTCCCATCGGTGGAGTATGAATAATTGGCGGAGTTTGCTCTAGCAGAGTATGCTCTGCAACATGCTCCATTGTCGTTCAACTTTCAGCCAGATGGACATTCTCACCACTTCCTGATGCACTGCTGTGTCCGTATCCGTCTATTGGAATAGTATTCGGCTCTGTACGATGAGGCAACAGTGGTCTACCTCTGCCTCTTCCACAACGCGGAGGCATCGTAACCTATTCAGATAAACACTTGATTAAACCTACAACTTGATCTAACTCCTATCTCTATCCTATTAATAGATAGTTTACCATATTTGTATATGTCAGAGTTCAATCTCCAATGACTTAACGCCGGGAGGTTTAATACCACCTATGACAGCCCGACATTTCCCAGTCTCTCAACTAGGAAAGGTCGCGCCATCGGATCACCTGATATGATCCTTTCATCAAGGGGTTCCATATATTTCATCAAAGTGTTACAAAATGCGGAAGCATTGTAGATAAACTCTCACAAATGACAATGATGGCAAAATAACTGCTATAGATATAGAACTAACATATGCAATAAACAGAAGTAATATATCTGATGTATAGCTTTTCACCGATGACGACCATCCGTCATCTAAACAGTGAAAAGAACCTTATACATCCAACCAACATCCCATCAGAAATCTAAAAACCAATATATGTCATTTTATACAGACCAAAGAAAATATCTTTACTGTCTTTTGTTTTCTCTCTCTCTCATCCCAATGCCCCATATCCCAAGTAACAAACCTAACTACGGGAAGAACTCCTCTGGGAAGTCGTCTTCCACATCGTCGTCGTCGTCGTCATCTCCCTCCTCCTCAGGCACATAGGTCGGATCAGCCGCCGTGGATCGACTCGCAATTAAGTCGAGGAATGAGCTATCATCCACAGCTCAGTAGCGAATAGTGCATTGTATTCTATATTGGCAATTTATCATTTCATTTCATAGAAAAACATAAAATAATCCATTATGCTGAACTGCTGTAACTATGCTGTAATTATGCATGATATAACAAGTGCTAGTAGCAAACTGAATTGAAATTACATGCTGGCGAAAACAGGACATCACAAGGTCAAGCTCTCAAGTTAGCGGGATCACTTGCCAAGCTCCCGAGTTAGCGGGATCACTTGGACTAGAGTATTTCAAGCTCCCGAGTTAGCGGGATCACTTGATTCAAGAATTTCAAGCTCCCGAGTTAGCGGGATCACTTGATTTACACTGGAGCAATAACGTATCAAAAATATTGAATTTAATAGGATATGAGTACTGACTCACGTAAATTGACCAAGAAATGTTTACATGTATGATTTATGATGCGATGTATTAAAACTGTCACAGCTAAATAGCATTAAGTTGCTAACTTGCTTTCCAAATGCACTTGATACATTACTAATATTAAATATATATATTATTTCTTTTCTTGTCTGATTAATAGTAACACAATGGCTATTTATTTCCTATCAAATCAAGCATATCAGTTCAAATATCAAAGAGTCCGATTTTTCTGTCATTACTCTGATCAGTGCAAACATGCACGTTTCAAAATTTCTATGAAACTACGTGACATGATATATCATTATAAAACAGCAACACGGATTCCCTACCTGTGTGCGTCAAGTGTTTTACAGGTACTAACGTCGATGCTCAATCAAATATCCAAGATCACCATGCAACGCTCAGTTTGTCAAAATTTGTTAACTGCTCCATGTGGCACCCTAAGAAAATAGATTTATTTTAAAAAAAAAACTAATTGTTTATATATGATGCATAGTGCACCAAGACACACACAGTGCACCCGGCCTTATCAGCTTATATACCTACCTAATCCTATGTGGACCCAAGGTCCAAAACACAAGCACAGCCCAACCCAAACCCAAGGCTGGAGGAGGGTTGCCGCGACAACACATGGTGCTTGTCGCAGCAAGTACCTTGCCGCGGCAACCCTTTGTGGTTGCCGCAACAAGCCACTCAGCATTGGGTCTTGCCGGGCTTCAGGTAGGTCTTCTTCTTGGCTTTTTATTCTGCTGTTTCTCTGTTTATTTTCTCCTTAGGCTTATAGATATTATTTGTTATATATTCATAATATATATATATAGTTATAACAATAATTTCATTGGAAATTTTTAAATCTATCTCCACAAATTTTTTTACACAGATCTGAAGTGCAAAAATCTGCACTTCAGTTCATGTTGAGCTATACTCCCTTTGCTTATATATATATAGATATATGTATATCACTTCTATAGATTTTTATGGCTTTGGACATATCGATTCCTATAGATTTTAAACCTCTGAATCTCTGAATCTGAAGTTTGCATTTCTATATTTATATCTATAGACTTCCTATGCAGTTTTGAAGTGCAGCAAGCTGCACTCGGCTATGATGATCATTTATTGTAAATTAACTCGATAGCATACCTTTTGGTGGATGGTGTCTATTGAGCTGAGCTTGATCATTTTATTTTTTTTGCTGGTTCGATTGGTTCGACAAATCCGAACCGAATTTATGTGACTGAAATCTTGAATATTGGAAGCATAACAGCGATGCTTCGATAATATCTGATATGTTGGTCAGATTCGCAAGTTTTTAGGGTCGGATGGCTACAGATTTGATGACTACAAGTTCATCTCATTTGTGAAGGCAACCATGTGCAGGTTCCTTGGTTAAAATCTTTATACTGGTTACGCGACCTTGTGTGCATGCTTAGAACGTATGACTCATTGGAGTCGTGTATGTGATACGCCATGCAAGTAGCTTACAAGCTACTTAAGTTAAATTTCCATGCAACTTATATACTTGGATAAGAGTATGTTATATAAAACAAAAAGCAATTAGAACAAAATAGCAAATGAGACAAAACAGCAAGGCCCTGTTATATATTATACCAGGATACTTAGATAAGACCATCCAGTTTTCCTTGGTTCTTTACTACCGGTTTAGAGGTAATGCCTAATGGCTTAATCTCAGTATAAAGTGTATATACCACTGCTGGTATATATGAATTTAATTATTTCTAAGATTGTTTTAATCTGTTATTTTACTACACTTGTATGTATTTAGCTTAAAGTCAAATTCTAAAATTTACGGACTATCCTAGTGAGGTCTTCACGCATGACCTGACCAGACACTTACCACTGCAGTGCCAATTCTGGGAATCGTTACACAATCGATTGATTCAACAAGGTCAATTGATTGACTTTTCTGAAGTCAATTGATTGAGGAAGACTCTTTTTCAATCAAAAACACAAACAAAAATTAAACACACTGGGTTGCCTCCCAGGAAGCGTTGAGTTTATGCGTCGACAACTAGACCACTTCATTGTTCACTTTTCCGGGTCACTGAGTTACATCGCTTCAATCTTGAACTGGGTCATTGGCTCAACCATTGGTTTAAGTCATTGCCCATTTACTTTGAAAGTTTGATTATTCTTAAGACTTCTAATCCCAATCGTACTATGCACGGTAGTGGATACAATCTGAAATGGTCCTTCCCACCTTGATTTTAATTTTCCTGGATGGAGATTAAGTTTGGAGTTAAACAATCAAACCTTTTGTCCGATGTGGAACTCCTTTCGTGAAATTGATTGATCGTGCAAATTTTTATACCGCTCCTTGTACATCTTTGAATTTTCATACACATCATAGCGTAGCTCTTCTAATTCGTTCAGCTGTAACCTGCGATTGGACCCTGCCTCTTGCATGTTAAAATTAAATCTTTTTATAGCCCAAAATGCCTTATGCTCCAATTCGACTGAGAGATGGCATGCTTTCCCATATACACTCCTAAATGGCAGCATTCCAATCGGTGTCTTGAATGTAGTACGATATGCCCACAAAGCATCAGATAGCCGGTTCGACCAATCTCTTCTATCTGGTTGTACCGTCTTTTCTAAAACTCGTTTGACCTCCCGATTCGACACTTCCACTTGACCACTAGTCTGCGGGTTATACGGGGTTGCTACCTTGTGGGTGACGCCATATTTCTTCATTAAAGTGGCAAAGTGGCTGTTGCAGAAGTGCGAACCGCCATCACTAATGATTACTCTTGGGATCCCAAATCTTTTAAACACATTTTCTTTCAAGAATTTGACCACGACTTTGTGGTCATTCGATCGGGTTGCCACAACTTCTAACCATTTTGAGACATAATCAACGACCACCAGAATGTATAAATAACCAAATGATGGGGGAAAAGGACCCATGAAGTCGATCCCCCAAACATCAAAAATCTCAATAATCAGAATCAGGTTCAGTGGCATCATATTTCGTCGTGAAATATTTCCAAGCTATTGACATCGTTAGCACTCTTTGCAAAATTTTGCAGTGTCCCGAAAGATGGAGGGCCAGTAGAATCCACTTTGAAGAATTTTTTGTGCGATCTTTTGTCCTCCGAAATGACCTCTACAGGCCCCAGCATGACAAAAATATATGATGCTCAGTTGTTCTTCTTCAGGCACACATCTTCTGATGACTTGATCTGAACAAAAATTGAACGACTATGGTTCATCCCAAAAATAGTATTTAATCTAGGAGAAAAATAGATTTTTATCATTCTTACCCCACTGCGTAGGGATTCTGCCAGTGACCAGATAATTCATAATATTGGCAAACCAAGGAACTTTTGTACCTGTTGTATCAATTGCCATTAACTGCTCATCCGCAAAGGTGTCATGAATAGCCTCAGATACAAATGATTCTTCAGACAAAATTCTTGACAAATGATCAGCTACAACATTTTCAACCCCCTTTTTATCTTTGATCTCAAAGTTAAATTCTTGGAGGAGCAAGATCCATCGGATCAACCTTTGTTTTGTGTCATTTTTCGCCAACAGATATTTCAATGCAGAGAGGTATGAAAAGATCACTATTTTTTATCCAAGCAAATAGGAGCAGAATTTATCTAATGCATACACCACAGCTAGTAATTCCTTCTCGGTGGTGGTGTAATTTAGTTGTGCATCAATCAGCGTCTTACTGGCGTAATAGATCACATGAGGTAATTTGTTTACCCTTTGACCTAAGACTGCTCTAATAGATTAGTCGGATGCATCGCACATGAGTTCAAAAGGTAGAGAATAATCCGGTGGTTGGATTATCGGTGCATTTGATAATAATTCACGCAATTTTAGGAAGGCCTTCATGCATTCCTCATCAAATTCAAACATAACATCTTTTCCAAGCAAGGTACACAATGGTTTAGCCACCTTGCTAAAATCTTTGATGAATCGTCTGTAAAATCCAGCATGATCCAAAAATAATCGGATTTGACGAACACTTTTTGGTGGAGGCAGATTAGCAATTAAGTCAACTTTTTCCTTCTTGACTTCAATCCCTTCTTTCGAAATGATATGCCCCAAAACTATTCCTTGTCGAACCATGAAATGGCTCTTCTCCTAGCTGAGAACAAGCTTGGATTCTACACAACGTTGCAACACTTGTACAAGGTGATTCAAACATAATTCAAACATCTTTCCAAAAACAGAGAAATCGTCCATGAATACCTTGATGAATTTATCAATCATATCCGAAAATATGGCTAACATATATCGTTGAAAAGTGGCCGGAGCATTACATAGGCCGAATGACATTCTGTGATATGCAAAAGTACCATAAGGACACGTGAATGTTGTCTTCTCTTGATCAGCAGGAAATACAGACACTTGGTTGTATCCCGAATATCCATCGAGAAAATAGTAAAACTCCTGCCTTGCTAACTTCTCAAGGATTTGATCAATGAATGGAAGGGGAAAATAATCTTTTGTGGTAGCCGTATTCAATTTTCGATAATCGATGCACACACGCCACCCCATAGTTTCGAGACTAGGTACCAATTCTCCTTCAGTAGTCTCTTTCACTGCTATCCTAGACTTTTTGGGAACAATTTGAACTGGACTTACCCATTCACTATCAGAGATCGCATATATTATTCCAGGATCGAGTAACTTGATGATTTCCTTTAAAATGACTTCTTTCATGTTTGGATTAAGTCGCCTCTGTGGTTCTCTCGATGGTGTACTATTATTTTTCAGATGTATTTTGTGCATACATACTGATGGATCAATCCCTTTAAGATCAGCTAAGGTCCATCTGATAGCTTTTTTATGATCTTTAAGCACTTTTAACAATTCATGCTCTTGCTTTTCCGATAATGTTGATGAGATAATTATCGGAAGCGCTTCTTGAGGTCCCAGAAAAGCATATTTGAGTGACTCAGGTAGTTGCTTTAATTCAACGGTTGGTGGCTGCTCGATTGATGGAGTCAGCTCATCCTTTACCTCAATAGGTAATGGTTCCACCTTAGTCTCAATTTCACATAACTTATCACCTTTACTTGATGAATTCGTCCTCTTCTCTTCTGATTGTTTCTTTTTAGATCCTTTCTCCTTATATATGGCTAATAAAGCAGTTTCAAATTCTTCTTTGGTAAGCATTGACAGTAAAGCTTCGTCCACTACTTCATCCACCTGATCGATATAGAAACAATCAACCTCATCCTCATTGAGAAAATGGTTCATTGTATAAAATATATTGAGCCTGACTTTCATGTTTCCAAAAGAAACATCCATGACTCCCGTTTGATAATTGATGCAGGCATTAGCAGTTGCGAGAAACGGACGTCCAAGAACGATTGGGACTTGATTGATGGATTTAACTGGTGGTTCTATGTCCAACACAACAAAGTCCACTGGGAAGAAAAATTTGTCTATTCCAACCAAAATATCCTTAATGATACCCCTAGGTCTTCTTTCTGACCTATCAGCAAGTTGGAGTGTAACTGTCGTGGGTTTCAATTCGTCCAGTCCTAATTTCTCGTACACTGAGTATGGGATCAGATTGACACTTGCTCCCAAATCCAATAATGCCTTACCAATTGATTGCCCACCAATGACACATGGAACAGTAGGGACTCTAGGGTCCTTAAGTTTTTTAGGGGTATCCAATTACAATATCGAACTGACTTGATTAGTCAGAAACACTTTCTTTGAAATTTGAGTACGTACTTTTCTCTTACGAGTGTATAGATCTTTGAAAAATTTTGCGTACTCAGGAACTTGCTTGATTGTTTTAAGTAATGGAAGATTTATCTTTACCTGCTTGAATATTTCAAAGATTTCTTCCATTTTTGACGCTCCTTTCCCCATTCTAGATGGAGGTGTTAGGCACTCAGGGAATGGTGCCTTTGGGGTATAGGAATGGGGTTCATTTTCTGGTTCTTCTTCAGGTCCTTGTTGGACAATTTGAGGGGACTCTTTCTCTTTTCCTTTCTCTAGCCCTTAGCCTTTTGTCACTTCTTTTTCTTCTTCTTTATCAGGTTCCACTGGCATTTCCACTTGATTATCAACTGCTCTCCCACTTCTCAACACAGTAATAGCTTTCAACTGTTGACTATTCGATGGTCCTTCATCAGGTGATGCTTAGCCGTGAGGATTGTTGATGGGTTGGCTAGGAAGCCTACCTTCCTCTCGTTGACTCAATTAATTGGTCAATTGGTTGAATTGGTCCATCATCATCTGCTGAAAAGCTTGCATATTTTGTATAATCTTTTCTTCCAAATCAGAATCTTTCGGAGCGGTAGTTTGAGATTGATTAAAATTCTGATTGAAATTTTGATTTTTGCAGAATTCAGAGTTTGGATGATAATAAGGAGAATTCTGTTGTGGACGAAAGTTCTGTTGTCCACTAGTTATATTGGATCTGTACTGCTGGTTCACCTGTCCAGTTTGGTTTGATCCTCCCCATCCTAAATTAGGGTGGTTTTTCCATTCCAGATTGTAGTTATTGGAGTACATGTTCCTACCCTGCCGTTGATAAGTTTGAGTCAGATTCACCTGCTCTTGAGGAGTAGGTTCATCAGGGAAGATTGACAAGGTAGTAGGACACTTGTTAGCCATGTGACCTAGGTGGTCACAAATTGAACAAGTCGTGGGATTGATGAGACTTTTAGCTTGCTTGGTTGCAGCTAACAGCATGTTCATTTGTTTGGACAACATGCCAACTTTTGTTGATAGATCTGAGGTGTTGTTGTTGACATCATATAGTCCATCTCTGGTCAACACATGAGATTTAGCTGCCACATCCAAGTTAGTTCGCCCCAGAGTCGCATTTTGTATTGAGGTTTGATACAACTTTTCAAACAATGCCCACAATTCATCTGCCTCCTTTGTGGCGCATGATCCTCCACAAGATGCATCAACCATGTGTCTCTCTTCTGGAATCAGTCCATTGTAAAAACTTTGGACCTGCTTCCACCTTGGAAGTTTATGATTAGGACAACTTCTGATCAATTCCTTAAAGCGTTCCCAACATTCATGAAATGTTTCTGTAGGTTGTTGGGAGAAAAATTGAATCTTCTGATGCAACTCGATAGTTTTGGTCGTCGAAAAATATTTTTTAAGTAATTGACGGTGTAGCTCTGCCCAACTCTGGATAGATTGTGGTTCTAAAGAATAGAACCAAGTTTTTACCTTATCTCTTAAAGAGAAAGGAAAGAGTCGTAGCTTAGCTATCTCGTCGGTGACATTGTGAACTCTGAATATTTTACACACCCCCGTGAACTTATTTAAATGAACATGTGAATTTTCATTGGACAATCCATGGAAAATCGGTAATATTTGAATCATCGCGGATTTGAATTCATAATGATTTCCTGGAAAGAGGGCATGCATGATACTATCTTGATCCTCGTAAAAATCAGGATTATTATAATATTCCAATGTTCTTGGGCTCTCATCATGATTATTATTCCCATTATTTCTATTGTTGATGTTTTGATTGTTCCTATTCATTTCTGGCCTTTGATCTGCTATGAGTTCAGTATGATGATACTGATTTCTTTGGATTATGCTATTCTCTCTGCAAGACCGTTTGATCTCAAGATTAAATGGTTGTAGATATGGGTAATGAGATCGAGTAAAACTCATGCACCAATACCCAAAACAAGGATTGATGAATCCACAATAAACTCACACATTTAAGCTTCAATCGATTAAAGCAATAGTCTTGATCGATTGAAACAAAACACACAACAATATTTCAACAGAGACTTATCCGTCAATCTATTGATGTATTAAAATCAATCGATTGAGGTTCAAAAGTCTAGCTGGACAGCACAGAAATGTCAGCTGAGAAGGCAAGCAACAGTGGTTTAGTCAATCGATTGACAGAGAAATGTCAATCGATTGAAAGAGTTCAAAAAAGTTCAACAACAATAATATTCCTATCTCAATTGATTGACAGAGAATTTTCAATCGATTGATTTCTAAGATGAACAGTAGCCAATATTAGAAGAAAAGAAAAATAATTTTTATTTTTTATTTTTTATTTATTTGTTTTTTTTTAATTCGAATTTTAAAATTCAAAACTCAAAAATTAAAATTTAAAAATTGATGGTCAATATTTAAATTTCAAATTTTCAATCCATATTTCAAATTTCAAAATCAAACTTAAAATTTAAAATTCAAAACTCAAAATTAAAATTTAAAATTAAAATTAAAATTTAAAAAATATAAATTCAATTTCAAAATCAAAATTTAAAATTTAAATTTTAAAATCTAAAAACAATCTCACAAAATTTTATAAAATCCTACCTAAAAGTAGAAAAGAAGGAAAAGAATAAAAGACTCCCATAAATCCTAAACAAGAGATCCTAAAACTCCTCTACTCCCTAAAAGAACTACACAAAATCTTATCAAAGAGAATAAAATAAGGAAAATAAGATTTTACAAATCAAAAATTCAATTTCAAATTTTAAATTTCAAAAATTAAAATTCACACATGAAAATTAAAATTCAATTTAGAAATTAAATTTCAAAATTAAATTTGCAAATTTCAATTTTGAAAAATCAAAATTCAACTTTCAAGCTCCAAATTTCAAATTTCAACAATCTCAAAATTTTCATCATTCAAATTTTAAAAATCCAAAATTTTAATATTCAAAATTTCGAAATTAAAAATTCAGATTTTTATTTGTTGGAATTTTGAAAATTGAAACTCACAATGGTCAATCGATTGACTCTTTGGACTCAATCGATTGACAAATCAGTATACCACAACCACAGAAAACAGTCGATCGATTGAAGATGAGATCTCAATCGATTGACTGTCACACAATTCTATACAAATCTCTTTACGAAATTATCAAGATTACGCCGTTTCCCCGACAGCGGCGCCTAAAACTGGTCGATTTTAAATGTTACCCTTGCAAGTGCACAAGATCAGTTGTAGCACGGTAAAATCAAGGGTGTCGAACCCACTGGAAAATGTGAAATTTAATTAATCCTTAAAGAGATTTGAAAAGCCCAAGGAAGTACCAAGGCGAAAGTTCAATTTGCTAAATAATTATCACACTATTCTAGATGCAAGAAAAATAACTAATCTGAGCAAGACGATTGCTGATAAATAAAATGATAATTCTATGAATGAACAAGGAATTTGCTACCCCAGATTTGTAACCTTTCTACCATTAAACCCACAATTTCATAACACATCAATCACACCATCATTTATCTAGAAAAATGAATTGTAAGAAAACATGATCATAGATCTAACATACCCTATCTAAAAACGATGACTCAGCCTATCATTGCGGTATGAATCATGTAAAAAGCATAGCGTATCTCAAGATTCTTAAATCACGACCATGAACATATAATCACTCAGTGGCCCAGATCGGCCTGCAGGTACAGATCTGGCAATTATGGTCGTTGATAACGTAGATCAACGATCATAATAAAGTAATCAAAAGATAGTCAATTTAAGCACACTTTTTAACAGAATGATTCCATGATGAAATTAAGAGACTGTGGAGTTAATTATAAAAATATTACTTATCTGGGGATCGCATCCTCCTTGAATAAATGATTTAGCCATGCATCCTTGGTGTGCGATCTCATTGTAAACTCAAAGCCATTATCTTAAATATGCACTTTTTATTTATCCAAAGATCTTTTTATAATACTTTTCCTAAATACAATCTATGATTCCACAAACTGTAAAAGAATAAAAATGTAAAAACCTAAGTACAATCTACCCAGAGAGAACCCTAAAAAGAAAATGAAAGAATGTGAGCCTAAGAGTGAGAGAAGGGATGGAGAAGAGAAAAAGATTAGAGATACTCAAACAAAGCCGTAGCTTTCCTTTTATATGAGCTAGCACATCTTTTCCCTAATAACCTCAATCGATTGAGAATTCTTTCTCAATAGATTGACCTTAAATTCGAAAAATAGGGCAAAACTATCTCTCTTGTCAATCGATTGACACTTATTTCTCAATCGATTGACATATATGGGTAAAGTTTCCATTCTCTTGGTGGATGTTGAGCTACTTTTTGATGCTTCTTTTGACCTTTTTGCTCCATAGTTCTTACGTAATCCTTAATTATTCTCTTTTATGTTTTTTAACGATCCAACAGTCAGAAACACCTATAAACATTGAAACTCCATAACAACCATCAGATGCTTTCATCGACTAGCTAAATGTAGGAATTAAGGTGCAAAATATAGTCACATTTCGGCATCGATCAGCACACGAACCCACAACGTAGGGACTTTACGCGAAGCATTCTTCGTTCGCGGTCCCATAGTTTATGAATGAGAAAATACACAAAAACCCCAAAGGAAATAGAGATATTTAGGGTTTATCATGTTAGGAAATCGAAATACGATCCAAAGAAGTTTGAACAAGAAGTGTTCGTAAGCGGAAGTAGTGGGAAATCAAGTTTGAACCCAAAGGATGTAAAGTACTCCCGTTCGATAGCCCTCTCCTCGATCGTTCAAATGGGTATTTTAAAACCCAGCGCCACTTAAAATGATAAATTCGATCGATCAATGCTAAATTGATCGATCAGATTTCAAAATGAAAAAGCCCTAACCCAATAGGTTTGATCAATCACTCCTCTCAGTTGATCCATCAGATTCCAAATTTGATCGATCAATTTGTCCAATTGATCGATCAGATAGGTTCAAAAGTAACACATCGTTCAAAGTCAGTTGATCGATCAACTCTCAGTTTGATTGATTAGATTCACATTTGATTGATCAAATACTCCCTTTGATTGATTGAATAGGTTTGAAAATAGAATGTATGGTTGATCGATCAATTTGTTAGGTTGATCGATCGAATAAATGTTTGATCGATCAAATCCCTAATTTGATCGATTGAAATCAACAGCAAGGTTGTTTTGAAAAATTTCAGGTTTACAAGACCAATAAGCTTCGTTATAGTCCAACAGTTAAACCATCCAGTCATAGCATTATGTTAAGCACTGTATAATAACCTAACCTATGCCTAATGATTTAACAAAGGTACAGTACAATAAAGAATTAACCCCAACATCAAAATTACCTCGCATATCAAAGAAACTGCTGCGGTTATTGCTCACGAATTTTGGCTTCGCGCTCTCAGGTAGCCTCTGTAGAAGAGTGATTCTGCCACTTTATTAACACAAGTGGGATCATCTAAGTCTGTAACACCTGCTCCTTACGGTCTAGAATCTGTATAGGTTCTTCTACCAGGGTCAGATCCTCTTGAAGTTCAATAGGCAAAAAATCCAAGACATGTGTTGGGTCTTTCACGTATCTCGTCAACATGGAGACATGAAATACGTTATGCATGCTTACCAACTATGGTGGCAACACAATCAGATAAGCGACTACTCCAACCCGACATAGCACTTCAAAAGGTCCAATGTAATGCGAACTTAGCTTTCCACATTTCCCAAAATGCATCATGCCCTTGGTTGGCGAGATCTTGATAATGACCTTGTCTCCCACCAGAAAATAGGTGTTAGCTCAATACGAATTGAGCGGATAAGGAGACTTAAAGGATTGAACACAATCAAGTATACCTGAAACTCGACTTGTGTTCGATGAAGATCAACATAACTTTTCTGACGACTTTGAGCTACTCTCAATCTCTTGCGAATTAACCGAACTGTCTCAATTACACTGTCCACGATATCAGGTCCCAAAATAAGTTTCTCACCGACTTTCTCCCAATTCAATAAAGATTTGCATCGTCGTCCATATAAATCTTCATAGGGAGCCATGCCAATACTAGACTGATAGCTATTATTATACGTGAACTCAATCAGAGGCAAATGTTGATCCCATGACCTGTGAAAGTCTAACATGCATGCATGCAACATATCCTCTATGATTTGGTTCACTCTTTTAGTCTGCCCATTAGTCTGAGAATGAAACGTTGAGCTAAAATCAAGTCTAGGCCCATGCCTTCTTGAAATCTCTGTCAGAACTGTGATGTATAAAGAGAATCACGATCACACACAATACTGATTGGTATACCATGAAGTCTATCTATCTTCTTAAGGTACATCTCTATAAGCTTGCTGGCGGTATACATAGTACGGTACAGCAGAAAATATGCAAACTTGGTCAGTCTATCCATAATGACCCAGATGGCATTATGTTCCCTCAACGTTTTCGGCAACCCCAAAATAAAGTCTATAGAAATGGATTCCCATTTCTACTCAGGTATAAGTAAAGGTTCCAACAATCTTGCTGGATTCTGATGATCTACCTTTACTTACTGGCAGACTAAGCATCTAGATTCGTACTCTGCTACGTCCTTCTTCAAGCCTCTCCACTAGAAGCTTTTCTTCAAGTCCTGAAACATCTTGGTACTCCCAGGATGTATAACATACCTCGTGCTGACTGCGATCTGGGAAACATCATCCACCTTAATCTGTAGTTGGTGGTAACTTGACCTTAGATCAATCTTTGAAAACAACCTTGCACCTTGCAACTGATAAAAAAGGTTGTCGATTCACAACAGTGGGTAAGGATTCTTAATCATCATCTTGTTTAATTGACGGTAATAGACGCACAGCCACATCGAACCATCCTTCTTCTTCACATATAATACCAGTGCTCCCCATGGAGATACACTCGGCCTGATAAAACCTTTGTCTATGTGCTCCTACAGCTGCTCCTTCAGTTTCTTTACGTGTGCTTCCGTCTCTTTCGCAACCACGTCTTCCCCTTACTCTGTGTTTGGTATCAGAGCCATGTCCGGCTAAGCCCGTGGTAATTACATATGGCGGGTGGCTAGTGTTGGAATCTTGAGAGGTAGTGAATCATGATTAGGGTGGCTAATCATGGGCGTATGAACTATTGTTCATCGTCTTCTTCAGCGGTGATTATGGATGACTTATAATGGTCTGTTTAGATTTACTATTATGCTGTGGTAGCATGGGAAGTCGCGTGGGGATGATTTGATGGCATTGTAGTAGTGAGTGCATTGTTGCCGATTGATTCCCCGTAAAAGTTAACGTGGACGGAGGCAGTTTTGCAACAACAATCTAGTAGTAAATCTAAATGAATTTTTGTAAGAAGTCCATAAAAATTTATGGAGAAGAAGGTAAATAGTAATTTACTATACTGATGAATAGTATTCCGAATCACTATTCACTATAGTAAAACTATTCCAACATTACTATTCTCATATGTAATTACAGTCTTATTGGTTTTACCAAAAGCTCTTTTACCCTCTCTTTTACTGTTTTAAAAAAAAAATAAAATAAAAATAAAAATTTTGTAAATGTCTCTTTTCAATTTCCCAATAAAAAAATCAATTAAAAATAAACAATTGGATAAATGGTCTAAAATCGATGACCAACAAAATCAATTAAATCGGTGGACAATTCCTTCCATCAATCCCAAAACAATCTATCAATATGGATGGAAAGATTGGTTCACCGACATGTCCATCAAAACTACTGAGCAAACACTCAGTATAAATGAAGAAAGTCAAAATGAAGGTTTTCAATTACTTTTAAATGAAGATCTTCTACATGACCTTCACAAATTCAACTTCCTACATCTCGGATGTATTCAGGTTGCCTTTAAACCTTTGACCTTATTTGGTCTGGAAAATACTAGTATACTTAGCACTCTCAGAGATGCTAGATGCCTTGATTGACAATCCTCTCTGATGGCTGCTATTGAGACCAACTTATGCCTTGGTCCAGTATACTACAATGTTTTCCCAAATTTAACTTTATCTTTAACAGATCAAAATATTTTACATGCTTGTATCCTTAATCTCCAAACTAAGGGATACAACTTTATGCCTGGATCAGAGACCATTGCTCTGATCTATCGCTTTCATTATAAGGTGATGACTTCTCTGGTTCCTAAAATTAATTATCAAAATGAACCAGGAAGAACAGTCTTAATTGAGACTAATAGTGCAACCACTAATGTTGCTACACAAAAATTATGTGAATGAAAAAATATCACTTTTCCTGATGCTTGGCGTATACCTCAAGCTGTCTCTCCTAAACCAATTTTAAATCAAGAAATTAAACAAATTGTTCAAAATACCTAGGGATATGTAATCTTAAAATTTGATAGATCTACATCCTACAGAACTTCTTATAGGAGTTCTTATTCTGATTCGAGGTCTCGAGGTCCTTATAGAGTTTCTATACCCTCGACTGCTCAATCATCTTATTTAGAAGCTAACTCATTTGTTCCTTCTGAATTTAATCAACCCAATATTGAAGGAATCCAAGTTTCTGAACAACAGATTCCTCATGGGATATATACCCAACATCGGAGGGAATCCCCTACTGCTAGTGAGATGAACTTCTCAATCCATTAATAAAGTTTTATGGATCATACAAAGCCAGAAAACTTTGTTATCAATAGACAAGAAATTAATGCTGAATTTCAACAAGACAAATATGCACCATTCCGTGAATGGTATTTAAAAAAATTTTCTGCAAACAAAATTGCAAGAATTTAAAGAATAATTTTACAAATATATTGAAACTTTTTACCAAGTAATTCCATTCATTACTTGGTTTAAAGAAACAAAATATCTTGAAATGACTCAGGAAGAAAGGAAAAATTTCTCCTTGAAGATTTTAAAAAAGAATGGCAGAAACTTGATGGTTCAATCGTTCAATCGGTTCATCCTTCTGTTGCTGCCCTTAATCTCATTCAACCTAATTCAACAGGAAATTTGGAAGCCACTGCCTTCATCAAACCTGTTGAAAAAACAAATACTTCCTTAACACAATATACTAATCCCCAACAAGAATTTCTTCATCAATTAAAATCCCGATTAAAATCATTATCATATAAGAAATAGATAAAACAAACAAAATTTCAAATAAATGTTTTAACTTAAAAAACAGAAAATCCTAAATCCAAATCTTATCCTCCAGGTTTTTATAAACAGAAAACTCAAAAAATGATTGAGTCTTCTTCATCAAAGAAATCTAAATCAAAATCAAAATTACAAGAGCATATTCAATGTTATAAATGTTCAAAGTTTGGTCATTATGCCAACAGGTGTAAGGTCAAGAAAAAATCAGACCAACTTTATGACAAAGACCCAAAACTTATTCAGACAAAATCTGAATTTTCCCCATCTTTTGATCATTCAATAATAAATTGTCAAAATTCTGGAATCACTGTTCCTACAAATAATCAACCATCTTTATTGAAATTAGCAGACAAAACTACTAATCCAATAAAAGAATCTCAAACTCAATACTCAAATAATGAGTCTATACCTAGACCCGTTACAATCAGTGACCTTAAACATGAAATCAATTCATTAAAAATTGAGATGAGTAAGCAAAAGAAATCTCTTGCTACTCAACCACCAATTCAACAACATAATCAAATCAATGTTATGGGCCAAGTAAGAGCCCAAAAATGGTATATTCAAGTTACTTTGGTAATCAATCAAGAATTCACTATCAAAGATGCTGTTGCCCTAATTGATAGTGGAGCTGATTTAAATTGTATACAGGAAGGATTGGTTCCTATCCAATATTTTGATAAAACCACTCAAACCCTTAATAATGCTAGTGGTTACAAAATGCAAATTAAATTATGTCTCAATTTGTAGTAATGGAGTCTGCATTCCAGCCAATTTTATACTTATCAAAGATTTAACTCAAATAGTTATTCTTGGTACTCCTTTTATCACCTCAATTTTCCCCTTAACCAAGGTAGATGAAAATGGTATTTATGCCTAATATAATGGGCAAAATCTCCTATTTCAATTTGTAACTCCACCACAAACAAAAGTTATCAATTCTGTGGAATCTAATTTATTTTTCGAAGAAAAGCAACTTAACTTCTTACAACAAGAAGTCAAGTTTTTATCTTTAGAAAAACAATTGGAATCCCCTTCAATACAAACCAAGATTTCTCAACTTTTGAAATCTTGTCACAATGATATCTGTAGTGATATACCAAATGTTTTTTGTGATCGCAAGAAACATATTGTTTCTCTTCCCTATAATCCTGATTTCAATGAACGACATATTCACTAAAGCACGACCAAGTCAAATAAAACTTGCTTATTTGGAATTATGCAAAACTGAAATTGCCAGTTTATTGCACAAATAACTTATTCGTCCCAGTCACTCCCCATGGAGTTGTACAGCTTTTTATGTGAATAAAAATGCTGAACGAGAACGAGGAACTCCTCGTCTAGTTATCAACTACAAACCATTGAATGATTGCCTCCAATGGATTCATTATCCTATTCCTAACAAAAAGGATTTGCTGGATCGCTTACATTCAACTACTATTTTCTCCAAATTTGATCTCAAATCAGGGTATTGGCAAATTCAGGTGGCCGAGACTGACAGGTATAAAACCGCTTTTACTGTTCCTTTTGGACACTTTGAATGGAATGTTATGCCATTTGGCCTTAAAAAAACTCCTTCTGAATTTTAGAATATTATGAATGATATATTCACTCCATATACCGAATTTTCTATAGTCTATATTGATGACATACTTATCTTTTCAAAGTCTATTGACCAGCATTTTAAACATCAAAAAATTTTCAAAGACATTATCCAAGAAAATGGATTAGTCGTTTCTGCTCCTAAAATCAAGCTCTTTCAAACATCTATTCGATTTCTTGGTCATAATATTCACCAAGGCCAAATTATTCCAATTGACCGAAGCATTGAATTTGCCTCAAAACTTCCTGATGTAATTTTGGACAAAACCCAATTACAAAGATTTTTGGACAGTCTGAATTATGTTACAAATTTTATTCCTAACCTGGCATATGATGCAAAAATATTACAATCATGACTCCAAAAGAATCCATCTCCATGGACCGATGACCATACCAAAGCGGTTCGACAAATAAAATTAAAAGTCAAACAAATCCCCTGTCTTTCTTTAGCCAACCCACTTTGGTATAAGATAGTTGAGACAGATACCTCCCAACTAGGCTATGGAGGAGTTTTGAAACAACTTAACCCTTCCAAACAGAAGGAAGAATTAATTAGATACACTTGTGGTGTTTGGAAAGATGCTCAGACTAATTATTCAACTATCAAAAAAGAAGTTCTCGCCATTGTCAAATGTATTCAAAAATTTCAGGATGATTTGCTTAATCAGTCCTTCTTACTTAGAATAGACTGTAGTTCGGCAAAATTCGTTTTACAAAAAGATGTCAAAAATCTTGCATCAAAACAAATCTTTGCTAGATGGCAAGCTGAACTATCCTCCTTTGATTTTCAAATTGAATATATACAAGGAGAAACAAATTCTGTCCTTGATTTTCTAACTAGAGAATTTTTGCAGGATATTTCTTAATGGCAGCATCCTCCTAAGGAGGAAAAGGCAAAGAAAGGGGCAATATCCCCTTATCTTCAACTCAAGAATCCATAGATGATCATGCTCTCTGGACAATTATCCAAAGCAGCAGATATCGAACAAAAGGAGGCTTTCAATATAAAGACTCTGTGCAAAAAGATATTTCTCTCAATAAAGAGAAAACTATTCCCAACAAAGAGAAAACTTCTCTCAATAAAGAGAAGATTAAACAAAAGTGTTTTCTTATATTCAAAAGGATATATTTTCCACCATTCTGGTAATTGAATCAGAAGATCAACAATGGAAATCTGATCCCTGGGAATTAAAGAGAAGATATCTTGACAATCAAAGATTTTCTGCATTAGATGGCAAAACCTGTTTAATTGTAGAAGAAATTTTGACTGCTACTGGATCTGTTACTTTTACCCATCATATGGAAAACCAACGGCCAGATAGCCCAATTACTTATAGTAAGGCTATTATTCATAAAATTCTCAAACCATCCATTTGGGGTTTTGACCTAAATAAATTCTGAAAACTCAGTTCAGGCCACTCGTTCAATTATTGGGATTATATCCAGTCCTTCACCAATGCCATTTATTATATGAATCCCAAACAGAAACATTCTCAGTTTCTAAAGATTTGTCCAGATATCCTTCAAACTGGTATTCCCAATTGATTCTATAATTGGTGGAGTCTTTTCGGTCCAACCACCAAAATTTTACCCAAATCATTAATTCCTTTATATAATCAATATGAAGGAGTTAAATTCAAAGGAAAAAACCCTCATTACTCTGAAGTTGATTTCTTTTTCTTCACAGAATGCACTATTCCATGGATTTGGATGTGGAATATTCAAATTTCCAATATTGATCATCTTCCCACACTCCAAAGAACTTACTGGATCCGATGGAGGGATAATATTCCTGACTTTGACAAAAAACTGCTTGAAATTTCATCTATCATCTATCAGTATGCCAAAACAGCAAAATCTGAGGCTTCTTTATCTTCTTTAGAATCTAATCCTTTTGAAATATTCAAATCCATGATTCGAAAACAACATCCCGATTTATCTGAAACACAGATTAATCATCGTTATCTTGTTTCCATGAAAGCCCATTTTCTTCAAACCTTTAATTCAGTATCCCATTCGGATGAAGATTCCCTCACTTCGTCTGAAAATAATAATTCATTCCATGTTCTAGCAGGAGAATCGCAACCAGACAGTCCTGATCAATCACTCGGTGAATATTGGGACTCAATCATTAATCAGGTCAAAAGCCAGAAATAATTCGTCAACCGTCAATACAGCTGTTCATCACTCCAAGCAACCGTCAATACAGCCAATGAAGCTGTCACTTCAAATTAGTAAAGGGACAAATCAGCCAAAATAGCTATTTGTTCATGCATCATCATGGACCCAACCATTCAGATTATTGACGGGCCAACACAGCCTCCAATAGTCCTGGCTACTCAATAGCCTTGTTAGCTGGCGATGACACAAGCTATGAGGTCATCCTCCAAATAATGAAGCACTGATGCATGCCCTTACATCAGAACACAATTATCAAGGGACGAAGTGACTGCAACCAATCCACCCAGCACACGTGTCCCACTCAGCGGCGGATTTCAATTCATCTCAAGTCCGCATTCATCAATCAGTAGCGGATTTCAAACCATTTCAAATCCGCACTCATCTATAAAAGGGTTAGCCTGGGGATTGTCCAGGACACCGAAAATCTTCACCGAGTAATTTTACTGAGCATTCTCTCTTGTTCTTTCTTTTAGTATCAGTGTGTATCGGAGAAGCTACTCAAGGTTTTGGTAAGCTTCCTCCATTTGTATATATTTGTTTAATGCATGCATAGTAGCTGCATAGTAGTTGCATAGTGTGTGTATAGTTGTAAGATTCCATATGTTTTGAGTTTTAATTGTAAGTTTGTTTTATTAGAATTAATATATGATATAAGGCTTTCTTCCCGTGTGCTTCCGTCTCTTCCGCAACCACGTCTTCCCCTTACTCTATGTTTGGTATCAGAGCCATGCCCGGCTAAGCCCGTGGTAATTACATATGGCGGGTGACTAGTGTTGGAATCTTGAGAGGTAATACTGATCACACCCTGTCTAATGGTCATAAGTTCATCATCAACTATTTGGAGTTTGCAAATATTATCAAATAATGTCAGCTTGATAACAAGGGTGGACATCAAAGCGCCTGAACCTTTAACATCGAACCTCGTATCACACAAGGCTATATCCTCAAGAAACCGCCACCGATGCACTCTCGTAATGAGATGCGATAACTGAGCCGAAGACCTCCGACTCAAAGCATCTGCCACTACATTGGCCTTTCCACGGTGATCCTGGATGGAACAATAGTAGTCTTTCAGGAACTCCATCCATCTTCATTGTCGAATGTTCAAATCCTTCTGGGTGAATAGGTATTGAGGCTTTTGTGATCGGTAAAGATATCAAATATCTCACCATACAGATAGTGCCTCCTTCAAAGAAAATATTATCGTTGTTAACTCCAAATCATGAGTGAGATAGTTCTTCTCGTGTTTCTTGAGTTGTCTAGGGCCGTAAGCGATAACCTTCTTGTCTTGATTAAGAATACAACCCAATCCACTATAAGATACGTCGCTGTATATAACAAAACCTCCTCCACCAGAAGGTATAGCTAGCACTGATGTTATAGTTAAATGCGTCTTAAGTTCTTGAAAACTCTTCTCACACTGCTCTGTCCAATCAAACTTAGCATTCTTCTTTGTAAGCTGCGTAAGTGAACCTAGGAGTTTAGAGAATCCTTCTACAAACTATCTATAGTATCCCACCAAGCCAAGGAAACTATGAACTTTTATCACCGTCTTCGGTTGCTCCCAATTCACTACAGATTTGATCTTTACAGGACCGACTGTTATACCCTCCTCAGAAATAACGTGGCCTAAGAAACTAACCCGATCAAGCCAAAACTCGCACTTGCTAAGCTTGACGTACAGTTGGTTGTCCCTGAGTGTTCACAGAGCAACTTGCAATGCTGAACGTGTTCCTCCCTTGTCTTTGAATAAATGAGGATATCGTTAATAAAAACCACCACTAATTTATCAAGGTGTGGCATGAATAGTCAGTTCATCAAGTCCATGAACAATGCAGGTGCATTCGTTAGCCCAAAAGGCATAGCCAAGAACTCATAATGACCGTATCTCGTGGGGAACATGGTCTTGAAGATGTCAACCACCTTAATCTTAAGTTGATGGTAATCTGACCTTAGATCAATCTTTGAGAAGAACCTTGAACCTTACAATTGATCAACCTTTGTGAATACTTAGATGTTTTCCCTAGGGAATTACCCGGATTGCCACCTGATAGGGAGATCGAGTTTATAACTGGTTTAGCATTGGGTACTGAACCGTTATCAAAGGCTCCGTACTGAATGGAGCCTACAGAGTTAAAGAAACTGAAGGAGCACATATATAAAGGCTTTATCAGGCCGAGTGTATCTCCATGGGGAGCACTGGTATTATTTGTGAAGAAGAAGGATGGTTCGATGTGGCTGTGCATCGATTACCGTCAATTTAACAAGATGATGATTAAGAATCGTTACCCACTGTTGCGAATCGACAACCTTTTTTATCAGTTGCAAGGTGTAAGGTTCTTTTCAAAGATTGATCTAAGGTCGGGTTACCACCAACTACAGATTAAGGTGGATGATGTTTCCAAGATCGCATTCAGCACGAGGTATGTTATACATCCTGGGAGTACCAAGATGTTTCAGGACTTGAAGAAAGCTTCTAGTGGAGAGGCTTGAAGAAGGACGTAGCAGAGTACGAATCTAGATGCTTAGTCTGCCAGTAAGTAAAGGTAGATCATCAGAATCCAGCAAGATTGTTGCAACCTTTACTTATACCTGAGTGGAAATGGGAAGCCATTTCTATGGACTTTATTTTAGAGTTGCCGAAAATGTAGTTCATACGCCCATGATTAGCCACCCTAATCACGATTCACTACCTCTCAAGATTCCAACACTAGCCACCCACCATATATAATTACCACGGGCTTAGCCGGACATGGCTCTGATACCAAACACAGAGTAAGGGGAAGATGTGGTTGCGGAAGAGACGGAAGCACACAGGAAGAAAGCCTTATATCATATATTAATTCTAATAAAACAAACTTACAATTAAAAACTCAAAACATATGGAATCTTACAACTATACACACACTATGCAACTACTATGCAGCTACTATACATTCATTAAACAAATATATACAAATGGAGGAAGCTTACCGAAACTTTGAGTAGCTTCTCCAATACACACTGATACAAACTAAAAGAACAAGAGAGAATGCTCGATAAATTGCTTGGTGTCCTGGACAATCCCCAGGCTAACCCTTTTATAGATGAATGCGGATTTGAAGTGATTTGAAATCCGCTACTGATTGATGATTGTGAACTTGAGATGAATTGAAATCCGCCGCTGAGTGGGACATGTGTGCTGGGTGGATTGGCTGTAGTCGCTTCGTCCCTTGATAATTGTGTTCTGACGTAAGGGCATGCGTCAGTGCTTCATTATTTGGAGGATGACCTCATAGCTTGCGTCATCGCTAGCTGACAAGGATATTGAGTAGCCAGGACTATTGGAGGCTATGTTGGCCCGTCAATAATCTAAATGATTGGGTCCATGATGATGCGTGAACAAATAGCTGTTTTGGCTGATTTGTCCCTTTACTAATTTGAAGTGACAGCTTCATTGGCTGTGTTGACGGTTGCTTGGAGTGATGGACAGCTGTATTGACGGTTGACGAATTATTTCTTGCTTTTGACCTGATTAATGATTGAGTCCCAATATTCATCGAGTGATTGATCAGGATTGTCTAGTTGCGATTCTCCTGCTAGAACATGGAATGAATTATTGTTTTCAGATGAAGTGAGGGAATCTTCATCCGAATGGGATACTGAATTAAAGGTTTGAAGAAAATGGGCTTTCATGGAAGCAAGACAACGATGATTAATCTGTGTTTCTGATAAATCAGGATGTTGTTTTCGAATCATGGATTTGAATATTTCAAAAGGATTAGATTCTAAAGAAGATAAAGAAGCCTCAGATTTTGCTATTTTGGCATACTGAGAGATGATAGATGAAATTTCAAGCAGTTTTTTGTCAAAGTCGGGAATATTATCCCACCATCGGATCCAGTAAGTTCTTTGGAGTGTGGGAAGATGATCAATATTAGAAATTTGAATATTCCACATCCAAATCCATTGAATACTGCATTCTGTGAAGAAAAAGAAATCAACTTCAGAGTAATGAGGGTTTTTTCCTTTGAATTTAACTCCTTCATATTGATTATATAAAGGAATTAATGATTTCGGCAAAATTTTGGTGGTTGGACAGAAAAGACTCCACCAATTATAGAACCAACTGGGAATACCAGTTTGAAGGATATCTGGATAAATCTTTAGAAACCAAGAATGTTTCTGTTTGGGATTCATATAATAAAAGGCATTGGTGAAGGACTGGATATAATCCCAATAATTGAACGAGTGGCCTGAACTGAGTTTTTGGGATTTATTTAGGTCAAAACCCCAATGGATGGTTTGAGAATTTTATGAATAATAGCCTTACTATAAGTAATTAGGCTATCTGGCTGTTTGTTTTCCATATGATGGGTAAAAGTAACTGATTCAGTAGCAGTCAAAATTGCTTCTGTAATTAAATGAGTTTTGCCATCTAGTGCAGGAAATCCTTGATTGTCAAGATATTTTCTCTTTAATTCCCAGGGATCAGATATCCATTGTTGATCTTCTGGTTCAATTACCAGAATGGTGGAAAATATATCCTTTTGAATATAAGAAATCTCTTTTGTTTCAATCTTCTCTTTATTGAGAGAAGTTTTCTCTTTGTTGGGAACAATTTTCTCTTTATTGAGAGAAATATCTTTTTGCACAGAGTCTTTATATTGAAAGCCTCCTTTTGTTAGATATTTGTTGCTTTGGATAATTGTCCAAAGAGCATGATCATCTATGGATTCTTGAGTTGAAGATAAGGGGATATTGCCCCTTTCTTTTCCTTTTCCTCCTGAGGAGGATGCTGTCATTAAAAAATACCCTGCAAAAATTCTCTAGTTAGAAAATCAGGGAGAGAATTTGTTTCTCCTTGTATATATTCAATTTGAAAATGAAAGGAGGATAGTTCAGCTTGCCATCTAGCAAAGATTTGTTTTGATGCACGATTTTTGACATCTTTTTGTAAAACGGATTATGCCAAACTACAGTCTATTCTAAGTAAGAAGGACTGATTAAGCAAATCATCTTGAAATTTTTGAATACATTTGACAATGGCGAAAATTTCTTTTTTGATAGTTGAATAATTAGTCTGGGCATCTTTCCAAACACCAGAAGTGTATCTAATTAATTCTTCCTTCTGTTTGGAAGGGTTGAGTTGTTTCAAAATTCCTCCATAGCCTAGTTGGGAGGCATCTGTCTCAACTATCTTATACCAAAGTGGGTTGGCTAAAGAAAGACAGGGGACTTGTTTGACTTTTAATTTTATTTGTTGAATCGCTTTGGTATGGTCATCGGTCCATGGAGATGGATTCTTTTGGAGTCGTGATTGTAATATTTTTGCATCATATGCCAGGTTAGGAATAACATTTACAACATAATTCAGACTGCCCAAAAATCTTTGTAATTGGGTTTTGTCCAGAATTATATCAGGAAATTGAGGCAATTTCAATGCTTCGGTCAATTGGAATAATTTGGCCTTGGTGAATATTATGACCAAGAAATCGAAAAGATGTTTGAAAGAGCTTGATTTTAGGAGCAAAAACGACTAATCTATTTTTGTGGATAATGTCTTTGAAAATTTTTAGATGTTTAAAATGCTGGTCAATAGACTTTGAAAAGATAAGTATGTCATCAATATAGACTATAGAAAATTCGGTATATGGAGTGAATATATCATTCATAATATTCTGAAATTCAGAAGGAGCATTTTTAAGGCCAAATGGCATAACATTCCATTCAAAGTGTCCAAAAGGAACAGTAAAAGCGGATTTATACCTGTCAATCTCGGCCACCTGAATTTGCCATTACCCTGATTTGAGATCAAATTTGGAGAAAATAGTAGCTGAATGTAAGCGATCCAGCAAATCCTTTTTGTTAGGAATAGGATAACGAATCCATTGGAGGCAATCATTCAATGGTTCGTAATTGATAACTAGACGAGGAGTTCCTCGTTCTCGTTAAACATTTTTATTCACATAAAAAGCTGTACAACTCCATGGGGACTGACTAGGACGAATAAGTTGTTTGTGCAACAAACTGGCAATTTCAGTTTTGCATAATTCCAAATAAGCAAGTTTCATTTGACTTGGTCGTGCTTTAGTGGGAATATGTCGTTCATTGAAATCAGGATTATAGGGAAGAGAAACAATATGTTTCTTGCGATCCCAAAAAGCATTTGGTATATCACTACAGATATCATTGTGATAAGATTTCAAAAGTTGAGAAAGCTTGGTTTGTATTGAAGGGGATTCCAATTGTTTTTCTAAAGATAAAAACTTGACTTCTTGTTGTAAGAAGTTAAATTACTTTTCTTTGAAAAATAAATTAGATTCCACAAAATTGATAACTTTTGTTTGTGGTGGAGTTACAAATTGAAATAGGAGATTATGCCCATTATATTGGACATAAATACCATTTTCATCTACCTTGGTTAAGGGGAAAATTGAGGTGATAAAAGGAGTACCAAGAATAACTATTTGAGTTAAATCTTTGATAAGTATAAAATTGGCTGGAATGCAGACTCCATTATTAGAAATTGAGACATAATTTAATTTGTATTTAATTTGCATTTTGTAACCACTAGTATTATTAAGGGTTTGAGTGGTTTTATCAAAATATTGGGTAGGAACCAATCCTTCCTGTATACAATTTAAATCAGCTCCACTATCAATTAGGGAAACAACATCTTTGATAGTGAATTCTTGATTGATTACCAAAGTAACTTGAATATACCATTTTTGGGCTCTTACTTGGCTCATAACATTGATTTGATTATGTTGTTGAATTGGTGGTTGAGTAGCAAGAGATTTCTTTTGCTTACTCATCTCAAATTTTAATGAATTAATTTCATGTTTAAGATCACTGATTGTAACGGGTCTAGGTATAGACTCATTATTTGAGTATTGAGTTTGAGATTCTTTTATTGGATTAGTAGTTTTGTCTGCTAATTCCAATAAAGATGGTTGATTATTTGTAGGAACAGTGATTCCAGAATTTTGACAATTTATTATTGAATGATCAAAAGATGGGGAAAATTCAGATTTTGTCTGAATAAGTTTTGGGTCTTTGTCATAAAGTTGGTCTGATTTTTTCTTGACCTTACACCTGTTGGCATAATGACCAAACTTTGAACATTTATAACATTGAATATGCTCTTGTGATTTTGATTTAGATTTAGATTTCTTTGATGAAGAAGACTCAATCATTTTTTGAGTTTTCTGTTTATAAAAACTTGGAAGATAAGATTTGGATTTAGGATTTTTTATTTTTTGAGTTAAAGCATTTATTTGAAAATTTGTTTGTTTTATCTGTTTCTTATATGATAATGATTTTAATTGATGAAGAAATTCTTGTTGGGGATTAGTATATTGTGTTAAGGAAGTATTTATTTTTTCAACAGGTTTGATGAAGGCAGTGGCTTCCAAATTTCCTGTTGAATTAGGTTGAATGAGATTAAGGGCAACAACAGAAGGATGAACCGATTGAACAATTGAACCATCAAGTTTCTGCCATTCTTTTTGAAAATTTTCAAGGAGAAATATTTTCCTTTCTTCCTGAGTCATTTCAAGATATTTTGTTGCTTTAAACCAAGTAACGAAAGGAATTACTTGGTAAAAAGTTTCAATATATTTGTAAAATTGTTCTTTAAATTCTTGCAATTTTGTTGCAGAAATTTTTTTAAAATACCATTCACGGAATGATGCATATTTGTCTTGCTGAAATTCAGCATTAATTTCTTGTCTATTGATAACAAAGTTTTCTGGCTTTGTATGATCCATAAAACTTTATTAATGGATTGAGAAGTTCATCTCACTAGCAGTAGAGGATTCCCTCTGCTGTTGGGTATATATCCCATGAGGAATCTGTTGTTTAGAAACTTGGATTCCTTCAAGATTGGGTTGATTAAATTCAGAAGGAACAAATGAGTTAGCTTCTGAATAAGATGATCGAGCAGTCGAGGGTATAGAAACTCTATAAGGACCTCGAGACCTCGAATCAGAATAAGAACTCCTATAAGAAGTTCTGTGGGATGGAGATCTATCAAATTTTAAGATTACATCTCTCTGGGTATTTTGAACAATTTGTTCAATTTTTTAATTTAAAATTGGTTTAGGAGAGACAGCTTGAGGTATACTCCAAGCATCAGGAAAAGTAATATTTTTCCATTCACATAATTTTTGTGTAGCAACATTAGTGGTTGCACTATTAGTCTCAATTATGACTGTTCTTCCTGATTCGTTTTGATAATTAATTTTAGGAACCAGAGAAGTCATCACCTTATAATGAAGGCGATAGATTAGAGCAATGGTCTCTGATCCAGGCATAAAGTTGTATCCCTCAGTTTGGAGATTAAGGGTACAAGCATGTAAAATATTTTGATATGTTAAAGATAAAGTTAAATTTGAGAAAACATTGTAGTATACTGGACCAATGCATAAGCTGGTCTCAATAGCAGCCATCAGAGAGGATTGCCAATCAAGGCATCTAGCATATCTGAGAGTGCTAAGTATACTAGTATTTTCCAGAGCCAATAATGTCAAAGGTTTAAAGGCAACCTGAATACATCCGAGATGTAGGAATTTGAATTTGTGAAGGTCATGTCGAAGATCTTCATTTGAAAGCAATTGAAAACCTTCATTTTGATTTTCTTCATTTATACTGAGTGTTTGCTCAGTAGTTTTGATGGACATGTCGGTGGACCAATCTTTCCATTCATATTGATAGATTGTTTTGGGATTGATGGAAGGAATTGTCCATCGATTTAATTGATTTTGTTGGTCATCGATTTTAGACCATTTATCCAATTGTTTATTTTTAATTGATTTTTTGATTGGAAAATTGAAAAGAGACATTTATAAATTTTTTTTTTTTAAAAAAAAAAACAGTAAAAGAGAGGGTAAAAGAGCTTTTGGTAAAACCAATAAGACTGTAATTACATATGGGAGTAGTAATGTTGGAATAGTTTTACTATAGTGAATAGTGATTCGGAATACTATTCATCAGCATAGTAAATTACTATTTACCTTATTCTTCATAAATTTTTATGGACTTCTTACAGAAATTCATTTAGATTTACTACTAGATTGCTGTTGCAAAACTGCGTCTGTCCACGATAACTTTTACAGGGAATCAACCGGTAACAACGCACTCACTGCTACAATGCCATCAAATCATCCCAACGTGACTTCCCACGCTACCACAGCATAGTAGTAAATCTAAACAGACCATTATAAGTCAGCCATAATCACCACTGAAGAAAATGATGAATAGTAGTTCATACGCCCATGATTTGCCACCCTAATCACGATTCACTACCTCTCAAGATTCCAACACTAGCCACCCGCCATATGTAATTACCACGGGCTTAGCCGGACATGGCTCTGATACCAAACACAGAGTAAGGGGAAGACGTGGTTGCGAAAGAGACGGAAGCCTTATATCATATATTAATTCTAATAAAACAAACTTACAATTAAAAACTCAAAACATATGGAATCTTACAACTATACACACACTATGCAACTACTATGCAGCTACTATGCATGCATTAAACAAATATATACAAATGGAGGAAGCTTACCGAAACCTTGAGTTGCTTCTCCGATACACACTGATACTAAAAGAAAGAACAAGAGAGAATGCTCGGTAAAATTACTCGGTGAAGATTTTCGGTGTCCTGGACAATCCCTAGGCTAACCTTTTTATAGATGAGTGCGGATTTGAAGAGGTTTGAAATCTGCTACTGATTGATGAATGCAAACTTGAGATGAATTGAAATCCGCCGCTGAGTGGGACACGTGTGCTGGGTGGATTGGTTGCAGTCGTTTCGTCCCTTGATAATTGTGTTCTGACATAAGGGTATGCGTCAGTGCTTCATAATTGGAATGATGACTTCATGGGTTGCGTCATGGATAGCTGGTGAGGCTATTATCAAGGCCATATTGGTCAACCATAATCTGATATATGGGGTCCAGTAAGATTCTTGGACGATTTGTAATTGGCAACTTTATTGACTGGATTGGCTTTTGTGGCTAAGCCTCATGGCTCATGGTTCTCTGCGATTGTCAAGATTCTGGTAAAATATTGAATCGCCAGATAGGGAGCTATCCGAATCAGATAATTCGTGAAGCTGGTCTTGTTCTTGGATAGATGCTTCAATTTCTAAATTAGCAGGCAGATGGAGATTATTCTTGCTGATCAACTGTTGGAGAAATTTTTCTGCCTCTTCTTGTTGAGGAGTCGCCATATAGTCCATAGGGAGATCAGTGATGAAAAGTCTTCGACCATCAGTAATCTTGAAGCAATAATGGTCTTTTGAAATTTCTCTAGCTTTTTGAGAAAAATATACTAGGGAGTTAATCCAATAGGATTTGGACGAAATTGTGTTGGCATTAGAATAAGCAAAAGGATCAGTTTTGTTGACATATGAGAATTCATACATCCTAGTTTTTCGAAGAACCCAGATTTGATACGGTTGGAAGAATTGTTCCCGAGATCGCCAGCCAATAGTGCTAGTGATCCAAAAAGTGAGATAAATGCCTTTGAGCAAACATTTGGAGGCATGGAGGACCATGAATTTAATCATGCGAGGAAAATTTGGAATATTGGACAGTGGGAAAATGATTTGGTTGATCAGACCCCAATCAAGACCTTGTGAAAGATTATTAGGATATTCTGAAGAAAGCAAAGAGATTTTAGGGAGATAATAACCCTGAAGATGAGTGAGAAATGGATGTTTTTGTACTAAAATCTGTTTGATTTCCGTAGCAGAGTTTTCAATTTGAGAGACAATATTATGAAAAATATCAATTGGGAGTACATGTTTGGCCTTTTCAAACATGCAGATTCTTTTAAGGCGATAAAGAATTGGATCATTTTGTTTCACCAATTCAATGATATTAAGAAAATAGGAAATTTTCTCAATAGAAAAGGTTTCTTCTTCCCAATTGAAGTTCTTGAGCAATGAGGTTAGGCCTTCATAAAGTTGTTGAGTGTGGGCTTCTTGAGCCTGAATTTTGGATGCCAGAATGCTCAAATGTTGTCTGACTTTTCTTTTATTATTGACAATATGATTTTTCCATACTCCATTCATTTCTTGGTACATGGATGGATCAACGCGTGGGTTGATAAAATTAGGTATATGACTGTTGTTGAAAATTTTGGATTTGGAGTATTCTTTGACTTCCATAATGGGAGATTGGGCTAGGAGGTGCATGGTATGATAGGTTTGAAAAGCAGATTTGCCTTCTCTGATGGAATTATACATTTGGTATAATGGGCTAGGAAAATTATAAATTTGGCTATGGAAAGATTGCCATGAAGTGTAAAGTCCTGGTTGGTATCCTTTGAGGACAACATAAACTTTTATTTGTGGTGAAGAATTGTCTTCTGTTGAATTGGCTGCATTGGCAAAAGAGTTTCCTGCAAGGCTAGTCATTCTCTGCACAAAAAGTAGTGGTGAGCTGGTGATTTCCTATTGTAGGATCACCGCATAAATATAAGACCACTGGATTGGTGGTATGCAAATGCTCATGCAAATGGGAATAAACTATTCGATTATCGTGATTGTAGTGATGATCCCCCCAGAATTGGTGATTATCGGAAAGGGAGACATAACAAAGGTGAGGAAAGCAATCCTCAGAAGGAGAGGAGAGAGAATGAAATCGAAGGGGATGACCCTGAAATTGGACAGAAATGCCATGAGAATCAACCCGGGTAAAAGAAAAGATGGAGGAAATAAAAGGAATCTCTAAGATAAGGGTTTGAGTGATATTTGGGAGAATCACAAAAGAAGTGGGAATAGAAATATTATGATGCTGGACGGCAGCATGGTCAAGTTTGTGGTGAATAGGTATGGGATATCCACTAGCATTGGTGAGACTTTGACGAGTGGAGGTCAAATAGAAGGAAGGGACTAACCCCTCTTGAAGACAATTCATGTTAGCACTACTGCCAATAAGGGCGATGATGTCATAATTTATATAATTAGAATTAATAAATAAATTGACTTTGATGTACCATTTTGGGGAAGATACCTGTTGGAGAGTGTTTCGGTGAGTATGTGAGGTGGAACAAGAAGAGGCTTCTTTGTTTTCCAAATGATTGAGGCGATTATTCATGGTGGAAATTTCTTTAGCAAAATGTTGCTTTAGAGTAATTAATTCATTATTGAGAGATTCTATTTGTCGTTGGAAATTAGCAACTATAGAAGAATTATGGGTAGCATTGGTCATCGGATTAGAAGAACTATGGGATTCTAGTCGATGAAAGAGTTCTCTAATAGAGTAAGGATTTTCTACTATTAGAGATTTTTTAGTTTCTTTTTGAGCTGTAGATATACAGGCTTCAATTAATTTGGATTTCATTATTGGGTTTTCAGTTTTGTCCACTAAGTCCAATAACGATTGTTGGGATTCAGTAAGAACATTAATAATGAGATTGTTCATGGCAGCAAATGCTTGCCAAGAATTATTTGAAGTATGAATATAATTACATTTGCAATTTGCAGGGTTGTCATCTGCAGAGGGGGAAGATGACGAAGTGGAATGAATTTCATTATCAGAATCAGAAAATTCTGAATAATCAGGACTAGAATCTAAACAAAATTTTGAAAAGGTTAATTTCAAACCTTCATCATGAATTTGATTTATTCTTTGTTCAGTTGTGCATTTATTGGCATAATGACCAAATCGATGACACTTGTAACATTTAATTTCTTTTTGGGGTCGATTTGTTGGTCTTCTTCTGTTCTCACGATATTTACGAGAAAAAGAAGGATCTCTGGTTTCTCGATGTTGTCGAGTAGAATTTCTATTTTCGCGATATTGTCGAGAAGAAGGATTGTTGGTTTGTTTGAAAATACGATGGCGTCGTTCAGAGGGACGATGATAATTAGAGATTTCTCTATTATCTCGTCTTTTTGAAGGATAATTGATTTTTGTCTCATAAGCAAATTGGTCACAAAATTCTCCCAATTCCTTACGACCAGTAAGTTGTTGTTGTTTTAATTGTTGATGTAATTTTAAGTCATTACACAATGTTAATCCTTCACGCACAATGATACTTTGGAGTTGTCCATAAGTATATTGATTGTAAGTGATACTTTGATCATCAGGATTATGGAGTTTATTGCGGACCTTTTCAGCAAATAAGCTGGGAAGTCCATCGATGAATTTGGCTTTCCAATATTCAGTATTGGCATCACTTCATTGCATAACTTTTGTCATAAAAACATCTTTATACCATCTGAAATGGGTTAAAGATGGGCAACGGAGATTTTGAAGTAGTTCTCTACTTCTTTCATATTGAAGATTCCAAGAACCAACAAAATGAAAAATGATGGTTTGGGTCAATGTATAAACTGCAACTTCCCTAGTTTCCATTAGGCCAGTAATTTCATTTTTAACTGGTTTAGTTGAAGTTAGGATTTCATCACGTTGAGCGGCTGTGAGAACATTATCCCACCAACCTTTCAACATACCAGAAAATCCAGTAGTAATACATCGAGCAATTGTTTGATCAGAGTTTTGATGTTGTTTTAAGATAGCAGTACATAAAAATTTTATGTAAAACAACAAAAATCCCATATTCGGATTTACCATCAATGTTCCATTCATAAATGGATCGATAATCATAAGAATTTTGAATATCGATATGATCTTCTTCATAAAGAAGATCCTGAGGTGTAGGTCTATGGTAGTAATATCGAGTATTACCACCATCCCAATTATATTGGAGTTTATTAAGCTCCATACTGTTTTGTAAGGATTCGAAATTATTTTGAATTTCTTGTATTTCTGCTAAATTGGCATTTTCTCTATTAGTCAATACATTGATTTGAAAATTATTTTTCTTCTCAGGATTAAGTGATAAAGCGTGTAATCTAGAAGTTAATTTATCAATAAATTCCTCTTGTTTTATCATATAAGATTTTGATGACAGATTTAATCCAGAAATTTCTAGGGGAGGTTTTATGTTTGGTTGTTCTACCTTTAAGGTTGATGTTTTGTTTATTGGTGAGGAAGAAAGAATATGCTCAATCCTGTTCAATTGCATACTAATTGTTTGTAAATTCAAATTAGTAAAATTATTTTGTTTATACAGATGTGATAAATCAACTTTTGTTGAGTGAGGGATAGTTCAACAGGTTTTATGAAAGTAGTGGCTTCCAAAGTAGCTGTTGAATTAGGTTGAGTAAGTTTGAGGGCTTCAACAGGAGGATGAACCGATTGAACGATTGAACCATCTAGTTTCTGCCATTCTTTTTGAAAATCCTCAAGGAGAAATATTCTCCTTTCATCCTGAGTCATTTCAAGATATTTTGTTGCTTTAAATCAAGTAACAAATGGAATAATTTGATAAAAGGTTTCAATATATTTGTAAAATTGTTCTTTAAATTCTTGCAATTTTGTTGCAGAAAATTTTTTTAAATACCATTCACGGAATGGTGCATATTTGTCTTGCTGAAATTCAGCATTAATTTCTTATCTATTGATAACAAAGTTTTCTGGCTTTGTATGATCCATAAAACTTTATTAATGGATTGAGAAGTTCATCTCACTAGCAGTAGGGGACTCCCTCTGCTGTTGGGTATATATCCCATGAGGAATCTGTTGTTCAGAAACTTAGATTCCTTCAAGATTGGGTTGATTAAATTCAGAAGGAACAAATGAGTTAGCTTCTGAATAAGATGATCGAGCAGTCGAGGGTATAGAAACTCTATAAGGACCTCGAGACCTCGAATCAGAATAAGAACTCCTATAAGAAGTTCTGTGGGATGTAGATTTATCAAATTTTAAGATTACATCTCCCTGGGTATTTTGAACAATTTGTTCAATTTCTTGATTTAAAATTGGTTTAGGAGAGACAGCTTGAGGTATATGCCAAGCATCAGGAAAAGTAATATTTTTCCATTCACATAATTTTTGTGTAGCAATATTAGTGGTTGCACTATTAGTCTCAATTAAGACTGTTCTTCCTGGTTCATTTTGATAATTAATTTTAGGAACCAGAGAAGTCATCACCTTATAATGAAGGCGATAGATTAGAGCAATGGTCTCTGATCCAGGCATAAAGTTGTATCCCTCAGTTTGGAGATTAAGGGTACAAGCATGTAAAATATTTTGATCTGTTAAAGATAAAGTTAAATTTGGGAAAACATTGTAGTATACTGGACCAAGGCATAAGCTGGTCTCAATAGCAGCCATCAGAGAGGATTGCCAATCAAGGCATCTAGCATATCTGAGAGTGCTAAGTATACTAATATTTTCCAGACCCAATAAGGTCAAAGGTTTAAAGGCAACCTGAATACATCCGAGATGTAGGAAGTTGAATTTGTGAAGGTCATGTAGAAGATCTTCATTTGAAAGCAATTGAAAACCTTCATTTTGACTTTCTTCATTTATACTAAGTGTTTGCTCAGTAGTTTTGATGGACATGTCGGTGGACCAATCTTTTCATTCATATTGATAGATTGTTTTGGGATTGATGGAAGGAATTGTCCATCGATTTTGTTGGTCATCGATTTTAAACCATTTATCCAAATGTTTATTTTTAATTAATTTTTTGATTGGAAAATTGAAAAGAGACATTTACAATTTTTTTTTTTTTTTTTTTTTTTTTAAAAACAGTAAAAGAGAGGGTAAAAGAGCTTTTGGTAAAACCAATAAGACTGTAATTACATATGGGAATAGTCATGCTGGAATAGTTTTACTATAGTGAATAGCGATTCAGAATACTATTCATCAGCATAGAAAAATACTATTTACCTTCTTCATAAATTTTTATGGACTTCTCACAGAAATTCATTTAGATTTACTACTAGATTGTTGTTGCAAAACTGCGTCAGTCCACGATAACTTTTACGGGGAATCAACTGGCAACAACGCACTCACTGCTACAATGCCATCAAGTCATCCCAACATAGTAGTAAATCTAAACAGACCATTATAAGTCATCCATAATCACGGCTGAAGAAGACGATGAACAGTAGTTCATGCCCATGATTAGCCACCCTAATCACGATTCACTACCTCTCAAGATTCCAACACTAGCGATCCGCCATATGTAATTACCACAGAGGCTACCTGGGAGCGCGAAGCCGAAATTCGCGAGCAATACCCACACTTGTTTAACTGATATGCGAGGTAAATTTAGAAGTTTGGATTTAATTCATTATAGTACTGCATACTTGTTAAATCAATTAGGCACATTTTAGATTGAATACCTTGCATATAATCCTGACATAACGTTAGAAGATAACCTATGGTTTCTCAAACTGAGCTCACATATCATTCCTGTATTTGTGGAAAACAGCTTTGCTGTCCAATCCGATCAATCAAATTGTGATTTGATCGATCAAATGCAAATTCGATCAATCAAAGTGAGGATTTGATCGATCAACTACTAATCCGATCAATCAAATGGAAATACTGATCGATCTAATAAATTGAGCTTTATACTATCATTTAAACTTGTCCGATCAATCAAATAGACAAATTGATCAATCAACCTTGAAATCCGATTGATCAAATTTATGAATTGATCGTTCAAACATGTCGGGCTAGGTTTTTTTTTATTTTTGAAATTCGATTGATCAATTTGAGCATTGATCGATCAAATTTGTCGATTTAAGTTGCGTTGGGTTTTAAAATTACCCATTTAAACGATCAAGGAAACCCAATCGAGCGAGAGCACTTTTCATCCTTGCATTCGAAATCCATTTCCGGCTACTCCCGGCTGCCGGAGCTTCACGTCTTTGTTCCCTTGGATCACATCTTGCTCCCGTCTCATGGCAAACCCTAAATTTATCCATTTCTTTTGGGGTTTTGATTATTTTTGTCATTTTTAAACCATGGGACCGCTAATGAAGAACGCTTCACACAAGATCCATACCTCACGGGTTCGTGTGCCCGTGCCACACATTGAACTAGTCGCACAAGCCATTGTGCAACCCGTGGCACCACCATAGCCACCTGTGCCGCCTGTTAAACCACCCCAACAACCAATCATCGACCGGGAACTACCAAAAGAGTGGTGGGCCACTAAAACCTTTTTGCCCGAGTATGAGTTTACTCCCACACTATTTGGGGATCAACCTTAGATGACATGGCAATCGATTACATATCAAAATTGGGGCTAAAACCCTTACATGAGCCTTTCCACGATCACTATTGCTTACGCATTTTTCGCCTATTCTACCAACACCTACGGAGGGGCGGTAATCGTCACCAAATAATCCCACCAAATAATCACTAAGATTGACGGGTTAGAGTACAAATTTAACCAATTTCACGTCTCTGCCACCTTACAATGCCCGTCCGAGTATGTTGAAACTTGTAGGTTGGCGGCACCCTATACCAAGGATGTGCCATTTGAGGATGTCGTCGCTAAGATGACGCACGGTCTACAAGGATCGGGTCAATCCATTAAACAAGCCCAACTCCCGGATCATTTATGGATGCTTGATACCTTTATCAAGTGTACCATTTACCCATTTTTGCATAAATCAGAGCGTATTGGTATTGTGCAACAAGCCTTGGTTTCAACATTCGAGAATCGTTGGTTTTCCCTTGCCAAGATCGCCATTGATGGCATGCTAGATTCCATGGATCGAATGTCCGAGAAGAAGGCAAAGGCGAAGAAAGAAATGTCATACGCTCGATTCATTGCAAGTATGGTCGAGCAGTATAACGCCGTACAGGAGGCGTATAGCATGGCACCTGGAGAGCCGAGAAGGAATAATAACATAAAGGCTTTTTAGCTTAAGGATTGGACCAAAAGTATAACCTTTTGGTGAAAAAGTTGCCTGACGAGGGGGATGTTCCACCAGTCCAAGCTGGAGCCGAGCCTATTGCGCAAGCTCCAGATGTGGGGGCGGCACAGCCTGATCTTCCACCTCAGCCGGATGTACCTGCATGGCCGGCACCTCGAGATGGTTGCATGCCGGATGTACCTGATTCCTCTGATTAATTGGTTACATGCCGTATGTATGATCTATGTGTGTGATTGTTTGAGTCACTGTGGGGTTTTCTTCCGAGCACGTGACACTTGGGACGGATGCATCCATGTATGGATGCAATCCCTTATGGCATTATGGGATGTCACACGCAGTATATCCAGGTTACTACGGATTCCGACCCTTCCTAAGCGTGCTTAGCGAAGTCTATTGCACTGTGACCCACTCTTACAGTTAGGACTGTTTGTTTCTGCTTCGTTCTGAGAGTTAGGATTAGGGAACACCGTAGGCCTATCTGAATATGTTTGACATTTTTGAGGATGAAAATTCCTAAGGGAGAGAGAATATAACGACCTTAAAATCTGAAACACACTTAACTGTTTTGGTATACGTGTCTGGCATGAAAATTGAGATGAATTAAATATTTAATAATAATAATATTAATAGCAATATTATTAATCTGTAAGCACATGAAACCATAGGTCACTTATGACACAAATCTAAGATGCGATTAGATCCTTTGTAGAATATTATATATGTGAGTGTAGTGTGTGCGCTCAATACTGGAACAAAAGATTTAAAAATAGAAATATTTTGAATATTTCCATGAGATAGCTTATAAGGGAAGGAAGGGAGTTAGAATCCTTTTCTCTACTCCTTACTTCTTGAGAATCTGTAGCTAGGAGATTGTGTGGTGTGATTCCGTTTTGGTTCGCTTACCTTTCAGAGAACTCTCTTATGAAAACAAAGATAGAATGGCCTTTGGATCCCATGGGTAGATCAATCTAAGGGTGCGAAGAAATGTGTTTATATGTTGGGTGTGACCTAGAGAGGTAGACACCTTTGTGTATTAGCATGGAGTCGCACCTCTAACTCCATAAATTTTCTAATGGCAACAAGCTCCCTGATTCGGATCCGAAACCCACGTTGGATAACAATCGCCATGAACCAAGGAGGCGAGGCTAAAAGAGGTAATTTACTATGCATTTATAGGGTTTTTAATGTCATAAATACATGGGTATTTGTGCTTGTGTGATTGGTAGAGAATCATAAAGAGTGAGGGTTGAAATGTGTTAAAAATCAATGAATGGCATTTATGACAGAAATTCTCTTTTCCGATTGATCAATTTGAGTATTTGATCGATTAAATTATAATTCGATCGATCAAATTTGATATTTAATCGATCGAATTGTATAAACCCCCTATAGAACAGGAGGGTGATTTTTGAAGAAGTTAATGCCTGATAATTCTGATCGATCAAATTAAGGATTTGATTGATCAAATTTGAAACTGATCGATCAAAGGTAAACTGATCAATCAATTGGATAATTGATCGATCAAATTGGAGATTTGATCGATCGAATTTTATAAATACCTTATATAACAGAAGGTCTATTTTTCTGAAAATTTGACTTTGAAAATCCGATCAATCAAACATAAGGATTGATCGATCAAATTGAGGATCCGATCGATCAAATAGGGAAGCTGATCGATCAAGAATCCTCTATTCTTTATATGTAAATTTTGGGTTCTGATCGATCAAATATGAGAACTGATCGATCAAATTGTAAATCCGATCCATCAAATAGGGAGTTGATCCATCAAATATCCTCTGTTTTGTTTGTGAAGGATTAAGGGATCCGATCGATCAAATGAGGTGATTGATTGATCAGATGTGAATCAGATCGATCAAATAGGGAGATTGATCGATCGAATTTTCTATTTTGGACTATTTTGGTTTTCTGGGAAAGACACTGTTGGGCAATATACCAATTAATATTCTGACACTTCTGACACTTAGTACATTATACATATGGTCTAGGTCAAGACCAAGACACTTTAAAAAGCTTTGGATTTGCTTAGAAAGATCTATTTTGAGGTAGGAAAAATTCAACTTAACTTGTATCTGATTATGACTTCATGATTTTCTAGCATCTGTATCTGATTTCTTCTGTTTTAAAAGCATGCCTTGCATATGATAAAAGCTCTGTTATCTGTTCTCTGCTATCTGATTCCGTTATCTATTCTCTGTTATCTGATTCTACGATCTGCTCTTTGCTATTTGATTCCTGAGGTTCTGTATATGTATTTGATCTAATATTCATGTAACGAATCCCCCTGACGTGGTAGGATACCCACGATCGGCACGGCGGAATATCCGTGTATCTGATTTGTAAATCACATGGCACAAGTTGCTCTCCTTTGAAGAGACTTGATATAATTATTTAAAATTATTCATTGAACGACGATGGTCGGGGTTAACCATTGGCAAGCATTCTGGCTACCACGTGCTATATTCACGGGAGTTATTTAAGTATAGAATTTAAGTCACTAAATACTGTATGCATAGCATCTAAAAACTCTAAGAATAAAGTTTATTTCTGTTATTCTGCATCTGTTCTATTCTTTAAAGTTCTGCATCTGTCATTTGATCATTCTGTTTGCATTATTTGACTTGATCATTTGTTTTGAGTTATGTTCTGCAAACCATGTTTTATATTTTAGATGCAATTTACTTGAGTTTATTCTATTGAGCTTAGATGGTTAACTCACCCTGATTTTATATAATAGGTTTTGAGGCTAGGGTTCATGGTACTAAGAGTGACCCAGACTATCAGCCTGAGGCCGAGGCTGAGGATGAGGAGGACACTGACACTCCTGCTGATGAGTTCAATCAGTAGTTTGAGTATTAGTCTTGCATTTTTGGGATCTGTACATGTATTTTGGATTATCTGTGTGCCTAGTGGCCACTGTTCTATATTATTTATTACTGTAGATGTTTACTTATAGTTTTATACATTCTATAGGAACCACTATTGGGAACCATTATTTTGGGTGATGGATGTCCATTACCAGTGGTTCTTCTTAGTTCGTTTTTGAGGATGTATATTCTTTTGATTATACTTATATATATCGTCTTATTCCTTTCTTTTATTTAGAGCCTTATATAATTACTCGATTTGCCACTCTAGTTTGTGTCTGCTCTGATTTCTGCTAGATGAGCAGAGACTCTTTGGTTTGTTCTGGGTATCATCAAGGGTTATGATCCTAATGGCACGAGTTGCTGGGTGCAAAAATCTGGCCTGTCACAATGCTGCCGTAGAAGAAGCATTTGTTGTCCATAAATTCTCGACAACAACATTTGTACAACGTTTCATATTCAACCCAACCGACGCATTGTTCATTGCCAACCAACTCTCTTTAAAAATCATTATGGTAAGTAGGTTCGAAGGGTCGGTTAAATTAATTCCACCGTTTCATATCCCACCATATATGTGCTATAAAATCTTGGCTAATTCCTCTTTAGTGCATTCACAACTTTTCGACCCTACCTCTCCATCCGTAACCATAACCATGGCAAACGACAAACCCAATAACCTACCAATCAAGTTTTCTCCAATTTGGGAGGACCCACGGCCACCAAAAGAAATAGTTCCTCTACAGTTCCTGTGGGACGAGTACGAGGAAGTACAATGGATCCTGGCCAAGGAGAAGAAAAAGAACAAAAGAAAAAAGAAGAAAAATAAAAAGACGGAAGCAACCGCCTCTTCCACCATACCCTCCATCTCCCCTCATACACCTCATCCTCCACCACCCTCCCCTCCTTGATCCCTACTATTCCCCTTCCTAGCTTACATTCTCTTCCAAGAGCGATAAGCTAGGGACATCCCGGAGCTGGGAGGGTGGATAATCTTTTTGGCGCGAAAATTTTGAAGACCCCCGAAGGCTGATCTTTATCGAATTAAACTTTATTCCTCGGACGGTCGCTGTCGATGTCGAGCCAGTCCTTGTCTAGATTTTTCCTAGGTTTCATCTTTTTTGTAATTAATTTCTTTTCCATGCAATCTCTGTAAATATTTCATCTTATTAATAGAAACTTCTTTTGTTAATTTTATTTTTGATTGATTCTAATTAGTTTTCTTTTGTGGTACCATTTCTATATTGATCATGTCAGATATAATTTCTCTCATGTTTGGGGGAGATTTTTTTAATGTATTTGTGGATTTAATGCCTGGTACACGCAACACCTTCAGTAATTTTTTTGGGTATCCCCTATTTCTGTGAACAATGAGGACATTGTCCTAGTTAAGTTTGGGGGTACACACTCTCTGTGTATAAAAAAAAAAAAATTAATGTACTTTCTTTATTTACGCTTTCTTTGTAGACTTCATTTTGTCTTTAGTTTAGTGTTAAATTTTTAGGTTAATTTTGTTTTAAAATTTTGTTTTTCCTGCTAACCATCTCATGCAAGTGATGTTTAGAAAAATATGATTCCAGATACTCCACCATCATCTTAGTAGAAGTTCAAACTTCATTGATTGAAAATAGTTAATATTCATGTTTAGTTCCTTCTGTAAACTGTATCAGGATTGAATGCTTGAAATTATACTTTGATTTAAACTGCAATATTTAGGAAATAGTTTCAAAATCGTATACCTAGTGAGCAGTTGAACGTATTTCCTTTCTTTGAGAGAGAGACTGTTGCCTATCTGAATTCAAATTTTCTTAAACTTCTTGATTGTGCTTTAATGAAATCTCATTAGTGTTATTTATTTGAATCAAATATTCTACTATTATGTCAAATGTTTTTCTAGAATTGTTTAGTATATGCATCGAAACAATATGACATTCTTACTAGTAAATCTTGAAAATGATTTAAGACCTTTTGATTCGTTTGAGCCAATGCCTTATTGAATTTCTTTGTACCAAAATCTTATAAACTCTTAACCATATGTACTATCCAAAGCTTTCGGTCTTTTTACCCTTGTAATTTTGAGAATTTAGAAAAAAGGGAGAAAAAGGGGAGTGGAAGGAGTATACTAGAATACATAAAGGGAATGCAAAAAGGGTACATTTGAAAAAGAAATAAAATTCTAAAAAATATGGGAGAAATAAAATGAAAAAGAGAAGCAAAAAGCTTCCAAATTGAAAAAGATCTTCAAGAGATCCATGAAAAGAAAGAAATGAAGTAAAAGGGATTTACAAAAAAAAGAAAACAAAAATGTATATGGGAAGAAGTTATCCAACTTTTTGGATGCTTACTAAAGTAAAAAAAGAAAAAAAAAAGATGAAGAAGAATAGGTGAGAGATAAGCTGAGTTCTCAGAACCATTGAATCCTTTTACCTTTCTTTGGAACCTTTTACCCAAAGCCCCATTACGAGCCGAATAAAGTCCTTTCTGAATTTTGATTTACAAAAGCATGAGCCTAGTAGAGATACGTATAATAGATACTATGGAAAATCCGGATGCATAAGAAATAGAAATGATTATCTATTCCATGAGATTTATCTGTTTGTCAATTGTCCTTGAAATTATTCCTGATATATCATTGAGAGAACCCAATAATTTTGATATCTTTTTTAGAGTATACCAACAGTGAGAATTTGGATGAAAATGCTTTCTAAATTTGCAGTTCAGAAATATTTTTGATGAATAGATTCTTTCACTGGTACGCACACACTCCACCCTTTATATGAATTGAAATTATTAAGTTTCTGATCAAGGATAACTACTAGGATGGGAAGTTATGGTTGACGAAATCTTATTTTTGAAAAAATTATAACAACCATGTGATGTTTGACTGATTAGTGTACTAATAGTAGGATAGAATTTTAAAAGTTTGTTTTATTTTTGAAAAAATTTGAAAAATATAAAAATATTTTGAAGTTTGTAGGTAACTTCACTGAAAACCTTCAGGAAACACAACTCCTCCACTAGGGATCACCTAAGAGTTTAAAGGGTTGTTGCAGCTACTAAATGCAATCGTGCTCCTTACAAAAGTGGCATTTAAATTTTTAGATTAGTTTATCTTTCCTTGTTTGCTAGGGACTAGCAAAATGAAAGTTTGGGGGTGTGATCAGTCACATAATTTACCATTATATCACCCTTAATTTAGTTATGCTAGACTCCAGTTTGCTACTAATGATATACTGATGTACATATATTTAGAACAGTATGCAGAATAGAGCTAAAATGTTAATCTTTGCGAAAATGAATTCAAAAATCAATAAGAAAGAAGATACGATCCCAATCATGTTTTATGCCAGTCTATAAGCCAAAAGAGAGCTTATGATCCAATTGTAATCTCGAGCGAATAAACCGAGGAAGAAAAGATGGAATTGTATTCACAATTCTACAGAAGGAGTTCAAAGACTGGAAGGGACGTACTGAAGATACAATCGTTCGAAGAGCAAGAATTGTATTGAAAAAAGAGTAAAAATCGTATTAAAAGAAGAGATGAAAACGTACTTACGATTGTGTATATTAAAGTTCAAACCACTGCTGAAGATAATGTGAAGATTACACTACCATGCACAGAACTGAAAGAAATCTTAAAATAGAAGTCTTGCACTCTATGAATCTAAGAAGATTGGCAAAAGAAGAATTCTAAAGATCTCTGTTGCTGTAAAATAGGAAAGAGTCTTGCACGTATCTACTATCTAAAGCAAGGAAGATTAGGATTAGAAGTTTTGTTAACTTAGGAAACTTTTATTTTAGTAGTTTACTTTATTTAGAATTCTGTACTTTGTAATCAACCCCTTTTGAGCTGTAAATAAGAGGGCTCGGCATAGAAGAAATACTTATCGAAGGAATTCTTAGCATCAATTGACAATTGAGGTTGGGTTTCCTGAAGATCACCTTAGTTTAGTTTAGTTTAGATATCCAAGTGTGCAATCGTGGATTTTTAACGATCCCGTCATGACGATGCACTCATTTTAAATATTTAGAGTCGCCACCCGGAGCTTTTGGTGTCCCGAGAAACTCAAATCAAATTTAAAGAGCACCGAAGTGCCAAATATTGACTCTGAATTTGGTCTATGCTAAAGGCTCTTGGGTAAGGGCTTCGGTTATCGATTGGGAAGGTGTTAGGCATCCAATCAACTCACTTAATGCGCTCTCTACTTATGGCCAAAATAAAAATAATAGAAAAGAAATGAAAAAGCCTTCCTCTTGCCCAAAGGGTCTTAAAATCTTATTTGTGCCCCTCCGCTCCTATCAAAAATTCGGCGACATAACGGCACAAATGAGAGGATAGAGGAATAACCGAGAAGGTAGAGGAATAGAGGGGAGAGCCAGAGCTCTCGAGCCCTTATTGTACCACCGTGGAGCCTTGCGTTAACTTGCTTTAGTGAGCTTTTGAAGACTTGTATGGTGAGAAATGAGGATCTAACTCCTAGGGCTTGATAGGTAAGAGGTAGAGAGAGAAGGCTAGGGGGCAGCACACACCTAACCTAGAGCTTTTGGATGAAAGGGTAAAGTTTTTTGGAAGGTTTTAAGGTTCTGAATTTTGTATGAGAATGGTGCACTAGAGGAGAGAGAGAAGGGATTCCTTAATCCTTTAATTTGCAAATTTTTTTCAAGCCTTTGTAAAGGGAGGGGTGCCTCTCTATTTATAGGAAAAAGAGAGGTGAGGAGGGTGTTTTGAGGCTAACCTGGATTAGCAATTAGGTAATCTAGCCATCTATGATTTCCTAGGGTTTTGGGTGCCTTAAAATGTGTGAAGTGATGCACCAATAGTGGATGATTGGGTGGGGCTTTAAACCACTTAAGGGGTTGTACATAGATAGTAAATGGGTGCAACAAGACTAGCAAAATACACCCCAAAGGTCAGGATGGGCAATAAGTCAAACCCCAATCTCAAATTTCGAGGTAAAAACTCACAGGTACTGTTCATAAGCCTAGCGCAACTAATAGATGCACCAGGCATATGTACAGTAATATAGTGATGCACAGTGGTTTTGGGAAGTTGACTGCCCGCGAGGGGACCCACAGATGTGTGGCACAACTATTAGTTAAGCCAAGCCATTTCTAGGGAGAAATGGCTTGGCGCAAGTAATACTTGTGCCCAATCCCAAAGGGGAACTCCACATAATTACATTTTTGCCCCTATGCTTCAGAACGCGATATCTTCTAGCACACAGCTCCGATTGGGGCTTGTTGGAAAGCTGAAGACTTTTACTTTTCAATTGATCATAATAGAAGGTCACAGCTAGTCACAGTATACCACTCTTTATCCATTATTCAGGAAAGCTTGGTTTAGGACCAAAATGGTTTCTAAGGGTTGGGATGGGTTTCTAAGGGTTCAGAAAGGTTCCTAAGGGATCTAGGGTAATTATTAAGGGTTTGGAATAGATCCTAAGGTTTTAGAAAAGTTTCTAAGGGTTCCATACATGCCATCAAAAGCTGAGAGATGCTCTTCTCTCAAAATATGTCTCGATCTGGCATTGGGCCAAATTTGGGTGTCTACAGATGCCCCTCTTTGGTATCCGATCACTAATGATCGAATGCCAAAGTAAAGAGACATCTGAAGAGGCCTAAGGCATTACTGACGGGTCCACTGCATTCAGAACGAATTTCAAACATCAGACGGGTAAAATGGTGAGAAAACGAAAGCCCTGTATGTCGAGAAAGATGGTCGTTTCTCAAGGTAATCGGTCCTCAAGCGCTTAGCGACATTATTGGGCATAACCGAGATGGAACGAGTTACGAAAGCCCAATAGCTGGGAAAAATAGTCGCTTCTCAAGATGATTTGAAGGAGTTTGATATTCAAAATCCATTCTGAATACAACAACTTCATAAGCAGGGAGGGTGATCGACCCACATTCAAAGATAGGCACAGAGTAAGTACACAAGATTCCACAGTTTGTATTCAATCATATGAGGCATTGACTGCCTCATCTGAGTGGTCACGGTGCCCCTATTTGAAGTAGAATTCGAGGTCTTTGGGCAAACTCATTGATCCTTAAGTTTATTTAGCACAACTACCTGAGTAGAGCGAACAGATGTCACAATACTTTTTGGGAGTACGCGTTGCTTTTCCAATGTGTCCTGGATCATCATAACCCAAAGCATCCAACATCAAATGACACTGAACAGATTCGACCAAAATTGTAAAAACCCCAGATTTTCGGAATCCATATAAGCCATATGCCACGCACGTGTATGTGTGGTTCACAAGGAAACCTGGGTCAACATATACACACGGTGTGTATATGTGTGTAACATATTATATTTTTCCCTTCCTTTCACTATATAAGTGAAAGTGGAGAGAAGTCTCTCCCCTACGTAACATAATTTAAACCTAAATAGAGAGGAGGAAAATAGAGAGGGAGAAAGGAGAGCCTTGTAGAGAAGAAAGGCTAAGGCCTTGTTGGAGTGTAAACCGGTGGATGACCTGGAGAGAAGGTCGGACCAGAAACGTAGAGATCTCTTCGAAGTAACAGAAATTCGAACGTTAGATCGAACCGATTACGAAATCCGCCGATTTAGGTATGATATAATGCTTGATAAGTGCTTAGGTATGTTTTAATGATAACCTACAATGTATTGGGCAATGGCCGATTAATTATATTAAATATTTAAGGAAATATGATAGATTTCTTGAAGAATCACGGAGTGAAGGTTTTCGCTCCTCGCTTGAGCGATCTAAACGTCTCGCTCGAGCGAAGACAAAATATATATATACCTGAGAACAAGTACGTTCTGGGCTCGCTCGAGCGAGACCCATATTGAAGGAATAAGCTCGCTCGAGCGAGGTATCACTTTAGGCTTCAGACACCTCATTTTAACCGCTCGAGCGAGGATAAGAGGCCGCTCGAGCGAGGCGAGGCAACCGCTCGAGCGAGGTTAAGAGGTCGCTCGAGCGAGGCTAAGCAACCGCTCGAGCGAGGAACCAAAACTAAATTAAAATACTTTTATGTATACAAATATACCTCATGTGAACTATGCGCTCCAGGAGTGCTAGTGACCACTGGTGACTATTCTAAGGCATGTCCTTTCGCATGAAATGTAGGTTGATGTGAGATCAGTACGTGTCATCACTACGAAAAGGGACCACTGGGTTTTGCCTTGAGGTAGGGAACCTTATCGAAACATGTACATTGTTCAATTTCTCATATGTGTAGTACAGATCTAATTGCCAAACTAAGTATCTCATCATGTCACATAAATAGAGCGTGCGTGTGTAGCCTTCAGAAAATGAAGCCAGAGGTCCTAAGGGGACGTAAAAACTACAAGATAAATACCTATATGATACGATATATCAGTAGCATCCGAAGTGCGGATGAGAATCGATGGGAAAAGAAAGTAAGGTGATAAGGCCTAATATATTAAAAATTAGCATAATCACGGTGAATAACTATATGTAAAGCACACTTGATATTTTTGTTATTTAAGGTTTGTTTAGAATACCCCACCGATGTGGCGGGATACCCACGACTGACTCGGCAGGATATCCGTGACCGGTACGGCGGTTAATCCGTATACAGTAGCACATCCCAGGGATGTAGATTTAAGAGTAGACCCCACCACCTATGAGAAAGGGGCTTGGACAGTATTCCCAGGGAATACAAATTTAATAACAGTCTAGTTAGACGACGATGGTGGGTATTCCATCGGGGCTCGATGCTATATTGCTCGGGGACTATTTAAGTTAGAGAGTTAAGTTATTAGGCCGAATTCACAACTAAACGAGTAAGGTGAGAAAGAACAAAACCATGCAAAGTAAGTAGTTGTATTCATCATTTTCTTCAGTTATTTCGATTGTCTTTCCAAATAGTAACATCAGATAAACTGTATTTTTTTAAACTGCACAACATATATGTAAGAATTAATCTATATGTTCTTTACGTTTCTCTACTGAGCTAGGATGTAGCTCACCCCTTAAACTATACGTCGCAGGTCCAACACTAGCGGCAACACAGGCTTCGAGAGACGTTGATCCAGAAGGTTTGGATTACGTGGCCGGAGAAGAGTTAGAACCTCCTCCTGAGGAGTTCTTTTAGAAGTTCCTTACGTTTTGAGTGGTGAGTAGAGAGTACTCGTGGCTTGGCATGTCAAGTCCTTTCTTTTAAATGTAATTAAATACTATACCTTCCTTTTGGCGAACCATCGAGGGTGATAAGATTGTCATCAATGGTTCGGGACAGTTCCTCTGCTCATGAATTGGCATAAGACCGGGCTGCTAGACTTTATTGAAACATGGAGACTTAGTTAGTTTAAAGCTTTGGTATTTTAAATTGTTGGCTTTTACTTGTTACATGATGTTTCGCATAGATTTAAGGTGCATGACCTCGAGGGTCATGTTGATGGCACGGATTTCGAAGTGACGAATTTTGGGCTGTCACAGTTGGTATCAGAGCAGTTCTTCTAGAAATTATGACAATCATTCTTTTGTCAGAGCATAGGGACTTCTGCTGACGAAAGTTAATTTCATATGCAGATCGTGATGTCTTCGGGAAGGAGAGGTCGACCAAGGGGTGGTCATGATAGGAACTTACACAGTAGAGGTGAGTTCATCTCGCCAACGAACAGAGTACCGTTGGGAGAAAGAGAAATTCCCGAGAGTAGTAGTCAAGGGAACAAAGTCCAGGCCGAAAATCACGATCAAGACCGTTAGGATCAAGATTAGAGAGAACAAGATAGGATCAGGGAGAGAAATGAAGAGAGAGAGGAGCGTCAGAGGATGATGCACACTATGGAAACAATGGCGGCTGCCATGGCAGCATCCTTGTCGGCTCAAAATACTGGTAATCATCATCAGCCACCTACATCTCCGGTAGTACCAACACCCCCAGCAGCTTCAGCATTTACGGAATTCCGGAGGATGTGACCTCCTAACTTTTCAGGGCAAGCAGACACTATGGCTGCTGAAAATTGGCTAAGTGAGATGGAAAAGCTTTTCAACGTACTCACTTGCACGGAAGATGAGAGCATCTGTTGGGCAGTGTACATGTTAGATGGGGAGGCTGGACCTTGGTGGAAGTCTGTGTCGCGAACTAGGGCTCAGGAGACCCCAAATGTACCATGGACGTGGAATGAATTCGTGGAAGAATTCAATAATGATTTCCCAGTGGTGAGAAATCGATGGAAGTACAGTTTTACAACTCCAACAGAGAAATATGATGAGAATGCGGAGTGGAGTTCATGAGACTTGCTCGTTTCGCTTCTGACTACGTGGTTACAGAAGCAATGAAAACAAAGAGGTTTCAACAGGGTTTGAGGCCAGATATTCGAGGAGGAGTTGCTCCATTTCAGATAAGAACCTACGGAGAGGTTATGAGTAAAGCACTAGTGGTGGAAGAAGAGAACAACAACCACTACCGTCAAAGGGAACAACAGGGAAGAACAAATGTGGATCAGAACAGAACTGGGAACTACGAGCCAATAAACAAAAAGCCGAGGTTCGTAGTACAAAATCAGAGACAACCGTCTCAAGCAGGATATGGGAGACTGACACAACATAGCACATATCAAAGGTTTCCATTTCTGGCATCAGGGAGACTGATGAGATATGAGAGTCCTGCCATTTCTACTGGAGCTACGGTGACACAAGGTTTTTCCCGAGCTGCATCTTCAACACCAAGGGATACTTGTGCCAAGTGTGGCAAGTCCCACAAAATGGCTGATTGCAGACAAGGGATGCGAGGTTGTTTTAAATGTGGCAAGATGGGCCACGTGATTAAGGACTGTCCTGAGGCAAACAAGGAGAAGACAGCTTCAGCTTCGATGTCACGACCAATTCAAGCAAGGAAAACGGTCGTGCAAGGGAGAGCCTATGCAGTCACTGCTCAGGAAGCAGGGAACGTGCATGACATCATCCAAGGTGAGACTCTTTTAAAATTAAGAAATTCCATTTCATTAAAATTTTAGATAGAGAAGGTGCATTCACTAGAAATAGTGTAGTTTCTTTTGCTAAACACTAAATTTATATGTGAACTAGGGGTGTGAATGGATGTGTAATTTATTGTATGTATGTATGTATACTATAGGTACTTTAACCGTGTATGAGAAAGGATGCTTCATTGGATATGACGCTAGAGTGTTGATAGACCCAGGGTCTACCCACTCATTCGTCACTCCACATTTTGCTAAGAGGATGAAGATTGTTCCAGAGGTGTTGGACTTCATCCTGTCTGTGTCTATTCCGATTGGAGAATTAATGGACACGGAGTTAGCTTGCAAATCCATCATTGTAGTAGTTTGAGACCTAGAAGTGCATGAATTGGAAGCAAAATTGATACTGCTAGACATGCAGGGGTTTGATGTGATCCTTGGCATGGACTGGTTGGCGCAGTACAGTGCAACAGTCGACTGCAAGAACAAGGTCGTCATTTTCAGACCCAACACAAGAAGATCATTTCGGTTTCAAGGAGTGAGGTCGTCATCTATGCCATTGATCTCAGCAGTAAGGGCCGAGAAAATGATCAGAAAAGGGTGCGGTGATTACTTGGCATTCTTGAAGACGGATAAGGAAGAGAAGAATGTCATTTCAGAAATCGCAGTGGTACGAGAGTTTAAGGATGTGTTCCCAGACGAATTGCCAGGGTTACCTCCAGAGAGGGAAGTGGAATTCGCTATCGACTTAGTGCCAGGAACGGAGCCTGTCTCAAAGGCACCATATCAAATGGCTCCTACTGAGTTGAAGGAATTGAAGGAACAGTTACAAGAACTCATGAATAAAGGGTTTGTGAGACCGAGTGTCTCCTTGGGGAGCACCTGTCTTATTTGTAAAGAAGAAAGATGGGTCAATGCGTTTATGCATTGACTATCGACAGTTAAACAAACTAACTGTGAAGAACCGATACCCGTTTCCGAGAATTGATGATTTGTTCGATCAACTGCAAGGAGCAAGGTATTTCTCTAAGATCGACCTCAGGTTGGGATACCATCAGTTGAGAGTTAAGGCCGAAGATATTCAGAAAACTGCATTCAGAACACGGTATGGACACTACGAATATTTAGTGATGCCGTTTGGGTTGACAAATGCACCGGCGTCGTTTATGGACTTAATGAACCGGGTGTTTAAACCACATCTGGATTCTTGCGTCGTAGTGTTTGTCGACGACATTCTGATATATTCCAAGTCAGAAGAGGAGCATGAGAAGCATCTAAGACTCGCTCTACAAACTTTGCGTGAACACCAACTTTACGCCAAACTTAGCAAATACGAATTTTGGTTAGAAGAGGTTAGATTTTTGGGACATGTCGTCTCCAAGCATGGTGTCACAGTGGACCCGTCCAAAATCGAAGCAGTAGTGAATTGGGGAAACCTAAGACAAAGGACCGATATCCGTAGTTTCCTTGGACTGGCAGGTTACTATCGACGTTTTGTTGAGGGGTTTTCAAAAATATCGGGACCTCTCACAAGACTTACAAGGAAGGATGCGAGATTCGAATGGAGTGAGGCGTGCAAAAAGAGTTTTCAAGAACTCAAAACGAGACTCACTTCAGCTCTAGTATTAGCAATTCCTTCAGGCAGTGGGGGATTCGCAGTGTACAGTGATGCTTCGTACAATGGTTTGGGTTGCGTGCTCAACCAACACAAGAAGGTGATAGCTTACGGGTCAAGACAGTTGAAAGAACATGAGAAGAACTATCCGACACATGACCTAGAGCTAGCAGCAGCCATATTTGTGTTGAAGATTTGGCGACACTATCTATACGGTGAGACCTTCGAGATTTTCACCGATTATAAAAGCCTCAGATACTTGTTCACACAGAAGGAACTAAATATGAGACAACGCAGATGGATGGAGTTTCTTAAGGACTATGACTGTTCCATACAGTATCATCCAGGTAAGGCTAACGTAGTAGCCGATGCCCTAAGTCGGAAGGGTCCAGCTCTGTTGGCCAGTTTGGTTTTGGGTATGCATAGATGGAAGTTGTTTGAAGATCTTTCGATGTATGATGCAAATTTTGAGCCACACGCTACAGGGGCCTTTTTGGCTAACATATCAGTGAGACCAGTAATATTCGAGCATATCCATGAGCTACAGATGAGGGACCCAGCGTTAATGAAGAGTCGTCAAGATGTAACTGAGGGCATCAGATCTGATTTCTCAATCAAGGAGGATGGTTCCTTGTTGTTCAAGGGTCGACTCTGTATTCCGGACAATGTTAAGCTAAAGCGAACTATCCTTGACGAGTCGCACAAATCAAGTTACGCGATACACCCAGGCAGCACAAAAATGTACCAAGATCTGAAAAGGAATTACTGGTGGAGAGGTTTAAAATAAGATGTAGCAGAATACGTTTCACGATGTTTGACGTGTCAACAAGTGAAGATTGATCATAGACACCCTGCAGGATTGTTGCAACCTCTACCAATACCAGAATGGAAATGGGAATCAATATCTATGGATTTCATCGTTGGACTACCGCGTACGGCAAAGAGATATAATGCCATCTGGGATTTCATGGACCGACTGACCAAGTTAGCACACTTCCTACCTTACAACACGATGTATACAGCAGGAAAGCTAGCGGAACTCTATATGAAGGAAATAGTATGCCTACACGGGATCCCAAGTAGCATCGTCTCCGATCGAGATCCGTTATATACATCAAAATTCTGGAAGAAGTTTCAAGAAGGGATGGGGACACGATTAGATTTCAATTCAGCTTTCCATCCGCAATCAGACGGACAAACAGAACGGGTAAATTAAGTAATAGAAGACATGCTCAAAGCTTGTATGTTGGAAATGCAAGAATCGTGGGATCAATATTTACCGTTAATCGAATTTGCATATAATAACAGCTTTCAGACGAGCATCAGAATGGCACCATATGAAGCATTGTACGGAAGACGGTGTAAATCGCCCATCAATTGGGAGGAAACTGGTGAGAAATTTGTTTTAGGGCCCGAGTTGCTGAAAGAAAATGCCACAGTCGTCCGAATCATTAGGGAGAAACTTAAGTCGGCTCAAAGAAGACAGAAAAGCTACGCTGATATCAAGTGCATCAAATACGATTATAAGGTGGGTGAACACGTGTTTGTCAAGGTGTCACCTATGAAGGGCGTGATGAGATTTGGAAAGAGGGGGAAATTGAGTCCACGATATCTTGGACCATTCAAAGTTTTGGGCCGAGTTGGCGAAGTTGCATATCGCATTGGCTTACCTCCGGTGTTTGATCGAGTACATAACGCTTTCCACGTTTCTATGCTCAGGAAGTATGCGATTGACCCTTCCCACATTTTGGAAGGTCAACCACTAGAGATGAATGAAGACATGAGCATGATAGAAGAGCCGGCAGAGGTACTGGATAGAAAGGAACAAGTACTACGCACCAAAATCATTCCCTTAGTACTTGTTCGATGGAAGAATCATCCAACCGAAGAAGCAACATGGGAACGGGAGGCTGATGTCAAAGAACAATATCCCAAGTTGTTTGAGAGAGCCAATTAGCTATGTTTGTAAATAGTGACGTCACATGACACTTTGATTTCAAGTATAAATTTCTATATTTTTTTTCTAGCTTAAACAGTTTGTTACGGTGGACTCCTCATTCGTTTCCGATCACCATGTCCATAAGAAATGTTAGGGGGTGAATTGGATCACAATGTTTCTAAACGTAAGAACGGAGGAAGGCATGATACGAGCGTATGGATGATAGAAATATGTTGATGGGCTCGCTCGTGTGAGACTTCACACTCGCTCGCGCGAGAGCTACATAAAATAACAAACCTGACGTGTTCTGGGCTCGCTCGAGCGAAGAATAGTGATCGATCGAGCGAGGTGTATTAGTCGCTCGCGCGAGGTTTCCAAGACCGCTCGAGCGAGGCCAAATTATTATGCCAGTTACCATTCTGTGCTCGCTCGAGCGATAACTAACGACCGCTCGAGCGAGGACAGACTATATATAGTGGCCAGAATGCTAAACACCCATTTCTTCTTCACGCGAGGAGTTTGGTGCCGAGCAAGGGTCTACGGTTTTCACTTTCAAGCATTTTCCGTCCGATTCAAACCGGATTCGAAAAATCTGAACAGTCCAAACCATTTCGCTAGGTACAATCTACCTTCTGCACACTCCTTTACATTTTCTTTTTTAAACTCTATAAATCTAATGGCTTCTTCAAGCCCTAATCCCCAACCGAGGAAGCGAATGGCGACTCGATCGCCATCATCGCGAAACAAGGCACAACAACAACAACCCCCACCACCACCAGCACCCATCCCGATCCAACTAGATGATTGGTGGGGCACGAAAGAAATGAAACCCGAGTGGGAAATTCATCCCTCGTGCTTTATAGATCCGACATCCACAAAATGGACATCGGATTTCCTGACAAACCACCAACTCCGACCCTTACTTACACCATTTGGACCTCGGTACTATCCGAGATTAGTCCGATTATTTTATCAGACCCTTAAAACCAATGTAAATGAGGACACCATCCTCGTCACAATTGACGGGAAGGATCTGTCTTTTGGAGGCGGCGATGTATCCGCTGTCATGAACTGCCCTCTCACCTACACACCGAGCCCAAACACTCAACCTCCACTTGTTGGGAACGTCGGGTTCCCGACGATCATTGATGATATTACTGGCGGCACGTCTGCATCGGGTCAATCCATCACCCGATCTCAGTTACCACCACACATGTGGTTTTTAGACATCATTTTCAAGAAAAATTTACACCCTACCGGTCATGACCAAGAGCGTCGTGACACCTTTTTACGAGCCTTGCACTCTGCCTTCCACAATAGGTGGTTTAGCGCTCCAATGGTTGTCATTAAAGGCATGGTGCATGCCTATAAAAGAAATGTTAGGGGCGTTATCCCTCCACCGATCAACCGCCTCCCATACGCACGTCTTATATCCCGACTCCTCGATGCACGTAATGGGAAGGATGGATTCAAGATCAACACCAACGAGTTATCGTTTACCGATAACGTTGTACCCTACATAGCCCAAGACCTAAGTCGAAATCTAAAGGGGCTTCAAAACAGTGTAAACAAGAAAAGAGATCGTCAGGCTGCAAGGCAAGCACCACAGCCACCATCGACTGGACCAGCTACTCCCTCCACTGTGCCTCCACCAAATCTGCATACCACCGACACCAGTATGTTAGGGGAGATCCTCCAGCAGGTACGAGAGACCCGACTACATCAGCGGTTCCAAGAGGCGCTTCTCATCGACCTCATGGGCCAGGCATATCCGCAAACGTACCGACAGCGGGTTGCAACGATGAGAGATGCCATTTTTGGGAAATCTAGTTCGGGCCAGGCTGCTAGGACCACTACAGATGGTGCCACCCACGTCGGAGAGACCGTTGGTGATGGCGAGGGAGGCGATGCGGAGAGTGATGATGACTGGGACACAGGCGATGACGACAATGAGTACGAGGAGGGTGACGACTAGGTCGCTATAGATATAACTTTCTTTTTGAAATATTGAGAGGTTAAAATTTTTTTGGTATGGCGAACGGTTGATACTGCTGTGACATGATTGTCACAAATTATAATTTCGTGGGCACGCTAAATATTTGATATATATATATATATATGTGTTTTTGATTAGATGAGTCTCTGATAAAATAACTGTAGAACATGACAAAAGTTTTCATGCGTGATGTGGTATGAACATCATTTCAAATTCTAATAATAATCGTTTATCAGGTTCTAAACTCTTTCGGCTGTTTCAGGTGATTGTATTATTGTTTGGTACAAACACTTGTAATCTTTAAATAGGTCATTTCGGGTCACTAGACCATACGACTAACTAACAAATGGGTAATGATTTAATCAAGAACACAGCCGTAGAATATGTAGTAACATTACTTTAGGACATGATCGATTTTCGAGGACGAAAATCTTATAAGGTGGGGTGAATGTAACAACCCCAGATTTTCGGAATCCGTACAAGCCATATGCCACGCACGTGTATGTGTGGTTCACAAGGAAACCTGGGTCAACATATACACACGGTGTGTATATGTGTGTAACATATTATATTTTTCCCTTCCTTTCACTATATAAGTGAAAGTGGAGAGAAGTCTCTCCCCTACGTAACATAATTTAAACCTAAATAGAGAGGAGGAAAATAGAGAGAGAGAAAGGAGAGTCTTGTAGAGAAGAAAGGCTAAGGCCGTGTTGGAGTGTAAACCGGTGGAAGACCTGGAGAGAAGGTCGGACCAGAAACGTAGAGATCTCTTCGAAGTAATAGAAATTCGAACGTTAGATCGAACCGATTATGAAATCCGCCGATTTAGGTATGATATAATTCTTGATAAGTGCTTAGGTATGTTTTAATGATAACCTACAATGTATTGGGCAATGGCCGATTAATTATATTAAATATTTAAAGAAATAGGATAGATTTCTTGAAGAATCACGGAGTGAAGGTTTCTGCTCCTCGCTCAAGCGATCTAAACGTCTCACTCGAGCGAAGACAAAATATATATATACCTGAGAACAAGTACGTTCTGGGCTCGCTCGAGCGAGACCCATATTGAAGGAATAAGCTCGCTCGAGCGAGGTATCACTTTAGGCTTCAGACATCTCGTTTTAACCGCTCGAGCGAGGATAAGAGGCCGCTCGAGCGAGGCGAGGCAACCGCTCGAGCGAGGTTAAGAGGTCGCTCGAGCGAGGCTAAGCAACCGCTGGAGCGAGGCACCAAAACTAAATTAAAATACTTTTATGTATACAAATATACCTCATGTGAACTATGCGCTCCAGGAGTGCTAGTGACCACTGGTGACTATTCTAAGGCATGTCCTTTCGCATGAAATGTAGGTTGACGTGAGATCAGTACGTGTCATCACTACGAGAAGGGACCACTGGGTTTTGCCTTGAGGTAGGAAACCTTATCGAAACATGTACATTGTTCAATTTCTCATATGTGTAGTACAGATCTAATTGCCAAACTAAGTATCTCATCATGTCACATAAATAGAGCGTGCGTGTGTAGACTTCAGAAAATGAAGCCAGAGGTCCCAAGGGGACGCAAAAACTACAAGATAAATACCTATATGATACGATATATCAGTAGCATCCCAGGGGTGCAGATGAGAATCAGTGGGGAAAAGAAAGTAAGGTGATAAGTCCTAATATATTAAAAATTAGCACAATCACGGTGAATAACTATATATAAAGCACACTTGATATTTTTGTTATTTAAGGTTTGTTTAGAATACCCCACCGACGTGGCAGGATACCCACGACTGACTTAGCAGGATATTCGTGACCGGTACGGCGGTTAATCCGTATACAGTAGCACATCCCAGGGATGTAGATTTAAGAGTAGACCCCGCCACCTATGAGAAAGGGGCTTGGGCAGTATTCCCAGGGAATACAAATTTAATAACTGTCTAGTTAGACGACGATGGTGGGTATTCCATCGGGGCTCGATGCTATATTGCTCGGGGACTATTTAAGTTAAAGAGTTAAGTTATTAGGCCGAATTCACAACTAAACGAGTAAGGTGAGAAAGAACAAAACCATGCAAAGTAAGTAGTTGTATTCATCATTTTCTTCAGTTATTTCGATTGTCTTTCCAAATAGTAACATCAGATAAACTGTATTTTTTTAAACTGCACAACATATATGTAAGAATTAATCTATATGTTCTTTACGTTTCTCTACTGAGCTAGGATGTAGCTCACCCCTTAGACTATACGTCGTAGGTCCAACACTAGCAGCAACACAGGCTTCGAGAGACGTTGATCCAGAAGGTTTGGATTATGTGGCCGGAGAAGAGTTAGAACCTCCTCCTGAGGAATTCTTTTAGAAGTTCCTTACGTTTTGAGTGGTGAGTAGAGAGTACTCGTGGCTTGGCATGTCAAGTCCTTTCTTTTAAATGTAATTAAATACTAATACTATACCTTCCTTTTGGCGAGCCATCGATGGTGATAAGATTGTCATCAATGGTTCGGGACAGTTCCTCTGCTCATGAATTGGCATGAGACCGGAACTGTCTGTTGGTTGCTAGACTTTATTGAAACATGGAGACTTAGTTTAAAGCTTTGGTATTTTAAATTGTTGGCTTTTACTTGTTACATGATGTTTCGCATAGATTTAAGGTGCATGACCTCGAGGGTCGTGCTGATGGCACGGATTTCGGAGCGATGAATTTTGGGCTGTCACAAAAATTGAGTGCCCATCGAAGGGGACACCTAATCCTGGTCTTTGTCGATAATGATCTTACGAATCATTTAATTATGCATAATCATGCACCCATTAGGGGAGACAAGCAATAAAGTTGATGGAATTCTCAACCCAGATCCCGTCTGGATATAATTTATAAAATAAATGACCATCCTACGGATACCAAGATGCATGGCGTACACTTTACAGAGATACCATGCCAACATAGGTTTTAAGCCTGTAAAAATAAGGGAAATGAACCCTTCTGTATGTATGTTTGCATATAGTTGATTGATATGTAGTTTCATCTTCAATAGGTTAGTCTCAACCAACGATTGACCTTTTTTTGAGGAATCTGATGCTTAGGACACTAAAGTTTACATGAATCCAAAGACAAAATGCTTAGCTCAAAGATTTAGCAGTGGAAACAACCTAATCGAAATATTGACCGTTTGATCAGGATTGAGGTCGTTGCTGCTACTTTAAAGTAGTATCCAAAGATCCAAGGCAAACCTTAGACTTAGGACATTAATCTAGCACAGCTGCGTTGTTGATAAAATATTGACATTTTATCGCATTCGAAACACGCATGTACGTAGCTCTGTGTCCAATCATATGAGGCATAGACCTCCTCATTTAACTTGTCATGGGTGTCCCTGCTTAAAATAGGGTTTGAGGTCTTTGGGCGAACCCATTGATCCTGACTTTTATTTAGCACGACTACCCGAGCGGAGCAAATAGATGTCGCAATGCTTTTTGGGAGTGTGCACCATTTTTTTTAAACACATATTTTTTGTTATTTTCTGTGAAAAATTTTGACCCTTTTTTGTGTTTATCAATTTATGAGAATTTTTGGATTTATCATTTTATGGGATTTTTTGGTTTTTCAAAACTATCATTTTATGTGATTTTTTTTTGGTTTTTCAAAACTATTATTTTATGGGATTTTTGGTTTTTTAAAACTATTATTTTATGTGATTTATTCTATCATTTTAGGTGACTTATTTTTAGCTTTTTATGTGGAATTTTTTTTTTTTTTTTGGATATTTTTCACGTTTTTTTGTGTAGGATCGGGATACGTATTGATCTTGATCCATTTTATACTAGCACGGCTTCTCGGGCAAGCGAATGAGGATCGACATACCACTTGGGAGCATGTGCATCTGCCGAGGGTAACAAAACAAATAGAGGGGGGTACCGGGCTATGCCTGTGAACCCGCACCAGGCCCAAAACCCGACCCGTAAGTGGCTAGCATAACTAATAGTTGCACCAAGCAGATGGGGGCCCAAAATAGCCTTGTGCAACTATTAGTTGCGCTAGGCATGGCTGGGGTTTCAAATTTAAAGCGCTCGAGTTCGGGCAGCAAGGGTATATTTTCGAAAGTATATCCTCCCCCTTTCTTCAAACCGAAAACTGGCCTCCCTTAGGGTTCCATTATATTGCCTCTATGCGTGTCTCATTGCTAGCATATGCTTGTGCCGATTGATTGCCCGCACCGTGCTAGATCAAAGACCCCATTTTTCTTCAAGGGTAACCATTTAAAACCCATTTTCTTTGATTTTTCTTGCAAATATGATCATGATCTTGCATTCTTAGATGATAAATAGTTTATTTTCATTATAAGCATGTTTATTGATGATGTGTTGATGATATTTCATGGATGATGCCCTATTTTTATTGTTTTATGGGTTTTTATATACGTTATTTTATTTTATTTTTTATTTGTGCATATAAAAAGGACTCTATTTTAGGTTTTTTATTTTTGTTTCCATTTTTGAATATAAAGCAAGGATTTTTTGTCTTTATTTTTGAAAATTAATTAGGGAAAGGGGATTTTTGGTTTCTATTTTGTGAAAATTAATTAAGGAAAATAATTTTTGATTTCTATTTTTTAAAAATTAATTAAGGCAAAGGATTTTATTTTAGTTTTTTGTTGTTTGAAAACTAAGGCATTGGTTTATTTTTTGTTGGTTTCTTATTTTATAAAAGAAGGGATTTTTTAGTTTTAGTTTTTTTGTTTTTACAAACATAGAGGAAGGATTTTTTATATTTTTTTTGATTTTATGGACGTAAAAGGAGGGATTTTTTGTTTTAGTTTTTGTTTTTATAAACATAAAGGAAAGATTTTTTTTGGTTTTTGATTTTAGGGACATAAAAGGAGGGAGTTTTTTGTTTTAGTTTTTGTTTTTATAAACATAAAAGAAGGATTTTTTTGTTTTTTTGATTTTATAGACTTATAGAAAGGATTTTTTTTTGTTTTTAACTTGCTTTATTTTTAAAGATAGAAAGGGGAAATTTTGTTTTATTTTTATTTATTTTTACAGATAAAAAGGAAGGGATTTTTTTGTTTTCATTCTATTGAAAGGGATTTTTTTTTTTGTGTATATGTATATTTTTATTTTTGAAAATAAAAGAAAGGGATGAACATACTTACCTTCCCTTAGCATGTAGCAAAAAATGGTCCTTTATCACTGATCTGCTCTGACATGATTGCTCGCTTTTGCCTCAGAATGTCTGGCGAGGAAGAGTACGTGCCCGAGGAGGGGCATGAAGTGGGGCCCGATGTGGTTTATGGTCTGCGTGGGGAGCAATTCTTCGCGGTAGAATGCAAGGCAGGTCCCTGGCTTGAGATGCAGGGCGAGGCCGCCCAAGTCAGCCTTCTCCACCAACAATATATCCATATCTCCAACTTTGGCATAGCGGGCAAGGTAAGAGATGAGTTCAGTTTTTCTTTTTTTGTGAGGATTTGCTTTATTTCCATGATCTGATGCATTTTTCTCTCTTGACACAGGACTTGCCCCGCTTCGTATTTCGAGGGGGCTGACTGGACTTCCATGAATTTTACTGCTACATCCCCCCTTTGGTGAAGTATTTCCTTGAGCAGGCGGGTTTCGAGGAGTTCTTGTCTTGCCCCCCCATGAGGGCTGACGCTGCATACTTGAGAGCCTTGATAGAGAGGTTTCGCTCGGAGACCATGTCTTTTCACATGGCCTACGCTGAGATGACCCTGACACCCGTGGATTGGGTGATGATTACTGGCATCAGGGTAGGGGGCGTACCGATAACCAACCTCGCGGTGCCTAGCCGGGATGATTTTGTCAGATTGATAGGGGATTTCCCCCCTCGTGGGCAATTGCATGGTGCCGATTTCAAGATGACCTAGCTATCTGACCTCTATGGGACGAATGAGTTATTAGATCTGGGCTAGCCAGATGCGGAGCTTTACATCAAGCCTGAGTGTGCAATTGTCTTGGCTCGTATCACGCTTCTGCTCCTGTTGGGCAAAACCATCTTTACTAATGCAAGTGGCGGATGAGTCAATTTCGCACTACTGAGCATCATGGATAATTGGCTCGACATACACCGATACGATTGGGGCAAGGCCGAATATGCGATGCTGATGTATGGCATTGCTCACACAACCATTGGAGATGCCAAGTCCGTTGTTGGTTTCTGACCAGCTCTGGAGGTAATCTCAAAATCTTTTACTTTTATCAGTTTATTTGGATGGTTATTGCATGCTATTGATTTATCTTTTGTGCGCTGCTCTCCTTAGGCATGGGGGTACCTGCATTTCCAACCTGGACGTCTGCTTCTCCACTCAGAGATCTACACCTATCTCCTCCTTAGCAATTGGAACAAATTTCGGCGCCGCGATGTGGGCATGAAGCATCTAGAGATGAGCCTGAGGTCCCAACTAGATTTGATGGCCCCCGAGCAGGTAATGCCTTTTCACCTCTGTTTATTTAAGTTCGAAAATTCTCCTTTGCTATTATGTTGCAATATTGGCTGATTGGCCACCTCTTGATTTGGACAAATTATTTATGACCCATACCTCAATTCCATTTTCTAGGACTGGGCTGCCGTTGGTCCATCGCGCCTTTTTAACAACCACAGCGTTGTCTTCTTCTACGAGGCGTGGGCCAGGGCCTACTATCTGGGAGAGTGGGTAGTTCACCTGTATCAGGGCTATCCCGCCATACCCATGGATCCTCTTGTAGATGTTTTGGACCATATGGGTAGTATTGAGGAGCTCACTGCAGCCTTCCTCCACAATGGGATCCCCATTAATGCCCTTCTCGTGCTCGAGGACTATCGGCTATGGTATGAGTCTCTGTCGTATCGGTTCATTCTACCACGCTTTATCCCAGTGTCAACTTTCTTGCTTTCGGTGGCCCTGCACCTAGGTAATTCTCCTTTCTCTTTCAGATTTGTCCCCCTTTTGATTTCAAGTCAGCTTTGGTTCCTACTGAGCGAATCACTATTTTATTCATAGTTTGTCTAAGGGGAGGACTCCGATGATGAAGGTGGAGTGGCGACAGGTACCGTGGGTGCTTAAGAGGTGGGTCCCTCAGGTGCTGGTCCGTCGAGTAGGAGCCCTTCTTGTGGCACTCTTTGGAAGATTTTCTGCTTGGAAATGTATAGTGCTCTTTCTTTGATTGCATGTTGTGTTTCTCCTGCACTATATCTGATTGTTTGTTGGATAGTTTTGATGATTGCTCGTAAAAATGGCCCTTTGAGGTCGCCTGCCTCTGTGTGGATTTTTCCTGCACAAAAGTTAGATGATTTTAATGTTAAGTGCATTTTTATTTTCATGTTTGTGAATGCCGTCAAAGTATAAAAAAGGTGAGCAGGCAAACTGGCTAAGGGGGCCAGCAAAGGCACACAAAGATCCCTTAAAAAGCTCAAAAAATGGCGTAGAAGAGGGCCAGATTAGCCTGCCGCAACTATTACATGCGCCAGGCTAATCCTGGGGGGATTTGCACTGGTGCAACTATTAGTTGCGCCAGGTTTAGCTTGGGGGAAATTTTTACTGGCGCAACTATTAGTTGCACCAGGTTTAGCCCGAGGGGAATTTATACTGGTGCAACTATTAGTTGCACCAGCTTTAGCCTAGGGGGCAGTGGGCCATTTATATGTCCGAGAAAGTCTATTTTCTCTCTCTTTTCTTTTTGACTTGGTCTTTTTAGCTGATTTTTCCTCTCCTTGCTTTCCCAAGGGTGGGTCCATCGACATACATTGAATTTTATATTTTTGAAAGATCTTTGTACGTCTATGGACCCGCTTTCCAACCCTCCCTTACATGGAGGGCCCGAAACCAATTTACTCCATTCTTTGGGCTTGGGGCCTAATTTTCTATAAAGTTGGCTTGGGAGCTTGAATGAGAGTGAGCTTGTTGATCTAGAGCGGCTTGGACTATCCCGCCTTCCCATCCTTCTTGAGGTTCATCCACGGTGGGACCTACTTCATGCGGTGACCTTGTTTTGGGAAACAAACGCGCATGTGTTCCATTTTGGGAAGCAGGAGCTAACTCCCACTCTTGAAGAGTTATCCAATTTGTTCGACTTAAAGCTCCATAGAGGCCTCGCAAGAGTCACACCGAAGTCGGGTTATTATAAATCCGTTCACCTTACCTTAGGTTTGATGAAATTTGAGGATGAGAAAAGTCTCATTGGGGGGTCCACAAGGTGTTCGATCAAATTCCTCAAAGAACTTTCCGGTGATGAAAGTCTTTGAAAATTGCCAGTTAGGAATATATTCAATGTGAAAGCCTTTGCTCTCAGTCTCATTTCGGAAGCCCTTTTCTTCACTGGGCGAGAAAGCTTCTCTCTGGCTCTCTGCGATGTTTTGACCGAGTTGGTAGAAGACCGATCAGTGATGCACTTGGTCCTTGCTAAACTATATCGATGCCTTGATGCATTCACTCTGGGCAAGGTGGAGAGCCTCAGGGGATGCCTTTTGCTGCTCTAGGTCTGGTTAGGTTAGCATCTCACTATCTTGGGCCCATGCCACACTTTTACATTGCTCGAGGTGAGGCGATTCGATGCTTTCTGGGTAGGTGTCACTTGATTCCGTAGGGTGATTTGTCAGCTTTGAAGCTTTCGCTGACTGACACAGAGCTAATATGGAGACTTCTTTGGTTGGATCGGACCTTCCTAGTAGTTCGCTCCAGAGACCATGAGGGCATCACCCTCCTAGGATTGGCTGGCAGCACCTTTTACTTCCCATTCCAGGTGTTGCGTTAGTGCGACTGTTCTCAGCAGGTGCCTTGTGAGGCAAAACCCCCTCTATGTGATTTGATCTTTTTCAGGGGGTCCTCTGGGGACGTGGATCTGATTGTTACTCTTTGGGAGACCCGTCAAGCAACGCTGATGTGTGATATGGAGCAGGGAGATTCAGTTCAGTCTTCTCCTGAGTACAAGGCTTGGCTATCGGTTGAGCAGCCTACTACTGATTATCTAGATCAGACAGAGAGTATTGATATGGGGGGCCCCTATCGAAAGAAGGAGACGGCACTTCGAGCTCGCATTGAGCTGCTAATTGATGAGAAGAGGGTCTTGTAAGAGCTTTTGGCACAAGAGGAAGTTAGAGCAGAGGTAGCAGAGAGTAGAGCTGGTGTAGCTGAGAGTGAGGTCCTTCATCTGGAAGGATCCTTAAATGTTGCTGATGGGGCTACTGATGCTTCCCGGAAGGGGTACAAGAGCTTGCATGGTCATTGGTTGACCGAGCAAAATGTTCGGGAGGATGGGCTTCGCGTTGAGATTAGTGCCTTGAAGTGCGAGCTGGGTCGTTGATTCCCTCCTGCACATATATCTTTTTGCACATATTAGATACATAGAAAAGGGGCGTAAGAAATCCCTTTACAGATACACACTTTTTGGTTTACATATTTTCTTTTTGTTGTTTTGCTTTTATAAAAAAGAAAGAAAGAAAGCTAGACATCACACCGACTATTTTTTGGGGTGTGGTATAAGCGATACAGTTGTAAAAGAAAAATCTATTATATTTACAAAGACTTCTATTTTTGTTTTTTTTTTTTTGTTCTTTTTGATTGATGGGTCCCTTTTGGAATGTGCACGGCCTGGGCACGAAAATGGAAAAGGAAAATCGTTATCTTTAATAAAGAGGGCTTCCCCGCCAAGGTGCACGAAGTGTGGGTATGAAAGTCGAAAAAGGGAAATTATTATTTTTGGCAAAAGGGGCCTTCCGCGCTGTCCTTTATTCTCCTTTTGTTTGGTTTGATGCCTCAATCACAGGGTGATATCTCAGGTTCCCCTTTGAGCATGGTCGAACCTCTTTTAAGTGGTCGGATCTGGGTGAGTTTCAGCATCTTTACCAAGACCGGAACGTCATTCCCTTTGGATTGATTCAAACTTGTCTCCTTACATTGGGTCATACGTTTGACGAAGTAGTTTCACAAAGGCAATTTAAATTAATTAGAAGGATTAGGAAAGTATGACATTGGGTTATACGTTTGATGAACTAACATGAGCGGCTCAGCCGAAAAAAGGGGATAGGGAGAGTAACCAAATGGGCTCCTCAAACATCAATTTTATCAATCAATTCAAACCTTTCCTTTTCAATTTTTTCTATTTAATCATTTTTTACTCACAACGCCCAAGGTGGGTTCGTCATGCCCATTTTTGCCCTCTTTTTACCTGTGGCGCCCTTTCAGGTTTTCACCACGTCAATAGGTTTAGCTATCTTACCCTAAGCGCCCTTTCGGATTTTCACTTGGTCCTCACAAACTCGCTGTTTTTACTTGTAGCGCCCTTTTGAGTTTTCACCACGTCCATCTTGCTTTGAGCTTGTATTTTTATTTTATTTTTATTTTTTTCATTTTTTTAAAAGTTATGACATAGACGTTGATTCCATCGTAGCCAGCTAGATGGGGCTCTGGTGTCGTCTCTCAACTCGGCTCGTGTTGACTTAACAAATACTATTACTGCTTGTGAACCTACAAAGAGGGCTTTATTTAGGGTATAGCTTGGCCATGGGTTAGGTTAGGATTTGAAGGTATGCTGGGCTAAAAAGGTTTCCTTGGTACGATTTCAGTTTTTTTATTTTACTTTTCTGATTTTTTTTTATTTTCATCTTTTTTTTTATATATGCACACACTTTTGTTTTTTCAAGGAAGGGGTTTATTGAAAGAAAGGCTCAAGCTCAAATGGGGTGGCAAAGGATATCTTCATTTTTAGGGATGCTTTTTTACTACTGTACCTGAAATGATGGCCTCTTTTGGGTGGTTGTTAAGCAGTCACATATCTATTTCACCAATACTTATCCAGTCGCGATAGACCTATTAGTAGAACCGTCGGACCTATCCAGCATTGATGGGCTCAGGAAAATGATCTCCATCCATGATGGCGAGACGGATGGCATATCCTGATAGCACTTCTCGGACAAAGTAAGGTCCCTCCGAGTTCGGCTTGAATTTTCCTCTCGGATCAGTGTGGAGGGATGGAAAGATCTTTAGCACAGTGTCTCCCACCTTCAGATCTCGATCGTGGACACGTTTATTGTAAGCATGTGCGATTCACTCCTAGTAAACTTGAGTATGACACAAGGCTAGGTGTCTTTTCTCGTCTAATAAGTTCAATTATTCGAAGTGAGATCTCTCTCTCTGCTTCGGGTAAGCCTAATTCCATGAGGATTCAATGCAAGGGTACTTCAACCTCTACCGGTAGGACGACCTCAGTTCTATACACAAGGGAGAATGGTGTTGCCCCTGTAGTGGTACAGATCGATGTTTTGTAGGCCCACAGAGCAAATGACAGCATTTCGCTCCAATCTCAGTAAGTGACGACCATTTTCTCTAGGACGCAGATGACTGTCTTGTTCGCAGCTTCTATGGCTCTATTAGTTTGGGGCTGATGGTGTAGACACCCCCATTTTGCCCTCTCAGAATATAGAAATCTGTTTGGTCAACCTTTAACCTTGCCCGTGACTTTTCGAAAAGGACTTACCGTCTCTGAAAATTTCATAATCCCAATTGGGAGCATATGCTCAAACAATAGTATATGACTGAACACAGGCTGAAACAATAGCCCTGTGGCTAAGGCCCCATGGCCCTAAATTAGGAACCATGCACTAAAACAATAGTACATGGTTGAACACAGGCTGAAACAATAGCTCTGTGGCTCAGGTCCCAACGTAGGGAGACTATACACTGAAATAATAGTATATAGTCTAAATGCAGACTGAAACAATAGCTTGACATTTCAAACCTCCTAACCCTAACGTAGGAACCATGCACTGAAATAATAGTATATGACTGGACATAGGCTGAAATAATAACTCTGTGGCTCAGATCCCAACGTAGGAAGACTATATACTGAAATAATAGTATATAGTCAGAATGCAGGCTAAAATAATAGTCAGACATTTCAGACCCAACCCGAACCCTGACAGCCCCGAATTACGTGCCTAAAACCATGCACGCAATTTGATTACACTCAAAACCACACACATGCAACCAGTCCCCCTTTCAGACCAGACTTCCTTTCTTAGACCACTTCGAGACACGATTATGCACCTGACATAAGACGCGCGATCGGATTGAGCACCCCACCACCGGTACGCAATTGGCCTATGCCTGACCTAGTCTTACAGTCCTTGACCCCCAAGCTTCCTCGATTAAACACTTCAAATGAAATGCTTAATTAGATTGCACATCCCAAAATAAGTGCGCAATTAGTCCTTACCTTGTTAGAACTAGGAAACTCACTGAGCAAGTTAGTCGGTCGCTCATTGAGTGAGTGATCGACTCAAATCCATTAAGCACTGGGAAACCGACGTGCAATTCGGTTAAACGCTTGAAACAAAGCATTTAATTAGAGAAAAACCTATAAAAGCCTTTTTTTAATTCGACCGGGGAGAGGAAGAAAGAGGCTGAAAATTTCACAGAGAGAAAGGAAAATACAGAGATTTCTGATAACGAACATATAGAGAAACATAGCCATAGTTTCGAGATTCAAGCTTCGAACTTTCGAGATTCCTCTCCGCAGCCCCGACCTTAGGTAAAATCAAATTTTAGTTTATGACTGTAGTTTTTAGTTTTTAGATTTAGGATTTTTTTTAGTTTAAAATTATAAATATTAAATTTTCAGTTTTAGACCATAGCACCCTTTTTAGATCGTAATTTCTAATATCTGGTTCTTGTCCTCCATTTCTAGAGCCAGTCCTTAATTTGGCTGCCTAATTCATCAACCATAGACTTTGATTCTATTCTAAAATCTTAATCTCCAGTCTTATCATTAATCTCTGGTTCTAGTTCTTAGCTTCTAGAACCAGTCCTTAATCATACGACCTGATTTTCTGATTTCGGACCTGAATTCAGTCCTTAAATTTTAAATTCTGGTTTTAATTCCTTAGTTTAATATTTCAAAAATCTCAAATATTAATTTAGTTTTCCGTAATTCTAGTTACATAATTTAATTCATAATTATAATTCCAAAAATGACTCTAAAAAAAATCCAAATCATATTATAGTCCAAAATCTAATTTGCTTTAATCTCAGCCACCCGATTTGCCCAAGGGAGCTTACGGAGGGTACTTGGGAACGAGGCAAATCCTCCTTAGCATAGCGGGCCCAAAGCCCCTTTTTTTCTAGAAGTTTAGTATGGTTAATTCATTGCTTTCATTAGAATTTTAGTAGAATAAGTTCCTTTCATTAGAATTTTTAGTAAAATTAATTCATTGCCTTAATCAGAATTTTAATAAAATTAATTTATTTGTTTTAATTATATATTTTCAATAAAATTAGTTCCTTTGTCTAAATTAGAGTTTTAATAAAATTAGTTCTCTATTTCAATTAGAATTTTAATGAAATTAGTTCATTGGCCCAAATTAGAGTTTTAATAAAATTAGTTCTCTATTCTAATTAGAATTGCAGTAGAACTAGTATACTTGCTTTACTTAGAATTTCAGTATAATTAGAATGCTTGATCTAATTAGAGTTGCATTAGAATTAAAATATTTGCATTCCTAGTGCGATTAGGAGACTAATATTAATTAGACTTCTAGAAGGATTAGGAAACTGAATTAATTAGAATCCTAATAAGATTAGAGCATTTAAATTAATTAGACTCCTAGTATGATTAGGAGACTTATTTAATTAGACTTTTATGCAACTGTGGGATTTTTGATGATCCCGTCACGACGATGTGCTCTCTAACGAAAATATAGAGTCGCCACCCGGAGCTTTTGGTGTCCTGAGAAACCTATATCATTTTTATTAGCACCAAAGTGTCATAAATATGACTCCAAATCTGGTCCACACCAAAGGTTCTTGGGTAGGGGATTCAGTTATTGAATGGGAAGGTGTTAGGCCCAATCAACCCACTTAATATGTTCTTTATTTATGACCAAAATAAAAATAATATAAAGAAAAGAAAAAGACTTCCTCTTGCACAAAGGGGCTTAAAATCCTATTTGTGCTCCTCCGTTCCTACTGAAAATTCGGTGGCGTAACGGCACAAATAGGAGGATGGAGGAATGACTGAGAAGGTAGAGGAATAGAGGAGAGAGTAGGAGCTCTCGGGCTGTTGTTGCATCATTGAGGAGCCTTGCGTTGGCTTGCTTTAATGAGCTTTTGAAGGCTTGTATGGTAGAAAAAGGGGTTTTAACCTCTAAGGCTTGCTAGCTAAGAGGTAGAGAGGGAAGACAAATGGATAGCACATACCTAACCTAGAGGGTTTTTATGAAAGATAAGGCTTGGAAGGAGGTTTATCAATTTTGAAATTTGTATGAGCAATGGTGCACCAAAGGGAGAAAGATCTTCTCACTTTAAGCTCTTTCTCTCTTAGGTAATTTTCTCAACCTTTAATCCTAGGGGAGGGGGGTTCTATTTATAGGAAAAGGGTGGGTTAGGATGCTGCTTAGAGGCTAAGCAAGATTAGGAATTAAGTAATCTAGCATCTAAGGTTTTCTAGAGTTTTTGGAGTCTTGAAATATGTGAAGAGGTGCTCCAATGGTGGATGATTGGATGAGGCTTTAAATCACTTAAGGGGTTACACATAGGTAGTAAATGGGTGCAGCAGAATCAGCAAAAATGCACCCCAAAGATCAAGATGGTCAACAAGTCAAACCCTAATCTAAATTTTTGAGGTAAAAACTAGGGGTTACTGTTCATATGCTTGGCACAACTATTAGTTGCGCCAGGCATATGGACAGTAAAACAATGCATGTACAGTGCCTGGAAGTTGGCTCCCTGAGGTGGGGTCCGCCTTAATGTTGGTACAACTATTAGTTGCACTAGGATTAATCTGGAGAGAGATGGCTTGGCGCAACTATTAGTTGCACCAAGCCATTTCTGGGGAGAAATGGCCTGGGACAACTATTAGTTGCGCCAAATCCCTAAGGGGGTTCACTTGAAATTACCTCCTTGCCCCTCGAGTTTGGACCACCATATCTTTGCGTACACAACTCCGATTGGGGTGATTCTTAGATCGTTGGAAAGCTGACGACTTCTCCTTTTTAATGGTATAAGATTTGATCACAATAGAAGGCCATAACTAGTCCTGGTGCATCAATCTTCATCTGTAATATCTCGAAAAATCACGTTAAACAGTGACCTCTGGATTCGTGCCTGATTGGTCACAGGTTTGACCAATTAGGAGTTAAATAGTTAGCATAGAGTGTGATGAACGGATGAGATGTGATAGTTTGAGTGACTATGTGGTGTGTGATGTGAATGTGAAGTCGCATACACCTATCGCGGTGCATGTGCTCAACACACAAGTGTGAAGAGAGATAAAAGGGTTTAATAACCCTAAATCTCTATCTTAGGTTGTTGAGAGAGAAGTAAAGAAGAGAGAGAGAGGAGTAAAGAAGGTGGTTGAGCAAGGAGTTATTGTGGGTGATTGGAAGGGGGATTCAAGCACTAAAGAGGCCGATTCAACACGAAGAATCCGTTCAAGCCAAAGCTGGAACCCTAGCCTTTCCAACCACTTGATTTGAAATCAATTTGAGATTGATTGAAGGTAAGATTTTTGTAGTTCAAATGCATGGATTGACAGGGTAAATTGTAGTTAGAAATTGTATAAAATGTAGGATAAAGGCTTAGAAAAATGGAGGAAAAAGTAAGGGAAGAGAATGGGAAGAACAGCCCAAAAGGGGCTGAATCTGGCCATTTCGATTAATCGAAATTGAGTTTCGATTAATCGATTTTGGCCAAGAAGTTAAAAATTCAGAGGACCCCGATCTCGATTAATCGAATTGAGTTTTGATTAATCAACTTTGAATTTTGATTAATTGATTTGGGTATCGATTAATCGACTGGGAACCTACAGTGAACCCCAGTGGAGGAAAGAAAAGAGCATGGAGAAATCGACCAATCGAAATGAGAGTTCGATTAATCGATTTATAATTTTGATTAATCGATTTGGGATCGATTAATCGATTTTGGGAACTCGATTACTCGAATTGAGAATCGACCGGATAGAATGGAGAATTTTGATTAATCGAATAGGAATTCGATTAATCGAATGGGAATCTCGATTAATCGATTTGAGAATCGATTAATCGATATTGAATTTCGATTAATCGATTTTGGAGTTCGATTAATCGACTGTGCCAGTTTTTATTGACTTTTGAGTTTGACTTTAAGATTCTTGGAGGTCTTAGACCTTCTTTATTACATCTTTAGTGATGTGTTTCACACGTTATGTGGTACCATAGGTGGTACGTGTGAGCTTGGGCACAAGGAGCCACGTGGGACCTTGATGCATTGATCAAACAAAGACTTGAGGTAGGGAACACCTTGAGCATGTAATTTATTTTGCAAGAGCATGTATGTAGTGATATAGAATTCAATTCAAAATGTTTTATTGCTTAAGAGTTTGTGAAAAGTGTGTGTGCGTGACATCAATAAGAGTAATTAGAATGAGCCATCCCCAGGGGATGAGGAAGTACAAGTGAATGGATACATCCCAAGGATGTATCCAAGATTGAATCATGTTTGATAGGGCCTAACTGATATAAGATAGCACAATTACACGGTGAATAACTATATGTAAAGCACCTGATACTTTAGTTATTTGAGGTTTGATAGGGTACCCCACCGACGTGGCGGGATATCCACGACTGATACGGCAGGATATCCGTGACTGATACGGCGGCGAAACCGTTGGCCAGTGCGGAGGCTTATCCGTACACAGTAAGCACACCCCAGGGGTGTTGATTTGAGACAAGTGAAACCCCGCCACCAATCCCCAAGGGAAAGGGGCTTGGGTACTAATTGTATTCCCAGGGAATACGTTTAAAACTGTCTATATAGATGACGATGATGGGTATCTCATCGGGGCTCGATGCTATATTGCTCAGGGATTATTTAAGTTGAACGTTTAAGTTTTGCTTTAGGCCTTTTTAGCATCATTCATGAATAAGTAAAAGACATGAGTAAACCACCAGTAAAACGTGATGCTTTTCAACTGCTTTTCATCACTAACTGCATAGACACATCATGCATGGCATATCATGGAATATATGTGAGTGATAATTTATATGTTCAACTGTGTTCTGTTCCCTATTAAGCTAGGATGTAGCTCACCCTATAGACTACACGTCGCAGGTCCACTATTAGCAGCTGCCGAGGCTTCAGGAGACGCTGACCTCGGTGACTCGGACCTAGCACCTAGTGACGAGTTGGAGCCACCTCCTGAGGATTTCTTCTAGAGGACTCTGTTGTGCAGCTTTGAGGGTTTTAGAGAGAATTTTGTACGGCTTGGTATGCCAAGCCTTGTTTTGATTAAACAATGTATATAAATAGATTTGGGATAGTTCTTCTGGGCGAACCATCTGGGATGATTAGCGATCATCGATGGTTCAGATCGGTTCTCCGTTCATGTAGAGGCATGAGGGTAGAACTGTATTTTGAGAAAGGCTTATATAGTAAATTAATTCTGCAGCTTCATTTACTATTTCAATTTAATTCATTGCTTGATATGCCAATGTTCCACGTATAGCTAAGGGGCACGGTCAAGATGATCGTGCTGATGGCACGGGTTTCAGGGTGCCGAAATTCGGGCTGTCACAGTTGGTATCAAAGCTACTTCTTTTAGCAATTCTGACAATCACTCTTTTTGTCAGAACATAGGGACTTCTTCTAACGAAACTTTAGTTTCAAATGCAGTCGCAAATGTCATCTAGAGGAAGAGGTCGACCGAGGGGAGGCCAACAGAGAAGTCTGCGTAGTGGAGATGATTACTTCTCTCCTACCAATAGAGTGCCTTTAGGAGGTACTGAGGCCCCAAGGGGAAGTAGTAGTAGACAGCATGATGATGAGGATCGAGATTGTCAGGATCAAGATCAAAGAGAACAAGAGAGAGTTAGAGAAAGACAAGAGGATAGAGAGGAGCGACAAAGGATGATGCATACCATGGAGACCATGGCAGCTTCCATGGCACAACAAGCCGCATCCTTTGCAGCTCATGCAGCGAGAGAACAACAGCCACCTACACCACCTGTAGGAACCGCACTGCCTGTGCCCTCATCCTTTACAGAGTTTAGGAGGATGAGACCTCCTTCATTTTCTGGGCAGGCAGACACGATGGCAGCTGAAAATTGGCTGATGGAAATGGAGAAGGTCTTTACCGTGCTGACATGCACGAAAGATGAGAGTGTGAGATGGGCAACCTACATGCTAGATGGGGAGGCTGGGCCTTGGTGGAAGTCCGTGATACGAACTAGGGCTCAGGAGACCCCGGAGTTGCCCTGGACTTGGGAGGAGTTTGTTGAGGAGTTCAACAAACAATATTTTCCGGAAGTAGTAAGAAATCAACTTGAGATACAATTTCTACAATTAGTGCAAGGGAGAATGACAGTGTGAGAATATGGGGTGGAGTTTCTACGACTTGCCCGTTTTGCTCCGGATTACGTCGCTACCGACGTGATGAAGTCCAAGAGGTTTCAGCAAGGCTTGAAGCTTGAGGTTAGGGGAGGCGTAGCTCCATTTCAGCTGAAGACCTATGAAGAGGTCATGAGCAAGGCATTGGTCGTGGAAGAAGAGAATACGAATAGATATAGACAGAGAGAGCAACAGAGAGGAGGAAATGATCAAGGAAGGTCGGGGAACTACGAACCGGTGAACAAAAAGCCAAGGTTCGTGGCCCAAAATTAGTGACCACAGTTCCAAGGAGGTTTCGGAAGGCCGGCGCAACAACAACACCAACAGAGGTTTCCACTACTTGCGTCGGGGAGACCTTTACGCTATGAGAGCCCTGCCATGTCTACTGGCGCTACTATCACACAGGGTTCTCGTACAGTTTCTTCCGCGCCTCGAGAGACTTGTGCAAAGTGTGGCAAGCCTCATAGAACGGTAGACTATAGAGCAGGGACTAGGGGTTGTTTCCGATGTGGTAAGGTGGGCCACTTGATCAAGGATTGCCCTGAGACGGATAAAAGAAAAGACCACCACCCATTCAAGCAAGGAAGCGCCGTTGGGGGAGAGCCTATGCCTATGCATCGTCAGAAGGTGGAACGTGCATGACGTCATCCAAGGTGAGACTCTTTTAAATTAAAGAAATTTCCATTTCATTAAAATTTTAGATAGAGAAGGTGCATGCATTAGGAATATGTATAGATTCTTTTTCTCAATACTAAATTTATATGTGAATTAGGGGTGTAAATTGATGTGTAAATTATTGTATGTATGTATGTATACTATAGGTACTTTAACTATATATGAGAAAGGATGCTTCGTTGGATATGACGCTAGAGTGTTGATAAACCGAGGGTCTACCCACTCATTTGTCACTCCACGTTTTGCCAAGAGGATGAAGATTGTTCCAGAGGTGTTGGACTTCGTCCTATCTGTGTCTATTTCGACTGGAGAGTTAGTGGACACGGAGTTAGCTTGCAAATCTGTCATTATAGCAGTTCGAGACCTAGAGGTGCATGAGTTGGAAGCAAAGTTGATACTGCTGGACATGCAAGGGTTTGATGTGATCCTTGGCATGGATTGGTTGGCGCAACACTGTGCAACCATTGATTGCAAGAACAAGGTAGTCATTTTCAGACCCAACACAAGAAGATCATTAGTCATCATATGCCGATCTCAAAGAAGAAGGGCCGAGAAAATAATCATAAAGGGTTGCAGTGGATACTTGGCTTTCTTAAAAGAAGACAAGGAAGAAAAGAATGTCATTTCTAAGATAGCAGTTGTGCGAGACTTCGCCGACGTGTTTCCAGAAGAATTGCCTGGATTACCTCCAGAAAGAGAAGTAGAATTCGCCATTGACTTAGCACCAGGAACGGAGCCTATTTCGAAAGCGCCATATAGAATGGCTCCTGCCGAGTTGAAGGAATTGAAAGAACAACTGCAAGAGCTCATGGATAAGGGGTTTGTCAGACTGAGTGTGTCTCCATGGGGAGCACCGGCCTTGTTTGTCAAGAAGAAAGATGGGTCAATGCGGCTATGCATTGACTATCGACAATTGAACAAACTCACTGTGAAGAACTGCTACCCTTTTCCTAGAATTGATGATTTGTTCGATCAGCTGCAAGGAGCATGATATTTTTCCAAGATTGATCTAAGATCTAGATACCATCAGTTGCGAGTCAAGGCAGAGGACATTCAGAAGACAGCTTTCAGGACACGGAATGGACACTATGAATTCCTTGTGATGCCGTTTGGGTTGACGAATGCTCCGGCGTCGTTTATGGATCTGATGAATCGAGTGTTTAAACCACACTTGGACTCCTGCGTCGTAGTGTTCATTGATGATATCTTGATATACTCCAAATCCAAGATGGAACACGAAGAACATTTGAGGATTGCTCTACAGACGCTACGTGAACACCAATTGTACGCCAAACTCAGCAAATGTGAGTTTTGGTTGGAAGAGGTTAGCTTTTTGGGACATGTTGTCTCAAAGCATGGCGTCACTGTAGATCCAGCAAAGATAGAAGCAGTGGTTAAATGGGAGCAACCAAAGACAGTGACCGATGTCCAAAGTTTTCTGGGCTTAGCAGGCTATTATCGACGTTTCGTCGAGGGGTTTTCAAAGATATCGGGACCTCTCACGAAGCTGACACGCAAAGATTCAAGATTTGAGTGGAGTGAGGCATGCGAGAAGAGTTTTCAAGAACTCAAGATGAGACTCACTTCAGCTCCAGTGCTAGCGATTCCTTCAGGCAGTGGAGGATACGCAGTATACAACGATGCGTCATACAATGGTTTAGGTTGTGTGCTCAACCAACACAAGAAGGTGATAGCTTACGGATCAAGACAGCTGAAAGAACATGAGAAAAATTATCCGACTCATGACTTGGAGCTAGCAGCAGTCATTTTTGCACTGAAGATTTGGAGACATTACTTGTATGGTGAGACGTTTGAAATTTTCACCGATCATAAGAGCCTCAGATACCTGTTTACACAGAAAGAGCTCAACATGAGACAGCGCAGATGGATGGAATTCCTCAAAGATTATGATTGTTCCATACAGTACCATCCAGGCAAGGCGAACGTAGTAGCCGATGCATTGAGTTGGAAGGGTTCAGCTCAGTTAGCTTGTTTGATTTTGGGTATGCACCGGTGGAAATTATTGGAAGACCTGGCACTTTACGATGCGAACATTGAGTCGAAAGCTACAAGATCCTTTTTGGCTAACATATCAGTGAAGCCAGTAATATTTGAGCATATCCACGATCTACAGATGAAAGATTCGACATTAACAAAGATTCATCAAGATGTGATTGAGGGCATCAGGCCGGACTTCTCAGTAAAAGAAGATGGTTCTTTATTGTTCAAGGGCCGTCTCTGCATTCCGGACAATGCCGATCTAAGACGAACAATTCTTGATGAAGCCCACAAGTCAAATTATGCTATCCACCCTGGTAGCACCAAAATGTACCAAGACTTGAAAAAGAACTACTGGTGGAGAGGTTTGAAGCAAGACGTGGCCGAATACGTCTCACAATGTTTGACTTGTCAGCAGGTGAAGATTGATCATAGACATCCTGCTGGACTATTACAGCCTTTACCAATACCAGAATGGAAGTGGGAATCGATCTCGATGGATTTCATTGTTGGATTGCCGCGTACTGCCAAGAGACACAATGCCATTTGGGTCGTCGTAGATCGATTGACCAAATCAGTGCACTTTTTGCCGTACAATACTATGTATACGGCAGGAAGACTGGCAGACTTATATATGAAGGAGATTGTAAGACTATACGGGATTCCAAGCAGCATAGTTTCAGATCGTGATCCACTATATACGTCCAAGTTTTGGAAGAAATTTCAAGAAGGAATGGGAACGCGACTAGATTTTAGTTCAGCTTTCCATCCTCAAACTGATCGGCAAACAGAGCGAGTGGACCAAGTGATAGAAGACATGCTCAGAGCATGCATGCTGGATATGCAAGGATACTGGGATGAGTATCTACCGTTGATCGAATTTGCATACAACAACAGTTTCCAAACGAGCATTGACATGGCACCGTATAAAGCTCTGTATGGACGACGATGCAAATCACCCCTCAATTGGGAAGAAACAGGTGAGAAATTTATTTTAGGGCCAAAACTACTTGAAGACAACGCCACCGTCATGCGTATAATCAGAGAGAGGCTGAAGTCAGCACAGAGTAGACAGAAAAGTTACGCCGACATCAAGCGGACTAGTGTCGACTATAAAGTGGGTGAACACGTGTTTGTGAAAGTGTCGCCTATGAAAGGTGTAATGAGGTTTGGCAAGAGAGGGAAGTTAAGTCCCCGTTATGTGGGACCATTTGAAATTTTGGGACGCATAGGTGAAGTTGTGTATCGCATTGGCTTACCACCACTGTTTGATCGGGTACATAACGTTTTCCACATATCGATGCTCAGAAAGTATGTGAACGATCCATCTCATGTGTTAGGAAGTCAACCTATAGAGATGTGTGAGGACATGAGCATGATAGAGGAACCAGTGGAAATCTTGGATCGAAAGGAACAAGTATTGCGCACTAAAGTGATTCCCTTAGTGCTTGTTCGATGGAAAACTCATTCGAACGAAGAAGCTACATGGGAACGAGAGGCCGATGTGAAAGAACAATATCCAACCTTGTTTCCAACGACTTGAGAATCCAATGTAAACCACAAGCATGTTTGTGGAATCTCAACAATATTTGTAATTCAATGGAAGTTGTGATCAAAGTATGATAAGGGAACAAAATTTTATATACACATGACCTTGAGGATGTGTTTTGAAGAACTAAGGATCACTTGATGTCATACACTACCAAAAGAAATCAAATAAACAAAGAACCAAAGAATCTGCAGAAATTGGGAAAAACCGATTAATCGAGTTTCAAATCGATTAATCGATTTGGAATTTCGATTAATCGATTTTGTTCGATTAGTCGACTGGCATGTGCCAGTGACTGGAAACTTGAGTGAGAGTTAGAAAATATACAGAACGAAATTTCGATTAATCGATTTTGGTTTCGATTAATCGATTTAGGTTTTCGATTAATCGAACTGCATCTTCGATTAATCGAACAAACTGGGAATGTTAGAAGAATTTAGAGGGAATTACTGAATTTTTTGATTAATCGAGGAGATTTCGATTAATCGATTTACAATTTCGATTAATCAAACTGGGAGTTCGATTAATCGAATAGCTTAAGGGACTTATGAAAATTTTAAGTTAGAGAAACGATTTCGATTAATCGAACCATAGTTCGACTAATCGAATAACTTAAAGAATCCTGAAAATTTTGGAAGGGACTGCACGATTTCGATTAATCGAAGTGAATTTCGATTAATCGATTTTGAAAATTTGATTAATCGAAATGGATTTTGATTAATCGACTGGCTCACGCCAGTGAGCTCTAAAACTTATATTTTTAAACGGATACGATTTCGATTAATCAAAATTAATTCGATTAATCGATTTTGACTTTCGACTAATCGATTTTGGAGATCGATTAATCGATTTTGCGCGGCTTAACCTAGTTTTGAATCTCGATTAATCGACTTTGGATTTCGATTAATCGAGCCGAGGCCTATATATATAAAATTGGGGATTTTATTTCCCATCCGAAATCATTTGGACTTTTGAGTTTTGGGCGCCTTTTCTCCTTCTTGTCCGGCCACCCATCCGACGCCCTAGGGTTGCATCTCCGTTGGTTTTCGGATCGGATTCTCGTGCTAGCGCATCCAAAACCCACGGTAAAACCCTAAATTCGTATTTTCTTTCAATTCAAGCTAGAGGAAACCCTAAATTTTTACTATTTTCCTAAAATGCCACCCAAGACTAGGTTGTCTTCGAAGAAGGCAACCTCTAAACTCCCGATTCGGCGTAAGAACGCCGCACCACCACCACCTACCCCATCCCCCGTGAGGACCCCGTCACCATCGACATTGGACACCACGTCTGGGTCGACAAGCGTGTCTTCACGCGAGTCTACCCCTATGCCACCACCACCCACTAACGTGGTACAACCTAATGAGTGGTGGGCTGCGAAGACCTTTGAGGTCGAGTACCTCATTGACCCTACCCTTTTCACAAATCCCAATGTACCGGGCGAGACCCAATGGGCTCGTAATTACCTTAACAATGCCGGTCTCGGCAACCTTCTCAAACCAATCCGGGGTTCCTACTACCCTAGATTGGTGAGATTGTTTTACCAAGGTGCTCGAATGCTACCTCGATTTCACCCCTGAGACCACCCTATTCCCACCCTTTGAGGAGGACCCTCGATTTGAGGAGATCATGACCCGTATGACCAACGGGAAAAAGGGGTCGGGATCCTCCATCAAGAGGGTTGACCTTCCCCACTACATGTGGATGCTTGATTCGGTAATCAAGTGTAACCTATTGCGCCCACGACACGAGCGCGTAGACAAAGTGCTGCAACAGGCACTGCGTATACGTGGCCGATGGTTTCATGCTACCATGGTCGTCCTAGAAGGGATGAGGTACATCAAGGGAAAATTGATCAAGGGCAACATGAGGCCCAAGGAGAAGATTCCATATGCTCGGCTCATCTCGAGCATGTTGGAGTGCTACTCCGACGACCCCTCCTACATCATCTCGCCTCACGAGGTGAGGGCTACGGACCGCGTGAAGACGTTTTCGAAGTCTTCATGGACCCGTAGCTATAACTTGTTGAAGCAGACCCTACCGGCTCTGGGTCCGGCTCTAGCAGCAGCACCAGCAGCAGTAGCACCACCACCACCCCCACCACCACATCAGGACCCACCCCTGGGTGGGGCACACCCGGACGAGCCATCAGTGGAGAGGGCTACCTCTCACACCACAACCTCACCGACACTGCCAGCTCACTCCGCGCTCGCTACACCCACGTCATCATACCGCCGGCACGCAGCTCCATCCAGACCTACCATCGAGGAGGTGTTGGCACGCATGGAGGCCAACAACAAGCGGATGAACCGGAGGATGGACTTCCTTGTATTCCATACCCTCCGCTACATCTACCCGACGGACTACCAGCGCTACCTCACTCAGGAGGAGGAGTGGACTGCAGGACGGACCGCTTTCCACAGAGGTCCCATCTTCCATGCGACCATCGCCACTACCGGCGCTGCTCCTTCCACATCCACATCAGCTCCACCGACCGAGACGTCGCACTTACAACAGCCGCCGCTACCGCCGACCACCTAGCCACAGACCAGGCCATTAGCTCAGCCAACCGACCCCGTAGCAAATGGCTCCAGATGGAAGCGACTGCTCCACACCGACCCGGCGAGAGGGCTGCGTGAACCTTGTGTTATTTTTGAGTTATGATTGTATACATGTAGATTTTGTACGCCAACTTATCTGGCGCATTGTACAAATTTTTAGATATTAATAGAAATCAAATTTTTGTGTAAATCGTTCATTTTCCTCAAATTATAATTCTATGTTTGTATTCGTGTAATTACCTGGATGCATCTGAGTCAACTGGACCGCCTCACTTGAGAGTGTGGGGGGGGGGAAACCAAACCTATGCACCTTTGGATTATTTTCGAGGATGAAATTTCCCAAGGTGGGGAGGATGTAGTATCCCGAAAAATCACGTTAAATAGTGACCTCAGGATCCGTGCCCGATTGGTCACAGGTTTGACCAATTAGGAGTTAAATAGTTAGCATAGAGTGTGATGAACGGATGAGATGTAATAGTTTGAGTGACTATGTGGTGTGTGATGTGAATGTGAAATCGCATACACCTATCGCGGTGCATGTTCTCAACACACAAGTGTGAAGAGAGATAAAAGGGTTTAATAACCCTAAATCTCTATCTTAGGTTGTTGAGAGAGAAGTAAAGAAGAGAGAGAGAGGAGTAAAGAAGGTGGTTGAGCAAGGAGTTATTGTGGGTGATTGGAAGGGGGATTCAAGCACTAAAGAGGCCGATTCAATGCAAAGAATCCGTTCAAGCCAAAGCTGGAACCCTAGCCTTTCCAACCACTTGATTTGAAATCAATTTGAGATTGATTGAAGGTAAGATTTTTGTAGTTTAAATGCATGGATTGACAGGGTAAATTGTAGTTAGAAATGGTGTAAAATGTAGGATAAAGGCTTAGAAAAATGGAGGAAAAAGTAAGGGAAGAGATTGGTGAAAAGTCGAGATCGATTTCGATTAATCGAAATTGAGTTTCGATTAATCGACTTTGAATTTTGATTAATCGATTTGGGTATCGATTAATCGACTGGGAACCTACAGTGAACCCCAGTGGAGGAAAGAAAAGAGCATGGAGAAATTGACTAATCGAAATGAGAGTTCGATTAATCGATTTATAATTTTGATTAATCGATTTGGGATCGATTAATCGATTTTGGGAACTCGATTACTCGAATTGAGAATCAACTGGATAGAATGGAGAATTTTGATTAATCGAATAGGAATTCGATTAATCGAATGGGAATCTTGATTAATCGATTTGAGAATCGATTAATCGATATTGAATTTCGATTAATCGATATTGGAAATCGATTAATCGAATCAGATTTGATTAATCAATTTTGGAGTTCGATTAATCGACTGTGCCAGTTTTTGTTGACTTTTGAGTTTGACTTTAAGATTCTTGGAGGGTCTTGGACCTTCTTTATTATATCTTTAGTGATGTGTTTCACACGTTATGTGGTACCATAGGTGGTACGTGTGAGCTTGGGCACAAGGAGCCACGTGGGACCTTGATGCATTGATCAAATAAAGACTTGAGGTAGGGAACACCTTGAACATGTAATTTATTTTGCAAGAGCATGTATGTAGTGATATAGAATTCAATTCAAAATGTTTTATTGCTTAAGAGTTTGTGAAAAGTGTGTGTGTGTGACATCAATAAGAGTAATTAGAATGAGCCATCCCAGGGGATGAGGAAGTACAAGTGAATGGATACATCCCAGGGATGTATCCAAGATTGAATCATGTTTGATAGGGCCTAACTGATATAAGATAGCACAATTACACGGTGAATAACTATATGTAAAGCACCTGATACTTTTGTTATTTGAGGTTTGATAGGGTACCCCACCGACGTGGCGGGATATCCACGACTGACACGGCAGGATATCCGTGGCCGTCTGAGCAAACCGTAGGCGGTCGCGAGGCTTATCCGTACATAGTAAGCACACCCCAGGGGTGTTGATTTGAGACAAGTGAAACCCCGCCACCAATCCCCAGGGGAAAGGGGCTTGGGTACTAATTGTATTCCCAGGGAATACGTTTAAAACTATCTATATAGATGACGATGATGGGTATCTCATTGGGGCTCGATGCTATATTGCTCGGGGATTATTTAAGTTGAACGTTTAAGTTTTGCTTTAGGCCTTTTCAGCATCATTCATGAATAAGTAAAAGACATGAGTAAACCACCAGTAAAACGTGATGCTTTTCAACTGCTTTTCATCAGTAACTACATAGACACATCATGCATGGCATATCATGGAATATATGTGATTGATAATTTATATGTTCAACTGTGTTCTGTTCCCTATTGATCTAGGATGTAGCTCACCCTATAGACTACACGTCGCAGGTCCACTACTAGCAGCTGCCGAGGCTTCAGGAGACGCTGACCCCGATGACTCAGACCTAGCACCTGGTGACGAGTTGGAGCCAGCTCCTGAGGATTTCTTCTAGAGGACTCCGTTGTGCAGCTTTGAGGGTTTTAGAGAGAATTTTGTATGGCTTGGTATGTCAAGCCTTGCTTTGATTAAACAATGTATATAAATAGATTTGGGATAGTTCTTCTGGGCGAACCATCTGGGATGATTAGCGATCATCGATGGTTCGGATCGGTTCTCCGTTCATGTAGAGGCATGAGGGTAGAACTGTATTTTGAGAAAGGCTTATATAGTAAATTAATTCTGCAGCTTCATTTACTATTTCAATTCAATTCATTGCTTGATATGCCAATGTTCCACGTATAGCTAAGGGGCACGGTCAAGATGATCGTGCTGATGGCACGGGTTTTGGGGTGCTAAAATTCGGGTTGTCACATCATCCATTACCCGAGAAGGTTAGGTTTAGGGTTCGGAAGGGGTTCTAAGGGTTGAGATTGGTTTCTAAAGGTTCGGGGTAAATTCTAAGGGATTTGGGATGATTCCTAAGAGTTTTGGAAGGTATCTAAGGGTACCATATATGCCATCAAAAGATCAGAGGTACACCTCTCTTGAAATGTGTCTCGATCGGGCCTTGGGCCAAATTTGGGTGTCTACAAATTTCAATAAGATTAGGAAACTCAATTAATTAGACTTCTAATAAGAATAGAACACTTAAACCAAGTAGACTCCTAATAGGATTAGATGATTAATTTCACTACAACAAATTTACAACTAGACTCACAATAGAATTAGAAAATTTAAACCAATTAGAATTAAAACAATCACAGGAAAAGAAAAGAAAACTAAACTATCTAAATTATAAGAAAGATCCACACTTGCTGACGTTCGCAGGCGGACGATTAAGTAAAGAAGTAACCCATACCCGCTCTAAAGCGTAATCACTGACTTGTTGAAGCATCGTTAAATATCTATAGCTGGCGATCACAATCAACTAGGAACCTTCCTAGAAAACCCCTTTTTTATTACCAAGATTCTAAACACTGCTTTGCCATAGTCCACTTGGACAGAATTGGGCAACTGATTCAACGGGGACCGAGAGGTACCCAGAAAAGGCATGCACCAACAAACTGGCAATCGCGATGGGACGCTTTTGCAAACTCTTTCTCTCTTAGATAGTTAGTTTTTATTTTACTTTCATATTTTTATTTTCATTGCATCGTTTAGATTCCCTTAAATATATGTGCCTTTGTCAAAGACTCGAGATGTCTAGTATACGAAGAGTGAATTTAGGAGACCCACTATTGTGGGGATATCATGACAACCCCATATACGAAGAAGAACCACTTTACAATCCCAGCCTAAGACAACCTGAGGTTAACAGGGCTGGTTAACAAGAAAATCCCTTCTCTACCCCACACACCGGCAATAATCTTAATGGGAGAGATGGTAACACTGGACAAAACCTTACTGCTCAACAAATTATAGAGCTTAGTATTCAAAAAATACAAAGAGGAGATGATGACTCTGATGAATTACTTCGAGGATTGGCTACTACATACGAGACCATTTGGTCATGATAATTTTCAGAAGACAGAATGATAAGAAAGGCCGCCTCCTACCCTGAGCACAGTGTCAGCCCGCGCCTCACCATTGAGACAACCTACTCACATGTTCTTCAACAATGATTTTTCGGATAAGGTTGGCTCGCAGGTGTAGACACCCTCATTTTTCCCTCTCAGAATATACATACTTGTTCGATCAACCTTTGACCTTATAATCCTTATATGGGGCCATGCACTAAAAGAATAGTACATGACTGAACACAGGCTGAAACAACAACTCTGTGGCTCAGATACCGACATAGGGAGCCTATATATTGAAATAATAGTATATACTTGGAATGCAGACTGAAACAATAGTCTTGCATTTCAGTCTAGAGATCAGACCCGAATAGCCCGAATTAAGCGCCTAAAAACTCGTGCGTAATTCAATTGCACGCTACACCACAAATGCACAATTAGTCCCCCTTTTTAGACCGAACTTCCTTTCCCAGACCATCTCGAGACTCGATCACGTGCCTGAAACTAGACGCGTGATCAGATTGAGCGCCACATCTCCAGCGCACAATTAGCCTATGCCCGGCCTAGCCTCACTGTCCTTGACCCCTAAGTTTCGTCGATTAAATGCTTCGAAAAGTGGCGCTTAATTGGATTATGCACCCCAAAATGGGCGTGCAATTAGTTCTAATGCTATTAGGACTAGGAAACTCGCTGAGCAAGTCAGCCGGTCGCTCATTGAGTCGGTGACCGACTCAAATTGGTTAAGCGTAGGGAAACCAACACGCAATTCAATTAAATGCCGAAAACAAGGAGTTTAATTAGAAAAAAACCTATAAAAGAATTTTTTCTTAAATAGCCCGAGGAGGCTGACAATTTTTGATAGAGAACAGATTTTTTTTGGGATTCCGAAACTAGAGAACTCTAAGGACAAACCCATAGAGCAATCTAGTGATGATTTCGAGATTTAAGTGCCGAATCTTCGAGAATTCTCTCCACAGCCCCGGTCCTAGGTAAAAACTTTAGTTTTAGACCTAGGATATTTCTCTTAATTTTAATTATAGTTTTAATTTTTTGGTCCGAGACTGTAGCACCCTTTTCAGACCGCAAATATTTTATATCTGGTTCTAATTCTCCAAATTTAGAACCAATCCTTAATCCGATGACCTAATTTATCAACCATGGGTCTTAATTCTGCTCTAAACTCTTAATCTATAGTCCTATCATTAATTTCTGGTTCTAATTCTTTGAATTCAGAACCAATCTTTAATCATACGATCTAATTTTTCTAATTTCGAACCCGAATTTAGTCTTAAAATTTAGATTTTAATTTTAATTCTCTATTTTAATATCTGTTGAGAACTGGAAAATACCATTTTCCACCCCTTAACCTGGGTCTTGATAGACCCTTGAGAGAACTAAATAAGTGTTTTAAGTGTTTGTTTCACAGCTAACAATAAAGGCAGGCTAAACCCTGAAAGCAGCCTAAAAGTGCCAAAAAGATGATGATCCATGTTGATCCGGAGGAAGAAGGAGAAGGGACAACCTCACTAGCTGTCAAAACGCCTAAACTAAAGAGGACAAAGGCCTGGTTTCAACCTGGAAAGAAGTGTGGAGTTATTCGAACAGAAGAATGCAGTACAGATTGCTTTTTGAAAAGAATCTAAACTTTTCGAAAAGAACCCAAACTTTGCGAAAAGAACCAAAAGCTCCAGGCTTAGCTTTCGAAGAGCACCTGAACTCTTCAAAAGGATTTTTGACCTATTCGAAAAGAAGAGAACTCCTTGCGAACAGCACCAGAACTATGCGAAAAGAGCTTCAGAAGTCACAGTACCTTGCGAAAAGTTCCCCAAACTGTGCTAAATGGTATTCTGAAGATTCCTAACATCTGCAAGGGTAATTCAGTAATCTTTGCACGCGTTCCAATGCATTTAAAAAACCCAAGGACATTCCAGAAGATTCTGAGCACGAACCAAAGGCATATTCCACCCCATGTGAACACCCGAAGATGAAATCACTTGGCGGGAACTTCTAGAAGCTCTAACAGATTGTTGAATTACATAATGTAATTGATGTATCATCGATTGGTGAACGGATCAAGCGATTGATTGGCCAAAATAGATCTGGATCCTTGTGCTCGATTCCTATTGGTTGATACAGATCTAACCAATTCTGATTGGTTGATACACATCTGAGCTAGACTTGGGGAAAACTATAAATAGATGAACTATTTGCCCAATTTGGGAATCCAGAATTTGAGTTTCATTCTTGCTGCCCCATTTCCAATTCAGATCAAGATAGCTTGTCTGAAACCTCTGTAATAGCTTAGCTTTTATATGTAACTGAGAGCTGTGAGATACTTGTGTAGATTCAAGTGATAATTGTATTCAAGACTACAAATCTGAGAGCTGTTTAGGCTGTGCTCTGTAATTGTAACGGTGGATTTGAAAAGGTTGCTTTCATTAGTACATTCTCAATGGGATTCATGTTGAGGGTCATTGTGATCTCCTCAGTCATTAGACTCCTTTAGATTTGCTATTTTTAAGGCAATTTCCCTTAATTCATTATCCCTGTGAGAATTTGTGTTTGTAACCTGATTCTTACAGCATTTGTAGTGGTGCATATGCTCTGAATCAAGATTTTGGATTGAAAACTATTGGATGATCTGTGTCCATTGAAGTGGACAGATCATAGCCATAAGTTCAACTCAATTCTAATCCTTGATTTGGATTATTTTCTCTTACATCTGAGCTGGTAGCCAGATGAAGATTTGATACTTTTTCATCTATATTACACTATTTCTCATTCTGCAATCAAGTACTAAGCTGAAGTTAGTTGTTATTTCTCCATTCCTATTAATTTTACTTCCAATTCCCCCAACTCAGATCTGGATCACTTAGTTTTAATTTTACTTTTATCATTTAGTTAATGTGACAAATTCAACTTCCCATCTTATTTGCTATGTCGATAGGATCAGAGGCCAGATCTGGAGGTTTATCTTACATTTTAAATAAATTCCCTGTGGATGATCTTTTACTCATTTACATTTAAAACTTGCTACAATTGGCCCTGATCTTGCAAGCTAATTAACTTCTCTCTGTGCTGATATTTCCTTATTCATTTTAAGTTTCTAGATTCATTATCATTCATCATTTGCAAGTAGGTTTTTAAAACACAAATAAATCATGCACACTTAGAGTAGCAACAAGTTTTTGGCGCCGTTGCCGGGGAATTTGTTTTAAAATTGGTAGACCTAAGTTTTTTTTTTATTTTACATCAGTGCTAATTGTTCTATTGTTTAAATCTGTGCAGTTATTCCTATACATTTTGAGCATGGAATCTACTTTGAAAGGAATACTGAAGGTTTGCTGTGCATAATTTGATTCTCTGTTCTGTGTTGTATGTTTGGTAGGAGGACTCTCAGTCCTGAGATAGTCCCTCTGAATTTAGAAGTTGAAAGGCTACTAAGAACCAGACAAGCATGACAGAATTTTGCTGAGACAACTATTATGGGTGAAGAACCTAGACTTTTAAGGGATTACTTTGCACCTGGTGCATATAATTCTCCATTTTCCATTCAATTTCCTACTGTTGAAGGAAATTATGAGATAAAATCATCAACTATTTAGATGCTTCCTTCCTTCCATGGTTTGAGTAAGGAAGATCCATACAAGCATGTGGATGAATTCTTGTCTCTTTGTACTACATTCAACATAGCTGGACTTGGTCCAGAGGCAACCAAGCTTAGGCTCTTTCCTTTTTCATTAAAGGACAAAGCTAGAGCATGGCTGTCTATGTTGGCACCAAATAGTATCACTTCTTGGAATGATTTGCAGTGTCAATTTTTAGCCAAATACTTCCCTATGTCTAAGACCAGCCAGTTGAGACAAAATATTATTTCCCTTTCACAACACTCAACTGAAACTTTCCATGAAGCATGGGAAAGGTTTAAAGAACTTTTAAGGTAATGTCCTCATTATCAAATTCCCCGATGGCAGCTTGTTCAAAGCTTCTATCAAGGAATTGATCAAAAGGGTAAGAATATGGTAGATGCTTCCTGTGGAGGCACCTACTTGCAAAAAATAATTGAGGAGGTCTGGGATTTGTTTGAGGTAATTGGTGAAAAAACTCAATAGGAATCTTTGTCAAGAGACATTGAGAATCCTGCTCGGTTGAACAATCAGCAAACCACCAAAGGAAAGATTTATGAGGTGAATGAGTTGGAAAGGAAGATGGATAATTTAACCACAAAATTTGATAGATTGATGGACTCACTTAAAAATCTAATGGTTGCAAGAGTAGAGGAGGCATGTCTGATATGCCAATCCCCTACTCATTCACTTGATCAATGTCCAGCTGCACCACAGTTCCCAGATTTAGTGGTGGAGCAAGCTCATGCTGCCCAATCATTTGGACAGATGCAGTCAAATGAATATGCATGGAGAGGGCACCCCAATTTAAGGTGGAGCCAGGGCAATTATCCAAGAAGGTCTTTGCTGTGGAAAGAGTTAATCAGGTGTTGTCCATTACCACACCTCCTAAACTTCAAGATCCTGGAATCCCCACAATCCCTTGCATTATTGGAGAACATACCATTGAAAAAGCTTTATTAGATCTGGGCGCTAGTGTCAACCTGCTTCCATATTCTGTATATGAGAAACTAGGTTTGGGAAAATTAAAACCCACTCATGTGGTGTTACAACTAGCAGACAGATCTGAAAGAAAGCCAGTTGGGATGATTGAGGATGTATTGGTAGGAGTAGATAAGTTTTTCCACCATGTTGATTTTTTGGTATTGGACATGGAACCTACAAAAAGCAAAACTTCAATCCTTGTCATTTTGGGGAGACCATTCCTGGCTACAGCAAATGCTTACATTCAATGCAGGTCTGGTATTATGGAAGTCTCTTTTGGAAATATGAAGGTGAAATTAAATGTTTATAATGCAGTCACCTACACAGGTGGTACCTAAGAAATCTGGGATCACTGTTGTAACCTCAGATTCTGGGGAGCTTATTTCAACCAGACAAACAACTGGTTTGAGGGTCTGTATTGATTACAGAAAACTAAACACAATGACCAGAAAAGACCATTTCCCTCTTCCATTCATTGATCAAATTTTAGATAAGCTAGCAGGAAAAGCTTATTATTGATTTCTTGATGGTTACTCTGGTTACAACCAGATTTCTGTGTATCCACAAGATCAGGAAAAGACCACATTCACTTGCCCTTTTGGCACTTTTGCCTATAGGAGAATGCCTTTTGGTCTTTGTAATGCTCCTGCTACCTTTCAAAGATGCATGTACTCCATTTTCTCTTATATGATTGACCAATTTATGGAGATTTTTATGGATGATTTTTCAATATATGGAGACAGTTTTGCCTAGTGTTTACATCATCTCAACTTGGTGTTACAGAGATGTGAAGAAACCAATCTAGTTTTGAGCTGGGAGAAGAGCCATTTCATGGTCACCCAAGGCATTGTCCTTGGCCATGTTGTCTCCCACAAGGGCATTGAGGTGGACAGAGCAAAAATTGATTTAATTGCACATTTTCCACCTCCCAAAACTGTTAAACAAATAAGAAGTTTTCTGGGGCATGCTGGATTTTACAGGAGGTTCATTAAGGACTTCTGTAAAATATCCAAGCCTCTTTGTCATTTATTGTGCCAAGATGTCCCTTTTGTTTTCAATAATGAATGCTTGAAGGCATTTGAATTCTTAAAAAATTGTTTGATTTCAGCTCCAATATTACAGTCTTCAGATTATTCACTGCCTTTTGAGCTGATGTGTGATGCATCAGATTATGCTTTAGGAGCTGTTCTTGGGCAGAGAAAGGATAAGCTGCCTCATGTCATAGCTTATGCCAGTAGATCAATGATTGATGCACAGCTCAATTACACAACTGGGAAGGAGCTGTTGGCAATTATTTTTGCTTTGGAGAAATTCAGGTCATATGTTTTGGGTTTACAAATTGTGGTGTTCACTGACCACTCAGCCCTGAAATACCTTCTGTCTAAGAAGGATACCAAACCAAGATTAATCAGGTGGATTCACCTATTACAGGAGTTTGATTTACAGATCAAAGATAAAAAGGGTGTGGAGAATGTGGTGGCTGACCACCTGTCTAGAATTTTAACTGCTAAGATTGATAGGTTACCTATCAATGAATCTTTTCCTGATGAGCAACTTTTTGCTATCAGTGTACACACCCTTTGGTTTACAAATATAGTCAACTTTTTGGCTACTGGAAGAACTCCTCAACACTGGAATAAAATGGATAAAGATCTTTTCTTCTCAAAGGTTAAACATTTTATTTGGGAGGATCCTTATCTGTTCAAGATTTGTGCAGACCAAGTAATAAGAAGATGTGTCCCTGAAGAAGACTTTCATAGCATACTTTCCATGTGTCATGAACAGGCCTGTGGAGGTCATTTTAGTAGAAACAAAACTGCTGCAAAGGTTTTGCAGTGTGGATTTTATTGGCCTACACTTTTCAAAGATGCACTGCAACACTGTAAGTCTTGTCAGAACTGCCAAAAATTGGGCAACATTTCTAAGAGAAACTCAATGCCCTTATAGCCTATTTTGGTAGTTGAATTGTTTGATATTTGGGGGATAGATTTCATGGGTCCCTTTCCTCCTTCAAATGGTTGTAATTTCATCTTAGTAGCTGTGGATTATGTATCCAAATGGGTTGAAGCCACAGCCACTAAAACCAATGACCATAGAGTTGTCCTGAAATTTTTAAAGGACAACATCTTTTCCAGGTTTGGTTCCCCCAGAGCTATTATCAGTGATGGGGGAAGCCATTTTTGTAATAAGCATTTTGAAGCTTTATTGAAAAAATACTCTGTGACTCATAGAGTAGCTACTCCATATCATCCACAGGTGGACAAGTGGAGATTTCAATAGAAATCAAACATATCTTTGGAAAAGACCGAAGAAGAGGGCGGAAAAGGATTGGTCCTTTAAGCTGAATGATGCATTGTGGGCATATAGGATAGCCTATAAAACCCCAATTGGTATGTCCCCATTCAGATTGGTCTATGGCAAAAGATGCCATTTACCAGTGGAGTTAGAATATAAGGCCTTTTGGGCTATTAAAACCTTGAACATGGATCTTACTACTGCTGGTAATCACAGGCAATTGCAGCTTGCTGAGTTGGAGGAGCTGAGAATGGATGCATACACCAATGCAAGATCTTACAAACAGAAAGTTAAAGCCTTCTATGACAAAAATCTGCTAAGAAAAGAATTCCTAACTGGCTCCAAGGTATGGTTATTCAACTCAAAACTTAAGTTTTTTTCTGGAAAGCTGAGATCCAGATGGGAAGGGCCATATACTATCATTCATGCATCTCCTTCTGGGGCTGTTGAAATTTTGGACCCAAGTGATGGGAGAACCTTGAAAGTAAATGGTTAGAGGCTCAAACCATGCATTGAAAAAACTCTGGAGCTTGTGCTGACCATCTATCATCAAGAACCTCCCCAAATCTGATGATAAACAACTGTATTATATGTATTTTACCCGTGTTTGTTTTGTAGTTTTTGCATAGTTTCTTTCTCTTTATTTTTAGTCATGTTTACTCTCAATTCGAGAAGTTTAAATATGTGAAAAAATAATTCGCAAAGAAAAAAAAAAAAAAATCTTTTCGAAAAGTTTAATTTCCTTTTCAAAAAGGATCTAGACCTGTAACTAACTGCTCGAAAAGAATGATTTACTATTTGAATAGTTGGTTCTGAAGCTATTTATTGTTCGAATAGTTAGTTCTGAAGCTATTTGCTTTTCGAATAGTTGTTTCTAAAGCCATGTGCTTTTCGAATGGTACTGATGCCATTCTCTTTTGTAAAAAGGACTGTTTTGAACTTTTTGAAAACTTCAGAGATACTTTGCGAAAATCATTTTGAGCATATTTAAACCCTTTCGAAGCAAGGGTTTCAAATTCGAAAGTCTTCCCAGAGCATCCTATTTCACAGAAAACCCATTTTCTTTCCATCCTTGCGTGCTTTTAGAATTCAGCCCCAATTTTCTTCATTTTGGTTCGACGGATTAAGCTTGAAGAGAGGGACTTTTTGCTTCTAGTTCTGGTGGATTTCATCAAGCGATCAACGAGTTCAACCAAAACCCTAGATTTCGGTATTTTTCTGTGCATTTCCTCTGTTTGTATTTTGCAAAGCTTAATTTGGTATCAACATTCATTGTGGGAGATTCAAACAAAGTTTTAAAATGGGGAAAGCTGAAAAATCATTGGCTGCAATGTTCCCTAAATCTTCTGCTAAGAAAATTAGCAAACCCACCACAAAAGGAAAAGCTAAAACCTCAGCCAAAAGGAAACTATCGATGGATAAAGCTGATAGGATTGAGAAAGGGAAGAAGGTTAGATATGAGGAACCCACCCCAACAGCTGTTGCTAGTCCTGAGCCTGAGCTTCCTCCTCTGCCTATGCATTTGGTACTGCCAAATCCATTCATTGAAGCTCAGAAGCTAATTTCAGAGCTTATTATTGATGAGAACTTTTTCTCCAACAAACCTGAATGTTAGTTATCCTTGAAATACATCAGGGATGCTTCTCTGAGCAATATCCTAACCCCTCTTCCAGAGAAAATTTATCCACGAATGGTGAGATTATGGTACCAAAACTTGGTAAAAGTGACAGAGAAGGATGCTGATGTCCCTACTCTTGTAATTTTCATTGATGATTGTGATTTAATTGTCACTTATGAAGACATTGGAAATGGTTTGAGGATTCCATTTCAATATGACCCTGCTGGTCCATTAGCTGCACCAGAAACAGCGTCTTTTAGAGAAATGGCTGCCCATCTAACCAAAGGCATAGTTGGAAGTGGACAGTCCATCATGAGGAGAGACTTAGAATCCCACTGTTTGCTGATGGATTCCATTTTGAGAGGGTGTTTTTATGTCACTGGGCACAGCCAGGAAAGAAGAACACCAATTTTGGAGGCCCTTTTTCATTTCTTTAAGGGTTAATTCTTCAATGCCCCTATGCTCATTTTTGAAGCCATGGCTGACATCAGTGCCAAGATGAAAAAGGAACAGAAAATAGCTGGCATACCATTTGGAAGGCTGATCACAGCCATGCTAAGGGCCAAATTTGATATTGATGAGCAAGAGCCATTCGAGATTATCTCCCCTCATGCATTTGGGAAGAGGGCTTTGACTACAAGCCAAACCATGTTGAATAAAATGAGGGAAGATGCTGAACCAGCCCCTACAGCTGCCATTGAACCTGCCATAGCTGAACCAGCCCCTGCAACTACCCAAGAATCTGCTTTACCAGACCCTGAGGTGACCAACTCTTTAGCTGCACCTATTTCACTTGCAGCTGACATTGAACAAGTTTTCCCTCCTGTGGTGACCAGCTCTTCAGCTGCACCCAGTGGTGAAGAGTTCATCATCTTACCCACTTCACCTAGCCCAGCTCCTATTCCTTCATTCATTCCAGCTGTCCCATCACCCATAACCACCATAATCCCAATTGCAGACTCTCCCTCTACACCAACCACTCCAGCCATACTCACACCACCAATTTCTCCCAACAATGTCCAAGATATGGCCACAGATTTTGTGGAACAATCTCCTAGCACTCCCCTTCTCCAAAGCTTCTCAGGTTCACCTGCTCATTCAACTCATACACCTGAAGTAACTCATACCCCTGAACCTGAGATATTCACTATAGAGGCCTATTCATCATTGATGGGATCTATTTTGGAGAATATTGGGCTTGAATTTGTACCTATACCTGATCCTCCTCATTTCACCCACTTGGCTACTTCCCCCTTTACAGCCATTTCACCCATTGCCCTTCAGCCATCTACATCAATTTTACCAACCCCTACTTTGCATACCACACCTGAATCAATCAGCCAAATCTTTACCTTTCTCCAATCCATCCAAGCCCAACTACAGATCAACACAGACAATCAGTCTGTGACAAATTCCCTTCTCCAAACCTTAGCCTCCACATCCCACACAACCACCTTGGCCACTATACCTGCTGTTGCTGACCATGCTACCCAAACAGACCCTGAGGTAGTATTTGTAGATCCACCCATCCTCACCATTACTGACATTGCTACCCAAACAGAACCTGAGGTAGTACTTTTTGATTCCCCTTCACCTTTCCTCAATTTCTTTGATCAAGCCACTCAAACTGACCCTGAGTTCATACTTTTAGACTCCTCTTCTCCCACCCCCACTGCTGGGATACCTTTGGTCCCCTACCACTCCATTCCCATTCCCAGATTTGCCACTCTCAAACGGGCTATGGAAGAGAACCCTTATATTTGTCGAGATGTCCTCAAGGGGTTAGCTGATCTGCAAGCTTACATTAGAACCCCTTATGAAGACCAGATTCAAAAATTGGAATTGTTCATGAAATTTAAGAGAGAGAAGATGCAGGACCTGCTGGGTCAAACTTTTCAGATGGTTAGGAGTGAGCAGCACAAGGTGACCATGTTGCAAGCACAGCTTGAACAGGAAAAATTGACGGCTATTAGAGTTGAAAAGTATATTGGCCTCACCAAAAAAATCAAATCTGAGGAATACACCGAGCAAGGTACAATCCAGGAGAAGGCTAAATCGAGTTCAGATTCCAATACTGACTCAAGTTCTGACTCTGACAGTGACTCCAGTTTTGATCCCATTGAACCAACTTATGATACAGATTTTGACTCCAGTTATTAGATTACATTGTACATGTTTGTTTTTTGGGTCTGTAATATGTAACTCCTGTTTTCTGTTAACTTTTGTTAATTAGTAATTACTGTGCATTTCATTTCTTTCTTCTCTGTCATTATGATTTCTGTTTGATTGTTTCTTTGCTTATGCACTTCGGACCCTTTTTGCTCATCATTGGTTTGGGGTGTGACAATAACAATTTAGTTAAAATCGGTCAACTTATGATAATTTTGAAGATAAAGTAATTCCACACCTGTTGTTTTGAAAAATGAGGAAGTTAGAATTTTAAAAATTGATTTTTTGTGTAATTCCAATACTTTCATGAAGTGAATGTCAGAAAATTTTCAAAATAAAATTGATGTTTTAGTAAACCTAAAAAGAGAGAAAACAGTGATGATATACCTCAGGAATTTGATAGAAAACTACACCCAGTGAGACTTGGGCTGAAATGTGTTCTTTGGAGATATAAATTAGCAATTTTTTCTGCTCTAGGGACTGTTTGAACCTGCTTATTATCTCTAGAAGTTACACATATTCAAATTGAAATAACTGGACAGCTATCATGATATTGAAGACATGATGTAAGGCCTCCTTTTGGACAGTATGAACTTCAAAAGGCCCCACCTTTTGAACCTGCCCTTGATACACACAAGTTGAGCTGTATAAAGCCAAGATTTCTTTAAAACCTCATCAACCTCATTTAGCCTAACCCTCACTCTGAGAATTCAGAAGGTAAAGGAAAGAGAGCTGAAGAAAGAAGAGTTAGGTAACAGTTTGGTAAAAGAAAAAGAAACATAATTGAAGGCAATGATTTATCAGCAAATGAAATGTGGCACTCCAGTCAATGTTGCTTTGACAAAAAAAAAAAAGAAAAAAAGAAACAAAAGAGAAAAGGAAAAGTCATTTCATTGGAAGTTTTGAAAAAGAAAGAGAAAAAGATGGCCACTTTGGCTCTGAAAATTCAAAGAAGAAGATGAAATTGTGCTGAAATGAAGAAGGTGTGTCCATCACTTCCTTACCTTGACTGACTTCTCAATTTTGAATTCCATTCCACCTCTTTAGTCTTGATAAATTTCATTCATAAGCCACATTACAACCCAAGTCAAAGTCCTTACTGATCAACGATGGATTGAGCTGTCACATGGAGATAAGGATGTGTATAACCTATGGTGAAAAGAGCAGTGAATTCAGAACTGAAAAGCAATGCCTATGCTCCTGCTTACAGTCCTATTTGAGGGTAATCGCTTGCTCTTGAGAACCCTCCTATTTGCATTATAAGTGAAAACCCTGGTAAGAGTTGAGTTTGAAATCAAATTATTTGGGGTAACATCAAAACTGAATTTTCAAATAGAAGGCAAACTCTTCATTAATTTTTCTTGTAAAAAACTTTTTGACACAAACTGAGTGAATGGTAAAAGGAATTACAACAGAATTTTAGTTTTAAACTGATGTTTTCTTGAAGATCTTTTTACAGCTTGACTGATGCAGGTATGAATTACCTGACTGGATGAAAGTCTGCTTTAACAGAACTGCATTGATATTAACTAATGTATTGGAGAAGTTTGTGGGTACCTTCACTGAAAACCCTCAGGAGACTTCACTCCTCCACTAGGGATCACCTAGGGGTTTAAAAGGCTTGTTGCATATGCTAAATGCAACTGTGTTCCCTACAAAAGTGGCTTTTTCATTCTGTTTTTAAATTTTGTCTTTGCTCAGGGACTAGCAAAGCTTGGGTTTGGGGGTGTGTTGAGAACTGGAAAATACCATTTTCCACCCCTTAACCTGGGTCTTGATAGACCCTTGAGAGAACTAAATAAGTGTTTTAAGTGTTTGTTTCACAGCCAACAATAAAGGCATGCTAAACCCTGAAAGTAGCCTAAAAGTGCCAAAAAGATGATGATCCATGTTGATCCGGAGGAAGAAGGAGAAGGGACAACCTCACTAGCTGTCAAAACGCCTAAACTAAAGAGGACAAAGGCTTGGTTTCAACTTGGAAAGAAGTGTGGAGTTATTCGATCAGAAGAATGCAGTACAAATTGCTTTTTGAAAAGAATCTGAACTTTTCGAAAAGAATCTAAACTTTTCGAAAAGAACCCAAACTTTGCGAAAAGAACCAAAACCTCCAGGCTTAGCTTTCGAAGAGCACCTGAACTCTTCGAAAGGATTTCTGATCTATTCAAAAAGAAGAGAACTCCTTGCAACGACTGAATCGAAAAGAGCTTCAGAAGTCACAGTACCTTGCAAAAAGTTCCCCAAACTGTGCGAAATGGTATTCTGAAGATTCCTAGCATCTGCAAGGGTAATTCAGTAATCTTTGCACGTGCCCCAATGCATTTAAAAAACTCAGGGACATTCCAGAAGATTTTAAGCACGAACCAAAGGCATATTCCACCCCATGTGAACACCCGAAGATGAAATCACTTGGCGGGAACTTCTAGAAGCTCTAACAGATTGTTGAATTACATAACAGAATTGATGCTTCTGTCTTCTGATTGGCTGAACCAGATCAAGCAGTTCTGATTGGCCAAAATAGATCTGGATCCTTGTGCTCGATTCCTATTGGTTGATATAAATCTAACCAATTCTGATTGGTTGATACACATCTGAGCTAGACTTGGGGAAAACTATAAATAGATGAACTATTTGCCCAATTTGGGAATCCAGAATTTGAGTTTCATTCCTGTTGCCCCATTTCCAATTCAGATCAAGATAGCTTGTCTGAAACCTCTGTAATAGCTTAGCTTTTGTATGTAATGTGTAGATTCAAGTGAGAATTGTATTCAAGACTACAAATCTGAGAGTTGTTTAGGCTGTGCTCTGTAATTGTAACGGTGGATTTGAAAAGGTTGCTTTCATCAGTACATTCTCAATGGGATTCATGTTGAGGGTCATTGTGATCTCCTCAGTCATTAGACTCCTTTAGATTTGTTGTTTTTAAGGCAATTTCCCTTAATTCATTATCCCTGTGAGAATTTGTGTTTGTAACCTGATTCTTACAGCATTTGTAGTGGTGCATATGCTCTGAATCAAGATTTTGGATTGAAAACTATTGGATGATCTGTGCCCATTGAAGTGGATAGATAATAGCCATAAGTTCAACTCAATTCTAATCCTTGATTTGGATTATTTTCTCTTACATCTGAGCTGGTAGCCAGATGAAGATTTGATACTTTTTCATCTATATTACACTATTTCTCATTCTGCAATCAAGTACTAAGCTGAAGTTAGTTGTTATTTCTCCATTCTTATTAATTTTACTTCCAATTCCCCCAACTCAGATCTGGATCACTTAGTTTTAATTTTACTTTTATCATTTAGTTAATGTGACAAATTCAACCTCCCATCTTATTTGCTCTGTAGATAGGATCAAAGGCCAGATCTAGTAGCTCAGATTTGGAGGTTTATCTGACATTTTAAATAAATTCCCTGTGGACAATCTTTGACTCATTTACATTTAAAACTTGCTACAATTGGCCCTGATCTTGCAGGCTAATTAACTTCTCTCTGTGCTGATATTTCCTTATTCATTTTAAGTTTCTAGATTCAGTATCATTCATCATTTGCAACTACGTTTTCAAAACACAAACAAATCATGCACACTTAGAGTAGCAACAATATCTCCAAAAATCCTAAATATTACTTTTAGTTTTTATAATTATGGTTCATAATTTAATTCATGATTATCATTCCGAAATCAACTCTGAAAAGCCTAAAATACTATTTTGTGGTCTAAAATTCAATTTACTTTATTCTCAACCACCCGATTTTCCCAAGGGAGCTTACGGAGGGTACTCGGGAACGAGGCTAATCCTCCTTATCATAGTGGGCCCAAAACTCCTCTTTTTCCTTAGGATTTTAGAATTAATTAATTGCTTTTCTTATTTTATTAGCATAAGTAATTAGTAGATTTATTTAATTTCAACATATTTAATCAATTAAGTGCATTAGATCTTAGTGTGGTTGATTAATTTTTTTAAATCAGATTGTACTTGATTGATTCCTTCCTTTAATTAGAATTTAGTATGATTAATTCATTGTGTTAGTTAGATTTTTCGTATAGTTAATTCATTGCTTTAATTAGAATTTTAATAAAATTAGTTTATTTATTTTAATTAGATTTAAATAAAATTAGTTTATTTGTTTTAATTAGATTTTAGTAAAATTAATTCCTTTTCTTAAATTAGATTTTCAGTAAAATTAGTTTTCTATTTCAATTAGAATTCTGGTAAGACTGTTATAATTGCTTTAGTTAGAATTTCAATACAAGCAGTACACTGGATTTACTTAGAATTCCAATACAACTAGCATACTTGCTTAATTTGAATTTTAATATAATTAGCATGCGTAAATTAATTAGAGTTTCACCAGAACTGCCACTTGTGCACTCCTAGTACAATTAGGAAACCTGATCACAATCAGACTTCTGACGGAATTAGGTGACTAAACTTAATCGGGCTCCTAGTAGCATTAGGACAGTAAATTAATTTGAATTCTAATAAGATTAGGAACCAAGCTAATTGGACCCCTAATAGAATTATAACATTAGAATAGTTCCACTCACTCTGACAAACTCACTGCTAAACTCACAATAGAACCAGGGAAATCTAAACTGACCAGAACTATAACAATAACAAGGAATAAAAGGGAAATTGAACTATCTAAATTAAGAAAAAGCACTGCTGCTGGTGTTTGCAGGCGGACGATTCAATATAGAAGTAACCCATACCCGCTCTCAAGTGTGATCATTGATGTGCTGCAGCGTCGATAAATATCTGCAGTTGGCGATCGCAACAACCTAGGAACCTCCCTAGAAAACCCTTTATTTTTAACATTCCAAACGCTGCATCGGTAGAGTCCAGTTGGGCAGAATTGGAAGCCATTGATTCAATGGGAACAGAGAGAAACCCAGAAAAAGTGTGCACCAACAGATTGACAATCGCGATGGGACGCTTTTGCAAACTTTTTTTTAGATAGTTAGTTTTCGTCTTCTTTTCCTATTTTTTCCTTTCCATTGCGTTGTTTAGATCCCCATTTATATATATATCAGTCTTCATCAAAGACTCGAGATGTCTAGTATATAAAGAGTGAGTTTAGGAGACCCACCATTGTTGGGATATCATGACAACCCCATGTACGAAGAAGAACCATTTCATAATTCCAGCCCACGACAACCTGAGATTAACATGGCTGGCGAACAAGAAAATCCCTTCTCTACCCCGCACACTAGTAATAATCATAATGGGAGAGATGGTAACATCGGGCAAAACCTTACCGCTCAGCAGATCGTAGAACTCAGTATTCAAAGACTTCAAAGTGGAGATGACGACTCTGAGGAATTACTTTGAGGGTTGGCCGCCGCATATGAAACCATTAGATCATGACAATTTTTAGAAGAACAACATCGGCAAGAAAGGCTGCCTCCTACCCCGAGCACGGTGTCAGCCCGCGCCACACCATTGAGACAACCTGCCCACACATTCTTCAATGATGACTCTTTAGACAACATTTGCTCACGGGTCGCTCCAAAAGGCGACACCATCAAAATCGAAGATCTCCTTAAAATGCTCGATAAGTACATGGCCAAAAGAGAGCGCCCCGGTCACTATTTCCAACACTCATTAGAAGGAGAAGCTTTAGATTGGTTTGCGAGACTTTCACTTTATAAGATAGAAACCTTTGATGAGTTAGTCAGTCAATTCTTAGACCAATACAAACACCTGATCCAAGAGACAGTCAGTCTCAGTGATCTAATGGCGGCCAAGCAAGGACCTGAGGAAGAATTTACTGACTTCATCGCCAGATGGAGAAAACTCACTGCTAGGACTGACACCTCAATGAAAGAAAAGGATTCGGTGGACATCATCATCGATAATACTAGAGAACCGTTAAAGAGCGCACTTGTCATAAGTGATCAAGGATCAAAATTTCAGCCAAAATGACCGAAATTTCGGCCAAAATTATCGGTTTTGGTCCCCACCGAAACGATAATTTAGGACTAAAATTTCGGTCATAAAATGTATGGGGTTGAAATTATTGGCCGAAATTTTGGTTTCGGTCCCCTCCGAAACCGAAACGAAAACTAAAATTTTGATCCTTGTAAGTGATTGCCCCAACTTCACCGCACTCCACTCACGGGCATCCCGACTAGTTCGACACATTAAAGGCGGAGACCTTGCTCTATCCATAATCACCAAGAAAGTTGGCTCTTCCAATGAATCAAAATAAAAAAAATAATAAGAAAGCCTTAGGAGCTGAACAAGTTAACACCATTGTCAACCAAGGACAAAACCCTAATAACAAGAACTTCTAATCGCGGAACTTCGGAAAAAATCATAATCAACAACGGTATACCAACCAAAACCAAGGTGCTAATTAGCAAAGATACGCAAACCAAAATCAAGGCCATAATTAGAATCAAGGCCAATACCAAAATAGAAACTAATACCCTAACACCTATCAGAACTAAAATGTGACACATAATTGACCGGCCCATGCACCAAATTATAATAACGTACCCCCACCGCGGAACTTTATCCCAGCCAGAGGCCCCTACCAGCCAATTTGGGAACACTATTCCCCTTTACCGGATACGATTCCAAACATTTTCTATCTCTTTAACACTCAGAATCTTCTCCAATTCTCGTAGGAAGAACCCTGCCCATGGCCGACAAATCTTGACTATAGTAAATATTGTGCCTTCCATCGATACGCAGGACACAATCTAGAAGACTGTTGGGTCCTCAGGGACATAATTTATGACTTGAATGACCGAAGTCAGATTGATTGGGAAGTGCTTAGGAATTCTAACCCTAATAATAGCCAACCCCAACAAAAATTTAGGGATCATTAATAACCCCATGCCCAACCATAACCAAATGACATTAGCACAGGTCACCATCGTCGACCTCCCCAGGTGATCTCCCTTCCAAACTTTCCACCTCAACTCTCTGCCGCTTCGGCCACACCGGTGAGAGCTCCTTCACCTCCGCATCCCTCGGCCCTGATCACTCGCATCACCTTGCCGAGTCCACCTCCTTATAAAAAATTCACTCAGATACAAGTCCATTCCTTTAGGGCTAGGAAACCATTCCTCCGCAGTCACCCACAGGAACCTCCAACCCCTCCGAGTCCCGAACCAATGCCATTGCCGCTCCCTTTGTCTGATTCTAAATCAGAATATGGACATCACATCCTTCAAACTGTAGCCCAAAAATTGCTACATGGGTAGAAATTGTGACCCGAAAAATTTGAAGTCACGACAATGAAATAACAATCGACCATTCACTGAATCTAGAAGAAAGCGGGCCAGAAGAACATCCTGACCCATACGAGACGCTGGTCTCTGCCTTCCTAGAAGAGGAAGATTACACACAGTACCTCCCACCTTGGGCCGACACCATTCAGGTATGCATTCCAACCTCTAATTTCACCCAGTTCACCAATATATCTACTTTGAGCAGTGTTGGGTTCAGTCAACAACCGACTTGCCTGATTCTTAAATCAAGAACCAATTACCCACCTCTGCCTTTCTCTCGAAATAAGGATTTCACGAATGCCCAACTAGCAGAGGAGAATGTGAGAGAAAGAGAAGTTAACTTGCCTCCCCCACCTCACATCATCCCTCCACCAATTCCTGCACCTCAACCATTCCAACCACCCACACCTAAGACCCATCGGCCAGGCACATCTCCAGAATATCCAGGCCCAGATATCCATACTAGAACTCATCAAGAAATCTCCTAACCATCATTGGTTGTTGATAAGAATACTTGAAGACACGCAAGTGGATGATGATACAACCCTAGATGAGCTTCATTAAATCACTTTGGTCATGGCGCAACCTCCAGCGCTTACTTTTATATATGCAGACATGCCTAAAGAGTCATTCCACGGGAGTGAGGCCCCCATATATCTTACAGTCATAATTAGAGGATTCTCCGTACCACACGCACTCGTTGACACGGGAGCAAGACTTAACATCTGCCCTCTCACCACATTAAAAATACTTGAATACACGGAGCAGGATGTCAGGCCCTCCGTACTGTCACTCATAACTTATGATGGGTCGCGTCACTTTATCAAAGGACATATCAAGCTATAGGTCCACCTTGGACCTGTAACGAAAGACGTTACATTCCATGTCTCTGATTCTGCTAGTACGTACAACCTCATTTTAGGAAGACAATGGCTGAAGTCAATGAAGGCCGTTGCATCCACATACCATCAATGCATCAAATTCCCATACGAGGACTCTATCGTCCATATATACGCTGATGCACCCCTCTAATAGATAGATACTGATTATGTGGCGAGCATACCAACTACTGACGATTATGTGTTGAACACGGGCCATATTCAAAAGACTCAAATCCCTGATGAGACAATCGTCGTCGAAGTCTGTCCCCCTACCCCTCCTAGTTTTCCCCTAACACGTCAACAAAAATTAATAAGAAGAGAGGTTGGCCCAGATCTCACCAAACTCTATGCCATAAACCCTACCGTGACAAAAGGCTGAGACCTTATGTACCAGCTTGGACACGTTCCTCACACCGGGCTCGATAAAAATAAGTAAGGTCGTGTAGGACCCGTTGTCCCGACGCAAATACATAAACATATAGGGTTAGGTTACCGATCGAACGGCTCGCAAGCCAACTTGTCCCCTACCTCACCAAAATAGTCTCTATGCAACCACTTTGCCTATGGGATCACTGAGAAAGCAGACATGCCAAGGTATAAGGGAGTGTCCTTCACTAGATCCCAAGAAGTGGAAATTGAGCGAATGACTGAAGCATTCAACGATTTTACCAATTTAAACGACGATATTGATAAACCGCTTGAGGGAGTCAGGCCCATGTTTGACACCGAGGAATTTATAGAAAATAAGAGAGAAGAACCTCCAAAACTCGACCCACGAGTAAAAGATTGAGAATCCACTGATGATGAAGATTTTCACATAGCAGCCTTGCAAGATAGTGAAGAGTACTTACACTCAATATGGGAGGAAGATGATTCTCCACAAGAAAATACTAACTCGCATAGCATCCACCTTGGCTTTGGCCTTGAGGGATGGAAATGCCCTTGGGACTCCCCTTGTATCGCTTACCCATACCAACCCCGCTGTGGGGCCTGCACCAGCATATTAGCATGCTTTGCTAGTTGGATCCGACACTCTACGGTAGGAGCATCGAATGATTCCAACCTCGTAATCATCGACACAAGTAATGATCCATCGACTAGGCTACTGGCACAAGAAGTAGAAAATCCCAATAGTCATCTGATGGACATAGAGGGAAACACTCGTGTCACCCTCATGGACTTGGAAGAGGGACTTGGACTAGACACCGTTACATCCCTGGATTCACTGCAAGTCCAAATATTTTAAAAATCTCTAGAGGAAGAGACGCAACCACCCCCAAGTGAAGATGAGGACTACTGGATAGACCTCCCGACACTCAAGCTACCAGAGCAAGCTAACTTAGGACTTCGAGTACTATCCGATCAAGAAGATGAATTCGATACCATCTTCGACTCTAACCTAGAAGGATAGGAATGTCCTTGGGAATCCCCCCCGCATTCTCCACCATTATCAACCTCGTTGTCGAGCATGCGCGCTCATCCTAACGTATTATGAAGAGCAAGGAAAAGAACTCGCTACCCCTAAGGATCCTTTAGGAGATCCCCCTCGGTGGGAAGAACAATATTATTATGACCCAGAGGATGACAACTCAATTGACTACGATCTTCAAAGCTTCTTTGAAGAAGAGGCGATCAATGTGATAGAAGAAATCCAAATGTTAGTGTCGCTATCACTAGTGTCACTCATTCGAAAGATCTCATCAGATGACGACTATAAAAAAAAAATGCCAAATTCACAACAAGTCCTCATTTCCGAAAGAATCATCCGAACGGCTCCAGCATCTGTCTCGCTCTCTCAACTAGAGGAAGCTACTCTCCCGGCGCCCCTTGAGGCGACCGACCTTGTACAATATTTATTATCAAAAATAAAAAAAATAGAAAAAATAGAAAACCCTAAAAATTCATAAATATAAAATCCAAAAAAATCAGAAAACCCTATAAAAGAAAGGGAACTCTTCGTCCCGAACCAAATTTGGGGCCAACAAGGAAACTTTTCCCCTAAGGCTTCTATCCTATTCCCCGCATGACGTAAAGCATCCTATTTAAACAACAAAACAGTGATCATACTGGATGAGATACTTCGTGACTTTAAGAGAAGAATCAGTAGTCTTGACCTTCACCTTACCAAAGATCTCATAGTCATAGATTATGCCGACGAAGGGTTATCTTTAACAAACTCAGATCCCCAGTGTAGCAATTTCCTTGTATACGAACTTACCGAGGAAGAAGGAGCACTAGTTGCTGAAGAGACACTGAATTGCAAACAAATTATCAAGTATTTCAATGACCAAACCCAAGCTGTCGCGGAACCCACAGAAGAACTTAACTTTGGCACTGAAGAGAAACCCAAGAAGTTACTGATTAGCACAATGCTCAACTCAAACGAATGCCAACAAATTACACAAGTCCTACAAGAACACCTCGATTCCTTCGCATGGTCCTATGAGGACATGCCCGGTTTAGACCCAAGTTTAGTAGAACATTGCCTCATTTGAAACCTAATGCAAAGCCTGTTAAGCAGAAACTCCGCAGGATGCACCCACAAACTGCCCTTCAAGTTAAAGAAGAAGTTGACAAGTTACACAACCAAATTTATTCGAGTCATTCTTTACCCTAAGTGGGTCGCTAACATAGTACCTATCACTAAGAAAGACGGTAGAGTAAGGGTTTGCATTGACTTTTGAAACCTTAACCAGGCATGCCCAAAAGATGATTTCCCACTTCCATACATTGACACTCTAGTCGACAACTCCACTGGACATGAGATGCTATCTTTTATGGACGATTTCTTTGGATATAATCAAATTAAATTAGTAGAGTCCGACCAAGAGAATACTTCCTTCACCACACCATGGGGAACATACTGTTACGTCGTTATGCCATTTGGGCTCAAGAATGCAGGAGCCACGTATCAACGTGTCATGATGGCTATCTTCTAGGACATTATGCATAAGTGTGTAGAAGTTTACATCGATGACATATTAGTGAAGTCCCAAACATGAGTAGGACATGTTGAAGCCTGTCCAACTGGTACTATAAAGAGCTAAGAAATATCAGCTAAAAATGAACCCAAAGAAATGCGTCTTCGGGGTCACTTTCAAAAAATTACTTGGTTTCATAGTTAGTAAGTGAGGGATCGAAGTTGACCCTGTAAAAGTTAGAGCCATCCTCGAGATGCCGCCTCCCAGTAATATCAAAGAGTTATGAGGCCTGATAGGAAGATTACAATTCATCAAGAGATTTATCTCCCAACATTCAGACTGATGCGATCCTTTCTACAGACTACTTAAAGGAGGAATTGAGTACAAATGGGATGATCAGTGTCAACAAGCTTTCGATAACATCAAGAAATACCTCCTTAACCAGTCGATACTATCGCCACCTGTCCCCGGAAGACCCCTAATTCTATATCTCTCAGTGAACGATAAAGCAATGGGAGTAATTCCAGGATAATATGAAGAAGACGATAAGAGAGAGAAGGTTATCTACTACCTCAGTAGGACGGTGGTCGAATACAAACCAAAATACACTTAAATGGAGAGGACTTGCCTCACTTTGGTGTGGGCCTCTACCAAATTACAACACTACTTTAGAGGACATAAGATACTAGTGCTAGCCTGGATGGACCCTCTGAAGTATGTATTCGAAAAGTCCGTAACATCAGGAAAGATCGCTCGCTGGCATATGCTCTTGCAAGAATTCGACATCACTTACGTCACGCAAAAATTGATTAAAGGACAAGCAATTGCCGAATACCTAGCAGAGCTCCCACTCCCTAGTGATGAACCCATACATGCGGATTTTCCTGGCGAAGACCTATTTACAATTATTAACGAAGAGCCCGATAAGACCTCATGGACCCTTTATTTTGACGACGCTCTAAATCACAAAGGAAAGGGTATCGGGATAGTCCTCCTAAGCCCAGAAGGAGTTATCATACCTAAGGCTTTTCAACTAGATTTCCCTGTCACTAATAATGTCACAGAATACGAAGCCTTTATAGTCAGACTACGAGCAGCACTACAATTAGGTGTTAAACAGTTAAAAACCACCGGTGATTCTAAACTAGTAATTTCACAAGTCATAGGAGAATAGAAAATTAAGGAAAGGAGACTAATGACCTACCTAGAAATCACTCAATATTTAGTAAAGAAATTTGAAAGAATTTATTTCACGCACATCCCTAGATTAGAAAATGAGCTTAGAGATTTCTTAGCCACACTAGCCTCGGTCATCTAAATACTTATCGGGCAAAATACCAAGACCTTCTTCATCGAAAAGCTGATAGTACCCACCCATCAGGTAGCATGGACCGTCAAGAGAGAACTACCCATCCTCCCCACAAATACAGGACCAAAAGAAGTAATGACCTCGAAAAAGCACGTCAAGGCAAAAACCGAAATTGCTATGTTTAGATTTGAAAATCGTCGACCGACGATGGACAACCATGGTATTTTGACATCTGAAACTTCTTGAAGGATCAACACGTCCCCCAATATGCCATGAAGATCGAACAAAAGACTAAGGAACCAATGCACCCGATTCTGCATACTTGGTGAAACATTATACAAAAAGGCCTTCACTAAAGGAGTACTACTACGATGCGTCACGATTGTCGAAGGATAATATATCATTCGAGAAGCACATGCCAGTGCCTGCGGTGCCCACTCCGGTAGATAGAGACTCGTCGATCAAGTTACATGAAAAGGCTACTTCTGGCTGACAATGATTAGAGACTGCCACCTCTACATCCAATCCTGCAAGCAATGCCAAGAACACACCGCACTCATCAAAGCTCCATCAGTTGCATTGAATACTATGACTTCACCATGGTCATTTTTTATGTGGGCCTTCGATGTCATTGGACCTTTCACAGATACAATTTGGAACACTTACAAGCACGCATTCATACTTACAGCGATCGAATACTACACCAAATGGGCAGAAGCTGAATCCTATATCAGAATCACCGCTTCAATATTCGTAAGGTTTATTGTTCAGAATATCATCACTAGATTTGGAGTACCCAGGATGTTTGTCATTGATAATGGACCACAGTTCATCGCGGAGAAGACGAAGAAGTTTTGTAAGAAGTACGGTATCGATCTATGCCACTCATCACCGTTCTACCCTCAAGGCAATGGACAGGCAGAATCTACGAACAAAATGATGATTCGAATCCTTAAATGAATAGTAGAAATAAGTAATGGAGCTGACTGGCCTGAACGACTACCAGAAGCACTCTGGGCCTATAGGACCTCTATTTGTACGGCCACTGGCCAAACTCCCTACCTCCTTACCCACGGGATGAAGGCAGTCTAATCATATGAGGTACAAGTATCATCCTTATGAATTCAACTCGATGATGAGCTATCCTTAGATGAGGGGAGAATTGTCCTACTCACGTAGCTAGAGCAGCTCGATGAAACACATCTCAAGGTAGCTGATCACGCTCAGGTATATCAGAGGAGAGTAGCCAGGGCTTACAATAAGAAAGTCCTTGAACAAACCTTTAACATTGGAGAATTAGTCTTGAAGAAAATTATGCCTTCCAAGCATGCCCATCTGGAAGGAAAACTGAAACCGAACTGGGAAGGCCCATATATCATAACAGCAGCATACCCTAGAAATGCTTACAAACTGGCAAACCAAGACGGGAAATAACTCCCTAGCCCTTGGAACGCTATGTACCTTAGAAAATATTATCCTTAGCCCCATGATCGTCACATCCCGTGGTTAAATACTTATACTTATCACCTCCGTAGTTATCACCACCCATTCATTGGTCGTACTCAAAATATCCTTAAGACCTCCAATTTATCGCCTGCCTTTTCTCACTCGGGCAATTTGATTGAAGGACTAGTGACTTATCTAACCTCTTTCAAAAGCATAAGTAACACCTGATCCTCATTTCCCTTCCCCCGCCATTGGAGGAGATGTTAGAGCAAAAAAAAATGAAGATGTTAGGTTCAATCAAAAATCATTATTCTTGCGCTAGCAGGATGCTTTAAAAAAAACGCATTTACATGTCAAAAGTTGAGTGAGAGCATTACGACGAATGAACAAGTCAATAAGCTCAGGGAAGCATAAGCAGGCCGTGAGGACATCTCTGATAACTTTACTAGAAGTGTATAAGCAAGCTGTGAGGGAATCCTTGATTTCCCTATACTACTACATGTCATCATAAGGTGGCAGGAGGAGGATAAACTCCTGCTAACCATAGAATGTGAGATTTTGATGGTGCCGAAATATGACGAAGAGCTCGATCATGGCATCCCGTATCCCCTATGAGAAAAAGATTGTTACCTATCCCTTTTGGAAAGTACTAGATACAAACTATTCCCTGCATCACTGAGCCTTACTCCCCTCTTCTATTTTTATTTTCAGATGATAAATCAAAAGCCTTACAGGATATTCCTAGAAATGGAACCGAAAACTGATGAATGATGACTGATGCAATCACCTACTATACCTATCATACTTATCCCTAATAACCACGGGATAGGATGACCACCACCCTAAGATAGACCTCTGCATATAATCGACCTAATAAAAAAAAGGGACCTCCCCGATTTGATGACAGTACCGATCTACTTTCCGTTAATACTAACTCACTAAATACCCACGACTGTTTATAGACCCAAAGTGCTCATCTCGAAACATAGAAAAGCTCCATTACATCTTGACACTAGGGCATTTTTTTTGGGATTAGAAGAAAAATCATATCATAAGCATCGGCTTGTCCACAAAGAAGATGAGGAATGACGAAGTTACCACTCGAAAAGTGCTACCAAAGATATCATACTGCTAATCATACCATACTGGGGCATTTTTATTTCATTTTTAGTATTTTATTATTATTTCTATCTTTGCTATTTGCTTTTCCTGTTGCATTGCATTACTTTCATTTTTTTTTAAAAAAAGAAAAAAAAGAAGAAAAAAAAAAGATGAAAAGTACATATGCAGCTTTTACTACCAGACTTCGGTCTGAGACACTTACCCCCTTGACAATAAGCAAGGGGAGAACAAAAACTACTGACAGCATTACTCTCACATGAGCAGATATGCAAGTAGCCTTCAACCATCACCGGTCCAACTCAGGAAGCATCCAAGTCCCAATGATGGACGACGGCGCTAAAGCAACCAAAAGGCAAAAGTGGACGCAAGAGGTAACTAAAAGGAAAAGGAGCTAATCAGGTACATCTAAACCAAAATCTCTCTCTCTCTCTCTCTCTCTCTATATATATATTGAAGTTATGTTTTTTTCCTTTATACGCCTGTCACCAGGGACACCCCCCCCCATATATGTACAACTCACACACACATGCCATGGATACAAAATAAATGCACACACACACACACACACCCCTACTCCCTATGCTGCCACTAGGATGGCCGAGCACTGCTGTCCCCAGTATCGTCAGATCGGAGATCCGTAGACTGGTCCTCTGAAAATACAATCCCGGCACCCGGAGTCGACGAAACCTCTAAACGATGAGGCCTTACTACAGAACCTCCCTCACTCGCCTGACTAGTAGATTGCCTCGATCGAGAACAAAGAGGATACCTCGCAAGAACCTCATGAACAACAGGATCCTCACGGGCATCGTCCCTAACACGACCATGTGACGTGTGACTAGACTCGACCTATGCCAAGCTGATAGCCAGCTGTGTGGGCTCCTATTGAACGAAACAGAAATAATAACAGTAAGACTAACACATACTTATGATGAAAGGCAAACAAATTTAAAACTAAAGGTAAGTTAAACATGCCCCAAACACAATAACAATTTACAATAAACACGCAAGACATGATAAGAACAACTGAATACAAATATGACCTATCTCTATATGCCATCATGATGCATGAGTGAGCACACAACCAAGGATTAATGCAGATTTGACATAAATTAGAAGGATTTTCAGATCCTAATAAGCCTATGTCATAACCTAAATACCTAAGAAAATGTAAGAACTCTTGATCATGGATGCTTACCCAAACTCGAGGGAAGAAATCCTCCAGCGGAAAGTGTCTACGATCTCGATGCTCCTCACCCTGGTGCTCCTTAGCCTCACCCTCACCCTCAGCTCTCTCACCCTTGGGTGCGGCTGAGGATCAAAGACTAACATGGATCGTGCGACAAAAATGAAAAGTTTTGAACTATTTATAGGGAACAGTTGAATCACATGCTTAAATTCTGGCGCGCAAATGAATCACCCACCACCCTCACTGTGGGTAATTAGGATTACACGACTAGTCCTAAGCGTGTAAACCAATCGTCACCTACTAAAACCAACCCGACCATCTGATTGTGCGTGTTCAACCAAGCACGTAATAACTTCAAGCGTCCACACATTGGTGCGCGAATGCCAATGGCCACCGGTACAACGACCACCCACCGCCCTAATCGCGCGCCCAGTATCTTGTGTTTAAACCGATCAAGCGATCGGAAACTGACGCTTAATTCCCGCCTGACGCTCTGAACGTGTGTCCACTCTCTGGCTTGCAATTAATTTATGCGTTCTGAGTGAAGCGCACAATTCCCCAAAAACACGAAGGAAAAAAATGCCCAGAACAATATGCTTACAGGCCTAATTTGGTTGATTTCTAACAATGATTATTAGCCCAAACAATGCCCTTGTTAAGCTCGATCCAAAACCCTCCAGACCTAAAGAAATATCTACCCTGATAACCAAAAGAAAATGCACCAAACCAAAAAAAAGAAGCCCCAACATTAACAACACACTCCAACTAATACCAAACCCAAGAAAAAATGCCCCCCATCATCCATTCATTTGAAACAAAACTAAAAAAATAGAAACTTGCCCCAGCTAAGGCGAAACCAAACAATAAAAATATCCCCATTGTTCATACACTCCAACTAGGCCCAAACTATGTCAAGACAAAAAAAAGCTCCTGACATGCCCCGATCCAAAATAAATAAGTTAAACAAGTAAACCTCACACTCAAAACAAATCAAATAAGCCACAAAATAAACTAAACTTGAATTCACAAAAAAAATTAAGATAATAATCACTTCATAAATAAATAAAATAATTACAAAATACACCGAGACCATACCTTCTGAATATAAAACTTGAAACAAGAAACTTAAAAAAATCATCACGTTCAGGCAATGCCTGAATCCGGACTGATTCGGGAAACTAGAAATCTCGGAGAAGCCCGGAGGGGGGAAGCGTCCTTAAAGAGTTCTAACTGTAATAACCTCTTCCCCTTGCCCCGAGCCGATAGAAAAGAAAGAGTGGCTCACGGAAAGCCACCCAGGGCCTACGGGATCCGCCCTTAGAAGCTCACCATGGAAACCATAACAAGGAAGAGCAGCTAATACGGGATCTGCAGAGCCTATCGAGGAAATATAGGCATCGGTCACGAGAATTCTGACCCTGCCTTATACTTGGGTTTCCTCTCTACCACCTTTTTCTCCTCCATCTCTTCCCTTAGCATGGCAGCAATTTGACCGCTATCTTGCATTTCCAATCCTGTCCATTCTCAAGAATTGACTCAATAAGCACAACTCTTCAGGTCCAACACCCGGGACACAAAAGAGAAAGGAAGAAAAGACATTAATGAACAAGAAGATGCCCAAAAAAAATGCCCCAAAACTCTTCATCCCAAACTTGAAATAAGATTCAAAATAACAAGAATCCAAAACTTTTAGCTCACACATTTATAAACTAGACCTGCTGAATTACCAAATGACAAGTGTCACACCTTTAAGCTTTTCTAATCTAATTAAATCTAAACCAAACACATACCCCCTTTGAAAGAACACAATCAATGACAACGCAGATGAACCAATAATCACACAACACTTAACCCCCTAAGAAACACCAATCCTCCAAGCCTAGATAAGCCAATAGGATTTAAACATTTAACACCCATCTAGAACCTTTGAAAACTCACACGTTTTAAGCCTCATGATGAATGAAACAAAAGAACAAAACTCAAGTTAAAATCAAAACTAAACCAAAAAAACTCTCTAAAGTGAGACCTTAACTTATTTAGGACCAAAAAAATGCCCCCAACAAACCAAATAAAACCAAGTAAACCCCCTAAACCAAAACTCAATAAAGCAAATTAACCTTGGGATGAGCCCTGAATAAATTCATAATGAATCCGCAAAATCTAAATTAAATCCTAAACTAAGTCAAACAAATTAGATAAATCCATTAATAAATCTAAACAAATAAACAAGCACAATAAAACAAAAGAAAGGCCCCTTTATTTATAACTTAAAAGTTTTACAAGTATCACCGGAGGCATACCTCCGGAATTTATAACCCAAAACGAAAACCTAAAACTTTAACCTGCAACCCAAAATGAAGACTGGGTTCGAAACTGAGACGAAGCGAGGAGCAAATTCCGCCCAGAGCGTCCAATCGGAGACTTCAGTGAGCATTGGTTGGGAAACACATCCCTCCACTTTTTACTCCTACTCTTCCGTTATCTTCACCTCCTCCACCGTCGCCTCCTCAACGTTGCCTTCACCGTCGCCTCCTCCACCGTCGCCTCCTCAACGTTGCCTTCACTTTTTACTCCAATCAGACGGTTATATCACTCAAGATTATTAAAACACAAATTTCAAAATATAAGATATCCATAAAAAGGTCAAAACTCGAGACTAAACCAGAGAATGAAAAATAAATGAAAATTCTCTCGCTTATATAGAGTACGGACTTAATCACGCGCCCAAACACGTGCGCTTAATTAAATCACGTGCCGTGCAAACTGCGCACAATTCAAATCGCGCGCCTTAACCAAAGCGCGCAAATTACTCATCGCCAGTGCCAACGGCGCGACGCTCCGATCACGCGCAGCCTATAGGCCGCATAATCCAATCAAACGACACACTCACATTGCGCATTTTGAAAGGTCACCCGTACACTGACCTGGTGACGTTTTAATCACGCACTGCAATTATAACGCGTGATACAATTGCACGCATACTCTTACACGCGTAAAAGCCCCTCAAACCTGTGATCGCACACCCCAAAATAGGCACGTAATTATATTGAGTGACCTAAAGTAAGTGTGCAATACCTGACACTGGACAAAATTTACACCCCCAAGGCCTTATTGTCCCATCGCAGTCAAAATTCTTTTGTCCCATCACGTAGCCCCATAGGCTGCTCTGCCGAGAAAAAAAAGACCCACTCATCTGTCCCATCGCATACCCTTACACGAAAAGATGGCCTACTCGCCCATCCCCGTCGTGATAACATATACACATGCGATTTCACTTCAATATCTAGTTCCATCGTGATAAATTAACCATACCCTCACATGACCCATCGTGAAAAGCCAAAAGTAAACCGCCCAAAGACGAAGCCAATCATGATGCAACCACAATGTGATTTCTTTTATAACCAGAGATCTGCCAAAGAAAGACCCCAACGTCCCATCGAGCAAATGTCCCACCAATGCGTCGCCGCTAGTTACGCTCAGTTGACATCTCATCGCAAGCATCACTATTTGAAAAAAAGAAAAAAAAAGCTCAGATAGCACATGCCACGCCGTATGATGAAAAAAGGAAAAGATTGATCATGTCCCATCGCTAAGGCAAAGGCCTCTCTCTCTCTCGAATTGATGCCCACGTCCCACCAGGACTCACCCAGCACGCAGCCAATGAATCCCCAGGTCCCATCGCGACATCATTTCTCCTAAGATATCACATTGCAACCGCTAAGCCCTGCCACAACAGACCTAAAGAGAAGAAATCTCCAAAGTCCCATCGCGATACGGCGCCACCAGACCGTACAAACTAGGCACAACCCAAGTAAGTATCACCCCCAGGTAAGTACTACCCACTTCCCTTTTGTTTTACTCGATATTCCTCATAAATATATAGTTAGCTATGATTAAGTCTAATGTTTTCAAAATATGTCTCTCTCGACTCGCGAATCACTGTAGTCCTCCCATAAGAGACAATCATTAGTATTCATCGAGAAGGTTAGACGTAGTATCCGGCATGCTAAGTGTCATCTTGACAACCACAATAACGGTCAGATCCACAAATCTCGTACCGGTGGATCTGCTCAATGATGTCTCGGAAGCCATGTTTTTACAGTTTTACTATCGAATTGATCTTAAGTTAAAATCCCTAAAGTTCTAAAATTTCAAATTTCCCGAATCTCCAAAATCCCCTTAAGAAAAAAGAAAAAAAATATAAAAAAAAAGAAGAAAAGAAATATAAAGTAATAAGATAAATAGACCCAACTCACCTTTCTTTAAATACCAAAAAATAGCAAAAAGAAATAAGAAAAAACCCAATTAAGTGCTCCATCACCCGCGCACAATAAATTACACTTGAACCCGACCTTTAACTCCTAAAACCCTTGAACTCACAATCAAGCACATATCTCACTACGCAGAATTGGATCAAGTGCATACTCCACTGCGCAGAATCATTTATTCAGACACCGTAGGACTAAAATTTCTGACTTACAAGCAGACCCCTAAACTTGCAATCAAGCGCATATCCCACTGCGCAGAATTGGATCAAGCTCACACTCCATTGTGCAAAATCATTTGTTCAGACACATTATGATTAGAATTCCCAACTTAGAGGCCGTTCCCAGATGGATCAAGCGCACGCGCTACTGCGCAGAATTCAATTGACCACACTTCACAAAACCTCTCAATTACCAGCCCAAATCGGCCATTCCCCGGGAAAATTAAATATTGAGTATATTTAATCTAAGAACTTTCAAATGCCTATTGGAAAAGGAATGCCTGACACGCATTGGTGGGAGCAATGATGCACCCGGTTTGACATGACTTGCAAAAGACTTCGATATTTCATGATACTTCATTTTATTATTACCGGTCCCTGGACCTTGTTTTAGATATTTGATTGATGCCTTGATACCTCAATTTACGTAAAATCCCTCTGTTAGCTCGCGCCATACTACGGGGATGCGCCATGCACCCACAGATCTGGAATGTGCCCTACGACAACTACCATTTTCCCTTCAAATGCTCCATTCTAGCTTGCGCTAATAGATAAGAAAGCCAAGCATGTCATGTCAACATCCCCAATTCACATTTATGATTTCCTAAGAGAAACGAGAAGGCACCTTGAATGAGGGGTGTCTATTTCTTTGACGCATTCTTACTTTGCAAGAGCACGCCGAAGAGGGGCATCTGTCGACACTCTCATTTTGCCCTCTCGGGATATACATACTTGTTCGATCAACCTTTGACCTCATAACCCTGATATGGGACCATGCACTGAAACAATAGTACATGACTGACACAGGCTGAAACAATAGCTCTGTGGCTCAGATCCTGACATAGGCAGACTATCTACTGAAATAATAGTATATAGTCAAAATGCAGACTGAAACAATAGTCTTGCATTTCAGTCTAGAGACCAGACCCGGACAACCTCGAATTAAGCATCTAAAACCCCGCACATAATTCGATTGCACGCTAGACCACAAACGCGCAATTAGTCCCCTTTTCAGACCGAACTTCCTTTCCCAGACCATCTCAAGATTTGATCACGGGCATAAAACTAGGCACGCGATCGAATTGAATGCCACATCACCAGCGAGCAATTGGCCTATGCTCAACCTAGCCTCACTGTCCTTGACCCCTAAGTTTCGTTGATTAAACGCTTCGAAAGTGGCGCTTAATTGGATTATGCACCCCAAAATGGGCGCGCAATTAGTTCTAATACTATTAGGACTAAGAAACTCGTTGAGCAATTCAGCCGGTCGCTCACTGAGTCGGTGGCCGACTCAAAGAGGTTAAGCGCCGGGAAACCAATGCGCAATTCAATTAAATGCCGAAAATAGGACGTTTAATTAGAAAAAAAAAACCAATAAAAGATTTTTTTCTTAAACAGTCCGAGGAGGCTGGCAATTTTTGAGAGAGAATGGATTTTTTTTGGGATTCCTAAACCAGAGAACTCTAAGGACAAACCCATAGAGCAATCTAGTCATGATTTCAAGATTCAAGCGTTAAATCTTCGAGAATTCTCTCCACAACCCCGGTCCTAGGTAAAAACCTTAGTTTTAGACCTAGGATACTTCTCTTAGTTTTAATTATAGTTTTAATTTTTTAGTCCGAGACCATAGCACCCTTTTCAGATGGCAAATATTTTATATCTGGTTCTAATTCTCCAAATTTAGAACCAGTCCTTAATCCGACGGTCTAATTTATCAACCATGGGCCTTAATTCCGATCTAAAATCTTAATCTACTGTCATATTATTAATTTCTGATTCTAATTCTCTGAATTCAAAACCAGTCTTTAATTATACGGTTTGATTTTTCTGATTTTGTACCCGAATTTAATCCTAAAATTTAGATTTTAATTTTAATTCTCTATTTTAATATCTACAAAAATCCTAAATATTACTTTTAGTTTTTATAATTCTGGTTCATAATTTAATTCATAATTATCATTCCACAATCAACTTTGAAAAGCTTAAAATACTATTTTACGGTCTAAAATTTACTTTAATCTCAACCACCCAATTTGCCCAAGGGAGCTTATGGAGGGTACTCGGGAATGAGGCCAATCCTCCTTAGCATAGCGGGCCCAAAACTCCTCTTTTTCCTTAGGATTTTAGAATTAATTAATTGTTTTTCTTATTTTTTTAGCATAAGTAATTAGTAGATTTATTTTAGTTCAACATATTTAATTAATTAAGTGCATTAGATCTTAGTATGGTTGATTAATTTCTTTAAATCAAATTTTAATTGATTAATTCATTGCTTTAATTAGAATTTAGTATGATTAATTCATTGCATTAGCTAGATTTTTAGTATAGTTAATTCATTGTTTTAATTAGAATTTTAATAAAATTAGTTTATTTATTTTAATTAGATTTAAATAAAATCAGTTTATTTATTTTAATTAGAGTTTAGTAAAATTAATTCCTTTGCTTAAATTAGAGTTTCAGTAAAATTAGTTTTTTATTTCAATTAGAACTCTGGTAAGATTGTTATAATTGCTTTAGTTAGAATTTCAATATAAGCAGTATGCTTGATTTACTTAGAATTCTAATACAACTAGCATACTTGTTTAATTTAAATTCTAGTATAATTAGCATGCCCAAATAAATTAGAGTTTTGCCAGAACTGCCACATGTGCACTCCTAGTACAATTAGGAAACCTGATCACAATCAGACTTCTGATGGAATTAGGAGACTAAAATTAATCAGACTCCTAGTAGCACTAGGACACTAAATTAATTAGAATTCTAATAAGATTAGGAACCAAGCTAATTGGACCTCTAATAGAATTATAACATTAGAATAGTTGCACTCACTCTGACAAACTCACAGCTAAACTCACAATCGAACCAGGGAAGTCTAAACTGACCAGAACTATAACAATAATGGGGAATAAAAGGAAAATTGAACTATTTAAATTAAGAAAAAGACATTGCTGCTGACGTTCACAGGCGGACGATTCAGTATAGAAGTAACCCATACCCTCTCTCAAGCATGATCATTGACGTGTTGTAGTATCGATAAATATCTGCAGTTGGTGATCGCGACAAACTAGAAACCTCCCTAGAAAACCCTTTATTTTTAACATTCCAAATGTCGTATCGCTAGAGTCCACTTGGACAAAATTGGGAGCCACTAATTCAACGGGAACCGAGAGGAACCCAGAAAAAGCACGCACCAATAGCGGGTTTCTCCAAAAGACAACTCTATCAAATTTGAAGATCTCCCTAAGATGCTTGATAAATACATGGCCAAGAGGGAACTCCCTGGTCATTCATTCGGATTCGACAAATTTTGTAGGGACATTGAATTTAACTTACCAATAGGATTTAAACTGCAAAAATTTATCAAATACAACGGCGCGGGAAATCCAAACCACTTAGCCCTCTTTTGCAACGATTGTTGACCCATACGCGGTAATTAATGACTTCTCATCCATTATTTCCAACGCTCATTAGAAGGAAACTTTAGATTGGTTTGAAAGACTCCCGCTTTATACGATAGAAACATTCGATGATTTAATCGGTCAATTCCTAGACCAATACAAACACTTGATCCAGGAGATAGTCAGTCTCAGCGATTTGATGACGGCAAAGCAAGGACCCGATGAAGAGTTTGCCGATTGTCACCTGATGGAGGAAACTCGCTGCCAGGAGTGGTACTTCAATGAAAGAGAAAGACTCAATTGACATTATCATCGACAACACTAGAGAATCGTTAAAGAGCACACTTGTCATAAGCGATTACCCCGACTTCACTGCACTCCACTCCAGAGCATCTCGACTAGCCCGGCACATTAAAGGTGAAGACCTCGCCCTATCTATAATCACGTCAAAAGTAGGCTCTTCTAGTAAATCAAAGTCAAAAAATAATAACAAAGCCCCAAGAACCGAATAGGTCAATACTGTTGTCAACCAAGGATAAAACTCTAGGAATGAAAACTTCCAACCGAGAAACTTTGGGCAAAATCAGAATCAACAACGATATACGAACCAAAACCAAGGCACTAATCAACAAACATATGCAAACCAAAACCTAGGCTAGAAACTAGAATCAGGACCAATACCAGAACATAAATCAATATCCTAACACTTACCAGAACCAGAACACAACGCAAAATCGATCGGCCCACGCGCTGAACTATAATAACGCTCCCCCACCACAAAACTTCAATCCAGCTAGGGGCTCCTACCAGCCGAGGCGGGAACACTATCCCCCTCTACTTGATACGATCTCCAACATCTTCCATCTCCTTAACACTCAGAATCTCCTCCGATTCCCACAGGAAAGACCCCGACCATGACCGACAAATCTAGACTATGGTAAATACTATGCATTTTATCGATACGGGGGACCCAACTTAGAAGACTATTGGGTCCTCCGAGATGTGATCTATGACATGAATGTCCAAAACCAAATTGACTGGGAAGTGCTTAGGAATCCTAACCCTAATAATAACAACCCCATAAAATTTAGGGATCATTAATAACCCCATGCCTAACCACAACCAAGCAACACCGGCCCAGGTCACTTCTATGGATCTTTCTGGTCAATCCTCCTTTCGGCCCTCCACCTTAATCACTAGCATCCAACCCTCCAACACTTTTGCTACCCCTGTGAGAGTTCCTTCACCCCCGCACCCCTCGGCCTTGATCACTCACATCGCCCTGTCGAGCCCACCTCCTTACCCAAATTTACTCAGATACGAGTCCATTCCTTTAGGGCTAGGAGATCATTCCTACATAGTCACCCACACAAACCTTCAACTCCTCCAAATCTTGAACCAACACCAATGCCACTCCCCTCATCCAATTCTGAGCTTGAGTATGGAGACCATGTTCTTCAAACTGCAGCAAAAATCGCCTCATGGGTAGACAGTGTCACCTAAAAGACTTCGAACCTAGAAAAAAAACAAAGACTGAGTGTTCACTAAATATAGAAGAAAGTGAGCGAGAAAAATATCCCGACCCTTACGAGACACTGGTCTCCGCTTTCCTAGAAGAAGAGGATTACACATTGTATCTCCCACCTTAGAACGGCGTACTGCAAGTACGCACTCCAACCTTGAATTTTACTCACTTTACAAACACATCAACGTCGAGCCACACTGGGTTTGGCAACCAACTTGCCCGATTCTTAAATCAGGAACCAACTATCCACCTCTGCCTTTCCCTCAAAATAAGGATTTCATGAATGCACAACCATAAGAGGGGAACATGTGAGTAAGAGAAGTTAACTTGCCGCCCCCACCTCACATTATCCCTCCACCAATCCTTGCACCTCAACCACTCCAACCACCTGCAACCAAGGCTCATTGGTCAGGCAAAGAAATTGCACTCAAGTCAGGGCAAGAATATGACCTTCTGTGGCATCTCCAAAAGATTCTGGCCCAGATATCTATACTAGAGCTCATCAAGAAATCGCCTGATCATCACTGATTATTGATAAGGACACTTGAGGACACACAAGTGGATGAGGACACAACCTTAGATGAACTTCATCGAATCACCTCAGTCATGGCAAAACCTTTGGCATTCACTTTCACGGACACAGACATGCTTAAAGAGTCCCTCCTCGAAAGTGCGGCTCCCATATACCTTACAGTCATAATTAGAGGGTTCTCCGTACCCCACACATTGATCGATACAGGAGCATGACTTAATATCTGCCTGATCACAACATGAAAGATGCTTGAATACACGGAGCAGGATGTCAGGCCCTCGGTATTATCATTCATAGCTTATGACGACTCACGTCATTTCTTCAAAGGAACTATTAAACTCTAGGTTTGCCTTAGACCTGAGATGTCACTTTCTATGTTTCTTATTCTGCTAGTACGTACAATCTTATCTTAGGAAGAAAATGGTTAGAGTCAATGAAGGCCATCGCATCAACATACCACCAATGCGTCAAATTCTCATACGAGGACTCCATTATTCGTATATACACTGAGGCACCCCTCCAGGAGATGGACACTGATTACGCTGTGAGTATTCCGACAACCCATGATTCCTTATTGAACATGGGCCACATTTAAAAAACTCTAATCCCTGATGAGACAACCGCTGTGAAAGTCCATCCCCCTACCCCTCTTAGTTCTCCCCCAACGCGTCAATAAAAATTGATGAGAAGAGAGGTTGGCCCAGACCTCGCCAAACTTTACGACATCAACCCAATCGCGATAAAAGGGTGGGAGCTTATGTATCAACTCGAGTACATCCCCCACACCAGACTCGCTAAAAACAAGCAGGGTCATGTAGGGCCTATCGTCCTAAGGAAAATATATAAACACATAGGATTAGGTTGCCAATCAAATGGCCCACAAGCCGACTTGTTCCCTACCTTGCCAAAATGGTCTCTATACAACCACTTCATCTATGAGACCACCGAGAAAGCTAACATACCAAGGCAGAAGGAAGTGTCCTTCACTAAATCCCAAGAGGTGAAAATCGAGCGAATGACTAAAGCATTCAACAATTTAACCCATATGAATGATAATATTGATAAACTACTCGAAGGAGTCAAACCCTTATTTAACACTAAGGAGCTTATAGAAGAGAGAAAGGAAGAACCTCCAGAACTCGAGCCGCAAGTAGAAGATTAGGAATCCACTGACGATGAAGATTTTCACATAGCTGCCTTGCAAGATGATGAAGAACACTTACACTTAACAGGGGAAGAAGAGGACACCCTACAAGAAAATCTTAACTCGCATACGATCCACCTCGGCCTCGACCTTTGGGGATGGGAATGCCCGTGGGACTCCCCTTGTATCGCTCACCCATACCAACCCTGCTGTAGGGCTTGCACCAGCATATTAGAATGCTTCACTAGTTGGATTCGACACTCCGCGATGGTAGGAACGAATGACTCCAACCTCATGGAAATATAAGTGAGTGATGACCCACCAACTCAGCTACCTGCCCAAGAAGCCGAAAATCCCAACAGTTATCTAGTCGACCAAGGGGGAAACGCTCACATCACCCTCATAGAATTTAAAGAGGAACTTGAACTAGACACTCCTTTGTCCCCAGACATGTCGTAACTCCAATCTCTCGAAGAAGAATGGCAACCTCCTCCGAGTGACGACAAGGACTACTGGATAGACCTCCCTGCACTCGAGTTAGCAAAGCAAACTAACCTAGGACTTCAAGCGCTGTCAGATCAAGAACATCAGTTTAATACCAGCCTTGATTCTAACTCAAAAGAATGGGAATGCCCTTGGGGATCTCCCTGCATTTCTCACCATTATTAGCCTTGCTGTTGAGCATGGGTGCTCATCTTGACATATTATGAAGTTCAAGGGAAAGAGCTCACCACCCATGAGAACCCCTTAGGAGGTCACTCTCAACAGGAAGAACAACCTTATTATAACTCAGAGGAGGATAGTTCGATTGATTGCGATCTCCAGAGATTCTTCGAAGATAAGGCAATCAATACGATAGAGGAAATTTGAACGTCAATACCGCTGTCATCGGCATCGCTTATTCAAAAGATCTCATTAGATGAGGACTCCAAAAAAAAAATGCCAAATTCGGAACAAGTCTATAATTCTTGAAGAATTGCTCGAACGACCCTAGTAGCCGTCTCGCTCCCTTAGAGGAAGCAAATTTCCTGGTGCCTTTTGAGGTGACCGACCCTGTACCATATCTACTATCAAAAATAAAAAAATAGAAAAAGTAAAAAAAAAAAAAATCTAAAAAAATCTAAAAAAATTAGAAAACCTTAGAAAAGAAAGGAAACCCTTCGTCCCGAATCAAGTTTGGGACCAACAACGAAACTTTTCTCCTAAGCCTACTATCCCATCACCTGTACGAGGACGTAGGGCATTCAGGCTAAATAACAAGCCAGTGATCATACCAGACAAGATACTTCACGACTTTGAGAAAAGGACCAATAGCCTTGACCTTCTATTAAGTTGTGAAAAATACCATTTTTCACCTCCTAACCAGACCTTTGATGGACCTTTGAGTTGACTAATAATGTGTTTTGAGTGTATTTTATAGATAAGCAATAAATTGCAATCTTAGTATAAACATCCACCTAAAATGGCCAAAGAAGCTGCTCATACATCTCAACATATGCTCAGACAACCCAAAGCTAGCCAAGCAGCCCACAGAGCCTTAGAAGTTCATGAGAATGTCTTGAGCCCAACTGGGTATGCTTGGAACTAAGAGCAGTTGTAAGGAATGAAGATTAAACCCACTAAGAGGTTGTTGAGTGTTAGATAAATGAAGAACAACAACATAGGATTGTATGCCAGCTGTGGAAATAAAGGACACAACTTGTCAAGAGGATGAACTAACCTCTCGATAGGTTTGGATGCTTAGAATAAATTTGTCGAGAGGTTGGAGGCACGATAGAAGATCCTGTCGAGAGATTCCCAGTACTTGTCAAGAGGATGTATAAGAAAAAGCCAACCTGTCGAGAGGAATGGAGTTGGAAACATGAAGATCTTGCGAGGTTTTAGTACCTATCGAGAGGGTGGAGGTACAATTGGGGATCCTGTCGAGAGGATAGCTAGAGGTGTAGAAGAAGTCGAGAGGTTCCAGATACTTATCACGAGTTTCAACTGAACCTGTCGAACAGTGCAAGGCAACCTATCAACAACTTACCTGAAGCTATGCTCATTCTCGAGAGGATTGAGCCAACATGTCGAGAACTCAACTAAAGACCGTATAACAAGTCAACAAGTTGACTATAACCTGTCATGAGGATGAATGAAGAACTGAAGATGTACTCCAATCCTTTCAACTAGTTCACATGAACCTGTCACGATGTACTCCAATCCTACCGATAAAGCTCCAAACCTATCGAGAGCTACTCCATCCTATTGAAGTGAATACTGGGAAGACTCATGAACCTATCGAGAAGTCTCCAATCCTGTTGACTAGTCATTTTAACCTATCGAAAGCCATTTCAACCTGTCGAGAGGTTCCCAGAACCTCTCGACACTCGAATTAGAAACTTCTCAGTTCCTTCCACAGCAGCTGCCACACGCCAATGCTTTGTGTACACATTCCAAAGCATGTCAGCAACTCTTGAGGGTATTTTTGGTATGCAGCTGGGCATGAATGGAAACCCTAAGTGCCTCATGTGTATTTACCAGTTTTTAGACTAATGGGGAAAGAGCTTCTAGAAGAGGAATCAGCTACATCAGCAGCTAGAAATAATAAAATTATTCTTTTGAGCTCTGATTGGCTGAAATGGATCTGAAGGCAGAGAGAAGAGGATAAAAGCTTGAAGAAATTAGAGAGCTATCATCCAGAATTGGGAGAACTAGAGCCAAATCCGATCTCCATCTTCCCTCCAGAAATTCCCTCTCTCTATTCCTTCTTCTCCCATTCTCCTCTTAGCCAATTATGGTTGGCTAACCATCTTTGGTAGTTAGGGTGAGGTCGAGAGCTATAAATTGAGAGGTTTAAAGCTTTGTAGGAGAATTAGGTTTTGCACAGATTGTAGATCTGAGAATAATTGACTGTAAGTTGTATTGATTCAGTAATTATTGAATGTAAAGCTAATTTAGATCCATAGATCTTTTGATTGCTATTTGATTTCCTTAGATTTAATATCCCTGTGGATGCCTGAGCTTGTAGCCTTGCATCCATAGCATCTGCAATGGTTTAGATGTTCCAATTAAGATCACTGAATTAGAACAATCTCAGAGATAATTTGTGGCCATTCGAGTGGACAGATCATAGCCTTAAGATTGCTTCAATTCTCTGGTTGAGACTGAATTATTATACCTTGCATATGAGCTTGTAGCCAGATGAAGGATTGTTGCAAACCAGTTCCCTGCACTGCTTTTTAACCAAACAATTTTTAGTAAAGACCACAATCCCTACTGCTATTCTCCATCTCTTGATTTTAATTTTTCTCCATATTCCTTTAACTTTGTGTTTGATCAAATCTCGATCATTTGCATTTGATATTTGTAGTTTTTAGTAAGTGATAAAACCTTAAAGACCTCTCCTCTTTCCTATTTAATTTTAGTTTAAATTAGGATAGAGTGTGAGATCTGCTATAGATCTGGAGATTTATTATAGTTTAAATCACATTTCCCTGTGGATATACCCTTACTTACCTATTAAAACTCGCTGCAACAGCCCTGGTTCTTGCAGGACTTGCTGCTTGCCTTGATCCCTCATTTCGGTAATTTGTATAGTTAATCTGTTGCTTTAGCCATTTAATAATTGCAAGGTGAGCAGCACAATAAGTTTTTGGCGCCGCTGCCGGAGATTTATGTTTTTAAGTGTGGTAGATCTAAGTTTTTCTCATTTTAGACTTATTTTTTTTATTGCCTATGTTGTGATTGACAAAATGCTGCTGTAGTTTTTTGTAGTTTAATTTTGTGACTGCAGATCTTGTTTTGTTGTCTTGAAAGGGGTATTGTGCCAACTTGAGGAGCAAGCTTTGCTTAAGTTTGTATTTCCTAACTCTGTTTACATTTCTAGATCTGTAGTTTTTTAGATATGCCGCATTAGTTGTGTGTTTGTGAATTTTTTTTGCTTAATTTTGTACTGTCATTCTGTGTATTGTCTTGTATTTTTGTTGTGTGTATGCTTGGGAGGTGATCTCTTAATCCCGAGATTGCTCCCTTAGATCTTGAAGTTGAGAGACTTCTTCGACCTAAGCATCTCATACACACACCTGTAGTTGATTGTGGTAGTTCTGCAATGGGTGAGCAACCTAGGACATTAAAGGAATTCAATGCCCCAGAGGTTTACAATTCCCCTTTCTGCATTCAATTCCCTGCTGTCCAAGGGAACTATGAGATCAAATCTTCCATCATACAGATGCTACCCTCATACCATGGCCTAAGTAAAGAAGATCCATATAAGAACATTGATGAATTTCTAGGACTATGCACTACCTTCAACATTACAGGTTTGGGGGAGGAAGCAACTAGGTTGAGACTCTTTCCTTTTTAACTAAAAGATAGAGCTAGGACTTGGCTGTCAATGCTCTCAACCAATAGTATTCAGTCTTGGAATGACCTTCAATGTCAGTTTTTGGCCAAGTTTTTCCCCATGTCCAAAACAAGTCAGCTGAGGAAGACCATTATTTCATTTGCTCAAGCCCCAACTGAAGACTTTCACCAAGCATGGGAGAGATTTAAAGAACTCTTGAAGCAATGTCCCCATCACCAAATTCTTGAATGACAACTTGTCCAAAGTTGTTATCAAGGAATTGATCTCAAGAGCAGGGATATAGTTGATGCCTCATGTGGTGGTACATACCTTCATAAGATAGCAGATGAGGCTTGGGAATTGTTTGATATCATTAGTGAAAACTCCATGCAATGGAAGAACTTGCCAAGAGACCTTGAGACCCCTGCTAGATTGGTGAGAGAGACCACTACAAGAGGAAAAATATATGAGGTGAGTGGCTACAATAATTTGGAAAGGAAAGTGGACAACTTGACTCAAAAGTTTAATAAGCTCATGGGAGCAATGCAGTCTCCAATGGCTGCCCAAGTGGAGGAGGCATGTGTGATCTGCCAGTCCCCCACTCACTCCCTTGAAGAATGTCCCTCAGCTGACTAATTTTCAGACTTTATGATGGAACATGTGAATTCTGCTCAATCCTATGGACAATAGCCTACTGCTTGTCATCAATGGAGAAACCACTCCAATTTGAGGTGGAGACAAGATACCTTCCCAAACCAGTAGTAGCAGTAGTCACAACAGTATCTGATGCCTTATAGGAATGCCCAGCCCTACCAGCAGAACTACTTTCCAAGGCCCCAATACCAGCAGCCTATGGCTCAGCGAATGGCTCAACCTGTGCATCAAAGTGCACCAGCCCCAACACCCTCTAGATCCCTCACATTTGAAGAGTAAGTTCTGGCTTCACTGCAGAATTTAGGCCCTTTGTCACAAACTGTCAACTCCCATAGCCAAAGTATCAAGAAGATAGAGGACCACCTTGGTCAGCTATCTAATGCTTTAACTAAGAGAGAGGAGGGAGGACTTCTAGTCAGCCCATGAACAATCCAAAGGGGCAGTACATGGTGGGTGAGACTTCTTCACATGAAGAAGCAAAATCTGTCACCACCTTGAGGAGTAGAAGGCTGATTGATAACCCAATTGGTGTTAAGCCTGTTGTGGAAAGTGCAGGAACTGAAGGACCAACCAATGATGATATACAGCAGGAGCAGCATATAAAAAATAAGGGGGGTGTTGATTTACCCTAAGAAAAAACTGAAAACAAAAATAGAAAAAAATCTAATGAGCTTGCTAAAGCAACAAATGAGAGATCAGTCCCCCATTTGCCATTTCCCAATGCATTGAAAGCACCTTCTCCTTTTCATAAGGGGAATGCTAAAGTGGAGGAGATGATGGAGACATTGAAACAAGTAAAGATCAACTTGCCTTTACTTGATGCTATCAAGCAAGTTCTAGCCTATGTAAAATTTTTAAAAGAATTGTGCACCCACGAAAGACATTCTAGGATACATCTATCCAAGAAGGTCTTTTGTGCTGAAAAAAAGAATCAAGTGCTGGCCATTACAACCCCAACCAAGCTTCAAGACCTTGGAGTTCCTGTTGGGCTATTTTACGTGCTTGCTACTAACTTTATTGGAGACAGTGATAAGAATGGGGTGAATGAAAATGAATGAAAGGTGGATTGAAAAATAACAGAGAAGCAAGCCTAAAATATGCACAGTCCTACAAGATACAGGGCCTGTTGTAGCAAGTTTTGATAAGTAAGAGTTTGTCCCATAAGGAAAGTTGATCTAAAGCTCCAAGGGAGCCATCAGTAGTAGGCTCTCCAGACCTGACTACAGATCTGGCAGTCCTAAATGGAAGGTGATTTAAGGTCACTTCTTTCTACATTCTCTGGTAATCTAATGATTTAACTACAGAAAGGGTTGAGAAGAAGGATGGAGTTTGAGAAAATCAATATAAAAGGGTGAGAAGTATGCTATTAGGTTCAGATCTGATAGGTTTCATGACTCAAATTCAGATCTGCTGCTATAGAAGTCCTGTCCAATGGCTACATTATCACCACTGAGGAGAAAGAATTCAACTCATCTCTGTGCCATGATCCAATCCCTTTATGGCTATAACCTGTCCACTTAAATGGTCACAGACTATCCAATAGGGGAACCACAGTCCAGAGATGGGTCAGAACAAGTCTATCATTGTAAGCACTACTTCATCCAGGCTACAAGCACAAGAATCCATAGGAAACCTCAACCTCTAAAGTGCTATGTGTGGGGCTAGGCCTGTATAGGAGCATGTTAGCCCAGACACAGAGAACCAGCAAGAGTTTGAGTACAGTCTTAGGTCTAGCTGTCCACTGCTGTAGAAAGATCGCAGTGATCCAGTCACAAGCCTACAATCTCTAGAACCAAACCAGATCTGCCATCTGATGGTGGGTCTATACAAATACAGGGGAGTTTGGCTCTGCACAATCTCTCACAGGGCTACAAGCACAAGTGCAAAGAAGAAGAATCTGTTTTAGATCTGTGGATTGGCCTCACCCTAAGGCTATAACCTGTCCACTTAAATGGTCACAGACTATCCCAGACGCTATCCTCCTCACAGAGGACCAAAACAGAACAAGAACACTGCTGTCACCACCATGTTCACAAGGCTACAAGCACAAGCTCCAATGGGGATTTCAGATCTAGTGGATCCTGTGGTGGGGCTAGGCTTGTATGGTAGCATGTTATCCGAGACACACAGGTCACTTGGATCTAAATAGGTCTCTAAAAACAATCCTCCATTGCTCATAATACAACCTATCAATGTAGGATCTCAAGGCAGCAGCCTTATACAGAACAATTCAATCTCAAACTTTAATCCCATACATGTAAAACACCCAATCATGAAATTCTATTAATTCTAAACCAAATAAGCATACAGAGGCATAGCCAGTAAGTGTTGGGCTATGGAGAGAAGAAAAAGTAAAAAAGAAATCTACCTAAACCTTACTAGAGGTCTACAGCTACTGCAAGAAGAAGATAGACAAAATTCTATTCTAAGAGGGGTCCCCCCCTAAACTTAAACTAGGCTTAGGTTTATATAGCAGTCAGTTTAGTAGCGCATTAGGGTTAGAAAACCCTAATTTTAATGATACCACATGGCCTGATACTGTTTCTTGGATGGCTCAAGGCACGTGCACAGAAATTGGAGCGTTGGAGTGTGTGCCCTACTTGCTGGAAGTTCCCAGAATGTCCTCTACAGAAGTGAGGGAGAGTTAGAGTCTAGAACCTCGCCAGGTAGCATTGGTTTCTAAGGCTGTCGGGTGGTAGCACGGTCTTCGCGAGATTGGATTAACTTGAAATTCTAGCCATCGCGGGCGTGATGTGCATTGGTATCTGAACTGTGCGAGAAGTTTTTCTGTAGTTTTACATCCCACGGCCACTGTGCGATAGCTGCACACAGAAATACCTGGAGCTCTCTTTCTCCTCAGCTGTTTTGAGTGAACTGCGTGAGGTTTTGAGTGCTTCTTTCTTGAGCTACGCGAGTCATGATTCTGAAGCCCTTCTGTCATTAAACTACGCGAGAACAGCGCGGACACTTGGTATGAAGTCTTGGGAAACTCACGAGGACTGCACGAGGCTTACTTTCTGAATCCTTTGAGCCTTGCGACAACTGCGCGGGGCTCATTTCTTGCTCTGTTGCTGCTGTGCTTTGCCTTCATACAGTCAAGTTCTCGGCTGGATCTAGCTTCCATTTTTTTGAGAGACTTCTGGGGCAAAAGTGGGCCCTTTAGCAGGATTAAGGCCTTATTGCAGCTGTTGTTCAGTACCTACAGAACATGCTTAAAACACTTTTATTAAATGATTAAGGGTCCAACAGAGATTAAGTTAAGGGGTGAAAAGTGGTACTTTTCATGTCTTAATAGTTCCCACAAACCTAATCTTTGCTAGTCCCTTAGCAAAGCTGTAAACGCCACTTTCGTAGGGATCACAGATACATTTAGCATATGTACCAAGCCTTTTAAACCCCTAGGTGATCCCTAGTGGAGGAGTGAAGTCTCCTGAGGGTTTTCAGTGAAGACACCCACAAACTTCACCATTAGAGTCAGTTAAGTATAGTGCAGATAATGACAACACAAATTCGAATGTTTAAAGTTTCATTCCACAGTAAATTTATTTAACACTTAGAGGAAATTGCAGCAATGTTGCAGGTCATTTAAAACTTAAAAGTTAACATGTTTTTGCCTGACCATCATTCATTTAACATTAGAATTTCAATGTATAAAAATTAGTACCCAGCTTGCCTTTGATTCAAAATTTAGGTTGGATACAATCCCAATGGGGTTAAAATTCAGACCCAATTCTCACTTGGGCTATCTCTCAACATTAATATCCTGAGGGTGTTCACATTCTCTACAGCTCAAGAGCAGTTGCAGACCCCAAATGGGTTTGCAAGCATGAGCATAGGCCAAGCTTCTAATTTCTGACATTTTCAAAGATTTTCACCATAGATTGGACAACTCTTCATCTCCACATGACAGCTCATTTGACTTTGGATCCACAAGGTCTTTTTAGAATGGGTTGTAATATGGCTTATGGCTGAGGGGTGTGCAGAAAAAAAAGGGGTAAAAAGGGAATCCAAATTGAGAAATCAGCAAGATAAGGAGTGGTTCATGATTTCACAACCTTCATTCCAATAAAATTTCATCTTTCTTTTCTATTTCAGAGACAAAGTGGCCAGCTTCTCCTCTTCTTTTCACTTTTCAGATGATGATGTTCTCTAGACTTCTCTTTCTTTTCCTCTTTTTATTTTCTTTATTCATTTTTTTGATGAAATGCCACACAATTGCCATTGATACACAGCTGTTCACAAGATGCTTTTTTTTTTTTCTTGCACAGAATATTGGACCATTCTCAGTATCCTTTCTTCCTTGTCCTTTACCTTCTGAATTCTCAGAGTGAGGGTAAGGTAAACTCAGGTAATGAGGTTAGGGTGCAAGTGTTCTTGTGTTTGTGAAAGAAGAGTATGATTTTACGGCTCAACTGGTATATGCGAAAAGGCAGATTTTAAAAGATTAGATTTTTAGGCTCAAACTGTCCAAATAAGGGCCGTTGATCATTTGGAGTTGCACGACTTCTAGTGACAAAGTCTTGATTCAATCAGTCCTTAGAGCAGAAATAATGCCAAAAACACTCTTCAAAAGAAAGTTCTGGGCCAAAAGCTCACTAGGTATGGTCTTCAAATTTAACTCATGGGTTGTATTTTCATCTGTTTCTCTCCTCTTAGGTTCACTGAGTACTTAACTCAAAAAATTTCTAATATTAGCTTCATGGTGGTGTCAAAATTCAACTTTTTTTTATTTTTGTTTCCAAAAGTCTGCAAAAATGGTTAAATGTTTTACATGTTTCCTCATTGTATCAAGTTTAGTGGAAATTAGCTTTATTCATCTCAGTTATGCCACCATTATTGCACTAAAATTAACTATTCTATTGGCAGACTGCCACACCCCCAAAACATTTGGAGCAGTGTCCTCACTGGTTCAGAGGTGATAAAAAGCAGTAGAATTCGAGCAGTCCGACAAAAATAAACACAGAAGAAGATAGAGAAACAGAGAATGCAAACTGCACAGTATAAAAGTAAAAGAAACTTTCATTAAAATAAAAAAGAAAATATGACGAAAAGATGGAAAAAGAAAAGAGAAAATGGGGGGGGGGTCAATGTGTAGCTGGGGGAGGGTTTGAGGAAGATGGAGGGGGAGATGCAGGTGGTGCCATTTTTTTGTTCTTCTTTTTCTCTCGCTTCTCTCTTTTTTTCTTTTTCTTTTCCTCCTTGGCCAGGATCTGCTGGACCTCGTCATACTCATCCCATAGAAATTGCAAGGGGTCCGGCTCCTTTGACGGTTGGGGATCGTTCCAAATGGGGAAAATTTTGATTGGGAAGCCGAAGGGGCTGTCATCCGCCATTTGTGTGAGGAGGTATAGGCTTCTATGGTTAGAAGAGGAGGGATGAGATGAAAAGGGACTGGTGGCCGCTTAAAAAGAGAGGGACGAGAGAACATGAATCGGCGGAGTTGAAATTGCGCCCCTTTTTAAACTTGGCAATAAATGCATGTTGTGTGGGGAAAGAAGAAACACACACTGGCTCTTTGGAAAAGAGAAGGAGCATTAAATGAATGTCCAAAGATAGGCATGGTATTAAAAGAAGCAAGTGTAGCGCGCGGGGATCCTCGCGAAGAGCAATCAGTGATGAGTGAAGGACATGTCTCACGCAGCTGAGCTGGGGGTCTTCGCGAGGTACACTGAACAGGGCACATCAATTTGAAGAGGAAGCCATTGAATCCTTGAGGCAGGTATGGCATAAATTTTAGTCAGCCACCAACGACATCTGTCCGCTACATGGTTTACAGGTTGAAAGAAAAATATCCACCCAAAAACTCTTCTCCCATGAATGGCAAAAAGAATAAAATCAAAAGTACCAAACAATCAGAAAGAAACACACAGAACAGAGCAATAAAGAAAACTAGAATTTCTATTAAAGTGTAATAAAAATAGTTGCAAGTGGAATTACAAGAAGAAAAACCTAAGATACAATCTAGAAGCTAGGATCTAATCTGAATCAGAATCTGTAAGGAAATCTCAACCCATCTGTTTAGCCTTTGCTTTAAGGGCAGTTCGATCTTATTTCTTCTTTTCCCCCCTCTCCTTTTTCTTTTCTGTTGGTGTTTTTGCTGCAAATGGAGCTTTAGGTGCCCTCACCCTCATTTTTGGTGCTTTGGGAGCCTTTGGTTCCTTGGGTTCTTGAGGGGCTTTGCCTTTGCGCTTAGCAGGGGGGTGGCAGGGGATTTTCCTATGCCTTTACTTTGAACTTCAGCTTCTGCAGGCGGGACCACTGGGGATTTCTCTTTTCCTTTAACTGTGGGTTCTACAGTGGGGACCACTGGTGACTTTCCTTTACCAGTGGAATCAGGTTTGGTAGGGGACTGTGCCTCTTCAGACTGGGCAGCAGGCTCTTTTTCAATTTTTAAGGGGACAGCTTTGGGAGCAGACCCCTTGGCAGTGACTTTCCTCCTTTGAGGATAAGTTTGCTCTTGTGGAGGTGCAGCAGAGGCCTTGGGAGGTGGAGGCTGCTCCTTAGGAGGTGAAGCAGGAGCTTTTCCTTTGTCTTTATGGAGCTGAGGTTGTGCCTCCGCAAACGGGGCAGGTGGAGCTGGAGTAGTAGTAGGCGCAGGCACGTGAACAGAGATGGGAGTCAGATGGTAAGGTTCATTACGCGCAGTAGCCAATGCGAATTTCAATGAGGCTATCTTGATTTGACATTTGAGGGCATCAGTCTCATGGATCTCCTTTTGAATTTTTTGGATTTCCTGGGCATTGTTAAGGCATTTTTCAAGCATTCTCGCTTGAACATTCGCTACAGTGGCATTGGATTTCTTAAATTCCCAATTGATCTGATGGTAAGTAGCTGTAGCCTTAGTCTTCTGATATTCCTCTAGGATATTTTGCCACCCCAAGGAGATGCCCAGTATTTGTTTTCTGTGGGCCTCCGTCATCTCATCAATCTGCTCCAGCAGGGGGGTCTCTATTGATTGGCGTAGCTTGATCATGCCCCTCAGGACATCCTTCTTAGGTATGCATTATCTCTCATATGGTGGAGGATGGTGAGGTAGGGGGGGCTGTAAAAATGATGTTTTGGGGCAATTGGAAGATAAGAGGTGGAAGTAGCAGATGGGGCTTGGTCCTGGAGGGGAGGAAGGGGGATGATAGGAGGGAAATCAAGTTGTGGGGGAGTGGAGTCAGGTTCTGGTCTGTTTGGGTAGATTTGGCAGAGAAGGTGGGAGGGGGAAGGATAAGAGGGGATGGAGGGGATAGGGGAAAGGTGAAGGGTGTAGGCTTAATAGGAGTTGGGGTGATGGGGATGGAAAATTGGAATGGTGAAAGGGAGTAAAGGAAATGGGTGGGGAAGAGGTAATGGTGGTGGGGTGGGGGGTAATGATTCAGGAGGGAAGAATGTTTGGGTGGTTTTGTCAGTGAACAGGACCAGGGGGGTGAAGTGGGTGGTGGAGGGATGGGTGGAGTGGTTAAGGTGTGTAGGGTGGATTGGATGGAGGTGAGTTCAGCCTGCATCAGGTCCTGTTTTTGGGTATTGATGAATAATTGGGCCTGTATGTCTTGGATAAGGGGTAGGATGAGGGTGAGTGTGTCAAAGTTAGGAGGTTGGGTTTGGGAAGAAGAGGGTACTGGTTGGAAAGGGGAGGAGGGAGCATGATGGAAAGTGGAGGGAGGGGAAGAGTGGGGTTCTGGGGATTGGTGCTGTGAGGTAGTTGGGGAGTCTGGCAGAGGGGTATAGTAGGTAGGCATGGTTTCAAGGAAGGTGGAGATGAAGGCTTGGAAACCTATGGATGTATTAAGGGTTAAGTCAATGTTTGGGAGAGGGAATGTAGTGGATATGGCTGGGGTGGTGGTTTCTTCAAGGTGGGGTGGGTCAATGGGGATAGAAGGGATTGAGGGTGGTGTCTGGGAGATGGTTGGAATGGTCTCAGTGGTTTTTCATTTTTTGTATGAGATGAGTGGGGGGTTGGCATGCTTAGGTGGAAATGAGGGGGGAATTGTGGTTGTGTACTGAGGTAAGGTAGGGGATGGTGAGTTCTCCTAGGAACCAAGCACAGGTGAAGGGGGAGTGGGCATGGAGAATGGAAACAGAGGGGGGTAGAGATGGATGCTAGAGGGGTAGTGGATGCAAAAGTAAAAGGTGGAGAGGGAATGGGTTCTGCGGCTTTGATGGTACTGACGAGCTCTGGGGGCACTTCCTTTGTAGCAGGGATGGACCCTGATCCGGCTCTCTCTTCTGCTTGCTTGGGCAGAGCCTGAGCCTCATCTTTCTTTTTCTTCTAAGTCTCCATCAAGCTCCTGCTGATTCCCCATTGCCTCTTGGCAAAGGTAGTAGAGGAAAGGGTTGTGGGCTGCTCATTCCTTCCTATCTTGTATCCCCCCTTGATCAGTAGCAAGGTAATGATTCTTGCATAGGGAAGAGTGTGAGGCTTCTTGTTTGATCCTAACTTCGCCACTACGTCCTTCATTGCCTCAAAAATTAACCATGCTGCATGGAAGCCATGGCCCATGTGGTAGGAGCAGACTGCATCCGCAATGGGGTTCTCCTCTCCTGCTGATGTCCTGAGCAATAGATGTTCTTCCGCAGGACTTGGTCAATGAATAGCAGTTCAGGACTTGCTCTAGTTAGGGCCCGTGCAATTGTATCAATCGATGTAGTCAGAGGGGGACCATATCCACAGCTAGGATTGAATGCTGCTGGGATTCCCAATACTTCAGCAATCATCTTAGGGCCCACCAACATATCGAAGTCGTCAATCAGCACCAGCAAGCACCCTTGTCCATCATTGTCCCTCTTGACCTTGATGTGCTGATAGAACAGCTGCACCAGCCTGGGGTAGGCTAGTGCTGAAATTCCTCTCATCAATGGCAGCAGGCCTGCTTTGCTCATAAATTGTACTGCAGGGGCAGAGAGAGGTTCGCTCTCAAACAATGGTACATCAAAGGCAATTTTAGGCTCCAATGGAATTGACTCCATGAGCTCAGAAGGAGTAGAGAACTTTGTGGTTGGTACCGTCGCCTCCTCAACCACTTCCTTTCCTTTTTTGGGAGACTTTGAAGTCTTGGCCTTTTTAGGGGTGGTCTCTACAGGGTCCTTGCTCTTCCCCTTTCTCTTTTGTGCAATTTTGGGAGCCATTTCGAACTCTGTCTTCTAGTATGAGCAATGGAGATCAAGATCTAGGGTTTGGTTTGATTGGACGCACAGGGCACCTCAAGATCTCTGAGCAGAGGGCAATAGATGAGGGTGATGCTAGGAACACTTGTATAGATTTGTGGAGTGAATGATGAGCTGTAGGAGTGATGCTGGAGGAGAGTGCCAGGAGCTAGGGTTTCGCAGAGGGACGAAAGGAAAGAGTACTGGGAAAGGAGTAAAACGCGGGGTTGAAATACCTATCGCGAAGCTTGGTGCGCTTTGGACCCTCTGGTCGCGAGGTTGGGAATGAACATAAAGAAGGTTTTGAATCAATCTGGACTACGCGACAACCTCCCTGGTGGATTTTAGAGCGCACGACGGTTTAAGATGAATGCATGTGGATTGCGCGAGCATCTCCTAGGTTCATTGTAAATCTCGTGACAACCTTTGAATCTTTATGGGGATGGCGTGAGAGGTTCACTGGAGTATATGAATCGCGCGATAGGTAATGTGTGGTTCTATGTGAATCGCGCGAGAGGCTTTCAGATACACATGAATCTCGCGACAGTAAATAGAATGTGTCCAGGTGAACTGCGTGAAATTCTCCCAGGTTTCCTTTTCAACCTTGCGAGAGCTTTCAAATCTCGCGATAGTTTCCCAGGCTTCCTCTTTAACCTCGCGAGAGCTTTCAAATCTCACGATAGTAAGGTATAAACAGAGAGCATGTGCTCTCTGTTCTACCCCTTTGCATGCTTGCTGTGGTTGAATCCTGGGCATTACCCTCTCCTACGACTGTCTTTAGACATGGAAACTCAATCATACACTTAAGGACAACAAAAATGACCTCCCACATTAGGCATTCAACAGAAGCTATCAATTCAAAAGCAGCAAGAATCAAGCCAAGCATCAAAAGTTCAAAACAGATAGGGCAAAATTCAGATAAGGCCACTAGCAAATCCTAGAGAATAGAAACTAAAGAAAGCAAGATAAATCAACCAAAAACTAAGTACATATGATACAGTAATGACACACCTGTCGAATCAGTTTGAAGAAGGATCCCCTTGACAGTGAATGGTGTCCAAAAGGTCGGCAGGTTTTTCAAAACAAGGCTTAAGCCTCGACCATTCACCTTCAAGAGTCTCCCAGACTTAGGATCCTTGATTTCCACAGCACCAGATGGGGAAACATGCATGACAATGTAAGGACCTTCCCATCTGGATTTCAATTTGCCTAGAAAAAATTTAAGTTTGGAGTTAAACAACCAAACCTTATCACCAGCAATGAAACTCTTTCTCAACAGCCCTTTGTTAAAGAAAGCTTTGGACCTTTCCTTGTAGATCCTGGCATTGGCATATGCATCCATCCTTAGTTCTTCCAATTCCGACAGCTGCAACAACCTGTGATGACCAGCCGAAGTTAGATCTAGATTTAAATGTTTGATGGCCCAATATGCCCTGTGTTCTAACTTTACTGGGAGATGACAGGCCTTGCCATAGACCAGTCTGATTGGGGACATACCAATGGGGGTCTTATAGGCAGTCCTATAAGCCCACAGTGCATCATTAAGCTTGTCAGCCCAATCCTTCCTATCTATCCTCACAGTCTTCTCAAGGATATGCTTGATCTCCCTATTTGAAATTTCAACTTGCCCACTGGTTTGTGGGTGGTAGGGAGTAGCAATCCTACGGGTGACAGAATATTTCTTGAGCAAGCTCTCAAAATTTCTGTTACAGAAATGGCTCCCCCCATCACTGATAATGGCTCTAGGGGTACCAAATCTGGAGAAGATATTTTGCTTGATGAACTTGAGGACCACCTGATTATCATTAGTTCTTGTGGCAATGGCTTCTACCCATTTTGAAACATAGTCCACTGCCACTAAGATAAAATGAAAACCATTTGAAGGAGGAAAGGGGCCCATAAAATCAATACCCCACACATCAAACAGTTCTACAACAAGGATGGGCTATAAAGGCATTGAATTTCGTTTAGACAGCCCTCCTAGTTTCTGACATCTTTCACAGGTCTTGCAGTGTGTATTGGCATCTCTGAAAAGAGAAGGCCAATAGAACCCACACTGCAGCACTTTGTCAGCTGTTTTTCTCCCACTAAAGTGATCCCCACAGGCATTTTCATGGCACATGGCCAGAATACTAGGGACATCACTTTCGGGGACACATTTCTGAATGATTTGGTATGCACAATACTTGTACAAGCAAGGTTCTTCCCAGAAAAAGAATTTGACCTGTGAGAAAAATAGGTCTTTATCGACTTTTGTCCAATGGGAAGGGATCTTGCCTATAACTAGATAATTGACAATATGTGTATACCAGGGAACTAAAGAGTGGATGGCAAACAGTTGCTCATCCGGGAAGACATCATTTATAGTAAGGTCATCATCACCTTTTTCCAACATAATTCTTGACAAGTGGTCAGCCACCATGTTTTCTACACCCTTCTTGTCCTTGATTTCGATGTCAAACTCCTGCAACAGGAGTATCCATCAAATCAATCTGGGCTTTGCATCCTTCTTGGACAGTAGGTACTTTAATGCTGAGTGGTCAGTGAAGATGACGGTTTTAGACCCAAGTAGGTAAGGTCTAAACTTGTCCACAACAAAAACCACTGCCAGAAGCTCTTTCTTAGTGGTTGTGTAGTTCAACTGAGCTTCAGCAAGTGATTTGCTGAGATATGCAATGACCACAGGCAACTTATCTTTTCTTTGGCCCAAGACAGCACCTATTGCCAAGTCAGATGCATCGCACATCAACTCGAAGGGCAAGGAATAGTCAGGTATTTGGAGTACAGGAGTAGAGGTGAGGCAGATTTTTAAATTTTCAAAAGCCTCAAGACATTCAGCAGAAAAATCAAAGGGCACATCCTGGCAGAGCAGGTGGCACAATGGTTTAGCAATTTTACTGAAGTCTTTGATAAACCTCCTGTAGAATCCAACATGCCCAAGGAAAGATCTGATTTGCTTGACTGTTCTTGGAGGGGGCAAATTTGCAATGAGGTCAACTTTGGCCTTGTCTACCTCAATTCCATCTTTAGAGACCACATGGCCCAACACAATACCTTGTGTTACCATGAAGTGGCTCTTTTTCTAACTTAAAACCAATTTGGTCTCTTCACATCTTTGTAAGACTTGATGGAGGTGATGTAGACATTGGTCAAAGCTATCCCCATAAATCGAGAAATCATCCATGAAAATTTCCAATAATTTATCAATCATATCAGAAAAGATGGCATACATACACCTCTGAAAGGTGGCTGGGGCATTACACAGTCTAAAAGGCATCCTTCTGTAAGCAAAGGTGCCAAAAGGACAAGTAAAAGTAGTTTTCTCTTGATCCAAAGGGTGCACAGGTATCTGGTTGTACCTTGAGTACCCATCAAGAAAACAGTAAAAAGCTTTCTCAGCCAACTTATCTAAAATTTGATCAATAAAAGGGAGAGGGAAGTGGTCTTTTCTGGTCTTGGAGTTGAGTTTTCGATAATTGATGCAAACTCTCCAGCCAGTGGTCTCCCTGGCTGGTCTCAACTCTCCAGAGTCGGTTGTGATCACTGTGATGCCAGACTTCTTGGGTACCACCTGGATTGGTGCCACCCATTCGGAATCAGAGATGGGGTAAATTACCCTAGCATCCAGCAACTTAATGATTTCTTTCAGAACCACTTCTTGCATGTGAGGATTCAATTTCCTCTGCATTTCCCTGGAGGGTGTTGAGCCCTCCTCTAGATGAATCCTATGCATACAGATTGATGCATCAATCCCTCCCAGATCAGCAATGGTCCAGCCAATTGTTTTCTTGTGCTTACTCAAAACTGTTAGCAATTCCTCCTCTTGCTCACAGGTTAGAGAGGAGGAGATAATTACAGGAAGTTTCTCTTCTTTCTCGAGGAAAGCATATTTTAATGTCTCTGGCAGCTTCTTGAGCTCCAGATCAGGGGCTTGTTGTATGGATGGCAGGATTGGTGTATTGTTGGTTGGAGGAAGGGGCAGCAATGTAGGTTTCCAATTGGAATGCTTCACTAAGCCCACAGAAGACCTCAATAGGGGTATGTCTTCTGGCATTAAAGCTAGGCTTCCTTCCTCCACCATGTTCCAAACTTCAGTTAAATCAGTGACAATGTTGCTCCACTCCAGCAGAGTGGGTAGTTCTTCTTCAATAATTTCTTCTAGTACATCCACTGCAAAGCATTCTTCATTGTCCAGCTAAGGGTACTTTGCACTGTTGTATACATTAAGCTCAACTTTCATATGTTCGAAAGTGACCTCCATGATCCCAGACCTTCATTGAATGCATGCATTGGCAGTGGCCAAAAATGGTCTGCCCAGGATAACAGGTATCTGAGATGTACTTTTGTTACAACCCATGTCCAAAACAAGGAAGTCTGTAGGGTAGAAGAACTTGTCTACGCCCACTAGGACATCCTCAACCACTCCCATGGGTTTCCTCTCATACCTATCAGCCATCAATAGAACAATGGGGGTGGGCTTCAGCTCCCCCAAACCTAACTACTGATATACACTGTATGACAGCAGGTTAACACTGGCTCCAAGGTCCAAAAGGGTCCTTCCAATCGTGTGGTTACCAATAATACAGGGAATAGTGGGTATCCCTGGGTCTTGCAACTTCTAAGGTATTGTCATAGTTAATACATAATTAACTGTATCAGTTGCAAAGACCTTTTTGGACAAATGGCCTCTGGCCTTCCTTTTCTGAGTACAAAGGTCCTTCAGAAACTTTGCATAGGCTGGGACCTGTCGGATTACATCAAGCAGGGGTAAATTTATTCTGGCCTGCTTAAAGGTCTCCATCATTTCCTCAATTTGTGCCTGACCCTTATCAAAGGGGACAGGGCCACTCAAAGCTTGAGGAAATGGCAGCTGAGGTACTGCTGGTTCCTCAGCTGCAAGCCTATGGCTGAACTTTTTTTTTTTTCTTTTATATATTTTTATCTCCTACTGAGGCTCAACTACAACCTCTTTATTTTTCCCTTGTTGAAGGGTAGCAAGCAGTTCTTGACTCAGTGTTCTAAAAAAGTCCTTATTATTTTCACTTGATATTTCCTTAGGGTAGACCTCTCCTTGTTCTTTTCCCACCTAGTTGTCTACCAGCTTGCCAGACCTTAAGGCTGTGATGGCATTAGCCCCCTCAAAATTTGAGGAGCCTTCTCAGATGGAATACTAGCCCTTTGGATTGGCTACTGGTTGGCTTGGCAACCTACCCTCCTCTCTTTTAGCCAGAGCATTGGCTATTTGGCCAAGCTGCTCTTCTATTTTCTTAAAGCTTTAACTGTGAGAAGTCACAGTCTGATTTAAGGGTCCAAGGCTTCACAATTGGGCCAAAATTTGGTTCTCGAAAGAAGCACTTCGGGGCTGAGGTGGGGGAACTACCAATTGATTTTGTTGTTGGGGTTGCTGTTGTTGGAAATTCGACCTTTGGGCATAACCCTGGCTAAACTGCTGCTGTGGCCTTTGAGGTAAGGCCAACATCTGCTGTGGCTGCATATAATTATCTTGCCTCCACCTCAAATTTGGGTGGTCTCTCCATTGGTAACTAGCATTTTGGTGTTGGTATCCAAATGGTTGTTTATTGTAGCCACCAGATTGTTGTTGTCCAACTGTTCATTACAAACTCGTATTGCCTAGATTAGCATTCTTCCTTTGTATCTTTGTGGAGATTGACATATCAGACATGCCTCCATCACTTGTGCAACCATTCTGGGCTGCACCATAGTCAAAAGTTTATCAAATCTTTCAGTAAGATTGGCCATCTACATTCTCAGGTCATCGTTTCCTCTAACTACATACATCTTTCCTTTATAAGTTTCAGCCAACCCCAGCTTAGGAGAAGGCTCTTGAACAGTTCTGGATGAGGACATCTTCTGGAAAGCATTTTCACTTATGACTTTGAACAAGTCCCATGCCTCATCAGCTGTTTTATGCATGTATGTTCCACCACAAGAGGCATCTACCATGTCTCTGCTCTTCTCATCTATCCCATTGTAGAAGCTCTGGACAAGCTGCCAGTCAGGGATCTTGTGGTGGGGACATTGTTTGAGCATCTCCTTAAATCTATCCTAGCATTGGTTAAATCCTCAGTTGGGGACTGGGCAAAAGAAAGTATGCCCTTCCTCAATTGGCTGGTTTTGGTCTCTGGGAAAAATTTAGACAAAAATCTTGTCTGGAGGTCTTTCCAAGTAGTGATACTATTGTTTGGGAGAGTAAACAACCAGGTGCTGGCCCTGTCCTTTAGGGAGAAAGGAAAGAGCCTTAGCCTAGTGGCTTCTGGTCCCAAACCAGCAATGGAAAATGTTGTGCACAGGGCCAAGAACTGGTCAATGTGCTTGTAAGGGTCTTCCTTGCTAATACCATGGAAAGAGGGAAGCATTTGGATGATAGAAGTTTTGATCTCATAATTACCCTGAACATCTGGGAATTGAATGCTGAATAGAGAATTGTAATCATCCGGAGCATTCAATTCCTTCAATGTTCTAGGTTGCTCTTCACCCATAATTGTTGTCTCTATTTCAATAGGTGGCTCGACTGTGGTGTGTCTGTGCCTTCTCGGTCTTCTACCCCTTCAATCTCAGGGTTAGCAGACTCTAAAGTAGGACTGAGAGATCTCCTTCCTAACATGCACACACACCGCCAGCAAGGGAAACAGTTCGCAAGCACATTGCACAAAAGAAAATTACAACTATCGTAACCAACTGCTTATGGAATCTTCAAAGGAGAAATAAAGTGAGGTTTTGAAGGTTAGAGAAGTGCAAACTGAGGTAGCTAGACTCTCAATGCAATTCCAGTCTCCTTCTCTGCTACGGTCCAGATCTGTAAGAAAATTTTCAAATGTAAATCAGCAGTATCAATTATTCACAAGTACAGCTACCAAAGAACAAAGAATACAAAAATCTATAGTCTACTATTATATCAAGATTCCCCGACAACGGTGCCAAAAACTTGTTGGGCTATTTTAAGTGCTTGCTACTGACTTTATTGGAGACACTGATAAGAATGGGGTGAATGAAAATGAATGAAAGGTGGATTGAAAAATAACAGAGCAGCAAACCTAAAATATGCACAGTCCTACAAGATACAGGGCCTGTTGTAGCAAGTTTTGATAAGTAAGAGTTTGTCCCACAGGGAAAGTTGATCTAAAGCTCCAAGGGAGCCATCAGTAGTAGGCTCTCCAGATCTGACTATAGATCTGGCAGTCCTAAATGGAAGGTGATTTAAGGTCACTTATTTCTACATTCTCTGGTAATCTAATGATTTAACAACAGAAAGGGTTGAGAAGAAGGATGGAGTGTAAGAAAATAAATATAAAAGGGTGAGAAGTATGCTATTAGGTTCAGATCTTATAGGTTTCATGACTCAAATTCAGATCTACTGCTATAGAAGTCCTGTCCAATGGCTACATTATCACCACTGAGGAGAAAGAATCCAACTCATCTTTGTCCCATGATCCAATCCCTTTATGGCTATAACTTGTCCACTTAAATGGTCACAGACTATCCAATTGAGGAACCACAATCCAGAGATGGGACAGAATAAGTTTATCATTGTAAGCACTACTTCATCCAGGCTGCAAGCACAAGAATCCATAGGGAACCTCAACCTCTAAAGTGCTATGTGTGGGGCTAGGCCTGTATGGGAGCATGTTAGCCCCGACACATAGAACCAGCAAGAGTTTGAGTACAGTCTTAGGTCTAGTTGTCCACTGCTGTAGAAAGATCGCAGTGATCGAGTCACAAGCCTACAATCTCTAGAACCAAACCAGATCTACCATCTGATGGTGGGTCTATACAAATATAGGGGAGTTTGGCTCTGCACAATCTCTCACAGGGCTACAAGCACAAGTGCAGAGAAGAAGAATCTATTTTGGATCTGTGGATTGGCCTCACCCTAAGGCTATAACCTGTCCACTTAAATGCTCACAGGCTATCCCAGAGGCTATCCTCCTCACAGAGGACCAAAACAGAACAAGAACACTGCTGTCACCACCATGTTCACAAGGCTACAAGCACAAGCTCCAATGGGGATTTCAGATCTAGTGGATCCTGTGGTGGGGCTAGGCTTGTATGGGAGCATGTTAGCCTAGATACACAGGTCACTTGGATCTAAATAGGTCTCTAAAAATAGTCCTCCATTGCTCATAATACAACCTATCAATGGAGGATCTCAAGGCAGCAGCCTTATACAGAACAACTCAATCTCAAACTTCAATCCCATACATGTAAAACACCCAATCATGAAATTCATTAATTCTAAACCAAATAAGCATACAGAGACATAGCCAGCAAGTGTTAGGCTATGGAGAGAAGAAAAAGTTAAAAAAAATCTACCTAAACCTTACTAGAGGTCTACAACTACTGCAAGAAGAAGATAGATAAAATTCTATTCTAAAAGGGGTCCCCCCTAAACCTAAACCAGGCTTAGGTTTATATAGCAGTCAGTTTGGTGGCACATTAGGGTTAGGAAACCCTATTTTTAACGATGCCACATGGCCTGATATTGTTCCTTGGATGCCTCAGGGCGCGTGCATGGAAATTGGAGTATTAGAGTGAGTGCCCTACTTGCTGGAAGTTCCAAGAATGTCCTATGCAGAAGTGAGGGAGAGTTAGAGTCTAGAGCCTCGCCAGGTAGCATTGGTTTCTAAGGCTATCGCGTGGTAGCACGGTCTTCGCGAGATTGGATTAACTTGAAATTCTAGCCGTCGCAGGGTTGTCTTAGTTTATAGCTTAAGCAGTCGTGCGATAGAGCATTGAATCCTCGCTGGATTGCTCTGGTCTTTGCGAGATTGCACTTTCCTTCTGAATGGCGCGGGAATCGCGCGAGCAGTTTGTTCCTCAATAGATCTTCGCGAGGATCCTCACGAGGGCGTGATGTGCATTGGTCTCTGAGCTACGCGAGAAGTTTTTCTGTAGTTTTGCATCCCGCGGCCACTGCGCGATAGCTGTGCACAGAAATACCTAGAGCTCTCTCTCTCCTAAGCTGTTTTGAGTGAACTGTGCAAGGTTTTGAGTGATGCTTTCTTGAGCTGCACGAGTCATGATTCTAAAGCCCTTCTGTCATTAAACTGTGTGAGAACAGCGCGGACACTTGGTATGAAGTCTTGGGAAACTCGTGAGGACTGCGCGAGGCTTACTTTCTAAATCTTTTGAGCCTTGCGGCAACTGCGCGAGGCTCATTTCTTGCTCTGTTGCTGCTGTGCTTTGCCTTCATGCAGTCAAGTTCTCATCTAGATCCAGCTTCCCTTCTTTTGAGAGACTTCTGGGGCAAAAGTGGGCCCCTTAGCAGGATTAAGGCCTTATTGCAGCTGCTGTTCAGTACCTAAAGAACAGGCTTAAAACACTTTTATTAAATGATTAAGGGTCTAACAGAGATTAAGTTAAGGGGTGAAAAGTGGTACTTTTCAGGTCTTAATAGTTCCCACAATCCCTTGCATCATTGAGGATCATACCATTGAAAAGGTTTTATTAGATTTGGGAGCTAGTTTAAACCAACTTCCATATTCAGTTTATGCGAAGTTAGGCTTGGGAGAATTGAAGCCCACACATGTGGTGCTACAACTAGCTGACAGATCTGAGAGGAGGCCTGTGGGAATGATAGAGGATGTATTAGTTGGGGTTGATAAGTTTTTCTACCTAGTAGATTTTCTGGTGCTTGACATGTTGCCAAGCAAGTGCACCACCTCTATCCCTGTGATTTTGAGTAGGCCTTTCTTGGCCACGGCCAATGCTTGTATTCAGTATAGATAAGGAGTAATGGAGGTGTCTTTTGGCAACATGAAAGTGAAATTGAATGTGTATGATGCAGTCAATCAACCTCACTTGGATAGTGAGGATTCCCTTTTAATTGATGTTTTTGATGAGCATGTGGAAGAGACTTTGCCCAAGCTGTTGCATGATGATGATTTTTGTGATGTTTTTAAAAATGTGTGGAGTAAGATTGTGGAAGAGAAGGCCCCGACACCCATGGTCTAAGAGGTGAAAGCCTTAAATTCTGGTATGGGGCCAGCAACAAGGTATCCACCATGGAAACCTGCTGTGTTGCCTCTTCCACCACCATCAAAGGCACCTCTGTTGCCTTCTCTCATATGTCCACCTGATGTAGAGTTGAAACAGTTGCCTAAGACCTTGAAATATATTTTTTTGGATGTAAACAAGAAGTTTCCAGTGATCATTTCTTCCTCTCTCACTGATGAGCAAGAGGAAGAATTATTGTGTGTTTTAAAGAAGCATAAGAGAGTAATAGGTTAGACTATTGCTGACCTTGGGGGCATTAGCCCTGCTGTGTGCATGCATAAAATCCACTTGGAAGAGGGTTCCAAACTCTCTAGAGAAATATAGAGAAAATTAAACCCCCACATGCAAGAAGTGGTCAAATTGCTAGATGCTAGAGTCATCTACCCAATTTCAGATTCCGAATGGGTAGCACCTACTCAGGTGGTCCCTAAGAAATCTAGAATTACTGTGATTAAAACTAATTCTAGTGAGCTTGTTCCAACTAGGGAAATCATAGGTTGGAGGGTGTGTATAGACTATCGAAAGCTCAATTTGAAAACCAGAAAAGACCACTTCCCTTTGCCCTTCATTGACCAAATTTTGGATAAGTTGACAGGCAAGGCTTTCTATTATTTTCTTGATGGATATTCAGGATATAACCAAATCCCTATTTACCCACAAGACCTGGAAAAGATAACTTTCACATGCTCATTTGGCACTTTGCCTATAGAAGGATGCCATTTGGACTGTGCAATGCCCCTGCAACTTTCCAAAGATGCATGTATGCTACATTTTCTGACATGATTGGTCAGTTTTTAGAGATATTCATGTATGATTTCTCTATCTTTGAGAATAGTTATAGCCAATGTCTACACCATCTCAGCCTTGTGTTACAAAGATGTGAGGAAACTGACTTGGTTATGAGTTGGAAAAAGAGCCATTTTATGGTCAATCAAGGCATTGTCCTTGGCCATGTGATTTCCCACATAGGCATTGAGGTAGACAAGGCTAAAATTGATCTGATTGCACACTTACCCCCACCAAAAATTATGAAACAAGTTAGATCTTTCTTGGGGCATGTTGGGTTCTATAAGAGATTCATCAAGGATTTTAGCAAGATTACAAAACCTCTTTGTCACCTGTTGTGCCAAGAGGTCCCCTTTGAGTTTGATGATTAATGTCTCCATGCCTTTGAGCTTTTGAAAGGTTGTTTAACCTCTGCACCTATCCTTCAAGCACATGATTTTTCTTTGCCATTCGAACTGATGTGTAATGCATCAGATTTTGCTATTGGACCAGTCTTGTGATTGCTTATGCAAACAAAACCATGATTGATGCTCAGTTAAATTACACCACAACGGAGAAGGACTTGTTGGCAATTGTCTATGCTTTGGAAAAATTCAGGTCTTATGTTTTGGGATCTAGGATAGTGGTGTTCATAAACCACTCAGCCCTGAAGTACCTTTTGTCAAAAAAGGATGCAAAGCCAAGATTAATCAGATGGATCTTCCTATTATAGGAGTTTGATCTTGAGATTAAGGACAAAAAAGGAGTTGAAAATGTGGCTGTAGACCACTTATCCAGGATCCTATCTGAGGAGTTTGATAGGCTGCCGATCAATGATTCTTTCCCTGATGAACAACTGTTTACTATCAGCACCTCTATACCTTGGTTTGCAAACATTGTGAACTACTTGGCTGTAGGTAGGATTCCCCCACATTTGAATAAAATAGACAAGGATCTATTATTTTCACAGATTAGACATTAAATGTGTGAGGATCCATACCTGTTTAAGCATTGTGCAGACCAAGTGGTGAGGAGATGTGTCCCTGATGAGGATTTTCACAGCATACTAACCATGTGTCATGAACAGGCTTGTGGAGGTCATTTCAATGGCAACGAGACTGCTGCCAAGGTGCTCAAAAGTGGATTTTATTGGCCCACTCTCTTCAAGGATGCATGGCATCACTATAAAGTTTGTGAAAGATGCCAACAGATGGGAAGTATCTCCAAACGAAACTCCATGCCTTTACAGCCTATACTTGTGGTTGAACTCTTTGATATCTGGGGAATAGATTTTATGGGCCCTTTTCTTGATTCATATGGGTATAGTTTTATCCTTGTGGCAGTGGACTATGTGTCTAAGTGGGTGGAAGCCATTTCCACAAGGACTAATGACCATAAGGCTGTCTTAAAATTTATCAAAGAAAATATCTTGTCACGATATGGCACCCCTAGTGCCATCATCAGATATGGGGGCAGCCATTTATGTAACACAAATTTTGAGAGCTTGCTCAAGAAATATTCTGTCACACATAGAATTGCAACTTCTTACCACTCTCAGACTAGTGGGCAGGTTGAAATCTCAAATAGGGAGATAAAGCACATCCTAGACAAGACAGTTAGGGTAGATAGGAAGGACTGGGCCATGAGACTTAATAGTGCACTGTGGGCTTATAGGACTACCAATAAGACCCCAATTGGCATGTCCCCTTTCAGATTGGTGTATGGCAAGGCTTGTCACTTGCTAGTAGAGTTTAAACATAGAGCCTATTGGGCTGTTAATGCACTAAAAATCGATCTAACTTCTGCTGACATGCACAGGAGGCTTCAGCTGTCATAGTTGGAAGAGCTAAGATTGGAAGCATACTCCAATGCTAGGATCTACAAAGAGAAACCAAAGCCTTCTATGACAAGTATTTGCTGAGGAAAGAGTTCACAGCTAGAAGTAAGGTATGGTTGTTCAACTCTAAGTTGAAATTTTTCCCAGGTAAACTGAGATCTAGAGGGGAGGGACCTTACATGGCAGAGCATGTATCCCCATCGGGAGCAGTTGAAATCAAGGATCTCAAAGATGGTAGGATAATGAAGGTGAATGGTCAAAGGCTCAAACTTTTTGTTGATAATGTGGTGGAGCCTATGGTGACCATCCACCTCCAAGAACCACCAACAATGTGATTGATTCTCAATAATGTATACTATGTATCATAGCTGCTATTTTTGTCAGTGTGTATTACTATTTTTATTTCTATTTATTACTATTTGGCATTGTAAATATGGTTGTTAATCTTGCTTAATGTGTGCATGTACAATTCATGAATCGTCATAAGTTGGTTTGAAGCATGAATTGTTTGAATTGAGTTGGGAATTGACAAATCTATGGGTAGAATGGATTTTGAACTGATAAAACTTTGTTTGAATTGAGATATAACATGTCGAGAGGAGTGGAGAACATTTCGACAGGTTCTGAAGGTTCCCTGCATGCATTTCGACAAGATCTGGGACCTGTCGAGCGATTTGAGTAAATTATCGACAGGTTCTAAATCTGTAAATGTGACTGTTGATAGGATCTGTGAACTTGTCAGCAGGTTTGAAAGGTGCACAAATGGTCTTTGATAGGATGGTTGAACCTGTCAAGATGATGGAAAAACCTATCGAGAGGTTCTAAAGGTATAAGCTTTGTTTCGATAGGTTTTAGAACCTGTTAAGAGGATTAAATGTTGAGTTTAGAGTACCTGTCGAGAGGCTCCATGAACCTCTCGAATTGATTATTTCTAAAACCTTGAACCCATCGACAGGATTGAGTGAACCTCTCGAGAGGTTCAGCTACTTTTCACTCTTCGACAGGTTGATGCAACTTGTCGACACCTTTACCCCAATCCCGTCGAAGCACGTTTTTCATCCTTTTAAACCTATCGACAACTCATTCCAGCCATTCGATAGCTTGTCTTTGAGTTTTATCTTCTCTCTGTCGATGTCCATTTTCTTTCTTTTGCCTCTACCTCCCTGGTGTCTACTCCAATCACCCGGCCATTGTTCAAATTGTTGACATTCCTCAAGGGCCACATTTTACACCTATTCTCTGCCAATTTGGTGTTGTGCACATCAAGATCTGAAAACCTTAGGTTTCTGTGGATAACTTTTCTTCCAGCTCCACTCTGTGATTTTTCAGTAGTGTAATTCCAAGTATTCGTTGTCACTTTCATTGAGCAAAGAAGTCTGTTGTGGTTGTTGAGAGCTAATTTTAAGAGAATTGCTTGTCCAATGGCTGATTAAGAGGATACCCTAGCTACCCTTTTCAAAGCCACCTCCAAATCTGCCATAAAAGCCACAAGGAAATCAAGTAGGCTCACCAAACAGCCCACGAAAACCCCACTTGTAAAAAGAAAGCTGGCTATGGATCAAGCTGAGAAATCTGTCAATCCCAAGAAAACTAAGAAATCCAAGAAGGTCCAAATTAGTGAAGAAATTGTTGAGGAGGCCCCTAAGATAGAACCCATGCTTGAGCCTAACATTGAGGAGGAATCAGAAGTCCCTGTGCACTTATCCTCTCCCAATGAATTTGTGGATGCTTTAGGCCTAATCCCAGAGACAATTTTTCACCTCCCCTACTTTTCTAAGGAAGAAGAGTGCAAGGATACCTTGAATTACATGGTGAAGGCACGCCTGACACCATTGTTGACCCCCTTTGCAAGGGAAATCCTACCCTAGGCTGGTCAAATTGTGGTACCAGAACATCAGGATGAAAACCAAGCCTGGGTCAACTGATCCTTGTCTAGAGATTTTAATTGATAACTAAGAGATTATTGTGAATTACAGTGATATAGGGTTGGATTTAGAGGTCCCATCAATTTTTGATACAACCTATAGCCTAGCTAAATCTGAGAATGTGCATTTCAAAGTAATGGCCAGGCACCTCACTCAAGACATTGTGGGGTCTGGGGAGTCAATAACGAGGAGAGATCTACATCCCAGCATACTGTTCATTGACTTAATTTTGAGGAAAAATATATATGTCAGTGGACATCAGCAAGAAAGGAGAACTCCCATAGTGGATGCCCTGTATTTTTTCTCCAAGGTCCAGTTTATGAATGTTGTCCAGCTGGTATTTGATGCAATGGTCGATGTCAATGAGAAAATCCAGAAAGTGCATGCCTTACCTGGCCTACCTTACAGCAACCTCATCACTGCCTTGCTTAAGAGAGGAAAATTTGCTTTCCTGATTGATGAGCCAGTGGTAATGGTGACTCCAAAAGTATTTGGGAAGAGAGCTTGGTCTGCCAGTAGGACCCTAATTGGGAAGAGTAAGAACAAATCGAGTGAGGACCCTCAGATAGAAGCTCCACAAGCAGTTAGCTCTGCTGCTGCATATGGCACCTCTACTCCTGCTACTTCAGAGCCTCTCCCAACAGTTGCCACTAGCCCCATACCTCCTCCTAAGCTCTCTACATCAGTCACCTCTGAGCCTCTGCTCCCATCTGCTGCTCCTAGCTTGGAGCCTCCACTTATGACCTTTGCACCCACAATCATCCCATCCATCTTAGTTTCTTTACCTTCCATTCCAGTTTCCATTCCTTCCCACACCTTAGACACCCTTTCCACCATAACCACCTCCACACCTCTACCAGTTTCTCTTACCACAGCCTCCATCCCTTCCTCACCTACCCATGACCAAAACTCTTTTTTAGAAGAGGGTTACTCAGCCATGATGTCTTCTATCATAGGGGACATCAACTATGAGTTTACCCCTCTCCCAAACTCCCCTCACCCTTCTCCTTTTACCCCTCTTCCAGATTCACCATAGCCCCATCAATTTACCCCTACACCTCCATCACCACAACCCACCATCTTCAATCATGCACCCACTTTCCCATTTCAACCAATTCCACCCATCACCCCTAATTTTCTACCCTAAATCTTCAACCTATTACTCTCCCTTCAAGCCCAAGTATTGACTAACTCCCAAACCCGGTCATTCATTGAGGCCAACCTTCATGCCATGAACTCCACCCTCTAAAACCAGGCCTCAATCCAAACCAGCTTACAAGCCATCTAAGTCACCTTGTCACTTTTAACCCAAACATCACAACAACCACCTATCCCTCCACCCACCCATTTACCTACTCTACCTCCTTCTCCCCAACCCATAACCTCAGCTGCCACCAAACCTTCTATTACACCCATTGCACCTATCCCAGAAATCCATCCTATTATCTTTACCAATGCCTCCACTCAAACTGAAGCTGAAGCTAAACCAGAACCCCAACTTGATCTCCCACCTATTGTAACTACATCTGATGCTACCACAGATGTGGAAGACCTCATCCCAATCTCCTCCATTCCTACCCAAACAGACCGTGAGCCTGAACCTACAGTCCATCACCCTTTACCCTTAATATTCACCCCACCCATGTCATCATCCATTCCCTCTTCCTTGCTGGCTGACCCTTCTTCGAGTGATGAGCAGCCCATCCTACCTGCCTCATCCTTTTCCATCCCTCCATACTCTACTCTCCTCCATGCCATACAAAAGAATCCATACCTGAAAAAGGATGTCATTAAAGGCATGGCTAACATCAGAACCTCCATCAGGCAGCCCTATGAAGAGAAGATAAGTCGAGTGGAGTTTGACCACAGGATTCAATTGTTGGGTATATCAAAGGGGTGGGATAGAATTTTGATTCAATATGAAGCTAAAAAGTATACTGCAGCAACTAAGAAGCTGAGAGCTTATGGCCTAGAAAAAAGGTTAGCTGCCTCCAAATAGGTCGTAAAGGCTACCAGGGAACTCTATGAAACTAGAGTTCTTCTTGCTAAAAAGAAGGCAGAAATCCTTGAAAGAAGAGTTGCTGAACTAACTGGTAGAGATCCTACACAAGCAGCTAAGACTGCCCCTCCTGCTAGTTCAACTGCTGTTACTATGGAGAAAGAAAGAGGAAAAAGACTCCAAGTCAAGACTAAGCTAGCATAAAATTATGATGTTTAGATATGCACATGCAATTAGTTAGGATGTTTTTGTATAATATTTGTAGTTATTTTTCCTTACATTGTATAAATTTTTGTGTATAAATGAAATTTCTCTTTGTTATGTTTTGTTTGGTTTACTTTCTATCTTTCTATCTGTTAGTTTATTTTCATTGTTTGTGTGTGCCTTATTTAATGCTTTTACTTCCTTTATTTGGTATCTGATTTTGTATATGAAAACCTGCTGCACATGCACTCTTTTTTTAAATCAGTGAGGACACTGCTCCTCCTAGGTTTGGGGGTGTGGCAGGGTATGCCAATGGATAGTTAATGGTAGTGCAGCAGGTTTTTAATAGAAATCGAGAAAATAATGTGATTTCCCACCTGATTTTTAAAATAGAGGGAATTAAAAACTTTTTAAGACTAAAATGTGTTGCAGTTCTAACATTTTTCATGAAGTGAATGTCAAGCATTTTCAAAAATTAATGCATAGTGAACTTGAAAAGAGAGAAAAATGTGAGGATATCCTCCAGAAAATGTGATAAAAGGCCATACCCAGTGAGATTTGGGCTTGAGAAATTTCCTTTGAAAAGTGTTTTGGCATTTTTATTGCTCTAAGGATTGATTGGATCTAGTTTTGCTCACTAGAAGTTAGGCAAATCCGAGTTAAAACAGCTTGACAGCATTCATGACATTAAGGACATGAAGTAGGGCCATCCTTTGGACAGTTTGATCCTAAAAATTCCCACCTTTGAACTGCCTTTGATATATACCATTTGAGCCTTAAAAATCCCAATTTTTCTTTGATAAAAACCAAAAATTTAAAACCCAAAACCCCCTTTGACCTATTTCAGTTCACCCTCAATATGAGAATTCAAGAAATGAAAGGAGAAGTGAGGTTAGAGGAGTAAGGTTTGACATCTAGTTGAAAGAGAAGAAAGCACATTTGGTGGTAGATGTGGGATGCCAACCCATAAAAAGAAAAATGGAGAAGCGTACAAAAAGCATACAAAAAGAAAAGAAAAACAAAAAGTAAAACAAAAGAATGAGAAAGATAAGTCACTTCATTGGATATTTTGAAAGAGAAGAGAAAAAGCTGGCCACTTTGGCTCTGAAATTTTAAAAAGAAGATGAATTTATGCTTAAATGAAGAAGGTGTACATGTCACCTCCTTACCTTGTTGATTTATCAAATTTGAATCCTTTTGTCCCCTTTTATTCTTTATAAACCTCACCCATAAGCCACATTACAACCCAATAAAAAGTCCTTACTGATCTGAAATAGATTGAGCTGTCATGTGGAGATGAGGATTTGTATAATCTATGGTGAAAAGAGTTAGAAAATTTTAGAAATTAGAGCAATGCCTATGCTCATGCTTGCAGTCCTATTTGAGGGCTGTAACTGTTCTTGAGCTGTGTGAAATGATACACCCTTCTATTCTATTTTGAGTAACCCTGGTGAGCTTTGGGTCTAAAATCAAATTTGTTGGGGGCATTATCAAAACAGAATTCTTAATTTGATGGTGACCTTTGCATTAATTTTCAGGCACAATGCCTTGACATGAACTGATTCATTGTGAAGGAATTTCAGTTTTAAACTGATGTTTTTCCTGTTCAGAATCCTCTAAAAGTTGAAGGAGAAAGGTGTGGAATGAATTTTATTTTACTTGAACTCTGTTTTAGCATGCTGCATTGATATTAACTGATTCATTAGAGAAGTTTGTTGGTAACTTTACTGAAAACCCTGAGGAGACTTCACTCCTCCACTAGGGATCACTTAGGGGTTTAAAAGGCTTGATGCATATGCTAAATGCATTGTTCTCCCTACAAAAGTAGCTTTTTTCATTTTTAATAATTGTTTTTACTTTCTGCTTTGCTCAGGGACTAGCAAAGCTTAGGTTTAGGAGTGTGTTAAGCAGTGAAAAAAATCATATTTCACCTCCTAACCTGACCTTTGATGGACCTTTGAGCTGACTAATAATGTATTTTGAGTGTATTTTATAGATAAGTAATAAATTACAGTCTTAATACAGACATCCACCTAAAATGGACAAAAAAGTTGCTCATACATCTCAACATGTGCTCAGACAGCCCAAAGCCAGCCAAGCAGCCCACAGAGCCTTAGAAGTTCATGAGAATGTCTTGAGCCCAACTGGATATGCTTGGAACTAAGATCAGTTGCAAGGAATGAAGATTAAACCCACCAAGAGGCTGCTGAGTGTTGGACAAATGAAGAACAACAACACAGGATTGTATGCCAACTGTGGAAATAAAGGACACAATCTATCGCGAGGATAAACTAACCTCTCGAGATGTTTGGATGCTTGGAATAAAGCTGTCAAGAGGTTGGAGGCACAACAGAAGATCCTGTCGAGAGCTTCCCAGTACTTGTCGAGAGGTTCTGTAAGAAAAAGCCAACCTGTCGAGAGGAATGGAGTTGGAAACATGAAGATCTCGCAAGGTTCTAGTACCTATCGAGAGGGTGGAGGTACAATTGGGGATCCCGTCGAGAGGATACCGGGAGGTGCAGAAGAAGTTGAGAGGTTCCAGATACTTATCGCGAGGTTCAACTGAACCTGTCGAACAGTGTAAGGAAACCTATTGACAACTTACCTGAAGCTATGCTCATTCTCGTGACGATTGAGCCAACCTGTCGAGCACTCAACTAAAGACTGTATAACAAGTCGACATGTAGACTATAACCTGTCGAGAGGATGAATGAAGAACTAGATAGAAGGTGAAGATGTACTCTAATCCTGTCGACCAGTTCACATGAACTTGTCAAGATGTACTTGAATCCTATCGAGAAAGCTCCAAACCTATCGAGAGCTACTCCATCCTGTCAAAGTGAATGCTAGGAAGACTCATGAACCTATCGAGAAGTCTCCAATCTTGTCGACTAGTCATTTTAATCTATCGAAAGCCATTTCAACCTGTCGAGAGGTTCCCAGAACCTCTCAACACTCGAATTAGGAACTTCTTAGTTCCTTCCACAGCAGCTGCCACATGCCTATGTTTTGTGTACACATTCCAAAGCATGTCAGTGACCCCTGGGGGGGTATTTTTGGTATGCAACTGGGCACAAATGGAAACCCTAACTACCTCATGTGTATTTACTAGTTTTTAGACTAATGGGAAAAGAGCTTCTAGAAGAGGAATCAGCCGCATCAGTAGTTGGGAATAACAGAATTATTCTCTTGAGCTCTGATTGGCTGAAATGGATCTGAAGATAGAGAGAAGAGGATAAAAGCTTGAAGAAATTAGAGAGCTATCATCCAGAATTGGGAGAACCAAAGCTAAATTCGATCTCCATCTTCCCTCCAGAAATTCCCTCTCTCTCTTCCTTCTTCACCCATTCTCCTCTTAGCCAATTATGGTTGGCTAACCTTCTTTGGTAGTTAGGGTGAGGTTGAGAGTTGTAAATTTAGAGGTTCAAAGCCTTATAGGAAAATTAGGTGTTGCATAGATTGTAGATCTGAGAACAATTGACTGTAAGTTATATTGATTCAGTAATTATTGAATGTAAAGCTAATTTAGCTCAATAGATCTTTTAATTGCCATTTGATTTCCCTAGATCTAATACCCCTAAGGATGCCTGAGCTTGTAGCCTTGCATCCACAGCATCTACAGTGGTTTAGATGTTCCAATTAAGATCCCTGAATTGGAACAATCTCTGGGATGATCTGTGACCATTCGAGTGGATAGATCATAGCCTTAGGTTTGTTTCAATTCTTTGGTTGAGAATGGATTCTTATACCTTGCATCTAAGCTTATAGCCAGATGAAGGATTGCTGCAAACCAGTTCCTTGCACTGCTTTTGAACCAAATAATTTTCTGTGAAGACCAAAATTCTTAGCTACTATTCTCCATCTCTTGATTTTATTTTTTCTCCATATTCCTTTAACTCTGTGTTTGATCAAATCTGGATCATTTGCATTTGATATTTATAGTTTTTAGTAAGTAATAAAACCTTAAAGACCTCTCCTCTTTCTTGTTTAATTTTAGTTTAAATTAGGATAGAGTGCCAGATTTGCTATAGATCTGGAGATTTACCATAGTTTAAATCACATTTCCCTATGGACATACCCTTACTTACCTATTAAAACTTGCTGCAACAGCCCTGGTTCTTGCAGAACTGGCTGCTTGCCTTGATCCCTCATGTCTGTAATTTATGCAGCTGATCTGCTATTTTAGCCATTTAATAATTGCAAGGTGAGTAGCACAACACCTTCACCTTACCAAAGATCAATCAGTCATAGATTACGCTAATGAAGGGTTACCTTTTGCAAAATCGAATCCCTAGTGTAGCAATTTTGCAGCATATGAGCTTATCGAAGATGAAGAAGAAACACAGATCGCCGAAGAGGCGCCAGACTTCCAACAGGTTATCAAGCATTTCGATGAGCAAACTCAAGCTGTTGTGAAAGCCACAGAAGAAATCAACTTTGGCACTAAAGAGAAACCCAAGAAGTTACTAATTAGGGCAACGCCTAACTTTAAGGAACGTCAACAAATCATACAAGTCCTACAAGAACACTTTGACTCCTTTGCATGGTCCTATGAAGATATGTCTGGTTTAGACCCAAGTTTAGTAGAACATCGCCTTGTTTTAGAACCCGATGCAAAGCCTGTTAAGCAGAAACTCTGAAGGATGCACCCACAAACTATCCTGCAAGTTAAAGAGGAAGTTGCCAAATTACACAGCAAAATTTATCTGAGTCTTCCTCTACCCCAAGTGGGTCGCCTATATAGTACCTGTCGCTAAGAAAGACGACAGAGTATGGGTTTGCTTTGACTTTTGAAATCTCAACCAGGCATGCCCAAAAGACGACTTCCCACTTCCGCACATTGACACTCTAGTCGACAACCCCACTAGACATGGGATGCTATCCTTTATGGATGGTTTCTCTAGGTATAATCAGATCAAATTAGCAGAGTCTGACCAAGAGAAGACTTTTTTCACTATCCCATGGGGAACTTACTATTACGTCGTTATGCCTTTCGGGCTCAAGAATGCAAGAATCATGTATCAACGAGCCATGATTGCTATTTTTCATGACATGATGCATAAATGTGTCGAAGTCTATGTTAGTGACATATTAGTGAAGTCTCAAATGTGGACAGGACATGTTGAAGCACTTCGCCTGGTGCTGCAAAGAGCTAAGAAATGTCTGTTAAAAATGAATCCAAAGAAATGTGTCTTCAAAGTCACTTCCAAAAAATTACTCGATTTTATAGTCAGCAAGCGAGGGATCGAAGTCAACCCTGTAAAAATCAGAGCTATCCTTGAGATGCCACCTCCCAGTAATATCAAAGAATTACGAGGCCTGATAGGAAGATTGCGGTTCATCAGGAGATTTATCTCCCAATATTCAGACAGATGCGATCCTTTTTACAGACTACTTAAAGGAGAAACTGAGTACAAATGGGATGACCAATGTCAGCAAGCCTTCGACAATATCAAGAACTACTTCCTTAACCCACCAATATTATTACCACTAGTTCCTGAAAGACCCCTAATCCACTACCTCTCAGTGAGCGATAAAGCAATGGGGGTAATTCTGGGACAATATGAAGAAGACGACAAGAGAGAGAAGGCTGTCTACTACCTTAGTAGGACAATGGTTGAATATGAATGAAAATACACTTCGATGGAGAAGACTTGCCTCACACTAGTGTGGGTCTCAACCAAATTATGTCACTACTTTGAAGCACATAAGATACTAATACTAGCTTGAATGGACCCTCTGAAGTACGTATTCGAAAAGCCCACAATATCAGAAAAGATCACTCATTGGCATATGCTCTTGCAAGAATTTGATATCACTTAGGTCACGTAGAAGTCGATCAAAGGACAAGCAATCACTGATTACCTCACAGACCTCCCACTTCTGAACAATGAGCCCATACACACAGATATCTCCAATGAAGACCTACTCACAATTCATAACGAATAGCCCAATAAAGGAAAAGGCATCGGGATAGTCCTCCTAGACTCGGAAGGAGTTGTCATACCTAAGACTTTTCAACTAGATTTCCCTGTCACTAATAACGTCGTAGAATACGAAGCTTTTATAGTTGGTCTGCAAGCAGCACTACAATTTGTCGTTAAACAGTTAAAAACCATCGGTGATTCCAAGCTCATAATCTCGAAAGTTATAGGAGAATGGAAAACCAAGGAAAGGAGACTAATGGCATACCTAGAGACCGCTCAATATTTAGTAAAGAAATTTGAGAAAATCTCTTTTACGCACATCCCTAGATTAGAAAACGAGCTTACAGATTCGCTAGCCACATTAGCCTCGATCATCTAAATACCCATCGGGCACAATACCAAAACCTTCTTTATCGAAAAGCTGACAGTGCCTGCCCACGAGGTAGCATAAACCGTTAAGAGAGAACTACCAATCCTCCCCACGAGTACAGGACCAAAAGAAGCAATCACTCCAGAAAAGCACCTCAAGTCAGAAACCAAAGTCGCTATGTTTAGATTCAAAAAATCACCAATCAATGACGAACAGCCATGGTATTTTAACATCTGAAACTTCTTGAAGCATCAACATGTCCCCCCATACGCCACGAAGATTGAATGAAAGACTATAACGAACTGATGTGCTCGTTTCTACATACTTGTTGTTGTCTACCCAGTGTGCTTTGGTTGTTGTGTGATGGAAACCAATTAAAAACAATGTAAAATAAAAGAATGGATTCAACACAACTAAAGTAATACTAGACCTGCAAGATACAAGACCTATTGTAGCAAGTTTTGATAAGTAAGAGTTTTCCCACAGAGAAATTGATCTAAAACCCAAAATGGGCTATAATAGTAGGCCTCCAGATCTGACAATCCTAAAGAAAGGGAGTTGGGTGTCACAACTACACTAAATTAATCCTACCAACAGAGAAATAAAATGTAGCCCTATCCTAAAGAAAGGGGTTAAGAAGAAGGTGGTGATGGTGTGTACAAAAATAAAATATACAAATTGGTGAAAAGTAAGCAGGTTAAGTTCATATTTAGAGCAGTAATGTAACTCAGATTTACTCTGTCTCTGCAGTGCTCCTTGCTGACACGCTATTAAAAGCCTCAACAAGGTAGAAATATCTAGTTTAACTCATGCCATTTGGGGCGCTCTTAAGAGTATAGGCTATCCACTCAAATTGTCACAGTCTATACTATAGAGTCTGTCAAATCCCATTAGTTAAACTAGAAATTGCCAAACTAGTCAAGAGGAGTGGACTGATCATTTCCCCAACCACTGGACCAGATCAAGCCATGAATACTATTGCAGCACTATGTAATGTAAGTGCTACAAGCTCCTCAGATTTGCACATAGATCTCGCTGACATCTATAGGTATTCCAACCCATAAGATCCTAAGTGCTTTGCTAAGGCCACCGACTCACTAGTGCCCACAAAAAGGACCATGCAATAGGTTGAATAGGGCTTTAGATTCAGCTAGCCATTACTACAAACGGCCTGTAATGACTCAGCCTCAAGCTATAATTACTACAAAGAGATCAGATCTAACATCTGATGTCGGCTAAGTAAAATAGAGGGGAGTCAGTTCCTATACAAACCTCCTCATAAGGCTCTAGAAGCTCATGTACAGGGGAGAAGAATCCTTCTCAAACATGTGAATGGATACAACCTTAGGGCTATACTCTGTCCACTCGAATGGTCACAGGGTATCCCATTGGTCTGTTCATACCACAAAGGCCTGAGAAAGAACATAAAAATTGCTGCAACCACCATGGTCCTCAGGCCTCCGAGCTCCCCATATCTCACTACAGATCTAGCATTGCTTTTCATGAGGCTATAAAACCAAGGGAAATCAGATGGTAAACAATAGATCTACTAGGAACTAAATGGGCTAGTCCCAAATACATGGATCCTATAGACATCTAAAGAAACTATAAGATCTTTAGAACTAATTAGGCATTAAAACAACAATCCATTGATAAACACAAAACTTACAATGAACTGTGTACAGGCTGCAGCCTGTATACAACTGCTCATCCACAATCCCAATATATACAAAACCTATTAAAAACTAAAATAAATTAAACCTAACTGCTTATAGGGGAATTAGCCAGTAAGTGTTGGGCTAAGAGAGAAGAAAAAGGGGAAAAAGTGGTGATCAAATACTAACCCTAGCCTGCTGGAGCTCGCAGTCGACAGAGGATGAAAAGAAGGGTTGATGATAAAACTAAACTCTAAGTGTAGCTTATATACTCTGTCCATGCAGCCTTCGCTCTAAAGGGATAAACCTTAATTTTTCTAACAAACGTGGCACTGTTACATCTCTTGAATTCCTTGAGTCATGCGCCTCAGAATTTGTGCCTCGGGAAGTGTGCCCTAGCCTTGGGAAATTCCTAAAAGGTCCTTGAGGTAAAACTGAGAAGTGGGGAGCCTGTGCTTCCTGAGGCTGGGATATGCATTCACTTATTCGCGCAATTGCAGGGCCTTCGCACAGTAGCTTTTGGTTGGTGAGAAGTGCTCACTCGTGCAGTTAATCGCACAGTTGCTTTATGCTACAATAATGTGGCAGAGATGATCTGGAGTGCCTAGACTTCTCCCATAGTAGAGCTTCAAAAGCTCTCTCTCTTGCTAGGTACTCACGAGTTATGCTCCTGCACTGGCATAATAATTGGTAAGGTTTCAGAGTGTGCGAGATCTGTGCGAGGAGAAATCTGGGTGTCTCTCTCTTTCAGGGCCACGCACGAACTCCACGAGGTGAATTTTAGTTCAGTACACACATGGACTCGCTATGTTCTTCACGTGGCTACTTTAAGGCTTGATCTCTGCGAGAGCTTCGCGACCACACATTCTGAGGATTTTAATCCTCAAGATCTTCGCGATGTCTTTACAGCTCTCCTCTTAACTGCGTGAGGGCATCTTCCACTGCATCTTTAGCTTCACGAGGGAGCTTTTCAACTCTGTGAGATTTGTCTTTCTATGCTCCGATGCATTTCACTTACAACTTTTACAGTTTCTCCACTCTCAGCCAACTTCATTCATCTTCTAGGCTTTTGGTCAATGATGATCAGCACATGAGTCACCATGGTGAGCACTACCAAGGTGTTCCATTAGGTTTTAGTTCAGCTGGCATCTTTGCATGTCTTCTTCCTCTTCTTTGGGCCAATAAGGATGGATTTTGTGTTAAGCTGCACAGATTATTGCTAACTACAAAACACACTTAATAGATGATTATTAGTCTACTTCAAGGTGTATCGAAGGCTAGGTTAAGAGGTGAAAAGTGGTACTTTTCAGTAAATAACACACCCCCAAACCTAATCTTTACTAGTCCCTGAGCAAAGGAAAACTTAAAAGAACTATTCTAAAGAATTTAAATGCCAATTTCGTAGGGAGCACAGATACATTTAACATATGTACCAAGCCTTTTAAACCCCTAGATTATCCCTAGTGGAGGAGTGGAGTCTCCTTAGGGTTTTCAGTGAAGGTACCCACAAACTTCACCATTAAAACAGTTAAAATTAGTGCAATCAATGACAAAATAAATTTCAATGAATAAAGCCTCAGTCCACACCTATCCTTTAAAATCAGAGGAAATTACAGCAGTAATGTAGCCATTTAAAACTCAAAATCAGCATGCATGTGCATCACCACCAATTAGTTCATATCAAGAATACAATGTGCATATAATCAGTACAAAGCTTGCCTTAAATTCAAAAATCAGGTTAGATACAACTCCAAAGAATTTAAAATTCAAACCTAATTCTCACCAGGGCTACCTCTCAACAATGAAAATCAAAAGGGTGTTTACATTCTCATCAGCTCAAGAGTATTTACAGATCCAAATGGGCCTGCAAGCATGAACATAGGCAAAGATTCTGATTTCTGACATTCTCATAACTTTTCACCATAGATTAGACAACTCCTCATCTCCACATGACAGCTCATTTCACTTTGGATCTACAAGGTCTTTTTTTTGAATGGGTTGTAATGTGGCTTATGGGTGAGGGATATAAAAAATGAAGGGGTAAAAAGGGATTCAAAACTGAGAAATCAGCAAGGTAAGAAGTGATTGATGACTTCACTACCTTCATTTCAGCATAACTTCATCTTACTTGATATATTTCAGAATCAAAGTGGCCAGCTTCTCCTCTTCTTTTTAATTTTCAGATGATGTCCTTCTCTAGACTTCTCTTTCTTTTTCACTTTTTAACTTTTTAAAAAAATTTTATTTTATTTATTTTTAGGCATTACTGCCACATAAAAATCATTGATACACTGCTGCTCATATGTTGCTTTTCTTCTCCTTCCAACAAATGTTGGACCACTCTCACTATCTTCAACTCCTTCTCTTTACCTTTTGAATTCTCAGAGTGAGGGTACAGTTGAATCAGGTCAAGAGGTTAAGGTGCAAGTACTCTGGTGTTTGTCAAAGAAAAGTAGGATTCTTAGGCTCAAACTGTCCAAATGAAGGCCTTGGATCATTTCCTTAATGTCGTGAGTGCCGTCAATTAGTTTTGATTTGGAGGTGCCTAACTTTTAGTGAAAAGGTCTTGACTCAATCTGTCCTTAGAGCAGAAATAATGACAAAAAACTCTTCAAAAGAAAATGATGGGCCCAAATCTCATTAGGAATGGTCCTCAAATTAACCCATGGGGTGTATTTTCACCTTTTTCTCTCCTTTTAGGTTCACTAAGTACTAATTGAAAAAAATTTCTAATGTTAGCTTCATGGTGGTGCAAAGATTTTAAAATTTTTAGTTTCAAACTGTCTACAAAATTTTTTAATTTTCCACAAATTTTCTCCTTCTAATAAGTTAGGTGGGAATTGATTTTATTCATCCCAATTAAACCAACACTGCTGCACTAAAGTTAACTGTTCTATTGGCAGACCTAGATTTCCACACTCCCAAACCTATGAGGAGCAGTGACCTCACTAATTCAAAGTGGATGTGAATGTGCAACAGGCTCAAGACCTAGAGATAAATAGAACAGAAACTTCAAGAAGGAAAAATACATAATAAATAATATAAAAACAAATACACAGATATAAAGAAAGACAGATTGAAAACTAAACCAAATAAAATAAAGAGCAATGCTATTATAAAAGCTAAAGTATGTACAAAGTATGTGGAAGTAAACTACACAAAAAATGACACACTATTTCCTAACTAAATACATGTGCACAATTTAATCATTAGAGTTCTTGGCTTCAGCAGGTGGTTCCTGGATTCCCTTCCCCTTTGCTTGCTTCAAAGTGGCAGCCTTAGACAGTGGTCTTTTGGAAGTAGCTTTCCTAGGCCTGGCTGAGCTTCTTCTTGTTGGAGTGGGGAAAGGTTTTTGTGTAGGTTCCTTGATTTTGAGTCCAGGTTTGACTGGGCTGGGACCCGTTGCATTCAAAGCTATTTGTTGGAGAGGTACATTTGGGTTTAGTTTTTTAAAAAGAGCCTTTGCCAACTCTCGGTCAGTTTGTGCATTTGCCCTTTTCTCTAAAGTTGCAATAGTCACTCCATAATCATAAGCTCGCTCCTCAGTCAGTCACAGCTTCTCTTTCAGTTCCTTGATGACATCTTCCTAACTCTCTACGTTGTTCTTTGCTTTGTTGTATTGGACCATAATCTCCCTCCATCCTTGCTTGATTTCCTTTTTCTCAACCTTATGAGCAAGCATCCGGAGTTTAATTTGATCAAGGAGGGGCAGCCTTACTGTAGCTTTCAAGTCAGCCATGCCCTGAACTACATCTCTTTTTATATAGGCATTGGCTTTCATGGCTCTGATGAGGGTGGAGTAAGGGGGCATGGAGGTAGCAAAGATAGGATAGATGGGCATATCAGCACTGGAAGAAGGGCCAGCCTGGAATGGAAGGGGACTGGATTTGGACAGAAGTGGGGTGGAGGGCAGAGGGGTGAGGGACATGGAGGGTAGGCTCCGGTGGAGGTAGTTGAGGGTCAGGTTCAGTTTGAGTGGATGCATCTCTAAAGGTGCTGAGAGAAGTTTCTGGGATAGGTTCAATGGGAGTAAGAGCTAGTGGGGTGTTAGGGATTGATGTAGGGAAAGTTGACTGTTGGGGCTGTTGGGTGAGAGTGGTTAAAGTTGTCTAGATGGATTGTAAAAAGTTTGGGATGGAGGTAGGGTTTGGCAAGGTGGAGTGAAGTGAATGAATATTGGCCTCAATTGTAGCTTGGGTTTGGGTATTGGCAAACATTTGGGTGTAGGGAAAGTAAGAGGTGTAGGATTTGGGGTAGGAGGTCTGGTATGGTATTGGGTGTGGGTTGGATAGGTGAAATTAGTTGGAAGGGAGATGTGGGTCTATGAGTGAAGGTAGTGGCCTGTGGTGGTGTCTGATGTGGAGGGGTAAAGTGTGGAGGGTGAGGTGAGTCTGGGAGAGGTGTATACTCAAGGTTGATGTCTCCTAGGATAGTAGACATCATAGTGGAAAATTCCTCTCCTGAAAATGGCTCACGATCATGGGAGAAGGGAATGGATTGGTCTACATGCTCACTAGTGATAGGTACAAAAGGTGGGGAAGTCTCAATGGAATAATGTGGGGCTTCAAAGGAATGGGCTTCAGGTTCATAGGGTGTGGGTATGGGGTCTGAAATGGTTGGGGTTTCAGGGATTGGAATAGTTTGGGTTATATAGGTGGGTTGGGGTGTAGTAGGGGTTTTTGAAGTTTTCCTTTTCTTCTGGTATGGGGTCATAACATGTGGGCTAGGGTGGGCTGGAAAAATGGGCAAGGGTGCAGAAATAGGTAAGGTGGCTGTGGCTATGGTGGTTAGTGATATAGGGTCAGGTAAGGGTAGTGGGCATGTAATGGGCTGGGATGTCTGGGTGGAAGGTGTATCAGGCATGGAGGTAGGGGTAATGGAAGAGGTGGTGAGTGTGGTGCTGGCTGGCAAAAGTGAGGGAGAGGTTGCAGCAGCAGCAGCTGCTTCTTGAATGGTGGGGGCTGCATCTCTCAGTAACTCCTCCCTCCTCTTCTTCTTCCTTTCCATCATTGTGCCACTGATTTCTCATTGCTTCTTCCCACTCTATTTGGGGTTCAGTGCCACAGTCTCCTCCCTTTGAAATGGGTACTTCCCCCACTTCAATAATGCAGTAATCAATTTGCAGTAGGGAAGGGCATGAGGTTTCTTCATTATCTTCACCTTCTCACATAAATCTATAATCCCCTCAAAGATTAACTTGGCTGCATCCAAGTAGTGGTTTCTGTGAAAAGATAAGAGGGCATCAGCTATAGGGTACCTCCTCCCCTGCTCATGCCTAGAGCAATATATATTTTTTCGCAACACAACATCCATTAGCCTGAGGTTGGGATGCAGATCCCTCTTTCTGATTGAGTCACCTGAGGCAGTGATCCCTCCAGTTAACTCCTTAGCTATCTCAGTAATGGTGGCAGTCAAAGGAGGACCCAAGCCCCACTCAAGGTTATACCCAACTGGTATCCCTAGTATCCTTGCAATGTCTACCTGGTTGAATAGCATCTCAAAATCATCAATTAAAACCAGCAGTGTTGGGTTCCCATCATCACCAATTTTTAACTTCATAGTTTGATAAAATAACCTTAACAATCTTGGAAAAACCAGCTGCATTGAGGGTCGCAACAGGGGCAACAGAGATGCCTTTGCCAGATATTCTATGGAGGCAGAAGTCTCAGGTAGCTCCTCAAAATAAGCTTTATTAAAAATGGTTTCAGCCTCCAGCTGGATTGATTGTACAAAGTCAGAAGGGGCCCTGAGGTAATCAGTAGTTGCTTCCTCAATCTCAGGGATCGCAGGGGCCACAACTTTGCCCTTTTTCTGCTTCTTCTTTGATTTTTCAGGGTTTGTAGCAGGTGGGTGCACTCTTGCCCTCTTCTTTGGAGCAGATTTCTTCTTTTCTTTTGAAATGGAGGCCTCAACAATAGGTGAGGGAGCCTCAGAGGTCTCCAATGAGGATACCTTTGCAATCTTAACCAATTTTCTAGTGGCCACAGGGCTGCCACTGACGGACGGGTTCAGCATCGCGGCGAGGGTATCTACAAATTTTGAACCTGTGGCCATAGGTGCTCAGATTATCAAAATTTGGGTTTACAACTTTGAGAAAATACCACTCACTCTGAGTAAGCATAAAAGCTTTAAATTCCCCCATTTTTCTCTTCTTTTAAATAAATCAAACACAGGGCAGAGAGAGAAATGGAGATCGTACCAGTTGAGAGCTAGGGTTCCACTTGAAATTGTGCATAGTAGCTCAAATCCCCCCAAACCTTGCTCGAAGTTATCAGGAGGAGCTGGGCAACAATATGATGAGAGGAAAATGCCTGAGGTGTTGTGGATTATAAAGTAGAGAAGAAAGGAGGGGAGAGGGATGCCGGTTCTTGTGCTGGGAAACTAGGGCAGACAGAGGAAATGAAGAAAATGAGGAGCTTCGCTGAGTTTATAGAGCAAATCTTGCGGTTCGCGGAGTTTGCAATAGGAGCTCGCTGAGTAAAATTCTCGCGTAGTTGGCATTTAAGACCATGAGGTGTTCTATCGCACAGAAGAATAAACTGCCTCACATTGAAAACTCACGGAGTTGAATCATTGACCTTAGTGCACGAGGCCTTGTGTTACCTTAGAAATTTATCTCGCATGGTGCTCGCGCAGAAAAATACTGAGCCATGCTTCTCTTACAGCTAGAGCTTGCGGAGTAGAAAGGCAGCTCCGCGAGGCATTTTTATAGCCATTGCTCAGGCTTTTAGTGCCCAAGGAAGCAAAGTGATGGCTTGCGCAGCAAATTTAAGCATTCTACCTCTGCGGGACAACATATCTTTTCAACCTTTACTCAATTAGCTCAATGCAACACATTGGTTAGTGCATTCATGTTGTTGTGCACCCAACCATTGTCCATGGGCACCAAACCTCAGATAGGTAATTCATTTCAGTCATGAAACACATATGCTCATTTAAATCAACAATTTATCAACATTGCAGGATTCTAAAAATAGCTTTTTAGCTCAACTTCATGCAAATTATGATAAAGGCACCTCAACCATTCATCAACAATTATACACAGTAAATTCAGCGGACAAATATGCACATGTATTCAGTAATGAAATGCAACACAGACAAAACAACATAATCAATTCAGCATCACACTAAAAACTTAACTGATAGAAGGCTAAAGAACACAAATTAAAACAGAAATTTCATACATATGATATACTTATTACCAATGTTCGGATCACTGAACACTAGCTTCCTCTGCTGTAGAGGATGCATCACCAATCATATACTGACCTTTTGGAATTGTAAGGGGCTGACTAGGCAATTTTCCTTCTTCCCTCCTATTCAGAGCATTACAAATTTGGCCCAGCTAGTCCTCAATCTTCTTGATGCTCTGTCCATGAGAATTGGCAGTTTGCACCAAGCTCCCCAAATTCTGCATTGAAGCCAGCATCTACTCTTCAAATGAAGAGGATCTGGCTGTTGTGGGGGTAGGGCCAACTAGTTAGACTGTGGGACAGGTAACAGAAAATTTTGCCTTGGTGGGTAACCTTGATTAACCTGGTGCTGGGGTCTGTAAGGAGCTACCATTTGCTGTTGCTGGGGTTGAGGATAAGAATCTTGTCTCCACCTCAGATTTGGGTGGTTCCTCCAAGAATACCCAGCAGACTGTTGCCCAAAAGTTTGAGCAGCATTGGCTTGCTCCATAATAAAATCTAAAAACTGAGTGGCAGATGGACAATCATGAATAGAATGTGTGGGAGACTGGCATATCAGACATGCTTCATCCACCTGTGCAACCACCCGGGGCTGCATCACATTCATGAGTTTGTCAAATTTCAAGCTCAGGTTGTCCACCTTCCTCTCCAAATCACCTTGCACCTTTACTTCAAATATTCCACCTCTAGGGGTTGCCTCTTTTACCATCTTAGCTGGAGTCTGGGTATCATTTCGTGACAGAGACTCCTGCTGCATGGAATTTTCCCCTATTATGTCAAACAGCTCTCAAGCTTCCTCAACTGTCTTGTGGAGGTAACTACCACCACAGGAAGCATCCACCATATCCCTACTCTAGGCATTAATTCCTTCATAAAACACTTGGACAAACTGCCACATTGGGATTTGGTGGTGGGGGCATTATTTTAACATCTCTTGGAACCTTTCCCAATCTTCATAAAAATCCTCAGTTGAGGACTGAGAGAATGACAAAATATTTGTCCTCATCTGGCTGGTTTTATTCATGGGAAAGAATTTGGCCAGGAATTTGGTTTGAAGGTCACTCCATGACTGTATGTTGTTGGTTGGGAGCTGTGATAGCCATGTGCTGGCTTTGTCCTTCAATGAGAAAGGAAAAAGCCTCAGTTTGGTGGCCTCAGGTCCCAAGCCAGCAATATTGAAGGTAGTGCAAAGTGCTAAAAATTAGTCTATATGCTTGTAAGGATCTTTTTTACTAAGCCCATGAAACGAAGGCAGCATATTGATGGTGGAGGATTTAATCTCATAATTTCCTTCAACAAAGGGGAATTGAATGCAGAAGGGAGAGGTGTACTCCCCAGGTGCATTGTACTCCTTTAATGTTCTCTGCCTCTCAGCCATGATAGTTGGTTCGGTTTTAACAGTATGGCTTTGTATGGTGTGTCTAGGTCTAAGGATCCTTTTCACCTCTAGATTTGGGGGTTCCAAGTCAGGGTTTAAGGACCTTCTACCGAGCATACACTCACCAACAGTAATGAAAATGCTTACAAGCACATAGAAAGAATTTTAAACAAAAAGTAATAATTACACAAATTTACACTAAACAAAATAACAGGGGATTCAACATAAATGGAGTTAGATTGAGGGGGAAGAAAGTACAAACAAAGCTAACTACACTCCATCTGCAGCTCTAGCTTTTCCCTTCTTCTGCTATCCATTTCTGCAAAATTCCACAAAGAATCAGTAGTACTTTTATTCTAGTTTAGGTACAGCTACAAATAATTTGGACATCTACATTATGGTACAACTCAGGTCTACTAAAAAGATCAATATCCTCGGCAACGACGCCAAAAACTTGTTGTTGTCTACCCAATATGCTTTGGTTATTGTGTGGTGGAAACCAATTAAAATTAATGTAAAATAAAAGAATGGATTCAGCATAACTGAAGTAATCCTAGTCCTATAAGATACAGGACCTATTGTAGCAAGTTTTGATAAATAAGAGTTTATCCCACAGAGAAATTGATCTAGAACCCAAAATGGGCTATAATAGTAGGCCTCCAGATCTGGCTACAGATCTAACAATCCTAAAGAAAGGGAGTTGGGTGTCACGACTATACTAAATTAATCCTAACAATAGAGAAATAAAATTTCACCCCATCCTAAAGAACGGGGTTAAGAAGGTAGTGATGGTGTGTACCAAAATAAAATATACAAATTGGTGAGAAGTAAGCAGGTTAAGTTTATATTTAGAGCAGTAATGTAACTCAAATTTAGTTTGTCTCTTCAGTGCTCCTTGCTGAGACACTATCAAAAGCCTCAACAAGGTAGAAATATCTAGTTTAACCCATGCCATTTGGGGCGCTCTTAAGACTATAGGCTATCCACTCAAATGGTCACAACTTATCCTATAGAGTCTATCAAATCTCATTAGTTAAACCAGAAATTACCAAACTAGTCCAGAGAAGTGGACTGATCATTTCCCCAGCCACTGGACCAGATCAAGCCATGAATACTATTACAGCACAATGTAATACCAGTGCTACAAGCTCCCCAGATCTGTGAACAGATCTGGCTGACATCCATAGGTATTCCAACCCATAAGATCTTAAGTATTTTGCTAAGGCCACCGGCTCACTAGTGCCCACAAAAAGGATCATACAACAGGTTGAATAGGGCTTTAGATTCAACTAGTCATTGCTACAAATGGCCTACAATGACTTAGCAAGCTGCAATTACTACAAAGAGATCAAATCTAACATCTAATGTCGGCTAGGTAAAACAAAGGGGAGCTAGTTCCTGTACAAACCTCCTCACAAGACAATAAAAGCTCATGTGCAGGGGAGAAGAATCCTTCTCAAACATGTGAATGGACACAACCTTAGGGCTATACTCTGTCGACTCGAATTGTCACAGGGTATCCCATTTCTCTGTCCATACCACAAAGGCCTGAGAAAGAACATGAAAACTGTTGTAACCACTATGGTCCACAGGCCTCCGAGCTCCCCAGATCTCATTACAGATCCAACATTGCTTTCCATGGGGCTATCAAACCAAGGGAAATCAAATGGTAAATAATAGATCTACTAAAAACTGAATGGGCTAGTCCCAAATACATGGATCCTATAGACATCTAAAGAAACCATAAGATCTTTAGATCCAATTAGGCATTAAAACATCAATCCATTGATAAACATAAAACTTATAATGAACTGTCTCCAGGCTACAGCTTCTACACAACTGCTCATCCACAATCCCAATGTATATAAAACCTATTACAAACTGAAATAAATTAAACATAACTACTTACAGGGGGATTAGCCAGCAAGTACTGGGCTAAGAGAGAAGAAAAAGGGGAAAAAGAGGTGATCAAACCCTAACCCTAGCCTGCTAGAGCTCGCAGTCGACAGAGGATGAAAAGAAGGGTTGATGATAAAACTAACCTCTAAGTGTAGCTTATATACTATGTCCATGTGGCCTTGTCTCTGAAGGGATTAACCCTAATTTTTCTAGCAAACGTGGCACTATTACATCTCAAGAATGCCTTGAGTCATGTACCTCAGAATCTGTGCCTTGGGATGTGTGCCCTAGCCTTGGTAAATTCCCAAAAGGTCCTTGAGGTAAAACTTAGAAGTGGGGAGCCCGTGCTTTGCGGGGCTGGCATATGCATTCACTTATTTGAGTGGTTACAAGGCCTTCACGGAGTAGCTTTTAGTTGATGGGAAGTGCTCACTCGCATAGTTAATCTTCAATTAATCTCACAGTTTCTTTGCGCTACATTGCTGTCACGGAGATGATCTGGAGTGCCTAGACTTCTCACGCGATAGAGTTTCAGAAGCTCTCTCTCTCGCTAGGTACTCATGCAGTTATACTCCTACACTCGAGTAGTAATTGGTAAGATTTTAGAGTGCACAAGATCTGTGTGAGGAGAATTCTGAGCATCTCTCTCTTCCAAGGCCACGCACAAACTCCACGAGGTGAATTTTAGTTCAGTACACACATGGACTCGCTATGTTCTTCGCATGGCTGCTTTAAGGCTTGATCTCCGTGAGAGCTTTACGACCACACATTCTGAGGATTTTAATCCGCGAGATCTTCGCCATGTCTTTACAGCTCTCCCTTAACTATGTGTCCTATCTGTGCCAGGGCATCTTCCACTGCATCTTTAGATTCACGAGGGAGCTTCTCAACTCTGCGAGATCCATCTTTCTATGCTCCGATGCATTGCACTTGCTACTTTTACAGTTTCTCTACTCTCAGCCAACTTCATTCATCTTCTAGGCTTTTGGTCAATGATGATCAGCACATGAGTCACCATGGTGAGCACTACCAGGGTGTTCTATTAGGCTTTGGTACAGCTGTCATCTTTGCATGTCTTCTTCCTCTTCTTTGGGCCAATAAGGATGGATTTTATGTTAAGCTACACAGGTTATTACTAACTATAAAACACACTTAACAGATGATTATTAGTCTACTTCAAGGTCTATCAAAGGCTAGGTTAAGAGGTGAAAAGTGGTACTTTTCAGTGAATAACAATACTCGGTGAAATACTATATAAAGAACCCTTCACCGAAGGAGTACTTCTACGATGTGTCACTACCGTCGAAAGACAAAACATCATCCGAGAAGCACACACCAGTGCCTGCGGCACCCACACCAATAGACAAAGACTCGCTGATCAAATCATACGACAATGCTACTACTGGCAGACAATAATCAAAGATTGCCACCTCTATGCCCAATTCTGCAAATAATGCTAAGAACACGTCGCACTCATCAAAGCTCCATCAATTGCATTGAACACTATGACCTCGCCATGGCCATTTTCAATGTGGGCCTTCGATGTCATCAGACTTTTCACAGACACAGTTGGAAACACTCACAAGCACGCATTCATACTTACGGCAACCGAATACTATTCCAAATGCACAGAAGCTGAATCCTATGTAAGAATCACCGCTTTAATACTTGTAAGGTTTATCGTTCAAAATATCATCATAAGGTTTGGAGTACCCAGGATATTTGTCACCGATAACAGACTGCAGTTCATCGCAGAGAAGACAAAGAAGTTATACAAGAAGTTTGGCATCGATCTATGCCACTCATCACCGTTCTACTCTTAAGGTAATGGATAAACAGAAGCTATAAATAAAACACTGATTCAAATCTTAAAATGCACAGTAAAAATAAGAAATGGAGCCGACTGGCCTGAACGACTGCCAGAAACACTCTGGGCTTATAGGACCTCTATTCGTATGGCCATTAGCCAAACTCCCTACCTCCTTACCTACGGGATGGAGGCAGTCCTACCATATAAGATACAAGTACCATCCTTACGGATTTAACTCGATAATGAGCTATCCTTAGATGAGAGGAGAATTACCCTACTCGCGCAGCTAGAGCAGCTCGATGAAACCTGTCTAAGGGCAGCTAATCACACTCAGGTATATCAGAGGAGAGTGGCCAGAGCTTACGATAAGAAAGTCCTTGAATGAACCTTTAATATTGGAGAATTAGTCTTAAAGAAAATCATACCTTCCAAGCACGCCCATCCGAAAGGAAAACTGAAGCCAAACTGGGAAGGCCCTTATGTTATAATAGCCGCATACCCTGAAAATGCATACAAACTGGCGAACCAAGATGGGGAAGAACTCCCTAGCCATTAGAATGCCATGTACCTTATAAAATACTACCTTTAGCCCTATGATCATCACATCCCATGGCTGAATACTTATACTTACCACCCCCGTAGTTGTCACGACCCATTTATCGGTCGTACGTCATCAATTCTCTTAATATCCTTAAGACCTTTTATTGCCCACTTTCTAATTCGGGCAACCTGATCAAAGGACTAATTTGTGGGGCTGCGGTGAGAAATCTCGAAGTTCGAATATTAAAATCATGACTAATTTGCTCTAGGGATCCGTTCTCGGAGCTTTCTGGTTTCAGAATTTACACTCACATTTCTCAAAATTTGCAACCTCCCTCTCTTTCTTCGAGAAAAATAGCTTTTATAAGTTTTCATTCAATTACGCACCCGTTTCCGGACATTTAACTTAATTGCGCACCAGTTTTCTAGCGCTTAATCGCTTTGAGTTGGTCACCGACTCAGTGAGCGACGGGCTGAATTACTCAGCGGGTTTCCTAGTCCTAACGAAATCAAGACTAATTATGCACATGGTGGGACGTGTGTAATCCGATTAAGCGTGTTACCCAAAGTGCTTAATTGAGGAAACGTAGGAGTCCAGGGTAGGAGACTAGGTCGGGCGTAGGCCAATTGCGCACTAGTGGTGTAGCGCTCAATCCGATCACGCGTCTGGTTCTAGGTGCGCAATCAAGTCTCGAAATGGTCTATGAAAGGAAGGTTGGTCTGAAAGGGGGCTGATCGCGCACTTGTGGTTCTGCGCGTGATCAAATTATGTGCAAGTTTTCAGGAGCTTAATTCAGGGTTGTTCGGGTATGGTCTCAAGAATGGAATGCAAGACTATTATTTCAGTCTACATTCTGACTATATACTATTGCCTAGTATATTGCCTCCCTATGTTGGGATATGAGCCACAAAGCTATTGTTTCAGCCTGTGTTCAGCCATGTACAGTTGTATGGTCCCTTGCCGAGGAATAAAAAGGTCAAGGGTTGACCAAACGAATTTGTGTACTCTGAGAGGGCGAAATGGGGGTGTCTACAAATGCCCCTCTTCGATGAGCTCTTACAAAGAACGCGTCGAAGAAGTAGACACCCCTCATTCGAGGTGCCTTTCCATTTCTTAGGAATTCACAAATGTGAATTGGTGATGCTGACATGGCAAGCTTGGCTTTCTTATCTATCAATGAAAGCTAAAATGGAGCATTTGAAGGGCAAATGGTAGCTGTCGAAGGGCATATTCTGGGTCTGTGGGTGCATGGCGCATCCCGTCGCATGGCGTGAGCTAACAAAGGGACTTTACACAATTGAGGTACTGGGGCATCAATCAAATGTCCAAAACAAGGTCCAGGGACCGGTAATAAAGAGATGAAATAGTATGTAGTATCGAGAGCTTTTGCAAGTCATGTCAGACCGGGAGCTTCATTGCTCACACCAATGCGTGTCAGGCATTTCATTTCCAATAGGCATTTGTAAGTTCTTAGATTGAGTATACTCATTGTTTGGCTTCCTAGGGGAATGGTTGATTTGGGTTGCTAATTGAGGTAAATTTTGTGAAGTGTGCTCAGTTGAATTCTGCACAGTGGCATATGCGCTTGATTCATCTGGAGTTTTTTTTTTTTTTGCATCTGAACAAGTGATCCTGCGCAGTGGCATATGTGCTTGATTACGAGTTCAAAGGGCTTTGAGATTTAAAGGTCAAGGCTAAGTGTAGTTGGTTGTAGTATTTAAAGAAAGGTGAGTCGGGTCTATGTATTTTGTTCATTTTATTCTTTTTCTTTTTTTTTACTTTTTTTTTTTCTTTGCAAGTAAGAGAAGAAAAATTTTTGACATAAAAGATTTTAGAATGAGTAAGGGGTTTTAAAATTTGGAGATTTTAACTTAAGATCAATTTTGTGGTAAAACAGCAGAAAACGTGGCTTCCGAGATGTCGCTGAGCAGCTCTATCGGTACGGGATTTGTGGACCCGACCGTTGATGTGGTTGTCAAGATGACACTTGGCATGTCGGATACTCCATCTAACCTTCTCGACGAATACTGATGATTGTCTCTTATGGGAGGATTACAGTAATTCACGAGTTGAGAGAGACGGGTTTTGAAAATATTTTGACTTAATCATAGATAATTATAATTTAGAATAAATATCGAGTAATTGAAAAAGGGGTAATACTTAACTGGGGGTGATACTTACCTGAATTGTGCAATGAGACCTTGGGAGTATTGTAGTGGTGGTACTTTGATAGTATTGTAGCATCGTGGCGAGACTTGGTGGCTATCATTGTAATACAATATTTTGGGTGCAATGTCATAGTAGGGCACCCTGGGGATTTCTTTTTTTTTTTTTTTTTCGCTTGTTGCTTAAGCGGTGGTTGGCGGTTGTCGGCGTGATGTTGCGATGGGGCCTTGTTGATTGTAGTGGTAGGGCGATGGGACTTGGGAGGTATTGCTAGGATGTTCGTGTTGTAGCTTGGCAGTAGTGAAATGTGATGGGAAATGGGAGTAGTCCCACGTCTTCCTGCCTTTCTGTTGCAGTGGCGTCTAGTAAGTTTGTGGCGAGCACTTCAGGAGGAGGCTCTTTGTTTCGGCGATGGGACGTGCTCGTGCTTTCTCCCTTTCTTCTTTTAGTGCGACCAGTGTTGTTTAAAAAAAAATTTTGGGTAGTGGTATCCGCGATGGGAAGTGAGCAAAGCGTTACGCTAGGTAGGGTGTTCATGTGACAAGTGTGTCTAGTTTCTTTCTTTGGCAGATCTTGCGTTCTGGTGAGATTATGTTGTAGTTGCGTTGTGATTAACTTAGTTTTTTTTTATTGTTTGGTGTATTTGCATTTTTGGGAGATATATTTTTGGCTTTTCACGATAGGCCATGAGGGCATGGCCACAATTTTGCGATGGGACAAAGGGGACTCTCGTTTGAGAAGGGGTAAATTTTGGGCAAAATCAAGAATTAAGCGCCTGATATCAGCCATTTAAACTGATTACGTGCCCGATTCCAGGCGTGCGATTTAGGGTCTAAAGGAAGTGTTTATGCATCTGTAATTTAACGTGTGATCTGAATTGAGCGCTAGGATTCTTGTGCACAATCGAAACGTCACCATGTCATCGGGCAGGCAACTTTTCGATCTTGTGCGGCTATTCTGAGATGTTTAAACTGATTGCGCAACATAGCATGGACGCGGGATCGAAAGGTTGCCCAGTCACTGTACAGGTGACCTTCCACATTGAGCGTCAACTATTTGTTGTTCGATGGGATTGTGCGGTCGACAGAGAGCGCGAGATCGGGAGGTCGCGCTATCTGCATGGGCGTCACTCTAATTGCACGTAGAATTCGGGCGCGTGTTTTGGATTGTGCGCTATGTGTGTAGCGCGTGATTAAATTAAGCGCATTTTTGCATGCGCGTGATCAGGGTCGTGTTCTATATAAGCGGAGGAGTCTTCATTTGCTTTTCATTCTCGAATTTAGTCTCGAGTCTTGACTTTTTTAAGTGTTCTAGCATTTTGAGATGCGTGTTTCAGCGATATTGAGTGATCTAACCGTCAGATTGGGATGGGGTTTCTTCCTATATTCGTTATTTCACGTGATCTTCATGCTAGTGTGATGTCAGGGGACAATATTATTCTGAGAATGGGCAGTGTTGGGAATGAGAGCATCTGTCTTCACACCGTTCCTTTCTAGGGAGCAGTGAAGGCAGTGTTGATGGAGTGGCGACGGAGGAAGTGAAGATGGCTAGGAGAGGAGGTGCTGTAAATGGAGGGATGCACTCCCTAACCATTTTCCATCTCTTCTGCCGGTGGCTCATTTAAGTTCTCCAAGTCTGGTGGCAGCATTTCTGGAGCCTCCGATTGGATGTTTTGCTCCTCGTTTTGGCTCATCGTAAATTTGATTTTCGTTTTGAGTTGTATGTTAGATTTTAGGTTTTCATTTTAAGTTGTAATTTGGGAGGTATGCCTCCGGTGAAATTTGTAAAATTGTAAATTATAAATAAAGGGACTTTTTTTATTATTGTTTTATTTCTTATATTGTGTAGTTGGTTGGCTTGAATTTCATTGATGGATTAACTGGACTTACTTGCTTTATCATAGTTTTAATATTTGAGTTAGCTTATAGTTTTAAAGTTCGTTATGAGAATGATCCGAGGTTTATTTATTCGTCCTATTAGGTCCTACTTAGTAGGTTCACTTGATTTTATCAAGCTTGTTGGAGGCATTTTTTTTATTTTATTATGCTTGTTTATTGATTTAATTTATTAATTGATTAGTTGAATTTATTTGATTTATTTGATTTATTTGATTTATTTTAGGATTTAATTTAGTTTAGGGTTTCACTTCGGATTTATTGAGGGTTTATCCCAAGATTAATTTATTTTATTGAGTTTTGTTTAGAGGGTTTACTTGGTTCTGATGGGTTTGTTGGGGGCATTTCTTTTTTGGTCCCAAACAAGTCAGGGTCTTATTCTAAAAAATTATTCTTTTGTTTAAAGTTTAAAGTATTTTGTTTTAGTCTTTTATTTGATTTGAGATGACACTTGTTAGAAGTGTGTGAATTTAGGGTTTAATTTAAAGTTTCTAGATGTGTGTTAAGTGTTTAAATCCTATTGGCTTATCTATGCTTGCCATAGATTTAATTAGGAGGAGGATATTTGTGAGGGTGACACTTGTTGTTTTGTGATTTAGGAGGTGTATGTTATCAATAGAGGCTAAGGGGCTTGATTTTGGTTTGAATTTTGTTTATAAACTTAGGATTTAAAAGTTTGGGGCATTTTTATTTTCTAATGTCTTTTCTTTCTTTTTATTTTGCATCCCGGATATTAAATCCTAAGAGGTTTATAATTATTAATTCTTTTTCTTTATTGTTGAGAATGAGCGATATTTTTTTCTTATTGTGTTTGTTTCATTTATGTTTGTTTATGTTTGTCGTTGTATGTTATGTTAGAAGGAGAATGGATAGTATTAGAATATGGTGTTAATTTTTTTTTTTCGAGTGTATCTCTATCATTTTGTTTCAAGTGTTCATTTTAGGATCCCACAGCGGAAAAGTAAGAACTAAAAAAAAAAAAAAAAATTTAAATGCCCCAGTTTGGGGTATCGGTCTTGTGACCTGAGTATCGCTACCAAGGTCTTAGCGTTCTTAAAAAAAAATGTCCCACTGTCAAGTGACAGTGGGAGTTTCATCGGCCTCACAGATGTTCTAGAGTGTATTAGTAATGATCCCATGTTGGGAAGTAGTTTGATTATTTCGGCCATATGGCAGGCTTGGCTTTGTAAGTGTTGAACGATCATCATGTATCGTAGCTTTTAACAAGATTCAGGTAAATGGTAGGTAATGGGTGAATGCATCACTGGTCATTCGAGAGTTTTCAGTTTTATTCTAAAAGAGATTTTGAAAATCGTTTGACTCATTGTCTAAAAAGAAAATAATGGGTGAAGAGGAGGTAAGGTTTATTGATCTGAGGGTAGCTTCTTATTCAACCAAATTTTGAAACAGTAGTCAACTACTTTCTTCTCGGGTGGATAATGCGGTGCCATAATTGAGCTCTCCGTCATGGTTCAGTACCATCAAAGTCCCAAATTCTATGATTAGCAGGAGTTTTGTCCTCCTCCCGCCACCGTATGACGACATCTAGTAGTGTGAAGATGTCAGGGATGCCCTCACGGCTTGCTTATACTTTCCTAATAAGATTACCAGGAATGCCCTCACAACTCGCTTATGCTTCCCTAAATTCATTGACTGTTCATTCGTCGTATTGCTCTCACTCGGTTGTGCTTCTTATCCCTATATATATATATATATATATATATATATATATATATATATATATATTTTTTAAACAACCTGCTAACGCAAGAATTATGAGATTTGATGAAACCTTATATTTTTAATTTTTTCGCCCTAACATCGACTCCAATGTCTGGAAGGGTGTGTGAGAATCCAGAGTTTTCTATATTTCAAAAAAAGAGTTTCATGATCCACTAGTCCTTTAGATCAACTCGCCCGAATAGGAAGGTGGTCAATAAGTTAGATGATACCCAAAATAGTTTCAAAAATAATGACCTACGACTGATGAATGTCTTGTAATGACTGCGAGGATGATAGGTATATAAGTATATTTGTTTAGGCTACGAAACTGATGGTCATTGAGTTATGATTCCAAGGGTTAGACAGTCCTTCTCCTGTGGCTGTTTCCTGGGCATGCTGCCGAGATAATATAAGGACTTCTGTAGACACCCAAATTTGGCCCAAGGCCCGATCGAAACACTTTTCAAGAGAGGTGTAATTCTAAGCTTTTGATGACATGTATGGAACCATTAGGAACCCCCCTTAGGAACCTTTTCAAACCCTTAGGAATCACCCTAGATCCCTTAGGAACCTGACCCGAACCTTTAGAAGTCAATCTCGACCCTTAAAACCTATTCTGAACCTAAACTTAACCTTATCAAGCAAATGGTTGAGGAGGGGTTGTCAGCTTTCCAACGGTCCAAGAATCGCCCCGATCGGAGGTATACATCAAAAGATACGGCAAGCCGAGCCCGGAGGGCATAAGTGTAAATTCATGTGGGCCCCCCTAGGGATTTGGTGCAACTAATAGTTTCACCAATTATAATTTTGCCTGGCACAACTATTAGTTGTGCCAGGCCAATTCTCCCAGATTTTAAGCCTGGTATGACTATTAGTTGCGCCAAGGTTAAAGGTGGGGCCCACCCTCACGAACCAACTTCCAGGCACTGTTTAAAATTATTTTACTGTACATTTACCTGGCGCAACTATTAGTTGCATCAGACATATGAATAGTAACCTCTGGATTTTACCTTGAAAATCGTGATTAGGGTTTGACTTGTTGACCACCTTGACCTTTGGGGTGTGTTTTGCTAGTTATGTTGCACCCATTCCCTACCTTGTAACTCTTTAAGTGGCTTAAGGCCTCACCCCATCATCCGCCATTGGGGGATCCTTCCACACATTTCAAAGCTCCAAGAACCCTAGGAAACCTTAGATTTGAGATTACCTAATGGCTAACCCCAATTAGCACTTAAGTGGTCTTCTAATCCACCCATTTCCTATAAATAAAGACCCCCACCACTAAGTTTAAGGGTTGAGAATTTTGCCCTAAGAGAGAAAGAGCTCAAAGTGAGAAGATCTTTCTCCCTTTAGTTCACACTTCCCATACAAAATCCAGAATTTCAAAACCTCCTTTGAGTGATATTTTTCACCTTAGATCCCTTAGTTTATGTATATGCTACCCATTTCCTAGCTAGCAAGCCTTAGAGGTTAGAACCCCTCTTTCCACCATACAAGCCTTCAAGAGCTCATCAAAGTAAGCCACGCAAGGCTCTCCTATGGTGCTACAAGGGCCCTAGGGCTCCGGCTCTCCCCTTTCTTCTCCTATCTCTTTCTAGCTCCCTCCATCCTCCCATTTGTGCCGTTACGCCGCCGACTTTTCGGTAGGGACGGAAGGGTACAAATAGGATTCTAAGCCCTTTTGGGCAAGAGGAAGCTATTTTCTTTTCTTTCACTTCATTTTATTTTTTGCCATTAGTAGAGACCGCTTTAAGCTGGTTGATCGGGTGCCTAACACCTTCCCGATTGATAACCGAAGCCCCTACCCAAGAGCCTTTGGTGTGGACCGGAATCAGAGTCATATTTTTAACACTTCGGTGCTCATAAAAATGAACTAGGTTTCCCGAGACACCGAAAGCTCCTGGTGGCGACTATATTTTTTTTTTTGCAAGTGAGTGCATCTCCGCGACGGGATCATCACAAATCCCACGGTTGCACAGATGGCGACTCTGCTGGGGATAGCTTGTAGAGCTTCTCCTTGAAATTTAGCCCTTTATTTTTATTTTTACTAAGCATTTTTGCTGTTTTTTTACTATTTTTTTATTTTTCTCACCCCTACTCTTCTGTCATTTATGAGCCTTAGCCGATTGACGGGCCTACATGCGCATCATCTTTTAAATTTCTTTACTTTTCCGTCATTTTAGTGCCTTAGCCGATTGGCGGGCCTACTTGTGCTTTATCTTTTAATTTCATTTAAATTTCCGTCATTTAAAGTGTCTTAGCCGATTGGCAGGCCTACGTGTGCACGCATATTCCAACAGTGGACGCCGGTTCGTAGTGGCGGCACGGGATCATTACCCCCGGTCTTTGAACTAAAGAAAACTTTCAAAAAAAAGAGAAAAGCTTTGAAAATTAAAATTGAACCAAGTTAGGGAGCTTAATCAATTTATTTTTACGGGGTAGATTTTAAAAGGGTGGGGATTAGGCAAACACATAAGCACCCGAGTCTTAGTATGGCGGCAGCCCCTAGTGGTGATGATCTAGAAAAGTCCCAACCCACCTAGTATCTGAGAAGGCGCTTGCGCCGGAGGTATATCGGGTGGGTTCCCATTCCGAAGCTTAAAACCCTTGGGGAGCGCGCTAACGAGTTATACCGGACTCAAACCCTTTAGGTGCTGTGAGGAGAGAATCGATCACCAAAAAATAGCTCAATTCCCGAAAGCCTAGCTTCCATAAAAACCAAAAAAAGAGACTCATTTCGGGTGTTGGTGGCTGTTGTCATCAGTTCTGGAGCATCAGTTTTTGCTTGGCGCAAGTATTAGTTGCGTCAGTGTAAAAAACTGAAATTTATAACTGGCGCAACTAATAGTTGCGCCAGCTTTAAAATCCAAGTTTTTACCTTGGTGTAACTAATAGTCCCACCAGTGTAAAATTGTGCCCCTGCCACCTGGGCACAGGTATTAGTTGCGCCAAGTCTGTTTAACACCACACCAGCCCGAATCTGTGGCCTTCTTCACCTCCTAAATCCCTCGATCAGTGTGCTTAGTGCCTTTTTTAGGCCCCGCCATCTCCGACACCCAATACGCCCCCGCCGGTTAAAAGAGGGTAACTTCTTTTTAGCTCATTCAGGGGGATCGGGTTGTTTGCCTCGATTTTCATGCCTTCAATAGATCGAAGGTTCTCCTTCAATTCTTTCGAAGTACGCCGGAATCGTCGTCACGGGTCTTGAATTAAGGTACGAGGGCCACCTGAGAAGGGAATTCCAAGGCCTTGGCTCCTTTATTTTTCAAAACTTTTTCAAAAAATTCAAAAAATAAATATAAATCAAAACCCTAAAAAGATATAGTTTGTGGAGTCGGCACAACGGCGTCATCTTGCCCTCCGCCGTCCCATAGGGGAAGAGGGAGGAGGATTTTTGGGCCTTATCCAAGGCACCCTTTCCCAACTCGTTCCCAAAGAATGTCGTGGGTAGTGGACCCAGCTTACACCGATCCCGACTCATCCCCGCAACATTCTCCAACCCACTCCCATTCGAGAGAAATTTTTTCCACCATCCTCCTCACCCAACCCCCCTTTACCGTTGCTAGCCCGTTTGGCGCCCCCATTTTCCCAACCGATACCCCCCAAAATATTCAAAATCCAACCCCCCATTCTCCATGTTTTGCCCAAACCATACCCATGCCAAGTCCAACCCATTTCCCTTCCACATCTACACAAAATCCATTCTCCCAATCCACATCCATGCCCCATTTCCCATCTTCCCCCTATAGGCCCGATCTACCCACATTCACATACACCAATTCCTCCCTATCCAACCCCCCACAAATCCCTCCATCTACCCGGGTCATGCCCATTTTTACCTGGGCCATACCTGGTTTTTTTCAAGCATCCACCCCAAACATCCCTAATCCTTCCACATCCTTCTCCCCACCTCAACTCTCTAATCCACCCCATACCCTACCTCTTACCATGGCCATGCCCGATCATACCAGGGCCATGCCCAATTTCCCCTCCATTGCATCTCCACCACCCACATCCAATCCTCCCTCCATGACCATGATGGAGGAGATGTTCCAAGCCTACTCCATATGGAAAGCTTCTCAAAACACCTCCCCTCCTTCACACACCACATCCCTAAACCCATCTCACACCCTAGCCAATCTCCATGCCTCACTCCTCAATGACCCCCATCAACCTCCCATAATCCACACCATCCAAACTCCCATTACCCACATGCTCCAAGGCCAAATGGCCCAATCTCCAACCTCCCACATACCCCAAGGCCCATTGACCCAAACCCCCTTTTTCCACATATCCCAGGGCCCCATGACCTAATACCCCACTACCCAAACCTACCCAGGGCCCATGGCCCAGACCTATCAAGGTCTCTTGGGAAAAACCCATCAAGGGCCCATAGTCTAGACCCACCAAGGGCCCATGGCCCAGACCCACCAAGGCCCATTGGGCCAAACCCATCAAGGACCCATGGCCCATACCCACCAAGGCCCATTGGGCCAAACCCATCAAGGGCCCATGGCCCGGACCCACTAAGGCCCATTTGCCCAAACCTACCCAGGCCCATTGGCCCAAACCCACCAAGACCCATTGGCCCAAACGTACCAAGGGCCCCTAGCCCAAACCCATCAGTGGCCCATAGCCCAAAATCACCAAGGCTTCATGGCCCATACCCAAACCCCACACTCATACCTTCCACAATACCCCCAACATTTCACCCAACCTTCAAAGCCAGATCAAACCCATGCCATACCCCAAACCCAATTTTCCCGTGGCCCCACACCCCAAGGCCATCTCCAAACCTTCCCCCATACCCAATGGCCCCATCAGGCCCCACCTTTAAAACAAAATCCCATCACCCAACAAACCTTTCCTCACCCCCAATGGGCTCACCTCACCCCCACTCATGTCATTCCCGTCCAACTTGGGCAACAACAACAAAAAAATTCTGCCCTCACTGCACATTATGCCGACCAGCAGTATGAGGAGGACGAGATTAGGAATAGCGGAGCCTACGCTGGGGCATTAACCAACCTTAACCCTCCTCCCATAATTTCCCACCCCCTGGTGGCCCAGAGTGAAGTCCAACTAACCGTCGAGAAAGCGACCCCTGTATCAAAAGAGTCAGAGTAGCTAAAAGAACAGTTGGACAAAATACAGAAGCAGCTAATGAAAATGGGTGGTGCCAAAATCCACGCCACGGACTTCACAGATTTGTGCTTGTTCGCTGAGGTCCCCCTGCCCCCCAAATTTAAAATGCCAGCCTTCAACAAATATAATGGCACCGGCAATCCTATTGCACACTTGAAGTCCTACTGTGGGGGCATGTGCCAATACGGAGGGGACAAAAGACTAGTAATAAAAGTCTTTCAGAAGAGTCTGATCGGGCCGACTTTGAGATGGTTCACATCTTTAGAACCATCCATGATGAAAACGTGGAAGGACCTGACACACCTCTTTCAAGAATAATATGTCTACAATATAGATATTGAGCCGCGTAAGTCAGACTTGGCCCATTTGAAACAAAACCAGAATGAGACCTTCAGCGAGTGCTTGGGATGCTGGAGAGCACTAGCAGCTCAGGTCAGAAACAAAATACCTGATGATGAGCAGATAGAGATGATCTCAAAGAATACTCTGCCAGTGATCTCAGACCTTTTTGTGTACCAGCAGCAATCCAGCTTTGCTAATCTGGTGAGAAATGCTAGCCGATGTGAGGATTCCATCAGGGAGGGTCGTCTGAGTAAGAACATGCCAAGTGGACCCAGTGGGGTTAGGAGGCTTTCAGAGCAAAGGAATGATAAGAGAACAAGGGGCAATGTCCAGAATATAGCCAATACCAAGCCCAATAATAATACTATCCCATTTCAATTTCAGGCAGCCCCACTAGCACTCGTTAGGCCTGAGTAGATGCAAAGAATAGGGAATGGGCAAGGAATGCAAATGACTCAGAAGCAGAGGAGAGCTCGCTACGACCGAGTTTTCACACCATTGGGGCAATCAATGAGTGTACTTTTGCCTTTGTTACTGGAAAAGGGATTAGTCACTATCTGTCAACTGCAACCTCCTCCTTACCCGATCCTAAAGAATTATGACTCAAATACCCACTACAATTTTCATCAGGGTCCGGGTCACCCAACTGATCGCTGCTTCTCATTAAAGCACGCAATCCAGGATTTGATCGATGTCAAGAAAATCATTCCCCCTGCACCTTCTCAGCTTGCTAATATTCACCAAGTGCCACTACCCCCACATCCTACCGGAGGAGTAGGTCCCAGACCCACCGTCGAAATGATAGAAGACGAGGAGTTTGAATTTGACCCATCCGATTATATTAGTGATCGGAAGAGTTATGTAGCATCATTTTCAAGAAACATGGAAGAGAGGAACATAGGGGTAATTGAACCCCTAAATTTGTCAGAATATTTCCCCAACCCGACCTCGTAAATTAAACCCTTAGATCTCAGGGCATACTTTCCATCCACCACACCAGTCAATTATGTACATATCAATGCATACCAACCATACACCACCACCCCCAGCAACTACCCGATGAGCCAACAGGCCCCCAACCCTACGCCCGCACCCTCTAGTTATCAATAGCCCGCGCCCACCCCATTTCCCCCAGTTCAACTACCGGTAAACTCCACCGCCCCCATCAATTACCCAATAAGCCATCAGGCCCCCAATCCCACACCCACACCCGTCAGTTATCAATGGCCTGCGCCCATCCCATCACCCCAAGTTCCGCCTATGAACTCTACCACCCCGATCAATTACCTAACGGCCCATCAGACCCCCCATCTCCCGCCAGCACCCACCAGCTATCAATGGCCTACTTTTACCTCCTTCCCTCCAATGCCACCAGCCTCAAGCTTCACCACCCCAATCTGGCCCAATTTTTCCACTCAGCCCACTACCACCGAAATAAATCAGGTGTTGCCCACACCTCCTGAGCGACGGTGCAAGTGCCTCAGGTACCGACAGCCATACCTTTCCAGCTATCGGGACCAACCTATGACCCTCATCAGGTCCCACTAAGTGACGAGCAAACATATATCAATACCGGTAGCAGCAACAGAGAAGGGATCATAGACTTTGTCACACGGTCTGGGGGGATATCGAAGCAGCCAAAAGCACCAGTAGCAGTACAGGCCCAACCAGAGGGAAGAAAGACAATGTTGTAAACTCCTTCGAAAAAATGAGTTGAGAACATATACTAGAGACTCAACTGAGAAGAATGCCCGCCCATATAACCATCTCGGATTTGTTGATGATGTCCTCACTCCATTTTCAAGGATTAATGGGGGCGTTAAAAAATACGCATGTATCACTCCAAGTTAGCCCAGATGAAGTCGGACAGATAATTGGGCAAGTGATGGCTCCGAATGCCATTTCATTCTCTGATACTGATTTACCTGAAGAAGGGTGTAGCCACTCTAAGTCATTAAATATAACCGTTGAGTCTGAAAATATGGTCATTCCCCTAGTTTTAATTGATAATGGATCCGCATTGAACATATGCCCGTTAAGAACCGCCACTAAGATCGGGGTCGATCCATGCATGCTGAGGCCCACCAGAACCAGTGCAAGAGGGTTTGACAATACCAAGAGAGAAATAATGGGAGAAGTTGATCTTGAGCTATTGATAGGGCCAATGACCTTTTCTATCTTATTTCAAGTCATGGATATCAAATCTTCATTTAATCTATTGTTGGGGCGCCTGTGGCTGCACGAGGTTAGAGCCATACCTTCCACTTTGCACCAGAACTCAAGTTTGCATCTGGGCACAAAATTATTACAATCATTGGTGAGGGGCACAGCGAGAAAGAAAAGGCCGCCAATAGCATCGAAAAACCCAATGTGTTGGATATATCGCACACCGCTGAGGATGTCGACCTCCACAGTTTTGAATATGAGGTGTTAGCGATACTCCCGGAGCCCATTGAGGGCATCATGCCTAACACGGGAGGCGGTATGGTAGCGATGGTGGCTATGCTCCAAAAGTGGGGCTATCAAAACGGTCGAGGGCTCGGGCCCAGATTATAAGGCAGAAGAGAGCCAGTTGTTGCTAAGGGGCAGAAGGTCAGATTCGGGCTAGGATACAAGCCCATAGAGGAAGAGGTCTGAGAGGCCAAAGAGAAAGCCAGGGTTGTTGCAGCTGCAAGAGCTCAAGGAATCAACATAGAAGAGAAACCTCGCCCTAGGCCACACATCAGGGAATCCTTTGTCAGCGCAGGGGTCGTAAAGATCGACCAAAATGGGGTAACTCATTTGACCCCACACAAACCCATAGCCCCAATACATCCCACCAATCCCCAGATCTCCCTTCTTAGCTTGGAGATAGATTTGACTGCGTTGTCCCTTTTCGAGGAACGACGACCAATACCTGAACAAACTCCCCCCTGTGGTAAATCACCACAAAACTGAGTTATCATTTGAGGACATCAGTTCAGACGAAATGGGGATCAACATGATGGAAGCTGACTCCAATGAGCCATATTAGTCAGCACCCTCCTCAGGAACGCAACTGGACATCTTTGCCCCAAACCCTGGAAGTAGGGAGTGGCCTAAAGTTTGGCACCTATTTCCCAAAAAAAACAACCTATAAAAAGTGAGATAAACCCTTGGCAGGTAATACCTTGTATATATAGTAACCCGCCTTGCCAAGGGTTCATCTTCGAAGAAAATAAAATTCTCAAAAACATAGAAAAAATATAAAATCCCAAAAACATTGAAAAAATCCAAAGTCCAAAAATATCGTCATTTGAAATTCCAGAAAAAGTCCCACAAAAGGATGCTTTAATCGAAATACCCATCCCACGTAATTTCGACCCTTTCCCTATAGAAATATAAGAAGAGGTAGGTGTTACGAGTCTGGACGAGGATAGTCCTTTAGAGGAGCTCCCCAATGAGCTTCTTGACCGGTTCGCCGACTTTGAGCATGGCCCTACCCCCATTATTAAGGAAACTGAAGACGTCAATTTAGGAATTGAGGAGATTCCCAGAATAACCAAAATCGGAACGTCGTTGTCTCCTGAAGAAAGGAAAAGCATGATCGACTTCCTTCAATCATACCAAGACATTTTTGTCTGGTCTTATGAGGACATGCTTGGTCTGGACACTGATTTGGTTGAGCATGAGTTGCCTCTCTACCCTGAGATGAAGCCGATTAAGCAGAAGCTAAGACGTCTCTGACCCGAGTGGATGTTGAAAGTCAATGATGAGGTCATTAAGTAGTATGATGCGGGGTTTCTCATGGTATCCAAATACCCGTAGTGGCTTGCCTATCGTGCCTACACCGAAGAAAGATAGAAAGGTTTGCATGTGTATAGATTTTCAAAACTTGAACAAGGCGAGCCCGAAGGATGATTTCCCACTGCCACACATCGACATCTTGGTCGATAACACTGCTAACCACGGGATGCTTTCATTTATGGATGGATTCTCAGGATACAATCAGATAAAGATGGCAGAGGCCGATCGGGAGAAGACTGCATTCATTACTCCTTGGGGAACCTTTTGCTACCGAGTCATGCCATTTGGACTAAAAAATGCCGGTGCAACATACCAAAGAGCTATGACTGCGCTATTTCATGACATGATGCACCGAGAAATTGAAGTATATGTCGATGATATGATAGCCAAGTCACCGGAGCAAAGCGACCATTTGGTAAACCTTCAGAAGTTGTTTGATAGGTTGAGAAAGTACATGTTACGTCTGAATCCACATAAGTGCGCTTTTGGTGCTATGTCCAAAAAATTCTTCGGATTCATAGTCAGCAGGAGAGGGATCAAGGTCGACCCAGTCAAAGTCAAAGCCATCACTGAAATGCCATCGCCATCTACTGAGAAAGAAGTTAGAGGGTTCTTAGGTAGAATACAATATATTAGTCGGTTCATTGCACAGCTAACGCCCATCTGCATGACGATCTTTAAACTTTTAAGGAAGAACTTGCCCGTTGAATGGAACATTTACTGTCAGGAAGCGTTCGATAAAATCAAAGCTACCTCCTTAACCCACCAGTTTTGGTACCACCTGAGCTGAGAAGACCACTCTTAATGTACCTCTCGACGACGAAAGTTTCAATGGGATGTGTCTTAGGGCAGCATGACGAGACAGGAAGAAGAGAACAGGCCATTTACTATCTAAGCAAGAAGTTTACTGATTATGAAATGCGCTATTCTCATCTGGAGAAAGCATGCTTGGCTCTTGTATGGGCTACTCAGAGGCTCCGCCATTACTTGTTATCCCAAGTCGTTCTACTTTTTGCCCGAATGGACCCATTGAAATACCTATTCGAGAAGCCAGTCCTCACTGGATGGACCGTGCGATGGCAGTTGTTATTGTCTGAGTTTGACATCACGTACGTCACTCAGAAGTCGATTAAGGGGCAAGCACTAGCCGATCATCTCGTCGACAACCCTTTGCCAGATTATGAACCTTTGAGAACTGAGTTCACAGATGAAGATATCTTGTTCATGACGAAAGATGATACCGAGGGAGCAGAAGATTCTTGGGTAATGCACTTTGATGGGGCAGCTAATGCAGAAGGTCAAGGAGTTGGTGCCATCTTGATTTCACCAAAAGGGTCCCACATACCCGTCTCTATCAAGCTCAACTTCCCTTGCACAAACAACATGGCTGAATATGAAGCTTGTGTCGCTGGTCTGCAGGCAGCTCTCGATCTAAATATAGCTCACCTCTGAGTGTTTGGCGATTCGTAGTTAATCATATGCCAGATGAACCGTGACTGGAAGACGAAAGATGAGAAACTGATCCCTTACCATGAGCACCTTGAGGATCTGATAGCTTGCTTCCAAGATGTGACATTCTCATATGACCCCTGGATAAGGAACCGATTAGCCGATGCACTAGCAACTTTGGCATCAATGATAGAAATCCTGTATGGTGCTGAGATGAAGCCAATCATGATCGAGCAAAGGAATGAGCCGGCCTTCTGCCTCCAGATTGAGGAACCTAAAAAGCCTGATGATGAGCCACCTTGGTTCTCAAATATCAAGATTTTCCTTGAGACACTAACTTTCCCTGAGGGTATGTCCAAGACGGACCGGCGAACCATTCAACGTTTAGCGGCAGGCTACATCATTTGTGGGGAGTGCCTTTACAAGCGATCCTACAACAATATTCTAATCAGGTGCCTTACTGAAAGTGAAGCTACCAACATCATGAAAGAGATCCACGAAGGAGTATGCGGAGCCCACATTAGCGGTCACATGCTTGCTAAGAAAATTCTGCGGTAGGGATACTTTTGGACAACTATGGAATCAGATTGCTGCCAAAATGTTCAAAAATGCTACAAGTGTCAGGAACACTCCAGTCTGATACACGCTCCTACCATCGATCTTCACTACATGACCACTCCTTGGCCATTTGCTACCTGGGGCCTAGACATCGTCGGAATGATTCACCCAAAAGCATCAAACGGGCATCGGTTCATTCTCATCGCCATTGAATACTTCACCAAATGGGTGGAAGCGGTGTCATATGCCAACATCACAGCTAGTCACGTCGAAAAGTTTCTCAAAAATAATATTGTGTGCCAATTTGGAGTACCTAAAGATATCATCACGGACAATGGTACAAATTTTTTAAATAAGCGCATTTGAGCCTTCTGCGAGCAATACAAAATCAAGCACCATCGCTCGTCACCTTATCGGCCTCAAACTAATGGAGCCGTAGAAGCTGCGAATAAGACAGTCATCCACATCCTACAGAAAATGGTCGTCACTTATCAAGATTGGAGCAAAATGCTGCCATTTGCTTTGTGGGCCTACAAAACTTCAATCCGTACTGCTACAGGGGCAACACCATTCTCCCTTGTGTATGAAACTGAGGCCGTCCTACCAATTGAGGTTGAAGTACCCTCGCTCCGAATCCTTATAGAATCAGGCTTACCTGAAGCAGAAAGAGAGAGATCTCGCTTCGAACAATTGAACTTATTGGACGAGAAGAGACTCCTAGCCTTGTTTCATACTCAAGTTTACCAAGGGCGAATCACACACGCTTACAATAAACGTGTCCGCGGTCGAGATCTGAAGGTAGGAGACACTGTATTGAAGAAAATCTGTCCATCCCTCCATGCCGATCCGAGATGCAAGTTCAAGCTGAACTGTGAAGGACCTTACGTCGTTCAAGAAGTGCTATCAGGATATGCCATCTGCCTCGCCACCATGGACGGAGATCATCTTCTTGAGCCCATCAATGCTGGATACGTTCGACAGTTCTACTCTTAGTCTATTGCGATAAGGTAAGTATTGGTGAAACAGATGCGTGACTGCTTAAGAATCACCCAAAAGAGGCCATCATTCTAAACATAGTAGCCAGAAAGCATCCCTAAAAATGAGGATATCCCTTGCCACCCTATTTGAGCCTAAGCCTTTCTTTAAAAAACAAACCCCCCCCAAAAAAAAAATGTGTGTGTGTGCATATACAAAAAAGAGGAAGCAAAGTTACCATCAAAATCAAAAAAAAAATCGGAAGAGTGAAACCTCAAAAAAAGATTGCCTGAAATGGAGCAAAAAGAAAAAAATCACGGGGCATGTATAGTAAAACCCCCAAGGAAGAAAGTATGTCAAGAAAACTAAAGCCGTATCAAGAAAAACCTTTTAGCCCAGCATACCTTCAAAATCCTAACCTAACCCATGGCCAAGCTACACCCTGAAGGAAGCCCTCTTTTTAGGTTCACAAGCAGACAAAATATTTGTTAAGTCAACACAAGCCGAGTTGTGAGACGACACCAGAACCCCATCTAGCAAGCTATGACGGAATCGACATCTATGTCGTGACTTTTGAAAAAATGAAAGAATAAAAAATAAAATAAAATAAAATAAAAATAAAAATAAAAATACAAGCTCAAAGCAAGATGGACGTGGTGAAAACCCGAAAGGGCATTACGAGTAAAAATAGCGAGCTTTTACGGACCAGGTGAAAACCCGAAAGGGCGCTTGGGATAAGAGAGCTAAACCCATGGATGTGGTAAAAACCCAAAAGGGCGCCACGGGTAAAAACGGAGATAAATAAATAATAAAAAAAAAAGAGAGAAGAAAAGAGAAAAAAAATTGAAAAGGAAAGGTTTGGACTGATTGAGAAGATTGATGTTTAAAGAGCCCTCTTGGTTACTCTCCCTGACCTCTTTTGAGGGCCACTCGTGTTAGTTTGAATCGAATCCCGACCAGAATTGTTTTCATTAAATTGCTTTGTCAAACGTATGACTCAAGGTAGGGAGAAAGGTTTGACTCGACCCAAGGGGATGGATGTTCCGGCCTTGGTAAGACTGTTGAAACTCTTTCAGAATCAACCAGTCAAAGAGGGGTTCGACCATGCTCAAAAGAGGACCCAGGGTTTCACAAGGTGATTAAGGCACCGCATTATATATATATGCATAAAACAAAAAGACCAAAAAGTCTATGTAGATGTATATAATAAACTACCTTTCACTTACAAAATGCACCGCTTACACCACATCCCAAAAAATAGCCGGTGTGACGACTAGCGTGCTTTCCTTTTCACAAATAAACGAAAAACAACAAAAACATGAAGCAAATATGTATACAAAAAATGCATTATATCTGTAAAGGGGTTTTTATGCCCCTTTTCTATGTATCTGATCTGTGCAAAAAATGTTTTGTGTGCAGGAAGGAGTTAGTGGCCCAGCTCGCGCTTCAATGTGCTAATCTCAGCATGAAGGTCATCTACCCAGACAATCCGCTCAGTCAGCTAGTGGCCATGTAGGCTCTTATACCTCTTCCGAGAAGAGTCAGCAGCTCCAAAAGCGACGCTAAGTGAACCCTTCAAACGGAGGACCTCGCTCTCTGCTATTTCTGCTCTAACCTTTTCATGTACTAAAAGTTCTTGTAGGACCCTCTTCTCGTCCACAAGTAGCTCGATACGGGCTCGAAGTGTCGTCTCCTTCTTTGGCCAGGAGCTTCCAGTATCAACAATCTCTGTCAAATCTGGACCATCAGCAATAGGTCGCTCAGTCAATAGCCAGGCCTCGTACTCAGGAGAAGTTCTAACCAAATCTCCCTGCTCAAAATCACACATCAGCGTCGACTGACGCATCTCCCAAAGAGCAGCAATCCGATCTATGTCTCCAGAGGACCCCCTAGAAAGGATCAAATCACATAGAGGGGGTTTGGCCTCGTAAGGCACCTGCTGAGGGCAGCCAAATTGGCACAATACCTGAAATGGGAAGTATAAGGTACTGCCACTCAATCCTAGGAGGGTGATGCCCTCATGGTCTCTAGAGCGAACTACTTAGAAGGTTCGGTCTAGCCAAGGAAGCCCCCATGTCAACTCGACATCGGTCAACCAAAGTTTCAGAGTTGACACATTGCCCTATGGAAGCAAATGGCACCTACCTAGAAAGCACTGAGCCGCCTCACCTCGAACAATATAAAAGCGGAGCATAGGCCCCAAGACAGCAAGGTGCTCACTCAATCAGACCTGAAGCAACAAGAGGCACCCCCAAAGGCCCTCCACCTTGCCCAAAGCAAATGAATCAAGGCCTCGATACAACTCGGCGAGCACCAAATGCATCATGGATCGGCCCACCTCCAGCTCAGTCAAAATGTCATAAATTGCCAAGGAGAAGCTCTCCCCCTCGGTAAAAAAGAGGATTTCAGAAATGAGACCGAGTGCTAGAGCTTTCACATTAAAAATGTTCCTAACAAGCAATTTTCGGAGACTTTCATCACCGAAAAGTTCTTTGAGGAATTTTAGCGAACACCTTGTGGGCCCCCCGATGAGACTTTTCTCAAACTCAAGTTTCTTCAAACCGAGAGTAAGGTGGATGGATTTGGAATAGCCCGACTGAGGCGTGACTCTTACAAGACCCCTATTAAGCTTTAGGCCAGATAGATTGGATAGCTCCTCGAGGGTTGGGGTTAGCTCCCGCTTCCAAAAATAGAATACATGGGAATTCACATCCCAAAATGAAGCAGTAGCGAAAAGGAGTTCCCACCATGGAGGAACCTCTAGAAAGGAAGGAAGGCGAGATAGCCCAAGGCGCTCCAGGTCGGCGAGCTCACTCTCATTCAAGCTCCCAAACCAGGCTGTTAGAAATTTGGGCCCCAAGCCCAAGGAAGGAGGCAAATTGGCTCCAGGCCCTCCATGTAAGGGAGGGTTAGAAAGCGAGTCCATGAATGTACAAAGATCTTTTGAGAAGACAAAAATCGCTGTATAGTGATGGACTTGCCTTGGAAAAGCAAGAGCAAAAAGAACTGGTCAAAAGGACCAAGACAAATAAAAAAGAAGTGATTTTTGGACTAACTGGGGTATATAAGGACCCACTGCTTCCCAGCTTAAACAGGGCGCAACTATTAGTTGCGCCAGTGTTTTTCTCCCCCAGGTTGAGCCTGGCACAGCTATTAGTTGTGCCAGCACATTTTGGTCCCCATTTATGCCTGGCGCAACTAATAGTTGTGCCAGTACATATTTTCTGGCACACACTACAGTCCCCCCTCTTCAACCATCCTGGGACCCAACTGTGGGGACTTACACCCCTTTTGTTTTTTTTTACACACCTCCTTTCACTAACAGTTTGGCAACTATTTTGTTTATTCATATGCAAGACTGATCCTACATCAAAGCATATGCCCAAGGAGTAACTTTCTGAGAACATTTTGGGCAAACACATCCTGCAGAGAAACAAGTCCGATGCAAAGAGATCATGGCATAAAATTAAAGCAGAAATTCTAAAAATATTTTCCAAATATAATGATCCAAAGTATCACATCAACCATCCCCAAAATGATTAAACAAATCCAAATCGAATTCCAAAGAGTACTGAGTTTTCAAAATAAAAACTAAAAGCCTATTCCTTGCTCGCGCCCTTTGGTTTCTTACGACGACGAGAGGAGCTCTGGAAGGTCCGAATGTCCCCCACCCTGGACCGCACCTGCGAGATCCTACTGAGTAAAGAACGCGACTCCTTAGCACTAGCACACTGTAAGGCACAGTCAAAGTCAAGATTCAAGATCAGTTAAGGGACGAATGATAATGAAATAAATAAGAGGAGTAGGGCAGCAAGGTACTCACCGTCTCCACCTCCCTAAGCTCTGTAAGATGATGATGGTACTCTGCATATTCCATGGCCGAGTTAAAGTCCTATGTTCAGAATGATATAACATAAATTATCAGGGCAATCTTAAAGCATGTGCAATAGGAGGCTGAAACGGAAAGAGATTGGGCCGTTAGAAGACTTACCCCTAGAACCACCTCAGGAGGAGGGACAGGGCATCTCAGAAAGTCGCGCTTATCGACCACACGTCACGAGAGGCCCGAAAGGAAACTCATCATCCCGGAAGGTCCCATAGACCACGGGCAAATTGCCCCTAGGGATACCAGCATGAGAGGTACCTAACGGACCAGCACTCGAGGAGCCCTCACTCGAGGGACCCACGCCAGAAGGACCAGCACCGGAGGGATCTTCCCCTAACATATCAGCTGCACTCGTCCTGCCTTCACCATCCGAATCATCCCCTAGAGCAAACTATGAACAAAATAAAGATCCGCTTAGAAGGAATGAAGGACCGAACTAAAGCATAAAGGGAACTAATCCAAGCTAAGAAGAATTACCTGACCGAGAGGGCCACCGAACGTAAGAAAATTGGCGCTAGGTACAAAGCGTGACAAGATAAACCGGTACGATAGGCACTCATACAAAAGATGATAGTCCCGGGGCACATGGAGAGCATGGATGGGAAGCCCATTGTTGAAGAAGGCCGCAATAAGCTCCTCGATACTACCAACGGGATACCAAACATCAATCGGAGGGTCCATAGGTATGGTATAATAACCCTGGAATTGGTGCACGACTCACTCCCCCAGATAATAGAATTTAGCCCATGCTCCATAGAAGAAGCGAAATGCCGCCTATCGAGAAGGGGATGCAAGGTATGGGTCAGGGAGGATCTGCCCAAGTCAAAAAAAAAAAGAGAGAACCCAAGCAGTTAGAACATCAGTAAAAGGAGATTCCCGAGCTAAAAATAACCAAAGTTGAAAGAGAGTTTTACCTGCTCAGGAACCATCAAGTCGAGTTGGGACCTCAGACCCATCTCCAAGTGCTTTAAACCTACATCGCAGCGTTGGGCCTGATTCCAGTTGCTGAGGAGGGGATAGGTGAGCACCTCCAAGAAAAGAAGTGGGCGCCCAGGGTGAAAGTGATGGTATCCCCATACCTGAAAAGGGGGCATTGCATAAGAGCGGGTCAATAGCGTATATAGATCATTCAAAAAAGAAAAATGGCAAAGGCAAAGGAATGAGGAATTACCTCCAGGGCGGCCCAAAATCCAACAGCAGACTTTGAATCCTCGGTCGTGACCCGAGATAAATTGTTCATCAGCCATGCATACCCTGCCCCTCCCCAGTCATACCTGTGGACGTTACCCCAGTTGTCCATCACACTCAGCAGGGCTAGGCTGACTTGGCCACCACTTGCATTGGTGAAAAGGGTCTTACCAAGCAGGACCAAGAGAGTAATGCGGGCTAGGACGATCGCTGGCTCTTGCATGATGTAGAGCACCCTATCTGGCTGACCCAGATCCACTAACTCATCAGGTGTATAAAGGGAGGTCAGCCAAGATATCTTGACCTCGGTGCCATGTGTTTGCCCACGAGGAGGATAGGCCCCAATCAATTGAATGATGTCCTCTCGACTCAGCACTGCGAGATCGGATATCGATATCCCCCCTATCCTAATGCTGGTAATCATGGCCCAGTCGATGGGCGTCAAAGTCATCTCTGCATACGGGATGTGAAAGGTCATCGTCTCAGGGCGAAATCGTTCAATCAGGGCTTTTCTATAGGCAGCATCGGCCCTCATTGTGGGGCAAGATAGAAATTCTCCGAAGCCCACCTATGCCAGAAGGACCTTTACTACGGGAGGGACGTAGAGGTAGACTCGGGCGGCCTCGCCTTGCATCTCGAGCCACGGGCCCGCTCTTTGATCTACCCAGATGAACTGCTCCCCCCACGAGTTGTATACAATCTCGGGCCCCTCCTCGTGGCCCTCCTCGGGAATATGCTCACCCTCACCTGACATTCTGGGGCAACAAAAAGCAGTCACGTCAGAGCAGATCAATGATAAGGAGCCATGATATTCTATGCTGCAAACGGGAGGTAAATATGCTCACCCTTCCCCTTTCTTTTCACATATTTTCATAAATGAGAGATACGCATGCCTAAACGAAAAAAAGAGATCCCTTTTAGGTTGAAAATGCAAAAAATATATTTTCTTCAAAAAATGACAAAAAATAAAATAAAATTTCCCCTTCCTATATTTGAAAATAAAGCAAGTTAGAATCAAATAAAATCATTTATGTTTCTAAAAGAATAATAAAAAAGGGCCCTTCTTTTACATTTAGAAAAACAAAAAAAATCCTCCCTTTATGTCTAGGAAAACAAAAGCAAAAAAGGGAGAGAAAGAAATCATCATCACGCTTCTAAATAAAAAAATCTTTCTCTTCTCCTTAGGTCCCAAGGGAAAAATAAACAGCCATTTCTTCGTGTTCCTAAAAACAAAAAAAAAAATCGAAAATAAAAAAAAATTCCATTTACCTTATTCACAAAAGTAAAAAACAAAAAAAAAATTATTATTAAAATAATAATCCTTTACTTTATTTGTCAAAATAAAAAGCAAAACCAAAAACAAAAAAATTCTCTTCACTTTACTTTGCAAATATAAAAACAAAAAACAAAAATCCTTTACTTACAAAAATAAAAAAAATCAATCAACCCAAAAATCAAACAAAAAAAAATCCTTTGCTTTATTTTAATAAAAACAAAAACAAAAATTTTCTTTGAAAAAAAATATAAACCAAAAAATCTCTTTCCATATACACAAATAAAAACAAATATATATATATATATATATATATATATATATATTAGGCACCAATAAATCCATGAAATAACAAAATAGAACATTGTTCATGAAGAATCATCCACACTTCATCAATAGACATACACACCATATAAATAAACCATTACTCATCAAGGAATACAAGATCATGATCAAATCTACAAGAAAAAGCAAGAAAAATCAAAGAAAATGGGTGGTTTTAATGGTTACCTTTAGAGAGAAAAAGGGTCTTTGATCTAGCGTGAGCCGACGATCGATCCACACAAGCAAAGCAACGGCAATGGGGCACGCGTAGAGGCAATGTAAAGGAACCCTAAGAGGGGGGCGGTTTTCGGTTTCAAAGAGGAAGGAAGGGGAGAAAAATTCAAAATAAAGCCCCCCAGCCCAAACTCGGGCTGTTTAAATTCCCCCCAGCCAAATATTTCCCACCTTTTGCTTGGCGCAACTATTAGTTGCACCAGGCTATTTTGAGGCCCCTAGTGGCCTGGTGCAACTAATAGTTGCGCCAGGCACTTAGGCCAGGTCTTGGGCCTAGTACAGGCCAGAGGGGAAGACCGGTCCCCCCACTCTTTTTGTTTGTTCGTGTTTGTTCTGTCGCTCCTGGTAGATGCACATGCTCCCATGGCGGCATTTCGATCATCCTTCGACTTGCCAAGAGAGTCGTGCTAAAATAAAAGCGGATCGAGATCAATGAGCACCCCGAACCTACACAGGAAAATATAAAGAAAAATCAAAAAAAAAAATATATCCCCACAGAGAAGCCAGAAGTATTCACAAGAAAAATCCATATAAAATAATAGCTTCAAAATTTCCAAAAAAAAATCATATAAAATAATAACTTCAAAACTCCGAAAAAAAATCACATAACATAACAGCTGAAAGATTCAAATAAAAAATCGCATAAAACAATAGAAAAATCAAAAACAGGTTTGTATTCCCCACAGAGACGCATAAGCATAAGGCGGTAAAACGTTAATATTTTATCCGCAATGCAGTTGTGTCATACTAAAGTCCTGAGTCGGAGGTTCACCTTGGATTTTTGGATCCTACTTTAAGGAAAGAGCAATAGTGTCGGTCCCGGTCAAACAGTTAATGCTTCGATCTAGTCGACTCCACAGCTAAATCTTTGTGACGAGCGTTCTGTTTTGGATTCATGCGAACTTAAGTGTCTTATGCTTCAAATTCTCCATTGGAAAAGGTCAATCATTGGTTGAGACCAACCTGTTAAGAATGAGATTGCGTGTCAATCAAACTATGTGCAATCATGCATTCAAAAGGGTCCATTTCCCTTTTTTATTTTCTGCAAGCTTAAAACTTGTATGGGCAGCGGTATCCCTATAAAGTGTATGCCATGCGTCTGGGTATCGGTATGATGGTCGTTTATCCCCGTAAATTGTACCCGGGTGGGTTCGGGTCAGGGCTTCTATCGCCTTTGTTGTTGCTTATTGCCCCTAATGGGTGTATGATTATGCATAGTTAATTAATGTTTATGATCATTGTCAGCAGAGACCAGGATTGGATGTCCCTTCATGGAGATACCCCAATATTTGGTTGGATCTGTTCAAGGTAATCAAAGCTGGATGCTCTAGGCCATGTTAATCTAAGGCATGCTTTCGAAAACAGCACACACTCCCAAAAAGCATTGTGACATCTATTCACTTGGCTTGGGCAGTCATGCTAAATAAACTTCGGGGTCGATGGGTTCGCCCAAAGACCTCGAACCCTGCCTTTAGTAGGGGTACCCGCGAACAATCAAATGCCTCGTAGGATTGAACGCAAACTGTGGAGCCTTGTGTATGCTTACTTCATTCCTATCTTTGAATGTGAGTCGATCCCCTCTTTTTTTTTACTCACAAAGCTATTGCATTTAGAATGAATTTTAAAACATCGAATACCTTCAAAATCATCCCAAGAAGTGAGTATCTTACCCGACTATAGAGAGTTTCCAGCTCATTCCACCTCGATTATGCCCTGTAATGTCGCTAAGCGCTTGGGAACCGATTACCTCGTGAAACAAATGTTTAGCCTGGCGTCCCAGGACTTTTATTTTCTCACCGTGTTACTCATTTGATGTTTGAAGTTCATTCTGAATGCAGCAGACCCATCAGTAATGCCTTGGGACTCTTCGGATGTCTCTTTTTCTTTGGCATTCAATCATTAGTGATTGGATAGCAAAGAGGGGCATCTGTAGACACCCAAATTTAGCCCAAGGCCCGATCAAAACACCTTTCGAGAGAGGTGCAATTCTGAGCTTTTGATGACATGTATGAAACCTTTAGGAACCCCCATAGAACCATTAGGAACCCTTTCAAACTCTTAGGAATCACCCTAGATCCTTTAGGAACCTGACTCGAACCTTTAGAAGTCAATCCCGACCCTTAAAACCCGTTCTGAACCTAAACCTAATCTTATCAAGCAAATGGTTGAGGAGGGGTGCACCAGAACTAGCTATGGCCCTCTACTATAATCGAATCTCATACCATTGAAAAGTAGAGGTTGTCAGCTTTCCAAAGGTCCAAGAATCACCCCGATCAGAGGTATACATTAAAAGATACGGCAAATCGAGCTCGGAGGGCATAAGTGTAAATTCATGTGGGCCCCCCTAGGGATTTGGCGCAACTAATAGTTGCGTATGATATAATTTTGCTTGGCACAACTATTTTAAGCCTGGCGCAACTATTAGTTGCGCCAAGGTTAAAGGTGGGGTCCACCCTCGCGAGCCAACTTCCAGGCACTGTTTAAAACTGTTTTACTGTATATTTGCCTGACATAACTATTAGTTGCGCTAGGCATATGAATAGTAACCTCTGGATTTTACCCTAAAAATCATGATTAGGGTTTGACTTGTTGACCACCTTGACCTTTGTGGTGTGTTTTGGTAGTTCTGTTGCACCCATTTCCTTTCTATTTGCAATCCTTTAAGTGGCTTAAGGCCTCACCCCATCATCCGCCATTGGAGGATCCTTCCACACATTTCAAGGCTCCAAGAACCCTAGGAAACCTTAGATTTGAGATTACCTAATGGCTAACCCCAATTAGCACTTAAGTGGTCTCCTAATCCACCCATTTCCTATAAATAGAGACCCCCACCCCTAGGTTTAAGGGTTGAGAATTTTGGCCTAAGAGAGAAAGCGTTTATAGTGAGAAGATCTTTCTCTCTTTGGTGCACACTTTCCATACAAAATCCAGAATTTCAAAACTTCCTTTGAGTGATATTTTTCACCTTAGATCCCTTAGTTTAGGTATATGTTACCCATTTACCTTCCCTCTTTACTTCCTAGCTAGCAAGCCTTAAAGGTTAGAACCCCTCTTTCCACCATACAATCCTTCAAGAGCTCATCAAAGCAAGCCACGCAAGGCTCTCCTACGGTGCTACGAGGGCCTGAGGGCTCCGGCTCTCCCCTTTCTTCTCCTATCTCTTTCTAGCTCCCTCCATCCTCCCATTCATGCCGTTACACCGCCGACTTTTCGGTAGGGGCGGAGGGGCACAAATAGGATTCTAAGCCCTTTTGGGCAAGAGGAAGTTATTTTCTTTTCTTTTACTTTATTTTATTTTTTGCCATTAGTAGAGACCGCTTTAAGCGGGTTGATTGGGTGCCTAACACCTTCGCGATCAATAACAAAAGCCCCTACCTAAGAGCCTTTGGTGTGGACCGGAATCAGAGTCATATTTTTAGCATTTCGGTGCTCATAAAAATGAACTAGGTTTCCCGAGACACCAAAAGCTCTGGGTGGCGACTCTATACTTTTTTTTACAAGTGAGCACATCGCCACAATGGGATCGTCACAAATCCCACGTTTGCACAACTTCCCTTGGGGGTTTTGATTTCTTCTAGGTGAGATGGTTGTATAGGCACTTTTCTTAGCAGTAGCTCATCGATTTCGAATTCTCAGTTGAGTATAAGTCCGAAAGGTTTGGGGTATAGAAGAGTATTTTTGTTTTCGAGTATTTACGTTTTTGGCATTTATATTTTTAGTTTTTTTTATATTTTTCTAAATTTTTTTTTTTTTATTACTTTTTTGTTATTACTATTATGTTACGGTACCGCATCAGTTCCTTTGGTGGGGGACTGACTCAAGAAGTCCGCTTGGTGGGACATGTTGGATGGTCGAAGTGACCGTTCAATTAGATAATATTATTTCGGGGCCCTCGATCCCTTTCGGTCTGATCGATGAGGGATGAGAGTGAGGTTATGTTTAAGTTCATGTTTTAGATGGTATAGGGTTTATCAAAATAAGTGTGGTGTCATTTAATTTCTTCCTTCGATAGGTCTTTTGTGTCCGACGTCTCCTTATCGGGAGGGACCTTCTTTTGTTTTTCGACGGAGTGAGGCATCTCGTAGAGATGAAGGAAATAGTTGTTAAGGAATTCTCTAGAATTATTTATGGATCATTGAAAAGTTGTTTACGAGTGAAGTTGGAGTGGAAATCATTGAGAGGGACGGCAGTTTTGTAGAGGTAGTGATAAGATAAGGCAGAGGTAGAATAGGAAGAGGAAACCTCGAGGGTATAGTCCAACGTTGACCTTTCCTACATGTGGGGCAGTCCAATTTTGTTTGATTATGCTTGTTTGGTTTGATTCTCACTTTGGGTTTATTGTGAGGTTGTTTTAAAGTTTTATTTATAATTCTTCAAGGAGGTTGAGTATCAGAAGTTTGACATAGTAGCTTTGTCGCCGATTGGAGTTTGGTGAAGGTTTTGATTGTGAGGTCCACGGAGATTTGGGTCTGATGATTAGAAGCGATTTTAGTTGTGGCGTTGATTTTGTGTTCTGATGGGATTTGAGGTATGTTGATTTGGATGGTGATTGGCATCGTAAGATTTGGGTTTAGTTTGATTTCAAAAGTGGGAGCAATGATCGACTCCTTGATAAGTTTTAAGGTAGGCTCAAAGGTGAGTGGGGTTGGCATTGTAGGAATAGGTTTGATTTTAGTACTGGATTCGTGTTCGATAACAGGCTCGAGTTCAATGATGCATTCAAGTTTGGTGATGGGCTTGGATTTGTTGATTGTTTGAGGTTTGATGACAGGCTTGTGTTCGGTGATTGGTTTAGGTTCGACAGTAGGTACGGGTTCTAGGGTCGATTTAGATTCGCTGATGGTTGGAGGCTTGATGTCAGGTTTGTATTCGGTGATTAGTTTAGGTTTGACGATAGGTTCAGGTTCGACAATGGGTTCGGATTTGATGGCAGGTTTTCCTTTGATGGAGGGTTCGAGCTTGTGGATGGGTGCAGGGTCGATGATAGGTTCGGGTCTGGATTCAACGATGGGTTTAAGTTTAATGTTCGGTTTGGTTTTGTGTCCGATGACAAGTTGAAGTTCGATCATGGGTTTAAGTTCAGTGATAGATTCATGTTCAAGGATAGGTTTAGGTTTGATAATAGGTTTAGATTCGATAATAGGTTTAGGCTTGATGATAATTTTAGGTTTGATGCTAAGTTTAGTTTTGATGATAGGTTTAGTTTTGATGATATGTTTGAGTTTGGGGTTCAATTTCAAGGTTGGTGAAACGGTAAGTTTAATAGTGGGTTTAAGTTCTTGCTTTGGAGTTGAGGGGATGATAAGTTCAGTGGTAAGTTCTATAGGGATTGATTCATAAGTTCTATAGGGATTGATTCATGAGTTGGTTCCAAAATTAACCCAACGAGTGATTTTTGAGTGGGTGGTTCGGAGGTCTGTTTGGTGATAGAGTCAGATTCGAGATTTTATTTTAAAGTTGGAGAGGTGGTGAGTTTGGTTGTGAGTTTAGGTTTTGAGGCAGGTGTAGAGATTGATTCGTGAGTTGATTCTGAGGTTAGTGGGGTGATGTGTTTGTTATTGAGTTCAAGTTTTAAAGCAGGTGTAGGGATTGATTCCGGGGCTGGTTTTGAGATTAGTAGGGCAATGTATTTGATAATGTGTTCAATTTCGGGGGTTAGTTTTGGAGTTGATTTGGAAGTGAGAGGGTTAGTGATTTTGGGAGTAGATTTGATTACTAATTTGGATTCAGAGTTTAGTTTTGTGATTGGTTTAAGTATGAATGGCATTGTATAATACCGATTAATTAGTTCGAAAGCTACTCTTAGAGTCAGCGCGTGAGTTTGTTTGGGCGTAGTTTGCGTCATTGGTTCGGTATATTTAGGAGGTGTGGGGATTGATTTGTTTGTTGGTAGGTTATCAGATTCAAGGGTAGGTTGAGTTGGCTCTGAGATAAGCGCGTTGAGCTCGGCAATGAGTTTGGGGATGGGTTGAGTTAGCTGAGGGGTGGATTCAGTGATAGTTTGGATTTTAGTGATCTTGGTAACCAGTCCAGGGCGAAAGGTAACTTCGCGTTTATAGGCGCGTGGGATAGGGTTGGTTGGCTATAAGTGAATAGTATGGTTTTGCTCTGAGGGGGGTCCAATTATTCAAATCAGGCTAGATGGGTGGAATGGGGCGGGGGTGAATGAGTGTACAGTCTCGTATGCGAGTTGAGTTTGATCGAACAATGAGTTGTAATAGGTGGTGTTAGTTTGCGTGTCGTTGGGGCACTGGTTTTGGTCATAGTACGAGTTCATGTATTGGTTGGTGTATAGTGGGTGGTTTTGGTGTTGACCTTGGTTTATGTGTGATAATTGATTTTGGTCAGGGTATAGGTTTGTGCATAAATCTTGAGCTTGGTCGTATGGGTGGTATGGTTGAGGGTTTGTTTGGTTCGGTTCTTGGTTCGTGTGAGTTTGTTTAGAGTCTAGAGTCTCATTTAGGGTGTTTGTCTCGGGATTGTCGGAGGAGGGTCCATTGGAGGTTAAGGTAGGAGGACTGAGGTCTCCATTCTTCAGTCGACATTCTAAGCGTGAGGCGCATTGATAAAGGCTAGCGAGGTCGTGATAGTTGGTTAGGATGAGAATGCTCAGAAGAGGCTCTCGGGTATTGCTAATCACGACTTCTATCGCATCGCTTTCTTTTATTTGATTGCTCGTTAGAGCAATAAGTCTTCTCCAATGGTTGGCGAATGTCGAGAAGTCTTCACCATCCTCCTGTCTTGCGTGCATCAAGTCGGCGAGACTGATTTCTTCAAGAGTCAGGTGTTGGTATTTATCTAGGAGTCTATCGGCTAAGTCTTTGACTGTCTCGATTCGGTTAAAGATAAGGCCACGAACCAGTCAAGGGCTTCTCCTTCTAGAGATCTTTGAAAGTAGTGTATCAGGAGCCCATGATTGGTGCGGATTGGTCGACAGTCATTGCAGAATAGGGCCAAGTGGTGCTTTGGGTTTCCCGTACCATTATATTTGTTAAATTTTTGAGGTTTAAAACCAGCTGGTACAGTGAAGTCGATGTTTCGGCAAAATTTGTCAAATCCAAAAGTGTGACTGGAGCATTCTTTGTTAGCCATGTAGTCATCTAGAAATTGGTGGAGGTTGTTAATGTTTATTGTGGTGTCTTTTCTAGATGCCTTGGGGGAGGGTTGTCCTCGGCAGTTGTTGTTGTAGAAGGTGTAAGGGGTATATGTGCTATGTGTCGAGGGAGTCCGAGCATGTGGAGGAGTCGACGTCCTTTCCTTTTGTCTGTTCTTCAGAGTAACTTATCTTTGGGACTGGAGCCATGCGTCGACTTCTTTTCCCCCTTTTGTAAGTGCACTGGGAGTGTGGTCCATAACTTGAATCTCGAAGATTCGAAGTTAGAATCTCGTAATCATGACTAGATTGCTCTATGGGTTTGTCCTCGAAGTTCTCTGGTTTCGAAATCCTAAAAAAAATTATGTTCTCCCTCTCAAAATTGCAAGCCTCTCGTGTTGTGTTCGAAGAGGATGCTACGATCTAAAAATTAGAATCAGGGCTGCGGTGAGAAATCTCGGAGTTTGAATATTAAAATCATGACTAATTTGCTCTAGGGATCCGTTCTCAGAGCTCTCCGATTTCAAAATTTATGCTCTCGTTTCTCAAAATTTGCAACCTCCCTCTCTCTCTTCAAGAAAAAAAGCTTTTATAGATTTTCATTCAATTATGCGCCCATTTCCGGACGTTTAACTGAATTGCGCGCCAGTTTTCTTGCGCGCCAGTTTTCTGGCGCTTAATCGCTTTGAGTTGGTCACCGACTCATTGAGCGACAGGCTGAATTACTCAGCAGGTTTCCTAGTCCTAATGAAATCAGGACTAATTACGCACATGGTGGGATGTGCATAATCCAATTAAGCATGTTACCTGAAGCACTTAATCAAGGAAACCTAGGAGTCAAGGGTAGGAGACTAGGTCGGGCATAGGCCAATGGCGCTAGTGGTGTAGCGCTCAATCCGATCACGCGTCTAGTTCAAGGCGCGCAATCGAGTCTCGGAACGATCTGTGAAAGGAAGGTTGGTTTGAAAGGGGACTGATCGCACACTTGTGGTTCTGCGCGTGATCGAATTACACGCGGGTTTTCAGGCGCTAAATTCAAGGTTGTCCGGGTATGGTCTCAAGAATGGAATGCAGGACTATTATTTCAGTCTATATTTCGACTATATACTATTGCTTAGTATATAGCCTCCCTACATTGGGATCTGAGCCACAAAGCTATTGTTTCAGCCTGTGTTCAGCCTTGTACAGTTGCATGGTCCCATGCCGAGGGTTAAAAAGGTCAAGGGCTGACCAAACGAATTCGTGTACTCCGAGAGGGCGAAATGGGGGAGTCTACACTATCGAACTAAACACAAGTAGGAAAATAAGACTAACACACATACCCACAATGAAAGACAAGCAAAGCAGAAGCTAAAAGCAAATAGAATATATTCAGACACACAATGACGATTCATAATGAACACACAAAACATGATAAGAACAGCAAAATAGAAACGTGACCTATCTCTAGATGCGGTCGTGATGCATGAGTGAGCACACAATCAATAATCCATGCAAGTTCAACATAAATTAAAATAAGTCTATGTCATAACCTAAATGCCTAAAAAAATTGAAAGAACTCTTGCTCATGGGAACCCACCCTGCCTCGAGCAAAGAAATTCTCCAGCGGGAAGTATTTGCGAGCCCGACGCTCCTCACCTTGGTGCTCCTCAGCCCAGTCCTGATGCTCCTCAGCCACAACCTCAACTCTCTCACCCTCAACCCTCTTGCCCTCATCCTCAGCTACACCCTACTCAATCTCAAGTACCTCCTTCCTGACCTCCATCTGGTCAACCTCCGGTACCTCCTCTCTAGCCACCTTCCCGACATCCACTTCCCCGACAATAGCATCGGTCTGAGCCTCGGACGTCTCACCTATCTCCCCCATCATGATCCTCTCTAACTCAAAAACAGTACGATCATGTCTACCCCTACCCTCACCCTCCATCCTAGAAGAAAGAGCCCCAAAAAATAGAAGAGAATGAAAATAAGGGCGCCCAAAACGGACGACCGGATTGCGAGATATCACGAAAACACGAAAACTATAAGTGTAAGGAAACAAGGAAACTAGAGAATCGAAGACAAAAATAGATAGCGTGAAAATGAAACTTTTTTTAAACTATATATATAACATACCCAAATCACGCGCGTCAACCAACACTCTCGACCCAATCACGCACCACGGTTCCCGCGCTTAATTCAGATCAAATGACCAGTCTTGAGCACATAAACAAATCATCGCCCGCTCAAACTAACCCGACCATCTGGTTGCGCGCACCCTACCAAACGCGTAATCACCTTGTGCACCCACACAACGGCGCGTAAATGCCAAAGGTCACCTGTACAGTGATCGGGCACCGCCCTAATCCCGTGCCTTGGACCGTGCGTTTAACTCGGTTAAATGATCAAACACTGGCGCTTAATGACCTTCCAACTCTTTGAAATGCGCGCTCCCATGCCGGCTGGCAATTTGTTTATGCGCCCAGAGTGAAATGCGCAATTCCCTAGAAACATAAAATATGCCCAGAACAGCAAGTTCACAGGCCTAAATTAGGAGACTTCCGACACTAATTACCAACCTAAACTACGCCCTCCTTAAGACCAACCCAAAATTGCTCCTAACTTAGAAATTATACACGCCAAACTAAACTAAAAAAAAAATGCCCCCCACCATCATTTATATACCTCAACTAAGACCAAACTAAACTAAAAAAAAAAAAGAGAAAAAAAAATGCCCCCCTTCACTTGCACACTTGATTTTTGACTAAACTAAAATAAATTCAAAATGCTCCCAACATACCCCAGAATCGGAATAAAGGAACCAAATCGAACCAATATTACATAAGCTTCGCACTCAAAACAAGTCAAATAAGCTACCAAATAAACCAAACCAAAATTTACTAAATAGAAATTACCACAAGTGAAATGAAATCATAATCATAAATAGATAAAATAATTACAAAATACACTAAGGGCATACCTTCTAAATATACAACTTAAAATAAGGAACTTAAAATCCGCACATTCAGGCAATGCCCGAGTCCAGATTTATTTGGGAAACCACTTCGAGTTGGGTTGATATCACCAACCCTAGTATCACCTGGCGTCCCAATCCCGTCCATTCCCAATAATCCTCAATAATCACAATTCTCCGGGTTCAATACTCGGGATACAAAACAAAATGGAAGAGAAGACCTTAACAAAAAAATGCCCAGATCACAAACCAAAAATGCCCTAAAACTTTTAATCCTGAACTTGAAATAAAATTCAAAACAAAAACCCGAAGCCATTGGCTCACATTTATAAGCTATACCTCTTAAATTACAAAATGACAAGTGTCACACCGTTGAACCCCTTCCAATCTAATTAAATCAAAACCAAACACATAACCTCTCTAAAAAAAAAAACCACAATCCATGACAATCTAATAAACCAATAATCACGCAACACTTACCCCTCCAAGGGAGCACAATATGATTATAACACTTAACACCCATCTAGAAACTTCAGATTAAACCCTAAATTCACACATTTCTAACAAGTATCATCTCAAACAAAATACCTTAAAACTTTAAACAAACAAAAGAAAACTTTCTAAAGTATGACCCTGACTTGTTTGGGACCTAATAAAAAAAAATGCCCCCAACAAACCCAATAAGGTCAAGTGTACCCTCTAAACAAAACTCAATAAAACAAATTAATCTCGGGGCAAACCCTGAATAAACCTGGAATGAATCCCAAAACTCTGAGATAAGTCAAATCCTAAGTTAAAGCCTAAACCAAATCAAACAAATCAGATAGACTAATCCATTAATAAGTTTAAACAAATAAATAAGCACAATAAATAAAAACACTTCTTCATTTATAACTTGAAAATTTTTATAGGTATCACCGGAGGCGTACCTCCTGAACTTACAACCCAAAATGAAAGCCTAGAACCTAACTTACAACTTAAAACGAAAACTAGAAACCCGAAATCAACACAAAGCGAGGAGCAAAGCACCCAATCGGAGGCTTCAAAAGGAGAGGTGGAGGATTGGTTGGGAATACATCCCTCCACTCGTAATACCTTCTCTTCTGCCATCTTTACCTCCTCCGCCGCCGCCTCCTCTACGTTTCCTTCACTGCTTCCTAAAAGGGATCGATGTGAAGACTAGCATTCTCATTCCTAATACCGCCCATTCCCAGAATAATGTTGTCCTCGAGCATCACCTCAAGGTGAAGATCACACAAAATCACAAACATAAGAAGAAATGACATCCCAATCGGACGGTTAGATCATCTGATATCACTAAAACATGAATTTTAGAACACAAGAGATCTAGAAAAAGTAAAACTCGAGACAAAATCGAGGAATGAAAACCAAATGAAGGCTCTCTCACGTATATAGAGTACAGACTTAATCACGGACCCAGACACGTGCGCTTAACTCGGTCACGTGTAGCGCACACTGCGCTCAATCCAAAACACGCACTCTGACCAAAATGCGTAATGAAACTATCGCTCGTGCCAACGGCGCGACGCTCCGATCACGTGCCGACTATATACCGTGCAAACTTATTAAATGACATACTCATGCCACGCAATACAAAAGGTCACCCATACATTGACCTAGTGACCTGGTAAACCGTGCAATCCCTTTAAACGACACACCACGCCACGCAATACGAAAGGTCACCTGCACAGTGACCTGGTAATGCCTCAATCACGTGCAATGATTAAAGTGTATAATCCAATCACACGCACACTCAGACACGCTTAAACAGCCCTTCAAACTCGTGATCACACACCCAAACACAGGCGCGCAATCATATTGAGTGACAAAAATCAGGCGTGCAATGCCAGACTTTGGATAAAATCTATTCCTTCACATCTTTTTATCCCATCTCGATCAAAATCCTCCTATCCCATAGCTTAGCCACACAGGATATTCAGAGAAAAAGAAAAAGGGACAGCCACTCATGCACGTCCCATCACGATAAGGCGCACACACATGATACCACCTCAATATCTAATCTCTTCGTAATAAATCAATCACACCACCACACATCCTATCATGAGAAGATAAAAATGAAGCCAATCACGATGCAACCACAACGTGATCTTACATAACCCAATATCTGTCAAAGAAAGAAATGAGACACACTTATCGCATAAATATCCTACCAGTGTCCCCTCATTTGGTCCTACAACCAGACATCCAGACACAACCCCATTGAACATTCATGAATATGTCCCCTCGCGAGCCAACTATGACCCGTTCTCGCCACAAACATGCCTCATCGCGACACAACAACCTCATTTGGTCTTAAAGCCCCGACGCTAATCACACCTCCCCAAAACCCCCGTCACGAAACAACGCGTGGAGTCAAACTTTCTGAAAATCCCATCGCTAACTATGCTCAGCCAACATCCCATTGCAAAAGCAGAGGGACACCTCCCGGCATTCCATCGCAAACATCACTATCCGAAAAGTTCAAACAACACCTGCCATGCCATATGATGAAAAGGAGAAAGCTCGATCGTATCCCATCGCTAAAAGTAAGAAGCCCTCTTCCCAAATTGCTCGCTACATAATAGTCACCAGACGCCACTACCGCAATAGAAATGCATGAAGATTCGGGACTCCTCCCATGTCCCATCGCATCTGACCAATGCCAAGTTCTAGCGCGAACATCCTGTCAGAATCCCTAAATCCCACCATAACTCATCCAGCACGCAGCCAAAGAAAGGAAGAACCCCCATGTCCCATCGCGACATCACCTCCCCAAGATGCTACATCACAGTAATGACAGCCAAGCCCTATCACAGCAGATAAAAAAAAAGAAGAAATCCCACCAGCCTCATCGCGGTATCACCTCGACAACTCATTACTCCCATCACGGACTACACAAGCTACACATAATTCAGGTAAGTATCAACCCCAGGTAAGTACTACCCAGTTTTTAATTACTTGATATTGCTTCTGATATATATAGTTAGCTATGATTAAGTGAAAATGTTTTTCAAAACCTATCTCTCTCAACTCGCGAATCACTGTAGTCCTCCCATAAGAGGCAATCATCAGTATTCACTAAGAAGGTTAGATGGAGTATTCGGCATGCCAAGTGTCATCTTGACAACTACACAAATGGTCGGGTCCACAAATCCCGTACTGGTGGATCTGCTCAGCGACGTCTCGAAAGCCACGTTTTCTGAAGTTTTACCATTGAATTGATCTTAAGTTGAAATCCCTGAATTTTCAAAAAAAACTCTTACTTCCAAAAAAACCAAAAACTTTTACTTAAAAAAAAATATTCTCTTTTACCTCCAAAACAAAGGAAAAAGAAAAGGAAACACCAAAAAAGAGGAAACTGAAGAAGAAAAAATAAACAAAGAGACCTCACCTACCAAAATCCACCTCAATTACCAACCCAAACTGGCCATTCCCCTGGGAAACCGAACAATGAGTATATTTAATCTAAGAACCTACAAACACCTATTAGAAAAGGAACGCCTGAAGCACATTGGTGTGAGCAATGATACGCCCGGTCTGACATGACTTGCGAAAGCCTTCGACATTATATTGCATTTTATTATCGGTCCCAGGACCTTATTTATGGGCATTTGTATGACGCCCCCTGATACCTCGACTACGTCATATCCCTCTATTTGACAGCTCCTTGCAGCAGGTCGCGACATGCAGCGAAATGCCCCTTGCACCCACAAATTAGGATATAGTGATTCTCCTTTCTGTTTGACTGTCACTCGCAGTAGGTCGAGCCACGAGACGGGATGCCCCTTGCACCCACATAATAGGATATGTTGACTTCCCCCGTCGACTATCTATGACAGCGGGTCGCTGTTGGACAATCCCAGAGTGTTGTCATATTATTGGTGAGAAAACAGTGAAAGAAATATAAATAAAAAAGGGAAAGAATAAAAATTAGTTAAAATAATAATTCTAAAATACACTCAGCCTGCATGATATAGGGCTATTGTAGCAAGTTTTAAGTAAGAGTTTGCACCACAGAGAAATTGATCTAGAACCCAAAATGGGCTATAATAGTAGGCCTCCAGATCCGGCTACAGATCTGACAATCCTAAAGAACGGAAATTGGGTATCACAACTATACTAAATTAACACTAAAAGAAGATAAATAAAGTGCAGTCCTATCCTAAAGAAAGGGTTATGAAGAAGGTGGTGATGGTGTGTGTTAAAATAAAGATAAAATGATGGGAAGTAAGCAGTTAAGCTAAGGTTACATCAGCTATGTAACTCAAATTCAAGTCTGTCTCTTCAGCAATCCCTCATATGGCTACAAGCTTGTTGTGAAAATTTTAAATGTGTTTTATTCGTGAGTGCATGAATCGATTTGCAGATAGCGGGTGCGGAGTATGAGATCATTCCCACGAGGAATTGTCAAAAAATCAAGAAAAAAGAAATAACAACTAATCAAAGGAATCACCATAGATCTATCACAGTAACCACTAAGTTAAGATTCTAAGAGTTTTGATAAATGAGATAAGCACTAACAAAAATTGAAAATTTAAACAAATACTAAGAGATAAGGATTCGGATGCTGAATCCTCCCATCGTAGGTTTATCATTTACACAATACAAATCTGTGAATTAAGATATGAGATCCTCATAAGATATTTATGAAGGAGCACCGGCCCTGAACACACCTGAGTTCTAACTTGTGGAGCTGAGATCACGGAGATGTGTGATTAACATCCCATGAGTGTATGATTAACACTCACACCTCGGACAACATTTAGAACCTAATCTCTAGGGTAAACTCCACACTACTGATCTAAGATCACGGAGATGTATGATTAACATCTCATGAGTATGCAATTAACACTCACACCTCAGATAGTAATAGAACCTAACCTTGAGATAAGTGATAATTAGGATAAAAATCTTCATTGCAATGCTGAGATCATAGGGCATGATTAGCTCCTAGATTTCAGACCACAATCAGATCGTATTCATGTCAATAATAACACTATGGCCCTTAAAAGAATCTAATATCTCAATCATAGATTTATATTAATATAATTGAAACCCTCGGATGGGGTTCATCAGATCCCCATCCTTAATGGAACTAGCCACTCATGATAAAATTAAATAGTATGATTGAAAAGTAAATCAACATAAATATTAAAATACCGTACTAAGCTTTAACTAAATCTACAAAAAGCTTTAATCCAAATCTGCTACAATCCCTCTTCAAAAGTTCATAAATAACAACTAATCTAAATCTTACGTCTAGAAAAATGAACACTCAAAACTGAAACAACTGGGACTGAATGTCCTCGAACACTGAAAGCAGAAAAATAAAAATAATGCAAGCGGCGAGATCCCTTTCCGAATTCTCAGATTTTTCTTTAAATATCATCCAATTTCATAATTCAAATTCAAATTTGAATTTGGTCGATTGATCGACTTAAGTGGTCGATCGATTGACGAGATTAGAGTTTGAAATTTTGAATTTAAAATTCTTCGAACTATGCCGATTGATTGACCAACAAGGGTCGATCGATTGACATATGCTTCACTGCTCTGTGACTGTCCACTTTGCATCCTTTTATGCTCCTTAATGCATTTAATGACCAATTCGACCTGAAACTCATAAAACTTCACAAATCTTATTAGATAACTTTCATTGGATGGCTAAATATAGGTCTTTAGGGGTGAAATATCATCATATTTCACTACTCATCAGACCCCCAAACCTACACTTTACTAGTCCTCGAGTAAAGGAGAAGATAAACAAAATTGAAAAATAAACTAACAACCTAAGAAAAGTAAATAATGCCACTTTCGTAGGGAACATGATTGCATTTAACATATGCAACAAGCCTTTAAACCACTAGGTGATCCCTGGTGGAGGAGTTTTATCTCCTGAGGGTTTTCAGTGAAGTTACCCACAAACTTCAAGATATTTTCTACAATTGATTCATGTGGAATTTGTTAATTGCTTTCATTATGCATCTTCTCCATAAATAACACGCATGCCATGTCATTTTCATTGATAATTAGTTAAGTTGGTCCAATGCTTCAATTTGCAGATAAATTCATCACCCATCTTTAGATGTGTCACGTGTAATCATCAGCTCTAATTCTAATTATCTGAAAATTTATCCTATTTGTGAACCGTATAGATTTATGTTTTGACTCAAACCTCACAATAGGTGTACTCTCAAAATAGAAATTCTCTGATGATAGGTATATTTTTACACACATGTGAGAGATCAATATAAAGCAAATAAAAGGTCTCACATGACAGGAGAAACACGATGTAGTCAATGAAAAAAAATAAATCTCATAAGAACAGATACTAGTATATCCTAAGCATGTCATATCAAGTGCCATAGGTATCACATATTCACTCTCCACAAGGCAGTTACTAATGCAAGATCGGATCAAGAAAGTCTTTTGTAGGGTTGTAATGAGGCTCAGGTAAGGGTAAGAAAGAAATGAAAGTTGGGATTCAAAATTTTTGAGAAATTAGAAAAGGAACCAATTTTTGATTTTTCTATTTCTCTTCATTTTCTTTCCTTAATCTCTCACTATCTTTCTCAATATTTTTCTATTTTCTCAACTTTCTTTTCTTTTCTCACTCCTTTTTCTTCTTTTGAATTTCATATTCTTGAAGCACCTCATATTTTTCATTCTTTTTTTATTTTTCTTTTTCTTTTTTCTTTTTTTCTTTTTCTCCTTTTTTTCTGCCATATACTCTCAGTAAACACCGCAACTCGATATCTCTCTACTTACTCTCTTTTGGTTCACTCTCATCCCTCGTTCCTAATTTCTCAGAAATAAGAAGGGTAAGGCTAAATTTTAAGAAATTGAGCAAGGATAAAGGTTAACGTGGCTTATCAAAGAATATATAAAGGCAAATTTTTTAATAGGCTTAAAGGGGTACTAGAAGGATAAACTTATATGAGGTGGAGCCTTTTAAGTGCAAACAAGCCAAAGATGGCTTTCAATCATGTCCTTAAAAGATGGTAATATTGTTTATTTATTTTGAGTAGACATACAATACGTTCTAGCACAATAATATGAATTTAATGTCATTGTGCAACCGTGGGATTTGTGACCATCCCGTCGCGGCGATGCGCTCGCTTGCAAAAAATATATTGAGTCACCACCCGGAGCTTTTGGTGTCCCTGGATACCTATATCATTTTTATAAGCACCGAAGTGCTAAAAATATGACTCTGAATCCGGTCCACACCAAAGGCTCTTAGGTAGGGTCTTCGGTTATCGATCGGGAAGGTGTTAAGTACCCGATCAACCCACTTAAAGCGGTCTCTACTAATGGCTAAAAATAAAATAAAGTAAAAGAAAAGAAAATAGCTTCCTCTTGCCCAAAAGGACTTAGAATCCTATTTGTGCCTCTCCGTCCCTACTGAAAAGTCGGCGGCGTAACGACACAAATGGGAGGATCGAGGGAGCTAGAAAGAGATATGAGAAGAAAGGGGAGAGCCAGAGCCCTCAGGCCCTTGTAGTACAGTAGGAGAGCCTTACGTGGTGCGCTTTGATGAGCTCTTGAAGGCTTGTATGGTTGAAAGAGGGGCTCTAACCTCTAAAGCTTGCTAGCTAGGAAGTAGAGAGGGAAGGTAAATGGGTAGCATATACCTAAACTAAGAGATCTAAGGTGAAAAATATCACTCAAAGGAGGTTTTGAAATTCTAAATTTTGTATGGGAAATGTGCACCAAAGGGAGAAAGATCTTCTCACTTTAAGCTCTTTCTCTCTTAGGCCAAAATTTTCAACCCTTAAACCAAGGGGTGGGGGGCTCTATTTATAGGAAATGGGTGGATTAGGAGACCACTTAAGAGCTAAATAAGTTTAGCAATTAGGTAATCTCATATCTAAGGATTCCTAGAGTTTTTGGAGCCTTGAGATGTGTGAGAAGGTCCTCCAATGGTGGATGATGGGGTGAGGCCTTAAGCCACTTGAAGGGTTGTAAATAGGTAGGGAATGGGTGTAACAAAATTAGCAAAACACACCCTAAAGGTCAAGGTGGTTAGCAAGTGAAACCCCAATCACGATTTTCAGGGTAAAATCTAGAGGTTACTGTTCATATGCCTAGCACAATTAATAGTTACGCCAGGTAAATGTACAGTAAAATAGTTGTAAACGGATCCTGAAAGTTGCCTTGCGAGGGTGGGTCCCACTTTTAAAAGTGGCGCAACTATTAGTTGCGCCAGGCTTAAAATCTGGGAGAAATGGCCTAGCGCAACTAATAGTTGTGCTAGGCAAAGTTATCACTAGCGCAACTATTAGTGGCACCAGGCCATTTCTGGCGAGAAATAGCCTGGCGCGACTATTAGTTGTGCCAATTCCCTAGGGGGGCCCACTTGAAACTACCCACTTGCCCTCCGAGTTCGGACCGTAATATCTTTCAATGTACAACTCCGATTGGGGCGATTCTTAGACCGTTGGAAAGCTGATAACCTCTACTTGTCAATGGTATGAGATTTGATTATAGTAGCAAATTGTAGCTGATTCTGATGCACCCCTCCTCAACCATTTTCCTGATAATGTTAGGTTTGGGTTCAGAATGAGTTTCTAAGGGTCGAGATTGATTTCTAAAGGTTCAGGTCAGTTCCTAAGGGATCTAGGGTGATTCCTAAGGGTTTGGAAAGGTTCCTAAGGGTTCTAAGGGGGTTCCTAAAGATTCCATATATGTCATCAAAAGCTAAGAATGTCATCTCTCTTGAAAGGTGTTCCGATCGGGCCTTGGGCCAAATTTGGGTGTCTACAGATGCCCCTCTTTGGTATCCGATCATTAATGATCCAATGTCAAAGAAAAAGAGACATTTGAAGATGCCCAAGGCATTACTGATGAGTCCGTTGTATTCAGAACAAACTTCAAACATCAAACGAGTAGGACGGTGAGAAAACGAAAGCCCTGGATGCCAGGCTAAACATTCGTTTCTCGAGATAATCGGTTCCCAAGCGCTTAGCGACATTACTGGGCATAACTGAGGTGGAATGAGTTGCGAATTCTCTATAGTCGAGAAAGACATTTGCTTCTCGGGATGATTTTGAAGGTATTTAATGTTTAAAATTCATTCTGAATGCAACAGCTTCGTGAGTAAGAGGGGTGATCGACCCACATTCGAAGATAGGCGCGAAGTAAATATACGCAAGGCTCCACAGTTTGCATCCAATCCTACGGGGCATTTGATGGCCCCATCTAACTGTTCGCGGGTGCCCCTGCTGAATGCAGGGTTCGAGGTCTTTTGGGGAACCCATCGACCCCGAAGTTTATTTTGCATGACTATCCAAGCGGAGCGAATAAAAGTCGCAATGCTTTTTGAGAGGATGTACCATTTTCGAAAACATGCCTTAGATTATCATGACCTAGAGCATCCAACTTTGACTACCTTGAACAGATCCAACCAAACATTGGATTGTCTCCCTAAAGGGACATCCAATCCTGGTCTCTACTGACAATGATCATAAATATCAATTAACTATGCATAATCATGCACCCATTAGGGGCAATAAGCAACAACAAAGGCGATGGAAGCCCTGACTCGGACCCGCCCGGGTACAATTTACGAGGATAAACGACCTACGGATACCCAGGCGCATGGCGTACACTTTACAGGGATACCGCTGCCCATACAGGTTTTAAGCCTGCAGAAAATAGTTTGATTGACACAAAAGGAAAATGAACCCTTCTGAATGCATGGTTGCACATAGTTTGATTGACACGTAATCTCGTTCTCAACAGGTTGGTCTCAACCAACGATTGACCTTTCCAATGGGGAATCTGAAGCTTAAGACACTTAAGTTTACATGAATCCAAAACAGAACGCTCGTCGCAAAGATTTAGCAGTGGAATTGACTCGATTGAAACATTGGCTGTTTGACCGGGATTGACACTGTTGCTCCTACCTTAAAGCAGGATCCAAAGATCCGAGGTGAACCTCTGACTAAGGACTTTAATATGGCACAGCTGCATTGTTGATAAAATATTGACATTTTATCGCCTCATGCTTGTGCGTCTCTGTGGGGAATACAAATTTTTTTTTTATTTTTCTATCATTTTGTGTGATTTTTAAAAAATTTCAACTACTATTTTATGGAGTTTTAAAGTTATTATTTTATGTGATTTTTTGGAATTTTGAAGCTATTATTTTATGTGGATTTTTCTTGTGAATACTTCCGACTTCTCTGTGGGGATTTTTTTTTTAGATTTTTCTTTATATTTTCCTGTGTAGGATCGGGGTGCTCATTGATCTCGGTTCACTTTTATTCTAGCACGGCTCTCTTGGCAAGTCGAAGGATTATCGAAATGCTGCCTTGGGGGCGAGTGAATCTGCCGGGGCGACAGAACAAACAAAAAGAGTGGGAGGACCGGTCTTCCCATCTGGCCCGTACCAGGCCCGAGACCCGGCCTAAGTTCCTGGCACACCTATTAGTGGTGCCAGGCCACTAGGGGCCTCAAAATAGCCTGGCGCAACTAATAGTTGCGCCAAGCAAAAGGTGGGCACAATTTTGCCTGGCGCAACTATTAGTTGCGCTAGGCTTGGCTGAGGGGAATTTAAACAGCCCGAGTTCGGGCTGGGGGCTTTATTTCAAATTTTTCTCCCCCTCCTTCCTCTTTGAAACCGAAAACCAACTCCTCCTAGGGTTCCTTTACATTGCCTCTACGCGTGTCTCATTGCTGTCGCTTTGCTTGTGTGAATCGATCGTCGGCACACGTTAGATCAAAGACCCCTTTTCTCTCTAAAGGTAACCTTTAAAACTCATTTTCTTTGATTTTTCTTGCTTTTTCTTGTAGATATGATCATGATCTTATATTCTTTGATAAGTAATGGTTTATTTTTATGGTGTGTATGTTTATTGATGAAGTGTTGATGATTTTTTATGAACAATGCCCTATTTTATTATTTCATGGACTTATTGGTGCCTAATATTATGTGTACATGGAAAGATTTTTTTTTGTTGCTTTTTGTTTGTATTTTTTTTTTTAATTATTTTGCATATAAAGCAATGGATTTTGGGTTATTATTTTTGTGAATATTGATTTAGGGAAAAAGATTTTTTTTTTTTTTTTATTAGAAAAAGAAATGATTTTTGCTTTCTATTTTTTGAAAGTTAAGGAGAATGATGATGATTTTTTTTTGCATATATATTTTTGAAAATCGACTAAGGAAAAGGCTTTTTGTTTTGTTTTTTCTTTGTTCTAAGGACTTGGTTTTATTATTTTTATTTTGAGTTATTTGTATTAAAAAAAGGACCTTGCTTCTTTTTGCACATAAGAGGAAGAGATTGTTGTTGTTTTTTTTGTTTGGGTTTGTTTTTAGGAATAGAAAGAAATATATTTTTTTGTTTCTTCCCCTCTGTTTTTTTTTTTTTTTAAAAAATAAAAAAAAACATAAGAACTTTTTCTCTGTTTTTGTGTTTTATAAAAGAAAGACCTAAAACAAGACTTCTCTCTTTTTTTGTTTTATTTTTATTAAAATAAAGCAAAGGATTTTATTTTTTTATGATGATTTTTTTGTAAGTAAAGTAAAGGATTTTTTTTGTTTTTGTTTTTATTAAAATAAAGCAAGGGATTTTTTTCATGATTTTTTGTAAGTAAAGTAAAGGATGTTTTTGTTTTTATATTTGCAAAGTAAAGTGAAGAGAATTTTTTGTTTTTGGTTTTTACTTTTTATTTTGACAAACAAAGTAAAGGATTAAAAAAAAAAATTGTGAATAAGGTAAAGGAAAAAAATTTTGTTTTCGGTTTTTTTGTTTTTAGGAACACGAAGAAATGGCTGTTTTTTTTTCTTGGGACCTAAGGAGAAGAGAAAGATTTTTTGTTTAGAAGCGTGATGATGATCTCTTTCTCTCCCTTTTTTTGCTTTTGTTTTTCCTAGACATAAAGGGAGGATTTTTTGTTTTTGTAAAAAAGAAGGGTCCTTTTTTATTATTTCTTTAAAAACATAAATGATTTTATTTGATCATAACTTACTTTATTTTTAAATATAGGAAGGGGAAATTATTTTTTTTTGTCATTTTCTGAAGAAAAGATTTTTTTTTTTGTATGTTCAACCTAAAAGGGATCTCTTTTTTTCGTTTAGGCATGTGTATCTCTTATTTATGAAAATATGTGAAAAGAAAGGGGAAGGGTGAGCATACTTACCTCATGTTTGTAGCATAGAATATCATGGCTCTTTATCATTGATCTACTCTGACGTGACTGCTTTTTGTTGCCCCAGAATGTCGGGTGAGGGTGAGCATATTCCCGAGGAGGGCCACGAGGAGGGGCCTGAGATTGTATACGGTTTGCGGGGGGAGCAGTTCATCTGGGTAGATAGGAGAACGAGCCCGTGGCTCGAGATGCAAGGCGAGGCCGCCCAGGTCAACCTCCTTCACCAACAGCATACCCACATTTTCAATTTCGAGGATAGTGGGCAAGGTAAAAGAGAGGACCTTCTAGAAGGGAATATTGGCGAGAAAAACAAGAGAGAAAGCTATATATTAAGAACCCCAATTGGAATTGGGGGGAGGTCAAGATTTGGATCAAATTCTAGAGATCAGAGCTTACAGTGAAATTCCATTTTCCCTCTTTTAGCTCAACTATGGTTGGCTAATTCCCTAGGAGCAGCGAGGAGAGAGGTTAGATCTATAATTGGGTAAGGTTGAGAGTGTTATTGTGGGTTAATTACTGCACAGACTACAGATCTGAGAGCATTTCATTATAGAGCGAGTTTCATTACAATGTAAATGTTATTTTTACTATTTTAATTAGATCTATAGTTCCTTTAGTTTCATTTGGTGCTCGATCGGATTTGTGTAGAGGAGTCTGTTGATCAGCTCACCCACTTAACTGGTAGACCTCTTGGATACCATCTAATCTCCCTAGATCTGATATCTCTGCAATTTTTTGTGTCTGTGACCTGGGAATTACAGCATCTGTAGTGATTTTAATGCTCTGGTTGAAACCTTTGGTTTGGAGGAATTCCCTAGGATGATCTGTGACCATTGAAGTAGACAAATCATAGCCTTAAGAGCAGTCCAATCTCTGGTTTCAACTGGATTCTTCTACCATAAACCTTTGGATCAGATGAAGTCTATAGGATGGTTTGTGACCATTGAAGTGGACAGACCATAGCCTTAAGATCAGTTAAATCCTTTGGTTTAGAGTTCAGCCTTCTACCCTGCAACTGTGCTTGTAGCCAACTAAGAGATTTGTGTGCTTTGAACCCCTGTAACATGACCAGCTCAACCTGATTGCAGTGAAACCAATCTCCAAGTTGCTCTTCTCCATTTTCTATTTTTAAACCCTTCCACTTGCAAGATCTAGATCTCTGGACTCGATCTCAGTTAATTTTCATTTCATGTGTAGTTTAGTTTAAGTGACAACCTTTTTTAACCTCTCCCCTTTCTTTTAGCTGACTTAGCATTAGTTAGGGTGCCAGATCTCTTTCAGATCTGGAGATTTACCATATTTTGAACTCACCTCCCTGTGGACATTCCCTTACTTACCCTTCTTTTAAAACTTGCTACAATAGGCCCTGACTACTTGCAGGTCTTGTGTGTGATCTGCCTTGATTTGAGTGAATTTAAACCCTTTTTGAAGGCGAGGCAGTTTCCCAACAAGTTTTTGGCACCACTGCAAGGTAGGTGTCTTTGAAATTGGTAAATCTAAGTTTGATTTAGTTTAGATCATAGATCTGTGATAGTTTGTTTGATTTTTCACTAACTGTGTTTGTAAGTCTTGTTGTTTTAGTTATGTTTGTATTCCATCATATCTGAAGCTGCTGTGAAAGAGGAGCATTGTGCTGGAGGCTTCTCTTGAGTTTGCATCCCTCTACTCCCCTTTATTTGTCAGATCTATTAATTTTTAGATCCAGTAGTCATTTGTTTTTATTCCTGCTTGTTGTGTTTGAAGATTTGCTCTGCATTAGATCTTGAGTGGTGTAAGTTTGGGAGAACTCTCCAACCTCGGATTGTCCCATTAAATTCAGAGGTTGAAAGGCTTCTCAGATCTAGACAAACTCCACTCACATCTGTTGCAGTTGAATTTCCTGAAATGGGTGAGCAACAACAGCCTAGAACTCTCAAGGAATTTAATGCACCAGGGGTTTACAATTCCCCCTTCTGCATTCAGTTCCCAGCTGCTCAAGGAAATTATGAAATAAAGTCTTCCATAATCCAGATGCTACCCTCATTTCATGGTCTGACTAAAGAGGATCCTTATAAGCACATTGATGAATTCTTAGGACTCTGCACCACTTTCAACATCACAGGTTTGGGGGAGGAGGCAACCAAGATGAGACTCTTTCTTTTTTTATTGAAGGATAGAGCCAGGACCTGGTTGTCAATGCTTCCACCCAACAGTATTCAGTCCTGGAGTGATCTTCAATGTCAGTTTTTGGCTAAATTCTTCTGCATGTCTAAAACAAGCCAGTGGAGGAAGGCCATCATCTCGTTTGCCCAAGATCCAACTGAGGATTTTCACCAAGCTTGGGAGAGATTAAAGGAACTCCTAAAGAAATGCCCCCACCATCAAATCCCTGAATGGCAATTGGTTCAAAGATTTTATCAAGGGATTGATTCGAAAAGTAGAGACATGGTAGATGCTTCTTGTGGTGGCACCTACCTCCATAAAACTGCTGAGGAGGCCTGGGAGTTGTTTGATATCATTAGTGAGAACTCTATGCAGAGGGAGACCTTGTCTAGGGACTTAGATCCTCCTAGATTGGTGAAAGAAAATACCACCAAAGTGAAGATGTTTGAGGTAATTGTGCAAAGTGATTTGGAGAGGAAAGTGGACAGCCTAGCACTGAAATTTGATAAGCTCATGGGAGCAATGCAGTCACCCATGGCTGCTAGGGTGGAGGAGGCATATGCTATATGCCAGTCCACCCCATTGAAGAATGCCCATCAGTTGTCTAGTTTCAAGATTTCGTTATGGAGCATGTGGCTACCACTCAGTCTTATGGGCAACAGCTTGCTGCTGGGTACCAATGGAGGAACCACCCCAACTTGAGGTGGAGACAAGATGCATACCCAAACCAGCAACAGTAGAAATAACAGCCCATGCCCTACAAAAATGCTCAACCCTACCACCAAAGTTATGTTCCAAAGCCTCATGGGCTACCTCAGCAAAGAACTCGCATCCCCTCCAGCTGTGAGATTACCTTCTTTCGAGGAACAAGTTCTGGCCTCATTACAGAATTCAGATCCCTTAACTCAAACTATGCACTCTCACACCCAAAGCATTAAAAAGATAGAAGACCATCTTGGTCAGCTGTCTAATGCTTTGACTAAGAGAGAGGAAAGGAGGCTGCCTAGCCAACCATTGGATAACCCAAGGAGATAGGATGTAGTGGGTGAAGTTTCCTCCACCCATGAGGAAGCTAAATTTGTTACTACATTGAGGAGTGGACGGCTGGTAGATAATCAAGTGGGCTGCTGTTAAGATATTTTAAATGCTTGCTGCTAACTTTATTGAAAACAATGATAAGAATGGGTTAGTGAAAATAAATCAAAGGTGAATTGAAAACTACATAGCAGCAAGTCTAAAAATACACAGACCTGTAAGATACAGGGCCTGTTATAGCAAGTTTTAATAAGTAAGAGTTTGTCCCACAGGGAAAAATGATCTAAAGCTCCAAGGGAGCTATCTTTAGTAGGTCCTCCAGATCTGACTGCAGATCTGGCAATCCTAAATGGAAGGGGGTTTAAGGTCACTATTGTTTAAATCCTATGGTAACCTAATACCTAAACTACAAAAATGGTTGAGAAGAGTAATGGAGTGTGAGAAAATAAATATAAAAGGGTGAGAAGTAAGCTATTAGGTACAGATCTGATGGGTTTTATAACTCAGACTCAGATCTGCTGCTAAAGAAATCCTGTCCAATGGCTACATTATCACCAAAGAGGAGAAAGAATCCAACTCACCCATGTGCCATGATCCAATCCCTTATGGCTATAACCTGTCCACTCAAATGGTCACAGACTATCCAATAGGGGAACCACAGTCCATAGATGAGTCAGAACAAGTTTATCATTGTAGGCACTACTTCTTCCAGGCTACCAACTCAAGAATCCATAGGAACCTCAACCTCTAAAGTTCTGTGTGTGGGGTTAGGCCTACAATGTGCACTAGCCTGGACACACAGGACCAGCAAGAAGTTGAGTACTAGCTTTAGGTCTAGTTGTTCACTGCTTTAGAAAGACAGCAGTGATCCAATCACAAGCCTACAATCTCTACAGCCAGATCAGATCAGCCATCTGATGGTGGGTCTATACAAATACAGGGGAGTCTGTCTCTGCACAATCTCTCACAGGGCTACAAACACAAGTGCAGAGAAGAAGAATCTGTCTTAGATCTGTGGATTGGCCTCACCCTAGGGCTATAACCTATCCACTTAAATGGTCACAGACTATCCACAGAGGCTATCCTCCTCACAGAGGTTTGAGACATAACAAGTAGATTACTGGCACCACCATGTTCACAAGGCTACTAGCTCAGGCTCCCATGGGGATTCATATTTAGTGGATCCTATGGTGGGGCATAGGCCTGCATATGTGCCTAGCCTAGACACACAGGTCACTTGGATCTAAATAAATCCTTAAAAACAATCCTCCATTGCTTACAATACAACTTAGCAATGGAGGATCTCAAGGCAACAGCCTTGCATAGAACAACCCTCAAATACCAAACCCATATAAGTATGGCATCCTATTATAAAATACCATTAAAACTATTCCAATAAACATATAAAGGCATAGACAGCAAGTGCTGGACTATGGAGAGAAGAAAAAGGAAAAAGAAGCTACCTAAACTCTAACCTTAGCCTACTGGAACTATACAGTCGATTCAAGAAGAACAGCCCCCTCAACCTAAACTAGACTTAGGCTTATATAGCAGTCGACTGTGTGGGCATTAGGGTTAGGAAAACCCTAATTTTAATGATGCAAATGTGGCCCATTGGTGTTCCTTGTATGCCTCGGGGCGTGTGCATGGAGATTAGAGCATTGGAGTGCATGCCTTAGTTCTGGAAGTTCCCAGACTGCCCCTGCAGAAGTGGGGGGAAGTTAAGATCCCGAGCCTGGCTAGGTAACAAGGATTTCTAGGTCTTGTCGCATGATAGAGTTGGCGTCGCGGGATTGAATTGACTTGAAGCTCTTGCAGTCGCGGAATAGATAGTTTGGTCATCGCAGGATTGGTCTGATCGTCGCGGGATTGTGCTTTCCATTTGAACGGTGCGGGAATCGCATGCGCAGTACATTCCTTGGTGAATCTCGCGGGGATCCTCACGAAGAAGCAGGATTGTGCGAGCCCTCAAGATCTGCATCCATGCCATCGCGCTCAAGAATTCTGAGTTCTCTCTCTCGAAAGAATCGCGCGAAGATTAAGTGCTCCTCTCTTGAGTTGCGCAAGACTGTATGAGACTGCATGAGAGCTTCCAACTGAGCCTCGCTAGAACTGCGCGAAGTCTGCTTTTTAATCTCTTCTGTCATCAATCTGCGCGAGAACAGCGCGAGCAGTTGGTGTGCTACCTTCAGAATCCTGTGACAACTGCGTGAAGTATTGTTTCTGATTCAATTGAACCCTGCGACATCTGAGCGATGCTCACTTCTTGACTTGTTGCTGCTGCCTGTGTCTATGCTGCAGCCAATTCTCTGTCTGAGTCCAACCTCCTTTCTCCTGAGAAACTTCTGGGGTAAAAGTAATCTTCTTGGCATGGTTAGGGCCTTATCTGTAGCTGCTGCTTATTACCTATAAAATGGGCTTAACACATATTTATTAAATGACTAAGGGTTTAACAAAGATTAAGTTAAGGGGTGAAAAGTGGTACTTTTCAGGTCTTAACAGCTGCGAGCCTGTCAGAGATTTGGAACAAGAAAAAGAAGTGGTTTTCGAAAGGACACAACAAGAGCCACCAATGGTGGACAACCAGGAACAACCCAGTTTGAATAAGAAAGAGAATGAGGATTCTCAAGAAAATAAAAAATTTAAAAAGAAAGATGACCAGTTGGCTAAGGCTGCAAATGAGGGAGTAGTCCCACATTTGCCATTTCCTAAAGTATTGCAAGCACCTTCCCCTTTCGACAAAGGGCAAGGTAAAATAGAGGAAATGATGAAAACTTTTAAGCAAGTGAAGATCAACTTGCCATTACTTGATGCAATCAAGCAAATTCTAGCTTATGCCAAGTTCTTGAAAGACCTGTGCACCCATAAAAGACAGTCTAGGATACATTTATCCAAGAAGGTCTTTTCAGTAGAAAAGGTAAAGCAGATATTGACTATAGCCACCCCAACCAAACTCTAAGACCCTGGAGTCCCCACTATCCCCTGCATCATTGGGGATCATACCATTGAAAAGGCTTTGTTAGATCTGGGAGCTAGTGTGAACTTGCTTCCATATTCAGTATATGAGAAGCTGAGATTAGGAGAGTTGATGCCCACACCTGTGGTCTTACAACTAGCTGATAGATCTGAAAGGAAGGCTGTGGGGATCATTGAGGATGTTTTGGTTGGGGTTGACAAATTCTTTTATCCTGCTGATTTTCTAGTGCTGGACATGGAATCAAGCAAGTGTGTTATTTCCATACCTATAATATTAGGAAGGCCCTTTTTGGCCACAGCTAATGCTTGTATACAATGCAGGTCAGGAGTCATGGAAGTATCCTTTGGTAACATGAAGGTCAAATTGAATGTGTATAACACAGCCAATCAACCCCATCTCGATGAGGACTATTTTTCCATCGATGTGATAGATGAGGTTGTGCAAGAAAATTTGGATATGCTGCAGCATGGTAATGAGTGGTCTAATGTTTTTGATGAAGTATGGAAGGAAATAGAGGAAGAGAAGGCCTCCACCTCTGAGATTGAACATGTGAAAAGTGAATCCTCGAAAGCAGAGCCAGCACAGCATCACCCATGGAGGCCTGCTTTGTTACCTCTTCCACCACCGTCTAAGGCACCCCTATTGCCTTCCCTCATCAGTCCCCCAGATGTGGAGTTAAAACAGCTCCTAAAATATTTGAAATATGCCTTTTTAGGAGACAATAACAAATTGCTAGTGATAATTTCTTCTTCCCTCACCCTTGAGCAGGAAAAAGAACTACTTTGTGTGCTAAAAATGCACAAGAGGGTAATAGGATGGGCCATTGCAGACTTAGGGGGGATCAATCCTGCTGTGTGCATGCATAAAATCCATCTTGAGGAAGGCTCTAAACCTTCTAGAGAGATGTAAAGGAAACTCAATCCACACATGCAGGAAGTGGTGATGAAGGAGCTAGTCAAACTCCTCGATGTTGGGATAATCTATCCTATCACGGATTCTCAATGGGTGGCACCTACCTAGGTAGTACCTAAGAAATCCGGGATCACAGTAATGAAAGCAGACTCAGGTGAGCTGATTCCAACCAGACAAACCACTGGTTGGAGGGTATGCATAGATTATGGAAAGCTCAATGACAAAACCAGCATCCATTGCCCTTCATAGATCAGATCTTGGACAAGTTGGCAGGCAAAGCCTATTACTATTTTCTTGATGGATATTCAGGGTACAATCAGATCCCTGTCTACCCCCAAGACCAAGAAAAAACTACATTCACTTGCCCATTTGGAACCTTTGCATACAGAAAGATGCCATTTGAGTTGTGTAATGCACCTGCCACCTTCCAAAGATGTATGTATGCCATCTTCTCTGACATGATTGATAAGTTTTTGGAGATCTTCATGGATGATTTCTCCATTTATGGAGATGATTTTAGCCAATGCCTACACCATCTCAGCTTTGTGCTACAAAGGTGTGAGGAGACCAACCTAGTTCTAAGTTGGGAAAAGAGTCACTTCATGGTGACTCAAGGCACTGTCCGAGGACATGTTGTCTCCCATAGAGGAATAGAGGTTGATCAGGCTAAGATTGACTTAATTGCACATTTGTCCCCTGCCAAAACTGTCAAACAAGTCAGGTCATTCTTGGGCCATGCTGGGTTCTATAGGAGGTTCATCAAGGACTTCAACAAAATTTCCAAGCCTCTTTGCCACCTGTTGTGCCAAGAGGTTCCCTTTGAGTTAAATGATGAATGCCTTGCTGCTTTTGAACTGCTAAAGACTTGTTTGACTATAGCTCCTATCTTACAAGCCCCTGATTTTTCTCTGTGATTTGAGCTGATGTGTGACGCATCAGACTTCACCATTGGTGCAGTTTTGGGCCAAAGAAGAGACAAGGCACCATGTGTGGTAGCGTATGCTAGTAAATGTTGATGCTCAATTGAATTACACCACGGCTGAGAAAGAGCTGTTAGCCATTGTATTTACTTTGGAAAATTTCAAGTCTTATGTGCTAGGATCAAAAATCACTGTGTTTACTGACCACTCAGCCTTGAAATACCTCTTGTGCAAGAAGGAAGTAAAAGCAAGACTAATCAGATGGATTCTTCTTTTGCAGGAATTCAACTTGGAGATTAAAGACAAGAAGGGAGTTGAGAATGTAGTTGCTAACCATCTGTCAAGGATCCCAGAGGCTGGAACAGAGAGCTTGCCCATCAATGACTCTTTCCCAGATGAGCAAACTTTTTACTATACAGATAAGTATGCCATTGTTTGCCAATATAGTAAACTACCTTGTTGTAGGAAGGATCCCTCCACATTGGAATAAGGATGATAGAAGTCTGTTCTTCTCACAGATTTGATATTACATGTGGGAGGATCCTTACCTCTTTAAGCATTGCGCAGATCAGGAGATAAGACGTTGTGTACCTGAGACAGAGTTTAAAAACATTCTAACCATGTGCCATGAACAGGCCTGTGGGGGCCACTTCAATGGTAACAAGACTGTGGTAAAGGTGCTTCAAAGTGGTTTCTATTGGCCTACGCTATTCAAAGATGCCCAGCAGCATTATAAAGCATGTCCTCGATGTCAGTAAATGGGAAGTATTACAAAGAGAAACTCCATGCCTTTGTAACCTATACTTGTTGTCGAATTGTTTGACATTTGGGGAATCGATTTTATGGGACCTTTCCCACCCTCCTATGGATATAATTTCATCCTTGTAGCTGTGGACTACGTGTCCAAATAGGTAGAGGCCATAGCTACAAGAATAAATGACCACAAGGTTGTCATTAAATTTTTAAAAGACAACATCTTCTCGAGGTTTGGCATCCCCAAAGCTATTATTAGTGATGGGGGAAGCCACTTCTGTAATAAACCTATTGATAAGCTGATGGAAAAATGCTCTGTGACCCACAGGGTAGCCACTCCCTACCACCCACAAACCAGTGGGCAAGTAGAGATTTCCAACAAAGAAATCAAACACATTCTAGAGAAGACAGTGAGAACTGACAGGAGGGACTGGTCCATAAAATTGACAGATGCTTTATGGGCTTATAGGACTGCTTATGTCCCCATTCAGGCTAGTTTATGGCAAGGCATGTCACTTGCCTGTTGAGTTGGAACCCAAAGCATACTGGGCTATTAGAGCAATAAATTCTGACTTAAACTCTACTAGTATACACAGGAAACTTCAGTTATCTGAGTTGGATGAGTTACGATTAGAAGCATATGCAAATGCCCGAATTTACAAGGAGAAGACCAAAGCCTTCCATGACAGACACTTGCTACGGAAAGAATTCAAGACAAATGATAAGGTATGGATGTTCAACTCTAGATTGAAATTCTTTCTAGGAAAGTTGCAGTCCAGATGGGATGGGCCTTTCACAATTATACATGTTTCTCCATCTGGGGCTGTAAAAATCATGGACCCTAGAGATGGTAGGACGATGAAAGTCAATGGTCAAAGGCTAAAAATTTGTGTTGAAAACATTTTTGAGCCTAAGGAGACCATTGATCTTCAGGGCCCTCCAGTTTAATACCTGATTTCATTATGTATTATATGTATCATATTTCTTTTTGTCTTGATAGTTTGTTCATGTACAATAAAATTGTCATGTTAAAGGTAGGTTGTCATCTTGATAGTGCTTGCAGTTCAGGGATCATGGGAGTATGTTTATAAGGTCAATGAATCAAATGATAGCATAGCAGTAGGAGTTTGCTGGGTGCTGAGACTGAGCACTGCACGAAAATGCAAAGTTATTGGGCTTTTGGGACCTTTCGATAGGTTACTTGCACCTTTCGTGAGGTCAGGCGATGATTTCGATAGGTTATTTGAGGTTTTCGATAGGCACTGATACTGGTCGATAGATAAAATCAACTCTTCGATAGGATCAAGAGGGACAGAAAGAAGGTTTCGATAGGTTCTGGATACCTATCTGGAACCTATCGAAATGATGGATCACCCACCATATACCTATCGAAAGGATGATTACACCTATCGGAATCCCATCGAATCATTCCATTTGAAAGCTTTATTCGCTATGATTTCGACAGGATGCCTTGACCTATGGGAATCACTCATCTCATCCTATCAAAATCATTTTTCATTCTCTGTAACCTTTCGTTAGGACAGTCTCTTCCATTCAACACCTACTGAAAACCCTAGCTCCCTCTTCCTCATTTTCCCTTCTGACTATCAGAGCACGTATTCATCCTTATCCACAAATCGGTGCCTCAGCATTCATTGCGCATACTTTCTTGACTTAACTACCACTCTTAAAAATAGCCCATCATGCAGTCCGCGCTCTATTTCCCACACAGCAACCACCACTCCATTTATTCCCACTTTTATTTTCAGCCTAGAAGAATATAAAAATTTATTGTACCGATTCATATTCCAACGCCCATGCACCTTATATATCAGCCTCGTCCATCCCTTCCACATCCATTTCCCCTTGACCTGTGCAACCCTTCCATCCCACACTCATGGCCGACGACAAACCTTAAGACTTGTCGATCAAGTTCTACCCAGTCTAGCCACCACCGGTCGAGCCTGATCCTCTCCAATTTCTCTGGGATGAATACGAAGAGGTGCAAAGAATCCTGCCCAAGGAGGAAAGGAAAAAAGAACAAGAGAAAGAAGAAGAAGCATAAGACTGAGCCCCCACCCTCTTCACCCCCCCTCCACCACCTACTCAGCTCCCATCTCATTGATCTTCCCAGTCCCCCCCCCTGGCTTGCAGTTCCTCTTCCACCATAAGCAGGGTGAGGATATTCCTGTGCCAGGGGGACGACGAATTTTGAGTGATAATGAATTTTGTTATTCTGTCGAAATTATTCTCAGTTTGGTAGTGTACCATTTTCATGAAATGTCTTTTGATGTCATCTGTGCTTCTATGCTTTCAATTTATGTTTCTCTTTTATTTCTAATATTATGTCCTACCTGTTCCCTTACTACCATTCTCCCAATAGTGAGGACACTGTTTAGTTTAGGTTTGGGGGTATGGCAGGTATGACAATGAAATGAGTTAATGATAGTGCAGCCAGGCTAAAAAGGAGTGTTTGGAATTAGAGTAAATTCTCACTTGATTTTTTTTGGAAAAGAGGAAATTAAAAAACTATTTGAAACTGAAATAAGCTGTAATCTAACAGGCTTCATGAAGCAAATGTCAAACAATTTTCGAAAAAAAATTTGATGTGTAGTAAACCTGAAATGAGAGAAGATTGTGAAGATACACCCCAGAAAATTTGATGGAAGGCCATATCCAGTGAGATTTGGACCTGAGAATTTATCTTTGAAGAGTGTCTTGGCGAATTCTTCTGCTCTAAAGACTGATTGGACTCAATTCTGCTCACTAGAAGTCAGGCAAATCCAAGTTGAAATAGCTTGACAGCATTCATGACATGGAGGACATGAAGTAAGGCCATCCCTTGGACAGTTTGAGCTTAAAGAGCCTACCCTTTTGAACTTCCTTTGATACACCCACTTTGAGCCTTAAAAGTCCCAGTTTTCTTTGATAAAAAATCAGAAAATTTGAACTCAAAACCTCAGTGACCTGATAGAGCCCGACCCTCACTCTGAGAATTCAGAAGGTAAAGGTGAAGAAATGGAAGAAGGTAGAGCTGGTGTGATTTTTGGTTCAGAAAGAGGGAAACTCATTTGGTGGTGTTGTGACATTCTAGCCCATAAAAAAAAAGGGAGAAAAATAGAAAAGAAAAAAAAAAGTATACAAAAGAACAAAAAAAAAATAGAGCAAAAGGATGAGAAAGAGAAGTCACTTCATTTGAAAATCTACAAGAAGATAAGAAGCTGATGAAGCTGATCACTTCAAGTTTGAAAATTCCAAAAAGAAAGTGAAGAGGTGCTTAAATGAAGAAGGTTGAGTTGCAGATCACCTCCTTACCTTTACTGACTTCTGAAATTTGAATCCCTTTTACCCTTTTCATTCTTTTACAAACCTCATCCCTAAGCCACATCACAACCCAATAAAAAGACCTTACTGATCTGAAATGGATTGAGCTGTCATGTGGAGATAAGGATCTGCTTAATCTATGGTGTAAAGAGTTAGAAAATTTTAGGAATTAGAGAAATATCTATGCTCATGCTTGCAGTCCTATTTCAGGGCTATAACTGCTCTTGAGCTGTGTGAAATTCTACACCCTTCATTTTTTTTTATGAGTGAACAGCCCTGGTGAGACTTGGGTCTGAAATCCAATTTGATAGGGGTAGTATCAAAATAGAATTCACAAGTGAAAGGTGAGCCATGCATTAATTTTTAGGAGAAATGCCATGACATGAGTTGAGTGATGGTGAAGGATTACAGCAGACTTTCAAGTTTTGAACTGATGCTTTTTCTATTGAAATTCCTCTAATGAATTGAATGGACATGGTGTGAATTTATTTTATTTACTTAAACTCTATTTTAGTAGGATGCACTACTATTAACTAACTTTATTGGAGAAGTTTGTGGGTACCTTCACTGAAAACCCTCAGGAGACTTCACTCCTCCACTAGGGATCACCTAGGGGTTTAAAAGGCTTGATGCATATGCTAAATATATCCGTGATCCCTATGAAAGTGGCATTTTTAATTTTCTTTGTTTCTCCATTGCTCAGGGACTAGCAAAGCTTAGGTTTGGGGGTGTGTTAAATAGTGAAAAATGCCAGTTTTTACCCCTTAACCTGACCTTTGATGGACCTGTGAGCACACTAATAAACACCTGTTGAGTCTATTTCGTAGATAGTAATAAAAGACAGGAATAGTGCAGAAAACTACTCAAAAATGTTGAACAAAGAAGTCCATCTCTCAGGACTATGCAGACCCAGCAATGACACACAAGAGGGCTGCACACCATTAGGCCCTTGGGGCGCATGGCAATAGCAGGGCAAGGAGAAGAAAGTGAAAATAGGCTAGAAACATCCTATCGAGAGGTTATCTGAAGACTTCGATAGGAGCTGAGAGTAAAAAAATGGAGGAGTTCGTGCAGTTGGAAAGGTTTCGATAGGATCTGAGGGCAGAGAAAGGATGGATTCGTGTGGATTGAGGAGTTTGATAGGATCCAAGAACCTATCAAGCAGCTAAAAGAAAGGAAGAAACCACCCTATCAAAAGCATGCCTGAGGTGTAAGGGGAGCCTATAGAATGGTTTCCTGAACCTATTGAGATGGAGACGCTGAAACAGAACCTACCGAAGGGTTCTTAAGTCTTTCGATAAGAGTGAGAGCAATCCTATCAGAATGATGGCATCCAGAGCTGAACCTATTGAAATGGTCCTCCAACCTATCGAAAAACTTCCTCAACCTATCAAAATTGTGTGAAGAACTTCTCAGAAAATAGGTTGTTCACACGCTGCTACTTGGTGACCTGCGGCATGCAAATCGAGACACATTGGTGACCGACACGACGATCCAAAAGATGCCCTAGGAAACTCTAACCAACCCACGTGCTCTGACAGAACTCTAACAAACTCTGAGGACCTTTTAGAAGGAAATATTGGCAGGAAAAACAAGAGAGAAAGCTATATATTGAGATCCCTAATTGCAATTGGGGAGATCAAGATTTGGATCAAATTCTAGAGATCAGAGCTTGCAATGAAATTCCATTTTTCCTCTTTTAGCTCAACTATGGTTGGCTAATTTCCTAGGAGCAGCGAGGAGAGAGGTTAGATCTATAATTGGATAAGGTTGAGAGTGTTATTGTGGGTTAATTGCTGCACAGACTACAGATCTGAGAGCATTTCATTATAGAGCGAGTTTCATTGTAATGTAAATATTGTTTTTACTGTTTTAATTAGATCTATAGTTCCTTTGGTTTCATTTGGTGCTTGATCGGATTTGTGTAGAGGAGTCTGTTCATCAGCTCACCCACTTAACTGGTAGACCTCTTGGATACCATCTGATCTCCCTAGATCTGATATCCCTACAATTTCTTGTATCTGTGACCTGGGAATTACAGCATCTGTAGTGGTTTTAATACTCTGGTTGAAACCTTTGGTTTGGAGGAATTCCCTAGGATGATCTGTGACGATTGAAGTGGACAGATCATAGCCTTAATAGCAGTCCAATCTCTAGTTTCAATTGGATTCTTCTACCATAAACCTTTGGATCAGATGAAGTCTATAGGATGGTTTGTGACCATTGAAGTAGACAGACCATAGCCTTAAGATTAGTTAAATCCTTTGGTTTAGAGTGGAGCCTTCTACCCTGCAGCTGTGCTTGTAGCCAACTGAGGGATTTGTGCGCTTTGAACCCCTGTAACATGACCAGCACAACCTGATTGCAGTGAAACCAATCTCCAAGCTACTCTTCTCCACTTTCTGTTTTTAAACCCTTCCACTTGCAAGATCTAGATCTCTGGACTCGATCTCAGTTAATTTGCATTTCTTGTGTAGTTTAGTTTAAGTGACAATCCTTTTTAACCTCTCCCCTGTCTTTTAGCTGACTTAGCATTAGTTAGGGTGCCAAACCTCTTACAGATTTGGAGATTTACCATATTTTGAACTCACCTCCCTGTGGACATTCCCTTATTTACCCTTCTTTTAAAACTTGCTACAACAGACCCTGACTACTTGCAGGTCTTGTGTGTGATCTACCTTAATTTGAGTGAATTTAAACCCTTTTTGAAGGCGAGGCAGACATCCCAACACCTACCGTACCTATTTATCTTGCCGCACTTTGTACCTAGCACCAATTTTCTTGTGTTCGGCGGCCCTCTCGGCCAGGTAATTCTTCTTAGCTTTGATTAGTTCCCTTTATGCTTTAGTTCGGTCCTTCATTCCTTCTAAGCAGATCTTTATTTTTTTCACAATTTGCTCTAAGGGATGATTCGGATGGTGAAGGCGGGATGGGTGCAGCTGATATGTCAGGGGAAGATCCCTCCGGTGTTAGCCCTTCTGGTGCGGGTCCCTCGGGCGAGGGCTCTTCGAGTGTTGGTCCGTCGGGTACCTCTCAAGTCGGTATCCCTGGTGGTGATCCGCCCGTGGTCTATGAGACCTTTCGGCGCCTGGGTGATAGCTTCCTTTCAAGCCTCTGCACTGATGTAGATCGACAGGCACGACTTTCTACTAAGGCAGCCCGTGTTCCTCCACCTGAGGTGGTTCCAGGGGTAAGTCTTCTGATGGCCTAATCTCTCTCCATGTCGGTTTCTTTCTGCATATGCTTTTCAGATTGCCCTGACAATTGATGTTATATTGTTCTGAATGTAGGATTTCAACTCAGCCATGGAATATGCAGAGTACCATCGTCATCTTGCAGAGCTTAGGGAGGTGGAGACAGTGAGTACCTTGCTGCTCTACTCCTCTCATTCTTTTCATTATCATTTGTCCCTTAACTGGTCCTGACTCATGACTTTGATTGTGCCTTGCAACGTGCCTGTGCTAAGGAATCACATTCTTTGCTGAGTAGGATCTCGCAGGCATGGTCCAGGGTGGGGGACATTCGGACCTTCCAGAGCTCCTCTCGTCATCGCAAGAAATCAAAGGGTGCAAGTAAGGACTAGGCTTTTAGTTTTTACTTTGAAAACTCAGTACTCTTGGGAATTTGATTTGGATTTGTTTAAACATTTTGGGGATGGTTGATGTGATACTTTAGATCATTATTTTTGGAAAATATTTTTAGTATTTCTGCTTTGATTTTATGCCATGATCTCCTTGCATCGGACATGTTTCTCTGTAGGATGTGTTTGCCCAAAAATGTTCTCAGAAAGTGACTCCTTGGGCGCATGCTTTGATGTAGGATCAGTCCTGCATATGAATGAACAAAATAATTGCCAAACTATTAGTGAAAGGAAGTGTGTGAAAAGACAAAAGGGGTGTAAGTCCCCACAGCTGGGTCCCAAGATGGCTGAAGAGGGGGGACTGTAGTGTGGCGCAACTATTAGTTGCGCCAGGTTTAAATCCCAGAAGATATATACTGGCACAACTATTAGTTGCGCTAGGCATAAATGGAGACCAAAATGTGTTGGCGCAACTAAAAGTTGTGCCGGCTCAACCTGGGGGAGAAAAACACTGGCGCAACTAATAGTTGCGCCCTGTTTAACTCGAGGAGTAGTGGGTCCTTATATACCCGAGTTAATCCAAAAATTACTTCTTTTTTGTTTGACTTTTCCCTTTTGACCAGTTCTTTTTGCTCTTGCTTTTCCAAGGAGGGTCCATCACCATACATCGATTTTTATCTTCTCAGAAGATCTTTGTACATTCATGGACCCACTTTCTAACCCTCCCTTACGTGGAGGGCCTGGAGCATATTTACCCCCTTCCTTAGGCTTGGGACCCAACTTTCTAACAGCCTGGTTTGGGAGCTTGAATGAGAGTGAGCTCGCCGACTTGGAGCTCCTTGGGCTATCTCGCCTTCCTTCCTTTCTAGAGGTTCCTTCGTGGTGGGAACTCCTTTTTACTGCTGATTTATTTTGGGATGTGAATTCCCATGTATTCCATTTTGGGAAGTAGGAGCTAACCCCAACCCTTGAGGAGTTGTCCAATCTGTCTGGCCTGAAGCTTCATAGGGGCCTTACAAGAGTTACGCCTTAGTCGGGCTACTCCAAATCCATCCACCCTACTTTCAGTTTGAAGAAACTTGAGTATGAGAAAAGTCTCATCGAGGGGCCCACAAGGTGTTCGCTAAAATTCCTCAAAGAATTTTTGGTGATGAAAGTCTCCAAAAATTGTTGGTTAGGAATATTTTCAACGTAAAAGCTCTAGCACTCGGTCTCATTTCTGAAATCCTCTTCTTTACTGAGGGGGAGAGCTTCTCATTGGCAATTTTCCATGTTTTGACGGAGCTGGAGGCGGGCCGATCCATGATGCATTTGGTGCTCACCGAGCTGTATCGAGGCCTTGATTCATTTGCTTTGGGCAAGGTGGAGGGCCTTCAGGAGTGCCCCTTGTTGCTTCAGGTCTGGTTGGGTGAGCACCTTGCTGTCTTGGGGCCTATGCCTCGCTTTTATATTGCTCAAGGTGAGGCAGCGCAGTGCTTTCTGGGTAGGTGCCATTTGCTTCCACAGGGCGATGTGTCAGATCTGAAACTTTGGTTGACCAATGTTGAGCTCACATGGAGGCTTCCTTGGTTAGACCTGACCTTCCCAGTAGTTCGCTCTAGAGACCATGAGGGCATCACCCTCCTTGGATTGACTGGCAGCACCTTTTACTTCCCATTCCAAATGTTACGTCAGTTCGGTTGCCCTCAGTAGGTTCCTTGTGAGGCCAGACCCCCCTTTATGTGATTTGATCTTTTCTAGGGGGTCCTCTGGAGACATAGATCAGATTGCTGCTCTTTGGGAGACGCACAATGACACGATGTGTGATATCGAGTGAGATTCAATTCGTTTCTCCAGTATGAGGCTGGGTCGTTGATCGAGCCACTGCCATCGATGGTCCAAATTCATCAGAGATCATTGACACTGGAGGCCCCTGGCCAAAGAAAGAGACGGCACTCCGAGCCCGCATCGAGCTACTAGTGGATGAGAAGAGGATCCTGCAAGAACTTTTAGCACATGAAAAGGTTAGAGCAGCAATAGCAGAGAGCATGGTCCTCCGTTTGAAGGGATCATTGAGTGTTGCTTTTGGAGCCGCCGACTCTTCTCGGAAGAGGTATAAGAGCCTGCATCGTCGCTGACTGACTAAGCGAAATGTCTGGGAAGATGACCTTCATGCTAAGATTAGCGCATTGAAGCGCGAGCTGGGCCACTAACTCCTTCCTACACAGAACTTTTTGCATAGATCAAATGCACAGAAAAGGGGCATAAAAAACCCCTTGACAGATACACACATTTTTGGTATACATATTCTCTTTATGTTTTTATTTGTAAAGAAGGAAAACACGCTAGTCATTACACCGACTATTTTTTGGGATGTGGTGTAAGTGGTGCATTTTGTAAATGAAAGGTAGTTTATTATATACATCTACATAGACTTTTCAGTCTTTTTGTTTTATGCATATATATATATATATATATATTTTTTTTTTTTTTTTTTTTTTTTTGTGCGGTGCCTTAATCACCTTGTGAAACCTTGGGTCTTCTTTTGAGCATGGTCGAACCCCTCTTAAGTAGTCGGATCTTGGGTGGGTTTTAACAGCTTTACCAAGATTGGAATGTCAATCCCTTCGGATTGAGTCAAACCTTTCTCCTTACCCTAGGTCATACAATTGATAAAGCAGTTTCACAAAGACAATTCTGGTCGAGACCCGATTCAAACTAGCATGAGCGGCCCGATCGAAACAGGGGTATCAAAGAGAGCAACCAAGAGGGCTGCTCAAGCATCAATCCTCTCAATTAGTCCAAACCTGTCTTCTTTCTAATTTTTTTTTCTTTTTCTTTTATTTATCTCCTTTTTTTAGCCGTGGCACCCTTTCGGGTTCTCATCACGTCCATGGGCTTAGATCTCTAACCCCAAGCGCCCTTTCAGGTTTTCACCTGGTCCGCACAAGCTCGTTGTTTTTACTCGTAATGCCCTTTTGGGTTTTCACCACGTCCATCTTGCTTTGAGCTTGTATTTTTATTTTTCTTTTTTTTTCTTTCATTTCTTCCTTTCCTTTTTTTAAAATTTTTTTATTTTTTTAAAAGCCACGACATAGACGTCGATTCCGTCATAGCCGGCCAGATGGGGTTCTGGTGTCGTCCACAACTTGGCTTGTGTTGACTTAACAGATATTATGACTGCTTGTAAACCTAAAAGAGGGCTTTCTTTAGGATGTAGCTTGGCCATGGGTTAGGTTAGGATTTGAAGGTATGCTAGGCAAAAAGGGTTTCCTTGATGTGGCTTCAATTTTCTCAACTTCCTTCCTTGGGGGTTTTCACTGTACATGCCCCGTGATTTTTCTATATTTTTTTATTCTTTTTGCTCCATTTCAGGCAATCTTTTTTTGAGGTTTTGCTTTTCTGATTTTTTTTTAGATTTTGACGGTAACTTTACTTCCTCTTTTTTGTATATGTACACACACATTTTTTGGGGGAAGGGGGTTATTGAAAGAAAGGCCTAGGCTCAAATGGGGTAGCAAGGGATATCCTCATTTTTAGGGATGATTTTTGGCTACTGTGTTTAGAATGATGGCCTCTTTTGGGTGGTTCTTAAGCAGTCACGCATCTATTTCACCAATACTTACCTTATCGCAGTAGACTAAGAGTAGAACCATCGGATGTATCCAGCATTGATGGGATCAGGAAGATGATCTTCGTCCATGGTGGCGAGGCGAGTGGTGTATCCCGGCAGCACTTCCTGAATGACGTAAGGTCCTTCCCAGTTTGGCTTGAACTTTCCTCTCGGATCGGCATGGAGGGATGGGAAGATTTTCTTCAACACAGATTCTCCTACCTTCAGATCTCGACCGTGGACACATTTATTGTAAGCGGGTGCGATTCGCTCCTGGTAAACTTGAGTGTGACACAAGGCTAGGACTCTCTTCTCATCCAATAAGTTTAACTGTTCAAAGCGTGATCTCTCTCTCTGCTTCGAGTAAGCCTGATTCCATGAGGATTCAAAGCGAGGGTACTTCAACCTCAACTAGTAGAACGACCTTGCTTCTATATACAAGGGAGAATGGTGTTGCCCCTGTAGCGGAACGGATTGAAGTTCTATAGGTCCATAAGGAAAATGGTAGCATTTCGCTCCAATCTCGATAGGTGACGACCATTTTCTCTAGGATGCGGATGATCATCTTGCTCGCAACTTCCACGGCTCCATTAGTTTGAGGCCGATAAGGTGACGAACGATGGTGCATAATTTTGTATTGCTCACAGAATGCTCGGAAGCGCTTATGCACAAAATTGGTGCCATTATCCGTGATGATATCTTTGGGTACTCCATATAGGCACACAATATTGTTTTTGAGAAACTTCTCGACGTAACTGGCCTTGATGTTGGCACATGATGCTGCTTCTACCCACTTGGTAAAGTATTCAATGGCGACGAGGATGAATCAATGCCTGTTTGATGCTTTTGGATTAATCATTTCGACGACGTCAAGTCCCCAAGTAGCAAATGGCTAAGGAGTGGTCATGCAGTGTAGATTGATGGTAGGAGTGTATATCAGACTGGAGTGTTCCTGACACATGTAGCATTTCTGAACATGTTGGCAGCAATCTGATTCCATAGTGGTCCAAAAGTATCCCTGCCGCAAAATTTTCTTAGCAAGCATGTGATCGATGACATGGGCTCCGCATACCCCCTCATGGATCTCCTTCATAATATTGATTGCTTCACTTTCAGTAAGGCACCTGAGTAAGATGTTATTGTACGACTGCATGTACAGGCAATCTCCACAAATTGCGTAGCCTGCTGCTAGACGTTGAATGGTTCATCGATCTGTCTTGGATGTACCCTCAGGGAAAGTTAAGGTCTCGAGGAAATTCTTGATATCTGAGAACCAAGGCGGCTCATAATCAGGCTTTCCTCAATCTGGAGGCAGAAGGTCGGCTCATTCCTCTGCTCGATCATGATCGGCTTCATCTCAGCACCATATGGGATTTCTATCATCGATGCCAACGTCGCTAGTGCATCAGCGAAGTGATTCCTTATCTGGGGGACATATGAGAATGTCACATCTTGGAAGCAAGCTATCAGGTCCTCTAGGTGCTCATGATAAGGGATCAGTTTCTCATCTTTCATCTTCCAGTCACCATTCATCTGGCATATGATTAACTGCGAATCGCCAAACACTCGAAGGTGAGTTATATTGAGATCGAGAGCCGCCTGTAGGCCAGCGGCACAAGCCTCGTATTCAGCCATGTTGTTAGTACAAGGGAAGTTGAGCTTGATAGAGACGAGTACGTGGGATCCCTTTGGCAAAATCAGAATGGCGCCAACTCCTTGGCCTTCGGCATTTACTGCCCCATCGAAGTGCATTACCCATGATTCTTCTGCTTCCTCAGTATCGTCTTCCATCATGAACAGGATGTCCTCATCAGGGAATTCAATTCTCAAAGGCTCATAGTCCGGCAAAGGATTGTCGGTGAGATAATCGGCTAGTGCTTGCCCTTTAATCGATTTCTGAGTGATGTATGTGATGTCGAACTCAGATAATAAGAGCTGCCAGCGTGCAGTCCGCCCAGTGAGAGCAGATTTCTCAAACCGGTATTTCAATGGGTCCATTCGGGCCAACAATAGAATGGCTTGGGATAATAAGTAATGGTGAAACCTCTTAGTAGCCCATAAAGAGCCATACATGCTTTCTCTAGATGAGAATAGTGTGTCTCATAATCAGTGAATTTCTTGCTCAGATAGTAGATGGCCTGCTCTCTTCTTTCGGTTTCATCATGCTACCCCAAAATGCATCCCATCGAGACTTCCGTTGCGGAGAGGTACATTAAGAGTGATCTCCTCAGCTCGAGTGGTACTAAAATAGGTGGGTTGAGGAGGTAGCTTTTGATTTTATCAAATGCTGCCTGACAGTCGTCGTTCCATTCAACAAGCGAGTTCTTCCTTAGTAGCTTAAAGAACGGCGTGCAGATTAGAGTTAGTTGTGCAATGAACTGACTAATATATTGTATTCTGCCTAAGAACCCTCTAACTTCCTTCTCAGTAGACGGTGGCGGCATTTTCATGATGGCTTTAACTTTGACTGGGTCGACCTCGATCCCTCTCTGGCTGATGATGAATCCTAGCAATTTTCTAGACATAGCGCCAAAAGCGCACTTCTGTGGATTTAGACGTAGCCGATACTTTCTCAACCTCTCAAACAGCTTCTGAAGGTTTACCAAGTGATCGCCTCGCTCTGGTGACTTGGCTATCATGTCGTCGACATTCACTTCATCCTCCCAGTGCATCATATTGTGAAATAATGCAATCATGGCTCTCTGGTATGTTGCACCGACATTCTTTAGGCCAAACGGCATGACTCGATAGCAAAAGGTTCCCCAGGGGGTAATGAATGTTGTCTTCTCGCAATCAACCTCGGCCATCTTCATTTGATTATATCCTGAAAATCCATCCATGAAAGAAAGTATCCCGTGCTTAGCAGCGACCAAGATGTCGATGTGTGACAATGGGAAATCGTCCTTTAGGCTCGCTCTATTCAAATTGCAGAAATCGATGCACATGCGGACCTTTCCATCTTTCTTTGGTACGGGCACAATATTGGCCAACCACTCAGGTCAGAGGCGTCTCAGAATCTATTTAACCGGCATCACATCGGGGTAGAGAGGCAACTCATTCCCAACTAAATCAGTGTCCAGACCAAGCATGTCCTCGTACGACTAGACAAAAATGTCTTGGTATGACCGAAGGAAGTCAATCATGCTTTTCCTTTCTTCAAGGGACAGCAACGTTTCGATTTTGGTTATTCTGGGAATCTCCTCATTCCCTAAATTGACGTCTTTTGTCTCTTCGACAATGGGGTAGGGCCATGCTCAAAGTCGACGAACCGGACAAGGAGCTCATTGGGGAGCTCCTCCAAAGGACTATCCTCGTCCAGACTTGTAACACCTACCTCTTCCTGTATTTCTACAAGGAAGGGGTCGATTTTACGTGGGACGGGTATTTCGATTAAGGCATCTTTTTGTGTGATTTTATCCGAAATCTTAAAAGACAATATTTTTGGGTTTTGTATTTTTTCTATATTTTGGGATTTTGTATTTTTTTAATGTTTTTGAGGTTTTGTATTTCTTCGTAGACGGACCCTTGGCAGCACGAGTCTATGTATTTACAAGGTATTGCCTGCCAAGGATTTATCTTGCTTTTTATAGGTTGTTTTTTTTTCAAAAAATAGGTGCCAAACTTTAGGCCACTCCCTGCTTCCAGAGTTTGGGGCAAAGATGCCCAGTTGGGTACCTGAGGGGCCGCTCCTTTACCTGTTGGGATGGAGGGTGTTGACTGATATGGCTCATTGGAGTCAGCTTTCATCATGTTGATCCCCATTTCGTCTAAGATGATGTCCTCAAACAATAACTCAATTTTGTGGTGATTTACCACAGGGGGAGTTTGTTCGAGTACTGGCCATTGTTCCTCAAAGAGGGATAACGCGGCCAAGTCTATCTCCAGGTTAGGAAGGGAGATGTTGGGATTGGTGGGATGGGCGGGGGCTATGGGTTTGTGTGGGGTCAAACGGGTTACCCCATTTTGATCAATCTTTATGACCCCTGTGCTCACAAAGGAATCTCTAATGTGCGACGACCTAGGGCGAGGTTTTTCTTCTATGTTGATTCCTCGAGCTCTTACAGCTACGGCAACCCTAGCTTTCTCTTTGGCCTTTCGACCCTCTTTCTCCGTGGGCTTGTATCCTAGCCAAAATCGTACTTTTTGTCCTTTGGCCACAACTAGCTCTCTTCTGCCATGCAGTCTAGGCCCGAGCCCTCGACCTTTCTGATAGCCCCACTTTTGGAGCATAGCCAACGCCGCTATCATATCGCCTCCTATTTTAGGCATGATGCCCTCAATGGACTCCAGGAGTATCGCTGACACCTCATATTCAAAACTGTGGAGGTTGACATCCTCAGCGGTGTGCGGTATATCTAACACATTGGGTTTTTTGACACTATTGGCGGCTTTTTCTTTCTCGTTGTGCCCCTCACCAATGATTGTAATAATTTTGTACCCAGACGCAAACTTGAGTTTCTGGTGCAAAGTGAAAGGTATGGCTCCGACCTCGTGCAGCCACGGGCGCCCCAACAATAAATTAAATGAAGATTTGATATCCATGACTTGAAACAAGATGGAAGAGGTCATTGGCCCTATCAACAGCTCAAGATCAACTTCTCCCATTATTTCTCTCCTAGTATTGTCAAACCCTCTTGCACTGATTCTGGTGCGCCTCAGCATGCATGGATCGACCCCAATCTTAGTGGCAGTTCTTAACGGGAATATGCTCAATGTGGACCCATTATCAATTAAAACCAGGGGAATGACCATATTTCCAGACTCAACGGTTACATTTAATGACTTAGAGTGGCTACACCCTTCTTTAGGTAAATCAGCATCAGAGAATGAAATGGCATTCGGAGCCATCACTTGCCCAATTATCTGCCCGACTTCATCTGGGCTAACTTGGAGTGATACATGCATATTTTTTAACACCCCCATTAATGCTTGCAAATGGAGTGGGGACATCATCAACAGATCCCAGACGGTTATATGGGCGAGCATTCTTCTTAGTTGAGTCTTTAGTATATGTTCTCGACTCATTTTTTTGAAGGGGTTCACAGCGCTATCTTTCTTCCCCTCTGATTGGGCTTGTGCTGCCGCCGATGCTTCTAGCTACTTCGATATCTTCCCTGACCTGGTGACAAAATCTACTGCCCCTTCTCTACTACTACTACCGACATTAACATCTGTTTGCTCATAGCGTAGAGAGACCTGATGAGGATCATAGGCTGGTCTCGAGAGCTAGAAAGGTATGGTTGTCGGTACTTGTATTACAGGCTCAGGAGGTGTGGGCAACACCTGATTTATTTTGGTGGTAGTGGTTGGGTGGAAAAATTAGGCCAAATAGGGGTGGTGAAGCTTGAGGGTGGTGGTATTGAGGGAAAGGAGGAAAAAGTAGGCCATTGATAGCTGGTAGGTGCTGGCGGGGGATCAAGGGTTTGATGGGTCGTTAGGTAATTGACTGGAGTAGTAGAGTCAATTGGTGGTTGAACTTGGGATGAGGGGATGGCCGCAGGCCATTGATAATTGACGAGTGCGGGTGTGGGATTGGGGGCCTGATGGTTCATTGGGTAATTAATGGGGGCGGTGGAGTTTGCCGATAGTTGAACTGGGAGAAATGGGGTGGGCTCAGGCCATTGATAATTGGTGGGTGTGGGTGTAGGATTGGGGGCCTGTTGGCGCATTGGGTAATTGATGGGGGTGGTGGTGTATGGTTGGTATGCATTGATATGTACATAATTGACGAGTGTTGTGGATGGAAAGTATGCCTTGAGATCCAAGGGTTCAAATTGCGGGGTCGGGTTGGGGAAATATTCTGACAAATTCAGGGGTTCAATTACCCCAATATTCTTCTCTTCAATGTTTCTTGATAATGGTGCTACATAACTCTCCCAATCACTGATATAATCGGATGGGTCAAGTTCAAACTCCTTTTCATCTTCTATCATTCCAACGATGGGTCTGGGACCTACTCCTCCGGTGGGATGTGGGGGTAGTGGTACTTGGTGAATATTAGCATGCTGAGAAGGTGCAGGGGGAATGATTTTCTCGGTATCGATCAAATCCTGGATGGCATGCTTCAAGGAGAAGCAACAATCAGTCGGGTGACCCGATCCCGGATGAAAATTGCAGTGTGTATTTGGGTCATAGTTCTTTCGGATTGGATGGGAAGGAGGTTGTGATTGACGAATAGTGACTAATCCTTTTCCCACTAACAAAGGTAGAAGTACACTCAAAGATTGCCCCATAGGCGTAAAAACTCGATCGTAGCGAGCTCTCCTCTACTCCAGAGTCATTTTCATTCCTTGCCTATTCCCCATTCTCTGCATCTACTCAGGCCTAACTGGTGCTAGTGGGGCAGCCTGAAATTGAAACGGGGTAGTATTGTTATTAGGCCTGATATTGATAATGTTCTGGACATCAGCCCTGATTCTTTTATCGTTTCTTTGCTCTAAAAACCTCCTAACTCCACTGGGGTCACTTGGCATGTTCTTACTCAGACGGCCCTCCCTGATGGCATCCTCACATCGGTTAGCATTTCTCACCAAATCAGCAAAGTTGGACTGCTGCTGGTACACCAAAAAGTCTGAGATCACTGGCAGAGTATTCTTTGAGATCATCTCAATCTGCTCATCATCGGGTATTCTATTTCTGACCTGAGCTGCCAGTGCTCTCCAGCGTCCCAAGTAGTCGCTGAAGGTCTCATTCTGGTTCTGTTTTAAGCGGGCCAAGTCTGACTTTCGCGGCTCAATGTCTATGTTGTAGACATATTATTCTTGAAAGAGGTGTGTCAAGTCCCTCCATGTTGTTATCATGGATGGTTCTAAAGATGTGAGCCATCTCAAAGTTGGACCGGTCAGACTCTTTTGAAAGACTTTTATTAGTAGTCTCTCGTCCCCTCTGTATTGGCACATGTCCCCACAGTAGGACTTCAAGTGCACAATAGGATTGCCACTGCCATTATATTTGTCGAAGGTTGGCATTTTAAATTTGGGGGGCAGGGGGACGTCAGCGAACAAGCACAAATCTGTGAAGTTCGTGACATGGATTTTGGCACCACCCATTTTCGTCAGTTGCTTCTGTATTTTGTCGAACTATTCTTTCAGCTGCTCTGACTCTTTGGATACAGCGGCCGCTTTCTCGACCGTTAGTTGGACTTCACTCTGAGCCACCAGGGGGTGGGCAATTATGGGAGGAGGGTTAAGGTTGGTTAATGCCCCAGCGTAGGCTCTGCTATTCCTAATCTTGTCCTCCTCATACTGCTGGTCGGCATAATGTGCAGTGAGGGCGGGATTTTCTTATTGTTGTTGCCCGGGTTGGACAGGAATGACATGAGTGGGGGTGGGGTGAGCCCATTGGGAGTGAGGAAAGGTTTGTTAGGTGATGGGATTTTGGTTTAGAGGTGGGGCCTGATGGGGCCATTGGGTATGGGGGAAGGTTTGGAGATGGCCTTGGGGTGTGGGGCCATGGGAAAATTGGGTTTCGAGTATGGCATGGGCTTGACCTAGCTGTGAAGGTTGGGTGAAATGTTGGGGGAATTGTGGAAGGTATGAGTGTGGGGTTTGGGTTTGGGCCATGAAGCCTTGGTCATTTTGGGCTATGGGCCACTGATGGGTTTGGGTCAGAGACCCTTGGTAGGTTTGGGCCAATGGGCCTTGATGGGTTTGGGCCAATGGTCCTGGGTAGGTTTTGGCCAATGGGCCTTGGTGGGTCTGGGCCATGGGCCCTTGATGGGTTTGGCCCAATGGGCCTTGGTGGGTATGGGCCATGGATCCCCCAAATCCCATGCCCTTTACCCAAACCCAACTTGATCAAGGCCTTGTGGCCCAAACCTACCCCGAGCCCATGGCCCAAGCCCCATACTCATACCCTCCACAATATCCCCAAAATTTCACCCACCCCCAACCTTCACAATCGGGTCAAACCCATGCCATACCTCAGACCCAATTTTCTCATGGCCCCATACCCCAAGACCATCTCCAAACCTTCCCTCATGTCCAATGGCCTCATCAAGCCCCACCCCTAAAGCAAACTACCACTCACCCCATCACCCCACAACACTTCCCTTACACCCAAGGGGCTCACCTAACCCACATCCAATCCATACATCAACATGAAAATATCATCCTCACTGCACCCTATGTAGACCCGCAGTATGATTAGGACGAGATCAGAAACAGTGGGGTTGATGTCGGGGCAGTGATCAATGTCAATCCTCCACCTGTAATTACCCCACCCCTGGCAGCCCAAAGTGAGTGCAGGCTAATAATTGAGAAGACGGCCCCCATGTCCAAGGAGTCTGAACAGCTGAAAGAACAGTTGGATAAAATCCAGAAGCAATTATAGAAGATGGGTGGTGCTAAAATCTACGCCACAGACTTCACGGATTTATGCCTGTTCGTCGAGATCCCCCTGCCCCCCAAATTTAAAATGCCAGTATTCGACAAGTACAATGGCATGGGTAACCCAATTGCACACCTCAAGTCCTATTGTGGAGACATGTGCTAGTACAGGGGGGACGAGAGACTACTAATAAAAGTCTTTCAAAAGAGTTTGACTGGTCCGACCCTGAGGTGGTTCACATCTCTTGAACAATCCATGATGAAGACATGGAAGGACTTAACGCACTTGTTCTAAGAACAATATGTCTACAATATAGACATTGAACTGCGTAAGTCAGACTTGGCCCGCTTAAGGCAGAACTCGAATGAGACCTTCAACGACTATTTGGGACGCTGGAGAGCACTGGCAGCACAAGTCTGAAACAGGATACCTGACGATGAGCAGATTGAAATGATTTCAAAAAACACTCTGCCAGTGATTTGGACTTCTTGGTGTACCAGCAGCAGTCCAGCTTTGTTGATCTAGTAAGAAATGCTAATAGATGCAAGGAAGTGATCAGGGAAGGTTGCTTGAATAAAAATGTACCAAGCGGAACTAGTGGGGTTAGGAGGTTTTCAGAGTAGAGGAACGATGTCAATGTCCAGAATGTCACCAATACCAGGCCCAATAATAACGTAACCCCATTCCAATTTCAAGCGGCACAGCCAGCTCCATTCAAGATCGGGCTGATACAGAGAGCAGGGAATGGGCAGGGAATGCAAATGACCCCAGAGAGGAGAGCTCGTTATGATCGAGTCGTTACACCCTCGGGGCAATCCTTGAGTGTACTTTTGCCATTATTAATTGAAAAGGGTTTAATAATTGTTCTCCAATCACGACCTCCTTCCAATCCGATTCCATATAACTTTGACCCGAATACTCATTGTAATTTCCACCAGGGACTGGGTCACCCGACTGATCGCTGCTTCCCATTGAAGCATGCGATCCAAGATTTAATCGATGCAAGGAAGATCATTCCCCCTGCACCCACCCAAGCAAACCAGCATGTGAATATTCACCAGGTGCCTTTACCACCACACCCTATCGGAATAGCAGGTCTCAGACCCACCATAGGGATGGTAGAGGAAATTAAGGAAGAGTATGAATTTCACCCCTCTGATTACATCAGCAACAGAGAAAATTTTGTGGTCCCAAGGCAACGAGACCAAGAAGAAAGAACCATTGGGGTGATTGAGCCCCTGAATATGGCAAATTATTTTCCTACCCCTACACCAGCAGTTGAATCCCTAGATCTTAGGGCCTATTTCCCATCACCCACCCTCATCAACTACATACAAATAAATGCGTATCAACCATATTCCACCATCCCCTTGAATTACCCAAAAGCCAATAGGCCCCCAATCCTCCACCACCAACAAACTACCAATGGCATGCGCCCACCCCATTACCCTCGGTTCAACCACCTGCAAACTCTGTCACCCCCGTCAATTATCTAATGGCCCATCAAACCCTCGATCCCCCGCTATCACCTATCATCTATCAATGGCCTACTTTTACCCCCTATCCCTCAGTACCACCATCCTCATGCTTCACCACCCCCATTCGGCCCAATTTTGCCACCCACCCATCTATCACTGAGATAAGCCAGGTCTTACCTACCCTCCCAGAGCCATCTGTACATGCACTTCAGGTGCCGACAGCTATACCATTCCAGCTCTTAGGACCAACCTATGATCCACATCAGGTCCCGCTAAGCTATGAGCAAACCAATGCTAATGTCGGCAGCAGCAGCAAGGAGGGGGCAGTGAACTTCGTTACCAGATCAGAAAGAATCTTGAAACAGCCCAAGGCAACAGCAATAGCAACTGCAATAGAAACAGCACCAGCACCAGTACGGTCAAGGGGAAAGAAGGACAGTACAATGAACCCATTAGAGAAAATGAGTCGAGAGCATATACTAGAGACTTAGCTGAGAAGAATGTCTACCCATATAACTGTATGGGATCTGTTGATGACGTCCCCACTCTATTTCCAAGCATTAAAATGTGCATGTGTCCCAACAGGTGAGCCCAGACGAGGTTGGGAAAATAACTGGACAAGTGATGGCACCCAATGCCATTTCATTTTCGGATGCAGATCTGCCGGAGGAGGGAAACAGTCATGTTAAATCCCTCAACATTACTGTCGAATTTGGGAACATGATAACTCCCTTGGTTCTAATTTATAATGGGTCAGCTCTGAATGTGTGCCCGTTGAGGACTGCCACCAAGATCGGCGTGGACCCCTGTATGCTAAGGCCGACAAGGACTAGCGCTCGGGGATTTGATAATACAAGAAGAGAAATAATAGGAGAGGTCGATCTGGAATTAGTAATTGGGCCCATGACCTTCTCTATACCTTTTCAAGTGATGGATATCAAATCTTCTTTTAATTTACTGATAGGACGCCCGTGATTACATGAGGTCGGGGCGATACCTTCTACCCTCCATCAAAAGTTAAAATTCATATTCGGGCAGAAGGTGATCACCATCATTGGTGAAGGGCACAATGAGAAAGACAAGGCCACTCACAGCATTGAAAATCCTAAAGTAATGGATGTGCCACATACTGAGGAAGACACCGACCTCTACAGTTTTGAGTAAGAGGTATCGGCAATAGGCCCAGAACCGCCGAGAAATATCACTTCTACAACCGGCGGTGGAATGGAAGCAATGGTGGCCATGCTCCAAAAATGGGGCTATCAGAAAGGCAGAGGGTTTGGGCCTAGACTGCACGGCAAAAGAGAGCCAGTTGTTGTTAAGGGGCAAAAGGTCCTATTCGGGTTGGGTTATAAGCCCACAGAAGAAGAAGTGAGAGAGGCTAAGGAGAAAGTTCGTACGACGACAGCTGCAAAAGCCAGGGGGATCCACACAGAAGAAAAACCCTGTCCTAGGCCTCACATCAGGAATTCATTCATAAGTGTCAGGGTTGTGAAGATTGACCGAAATGGGGAAACACGATTAACCCCACATAAGCCAGCAGCACCAATCCATCCCACCAATCCCCAAATCACCCTACAGAGCTTGGAAATAGACCTGGCCGCTCTATCCTTATTTGAAGAGCGAGGTCCCCTACCTGCACAGTCTCCCCCTGTGGTAAATCACCATAAAACTGTGTTAACATTTGAGGATATGATCTCAGACGAAATGGGGATCAACATGATGGAGGCTGACTCCAAAGAGCTATACCAGTCAGCACCCTCCGTCCGAACAGGTAAAGAAGCACCCTCTCAGGTGCGCAACTGGGCATCTTTGCCCCAAACCCTAGAAGCAGAGAGTGGCCTAAAATTTGGCACCTGTTTCCTAAAAAAAAATAACCTATAAAAAGTGAGATAATCCCTTGGCAGGCAATACCTTGTATATATAGCAACCCATTTTGCCAAGGGTCCGTCTCTGAAGAAAACAAAAATCTCAAAAACATTGAAAAAATATAAAATTCCAAAAACATCAAAAAAATACAAAGTCCAAAAATATTGTCATTTAAAATTACAGATAAAATTCCACAAAAAGATGCCTTAATCAAAATATCTGCCCCATGTAAAATCGACCCCTTTCCTATAGAAATATAAGAAGAGGAAAGAGTTATGAGTCTGGATGAGGATCTCCACTTGGAGGAGCTCCCCAATGAGCTCCTTGACTGGTTTGTCGACTTTAAGCATGGCCCTACCCCCATGATCGAAGAAACAGAAGATATCAATTTAGGGACTGAGGAGATTCCCAAAATAACCAAGATCAGAACATCACTATCTCCCAAAGAAAGAAAAAGCATGATCAAATTCCTTCAATCACACCAAGACATTTTTGCCTGGTCCTACGAGGACATGCCTGGTCTGGACACTGATTTGGTTGAGCATGAGTTACCTCTCTACCCTGATATGAAGCTAGTTAAGCAGAAGCTGAGATGTCTCCGACCCGAGTGGATGTTGAAAGTCAAAGACGAGGTCATCAAGTAGTATGATGCGGGGTTTGTCATGGTATCCAAATACCCGCAGTGGCTAGCTAATATTGTGTCTGTGCTGAAGAAAGATGGAAAGGTCCGCATGTGTATCGATTTTCAAATTTTGAACAAGGTAAACTCGAAGGACGATTTCCCACTACCACACATCGACATCTTGGTCGATAACACTGCTAAGCACGAGATGCTTTCATTTATGGATGGATTCTCAGGATACAACAAGATAAACATTGCAGAGGTTGATCGCGAAAAGACAGTGTTCATTACCCCCTGGGGAACCTTTTGTTATCGAGTCATGCCATTTGGACTGAAGAATGTCGGTGCAACGTACCAGAGAGCCATGACTGCGTAATTTCATGACATGATGCACCGAGAGATTGAAGTGTATGTCGATGATATGATACCCAAGTCACCGGAGTGAGGCGATCACTTGGTAAACCTTCATAAGCTATTTGAGAGGCTAAGAAAGTACAGGTTATGTCTAAATCCACAGAAGTGCGCTTTTGGCGCTATGTCTAGAAAATTGGTAGGATTCATCATCAGCAGGAGAGGGATCAAGGTCGACCAAGTAAAAGCTAAAGCTATCACAGAAATGCCACCGCCGTCTACTGAGAAAGAAGTTAGAGGGTTGTTGGGCAAAATACAATATATCAGTCGGTTCATTACACAGCTAACTCCAATCTGCACGCCAATCTTCAAGCTACTAAGGAAGAACTCGCCCATTACATGGAATGACGATTGTCAGGTAGCATTTGATAAAATTAAAAGCTACCTCCTCAGCCCACCTGTGTTGGTACCACCTGAGCCCGGGAGACCACTCTTAATGTACCTCTCCACGATGGAAGTCTCGATGGGATGTGTCTTAGGGCAGCATGATCAAACAGGGAGAAGAGAGCAGGCCATTTTACTATCTGAGCAAGAAGTTTACTAATTATGAAACGCGTTATTCTCATCTGGAGAAAGCAAGCCTAGCTCTTGTATGGGCTACTCAGAGGCTCCACCACTACTTGCTATCTCAAGCTGTTCTACTTTTAGCCCGAATGGACCCATTGAAGTACCTTTTCAAGAAGTCGACCCTCACTGGGTGGACTGCACATTGGCAGCTTTTATTGTCTGAGTTTGACATCACATACGTCACTCAGAAGTCGATCAAGGGGCGGGCACTCGCTGATCATCTTACCGATAATCCTTTACCTGATTATGAATCGTTGAGAACTAAGTTTCCTGATGAGGACATCCTATTCATGACGGAAGACGATACTGAAGAAGCAAAGGAATCATGGGTAATGCACATTGATGGGGCAGTAAATGCTGAGGGCCAAGGAGTTGGTGCCATCCTGATTTTGCCAAAAGGATCCTATGTACCCATCTCTATCAAACTCAACTTCCCTTGCACTAACAACATGGCTGAGTACGAAGCTTTTGTCGCTGGTCTGCAGGCAGCTCTCGATCTGAATGTAACTCACCTCCGAATATATGGTGATTCACAGTTGATCATATGCCAGACAAATGGAGATTGGAAGATGAAAGATGAGAAATTGATCCCTTACCATGAGCACCTCGAGGATCTGATAGCTTGCTTTCAAGATGTGGCATTCTCATATGTCCCCCGAATAAGGAATCGTTTTGCCGATGCACTAGCAACTTTGGAGTCAATGATAGAAATCTCGTATGGTGCTGAGATGAAGCCGATCATGATCGAGCAAAGGAATGAGCCGGCCTTCTGCCTCTAGATTGAGGAACCTATAAAGCCTAATGATGAGCCACCTTGGTTCTCAGATATCTTCCTTGAGACCCTAGCTTTCCCTGAGGGTACGTCCAAGATGGACCGACGAACCGTTCAACGTCTAGGGGCAGGCTACGTCATTTGCGAGGAATGCCTTTACAAGCAATCCTATAATAACATCTTACTCAGGTGCCTTACAGAAAGTGAAGCGACCAACATCATAAAGGAGATCCATGAGGGAGTATGCAGAGCCCATGTCAACAGTCACATGCTCGCCAAGAAAATTCTGTGATAGGGATACTTTTGGACCACTATGGAATTAGATTGCTGTAAACATGTTCAGAAATGCTACAAGTGTCAAGAACACTCCAGTCTGATACATGCTCCTGCCATTGATCTACACTACATGACCACTCCTTGGCCATTTGCTACCTAGGGCCTTGGCATCGTTGGAATGATTCATCCGAAAGCATTGAACAGGCATTGGTTCATCCTCATCGACATTGAATACTTCATCAAGTGGGTTGAAGCAGTATCATATGCCAACATCACGGCCAGTCACGTCGAGAAGTTTCTCAAGAACAATATTGTGTGCCAATTTGGAGTACACAAGATATCATCACAGACAACGGCATTCGAGCCTTCTGCGAGCAATACAAGATCAAGCACCATCGCTCGTCACCTTATCAGCCTCAAACAAATGGATCCGTGGAAGCTGCAAACAAAATGGTCGTCCGCATCCTTGAGAAAATGGTCGTCACCTACCAAGATTGGAGCGAGATGTTGCCATTTGCTTTGTGGGCCTATAGAATGTCAATTCGTACCACTACAGGGGCAACACCATTCTCCCTTGTGTATGGAACTGAGGTCGTCCTACCAGTTGAAGTTGAAGTACCCTCACTCTGAATCCTTATGGAATCAGGCTTACCCAAAGCAGAAAGAGAGAGATCCCGCTTCGAACAGTTGAACTTATTGGACAAGAAGAGACTCCTAGCCTTGTGTCACACTCAAGTTTACCAGGGGTGAATCACGCGCGCTTATAATAAACGTGTCCACGGTCGAGATCTAAAGGTAGGAGACACTGTGTTGAAGAAAATCTTCCCATCCCTCCTGCCGATCCGAGAGGCAAGTTCAAGCCAAACTAGGAAGGACCTTACGTCGTTCAAGAAGTGCTACCGGGATATGCCATCCGCCTTGCCACCATAGACGAAGATTATCTTCCTGAGCCGATCAACGCTAGATACGTCTGACGGTTCTACTCTTAGTCTATTATGATAAGGTAAGTATTGGGGAAATAGATATGTGACTGCTTAAGAATCACCCAAAAGAGACCATCATTTCAAGCACAATAGCCAAAAGCCATCCCTAAAATGATGATATCCTTTGCTACTCCAGTTGAGCCTGGGCCTTTCTTTCAATAAACCCCTTCCCCGAAAAAGAAAAATGAGTACATATAAAAAAAAAATAGAGAAAGTAGAATTGCTATCAGAAAATCAAAAAAAATTGGAAAAGCAAAACCTCAAAAAGAGATTTCCTAAAATAAGATAAAGAAAGAAAAAAAAAAGAATCGTGGGTCGTGTACAGTAAAATCCCCCAACGAAGAAAGTATGTTGAGAAAATTGAGCAGTATCAAGGAAACCCTTTTAACCTAGCGTACCTTCAAATCCTAACCTAACCCATAGCCAAGCTATACCCTGAAGAAAGCCCTCTTTTAGGGCCACAAGCAGTCATAATATATGTTAAGTTAACACACGTTGAGTTGTGAAACGACACCAGAACCCCGTCCAGCCGGCTATGATAGAATCGACGTCTATGTCATGGCTGTTGAAAAAGAAGTGAAAGAAATAAAAGAAAAAAATAAAATAAAAATACAAGATCAAAGTAAGATGGACGTGGTGAAAACCTGAAAGGGCGCTACGGGTAAAAACAGCGAGTTGTGCAGACCAGGTAAAAAATAGAAAGGGCGCTTGGGGTAAGAGAGCTAAACCCATGGACGTGGGTGAAAACCTGAAAGGGCACCACAGGTAAAAAAAAGGGGAGATAAAAAAGAAAAGAGAAAAAAGAAAAGGAGGAAGGGTTTGAAATGATTAACTAATGTTTAAGGAGCCCTCTTGGCTACTCTCCCTGATCCCCTTTCCAGGCCGCTCATGCTAATCAAATCAAGTCCCAACCAGAATTATTTTTGCAAAACTGCTTTGTCAGACGTATGACTCAAGGCAAGGAGAAAGGTTTGACTCGATCCAAAGGGATTGACGTTCCGGCCTTGGTAAAACTGTTGAGACTCTCTCAGAATCAACCATTCAAAGAAGAGTTCGACCAGGCTCAAAAGAGGACCTAGGGTTTCACAAGGTTTCACCCAGGGTTTCACAAGGTTTCACCCAGTGATTAAGGCACCACACAAAAAATGCACAAAACAAAAAAAACAACCAAAAGGACCAAAAGGTCTGTGTAGATGTATATAATATACTACCCTTCATTTATAAAATGCACCGCTTACACCACATCCCAAAAATAGCCGGTTTGATGACTAGCGTGCTTTCCCCTTTTTTACAAATAAAATAGTAAAAACATAAAAGAAAATATGTATACCAAAAAATGTGTATATTTGTAAAGGGGTTTTTACACCCCTTTTCGGTGTATCTGATCTGTGCAAAAAAGTGATGTGTGTAGGAAGGAGTTACGGCCCAGCTCACGCTTCAATGCACTAATCTCAGCATGAAGAACATCTTCCCGGACATTCCGCTCGGTCAACCAGCGATCATGCAGGCTCTTATACCTCATTCGAAAAGAATCGGTTGCTCCAAAGGTGACACTCAAGGACCCTCTCAAACGAAGGACCTCGCTCTCTGCTATTTCTGCTCTGATTTTTTCCTGTGCCAAAAGTTCTTGCAGGACCCTCTTCTTGTCCACCAGTAGCTCGATATAGGCTCGGAGCACCATCCCCTTCTTTGGCTAGGGACCTCCAGTATCAATAATCTCTGCCGAATCTAGACCATCAGCAACAGGCTGCTCGGTCGAAAACCAGGCCTCGTACTTAGGAGAAGACTGAACTGAATCTCCCTGCTCAATATCACACATCAGTGTCGACTGACGCATCTCCCAAAGAGCGGCAATCCGATCTATGTCTCCAGAGGACCCCCTAGAATAGATCAAATCACATAGAGGGGTTTGGCCTCGCAAGGCACTTGCTGAGGATAGCCAAACTGATGCAACACCTGAAATGGGAAGTAAAAGGTACTGCCAGTCAATCAGAGGAGAGTGATGCCCTCATGGTCTCTGGAGAAAACTACTAGGAAGATCCGGTCCAACCAAGGAAGCCTCCATGTCAGCTCGGCGTCGGTCAACCAAAGCTTTCGATTGACACATTGCCATGTGGAAGCATGTGGCACCTACCCTAAAAACACTGAGCCGCCTCACCTTGGACAACATAAAAGCGGCGAGGTGCTCACCCAACCAGACTTGAAGCAACAAGGGGCACCCAAAGGCCCTCCACCTTACCCAAAGCAAATGAATCAAGGCATCGATACAGCTCGGCGAGCACCAAATGCATCATGGATCGGCCCGCCTCCAACTCGGTCAGAATATCGTAAATTGCCAAAGAGAAATTCTCCCCCTCAGTAAAGAAGAAGATTTCATAAATGAGACCGAGTGCTAAAGCTTTCACGTTGAAGATGTTCCTAACTGGCAATTTTCAGAGACTTTCGTCACCGAAAAGTTCTTTGAGGAATTTTAGCAAACACCTTGTGGGTCCCCCCGATGAGACTTTTCTCATACTCGAGTTTCTTCAAATCGAGAATAAGGTGAATGGATTTGGAGTAGCCTGGCTGAGGCGTGACTCTTGCAAGGCCCCTATGAAGCTTTAAGCCAGACAGATTGGATAGCTCCTTAAGGGTTGGGGTTAACTCCTGCTTCCCAAAACGGAATACATGGAAATTCACGTCCCAAAATAAAGTGGCAGCGTAAAGGAGTTCCCACCATGGAGGAACCTCAAGAAACGAAGGAAGGCTAGATAGACCAAGGCACTCTAAGTCGGAGAGCTCACTCTCATTCAAGCTCCCAAACCAAGCTGTTAGAAATATGGGCCCCAAGCCTAAGGAAGGAGGTAAATTAGCTCTGAACCCTCCACATAAGGGAGGGTTAGAAAGTGGGTCCATAGACGTACAATGATCTTTTGAGAGGATAAAAATCGATGTATGGTGGTGGACCCGCCTTGGAAAAATAAGAGCAAAAAGAACCAATCAAAGGGGCCAAGCTAAACAAAAAAGAAATAATTTTTGAGCTAACTCGGGAACTCGGGTATATGAGGACCCACAGCCCTCAGGTTAAGCCTGGCGCAACTATTAGTTGCGCCAATGCATTTTTATCCCCCATTTTGCCTGGCGCAACTATTAGTTGCACTAGTACATTCTTCCTGGGATTTTAGCCCCCTCTTCAGACCTAATTGGGGGGACTTTCACCCTTTTTGCTTTTATATATATACGCTTTCGATCATTGATGGTTTGGGAATTACTTTGTTTATGTGCAGGATTGATCCTACATTAAGGCATGCGACCCAAAAAGTCGCTTTCTAAGAGCATTTGGCAGGCACATCCTGCAGAAAAATAGATATGGGGCAAGGAAACCATGGCATAAAATCAAAAGCACTAAAAATATTTTCAAAAAATATATATATCCAAAATGTCACATCAATCCATCCCAAAATGTCTAACAAATCCAAAATCCAATCCCAAGAGTACTGAGTTTTAAAGCAAAAAACTAAAAGCCTATTCCTGGCCCGCGCCCTTTTACTTCTTCCGATGGCGAGAAGAGCTCGGAAAAGTCCACATGTCCCCCACCCGAGACCACGCCTGCGAGATCCTACTAAGCAAAGAGCGCGACTCCTTGGCACGGGCATGCTGTGAGGCATAGTCAGAATAAAAAATCAGGATTAGTTAAGGGACAAATAATAATGGAACAAATGAGACGAGCAGAGCAGCAAGGTACTCACCATCTCCACCTCCCTAAGCTCCGCAATGTGGCGATGATACGCCGCATACTCCATGGCCGAGTTGAAGCCATACGTTCAAAGTGATACAATATCAACTATCAGGGCAATCATAAAGCATATGCAAAAGAGGACCGAAACAAGAAAGAGATGGGACGTCAGAAGACTTACCCCTGGGATCACCTCAGGAGGAGGCACACGGGTCGCCTCAACAGAGAGCAGCGCTTGTCGATCGACATCAGTGCAGAGGCCCGAAAGGAAGCTATCATCCAGGCATTGAAAGGTCTCGTAAACCACGGGCGGATCGCCACCAGGGATACCGGCATGAGATGTACCCAACGGACCAACACCAGAAGAGCCCTCGCCCGAGGGACCCACACCAGAAGGGCCAGCACCGGAGAGATCTACCCCTGGCGTATCAGCTGCACTTGTCCTACCTTCACCATCCGAATCATCTCCCGGAGTAAACTGTGAACAAAATAAAGATCCGCTTAGAGGGAATGAAGGCCGAATTAAAACATAAGGGAGCTAATCTAAGCTAAGAAGAATTACCTAACCGACTGGGCCACCAAATGTAAGAAAATTGGCGCTAAGTACAAAGCCTGGCAAGATAAACCGATATGGCAGGCACTCATACCAAAGATAATAGTCCCCGAGCACATGGAGAGCATGGATGGGGAGCCCATTATTGAAAAAGGCTGTCGTGAGCTCCTTGATAGTGCCAACGGGACTCCAAACGTCCGCCAGAGGATCCACAGGTATGTCATAGTAGCCCTGGAACTGGTGCACCACCTACTCTCCCAGATAATAAAACATGGCCCACTCTCCATAGAAGAAAATGACGCGGCGGTTGTTGAACAGGCGAGAGAAGCCTTCGGCTGCCTGGTCCCAGAAAGGGGATGCAAGGTACGGGTCAGGAAGGATCTGTCCAAGCCAAAAGGGGTCAAACAGGTAGCACATCAGTCAAAGGGGATTTCTGAACTAGAACAAATAGAGTTGAAAAGGGGCTTTACCTGCTCAGGAACCATCAAGTCGAGTTGGGACCTCAAACGCATCTCCAAGTGCTTCAGGCCTACGTCACGGTGTCGGGTCTGGTTCCAGTTGCTGAGAAGAGGATAGGTGAGCTCCTCCGAGAAAAGAAGCGGGCGCCCAAGGTGAAAGTGATGATATCCCCATACCTAAAAAGGGGCCAACACATAAGAGCAGGTCAGTAGCATATAAAGATCATTTAAGAAAATGGCAAAAGCGTAGGAATGAGGAATTACCTCCAGGGCAGCCCAAAAACCAGCAGCAGACTTAGAATCCCCGGCCGTGACCTGAGCCAGGTTATACATCAACCATGCGTACCCAGCTCCTCCCCAGTCATACCTATGGGCGTCACCCCAATTATCCGTGACACTCAATAAGGCTAGGCTTACTCAGCCACCACTTACGTTGGTGAAAAGGGTCTTACCGAGCAAGACCAGGAGAGTGATGCGGACTAGGACGATCGCCCGCTCTAGCGTGATGTAGAGCACCCTGTCTGGCTGACCCAGATCCACTAGCCCATCAGGTGTATAAAGTGCGGTCAGCCAGGACATCTTGACCTCGGTACCATGCGTCTGCCCGTGAGGGGGATAGGCCCCAATCAATCAGATGATGTCCTCTCTACTCGGCACCGCGAGATCGGCTATCGATATCCCTCCTATCCTGATGCTGATAATCATGGCCAAATCGACGAGCGTCAAGGTCATCTCGATGTACGACATATGGAAGGTCATCGTCTCAAGGCGAAACCGTTCGATCAAGGCCTGCAGATAAGCAGCGTCAGCCCTCTTGGCAGGGCAAGACAGAAACTCCCCAAAGCCCACCTGTGCCAGCAGGACCTTCACTATAGGAGGGACATATAGGTAGAAGTCTTGAAAGTCGAGCCACCCCCTTGGAATACAATATTGGGCAGGTCCTGCACCCAGAGAAATGTGCCTCAGATTGCATAAATAAGGTAAAAACTGCATAAAGAAAATAAATTGAACCCCTCTTTTACCTTGCCCGCTATTTCAAAATTCGAAATATGGGTATGTTGTTGGTGTAGGAGGCCGACCCGGGCGGCCTCGCCCTACATTTCGAGCTATGGGCCCGCTCTCCGCTCTACTCAAATGAACTACTCCCCCTGCGAGCTGTATACTATCTCGGGTCCCTCCTCATGGCCCTCCTCAAGAATATGCTCATCCTCGCCTAACATGCTGGGGCAACAAAAGGCAATCACATTAGAGCAGATCAGTTGTGCAACCGTGGGAATCGAGACGATCCCGTAGCGATGATGCGCTCTCTAACGAAAAAAATATAGAGTCGCCACTCGGAGCTTTCGGTGTCCCGAGATACCTAGTTCATTTTTATGAGCACCGAAGTGCTAAAAATATGACTCTGAATCCGGTCCACACCAAAGGCTCTTGGGTAGGGGCTTCGGTTATCGATCGGGAAGGTGTTAGGCACCCGATCAACCCGCTTAACGCGGTCTCTACTAATGGCCAAAAATAAATGAAGTAAAAGAAAAGAAAATATTTTCCTCTTACCCAAATAGGCCTCCAATCCTATTTATGCCCCTCTGTTCCTACTGAAAATTCGGCGGTGTAACGGCACAAAATGAGAGGGTAGGGAGAGCAAAAGGAGATAGGAGAAGAAAGGGGAGAGCCGGAGCCCTCGGGCCCTTGTAGCATCGTAGAGGAGCCTTGCATGGCTTGCTTTGATGAGCTCTTGAAGGCTTGAATGGTGGAAAAAGGGGTTCTAACCACTAAGGCCTACTAGCTAAGAGATGGAGAAGAGAGGCTAAGGGATCACACACACCTAGGCTAAGGGTTTTAGGTGTAAGAGCAAGCTTGGAAAGGGTTTTTGAATTCTGGATTTTAGGTGAAAATAGTGCACCAAAGGGAGGAAGAACTTCTCACTTGAAGCTCTTTCTCTCTTAAGCAAAATTCTCAACCCCTAAACCAAGGGGAGAGGGGCTCTATTTATAGGAAAAGGGTGGGTTTAGGAGGCCACTTAAGAGCTAAATGAGTTTAGCAATTAGGTAATATCACATCTAAGGATTCCTAGGGCTTTTGGAGCCTTGAAATGTGTGAGAAGGTCCTCCAATGGTGGATGATGGGGTGAGGCCTTAAGCCACTTAAAGGGGTGCAAATAGGCTTCAAAAGGGTGCAACATAACTAGCAAAACACACCCCAAAGGTCAAGGTGGTCAACAAGTCAAACCCCAATCACGATTTTTAGGGCAAATCCCAATAGCTACTATTCATATGCCTGGCACAACTAATAGTTGCGCCAGGCAAATGTACAGTAAAATAGTAATGAACAGTGTCTGGAAGTCTGCTTACGAGGATGGGGCCGCTTTTGAATCTGGCGCAACTATTAGTTGCGCCAGGCTTAAAATGAGGGAAAATTGGCCTGGCGCAACTATTAGTTGCGCCAAGTCCCTAAGGGGCCCACATGACTTTACATTCATGCCCTCTGGACTCGGTTTGCCATACCTTTTGATGTATACCTCCGATTGGAGCGATCCTTGGACCGTTGGAAAGCTGACAATCTCTACTCCTCAATAGTGTGAGACTCAATCGTAGTAGAGGGACGTAGCCGGTTCCGGTGCACCACTCTTTATCCATAGCCTGGTAAGGTTAGGTTTAGGGTTCAAAATGGGTTCTAAGGGTTTGGATTGGTTTATAAATGTTCGGGATAGGTTCCTAAGGGATTTAGGGTGATTCCTAAGGCTTTGGGGTGGTTCTTAGGGATTCCATTCATGCCATCAAAAGCTCATAATTGCACCTCTCTCAAACGGTGTTTCGATCGGGCCTTGGGCTAAATTTTGGTGTCTACAAATGCCCCTCTTTAGTATCCGATCACTAGTGAGTGTATGCCAAAGAAAAGAGACATCCGAAGAGGCCCAAGGCATTACTGACGGGTCCCCTGTATTCAGAACGAACTTCAAACATCGGGTGAGTAACATGGTGAGAAAATGAAAGCCTTGGGGTGTCAGGCTAATCATTCATTTCTCGAGGTAATCGGTTCCCAAGCGCTTAGCGACATTACTGGGCATAACCGAGGTGGAATGAGTTGCAAAAGCCCAATAGCTAAGAAAAATGTTCGCCTCTCGAGTTGTAAAAGCCCGTTAGTCAAGAAAAATGTTCGCTTCTCGAGATTATTTGAAGGTGATTGATGTTCGAGATTTATTCTGAATACAACAATTCCATAAGAGGGGTGATCGACCCACATTCAAAGATAGGCACAAAGTAAATATACGCAAGGCTCCACAGTTTGCGTCCAATCCTACAAGGCATTTGACGACCTCATTGGATTATTCGTGGGTGCCCCTGCTGAAAGAAGGGTTCGAGATCTTTGGGCGAACCCATCGATCCAGAAATTTATTTAGCATGACCACCCGAGCGAAGTGAATAAATGTTACAACGCTTTTTAGGAGTACGTGCCATTTTTTTGAAAATGTGCCCTAGATCAACATGAGCTAGAGCATCCAGCTTCAGCTACCTTGAACAGATCCAATCGAACATTGGGTGTCTCCCATAAAGGGGCATCCAATCTTGCCTTCCGCCGATAATGATCATAAACATCAATTAACTATGCACAACCATGCACCCATCAAGGGAAATAAGCAATAACAAAGGCGATGGAAACCCAGACCCGCTCGGGTATAATTTATGAGGACAAACGGCCATCATATGGATACCAAGACACATGACATATAGTTTATAGGGATACCGCGGCCCATACAGGTTTTAAGCCTGCAAAAAATAAAAAGGGAAATGATCCCTTCTAAATGCATGGTTGCACATAGTTTGATTGACACATAATCTTATTCTCAACAGGTTGGTCTCAACCAACGATTGACCCTTTCCAACGGAGAATCTGAAGTTTAAGACACTTAAGTTCATACGAATCCAAAACTGAGCGCTCATCGCTCAAAGGATTTAGCAGTGGAGTTGACTCGATTGAAACATTGATTGTTTGACTGGGACTGACACCGTTGCTCCTTCCTTGAAGAAGGATCTAGATTCCAAGGCATGCCTTAGACTTAGGATGTTATTATAGCACAATGGTGTTGCTAATAAAATATCGACATTTTAACGCATCAGAACATGCATGTGCGTCTCTACGGGGAATACAAATCTATTTCCGTTCTATTTTGGATTTCCAAACTATTTTATGTGATTTATTTTTGGAATTTTGAAGCTATTACTTTATGCGAATTTTTTGGGATTTTGAAGCTATTATTTTATGTGAATTTTTTAGGATTTTGAAGCTATTATTTTATGTGAATTTTTTAGGATTTTGAAGCTATTATTTTATGTGAATTTTTTGGGATTTTGAAGCTATTTATTTTTTGTAAATTTTTTTTGGGATTTTGAAGCTTCTCTATGGGGATTCTCTCTCTTTTTTGGACTTTTTATATTTTCGGTGTAGGACCGAGGTGCTCATCTACCTTAGTCCACCTTTATTTTAGCACGGCTTCCTCGACAAGTCGGTGGATGATCGAAATGCCGTTCCGGGAGCGTGTGCATCTGTCGAGGGTGATAAAACAAACAAATAAGGAGGAAGTGGGGAATTGGCCCTCCTATCTGGCCCGTACCAGGCCCAAGATCCGGCCTAAGTACCTGGCGCAACTAATAGTTGCGCCAGGCCACTAGGGGCCTCAAAATAGCCTGGTGCAACTATTAGTTGCGCTAAGCAAAAGGAGGGCCAAAAGTCACCTGGCGCAACTATTAGTTGCGCCAGGCTTGGCTGGGGGAATTTAAACAGCCCGAGTTTGGGCTGGTTGGCTTTATTTTGAATTTTTCTCTCCCTCCTTCTTTAAAATCAAAAACCGTCTCTCCCTAGGATTTTCTTTCATTGCCTCTTTGCGTGCCTCATTGCCGTTGCCCTGCTTGTGTGGATCGAGCGCCGGATTACACTAGATCAGAGACCCATCTTCTTTCAAAGGGTAACCATTAAAGCTTACTTTCTTTAATTTCTCTTGCTTTTTCTTGTAAATATTGCTATGATCTTACATTCTTTGATGAATAATGGTTTATCTTTATTGTATTCCTATTTATTGATGATTTGTTGGCAATTTTTCATGAATGGTGCACTATTTTTATTATTTTGTGAAATTTGTTGGTGCCTAATGTATATATATATATATATATATATATATATATATATATATATATATATATATATATTATTATTTTTTTTATTTTATTTTTTTTTATATTTGTGTATATAGAATGGACGTTATTTTTGTTATTATCTTTTCTTTTTCTTCTTTTTTTGTATGTTTTTATTTTGCATATATTGGATATTTGGTCTTTTCTTTTTATTTTTGAACACTAAATTAGAAAGAAGAAGGGATTTTCTTGGATTTAGGAGATTTTGGGAAAACCCAAATAAGGTATTTTTATTATTATTTTTGTGGTTGGTTTTTTTTTTCTAATAGTAAGGATTTTTGTGGTTTTGTTTATAAATGAAAGGCTTCTCCTTTTTTTTTGGTTTTTTCGATTTTTAGGAGCCTAGAAGAAAGGGATTATTTTTGTTTTGAAACATAAAGGTTTTTTTTTTTTTTTTTTTCTTTTCTTATTTCTTCTTCCCCTTTTTTTGTTTTGTTTCTGTTGTTTTTGTTGTTGTTTGTTTTTTTTTTTTTTTGAAAGATCAAAGCAAAGTAAAGGGTTTTTTTGTGTTGTTTTTGTTTTGTTTTTGTTTTTTTGTTTTTTTTTTTTTTTGAAAGAAAGAACAAAGTAAAGTAAAAAGGTTTCTTTTTATTGTTTTTGAAAGAACAAAGTTGTGCGTGTACCTCTGTACTTGACCAGCTGTGATTGCCTTGTTGCCCCAGTATGTCAGGTGGTGATGAGCACATTCCCGAGGAGGGCCCTAAGGAGGGACCCGAGATTATTCGTGGCCCACGGGGGGAGGAGTTTGTCTGGGTGGAATGGAGAGCGGGCCCATGGCTCGAGATGCAGGGTGAGGCCGCCCGGGTAGGCCTCCTTCACCAGCAGCATACTCACATTTCAAACTTTGGGATAGCGGGCAAGGTAAGCGAAAGGTTCAATTTATTTCCATTATTCACTCTCTCTTTTTTTGCTTCTTTGATCTGATGTGCATTTTCTTTGGGTGCAGGACCTGTCCAATATTGTATTCCGCGGGGGGTGGCTCGACTTTCACGAGTTCTACCTCTACGTCCCCCCTGTGGTGGAGGTCTTGTTGGAGCAGGTGGGCTTTGGGGAGTTCCTGTCTTGTCCCGCTATGAGGGCTAACGCTGCATATTTGAAGTCCCTGATTGAGAGGTTTCGCCCTGAGACCATGACATTACACATGCCGTATGCCGAGATGACGTTGACGCCCGTCGATTGGGCCATGATTACCAGTATCAGGATTGGGGGATACCAATATCTGATCTGGCGGTACCGAGCCGGGAGGACATTATTCGACTAATTGGGGCCTATCCTCCTCGCGGGCAGACCCATGGCACACAGAGGTCAATATGTCCTAGCTGACCTCCCTTTTTTCTGCTGATGAGTTGGTGGACTTGGGTCAGCCAAATAGGGTGCTCTACATCATGCCAGAGCGGGCGATCATCTTAGCTCACATCACGCTCCTACTCTTGCTGGGCAAGACCCTCTTCACTAATGCTAGCGGGGGCCGAGTCAGCTTGGCCCTATTGTGCGTGATGGATAATTGGGGTGATGTCCCTAGGCATGACTGGGGAGGAGCAGGGTACGCGTGGTTGATGTATAATTTGTCTCGGATTACGACCGAGGACTCGAAGTCTGTTGTGGGCTTTTGGGCCATCCTGGAGGTAATTCCGCATCCGTTTGCCCTCATCCACATCATATATATTTTTTTGCATGTCCTTTATGTGCTATCGACTTGTTCTTATTTTGCTTGTCTCTTTAGGTATGGGGATACCACCACTTCCACCCCGGGCGCCAACTCCTTTTCTCAGAATCCCTCTCCTATCCTCTTCTCAGCAATCGGCATCAGGCCCGACGCCGTGACGTGGGCCTAAAGCACCTGGAAATGGACTTACGGTCCCAGCTTGATTTGATGGTCCCCGAGTAGGTAATAACTCTCCTCTCTTTTCTCAACCTTTGTTCATTTTTAGCTTAGAAATTTTCTTTGACTGAGGTGTTGCTTGCTTGGTTTCTCTCCTTCTCTTTTTTTACCTGAGCAGATCTTTCCTGATCCATACCTTGCATCCCCCTTCTGGGACCAAGCAGCTGTAGGCGCCTCCTGTTTATTCAATAATCGCCGCGACGTGTTCTTCTACGGAGCGTGGGCCAAATTTTATTATTTGGGAGAGCGAGTGGTGCATTAGTTTTAGGGCTATTATGTCATACCCTCCGGCAGATGTCTGGTATCTTGCCAAGAGTATCGAGGAGCTCACAGCAGCCTTCTTCAATAATGGGCTCCCTATTCATTCCCTTCACGTGCCCGAGGACTATCACCTTTGGTAGGAGTGCTTGCCCCATCGGTTCATTCTACCGCGCTTTGTTCCCAGTGCCAATTTTCTGGCATTTGGCGGCCCACTTGGTCAAGTAATTTGTCCTGGCTTGGATTAGTTCCCTTTCTTCTTTTATTTGGCTTTTGCCCCCCTCTAAGTGAATCTTTATCTTGTTCACAGTTCACCCCAGGGGATGATTCGGATGGTGAAGGCGAACCTAGTGCGGCTGATATGTCGGGGGTGGATCCCTCTAGTGCTGATCCCTCTGGTGTGGGTCCCTCGGGTGACGGCTCATCAGGTGCTGGTCCGTCAAGGACTTCTCACGCTGGTATCCTTGTTGGTGATCCCTCTGTAGTCTATGGGACCTTTCGGCGCCTTGATGATAGCATCCTCTCGAGCCTCGACGCTGATGTAGATAGACAGGCACCACTCTTTGCCAAAGGGCTCGCGTTCCTCCTCCTGAGGTGGTCCTAGGGGTAAGTCCTTTGATGGCCCAACCTCTTTTCATTTCAATTTTCTTCTGCACACGCTTTTAGGGTCGTCCTGACCTTTGATATTGCATTTTTCTAAATCTAGGACTTCAACTCGGCCATGGAGTATGCGGCATACCATCGTCATCTGGCGGAGCTCAGGGAGGTCGAGATGGTGAGTGCCCTGCTGTTCTATTCCTCTTTATTCATTTTATCATCATTTGCCTTTTAACTGATTCTGACTCCTGACATGGGTTTGTGCTTTGCAGCGTGCTCGTGCTAAGGAATCACGCTCCTTGCTTAGTAGGATCTCGCAGACGTGGTCTAGGGTGGGGGACATGTGGACTTTTCAGAGTTCTTCTCGTCGTCGCAAGAAGTCGAAGGGTGCCAACCAGGAATAGGCTATTAGTTTCTTTTTGGAAAACTCAGTATTTTTTGGAATTTGATTTGGATCTGTTTTAAACAATTTGGGGAATGGTCGATGTGGTACTTTGGAAATAAATTTTATTTTTATTATCATTTGGGAGATAGTCTTGCTTTGATTTTATGCCCCGATTTCTTGGTATCAAATCTGTTTCTCTGCAGGATGTGTTGGCCCAAAATATCTTTGGAAAGTAACCCCCTTGGATTGCATGCCTTGATGTAGGATCGGTCTTGGAGCGCCTTGGGCTATCTCGCCTTCCTTCCTTCCTAGAGGTTCCTCTTCGGTGGGAACTTCTTCATGCCGTCGCTTCATTTTGGGATGTGAATCTCCACATATTTCATTTCGGGAAGCGGGAGCTAACCCCAACCCTTGAGGAGCTATCCAATCTGTCTGGCCTGAAGCTTCACAGGGGCCTTGCAAGAGTCACGCCTTGGCCGAGCTATTCCAAATCAGTTCACCTTACTCTCAGTTTGAAGAAATCCGAGTATGAGAAAAGTCTTATTAGGGGGCCCACAAGGGGTTCGCTAAAATTCCTGAAAGAACTTTTCGGTGACGAAAGCCTCCGAAAATTGCCAGTCAGGAATGTTTTTAACATGAAAACCCTAGCGCTCAGTCTCATCTTTGAAATCCTTTTCTTCACCGGAGGAGAGAGCTTCTCATTGGCAGTTTGTGATATTTTGGTGGAGCTGGAGGCAGGCCGGTCCATATGCATTTAGTGCTTGCCGAGCTGTATCGATGCCTTGATTCCTTTGCTTTGGGTAAGGTGGAGGGCCTTCGGGGATGCCCCTTGTTGCTTCAGGTCTGGTTGGGTGAGCATTTTGCTATTTTGGGGCCCGTGCCCCACTTTTATATTGCCCGAGGGGAGGTGGTCCAATGTTTTCTGGGTCGATGCCACCTGCTCCCCTAGGGCGATATGTCAGCTCTGGAACTTTGGTTGATCGATGCTGAGCTAACATGGAGACTCCCTTGGCTGGACCGGACCTTCCCGATAATTCGTAGTAGAGATCACGAGGGCATCACCCTCCTAGGACTGATGGGCAGCACCTTTTACTTCCCATTCCGAGTGTTGCATCAGTTTGGCTGCCCTCAGTAGGTGCCTTATGAGGCCAGACCCCCTTTATGTGATTTGACCTTTTCTAGGGGTCCTCTAGGGACATAGATCAGATTGCTGCTCTTTGGGAGATGCGTCAGTCGACGCTGATGTGTGATATGGAGCAGGGAGACTCGGTTTGGACTTCTCCTGAGTACGAGGCCTGGCTGTTAACTGGGCGGCCTACTACCGATGGTCCATATTTGTCAGGGATTATTGACACTGAAGGTCCCTGGCCAAAGAAAGAGATGGCCTTCTGAGCCCGCATTGAGTTACTGGTGGATGAGAAGAGGGTCCTGCAAGAACTTTTAGCATATGAAAAGGTTAGGGCAGAAATAGCAGAGAGTGAGGTCCTTCGTTTAAAGGGATCATTGAGCGTCGCTTTTGGAGCCACTGATTCTTCTCGGAAGAGATTCAAGAGCCTGTATGGTAGTTGGCTGACCGAACGGAATGTTCTAGAAGATGACCTTCATGCTAAGATTAGTGCTTTGAAGCGCGAGCTGGGTCGCTAACTCCTTCCTGCACACAACTTTTTGCACAGATCAGATATACAGAAAATGGGCGTAGAAAACCCCTTTACAGATACACACACATTTTTGGTATACATATTTTCTTTATGTTTTGGTTGTTTTTGGTTTATACTTGTAAAAAATGAAAACACGCTAGTCATCACCGACTATATTTTTTTTGGATGTGGTGTAAGTGGTGCAAAAGGCAATTTGTTATACACATCTATACAGATCCATTTTTGGTTTTTTTTTTTTTTTGTGCCTTAATTATTGGGTGAAACTTTGGGAAACCCTGGGTCCACCTTTGAGCTTGGTCGAACCCTTTCATGCAGTCGGACCTGAGTGAGTTTTCGGATTTTACCAAGGCCGAAAAGTTGATTCCTTTGGATTGAGTTAAACCTTTCTCCTTGCCTCGGGTCATACATTTTACGGTGCGGGTCTCACAAAGACAATTCTGGTCGGGACCTGATTTGAACTAGCATGAGCGGCCCCTAAAAAGGGATTAGGGAGAGTAACCCAGAGGGCTCCTCAAACATCAATCCTCTCAATCAGTCCAAACATTTCTTTTTCAATTTTTCTCTCTATTTTTTTTTTTTATCTCCCTTTTTTGCCCGTGACGCCCTTTTGGGTTTTCACCACGTCCATGGGTTTAGCTCTCTTACCCCAAGCGCCCTTTCGGATTTTGACCTGGTCCGCACAAATCCGTTGTTTTTACCCGTAATGCCCTTTCAGGTTTTCACTACATCCATCTTGCTTCGAGCTTGTATTTTTATTTTATTTTTTATTCTTTTTTTTTATTTAAGAGCCACGACATAGACGTTGATTCCGTCATAGCCGGCTGGATGGGGTTCTGGTGTCGTCTCACGACTCGGCTCATGTTAACTTAACAGATATTATGACTGCTTGCGAACCTACAAAGAGGGCTTCCTTCAGGGTGTAGCTTAGCCATGGGTTAGGTTAGGATTTGAAGGTATGCTGGGCTTAAAAGGGTTTCCTTGATACAGCCTCAGTTTTCTCAACATACTTTCTTCCTTGGGGGTTTTATTGTGCATGCCCCGTGATTCTTCTACATTTTTTTATTCTTTTTGCTTCATTTCAGACAATCTCTTTTTTAGGTTTTGCTTTTTTTGATTTTTTTTTATTTTGATAGTAACTCTACTTTATCTTCTCTCTTTTTTTTTTTGGTATATGTACACGTATATTTTTTGGGGGGAATGGGTTTATTGAAAGAAAGGTCCATGCTCAAATGGGTTAGCAAAGGATATCGTCATTTTTTTGGGGATGTTTTTTTTTGCTACTGTGCTTGGAATGATGGCCTCTTTTGGGTGGTTCTTAAGCAGTCACATATCTATTTCATTAATACTTACCTTATCACAATAGACTAAGAGTAGAACCGTCGGACGTATCCAGTGTTGATAGGCTCAGGGAGATGATCTCCGTCCATGGTAGCGAGGCGGATGGCGTATCTCGGCAGCACTTCTCGGATGGCATATGGTCCTTCCCAGTTTGGCTTGAACTTCCCTCTAGGATTGGTGTGAAGGGATGGGAAGATATTCTTCAGCACAGTGTCTCCTACCTTTAGATCTCGACCGCGGACACGTTTATTATAAGCGCGTGCGATTCGCCCCTGGTAAACTTGAGTGTGACACAAGGCTAGGAGTCTCTTCTCGTCCAATAAGTTTAATTGTTCAAAGCGGGATCTCTCTTTTCTACTTCGGGTAAGCCTGATTCTATGAGGATTTGGAGTGAGGGTACTTCAACCTCTACCAGGAGGACGGCCTCGGTTCCATACACAAGGGAGAATGGTGTTGCCCCTATAGCGGTACGGATCGACATTCGGTAGGCCCACAAAGCAAATGGCAGCATTTCACTCCAATCTCGATAAGTGACGACCATTTTCTCAAGGATGCGGATGACTGTCTTGTTCACGGCTTCCACGGCTCCATTAGTTTGAGGTCGATAAGGGGATGAGCAATGGTGCTTGATCTTGTATTGCTCGCAGAAGTCTCGGATGCGCTTATTCGCAAAGTTTGTGCCGTTGTCTGTGATGATATCTTTGGGTACTCCAAATCAGCACACAATATTATTCTTGAGAAACTTCTCAACGTGACTGACAGTGATGTTGGTATATGATGCCGCTTCTATCCACTTGGTAAAGTATTCAATGGCGACGAGGATGAACCGATGTCTGTTTGATGCTTTCGAATTAATCATTCCGACAACGTCAAGGCCCCAGGTAGCAAATCGCCAAGGAGTGGTCATGCAGTGAAGATCAATGGCAGGAGTGTGTATCAGACTGGAGTGTTCTTGACACTTGTAGCATTTTTGAACATGTTTGCAACAATTCAATTCCATGGTGGTCCAAAAGTATCCCTGTAGTAGGATTTTCTTAGCCAGCATGTGACCGCTGACGTGGGCTCTGCATACTCCCTCATGGATTTCTTTCATAATATTGACTGTTTCACTTTCAGTGAGGCACCTAAGTAAGACGTTATTGTATGATCGCTTGTAGAGACATTGCCCGCAAATGACGTAACCTGCCGCTAAACGTTGAATGGTTCGTCGATCTATTTTGGATGTACCCTCTGGGAAAGTTAGGGTCTCGAGGAAATTCTTGATATCTGAGAACTAAGGTGGCTCATCATCAGGCTTTGTAGGTTCCTCAATCTGGAGGTAGAAGGCCGGCTCATTCCTCTGCTCGATCCTGATCGACTTCATCTCAAAACCATAGGGGATTTCAATCATTGATGCCAAAGTTGCTAATGCGTCGACCAAGCGATTCCTTATCCGAGGGACATATGAGAAATTCACATCTTGGAAGCAAGCTATTAGATCCTCGAGGTGTTCATGATAGGGGATCAATTTCTCATCTTTCGTCTTCCAATCACCATTCGTCTGGCATATGATTAATTGTGAATCGCTAAATACTCAAAGGTGAGTTATATTCAAATCAAGAGCCGCCTGTAGACCAGCGGCGCAAGATTCGTACTCAACCATATTGTTAGTATAAGGGAAGTTGAGCTTGATAGAGACCGGTACATGAGATCCTTTCGGTGAAATCAGGATGGCACCAACTCCTTGGTCCTCGACATTTGTTGTCCCGTCAAAGTACCTTACCCATGATTCTTCTACTTCTTCTATATCGTCTTCCGTCATGAAGATATCTTCATCTGGGAACTCGATCCTTAACGGCTCATAGTCAGGTAAAGGATTGTCGGCAAGATGATCAGCAAGCACCTGCCAATTGATTGACTTCTGAGTGACTACGTGATGTCGAATTCAGATAATAAAAGTTGCCATCGTGCGATTCGTCTAGTGAGAGCTAACTTTCCAAATAGGTATTTCAACGGGTCCATTCGGGCGAAGAGCAAAACCGCCTAAGATAGCAAGTAGTGGCGGAGCCTTTGAGTAGCCCATACAAGAGCTAGGCATGCTTTCTCCAGATGAGAGTAGCACGTCTCGTAATCAGTAAACTTCTTGCTCATATAGTAAATGGTCTGCTCTCTTCTTCCCATTTCATCGTGTTGCCCTAAGACACATCCCATCGAAACTTCCGTCGTTGAGAGATACATCAAGAGTGGTCTCCCTAGCTCAGGTGGTACCAAAATAGGTGGATTAAGGAGGTAGCTTTTGATTTTTTTGAATGCTGCTTGACAATCGGCGTTCCATTCAACAGGCAAATTCTTCCTTATTAACTTGAAGATCGGCGTGCAGATTGGAGTTAGCTGTGCAATGAACTGACTGATATACTATATACTACCCAGAAACCCTCTAACCTCTTTCTCGATAGACGGCGGTGGCATTCACTGATGGCTTTGACTTTGATTGGGTTGACCTCGATCCCTCTCCTGCTGACGATGAACCCTAGCAATTTCCCTGACATAGCACCAAATGTGCACTTCTGTGGATTCAGACATAGTCTATATTTCCTCAGCCTTTCAAACAGTTTTTGAAGGTTTACCAGATGATCGCTTTGCTCCGGTGACTTGGCTATCATATCATTGACATATACTTCAATCTCTCGGTGCATCATGTCATGAAATAGTGCAGTCATAGCTCTCTGGTACATTGCACCGGCATTCTTCAGCCCGAATGGCATGACTCAATAGCAAAAGGTTCCCCACGGGGTAATGAACGTTGTCTTCTCGCGATCAACCTCTGCCATTTTGATCTGATTGTATCCTAAGAATCCATCCATAAAAGAAAGCATCCCGTGCTTAGTTGTATTATCAACCAAGATGTCGATGTGTGGCAATGGAAAATTGTTCTTTGGGCTCACTCTGTTCAAATTGCGAAAATCGATGCACATGCGAACCTTTTCATCTTTCTTTGGTACATGCATGATATTGGCTAACCACTGTGGGTATTTGGATACCATGAGAAACCTTGCGTCATATTGCTTGATGACCTCATCTTTGACTTTCAGCATCTACTCGGGTCGGAGACGTCTCAGCTTCTGTTTGACTGGCTTCACATCAGGGTAGAGGGGCAACTCATGCTCAACCAAATCAGTATCCAGACCAAGCATGTCCTCGTACGACCAGGCAAAAATGTCTTGGTATGACCGAAGGAAATTGATCATGCTTTTTCTTTCCTCAGGAAACAGTGACGTTCCAATTTTGGTTATCCTGGGAATCTCCTCAGTTCCTAGATTGACGTCTTCGGTCTTTTCGACAATGGGGGTAGGGCCATACTCAAAGTCGGCAAATCGGTCAAGGAGCTCATTGGGGATCTCCTCGAAGGGGATATCCTCATCCAGACTCGTGATCCCTACCTCTTCTTGTATTTCTACAGGGAAGGGGTCGATTTCACGTGGGACGGGCATTTTGATTAAGGCATCCTTTTGTGGGACATTTTCTGGAATTTTAAATGATAATATTTTTAGACTTTGGATTTTTTCAATGTTTTTGAGATGTTGTATTTTTTCCATATTTTTTAGATTTTGTATTTTATCCATGTTTTTGAGATTTTTCTTTTCTTCGGAGACGGACCCTTGATAAGGCGGGTTGCTATATACACAAGGTATTGCCTGCCAAGGGCTAATCTCACTTTTTATAGGTTGTTTTTTTTAGAAAACGGGTGCCAAATGTTAAGCCACTCCCCGCTTCCAGGGTTTGGGGAAAAGATGCCCAGTTGTGTACCTGAGGGGCCGCTTCTTTACCTGTTGGGATGGAGGGTGCTGACTGATATGGCTCGTTGGAGTCAGCCTCCATCATATTGATCCCCATTTCGTCTGAGATCATGCTCTCAAATGATAACTCGGTTTTATGGTGATTCACCACAGGGGGGGTTTGTTCAGGTATCGACCGGCATTCCTCAAAAAGGGACAACGCAGCCAAATCTATCTCCAAGCTGGGAAGGGAGATCTGGGGATTGGTGGGATGGATTGGGGCTGTGGGTTTGTGTGGGGTCAAATGGGTTGCCCCATTTCAATCGATCTTTACGACCCCTGCACTAATGAAGGAATCCCTGATGTGCGGCCACGGTGAGGTTTCTCTTCTATGTTGATTCCTCGAGCTCTTACAGCCACGGCGACCCTGGCTTTCTCTTTGGCCTCTTGGACCTCTTGCTCTGTGGGCTTGTATCCTAGCCTGAATCTTACTTTTTGTCCCTTAGCCACAACTGGCTCTCTTCTGCCTTGTAATTTGGGTCCCAGACCCCTTCCTTTCTGATAGCCCCACTTTTGGAGCATTACCACTGCCGCTACCATACCGCCTCCCATTTTAGACATGATGCCCTCAATGGGTTCTGGGAGTATAGCCGACACCTCATATTCAAAACTGTGGAGGTCGACATCCTTAGCAGTGTGCAGTATATCCAGTATGTTAGGTTTCTCCATGCTATTGGTGGCCTTCTCTTTCTCATTGTGCCCCTCTCCGATGATTGTGATAATCTTATGCCCAGATGCAAATTTGAGTTTCTAGTGCAATGTGGAAGGTATGGCTCCGACTTCATGTAGCCACGGACGCCCCAATAACAGGTTAAATGAGGATTTGATATCCATGACTTGAAATAAGGTGGAAAAGGTCATTGGCCCTATCAACAGCTCAAGATCAACTTCTCCCATTATTTCTCTCCTGGTATTGTCAAACCCTCTAGTGCTAGTTCTGGTGGGCCTTAACATGCACGGATCAACCCCGATCTTGGTGGCGATTCTTAAAGGGCATATATTCAATGCAGACCCATTATCAATTAGTACCAAGAGAATAATCATATTTCTAGACTCAACGGTTATATTCAAAGATTTTGAGTGACTACCTCCTTCCTCAGGTAAATCAACATCAGAAAATGAAATGGCATTTGGAGCCATCACTTGACCAATTATCTGCCCGACTTCGTCTGGGCTTACTTAAAGTGATACATGCACATTTTTTAACGCCCCCATTAATGCTTGAAAATGGAGTGGGGACGTCATCAACAGATCCCATACAGTGATATGGGCAGGCAATCTTCTCAGCTGAGTCTCCAGTATATGTTCTCGACTCATCTTCTCGAATGGGTTCACCGCGCTGTCTTTCTTTCCTTCGGGTTGGGCCTGTGCTGTTGCTAGTATTTCTGGCTGCTTTGATATCCTCCCTGATTTGGTAACAAAATCTACTGCCCCTTCTCTGCTGCTACTTCCAGCATTGACATTTGTTTGTTCATAGCTTAGCGGGACCTAATGAGGATCATATGTGGGTCTCGAGAGCTGGAAAGGTATGGTTGTCGGTTCTTGAGGTACTTGTACTGTCGGCTCATTAGGTGTGGGCAATACTTGATTCACCTCAGTGGCAGCAGGTTGGGTGGAAAGATTGGGCCAAATGGGGGTGGTGAAGCTTGAGGGCGGTGGCATTGGAGGGAAGGAGGTAAAAGTGGGCCATTGATAGCTGGTGGGTGCTGGCGACAGATGGGGGGTTTGATGGGACGTTAGGTAATTGACCGGGGTGGTGGAGTTTGCCGATGGCTGAACTGGGCTGATGGGGTGGGCGCAGGCCATTGATAACTGATGGGTGCGGGTGTTGAATTGGGGGCCTAGTGGCTTAAAGGGTAATCGATGGGGGGGTATGGTGGTAGTTGAAATGGGGTTGGCGTAGGCCATTGATAACTGGTGGGTGCGGGTGAGGGATTGGGGGCCTAAGGGCTTATAGGGTAATTGATGGGGGTTGTGGTGTATGGTTGGTATGTATTGATATTTACATAATTGACGGGTGTGGTAGACGGAAAGTATGCCTGGAGATCCAAAGGTTTAAATTGTGGGGTTGGATTGGAGAAATATTCAGACAAATTTCGGGGTTCAATTACCCCAATATTCCTTTCTTCATCATTCCTCGGTCATGGTGCCACATAATTCTCCCAATCATTGATATAATCGGATGGTCAAATTCAAACTCCTCCTCATCTTCTATCATTCCGATGGTGGGTCTGGTACCTGCTCCTCCGGTAGGATGTGGGGGTAGTGGCACTTAGTGAATATTAGCATGTTGGGAAGGTGCAGGGGAATGATTTTCCCGGCATCGATCAAATCCTGGATGGCATGCTTCAATGGGAAGCAGCGATCAGTAGGGTGACCCGGACCCTGATGAAAATTGTAATGGGTATTTGGGTCATAGTTCCTTGGGATTGGGTGAGGAGGAGGTTGTGGTTGGCGGATAGCCACTAATCCCTTTTCTACTAATAGGGGCAAAAGTACACTCAATGATTGCCCTAGAGGTGTGAAGACTCGGTCGTAGTGAGCTCTCCTCTGTTCCGGGGTCATTTGCATTCCTTTCCCATTCCCCATTCTTTGCATCTGCTCAGGCCTAACGGGTGCTATTGGGGCTGCCTAAAATTGAAACGGGGTAGTATTGTTATTGGGCCTGGTATTGGCAATGTTCTGGACATCGGCCCCGGTTCTTTTATCATTTCTTTACTCTGAAAATCTCATAATCCCACTGGGTCCACTCAACATATTCTTATTCAGACGCCCCTCCCTGATGGCGTCCTCACATCGGTTAGCATTTCTCACCAGATCAACCAAGCCGGTCTGCTATTGATATACCAGAAAGTCTGAAATCACTGGCAGAGTGTTCTTTGAAATCATCTCTAATTGTTCATCATCAGGTATTCTATTCCTGACTTGAGCTGCCAATGCTCTCCATCGCCCCAAGTAGTCGCTGAAGGTCTCGTTCTGGTTCTGCTTCAAATGGGCCAAGTCGGACTTACGCAGCTCAATGTCTATATTGTAGACATACTATTCTTGAAAGAGGTCCGTTAAGTCCCTCCACGTTTTCATCATAGACGGTTCTAAAGATGTGAACCATCTTAAAGTCGGCCTGATCAGACTCTTTTGGAAGACTTTTATTAGCAGTCTTTCGTCCTCCCCGTATTGGCATATGTCCCCACAGTAGGACTTCAGGTGCGCAATAGGATTACCAGTGCCATTATATTTGTCGAAGCCTAGCATTTTGAATTTGGGGGGCAAGGGGACCTCAGCGAACAGGCATAAGTCTGTGAAGTCTGTGGCGTAGATTTCAGTACCACCCATTTTTATTAACAGCTTCTGTATTTTGTCCAACTGTTCTTTCAGCTGCTCTGATTCTTTGGACACGGGAGCTGCTTTTTTGGTAGTTGGTTGGACTTCACTCTGGGCCACCACGGGATGGGAAATTATGGGAGGAGGGTTAAGGCCGGTCAAAACCCCAGCATAGGCCCCGCTATTCCTAATCTTGTCCTCTTCATACTCCTGGTCGGCATAATGTGCAACGAGGGCGGGATTCTCCTGTTGTTGCATGGGTTGGATGGGAATGACATGAGTGGGGGTTGGGTGAGCCCATTGGGGGTGAGGAAAGGTTTGCTGGGTGATGGGAATTTGGTTTTGAGGTGGGGCCTAATAGGGCCATTGGGTATGGGGGAAGGTTTGGAGATGGCCTTGGGGTGTGGGGCCATGGGAGAATTGGGTTTGAGGGATGACATGGGTTTGACCCAGCTGTGAAGGTTAGGCTAAATGTTGGGGGTATTGTGGAAGGTGTGAGTGTGGGGTTCAGGTTTGGGCCATGAACCCTTGGTCATTTTGGGTCATGGACCATCGATAGGCTTGGGCCATGGACCCTTGGTAGGTTTGGGCCAAGGGCCCTTGATGGATCTGGGCCATAGGCCCTTTATAGGTTTGGGCCAGGGGCCCTTGATAGGTCTGGCCCAATGGGCATTGATGGGTCTAGGCCATGGGTCCTTTGTGGGTCTGGCCCAGTAGGCCTTGATGGGTTTGGCCCAATGGGCCATGTGGCCTTGGTGGGTGTGGCCCATGGGCCCTTGGTGGGTCTGGGTCATGGGCCCTAGGTAGGTTTGGGTGGTGGGGTTTTGGGCCATGGGCCCCTGGGATATGTGAGAAAAGGGGGTTTGGGCCAATGGGCCTAGGGATTAGTGGGTAATGAGGGTTTGGGTGGTGTGGATTATGGGGGTTGATGGGGGTCATGTGGGAGTGAGGCATGGAGATTGGCTAGGATATGGGATGGGTTCATGGGGTGTGGAGGAGAGGGGGTGTTTTGAGAAGCCTTCCACATGGAATAGGCTTGGAATATCTCCTCCATCATGGTCATGAAGGAAGGGTTGGATGGAGATGGGGTATTTAAGGGGTGATGGGGTATAGATGGGATGGAGGTGGTGGAAAAATTGGACATGGCCCCGATATAATCGGGCATGGCCACGGTAGGTGGGGGGGTATGGGTGGATGAGGGGATGTATTGGGTATGTTTTGGGATGATGGGGGGCATGATGAGGAGGGATGAGGAAAGTTGGGCATGGCCCTGGTAAAAATGGGCATGAGCCGGATGGAGGGGGGATTTTACGGGGGGGGCGGATAGGGCGGAAGTGGTGTATGTGAATGTGGGTGGATTGGGTCTATAGGGGGATGATGGGAATTGGGGAATAGATGTGGATTGGGAAAATGGGTTTGGCATGGGCATGGTTTGGGCAAAAGATGGAGAATGGAGGGTAGGACTTAAGATATTTTGAGGGGTAGTGGTTGGGAAAATGGGGGCGCCAAATGGGTCGGTAACGGTAAAAGGGGGTTGGGTGAGGGGGATGGTGGAAATGACTTCTCCCAAATGGGAGTGGGTTAGAGAATGTGGCGGGGATGAGTCAGGATCGGCGTAAGCCGGGTCCACTACCCACGACATTCTTTGGGAGCGGGTCGGATAAGGGTGCCTTGGATAAGGCCCAAAAATCCTCCTCCTTCCCCTATGCGACGGCGGAGGGCAAGACGATGCCGTTGTGCCGACACCACAAACTATATCTTTTTTAGGTTTTGATTAGATATATATTTTTTGAATTTTTTGAAAAAAACCTTTTGGAAAACAAAGGTTTCGAGGCCTTGGAACTCCCTTTTTGGGTGGCCCTCGTACCTTAATTCAAGACCTGCGACGACGATTCCGATGCACTTCGAAAGAATCGAAGGAGAACCTTCGATCTATTGAAGGCACGAAAATCGAGATAAGCAACCCGATCCCTCGAAATGAGCCAAAAATAAGTTGCCTTCTCTTGACCGGCGAGGGCGTATTGGGTGTCGGAGATGGCGGGGCCCAAACAAGGCACTAAGCACACTAATCGGGGAACTCAAGATGTGAAAAGGGCCAAGGATTCGGGCTGGTGGGCTGATAAACAAACCTGGCGCAACTAATACATGCGCCTAGGTTGTAAGGGACCAATTTTACACTGGCGCAAGTATTAGTTGCGCCAGTGTAAAACTTGGGATTTTTAAGCTGGCGCAACTAATAGTTGCGCCAGTTATATATTCCAGTGTTTTTACACTGGCGCAACTAATACTTGCGCCAGGCAAAAACTGGTTCTCTAGAACAAAAGAAAGCAGCCACTAATGCCCGAAATGAGTCTCTTTTTTTGGTTTTTGTGGAAGCTAGGCTTCCGAGAACTGAGCTATTTTTTGGTGATCGATTCTCTCCTCACCGCACCGAGAGGGTTTGAGTCCGGTATAACTCGCTAGCGCGCTCCCCAAGGGTTTTAAGCTTTTTGGAATGGGAACCCACCCAATATACCTCCGGCGCTAGCGCCTTCTCAGATACTAGGTGGGCTAGGACTTTTCTGGATCATCACCACTAGGGGCTGCCGCCATACTAAGACCCGGGTGTTTGTATGTGTGCCTAAACCCAACCCTTTGAAAATCTACCCCGTAAAAATAAATTAATTAAGCTCCCTAACTTGGTTCAATTTTAATTTTTTTCAAAGCTTTTTCTTTTTTTGAAAGTTTTCTTTAGTTCAAAGACCGGGGGTGATTACCCCGTGCCGCTACTAAGGGCCGGCGTCCACTGTTGGGATATGAGTACTCAAGTAGGCCCGCCAATCGGCTAAGGCACTTTAAACGACGGAAAATTAAAAAAATTGAAAGACAATGCACAAGTGGGCCCGCCAATTGGCTAAGGCACTAAAATGATGGGAAAGTAAGGAAATTAAGAGACAATACGCATGTAGGCCCGCCAATCGGCTAAGGCATGTAAATGACGGAAAAGTAGGGGTGAGAAAAATGACTTAATCGGAGGGGTGAGTTAAAAAAACAGCAAAAATAAGACAAAAAATAGCAATAAATGTTAGGAAAAATAAAAAAATAAAAAAGGCCTAGTTCAAGGGGAAGCTTTACTAGCTGATCCCCAGTAGAGTCGCCATCTGTGCAACCATGGGAATCGAGACGATCCCGTCGCGACGATGCACTCTCTAATGAAAAAAAATATAGAGTCGCCACCCGGAGCTTTCGGTGTCCCGGGATACCTAGTTCATTTTTATGAGCGCCGAAGTGCTAAAAATATGACTCTGAATCCGGTCCACACCAAAGGCTCTTGGGTAGGGGCTTCGGTTATTGATCGGGAAGGTGTTAGGCACCCGATCAACCCGCTTAGCTCGGTCTCTACTAATGGCCAAAAATAAAATGAAGTAAAAGAAAAGAAAATTGTTCCCTCTTGCCCAAATGGGCCTCCAATCCAGTTTGTGCCCCTCCGTTCCTACCGAAAATTTGGCAGCGTAACGGCACAAAATGAGAGGGTAGCGAGAGCAAAAGTAGATAGGAGAAGAAAGGGGAGAGCCGGAGCCCTCGGGCCCTTATAGCACCGTAGAGGAGCCTTGCGTGGCTTGTTTTGATGTGCTCTTGAAGGCTTGAATGGTGGAAAAAGGGGTTCTAACCACTAAGGCCTACTAGCTAAGAGATGGAGAAGAGAGGCTAGGGGATCACACACACCTAGGCTAAGGGTTTTGGGTGTAAGAGCAAGCTTCGGAAGGGTTTTGAATTTTAGATTTTAGGTGAAAATAGTGCACCAAAGGGAGGAAGAACTTCTCACTTGGAGCTCTTTCTCTCTTAAGCAAAATTCTCAACCCCTAAACCAAGGGGAGAGGGGCTCTATTTATAGGAAAAGGGTGGGTTTAGGAGGCCACTTAAAAGCTAAATGAGTTTAACAATTAGGTAATCTCACATCTAAGGATTCCTAGGGTTTTTGGAGCCTTGAAATGTGTGAGAAGGTCCTCCAATGGTGGATGATGGGGTGAGGCCTTAAGCCACTTAAAGGGGTGCAAATAGGCTTCAAAAGGGTGCAACAGAACTAACAAAATACACCCCAAAGGTCAAGGTGGTCAACAAGTCAAACCCCAATCATGATTTTTGGGGCAAATCCCAACAGTTACTATTAGTTGCGCCAGACAAATGTACAGTAAAACAGTAATGAACAATGCCTGGAAGTCAGCTTGCGAGGATGGAGCCCGCTTTTGAATCTAGCGTAACTATTAGTTGCGTCAGGCTTAAAATGAGAGAAAATTGGTGCGCCAAGTTCCTAAGGGGCCCACATGACTTTACATTCATGCCCTCTGGACTCGGTTTGTCATATCTTTTGACGTATACCTCCGATTGGGGTGATCCTTGGACCATTGGAAACCTGACGATCTCTACTCCTCAATGGTATGAGACTCGATTACAGTAGAGGGCCGTAGCCGGTTCCAGTGTACCACTCTTTATCCATAGCCTGGTAAGGTTAAGTTTAGGGTTCAAAATGGGTTCTAAGGGTTGGGATTGGTTTCTAAAGGTTCGGGATAGGTTCTTAAGGGATCTAGGGTGATTCCTAAGGCTTTGGGGTGGTTCCTAGGGGTTCCATTCATGCCATCAAAAGCTCAGAGTTGCACCTCTCTTGAAAGGTGTTTCGATCTAGCCTTAGGCCAAATTTGGATGTCTACATCAATGTTAAAGAACGATTTTTGTGCTACATACCAAGGGAAGGTAAGTATGCTCACCATCTTTCTGTTCATTGTCAGGAAATAAAGATGCACACATACAAAAGCAAGAAAAAAGCAAAAAAATCCTTTTAGGTTGAAAATGCAAAAAAATCCCTTCCTTTCTATCTTAAAAAGTAAATAAAAATAAAATAAACCCCCTTTCTTCTATGTTCAAAAATAAAAGCCAGTTGAAATAGGGAAAAATCTTCATCAAAACCAAAGAGTCCTTCCTTTATGTCAGGAAAAAAGGGTTTTAGAAAAAAACAAAGAAAAAAACAAAAAAAAAAGAGAAGAGAAGTCCTTCCGTTTAGGAAAACAAAAAAATCCATCATAAAAACAAAAAGAATCCTCTCTTTATGCCTCGAAAATCAAAACGAAACAAAAAATCTTTTTTTCATGTTTACAAAAAAAAAAAAATCCTTTTCTTCACGGTTAATAAAATCAGAAAAAAAAAAAAAACTCTTTCAAAAAAAAATCCCTCCTTTTGTGTCCATAAATTCGAAAAAATCCTTCTTTTACAAAAAACTAAAACCAAAAATATATATAAATCAATGCCTTAGTTTTCAAACAATAGAAAAAATTTTAGAGGCAAAATTCTTTTCCTTAATTAATTGTAAGAAAAAAAAAATTTGAAAAAAAAAGCATTCTCCTTAATTAGTTTTCAATATATATAGGAACCAAAAATTATTTTTCAATTAACCTTTCAAAAATAAAGCAAAATAAATAAAAAATTCCCTTTTCCTAACTAGTTTTTAAAATGATATCCTTGCTTGGTATTCAAGATAAAAACAAAAAAAATAATAAAAATAACACCCCTTTTCTAAGCACAAATAAAAACAAAAAAAATATATTGTTTACATATATATATATGTATATATAGATATATATATTATGCAATAATAACACCCATAAAACCACAAAAGTAAGGCATTATTCATGAAAAACCATTCACACATCATCAATCAACATGCTTACAACGGAAATAAACTATTTTTCATCTAGGAATGCAAGACCATGATCATATTTGCAAGAAAAAGCAAGAAAAATCAAAGAAAATAGGTGTTAAATGATTACCTTTTGAAAGAAAATGGGTCGTTGATCTAGCGCGAGCCGCCAATCGATCCACACAAGCAAAGCAACAGCAATGGGGCACACGTAGAGGCAATGTAAAGGAACCCTAAAAAGGGGTCGGTTTATTATTTAAAGAGGAAAGGGGAGAAATTTTGAGATAATGCCCCACAGCCCGAACTCAGGTTGTTTAAATTCCTCCCCAGCCAAGCCTGGCGCAACTATTAGTTGTGCCAGGCAAAATTATGCCCATCTTTTGCTTGGCACAGCTAATAGTTGTGTCATGCTATTTTGAGGCCCCTATTGGCCTGGCGCAACTAATAGTTGCGCCAAGCACTTAGGCCGGGTCTTGGGCCTAGTACGGGCCAAATAGGAAAGCCGGTCCCCCCACTCTTTTTGTTTATTTTGTCACTCCCAACAGATGCGCGTGCTCCTAAGACGGTATTTTGATCATCCTTCGACTTGCCAAGAAAGTTGTGCTAGAACAAAAGCAGACCGAGATCGATAAGCACCCCGGTCCTACACAGGAAACTATAAAGAAAAATCCAACAAAAAATTTTAAAAAAAATCCCCACAGAGAAGCCGGAAGTATTCATGAAAAATAATTGAAAAAATCACATAAAATAATAGCTTCAAAATTCTAAAAAATCACATAAAATGATAGGTAAAAATTCCAAAAAAATAGCTTCAAAATTCCAAAAAATCACATAAAATAATAGTTGAAAATTTCTAAAAAATCACATAAAATGATAGGTCAAAATTCCAAAAAAATCACATAAAATAATAGTTGAAAATTTATAAAAAAATCACATAAAATGATAGTTAAAAATTCTAAAAAAATCACATAAAATAAATTGAAAAGTCCAAAAAATCACATAAAATGATAGAAAAATCAAAAGCAGATTTGTATTCCCCCGCACAGAAGCACAAGCATAAGGTGGTAAAATGTCAATGTTTTATCAGCAATGCAGTTGTGCCATATTAAAGTCTTGAGTTGGAGGTTTGCCTCGAATCTTTGGATCCTGCTTTAAGATAGGAGAAACGATGTCGGTCCCGATCAAATAGCCAATGTTTCGATCGAGTCAACTCCACTGCTAAATCTTTACGATGAGCGCTCTGTTTTGGATTCATATGAACTTAAGTGTCTTAAGTTTCAGATTCTCGGTTGGAAAAGGTCAATCGTTGGTTGAGACCAACCTGTTGAAAATGAGATTACGTATTAATCAAACTATGTGCACCCATGCACTCAGAAGGGTTCATTTCCCCTTTAGTTTTCGTAGGCTTAAAACCTGCATGGGCAGCGGTATCCCTGTAAAGTGTATGCCATGCATCTGGGTATCCGTATGATGGTCATTTGTCCTCGTAAATTGTACCCGGGCGGGTCTGGGTCGGGGCTTCCATCACCTTTGTTGTTGCTTATTGCCTGTGATGGGTGCATGATTATGCATAGTTATTTGATGTTTATGATCATTGTTAGCAGAGACCAGGATTGGATGTCTCTTTAGAGAGACACCCCAATGTTTGGACGGATCTGTTCAAGGTAGGTGATCGATTTTAAATAAACCCTTGCAAGTGTACAAGATCTGTTCTAGTAAGGCAAGAACAAGGGTGTCGAACCCACAGGGAAATCTGAAACTTTAATCAATTCTTCCTAGAGATTTAGAAAATATCCCCGAGGAAGTACCAAGGGGCAGATTTAATTTTTACCAAAAATTAACACTTTTTCTAATTGCAAGAAAGAAAATAAATTAATCTAAAAATTATGTAATGAGAAATTTAAGAATAAATTTTAAAACGAGATCAAGGAATATGCTACCCCAGATTTGCATCCCTTTCTATTATTAAACCCACAGTTTTATTAATCATCAAACACACCATCATTCCAAAAGATCAAATGACTAGTAATTAAGCATGATCATTAACCCGGCATACCCTATCTAAAAACGATGACTCAGCCTAACATTGCGGTATGAATCATGCTAAAAGCATAGCGTATCTCATGATGTTTAGATCAAAATAACATAAACATAATCACAAAATTTGAGAAAAAGATTTGATGATGACAATATTATACTATGGCATTAAACATAAAATATGGGTACTTATCTGGGATCGCATCTTCCCGATCTACAGCTTTTAGCCACTCATCCTTGGTGCAAGATCTTCAATTTCATTCAAGTCCATTCCCAAGAGAAAAGAAAACTAAAAATAAAAATATGTTCTAAGCAAGTCTCTTTACAAAAAAATCTAAACTAAAAACTAAACTAAAATTAAAAACTAAAAGCTCTCGGAAGATAACCCTACACTAAAAACTCTCCTATATTCCAAAAAAGCTCCCTTTTACAATGCCGCAGCCTCTTATTTATAATAGCCGATTCAACCTAACCCTAATTGCCTCAATCGATTGAGGCTTAAATCTCAATCGATTGATCTTTTAATTTAATCACCTTTAGGACACTTTTGCCTTTTTGTCTCAATCGATTGAATTTCATGTCTCAATCGATTGACACTAGTTTAATCACCTTTAGGACACTTTTGCCTTTTTGTCTCAATCGATTGAATTTCATGTCTCAATCGATTGACACTAGTTTAATCACCTTTAGGACACTTTTGCCTTTTTGTCTCAATCGATTGAATTTCATGTCTCAATCGATTGAATTTCATGTCTCAATCGATTGAATTTCATGTCTCAATCGATTGACACTAGTTGGAAGTAGATGCCCTAATTGGTGGAAATCTCCAATATGCCCTCAGCAGAAACAGTCGCCAGGTTGAAATGCACAGACTTTCGCTAGGTTAGATTTCTCCTCGCTGGGTTGGATAGTGCTCTTCGCGTGGTTGAATTGGAGAAGGATACTTTCACTGTCGCGTGGTTGCTTTTATTCATCAGTCATCACTAGGTTGACTGCACAGCCGTCTTCGCTAGGTTGAAATGCTGTAGTCGCTAGGTTGAATTGAATGGCGCTAGGTTGACTGTAGTCGCTAGGTTGAAGTGTGTGGCGCTGAACATGCGGCGGCCATTTCTTCCAATCGCTGACGGCTTGTCTATCAGAACCTCGCGACGAGTTATTTGCCTCTTAGAATCCAGCGAAGAAGCTTTCACTTGGACTGCGCGAAGGCTATTCCTTCAACTGCGCGAAGGCTTATTTACACTTTGTTCCTCGCGGCAACTTCAATATCTTCCCCTTCTTGATGGAGTTTGATTCCCTTCACGGATTTTAGCGCTTCTTTGGACCCTTTTTGTCCATAGCTCTTTTGTAGCCTTTAATTTCTTTCTTTTATACACTTGGAAGATTCAAAGGTCGAAAACACTGTTATCATCAAAACCTCACAACAACCATCAAATACTTTCATCGAACGGCTAAGGGTAGGATTTAAGGTATGAAATATAGTCATATTTCAGAGATCACACCCCAAACCTACACTTTGCTAGTCCTCGAGCAAAGAGAATGATAAATATAAAAATAAAACTAACATCCTAAAATTTAAATGCCACTTTCAGAGGGAACACGATTGCACTTAGCATGTGCAACAAGCCTTTAAACCCCTAGGTGATCCCTAGTGGAGGAGTTGTGTCTCTGAGGGATTACTGAAGTTACCTACAAACTTCCAAAAAAATTTCAAACCATCGGCAAAATTGAGTTTTCAAAACATGATTTTTTTATAACATATATACCATTCAAAAACAAAAACATCATTAATTGGTTCAACATGTTAATCATCAATCTTAAATACCAATGTCATGTCAATCATGCTAGTATCCATTCAAATTAATCTAATGCTCAAATTGTTAGATAACTCATTCATTCATGCTTAAGCGTGAAGTGTGTGCATACCAAAACCAAGATTCATCCATCTTAGAACTAGTCCAAACGGAAAATCATCGGATCTCATGTCTCAACTCAATCCTCACTTTAGGTATACTCTCGAAATAAAATCACTCCGATGATGGGTAAGTTTTCGCACACATGTGAGAGATCAATAAATAAAAAGGTCTCACATGATAAATGAAACACGATGTAATCAATGAACAAAAACAACAGATCTCATAAGAACAGATACTTGAATATCCTAAGCATGTCATATCAAGTGTCATAGGTATCACATATTTACTCTCCACAAGGCAGTTACCAATGCAAGATCAGATCATGAAGGTCTTTTGTAGGGTTGTAATGGGGCTCAGGAAAGGGTAAGAAAGAAAGGGAATTTAGATTCAAAATTTCTGAGAAATCAGAAAAGGTACTAACTTTTTCTTTCTATTGCTCTTCTTTTTCTTTTCTAATTTCTCACCATTTTTTTTTTTCAATATTTTTCTTTTCTCACTCTTTCTTCTTCTTTTGAATTTCTTTTCTTAATGGTACCTCACATTTTTCATTCTTTGTCAAATTTCTCTTTTTCTCCCCTTTTTTTTTTTTTTTTTTTTTTTTTTTTTTTATATTTTTGCCATACACTCTCAGTAAACACCACAACTCGGTATCCCTCCACTTACTCTCTTTTCACTCATTTTCATCCCTCGTTCCCAACGTCTCAGAAATAAGAAGGGTAAAGCTGAATTTTCAGAAATGATAAAGGGTTAAAGGTTAATGTGGCTTATCAAAGAATGTATAAAGGTAAATTTTTCAATAGGCTCAAAGGGGTACTAGAAGGATAAATTTATATGAGGTGGGACATTTTAAGCACAAACGAGCCAAAGATGGCCTTCAATCATATCCTTAAAAGATGGTAATCTTGCCTATTTGTCTTGAGTAGATATACAGTACATTCTAACACAATAATATGAATTTGATTTCATGCAAAGTCACAAGCCAAAAATAAAATGTATGAGATTATGCAAAATAATTCGTATTCAAAGAAAACTCCGAGTTTATGTATTCACTCATCAATGACGGGAAATTAGCTCTAAAGCTCACCAGGTTTAGTCTCCACTAAGAACCTACGATCCAACGTTTAAAATAATTCATCGATTTCTAAATCTTAGCTTGGTATAAGTGCACAAATTCTAAGCATGAATTTCAAAGTCATCCACAAATTATCACATTAAGCTTCATTATCCTAGATACAAGTAATCAAAATATGCCATCAATATTCTCAAAATTAAATTCTCATGCATCATCAACTAAAGTTTGAAAACTACTGCAAAGTAAATCATGTATGATGGTTAAAATTGTTTATTTATTATTAATAGTATTATTTTATTTTTATTTTTTTTAAATACATAACACAAGATAGATAACCATACCCCCAAACCTAAGAATGACAATGTCCTCATTGTTTGAAATAAGTAGGCACCCCCAAACCTGTTGAAAAGTACCTCACACAAAGATCAGGTGCAGAGAATATATGCATCAAATTAGAACATGACCAAAAATAGATTGAAGGTAATGTGGCTATATGTATTTGGAAAGTAAAAAAACAACCTAAACTAAACTAAAAACTAACTTCTAGAACTAACAAAAACAAAAAGGAAAACAAAAATAAGTAAAACACACTGGGGTGCCTCCCAGGAAGCGCTGAGTTTACATGTCGACAGCTCGACCTTTCAGTGATCAATCCTCAGGATCACGGAGGTGCATCGCCTCAATCTTAAACTGGGTGACCGGCTCAAACATTGGTTTGAGTCTTTGCCCATTAACTTTACAAATGCGATTGTCAGCAAGGCTCCGAATTTCAATGGCACCATGCGCACTAATGGACACTACCTGAAATGGGCCTTCCCATCGAGATTTTAATTTTCCCGGGTGGAGCTTCAGTCGGGAATTGAATAACCAAACTTTTTGGCCAACGTGAAATTCTTTTCGAGAAATGGACGCATCATGCAGCTTTTTGTACCTTTCCTTGTACATCTTCGAATTCTCATAAACGCGTGGCGTAATTCCTCCAATTCATTCAATTGCAATCGGCGATGCGACCCGGCTGCTTGCATGTCAGAATTAAATCTTTTTATCGCCCAGAATGCTTTATGCTCCAATTCGACAGGAAGATGGCAAGCTTTCCCGTAAACAATTCGAAACGAAGACATTCCAATCGGAGTCTTGAATGCGGTCCGATAGGCCACGAGCCTCGAGAGCGGTTTGACCAATCTTTTCTATCCGGTCGGACCGTTTTTCTAGAATTCGCAATTTCCCGATTAGACACTTCCACGACCGCTAGTCTGCATGGATGTGCAGCGTAACAACTTTGTGAGTGACGTCGTACTTCTTCATTAAGGTGGCAAAATGGCTATTACAAAAATGCGAACCACCAACGCTGATGATTGCCCTTGGAACCCCGAATCGGTTAAACACATTATCTCAGAGGAATTTGTCCACAACCTTATGATCATTCGATCGGGTTGCCACAGCTTCTATCCATTTCGAGACATAATCAACAGCCACTAGAATATATGAAAACCCAAAGGATGGGGGAAAAGGACCCATAAAGTCAATCCCCCAAACATAAAAAATTTCAACAATCAGAATTGGATTAAGGGGCATCATATTCCGTTTTGAAATATTGCCAAGCTGTTGACATCGTCGGCATTCCTTGCAAAATTGAGCAGCGTCACGAAAGATGGAGGGCCAGTAGAATCCGCTTTGAAGGATTTTTTGGGCGGTCTTCTGTCCTCCGAAATGGCCGCCACAGGCCCCAGCATGACACAAGTGTAGGACGCTCATTTGCTCCTCTTCGGGTACACATCTCCTGATGATCTGATCTGAGCAGAATTTGAACAGACATGGTTCATCCCAAAAATAGTATTTTATTTGGGAGAAAAAGAGATTCTTATCATTCTTACCCCACTCAGTGGGGATTCTGCCAGTAACCAGATAATTCACAATGTTCGCAAACCATGGAACCTTTGCACAAGCTACATCAATTGCTATCAAATGTTCATCCGGAAACGTGTCACGGATGGTCTCAGGTATTGCAGATTCTTCAGGTAGAATTCTCGACAAATGATCAGCCACCACGTTCTCAACCCCCTTCTTATCCTTAATCTCGAAATTGAACTCTTGGAGCGTATGATCCAAGCGGATTAATCTCGGTTTAGTATCCTTCTTTGCTAGAAGATATTTCAGAGCGGAATGGTCTTAAAAGACCACTATTTTCGATCCAAGCAAATAGGAACGAAACTTGTCCAGAGCATACACCACAGCTAATAATTCTTTCTCGGTGGTGGTGTAATTGAGTTGGGCATCAATTAATGACTTGCTAGCATAATAAATTACGTGAGGTAATTTATTCACCCTCTGCCCTAGGACAGCTCCAATTGCGTAATCAGATGCATCACACATGAGTTCGAATGGGAGAGAATAATCCGATTAATTTGGATGATTGGTGCATTGGATAAGAGCTCTCGCAATTTCAAAAATGCTTGCATGCGATCCATGATAAATCCAGAAGGAACATCTTTGCCAAGCAAGGTGCACAATGGTTTAGCCACCTTGCTGAAATCCTTAATGAACCTTCTATAAAATCCTGCATGACCCAAAAATGATCGAATTTGTCGAACACTGTTGGGTGGTGGCAAGTTAGCAATTAGATCAACTTTTGCTCTATCCACCTCGATTCCTTTCTGTGAAACAATGTGCCCCAGAACAATCCCTTGTTTAACCATAAAATGGCTCTTCTCCCAGCTAAGAACAAGTTTGGAGTCAACACAACGTTGCAGCACTTGTGAAAGATGATTCAAACAAGAATCAAAGGTTCTCCCAAAAACCGAGAAGTCGTCCATGAATACTTCAATGAATTTGTCGATCATATCTGAAAATATGGCCAACATTCACCGTTGAAATGTGGCCGGTGCATTACATAGGCCGAATGGCATCCTGCGATATGCAAACGTACCATAAGGGCATGTGAACGTTGTCTTTTCTTGATCATTGGGTGAGCGGGCACGATTGTATCCCGAATACCCATCAAGAAAACAGTAAAACTCTTGCCCAGCTAACTTCTCAAGGATTTGATCAATGAACGGAAGGGGAAAATGATCCTTTCTGGTGGCGGTGTTTAATTTCCGATAGTCAATGCAGGCACGCCATCCAGTAGTTTCTCGAGTGGGGACCAATTCTCCTTCAGCAGTTTCCTTCACAGTGATTCCGAACTTTTTCGGAACAATTTGGACTGGACTAACCCATTCACTATCAGAAATCGGATAGATGATTCCAGCATCAAGGAGTTTAATGACTTCTTTTAGAACGACTTCTTGCATGTTTGGATTAAGTCGCCTCTGTGGTTCCCTTGAAGGTTTACTCTCATCTTCCAAATGTATTTTATGCATACATACCGATGGGTCAATCCCTTTGAGATCAGTGAAAGTCCAACCGATAGCTTCCTTGTGCTCTTTCAGCACCTTCAACAACTCTTTTTCTTGTTCTGCCGACAACGTGGATGAGATTATTACTGGAAGTGTTTCACGAGGTCCCAGAAAAGCATATTTGAGGGACTCTGGCAATTGTTTCAATTCCACAATTGGTGGCTGCTCAAGTGATGGAGGCAGCACTTCCTTCACCTCAACAGGTAATGATTCTATCTCAGGCACACTCGCATCTAAGTGATCATCCTGGCATGATGAGCTAGACTCTATCTCGTCGGACTGCTTCTCTTCCGATCCTTTCTCTTCATAGATGGCCAACAAAGCATTTTCAAATTCCTCTTTGGTAAGCATTGAAGGTAATGCCTCATCCACCACTTCATCTATCTGATCGATGTAAAAACATTCGACCTCATCCTCGTTTGGGAAATGGTTCATCGCATGGAAGATATTCAATCGAACCTTCATGTTTCCAAAAGCGTCCATGACTCCGTTTGACAATTAATGCAAGCGTTGGCGATGGCGAAAGCAGACGTCCAAGGATGATGGGGACTTGATTAAGTGACTTAACAGGTGTGTCCATGTCTAAAACAACAAAATCCACTGGAAAGACAAACTTATCTATTCCAACCAAGACATCCTCAATAACGCCCCTCGGTCGTCTTTCTGATCTATCCGCGATTCTTGATGTGACCGTTGTGGGTCTCAATTCACCCGATCCGAGTTTCTCGCAATGAATATGGGATTAAATTAACACGCTCCCAAATCCAATAACGCTTTCCCAATGGTTGCCCACCAATGACACATGGAGCAGTAGGAACTCCGGGGTCTTTTAGTTTTTGGGGTTTCCAATTGCAATATGGGCCCGGCATTAGTCAGAACACTTTCCTCGAAACATGATTCGTGCCTTTCTCTTTAAAGTGCATAATCTTTGGCTAACTTTGCATACTCGGGCACTTGCTTGATCGTTTCAAGCAATGGAAGGTTTATCTTTACTTGCTTAAATGTTTCAAAATATCTTCCATTTTGTTGGTCCCTTTCCCATTCTTGATGGAGGAGTTAGGCATTGAGGAAATGGTGCCTTTGGGACAAAGGTGCGGTTCCCCTTCCGAATCTTCGTCTTGTCCTTGTTGGAGTTGAGGGAGACTCATCCTCTATCACCTTTTCTTTTCCCTTCTCTCTTCTTTTCTCTTTCTCTTTCTCTTTTCTTTTCTCCGCTCTCTTCTGACTCTTTCTCTTTCTCTTCGCTTCCTGCTCTTATCGCTTCACTTTCTTCCTCTGCTTCCACGAGGCATTTCCACTTGATTACTTCTCAACGATGTGACTTTCAACTTTGTTGACAATTTAATGGTCCTTCATCGATGATGCTTGGTCGCGAGGATTGTTGATGGGTTGGTGAAGCTTACCCTCCTCTCGTCGACTTCAGCTTGATTTGCCAATTGACTGACTTGGTCGATTATCATCTGTTGAAAAGATTGCATACTGCGCATCACCTTTTCTTCCAGATCAGAATCCTTTGAAGTGCTTGTATGAGATTGATTAGGATTCTGATTTTTCCGGAAATCAGAATTTGGATGAGAATATGGAGCATTCTGCTGAAAGTTAGAATTCTGGTGAGAATTAGAATTCTGCTGAAAATTCTGTTGTGGACGGAAATTTTGCTGAAAATTTTGTGGAAACGCTTGTTGTCCACTCATAGGATTGGCTCGGTATTGCTGGTTGACCTGACCAGTTTGGTTTGATCCACCCCATCCTAAGTTGGAGTGATTTTTCCACTCTGGGTTGTAGGTATTTGAGTACGCGTTTCTACCTTGCCGCTGATAAGATTGAGTGACATTTATCTGCTCTGGAAGAGTAGATTCATCAGGAAGGAATGTCAAGGTAGTTGGGCACTCATTAGCCATATGACCTGGGTGTTCACAAATTGAGCATACAGTGGGGGTGACAGGAACTTTAGCTTGCTTGGTTGCAGCTAACAACATGTTCATCTGTTGGACAAAGATATCAACCTTGGTTGATAGATCAGAGTTATTATTGTTGACCTCATACAATCCGTCTTTGGTCAACACATGAGATTTAGGTGCTAAGTCCAAAGTGGTTCGCCCCAGTGTCTCACTTTGTATCGAGGTTTGATACAATTTCTCAAACAATGCCCACAACTCATCGGCCTCTTTCGTGGCACAAGATCCACCGCAAGATGCATCAACCATGCGTCTTTCTTCAGGAATCAGTCCATTGTAGAAACTTTGGACTTGTTGCCACCTTGGAACGTGATGGTTAGGGCAACTTCTGATCAACTCCTTAAACCGTTCCCAACATTCATGGAATGTCTCCGAGGTTGTTGGGAAAAGAAAAGGATCTTTGACGATCTCTATGGCTTTAGTCATGGAAATACTTTTGAGGCCGGCGATGTAGCTCGCCCAACTCGAATAGATTGCGGTTCTAAAGAATAGAACCAAGTTTTTGCCTTGTCTCTTAAAGAGAACGGAAAGAGTTGAAGCTTCGCTATCTCATCGATAACATTGTGGACTCGAACATTTTGCATACCCCAAAGGAACTCGTTCGGATGAACGTCTGGATTTTCGCTTGCCAAACCATGGAATATTGGTAGCATTTGAATCATCATTTGAATTCATAATGATTCCCTGGAATGGGAGCATGCATGAGACACTCCTGATCCTCGTAAAAACCAGGATCATTATAGTATTCAAGTGTTCTAGGTCCCTCATAGTAATTATTGTTCCCATTATTTCCATTATTTACATTGTTGCCATTCTGGTTGTTGTTTTCATTCATTTCTTGCTCTTGATCGCCATGGTATCGTGAGGATGATCGATTCCTTTGGATTCCACGATTGTCTCGCAAAGATCGCTCGATCTCCGGATTAACGTAGCAAATGTGGGTGATGAGAACAGTAAAGCTCATACACCACACCCACAATCAAAGGTTTGAAGAACCCAAAATAAGTCCTCAGCGGACTCAATCGATTGAGGCGAGGTCTCAATAGATTGTGAAGCACATAAAATTTCACACAAATGACTTGTCAGTCAATCGATTGAGGGGATGCTCTCAATCGATTGAGGTTTCAAGAGTCAGAAAGCACACAGAATATCAGAAAAAGACTTTGTCAGTCAATCGATTGAGAGGCTTCTCTCAATCGATTGAGGTTCAAAGATTAAAACACACAAGAGTTCTGTCAATTGATTGACATAGGAATGTCAATCGATTGAGAAAAGAGTAGAGAGCACACAGAAAGTAGCTCAGTATCAATCGATTGAGAAAGGAGCTTCAATCGATTAAACGCTGCTATGAACAGAGAGCAAAGTAAGAAGAAAAAGGAAAGAAAACCACCACTCAGGAAATTTTTTTTTTTTTTTTTTTTTTTTTTTTTTTTTTTTTTTTTTTTTTAAAATTAAAATTCAGAAAAATAAAAATAAAATCTAAATTCGAAAATTAGAAATTAGAAATTAAAAACCTAGAAAATCTTTCCTAAAAGAAAACTTCTAAACTAAGAATATAAATTTCCTAAAAATATAAACTTCCTAAAAAAAATGAATAACCAATTTTTAGAAAATCCTAAAATTTCTAAAAGTGGAAAATAATAAAAAAAAGAAAAACTTCTAAATTAAAAACTTCTAAAAACCTAAACTTCCTAAAGAATATCACAAAATCTAATCTAAGAAAGAAAATTAGGGAAAGAATTTTTTTTTTTTTTTTTTTTTTTTTTTTTTTTTTTTCAAGTTTGTCAATCGATTGACAGAGTTGAGTTAATCGATTGAGGCACAATTATTGCCAAAAACACACAACCTCAATCGATTGAGAAACAAGTCTCAATCGATTGACTGTTATAAAAACAAAAAAAAATCTCTAATCGGAATTTACTCAAAATTTCGCCGATTTCCCCGGCAACGGCGCCAAAAACTTGATCGATTTTAAATAAACCCTTGCAAGTGTGCAAGATCTGTTCTAGTAAGGCAAGAACAAGGGTGTCAAACCCACAGGGAAATCTGAAACTTTAATCAATTCTTCCTAGAGATTTAGAAAATATCCCCGAGGAAGTACCAAGGGGCAGATTTAATTTTTACCAAAAATTAACACTTTTTCTAATTGCAAGAAAGAAAATAAATTAATCTAAAAATTATGTAATGAGAAATTTAAGAACAAATTTTAAAACGAGATCAAGGAATATGCTACCCCAGATTTGCATCCCTTTCTATTATTAAACCCACAGTTTTATTAATCATCAAACACACCATCATTCCAAAAGATCAAATGACTAGTAATTAAGCATGATCATTAACCCGGCATACCCTATCTAAAAACGATGACTCAGCCTAACATTGCGGTATGAATCATGCTAAAAGCATAGCGTATCTCATGATGTTTAGATCAAAACAACATAAACATAATCACAAACTTTGAGAAAAACAATTTGATGATGACAATATTATACTATGGCATTAAACATAAAATATGGGTACTATTCTGGGGATCGCATCTTCCCCGATCTACAGCTTTTAGCCACTCATCCTTGGTGCAAGATCTTCAATTTCATTCAAGTCCATTCCCAAGAGAAAAGAAAACTAAAAATAAAAATATGTTCTAAGCAAGTCTCTTTACAAAAAAATCTAAACTAAAAACTAAACTAAAATTAAAAACTAAAAGCTCTCGGAAGATAACCCTACACTAAAAACTCTCCTATATTCCAAAAAAACTCCCTTTTACAATGCCGCAGCCTCTTATTTATAATAGCCGATTCAACCTAACCCTAATTGCCTCAATCGATTGAGGCTTAAATCTCAATCGATTGATCTTTTAATTTAATCACCTTTAGGACACTTTTGCCTTTTTGTCTCAATCGATTGAATTTCATGTCTCAATCGATTGACACTAGTTTAATCACCTTTAGGACACTTTTGCCTTTTTGTCTCAATCGATTGAATTTCATGTCTCAATCGATTGACACTAGTTTAATCACCTTTAGGACACTTTTGCCTTTTTGTCTCAATCGATTGAATTTCATGTCTCAATCGATTGAATTTCATGTCTCAATCGATTGACACTAGTTGGAAGTAGATGCCCTAATTGGTGGAAATCTCCAATATGCCCTCAGCAAGAACAGTCGCCAGGTTGAAATGCACAGACTTTCGCTAGGTTAGATTTCTCCTCGCTGGGTTGGATAGTGCTCTTCGCGTGGTTGAATTGGAGAAGGATACTTTCACTGTCGCGTGGTTGCTTTTATTCATCAGTCATCGCTAGGTTGAAATGCTGTAGTCGCTAGGTTGAATTGAATGGCGCTAGGTTGACTGTAGTCGCTAGGTTGAAGTGTGTGGCGCGGGAACCGCGCGACGGCCATTTCTTCCAACTGCGCGACGGCTTGTCTATCAGAACCTCGCGACGAGTTATTTGCCTCTTAGAATCCAGCGAAGAAGCTTTCACTTGGACTGCGCGAAGGCTATTTCTTCAACTGCGCGAAGGCTTATTTACACTTTGTTCCTCGCGGCAACTTCAATATCTTCCCCTTCTTGATGGAGTTTGATTCCCTTCACGGATTTCAGCGCTTCTTTGGACCCTTTTTGTCCATAGCTCTTTTGTAGCCTTTAATTTCTTTCTTTTATACACTTGGAAGATCCAAAGGTCAGAAACACCTGTTATCATCAAAACCTCACAACAACCATCAAATACTTTCATCGAACGGCTAAGTGTAGGATTTAAGGTATGAAATATAGTCATATTTCAGCACCGATCAGTAGGCGAAGCTGGATACTCTAGGTCATGTTACACTAGGGCATGCTTTCGAAAATGGCACGTCCTCCCCAAAAAGCATTATGACATCTGTTCACTTTGCTCGGGTAGTCATGCTAAATAAACTTTGAGATCGATGGGTTCGCCCAAAGACCTCGAACCCTGCTTTCACCAGGGGCACCCACGAATAGTCAGATGGGGCAATCAAATACCTTGTAGGATTGGACGCAAACTGTGGAGCCTTGCGTATATTGACTTCGTGCCTATCTTTGAATGTGGGTCGATCACCCCTCTTACTTACAAAGCTATTGCATTCAGAATGAATCTTAAATATCAAATACCTTCAAATCAACTCAAGAAGTGAACGTTTTTCTCAGCTATTGGGCTTTCGTAACTCATTCCACCTCGGTTATGCCCAGTAATGTCGCTAAGCACTTGGGAACGGATTACCTTGAGAAATGAATGTTTAGCTTGGCATCCAAGGCTTTTGTTTTCTCACCATGCTACTCACCTAATATTTGAAGTTTGTTCTGAATACAATGGGCCCGTCAGTAATGCCTTGGGCCTCTTTGGATGTCTCTTTTCTTTGGCATTTGATCATTAGTGATCGGATACCAAAGAGGGGCATCTATAAACACCCAATTCGGCCCAAGGCCTAATCAAAATATATTTCGAGAGAGGTGCACTTCTAAGCTCTTAATGGCATGTATGAAACCCTTAGGAACCTTCTCGAACCCTTAGGAACCTTTCCAAACCCTTGGGAATTAACCCTAACTATCCCGACCCTTAGAACTCATTCTAAACCTAAACCTAACCTCCTAATCCTTGGAAAACGAAGGGGTACACTAGAATTAACTATGACAGTCTACTTCAATCAAATCTCATACCATTGAAAAGTAAAAGTCGTCAGCTTTCCAACGGTCCAAAAATCGCCCCAATCGGAGTTACAGATAAAAAATATGACAGTCCGAACCTGGAGGGCAAAAAGGATATTTCAAGTGGGGCCCCCTAGGGATTTGGCGCAACTAATAGTTGCGCCAGTTATGATTTTGCCTGGCGCAACTATTAGTTGCACTAGGCCACTTCTCCTAGAATTTATGCCTGGTGCAACTATTAGTTGCACCAATTTTAAAGGTGGGCCCCACCTTCGCGAGCCAACTTTCAGGCACTGTTCATTACTTTTTTAGTGTACATTTGTCTGACGCAACTATTAGTTACGCCAAGCATATGAACAATAACTCATGGTTTTTTCTCTGAAATTCATGATTGGGGTTTGACTTGCTGACCACCTTGACCTTTGGGGTGTGTTTTGCTAGTTCTGTTGCACCCTTTTAATGCCTATTTATAACCCTTTGAGTGGTTTAAAGCCCCAACCCTTCATCCACCATTACAACCACCTTCACACCTTTCTAAGCTCTCAAAATCCTAGGAAACCTTAGATTTGAGATTACCTAATTGCTAACCCCAATTAGCATCTAAGTGGTCTCCTAATCCACCCATTTCTTATAAATAGAGCCCCCCTCCCTTTGGTTTAGGGTTTTGAGAATTTCTACCTAAGAGAGAAAGAGCTTAAAGTGAGAAGATCTTTCTCCCTTTGGTGCACACCTCCCATAGAAAAATCAGAATTCAAAAACCTCTTCCAACCCTTGCCTTTCGTAGAAAGCCCCTAGGTTAGGTGTGTGTGATCCTCTAGCCTCCCTTCTCTACCTCTTAGCTTCAAGTCTTAGGAGTTAGAACCCTATTCCATACCATACCAAGCCTTCAAGAGCTCATCAAAGCAAGCCACGCAAGGCTCTCCTACGGTGCTACAAGGGCCCGAGGGCTCCGGCTCTCCCCTTTCTTCTCTTATCTCTTTTTGGCACTTCTCATCCTCCCATTTGTGCCATTACGCCGCCAAATTTTCGATAGGAACGGAGGGGCACAAATAGGATTTAAGGTCCATTTGGACAAGAGGAAGCCATTTTCTTTTTTTTTTTCTTTTTATGTTGGCCATTAGTAGAGGCCGCGTTAAGCGAGTTGATCAAGTGCCTAACACCTTCTCGATCGATAACCGAAGTCCCTACCCAAGAGCCTTTAGTGTGGACCGGATTCAGAGTCATATTTTTAGCACTTCGGTGCTCATAAAATGAACTAGGTTTCTCGGGACACCAAAAGCTCCAGGTGGCAACTCTATATTTTTTTTAGCGAGCGCATCACTGCGACGAGATGGTCACAAATCCCATCGTTGCACAGAAGGTGGACAGCTTGTCCCACAAATTTTATAAAGTGTTGAGTGTGTTGCATCCCCAAACTGTTGCATAGGTGGAAGTGGCATGTCTGATATGCCAGTCACCTACTCATTCACTGCTGGACTATCCCTCAGCTGGTCAATACTCTGAATTAGTTATGGAGCATGCCAATGTTGCCTAATCATATGGGCAGTAGTCTACTGGGTATTCATAGAGAAACCACCCCAATTTGAGGTGGAGGCAAGAACATTTTCAATAACCCCAGTAGCAGCAACAAGCATTGCCATATAGACCAGCTCAGTAGTACAACCAAGGTTATGCCCCTAGATAGTAATTTGCTCATTCTGCCCCACAGCCTAGAGCACCCTCATTTGAAGAACAAGTTTTTGTCATCACTGTAAAACCTGAACTCCTTATCACAGACTGTGAGCTCTCACAGTCAGAGTATTAAAATAATTGAGAACCATCTTGGTCAAATCTCTAATACTCTGACTAGGACGGAAGAGGGCAGATTGCCATGGCAACCAATGAACAATCCCATGGGTCAGTACATGATTGGTAAAGGTTCCTCAACCCATGAGAAAGCTAAAGCAATCACAACTCTAAGGAGTGGCAAGGTGGTAGACAATCAAGTGGGCATAGAAGCAAGAGAGAGTGTACAAGGAAAAGAAAGTTCATTTCCTGCTGAGATGTAGCAAGAGCAGCATGAAAAAAATAAAGGAGTTGCTTTTGAGCTCCAACAGAAAGGAAAAAATAAAAACAAAGCAAAAAGTAATGAAAATGCTAAAGCAACAGATGTGATTCCAACAGTGCCTCATCTGTCATTTCCTAAAGCCCTTCACAAGTCTTCTACTTTTGACAAGGGGAATATCAAGGTGAAGGAAATGATGGACACTTTTAAGTAAGTAAAAATTAATTTACATTTGCTTGATGCCATACAACAAGTTTCAGCCTATGCAAAATTTTTGAAGGATTTGTGCACCCAAAAAAGAAAGTCTAGGATCCATATATCCAAGAAAGTATTTTCTGCTGAAAAAGTGAAACAGATTTTGTCCATTGCAACCCTAGCTAAACTCCAAGACCCTAGAGTTCCCACAATTCCCTGTATTATTAGAGACCACACCATAGGGAAAGCTCTCCTAGATTTGGAAGCCAGTGTTAACCTACTTTCATATTTTGTATATGAGAAGTTAGGTTTGGGAGAGTTGAAACCCACATAAGTTGTCTTACAACTGACTGATAGATCTGAGAGGAGACTTGTGAGTATCATTGAGGATGTGTTGGTAGGGATAGATAAATTTTTCTACCCAGCAGATTTCTTGGTTTTGATATGGAGCCTCCTAAGTGCATCACCCCTATCCCTATAATATTGGGTAGGCCATTTCTGGCCACTGCCAATGCCTGTATTTAGTGCAGGTCTGGGGTGATGGAGGTAACTTTCATAAATTTGAAGGTGAGGCTCAATGTGTATAATGCAGCTAATCAACCTCACTTTGAGAGTGAAGACTATTTTATGATTGATATCATTGATGAGCTTGTTGAGGAGACCTTGCCTAAACTGCTGAATTGGGATGAGGTGATTGATGAATTTGAGGAGATTTGGACTCAGACTGTTGAAAGGGAGGCCCCCACTCATTTTACTGAAGAGGTGAAAACCTTGGACTCTTTAGTGGGGAAAATATAGCATTCTCATTGGAAACCTACTATGTTGCCCTCCCTTTACCTTCTAAGGCACCTTTGCTGCCTTCACTTGACAGTCCACCTGATTTGGAGCTGAAACAGCTCCCAAAATCTCTCAAATATGCTTTCTTAGGGCAGGATCAGAAATTACCTGTAATTATCTCTTCTTCCCTCACTGAGGAGTAAGAGGAAAAATTACTTTGTGTGCTTAGGATGCATAAGAAAGTAATCGGATGAACCATTCCTGATCTCGGATGAATTAACCCATCTGTGTGCATGAACAAGATTCACCTAGAAGAGGGTTCCAAACCCTCTAGAGAGATGCAGAGGAAATTGAATCCTCACATGCAGGAAGTGGTTATGAAAGAGGTTGTTAAGCTACTTAATGCTGGAGTGATCTATCCTATCTTAGATTCTGAATGGGTGTCACCTACCCAGGTGGTTCCTAAGAAGTTTGGCATCACTGTAGTCCTAAATGAGTCTGGAGAATTGACGCCAACCAGAGAGGTCACTGGTTGGAGGGTTTGTATTGATTATAGAAAGCTGAACTCCAAGACTAGGAAGGACCACTTTCCATTGCCTTTTATTAACCAAATTTTGGATAAGCTAGCAGGAAAGGCTTATTACTATTTTCTTGATTGATATTCTGGTTACAACCAGATACCAATGTATCCACAAGATTAGGAAAAGATAACTTTTACTTATCCATTTTGTACTTCTGCTTACAGAAGGATGCCATTTGGACTGTGCAATGCTCTGCTACGTTCCAATGATGCATGTATGCAATATTTTTTTACATGCTAGATAAGTTTTTTAAAAAAATTTATGGATGATTTCTCAGTGTATGGTGATAATTTTGATCAATGTTTGTATCACCTCTCCCTTGTGCTTCAAAGATGTGAGAAAACCAATTTAGTTTTGAGTTGGGAAAAGAGCAATTTCTTGGACACCCAAGGAATTGTTCTTGGTCATGTGGTTTCCCAGAAGGAGATTGAGGTGGATAAAGAAAAAAATGATCTGATTTCACACTTACCTCCTCCAAAAACTGTCAAGCAAGTTAGGTCATTTCTAGGACATATTGGTTTCTATAGGAGGTCTATCAAGGATTTTACCAAGATCTCTAAACCACTGTTCCACCTGTTGTGTCAAGAGGTACCCTTTGTGTTTAATGTTGAATGCTTGACTGCTTTTGAGGTATTGAAAAAGTGTTTGACTTCTGCCCCTATGATACAAGACCTGGATTATTCTTTTCCCTTTAAGCTGATGTGTGATACCTCTGATTTTGTAATTGGTGTAGTCTTGGGGCAAAGAAGAGAGAAATTACCTAGTGTAGTTTACTATGCCAGCAAGACACTAACAGATGCTCAGCTGAATTACACCAGCTCTGAGAAAAAGCTTTTGGCAGTAGTCTTTCCTTTGGATAAATTTAGACCTTATGTCTTAGGATCCAAAATTATGATTTTTACACATCACTCTGCCTTGAAGTATCTGCTGTTCAAAAAAGAGGCAAAGCCTAGGTTGATTAGATGGATCCTCCTACTGCAGGAGTTTGATCTTGAAATCAAGGACAAAAAGGGTGTAGAGAATGTGGTAGCTGACCACTTGTCCCGAATTTTACTTGCTGATTGTGTTGATAGACCTGTGAATGATTCTTTCCCTGATAAGCAACTGTTTGTCATCAATGTGAGTGTTCCCTGGTTTGCCAACATTGTAAACTACCTTGATGTTGGTAGGATTCCCTCACACTGGTCCAAAATGGACAAGGACCTATTCTTTTCTTAGGTTAAATATTTTCTATGGGAGGATCCCTACCTTTATAAATGTTGTGCAGACTAAGTGGTTAGGATATGTGTCCCCGAGAGTGATTTTTACAGTATCCTCATAATGTGCCATGAAGAAGCCTGTGGAGGTCACTTTGGGGGGAAGAAAACTCCACCTAAGGTGCTCCAATGTGGTTTTCATTGGCCATTCTTGCTAAGGGATGCAATGGAACACTGCAAGGCTTGTTAGAGATGTCAAAAGATGGGGAGCATATCCAAAAGAGACTCAATGCTATTGCACCCCATTCTTATGGTAGAACTATTTGATGTCTGATGGATTGACTTCATGGGTCCTTTCCCTCCTTCCTGTGGTTTCAATTTCATTCTTGTAGCTGTGGATTATGTGTCCAAATGGGTAGAAGCCACTGCCATAAGAACTAATGACCACACAGTTGTTCTAAAAATTTTGAAAGATAATATTTTCTCCAGGTTTGGCACCCCCAGAGCTATCATCAGTGATGGGGGGAGTCACTTCTGCAACAGACACTTCGAGAGCTTGCTCAAAAAATACTCTGTTACACACCGAATAGCTACTCCATATCACCCACAGACCAGTGGGCAAGTGGAGATTTCTAACAGAGAAATCAAGCATATTCTGGAGAAAACTATGAGGATTGACAAGAATGATTGATCCCTGAAGTTGCAGGATGCTCTATGGGCTTATAGGACTGCCTATAAGACCCCAATTGGAATGTCCCCTTTCAGACTGGTGTATGGCAAGGCTTGTCATCTGCCAGTGGAGTTAGAACATAGGGCCTACTAGGCCATTAAAGCTTTAAATTTTAATCTAACTGCTGTTGGTGTGAACAGAAAATTACAGCTGTCTGAGATAGAAGAGCTGAGAATAGATGCCTATGCCAACTCAAGGATCTATAAGGAAAAGGCCAAGGCTTTCTATGACAAGAACCTTCTTAGGAAGGAATTTATTACAGGTGCTATGACTTTTCAACTCAAAATTAAAGTTCTTTCCTGGCAAATTAAGATCCAGATGGGATGGACATTATACTGTTTTACATGTATCCCCATCTGGAGCTGTTGAGATCAAGGACCCTAAATCAGGGAAGGTCATGAAGGTAAATGGTCAGAGGCTCAAACCTTGTCTTGAAATACTGTGGAGCCCTCTGAGACCATCAACCTCCAAGAACCTCCCAGTTGAGAGTGATCTTGAACCTGTACCATGTGTATCATATCTGCCATTTAGTTTGAACTTTAATTTTTACCTAGGCTTTTCTTTTTGTTGTAATGTCTGAAATGTTGTGCCCTTTGATGCTTGTTTTTGGCCAGAAATGTGTTTAGCTTCTGTTGGTATTGAGTGGTAATCATTGTTGTTGTTGAGTTATGGACATTACAGAGTGGAGTGTTGCGCATATATGCAGGAGTGAGAGCTGTCGAGAGGTTCTGACTAGGTTCTAAGTGCTTGTCGAGAGGTTTTGTCACTAAATGGCAACCTCGCAAATCTTGTTTTATGAAGAATCATTGCTTCTCGAGAGGATTAGGTATCCTCTCGAGCCGTTTGTTCTAAAAGCCAAGCTGTCGCGAGAGGTTTCTACTACCAAATTGATCTACTAGAGATCCACTCGAGAAATCGCTCGAGTGGCTGATTCATGTGCTTAAGGTACCTAGAAAGGACAAATCCAGTTTAACTCATCCACTCGAGGAACCACTCAAGGTTTCATATCTGAAGCTTTCTAAAGCTTCAACCTGTCGAGAACCCACCTGTCGAGATTGGGTTCCTAGGTTTAAAGCCTCTCGTGAGGTTCATTTCTTCACTTTTCTCCTTCTGCACAAAACCCACTTTGTCTGCACCTCGAGGACTATCCTCTTCCCTCTTCTACAGCTCAACCTCTGAACCTCCATTCACGCATTTCTTCTGCCGGTTGGATCAGCAACTTAAGGCCACCATTTTGCACTGAGATTCGAGTCTAATTTGATTATGTGTGCTCTATCTAGCATGATACCCTAGAATTAGAGTAAGTTCTCCATAGTTATCTATCTCAATTGTTGTTGTGTTTACTTCTTTCTGGACTGAATTCATTGTGTTGTGGATCATAAATTGTTTAAGGTTTTTTTATTTCTTGGAGTAATTGTTGTGTCTAAGAGAAGCTAGGGTGTCTGAATTGCAGATCCTAATAGATTTGATGATTCCCTAACTCATTTACTCCAGTCTTCCCCAAAATCAATTAGAAAGTCTAGCATGATAGCATCCTCCCAGCCTCAATCGGATCCACCATCCCCTATAGCCCATCCTATGAAAAGAAAGGCTACAATCTTGAGTGAGTCATCTGTGCCCTCCAAGAAATCCAAAACACCCAAGACTGGTGCCAAAAAGCCCAAGAAAGGCAAGAAGAGTATTGGGGTTGTACCTAAATTTGACCCCCTCACAACTCCTAATGAGTTTATTGATGAATTACAGTTGGTACCTGAGACTAGTTTTGATGTATCTTACTTCACTAAGGTAGAGTGAGGTAGTGAAACCATGGTCTATTTGGCTAAGGCCTCCTTGGAACCCCTCCTGAGCCCATTAGATGAGATAGTGTATCCCAGGTTAGTGAAGCTCTGGTATCAGAACCTCAGGTTGCATGAAGCTAGTGGGACAAATGATCCTATTTTTACGGTATTGATAGATGATTGGGAGACTATGGTGGATATTAGAGATATAGAACTTGTTTTTGGGGATCCCTGACCAGTATGATCCTTCTTGCAGTCTAGGAGCTCCCATCAGTGCTTCATTTCGAGACATCGCCCAACATCCAACTAAGGGAAAACTTAGATCAGGACAATCACGTATGAGGAGGGACTTCCACAAGGGCCTGCTATTCATGGACAACTTTCAAAGGAAGAATGTGTTTGTTGCTTGATATCAGCAAGAGAGAAGGTGCCCCATTGTGGATGTCCTCTACTCTTTTTCAAAGGGGCAATTTTTCAATGCTCCTGAACTGATCTTTAAGGGGATGGATGACATCCATGAGAAGATAAAGAAGAGGCAAGCACTGCATGGCTTACCTTACAGCAGACTCATACAGCCTTGCTGAAGAGAGGAAAATATGTTTAGAAGGAAGGAGAGACAATTGATGAATTGCCCCTTGTAGTGTTTGGGAAGAAGTTATGGACCACCAGCATGACTTTGATGGGGAAGAAGAAGAAGGGGTCTGTTACTCCTGTGGCCTCCAATGCTGCCATCCCTGTAGCACCTTATGCTGACAGCTCAGAAATATTACCTACAGCAACTACATCAACAGCCTCAGTACTTATACCACCCATTTCATCAGCAGATATATCATAAGTTTCTCTTGTGGAAACCACTACTGCCAGCTTAGTGCCACCTATCCCACAAACCATCCCACCACCAATCATCTCCATTCCATCCTCCATTCTTGCTTTCCTACCTACCACTTCAACACCCTCCACAATTCTATGACTGCCAATCCTTATGCTTGGAGGGATGTACAAATATTGGTGAAATCTATGTCAGATATGGTACAACAGACCTGTGAAGACTAGTTGGCTTTAATGAAGAGTGGTTATTGAAGACTAATGGAGAGAGCACTGGTTGACCATGAAAAGGAGAAGAAGGGACTGTAGCAACAGTTGGACAATGCAATGTCCTTGTACAAGGTCTATGAGCAGAGGGCAACTTACTTTGCCAACCTAGTTGACACCTTGACCTTGAACTCCTCATTGCCCAAAGGACTGTCTATAAAGGAGTCTTCACATGAGATGAGCAGCAAAAAGCTCAAGAAACCAGCTGCAATAAAATCCAAGGCTGGTGCTGCACATGCTGAGAGTGTGAAGAAAGAAAAGGAAAAAGCTGCACGAGACCCCATTGCTCTTGATTCAGATTCTGACTAGTTACATGTGTAGATATTTTTGTTTTTAGGAGTGTGTGTAGGAGTTTTCCTATTTTGTGTTGTCTTGTGTTATGTGATATTTACTTTTTAGTCTGTACAACATTTTGTAATACAATATATCTTATTTTGTTTTCCTTTTTTGTATTTTTGTTCTCTTTATTTTCTGTTGTAGTTTAATTTTTCTTTCAAATCCCTGCTGCCCCTAACTACATGTCCATTGAAACAGTGATGACACTGTTTCTATTAGGTTTGGGGGTATGGCAGGGTAGACCAATGAGATAGTTAAGCTAAGAGCAACAGTATGAGTCATAATTGAAACAAATAAAGTAAAGTTCCACCTAAGCAATTTTGAAAAAGGAGAATTAAAATATATAGTAGACTGTTTAATACTGAAATTTTCTAAAAATTCAATACTTCCATGAAGTGATCATCAAGAAATATTTTCACAATCAGTACATAGTGAACCAGTAAGGAGAGAAAAAGGTGAAAACATGTCCTAGGAGGTCAAATGAAGACCATACCCAGTGAGATTTGGGCTCATACAAAAAAAATTCTTTTGAAGAGTGTTGTTGGCAATTTTTCTACTCTAAGGAATGACTAACTCAATACCTTTGTACTAGAAGTTAGGCATTCCCAAATTAAAACTGTTTAGCATAACTCATGACATTAAAGGCATGATCTAAGGCCATCATTTGGACAGTTTGAGCTTAAACTTTCCTACCCATTCAACTGCCTCCTTCGCATACACTCTTTGATCCTGAAAAATCCATTTTTTTTTAAACACCAGAATAATTGAATCTAAACCTCTTGACCTGATTCAGCCTTACCCTCAATCTGAGAATTCAAAAGGTGAAGGAGAAAAAGTGAAGACGAGTGAGTAGGTTTGACATTTGGTGGAAGGAAAAGGAGAAGAGAGAAAGTCTAAGTAAAGTAGTGTATCAGTTGTATGGCTGTGGCAACCATCATCATAAATATATATATATATATATAACAAAAAATTTTAAAAAAAATAAGAGAAAGAAAGAGAAGTCAAAAGAAGTATTTCATCTGAAAATTGGAAATAGGAGAAGAAGTGGCCACTTCAGATCTGAAAAACTTGTTGGAGGTGAAGTCATGAATCACCTCCTCCCCTTGCTGATTTCTCAATTTTGAATTCCTTTTACCCCGTTCATTCTTTTCAAAACCCTCAACCTAAGCCACATTATAACCCAATAAAAGTCTTTAGTAATCCAAAGTGAATTGAGTTGTTATGTGGAGATGAAGGAATGTTTGATCTATGGTGAAGAGAACATAATGAAGTCAGGAAATAGAAGTAAATGCCTATGCTCATGCTTACAAGCCTATTTGAGGTCTGCGACTGATCTTGAACTGGAGTGAAATTGAACACCCTTCAATTCACTTGTGAGAGACTGCCCTGGTGAGGATTGGGTCTAAGATTGAATTTATTAGGGAACTGTTTGAACCTGATTTTTGAATTAATGGTGAGCTTTATACTGATTTGCACACACTACACTCTTGATGATAATTGATTGGTTGTGATAAGCATGCATGAGGATTTAGGTATTAAATTATTTATATTTACTGTTTTAAAACTTCTCTAATTTGAAAGAGCAGCGTGTGGAATTAAGCTTGGTATGTTGAAATCTGACTTGTCACTGAGTGCACTTGTTTTAACTGTTTTCAATAGGAAGTTTGTGGGTACCTTCACTGAAAACCCTCAGGAGACTTCACTCCTCCACTAGGGATCACCTAGTGGGTTTACAAGGCTTGATGCATAAGCTAAATGCATTTGTGCTCCTATGAAAGCAGCATTTAAATTGTTTGAGTAAGTGTTTAATTTTTGCTTTGCTCAAGGACTAGCAAAGATTAGGTTTAGGGGTGTATTAATCACTGAAAAGTGTCACTTTTTACCTCCTAACCTAGCCCTTACTAGACCTTAGAGTTGTTTAATAACTACTTTTTTAGTGTTGTTTTGTAGTAAGCAATAATCTGCAGTGAAGTGCAGGAGTGCAGGAATTCATATAGCAAAAGCCAAAAGGAGGGAGATCAGAGTCAACCGGTGATGATGAGAAGACTGATTAGGCATAGTAGTAGAGGTGCGAGCATAAGCTAGAAAGAGGCTCGATGCACACTCGGACGACGATTCTTTGAAGCTGCAGTGATGCTGTCAAGTGGTTCATAGCTGCAATATCATCCACTCGAGCAATTTGTAGCTATAGATTTAACCTCTCGAGTGGCTACCTAAACCTGCCGAGCAGTTTAAAACTTAAAACAACAACCTGTCAAGTGGTTTATGGATGAAGCAAGTAACCTGTCAAGCTGAAGTGCCTGAAGTAATGACCCTGTCGAGTTGTTTAAAGCCTGCTGAAGCATCCTGTCAAGCTACTGTTTGATCTACTCAAGTTGTAATCCTTAAGCCATTAATCCACTCGAGATTCATCCTGAAGACACTCCAACTGCTCGAGAACCTCTCAAGATTGATGGTCTGAAGCTGACACCACTCGAGGCACGGGTTCAAGCAGTTAGCTGTCAGTTTTGAAGGACATTTTTAAAACTCCATCAGTACAGTTGACACCTGATCAAACTGCCCCAGGTGTGCACTACTTTTCTAACAAATTTGGAGCAATACTTGGATGAAATTCAGCCATGTCATCAGGTCTTAAACTTATTTGATTCTCCTCTTCTCTGATTGGCCAAGGCAAATCAGTTACATTTGGGATGTGTATAAATAGGGAGGAATAAAAGAGATCGATAAATCTAGAGATTGAGAGATCTAGGGATTTTTGAAGAAGTCTATTCTCGCCTTTTTTGTTTGTTCTTCTTCTTCTTCTTCTCTTCTCTCATTAGTGCATCCATGGCTGGCTAAATCTTTGTAACAGCTAGGGATAATTTTGATCTAGAATTTGAATTGTAAGAGCATTGTAAGAAGTGTGGAAATTGTAGAGACTGCAGATCTGAGGGTTGATTCATTATAAGTTCTATAGATCAATGAATAATTGATTCTATTGCTCATTTAATCTGTAAGATCTATTGGTTTTCAGTTAATTTTTATAGATTTTATGTACCTATAAATGCATGAGCTTGTAGCCTTGCATCCATAGCATTTGCAGTGATTTTACTGTTTTATCTCTTTCCCCCATGACTGGATTATATCCATGAGATACTTTGTGACCATTCGAGTAGATAGAGTATAGCCCTAGGACTAGTCCATATCTCAAGGCTGATTTGGATTCTTTTACCTTATATTTGTGCTTGTAGCTAAATGAAGGATTGCTACAGATCCAACTTCCACTCTGCTTTGCAAATCAATTTTACAGTGAAAAACTATTCCCTGGCTGTTTACTTCTCCATATTTTAGTTTTATTTCACCAAAACATCTGCTATCTTCTTTGATTCTCTCTTCCTTTATCTTTGATTTGGCTTTTGATTCTGTTTTTAATTAGATCTATTTCATTTCTATTTTTAGTGTAGTGAAAACCAAAAACTCCATCTCTTTCTCCTATTTTTCTTAGTTTAATTTAGAATAGGATTAGATTTGCCAGATCTATAGTAGATCTGGAGATTTACTACCTTAGATCATAATTCTCTGTGGGACAAACTCTTATTCATCAAAACTTGCTACAACAGCACTGATCTTGCAGGACTGTGTATGAATTGTTGTTTGTTTTGTGTTATTTCAATCCATTCCATTTTTATGCTTTTGTGTCATATTTTTACCATCACTTTTTAATAAAATAAATGCACAGCAATTATACTCAACATTAGGGCATGCGCAGAATTGTATCATGCACCCGAGAGCACGCACGGAATCACCAAATCTGAACAAAAATATATACCAAGGCCAAGAAAGCCTCTAAATGCCAAAAACTAGGCCAAAAAGGGCCTCCGATCAAATACACACACACCCATTTAATTAAGTAATACAAAGAAATAAATCGAAATAAACAAATTTTTATTGATAATTAAAAGTCCTTACAGGTAACACCGGGGGCATACCCCCTGAATTTATAACCCAAAACGAAGACCTAGAACCTAACCTACAACGTAAAAAGAAGGCGGGGGACCCAAAATCGACACTATGCGGAGCAGCGTCCAATCAGAAGCAACAAAAAGGTCGGAAGAGGATTGGTTGGGTAACACCTTCCCTCCACTTGTAACACCGCCTCTTTCCACCATCTTCACCTCCTCTGCCACCACCTCTGACGCTACCTTCACTGCTTCCAGACGATGGCAACCGAGAGGTATCCCCCGCCGGCCGATTGCCTCGACTATGACGGTGCTTCTAATAACACTCCCCTCTCCAATGGTTTCATCTAAGCATCATCTCCTCATTGTCAGCGATCCATATCTGAATCCCAGCCTCTATCGACAACTTGTGGGTACTCTACAGTACCTTACGATCACTAGACCAGACCTAGCTTTCACTGTAAATTTCGTATGTCAGCACATGCATAATCCACAGGTCCATCACTTTAATGTTGTCAAGTGAATACTGCAGTTTATTAAAGGGACTGAGCACCGCTGCTTGCATTTTCATCAAGGTCCTCTTACACTCAATGCCTTCTTGAACTCCGACTGGGCTAGGGACACTACAGATCCTCGATCCACCACGGGTTTCTGTCTCTTTCTCGGCCCCAATCTCATATCTTGGTGCACCGAAAAGTAGCACACAGTCACCCAATCTTCAACAGAGGCAGAATATCTATCACTTGCTCATGTTACTGCTGAGCTTGCTTGGATGAAAATGTTACTTGTTGATCTTCGTCTTCCCATTTCCTCTACCCCCACCATTTGGTGCAACAATAGTTCTACGATTGCCTTGGCTTCAAATCCAGTCTTTCATGCTCGAACGAAGCATATTGAAGTAGACTACCATTTCATTCGCAAAAAAGTTGTTAATAAAGAACTAGTTGTTCATCACATTTTGTCTACAGATCTACCGATATATTCACCAAGCCCCTTCCAACCCAAAGATTCAAGTTTCTTCAAACCAAACTGATGGTGCAGGGAGATGTTAGCAATACACCGAATAAATTCTCCTATCTAGAAGATTCTTCGATTAAACCACACTTTAATTAATTTGTAATGGACCTCTCTGTCCAGAAGTTTCTGTTGTCACTATATATACCAGTTGTAGCAATTGCTTAGAATTAGTGAGTAAAATATCTTTTTTGTTGCCCTAAAAAGTCATCATAATGATGGGACATTCTCACATGTAAAACAGTCCCCCCAGTAACCATCTAGCTCGTGAGTAGAAATAGAGATAAGATAGTTGATTCAAGGTGGTTAGGTCACCTAGTTTATCAAATTCTATGGTTGTGTTTGGCATTGCTCTTTTAAAGAGTAGAAAAGAGCAGATGTTCTTTGTTGTTGCAAATGAATATGGGAGATAGAAAAGGAATGCAGGAAGAAAAAAGGACAAGGTGCGAGTGCACTTTTAAACATGAAAAGCATGCCCCTTTAAAAGAGCATGAAAAATCATGCTCTTCTATGGAGGGCAGTTTTTCGTATTTCAAAGAACCACCCTTTTACCTTCTTCCAATCTTTCTCTATCCCCATATTTCTTTGCAATAACAAAGAGCAGCTGCTGTCCTTTTCTACTTTCCCAAAGAGTAATGCCAAACACAACCTATATGATCATCCTCCCTAGGTTAAAGCCAAATAACAAATCTCATTCACTGAAGACAAGGATATGAAAGGGATGGAGATAAGTTGTTTACAGTAGTACCTCAATATGGTGTATATTCACTATGATGGTTCTTAGGACAATCCAAATAGAGGAGTGACTACTTGCACCTATGTTGTTGCATCTTATCTAAAAGAAAGACTTGATATTTTTGGAACTTGTGCCATGTGAAAACATCATTGTAGCCGTCTGATTTGAAGGACATGATGTAAGGATTTTTTATATAAAGATTGGCATGTAACATGATCTCTCTCATATATTTCAACAAAGTTAAAGTCATCATCTGAACCAATAGTTGACTGCATTGAATCATATGTTAGGGATCATGTTTTGTGTCAATCATTTGTATCAAAGATCCTTACAACATGACCTTCAAATCAGTCGGCTTAGACGGTATTTTCACACAAGTCTCAAAATTATCAAGTCGTTTTTTTTAAATAAGGTGCAACAGCACAATTAAGTGCAAGTAGTCTCCCCCAACCAAATATAATTCTCTTTTAACCCATCAGATGTTCCTATATGATTGCTCATTAGATAATGGCCCATTAATATGCTCAAAAAGATCATCCAATTGGTGCAACTTTGGTATTATGTACATTATACCCATCAAATAATAGCCTATTGATTTGATGGTATGGATCATCCTGCCTTTAGTAGTGATTGACTTTAAAATTCCATTCCTTGTGGTAGTCAAATCAAAATGACCATTGAGTGGGTTGTATGATAGTGACCATCAAACATTGGGACTACGTATGGAAACACTCCGTGGAGGTGGAGCGGCTCTCTGCTCCAAGGGAGCAGCTCTTGGTATAGTACAACAAGCTTCTAGCTCCGTGGTAGCGACATATACACCAAATCTAAGGTTTGCGAGGAGCGGACGAAAGCAGCTCTACGAGTGTAGCCTTGCCAGGAGCGCTTGCGGGAAGCAAAGGTATCCCATAAACATTTGCAAATACCGAAAATGCCTTTATATATCAAACCTAATTTTCAAACTAACGAGTTCCTCTTCTCCGGCCACATCGTCCGTTAGTTCATCTTCTCCAGCCCAACCCTAATGGCGATTTCCTAGTTTCATCGTTTTTTTGAATGATTTGAATTTGGCCTGTGATGCAAAAATTGTTCGCACGATCTGGAATGTCTAATCGAGGTATCTGATGCAAAAACTCAGCTCTCTCAAGCATTCTTTAGGGTTTGTATGATTAATTTTTTTATTTTTATTTTTATTTCCATTGTTATTTTCAGATTTAAAGCTATAATGAGTTAACATAGAGGATTTTTATTGTTTATTCATTTGCTATCAATTTTATTTACAGATTACAGCTCTCTCAGGCCTTTTTTAGGATTTGTATAATTAATATTTTTATTTTTATTTACGGATTTAAAGCTATTATAATGAGTTAAGATAGAGGATTTTTATTGTTGATGCACTTGCAATCATTTTTTTTTACAGATCACAGATTTTTATTGTTTATTCACTTGCTACAGAGGAAGTAACTAGGCATTGTTTTGAATATGACCTATTTGTTGAAATTCCTCAACCACATCCACTATAGAAAAAGGAACGGCAGCCATCATCATAGTGTTTTGTAGCCGTTGGCGTACGATACGCCGATGACTAGGAATATATTGCCGACAGCTGGAAGCCGTCGGCGAAGTCCTACACCGATGGCTACAACCAACCTTAGACGATAGTTTACCATACCGTCATCTTCACTCTCGGGCTCGGTGTCAACCTCGTCTTCACTAAATTCATACACCTTAGGTTTAATATTTAGTCATTTCTTCATTACAATGAAAGGCCAAAACTGCTGCATAAGGAATCAACAACCCATATCAAATTAATACGCATCCTAGATTTATAAAAAACCCAACAAAAACAGGTAATCAAAGTACCTCAGAACGCTTCACTCTCCTAGTTCTCATGATTTCTTGATAGAAATTCAGAAGTCTATCTTACAAAGTTACAATCAACACCCCTAACACAGGAAAGATGCAAAAGTCAGCTCCTAATTAAGTATATAATACCTGAAATCAAATCTCCATTGTTCTTGTAGTTAAATAGAATGATTCATATGCTATTTTTTAGTACTTTTAAACCTTCATAAAGCTAGACAGTTGGCTTCTATGAAAGAAAAAGGAAGGTGCAAAGGTGCCCAATTCTCAAAGATTCAACAAACTAAATCCAAACAGAAAGAACGGGAAAGTGTGAGGTCAAGTTGAACATAGATCCATAACTTCAAGTTGCTGACTATTCAATGGTCCTTCCATATCATCAATTGAAAAATATTAAAAAAAGCACAATACAGTTTGAAACTCAAAGCAGTCCACATTTAAAAAAAACCAAAAGGGTCTCTTTCAATATGAAAAGCTAAACTAAATGATGCTTAGCCCCACTTCAACTGAGACGGCCACCAACAACAGTCAATACACTATATATATATATATATATATATATATATATATATATATATATATATATATATATATATATATATATATATAATAAAAACCTCATAAAACTAGACCATAAGACCATACTCTAAATCATCACAAAAAGGATTTGGGTCAAATCTGATGATTCGAGCTCTCATAATTCTCAGCCAAGAATCGAAATCTTCACCTATTGCCAAAAATTGTAATAGCCTAAACACAAATAAATTTACTGACCACCGAAAGAAAAATCACTGAAACTCACTGGCTTTTGTAATGATGATTAGGACAATAAATAAAACCCAACATTTCCATAGGCCAAATCAATTAAATTAATTGGACGAAGATCTCTATGACCCACCAACACTAAAAACCAAGAACAGAACGTCAAATACCCAGATATTAAACAAACTAATCTTTTTTTTTATGCTAACAAGGTCGACCTCACTGTATCCTTCTCAGTACATTGAGACTAGCAGTTCATGGATGCTTTGATGTAGCAAGGTCATAGAAAAAGTTCCTTTTTTCACCTGCTTTGTCCTGTTTTTGAATATTATGCTATATGTTTCTGTTTTCGCTACTGTTAGTCACGTAATTCTTCCTCTCTACCAATCTATCATACAAGGAGTTGTACTTACTAAGAGTTTGGCAGCTAAGGAACCATCTGCTCTTGGTTTGGACACTTACTACAAGCACTTACCTTTCCTTGGCTGTTGCTGCTATCAAATGATATAAAACATTCATACATCAGGTGATGTAAACTTCATATTTTTTTACTTATGAGTTCCACCAATTTGTATTCACGTTGGAGTTTTCAATCACCATCAGCGGTTAATCCTTTCTAACAACAGTCCATATCAAATGCAAGGAGATCAACCAATGCATCACTGATTTGCAGCTATAAGTCAACAACATTCCTCCACTGATTTAAGTGTCAAAATAGCTTTAGGTCAACAACATTCCTCCACTGCTTTTAGTTTTTGGAATATGGACAGACCGTCCGCAATATATTACAATCATTGTCATTCATCTCAAGCTTTAACTAAAATATTTAGATCTCAGATGTCTTCTTGCTGATTTAATGCACAGGGACTTCAAGCTGCACAAGATTGGATGTGGAAAAATAAACCCACAGGTTTTCACCATCTCTTTCTTTTGTAATCTTTTAATTGTTTATTTTTTTAGTAAGATAAAGCATGACCATCATGTGCCATTTATTTGTGTATTTGCACAATTACACTGTTTAATTCCTTTGCCTTCCCTGTTGATATGCCAGAGCTAGATCATAGAACCAATCATATGTTCTTAACCATCGGATCAATCATCTATCTATAAAGATATGAGCAATGGTTCACAAAATTACCCACATGATTAGATGGTTGGAAATGTATGATTGTTGTGTTTTTTAAGCTACAACCCATCCAAGAGGTGGAAACCTTGGAACACGATTAGACTGTGTGATGTGAGGTGACTAAAATGGTTGGCGCAATTTACTGAATGGCTCGCTGTGGTTAGCAGAGTCGAACTGTTAGACAATTATCAAGCTTAATGCCCATTCTATTAGGACCAATGTTGGGGGGACTTACTTGCTTTATTTTGCTTACCTTGCTAATTGCAATTGTTTTGAAACAACTAACTTTCAACCAGGTTAACTAGTTTGATCTGGGAATAAGGGCCTTTGGGTTGGTTGGAGGGAAATAAAATCATTTCAGTCGTGAATCGGGGCTACAAATATATCTAGAACTAGTGTAACAGATCATTATCCTGCGCTTGTTTTCACCTCATGCATGAGTTGCTAGTCCTATGCATTTTATATGGTGCAAAAGACTGCTACCCAAAATTCTTTTAGGTTAATCATGCCACGTGGCATGTGATATGCTGCAAGTACAACGCTTGAGGGTAGGGCCGGTACGCATGTTGCCTGTGCTCATTTTAAAACATTTAGTGTCTGAATTACAAGTTGGGAATAGAAAGTTAGTCAGGTCAATCCGGATGAAAACTTCCCAGTTCTTAATGATTTTTTTTTTCCTCTTCTGTAGCATAGGTCATGGGTACCCGTATGGTCTAATATGTCACTCAAATCGAACTGTAATATATTAAACCATGCTCCTTAGCTGTTCAATCCCATGACAAGCTGACAATAACATTTTTTTAAATTTTATATTTCTTTTAACATTATGAATGACAGAAAATTCATTTAAAAAAAAAAGGCAACAGTAATAGTTAAGGTGATAAAAAAACAAGGGTAAACCCAAAACAGGTTTTTTAAATAAAGAAATAAACAAATATATGCTAAGCATGGTTCAAAATTTCAGCTAAAATGTTTCGATTTTGGTCCCCACCAAAACCGAAACGATAACTCAAGTTTTCGGTAATTTTCAGCCCTCTTTGATGTTTTCGGCCGAAATTTCGGTTCAAAATTTGTGTCTCGGCCTAGCCCGAAACCGAAACGAAATCCAAATTTTTCTATGCAGTTGAGGTGAAAAGTGGTGCAGATGGTTTTATGATCAAAATGTGAGATGGTAGGCATGTAAGATGTATTTTCATGTTTGTTCTATTCTATAATTTTTGCTCTTTAGTTGGTTTTTTGTTTAACAGAATTCATTGCAAAACATTTTTTGATTTCTTAGGGTCTATTCCTTTCTCCACCTTGTGTAGGGGGGTTTTGTTCTCTGTCGTCTGTTCAAAAATCCCGAGAAGCTAAATGCAATTCAAAATTGTGATGAAGTGGAGCTGAGCGGCTTTTCTACTATGACAATCAAATCATCAATGGAAGACACACAAGATACAAGTGTCTCTGTAGAGCAGTGTGTCATTCCATTAAATCAAAGAATTCCACAATCAGATATGCAAAAAGATCCAGATCGAAACTCCAAGACAGTTTAAAAACCAACCAGTGGATATTGAAAGGTGGTTGGCAGGTAAATTAGACAACACAACACACTCTTATCCTCCAAAACCAGAAGGGAGCCATTGCATTAGCCATCTGGCTTCTATAGAAGATCAGAACCCCTACTACTATTCCTGTTGTTGACTCCTGAAAATTATTTGTTCTGGATGTTTTCCAAATTGGATATTTGGTGCATTTTGCAGTTTAATCTCCCTACATTTTCTTGATGATTGCATGTATTTTGTATTTAACTGAGGCTGCTATAACATGCTGGCTCCTTATTTATTTTGCACTCAGACTAGTTGGCAATACGTGGCATGGTTCAAAATTTTAGCCAAAATGTATCGGTCTCCACCGAAACAAAATCTCAAAATTTTCATTTTTTTTTATGGTGGGGAAGATTTCGGCCGAAATTTCGGTTCAAAATTTTAGTTTTGGTCCACACCAAAATCGAAACGAAATCCGATTTTTTTATCCTTGCAACATAGCACCCATTACAAGGATCGGGTACCACGGTAACTTGGTCAATATTGATTAGGTGTCATAAAAAATTTGGGCATGATTCAAAATATATCGAGCATCTAAAATATGGTCAAAGGTGCACAAGATTAGTGCATCAAGTTTTTGAGACATCACCTTATCTTTGACCCATCAAATAAAGGCTAAAAAGGTCCAAAATTCTATATTTTTTTAATCACTTGCCACATGGCTGGTCCACATAAAATGAGTAGTGTTTTGAGTCGATCATGCCACATGACATGTACTTCAAGCACTTGGATGCAGCTCGCTCCGGACCTATTTCCCCTCATTATAAATCACTATTTTTTTTTTAATAAAAGAAATCACTATTTTAAAGTATAAATTATATAAGTCTCTTAAATTGTTGAAGGACATTTTAGTCATTGAGCTAAAATCTTATATAAAGAAGTTGTTTTATCAAACAATAACTACTATAACACTAGCTCTCAAAGTGCTCTCTAAAATCAATTACCAAACATCATCTCTGGTAAAGAACACTATGCAGGAGGCCACCACAAAATCACTCTATAGGAGTTGTCCACTCTTCTGGGGAGTGTTGCCATAGGCAGCTTGGTTCACCAAAATGCCCTTTGATCGGGTAGTAAATTCTACACGATCATTTGTTTTTATGATTTTAAGCACTAGGATATATTATATGATATGGATAGTAGCTCCTGAAGGACCCGACCATCATTAAAAACCACTAAATTAGACTTTTAATCTTCCACCATTAAAGTATGGTTTACTCTTATGTAATGTAGCACTGAGCAACTTAAAATTTTCAAGCGCCAACCCATCACTGGAATACGTCTAAGCCAATTAGTCAGGACCTATGAGTGTATGAATGATCCAATTGGTGAAATTCAATATCAGCCATCAAAACTAACAAAAGAAAAAATAATGGTTAGCATTAAAGTGAATTAATCAGATTGTTCAAAATAAAAAGGAGAAAGCCTATAACAGAGTTAGTTGGGACTATCTTTTCCAGATGATGAAAAACATAGGCTTCGGTGAGAGATGGAAGTCCTGGATCCATGGATGCTTCGTCAATGGTCACTTTTCTAACCATCATAAATGGGAAAGTTTGTAGCTTCTTTCAGGCTTCTAGGGGGCCTAAGACAAGGGTGCCCTTTGTCCCCATACCTTTTCAACATCGCTAGTGAAGACTTATCACTTCTTTTCTAACAAGCTGACTTTGAAGATAAAATTATTGGTTTTTCCAATCCAAAATGCAACTTTAATATCATTCTTCTTCATTATGCTGATGATTCTCTTATTATGTGTGGAGGAGAGATCGATCAAATTTGGCAGGTCTACAAAATCCTTAAAGTATATGAAGAAATCTCCGGTCAACGGGTTAACTTTGAAAAATCTAACATATACGGCATTAATATATCCGGATAATTTTTTAACAGCTGGTCCAATGATATGAAGTTCGTCCGTGCCAAATTCCCGCTTAAATACTAGGGCATTCCCAATAGACACTAGTAAACTAAAAGCTTATGCGTGGGATCAGTTATCTCTAAAATAAATGATAAAGTGGTGGAAAAGCAAAATTTTATCCGAAGATGAAAGATTAACATTAATCCAATCGTTCCTTAGTGCACTTCCTACCTACTACCTTTCCATATACTAATGCTCCATCAAAGTTTTCAAGGAGATTGAAAGGCTTGAACGTAATTTCCTACGGGATAATCTCAGGAATTCCTAAAAAAATCATGTGATCGTAAAGCCTAAATGGGCAGGTGGCTTTGGCATCAAGCCAGTTGATAAGATGAACCATGCCCTCAGTTTGAAACATGCCAGTTGATAAGATGAACCATGCCCTCATTTTGAAACGGTGGTGGCGCCTTGGAGATTCCAGTGATAACTGGCTCAAAGATGGTTATCATCAATAAATATCGTATGAGTAGCAATGGCTGGGAGATCAGAAATGGCAAATATCAAAACTCCTCGTAGTGGTGGAAGGGCATCATTTCCGTTACGGATGAGTTTACCAACAACATCTCCAATTCCGTCGGTCAAGGAAATCAAATCTGCTTTGGCTCGATAAGCGGAACAGGTTGGATGCCACTTTTTTTCTCAGTATCCAAATTTATTTGCTATCACTGATAAGCCGAAAGCTTATATTAGTGACATATTCAATTTGGATGGATATCAGGTTTAGGATAAGACTCGATGCTAGGAAAATTTCAGAATTCTGTCTTCTTTCAGCCATCCTGGATAATGTCAGCCATAGATTAGACCTCCCCAATTGTCGTATTTGGGCCAACAATTGCAAAGCCATTCTCAGTTAAATCGGCTTACACTTACATGGTGAAAATTTTTGAAAAAATCGAATAGTGCTACATCTGGGATATCAAGATCGCTCCAAAAATTATCTTTTTTATCTGGGCGATTCTTTCGAGAAGAACATCTACCATCTCTCATCTAATCGGGAGAGGTATGAACATCGATCAAAAGTGCTTCTTGAGCCTAGAGGCTGATGAAGAACAAAGGAGTGGACGAGTTAATGGATAGCTGAGATACAGTTGTTTGGTGGCTTCAAGAAATGGCTACGGTCTCATATTCACCTATCTATTTTCTGGAATGTTTGGCTTCTTAGAAACGTCATCAGATGCAATGGAGTTAGTTTCAATGAAGGTTCTCTTATTTGGGACAGTATCTTCACCTTATGTACTTTGGGTTCTCACTGCCGGTATCGAGGACCCTTCCATCTTCTCTATCAGGCGATTTGAAGCAGAGCAACTCTTATCTTTTATTATCGTTTTTGTAATTGGGCTTGGGTTTTGTACCGGACTTTGTCCACTTTTTGGGTTTTGTTTTCTTTACTTAGGAGGTTTCTTCTGGCCTCTCCGGTTTCCTCCCTCTTTGGGTTTCCTGCCCAGATATCTACCTTGGCTTCCTCCCTCTTTGGGTTTCCTGCCCAGATATCTACCTGGAAGTCTGATTTCCAGGTATCTGTGCCGCTGGTCTGAGATTCTCTGGTCTCTCCGGATCTCTTGCCTAGCTTTCATATATATATATAAAACACATCTCTCAAGAAAAAAAAAAAAAAAAATATATATATATATATATATATATATATATATATATATATATAAAAGGAGCATAAAATGTAAAATATCAAGGTCCCACAGTACCCGCATCTATTGTTAGGTAATATAAATAAAAAGTACATAGGGGTTCCGGCTATAGCCGGTATTTATGGTAAGAAGGAAATCTGGCCCGCCCAAACAATTGCTGCAGCTCCCTTGCTCCCTCTCTGGGTAGCCCTACTTCCCCATCCTTCTTCACTCCTTGGCTCTCTTCTCCCTCCTTCCTAATTTCCACCCACCCTGGGAAAATACTCCCCAACATCCCAATGGCTCCAATATATCTGAAGCACTGGACAGAGGCAAAACCTCCATCACTGCACTGCTCATGTGGCCATCTCTCTCTCTAGAGATGTTCGCGAGGCCAACCCTCGTTACTTCAATCATCGAAGTCGTTACCAAGTTCTTGGCACTCAATGGGTTGGTATGCTTTACAATGAGCCAATTATAATTGGGCCTTCTGAAACTAACCCATACTCGGTTGGGCTTACTAATCAGGGCGCGGGAGGTCAGGCCGGCCCGTTTATGAATCAGGCCTACTTACGTTTGCCGATACTCATCCCATGGCATGCAGGCCGACCGGACAATATCTATTTTCGGGCAGGGTTTAAACGGGCTGAGTTTCAATCAGGGCATTTTCAGTCACAGGAAGAGATCAGCCTTTTTTCCCCCAATCTTTTGTCAACCTCTTTGATGGTGGTGGTGGTGGTGGTGGTGGTGGGGCAATAACTCAATCACACCTGTGAGGCATTTTCAGCCATCAAATGACAATACAGATCATCCAAAGTGAATTGATCCAACTCACTTCAACTTTCAAAAGGTTGGATCATCAATATGTATGCTTATGGTAATGTTAACAGTTGCGGCGGACACACTAAACTATGTTACGACCTCAAATAATGCAACTGGTTGAACCTCATTTCCTTGTTCAACAAATTTTGCAGCCTTTAGATAGAAGAGCACATTTACTACATATATGTCATCATATAAAATAGGAAACTGTGTTAGTCAAGATCCTCTTCCATTCAATGCATGCAAAATTTAACGAGAAATGGGGTTCAATCAGTTGGACCTGACCATTTTACGAAACAGTAATACCAATGTGTGGGAATAGAAAAATATATATCAATTCATCAATGGATTGATTGTCTTTACTATTATAAAGCTAGGGGCACGGAAATGGGTGAGAAAAATATTAAATTTTTATCTTTTTCTCTAACATAAGTTTAATTGTGCCTGTACTCATTTTTATTGTAACGACTCTAAAAAATTTTAAACTAAATTTGTAGTGTTAGATTTGTAGTGTTAGTGTTCCACACCGTAACCTACCCTAGTTGAGAAAATACACATTTTGATTTTCTAAATAGTTTTATATTTAAAATCGTCTTTATTTGACACAAGTTGTGTGGTGGCCTAATGGTTGAAAGGCTTTGGTTATAGACAAGAGTTCTAAAGATCAAGCTGCTCATATCTTATAAATAAGAAAGTTCTGGAAAATCCTAAATCATCATTATAAGAATTCTTCTTAAAAACTCCAATCATCACTTCATCTTCTTCTGTAGCCACCCTTTTCTAAAAACACTCAAATCTCTTTTAAATTTCTTGTGTGTTCTTGCACAAAGAATACCGTGGTGCGACGTAATCGTGGACGGACCATCGTGTGGAAGTCAATCTCTATCGCCCTAATCGCCATCGATCTGTCAATCACGCTTCAAAAGGTGGGTACCCATCCATCCATCTCGTCCTTCTCAGATCCCGTCGCGTAAGATACGATTCGATCGCGTACCGACGGGCAAATAAATTAATCCCTAAATTTATTCCCTAGATAATATTGTCCTAGGATTGAAAAACGTGATTTATCTTTGTTTTAATATTATTTGATTTTATTTTTTTTATACATTAAGGGTCTATTTTGAAACCCACCGATTTGGAACCAGTATATAAACTCTCCGTCGAATATACAAACAGGGGTTAAACTTTAGTTTATTTGTATAATCATGTACCTAATAAGGCTAACGAACATATAAAATATTAAATTGATCTTATAACGAAAAATCTGATGCCACTATTGATCGTATAAAATATTATTTTAATCTTACCACTAGGTATCTGATGGCACCTTTGAGCATACACAATATTATATTAATCATATAATTGTGTACCTGATACGACTTTTGATCATCTAAAATATTATACTAATCTTATAATTGTGCACTGATGGGAATAAATAATATTATATAAAAGTTAATGATAGCTAGCTAGATGAAACAATACCTAATAAAATATTATATTACATATGTATTGTTTTTTATACAGGCTATCAAGTGTTACCTTACTCAAGTTGTTCTCCTTCTTATCAAACGGTCAAAGGAAATTCCCAATTAAGTTTCCAATTGTTAACGAGAGCATAAATCATGGAAATACCAAATTAACTTTTCATTGATTCGGTGTTTAGCAATATCTACTCAATCCCTAGTGGGAGGTTTACACGTGACCCAAGACAGGCACGCCCTCGGGTCGGGTACCCAATACAAGTAGGAGGAGTCTAAGCCTTCATGTTATGTATATATTTTGACGGGTAATGTTATATCCCCAATATAAACCTCAGACAGTACCCAGACACGGGGACTGTGATAATTTCACACTCCAATGCTTGTTTGGGGTTATAATTTTTCATGTTCAATGGCCTGAATGCATTGGTCCACAAACCCGTCTTAGTTCGCCGAACACAATGAACCTCATAGTTCAGTCCAATTATACCTTCGACTATGCAAATGGACTTGATCCTTACCATTATATGCTAAGTACAACGTGTACCATGTTGCCTTTAATACTGATAGGTACCTAAAGATATATGCTATATATAATGGTACTTGGTACTCAATCCGTTGATCACTTTGTGTTGCTTGTGTAATTATCACTTTAATGTTATATGCTATTATATAACTCAACCACACTTATCTTTATAATATAATATATTTAAAGTATAGACCCCTTTAACTTATATTATGATACCTAACGAATATCATATATTATATACCTGTTATATTACTCTAAAAGAGAATGATACTCAAATACCTTACTATTTAAACAAGTTGGGCACTCAAAAGCTTTGTACCACATTCATTCCACTGATCAATCTACTCTAACACCAAAGGATCGACTCTGATCAGAATTGTGTAACTTACATTATATATCGATTAATCGAATGATTCTCGTCCGAACAGACGACCTGATTCACACTAAAACCTCACCGTTGCACGACCAAAAACTTAGTGCATATTAATCACTTGCACTTTTCGATCGATGGTCGTGATGCACTTAACTTTTAAAATAATAACAGTTAATTTGAGTGTTTAATAATAATAAATAATATATATACCACTTTTATCACTTCAACGCGACCTCTTCGATAACACGAATTGTTAGAAATTCGATACCTCATGAAAATCGAACTCTGACCTTCAAGTTATCGAAAACACACAATTACTCTCCTACTCTATATTTATTGGTGTGTTATTTAAATAAATATATGTATAAATATAATAATAATCTAAATGAAAACTTTTTATGCGTGTGATGATTCTGTACCTCTACTTTGATCATGATATGAGTTAAGGTCATGTTAAGTCAGATGACGCAAGAGTGTATGAGATCATGCCTATGCTTGGGCATGATAATTCACTGAGATGGTATCAAAGCGGGGAATACATCGTATTCGCATGACTTATAATTCATGGTGGTATGGGACACCATGACGAGTAGGGTGAGTGCGAATTCAGTGTAGCCTCGTATACGGTGGCATAAACAGTGACCCTATCACTCCGAGTTCTAATATGATAGGATAAGATATGAGTCGGTAGGATATGATATGAATCAGTATGATAAGATATGTTACGATATAAGACACCGCTGTATAGGCCAGCAAAAGATTAATAATTTAAGTCTCTGTACGTGTCGTTCCTTGCGTAGCCACCGTAAGGACAACAACATCTTTCAGTCAAGACAGATGTCTCTAGGAGACATTATGAGTTATGAGTCGTCGGCCGCCCCTATGACTGAATGGGGTGTATGATATGATATGATATGGAGGGCGTTATAATATGGTGGTATGATACTATGGTGACCCTCACATGGTAGCTCGAGCAGTGCCTCTGGCATAGGTCGCTTAGGATTTTATGAGCAAGAATAATAAGATATGATATGATATGAGATATGATAAGGTACGTTAGGATGTAAGTTGTTTAGATCATGATCTCGCATTAATAATTAGGATATGAGCTTACGATATGCACTTGATTTCATTATTCTGTTCCAATTCCTTTAATATACTATGTTATCACTCACTTGATGTACCCACAATACACCTGAGTAGTATGGGGTGGATTGATGGTGTATCCATTGAGTTTACGTGACTGAGTAAACTCATCCCACTATAAATTAATAGCTGCAGGTGACTATACCGACGGTGTGGACGTGGGCTTCTCTGATTCGATTGGTGCTGAGAACGTCGACCCAGTGGACGTTGATTATCAGGAGCCTTTGGAGGGTGACGTTGCCGATTATCAAGAGGACTACAGTGTTGATTTTGATCCGAGCGCCGGATATTGATTTAGTAGACTCGGTATTAGATTTTGCCTTATATCATTATCATTGACTCTATACTTTCATTTTATCGGATTTATCTCCGATTTGACTTACATATTATTTGTGGATTTATAGTATTTTATCACATTTTATCATATTTATTCCGCATTTATGATTGCTTTATATTCCATCATGGTATGTTGGCTTTCACGGATTTTGTGGAACTAGATGTGCGCGAGAACTCTGATTAAGTGTATGTCCGCTTAGCATATCCGGGATATGTGCGGGTCATAACTCAGAATTCTAGGCCCTCGGGATGGGGTAGAATTTCGAGTCGTGACAGAGTGGTATCAGAGCTTCAGGCTTTACTTTCTGTGGACTTTGGAGTTTAAGTTATTATGAGTTTTAAATCCTTGAATTTTGAAACAGGATTACGATGGCACCACGAAGAAATGGTAAGGGATCTTCTTCCCAAGGAGATGAAAGTGAAATAGTGCGTATGTTACGTGAGTTGACAGCTGCGCAACAGCAACATGTGGCCCAGTTAAATGAGGCCCATCAGCAAGAGACTGCAAGATTGATCCAAGGGTTCAACCAGCAGCTGGAACAACAGGCCAAAACTTATCAGGACCTGATTGCCCAGCAACTGAACAATCCTGCCAACCGATGTCTAGGTACACCTCCACCAACGCCTCGATTTGATAACTATTATAACGGATAAGTGACTTTCTCCAGGGCTCGACCTCCGCACTTCCACGGACAGTTGGATCCTGATACCGCTGACGATTGGATTATACAAATAGAGAAATTTTTCAAAGTCTCTACTCCAGCAGAAAATGAGAAAGTGCCTTGAGCCGTGATGTGCTTGCAAGTCGATGCACAAAATTGGTGGACATTAGCGAAAAGGTTAGCAGACAGGGAAGAATAAGAACAATGGACTTGGCAGCAGTTCAGAGAAGTATTTTATAACAAATACTTTACCGATGTCACCAAGACTCAGAAAAAGAGCGATTCCTTGACACTACAGCAAGGAAATTTATCCGTGACTGAGTACGAGGCGAAGTTCGATCGACTCTCCCGATTCGCCTCCATGTTGGTAGCAGATGAAACTGAGAAGTGTTACCATTTTCAAAAGGGGCTCAACCATGTTATCCGGAGCAAAATTGCAGCAATAAAATTTTCAACCTATGGGGAGCTTGTAGAACGAGCTCATATCTAAGAGCAGGAAAACGAAGAGTTGCACGCTCAGCATGTGGCCCGCTAGGCAGCTCAAAGGAGCAAACTGATTCGAGAAGGCTCTTCATCCTTTACTCCGAGAGCACCTCCCTCTCGATTTACACCGGTACAGAGACAGCAACGATTCGCGCCATACCCTCAGACTCGCCTAGCTCTGAGAGCGGCTCCCGTCTTCAGTTATCAGAGATTGACACCTTCGTCTGGTTACACTCATCAAGGGATGGCTCTGACTCCACACCTTTCAGAGAGGTATTGTATCTCGGCATATCGAAAATGCCCTGACTCGATGTCGAAGACAACAGCCCCTACGAATACCTTCCCCAACGCTCCTATGTTCCGTACGAGATGTGTGCCAAGTGTAGCAAGAGGCACAAGCAAGGTGAATGTTTACTCCATACGAGTGTGTGTTTCCGATGTAAAAAATTGGGACACTTTGTTCGAGATTGCCCAAAGCGAGACCCTGCTGCAGATATTCCTTCGAGGTCTGCAGCAGTTTCACGCACAGGGCCGAGTGTTCGCCATGTCACATCAAGATACCTTGGCTACCGATGAGGTCGTTCAGGGTACGAATTTCACCTTGTTTACTTTTCCTTAAGCTTTATTTCCTTTTATTGCATGAATGAATTGTTTAATGTATGAATTTATTTTATTATTTTCTTGAAAAATACCTTGGCATGTGTATGACTTAGATCACTTGTAAACCCTTGTGTAATTCAGGAACTATGAAAGTTTCTAGACCTACTGGTTTGTCCGATTGTCACGCTTGGGTATTGGTTGATTCTAGATCAACTTATTCATTGATTACACTGAGTTTTGTTTCTGAAATCGGAGCTAAGCCGGTACCTTTGAATAGTGTGCTTTCGATTTCTACACCATCAAGAGACGTAGCATCTAAAATTTGTAAGGCTATGATCTTAAAAATCGGAACGCATGAGTTACCCACAGATCTTGTGGTACTCGAATTTCAAGACTTTGATATAATCCTCGGCATGGATTGGTTGGCGGCTTATCACGCCTCAGTTGATTGCTTTTCTAAAGTAGTCATCTTTCGACCGATTGGGAGCTCCTCATTCAAATTTCGTGGCATTAAAAAGGGAGGAGCAGCCCTACTTACTACACTTGACGGTAAACGTGATGAGAAAGCGGACCCCTCAATTATTCCTATCGTTGAGAAATTCGTCGATGTTTTCCCGAAAGAATTACTTGGACTTCCACCTGATCGAGAGGTAGAATTCAAGATTGATCTCGCACCTGATACCTTGCCGATTGCAAAAGTTCCGTATCGAATGGCACCAGCTGAACTAAAGGAACTGGAGATTCAGTTGCGAGAGTTATCCGACAAGGGATTTATTCGCCGTAGTGAGTCACCATGGAAAGCACCGATTTTATTCGTAAAGAAGAAAGATGGCTCGATGAGATTTTGTATTGACTACCGATAGCTGAATAACGTCACTGTGAAAAATCGATACCCTCTTCCTCGTATCGATGACTTATTTGATCAGCTACAAGGTGCTAGATATTTTTCAAAGATAGATCTCAGATCCGGATATCATCAGTTGAAAGTCAGGGCAGAAGATATTCCGAAGACTGCTTTTGGAACAAGGCATGGACACTACGAGTTCCTCGTTATGCCTTTTGGACTCACGAATGCACCTGCCGTATTTATGGATCTGATGAATCGCGTATTCAGAGAGTTTCTCGACAAATTTGTCATTGTGTTTATCGATGATGTCTTTATATATTCTCGCACGAAAGAAGCTCATGAGGACCACCTTCGTACCATGCTTCAGACTCTCCGTAAGCACAGATTATACGTAAAATTGAGCAAGTGTGAGTTTTGGCTTGAGAAAGTATCTTTCTTGGATCACGTGATTTCTGTCGCAGGGATTTCTGTAGATCCATCGAAAGTTGAAGCTGTTGCGAATTGGCAAATACCGAAGAATGTCACTGAAGTAAGGAGTTTCCTCGGCTTAGCGGGATATTACTGTAAATTTGTTGAAGAGTTCTCTCGTTTAGCACTACCGCTTACTATGTTGACCCGTAAGAACAAAAAGTGTGTGTGGACTGATCAGTGTGAGCAAAATTTCAATTTATTGAAGCAAAAGCTCACGACAGCTCCCATTCTCAGCTTACCCTCTGGACCTGGTGATTATGAACTTTACACGGATGCTTCACGCCAGGGACTTGGATGTCTGTTAGTGCAATGTAAGAGAGCCATTGCCTACGACTCTAGACAGTCAAAGCCACACGAGAAGAATTATCCGGTTCATGATCTCGAGTTGGCTGCAGTCATCTTTGCACTTAAGATTTGGCGGCACTATCTATACAGTGAGACCTTTAAAATCTATACGGATCACAAGAGTCACAAATATCTATTTTCTCAGAAAGATCTAAACTTAAGGCAGCGGCGTTGGATGGAGTATATGAAGGACTATAATTGTTCTATTAATTACCATCCGGGTAAGGCAAACGTGGTTGCTGACGCTCTAAGTCGAAAATCCTCTGGGCTGTTAGCGCGTCTAAAAGCTTGGAAGCCGCTCGATGAGATTGCCCAACTTGATGTGCGAATTGACAAGATTTGGGAAGGAGGGTACCTAACCAGTATGATGGTCAAGCCTACTTTCATTGACCGTATCAGAACGGAGCAACCCCTAGATCCCGAAGTTTTGAAGATTAACGGACAGTTAGCTGAGGGCCCTAAACCCGACTTTTCTATGCGCATTGATGGAACCTTCCTTTTCCAAGATAGATTGTATGTTCCTAATGTTGCAACCTTGAGGAATGAGATTCTCGAGGAGGCTCACAAGTCTGGATATTTGGTACACCCAGGCAGCATAAAGATGTATCGGAATATTCGAAATTATTATTGGTGGCCGAATATGAAGAGAGAGATTTCCGAATATGTCTCTAGGCGTCTGGTATGTCAATAGGTGAAGGTCGAGCATCAGAAGCAAGCCAGTCTTTTGCGACCTTTACTGATTCCCGAGTGGAAGTGGGAGAACATTTCTATGGATTTCATAGTTGGACTCTCGAGGACTTCAAAGAAGCACAATGCCATTTGGGTTATTGTAGATCGATTAACCAAGTCGGCGCACTTCCTACCATTCAAAAATATCGATAGCGGAGATAAACTTGCTGAGACGTATCTGAAAGAAATTGTCAAGCTCCACGAGGTCCCTGTGAGCATTGTGTCGAAAAGAGGCACAAAGTTCACATCGAAGCATTGGAGAAAGTTTCAGGAAGCAATGGGTACGAGACTCGACTTCAGTACAGCCTTCCATCCAGAGACCGACGGTCAAACTGAAAGAGTTAACCAGATAGTTGAGGGCATGCTTCAAGCCTGCATGTTGGATTTTCGAGGAAATTGGGATGACCACCTTCCTTTGATTGAGTTTGCCTATAATAATAGCTTTCAGGCAAGCATCGGGATGTCACCTTTTGAAGCTCTCTATGGCCGAAGTTGTAAGACACCTCTTTGTTGGGACGAGGTTGGTGAAAGAAAAATATTGAGGCCAGAACTCGTAGAAACCACGACCGATAAGATTAGAGCTATCCGTCAGAGATTGAAAGAAGCTTAGGACCGTCAGAAAACTTCTGCCGACAGTAGAAGACGCCTGATAGAATTTGAGGTTGGTGATTTGGTCTTCATCCGTGTGTCACCGACTAAGGGAATCATGCATTTTGGAATGCGAGGAAAACTAAGCCCGAGATATGTGGGACCTTTTGTTATCACAGATCGCATCGGTGAGGTAGCATACCGAATTTCACTTCCGAAACACTTCGCTGGAATACAGAATGTGTTTCATGTCTCTACGTTGCAAAAATACATGTCCGATCCATCTCATGTCCTTGATATTGAGCCGACTGAAGTAAGAGATGATCTTACCATCATAGAGAAGCCGGTTCATATCGTAGATCGGAAGGAGCAGCTCGTCAAGGGTAAGTCCGTATGCTTCGTCAAAGTGCAGTGGCAGCATTATTCACCGAAAGAAGCCACTTGGGAAAGAGAAGCCGATACTTTGGAGAAGTACCCGGAGCTCATCACTGCAGGTACGTAATTTTTAGGACGAAAATATTATAAGGGGGGGAGAATGTAACGACCCTAAAAAATTTTAAACTGAATTTGTGGTGTTAGATTTATTTTACACCAAGCATGGTGTTAGTGCTCCACACCGTAACCTATCCTAGTTGAGAAAATACACATTTTGATTTTTCAAAAGATTTTATATTTAAAATCGTCTTTATTTGACACAAGTTGTGTGGTGGACTAGTGGTTAAAAGGCTTTGGTTATAGACAAGAGGTCTAAGGATCAAACATTGCTACGTGAGTTTTAAACCTCACCCAAATCTCTTTTAAATTTCTTGTGTGTTCTTCCACAAAAAACACCGTGGTGTTTTTCTACCGTCAAATCATGGTAGAAGAAGGCGGCGTCGCTTCAAGAGGTGGGTACCCATCCATCCATCTCAACCTTCTCAGATCCCGTCGCGTAAGATACGATTCGATCGCGTATCGACGAGCAAATAAATTAATCCCTAAATTTATTCCCTAGATAATATTGTCCTAGGATTGAAAAACGTGATTTATCTTTGTTTTAATATTATTTGATTTTATTTTTTTTATACATTAAGGGTCTATTTCGAAACCCACCGATTCGGAACCAGTATATAAACTCTCCGTCGAATATACAAACAAGGGTTAAACTTTAATTTATTTGTATAATCATGTACCTGATAAGGCTAACGAACATATAAAATATTAAATTGATCTTATAACGAAAAACCTGATGCCACTATTGGTCGTATAAAATATTATTTTAATCTTACCACTAGGTATCTGATGGCACCTTTGAGCATACACAATATTATATTAATCATATAACTATGTACCTGATACGACTTTTGATCATCTAAAATATTATACTAATCTTATAATTGTGCACTGATGGGAATAAATAATATTATATAAAAGTTAATGATGGCTAACTATATGAAACAATACCTAATAAAATATTATATTACATATGTATTTTTTTTTATGCAGGCTATCAAGTGTTACCTTATTCAAGTTGTTCTCCTCCTTATCAAACGGTCAAAGGAAATTCCCAATTAAGTTTCCAATTGTTAACGAGAGCATAAACCATGAAAATACAAAATTAACTTTTCATTGATTCGGTGCTTAGCAATATCTACTCAATCCCTAGTGGGAGGTTTACGCCTGACCCAAGACAGGCACGCCCTCGGGTCGGGTACCCAATACAAGTAGGAAGAGTCTAAGCCTTCGTGTTATGTATATATTTTGACGAGTAATGTTATATCCCCGATATAAACCTCAGACAGTACCCAGACACGGGGACCATGCAAATGGACTTGATCCTTACCATTATATGTTAAGTACAACGTGTACCATGCTGCCTTTAATACTGATAGGTACCTAAGGATATATGCTATATATAATGGTACGGTACTTAATCCGTTGATCACTTTGTGTTGCTTGTGTAATGATCACTTTTATGTTATATGCTATTATATAACTCAACCACACTTGCCTTTATAATATAATATATTTAAAGTATAGACCCCTTTAACTTATATTATGACACCTAACGAATATCATATATTATATACCTGTTATGTTACTCTAAAAGATAATGATACTCAAATACCTTACTATTTAAATAAGTTGGGCACTCAAAAGCTTTGTGCCGCATTCATTCCACTGATCAATCGACTCTAACATCGAAGGATCGACTCTGATCAGAATTGTGTAACTTACATTATATATCGGTCAATCAAATGATTCTCGTCTGAACAGACGACCGGATTCACACTAAAACCTCACCGTTGTACGACCAAAAACGTAGTGCATATTAATCACTTGCACTTTTCGATCGATGGTCGTGATGCACTTAACTTTTAAAATAATAACAGTTAATTTGAGTGTTTAATAATAATAAATAATATATATATACTACTTTTATCACTTCAACGCGACCTCTTCGATAACACGAATTGTTAGAAATTCGATACCTCATGAAAATCGAACTCTGACCTTCAAGTTATCGAAAACACACAATTACTCTCCTACTCTATATTTATTGGTGTGTTATTTAAATAAATATATGTATAAATATAATAATAATCTAAATGAAAACTTTTTATGCGTGTGATGATTCTGTACCTCTACTTTGATCATGATATGAGTTAAGGTCATGTTAGGTCAGATGACGCGAGAGTGTATGAGATCATGCCTATGCTTGGGCGTGATAATTCACTGAGATGGTATCAAAGCGGGGAATACATCGTATTCGCATGACTTATAATTCATGGTGGTATGGGACACCATGACGAGTAGGGTGAGTGCGAATTCAGTGTAGCCTCGTATACGGTGACATAAACAGTGACTCTATCACCCCGAGTTCTAATATGATAGGATAAAATATGAGTCGGTAAAATATGATATGAGTCAGTATGATAAGATATATTACGATAATAAGATACCGCTATATAAGCCAGCAAAAGATTAATAATTTAAGTCTCTGTACGTGTCGTTCCTTGCATAGCCACCGTAAGGACAACGTCTTTCAGTCAAGACGGATGTCTCTGGGAGACATTATGAGTTATGAGTCACCGGCCGCCCCTATGACTGAATGGGGTGTATGATATGATATAATATGATATGGAGGGCGTTATGATATAGTGGGATGATACTATGGTGACCCTCACATAGTAGCTCGAGCAGCGACTCTGGCACATGTCGCTTAGGATTTTATGAGTATGTTAGTTACGCTCATGCGATGTACAGACGTATATGCGAGAATAATAAGATATGATATGATATGAGATATGATAAGGTGCGTTAGGATGTAAGTTGTTTAGATCATGATCTCGCATTAATAATTAGGATATGAGCTTACGATATGCACTTGATTTCATTATTCTGTTCTGATTCCTTTGATATATTATGTTATCACTCACTTGATGCACCCACAATGCACCTGAGTAGTATGGGGTGGATTGGTGGTGTATCCACTGAGTTTACGTGACTGAGTAAACTCATCCCACGATAAATTAACAACTGCAGGTGACTATACCGACGGTGTGGACGTGGGCTTCTCTGATTCGATTGGTGCTAAGAACGTCGACCCAGTGGACGTTGATTATCAAGAGCCTTTGGAGGGTGACGTTGCCGGTTATCAGGAGGACTACAGTGTTGATTTTGATCCGAGCGCCGGATATTGATTTAGTAGATTCGGTATTAGATTTTGCCTTATATCATTATCATTGACTCTATGCTTTCATTTTATCGGATTTGTCTCCGATTTGACTTACATGTTATTTGTGAATTTATAGTATTTTATCGTATTTTATCATATTTATTCAGCATTTATGATTGCTTTATATTCCACCATGGTATGTTGTCTTTCACGGATTTCGTGAAACTAAATGTGCGCGAGAACTCTGATTAAGTGTATGTCCGCTTAGCATATCCAGGATATGTGCGGGTCATAACTCGGAATTCTAGGCCCTCGGGATGAGATAGAATTTCGGGTCGTGACATTTATTAAAGGCTATCTTCGTTTACAATCAAGATTCTTCCTTCTTGGTCGGAATTTCACATTTTAAACTGTTCACTGATTTGAAACTAAAAATGGTGATCATTTTGCATCCCCATTTTCCCCACAATAGATCTTGAGATCATGGGTTTACCATCAAATGGTCAAATTTTAATGCAATATGGTGGATCTCAAAATGATATAGACGTACATCAAACATGGTTTTCGGATCCCTTCTCGAGATGTGTGTCATGTAGAATCAAAATCCAACCATCTGATGGTAGGATCATTATCTCAAGCATGGAAACAAATATCGGCAGATACCGATACGTATCTGTGATACATATTTATTTGTCGGCAAACCGATGCACATCAGCGCCGATATGTATCAGGTATCAACTTGGGTATCGATATCGGCCAATACAGACTCATATTGGCTAATAAATAGAGATATCGATAGCGCCGATACCTCTATTTTTATTTCATTTTAAAAGGTACCAATATAATTCGGCATCGACCGATTTGTATTGGTCCATGGACCAGGACCGAGTTTAACACCTTGATCTCAAGATCAATTGTACGAAAGATTCGGACCAAAAGCAACCTTCATCTTATGATTCAAACAGTTGACGGTTTAAGCATGTGACACCCGCATTGAGAGGGAAGAATCATGGGTTGAAAATAAAGTATCCGAAAAGTCTTATAAATCACGTCCACTTCTCTCTCTCTCTCCCGCCGTGCATCGCTCGTGCATCCCATTCCACCATTACAAATAAAAGCAAACAAAATCAATGTTTTTTCTATTTATAGAGAAGAAAGCCAAGATTATAATAAAATAAAGTGAAGAAAACAACATTATATATCATATCCGGCTCGAAGTCTAAACCTCTGACTCTGTGTCACTTGCGAGACCAGTAATACATCATTTGCAGATTTATTTATTAATACTAATACAATTTTTATAATTAACAATTTGATCCCAGATGAAATTGCATACTTAGATCGTTTATTTGGCACAATTCAATCTGTCTACATGACATACCTATATGACGCACATTTAATATTTTATTAGTTTTTGATCATTAGTATTTATGAAGTCTAATTAATAAATTAGTAGTATTGAGAGTTGAAAAGTCATTTAAAGTAATTGGAATATTACTAGGTTAATTTTTAATTGTTTATTAATGTAAACAACTATTTTAGAACCCTAGGATTCCACTTTTTGATCTTGATCTCCTCCATTTTTTAAATTGTAAATAAAAGAATAAACAAATTTCTCACTCAATTAATCATTTATTTGTTATAGACTAATTTTCTGCTCAAATAGCTTGACCATTGAAAAGAACATCTTTGGCTTAAAACATCTCCCAAGAAACCCTTTTTACTTAATTAATTTAAAACATGAGTTAGTCTAAAATGGGTGTCCACTCAGGATGAGTGGACATCGCAGTCTACTTGTCCACTTGTCCACTTGTCCACTTGTCCCTATGGCTGAGCAACTTCCATGGATTTTCATGCATTAAAAGTATGTACACGTCACTCATTCATAGGGATACGTGGACTGTGATGTCCACTTATGATGAGTGGACACCCATTGTACACTAACTCTTAAAACAGTCACAAAAATGTAGTACTTGATTAAAACGGCAAGGGAAAAATTCAAAAGAAAAAAACGAAAAGCATAGGAAGAATTGGTCAAGGGAAAAACTCGGAAAATACAGAAAAGAAGGAAAATATGTAAAAATTCATAATAAAGATATATTAAAAATAAAATAAAATATAAAAAACATCTTTAATTAAGCCTTTTTCAAATAGAATGTGTAACAAAAGAATGTATAAAACGAGTTTTAAAAGAGAGAGAGAGAGAGAGAGAGAGAAAATGAGAGAAGAATAAAAAAATGTGATTTATGCGTTTTCCCTTAATACAAAACGGCTTTTTATATGTTTCTTGAAAAATTTTTATTTTGTACATGTATTTTTCGAAAAAAAAAGAAGCTTTTTGTGACTGATTTAAAACAACAGTTTAGAAAATACATTGTGTTTGAAAGCTCGAACCATTTTTATTGTTGCCGGAGCCGGCAAGGTCGGAGGAGGGAGATTAGTTAGAATGGCTGTCGGTCCTAAAACCTCTGTTCGTGCTACGAATGTCCAAAACCCATTGAAATCCTTTGGCTGCTTGGAATCAGACACGATAGATATCATTTTTCACCCAATCTTCCACACCATGGATCTTGAGACCATGAGCATACCATCAAAATCAGTTTTTTATCCCACATGACACAGATTTCAAAAAATGGCCCTAAAAATCACATGGCACACATTACGCTCAAACATGATTTTTGGCCCATTTTTATGGAATTCGTGCCACATAAAAACAAAAAATGGCCATATGATGATGGTAAGATCATGATCTCAAGATCCTTTGTGTTACATTGGGGTTAAAAACAATTTCTACCATCTAATTCCACCTAGTCAATAGGTTTCAATGGGTTTTGGACGCAGGCGCTTTTAATAATCCAGAGGTGCCCAATAGTAAATCATACATGAAGAGCAACGATGAAAACAGGAAAATATGGATTAAAAAGACGGACCCGATCACCAAAGACGGTTTGGTTCATCATCAATATTATCATCATTTCAAAAAATAATTCTGATAAAACAAATAAGAACCTATCCAATTTCCTCTAATTTAGTATACAAGTTAAACTACATTTCTCCAACATAACCCATCCAACCGTGATAAAAGACCAAGAAACCCTCATATACAAGAAGAAAAAAACGACACCAACGTTAGTGAATATATATATATATATATATATATATATATATATATATATATATATATATATATATATATAATGATCACGTGATTCAAGTGGGTAACCGTCAGATCACGGTCAAACATTGACTGCAATGTGATCTAACGGTCACCTGCTCGAATCATGTGTGACTCAAGTCAGGTGATCACTACCCTATATATATATATACTTTCATGGATCTCAATACTAGCATTAATTTGTTCAACCTTGGGATCCATGAATGTCTATTACTCACGTAATCCTGAAGGTACGAGGCCTGTACTGGGCTATTTAAAGAAGAGATCACTCTTAAAGAAGGTTTTCTCTCCTTACTGGTATCACAGATTTATTGAACTTATGAAGAACTTTCTTTACCAAATCCCATGAAAGCCTAAATTTCAGTTTTGTTTTTTTTACTTTTAAAAAAATGAGTTAGCTGGGATCGAACCTGAGACCTCAAGGTTAAATTCACAGAGATGAAGGTCCCTAAAATCCGTAACAGTCAGGTTTTGACAGGATTTGGTAGCTACAAGGTGCTTCATAAGCTTGATAGCCTAATGATGCCAGTGACGCCCCATTGATCCTCCAAAAATAAACCAGCACTTTCCGTCTCTGGCTCTTCAAACTGAACGGATTGCATTTGCTGTTGCTTCGTCTTCTTCTCCATTCTTCAAACTGCATGGATCACATTGCTGGTACTTCGGCTTAAATCAGACCCACTTCCAGTTGGGTTTGCATGGAAGGCTGATTGCCTTGACGGAATGCCGAGAAGTTTTAAGGAGAGTGGTGATGGCTCTATACGGCCGGTAACAGCATCTTTGAGGCTTAGTTTATCAGACATGCCTACGAGTTCATCAACGTTAACGGGATCCTTAGAAAGGACTGGGGTGGGCTTTAATACCCGATGTGTCTCCACTTTACTGTGCCCTCCAATGGCGGGGTCCAGATTTGGGTGCCAGAATGGGAATGGAACAGGTAAATATGTTGGGAGGAATGCAGGAACCATAGGTACGAAATTGGTTTCATAGGATTCTGTGGGATTTTCGTTGGAAGCGGATTCCATAGTATTGCAATCATGGTTGAGTGACAGCTGTAAAGTAGATGATGGCTTTAAATTTTCCATTTCATCTGCAGGAGAGAGCAGATGTTCTTCCAGTACTGGTAGACGTTCGATTGACTGAAAATAGAAAATAAAACTGAATCAATTCAATGTAAATCATTTAAGATGGAGATTTTTTGTTTTTGTTTGTCTTTTTTGCAGGATATTTTATAAAAAATGAAAATGTGTCATATATCAATCACGAAAATCAGTAATAGTATGTAGCATTTTAATAGAGTCCATGGTTCTCTGTAGAAAACTAAAGGATACCATGAGATGTAAGAGCAAACAAGTTTCAGGAAGAGGGATAATAGCATTAAGAGTTGGAAGGTGCAGAGTCACAAATATTGGACATATGGCATATATCTTCCTAAATTTGAGTGGTTCAAGTGAAAGGCAATCGTCTGAGCAGGACAGAGCTCACACATCATCTTCTTCAGAGATGTCAAACCATTTGATTAGAGCAGTTTTGTTCACGTAATCTGAGCCACTGTCCATACTGTCTTTAAAAGATCATTTGAAGGCTCTGTGTGGTTGTTATCAGATGGTAGAGATCATGGTTTAAAATTTTATTTTCTGAGATGCCATACCTGAACAGAGACATCTCACGTCTAAGCAAGATGGCATGAAACGCTAGACATGGTATGAAACGATAAAATAATTTAAAATATGAAATTAAAAAAAAATTAATAAAAATCAGGTACAAGGCCAGTACAGGCCTAAGTTTTAGGCCCAATAGAAGATTGGACCAGGCTGCGGTCAGGAGGTCTTTGGCCTGGCTCAGCTCAGCCCTATATATGTACACACGCACACACACAAAAATATATATATATATATATATATATATATATATATATATATATATATATATATGGGAAAGGGTCCCGGTTCCCATGGGGGTCGCACCCGAGTGGTACTCCTGTGGCCAAAACAGCACCCGTTTCAGGTTCAAGCCCAACTTACCTATTAGAAAAAAAAAAAAACACCTGTTTGGAGTGTTCAGCCACATAGCATGTGATTTTAAGAAAAAATCTGTTTGATGACTTTTTTCCCCTTCAAATCACACGTCAAATATAGGGTGATGCCCCTCAACCTGTTGCATTAAAAAAAATTCGCTCTAACCACATTTTCAACAGTGTGGATAAGCACCCTTTTAAAAAAAACATTACATGGTACCTGATCGAGCTTGGGCAAGTGGCCGTGGTACCCGACCTTCAGGTTGGGTGCCACGTGGCACCCAACTGGCTCGTGGGTAGCACTTATCGATCTTGTCTAACATGTCGTGGCACCCAATCCTTGTGATGGGTGCCACATGATGCCCAGCTGGTCTGAATGCAGCACTCAGGGCTACATCCGAACGCATAGCCCCAGGCCTCGATATATATTACATTATAGCATATATAAAATTATATTTCAAATATAAGTTACATATTGTAGGTATTAACTATAATCATTAGCTTTCTTAGGCTAGTGGCTATATAGCCCTCTTTAATAGTCTTGTGTCACTCAAAATGGGGCTACAAAATATTCTAAGTTTCTAACAATGTAAGATAATGGTACGACATCGATTGATATTAAAAAGGTGGAAGGAAGCTATATAGACATCTTTGTATGATATTGTTGATACTATTTTGTTAGTAGTCTTGCTACAGTAGTGAAAATAGGGATTCCTTTTAGCCCATTAATGAGTCTTTTAGTTTTTGAGGGCTTTTATCAAATATTGTATTCTCAGACACAATGCTAGACCTTACCCACTAAAATTGACGGGCCACATTGACTGGGCTGGGCTCAAATCAGGATGAGCTCTGGCCTGATAAAAAGGTATCGGGCTGGTTTCGAGCTAAACTAATATCAAATTAGGTCGGGCCGACCCTGGCTTACCCTTGCCCCGGCCCTAGTAGCAACTCCAACCATAAAATAGTGTAATTTTAAGCTTGTATAATGCTCCCACTCCTAACCTACTACAAGATTCCTAACACTTCCGGTAACTAAGACCCGGTCCAATCTCGGCCTCTTGACAACCCTACTCACCATCCTCTTTCCATGATTTGGGTTGTACATCTTTTCTGAGAAGTACCACTTTTACACCATCATTATAAAACGTAAAGGCTTTTTTATCCTCTTACAGGACTCATGATCATATTTATCATGACCCCAAATCAATTTGACACATAAGAACTGGAACACCACACAATATTTCATTCTTATAATTCTTTTCAAAAGAGAGAAATTAAACATCATGTGTGACATTACATGCAATTAGATTTTCTATGGTACTCTGTATGACTTTAACACGCTATTTTCTACACTTCCCTATCAATGATGATCGTTGCTTACCACTAGATGCATACCTCGTGCAAGAGCTGTTGGAACCATCTATTGTCATCAATTAAATTATCGAGTAAAAAGTGTGGCCTTATGAATAAGAAGGCTTTCGACAACAACATCTGTCTCGATATTTATTACGAACTCGAGAACGTTGTCGCATCTTAGGTGGGATATCTTTCTATGATGTCACAATGTTCTTCCTTACAGCCTTTTCATTCTCAGGAATGCTGACTTAGACCGTTTGAGTGCCTTCTTCCATACTCATAGAACTGGTGTCACAATTCTCGTCAATAACGAGAAATTAAACCCCTATCATTGGCCCATAGATGTCTATTAGAGAAAACACCAATCATGCCCCACCTTCTCTCTTCTACAGGTTTGGTGGCGTAGTATTTTGATATTGGATAGTTGGAGTTCCATGCATCCAAATTCCACCTTGGAACTTCGTCACAGGATGATTACTCATTGAAGTCAAACCTCTTTCATTGATAAATCAATGGTCGGAAACCTCAAGAAGGGTTCTCTTCGAACTTAGGAGGACCGGTCCAAATATCTTTTTTATGATAATTTTGCCTAGTGTTAGCTCTATAAACTGTTAACTGAGCAGTTGACCTGCTGCTCTTCAGCTTTATAGATTTTGTCCAATGTACAAACAATTGGGTTATTTATCACGAGTCTTGGCGTGTGCATAGTACTTGGTGTTAGTGAATGTCACTTGTGGTGTGTAATGAAATGTTGGGTGTGAGTTGTAGGGCTACACAAAATCAAGTTGGTATCAGAGAAAAAATCTGTGAAAATCTCGTCGTTGATGTCACCCATCTTATTGACGATGTCATCCAGCTTTGACGACATGTTGATGTCACAGTGACATCAGCAGGTCAAATCGTTGACCTCGAAACAACCAAAAAATAATTCCATTTGGATCGAAATTATCTGAGGACCATTTTTTGCTGAAGGATCGAAATGTTTTGAAGAACAAATGACACAGGACAAAAATGCTAAAACCTTAATATGCAAATTTGGGATTAACTTTAGAATGAATTAAACAACGAAAAACTTGAAATCAGTCAACACATAAAATAATTCAATGAAATTAATAAAAAAATTAGATTAATCCATTCTAGCGTCGCATGCGTGAAGATTTCTAGATCTAGAAAAATGACTCCAATGAAGGAACTCGAGTTTCGCTCTAGTTTAGGGCATCAAGCCATAATTGTAATATCGTCTTTTGATTCCTCAGAGATTTTGAATGAAATAAAACTTGAATAAATAGTTCAAAAGAGGAAATTAAAGATATCATGGAATAAGATTTTTTATTTTTTTTGGATTTTTGTTCTTTTATCAATGGAAATAAAGAAAGATAATACCTAACAATAACTAGAGAAAAGACAAACTAAAATGATAGATTCCAAGGCTTCACACCAAGGGTTTTCCAAAGCTTCACTCCACGGTTGTACGTCTGCTTCGCACCAAGTCATACGAGAAACGTTTGCTCACTCCTCAAGGTTTGAAGGATTCACTCTCTCGATTGAAAACTTTTCACAAACTCTTTAGGGTTTGCACAAAAGCAACTCTCTTTTCATTAATAAAAAAAACTCCTTACATTGTTTATGGAGAGACCTTATATAGGAGGCCTTAAAATAAAACCCTAAAACAAAAATAAACATAATAAAAAGATAAATTTGACCCTAAAATTAAGCTCGGATTCTAAAAGAAACCCATCCCCGCGCGATTTCGTTCAATCGAAATTAGTATTCGATCGAATGAAATTTTCGTTCAATCGAAATTAGTACTCCATCAAATGAAATTTCATTCAATTGAAATTAGTACGCCTGGTTCTGAAATTTTCATCCTTTACGCCTAGTCCTGATTTTCATTCCGCTTCTTTCGACGTCGGTACACACGAAACGGTCCGTATCCGATGTCTACAATGTCGGCATCCCCGTCAACAAAAAAGTATTTTTTGAAGGCCACTTTGAATGACACTGGCTCATTTTCAGTTTTGGGGGTTCTCTCCCTCTTCTTGGCGTTGATACACATTTCTCTTGTAAGGATTAGTGTCGTTTTGCTATTTTCCTTTATTTTGATTCTATTTTAGTTGTTTTAAATGAAGATTTGATGCACATCCATCGGCTTTTGTATTTCTGAGGGATTTGGACAATTCCACGAAGATTTCTTGTGTCTCCGTGTTGTCTGAAGCTGCAAGATTTGTTTCCTACTGTGTGTTTGTTTCAGTTTACACCTAGGAACCTAACAATTTTTATCCCATTGACTTTGGATCTATCCCATCGGTTTACACCTAGGAACCTAACACTTTTCACCATAAATGCAGCCTAAATCAGCAATTTCCATTGGATCTTCCGATTCCAATCCGAGCCATGGAATCACTTACTTGAAGTCGAATAGGCTGAATTTTCTTCCATGGTCTCAGGTCGTAAAAATTTTCTTGAGCAATTGTGGTAAGTTCTTGCTAGACTTCCTTTGTCTGATGCTAACTTTGCACAATAGGAGGTAAATAACTATACCCGTGTTGAGATGGCTGTTTGCATCGATGGAGGAGCCTATTTACGTTGTTCACGTTTCACGAGACCGTTGTGCAGCTATGGGATCCATTGACTAAAATGTATACCCAAGCCAAAATGATACGAGGACCTACAATTTGCTTAGGGAGGACTTGTGTGCCAAGCCGAGTAGCCGAACCGTTTCAGAGTATTTTGGGTATATTCAGAGTCATTGGGATGAGCTTGGTCAATATGAGCCACCATCCGAGTACCCTCGCGAGTAGAATTGTCGCCCATCGACTGGAGTGCCAGCAGATTCATTGTTTCCTGATGGGACTTTGTCTAGAGTTTAAGCAGCTCAGAGCATAGATTTTAGCCTCTGAACCACTTCCTCCACTGCAGACGGTCTATGAGACGATTGATGGTGATGAGCGACATTGGGCTCCTATTGTTCCTCCCTCCTCTACTCCCATTGAGAATACTGCTCTTGTTTCTAATACTCAAGCTAGGGGAGTGGTGGCTATGGAGGGAGTGGTGGCTGTGGAGGTCACAGCGGTCGTACTGGTGAATGTAGGGGTAGTTGTGACCCTCTTACTGTTTGCTCTTTTTGCTTTCGAGTGGGGCATGATCGCTCCAAATGTTTTTGGATTCATGGATTTCCTCCTCGCCGAGGTCCTTTTGTAGAGTTATGTAATTACATTAGTGGGTATGTTAGTAGCTATGTTTGGGTGTGTGTGTGTGTGTGTGTGTGTGTAATTAGATTATTTGGTAACTTTGATTTCTGTAACGTAAAAAGTCTAATAAGTCTAATATAAATGCTAAGAACTAAACCCCAATTTTCTCCATCTCTTTTCTCCTCCTCTTCTTCTTCACCAAACTCTAACCCTAATACAGTACAAATTCTGACCTAGTATAGAGCAGTCAAATCCAGATTCGTCTTCCTGTGTGAGTGCTGCATCAACAGAGTCAAATCATTGACCTCTAATCGACCGGAAACCAGTTGGAATCTGATCGGTTTTTGGAGTCCATGCTTTTTGGCTTCTGTTAAATCTTTAAAATCTCAACAGATTTAGAGATTTGTAGGGTTTTGTGTGAGAAAACCCTAAGCAGTTGGATTCACGAATCTCGAGATATGGAACCCCATATCGATCGCGATAAGGGTGTTTTCTGATCGATTTTTCATCCTTTACAAGGTCATGCAAGTGTTTTTTTGTTTCGTGTTGATCTGAGACAGAGATCCTGATTTTGAGGATTTCGAGTTTCTCTCAACCAGTTTCATTTTTCAGATTGATTTTCCTGTTTTGAATCTGATTGATTGGCATGGTGGTATGAATCTGGAAGGATTTTGAATTACCATTCATTTGGGTCTGGTATTGTTTGATTTGGATACATATATTTGGAGATATGATACTTTTCATGTTGGAATCAGTAGGGATCTATGGCTAGTTTATTATGTTTGCAGTGTTATGCAGTCATCATATGGCTTGTATGATGTTGTGAAGTCTCTATTTGCGGTTGTTAGTGTCGCAGAGCACTTGTTGTTTGTTGGGAAGTGTGACCTGGAGTGTTGTAGAGCAGTTTTTGTGTTTTTGTTGTGTCATGTGACATTTCATGATGGAAAAAATGAAAGTTAATCTGGACAGCATTACTGAAGGTTCTCATGGGCTTCAGATAACCACGATGAAGTTTGACAGGAAGAATTATCCGTCTTGGTCAAGGTCTCCATACATGTTTTCGGTGCAAAGAAGTTCAGTTACATCAATGGTACTGATCCCTTGGCCAGCGGAAACAAATCCCGAGTATGAGGATTGGAATCTGAAAATGGGTATGTAATGACCCTTTTGTTGCACTCTATTGAACCTGAAATCAGTCAGCCTTCATGAATTTATCTATTGCTCAAGAGTTGTGGTGAGCAGTTCGTGAAGCGTATTCTCAGCAGAAGAGCTTTGCTAAGATGTTTCAAGTGATGATAAGATTAGTAATCTCCACCACGGAGATAGATCTTTGGGTGACTACTACACTCATATGAGCTCACTGTAGGATGAGTTGGTACAGCACCAAGAAAATAAAATGTGTAGTTCATGTATTGCCAAAGCCCATAAGGCGGCTAGAGAAAGAAGGTGTTTGATCTGCTGAGGGGTGTGAACCCCGAGTATGAAGCGATCTAGGCTAACATTCTGGTAGAGAGGAGTGTCCTCCCTTGGGACTATTCTTGCTTTTTACAGCATGAGGAGAATCATTGGAAGTTTATGCAGTTGTAACTATCAACGGTGCACCAAAGAGATCTGTTCTCCCCTCTTTCTTTGAGGTCAGCAGAGAGGGTGGGAGATCCGGTGGTCGTGGTGGCATCTTGAGAGAAGAAAGAGCCAAGCTTAGGTGATGTAGGACAAATCGCACGCTAACCCTAAAATAGCGTAAAATCCCGCATGACAGATAGGATTTAGGATTCTCTATCTTCAAAAAAAATAAAAACAAGAGAAGAATAGAGGTAGAAGATCTTCGGAATCACATCAAAGAGATTATCAGCTTCGCACCAACGAAGATGAAGAATCACTCTTCAAAGAAGAAAACTCATCGCAAGTTTTCAAAATGAAAGAATCTCTCTTTCAAAGTTTGGACAAGCAAAGACTACAAAATTATTTCTCATAAAAGTTTACAATGCTTTAGATAGACTTTTGAAACCGTAATTAGGTCTAATCCTACTAAAATAAGACTCCTAAGCCAAGAAGGCAACCATACATTGTCAAAATCGCATAATAAAGAAACCTAAATAAAATAAATAACAAGATCGTGTGTGAAATCGAAGTTAAAACTCGATAGATCGAGTTTTATTCTGCTTTTGACAATGATCCCTCTGGAAGAATTCGATCGATCGAGAATTGCATTCGATCGATCGACTTTTCTTATTGAGCACGCACACACGGGTCTACATGGATCTTTAAAAGGTCTTTATGAACCCATTTATGTGTCCACCTTTTTTATCTTCTCTTCTTCTCGATATGACCACGATTCCAATATGCAGGTCTAAATTCTGCATCATTCCCCCCTCCTTTAAAAGATTTTGACCTCAAACATTGATTGAAGCCATTTACCTGCTCGAAGGGTAATAATAAATTTTTTTGCACCATAACAGAACATGGCTTGAGAAGATGAATTAGATTTGATCCCGGCAATGAAATAGGACTCGATTTTATTACTTCAACTGAATCTAGCTTTGGCACTTCAATCGGATGTTGCTCAGGTACAAGAGCAATATGATCAACCGAATCTACCTGATCAACAGGCACAATCAGTTCTTCAACCAATATAGGTCCTACGACGTTTATGGGATTCCTAGGGTTTACAATAGGTGTAGGATCGCGGATGACTTTGGTTGATTTGGGTAACTGCGGATACGGACTTGGGATTAAGAATAAAGGGAGACGGTGGTATAGGGTTTACGGGAACACGATCAACAACCCTTGCTCCGAGGGCATATTCTTCCTTGAACCACCGAATGTCTTGTGCAATGTTTCCTCCCACGTGTCAAAACTTTTGGCCCAAATTTTCTCACTATTATGTCCAATCGATCGAACGCATCGCGCATGAAGAATCATTCTTCAAAGAAGAAAGCTCATCACAAGTTTTCAAAACGACAGAATCTCTTTCAAAGTTTACACAAGCAAAATTCACATTAACTCCAAAACTATTTCTCATAAGAGATTAGAATGCTTTATATAGACTTTTGAAACCCTAATTAGGTATAATCCTACTAAAACAAGACTCTTAAGCCAAAAAGGCAACTATACATGTCAAAATCGCATAATAAAATAAACATAAAATAAAAATGAATAAAAAGATCGAGCGCGAATTCAACCGATCGAAGTTAAAACTCAATCGATCGAGTTTTATTCTGCTTTTGACGATGATCCCTCGGGACGAATTCAATCGATCAAGAATGGCATTCGATCGATCGAGTTTTCTTGTTGCGCACGCATACATGGGTCTGAATGAATCTTTAAAAGGTCTTTAAAAACCCATTTATGTGTCCACCTTTTTATATTCTCTTCTCGATCTGGCCACGATTTCAACATGTCGATCTAAATTTTGCATCATTAAGTGCTCTCATTGTAGAAGGAAAAGGCATCTCATTGACACGTGTTGGGATCTCCATAGAAAGCCAAGGATTCCTCTAGGGGGCATGTGCTTTTAGATAGCTAGTGATGATGTGATGGGTACTTCTACAGCTCTTACACCTCTAGATTCTAGTGCCTTCTCCTACAGCTTCATGCTAGATAACTCTTAGAAAGATCATCAGAGCCTCCTTCAGCGTGCTACAATCTCTTAGGCTCCCAGTTCCTCCTCTATTTCTTCTCACTTGGTTGATTCAAGTACCTATGAATCTGTGCATGTCTCTTCATCTTCTCTGTCTCCCTGGATCATAGATTTTAAGGCTACAAACCACATGACTGGTATGTCGTACTTATTTCAATAGATTAATAGTGTTCCTGATAGTTGTCAAATTTATGTTGTGGATGGGTCACTTGTCCCTGTGCAGGAGGGTAAAGGGATCATCCAACTTGGTAGTCTATCTCTGAATTCTACATTACTTGTCCCTAAAATGTCGTTGAATTTGTTGTTTGTTAGTAGAATCACAAAGAACCTTAACTGTTGTCAAAAAATTTATCCCTCTCATTGTGTGTTCCAGGACCTGGCATCGAGGAAGATGTTTGGTCATCGTCGTGAAGAGCATGGGCTTTACATGTATGAGGTTCCTGAGCTACAGAGGATTCAGAGACCGATTGTTGCCAGTGCTAGGGTGCAAGATGTCATGGGACACGGCCAGGCATGTCTTCTACGCCTGTGCAGCTCTTCGATGCCACTACAGCGAGGCCAGCCTAACCCTCCATCAGCTCTAATAACACCCACCTAGGGGATGGGAACTCCCATCATGGTTACGTTCTAGGCTAAGGCCTACCATTCTAACGCATCATGCCCTTACAACGGGCATGCATGCACCTCCATGCCTCAATTGGTTGTCATGAAAGGACAATGAAGTCGACTTATCACATTGCAGAAAGTCCAGTTTATCATGAAAGGACCAAACATATAGAGGTTGATTGTCACTTCATATGTGAAAAATTGAATCCAAGGAAGTCTGCATCCCACGGGTTCGATCAGAAAATCATTTGGCTACTGTTCTCACCAAAGTCGTTAGTGGAAACAGGCTATATGATATTACTAGCAAGTTGGGCATGATACATATATATGTGCCAACTTGAGGAGGAGTGTAGAGTTATGCAATTACATTAGTGGGTGTGTTACTAGCTATGTTTGGGTGTGTGTGTGTGTGTTAGTAATGAATTTCACTTACTGTTTTTCCTTCATTTGTTAAACATGGTTTCTGTGATATAGTGTCTCATATATAAGCTATTAATGCATTGGGAAGACTGCTAAGAACTCAACCATAACTTTCTCCATCTCTCTTCTTCCTCTTTTTTTACTTCACCTAACCCTAACCCTCACTCTACTAATTCTGACTCCTCTTCCATCGCACATGTTGTTGATGCTACTGATGCTATTGGCTCATATTCTTTCGAGGCACCTACCACTGAGACAGCTTCTATTGATGCCTCCTATGACCTTGTTGTCCTCTGAGATGAGCTCGCTAGCCTGCATGACGTTTGCAGGATCCCCAGCCTTCTCTGACACCTACGCCATCAGGTACTTTGCCTGCCGATCATGCAGCCATGTCCATGTCAACCACATCTCCATGGCTCATTATTCAGGTGCCTCTGATTACATGACAGGTGGGACTTGTTATTTTCTTTTATTATTCCTCTTTCATCTCCTAGGCAAGTACATATCATTCATGGTTCTCGTACCTCCGTATCCAATCAGGGTAGTGTTTCCCTGTCAGCTGATTTTACTCTTTCTCATGTGACGCATGTTCCAAATTTGTACCCGAATTTATTATTTGTTAATAATCTTACTGAATTCTTGAATTGTTCAATAACATTCTTTCCCACTCATTTTGTGATTCAGGACCTGACTATGAGATGGATTCCTGACGTGAGATTGAAGCGAAGAGGCATTTACTACTTTGGAGCTGATCGACCGGTGGGAGCGTCTACATCTTCTACCTTAATGTCTTCTTTTAGTAGTAGTGCGTTAGATATTTGGCATGCACATCTTGCTCTGTAGAGTTTGTCTTTTGTTTCCAAAATTTAAAGATGTTGCTAATGGTTCTAAATTTTGGTGCCCAACTTGTCAATTGTGCAAACATATCAGATTTTCTTATCATTCTCATATGACTCGTAGTGCTACTCTATTTGATATTGTTTACCGGGATGTGTAAAGGCAGCTCCTTTGTCCTCTTTTGATGGTTTTAGATATTATGTTACTTTTATTGATGATCATTTAAAATGCACCTGTGTGTACCTTTTGAAGTCAAAAGATGAAGTACTTACCACCTATTACCTTCTCTACTATGGTCTAGACTCAATTTGGTCAGTCCATTAAAGTCCTTCGGTCGGATAATGGCGGTGAGTACTCATTCATAGCCTTTCAAGCCCGTCTGCAAAGGGTTGGGACAATTGTACCAGTATACTTATCCTTATACTCCTCAACAGAATGAGTTGCAGAGTGTAAGAATAAACACCTCATGGAAGTACTCATCCATTTTTATCAAGTTGATCCCTATGATATCCAGAGCGGACAAAGTTACAGACTTTCGACCTATTAATTTGGTTAAACGGTTATACATTACTAGCAAAGTGCTAGTTAATAGGATGAAACCCCTTATGACTGCTGATCTCACCTACCTGAGGGGATTTAATTGACGGTAATAAGATTTTGGATGGCTCGATTGTTTCTCACAAGTATATTCACTTTAGGCATAAGCCTAATAAGCCCATGGCGATTGCCAGCTCGATATTGAGAAAGCATATGATGCGGAAGTTCGTCGATCACTTGTTGGCTCATATGGAGTTTGGTGAAAGGTGGCATAGATGGATGCTGGTATTTTGCCGCCCATGTTCTACATCATCATCATCGACGGTTCTCCTAAATTCCTAATGGGTATTTCAAAAGCACCAGGATTCTAAGGAAATGGGATCTGTTATCTCCATTCCTATTCAATTTAGTTGGGTGGCATTTAGCAAGCTCATGGAAAGGGCTGCTAGTTTGAAACTCGTTATGAGTTTGAGTCTGCTAACAGAGTTAATCCCATAGCCCATCTCTAGTTCGTCGATGATACCATCTTATTTTGTGATGCCTCTAAGAGGGATTTATTTCACATCAATCCGATCCTTCGGTAATTTGAGTTAGTGTCCAAACAACAGGTTAACTTGGTCAAGACTACAATTTGTAGGGTTCGAATGGGAAGAAGTGATTTGCTCAGTTAACTAATTATTTTGGGTGTGGCATGGAGCAGCTATCTTTCAAATATCCTAGGCTACCAAATTGTTTGGGTAGATCAAGCGAATCGCTTTATGATCCTGTCATCGAGTCAATCGAAAGCTGACCACTTGGATAGGAAAGTTACCATCTATTGGTGGGCGCATGATTCTCTTAGAGGCTAGTCTTTCCAACTTACCTATTTATTATCTATCTATGTTCCAATGCCCCATGAGCATAGTTGCCAAAATTGAAAGCATGATCAAGGGCTTCTGGTGGAGTGGCAGTGCAGAGAAGGATAATATTTCATCTTATCAATTAGATGTTGCTTGTTTTTCGAAGAAAGAGGGGGTCTTGGTGTTAGGAGAGTGAGTAGTATGAAAATGATTCTCCTCGGCAAATGGTCGTAGAGGCTTGTCGAGGAGTCGCAGCAGCTTCGGCCTCCATTAGTTTTGGCAAAAATTGTTGTGGCCAGACTGGTTGGGATGTTATAAGTGCAGGCATTTCCTATGCCTCGGGATGGTGGAGAAGAATGATGTCTACTAGACTTCAATTTCACCAAGGGGTGCGATTCAAGGTGGGAAAGGGAAATAGAATCAGGTTTTTAGAAGGGTGTGGGTTGCAGAGGGGGATCTATGCAGCAGATTCAAGAAGTTATTCCCTCTTGCATACAGTGGCCAAGTGACAGTCCGTTAATATATCGATGAGACAAGGAGTCAAGTGGTGTAAAATCTTCGATTGCATCGCAATCTAGGGAATAATGAAGCTGTGGAGTTTGTTCATCTTCTTTAGGTTCTCCAGTCTATTTCTGTTTCCCATGCCAAGCCGGAAGTTCCATATAGATTATGAGTAAGAAGGGTCGTTATGCTATCAAATCTCTGTACAGCGCTTTTGAAATAAGGCCTCTGATTTCGCAGGATTGGAGGACCATGCACCTCTCCACTCCGACTAAAATCATGATTTTCAGTTGGTGCATAGCTTGGATCCGCAATTTAGGAGACTCTGTCCAGCATTTTCTTATGCATTGCCCTTTCGCAGCTATGGTTTGGAATCATTTCAGGTTACTCTGCAAGGATGTCGGGTGTACGGCATCAAAGTCTAAAGACTTGATGGTGGAACACACGCACCTCTCTGGTGCTCGTGGTGACCTTCTCTATAAAACGCTGGTCATATTCATTTTCAGGATTATTTTGATCGAAGGGAATAATAGGGAGTTTGATGATTGCAGTAGTACTCTGCAAGAGTGGCTGGCTCCGTCCAAGCAGTTCAAAGACTGGCTAACCGAGGTTCTTCAGGATCGGTGGCTTCATCTTGTTCAGGGATGTAATCTTTAACTTCTTTTTCCGGTTGTGTTTTATTGTTGATTTTCACTTTTTTTGTTTTGGTTGCTGCGCTTCTGGGCTTTTTGCGCTTGGCCAAGCACCTCACTTGCCTTTTCGATGTATTTTTCCCCTTGCAATGATATCTTTCTTTTGCGATCAGAAATATATATATATATATATATATATATATATATATACGGGGCCAGGGAGGCCCAGGACTATGGGTTCAAACCCACCTCGGGGCGCTGGGGTAGCATCAATTGGGGTCATGGGTCAAAATATCGTCCGATACCGATACGTATCGGTTTTGGACCTCAGCGGTACAATACAATGCCTTTATCGTACCCCTATACAGGAATTTATCGCCCATATCACCCGTATCAGACGATAACTTCAAATTATCGGACGATAATTTGATGTATTTTTAAGAAAAATAAAAAAAATCAAATTATCATCCGATACGGACGATAATTGGAAAAAAAAAAATTATCGATGATAGAGATTATATATAAGACAGCAAAGTGATAAACAACAATACAACCCCGATATACACTAAAAAACAATACAACCCCGGTATACAGTGATCAAAGCCGGGAAAGACCAAAGGAAGAAAGCCAAAAAAAAAAACAACAACAACAACAACGACACAGACCGAAGCCGACGCGGACGATAATTTGAAATTATCGTTTGATAATTTGAATTTTTCAATAGCCCCTAAAACCTTTGACGCGTGAAAAGGGTTTTAAACCTCTTTTCCTTTTCTTTTAACACCAGTGGCCCATTTTTCTTTTCCTCTTCTTGCTACTCTTGCACGGGAGAAGTGTTTTTGCATTTTTGGTGCCGAATCGCCGATTAACGTGTTTAAGGTATGTGTTCTACCATTTTTTCTTCATTTTCCTATATTTTAGGGGTTAAAATTTTAAAATCTACCCTTAAATATGGTAGATCTACCCTTAAATTTTAAGATTACCCCTAAAATTGTAAGATCTACCCTCTAAAGTTAAGATCTACAATTAAAATGTCAAGATCTACCCTTAAATTATTTATAAAAATTAAAATAAGAAATATTAAGAAATAATTAAAATAAAGTAGTTAAAAATAAGAATAATATCAAGTTTTGTGTTAGTAAATTAAGTTTTTATATAATACTTAAAAATAAATTATGTTAGTAATTTAAGTTTTTAAAATAAATTAAGTATTTTTGTATTATATAAAAACTTAATTACCCTTTAAAATTAATTTATTTATTGTAAACTTAATTTATTTAAAATATAAAAACTTAATTTATTTATTTTATAAAGTTAGTTATAAATGCTTAATGTAATTGATGTGTAGCGACACATGTGACACATGTGTCACGTGTGATGTGTCACAACACGTGTGATTAATGTGTCGCGACACATGTGACACACGTGGCACTTACCCCATAACACATGTGACACAGGTGTCGCGGCACATGTAATTGATGTGTCACACATGTGGCACATACCCCATGACACATTAATTACACATGTGTCACATGTGTCGCATGTGGCATGGGGTATGTGACACAGGTGTCGCGACACATGTAATTGATGTATGACATGTATCACACATGCGACACATACCCCATGACACATCAATTACACATGTGTCACATGTGTGATACATGTGGGGTATGTGACCCAAGTGACACGTGTAATTGATGTGTCACACATACCCCATGGGGTATGTGACATCAATTTCAAATAAATATGATTTTCAAATATTTTAAAAATTGGAATAATATGATTTTCTAATATAGCAATATTTTCAAAATTAAAATAATATCAACTAAAGACTTTCAAATGTAATCTAAAATTTTTAAATTTTTCAATATTTTTAGAATAATATGAAATAATGATGGTAAAACATAATCTAATATTTTAAAAAAAAGAATAATATCAAATAAATTTTCAAAAACTAGAATTATATCAAATAAATTTGTTAAAATATAATCTAATATTTTAAAAATAAGAATAATATCAAATAAATTTTCAAAAACTAAAATAATATCAAATAAATTTGGTAAAATATAATCTAATATTTTAAAAATAAGAATAATATCAAATAAATTTTCAAAAACTAGAATAATATCAAATAAATTTGGGAAAATATAATCTAATATTTTAAAAATAAGAATAATATCAAATAATTTTTCAAATATTAGAATAATATCAAATAAATTTAGTAAAATATAATCTAATATTTTAAAAATTAGAATAATATCAAATAAATGTTATTTTCAAGTGTAATCTAAATGTTTTAATTTAATCCAATCGTTTGCTCATTCATACAGGTGAAATAAATAAATATGATACGATCATCAGATTCAACCTAGCAATACAGCACAGTAATAGATGGTGATAGACTCCGAATAGAATGCAAGCTTTGTGAGAAAAAATTGATGGGAGGAGGTATCACACGATTAAAGGAGCATTTGGCTCACGTTAAGGGAAAGACAAAAGGGTGCCCCAATGTACCCAGAGAGGTGAAAGATGTCAGAGCTAGTGTACAGGCAACTAAGGGAAAGAAAAAAGAGATAGCCGACTGAGATAGAGAAATGTATGAGAGAATAAGGAGGGGAGATCCAGAGTTTCCTACAGCTGGACCTGAGGATGATGAGGATGAGGATGCACAAATAGTGAGTCATGAGGGAGAGTGTTAGAGAAGCACGACAGCGACGAGATCAGGAAGAAGCCGATTATCGGTTTCGGTCCATATTGAGAGGCTCATACATGTCTGCTGCTGCTGGTGGATCTAATCATAGGCCACATGTTGATGATGATGAGTATATTTATGAGACTGCCGGGTTGAGTAGGTCAGCATCAATGAGGGAGACCAGGCTGTCTACTACAGGTCCCATGGATCAGTTCATGCATCGGACAGAAAGCTCCAAGCAAAGTAAATTGAATACAATTTTACTGAAAAATTGGGGAAGAGGCTTGGAAAATCTATTGCAAAGTTCGTGATATACAATCACATTCCCTGTCAAGTTGTGGAGTCGTCGTACTTCAAAAGTATGATTGATATAAGTGTAGAAGCTGGTCCAAGAGTCAAAAAGCATTCTGCATACGAGGTATCTAAGCCCTTATTAGATGATGAGTACAAGGAGATAGGAGCTTATGTGAAGAGTTTTGAGGAAGTATGGGATGCGAGAGGTTGCACAATTATATGCGATGGATGGACCGGTTCCATAGGGAAGAGTTTGATCAACTTTTTAGTCTACAACGATGTCGGGACAGTATTTCTAAAATCAGTTTATACTTCTAAACACGCGAAGACGGCAGACTACCTCTTTCAATTAATAGATAAGGTAGTTGAAAATGATGGAGAGCACCGGGTTGTACAAGTGGTAACAGACAATATCGCCAATTACAAAGCCGCAGGAAGACAGTTAATGTTAAAGAGATGTCACTCATACTGGACTCCGTGTACCGCTCATTGTGTGGACCTCATTCTTGAGGAAAGAGAAGAAAGGCACAAGTAACTATTCAGAAGGAAAGAATGATTACTTCCTACCTATACAACAGTGACAAATTGGTGAATTTGATGAGAGACTTCACCAAGAACGAGCTGCTCCAGCCTGCAATTACACGATTTGCGACACAATTTCTAGCCCTACAGAGCTTTGCTAGATATAGGCGTGAGCTAAAAAGCATGGTCAACTCCGAAGAATGGAGAAAACATAAGTTAGAACTCCCACGAGCAAAGAGACCTGCTTGAAATGAAGTTGTTGACCTGATCTACAGCCCCCAGTTTTGGGCAGATGTTGACCACCTGATTGTCGTCACTACCCCGTTGGTGCAAATGTTGAGGTTGGTAGATGGTGATGAGAAACCAATGATGGGGTATGTTTACGAGTCGACGGATAAAGCAAAATTGGCTATTAAAATCAAATGTCCTACAAAATATAAACGATATTGGGCGCCAAGAGATGGGATGCAGTACTTGCATGTCGCAAGTATAAATGCTAAACGGCTTATGTAGTGATTTTTATTTATTAATTATTTTTCATATTATTCATTGTTTTCATATATTGATGAGATTGTTTATATTTAATGTATAGCACACTACTTGAATCCGGCCTTCTAGTATACGCGACGCTTCTAGTTGAGTGAGGTCGATGAAGTGTAGAGCGGTTTGCTTAATATGATCCAACGAATGCTCCCTGAGTTGGCCAACCAAGGTCAAGCCATCAGAGATGTGAGTAATCATACCTTATGACTAATAAGTCAAATGTCATATGAACATTATCCTGATATGTGGGTTATTGTATTCTATCTTTGTAGGTTGACATGTTTCTTAAGAGACATGGGTCATTTGGGACCCCGTTGGCGCAATCCCAAATCAAGTACGATAAACCTGCTGATTGGTGGATGCATTATGGAGGTGATGCCCGATACTGAGGCAGGTTGCAATGAGGGTTTTATCATAAACATGTTCCTCGTCCAACTGTGAGCGGAATTGGAGCACCTTCTCTCTCATTCACACGAAGACAAGGAATAGGCTAACTACGGAACTATTGAAAAAGTTAGTCTACTGCCACTACAACATGCGATTAGAGGTCAGGAATATGCAGAAGACCAACCGTGGTAAGCAATTATATGAAGTCTTAGTTCATACAATTTTTATTTGATCTAATTGATGAGACATATATTAATTCATCTATCATATTATACCTTATAGATAGTGAATATTTTGATCTCATCCAGTTGGATTATATATTCACGGAGGATGACCCTTTGAATTAGTGGATCGAAGAGAGAGAAGAGCCAGTGTTGGATATTGAGGGCACCGCATGGCTGGATAATGCTGAAAAAGTAGCGGAGGAGCAGGCTTCCCAACCATAGAGGCGGAAAAGAAGATTGAATCGTCATTCAGTGGTTGGCTCTAATGACGAAACGTAGTCGGGTAGTCATAATGACGATGATGGGGATGATAGTGGGGGTGGTGATGGAAGCGTTAAAACCCATGCTAGCACTAGTAGTGGAGCGGATGATGTTGATCCTTATTCTTATGAAGGTATTGTCGCATGGGATGATGAGCTGGTAACAATGTATGGCCCTCCTACATTTAGAGGTGGAGGGGTTGAAGGAAGAGGAGCGTCAAAATCTTACCAAACACCACCACCACCACAAGGTCTACAAGATGATGTGGGTTATATGACTTCTAGCTTCGGGGAATTTAGTTTGCAAAATACCGAAGATTCAGCAACCAATAACCTATACTATCGGCCTCAACCAACCTACTCCGGACCATATGACTTCGTTGGTCAAATTTTTGAAGGACCAACCTTTACCTATTACACTGAGCCATATTTGTCGTTAATGCCTCAGTTTCAAAGAGGCACATATGATCATGGGTATCAATATGGCCAATATTATAGGGATAGCTCGCGCACCGATGATAATGATCACGAGGGCCAAGAACCACCACGAAATTCAATGTGGCTTTAAAGTTTTTCGTGTACAATATACCTTTTAATTTGATCATGAGTCATGTACAATGAAATTTAGGTTATGCGTTGATAAAATTATGAAATATGCATCAAATAAACCTTAAATATATTTTAAAAAAAGTTGAAATAAATAGAAAATCATTAAATTTATTTTTCTTGATTTTTTAAATATTTTTTGGGAATTTTTAGAAAAAAAAAAAATTTATCAAACCGATATATTCAATGTACCGTCGATACATTGAATGTATTGGCCGATACCCGATATGTATCGTCCTAGAGGTCAGGATGATACGTACCGGAAAACTGGTATTTTGACCCATGGTTGGGGTCCACGTGGCATCCATTCGAGGGACCGGATTCTATGGTAACTTGCCCAAGAACGATCAGAAGCCATCCAAAAAAATTGGGCATGATCCGATGCATTTTCACCGTCCAAAATGTGGTCAAAGGGGGGAAATTCAATGCACCAGAATGTGTGGGCGGTACCCAAATTTTGACCACGGTTTTGACCACAAAAAACATTTTTTTTATTTTAACTTTCTTTATAGGCCACATGCCACACCGCACATGATCCCAAAACGGGTGTTGTTTTGGAATCACATGCCACGTGGCATGTGATTTGGGATTCTAACCCACCGCCCCAAGTATGGGTTCAAACCCACTGTCCCATTTGCATATATATATAGTATTACCTTAACTCTATGACTATAACAATTTTTCCTTCTCCAACTTGCATTTTGCTAAACAAATCATTATCCAATCAACCTGAAAATCACTTAATCTAGGAAAAAAAATGAGGAGGCAACAAAAGGAGCATAACCATGTTCTAATTCATGTGTGAAAATGCTGAAAGTATGCTAAAGAACCCGAGTTTTCCTAAATCTTCACTTTTAGACTTTTAGTCAATTAAAATGAAACCCTTGTCAAACATTCTACTTGTATCAACTTTAAGGCTTTTGCTTGGATTTTTTCTAGGAAAAGAGTGGAAATGAATTTGAAGATCCAATGGATTCCAAACCCTTTGGAATCAATAGGAATTCATCGTTTACGGGAGTTTGGATTTTTTAATAATCCATAAAAATAGAAGGGGAGTACCATCTTTGGTGTACACAACACACCAAATAAAAAATAAATAAATTACACAGAGAGAAATTCAAAGAGAGACAGATCGGAGAGAAATAGATTGGGTGAGAGAGACATCGGAGAGAGAGACCAAAGAAGAGAGAGAGAGAGAGATTGGAGGGAGAGAGAGAGAGGAGAGAGCGAGAGAGAGAGAGAGAGGAGAGAGCGAGAGAAAGGGGAGAGAGAGGAGGGAGAGAGAGAGAGAGAGAGAGAACGAATGAGTGAGATATTTTTATCTCACTTAGATCTGGTACGGTGGCACCCAAAGATCCCGAGCTTCTTTTCCATCGGAAACTCTAAGATCTTAGGATTTTAGATGGATTTGCCAGTTTTTGAAGGTGGGGAAAAGGAGTTTCTTTTCCGCCCATTTTCAATGCCCTACTTTAGTTGCCAAACATAGGAAATGAACATATTTCAATTTTCCAGTTTTTTCTTTTCTTTTCCCCCTATCCGAACAGATCCTAAGTTAAAAATTGAAGTTACTATCAATTTAAAACTAAGGGTTAATAAATTTAAGATTTTAATATAAAGCTATTATACCACTACAAATTTTAATATGTCCAAATGATATTTTAGTTAGCTGAAATTTATACGTCAACCTAGAACTCTTGAATAAAAGGAGAGGATAAATTAAACTGTCCCTACATCCTACCTACATTTTTATTGAACTTCTAATCCTCCAGTCATCATATGTCCTCATCAAAGTCAAACTTCTAGCCATATACGGAAATTAACGAAAGACTCATTAATATTAATCCAAACAATTACAGAAAACAATTAATATAAAAAAATCTTCTGCAATAATGGGATGGCAAGCAAGTGTGCCCAACTGCCCATGCCTGGTGAGAGAGCTTCATCTCAAGATGCCAAATCCTACTCCAGTTTGACTCTTATTTAACTCATTTTATAATTTCTAATTCAAGTTGAACCTTTGCTTTGTTGACTATACATTAGATGTATGGAGTTGCATCCAACACCCTTCAAGACTAAACCCATGGTTCAAAAGCCTGAAAACTAGATTCGAAATCACTTGGGTTTGGGTTAACTCCAAAACTCGACAAGACTCGATTCAATAATTGAAGCATTTAAGAAACACAACATATTTTCTAACATTGAGACATTAATTGAAATGCAAAAATAAAAAATAAACAAAAAATAGTACACTATTTCGAACAATATAAATTACCCTATCATCTCTTCCATCTCTTTGTTCTTTTTCTTACTTCTCTTAGTAACTAGATAATTAGAGTCTTACGCTTATATCACTTGATTTCAAAACTTGAAAGAAAGATGAAGAAGAATCCTGTGTAAGGTTTAGGCTTTAAAAACTAAAACTACATATATATAAAATATTTTTTTGTCCAAATGCCCTTAAAACTCCTTTCTCCCAAAATTGCACTTACTTTTATGTATAGTTGAGTCTCAACGTTTTAGAGTACTTTTTTTCCCAAAATTGTACTTGCTTTTATGCATAGGTGGTGGCCCAATCAAGTCTCAAGGTTTCTTGAGTATTTTCACGTGAAGCCGACTTGGCTGAGTTTCAATCGAGCCAATGAGTTTTAAAACTATGCTAAACATATTAACAAAATAGCCCAAGTTGCCGACCACATCTTTCAAGAAGTGCATTAACCTTGCACTTATTGAGGTGTGTTTCAAAGGCATGTTTGTGTTGTAATTAGCACCTATTCATTTTCAACTGTGGATCTTCTTGTAATTTGAGCAAAAAAATAATAATAATAATAAATGAGGCCATGCAAATAAGAATATCTTGAAATGAACGACAAACCATATCTGGAGCCATATCAAATAAGCTAGAACGCCTCTTTTTCCTAGTCGCGTTACTCTGTCGAATGAAATATTTCTGAGCATGGCTGGCCACCTGGGTGGGAGTCCGTGACACAACAAAGTTCCGTGCAATTCCACGCCAGTCACCCTTTCCCAACTTTTGAAGACCTGCTAAGAACATTCGGTGTTCTTCCTCTGTCCAAGGGATGCCTGAAAACCAATGGCATATAAGGGCTTTTGTTTATGAGAAAACGTTTGAAACCATGCAATAGAGAGGTTCAAGCTTAATAATAAGGAACACAATTACACATAGTTTATGAGAAAACATTGATTTTGTGGTCAAAGGCGAAAATTTTCAATCGCGAAATTTTTAGGTGGAAAACCTATATCTTTGACCCATGAAATAAAGGACAAAAAAGTCCAAATTTTTTTTAAAAGCATAGAACTGGTGAGCCCTTAGAAGATATGGGCCAACTTGCCATCACATGATCTAGCGTTCAAACCCACCACTCAGAAGGTGGGTTCGAGCCCATCTTCCCAATTTTGTGGCTTTAATGCACCAATAATATTCGAGCAATTTTTTCCGTTACCCACTTTTCCAAGTTCTTCCTATTACTTCAGCTACTTGTAATACTCTTCAATGAGTTTGGAGTGGGTCTATGAGCATGAAGCTGGGTATGGAGCCTTCTTATTTCATTCTTCTAGGCAGGTACGTAATTGGATATTGTTCATGGCATATTTGTCTAGAGTTATGGGACTCACAATTTTGCCTAGATGGTACACATTTATCCCGTACTTAAATTGTACTAAATGGGGCCACGTACGTGTTGGTCTGAGCCAAATCATGTGGACAAGTGGACTGGGTGACATGGAGTGAAGAAAGGCCCTCTTTAATACCATTATAAATTTGGGCATGCATCTCAAAACCAATTGGGTATGAGTGGAGAGGCCCAGGATCTAATAAGAGGAGAGATAAGGCTATGAATACTCGATATGGTACTAAACTTCAACAGAAGCAACTTAGGAGAATGGAATAATCTTAGGCCAATGGTTGGATTCTTTGTCCTCTATGTTGACATGTATTGACCCTTAGAATGACACATAAAATAACACTATGGTGGCGTCCTCTGATTTTATAAATTGTTAGCACGCTATTAAGTAGTGTCTAACTATCGCCATGAGAAGGATTTGTTTTCCCTATCAAGAAGAGAGAGATGTCGACATCTCTTCTTTCAAGGTGCCTTGGATTTTGATAGCACATATAGGTTTTCCACTTCAGAAGAAGAGAGATGACGACATCTCTCCTTTAAAGGTATCTTGGATTTTGTGACAACTTGGAATGAGAGGGAGGTGACAGCTCCCCAACTCTAACCTTTTAAACCTCCGTTCTTTGACGATAACCACTTTTTTGTTAACTTTAGCACAAAAATGCCCTCGTGATCATTTTAAGTGAAATTTCAGTTTTCCTTCAAGTATGAAGATGTTTTCAAACTTAAGATTTGACTTAATGCTTGAGGATGCATAAAAATGTGAGGGTGTATTATCAATAATCTTTTTAAATTTGAAAGCAAGAGCTCTCACTTTCTTATCTACAATAGCGCCCTATTTTAAATTTAAAATATAATTTCCTTTCCAATATCTAAATAACTAAAATGCTCCTATTTACCTATTAAATAATAAAGACTTAATACATATATATATATATATATATATATATATATGTCACGACCCAAAATTCTACCTCTGCACAAAGATATAGAATCCCGTGTTATGACCATGAACGCATCCCAATGTGATAAGGAGACTTACATAACAATCTTAAAGTTAATAACAGGTTCATAAAAAATGTGAGACGAAAATTTTCTTTTCTCAATTGAGTTCATGTAATTAGGCTTACTAGAAATTTGACCTTCAATATGAAATGACCATCAATTAATGATCATTTCATAAAATTTTCTTTTCTCAGATGATCATTAATTAATGATCATCAATTGATCATCAATATGAGATGATCAATATGAAATGATCATCAATTAATGCTCCGAAGAGAAAAAATCTAAATAATCATTTTGATATTACAACTATGCAATCTATGAAGTACTTTAACGCTCATTTTGCACTCTTCGACTAATCTGAAGCAACCTGAAATATAATAATACCACAAAATGAGCTATTTGAAAATAGCACAGTAGGTACACAACCAATCCACCCCGATCTAACACAGGTGAATCGTGTGTGCCCCATGTGGCTTATTGCATCTAATAAAGTACTACTTTAAAGCAACACAAGACAGAGAAGTGATGTGAAGCGTAGAATCTGAATCTTTCAAATAGTAAAGCAAAATCATCTCGATGAAAAATGAAACATATGCTCATATGTGAAAGCGTACAATGCTCCTACTAACAACTATAGACTTACTCATCTTAATCTCAGGGTTATCTTACTTACAAGCATCTTAACGCTTCCATGTGTCTATACATCACATGGTCGCTCTTATCTGACTTACATATACGACTTGTGCAAGAGTCGTTGCTCAAGCATAACATATGAAGGAAAAATGTGTTAGAATACCATCACCACAAGAAGTCATGACTATACTTATCAAGACCTCCCCAGAGCTTATTCCTCAGTCAACCATGTGAGGTTGCGATCGTGCTTACTTATAATGGGTTTCCTTAGATCTTAGTTACTTATCATGTCCTATTGGGGCTCGCATTGGCTGCAAGGTTTGAGCCCTTACAGTGGATGACCTAAGGTACGACATGTACACATTACTTATTTACTTACTAAAGTTGACCTTCTCCGCGATATTTTCTTAAAAGCTACCAACTTACTTATCTTTTCTTACTTATGCTTACATTTTGGTTCCTAATTCACTAAATTTAAGGCCCAAGTGTGATGGATCACCGTAGATGACACCTCAACTGAAACTATGTTGAATCCACACTCGTCATGGTATCCCATACCACCATGAGTAGTGAGGGATGTGATGCGACATAAGAGTCACTTCGATGTCATATCGGTGAGTGATCACACCAAGTCCACAAAGCATGCAGTTTCTTGTTTCTTAAACGCCTAACTCATGAAGCGTATGTCATACATAAAACTCCCCCACGTGATGCACGATTGAAGCAAATGGTGATGATCATGATGAAAGCACATAACAAGAATAACTGGAAGTTTATAACGATGAAATAACCGAGCTTACCCTACAAGAAAGCTGTAAACATGAAAGCATAGTGTATGATTGCAATAACATTGATGATAAAACTGTGATTATAAAAGGCACTATTGATTAGAAGCAAACACAAACAACTAAAAGATGACAAGTAAAAATGAGTAACTATATAACCACTATTATACGATAACCATGAGATCTATGTACATATAGATAGATAGGGTCCTCAACACGACAAGTTTGTTGTTTTAAGTAAACGTGAGCCTCAATGTGGTATAATACAGAGAGGAAATACAATTAGTCGATAAATACAATTATATACATTAATACATCATTCATTGTACAGTTGGGATAAGTAATAAAACCTCAAACAAAAAGTAAATTAAACATCTGCTAGTAGCTGGAAAAAAAAAAAACTAAAATTAAAATTTAAAAAAAAATCCAGATCCATTTTAGAGAATAATATTTTCCTGGGTAGCGGTATTCGCAGCCAAAGATCTGGTCTTCACAGCATAGGTTTTCCACCGTCAAAACAGTAGACTGCCTTCAATTAGATGATGGAGATAGTTTGCTGTCCCAATCTTCCACACAAAAGATATTGAGATCATAGCCCACCTATCAAACAATCACGTGGTGGTGCCTTATGGAATACATCCCCAAAAGTGACCCGAGAACCATGGATCAAAATATCGTCCAATACCGATACGTATCGGTTTTGGACTTGGACGATACGATAAATAGGGTTTTTCTCGGGCCCCTTAAAAAACAGTCAAATTATCGTTCGTATAGTCCAATAATTTCAAATTATCGTTTTGTTTGTTTGATTTTTTTTTTGGGCAAAATACTGGAAAGTATCGTCCAGTACGTATCGGTTTTGGGGCTCGACGATACGTATCGATTTTCCGAGATTTTGATCCATGCCAAGAACCCTTCTTGTGGCATGCCATGATCCTAGACACTTTTGGGGATGTGTGCCACGATGGAATCAACACCTGACCGTCTGATAGATGGGCCATGATCTCAAGATCTATTGTGTCATGTAAAACAATCTCCGTTGTATGATTCAAGGCATTTAATGTTTTAACAGTGAAAACAGAAGGCTACGTAGACAGTAGGAGGGGGGGTAATTAATTATTACTAAAATAGCAGTCGAATACATAAAATTGGGTTTTCAATGCCACGTTTACAGCAATAAATTTCACGTATCGTAATTCGTTCTCATTTTCTATGTGTAGAGCAATCGCATATAAATCAAATTTAATATGCGTATTACAACTGATCCAATAAATACAAAACAAAATCTAATAAACGTAGTTCAATTATAAATTATATATATGCGGTAATTATAGTATATGCAGGAGTTTATAGATTAATCCATCGCATACACATAATAATATAAATGAAAGCGCTTTACAAGTGATCTAAATCAAACAAATAGATCAAACCAAACTTTTATATATATATATATATATAATGATATTAAAAAAGAAAGAAAGGAAACCTTTCTTACGGTCGACGCTGCAATTAGAAGAAGAAGAGGCGTGCATAGGACCGTCAGATGCGTATCCATCAGCGATGGAGAGCGTGGGATCTGAAGATGGGGAGGAAGAAGTGTTGTTAAAATGTGGAGAAGAGAGGTTCCCCATGCTGGCGCTCTTCTTCATCAAACCGTCGGTGAGTCGGACACCGAAGAGTTTCACACCGCCTCGGGAGGGGCAGGTGCGAGAGTTGTGCCCATAGTTGCTGCAATGAGAGCATCGCCGAGTCATGCTGATTTAACTCGGAAGCACCAAGGTTTCGGGAATACCTGTTTTTGCCCCCTCCTCTTCCTCCGTTTATTTAAATTGGAAATTAAGATGCAATTTCTATCACCTAGTCTAATTTCAATTACGCTTTTGCCCTTCGCTTTCCCGGAATTACAGGGTTTAGATAGGCAAGGCTAGCGTACCTTTATTTCCAATCCTAAATTCTTCCATCTCAGCTCATGATTGGCAACTTGGGTTAGTTCGGGCCGGGTACGTCATCTATATATATATATATATATATAAGAAATCTTCATGTAGTGCGCCATTAACATCCGACTGCAACGTGGATGGCTCGCAGCTGGACTCACAGCATGACTCTAGGTATAAGACACTCGAATACATAAATTTTAACCAATTGGGAACTAATAGAATCAAATGTATCATTATATCTAAACATATAATGCTTATTTTTCAAACTACATGTATAAAGAAGCAAGATACCAGCAATTATATAGAAATTTTCTACAGTCAAAATTATTTGTCTATGCCGTATGGCATTTTCAAAAAAAATTTAAAAAAACATAATCATCTAGTAAAGTATGCAATATTAAAAAACATAATCATCCAGTAAAGTATGCTTAGTGACAATTGTGCAATTTTATTATTTAAATCATGCTTAGAATATTTTGCAACCATTTCAAATCAACTTTTTGAAATAAAGTATGCAGTACAATAAAATATAAAGGGAAATTTACCTGATCGGCCCTGTCAAATACGCCTTTTACGTCAAAAGCCCTGTAGTTTCACTTTTATCCAAACCGACCAGCTCCAAGCCTAGCCGCCCTTAGGTTAGCAAAATGCCCAAATTACCCCCTTTCTTTAACGCACAAAAACATCATCTTCTTTCTCATTTTAATCTGGTATATTTTTTAAAAGTCAGAGGTGGCAAAGGTGACGGCGTCTTCTCCTCAATCCAAACTATTCCGATCTGCTATTTGGATCGACCCAGATACACCTTTTTCGTCAGAGACTGTAGCAGATTAGAATAAGGAAGAAGAGGATACACCTATATAATTTAAAATTTAAAATATTTATATTTTTCTATGTTTACGCGATGTGAAACGAGATTTATGCAGTCTGATTTGAAGGCTACAATATAAAATCGATAGTTCCAAAGATAGATATGAGAAAAAGGCGATATCGACGCTGTACATAGTTGGTACCGATCATTTTAAGAGTCGTCATCGACTCGGTACAGAGTCGTCATCGATTACATAAAAAATAATAAATAAATAATATAAATAAATAAATAATTCTTTTTTTTTATATAATCGATGATGACTCAGTACAGAGTCGTCATCGATTACATAATTTTTTTTTTTTTTTTTTATATATAATCGATGGCGACTCTGTATAGAGTCGATGACGACTTTGTACAGAGTCAATGACGACTCTTCAAATGATCAGTACCGACTATGTACAGAGTCGATATCACCTTTTTCTCATATCTATCTTTGGAACTATCGATTTTATATTGTAGCCTTCAAATCAGATGGCATAGATCTTGTTTCACATCGCGTAAATATAGAAAAATGTAAATATTTAAAATTTTAAATTATATAAGTGTATCCTCTTCTTCCTCATTCTAATCTGCTACAGTCTCTTACGAAAAAGGTGTATTTGGGTCGATCCAAATAGCAGCTCGGAATAGTTTGGATCGGAATAGATCTCGTTTTACATCGCGTAAACATAGAAAAATGTAAATATTTAAAATTTTAAATTATATAGGTGTATCCTCTTCTTCCTCATTCTAATATGCTACAGTCTCTAACGAAAAAGATATATCTGGGTCGATCCAAATAGCAGATCGGAATAGTTTGGATTGAGGAGAATGCGCCGTCACTTTCGCCACCTCTGACTTTTAAAAACTGTACCAAATTAAAATAAGGAAGAAGATGATGTTTTTGTGCATTAAAGAAAGGGGGTAATTTGGACTTTTTGCTATCCTTAGGGTCGGCTAGGCTCCCAACTGGTAGATTTGGGTAAAGGTGAAAATATAGGGCCTCTGACATAAAAGTTGTATCTGACAGGGCCGGTCTGATAAATTTCTCAAATATAAATCCTATGCCACCAATAGTCATCTGAAATTGTCAAGGAATGGAATGCAATTGTATTGAAGTGACATTTAGATAATATGATTACACAATTGTTACTTAGTGTACCTTTATTAACAATCCAAAATTCTTCAATCTCAACTCATGTTTCAAGTATTAAAAATCAGACGATCGGGATTAATTTTTTGTCCTAATCTTTCACACAATGGATCTTGAGATCATGGTCCTAGCATCAAACAATAAAATTTTGATTGATGCATGCCTATAATCCAAAAAGTGATCCAAGAATCTCATTTGATGCATGCCTATAATCCCAAGACACATCCCAAAAAGGGATCCAAGAATCTCGTTTGATGCATGCCTATAATCCTATTTATTTTTTGGGTTGTGCACTATATATAATAAAAAAAATGACTATTTAATGGTCATAATCTCAAAATTCGTTGTGTGAAAGATTAGGAAGAAAAATAATCTCCATCATCTAATTTAAAAGTAATCAACGTTGAGAAGGAAGAATATGGAGTTGGAAATAAATGTACCTTCTTTGTTGCTAAAAGTCCTTCACCAGTTTATCATTTACAGTTGAGAAGGAAGAATATAGAGTTGGAAATAAGGGTACCTTGAAGGGTACTTTACTAGTTTATCATTTTAAAGGACAATTCCTTATTTAAGATTTTTGTCTATTGCTTTGGTGGCATCTTGCGTCTTTATACAATTGTAGTTTGAAACGTAAGCAACATTTGTTCAAACATATGTAACATATGTAATGATATATTTGACTTTACTAGTTCCCAACTAACTCAAGTGTATATATATATATATATATATATATATATATATAGCAAAGGAGAAAATATGTTCGCGCGTAAAGATATTTTAAAGTCAATTGATATAGGCGCGATACATAGCGCATCTTTTGTGAAGTAATGAGTGGTATGAGGCCCACTTTACTAATTAGGGTTAAACTTTTAAAATATTATAAAAGTTATATTCCTTTTCAACCATCATTCTTGACTTTTTTCAAAGTTTTTTTACAGTCACTTTCTTTTCTCTCTCTTCTCACTTTTTTTAAGAAAGTGTTAGACTTATTTTTTCATATATATTTTACTCAAAAAATATAAGTGCCCGATAACAAAACGCTAGTCCATAAAATGAGGCGTCGTCGCTTCGATAAAAAAAAGTGCCCCTAAAACGAGTCGTTGGCGCTTCGATAGAGAGGCAACGACGCTTCGATAATTTATTTATTTTTTATCGAAGCGCCAACACCCCTAAAACGAGGCACTGACGCTTCGATAGAGAGGTGTTGGCGCTTCTATTAAAAAAAAAAAAATTGAAACAACAACGCCCTTAAAACGAACCGTCGACACTTCGATAGAGAGGCGTCGGCGCTTCAATAAATAAATATATATATATATATATTTATTTTTTTTTATTTTTTTTTTCGAAGCGTCGGCGCCCTTAAAATGAAGCATCGACGCTTTGATAGAGAGGCGCCGACGCTTCGATAGAGAAGCGCGCTCGTTGTCGGGGTGCTGGCGCCTAATTTTCGGAGTGCTGCCACTTCACTACCGGGGCGCCACATTTTTTTAGTAAAATATGCCTGAAAAAATAAGTCTAACACTTTCTTAGAAAAATAGAGAGAAGAAAGAAAAAAGCATGTAACATCCCCGAAATTTGAGCAATGAACAACGTCCCCGGGATGTTTGCCCGACTGGTCGTAGATTTGACCAAGTAAAAGTCAAACAGTAAATGTAAAAAGAATTTGTTAGATGTGATGTGAATGTGTCATAAGTATGGAGTTAGGAATTAGTTTTAAAGGTCACATACACCTATCTTGGGTGTATGCGCTTCACACCAAGGAGGAGAGAGCGTTAAGAGGGTATGCTAGGTTAAGAGAATTAATTTCTCTTTGGTTGGTTGGTGAGGAGAGTTAAGAAGAGAGAGAGAGAGAGAGAGAGAGAGAGAGAGAGAGAGTAAAGAAGGAGTGAATGCTAAGGAAGTAGTGTGGGTTCTAAATTGAAGATGGATTCAAGCATTAAATACCGGATTCAACGCGTTGGGAACGGTTGGAGCTAAAGCTAGGAACCCTAGTCATTAACCCAACCATTCAACCAATCAGGAGATTTATTTGAGGTGAGTTAGATTAAATTGCTATAAACATGTTGTGTTGCATTTAACCATAGTAAATGATGTATAAAAGAAGTGGAAATGAAGGAAAAATAATAAGGAAGAGATTTGGAAGAAATGCCCGCAAGGGGCTGAAATTCTAACCAAATCGATTGATCGATTTCTGAATTCGATCGATCGATTTTGGCCTGGAAGATTTCTGGGCAAAGTTTCCCGAAATCGATTGATCGATTTGAAATCGATCAATCAATTTGTGGAATTCGATTAATCGATTAATCGTCTGAGCACTGCCAGTGACTGGAAAATAGAGAGCAGGGAAAATCGATTGATCGATTTTAAAATCAATCAATCGAGTTTGAAATTTCGATTAATCGAATGGGGATCAATTAATCGATTTTAGGATTTCGATTGATCGATTTTGAGAATCGATCAATCGATTTGGACAGTTTCTGTGGACTTTTGAATTGGATTTTGAGGGCCTAGGAAGGTCTTGTACCTTCTTTAATGCATCTTTATTGATGCTTTGTTTGTGCTATGATATACCATAGGTGGGGCGAGCAAATGCAAGCATGATGAGTTTCATAGACCTTGATGCTTGATGATTCGAACACGTGAGGTAGAGAACACCTTGAACATATACTTTAAATTTCAAAAGCATGCATGTAGAGAGATAGAAATAAATAATTATGCATCAAAATGTGATTCTAAGAGTGTGTGTGTGTGTGTGTGAATACTAAATGAATATGTAATGTCCCCAAGGGACGTGAATGTGATAATGAGCATCTATGTGATGTGTTGAGCTAGTGACATCCCAGGATGTATGTGAAACCTGTCAACAAAGTGAGAAAAGTGATAAGGCCTAATATACTAAAATTAGCACAGTCATATGGTGAATAACTATTTGTAGTGCACTTTAATATTTATGGTTTGAACAGAATACTCCACCGACGTGGCGGGATACCCATGACTGACTCGGCAAGATATCCGTGACCGGTACGGTGGCCAATCCGTACACCAGTTGGACATCCCAGGGATGTATGTATGAGACTAGAAACTCCGTCACCTATGAGAAAGGAACCTGATTAGTATTCAAGAATGAAACAAGATATGAAAACTGTCTGATTAGACGACGATAGAAGGTATTCCATCGGGCGCCCAATGTTATAGTAAATCGAGGAATATTTAAGTTATGATTTAAGTGATTAGGCCAAATCATTGTCTAATACCAGCAAGTTGAGAATAAAAGCACATGTGTAAAGTAACAATTGCATTCAATACATTTTTTCAGTTATTTAAGTTATTTTCTCAGTTATTCCATTTGATAAATCATGCTTTTAATTTTCATAGGAATATATGTGAGAGTTTGACTTATATGTTCATTGTTGTTTCCCTATTGAGCTAGGATGTAGCTCACCCTTTAGACTATACGTCACAAGTTCCGTGTTTGCAGCTACTGAGGCTTCGGGAGACGTAGATCCGAGGGATACGGATTACGTGCCCGGGGAAGAGTTGGAGCCTCCTCCTAAGGACTTCTTCTAGAGGACCCGTGCGTACTTTGAGAGTGATTTTGAGAGCTTTCTGTACGGCTTAGTATGTCAAGCCTTATTTTTGGAAAAAATATAATTAAATGATATATTCTTTTGGCGAACCATCTGGAGTGATCCTGCTGGCCACCGATGGTTCGGGTCGGTTCTTCTATTAATGCGTTGGCATGAAAGTAGAACTGTCTTTTGAGCTTTTGTTTTATGATAGCATACCTTTATTGCATGTTTGTTTCAGTTCACATGTTTCACGTTGATTAGTTGTTGCTTGGTTATGCCAATGTTCCATACGGACTTCAGGGACACGGCCAGAGGGCCGTGCTGATGGCACGGGTTTCGAAATGCCAAAATTTGGGCTATCACAATTGGTATCAAAGCAATTTCTTTTAAAAATTCTGACAATCATTATTTTTGTCAGAGCATAGAGACTTCTGCTAACGAAACTTTGGCTTCACGTGCAGACTGTTATGTCTTCTAGGGGAAGAGGCCGACCCAGGGGCGGTCAGGATAGAAATTTACGTAGTAGGGATGACTTCATCTCGCCTACGAACAGAGTACCTATGGGAAGCAGAGGGGCTTCGGGTAGTGGGGGCCAAGAAAGCCAAGATCATGAAGAGAGCCAAGAAAGAGACCGTCAAGAAAGAGACCAAAGAGAACAAGAAAGAGTAAGGGAAAAAAATGAAGAGAGGGAAGAGCGTCAGCGGATGATGCATACCATGGAAACTATAGCGACTGCCATGGCACAACAAGCAGCATCCTTGGCGGCTCACAATGCCAATGATCAACAACAGCCACCGACACCCCCAATAGGTCCGACACAACCAGTGCCCTCTACATTTACTGAGTTTAGGAGGATGCGACCTCCTAGCTTTTCAGGGCAATCGGAGCCGATGGCTGCCGAGAATTGGTTGAGTGAGATGGAAAAAGTTTTTAGTGTGCTTACGTGCACGGAAGATGAAAGTGTCTGTTGGGCAACTTACATGCTAGATGGGGAGGCAGGGCCTTGGTGGAAGTCCGTTTCTAGGACTAGGGCTCAGGAGACCCCAGGATTGCCCTAGACGTGGGATGAGTTTGTAGAAGAGTTTAATAAGTAGTATTTCTCCGAAATAGTGAGAAATCAGATGGAGATACAATTTTTACAGCTCTTGTAAAGGAGAATGATGGTAAGGGAGTATGGAGTGGAGTTCATGAGACTTGCCCGCTTCGCTCTCGATTATGTGGTTAATGATATAATGAGAGCGAAGAGGTTTCAACACGGCTTAAGGCCGGATATTAGAGGGAGAGTGGCACCTTTTCAGTTGAAGACCTATGGAGAGGTCATGAGTAAAGCTCTGGTTGTTGAGGAAGAAAATAACGATCGATACTGTCGAAGGGAACAACATGGGAGAGGAAATATAGATCAGAGTAGGATTGGAAACTATGAGCTAGTGAACAAAAAGCTAAGATTCGTAGTGCCTATTCAGAGGCAACCGTTCCAAGCAGGGTATGGGAGACCGGCGCAGCAGACAAACTATCAGAGATCTCCAATGCTTGCGTCGGGGAGGCCGATGAGATATGAGAGCCCTGCTACCACCATTAGAGCAGCAGTTACACAGGGTTTCTCACGAGCTGCTTCTTCTACACTTAGGGAGACTTGTGCCAAGTGTGGCAAGTCTCACAAGACGGCAGATTACAGGCAGGGAACTTGGGGTTGTTATAAATGTGGAAAGGTGGGCCACGTAATTTGAGATTGCCCTTAGGTGAACAAAGAGAAGACAGTTTCTGCGTCAATGCCACGACTGATACAAGCGAGGAAGTCAATCGTACAAGGGAAAACCTATGCAGTCACTGCACAAGAAGCAGAGAATGACGTTATCCAAGGTAAGATTCCTTTTAAATAAAGAATTTTAAATTCTTAAAATTTTATATAGAGAAGGTGCATTCATTTGGCAATAGTGTATACTCGTTCTTATGCATTAAATTTTGATAAGTAAATATGCGCTATATCTGTATATATGTATGCTATAGGTACGTTACGAGTGTACGAGAAGGGATGCTATGTAGCATGTGAAGCACGAGTGTTGATAGACCCAGGGTCTACCCACTCCTTTTTACTCTGAGGTTTGCAAAAAGAATGAAGATTGTTCCGGAGACATTGAACTTTGTTCTATTAGTGTCTATTCCGACTGGAGAATTAGTTGGCACAGAATTGGTTTATAAGTTAGTAATAGTTGGCAACGATGATGGCGAAGTGCATGAATTGGCAGCAAAATTAATATTGTTAGACATGCAAGGATTCGATGTGATCCTTGGCATAGACTGGTTGTCACAATACTGTGCGACTGTAGATTGCAAGAACAAGGTCGTCATCTTCAGACCTAACACAAGGAGATCGTTTCGATTTCGATGAGAGAGATCGACACATATGCCACTCATCTCTGCAGTCAGGGAAAAGCGCTTAATCAGAAAAGGTTGCAGTGGTTTTTTGGCATTCTTAAAAGACGATAAAGAAGGGAAGAATGACATCTCAAAGATCGCGGTCGCTTGTGAATTTGAAGATGTATTTCCAGAGGAGTTACTAGGATTACCTCCAGATAGAGAGGTGGAGTTCGCTATCGACTTAGCACCGGGAATAGAGCCTGTTTCGAAAGCACTATATAGGATGGTTCCTGCTGAGTTGACGGAGTTGAAAGAGCAGTTACAAGAGCTCATGGACAAGGGGTTTGTAAGACTGAGCGCGTCTCCATGGGGAGCACCGGTCTTGTTTGTAAAGAAGAAGGATGGGTCAATGCGACTGTGCATTGACTATCGCCAGTTAAACAAACTCACTATAAAGAACCGATATCCTTTGCCGAGGATAGACGACTTATTTGATCAGCTGTAAGGAGCGAGGTATTTTTCCAAGATCGATCTGAGATCTGGATACCATCGGCTAAGAGTCAAGGCAGAGGACATTCAGAAGACTGCTTCAGGACACGGTACGGACACTACGAGTTTTTAGTAATGCCATTTGGTTTGACGAATGCACCGACGTCGTTTATGGATTTGATGAATCGGGTGTTTAAACTATACCTGGACTCCTGTGTTGTAGTATTCGTTGATGATATCTTAATATACTCCAAATCAAAAGCGGAGCATGAGGAACACTTGAGAGTTGCTCTACAAACTTTGCGTGAACACCAACTGTACGCCAAGCTCAGTAAGTGTGAGTTATGGTTGGAGGAAGTTAGCTTTTTGGGACATGTTGTCTCAAAGCATGGTGTCACGGTAGATCCGGCTAAGATCGAAGCAGTGGTTAATTGGGAGTAGCCAAAGACCGTGACTGACATCCGTCGTTTCCTTGGACTAGCTGGCTACTATCGACATTTTATAGAGTTTAAAAATATCGGGACCTCTTACCAGACTTACACTAAAGGATGCAAGATTCGAGTGGAGTGAAGCATGCGAGAAGAGTTTTCAAGAACTCAAGAAGAGACTCACTTTAGCTCCAGTATTAGCGATTCCTTCAGGCAGTGGAGGGTTCGCGGTATATAGTGATGCTTCGTATAATGGTTTAGGCTGCGCCCTCAACTAACACAAAAAGGTGATAGCTTACGGATTAAGACAGTTGAAAGAGCATGAAAAGAACTACTTGACACATGACCTAGAACTAGCAGCGGTCATATTTGCGTTGAAGATTTGGCGACATTATTTGTACGGTGAGACCTTTGAGATCTTTACCGACCACAAGAGCCTCAGATACTTATTTACACAGAAAGAGCTGAATATGAGGCAGCATAGATGGATGGAGTTCCTCAAGGACTATGACTGTTCCATACAGTACCATCCAGGCAAGGCTAATGTAATAGCCGATGTCTTGAGTTGGAAGGGTTCAACTCAGTTTACTAGTTTGATTGTGGGTATGCACCGATGGAAATTATTTGAAGATCTTTCACTATATGATGCAAACATCGAGGTGTAAGCCACAGGAGCCTTCTTGGCTAACATATCAGTGAGACCAGTGATATTTGAGCATATTCACGAGTTACAGATAAAAGACCCAAAATTGACCAAGATCCTCCAAGATGTGATTGAAGGCATTAAACCTGAGTTCTCAGTGAAAGAAGATGATTTTTTATTATTCAAGGGCCGTCTTTGCATTCCAGACAATGCCGATTTGCGGTAAAGTATTCTTGATGAGGCTCACAAGTCAAATTATGTGATACACCCTGGTAGCACTAAAATGTACTAAGATTTGAGAAAGAATTATTGGTGGAAGGGTTTGAAGCAAGACGTGACTAAGTACGTGTCACGGTGTTTGACGTGCCAGCAGGTGAAGGTCGATCATAGACATCCTGTTGGATTATTACAGTCTCTGCCTATACTAGAGTAGAAATGGGAGTCAATCTCGATGGACTTCATCATTGGACTACCGCGTACTACGAAGAGATACAATTCCATTTGGGTAGTCGTAAACCGATTGATCAAGTCAGCACACTTCTTGCCTTACAACACGATGTACACGGCGGGAAGACTTGTGGAGTTATATATGAAAGAGATCGTGCGCCTACACGGGATTTCAAGCAACATTGTTTTTTATCGTGACCCGTTATACACATCATAGTTTTGAAAGAAATTTTAAGAAGGAATGGGAACGCGATTGGAGTTCAGCTTAGCTATCCATCCACAAACCGATGGGCAAATAGAGCGGGTAAATCAAGTCATAGAGGACATGCTCAGAGCGTGTATGCTTGAATTGTAAGGGTCATGGGATCAATATCTACCATTGATCGAGTTTGCATACAATAATAGCTATCAGACGAGGATTGGCATGACACCTTATGAAACTCTTTATGGACGACGGTGTAGATCACCTATAAACTGGGAAGAGATAGGCGAGAAATTTGTTTTGGGGCCAGAGTTACTTGAAGATAATGCCACTTATGTTTGTATGATAAGAGCTAAACTCAAAGCGGCTCAGATTAGACAGAAAAGCTATGCCGATATCAAGAGAACTAGTGTGGACTACAAGGTGGGTGAGCATGTGTTTGTGAAAGTGTCTCCTCTGAAGGGCATCATGAGATTTGGGAAGAGAGGTAAGCTAAGTCCTCGCTACCTTAGACCATTTGAAGTTTTGGATCGAGTAGGGGAAGTCGCTTATCGCATTGGTTTGCCCCTGTTGTTTGATCCAGTACATAACGTCTTCCACGTATCTATGCTCAGAAAGTACGTGAATGACCATTTCGACATCTTGGGAGGTCAACCTTTGGAAATGCATGAAGATATGAGCATGATAGAGGAACTGGCGGAGATATTAGATCGAAAAGAACAAGTGTTGCGCACGAAAGGGATTCCATTAGTGCTTGTTAGATGGAAGAATCATCCGGCCAAAGAAGCTACGTGGGAACGAGAGGCCGACGTGGAAGAGCAATACCCGAATTTGTTTACCAAGGATTAAGAGCCAAATTGCATCTTTCGCATGTATGTTACAATGTAAACTGTCTATGGAATTGAATGTTGAGAATTTGACCAACTTGTTCAAGAAGTGGATGAAACATGTGTGAGTTGTAAACGTGTCGTGGTATGATGCAAACACATGGCTTATGGCCAACCACGTCATGAAATGGACGGTTAATACATGCCCCACAAAGCCAAAGGCAAACCGAAGAAGAAATAGAAGGCCATAAAGGAAAATAAATGGCAGAATTTTTTTTGAAAAATCTGTCAAAACCGATTAATCGATTTCCAAATCGATCAATCAATTTTGGAAATCGATCAATCGATTTTGTTCGATTGAACGACTGGCACGCGTCAGTGAGGGAAAAACTAGAAAATTTATTAACATTAAATTTTGATTAATTGAGTCGAATTTGATTAATCGATTCTGGAAATCGATCAATCGATTTCACGCGGCTCAGTTAAGTTACAAAAATGGATCAATCGATTTTTTCCTATATAAGCTAGTTTGGATATTTTTTTCCCCATTTCGAAATTCAGTTTTGGATTTTTTGTTTTAGGTGCCATTTCCTCTTTCTCCTTTGATGCCATAACAGCTAGGGTTTGGGGTTTTTCGGATCAATTTCAGATCAAAATCTTAAGCCAATCAGATCTAGCGCCTCAGGTAAACCCTAGATTCAATTTTCTTTTCAATTTGGACCATCACAGCCCTAGGTTTCAAATTTTTTTTACTTTTTTTTCACCAAAATGCCGCCTAGAACGCGATTGGCTACGAAGCAATCGACGCCCAAGCTTTCGATACAGCGTAAGAACGCCGCACCGCCACCATCGTCACCATCACCCCCATCATCACCAGTTTCTTCATCAGATTCCAAATATGATTCGATGGACGCATCTTCATGAGAATCGTCACTGATACCCCAACCACCACCCGTAAATATGCCCCAACCACCTCACATAGATGTACCCCAACCACCACCCGTAAATATGCCCCAACCACCTCACATAGATGTACCCCAACCACCACTCAAAAATTTACCCCAACCAAATGAGTGGTGGGCAGCAAAGAAATTTGAGGACGAATATATTATCGACGAGGTCTTGTTTACCGATCCCGACGTCGAGGGTGAGACCAAATGGGCTCAGAACTATATCGTGAGTGCGGGCCTTGGTAATCTTTTGAAGTCGTTGCACAAGCACTACTACCCTAGGCTCGTTTGGCTATTTTACCATAACCTAAAACAGGGCCGCGTCGACGACACCGTCAAGACCGAGATCGACGGTCGTACCTACCTTTTTACCCGACGACACGTCCACCAATCCCTTGAATGCTACCTCGACTATGTACCAGAGACTAACCTTTTTCCCCCAGTCGATCAAGAAATTTCGATTGAGGAGATTAGGACCGAGATGACTAAAGGGCTCGGGGGATCCGGATCGTCGATAAGGAGGGTAGACTTACCCCATTACATGTGGATGCTTGATTCAATAATCAAATGTAACCTTTACCCTATGCGCCACGACACTGAGAGGGTGGAGTTGGTCCAACAGGCCCTATACGCGGCATACCGCAACCGTTGGTTCGACTCCACCAAGATCATCTTTGAGGGTATGATCTACATTAAAGGTAAGATGATGAAAGGGCCTTCGAAACCCAAGGAGCACATGCCCTACGCCCGACTTATCTCTAGTATGTTGGAGTTTTACTCTAGCGCCCTATTGGGATATTTTAAGTGCTTGCTACTGACTTTATTGAAGACAATGATAAGAATGGAGTGAATGAACATGAATGAAAGGTGGAGTGAGAATTACGGAGCAGCAAGCCTAAAATATGTACAGTCCTGTAAGATACAGGGCCTGTTGTAGCAAGTTCTGATAAGTAAGAGTTTGTCCCACAGGGAAGTTGATCTAAAGCTCCAAGGGAGCTATCTTTAGTAGGCTCTCCAGATCTAACTACAGATCTGGCAATCCTAAATGGAAGGGGATTAAAGGTCACTATAATCTAAATCCTAAGGTAACTTAATGTCTAAATCACAGAAAGGGTTAAGAGGAATGGTGGAGTGAGAAAATAAATATAAAAGGGTGAGAAGTATGTTATTAGGTATAGATCAGATGGGTCTTGTAACTCAGACTCAGATCTATTGCTATAGAAATCCTATCCAATGGCTACATTATCACCAAAGAGGAGAAAGAATCCAACTCACCCCTGTGCCATGATCCAATCCCTTAAGGCTATAACTTGTCCACTTAAATGGTCATAGACAATCCAATAGGGGGACCACAATTCAGAGATGGGTCAGAACAAGTTTATCATTGTAGGCACTACTTCATCCAGGCTACAAGCTCAAGAATCCATAGGAACCTCATCCTCTAAAGTTCTGTGTGTGGGGATAGGCCTACAAAGTGCACGAGCCTGGACACACAGGACCAGTAAGAGTTTGAGTACTAGCTTTTAAGCATGGTTCTTCACTGCTTTAGAAAGACTACAGTGATCCAGTCACAAGCCTACAATCTCTACAGCCAAATCAGATCTGCAATCTGATGGTGGATCTATACAAATATAGAAGAGTCTGTCACTGCACAATCTCTCACAAGGCTACAAGCATAAGTGCAGAGAAGAAGAATCTGTCTTAGTTCAGTGAATTGGCCTCACCCTAGGGCTATAATCTATCTACTTGAATAGTCAAAGACTATCCACAGAGGCTATCCTCCTCACAAAGGTCAAAGACAGAACAAGAACATTGTTGCCGCCACCATGTTCACAGGGCTACCAGCTCAAGCTCCCATGGGGATTCAGATTTAGTGGATCCTGTGGTGGGGAAGGCCTGCAATGTGCTTAACCTGGATACATAGGTCACTTGGATCTAAATAAAACTTTAAAAATAATCCCCATTGCTTACGATATAACTTAGCAATAGGGGATCTCAAGGCAGCAACCTTGTACAGAACAACTCACAATAAAAACATCATCCCATACATGCAATAAATCCTATTATAAAACTCCATTAAAAACTACACCATCTAATCATACAAAAGGCATAGCCAGTAAGTGCTGGACTATGGAGAGAAAAAAAAAGGAAAAAGAAAAACTCCTAAACCCTAACCTTAGCTTACTGTAATTCTACAGTCAGTTTCAAGAAGAAGCATAGAAGTTGAGAACAAAAGTCCCTTAAACCTAAGCTAAGCTTAGGCTTATATAGCAGTCGGTTCTCTCTCAATTAGGGTTAGGAAAACCCTAATTTCATTAATGAAATTGCGGCCCATTCTTGTCCCTTGGATGCCTCGAGGAGTGTGCACGGATATTGGAGCATTGGAGTGTGTGCCCTAATTGCTGGAGATTACTAGATTGCCCTGGCAGAAGTGGGGAGAAGTTTAGAACTCGATCCCCACTGAGTAGAAAGGATTTATAGATCTTGTCACGTGGTAGAATGGCGTCGCGGGGTTGCTTTGCCTTGAAGCTCTTACAGTCGCGGGGTTGGTACTTTGATCATCACGGGAATGCTTTGGGCGTCGCAGGATTGGTCTTTGCATTTGAATGGCGCGAGAATGGCGCGCACAGTTCGTTCCTTGAAGAATCCCGTGGTGATCCTCGTGAGGAGAACAATGTATATAGGCTTCGATCGCATTTTCCTTGAAAGTGTGTGTATCATGTTATCGCATGATACCACGCTACGGGAATGTTTGGAGCTCTCTCTATTCAGTGAATCGCGCGATGGTTGAAGGCTCCTCGTTTGAGCTATGCGAGACTGCGCGAGTGCTGTGCGAGCGCTTAAGACTGAGCCTCGCGAGAACCGCGCGGAGTATACTTCTTACTCCTTGCTGACATTCATTTGCACGCGAACGGCGCGGGGACTGCTCGACCAGTTGCTGTGCCAGCCAATTCTCTGTCTGAGTTCTACCTTCACATTTCTGAGGGGCTTCTAGGTCAACAGTAGGCTTCCTGGCATGGTTAGGGGTTTATTTGCAGCTGCTGCTCATTACGTACAGAACAGACTTAAAACACATTTATTAAATGATTAAGGGTCTAACAGAGATTAAATTAAGGGGTGAAAAGTGGTACTTTTCATGTCTTAACACACTCCTAAACCTAATCTTTGCTAGCCCCTTAGCAAAGCTGTAATTAAATGCCACTTTCGTAGGGATCACGGGTACATTTAGCATATGTACCAAGTCTTTTAAACCCCTAGGTGATCCCTAGTGGAGGAGTGAAGTCTCCTGAGGGTTTTCAGTGAAGACACCCACAAACTTCACCATTAGAATCAGTTAAGTATAGTGTAGATAATGACAACACAGATTTCGATGTTTAAAGCTTCATTCCACACCCAATTTTTTAATACTTAGAGGAAACTGTAGCAATGTTGCAGGCCATTTAAAACTTAAAAGTTAACATGTGTTTGCCTGACCACCATTCATTTAACATTAGAATTTCAATGTATAAAAATCAGTACCCAGTTTGCCTTTAATTCAAAATTCAGGTTAGATACAACCCCAATGAGGTTAAAATTCAGACCCAATTCTCACTAGGGCTATCTCTCAACATTAACAACCTGAGGGTGTTCACATTCAAAACAGCTCAAGAGTAGTTACAGACCCCAAATGGGCCTGCAAGCATGAGCATAGGCAAAGCTTCTAATTTCTGACATCTTCAAGTATTTTCACTATAGATTGGACAACTCCTCATCTCCACATGACAGCTCATTTTACTTTGGATCCACAAGGTCTTTTTAAATGGGTTGTAATGTGGCTTATGGGTGAGGGATGCAACGAATCAAAGGGTAAAAAGGGATTCAGAATTAAGAAATCAGAAAGATATGGAGTGATTCATGACCTCACAACCTTCATTTTAGCATTAACTTTATCTTTCTTTTTATATTCCAGACTCAAAGTGGCCAGCTTCTCCTCTTCTTTTCTATTTTTAGATGATGTCTTCTCTAGACTTCTCTTTCTTTTTCTCTTTTTGGTTTTATTCATTCTCTTTTTATGAACTTTTTATGATGAACTGCCACACAACTGCCATTGGTAGACTGTTGTTCACAAGTTGCTTTTCTTTTCCTTCCACAGAATGTTGGACCATTCTCACTATCTTTTACTCCTCCTCTACCTTCTGAATTCTCAGAGTGAGGGTGAGGTTGAATCAGGTCATGAGGTTAAGGTGCAAGTATTCCGGTGTCTGTCAAAGAAAAATATTTTAAGGCTCAATTAGTGTATGCAAAAGGGCAGATTTTAAAGGATTGAATTTCCAGGCTCAAACTGTCCAAATGAAGGCCTTGGGTCATTTCCTTAGTATCATGATTGTTCTCAATTAGTTTTGATTTGGAGGTGCACAACTTCTAGTGAATAAAATCTTGATTCAATCAGTCGTCAGAGCAGAAATAATGCCAAAAACACTCTTCAAAAGCAAATGCTGGGCCCAAATCTCACTAGGTATGGTCATCGAATTTAACCCATGGGGTGTATTTTCATCTGTTTCTCTCCTCTTAGGTTCATTGAGTACTAACTGACAAAAATTTCTAATATTAGCTTCATGGTGGTGTCAAGATTTTTAACTTTTACATTTGAAAAGTGCAAAAATATTTTAAATTTTTACAAGTTTCCTCATTGTATCAAGTTAAGTGGGAATTAACTTTATTCATCCCAGTTTTACTACTATCACTGTACTAAAATTAACTATTCTATTGGCAGACCTATCCTGCCACACCCCCAAACCATGAGGAGCAGTGTCCTCACTGGTTCAAAGGTGAGAAAATGCAGTAGATTCCAGGCAGAGAAACAAAAATAAACACATAAGAAAGCAGAGAAACAGAAAATGCTAACTGAATAGTATGGAACTAAAAGAGACTTTCATTAAAATAAAAAGAAAAGATTACAAAAAGATGGAAAAAGAAAAGACAAAATGGAGGGGGAAATGGATCAAGGGAGAGTCGAGGGGGGAGGGTGTGAGGAAGATGGTGTGGGAGATGCAGGGGGATCCATTTTTCTCTTCTTCTTCTCTCTTTTCTCCCGTTTCCTCTCTTTCTTTTCCTCCTTGGCGAGGATCCGCTGGACCTTTTCATACTCATCCCTAAGAAATTATAATGGGTCCGGTTCCGGAGGCGGTGGGGGATCCTCCCAGATGGGGTAGAATTTGATGGGAAAACTAAAGGGATTGTCATCCGCCATGGTTGTGAGGAGAGCCGGACGGCTAGGGTTAGCAGCGGAAGGATGAGACGAAAAGGAAGTAATGGCCAATTTAAAAGATATGGACTGTGGAACATGAATCGGCGGATTTAAAGTTGTGCCCCTTTCCAAGCTGGGCAATAAATGATCATTGTGTGGGGAATGAAGAAACACACAACTGATTTTGGGAAAAGAGAATGAGCAATAAATGAGTGGCTAAATTTAACTTGTGCAATTAAGGGGATCCTGTGGGTCGCGCAGCTACACAGAGGAAGGTGTGTAGTTTTGCTGTGCGCGCGGTAAGGACTCCGCGAGGAGTTCAGACAGGGCCCACAAGTACGAAAAGGAAACCACTTTAATCTTATGATTGAAGTCAACTGGCACATTGATTTCTATTTGAAATGATCATAACCACTCTAAATACATCCCCGACAGCGGCGCCAAAAACTTGTTGGGATATTTTAAGTGCTTGCTACTGACTTTATTGAAGACAGTGATAAGAATGGAGTGAATGAAAATGAATGAAAGGTGGAGTGAGAATTCCAGAGTAGCAAGCCTAAAATATGCAAAGTCCTGTAAGATACAGGGCCTGTTATAGCAAGTTTTGATAAGTAAGAGTTTGTCCCACATGGAAGTTGATTTAAAGCTCCAAGGGAGCTATCTTTAGTAGGTTCTCCAGATCTGATTACAGATCTGGCAATCCTAAATGGAAGGGGATTAAAGGTCACTATAATCTAAATCCTAAGGTAACTTAATGTCTAAATCACAGAAAGGGTGAAGAGGAATGGTGGAGGGAGAAAATAAATATAAAAGGGTGAGAAGTATGTTATTAGGTACAGATCTGATGGGTCTTGTAACTCATATTCAGATCTGTTGCTATAGAAATCCTGTCCAATGGCTACATTATCACCAAAGAGGAGAAAGAATCCAACTCACCCTTGTGCCATGATCCAATCCCTTAAGGCTATAACCTGTCCACTTAAATGATCACAGACTATCCAATAGGGGGACCACAATCCAGAGATGGGTCAGAACAAGTTTATCATTGTAGGCACTACTTCATCCAGGCTACAAGCTCAAGAATCCATAGGAACCTCATCCTCTAAAGTTTTATGTGTGGGGCTAGGCCTACAAACACACAAGACCAGCAAGAGTTTGAGTACTAGCTTTTAAGCATGGCTGTTCACTGCTTTAGAAAGACTACAGTGATCCAATCACAAGCCTACAATCTCTACAGCCAAATCATATCTACAATCTGATAGCGGATCTATACAAATATAGGGGAGTCTGTCACTGCACAATCTCTCACAAGGCTACAAGCACAAGTGCAGAGAAGAAGAATCTGTCTTAGTTCCGTGAATTGGCCTCACCCTAGGGCTATAATCTGTCCACTTGAATGGTCATAGACTATCCACAAAGGCTATCCTCCTCACAAAGGTCAAAGACAGAACAAGAACATTGCTGCCTCCACCATGTTCACAGGGCTACCAGCTCAAGCTCCTATGGGGATTCAGATTTAGTGGATCCTGTGGTGGGGGAAGGCTTACAATGTGCCTAACCTAGACACACAGATCACTTGGATCTAAATAAAATCTTAAAAATAATCTTCCATTGCTTACGATATAACTTAGCAATGGGGGATCTCAAGGCAACAACCTCGTACAGAACAACTCACAACAAAAACATCATCCCATACATGCAATAAATCCTATTACAAAACTCCATTAAAAACTATACCATCTAATCATACAAAAGGCATAGCCAGCAAGTGCTGAACTATGGAGAGAAAGAAAAAGAAAAAAGAAAAACTCCTAAACCCTAACCTTAGCTTACTGTAATTCTACAGTCAGTTTCAAGAAGAAGCATAGAAGTTGAGAACAAAAGTCCCTTAAACCTAAGCTAAGCTTAGGCTTATATAGCAGTCGGTTCTCTCTCAATTAGGGTTAGGAAAACCCTAATTTCATTAATGCAATTGTGGTCCATTATTGTCCCTTGGATGCCTCGGGGAGTGTGTACGGAGATTAGAGCATTGGAGTGTGTGCCCTAATTGCTGAAGATTACCAGATTGCCCTAGCAGAAGTGGGGAGAAGTTTAGAACCTGATCCTCGCTGAGTGGAAAGGATTTGTAGATCTTATCGCGTGGTAGAATTGGCGTCGTGGGGTTGCTTTACCTTGAAGCTCTTGCAGCCACGGGATTGGTACTTTGATCATTGCGGGAATGCTTTGGGTGTCGCGGGATTGGTCTTTGCATTTGAATGGCGCAAGAACTGGCGCGAGAATGGTGTGCGCAGTTCGTTCCTTAAAGAATCTCGTGGCGATCCTCGCGAGGAGAACAATGTACATAGGCTTCTGGATCGCGTGAGCAGTTCCTTGAAAGTGTGTGTCCCACGGCTACTGCGCGACAGCCGCACGCTAGAATGTCTGGAGTTCTCTCTATTCAGTGAATCACGTAACGGTTGAAGGCTCCTCTTTTGAGCTGCGCGAGACTGCGCGAGCGCTTAAGACTGAGCCTCATGAGAACTGTGCGGAGTATACTTCTTACTCCTTGCTGACATTCATCTGCTGCTTGAGCAGGTCAAGGGCTCAGCGACCGATTCTTTGTGCTAGCCAATTCTCTGTCTGAGTTCAACCTTCACATTTCTGAGGGGCTTCTGTGTCAACAGTAGGCTTCCTGGCATGGTTAGGGGTTTATTTGCAGCTGCTGCTTATTACCTACAGAACAGACTTAAAACACATTTATTAAAGGATTAAGGGTCTAACAGAGATTAAGTTAAAGGGTGAAAAGTAGTACTTTTCAGGTCTTAACACGCCCCCGAATATGCCATCTCACCCATTGAGCCGAAGGCCACCGACCACGTGAAGCATTACTCCATCGCTTCTTGGGACCGCAGCTACTGTATGCTAAAGAAGATCTTACCAGCTGAGGAGCCAGCATCTGCTCACGCTAGCCCTGTACCACCACCACCCCAGGACCCTCTAGCAGGGGGGAGCCACCTATTATACCACCAGCTGAGGGAGCACCGCTTCATGACCACGCACATCCTGAGAGGCAGCCCATTGTGCCACCTACTGCTCCCACACGATCACATGCTACTTCTACACCACCCCACTGCCGACGAGCGACTTGCCCTGCCCCTACTATCAACGGCGTGTTGGCCCAGATGGAGGCCAACAACTAGCAGATGAACTACCGCTTGGATTTCCTGATGTACCATACTATGCGGTACATCTACCGCGCGGACTTCCAGCAGCATCTCGCGGAGGAGCGGACTTGGACGCCTGATGCTCCTGCTAAGGGTACTTCTAGTGCGGGCAAGTCAAGCTCGGGGCCATAGCAGCCAGGCGAGGGACCCTAGCAGCCAGACGGTGCAGACCAGCCAGGAGAGGGGACCGCGTGAGCTTGAGATGATGACATTTCATTTTGTTCTGATAATTTTTGGAGTTTGTGTAATTAACTTCTGAATTGTAATTATTTTTTTTAGGATTGTAAATTTTGGATTGTGATTACTTGCAATTTCATCTATCGAACTATCTAGCGAAGACGCATCATTTTGACATGTATTTTCTTTTTGAATGGCATACAAAAATCCACTTTTGTTGATACTCAATACCTCCAAATAGTCGTAATATATAATTTTGTCTTCCTGCAGCCTGTACTCGTTTGTTCTTAACTACAACTGTCTGTGTGTGTGGGTGTTTCTTAGGAGACCTTTGGGTACATTTTCGAGGATGAAAATTCTTAAGGTGGAGAGAATGTAACATCCCCGAAATTTGAGCAATGAACAACGTCCCCGGGATGTTTGCCCGACTGGTCGTAGATTTGACCAAGTAAAAGTCAAACAGTAAATGTAAAAAGAATTTGTTAGATGTGATGTGAATGTGTCATAAGTATGGAGTTAGGAATTAGTTTTAAAGGTCACATACACCTATCTTGGGTGTATGCACTTCACACCAAGGAGGAGAGAGCATTAAGAGGGTATGCTAGGTTAAGAGAATTAATTTCTCTTTGGTTGGTTGGTGAGGAGAGTTAAGAAGAGAGAGAGAGAGAGAGAGAGAGAGAGTAAAGAAGGAGTGAATGCTAAGGAAGTAGTGTGGGTTCTAAATTGAAGATGGATTCAAGCATTAAATACCGGATTCAACGCGTTGGGAACGGTTGGAGCTAAAGCTAGGAACCCTAGTCATTAACCCAACCATTCAACCAATCAGGAGATTTATTTGAGGTGAGTTAGATTAAATTGCTATAAACATGTTGTGTTGCATTTAACCATAGTAAATGATGTATAAAAGAAGTGGAAATGAAGGAAAAATAATAAGGAAGAGATTTGGAAGAAATGCCCGCAAGGGGCTGAAATTCTGACCAAATCGATTGATCAATTTTTGAAATCGATCGATCAATTTTGGCTTGGAAGATTTCTGGGCAAAGTTGTCCGAAATCGACTGATCGATTTGAAATCGATCAATCAATTTGTGGAATTCGATTAATCAATTTGAAATCGATTAATCATCCGAGCACTGCCAGTGACTGGAAAATAGAGAGCAGGGAAAATCGATTGATCGATTTTAAAATCGATCAATCGAGTTTGGAATTTTGATTAATCGAATGGGGATCGATTAATCGATTTTGGGATTTCGATTGATCGATTTTGAGAATCGATCAATCGATTTGGACAGTTTCTGTGGACTTTTGAATTGGACTTTGAGGGCCTAGGAAGGTCTTGTACCTTCTTTAATGCATCTTTATTGATGCTTTGCTTGTGCTATGGTGTACCATAGGTGGCGCGAGCAAAGGCAAGCATGGTGAGTTGCATAGACCTTAATGCTTGGTGATTCGAACACGTGAGGTAGGGAACACCTTAAATATGTACTTTAAATTTTAAAAGCATGTATGTAGAGAGATAGAAATGAATAATTATGCATCAAAATGTGATTCTAAGAGTGTGTGTGTGTGTGTGAATACTAAATGAATATGTAATGTCCCCAGGGGACGTGAATGTGATAATGAACATCTATGTGATGCGTTGAGCTAGTGACATCCCAGGGATGTATATGAAACCTGTCAGCAAAGTGAAAGAAAAGTGATAAGGCCTAATATACTAAAATTAACACAGTCACATGGTGAATAACTATATATAGTGTACTTTGATATTTATGGCTTGAATAGAATACCCCACCGACATGGCGGGATACCCACGACTGACTCGACAGGATATCCGTGACCAGTACGCGGCCAATCCGTACACCAGTTGGATATCCCAGAGATGTATGTATGAGACTAGAAACCCCATCGCCTATGAGAAAGGGACTTGGATAGTATTCAAGAATGAAATAAGATATGAAAACTATCTGATTAGAAAATGATGGAGGGTATTCCATCGGGCGCCCGATTCTATAGTAAATCAAAGAATATTTAAGTTATGATTGAAGTGATTAGGCCGAATCATTGTCCAATACCAGCAAGTTGAGAATAAAAGCACATGTGTAAAGTAACAATTGCATTCAATACATCTTTTTTGTTATTTTAGTTATTTTCTCAATTATTCCATTTGATAAATCATGCTTTTAATTGTCATAGGAATATATGTGAGAGTTTGACTTATATGTTCATTGTTGTTTCCCTATTGAGCTAGGATATAGCTCACCCTTTAGACTATACGTTGCAGGTCCTGTGCTTGCAGCTGCTGAGGCTTCGGGAGACGTAGATCCCGGAGATTCAGATTACGTGCCCAGGGAAGAGTTGGAGCCTCCTCCTGAGTACTTCTTCTAGGGGACCCGTGCGTACTTTGAGAGTGAGTTTGAGAGTTTTCTGTACGGCTTGATATGTCAAGCCTTATTTTTGGTAATTAAATAATATATTCTTTTGGCGAACCATCTGGGGTGATCCTGCTCGTCACCGATGGTTCGGGTCGGTTCTTCTGTTCATGCGTTGGCATGTAAGTAGAACTGTCTTTTGAGCTTTTGTTTTAGGATAGCATACCTTTATTGCATGCTTATTTCAGTTCACATGTTTCACGTTGATTAGTTGTTGCTTGGTTATGCCAATGTTCCGTACGGACTTCAGGGACACGGCCTAGAGGGCCGTGCTGATGGCACGGGTTTCGGAATGCCAAAATTCGGGCTGTCACAGTTGGTATTAAAGTGATTTCTTTTAAAAATTCTGACAATCATTATTTTTGTCAGAGCATAGGGACTTCTGCTAATGAAACTTTGATTTTATGTTCAGATCGTTATGTCTTCTAGGGGAAGAGGCCGACCCAGGGGCGGTCAGGATAGAAATTTGCATAATAGGGATGACTTCATCTCGCCTATGAATAGAGTACTTATGGGAAGCGGAGGGGCTTCAAGTAGTGGTGGCGAAGAGAGCCAAGATCATGAAGAGAGCCGAGAAAGAGATCGTCAGGAAAGAGACCAAAGAGAATAAGAAAGAGTAAGGGAAAGGAATAAAAAGAGGGAAGAGCGTCAACGGATGATGTACACCATGGAAACCATGGCGAATTCGATTAATCGATCAATCGATTTCGCGTGGCTCAGTTAAGTTATAAAAATTGATCAATCAATTTTTGCCTATATAAGCCAGTTTGGGTTTTTTTTTCCCCATTTCAAAATTCAGTTTTGGGTTTTTTGTTTTGGGCGCCATTTCCTCTTTCTCCTTTGATGCCATAACAGCTAGGGTTTAGGGTTTTTGGATCGATTTCGAATCAAAATCTTACGCCAACCGGATCTAGCGCCTCAGGTAAATCCTAGATTCAATTTTCTTTTCAATTTGGACCATTACAGCCCTAGGTTTCAAATTTTCTTTACTTTTTTTTCACCAAAATGCCGCCTAGAACGTGATTGGCTACGAAGGAATCGATGTCCAAGCTTCCAGTAAGGCGTAAGAACGCCGCACCGCCACCACCGTCATCATCACCCCCATCATCACCAGTTTCTTCATCAGAGTCTGAATCTGATTCGACGAACGCATCTTCACGCGAATCGTCGCCGATACCCCAACCACCACCCGTAAATATGCCCCAACCACCACATGTAGATGTACCCCAACCACCACCCAAAAATTTGCCCCAACCAAATGAGTGGTGGGCGGCAAAGAAATTTGAGGACAAATATATTATCGACGAGGTCTTGTTTACCGATCCCGACGTCGAGGGTGAGACCAAATGGGCTTGGAACTACATCGTGAGTGCGGGCCTCGGTAATCTTTTGAAGCCGCTACACGAGCACTACTACCCTAGGCTCGTTCGGCTGCTTTACTAGAACCTAAAATAGGTCCGCGTCGACGACACCGTCAAGACCGAGATCGACGGTCGTACCTACCTTTTTACCCGACGACATGTCCACCAATCCCTAGAATGCTACCTCGACTATGTACCAGAGACCAACCTTTTTCCCCCATTCGATCAAGAAATTTTGATTGAGGAGATTAGGACCGAGATGACTAAAGGGCTCGGGGGATCTGGATAGTTGATAAGGAGGGTAGACTTACCCCATTACATGTGGATGCTTGATTCAATAATCAAGTGTAACCTTTACCCTATGCGCCACGACACTGAGAGGGTGGAGTTGGTCCAACATGCCCTATACGCGGCATATCGCGACTGTTGGTTCGACGCCACCAAGATCATCTTTGAGGGTATGATCTACATTAAGGGTAAGATGATGAAAGGGCCTTTGAAACCCAAGGAGCGCATGCCCTTCGCCCGACTTATCTCTAGTATGTTGGAGTGCTACTCTAGCGCCCCTGAATATGCCATCTCACCCATTGAGCCGAAGGCCATCGACCACGTGAAGCATTACTCCATGCTTCGTGGGGCCGCAGCTATCGTATGCTGAAGAAGATCTTACCAGCTGAGGAGCCAGCACCTGCTCACACTGGCCCTGTACCACCACCACCCCAGGATCCTCTAGCAGGGGGGAGCCACCTATTTGGAAGAAATGCCCGCAAGGGGCTGAAATTCTGATCAAATCGATTGATCGATTTCTGAAATTGATCGATCGATTTTGGCTTGGAAGATTTCTAGGCAAAGTTGCCCAAAATCGATTGATCGATTTGAAATCGATTAATCGTCTGAACACTACCAGTGACTGGAAAATAGAGTGCAGGGAAAATTGATTGATCGATTTTAAAATCGATCAATTGAGTTTGAAATTTTGATTAATCGAATGGGGATTGATTAATCAATTTTAGGATTTCGATTGATCGATTTTGAGAATCGATCAATCGATTTGGACAGCTTCTGTGGACTTTTGAATTGGACTTTCAGGGCCTAGGAAGATCTTGTACCTTCTTTAATGCATCTTTATTGATGCTTTGCTTGTGCTATGGTGTACCATAGGTGGCGCGAGCAGAGGCAAGCATGGTGAGTCGCATAGACCTTGATGCTTGGTGATTCAAACACATGAGGTAAGGATCACCTTGAACATATACTTTAAATTTCAAAAGCATGTATGTGGAGAGATAGAAATGAATAATTATGCATCAAAATGTGATTCTAAGAGTGTGTGTGTGTGTGTGTGAATACTAAATGAATATGTAATGTCCCCAAGGGACGTGAATGTGATAATGAGCATCTATGTAATGCGTTGAGCTAGTCCCATCCCAGGGATGCATGTGAAACTTGTCAGCAAAGTGAAAGAATGATAAGGCCTAATATACTAAAATTAGCACAGTCACACGGTGAATAACTATATGTAGTGCACTTTGATATTCATAGTTTGAATAGAATACCCTACCGACGTGACGAGATACCCACGACTGACTCGGCAAGATATCCATGACCGGTACGGCGGCCAATCCGTACACAAGTTGGACATCCCAGGGATGTATGTATGAGACTAGAAACCCCGTCGCCTATGAGAAAGGGACTTGGGTAGTGTTCAAGAATGAAATAAGATATGAAAATTGTCTGATTAGACGATGAAGGAGGGTATTCCATCGGGTGCCCATTCTATAGTAAGTCGGAGAATATTTAAGTTATGATTGAAATGATTAGGCCGAATCATTGTCTAATACCAGCAAGTTGAGAATAAAAGCACATGTGTAAAGTAATAATTGCATTCAGTATATCTTTTTAGTTATTTAAGTTGTTTTCTCAGTTATTCCATTTGATAAATCATACTTTTAATTGTCATAGGAATATATGTGAGAGTTTGACTTATATGTTCATTGTTGTTTCCTTATTAAGTTATGATGTAGCTCACCCTTTAGATTATACGTCATAGGTCCCGTGCATGCTACTGCTGAGGCTTCGGGAGACGTAGATCCGGGGGATTCAGATTACGTGCATGGGGAAGAGTTGGAGCCTCCTCCTGAGGACTTATTCTAGAGGACCTGTGCATGCTTTGAGAGTGATTTTGAGAGCTTTCTGTACGTCTTGATATGTCAAGCCTTATTTTTAGGAAAAATGTAATTAACTGATATATTCTTTTGGCGAACCATCTGGGGTGATCTTTCTGGCCACCGATGGTTCAGGTCGGTTCTTCTGTTCATGCGTTACCATAGAAGTAGAACTGTCTTTTGAGCTTTTATTTTAGGATAGCATACCTTTATTGTGTGCTTATTTCAGTTCACATGTTTCACGTTGATTAGTTGTTGCTTGGTTATTCCAATGTTCCGTACGGACTTCAGGGACATGGCCTAGAGAGCCGTGCTGATGGCACGGGTTTCGAAATGTCAAAATCTGGGTTGTCACAAAGAAAGATACTTTAAAAAAGTAAAAAATGATGGCTGGAAAGGTATTTAACTTTTAAAATTTTTTAAAAGTGTAACTCTAGTTAGTAAAGTGGGCCCCATGCCACCCATCACTTCACAAAAAAGATGCTACGTGTTGCGCTCATATCAATTGGCGTAGAGATATCTCTACGCCCGAGAGTATATCCCCGAGCCTCTCTCTCTCTCTCTATATATATATGTATATGCAAAGGGGAAAATGCGCCCCGACGTAGAGATATCTCTACGTCTCTATGCCAATTGATATGGGCGAGACACGTAGCACCCTTTTTATGAAGTGATGGGTGGCATGGGGCCCACTTTACTAATTAGGGCTAAACTTTTAAAATATTTTAAAAGTTATATTTCTTTTTAGCCCTTTTTTCTTGACTTTTTTAGAAGTCTTTTTAAAGTATCTTTATTTTCTCTTTCTTCTCTCTCTTTTTCTAAGAGAGTGTCTGACGTACTTTTTCAGGTATATTTTACTCAAAAAACGTGAGCGCCCTATAGTGAAGCGCTAGCACCTCGGCGGCGAAGCGCCGACACCTCGATAGCGAGGCGCTGGCACCTCGGTGCCTAGGTGTCGGTGCTTTGCTAAAATAAAAAATTAAAATTTAAAAAAATGGGGCGACTGCGCCTTGTTTGAGGGGCGCTAGTGCTTTGATAAAAAATAAAAAACTAGCTAATCACCGAGGCACCGGCGCTTCGATAAAAATAAAAGTAAAATTAGCGAATAGAGGCACCGACACCTAGCGTCGAGGTGTCATCGCCTCGCTGTTGGGGTGTCGGTGCCTCGCTATCGGGGTGTCGACACTTCGCTCTTGAGGTGCTAGTTCTTCGCTACCAGACGATCACTTTTTTTGAGTAAAATATACCTGAAAAAGTAGGTTTGACACTTTCTTGAAAAAATAGGGAGAAGAAAGAGAAAACAAAGAAACTTTTAAAAGTCAAGAATGAATATTTTAAAAGTGTAACCCTAATTAGTAAAGTGGGCTTCATGCCACCCATCACTTCATAAAAATGGCGCACATATCAATTGGCGTAGAGATATCTCTATGCTCGGGCGCATATCCCCGGCCCTCATATATACAAGTGTACCCTACACGTGTAATGCATGTGAGAGCCATTTATTTGGAGAATGAATCATTACAATGTAAATTTCAAAATCATTTTTTGCATTTCGTTTTAAATTGGGCGAACTCCTATTTAAACTTCTATGTATTTAATTTATTAAAGTACCATTTTATCATAGGTGCATTAGTTCACGCACCTGATACTAACTCATAGAAAAGAGAGTTGCAATTAGGTTGCATCGGTTTCGAACCCCACCAAAATTTTGGGATTTCAGTCGAAAATCCCGAACAAAATTTCGTCCGAAATCTTGTGGATCAGGCAGAACTTTCGGTGCCTATATATATATATTAGCACCCAAAATTATCGGCCTTCAAAATATCGGTCGATAATTTGATGATTAGCAAATTATCGGCCGATAACTTCAAATTATCGGGTGATAGTTTTGGGTTTTTTGAAAAATAATAATAAATCATTGGGCACCAAAATTTCGGTTTCGTTTGGGATCGAAATCGAATTCAGTATTTTCATCAAAATTTCAAAAATTTGACCGAAAATCTCGGATGAAATTTTGGCCGAAATGTTGTGGGCCAACCGAAATTTCGGTATGACCCCTAAATTATTGGCTAATAATTTGGTGATTAGCAAATTATCGATTGCGAATTTGAAGGGTGGGATTAGCAAATTTTTGGGATTTCGGCTGAAATTTTGATCTATGACCCCAACTAAAATAAAGTCTTTATCGTTTGGGATCAAGGTGTCAAACTTGGTATCGATCCATGGAGGACCGATACGAATCGGCCGATACAAATACGTATCGGCCCTTCTTAAAAAAAATAAAACCACAAGGTCTTGGCTCAAACCGATACGTATCGGCCGACACCCGATACATATTGGCCGATACGAGCCCGTATCAACCGATACCGAGTTGGAGGACTGATAAGTATCAGAATCGATACGTATCGGTTTGCTGAAAAACTAATACGTATCGCCATTATGCATCGGTAATGGCCGATTTTTGATACCTTGTTTGAGATTTTGATAATCATGTTTTGTTGTGCATTAATAAGTGTTCATAGTTTGGTATTTTTCTACAATAAGCATGAGTTTTGCTAAGTTGCACCTAATCTTTATTGTCTTATGTGAAAGAATGAAAGAATATCCTTTTAATAGAAAGGAATCACATAAGTACCAAATTTTAAATTCTTTTCTCTTTGATATGTAGGTGGGATAAAAAGTAGCCTTTTACAAGCGAGTTGGTCCATCATATTTAATGCTCATTAATTTTTTATTTTTGATATAAAAAAAAAATAGTTTAGTAGTTTTACTAAATTACACCAAGGCGTTGCTATCATGACCTATTTTAATCCTTTAGTTAATTTATATATAAATAAAAAAAAGCAATGATAATATAAGTTCAATCATATTAATGCTTTCAAATAGTTTGCCCTTTTTTATAATATAAAAGGTAGCCTTTTAGAAGTAAGATGGTCCATCACATTTAATGCTCATTAATTTTTTATTTTTGATATAAGAAAAAATAGTTTAGTAGTTTTACTAAATTACACCAAGGCTTTGCTATCATGCACCATTTTTGTCCTCTAGCGATAGAACCATTTTTGTTCGTTTACTTTGCTCTTTTTATAAGTTATAGATTATAGATATGGCAGAGGTAAAAATGCGTCGGGGCATAGAGATATCTTTGCGCCTTTTGATATGGGCACGACACGTAGTGCCATTTTTATGAAGTGATAGGTGGCATGGGATCCACTTTACTAACTAGGGTTAAACTATTAAAATATTTTAAAAGTTATATTCCCTTTCAGCCATCATTCTTGACCCTTTTAGAAGTCTCTTTCTTTTCTCTCTCTTCTCTCTCCTTTTCCAAGAACGTGTCAGACTTATTTTTTCAAGTATATTTTACTTAGAAATATGGGTGTCCGGTAGCGAAGCGTCGACACTCCAATAGCGAGGCATTGGCACCCAGACGTCGATGCCTCGTTTTATGGGCGCCAGCTCCTCTATATCGAGGTATTGGTGCTTCACTAAAAAAAAAAAAAAAAAGATGTCGGCGCCTAGTTTTAGGGGCGTTGACGCCTCGATATAGAGGCGCTGGCACTTCACTAAAAAAAGGGGTGTTGGCGCCTTTATACTGAGGTGTCGGGTTTCGATAAAAATATAATAATAATAATACGACACCTCGATAGTGAAGCGTCGACACCCTGGGAGAGAAGCGTTGGCACCCCCCCTTTTTTTTGCACCTCGATAGCTGATCAACCTTCAAAACTGTATAATTTAGACTCAAATCTCGACATTATTAGGCCTCATTTAATTACAACTGTTTGCTTTTAGTGCATAATAGAGTATAATAGGTTTTGAAGGCCTAAAAGCACAAAAGTGGTTAAAAGGGAAAAATAAGGGAAGACTCGAAAAAACAACAGAGAGAAAGGAGAGTTCCAAGATTTATTTAAATACCTATAAGAACTGAGGCCTATACCATTGGAAAATAGAGTTTCTCAGCTTTCCAACGAGCCAAGAAATGTCTAATTCTTAGTTATACATCAAAAGCTATAACCAAATGAAGTACGTAGAGAAATGCAAGAATGTGCAGTTTCGATCGGTCGAAATTGGACTAAACAACCGAGTTATTTGGACCGGTCAAACTTATTAAAGCTTCAGAATTGCAGAATTCGACCGATCCAAATGCAAATTTGGACCAGTCGAAACCAAACAGCAAAAGAGGTGGTTCCTTAATGATATAGTTTTGACCGGTCGAGAATGATTCTCGACCAGTCGAAGCTAGGTTTCTTTGCAGAACTTTAGGTGCAACAGGCTTGTTTCTTCTGGAAATCAAGAGTCCAAGATCTTCTTCCTTCTTAGTTTGGTTTAGATACGTTTTAAGATTTGTTTCCTAATTTAAAGCAATGTTCTAGGGCCTTATGAATCTATAAATAAGGATCCTAGGTTTAGGAATAGCTTAGCTTTTAGCCTAGGGCTTTTCTCTCATAGTTTTAGGTTCAGGTTTAGTTTTCCAGATTTGAGAGTTTGGTGAGTATTGAGAGCATTGTAATCATCATTCTATGATCGATTCGGCAATGATGAAGATCATAGCAATGATGCGGCTAAAACTTCCCTAGTCTGGGATTCCTTGCCCGATCAAAGATAAGTATATAATTTAATTTCTATTGCATGATTGAGATCTTCGTTGTTACGATAGATGGTTTTAAATCTATTTATTTATGTTTTTAATAATTCTAATGGCCTTTTAGGGATTAGAATTAGAATTAATAAGATTTTTGATAATTCTAATGGCCTTGTAGGGATTAAAATTGGAATTAATAGGATGCGCACCTTCGGGTTAGTACTTGTAGTCTAGTTTGATAGGTTTTGTACATTGATACTTACTATTTAGGTTGCTAGAGATTAGACGGATCATATTGTCCCAACTAGTCCATGACTATAAATAAGACCTAATTCTTATACATCGCTTTAGCTTGTAGCGATGAGCAGGACCGTTACCCAGAATTTGGATTATATTAGGAATAGGATGCGAGTTAGCTATGAATCTGCAATTAAAGGGATCCCAGGCAGTTTTCTCACTATTTTCCAAATCTATTTTACTTACTTTCTTAGTTAACTTAATTAGAATTTTACTTTTATAAAACCTCAGTTAAGGCTTTGTTGTATTACCTACCTTGTAATTATTAAGATATTAAAAACAGTAAACTAAAAGAAAAATTACAACAAATGACACCAAGGTAAGGCACAAGCCTGCAAGAATTTAGGGTTGTTGCAGCAAGTTTTAGAAGGTAAGTAGGGGTTATGTCCACAAGGAAATGTGTTGAAGAATGTAGTAAATCTCCAGATCTAGAACAGATCTAGCACTCTAATCTATTCTAACTTAAAATAAAGCAGGAAAGGAAAGAGGAGAGGTTTTAGGGGTTGTCACTTTTAACAAAACTACGGAAAAATAAATCTAAATGAAAATGATCCAGAGATGAGTAGAGAACAGATTTGAAGAAATAGAGAAAAGGTTTTGGGGAATTAAAATCAAAGGTGGAGAATAGTAGCTTGGGATTTGGTCTCACTGAAAATTGATTGGTTAAACAGCAATGTAGGGGATTGATTTGCTGCTATCCTTCATCTGGCTACAAGCACAAATGCAAGGTAGAAAAATTCAATCTAAACCAGAGGATTGAATTGATCTTAAGGCTATGATCTGTCCACTTCAATGGTCACAGATCATCCAAGGGATTTCCTTCAATCCAAAGGCTTCAATTAGAACAATAAAATAAGTACAGATGTTGTGGGTGCAAGGCTACAAGCTCAGGCATCCACAGGAATAATAAACCTCGAAAGGTCAGATGGCTATCAAGAGATCTAAAGGTTAAATGAATGGGCATTCCCAAATACATAAATCCGATTGAGAATTTAATGGAACCATAGGATCTATAGATTTAAATGAACTTTACAACCAACAATTTATTGATTCAAAACAACTTACAATAGATTGTTCTCAGATCTACAGTCTGTGCATCATCTAATCCTCATACAAAGCTCTCAAACCTCTCAATTTTACAGATCTACCTCACCCTAGCTGCTACAAGTATTTAGCCAACCATGGTTGGGCTAAAGAGAGAATGGGGAAGAGGGAAGAAGGATAGAATTTTTGGAGGACAAAGGAGTTCGAAATTGATCTCTGAATTCTCAATTTTTGGATGGATCTTTTGTTGGGTTTCTCCTTTATTTATACTCTTCCCCTCTGTCTCAGATCTGTTTCAAAGCCAATCAAAACTCAAGGGAATAATTCTGTTATTTTGAGTTGTTGATGTAGCTGACTTTACTTTTAGAATCTCCCACCAATTGGTTCGAATTGGACAAGTACAAGTGGGGGAGTTAGAGAGTTTCTCATTTGTGTCCCTAGACTTCTAAAAATGCCCTTAAGGGTTGTTATCATGCCTCGAGACATGTGCAACAGAGCACTAAAGTTATGTGCATTCTCAGCTGCAACTGAGAAGTTCCAAAATCATGCTTCGAGAGGTTTAGAGAACCTCTCGAAAGGTTCTGAGTATGTTTTATGCTCCATTCGACAGGTTGATGCTAGCCTTCGACAGGTTTATTTGAACTGCTCGACAGGATGAATTCAATGCTCAACTGCTGCACTAGCTTCAGCCATCCTCTCGACAGGTTGATGGCAACCTCGTGAGATTCAATGCAGTTGCAGGTATCCTCTCGCTAGGATGGCACTGACTGATCGATAGGTTCAGGGAACCTCTCGATAGGTTTGATTTCAGCATTCTACACTTCGCGAGGATGGCTGCTTTAGGTGACCTCTCGACAGGATCTTTTGCACTTCAGTTTAAACCATTCAATAGGTTCTCTCAACCTCTCGACAGCTTCATTTCTCCTGAGCAGAACCTCTCGATAGGTTGAAATAACCTCTTGAGAGACAGAGTTCTATGCTTCCACAACTTGTACACACTTTGGGGATTGGCTTTCATCTATCCAGCACTCAGTAGGCTTTGAGGGGGTTCATTCTTCATCAAATGCAGCTGCTACTTTGCTCCCATGTGTACACAGTTGGACACATGCCATTGCCATAGAATTCTGAAGTTCTGTGAATCTGCTTGATGACTGATTGGTTGGGTTGTATGAGCACATGTTGAAGCTATTATGCATTTATGCAACTCTCCAGCAGGTCTTTTCTTGGCATTTTTAGATAGATGTTTGCACTATGACTGTATTTTATTGCTAACTACAAAACACACTCAAGACACATTATTAGTCACCTCAAAGGTCCCTCAAAGGTCAGGTTAAGAGATGAAAAATGATATTTTTCACTGATTAACACACCCCCAAACCTAAGCTTTGCTAGTCCCTTAGCAAAGGAAAAATTAAAAACAAATATTGAAAACAGAAAATGCCACTTTTATAGGGAGCACAGATGCATTTTGCAGATGCATCAAGCATTTTAAACCCCTAGGTGATCCCTAGTGGAGGAGTGAAGTCTCCTGGGGGTTTCCAGTGAAGTTACCCACAAACTTCAATATAAACATAATTAAATCAAGTGCAACTAATTACAAGTTAGATTCCAACAAATTCAGCTTCATTTCATACCTTGCTCATTCAAATTCAGAAGTTTCAAAGCAGTAAATATAAACAATTTAATACCTAAATCTTTTTTCAAACTTATCACAGCCAATCTGAAATCATCAAGAGAACAATATGTGCAAAACAGTATGTAATTTACCATTAATTGGAGAAGCAATTTTAAACAATGCCTAAAAAAATCCAATTTCAAACCCAATATTCTCACAGGCATACTCTAACAAATGATTTCAAAGGTGTTCAATTTCAGTCAAGCTCAAGAGCAGTTACAGCCCTCAAATAGGACTGCAAGCATGAGCATAGGCAGTTGCTCTAATTCCTGAAATCTTCTACTCTTTTTACCATAGATCACATAGCTCCTCATCTCCACATGACAGCTCAATGAACTTTAGATCTGTAAGGTCTTTTTGTTGGGTTGTAATGTGGCTTATGAGTGAAGTTTTATAAAGCATCAAAGGGTAAAGAGGGATTCAAGATTGAAAAATCAGTAAGGTAAGGAGGTGATTTACAACTTCACAACCTTTATTTAAGCACATCTTTATTTTTCTTGATATTTTTCATATTTGAAGTGGCCATCTTCTCATCTTCTTTTTCAAAATTTCCAAGGAAGTGACTTCTCTTTCTTTTTCTCTCTTTTATTTTATTTTTCTATGTTTCTCCTTTTGTATGCTTTTCTTTTGTATTTTTATCAAATTTTTTTTTTTTATGGGCTGGAATGCCACAGCTATACAACTGATACACTATTTTTCTTAGATTTTCTCCCTTCTCTTTCTACCAAATATCAAACCTTGCTCCTCAACCTCACTTCTCCCTCCACTTCCTGAATTCTCAAATTGATGGTGAACTGAAATAGGATAAGAGGTTCAGGTAAAAAAAAATGTTTTAATTTTTGTCAAAGAAGAAGAATGGAATTTTCAGGCTCAAATGGTGTGTATAAAAGCAGTTCAAAGGATAGGGATTTTTAGCTCAAACTGTCCAAGGGATGGCCTTACATCATATCTTCAATGTCATGAGTGCTGTCACTTTGCTTCAATTTGGAGTGCCTAACTTCTAGTGAGTAAAACTAAATTCAAACAGTCGTTAGAGCAGAAAAAAATGCCAAACACTCTTCAAATAGAATTTTACAATCCCAAGTCTCACTAGGTATGGTCTTCCTTTGGATTCACAAGGCATGTTCTTACTTTTTCTTTCCTTAATGGTTCACTATATCCTGATTGTGACAAAAATTTCTTGATGATATCTTTCATAGAAGTGCTAAAATTTTAAAAGATCCTAGCATTAAACAGTCTATCTTGCATTTTAAATCTTCCTTTTTCAAAATCACTCAGTTGAAATTCTGCTAAATTTATTTTTTATCCTACTAACACCTTTGCACTTGGCTTAACTATCTCATAATTTTTTTAAATTACCTTGCTATACCCTCAAACCTATGAGGAACAGTGTCCTCACTATTTCAAAAATATAACAACTAAAAATAGCAGGGTACAAGCAAAATGACAGTACACAAAGTAAGATAAAAATGAACAACAAATAAATATACAATGGCACATAAAAGGAACATTTCATTAAAATGAACTATATGCAAAATAGTTACAGAGATGACAAAATGCAAAAAGAAAACTATATACAACCAAACTACCTAGAACAATAGTATCTGAACTACATAGTCTAAACACACCCACTGTCTACACCTAATCAGACTCAGTATCTGAACTTAAAACAAAAGGAGGGGTCCAGGTATATTTTTCTTCATAAGGATACTTGTCCTTCTTCATTGGCTATGCACTGGCAGCATTAGGTGTGGATTTGATTGTAGCTGACTTCCTCTTTGTCGTTGGCTTGGGCCAGGCTCCTTGATGGAAATACCAGTTGACTCAAGAGATTTCAGAGCTGGATAGAGAGATAAGGTTTCTACAAGTCTGGAAAGCATGATGGATTTGTCTTTGTAGACCTTGTACAAATTGAGGGAGTTGAGGACAATCTGTCATAGCTTCCATTCCTCTTTCCTATGAGCCTCTAAAACAGGTTCAATTTCTACTTCATGGGCCTGCTGTGTCAAGGTCAGGACAACATCCACTAAAAATCTGACATCCTCCCCAACATAGGGGTTGGCCTCTATAGCTTTGGTGAGGGATGAAAAAGGTGAAATGGCGTTGGATCCATATGGAACAATGGACCAATGGTGAGGGCCATCCATGGAGGAAGGGTGATGGGCAGCTCAAGCTGTGGAAGTGGTGGTAAGATGAAGGAAAGTGGCAGCTCCTCCTCCTCAACAACTGACTCAGGTGGGGTGGAAGGGCAGGTGAAGGGTAAAAATAGGAGGTCTGATTCTGTTAGGTCAATCTGGGTAAAGGGCAGGGGTGAATCTTCCTCCTCAAAATTAGTTTGAGTAGCAGCATTGCAAGTAACTACTACAGGGGCCAGCTGAGGAGATGAAGGTGTGGTAGCAACTATGGAAGTGACCACCACAGGGGAAGATGGAGGAGAAAGATGCGGTGGAGATGGACTGGGCATAAGGGTTGTAGAAGTAAGAGGTTGGGTGGCTGAGGTAGATGGAATTAAGGTGGATTGAATGGTATGCAGACAGGTGGTTATGAGAGATTGGTTTTCTATGTTAGTTTGAAGCTGGGCTAAGATGGATGTGAGAAGGGAAAAGATCTGGGCAGAGGCATCTGATAAGATTTGGGCTTAGGTAACAGGTAGAATGGATATAATAGGCTGGAAAGGTGTTGTGGAAGCATGATGGAAAGGGATAGGGTGTGAAGAATCTGGTAAAGGGGAGTATTCATACCCAATATCTTCCACAATGAAATCTATTAGGGTAGGGATGAATACCCCTTAGTGGTGAAATGTTCCAGCTCCTGAGTATGGATAGGAGAACTGGAAGTAACAAGGTGTTAATCTCTGAAAAGTACTACTTTTCATCCTTAACCTGGCCTTTGATGGACCTCTGAGCATGCTAATAATATGTTTTAAGTGTGTTTTATAGATAACAGTTAAATATAGCTTTAGTGCTGCAATCCTTCATTTTCAAGCCAAGAAGAATGAATTTTATGCTAAGCTGTGGAGTTGATGGAGTTACTTTGAATTTACCATGGTGGGATACACCATTGGGACTGTTGTACATGGTTTGGGGGTCCTTGGGGGCCTACTGAGTGAAAGAGGTGAAGCCATGAACCCCAAGAGCGTCATGCATGTGAACCTGGTAGCTGTAGCAAATACCTTCGCAAGCTGCTGGATGATTGAACTTCGCAAGCCTAGAGTGGAGCCCAATGAGAACTTAGCGAGGGCATGCTTGAAGCTGCATATTTTTAGAGCTTGGCGAGCTCTTTAACAAAAGATCCTCGCGAGTTGGAGTTGCACTGCAAAACAGCCTTGCGAGCCTGCAAATTTCAGCACCTAAAAGAACTTAGCGAGCAACACTCTAATCCTCGCGAGCTGCACACACTTTCAGCTTAGCGAGCAGCCTTCCATTTGATCTTGGTGAGTTGCATGCAAGAGAGCCTGGCGAGCAACACAAAATACAACAACCCTTCACTTGAACCTCGTGAGCTTCAATGCTGCTGGAGTGCAACCTCGCGAGATGGGAATCTGAAGCCTTTGGATGAACTCGAGCAGTGGAGATGGCTAAAAACCAACCTATGGTGCTGCGGTGCTACTGTGCTACGGTGCTAAAATGTGTTGTATTTCAGCCTGGCGAGAACTTGGTGAGCACTTAAATGGCCTGATTTGAACCTGGCAAGAACCTAGCGAGATCCTGGCGAGGTTCAAGTGAATACCTAAAGCACTTGAACCTAGCGAGAACTAAGCGAGATCCTAGCGAGAAGGCAAATTTAAAGCTCTATCTTCGCGAGGCATGGGTTCCAGCTGTTGTTTTCAATGTCCAAGGACATTTTGGGAATTTCACAACTTCTAGGGCACATTTCCCAATGTCCCACACATCCCAAGGCATCCATGGCCATAGATGGGCCACGAAATCAACTCCACACATCCTATTTTTTGATTGGCTATTGCACATAGCTACTGCTATGGATTGTATATATAGAGCTATATTTTACCATGTAAAACAGCCATGATAGCTAGCTCAATAGGGTTAGGATTTTATTTTCTCCTTTCTTTTTCCTTATTCTTCTTGTCCTAGCACAACAACAATGATGGGCTAGGTTCTATGTAATAACTAGGTTTTATTTCATGTAATGTAATGGGTTTTGTTTAAGCATAGAGAGTGGTTTTGGGGTTTGCACAGGCTGCTGCCTTGAGGGCCATCATTGTAAGTTCCCTTTTTAATCAATGAAGAGCCATGTTTAAAGCTCCATTAAATTTATATTTTACTTGTATTTTTCACACAGATCTTTATAAATTTGATGCTCCCATGGTTGCCTGAGCTTGTAGCCTTGCAACCATGGTGGTAGTAGCAGTTTTCCTATTCTGTCTCATCTTTTGTGTGGAAGGTAGCCTCTAGGATAGTCTGTGACCATTTGAGTGGATAGACTATAACCTTAAGGAAGGTCTTCCTCACAGATTTGAGATGGATTCTTCTTCTCTGCACTTGAGCTTATAGCCTTGTGAGAGATTGTTGCAGAGCCAAACTCTCCTCTATTTTGCATCACTATTATCAGAGTTTAGATATGAGTTTTACAGAGATTGCCGACTTGTGAGCTGGGTCATTGCAGGCCTTTTGTAGCAATGATCAGCTGAGCTTAAGTCCCCATTCAGCCTGGGATTCCTTGTGGTTTCCACCTGGTTTCCTAGATTTTTTTGCTCCTATGAATGCATGAGCTTATAGCCTTGCAAATATAGTGTCTGCAATAGTGTTCATGTGTTGATTTAATTCATTGAATGGAGAAAATCTATTGGATAGTCTGCGGCCATTCAAGTAGACAGATTATAGCCTTAAGATCAATCCATTCTCTTGGATTATGTCAGATTTTTGAGTTAATCAATAGGATTTTACCATCTCTATTGGATAGTCTATGACCATTTAAGTGGACAGATTATAGCCTTAAGAGCAGTCTAAATGGCATGGGTTGATTTGGATTCTTATACCTTGCACTTGTGCTTATAGCCAAGTGAAGGACTGCTGCACTTCCATTTCTAGATCTGAGTTGCATAACTGGTTTAATCTTAGTTGTCTACTTCTTCATCATTTTACTTTATTTTCTCACACTACATCCATCTTCTTTTCCCTTTCCTTTTAGCTATAGTTTTTACTTCTATTTTTCTTAGTTTTAGGTTAGTTTTTGTGACACCTAAACTTCGTCTCTTTACCTTTAGGTTTAGAGTTGTCAAATCTGTAGCTAGATCTGAAAGTTACTATGTGACCCTTGTAGTTTCAGATCAATACTCTTCGTGGGACAAACTCTTACTTCGTAAAACTTGCTACAATAGACCTTGGATTCTTGTAGGTTTGTGGGTTTTGGTTTGTGCTTTTGTGTCTTCCATCTTTGATTTTATTTTGATTCTTTTCCCCATCTGTTTTCAAACTAATAAAATTAGTACAACCAAATCAACCAACAAGTTTTTGACGCCACTATCGAGGACTATTGATCTAAGTATAGTAACTAAGTTTAGTTTTTATGCTTTGTAGATGTAGGGTTTAAATAAATACAACTGTATTTTGAGTCTAATTTTTACTCTTCTTCTTTATTTTCTATTTTAGGATTCTTGTGTCTTAGTTGTGTTTGAGCAGTTTTTAGTTTTATTCTTTGTAGATTTAGTGTTTCAATAAATGTCAATTGTATTTTTTTTTGTGATTTTTTTTTGTAGTTTCTCTGTTTATTTCCTGTTTTTAAGACTTTTTATTATTTAGGAATGTGTGAATAACATACAGCTGGCAAAATTTATCCCTTTTTTATTTTTTCATGCACATCCCCCATGGCCTCAAATATCAGCTAAGGGGCATTAAAGAATTGGCCCTTGGAGAAGAAATACAAGGCATCCACTATAGGGGTTCTTCTCTCCTGCTGATGTCCACTGACATACACATTCTTCCTCAAAATTGTATCAATGTACAACAGGCTGGGTTCTAAGTCTCTCCTCATCAAAGACTCCCTAGATCCCATAATGCCTTGGGTCAAGTGTCTAGCCATGTTCCTAAAGGACACACTATCAGGGGCTCCCAAGCTGCTAGCTGGATCATATAAAGATGGGACTCCCGACACCAACCCAATATCCTGGTAATCCACAACTAGCTCCCAGTCATCAACCAGCATCACAAGTATAGGATCAATTAACCCTGGCATCTTCTTTTCCCTGATGTTTTGATACCATAATTTGACCAATCTTGGGTTGTAACGTCCCATTAAACCTTGAACTGAATGCCTTAGTACGTGTGCCTGACGATCCGCACGTCGAGGGCTGTACCGATTGACATGTAATGTCTATAGATCAAATCTGACGAAAGGAATTTGATGTATGTAGGCTAGGTTGAGGGTTAGTGCACCCTCATACACCCAACCTAGGCGTAATTGCTTTGTATCAAAGCCTAGGACTTAGGTATAAGAGGAAATTAAATGCCTCAATTATGTTTGCATTCAATACCCTAGTTATTACTGATCATAGGGAGTTAAGAGGAGAGAAGGGGGGTGATTTAGGCATTGAACGCGGATTGAATGAGAAAACAGTCTGTTCTCGAAGCTTGTAGCTATGGGTTTGAAGTGATGAATGAGCCGCTGTTCTTTTGGTGAACCCTAGTCCTATTTAGAAGCTAGGATTGGGGATTCGGAGGAAAACGAGGTATAAAAATTAAGGCTAAATCTTGAAATTATGTTGGTAGTTGTTTTTATATAATTTTAGATCAAGGAAACATAAGGGATGAGGTTTATTTTGAGAAGAGAAGAGAACGAAGGTGAAAACCCTAGAACAGAAGAAATTTGTTCATTTCGACCGATCGAAATTGAGTTTGATCGATCGAAATGGACTTTGGAATGATAAATCTGAAGTCTAATGGAATTCGTTCGATTGATCGAATCAACACACTTGATCAATCGAAATGTATAAAACAATGATGTTGAAAAAGCCTCTGTGAGGACTCGACCGATCAAAAAATATTCAATCGATCGAATTTAGAAATTCGATCGATCGAATCAAAATTCGTTCGATCGAACCTTGTGGATCGCTATTTAGCTTTTGGGGGATTCGATCAATCGAAATGTTTTTGATCGATCGAATTATAAGTTTTCGATCGACCAAATTGGGATTCGTTCGATCGAATTGTGTTTGGTTTTTGGCTTCTGTGAGAGCTTGACCGATCGAATTGAGTTCGATCGATCGAAATTCCCAGATTTTGGATTTTGTCGTGTTTTGACTACAAGATTTTAGGGGAACCTTTTTGGGGTGTGTTCAACATCATTCTAATAGGTGAACCATGGATTGATGTGTTTAGGTGACTCGGTATTGGGTGAAGAAGGGCTAACCCAAACGGCGATTCGAGCACATGCGAGTTAAGATCTCGAGGTAGGGAAAACTTGATATCATGTGCATTTATTACACTGGCATGTGTGTTATGATGTGATGCTCTCCTTGATTCAATTATGTGAATTTGATTATTATTTCAATTTGAAAAGACATGTGTACCCGTACGTTTCCGAATTGTGTAAGAGTTATGGAATCTCTCAAGATTCAATCTAGTATGTGTGTGTGTGATCTTCACATTTCATTCCGACTTTTGACCTAAATTATAGTTATCACTTTACACGGCGATAAGCTATATGTATGCACTTTGATTTAAGGTTCTATGTGAATACCCTTTTATGCTATGTGATTTGTGACTCCTACCATATAACGGTAATTATGTTCGGCCAAGTGTCCAACTCTATGGGACCTTGGATATATGTGCAAATTACTCATATGAGTGATGATGGCGGGTATTCCATCCGGGGCTTGAGGCTATAGTTCCTCATTCAATCCTTTAAGTATAACACCTTTAAGTTTTCTTTTTATTTGTTGGGATAGAGATGTGGACATGTTCTATGAATTCCAAACAGACATCGCTTATATATATTTCATGCCATGACAATCACACTGTGCATATGTGTCGATCATTTTGTTTCATTATGCCATAAGATATATGTTGATGTTCCAATAAGCATGCTATGAGTTTTTCTCTATTGAGCTTGGATGAAGCTCATTCCTTGACTAAATGTCACAGGTCCAGGTGAAGGCATTGGAGCGGAGATTGCAGAGAGCGAGGATCTTGACTTGGCTCCGGGGGAGGACTTAGAAGAGATTCACCCCGAAAGCTATTTTATTTGTGCTAGGCCAGGGTAGATCCGGCCTTAGGTGATAGAAGTGTTTGGTTTCCCTTTTTGTTGTAAAAGATATTAATTTTGGGTTAACAATTGTAATTCTTTTTGGTGAACCATGTTTCGATAAGGAAAGGTCCTTACCGGTGGTTCTTGTCAGTTCTTTTTCCATAGGTATTCATGTGGAATTAGAACCGTCATTTTGAGCTTTTGTTGGAAGATGGTGTGTCTTCCTTATTTTATTTATGTTATTAGTTAGTATGGTTCTGCTTTATTTTTGCTGTGCAAATAGTATGCTATGTACTTAGTTCAGGGGTTTGGCCTTAGCGCCAGCCCACTGACAGCACGGGTTTCGGCGCACCAAAATTCAGGCTATCACATGGGTATACCTTCTCTTTTAATGGAGTCAAAAGAGGTGTCAAGGATGTCTTTTCCAAGTAGGCCAAGGTCTCCTTGCACTCCTCTACCTTAGTAAAATAAGGTAGGTCAAAGATTGTCTCAGGAATCAGACTTAAAGAGTCCACATACCCATAAGGAGTTGTCAAGGTCACATGTAACTCAATCTTGGGCTCAGGGTTAGGTCTAGGCAATTCCTCAGTAACCTCCTCAACAATTTTTGCTATTTTGGCTTTCTGGGCCTTCTTAGGCTTGTCCATAACTAATTTCCTCTTAGCAGGTGGGTCGGCCTTAGGTTGTGTGGCTAACCTACTGGACTTCCTAGTGGATTTTGGGGTGGATTGGAGCAAATCGGTCAAGGTGCCCTCAAATTCGGCCATTGGGACTCAAAATCCTCACAACACTTCTCAAACACCACAACAATTTGCCTTTCCTCAATCAATTTACCACAGACACTGTAAATCCTCCAAAAATATAAAACTACAATACTAAGAATTCACAAGAATGAAGTGGAAGAAGAACTTACTCAAAAACCCAGTGCTTCTCGGAAATAGCGGCACACAGAACCAAATCCACAAAAATTAGGTGGAAAATGTCAGCCTTGCAATGCTGATGTAACTGGAACAACGGCAAGGTAATTGGAACTGGAATCAGGAAGATGGAGAAGAAAGAAGAAGATGGAAACTCGGGCAGAGAAGGAACAAAACTTTCAGCTCAAGGTGTCGAATGGATGGAAGGAACCTATCGATAGGTTTTAACAAGCAAAACATGATTTCAATAGGTTGGAAAGAAAGTTTCGACATGATGAAACAACCTGCCGAATAGTTAAAACCACTTAGATTAGCAGGACTGTCAGGCTGAAGGTTTCAAGAGGTTGTTCAAACCTCTTGACAGGTATACAAGCTTCAAAAATTACAAATCGAGAGGTTCATCCAACCTCTCGACAGGTTACCATTTTTTAGAAATTTAGATTCCGAGAGGTTTCTCAACCTCTCGATAGGTACACAGAACCTGTCGAAATTGCGGTAAATACCTTCAGTACCTATCGAATTCCTATCTCATCCTCTCGACAGGTCTCAGTACCTGTCGAATTTTACAAGAGGCACCTTCAGTATCTGTTGAAATGCACCTCTAACCTCTTGCCAGGTTGTTTTGCAATCCAAACTTACTTCTCATCAATACACATTCCACCTTCAACACAGATTCATCAATCCTCCTTAGTTCCCACTTATTTCTCATGCATTATAGAGCTTCCTGACCTCATCACAACCGAATTACTATTCTAATGAAAAACTAAGTAAAATTACAGATCTAATAGATAGAAAAAATAAAAATAGCAACACAATGTCGGCTATGGTACATAATGTACGATGTTGACAATCATTCACACTTTGGAGGTTCTTGAAGGTGAATGGTCACTACAGGCTCTACTATATTTTCAACACAGATTTTGAGCTTTTGACCATTGACTTTTATTATCCTACCATCCTTGGGATCCATGATTTCAACAGCTCCTGATGGGGACACATGCATCACAATGTAAGGTCCATCCCATCTAGATTTCAATTTGCCTGAGAGAAATTTTAACCTTAAATTAAACAACCATACCTTATTGCCTGCAGCAAACTCCTTTCTCAGCAAATACTTATCATAAAAAGCTTTGGCCTTTTCTTTGTAAATCCTTGCATTAGAGTAGGCATCCAATCTCAGCTCTTCAGGTTCTGATAGCTGCAACCTCTTGTGCATACTAGCATCAGTTAGATCAAAATTCAATGTCTTAATAGCCCAGTAAGCTTTATGTTCTAATTCCACTGATAAATGGGATGCCTTGCCATACACCAACCTAAAGGGAGGCATCCCTATTGGGGTCTTATAGGCAGTTCTATAAGCCCAAAGAGCATCAGTCAACTTTAGAGACCAATCCTTCCTATCTCTTCTCATAGTTTTCACTAGAATGTGTTTGATCTCTCTGTTAAAAATTTTCACCTGTCCACTGGTCTGTGGGTGGTTTGGGGGGGCAACTCTGTCTGTCACAGAGTACTTTCTAAGCAAATTTTCAAAATGCCTATTGCAGAAATGGCTTCTCCCATCACTAATGATAGCTCTGGGGGTACCAAACTTGGAGAAAATACTGTCTTTCAAGAACTTGATGACAACTCTGTAATCATTGGTTCTTGTGGCTATGGCTTCAACCCACTTGGACGCATAGTCCACAATCACAAGAATAAAATTATACCCATAAGAAGGAGGGAAGGGACCCATGAAGTCAATCCCCCAAATGTCAAACAATTCGACTATAAGAATGAACTGTAAAGGCATGGAATTTCTTTTAGAAATACTTCCCATTTTCTGACATCTTTCATAGGATTTGCAATGTTGCACTGCATCTTTAAATATTTTAGGCCAATAGAATCCACTTTGAAGTACTTTTACAGCAGTTTTGCTTCCACTGAAATGTCCTCCACAAGCCTATTCATGACACATAGTTAAAATATTATGGAATTTATTTTCAGGTACACACCTTCTCACCACCTGGTCTGCACAGTTCTTGTAAAGGTATCGATCCTCCCACATATAATGTCTAATCTGAGAGAAAAATAGATCCTTGCCCATTTTAGTCCAATGTGGGGGAATCCTACCCACTACTAGATAGTTCACTATATGCGCAAACCAGGGTACACTCATACTGACAGTAAAAAGCTGCTCATCTGAAAATGAATCATTGATAGACAGTCCATCAAACTCAGTAGCTAGGATCCTGGACAAGTAGTCTGCAACCTCATTTTCAACCCCTCTTTTATCTTTAATCTCAAGATTAAACTCCTGTAATAGGAGGATCCATCTGATTAATCTTGGTTTGGCTTCCTTTTTAGACAAAAGGTATTTTAGGGCTAAATAGTTTGTAAACACCACAATCCTAGATCCTAACACATAAGACCTGAATTTTTTCAAAGCATAGACAATGGATAACAATTCCTTCTTAGTTGTGGTGCAGTTTAACTGAGCATCAATCACTGTCTTGCTTGCATAAGCAACCACACAAGGTAACTTGTCTTTTCTCTGTCCCAAAACTGCACCAATTGCAAAATCTGATGCATCACACATAAGCTCAAATGACAAAGAATAATTAGGGGCTTGTAGGATAGGTGCAGAGGTCAAACATCCTTTCAAAAACTCGAAAGCAGTGAGACATTCATCATTGAATATAAAAGGAACCTCTTGGCACAACAAGTGACAAAGAGGTTTTGAAATTTTACTGAAATCTTTGATGAATCTTTTATAAAAACCAGCATGCCCCAAAAAGGATCTAACCTGCTTGTCAGTTTTAGGTGAGGGCAGATGTGCAATCAAATCAATTTTAGCCTGGTCAACCTCTATGCCTCTGTGGGAAACAATATGACCAAGGACAATGCCTTGGTTGATCATAAAATGATTCTTTTCCCAACTTAAGACTAGGTTGGTCTCCTCACATCTCTGCAGCACTAGGTTGAGGTGATGTAGGCATTGGCTAAAATTGTCCCCAAAGACAGAAAAATCATCCATGAATATCTCTAAAAATTGATCAATCATATCTGAGAAGATGACATACATACACCTTTGAAAAGTTACAGGGGCATTGCACAATCCAAATGACATCCTCTTATAAGCAAAGGTGCCAAATAGACATGTAAAAGTTATTTTCTCCTGATCTTATGGATACACATGAATCTGGTTATACAAAGAGTATCCATCAAGAAAATAATAAAAAGCTTTGCCTGCCAACTTATCCAAAATCTGGTATATGAATGGCAAAGGAAAATGGTCTTTTCTGATTTTTGAATTGAACTTTCTATAATTAATTTACACCCTCCAACCAATGGTCTCCCTGGTTGGAATTAGCTCCCCAGAATCTGATTTAACCACAGTGATTTAGGATTTCTTAGGTACCACCTGAGTAGGTGCCACCCATTCAGAATCTGAAATGGGATAGATGACTCCTGCATCTAACAATTTAACCACTTCCTTTATCACTACTTCTTGCATATAAGGATTTAGCTTCCTCTGCATCTCCCTAGAGGGTTTGGAACCCTCTTCCAGGTGGATCTTATACATACAAATAACAGGATTGATTCTTCCAAGATCAGCAATAGTCCAACCTATTGCTCTCTTATGCCTTTTCAACACACACAATAGCTCTTCTTCCTGCTCATCAGTGAGAAAAGAAGAAATTATCACAGGAAACTTTTGATTTACTCCCAAAAATACATATTTCAAAGACTTGGGAAGCTATTTTAATTTCACATCAGGTGAACTTATGAGTAAAGGCAACAAAGGTACCTTAGAAAGTGGTAGAAGAGGCAACACAGTTGGTTTCCAAGGAGGATACTTTGCTGCTGGCCTCACTTCAAAATTTAAGGCTTTCACCTCTTGAATCACAGGTGTGGGGACCTTTTCTTCCACAATTTCATTCTAAACATTTTTTAAAATATCAAACATGTCATCACAATGTAGCAGCTTGGGTAAAGTTTCTTCCACAAGCTCATCCAGCACATCAATCATAAAGTAGTCCTCACTATCCAAGTGAGGCTGACTTGCTGCATTGTAGATATTTAATTTCACTTTCATATTGCCAAAGGATACCTCTATTACACCTGATTTACATTGTATACAAGCATTGGCAGTGGCCAAGAAAGGCCTGCCTAAAATTATAGGAATGGAGGTAGATGTCAAAAACTAGAAAATCTGCTAGATAAAAGAACTTGTCAATTCAAACTAACACGTCTTCTATCATTCCCACCAGCCTCCTTTCAGATCTGTCAGCCAGTTATAATACCATATGTGTGGGCTTCAATTCTCTCAAACCTAACTTCTCATATATTGAATATAAAAGTAGATTCACACTGGCCTCCAGATCTAACAAGACTTTTTCAATGGTGTGATCCCCAATGATGCAAGGGATTGTGGAAACTCCAGGATCTTTGACTTTTGTTAGGATTGCAATGGACAACACTTGGTTCACTTTCTCAGCAGAAAAGACCTTCTTGGATAGATGTATCCTAGATTATCTTTTGTGTGTGCATAAATCTTTCAAAAACTTGGCATAGGCTGGCACTTGCTTGATTGCATCAAGTAAAAGCAAATTGATCTTTACTTGTTTAAATATTTCCATCATTTCCTCAACTTTAGCATTTTCTTTATCAATAGGAGAAGGTGCTTGAAGTGCATTGGGAAATGGCAAATGAGGGGCTGATCTCTCATTTGCTGCCATAGCAATCTCATCAGTTTTTTTCTTGTTTTTGTTTTCATTTTTCTATTGGGGTTCATCAATACCCCCCTTATTTCTCATATGCTGCTCCTGCTGCATATCATGATGGGTTGTTCTTTCTTTTTCTGCACTCCTATCAGACTTAACACCAACCTTGTTGTCAACCAGCCTCCCACTTCTCAAAGTGGTGATAGATTTAGCTTCTTCATGTGATGAAGATATCTCACCCACCATATACTATCCTTTTGGATTATTCAAAGGCTGACTAGGCAGTCTTCCTTCTTCTCTCCTAGTCAAAATATTGGATAGCTAACCAAGGTGGTCCTCTATCTTCTTAATACTTTGGCTATGAGAGTTAATTATTTGAGACAAAGAGCCCAGATTCTGTAGTGAAGCCAGAACTTGCTCTTCAAATGAGAGTGTTCTAGAGGGTGCTGGGGCTGGTGCATTTTGATGCACATGTTGTACCATTGGTTGGGCCATAGGCTGTTGGTATTGAGGCCTTGGAAAAAAAATTTATTGGTAAGGCTGAGCAGTTGTATATGGCATTGGCTGCTGCTGGTTTTGGAAATTGTCTTGCCTCCACCTCAGGTTGGGGTGGTTTCTCCAAGGATAACCAGTAGCTGGCTGCTGTCCAAAGGACTGAGCAGCATTACCATGCTCCATAACTAGATCTGGAAATTGTGTAGTAAAGGGACATACTTCAAGGGAGCTAGTGAGAGACTGGCATATCATATATGCCTCTTCTACTTTGGCAGCCATTAGAGATTGCATTGCTCCCATCAACTTATCAAACTTCTAAGTCAAACTATCTACCTTTCTCTCCAAATCATTATAATCAGTGACCTCATACATTCTCCTTCTTGTTGTGTTCTATTTCATCAATTTATCTGGAGACTCAATGCCCCTAGACAAGGTCTCCTGCTGCATTGAATTCTCTCCAATAACCTCAAACAACTCCCAGGCTTCATCAACTATTTTATGAAGGTAAGTACCTCCACAAGAGGCATCCACCATATTTCTGCTTTTTGGATCAATTCCTTGATAGAAACTTTGTGCAAGTTGCCATTGAGGAATTTGATGATGGAGACATTGCCTTAACAACTCTTTGAATATTTCCCAAGCCTCATGAAAGCTTTTAGTTGAGAATAGAGAAAATGATATGATGCTTTTTCTCAACTAACTTATTCTAGACATGGGAAAGAACTTAGCTAGGAATTGACATTGCAGGTCATTCCAAGAGTTAATATTGTTGGTTGGGAGCATAGACAACCAGGCCCTAGCTTTGTCCTTTAATGAAAAAGGAAAGAGCCTAAGCTTGGTGGCTTCTGGCCCCAAACTAGCAATATTAAAAGTAGTACAAAAAGCAAGAAATTCATCAATTTGTTTGTATGGGTCTTCTTTATTCAACCCATGGAAAAAAGGCAATATCTGAATTATTGAAGACTTGATCTTATAATTTCCCTCTACAGCAGGAAATTGTATAGAGAAAGGAGAATTATATGCACCAGGTGCAAAATATTCTCTCAACAATATAGGCTGCTCACCCATTTCAGCAGTCTCAGATTCAGCAAGTATATGTGTAGCTTGTCTAGACCTAAGAATCCTCTCAACTTTAAGATTTAATGACAAAATCTTAGGGTTGAGAGTTCTCCTTCCAAACATACACCACACACAAACACAATATACAACACACAAAATTATAACACAGATTTCAACAAACAAACACAAACACATAAAACTATTGCTACAGATCTAAAAATTCACAGATCTAGAAATGTAAAAGAGTAAGTAAACGCAAATTCAAGCACAGCTTGCTCCTCCTTTTAGCAAAATTGCTTCTCTCATCCACAACTCCAAATCTGTAAAAATTCAGAAAATTACAAAAAACTACAAAAGCAATTAGTCAAACACTAAACAGACAATTACAAGTTTAAAATCTAAAATAAGAAAAACTTAGATCTACCAATTCTAAAAATACAGATCCCCTACAACGGTGCCAAAAACTTGTTGTATTACCTATCTTGTAATTATTAAGATATTAAAAATAGTAAACTAGAAGAAAAATCACAGCAAAAGACACCAAGGTAAGGCATACGCCTGCAAGAATTTAGGGCTATTGCAGCAAGTTTTAGAAGGTAATTAGGGGTATGTCCACAGGGAAATGTGTTGAAGAATGTAGTAAATCTCCAGATCTAGAACAGATCTGGAACTCTAACCTATTCTAACTTAAAACAAAGAAGGAAAGGAAAGAGGAGAGGTTTTAGGGGTTGTCACTTTTAACTAAACTACAAAAAAATAAATCTAAATGTAAATGATCCAGAGATGAGTAGAGAACAAATTTGAAGAAATAGAGAAAAGGTTTTGGGGAATTAAAATCAAAGGTGGAGAATAGCAACTTGGGATTTGGTCTCACTGAAAATTGATTGGTTAAACAGCAATGCAGGGGATTGATTTGCTACTATCCTTCATCTAGCTACAAGCATAGATGCAAGGTAGAAAAATCCAATCTAAACCAGAGGATTGAATTGATCTTAAGGCTATGATTTGTCCACTTCAATGGTCACAGATCATCCTAGGGATTTCCTTTAATCCAAAGGCTTCAATTAGAATAATAAAATCACTACAAAAGCTGTGGATGCAAGGCTACAAGCTCAGGCATCCATAGAAATATTAAACCTAAGAAGATCAGATGGCTATCAAGAGATCTAAAGGTTAAATGAATGGGCATTCCCAAATACATAAATCTGATTGAGAATCTAATGGAACCACAGGATCTATAGATTTAAATGAACTTTACAACCAACAATTTATTAATTCAAAATAACTTACAACAGATTATTCTTAGATCTGCAGTCTGTGCATCATCTAATCCTCATACAAAGCTCTCAAACCTCTCAATTTTACAGATCTACCTCACCCTAGCTGCTACAAGTATTTAGCCAACCATGGTTAGGCTAAAGAGAGAATGGGGAAGAGGGAAGAAGGATGGAATTTTTGGAGGACAAAGGAGTTCGAAATTGATCTTTGAACTCTCTCAATTTCTGGATGATTCTTTTGTTAGGTTTCTCCTTTATTTATACTCTTCTGCTTTGTCTCAGATATGTTTCAGCCAATCAAAACTCAAGGGAATAATTCTGTTATTCTGAGTTACTGATGTGGCTAACTTTACTTCTAGAATCTCCCACAAATTGGTTCGAATTGGACAAGTACATATGGGGGAGTTAGAGAGTTTCTCATTCGTGTCCCTAAACTTCCAAAAATGCCCTCAAGGGTTGTTAACATGCCTTAGGACATGTGCAATAGAGCATTGAAGTGATGTGCATTCTCAGCTGCAACTAAGAAGTTCCAAAATCATGCTTCAAGAGGTTCAGAGAACCTCTCGACAGGTTCTGAGTATGTTTTATGCTCCATTCGACAAGTTGATGCTAGCCTTCGACAGGTTCATTTGAACTGCTCGACAGGATGAATTCAATGCTCAAGTGTTGCGCTAGCTTCAGCCATCCTCTCGACAGGTTGATGGCAACCTCACGAGATTCAATGCAGCTTCTAGTATCCTCTTGCTAGGATGGCACTGATTGTTCGATAGGTTCAGGGAACCTCTCGATAAGTTTGATTTTAGCATTCTGCACTTCGCGAGGATGGCTGCTTCAAGTGACCTCTCGACAGGATCTTTTGCACTTCAGTTTAAACCATTCGATAAGTTCTGTCAACCTCTCGACAGCTTCATTTCTCCTCAGCAGAACCTCTCGACAGCTTCTATTCAACACCCAGACCTCTCGATAGGTTGAAATAACCTCCCGACAGCCTGATTTCTTTGCTTCCACAACTTGTACACACTTTAGGGGATTGGCTTTCATCTGTCCAGCACTCAGTAGCCTTTGAGGGGTTCATTCTTCATCAAATGTAGCTGCTACTTTGCTCCCATGTGTACACAGTTTGAGACATGCCATTGCCATAGAATTCTAAAGTTCTGTGAATCTGCTTGATGGCTGATTGCTTGGGCTGTATGAGCACATGTTGAAGCTATTATGTATTTATGCAACTCTCTAGCAGGTCTCTTCTTGGCATTTTTAGATGGATGTCTGTACTATGACTACAATTTATTGCTAACTACAAAACACACTCAAGAAACATTATTAGTCACCTCAAAGGTCCCTCAAAGGTCAGGTTAGGAGGTAAAAAATGGTGTTTTTCACTGATTAATACTCTTTAGTTTAGAATAAATGACTAGTCTCTGTAGTTCAACACCCTTGTACTCGCCGTAGTATATTCAGACTTATGCACTTGCAAGGTTTCTATTTATAAATGATCAGTAGAGAAGCACCGACACTTTGATATCGAAGCGCTGACGCCCCGACGGTGCCAACGCTTCTCTACTGGGGTGTCGGCGCTTCGCTACCGAGGTGCTAGCATTTCACTATCAGGTGCCCACATTTTTTAAGTAAACACTACAAAAATATGTTTATTGGAGACGACTTCTAGCAGTCTCCAAAGATGTCTAAGCTGTCTCCAATACTATTGAAGACGACTTTCATGTAATCTCCGATAGCCCCGTCTCCAATGTCTTTAAAGACCAAACATTGGAAACGGCTTGTGGCCGTCCCCAATATTGAGCTCATTGGAGACAAACATAAGCCGTCTCCATTGCCATAACAATGCATGTTGGGGACGGCTGAAAGCCGTCCCCAATAACAATCTTCTACTATTGGTGACTGCTTCTAATAAGTTTTCTTGTGTTATTGGAGACGGCCAAACATCTGTCTCCAATAAATTTTACTATGTTATTGGGGACGACTTTTGGCCGTCTCCAATGATTTTTTTTTTCATGCTATTTTTTTCCCCAGGCACCATATTTCCCAACCGTACACATCCATAACCTGTAAATAATATAAAAGAAATAATTATTCAGTTTTATGTTTAGCACAAGAAAAATGACACGGTGATTTATGTACAGTTCAATTTTATATTTAGCAAACAGCCATATGCAAAGCCTCTGATTTAATTGAAGGACCCATCTTTTTTTTAAGCGGTGACTAATCACTAGTTTTCTCTTTAACATTTAAACTACACTAGCTTCAACTTCAAGTGCTAATTACAACATCTCCCTCAACCAAAATGAGCTATAAAGTAGCCAGAGCTTCGGAATACCTAGTAATCATCGGCGCACGCATCCCCGACGTCAAACTAGTGAAGAAGGCATGGGTGCGGCCCGGCCAACACTGCATCAGGATTAACATTGCCCCCATAAACTACTCCATTGAAGTCTAAGGCATGAGCTCTAAGAAGCTCCCCTTCGCTCTCCTGGTCGTCTTCGCCATTGGCCCTCGCATTGACGACACTGAAGCCCTCGCCAAATTCGTCAAGCTCATGCCCCCTACGGCCGCAACTTCGCAACCCACGTCACATTGGCATAAGATTAATAATAAAGGTGTAATGTCCCCATGAACAAACCTGTAAAAAATAAAAACCAAAAACAAAAATCCACAGGAATACATAAATATGACATACAAAAGAGAATGACAACACCTTAAGCACCTCAAGTTTACCATGTAAAAGTATGACAAGGCATTTGAAGTGGCATAGAAGAGGGATCTAGTGTTCAAGGTCTGCATACATTTTAGAAACATTATTAGATTAGAGATCCCAGAAGGATTAAAACTGTGCCGGTTAAGTTCATATCCAACATAAAATCACTCATGAAGAACAAATTGAAACATTGAATAAAGAAAAATAGTTATGATCTTTTCTTTCCATGCCTGAGCCTTGTGTTAATATTGAAATTGCAAAAAAGATGATAATAAAAATAACATATTTGCCCATTATGATCACCTTTATATAAAGATAGAAGGTGAAGATCAAAGCAAATATTGCTACAACTTCATTGTCGTAGCTACCAGCCACAAATCGTGATATATAAGATGGCACCTAAACAACACACAGACAAAGAAAGGCATTTCATTTTAAACTACAGTCAGAAGAAAGTTGTTCAACATAATATATGGTATTTATACATGTATGGAAAGTGAAAACAAGCTAAATAAATGTCTCTTTCAAAGAAACAAACGAAACAACGACAGAGATAGCGAAAGACAGGCACACAAAGACACACATTTAAAAATAGAAAAAATGCCATGCTAAAGTTGGAGATCACCACACTTGAGAAAAAGCACACAAAGATGAATATTTCAAAATAGAACACATCATGCCGAAGTTCAATATTACAGCACCTGGTGAGGGCTGCGGCAATGGATAGAATGAGTCCGAGAGCTTACCGTAGTGGATTGATCATAACACATGCTAATGACAATTCATAAGATAAGATGAAGAACTTGGGATGCTTAATGCAATGCATGTGCAAGCATTCATTGGTTTAGATGAATTAGAACTTATTGATCCAATGGCTAACAGTTATCTACCAATTTGAAAAATTGCAGAACATTTGAGATATGTGCACTTCAAACTTACCTGTTTTCACTATGATAAGCACTAACTAATAAAATTCTATAGCTCAGCCTGTGTTCTTTGTTTGATATGGTGTGCTGACATTGAGTATAGCTGAAGTGGAAGTCATCTGTTGGATGTTGATTGGATGGCAGAGGTTGAGGTGGGTCCCGGGCCACATCCACTCTGAAATTCAATATTGCTCCTCTGTACCTCATCTCTATTACAACTACTGTCATCAACTTATGTGACTGTTGTTACCGCTGATATTTGTGGTCTTCACAGACATGGTCGTTGAAATATATTCCAGATATAAGGTGTGTTTAGATTCACTTTTATGCAAACAATTAGACATACGGAAAATATTGTGTTGGCATATAAAGACAACATAGTCCCTTACCTGAAATCTCTGCAGTGCAGTAAACCAGGGCAAAGATCATGGCTCCAAAAGCCCAAGCAATCCCTTGAATACCCACAGTTGCACAAGCAATCCCTAGATAGAACCAAGCCTACTGCAATCATTCTAACCAAATCAAATAAAAGACACGTTGAGTCGAACGCAAAAATGTTTCAAGCCTCTTTCTTGATATGTACTATTACTAGATTAACAGATATAGTATTATTACCTGGATGGTTAAACCCAGATCGAGAATCCCATATTTCAAATGTTCTCGAAATGCTTCAAGCCCTTTTATTGAAATGTAGTTGAAGCGATGTATATCAAGGTCAATTTTAAAGTAATTAGGGCCCTGCATAAAAATAGAATAAGGTGAGATTAGGAAGAAATCGCAAACGGAGCATCACAAGAAAATAAAGACTTACCATAAGGTACTCAAACATAGTGCCAGTGGTGGCACTTGGATAAATCTCAAAACTGAGAACCGTGCAACTCCAGAACAGGGCTATACTTAGAATTTATTGAGTTTAGCCCCTTGGGCCTCAATAGCATCATCAGATTTCCTAGCAGAGTTGTTTTTTGAAGGCAACTAGAATGTTTAAAAAGAAGTCTATAAAACTCAAAACTTGGCTAAATTGGATAGCAGCAGCGAAAGAGTTACCTCAGTAATTCATTGATCATCCTCTGACTCTATTTGCACAGTTCTGTTCTAGCACTCTGTCATGCAAGTATAAAGGCTTGCAAACCACCACATCAGCCACCAAAATGTTTTCTTGATTTGGTAATGGTTAATTCTAGCACATATTCTAGCACTTTGGATCATTGGACTTAGTTTTTTTGTGAAACATAGGTCCCGATAATTTGATTGCTTCACTTAGTTTATTTTGGGAAAGAAACACCTAATGGCGTCAGTGTAAGTGTAAATTGATTTGAAACCGCTTGAATAATTAGTTTCTAGTTGATTAACGCAGATTCTACTAAACTAAACTCTTTGGAAGATCCTTCCATTGTTAAGACATTGCTGAGTCCTAGTTGGGGTATTTACTTTAAGGGATAATGGCTCTTGACCGAAAGTTAAACACCAAAATGGTGTTTATATGATCTCACACCATTACAAATAAACTTTCTATCTCACACCATTGAAGTGTGATTGATCATTATGCCATGGGGTGCAATTAAAGACAAGTAACCAAGAATGTGAAAATGATACACCATAATCATAAAGAGCTACAGAGACAGTTCATTTATCATAATTCAACAAGAACAAGATAGAAATGTCTGTTGATTCAAATTGGTACTACAAATCTATCATTAGATAACTTTAGGAAAAAGAAAACAATTAAAGACAAGTAACCAAGACAAGTTTCTCAAATATTTGAACATTGAACCAACAGAATGATAAATGATAGGGCTATCATTTTCAAATTAGTTCAAGAAATCTAATAAAGCATACCATGCAATTGCATCCATAGTCATATAGGCGTGCATAAGCACTTGCACCAACAACAATTAGCTTTGGTCTGAAGAGTGTGGAACTTTTCTCCAACTGCAATGAAAATAGACTTATAAGTTGCATCCCTTCATAACCATGTGGCACATACTAATAGGAGTACAAGTTATGTGAAGAGACCTATAAAAAAAGAAATAATCTACATGAATTGACAAAGTTGGAAAAGGAGCAGTTGAAAATTTACCCTGCTTAAGCAATAGAAAATCACAAATGAGTATAATAAATATTTTGAACTAAAACCACAAATTTATCTTGCTTTTCCAAGAGCTACGCTGACAGGATACAACACAATAAAAGTGATATGCCTGAGAAAAAAGACCGAATTTAGTTTCGAGGTGTATTCGATATATAATGGATAATACATACTATAAAGATGTAGAATTGTAGATATTGTGGAAATGCAAATCACATTCTAGGGTCAATGCGTTAGAGTTGAGGTAGGTGAGCCAAGATGGACAAAAACTGAGCATATGCAAAAGTAGTACGACTACCTGTGTCACAGGAAAATATATGCAGTTACATAATTTTTCTTTTGCAACATTTAAGGACACGGTGCACTACAGAAAATAGAATAAAAATTTACAAGGAGAACCTAAGTTACATTTGTGAGCAGTAGAACCATAGAAGGAATTGTTTGCCAAAGTTAAGGAACTAAATATGTGCCAATGTTATCACAAATGTTTGCCAAATCTTATATTATGTGATATAAGAAGACCATAGTTTCTTTTTCTTTCTTTTTTCTTGATAATTAAGCTTCAATAAAAAACTGAAAAAAGTGATTATGATCTATAAAATGTACATAAGAGACTGTGCTCCATTTGAGAAGAAAGAGGAGGAAACTAGAGAGCAGTCCAACCATTGCAATACATTTGACGCATTGAAACCCAATTTGGCAAGCAAGTCCGCGCATTGATTCGCCTCACACCAATTGTGGAGAAACTTGATATTGTTGAATCATTTCCTATCTTTCTCAATATTTCTGATTACCCAAGTATATTTCAATGGAATTTCAATGTCCCTTATGATAGATTTGATCACTCTCACAAGTAGAATGAGAACAGAGATAGATCCTAGAATGCGTTAGATCCTTAGTGGCACTAAGGCCTAATGAATAGTGTGCTTAGTTTGATGTGGCTAGAATCTTGTACCGAGCAGGGGCTATAAGCAGCAAATACAAATTTACCAAAACTGTCTCTTCAAATGATCCCATAGCCTCCATCAATACTAATCCAAGTATATTTGCCATATATTTGCCAGAAATGGGATTCCACTTACAGAGAGATAGAGTCGAGATCTATGTAGATGCATGTAATCCGCATTTGGAATGCAAAGAAAAAGGCGACACTTATAGGTAGCTGAATTCCTAAAGATCTATCATTGAGCACTTTCCAAATGTGCCATATAGTAGCAGCAAAGGCAACTTGGGCAATGGCATCAGGCAGAGAATCGATCATGAATTAATTAGCTAAATTCGATAGCTCGCAGGAATTTCGCCCCAAAAGATTGAAGTCACCCGATCATAGAGTGCCAATCCATGCAGTATATGGGCATTAAAAAATAAATGCTCATTAATCTAACAATCAGACCAACGGAGAAGGTAGGCAGGAAGGAATAATCATGTCGCTTCAAGCTAGATTTTTGAAAGTTAAGAGTTTGTATTGAATAGTGAGCCAAGCACAATTTTCACTCTGATATTGTGCCAAATGAAGCGCCACAAAGGAGCTTGAGGTGACTGGAATCTAATAAGATTTCTAGGCAGTTTTAAGCTTGAATAAATCAGAGGTAGAAGCGGTCCAGATATAAGAAGGCCAGGTTGATCAAGAATTTATCGTATGTGAAAACAAAATCTAAATTTTGAGTTTATTAAGATAGAATGGCGTGCAGATAATATCACTGATATTGAGGAATTCTTTTATAAAGAAAACATAAAGTGGACGGTACTTCATTCATCCTAATCTAATTTGGATAGTAAATTTTTAGCAATGTTCAAAATTTGAACCAATCATCTTGGTGTAAACTGTAAGCATCGCAGGATTGGAAATAAAGTATACAATTCTAGGTTTATGCATCGATTATGTTCCTGTGGGAGTAATCAAAGTATGAAGAAAACTGCATGTTTCCTCTGACATTGTATCAAAGGTAGACGATGGGAATTCCAGGTGGTTGCCCTCTAATGTTGACTATGATTCATGGATCAAATGTTCGGAGAAAAGAGGAAGCATGCAATTTTCTATATTTGAAGCACTGTAGGTCACAATAGAAATGTATAGATAACAGTCTTCAAGTAGTGCTGTTTGTTAGAGCTGCAACATATTATCAGTGCAAACTATGTGAATTGATCAAGTGAAAACTTACATTGTAATCTGATGGGTGTAAATCTGGTGAAACATTGTTGTTGGAATATATAGTGTAGTCATGCACTAGAAAATCATTACAAGATGGGATATAGGAGAGTTTGTTGTTTCTTAGAATATCGGAGTAATTATGTATTAAGTTGGCCTGCACACCAAAAGTACATATTATAGTCCCAGTACAGTTGTATGAATGGGCTCCTATATCATAGGCCAAAGTCATGGTAGGAAACACAGACTCGAACTTAAAGATATCATATGAACCAACTGAACTTGCTACTTACATTTGGTGTTCCCTACTTCCCATGCAAACCATGTTATAAAGCGAAGTCAGTATAGCAAAATCAAAAAGATACTTATAATTTCCAGCTACATCGCTAGTCATGGACTGATAAGCAGAGTTCCCGAGTGCCTCGTCCATGTTCATTTTTTTTTCTTGGGTAAGCCGGGCTTGAACCTGCGACCCTTCAAGTTGCAATATTGTCAACCAATTTGTGTTCTTACGGTGACATTTTGATAGAGGGGAAGAAGCCATGGATGAAACCCACTGTCCAGGTTCATTTTTGTTTTATGTAATAGAATGAAACATATTGAAGACTTCATTTTGGTTCAAGAGAAGGTTTCGGTCGACGAATTGCAACTGAACGGGTAAAGAGTGAACAACAAGATAAATATTTTGAGAAAAAGGTTTGTGATAAGCCCGTACAACTTGTTGGTGTGGCATACTCACAGCACCTGGTAGACATATTGACTAAGGTTGTTGGGCTAGTACTCTTCGCAATGTGGCTGTCAAGCTGGGCATGTTGGATATTAATGCTCCAGCATGAGGGGGAGAGATTAGCTATGGTGTGTGTGTGTGTGTGTGGTGTTCTTGGGTGTGTATGTAATATCAATTTTATATAAATGCTAGTGAAGACCACTTGACTCTTTATTCTTCCAAATCTACCTAAAACCACCATCCTAACTGTAGACACCCAAATTTGGCCTAAGGCCTGATCGAAAAACATTTCGAGAGAGGCGCATTTCTGAGCGTTTGATGGCATGTATGGAACCCTTAGGAATCACCCTAGATCCCTTAGGAACCAACCCTGAGCCTTTAGAAACCAATCCCAACCCTTAGAACCCCTTTCGAACCCTAAATGTAATATCCCAAAAAATTGAGCATTGGACTTTGACCTCGGGATTCGTGCCTGATTGGTCGAAGGTTTGACCAAGTGATGGTCAAATAGCGGACTCATGAAGTGATGAACGAATGTGGAGTCAATATGACTTAAGTGTAGTGTATAGTGTGAGTTGGTGGTCACGTACACCTATCTCTGGTGTATGTTTCTAACACACAAGCAGGAAAGGGGATAAAAAGGTTTGATAAACCTAGGTTTCTTTTATTTGGTTGTTGAAGAAAGATTTAAGAAGAGAGAGAGAGAGAGGGAGTGAAGAGGAGTTATTGTGGTTGGATTGAGGGAAGATTGAGCATTGATTGCCGGATTCAACGCGTTTGGGGCCGTTGAAGCTAAAGCTGGAGCCCTAGCCATTCCAACCTAGATATTGATAAATTTGAGATAAATTGAAGGTGAGTTTTTGATTTAAATTAATGCATAGATCGTTGATGAGATTAAATTCAGTCTAGCATAGTTAATATGATAGATTAAAGACTTAGAAAAAGAAGGAAAAAGAAAAGGAATGGGTTTTGGAAGAACAACCCGAAAGGGGGCTGAATCTGGCCAAATCGATTAATCGAAATTGAGGTTCGATTAATCGATTTTGGCCCAGAAGTTGAAAAGTCAGAGATGCTCGATTTTGATTAATCGAACTGGAATTCGATTAATCGATTTGGAAGGTCGATTAATCGATTTAGAAATCGACTAATCGACTGGGTACCTCCAGTTGCTGGAGAAACAAGACTTGGGGAAATCGACTAATCGAGTTGGGAAATCGATTAATCGATTTGGGATCGACTAATCAATTTTGGATTTTCGACCACTCGATTTGAGAATCGACCTTATTATGTTAGAGACTTCGATTAATCGATTTGGGATCAATTAATCGAATTTGAATCTTGATTAATTAATTTTAGGAATCGATTAATCGATTTGGGTTTCGATTAATCGATTTTGGGAATCGATTAATCGACTTTGGCAGTTTTACTTAACTTTCTAGTTTTACTTTGAGATTGATGGAGGGTCTAGGACCTTCTTTATTACATCTTTAGTGATGTATTGCATGTGTTGTGATGTACCATAGGTGGTACTTGTGAAAGGTAGTACAAGGAGCCGCGTGGGACCTTGATGCTTGGATCTTCAGAGAATTGAGGTAGGGAATACCTTGAACATGTACTTTAATTGCAAGAGCATGTATGTAGTGATATATTTATCAGAATTGAAAATGTTTTAACTATGAAAAGCTTTATGAAAATGGGTGTGTGTGTGACACCAAGAATGTGATAAAGGCATCTGTGTGATGCGAGTAACTGAGATCAAGTAATCTAATGAAAATGAGACATCCCCAGGGGATGAGGAAGTAATAAAGGCATCAGTGTGATGCGAGTAAGTTATACATCCCAGGGATGTATATATGATTGAATAATTACTGTTGAGGCCTAACTGATATAAGATAGCACTTTACACAGTGAATAACTATATGTAAAGCACATATTATTTTTGTTATTTGAGGTTTGTTTAGAATACCCCATCGACGTGGCGGGATACCCACGACTGACGCGGCAGGATACCCGTGACCGGTGCGGCGGCCAATCCGTTCACCAGTGCGGAGGTCTATCCGTACATAGTAAGCACATCCCAGGGATGTTGAGATGAGATTTAACCCCACTTCCTATTGAGAAAGGGGCTTGGATAGTATTCCCAGGGAATTCATTTTTACAACTGTCTATTTAGGCGACGATGGTGGGTATTCCATCGGGGCTCGATGCTATATTGCTCGGGGATTACTTAAGTTGAAGATTTATCATTCATGATAAATCAACAGTAAAGTAAGACATGCAAATTACCAGTAAACTTGAAAGCAGATCATCATCTTTTAAATGGTTTTCTAGCAAATGCATATACACATCATGCTTAGAATATCATGGAATATATGTGAGATTTTAATTTATATGTTTATTGTGATTGTTCCCTATTTAGTTAGGATGTAGCTCACCCCTTTAGACTATATGTCGCAGGTCCATTGATAGCAGCTGAGGCTTTGGGAGACGTAGATCCGGGTGATTCAGATTACGTGCCTGGAGATGAGTTGGAGCCTCCTCCCGAGGACTTCTTTTAGGAGACTCTGCTGTGTACTTTGACATAGTGTAGTTTTGAGAACAGATTATACGGCTTGGTATGTCAAGCCTTTTATTTGTGATGAGCATGTAATTAAATTGACTTAATTCTTTTGGCGAACCATCTGGGGTGATCAGTCTATCACCGATGGTTTGGATCGGTTCTCTGTTCATGCAGTGGCATGAAAGTAGAACTATCTTTTGTTTATGCCAGATGGGCATGATACTTTTCTGCTTTATGCAATTATTTACTTTATTTATTTGTCTTTGCTTGTTATACCAATGTTTCGTGCATAGCTTTGGGGCACGGTCTGGAGGATCGTGCTGATGCCACGGGTTTCAGGGTGTCGAAATCCGGGCTGTCACAGTTGGTATCAAAGTATTTTCTTTTAGAAATTCTGACAATCATTCTTTTGTTAGAGCATAGGGACTTCTACTAATGAAAACTTTGTTTTCACATGCAGACCGTTATGTTTCCTAGAGGAAGAGGCCGACCTAGGGGCGGTCATAATAGGAGCTTGCGTAGTCGAGATGATTTGATCTCGGATGCAAATAGAGTACCTATAGGAGATGGAGGGGCTTTTGGCAGTGGTGGCCAAGGGAGCCAAGATCGGGCAGAGACTCAGGATCGCGATCGTCAAGATCAAGATCAAAGAGAACAGGAGAGAGTCAGAGAGAGAAATGAGGATAGAGAGGAGCGTCAGAGGATGATGCACACCATGGAGACTATGGCGGCTGCTATGGCTCAACAGGCAGCATCCTTGGCAGCTCATACTGCCCATAAGCAGCATCAGCCACCGACACCTCCAATGGCTCCGGCACCGCCAGTGTCTTCAGCTTTTACCAAGTTTAGGAGGATGAGACCTCCTAGCTTTTCAGGACAGGCAGACTCTATGGTAGCTGAAAATTGGTTAAGTGAGATGGAGAAGGTTTTCAGTGTACTCACGTGCACAGAGGACAAGAGCGTCCGTTGGGTAGCCTACATGTTAGACGGGGAGGCTGGGCCTTAGTGGAAGTCCGTTTCTAGGACTAGGGCTCAGGAGACCCCATATATGCTCTGGACTTGGGATGAGTTCGTCGAAGAATTTAACAAGCAGTATTTCCCGAAAGTGGTGAGGAACCAAATGGAGATTCAATTTCTACAACTTACTCAAGGGAAGATGACTTTGAGAGAATATGGAGTGGAGTTCATGCGACTCGCTCACTTTGCGCCCGACTACGTCATCACAGAGATGATGAAAGGAAAGAGGTTTCAGCAAGGTTTGAAGCCGGACGTGAGGGGAGGAGTAGTACCATTCCAACTGTAGACCTATAGAGAGGTAATGAGCAAGGCCTTGGTGGGAGAGGAAGAAAATAACAAGTACCGCCAAAGAGAGCAGCAAGGAAGGTGGAGTACAGACCAGAGCAGAGCGAGAAATTACGAACCGATTAACAAAAAGCCGAGATTCGTAGCAAACAATCAAAGACCACCGTTCCAAGGAGGTTATGGGAGACCGGCGCAGCAGACCAACTAGCAAAAATTTCCATTGCTTGCGTCGGGGAAGCCGATGAGATATGAGAGCCCTGCTATCATGACCGGAGCGACAGTTACACAGGGGTTCTTGCGAGTAGCTTCTTCCACACCTCGTGAGACTTGTGCCAAGTGTGGCAAGTCTCATAGGACAGCTGACTGTAGGTAAGAAACTCGGGGCTGCTTTAGATGTGGCAAGGTGGGCCACTTGATCAAGGAGTGCCTTGAGATGAACAAAGGGAAGACTGCTTCAGCTCCTACTCCATGACCGATACAAGCAAGGAAGCCGATCTTCCAAGGGAGAGCCTACGCAGTCACAGCTCAAGAGGCTCAGAATACAAACGATGTAATTCAAGGTGAGCTTTCTTTTAAATAAAGAATTTCAATTCTTGAAAATTTTAGATAGAGAAAGTGCATTCATATAGAAAATATAAGAGAACTTGCATGTAATAAATTATAGTATGATGATAGACATTATATATGTGTGTATGTATGATTAGGTACGTTACAAATTTATAAGAAGGGAAGCGACGTGACATACGAAGCTCGAGTGTTGATAGACCCAGGGTCTACCCACTCATTTGTTACCCCTCGCTTCATAAAAAAGATGAAAGTCGACCCAGAGGAGTTAGACTTCATTTGAACCGTGACTGTTCCTACAGGGAAATCAGTTGATACCGAAAAGGGTTGCAACTCCGTGATCATGAGGGTCATGGATGGAAACGTCTTTGAACTATCGGCGAACCTGATTCTGTTAGACATGCAAGGATTCGACGTGATCCTTGGCATGGATTGGCTGTCGATTCACTGTGCGACGGTAGATTGCAAGAATAAGGTCGTTATCTTCAGACCCAATACGAGGAGATCATTTAGATTTAGAGGAGAGAGGTCGACACACATGCCACTTATCTCGGCAGTCAGGGCTGAGTGATTGATCAGAAGAGGGTGCAGTGGATACTTGGCATTTTTGAAGGAGCATAAAGAAGAGAAGAATGTTATCTCCGAGATAGCCGTAGTGCGAGAATTTAAAGATGTATTTCTGAAAGAGTTACCGAGATTGCCTTCAGAGAGAGAAGTAGAATTCGCCATCGACTTAGCACCGGGAACGGAGCCTGTTTCTATAGCACCATACAGAATGGCTCCTGCTGATTTGAAGGAATTGAAGGAGCAGCTACAAGAATTAATGGACAAGGGGTTTGTTAGACCGAGCGTGTCACCATGGGGAGCACCAGTCTTGTTTGTAAAGAAGAAAGATGGGTCAATGTGTCTGTGCATTGACTATCAACAACTGAATAAACTCACTATTAAGAATTGATATCCTTTACCTAGGATAGATGACTTGTTTGATCAACTGCAAGGAGCGAAATATTTTTCCAAGATCGATTTGAGATCTGGATACCATCAGTTGAGAGTCAAGGCAGAGGATATTCAGAAGACTGCATTCAGGACTCGGTACGGACACTATGAATTTCTGGTGATGCCGTTTGGGTTGACAAATGCCCTGGCGTCATTCATGGATCTGATGAATAGGGTGTTTAAACCACACCTAGACTCTTGTGTCGTAGTGTTTGTTGACGACATCCTGATCTATTCAAAATCAGAAGAAGAGCATGAGAAGCACTTGAGAATAGCCCTACAGACTCTACGTGAACACCAATTATACGCCAAGCTTAGCAAGTGCGAGTTTTGGTTAGAAGAAGTTAGCTTTTTGGGGCATGTCGTCTCAAAGCTTGGAGTCACTATAGATCCAGCAAAAATCGAAGCAGTGGTCAATTGGGAGCAACCAAAGACCGTGACCGACATTTACAGTTTCCTTGGATTAGCGGGTTTGTAGCCTCACTCCATTCGATCCTTGCGTCTTTCCGTGTAAGTCTCATGAGTGGTCCTGATATCTTTGAAAAACTCTCAATGAAACGCCGATAGTGAGAGTTTTCAAGAACTCAAGAAGAGACTCACTTCAGCTCCAGTACTTGCGATTCCTTCAGGCAGTGGAGGGTTCACGGTATACAGTGATGCTTCATATACTGGTTTGGGCTGCGTGCTAAATCAACACAAAAAGGTGATAGCATACGGATCGAGACAGTTGAAAGAGCATGAGAAGAATTACCTGACACATGACCTGGAATTAGCAGCGGTCATTTTCGCGCTCAAGATTTAGAGACATTATTTGTACGGTGAGACTTTTGAGATTTTCACCGACCACAAGAACCTCAAATATTTGTTTACACAGAAGGAACTAAATATGAGGCAGCGCAGATGGATAGAGTTTCTCAAGGACTATGACTGTTCTATATAGTACCATCTAGGCAAGGCTAATGTAGTGGCCGATGCCTTGAGTCGAAAGAGTTCAGCTCAGTTGGCTAGTCCAATTTTGGGTATGCACCGATGGAAGTTATTTGAAGATCTGGCACTATATGATGTGAACATCGAGTCGCAAGCTACAGGAGCCTTCTTGGCTAATATCTCAATGAGACCGGTGATATTTGAGCATATCCATGAACTACAGATGAAAGACCCGGCGCTAACCAAGATTCGTTAAGATGTAACTGAAGGCATTTGATCTAAGTTTTCGATCAAGGAGGATGGTTCCTTATTGTTCAAGGGTCGTCTCTATATTTCGGACAATGTCAATTTACGGCGAACAATTCTTGATGAATCTCCCAAGTCAAGCTATGCTATCCACTCAGGAAGCACAAAGATGTGTCAAGATTTGAAAAAGAATTACTGGTGGAGAGGCTTGAAACAAGATGTGGCAGAGTACGTGTCGCGGTGTTTGACGTGTCAGCAAGTCAAGATTGATCATAGACACCCCGCAGGATTATTGCAGCCTCTACCTATACTGGAATGGAAGTGGGAATCGATCTCTATGGACTTCATCGTTGGGCTACCGCGTACTGCAAAGAAGTACAATGCCATATGGGTAGTGGTTGATCGATTGATCAAGTCAGCGCACTTTTTGCCTTACAACACGATGTACACGGCGGGAAGACTGACAGAGCTGCATATGAAGGAGATTGTCCGTTTGCATGGGATTCCGAGTAGCATAGTTTCAGACCGTGACCCATTGTATACATCAAAGTTTTGAAAGAAATTTCATGAAGGAATGGGAACGCGACTAGATTTCAGTACGACATTCCATCCACAGACCGACAGACAGACTGAGAGGGTCAATCAGATCATTGAGGACATGCTTAGGGCATGTATGTTAGAATTGCAAGGATCGTGGGATCAGCACCTACCGTTGATTGAGTTTGCATATAACAACAACTTTCAGACGAGCATTGGGATGACACCATATGAAGCACTTTATGGACGATGATGTAGATCGCCCATCAATTGGGAGGAAACGGGTGAAAATTTTGTTTTAGGACTCGGGTACTTGAAGATAATGCCACCTATGTTCGGATGATAAGGGCCAAACTCAAAGCGGCACAGAGCAGATAGAAAAGCTACGCTGATATCAAGCGGACGAGTGTAGACTTTAAGGTGGGTGAACACGTATACGTAAAAGTGTCGCCTATGAAGGGCGTGATGAGGTTTGGAAAGAGAGGGAAGCTAAGTCCCCGCTATCTTGAACCGTTTGAAGTTTTGGGTCAAGTAGGGGAAGTTGCTTACCGCATTGGATTGCCACCGTTATTTGATCAGGTACATAATGTGTTCCATGTATCTATGCTCAGGAAGTATCTTAATGGCCCTGATCACGTGTTGAGCGGCCAATCATTTGAGATGCATGAGAATATGACCATGATTGAAGAGCCGGCGGAGATTTTGGATCGAAAAGAACAAGTGTTGCGGATAAAAGTGATTCCATTAGTACTTGTTTGATGGAAGTATCATCCGGCCGAAGAAGCTACGTGCGAACGAGAGGCCGACGTGAAAGAACAGTATCCGAGTTTGTTTGCGGCAGCTTGAGAGTCAAAATTGTATCACCGCAAGCATGGTTGTGGATTTAAATTATATGTTGTAATTCAATGTCGACCTTTTGATCAATTCATTCAAGAGAAACAATTTTATCCACATAGCGTTCCTAATGCAATGTTAAATGTCATGATGACGTGTTTCGCAGAACCAATGACCAACTGGTCATGCCTTACCAAGGAACCAAAAGAGACAGAAAATTGTTAAAAATCTGAAGAATCTGATCAAAAAACTGATTAATCGATTTTCAAATCGATTAATTGATTTGGGAATTCGATTAATCAATTTTGGTCGATTAGTCGACTGGAATTTCGATTAATCGATCTAGTTTTCGATTAATCGATTTTGGACTTCGATTAATCGATCTAGAGATTCGATTAATCGAGTAACTTAAGAATTTTAGAAAAATTTGAAGAATTTTTATGATTTCAATTAATCGAAGTAAAATTCGATTAATCGATTTGGGATTTCGATTAATCGAACTGGAGGTTCGATTAATCGAGCCACTTGAAAGTTTTAGGAAAAATTTGAAGGATTGCACGATTTCGATTAATCAAAGTGAAAGTCGATTAATCCATTTTGGGATTTCGATTAATCGAATTAAATTTTGATTAATCGACTGGCTCACGCCAGTGAGCTTGAAAACTTAAAATTTTAAATGTCCACGATTTCGATTAATTGAAATGATTTTTATTAATCAATTTTGAGTTTTGATTAATCAATTTTGGAAATCGATTAATCGATTTCGCACGGCTGAACCTAGTTTTGAAACTCGATTAATCGATTTTGGAAATTGATTAATCGAACCGGGGCCTATATATATAAAAATCGGGGGGAATTTCCCCCCATTTGAAACTATTGGGGTTTTGGTTCTTGCGTGCCTTTCTTCTTCTTCCTTCAACCATCGAGCACCTAGGGTTTTACAATTTCGAATCGAAATCATTTGCATCCAGCCAAACACCTAAGGTAAAAACCCTAGATTTGATTCTTCTTGTCATTTTCGGCTAAATTAACCCTAGTTTTGCGATTTTATTACCACGATGCCGCCAAAGGTCCGGTTGTCTTCGAAGAAGGCAACGTCTAAGCTCCCGGTCCAGCGTAAGAATGCCGCACTGCCACCACCTACCCCATCACCTGTAAGGACTCCATCACCGTCGGCATCGGATACCACATCCGGTTCGACGAGCGCGTCTTCGCGCGAGTCTTCGCCAATGCCACCACCACCCGTCAATGTACTCCAACCAAATGAATGGTGGGCGGCAAAGACCTTTGAGGCAGAGTACATTATAGACGTAGAGTTGTTCACTAACCCCGATGTTTCGGGCGAGACCCAATGGGCTCAAAATTACCTCGTGAAGGCCGGCCTCAGCAACCTTTTGAAACCAATTTGCGGGTCCTACTACCCTAGATTGGTTCGTCTGTTCTACCAGGGCTTGGAGGATGGGCCCACAGACGACATAGTTACGACCAAGATCGAGGGTCGTGACTACACCTTCACTCGTCGCCACATCCACGAGGTCCTAGAGTGCTATTTGGACTTCGTACCCGAGACCACCCTCTTCCCACCCTTCGAGGAGACGGTGAGGTTTGAGGAGATTATGACTAGGATGACCAACGGGAAAAAGGGGTCTGGATCGTCCATACGGAGGTTCGATCTCCCCCATTACATGTGGATGCTTGATTCCATAATCAAGTGTAACCTCTACCTGATGCGTCATGACACAGAGAGGGTGGAGTTGGTCCAACGGGCCTTATACACGACATTTTGTTGCCATTGGTTCGATGCCACCATGATTGTACTGGAGGGGATGAGGTATATTAAAGGGAAGTTGATGAAGGGTAATTTGAGGTCCAAAGAAAAAATGCCATATGCTCGCCTCATTTCGAGCATGCTGGAGTGTTACTCAGACGCTTCAGAGTACGCCATCTCGTCCCATGAGGAGAGGGCTACGGATCGCGTGAAGCATTTCTCCATTGCTTCATGGAGCCGTAGCTACAATTTGCTCAAGCGGACCCTACCGGCTCAGGGCCCAGCTGCAGTAGCACCATTAGCACCACCACCACCCCCCACCACCACATCAGGACCCACCTGTGGGGGAGCACACCCCATTGAGCCACCAGCTGAGGGGGCACCCTCCCATACCACCGCCTCGCCTACTCCGCCAGCGCAGTCTGCGGCAGCCACACCGACTTCTTCATATCGCCGGCGAGCAGCTCGCCCGACGCCTACCATAGAGGATGTGTTAGCCCGAATGGAGGCCAACAAAGAGAGGATGAACCGACGGATGGATTTCTTGATGTACCACACCCTACGATACATCTATCCGTTGGACTACCAGCAGCGCCTCATGCAGGAGGAGGCGTGGACTGTGGGCCGAACAACATTTCACACAGGTGCCACTTTTCACGCGAGTACATCTGCTGCCGATGCATCCGGCTCGGTGCCCCAGTAGCTCGAGCAGCCTACGGAGACGACCAGGCCACCATCGGAGCCGCCAGTTCCGTCAGAGTAGCCCGCCCCTGCATTAGATCAGCCAAGAGAGGGGATGGCGTGAGACTGAGCCGAGGATGTTTTCTTTTGTGTGTGGCTGATTTTTGGAGTTTTGATTGTAATTGAAAGGATATAAATCAACAAAATTGTACATTTTGGGAATTGAATAGTGAAATATACATCTTTTTAACTTCGTTGGCATTATGTGTTATTCTTGCATTGTATCATATATAGTTAAATTTTGTGAGTTACTACGCGACACCTCTGTGTGTGTGTGGCATACCACACTAGAACACCTTTGGGTTATTTTCGAGGATGAAAATTCCCAAGGTGGGGAGAATATAATATCTCAAAAAATTGAGCGTTAGACTTTGACCTCGGGATCCGTGCCCGACTGGTCGAAGGATTGACCAAGTGATGGTCAAACAGCGGACTCATGAAGTGATGAACGAATGTGGAGTCAATATGACTTAAGTGTAGTGTATAGTGTGAGTTAGTCATCACATACACCTATCTCTGGTGTATGTGTTTAACACACAAGCAGGAAAGGGGATAAAAATGTTTGATAAACCTAGGTTTCTTTTATTTGGTTGTTGAAGAAAGAGTTAGGAAGAGAGAGAGAGAGAGGGAGTGAAGAGGAGTTATTGTGGTTGGATTGAGGGAAGATTGAGCATTGATTGCCGGATTCAACGCGTTTGAGGCCGTTGAAGCTAAAGCTGGAGCCCTAGCCATTCCAACCTAGATATTGATAAATTTGAGATAAATTGAAGGTGAGCTTTTTATTTAAATTAATGCATAGATCATTGATGAGATTAAATTCAGTCTAGCATAGTTAATATGATAAATTAAAGACTTAGAAAAAGAAGGAAAAAGAAAAGGAATGGGTTTTGGAAGAACAGCCCGAAAGGGGGCTGAATCTGGCCAAATCGATTAATCGAAATCGAGGTTTGATTAATCGATTTTGGCCCAGAAGTTGAAAAGTCAGGGATGCCCGATTTCGATTAATCGATTTGAAAGGTCGATTAATCGAGTTAGAAATCGACTAATCTACTGGGTACCTCCAGTGGTTGGAGAAACAAGACTTGGGAAAATCGACTAATTGAGTTGGGAAATTGATTAATCAATTTTGGATTTCGATTAATCGATTTGGGTTCGACTAATCGATTTTAGATTTTCGACCACTCGATTTGAGAATCGACCTTATTATGTTAGAGACTTCGATTAATCGATTTGGGATCAATTAATCGAATTTGAATCTCGATTAATCGATTTGGGTTTCGATTAATCGATTTTAGGAATCGATTAATCGATTTGTGTTCCGATTAATCAATTTTGGGAATCGATTAATCGACTTTGGCAGTTTTACTTAACTTTCTAGTTTTACTTTGAGATTCATGGAGGGTCTAGGACCTTCTTTATTACATCTTTAGTGATGCATTGCATGTGTTGTGATGTACCATAGGTGGTACGTGTGAAAGCGAGCACAAAGAGCCGCGTGGGACCTTGATGCTTAGATCTTCAGAGAATTGAGGTAGGGAACACTTTGAATATGTACTTTAATTACAAGAGCATGTATGTAGTGATATATTTATCAGAATTGAAAATATTTTAACTATGAAAAGCTTTGTGAAAATGGGTGTGTGTGTGACACCAAGAATATGATAAAGACATCTGTGTGATGCGAGTAACTGAGATCAAGTAATCTAATAAAAATGAGACATTCCCAGAGGATGAGAAAGTAATAAAGGCATCAGTGTGATGCGAGTAAGTTATACATCCCAGGGATGTATATATGATTAAATAATTACTGTTGAGGCCTAACTGATATAAGATAGCACTTTACACGGTGAATAACTATATGTAAAGCACATTTAATTTTTATTATTTGAGGTTTGTTTAGAATACCCCACCGACGTGGTGGGATACCCACGACTGACGCGACAGGATATTCGTGACCGGTACGGCGGCTAATCCGTACACCAGTGTGGAGGTCTATCTGTACATAGTAAGCATATCCCAGGGATGTTGAGATGAGATTTAACCCCGCCGCCTATTGAAAAAGGGGCTTGGGTAGTATTCCCAGAGAATACATTTTTACAGCTGTCTATTTAGGCGACGATGGTGGGTATTCCATCGGGGCTTGATGCTATATTGCTCGGGGATTACTTAAGTTGAAGATTTAAGTTTTGCTTTAGGCCTGTTCAGTGTCATTCATGATAAATCAACAGTAAAGTAAGACATGCAAATTACCAATAAACTTGAAAGCAAATCATCATCTTTTAAACGGTTTTCTAGCAAATGCATAGATGCATCATGCTTAAAATATCATGGAATATATGTGAGATTTTAATTTATATGCTCATTGTGATTGTTCCTTATTTAGCTAGGATGTAGCTTACCCCTTTAGACTATACGTCGCAGGTCAATTGATAGCAGCAGTTGAGGCTTCGGGAGACGTAGATCCGAGTGATTCGGATTACGTGCCTGGAGACGAGTTGGAGCCTCCTCCCGAGAATTTCTTCTAGGAGACTCTGCTGTGTACTTTGACAGAGAATAGTTTTGAGAACAGATTATACGGCTTGGTATGTCAAGCCTTTTATTTGTGATGAGCATGTAATTAAATTGACTTAATTCTTTTGGCGAACCATCTGGGGTGATCAGTCTATCATCGATGGTTCGGATCGGTTCTCTGTTCATGCAGTGGCATGAAAGTAGAACTGTCTTTTGTTTGTGCCAGATGGGCATGATACTTTTCCGCTTTATGCAATTATTTACTTTATTTATTTGTCTTTGCTTGTTATACCAATGTTCCGTGCATAGCTTTGGGGCACGGTCTGGAGGATCGTGCTGATGGCACTGGTTTCGGAGTGTCAAAATCTGGGCTGTGACACTAAACCTAACCTTCCCGGGCCATGGATGAGGAGCGGTGCATCGGGACTAGCTACGACATTCTACTGTGATCAAATCTCATATCATTGAAAAGTAGAATTCATCAACTTTCCAACGGTCTAAGAACCGCCCCAATCGGAGTTGTACATCAAAAGATATGGCAGTCTGAACCCAGAGGGCGAAAGTGTAATTTCAATTGGCCCCCCTAGAGATTTGGCACAACTAATAATCCCCAATCAGAGTTGTACATCAAAAGATATGGCAGTCTGAACCCAGAGGGCGAAAGTGTAATTTCAATTGCCCCCCCTAGGGATTTGACGCAACTAATAGTTGTGCCAGCATTGAAGTGGACCCCACCCTCACGAAGCTAACTTCCAGGCCACTGTTCAGCACTATTTTACTGTATATTTGTCTGGCGTAGATAATAGTTGTGCCAGGCATATGAACAGTAACCTTTGGTTTTGCCCCGAATTTCATGATTGAGGTTTGACTTGTTGACCACTTGGGTCTTTGGGGTGTGTTTTGATAGTTCTGTTGCACCCTCTTACACCCTATTTGCAACCCATTAGGTGACTTAAAGTCCCTCCCAATCATCCACCATTGGAGGCCCTTTTCACACACTTGAAGGCTCCAAAAAACTCTAGGAATCTTTAGATGTGAGATTACATAATTACTAAATCCAATTAGCATCTAAGTGGTCTCCTAACCCACCCATTTCCTATAAATAGAGCCCCCCTCCCTTTGATTTAAGGGTTGAAAAATTTGCTTAAGAGAGAAAGAGTTCAAAGTGAGATCTTCCTCCCTTTTATGCACCATTTTCACATAAATTTCAGAATCTCCCAACCTCATTTCAAGCTTACTCTTGCATCCAAAACCCTTAGGCTAGGTGTGTGCTCCCCCTTAGACCCCTCACTCTACCTCTTAGCTTTAAGCTTTAGGAGTTAGAATCCTATTTCATACTATACAAAGCCGTCAAGAGCTCATCAAAGCAAGCCAGCGCAAGGTTCCCCTATAGTGCTACAGGGGCTCGGGGGCTCCGGCTCTCCCCTTTCTTCTCCTATCTCTTTTAGGTCTTCCCATCCTCCCATTTGTGTGGTTATGCTGCCGAGTTTTCGGTAGGAACGGAGGGGCACAAATAGGATTTAAGGCCCATTTGGGCAAGAGGAAACCATTTTCTGTTCTTATACTTTATTTTTGTGTTGGCCATTAGTAGAGACCGCGTTAAGTGGGTTGATCGGGTGCCTAACACCTTCCCGATCGATAATCGAAGTCCTTACCCAAGAGCCTTTGGTGTGGACCGGATTCAGAGTCATATTTTTAGTAGCACTTCGGTGCTTATAAAAAATGAACTAGATTTTCCGAGACACCAAAAGCTCCGGGTGGCGACTCTATATTTTTGCTAGCGAGTGCATCGCCGCGATGGGATCGTCAAAAATCCCACGGTTGCACACTAACCCTAACATAAACCTCTAATCATCAAGCCCTAAAGTGTTCTCATCCAAGCTAACAAGCTATATATTCTAAATACTCCTCACAGTTTCGTACATCTAGGATATGTATCTATGATGCATATTCACGGTTTGAATGAGATAGTGATGGCGGAGAAGACACAGATTCCCATCTCAACCACATCCAACAGTCCAATGGAGATTTTGATCATGAATATTTTCTAGATCAATCAACCATCAAGCATTAACGGTTGGATGATGATGCCTGTGAGATTGGTATCTGACATTGGAATCTGAGATAAATTGTAGCTTGCTCCGACAATATCCAATCAATAGAATAGAACAAAACATGAAGTTTTAACTAGGTAAATAAAAGGTACAATTGGTAAGAATAACCAGCTCCAAGTTTCTCTTTAGTCGCCTATTTAATAGGAGATAATTGCGTGAAAATTCGAAAAAAGATATACATGAAGTTTTAAATAAAAGGAAAGAAAAAAAAAAGCAAGAGTACATTGGCACACAAGGGGTTATTTCTAAACAATGTAGTCGTTGAATACTTACAACTCAAATAGTACATAAGAGGAACTTTGATGTACATAAGAGAAAATTTGAGAGTGACACTTATAAAGGAGAAAATTATGAAATGCCGCTTAAGATGGTTTGGAATTTTTCATCGGATGCCAAAAATAGACCATGTATGAAAGGTTGAAGCGCTACAAGCATAAGGAACTAGGAGAAGAGGAAGGCTAGTAAAGACCTGGAGGAAAACAGTAAGAAGGGACATGAAGAATTGCGAAGTTAGAGTTTGGTGCTGACCAGAAATGAGTGGAGAAATATGACTCACAAAGCTGACCCAAAATATATGGATGATGATGATGATCACGAATTATTTTTGAAAATTTCGCAAATAATTCACAAATTAATCATGAATTATTTGTGAAATTTTCAAAATTCATGTATTTTTTAAAATCCGTGAAATTTGCATCCTTTTTTTTAAATTGTGACTTTTTGATATACTTAAACATTCACACTTTTTAATCTTATTTCTATTTTCTCTCTGATTTTCCCAATAGTTGCCGAATTTTGCAGAAGTGTTTCAAATTTTAACATTGCCAAACCCCGACTTGGTATGATTGTAAAGACACGAATACCAATACCACCAAGAAGACATGTGAGAGTTAGAGTGGAGTAGATTCGCCAAGAATAAAAGGAGATTTAGATCCAAAACATAGTACAACACAGAAATTTGTCTTCCATGCACAAGGATCTCTCTCTTCTCTCTCTTCTTCTATCTCCCTATATGGTGACTAGATACTTATCCAAGTAAAAGTTAATGCATATGCAGGATTCACTTTGGCAACATGGGAAGAGCTAGAATGAGGCCAAAAATGCCAAAGATGCCAAACCTAGAATGGAATAAATCAACAAGAGAAGCACTAGAGAAAAACCAGAATAAATAAAAAAGGCCAAAAATGCCAAACCTTTTGCAGGTAAGCACAGTTCTGAATATCTTCGATACTTTTAGATGCTTTTACAGATTCATCTTTATATATAACCTTCAAAACAAGTAACACTCATCTAGTTTTTGTCTTGAAATTGTTGACAAAGAAAAGTAGTGCCCTCCAGGTGAGTAAAAAGAGTTTTTTTTTTAAATTATTAATTGTAAGAGTAAATTATGAATCAGATACAATGAAAGCAAGTTGACTTTCCCCGTCCCAATGCAGTGTGCATCCAACAGCACTCTGTATGAGGAATTTAGCTCTAGAAATTTGGGTAGCTGAAGTCAGAAGATCACATGCACAAATATTTAGCAACATGCCGTTATACAATGCCCCAAGAGATCCAATCAAAGCGCAATTGATCTAAAAATTGAAACCAAACACAAAGACCATAAATTTCAACAAAAAGAATGACAAATTTTGATAAAATTCCTTGGCTAAATTTGATCGAGCAGCTAGGAACCACATGCACAAAATGATTACTAAAAAAATTTAGGAAAACCAAGTTGGTTCTCCAAGTAATCAAAGAATGCATTCTATTAAACATGAAAAATGTGTATATTTCTTTCTTTTTTGTGCTCAAAGGTGTGGCTCAGATCGGCTTGACAAACGTATAAAGGAGGCTAGGCCTATGCTCTCCAAGTCTAGCCGGTTTGACTACTGAGCTAGTCCAGTGCTTTTACAACCTCATATTTATCACTAAACTTGAATTCAAAAATTATCTCTATCCCGTAATCTAAAAGCTTGTCATAAAATGAATGACTAAAACAAATTTGGATGCAATTTTATAGATAACCCGATCTAAAAGACAACACTATGCACAACATTTAGTACTTTTATATATGCTCCCCTGGTTTTTTTTGAAGTGAAAATAGGCTGCTCTGCCCATGGACTATTTTTGAATTCAAATTCCCTTTTCTCAAATCGTGTAACTAGAAATTTCTTGTGTGTATTCTTTTCCTATGTAGATTCTATATCACATATAACCAAAGGACATAATTTACAACTACCATGAGTAGATATTTGAAAGTAAGAAAATTCAATTTTTGTAAATACTGACCTCAATGGATGTAACAAATTAGAAATTGAACATTTCATAGATTGTGCTCCGTATTGATATATAAACAATGTATGGCAATTTCCACATGTGCGACCTGATTTGCTGCCAAAAAAAAATATGCAGTTTACTTAGCATATAAAGGTACATAATAAAATTTTTTTATTAGATTATGCATGAGCATAGAATTAGTTATACAATTGGTAGGCAGATATACAATCTACTTTACATGAAAGGAGATTCAAAATTTTAAGCTCCAAAAAATAATTTACCGTTGTGTATCTAGACCAATTAACACATTGAAATGTAAATATTGAATCTTTTACACTTCTTAAGATATGAAGTTTAGTAGGTCAGATCTGAAATCACATTACAAATCTAACGAATGGTCATTATGTGTCATTCGATTATTACGAAGTGCTCACCAAAGTGGACAAAACCAAACTCTGGGGATCTTTTGTCATCTATCTCTGAGCATATTAATCAACAAAATACAGTAATTTATGAATTTGAATTATATGTGAGTTAATTAGTATAAAAAGCTATTGACCAGGTTTTTGACCTAAAAAAATCTACAGTAACACATTTGCTGACTTGTTAGTGAATTTGTAAAATAAAATCTAAATAGATTAACAAAAGTAGCTAATAGTCCAAGAGGGAATCAAATTTTGACCTCATATTGATGAAGTGAACAAACCTAAATAATTAAATGATGTTTTCATTCAATAACAAGATCCAATAGTTAAAAAAAAAGCAAGATCAAAACAAGTAATACTCAAAGGTCAACAGATTCTCCAAACGCATCTAAAAGATGAATAATTCTATAAAAAAAACTTGTCTAGCCGTAGGCTTGATGCAATACCTTGTTTCCTTTAAAGTTCTGAAGCTACTACCAAATCTACCTATGGAGATCTGAAAGCTTCACCAACACAGCTCACACTCCCAAACTCCTCTACGATACACAGAAGCTGTAAACAAACTGATCAAAATGGCAGCTTAGGGAGGGGAAACTAAACCCTAACACACCATCGAAACCCTAAAACATAAATAGGGGCGATCGAAGGGGTGGGGAACCTAAACTTAGGGTTTAAGCGAGAGGGATTTAGGGGAGTGAGAAGAGTAGAAGAATCTGAGAAAAAATAATTGGGGCGATCGTAGGGGAGAGGGATTTAGGGGAGGGAGAAGAGGGGAAGAAATCGATAGGTAGGGAGAAAGAGAAAGAATTCGAGAATTGTTCACTTATGAAATCAAAATCCTTAGGGACGACCTTCGATACTGTTGGATTTGGGTGTGCCATCATTTGATTGGATCACCAAAACCTCAATTTCGATCTACCAAGGGTAGAACTAGGGCTCCAAAACTCGATTTCCATCTACCAAATGGTGAAACTATAGCTTCAAAACTCGATCTCGATCAAAAGAAAACCTTCAACGCCGATCTCCGCTTCAATGGCGTCATCTCTAACCTTCAACACAAATCTCTGCTTCAATAGCGCTTGCATTTTTTGTCAAACTCGAAATTAAAAAAAAGGTCTCTGCTTCAATGCAGAGCTCGCCGAAAAATATCGAAATAAAAAGGTTTCAATGGCGATGGGGAGATTGTGACAGCTCGGATTTTCCCAACCCTAATTTTCTGAGCTATATATATATTTTTTCTTTAACTTTACACCAAACCAAATGGGAAAACCCAGACCGCCAGATCGTAGATCATAATCTGATACAGAATACTTGGTACATCCACATACATGCAGAAATCAATTTACTGAGCACACTCACTTACATGTCTTATCTTTATTTTACCGAGTTCGATTCTCATTTACTTACGTGTCTTATCTTGATTTTACTGAGTTTGATTTCCGCCCTAGCGGCCTACAGGGTATTTAAAATCCGCCCATAGTGGTCCATAGATACACATAATCCGCCTTTAGCGGTCCACAAATACACATAATCCGCCTGCAGCGGTCTACTTCAATTTTCTTGACTTATAGTCCGATTCACGACGAGTGCGATCCAAGGCGTACTTAAATCCCTTCAAAGCGGTCCAAGGGTGTACATAGATACAAAGGTGCCCAAAGGAGTACTTGAATACCGCCAAAGCAATCCAAGGGCGTACACAGATATAAAGGTGTCCAAAGGAGTACGTAAATCCCGCCAAAGCGGTCTAAGAGTGTACACAGATACAAAGGTGTCCAAAGGAGTACGTAAATCCTGCCACAGCGGTCCAAGGGCGTACACAGATACAAAGGTGTCCAAAGGAGTACGTAAATCTCGTCAAAGCGGTTCAAGGGCGTGCACACACACAAGTTCAAAGGATTCAAAGTTCATGTATCGAGATCGAAGGATTCAGAGTACGAAGTTCATATTCAAAATTTTAAGTGCGAAGATCATATTCAAAGTTAAATGTCCAATTTCAGCGTCAAAGTTCAAAAATTCATATTTATGATTCACATTCATATTCAAGGTCAAAATTCAGATTTCATGTTCAAAGATCATACGCGAGATTTCAATTCATTTTTCAAATTCAAAGGATTTAAAATTCTAGTTTTCAAAGAGTTCAAATTCTAGTTCAAATACCGTCAATGCATTCAATCATATTAACGAATTATGAATTGATTTCAAAAATGTAATCGGATATTGTATTTTCCCTACAGATTTTCAGAGTTCATATTCAAATTCATAAAATTCCAGTTCTAGTTTCAAAGAATTGAAAGACAAGTTTAAACACGGTCAAACTTATCATATTCAATCATATCAAGGAACTATGAACCAAAGTCAAACATGTAATTTTACATTGAAGATCCCTTACCTTAATCTTGAAGTTGCGTGAAGCCAAGCAACGTCCTATCGATGACTTCCCGCCCTCAATCTACATCATAAGAACACAATGATGCATCACGGATTAACTCTAATTACTAATAACTTAGACATATTTAAGTGTTTTCTCAAAACGAGGCGGAAATGGACTAGTTTGTGCAAACTTAGAATTTGATGCAAATTTCCTCCTAAGTTTTGACCTTTAAATATTTAGATTCACACAATTATTAATTCACAAAAGTTGTAGATCTTGTTATCCTTTTTCGAATGCCGCAAGGATCGTATCAATTAGAGTTCGGAGCTGAAAGTTACAGCCAAAATACCGAGGCAGTGTCGACAAGCTTAGCCAAAATCGACCGATCGATTTCCATATCGATCAATCGATCAAATTTAATTTTGATCGATCGGTTTCTCTAGAAACTTTCATATTTTTTCTCTGACAAAATCGATCGATCGGATACTTATTTCGATCGATCGGTTTTGTTAGATTTCTCCTAAACACGGGTTTTCAACTTCTCAAACTCATTTTTCTCCAAATCGATCAATTGAATTTCATTTCGATCGATCAATTTCTCTAGAAACTTTCACATTTTTGCTCTGACAAAATCGATCGATCGGATACTTATTTCGATCGATCGGTTTTGTCAGATTTCTTATACACACAGGTTTTTAACTTCCCAAACTCATTTTTTCTCAAATTCACATAATTTTCTTCAATTCTTTCTCCCACATCCTAACTAAAGATTAACATAATTATAAAGCACCACTTAACATAAATTTTCTCACCTTTAAATGATCGATTCCTCGATCCACGTGCTCACGCCCTAGTGAGGGTTTTAAAGTTGGAAATTGGGGATTTACTGCGATCCTCAACCCACGGATTTCATGTAGAACTCCAAGCTTGCACACACAACAATCACCACCCTATCTATCATGTATGGCTCGATCAAATGGTTGGCTTACACACAAAAAAAGTTGAAAGAAAACATCTAGGTTCTCTTCCCTTCTTTCTCCTCTCATTTCTCAAAGCTCTTTCTCTCTCTCGAAACCAAGAAAATCCCAAAATTGCAAACCGGTGAAGCTTCTTTGAGAAGCTTTGCCTTTTATAAGGGGCCGATTCCCCTATTAAACACATACACCCATGTGGGTGTTAGCTCCTATCCACTTACCCATAGGGTTTTGGTTCCGGTGTGGAACCCATTTACCTAAGAGCGGTGCTTCGCATTACACTAAAAAGTCTATGGTTTGGTGTAGAGCCCACACACCCGAATCACTGGTTACACGGGATACCGCGTTAAGCCAATACACCACCACGGTGTATAAGCTTTGGTCCAACAATCTCATACGTAGTCCAAACAGCCCCAAGATGATTTTATCTGGAAAATTCAAAACGGTGACGCGTTTCTCAACTGACACACACAGTAATCAGGATCCACGATTTTTGGATTTTTCGGGATGCTACAGAGATGTTGGGGGCCTTTTCTATTTCTTAGAGACGACTTGATGCTGTGTCCATTGGTATGATGAGAACTTTTAGAGACGGTTTTTTAGTTCGCCTCTAGCGTTCTACTCACCCACCCACTCATGAAGTGAAACTTGTGGAAAGAGCTATGACCGTCCCCATATGTAATTATATATAGGGAGACGGCTTGGAGACGGCCAAAGCCGTCTCGAATAATAGCACTAGAGATGACTTCTGAAAAGGCCGACTCTAATTAAAGGTTATTAGAGACCGCTTCGAAAGGCCGTCTCCAATATCCATACCAAAAAGTATCTTTTTTTGTAGTGAAAATATACCTAAAAAAGTAAGTCTGACTCTTTCTTGGAAAAATGGAGAAGAGAGAAAATTCTAGGGTTAAACTTTTAATATATTTTAAAAGTTATATTCTCTTTCAGTCGTCATTCTTGACTTTTTTAGAAGTATCTTTCTTTTATCTCTCTTCTCCATTTTTCAAGAAAGTGTTAGATTTACTTTTTTAGGTATATTTTACTCAAAAAATATGGGCGTCCGGTAGCGAAGGTTAGCACATTGGTAGCGAAGCGCCGACAACCCGATAGAGAAGCACTGGCACCCAGGGGAGAGAAGTGTTGGCACCGCCGGGGCGTCGGCGCCTTGATATTGAGGTGCCAGCGCTTCGCTTCCAAGGTGCAAAAAAAAAAAATGGGGTGCCGATGTCTTGATATAGGGGCGCCGGCGCCGGCAGTTCCAGCTTCTCTTCCAGGGTGCCAACGCTTCTCTACCGGGGTGTCAGTGCTTCGCTACCGAGGTGCTAGCGCTTTGTTACTGGGCGCCCACATTTTTTTAGTAAAATATATTTAAAAAAGTAAGTCTATTTTTTGGAAAAAGGAAGAAAAGAGAGAAAAAAAAAACTTCTAAAAAAGTCAAGAATGACGGCTGAAAGAGAATATAACGTTTAAAATATTTAAAATTTTAACCCTAGTTAGTAAAGTGGGCCCCTTGCCACTCATCACTTCACAAAAAGGTGATATGTGTCGCACCCATATCAATAGGTGGAGAGATATATCTATGCTCAGGCGCATATTCCCGGCCATATATATATATATATATATATATATATATATATATATATATATATATATATATATATATATATATATATTGCCCGGGGTTATTGTGTGGAATATCCGATGTGGCATCCATTCAAGGAATCATGTATTATGACAACTTGTTCGAGGATGATTAGAGGCCATCAAAAAAATTTGAACATGATCTCATATATAACTACTATCTAAAATATGGTGAGAGGAAAAAAACGCAATGTACCATAATGTGTGGGGCAGGACAAAAACTTTGACTACTACAAAATTTAATTTTTAAAACTTTTTTATTAAATTGCATGTCATGTGACACATGATCCCAATAGGGTGTTGTTTTGGGATCAAATGCTATGTGGCATACAAAAAAGTAGCCTTGGTTTTGTGTGAAATTATAAACTACCATTGCTTTCTTGATAGATTTCAAATAGGATAATGTAGAACAACTTTAAAATGATTGCCTATCACATTCATTTAAATATTAATTAATTAATCACTTTCATTAAAATATTGAAGCTGCTACAACAAATTGTCATATTTAAATATTGGCGACCTTAATTCAACAAATATATATATATATATATATATATATATATATATATATATATATATGCAGCCACAAATATAACCGTATTTTCTCCCATCAAAACTCGACCCCAAAAATCATTCTTTGAATTTGATGAAGGCGATTATTTTCTATCCAATCTCCAACACAATGGATCTTGAGACCGTATAGACATACCATTAGCCAGTCAAATTTTAATTTCACATAACACACGGTTGAGGTCCGATCCATGGTGACAGTGTAATAATATGAAAAGATCATCAATAAAATTTTGTTTAATTTACTTTCTATCAATAACACAAGTTATTTTACTAGTAAAAGTTGATGTATTACACATTTTCACTTTTGGGATAGTAAAAAAATTGAATTGGCTTTGCGACCTCGAACCGCTTCGACCTAAAATACATAACGTTTGAGCCCTATTTATAAGCGTGTCAAACCATTCCAAACTGTAAGGTTGAAAACAAAAGCCAATCTAGGGTTGACACTGGCTCAGTTCGTTCACAAACTTAGTTTATATGTTGGTTTGGTTCATGTGTGGTTGGGTACAATTTAATGATATATTATATGTTTCATGTATGGCATTATGGCTCTTGACGGAGATTTAAATCAAAATAGTGTTTAAATGATCTTAAACCACTAAAATTATAGTTTTTATCTCATACCATCCAAATGTGATTTAACATTATGACACGTGATGTACATATGCGACCAATCTAAATTGTCCAAGTGGCAATCATTTATTGAAACATATCTCAATCCAAAGAAACATGCCTATAGTCAATGGATCAAATGGCTTAAATCTCTTACAATACCATCTTTGGGACTGTTACATGATCAGTCACATAATATACCAATTTATTACCCTTAAGTTAGTGATGGTAGGACTTAGTTTGTAACTAACAAGTTAATGATGTACATATATTAAAGATAATTAGTAAAAGAGAGCCATAATGATAATATTCGTCAAAATGAACTCAAAAGACTAGTAAAAGATGATTGAGCGTAAAAAGACGATTCGTTATATATTGGAAGCTAGAAAATCGTGAAAAGACGATTGAGCGTTGTTACTAAAGAATAGAATAAGAAATCGTAATTTACGATTCTTCAGAAGACGTTCAAGAAGCTGAAGCGATATAGAAGAAAAAGCGAACAATCGCAATTCAGAGAATCGTCTAGAGAGAGCTATGAAAGATAGAAAATCGTGATTTACGATTTTTCAGAAAGAGAATAAAAGAGACAATCGTAATTTACGATTGTACTGATAGAATCTTTCCTACTACTACTGTTGCTGCTGATCACATGAGAATGAACACCGCCATGTACCGAATTAGAAGAACTCTTGAATTAAAAATTTGGCTGATCACAGATTTGAGAAATTGACGAAGAAGAATCTTAAGAAGACTTTGCTGTTGAAATAAAAAAGAAATCCAGAAGCGCATCAACAGAATAGAAAGCAAGGGATAAAATAATTAGAATTAGAGTTATATTAAGATAATTTTATTTCTTTTATTAGAATTAGGAGTTTATAAATTGACCCCTTATAATCTATAAATAAGGGAGCTTGGTATAAGAATAATCATCGAAAAATTTCACAACATCAATTGACAACCAAGGTATGTATTTTCTCCCGATCAAAGTAGCTTAGGATTTATAAAGTAATATCGTCTACAGTTCTCTGAGGTTTTGCCTGACAACCAAGGCTGAAGAAGCTAAAAGATCAACCCTTTAGATGGTTCTACTTTTGCTTTCTAGTTTAGATTTATTTTACTTTCTAGTTTACATTTCCTGCTTTGTAAACATCTTCGAATTTTAATTTGAATTGACGACTCAGATTGAGGTTTGCAGATTAGTGTAACGATTTTTCCTTTTCCATCTCCAGTTTTTTAGAATTTGATTGACGCCCAAGTTTTAGAAAATTGTTGATTAGATTAAATCTATATTGAATGAAATTAGTTTTTGATTGATGCCCAAATTCTAGAAGAGTGAAATATAGTGTAACGGTATTTTAAATTTGTAAACATCCGATAGCTGAAGATTGTGATTGACGACCATAATCTGAAGTTTTAAGATTTAGGATTTATTTTCTGCAATTAGATTTAGAAACAATTCTTTTATTTATATTTGTCGAGTAGTTTAAGATTTTAAAAGATAAGTATAAGTTTTCAGAAAAATTAAATTAATATAATATAACCTTTCGCAGTGGGAACGATCATTTACTGGTACTATTATTTTCATTGTGCACTTGCAATAGGTTAAGACTTAATTAGATGACATAAACAAGCCGCTAACATTACACTCAATCTATGACTTAACACTTGGACGGTACGAATCACCCACATCTTAAACATTGATGGTTTTTAATTATTTAAACACCATTTTGGTGTTTAAATGACAATCACGAGAGTAGGATCCTTCATGCATTATGTCATTATATGTTGATGAAATACTTCAATTAATCATTTTGAACTAGATAATAAAAGCGTTAATTTCTTAAATACATATGAATTAAAAAAATAATAAAAAAATAATAATAATAATAACATTTATTTTATACCTGAAATCATACTCTAAATAGGGCCAAATTAGGTCTAAAATATTCCAGACTTATGCCCAGAGTTGGCCTAGGGATCATGTTTTATACAGCAGAGCTGAGGTAGAGGTGACTCCATCTTTGGTTCGGGCTCGGCTTGCTAACAGCCCTAATCGGGTGGATGGTCATGGACTCCCTTGAATAAAAAGATTTTTAGGCCGAGTTCTATCTACACGATGGCCTGTCATATGGACAATAGATTAAAGACCGTCCACTACCATATACATCACCATAGCACCATGTTGGAGCTCAAAATATAAATTCCCAGTAGAGAATATTTGGGATTGAAGAAAGATACACATCTATGATGTGTATCCAATGTTTTAGGCGAGATTATATTAATTAGGATATATAAATATTTAGATAGATATTTTGGAAAGTATTTTAAATTTTAAAGATCTCTTAGAGGATCTCAATTGATTGTAACCTTTATTTAAAACGGCTTCTTTCCATTAATAAAATGAAGAAAAACTATTATCGAAATCTAAACTTTAGAATTTCTTCAATCCTATTTCAGTATTATATATATATATATATATATATATATATATATATATATATATATATATATATATATATATATATATATAATGACTACAGTTGACTTTCACCATAACATAAGCATAAGAAATATTAAGTTTCAAAGATATGTATATGGATTTATAGAAAGTCAGTAGAGATGATTATGTTACAAGCACAGGCAATTGTGAGAAGCAGAAGACACGAGAAATTATAAGAAGCAGAAGCTATTAAAAACGTAGTGAGAAATTACATAAAAAATTAGAATTACAAAGAATTTAATACCAAAGAGAAAAGAGTGAGAAATTGGACAAAAAGCCAACCTCACATAGATGAGATGAGGCTATAATAATAATAATAATAATAATAATTATGATAAGGATGATAAAATAATTATATAACTGTTTTAAGAGTTCAGCCACACTTGGTTTGACTAAAACCCTAATAATTGAATATACAAATGGATTCATTGTCAGAAAATTAAAAAATCTTCATTAAAAGAGTTAAAAGAGATAGACTCATACAAGGTACACAACATTCAATGACACGTGTAAGTTTTACATTGAGCCATTTAAGGGTGCCACATGGATAACATGGGCCCTTTATTAAAGGTGTAAAAACATATATTATCTATTGAAGATGTGGATAATAAAGAGGAGTCTTAGCTTTACCAGCTTTATATCTCTCAAGAAGGGGCGACTTAGCTTTATAGAGTTAAAATATGTTATCTTGAGGGGTAGGTCCCACAATCTTTGAGAGAGAAGCATATTTTAATAAGGGGGGTGACTTAACTTTAGAAGGAAAGGAAGCATTATTTGGAGTTATCTAATTGCTTTTGACTTCTTTACCCTTTTATCACTCACTGAACAAAACATATAAATTCCAAGGTTTCTCGTTGAATGCCGCCCTTCGTCATCTGCGCTGGCCAATCAGATTATAACACGTTTCCGTACGTATTTTTCAGTGTGCCGAAAGCGTGTAACCTTCACCTCCGCGGCTCTCTTTAGAAGTTTATATTCGCACGCCTATCCACTAATCATGTTTCAAACCTTTTTATTTATTTATTTTAATGTTTCACATTTGCTGGCCCCACCGGACCTGACCGGCACTTCGGGAGATTGATTGATCTTGGCCGTTGATTCTCACCTTTGGTCAGCTTGTAGATCTTGTGGTGTGAATCTGAAATAGGCAATGCACTAACATTCCGGCTAGGTACATTATTGACGTTGACTTAGCATATTAATCCATTTGGACCCACATTTGATGAATGGGATCATAGCTTCCGAGCGACATTTAAACACTACGTGGTGTTTAAATGATCTTCCACCATTAAAGTATTACTTTCTATCTCACACCATTAAAGAGTAATTTATCATTATATCATGTGGTACACATCTATGATCAATCTAAATTGCTCAAGTGGCAATCTATCGTCGCAACATTTCCCCTGCTAAATGATCCTTCTTTTAAGTAGATGTAAACCATCCGAACGGTCAACTTTAATATCAACTTTCAAAATTAAGAGCAATTGTTGATATCAGTTTGCACAGATCGGATGGTTCGAATCTCCCAGAATGTATGATGTTTGGACCCATATACTTTCAATTAACGATATAGATTTCCAAGATCATAAGCTAATAAATGGAGTAAGATAGTTTCAACACCATTCGGTTTTTAAATGGCGGTTTGGTCCTTTGATCAATTGCCTAGAGGGTAGCATTATATGCACCCGCAAAACTTACGAAGAACACATGCATATCCACCATAAATCCATTGACTGCCTTCAATCAGACAATAGAAATCGGTTTTCGTCCCAATCTTCCACAAAATAGATCTTGAGATCATGGCGCACTTATCAGACGGTCACATTTTGATTTCACGTGGTACTATACGCATCCCTAAAAGTGAATAGGTATGCCTATGATCATGATAACTTTTGGAGATGTGCGCCACATGGAATCAACCTTTGACCGTTTGATAGGTGCACCATGATCTCAAGATCTCTTGTGTAGAAGACTGGGACAAAAAACGATCTACATCATCTGATTGAAGGCCGTCAATGATTTTTTATGGTGGATATGCTTGTGTTCTTCACATGTTTAACGGGTGTATATAACACTACCCTTGCCTATCTTATTTGTAACCCTAGATTCTTCCTTCTCAACTCAGGTTTGCAAGTGCAGAGTGACTAATTTGAAAAAGACAATGGAGATCATTGTTCATCTCAATATTCTACTATTAGATCTTGAGATTATGGGCCTATCATCAAGCAGTTAGAAGTTGATTCCATGTAACACATATCTCAAAAAGTGAACGTCATTACTTCACTACAAAAAAATTGACTTTTTGCAGCGTTCAATAAATGCCGTAAAGAGTTAGATAAACGCCGCAAATACAATTAGTGGCGTTTTATTCAAGCGTCGATAATACGTGTGTCGTAATAGCTATTTGCGACGCTTGTAGCAGCATTTCAAATAAAGTGCCGCTATATCTTTATTATTAGCGGCGTTTAGGAAACGCCACTAAAAGATCTCAAATAGGTGGTGGTAAATATTCAGAAATGCCATCTAAATTGTTTCGGGGACGCTTATAAATGTCACAAAACACAGTTGAAAGGTGTTGCTAATAGACCTATTTGCGATATTTTCTCGAAACGTCGCTAATAGTGTACCTGAAAGGATATAGCAACGTTTATGGATGAAGCGCCGCTCTAAGTGACCTATAGCGGGTCTTTCTGAAAACTCAGCTAAAAAAATTAATTTTAATTTTTTTTTTTTTTAAATTTATAAATATTTTAAAAAATTACCTATATCATATATGTTTTTAAAAAACCCTCATCCTAAAGGACAAAATTATTATTCATCTACAATCACACATTAACCATTCACGAAAGAAAAAATACAAGGCTCAATAGAATTTAGCACAATGTAATAAGCCTCCCCAAAAAGGTTAAATCATCAAAAGTAATAGTATAAAGAACACAAATCAACAAAAATAAGAAATTTCTTTCTAAGGCCAAATCATAAAATCTCCATATTCATAGCCCATAGGTTAAGTAACAAAAAATATAGTTAAATAACAAAAATCTCCATTGTTTCTATCTCTGTGAGGTAATGTTGGCCTTTTGAGGAGAGTTGATTCAATGGCACCATTGTTGTAGCATGAAACATCAAACTCCTTTGGCATGTTGTGTTGCATTGTAGTAAACTCAAAAACTACATAAACCAATCAAGAATCAACATTAGATAGGGAGACATAAATGGATATTTAAAATAATCAATGGATTCGAAGAAGGTAATCTTAAAGACTGAAATTTCAATAGCTTCAATAGACTCAAAAAATTTCAGCAGCTTATCTAGATAGGCACCTGATTAGATTTCGGTAGAAGGTACACCACTGCTCTTAGCCTACAGAATTGAAACTAAACATTTCATTTAATTAATAACATCAAAATAAAATAAATTCAAGTGAAACTAAACATTTCATTTTAAATTTCTAGCGAATATAATATTATAGTTAAAAAAGAAAAATAGTAATATATAGCTGTTTTAGAAATAATCAAAAGAGGATGTGTTATTTGTTAAACATCACATAAATACATCAGTACCAAACAAAACAGAGGGGATTTAGAAAGAGGTCTCAACATCCATGTAGAGAGTGAGAATCATCAATTGTTTTTATGTATCACGATGCAGAAGCAATACGTATCTAAAGTCAGCAAAATAAACAGTACCAGTAGCTTAAACACCATCCAATCTAAAATAATATTCTTGAAGTATAGACGAGCACAGCCAAAGCCCAAACCAGAAAACCAATGATAAGCATCAAACTAGATCTGTTAGATATGCTACATCAATTAAAAAAGTTAATGAATTGCTATTATATAGCATTCACACCATGTATAGAATTGGGTTTAAATTTAAAACTAAAAATAGTTCCACGTGTACAAAGATGAAGAATAATATAGTTTAATGGTGTACTAGCCTCACATCCTATATAAACTATAGATTGAAATGAATACTTTCTGTAAAATCGTCTCAAGGCGGCACAATATCATCTTGTCTCTCTAAGGCCCGAGATGTGAGACGTATCTCCTAAGAAGTCTCGTCTCAACGATATGTCTCGTCTCAAGTGAAAATTAAAACTCTGGTAGCAACTCACAACAGGATTCCAGACCTTTATGCATCACTAACACAAGAATATGGAACAATCACACATCCCCAAATTGCAAATCATCACGTGAACATATATTAGCCTAAAACAGTGCCCACCAAAGGATTCTAGCCATTCGAGCCGGGCTCTCCAATATAGACCATTGTTCATATCTAATGTGGGGTCTATATTGAAGTGCTTGGATTAGATGGTACTGATTCACTGATCGGTGTTTCTCAGCTACGTGAAATTCACAAGATGTGTAACCACTTGGATGAAGTGGATTGGCCACAAATGTCCCATGCATGGCACCACATGGCCTAAAAGTATACTGGTTAGGGTTCCATTGATTAATAAAAGAGACTAGAATTGAGGGTGAGTGGATGTCATGGCTAATGTGAAGGTGGAAAAGAGTTAGCCAGTCACTGGAAACTAATTTCAGATTAAAAATTATCTTGTGAAATTCACCTTATTAAAGTGCTGTCAGGAAACATGTGAAGAGCTTTTCTCAGGTAATCTAGTCCACTTTGAGTGTCCATGCTTTGCTTGGACCCGTGTGGAATCTACAAAAGTCAAAATCAAAACAATAGCTACTCTGCATTGGCTTTCAAGTAGGTATGATGACAACATGGGTGAAAAATGCAAATGCAAAGGTTGTAAAATTTGTGAATAAAGCATTAACTTACCAATTTCCCAATGGCAATTAACGAATGCAATCTAGTAACCTCCTCATAACATGTATAAGAGTGAAGGATAGACTGAAGGCGTCTACTTTGGTCTAGAGCGTTAATCACGGAGACAGTAAAACTGACTTTTGAACTTTGCAACAATACCCTAGGCAAGTTAAGAATAAAAGCTTTTGCAGATTCATGACCTGAAATGCAGTACAACAATTTGCATATCAAACCTAGAGAGGCTGCACCAGATGACTAGTTCATGGTTGAGATATTTGCAACTATATTTCTTGCTACAGAGACGGCTAGGTCGTTCTTGCCAAGTTGCCACAATGCAACAACATATATTTGCAGGCCTTTGTAATCAAGCAAATCTTGCAAAAATACAAAATATACCTTTTGTTAGTAAAATGAATAAAGGAGAGGCAAATTGAAGTGATTAACTAATTTTTATTAATAAACTCTACCATGCACTTATATATTAATAAATCCTTGTCAAAATCTCTTCCACAAAGCCTGATGGCTGGCTTGAAGAGAAGTTTAAGATTAAGATTCATGAAGCCATCATAATTCATTGCTTGGGTGCTTCCACCGAAAAAAAATAATTCTCCACATATATTATAATACTAATGAAGTGGAGGTCTTTTGCAAAAAGATTTTTCACCACCAACATCTTTTCTTCATACACAATGTAGTTCTAAAAAGAAGAAAGAGTATGGTCATAGAAAGTGCAAAGCAACAAAGCGCAAAACTATTGGTCCATTGCTCACCTTCCTTCTTCAAATCTTCACATTCCTGTATATCATCAAGTGCATGTCCTGCCTGCAGTGAAGAATGTTTAATTAAATATTTATTGCGACATAGTAAGCAATAAATAAATGAAGTCAATTGCCCTACAATATATGATGACAAAGAGCCTTAAGCCAAAATGTGTCAGTTTACTGTTGAATAAACATAAATAACAAAGATATTGATAATCCACAGAATGTGGCCTCGGCCATTTTAATGAAAAATTGTCGGCAGAAGTTAATTTACCTGACAAAGTACTCACCCTCAATTAACTGATTTAACGAACGTGTCAGTTAATTTAAGCCATTTTTATCGTAATTTACATAGAGAAGTAGCAAACTTTTAGATCATGTAGATTGTAGAATAAACAAAATTGTGAATTAGAATTATATGGTTTCTAATCGAAACTATTTCAAATTTTGCAACGGCATGTTCTATAGGACCCAGTAATATGAAAAACACCTTTGTTTCTAGACAAACAAAACTTCATAAACAAAATCGGATCTCCATGATTTGAGCACTTTGAGAATCCAAAGACAAAAGTTGTTGAAAACTTTTTTGCAAGCTACTTGAACAATCTAAAAACTAAATCTGAACCGAGAATTGGGAACTTCCGTTTGACCCATTGACTTAGCACCACGGTAGTGATCAGCACCATGATACAACAGCTATTTCACCTATTTAGAAGTTTGAAAACATAGCTACAAACAATCACATGCAAAGTCCGTAATTCTGCAATAGACCGACCATAGGGCCGGACCACGGGGGAGGCAATGAAGTAGCTGGGATCAATGTGAACTCAATAACCCAAACATTAAGTATGTAAGCTACTACTAATTACACCATCTTGAGATAATTACTTTTCTAGCTGTATAATGAATAGATTTAACAAAGTACATTGTAGCACAAAGTATCACGTCTTCTAGACATTTCATCAAACATTTAAACTGCCTCAAATGTACTTGCATTTCCATCTATAGTAAGAAATGCAACCTAGTAGAATGAGATATTATCAACGAAGTAGCGCATAGTCTAATCAAAATCTCACTGAATTTTATACATGGCAGAGGGTCAAAAGCCACATAATATTAGGTCATGTTTTTCAAATGATTCATAGGATAAGCATGAGCATGGTTTAAATCTACCCCCAAATCTTTGAGTACACCCACGCTTGAATCAGACCGATTGAAATTGTTTAATCGGCACCCATCACCATGCTTCTGAGTCTTGAGCCAAAACCCACATAGAAATCACCAAAAATAAAAGAAATTTAATAATAAAGGGCTCTGATTTTTAATCAACAAAGACCTTAATGAACAAAACCTTGGAAAAGCAAAAAAAAAAAAACAAATATTTTTTTATCTATTTTTCTCCTCTAATAAAAAAATTATATTTAAAACAATCTGAAAAATTCCAAAACCCATAAACTGAAAATGGTTTTTCTAAAAAAAAAAGATAAAATCGACAACCAAAAAATACAAGATTACCCAACTGGGTTCTTCTAAATCATACAGAACCTAAAAAAATCTAATAGAAAAAATAGAGAAAATACCTCAGAAAACTGATCTAGGCAGATTAGCACCCAACTGAACCTTGGAGTTCCTTGGAGAAGACGATGGACTAAGAGGAATACCAGAAAACCCCCTTTCTAATTGATGTGCATTCTGTAATCCCTTGGATGTGCGTTCTCCGATCCCAATTCTAATACCCTATTCTAACTAAGGTGCAAGCCAATATTTTGATCCCGCCTTCTAAATACCTACGTCTATGGCGGCGTTAATACCAAAAAAATGTCGCCCATAATGTTTTAAATTATTTTAAATCACGGCGTCTAATAAAAAATGCCACGCATAATGTTTTAAATCGCGACGTTCAATAAAAAACGTAGCGCTTAATTTTGTGAATAGCTGCGTTTGCAAAATAAAGCGCCACAAATTATTTTAAATCGCAGCGTCCAATAAAAAATGGCGCACATAATGTTTTAAATCGCGATGTCCAATAAAAAATGTCTCACTTAATTTCCTGCATAGTGGTGTTTGCAAAATAAAGCGCCGCAAATATTGTATTAGCGCGTCGTTTTCACAGTAGACGATGTAATCAATGTGGTGCGAAATGAAATCATTAACAATTAGTGACTCTTTTATCACAAGCACCGTTGAAAGGTATTTTAATGGCCCTTTAATTCAAACGCCGTTAAACCAACATCGCTAAAACCCACTTTTTTTGTAGTGCTTACATACCATCAAATGTGGTGGGGAATCATGTTCACTTTTGGGGGGTGTGCCACACAAAATCAAAATCTGATCGTCTAATGTTAGACTCATGATCTCAATTTAGCGTGAAAGATTGAGATGAAAAATGATCTCCATCGTTTGATTCAAAGCAGCTTGGCAGTGAAAACCCATGTTGACAAGAAAGAATTTTGGGTTACAAATAAAGTTACCCTTTCTCTTCATCAACTATCCATTGAGTTAACGACAAAGAAATGCCATGAGCTTTCTTACGGATGCAAATTTGGGATACTTTCCATTAGAATTTAACAATAAGCGGAGGGCTCATTGCAGGCAATGAGCTGCATAGAGACATTGCAAGCAATGAGCTGCATAGAGACATTGCAGGCAATGAGTTGCATGGAGATCCATGCACATCTCAAGGGCATAGTCCAAGGCAGTATGCTCATTGTTTGCAATGAGCTATTCGTTCATTAAAAATATATTTTCTTTCCCTTAGAGCCCATTTGGATCCCGTGGCCTTTTAATCTGGGGAAAACTTAATCTAAAGATAAATTTGTTTGTAAACAATTTTGTCAATTTTGTAAGTGAACTAGTTTGTATGTTGTTTGGGTATCATTTGGGCTTTCCAATGACTAAGAATTTTATTGTTTGGGTAACATATGAAACTTCTTAATGACTCATTTGTTTACTATTTCATGGTGGTAAAGAGGTGCGTGATTGTAGTGGAGAAGGTGGTGGGGTTGTGCAATAGTGGTGGAGGAGGTGGTGGTGATGTGGTTGTGTGGTAGTAATGGTGTAGGTGGAGGTGGGGTGTGGAGAAGAAGGTGGTGACATGACAATGATGAAGGAGGAGTAGGTGGTGGTGGTGGAAGAGGTATGGTGAACTTGGTGGTCATGTCGGAGTGTTGGTCATAGTTGTGGTGGTGGCGATGATGCTCCTATTAGAGTGGTGGTGGTGCTATTGGTGGTGATGGTTCGAGTGGTGGCGGTGGTTGGATGGTGGTGGTGGTGAGAGGTAGTGATCGGGGTGGTGGGGAGGTGGAGGAGGTTGTGGTGGTGGTGCCAGTAGCATTGGTGGTGGTGGTGGGGGGGGGGGGGTGGTCGAGTGGTGTGAGGTAAAGTTTATAGACAAATTTGTCTCAAATTTTTATGACAAAAAATTCCACTTATGTCATGCCCCCATGCCCCTGGTGTCGCCCGTCGCGATCCACGAATCGGGTCGGCGCGGCACACCGCCGTTCGATTTATTCGATTATTTCGAGCTCATTTTGATTTCATAATTCATTTCCCGAACTTCGATTTAATCATAATTCGATTAGTCTCATTTTACCATATTTTTTTTTCTAAAATATTGTGAGAAATGTTCTTGCGGAAAAAGTTTATTTTATTTTACAATAATTGCGGAAGCGATTTTATTTCATTTTCGATAATTTGTGGAAGTGTCTTAAATTATTTTTCATTTCTTTTCCCATTCTCGTTAACCTGATCGGGCAAATTCGATTTTCTCTAACCTTTATCGTAAAATTGATCCTATTTATTGCAAAATTGTAAGTAAGACAATTAAAAAGATATTTTCAAAGAGTTTAAACTTTAAAAAGCTAATATTTACAAAAGTTCAAATACAAGGACACATCTGTAATTTTTCAAAAGTACTGGACTAAACAAAAATAAAAGAAAGGAGAAAGATCCTATTAAAACCAAGTGTGAATAGGTCACATATGTGCAAGTGTTGGTAGCTCTATAGGCAAAATGAGTTCAAAACTATCAGCTCAGTAAACGTTCCTAGATCTCTCCTCGTCCAGCTCCTCTAGCTCTAACTAGGTGGCTGCTGACTGGCCTCTGAAATTTTTGAGTCATGAAATGACCGTAAGCCATGAAGCTTAATGAAGTCTTAGTCAATTATGTTGTGGTTTCCAGTACGAGTAATGTAAGAGAAGTCTATATGTGTTGTGCTAGTGCAAGTGGGCTTTCCAGCAACCGTGATATCAATTGATGTAATTGAAATTAAACTAATGCTAAAAGAAAAAATCTAAGTACAACTCACATTAAACAATTACTATCTAATATGAAAATAAGCATTAATAGTACAATAATGAGAATAACATTTTATGAAGTAAGAATTGAGTTATAACATAAAAATAATATTCTACAAAATGACAATTTAGCATAATTGTTAAGTTCAAGATTTGCAAGGTACATTAAAATTTATTAACTTAATTAGATATAACTTTTCTGGTGCATTAGATCTTATTTATTTATTATTAATGTCTTTTAATTAATTCGGTGTGATACCAAATACCAATCATGGTCCAATATTCAATATTCATTTGCCAATGTTGCACAAATAGAGGCTTACACTCTTTGTCATTTAGTCAATCAAGACAAGGATCAGTGACCTTGTTGGTCTAACGAGATCCAATCCTCAGCTAATATTTCAATAACTCGTCTGAATACAAGATGCTCATATGAGTCTATTCGCAAGAACAATGGTCAACTATGCGACGTTTCAAGTTTGATACAATATTATCTTTTCACTTTCAAAGTTTCAGGATTCGTTATCAATTAATCCATATTCAAGATTCATATTCGAATAACTTTCATGTTCAAGGTTCAATATTCAATCAAAATTTTAATATTTAATGTTCATTATTCAGTATTCGATTCAAGATTCATAATTAATATTCAATATTCGACGGTTAATATTCAAGATTCAATATTTAGTAGACCCGACATCCAAGGGTTCATATTCAATTGCCATTATTCGATAATTTAATTACCTTTTTCAATTCAATCTTATTCCATGTTTTTCATATTGAGGGATCATATTCCATTTGGTTTATGATTTTGTATCAATTTTGATGACTTTATCTTTTACAGTTTATCAATCATTTTTAAATGTATTCATAAGCATTTCTACATCAATATCAAGCATCACACATCATTTAATCTTTCATGATTCATATCTACCAATTAGTTCCATCAATCAATCAATTTCGTTATCAATCAATCACTATCGTCATATATCAAATCATCCTTGATCAATTCATAAATCAGAGTCCAAATCCTTAAATTTTAAGACTTGGGGGAAGGATCTTGTCGGTTCACACTCATACCAAGTGTAACCTTAGTTTAGAGTCCAATAGGGACTTATATTTATTGTCATTGATAATAAGAGAATCAATCATCTCTAATCGCAATTTAAGCATCGTGGTGTCTATTTTCTAATTATTCTACAGTTTTCTATTACTATATTCTTACTAACATCTGAGTCAAGTCAACCATTTGACTGCTCATCGGCGCATTAATATTCTTTTTGTTCATTTGGGAATGTTTTCCTATGTTGGTATCCCCTCCTAGGATTCTTAGTTCTTTATTTTCGATTATCCGGTCTATCGGTCCAAGTTCAGGTCATGTCTTAACGTCTCGATCAACTTCTCGTTGAGCATTGTAAAGCTCATTAGGGAATCGAGAGAGGTATTTATTTATTTTATTTAAGGTAAGGTATTTTTAAAAAAGGACTCTTAGAAATTCATATAAAGTTCGCCAAGCCATGGGCCGGGTAATCGGGTCTTTACAAATTTTATTTAGAGATTCTTAATATTTGGGCTTTTAGACCATCGAAGGGTCCAGTCTAAGGTTTAGTTGACCGAGTCAACCTAAATCAAAATTTACAATACCTCCACAGTAGTCACAGGTTTCGGGGAAAAGTCAAGATTTTGACTACATCCTTCAAATTACAGAATTTTCCACAAGTGCATCGAACACTTTGCGGTAAATTGTACGTCATTTTTAGTTTCGATCGAATTTTTGAGTCCTACGAAAAACTGGACGAAAGAACGTTGATAATCACATCTTTCCCAGGTAGTGGCACTCAAAAATATGATCAGGCCTAATCATAGTCGTCGGATTACGAAGATCAATTTTTCCTTCATCAGGTTATCATGCCATATCAATTAGTCCTCAAAGTTGGGTTTGCAACTTTCAGTGCCGATATCAAAATTACACACTTAGTGGCTTCCTGGAAAGCTCGAATGGTTATCTTCATTTTATTCTGGGGTCAAAAATCTTGATGGAATCAGGTCGATCCGATCAGGGGTCGGTTCTGACTGCTAGCTGTGGGCTACTTGACACAGTTATGAAATTCTGAATTTTCTAGGCATTAGGATATGTGAAATTCTCACGTGAAATATCACTCAAGTCTAGGGATAGGTCAAGGTTTGACCCTAATTTATATCAGATTTTTCTGAGGAGTCTTGGCACAAGAAATCCTAGCCCTTTGGAGGCTCAAATTTCTAGTGCAACAGGACATATTCGCTGCCTTGTGCTCCGATTTTTGTATAAGTCAAGATGGGGGGAATCAGAGTCCAAATTTTTGACTGGGTATCGGGAAACCATTTATTTATTTAAATTAATTTTTCAAGAATTTTCTAAATTTTATATATGGCCAATCTGCTCTCGGGTTTAAGAGTGTTCTACTGTGGGCTGTGATCAGTCACAAAATTTACCATTTTGATACCCTTAACTTAGTGATGCTAGACCCCCAGTTTATTACTAATGAGATGTTTATGTATAGATATTTAGATCAGTGAGCAAAAAAGGATAAAAATGTTAATACACACCAAAATGCACTTTAAAAGTAGTAGAAAGAAGATCGCATGAAAATACGATTCAAATCCTAGTATAAGAATCATCAATTGAAGCTGAAAGAGATTTTCAATTTAAATCGTAATATCGACGCGTCAAAGCAGAAGAAGAAAAGAGAATCGTACTTATGATTCCGCAGAAGAAAGCTTGCAGACTAGAGAGATCGAAATGAAGAACGAGCAATCGAGCAAGAGAAAGCGTATTGAAGAACAATGCAAAATCGTAACTTTGATTTTGTATAATAAAGCTCATGCACTATTGAAGATCATGTGAGAATTGCACCGCCATGCATAAAATCGAAGAACTCTTAATTTATAAGTCTTGCACCCTATGTATCTGAGAAGATTGGTGAAAATCCTGAAGATCTCTGCTACTAAAAATTAGGAAGAAAAGATATGCACGCATCTACTATTCGAAGCAAAGAGGATTAGGATTAGGAAGTTTAGAGTTTTAGGAAACCTTAGTTTTAGAATTCTACTTTGTTTAGAGTCCACGAATAATGCAAGTCGACTTCTTATGGATTTATAAATAAGAGAGTCTGGTACCCAGAATAAACATCCACGGTCTCTCAGTCGCAATTGACAACTGAGGTTGGGAACCTGAAGATAAAAAGTAGAGTAGTGTATCCAAGACTTCTCAAGATCAATTGACGATTGAGAATAAGAGATGAAGATCAACCTTAGGATAGATTTTTTGCTTTCTAGTTTAGATTTATTTTTAGGCATTTTTCCTGCTTTGTAAACATCCATATTTTCTTGATTTTAATTGATGACCAAAGTTGAGAATTGGAGGATATTAGTGTAATGGTATTTTATTTTCATAAATATCTACAGTATTCTTGGTTTTAATTGACACCTAAGATCTGGAAGACTGTAGATTAGTATAATGGTATTTTAATTTATAGATATCCGAGAACTGAAGGAGACTAGTTGATGACTAGGATCTGGAATGACGAGGATTTAGATTTATTTTTCGTGTAATTTATCTTTTTACACTTTAGTTTAAAACAATCATTTTTTATTCTTTAAAGGCAAATAGAAAGTTTTTTAGATCAGACTTCCTCGTGGGAACGATCCTATACTAGTGCTACAATCAGCATTGTGCGCTTGCAATAAGTTAAGATAGAGTAGATTTTATTGTTGTCCAAATTTTTGGCACTGCTGCCGGGGAAGCAGTATTTAAAAGTCAATATTTATCTCTCAATTTTCTTTCTATCTCTAATTTTAATTTTCTTTAAACATTTTTTATTGTTTTGCAGGTTTATTCAGAGCAGTGGATCAAAGGTTCAACACTTCTTCTGACAAAGGAAGCTAGAAGTGGGGTAATTCTAGGAATTCTTATAATCCTTAGTGGGGAAACCATCCTAGCTTTGCAAGAGTGATGCAGCAAAAATTACCTTTCAAGCACCCACAATATCCTCAAAATGTCCAACAGTCCTACATTCCATACCAGCCTTATGAACAACAACTTAGTCCTCAAAGCAGTGAGGTTGATGCTTCAATTGTCTAGATCCTTCAAGATCTGCAACAATAGTCGCATCAACATTCAAGGGAGTTATCTCAACTTGCTCAAATCTCTCAAGATATATATTCATACACCCAATCCATTACAAAGCTAGAAACCCAAATTGGGCAGCTAGCTGCGCAATGGGTGGAACGAGAAAGTAACTAAGCATGTTCACGATTTGTGAATCACTTGGGAGGATAAGTTCATGTAGGAAATACATTAATTCCCACATCACACATCAAATCTGTTCATACCTTAAGAAGTGGTTGGACTATTGATAATAGGGTAGAGATGCCTACATCAATAGTTGTCCTTGAGACATAGGAAAAAAGATCCTGAAGCTACAGAGGAAGTTCCCCTACAAGAAAAACCAAAAAAATCATAAAATGAAAAATAAAAAAACAATAATGATAGTGCTCCCAATTCTATAATAAAAGTACCTTATGTACCAAAATTACCCTTTCCTAATGCTTTTGGTGCACCGTCCCCCTTCGATAAAACTCCAAAAAAATTAGAGAAAATTAATGAAATCATCAAAGAAGTGAAGATAAATTTGTCCCTCTTGGAGGCAATTAAGCAAGTCCTAGCTTATGCACATTTTCTGAAAGAGATGTGTACGCAAAAGCGAAAGCGGTGGAACAATCTATCGCAAAAGGTCTTCTTGGCAGAGCAAGAAAGCTTAGTCTTACAGGCCACAACTCCGCCCAAGCTTAAGGATCCTGGAGTGCCCACAATTTCATATATTATTGGTGACCACACCATTAATAAGACTCTTCTAGATCTGGGAACCAGCGTGAATTTGCTGCCATACTTTGTATATGAGAAGCTGGGACTAGGAAAAATGAGGCTTACATCGGTAACTCTTCAGTTAGCCGATAGATTCGAAAGAAGTCCGGTTGGAATTGTAGAAGATGTCATGGTCGGGGTTGACAAGTTTGTTTTCCCCATCGATTTGTTAGTACTAAACATGGAACCTAGTTCAAAATCTCCAACACAAATTCCCATCATACTTGGTAGACCATTTTTGGCCACGACCAATGCTTGCATAAATTGTAAAACCGGTGTAATGGAAATCTCTTTTGGGATATGCGAATTCAGTTAAATGTCTTTTCATTAGCCAACTTATGACCACAATTGATGATGAGGAATGATTCTGTGTTGATGAAATTACAGAACTAGTTGAAGAAGCATTGCCTCTAGTCTTATCTAAGGATGCATTAGAAACTACGTTGTGGTACATGGACTTGGGAGAACCTAAACTACATTTTGAAGAAGTGGCCTACTCATTGGACACTCCTTCCGGTAACCTTCAACCAAGGAATTGGAAGCCACCAGTGGAACCAAGGGATTGGAACCCACCACTTCCAAAGAACTGTTGCTACAAAAGCACCATCCATAGATTTGAAACTACTTCCCGACACCTTGAAGTATGCTTTTCTCGAGCCCAACGAGACTCTCCCAATTATTATATCTTTTATTCTCACAACAGACCAGGAGAGTAAGTTGCTGGACATACTCACAAAGCATAAGCGTGTGATTGGGTGGGCTGTTGCTGACCTTAAAGGGCTTGATCCGTTGCTATGTATGCATCGGATTCATTTGGAGGACAATGCCCAAACTTCACGAGAAAGTCAGCGACTGCTGAACTTAAACATGAGGGAAGTAGTATAAAAAGAAGTCATGAAATTACTTGATGCTGGTATCATTTATCCGATTTTTGATAGTGAGTGGGTGAGCCCCATTTAGGTAGTCCCAAATAAATCTGGTATTACAGTTAAAGAAAATTCAGCCAGTGAGTTGGTACCATTATGCAAAATCACAGGTTGGCGCGTATGTATTGACTACTGAAAACTGAATTCAATGACTCGCAAGGACCATTTTCCACTATCATTCATCGATTCAATCTTGGAAAAACTTACGGGCCAGGAGTATTTATGCTTTTTGGACGGTTATTTAGGCTACAATCAAGTTCCGATATACCCAAAAGACTAGGAAAAGACAACCTTCACGTGTCCTTTGGGAACATTTGCATATCGCCGCATGCCATTTGGGTTATGCAATGCACCAACAACGTTCCAAGGGTGCATGATGGCTATTTTTTCTGATATGATAGACAAGTTTCTCGAGGTATTCATGGACGATTTTTCAGTATTTGGCCGAACCTTTGATACTTGTCTAGATCATTTTGCCCTTGTACTACACAAATGTGTAATATGATGCTAAGTTGGGAGAAGAGCCACTTTATGGTTCAAGAAGGCATAGTTTTGGGCCACATTTTCGAAAGAGGAATAGAGGTTAAAGACAGGGCCAAAATTGATATTATTGTGAATCTGCCTCCACCGACTTCAGTGAGGAAGATATGATCTTTCCTTGATTATGCATGCTTCTATTGCCAAGTTATTAAGGATTTTTCAAAAATTTCAAGGCCCCTATGCCATTTGCTGGCAAATGATGTCACTTTTGACTTCGATGATGCCTGTGCATTTAATAAGCTTCACACACTTCTCTCCTCTGCACCCATTATTCAGCCTCCAAATTACTCCTTGCCCTTTGAAGTGATGTGTGATGCTTCTGATTACGCAATAGGTGTGGTCTTAGGGCAACGAAAAGACAAGGTTCCTCATGTAATTTATTGAGTGAGTCGAACCTTGATTGAAGCTCAGATAAATTATACGAACATTAAGAAAGAGCTTCTCACTGTTGTGTTTGCAGTAGACAAATTTCGACAGTACCTATTGGGATCAAAGATCATTATTTTCTTTGATCATTCTGCATTAAAATATTTATTGTTAAAAAAGGATGCCAAGCCGAGGCTAATCAGATGGATCCTACTTTTGAAGGAGTTTAATTTTGAGATCAGAGATCAAAAGGGAGTTGAAAACGTATTGGCTGATCATTTGTCACGGATAGAATTATCGAAAGCTACCAGGGAAGAATCTATGCGTGAAACCTTTCCGAATGAGCAACTTCTTGCCATCCAAATTATAGTACGAGGTATGCAAACATAGTCAATTATTTGGCGACGGATAAGATTCTCCCAACCTGGTCCAAACAGGATAGGTATGTGTTCTTTTTCGTGTGAAATATTATATTTGGGAGGATCCTGATTTGTTTAAAATATGTTCAAACTAAATAATTAGAAAGTGTGTCCCCAATGGTGATACCCACAATATTCTATAATTTTGTCATACTTATGTGTGTGGAGGTCACTTCGGTGGAAAGAAAACGGGTGCCAAAGTACTACAATCGGGGTTTTATTGGCTAATATTATTCAAAGATACCCATAATTTTTGTATGGCCTGTGATCGGTGCCAGAAGGCAGGTGCCATGTATCGAAGGGACATGATGCCTCTCTAACCGATTTTGGTCATAGAGCCTTTTGATGTGTGGGGCATAGATTTCATGTGATCCTTTCCACCATCATTTGGATTTATGTATATCCTTGTGGTTGTTGACTATATTTCAAAATGAGTCGAAGCAGCAACCACGAAGACCAATGATCACAAGGTGGTAATGTATTTTATTAGGGAGAACATCTTATCTCAATTTGGGACTCCACGAGGCATCATTAGTGATGAGGGAGCCATTTTATAATAGATACTTTAAGAGCTTGCTCAAGAAGTATTTTCTTGCTCATAAAATCGCACCCCCTTATCACCCTCAAATCAGTGGGCAAGTGGAGGTTTCCAATCGGGAATTCAAGAATATACTAGAGAGAATTGTTTACCCCGATAGGAAAGATTGGTCCCTGAGATTACATGATGCCTTGTGGGCATATCGAACGGCCTATAAAACACCCATTGGCATGTCTCCCTTCCGTCTGGTATATGGGAGAGCGTGCTACCTACCTGTGGAATTAGTACACAGAGTTCTGTGAGCCATCAAAGCATTAAACTGAGTTGTCCACATCTAGTGAATAACGAAAGCTCGAACTTAATGAGTTAGAGAAAATACGTAATGATGCCTACGAGAATGCTCGAATTTATAAGGCCAAAACAAAAGCGTTTCATAATCGACATATTTATGCAAAAGTTTTATGCCTGACCAACAAGTTTGGCTATTCTATTTGAGATTGAAGCTATTCCCAGGTTAGTTATGAAGTTGTTGGGATGGGCCTTACAACGTCATGGAAGCATTCCTTCATGGGGCTGTAATCATTCAAGACCCCAAAGACGGTCGTACCTTCAAGGTCAATGGGTAGAGACTTAAGTTGGTGGTTTCACCTGAAGAAAAAGGGACAGTGACCACGATATCACTAAAACACCCTGAGTATGTCTGATGTACTCATGGGGATCGTCATGTTACCAACTCACCCGTAGTAAAATTATGTACGATATTTTCTAGAATAACTTTTCTTTTCTTTCAATAGTATAAAAGTGTATTGTTTTAGCTTAATTTCAAGATTTCTTCCCAATAATAAGTGCCTTACGATCGCACGTAGAAAATTACGTGCGCTCGTAAGGGCTTCATTATTCTACTTTGCTTCTTTTGATGATTCACAATCACCTGTGATGCGTTACGTGCATTTGAAAATCATCGTTCGTGTGTTCTACCTTTTCTGAGAACCTCGCAGTGAGTACAACTCTTTGCAGGATGTTAATACCTTCACAATCAATCGTAGTAATTACAATTGCCATGAAATTATCACGTATGTTGGTGGTTTCACACTTATGAAATCGTGAGGTTACAACATTCTTGTAAGTTCACAAGCGTTAAATGCGACGCCTCGAATAGCACCGCTGCAGCCTGTCTACCGCCTAGCATTTATTACATTCACTTACCGGTTCAACTTTTCAAACGCTTATCTATTTTTGGGAGTTAAGGCAACCTCTCATCTACCCACCAACCCTTTATAAATACACATCCTTTCTCATAATCATATTAGTACATTCCCTTTGCCTCCTTCCGCTTTCACCAGTCGCCTTTAACCATGGCAGATGAACCTTATTTGTGATAACCCGATTTTTTGCCACATGGAATTTTGGGAAAAACTAGACCGTCCTATGCCTACTCTCTGATATCAATAGTGACGACCCTGATTTCCCCTACACGGATCTCTGGGAAATTCTGAGCGTCCGTTGTATAGATGCTCTGATACCAATAGTCACAACCCTAAAATTTCCACAAGTTAGAGGGCAAGACATGGAAACTCTGAGCTATCAGATCATAGGACACAATCTGAATTACAAAATCATCTTTTGTATCGGGGTGCTTGATACCCCATGTGACAGCCCGATTTTCCCCCTCATTAGATATATGGGAAGATCGGACCATCAAGCACTCAGTAAATCCATATATGTGCGGAAGCAGGGCAGATAAATCATAAGGCAAATGAACAAAAGATTTCCATCATTTCCAACATAAACAAATTTGTACAAACCACCGGTGACCGCCGACTGTCACCTAAACAGTGGTAAAGACTATACTAAATATACATAAGTCTAGTCTTGAGAATGTACCAAGTACAAAACACAAAATTGATCCACAATATGCGGAGTCTAGAAAAAGTCCTCGGGTGGTAGATCTTCGTCTGCCTTCGAAGTGTAGTTAAGATCCTCCTCGAGCTCTGAATCCCGCCCTACGTCTTCACCTGTACCTGTGACATATAGTCAGGGGTGAGCTACAGTCCAAGCTTAGCAGGGAGAAAATCAATGCCAAATCACATTTATCATTTTAATTCATAGACTTGATGAACAACTTTAAATTTTAATATTAATTATAGAAAAATAAAATACTAAGTTCGAAAGCATGAATCTAAAGCATGCCATGTACTGACGTAGAGCATATGCGGAATAATTATGTGGCAGAGCATGGACATATCAGAGCGCAGAGTACATATTAGGGTACAGAATATATCAGAGAATAGAATAAATCAAAGAACAATATATCAGAGAACTAAACGTATCATCACACGGAAACATTAGATCAAAGTATCCCATAGTGGGAATAGAGTATCTTGTAGTGGGAACAAGGTCGTAACCTCGGGGACTCCACCCCCCTCTTAGAGCCTCCACTCCCCTTTGCAACTAATGTGGAACTAACACATCAAGCCAAAGTATCCCGTAGCGGGAACAAAGTATTCCGTAGTGGAAACAAGGTATAAAACCCTGGTGACTCCACCCCCCTCTTGGAGCCTCCACTCCCCTTTGCACTTGATTTTAGAGTTAGAATAGTTCAGATCGGCATTCGAGAAATTGAAATTCAATGATTCAAAGTGTGTCAACATGTCAAGGTACAGAATGCAATTGATCATGTTCCAAAAATCAAATCGTTAACCATGCAAAGAGATTCAAATATTTTCAATGCAAGAGATTCAAATCAACATATTAAATTCATTTCCATCAGTGACCATAATTCGAAGAAAAATATAATATCGTGCAATGAAACTTCCCTACCTTAGTTTCAAGGTCGTGCGGAACAATGGAGTGAATCACACGAGAGCTCTATCAATGGTTTCCCGTATTCCACCTAGATCATAATGGTTCATAAACCATGTATTAATGATAGGGAATTTGCATAACTCAAGTGTTCATAGCCTTTCAAGAGGGAAAACTGAGATAGTCCAAAGATAGGGGAATTCGCTCGAGCGAGTTCAAAGGTCACTCGAGCGAGTTCACATGGCACACCACAAATCTCTCAAGCGAGTTTTACCATAACTATTTTAGCTTGAATTTCTCAGTGCACTTGCTTGAGCGAGTGTTTCAGAAGGAATCTCGCTTGAGCAAGTTCAAGTTAGCTAGAGGGAGTGGCTCAGAACTCTCGCCTTTTAAGCCTAAAGAATTCTCGGTCTTCTTCCCTAATTCCAAAGACCAATTGTAATAGTCCAACATCGGATAGGGAAAAGTTCTGACCCTGGGCTATATGTGATTGTAGACACTACATGTCATGACGCGTTTTGGGTGGGGACGACGAAACGTAACGCCCATGCCAGAAATAAAACCGGGGTAGGGACCTAAGCCCATAACTGGACGATATTGTGGCATGTGGGTCCGAATCTTTATAGAATGGTATCAGAGCCGAGGACAACACTTCTATAAGGTGGGGGGATTGTAATAGTCCCACACGGGATAGGGAAAAGTCCTTACCTTGGGCTATATGTGAATGCGGACACTATATGTCATGACACGTTTTGGGTGGTGACGTTGAAACGTGACGCCCATGCCAGAAACAAAACCAGGGCGGGGACCTAAGCCCAGAATAGGACAATATTGTGGCATGTGGCTCTGGCTCTTCACACTAACGATTCTAACGCATCCATTCACATACCATCTACTCTAAGTCCATCCTATCTGATAAATCAATAATCCTACCTTAATTTTCACACATGAAAAGATTTCGGTGATTGATCATAGGGAGTATCGACGTTCGCGCTTCTCACGCATCTGATCCTCGAAACCCTTGCATGCGACCTAAACACTCAACAATCAAGATCTAAATTTTGGAAATCGAGATTTACATGATCACATTACGATGCTTACCTTCTTAGATTTTTTTTTGTATGTGATGTCTCCGGAGATCGATATCAGAGATTTCGTGCGGACATCCTGCGTACGCCCGATGATTTGATTTCTATCTCCTTTGATCATACATAGTCGAAAATCGAGTTTTCTTGCGTTGTACAATCAGACTAGAATTTTGAACGAGATTTATGTGAACTCGAATGGTCAAAAATTCTCCAAAATAGGAACTAAGGAGAAGAAGAATGGAGTTTTCCTCTCTTTTCTCTCAATTAAAATTTGCATGCAGTTTCTAACCATGCGTAACTTTGTTTATAACAGCTGGTTTGCTTCTGTGTTAAGCTAACAAACTAATCAAAGGTGTATTGGCTTTTAATCAAAGGTGCTAAGCCAACACACTAATGTGACACGGACCTTAGGAAAATGGTACCATGCATGTGATCTTGATAAACATGTAAGGCCATCTAATGGCACAGATTGACCTAAAAGGTCAAAAGTTGGAAAAAAGTCTATTCTTGAAATTTTTTTAATCATGCCATGAATTTTAGAACAAATGATCCATATAGATGCATGATACGGACATAGTAGAATAGTTTTATGGAAATTTCATCACTGTGATTCATCATCTAATTCACGGATTTTTAGGTCAATGTTAGCAAAAAATGCATCTTTACTCTGAATAGAATAGTGTTGATATTTGCGATATATTCTTGCATAGATTAATCGTAGAAAATTTTGATGTGACGCTTGATGTAATTTGATGATATACTTACATATGATCTTAGTGTTGGCTCATCATATGCTTATTGGATCATACTCAAAATGTGTGGTCTTAGATCACCTAACTTTCGAATATGCTATATGTGATTTATATGGGAATATGCCATATTTCTATGGTATAGTATAGATGATTGGCATAAATAAGTTGCTGGAACATGGACACATTTATATGGCCATACCTCAGAAATATAGTTCAAATATTGATCACGATGATCATCAAAATCGGATGGCTCCGATTGATCGCTTCAAAAATATGCTAGATAGGCTAGAATTTTCTTGAGAAAAATGCCTAGGACTAGCTTACTTTAATCATAGCTTTCCGATTTCTCGATGAGTTATATAGATTATGATTTCTAGAATATTATATGTTTTACCCTTGACTTGATCATGGGCAATTTCGACAGTGTCAGAAGCATGGATAGGATTAGATGAATGGTTAGGTAAAAAATTGTGATATGTAAGAAAGAAGATTTAAAATTAATTTGAATAAAGATTTTAACAAAGCTAATGAATAAAGGATTTTAAAAATTGGATTTTTAAAATACAAGTATGTCCGATAAGATAGGCTGGATCGAATGGCTCCCAAAGCCCGACCTGATAATCTTAAAGAAAAATTGATACCGGTAACCAATTAGCGCTAATTAAATGGATAAGATGACCTGAAACTTGATCTCGATAGAGCTAGGATTAGGTTGGGAACATTCCGGACCTAGACCCGATGATGTGTGACATTAGATGAACCACTAGATTGACCCCATCTAAGGCCAAATCTGTGGACCTTGCAGGCCACATAAAATCAGTCCCGTAATAGTGAGCGGAATAAATAGAAATAAATTCTAGAAAAATCTATAAAAATTCTAGAACATTATTTATTTGGTTTCTGATGCCTGGTTAAAGTTTTAGTCCGGAATCTCATGCGGTTTGAAAGTTACGGCACCCGGAACACTATGCGGCGAAACTACCATGTTGCACCCAAAAATAGAACTGTAATAAGTTTCAGTTTACGAGCCTGATAAAGTATCAGAAAAATCTAGGATTAATTACGTATTGACCTTAGTATGTTCCTAATGCCTAAAAGAAATTTCAGGCCTTAATTCGATTAGAATTGACGGCAAACAAATTGGCAAAATTGCAGCCCGGAAGTTTGACAAATGGCACATAGCATGAAACCAGATCCGACACTTGATCAAATGGACCATATTACATCCTGATCCGTTGATGTTTTACCCAAACAATGTAAATGAAAAGGTTGAGCAACTCGCGGATCTTTCCAGAGAGCCACTGAGTGCTCGATTCCCTTTTCAGAGTTAGAAGTTATGGACCCTATACCGAGGCCCAATAATTCTAACCCGAAATCCTGATAAAACAGAACAGATCTCGATGAACTTTCTCCTGTGATCAACCTTGATCATATTTTTGGATGTCGTCACTTGGGAAAGATTCTACCATCAGTGCTTTTGCCCACAGTTTTGGATGCATTCGAAAATTCAATCGGAGTTGAAAATGGTGACTGATATACTATAGGTTGACCAACATTCCTTTGGAAAATTCTGAATATATAAAGGGAAAAGGCCTAGTATATAGAACTTGACGCGAGACCCGTGATTAATTGAAAAGGCCTAATCATATGGTCAATATGAATTTAACCTATGATAAAGATCCATGTGAAAATTGGTCAATTAAGTCAAAGGCCTGACTTTGACGACTCGATAAGGCTCAAAATCCTAAACTTTTAGTAAAAATGATTGATAGGATTGACAAGAGCCTAGTTTAAGGATTCGACCCTTAGTTCGATAAAATTTGATTACGGACCCAGCTCAAGACGTATGGATTCAGGCCCATCAGAACTAAATACCCATGCCCCGGACCTTGGAAAGGCCCACAACCTTAGTTTTAGATGTAGTAAAGGCCTGAATTACCTAGGGAATGGCTTAATGGCTCCATTCATCTATTGGACTTTTGGACCTAAAATCCATTGGATCCATATTGTATCGAACCCATTGGACCTAAATTCCAATGGACCCATATTGTATTGAACCCATTGGACCCTTTGGACCTATACTCCATTGGACCCATAACCAATTGAACCCTTTGGACTTATACTCCATTGGACCCATAACATATTGGACCCTTTTGGACCTATAAACCATTGGACCCATAATTCATTGCACCTTTAGCCATATCCGACATTATAACATAAGTACAGTGATTGATTCTTGATTAAACAATTGGAGTTAATATAATATGATAGTACATGATGAGTTGATAGTACATGATAGATAGTGATATGTTGCACATAGTAGGTACATGACATCAGTAACATGGTCTGCTAAGATAACTGCCCCTAGATCTCTGTGTTGGTCAAATATTGACTGGACACTGGTGTGACATGACTAAGCCAAGTGATTGCCTGAGGCGAGGTCCACTACAATTCTCGGAGCACCCACTTTAAATAAATAGGAAAAATGACTATTACCTGTGGCACACACCCTACATAAAAGAGAGTTTGACTACTAATAGTGGCACCCACCTTTAAAAAAAAAATCAGATTTTTGGTCACCCCATTTAAATTAAATGAGTATGTTAGAAAAAAGTGGTGAAACACACACCACATCTCCTACCTTAAATTGCCCGAATTATTGCATGAGTATATGTTTGACCCAAGGTTTGACCTAAAATGGGCCAAGACCTTGAGGGTGATAAAGGGATCATCGCCATCGATTTGGATTTTTGAAAAGTTGTAATAAGATTCTTAGATGCATGGGTCAAAGATTGACCCATGGGATGGAAGTTTGAAGATGTACTAACACTAAAGATTGGGTGCTAGTATTTTCCATATAAGGGTGGCAATCCTTGTAAATTCCCTAGAAGCCTAAGGGCAATTACAATAAATTTATCTAAATTTTAAAATTAGAAAATAAACTTTTACAATTCTCTAGTTAATCCCTACTATCCATCTAGTCGACTAGAGTTTGACTCATCTTACTCCACCCAATTTACATTGGGGAAATCTACAGTGTATGTAATGTCCCAACCTTTTGGGCCATGATCCGTAAGACTCGGTGCGTGTGCCGACGGATCATGCACCAAGGACGCCCTTTAACAGTGATGTAATGTCTATAGATCAAATCCAACGAACCGGATTGATCTTATGTAGACTGGATGTGGAAGCGTGAAACTCTCACACACGTCCCTTCAGTGTAGCTATTTTACATTCAAGTAGAAGAGCTAGAGTATAAAAGGAAACCTAGGGCATTTAATTGTGTATTAAATGCTTGTGAATGAGAGTTAAGATGAAAGAGGGTGAAACTTAAGGTGGAGAGCTCACCATTGTGCGGTTGATTCGTTCATCATCAATGCAACGACGGATTAATTGGAGATCAGAACTAACTACGTCCGCTTAGTGAACCCTGACTCGTCTTGAAGCAAGGAAGAGGATTTGCTTGAATCAAGGTAAGGAGTGTGAATATCTATTTTAGATCTGTAGTGTGGAGTTGAATTAGTACGTGTTCTTATGAGAATCTCAAGAAAATGAGATTGATTCAAAGTAAGAAGAGATCGGGGGTGAAAAACCCAAAAATGAGCGAAATCTGCTCATTTCGATCGATCGAATTATGGTTCGATCGATCGAAATGGCATTAAAAATGGGAAGAAAACAATGTCCTGAGAAATTCGTATAGATCGAACATTAGAACCTGTAGTTCGATTGAACGATTCGTATAGAAACAGAACATTAGAAAAATTTTGTGAGAATTCGACCGATTGAATTAAATTCGATTGATCAAATTATGTGATCTTGATCAAACGAATTGGGATTCGTCCGATCGAACTGTGATAAGGTAAATGCCTTCTGTGGAATTCGACCGATCGAATGTCATTTCGATCGATCGAATTTAATTCGTTCGATCGACTTGGAAAATTCGTCTGATCGAATGAGAATACATTGGTAGTTCTGGAAGAGGTCGACCGATCGAAATTTATTTCGATCGATCGAAAATGGATTTCGATCGATCGAAACAGGGATTCGATCGATCGAAATTCCCAGATTTCAACGTTTGGTGAGTTTTGACCGTGAGATCGCACAGGGACTTTTGGCAGTGTGTTTTGCCTCGTTCTAATAAATAAAAATGATCATGTTTAGGTAAGCTTCGTGATTAAGGAGAACCCGACCTTGTGAAGGCTTGAGCAAGCACGGGTCTGATCTGTAAGGTAGGGAAAACTTGATATCATGTATATTGATTTTATTAACACGTGTGTTATGATGTGATGTATTTTCCGCTTTGACTATATAATTTTCGCATATGAATTCGAATTAATGAGGCATGTGATACGTTTTGCTTTGACCATGTGATTTCCGTATATGTATTCAAACTAATGAGGCATGTGACACGTGTGATTTGAAAACATGTGAAGTTTATGAAATTTTCGAGATCCTTGTGACATGTGTATGTGAGACCTTCACATTTCATTCCGATTTTGACATAAACTATGATTATCACTTTACATGGCGGCGAGCTATATGTATGCACTTGTGATTTAAGGTTATGTGAATACCCGACCGAAGCGGCGGTATAATCGTGACTGACGCGGCAGGATATCCGTGACCGGTACGGCGGCCAATCCGTACACCCTTTGTGTGATATGTGTATGTGGTATGTGACTCCTACCGTACAACGGTAAATTCGTTCGGCCAAGTGTCCAACTCTATGGGACCTTGGATATACGTGCATATGACTCATGTGAGTGACGATGGTGGGCATTCCATCGGGGGCTTGAGGCTATAGTTCCTCATTCTATTACTTTAAGTAAATCATCTTTAAGTTCTTCTTCTTACGTCAGATTGGAAATGTGAGCATGTTCATGAAACCAATAGCATTGCATGTGTGTGTTAAGGTTATGAGAATCGCCACTTCGCATGTGTTTAGAATTGCCATAATAAGATATGTGTTTGAGATTTTGATGAGCATGCTATAAGATATTTCCCTATTGAGCTTGGATGAAGCTCATTCCTTTACTAATGTCACAGGTTCAGGTGAAGGAGCTGAGGCGGAGATTCCGGAGAAGGAAGATCCGGACTACTCCCCCGACGAGGACCTTGAGGAGCCCCATCTTGAGGATTGTTTCCTTTGTGCTAGACCTGGGTAGGTCTGGCCCTGAGCGACGAATTAATTTTTGGTTTTATTTTGGTTGTAAAGAGATGAATCCTAAATATTAGTCTTTTGATATTTTTGTTGAACCATGTTTCGGTAAGGAAAGGTCCTTACCGGTGGTTCACAATGGTTCTTTTCCCATAAGGCTTTTTATGGAATTAGAACCATCTGTTTTTGTTGTTTTGAGATCGAATGCTATAACTACTTATGTTGTTCATGCTACGAGTTGGAATTGGTTCCGCTTAGGTTTCGCTGTGCATGTTGTGACGCGATATGATCCGTTCCCGGGCTCGGCCTTAGTGCCAGCCCGCCGACGCACGGGTCTCGGGGCGCCGAAATCCGGGCTGTCACAGTGTAAGATTCACTAAAGAGCATGCACTACAAGATCTTGTAAAAAGGGGGCTTTCACATAGTTTGAGGACCTTGAAAATAATAAAAGACAAAATAAGAGGAGATGTGTGGTGAAGAAAATGGGTCAAATAGGGTGGTCAAAGTTGTGGGGCATGGAGAGAGGGAGAATTTCAAATGATGAGAATACTTGGGAAATGGAGGAATAAGACTTTGGGATGTGAGGGGGTGCCAAGTGGCACAAATTTTCAGCTTGTGTCCCCCTCTCCCAAAGCAAAATTCGAATTCCCCATGGGGACTCCCCTTTTACACTTCAACTTCTTCTTCCTCCTCTCTTACGACTCCATTAGAGCTCCCTAGAGCACCTTGAAGCTCTAGCCTTCTCCCTCCCAATCTAACCTTTAGATTTTAATGCTAAAACCATCAATCTCTTCCCCACAATTTGGAGATAAACCAACAAGGAAGCTTGGAGTTGCTAAGGTAAAATCTTAGCTAGATGTTTGTTTTGACTTCCAGTCTTAAACTATGTAGATTCTCTCAGAGTGTGCGATTTTCTTTGATTTTGGATGACTAAGTCTAGAATGACCATGTTCTTAGATGGGACCAGCCTCTTAGAACTCATGAATGTGATCTATAAGGTCACTTTAGAGTCATCCAATGGTCCATGATGGGCAAATGGGCCTAGACCACTAGATTTTAGAATTTTAAGAGTTTCTTAAAATTTTAATTGTTATAAGTGATTTTTTTTGTTTTGAAAATATGAAAGAGTTTGGATTTATGTTAAGGATTGAGCTGAGATGACCATGCACATGAATTTTGAGCATATGCAAGTTCATCCAATAGCTTAGATTGATCCAAATTGGGTTAAATCAAGCCACTATTCTCTACATGTGGATATTTCTTGAAGTTATGTAAAGAAGAGATATAAATTTTGTGTATGTATGTTTTACATAACCTGAAATGATGATGGGCCTGAGATAAAGATGACCATGCATGTGATCATCTCACACATGCAAGGCCATCTAATGGTCCTAAATGGCCAAAAAGGTCAAACTAGGCCTATTTTGAGAAATTTACTTATAAATGATATGATTTTAATACATAAAAATATATTTTGATATAAATATTTTCTGTTATACCATGATGAGACATGGACTTGAGCCATATGGTACCCTGCATGTGGTCTTGGTCCACATGCAAGGCCATCTAATGGCCTAGATAGACCTAGAAGGTCAAAATTTGGAAAACTAGTCAAATCTCAAAAATTTGAATCATATTATAAATTCTAGAGCTAAAGATCTTTATAGATGCATGCTATAAGCATAGTAGACCAAATTTATGAGTGTTTCATCACTGTGATACATCATATATTTCATGGAATTCAAGACAAAAAATGTCTTTGCTATAGAAAGTATAGAATTAAAATTTGATGAGTTTCTTTACATAGTTTAGTTGTGAAATTTATGCTGTGAATGATGGTGCATTTAGATGAAATAATTATATGTGATCTCTGTTTTGATGCACTCTATATTGATTTGATTATGTTTGAGATGTGTGGTCTTAGATCGATCAATCTTTTGAATGAGTTATATGCATTCTAGATTTCAATGTGCCTTAAATCTTTGTATAGTATTAGTATAGATGTTGGCACAATAAGTGGCTGAGCATGGACACATTTCCATGGCCACTTCTCAGAAAAAGAGTTCGATCATTAATAATGATGATTGATAAATCGGATGGTCTAGATTGATTGCATTGAAAACTTGCTAAATAAACTAAGATTTCTTCTGATAGAAATGCCTAGAATTAGCTCATTTTAAATGATAAGTTTTTCCGATTTTCCAGATGAATGTTATAAGAATATGATTAATCATTTTATTTCAAAACCTTGCAAGTGTACAAGTTCGAATGTACTAGGGCAAGTATAAGGTTGTCAAACCACAGGGATTTGTTGTTTATCTTGATTTAATTTCTGTTTTATAAAATACATTATAAAATCTGATTTTCTAAATTATTAAATAAATAAAAGAAAACCTAAATAGTTTAGAAATAAGAGAAGAGAAGGTAGTCTAGAATCTCTCTTGGATTTTAGATTCGTAAACAATAAAACCTATTTATTGTCTATAATGAATCCCAGGTACCCCCGTTCCTGGCTACAAGCTCAGTTGCTTCATTTATAAAATAGAGAAATCTAATTGCGAGTTAGATAAATCTAATCGTCAAGGCATCATTGCACGACCTAATAAAAACTACCCTAGAAGGCTTAGTCTGTCGGTGAGTATCCTATCTAGGCTAACCCCAATCCCTATAAGGCCACTGAAATTATTCTAAATAAGATTTACAACATTACCATTTTGTTATTGATCTAGTCGAAACCTCGAATATGCAATCGTACCATAAACGGAATTCAAAATAAAGAAAGAAAATAGAATTTTATTAGAATAATTATCCAAAATTTACAAGAGATCCCAGGTTGATGCTTTACGCACGCATCGAACTAGAGACCTTCAACATAGCTGAATCAGGCTCTGGCCGATGATCACATTCATTCTCCCTCTATTCCAAAACTATTCCTAACCTAACTTATGAAAACTCATGCCATAGCTCTTTAGAAAAATTTCACCATGCGAGTCCCTTCAAACCTAACCCTAGGGTCCTTTATTATAGATTACAAGGCCCTAGTATAATTTTACATGGCAAGAAACCCTAAAGGATCCCTAGAAATCCTCCAAAGAAGATAAATCCGGAAGGAAATATGCAGTACTTGAGTTATCCAGCTTTTAGAGGAGAAATTCGGTGTGCAACCGTGGGCTCTCGCGAGTCCGTTGCATTGATGCACTCTCTTAAAAAAGATGGAGTCGCCACCCGGAGCTTTTGGTATCCCGGGATACCTAAAATCAATATTATATGCATCGAAGTGCCAAATATGACTTCGATTCACCGGTCAATGCCAAAGCCTCTTGGGTAAGGCCTTCGGTTATCAATAAGGAAAGTGTTAGGCACTCGATCGACCTGCTCATAAGCGGTCTCTACTATGGCCAAATCTATGTTTAGATTATATAATATATAATATATATATATATATATATATATATATATATATATATGTATATATATATATATATATATATATATATATATATATATATATATATATATATATATATAAGATAAAAGTGAGCTGCACTTCCCCTTGCCCGAAGGCACACTGATCCTATTGAGCCCTTTGCACTCGTCAGAATTTTGGCGGCATAACCGCTCAATTCTAGGATAGAGGAAAAATCGAGCCCTTGTAGTACCGTTGGTTGGATCTTCGTGTGAGAGCAACACTAGTGAGCTTACGAAGCACGTTGGGTTAGTAAGGGGTTCTAACTTGCTATGACTAAGGAGATATGAGCTTGGAAATGATGATGGAAGGGGTGGTATGAGATGGGCTAAGGCTTTAGCTTTGGAAGAAAACTCAAGTTTAGGCAAATGAGGGAGCAAATTAGTAGAGTTTGTTCTCTTAGAAATTTCAAAAGATGCTTAAACAAGGGGGGGGGGGTGGCTCTCTATTTATAGAATTGAGGATGGTTAGAGGGATACTTAAGGGCTAATGGGTTTAACAATTAGGTAATCTCTAATCTAAGGTTTTCTAAGGTTTTGAGGGTTTGGAGAAGAGGGATTTGGGTTTTAATGGTGGATGATAGGGTGATGGGTTGAATGGAAAAATGGTGAAACTGATAGTTGGAAGGAGTAAAATAGTCCTAAAAAGGTACACCTCAATGGCTGGGATGGTCCACAAGTCAAACCCCAAAATTGAAATCTACCATTTTTCACGAAAATTAAGATTTTAAGCTATGCGTACATAGTATGTACGCATAGCTTAGGAACAGTGACCCTGAGAAGTTTAGAGCCTATTCTAGAGGCCAATTCTATAGAAAAAAAGAAAAATTGGCAGTGCGTACATACTATGTACGTATGGTAAAATTCTGTAAAAAATTGCTCATGCGTACATATTATGTACGCATGTGTAATTTCTTGCAAATTTTTATAATTTTTAAATTGCCATAACTTTTGATGTACAACTTAGAATCAAGCGATTCTTGGCTCGTTAGAAAGCTGGGAATCTCTACTTTTCAATGGTATAGGCCTAATCCCTGCAAATGTTTATGCAAACTTTGGCACTCCTCTTTCCATCCACTATTTCGATTGGGCTTCTTAAGGGTCTGGGAAGGATTTTAAGGGTTCAAGTTTATTTCTAAGGGTTTGGGATGACTCTTAAGGGTTTTGGGATAATTCCTAAGGGTTTGGGAAATGGTTTCGGAAGCTTAGAAGTATGCCTTTCTCAAAGTATGTGTTGATCGGGCCTTCGGTCAAATTTGGGTGTCTATAGATACCCCTCTTTGGTATCTGATCACTAATGATCCTATGCCAAAGAAAGAGACAACCGAAGAGGCTCCATGCAAACTCTATCGGGTCCGTGATCAGTCATATAATTTACTATTTTATCACTCTTAACTTAGTGATGCTAGGACTTTGTTTACTACTAACAAGTTAATGATGTGCACATATTAAGGAAAAATAACAAAATAGAGCTAAAGTTTAAATCTTTGTCAAAATGAACTCAAAAAGTAGTAAAAAGACGATTGAGCGAAAAAAGACGATTCGCCGCTGCTCAAAGTTAAGAAATCATAATTTACGATTGTGCCCTAAAGCTGAAGACGAAAAGAAAGAGAAAACTAAGAAATCGTAATTTATGATGCTTCAAAAAGATGATTCTTTAGAAAGCGACAAAGGAGTAAAAAGCAATCATTCGTTATAGGAAATCGTCCAGTAAGAAAACTGTGTGAAAATGATAAATCGTAATTTACGATTGTATAAAAGAAAAGCTTTTCCTCTGTTACATCTGCTGCTGCTGATCACGTAAGTGAAGACTATCACCACCAACTACCGAATTGGAAGATCTCTGAAATGAAAAGTTTGGTGAATTACGGATCTGAGAAGATTGATGAAGATAAATTTTGAAGAACTTTGCTGCTGCTATCAAGAACATTCCAGAAGCACATCTACGATTTGAAAGCAAGGAAGAATAAATTAGGAATTAGAGTTATATTAGGAATCTTTTAACTTTAGTAGTTTCTTTTATTAGAATTAGAAGTCTTATAAACCGACTCCTTATGATCTATAAATAAGAGAGCTCGGTGTAGGAATAAACTATCAAAGAAATTCTTAGCATCAATTAACGACTAATGTTGGGTTTTCTTTTAATCATTAGAGTAGATTTTTATTGCTTTGTATATTAGATATCAGAGGTTTCTCAAGAGCAATTGACGACTGCTATTGGGTGCTGAAGATTAGTGTAGATATTCAAGTTTCTCATAAGTAATTGACGACTGCGGCTAAGGGGTGAAAGATATATATATATTTTTATAGTTTAGATTTTATTTGCTTTATTTACTGCTTTATAAACATCTTCAAGTTTTAATTTGAATTGATGACTCAGGTTGGAATTTGCAGATTAAGACTTAATTACATAGTAGCAGACCAAGCCCTCTTGCATAGAGATACTAGAGGTAGTAGCAGGCCAAAATGCCGAAGTCAAGTTCCACGTACTCCAGTCGTTACCGACCTTTCATGGGCTTGACAGCGAAGACCCCTATCAACACCTTAGGGATTTCATAAAAATTTGCACCATGTTCCAAACACCCAACACCAATAATGAGGCCTTTAAGCTATGACTAATCCCTTTCTCTCTCAAAGATCGGGCGAAGGCATGGCTAATTTCATTACCTGCCAGAAGTGTTATTGTTAGTGCGCACTTTTTCTGGGTTTCTCTCGGTTTCCGTTGAATCAGTGGCTTCCAATTATGTCCTGGTGGACTCTAGCGATGCGATGTTTGGAATAATTAAGGTAAAAATAAATAATAAAAGGGGTTTCCTAAAAAGTTTATGATTTATTGTGATCGCCAGCTGCAGATATTTATCGACGCTGCAACACGTCAATGATCACGATTAGGAGCGGGTATGGGTTGCTTTTATACTGAATCGTCCACCTATGAACGTCAGCAGCGTTCTGCTTCTTTTGGTTAGATAGTTTGATTTCCTTTTATTTCCCTTTATAGTTATACTTTTGGTCAGTTTACATGTCCTTTGGTTATATTAGAAATTTAGTTATATAGGTTTGTTCCGATCCGGTTAGGAGTCCAATTAAGGTTGATTTCCCAATTCTATTGGAAGTTTAATTAATATTAGTTTCCCGATGCTACTAGAAGTCTAATTAGTTTCAGTCTCCTATTGGTACAAGGAGTGTATGTATAATAGTTTTGGTGAGACTTTAATTCGTTCAGGCATATTAGGTATACTAGAATTCAGATTGAATAAGGTATAACAATTCTATTGAAATTCTAATTGAAGCAATTATAGCAGTCCTGTTAGAATTCTGGCTGAAATAAAAGACTAATTTTGCTGAAATTCTGATTTAAGCAAAGGAATTAATGCTAATAACATTTAATTAAGATAAATAAACTAATTTTTACCAAATCTGATTAAGATAAATAAACTAATTTTGTAAAAATCTCTAATTGAAGCAATGAATTGACTATGCTAAAGAATCTAATTGAAGCAACAAATTTAATCCCATTTAATTGTAATTGAAGCAAGGAGTTGATCGATTAAATTCAGATCTAAAGAGATTAATCAATCATACGAAGATTTAAGACACGAAATGAATTAAGCATGCTGAAATAAACTTACTAATCAATCTTACTAAAAGTATAAAACTAAAGCAATTAATCAATTCTAAAATTCCTAAAAAAAAGGGGTTTGGGCCCACTATGCTAAGGAGGACTGGCCTCGTTCCCGAGTACCCTCCGTAAGCTCCCTTAGGCAAATCGTGTGGTCGAAGTTAAAAATAAACTGAATTTTTGTGCCGTAAAATAGTGTTTTGAGATTTTTCAGAGTTGATTTCAGAATAGCGATTGTGAATTAAATTGTAAAACTAGAATTATAAGATTGAAACTATATTTAGGATTTTTTAGAGATATTAAAATAAGCAATTTAGAATTAAAATTAAATTTTTAGGATTGAATTCGGGTCCGAAATCAGGAGATCAGGCCGTATGATTAAAGACTAGTCCTGAATTGAAGGATTAGAACCAGAAATTAACGATAGGATTGTAAATCGAGATTTTAGAACTGAATTAAAGTTGAAAATCGGTATCGGACTGATAGATTAAGGACTGGTTCTAGAAACAGAGAACTGGAACCAGATATATAGAATTTCGGTCTGAACATGGATGCTATGGTCTAAACCTAAAAATAAAAATATTAATAGAATTCCTAGATTTAGAGATTAGAAGCTATAATTGTGAATTAAAAGATTAAATCCTTACCTAGGGTCGGGGCTGCGGAGAGAAATCTCGAAGATTAGAAGCTTGAATCTCGAAACCATGATTAAGATGCTTTATGGGTTGATTCTCGGAGTTCGCTAGTCTCGAAATCCCAAAAAAATCCGTTCTCTCTCAAAAAATTTCCAGCCTCTCATCTCTCTTCGAGAAAAAAAGCTTTTATAGGTTTTCTTTCAATTACGCACCCTATTTCAGGCGTTTAATTGAATTATGCATCAGCTTCCTGACGCTTAATCGCTTTGAGTCAGTCGCCGACTTAGTGAGCGACCGGCTGACTTGCTCAGTGAGTTTCCCAGTCCTAAAAAAATTAGGGCTAATTACACGCGTGATGTGATGTGCGCAATCTGATTAAGCGTTTAGTCATAAGCGCTTAATCAAGGGAAGGGTAATGAGACTAGGTCGGGCGTAGGCCAATTGTGCGCTGGTTTTGTGGCACTCAATCCGATCTCGCATCTGCTTTCAGGTGCGTGATCAAGTCTCGAATAGGTCTGAGAAAGGAAGTTTGGTTTGAAAGGGGGACTGATTGTGCATTTGTGGTTTGACGCGCACTCGAATTACGAGCGGGGTTTCAGGCACTTAATTCGGGTTGTTCGGGTCTAGTCTTTAGAATGAAATATAAGACTATTGTTTCAGTCTGTATTCTAACTATATACCATTGTTTCAGTATATAGCCTCCCCATTTCGGGATCTGAGCCACAAAGCTATTATTTCAGCTTGTGTTCAGCCATGTACTATTATTTCAGTGCATGGTCCCATATCAAGGTTAAAAGGAAGGTCAAAGGTTGGCAGAACAAAAAATATATTCCGAGAAGGCAAAATGGGGGTGTCTATAGATGCCCCTCTTCGGCGCGCTCTTGCGAAGTAAGAATGCGTCGAAGAAGTAGACACCCCTCATTTGAGGTGTCTTCTCGCTTCTCTTAGGAATTCGCAAATGTGAATTGGTGATGCTGACATGACATGCTTGGCTCTCTTATCTATTAGCACAAGCTAAAATAGAGCATTTGAAGGGCAAATGGTAGTCGTCGAAGGGCACATTCCTGGTCTGTGGGTGCATAGCGCATCCCATCGCATGGCGCGAGCTAACAGAGGGATTTTACACAATCGAGGTACCAGGGCATCAATCAAATGTCCAAGACAAGGTCCAGGGACCGATAATAAAAGAAGAGATAAATATCATGTAATATCAAAGGCTTTTGCAAGTCATGTCAGACCGGGATTTGCTCACACCAATGTGTGTCAGGCGTTCCTTTTCCAATAGGCATTTATTAGTTCTTTAGATTAAATATATTCAATGTTTAGTTTCCCAGGGGAATAGTTGATTTGGGCTGGTAGTTGAGGTGTGGTTTTATGAGGTGTGCTCAATTGAATTCTGTGCAGTGGCATGTGCGCTTGATTCATCTGGAGTTCGGAGGTCGGTAAGTTGAGAATTTTAATTCTAATGTGTCTGAACTAATGATTCTGCGCAGTGGAGTATGCGCTTGATCCAATTCCACGCAGTGGCATATGCGCTTGATTGCAAGTTCAGGCGATCTTTAGGAGTTAAAGGTTGGGTGGTTCAAGTTTAATTTAAAGGAAGGTGAGTCGGGTCTATTTATCTTGTTGCTTTGTTCTCTTTTTTTTTCTTCTTTGATAGTTTTTATTTTTATTTTTTTTGAAGTAAGAGATTTTGTTTTGTGAAATAAAGGTTTTTTTTTTAAATAAAGAGGTTTTGAGATTTTAAATTTGTAAGAATTTTAACTTAAGATCAATTCGGTGGTAAAACGACGAAAAATGTGGCTTTCGAGAAGTCACTTAGCAGATCTACCAGTACGGGATTTGTGGACCCGACCGTTATTGTGGTTGTCAAGACGACACTTGGCATGCTGGATACTATGTCTAACCTTCTCGACAAATATTGATGATTGTCTCTTATGGGAGGACTACAGTGGTTCGCGAGTTGAGAGAGACGAGTTTTGAAAACATTTGATTTAATCATAGCTAACTATATTTATAGGCAATATCAAGTAATTAAAAAGAAAGTGGGTAGTACTTACCTGTGGTGATACTTACCTGGGTTGCGCGCAGCTTGTACGGTTTGTGAGGTGTTGTGTCGCGATGAGACTTTGTGGCTATTGTCGTGATGCAGTGTTTCAGGTGTAATGCCGCGATCGAACTCTTGGAGGTTTGTTCTCTTTCGGCCCACTATGGCAGGGCTTGGAGGTTGTGATATAACGTCTTGGGAGAAATAATGTCGCTATAGGACTTGAGGGTTGATTCGAAAGAGAGAGAGAATCCGTTGCCTCAGCGATGGGACATGACAGAGCTTTCCCTCTTTTCATTATTTGGCGTGGCAGGTGTTGTCTGAGCTTTCTTTTGCCTCCAGGTAGTGAGGTTGGCAATGGGACATCGGTTGGACGTAGTTAGCAATGGGACGTTGGTAAGATATTTGGATGATAGGCATGTCTTATTTCTTTCTTTGGTAGATCTTGAGTTATGTGAGATCACATTGTGGTTGCATTGTGATTAGCTTAGTTTTTTTTTTGGCGGTGTACCTTTGGATTTTCGCGATGGGTCATGAGGGTATGGCCAATTTATTGCGATGGGACTGAGTACTGATGTGACATTACTGCTTGTGCTTGCTATCGCAGTGGGGTCTTCCTTTTTTTTTGGTGGGGTCATGAGGGCATTGCGGTAAGGGGCGCGTGTGCCTTTTTGGGACAACCTATGAGGCTATGCGATGGGACAAAAGGGTGTGACCGTGACGTGATAAAAGAATCTTGGCTGCGATGGGACAAAAGGGTCTTGAGGGAATAAATTTCGTCCAAAATCAAGTATTACACGTCAGTTTTAGGTCACTTAATATGATTGCGCGCCTGAGTTCGGGCATGCGATCTTGGGCTTGACGGGGTCATTTATGCGTGATTATGCGCGTGTGCAATTGGATTATGCGCTATGGTCCATGCGCATGATCGAGGCATCACCTGGTCATCGTACAGTCAACATATAGGTGACCTTTCGTATTGTGCATTTAAAGTGTGTCATTTAATTGGTTTGCGCGGCACATGGGCTGCACGTGAGCGGAGCGGCGCGCGGATGGTGTGGGTGATGGTTTAATTGTGCCCTCGGGTCAGAGCGCGTATTTCGGATTATGCGCCACGTGAGTGGCGCATGATCTAATTAAGCGTGCATGTCCGCGTGTGTGATTTAGTTCGTACTCTATAGAAGCGAAAGAATTTTCATTTGTTTTTCATTCTGATTTAGTCTCAAGTTTTGACCTTTTTTAAGTCTCTTGTGTTTTGAAATTCATGTTTTAGTGATATCGGGCTATCTAATCGTCCAATTGGGATGTCGTTTTTTTCTATATTCATTTTTTTGCGTTATCTTCGTCTTGAGATGATGCTCGTAGACGATGTTATTCTGGGAATGGGCAGTTTTGGGAATGAGGGCGCTAGTCTTCACATCGGTCCTTTTTAAGGAGCAGTGAAGGCAGTGTTAAGGCGGCGACGGTGGAGGCAAAGATGGCGAAGAGCAGGAGTAAAAAGTGGGGGGATGTGTTTCCCAACCAATGCTCCTGAAGTGTCTGATTGGACGCTCAAAGCAGAATCTGCTCCTCGCTTCGTCTCAATTTCGAACCCAGTTTTCGTTTTGGATTGTAGGTTAAAGTTTTAGGTTTTCATTTTGGGTTGTAAATTCAGGAGGTATGCCTCTGGTGATAATTGTAAAAAAACTTTTAAATTATAAATGAAAGGACATTTTTTGTTCCTGCTTGTGGGTTTATTCGTTTAAATTTATTAACGGATTAGTTGGATTTATTTGATTTGTTTAACTTAGTTTTGGTCTTAGCTTAGAGTTTTAAAATTTATTCTGAATTTACTCAGGACTTATCCTAAGGTTAATTCGTCTTATTGAGCCTAATTTAGAGAATTTATTTGGTTTTATTCGATTAATTGGGGGCACTTTTTTTTTAACTAGCCAGAGTCTCACTCCAATGAATTATTGTTGTTTGTCTTTATTATTTAATTTTATTTAATTTCATTACTTTTTTTTATTGATTTAAGGTTTAATTTTAACTTGAGTTTTAGTTATTTTTTGTTGTTTGTATTGAACAGGAGGTTGAAAAAGTGTGAGTTTTCTTAGATTCTAGATGGGTGTTAAATGTTTAAATCCTATTGGTTCATCCATTTTGCTTTGGATGGGTGCCTCTTAGGGTGTTAAGTGTTGTGTAATAATTGGTTCATGCATGTTTACCATGGATCATGGTCTTTCAAAGGGTATGTGTTTGGTTTTGATTTAATTTAGATTAGAAAGGTTTAAAGATGTGACACTTGTCATTTGATGGTTTAAGGAGTATCGTCTATAAATGTGTGAGCCAAAAGTCTTATTATTTTGAATTTTATTTTTTATGTTTGGGATTGAAGGTTTTGAGGCATTCTTTTGGAGCATTTTTTTTAATGTCTTTTCTTCCCTTCTCTTTTGTAGCCTGGGTGTTGAACCCGAAGAATCGTGTTTATTGTGTGGGCTCTTGAGAATGAACGAGATTGGGAATGCAAGGTAGCACTTGAATTATTGCCATGCTAAGGGAAGAGATGGAGGAGAAGAAGGTGGTAGAAAGGAAATTCGAGGAAAAGGCAGGGTCAGAATTCTCATAATCGATGCTTATTTTTTCTCAGTAGGCTTTGCAGATTCAGCATTAGTTGCTCCGCCTTTTTAGTGTTTCGAAGGCGGGCTGCTAAAGGTGAATTCTGCAGGTCCTGGGTGGCTTTCCGTGAGCCACTCTTTCTTTTCTGCCGACTCGGGGCAAGGGGAGGAGGTTATTACAGTTAGAATTTATTTAGGGCGCTTCCTTGCTCCGGGTATCTCCGAGATTTATAGTTTCCCAAATGAATCTGAATTCAGGGATTGCCTGAACATGCGGATTTTTAAGTTTCTTGTTTTAAGTTGTATATTCAGAGGGTATGCCCTCGGTATATTTTGTAATTATTTGTTTATTTATGGAGTGATTATGATTTTAAATTCTTTTGTAAATTCCAGTTTAGTTTGTTTTGAGCTTATTTGATTTATTTGGAATGTTGGATTTACTTGTTTAATTTATTTATTTTAGATCGGGACAAGTTAGGAGTATTTTGTTTTGTATTTTGACTTAGTTTGGGGTTAATCGGAATGTATGAATGGTGAGGACATTTTTTTTGGTCTTAGTGTATAGAAGAAAGAAGAAAGGGGGCATTTTTTTGGTTGTTTAATTTAATATTAATTGGGATTGTGTGTGATATGGGGGCATTCTTTTTTTTTTTTTTTAAGTTTTAGATCGGTGTTAGTTGAGACAAAATTTGCGTTTAGCTTTAGTCTTAGGTTGAGACAAATCTTCTTCTCTCTTTTGGTTTCAACTTTGGTTGGGGTGTGCGAACGGTGTCAGGTCATTTTTTTGTTCTTCCCCTTTTTTGAGGCGTATATTTTTTTCAAGTTAGGGGTGTTCTTAGATCAGTCCTGACAAGGGTATGGTATGGATTGGTAATTGGTGTTAGGAATCTCCTAGTTTAGGTCTATGAAAGTGCTGCTTTGTATCTGTATATTTTTTGTGTTTTCCAGGGAATTGTGCGCTTCACTATAAGCGTTTAAATGAATTGCGCGCTAAATTTGATGCGCATATTCCAAGGCATCAGGATGTTATTAAGCGTTCATGTTCGGTCGTTTAATATAATTAAGCGCTAGGTGTGGAGTGCTTGATTAGGGCGGTGGTGGTTACTGTGGAAGTGACTATTGGTATTCACGTGCCACGAGGCGAGCGCTCGATGTAATTACACGCCTGGAGGGCGACGCGCAATCGAGTGGTCAGGTTAATTTGAGCAGGCGACGATTAGATTGCACGCTCTAGATCGGTTGTGTAATGCATATTAAGTGCTACCTAGGTGGCGCGTGATTGGTTTTAGCGTGTGGATTTAAGCACGTGATTTGACTGTTCCCTATAAATGGCTTAAAGTCTCTCATTTTCGTTGTGCAATCTGTTTTAGTCTCTGATTCTCTGGTTTTCTTGTTTCTGTGCGCTCTAGTTTTCATGTTTTTGTGATATCTTGTGATCCGATTGCCCGTTTTAGACGCCGTTTCTTCTGTTCTCTTTAGTTTCTCGGGCTCTTTGTTCTAGGATGGAGGGTGAGGGTAGTGGTAGACTTAATGTTACTATTTTTGAGTTGGAGATGATGCTAGGGGCGGAGATAGGTGAGACGTCTGAGGCTCGGACTGACGCTGTCGTCGAGGAGGTCGTTGTTGGGGAGGTAGTTGGAGAGGAGGTACTGGAGTTTGACCAGTTGGCGGTCGGGGAGGAGGCACTCGAGATTGAGCAGGGGGTGTTGAGGGTGAGGGTGAGAGAGTCGAGGGTGAGATACCTACAGGTGAGGGGGCTGAGGGTGCAGCTGCGGAGCATCCGGATCGCAGGCGCTTCCCATTGGAGGATTTCTTTGCCCGAGGTCGGGTAAGCACTCACGAGTAAGAGTTCTTCCATTTTCTTAGTAACTTAGGTTATGACATAGGCTTATTAGGATTTGGAACACTTCTAATTTATGTCGAACTTGCATTAATGACTGATTGTGTGTTTACTCATGCATCATGATTGCATCTAAAGGTAGAGGTAGGTCATGTTTCTACTCAGTTGTTCTCATTATTTTCGCGTGTTTGTTGTTATTGTCATTGTGTCCGGGGCATATTTGACTCGCTTCTAGTTTCCCCCCTTTTTTTTTATTCGTTTGCCTTTCGTCATAAGTATGTGTTAGTTTTATTATTGTTGTTTGTGTTTTGTTCAATAGGAGCCCCCGCAGCTGGCTATCAGCTCGACATGGGTCGAGTCTCATGCCTGGTATCGTGCCTTGCTAGAGTTTCAGCAGGCGCGGCTAGTGTCTTTCGGTTTCAGATTGATTCTGGAGTTGGAGACCTTTCATGTCAATCGTGGCCTGATCGCAGCAATTCAAGAGAGGTGGAGGGAGAAGCATCAGGCGCTTCTCTTTCTAGTAAGCCTGATGTTACCGACTCCAGAGGACTGGGTCCGCATCATCGGTCTTCGTTTTGAGGGGGAGCCGATCACGGGGTGGATGGCAGGGCATTATCTGGAGGTGTGTGAGGAGATCTTAGGTGTGTCGTATAGGTCAAGCGGCTCGGGGTCAGGTATAGTTCAGGTCACTTGGTTTTCCGATACATTTGCGAGTGGCTTCGTCCCCCCGAGGCGCCATTCAGAGGCGAAGGTAGCCCATGAGGTGCGTTGTGCAGTGGTGGTGGGTCGGGAGCCCATGGTGGAGCCAGGATTAGCTGTGGATAGGGTGCTCCGAGCATTCTTGATGCACTTCCTTGGTGTGGTACTTTTCTCTTCTTCGACTTGGGGATGCGCCATTGGGTTGTTTTTGATGGTTCTTGGGGATTTGGACCGAGTCCCTACCTATGCATGGGGTGCGGCCGCATTGGCGCATCTTTATGAGCAGCTTTACCATCGGGGACAGGGTGTCGCATTGATTGGCGTTTTCCTTCCGTTCATCCAGGTGAGTTTTAATTAATTAACATCACAAGTCTTTAGTTTGGTTAATTTTAAGTCATTTAACGGTAGATGTATTTTATTATGTGTCATTGTTATTGTTGTTACTTTTTCTCTCAGTTTTGGGCATATGATCATTTCGCTTTCCCTCGTCCGGGGGTCATTGGGTGTGAAGTTTATGTTCCCGCAGATGCACGTGTGGAGGGAGGCACTGACAGGTTGTTGCTGGTCTTCGAATCTTGAGACCGCGTGAGGCCTCTTTGAGGGCATGCATGCAGGGCAGGTATAGATTGTCATGTGTATGTTGTTGTTTTATTTTGGTGTTCTAGGATTTAAGTCTTCATTGAGAGATCGGCTCGTTTGTTTGGTTATATGTGATCTGGAGGCCATATGAGGATGAGGAGGACGCAGGTGTGCCAATGATTGAGACTGGCCAACCCTTCTTCGATGTGGACATATGGGTCCACTGTTTTGAGAGGGTGGAGCAGATCCACACTTCTCATGTGGTACAATAGCTGGGGCTCACTCAGGGAGTCCCTCTAGAGATTCACCATAGAGTGGAGAAGAGGATGATCGGCCCTCCTGGCCAAAATTTTGCGGTGCGGATGGCCCTTTAGATAGCAGACTTTAGAGTTGAGGGGACTAGAGTTAGAGGGGCGTGGGACGAGGCAGACACTCGGGAGTATGCGCGGTTGTTTAGTGCATTGGGTGGCTGGCACCTCTTCACACATACCTTCTATGGGAGTGGCTCTTTTGCGATCAGCGGGCCGGAGTCGACGTTAGCTTTGAGGGAGAGGCTAGCTGCATTGGAGCAGGGCCATGTCACCGAGAGCGTGCGGGGGGCATTAGACGCTCTCCATAGGGCGATGGAGCGGATGGAGTTTGCTCCTCGTCTAGATGAGGATATGCTGCAGTCTTTAGCCTCCTCAGTCGCTTAGGTCAGGGGAGCGGAGGATGAGTTGTGAGTTCAGTTAGTGGAGGCTCGACAGCTCCTGGTGAGTTAATTTATATATTTTTTTGTTATTATTATGATGTGGGCTTGGTCTTCTGGTCGTTCTGATGTGATTGTGGTGTTTCATCTTATTTTATCTTGAACAGTCTGAGAGGGAGGGGGAGGTTGCTCCTCAGGTGGCTTTGCTGGATGTTTACTGCCGTCAGCAGCTAGCTGACTGGGAGATAGCGGCCAGTCTACGATATGAGATTGATCGATTGATAAGCGTCTTCACAAGTATGATTCTGTTTAATCGTTAGCATTGTGAGCTCATCGACTGATATGTCTACTAGTACTTGTAGAGAGCCGAGTTGGCTGCCGGAGGTCCTGTTCCAGCATTTGATCCATCTTTGGTTGCTTCCTCTAGTCGGGAGGATCCAACGATGGCTCAGCTTCGAGCTGTGCTAGATCATTGGGTAAGCTCCGTTCAATCTGTTATATTGTTTGCGTCATTACGTTAGTTTGTTGAGTGTCGTTGTTTTGCTTTCTTAGTAGTTTACTAATATTATGTGGTATTTCAGCGTCAGGTCGCTGAGGATCTTTAGACGAGGGAGGCGACTGCTGCCTCTCAATGTCCGGAGAGCCAGATAAAGTTTCTTTTGATATGGGATAATTCTATTTTGGTTGTTCCATCTTTATCTTGTTCTGACATATCTTGGATTATTTGGTTCTTTATGCAGGCTGTTCTGGATTCCGCTCTCGAGGTCCCCCCTCAGGGGTCTATTCCTATCCCTACTTAGGTATGCTTTAGTTATTGTGTTTGTAGTTTATTTGTCATTATAGTATTTTTCTGATGTATTTGTCTATTTTTTTTGTTACAGTCACCTACGTTTGCTGTCCCTCTTGTGCGTCCTGCTGATTCAGTGAATGTTGAGACAGTCGAGCGACTCCTGAGGGAGAGGCTGGATCTGGTATGGTTCTTTCCTTTTTTCTCAAAGTTTCTCATTTTGTTCATGTATATATTAGTTTTTTGCTTGACTTGGTGTGATTGTGCAAGTTCGTCAGCTAGAGGAGGCGTATCTAGAGGTGGTGTGAGCGCGCGCCACTCCTGAGGCAAGACGAGTCCTTAAGGAGACGCGGAGTCAGGTTGACTTATTTGCCGAGATGATGGCCACTCAGATGACTCATACTGAGGCATTAGTGGCAGCTCGTCGGATGACACAGGCAGAGATGCAGGTGTCCCTAGATGAGCTATAGTATTGTCTGATGAGGAGTGAGCGAGGGATATATAGGCTAGCTCATCAGCTTGGTGGATCGGGCTCGAGGGCAGCAGGTTCTTCAGCTGGGCAGTCTCATTAGACGTCACATGATCGTGCCAGGGGGGATGCTAGCGAGGATGCGGTGGTTTGTGAGGTTCTTGCGAGGTATCCTCCTCGTTACCGATCGAGGCGGTCTATTAGTCAGACGAGTGAGGGGGGATTTGTGGTAGGGCCTCATCGTTTAGAGGTTTCGCCGACTCCGGGTGCTGGGATTGTATTTTCGGAGGACCAGTCCATAGACCTCTGAGCTGATGATACTAGGAACAGTAGTACTCGACCGTCCCAGCGGCAGCGTAGGGATTAGGTGTGTGTGTATGGTTTTTTTGTTTTGTGTCTATAGCATGTGTGTTGTTGTATATATAGGGGGTGTCCCCAATGATAGGTGTAAAAAGAAATGGAAAAAAAAATTTGACACATATATATAGAGAGATTATTATTTTTATTTAGATGTACCTGATTGGCTCCTTTTCCTTTTAGTTACCTCTTACATCTACTTTTGCTTTCAGTTTCTTTAGCACCGTTAACCTTCATTGGGATTTGGATACTTCCTGAGCTGGCCTAGTGAGGGTTGAAGGCTACTTCGTATCTGCACATGTGAAAGTAATATTATCAATAGTTTTGTTCACCCCCTTGCTAGTTGTCAAGGGGCGTGAGTATCTCAGACCGGAGTCTGGTAGCAAAAGATGGGCATGTGTTTTTTTTTTTTTTTTTTCTCTTTTTTTTTTCATTTATTATTATTATTATTATTTTTTTTTATTTTTTTTTGTTTTATTTTTGAAACAAAAATAATGCAATAGGGAAAGCAAATAGCTAAAACAGAAATAATAACAAAATAATAAAAAAAAAAAAAACCCCAATGTAGGAGCGTGGTAGGATGAACAATATGGTATCTTTAGTAGTACTTTTCGGAGGGTAACTTCGTTATTTCTTATCTTCTTTATGGACAAGCCGGCGCTTCTGACATGATTCTTTTCCTAATCCAAAACAAATACCCCAGCGTCAAGATGCCATGGATCTTTTCCGGGTTTTGAAATAAGCACTTTGGGTTTATAAGCAGTCATGGGTATTTGGTGAGTTAGTTTTGAAGAAAAGGTTGATTAGTACTGTCACCGAACTGGGGAAGTCATCGTTATGATTAGGTCAATTGTATACGGGGTCTACCCTAAGGTGGTGGTCATCCTATACCGTGGTTTTTTTTAGGGAGAAGTACGGTATGTATAGTAGGTGATTACGCCAGTCGTCATTCATCAATTTTTGGTTTCATTTTTAGGAATATCCTGCAAGGCTTCTGATTTATCATCCAAAATAAAAATAGCGGAGGGAGGTAAGGCTCAGTGATGGGAGGAGTAGTTTATATCTAATGCTTTCCAAAAGGGATAGGTAACAATCTTTTTCTCAGAGGGGTGCGGGATGCCATGATCGAGCTCTTTGTCATGCTTCGGTAATGTCAAAATCTCATATTCTATGGTTAGCAAGAGTTTATCCTCCTCCCACCACCTTACGACGACATCTAGTAGTATGGGGACATCAGGGGTGCCCTTGCAGCTTGCTTATACACTTCTAGTGATATTACTAGAGCTGTCCTCACAGTCTGCTTATGCTTCCCTGAGCTCATTGACTTGTTCATTCGTCATAATGCTCTCACTCGATATTTTTGGACATGTAAATGTGTATCTTCTTTGAAAGCATCCTGCTAGTGCAAGAATGATGAGTTTTGATTGAACCTAACATCTTCATTTTTTTTGCTCTAACGTCTCCTCCAATGGCTGAGGAAGGGAAGTGAGGATCGGGTGTTACTTATGCTTTTGAAAGAGGTTAGATAGGTCACTAGTCCGTTAATCAAATTACTCGAATGAGAAAAAAAAGGTGGGCAATAGATAAGAGGTCTTAAGGATATTTTAAGAATTGAAGGCGTACGACTAATGAATGGGCCATGACGACTACGGGGGTGGTAAGTATAAGTATTGGACCATAGGATGTGACGATCACAGAGTTCGGGATAGTATTTTCTAAGGTACATGGCGTTCCAAGGACTAGAGAGTTCTTCCCCATCTTGATTCGCCAGTTTGTAGGCATTTCTAGGGTATGCAGCTGTTATGACATATGGGCCCTCCCAGTTTGGTCTCAACTTTTCTTTCGGGTGGGCGTGCTTGGAAGGCATAATTTTCTTCAAGACTAATTCTCTGATATTAAAGGTTCGTTTGATGACTTTCTTATCTTAAGCCCTGACCACTCTCCTCTGATATACCTGAGCGTGATCAACTGCCCTTAGACGTGTCTCATCGAGCTGCTCTAGCTGCGTAAGTAGGGTAACTCTTCTCTCGTCTAAGGATAGCTTATCATTGAGTTGAATGCGTAAAGACGGTACTTGTATCTCATATGGTAGGACTGCTTCCATCCCGTAGGTGAGGAGGTAGGGAGTTTGGCCAGTAGTCGTATGAATAGAGGTCCTATAGGCCCATAGTGCTTCTGGTAGTTGTTCAGGCCAGTCGGCTCCATTGCTTGCTTCTACTATGCATTTTAAGATTTGGATTAGCATTTTATTCGTAGCTTCTACCTGTCCATTGCCTTGAGGGTAGAACGGTTATGAGTGGCGTAGATCGATGTTGTACTTCTTGTATAGCTTCTTCATCTTCTCTGCGATAAACTGTGGTCCGTTGTCGGTGACAAACATCCTAGGTACTCCAAATCTGGTGATGATATTCTGAATGATAAACCTCATGAGTGTTGAAGTGGTGATTCTGACATAAGATTCAACTTCTGCCCATTTGGTGTCGTATTCGGTCATTGTAAGTATGAATGCGTGCTTGTGGGTGTTCCCAATTGTATCAGTGAAAGGGCCAATGATGTCGAAGGCCCACATCGAGAATGGCCATGGCGAAGTCATGGTATTCAATGCAACTGATGGAGCTGTGATGAGTGAGGCGTGTTCTTAGCATTGCTTGCAGGATTGAACATAGAGGTGGCAATCTCTGATCATTGTCGGCAAGAAGTAACCTTGTCGTATAACTTGATCGGCGAGTCTCTGTCTATCGGAGTGGGCGCCGCAAGCACTGTCGTGTGCTTCTTGGATGATGCATTGTCCTTTAGCGGTCGTGATGCATCGTAGTAGTACTCCTTTGGTGAAGTCTTCTTTGTATAATATTTCGTCGAGTATGCAGAATCGGGCGCATATGTTCCTTATGGTCTTTTGTTCGATTTTCATAGCGTACAGAGGAACATGTTGATATTTCAAGAAATTCCAGATATCAAAGTACCATGGCTATCCATCGTCAATCGGTGATTTTTAAAATCTGAACATGGCGACTTCGGTGTCCACCTTGACGTGCTTTTCCGAGATAATAACTTCTTTTGGCCCTGTAGTTGTGGGGAGGATGGATAATTCTCTCTTGAAGAAGGTCTTGGTATTTTGTCCTATAGGTAGTTGGATGACTGAGGCTAGCGTGGCTAAGGAATCTGTGAGCTCATTTTCTAATCTAGGGATGTTCATAAAAGAGATTCTTTCAAATTTCTTTACTAAATATTGAGCGGTTTTTAGGTATGCCATTAGTTTCCTTTCCTTAGTTTTCTATTCTCCTATAAATTGTGAAATTACTAGTTTGGAGTCACCGATGGTTTTTAATTATTTAACTCCTAATTGTAGTGCTGCTCGTAGCCCAACTATAAAAGCTTCGCATTCTGCGACATTATTAGTGACAGAGAAATCTAGTTGAAAAACTTTAGATATGACAACTCCTTTTGGGCTCAGGAGGACTATCCCGACGCCTTTTCCTTTGTGGTTTAGAGCACCGTCAAAATAGAGGGTCCATGAGGTCTTATCGGGCTCTTCGTTATGAATCGTGAATAGGTCTTCATCGGGAAAATCAGCGTGTATAGGTTCATCATTCGGGAGTGGGAGGTTCGTGAGATAATCAGTGATGGCTTGTCCTTTGATCGACTTCTGCATGACATAAGTGATGTTGAATTCTTGTAATAGCATGTGCCAGCGAGCGATTTTTCCTGATATTGCGGGCTTTTCGAATACATACTTCAGAGGGTCCATTCGGGCCAGTATTAATATTTTATGTGCTCCAAAGTAATGTCAAAATTTGGTCGAGGCCCACACCAATGTGAGGCAAGTCTTCCCCATCGGAGTATATTTTCGTTCGTATTCGACCATCGTCTTGCTAAGGTAGTAGATAGCCTTCTCTCTCTTGCCGTCTTCTTCGTATTGTCCCAAAATTACTCCCATTGCTTTGTCATTCACTGAGAGGTACAAAATTAGGGGTTTTACGGAGACAGGTGACGAAGTATAGGCGGGTTAAAGAGGTATTTCTTGATATTGTCGAAGGCTTGCTGACACTGGTCGTCCCATTTGTACTCAATTCCTCCTTTAAGTAGTCTATAAAAAGGATCGCATCTGCCTGAATGCTGGGAAATGAATCTCTTAATGAATTGCAATCTTCCTATCATGCCTCGTAATTATTTGATATTACTGGGAGGCGACATCTCATGGATTGCTCTGACTTTCGCAGGGTCAACTTCAATTCCTCGCTTGCTAATAATAAAACCAAGTAATTTTCCTGAGGTGACTCTAAAAATGCATTTCTTTGGGTTCATTTTTAGCTAATACTTCTTACCTCTCTATAAAACAAGTCAGAGTGCTTCAACATGTCCTACTCGCGTTTGAGACTTCACTAATATGTCATCAATGTAGACTTCTACACACTTATACATCACGTCATGAAAGATAGCCATCATAGCGCGTTGATACGTGGCTCCTGCATTCTTGAGCCCAAAGGCCATGATAAAGTAACAATATGTCCCTCATGGTGTGGTGAAGGAAGTCTTTTCTTGGTCGGACTCCGCTAATTTGATCTAATTATATCCAGAGAAGCTGTCATAAAAGATAGCATATCATGTCTAGCGGTATTGTCAACTAGAGCGTCAATGTGTGGGAGTGGGAAGTCGTCTTTTGGGCATGCCTAGTTGAGATTTCAGAAGTCAATGAAAATTCGCACTCTGCCGTCTTTCTTGGCAACAAGTACTATGTTAGTGACCCACTTAGGGTAAAGAACGATTTGAATAAATTTAGCTTTGTATAACTTGTTGACTTATTCTTTGACTTGGAGGGTAATTTGTGGGTGCATCCTACGGAGCTTTTGCTTAACAGGCTTTTCATTGCGTTCGACGATGTTCTACTAAATTCGGGTCTAAACCGGGCATGTCCTCATAAGACCATGTGAGGGAATCGAGGTGTTCTTGCAAGACTTGTGCCATTTGTTGGTGTTCCTTAGGATTGAGCGTTGCGCTAATCAACAGCCTTTTGGGTTTCTCTTCAGTGCCAAAGTTAAGTTCTTCGGTGGGTTCCGCGGCAGCTTGGGTTTGCTCATCGAAACGCTTGATAACCCATTGGAAGTCCAGTGCCTCCTCGGCAACTGGTGCCATTTCTTCATCCTCGGTAAGCTCATATACTGTGAAGTTACTACACTAGAGATTTGAATTTGCGAAAGGTAACCCTTCGTCGGCATAATTTATAACTGAGAGATCTTTGGTAAGGTAAAGGTCAAGTTTATTGATCATTTTCTCGAAGTCATGAAGTATCTCGTCCGGTATGATCACCGGCTTACTGTCTAGCCATGACGCTTTACGTCCCTATATGAAGGATGGGATAGAAACCTTAGGAGAAGAGTCTTCTTGCTGGCCACAAATCTGGTTAGGGACGAAGGATTCCCTTTCTTTTATGAGGTTTTCTGATTTTTTTGGATTTTGTATTTCCGAATTTTTAGGGTTTTCTATTTTTTCTATTTTTTGATTTTTGATAATAAATATGGTACAGGGTCGGTCGCCTCAAGGGGCGTTGGGAGAATTGCTTCCTCTAGTTGAGGGAGCGAGACGATTGCTGGAGCCGTTCGGACGATCCTTCGAGAAATATAGACTTGTTGTAAATTTGGCATTTTTTTTTGGAGCCCTCAGCTAATGAGACCTTGTGAATAAGTGACGCGGGTGATAGTGGCACTGATGTTCAGATTTCCTCTATCACGCTAATGGCCTCTTCTTCGAAGAAACTCTGAAGATCGTAGTCGATTGAACTATCCGCGCCTGAGTCATGATATGGTGGTTCTTCCCGCTGAGGGAAATCTTCTGAAGGATCCTTTGGGGTAGCGAATTCTTCTCCTTATTCTTCATAATATGTTGGGATGAGCGTGTATGCCTGACAGCGAGGTTGATAATGGTGAAGGATACAGGGGGATTCCCAAGGGCATTCCCATCCTTCTAAATTAGAATTGAAGATGGCATCGAACTCATCTTCTTAATCTGATAACACTTGAAGACCTAAATTAGCTAGCTCGGCCAACTCGAGTGCGGGAAGATCTGTCTAGTAGTCTTCGTCATCACTCGGGGGAGGCTGTCATTCTTCTTCAAGAGATTTCCAAAATATTTAGAGTTGCGATGAATCTGGGGATGTAGAAGTATCTAGTTCGAGTTCCTCTTCAAACTCTATAAAAGCGGGTTGAGTGTTTCCTTCTGGATCAGATGGATAGCCATCGGGATCTTCTGCTTCTTGTGCCCGTAGCTGAGCTAGTAGGTCATTGTTAGTTTCTGTCCTCGCGGGGTTGGAATGGTTTGATCCCTCTATTGCAGACCGTCGGGTCCATTCGGTGAAGCGTTCTAATATACTGGTGAATGCCCTACAGCGGGGCTAGTAAGGGTGAACGATACAAGGGGAATCCCATGGGCATTCCCACCCTCCAAGGCCAAGGTCGAGGTGGATGCTATACGGGTTAAGATTTTCTAGTGGAGCGTCATCCTCTTCCCACGTTGAGCGCAAGTGCTCTTCGTCATCTTGCAGGGCAGCTATATGAAAATCTTCATCATCGGTAGATTCCCAATCCTCTAATTGTGGTTTGGTTTCTAGAGGCTCTTCTCTCCTCTCATCTATGAACTCTTTAGGATCAAACAAGGGTTTGACTCCTTTGAGTGGTCTATCGATATCGTCCTTGAGACTCGTCAAGTCATTGAATGCTTTGGCCATTTGTTCAACTTCTATTTCTTGGGATTTGGCGAAGGATACTTCCTTACGCTTTGGCATGTTAGCTTTCTCAGTGGTCCCATAGACGAAGTGGTCATGTAGAGACCATTTCGGTGAGGTAGGGCATAAGTCGGCTTGTGTGCTGTTTGATCGATAACCTAACCCTATGTGTTTACATATTTTCGTTGGAACGACAGGTCCTATGCAACCTTATTTATTTTTACCGAGTCCGGTGTGAGGGACATATCCAAGTTGATACATGAGATCCCACCCTTTTTTCACGGTGGGGTTGATGCCATAAAGTTTGGCGAGGTTCGGGCCGATCTCTCTCTTCACTAAGTTTTGTTGACGCATTGGGGGAGAACTAGGACGGTCAGGGGGTGGACCTCTGCGACGATCGGGTCTTCAGGGGTTCGAGTCTTTCGAATATGGTCCATGTTCAATACGTAGTCATGAGCGGTTGGTATGCTCGCTGCGTAATTAGTGTCTATCTCCTGAAGGGGTGTGTTAGCATATATATGGACGATGGAGTCCTCGTATGGGAATTTGACGCATTGATGGTATGTGGACGCGATGACCTTCATGAACTCTAGCCATTTTCTTCCTAAGATAAGATTGTATGTACTAGCCGAGTCAGAAATATGAAAAGTGACTCCTTTTATTACGGGCCCAAGGCGAACCTGTACCTTCACGAAATGATGTGAGCCATTATAGGCTATAAGTGAGAGGGTGGAGGGCCTAACGCCTTGCTCGTTGTATTCGAGAGTCTTTAACATGGTGAGAGGGCAGATGTTAAGTCCTGCTCCCGTGTCAACTAGTGCGTGTGGCACAGAAAATCCTCTAATTATGATTGTGAGATATATGGGGGCCGCACTTCTGCGGAGGGACTCTTTGGGCATGTCTGCGTCTGTGAACGTGAGCGCTGGGGGTTGCGCCATGGTCGAAGCGATTTGATGAAGTTCATCTAAGGTCGTGTCCTCGTCCACTTGTGTGTCTTCGAGTGTCCTTATAAACAATTGGTGATGATCAGGCGATTTCTTAATGAGTTATAGTATGGATATATAGGCTGCGATCTTCTGGAGACATCGTAGAAGGTCATATTTTTGTCCTGGCTAGAGCATCACTTCTTTGCATAGCCGGTGAACATTGGTTGCAGGTGGTTGGAGTGGCTGAGGTGCAGAGATTGGTGGAGGGATGATATGAGGCGGGAGAGGCAAGTTGACCTCTCTTTCTCTCACATTCCCCTCTGGAGGTTGTGTGCTTGTGAAATCCTTACTTTGAGGGAAAGGAGGAGGTGGGTAATTGGTTCCTGACTTGAGAATCAGGCACGTTGGTTGCTGGCTAGACCCGACATGAGTTGAAGTCGATGTGTTCGTGGAGTGAGCGAAATTGGGAGTCGGAGCGTGTGCTTGCACGACACCGTTCCAAGGTGGAAGATACTGTGTGTAATCCTCCTCTTCTATGAAAGCAGAGACCAGTGTCTCACCCGGGTCAGGGTGTTCCTCTTGCTCACTTTCTCCTACGTTCAGTAAACACTCAGTCTTTATTTCACTCTCTCGGCTTGGAGCCTTTCGAGTGAGGCTTTTTACGCGTGCAACGATATGGGCTACAGTTTGGGGAACGTCCTCTCCACACTCGAATTCAGAATTGGATGAAGGGGGTGGTAGAGATGTTGGTTCAGGATTTGGAGGGGTTGAAGGTTCTGGTGGGTGACGATGGAGGAATGGTCTCCTGGTCCTAAAGGAATGTATTCGTATCTGAGTAAATTTTGGGTATGGAGGCGAGCTCGACGGGGTGATTCGAGTGATCAGGGCCGAGGGATGTAGGGGTGAAGGAACTCTTGCTAGTGTGGCGAAAGCGGTAGATGGTTGGATGCGAGTGATTAAAGTAGAGGGCCGGAAAGAAGGTTGACTGGGGAGATCCACAGTAGTGACCTGGGCAAGTGTTGCTTGGTTGTGGTTAGGCATGAGATTGTTTATGATCCCTAAATTTTGTTAGGGTTGATTAGTATTAGGGTTGGGATTTCGAAGTGCTTCCCAATCAATTTAATTTCGGTCGTTCATATCATAAATCACATCCCTAAGGACCCAACAGTCCTCTAAATCGTGTCCCACATATCGATGGAAGGCACAATATTTACTATAGTCTAGATTTGTAGGCCATGGGCGAGGTATCTCCTGTGGGAATCAGAGGAGGTTCTGAGTATTAAGGAAATGAAAGATATTGGGAATTATATCCGGTAAAGGGGGATAGTGTTCCCGCCTTGGTTGGTAAGGGCCTTTGGCTAGATTGGAGTTCTGCGGTGGGGGTACATTATTATAATTTGACGCGTGGGCCGGTTGACTCCGTGTCACATTTTGATTCTGATAGGTGTTAGAGTACTAGTTCGTATTTTGATATTGGCCTTGACTTTGATTGTGGCCTTGGTTTTGGTTCGCGTATCTCTACTGACTAGCACCTTAATTTTGATTAGCATTTCGTTGTTGATTTTAGTTATGTCCGAAATTTTGCGATTGGAAGTTTCCGTTATTAGAGTTTTGCCCTTGGTTGACAACGGTGTTAACGTGCTCTACCCCTAAGGCTTTCTTATTGTTTTTCAATTTCGATTCGCTAGAAGAGCTCATTTTGGACGTGACTATGGATAGAGCAAGGTCTTCGCCTTTAATATGTCGCGCTAATTGGGATGCCCGAGAGTGAAGTGCAGTAGAAGTCGGGGCAATCACTTATGACAAGTGCGCTCTTTAACGGTTCCCTAGTGTTGCCGATAATAATATCAACCGAGTCCTCTTTCATTGAAGTGCCGGTCCTAGTAGCAAGTTTTCTCCATCTAGCGACAAAGTCAGTGAATTCTTCGTCAGGTCCTTGCTTAGCTGCCATTAGGTCACTGAGACTAACTATCTCCTGGATTAAGTGTTTGTATTGGTCCAGGAATGACTGACTAATTCATCGAAGGTTTGGATCTTATGAAGCGGGAGTCCTGCAAATCAATCTAAAGCTTCTCCTTCTAATGAGCATTGGAAGTAGTGAATGAGAAGTCCTTGATTGTCACGTATGGGTTGGCAATCATTGCAAAAAAGGGCCAAGTGATGATTCAGATTTTTGGTGCCGTTGTATTTAGTGGATTTGGGTGGCTTGAACCCTATTGGTAAACTAAACTCGACGTCTCAGCAAAATTTGTCGAATTTGAACGAGTGATCGGAGCTCTCACTTTTGGCCATGTACTCATCAAGCATTATAGGGAGGTCTTCGATTTTAACGGTGCTGTCTTTCGAAGCAACCCATTAGCAAACCTTGTCCAGAGGGTCATTGTTAAATAATGTGTGAGCTGGTTGTCTCAGTGAGGTGGCGCAGGTTGACACGGTGCTCGGGGTGGGAGTGGCCTCTCTTGTCGCTCTTGTTCTTCTAAAAATTTTCGTGACCTAATGGTTTCAAATGTGGTGGCCAACCCTCGAAAGCAATTCTTCGGAGTCGTCATCTCCTCTTTGTATTCTTTAGATACTGAGTTCTACGATTTGTTGAGCAATAAGGTTTTGTCCGATGCCACCATGTCTCCCATCATGGTTGTTCCCAGTGTATGAGGTAGATAAGGGGTTCTCTTGCTCACCCGCCATATTAATTTCAGGTTGTCGTGGGCTAGAATTATGAAAGGGTTCTTCTCCATACATGGGGTTGTCATGATACCCCCACAATGGCGGGTCTCCTAAACTTACTATTCATATACCAGACATTTCGAGTCTTTGGCGAAGACTCATATATATATATATATATATATAAGAGAATCTAAAAGACACGATTGGAAAAGGGGGAAAAGAATAGGGAAATAGGGTGGGAACTAACGATCTAGAAATAGAGTTTGTGAAAAGGTCCCATCGCGATTGCCAATCTGTTGGTACGCACTTTTTCTGGGTTCCTCTCGGTTCCTGTTGAATCAGTGGCTTCCAATTCTATGTTGGTGGACTCTAGCGATGCGGTGTTTGGAATAATTAAGGTAAAAATAAATAATAAAAGGGGTTTTCTAGAAAGTTTCTGATTTATTGCGATTGCTAGCTGCAGATATTTATCGACGCTGTAACACATCAATGATCACGCTTAGGAGCGGGTATGGGTTGCTTTTATATTGAATCGTCCACCTGCGAATGTCAGCAGCGTTCTGTTTCTTTTGGTTAGATAGTTTGATTTCCCTTTATTTCCCTTTATAGTTATACTTTTGGTCAGTTTAGCTCTCCTTTGTTTCTATTGGGAATTTAGTTATATAGGTTTGTTCCGATCCGGTTAGGAGTCCAGTTAAGGTTGATTTCCCAATTTTATTGAAAGTCTAATTAATGTTAGTTTCCCGATGCTACTAGAAGTCCAATTAGTTTTAGTCTCCTATAGTACAAGGAGTGTATGTATAATAGTTCTTGTGAGACTTTAATTCATTCAGGCATATCAGGTATACTAGAATTCTGATTGAATAAGGTATAACAATTCAATTGAAATTCTAATTGAAGCAATTATATCAGTCCTGTTAGAATTCTGACTGAAATAAAAGACTAATTTTGGTGAAATTCTGATTTAAACAAAGGAATTAATGCTAATAACATCTAATAAAAGACAAATAAACTAATTTTTACCAAATCTGATTAAGATAAATAAATTAATTTTGTAAAAATCTCTAATTGAAGTAATGAATTGACTATGCTAAAGAATCTAATTGAAGCAACGAATTTAGTCCCATTTAATTATAATTGAAGCAAGGAATTGATCGATTAAATTCAGATCTAAAGAGATTAATCAGTCATACGAAGATTTAAGACACGGAATGAATTAAGCATGCTCAAATAAACTTACTAATCAATCGTACTAAAAGTATAAAACTAAAGCAATTAATCAATTCTAAAATTTCTAAAAAAAGGGGTTTGGGCCCGCTATGCTAAGGAGAATTGTCCTCATTCCCGAGTACCCTCCATAAGCTCCCTTGGGCAAATCGGGTGGTCGAAGTTGAAAAGAAACTGAATTTTTAGGCCTTAAAATAGTGTTTTGGGAATTTTCAGAGTTAATTTCAGAATAGCAATTGTGAATTAAATTGTAAAATTAGAATTATAAGACAGAAACTATATTTAGGATTTTTTAGAGATATTAAAATAAGCAATTTAAAATAAAAATTCAATTTTAGGACTGAATTCGGGTCCGAAATCAGGAGATCAGGTCGTATGATTATAGACTTGTCCTGAATCGAAGGATTTGAACCAAAAATTAACGATAGGATTGTAAATCAAGATTTTAAAAATGAATTAAAGTTTAAAATTGGTATATCGGACCGATAGATTAAGGACTGGTTCTAGAAACATAGAACTGAAACCAGATATATAGAATTTCAGTCTGAACATGGGTGCTACTCTCTAAAACTAAAAATACAAATATTAATAGAATTCCTAGATCTAGAGATTAGAAGCTATGATTGCGAATTAAAAGATTAAATCCTTACCTAGGGTCGGGGCTGTGGAGAGAAATCTCAAAGATTAAAAGCTTGAATCTCGAAACCATGATTAAGATGCTCTATGGGTTGATTCTCGGAGTTCTCTGGTTTCAGAATCCCAAAAAATCCGTTCTCTCTCGAAAAATTGCCAGCCTCCCCTCTCTCTTAGAGAAAAAAAGCTTTTATAGGTTTTCCTTCAATTACGCGTCCTATTTCAGGCGTTTAATTGAATTACGTGTCAGTTTCCTGGCGCTTAATCGCTTTGAGTCAGTCACCGACTTAGTGAGGGACTGGCTGACTTGCTCAGCGAGTTTCCTAGTCCCAACAAAATTAGGGCTAATTGCGTGCGCGATGGGATGTGCACAATCTGATTAAGCATTTAGTCATAAGCGCTTAATCAAGGGAACTTAAGGGTTAAAGGTAATGAGACTAAGCCGGGTGTAGGCCAATTGCACGCTGGTTTTGTGGGCTCAATCCGATCTCGCGTCTGCTTTCAGGCACGTGATCGAGTCTCAAATAGGTCTGAGAAAGGAAGTTTGGTTTGAAAGGGGGACTGATTGCGCGTTTGTGGTCTGGCGCGCAATCGAATTACAAGCGGGGTTTCAGGCGCTTAAGTCGGGGTTGTCCGGGTCTGGTCTCTAGAATGAAATGCAAGACTATTGTTTTAGTCTATATTCTGACTATATACTATTCTTTCAGTATATAGCCTCCCCATTTCGGGATCTGAGCAACAAAGCTATTATTTCAGCTTGTGTTCAATCATGTACTATTGTTTCAGTGTATGGTTCTCATATTAGGATTAAAAGGAAGGTCAAAGGTTGATTGAACAAAAAATATATTCCAAGAAGGCAAAATGGGGGTGCCTACAGTTTCCACTTGGGAATGACTCTCGTCCAAGTTCTTAAATAAATATTTCTCAATCGGTAGGACAAATCAAATTCGCCAAGCAATCTAAGACTTCAGCCAAAGGCCTGGAGAATTATTCTATGAGAGTTGGGAATGGATGAAGGACTTATCAAGAAAATGCCCTCATCATGACGTGCCGAATTAGTCCATTGCGTAAAGTTTCTATCAGGGGTCGACTGAAACTAATCAGGCTACAGTTGACGTCGTAAGCGGAGGAGCCTTTATGGCTCAAAATGGCCAGCAGTCCTGAAACTTATTTGAGAAACTGGTCGATAACTCAAAGTAAAAACAGGCTTTGTTGAGATCTGACCCAGATATTACCCGCCACACCCCGCTCGCGAGGGGTTGACTTTACTATATCAGTAAGGATAATGTAAAGAAGGAGGATAACATGAGTGCAAAGGTTGCGGCTCTTGAACAACAAATCATGATTTTAATGTCTTGTAGACCGAGCATTGTGGGGAGATCCTTGGCAAACTGTTCAAATTGCCAAAATTTTGCAGGATCCGAGAACCCTGTTGCGCCATCATCCCAAGAGGTGGTGGAGACCGAACAAGTAATGACTTTTCAGAGGGGAGATTATGGGAATTCATACAATCCAGTATGGAGGAACCATTCAGGATTTAACTATGGTTCCACCGCTGGAGCACAACTAGTACCAACAGTTGTGCAACCCTGATTTCCCCAGACTCAAGTTTTCCACCAAAGACCTCAATTGTTAGCTGCACAACCCCAATTTGTTCTACTGAGCAGTGCACCTGATGCCACGGTTGTTCAAAATCCTCTGAAATTTACAATAATAGTCACATCAACATTCCAAGGATTTGCGTCAGCTTGCTCAATTCTCTCAGACACTCCATTCACATACACAGTCCATTACGAAGCTGGAGAGCCATATTGGCTAGCTAGCTTCGCAAGTGGCAGGAAGAGAGAGTGGACAGTTGCAGACATAGCCCGCCAATAACCTGAGAGGCCAAGTATTTTTGGGGGAGACATCTGCTCCCCACAATCAGAATTGAAATCCTATAGGGAATCGTCGAGCTACCGACTCATCCGTAGAACTTTTTGTAAAATATGTATAATCATTTTCTTTTCTTTTTAGTTTAAGAATTACATTGCGACCCAAATCGTTGAGGAACGAAGGATCCCAATGCATGCCCGATTTTCCATTTTTGTGAACAAATTGTATTGATATATGATTGAACATTTTTTTAAAAATTTTTATTCATCAGTCAATTGTAGTGATTACGATTTAACTAATAAGAGAGTTCATAAATCATTGCTGAAAAGTTAGAATCGACCACCGATTCTAGGTTAAAACGTGAGGGATGACCGGTTCACCAGGTCACCACGAAGATAGGGCTTATACATTCGGGAGAGGATATGTCGACCCCATTATCGTACTTTTCATTTTTGTTTCCATCCTTTCCCTCCAGTTTAAAAAAAAAGAAAAAAAAACATTTCTCCTGGATCAAGAACTCAATTGTTTTTGTTTCTTAAAATTCCCTTGCATTTTCAGGTTGATTTCGAAACCCTATTCAAGTTTTGACAATATAATTGAAAATTAGGGTTGGGTAATTACTCGACAACAAAGTAATTTTTTAATAAGGGATTCTCTGGAATTTATTTCAATTTTATACACGCAAGTTGCGATTTACTAAGCAATATTCTTTCACAACTTGCAGAAAAGGAATTGCAGAATGCCGACGACAATCGAAAAACGAGCGATAGGAGATGGAGAAGAGGAAGGTAATAGTTCGAACTCTTCTCCAATTAAATAGCTTTTAAAAAGGGCTACTACCCAAAATCCTAAATCAAAAGCAGCAGCCCTTAAGGAACACCTATGGTAGAAGCAACTAAAGCGATAGCTGCCCCTGAAAGGGGCATAAGTACTAATAAAGGCAAAAAGCCAATGTCCTCTGAAAGAACATTGGATCGAGTCCGAGATTCAACTAAACACCATCTGGTAGGATCCAAGGTTGCTGTAGATGTCGCTTTTTGGGAGCATTTTAAAATTAGTAGAGGAGCTGTAAAATATTTTCGGGATGCAGGGCTCCATTACTTTTTAGAGTCCGAAGTTACACAAGTCTACCCAAGGCTAATAAAACTGTTTTATTCTAATATGGTTAATAGCAGCAAGGGTTCACTCCCGATTTTGTCAACAACCATTGATGGGTTCCCAATTTCAATAACAAAAGCAATGGTTGTGGGAGTGATGAATGCACCCTTAGAAAGACCTGAAGTGTCCCTTGACACACCGGAAGCAAATGCACTTAGAGAACCACCCGAGACCCTTCCAGATTTTGTTCAAATGGCCACAGAAATACTAGGCAAACCCTCAAAAGACAAATCATTTTTCTTGCGTAAGGATTTGGAAGAATAGAGTTCATCCCTTCTTTTCCTCGATGTTTTAATTCATAAGACCATCCACCCTATGGGCCACGGAACTCAGCGAAGAGCCCTTTTTATGAAAGCCTTATATCTTATGGCTAATCACTACTGGTTTGATGTTCCTTCTTACCTTCTGGAGGTAATGAATGCCGAGAGAGAGAAATTAAGTCTAAAGAAGTATCAATCAAACAAACTATGTCTTCCCTTTGGAGGTTTGATTACGAATTTGTTGTTGAATATGGGATATAAAATTAATCAAAAAGAGAAATCCCTACCGAGAAGTGTTGAGAGCCTCATAGCTAAGGCTTATTGGAGAACTTTATGTGCCACAAACAAAAAGAAGGTTCCCATTTATGCATAGACAGAGGAGGTCCCATCCGCACCGGAGACCGCCCATGTTCCTGAAGAACAAGAAGAGCCCATCAAAGGCTCTTTACCAGTATTTTAGTCCAACAAGAAGTAACTATAGGAGAGGTAGTGAGTACTTCTACTCCACCTCATGAGAGCACAAAAATTGGCTCTCAAGTACTAGAGAAGGCAGTTGAGCAAGAACTCTCGGTAGCACCAAAACCTGCCACAGATTAAGCTAGTCTAAATGACCCAGCTTTGGATTCACCAACAGTGCCTGCTATGCTTCAGGAAATTGAACCAACTTCCACCAAAGCAGAACTGGTGAATCCAATCAGCGAAGTAGCAGAGGGAATTCTTGCACCAGTAGAACAACCGGATGTTAAAATGGCTACTTCTATGCAAGTCCTTGTCAGTCTTCAACCGATCACCCCATTAGATATGTTATCATTTCAACCTCCTGTGTCCCAAACAATAAGAGCAAGCTAGGGAACTGAAGCCCCTCTCCCTGTTGATCCTATAACCAACATCACAGTACTTACAATCCCAGCACTAGAGCAGACTCAGATATCCCAAGCTGCAGGTACAAGACGACATCTTGAAGCCATAAGGGAGAGCTTCAATGCGTTATTACATAAGGAATTATCTCCTCTAGCCACTACTTCAGTAGTTCCAATGATTGAACAATCTGACCTAGACAAAAGATTAAAAGAAGTAGAGCAATGACAAATTACTAATGCCCAATTACCAAGTACTGTGAGAAGGATGATAGAAGAAATCCAGATGTTGAAAAATAGAGTTTGAGATAATATGCCTAATGCACAAGAACGCTAGGAGTTGATAGCAAATCTAAAATGAAAAGCCGTAAAAGAACATTATGCACATTGGACTGCCGAAATAGCTAAGAAAGTCCAGGAGACTACTACAGCACTTCAAGACCAGGTTGTGCAACTCCAAGAGGATAGGAGGCATAGAGAATACCAACAAGCATGGAAAGAAGAAAAGGAGTATGAAGATAAATTAGTAAATTTGATGGAACAGTTTGGGTAATTCATTGAAGACCCAAAATTTAGAGAAACTGTAAGAGAAAAAGCCCACTAGGAGGCTGAGGAGTTTTTAAAAGCTCAATTACAAGAGAAAAATTACATGCTAACAGTGACTGAAGGAAGATTACAGAAGCTTCAGGATGATAGGGATTCATTAGTCCTAACCTGCGAAGAACAAAAAGAAAAAATTAATTCAATCCCGAGTATGTTTTGGAAGATAGTAACAGGACTACGCACTGAAGCCGATAAGCTGAAAGATGAAATGGAATTGAAATATTCTATGATCACAATGCTGGAGGAAAAATTGAAAAAGAAAGAAATAGCTGAGGGAACGATAAGTGGCAGCAATAACCGAGAACGTATGTTTAGGATTACTATGGAGCCCACAATCAGAGCAGGACTGTTCGACAAAAAATTTGTCCGACTCTACGAAAGATCAAATATGCAACTCCTATTCATTACTAGCTTTGCCAGCACTAGCACCACCTACAACAACCCTTGTACCATATCCATCATCGCCGAATGAGTAACATTTACAGTACTTCATAAACCTCACAGGTATGATAATTTTGTTAAATTTTTTTTGCTATGTCCCCTGTTTTGTAAAGTGAGGACATTGTCCTATTTAAGTTTGGAGGGGGGGAAATACATATATATATATATATATATATATTAGTAAGTAACAGTTTTTATTTACTTTTATTATTAGAATATTTTTTTCTTTGCTTTAAGTTAGAAAAATAGTAATTTTAATCTAGAATTAATCATTATATGCAAATTATGAAAAATAAAATAAAATTTGTGAATCTATTAAACTTTACAATCCATTGTAGAAAAAGTTCAACAATCAAATTAAAACAGTTGCAATTCATGAATAACACTTTTGAACACTGTATCTAAGGAATGTTTGAAATTATACAATTAATTTAAACTATAATATTTGGATTATAGTTTCAAAATTATAAAATTCGTGAGATCTTGAGCTAATACATCCTCTTTATATCTTGAGAGAGACTGTTTTTATTTTCAAGCTTAAAATTTCCTTGAACTTTTACTGAGAAATCTCATATTGCTGAACTTAGAATCAAGATATTCTATAATTATGATGATTTGTTTAGAACTATCTATTAAACGCATCAAAACAAGAAGACATCTATACTAGTAAATCGTGAAAATGATCAAAGGCTATCTTTTGATTAAACTAGAGCCAAAAAGCCAAAATTTCAGAAAAGATTTTATCCTTTGAACCCATATTAGAGGCCTATAATCGAATTTCTTTATACCAAAATTTTATAAACTTTTAACCATATGTACTACCCAAAGCTTTCTACCTTTAACCCTTATAATTTTTGAAAGTTTAAAATATAAAAGAAGGGAAGAAGAGGGAGTGGAAGGAGTATACGCTTAACAGATAAGGGATCTACTAAAAAGGGTATAATTGAGAAGAAATACAATCGTATGAAGAAAAGAAAAATCGTAAAGGACAATTTCATGAAAAGAGAAGCAAAAAACTTCTGACTGAAGAAAAAATGAGATTTACACAAGAAAGAAGAACAAAGAAATTGGAAGAAGTCATCCAACTTTTTAGATGCTTACTGAAATAGAAAAATAGAAAAGAAGATAGAGAAGGAAGAACTAAATTCTCAGAAACTTTTGAATCCTATCAACCTTTCTTCGAAACCTTTTAACCCAAAGCCCCATTGCAAGCCGATGGAAAGACCTTTGTGATTTACGATTTGTAAAAGTATGAGTCTAGTAGAGATGTATGAAATAGATACTATGAATGAAAAGAAAAATCATATGATCAGAATTGATTATCCATTCCATGAGATTTATCTTTTTATTGTCCTTTGAATTTATCATATACTTATCATATTGTGAGAACCCAAAATTTTGATATCCTTTTAAGAGTATGCCAATAGTGATAGTTTGGACGAAAATATTTTCTAAATCTATAGTTTAGAAAAATCTATGATGAATAAACTTTTTACTAATACGTACATACTCCACGCTGTATAGAATTGAAATTGCTGAGTTCTGATCAAGGATAATTACTGTGATGGAAAGTAATGATGAAAGATTTGAAGTTTTTGAAAATCATAATAACCATATGATGATTGATTAATTAATTTAGTTAGTGTATAAAATTAATATTGATTTTTAACTTCTTGTTTCTTTTTAGTTTTGAGAATTCCTAAAAAATGCAAAAAAATATATTGGAAGTTTGTAGGTAACTTCACTGAAAACTTTCAGGAGACTACAACTTCTCCACTTGAGATCACCTAGGGGTTTAAAGGCTTATTGCATCTGCTAAATGCAATCGTGCTCCCTACGAAAGTGACATTTAAATTCATAGTTTTAGATATTTTATGTTTTCTTGTTTGCTAGGGACTAGCAAAAAGTAAGTTTGGGGGTGTGATCAGTCACATAATTTACCATTTTATCACCCTTAACTTAGTGATGCTAGGATTTAGTTTGCTACTAATAAGTTAACGATGTGTAGATATTAAGAAAAAATAGTAAACTAGAGCTAAAGTGTTAATCTTTGTCAAAATAAACTCAAAAAATAGTAAAAAGACGATTGAGCGAAAGAAGATGATTCGCCGCTGCTGAAAGTTAAGAAATCATAATTTATGATTATGCGCTAAAGCTGAAGACAAAAAGAAAGAGAAAACTAAGAAATCGTAATTTACGATTCTCCAAAAAGACAATTCTTCAGAAAGTGACAAAGGAGCAAAAAGCAATAAAAGAAAGTGATCGTTTGTTATAGGAAATCGTCTAGTAAGAAAGCTGTGTGAAAATGATAAATCGTAATTTATGATTGTATAAAACAAAAGCTTTTCCTCTGCTACATCTGCTGCTACTGATCACGTATGTGAAGACTATCACTGCCACGTATCGAATTGGAAGATCTTTGAAATTAGAAGTTTGGTGAATTACGAGTCTGAGAACATTGATGAAGATAGATTCTGAAGATCTTCGCTGCTACTATCAAGAACACCAGAAGCGCATCATTGGTTTGAAAGCAAGGAAGAATAAATTAGGAATTAGAGTTATATTAGGAATCTTTTAACTTTAGTAATTTCTTTTATTAGAATTAGAAGTCTTTTAAACTGACTCCTTATGATCTATAAATAAGAGAGCCTGATGTAGGAATAAACTATCAAAGAAATTCTCAGCAACAATTGACGACTGAGGTTGGGTTTTCTTTGATCATTAGAGTAGATTTTTATTGCTTTGTAGATTAGATATTAGAGGTTTCTCAAGAGCAATTGACGACCGCTATTGGGTGCAGAAGATTAGTGTAGATATCCTAGTTTCTCAGAAGCAATTGACGACTGCGGCTGAGGGGTGAAAGATAAATTTACTTTGCTTTCTAGTTGAGATTTTATTTGCTTTATTTACTACTTTGTAAACATCTTCAAGTTTTAATTTGAATTGACGACTCAGATTGGAATTTGCAGATTATTGTAATGATTATTACTTTTTCATCTTTAATTTTTTAGAATTTGATTGACGCCTAGATTTTAGGAGATTGTTGATTAGATTAAATCTGTGTTAAGAAATTTTAATTTTTGATTGACACCCAAATTCTATAAGACTGTAATATGATGTAAAGGTACTATTTATTTTTTTAAATATCCGATTGCTGAAGATTGGGATTGACTATCAAATATTCCTACACTGGGCTCTCTTAAGACTTAATTAGATACGCATAGTAAGCCGATCAGTCTGTCTTACTCAAAATGAATCTCAAATATCAAAAGGAAAAGAAATATGGAGTGTGATGTAAGCCCATTACATTGGGAAAATGTCCATTCATGGAGAGTAGATGAAGCCCATTATGTTGGGAAAACGTCCGTTCCTTGAGATTATCGGTCCTCAAGCGCTTAGCGACATTACTTGGCATAACCATGATGGTGTTGTTGATAATGCATGATGTTCGAGTTTTATTTTGAATAAGACAGCCCCACGAGTGGGAGGGTGATTGACCAGTACTTAAAGATTAGCATAAAATAATGCGTGAAGATCAAACGATTTGTGCCCAATCTTATGAGGCATTGATTGCCCCATTTGGTCGGCCATGGGTGCCCCTACGCGAGATAGGGTTCGAGATCTTTGGGTGAACCCATCAATCCCGAGATTAATTTAACACAACTACCTGAGCAGAGCGAATATTGATCCCGCAACACTTTTTGGGAGTGTGTGCCACTTTTGATGACGATCTTACAAACATATCAACTATGTAAAAATATGGGCTCATTAGGGGCAATAAAAGCAAGGCGATTGAAGTCCCGACCCAAATCCCGTCTGGGTACCATTTACAGGAATAATGGCCATCTAACGGATACCCAGATGCATGGTGTACACTTTATATGGATACAATATAGGTTTTTAAGCCTACAACCGAGAATAAATATGGGAAAAGATCCCTTCTGCATCCCTGTTTGAATATAGTTGTTCGATATGTAATCTCATTTAGCGGTGGAATTAAACCGATCGAAACATTGAGTGTTTGATCGAGATTGACACTGTCACTCCTACTTAAAAGTAGGATCCAAAGATCTAAGGGGAACCTTAGACTTAGGACATTAATTTAGCACAACTGCGTTGCCTGTAAAATATTGATTATTTACCACATTGAAGCATGAATGTGCGTAGCGAGTGATAAAAAGTAGAATGAAACACAGATTACCCTGAGGAGTAAGAACGAGCTGTTTCCTTGGAATGCGAGGGCCTTCTTTTGGAAGGAGCCTTGAGTGTGCTCCTTGGGTCTATTGATACTTCTTGAAAGCACCTTGAGGGCCTCATTTGGCCGGTGATGCCTTGCTTGAGAAAATCTGCTACTTAGTGCTCGAGTTTTGGACTATTGACCTATCCTGCACATACTTCAATAGGGAACAAATACCAAAGAAAGAGGGGTACAAAGCCCCCTGACAGAGATTGTTTTTTTTTGGGATGTATATATTTGGTGTTTTTATTTCTTTTTCAAAAAAGTAAAGACGGAAGCATGGTATCACACAAGTTATTTCTTGTGCTGTGGTGCCTATAAAGCAAAGTACAAGAAAAAAAGGGAACTCTTTTCTTGGTATATACACATTTTTTTTGTCTTTTCTATAATTTTTTATTGATGCTTTAAACATGAAGGGAGGTAATGGATCTCATTTTGAGAATGGTCGAACCCGTTAATGCGGTTGGGTTTGAGTGAGGTCCAGAATATTACCAAGGTTAGAATGTCCATCCCTTTGGGTTGAGTCAACCTTTTATCCTTACCTCGGGTCATGTGTTTGATGGTGTGGCCTAAATATCTACCTGATCAAGACCCAATTTGAGCAAACATGAGTGGCCCAGTTGGCAACTAGATACTCCAGAAATGTAATCAAAGGAGTAACTGATGATTTTTATTTCTTTTTCTTCTCTCATTTGAGCTTTTTTACTCACAACGCCTAAGATGGGTTTTCGCCATGCCCATTGTTATCCTCTTTTTTACCCATTGCACCCTTTTAAGTTTTCACTACGTCCATGGGTATTGCATTTTTACCCCAGGTGCCTTTTCATGTTTTCACCTGGTCAGCAAAGCTTGCTCTTTTTACTCGTGGCGTCGTCGCGAGTTTTCACGTCGTTTTTACTTTGAGCCTATATATAGATATATATATTTTATTTTCTTTTCATTCCTTTTTTCAATGACCACGACATGGACGTTGATTCCGTCATAACCGACTGGATGGAGTTTCTTGTTGTCTCTTAGCTTGGTTTGTGCTGACTTAATGGATACTGTGATTGCTTGTAGACCTTAAAGAGGGCTTTCTTTAAGGATGTATCATTTTCATGGGCTTGAAGGGATAGGTTAGGAATTTTGAAGGTATTCTTGGGTTTAAAAGTTTTTCTTGATTGAGTTCTAGCCGTTGTAATACACTTCTTCCTTGGGGGATTTTTACTGTACATGCCCTATGATTTTTCTATCTCTTTTCTTTTCTATTTTTTTATTTTTTTTACTTTTTTTAGACATTCTATTTTTGGGATTTTATTTTTCTAATTTTTCAAGATTTTGATGGTAGCTCTTTTTCTTTTTCTTTTTTGGTTGGTATATACATTTATTTCTTTCTTCTTTTTCTGGGGAGGGGTTTATGAACAAAAACTAATGGCTCAACGGGTGTAGCAAAGGGTATGAGCATTCAGGGATATTTTTTGTCTACTTGGCTTTGAAATGATGGCCTCTTTTATGGGGTCCTTAAGCAGTCACATATCCATCTTGTCGATACTTACCTTGCCGCGGGAGACTAGGAGTAGAATCGTTCATGGTGGCGAGGCAGAGCGCTTATCCAGGCAACACTTCTCTGATGATGTAAGGCCCTTTCTAGTTGGGCTTGAATTTCCCTCTCTGATTAGCATGGAGAGAAGGGAAGATTTTCTTGAGTACAGTGCCATCCACTTTCAAATCTCTAGTGCGGACATGCTTATTGTAAGCACGTGCGATCCTCCTCTGATAGGCCTAGGTGTGACACAAGGCTAGGAGCCTTTTCTCAGCGATCAAGTTCAACTGTTCGAAATGGGATGTTTCTCTTTCAGCTTTAGGTAAATCAAACTCGATGAGGATATAGAGTGAAGGTACTTCAACTGGTAGCACGACCTCAGTTCCATACACAAGGGAGAACAATGTTGCCCTTGTAGCGGTACAGATCGACGTTTGATAGGCCCATGGTACGAAAGTTAACTTTTCACTCCAATCTCGATAAGTGACGACCATCTTCTCAAGGATGTGGACAACTGTCTTATTGGTGGCTTCGACGGCTCCGTTAGTTTGTGGCCGATATGGTGACGAGCGGTGATGTTTGATCTTGTACTGCTTGCATAAGGATCTAATGAGTTTGTTCCCAAAGTTGGTGCCATTCTTTGTGATGATGTCCTTGGGTGTAACACCCCAAGATTTTTGAGGTTTAATCACTACAATGGGTATGTGCACATGGCTAGTAGCCATGTGCAATTGACCCCCTAGATCAAAATCGATCATGGTATGTGGATACACGTGTACCATGGTAATTGAGTACAAGTAATAAGTCGTGTGTAGGTATTGACATAGACCCTTGATAACAACCCTGGTAAGAGCTGAACTAGATAACATAAAACCCAAGATGACCCATTAGTTAATTAGGCCAAGAATCAAGACCCATTAGTTAAATCAGGCCCAAGGATTAAGACCCTTTAGTTGAGGCCTTGAGACAGACTAATACACCAGGTCATGTGTGCCGATTACACACTAGATCAGACACCCAAATTTATAAAACCCAACTCCCATGCAACTGGTCATGTGTGCCGATTACACACTAGATCAGACACCCCAATTTATAAAACCCAACTCCCATGCAACAATTTATAAAACCCAACTCCCATGCATAAGTTGCATGGGAGTCGAAATTGAGATTTAGAGTTGAGAGTCTCCCTTCCCTTTTGTCTTCCATCTTGGAGAGCTTGAACCATCCGAATTCACGCGACCTCGTTCAAAGAAACCTCTGCCCAAATCTTTCAACGAAGAAGAATCGTCATTGTATTGATCATCGCAGTGTCATTGGGTCTTCAAAAATTCTACAATTGAGTAATCGAACGACCACGACCACGTAAACAATGAGACATTTCCTCACCAAAGATCGGAAACTTTGCATGCGAAGAATCCGCAAAGGTAAAAGTCTAAACTCTGTCTCGTAAATCCCAATTTAATAAGTTTTAGATCCGACTTAGGCAATTATGGAATTCCATGCATCGAACCTTCAAAGGACAAGCGTGTGATAAGCCTAAAAGCTGAGTTCATCAAGTTTTGAGGCATCGAAGCATTGCATGCACGATCAAACAAGGATAGGGAGTCTCGATTTCCTAAATCTTGGTCCTAGTTAAACAAATTCTGGAAAGTCATGCTACGAAACTTTGAGAATTGGACGCGTGAAGGGCTTAGAGGCCGCGTGCTCCAATTTTCGATGTCTCGGAACATTGCATCATGTACAATAAAGTGAGATAGAGGTTAGAGATCAAGCTTAATAATACCATTGGGTTTGATTACCTATATTAGATGGGAGTCATGTCTGAGACATTGAGTATGCGAGGCTGGAAGATGAAGTTCATAAGGCTGTGAGCTTCCTAGGTTCGTCGTAGCGCCCTGAACCTCACTGCGGCGAGGGAAACTCTGAAGAGCACCCCACGACGAGTGCTACACATTTTTGAAGGTCAAAATGGCTCTGTGAAATCTCACCACGACAAGACATTGTGCTCCACATGGCACCTATACACCTCACTGCTGTGACACTGTAGCTCATCGCAGTGAGGTACCCTGTTCTATGAGTTTGGGATTTTGGGCATTTAATGCTAAACAAGATCTTATTTCATGCTCAATATGATTCGTTAACACCTAGGTTATGTACGATGTATGATCTAGGTTGAATACGAGGAACATTGAGGGGGAACTAACTTTAATTCATGCACTTTTTTCCCGTAAATTTTTGTCTTTGAGGTAGGGAAACTTCATTGCAAGATTATAAATTTGACTTGATTCAGGGATGTTATGTTAATTTTGACCGCATTTGAACAATATTTTCAGAAATATTATATATATATGGAAACTCTTTGAATATTTGAGATTTGTTTTTCGCATATGATTATGGCATTTCATAACTTGATATCTTGGTGCTTTTGACCCGTAAGTGCAAATTTCTTGAATTCCTATATGTTTATATGATGTGACCTCCCAAATTCTGACTTGTGTGTATGTGATATGATTCTGAGACCATGTTCAATGAGGAGTGGAGCCTCCATGAGAGGGGTGGAGTCCCCGGGGTTATGACCCTGTGTCATCTATGGACAACTCAGTTCTCTCTACGGGATCCCTTGCCATGAGACTTGTCTTGATTCCATGATTAGTTGTGAGGGGAGTGGAGTCTCCAAGGGAGGGGTGGAGTCCCCGAGGTTACGACCCTATGTCTGCTACGGATTGTTCTGTTCCTGCTACGGGATACTTACACTACTTTGAGATCCAGTTATATGATGTGATTTGATATGTTCCGATTCGATGCTCCATGTATTCCGTCTTGTATACATTTGTTTCACTAATATGCTATGAATTTTGTTTCGATTCTTGCTCTGTTATGTATTGTTCCATGCATTATCCGCATCATGATATGAGATGTCTTGAGATTATGATTTAAAGTCTTTGTTTTATTTCTGATGCATTTTAATACCATATGAATTTGAACTGCTTATTTTACTTATGCATCAATACCATGAAATAAAATGATAAGATATAGTTTCGCACTATTTTATCCCTATGGAGCTTGGACTATAGCTCACCCCTCGACTATATGTCGAAGCTGCAGGGGCAGATCTTGAGAGGGATCCTGAACAAGAAGAGGATCCAGATTAACCGAGACGAGGAGGAAGAACTGCCACCTGACGAGTTCTTCCCTTTGCGTAGTGCTTTGGATTCCTATTGTGTGTGGTGTATTTTGGACTTTTGATACGTGGTATAATTTTTTGATCAGTTTCATGTATAGTTGACATAGGTGTCCACTGTTTACGTGAAGGTCGACTTTCACCGATGGATTTTATAGCTTCGTGGTATGGATTAATGGAAATATTTTTGGGTTTATGATGCCATTTGCTTTACTATATAGCTTTATTTCTGCATTTACATAATTTGATTCCGTATGCCAGTAAGCTTACCAAATGCCTGATGGCTCGACCTTTCCAATTAACTGTTAAGGGAAGATCGAGCTGTCACGAAGGTATCAAAGTATCTCGATACCAAATTGACTCTGTATTTTAGATCATGTGTATGATCTGATGACACAAGTTTCGTGGTAAGAAAATTCGGCTGCCACGGGTGGTATTAAAACCCAGGCTGTATGTCTCATGGGAGACTGAAGATATGGCTTAGGGTCAAGGCAATGGCATAGATTTCTGTCCTACCTTAGGCTAGACTTCCACGTTTGCCTGGGAATTAAGCTTTTTCTCGATCATGACACATCAACATGCCACCAAGAAGAGGAAGGCCAAGGACTGTGAACACTAGAGATACCACGAATGGTGGAGGATTGGCCTCTGGATCAAATGTGATCCCTAGAGGCAACGACAATCATGCATCCAGGTGGGGAACAACATTGTAAATGTTCCCAGAGGCAAGAATAAATAGCAGCTCTTAGAGAACATGGTGAACACCATGGCGATACTGGTTGAGCAAAGACAACCATCTCGTTTCTAAGATTTTCGGAGGTTGAGGCCTCCGAGCTTTTATGGCCAGACCGATTTGCTCGAAGCGGAGCAATGGTTGAATCTGATTGAGAAGGTGCTTCAGAGAGTTCATTGTGCTGAGGAGGAGAAGGTGAGTTGGGCCTCATTCGAACTCGAGGGTGAAGTAGACCCTTGGTGGAAATCTGTTGAAAGGATCTGAGCGCCACGTACTGAGGTCTTTAATGAGAAATATTTCCCCACCACCGAACGACGTCAAATGGAGATTAAGTTTGCAACCTTGGAACAAGGACAAATGACGGTTCGTGAATATGAGTCAGAGTTCAAGAGACTCTCAAGATTTGCACCATTACTTGTGGCCACCGAATTGATGAAGGCTCAAAAGTTTGAAAACGACCTGAAGCCGGTAATTAAGGAGAGAATTTCCTTGTTTGAGGCAACCACGTATGCCAAAGTTATACGACTGACTCTTACAGCTGAAAAGGATGTTGATAATATGTTGAAGAGACGAGACGAATAAAACATAAATAGAAAGAGTCAGACTCAAGCTGTTAGCTCAGAGTAGACCAACAAGAGGCCAAGATACTTGGTGCCACCACCATCTCAGCCTACTCCAACGACATCTTCAAGGCCACTATACTCTGTAGCTTTGCCCCCAAGATACTGAAGGCCTTCCCATACCTCAAACCCTACAACAACGGGTGGGTCGATGGTGCAACAAACCTCTCTTACTGCTTACTCTGCACCAATTGAAGCATGCATAAAGTGCAGAATGTCCCATAAAACATAAGAGTGCCGAAGGACTACGAGAGCATGCTTTAAATGTGGGAAGATGGGGCACCAGATTAGAGAATGCCCTAAGATGAAAACAGCAACAACAACTATTGGTACGCACTTTTTTTAGGTTCCTTTCGGTCCCCAAAATAAGTGGCCCAATTTGGTCCAAGTGGACTCTGGAAAACGTGATGGAGTAATGAATTATAAAATATAAAATATTAAAATTAAAAAGGTAAATTCTAGAGGAGAAATACTTAGATTGATGTGATCGCCAGCTGTAGATATTTATCGATGCTGCAACACGTCACTGATCACGCTTTATGGGGGTGTGGGTTAACTCCTTTGTTGAACGTCGGCCAGCCGACTCCAACAGCTTTTAGTTTGTCTGACTTAACTTCTGATTCTGCTTTAAATCTAATTTATTTTCCTATCTTGTTCTAGATTTGACTAATTACGGGTTTCCTAGAAATATTCTAATTCTAATTAGCTAAGTGTCCTACTGCTACTCTAATTCTAATTATTTTAGTCTCCTAATATTACTCTAAGTAATTAATTTGATTTCCTAATGTTACTCAAATTCTAATTAATTTGATTTCCTAATATTACTCTGATTGATTAATTTGATTTCCTAATGCTACTCGAATTCTAATTAATTTGATTTCCTAATATTACTCTGACTCTAATTAATTTAGACTCCTAATGCTACTTTAATTAGAAGAAAAAATGGGGGGTGTGGCCTATTATGCTAAGGAGGATTGGCCCCATTCCCAGGTACCCTTCGTAAGCTCCCTTGGGCAAATTGGTTGGCTATGGTTTAAAAATATTATAGATTGAAAATGGTATTGGAATTGAGAATTAAGGATTTAAAGATTGACATTATGAGTTTAAAAAATTAAAATTGGGATTGAGGGCTATGAACTAGAAGTAATAAAATCAGTAATAAGAACTAGAAATTAAGAACTAGAACCTAAAAATAAGAACTAAGATCTAGAACTTAGAAATTAAGAACTAAGAACTTAAGATCTAGGAGCTAGAAACTAGAAATTAAGAACTAAGAACCTAAGATCTCGAACTAAAAATTAAGAATTAGAAGAGATTACCTGAAGCTGAGTGCTTCTTCTTCCTTCCAGGACCATACAGAGAAGAAACTCGAGTTTAGGAAAGGCCTGAGCTCGAGAGAGTTGAAAAATAAGTGAATTCATTGTTATTTTGTGTTATCCCTTTGGGGCAAGGTAAGGGGGTCTTTTTATAGGTAGTGGTCTAATTCTGCGCATGTGGGCCTGTGCAGAATTGGCTGATTTCGTGCAAGTTAAGTTACGCTTAATTGAATTCCGCACAGTGGCATATGCGCAGGATTTAGTTTGAGTCGACTTGTGAACCGGGTGTCCTAGTTGTAGTGTGCTTAGGAAAACCAATTCCGCATAGTGGAGTATGTGCTTGATTCAATTTGATTTAACTTCCTTGTTCTAGCATGCCTGGGAAACCAATTTCGCGTAGTGGCGTATGCATGGAATCGAGAATTCAGGCGGTCTGGGGAATTAGAGGTTGGGTTCGATTGGGAACCAATTCCGTGCATCTAGTGACATGTGAAATTGAATTCCACGCAGTGGTGTATGCACGGGATTCAGGTCCCAGGGCGGTTTTGGAGTTAAAGGCTGGGTTGGATTGGGGGCCAATTTCGCGTATCCAGTGATGCGTGGGATTGAATTTCGCATAGTGGCGTATGTGCGGGATTTAGGTCCCTTGGCGGTTTGGGGAGTAGAGTCCGAGTCCAATCTGGACCGATTTCGTGTATGGACTCTTACGTGGAATCAATTCCTCGCAAGTGTATTTGCGCGGAATAGGGGCCTTTGGGCGGTGTATGAAAGGTAGCCCTAGTCCAAGGGGGCCTAATTCCATGCAACTGTGTCTGCGTGAAATCGGATTACGCGCAAGTCTGCACGAAATCCGGGTCTTAAGTGGTCCACGGAAAGAGTAGCTAGGTCAAAGGGGGACCAATTCCGTGCATGTGGCCACACGTGGAATCAATTCGGTGCAAGTGTATCTGCATGGAATTCAGGATTTTCTCGGGTCAAGTCGGGTTCGAGTCGCAGAGCTATTATTTCAGCTTGGGTCTCAACCATATACTATTGTTTCAGTAATGGTCCTTGTATTTAGGGTTTTAAGGTCATTGGAGAAGGTTAATCCTTTTCCAGAGATCGTGGGCAAGGTCAAAGGTAGACCGAATAGGATTGTATACTTCGAGAGGGAAAAATTAGGGTGTCTACAGATGCCCCTCTTCGGCACGTCCTTACGGAGTAAGGATGCATCGAAAAATAAACACCCCTATTCTGAGGTGTCTTCTCGTTTCTTTGAGAGATCACAAGTGTCACCCGGGGAGCTGACATGAACTGCTTGACTTTCTTATCTATCAGCACAGGCTAAGGAGGAGCATTCGAGGGACCTAATAATAGCTGTCGATATGTGTATCCTCATCCGTGGGTGCAAGTGGCATCCTATCGCATATCGTGACTTACTGTAAGGGGTAGCCAAACAGAGAAAAATTGACACAATCGAGGTACAGTGGGGCGTCATACGAACGTCCAGAGACAAGGTCGGGTGACCAGATAATATGATGTAATTTGATGTAATGGTGAAGGCTTTCGCAAGTCATGTCAGATCGGGCGCGTCAGGGGTCCTTTTCTAATGGGCATTTGTGATTTCTTAGACTTGAGCATATTCAGTGTTCGGTTTCCCAAGGGAAAGAATAGATTGAAGTGATGAAAGATGAAATTTGATAGATAGGAGGTTATTTATTATCATTTTTTTTGAAAGTTTGGAATTTTTAACTTAAGATCAATTCGGTGATAAAATACCAGAAAACGTGGCTTCCAAGAAGCCGTTGAGCAGATCCACCGAAACAAGATTTGTGGATTCGACTGTTTATGTGGTTGTCAAGATGACACTTGGTATGTCGGTCACTTTGTCTAATCTTCTCGTCAATACTAATGATTTTCTCTTATGGGAGGACTAAAATGTTTTACGAGTCGAGAGAGATGGGTTTTAAAAACATTTGACTTAATATTAGCTAACTATATTTATACATGGAATATCGAGTAGAAAGAAAGGGGTGATACTTACCTAATTTATTGTGCAATGGGATATCCGGATCGCCTGATTGAGATGTTCACGATGGGAGTTGATAATTGATGGGCGCTGTTGTTTCGTGGAGGTTGCGCGGTGGGTGGGACATCAGGGCAAGTGATGAGAGGCTCATGACGGGGCTTGATATTTATTGGGTGGTGCAATGAGACGTCAAAGAAATTCCTCTCTTCTTCTATTGGTGATTGTATGTTTCTACTGCGGTGGGGTCTAGCGACTGCTGCGTGATGGGACATTTGGGTGTTCGGCTCGTTGCTTTTCGCGATGGGACATTGGTTGAGCCTCCCCTCCTGGTTGTATGTTGTGGCTGGTTATGACGGGGCTTGGTGGTTGTGCGATGGGGCATTTTGGTTGATGACTCCTTAACTGTTTTGACGTCGTGATGGGAAAATGATGGTGTATTTCTTTTTTTGGCAGATCTTGGTTATACGATGAGTTGGAGGTAGTTTGAATGGTGTCTTGAGATCGCGGCGGGATTTGCCTTTGGCCTTGGTCGTGTGGTGGGGCTTTAGCGTCACGATGGGACATGAGGGCGTGGCTGATTTTGCCAGTGAACTCAGGAGTTGGGATAACGTTGGGTATATGTGCGTTCTGTCGCATTGAGGCATGTTATTGTGGGGATGGGTGATGGGATATCAGCGGCTCCCTTTCTCTAGTTGGCGTGTGGGGTTACTCGATGGAACAAGCGAAAGTGATTCTGATCGTGGTGGGAAAAGTAGCGCTGAACGTCTTATCATGTGGCTACTTTGTCATCATTCAGGTGTCGTTATCATTGTTTTTCGCTTTTGTGTCATGATGAGATTTTTATTATTTTTAGTTTTTGGTTTGATTATGATAGGGCATCGAGAGGTGTTCTGAATTTTTGGGTTGTGTTCTCATGATGGGACTATGAGTGATAATTTTATTTTATTTTGTTATTTTTTTTTGTGTTTTGTTGGATTATTTACCGCAGTCGAGGAGTGATTTGGTCACGATGGGACTGCAAGGAGCAGTTTTCCCTTTTGATTTTTGTATGATTTTATTTTTATTTTCTTAACACTACATTAATTTTTATTTTTATTTATTTCATCGAGTGGTTTTGCTCATTTTTATAGTCTAGATGGGTTGAGATTGTATTTTATCATTATTAAAAGAGAAATTTTGGGCATTTTTTTTGTTTAAGGTATGGTTTTTTGTTTTGGTTTATGTTCAATTTGAAGTGACACTTGTGTGATTAGGTTTAAGCTTAGATGGGTGTTAGATGTTTTAATCCTATTGGTTCATCTATTTGGTGATGGATTTGTGTTTCTTCCGGGGGTAAGTGTTTCGTAGCTATTGGTTTATCTAAGTTTGTCATGGATTTGTTTCTTTTAGGGGGGCATGTGTCTTGTTTAGATGAAGGGTGTTTTAAAGTGAGACACTTGTCACAACAGGATCAAGAGGTCCTTTGTTTATAAATGAGGGCTTAAGGGCTTGGGTTTTATTTTACATTATTATTTATTTTGAATTCTTAATTTAGCTTTGAAAATTTATTTTAATTAATGTATTTTCTTCCCTTGTACTTTATTTCTGGGGTGTTGTATCCTAAAGGGATTTGTCATGGTGATTTGCTCGTTGTGGTATCAGGGTTGTTGGGATATGGGGTGGTGTTAGGGTCGATGATATTAATCTGACCCCAAGTGCAACCCTATTGGGGGAAGAGATGGAAGAGTTAAAGGTGGAGGAAAGAAAACCAACGAAAAGAACTGCGTCAGAGTTCTCGTGATCGGTACCAATTGCTCCTTGGTAGGTTCTGTGGATTGTCGTTTGGTTGACCCTCCCTTGGGGGCTTCCAAGATCGGCCTTCCATAGGTGTATGCCTCGATCTTGAGTGGCCTTCTATGAGTCACTCTTTCTTCTCTACCGTCCCGGGGCTCTACGATGCTGTCATTTTATAGTGTGACTTGAAAGATTGCATTATAAGTAGCATCTTAGGGGGAAAAGGAGGTGAGGATGAAATTTTTGTTAGAGTTTGTTCAGCATATGCTTCCTCTTTGGGCTTCTCTGCTATTTTTCCCTTTTTTTATGCATTATTATTCGGGCATTTTCCCTCAAGGGTGCCCATTTTGATTTTAAATTCGTCTTTCGTTTGACGGGTTTAGTTCGATTCTTATTTCGGGGTTGTAATTTTTTGTATATTCAAAGGGTATGCCCTTGGTGTAATCTGTATTAAAAGTGAATCATTGTATGAATTTATTTTAAGTTTCTTAAACTCTGGTTTGATTTATTTATTTTGGCATGGTTTGGTTTGGTCTAGTTTGCTTTGATCTGGTTATGGATGTGTTTTGGGTTTATTTTGGTTTGCATTGGCATGATTAAGGGTTAACTTTGAAGGGCGTGTAGAAGAGTAAGGGCTTTCTTTTGATTTTCGGGGCGTGAGTGTTTAAGTTCGATGTGTTCCTAGTGTGGAATGAGCATATGCGTAAGTTCTGTGTATAAGCGTTTGTATTCTGTATGGCTGCGAGCTTGCAACTCCATCTTTGGCCACTGCTGGTTTGGGCATATTTTTTGTTATACCTGGGGAATTCCGCGCATGCGCAAGAGCGTGGAATTTAATTCCGTGCATATTTACTTGCGCGGGATTCAGGGGGCTAATTAAGCAAGAGCTTGATAGCGTGAGATTCAATTCCACGCAAGTTCAATTGCGCATGGTTGGAGAGTCAGCAGGGTTATTTTGTGTGTTGCGTGTAATAAGATTTCGCGCAGCCATGGAGTGTGAGATTGATGGGTCAGGCGTTACTTTACACTGACTTTAAGGCGTCGACTCGAATTCCATGCAATGCTTGTAGCGCATGTCTTGAATTCTACGTGATAGGATAGGCGCGAGATTGAATAGTCGCATGCAGGATTTATTAGGGGTTGAATTCTGTGTGTTGCGTTTTGTGTGAGATTCTAAATTTGCGTAGTCTAACAGGCACTTAATTGGATTTTGCGTGAGGTGTTTAGCGCGTAATTCGCCGGTTGTTTATATATACTTAGGGCTCTTCTGAGTTTCTTCATTCTCTTCCTTCTTCTGCTTATCGGTCTGAGATCCGATATCTCTTCTTCCTTTCTTTGTGATTTCACGTGATCTTCATCCCGTCGTGATGTTTGGTGATGATGCCACTTGGAAGTATCGTTGTAGTCGAAGGGAAGCATTATTAGAAGCACCACCATAGTCGAGGTGATCAGCTAGTGAGCGGGCGTCTCTCCGTCGCTGCTGGCACGAAGCAGTGAAGGCAGCATTGTAGGCGGCGACGGAGGAGGTGAAGATGGAGGAAGAGAGGTGTTACAAGTGGAGGGAGAGGGTGTTACCTAACCAATCTTCTTCCGACCTATTCTGTTGCTTATAATTGGACACTCCTCCTTGCGTGTTTGTTTCGGGATCCTCGGTTTTTGTTTTAAGCTGTAGGTTAGGTTTTCATTTCGGGTTGTAAAATTAGGAGGTATGCCTCTAGTGTCACCTGTAATGATTCTCAATTATCAATAAAATTTTATTTATTTTATTTCATTTCTTGGCTTCGATTTAATTAATGTACATGCGTGTGATTTGATCATGTATGTGGGCGCGTGTGTCTGGGGGCCTCCTTGGCCTATGTTTGTGATGAGGAGCCTTTCGGCCTCGGTATTATTTTTTACTCGGATTTGGTAATTTTGTGCATAAGTATTGGCGTAGAATATAATTACACGCAAGTGGTGATGCGCATGATTGCAAGTTTAGGGGGTTAATTAAGTGTTATACGGTTAGCGCTTAATTCAATTCTGCACATGTGCTATTGCACGTGATTGAAAGGTCGTCTAGTCGTCAAGGCAAATGTCCGGGTGCCTCTTTGAATTGTGTGTAGAGACGGAAGTCTTTGATTGTAATTCTGTGCTACGTAAGATGCATGGGTTTCATTTGTCGCCCATGCCAGCTGACGGGGCTCTGATTAAGCGCAATTTGTCTAGAGCTTAATTCGGAATCCACATATGTCCTTTAGCATTGGATTCAATTCCGCGGCATGGGGATAGCGCGGGATTGGGTGATGCTTATAAAAGGTGTGATTTCCTCTCATTTGAATTGCGCATTCTGACTTCCTGTGCTTTTGTGCTCCCTTACTTTTTTATGCTCCGGTTTTCGTGTCTTTTGGATATCTTGTAATCCGCCTATCAAATTTTGACGTAGTTTCTTGCATTCTTTTTTATTTTTTGAGTGCTCTGTTATGAGATGGAGCCTGAGAGTAGTATTACCCAATCCAGCTGCTGAGGAGGGTGCTATCGAGGTGGTTTCGACAGTTGAGGGGGATGAGGTTACTCCTGGTGATGAGGGTATGGTTCCATACAGTTATGGGCATACGACCATTTCCTATTTGTTCGCCCTAGGGTCCCTCCAGGGACGACACCTACATTCTCGAGTATGTACCATTGGCGGACGTTGATGGGAGACCGTCGGAGGACTATGACTCTCCAGACGGCGAGGTGGTTGTTCGAGGATATGCACCTTGGTCAGGTGTGTGAGTACTTTAATTTTTTTTCTTTAGTGTTGTCTTATTGCATAGTTTGGATCTTATTGACACTTTCATCTGGCTTGTTTCGAGGTTACACGTTATTTGGAGACCCTATGAGGACGAGGAGGGTGCTGATCAGGCTGTTATACAATCTGGCCGACCCTTTTTCAGGCGAGAGATGTGGGTTCCTTGCTTTGAGATGGAGTAGATCCACCTCTCTCGAGTGGCTCGACAGTTGGGACTCCCCCAAGGAGTCCCTCCAGAGCTTCGTCTGCGGGTATCGAAGAAGAAGAGCTGTCCTCCCGGCTGCTTCTTTGAGAAGATGTCAGATCAATATTTGGATTTTAGGTATGAGGGGACCAAGATTATCAGAGCACGGGATGAGGCAGATGCTCGGGCCTATACGAGATGGTTTGAGGGTCTTCGTGACTAGCTTTTTACCCAGTTCCCCTTTTAGGGTAAGAGTTCCTTCAGTATTGGTGGTCCTGATTCTGCCGTAGCTTTGAGGGCGAGGGTGGCTGAGCTGGAGCGGGGTTAGCTGAGCCCAGGAGTTCATGGGGCATTGGAGGCCCTGCATCTTACACAGGAGTGGATGGGGAGTGCCCCCCGTCTTAATGAGGAGATGCTGAGGTCATTGGCGGCCTCTATCGCTGATGCTAGAGCAGCGAAGGATCAACTGAGGGGTCAGCTGGAGGCGACTCGTCATGCACTGGTAAGTGTAGTTTATCTTCTTTGATTGTATTAGGTTTTACTTATCTTGTTTTGGTGGGTTAATGTGTTTGCATATTTCTTAGGCGATGAGAGAGGACAAGGTGGCTCACCAGGGGCAGCTTATTGGGTTGCTCCAGGGTCAGCAGCAGGCTGGTTGCGAGGTGGAGGCCAACTTGCGTTCTGAGATTGAAAGATTGGTGAGTGTTGTGTGGATTTTATTAATCATTAGCATTGTTGGTTTTGTTATTTCTGAGATGTTTGTTATTTGTTATATTTGCGGAGGGTGGAGCTTTCCACTATTGGGGTGTCTGTTCCAGCTTTTGACCCGTCTTTAGTGGCCTCCTCGAGTTGGGAGGACCCGGTGATCGCTCAGCTCCGTGCCGAGTTAGAGCATTGGGTAGGTCTTGTTTTCTTGAGCGGTTTTATCTTATCATATTCAATCATTTAGGTGTTTGACATTGGGTTGGAATGTTTCTAGTGCACGCTTACTGAGGATCTTCAGACGAGGGAGGCTACAACTGCTTCACTACGCCCGAAGAGTCAGGTATAATATGTATATGTGTTTTAGTTTGTGTGTTGATTATTTATTTGGTTAGTTGGTTCTGTATGACGATTTTGTGTTTGGTTGTTTTGTTCTGTCTTGTACAGGCCATTCCTGACTCTGCTCTTGAGGCTCCTCCCCAGGAATCTACTCCTCCTGTTTAGGTATACTGTGTTAGTGTAGTTTTTTTTTTTTTTTTGCGTATATGCCTTTTCTGATGCATTTTCATTTGCGTTGTAAGGGCTTGCGTCCGATGCTCCACCTTAGCCCACACCACTAGCTGACTCGATGACTGGCACCACCGTTGAGCGCCTGCATTGGGAGTAGGTAGACTTGGTATGCTTCTCTTCTTTTTTCAGCGCTTCCTTCCTTTGTGGGTATGCCTGGTTCTTGATTTTTTTTTTATCATGCAGGCTCGTCAGCTCGAGGAGTCACGTCCGGAGATAGCGCGGGCACGTGCCATTCCAGAGGTGAGGCGGGTTCTCTCAGATATACATAGCCACAAGGACTTGTTCATTGATATGCTCATCACGCAGGGGACCCAGACGGTGGCGGTAGAGGCTGCCCGTCAAACAGTGCGGGCAGAGATGCAGGCTACAATAGATCGGCTGCGGTACTGATTATCGAGGAGTGACAAGGGGGTGCGCGGGATGGACGGTCGTCTCGCCTAGTCAGAGTCGGTGGCTACTGATTCCCTAGATGGTCAGCCCCATCATACGACACGTGAGCGTGTCAGGGACTATGTTCATGAGGACTCCATTATCCGGGAGTTGCTTGTCGAGGGTCCTTCGCGTTGGTGATCTAGGCAGACCGTCAATCAAACTAGCGAGGGAGGTTTCGTTGCTGGGCCTTCCCCTGCCAGAACATGCCAGAGGGCTTGGAGGGAGATTTTGGTAGATCAGACACCTGATCCTCGAGTTGATGATACCGGGGACAGTAGGGAGCGGCCATCCCAGAGACAACAGAGGGAGTGGAGCTATATATATTTCTTTTATTTTTCTTTTTCTATTATATATACATGGGGTATGTCCCTGGTGATTTATGTAAAAAGGTTCGATATATATAGAAATAGAGAAATTTTTGGTTTAGGCGTACCTCTTTGCGCTTTTCATTTACCTTCCACGCTTTAGTTGTTTACCTAGGTGCCGTCATCTGTTATTGGGACTCGGATGTTCCTTGAGCTAGCCCAGTAATAGTTGAAGGTTGCTTGTATCTGCATAGGAAAACATAGTTTATCAATAATTTTATTTTCTCCCTTGCTATTTGTCAAGGGGGGAGGTATCTCAGATTGGGGTTTGGTAACAAAAGCAGGATCGTTGTATCATCATTTTTTTTAATTTTTTGTTTTTTTTTGTCTACTATTTTTCTTTACAAGGAAAGGAAAATAATGCTATAGGAAAAGCAAAGTATTGAAAGAAAATTCTAAAAAAAATGCCCCAGTGTAGGAACATGATAGGGCAGGCAGTGTAGTATCTTTGGTGGTCTTCCTTGAGCGATGACCTTGTTGTTCTGCGCCTAACTATGAACAAGCAGGGTGGAGGCCTGAGGTGATTCCTTCCCAAAATAAAAATGCCCTAGTATTGAGTCACAATGGAGCTTTCCTAGGTGAGTATGTAGAGCGATGAGTGTGTTTAAGGAGTTAGTCTCGAAGAAAATTCTCTAATGATACTTTGCAGTGTTGGGAAGAGGGCGTTTGGTTATATTAGTCATGTGGTGGATTTTACCTTTAGCAATGGCCGTCATATCACATAGTCTTGGATGGGGTGAGGTGAGTGGTAGGTAGTGAGTGGTTGCATCAGTCATTATTCAAAAGTATTCGGCTTTATTCCTGGGGATATCCTTAGAAAGGTTCTAACTCATGGACTGAAAGTAAAATTAAGGGTGAAAGAGGGGTAAGGCTCAGTGATGTGGGGACAACTTTCTACTTAACAACTTAAAAAGAGGTAGGTAATAGTCTTTTTCTCGGGTGGTATGTGATGCCATGATTGAGCTCTGTCATGTTTTGGTACCATCAAAGTCTCATATTCTGTGGTTAGCAGGGGTTTGTCCTCCTCCCACCACCCTATAACGATATCTAGTAGTGTGGAGGCACCAGGCTGACCCTCGCAGTTTACTTATATTCTCCTGGTAGGGTTACCGGGAATGTCCTCACAGGTTGCTTATGGTTCCTAGGGCTCATTGACTTGTTCATTCATTGTATTGCTCTCGCTCAAGTATGCTTCTGTTATCTCTCTATTTCTCACTTTTGTCTCTCTTAAAGCATGTATATATATTTTGAAAGCAGCTTGCTATCTCAAGAATAGTGAGTTTTGATTGAGCTTAACATCTTCATTTTTTACGCTCTAACATCTCCTCCAATGGCAGGAAAGGGGTAAGAGTCGGGTGTTACCTATACTTTTAGAAGAGGTTAGGTATTCTACTAGTCTTTTTGATCAGAACTCCTGAATAAGGTGGGCAATGTGTTAGAAAACTTTGAAGGATATTCTTGGAAATAATGACGTACGACTGGTGAATGGGTCACGATGACTACGAGGGTGGTAATTACTAGTAACTATGTCCGACTATGGGACATGACGATCATGGTGCTAAGGGTAGTATTTTCGGAGGTACATGGCATTCCACTGGTTAGGAAGTTCCTCCCCATCTTAGTTTACCAGCTTGTATGCATTTCCAGGGTACGCGACTATTATAACATAGGGTCCTTCCCAATTCGGCTTCAATTTTCCTTTGGGATGAGCAGGCTTAGAAGGCATGATTTTCTTCAAGACCAACTCTCCAATGTCGAAGGTTCATTCGAGGACTTTCCTATTATAGGCTCTTGACACTCTCCTTTGGTATACTTGTGCGTGATCAGCTACCCTTATACGTGTCTCATCGAGTTGTTCTAGCTCGGTGAGTAGAGAAACCCTCCTCTCGTCTATGGATAATTGATTATCAAGTTGGACACATAGGGATAGTACCTATATTTCGTATGGTAAAACTGCCTGCATCCCATATGTAAGGAGATAAGGAGTCTGGCCAGTGGCCGTGTGAATAGAAGTTCTATAAATCCAGAGTGCTTTAGGTAGTCAATCGGGCCAGTCGGCTCTATTGCTTATCTCCACTTTTCATTTTAGAATTCGAATCAAAATTTTGTTCATGGCCCCTGCTTGTCCATTTCCTTGGGGATAGAACGGTGACGAATGGTGTAGATCAATTCCATACTTCTTGCACAATTTCTTCATCTTTTCTGTGATGAATTGTGGTCCATTGTCTGTGACGAACATTCTGGGGACTCCAAACCTTGTGATAATGCTCAGAATGATAAACTTTATGAGTGTTGAAGCGGTGATTCTGACATATGACTCGGCTGCTGCTCACTTGGTGTAGTATTCGATCGCAGTGAGGATGAATGCATGCTTGTGAGTGTTCCCTACTATGTCTATGAAGGGTTCGATAATGTTAAAGGCCCACATTGAGAATGGCCATGGTGCGGTTATGGGGTTTAGTGCAGCTGATGGGGCTTTAATGAGCACGGTGTGTTCTTGACACTACTTGCAGCATTGAACATATAGGTGGCAATCTCTTATCATCATTGGCCAATAGTAACCTTGTCATATGATTTGGTCTGCGAGTCTCTATCTACCCGTGTGGGCACCGCAGGCACTAGCGTGTGCTTCTCGGATAATGTACTGTCCTTCAGCCGTCGTAACACATTGTAGCAGTACTCCTCTAGTGAAAGTTTCTTTGTATAATGTCTTACCCAGGATGCAGAACCTGGTGCATCAATTTCTTATGGTCTCATGTTTAATCTTTGTAGCATAAGGAGGGACGTGTTGGAATTTCAGGAAGTTCCATATGTCGAAGTACTAGGACTGTCCATCGTCAGTGGGTGACTTCTCGAATCTGAAAGTGGCAACGGTGGCTGCTTCCTTCTTGGGACTTTTCGTGGTGGACATTTCTTCTTGCTTTATGGCTTCGGGAGGACCGGTAATTCTGGATTTTCTCTCCACACCACTTCATGTGTTGGCATGGTCAATCTCTTGATGAAGAAGGACTTAGTACTTTGTCCAATCGATATCTATATGACTGAGGCTAGCGTGGTGAGGGAGTCTGCCAACTTGTTCTTGAATCTCGGGACATGTGTAAAGGAGATTCTCTCGAACTTCTTTATCAAGAATTGAGCTATTTTTAGGTATGCCATCAGTCTTCTCTCTTTGGTCTTCCACTCTCTAATGACTTGTGATATCACCAGCTTCGATTCACCGATTGTATTCAACTATTTGACACCTAGTTGGAGTGCTGCTTGTAGTATGGCAATGAAGGCTTCATATTTCACGACATTGTTGGTGACTGGGAAATCAAGTTGAAAGGCTTTCGATATAATAACTCCTTCGAGACTTAGTAGGACTATTCCAATGTCTTTTCCTTTATGATTGAGAGCTTCGTCAAAGTATAAGGTCCATGAGGTCTTTTCGGGCTCTTCGTTATGAATCAAGAGTAAGTCTTCATCGGGGAAGTCTGTGTGTATTGGGTCGCTGTCTGGGAGAGGAAGATTTGTGAGGTGATCGGCGATCGCCTGCCCTTTGATCGACTTCTGTGTGGCGTGGGTGATGTCAAACTCTTGTTGTAGCATATGCCATCAAGGGATTTTTTTAGATGTAGTAGGCTTCTCGAAGATGTACTTCAGAGGGTCAATGCGTGCTAGTACCATTATTTTGTGTGTTCCGAAGTAGTATCATAATTTCGTTGAAGCCCATATTAGTGCGAGGCAAGTCTTTTTCATTACAGTGTATTTTTGTTCGTACTCGACCATCTTCCTGCTAAGGTAGTAGATGGCCTTCTCCTTCTTTTCGTCTTCATCGTGTTGTGCTAGAATTACCCCCATGGCTTTCTCGTTGGCTGAGATATAGAGGATCGGGGTTCTACCGGGAACTGGAGGTGATAGTATCAGAGGGTTGAGGAGGTACTTCTTGATGTTGTCGAAGGCTTGCTAGCACTAGTCATCCCATATGTACTCGACTCCTCCTTTAAGTAGTTAGTAGAAATGGTCATATCGGTCTGAGTGCTGAGAGATAAACCTCCTAATGAATTGCAATCTTCCTATCAGACCTCATAGTTCCTTAATGTTGCTAGGAGGTGGCATCTCTAGAATGGCTTTGACTTTGACTAGATTGATTGGATTGACTTTGATTCCTTGCTTGCTGACTATGAATCCTAGTAGTTTTCCAGAGGTTACTCCGAACGCGCATTTCTTCGGATTCATCTTCAGTTGATACTTTTTAGATCATTATAGTACGAGTTGGAGGGCTTCGGCATGTCCGCTTGAGTTTAAGACTTCACCAGTATGTCGTCGACGTAGACTTCTATACATTTGTGCATCATGTCATGAAAAATAGTCATCATGGTGTGTTGATATGCAGCTCCTGCATTCTTGAGCCTGAAAGGCATGACGACGTAGCAGTAGGTTCCCCATGGCATAGTGAAGGAAGTCTTCTCTTGGTCTGATTATGCTAATCTAATCTAGTTGTATTCGGAGAAACCATCCATGAAGGATAACATCTCATGTTTGGCAGTGTTATCAACCAAAGTATCGATGTGTGGGAGAGGAAAGTCATCTTTTGGGCACGCCTGGTTGAGATTTCGAAAGTCAATGCACACCCATACTCTGTTGTCTTTCTTGGCGATAGGTACTATATTTATGATCCACTTGGGATAGAGGACGACTCAAATGAATTTTTCCTTGTGTAGCTTGTCGACTGCCTCTTTTACTTGTAGTGCTGTCTGCGGGTGAATTCTTCTGAGTTTCAGCTTGACGGGTTTTGCATTGGGTTCCAGGAATAGACAATGTTCTACTAAGATCGGGTTTAGACCAAGCATGTCTTCGTAGGACCATGCAAAAAACTAAGGTGGTCTTGAAGGACTTGGATAATATGTTGTCGTTCCCTGGGGCTAAGTGCTACACTGATCAGTAGCTTCTTGGGCTTTTCCTTGATGTCGAAGTTGATTTCCTCTATGGGCTCTGCGGAGCCTTGAATCTTCTCGTCGAAGCGTTTGATAACTAGTTGGAAGTCCTGTGTTTCCTCAGCGGGTTGTCCCTCTTTATCGTCATCTGTAAGCTCATACATTGTAAAATCACTACACTGGGAGGTTAGTTTTGTGAGAGGTAACCCTTCATCGATGTAATTTATAATTGCAACAACCTTAGTGATGTGTAGGTTGAGGCTATTCATTCTTCTCTCAAAATCGCAAAGTATCTCTTCAGGTATGATGACTGGCTTATTGTCACGTCGGGATGCCCTACGCTTTCGTGAGGAGAGAGTAGTAGGGTTGCATCGAGCAGGCTCGAGGTGCGAGTCCGCAGCATCGATGATGGCAGCGCGTATTTGTGCGAGTATATCAGTTAGTTTTTCCTTGACTCTGTCGACATAACTGCTACTTGTAACCTTAGGAGAAGAATCTCCTTGTTGGTTGCGGAATGGGTCTCGGATGAAGGGCTCCATCTTTTTTCTAAGGTTTTCTAATTTTTCTGAGTTTTCTTTAGGATTTTCTATTTTTTGTATTTTAGATAATAAGTATGGTACAGGGTCAACTTCCTGGAGAGGAATCAACGTGGATGCTTCTCCTAGTTGGGGAAGTGTGACAACTGCTGGAGCCATTTGTGTGAGTCTTTGGATGACATGAACTCGTTCTGAATTTGATATTTTTTTTATAGCCCTTGTCAAGCATGATCTTCTGGATGAGCGATGAAGGCAGTGGTCTGATTGATGTTCTGGCTTCTTTTATCGTGTTAATCACTTCGTCTTTAAAGAGAATTTGGAGGTTGTAGTCGTGTGAGTTCTTGTCTTCAGAACCAGGCTGGAGATGTTCTTCTTATTGGAGCTCATTTTCTTTGGGTCAGCTCAACTGATGATTTTTTAGATTTGTGAGCTCTCTCCCTTGGACTTCGTAGTATGATAAGATGAATATGCATGCCTGGCAGTGAGGCTGATAGGGTTGGGAGATGCAGGGATACCCCTAGGGACATTCTCATCCTTCAGGATCGAGGCTAGGATAGCCATTGTAAGAATTAGACTCGTCTTCCTCGTCTGATATCCTTTGGAGGCCTTGCTCGGCCAGCTCGAGTGCTGGGGGGGGGGGTCTATCCAATAATCTTCATTGTCACTTGGTGGTGGTTGCCATTCCTCTTCTAACGATTTCCAGAATATCTATAGCTGAGGTGCTTCTGGGGATTAGGGAGTGTCTAACTCTAGTTCTTCTTCAATCTCGATAGCGGTAATATAGAAATCTTCTTCGTCAGTTGACTTCCAATCCTCTACGTGCGGCTCAGGTTCTGGAGACTCTCTTCTTTCTGTGGTGGAAGGTTCCTTAGTCTTGAAAAAGGGTCTGACTCCTTCTAGAGGTCTATCTGTATCATCGTCGTTTTGATTCAAGTTTATCAGGTCGGCGAAGGCTTCGACCATTTGCTCAATTTCTGTTGCTTGTGGTTTGGTGAAGGATGCTTCCTTTCTCGTCAGAACATCGGCCTTTGTGGTGGTTACATAGAAAAAGTGGTCATAGAGTGACTACTTAGGCAAGGTTGGTAGGATGTCGGCTTGTTTGCCGACTGATTGATAGCCCAATCCTGTGTGCTTGTGAACTTTCTTCTGGACGACTGGTCCTATGCGTCCTCATTTATTCTTGTCAAGTCTTGTATGCGGGACGAAGGCCTTATGTCCTGCTCGGTATATTCAAGTGTCTTGAGTGTCGTTATGGGATAGATGTTAAGCCCTTTTCCTGTGTCGACCAGCGCATGGGGTACTGAGAACCCTCTGATTACAACCATTAAGTATATAGGAGCTGAGCTTTCGCGCAGTAATTCTTTAGACATATCAGCTTCAGTGAAGGTGAGCGCCGGATGTTGAGCCATAACCGAAGTAATCTGGTGCATCTTGTCTAGGGCAATATCTTCATTCAGGTGTGTCTTGTCTAGCGTCTCTATTAGCAATAGGTGATGCTCTTGCGATTTCTTGATGAACTCAAGTATTGATATCTGCACTGGTATCCTCCCAAGGTGTCAAAGAAGGTTGTACTCTTGGCCTGTCTCGAGGGTTGGCTCCTTCCCGGGCTAGTGAGCTTTGTTGATATTCGGCTGAAGTGGTTGAGATACCGATTCTGAAGCTGGAGGCGGAGGGATTACATGCGGTGGGGGAGGTAGGTTCACTCCTCGTTCCCTTGCTATTATTTTTTATCGTTGAGCACCGACGTTCTGCTTCTCTCAAGGGAATGGTGGCGGTGGATAATTGGTCCCTGATTTAAGGATCAGGCATGTTGGCAGTTGCCTCTGGAGCCCTGCTGTGATAGATGTTGATGAACTTGCTGTAGCGCTTGTGATGAACGGAGTAAAGTTTGAAGAAGGGATATGCAACGGAGCTAAGCCATTCCATGGTTGGAGATACTGGGTGTAGTCTTCCTCTTCTGTTATTCACTGAAAAGTACCACTTTTCACTTCTTAACCTAGCCTTTACTACACCTTGAAGCTGACCAATAACTCTTTGTTTAGCTTGTTTTGTAGTTAGTAGTAATTTGTGCAACTTAATACAACGTCCATGCCTTTCGTACCAAAAAGAGAGAGAATTCAAGTCAAGGATGATTGCTTAGCCAAAGGATGATAGAACACCATGGTGACTGGTTTGCATGTCAAGATGGACCAAGGAAGTCCAACAAAAGAGAGAAGCAGAGATGTGAGTGGAGAAGGCTGCAACAGTAGCATATGCATTGTAGCTGAGGAGCAGAGCCATTATCTCGCATGGTCAAAATGTGCCTTGCACTGTTTAAGTCTGCAGCAAAGTTGTCTCGCACAGCTGATACATGCAGCACAAGTGAACTTGTGAAGAACTTGCACAACTCAGTAATTGAGTTGTCTTAGAGCATTACTTCTCGTAGCACTGCGCGCTTAAGCCGCAATCAACACTCAAAGTCCTCGCGAAGCTCTCACACACTAAAGCCTTCAGAAGCCAGCTTGCAAAGCACTCGCGAGGAACAAATCTCATACTAGCCATGCACACAATCTCACGAGGCCAATTTACACAAAGAACGCAAGCAAGCTAGTGAAGTTCTCGCATGGATCAAGAGGAGAGAGAGCTTCAAAAATTTTCTCGCACAGCTCTCACGTGCTTAAAAGCAATACCTTCTACCTAGCGAGCTGTGTTATTCAATTGACATGAAGCCAAGCGAGATTCAAATTCTACTTCGCGAGACCCTCGCGATAGGAGGTACCTGAAGCTTTGCTATGCGAGCAAAACCAAATCAGTGCAACTCGTCCTCGCAACAACATTGCAATGCAAAGCATTTGCGCGACAATGCAAAGTCCACCTACACGAGCAAGGAGCTTTCCAAGCTAAATGCTACCTCGCGAGCATTCTACAAGTCGCACGAAGGAATTAATGAGCCAAATCCAGCCCCATGTAGCTCGGGCTCTCCACTTCTCACTCTCTACTCAGGGACCTTTTAGAGATTTCCCCAGGTATAGGGCACACATCCCGAGGCCTTGATCTTGATGCACACATCCCAAGGCATCCTAGGGTTGTGACCAAGCCACATATGCTGGAAAATTAGGGTTTAAACTTCTTTTGGCCAAGGCATTATGGGTTGAGTATATAAACTGTAAATTTAACTTAGGAAAATATCTCTCCTTTAACCTCAGTTAGCTGTGAGCTCGAGTAGATTAAGGTTAGGGTTTGATCACCACTTTTTCCATTTTTTTCCTTCCTTAGCCCATCACTTGCTAGTTATGTTCTCTGTAATCAATTTAGCTTAGTTTTATCAGTTTTTGTAACGGGTCTTGTGAACATTGGGAGTTATTTATGAGCTGTTATCCACAAGGCTACTACCTTTGGGACATCTCATTGTAAGTATTGGTTTAATCAATGAATGCCTATTTTAATATTTATTCAATCTGTTATTTTTCTATTTGCCCATAGTTTTGTTCAATCTATGCCATGCATTTAGGATTTGAGCTAATTTCAAATACCCATGGAAGCTTGAGCTTGTAGCCCTGGGACCATGGTGGTAGCAGCAATTTTCATGTTCCATCTCAGTCCTCTGTGGTGTGGATAATCTCTGTGGATAGCCTATGACCATTCAAGTGGACAGACTATAGCCTTAGGGTGATCCCAAGCCACAGATCTGAGAGGGATTCTTTTCCTCTGCACTTGAGCTTGTAGCCTTGTGAGAGGTTGTTGTAAGAACAAGCTCCCCTTTGTTTTACTTGACCAACATCAAATGTTAGATCTGATTTCTCTGTAGAGATTGCAGACTTGTGAGCTGAGTCATTGCAAGCCTCCAGTAGCAATGATCAACTGCATTTAAAGTCTCCAAATAGCCTTTGAACAACTGTGGTTTCTCAAGAGCTATTTACCCCCATGGATGTCTATGCTTGTAGCCTAGAAAATATGGTGTCTGTAATGATTTTAATGATCTGATTTGAGCCATTGGGTGGAGGACATCTATTTGATAATCTGTGACCATTTAAGTGGACATGTTATAGCTTTAAGATTAGTTTATTCCATTGGATCTGATTGGTTTCTTGATTTGATTCATATGGTTTGATCCTCTCCATTGGATAGCCTGTGACCATTGAAGTGGATAGGTTATAGCCTTAAATTACTAGGTCAAATCATAAGAGTTGAGTTAGATACCTTCTTCTTGCAGATGTGCTTGTAGCCATCTGAAGGATTGCTGTAGAGACAACCCTAAATCTGAGTTACATAATTGAAATAGCTTTAGCTTAATTGCCTACTTCCCATCATTTTTATTTTTATTTTAATACACACCATCACCACCTTCTTCATAACCATTTCTTTCGGATGGGACTGCAGTTTATTTCTCTTCTTTTAGTGATAATTTAGTGTAGTTGTGACACCCAACTCCCTTTCTCTAGGATTGTCAGATATGCAGCTAGATCTGGAGGCCTACTAATATAACCCATTTTGGGTTCTAGATTAATTTTTCTGTGGGACAAACTCTTACTTACTTAAAACTTGCTACAACAGCCCTATATCTTGCAGGCTGTGTATTTTAGACTTACTGTTTTAACCAATTTCCATCTCTTCACTTCTTGATTTATTTTTTCTCACCACTGTTTTCTCACCAATAACAAGACAGCACTCTGATACACCAAGTTTTTTGCGCCACTGTCAAGGATATTGACCTTTTTAGTAGACCTAAGTTGTATTATATTTTAGTCTAGAAAATTCTTTGTAGTTGTGCCTTAAATAGAATAAAAAGTACGATTGATTTTTGTGGAATTTTTACAAAATTGGACAACAGGAGCAGGGAAAAGCTAGAGCTGCAGTAGAAGTTTAGCTAGCTCTATTTGCACTTCTTTTACCCTAAATCTCAGTCCATTTGTGTTGAATTTCCTATCATTAGTTTAGTTGTAAATTTGTTTAGTTGTAAATTTTATTTGTAACTTTTTTTTTTGTGCTGTGAGCATTTTATTTACCTGCTGTTTTGTGTGTGTATGCTTGGTAGAAGGTCCCTTAACCCTGAATTGGAACCTCCAAATCCTGAGGTTGAAAGGGTCCTTAGACTGAGAAACACCACACAAGCCTCTATTGTTGACACTGAGCCAACTGTAATGGCTGAGAGGCAAAGAACTCTGAAGGAATATAATGAACCTTGGGATTACACATCTCCCTTTGCATACAATTCCCTTTAGTTGAGGGAAATTATGAAATCAAGTCCTCTACCATTAACATGCTGCCATCTTTTTATGGGCTATGTAAAGAAGATCCTCATAAGCACATTGATCAATTCTTGGCACTTTGCACCACATTTAACATTGCTAGCCTGGGACCTGAAGCCACAAAACTTAGACTTTTTCCTTTTTCCCTAAAGGACAAAGCCAACCCAAAGCCAATTTCTAGCTAAATTCTTTCTCATGAATAAAACTAGTTAGATGAGGACAAACATATTGTCATTTACTCAATCCTCAACTGAAGATTATTATGAGGCATGAGAGAGGTTTCAAGAAATATTAAAACAATGCTCACCTCCAAATTCCATAGTGGCAACTTGTACAAGTTTTTTACCAAGGAATTAATCCTAAAAGTAGGGACATGGTGGATGCCTCATGTGGGAGAAGTTACCTTCACAAGACAGTTGATGAGGCATGGGAGTTGTTTGACATCATAGGGGAGAATTTCATACAACAGGAGTCACTGTCTCGCAATGACAGCCAGACTCCAGCTAAATTGGTGAAAGAATCCACCCCTAAAGGTGGAATGTATGAGGTCAAGGTGCAGAGTGAATTAGAAAGGAAGGTGGACAATCTAAGTTTAAAGTTTGACAAATTTATGAATGTGGTGTAGCCTAGGATGGCTGCACAAGTGGAAGAGGCATGTCTGATATGCCAATCTCCCACACATTCACTTCAAGAATGTCCACCAGCCAACCAATTCCCTGATTTAGTTATGGAGCATGCCAATGCTGCCCAAGCATATGGGCAACAACCTGCTGGGTACACATGGAGAAATCACCCAAATCTGAGGTAGAGACAAGACACATACTCACAGCCCTAGTAGCAGCAGTTGGCAGCTCCATACAGACCTCAACACCAATTCAACTAGGGATATGCACCAAGGTAGAATTTTCAGTTGCCTGCCCCACAACCCAATCAGTTGGCCTTGCCCCCATCACAACCCAAATCCTCTTCCTTTGAAGAGCAAATTCTATCATCAATGCAAAATCTCAGAAACTTGGTCCAAACTGTGAACTCTTATGGGCAAAGCATTGAAAAAATAGAGGACCAACTGGGTCAAATTTGTAATATTTTGAACAAGAGAGAGGAGGGAAAGTTGCCTGGTCATCCTTTGGCCAACCCTAAAGAGCAGTATATGATTGGAGAAGGCTCCTCTACTCATGAGGAGGCTAATGCAATCACTACCCTAAGAAGTGGCAGGGTGGTTGACAATTTAGTGGGTAGGATAGCTGAGGAGCCCATGGAGAGTGAAAATAAAAGAAATGTGAGTGTTAAAGAACCAATGAATTCATTCCCTACTGTGGAGTAGCAAGGAAAAAATAAGGGGGCTGATGTTGAGCCCCAACAACAAACAATAAATGAAGAAAAGAGAAAAAAATAAAAATTTGACCACGATGTTGCTAGGCATGCAGCTGTGGCACTAACAGTCCCACAGCTGCCATTTCCTCATGCACTTGCTGGCCCATCTCCTTTTGATAAGGAAAATTCTCAGGTGGAGGAAATGATGGATACCTTCAAGCAGATCAAGATAAATTTGCCCCTGCTTGATGCTATAAAATAGGTCCCTGCCTATGCCAAATTCTTGAAGGACCTCTGCTCACAGAAAAGAAAAGCAAGGGTGCAGCTGTCCAAAAATGTTTTTGCTATTGAACATGTTGAAGCAGTTTTGTCCATAACCACACTAGAGAAATAATAGGACCCAGGGGTACCTACCATCCCCGGCATAATTGGAAATCATACCATAGGTAGAGCCCTCTTAGACTTAGGGGCCAGTGTGAACCTGCTCCCATATTCTGTGTATGAGGAGCTGAGTTTGGGAGAGCTAAAATGTACATCAGTTGTGCTCCAGCTGGCTGATAGGTCTAAGAGGAGACCTGTGGGTGTGGTAGAGGATGTTTGGTAGGGGTGGATAAGTTCTACTATCATGCTGATTCCTAGTTTTGGACATGGACCCTTACAAAAGTAAAACCCCAATTCTTGTCATCATTGGTAAGCCATTCTTGGCCACTACCAATGCTTGCATTCAATGCAGGTAAGGGGTGACAGAGGTGACCTTTGGGAACATGAAAGCTCAATTAAATGTGTATAATACTGTTAGGCAGCCTCAGATGAATATTGAGGACTGCTGTGCAATAGATGTACTAGATGGCCTTGTGGAAGAAGAGTTATCCAATCTGCTGGAGTGGGATAATATTTCTGAGAACCTAGAAGATATTTGGAGCATGGTTGAGAAGGAGGCCCAAGCTCTCATGACAGAAGACATCACCAAAATTGAGTCTTCTGTGGGACTAGTACAACATTCCAACTAGAAACCTACATTGCTATCCCCTCCTCAAACCACCAAGGCACCTTTGTTTCCTTCCATTGAAAGTCTCCTTGAGCTAAAGCTGAAATAGCTCCGAGACACATTAAAGTATGCCTTCTTGGCATAAAACAAAAAGCTTCCAGTGATTATCTCTTCCTCTCTCACTAGTGAGGAGGAGGAATTATTGAGTGTTCTTAAGCACATAAAGGCAATGGGGTGGACAATAGCTGATCAAAGAGGCATAGATGCCTTAGTTTGCATGCAAAAAATTCACTTGAAAGAGAGTGCAAAATCCTCTAGGGAGATGTAGAGGAAACTTAATCCTCATATGCAAGAGGTGGTCTTGAAAGTGATAGTAAAACTGTTGGATGCAGGGGTGATTTACCCCATTTCAGATTTAGACTGGGTGTCACCTATCCACCCAAAAAGTCAGGCATAACAGTTATTACTTTTGATTCTGGGGAGTTGATGCCAGCCAGGGAGACCATTGGCTGAGAGTCTACATTGATTATAGAAAACTCAATTCCAAGACTAGGAAAGACCACTTCCCTCTCCCTTTCATTGACCAAATTTTAGATAAATTGGCTCGGAAGGTATTTTACTACTTTCTTGATGGATACTCAGGGTATAATCGAATCCCTGTGTATCTTCAAGATCAAGAAAAAACTACTTTCATATGTCCCTTTGGCACCTTTGCTTACAGGAGGATGCCTTTTGGACTGTGCAATGCCTCAGCCACATTTCAGAGGTGCATATATGTAATTTTCTCTGATATGATTGACAAGTTTTTGGAAATCTTCATGGATGAATTTTCAGTATATGGGGATAGCTTTAGCCAATGCTTGAGTCACTTTGACTAGGTTTTACAAAGATGTGAAGAGACCAATTTGGTCTTAAGCTAGGAAAAAAGCCACTTTATGGTAACACAAGGAATTGTGTTAGGACATGTGGTCTCTCACAAAGGAATCGAGGTTGACAAAGCTAAAGTGGACCTGATCTCACACCTGCCCCCACCGAGGACTGTTAAGTAAATCAGATCCTTTTTAGGACATGCTGGATTCTACATGAGGTTCATTAAGGACTTTAGCAGAATTATAAAGCCACTATGCCACCTGCTGTGTTAGGATGCGCAATTTGAATTTTCTGTTGAGTGCCTTGAGGCTTTGAGGTCTTAAAAAAGTGTCTTACCACTACTCTTGTAATCCGGGGCCCAGACTACTCACTCCCCTTTGAACTGATATGTAATGCATCAGACTTGGACATAGGTGCTGTCTTAGGACAGAGAAAAGATAAGCTGCCTGTAGTGATTTATTATGTAAGTAAAACACTAGCAGAGGCTCAACTCAATTATACCACAACTGAGAAAGAGATGCTTGCTGTTGTATTTGTTGTGGACAAATTTAGACCCTACTTGCTTGGATATAAAATTATTGTTTTTACTGATCACTCAGCCCTAAAATACCTATTGGCTAAGAAGGATGCCAAAACAAGGCTGATTAGATGGATCCTCTTATTGCAGGAGTTTGATCTTGAGATCAAGGATAAGAAAGGAATTGAGAATGTGGTGGCTGACCACCTCTCTAGAATTGTGTTTGATGAATGTGCAGCAGCACCTATCAATGAAATGTTCCCTGATAAGCAACTATTTACTATGCAGTCTAGTGTGCCTTGGTTTGCACAAATTGTGAATTTTCTTGCTATTGGTAGGATCCCTCCTCATTGGTCCAAGATGGACAAAGACTTGTTTTTCTCTTAGGTCAAACATTTTCTGTGGGAGGATCCATACTTGTACAAGCATTGTGCAGATCAGGTTGTTAGGAGATGTGTACTTGAAAGTGAGTTCTACAACATTCTTTCTTTGTGCCATGAGCAGGCCTGTGGAGGTCACTTTAGTGGCACAAAGATAGTTGTAAAAGTATTACAATGTGGGTTTTATTGGCCCTCTTTGTTTAAAGATGCACACATACATTGCAAAGCCTGTGCAAGATGTCAAAGGTTGGGAGGCATTTCCAAGAAAGATTCAATGTCATTGCAACCCATCCTTGTGATAGAACTATTTGACATCTGGGGGATTGATTTTATAGGCTCCTTTCCTCCTTCTATGGGTTTCAATTTTATACTTGTGGCAGTGGACTATGTGTCCAAATGGGTAGAAGCCATTGCTATAAGAACCAATGACCATACAATTATCCTTAAATTTTTAAAGGACAATATCTTCTCTAGATTTGGCACCCCCAGAGCTATCATTAGTGATGGGGGGAGTCATTTCTATAATAGGCCTTTTGAGAATCTGCTCAAAAGGTACTCTGTTACACACTAGATTGCAACTCCCTACCACCCACAGACTAGTGGGCAAATTGAAAATTCTACTAAGGAGATCAAGCAAATCTTGGAGAAGATTGTGAGGGCAGATAGGAATGATTGGGCACAAAAATTGAATGATGTTTTGTGGTCTTATAGGATTGCCTATAAGACTCCTCTTGGTATGTCCCCTTTTAGGCTGGTCTATGGCAAGGCCTGTCACTTTCCAGTAGAGTTAGAACATAGAGCCTACTAGGCTATTAAAATACTAAATTTTAATCTAACTACTGCTGGTTCTCACAAAAAATTACAACTGTCAGAGCTTGATAAGCTGAGACTGGAAGCCTATACAAATGCAAGAATTTACGAGGAGAGATCCAAGGCATTTTTTGACAAGAAGCTCATGAGGAAGGACTTCAATGTTGGTGCCAACGTTTGGTTTTTTTACTCTAAATTAAAATTTTTTCTAGGGAAGTTAAAATCCAGATGGGATGGACCTTATATTTTCATTCATGCCTCCCCATCTAGTGTTGTGGAGATCTTGGCTCCCATGTCTGGAAAGATCATAAAAGTGAATGATCAAAGGCTAAAAATTTGTGTAGAAAATTCTGTGGAGACTCCTCAGACCATTCACTTGCATGAATCTCCCACTGATTAGTGATCCATAACTCTGTACACTGTGTACCATACTTTGTGAGTTTGTGTGTTGTTTTGTTTAAAAATCTGTCATGTGTTGTTTTATTTTGTGAATTGATTTGCATGTTTTGTTATGTTTTGCCTTGTTTGTCTTGTTGTTGTTGTTGAGGTGCATATTTGTCATCTGAATTTAATGTGCATGGACCTGATATGCATATTATGTTGCTAATAGTCACTGAAAAGTACCACTTTTCACCTCTTAACTTAGCCTTTGCTAGACCTTGAAGCTAACTAATAACTCTTGTTTAGCTTGTTTTGTAGTTAGTAATAACTTATGCAGCTTAACACAAAGTCCATGCCTTTGGTGACAGGAAGAGAGAATTCAAGCAAGGGATGACAGCTGAGCCAAAGACTAATGGAACACCATGCTGGTAAACACCATGATGACTATATTGCTTATCAAGGTAGACCAAGAAAGTCTAGCAGATGAAAGAAGTGTGGATGTGAGTGGAGAGATGTGCAACAGCAGCAGTTGCATAGCAGAGAAGCAGAAGAGATGCAATCTCACACAGTAGAAATGCTGCCTCGCGCTATTCAAGTCTGCAGCAGAGCTTCCTCGTGTAGATGTTAAATGCAGCACAAGGGAACTCACGAGAAATTTATGCAGTTCGGTGAAGGAACTGCCCCGAAGTAGTCTCTCGTGTAGCAGTCGCGCGCTTCAGCTGCAACCAACACTCAAGGACCTCTCAAAGTTCTCGCACATTAAGCCTTCAAAAATCTAGCTCGTGAAGCTCTCGCGAGGAACAAGTCCTATATCAGCCACACGCACTATCTCGTGAGGCAAAATTGCATAAAGAACAATAGGAAACTCGTGAAGTCCTCGCGTGGTTAAGGAGGAGAGAGAACTCCAGAAGTTCTCTCGCGCACCTAAAGGGTGTACCCTTTACCTAGCGAGTTGAGTTGATCATTTGACAAGAAGCCAAGTGAGATTTAAAGGCATCCATGCAACAGCCTCACGAGAGAAAATTCAGAAACTCTACCGCACGAGCAAAGCCAAGCACTGCAAATTTTGCTGCGTGAGTGCACTAAAGGCCAAAGCAGGTGCGCGACTATTTAAAGACCGCTGTGCAAAAAAGGGACTTTCTAAGACAAATTCTACCTTGTGAAGCATGAAGTAGCTGCGCAAATGAACTAAAAAGTAAAAGGCAGCCCCACGAATCTCGGGCTCTTCACTTCTCAGCCTTAATTTAAGGACCTTTTGGGAATTTCTCAAAGTATAGGGCACACATCTCGAGGCCTTGATCTCGAGGCACACATCCTAAGGCATCAAAGGGTTGTAACAGTGCCGCGTCTGCTCAAAAATTAGGGTTAATCTTCTGTTGGCTAAGGCATTAGGACTGAGTATTTAAGCTGTAAATGTAACTTAGAATTTTTATCTCTCCTTCAACCTTTGTCTGTGGTGAGCTCGAGCAGACTAGGGTTAGGGTTTGATCACTTTTTTTTTCTATTTTTCTTCTCTCCTAGCCCAGCACTTGCTGGCTACATCCTTTGTAAACAGTTAGGTTTAGTTTATGCAGATTTTGTAATAGGTCTTGTAACCTTTGGGATTTTGTAAAGAGCTATTGTGCACAAGGCTGCTGCCTTGAGAAATTGCATTGTAAGTATCTTTTATCAATGAAATTTGTACTTTATTGTTCATTCAATCTGTTATTTTTCTATTTGTCCATAGTTTTATTCAATCTATGCATGCATTTAGGATTTGAGCTGAATTGAAATGCCCATGGAAGCTTGAGCTTGTAGCCTTGGGACCATGGTGGCAGCAGCAATTTACATGTTCCTTCTCAGACCTCTGTGGTGTGAATAACCTCTATGGATAGCCTATGACTATTGAAGTGGATAGATTATAGCCCTAGGGTGTTTCCAAGCCATAGATCTGAGAAGGATTCTTCTCCTCTGCACTTGAGCTTGTAGCTTTGTGAGAGGTTGTTGCAGGAACAAGCTCCCCCCTGTTTTACTTGACCAATATCAAATGTTAGATCTGATTTCTCTGTAGTGATTGCAGACTTGTGAGCTGAGTCATGGCAATCCTTTGAAGCAATGACCAGCTGCATTTAAGTCCCCGAATAGCCCTTAAACAACTGTGGTCTTCACTAGTTTTTCAAGAACTAGTTGCTCTCATGGATGCTTGAGCTTGTAGTCTAGCAAACATGGTGTCTGCAATGATATTAATGATCTGATTTGGGCCATTGGGTGGAGGACATCTATTGGATAATCTGTGACCATTAAAGTGGATAGGTTATAGCCTTAAGATCAGTCTACTCCTTTGGATCAGATTGGTTTTCTGATTTAATTTATGTGGTTTGATCCTCTCTATTGGATAGCCTGTGACCATTTAAGTGGATAGATTATAACCTTAAGAGATCAGGTCAAATCATAGGAGTTGAATTAGATACCTCTTCCTTACAGATGTGCTTGTAGCCATATGAGGATCTGCTACAGAGATAACCCTAAATCTGAGTTACATAGCTGGATTAAACTTAGCTTGACTATTTACTTCCTATAATTTTATCTTTATTTTAACACACACCATCACCACCTTCTTCATAACCCTTTCTTTAGGATAGGACTGCACTTTATTTCTCTTTTTTTAGTAATAACTTAGTGTAGTTGTGATACCCAACTCCCTTTCTTTAGGATTGTCAGATCTGGAGGCCTACTATTATAGCCCATTTTGGATTCTAGATCAATTTCTCTGTGGGATAAACTCTTACTTACTTAAAACTTGCTACAATAGCCCTGTATCTTGCAAGCTATGTGTGTTTCAGATTTGTTGTTTTAACCAATTTTTATTCTTTTACTATTTGATTTATATTTCTTCCACTGTTTTCTCACCAATAATAAGACAACACTTTGGGATGACCAACAACTTTTTGGCATCGCTGTAGGGGATATTGATCTTTTTAGTAGACCCGAGTTATATTATATTTTAGTTTAGAAAATTCTTTATAGCTGTGCCTTGAATAGAATAAAAAGTACTACTGATTTTTGTGAAATTTTTACAGAATTGGACAATAGTAGCAGGGAAAAGCTAGAGCTGCAACTGGAGTTTAGCTAGCTTTGTTTACACTCCTTTCACCCTAAATCTCAGTCCATTTGTGTTGTGATTCCCTGTCAATAGTTTAGTTGTAAATCTGTGTAGTTATGATTTCTATTTGCAAATTTTTTTTTTGTGTCTGCTATGAGCATCTTCTTTACCTGCTAATTTTGTGTGTATGCTTGATAGAAGGTCCTTAAACCCTGAGTTGGAACCTCCAAATCCTGAGGTTGAAATATTTCTTAGACTGAGAAACACCACACTAGCCCCGACTATTGGAATTGAGCCAATTGTCATGGCTGAGAGGCAAAGAACTCTGAAGGAATACAATGCACCTGGGGATTACACATCTCCCTTTTTCATACATTTCCCTTCAGTTGAGGGAAATTATGAAATCAAGTCCTCCACCATTAACATGCTGCCATCTTTTCATAGGATTAGTAAGGAAGATACTTACAAGCACATTGACCAATTTTTGGCACTTTGCACCACATTCAATATTTCTGGCCTGGGACCTAAAGCCACCAAACTGAGGCTTTTTCCTTTTACCCTAAAGGACAAAGCCAACACTTGGCTCTCTAAGCTCCCAGCTAATAGCATCTAGACATGGAGTGACCTCCAAAGCTAATTTATGGCTAAATTCTTTCCCATGAATAAAACCAGCCAGATGAGGACAAACATATTATCATTCACTCAGTCCTCAACTGAAGATTTTTATGAGACATGGGAGAGATTTCAAGAGGTGTTAAAACAATGCCCTCACTATCAAATTCCACAGTGGCAATTGGCGCAAGTCTTTTACCAAAGAATTAATCTCAAGAGTAGGGATATGGTGGATGCTTCATGTGGTGGTAGTTACCTCCACAGGATAGCTGATGAGGCTTGGGAGTTGTTTGACATCATAAGGGAAAATTCTATGTAACAGGAGTCACTGTCTCGCAATGACAATTAGACCCAGCTAAATTGGTGAAAGAGTCCACCCTTAGAGGTGGAATGTATAAAGGAAAGGTGTAAAGTGATTTAGAAAGGAAGGTGGACAATCTGAGTTTAAAGTTTGACAAATTGATGAATGTGATGCAGCCTAGGACAGTTGCATAAGTAGATGAGGTATGTCTGATATGCCAATCTCCCACACATTCACTTCAAGATTGTCCATTAGCCAACTAGTTCCCTGAGTTAGTGTTGGAACATGCCAATGCTACTTAAGCATATGGATACAACCTGATGGGTACACATAGTGAAACCACCCAAATTTGATATGGAGACAAGATACATACCCTCAGCCCCAGCAGCAGTAATTAGTAGCTCCATACAGACCCTAGCACCAATTTAACTAAGGTTATCCACCAAGGCAGAATTTTCAGTTGTCTGCCCCACAATCCAATCAGTTGGTCATGCCCCCACAATAGTCCAGATCCTCTTCCTTTGAAGAGAAAATGCTGACATCTATGCAGAATTTGGAAAACTTAGTTCAAACTGTGAACTCTCATGGGCAAAACATTAAAAGAATAAAGGATAAGTTGGGTCAAACCTGTAATGCTTTAAACAGAAAAGAGGAGGGAAACTGCCTAGTCAACCCTTGGCCAACCCTAAAGGGCAGTACATAATTAGAGAAACATCCTCTACCCATGAGGAGGCTAATGCAATCACTACTCTAAGGAGTGGCAGGGTGGTTGATAATTTAGTGGACAAAGCAGCTGAGGAGGTTATAGAGAGTGAAAATGAAAAAAATGTATGTGTTAAAGAATCAAAGAAGTCATCCCCTGTTGTGGATCAGCAAGGGCAAAATAAAGGGGCTGATGTTGAGCCTCAACAACAAATAATAAGAAAAAATAAAAATAAAAATAAAAATTGACCATGATGTGGTTAGAAATACAGCTGTGGCACCAGCAGTCCCACAACTGCTATTTCCTCATGCACTTGCTGGCCCATCTCCATTTGATAAGGGGAATGCTCAAATGAAGGAAATGATGGAGACCTTTAAGCAGGTCAAGATCAATTTACCCCTCTTGATGCTATAAAACAGGTCTCTGCCTATGCTAAATTCTTAAAGGACCTCTGCACACATAAAACAAAGGCAAGGGTGCAGCTGTCCAAAAAGGTTTTTGCTGTTGAACAGGTTGAGTCAGTTCTGTCCATTGCCACACCTGAGAAATTACAGGACCCAGGGGTACCTACTATCCCCTGTATAATTGAAAACCACACCATTGGAAGAACCCTCTTGGATTTAGGGGCCAGTGTGAACCTGCTCTCATATTCTGTGTATGAGGAGCTAGGTTTGGGGGAGCTAAAATCCACATCAATTATGCTCCAGTTGGTTGATAGGTCTGAGAGGAGATCTGTGGGTATGGTGGAGGATTTTTTGGTGGGGGTGGACAAGTTCTATTATCCTCCTGATTTTCTAGTTTTGGACATGGACCCTTGCAAAAGTAAAATTCTAATTCCTGTCATCCTTGGAAGGCCATTCTTGGCCACTGCAAATGCTTGCATACATACAGGTCATGGGTGATGGAGGTGACCTTTGGGATTATGAAGGCACAATTAAATGTGTACAATGCTACTAGGCAACCTCAGATGGACATTGAGGACTGTTGTGCAATAGATGTACTTGATGGCCTTGTGAAAGAAGAATTATCCAATCAGCTGAATTGGGAAAATGTTATTGAAAATCTAGAAAGTATTTGGAGTATGGTTGAGGAGGAGGCCCAAGTTCTCATGACAGAAGACAACACAAAAATAGAGTCTTCTGTGGGCCTAGTGCAGCATTCCAACTGCAAACCTATATTACTGCCCCTTCCTCAAACCACCAAGGCACCTTTGCTGCCTTCCATTGAGAGTCCTCCTAGCTGGAGCTGAAACAACTCCCAGACATATTAAATATGCCTTTTTAGGGTAAAACAACAAGCTTTCAGTAATTATCTCTTCCTCTCTCACTAGTGAGCAGGAGGAGGAATTACTATGTATTCTCAAGAAACATACAAAGGCAATGGGGTGGACAACTGCTGATCTAGGGGGCATTGATGCCTCAGTTTGCATGCACAAAATTTACTTGGAAGCGAGTGCAAAACCCTCAAGGGAGATGTAGAGGAAGCTTAACCCTCACATGCAAGAGGTGATCTTGAAAGAGATAGTAAACATGTTGGATGTAATGGTAATTTACCCCATTTCAGATTCAGAGTGGGTGTCACCTATCCAGGTGGTTCCCAAAAAGTCAGGCATAACAGTTGTTACTTCTGATTTTGGGGAGTTGATGCCATCCAGAGAGACCACTGGCTGGAGAGTTTGCATTGATTACAGAAAACTCAACTCCAAGACCAGGAAAGACCACTCCCCTCTCTCTTTCATAGACCAAATTCTAGATAAGCTGGCTGGAAAGGCATTTTACTGCTTTCTTGATGGATACTCAGGGAATAATCAAATCCCTGTGTATTCTCAAGATCAAGAAAAAACTATTTTCATATGTCCCTTTGGCACCTTTGCTTACAGGAGGATGCCTTTGGACTGTGTAATGCCCCAACCACATTTCAGAGGTGCTTGTATGTAATTTTTTTTATATGATTGAGAAGTTCCTGGAAATCTTCATGGATGATTTTTTAGTATATGGGGACAGCTTTAGCCAATGCTTGAGTCACCTTGACCTGGTTTTATAAAGATGTAAAGAGACCAATTTGATCTTAAGCTGGGAAAAGAGCCACTTTATGGTGAATTATGTTAGGCCATGTGGTCTCTCACAGAGGAATAAAGGTTGATAAAGCTAAAGTAGACCTGATATCACACCTGCCCCTACCTAGGACTCTCAAGCAAATCAGATCCTTCTTAGGACATGCTGGTTTTTACAGGAGGTTCATTAAGGACTTTAGCAAAATTATTAAGCCATTGTGTCACCTGCTGTGTCAGGATGTATCGTTTGAATTCTCTACTGAGAGCCTTAAGGCCTTTGAGGTCTTAAAAAAGTGCCTTACCACTGCTCCTATAATCCATGCCCGAGATTATCCACTCCCTTTTGAACTAATGTGTGATGCATCAGACTTGGCCATAGGTGTTGTCTTAGGGCAGAGAAAAAATAAGTTGCCTGCAATGATTTATTATGCCAGCAAAACACTAGCTGAAGCTCAGCTCAACTACACTTCCGTTGAGGCGTTGCTTGCTGTGATGTTTGCTATGGACAAGTTCAGACCGTACCTGTTTGGCTCTAAAATTATTATTTTTACTGATCACTCAGCCCTGAAATACCTATTTGCCAAGAAGGATGACAAACCAAGGCTGATCAGATGGACCCTCCTATTGTAAGAGTTTGATCTTGAGTCAAGGATAAGAAAGGAGTTGAGAATTTGGTGGCTGACCACCTCTCTAGAATTGTTTTAGAAGAATCTGTAGCAGCACCTGTTAATGAATTGTTCCCTGATGAGCAGTTATTTGCTATGCAGTCTAGTGTGCCCTGGTTTGCACATATTGTGAATTTTCTTGCTGTTGGTAGGATTCTCCCTCACTGGTCCAAGATGGACAAAGACCTATTTTTTCTCTCAGGTCAATTATTTTCTGTGGGAGGATCCATACCTATATAAATATTATGTAGATCAGGTTGTTAGGAGATGTGTGCCTGAAAGTGAGTTCCACATAATGCTTTCTATGTGTCATGAGCAGGCCTGTGGAGGTCACTTTAGTGGCCAAAAAATAGCTGCAAAAGTTTTGCAATGTGGGTTTTATTGGCCCTCTTTGTTCAATGATGCACAATACATTGAAAAGCCTGTGAGAGATGTCAAAGGTTGGGAAGCATTTCTAAGAAAGACTCAATGCCATTGCAGCCCATCCTTGTGATAGAACATTTTGACATCTGGGGTATTGATTTTATGGGCCCTTTTCCTCTTTCTATGGGTTTCAACTTTATACTTGTGACAGTGGACTATGTGTCTAAATGGGTGAAAGCCATTGCCATAAGAACTAATGACCACACAATTGTCCTTAAAATTTTAAAGGACAATATCTTCTCTAGATTTGGTACCCCCAGAGCTATCATTAGTGATGGGGGGAGTTATTTTTGTAACAGGCCTTTTGAAAATCTGCTCAAAAGGTATTCTGCTACATACAAAATTGCAACTCCCTATCACCCACAGACCAGTGGGCGAGTTGAAATTTCTAATAGGGAAATCAAACATATTTTAGTAAAGACTGTGAGGACAGATAGAAAGGACTGGGCACAAAAGTTGAATGATGCTTTATGGGCTTATAGGACTACCTATAAGACCCCTATTGGTATCTCCCCTTTTAGGCTGGTCTATGACGAGGCCTGCCACCTACTAGTGGAGTTAGAGCACAGAGCCTACTGGGCTATCAAAATACTAAATTTTGATCTAACTACTGCTAGTTCTCATAGGAAGTTGCAAATGTCAGAGCTTGATGAATTGAGAATGGAGGCCTATATAAATGCTAGAATTTACAAGGAGAGATCAAAGGCATTCTTTGACAAGAAGCTAATGAGGAAGGACTTCAATGCTAGTATCAAGGTTTGGCTTTTCAATTCCAAATTAAAATTCTTTCCAGGAAAGTTAAAATTCAGATGGGATGGACCTTACACTGTCATCCATGCCTCCCCATCTGGTGCTGTGGACATCTTGGATCCTATGTCTGCGAAGATCATGTAAGTGAATGGTCAAAGGCTAAAACTTTGTGTAGAAAATTCAGTGCAGCCTCCTCAGACCATTCACCTACATGAACCCCCCACTACTTAGTGATCCATAGTTTTGTAAAATGTGTATCATATTTGTTGAATGTATGTTTTGTTTTGCTTAAAACTCTGTCAAGTGGTGTTTTTATTGTGATGATTGATTTACCTATTTTATTTTGTTCTATTTTGAGTTATGTGTTGATGATGTCATGTGCATCTTTGTCATCTGAATTTGATGTGCCTAGACTTGATATTGATTTGCATGTTCTATTTCTGGTTGTATGGTTGAGGTGCTGTCAGTGTAAATGACATAATCTGACATAATTGAAAACCTTTAGCATTCTAAAGTTTTGATGTACATATGTTGATAATGGGTACTGAGATTATCAGGATGAAATGGATTACTTGTGAAGGAGTTGGTGCTGATGCATAATAGATAGGTGCATGTCAGTATGGATGCACTGACCAATGTGTAACACTGAGAAAGAAAGAGTTTTGACTTATCGCGAGGCTCAAAGGCCTAAATTTTACACTTGCAAGTCAATTTTGGGCTTTCTCGCAAGGCTGTATAATGACCTATGTTGCCTCGCGAGAGCCGCTAGAGTGAACTGCCTGAAGGAAACAAAATATGGATCCTCGCGAGGCTACCTCTTCTTCGCGATAATGAGCTACTTGCCAATTGGGAATCACACATGTTGTACTCCGCGAGAGCCTCGCAAGCAAAAAGAATTCTGAAGCCTGCAATGTCTAATACCTCGCGAGGCCCTGATTCAACTCTGCGAAGTGCTCTCGCGAGACTCTTCTGTATCTAGAGAAATATTTCTTGTGAGGTGGCATTCATACTGCATGAGAAAATATAGCTTCGCGAGTACCTAGCGAGAATCGCGCGAAGCACTGGTTCCTTCATTTAAACCCTGCGATTTTCAATTTCTTCATTTCATCTCTTCTTTGTCCTAGTTCCACTGAGCACTTTCGAGCCCCCTCCTCCCTTCTCTATTCTCTATTGCCTAATCCACTGCAACTCAGCCATTTTCCTCCTACAATTGTGTTCCACATCACCTACCGGTAACTTTGAACTTGGTTTGGGGGGATTTGATCCATTGTGCCATGGTTGAAGTGGAACCCTAGCTTTAATTTGGTAAGATTTCTCACTCTCTCTCAATTGGTTTGATTGAATAGTAATTTAGAGTTAAAAAGAGAGGAATTTGTGGGCATTATCTAATTTTGAGGAAATTTTGTAGTCATGGCTACGAGTTCAAAATTCATTGACACACTGGCTACCATGCTAAACCCCTCACTTGATGGGAGCCTTGTGGCCATACGTAAATCTGTGAGGATTGCAGAGGCCTCCACTATGGAGACCTCTGAGATGCCTTCACCCGCCGTTGAGCCCCAAGTGGAGCAACCTAAGAAAAGGGCAACCCCAGTGAAGAAGGCCAAGGGTGTGGCCTCTGATGTCCATGCTCAAAAGAAGAAATCTGCTCCCAAAAAGAGGGCCAGAGAGCACCCACCTGCTATGAGCCTTGTGAAAACAAAGAAAAAACATAAAAAGGGTAAACAAATGGCTCCTGAGGTCCCCGAGGTTGCCCCTGAGGAGGAAGATAATGAGTACCTCAGGGTCTCCTCTGAATTTGTGGCTGCAATTAAGCTGGAAGCTGAAACTGCCTTTGATAAGACATTCTTTGAGGAACTACCTGAAACTGCAGCTTCAATTGAGTACCTTACTAAAACCAAAGGGTGAAGACTGGGGATGATGGAAACCCAACATTGCTGGTGCTGATGGATAATTTTGAGATACTGTTTAACCAAGCATCAATTACTAGGATTCTTGGGATACCAGCCACATACACTATTGGGAGTGGTTTGGGTGCTCCTTTGACAGCCACCATCTCTGAAATTGCCAAGGAGCTCACTGGAGGGATCACAGCCTCAGGGCTGTCAATTAGGAAGAGAGATCTTCACCCACACTTGAGATTTATGGATGGGGTGCTGAGAAAGAATACTTATTGCTTTGGGCACCAGCAGGAGAGGAGGTCCCCCATTGTTGATGCCCTTTACTCCTTCCACCTGAACCATATTAATGCAACCAAACTAGTTTTTGATGGGATAAAAGACATCCATGAGAAAGTAAAAAAAGAGCAGAAACCTCACTCATTGCCCTACTGTAGGCTCATTACAGCCTTATTGCAGCTTGGAGGCTATCACTTTCAGATGAATGAGGAGACCATTCCTTTGAACCAAAAAAAGTGTAGAAAAAAGCAATGCGGTATTAGTGGCACCATGATTGTAAAGAAAAAGAAGAAGGAGGAGGAGCTGCTAGCTGAAGTAGGCCCCACCATTCAAGAGGTAGCTACTGCTACCTCTGCAGCAGTCACTACTTCAGCTCCTGCAGTTGTCAGCCCAACAAGCCCCACCTCTATTTCATTGCCAGTCAGCCCTACCATACCCTCACCTATAGCCACCCCCATTACCATAGCAATCACCACTGCAACCTCAGTAACCACAATATCTCCATCTACTACCATCACATCATCCTCATAGCCCACCATAGCCACATCATCTATACATATATCTTTACCCATTACATCAGCCCCAATTAGCTTAGCCATCCCCACATTACCTGATGTGACTATACCATTACCTACACTTTTACCCATTATATCAGCCACAACCAGCCCAGCAAGGCCCACATCCATTCCATTGCTAGTTAGCCCTACCATACCCTCACCTATAGCCACCCCTATTACCACAACAATCACCACTGCAACCTCAGTAACCACAATATCTCCATCTACTACCATCACATCATCCTCACAGCCCACCACAGCCACATCATCTATACCTATACCTTTACCCATTACATCAGCCCCAAATTAGCTTAGCCATCTCCACATTACCTGATGTGACTATACCATTACCTGCACCTTTACCCATTACATCAGCCACAGCCAACCCAACCATCCCTACCATACTTTTAACCTTACCTACACCTGTGCCTATACTCACAGCCCATCTCAGCCTACCTATTAAAGTAACATACAAAAAGAAACGAAAGTTAACTAAAGCCTCCACTGAACCCCAACCCACCTATGTATCCCAACCTATCCCAATCCCTGCAACAATAATCATACCAGACCCAACCATAGATATCCAATCACCCTCACTAACCCCTATATCCTTACCTCTGCCCATTGAATCTGATACCCTTGAACCTTTGGGCCAATCCATCCCTTATTCCCCAACACATGACCAAGACCCTTTTTTTTTAGAGGGATATTCAGCCATGATGACCTCTATTATAAGACAAATTAATTATGAGTTTATCCCTCTCCCAGATTTACTACAGCCCATTACCTTCCACCATGCACCCACCTCCCCATTTCAACCAATTTTACCCATCCATCCCACAACTCCTATCACTCCTGACCCCCTACCCCAAATCCTTAACTTACTACTCTCTCTTCAATTTTAAATATTGGCCAACACCCAAACCCAAACATCCATTGAGGCCAACCTCCAAGCCATGAACTCCACCCTCCAAAACCAGGCCTCCATTCATAATAGATTAGCAGCCATCAAATCAACCTTATCCAACTTAAGCCAACCATCACAATAGCCACCTATCTCTACACCCACCTATTTACCTACTCCACCCCCTTCTCCCTAGCCCCTAACCTTAGCTGTTCCTATAATCCCTCCAATTATAGTTACCAATGCTTCCACATAAACAGACCTTCAGCCTAAAAATAAAATAGAATCCCAACTTGCAATCCCACCTATAGTAGGAACCTTTGATGCTGCCACAGATATGGACAACCTAATCCCCACCTCCTCAAAAACCTCCCAAACAGATCCAGAGGTAATAGACCTCACAGTACCTGAGCTTCAAGTTCCTCAACCTTTACCCTCTACATCCCCCCTACTCATGCCACCATCCATCCCTTCATTATTGCTGGCTAGCCCTTCTTCAACTATTGAGCAGCCCATATTACCAGCCTATTTTAATCCTATGCCTCCATACTACACCCTCCTTCAAGCCATGAAGGAAAATGCCTATATAAAAAGAGATGTCATTAGAGGCATGGCTGACCTCAGAACCTCAATCAGGATGTCCTATGACGTGAAGATAAATTAAATAGAGTTGAATTACAAAATTGAGATGCTGAGAATATCAAAGGGCTGGAACAAAATTTTGATTTAATTTGAAGCTCTAAAGCATACTACAGCAACAGAGAAAATGAGAGTAGATGGACTCGAGAAAAGGTTAGCTGCCTCCAAAGAGGTTACAAAGGCCACCCGAGAATTGTATAAAAGTAGCGTTAAACTTGCTGAAAAGAAGGCGGAAATACTTGAAAGGAGAGTTGCTGAAACGGCTGCCAGAGAGCCTGCGCAAGCAGCTGAGACTACCCCTCTTGTCACTGCCCCTCCAGCCAGTTCACCACCTAAGAAAACAGAAGTTACCCTAAGTAGAGGAATGTGACTACTAAGAGTTCAGTTTCAACTACTGCAGCTCTAAAGAAGGAAAAAGGAAAAGGAGTCCAAGACCAAGTTGCAGCAACTGAAAATTCAGATGATTAGATTTGTACATGCAGTTAGTTAGGATGTTTTTTGTAAAATCTTTTTGTAGTTATTTTCCCTTGCATTATATAAATTCTTGTGTTATAAATGAAAATCCTCTTTGGCTGATTTTGTTTGGTTTCATTTATGTTTATTTTATTTGTTTGTGTTTGTTTTATTTGCTGCTGTACTTGCATTGTTTTGTGTCTTAATTTTACTAATGTACCATGCCGCACTAGCACTTTATCTTTGAATCAGTGAGGACATTGCTCCTCATAGGTTTGAGAGTGTGGCAATGTTTGCCAATGATGTGATTAACCTAAGTACAACAGAATCAAGTGAGTAAGATAGAAATAGAGCTATGTCTATTTAAGGAAATTTGAAAATGAGAAAATTCAAAAATTTTGCAGATCTTTAGGCATAAAAAACTTTTATATTCTAACATTTCTATGAGGTGAACATTAAGAAAGCTCACTGGTGTCAGCACTTGGTAATCCATTAAAGAGAGTAAAAGGTAAGGCATGCCTATGAGTTCAATGAAAGACCATATCCAGTGAGATTTGGGCCTACAAAATGTTTTTCTCTTTGAGGAGTGTCTTAGGCAACTCTTTTTACTCTAGGGATTGGCTGAGTCAATGTCCTCACTAGAAGTTAGGTATCTACAAGTTGAAACAACTGACAGTACCCATGACATTTAGGAAAGGATCAAGGCCTTCTCTTGAATAGTTTGAGCTTAAAAATACCAAACCCAGTGAGCTGCCCTTGTGCATACACCTTTTGAGCCTTAATTCCCAGTTTTCTTCAAAATACACTTGAGTATTTGCACCTAAACCTGTGGACTTGATTCAAACCTACCCTACCTTTGAGAATTCAGAAGGTAAAGGATAAGGAGTTGAAGATGGACAAGCTAGGGTCAACATTTGGTGAATGGAGAAGAAACAGAAAAGCAAGACAACAGTGTAGCAGCTGGGAAGAGGGTGGCATTTCAGAATAATACAAATAAAAAGAGAAGAAAAATGTATTCAAAGGAAAAACAGAAAAACAAATTAATGAAAAGGGATAGAGAGGAGTCAAGAGGAAATTTCATTGGAAAAAGTAAAAATAAGAGGAGAAGCTAGTCACTTCAAGTCCAAAAAATATCAAAGAAGATGAAATGTGCTGATCTAAAGAAGGTGAAGTCATGAATCACCTCCTTCTCCTGCTGATTTATCAATTTTGCATCCTTTTCACCCTTCCATTCTTTATAACCTACACCCATAAGCCACATTACAACCCAGTCTAAGACCTTGTGATCCTAAGTTGAATGAGCTGTTATGTGGAGATGAGTTGTCCAATCTATGGTGAGAAATAGCCAATGTTGCCAGAATTTAGGAGCTTTGCCTATGCTCATGCTTGCAGGCTCATTTGGAAACTGTAACTGCTCTTGAGTTTGTGAGAAAATGAAAACCCTCCAAGTCATTTGTGAGAGACTGCACTGGTAAACATTGAATGTATTGGGCATTGCCTAAACCTAATTTTTGAATTGATAGTGAGCTCAGTAGTGACATACACTTGTTGTTTCTCTTGTTGAAAGCTGATTGGAAATTATATGCATACATGTAAGAGTTTATAATGAGTTAATGGTCTATGCATATCATTAGTTTAAATTCCTCACATTTTGAAAAGAATCAAAGGTGGACTGATGCTCTGATTTTTGAATACTGATTTGGTAATGTTGCACTTTTGTTAACTGTTTTCATTGAGAAGTTTGTGGGTATCTTCACTGAAAACCCTTAGGAGACTTCACTCCTCCACTAAGGATCACCTAGGGGTTTAAAAGGCTTGATGCATGAGCTAAATGCATCCATGTTCCCTACGAAAGTGGCATTTAGATTTTTAGAATAGTTGTTTTAATTTTTCCTTTGCTTAGGGACTATCAAATATTAGGTTTGGGGGTGTGTTATTCACTGAAAAGTATCACTTTTCACCTCTTAACCTAGCCTTTGCTGGACCTTGAAGCTGACTAATAACTCTTGTTTAACTTGTTTTATAGTTAGTAATAACTTATGCATCTTAACACAAAGTCCATGTCTTTAGTGCCAAGAAGAGAGAGAATTCAAGCAAGGGATGACAGCTAAGTCAAAGACTAATGGAACACCATGCTGGTACACACCATGGTGACTATGTTGCTTGTCAAGGTAGACTAAGAAAGTCTAGTAGATGAAAGAAGTGTGGATGTGAGTGGAGAGATGTGCAACAGCAGCAGCTGCATAGCAAAGAAGCAGAAGAGATGCAATCTCGCATAGTAGAAATATTGTCTCACGCTGTTCAAGGTAGCAGAGCTTCCTCATGCAGATGTTACATGCAGCACAAGAGAACTCGTGAGAAATTTTCACAGTTCAGTGAAGGAACTACCCCAAAGCAGTCTCTTGCACAATAGTCATGCGCTTCAGCTGCAACCAACACTCAAGGACCTCACAAAGTCCTCGCGCACTAAGCCTTTAGAAATCTAGCTCGCAAAGCTCTCGCGAGGAACAAGTCCTATATCAACCACGTGCACTATCTCACGAGGCCAAATTGCATAAAGAACAACAGGAAACTCATGAAGTCCTCACATGGTTAAGGAGGAGAGAGAACTCCGGAAGTTATCTCGCGCGCTTAAAGGCTGTACCATTTACCTAGAGAGCTAAGTTGATCATTTGATAAGAAGCCAAGCGGGATTTAAAGGCATCCACGTGACACCTCACAAGAGAAAATTTTGAAGCTCTGCCTTGCGAGCAAAGCCAAGCACTATAAATTCTTTTGGGCGAGTGCATTATAGGCCAAAGCAGCTACGTGACCATTTAAAGACCGCTGCGTGAAAAAGGGACTTTCCAAGACAAATTCCACCTCGCGAAGCACAAAGCAGTTGCGGGAATGAACTAAAACGCAAAAGACAGCCCCGCGAAGCTAGGGCTCTTCACTTTTCAGCCTTACTTAAGGACCGTTTGGGAATTTTCCAAGGTCTAGGGCACACATCTTGAGGCCTTGATCTTGAGGCACACATCCCAAGGCATCCAAGGGTTGTAACAGTGCCACATATGCTAGGAAATTATGATTAATCTTTTGTTGGCTAAGGCATTAGGACTGAGTATTTAAACTATAAATATAACTTAGAATTTTTATCTCTCCTTCAACCTCTGTCTGTGGTGAGCTCGAGCATACTAGGGTTAGGGTTTGATCACTTCTTTGTTTCCATTTTTTCTTCTCTCCTAGCCCAACACTTGTTGGCTACATCCTTTGTAAATAGTTAGGTTTAGTTTATACAGATTTTGTAATAGGTCTTATAACCTTTGGGATTTTGTGAAGAGCTGTTGTGCTCAAGGCTGCTGCCTTGAGTAATTTCATTGTAAGTATTTTTTATCAATGAAATTTATACTTTAATTATTCATTCAATCTATTATTTTTCTATTTGTCTATAATTTTGTTCAATCTATGCATGCTTTTAGGATTTGAACTGAATTGAAACGCCCATGGAAGCTTGATCTTGTAGCCCTAGGACAATGGTAGCAGCAGCAATTTACATGTTCCTTTTCAAACCTCGGTGGAGTAGATAACCTCTGTAGATAGCCCGTGACTATTGAAGTGGAAAAACTATAGCCCTAGGGTGATTCCAAGCCACAGATCTGAGAAAGATTCTTCTCCTCTGCACTTAAGCTTGTAGCCTTGTGAGAGGTTGTTGTAGGAATAAGCTCCCCTCTATTTTACTTGACCAATATCAGATGTTAGATCTGATTTCTTTGTAGTGATTGTAGACTTGTGAGTTGAGTCATGACAATCTTTTGAAGCAATGACCAACTGCATTTAAGTCCCCAAATAGCCCTTGAATAACTGTGGTCTTCACTAGTTTTCAAGAACTATTTGCTCCCATAGATGCTTGAGCTTATAGCCTGAGAAACATGGTGTCTACAATGATATTAATGATCTGATTTGGGCCTTTGGGTGGAGGACATCTAATAGATAATCTGTGACCATTAAAGTGGACAAGTTATAGTCTTAAGATCAGTCTACTCCTTTGAATTAGATTGATTTTCTGATTTAATTTTTATGGTTTGATCCTCTCTATTGGATAACCTGTGACCATTTATGTGGACAGGTTATAGCCTTAAGAGATCAGGTCAAACCATAGGAGATACCTCTTCCTTGTAGATGTGCTTGTAGCCATCTGAGAAACTGCTGTAGAGACAACCCTAAATCTGAGTTACATAGCTGGATTAAACTTACTTTGGCTGCTTACTTCCCATCATTTTATCTTTATTTTAACAAACACCATCACCACCTTCTTCATAAACCTTTCTTTAGGATAGGACTGCACTTTATTTCTCTTTTTTTAGTAATAACTTAGTATAATTTTGATTCCCAACTCCCTTTCTTTAGGATTGTCAGATCTGTAGCCAGATCTGGAGGCCTACTATTATAGCCCATTTTGGGTTCTAGATCAATTTCTCTATGAGACAAACTCTTACTTACTTAAAACTTGTTATAATAGCCCTGTATCTTGTCAGGCTGTGTGTGTTTTAGAGTTACTGTTTTAACTAATTTTTATTCTTTCACTTTTTGATTCATATTTCTTCCATTGTTTTCTCACCAATAACAAGACAACACTGGGATGACCAACAGTTGTTGTTCTATGGTTGAGGTGTTGTCATTGTAAATGTTCATGAATCTGCTATAATTGAAAATCATTTTCATTCTGAATTTTTGCTGTGCATATGTTGGTAAAGGGTATTCAATTATCATGATAAAATAGATTAAATTTGAAGGAAGTTGGTGCTGATGCACAATGGCTAGGTGCATGTCAGTATGGATGCACAGGCCAACTTGCAACACTGAGAAAGAGTGAATTATGCTTTGTCACGAGGCTACATGGGCTCCATTTTACACTCGCATGCCATTTTTTAGGCTTTCTCGCAGAGCTCTGTATTGAACTGTGTTACTTTGTGAGAGCCTCGCGAGCAAAATGCCTGAAGAAAGCTAGAGATTGAACCTCGAGAGCCCATTTCTTCTCCGTGACATTGAGCCGCGCGATAATTGGAAGTCCTGTAAGTTGTTCCTCGTGAGTGCCTCACGAGATAAAATTCTGAAGCTTGTAATGTTAGCTGCTTTACGAGGCCTTGATGCTTTGAATGTTTGTTCCTCACGAGGTTAACAGCTAAGCTGCGTGAGGGATGCAAAATTGCTTCGCGCACTTTGACCCAACTTCAGCTCTGTGAGTGATCTCGCGAGACTCATAGGTCTTTAAATTCCATTCCTCGTGAGGCATCTTTCTTCTCCGTGACTTCATTTCTCACGATATCTCACTTTAGCACACGAGAAGATGTAGCCCCGCGAGTACTTGGTGACAGCCGCGTGAGGCATGGGGTCACACCCTTATACCTTGCGAATTTTTTTCCTTTTCTCCATTTTTCTCTCTTTGCCCTAGCCTCCATTGCTCACTTCCAATTTCCCTTCTCCCTCCTTTCTACTCTACTGCCTAAACCACTGCAACTCAGCTACTTTTCTCCCACCACTGTGTTCCACAACAACTCCTGGTTACTTTGAACTCGATTTGAGGTGATTTGATCCACTGTGCAACATTTGAAGTGGAACCCTAGCTATCATTTGGTAAGTTGTCTCACTCTTCCTTGTGATTTGAATTAGTAGGCTATTTCAGTATTGAGATGCTGTTTAACCAAGTAGCCATTGCCGAAATTCTTGGGATACCAGCTAAATACAGTCTATAGTGTGGCTTGAGTCCTCCTTGGACAAGCATAATCCCAGAAACTGCCAAGGAGCTCACTGGAGGAGTTACTGCATCTGGGGTGTCCATTAGGAAGAGAGACTTACACCCTAGTATGAGATTTATGGATGCGGTGCTGAGAAAGAATGTCTATTATTCTGGCCACCAGCAAGAGAGGAGGTTACCCATTGCTGATGCCCTCTACTCCTTCCACTATAACAACTACATAGACGCTGTAAAGCTTATTTTTGAAGGAATGAAAGATATACATGAGAAGGTAAAGAGAGAGCAGAAACCCCATTCCTTGCCCTACTCCAGGCTCATTACAACCCTACTGTAGCTGGGAGGTTACCACTTCTAAATGAATGAAGAAACTTTAAACCTAGCCCCTAGCAAGTGTGGAAGGAAGAGTAGAGAATCAGTGGTACTTTGATTGAGAAAAAGAAAAAGGAGGAGGAGCTGCTAGCTCAGGCAACCGCCATAATCCAAGAGGAACCTACTACTGCTTCAGCTCCTGTAGCTCTCAGCCTAGCCATCTCCTTCATATCTGTTGTGACTTTGCCATTACCACTCTCCATACCCACCTCTATTCCCTTGCCTACCATTATATCAACCATCCATACACCCAGTATCTCAGCAACAACAACCTCCTTACTTCAGTAGCCATCCATTACTTCATCACCCATTCCCTCCATAATAACTTCTATTCCCATGCCAGCTATGGTGCCAGCCAACACTACCTTACCCACCACCACACCAACCTCACAACCCTCCACAGTTACATCACCTACCCCTGAACCAATCATATCCATTACCCCAACCACCACTACCTCAGCTACATCATCAATCCCTGAGCCAATTCTACCCATTTTCCCTGCACACCCTAGCCCACCTGTCAAGGTCACATATACAAAAAAGAATACCTCACAGACCACCAAAGCCCCCACTCAACCTCCCCAACCCATTACATTAGCAGCCCCTACCCCATTACCTCAGCCCATTCAACTTCAAGAGCCCTCAACCACCACTTTCACTACCATGCCAGACCCTATGCCCACTGATCTACCATCACCATCACCTCCATCTCCATTCCACTATGATGAGGGTGAGTCTTAGCTCACTGACATCCACACAGTTCCCCTACAACCACAACCCATCCCACTAAACCCCCTACCATACTTGAACTCATTGGCTAATCTATTCCATTTTCCCCTTCCTATGACCAAGACCCCTTCTCATCAGAGGGATACTCAGCCATGATGGACTCTATTATAGGAGACTCAATCATGAGTTCACCCCTCTCCCGGATTCACCACAGCCCCATCACTTTACCCCAACCCCTACTTCACCACAACCAACTAACTTCCATCATGCACCCACTTCACCATTTCAATCGATTATAACCACCCAACCCACAACCCCTATCATACCTAATCCCCTTCCCCAAATTCTTAACCTCCTCCTCTCCCTTCAAACCCAAGTGATGGTCAACACCCAAACCCAAACATCTATAGAGGCCAACCTTCAAACCATGAACTCTACCCTCCAAAACCAAGCCTCCATTCAAACTAGTTTATAGGCCATCCAATCAACCTTATCAACCTAAACCCAACGTTCCCAACAACCATTTATCCCTCCACCTACCCATATACCTACACCACCCTCATCTCCCCAACCCTCAACCTTAGCAACAACACCTATTGCGGCTCCACACATTGAACCTGTTCCAAAAGCCCCTACAATAACATTTACCAATGCCTTAATCCAAACTGATCCTGAACCTGAACCTGAACCTGACCCTTTCTAGCCACCCATTATTACCCCACCTTTGAAACTCACTTTCTCATAATCCCATCCTGCCACCCCACCTGCAGTAGCAACATTTGATGCTACCACAGATGTGGAATACCTAATTCCCACCTCCTCAATTCTAACCCAAACAGACCCTGAGATAATAGACCTCACCGAACCTGAACTTGAAGTCCACCATCCAATACCCTCTACCTCCACCCTACCCATGCCATCATCCATCCCTTCATCATTGCTGGTTGACCCTTCTTCAACTGCTGAGCAACCCATACTACCTGCCACTTTTAACCCCATGCCTCCATACTCTACCTTCCTTAGAGTCATGAAGGAGAATGCCTATAATAAGAGGGATGTGATTAGAGGCATGGCTGATCTTAGAACCATAGTTAAGCAGTCACTCCTAGATCAAATCAAATTTTTGGAACTCACTCATAAGATGGAGAAAAAGAGAATCAAACATGGATGGAGGGAGACACTGCTGAAATACAATGAAGAGAAGAATAGAGCTGATGGGATGGAAGATGTGATCAAGAATCTGCAGGTAGCTCTGAGATTGGTAGAGGAGAGGGCCAATGATTATTCTAGGACTGCTGCAGCACTATACCAGATCTTATATGATATTGGTGACAGAGATTTGGCAGCAGCTGCTGCCTCTCTCTTCACTGTTGTTGCCCCTCCAAGAGCAACTGCTCCTACACCCCAAGAACCCAAAAAAATAAAACTTGGGATCAACATATAGGAGCCTGCATCAAAGTCAGAGACAACTCCCAAGAAGAGAAGCAACACCAAGCAAATAAAGACAACTTCCAAGAGATACAAGTCCTCTGCTACTGCTCTAAAGAAGGAGAAACGGAAAGGAGTTCAAGACAAGGCTGATGTAGCAGAAAATTCAGATGATTAGACTTTGTACATATAGTTAGTTAGGCTGTTTTTGTATAATCTTTTTGTAATTATTTTCAGTAACATTGTACATATTATTGCTTATTAATGAAAACTCTTTTTGTTAGCTTTTGTATGAGTTTGTTTAGTACTTTATTTCTGCTGTGTGTTTGTTTGTTTTACTTGTTTGTGTGAGTGTGGTTTGTTACTTTTACTTACCTTGTTTGTTGTCTTATTTTTATCAAAATCTCTTGCTGCACATGCCTTTAATCCTTGAATCAGTGAGGACACTGTTCCTCATAGGTTTGGGGGTGTGGCAAGGTATGCCAATGGAGTTAACCTAAGTGCAGCAAAATCAAGTGAGTAAGACAGAAATAGAGCTAAGTCACTGTAGACACCACCATTTTGTCCTCTCAGAATATACATATTTGTTCAGTCAATCTTTGACCTCATAACCCTGATATGTGACCATGCACTGAAATAATAGTACATGGCTGAACACAGGCTGAAATAATAGCTCTGTGGCTCAGATCCCAACATAGGGAGACTATATACTGAAATAATAGTATATAGTCGGAATGTAGACTGAAACAATAGTCTGGCATTTCAGTCTAGAGACGAGACCAGGACAACCCTGAATTAAGCGCCTGAAAACTCATGCGTAATTTGATTGCACGCTAGACCACAAATGCGCAATCAGCCCCCCCTTCAGACCGAACTTCCTTTCTCAGACTATCTCAAGACTCGATCACGTGCCTAAAACCAGATGCACGATTGGATTGAGCGCCACACAACCAGCGTGCAATTGGCCTACGTCCGGCCTAGCCTCAGTGTCATTAACCCGTAAGTTTCCTCGATTAAATGCTTCGATAGTGGCGCTTAATTAGATTACGCACCCCAAAATGGGCGCGCAATTAGTTCTAACATTATTAGGACTAGGAAACTCGTTGAGCAAGTCAGCCGGTCGCTCACTGAGTTGGTGACCGACTCAAAGTGATTAAGTGCCGGGAAATGGGCGCGTAATTCAGTTAAACGCTTGAAACAGGGCGAAAGAAAACTTATAAAAGATTTTTTTCTTAAATAGCCTGAGGAGGTTGGCAATTTTTGAGAGAGAACGAATTTTTTTTGGAATTTCGAAACCAGAGAACTCCGAGGACAAACCGATAGAGCAATGTAGTCATGATTTCGAGATTCAAGCACCGAATCTTCGAGATTTCTCTCCACAGCCCCGGTCTTAGGTAAAAAAACCTTAGTTTTAGACTTAGGATATTTCTCTTAATTTCAATTATAGTTTTTAATTTTAGTCCGAGACCATAGCACTCTTTTCAGACTGCAGATATTTTATATCTGGTTCTAATTCTCCAAATTCAAAACCAATCTTTAATCTGACAGTCTGATATATCGACCATAGGCCTTAATTCCGTTCTAAAATCTTAATCTGCAGTCCTATCATTAATTTCTGATTCTAATTCTTTGAATTCAGAATCAGTCTTTAATCATACGGTCTGATTTTCTGATTTCGAACCTGAACTCAATCCTAAAATTTAAATTTTTAATTTTAATTCTCTACTTTAATATCTTCAAAAATCGTAAATATTATTTTTAGTTTTTATAATTCCAGTTCATAATTTAATTTATGATTATCATTCCGAAATCAACTCTGAAAAGCCTAAAATACTATTTTACGGTCTAAAAATTCAATTCATCTTTAATCTCAGCCATCCGATTTGCCCAAGGGAGCTTATGGAGGGTACTCGGGAATGAGGCCAATCCTCCTTAGCATAGCAGCCCAAAACCCCTTTTTCCTTAGGATTTTAGAATTAATTAATTACTTTTCTTATATTTTTTTTAGTATAAGTAATTAGTAGATCTATTTTATTTCAGCATATTTAATTAATTAAGTGCATTAGATCTTAGTATGATTGATTGATTTCTTTAAATCAGATTTTAATTGATTAATTCCTTGTTTTAAATCAGATTTAGTATGATTAATCTCATTATTTTAATTAGATTTTTAGTGTAGTTAATTCATTGCTTTAATTAGAATTTTAATCAAATTCGTTTATTTATTTTAATTAGATTTAAGTAAAATCAATTTATTTATTTAATTAGATTTTAATAAAAATTAATTCCTTTGCTTAAATTAGAGTTTCAGTAAGATTAGTTTTCTCATTTCAATTAGAATTCTAGTTAGACTGTTATAATTGCTTTAATTAGAATTTCAATATAAGCAGTACACTTGATTTAATTAGAATTCCAATACAACTAGCATACTTGCTTAATTTGAATTCTAGTATAATTAGCATGCCCAAATTAATTAGAGTTTCACCAGAACTGTCACATGTGCACTCCTAGTACAATTAGGAAACCTGATTACAATCAGATTTTTGATGGCATTAGGAGACTAAAATTAATCAGACTTCTAGTAGCATTAGAACACTATATTAATTAGAATTCTAATAAGATTAGGAAACTAAGTTAATTAGACCCCTAATAGGGTTATAACACTAGAATAGTTTCACTCACTTTGACGAATTCACAGCTAAACTCACAATAGAATCAGGGAAATCTAAACTGATCAGAATTTAAACCATAACAGGGAATAAAAGGGAAATTGAACTATCTAAATTAAGAAAAAGAAACTACTGCTGCTATTCGCACGCGAACGATTTAGTATAGAAGTAACCCATACCCGCTCTCAAGCGTGATCATTGATGTGTTGCAGCGTCGATAAATATTTACAGTTGGCGATCACAACAAACTAGGAATCTTTCTAGAAACCTCTTTATTTATTTTACCTCCACTATTTCAAACTCCGCATCGCTAGAGTCTACTTGGACAGAATTGGAAGCCACTGATTCGACGGGAACCGAGAGGAACCTAGAAAAAGCGCGCACCAATAGACTGGCAATTGCGATGGGACGCTTTTGCAAACTTTTTTTTAGATGGTTAGTTTCCGTCTTATTTTCCTATTTTTCCCTTTCCATTGCGTTGTTAGATCCCCTTTTTTTTATATATATGAGTCTTCATCAAAGACTCGAGATGTCTGGTATATGAAGAGTGAGTTTAGGAGACCCACCATTATGGGGATATCATGACAATCCTACGTACGAAGAAGAACCATTTCATAATTCCAGCCCACGACAACTTGAGATTAACATGGCTGGCGAACAAGAAAATCCCTTCTCTACCCCGCATACTAGTAATAATCATAATGGGAGAGATGACAACATCAGACAAAACCTTACTGCTCAATAAATCGTAGAACTTAGTATCCAAAGAATACAAAGAGGAGATGATGACTCCGAAGAATTGCTTTGAGGGTTGGCCACCGCATACAAAACTATTAGGTCACAATAATTTTTAAAAGAACAAGAGCAACAAGAAAGGTCACCTCCTACCCCGAGCACGGTATTAGCTCGCGCCACACCATTGAGACAACCTGCCCACACATTCTTCAATGATGACTCTTTAGACAAGGTTTTCTCACGGATCACTCTGAAAGACAACACCATCAAAATCGAAGATCTCCCTAAAATGCTCGATGAGTACATGGCCAAGAGAGAGCGCCCCGATCACTCATTGGGATTCGACAAATTTTGCTGGGACGTCGAGTTTAATTTACCAATAGGATTTAAGTCACCGAAATTCACTAAATACAATGGCACGAGTAATCTGAATCATCACTTGGCCCTCTTTTGTAATGATTATCGACCCATATGTGATAACCAAGGACTTCTTATTAAATATTTCCAATGCTCATTAGAAGGAGAAACTTTAGATTAGTTTGCAGGACTTCTGCTTTATAAGATAGAAACCTTTGACAAGTTAGTCGGTCAATTCCTAGACTAATACAAATACTTGATCCAAGAGACAGCTAGTCTTAATGATCTAATAGCAGCCAAGCAAGGACCTGATGAAGAATTTATCGACTTCGTCGCCAAATGGAGAAAACTTGCTGCTAGGACAGACACCTCAATAAAAGAAAAGGATTCGGTGGACATCATCATCGATAATACTAGAGAACCATTAAAGAGAGCACTTGTCATAAGTGATTGCCCCGACTCACCGTACTCCACTCATGGGCATCTAGACTAGCGCGACACATTAAAGGCGGAGACCTTGCTCTATCCATAGTCACCTTGAAAGTAGGCTCTTCCAATGAATCAAAATCAAAAAATAATTAGAAAGCCTTAGGAACCGAACAAGTTAACACCATTATCAACCAAGGACAAAACTCTAATAATGGGAACTTTCAATCACGGAACTTCGGACAAAATCAAAATCAATAACGGTATACCAACCAAAACTAAGGTGCTAATCAACTAAGATATGCAAACCAAAACCAAGGCCAGAATCAGAATCAAGGCCAATACCAAAATAGAAATCAATACCCTAACACCTATCAGAACCCAAACGTGACACAGAATCGATCAGCCCACATGTCAAATTATAATAACATACCCCCACCACAGAACTTTAACCCAGCCAGAGGCCCCTACCAGCCGAGGCGGGAACACTATCCCCCTTTATCGGATACCATCCCTAACATCTTTCGTCTCCTTAATACTCAGAATCTCCTCTAATTCTCGTAGGAAAAACCCTGCTCATGGCCGACAAATCTAGACTATAGTATGTACTGTGTCTTCCACCGATACGTGAGACACAACCTAGAAGACTGTTGGGTCCTCAGGGACGTAATCTATGATATAAATGACAGAAGTCAGATCGATTGAAAAGCGCTTAGGAATCCTAACACTAATGATAGCCAACCCCAATGAAATTTAGGGAACGTTAAAAACCCATGCCCAACCATAACAAAACGACGCCAACACAGGTCACCACCGTAGACCTCCCCGGTTGATCTCCCTTCCAACCTTCCACCTTAATCACATGCATTCAACCCTCTGCCGCTTCTACCACACCAGTGAGAGCTCCTTCACCCCCACATCTCTCAGCCCTGATCACTCACATCGCCCCTCCGAGTCCACCTCCTTATCCAAAATTCACTTAGATACAAGTCCATTCCTTTAGGGCTAGGAGACCATTCCTCCGTAGTCACCCACCAGAGCCTTCAACCCCTCCAAATCTCAAACCAACACCATTTCCGCTCCCTTTATCCGATTCTGAACCCAAGTATGGAGATCACGTTCTCCAAACTGTAGCCCAGATTGCTGCATAGGTAGGAAGTGTCACCCGAAAGACTCAAAGTCAAGACAATGAAATAACTACCGAGCGTTCACTGAATCTAGAAGAGAGTGAGCCAGAGGAACATTTTGAACCATGTGAGATGCTGGTCTTTGCTTTCCTAGATGAGAAAGATTACACACAGTACCTCCCACCTTGGAGAGGCACCATTCAGGTACGCGTTCTAACCTTTAATTTCACCCAATTTATAGATGCATCTACTTCGAGCCACGCCGAGTTCAGTCAACAATCGACTTGCCCGAACCTTAAATCAGGAACCAATTACCTACCTCTGCCTTTTCCTCGAAGTAAGGATTTCACAAATGCCGAACCACCAAATGGGAGGGTGAGAGAAAGAGAGGTTAATTTGCCTCCACCGCCTCATATCATCCCTCCACCAATTTCTGCACCTCAACCATTCCAACCACCTGCACCTAAGGCCCATCGGCCAGGCAAAGAAACCGTGCTAGAGCTAGGGCAAGAATATGATATTCTGTGGCACCTCTAGAAGATTCCAGCCCAATTATCCATACTAGAACTCATCAAGAAATCGCCTGACCATCACCGGTTATTGATAAGGACACTTGAAGACATGCAAGTGGATGAGGATACGACCTTAGATGAGCTTCATCAAATCACTTCGGTCATGGCGCAGCCTCCAACGCTCACTTTTATAGACGCATACATGCCTAAAGAGTCACTCCGCGGGAGTGCGACCCCCATATATCTTACGATCATAATTAGAGGATTCTCCATACCACACACGCGCTCGTTGACACGGGAGCAGGACTTAACATCTGCCCTCTCACCACTTTAAAAATGTTTGAATACTTGGAGCAAGATGTCAGGCCCTCCTTACTGTCACTCATAGCTTATGATGGGTCACGTCACTTTGTCAAAGGAACTATCAAACTACATGTTCGCCTCAGACCTGTAATGAAAGATGTTACCTTTCATGTTTTTGATTATGCTAGTACGTACAATCCCATTTTAGGAAGAAAATGGCTGAAGTCAATGAAGGCCATTGCATCGATATACCATCAATGTGTCAAATTCTCATATGAGGACTGCATCGTCCGTATATACACTGATGCACCCCTCTAAGAGATGGATACTGATTACGTGGCAAGCATACCAATTGCTCACGACTATGTGTTGAACACGAACTATATTCAAAAGACTCGACTCCCTGATGAGACAACCATCGCGGAAGTCCACCCCCTACCACTCCTAGTTTTCCTCTAACGCGTCAATAGAATTAATGAGAAGAGAGGTTGGCTCAGACCTCGCCAAACTCTATGCCATTAACCCTACCACGACAAAAGGCTGGGATCTTATGTACCAACTCGAATACGTTCCCCACATCGAGCTCGGTAAGAATAAGTAAGGTCATGTAGGGCCTGTTGTACCAATGCACATACATAAACATATAGGGTTAGGTTATCAATCGGACAGCTCGCAAGCCGATTTGTCCCCTACCTCACCAAAATGGTCTCTATACGACCACTTCGCCTATGGGAGTACTGAGAAAGCAAACATGCCAAAGCATAAGGGAGTGTCCTTTACCAAATCCCAAGAAGCAAAAATTGAGCGAATGACTGAAGCATTCAACGATTTAACCAATTTAAACGATGATATTGATAGACCGCTGAAGGAGTCGAGCCATTGTTTGATGCTAAGGAATTTGTAGAAGAAAGGAGAGAAAAACCTCCATAACTTGACCAACGACAAAGATTTTCACATAGCAACCTTACAAGATAGTGAAGAGCACTTACGTGTAACATGCGAGGAAGATGATACTCCATAAGAAAATCTTGAGTCTTATAGCATCCACCTCAGCCTCAACCTTGAGGGATGGGAATGCCCTTGGGACTCCCCTTGCATTGCTTATCCATACCAACCCCGCTGTGGGGCATGCACCAGCATATTAGCATGCTTCGCTAGTTGGATCTGACACTCTACGATAGGATAATCAAATCACTCTAACCTCGTGACAACCGACACAAGTAATGACCTATCAGCTCAGCTACTGACACAAGAAGTAGAAAATCCCAACGGTTATCTAATGGACGTAGAGGGAAACACTCGTGTCACCCTCATAGACTTTGAAGAGGGACTTGAACTAGACACTTCTACGTCCCCAGATTCATCGCAACTCCAAATATTTTAGAAATCTCTAGAGGAAGAGTGGCAACCTCCCCTAAGTGATGACAAGGATTACTGGATAGACCTCCCGGCACTCGAGTTAGTGGATCAAGCTAACCTAGGACTTCGAGCACTATCCGATCAAGAAGATGAATTCGATACCGTCTTCGACTCTAACCTAGAGGGATGGGAATGTCCTTAGGAAGCTCCCTGCATTCTCCACCATTATTAATCTCGTTGTCGAGCATGCGCGCTCATCCCAATATATTATGAAGATCAAGGAAAGGAACTTGCTACCCCTAAGGATCCTTTGGGAGATTCCCCTCGGTGGGAAGAACAATATTATTATGACCCAGAGGATGACAACTCAATTGACTATGATCTTTAAAGCTTCTTCGAAGAAGAGGTAATCAATGTGGCAGAAGAAATCTAAACATTAGTGCCCTCGTCACTAGCGTCACTCATTCAGAAGATCTCATCAGATGAGGACTCCAAAAAAAAATGCCAAAATTATAATAAGTCTGCATTTCCTGAAGAATCGCTCGAACGGCTTCAACAGCCGTCTCGCTCCCTCAACTAGAGGAAGCAATTCTCCCGACACCCTTGGAGGCGATCGACCCTGTACCATATTTATTATCAAAAATTAAAAAAATAGAAGAAATAGAAAACCTTAAAAATGCATAAATATAAAATCCAAAAAAATCAGAAAACCCTAGAAAAGAAAGGAAACTCTTCGTCCCAAACCAAATTTTTGGCCAACAAGGAGACTTATCTCCTAAGGTTTCTATCTCATTCCCTGCACGAGGATGTAAAGCATCCCGTCTAAACAACAAGCCAGTGATCATACCGGATGAGATACTTCGTAATTTTGAGAGAAGAATCAATAGTCTGGACCTTCACCTTACCAAATATCTCTTAGTCATAGATTGTGCCGATGAAGGGCTACCTTTCGCAAACTCAGATCCCCAGTATACCAATTTCACAGTATACAAACTTATCGAGGATGAAGAAAGAATACCAGTTGCCTAGGAGGAACTGGACTTTCAACGGGTTATCAAGTGTTTCGATGAGCAAACCCAAGCTACCGCGGAACCCACGGAAGAACGTAACTTTGACACTGAAGAGAAACCCAAGAGGCTACTGATTAGCGTAATGCTCAACTCTAACGAACGCTAACAAATTATACAAGTCCTGTAAGAACACCTCAATTCCTTCGCATGGTCCTATGAGGACATGCCCAATTTAGACCTAAGTTTAGTAGAACATCGCCTCCTCTTAGAATCCGATGCAAAGCTTGTTAAGTAGAAACTCCACAGAATGCACCCATAAACCACCCAAGTTAAAGAGGAAGTTGACAAGTTACACAAAGTCAAATTCATTCGAGTCATTCTTTACCCTAAGTGGGTCACCAATATAGTACTTATCGCCAAGAAAGACAGTAGAGTACGGGTTTGCATCGACTTTTAAAACCTCAACCAGGCATGCCCAAAAGATGACTTCCCACTTCCACACATTGACACTCTAGTCGACAGCACTGCGGGACATGAGATGTTATCCTTTATGGACGGGTTCTTTGGATATAATAAGATCAAATTAGCAGAGTCCGACCAAGAGAAGACTTCCTTTACTACACCATGGGGGACATACTGTTACGTTATTATGCCTTTTAGACTCAAGAATACAGGAGCCACGTATCAACGCGCCATGATGACTATCTTTCACGACATGATATATAAGTATGTAGAAGTCTACATCGATGACATATTAGTGAAGTCCCAAATGCGAGTAGGATACATTGAAGCGCTCAAACTGGTGTTACAAAGAGCTAAGAAATATCAGCTAAAAATGAACCCAAAGAAATGTGTCTTCGGGGTCACTTTCAGAAAATTACTTGGCTTCATAGTTAGCAAGCGAGGGATCGAAGTTGACCCTGCAAAAGTCAGAGCCATCCTCGAGATACTGCCTCCCAGTAATATCAAAGAGTTACGATGCCTGATAGGACGATTACAATTCATCAGGAGATTTATCTCCCAACATTCGGATAGATGTGATCCTTTCTACAAACTACTAAAAGGAAGAGCTGAGTACAAATGGGATGATCAATGTTAGCAAGCCTTCAACAACATCAAGAAATACCTCCTTAACCCCTCGATATTATCGCCACCTGTCCTCGGAAGACCCCTAATTCTATACCTCTCAGTGAACGACAAAGCAATGGGAGTAATTCTGGGACAATACAAAGAAGACTGTAAGAGAGAGAAGGCTATCTACTACCTCAGTAGGACGATGGTCGAATACGAATAAAAATACATTTCAATGGAAAAGACTTGCCTCACATTGGTGTGGGCCTCTACCAAATTATGACACTACTTTGGAGCACATAAGATACTAATACTAGCCCAGATGGACCCGTTGAAGTATGTATTCGAAAAGCCCGCAACATCAGGAAAGATCGCTCGCTGGCATATGCTCTTGCAAGAATTCGACATCACTTACGTCACGCAAAAATCGATTAAAGGATAAACAATTACCGATTACCTAGTAGAGCTCCCGCTCCCCAGTAATGAACCCATATACGCAGAGTTTCCCGACGAAGACTTATTCACGATTCATAATGAAGAGCCCGATAAGACGTCATGGATCCTTTATTTTGATGGCGCTCTAAATCACAAAGGACAATGCATCAGTATAGTCCTCCTAAGCCCAGAAGGAGTCGTTATACCTAAAGCTTTTCAACTAGATTTTCCCATCACTAACAATGTCACAGAATATGAAGCCTTTATAGCTGGACTATGAGCAGTACTACAATTAGGTGTTAAACAGTTAAAAACCATCGGTGATTCCAAACTAGTAATTTCACAAGTCATAGGAGAATGGAAAACTCAGGAAAGGAGACTAATGGCATACCTAGAAACCGCTCAATATTTAGTAAAGAAATTTCAAAGAATCTCTTTCATGCGTATCTCTAAATTAGAAAACGAGCTCATAGATTCCTTAGCCACGCTAGCCTCGATCATCCAAATACCTATCGGGCAAAATATCAAGACCTTCTTCATTGAAAACTGACAGTACCCGCCCACAAGGTAGCATGGACCGTCAAGAGAGAACTACCCATCCTCCCCACAAGTACAGGGCCAAAAGAAGCAATCACCTCAGAAAATATGTCAAGGCAGAAATCAAAGTCGCTATGTTCAGATTTAAAAAATCGTCGACCAACGATTGATAGGCATGTATTTCAACATTTGGAACTTCTTGAAAGATCAACACGTCCCTCCATATGCCACGAAGACCAAACGGAAGACTATAAGGAACCAATATGCCCGATTCTGCATACTCGGTGAAACATTATACAAAGAGGCCTTCACTAAAGGAGTACTACTACAATGCAACGACTGTTAAAGGATAATACATCATCCGAGAAGCACATGCTAGTGCTTGCGGCGCCCACTCCGGTAGACAGAGACTCGCCGATCAAGTTACACGACAAGGCTACTTCTGGCTGATAATGATCAGAGATTACCACCTTTATGTCCAATCCTGCAAGCAATGCCAAGAACACGCTGCACTTATCAAAGCTCCATTAGTTACATTAAATACTATGACTTCGCCATGGCCATTTTCGATGTGGGCCTTCAATATCATTGGACCTTTCATAGACACAGTTGGGAACACTCACATGTACACATTCATACTTACAGTGATCGAATACTACACCAAATGGGCAGAAGCTGAATCCTATGTTAGAATCACCGCTTCAACACTCGTATGGTTTATTGTTCGGAATATCATCACCAGATTTATAGTACTCAGGATGTTTGTCACTGATAATGGACCACATGTGACAGCCCAAATTTTGGCACCCCGAAACCCATGCCATCAGCACGGTCCTCTATTCCATGATCCCTAAGTCCATACGGAACATTGGTATAACAAGCAACAGCTACGCAAAATAAGACGATTAATTGAACAATGTGAAATCATATATATACTAATCTAAAGCAGAAGCTCAAAAGACAGTTCTTCTTCCATGCCAACGCATGGACAGAAGAATCGACTCGTCTCATCGATGATAAACGAATCACCCCAGACTGTTCACCAAAAGAATTATATAAGTTAATTACATGTTTCACAAAAAGCTTGACATACCAAGCCATATAAAGGTACTCTCAAAAATCTCCCACTCAAAGTATGCAGGGGGTCCCCTAAAAGAAGTCCTCGGGAGGATGCTCCAACTCTTCCCCGGGCACGTAATCCAAATCCCCCGGATCCACGTCTCCCGAAGCCTCAGCAGCCGCAAGCAAAGGACCTGCGGCGTATAGTCTAAAGGGGTGAGCTACATCCTAGCTCAATAGGGATACCATAATTGAACATATAAGTTAAGCTCTTACATATATTCTAAAACAGTTTAAAAACATGCTTCATCTGATGGAACTTTAGAGAAACAATTTAAATGCACAGAAAAGATATGATAGATGCAATTTCAACTGTTACTTTACATGATTAAATTCATTCTCAACTTACTGGTATTAGTTAATGATTCAGCCTAATTACTTAAATCTTAACTTAAATAATCTCCGAGCAATATAGCATCGAGCCCCGATGGAATACCCACCAACGTTGCCTAAATAGACATTTGTCATATCTGTTTCTTACTTGAATACTATCTAGGTCCCTTTCTCATAGGCGACGAGATTTCTAATCTCATAACTACATCCCTGGGATATTAAAACTGGTGTATGGATTGCCAGTCGTACCAGTCACGGATATCTTGTCGAGTCAGTCGTGGGTATCCCGCCACGTCGGTGGGGTATTCTATTCAAACCTTAAATAATAAAAATATCATGTGCACTACATATAGTAATTCACCGTGTAATTATGCTAATTATAGTATGTTAGGCCTGATCACTTTTTCTTTTACTTCAACGATAGATTTCATCTGCATCCCTGGGATGCCACTGGCTCAACGCATCACTTAGATGCTCATTATCACATTTCACGTCCCCAGGGGACCTTATGAATTCATTTAGTATTCACACACACACACACACACTTCCTTAGAAGTCACATTTTGATGCATAAATGTTTATTTGAATAACTCTACATACATATTTTTGAAAATTAAAGTACATGTTCAAGGTGTTCCCTACCTCACGTGTTCAATCGATAAGCATTAAGGTCCAATATGGTTCAACATGCTCACATTTGCTCGTACCACCTATGGTACATCATAATACAAGCAAAGCATCAACAAAGATGCACAAAAGAAGGTCCAAGACTCTCCCTGAACCTCAAAGTCTAAATAAAAAGTCAACTAAAACTATCAAAAATGATTAATCGATCTCCCAAAATCGATTAATCAAAATCTAAAATTGATTAATCAATCCCAAATCGATTAATCAAAATCCAAAATCGATTAATTGATCCCCAAATCAATTAATCGAAAAACCAAAATAGATTAATCGAAAAACCAAAATCGATTAATCGATTTCTCAAATCCTGATTTTCCAGCCACTAGAGGTGCTCAGTCAATTAATCGATTTCTAAATCGATTAATTGAATTCAAAAATTGATTAATCGAATTTAAAGTCGAATAATCGATTTCGAGCCTTCTTGCCCATTCAACTTCCAGACCGAAATCGATTAATCGATTTTCCAAATCGATTTATCGATTTCGTCAGAAACTCAGTCCCTTTGTGGGCCTTTCTTCCAAATCCTTTCCTTATCATTTCTCTTCCTTTTCTATGTCTTTAATTCACCATTTAACATTAATTGACTGTATTTAATCATCACAACTTATAGATTTAAATCTAACAAAACTCACCTCAAATCAATCTCTTAAATGATTGAATGGTTGGTTTAATGGCTAGGGCTCCAAGATTTGGTTTCAACGGATCCCAATACATCGAATCCGATATTAATTGCTTGAATCCTCCTTAAATTTGGAACCCACATTAACTTCTCATGCAATTTCTCCACTTCTTACTCTCTCCCTCTCTCCTCTTAACTTCTCTCACCAACCAAACAAGAGAAATCACTTCTCTTTAGGTTTTTAAGTTCTTATAACTCTTCTTGTTTTTTGTGTTAAGCACATACACCAAAGATAGGTGTACATGACCCTTAACTAACCTTTAACTCCATACTTAGGTCACATTTACATCACATTAATACATTCCTTCTTAAGTCCACTGTCTGACCATCACTTGGTCAAACCTACGACCAATCAGGCACGGATCCCGAGGTCATTACACATTGTCCAAATTTCAGGGATGTTACATTCTCCCCACCTTAGGAATTTTCATCCTCGAAAATGAACTCAAAGGCGTGTCGATGGGGTCCCCCACACACAGGTGAGGCTACGTATCCGTTTATGAAAAACTTATTACATTAACAATATGCAACGTAAGAAGTAAACATAATTGCAAGCGAAGAGAGACAATTCCAATAAAAATTTTGATTTCCTCAAAAAGTTTACAATTCCAAAGATAATTACAACCTACATTTAATTACAATCGAATTTTAAAAAGAATCACAAAAAGAAACGTCATCATCTCAAGCTTATGCCATCCCCTCTTCGGGCTGGTCTGGTGCTGGTTGACTTGCGTCGCCTGACTGCTGTGGAACCGAACCAGATGTGCTGACATCAGCGACACCCGAGTGGAAAGTGGTTGCGCCCGCAGTCATGCCTGCTCCTCCGTGAGACGCTGCTGGTAGTCCTGGGGATAGATGTACCACATGGTATGGTACATCAAGAAATCCATGCGCCGGTTCATCTGCTGGTTGTTGGCCTCCATCCGGGCCAATACATCCTCTATCGTAGGCGTTGGGCGAGCCGCTCATCAGCGGTAGGAGGAGGTAGGTGTAGTAGCTGCTGATGGTGATGACGCATGAGGTGGCACCAAACGCTGCTGCTCAGGTAGAACTGAGGCATGAGACGGTGCACTCCCAGCTGGTGGATCATGCTGTGGTGGTGGGGGTGCTGGTGGTGGTGGTGCTGGCCCCTGAACTGGTAGGGCCCTCCTCAATAGTCTATAGCTACAACCCCACGAAGCGATGGAGTAATGCTTCACGTGGTTTGTAGCTTTTCTCTCAGCTGGTGAAATTCCATACTCTGGGGCGTCAGAGTAGCATTCCAACATGCTTGAAACGAGGCGAGTATATGGCATCTTTTCCTTAGGTCTCAAAGGACCCTTCATCTTTTTTCCCTTTATATATATCATCCCCACGATGACAAGTTTGGTCGCGTCGAGCCAACGGCTGCAGTATGCTGAGTATAAGGCCTGTTGGACCAACTCGACCCGCTCGGTGTTGTGACGCATCGGGTACAGGTTGTGCTTGATTATTGAATCAAGCATCCATATATAAGGAGGTAGGTCCACCCTCCTTATAGACTTTCCCGACCCCTTTTTCCCATTGGTCATTTCGGCCATAATATCTTCAAACTTAGGTTCCTCGGTAAAAGGTGGAAATAGGGTGGTCTCGGGTACAAAATCTAGGTAGCATTCTAAGGATTCATGCATGTGTCGGCGTGTAAATGTGTAGCTACGACTGTCAATCTCGGTCATAACCGTGTCGTCAACCTAACCCGCCTTTAGGTTTTGGTAAAATAGGCGCACGAGTCGAGGATAGAAATACCCATGCAAGGGTTCAAAAGATTGTCGAGACCCACCTTTTGGAGGTATTGTCAGGCCCACAGGGTCTCGCCCTCCACATCAGAGTCGGTAAATAAGGCTTCGTAGATGATGAACTCATCTTCGAACTCCTTGGCTGCCCATCACTCATTTGGTTGGGCCAAAGTTTCGGGTGGTGGTTGGGGTACATCAACGTTTGGTGGTTGGGGTATCTACGACGACTCACGTGAAGACACGCTCGTCAAATCAGATCTTGGATCTGATGAAGAAGATGGTGATGATGGAGGTGATGGTGATGGTGGAGGCGGTGCGACGCTCTTACGCTGGACCGGTAGCTTTGAAGCCGCTTGCTTCATGGTCAAACGGGTTCTAGGAGGCATTGGAATCAAAATTTAAAAGAAATTAGGGCTGTGATGGTTGAAATTGAAAAGAAATTAGAAAACTAGGGTTTACCTTATGAGTTCGATCCGGATGCCCTAAGATTTCACTGCGAAATCGGCTCAAAATCCTTAAACCCTAGCTCACGGTTGCTCAAAGAGGAAGGAAGGAAAATGGCGCCCAAAAACTTTTGCAAACAGATTTTCGAATGGGAAGAAAATCCCAAACTTTCACATATATAGTCCAAAAATTGATTAATCGATTTCAAAAATTGGTTAATCGGTTTTCATAACTTAACTCAGCCGCGTGAAATTGATTAATTGAATTCATCTCGATTAATCAAATTTTGATGTTTACTAAACTTCCAGGTCTGTCATCCCACTGGTGCGTGCCAGTCGATTAATCGACCAAAAATCAATTAGTTGATGAGCTCTTGTAACTGCTCCTTCAACTCCTTCAACTCAGCAGGAGCCATTCTATATGGTGCTTTTAAAACAGGCTCCGTTCCCGGTGCTAAATTGATGGTGAACTCCACTTCTGTCTCTGGAGGTAATCTTGGTAATTCTTCTGGAAATACATCTTCAAACTCTCGCACTACTACTATCTCTGAGATAACATTCTTCTCTTCCTTATCCTCCTTTAAAATTGCCAAATAACTGCTGCACTCTTTTTTGATCAAGCGCTCGGCCCTGACTGCAGAAATAAGTGGCATATGCATCTATCTCTCTCCTCGAAATTGAAACGATCTCCTCGTGTTAGGTCTGAAGATGACAATCTTGTTCTTGCAATCCACGGTTGCACAATATTGTGACAACCAATCCATGCCAAGGATCACATCGAATCCTTACATGTCCAATAATATTAGCTGTGCGTCCAGTTCATAGACTTCCCCATCTCTAATACTCACTACTACCGACTTGGAAATCAACTCCGTGTCAACTAATTCTCTGGTCGGGATAGACACTGATAGAACATAGTCCAACGTCTCCAGAATAATCTTCATTCTCTTCGTAAACCTCAAAGTGACAAAGGAGTGGGTAGACTCTGGGTCTATCAACACTCTCGCTTCACATGCTACGTAGCATCCTTTTTCGTAGACTTGTAACGCACCTATAACATACATACATACATATTTACATATACACCACATACTCTATTTAGAGAATTTAACGTACAAATGGGTTCACAAGCTTTTCTAATTAATGCACCATCTTTATCTAAAATTTCATTGAATTGAAATTCTTTATTTAAAAGGAAGCTCACCTTGGATGACATCATGTACATTCCTTGCTTCTTTGGCGGTGACTGCATAGGATCTCCCTTGTACGATCGGTTTTCTCTCTTGTATCGGTCGTGGAATAGAAGCAGAAGCCATCTTGTCCTTATTCATCTCGAGACAATCTTTAATCATGTGGCCCACCTTGCCACATTTAAAGCAGCCTCTCGTTCCCTGCATGCAATCCGCCGTCTTGTGGGACTTGCCACACTTGGCACAAGTCTCCCTAGGTGTGGAAGAAGCAGCTCGTGAAATGCCTTGTGTAACTGTAGCCCCAGTGAAAATAGCAGGGCTCTCATACCTCATCAGCCTCCCCAACGCTAGTAATGGAAATCTCTAATGGTTAGTCTGCTGCGCCGGTCTTCCACAACCAGCTTGGAATGGTTCCCTCTACTTTGGTGCTACGAATCTCAGCTTTTTATTCACCGGCTTGTAGTTCCCTGTTCTACAATGGTCCGCACTTCCTCTTCCTTGTTGTTCCCTCTGGCGGTAGCGATTATTATTTTCCTCTTCTACTACCAGGGCTTTGCTCATGCCCTCTCCGTAGGTCCTTAACTGAAACGGTGCTACTACACCCCTCACGTTCGATCTCAACCCTTGCTAAAACCTCCTTGCTCTCATCATCTCCGTGATCACATAATCGGGCGCGAAGCGAGCAAGTCGCATGAACTCCACTCCGTACTCTCTCACTGTCATTCTCCCTAGAAGAAGCTGTAAGAACTATATCTCCATATGGTTTCGCACAACTTCGGGAAAGTATTGTTTATTGAACTCTTCCACAAACTCATCCCATGTCCAGGGCAATTCTGGGGTCTCCTGAGCCCTAGTCTTAGAAACGGACTTCCACTAAGACCCAGCCTCCCCATCTAGCATGTAGGCTGCCCAACGGATGCTCTCGTCCTCCGTGCATGTAAGCATGCTAAACACTTTCTCCATCTCACTTAGCCAATTCTCAACAGCCATCAGCTCCGCTTATCCTGAAAAGCTAGGAGGTCTCATCCTCCTAAACTCCATAAATGTAAAGGACACTGGCGGTGTCGGAGTGTAGGTGGCTGTTGTTGATCATTGGCATTATGAGCCGCCAAGGATGCTACTTGTTGGGCCATGGCGGTCGCCATGGTTTCCATAGTATGCATCATCCTCTGACGCTCTTCTTTGTCTTCATTTCTTTCTCTGATTCTCTCCTGTTCTCTCTGATCTTGATCTCGATTCTCTGCCTGATCTTGGCTCTCTTGGCCACCATTGCTTGAAGCCCCTCTATCTCCCAAAGGCACTCGATTGGTATTCGAGATAAAGTCATCCCGACTATGCAAATTCCTATTATGAACGCCCCTAGGTCTGCCTCTTCCGCTAGCAGACATCACGGTCTACATGTGAAACCAAAGTTTCGTTAGCAAAAGTTCCTATGCTCTGACAAAAAGAATGATAGTCAAAATTTTTAAAGGAAATGGCTTTGATACCAACTGTGATAGCCCAAATTTTAGCACCCGAAACTCGTGCCATCAGCACGGCTCTCTAGGCCGTGACCCCTAAGTCCATACGAAACATTGGTATAATAAGCAACAACTACGCAAAATAAGATGATTAACAGAATAATATGAAATCATATATATACTAATCTAAAGCATAAGCTCAAAAGACAGTTCTTCTTCCATGCCAATGCATGGATAGAAGAACCGACACGAACCATCGATGATAAACGGATCACCCCAAATGGTTCGCCAAAAGAATTATATAAGTTAATTACATGTTTTACAAAGAGCTTGACATACCAAGCCGTACAAATTTACTCTAAAAAACCTCCCTCTCAAAGTACGCAGGGGGTCCCCTAGAAGAAGTCCTCGGGAGGAGGCTCCAACTCTTCCCCGGGCACGTAGTCTGAATCCCCTGGATCCACGTCTCTATAAGCCTCAGTAGCCGCAAGCAAAGGACTTGCGACGTATAGTCTAACGGGGTGAACTATATCCTAGCTCAATAGGGATATCACAATTGAACATATAAGTTAAGCTCTCACATATATTCTAAAACAGTTTAAAAACATGCTTCATCTGATGGAACTTTAGAGAAACAATTTAAATACACAGAAAAAATATGATAGATGCAATTTCAATTGTTACTTTACATGATTATGTTCATTCTCAACTTATTGGTATTAGTTACTGATTCGGCCTAATTACTTAAATCTTAACTTAAATAATCCCCGAGCAATATAGCATCGAGCCCCGATGGAATACCCACCATCGTCGTCTAAATAGACACTTGTCATATCTGTTTCTTACTTGAATACTACCTAGGTCCCTTTCTCATAAGCAGCGGGATTTCTAATCTCATAACTACATCCCTGGATATTAAAACTGGTGTACGGATTGGCCACCGTACTGGTAACGGATATCTTGTCGAGTCAATCGTAGGTATCTTGCCACGTCGGTGGAGTATTCTATTCAAACCTTAAATAACAAAAATATCATGTGCACTACATATAGTTATTCACCGTATAATTATGCTAATTATAGTATATTAGGCCTTATCACTTTTTCTTTTACTTCATTGATAGATTTCATCTGCATCCCTAGGATGCCATTAGCTCAACGCATCACTTAGATGCTCATTATCCTAAGAGACAATACGTAGATCCTAGGTAAAATGGATGAACCAATAGGATTTAGATATTTATCACCTATCTAGAACCTTTGAAAACTCACACTCTTTCAACCTCAAGTTGAATCACAAACATAAGACTAAAACTCAAGTTAAAAATCAAACCTTAAACCAGACCAAAACTTTAAATTAAATAATAATAATAACCTAATAATTCTCTAGAGTGAGACCCCGAACGGGTTTGGAAAAAATGCCCCATTAATCAAATAGAGATGCACAAAAGAAGGTCCAAGACTCTCCATGAACCTCAAAGTCCAAATAAAAAGTTAACTAAAACTGTCAAAATCGATTAATCGATCTCCCAAAATCGATTAATCGAAATCCAAAATCGATTAATCGAAAAACCAAAATTGATTAATCGATTTCTCAAATCCTGATTTTCCAGCCGCTGGAGGTTCTCAGTCTATTAATCGATTTCTAAATCGATTAATCGAATTCAAAAATCGATTAATCAAATTTAAAGTCGACTAATCGATTTCGGGCCTTCTTGCCCATTCAACTTCCAAACTGAAATCAAGTAATCGATTTTCCAAATCGATTAATCGATTTGGTCAGAAACTCAGCCCCTTTGCGGGCCTTTCTTCCAAATCCTTTCCTTATCATTTCTCTTCCTTTTTTATGTCTCTAATTCACCATTTAACATTAATTGACTGTATTTAATCATCACAACTTATACATTTAAATCTAACAAAACTCACCTCAAATCAATCTCTTAAATGATTGAATGGTTGGTTTAATGGCTTGGGCTCCAAGCTTTGGTTTCAACGGATTCCAATACGTCGAATCTGATATTAATTGCTTGAATCCTCCTTAAATATGGAACTCACATTAACTTCTCATGCAATTTCTCCACTTCTTACTCTCTCCCTCTCTCCTCTTAACTTCTCTCACCAACTAAACAAGAGAAATCACTTCTCTTTAGGTTATTAAGTTCTTATAACTCTTCTTGTTATTACGTTAAGCACATACACCAAAGATAGGTGTACGTAACCCTTAACTAACCTCTAACTCTATACTTAGGTCATATTTACATCACATTAATACATTCCTTCTTAAGTCCACTGTTTGACCATCACTTGGTCAAACCTATGACAAATCGACCACGGATCCCGAGGTCACTACACATTATCCAAATTTTGGGGATGTTACACCACAGTTCATCGAGGAGAAGACGAAGAAGTTATGCAATAAGTACGACATCGATCTACGCCACTCATCACCGTTCTACCCTCAAGGCAATGGACAGGCAGAAGCTACGAATAAAATGCTGATTCGAATCCTCAAACATACAATAGAAATGAACAATGGAGCCGACTGTCCTAAACGATTACCAGAAGCACTCTGGGCCTATAGGATATCTATTCATATGGCCACTGGCTAAACTCCCTACCTCCTTACCTACGGGATGGAGGTAGTCCTAACATATGAGATACAAGTACCATCCTTACGGATTCAACTCGATGAGGAGCTATTCTTAGACGAGAGGGGAATTATCCTACTCATGCAACTAGAGCAGCTTGATGAAACAAATCTAAGGGCTGCTAATCATGTTCAGGTACGTCAGAGGAGAGTGGTCAGGACTTACGATAAGAAAGTCCTTGAACAAACCTTTAACATTGGAGAATTAGTCTTGAAGAAAATTATGCCTTCCAAGCATGCCCATCCGAAAGAAAAATTGAAATCGAACTGGGAAGGCCCATATGTCATAACAGCCGCATACCCTAGAAATGCCTACAAACCGGCAAACCGAGATGAGGAAGAACTCTCTAGCCCTTGGAACACCATGTACCTTAGAAATTATTACCCTTAGCACTGTGATTAACACATCTCGTGGTTAAATACTTATACTTATCACCCCCGTAGTCGTCACGACCCATTCATTGGTCATACGCCTTCAATTCTTAGAATATCCTTAAGACCTCTAATTTATCACCCACCTTTTCCCACTCGGGCAATCTGATTAAAGGACTAGCGACCTATCTAACCTCTTTCAAAAGCATAAGTAACACCTGATCCTCACTTTCCTTCCCCCGCCATTGGAGGAGACGTTAGAGCAAAAAAAAATGAAGATATTATGTTCAATCAAAACTCATTATTCTTGCGCTAGCATTTATATGTCAAAAGTTGAGTGAGAGCATTACGACGAATGAACAAGTCAATATGCTCAAGGAAGCATAAGCAGGCCGTGAGGACATCTCTGGTAACTTTACTAGAAGTGTATAAGCAAGCGAGGGCATCCCTAATTTCCCTATAATACTAGATGTCATCGTAAGGTGGCGGGAGGAGGATAAACTCCTGCTAATCATAGAATGTGAGATTTTGATGGTGCCAAAACATGACGAAGAGATCAATCATGCCATCCCGTATTCCCTCTGAGAAAAAGATTGTTACCTATCCCTTTTGGGAAGTATTAGATACAAACTATTCCCCGCATCACTGAGCCTTACTCCTCTCTTCTATTTTTATTTTCAGATGATAAATCAGAAGCCTTGCAGGATATTCCTAAAAATGAAACTAAAAACTAATGAATGATTACTGATGCAATCACCTACTATACCTATTATACTTCTCCCTAATAACCACGGGATAGGATGACCACTACCCTAGGATAGACGCCTGTATATAACTGACCTAATCAAAGGGGATCTCCCTGGTTTGATGATAGTATCGATCCACTTTCCTTCAATACTAACTCACCAAATACCCACGACTGTTTATAGACCTAAAGTGCTCATCTCAAAACCCAGAAAAGCTCCATTGCATCATAACGCTGGGGCATTTTTTTTTGGGATTAGAAGAATAATCATATTAGAAGTGCCAACTTGTCCATAAAGAAGATGAGGAACTACGAGTTACCACTCGAAAAGTGCTACCGAAGATACCATACTGCCAATCCTACCACGCTCCTACACTGGGGTATTTTTTATATTTTTTTATTGCTTTGTTATTATTCTATCATAGATTTTTGCTTCCCTTGTTGCATTACTTTCATTTCAAAAAAAAAAAAAAGAAGAAAAGAAAAAAGCAAAAAAGAAAAAAAGAGACGAAAAAGTACATATTCATCTTTTACTGCCAGACTTCAGTGTGAGACACTTACCCCCTTGACAATAAGCAAGGGGGTAAACAAAAGCTACTGACATTATTACTCTCACATGTGCAAATACGAAGTAGCCTTCAACCATCACCGGGCCAGCTCAGGAAGCATCCAAGTCCCAATGACGGACGACGACGCTAAAGCAACCAAAAGGCAAAAGTGGACGCAAGAGGTAACTAAAAGGAAAAGGAGCTAATCAGGTACATCTAAACCAAAATCTCCATGTATATATATCAAAGTTTCTTTCCTTTATACACTTATCACCTGGGGCATCCCCCCATATATGTACAACTCACACACACATGCCATGGATACAAAATAAACACACACACCCCTACTCCTTACGCTGCCGCTGGGATGGCCGAGCACTCCTGTCCTCAGTATCATCAGCTCGGAGGTCCGTAGACTGGTCCTCTAAAACTACAATCCTGACACTCGGAGTCAGCAGAACCTCTAAGCAATGAGGCCCTACTACATAACCCCCCCCCCACTCGCCTGACTGGCAGATCGTCTTGAGTGAGAACGAGGAGGATACCTCTCAAGAACCTCATGAACAACAGGATCCTCACGAGCATCATCCTTGACACGACCATGTGACGTATGACGAGACTGCCTAGCCAAGGAACTCATAACTCTCGAACTCAATCCACTAAGCTGATGAGCTAGCCTATATATTGTAGCTGGTCTAGGGATGCTTGCATCTCTACCCATGTCGTCCGATGAGCCGCCTCTAATGCCTCAGTTTGATCCTCTGTGTGGCCATCATCTCGATGAACAAGTCCTCTCGACCTGCATCTCCCCAATGATCCATCTCGCCTCAGGAGTGGTGCGCACTTACGCCGCCTCTAGGCACGCCTCCTCAAGCTGACGAACCTGCATAACCACACCAAGTCAAAGGAAAACTAACATATACATAAATAAAATTAGAAACTTTGAAAAGGAAAGGATTATACTAGACCCAGCCTCTCCTCCAGAAGTCGCCCAACCATCTCAGCAGTCACTGGATCAATAGGAGGCGCGGAGGGAATAACAAACGTGGGTGCCTGCAGCAGAAACAGACAAATACATCAAAAATACTATAATGACAACTAAACTATGAACATAATAACTAAAACGTACCTGAGTAGGGATAGGAACAGACTCTTGAGGAGGAGCCTCGGGAGCGGAGTCCGAGACAGCCTGCACAAAGGACCAAACAAACCAACACAAGACATGTCAGAATAAAATAAAGAGGAAATAACCTAAACAAAATTATGCCACATCAAAAAATATACCTGACTCTTCGGATGCAAAGGGGCAGCAGTCGCCTCCATAGTTTGAAGATCCTCGACAACCCGATGCTGAAATATTACATAATGTTAATAAGCTACTAAGAAAAGTTAAACGGTAACACCCTACGAACTGTAATGATACAAACAAGATAAAAGATTGAATGGAACTTACCCAATGATCTAGCTCGGCTTGAAGCTGAGCCATCGCTAGATCCTCCCGACTGAAGGAAGCAACTGAAGATGGATCAAACGTCGGGACGAAACCTCTAGCAACGAGCTTGCCTCACTACAAATAATAATAAACACATTAGTCAACAATCAATCAATGGATCAATCAATCAATCTTAGATTATATTTACAAAGATGCTCACCAATCAATCAATCTTAGATCGTAGGCTGACCTCCATCGCTCACCCGACCTGCTGCTGACCGTTTAAAAAATTGATCATCGCCGCCTGACGAGCAACCTCGCCCTCTCTCTGAGACTGTCCAAAACACCACAACCATATCAGAACAACCAAAATATTAAGTCCACATAATACAAAAACATAAAAACATAATAGCCGTCGAGTCTCCACTAACCGAATACCCAACTCATCCTCTGCTGCCCTAGCCTGAGCAATCGAGGAGGCTAAGGAGTGCATCATCTCCTCATTCGGACGAGGCACACACACCCCATCCGCTCCATCGCCCTATGGAGAGCGTCTAGAGCCCCTCGCATGCTCGCGGTGAGATGGCCCTGCTCCAAAGTAGCCAACCTCTCTCTCAAAGCCGACGCCGACCCACAGATTGCGAAAGAGCCACTCCCGTGGAAGGGACGTGTGAAGAGGCGTCCGCCACCCAATGCACTAAACCAATGCACATACTCCCCGGTGTCTGCCTCGTCACACGCCCCTGTAATGATAGTCCCCCCAGCTCTAAAATCCGTTATCTGAAGAGCCATCCGTGCCGTAAAATTTTGGCCAGGAGGGCCGATCATCCTCTTCGCCACTCTGTGGCGAATCTCTGGAGGGACTCCCTGAACGAGCCCCAGCTGCCGTACTACCCGAGATGTGTAGATCCTCTCCACCCTCTAAAAAAAATGAACCCATATGTCCACATCAAAGAAGGGCCAGCCAGACTGAATCGCTGGCACGTCTGCATCCTTCTCATCCGCATACGGTCTCCAAATCACCTGCAACCAAGCAAATGAACCGATCCTTCAATGAAGACTTAGATACTAAAGACTGAAACCAAAAAAATGTATGCATGATGATCTATACCTCCCCCGTATGCATATCCTCAAAGAGGCCGCGCGCGATTTGAAGATCAGAAGAGCAGCGGCGACCCCTTAATGCCTCCCTGCACACATGCACCTGCAGAAACATGAATGTCACCTCCAGCGGAATTCCCAGACGAAGAAAAGCAAAATGATCATACACCCAAAACTAAAAAGAAGAAAAATAACAACAACGATGACGACACACAAAGAAGAGACACTAAGAAGATATTACCATTAAATGACCAAAAATTAACCAAACTAAGGACATCATTATGCCAATTAACTAAAACTCACCTGGATGAATGGAAGGAAACCTTTGATCGACGCGACACCCTGTCCTCGACGGTAAAGCTGCTCATACAGATGAGCCAATGTAGCCGCACCCCACACATAGGAAGGGACTCGATCCAAGTCCCCGAGAACCATCAAAAATAGCCCGGTGATGCATCTTCGAGTCGAAGAAGAGAAAAGTACCGCACCAAGGAAGTGCATCAAGAATGCTCGAAGCACCCTATCTGCAGTAAACCCCGGCTCCACCATGGGCTCCCGACCTGCCACTACCGCACAACGTGCCTCATAAGTCGCCCTCACCTCTGAATGGTCCCTCAAGAGGATGAAGCCACTTGCAAACATATGAAAAAACCAAGTGACTCGAACTACACCCGGCCCCAAGTCGCTCGACCTATACAGTACGCCCAAAATCTCCTCACACTCCTCCAAATAATGACCATTTGCCCTATGATCGACTCACCCACAAAATGAAGACCGGTGATGCGGACCCAATCCTCTGAAGTTGGTAACATCATGCCAACTGGAAAGAGAAGTGCTTGATGCTCCTCCCTCCAACTCTCTAGAATCACCGCGATTAGGCCACGATCGACCTGAAAGGGCTCAAACTCTAGGATCGGTCCAAAACTGAAAGACACTTGCCACACCCACTGAAACTCCGGCAAGGCACAATACCAAGTATGAGACTCGGCCCATGCCGAGCTGATAGCCAGCTGCGGGGGCTCCTATTGAACGAAACACAAACAATAACAGTAAGACTAACATATACTTATGATGAAAGATAAACGAATTTAAAACTAAAGGTAAGTCAAACATGCCCCAAACATAATAACAATTTATAATAAACACGCAAAACATGATAAGAACAATTGAATACGAACATGATCGGTCTCTAGATGCCATCATGATGCATGAGTGAGCACACAATCAATCATTAATGAAGGTTTGACATAAATTAGAAGGGTTCCAAATCCTAATAAGACTATGTCATAACCTAAGTTACTAAGGAAATGGAAGAACTCTTGCTCATGAGTGCTTACCCAGCCTCTAGCGAAGAAATCCTCCAGTAGGAAGTGTCTGCAATCCTGGTGCTCTGCAGTCGCACCCTGGTGCTCCGCTGTCGCACCCTCAGCCCTCTCACCCTGGGGTATCTCACCCTCAACCCTCTCACCCTCGTCCTCAACAACCCCTGCTCAATCTCGAGCACCTCCTCCCTAACCCCCGACTAGTCAACCTCTAATGCCTCCTCTCTAACTATCTCCCCAACATCCACCTCCCCGATAGCGTCGGTCCAAGCCTCATAAGTCTCACCTATCTCTGCCCCTAACATCCTCTCTAACTCAGAAATAGTAATATCATACCCACCAATACCATCACCCTCCATCCTAGAATAAAGATCATGAAAAACTGAAAAGAACAAAGGAAACGGCGCCTGAAACGGACGTCCGGATCACGAAATATTGCAAAAACACAAAAACTAGAGCACAAAGGAACATGGAAACAGAGAATCGAAGACTAACACGGATCGCACGATGAAAATGAAAAGTTTTGAACTATTTATAGGGAACAGTTGAATCACGCGCTTAAATTCTGGTGCATAAATGAATCACGCACCACCCTAATTGTGCATAATTAGGATTACATGACCGGTCTTAAGCGCGCAAACCAATTGTCGCCCGCTCAAACTATCCTGTCCACTTGGTTGCGTGCAACCTACTGAGTGTGTGATCACTTCAAGCATCCATATGCTGGTGCGTGAATGCCAATGGCCTCTCGCACAATGACCACCCACCGCCCTGATCGCGCGCCCAGTATCTTGCCTTTAAATCGATCAAGCGATCGGAAACTGATGCTTAATTGCCCTCTGACGCTCTGAATGCTCGTTCACTCTCCGGCGTGCGATTAATTTACGCGCTTGGAGTGAGGCACGTAATTCCCCAGAAACACAAAAAAAAAGCCCAAGACAGCATGCTTATAGGCCTAATTTGATTTATTTCCGACACTGATTATTAGCCCAAACCACGCCCTTGTTAAGCTCAATCCAAAATACTCTAGATCTAAAGAAATATCTACCCCGATAACCTAAAAAAATGCACCAAATCAAAAAAAGAAGCCCCAACATCACCTAAACACTCCAACTAATACCAAACCCAAAAAAAAATAATAAATGCCCCCCGTCATCCATTCATTTGAAGCAAATAAAAAAACTTGCCCCAACCAAGGCGAAACTAAGCAAGAAAAATATCCCCATCATTTATATACCCCAACTAAATTCAAACTACATCAAAACGAAAAAATGCTCCTAACATGCCCCGATCCAAAATAAACAAATTAAGTAGGTAAACCTTGCACCCAAAATAAATCAAATAAGCTACAAAATAAACTAAACTTGAATTTACAAAAGAAATAATTAAAATCATAATCACTTCATAAATAGATAAAAATAATTACAAAATATACCGAGGGCATACCCTCTGAATATACAACTTAAAACAAGAAACTTAAAATCCGTTTGTTCAGGCAATGCCTGGATCTGAATTTATTCGGGAAACTAGAAATCTCAGAGAAGCCCAGAGAAAGGAAGCGCCCTGAATGAATTTTAACCGTAATAACCTCTTCCCCTTGCTCTAAGCCGGTAGAAAAGAGAGAGTGGCTCACGGAAAGCCACCCAGGAGGACCTGCGGGATCCGCCCTTAGAAGCTCATCTTGGAAACCATAACAAGGAAGAGCAACTAATACGGGATCTGCAGAGCCTACCAAGGAAAGATAGGCATCGGTCACAAGAATTCTGACCCTGCCTTATCCTTGGGTTTCCTTTCTACCACCTTTTTCTCCTCCATCTCTTCCCTTAGCATGGCAGCAATTCGACCGCTACCTTGCATTCCCAATCCCGTCCATTCTCAAGAAGCCATACGACAAACAAAACTCTTCAGGTCCAACACTCGGGATACAAAAAGAAATGAAAAAAAGACATTAATGAACAAGAAAATGCCAAAAAAAAAAGCCCCAAAACTCTTAATCCCAAACTTGAAATAAAATCCAAAACAACAAGAACCCAAAACTTTTAGCTCACACATTTATAAACTATACATCTTGAATTACCAAATGACAACTATCACACTCTTAAGCTTTTCTAAACTAATTAAAACTAAACCAAACACATACCCCTTTGAAAGACCACATTCCATGACAACTCAGATGAACCAATAATCACACAACACTTAACCCCCTAAGAAACATCAATCCCCCAAGCCTAGATAAACCAATAGGAATTGAACATTTAACTCCCATCTAGAACCTTTGAAAACTCACACCTTTTAAGCCTCATGTTGAATCAAACAAAAGACCAAAACTCAAGTTAAATCAAACCTTAAAGCAGACAACTTTAAAACAAAAAAAAAACCTCTAATGTGAAACCCTAACTTGTTTAGGACCAAAAAATACCCCCAACAAACCAAACAGAACCAAGTAAACCCCCTAAACCAAACTCAATAAAGAAAATTAACTTCGGGTTAAGCCCTGAGTGAATCCTAAAACTCTAAATTAAATCTTAAAATAAATCAAACAAATCAAATAAATCTAATTAATCCGCTAATAAGTTTAAACTAATAAACAAGCGGAATAAAACAAAAGAAATGCCCCTTATTCACAACTCAAAAGTTTTACAAGTATTATCGGAGGCATACCTCCTGAATATACAACCCAAAACGAAAACCTAAAACTTTAACCTACAACCCAAAATGAAGACTGTGTTCGAAATTGAGACGAAGCGAGGAGCAGATTCCGCCCGGAGCGTCCAATCAGAGACTTCAGGGAGCATTGGTTGAGAAACACATCCCTCCACTTTTTAGCCCTGCTCTTCCACCATCTTCACCGCCTCCACTGCCGCCTTCTCAACGTTGTCTTCACCGCTCCCTAAAAAGGACTGATGTGAAGACTAGCGCTCTCATTCCCAATGTCGCCCATTCCCAGAATAACACCGTCCCCGAGCATCACCTCAGGACGAAGATCACGTGAAATAACGAACATAGGAAGAAACAACATCCCAATCGAACGGTTAGATCACTCAATATCATTAAAACATGAATTTTAGAACACCAGATATCCAGAAAAAGGTCAAACCCCGAGACTAAACCAGAGAATGAAAAATAAATGAAAGTTCTCTCGCTTATATGGAGTACGGACTTAATTATGGGCTCGAACACTTGCGCTTCATTAAATCACGTGCCGTGCAAACTGCTCACAATTCAAATCGCGTGCCTTAATCGAAGCACGCAAATAAATTATCGCCCGCGCCAACGGCGGGACACTCCGATTGTGGGTAGGCTATAGGCCGCATAATCAAATCAAATGACACACTCACATCGCGCATTCTGAAAGGTCACCGTACACTGACCTGGTGACGCTCCGATCATACGCTACGATTATAAAACGCAATGCAATCACACGCACATTCCTACACGTGTAAACTCCCCCTCAAACCGGCGATCGCACACCTAAAAATAGGCACGCAATTATATTGACCGACCTAAAATAGGCGCGCAATACCTGACTCTGGATGAAATTTACACCCCCAAGGCCTTATTGTCCCATCGCAGTCAAAATTTCGTTTGTACCATCGCGTAACCCCACAGGCTACTCTGTCAAAAAAAAAGAACCACTCATCCGTCCCATCGCGTACCCTTACATGAGAAGGAAGCCATTGACAGCCCCAATCCCCATCGCCATAACGTGTACACATGCAATATCACCTCAATATCAAGTCCCAACACAATAAATTTACCATACCCTCATGACTCATCGCGAAAAGCCAAAAGTAAACCGTCCAAAGATGAAGCCAATCATGATGTGACCACAACGTGATTTCTTTTATAACCCAAGAGCTGCCAAAGAAAGACACTAGTGTCACATCGCACAAATATCCCACCAGGGCACCGCTGCTAGTTACGCTCAGCTGACATCCCATCGCAAGCATCACTATTTGAAAAAAAAGAGAAAAGCTCAGACAACACATGCCATGCAATATGATAAAAAGAGGGAAAGATTGATTATGTCCCATTGCTAAAGCAAAGGGCCCCCTCTCTCTCTCTCTCGAATTGATCCCCATGTCCCACCAGGACTCACCCAGCATGCAGCCAAAGAAAGAGATAATCCCCAGCTCCCATCATGACATCATTTCTCTTAAGACATCACATCACAACCACCAAGCCCTGCCACAATAGACCTGAAGAGAGGAAATCTCCAAAGTCCCATCACAACACTACGACACCACCAGACTGAACAAACTATGCACAATCCAGGTAAGTATCACCCCCAGGTAAGTACTACCCACTTTTCAATTACTCGATATTGCGTAAATATAGTTAGTTATGATTAAGTCAAATGTTTTTAAAACTCATCTCTCTCGACTCGTGAATCACTGTAGTCCTCCCATAAGAGACAATCATCAGGACTCGCCGAGAAGGTTAGACGGAGTATCTGGCATACCAAGCGTCATCTTGACAACCACAATAACAGTTGAGTCCACAAATCTCGTACCAGTGGATCTGCTCAGCGACGTCCCGGAAGCCACGTTTTCTGCCATTTTACCACCGAATTGATCTTAAGTTAAAATCTCTCAAATTTCCAAAATTTCAAATTTCCTGAATTTTTAAAATCCCCTTACTTTGAAAAAAAAATAAAATAAAAGGAGAGAAGAAAAGAAGAACAAAGCAACAATATAAATAGACCAAACTGACCTATCTCTTAAATATAAAAAAAAATACCAAAAAAAAACAATTAAGCGCCCCATCACTCATGCATAATAAATTACACTTGAACCTGACCTTTAACTCCTAGAGCTCTAAACTCACAAACAAGCGTATATCCCATTGGGCTGAATTGGATCAAGCGCACACTCCACTGCGTAGAATCATTTGTTCAGACACCTTAGAACTGAAATTCCTGACTTACAGGCAGACCCCTAAACTCACAATCAAGCGCAAATCTCACTGTGCAGAATTGGATCAAGCGCATACTCCACTGCGCAGAATCATTTGTTTAGACACACTAGTACTAGAATTCCCAATTTACTGACCCCCTGACTCCAGATGAATCAAGCACACACGCCACTACATAGAATTCAATTGAGCACACCTCACAAGACCCCCAATTACCAGCCCAAATAGCCACTCCACTAGGAAACTGAACATTGAGTATATTTAATCTAAGAATTTACAAACGCCTATTAGAAAAGGAACACCTGACGCGCATTGGTATGAGCAATGACGTGCTCGGTCTGACATGACTTGTAAAAGCCTTCGGTATTATATGATACTTCATTTTATTATTATCAGTCCCTGGACCTTATTTTGGACATTTGATTGATGTCCCGAAACCTCGATTGTGTAAAATTCCTCTGTTAGTTCGCGCCATGCGACTGGATGCTCCATGCACCCACAGATTTGGAATGTACCCTTCGACAATTATTATTTGCCCTTTAAATGCTCTATTTTAGCTTACGCTGAGAGATAAAAAATCCAAACATGTCATGTTAGCATCACCAATTCACATTTGTGATTTCCCAAGAGAAATGAGAAGACACCTCGAATGAGGGGTGTCTACTTATTCGACGCATTCTTACTTCGCAAGAGCGCGCCGAAGAGGGGCATCTGTAGACACCCCCATTTTGTCCTCTCAGAATATACATATTTGTTAGGTTAACCTTTGACCTCATAACCCTGATATGGGACCATGCACTAAAATAATAGTACATGGCTGAACACAGGCTGAAATAATAGCCCTGTGACTCAGATCGCAACATAGGGAGACTATATACTGAAATAATAGTATATAGTTAGAATGCAGACTAAAATAATAGTCTTGCATTTCAGTCTAGAGACCAGACTCGGATAACCCCGAATTAAGCGCCTGAAAACCCGTGCGTAATTCGATTGCACGCTAGACCACAAACGTGTAATCAGTCCCCCTTTCAGACCGAACTTCCTTTCTCAGACCATCTCGAGACTCGATCACGTGCTTAAAACCAGATGTGCGATCGGATTGAGTGCCACACAACCAATGTGCAATTGGCCTATGCCCGGCCTAGCCTCACTGTCCTTGACCCCAAAGTTTCCTCGATTAAATGCTTCGATAATGGCGCTTAATTGGATTACACACCCCAAAATGGGCACGCAATTAGTTCTAACATTATTAGGACTAGGAAACTCACTGAGCAAGTCAGCTAGTCACTCACTGAGTCGGTGACCGACTCAAAGCGATTAAGCACCAGGAAACGGGTGTATAATTCAGTTAAATGCCTGAAACAGGGCGCGTAGTTGAAGGAAATCCTATAAAAGATTTTTTTCTTAAACAACCCGAGGAGGCTAGCAATTTTCGAGAGAGAACATATTTTTTTTGGGATTTCGAAACCAGAGAACTCCAAGAACAAACCCATAGAGCAATCTAGTCATAATTTCGAGATTCAAGTGCCGAATCTTCGAGATTTCTCTCCATAGCCCCGGTCTTAGGTAGAAAAACCTTATTTTAGACTTAGGATATTTCTCTTAATATCAATTATAGTTTTTAATTTTAGTCTGAGACTGTAGCACCCTTTTCAAATTGCAGATATTTTATATCTGGTTCTAATTCTCTAAATTCAGAACTAGTCCTTAATCTGACGGTCAGATTTATCGACCATAGGCCTTAATTCCATTCTAAAATCTTAATCTACAGTCCTATCATTAATTTTTGGTTCTAATTATCTGAATTCAGAACCAGCCTTTAATCATACTGTCTGATTTTCTGATTTTGGACCCGAAGTCAGTCCTAAAATTTAAATATTTAATTTAAATTCTCAATTTTAATATCTCCAAAAATCCTAAATATTACTTTTAGTTTTTATAATTCCAGTTCATAATTTAATTCATGATTATGATTCCAAAATCAACTCTAAAAAGCTTAAAATACTATTTTACGGTCTAAAAATTTAATTTATCTTTAATCTTAGCCATCCGATTTGCCCAAGGGAGCTTACGGAGGGTACTCTGGAACGAGGCCAATCCTCAGCGTAGCAGGCCCAAAACCTCTTTTTCCTAAGGATTTCAGAATTAATTAATTTCTTTTCTTATATTTTTTTTAGTATAAGTAATTAGTAGATTTATTTTATTTCAGTATATTTAATTTATTAAGTGCATTAGATCTTAGTATGATTGATTGATTTCTTTAAATCAGATTTTAATTGATTAATTCCTTGCTTTAAATCAGATTTAGTATGATTAATCTCATTGTTTTAATTAGATTTTTAGTATAGTTAATTCATTGCTTTAATTAGAATTTTAATAAAATTCATTTATTTATTTTAATTAGATTTAAATAAAATCGATTTATTTATTTAATTAGATTTTAATAAAAATTAATTCCTTTGCTTAAATTAGAGTTTCAGTAAGATTAGTTTTCTAATTTCAATTAGAATTCTAGTAAGATTGTTATAATTGCTTTAATTAGAATTTCAATATAAGCAATACACTTGATTTACTTACAATTCCAATACAACAAGCATACTTTCTTAATTTGAATTCTAGTATAATTAGCATGCCCAAATTAATTAGAGTTTCACCGGAACTGCCACATGTGCACTCCTAGTACAATTAGGTAACATGATTACAATCAGACTTCTGATGGCATTAGGAGACTAAAATTAATTGGACTTCTAGTAGCATTAGGACACTAAATTAATTAGAATTCTAATAAGATTAGGAAACTAAGTTAATTAGACCCCTAATAGAGTTATAACACTAGAATAGTTTCACTCACTCTAACGATTTCATAGCTAAACTCACAATAGCATCAAGGAAATCTAAACTGATCAGAATTTTAACCATAATGAGGAATAAAAGGGAAATTGAACTATCTAAATTAAGAAAAAGTCACTGCTGCTGATGTTCACAGGCGGACGATTCAATATAGAAGTAACCCATTCCGGCTCTCAAGCGTGATCATTGACGTGTTGTAGCGTCGATAAATATCTGTAGCTGGCGATCGCAACAAACTAGGAACCTTCCTAGAAACCTCTTTGTTTATTTTACGTCTACAATTTCAAACGTTGCATCACTAGAGTCCACTTGGACAGAATTGGAAGCCACTGATTCAAAGGGAACTGAGAGGAACCCAGAAAAAGCGCACACCAACAGTCACCTATGAAACTTTGAAAATAACGAATGTTAAAATTTTGCATTTAAATTTTAACAGTTCCATGAGTTGAACATCAAGAAAACTCATTTGTGTCAGCACTTAGTGAACCATCAAAGGGAGAAAAAGGTAAGGACATGCCTATGAGTTCAATGGAAGACCATAACTAGTGAGATCTGGGCCTACAAAAAAATTTTCTCTTTGAGGAGTGTCTTAGGCAATTCTTTTTTCTCTAAGGACTGGTTGAGTCTATTTCCTCTCTAAAAGTTAGGCATCTCCAAGTTAAAATAGCTGACAGTACCCATGACATTTAGGAAAGGATCAGGGCCATCTCTTGGACAGTTTGAGCTTAAAGATACCAAACCTAGTAAACTGCCCTTTTGCATACACCTTTTGAGCCTTAATTTTTAATTTTTTTCAAAATACACCTGAGTATTTATACCTAAACCTATGAACCTGATTCAAACCTAGCCCCACTTTGAGAATTTAGAAGGTAAAGGAGAAGCAGTTGAAGATGGATAAGCTAGGGTCAACATTTGGTGAATGGGGAAGAAACACAAAAGGAGGATAGTGGTGTAGCAGCTGGGAAGAGGGTGACATTTCAGAAAAATAAAAAATAAAAAGAAAAGAAAAATGTATCCAAAAGAAAAAATATATATATATATAATGAAAAGGAATAGAGAGGAGTTAAGAGGCAATTTCATTGGAAAAATTAAAAATAAGAGAAGCTAGCCACTTCAAGTCTGAAAAATATTAAAGAAAATGAAATATGCTGAATTAAAAGAAGGGGAAGTCATGAATCACTTCCTTCACCTACTGAATTCTCAATTTTGCATCCTTTTCATCCTTCCATTCTTTGTAACCTACACCCATAAGCCACATTGCAACCCAGTCATAAGACCTTGCCATCCTAAGTTGAAAGAGCTGTTATGTGGAGATAAGGAGTTGTCCAATATATAGTGAGAAATAGTCAATGATGCCAGAATTTAAGAGCCTTGCCTATGCTCATTCTTGTAAACCCATTTGGGGACTGTAACTGCTCTTGAGCTTGTGTGAAAATGAAAACCCTCAAAGTTAATTATGAGAGATGGTCCTAATAAGCATTGGGTCTAACATTGAATATATTGGGCATTGCCTAAACCTAATTTTTGAATTGATGGTGAGCTTAGTACTGACATTCATTTGTTGTTTTCTTTGTGTAAGCTGATTGGAAATGATGTGCATACATGTGAGAGTTTTTCATGCTAAATTGTCTGTGCATTTCATTTGTTTAAATTCCTCACATTTTGAAAAAGAATCAAAGGTGGACTGATGCTCTGTTTGTTGAAAGCAGATGTGATGAATGTCACACTTTTTTTAACTGTCTCATTGAAAAGTTTGTGGGTACCTTCACTGAAATCCTCAGGAATCTTCACTCCTCCACTAGGGATCACCTAGGGGTTTAAAAGGCTTGATACATAAGCTAAATGCATCCGTGCCCCCTACGAAAGTGGAGTTTACATTCTTAGAGTAGTTATTTAAATTTTGCTTTGCCTAAGGACTAGCAAAGATTAGGTTTGGGGTGTGTTATTCACTGAAAAGTATCATTTTTCACCTCTTAACCTAGCCTTTACTACATCTTGAAGCTGACTAATAACTCTTTGTTTAGCTTGTTCTGTAGTTAGTAATAATTTATGCAGCTTAATATAAAGTCCATGCCTTTGGTGCCAAAAAGAGAGAGAATTCAAGTCAAGGATGACTACTGAGCCAAAGGATGATGGAGCACCATGGTGACTAGTTTGCATATCAAGATGGACCAAGGAATTCTAGCAGATGAGAGAAGTATAGATGTGAGTGGAGAAGGCTGCAACAACAATATATGCATTGCAACAGAGGAGCAAAGCCATTATCTCGTGCAGCCAAAATGTGCCTCGTGTTGTTTAAGTCCGCAGCAGAGTTGTCTCGCGCAGCTGATACATGCAGCACAAGTGAACTCGCGAAGAACTCACGTAGCTCAATAAAGGAGTTGTCTCAAAGCATTACTGCATGCAGCAGTCGCACGCTTCATCCGTAATCAACACTCAAATCCCCGCGAAACTCTCGCGGACTAAAGCCTTCAGAAAGCTAGCTCGCGAAGCTCTCGCGAGGAATAAATCTCATACTAGCCGCGTGCACAATCTCGCGAGGCCAATTTGCACAAAGAATGCAAGCAAGCTCGCAAAGTTCTTGCATGGATCAAGAGGAGAGAGAGCTCCAAAAATTCACCTGCGCACCTCTTGCGCGCTTAAAAGCAATACCCTCTACCTAGTGAGCTATGTTATTCAATTGACATGAAGCCAAGCGAGATTCAATTTCTACTTTGTGAGACCCTCGCGATAGGAGGTACCTGAAGCTCTGTTGCATGAGCAAAGCCAAATCAGTGCAACTCGTCCTTGCGATAGCATTGCAGTGCAAGGCAGCTGCGCGATAATGTAAAGTTCACCTGTGCATGCAAGGAACTTTCCAAGCCAAATGCTACCTCGCGAGTACTTTGCAAGCCGCATGAAGGAATTAATGAGCCAAAGCCATCTCGGCGAAGCTCGGGCTCTCCACTTCTCACTCACTACTCAAGGACCTTTTGGGGATTTCCCCAGGTCCAGGGCACTCATCCTGAGGCCCTGATCTCGATGCACATATCCTACGGCATTCTAGGGTTGTAACCAAGCCACGTCAGCTAGAAAATTAGGGTTTAATCTTCTTTTGGCCAAGGCATTATTGACTGAGTATATAAGCTATAAATTTAACTTAGGAAAATATCTCTCCTTCAACCTCAGTCAGCTGTGAGCTCGAGAAGATTAGGGTTAGAGTTTGATCGCCTCTTTTTCTATTTTTTTTTTCCTTAGCCCGGCACTTGCTGGTTATGTTCTCTATAGTCAATTATGCTTAGTTTTATTAGTTTTTGTAATGGGTCTTGTGAACATTGGGAGTTGTTGATGAGCTGTTATGCACAAGGCTGCTGCCTTGAGGACATCTAATTGTAAGTATTAGTTTAATCAACGAATGTATATTTTAATGTTTATTCAATATGTTATTTTTCTCTTTGCCCATAGTTTTGTTCAATCTATGCCGTGAATTTAAGATTTGAGCTGATTTGAAATACCGATGGAAGCTTGAACTTGTAGCCCTGGGACCATAGTGGTAGTAGCAATTTTCATGTTCCATCTCAGTCCTCTATGGTGTGGATAACCTCTGTGGATAGCCTGTGACCATTCAAGTGGACAGACTATAGCCCTAGGGTGATTCCAAGCCACGGATCTGAGAGGGATTCTTTTCCTCCGCACTTGAGCTTGTAGCCTTGTGAGAGATTATTACAGGAACAAGCTCCCCTCTGGTTTACTTGACCGACATCAGATGTTAGATCTGATTTTTCTGTAGAGATTGCAGACTTATGAGCTAAGTCATTGCAAGCCTCTAGTAGCAATGATCAACTGCATTTAAAGTCTTAAAATAGCCTTTGAACAACTGTGGTTTCCACTGGTTTCTCAAGAGCTATTTGCCCCCATCGATGTCTGTGCTTGTAGCCTGACAAATATGGTGTCTACAATGATTTTGATGATATGATTTGAGCCATTGGGTGGAGGACATCTATTGGATAATCTGTGACCATTTAAGTGGACAGGTTATAGCCTTAAGATCAGTTTATTTCATTGGATCAGATTGGTTTTCTGATTTGAGTTATATGGTTTGATCCTCTCCATTGGATAGTCTATGACCATTGAAGTGGATAGGTTATAGCCTTAAGAGACCAGGTCAAATCATAAGAGTTGAGTTAGATACCTCCTCCTTGCAGATGTGCTTGTAGCCATCTGAGGGATTGTTACAGAGACAACCCTAAATCTAAGTTATATAACCGAAATATCTTTAGCTTAATTGCCTACTTCCCATCATTTTTATCTTTATTTAACATACTATCACCACCTTCATAACCCTTTTTTTAGGATAGGACTGCACTTTATTTCTCTTCTTTTAGTGATAATTTAGTGTAGTTGTGACACTCAACTCCCTTTCTCTAGGATTGTCAGATCTGTAGCCAGATTTGGAGGCATACTAATATAACCCATTTTGGGTTTTAGATCAATTTCTCTATGGGATAAACTCTTACTCAAAACTTGCTACAACAACCCTGTATCTTGCAAGCTGTGTATTTCAGACTTGCTATTTTAACCAATTTCCATCTCTTCACTTCTTGATTTATTTTTCTTCAGCACTGTTTTCTCACCAATAACAAGACAACATTGAGATAACCAACATCTTTCGAAAAGGTGGAGATCAGTGCCTCCTCCTTGCCGGGTTCTTCCTTTTGTTGACTCATCTTTACATCTGGCTAACGTTCCATCGCAGTCTCGTGCTCTCGACTTGGGTGAGGCTATCTACCCATGTCATGATTTGGTCTACAGTTTGAAGGACATCGTCTTCATTCTTAGGCTCGAAGTCACATAAGAGATGCAATGGTGGAGTTGTCTCAGAATTTGGGGGTGTAGAGGGTTCCGTAGGTCGGAGGCTTGGTCCTCGAGTTCTGAATGATTGGACTCGAATTCGAGTGAAGGCTGGCTGGGGTGGAGGATTCGGGGGAGCGATCCAGGTGATCAGGGATGAAGGATGAGCGAATGATGGGAGGCTTCAGGGGATCACCTGGATGGGCTGAAATGTTTGAAGGGCTGACATAGATGATGAGGGTAGAAGGACGAAGAGGGAATCGGCTCGGGAGATCCACTGTGGTGATGTGAACGATTGTCCCTTGGTTGTGATTAGGCATGGGATTATTGATAATCCCTAAGTTTTGCGAGGGCTGATTATTGTTCAGGTTGGGACTTCAGAGGGATTCCCAATCAATCTTGTTTCGATCATTCATGTCGTAGACCATATCCCGTAAAACCCAGCAGCCTTCTAAATTATTTCCTGCGTATCGATGAAAAGCATAGAACTTACTGTAGTCAAGGTTGGCAAGCCAGGGCCGTGGCCATTCCAGTGGGAATGGGATAAGATTTTGATAATTAAGAAGGCATAATATATTGGGGATGGTGTCAGGCAATGGGGGACAGTGATCATGTTTAGGTTGGTAAGGGCCTCTGGTTTGTTGGTTGAAGTTATGAGGTGGGGGCACATTGTTATAGCTCTGAGGGATAGCTGGCCGATTTCGAGCGGTATTCTAGTTATGGTGGGTATTTTGGTTAGAGTATTGGTTTCGGTTTTGATATTGGTTCTGATTCTGATTGAGGAACCGCTGTTGATTTTAGTTCTGGTATTTATTTTGATCAAAATTCCTCGATTGGTAACTTCCATTTTCGAAGCTTTGACCTTGGTTAGAAATCGTGTTGACCTGCTTAGAGCCAAAGGCTTTCTTATTGTTCTTCGACTTTGAGCCACTGGAAGCAACGACTTTCGATGTTACTATTGAAAAGGCGAGGTCTCCTCCCTTTATAAATCGTTGGATGCGGTTATCGCGTAGGTGAAGGGTAGCGAAGTCTGGGCAATCGCTTATAATAAGAGTGCTTCGGAGAGGCTCTTTGATGTTGTCTATGATGATGTCGATTGTATCTTTTTCCTTCATCTGGCTTCTGGTGCGGACCACAAGTTTCCTCCAGCGTGCTACAAAATTCATAAAATCTTTCTCAGGTTCTTGCTTCGTTGTCATCAGGTCGCTAAGACTAACCACTTCTTGTATCAAGTGCTTATATTGGTCCAGAAATTGTTTGATCAGATCGTCGAACGTGTCGATCTTGTGAAGTGGGAGTCCAGCGAACCAATCGAGAGCTTCCCCTTTGAGTGACCTCTAGAAGTAGTGTATCAGGAGTCCTTGATTATTGCGAATGGGTCGATAATCATTGCAAAACAACGCTAGATGGTGATTCGGGTTCCCTGTGCCATTGTACTTGCTGAACTTTGGGAGCTTGAATCCAGTATGTAGGTTAAAGTCGAGATCTTAACAGAAACTATCAAACCTAACTGATAAGCCAGGGCAATTTCTTTTAGCCATGTATTCATCGAGCATTTTGGGAAGGTCCTCTACTTTTACCGTGGTATCTTTCTAGGTAGTTCGAGGGTGAACCTTTCTTGGCGATTGCTGTGGGAGAGGGCGCTGGTGGCCCGCCCAAGTGGTGATGTGTGGGCTGATATTGTGCTTAGCGTAGGTGGTGGCCTCTCCCCTTTTTGCCGTTCTTGTTCTTCCTTGTTTTGCTGTTCTTTGATAGTTTCATATGCGGCGGCCATGCCTCGGAGCAATTCTTCGGCTTCGTCACCTCCTTATAATCTTTGAACACTAAGCTCTACGAGTTGTCAGGCAATGAAGTTCTGCCCGATACTACTGTCTTTCCCACCATGGTTATTGTAAGCGCTCGGAGGAGTGAAAGGATTTTCTTAATGGCTGGCCATGTTAATCTCATGGTGACATGGGGGCGAGTCGTAGGACTGTTCAGCATCATATATTGGGTTATCGTGGTACCCCTATAGTGGCAGATACCCGGTGCTGGTCAAGTTTATTTTGTGTATCCCTGACATTTCTAACCTTTGGTAGATACTCATAAACCCTCGGGGAACTTTCGAGAGGGTGAACGTGCATAACGAAGTGATAAAACGAACAAGAAATAAGACTAAACTAAGTAGAAAATTAAGTTAGGCCAAAACTACTTTAGCAAAAAAGGGTCCCATCGCGATCACCAGTCTATTGGTACACATTTTTTTTGGGTTCCTTTCGGTCCCCAAAATAAGTGGCCTAATTTGGTCCAAGTGGACTCTGGAAAAGGTGATGGAGTAATGAATTATAAAATATTAAATGCTAAAATTAAAAAGGTAATTCTAGAGGAGAAATACCTGGGTTGATGCGATCACTAGCTACAGATGTTTATTGATGCTGCAACAAGTCATTGATCACGCTTTATGGGGGTGTGGGTTGACTCTTCTGTTGAACATCGGCCGACCGACTCCAACAGCTGTTAGTTAGTTTGGCTTAACTTCTTATTCTACTTTAAGTCTAATTTATTTTCCTATCCTGTTCTGTATTTGACTGATTATGGGTTTCCTAGTAATATTCTAATTCTAACTGACTGAGTGTCCTACTGCTACTCTAAGTCTAATTATTTTAGTCTCCTAATATTATTTAGATTAATTAATTTGATTTCCTAATGCTACTCGAATTCTAATTAATTTGATTTCCTAATGCTACTCGAATTCTAATTAATTTGATTTCCTAATATTACTTTGACTCTAATTAATTTAGACTCCTAATGCTACTTTAATTAGAAGAAAAAATGGGGGGTGTGGCACGTTATGCTAAGGAGGATCGACCCTATTCCCAGGTATCCTCCGTAAGCTCCCTTGGGCAAATCAGTTGGCTAAGGGTTAAAAATATTATAGATTGAAAATAGAATTTGAATTGAGAATTAAGGATTTAAAGATTGAAATTACGATTTTTAAAAATTAAAATTAGGACTGAGGGCTATGAACTAGAAGTAATAAATTCAGGAATTAGAACTAGAAATTAAGAACTAGAACCTAAAAATAAGAACTAAGATCTAGAACATAGAAATTAAGAATTAAGAACTTAAGATCTAGGAACTAGAAACTAGAAATTAATAACTAAGAACCTGAGATCTAGAACTAAAAATTAAGAACTAGAAGAGATTACCTGAAGCTGAGTGATTGAAATTACGAGTTTTAAAAATTAAAATTAGGACTGAGGGCTATGAACTAGAAGTAATAAAATCAAGAATTAGAACTAGAACCTAAAAATAAAAACTAAGATCTAGAACGTAGAAATTACGAACTGAGAACTTAAGATCTAGGAACTAGAAACTAGAAATTAAGAACTAAGAACCTAAGATCTAGAACTAAAAATTAAGAACTAGAAGAGATTACCTGAAACTGAGTGCTTCTTCATCCTTCCAGGATAACAAAGAGAAGAAACTCGAGCTTAAGAAAGGCCTGAGCTTGAGAGAGTTGAAAAATAAGTGAATTCATTGTTATTATGTGTTGTTGTCCCTTTAGGGCGAGGTAAGGGGTCTTTTTATAGGTAGCGGGCTAATTCCGTGCATGTGGGCATGTGCGGAATTGGCCGATTCTGCGCCAGTTAAGTTGTGCTTAATTGAATTCCATGCAGTGGCATATGCGCAGGATTTAGTTTGAGTTGGCAAGTGAACTAGGAGTCCTAGTTGTAGTGTGCTTAGGTGAAACCAATTCCGTGAAAATTAGTCTGCGCTTAATTGAATTCTGCGCAGTGGAGTATGCACTTGATTCAATTTGAGTCGGTTTCCATGTTCTAGTATGCCTGGGAAACCAATTCCGCGTAGTGGCGTATGCGTGGAATCGAGAATTCAGGTGGTCTTGGGAATTAGAGGTTGGGTTTGATTGGGAACCAATCCACGCATCCAATGACATGTGGAATTGAATTTTGCGCAGTGGCGTATGTGCGTGATTCAGGTCCTTGGGCGGTTTGGGAGTTAAAGTCTGGGTTGGATTGGGGACCAATTCCGCATATCCAGTGACGTGTGGGATTGAATTCTGCGTAGTGGTGTATGCACGGGATTCAAGTCCCTGGGCGGTTTGGGGAGTAGAGCCCCAGTCCAATCTGGACCGATTTCGCCTATGGACTCATACGTGGAATCAATTTTGTGCAAGTATATCTCCACAGAATAAGGTTCTTTGGGCGGTGTATGAAAGGCAGCCCTAGTCCAAGGGGGACTAATTCTGCGCAACTGTGTCTGCGTGGAATCGGATTATGCACAAGTGTATCTGCACGAAATCCAGGTCTTAAGTGGTTCGTGGGTAGAGTAGCGTGGTCCAAGGGGGACCAATTCCATGCATGTGGCCACACATGGAATCGATTCCGTGTAAGTGTATCTGCGTGAAATTCAGGATTTTCTCGGGTCAAGTCAAGTCCGAGCTGCTGAGCTATTATTTCAGCCTGGGTCTCAAACATATACTATTGTTTCAGTAATGGTCCCCGTATTTAGGGTTTTAAGGTCTTTGGAGAAGGTTAGTCCTTTTTCAAAGATCGTGGGCAAGGTCAAACGTTTATCGAAAAGGATTGTATACTCCAAGATGGCAAAATTGGGTGTCTACAACAACAACACACAATTTGAGATCCCCACAGCCTATAGTACAAGGCCGAGCATATGCCGTATTGTCACAGGGTGCCTAGACCAACATCGATGTGATCCAAGGTATAATTTTTCTGGATCATCAATCTAATTATATGTTTTAGATGAAGAAGGTGAATAGATAAATAGTCTGTGAAACTACTATTTTGAATTCCATATCATTGTTGTATATGCATCTAATTAAATCAATACATGAAACCTAGGTACTCTACACATGTGCATGAAGAGTGATACCATTATGGATATCTGCTCTCACAAGGCACGAGTGTTGATAGACCCGGGGTCTACCCACTCCTTTGTAACCCTGCAATTTGTGGTCAAACTAAATATCAAGCCCGAACCTTTGGAGTTCATTCTGCCAGTTTTGGTTCCAATCGGGAATTTTATGAGAGCGGATACAGTATGTCGATCAGTGGTCGTTGTCATTGAAGAACATGAGACAAGGGCTGATATGATATTATTGGATATGCCAGGATTCAACCTAATCCTTGGCATGGATTGGTTATCCACACACCATGAAAATGTTGATTGCCTTCGGAAAATAGTCACTCTTCATCCCAACAGAGGGAAACCATTCAAATTCTATGGTACTCAGCCAAATGTCGCACCCTTGATATCCACCATTCAAGCAGAATGGCTATTAAACAAGGGATTTCATGGGTACCTGGCGTTCTTACAAGATGAGGAGGAAAAAGTCAGTCTCATCGATATTCCTATCGTGTGACTTCCTAGATGTATTCCCTGAAGAACTATCAGGTTTGCCGCCAGACAGAGAGGTCGAATTCGCAGTAGACTTAGCTCTCGACATAGAATCGGTATTGAAAACTCCTTACTGTATGGCACCAGCTGAATTGAAGGAGCTCAAAGAATGGTTGCAAGAGCTTCTAGATAAGGGGTTTATTAGGCCGAGTGTGTCTCCCTGGGGAGCACTCGTACTGTTTGTCAGGAAGAAGGATGGTTCTATGCATCTTTGTATCGATTATTGGCAATTAAATAAGCTGACGATAAAGAACCGCTACCTGCTCCCAAGAATCGATGATCTTTTCGATCAATTACAATGAGCGACTTCTCCAAGATCAACTTAAGGTTGTGTTACCATCAAATGAAGGTGCAAGATGAAGATATTCCAAAGATAGCTTTTCACACAAGATATGGCCATTATGAGTTTCTCGTGATGCCATTTGGGTTGACAAATGCGCTTGCATCTTTCATGGACCTTATGAATTGGGTATTCAAGCCTTATTTAGACCAATGTGTGGTGCTCTTCATAGATGATATACTTATCTATTCTAAGGCAAGAGAGGAACATGAGCAGCACTTACGACTAGCACTGCAGATTCTTCGAGACTATCAGTTATATGCGAAGCTCATAAAGTGCGACTTCTGGCTGAAGCAAGTGAGCTTTCTAGGGCACATATTCTCAAAAGCTGGAATCACAGTGGATCTGGCTAAGATAGAAGCCATGCTAAAGTGAGAACAACCAAGAACAGTGACCGAGATAAGAAGCTTTCTAGGACTAGCCGGATACTACAGATAGTTTGTCGAAGGATTTTCAAATATTACTGGGCCACTCACACATCTGACTCGAAAGCATGCCAAATTCAAGTGGACCAAGTCATGTGAACAGAGCTTCCAAGAGCTCAAAAGAAGACTGACCTCTGCACAAGTACTCACCATTCCATCAAACAGTGGAGGATTCGTAGTGTTCAGCAACGCATCTCACAGTGGGTTAGGCTATGTGTTAAACCAGCATGAGAAAGTAATTGTATATGATTTAAGACAGCTGAAAGACCATGAGAAGAACAATCCCACACATGACCTTGAACTAGCTGTGATAATATTTGCATTGATGATATGGAGGCACTATCTCTACGGTGAAACATTTGAAATCTTCACCGAACACAAAAGCCTCAAGTGTCTCTTCACCAAAAATGATTTGAATCTGAGGTAGAGGAGGTGGATGGAATTCCTAAAGGATTATGATTGCTCTATCCAATACCATCCTGGAAAGGCAAACGTGGTGGCGGATGCTTTGTGTCTAAAATCATCTGCTCAGCTATCACATCTCGTTATAAGGATACATAGATGACAGTTACTTGAGTACAGAGCCTCATGTGGCACTACATTCGAGGTAAAAGACTCCGGAGCTTTAATAGCTAATATTAAGATATGATCCACACTCTTCGATAGGATCAGAGAACTCCAACTGACTGTTATGGGACTTATGGCTGTCAGACAAGGAGTATTAAGTGGAAATCAGCCAAATTTCTCTATTATGGACCACGAGTCCTTGTTGTTAAGAGATAGATTATGTGTACCGACTGACGTTGACTTGAGATAAGCAATACTGAAAGAAGCACACAAGTCTATGTACGCTATTCATCTCGGAAGCACCAAGATGTATCATGACCTTAAGAAAAATTTAAAGAAAGACGTCGCGGAAAACATAGCAAAATGCTTGGTTTGTCAATAGGTGAAAGCTGACCATCAACACCCTTCAGGTCTGCTACATCCATTACCAATTCTCGAGTGGAAATGAGAGAACCTTTCCATGGATTTTATACTTGGACTGCCAAGGACACAATGCTTTTGGGAAATCGTGGACCAACTAACCAAGTTTGCTCACTTCCTACCCTATAGTACGCGGTATATAACTAGCAAACTTGCAGAACTATACCTGAAAGTGATTGTCAGATTACATGGTATACCTACCAGCATTGAATCTGATAGAGACCCATTGTATACATCACAGTTCTGGCAGAGGTTCCAAGAGGGAATGGGTTCAAAGTTAGAGTTCAGTTTTGCTTTTCACCCCCAAACTGATGGGCAAACCGAGAGGGTGAATTAGGTGATTCAAGATATGTTAAGGGCATGTATGCTAGACTTTAAAGGATCATGGGATAAACATTTGCCCTTGATCTAATTCGCATACAACAATAGCTACCAGGTGAGCATCAGAATGGCTCCTTTTGAGGCATTATATGGTCACCGATGCAAATCTCCGATCAACTAGCAAGAAGTTGGAGAATGGGCACTGTTAGGCCCATAATTAATTGAAAGCATGAATGAGTACATCCAAATCATTCGTGAAAGGTTGAAAGTTGCTCAGAGCCGGCAAAAAAGTTATGCCAATCTCAAAAGAACCTACATCGAGTTTCAGGTAAACTTAAATCAATTATTATTTTGTGGTTCTAACTGACCGTGCGTCATTCTAACACTTGTATCCTTTTCAGACTAGAGATCATGTGTTCATCAAGATCTTGCCAACCAAATGCGTGATGAGATTTGGGAAATGTGGGAAGTTAAGTCCACGTTACATAGGACCCTTTAAAATTTTGGGTCGAGTCGGCGAAGTAGCGTACCGAATTGCCTTACCTCTACAGCTGTCCAGTGTGCATGATGTCTTCCATGTGTCAATGTTGAGAAAATACATGAGAGACCCCGCACACGTACTGGACTATCAGCCGATAGAAGCTCAAGAGGGCTTAACACTGATCGAAAAACCTATGAAAATATTAGACCGTAAGGAGCAAATTTTGAGAACAAAGCATATCCCACTTGTCCTAATTCAGGGGCGTAACCATTCTACCACCGAAGCAACTTGGGAATAGGAGGTAAAATTCTGAGATCAATACCTGAAACTAATTGACTAAGGTTAGCCACTTCACTGTATACTGGTATATTGATGATCGAACGAGTTTCGCTTATGTACATGTAATGATCACCTTGTGGTGAGTGTAACACTCAAATGTCGCTAATGCATATGTATTGTCAACGTGCATAGGGTATTATGATAGTAATTATCAATGTTAAAGACCACATGCAGTAGTACATAAGGGTAGAAGCCTGAAATAGAGTGCAACAGGTCAAAATAAAGCCAAATATCCAACCATGTTTCCTGTACACCTTGCCGCAACGAGATTTAAGCTTACAGCGGCGAGAACTTAGGGTCATTGCAGCGATTGTTAAAGTTTAAAATGGGCTTAAAAACCCCAAATTTGTCCTCGAGCTTTTGAAAAGTAGGCCCCCCCTCTCTTGTCTCCTCTCCCGCGTGGAATAAGTACATTTCCCTTCAAAAAGGTTGACTTCCTGCATTCAACCCATCAAAGCTTCAAGGATCGACATGCACGTAACTTCACCAACTAGACTTCCTCCGATTTGAGCTTCTCGTTGAGGTAAAACCTTAGCCTTTCCCCCATTTCATTTCAATTCCTTGTTCTATGACTTCCAAAAAGTGAGCCACAACCAAATTTCCTGTTTCCAAACCGAAATCGTCTGCGAGTTCGAAGGGCAAAGCCCCAGCTACTTTCGATCCTCCACTGTCGACCCGACAACAACCCATAAATTGGTGGGGCATAAAAGCCTTTGAACCTGAATGGTCATTTGACTAGGACATTTTGACTAATGATGACTTGGTCGTCTGGTCATTAAACTATCTTAGACGTGTCAGACTGGAACCATTACTCAAACCCGTTCATCCGCACTTTTACCCTTTCCTAGATAAACTCTTATTTCAGAACTTAAAAAGGGAGAGACTGAGGAAATTTGACCATAGAGATTGATGGATGAACCTTTCACATCAATCTCTACAACATAGCCGCTACCATGGGCTGTCATGCGAAATATGAAAATAGCAAAGGCCTACAAGCACCTCGCCCCAAGGAGGTGAAATTCCATCAGATCATCACTAGAATGATGGGAGGTCATCAAGCTTCCAGTCAGTCTATAACAAGGACTCAATTACCATCGGATATGTGGTTTTTGGATGTGATTTTTTGAAGCAATTTATATCCCCTCCAACACGAGTGGGAATGACAGGACGCTCTTTTACAAGCCCTATTTGCGGTACATGAAGATTGCTGGCTAAATGCACCACGGGTAGTTTGGGAGGGCATCATCTATGCTAGCAAGCAGATGTTAAATACCAACCCCAAACCCTTATTGTCCATCCCATATGCCCACATTATATCTCGACTTCTCGAAGATCACAACGACGATGAGAACGAGGACCCGTATGTGGTACCATCAGATGAGGAGATAAGGATCGACAATGTTCAGAAATACACCGAGAACAAATGGAGTTTGACTTATAAACGGTGCCAGCTTAGCCTAAAAATTGAACAACTTCACCAAGAGGTAGGTGGTGTCCAGCAAGAAAACCTCGAACAGCCTGCACCTAGAGCCACACCTCAGATGCCAGCTCAGCAACATGGAGACCTCGTCACCTTATCCAAATTTACTAGATAGATGAAGGTGTTATAGCAACAAAATTTTAGACAACTGGAAACCCTACACAATGATAACCATTTGCTGCACCAATGGCTTGACTTCCATGATGAAATCCTCACACGAATGATAAAGAAATCTTATTCGACCAGCTACCCTCCATTAGTGGCCCATGCACGGGAGTATACCTCAGAGTATACTAGGAATGCAGGTGGTTCGAGAACTGGTTCATCTACTTTCAGGGCCAGATATCGCGAGGAGAAACCAACTGAGTTGCCTGGTAAGAGTTTGGATCACTGATAGATCCAGTCATTGGTAATTAATTTTCTTAATAGCTGAACATTCATTTAATATGCTGCTTGCTGATAGGTAATTTATGCCTGACCCTAAGGTTTTTAATATAAATTTCTACTTTGCATTGTAGACGTAAGTAACACAGATGAATCATAATAGTTGTTTTACTTGTTTCGAATCAATAATTAGATTTTCCGGTCATCAGTCAGGTCACATTAGGGATAACTCCAAATTTTAGCATAACTTCGAACTGATTAAAAATTGGTGTGAAATTTCCCATAACTACACCGCGATCCACCTTCGTCGTTGTCTTTTAATGACATGGCGTACATCGCTACTAAAAATATATAGTCTGAAAGTGTCTTCCATTCCACAACAACCGTCATCAATTTTCGAGGACGAAAATTTAATTAAGGGGGGGAGGATGTAACACTCGAGGATTTTCGAGGTTTAATCAGTACAACGGGTATGTGCACATGGCCAGTAGCCATGTGCGATCGACCCCTTGGATCGAAATTGATCATGGTACGTGGACACATGTGTACCATGGTAATTGAGTACAAGTAATAAGTCGTGCAAGCACTAACATAGACCCTTGATAACAACCCAGATAAGAGCCGAACTAGATAACATAAAGCCCAAGAACCAACACCCATTAGTTAATCAGGCTAAGAGTCATGACCCATTAGTTAAATCAGGCCCAAGGATTAAGACCCATTAGTTGAGGCCTTGAGACATACTAGTACACCAGGCTGTGTGTGTTGATTACACGCTAGATTAGACACCCCAATTTATAAAACCCAACTCCCACGCATAAGCTGCATGGGATTCGAAATTGAGTTTTAGAGTTGAGAGTTGAGAGTCTCCCTTCCCTTTTGTCTTCCATCTTAGAGAGCTTGAACCATCCAAATTCACGCGACCTTGTTCAAAGAAACCTCTACCCAAATCTTTCAACGAAGAAGAATCTCCATTATATTGATCATCACAATGTTGTTGGGTCTTTGAAAATTCTATGATCGAGTAATCGAACGACCACGACCACGTAAACAATGAGACATCTCCTCACCAAAGATCGAAAACTTCGCATGTGAAGAATCCGTGAAGGTAAACATCTAAACTCTGTCTCATAAATCCCAATTTAATATGTTTTAGATCCGACTCAGGTAATTCTGGAATTCCATGCATCGAACCTTCAAAGGACGGGCATGTGATAGGCTTAATAGCCGAGTTCATAAAGTTTTGAGGCTTTAGAGCGTTGCATCCACGATCTGATGCTTCGAAACTTGATGAACTAGGCTATTAATAAGCCTTGATCATGAAAATTGCCGATCTAAATTCTGATCGAATCTGATAAATGTCATGATTTGATTTAAACTTTAATGAATTCTCTTAGAGGTCGAGTGATCGAATTTTCGAAGTCTCAGAACATTGCATATACAATAAAGTGAGATAAAGGCTAGAGACCTAGCTTAATAATACCACTGGGTTTGATTACCTATATTAGATGGGAGTTATGCCAGAGACATTGAGTGTACGAGGCTAGAAGATGAAGTTCATAAGGCAGCGAGCTTCCCAGGCTCACCGCAGTGATCCTGAACCTCGCCTGGTGAGGGGACCTCTAAAGAGCTTGCCACGGTGAGTGCTACACATTTTTGAAGGCCAAAATGGCTTTGTGAAATCTTGCTACGGTGAGACACTATGCTCCACATGGCACCTGTACACCTTGTCACAACGACACTGTAGCTCGCTGCAGCAAGGTACCCTGTTCTGTGAGTTTGGGATTTTGGGCATTTAATGCCAAACGAGATCTTGTTTCATGCCCGGTATGATTCGTTAACATGTAGGTTATGTATGATGTATGATCTAGGTTGAGTACGAGGAACATTGAGGGGGAATTGACTTTGATTCATGCGATTTTTGCCCGCAAAGTTTCGACTTTGATGTAGGGAAACTTCATTGCAAGATTATAAATTTGACTTGATTCAAGGATGCTATGTTAATTTTGACCGCATTTGAACAATATTTTCAGAAATATTATATATATATGGAAACTCTTTGAATATTTGAGATTTATTTTTCGCATATGATTATGGCATTTCAGACCATGACATCTTGATGCTTTCAACCCGTTAAGTGTAAATTTCTCGAATTCCTATCTGTATATATGATGTGACCTCCCAAATTTTGACTTATGTGTATGTGATATGATTCTGAGACCATGTGCAATGAGGAGTGGAGCCTCCCTGAGAGGGGTGGAGTCCTCGGGGTTATGACCCTATGTCTGCTACGGACTGCTCAGTTCCCGCTCTGGGATGCCTTGCCATGAGACTTGTCTTGATTCCATGATTAGTTGTGAGGGGAGTGGAGTCTCCAAGGGAGGGGTGGAGTCCCCGGGGTTGCGACCCTGTGTCCGCTACAGACTGCTCTATTCCCGCTATGGGATACTTACACTAATACTTTGAGATCCGGTTATATGATGTGATTTGATATGTTCCGATTTGATGCTCCATGTGTTCCATCTTATATATGTTTGCTCCACTGATATGCTATGAATTTTGTTTCGATTCTTGCTTCGTTATGTATTGTTCCATACATTATCCGCATCATGATATGACATGTCTTGAGATTATGATTTAATGTCTTTGTTTTATTACCGATGTATTTTAATACCTGTTAATCATTGAAAAGTACCACTTTTCACCTCTTAACCTAGCTTTTGCTGAACCTTAAAGCTAACTAATAGCTCTTCTTTTAGCTTGTTTTGTAGTTAGGAATAAATTGTGCACCTTAACACAAAGTTTGTGCTTTTAGTGCCAAGAAGAGAGAGAATTCAAGCAAAAGATGACAGCTGAACTAGAAAATGATGGAGCACCATGGTGGTACACACTATGGTGGCTATTTTGCATGTCATAATGGGCCAAAAAATTCTAGCAGATGAAAGAAGTTTAGGTGAGAGTGGACGAAGCTGTAACAGAAGCATGTACATAGCAGCAGAGGAGCCATTGACCTATCTCGCACAGTTGAGGTGTTGCCTTGTGCTATTTAATTCACTAGCAGAGCTCCCTCATGCAGCTAAGACATGCAACATAATAGAGCTCGTGAAGAAATCACGTAGCTCAATGAAGAGGTTATCGCAAAGTAGCTCTCGCACAACAATTGCGCACTTCAGCAGAAATTAATAAGTGAAGAAACTCGCGGAGCTCTTGCGCACTAAGCCTCCAGAAATGCAACTTGTGAAGTTCTCATGAGGATCAAGCCTTAATACAGCAGCACGCACTACCTCGTGAGACTAATTGGCTCGAACAATAGCAAAAGCCTCACGCAGTTCTCGTATGGCTCTGGAAGAGAGAGACGCCCAAAAGTTCTCTCGTGCAGCTCTCACACACCTATAAGCTTAACTCTGAACCAAGCAAGATGCAGAAGCATCTGCGCGAGTACCTCACAAATGGAGTTTCTGAAGCTCTTCTGTGGGAGCAAGCTAAGCACTGAAAGTTTTTCTGCGCGAGTGCATTTAAAGCTGAAGCAGCTGTGTGATCACCCAAAGCTCTTCTGTGCGAGACAACAATATTCCACGCCAAACTCTACCCCGCGAACACTCTGCAGCTGCGTGATAGAAGTGAGATGTATAAGCCAACCTCGTGAAGCTCGGGCTCTCCACTTCTCAACCTTAACTCAAGGACCTTTTAGGGATTTCCCTAGGTTTAGGGCACACACCCCAAGGCATAAATTTTGATGCATGAATCCCAAGACATCAAGGGTTGTAATTGTGCCACATCTACTTGAAAAATTAGGGTTTACTCTCCTCTCAGCCATAGAATTGGGACTAAGTATATAAGCTGCGCTTGTAACTTAGAAAAATCATCATTCACTTTCTCCTTCAACCTCTGTCAACTGAGGGCTCAAGCAGGCTAGGGTTAGGGTTAGGGTTTGATCATCTGTTTTTCCAATTTTTCTTCTCTCTTAGCCCAGCACTTTCTGGCTAAACCTTTGGTAAGCATTTAAGTATAGTTTTATTTAAGTTTTATAATAGGACATTTAAACATTGGGATTTGGTGTTGAGCTGTTGTGCACAAGGCTGCTGCCTTGAGGGATTTCATTGTTAGTAACATCAGATTAATAGAATTTATGTTTGAATGCTTACTCAATCTGTTATTTTCCTATTTGTCTGTAGTTTTGCTTAGGCCATAGCATACATTTAGGATTTAAGCTTATTGAAAGGCCCATGGAAGCTTGAGCGTGATGCCTTGGGACCATGGTGGCAGACAATAGTTCTCATATTCTATCTCTGCATTTGTGGGTAAGGGAGCCTCTGTGGATAGCCTGTGACCATTAGAGTGGATAGACTATAGCCCTAGGGTAAACTTGGTCACAGGTCTAAGATGGATTCTTCTTCTCTGCACTTAGACTTGTGGCCTAGTGAGAGATTGTGTAGGAACATGCTCCCCTCTGTCTTATTTGATCGCTAACAGATGTTAGATCTGGCTTCTCTGTAGTGATTGTAGCTGGGAGGACATCTTATTGCAAGCTATTTTTAAGCAATAAGAGTGTTGATTTAAAGTCTAATTAAATCTATAGATCTTTTTGTTCCATTAGATTCTTGATCGGATTTGTGTATTTGGGGATTGCCCATTTGCTTAACCTTTAGATCTCTTGATTACCATATGATCTTCCTAGGTTTAATACTCCTATGAATGTCAGCCAGGTCTGTGCACAGATCTGGGGAGCTCATAGCACTGGCAAACATAGTGTCTGCAATGGTATTCATGGCCTAATTTGATTCATTGGATTGGGTTTGATCAACCCACTCCTTTGGATTAGGTTAGCATTTTTGGCTTAATCAATGGGATTTGACAGACTCTATTGGATAGACTGTGACCATTTGAGTGGACAGACTATAGCCTTAAGAGCACCCCAAATGGCATGGGTTAGGTTGGGTTCTTCTACCTTGTTGAGGTTATTGATAGTACTTCAGCAAGGACTTGTTGCAGAGAGAGCCCTAAATCTGAGTTGCATAACTTGAATGAACCTTTAACCTAAACTGCTTACTTCTCACCCTTCTATCTCTATTTTAATACACCATCACCCCCTTCTTTATAACCCTTTCTTAGGATAGGACTGTATTTTATTTCTTTCTACTTTCAGTAGGTAATTTAGTATAGATGTGACACGCAACTCCCTTTCTTTAGGATTGTCAGATCTATAGTCAGATCTGGAGGCCTACTATTATAGCCTATTTTGGGTTCTAGATTAATTTCTCTGTGGGATAAACTCTTTCTTATCAAAACTTGCTACAATAGCCCTGTATCTTATAGGCTTAAGATTACTTTAGTTGTGCTATTTCCATCTTTTATTTTACTTTGATTTTTAATTTGTTCTCACCACATAATAAGCATAAGTCTGAAACAATAATACCATATGAATTTGAACTGCTTATTTTACTTATGCATAAATACCATGAAATAGAATGATACGATATAGTTTCACACTATTTTGTCCCAACTGAGCTTGGACTATAGCTCATCCCTCAACTATACGTCACAATTGTAGGGACAAATCTTGAGAGGGATCCTGAACAAGAAGAGGATCCAAATTATAACCCAGACGAGGAGGAAGAACTGCCACCTGACGAGTTCTTCCCTTAGCATAGTTCTTTGGATTCTCGCTGTGTGTGGTGTATAGTTGACATAGTTGTCCACTGTATAGGTGAAGGTCGGCCTTCATCGGTGGATTTTATAGCTTTGTGGTATGGATTAATGGAAATATTTTTGGGTTTATGATCCCATTTGCTTTACTATATAGCTTTGCTTTCGCATTTACATACTTTGATTCCATACGTCAGTAAGCTTACCAAATGCCTGATGGTTCGACCTTTCCAATAAATTGTTAAGGGAAGATTGAACTGTCATGAAGGTATCAAAGTATCTCGATACCAAATTGACTCTGTATTTCAGATCGTATGTATGATCTGACGACACAGGTTTTGTCATAAGAAAATTCGGGCTGTCACATTGGGCATGTCGAATCGACATACGATGTTGTTCTTGATAAATTTCTCAACATGACTGGCCGTAATGTTCATGTACGACATTGCCTCAACCCATTTGGTGAAGTATTCAATGGTGACGAGGATGAACTGATGCCTGTCAGAAACTTTCAGATTGACCTTTCCCGCTACGTTGAGGCCCCACGTGACGAATGGCCATGGAGTGGTCATGCTTTATAGATTTATGGCCGGAGCATGTATTATACTAGAGTGTTCCTGGCATTTGTATCACTTTTAAACATACTGGCAACAGTCAGTTTCCATTATAGTCCAAAAATATCCTTGTCGTAGGATATTTTTGGCGAGCATGTGCCCATTGACATGCACCTCACAACGCCCTCATGGATCTCTTTCATAATGTTGGCTGCCTCACTTTCAGTTAGACATTGGAGTAGGATATTGTTATATGATCGCTTGTAGAGGCACTCACCACAGATGACATAATTTGTCGCTAAGCGTTGGATGGTCTACCTGTCCGTTTTAGACTTACCTTCAGGGAAAGCTCGAGTTTCGAGAAAATTCTTAATATCTGAGAATCACGGAGGCTCATCATCTAACTCTGTGAATCCTTTAATTTGGAGGCAGAAGGCTGACTCATTCCTTTATTTGATCATGATTGGCTTCATCTCGACGCCATAGGGGGATTTTGACCATTAATGCCAACATTGCTAGTGCATTGGCCAAGCAATTTCTTGCTTGTAGGACATAGGAGAAGGTAATATCATCGAAGCATGCGATTGGATCTTGAAGGTGCTCATGGTTTGGGATCAATTTTTCATCCTTCATCTTTGAGTCTCCATTGGTTTGGCATATGATCAACTGTGAGCTGTCAAACACCCTGAGATGAGTTACATTTAGGCCAAGAGCTGCTTGCAGGCCGGCTACACAGGCTTCATATTCAACCATGTTATTGGTGCAAGGGAAATTAAGCTTGATGGAGACAGGTATGTGGGACCCTTTTGGCGATATTAGAACAATGCCGACTCCTTGACCTTCGATATTTGATGCCCCGCCGAAGTGCATTACCCAGGGCTCCTCTGTTTCTTCTGTATCATCCTCTATCATGAACAAGATGTCCTCATAAGGGAACTCGGTTCTTAGAGGCTCGTTATCAGGTAAAGAATTCTTTACAAGATGATCAGTGACTGCTTACCCATTGATTGACTTCTTCGTGACATATGTGATGTCGAACTTTGATAAGAGAAGTTGTCAGCGTGCAATTCAGCCAATGAGAGCCGGCTTTTCAAACAAGTACTTTAAGGGATCCATTCTAGCCAGGATGAGAACTGCCTGAGATAGCAGGTAGTGGCGAAGCTTCTGTGTATCCCATACGAGAGCTAGTCATGATTTCTCCATATGAGAATAGCATGTCTCGTAATCAGTGAATTTCTTACTCAGGTAGTAAATGGCTTGCTCTTTTCTTTCAGTTTCATTGTGCTACCCTAAGACACATCCCATTGATAATTCCATCATAGAGAGGTACATTAACAGCGGTGTCCCAGGTACCGGTGGTACGAAAATGGGAGGGTTGAGAAGATAAGCCTTGATTTTATCGAATGCTGCTTGACAATCGTCGTTCCACTTGACGGGGTTGAAGATCGACATGCAGATAGGAGTTAATTGTACAATGAACCGACTAATGTACTGTATTCTGTCGAGGAAGCCTCTAACTTCTTTCTCGATAGATGGTGGTGGCATTTTGATGATAGCCTTTACTTTTATAGGATCGACCTCGATGCCCCTTCTGCTGACGATGAAGCCCAATCGCTTTCCTGACATGACCTCGAATGCACATTTTTTAGGGTTCAAACATAACCTGTATTTTTTAGGGTTCAAACATAGCCTTTTGACTAACTTTTAGAGGTTTATTAGATGGTCACCTCTCTCGGGTGACTTGGTGTTCATGTCATCGACGCACACCTCAATTTGCTAGTGCATCATGTTGTGGAACAGTTCTGTCATTGTCCTTTGATATGTTGCCTTGGTATTCTTTAACCTGAATGGTATTACTCGGTAACAGAATGTCTCCCATGGGGTGATAAATGCTGTCTTCTCTCGGTCTGCCTCAACCATCTTGATCTCATTATAACCGAAAAAACCATCCATGAATGAGAGCATCCAGTGCCTAGCAGTGTTATCAACCAATATGTCGATGTGTGGCAAAGGGAAGTCGTCTTCTGGATCACCTTGTTAAGGTTTCAAAAATTGATGCACATGCGAACCTTCCCGTCTTTCTTCTGTATGGGCAGATTGTTGGCTAACCACTATGGGTATTTGGAGACCATGAGGAAATCGACAATGTACTGCTTGATGACCTCATCCTTTACTTTCAACATCCACTCTGGTAGGAGACCCCCTCAACTTTTACTTGATAGGCTTTATGCCAGGATTTAGTGGTAACTCATGCTTGACCAAATCGGTGTCCAAATTAGGCATACCCTCATATGTCCATGCGAAGATGTCTTAGTATGACCGAAGGAAATCAATCATGCTTTTTAGTTCCTTGAGAGACAACGACACTATGATCTTGGTGATTCTAGGAACCTCCTCGGTACCCAAATTAACATCTTCAGTCTCTTAAATGATTGGGGTAGGGCCATGCTCAAAATCAGCATATTGCTCAAGGAGCTCACTAGGAAGCTCTTCGATTAAGTCCTCTCCATCCAGATCCATGATTCCTACCTAGGCGGGCTTTTATATGCACATGGTATTGCCTGCCAAGGGCTAACCTCACTTTTTATAAGTTATTTTTTTTTGGGAAGCTGGTGCTGTATTTAAGGCCATTTGATGCTTTCAGAGTTAGGTGCATTAACTCCCAATTCCTCACCTGAGGTGACACACCTTTACCTGGTCTTGTGGAGGGAGCTGATTGAGATGACTTTTGAGGATCAACCTCTATCATGTTTATCATTAGCTCGTCCGAGACCTAGTCCTCGAACCTTAACACAGGCTTGGGGTGGGTTATGGCAGGTGGATTTATTGGCGGGAGTACCTCCTCAAAGAGTGAAAACCAGGCGAGGTCTATTTCGATCTCAGGGGGGATGATTTTGGGGTTGGTCTCATGGATGGCCATCAATTTATGCGGGGTCAATTGTGTTGCCCCATTTTGGTCAATTTTAATGACCCTTGCGCTCACGAATGTGCTTCGAATGTGAGGATGCAATCGGGGTTCATCTACTGGTCTATCCCCCTAGATTTAGCAATGACGATGGTGCGGGCCTTCTCTTGGGCCTCTTGGACCTCTTCTTCGGTAGGCTTGTAGCCTAAACCGAATTTGACTTGTTGTCCACCCTTGGTTCTTACTGGGTCTCTTTTGCCTTGTAGGTGAGGGCTTAACCCTTTTCCTTTTTGGTATCCCCACTTTTGGAGAATTGCCACTGCCGCAATCATTCCTCCTATGATTTTTTCGATGGCCTTTTTGGGGGATTCTAGTGCCACTGCAGCTGACACATCATATTGAAAACTATGAAGCTCTGTGCCTTCAGCTGTGTGTTGTACATCCAACATCTTGAGATTTTTGATGATGTGGGCTCTTTTCTCTCTTTCTTCTCGCCTATCTCTCATGATGGATGAGATTCTCTCCTCAGAGATAAACTTGAGCTGTTGATGTAGGGTGGAGGGCACCGCCTCGATTTCGTGCAACCATGGGCACCTTAGCAGTAGGTTGAAGGAGGACTTAATGTCCATGACTTAGAACAAGATTGAGAAGGTTATTGGCCCAATGGTGTGCTCAAGTTCGACTTCTCCTTTTACTTCTCTCTTAGTATTATCAAACCCTCTGGCTCCTGTTCTGGTCGGAACATAGACGGGTCGGCCCCAATCTTGGTCATAGTTCTCAACGAGCACACATTCAATGCCAAACCAGTCCACTAATACAAGCGATATTACCAAGTTCCCGGTTTTGACCATAATATTTAAGGATCTAGAATGATTCCCTCCTTCAACTGGAAGATCGACATTCGAAAATGAGATGGCATTGGGAGCCAACACTTGGCCAATCATTTGTCCCACCTCATCAGGGGAGACATTGTTTGATACGTGGACATCTTTTAGTGCCCCAATTAGAGCTTGGAAGTGGAGTGGAGACGTCATTAGTAGGTCCCAGATGGTGATGTGAGCTGACGTTCTTTTAAGCTGTGTTTCTAACACATATTCCCTGTTCATTTTTCCATGGGATGTACTGCCATAGGTTCCCTACTTTCTTAGTATTGACACCTCTAGCTGCTTGGAGATTCTTTTAGATTGGGTAATAAACACTCAACTGCCCATGTGTTGCTACTGCTAGCATTGGCGTTCGTTTGGTTGTAGTTGAGTGAGACCTGATGGGGATCATATGTTGGTCAGGGAATTTGGAATGGGACGGATGGAGGTGCCATATATGATTGAATTGGTTGGGTTGGTGTGGTGATGCTGGGCCAGATGTGATTAACTGGTACGGGTGGTGGATAGGCTGGTGGAAATGTGGTGGTATTGGGCTAGCTATAGTTGGTTGGTGGTGGAGATGGAGGTGGATGGACTGATGTTGGTGTGGAAAAATTGGGCCAAGTGTGGTTGACGGGAGTTGATTCCGAAGGTGGGGTAAAATTGGGCACCATGTAATTGATAGGGGTTGGTGCCAAAAATGGATGGTATAATCGGGGTGAGGCCCAACTGGGTTGGACCTGATTAACGGGAGAAGGTGTGGGAAAATACAACCTCAGATCTAGTGGTGCTAATTGGGGTGTTGGGCTTGGGAAAAAATCAGCTACGTTTAAAGGCTCGACTATGCCGATGGTTTTGCTTCTTGATTCCACTGCCCTGGCATTTCATAGCTTTCCATTGTGCTAATATATTCTGAGGGATCAATCTCTTCCATCTCTTCGTATAGCATGTCAATTGTGGCCATCAGACCCATTCCTCCTTGCGGGTGTGGTGACAATGATGCTTGCAAAATATTGGTATGTTGATTGGCCTGGGGAGGTGCTAGAGGAATGAGCTTCCCTGCCTCGATTAGGTCTTGTATCGCATGCTTTAATGGAAAGATCGATCGGTTTGGTGGCCCGACCCCTAATGGAAATTGCAATGCGTGTTTGGATCATAATTTCTTGGGAGAGGATTTGGTGGGGTCCATGGCCGGAATGGTGTGGCTAAACCTTTCCTGATTAACAAAGGCAATAGGATACTTAGGGATTGCCCCAAGGAGTGAATACTCGGTTCAGCCATCGTGTCGGTTCAGCCTGTGCCGGGGCTTGCTGTGCTACCCCAAACTAGAAAGGTACCATACTGGTGTTGGGCTGCGTGGTTATGATGGCTTGGACCTCTGCCCCTGCTCTTCTTTCGTTCCTCTGCTCGGTGAACTTACGGACCCCACTGCTCTCACTGGTTGTATTTTTATTTAACCACCCTTCTTACTGTGTCTTCGCAGTGGTTGGAGTTTCTTACCAAATCAGTGAAGCAGACTTGCTGCTGGTATACCAAAAAATCAGAGATAATGGGTAGGGAAGATTTCGAGATCATCTCGATTTGTTCCTCGTCCGGGATGCGATTCCTTAGTTGGGCTGCTAGGGCCCTCCACCTTCCAAGGTATTCATTGAACATTTCATCCGGTTTTTACCTCAGACGTGGTGAATCGGACTTATGTGTCTCAATGTGCATGTTGTGGACATATTGCTCTTGGAATAGGTGGGTGAGGACTTTCCAGGTTTTATCATGGGCAGCTTAAGAGAAGTGAACCATTTTAGCGCGGGTCCTGTGAGGCTTTTTTGAAGCACTTTAATAAGGAGTCATTCATCTTTGTTGTACTGGCACATGTCCCCACAATATGACTTGAGGTGTGCGATGGGGTTGCCAGTGCTATTGTATTTATCGAATGACGACACTTTCAACTTAGGTGGCAAAGGCACCTCTGCAAATAGACACATATCTAAAAAATCTGTGGCGTGAATCTCGGTCCCACCTAGCTTCATCAGCTGCTTTTGGATTTTATCCATTTGTTCTTTTAGCAGCTTAGACTCTCTTGATGGCAATGTTAGGGCCGGTCCCCCACTAGGCTGCCTCCATTCATTCTGGATAGCTTGTTGGTTGGTGAGTGTGGGTGGTGGGGGGTTGAAACCAGTGAATGCCCCCATATAGGCTTCGCTATTTTGAGCCTCATCCTCCTTATATTGATGACCAACATCAAAGAGTGGTGGAGGAGGGGTGAGGTTGATTGGATTTTGGAGGGATTGGGTAGGTGCCTGATGGGGTCATTGTATGTTGGGGAAGCTTTGATGAGTGGCTTGTCGGGTAAGGGGATGGGTGGATTGCAAATTTTGGGTGGGTGCCTGATGAGGCCATGGTATATTTTGGGGATTTGGTTGGGGCGTGAGTGGATGTGCGAATTGAGAATGATTGATGGTTTGAGATGGATTCTCATATTGGGCTAGGTGTGAGGAATGTGGATGAATGGGGCTCATGCTGGTTTGGAGGATTGGATGAGAGAGGTTTGTCATTTGAGGGAGAATGGGGGCTTGTTGGGTGTAGGTGTATGTGGGCAATTGGGGAATGATGGAGAGTTTGAGAATGTCACCCTCAGGTTTGGTACTAAAAGGGCTTGGGGTTGGGTATTGGGCCTTTGAGGCCCACTCAGATGGCCCCAAGGTTGATGGGAGGGGACTTGGGTGGTATGGACTATGGGTGGTTGATTGAGATTTTGGGGGAATGGGGTGTGGAGATTTTGGAGGGTTTGTGATGGATTTAGAGGTATTTGGGATGGATGAGGAAGGCTTTGGGAGGCCTTCCAGGAAGTGTAAGCCCTAACCATGTCCTCCATCATGGTCATGGGATCGGCATGCAACTGTGGGCTCCAGCGAGTCTGTCGTGAAGATGCGCTCTCTTAAGAAAGATGGACTCGCTACCCAAAGCTTTTGGTGTTTCGGGATACCCAAATTCAATATTATATGCACTGAAGAACCAAATATGACTCCGATTTATCGGTCAACGCCAAAGGCTCTTGGGTAGGGCTTCGATTATTAATCGGGAAGGTGTTAGGCACCCGATCGACCTGCTTGTAAGCGGTCTCTACTATGGCCGGGTTTATGCTTAGATGGTTTATATAATATATATATATATATATAGGGTCGGATTGCCTTCGGGCAAGGGGAAGTGTTGCTCAGTTTGTTTCTTAAATCTAGACAAATGAGGAGGGAAAATGCTAGAGTTTCTTCTCTTGGAAATTTTCGAAGATCATTAAAGAAGGGGGGGTGGCTCTCTATTTATAGAGTTTTGAGAGATTAGTGAAGGTTTTGGGTTGCTAATTAGTTTAGAAATTAGGTTATCCTAGATCTAAGGTTTTCTAGGATTTTGAAGGTTTGGAGAAGAGGGATTGGGTTTCAATGGTAGATGATAGGGTGATGGGTTAGATGGCAAAAGAGTGAAACTGATAGTTGGGAGGGGTAAAAGTGTCCTAAAAAGATACACCTCAATAGTTGGGATAGTCCACAAGTTAAACCCCAAAACAGAAATCTGCCATTTTTCATGAAAATTAAGGTTTTAAGCTGTGCATACATTGGTTGTATGCATAGCTTAGGAACTATGCTTTTCACAGAGCAGAGAAGTTTAGAGCTCGTGCTTTTTCTGAAGCAAAAACTAAAATTTTGGCTATGCGTACATTAGTTATACGCATGAGCAAAATTGTGAAAAAATGCTTATCCGTACAATGGTTTTATGCATAGCCAAATTCCGGCCAGAAATTACATATGTGTACATCCAATGTACGCATGAGTAAAATCCTTCATTTCTGCGCAATCTTCGAATCACCCTATCTTTTGATGTACAACTCAGAATCAGGTGATTCTGGCTCATTGGAAAACTGGAAACCTCTACTTTCTAGTGGACAAACTACTGAAGGTAGCAAAGGTGCCTTGGACGGTTGAGATAGGGGCAATAATATAGGTCTCCATATAGAGTGCTGCACTAGGTCCACTGAAGAATCCAATGTGTTCCTTTCTTCAGCAATGAAAGTCTGGGCCTCCAGCTCAACAACCTCAGTCCACACATCTTCAAAATCATCACACATTTTATCCCAATCCAACAGATTAGATAAATTCTTTCCACCAATTCCTCTTGTACATCAACAACAAAGTAACCCTCATTGTCGAGTTGAGGTTGCTTGGCAGCATTGTACGCATTAAGCTTCACTTTCATATTTCTGAAAGTGACTTCCATTACCTCAGACCTGCATTGAATGCAAGAATTGGTTGTGGCCAGAAATGGCCTGCCCAGGATAACAGGAATTGGGGCCCTACATTTGGAAGGTTCCATGTCTAAAACCATAAAGTCAGTTGGGTAGGAAAATTTATCCACCCCCACCAGCACATCTTCAATAATTCCCATAGGCTTCCTTTCAGACCTGTCAGCCAATTGGAGAACTACAGCTGTTGGTTTCAGTTTCTCCAAACCCAGCTGGTCATACACTGAGTATGGCAGCAGGTTTACACTGGCTCCTAAGTCTAAAAGAGCTCTGCCTATGGTGTGATCACCAATAATGCAGGGGATAGTAGGTACCCTGGCTCCTGAAGTTTAGCTGGTGTAGATATAGATAAAATAGATTTGACTTTCTCAGTTGCAAAGACTTTCTTGGACAAATAAATCCTTGCCTTTCTCTTTTGAGTACACAAGTCCTTAAGGAATTTAGCATAGGTTGGGACTTGTTTAATGGCATTAAGCAGTGATAAATTTATTTTAACCTGCTTAAAGGTCTTCATCATTTCCTCCATTTTGGCATTTCCCTTGTCAAAAGGAGAAGGGCCTTTGAGAGCATGAGGAATTGGCAGCTTTGGTATTGCTGGTTCCTCAACTGCTAGCCAAGCTACATCATCAACCATTTTATTCTTTTTACTTCTTCTTTTTATACCGCCTCAGCAGCAGCCCCATTATTGTGCTCCTGCTGCTCAACAATTGGAAATGAGTCTTCTTCTCCTTGTACACTCTCTCTTGATTCCCTGCCCACTTGATTGTCCACAACCTTACCACTCCTTAGGGTTGTGATTGCTTTAATTTCCTCATGGGTTGAGGAACTTTCACCAATCATATACTGGCCCTTGGGGTTGGTCATGGTCTGGCTTGGTAGCCTACCCTCTTTCCTCTTGGTCAGAGTGTTGGAGATTTGACCAAGCTGGTCCTTAATTTTTTTAATGCTCTGACTGTGAGAGTCCATTGTCTGTGATAAGGAGCTCAGGTTTTATAGTGATGACAAAACCTGCTCCTCAAATGAGGGTACTCTAGGCTGTGGTGGGGGCAAAGACAATTGATGTGGCTATGGAGCAGACTGGGGAAATTTTTTTCTAGGAGCATAACCTTGATTATACTGTTGCCGTGGTCTCTATGGCAATGCTTGCTACTGTTGCTGGGGTTGCTGATAATTATCCTGTCTCCACCCCAGATTAGGGTGGCTCCCCCATGGATACCCAGTAGGTTGCTGCCCATATGATTGGGCAACGTTAGGATGCTCCATAACCAGCTCAAGGTAGTGACCGACTGATGGACAATCCGTAAGTGAGTGTGTTGGTGATTGGCATATCAGACATGCCTCTCCAACCTGGGCAACAATTTGGGGCTGCAACACACTAAGAACTTTATCAAATTTTTGGGACAAACTGTCCACTCTCTTTGTCAGGTCATTGTACACAATTAATTCATACAACTTTCCCATAGAAGTGGGGTATCTTGTAGCTCTTGCAACAGGCTCAATGTCACCTCTTGACAGAGTCTCTTATTGCATAGAGTTTTCACTAATTACCTCAAACAGATCCCAGCCTTCTTCAGCAATCTTGCTAAGGTAAGATCCACCACATGAAGCATCCACCATATCTCTACTCTTAGGATCAATCTCTTGTTAGAAGCTCTGGACAAGCTGCAACTTAGGGATTTGGTGGTGTGGACACTGCCTCAACAGCTCTTTAAACCTTTCCCATACTTCATGGAAATCTTTAATTGGGAATTAAGCAAAGGAAATTAGGCTCTTCCTCAACTGGCTGGTTATGCTCATGGTAAAAAATTTAGCCAAAAATTGGCATTGTAAGATATGATGCTGTTTGGTGGGAGCATGTTAAGCCAATTCCTGACTTTGTCCTTTAATGAGAAAGGAAAAAGCCTCATTTTGGTGGCTCCATCTCCCAGTCCGGCAATTGTAAATGTGGTACATAAAGACAAAATGTAAAGACCCGTATTTTGAACCCGAGTTAGACTGACCCTGTGTGTGTATTCGGCTCGACAACCGACGTCACCATTTGTTTTGGATTTTTATCTAGATGTGATTGTGCGGACAGATTTTAATTTAGAGCCCATTTGGACCCTCGTGCGAAAGTTGTGCACCGACCTCGGTGTAGCCGCTCAACACCGGACTTGAGTTTTAAAATTAGAAGTGTATAATACATAAGATGTGTGTGTGTGTTTTACTTTGTGAGCATTCCTATTATAAGAAGGAATTGCATTCCCGTATTATACTAGGTTTTGTTAAGAGAGGATAGTTACCCAATCGTGTGAAACTCCTTCTTCTCTCTTCTTCAATCATCGTAGGAGATCGGTTTAGAAAACCTCCTTCTTTAGAACCCTCTTTGTTGAAAACACTTAAACCTTAGAAAGAACTTGAATCAACCTTGGATTCGTAGTTGGCTATTGGGAGAGGTTGAGATCATTGGGGGCGTGTTGGAGTTGTCTCTGTGAACTCGTGGGATCGATCGCGACGCGAATCGTTGAGGAAACCCGTCGGTTTTTATCATCGCTCGAGTAAGGTATCACCGAACTCCGACATTGCCTTAGTAATGTAGTCATAACGTTTTATTCCGAACTCTGATTAAGACGATTCTTTTTGCGTTGGAAAGCTAATAGAAAAATCTACAACTTTCATGTTTTGACCAACTCATGAATCAATCGTCTTGATGGTTAAAAAAATATGAGAATGTTACGTCAAATCGCTCGAGCGAGCTATTATCATCGCTCGAGCGAGGTATCACCGAACTCCGACATTACCTTAGTATTTTAGTCATAACTGTTTATCCCGAACTCCGATTAAGACGATTCTTTTTGCGTTGGAAAGCTAATAGAAATATCTACAACTTTCATGTTTTGCCCAACTCATGAATCAATCGTCTTGATGGTCAAAAAAATATGAGAATGTTACATCAAATCGCTCGAGCGAGCTATTATCATCGCTCGAGCGAGCTATTATCATCGCTCGAGCGAGGTATCACCGAACTCCGGCATTGCCTTAGTATTTTAGACATAACTTTTTATCTCGAACTCCGATTGAGACGATTCATTTTGCGTTGGAAAGCTAATATAAAAATCTACAACTTTCATGTTTTGACTAACACATGATTCAATCGTCTTGATAGTCAAACAAATATGAGAATGTTACGTCAAATTCTAGGATTGGCGCAACTTGCCTGTTTTGACTTGTTTTTGAGGAAACGCTTAAATAGGTCTATATTATTAGTAATTAGAGTTTATCTTAATGCATGAACGTATATTGTGATGTAGATTGAGGGCGAGAGGCCATCAATAGGACCTTGCTTGACTTCGCATAACTCCGAGTTTTAGGTAGGAGAATCTCATCTTTACCGTATTTTATTTTAATTCGCATGGATATTTTGAATTAAAATCTTTGAACTTGCATATGCCATTGAAATCACATCTGTAAATTGAAATTGATATGAATGACTAAAAATCTAAATCTACGAATCACGAAACACTGAATCGCTAAGCTCTGAAGATCTGAAATCAAGAACCTGAACTATGTATAAGAGACTTCCATCTGATTATATTAGTATCTGCATTTGTTTTATGATTGACCTGAACGACCCCTCAAAAATTCCTGAACAACTTCCTCACACAAGTTTCCCTCATTACGCAGGGGCTTGTTGCATCCTGAAAAAGGGTTCATGAACGACGATGGTAGGTAGGGGTTCCCATCGGTTATATTCCTGCTCTCGAGATATAGTTTACTCGGGAGGTATTTTAAGTTGAGGATAAAGTCATGAATTACTGAACTTTGTATATAGAAGTTAGAGAAACTAAGACACTGAAACACTGCATCTGTTCTTGAAACTGTTTTCACACATTTAGAAATAAATCTTACATATGATTTCCGCACCTAAATTTAGTTTATTATCTGCTTATATGTTTGACAAGCTATATTCCGATATTTGTTTTGAAACCATGTTAGTTAAAGTAAAATGCCGTAGATGTCTTTCTTCTACTGAGCTTTGTTGGTTAGCTCACTCCGACTATACGTCACAGGTTCAGGTATTGACGTGGCTATTCAGGGCTGTGAGACTGATCCTGACTACGTGCCTGAGGAAGAGCTTGAGGTTCCTCCTGAGGAGTTTTTCCCAGTATAGAACTTACTGATTTTCTTATTTGTGGTGAGTTAGACTTGAATTTGTGGGCCCATTTTAGTTGGATATCATAGTTTTATATTTGACGTTGATTTCTGTTATGAGCCATGTTTCGATGATGGTCGGCCATCATCGGAGGTTCTTTACTTTTAATTGCTTCCGCATTTATTTTAGCTATGGATATTTATTGCGCTTTACTCTGATATGTGCCCTGTTTGTCCGGCTTATCGTTTATTCGATAGGTTGGCGAACCGGCCTTTCCTATACCTGAGGGATTGGAAAAGTCGAAATCGCATTGGTTGTATCGAGCCATGGTTTTAGATTCTCTAAGGACCCATGAGAACTAAGTGACCGATGCAGTTCATCGAGTCATGTCGTTAGGTCGAATCACTAATCTTTGTTTGTAATTGTCTTTACAATCAATGTTGACTGATGTTGTGGTGTTCACAATGACAGATCACTATGGCCCCAAGATTTAGAGGCAGAGGTAGGACGGTGCCTTTAGAGGACATTCCTGAAGGTGTCGGTACATCAAGGGGAGTTGCCTTCGCATCCGGTTCTAATGCAGTCCCTATAGGAGCCGGAGTTGATAGAGGTCAGGGTGAAAGAATGGAACAAGTGTTGGAAAGTCTGGCCACCAACATTGCTCAGCAGACCGCATCTATGGCTCAGCAGACTGCTGCAATCGCCCAGCAAGAAGAGCTGATTTCTGCTGGACAATAACAACAATCATCAGGATTTGCCGAATTCAGGAGGTTGAGACCTCCAAATTTTTTGACGGAACCGACCCGATGGAAGTCAAGGTTGGTTGGGATGAGATGGAAAAGATCTTGAGGTGCTTGATTGCACCGATGTCGAGAAAGGTTAGATGGACAACCTTCAAACTGGATGGACAGGCTGGACCATGGTGGAAGTCCATGGCTAGACACCGGGATCAGGAGTTTCCCAATACTCCTTGGACATGTGCTGAGTTTATCGATGCGTGCAACGATCAGTACCTTCCCAAGATCGTTACGCATCAGATGGAACTTCAGTACATCAAGCTGAAGCAGGGGTCAATGTCAGTGCGTGGGTATGGAGATGAGTTCACGCGACTTTTAAGGTTTGCACCTCAACATGTGGATATGATGAAGGCCGAAAATTTCAGGGTCTTAGGCCGAGTATCTGAGAGCGTGGCTATGTGGGAAATGGAAACATATGGAGGAGTATCACAAAGGCCCTCATAGCAGAGGAAGAAATTCAAAAGCGGTTTTGAGAAGCGCCACCGAACAAGGAGGTTGTACAAGGGCCAGTACTTATGAAAATAAGAGGGCCAAGTTTACAAAGCCGCCATGATGAACCTTACTCAACCATTTTCTAGACCAACATTTTCTTACGGACCGACCCCTTATCGGAGATTGGCGACATCATCACTGTGCAATCCAAATGCGACCAGTGAGTTCTAATGCTAGTGGAGCTTCTGGGGCGGGGATCCTCTCGTGCACCATCTTTTATCTAGGTCACTATGTGCCTAAGGTCGGGAAACCACACAAGACCGAGGATTGTAGGAGGAACACTGAGGCGTGTTTTCGGTGTGGCGCAATCGGACACATGGTTAAGGATTGTCCTCGGGAGGACAAGGGAAGAACTAGTTGGCTTCTACTCAAAGATCGACCGACCCTCTTTGTTCAAGGTCGAGCTTATGCCGTGATGGTTCAAGAAGAAGCGATCGAGCAGCGTGATCCAAGGTATTATTAAAAGTTGAGATGTCTTCTTATTTTATGTGTTATATATAATTGCTTGATATTTAATAAATTTTGTGTATAAGTTATGGCTGAATACACATGCTTAGAAACTTTTAATTGAATCGCTTGTGTAACCTAAGGTACGCTTTTTAAGCATCTGGGGGGCGATGTAAGCAAAACCGAAGCGCGTGTGTTGATAGACCCTGGGTCTACACATTCTTTTGTTACTCCATTGTTCGCTGAGAAGTTGGGAATCATTCCCAAGGCCCTTGATTTCATCTTGGCAGTGTCAATTCCTACGGGCAACTCAGTGAGCACCGATACCATGTATCAATCAATGATTGTGATGATCGAAGACCACGAGACAGTGGCTGATTTGATCATTTTGAGCATGGAAGGGTTCGACGTGATACTAGGGATGGATTGGTTATCTACTTACCATGCGAGCGTGGATTGTCTTCGAAAGATTGTAACATTCCGCCCGCCGAAGAGAAAATCTTTTCGATTTTGCGAAGTCAAATCTTGTGTGATACCGTTTATCTCTGCCATTCGAGCAGACCGTATGATGAGGAATGGGTGTTATGGTTATCTGGCCTACTTGCAAGATCATAAGGAGGAGAAGAAAAATATTACAGATATTACGATTGCTTGCGAGTATTCAGATGTTTTTCCTGAAGATCTACGGATTACCACGGCGGGGAGATTGAGTTTTGCGATTGAGTTAGTGTGTCTTGAACCCGATATCAAAAACTCCGTGTCGAATGGCGCTGCGAATTGAAAGAGTTGAAGGAGCGACTTGAGGCGCTAGATAAGGGCTTTATCAGACCGAGTGTGTCACCCTAGGGAGCACCGGTTCTATTTGTGAAAAAGAAAGATGGCTCAATGCGGCTTTGCATCGATTACCGCCAGCTAAATAAGTTGACAATTAAGAACCGTTATCCACTTCCAAGAATTGATGATCTGTTCGATCAGTTACAAGGAGCAAGGTTCTTCTCAAGATCGACTTGAGGTCGAGCTACCATCGGTTGAAAGTTAAGTCCAAGACATTCGAAGAAGGCGCGTTCGAGAACCCGATATGGGCACTACGAGTTCTTGGTCATGCGATTTGGGTTGACAAATGCACCCGCGTCATTTATGGACTTGATGAACCGGATATTCAAGTCACATTTGGACAAGTCTGTAGTAGTTTTTGTAGATGACATCCTCATCTATTCAAAGACGCGAGAAGAACATGAGCAACATCTGCGAGTGGCTCTACAAACCCTTAGAGACCATCGATTATATGCAAAACTTAGTAAGTGTGAGTTTTGGCTTGAGCAGTCGATTTCTAGGCCATGTTATCTCTAAGACCGTATTACAGATTGACCCAGAAGATTGAGTCGGTGATGAATTGGGAAGCCAAAGACCGTTCTGGAGGTTCAAGTTTCCTCGGTTTGGCGAGATACTCTGAAGGTTTGTGGAGGGCTTCTCCAAGATATCGGTCCTCTTACACAACTTACGAAGAAGAATACTAAATTTGATTGAGAGCGATTTGAGCAAAGTTTTCAGAACTCAAGAGAAGCGATTGACTCTGCGCAGATGCTATACCATCGAGCGGGGAGGCTTTGCAATATACAGTGATGCATCATATGGGGGTTTAGGCTGTGTGCTTAACCAGAATAAGAGAGTCATTGCTTATGGGTCTAGACAATTTGAAAGACCATGAGAAGAATTACGACGCATCATTTTGAGTTGGCGGCGGTGATTTTTGCTCAAGATCTCGAGGCATTACCTTTATGGGGAGACCTTGATATATTTACCGATCATAAGAGCCTCAAGTATCTCTTCTCACAAAAGGAGTTGAATATGAGATAGCGTCGATGGATGGAGTTCTTGAAAGATTATGATTGTACCATCCAGTACCACCCTGGGAAAGCAAACGTAGTGGCGATCGTTAAGTCGAAAGTTCTCTCGCTTTCGGTTATCACATCTCACCACAAGGGTGCGACGATGGCATCTTTGGAAGATGTGGCTCTAAGTAGCATGAGATTTGACGTAAAGGTTGTGCATTAATGGCTATCTTGGTGATTCGTTCCACCCTCTATGAGAACATTCGCAGACTTCAGATGACGGATGATGAACTTATGGCTATCAGACGAGATGTGATTGGGGGAAGCAAAATAGATTTTTCTATCAAAGATGATGACACTTTGTTGTTTAGAAACCGGGTATGCGTACCAACTAGTACTGAGCTTCGGGACACTATTTTGGAAGAGGCTCATAAGTCTATGTACGCTATTCACCATTCACCTTACCAGGACTTAAAGAAAAGCTTCTGGTGGAGAGGTTTAAAGAAAGATGTCGCTGTGTATGTCTCGAGATGTCTTGTGTGTCAACAAGTAAAGGTGGATCATCGAAATCCGGCAGGACTGTTGCAACCACTACCGATACCTGAGTGGAAATGGGAGGCTATTTCTATGGACTTTATTTTGGGATTGCCAAGAACATTAAGAAAATACAATGCCATCTGGGTCATTGTGGATCGATTGACTAAGTCCGCACACTTCCTTCCTTATAATACGTCGTATACCGCCAACAAGCTCATGAATTATACATCAAGGAGATAGTTAGGTTGCATGGTATACCGGTCGATGTCATAGAGACCCGATGTACACATCTCGATTTTGTAGCGATTCCAAGAAGGAATGGGCTCTAGGCTCGATTATGGTACAATATTCCATCCTCAGACCGATGGGCAGACTGAGAGGGTGAATCAGATTATAGAAGATATGTTACGTGCTTGCATGTTGGATTTTCAGGGGTCATGGGACCAACATTTACCGCTGATCGAGTTCGCCTACAATAACAGTTACCAGGCTAGCATCGGCATGGCACCCTACGAAGCTTTGTATGGACGACGGTGCAGGTCTCCGCTTAATTGGGAAGAAGTGGGTGAGAAACTCATTTTAGGTCCCGAGATCGTGGAGAATACAACCAAGACAGTTCGGTTAATCCGTGAGAGACTACGAATTGCTCAAAGTCGTCAGAAGAGCTACGCTGATCTGAAAAGAAACCATGTTGAGTTTAAGGTGGGAGATAACGTATTTGTCAAAATCTCTCCTACAAAAGGCGTGATGCGTTTTGGGAAGCGTGGGAAGCTGAGTCCGCGCTATGTTGGACCTTTCGAGGTATTGGGTCAAGTCGGCGAGGTTGCCTATCGAGTAGCCTTGCCACCGCAGCTATCGGAAATGCACAACGTGTTTCATGTGTCCATGTTACGAAGATATGTTAAGGACCCGACTCACGTATTGGACTACCAGTCCATTGAGCTCCAAGAAGACCTATCCTTGGTTGAGGAACCGATACGAATCTTGGATCGTAAAGAACAAATCTTATGGACAAAGAACATTTCCTTAGTACTCATGAAGTGGCGGAACCATTCTTCAGAGGAAGCCACATGGGAGCGTGAAGCGGAGATTCGCGAGCAATTTCCACAACTTTTCGAGTGAAGGTATATTGTAAACTATAGTTATGTAAGAAAACCATACGTACCTTTAAATTCTTGAATTTGCTTCTAAAAAAAAAAAAAAAAGGAGAATTTCTTCAAATTCTTCAATGTTAAATTGGTTCATAACATCGATGCTTTACATATATATCTATAACGATCACACAATAAAATCTTAAATGTCATATTTATTCATTCTCGGTTAGAACCGTATGTCTGTTGGAACCCGTGTCATCAGTTAGAACATGTTACCAGGCACGTGATCATGCTTTTGAATAAGTGTTCGATTCTGACATCTGAAATTTCTGCTCAAATAATTACCAAAAGGGTGAGGTAGGTGTGTGTGCTAGGTTTGTGTCATGGTGAAGTATATTTCAGCACGTGACACTTGGGAAGGTATGCATCCATGTACGGATGCAATCCTCTATGGCAGTATGGGATGCCATACGCAGTACATCTAGGTTACTACGGATCCCGACCCTTGAAAGCGTGCTTGGTGAAGCCTACCGCATCGCGACCAAAGTTCTTTGACTTTAGACTATTTCGATTTTGCTTTATACTGGTGTTAGGATAAGGACTTATCGCATGATTTAGGTTTATCCGTATATTTTCGAGGACGAAAATTCCTAAGGAGGGTAGAATGTAAAGACCCGTATTTTGAACCCGAGTTAGATTGACCCTGTGTGTGTATTCGGCTCGGCAACCGACGTCACCATTTGTTTTGGATTTTTATCTAGATGTGATTGTGCGGACAGATTTTAATTTAGAGCCCATTTGGACCCTCGTGCGAAAGTTGTGCACCGACCTCGGTGTAGCCGCTCAACACCGGACTTGAGTTTTAAAATTAGAAGTGTATAATACATAAGATGTGTGTGTGTTTTACTTTGTGAGCAATCCTATTATAAGAAGGAATTGCATTCCCGTATTATACTAGGTTTTGTTAAGAGAGGATAGTTACCCAACCGTGTGAAACTCCTTCTTCTCTCTTCAACAATCATCGTAGGAGATTGGTTTAGAAAACCTCCTTCTCTAGAACCCTCTTTGTTGAAAACACTTAAACCTTAGAAAGAACTTGAATCAACCTTGGATTCGTAGTTGGCTATTGGGAGAGGTTGAGATCATTGGGGGCGTGTTGGAGTTGTCTCTGTGAACTCGTGGGATCGATCGCGGCGCGAATCGTTGAGGAAACCCGTCGGTTTTTATCATCGCTCGAGTAAGGTATCACCGAACTCCGACATTGCCTTAGTAATGTAGTCATAACGTTTTATTCCGAACTCTGATTAAGACGATTCTTTTTGCGTTGGAAAGCTAATAGAAAAATATACAACTTTCATGTTTTGACCAACTCATGAATCAATCGTCTTGATGGTTAAAAAAATATGAGAATGTTACGTCAAATCGCTCGAGCGAGCTATTATCATCGCTCAAGCGAGGTATCACCGAACTCCAACATTACCTTAGTATTTTAGTCATAACTGTTTATCCCGAACTCCGATTAAGACGATTCTTTTTGCGTTGGAAAGCTAATAGAAATATATACAACTTTCATGTTTTGACCAACTCATGAATCAATCGTCTTGATTGTCAAAAAAATATGATAATGTTACATCAAATCGCTCGAGCGAGCTATTATCATCGCTCGAGCGAGCTATCACCGAACTCCGGCATTGCCATAGTATTTTAGACATAACTTTTTATCTTGAACTCCGATTGAGACGATTCTTTTTGCGTTGGAAAGCTAATATAAAAATCTACAACTTTCATGTTTTGACCAACACATGAATCAATCTTCGTGATAGTCAAACAAATATGAGAATGTTACGTCAAATTCTAGGATTGGCGCAACTTGCCTGTTTTGACTTGTTTTTGAGGAAACGCTTAAATAGGTCTATATTATTAGTAATTAGAGTTTATCTTAATGCATGAACGTATATTGTGATGTAGATTGAGGGTGAGAGGCCATCAATAGGACCTTGCTTGACTTCGCATAACTCCGAGTTTTAGGTCGGAGAATCTCATCTTTACCGTATTTTATTTTAATTTGCATGGATATTTTGAATTAAAATCTTTGAACTTGCATATGCCATTGAAATCACATCTGTAAATTGAAATTGATATGAATGACTAAAAATCTAAATCTACCTGAATCCTGAAACCTGAATCTGCTTAAGCTCTGAAGATCTGAAATCAAGAACCTGAACTATGTATAAGAGACTTCCATCTGATTATATTAGTATCTGCATTTGTTTTATGATTGACCTGAACGACCCCTCAAAAATTCCTGAACAACTTCCTGGCACAAGTTTCCCTCATTACGCAGGGGCTTGTTGCATCCTGAAAAAGGGTTCATGAACGACGATGGTAGGTAGGGGTTCCCATCGGCTATATTCCTGCTCTCGAGATATAGTTTACTCGGGAGGTATTTTAAGTTGAGGATTAAGTCATGAATTACTGAACTTTGCATATAGAAGTTAGAGAAACTAAGACACTGAAACACTGCATCTGTTCTTGAAACTGTTTTCACACATTTAGAAATAAATCTTACATATGATTTCCGCACCTAAATTCAGTTTATTATCTGCTTATATGTTTGACAAGCTATATTCCGATATTTGTTTTGAAACCATGTTAGTTAAAGTAAAATGCCGTAGATGTCTTTCTTCTACTGAGCTTTGTTGGTTAGCTCACTCCGACTATACGTCACAGGTTCAGGTATTGACGTGGCTATTCAGGGCTGTGAGACTGATCCTGACTATGTGCCTGAGGAAGAGCTTGAGGTTTCTCCTGAGGAGTTTTTCCCAGTATAGAACTTACTGATTTTCTTATTTGTGGTGAGAGTTAGACTTGAATTTGTGGGCCCATTTTAGTTGGATACCATAGTTTTATATTTGACGTTGATTTCTGTTATGAGCCATGTTTCGATGATGGTCGGCCATCATCGGTGGTTCTTTACTTTTAATTGCTTCCGCATTTATTTTAGCTATGGATATTTATTGCGCTTTACTCTGATATGTGCCCTGTTTGTCTGGCTTATCGTTTATTTGATAGGTTGGCGAACCGGCCTTTCCTATACCTGAGGGATTGGAAAAGTCAGGGGTCGTCACACAAAAACTCATCAATATACTTGTAAGGGCCCTCCTTACGTAACCCATGGAATGATGGCAGCATTGGGATAGTTTGAGACTTTATCTCATAATTTTCCTCAGTATTTGAGAATTGAATGCAAAAGGGGGATGAATATACCCATAGTGCATAGTAATCCCTCAAAGGTCTTGGTTGCTCTCCCATCTCAAATGGCTCAATATTATTAATAGGGGTTTGTGTGGTCTGCTTAGGTCTAAGTGTTAAGTAGTGAAAAATGTCAATTTTCACCCCTTAACCTGACCTTTGATGGACCTATGAGCACACTAATAAACATATGTTGAGTCTGTTTTGTAGATAGCAATAAAAGATAGGAATAGTGTAGAAAACCACTCAAGACGGCAGCACAAAGAAGTCCATCTCTCAGCACAGTGCAGACCCAACAATGACACATAAGAGGGCTGCATACCATTGGCCACTTGGGGTGTGAGGCAACAGCAGGGCAGAGTTAAGGAAGTGAAAGCAGGCAGAAAACATCTTATCAAGAGGTTATCTGAAGGCCTCGATAGGAGCTGAGGGTTAAAAATGGAGGAATTCGTGTAGATGGAAGGGTTTCGATAGGATCTGAAGATAGAGAAAGGAAGAATTCGTGAGGATTGAGAAGTTCGATAGGATCCAAGAACCTATCGTACAGTTGAAAGAAAGAAAGAAATCATCCTATCAAAAGCCTGCCTGAGGTGTAAAGGGAACCTATCGGATGGTTGCCTTAACCTATCGAGATGAAGAAGCTGGAGCTCAGACCTATCGGAAGGTACTTGAACATTTCGACAAGAGTGAGAGCAATCCTATTGAAATGCTGGCATGCAGAGCAGAACCTTTCGAAAAGCTTTCCCAACCTGTCGAATGCCCTAGAAAAAGGGGCAGAGAATGCTGAAGCTTCAAGGGAAGGCTCATCCTATCGAAACCTATCAAAGAGATCTGAGAACCTAGCGAAAGGACCAAAAAGCTCCATTTGAATCTGTCGGAAGCTTCCTCAACCTGTCGAAATTGTGTGAAGAACTTCTCAGAAAATAGGTTGTTCACATGCTGCAACTTGGTGATCTGTTACACGCAACCCGAGGCACTTTGGTGATCAGCACGATGATCCTGAAGATGCCCTAGGAAACCCTAACCAACCCCACGTGCTCTGACAGAACTCTAACGAACTCTGAGGACCTTCTAGAAGGAAATATTGGCGAGAGAAATGAGAGGGAAAAGCTATATAATGAGATCCCCAATTGTAATTGGGGGAGATCGAAATCTGGAGATTAGGGCTTGCAACAAAATTCTGTTTTCCCTCTAGCTCAATGATGGTTGGCTAACTCCCTCGGAGCAGCAAGGGGGGAGGTCTGATCTGTAATTGGGTAAGGTTGAGAGTGCTATTTGTGGGTCAATTGCGGCACAGACTACAGATCTGAGACCATTTCATTATAGAGTGAGTTTTATGCAATGTAAATGTTGATTTTATTATTTTAATTAGATCTATAGTTCCCTTGGTTTCATTTGGTGCTCAATCGGATTTGGGTAGAGGAGCTTGCTGATCAGCTCACTACTTAACTGGTAGACCTCTTGGATACCATTTGATCTTCCTAGATCTGATATCCTTGCAATTGCCTGTGTCTGTGACCTGGTAATTACAGCATCTGTAGTGGTTTTAATGCTCTGATTGAAACCTTTGAGTTGGAGGAAATTTATAGGATGGTCTGTGACCGTTGAAGTAGACGGACTATAGCCTTAAGATCAGTTCAATCTCTGGTTTCACTTGGATTCTTCCACCTTAAACCTTTGGGTCGGATGAAGTCTATAAGATGGTCAGTGACCATTGAAGTGGATAGATCATAGCCTTAAGATCAGTCAAATCCCTTGGTTTATAGTAGATTCTTCTACTCTGCAGTTGTGCTTGTAGCCAGCTGAGGGATTGGTGTGCTTTGAATCCCCTATAACATGATCAGCTCAACCCAATTGCAGTAAGTCCAAACTTCAAGCTGTTCTTCTCCATTTTCTATTTTTAATCCCTTCTAATTGTGAGATCTGAACTCTTGACTTGAACCCAGTTAATTCTGCATTTTATTTGTTGTTTAGTTTAAGTGAGAACCCTTTAAAATCTCTCCCCTTTCTTTTACTAACCTAGTATTAGGTAGAGTGCCAGATCTCTTTTAAATCTAGAGATTTACCATATTTTGAACTCACCTCCCTGTGGACATTCCCTTACTCTTTTAAAACTTGCTATAACAAGCCCTGAATGCTTCCAAGTCTGTGTGTGATCTGCCTTGAATTAAGTAAATTTAAACTCCTTTTTGAACGCAAGGGAGTTTACCAATAAGTTTTTGGCACCGTTGCCAGGGAGCTGTGCCTTTAAATTGGTAGATCTAAGTTTGTTTTAGTTTAGATCATAGATCTGTGATAGTTTGTTTGATTTTTCACTAACTATGTTTGTAAGTCTTATTGTTTTCTAGTTCTTTTTATCATTTCATCAAATCTGGAGCTGCTGCTAAGGAAGAACATTGTGCTAGAGGCTGCTCTTGAGTTTGCGTCCCTCTGCCCCTGTTAATTTGTCAGATCTGTTGATTTTGTTTTAGATTCATTGGTCATTTGTTTTTGTTCTGGATTATTGTGTTTGAAGATTTTCTCTGCAGTAAGATTGTGAGTGGTGTATGTTTGGAAGGAGAACTCTGAACCCTCAGATTGTTCCATTAAATCCAGAGGTTGAAAGAATTCTCAGATCTATGACAAATTTCACCCACATCTATTGCAGCTGAATCTACCAAAATGGGTGAGCAACAACAGCCTAGAACTCTAAAGGAATTCCCCCTTCTGCATTCAATTCCCTGCTGCTCAAGGAAATTATGAAATTAAGTCTTCCATAATCCAGATACTACCCTCATTCCATGGTCTGACCAAAGAGGATCCATACAAGCACATTGATGAATTCTTAGGACTATGCACCACTTTCAATATCACAGGTTTGAGGCAGGAGGCAACCAGGATGAGACTCTTTTCTTTTTCATTGAAGGATAGAGCCAGGACCTGGTTATCCATGCTTCCCTCCAATAGTATTCAGTCCTGGAGTGATCATCAATGTCAATTTTTGGCCAAATTTTTTCCCATGTCCAAGACAAGCCTGTTGACGAAGGGCATTATCCCATTTTCTCAAGATCCAACTGAGGACTTTCACCAATCTTGGGAGAGATTCAAAGAACTCCTGAAGAAATATCCCCATCATCAAATCCCTAAATGGCAACTTGTCCAAAGTTTCTATCAAGGGATTAACTCCAAAAGCAGGGATATGGTTGATGCCTCTTGTGGTGGTACTTACCTCCACAAAACTACTGAGGAGGCTTGGGAGTTGTTTGATATCATTAGTGAGAACTCCATGTAAAGGGAGACTTTGTCTAGGGATTTAGATCCTCCTAGAATGGTGAAGGAGAATACTACCAGAGGAAAGATGTATGAGGTAAATGTGCATAGTGATTTGGAGAAGAAAGTGGACAGTTTGGCATTGAGATTTGATAAGCTCATGGGAACAATGTAGTCACCCATGGCTGCTAGAGTGGGGGAGGCATGTGCTATATGCCAGTCCCCCACTCACTCCCTTGAGGAATGCCCCTTAGCTGTCCAATTTCCAGATTTTGTTCTAGAGCATGTGGCTATCACCCAGTCCTATGGGCAACAGCCTGCTGCTGGGTACCAATGGAGAAACCATCCCAACTTGAGGTGGAGACAAGATGCCTACCCAAACTAGTAGCAACTGCCACAACAGCCCATGCCCTACAAAAATGCTCAACCCTACCACCAAAGTTATGTTCCCAAGCCTCATTACTAGTAGCCTGTGGCCCAGCCTGTGCAGCAACCTGCACCCCCTCCAGCTGTGAGATTACCTTCTTTCGAGGAACAAGTCCTGGCCTCATTGTAGAATTTAGGTCCCTTATCTCAAATTGTGCACTCTCACAGCTAAAACATTAAAAAGATAGAAGACCATCTTGGTCAACTGTCTAATGCTTTCACTAAGAGAGAGGAAGGGAGGCTTCCTAGCCAACCGTTGGATAACCCAAGGAGATAGTTTATAGTGGGTGAAGTTTCCTCCACCCATGAGGAAGCTAAATCTGTTACTACATTGAGAAGTGAAAGGCTAGTGGATAAATCAAGTGGGCTGTGAGCCTGTGAGAAATTTGGAAAATGAAAAAAAAGTGGTTTTCGAAAGGACACAACAAGAGCCACCAATGGTGGACAACCACGAACAACCTAGTTTGAATAAGAAAGAGAATGAGGATTCTCAAGAAAATAAAAAATCTAAAAAGAAAGATGACCAGTTAGCTAAGGCTACAAATGAGGGAGTAATCCCACATTTGCCATTTCCCAAGGCATTGCTAGCACCTTCCTCTTTCGACAAAGGGCAATTGAAGAAATGATGGAAACTTTTAAGCAAGTGAAGATCAACTTGCTTTTACTTGATGCAATCAAACAAATTCTAACCTATGCCAAGTTCTTGAAAGACCTGTGCACCCATAAAAGACAGTCTAGGATACATTTATCCAAGGTCTTTTCAGCAGAAAAGGTAAAGCAAATATTGACTATAGCCACCCCAACCAAACTCTAAGACCCTGGAGTCCCCACTATCCCCTGCATCATTGGGGATCATACCATTAAAAAGGCCTTATTAGATGTGGGAGCTAGTGTGAACTTGCTTCCATATTCAGTATATGAGAAGCTAGGATTAGGAGAGTTGAAGCCCACACCTGTGGTCTTATAACTAGCTGATAGATCTGAAAGGCAGCCTGTGGGGATCATTGAAGATGTTTTTGTTGGGGTTGACAAATTCTTTTATCCTGCTGATTTTCTGGTGATGGGCATGGAACCAAGCAAGTGTGTTACTTCCATACCTGTAATATTAGGAAGGCCCTTTTTGGCCACAGCTAATGCTTGTATACAATGCAGGTCAGGAGTCATGAAAGTATCCTTTGGTAACATGAAGGTCAAATTGAATGTGTACAACACAGCCAATCAACCCCATCTTGATGAGGACTGTTTTTCCATCGATGTGATAAATGAGGTTATGCAAGAAAATTTGAATATGTTGTTGCATGGTAATGAGTGGTTTAATGTTTTTAACGAAGTATGGAAGGAAATAGAGGAAGAGAAGGCCTGTACCTCTGATATTGAACATGTGAAAATTGTATCTTCTGAAGCAGAGCCAGCAAAGCATCACCCATGGAGGCCTGCTTTGTTGCCTCTTCCACCACCCTCTAAGGCACCCCTATTGCCTTCCCTCATCAGTCCCCCAGATGTGGAGTTCAAACAACTCCCAAAATCTTTGAATTATACCTTTTTAGGAGACAATAACAAATTGCCAGTGATAATTTCTTCTTCCCTCACCCTTCAACAGGAAAAAGAACTACTTTGTGTGATAAAAAGGCATAAGAGGGCAATAGGATGGACCATTGCAGACTTAGGGGGGATCAATCCTGCTGTATGCATGCATAAAATTTATCTTGAGGAAGGCTCTAAACCATCTAGAGAGATGTAAAGGAAACTCAACCCACACATCCAGGAAGTTATGATGAAGGTGGTACTCAAACTCGTCGATGTTGGGATAATTTACCCTATCTCGGATTCTCAATGGGTGGCACCTACCCAGGTAGTACCCAAGAAATCCAGGATCACAGTAATGGAAGCAGACTCAGGTGAGCTAATTTCAACCAGACAGACCACTGGTTGGAGGGCATGCATAGATTATCGAAAGCTCAATGAGAAAACCAGCAAGGATCACTTCCCATTGCCCTTCATAGATCAGATCTTGGACAAGTTGGCAGGCAATGCCTATTATTATTTTCTTAATGGATATTTAGGGTACAATCAGATCCCTGTCTAGCCTCAAGACCAAGAAAAAACCACATTCACTTGCCCATTTGGAACCTTTGCATACAGAAGGATGCCATTTGAGTTGTATAATGCACCTGCCACTTTCCAAAGATATATCTATGCCATTTTCTCTGACATGATTGACAAGTTTTTGGAGATCTTCATGGATGATTTCTCCATTTATGGAGATGATTTTAGCCAATGCCTACACCATCTCAGCTTTGTGCTGCAAAGGTGTGAGGAGACCAACCTAGTTCTGAGTTGGGAAAAGAGTCACTTCATGGTGACTCAAGGCACTGTCCTAGGACATGTTGTCTCCCACAGAGGAATAGAGATTGACTAGGCTAAGATTGACTTAATTGCACATTTGCCCCCTCCCAAAATTGTCAAACAAGTCAGGTCATTCTTGGGCCATGCTGGGCTCTATAGGAGGTTCATCAAGGACTTCAGCAAAATTTCCAAGCCTCTATGCCACCTGTTGTGCTAGGAGGTTACCTTTGAGTTCAATGATGAATGCCTAGCAGCTGTTGAACTGTTAAAGACTTGTTTGACTACAGCTCCTATCTTGCAAGCCCCTGGTTTTTCTCTGCCATTTGAGCTGATGTGTGATGCATCAGCCTTCACCATTGGTGCAGTTTTGGGCCAAAGAAGAGACAAGGCACCATGTGTGGTAGCATATGCTAGTAAATCAATGGTTGATGCTCAATTGAATTACACCACGACTGAGAAGGAGCTGTTAGCCATTGTATTTGCTTTGGAAAAATTTAGGTCTTATTTGCTGGGATAAAAAATCACTATGTTTACTGACCACTCAGCCTTGAAATACCTCTTGTCCAAGAAGGAAGCCAAAGCAAGACTAATCAGATGGATTCTTCTTTTGCAGGAATTCAACTTGGAGATTAAAGACAAGAAGGGAGTTGAGAACGTGGTTGCTAACCATCTGTCAAGGATCCCAGAGGTTGAAACAGAGAGCTTGCCCATCAATGACTCTTTCCCAGATGAGCAGCTTTTTACTGTATAGATAAGTATGCCCTGGTTTGCCAATATAGTAAACTACCTTGCTGCGGGAAGGATCCCTCCACATTGGAATAAGGATGATAGAAGTCTATTCTTCTCACAGATTCGATATTACATGTGGGAGGATCCTTATCTTTTTAAGCATTACGCAGATTAGGTGATAAGACGTTGTGTACCTAAAACTGAGTTCAAAAACATTCTAACCATGTGTCATGAACAGACCTGTGGGGGCCACTTCAGTGGTAACAAGACTACAACGAAGGTACTTCAAAGTGGTTTCTATTGGCCTACTCTGTTCAAAGATGCCCAGCAGCATTGTAAAACTTGTCCTCGATGCTAGTAAATGGGAAGCATTACAAAGAGAAACTCTATGCCTTTGCAACCTATACTTATTGTCGAATTGTTTGATATTTGGGGAATCGATTTTATGGGTCCTTTCCCCCCCTCCTATGGATATAATTTTATCCTTGTAGCTGTAGACTACGTGTCTAAATGGGTAGAGGCCATAGCTATAAGAACAAATGACCACAAGGTTGTCATTAAATTTTTAAAAGACAACATCTTCTCGAGGATTGGCATCCCCAAAGCTATTATTAGTGATGGGGGAAGCCACTTCTGTAATAAACCTTTTGATAAGCTGATGGAAAAATACTCTGTTACCCACAGAGTAGCCACTCCCTACCACCCACAAACCAGTGGGCAAGTAGTGATTTCCAATAGGGAAATCAAACACATTCTAGAGAAGACTGTGAAAACTGACAGGAGGGACTGGTCTATAAAATTGACAGATACCTTATGGGCTTATAGGACTGCCTATAAAACCCCCATAGGTATGTCCCCATTCAAACTAGTTTATGGCAAGGCATGTCACTTGCCTATTGAGTTGGAACATAAAGCATACTGGGCTATTAGAGTACTAAATTTCGACTTAAACTCTGCTGGTATACACAAGAAACTCCAGTTATCTGAGCTGGATGAGTTGCGATTAGAAGCATATGCAAATGCCCGGATTTACCAGGAGAAGACCAAAGCCTTCCATGACAGACACTTGCTATGGAAAGAATTCAAGACAAATGACAAGGTATGGATGTTCAACTCTAGATTAAAATTCTTTCCAGGAAAGTTGCAGTCCAGATGAGATGAGCCTTTCACAGTTGTACATGTTTCTCCATCTGGGGCTGTAGAAATCATGGACCCTAGAGATGATAGGACCATGAAAGTCAATGGTCAAAGGCTAAAAATTTGCGTTGAAAAACTTTGTGAGCCTTAGGAGACCATTGATCTTCAGGACCCTCCAGTTTAATACCTGATTTCATTGTGTATCATATGTATCATATTTCTTTCTGTCTTGATAGTTTGTTCATGTATAATAAAATTGTCATGCTAGAGGTAGGTTGTCATCTTGATATTGCTCACAGTTCAGGGATCATGGGAGCATGTTTATAAGGTCAATAAATCAAATGATAGCATACAAGTAGGAGTTTGCTGGGTGCTGAGACTAAGCACTGCACTGAAATGCAAAGTTATTGAGCTTTTGGGACCTTTTGATAGGTTACTTGCACCTTTCGTGAGGTTAGTCGATGATTTTGATAGGTTATTTGAGGTTTTCGATAGGCACTAAGACTGGTCGATAGATGAAATCAACTCTTTGATAGGATCAAGAGGGACAGAAAGAAGGTTTCGATAAGTTTTGGATACCTATCTAGAACCTATCGATATGATGGATCACCCACCATAAACTTATCGAAAGGATGATTCCACCTATCGAAATCCCATCGAATCATTCCATTTGAAAGTTTTATTCGCTATGATTTCGATAGGATGCCTTGACCTATCGGAATCACTCATCTCATCCTATCAAAATTGTCTTTCATTCTCTATAACCTTTCGTTAGGACAATCTCTTCCATTCGACACCTACTGCAAACCCTAGCTCTCTCTTCCTCTCTCTTACTATCAGAGCACGTTTTCATCCTTATTCACAAATCGGTGTCTCAGCATTCATTGCACATACTTCCTTGACTTAACTACCACTCCTAAAAATAGCCCATCATGCAGTCCGCGCTCTATTTCCCACACAAGCAACCACTGCTCCATTTATTCCCACTTTCATTTTCAGCATTGAAGAATGCAAAAAACTTATTGTACCGATTCATATTCCAACGCCCATGCACCTTAAATATCAGCCTCGTCTAGCCCTTTCACATCTATTTCCTCTTGACCTGTGCAATCCTTCCATCCCACACTCATGGCCGACGAAAAACCTCAAGACTTACTGACCAAGTTCTACCCCGTCTGGCCACCACCGGTCGTGCCTGATCCTCTCCAATTTCTCTGGGATGAATACTAAGAGGTGTAGAGAATCCTGGCTAAGGAGGAAAGGAAAAAGGATAACAGAAAGAAGAAGTAGAAGACCGAGCCACCACCTCCTCCATCCCCACCACTTGCTCAGCTCCCATCTCCTTGATCTTTCAATTCCCCGCTAGCTTGCAGTTCCTCTTCCACCGTAAGTAGGGTAAGGGTATCCCTGTGCCAGGGGGACGACGAATTTTGAGTGACAATGGATTTTTTTATTCTGTAGAGATTATTCTCAGATTTGTAGTGTGTTATTTTAATGAAATGTCTTTTTGATGTCATCTGTGTTTTCATGCTTTCAATTTCTGTTTCTCTTTCATTTCTAATATTATGTCTTACCTGTTTCCTTACTACCATGCTCCCAACAGTGTGGACACTGTTTAGTTTAGGTTTAGGGGTGTGGCAGATGTGCCAATGAAACTAGTTAATGCTAGTGCAGCTATGTTGAAAAAAAAAGTGATTTTCCACCTGATTTTTTGGAAAAAGTGGAAATTAAAAACTTTTTAAAACTGAAATAAGTTGTAGTCTAATAGTATTCATGAAGCAAATGTCAACAATTTTTGAAAAATTTTTGATGTGTAGTAAACCTGAAATGAGAAAAGACTGTGAGGATGCCCCCTAGAAAATTTTGATGGTAGGCCATACCCAGTGAGATTTGGGCCAACAAAAAAAAAATAAAAAAATTAAATCTTTGAAGAGTGTCTTGGCAATTTTTTCTGCTCTAAGGAGTGATTGGATCTAGTTTTGATCACTAGAAGTTAGGAAAATCCAAGTTGAAACAACTTGACAGCATTCATGACATTAAGGACATGAAGTAAGGCCATCCCTTGGACAGTTTGAGCTTAAAATGTCCCACCTTTGAACTGCCCTTGATACACACCATTTGAGCCATAAAAACCCCAGTTTTCTTTGATGAAAACTAGAAAATTTGAACCTAAAACCTTTTGACCTATTTTAGTTCACCCTCAATCTGAGAAATCAGGAAAAATGAGAAGTGAGGTTAGAGGAGCAAGGTTCGATGATTGGTTGAAAAAGAAGGAAGCACATTTAGTGGTATTGTGGCATTCCTGCCCATAAAAAGAGAAATGGAGAAAAATACAAAAAAAGAAAAACATACAAAAAAAAAAAAAAAGAATGAGAAAGAGAAGTCATTTCATTTGATATTTTGAAAAAGAAGATTAGAAACTGATCACTTTAAATCTGAAAATTCAAGAAGCAGATGAAATTGTGCTGAGATTAAGAAGGCTGAGTTGCAAATCACCTCCTTACCTTTATTGATTTCTCAATTTGAATCCTTTTTACCCCTTATTCTTTTGTAAATATCACCCATAAACCACATTACAACCTAATAAAAAGACCTTACTGATCTAAAATAGATTGAGCTGTCATGTGGAGATGAGGATTTGTTTGATCTATGGTGCAAAGAATTAGAAAATTTCAGAAATTAAAGCAATGCCTATGCTCATGCTTGCAGTCATATTTGAGGGCTGTAATTGCTCTTGAGCTATGTGAAATGATGCACCCTTCTATTTTTATTATGAGTGAACACCCCTAGTGAGACTTGGGTCTGAAATCCAATTTGATGGGGGTAGTATCAAAACAGAATTTTTAAGTGAATGGTGAGCTCTACATAAATTTTTAGGAGAAAGACCTTGACATGAACTGATTAATGATGAAGGAATTACAGCAAAATTTCATGTTTTGAACTAGTGATTTTTATGCTGAAAATCTTTTAAAATTGAAGGTACATGGTGTGGAACTTATTTTATTTACTTAAACTCTATTTTAGCATGCTACATAAGTATTAACTGATTTTATTGGAGAAGTTTGTGGGTACCTTCACTGAAAACCCTCAGGAGACTTCACTCCTCCACTAGGGATCACCTAGGGGTTTAAAAGGCTTGATGCATATGCTAAATGCATCCCTGATCCCTACGAAAGTGGCATTTTAATTTTCTTTGTTTTTCCTTTGCTCAGGGACTAGCAAACCTTAGGTTTGGGGGTGTGTTAAGTACTGAAAAATGCCAGTTTTCACCCCTTAACCTGACCTTTGATGGACCTGTGAGCACACTAATAAATACCTGTTGGGTCTGTTTTGTAGATAGTAATAAAAGACAGGAATAGTGCAGAAAACTACTTAAAAATGCTGCACAGAGAAGTCCATCTCTTAGCACAGTGCAGATCCAGCAATGGCACATAAGAGGCACACCATTGGTCACTTGGGGCGTGTGGCAACAGCAGGGCAGAGTTAAGGAAGTGAAAGCAGGCATAAAATATACTATCGAGAGGCTATCTGAAGGCTTCGATAGGAGCCGAGGGCTAAAAATGGAGGAATTCGTGCAGATGAAAGGGTTTCGATAGGATCTGAAGACAGAGAAAGGAAGAATTCGTGAGGATTGAGAAGTTCTATATGATCCAAGAACCTATTGACCAGTTGAAAGAAAGAAAGAAATCATTCTATCAAAAGCTTGCTTGAGGTGTAAAGGGAACCTATCGGATGGTTGCCTAAACCTATCGAGATGGAGAAGCTGGAGCTCAGACCTATCCGAAGGTACTTGAACATTTCGGCAGGAGTGAGAGCAATCCTATCGAAATGCTGGCATGCAGAGCTGAACCTTTCGAAAAGCTTTCCCAACCTGTCGAATGCTCCAAACAAAGGGACAGAGAGCGCTGAAGCTTCAAGAGAAGGCTCATCCTATCAGAACCTATCGAAGAGATCTGAGAACCTAGCGAAAGGACTAAAACGCTCCATTTGAACCTATTGGAAGCTTCCTCAACCTGTCAAAATTGTGTGAAGAAATTCTCAGAAAATAGGCTATTCACACGCTACAACTTGGTGACCTGCTGCACACAATCCGAGACACTTTGGTAATTGACACGATGATCCTGAAGATGCCCTAGGAAATCCTAACCAACCCCACGTGCTATGACATAACTCTAACCAACTCTAAGGACCTTCAAGAAGGGAATATTGGCGGGAGAAACGAGAGGGAAAAGCTATATAATGAGATCCCCAATTGTAATTGGGGGAGATCAAAATCTAGAGATTAGGGCTTGCAATAAAATTTTGTTTTCCCTCCTTTAGCTCAATGATGGTTGGCTAACTCCCTCGGAGAAACAAGGGGTGAGGTCTGATCTGTAATTGGGTAAGATTGAGAGTGTTATTTGTGGGTCAATTGCTGCACAAACTACAAATCTGAGAGTATTTCTTTGTAGAGTGAGTTTTATGCAATGTAAATGTTAATTTTATTGTTTTAATTAGATCTATAGTTCCCTTGGTTTCATTTGGTGCTCAATCGGATTTGTGTAGAGGAGTTTGCTGATCAGCTCACCCACATAACTGGTAGACCTCTTGGATACCATTTGATCTCCCTAGATTTGATATCCCTCCATTGCCTTTGTCTGTGACCTGGTAATTACAGCATCTGTAGTGGTTTTAATGCTCTAATTGAAACCTTTGAGTTGGAGGAAATCTATAGGATGGTCAGTGACCATTGAAGTGGACAGACCATAGCCTTAAGATGAGTTCAATCTCTGGTTTCACTTGGATTCTTCCACCTTAAACCTTTGGGTCGGATGAAATCTATAGGATGGTCTGTGACCATGGACGTGGACAGATCATAGTCTTAAGATCAATCAAATCCCTTGGTTTATAGTAGATTCTTCTACTCTGCAGTTGTGCTTGTAGCCAGCTGAGGGATTGGTGTGCTTTGAATCCCCTATAACACGATTAGCTCAACCCAATTGCAGTAAGTCCAAACTCCAAGCTATTCTTCTCCATTTTCTATTTTTAATCCCTTCCAATTGTGAGATCTGAACTCTGGAGTCGATCCCAGTTAATTATGCATTTTATTTGTAGTTTAGTTTAAGTTACAACCCTTTAAAACTTCTCCCCTTTCTTTTACTAACCTAGTATTAGGTAGGGTGCCAGATCTCTTTCAGATCTTAAGATTTACCATATTTTGAACTCACCTCCCTATGGACATTCCCTTACTCTTTTAAAACCTGCTACAACAGGCCCTGAATACTTGCAGGTCTGTGTGTGTGATCTGCCTTGAATTGAGTGAATTTAAACCCCTTTTTGAATGCAAGGCAGTTTACCAACACTAAGGACTCTTTCTATTTCCGAATTTAGAGGTTCTAATTTAGGACCAAGTGACCTTCTACCCAGCATACAACACACACAGTAAACATGCACTTACATCAGCAATAAAAGAATTATAAAAACTATTGTAAAATGCTACTGCTGAAATTAAGGCACAACAGAAGTGAAACTAAAGCAAGGGAGAAAGGGATGTAAACTAAGGCAAACAATGCTCTAGCTATAGCTATCAGCTTCCTTCTTTGCTGCTTTTTTCAGATCTACACAAGTCCTAAATATATATCAGTAATTTATTCAAACATAGGAACTGCAATAAATAAATTTATAGACAGACAAATAAAAACTCAGATCTACTATTTAGATCAAAGATCCCCGGCAGCGGCACCAAAAACTTGTTGGATAAATAAATTGCTTGTGCTATTATTTTTATTATTGGAAATGTGGTAAAAATATGACAGTAAAAATAGATTAAAAAGGGAGAGTTAAAATGGAATGAAATAACACAAAAATAGCAATCTATAGTCACAATCCTGCAAGATCCAGGGCTGTTGTAGCATGTTTTGATAAGTAAAAGTTTGTCCCACAGGGAAATTTGATCTAAGAAAATAAGGTTGAATAGTAGACCTCCAGATCTGACAGCACTAACCTATACTAGAAAGCAAAGATAAAGAAAGGGAGTTTGGGGTGTCACAAAAATAAAATAAAATAGAAATTTTTTTTTACAGATCTACACTACAAGAAAGGGGTTTAGAAAGGGATGGAAATGGATTTGGAAAAATAAATGGAAAATGGGTGAGAAGTAATAAGATAGGGACTGAATTTTTTATTGAAAAAGGGACTGGTAAGCAGAGAAAAGACTAGATCTACATCTATCCTTCATTTGGCTATAAGCTCAAATGCAAGGAAGAAGAATCCAATCTAACCCTGAGATATGGACTAGTCTTTGGGTTATAATCTGTCTACTTGAGTGGTCACAGATCATCCCAGAGATATACTCCAGTCATGGGGTTAAATTCAGAACATAAAAATCACTGCAACTACTATGTTTGTGAGGCTACAAGCTCATGTATCCATAGGTGCAGAAAACCTATAAACTATATGAAAACATAAGAGAATATAGATTTAATATGACAGGAAGCATATCTTTCATTGCATACAAAATACTTACAATGGTCAGCCCTCAAAACTGCAGTCAATGCAGAACCCCAAACTCTTTACAAGCTTCACACAGTCCTTATTACAATAGAAAATCAGTCCTAACTATTACAAAAGCACTTAGCAAGTAATTGCTGAGCTAAGGAAGGAAGAAAAAGGAAAAGATGACCTAACCCTAGAAATGACCTAAGCACAGACTATCCTCTTGGCTCAAAGCAAATTATGGTTATGTTAGATGCCTATTTTTAGCTATTTTTATAGCTTATATATAATCTACACAAGATATCTCTGTGCGTTGGCCAATCAGAAAGAAGAAGAATCAAGTTAGTTAGGATCCTACTGATGTGGCCCAATTACAGCCAAGTGTTGCCTTGGTTAGTGTGGAACAACTCAACACATTGGGATGTGTGCCCTAGATGCTGTGGAATCTCCAAAATGCCCTTGCCTGTTGAATGGGATGGCTGGTTCCGATCTTTGAGTGGATGAGAGTTCAGAATATGAACCTCAAGAGGTTCTCGAGTGGTTGGATTAATTACTGAAGCTTGCTCGATAGGCTGGATTGATTCAGACAGTGCACCTCGACAAGATGGAGCTTCAGGTATTTTGGCTCGAGAGGCTCTCGATAGGCTGGAATTCTGGCTCGACCAGATGATTTTCCAATTTTATAGCTCGAGTGGTTGGATTTAGCTACTCGACATGTTGTTTTAGAAGCTTCTCGAATAGCTGTCGATAGGCTGACTTGAAGCTTTAAACTGTAGCTCGACAGGTTAAATTATAGCTGTCATTAACTGCTCGAGATCCTCTAGAGATGATTTTTTAAAGGTGCATCTGCCTGGGAACCACTCGAGCCACTCGAGCAGATGCTATTTGAAAGAACTAATCCTCTCGAGATGTGCTCGAGATGATTTTTGGAGCTGTGAACCTCTCAAGAACTGCTCGAGGGTGAAAAGCTGAAGTTATCTTTGCTTAAACTGCTCAAGATAGCTCAAGATGCTGATCTGCTACAGGCCTGAAGTGCTCGAGATCTGTTCGAGGTTAATTTGCTTAAGGTTTAACTGCTCGACAGCTGCTCAAGCTTACATTTCTCAGTGTTTACTGCTGTAAACAACCTGCTGTTGCACTCTTCTCTGCTTTGGTTCATATTTCCATTCTCTGTTGGACTTCTAGGGCCCTCAAGCATGATAAATGGTCCCTATGGTGTGGACCACCATGGTGCACACTCTATTCTTCCTTCAGCTTCAAGATTTGACTCTAAAATGCTCTCTTCTTGGCATCCATTATGTGGACTGTTGCACTAAGCTGTGATTTATTTCTAACTACAAAAACATATTCAAATGACAATTATTAGATGGCTCAAAGGTGTAGTAAAGGCTAGGTTAGGAGGTGAAAAGTGGCATTTAACAGTGATTAACACACCCCCAAACCCAATCTTTGCTAGTCCTCGAGCAAAGGAAAAATTAAACAATTACTCAAAATTTAAATGCCACTTTCGTAGGGAGCACGGATGTATTTAGCTTATTCATCAAGCCTTTTAAACCCCTAGGTGATCTATAGAGGAGAAGTGAAGTCTCATGAGGGTTTTCAGTGAAGATACCCACAAACTTCACCATTAAATAGTTAAGTATAGTGCACACTTTGACAAGTCAGATTTCAGCATACCAAGCTTCATTCCACACTTGATCTTTCAAATTGGAAGAGTTTTAAAACAGTAAAGGCAAATAATTTAATACCTAAATCCTCATGCATGCTCATCACAACCAATCAGCTGACATCAAGAATGTAGTGTGTGCAAATCAGTATAAAGCTCACCATTAATTTAAAAATCAGGTTCAAACAGTGCCCCAATAAATTCAATCTCAGACCCAATCCTCACCAGGCTATCTCTCACAAATGAATTGAAGGGTGTTCAATTTCACTCCAGCTCAAAATCAGTTACAGACCTCAAATAGGCCTGCAAGCATGAGCATAAGCATTTTCTTTTATTTTCTAACTTCATCGTGTTCTTTTTTCCATAGATTAGACATCTCCTTATCTCCACATGATAGCTCATTTCACTTTGGATCAACAAGGTCTTTTTTATGGGTTGTAATGTGGCTTATGATTGAGGTTAAAAAAAATAGGAAGGGTAGAATAGATTCCAAACTGAGAAATCAACAAGGGAAGGAGGTGATTTATGACTTCACTTTCTTCATTACAGCACATCTCCATCTTCTTTGATGTTTTTCAGATCTGAAGTGGCCAGCTTCTCTCTTCTTTTTCTAATTTTTCAGATGAAGTACCTCTTTTGACTACTCATTCTTTCTCTCTCTCCCTCTCTTTTTTAATTTAATTTTTTATTTTTTATTATATATATATATATTATGATGGTTGCCACAGCCATACAACTGATACACTACTTCACTTAGATTTTCGCTCTTCTCCTCTTCCTTCCACCAAATGTCAAACCCTGCTCACCTATCTTCAACATCTTTTCCTTTACCTTCTAAATTTTCTGAGTGAGGGTATGGCTGAAACAGGTCATTAGGTGTGTGTTCAAGTACTCTAGTTTTTATCCAAGAAAAATGGAGTTAAAGGCTCAAAGAGTGTATGCAAAGGGCAGTTTCAAAGGTTAGGACTATTAGGCTCAAACTGTCTAAATGAAGGCCTTAGGAAATCTCCTTAGTGTCATGAGTGCTATCAACAGTTTCAATTTAAGGGGCCTAACTTCTAGTGAAAAGGTTTGAATCAATCAGCCCTTAGAGCACAAAAATTGCCAATGACACTCTTCAAAAGAAAAAATTGTGTATGGGCCCAAATCTCACTGGGTATATAGTCTTTAATTTAACTCATGGGGCATGTCCTCACCTTTTTCTATCCTTACTGATTCACTATGTACTAATTGTGAAAAAGTTTCTTGATGATCACTTCATGGAAGTGTTGAATTTTAAAGATTCCAGTATTAAACAGTCTACTATACATTTTAATTTTTCTTTTTCAAAATTGCTTAGATGGAACTTCACTTTATTTATTGTAATCATGACTAATATTGCTACACTTAGCTTAACCATCTCATTGGTCTACCCTGTCATACCTCAAAACCTAATATAAATAGTGTCCTCACTATTTCAATGGATATGTAGTTAGGGGAAGCAGGGTATGCAAAGGATTCACAATATACAGTAGAAAGAAAAATTAATTTGCATCAGAAATTAAAAGATAGGCAAATAAGCACATTGCAAATTGGCACCCAAAATAAATTTCCATTAACAAAATTAATATGATACAAGAGAGAAAACTTAACACAAATTTACAGGTATAAGCAGAAATACACCATTACAAAATATTTATAAACAACAACTAAAGAAAAACATTGACAAACAAACTAACTACACTAACTCCTACAAGTGATCTTAATAAGAATCTAAGTCTATTGGGTCCCCTGGCGCTTTCTATTTTCCTTTCTTCACATTATCAGCTTGGGCAGCACCAACTTTTGACCTTGTATTAGTTGGATTTTTGGGTTTGGTGCTGCTCTTCAGTGGTGTAGGCTCCTAGAATTTTATACCTTTAGAGACTGCTAGAGGCTTGACATTTTTAGGACCCATCAATGAGATAGGGCTGGTTAATGTTTCCACCAGCTTTGAAAGTTGGGTGGTTCTCTGCTCATACATCTTGCACACAGTCATAGCATTATCTAGCCTCTTTTGCATGGCCTCCATCTCCTTGTCATTCTCCACCATAACTTTCTCCAAAGTTTTTTAGTATAGAGGCTTCAACCGGGCTAGATGCTCCTCCCAATTCTCAAAGACATTGTTGTTTACAAAGCCTATCAGCTGGCACACATCTTGGGCTAGACATGCATTGGCATTCATGAAGGTAGTGAGGGTGGGTGCAGGAGGTAAGATGGTTGGATTATAAGGTACAATGGCCTAGTTGGCTGGATCATTAACAAAGGTGGAGACCACAGCAAGCTTAGTACAAGATAGTGTTGATGGGGAGGGAATGGATTATAGGGCAAGGGGTAGCTCCTCCTTAGTGGGTGAAAGTTGAGGATGGGGAAAGGGGGGTTAGAGCTAGCTCTTCATTTTTAAAATTAGTTTGCGTGGCACCATCAACTGTTGCCACAAAAGTTGAAGGCTGATGTGTAGGAGGAGGGGTAGGTATAGGTGTGGGTGGTTGGGGTGTTGGGATAAAGCTTTGAAGGATTGTCTGAATGAATTGTAGGTTGTTTTGTATGGTGGCTTGGTTTTCAGTATTGGTATGGAGTTGGGTTTGGAGAGAGGTAAGGAGGGAAATTATTTGGGATAAGGGGTCAGGTATGGTTGGGGTTACAGGATGGGTGGGTAGGATTGGTTGGAAAGGTGAAGTAGGACCATGGTTAAAATAGTGAGGCTGTGGGGAGTCTCGGGGGGTGTGTACTCATGCCTGATATCCTCTACAATGGAGTCTATCATGGCTGAGTACCCCTCAGTGGTGAAATATTCTTGGTTATGGGTAAATGTAGGGTGGAGGGAATGGGTAGGAGAGGTAATTGGGTCAATGGGTTCACAGGTGTCAGTGGGTTCAGAGGTGGTAGTGGGGATGGGTGGTACAATGCCAGTGACTATTGGTTCAGTGACATCATAGGTGAATGGTGATGGTGGCTGGTGTGGGGCTTGATATCTGGGCTTGGAATGGGCTGAGGTAGGGTAATGGATAGGCTAGGTTCAGTGGGTGTTGTGGTTGGTTGATGGGATTTCTTTTGGTATTTTCTTTTGATGATGGGAGTGGATAGGGTAAATGGGAAGGTGGTTTGAGTTAGAGTTGGCACTTGGATGGTAGTGGTAGTGGTGGGTGGTGAGGATGGAATGGTAGGCATGGTAGTAGGAAGCAGAGTTGGTGGTACTGAGGCTCCTGCTGTAACTACTGTGGGTAATGTGGCTAAGCTGTCAGCAAAAGGTGCTGCAGGGATGACAGTTGTTGAGGCTTCTTCAGGAAGAGCTGCTGGTGGCTCTTCAGATACCTTCTTCTTGTTCTTCCCCATTAAAATCATACTGATGGTCCATATCTTCTTCCCAAGCACTACTGGGGGAAATTTCTCAGTTGGCTCCCTATCTTCCATACATAACCTCGTTTGAGCATGGCTGTGATCATCCTACTATAGGGGAGTCCATGTGGCTTCTGCTTCTTTTGGACTTTGATGTGGGTGTCCTGCATCCCCTCAAATATTAATTGGATAGCATTGAACTAATGTCCTTTGGAGAAGGAGTACAGGGCATCTGCTATGGGGTGCCTCCTTTCCTGTGTGTGCCCAGCTACAATATGTTCTTCCTGAGAACACTATCCATAAAGAGCAAGCTGGGGTTGAAGTCACTCCTCATGAGTGAGTCCTTAGAAGTTTTCTTTCCATTGGTCTACTTCTGTGAAATTTCTAAGATAGAGGCATCAAGTGGTGCCCCCAAATTGTAGGCTGGGTCATAGGCAGCTGGAATGCCCAAGCTTTTGCAATATCAGTTGTGTCCACAACTAATGCAAAATCATCTATTAGAATGATTAGCACTGGGTCCTCTTTGTTAGGTCCACCCCCAGACTCCTTAAGTCTAATATTCTGGTACCATAGCTTTACTAGCCTAGGGTACTCTACTTCATCTAAAGGCATTAACAGGGCATCCAGGGAAGCCTTGGTAAAAAATTCCATGGCTACAACAAACAAGGCCTCCTTTGTTAAAAATGCCTTATCAAAGGCAGTTTCAGGCTCCAAACCCAGGGCAGCCATAAATTCTTTGGGTGTGGTTAGTGGATCAAATTATGGGGTGGCTTCCTCCCATTTCTTCTACTTCTTAGGCTTAACAGATTTTGGGTCTTTGGTGGTAGTCCTTGCCCTTTTCTTAGGAGCAGCCCTCTTCTTAGGTTTTTCAATTTGGGGTTTTGGAACATCAAGGGTTGAGGATGTAGCAATCCTCTGGGATTTCCTGGTGGGAGTGGGAGGGGTAGTTTGGGCAGGGCTCATCAGCTCCTGTAGGGTTTCTGCAAAATTTGGATTATCAGGCATTCAAACCCTAGTTTAAATCACACCAAATTGAAATCTTAGGTTGTTCACCACTTCACTAACTCAACCCAGTAACTATTCCTCAACCAAAATAATTCAACCCAGCAAAAAGATTTTGAAAGAAGAATAGGCTGAGAAGAACCTTTAAACTTCCCCAAAAGCTAGGGTTATGTTGAGGAAGAAGCACAGTGGACCAAATCTGACTTTGCATAGTGTAAAATGCTAGGCCTGTGTTGCTTAGCAAAGTGGCAAAAGCACTAGGTAAATGGTGGAGCAAAAATGGCCGTGAAGAAGGAAGATGAAAAGTTCGGCTTGGGTTTGTGCTCGAGTGCTTTGGGCAGAGAATGTTCTGACAGAATGAACTGTCGAGGGGTTTTAAAATATGCAAACCCGAGCCTCGAAAGGCTGCTTTCTCAGAATATGGAACTCAAGAGGCTCTCGAGCAGATGAGTTAAATGGAAATCAGCCTATCGAGCAGTGAATTTGAACTACTTGACAGGTATATTTGTTGAAAATTCAAGCCTCGATAGACTGAGCTTCAGGTGTTTCTGCTCGAGAGGATCTCGAGCGGATGACATTTATATAGTAGAGTCTGTCGAGGCTATCTATTCTTCAAGAAATGTGGCTCGAGAGGCTATCAGAGCCTCTCGAGAAAGCAAAATATCCCTTGGCAATGGCTCGAGAGGATACTTGATCCTCTCGAGAAGGCTAAACTCAGTGGATTCTCACACTTGTGTTGTTAGACCCACCGCCATGCTACATATGCACATTTCTCATTCCTTAAAATAACGTATTCCTATGTTTAACACAGTCTTATACCACAACATACCCAAATTATGCACATAGATCAAGATTCACAGATCACACAAAACATAGTAATTGACAGAATTGAAAACAACAAAAGCAACTATGTTACATAGTGTACAAGGTTGGAGATCACTCAGCATTGGGAGGTTCCTGGAAGTGCATGGTTTCAGAGGACTCCATAGAATGTGCCACACAAAGTTTGAGCCTCTGACCATTTACTTTCATGACCCTACCAAAAGTGGGGTCCATGATCTCCACAACCCCATCTGGATCTTAATTTGCCTAGAAAGAACTTGAGTTTTGAGTTGAAAAGCCATACCTTGGCTCCATCAGCAAAGTCCTTATAAGGTTCTTGTCAAAGAAGGCCTTGGCTTTCTCCTTGTAAATTTTGGAATTTGAATAGGCATCCAACCTCAGTTCTTCCAGCTCAGACAACTGTAATTTCTTGTTTACACCAGCAGAAGTCAGATCCATGTTCAAGCTTTTGATGGCCCTAAAGGCCTTGTCTCTAATTCCACTGGGAGATGACATGCTTTGCCATAGACCAATCTAAATAGGGACATTTTAATTGGAGTCTTATAGGCTGTCCTATAAGCCCACAAAGTATCATTCAATTTCAATGGCCAATCCTTCTTATTAGTCCTAATTATTTTCTCTAGGATATGCTTGATTTCTCTATTGAAAATCTCTACTTGCCCACTGGTCTGTGGGTGGTATGGAGTAGCAATCCTATGTGTAACAACATACTTTTTGAGCAAGCTCTCAAAGTGTCTGTTACAGAAATGGCTTCTCCCATCACTAATGATGGCTCTAGGGGTGCTAAATCTGGAGAATATGTTTTCTTTGACAAACTTAAAGGCAAATTTATAATTATTTGTCCTTGTGGCAGTGGCTTCCACCCATTTGAAAACATAGTCAACATCCACAAGGATAAAGTTAAAGCCCATAGAAGGAGAAAAGGGGCCAATGAAATCTATCCCCCATACATCAAATAGCTCCACAACAAGGATGAGTTGTAGTGGCATTGAATACCTTTTTGTTATGCCACCCATCTTTTGACATCTTAAATAGGTTTTACAGTGTCAAAGGCATCCTTAAATAAGGAAGACCAGTGAAACCCACACTGCAGCACCTTAGCTGCTATCTTTTTCCCTCCAAAGTGTCCCCCACAAGTATTTTCATGATACATGGTTAGAATATTGTGGGTGTCTCTTTCAGGGACACATTTTCTGGTTACCTGGTCTGCACAATACTTATACAGGTATGGATCCTCCCAGAAAAAGTATTTGACTTGTGAGAAGAACAAGTCCTTGTCCATCTTAGACCAGTGGAAAGGAATCCTACCTACAACAAGGTAGTTTACTATATTGGCAAACTAGGATATAATAGACTGGATGGAAAATAATTGCTCATCAGGGAAGGTGTCTTTCAATGGTGTTGCAACACAATCTTCACTCAGGATCCTTGAGAAGTGGTCAGCAACCATATTTTCTACTCCTTTTTTATCTTTAATTTCAAGATCAAACTCCTTCACGAGTAAATCAACCTTGGCTTTAAATCTTTCTTTGCCAGTAGGTACTTTAGGGCAGAGTGGTCAGTGAAAATTATAATTTTAGACCCTAGTAAATAAGGTCTAAATTTATCCAAAGCAAAGACAACAGATAGAAGCTCTTTCTCAGTTGTTGTATAGTTCAACTGAGCTTTTGTCAATGTCCTGCTGGCATAGTAAACTACACATGGCAGTTTCTCTTTTATCTATCCTAACACAACTCCCACAACAAAATCAGATGCATCACACATCAGTTCAAAGGGTAGGGCATAATCAGGTGCTTGGATCACAGGGGCAGAGGTTAGACATTTCTTCAAAATCTTAAATGCTTCAAGACATTCAACATCAAACACAAATGGCACATCTTGACAAAGCAAGTGGCACAGAGGGTTGGAGATCTTGCTAAAGTATTTGATAAACCTTTTATAAAATCCTGCATGTCCTAAAAATGATCTGATTTGCTTGACTGTTTTTGGTGGGGGCAAGTGAGAAATCAGGTTAATTTTTGCCTTATCAACCTCAATGCCTTTTTGAGATATCATATGGCCAAGCACAATTCCTTGAGTGACCATGAAATGGCTTTTCTCCCAACTCAAAACCAAGTTGGTTTCTTCACACCTTTGAAGTACAAGACAGAGGTGATGCAAACATTGACTAAAATCATCCCCATAAACTGAAAAATTATCCATGAAAATCTCTAAAAACTTATCAATCATATAAGAAAAAATTGCATACAGGCACCTTTGGAATGTGGCAGGAGCATTACACAAGCCAAATGACATTCTTCTATAGGCAAAAGTGTGAAATGGATAAGTAAAAGTAGTCTTTTTCTGGTCTTGTGGATACACTGGTATCTTATTGTAACCAAAATATCCATCAAGAAAGCAGGAAAATGCTCTGCTTGCCAGCTTATCCAAAATCTATTCAATGAAGGGTAATGGGAAGTGGCCCTTTCTGGTCTTGGAGTTCAGTTTTCTATAGTCTATGCACACTCTCCAACCAGTGGTCTCTCTGGTTGGTTTCAATTCTCCAGACTCATTTGCTATGACAGTGATGCCAGACTTCTTGAAGGCCACCTGGATAGGTGAGACCCACTCAGAGTCTGAAATGGGGTAAATGACCCCAACATCCAGCAATTTCACAATTTCTTTCATGACAAGTTCCTGCATATGAGGGCTTAGTTTTGTCAGCATTTCCCTAGAGGGTTTGGAACCCTCTTACAAATAAATTTTATGCATACACACAGATGGGTCTATACCTCCCAAATCAACAATGGTCCAGCCAATTTATTTCCTATGCTTCCTAAGGACCTAAACTAATTCCTCCTGTCCCACAGTGAGAGAGGAAGAGATAATCACAGGTAGCTTTTTATTTTCTCTCAGGAAAGCATATTTCAAAGATGCTGGAAGCTGCTTGAGCTCCAGATCTGATGGACTAACTACTGAAGGCAGCAACGGTGCCTTGGAGGGTTGAGGTACGGGTAGCAATGTAGGTCTCCATATAGAGTGCTGCATTAGGTCCACTGAAGAATCCAATGTGTTCCTTTCTTTAGCAATGAAAGTCTGAGCCTCCTGCTCAACAATCTCTGTCCACACATCTTCAAAGTCATCACACATTTTATCTTAATCTAGCAGATTGGATAAATTATTTTCCACCAATTCCTCTAGTACATCAACTATAAAGCAATCCTCATTGTCCAGCTGAGGTTGCTTGGCAGCATTGTACACATTAAGCTTTATTTTCATATTTTCGAAAGTGACTTCCATCACCCTAGACCTACATTGAATGCAAGCATTGGCTGTGGCCAAAAATGACCTGCCTAGGATAACAAGGATTGGGGTGCTACATTTGAAAGGTTTCATGTCCAAAACCAAAAAGTCAGCAGGGTAGAAAAATTTATCCACCCCCACCAACACATCTTTAACAATTCCCATAGGCTTCCATTCAGACCTATCAGCCAATTAGAGAACTACAGGTGTTCATTTCAGTTCTCCCAAACCCAGCTGTTCATACACTGAGTATGGCAATAGGTTTACACTGGCTCCTAATTCTAAAAGAGCTCTGCCTATGGTGTGATCACCGATAATGTAGGGGATAGTAGGTACCCCTGGCTCCTAAAGTTTAGCTAGCGTAGCTATAGATAAAACAGATTTGACTTTCTCATTTGCAAAGACTTTCTTGGACAAATGAATCCTTGCCTTTCTCTTTTAGGTACACAAGTCCATAAGGAATTTAGCATAGGCTGGGACCTATTTAATGGCATCAAGTAGTTGTAAATTGATTTTAACCTACTTAAAGGTCTCCATCATTTCCTCCATTTGGTCATTTACCTTGTCAGAAGGAGCAGCATGAGGAAATGGCAGCTGGGATACTACTGGTACCTCAGCTGCTAGCCTAGCTGTATCATCAATCATTTTTTTCTTTTTGTAAGGGCTCAACAGCAACCCTATTATTGTACTCCTACTGCTCAATAATAGGAAATGAGTCTTCTTCTCCTTGTACACTCTCTCTTACTTTCCTGCTCACTTGATTGTTCACCATCTTACCACTCCTTAGGGTTGTGATTGCTTTAACTTCCTCATGGGTTGAGGAACCTTCACCAATCATATACTGACCCTTGGGGTTGGTCATGGTCTGTCTTGGGAACCTACCCTCTTTCCTCTTGGTCAGAGTGTTGGAGATTTGACTAAGCTGGTCCTCAATTTTTTTAATGCTCTGACTGTGAGGGTTCATAGTCTGTGATAAAGAGCCCAGGTTTTACAGTGATGACAAAACTTACTCCTCAAATGAGGGTGCTCTAGGCTGTGGTGGGGGCAAAGCAACTGATTTGGCTGTAGAGCAGACTGGAGAAATTATTATTAAAGAGCATAACCCTGATTATACTATTGTTGTGGTCTATATGGCAATGCTTGCTACTGTTGCTGGGGTTACTAATAAATATCCTTTCTCTACCTCTGATCTGGGTGATTCCTCCATGGATACCCAGTAGGTTGCTGCTCATATGATTAGGCAACATTAGCATGCTCCATAACCAGCTCAGGGTATTGACCAGATGATGGACAGTCCTCAAGTGAGTGAGTTGGTGATTGGCATATCAGACATGCCTCTTCAACCTGGGCAGTAGTTTGGGGCTGTAACACACTAAGAACTTTAATTTCTAGGATAAACTATCCACTCTCTTTGTCAGGTCATTGTACACATTTAATTCATATTACTTTCCCTTAGAAGTGGGGTCTCTTGTAGCTCTTGCAATAGCCTCAATGTCTCCTCTTGACAGAGTCTCTTGTTGCATAGAGTTTTCACTAATTACCTCAAACAGATCCCAGACTTTTTCAGCACTCTTGCTGAGGTAAGATCCATCATATGAATCATCCACCATATCTCTACTCTTAGGATCAATCCCTTGGTAGAAGCTCTGAAGAAGCTGCCACTTAGGGATTTGTGATTAGTCACATAATATGCCATTTTATAACCCTTAACTTAGTAATACTAGGACTTAGTTTGCTACTAATAAGTTGACGATGTGCAGATATTAAGGATAAACAACAAAAGAGAGCCAAAGTATTAATATTCATTAAAATAAACTCAAAAAGCAGTAAAAAGATGATTGAGCATAAGAAGATGATTCGCCACCTACTGAAAGCTGAGAAATCGTATTTTACGATTGAACGCTAATACTGAAGCCAAAGAAGAGATAAATGAGAAATCGTAATTTACGATTCTTCAAAAGATGATTCTTCAGAAAGCGATAAAAGAGTAAAAAGCGATACCGAAGAAAGCGATCGTTCATTATAGAGAATTGTCTACTGAGGAAGCTACGAAAGACAGAAAATCGTGATTTACGATTTTCTAAGAAAAGAAGAAAAAAGGATAATCGTGGATTACGATTATGATTATAGAAGCTTTCCTGTTATTTTTATTGCTTCTGATCACATGAAGACTATCACTGTCAAGAACAAAATTAGAAGAACTCTTTAATTAGAAGTTTGGCTAATCAAGGATCTGAGAAGATTGATGAAGATAGACTCCTAAGATCTCTGCGGTTGTTATCAAGGAAAGAAATTTGAAACACATCAATCGTTGAAAGCAAGGAAGAATTAAATTAGAAATAGAGTTATAAGAGGAATCTTTTAACTTTAGTAGTTTCTTTCATTAGAATTAGAAGTCTTTGTAAATTGACTCCTTATGATCTATAAATAAGAGAGCCTGGTGTAGGAAGAAAGGATCGAAAAATTTCAGCATCAATTGATGATTGAGGTTAGATTTTCTTCCAATAAGTAGTGTATAATAGTTAGAGTAGATTAGATATCAGAGGTTTCTCAAGAGCAATTGACGACTTCTATTGGGTGCTGAAGATTAGTGTAGAATCCTTGTTTCTCAGAAGCAATTGACGACTGTGGTTGAGGGGTGAAAGATATATTTACTTTGCTTTCTAGTTTAGATTTTATTTGCTTTATTTACTGCTTTGTAAACATCTTCAAGTTTTAATTTGAACTGACGACTCAAGTTAGAATGTGCAGATCAGTGTAACGATTTTTACTTTTCCATCTTCAATTTTCTAGAATTTGATTGACGCTAAGATTTTAGGAGATTGTTGATTAGATGAAATCTGTGTTAAGGAATTTTAGTTTTTGATTAAGACCCAAATTCTAGAAGACTGCAATACGGTATAATGGTACTATTTATTTTTATAAATATTCGATTGCTGAAGATTGGGATTGACGACCTCAATCTGAAGGAGGATTAGGATTTATTTTTTGTACCTTAGATTAAAAAACCCTTCTTTATTCATATTTCTCTAGTAGTTTAGAACCTTAAAAGATAAATATAAACTTTAAAATAAAAATATAGAGAAGATAACACTTCCTCGTGGGAACGATCCTATACTAGATCTACAATTTCCATTATGCGCTTGCAATAGGTTAAGACTTAATTAGATACACGTAAGTAGCCGATCAAGTTTTTGGCGCTGTTGCCGGGGAAGTAATTTATCTTTTTATTTATATTTTCATTTTAAAAAATAAAAATTGTCATTCTTTTTTTATATTTCTTTATATTTTTAACTTTCTTTGATCACTTCTTAAGCTTTTGCAGGTTTATCTGAAGCGATAAGTCAGAGTTTCAACACTCCTGCTGGCCACAGAAGCTAAAGGCTCAGATTTGTTTCTCTCTGTGCCTTTTAAAATAAAAATAAAACATAAAAAATAAAAATAAAAATAAAAATAAATAAATAAAATTTAATTATTATTATATTCTTTTTAGTTTATCCACCACATTCATTCCAAATCTATAAATATTTTGAGTGTTTAATTGCCCTATTGCTCCACTATACCCGAAGATGATAGACTGGGAATGGGCGTATGCATTCTAGCAGAGTGAATATGATAACACGTATAACTTGCATTGGAGTAACCATCCTTGTTTTAATTATGGCTCCACTAGTGGCCAACAATAGGGACCATCTGTTGTTGACCCAAACTATCCTCCTACGTAGAATTTCCAACAGACCTACCTGCCACCTATGAGACCATATCAGCCATATGAGTAGTAACAATTCAGTCCTTCGAGCAGCGAATTTGATGATACAATTGTTCAAATCCTTAGGGATTTACAGCAACAGTGGCATCAACGTTCTAAGGATTTATCCTAGCTTGCTCAATTTTCTCAAGTTTTATATTCGCACACACAATTCATTACGAAGCTGAAAGCCCAAGTTGAGTAGCTAGCTACACAATTGGTAGAACGAGAGAGCAACCAATTATAGTCACAACCTATGAGTAACCCAAGAGGACAAATTTTTGTGGGAGATACATTGATGCCCCCAAAATAGATCGAAGTTGTTCAACCTTTAAGAAGTGGTGAGACTGTTTATAACAAGGTGGAGATGCCTACGTTAGTAGTCGTCCCTAAGACCAAGAATAGTGAGCCTGAAATTAAAGCACATGTTTCCCCACCAGAGAAACTAAAAATAGTAGAAATTGAAAATAGACCCCAAAAATTTAATAAAGATAGTGTGCCCAATATTGTGACTGAAGTACCATATATTTCGAGGTTACCTTTTCCTAACGCTTTTGGTGCACCGTCAATTTTTTATAAAAACCCATACAAATTAGAGAAGAGCACCTATTTTGTTCATGTCTCCCCTCTTAATTCTCAAACGAGGATATGAAATCCTGAAATTTTTCTTTCTAGCCGAAGGACTAGTGATCACTATATCACTAGCAGACCATGAGTATGTCTAATATACTCATGGGCATCATCAAGCTACCGACTCATTCGTAGCAAAATCCTATAAAATATGTAAACTAACTTTTTTATTTTGCTTTAGTTAGAAATTTTTTCCCAACAAGTATGTTACGATCTAAATCGTGGTAAAACATGATCGATAGTAAGATACTTCCTACTATATAATATTATATTCTTGAGTGATCATATATATTTACTACATTCTGAACCTCATTGGTACAAAAATTTTGAAATTAAAAATTTGATTGTGTCCCCTATTTTTCACGATGAGGACATTGTCCTATTTAAGTTTGGGGGGGGGGGGGAGATACACAACTTCTGTATATAATAGTTAGTTTATTAGTTTGTTTAATTTAATTTGCATTTAATCATTATATGTGAATTTATGATAAGAAAAAAATTAGGAATCTATAAAACTTAACAATCCAACATAGTATTATTTCAACAATCAAATTAGAATAGTTGCAATTCATGTTTAGCATCTTCAGAACACTAAATCAGAATGAATGTTTGAAACTATACGATTGATCAAAACTGTAATATTTTAGATTATAGTTTCAAAATTATAAATCAGTGAGCTTTTGAGTTAATATTTTCTCTTTTATTCTGAGAGAGAGACTATATCTATTCAAGCTAATTTTTTCTTGAACTTCTACTATTTGCAAGTAAAATCTCAAATTGTTGAACTTAGAATTAAAATATTCTGTCAATGTGATGATTTATTTCTTTAAAACTATCTATTAAATGTATCAAAGCGATAAGATATCCATGCTAGTAAAATCGTGAAAATGACCAAAGACCATCTTTTGATTAAACTAGAGTCAAAAGGCCAAAATCCTAGAAAAGATTTTATCTTTTGAACCCATATTAGAAGCCTGAAATCGAATTTCTTAGTACCAAAAATTTTATAAACCTTTAATCATATGTACTATCAAAAGCTTTCTACCTTTAACTCTTATAATTTTTTAGAGTTTAGAATGTAAAAGAAGGGAAGAAGAGAGAGTGAAAAGAGTGTACACTTAATAGATAAGGGATCTGCTGAAACGGGTACAACTGAGAAGAAATACAAAAGAAAATATAGGAAAAGAAAAGAAAAATCGTAAGAAGAAATAGAAAAATATGATTCTATGAAAAAGAAGAAAATTGGGATTTATAAAAAATAAAATGTGAAGAAGTCATCCAACCTTTTGGATACTTACTGAGTAGAAATATAAAAAGAAGAGAAGAAGATAGGAAAAAGAAGAGCCAAATTCTAAGAGAACTTTTGAAACCATTTAACCTTTTGTTTGAAAACATTCTAAAAACCCAAAAGCCCCATTCCAAGCCGAAGGAAAGACCTTTTTGAATTACGATTTGTACAAGTATGAGTCTAGTAGAGATATACGAAATAAATATTATGAATGAATAAAAAAATCATATGAACAGAATTGATTATCCATTCCATGAGATTTACCTTTTTAGTCAAACATTCTTAGAAAATTTATTATATATACATACTGTGAGAACCCAAATTTTTTATATTCTTTTTGAGAGTATACCAATAATGAGAGTTTGGATGAAAATGTTTTCTAAAAACTGTAGTTTAAAAAAACCTATGATGAATAAACTTTCACTGATAAACGCTCAATGCTTACTATGAATTGAAAGTGTTGAAGTTCTGATCAAGGATGACTGCGATGATGAAAAGTTAAGGATAATAGATTTGAAATTTTTGAAAATCATGATAACCTTATGATGATTGATTAATTAATTTAGCTAGTGTATAAAATTAATAAAGATTTTTAACTTCTTGTTTCTTTTTAGTTTTGAGAATTCCTGAAAAATCTAAAAAATATTTGAAGTTTGTAAGTAACTTCACTGAAAACCTTCAGGAGACTACAACTCCTCCACTAGAGATCTCTTAGGAGTTTAAAGGCATGTTGCATCCGCTAAATGCAATCGTGCTCCCTACGAAAGTGACATTTAATTTCTTAGTTTATATTTTCTTGTTTGTTAGAGACTAGCAAAGCTTAATTTTGGGGTATGATAAGTAAAATAATGTCATTTTATAACCCTTAACTTAGTAATACTAGGATTTAGTTTGCTACTAATAAGTTAACGGTGTGCAGATATTAAGGATAAATAATAAAAGAAAGCCAAAGTGTTAATATTCATCAAAATAAACTCAAAAAGTAGTAAAAAGATTATTGAGCGTAAGAAGACGATTTGTCATCTACTGAAAGCTGAGAAATTATATTTTACGATTGAATGCTAATACTGAAGCCAAAGAAGAGAAAAATGAGAAATCGTAATTTATAATTCTTCAAAAGATGATTCTTTAGAAAGCTACAAAAGAGTAAAAAGTGATACCGAAGAAAGCGATCGTTCGTTATAGAGAGTCGTCTACTGAGGAAGCTATGAAAGAAAATCATGACTTATGATTTTCTAAGAAATGAAGAAAAAGGATAATCGTGGATTACGATTATGATTATAGAAACTTTCCTGTTATTTCTATTGTTGCTGATCACATGACGACTATCACCATCAAGAATAGAATTAGATGAACTCTTTAATTAGAAGTTTGGCTAATCATGGATCTGAGAAGATTGATGAAAATAGACTCCTATGATCATTGCCGCTGTTATCAAGGAAAGAAATTCGAAACACATCAACTGTTGAAAGCAAGGAAGAATAAAATTAGAATTAGAGTTATAATAGGAATCTTTTAACATTAGTAGCTTCTTTCATTTGAATTAGAAGTCTTTGTAAACTGACTCCTTATGATCTATAAATAAGAGAGCCCAGTGTAGGAAGAAAGGATCGAAGAATTTTAGCATCAATTGATGACTGAGGTTAGATTTTCTTCCGATCAGTAGTGTACAAGAGTTAGAGTAGATTAGATATCAGAGGTTTCTCAAGAGCAATTGACGACTGCTATTAGGTGCTGAAGATTAATGTAGATATCCTAGTTTCTCAAAAGCAATTGGCGACTGCGGCTGAGGGGTGAAAGATATATTTACTTTGCTTTCTAGTTTAGATTTTATTTGCTTTATTTACTGCTTTGTAAACATCTTCAAGTTTTAATTTGAATTGATGACTTAAGTTAGAATTTGCAGATTAGTGTGACAGTTTTTACTTTTCCATCTTCAATTTTCTAGAATTTGATTGACGCCTAGATTTCAGGAGATTGTTGATTAGATTAAATTTGTGTTAAGGAATTTTAGTTTTTGATTGATGCCCAAATTCTAGAAAATTGGGCTGCAATACAGTGTAATGGTACTGTTTATTTTTATAAATATTCGATTGCTGAAGATTGGGATTGACGACCTCAATCTAAAGAAGGAGGATAAGGATTTATTTTATACACTTTAGATTTAAAAACTATTCTTCATTCATATTTCTCAAGTAGTTTAGTATCTTAAAAGATAAATATAAACTTTAAAATAGAAATATAGATAAGATAACACTTCCTCGTGGGAACGATCCTATACTAGATCTTCAATTACCATTGTGCGCTTACAATAGGTTAAGACATAATTAGATACACTTAAGTAGCCAATCAATTTGGTGGTGTGGACACTGCCTCAGCAGCTCTTTAAACCTTTTCCACCTGGAAATCTTCAGTTGGGAATTGAGCAAAGGAAATTATGCTCTTCCTCAACTGACTGGTTTTGCTCATGGGAATTTTTTTTGCCAAAAACGGGCACTGTAGGGCATTCCAGGATGTGATGTTATTTGGTGGGAGCATGTTAAGCCAATTCCTGGCTTTGTCCTCTAATGAGAAAAGAAAAATCCTCGTTTTGGTGGCTTCATCTCCCAGCCCAACAATTGTAAATATGGTGCACAAAGATAAAAACTCATCAATATGCTTGTAAGGGTCCTTCTTACTTAACTCATGGAATGATGGCAGCATTTGGATGGTTTGAGGCTTTATCTAATAATTTTTCTCGGCATTGGGGAATTGAATGTAAAAGGGGGATGAATATACCCTTGGTGCATAGTAATCCCTTAAAGGTCTTGGTTGCTCTCCCATCTCAAATGGCTCAATATTATTAATAGGGGTTTGTGTGGTCTGCCTAGGTCTAAGGACTCTTTTTATCTCAGGATTTAGAGGTGCTAATTAAGGACCAAGTGACCTTCTACCCAGCATACAACACATAGTAAATAGACACTTACAACAGCAATAAAAGAATGATAAAAACTATTGCAAAATACAACTGCTGAAATTAAGGCATAAGAAAAGTGAAACTAAAGCAAGGGAGAAAGGGATGCAAACTAAGGCAAACAACGATCCAGCTGCTGCTATCATCTTTCCTCTTTGCTGCTATTTTAGATCTGCACAAGTCCTAAAAATATAGCAGTAATTTATTCAAACACAGGAATTGCAACAAATATATTTATAGACAGACAAATAAAAACTCAGATCTACTATTTAGATCAAAGATCCTTGGCAACAGCGCTAAAAACTTGTTGGTTAAATAAATTGCTTGTGCTGTTATTTTTATTATTAGAAATGTGGTAAAACTATGACAGTAAAAACCGATTAAAAAGGGGGAGTAAAAATGGAATGAAATAACACAAAAATAGTAATCTATACACACAGTCCTACAAGATCCAGGTCTATTGTAGCAAGTTTTGATAAGAAAGAGTTTATCCCAAAGGAAAATTTGATCTAAGAACACAAGGTTGAATAGTAGACCTCCAGATCTGGCTACAGATCTGGTAGCACTGACCTATACTAGAAAGTAAAGATAAAGAAAGGGAGTTTTGGGGTGTTACAAAACTAAAATAAAATAGAAAAGAAAATTACAGATCTACACTACAAGAAAGGGGTGGAAATGAATTTGGAAAAATAAATGGAAAATGAGTGAAAAGTAATAAGATAGGGATTGAATTTTTTACTGAAAAAGGGGCTGATCAAACAGAGAAAAGACTAGATCTACATCTGTCCTTTATTTGGCTACAAGCTCAAATGCAAGGAAGAAGAATCCAATCTAACCCTGAGATATGGACTAGTCCTAGGGTTATAATTTATCCATGTGAGTGGTCACAGATCATCCCAGTGATATACTCCAGTCATGGGGTTAAAATTAGAACATAAAAATCACTGCAACTACTATGTTTGGAAGGTAACAAGCTCATGCATCCATAGGTGGAGAAAACCATTAAACTATATGCAAGCATAAGAGAATATAGATTTAATATAACTTTCATTTCATACAAAATATTTACAATGGTCAGCCCTTAAAACTGCAGTCAATGTAGAACCCCAGACTCTATACAAGCTTCACACATCCCTTATTACAGCAGAAAATTAGTCCTAACTATTACAAAAGGACTTAGCCAGGATTTGCTGAGCTAAGGAAGGAAGAAAAAGGAAAAGATGGCCTAACCCTAGAAATGACCTCAACACAGACTATCTGTGCAACAGTGGGATTTTGACAATCCTGTCGCAACGATGCGCACTCGTGTGAAAAAATATAGAGTCACCACCCGGAGCTTTTGGTGTCCCGAAAAATGTAAATCAATTTTATAATCATCGAAGTGCCAAAAATGTAACTCTGATTCACTGGTCTACGCCAAAGGCTCTTGGGTAGGGGCTTCAGTTATCGATCGGGAATGTGTTAGGCACTCGGCCAATCCGCTTAAAAGCGGTCTCTACTTGTGGCCAAAATAAACTAGAAAAATAAAAAAGAAAAGAGCACTTCCTCTTGCCCTAAGGCACCTTGACCCTATTGGTGCCCCTCCGCCACTATTAAGATTTCGACGGCGTAACAGCACAAATTCAAGGGCAGAGCAAAAACTAAGAAGGTAGAGGAATAAAGGGGAGAGCCGGAGCTTTCATGCCCTTGTAGCAAGCGTGTGGACCCTCGCATAGGTGCACTTGGCGAGCTTTCGATTGCTTGAATGGTTGGAGAATGGGTTATAACCTCTAAGGATTGATAGCTAAAGGGTAGAGGAAGAAGGCTAGGGGGTGCTTATCTCCTAACTCAAGGTTTTTTGGTGGATGATGGGGTCTAAGGGGGGATTTTGAATTCTGGAATTGGTATGGAATGGGTGCACCAAAGGGAGGAAGAGCTTCTCTCTTAATCTTTTTCTCTCTTTAAAAATTTTTCAAGCCTTTGTAAAGGGAGGGATGCCTCCCTATTTATAGGAAAAAGGGAGGTTAGGAGGGTGCTTAAATGCTAATTGGGATTAGCAATTAGGTAATCTCTTAATCTAAGGTTTCCTAGGATTTTGAGAGCTTGGAAATGTGGGCAATGGGCTTCAATGGTAGATGATAGGGTGATGTTTCAAATGACTAAGGGGTTGCAAATAGGGTAATTAGGGGTGTAAAAGTTCTAATGAAACCCATCCTAAATATTGAGATGGTCAACAAGTCAAACCCCAAAAGTAGACTTCGAGCAAAAACCAACAGTTACTGTAGCTAAGCCTGGAGCAAGTATTACACACGCCAAGCATAGCTACAGTGTCCGAAAGTTCCGAGCCTAAGGTGGGGCCCACCTATTTTTGGCGTGTGTATTAGATGTGCCAAGCCATTTTTGGAAAAAAATAGCTTGGTGCATGTAATACATGTGCCATGTATGCACAAACCAAGTGCAGCTCCTGGGCATTGCTCGGATCGCCGTAACTTTTAATGTATAGCTTGTTGGAAAGCTGGGAACCTCTACTTTTCAATGGTATAAGATTCAATATCAATAGAGGTCCCTGTTAGCCCTGGTACATCTCTCTCTGACTATGGCTCGGGAGGATTAACTAAGGGTTCGGAGAGGTTTCTAAGGATTGGGAAAGGTTCCTAAGGGTTTGGGGAAAGTACCTAAGGGTATGGGGGGTGGTATCGAAAGCTTGTGGGTGTGCCTCTCTCGAAGTATGTTTCGATCGAGCCTTGGGCCAAATTTGGGTGTCTACAGATGCCTCTCTTTGGTATCCGATCACTAATGGTCGAATGCCAAAGACAAGAGACATCCGAAGAGGCCCAAGGCATCACTGACGGGTCCGCCATATTCAGAAATGAACCTCAAACATTAGGTGGGTAACATGGTGAGTAAACGGAAGCCCTGTATGTTGGGAAAAATGTCTGTTCCTCAAGGTTATCGGTCCCCAAGCGCTTAGCAACATTATTAGGCATAACCGAGGTGGACCGAGGCGAAAGCCTAATATGCTGGGAAAAAATATCTGCTTCTTGAGATGATTGAAGATGTTCAATGTTTGAATTTCATTATGAATATGATAGCTCTATAAGTGAGAGGGTGATCGACCCATACTCAAAGATATGCGTGAAGCAAATGCGCAAAGGTCCATAGTTTGTGTCCAATCATGTGAGGCATTGATTGCCCCATTTGACTGGCCACAAGTGCCCCTGCATGAAGCAGGGTTCGAGGTCTTTGGGCGAACCCATCAGTCTCAAAATTGATTTAGCATGACTACCCGAGTGGAGCGATTTTATGTCGTAACACTTTTTAGGAGTACGTGCCACTTTTCATGAGTACGTGCCACTTTTCATTTATTTTTATGTAGAATTTTTTGTTATTTTATGTGGGATTTTATGTGAATTTTTTATGATTTTATGTGTATTTTTGTATTATTTTGTATGAATTTTTTGTGATTTTATGTGGAATTTTATGTATGTTTGGGATTTTGAGCAAGCTTATTGATTTAGAACCGTTTATTTTAGCACAGCCTCTTAGGCAGGTCAAATGGAAGTTAACATGTAGTTTGGGGGCGTGTGCACCTCCTTGGGTCTGAGGAAGATCAGGCTCAGTGTGTGCATGTTATTCACTGAAAAGTATCACTTTTCACCTCTTAACCCAGCCTTTATTATACCTTGGAGCTGTCTAATAATCCCCTGTTTAGCATGTTTTGTAGTTAGTAATAAAAATTACAGCTTAGTACAAAGTCTAAGCTTTTGAAGCCAAAAAGAGAGAGTTTAATGCTAAGATGTGGAGCTGAGGCAAGAACAGAAAATACACCTTGGTGGCACACACCATGGTGACCATATTGCATGCCTAGGTGAACCCTAGAATTCTAGAAGAGGAATGGTTTGTAGACCCAAGTGTTGAAAGCTGCAACAGCAGAAGGAGCATAGCAGCATAACACAGATAAATATCTCGCACAGTTGGCACAAGGGTCATAGGCCTACATTATATTCAAAATCGTAAAGAACTCGCGCAACTCAGTGAAGGAATGGCCTCAGAGAACTACTTCGCACAGTAGTCGCGCACTTCATTTGCTCTCCACACTCCAAGTCTTCACGAAGCACTCACACACTAGAACCTTTAGAAATCCTTTTTGCAAAGTTCTCGCGAAGTCCAGGCATTTTTCTTTCATTTTCATGTCACGAAGCACTCGCGCAGTCTATGGCAGGAAAATCTCAGAAATGTCATGCGAAGAGTTCTCACGTGGCTCATCCATGCAGAAGACGTCAGGCACTCGCGCAACTCTCATGGAGCTCAAGAGGAAAGAGAGCTGCAGAAAGTCTCTTGCGCAACTCTCACGCGCGTAAATGCCTAAACCTTCCACTGCGCGAGCTGTACTACTTACTACACAAGGAGCCTAGCGAAGTCTAAACTCATCTACGCGAGACCCTCGCGAGAGGAATTGCCTGAAGTTCAACTGTGCGTACTAAGACAAATCACTGCAAATTCTTCCTCATGAGCACATTCTAGAGACACGCAGCTGTGTGACAAGTCAGAGCCTTCTGTGCGAGCGATATACTTCCAAGCTAAATTCTACCTTGCGAGCACACTGCATATCACGCGACTGCATTACACAGGCAAAGCCAACCCCACAAAGCTTGGGTTCTCCACTTCTCTTTCCATACTTTGGGGATTTTCCCAGGTCTAGGGCACACTTCCCGAGGCCCCGATCTATGTGCACACATCTTGAGGAATCCAAAGGCTACAAAGGAGCCACACATGCAAGAAAATTAGGGCTTCCTTCCTTATTGACAAAGGCATCAATGACTGAGTATATAAGCTATAATCTAAATTTAGAAACTTATCCTTCCTTTAACGTCAGTTAGCTGTGAGCTCTAGCAGATTAGGGTTAGGGTTAGATCATCATCTTTTTCCATTTTTCTTCTTCCTTAGCCCATCACTTATTGGCTATGATCTTTGTAAGCAATTAGGCATAGTTTAATTCAATTTTTGTAATGGGTTTTGTACACATTGGGATTTGTTGAGGGCTATTCTGCACAAGGCTGCTGCCTTGAGAAATTTTATTATAAGTATTGTTGAATTAATGAAATTTTTGTTTTAATGCTTATTCAATCTACTGTTTTCATATATGTCCATAGTATTCTTTGATCTATGCCATTCATTTAGGATTTTACTAATTTAAAATTCCCATAGAGGTTTGAGCTTGTAGCCCTGGGACCATGGTGGTAGCTGTAATTATCTTGTTCCATCTCAGGCCTTTGTGATGTGAATAGCCTTTATGGATAGCCTGTGACCATTTGAGTGGATAGACTATAGCCCTAGGGTGATTCCAAACCACAGATCTGAGAGGGATTCTTATCCTCTGCACTTGAGCTTGTAGCCTTGTGAGAGGTTATAGCAGGAACAAGCTTCCCTCTATTTTACACGACCATCATCAGATGTTAGATCTAATTTCTCTGTAGAGATTGCAGACTTGTGAGCTGAGTCATTGCAGGCCTTTTGTAGCAATGACCAACTGCATTTAAGTCTCCAAATAGCCTTTGAACAACTGTGGTTTCCACTGATTTTTAAAGAGTTGTTTGCTCCTATGGATGCCTGAGCTTTTAGCCTGGCAAACATAGTGTCTGTAATGATCTTTATGTTGCAATTTGATCCATTGGTTGGAGGAAATCTATCGGATAATCTGTGACCATTTAAGTGGACAAGTTATAGCCTTAAGATCAGTCCATTCTGTTGGAACAACTTGGTTTTTTGATTTAATTCCTGTGTTTGACCCTGTCTATTGGATAACCTGTGACCATTGAAGTCGACGGGTTATAGGCTCAAGAGACCAGGCCAAACCATAGGAGTTGAGTTTGATTCTTCCACCTTGCAGATGTGCTTGTAGCCATTTGAACGATTACTGTAGAGACAACTCTAAATCTAAGTTTGTGCAACCGTGGGATTTGTGGCGATCCCGTCGCGGCGATGCGCTCGCTTGCAAAAATATAGAGTCGCCACCTGGAGCTTTTGATGTCCCGGGATACCTATATTATTTTTATAAGCACCGAAGTGCCTCAAATATGACTCTGAATCTGGTCCACACCACAGGTTCATGGGTAGGGGCTTCGGTTATCGATCGGGAAGGTGTTAGGCACCCAATCAACCCGATTAACGTGGTCTCTACTAATGGCCAAAACTAAAATGAAATAAAAGAAAAGAAAATGGTTCCCTCTTTCCCAAATGGGCATTAAATCCTATTTGTTCTCCTCCGTTCCTATCGAAAATTCGGCAGCATAATGGCACAAATGGGAGGATAGGAAATACTAAAAAGAGATAGGAGAAGGAAGGGGAGAGCCGGAGGCCTCGTGCCCTTGTAGCATCGTAGGAGAGCCTTGCGTGGCTTGATTTGATGAGCTCTTGAAGGCTTTGTATGGTGTGGGATAGGGTTCTAACTCCTAGGACCTTAAGCTAAGAGGTAGAGAAAGGAGGCTAGGGGATCAAACACTCCTAACCTAGGGGCTTTCCATTAAAGGCAAGGGTGGGAAGAGGTTTTTGAATTCTGGTTTTTGTATGGGAGGTGTGCACCAAAGGGAGAAAGATCTTCTCACTTTAAGCTCTTTCTCTCTTAGGCAAAATTTCTCAACCCCTAAATCAAAGGGAGAGGGGCTCTATTTATAGGAAATGGGTGGGTTAGGAGACCACTTAAGTGCTAATTGGGGTTAGCAATTAGGTAATCTCAAATCTAAGGTTTCCTAGGGGTTTTTGGAGCCTTGAAATATGTGAGATGGTCCTCCAATGGTGGATGATGGGTGAGGCCTTAAGCCATTTAAGGGGTTGCAAATAGGTAGTGAATGGGTGCAACAGAACTATCAAAACACACACCAAAGGTCGAAGTGGTCAACAAGTCAGACCCTAATCACAAATTTTGAGGTAAAAAGACATGGTTACTGTTTATATGCCTGGCGCAACTAATATTTGGGCCAGGCAAATATACAATAAAACAGTGCTGAACAGTGCCCGAAAGTTGCTTGCGTGGGTGGGGTCCACATTTAGAACTGGCGCAACTATTAGTTGCACCAGGCTTAATTTCTGGGAGAAGTGGCCTGGCGCAACTAATAGTTGCGCCAAGCAAAATTATAATTGGCGCAACTATTAGTTGCACCAAATCCCTAGGGGGCCCACCTGATTTAACTCTTTTGCCCTCCGGGTACGGACCGCCATATCTTTTGATGTACAACTCCGATTGGGGTGATCCTTGGATAGTTGGAAAGCTGACATCCTCTACTTTTCAATGGTGTGAGATTCGATCATAGTAGAAGGCCGTAGCTAGTCCCGATGCACCACACCCTTTTCTAAGGTTTTAAAAGGTTAGGTTAGGTTCAGAACGGGTTCTAAGGGTTAGGATTGATTTTTAATGGTTTGGGGTAGGTTCCTAAGGGATCTACGATTATTCCTAAGGGTTTGGAAGGGTTCTAGGGTGATTCCTAAAGGTTCTATACAAGCCATCAAAAGTTCAGAAGCGCACCTTTCTTGAAATGTGTTTCGATCAGGCCTTGGGCCAAATTTGGGTGTCTATATATGCCCCTCTTTAGTATCCGATCACTAATGATCGAATACCAAAGAAAGAGACATCCGAAGAGGCCTAAGGCATTACTGACGGGTCTGCTGCATTCAGGACGAACTTCAAACATCAGATGAGTAACATGGTGAGAAGATGAAAGCTCTAGATGTTAGGCTACACATTTGTTTCTCAAGGTAATCGGTTCCCAAGCGCTTAGTGACATTACTGGGCATAACTGAGGTGGAATGAGGTGCGAAAGCCCGTTAGTCGGGAAAAATGTCTGCTTCTCGAGATAATTTGAAGGTGATTGATGTTCAAGATTCATTCTGAATACAACAGCTTCGAAAGTAAGAGGGGTGATCGGCCCACATTCAAAGATAGGCGCGAAGCAAAAATACGCAAGGATTCATAGTTTGCGTCCAATCGTGCGAGTCATTTGATGGCCCCCTCTGACTGTTCGCGGGTGCCCCTACTAAAAGCAGGGTTCGAGGTCTTTGGGCAAACCCATTGATCCCGAAGTTTATTTAGCATGACTACCTAAGCGGAGCGAATAGAGGTCGTAACGCTTTTTGGAGAGGACGTGCCATTTTCGAAAGCATGCCTTAGATTAACATGACCTAGAGTATGCAGGTTTGACTACCTTGAACAGATCCAACCAAACATTGGGGTGTCTCCCTAAAGGGACATCCAATCCTGATCTCTGCTGAAAATGATCATAAACATCAATTAATTATGCATAATCATGCACCCATTAGGGGAAATAAGCAACAACAAAGGCGATGGAAGCCCCGACCCAGACCCGCCCGGATATAATTTATGGAGACAAACGACCATCATACGGATACCCAGACGCATGGCGTACACTTTACAGGGATACCACTGCTCATATAGGTTTTAAGCCTGCAGAAAATAAAAGGGAAATGAACCCTTCTGAATGCATGGTTGCACATAGCTTGATTGATACGTAACGTCATTCTCAACAGGTTGGTCTCAACCAACGATTGACCTTTTCCAACGGAGAATTTGAGGCCTAAGACACTTAAGCTCATATGAATTTAAAACAGAGCGCTCATCGCAAAGATTTAGCAGTGCCGTCAACCTGATTAAAACATAGACCTTTTGATCGGGAGTGGCGCCGTTGCTCCTGCCTTGAAGTTGGATCCAGAATCGAAGGAGTGCCTTAGACTTAGGACTTTAATATGGCACAGCTGCAATGTTGATAAAATACTGACATTTTACTGTCTTATGCTTGTGCGTCTCTGCGGGGAAACACAAATAAGTTGTGATGATATTTCTATCATTTTATGTGATTTTTTTTATTTTGAAATTATTTTATGTGATTTTTTTTGGAACTGTGATTTTATGTGATTTTTTTGGATTTTTCAAGTTGTTATTTTAAGTGCTTTTCCTATTATTTTTTTAGTGAATACTTCCGGCTTCTCTGTGGGGAATTTTTTTTATTATCATTCATCATTTTTGTTGAATTTTTCTTCATATTTTCCTATGTAGGACCCGGGTGCTTATTGATCTCAGGGTGCTTATTGATCTCGGTCTGCTTTTATTCTAGCACGGCTTTCTTGGCAAGTCGAAGGATGATCGAGATGCTGTCTTGGGAGCGTGTGCATCTGTTTGGAGCGACAAAACAAATAAAAAGAGTGAGGGGACCGACTTTCCTATCTGACCCATAGCAGGCCCAAGACCCGGCCTAAGTGCCTGACGCAACTATTAGTTGTACCAGGCCAATAGGGGCCTTGAATTTGCTTGGCGCAACTAATAGTTGCGCCAAGGCCAAAGGGGCACAAAATTTGCTTGGTGCAACTATTAGTTGCGCTAGGCTTGGTTGGGGAGGAATTTAAACAGCCCGAGATCGGGCTGTGGGGCATTATTTCAAAATTTTCTCCCTCCTTCCTCTTGAAATCGAAAACCGACCCCTCTTAGGGTTCCTTTACATTGCCCCTACGTGTGCCTCATTGTCATTGCTTTGCTTGTATGGATCAATTGCTGGCTCGCGCTAGAACAAAGACCCCTTTTCTCTCAAAAGGTAACAATTTAAAACCTATTTTCTTTGATTTTTCTTACTTTTTCTTGCAAATATGATCATGATCTTGCATTCCTAGATGAAAAATAATTTATTTCCATTGTAAGCATGTTGATTGATGATGTGTTAATGGTTTTCCATGAATAATGCCTTATCTTTATGATTTTATGGGTTTTATTAATGCATAATATATATATATATATATATATATATATATATATATATATACATGTAATTAATTTTTTTTGTTTTTGTTTGTGCTTAGAAAAGGGGTTTTATTTTTGTTATTTTTTGATTTTATCTTGAATACAAAGCAAGGATTTTATATATCATTTGAAAAGTAGCTAGGAAAAGGGAATTTTTTAGTTTCTTCTTTTTTTTTTTTGAAAAATTAATGATTTTTGGTTTCTATATATTGAAACGAAAATTAATTAAGGAGAATGTTTTTTTTTTTATTTCTCTTAACATTAATTAAGGAAAGGGATTTTGCTTTTTTTTTTTTTTTGTTATTTGAAAACTAACTAAGGCATTGATTTATATACATATATATATATATATATATATATATATATATATATATAGTTTTAGTTTTTTGTAAAAGAAGGATTTTTTGATCTATGGATACAAAAGGAGGGATTTTTTGTTATTGTTTTTTTTTCTTAGCATGAAAGAAGGATTCTTTTTTTTTGATTTTATGGTTCATGAAGAAAAGGATTTTTTTGTTTTTAACTTTGGTTTTTCTAATCATAAAAGAAGGATTTTTTTTTGTTCTTTTTTTAGTTTTAGAGGCATAAAGAAAGGATTCTTTTCTTGTTTTTACGATTTTAGGAACATAAAATGATGGACTTTATGAAGAAATGACGATTTTTTTTTATTTTAACTGGCTTTTATTTTTTTAAACATAGAAGAAAAGGGGAATTTATTTATTATTATTTACCTTTTAAGATAGAAAGGAAGCGATTTTTTTGGCATTTTCAATCTAAAAGGGATTTTTGTGTTTTTTTTGTATGTGTGCATCTTTATTTTCTGATAATGAATAGAAAGAGGGTGAGCATACTTTCCTTCCCTTGGTGTGTAACATAAAAAAGTCCTTTATCACTGATCTGCTCTGATGTGATTGCCTTTAGTTGCCCCAGCATGTCGGGTGATGATGAGCATATTCCTGAGGAGGGCCACGAGGAGGGACCTGAGATAGTATATAGTCCGGGGGGGAGCAGTTCCTGTGGGTAGAGCAGAGAGCAGGCCCATGGCTCGACATGTAGGGCGAGGCCGCCCGAGTCGGCCTCCTACACCAACAGCATACCCATATTTCAAATTTTGGAATAGCGGGCAAGGTAAAAGAGAGGTTCAATTTATGTCCTTTATGTAGTTTTTGCTTTACTTCCGCAATCTGATGCGCATTTCCTTGGATGCAGGACCTGCCCAATATTGTATTTCACAGGGGGTGGCTCAATTTTCAAGACTTCTACCTCTATGTCCATCCCGTAGTGAAGGTCCTGCTGGCACAGGTGGGCTTTGGAGAGTTTTTGTCCTGCCCTACAATGAGGGTTGATGTTGCCTATCTGAAGGCCCTGATCGAACGGTTTCGCCTCGAGACGATGACTTTTCATATGCCGTATGCTGAGATGACCTTGCAGCCCGTTGACTGGGCAATGATTACGGGTATCAGGGTTGGAGGGATACTGATAGCCGACCTTGCGGTGCCGAGTAGAGAGGACATCATACGACTAATTGGGGCCTACCCCCCTCGCGGGCAAACGCATGGCACTGAGGTCAAGATGACCTGGCTGACCGCACTTTATACACTTGATGAGTTAGTGGATTAGGGTCAGCCAGATAGGGTGCTCTACATCACGTTAGAGCGGGCGATCATCTTGGCTCGTATCACTCTCCTGGTATTGCTGGGTAAGACCCCTTTCACCAACGCGAGCGGTGGCCGAGTCAACCTAGCCTTGCTGAGTGTGATGGACTACTGGGGTGACGTCCATAGGTATGAATGGGGAGGGGCTGGATATGCATGGGTGATGTATAACCTGGCTCGGGTCATGACCGGTGATTCCAAATCTGCTGTTGGTTTTTGGGCCGCCTTGGAGGTAATCCCTCATTCCTTTGTTTTTTCCATTTTCCTTGAATGATCTTTCTATGCTACTGACCTGATATTGTGTACTGCTCCTTTTTCAGGTATGGGGATATCATCATTTTCACCCTGGGCGCCCGCTTCTTTACTCGGAAGAACTTACCTATCCTCTTCTCAGCAACTGGAATCAAACCCAGCGCCGCGATGTGGGTATGAAGCACTTGGAGATGGGCTTGAGGTCTCAGCTTGACTTGATGGTTCCTGAGCAGGTAAAGCTTTTTTTTTTCAACTCTATTCATTTTAGTTCTGAAGTCCTCTTTGATTGATGTGCTACCTGTTGGGATCCTACCTTGTGTTCAAAAGGGGTTTAAAATCAAACAATTAAATAGTATATAGATGGCACACACCAAGGCAGGCTCGCACACGGTCCTGCAAGTATTTAGGGCCTGTTGTAGAAAGTTTTAAAAGAAAGTAAGGGTATGTCCACAAGAAAATGTGGTTGAAACTTAGGCAAATCTCTAGATCTGTGCTAAATCTGGAACCGTTCATAATGCTAAAGTAGTAAAAGAAAGAGGAGAGGTTTAAGGGGTTGTCACTTCTAAATTAACTACAAAAACAAGTAAGATTGCAGAAATGAATGTTAGGATTAAATCCAGAGTACAGATCTTGTAGTGAGGGGGAATTAAACATAGAAAATAGGGAGAAGAATCTTGGAGTTTGGTCTTGCTGCAATTAGGTTGAGCTGCTACAGTTATAAAGAGTTTAGAGTACACCAATCCCTCATCTGGCCATAGGCATAGCTGCAGGGTAGATAAATATACCTTAAAGCAAAGGCTTGAACTGATCTTAAGGGTATGATTTGTCCACTTTAATGGTCACAGATCATCCTATAGACTTCCTCCAAATCAAAGGATTAAACTAGAAGAATTCAATTTAGACTAAAGGTTTGAATCGATCTTAAGGTTATGATCTGTCCACTTTAATGGTCACAGATCATCCTAGGGATTTCCTTCAAATCAAAGGTTTCAATTAGAGCATTATAACCACTACAAATGCTACAATTATCAGGCCACAGACACAGGAAATTGCAGGAGCATCAGATCTAGGGAGATCAAATGGAATCCAAGAGGTCTACCAGTTAAGTGGGTGAGTTATTCTCATCTACACAAAGTCGATCGAGCACCAAATGAAATCAAAGGAACTATAGATCTAATTACAACAATTAAGCCAACATTACATTGAATTAAACTGACCATATAATGAAATGTCCTCAGATTTGCAGTTTGTGCATCATCTGACCCTCAATAACACTCTCAGCTCTCCCTAATTACAAATTCGACCTCACCCTTTGTAGCTCTCAAGAAATTAGCCAACCATAGTTGGGCTAAAGGGGAGAATTAGAGAATTTTGCTGCAAGCTCTGGTTTCAGAATTGATCCCCTTTTTCTGATGGTTTCCTCTCTTCTTATAGCTTTCTCCTTCAGCCTTAGATCTAGTTTTTTTCGCCAATCCCAGCTTTCAGAATGATTTTGTTATTCCCTCTTTTATTCCCCTTCTAGAAGGCTCTTTTAGTTCGTTCGCGTTGGGGGAGAGCACGTGGGTCGGTTAGGGTTTCCTAGGGTACTTCTAGAAGCCTCATGCCGGTCACCAAGGTGCCTCGGTGTGCATACAATAGGTCACCAACTCGTAGTGTGTGCGCAACAGCTTTTCTGGGAAGTGTTTAGATCGATTTTGATAGGTTGAAGAGGCTTTCGAAAGGTTGAAATCAAGTACTTTGGTCCTTTTGCTAGGATGCAGGATCCTATCGAAAGGTTCCGATAGGTTGAATCCTGCAATTAGAGTTTCAGCATCTGCAACCTTCATTTGATGCTTTCGATAGGTTGAAGGATCCTTTCAACAGGTTGAGCTCTTACACAATTGATTTTGATAGGTTCTCAGACTTTTTGATAGGTTCTGTTCAAGCTCGCGCAACCATTCGATAGGATGCTCCCTTGTTGTTTCCGACTACACGATAGGTTCTGGATCTTGTCAAATTCTCCCCCCATCTTCACGATTTCTTCCTTTTTCCGCCTTCAGATCCTATCGATAGGTTGCAACAACCTATCGACAAGTTGTTTTCACCCTGTCTTTTCTTTTTTCAACGCTGCTTTGCTGTTGCTACCTGCCCCAAGTGCGCATTGGTGTGGGACCCTTCTGTGTGCCATAGTTGGGTCAGAGCTGTGGTGAGAGATGGACCTTCTTGTGTAGCACTTTAGGGTGGATTTCTGCACTATGACTGCTTATTACTGCTATCTATAAAACATGCTCAACAAGCACTTATTAGTCTATTCATAGGTCTATCAAAGGTTAGGTTAAAGGGTGAAAAATGATATTTTTCACTGATTAACACACCCCCAAACCTAAGCTTTGCTAGTCCCTAAACAAAGGAAAGATAAGAAAACTAAAATGCCACTTTTGTAGGGAGCATAGATACATTTAGCATATACATCAAGCCTTTTAAACCCATAGGTGATCCCTAGTGGTGGAGTGAAGTCTCCTGAGGGTTTTCAGTGACGGTACCCACAAACTTCTCCAATAAAAGTAGTTAATACTCATGCAGCATGTTAAAACAGAGTTTAAGTAAATAAAATAAATTCCACACCATTTCCATTCAATTTTAGGGGACTTTCAGCAGAAAAAGCACCAGTTCAAAACATGAAATTCTGCTGTAGTTCCTTCATTATCAGTCAGTTCATGTCAAGGCATTGTGTTAGAAAATTGATGCAGATCTCACTTTTAATTTGAGAATTCTGTTTTGATAATATTCCAAACAACTTTGATTTCAAACCCAAATCTTACCAGGGTTGTTTACTAACAACAAGAATAGAAGGGTGCATCATTTCACATAGCTCAAGAGCAATTACAACCCTCAAATAGGACTGCAAGCATGAGCATAGGCATTGCTCTAACTTCTAAAATTTTCTAACTCTTTTCACCATTGATTAGACAAATTCTCATCTCCACATGACAACTCAATCTATTTCAGATCAGTAAGGTCTTTTGATTGGGTTGTAATGTGGCTTATGGGTGAGGTTTATAAAGAATAAAAGGGTGAAATGTGATTCAAAATTGAGAAATCAATAAGGTAAGGAGGTGACATGTACACCTTCTTCATTTCAGCAAATCTTCATTTTCTTTTTGAATTTGCAGACTTGAAGTGATTTGCTTCATCAGCTTCTTATCTTCTTGTAGATTTTCAAATGAAGTGACTTCTCTTTTCTTTTGTTTTCTTTTTCTGTTTTGTTTTATTTTTTTATCCTTTTTTTTATACTTTTTCTCCATTTTTCTTTTTCTTCTTTTTTTTTTTATTATTTATTTTTACGGGCTGGAATGCTACAACACCACTAAATGTGCTTTCCTCTTACTCCAAATTTTAAACCTTGCTCCTCTAACCTCACTTCTCCTTCTATTTCCTGGTTTCTCAGATTGAGGGTGAATTGAAACAGGTCAAGGGGTTTTGGGTTCAAATTTTCTGATTTTTTTTATCAAAGAAAAGCTGGGATTTTAAAGGCTCAAATGGGGTGTATCAAGGGCAGTTCAAAGGTGGGAAAAGTTTAGGCTTAAACTGTCCAAGGGATGGCCTTACTTCATGCCCTCAATGTCATGAATGCTGTCAAGCTGCTTCAACTTAGGTTTGCCTAACTTCTAGTGATTAAAATTAGATCCCATCTGTCCTTAGAGCAGAAAAAATTGCCAAGACACTCTTCAAAGAAATTTTTTTCCAGGCCCAAATCTCACTGGATATGGCCTTCCATCAAATTACTAGGGTGTATCCTTACACTTTTCTCTCATTTCAGCTTCATGAAGAATGTTAGACTACAACTTATTTTAATTTTAAAAAGTTTTTAATTTCCTCTTTTTCAAAAATCAGGTGGGAAATCATTTATTTTCAAAAACGTTTTCACAACATAACTGCACTAGCATTAATTCATTTCATTGGCACACCTGCCATACCCCCAAACCTAAATTAAACAGTGTCCTCACTATTTTAACATATTGGATATAGCAGTGAACAACCAAGACATAATATTAAAAGTAAAGGGGCACTGAAATTTCCAAACATGCAGTACACATAAATAAAACAGCCATCACAATAAGACAACACTAATAAGGCATTTCATTACAAATATGACAAAACAATGATTACAAAGCAAATGCATTACAAATATGACAACAATGATTATAAAGCAAATGCATGACAAATCTGAGAATGAGATCTACATATTGGCAAAATATTCTTCTACGGACAAAAAGATCCTTCCTCCTAGCTCAGGGATATCCTCAACCTGCTTCATGCGGAAGAGGAACTGCAAGCTAGGAGGGGGGGGGGCAAAAAAGGAAAAAGAAGAAAAGAAGAAAATAAGAGTCAGGGGGCGGGTGGTGGAGTAGCTGAAGAAGATGGGGATGGTGATGCAGGTGGTTCGGTCTTCTGCCTCTTCTTCTCCTCCTTAGCAAGGATTCGCTGCACCTCTTCGTATTGAGGCCTTGAGAAGTAATTCTGGTGATATGGTTGTTCGTATTGAGGCCTTGAGAAGTAATTCTAGTGATATGGCTGAGCATTTTTGTAAGGCATAGACAGTTGTGGCTGCTGCTACTGGTTTTGAAAACCATCTTGTCTCCACCTCAAGTTGGGGTGGTTTCTCCATTGGTAACCAGCAGTAGGTTGTTGCCCAAAAGACTGGGTGGTAGCCACATGCTCCATCACAAAGTCTGGAAATTGAACAACTGAGGGGCATTCCTCAAGGGAGTGAGTGGGGGACTGGCATATAACACATGCCTCCTCCACTTTAGCAGCCATGGGTGACTGCATTGCTCCCATGAGCTTATCAAATTTTTGGGTCAAACTGTCCACTTTCCTTTCCAAATCATTGTGTCCACTTACCTCATACAATTTTCCTTTTGTGGTATTTTCTTTCACCAGTCTAGGAGTGTCCAAATCCTTGGACAATGTCTCTCTCTGCATGGAGTTCTCACTGATAATGTCAAACAACTCCAAAGCCTCCTCAGCGGTTTTGTGGAGGTAAGTACCACAACAAGAGGCATCGACCATATCCTTGCTTTTAGGGTTAATCCCTTGATAGAAACTTTGGACAAGTTGTCATTCAGGGATTTGATGATGGGGACATTTCTTCAGGAGATCTTTGAATCTCTCCCAAGCTTGGTGAAAATCCTCTGTTGGATCTTGAGCAAATGAGATAATGCCCTTCCTCAATTGGCTTGTCTTGGATATGGGAAAAAACTTTGCCAAAAACTGACATTGAAGGTCACTCCAGGTTTGGATACTGTTGGGTGGGAGCATTGACAACCAAGTCCTGGCCCTGTCCTTTAATGAAAAAGGAGTCTCATCCTGGTTGCTTCCTCCCCCAAACCTACAATATTGAAGGTAGTGCACAATCCTAGAAATTCATCAATGTGTTTATATGGCTCTTCTTTGGTCAGGCCATGGAATGAGGGTATCATTTGAATTATGGATGACTTGATTTAATAGTTCCCTTGAACAGCAGGGAATTGAATGCAGAAGGGAGAATTGTAAACCCCTGGTGTATTGAATTCCGTCAAGGTTCTAGGTTGCTGTTGCTCACCCATTTCAGCAAATCCAGATGCAGCAGATGTGGGTGAAATTTGCTTAGACCTAAGGATTCTTTCAACCTCTGGATTTAATGAAACAATCTTAGGATTGAGAGTTCTCCTTCCAAACATACACCACTCACAATCTTAATGCACACACAATGCAAAGCCAATTTAACACAACAGTCAGGACACAACACAATTAATTCACAAATCTACAAATCCATAGATCAGAAAAATAAAAGGAGTAGAGGAATGTAAACTTTAACACAACCTCTAGCACAATGCTCCTCCTTAGACACAACTTCCAATCTGTTAATAATAACAAAAACTACTACAAAACAGCAAAAACTTTCTAAAGCAGTTAGTGAAAATTTAAACAGGCTATTACAGATCTACAATCTATTCTAAAATAAATAAAAAACATAGATCTATAAATTTTAAGCACACAGATCCCCGGCAGCGGCTCCAAAAACTTGTTGGGATCTTGCCTTGTGTTCAAAAGGGGTTTAAAATCAGACAATTAAAGAGTCTATAGATGGCACACACCAAGGCAGGCTCGCACACAGTCCTGCAAGTATTCAGGACCTGTTGTAGCAAGTTTTAAAAGAAAATAAGGGTATGTCCACAGGGAAACGTGGCTAAAAATTAGGCAAATCTCTAGATCTGTGGTAGATTTGGCACCCTTCCTGATGCTAAAACTGTAAAAGAAAGATGAGAGGTTTAAGGGGTTGTCACTTCTTCTAAATTAACTACAAAACCTAGTAAGCCTGTGTTGTAACTTCTTAGTGTGCTTGATTTATGTGTGTTTTGAAAATAGTTTTAAAGTTGCCAAATTACAGTGGCACTAGACTATATAAGAAATTAAAGCAATATCAGCACAGTTAGAAGAGAATTAGCCTGCAAGATCAGGGCCAATTGTAGCAAGTTTTAAAAGTAAGTGAGTGAAAGATCGTCCACAGAGAATTTGTTTAAAATGTGAGATAAACCTCCAGATCTGAGCTACCAGATCTGGCTTCTTATCCTATCTAGAAAGCTGATAAGATGAGAGGTTTGAATTTGTCACGTTTAACAAACTAAAAACAAAGGAAAATTTAAACTAAATGATCCAGATCCAAGTTGGGGGAGTGATTGAAACAAAGATGGAGAAGTAATATCTAAATCTGATTTGGTCTTTGAAATCTAATGAGAATAACTGCAGCTCAGCAGAGGTGATCCAATCTTCATCTGGCTACAAGCACATATGTAAGAGAGATAAATCTAATTCAAGGATTAGGCTTACACTTATGGCTATGGTCTGTCCACTTTAATGGTCACAAACCATCCAATAGTCTTTAATCCAAATCCTTAGTTTATAACAAGAAGCATCACTACAAATGCCATGAGAGATTAGGTTACCAACACTAATTCTCACAGGATTAATGAATCAAGGGAAATTGCATGAAAAACAGTAAATCTAAAGGAGTCTAATGCAATAAGGAGATCAGAGGGAACCCTTAACATGAGTCCAATTGAGAATATACGGTTTACAGCAACCTTTTCAAATCCACCGTTACAATTACAGAGTGCAGCTTAAATAGCTCTCAGATTTGTAGTCTTGAATACAACTCTCTTTTGAATTACAGAAATGTCTCACAGCTCTCAATTGCAAGTACAAAGTAGGCTATTACAGGAATTTCAGACAAACTGTCTGGCTGGGAAATGGGGGATTAGAAATGAAACTCAAAATCTGGATGTCCAAATTGGGCAAATGGTTCGTCAATTTATAGCTTTCCCCAAGTCCATCTCTAATGTGCATCAACCAATCAGAATTGGTTAAATCCATATCAGCCAATAGGAGTCGACCACCAGGATCCAGATCTGTTTTGGGCAATCAGAACTGTTTGATCTGGTTCAGCCAATCAAGAAACAGAGGCATCAATTCTGTTAGGAAATTCAAAAATCTGTTGGAACTTCTAGAAGTTCTCGCCAAGTAATTTCATCTTTGGGTGTTCACATGGGGAGGAATATGCCTTTGGTTCGTGCTCAGAATCTTCTGAAATGTCCTTGGGTTTTAAAACGCATTGGGACGCGCGCAATAGATAAGTGAATTGCCCTTGTTAAAGCTGCGAATCTCCAGAATACCTTTTCGCAGAGCTTAAGGGCCTTTTCGCAAAGTGTTGTGGCTTCTGAAGCTCTTTTCGCAGAGTTCAATCTCTCTTCGAATTGTGTTTTCTCCTTTTCGCAAAGTTCAATCTTCTTTTCGAAGAGTTCAGATGCTCTTCGAAAACTAAGCCTGGAGGTTTTATTCCTTTTCGCAGAGTTCCATGTTCTTTACGAAACGTGCAGGTTCTTTGCGAAGAGAACTCTGTATTGCATTTCTCTGTTCGAATTGTTCCCTGCTTCTCTTACAGGTCTTTGCCTCTTCCTTTTAGACTTTTCCACAGCTGATGAGGTTATTTCTTCACTTCCTTCCTTTGGACTGACATGGATTGTCATCTTTTTGGCACTTTTGAGCTGCTTTTATGGTTAAGCTGCCTTTATTGTTAATGCAACATAGGCACTTAAAACACTTATTTAGTTCTCTCAAAGGTCTATCAAGACTTAAGTTTAGGGGTGAAAATTGGTATTTTTCACTTGTCAACACACAAACCTAAGCTTTGCTAGTCCACGAGCAAAGAAAAGAATAATAAACAAAAACAAAGTAAAGAGCCACTTTTGTAGGGAGCATGCTTGCATTTAGCCTATGCAACAAGCCTTTTAAACCCCTAGGTGATCCCTAGTGGAGGAGTGAAGTCTCCGAGGGTTTTCAAAGTGAAGGTACCCACAAACTTCTCCAATAAATCGCTTAAGATCAATGCGCTGTTAAAGCAAACTTTCATCCAATCATTATTCACACTGCATCACCAAAGTTGTAAGAAGATTTTCAAGAAAACATCATTCAAAACTAAAATTCTGTGTAATTCCTTTACCATTCACTCGGTTGGTGTCAAAAGTTTTTACAAGAAAAATTAATGAAAAGCTTGCCTTCTATTTGAAAATTCAGTTTGATGTTACCTAAATAATTTGATTTCAAACTCAACTCTCACCGTGGTTTTCACTCACCATGCAAATATGAGGGTTGCACTATTTCACCTGACTCAAGAGCAATTATCCTCAAATAGGAATGTAAGCGAGCATAGGCATTGCTTTTCACGAATTTACTACTTTTTTCACCATAGATTACACAAATCCTTATCTCCATATGACTCAATCCATCATTGATCAAGAAGGACTTTAACTTGGGTTGTAATGTGGCTTATGGGTGAAATTTATCAAGAATAAAGGGGTGGAATGGAGTTCAAAATTGAGAAGTCACCAAGGTAAGGAGGTGATAGACACACCTTCTTCAATTCAAAGACAATTTCATCTTCTTCTTTGAATTTTCGAGCCAAAGTGGCCATCTTTTCTCTTTCTTTTGAACTTCCAATGAAATGCCTTCTCCTTTTTTCAAAGCAACATTGATCGGAATGCCACACTTCTTCCGCCGATACATCATTGCCTTCAATTATTTTTCTTTTTCTTTTACCAAATGCTACCCAACTCACCTTTCTTGACTTTCTTTCCTTTACCTTGAATTCTCGAGTGAGGGTTAGGCTAAATGAGGTTGATGAGGTTTCAAAGAAATCTTGGATTTATAAAGCTCAATTGGTGTGTATCAAGGGCAGTTTTAAAAGGTGGGGCTTTTTGAAGTTCAAACTGTCCAAAAGAAGGCCCTACATCATGTCTTTAATATCATGATTGCTGTCAAGATATTTTAACTTGGATATATGTAACTTCTAGTGATAACAAGCAGTTCAAATAAATTCCCTAGAGCGTAAAAATTGCCAATTCATACCTCCAAAGAATACATTTCAGCAGGCCCAAATCTCACTGGGTGTGGTTTTCTATCAAATTCTTGAGGTATATCATCACTGTTTTCTCTCATTTTAGGTTTACTAAAACATCAATTTTTTTAGAAATTTTCTGACCTTCACTTCATGAAAGTATTAGAATTACACTAGAAATCAATTTTAAAAAGTTTTAACTTCCTCATTTTTCAAAACAACAGGTGTGAAATTACTTCATTTTCAAAAATTCTGCTGGTCATAAGCTGCATTAAGCATTAACTTACTTATTTTATTGGCATACCTGCCATACCCCCAAACCAAAGGGAAGCAGGGTCCACACTGGTCCAAAACAGAGGAAAAATATAAGAAAGAAAAACAACAAAAGTAATAATGGCAAGAAGACAGAAAAAAATGCACAGTAGTATACAAAACAGAATTTTCTATTGCAACTGTATAACACAAAAAGTACAATGAAAGCTAATAACTGGGGTCAAAATCTGTATCATAGGTTGGTCTGTGGCTTCAATGGAGTCACCGCTTAATCGAGCTAGAGTCAGTGTTGGAGTTTGAACTGGATTGAGCTTTCGAATAGTGTTTTCACGATACTCCCTGATTTGATCTTTCCGATGAGGCCAAGGTGTTTGGTGAGGCTAGTGGTCTTCAATTTTCTTGATCCAGTTGGGCTTGCAACATGGACACCTTGTGTCTCGATCCTCACCAGAAATGTTGGACCCAGCAGGTCCCGCATTTTATCTCTTTCAAATTTCATAAAAATCTCTAATTTCCTGATTTGGTTTTCATAGGGGGTGTGGATGTAAGCTTGCAAATCAGCTAGCCCCTTTTGAACATCTCTGTGGATATAAGGGTTATTTTCCATGGCTTTGATGAGGGTGGCATATCGGGGGAGGGGAATAGAATGGTAGGGGACTAAAGGTGGCCCAGCTGTGGTAGGGGGGGAGAAGTGGCTAGAAAGGGGACAACGGGGTCTGTCTGAGTGGCGTCTCAGAGAAATGGGGAGGGGTGGAGGATGGAATCAAAGGAGCTTCAGCTTTGAGTATGTGCAGGGTAGTAGTGGTGGGGTGGGCGATCAACCAATATTACTCGGATCTGCTTGAGTGGCCTGCTCAGAATTTAGGCAGGGGTGATGGTGGTGGTTTGGGTTGTGGAAGCTAAGGTATGGAGGTTCCATGGCTCTGACTCGATTGTCTGTTAATTTGAAGTTGGGTTTGGATGGATTGGAGGTAAGTAAGGATTTGGGTAATGGATGCGTGTGGGAGAGGTGGGCATAGTAGAAATCGGGACAACCGAGGTGGAGGTGGTGCAATGGTCAGAAGGGAGAGGTTGGAATGTGGGTGAATGGAGGAGGAGTGTATAGGGAGGGGTCCAGTTCCATGGTTTCAAAATAGAGCCCATTAGAGAAGAGTAGGCTTCAGAGTGAGGGGCCTGTGTCTGTGTATGGGGAGGCCTGTGTGTGGGCCGATGGAGCAGGGAATGTGAGGGGCTTGGGAGCAGGAGTGCAGGGAGATGGGGCAATATATCCCGCAGCTAACTCTTCTAAAACTTGGGCATTGAGGGTGAAATGGTGGTGTGAGAATGGTTGGAGTGGTTGGTAGAGGGGAGTCCATTGGAATGATGGGAAGTATGGGCGAGGGACACTGGGATAGGTGAACTCAAGGGCTGGAGTGGGGAGTAGGGTGTAGGATGACTTCCTCCAGAGTATGTGCAACAGGTGGCTGGTCACCAAAGGGACTGGCAGAGCTGGTTCGACAACGTTGGATTTGGCAACATGGCAGGTGCTCATTTGGATGCTCAAATTCAACTTCGTGGATGGGTTGCTCGCCACAACCGCAGGATGATGTCAATTTCAGTTCACCAGTAGGGTGAGTTCTGCTCACTCACAATGCAGTTCCGTGCAGAATAGGGGCATGTGCAGTGTTCACCGCCTCTCTCATCCTTCTCAAGATAGCCTGCTTGTAGTCCAAGCCTTTTTCCAAAATTGTGTGGTGTAATGATTTCAAAGGGCTCCTCACTATCAATGTCAAATTTGGCTTGAGGAGGGTCGTGATCAATCGCCAAATGGTAGGCCAGCTATCTTCGCTTTTTCTTTAGCTTGGTAATCGACATCACCATGGCTTCAAAAATTAACATAGGGCATTGAAAACCGCCTTGGAAAAATGAAAGAGGGCCTCTAAAATTGGTGATCTTCTCTTGGTCGTGCTCATGACATAAAACTACCCTTAGAATGGAATCCATCAATAGAAATTGGGGAGCAAGGTCTCTTCTCATGATGAACTGCCCCGTGCCTACAATACCTTGAGTTAGATGGGCAGCCATCTCTCTAAAAGAGGCAATTTCGGGAGCAGCCAAAGGGCCAGAGGGATCAAATTGGAATGGTATCCCTAGAGCATTCCCTATGTCTTCAAAAGTCACAGTTAGATCACAATCATCAATAAAAATGACAAGGGTAGGGACATTAGCATCTTTTTCAGTGACCTTGGCTAGGTTTTGGTACCATAACTTTACCATTCTTGGGTAAATTCTTTCTGGCAAGGGGGTAAGGATATTGCTTAGTGAAGCTTCTCTAAGGTATCTTAAGGATGGCAGTATTCCGTTTGGTGTCGAAAAAGTTTCATCAACCATTAGCTCGGTAGTAGCTTCGAGCTTCAATGAAGGGATTGGGTAGAACCAAATGAATGGGCAGAGGAGTAAGCTCGCTCGAGGCTAGCTAGCAGTGAGGTGGGTTCCTCATGTCTAATTTTCTTTCCTTTTTCTACATCGCTTTATCCATTGAAAGTTTCCGTTTAGCTGAAGTTTTGGTTTTTCCCTTTGCTGTTGGGGTCGATTTGCTCACCTTTTTAGCAGAGGATTTGGTAAACATTACAGCCAATGATTTCTCTGCTTTTCCCATCCTAAATCGATGTATAATAATGCCCAAAACACATACGTAACAACTTACTATATGATAACAGAGAGAATGGGTAAAGAAATAGATTTAGGGTTTCGCTTTGAACGAGTTGTTTGCTTTACGTAAATCCTCCATTATAAGCGGCAATCCTCTTGAAATGCGATGAACTAACCAATTAGTTACAAAAGGGTAGTAGACTTGTTGAATCGCAAAAGAAAGAACGAAGTAGGGTTTTAGTGAGAGGAGTCGCTCTGCAGAGAGAGTTTGAAATGAAAACCCCACCGTCGAAAGGGTTTAAATATACTCAAGGTTAATATCGCAAAGTGCTTTTAAGTTTTTGAAAAGTTCCACAAGAGTCCTTTTTAAAATTGTGAATGGCATCGCATTCATTCGACAAGTTAATGTTCGTAAACATCATTTCGCAAAGGAGTTAGCTTCAGAATTACTTTTTCGAAAAGAGAAATGGCTTCAGTACCAACTATTTGAAGAGCACATCTTCTCTTTCGAGTAGTTCATTACAGCTTCAGATCTATTTGAAAAGCAAATTGAACTTTACGAAAAGAGAAATATTACTTTGCGACTTGATTTTGAGCATATTTAAACTCTGAGAAAAGTGAAAAAATGTAAATGTAAAAATAAGCACAAACTATGATATACAAACATAATGTACGCTTTCGACCATCGATTTTGAAGATTCGTGATGATGGATGGTCAGCACAGGCTCCTGGGTTTTTTCAATGCATGGTTTGAGCCTCTGACCATTGATCTTTATGATTCTTCCATTACTTGGATCGAGGATGTCAACAGCTCCCGAAGGGGCTGCTTGAACGACAGTGTATGGCCCATCCCATCTGGATCTCAATTTTCCTGGGAAAAACTTGAGCTTTGAGTTAAATAACCATACCTTAGAATCAGCTGTGAACTCTTTTCTCAATAAATTTTTATCATGAAAAGTTTTGACTTTTTCTTTATATAATCTTGAATTGGTGTATGCATCCATTCGCAGCTCTTCTAACTCAGCAAGTTGCAATGTCCTATGATTACCAGCAGTAGTTAGATCCATGTTCAATGTTTTAATGGCCCAAAAAGCTTTATATTCTAACTCTACTGGTAAATGGCATGCTTTGCCATAGACCAACCTAAATGGGGACATACCAATTGGGGTTTTATAGGCTGTCCTATATGCCCACAATGCATCATTCAGCTTAAAGGACCAATCCTTTCTGTCCTTCTTCACAGTCTTTTCCAAAATATGTTTGATTTCTCTATTGGAAATCTCCACTTGTCCACTGGTTTGTGGATGATATGGAGTGGCTACTCTATGAGTCACAGAGTATTTCTTCAACAATGTTTCAAAATGTCTGTTACAAAAATGGCTTCCCCCATCACTGATAATGGCTCTGGGAAAACCAAACCTGGAAAAAATGTGATCCTTAAGAAATTTCAAGACCACTTTGTGATCATTTGTTTTAGTAGCTGTGGCTTCAATCCATTTGGATACATAATCCACAGCTACTAAAATGAAAGTATACCCATTGGAAGGAGGAAAGGGACCCATGAAGTCTATCCCCCAAACATCAAACAACTCAACTACCAAAATAGGCTGTAAAGGCATTGAGTTTCTCTTGGAAATGCTGCCTAATTTTAGTTCAGCAGACTTACAATGTCGCAGGCATCCTTGAAAAGTGTAGGCCAATAAAATCCACACTGCAAAACTTTTGCAGTAGTTTTGTTCCCACTAAAATGACTTCCACAGGCCTGTTCATGACACATAGAAAGTATTCTATGAAATTCTTGGTCAGGGACACATTTCCTTATTATTTGATCTGCACAACTCTTGAGATAAGGATCCTCCCGGATGAAGTGTTTAACTTTTGAGAGGAAAAGATCTTTATCCATTCTATTCCAATGTTGAGGAATTCTTCCGAGCCAAAAAGTTGACTATGTTTGCAAACCAAGGAGTGTGTATACTAATGGCAAAAGTTGCTCATCGTGGAAAGATTCATTGATAGGCAACCTATCAATCTCAAGAAGTTAAAATCTCGAGAGGTGATGCCACCACATTCTCCACTTTTTTATCTTTAATTTGTAGATCAAATTCTTGTAACAAGAGAATCCACCGATGAGTCTTGGTTTGGTGTCCTTCTTAGATGAAGGTATTTTAAAGCCGAAAGTGGTCTGAACACCACTATTTGTGAACCAAAGACATATGACCTGAATTCCTCTAAAGCAAAAATAATTGCTAGCAGCTCCTCCTCAGTTGTTGTGTAATTGAGCTGTGCAACAATCATTGTTCTACAGCATAAGCTATAACATGAGGCAGACTTATCTTTTCTCTGTCCCAAGGACAGCTCCTAAAGCATAACTGATGCATCACACATCGCTCAAAAGGTAGTGAATAATTTGGAGACTGCAATATTGAGCTGAAATCGATGCTTTTTAGGAATTCAAAAGCCTTTATGCATTCATTATTGAAAACAAAAGGGACATCTTGGCACAAAGAAATGACAAAGAGGTTTAGTTATTTTATCAAGTCCTTGATGAACCTTCAGAAATCCAAAGATGTCCTAAAAACTTCGATTTATTTAATGCTTTGGGAGGTGGTAAATGTGCAATTAAATTAATTTTGCTTTGTCCACCTCAATGCCCTTGTGGGAAACAACATGGCCAAGGACAATGCCCTGGGTGACCATGAAATGGCTCTTTTCCTCAAAACCAGATTGCTTTCTTCAGCATCTTTGTAGTACCAATTTGAGATGGTGTAAACACCGGGAAAAATTGTTGCCATAGATTGAGAAATCATCCATAAAATCTCCATAAATTGGTCAATCATATCGTAAAAAAATTGCATACATGCATCTTTGGAAGGTAGCAGGAGCATTATAAAGACCAAAAGGCATTCTCCTATAGGCAAAAGTGCCAAAAGGGCACGTGAATGTGGTCTTTTCCCGATCTTGTGGGTACACAGAATCGGTTGTAACCAGAGTAACCATCAAGAAAATAGTAATAAGCTTTTCCCGCTAGCTTATCTAAGATCCGATCAATAAATGGGAGAGGGAAATGGTCTTTTCGGTCATTGCATTTAATTTTCGTAATCAATACGGACTCTCCATCCAGCTTGTTTGCTGGTTGACATATGCTCACCGTAATCCGAGGTTACAATAGTGATTCCAGATTTCTTAGGTACCACCCGTGTAGGTGCCACCCAAGTGAATCAAATGGGGTAAATGACCTGATCCAACAACTTAACAACCTCTTTCATGACCACTTCTTGCATATGAGGGTTTAACCTTCTTTGCATTTCTAGAAGGCTTTGCATCTTCTTCCAAGTGGATTTTGTGCATGCAAACAAATGGATGATTCCTCCTAAATCGAATAGTCCAAATAGCCTTTTTATGTTCTTTTCAAGACTATCGCCTCTTCCTCTTGCTCCTTTGTGAGAGAGGAAGAAATAATGGCAGTAATGATTTATGATTACCCAAGAACACATACTTCAAATGTTTGGGTAGCTTTTAGTTCTAAATCGTGGGTTGAGAAAAGAAGGTATCAAAGGTACCTTAGATGTTTGTGGAAGGGGAGTAGCAGTTTCCAAGAAGAAAACTTGTCGATTGTTTAAGAGTTCCTTGCACAACATTAATTTCCTCATAATTGAGATACAACTTGCTTCTTTTTCAAAGATATCCCCAAGCATCTTTGATATCTGTGGTGAATTCTTCACCGCAAAATTGTTGTAAAGTTCCTTCCACAAGTTCATCCAATAGATCAACATGAAAACATTCTTCGAGCTGAACTAGGGTCATGGATCTGCATTATAAACATTTAATTTCACCTTCATGTTTCCAAATGAGACTTCCATAATACTGCACTGCATTGAATGCAAGCATTTGTCAGAGCTGTGGAATGGTCTTCCCAAATGACAGGATGGAAGTTTTGCTTTTGGTTGGTTCCATATCTAAAACTAGAAAGTCAGCAGGATAGAAAAATTTATCTACTCCCACCAATACATCTTCAATTATTCCTACTGGCTTTCTTTCAGATCTGTCTGCTAGTTGTAACACCACATGAGTGGGTTTTAATTCTCCCAAACCTAGCTTCTCATATACAAAATATGGAAGTAGGTTGACACTAGCACCCAGATCTAATAAAGCCTTTTCAATGGTGTGTTCCCCAATAATGCAAGGGATTGTGGGGATTCCAGGATCTTGAAGTTTGGGAGGTGTAGCAATGGATAACACCTGACTAATTCTTTCCACAAAGAAAGACCTTCTTGGACAATCAGATCCTAGATTGTCTTTGTGAGTGCACACATCTTTCAAATTTTGCATATGGAATTTGTTTGATTGCCTCAAGCAAAGGTAAATTTATCTTGACTTGCTTGAAAGTCTCCATCATATCATCTATTGTTGTGTTCCCTTTATCAAAAGGAGATACAGATTTCATTGCATGTGGAAATGGTAAATGAGGAACTAATCTTTCATCTACAGCTTTAGATGTGTTTTCAGAAATTTTTTTACTTTTCTGTTTTTCATTTTTTTGATTTTTCTGAGGTACATCAAGACCCCATCGCTATCACTATGTCGAGCTCTCACGTGCATATCTTTATCCTCTTCCTCATTTCTTTCTTCTTCAATACCCACTTTGTTATCTATCATTTTTCCACTTCTCAAAGTGGTGATGCTTTTACTTCTTCATGTGAATTAGAAGCTTCTCCAACCATGAACATCCTTTGGGATTGTTCAAAGGTTGGTCGGTAACTTTCCTTCCTCTCTTTGCCAAGGTATTTGAAAGTCATGTCCCAATGTTTCTTCAATCTTCTTTATGCTCGCCGTGAAAATTCAGCTTGAGTTAAAGATCCTAAATTCGGAGTGAATTTAGGACTTGATCTTCAAAAGAAAGGGACCTCGAAGGGTTTTGAATCAAGGCATCACATGTTGTTGTGGAATGGGTTGTCAAAAAGTTTGGTTTGACATAAAAATTTCACGATAGGCTATGCGCTTTGAAAGGCATTTGATTCTTTGGTTGTTGTCTGTGGGATTGGTAATTCCCGGTTCCACCTCAAATTGGGGTGTGCTCTCCATGGATATTCATTTGATCGTGATCTCGTCCCAAATGATTGAGCAAAGATGAGCTTGTTCCACCATTAAACTGGGAACCGTGATGCAAGAGGACATTGGTCAAGTGAATGAGTAGGGACGGCATATCGGACATGCCTCCTCTACTCTTGAAATATTTGGAGTTTTAAGTGAGTCCATCAATCTATCAAACTTTGTGGTTAGATTGTCCATCTTTCTTTCCAACTCATTCACCTCATAGATCTTCCCTTTGGTGGATTGGTGGTTGTTCAACCTAGCAGATTTTCAATTTCTCTTGACAGTAGATTCCTCACGAGTGGAGTTTTCACCAATCACTTCAAATAAGTCCCAAACCTCTTCAACTGCTTTTTGTAAGTAAGTGCTTCCACAGAGGCATCCACCATATTTTTGTTTTTTGATCAATTCCTTGATAGAAGCTTTGAACTAGCTGCCATCTAGGAACTTGATGATGAGGACATTGCCTTAAAAGTTCCTTAAATCTTTCCCATGCTTCATGGAAAGTTTCAGTTGAATTTTGGGAAAATGAAATGATACTTTGTCTCAATTGTTTTAGACATTGGGAAATATTTGGCTAAAATTGACATTGTAAATCATTCCATGAAGTGATACTATTTGGTGCTAACATGGATAACCATGCTCTAGCTTTATCCTTTAATGAAAAAGGAAAGAGCCTGTTGGTTATTGCTTCGACCCAAATTCACTATGTTGAATGTGGTGCAAAGAGCCAAGAATTCATCCACATGTTTGTATGGGTCTTCCTTACTCAACCCATGGAAGGAAGGGAGCATTTGGATAGTTGAGGATTTGATCTCATAATTTCCTTCCACAGTAGGAAATTGAATGCAAAAGGGGGAATTATAAGCACCAGGTGCAAAGTAATCCCTCAAAAGTCGAGGTTCTTCACCCATAGTAGCAGAATTCTGTGTTGTTTGCTTGGTTCGTAGTAGCCTTTCAACTTCTAAATTCAATGGGAGAATCTCAGGGCTGAGAGTCCTCCTACCAAACATACAACTCAGAACAAAAAAATCTGATTATGCACAGCAAACCTTCAGAATTCCTTTCAGTAATTTCCCTTCTTTAAAAACTGGAATATGAATAACTGCACAAGTATAATCAATAGAATAGTTTAGTAATGATAAACAAAATTAAAATGAAAAACTTAGGTCTATCTATTTTAGAACAAATTCCCCGGCAACGGTGCCAAAAACTTGTTGTATCTTCTTAGTGTGCTTGATTTATGTGTGTTTTGAAAACAATTTTAAACTTGCCAAATTACAGTGGCTTTAGACTATATAAGAAATTAAAGCAATATCAGCACAGTTAGAAGAGAATTAGCCTGCAAGATCAGGGCCAATTGTAGCAAGTTTTAAAAGTAAGTGAGTGAAAGATCGTCCACAGAGAATTTGTTTAAAATGTGAGATAAACCTCCAGATCTGAGCTACCAGATCTGGCTTCTTATCCTATCTAGAAAGCTGATAAGATGAGAGGTTTGAATTTGTCACGTTTAACAAACTAAAAACAAAGGAAAATTTAAACTAAATGATCCAGATCCGAGTTGGGGGAGTGATTGAAACAAAGATGGAGAAGTAATATCTAAATCTGATTTGGTCTTTGAAATCTAATGAGAATAACTGAAGCTCAGCAGAGGTGATCCAATCTTCTTCTGGCTACAAGCACAGATGTAAGAGAGATAAATCTAATTCAAGGATTAGGCTTACACTTATGGCTATGGTCTGTCCACTTTAATGGCCACAAACCATCCAATAGTCATTAATCCAAATCCTTAGTTTAGAACAAGAAGCATCACTATAAATGCCGTGAGAGATTAGGTTACCAACACTAATTCTCACAGGATTAATGAATCAAGGGAAATTGTATGAAAAATAGTAAATCTAAAGGAGTCTAATGCAATAAGGAGATCAGAGGGAACCCTTAACATGAGTCCAATTGAGAAAATATGGTTTACAGCAACCTTTTCAAATCCACCGTTACAATTACAGAGCGCAGCTTAAACAGCTCTCAGATTTGTAGTCTTGAATACAACTCTCTTTTGAATTATAGAAATGTCTCACAGCTCTCAATTGCAAGTACAAAGTAGGCTATTCCAGGGATTTCAGACAAACTGTCTGGCTGGGAAATGGGGGATTAGAAATGAAACTCAAAATCTGGATGTCCAAATTGGGCAAATGGTTCGTCAATTTATAGCTTTCCCCAAGTCCATCTCTAATGTGCATCAACCAATCAGAATTGGTTAAATCCATATCAGCCAATAGGAGTCGACCACCAGGATCCAGATCTGTTTTGGGCAATCAGAACTGTTTGATCTGGTTCAGCCAATCAAGAAACAGAGGCATCAATTCTGTTAGGAAATTCAAAAATCTGTTGGAACTTCTAGAAGTTCTCGCCAAGTAATTTCATCTTTGGGTGTTCACATGGGGAGGAATATGCCTTTGGTTCTGCTCGTAATCTTCCAAATGTCCTTGGGTTTTAAACGCATTGGGACGCGGCAATAGACATCGAATTGCCCTTGATAAAGCTGCGAATCTCCAGAATACCTTTTCGCAGAGCTTAAGGGCCTTTTCGCAAAGTGTTGTGGCTTCTGAAGCTCTTTTCGCAGAGTTCAATCTCTCTTCGAATTGTGTTTTCTCCTTTTCGCAGAGTTCAATCTTCTTTTCAAAGAGTTCAGATGCTCTTCGAAAACTAAGCCTGGAGGTTTTATTCCTTTCGCAGAAGTTCCGTGTTCTTTTTAAACGTGTGTTCTTTATAAAAGAACTCAGTATTGCATTTCTCTGCTCAATTGTTCCCCGCTTCTTATGTGTCTTTGCCTCTTCCTTTTAGACTTTTCCACAGCTGATGAGGTTATTTCTTCACTTCCTTCCTTTGGACTGACATGGATTGTCATCTTTTTGGCACTTTTGAGCTGCTTTTATGGTTAAGCCTGTCTTTATTGTTAGCTGCAACATAGGCACTTAAAACACTTATTTAGTTCTCTCAAAGGTCTATCAAGACTTAAGTTTAGGGGTGAAAAATGGTATTTTTCACTTGTCAACAGCCTGCAGAAATGGATGTTAGGATTAAATCCAAAGTATAGATCTTGTAGTGAGGGGGAATTAAACACAGAAAATAGGGAGAAGTGGCTTGGAGTTTGGTCTTGCTGCAATTAGGTTGAGCTGCTAGGGTTACAGAGAGTTTAGAGTACACCAATCCCTCATCTGGCCATAGGCACACCTGCAGGGTAGAAGAATCTACTTTAAACCAAAGGCTTGAACTGATCTTAAGGGTTTGATTTGTCCACTTTAATGGTCACAGATCATCTTATAGACTTCCTCCAAATCAAAGGATTAAAGTAGAAGAATTTAATTTAGACCAAAGGTTTGAATTGATCTTTAGGCTATGATCTATCCACTTTAATGGTCACAGATCATCCTAGGGATTTCCTTCAAATCAAAAGTTTCAATTAGAGCATTATAACCACTACAAATGTTGTAAGACACAAGAAATTGTAAGAGCATCAGATCTAGGGAGATCAAATGGCATCCAAGAGGTCTACTAGTTAAGTGGGTGAGCTATTCTCATCTACACATAGCCGATCGAGCACCAAATGAAACCAAAGGAACTATAGATCTAATTACAACAATTAAACCAACATTACATTGACTTAAACTGACCATACAATCGAATGCCCTCAGATTTACAGTCTGTGCATCATCTAACCCTCAATAACACTCTCAGCTCTCCCTAATTACAGATTCGACCACACCCTTTGTTGCTCTCAAGAAATTAGCCAACCATAGTTGGGCTAAAGGGGGGAATTAGAGAATTTCACTGCAAGCTCTGGTTTCCAAAATTGATCCCCTTTTTCTGACGGCTTCCTCTCTTCTTATAACTTTCTCCTTCAGCCTCAGATTTAGTTTTTCCCGCCAATCCCAGCTTCTAGAATGATTCTGTTATTCCCTCTTTTATTTCCCTTTTAGAAGGCTCTTTTAGTTCGCTCACGTTGGGGGAGAGCACGTGGGTCGGTTAGGGTTTCCCAAGGTACTTCTAGAAGCCTCGTGTCGATCACCAAGGTGCCTCAGTTTGTGTGCAGCAGGTCACCAACTTGCAGCGTGTGCATAGTAACTTTTCTGGGAAGTATTTAGATCGATTTCAATAGGTTGATGAGGCTTTCGATATGTTGAAATCAAGTACTTTGGTTCTTTTGCTAGGATTCAGGATCCTATCGAAAGGTTTCGATAGGTTGAATCCTGTAATTAGAGCTTTAGCATCTGCAGCCTTCATTTGATGCTTTCGATAGGTTGAAGGATCCTTTCGACAGGTTGAGCTCTTGCGCAATTGATTTTAATAGGTTCTCAGACTTTTTGATAGGTTCTGTTCAAGCTCAGGCAACCATTCGATAGGATGCTCCCTTGTTATTTCTGACTGCACGATAGTTTCTGGATCCTATCGAATTCTCCCCATCTTCACGATTTCTTCCTTTTTCAGCCTTTTGATCCTATTGATAGGTTGTAACAACATATCGATAGGTTGTTTTCAGCCAGTCTTTCCTTTTTTTAACGCTGCTTTGCTGTTGTTGCCTGCCCCAAGTGGGCATTGGTGTGGGGCCCTTCTGTGTGTCATAGTTGGGTCAGAGCTGTGGTGAGAGATGAACCTTATAGTGGAGCACTTTAGGGTGGATTTCTGTACTATGACTGCTTATTACTGCTATCTACAAAACATGCACAACAAGCACTTATTATTCTATTCACAGGTCTATCAAAGGTCAGGTTAAAGGGTGAAAAATGGCATTTTTCATTAATTAACACTACCTGTTTGGTCACCTTTTGACTCTAACAGATCCTCCATGACCAGTACCTTGCATCCTCCTTCTGGGACCGGCAGCCGTAGGCCCCTCTCGCCTGTTTAGCAATCGCCGCATCGAGGAGCGGGTGGTGCACCAGCACCAGGGCTACTATGCCATACCTGCGGACCCTCCGGCAGACATTTGGAATCCTGTTGGCAGCATCGAGGAGCTCACAACGACCTTTTTCAACAATGGGCTCCCTATCCATGCCCTCCATGTGCTCGGGGACTACCATGTTTGGTGTGAGTGCCTACCATATCGATTTATCCTCCCACGCTTTGTACCTAGTGCTAATTTCCTTGCATTTGGTGGCCCACTCGGTCAGGTCCTTCTCAGCTTGGATTGGTTTCCCTTATGTCTTAATTCAGCCTTTGTCCCTTCTAAGCGGATCTTTATTTTGTTCACAGCTTGATTTGAGAGATGATTCGGATGGTGAAGACAGGACGAGTGTGGCTGATATGTCAGGGGTAGATCCCTCTGGTGTTGGCCCCTCAGGTGTGGGTCCCTCGGGCGAGGGCTCTTCTGGTGTTGGTCCATCGGGTACCTCTCATGTCGGTATCCCCGGTGGCAATCAGCCTGTGGTTTATGAGACCTTTCGATGCCTGGATGATATCTTGCTTTCGGGCCTCTGTGTTGATGTGCACAGAGAAGCACGGCTCTCTGCTGAGGTGGCCCGTGTCCCTCCTCCTGAGGTGATCCCCAAGGGTAAGTCTTCTGACGGCCCATCTCTTTCTTATTTCGGTCTTCTTTTGCACATGTTTTATGACTGCCCTGATACCTGATATCGTATCGTTCTGAGCGTAGGACTTCAACTTGGCCATGGAGTATGCGGCGTATCATCGCCACATTGCTGAGCTCAGGGAGGTGGAGACGGTGAGTACCTTACTGCTCTGCTTCTCCCATCTGTTTCATTCTTATTTGTCCCTTAACTGATCCTGACTTTTGATTTTGACTGTGCCTTGCAGTGTGCCCGTGCCAAGGAGTCGCGCTCTTTGCTTAGTAGGATTTCACAGGTGTGCTCTCGGGTGGGGGACATGCAGACTTTCCAGAGCTCCTCTCGTCATCGGAAGAAGTCAAAGGGCGCGGTCAAGGAATAGGCTTTAGTTTCTGCTTTTAAAACTTAGTACTCTTGGGATTGGATTTAGATTTTTGTTTTTGTCTAGACAGTTTTTTTTTTTTGGGTGGATGATGTGACACTTTGGATGATGTTATTTTTTGGAAGATATTTTTAGTGCTTTGGTTTTGATTTTATGCCATGGCTTCCTTGCACCATATCTATTTTTTTGCAGGACGTGTCTGCCAAATGCTCTCAGAAAGTGACTTTTTGGGTCGCATGCCTTGATGTAGGACCAATCCTGCTCATAAAGAAACAAAGTAATTGCCAAACTGTTAGTGATAAAAGAATTGTCGAATAAAAAAAAACAAAAGGGGTGAAAGGAAGTGAAAAGTCCCCCCCTCCCCCTTAGGTCTCGAGATGGCTAAAGAGGGGGGATCTTTAGTCTAGCGCAACTATTAGTTGCGCCAAGCTAAAGTCCCAGGGAATTTGTACTGGCGCAACTAATAGTTGTGCCAGGCAAAAAAGATGACAAAATGAACTGGTGCAACTAATAGTTGCGCCAGGCTTAACTTGGGGAGTTGTGGGTCCTTATATACCCAAGTTAGCCCAAAAATCATCCCTTTTCTATTTGACTTGGCCCCTTTGACCGATTCTTTTTGCTCTTGCTTTTCCAAGGTGGGTCCATCACCATACATCGATTTTTATCTTCTCAAAAGATCTTTGTACGTCTATGGACCCGCTTTCCGACCCTCCCTTACATGAAGGGCCCAGAGCCAATTTACCCCCTCCCTTGGGCTTGGGGCCCAAATTTCTAACAACTTGGGTTGGGAGTTTGAATGAGAGTGAGCTCACCGACTTGGAGCTCCTTGGGCTATCTCGCCTTCCTTCCTTTCTTAAGGTTCGTCCACGGTGGGACCTTCTTTGTGCTGTCACTTCATTTTGGGACGTAAATTTTCATGTATTCCATTTTGGGAAGCGGGAGCTAACTCCAACCCTTGAGGAGCTATCCAATCTATTCAGCCTGAAGCTTCATAGGGGCCTTGCAAGAGTCACGCCTCAGCCGGGCTACTCCAAATTCATTCACCTTACTCTCGGTTTGAAGAAACTCGAGTATGAGAAGTCTCCTCGGGGGGCCCACACGGTGTTCGCTAAAATTCTTCAAAGAACTCTTCGGTGAAGAAAGTCTCCGAAAACTGTCGGCTAGGAACATTTTCAACGTAAAAGCTTTAGCCCTCGGTCTTATCTCAAAGATCCTCTTCTTTACCGAGGGTGAGAGCTTCTCCTTGGAAATTTGCGACATTCTGACCGAGTTGGAGGTGGGCCGATCTATGATGCATTTGGTGTTTGCCGAGCTATATCGATGCCTTGATGCGTTTACTTTGGGCAAGGTGGAGGGTGTCCCTTACTGCTTCAGGTTTGGTTGTGCGAGCATCTTGCTATCTTGGGGCCCATGGCCCACTTTTATATTGCCTGAGGATAGGCGGCTGAGTGCTTTTTAGGTAGGTGCCACTTGCTTCCGCAGGGTGACTTGTCAGTTTTGAAGCTTTGGTTGACCGACGCCGAGCTGACATGGAGGCTTCCTTGGTTTGACCGGACCTTCCCAATAGTTCGCTCTAGAGACCATGAGGGCATCACTCTCCTGGGATTGACTGGCAGCACCTTCTACTTCCCATTCCGAGTGTTGCATCAGTTTGGTTGCTCTCAGCAGGTGCCTTACGAGGCCAAACCCCCTTTATGCGGCTTGATCTTTTCTAGGGGGTATTCTGGAGATATAGATAGGATTGTTGCTCTTTGGGAGACGCGTCAGTCGACGTTGATGTGTGATATGGAGCAGGGAGATTCGATTCAGTCTTCTCCTGAGTACGAGGCCTGGTTATCGACTGAGCGGCCTGTTGTTGATGGTTCAAATTCAATAGAGATGCTTGACACTGGAGGCCCCTAGCCAAAGAAGGAGACGGTACTCTGAGCCTGTATCGAGCTACTGGTGGACGAGAAGAGGGTCCTGCAAGAATTTTTATCACAAGAAAAAGTCAGAGCAGAAATAGCAGAGAGCGAGGTCCGCCATTTGAGAGGGTCCTTGAGTGTCACCTTTGGAGTCGTCGATTCTTCTCGGAAGAGGTATAAGAGCCTGCATGGTCGCTGGTTGACCGAGCGAAATGTCCGGGAAGATGACCTTCATGCTGCGATTAGCGCATTGAAGCACGAGCTGGCCGCTAACTCCTTCCTGCACACATAACTTTTTGCACAGATCAGATACACAGAAAAAGGGGTGTAAAAAACCCCTTTTATAGATACACACACTTTTTTGGTATATATATTTTCTTTATGTTTTTTGTTTGTTGCTTTTTTTGTTTTTGTAAAAAATGAAAGAAAGGAGACTAGTCATCACACCGGCTATTTTTTGGGATGTGATGTAAGCGGTGCATTTATAAAAGAAGGAAAATTATTGTATGCACAGACTCTTTTTTTTGTTTTGTGTATTTTTCTTCTTTTTTTTTTGGGTGTGGCGCCTCAATTACTGGGTGAGATCTCAGGTCCTCTTTTGAGTATGGTCGAACCTATTTTATATGGTTGGGCTTGAGTGAGTTTTAGTAGTTTCACCAAGGCCAGAGCATCAATCCCTTTGGATTGGGTAAAACCTTTCTCCTTACCTTGGGTCATGCATTTGACAAAGCAGTTTCACAAAAAACAATCCAGGTCGGGACTTGGTTTGAAGTAGCATGAGCGGCCCAGAAAAGGGGATCAGGGAGAATAACTAAGAGGGCTCCTTAAACATTAATCAATCATTTCAAACCCTTCTTCTTTTTCTTCTTCTTTTTTCTTTTTTCCTTTTTATTTATCTCCTTTTTTACCCATAGCGCCCTTTCGGATTTTCACCATGTCCATGGCACTATCTCTCTTACCCCAAGCTCCCTTTCGAGTTTTCACCTGGTCCGCACAAACTTGCTATTTTTACCCGTAGCACCCTTTCGAGTTTTCACACGGGTGACCCGTGTTCGATCCCCAACAACGGCGCCACAAAAACTTGTTGAGAATCTGCCTTGTGTTCAAAAAGGGGTTTAAAATCACACAATTAAAGGGTCTATGGATAGCACACACCAAGGCAGGCTCACACACAGTCCTGCAAGTATTTAGGGCCTGTTGTAGCAAGTTTTGAAAAAGTAAGGGAATGTCCACAAAGAAATGCGAGTTAAAATCATGTAAATCTCCAGATCTATGGTAGATCTGGCACCCTTCCTAATGCTAAAACAGTAAAAGAAAGAGGAGAGGTTTAAGGGGGTGTCACATCTAAACTAAACTAAAAAAAACCAAGTAAGATTGCAGAGATGGATGGTAGGATCAGATCCAGAGTACAGATCTTGCAAAGACGGGGAATTTAAACACAGAACATGGGGAGAAGTAGCTTGGAGTTTGGTCTTGTTGCAATTAGGTTGAGAACCTACTGCAGGGTAGAAGAATCTACTCTACACCAAAGGCTGGAACTGATCTTAAGTGTATGATCTGTCCACTTTAATGGTCACAGATTATCCTATAGACTTCCTCCAAAGCAAAGGATTAAGGTAGACGAATCCAATTTAGACCAGAGGTTTGAATTGATCTTAAGGCTATGATCTGTCTACTTTAATGGTCACAAATCATCCTAGGGATTTCCTTTAAACAAAGGGGTTCAATTAGAGCATTAAAATCATTGCGAATGCTGCAATTACTAGGTCATAGACACAGGCAATTGATGGAGCATCAGTTCCAAGGAGATCAAATGGCATCCAAGAGGTCTACCAGTTAAGTGGGTGAACTATTCTCCTCTATACAAAGCCGATCAAGCACCAAATAGAGTGAAAGGAACTATAGATCGAATTACAACAATTAAACCAACATTACATTGAATTAAACTGACCATACATTGAAATATCCTCAGATTTGTAGTCTGTGCATCATCTAACCCTCAACAACACTCTCAGCTCTCCCTAATTACAGATTCGACCTCTCATTGTTGCTCTCTAGAAGTTAGCCAACCATAGCTGGACTAAAGGAAGGAATTTAAGGATTTCGCTGCAAGCTCTCGTTTTTGAAATCGACCCCCCCTTTGCTAACGACTTCCTTCCTACTTATAGCTTTCTCCTTGGGTCTCAGATCTATTTTTCCTGCCAATTGTAGCTTCCAGAATGATTCTGTTATTCCCTCTTTTATTCCCCTTCCAAAAGGCTCTTTCAGTTCGTTAGAGCTAGGGGAGAGAACGTGAGTCGGTTAGGGTTTTCCAAGGCACTTCTAGAATCCTCATGCCGGTCACCAAGGTGCCTCAGTTTGCATGCAGTAGGTCACCAACTCGCGGCGTGTGCATAACATCTTTTCTGGGAAGTGTTTGGATTGATTTCGATAGGTTGAAGAAGCTTTCGATAGGTTGAAATCTAGTATTTTAGTCCTTTCTCTAGGATTCAGGATCCTATCGAAAAGTTTCGATAGATTGCATCCTACAATTAGAGCTTTAGGATCTGCAGCCTTCATTTGATGTTTTCGATAGGTTGAGCGATCCTCTCGACAGGTTGAGCTTTTGCATAATTACTTTCGATCAGTTCTCCCACTGATCTACAACAACCATTCGATAGGTGGCATTTTCGCGATAGGTTCCAGGATCCTGTCGACAGGATCACTTTAAGCTCCAGGGGACCTTTCGATAGGACTCTGCTTGCTTTCTTTCAACTCCCCGACAGGTTCCAGATCCTATCGAAATACTCTGATCTCCACGACTTCTTCCCTTTCAGCCTTCAAATCCTATCGATAGGTTGTTCTTCACCTGTTTTTTTCTTCTTCACCGCTGCTTTGCTATTACTGCATGTCCCAAGTGGTCATTGGTGTGGGGCCCTTTTGTGTGCCATAGCTGGGTCGGAGCTGTGGTGAGAGATGGACCTTCTTGTAGAGCACTTTAGGGTGGATTTCTGCATTATGATTGCTTATTACTGCTACCTACAAAACATGCTTAACAAGCACTTATTAGTCAACTCATAGGTCTGTCAAAGTTCATGTGAAGGGGTGAAAAGTGGTACTTTTCACTGATTAACACACCCCCAAACATAAGCTTTGCTAGTCCTTGAGCAAAGGAAAGACAAAGAAAACTAAAATGCCACTTTTGTAGGGAGCACAGATGCATTTAGCATATGCATCAAGCCTTTTAAACCCCTAGGTGATCCCTAGTGGAGGAGTGAAGTCTCCTGAGGGTTTCAGTGAAGGTACCCACAAACTTCTCCGATAAAAGCAGTTAATACTCATGCAACATGTTAAAACAGAGTTTAAGTAAATAAAATAAATTCCACACCATTTCCATTCAATTTTAGGGGGCTTTCAGCAGAAAAAGCACCAGTTCAAAATATGAAATTCTGCTATAGTTCCTTCATTATCAGTCAGTTCATGTCAAGGCATGGTGTCAGAATATTGATGCAGAGCTCACTTTTAATTTGAGAATTCTGTTTTGATAATACTCCAAACAACTTTGATTTCAGACCCAAATCTTCCAGGGCTGTTTACTAACAACAAGAATAGAAGGGTGCATCATTTCACACAGCTCAAGAGCAGTTACGGCCCTCAAATAGGACTACAAGCATGAGGGAAGAAGAAATTAGCACTGGCAGTTTGTGATTGGCCCCGAAAAAGGCATATTTCAAAGATTTTGGGAGTTGCTTCAATTCCACATCTGGGAGACTGATAAGTGAAGGCAATAGGGGTTCCTTAAAAGGTGGTGGAAGGGGTAATAAAGCAGGAGTCCATGGGTGGTGCTTTGCTGGCTCCATGTCAGAATTGACATTTTTCACTTGCTCAAGCTCAGGTGTGAGAGCTTTCCTTTTCCCAGTTTCATTCCATACCTCGTGAAAAACATTACACAAATCAGTACCATGCAACAGCTGAGGCAAAGTTTCTTGTACAAACTCATCCAACACATCAATGGAGAAACAGTCCTCATTCTCTAAGTGCGGTTGATTAGCTGCATCGTAAACATTTAGCTTGACTTTCATATTACCAAATCATACTTCCATGATCCCTGATCTGCATTGTATGCAAACATTAGTAGTGGCCAAAAAGGGCCTGCCTAAGATCACAGGGATAGAAGTAGCACATTTGCTAGGTTCCATGTCTAGCACCAGAAATTCAGCAGGATAAAAGAATTTGTCAACCCGACCAAGACATCCTCAAAGATCCCCACAGGCTTCCTTTCAGATCTATTAGCTACTTGCAAGACCACATGTGTGGGCTTCAACTCTCCTAAGCCCAACTTCTCATATACTAAATATGGAAGAAAATTTACACTAGCTCCTAGATCTAACAAAGTCTTTTCAATGGTATAATCCCCAATGATGCAGGGGATAGTGGGGACTCCAGGGTCTTGGAGTTTGGTTGGGGTGGCAATAGTCAATATCTGTTTTACATTTTCTGCTGCGAAGACTTTCTTGGACAAATGTATCCTTGATTGTCTTTTGTGGGTGCACAGGTCTCTTAAAAACATGGCATACGCTGGAACCTGCTTGATTGCATCAAGGAGAGGCAGGTTTATCTTCACTTGCTTAAAGCTTTCCATCATTTCCTATATTTTGGCATGCCCTTTATCGAAAGGGGAAGGTGCTTGCATTGCCTTAGGAAATGGCAAATGTGGGACTGCTCCGTCATTTGCAGCCTTTGCCAACTCATCATCTCTTTTTTTTTTTTTATTTCTTTCTTGAAGATCATCATTATCCTTTTTATTCATCATGGATTGCTCCTGTTGCACATTCTCTTTAACCACCTCTTTCTCTTTTTCTGATTTTCTCAAAGGCCCACAACCTACTTGATTATCTACCAACTTTTCACTTATCAATGTGGTGATAGATTTGGCTTCCTCATGGGAAGAGGAAACTTCACCTATCACATATTGTCTCCTTCAAATATCCATGGGTTGGCTAGGCAGCCTCCCTTCCTCTCTCTTGGCTAAAAAATTAGATAGCTGATCAAGATGGTCTTCTATCTTTTTAATGCTTTGGTTATGAGAATGCACAGTTTGAGACAAGGGTCCTAAGTTCCATAATGGAGCCAGAACCTGTTCCTCAAAAGAAAGGGATCTAGCAGTAGGTGGGGGTGCAGATTGCTGCACAGGCTGAGCCATAGACTGAGCCATAGGCTATTGGTATTGAGGCCTTGGAAAGTAATTCTAGTGGAACGGCTGAGTATTCTTGTAAGGCATGGGCTGCTGTGGCTGTTACTGCTGGTTTGGAAAACCATCTTGTCTCCACCTCAAGTTGGGGTGGTTTCTCCATTGGTAACCAGTAGCAGGTTGTTGCCCATAAGACTGGGTGGCAGTGTTGAGAACTGAAAAATACCATTTTTCACCCCTCAACCTGAGTCTTGATAGACCTTTGAGAGAACTAAATAGGTGTTCTAAGTGCTTGTGTTTTAGCTAACAATAAAGACAGGCTTAACCATGAAAGCAACTTAAAAGTTCCAAAAAGATGATAATCCATGTCGATCCAAAGGAAGAAAGAGAAGGGACAACCTCACTAGCTGTTAAAAGGTCTAAATTGAAGAGGCAAAGACCTGGTCTCAACCCAGAAAAGAAGTATGGAGCAATTCGAACAGAAAAATGCACTACAGAGTACTTTTCGAAAAGAACCTGAACTGTTCGAAAAGAACCTAAACTCTGCGAAAAGAACTAAAAACTCCAGGCTTAGTTTTCGAAGAGCAGCTGAACTCTTCGAAGAGATGATTGACCTTTTCGAAAAGAAGAGAACTCCTTTCGAACAGAACCTGAACGTTGCGAAAAGAGCTTCAGGAGTTGCAGCACCTTGCAAAAAGTTCCCTAAACTATGCGAAATGGTATTCTGGAGATTCCCAGCTTTTGCAAGGGTAATTCAGTAATCTTTTTCACGCGTCCCAATGCATTTAAAAACCTAAGGACATTCCAGAAGATTCCAAGCATGAAGCGAAGGCATATTCCACCCCATGTGAGCACCCAGAGATGAAATAACTTGGCGGAAACTTCTAGAAACTCTAACAGACTTTCAAAATGCATAACAGAATTGATGCTTATGTCGCCTGATTGGCTGAACCAGATCGAGCAATTCTGATTTGCCAAAACAGATCTGGATCCTTGTGCTCGACTACCATTGGTTGATACAGATCTGAGCACTTCTGATTGGTTGATACACATCTGAGCTGGACTTAGGGAAAACTATAAATAGATGAACCATTTGCCCAATTTGGGCATCCAGATTTTGAATTTCACTCCTATTCCCCCATTTCCAAACCAGATAGTTTGTCTAAAATCCCTGTAATAGCCTCACTTTTACTTGCAATTGAGAGTTGTGAGATACTTCTATAATTCAAAAGGGAGTTGTATTCAAGACTACAAATCTGAGAGCTGTTTAAGCTGTGCTCTGTAATTATAATTGTGAATTTGAAAAGGTTGCTGTAAACCGTACATTCTCAATTGGACTCATGTTAAGGGTTCCCTCTGATCTCCTTATTGCATTAGACTCCTTTAGATTTATTATTTTTCATGCAATTTCCCTTGATTCATTAATCCTGTGAGAATTAGTGTTTGTAACCTAATCTCTCACGGCATTTGTAGTGATGCTTCTTGTTCTAAATTAAGGATTTGGATTAAAGACTATTGGATGGTCTGTGGACATTAAAGTGGACAGACCATAGCCATAAGCCTAAATCTAATCCTTGAGTTAGATTTATTTCTCTTACATCTGTGCTTGTAGCTAGATGAAGATTGAATCATCTCTCAGTTGATCTGCAGTCATTCTCATTGGATTTCAAGGACCAAATCAAAGTTAGATATTATTTCTCCATTTTTTTATAAGTTTACATCAAGATTGGATCATTTAGTTTGACTTTTACTTTTATCATTTAGTTAATGTGACAAATTCAACCTCCCATCTTATGTGCTTTCTAGATAGGATAAGAGGCCAGATCTGGTAACTCAGATCTGGAGGTTTATCTTGCATTTAAAACAAATTCTCTGTGGATGACCTTTTACTCACTTACATTTAAAACTTGCTACAATTGGCCCTGATCTTGCAGGCTAATTCACTTCTCTCTGTGCTGATATTTCTTTACTCTTTTTAATGTTCTAGATTCATTATAACTTAGCAGTTGCAAATCTGTTTTCAAAACACAAATAAATCAAGCACACTCAGCCACATGCTCCATCACAAAGTCTGAAAATTAGACAGCCGAGGGAAATTCCTCAAGGGAGTGAGTGGGAGACTGGCATATAGCACATGCCTCCTCCACTTTAGCAGCCATGGGTGACTGCATTGCTCCCATGAGCTTGTTAAATTTCTGGGTCAAACTGTCCACTTTCCTCTCCAAATCATTGTGTCCACTTACCTCATACAATTTTCCTCTTGTTGTATTTTCTTTCGCCAGTCTAGGAGTGTCCCAATCCCTGGACAATGTCTCTCTCTACATGAAGTTCTCACTGATAATGTCAAACAACTCCCAAGCCTCCTCAACAGTTTTGAGGAGGTAGGTACCACCACAAGAGGCATCGACCATATCCCTACTTTTAGGATTAATCGCTTGATAGAAACTTTGGACAAGTTGCCATTCAGGGATTTGATGATGGGGACATTTCTTCAGGAGTTCTTTGAATCTCTCCCAAGCTTGGTGAAAATCCATAGATGGGTCTTGAGCAAATGAGATAATGCCCTTCCACAACTGGCTTGTCTTAGAAATGGGAAAATATTTGGCCAAAAACTAACATTGAAGGTCACTCCAGGACTGAATACTATTGGTTGGAAGCATTAACAACCAAGGCCTGGCCCTATCCTTTAGTGAAAAAGGAAAGAGTCTCATCCTGGTTGCTTCCTCCCCCAAACCTGTGATATTGAATGTAGTGCACAGTCCTAGAAATTCATCAATGTGCTTATATGGGTCTTCTTTGGTCAGGCCATGGAATGAGGGTAGCATTTTGATTATGGATGACTTGATCTCATAGTTCGCTTGAGCAACAGGTAATTAAATACAGAAGGGAGAGTTGTAAACCCCTAGTGCATTGAATTTCTTCAAGGTTCTAGGTTGCTGTTGCCCACCCATTTAAGCAAATCCAGGTGCAGCAGATGTGAGTGAACTTTGTTTGGTCCTAAGGATTCTTTCAACCTCTTGATTTTATGGAACAATGTGAGGATTGAGAGTTCTCCTTCCAAACATACACCACTTACAATCGTAATGCACACACAATGCATAGCCAATTTATCACAACAATCAGGAATCAACACAATACAAATCTACAGATCAGAAAAATAAAAGGAGTAGAGGAATGCAAACTTTAGCACAGCCTCTAGCACAATGTTCCTCTGTAATCACAGCTGCCAATCTACTAAAAATAATAAAACTACTACAAAACAACAAAAATTTTAACAGCACTTAGTGGAAAACTAAACAATCTATTGCAAATCTATAATCTATGCTAAAAAAAACTTAGATCTACCAATTTCAAGCACACATTTCCCCGGCAGCGACGCCAAAAACTTGTTGGAAATCAGCCTTATGTTCAAAAAGGGGTTTAAAATTGCACAATTAAAGGGTCTATGGATAGCACACACTAAGGCAAGCTCACACACAGTCCTGCAAGTATTCAGGGCCTGTTGTAGCAAGTTTTGAAAAAGTAAGGGAATGTCCACAGGGAAATGCGAGTTAAAATCAGGTAAATCTCGAGATCTGTGGTAGATCTGGCACCCTTCCTAATGCTAAAACAATAAAAGAAAAAGGAGAGGTTTAAAGGGATGTCACTTCTAAACTAAACTAAAAAAAACAAGTAAGATTGCAGAGATGGATGGTAGGATCAGATCCAGAGTACAGATCTTGGAGAGAAGGGGAATTAAAACACAGAAAATGGAGAGAAGTAGCTTAGAGATTGGTCTTGCTGCAATTAGGTTGAGCAGCTAGGGTTACAGAGAGTTTAGAGTACACCAATCCCTCATCTTGTCGTAGGCACAGCTACAGGGTAGAAGAATCTACTCTACACCAAAGGCTAGAACTGATCTTAAGGGTATGATCTATCCACTTTAATGGTCATAGATCATCGTATAGACTTCCTCCAAAGCAAAGGTTTAAGGTAGACGAATCCAATTTAGACCAGAGGTTTGAATTGATCTTAAGGCTATGATCTGTCCACTTTAATGGTCACAGATCATCCTAGGGATTTCCTCCAAACAAAGGGGTTCAATTAGACCATTAAAATCACTGCGAATGTTGTAAATACTAGGTCATAGACACAGGCAATTGTAGGAACATCAGGTCCAGGGAGATCAAATGGCATCCAAGAGCTCTACCAGTTAAGTGGGCGAGCTATTCTCCTCTACACAAAGCCGATCGAGCACTAAATGGAGCCAAAGGAACTATAGATCTAATTACAACAATTAAATCAACATTACATTGAATTAAATTGACCATACAATGAAATGTCCTCAGATTTACAATCTGTGCATCATCTTACCCTCAACAACACTCTCAGCTCTCCCTAATTACAGATTAGACCTTTCTCTTTGCTGCTCTCTAGAAGTTAGACAACCATAGCTGGACTAAAAGAAGGAATTTTAGGATTTCGCTGCAAGCTCTCATTTCCGAAATCGACCCCCCCCTTTGCTGACGGCTTCCTTCCTACTTATAGCTTTCTCCTTGGGTCTCAGATCTATTTTTCCTACCAATTGCAGCTTCCAGAATGATTCTATTATTCCCTCTTTTATTCCCCTTCCAAAAGGCTCTTTAAGTTCTTTAGAGCTAGGGGAGAGAACGTGAGTCGGTTAGGGTTTTCCAAGGCACTTCTAGAATCCTCACGCCGGTCACCAAGGTGCCTCAGTTTGCATGCAGTAGGTCACCAACTCGCGGCGTGTGCATAACATCTTTTCTGGGAAGTGTTTGGATTGATTTCGATAGGTTGAAGAAGCTTTCGATAGGTTGAAATCTAGTATTTTAGTCCTTTCGCTAGGATTCAGGATCCTATCAAAAAGTTTCGATAGATTGCATCCTACAATTAGAGCTTTAGGATCTGCAGCCTTCATTTGATGTTTTCGATAGGTTGAGCGATCCTCTCGACAGGTTGAGCTTTTGCATAATTGCTTTCGATCAGTTCTCCCACTGATCTATAACAACCATTCGATAGGTGGAATTTTCGCGATAGGTTCCAGGATCCTGTCGACAGGATCACTTTAAGCTCCAGGGGACCTTTCGATAGGATGCTGCTTGCTTTCTTTCAACTGCCCAATAGGTTCCAGATCCTATCAAAATACTCTGATCTCCACGACTTCTTCCTTTTCAGCCTTCAAATCCTATCGATAGGTTGTTCTCTGCATGTTTTTTCTTCCTCACCGCTGCTTTGCTATTGCTGCATGTCCCAAGTGGTCATTGGTGTGGGGCCCTTTTGTATGTCATAGCTGTCGGAGCTGTGGTGAGAGATGGACCTTCTTGTAGGGCACTTTAGGGTTGATTTACGTACTATGATTGCTTATTACTGCAACCTACAAAACATGCTTAACAAGCACTTATTAGTCAACTCATAGGTCTGTCAAAGCTTATGTTAAGGGGTGAAAAGTGGTACTTTTCACTAATTAACACACCCCCAAACCTAAGCTTTGCTAGTCCCTGAGAAAAGGGAAGATAAAGAAAACTAAAATGCCACTTTTGTAGGGAGCACAGATGCATTTAGCATATCCATCAAGCCTTTTAAACCCCTAGGTGATCCCTAGTGGAGGAGTGAAGTCTCCTGAGGGTTTTTAGTGAAGGTACCCACAAACTTCTCCAATAAAATCAGTTAATACTCATGCAGCATGCTAAACCGAGTTTAAGTAAATAAAATAAATTCCACACCATATCCATTCAGTTTTAGAGGATTTTCAGCAGAAAAAATCATCAGTTCAAAACCTGGAATTCTGCTGTAATACCTTCATCATCAATCAGTTCATGTCAAGACATTGGGCCTGAAAATTGATGCAAAATTCACCTTTAATTTAAGAATTCTGTTTTGATAATGCCCCAATCAAATTTTTATTTCAGACCCAAATCTTATCGGGGCTGTCCCTCACAACAAAAATAGAAGGGTGCATCATTTCACACAGCTCAAGAGCAATTACAGCCCTCAAATAGGATTGCAAGTATGAGCATAGGCATTGCTCTAATTTATGAGATTTTTGAATTCTTTTTACCATAGATTAAACAAATCCTCATCTCCACATGACAGCTCAATCAATTTTCAGATCAGTAAGGTCTTCTTATTGGGTTGTAATGTAGCTTATGGGTGAGGTTTATAAAGAATGAAGGGGTATAAAAATGATTCAAAATGAGAAATCAATAAGGTAAGGAGATGACTTCACCTTCTTCATTTCCGCACAATTCCACCTACTTCTTGAATTTTCAGATTTGAAGTGACAAGTTTCTAATCCTCTTTTCAATTTTTCAATGAAATGACTTCTCTTTCACATTCTTTTTGTTTGATTTTTTTTTTTTCTTTTTTTTTGGGGCTGGAATGCCACAATACCACCAAATGTGTTTCCTTCTTTTTCAACCAAAATTTTAAACCTTGCTCCTCTATCCTCATTTCTCTTTTTATCTCCTGATTCCTCAGATTGCGGGTGAGCTAAAATATGTCAAAAGGTTTGGGTTCAAATTTTCTGGTTTTCATCAAAGAAAAATGGGGCTTTTTAAGGCTCAAGTGGTGTGTATCAAGGGCAGTTTTAAGGTGAGACATTTTAAGCTCAAACTATCCAAGGGATGGCCTTATTTCATGTCCTCAATGTCATGAGTGTTGTCGAGCTGTTTCAACTCAGATTTGCCTAACTTCTAGTGATCCAAAGTAGATCCAATTAGTCCTTAGAGTAGAAAAATTGCCAAAACACTTTTCAAGGAAAATTATTTTTCAGGCCCAAATCTCACTGGGTATGGCCTTCCATCAAATTTCTAGGGTGTATCCTCACAGTTTTCTCTTTTTTTCAGGTTCACTAAACATCAATTTTTGAAAATTCTTGACATTTGCTTCATGAAAAATGTTAAAACTATAGCTTATTTCAGTTTCAAGAAGTTTTTAATTTCCTCTTTTCCAAAAATCAAGTGGGAAATTACTTTATTTTCAAAAAAATTGTTTCCAACATAGCATAGCTGCACTAGCATTAACTTATTTCATTAGCACACCTGCCACCGCACCCCCAAACCTAAACTAAATAGTGTCCTCACTGTTGAGCGAGCATGGTAAAAAAAACAAAAATTATCAAAAATATGCAGAATAGAAGGGAAAATAAGCAAAATGAAAGGTGTAATACAAAAAGAAATTACTATTTGATCAACAAAAGTATGTAAAAGGGATAAAATAGTAAAAGAAAGAAGGCAAAAGTACATTTATTTACAACCATCATCAGGCCAATCATATATATCTTATAAATTTTTCAAATCATCCTTTGATAAAGGAGCTTTTCTTATTGTTTGGGACTTCAGGGTGGACTGCTTGGGAGCCTCCCCAAACTAGGCAGCAAGTACTTGGGGCGTCGTGGCAGAAGGAGGAGCAGAGTCAGAATCAGAATCAGAAGGGAAAAGGGTAGTAGGATTGAGGCCAAGGGGCAGCTGCAGCTCTCCTTCTTTCGACTTTTGTTAGTAAGGTGGAGGAGGTGTCATGTGTGGGTGGGGGCTTGGTGGTTGGTACCTCTTCAGACTGGGTAGCAGGCTCCTTTCCTTTACTGCGAGCAGAAGCAGAGGAAACAGATCTCTTGGCAGTAACTTTTCTCTTTGCTGAAGTCCTCTTACGGTGTGGGGGGGAAGGTTTTACTATAGGAGGAACTTGGGGTGGAGGGGGGGAAACATCTACAGGTGGGGTAGGAGTAGGTTGAGTGGCAGGAGGGTTGGGAGGTGGAGCTGTAGCAAGAGGGGTGGGTTGAAATGGTTGAGAAGTCAATGAAGCAATTCGCCTCTCCAGAATGTCTATTTTCTTCGCTGCATAAAGCAGGTCTGACTCAGAGAGTTCTTTTGTGGCCTTGAGGATATCATGAGCATTGGCTAATATTTTCTGGAGAAGCTCAGCATGCTTTTTCTCATACTCAGCAATGCGAGTCTGAGCCTCAAGAAGAAGTTTGGCGGACTCATAATGAGTCAAGATTTCCTTCCACCCCTGAGAGATATCCCAGAGCTGAATTCTTTGCTCCAATTCCATGAGAGCAATCCGCTCCTCATAGGAGACTTCTAGTAAAACTCGGAGGGCAGCCATACCACTCAGGACATCCCGATGGATGTAAGGGTTGTCCCTCATTACATATAGCAGGGTGAGGTAAGGGGGTATGTAGATGGGGGACCTAAGGATAATGGGTAAAGAAGGAGGTGGGGTGGAAGAAGAGGAGGGGATGGAGAAAAATAGTTCCTCACATGGATCTGTTTGGGTGGAGGCATCTTGGAAGACAAGTGTAAGGAGAATGGGAGGTTGGGTGGTAGGTGATACAACAACTTCGGTGGCTACTATTAGGGGTGAGGAAGGGGTAAAAGATGGGGATGGGATAGGTATGGGGCAAAATGGAGGGGTCAACTCCTCAGCCTGGGAAGCAGCTATGGGGGGTGGAACTATGGATGAAGATGGAGGGGATAGAGGATAGGTGATTTGATAGGGGAAAGAGGGGAAGTGTGAGGGGGATGAGGAACTAAAGAGGATGGAGTAAGGGTGGATTGAATGGATTGAAGGCAGGAGCTCATGATGGCTTGGTTGTTAGTGTTGGTTGTCAACTGGGATTGAATGGACTATAGTAGAGAGAGAATTTGCGTGAGAGAGTCAGGTATGATGAGGTTGGAGGGAAAAGGTGTTGGAATGGGCTGGAAAGGGGAGGAGGGTGCATGGTTAAAGTGAGGAGGAGTGGGGTGTGGGGAGTCAGGGAGTGGGGTGTACTCGTGAGCAACATCCTCCACAATGAATGTCATGAGGGCAGTGAATCCATCAGTGGTGAACTGGTCCAAACCCTGTGTATGCAGAAGGGGTCAATGGGTCGAGAAGACAGGGTAGGGGTAGGCTCTGATAATGTAGGAGGTTCAAGGACTTCATGCTGGAAGACCTGAGTGGTGGGTGAAGGTAAGATTGGTTCAGAGGTGGGAGGCAAGGGGTCTGTTAGAAGAGGAACTGATACAAAGGGAAAAAGCAATGTGGGTGGAGGTGTGGGTAATGGGACAGGTAAGGTAGGTAAAGGGATTGATGAGGGTATATCAGTAGGAAGATTTGTTGCCATGGTAGTGGGCACCTCCTCAGCCTCCTCTATTTCAGCTGGCTTACTCTTCTTAAACAAGGTTAGGCTAGTAGACCATTCTCTTTTCCCATATACTTTTGTGGTCAACTTCTCTATTGACTCATTTCTTTTTACTACATATTCCCCAGCCTTGAGCAAGCATGTAATGAGCTTGCTGAAAGGCAGCCCACCTCCTTTAGCAAATGCTTGTCTTTTAAGCACTTTGTCATTAATATCCACCATTGTCTCAAAAATCAATTGAGGTGCATTCAAAAATTATCCTTTTGAGCAGTAATATAAGGCATCTACCAGTGGGGGCCTTCTCTCCTGCAGGTGCCCAGTGACAAACATTTTTACTCAAAATAGCATCAATGAATCTGAGACTAGGTTGGAGGTCTCTTCTCATCAAGGATTCGCCAGAGCCCACAATTCCATTGGTGAGCTCCTTACCCATTTCTTTGAATGTAACCCATTTGGGAGCTCCCTCAGACCTAGTGGAGTCAAATTTGTGTGGAATTCCCAAAGCCATTCCAATATCCTTACAATCCATGGAGATTTGCCAATCATCAATCAAAATTTCCAGCACAGCCACTTTCCCAGGCACCACCTTCTTTTGCAAATTATGGTACTACAATTTGACCACCCTAGGGTACACATTCTCCTTCAGGGGTGATAGTAGGGGTAACAACCCCTCCTTCAGATATAGTAGTGTCCCCTGGCACTCCTCGATGTTGGCAAAGTATGCCAGATCAAATTCAGTCTCAAGGACAAGGCTCAATTTATTCAAAAACTCATTAGGAGTGGTTAACGCAGCAGGAAGCTCCACAGGCTGTATTTCAGGGGTGGGCAAAGGTGCTTCCCTAGTTTGAACAGATTTCTCCATAGGTATTTTTGCAGCAGGCTCTGGAAGTGCTACAGACTTAGCCTTCTTAGCTTTAGGATCCTTCTTTGGCATCCCCTCAAAGAGCTTCCTTTTGGTAGGCGGTTTGGTGGCAGGCTTGGATTTCTTAGAGGACTTGGGGGTGCAAGCAGCTGGATGCCAGAATAGGTCAACTAAGGTTTCTTCAGAATCGGCCATTTTGCGCTCAGAAATCAATCTCTTAAAACTCACTCACCAATTTGAACTGAAATGTTGAGGTACACCACTGTGGGAACAATAAGAGGGAGGCAGAGAGAGACAGCTTACGTAGAATTCCTAGGGATTTGCAGAAACCGTGCTGCACACTTCTAATTTCACAAAAATCTGGTGCAAAATGCTTCTTTGTGCAAAGTGAATGATCTTGGAGGCTGAAAAACCTAATGGTGAAGAGTCCTGAGAGTATGTGGCAGAAAGAGAGCCGCGAAAAATGAGGAAAAGAGAGCTAGGGTTTTGCAGAAAGTGTGAAATGGGCGAAAATGACCTACCGATAGGTATATAATGATGAAAAATTGATTTCGATAAGATGAATTGAATGATTTTGATAGGTCAAGGCATCCTGTCGAATGTTATAGAAGTACAGTGTGCAGATGGAATACTTCGATAGGTCAATCCTTCTTATCGATAAGTTCATGTACCGTAAGATTTATCCTTTCGGTAGGTTCCCGATAAGTACCCAGAACCTATCGAAAGCTTCTTTCTGACCTTTTGAACTTATCGAAAAGTTGTTTTCACCTATCGACCAATCTCAGTGCCTATCAAACTCCTCAAATGACCTATCAAAATCGTTTTATGACCTATCGGAAGGTCTCCTATGCACATAAAAACAACATTTTTGTGCTGCTTAGCCTCAGCACTCAGCAAACTCTTTTCATGTGCTTCCATTTAAAAAGTTTTTTCATTATTTACACACTCCCATAGTTCCAGAATTGCGGGCAAGATCAATGTGATGACCCAATGCTGGAATGGCAATTTTATTGTGAACAAAGCCTTAACATAAAAAGTAATCATTTTAAAACGGAACAAAATATGGTACATATGATACACACTGAAATCAAGTAGAAATTGGAGGGTCCTGAAGATCAATGGTCTCCTTAGGTACACGAATTTTTTCAACATAACTTTTTAACCTTTGGCCATTAACTTTCATGACCCTACCATCTTTAGGGTCCCTGATTTCTACAGTTCCAGATGGGGAAACACATAAGACTATGTAAGGCCCATCCCATCTGGACTGCAATTTGCCTGAAAAGAGTTTTAATCTTAATTTGAACAACTATACCTTGGCACCTGTTTTGAAATCTCTCCACAGCAGGTGCTTGTTAAGAGAGGCCTTGGTTTTGTCTTTGTAGATCCTTGCATTTGAATAGGCATCCATCCTCAACTCTTCAAGCTCAGATATTGGCAATCTCCTGTTCATACCAGCAATGGTTAAGTCAGCATTTAATGTTTCAATGGAGAAGCAGTCCTCACTCTCTAGGTGGGGCTGATGAACTGCATGGTACACATTCAGCTTGACTTTCATATTGCTAAAAGTTACTTTCATGATCCCTAATCTACATTGTATACAAGCATTTGTAGTGGCCAAAAAGGGCCTACCTAAGATCACAGGGATAGAAGTAGCACATTTGCTAGGTTCCATGTCTAGCACCAGAAAATCAGCAGGATAAAAGAATTTGTCAACCCCAACCAAGACATCCTCAATGTTCCCCACAGGCTTCCTTTCAGATCTATCAGCTAGTTGCAAGACCACATGTGTGGGCTTCAACTCTCCTAAGCCCAGCTTCTCATATACTGAATATGGGAGCAAATTTACACTAGCTCCCAGATCTAACAAAGTCTTTTCAATGGTATAATCCCCAATGATGAAAGGGATAGTGGGGACTCCAGGGTCTTAGAGTTTGGTTGGGGTGGCAATAGTCAATATCTATTTCACTTTTTCTGCTGCAAAGACTTTCTTGGACAAATGTATCCTTGATTGTCTTTTGTGGGTACATAGGTCTTTTAAAAATTTGGCATAGGCTGGAACCTGCTTGATTGCATCAAGGAGAGGCAGGTTTATCTTCACGTGCTTAAAGGTTTCCATCATTTCCTCTATTTTGGCATGCCCTTTATCAAAAGGGGAAGATGCTTGCATTGCCTTAGGAAATGGCAAATGTGGGACTACTCCCTCATTTGTAGCCTTTGCCAACTCACCATCTCTTTTGTTTGTTTTATTTTTTTCTTGAGGATCATCATTATCCTTTTTATTCATCATGGGTTGCTCCTGTTGCACTTTCTCTTTAACTACCTCTTTCCCTTTCTCTGAATTTCTCAAAGGCCCACAGCCTACTTGATTATCTACCAACTTTCCACTTCTCAATGTGGTGATAGATTTGGCTTCCTCATGGAAAGAAGAAACTTTACCTACCACATATTGTTTCCTTGGGTTATCCATGGGTTGGCAAGGTAGCCTCCCTTCCTCTCTCTTAGCTAAAGCATTAGATAGCTAACCAAGATGGTCTTCTATCTTTTTAATGCTTTGGTTATGAGAATGCACAGTTTGAGACAAGGGTCCTAAGTTCTACAATGAAGCCAGAACCTGTTCCTCAAAAGAAAGGGATCTAGCAGCTGGTGGGGGTGCAGATTGCTGCACAGGCTGAGCCATAGACTGTTGGTATTAAGGCCTTGGGAAGTAATTCTGGTGGTATGGCTGAGTATTCTTGTAAGGCATGGGCTGCTATGGCTGTTGCTGCTGGTTTGGAAAACAATCTTGTCTCCACCTCAAGTTGGGGTGGTTTCTCCATTGGTAACCAGTAGCAGGTTGTTGCCCATAAGACAGGGTGGCAGCCACATGCTCCATCACAAAGTCTTGAAATTAGACAGCTGAGGGGCATTCCTCAAGGGAGTGAGTGGGAGACTGGCATATAGCACATGCCTCCTCCACTTTAGCAGCCATGGGTGACTGCATTGCTCCCATGAGCTTGTCAAATTTCTGGGTCAAACTATCCACTTTCCTCTCCAAATCATTATGTCCACACCTCATACAATTTTCCTCTTGTTGTATTTTCTTTCGCCAGTCTAGGAGTGTCCCAATCCCTGGACAATGTCTCTCTCTTCATGGAGTTCCAACTGATAATGTCAAACAACTCCCAAGCCTCCTCAGTAGTTTTGTGAGGTAGGTACCACCACAAGAGGCATCGACCATATCCCTACTTTTAGGATCAATCGCTTGGTAGAAACTTTGGACAAGTTGCCATTCAGGGATTTGATGATGGGGACATTTCTTCAGGAGTTCATTGAATCTCTCCCAAGCTTGGTGAAAATCCTCAGTTGGGTCTTGAGCAAATGAGATAATGCCTTTCCTCAACTGGCTCGTCTTGGACATGGGTAAAAATTTGGCCAAAAACTGACATTGAAGGTCACCCCAGGACTGAATACTGTTGGTTGGGAGCATTGACAACTAAGTCCTGGCCCTATCCTTTAGTGAAAAAGGAAAGAGTCTCATCCAGGTAGCTTCCTCCCCCTAACCTGTGATATTGAATGTAGTGCACAGTCCTAGAAATTCATCAATGTGCTTATATGGGTCTTCTTTGGTCAGGCCATGGAATGAGGGTAGCATTTTGATTATGGATGACTTGATCTCATAGTTCCCTTGAGCAGCAGGGAATTGAATGCAAAAGGGAGAGTTGTAAACCCCTGGTGCATTGAATTCCTTCAAGGTTCTAGGTTGCTATTGTTCACCCATTTCAGCAAATCCAGGTGCAGCAGATGTGAGTGAACTTTGTTTGGTCCTAATGATTCTTTCAACCTCTGGATTTAATGGAACAATTTGAGGATTGAGAGTTCTCCTTCCAAGCATACACCACTCAGAATCGTAATGCACACACAATGCACAGCCAATTTATCACAACAATCAGGAATCAACACAATACAAATCCACAGATCAAAAAAATAAAAGGAGTAGAGGAATGTAAACTTTAACACAGCCTCTAGCATAATGTTCCTCTGTAATCACAGCTTCCAATCTATTAAAAATAACAAAACTACTACAAAACAACAGAAATTTCAACAGCAGTTAGTGGAAAACTAAACAATCTATTGTAAATCTACAATCTATGCTAAAACAAACTTTGATCTACCAATTTCAAGCACACATTTCCCCAGCAGCAGTGCCAGAAACTTGTTGGAAATCTTCCTTGTGTTCAAAAAGGGGTTTAAAATCACACAATTAAAGGGTCTATGGATAGCACACACCAAGGCAGGCTCACACAGAGTCCTGCAAGTATTCAGGGCCTGTTGTAGTAAGTTTTGAAAAAGTAAGTAAGGGAATGTCCACAGGGAAATGCGAGTTAAAATTAGATAAATCTCCAGATCTGTGGTAGATCTGGCACCCTTCCTAATGCTAAAACAGTAAAAGAAAGAGGAGAGGTTTAAAGGGTTGTCATTTCTAAACTAAACTAAAAAAAAATAAGTAAGATTGCAGAGATGGATGGTAGGATCAAATCCAGAGTACAGATCTTGCAGAGAGGGGGAATTTAAACACTAGAAATTGGGGAGAAGCAGCTTGGAGTTTGGTCTTGCTAAAATTAGGTTGAACAGCTAGGGTTACAGAGAGTTTAGAGTACACCAATCCCTCATCTAGCCGTAGGCACAACTGCAGCGTAGAAGAATCTACTCTACACCAAAGGCTTGAACTGATCTTAAGGGTATGATCTGTCCACTTAAATGGTCACAGATCATCCTATAGACTTCCTCCAAAGCAATAGATTAAGGTAGACAAATCTAATTTAGACCAGAGGTTTAAATTGATCTTAAGGCTATGATCTGTCCACTTTAATGGTCACAGATCATCCTATGTATTTCCTCCAAACAAAGGGGTTCAATTAGAGCATTAAAATCATTGCGAATGCTGTAATTACCAGGTCATAGACACAGGCAATTACAGGAACATCAGGTCCAGGGAGATCAAATGGCATCCAAGAGGTCTACCAGTTAAGTGGGTGAGCTATTCTCCTTTACACAAAGCCGATCGAGCACCAAATGGAGCCAAAGGAACTATAGATCTAATTACAACAGTTAAATCAATATTACATTGAATTAAACTGACCATACAATGAAATATCCTCAGATTTGCAGTCTGTGCATCATCTAACCCTCAACAACACTCTCAGCTCTCCCTAATTACTGATTCGACCTCTCTTTGCTGCTCTCTAGAAGTTAGCCAACCATAGCTGGACTAAAGGAAGGAATTTAAGGATTTTGCTGCAAGCTTTTGTTTTCGGAATCGACCCCCCCTTTGCTGACGGCTTCCTTCCTACTTATAGCTTTCTCCTTGGGTCTCAGATCTATTTTTCTCGCTAATTGCAGCTTCCAAAATGATTCTGTTATTCCCTCTTTTATTCCCCTTCTAGAAGGCTCTTTCAATTTGTTAGAGTTGGGGGAGAGCACGTGGGTCGGTTAGGGTTTCCCAGGGCACTTCTTGAATCCTCATGCCAGTCACCAAGGTGTCTCAATTTGCGTGCAGTAGGTCACCAACTCGCGGCGTGTGCACAACAGCTTTTCTGGGAAGTGTTTTGATTGATTTTGATAGGTTGAAGAAGCTTTTGATAGGTTGAAATCTAGTATTTTAGTCCTTTTGCTAGGATTCAGGATCCTATCGAAAAGTTCCGATAGATTGCATCCTGCAATTTGAGCTTCAGGATCTGCAGCCTTCATTTGATGTTTTCAATAGGTTGAGCGATCCTCTCGACAGGTTGAGCTTTTGCATAATTGCTTTCGATAGGTTATCCCACTGATCTGTAGCAACCATTCGATAGGTGGCATTTTCGTGATAGGTTACAGGATCCTGTCTACAGGATCACTTTAAGCTCCAGGGGACCTTTCGATAGGATGCTGCCTGCTTGCTTTCAACTGCCCGATAGGTTCCAGATCCTATCGAAATACTCTGATCTCCACGACTTCTTCCTTTTCAGCCTTCAAATCCTATCGATAGGTTATTCTTCGCCTATTTTTTCTTCCTCACCACTGCTTTGCTGTTGCTGCATGTCCCAAGTGGTCATTCGTGTGGGGCCCTTTTGTGCTGTAGCTGGGTTGGAGCTGTGGTGAGAGTTGGGCCTTCTTGTAGAGCACTTTAGGGTGGATTTCTGCACTATGATTGCTTATTATTGCTACCTACAAAACATGCTTAACAAGCACTTATTAGTCAACTCATAGGTTTGTCAAAGCTCATGTTAAGGGGTGAAAAGTGGTACTTTTCACTAATTAACAATGGGGTTCTGGTGTCATCTCACAACTCGGCTTGTGTTGACTTAACATATATTATGACTGCTTGTAAACCTAAAAGAGGGCTTTCTTCAAGGTGTAGCTTGGCCATGGGTTAGGTTAGGATTTGAAGGTATGCTAGGCTAAAAAGGGTTTCCTTGACATGGCTTCAGTTTTCTCGACATGCTTTCTTCCTTGGGGAACTTACTGTACATGCCCCATGATTTTTTGTTCTTTTCATTTTATTTCAAGCAATCACTTTTTGATGTTTGGCTTTTCTGATTTTTTTTTTCGATTTTGATGGTGATTTCACTTCTCTTTTTTGTATGGACATACACACACACACACATTTTTTGGGAAAGGGGTTATTGAAAGAAAAAGGCCCTGGCTCAAAATGGGGTAGCAAAGGATATCATCTTTTTTAGGGATGCTTTTTGGCTACTGTGTTTGGAATGATGGCCACTTTTGGGTGGTTCTTAAGCAGTCACGTATTTGTTTCATCAATACTTTCCTTATCGCGATAGACCTAGCATAGAACCGTCGGACATATCCTGCATTGATGGGCTCAGGAAGATGATCTCCATCCATGGTGGTGAGGAGGATGGCGTATCCTGGTAGAACCTCTCGGATGATGTAAGGCCCTTCCCAGTTTGGCTTGAATTTTCCTCTCGGATCAGCATGGAGGGATGGGAAGATCTTCTTCAGTACAGTGTCTCCTACCTTTAGATCTGTACCGCGGACACATTTATTGTAAACATGTGAGATTCGCCCCTGGTAAACTTGAGTATGGCAAAAGGCTGGAAGTCTCTTCTTGTCTAATAAGTTCAATTGTTCGAAGCGAGATCTCTCTCTCTCTGCTTTGGGTAAGCCTGATTCCATAAGGGTTCAGAGCGATGGTACTTCAACCTCAACTGGTAGGACGGCCTCAGTTCCATACACAAGGGAGAATGGTGTTGCCCCTGTAGCAGTATGAATTGACATTTTGTAGGCCCACAAAGCAAACGGCAGCATTTCGCTCCAATCTCGATAAGTGACTACCATTTGCTCAAGGATACAGACGACCATCTTGTTCGCAGCTTCTACGGCTCCATTAGTTTGAGGCTGATTAGGTGACGAGCGATGGTGCTTGATTTTGTATTACTCGCAAAAGGCTCAGATGCGCTTATTCGCAAAGTTTGTGCCATTGTCCATGATGATATCTTTGGGGACTCCAAATCGGCACACAATATTATTCTTGAGGAATTTCTCGACATGACTGGCCATGATGTTGGCATATGACGTTGATTCCACCCACTTGGTGAAGTATTCAATGGCGACAAGGATGAATCGATGCCCGTTCGATGCTTTCGGATGAATCATTCCGACGCGTCAAGGCCCCACATGGCGAATGGCCAAGGAGTGGTCATGCAGTGTAGATCGATGGCCGGAGCGTCTATCAGACTGGAGTGTTCCTGACACTTGTAGCATTTCTGAACATGTTTGTAGCAATTCGATTCTATAGTGGTCTAAAAGTATCCCTGTCGCAGAATTTTCTTAGCAAGCATGTGACCACTGACGTAGGCACCGCATACTCCCTCGTGGATCTCCTTCATGATATTGACCACTTCACTTTCTGTAAGGCACCTAAGCAAGATGTTATTGTAGGATCGTTTGTAAAGGCACTCCCCATAAATGACGTAGCCTGCCGCTAGACGTTGGATGGTTCGTCGGTCTCTCTTGGATGTACCCTCAGGGAAAGTTAGGGTCTCGAGGAAATTCTTGATATCTGAGAACCAAGGTGGTTCATCATCAGGCTTTGTAGGTTCCTCAATCTGAAGGCAGAAGGTCGGCTCATTCCTCTGCTTGATCATGATTGGCTTCATTTCAGCACCATACGGGATTTCTATCATTGATGTCAATGTTGCTAATGCATCGGCAAAGCATTTCCTTATTTGGGAGACATATGAGAATGTCACATCTTGGAAGCAATCTATCAGATCCTCGAGGTGCTCATGGTAAGAGATCAATTTCTCATCTTTCGTCTTCCAATCTCCATTTGTCTGGCATATGATCAACTGCGAATCTCCAAACAGTTGAAGGTAAGTTACATTAAGTTCGACAACCGCCTGCAGACCAGCGGCACATGCTTCGTACTCAGCCATATTGTTGGTGCAAAGGAAATTGAGCTTGATAGAGACGGGTACGTGGGATCCTTTCGGTGAAATCAGAATGGTGCCAACTCCCTGATCCTCGGCATTTGCTGCCCTGTCAAAGTGCTTTACCCATGATTCTTATGCTTCTTTAGTATCGTTCTCCTTCATGAACGGGATGTCCTTATCAGGGAACTCAGTTCTTAAAGGTTCATAATCTGGCAAAGTATTGTTGGCAAGATGATCAGTGAGTGCCTGCCCCTTGATCGACTTCTGAGTGACGTGCGTGATGTCGAACTCAAACAAGAACAACTACCATCATGCAGTCTGCCCAGTAAGAGCCAACTTTTCAAATAGGTATTTCAACAGATCCATGCAGGCTAGGAGTAGCACGGCCTGAGATAGTAAGTAATGGCAGAGCCTCTGAGTAGCCCATACAAGAGCTAGGCATGCTTTCTCCAGATGAGAATAGCGCATTTCATAATCAGTAAACTTCTTACTCAGATAGTAAATGGCCTGCTCTCTTCTTTCTATCTCGTCATGCTGCCCGAAGACACATCCCATCGAAACTTCCGTCGTGGAGAGATACATCAAGAGTGGTCTCCCCAACTTAGGTGGCACCAACACAGGTGGGTTGAGGAGGTAGCTTTTGAGTTTATCGAACACAGCCTGACAGTCATCGTTCCATTCAACGGGTGAGTTCTTCCTTAGTAGCTTGGAGATCGACATGCAGATGGGAGTTAGCTGTGCAATGAACTATCTGATATATTATATTCTGCCCAGGAACCCTCTGACTTCTTTCTCCATAGATGGTGGCCGCATTTCAATGATAACTTTGACTTTAACTGGGTCAACCTTGATCCCTCTCCTGCTAACGATGAACCCCAACAGCTTTTCGAACATAGCGCCAAAAGTGCACTTCTGTGGATTCAGACATAACCTGTACTTTCTTAGCCTCTCAAACAGCTTCTGAAGGTTTACCAAGTGATCGCTTCTCTCCGGTGACTTGGCTATCATATCATCAACATATACTTTAATTTCTCAGTGCATCATGTCATAAAATAGAGTAGTTTTAGCTCTTTGATATGTTGCACCGGCATTCTTTAGCCTAAACGGCATGACTTTATAGCAGAAGGTTCCCCAAGGAGTGATAAACATCGTCTTCTCTCAATCTACTTCTGCCATCTTAATTTGATTGTATCCTGAAAATCCATCCATGAAAGAAAGCATTCCGTGCTTGGTGCTTGGCAGTATTATCGACCAAGATGTCGATATGAGGCAGTGGGAAATCGTCCTTTGGGCTCGCCCTGTTCAAATTTCGAAAGTCGATGCACATGCGGACCTTTCCATCCTTCTTCGGCACCGACATAATATTGGCTAGCCACTGCAGATACTTGGATACCATGAGAAACCTTGCATCATACTGCTTGAGGACCTCGTCCTTGATTTTCAACATCCACTCAGGCTGGAGACGTTTCAACTTCTGCTTAACTGGCTTCATATCAGGGTAGAGAAGCAACTCATGCTCGACCAAATCGATGTCCAAACCAGGCATGTCCTCATATGACCAGGCAAAAATGTCTTAGTATGACCGAAGGAAATCGATCATGCTTTTTCTTTCTTCAGGAGACAGTGACATTTTGATCTTGGTTATTCTGGGAATCTCCTCAGTCCCTAGATTGACGTCTTCGGTCTCTTCGACAACGGGGGTAGGGCCATACTCAAAGTCGGCAAACTAGTCAAGGAGCTCATTGGGGAGCTCCTCCAAAGGACTATCCTCATCCAGACTCGTAACTCCTACCTCTTCTTATATTTCTATAGGGAAGGGGTCGATTTTACGTGGGATGGGTATTTTGATTAAGGCATCCTTTTATGGGATTTTATCTAGAATCTTAAATGATAATATTTTTAGATTTTGGATTTTTTCAATGTTTTTGGGATTTTGTATTTCTTCAATGTTTTTGAGATTTTTGTTCTCTTCGGAGACGGACCCTTGGCCAAGTGGGTTGCTATATATACAAGGTATTTCCTGCCAAGGGCTTATCTCACTTTTTATAGGTTTTTTTTTTTGGGAAACAGGTGCCAAACTTTAGGCCACTCCCTGCTTCCAGAGTTTGGGGCAAAGATGCCCAGTTGCGTATCTGAGGGGCCACTCCTTTACCTATTTGGATGGAGGGTGCTGACTAATATGGCTCATTAGAGTCAGCCTCCATCATGTTGACCCCCATTTCGTCTGAGATGATATCCTCAAACGTCAATACCATTTTGTGGTGATTTACCACAGGGGAGTTTGTTCAGGTATTGGCCATCATTCCTCGAAGAGGGACAATGCGACCAAATCTATTTCCAAGCTGGGAAGGGGGATTGGTGGGATGGATTGGAACTGTGGGTTTGTGTGGGGTCAAATGGGTTACCCCATTCCTATCAATCTTTATGACCCCAGCGCTGACAAAAGATTCCTTGATGTGTGGCCTAGGGCGAGGTTTCTCTTCTATGTTGATTCCTCGAGCTCTTGCAGCTGCAGCAACCCTGGCTTTCTCTTTGGCCTCTCGGACCTCTTCCTCTGTGGGCTTGTATCCCAGCTCGAATTGAACCTTTTGCCCCTTAGCAACAACTGGCTCTTTTCTGCCCTGCAGTATAGGCCCGAGCCCTCGGCCTTTCTGATAGCCCCACTTTTAGAGCATAGCCACCGCTGCTATCATACCGCCTCCCTTTTTAGGCATGATGCCCTCAATGGGCTCCGGGAGTATTGTCGATACCTCATATTCAAAACTGTGGAGGTCAACATCCTCAGTGGTGTGGGGCACATCCAGTACACTGGGCTTCTCCATGCTGTTGGTGGCCTTTTCTTTTTCACTTTGCCCCTCATCGATGATCATGATAATCTTGTGCCCAGATGCAAACTTGAGTTTCTGGTGCAAAGTGGAAGGTATGGCTCCGACCTCGTGCAGCCCCGGGCGCCCCAACAACAGATTAAACTAGGATTTGACATCCATTACTTGAAATAAGATGGAAAAGGTCATTGGCTTGATCAACAACTCAAGATCAACTTCTCCCATTATTTCTCTCCTGATATTGTCAAAACCTCTAGCGCTAGTCCCCATGGGCCTCAACATGCATGGATCGATCCCGATCTTGATGGCGGTTCTTAAGGGGCATATATTTAATGAGGATCCATTATCAATCAAAACTAGGGGAATGACCATATTTCTAGACTCAATAGTTATGTTTAAGGATTTTGAATGGCTACATCCTTCCTTAGGTAAATCGGCATCAGAGAATGAAATGACATTTTGAGCCATCACTTGCCCAATTATCTGCCCGACTTCATCTAGGCTGATCTGGAGTGACACATGCGTATTTTTTAATGCCCCCATTAATGCTTGAAAATGGAGTGGGGACGTCATCAACAGATCTCAGACGGTTATATGGGTAGGCATTCTTCTTAGTTGAGTCTCTAGTATGTGTTCTGACTCATCTTCTCAAACTGATTCACAGTGCTCTCTTTCTTCCCTTCAGGCTGGGCTTGTACTGCTGCCAATGCTTCTGGCAATTTTGATATCTTCCATGACCTAGTAACAAAGTCCACAACCCCCTCTCTGTTGCTGCTACCAGCGTTAGCATTGGTCTTTTCATAACTCAGTCGGACTTGGTGAGGATCATAGGTTGGTCTTGATATCTGAAACGATATAGATGTCAGTGCCGGAGGCACTTGTATTGCGGGCTCAGGAGGTGTGGGCAACACTTGATTTATTTCAGTGGTGGTGAGTTGGGTGGCTGTTAAGTAGTGAAAAATACCATTTTTTACCCCTAAACATGAGCCTTGAAAGACCCTTGAGAAGACTAAATAAGTGCTTTAGTGTGCATTTTACAGCTAACCAATCAGACAGGTCCAAATCCGAAAAGCATCCCAAAAAGATCAAAAAGCTGACAGCTCATGTCAAGTTTAAAGAAGGAGTGAAGAAACAGCCTCAGCAATGGCTAAAGAGGGTCTAAAAGAGCAGACAAAGACCTGAAGCAAGAGAGAGTTCAATTCGCAAAGAACTTCTACTATTTGCAAAGAAGAATGGGAGCCTAGAGTTCAATTCGCAAAGAACTTCTACTATTCGCAAAGAAGAATGGGAGCCTAGAGTTCAATTCGCAAAGAACTTCTACTATTCGCAAAGAACCTTGAACTTTGCGAAAAGAAGAAAACACTCCTCGAAAAGAAGATTGAACTTTCGAGCGAGCTTGAAGTCATTGAACTTTGAAAAAGGCCCCTGAACTCGAAATGGCATTCTAAAGGATTTGCACCGTCCAGAAGGTATTTCGAAACTTTGCAGCGCCCAATGCAATCAAAAGACCGAACATTAGGAAGGTTCAATCAAGATCGAAGGCATATTCCAACCCATGTGGCGCCCAAAGTTAAATTACATGGCGGGAACTTCCGAGCTCAAACAGAATTTCAAACCCATAGCAATTGATGCTTCGGCTCTGATTGGGAACCGGATCAGCGGTTTTGATTGGCGAAGCAGATCACGGATCACGGTGCTCGACTCCTATTGGTTGATCTGATCTATCCAATTACGATTGGTTGATACACATTTGGTCTTAGGAAAACTATAAATAGGCGAACCATTTGCCCAATTTGGGTATCCAGTTTTAGAGTTTTCATCTCTGTTTCCCTCATTCCTATCGGATAGCTTATCTGAACCCCCTGTAATCCCTTCTTGTAGTTTACCTTTGAGAGCCATTGTGAGTGATTTGTACTTCCAAGTTCGGATTCAAGACTGTAAGTCTGAGGGCTCTCTGAGAAGCTCAGACTGTAAGTCTGAGGGCTCTCTAAGAAGCCGTGCTCTGTAATTGTAATTTTGGATTTTAAAAGGTTGTAATTTGTGTCTTCTCCATTGGAGTCATGTCGAGGTTACGAATGTTCACCTTAGTGCATTAGACTTCTTTAGATTCACTCATCCGCATGCAACTTCCCTTAATTCATCACCATGCGAATTAGCGTTGGTAACCTAATTCTAGCATTCTGATGTTCATGTTACGAACTAAAGAATAGGCCTGACTAGCGGATCTATGACCATTTAAGTGGATGATCACATAAGTCTAAACCTATTCCTTAATTGGTTTATTTCTCTTACATCTGTCTTTGGTAGCGAGATGAAGATTGAATCTGCCTGTTGAACTCTGATTCTCCATTAAAATTCAGAGGCTAAAGTACATGAAGCTATTATTTTTGCATTTGTCTTATTTTAAACATCTCCCCAACTCGGATCTGGATCATGTAGTTAGTTCTTTTCTTTATTTGCTTATAGTTAAACGTGACAAATTCAACCTCCCATCTTATGTGCTTTGTAGATAGGATCAGAGGCCAGATCTGGTAGCTCAGATCTGGAGGTTTATCTTAAATTTTAAATCAATTCCCTGTGGACGATCTTTTACTCACTTACATTTAAAACTTGCTACAATTGGCCCTGATCTTGCAGGCCAGTGTTAGCCCCAATGTGCTGATATCCCTTTCATAAGTTAACATCCATATAACCTAGCATTCTTTAATTCTTTAATTTTTGATTCATAATGCACACAATTATGGCACACTTGGAGCGACAACAAGTTTTTGGCGCTGGGAAGACCATTCCTGGCTACAGCTAATGCATGCATTCAATATAGGTCTGGCATCATGGAGGTGTCTTTTGGAAATATGAAAGTTAAATTGAATATGTATAATGCTATTACTCAACCTCAATTCTCTGCTGAGGAATGTTTCCATGTTGACATCATTGATGAGCTGGTGGAGGAGTCTTTACAAACATTTCTGCAAGGTAAAGACTCCACCACAGAATTTAAAAATGATTGGGGATCCACTGAGAAAGAAGGAAAAGGGAGATCAAATTCAACGGGAGTTTGCTTTGTGCAAGGCACTCACCAACAGTCATCAAGTTCTCTCTCTTGGAGACCTGCTCCTCTCCCTCTTCCACAAGTTACCAAGGTACCTTTGCTGCCCTCTTTCTCGTCCACAATTGGAACTCAAAGCTCCCAAAAATCTGAAATATGTGTTTTTGGGAGATCATCAACACTACATGATTATTTCCTCCTCCTTACAAAGGAGCAAGAAGAGGAGGCATTGGTAGTTCTAAACAAGCAGAAAGCAATTATGGACCATTCTTTGATTTAGGAGAATAAACCAAGTGTATGCATGCATAAGATCCACTGGAAGAGGATGCCAAGCCTTCTAGAGAAATGCAAAGAAGGTTGAATCCTCACATGCAAGAAGTGGTAATGAAGGAAGTTGTCAAGTCTAGATCTTTGGGGTCATTTACCCCATTTTACTTGGGTAGCACCACAGGTGGTGCCTAAGAAATCTTGCATCCTTTGTTAGAATTGAACTGTATATGTCCACCAGGACAAACAAGCTGGATGGAGGGTCTGCATAGACTACGAAAATTAAATACCATGACAAGGAAAGACCATTTCCCCTCCCTTCATTGACCAAATCCTTGATAAGCTTGCGGGCAAAGCTTACTCATGCTTCCTTGATGCGTACTCTGTTACAACCAGATCCTGTGTACCACAGGACCAAGAAAAGACCACCTTCACCGCCTTTGGCACTTTTGCCTATAGGAGGATGCCCTTTGGTCTTTGCAATGCCCTGCTACTTTTCAAAGATGCATGTATGCCATCTTTTACGACATGATTGATCAATTCATGGAGATCTTCATGGATGACTTTTCAATTTATGGAGACTTTTCCCAATGCTTACACCACCTCAAGTTGGTGTTGCAAAGATGTGAAGAAACCAATTTGGTTCTAAAATTTGGGAAAAGAGTCATTTTATGGTCACCCAAGGCATTGTCCTAGGACATGTGGTCTCCCATAAAGGCATAGAGGTGGACCAAGCAAAATTGATCTAATTGCACATTTGCCTCCTCCGAATTAAACAAATCGAAGTTTCTTAGGGCATGCGAGTTTTATAGGAGGTTCATCAAAGATTTGATAAAATTTCCAAGCCACTCTGTCATTTATCGTGTCAAGATGTTCCTTTTGTGTTTACTAATGAATGCATGACCTTTGAGGTCCTTAAGAAATGCGATTTCAGCTCCCATCTTGCAGTCCCCCGACTATTCGGTGCCCTTTAGCTGATGTGTGATGCATCAGACTATGCCTAGGAGAGCTGTCCTAGGGAGAAAGATAAGCTTCCCCATGTCATAGCTTATGCCGCGGATCCATGATAGATGCCCTCAACTACACAACAAGCGAGAAAGAGCTGCTTGGCCATTGTGTTTGCATTGGAAAAATTCAGCCTTATGTTTTAGGTTCACAAATTGTGGTGTTCTTGACCACTCGCCTAAAGTACCTTGTCTAAGAAGGATACCAAGCCAGATGTCAGTGGATCCTCCTATTACAGGAGTTTGATCTCTGATTAAGGATAAGAAAAGTGGAGAATGTGGTGGTGATCACTTATCCGAGAATTCTCAATCTTGAGGATGATAGCTTACCCATTAATGAATCATTTCACGATGAGCAACTTTTGCCATCAATACCCACCTTGGTTTGCAAACATAGTCAACTTCTTGGCTATTGGGATGATTCCTCAACATTGGAATAGAATGGATAAGATCTTTTCTTCTCACAAGTTAAACATTTCATTTGGGAAGATCCTTATCTATTCAAGAATTGTCTGGACCAAGTGATCGAGAAAGTGTGTCCCGGACCATGAATTCCACAGCATATTGTCAATGTGTCATGAGCAGCTGTGGAGGCCATTTTCCAATAAAACAATAAAAATTCTGCGATGTGGTTTCTATTGGCCCACAATCTTTAAAGATGCCTTCTGACCTATAAATCTTGCCGAAGCGCCAAAATATTTCAAAAGAAACTCAATGCCCTGCGGCCAATCACAGTAGTTGAGTTGTTTGATGTTTGGGGCATAGATTTTATGGGCCCCTTTCCTTCTAATGGAAACAATTTCATCTTGGTAGTGTGGATTATGTCTCCAAGTGGATTGAGGCCATAAGCTACCAAATCAATGATCACAAAGTGGTTTTAAGATTCCTCAAAGACCACATTTTTCCAGATTTGGATTCCCTAGAGCCATCATTAGTGATGGGGAAGCCACTTTGAGCTTGACTCTATTAAAAAGTACTACATCACTCACGAGTAGCCACTCCCTATCATCCACAAACCGGAGTGGAGATTTCAAATAGAGATCAAACACATTTTGGAAAAAAGCATGAAGAAGGACGAAAGGTCCTTTAAGCTTAATGATGCTTTGTGGGCATCAGCGCCTACAAGACTCCTATAGGGATGTCCTTTCGGTAGGTTTATGGCAAGGCATGCCATCTACGAGAATTAGAATATAAGGCCTTGTGGGCAATCAAAACTTTAATATGGATCTAACTCTTTGGTAACCACGGAAGCTTCAACTCACTGGATGGATGGTTATTCAACTCTAAACTTAAATTCTTTCTGGCAAATTGAGATCCGGATGGGAAGGGCCATATCATCATCAAGGCCTCCCCTCGGGAGGCTGTGGATATTCAGATCCCAAGGATGGAAGAATACTCAAGGTAAATGGTCAGAGGCACAAACCATGCATTGAAAACACCCAGGAGCCCGTGCTGCCCGCCTATCATCATGAATCTCCAAAAATCGGATGGTAGAAAAGTGTATAATATGTTTGTACAACATTGTTTTTCGATTTTCTTTGTTTACATCTATTTTTCTTGCGCATAGTGTAAATACACTTCAAAGTTCAAATCGCAAAGTAAAAGTACTTTTGAAAAGTTCAAAGTTCTATTGAATTGATTACGGGCTGTAATGAACTACTCGAAAAGAACCATGTTACTGTTCGAGTAGTTAAAATTTCCTTTTGAATAGAAAATGCAGGGAGAAGTCCGTTGCGAAAAGATCTTTACGGAGCACAAATTACATTTTTTTTGTATCAACACTTTTCTTTTTATTTTTAACTTTGTATTCAGTCCCTTACCTTGCTTTTCTTGTTTCTCTTTTATTAGCATTAGTTTCCTTTCATTTGCATAGTAATCCTTCTATTTGTTAGATTTTATTTAGGTTCTAGCATTGTTTTGTTGATTTTCTGCATTTGTATATCATGTTTTCCATTTCCTTGCTCATATCTTCAGTTTTACATTTTTATTTTTCTTTGCATATAGTTTAGATTTTTACATTCTTAGTTTTTCTTTCTTCTTTTACCTACTTGCCCCTAGTCTCTCCTTGTCTAGAACATTGAGGACAATGTTCATCTTAGGTTTGGGGTATGGCAAGCAGGTCCACCCATGGGATAATTAGCATAAGGGCATCACAATCACCAAAGTAATCAGGAAAGGAATCAATTTACTTAAGAATCATGACAATGTGGAAATTTTAAAATTTTCTTTGCAAGAATTTAGACATTCTAAACCCTACAATATTCCACATTTCCATGATGTTAACACCAGGAAAATACACTTGTATTAGCACATAGCAAGTCCACGGGAAGAAAAAGGTAAAGATATACTTAAAAGCTCAAGGAAAAACCATAACCGGTGAAATTGAGCCTATATGTTTTACATCTACATTGAAGAGTGGTAGGCAACCCTTACGATTCAAAGAATTTGGTGAGGCATTAGATCCACTAGAAATTAGGAAACTCCAAATCAAAACAAACAACGACATTCATGAAACGAGGAAAAGATCAAGGCCTTCTTTGGAATGACTTGAGCTTAACAGAACCAACCAAGAAAGATCGCCCTTGTTTGTACCCCAATTGAGCTATAAATCCTACAATGCTTCATCAAAACACCCATTTTCTTGCACTGAACCAATGGAACCAATTCAGCCTTCCCTCACCTTGAGAATTAGGAGTTAAAGGAGAAAGAAGTAAAGATGGAACATTTCGGGCAAATATCAAAATAAATGAAGAAGAAATACCTCAAAATGGGCGTTATGGTGGTGAGAAAGTAAAAGAAAAACAATGTGAAAAGAAGCAAGCAAAAAAGACAAAAGGGAACTTTATGTTGAAAATTCAAGATCAAAGGAAGAAGAAGAGTACTTTGAACACGAGAATCTCAAAAGAAGCTAAACTCAAGAAGGTGGAGTCATGAACCACCTCCTTCAATTCTGACTTCTCAAAAATCCAAACACTGTTCAACCTTCCTATCCACGAAACCTCACTCCACGAGCCATACAACAAACCCATTTAAAAGTCCTTGTGATCCAAAGTTGAGTGAAGCTGTCATGTGGAGATAAGCAGTTTCCCAATCTATGCTGAGGAGATGTCAAGGATGCCAGCAGCTGGGAAGCATGCCTATGCTCATGCTTACAAATCCATTTGGGGGTTGTAACTGCTCTTGAGCTTGGGTGAAAATGGACCCTTCAACAAAAATCTTGATGAGAGTACACCGGTAAGTGTTTGGGTTGGAACTTGAGCACATTAAGTATGACTTATAACCTAATTTTTATTCAAATGATGAACTATCACGACACATTTGCATGATTTCTAGGGCTGCTCACAGATTGGAAAGAGTGAAACATTCATAAGGTTTATAAATGTTGAAATCCCCTTGCAAACAATAAACCTAAATTTCTGTTTAAACATTGATTCAAGAGTAACTAATTTTGATCTTTGATTGCTCATGGGATGACAGTGCACTAATGCCAACTGTCCCATGGAGAAGTTTGTGGGTACCTTCATTGAAAACCCTCAGGAGACTTCACTCCTCCTCTAGGGATCACCTAGGGGTTTAAAAGGCTTGTTGCATATGCTAAATGCACTGCTTCCTACAAAAGTGGCTCTTTATTTTGCTTTTACGTTTCTTTGCTCAGGGACTAGCAAAGCTTAGGTTTGGGGGTGTGTTAAGTAGTGAAAAATACCATTTTTTACCCCTAAACATGAGCCTTGAAAGACCCTTGAGAAGACTAAATAAGTGCTTTAGTGTGCATTTCTGACTAACCAATCGATGAGTCCAAATCAAAAGCATCCCAAAAAGATCAAAAGGCGGCTCATGTCAAGTTTAAAGAAGGAGTGAAGAAACAGACCTCAATGGCTAAAGAGGGTCTAAAAGAGCGGATAAAGACACAAGCAAGAGAGAGTTCAATTCAAAGAACTTCTACTATTCAAAGAAGAATGGGAGCCTAGAGTTCAATTAAAGAACTTCAACTTTTCGCAAAGAAGAATGGGAGCCTAGAGTTCAATTCGCAAAGAACTTCTACTATTCGCAAAGAACCTTGAACTTTGCGAAAAGAAGAAAACACTCCTCGAAAAGAAGATTGAACTTTGCGAACAGAGCTTCAGAAGTCATTGAACTTTGCGAAAAGGTCCCTGAACTCTGCGAAATGGCATTCTAGAGATTCTGCGTCGTCCAAGGGTATTCGGAAACTTTGCATGCGCCAATGCAATCAAAAGACCAGAACATTCGGAAGGTTCCAATCAAGATCGAAGGCATATTCCAACCCATGTGGCGCCCAAAGTTAAATTACGGCGGGAACTTCGAGCTCAAGCAAATTTCAAACCCATAACGAAATTGATGCTTACGGCTCACGATTGGTGAACCAGATCAAGCGGTTTTGATTGGCGAACAGATCTGGGATCACGGTGCTCGACTCTATTGGTTGATCTGAGATCTATCCAATTACGATTGGTTGATACACATTTGACTTAGGAAAACTATAAATAGGCGAACCATTTGCCCAATTTGGGTATCCAGATTTTAGAGTTTTCATCTCTGTTTCCCTCATTCGGTCAGGATAGCTTATCTGAACCCCCTGTAATCCTTCTTGTAGTTTACCTTTGAGAGCCATTGTGAGTGATTTGTACTTCCAAGTTCGGATTCAAGGTCAGAAGTCCGAGGGCTCTCTGAGAAGCTGATGTAAGTCCGAGGGCTCTCTAAGAAGTGCTCTGTAAATTGTAATTTTGGATTTTAAAGGTTCTTTGTAATTTGTGTCTTCTCCATTGGAGTCATGTCGAGGGTTACGAATGTTCACCTTAGTGCATTAGACTTCTTTAGATTCACTCATCCGCATGCAACTTCCCTTAATTCATCACCTGTATGCGAATTAGCGTTGGTAACCTAATTCTAAGCATTCTGATGTTCATGTTACGAACTAAAGAATAGGCCACTGGCTAGGTGATCTGTGACCATTTAAGTGGAAGATCACGACCATAAGTCTAAACCTATTCCTTAATTCGATTTATTTCTCTTACATCTGTCTTTGGTAGCGATGAAGATTGAATCGCTTTCTGTTGAACTCTGATTCTCCATTAAAATTCAGAGGCTAAAGTACATGAAGCTATTATTTCTGCATTTGTCTTATTTTAAACATCTCCCCAACTCGGATCTGGATCATGTAGTTAGTTCTTTTCTTTATTTGCTTATAGTTAAACGTGACAAATTCAACCTCCCATCTTATGTGCTTTGTAGATAGGATCAGAGGCCAGATCTGGTAGCTCAGATTTGGAGGTTTATCTTAAATTTTAAATCAATTCCCTGTGGACGATCTTTTACTCACTTACATTTAAAACTTGCTACAATTGGCCCTGATCTTGCAGGCCAGTGTTAGCCCCAATGTGCTGATATCCCTTTCATAAGTTAACATCCATATAACCTAGCATTCTTTAATTCTTTAATTTTTGATTCATAATGCACACAATTATGGCACACTTGGAGCGACAACAGTGGCAAAATTGGGCTAGATGGGGGTGGTGAAGCTTGAGGGTGGTGGTATTGGGGGGAAGGAGGTAAAAGTAGGCCATTGATAGCTGGTAGGTGTTGGCGAGGGATTAGGGGTTTGATGGGCCGTTAGGTAATTGACCAGGGTGGTGGAGTTTGCAGGTGGCTGAACTGGGGGCAATGAGGTGGGCGCAGGCCATGGATAAGTGACGAGTGTAGGTGTAGGATTGGGGGCTTGATGGCTTATTAGGTAATTAACGAGGGTGGTGGTGGTGTATGGCCGATATGCATTTATGTGTACATAATTGACGGGGGTGGGTGATGGAAAGTATGCCCTGAGATCCAAGGGTTCAATTTGCGGAGTCAGGTTGGAGAAATAATCTAACAAATTCAGGAGTTCAATTACCCCGATGTTCCATTCTTTAATATTCTTTGACAACGGTGCCACATAACTCTCCCGATCATTGATGTAATCGGATGGGTCAAACTCAAACTCCTCTTCATTTTCTACCATTCCGACAGTGGTTCTGGGACCAGCTCCTTCGGTAGGATGTGGGGGTAGTGGCACCTGGTGAATATTCACATGCTGAGAAGGTCTAGGTGGAATGATTTTTTTGGCATCAATCAAATCTTCGATTGCGTGCTTCAATGGGAAGCAGTAATTGGTCGGGTGACCCAGACCCTGATGAAAATTATAGTGGGTATTTGGGTCATAGTTCTTTGGGATCGGATGAGGAGGAGGTTGTGGTTGGCGAATACCAACTAATCCCTTTTCTATTAATAGGGATAAAAGTACACTCAAAGATTGCCCCAGTGGCATAAAAACTCGATCATAGCGGGCTCTCCTCTGCTCCAGAGTCGTTTGCATTCCTTGCCCATTCCCTACTCTATGAATCTGCTCAGTTCCGACTGCTACTAACGGGACTGCCTAAAATTAAAATGGGGTTGTATTGTTATTGGGCCTGGTATTGGTAATGTTTTGGACATCGGCCCCGGTTCTATTATCATTCCTTTGCTTTGAAAACCTCCTAACTCCACTAGGTCCACTTGGCATGTTCTTATTCAGACGGCCCTCCCTGATGGAATCCTCACATTGGTTAGCATTTCTCACTAGAACAGCAAAGCTGGACTGCTACTGGTACACCAAAAAGTCTGAGATCACTGGCAGAGTATTCTTTGAGATCATCTCTTTTTGCTCATCATCAGGTATTCTATTTTTGACCTAAGCTGCTAGTGCCCTCTACCGCCCTAGATAATCGCTGAAGGATTCATTCGGATTCTACTTCAGACGAGCTAAATCTGACTTACGCGGCTCAATGTCTACGTTGTAAACATATTGCTCTTGGAATAAGTGGGTCAGATCTTTTCACGTCTTCATCATGGAGGGTTCCAAGGATGTGAACTACCGCAAGGCCAGACCCGTCAGATTCTTCTAGAATACTTTTATTAGTAGTCTCTTATCCCCTGTTTTATTAGCAGTCTCTTATCCCCCCCGTATTGGCACATGTCCCCACAATAGGACTTGAGGTGTGTGATCGGGTTACTAGTGTCGTTATATTTATCGAAGGCTGAAATTTTAAATTTGGGGGGCAAGGGGGCCTCCGTGAACAAACATAAATCTGTGAAGTCCGTGGCGTAGATTTCAGCACCACTCATTTTCATCAGCTGCTTTTGTATTTTGTCCAACTATTCTTTAAGCTGCTCTGACTCTTTTGATGTAGAGGCTACTTTCTCGGCCGTTGGTTGGACTTCACTCTGGGCCACCAAGGGGTGGGCAATTGTGGGAGGAGGGTTAAGGCTAGTCAATGCCCTAACGTAGGCCCCGCTATTCCTAACCTCGTCCTCCTCATACTGCTGGTCAGCATAATGTGTAGTGAGGGTGGGATTCTCTTATTGTTGTTGCATGGGTTGGATGGAAATGACATGAGTGGGGGTTGGGTGAGCCCATTGGGGGTGAGGAAGGGTTTGTTGGGTGATGGGATAAATGGAAGTTTGGTTTTAGGGCGGGGCCTAATGGGGCCATTGGATATGGGGGAAGGTTGGGAGATGGCCTTGTGGTGTGGGGCCATGGGAAAATTGGGTTTGGGGTATGGCATGGGTTTGACCTGGCTGTGAAGGTTGGGTGAAATGTTAGGGGTATTGTGGAAGGTATGAGTGTGGGGTTTGGGCTTGGGCCATGAAGCCTTGGTCATGGTAAGTTTGGGCCATGGGCCATTGATTGGTTTGGGCCATGCACCCTTGATAGGTTTGGGCCAGGGGCCCTTGATAGGTTTGGCCCATGGGCCCTTGGGGGGTCTGGGCCGTGGGCCCTTGGTGGGTCTGGGTCGTGGGCCCTTGGTGGGTCTGGGCCATGGGCCCTTGGTGAGTCTGGGCCATGAACCTGGGTAGGTTTGGGTGGTGGGGTACTGGGCCATGGGGCTCTGCGATATGTGGTAAAAGAGGGTTTGGGCCAATGGGCCTTGGGGTATGTGGGAGGTTGGAGATTGGGCCATGGGGCCTTGGGACAAGTGGGTAGTGGGGGTTTGGGTGATGTGGATTATGTAGGGTTGATGGGGGTCATGGGGGAGTAAGGCATGGAGATTGGCTAGGGTATGGGATGGGTTCATGGGCATGGGGTGTGGAGGAGAGGTATTTTGGGAAGCCTTCCATGAGGAGTAGGCTTGAACATCTCCTCCATCATGGCCATGGAAGGGGGATCGGATGTGGATGGTGGATTTAAGGGATGATTGAGTATGGATGGGATGGAGGTGGAGGGAAAATTGGGCATGGCCTTGGTATGATCGGGCATGGCCATGGTAGATAGTAGGATATGGGGTGGATTGGAAAGTTGAGATAGGGCAAAGGATGGGAAAGGATTAGGGATGCTTAGGGATGAGGATTGGTGGGGTGTGGATGCTTCGAAAAAATCGGACATGGCCCCGGTGAAAATGGGCATGACCCGGGTAGATGGGGGGATTTGTGGGGGGTTGGATAGGGCGGAAGTGGTGTATGTGGGTAGTTCGGGCCTATAGGGGGGAGATGGGAAATGGGGCATGGATGTGGATTGAGAGAATGGGTTTGGGTTTTGTATGGATGTGGATGGGAAATGTGTTGGATTGGGCATGGATATGGGAGGGAGAATGGGCATTGTTTGGACAAAAGATGGGGAATGGAAGGGTTGATTTTGGATATTTTGGAGGATAGTGGTTGGAAAAATGGGGGCGCCAAATGGGCCGATAACGGTAAAGGGGGGTTGGGTAAGGGGGATGGTGGAAAAAACTTCTCCCGAATGGGAGTGGGTTGGAGAATGTGGCGGGGATGAGTCAGGATCGGCGTAAGCTGGGTCCACTACCCACGACATTCTATGAGAATGGATTGGGTAAAGGTGCCTTGGATAAGGCCTAAAAATCCTCCTTCTTCCCCTGCGGGACGACGGAGGGCAAGATGATGCCGTTGTGCTGACACCACAAACTATTTTTTTTTTTTGTGTTTGATTTGCTTTTTTATTTTTTTATTTATGGAAAACGTTTTTGAAAAAACAAAGGTTCCGAGGTCTTGGAATTCCCTTTTCGGGTGGCTCTCGTACCCTAATTCAAGACCAGCGGCGACGACTCTGATGCACTTGGAAAGAATCGAAGGAGAACCTTCGATCTATTGAAGGCACAAAAATCGAGGCAAATAACCCGTTCCTCTAGAATGAGCCAAAAGAGATGGCGGGGTCCAAACAAGGCACTAAGCGCACTGATTGGGAGACTCGGGAGGTGAAAAAGGCCACAGATTCGGGCTGGTGCTATGCAGAACAGACCTGCCGCAACTAATACACGCGCCCAGGTAGCATGACCCTTTTTTTACACTGGCGCAACTATTCGTTGCACTAAGGTAAAAAGTGAGGATTTAAAGCTGACGCAACTATTAGTTGCGCTAGTTATAAATTCCAGTTTTTTGCACTGGCATAACTAATACTTGCGTTAGATAAAAAATGCTGCTCTAGAACTGATGACAGCAGACACAACACCCAAATGATTCTCTTTTCTTGGTTTTTGTGGAAGCTAGGCTTCCGAAAATTGAGCTATTTTTTTTGTGATCGATTCTCTCCTCACCACACCTAAAGGGCTTGAGTCTGGTATAACTCGCTAGCACGCTCCCCAAAGATTTTAAGCTTTGGAATGGGAACCCACCCGATATACCTCCGACGCGAGTGCCTTCTCAGATACTAGGTGGGCTGGGACTTTTCTGGATCATCACCACTAGGGGCTGCTGCCATACTAAGACCCGGGTGGTTGTATGTTTACCTAATCCCAAACCTTTGAAAATCTACCCCATAAAAATAAGTTAATTAAGCTCCCTATTCTTGATTCAATTTTAACTTTTTTTTTTTTTAAACATTTTTTATGGAAGTTTTCTTTAGTCCAAAAGACGAGGGAGATGACCCCGTGCCGCCACTACAGGCTGAAGTCCACTGTCGGAATATGTTTGCACAAGTAGGCCCGCCAATCGGCTAAGGCACTTTAAATGATGAAAAATTAAAGAAATGAAAAAATAATGCTCAAGTAGGCCCGCCGATCGGCTAAGGCACAAAAATGACAGAAAAGTAAAGATATTTAAAGACTATGGGCAAGCATGCCTGTTGTTAAGACCTGAAAAGTACCACTTTTTACCCCTTAACTTAATCTCTGTAGGGCCCATAGTCATTTAATAAATGATTGTTAAGACAATTTTATAGGTAATAAGCAGAAGCTGTAAATAAGCCCCTAACCATGCCATGAAGCCTACTATTGCCCCAGAAGTTCCTCAGAAGAAAGAAGGTTAAACCAAGACAGAGAATTGGCTGCAGCATAGGCACAACAAAGCAGAAACAAACCAAGAAGAATGCCTCGCACAGATGTCATAGGGCTCAATTAAACCAGAAAGAATGCTTCGCGCAGTTGTCGCGGGCTTCTAAAGGGAGCACACCAACTGGTCGCGCAGTCTTCGTGCCGTTCGCCCGTAGATGGATGTCAGCATGGAGTAAAAAGCATATTCCACGTAGTTCTCGCGAGTCTCAGTCATAAGCGCTCGCGCAGTACTCGCGCAGTCTCGCGTAGCTCAACAAATGAGTCTTCAATCTTCGCGCGATTCACTGAAGAGACAGAGATCCAGGCACTCCTGTGCGCAGCTGTCGCGCAGTTGCCGTGGGATACAAACTTTCAAGGAATTGCTCACGCGATCCAGAAGCCCATGCACATTGTTTCTTCATGAGGATCACCACGGGATTCATCAAGGAATGAGCCGCATGCGCAATTCCCGCGCCATTCAAATGGAAAGAGCAATCCCGCGACGACCAAAGCATCCCCGCGATGATCAAAGTACCAATCCCGCGACGGCAAGAGCTTCAAGTCAAACCAACCCCGCGACACCAATTCTATCACACGATAAGACCTGGAAAGCCTTTCTACCCAGCGAGGCTCGGGTTCTTAACTTCTCCCCACTTCTGTAGGGGCAATTTGGGAACTTCCAGTAACTAGGGCATGCACTCCAATGCTCCAATCTCTGTGCACACGCCCCGAGGCATCTAAGGAATAGAAATGGGCCATGATAGCATTGATAAATTAGGGTTTTCCTAACCCTAATTCTCACAGAGCTGACTGCTATATAAGCCTATGCCTAGTTTATGTTTAGGGGACTTGTATTCTGTACTCCTTCCTCAATCAACTATAGAATTACAGTAGGCTAAGGTTAGGGTGTAGGTAGTTTCTTTTTCCTTTTTTCTTCTCTCCATAGTCCAGCACTTGCTGGCTATGCCTTTGTATGTCTATATGGAATAGTTCTAATGGATTTTATAATAGGATTTTATGCATGTATGGGATTGGTGTTTTGAGAGTTGTTCTTTACAAGGCTTCTGCCTTGAGATCCTCCATTGCTATGTTTCATTGTAAGCAATGGAGGAATGGTGAAAGGTATGAAAGAGAATGGTGGGTTTGGGGGGATAAAAGGGAGCGGGAGTGGTGAATGGGGTTGAGAGTCAGGGCTGAAGTCTGTTTGGGTCTGTGTGTCAGTGGAAAGGACCAGGGGGGTTGGAGTGGATTGGTGAGGGATGTGTGGGTTGGTTAATGTCTGTAGGGTGGATTGGATGGATGTGAGTTCAGTCTGTATCTGGTCCTGGGTGTGTGTAGTGGTGGATAATTGGGATTGGATGTCTTGGATAATAAGTGTCAGTGTGTCGGGGCTGGGAGGTTGAGTTTGGGTAGAAGAGGGCACAGGTTGAAAAGGTGAGGAAGGTGCATGATGGAAAGTGGAAGGAGGGGGAGATTGGGGTTCAGGTGAGTGATGTGGTGATGTAATTGGGGAGTCTGGGAGGGGGGTGCACTGGCTGGGCATGGTGTCAAGGAAACTAGCCATAAAGGCTTGAAATCTTGTGATTGTGTTAAGGTGAGACCGCCCATACTGATCTCCTTCATCAGCAATATGCCCATATCTCAAATTATGGTATCGCCGACAAGGTAAAAAGTTTTGTTGTTGTCCTTTGTACGAGCTTGCAATATCTTCAGGATCTGATACCTCTTTATTTGGATGCATGACTTGCCTTCCATCACCTTCCGAGGAGGCTGGTTGGACCTCCAGCGCTTCTATCTCTACCTCCCTTCGGTCATGAAGTTCCTTCTTACTCGGGCTAGTTTCGAGGATTTCCTCTTGTGCCCTACCATGCAGGCCGATGCGGCCTTTCTAAGGACCTTGATTGAGTGCTTTCGTCATGAGACTATGAAATTTCACATGGCCATGGCTGAGATGGCTCTTACCCCCATCGATTGGTTGATGATTACGGGGATTCAGATGGGGGCTATACTGGTGGCTAGCCTTCGCGTGCCCAGTCGGGATGAGGTGGTTCCACTAATCGGGGATTATCCCACCTCCACAAATCTGCATGGCTCCAAGGTTAAAATGTCATGGCTGTCAGATCTATTTGAGGAGAATGAACTGGTGGATTTGGGCTAGCCTGATGCAGACATCTTCATTGAGCTCGAGCGTGCGGTGATGTCGGCTCGCATCTCGCTCCTTTTCTTGCTGGGCAAGACTCTTTTTTCGAATGCCAGTGGTGGGCAGGTCTCATTGCCTTTGCTTAGTCTTATGGTAAATTAGGACGATGTGCACCGATATGACTGGGGCAGGGCCGGATATGCCGTGTTAATGCCTATCCTAGCTCGGGTCTTAGTCGAGAATGCAAAGTTTGTTGTTGGCTTTTGGCTTGCCATAGAGGTAACCCCTGACTCCTTTGCTTTCCTTAGTTTATTGGTTAGTCATTCCCTACCCGTGACACGTCTTTTATGTATGCCACTCTTTTTAGGTATTGGGATATCTACACTTCCAGCCTGGCCGCCCCTTCCTTCACTCGGATGTACCGACCTATCCGCTCATGAGCAACTAGAACACGCACCGCCACACAGATGTTGGTATGAAGCATTTGGAGATGGGCCTGTGGTCCCAGTTCGATCTGCTGATCCCGGAGCAGATGTGGTTATTTCTCACTCCTTTTCTCATAATTTCCTTTTATTAGGCTATTTGGTTGATAAGACACTTTTATGTTTGGGCAGGTTATCTATGATCCCTACATTAGTTCTCCTTTTTAGGATCGAGCTGCTGTGGGTCCGTCTCACTTCTTTGTTGACTGCCGCATCATCTTCTTCTATGGGGCCTGGGCCAGGGCATATTACCTGGGAGAGAGAGTGGTCCACCAGTATCGAGACCACATCGTCGTGCCGCAGGCTCCTCCTGCAGATGTTATGACTCCTGAGGGAAGTGGATACCCATGTCTTTCATTTTGGGAACCATGAGTTGTCTCCCACACTTGAAGAACTCTCTAGCCTATCGGGTTTGAAGTTACACAGAGGTCTTGCGAGAGTGATGCTGAAGCTAGGTTACGCCAAAGCCTTCCACAGGACTTTGGGTTTGAAGAAATCTGATTATGGAAAAAGTCTTGTTGGAGGGCCCACCAAGTGTTCAATGAAATTCCTGAGAGAACTTTTTGGTGACGAGAGCCTATGAAAATTACTAGTTAGAAATGTTTATAACGTGAACGCTTTTGCTCTTGGTCTCATCTTTGAGGTTCTTTTCTTCACTGGGGGAGAAAGTTTCTCGCTTGCACTCTGCGATGTCTTGATTGAATTAGAGGGAGGCCGCTCTGTGATGCATTTGATCCTGGCGAGCTTTATCGTTGCCTTGACCCTTTTGCCTTGGGCAAGGTGGTGTGCCTTAGGGGATGCCCACTTCTATTTTAGGTTTGGCTAGGGGTGCACCTTACCATTTTGGGACCCGTTCCTCAATTTTATATTGCCCGTAGTGAGGTGACCCGCTACTTTCTGGCCAAATGCCATATGCTTCCACTAGGAGACATGCAGGATTTGAAGCTTTTGCAAAGGAGCCCCTTTTGAGATGGACTTCTTTTGAGTGGGTGTGAAAATGGAGAAGGAAAATTTGTTATCTTTGATAAAAATGGTCTCCTTGCCCTATTTTTTTTTTTTTTTTTATGCCTTAATTATCAGGGAGAGGACGGGACCCCTTTGGAGCATGGTTGAACCCCCTTTCATGGTTGGTCCTGAGTGAAGTTCAGTAGATTTTACCAAGGCCAGAACACTTATTCCTTTGGATCGAATCGACCTTTTTCTCCTTACCCTGGGTCATATGTTTGACAGTGTAGTTACGAAAACATTCTTGGTCAGGATCCGGATTTGACCTAATATGAGCAGCCCCGTCGAGAATCGGGTAATGCGGGAGGGGAACCGAGGGGATCCTATTTATTTTTTTTTTCATTTCTCCTTTTCAACTTTCTTACTCACAATGCCCAAGGTGAGTTTCTGTCATGCCCGTTGTTTCCCTCTTTTTACCTGTGGCGCCCTCTCTGGTTTTCACTACGTCTGTGAGTCTGCATTTTTACCCCAGGCGCCTTTTCAGGTTTTCACCTAGTCCGCACAAGCTCGCTATTTTTACCCATGGTGCCCTTTCGGGTTTTCACCACCTCCTCTTTGCTTTGAGCTTGTATATTTTTATTTTCTTTTCTTTTATGTTATCAAAGGCCACGACATGGACATCGATTCTGTCATAGCCAGCCAGATGGAGTTCTTTTGTTGTCTCTTAGCTTGGCTTGCACTGACTCAGTGGACACTATGATTGCTTGTAGACCTTAAAGAGGGCTTTTTTTTGGAATGTATCATGGCCATGGGATAGGTTAGTAATTTTGATGGTATTCTGGGTTTTCAAAAAGGTTTCCTTGATCGGGTTCTAGCTGTCATAATGCACTTCTTCCTTGGGGGTTTTGACTATACATGCCCCACTTTTTCTTTTCTATATTTTTTTTATTCTTTTTGCTTCCTTTTTTCAGACATCCTCTTTTTGGATTTTGCTTTTCTAATTTTTTTGGATTTTAATGGTAACTCTTTTTCATTTTTTGTTTGGTATATACACACATTTTTTTTGGGAAGGGTTGATGAAAGAAAGGCTAACGGCTCAACTGTTGTAGCAAGGGGTATGAGTATTCAGGGACGCTTTTTGGCTACTGGGCTTTGAAATAATGGTCTCTTTTTAAAGTATCCTTAAGTAGTAATGCATTCATTTTTGTCAATACTTACCTTGTCTCGGAGACTAGGAGTAGAATCGTCGAACATATCCAGCGTTGATGGGCTTAGGAAAATGATCTCCGTCGAAGGTGGCAAGGTGGATAGCGTATCCTAGGAGCACCTCTCAGATGATGTAAGGTCCTTCCTAGTTAGGCCTGAATTTCCCTCTCGGATTGGCTTGGACGGATGGGAAGATTTTCTTGAGTATGATGTCTCCCACCTTCAGATCTCGACCGTGAACACGTTTGTTGTAAGCGCATGTGATTCGCCCCTGGTACACTTGGGTATGACACAAGGCCAGGAGCCTTTTCTCGTCCAGTAGGTTCAACTACTCAAAGTGAGATCTCTCCCTTTCAGATCAGGTAGGCTTGACTCAAGGAGTATATGGAGCGAGGGTACTCCTACCGGCAGGACGACCTCAGTTCCATATACAAGGGAGAACGGTGTTGCCCCTGTAGCAGCGCAAATCAATGTTCTGTAGGCCCATAAAGTGAATGGTAACATTTTGCTCCAATCTCAATAGGTGATGACCATCTTCTCAAGGATGCCGACGACCATTTTGTTAGCAGCTTCCACGACTCCATTGGTTTGTGGCCGATATGGTGACGAGCGATGATGTTTGATCTTGTATTGCTCATAGAAGGCCTTGATGCGCTTGTTCGGGAAATTCGTGCCGTTGTCCGTGATGATATCCTTGGATACGCCAAATCGGCAAATAATAATGCTTTTGATGAATTTCTCAACATGTTGAACCGTGATGTTCGTGTAGGATGCTGCCTCTACCCATTTGGCGAAGTATTCAATGGCAACTAGGATGAATTGATGTCTATAAAATGCTTTTGGATTGACTTTCCCGACGACATCGAGGCCCCAAGTGGCAAATGAGCCCATTGTAGGGTAGCCTGCAAGGCTTCGCTGAGCTCTTCCTACACATTATCCAAATATATACATGATTAGATAGGGCCGAAATGGATTTAGGATGCTAGGCTTCCTTTGTAGTTTATATTTGTGAGTACATGTAACTGAACGGCCCATTGACATGGGCCCCACATACTTCCTCGCGAATCTCTTTCATGATGTTTGCTGCCTTGCTTTCAGTTAGGCATTGGAGTAGGATATTATTATATGACCGCTTATAGAGACACTCACCGCAGATGACGTAGTTTGTCGCTAAATGTTGAATGGCCCGTTTGTCCTCTTTGGATGTCCCCTTAGGGAATGCCCAAGTTTCAAGGAAATTCTTAATATCTGAGAACCATGGTGGCTCATCATCTAACCTTGGGGGTTCCTCAATCTGGAGGCAGAAGACCGGCTCGTTCCTCTGTTCAATCATGATCGGCTTCATCACAACACCATAGAGAATTTCCACCATTGATGCCAATGTTTCCAGGGCATCGGTGAACTGATTTCTTGCTCGTGGGACATAAGAGAAAAGTAACATCATCGAAGATGCTATCAGATCTTCTAGGTGTTCATGGTATGGGATCAACTTCTCATCCTTCGTCTTCCATCTCCACTTGTCTGGCATATGATCAACTGTAAGTCACCAAACACCCTAAGGTGAGTTACATTAAGGTCTAGAGCTTCCTGTAAGCCAGCTATGCATGGCTCATATTTAGCCATGTTGTTAGTGTAGGGGAAGTTGAGTTTGATGGAAACTGGTATGTGGGACCCTTGTGGCGAGATTAAGATAGCGCCAACTCCTTGACCTACGGCATTTGCCGCTCCGTCGAAGTGCATCACCCAGGACTCCTCTGTCTCTACTGTATCATCCTCTGTCATGAACAAGATGTTCTCATTTGGGAATTTGGTCCTTAGAGGTTCATAATTGGGTAAGGGATTATCGGCAAGATGATCAGCGAGCACCTGCCCCTTAATTGACTTCTAAGTGACGTAGGTGATGTCAAATTCAGATAATAGGAACTGTCTGCGCATAATTTGCCCAATGAGGGTTGGCTTTTCGAATGGGTATTTTAATGGATCCATGTGTGCTAGGAGTAGGACGGCTTGGGATAGCAAGTAGTGGCGGAGCCTCTGTGTGGCCCATACGAGAGCCAAGCATGCTTTCTCCAGATGAGAATAGTGAATCTCGTAGTTAGTGAACTTCTGACTCAGGTAGTAGATAGCCTGCTCTCTTCTTCCTGTCTTGTCGTGCTGCCCTAGGACACATCCCATCAAAACTTTCATCGTGGAGAGATACATTAAGAGTGGTCTCCCTGGCTCGGGTGGTACTAATACTTGAGGGTTGAGAAGGTAGCCCTTGATTTTATCGAATGATGCTTGACAGTTGTCGTTCCATTCAATGGGAGAATATTTCCTTAGCAGCTTGAAGATAGGTGTACCGATAGAAGTGACCTGTGCAATGAACCGACTGATGTACTATATCCTGCCTAAGAAACCAGTTGCCTCTTTTTCAATAGATGGTGGTGGCATTTCTATGATGGCCTTTACTTTGACTAGGTCAACCTCGATACCTCTCCTGCTGATGATGAATCCTAGCAACTTTCCTGACATGGTGCCGAATGCGTATTTATGAGGATTCAGATGTAACCTATATTTTCTCAGCCTCTTAAACAGCTTTTGGAGGTATATCAGATGGTCACTTCACTTCAGTGACTTGGCGATCATGTCGTCGACATAGACCTTAATTTCTCGGTGCATCATGTCATGGAAGAGTGCTGTCATCACTCTTTGGTATATTACGCCAGTATTTTTCAACCCGAATGGCATGACTCGGCAGCAGAAGGTTCCTCAGGGGGTGATAAATGTTGTCTTCTCTCGATCTGCCTCTGCCATCCTGATCTGATTGTATCCGGAGAATTCGTCCATGAAGGAAAGCATCCCATGCTTAGTAGTGTTATCGATCATGATATCGATGTGCGGTAATGGGAAGTCGTCCTTCGGGCTCTCCTTATTCAGGTTTTAGAAGTTAATGCACATGCAGACCTTCCCATCCTTCTTTGGTACTGGAACAATATTGGCTAACCACTGCGGTTATTTGGAGACCATGAGAAATCCTACATCGAAGTCGCCTCAATTTTTGCTTGACCGGCCTAATATCAGGATAGAGTGGTAACTCATGCTCGACCAAATCAGTGTCCAAACCAGGCATGTCTTCGCATGACCATACGAAGACGTTTTGATATGACTGAAGGAAATTGATCATTCTTTTTCTTTCCTTCAGAGATAGCAATGTTCTGATCTTAGTGATTCTAGGAACCTCCTCGATCCCTAAATTGACGTCCTCTGTTTCTTCAACAGTAGGGGTATGACCATGCTCAAAGTCGGCAAACCGCTCAAGGAGTTCATTGAGGAGCTCCTCAGTAGGGATTTCCTCATCCAGACTCATGACTCTTACCTCTTCTGTTATTCTACAGGAAAGGGGTCAATTTCACATGGGACGGGGATTTCGATTAAGGCATCATTTTCTTTAACTTTATTCAGAATTTTAAAAGACAAAATTTTTGAATTTTGTATTTTTTCTATGTTTTTGGGATTTATTTTTTCTTCAGAAATGGGCTCTTGGCAAAGCGAGCCTATATATACACGGTATTGCTTGCCAAGGGCTCGTCTCACTTTTTATAGGTTGTTTTTTTTTTGGAAATGAGTGTCAAATTTTAAGCCACTCGCCGCTACCAGAGTTTGGGCCATAGACGGCCAATTATGTACCTATGGTGCTGCACCTTTACCTGTTTGGATGTAGGGGGTGGCTGATATAATTCTTTGGAGTCAGCCTCCATCATGTTGACCATGGGTTTGTCTGAGATTTTGTCCTCAATCGTCAGTAATGTCCTATGGTGGATTACCATAGGGGGGGATTGTGCAGGTATGACAAACTCTTCCTCAAATAGGGACAGGGCAGCTAAGTCTATTTCTTGGTGGCGAGGAAGAATTTAGGGATTAGTGGGCTGGACAGGGGCTACAGCTTTGTATGGGGTTAATTGTGTTACCCCATTTTGATCTATCTTCACAATCCCAACACTCAGAAAGGTGTTCCAGATGTGAGGCCTAGGATGGGATTCTTCTTTCAAATTGATTCCCATGGCACTTGCTGGAGCAATGGTTTGGGCTTTCTCCTTAGCCTCTTGTACTTCTTCTTTTATGGGTTTGTATCCTAAACCAAATCTAACCTGCTACCAGCCTTTGGCTTTGACTGGCTCTTTCCTGCCTTGTAATCAGGGTCCTAATCCCTTTCCTTTCTGATAACCCCATTTGTAGAGCATGGCCACAACAGCTACCATTCCGCCTCTGATTTTCAGAGTGATACTTTCTGGTGGTTCCGGACTACCACCGATACCTCGTATTCAAAGTTGTGGCGGTCTATATCCTTGGCAGTGTGCGACACATCCAGTACTTTGGGATTCTCAATACTATGGGTAACATTTTCCTTTTCCTCATGCCCTTCAATATGATGATGATGATCTTCTGCCCAGACACAAACTTAAGCTTCTGATGTAGTGTGGATGATATTGCCCCAACTTCATATAACCAAGGGCATCCTAATAATAGATTGAAAGAAGATTTGATGTCCGTCACTTGGAAAGGTATGGAGAAGGTCATTGGCCCGATTACTAGCTCCAGATCAACTTCTCTGATTATTTCTCTTCTGGTGTTATCAAACCCCCTGACACTGGTTTTTGTTGGTTTCAACATATAAGGATCTACTCCTATCTTGGTAGTTGTTCTTAGAGGGCACACATTTAAAGTGGATTCATTATCAATTAATACCAGTGGAATCACCACGTTTTCAGCTTTTACAATGATATTGAGGGATTTAGAATGATTATTTCCCTCTGGTAAATCTATATCTGAAAAAGAGATGGCATTGGGAGCCATCACCTGCCCGATTATCTGCTCGACCTCATATGCGCTTACTTGGAGTGAGATGTGTGTATTTTATAATGCTGCCATCACAGCTTGAAAATGAAGCGGGGACATCATTAACAGATCTCAAACCGTGATATGGGCTAACTTTCTCCTGAGCTAGGTTTCAAGTATGTGCTCACAGTTCATCTTCTCGAATGGGTTTACCACAGTGGTATCCTTCTTTTCCTCTGGGGTGGACTGACACTAGTACTGGGGCATCTGGTTGCTTGGAAATTTTTCCTGACCTGGTGACGAAGTCTTTTGCTCCTTCCTTACTGCTACTGGCATTGATGTCTGTCTGTTCATAATTGAGCAGGACCTGATGAGGATTGTAAGTTGGTCCCGGGATCTAGAGCGGGGAGAAAGTGGTCACTTGAGGTGCTTGTGCCAATGGATTGGGATGGGCAGGGATCACGTGGTTAACTTCTGGAAGGGTGGAGAAGGTGGGCCAAATGGGGTTGGCCAGGATTGTGGATGACTGCAGTGGGGGTGATGTGACAGGGGTGGGCCATTGATAACTGATGGGCGCCGAAGGTGGATGGGGGACATAATCAGCCATTGGATAATTGGTGGAGGATGTCATGTATGGGATAGGAGTTGATTTGGACATAGTTAATGGGAGCTGGTGCTCGAAGGTATGCCCTAAGATCTAAGGGTTTTGTTTGCGGTGTGGGGTTTGGAAAGTAATAAGCCAAATTTAGAGGTTCAATCACCCCAATACTTATGTCTCCCCAGTCTCTCTGCAGTGGTGCCATAAAATTTCCTCGATCGTAGATGTAATCTGACGGGTCAAAATTTTCATCATTCTCTACCACCATGTTGATAGTGGGTCTCGGACTTGCCCTTCCTGGTGGGTGCGGGGGTAGCGGTACCTGATGAATGTTGGCATGTTGGTTGGCTTGGGGAAGTGTGGGAGGGATTATTTTATCAGCCTCTATCAAGTCTTATATTGCACGTTTCAAAGAGAAACAATGATCAGTTGGGTGGCCCGGTGCCTGGTGGAAGTTACAGTGGCTGTTGGGGTCATAGTTCCATGGGATGGGATTTGGGGGAGGTCGTGGTTGGAGTGTTGTGACCAACCCTTTTTCTATTAATAAGGACAATAAAATATTCAATGATTGCCTTAAAGGTGTGAGGACTCGATCAAAATGGGCGCTTCTCTACTCTAGAGTCATTTGTGCCCCCTGCCCATTTCTGGTTCTCTCTATCGGCTCGCTTCTAATTGGAGTTGGTTATGCGGCTTTGAATTAGAATGGGGTTATATTGTTATTGGGTCGTGTGTTCACAATATTCTATACATCTTCCCCTGTTCTTCTATCATTTCTTTGCTCAGAGAACCTTCTGACCCTGCTGGCCCCACAGAATACATTCTTGCTTAAACGCCCTTCTCCGATTGTGTCCTCACAACGATTTGCATTCCTCACCAAATCAGCAAAGCTGGATTACTGTTGATAGACCAGGAAGTCTGAGATAACTGGTAAGGTATTTTTTGAAATAATCTCTATGTGCTCGTCGTCAGGTGTTAAATGGTGAAAAATGCCACTTTTCACCCTATAACCTGACCATTGATAGACCTGTGAGCACACTAATAAGCTTTTGTCAAGTGCATTTTGTAGACAGTAACAAAAGAAGATACTAATATAGAAAAGCACTCAAGAATGCCTAAAATGGAGCTATCTCTCAACATAGGACAAACCCAGCAACAGCACACCAGAGGGTAGCACATCACTAGACCCTTGGAGCGCGTGGCTACAGTAGGGCAAGGTGAAGGAAGTGAAAACAGGCTGAGAACGTCTTATCGATTGGTCACCTGAAGACTTCGATAGGAGCCGAAAGCAAAGAAAGGAAGAATTTGTGTAGTTGAAGAGGTCTTTGATAGGATCTGAAGGCAGAAGAAGGATGAATTCGTGTGGATTAAGCAGTTCGATAGGATCTCAGAACCTATCGAAGGGTGATTGAGCCTGCCTGAAGTGTCAAAGGAGCCTATCGTGTGGATTAGTTGAAGGCAGAAGAAATCATCCTATCGAAAACCTACCGAAGTGTCAAAGGAACCTATCAAATGGTTTCTTGAACCTATCGAAATGAAAATGCTGGAACAGAACCTATCGAAGGGTGATTGAGCCTTTCGATAAGATTGAAAGCAAACCTATTGAAATGGAGAAATGCAAAGCGGAACCTGTCGAAATGGTTTTCCAACCTGTCGAAGAGTTTCTCCAACCTATCGAATACTCCAAACAGAGGACTAAGAAGGCTAGAACTCTAAGCGAAGATTCATCCTATCAGAACCTATCAAATGGATCTAAGAACCTAGCGAAAGGACCAAAATGCTCGATTCCAACTTGTCGAAAAGCTTCACGAACACCGAAATCGTGTGCGAACTTCTCGAAATTCAAGCTGCGCTGCGTTGTGATTCAAAGGACTTCTGGGCCAACAGGCACTTGGTGATGCCCTAGAAAATCCTAATCGACCCATGTGCTTTAACAGAACTCTAACAAACTCTGACGACCTTCTAGAAGGGATTTTTGGCAGGAAAAATAGATGAGAAAGCTATATATAGAGACCCCCAATTGCAATTAGGGGGGGATCGAGATCTGAGCCAAATTCTGGAGATTAGAGCTTGCAGAGAAATTCTATTTCCCTCCTTTAGCCCAGCCATGGTTGGCTAACTCCCTTGGAGTAGCGAGGAGCGAAGTTAGATCTGTAATTGGGTAAGGTTAAGAGTGCTATTGTAGGTTCCTAGCTGCACAGACTACAGATCTGAGAATATTTCCATGGTAGAGTGACCTTGTTTGCAATGATAATGTTATTTTTAATACTTTAATTAGATTTAAATTTCCTTTGGTTCCATTTGGTGATTGATCGGATCTGTGTAGAGGAGTCTGTATATCAACTCACCACTTAACTGGTAGACCTTTTAGATACCATCTGATCTCCCTGGATCTGATGCTCCTGTGATTCCTCGAGTCTGTGACCTGAGAATTGCAGCATCTGTAGTAGTTTTAATTGTTCTAATTGATGCTCTAGCTTTGAAGGAGATCCCTAGGATGGTCTGTGACCATTAAAGTGGATAGATCATAACCTTAAGATGAATCTAAGCTCAGGCTCTAATTGGATTCATCTACTGCAATCCATGGATTCGATAAAGTCTATAGGATGGTCTGTGACCATTAAAATGGACAGATCATAGCCTTAAGACCAGGTGGATCCTGTGATTTGGAGTGGAATTTGTACCCTGCAGCTGTGCTTATAGCCAGTTGAGGGAATTGTGTGCTCTGAACCTCTATAACATGATTAATCGAATCCGATTTCAGTGAAAACCAACCTCCAAGCTACTCTTCTCCATTTTCTGCTTTTTACTCTTTTCCCCTACAAGATCTGAGCTCCTAAACCCAATCCAATTTAGTTTATGTTTGATTTCAGCTTAGTTTAAGTGACAATCCATTTTAAACCTCTCCCTTGTCTTTTTGCTAACTTAGCAATAGTTAGGGTGCCAGATCTGACATAGGTCTGGAGATTTATCATATTTCTAACCAACCTCCTTGTAGACATTCCCTTACTCACCATTCTTTTAAAGCTTGCTACAACAGATCCTAAATACTTGCAGGTCTGTATGAGTGTGTCTGCCTAGTTTTGTTGATGATTTTAGACCCTCATTTGAGGGAAGGCAAACACTCCAACAAGTTTTTGGCGCTGCTATCGAGGAGGCATGTTTAGAAATTGAAAGATCTAAGTTTTTATCATAGATTTGTAGTTTTTGTTTGATTTTACTAACTGCATTTGTAAGTTTTGTTATTTTTCAGTAGTTTGTGTGCATTTCATCAGATTTAAGGATACCAGTGAGAGGAGAATCGTGCTGGAGATTGCTCTATAGTTTGCATCCCTCTACTCCCCTGCTATTTTTCAGTTCTGTTGATAATTTTGTTAGAATAGCTAGAAAATTTGGTTGATTCTGCTTGTGGTGTTGAAGATCTATTTTGCATTCAAAATCTAAGTGTTGTAAGTTTGGAAGGAGAACTCTACAAGCTCAGATTATCCCACTAAATCCAGAAGTTGAAAGACTTCTCAGATCCAGACCAACTACACCCACTTCTGTTCCATTTGATTCTGTAGAAATGGGTGAGTAACAGCAGCCGAGGACCCTTAAGGAGTTTAATGCACCAGGGGTCTATAATTCCTCCTTCTGCATTCAATTCCCAGTTGCTCAGGGAAACTATGAGATAAAATCATCCATCATTCAAATGCTGCCCTCATTTCATGGCCTGACCGAAGAAGACCCCTACAAACACATTGATGAGTTCTTGGGACTGTGCACTACATTTAATATCACAGGTTTGGGGGAGGAGGCCACCAGGATGAGACTCTTTCCTTTTTCATTGAAGGACAGAGCTAGGACCTGGTTGTCCTTGCTTCCACCTAACAGTATTCAGTCCTGGAGTGATCTCCAATGTCAATTTCTGGCCAAATTCTTCGCTATGTCAAAGACTAGCCAGTTGAGGAAGGGTATCTTCTCTTTTACCCAAGATCCAACTGAAGACTTTCATCAATCCTGGGAGAGATTTAAGGAACTCCTTAAGAAATGCCCCCACCATCAAATCCCTGAATGGCAATTAGTTCAAAGCTTTTATCAGGGAATTGATGCTAAAAGCAGAGATATGATAGATGCCTCCTATGGTGGCACCTATCTCCATAAAACTGCTGAGGAGGCATGGGAGCTCTTTGACATTATTAGTGAGAACTCTATGTAAAGGGAAACCTTAGCAAAAGATCAAGAGCCTCCTAAACTGGTGAAAGAGAATACCTCAAGAGGGAAGATATATGAAGTGAGTGTGCCAAGTGAATTGGAAAGGAAAGTGGACAGCCTAACCCTAAAATTTGATAGGCTGATGGGAGCAATGCAGTCACCTGTGGCTGCTAGAGTGGAGGAGGCATGTGCCATATGCCAATCCCCTGCTCACTCCCTGGAAGAATGCCCATCTGCTGACCAATTTCCTGATTTTATAATAGAGCATGTGGCTGCAGCTCAGTCTTATGGGCAGCAGTCTGCTGCTGGGTACCAATGGAGAAACCACCCCAATCTGAGGTGTCAACAAGATGCATAACCTAGCCAGTAGCAGCCCCAACAGCCCATGCCCTACAGAAATGCTTAGCCCTATCGAGAAGGTTATGCTCCAAGGCCTCAGTATCAGCAACCCATGGCCCAACCTGTAGCTCCTCCTATGCAGCAAGTTGCACATCCTCCAACTGTGAGAACACCATCCTTTGATGAACAAGTTCTATCTTCACTGCAGAGCTTGAACACCTTAACCCAAACTGTGCACTCTCACAACCAGTGCATCAAAAAGATAGAGGACCAACTTGGTCAGCTGTCTGATGCTCTGACTAGGAGAGAGGGAGGAAGGTTGCCTAGCCAACCACAGGACAATCCACGAAGGCAGTTTGTAGTGGGTGAAGTTTCCTCCACCTATGAGGAAGCCAAATCTATTACAACTTTGAGAAGTGGTAAGTTAGTGGACAACCAAGTGGGCTGTGAGTCTATGAGGACCTTGGAGGAAGAAAATGAAGTGATTTCTACCAGCACACAACAAAGACCACCAATGGTGGAATTGAAGGAACAATCAGCTGTGAATAAAGAGGATAATGAGGATCCTCAAGAAAAGAAAAAACTCAAAAAGAAAGAGGCCCCATTGGCTAAGGCTGCAGGTGAGGGAGCAATCCCACATCTGCCATTTCCTAAGGCACTACATGCACCTTCCCCTTTTGATAAATGGCAAGGAAAAATTGAGGAAATGATGGAGACTTTCAAGCAAGTAAAGATCAATTTACCTTTACTTGATGCCATTAAACAAGTTTTAGCCTATGCCAAATTTTTAAAAGAACTATGCACCAATAAAAGACAATCCAGGATACACATATCCAAGAAAGTCTTTTCAGCCAAGTGAGTAAAACAAATTTTATCGATTGCAACCCCAACCAAATTCCAAGAACCTGAAACCCCCACAGTCCCCTGCATCATTGGGGATCACATCATTGACAAAGCCTTATTAGATCTGGGAGCCAGTGTGAATTTGCTTCCATATTAAGTATATGAGAAGCTGGGCTTAGGCAAATTGAAGCCTACACATGTGGTCCTCCAGCTGACTGACAGATCTGAAAGGAAACCTGTGGGGATAATTGAGGATGTTTTGGTTGGAGTTGACAAATTCTTTTATCCTAGTAACTTTTTGGTATTGGACATGGAACCAAGCAAATGTGCTTCTTCCATACCTGTGATTCTAGGCAGACCCTTTTTGGCCACAGCCAATGCCCACATACAATGCAGGTATGGGATCATGGAAGCGTCATTTGGAAACATGAAGGTTAAGCTGGATGTGTATAACACTAGCTATCAACCCTCTCCTGAAGAGGCTTATTTTTCCATTAATGCCCAAAAGAAGGTGATGCATGATAATCCACATTGGCTAGTGCAGGACCATGCTTGGTTCACATATGGAAAACTGCACCCAGGGAATGGACATTGGCTGAGGAAAAGATCTATGAAAAGTGCCAACTTTGATGAGCCTGAGGAGACTATGGACCTTCCAGACCCTCCATATTAGCCCTGGCAGTCAATATGTATCATATATATCATACTCTGTTTTTGTTTTAGGTGTTTACTTTATTGTTAATCAATTTTTTTAATTCTTTCTTGCAATATGAAAAGAAAAAAAAATATAGGGAGAGAAACAAAACTGCCATGCTTAATACTAGGCCATCATTTCAGTATTACCAGTTATCCTGAGATAATGGGAGCTTGGCCACAGGAAAAACAAAGCGTGAAGCACTGACGAAGCCTCTTGAGTCTTTGGCCCGAAAGTACCCCGAACTGCAGCCTTATTTGGTTTTTAAAAGTCTTTGATAGGTCGAGTTCACCTTTCGATAGGTCACATGATGATTTTGGTAGGATGTTCGATGGTTTCGATAGGCACTGAACTTCTCAACAGGAGAAGTTAACTTTTCGATTGGTTAAAAAGAGCAAATCAGAGATTTTGATAGGTTCTAAATACCAATGAGGAACCTATCGAAAGGAAGACTCAACTGCCGTTTAAACTGATCGAAAGGATAGCTCCACCTATCAAGATCCTATCTAATCATCCCCTTTCAAAGTTTTGTCTGCTATATTTTCGACAGGACACACGAACCTATCGAAACCATCCAATTCATCCTATCGGAATCGTATTTCACCTTTTATATACCCGTCGATAGGTCATTTGTGCCTCATTCCATACCTTCTACAAACCCTAGCTCTTGTTCCTCTCTCTTTTGCCTTCCTCTTTCTCCATTAAATCCTGACAGAACTTTCAGCTATTCACTCTACCATTTTGTCAATACATTTAGCTTGCACAGCGGAGCATTTTGCCCCTAATTCTAAAAAAATTGAAGTTGTGCAGTGCGATTTATGTTAAACCCTAGGTATTTCCAGGTCGGCTGCCTTCCCACAATCAATCTGTTGCTCCTCTAATTTTTAAATTTCAAACTCCGCTTCAAGTTGGTGAGTGCTAAATTTCTGAAGAGTAAAATGGATGAGCCGGAGGAAACCCTCGTGAAAATACGCCGGAGAACAACTGCTTCCACCCCCAAATCCTCCAAAAAGTCAAAACCAGCTGCCAAACCACCTATCAAGAGGAACCTCACTAAGATGTCACCCAAAAAGACTCCTAAAGCTAAGAGAGCAAAAGCTATTGAGATTCAGAAACCTATAGTAGAAGAAACCTTAGTGAGAGCTGCCCCTCTAGTAGAATTGCCAGTGGAGTTAACTACCCCCAATGAGTTTGTAGAAAAATTGAGTCTTGTTCCTGAGACAAATTTTGATTTGGCATATTTTGCTAACATTGGGGAGTGCCAGGGGACGTTGGAATATTTGAAGAAAGAAGGTCTACTACCCCTGCTTTCACCCTTAAAGGAAATTGCCTACCCCATGTTGGTCAAATTGTGGTACCAAAACCAGACAAAGAAAGTGGTACCTGGGGCTGAGGATATACTAGAAATCTTCATTGATGACTGGTAGCTGTCTCTTGACCCCAGAGATATTGGGATGGCTTGGGAGTCCCATATCAATTTGACTCCACCAGAGCTGAAGGAGCACCTACAGGGGCTACATTTCGGGAAATGGCTAAATAGCTTACTAATGGAATCATTGGATCTGGTGAATCCTTGATGAGAAGAGACCTCCATCCTACCCTCAGACTCATTGATACCATTCTGAAGATAAATGTCTGTCTCTGGCCATTTGCAAGAAAGAAGGACCCCTTTAGTGGATGCACTATACTTCTGTTCAAAGGGGCAATTTGTGAACGCACCTAAGCTGATTTTTGAAACAATGGTGGACATCAATGACAAGGTGCTAAAGAGGCAAGCTTTTGCTAAAGGAGGAGGTCTGCCTTTTTGCAGACTCATCACATGTCTCCTCAAGACTGGAAAATATGTGATAAGGCGAAATGAGCCAATGGAGAAGCTGACCATCAAATTGTATGGGAAAAGGGAATGGTCAACCAACCTCACCGTAATTAAGAAGAGTCAGCCAGTTGGAAGGGAGTAGGCTAAGAAGGCACCGACTACCATGGCAGCAGAAACTCCTGCAGAGATACCCTTAGCCACCCCTCCACCCACCATACTTGTCCCACTACCCACACCTCCAACCACTTTGCTTTTTCCATTTGTATCAGTCCCTCTTCAACCAGACCTCCCCCCACCCATCTCTGAACCTATTTTACCTCCACCCACCTCCCAGGTTTTCCACCCTAACATCCTGGAACCTCCCACATTATCCGAGCTTACCCCTACCATCCCTTCTCCACCCAATACCCAACTCATTTCTAATTCTCCCCCATCTCCAACCCCTCTGCATCCACAGGGTGTGGACTTGTTCACCACTACTGGGTTCACAGCCCTCATGACCTCAATTGTGGAGGATGTCGCTCATGAGTACACTCCACTTCCTGACTCCCCACGCCCCACTCCTCCTCATTTGAACCATGCACCATCTTCTCCCTTCCAGCATGTCCAAACACCTGCCCCTTCTACCCCCACCAGGCCTGACACCCTCACTCAAATTCTTTCCATCCTCCAATCCATTCAGTCCCAATTAACCATTAACACTGACACCCAGACCCTCATGAGCTCCTGTCTCCAATCAATTCAATCCACCCTCACCCCACCCTTTTTCGCCCGTCAACCCCCTCACCTATTCCCTCCTATTTCACGCATACCTACTCCACATCACGCAGCTGCCCAACCTGAGGAAGTAGCCACACCAGCTCTCCCCATACTTTCCTCACCACAGGCCACTTTACCCTCATCCCCAGATTTACTGGCCCCCCAGCAGCTGAATCCCCTCTACCCTTCACCACCCCCCACCTGTCTTCCAAGATGCCTCCACCCAAACTGATCCATGGGAGGATCTAGTTCTTTCCACCCCCTCTTCTTCCACTCCACCTTTGTCCTTGCCCATTGTCCTTCACCAATCCATGTACATACCTCCTTACCTCACCCTGCTGTATGCCATGAGGGATAACCCTTACATCCACAAGGATGCTCTAAGAGGTATGGCTGCACTCCGAGCTTCCATTGAGGCCCCTTATGAGGAGAGGATTTCCAACATCGAATTAGAGCAGCGAATTCAGCTTCGGGATATCTCTCAAGGGTGGTATGAAATTCTGACTCATTATGAGTCAGCAAAACAATTGGCAGCTGCTGAGAGTCTCATTGCCAAATAAGAGAAGAAGAATTCTAAGCTTCTCATGAAAAAACTGGCCAATGCTCAAGAGATACTCAAGGCCACCAAGGAACTCTCTGATGCCAAGCTACTCTATGCTGCCAAACATATTGGAGAAAAAGGTTGCTTCCCTTGCCTCTCAGCCATTTCAGCCCACCCCTCTCGCTACCGTACCCCCTCCTGCACCTCCTTCCACTCAATCCTGTCCCCTCCTACAACTCAACCTCCTCCCACCCCCTCTTTGGATGCGCACCCTCCTCCAGCCCAGGAATCTCCCCCCACTCAACCTACCCCTCAAAAATCACAAAGGGCTCCCCCAGGAAGAAAGTCAGTGTAAAAAGATATGCTCCCTCTGCTGCCCCTGCCAAGAAAGGAAAGAGGCCTGTTGCCCAGTCTAAAGCCACACCTCCCACCAAGCCCCCACCCTAACCTGATACCTCTTTCACTTACTATCAAAGGAAGAAAGGAGGAAGGCTGTTGTGGCTCTCGAATTGGACGCCACTGCCCTTTTTCCTTCCGATTCAGATTTCGATTTTGTTGCTGCTGTTGACCCCAAAGGCAAACAGCCCGCTGCCCAGTCTGAGGAGGCAGCGAAGAAGCCTCAATCGAGGGCTAAATCTAAAGGCAAAGCTACCTTATCTAAGGATGAGCTGAAAAACCTGGCTGACCTCTATGAATGGCCAGATGATGCCTGTAAATAGTTATGCAGTTTTGTTGTTTTCGTTTCTCCCTCACTTGTCTCATGTATCTATTTAGCTTGTTAATACAATTTTGTCTTCATGTAGTTTTGTTTTTTTGTTTTTCTGTATCACTCGTTTCCCCTGCATGCCTCTCTCCTACTTTTATAGTGTAAATCAGTGAGGACACTGTTTGGTTTAGGTTTGGGGGTGTGGCATGTATGTTTGCCAATAAATTAGTTACTTTTAGTACAGCTAGGCTAAATTGAAGTGTTTGGAATTAATTAGAGTAAATTCTCACTGAAATTTTTGTAAAAAGAGGATATTAAGAAACAACTATTTTAAACTGAAATAAGCCGTAGTCCAACAAACTTCATGAGGCAAATGTCAACAATTTGTGAAAAATAATTTTTGATATGCAGTAAACCTGAAATAAGAGGAAATTGTGAAGACACACCCCTAAAAATTAGATGGAAGGCCATACCCAGTAAGATTTGGGCCTGAAAAAGTTCCTTGAAGAGTGCCTCGGCAATTCTTCTGTGCTATGGACTGATTGGATCTAATTCTAATCATTAGAAGTTACGCAATTCCAAGTTGAAACAACTTGACAGCATTCATGACATTTAAGACATGAAGTAAGGCCATCCCTTGGACAATTTGAGCTTAAAATGTCCCACCTTTGAACTGCCCTCGATGCACACAACTTGAGCCTTAAAAGTCCCAACTTTCTTTGAGGAAAACTAGAAATGTTAAACTCAAAACCTTTTGACCTATTTCAATTCACCCCCAATCTGAGAAATCAGGAAGAGGAAGGAGAAGTGAGATTAGAGGAAGATGTTAAATCTGGTTGAAAGAAAGGAGAAAACATTCTGTGGTGTTGTGGTATTCCATAAAAATAAATAATAATAATAAAATAAAATAATTAAAAAAAACATAGTAAAAAGGATGAGAAAGAGAGATCACCTCATTTGAAAATCTACAAGAAGATAAGAAGCTGATCACTTCAAGTCTAAAAATTCAAAAAGAAAGTGAAAAGGTGCTGAAATGAAGGAGTTGTCTAGACCACCTCCTTACCTTTACTGATTTCTCAATTTGAATCCCTTTTACCCTTTCTTTTACAAACCTCATCCATAAGCCACATTACAACCCAATGAAAAGACCTTACTGATCTGAAATGGATTGAGCTGTCATGTGGAGATACGGATATGTCTAATCTATGGTGAAATGAGTTAGAAAATTTTAGAAATTAGAGCAATGCCTATGCTCATGCTTACAGCCCTATTTGAGGACTGTAACTGCTCTTGAGCTGTGTGAAATTCTACACCCTTCATTATTGTTGTGAGTTAACAGCCCGGGTGAGACTTGGGCCTAAAATCCAATTTGATGGGGGTAGTATCAAAACAGAATTCTCAAATGAAAGGTGAGCCATGCATCGTTCTTCAGACACAATGCCTTGACATAAACTGATTGATGATGAAGGAATTACTACAAAATGTCATGTTTTAAGCTGGTAATTTTTCTGCTGAAAACCCTCTAGAACCGAAAAGACATGATGAGAATTATCCTAGTTTACTGAAACTCTGTTTAGCAAGATGCACTATTATTAACTAACTTTATTGGGGAAGTTTGTGGGTACCTTCACTGAAAACCCTCAGGAGACTTCACTACTCCACTAGGGATCACCTAGGGGTTTAAAAGGCTTGGTGCATATGCTAAATGCATCCGTGCTCCCTACGAAAGTGACATTTTTATTTTCTTTGAATTCTCCTTTGCTCAGGGACTAGCAAAGCTTAGGTTTGGGGGTGTGTTAAGTGGTTAAAAATGCCACTTTTCACCCTATAACCTGACCATTGATAGACCTGTGAACACACTAATAAGCTTTTGTCAAGTGCATTTTGTAGACAACAATAAAAGAAGATACTAATGCAGAAAATCACTCAAAATGCCCAAAAAGGAGCTATCTCTCAGCACAGGACAAACCCAGCAACAGCACACTAGAGGATAGCACATCACTGGATCCTTGGAACGCGTGGCTACAGCAAGGCAAGGCAAAGGAAGTGAAAACAAGCTGAGAACGTCCTATCGATTGGTCACCTGAAGACTTCGATAGGAGTTGAAAGTAAAGAAAGGAAAAATTTGTGCAGTTGAAGAGGTCTTCGATAGGATCTGAAGGCAGAAGAAGGATGAATTTGTGTGGATTAAGGAGTTTGATAGGATCTCAGAATCTATCGAGCAGCTGAAAGGAAAGAAGAAACCATCCTATCAAAAACCTGCCTGAAGTGTCAAAGGAACCTATCGAATGGTTTCTTGAACCTATCGAGATGAAAATGCTGGAATAGAACCTATCAAAGGGTGATTGAGCCTTTCGATAAGACTGAAAGCAAACCTATCGAAATGGCAGAGTGCAGAGCGGAACCTGTTGAAATGGTTTTGCCAACCTGTCGAAGAGTTTCTCCAACCTGTCGAATACTTCAAACCAAGGACTGAGAAGGCTAGAACTCTAAGCGAAGATTCATCCTATCAGAACCTATCGAACGAATCTGAGAACCTAGCGAAAGGACCAAAATGCTCGATTCCAACCTATTGAAAATTTTCTAAAACTGTCGAAATCGTGTGCAGAACTTCTCAGAAATTTAACTGTGCACACGTTGTGATTCAGTGACCTGCTGCATGCAACCCGAGGCACTTGGTGACCGACACGACAGTTCCAGAAGATGCCCTAGAAAGCCCTAACCAACCCATGTGCTTTAACAGAACTCTAACAAACTCTGACAACCTTCTAGAAGGGATTTTTGGCGGGAAAAATAGAGGAGAAAGCTATATATATAGACCCCCAATTGCAATTGGGGGGGATTGAGATCTGAGCCAAATTTTGGAGATTAGAGCATGCAGAGAAATTCCATTTCCCTCCTTTAGCCCAACCATGGTTGGCTAAGTCCCTTGAAGTAGCGAGGAGCGAAGTTAGATCTGTAATTGGGTAAGGTTAAGAGTGCTATTGTAGGTTCCTAGCTGCACAAACTACAGATCTGAGAGTATTTCCATTGTAGAGTGACCTTGTTGCAATGATAATATTGTTTTTAATGCTTTAATTAGATTTAAATTTCCTTTGGTTCCATTTGGTGATCGATTGGATCTATGTAGAGGTGTCTGTATATCAGCTCACCCACTTAACTGGTAGACCTTTTGGATACCATCTGATCTCCCTGGATCTGATGCTCCTATGATTCCCTGAGTCTGTGACCTGGGAATTGCAACATCTGTAGTAGTTTTAATTGTTCTAATTGATGTTCTGGCTTTGAAGGAGATCCCTAGGATGGTCTGTGACCATTAAAGTGGATAGATCATAACCTTAAGATGAATCTAAGCTCAGGCTCTAATTGGATTCATCTGTTGTAATCCATGGATTCGATAAAGTCTATAGGATGGTCTGTGACCATTAAAGTGGACAAATTATAGCCTTAAGACCAGGTGGATCTTGTGATTTAGAGTGAAATTTATACCCTGCAGCTGTGTTTATAGCCAGTTGAAGGAATTGTGTGCTCTGAACCTTTGTAGCATGATTAATCGAATCCGATTTCAGTGAAAACCAACCTCCAAGCTACTCTTCTCCATTTTCTGCTTTTTACTCTTTTCCCCTACAAGATCTGAGCTCCTAAACTCGATCCAATTTAGTTTATGTTTGATTTCAGCTTAGTTTAAGTGACAATCCATTTTAAACCTCTCCCCTGTCTTTTAGCTAACTTAGCAATAGTTAGGGTGTCAGATCTGATATAGATCTGGAGATTTATCATATTTCTAACCAACCTCCCTGTGGACATTCCCTTACTCACCATTCTTTTAAAGCTTGCTACAACAGATCCTGAATACTTGCAGGTCTATTTGAGTGTGTCTGCCTAGTTTTGTTGATAATTTTAGACCCTCATTTGAGTGAAGGCAAACACTCCAACATCTGGTATTTTATTTCTTACCTGGGCCTCCAGTGCTCTCCAATGCCCAAGGTAATCGCTGAAGGTCTTCTTAGGATTCTGCTTTAATCGGGCTAGATCTAACTTACGAGGTTCAATGTCTATATTGTAGACATACTATTCTTGAAATAAATGAGTTAGATCCTTCCACATTTTTATCATGGATTGTTCTAGAGATGTGAACCATCTCAAAGTCGGGCCCATCAGACTTTTCTGAAAGACTTTTATAAGCAGACATTCATCCCCTCCATACTATCACATGTCCCCACAATAGGACTTGAGATGTGTGATGGGATTGCCTGTGCCATTATATTTATCAAAGATCAACATTTTAAATTTTGGGGGCAAGGAGACTTCAGAGAAAAGGCATAGATCTGAAAAGCTCATGGCATGGATCTCAGTTCCACCCATCTTTATTAATTACTTCTGGATCTTGTCCAGTTGTTCTTTCAGCTGCTCAGACTCTTTAGATTGTGGGGCCATTCCTTTAATGATGGGCCTTGATTCACTTTGTGCTGGGGGCGTGGTGATTATGGGTGGAGGATTGATGCTGGAAAATGCCCCTGTGTAAGCCCCACTATTCCTGATCTCTTCTTTCTCATACTATGGGTCTACATATGGTGTAGTGAGGGTGAGATTATCCTGTTGGTGTTCACTGGGCTAGATGGGCCCCTGGTAGGACCATTGGATTTGAGGGAGGTTTTGTGGAGTGATAGGATTTGTAGAATTTTGATTTTGGGTTAAGCCCTGATGGGGCTGTTGTGTTTGAGGGAATGCTTGGAGATGGCTTTGTGGTGCATGGGGATGGGTTAATTGGGGTTGATGAAGGATAGGTGTCTGGCTCCCGCCTTGGGCTGGGTGTTAGGTTTGTGTGTGAGGGAGGTATTGAGGGAATTATGGAGGGTATGGGTATGAGGGTCCCATGTTTGGGCCTTGCTGGGCTTGGGTATAAGGTAGGGAATTTGGAGGGGTTTGGGCCAGAAGGCCTTGGGAAGTTTGGCCCATTGGGCATGGTTGGGTCTGGGCCATTGGACCCTGCTAGGCCTGGCCCATTGGGCCTTGATGGGTCTGGCGCATTAGGCCTTGGTGGGTCTGGGCCATTAGGCCCTGAATGGTATGTATGATGGGGTTTGGGCCATTAGGCCCTAGTGGGTTTGAGGTAAAGAAGCATGGAGGCTTGGGAGTGTGTATGATGGGTTAGAAGATATGTGGTGAGGATGAGGGGGAATGTTTGGGAGGCCTTCCAGCTTGTATAGGCCCGGACCATCACATCCATCATAGCCATTGGAAAGGGATTGGAGGTGGTGTATCTAAGGGATGGTGGGGTGTGGATGAGATGGATGTGGTGGGAAAATTGGGCATGACCCTGGTAAAAATGGGCATGACTTGGGTAGATGGGAGGATATGGGAAAAATTGGGTGTGGTATGGGTAAATGTGGGTGGATCGGGTAGATGTTGGGAAGATGGAAAATGGGGTATGGTGGTAAAGGTAGGGAATCAGGTTGGGTTTTGGGTGGATGTGAATGGAGGATGGGAGGGATTTGGAATGGTCATGGAGGGAGAAATGGGCATGGTTTGATCAAATGAGGGGGATTGGGGTGTCAGACTTTGAATGGTTTTAGTGGTGGTGGATGGGAAAATGGGTGCACCGAAGGGCCCGATGACGGTAAATGGGGGTTGGGTGAGGGGGGTGGATGTGAACACTTCTTCCATGTAGGAATGAGTTGGGGAATGCGGCGGGGCTGAATTGGGATCGGCGTATGCTGGATCCACTGCCCACAATATGGCTTGGTGGCGGGTGGGGTATGGGTGCCCCGGATGAGGTCCGTAAAGCTTTCTACTTCTTCCCCTATGGGACAATGGAGGGTAAGGCGATGCCATTGCACCGGCACCACATGATTTTTCCTTTTTCAATTTTTTTTAAAATTTATTTTTTTGTAAGTTGATTTTTATGATGAAGGATTCTTGGGCCCTTGAATTCCTGTTTCGGGTGGTATTTGTACCCTAAATAAATCTTGTGATGTGATCCTGACGCGCTTCAGAAGAATCAAAGGGGAACCCTTTGATCTATTGAAGGCACGAGAATCAATGCAAACAACCCAATCCCTCAGAGTGGGTCGATAAGAAGTTACCCTCTTTTGATCGGTAGGGGCGTATTGGGTGTGAGACCTAATCAGAAGTGCTAAACCACTAAGCAGAGAACTCAGGAATGTGAAAAAGGCCTCAGATTTCAGGCTGCACTGCTCAGTTTGGGTTTGGTGTGTGTATTACATGCGCCAGACAAAATTTGGTCAATCAAAGCTTGGCGCTTGTATTACATGCGCCAAAGCAAACCTGGATTTTTTAAGTTTGGCGCGTGTAATATATGCGCCAATGAAAACCTGGAAAAAGTGGCTTGGCGTGTGTTTTACATGTGCCAGGCACAAACAGTGGGGTCAAATAATCTTGACAGCAGACCAGCAAGCCCGAATTCAGTATAATTTTTTGGTTTTTAAGAAGTGATGCTTCTGGGGACTAATTTCTTAGTTGCAATGGGTCTCTCCTCACCGAACCTAGGGATACAAGGTCAATTCGGAACTACTAACACTCTCCCCCAAGTATTTTAAGCTTTGTAACTGGATAGGTTATCCACCTGATATACCTCCAGCGTAAGCGCCTTCTCAGATATTAGGTGGGGTGGTTCTTTTCCGGATCACCACAACAAGGGGCTGCCACCGTACCGAGAATCGGAACGCTTATATCTTTGCCTAGAATTCCCAACCCATGAAAATCTACCCCCAAAAAAAATCAATTAAGTTCCCCTCTTGGTTCAATTTTAATTTCATATTTAAAAAAAGTTTTCTTAAAGTCCAAAAATGGGAGGTTATGGTCTGGTGCCGCCTCTACTAGCCGGCGTCCACTTGTAGATATGATTGCGATAAAGTAAATGCTCATGTAGGTTCACCAAATGGCTAAGATGTGTAAAAAGGCGTAAGTAAGCCCGCCAATCGGCTAAGGTATGTAAATGACGAAAAAGTAAAGGAAATGTAAAGACTATGCTCAAGTAGGCCCGCTAATCGGCTAAGACACGTAAATGATGGAAAAGTAGGGGTAAGTAAAAGCAAGACTGAATCGTAGGGGTGAGTAAAATAACAAAAGAAACAAAAATAGCTAAACGTTAGTAAAAACAAAGAAAAAGGCCAAATTTTAAGGGGAAGCTCTACTAGCTACTCCCCAGCAAAGTCGCCATCTGTGCAATCGTGAGATTTTTTATGATCCCGTCGCGATGATGCACACTCGTGTGAAAAATTATAGAGTCGCCACCCAGAGCTTTTGGTGTCCCGAGAAACCTAAATTAATTTTATAAGCATTGAAGTGCCAAAAATGTGACTCTGATTCATCGGTCTATGCCAAAGGCTCTTGGGTAGGGGCTTCGGTAATCGATCGGGAAGGTGTTAGGCACCCGACCAACCACTTAAAAGCGGTCTCTACTTGTGGCCAAAATAAACTAGAAAAATAAAAAAGAAAAGAGCACTTCCTCTTTCCCTAAGGCACCTTGACCCTATTGGTGCCCCTCTGCCACTATCGAGATTTTGACGACGTAACAATACAAATTCAAGAGTAGAGCAAAAGCTAAGAAGGTAGAGGAATAGAGGGGAGAGCCAGAGCTCTCGGGCCCTTGTACCACATGTGTGGACCTTCGTGTAGGTGCACTTAACGAGCTTTCGATAGGTTGAATGGTTGAAGAATGGGTTCTAACCTCTAAGTCTTGATAGCTAAGGGGTAGAGGAAGAAGGCTAGGGGGTGGTTCTCTCCTAACTGAAGGTTTTTTGGTGGAAGATGGGGTCTAAGGGGGGGCTTTTGAATTTTGGAATTGGTATGGAATTGGTGCACCAAAGGGAGGAAGAGCTTCTCTCTTAATCTTTTTCTCTCTTTAAAAATTTTTCAAGCCTTTGTAAAGGGAGGGGTGCCTCCCTATTTATAGGAAAAAGGGAGGTTAGGAAGGTCCTTAAGTGCTAATTGAGATTAGAAATTAGGTAATCTCCTAATCTAAGGTTTCCTAGGATTTTAAGAGCTTGGAAATGTGGGCAATGATAGATGATAAGGTGAGGTTTCAAATGACTAAGGGGTTGCAAATAGGATAATCAGGGGTGCAAAAGTCCTAATGAAACTCATCGTAAACATTGAGATGGTCAACAAGTCAAACCCCAAAAGTGGATTTCGAGCAAAAACCAACAGTTACTGTAGCTAAGCATGGCGCAAGTATTACACACGCCAAGCATAGCTATAATGTCTGAAAGTTCAGAGTCTGAGGTGGGGCCCACCTATACTTGGCGTATGTATTAGATGCGCCAAGCCATTTTTGGAAAAAAATGGCTTGGCACATGAAATACATGCGCCATGTATGCACAAACCAAGTGTAGCTCTTGGGCACTGCTTAGATCGCCGTAACTTTTGATGTACAAATCGGATTGAGGTGACTCTTAGCTTGTTGGAAAGCTAGGAACCTCTATTTTTTAATGGTATAAGATTTAGTCTTAGTAGAGGTCCTTGCCAACCCTGGTACATCTCTCTCTGACCATGGCCCGGGAGGATTAACTAAGGGTTCGGAGAGGTTTCTAAGGGCTTGGGAAGGTTCCTAAGGTTTTGGGGAAAGTTCCTAAGGGTATGGAGGGTGGTATCGGAAGCTCTGGGATGCGCCTCTCTCAAAGAATGTTTCAATCCGGCCTTGGGCTAAATTTGGGTGTCTACACTATCCTCCTGGCTTAGAGCAAACTTCGGTTATGTTAAATGCTTATTTTTGGCTATTTTTACAACTTATATTTAGTCCGCACAAAATATCTCTGTGCCTTGGCCAATCTGAAAGAAGAAGAATCAAGTTTGTTAGGATCTTGCTGATGTGGGCTAATTACATCCAAGTATTACCTTGGTTAGTGGGGAACAACTCAACACATTGGGATGTGTACCCTAGATGTAGTGGAATCCCAAAAATGCCTTTCATGTTGAATGAGGGCTGGATCCTGAGCCTCGAGTAGATGAGGCTTCAGAATATGAACCTCGAGAGGTTCTCGAGTGGCTAGATTAATTATTGAAGCTTGCTCGACAGGCTGGATTGATTCAGGCAGTGCATCTCAACAAGATGGACATTCAGGTATTTTAACTTGAGAGGCTCTCGATAGGCTGGAATTCTGGCTCAAGCAGATGATTTTCCTGTTCTGCAGCTCGAGTGGCTGGAATTAATTGCTCAATAGGTTGTTTCAGAAGTTTCTTGAATGGCTATAGATAGGCTGAATTGAAGCTTTAAACTGCAGCTCGACAGGTTAAATTGAAGCTATCATCAACTGCTCGAGATACTCTCAAGATGATTTTCTGAAGGTGCATCTACTGGAGAACCACTCGAGCAGATGCTATTTGAAAGAACTAATCCTCTTGAGATGTGCTCGAGATGATTTCTGGAGTTGTGAATCTCTCGATAACTGCTCGAGGGTGAAAATCTAAAGTTTTCTTTGCTTGAACTGTTCGAGGTAGCTCGAGATGCTGACTTGCTATAGCCCTGAAGTGCTTGAGATCTGCTCAAGCTTAATTTGCTAAAGGTTTAACTGCTCGACAGCTTCTCGAGCTTTAATTTGAGTGTCTACTGCTGTGCACAGTGTGCTGGTGCACTCTTCTCTGCTTGGGTCCATCTTTCTTTTTTCTGTTAGACTTTTAGGGCCCTCAGGCATGATAAATGGCCCCTATGGTGTGGACCACCATGGTGCACACTCTATTCTTCCTTTAGCTTCAAAACTTGACTCTAAAATGCTCTCTTCTTGGCATCCATTATGTGGACTGTTACACTAAGCTGTAATTTATTTCTAACTATAAATATATACTCAAATGAAATTTATTAGATGACTCAAAGGTGTAGTAAAGGCTAGGTTAGGAGGTGAAAAGTGACAATTTTCAGTAATTAGCAGGTAGGGTTCAAGATCTTTGGGCGTACCCATCAATCACGAAGTTAATTTAACACAATTACCTGAGCGGAGCGAATATTGATGTCACAACACTTTTTGGGAGTGTGTGCCACTTTTGATGGCAATCTTACAAACAGGTCAACTATAAAAATATATGGACATATTAGGGGCAATAAAAGCAAAGGTGAATGGAAGTCCTGACCCAGATCCCGTCCGAGTACCATTTACAGGAAAACGACCATCCAACGGATACCCAGACACATGGCATACACTTTATAGGGATATCGTGCAGGTTTTAAGCCTGCGCCCGAGAGTAATCAAGGGAAAAGATCCCTTATGCATCCATGCTTGCACATAGTCATTCGATTATGTAATTTCATTTAGCGGTGGAATCAATCTAATCGAAACATTGACTATTTAACCAGGATTGACACTGTTGCTCCTACTTTGAAGTAGAATCCAAAGATCTAAGGCGAACCTTAGATTTAGGTCATTAATTTAGCATAGCTGCGTTGTCGAAAAAATATTAGTATTTTTTCATATTGAAGCACGCATGTGCATAGTTGTGCGTCAAAAGTTATAATGAAAACACAAATATCTTTTTTTCTTTTTCAAAATGATTTTCTTTCTCATTTTTTTTTAATATACCGACATCATAGGTTAGTGATGAGATGCTTCATCTGATTCATCCAAAGCTGTTATTGACATGGAATGTTTTAGCAACTCGAGAGGTTGCTTGATTCGTGATTCATGGCTTTGGGCCATTTGATGTTCCTACACATTTTCAAGTAAACGCCAATCCCTTTTTTATTTATACAGATAACAAATGTGCATCCTAATTAATAGAAGAAGCAAATTTTTACTTATATTTTTTCTTTCTTCAAAACTTATATTTTTTGAATTTTTTTTTTGTTTTCCTTTTTCTCTCTTCTTTGAGATGAAAGTACGATGCTGCAAAGATGTACATGGACATAAAAAGGAGTATATATTTATTTAGACTTTTTTAGATTTTTTTTTTGTTTGATGCCTTAACAATGAGATGAACTAACGGGTCACATTTTGAGCATAGTCGAACCCATTCATACGGTCGGACCTGAGTGAGGTTTAAAATTTTACCAAGGTCGGAATGTCCATCCCGTTGGATTGAATCAATCTTTTATCCTTACCTCAGGTCATGCATTTGTCGGTGTGGTCTAAATATGTACCTAATCAAGACCCGATTGAACTAACATGAGCGACCTGATTGGCGACTAGATAATTTGGAATTATAACCAAGGGAGTAACCAATGACTTTCTCTTTTTCTTTTACTCATAATGCCCAAGACGGGTTTTTGTCATGCCCTTTGTTGCCCTCTTTTTTACCCGTAGTGCCCATTTGGGTTTTCACCATGTCCATGGGTTTGTGCTCTTTTTACCCCGGGCGCCTTTTCAAGTTTTTGCCTAGTGCGCACAACCTCGCTCTTTTTACTTGACTCCCTTGGGGGTTTTCACTAAGTCCATTTTTACTTTGAGCTTGTATATTTCTTTTTTTTCAATGGCCATGACATGGATGTTGATTCCATCATAGCCGACTGGATGGAATTCTTTTGTTGTCTCTCATCTTGGCTCATGCTGACTCAACGGATATTATGACTACTCGTAGACCTTAAAGCAGGTTTTCCTTAGGGATGTATTATGGCCATAGGTTTGAAGGGATAGGTTAGACATTTTTAAGGTATTTTTGGTTTTGAAGGTTTTCTTAATTGGGTTCCAACTGCCATAATAGACTTCTTCCTTGGGGGATTTTTATTGTACATGCCCAAATTTTTTCTTTTTCTTTTCAGATATCTTTTTGGGATTTTACTTTTTTTATTTTTTTTTTAGATTTTGATGGTAACTCTTTTTCTTTTTATTTTTATTTAGTATATACACTTTTTCTTTCTTCTCTGATGACGTAGGGCCCTTCCCAGTTGGGCTTGAATTTTCCACTCGGATCGGCGTGGAGAGATGGGAAGATTTTCTTAAGTATCGTGTCACCCACTTTTAAATCTCGAATGTGAACGCACTTGTTGTAAGCATGTGCGATCCTCCTCTGATAGGCCTAAGTGTGACACAAGGCTAGGAGCCTCTTTTCATCTATCAGATTTAGCTGTTTGAAATGAGATCTTTCTCTTTCGGCCTCAACAGATCAGACTGATGAGGATACAGAGTGAGGGTACTTCAACTTCAACTAGTAGCACTGCCTCGATTCCATACACAAGGGAGAACGGTGTCGCCCCTGTAGCGGTATAGATCGACGTTCGATAGGCCCATAGTGCGAAGGGTAACATTTCAGTACAATCTCGGTATGTGATGACCATCTTCCCAAGGATGCGGATGACCGTCTTGTTAGCAGCTTCTATAGCTCCGTTAGTTTGTGACCGATATGGTGATGAGCAATGATGTTTGATCTTGTATTGCTATCATAAGGCTCTTATGCGCTTGTTCATAAAATTGGTGCCATTTTCCGTGATGATATCCTAGGGCATGCTGAATCGACAAATGATGTTGTTCTTTATAAGCTTCTCAACATGACTGGTCATGATACTCGAGTAAGATGCTGCCTCTACACATTTGGTGAAGTACTCAATGGCGATGAGGATGAACTGATGTCCGTTAGAAGCCTTTAGATTTACCTTTCCGATGATGTCGAGGCCCTAGGTGGCAAATGGCCATGGAGTAGTCATGCTGTAGAGATATATGGCTAGAGCATGTATCAGACTAGAGTGTCCTTGACATTTGAAGCACTTTTGTACATGCTTGAAACAGTCAGTTTTCATGGTAATCCAAAAATACCTTTGCCATAGGGGTTTTTTGGAGAGCATGTGCCCATTAATGTGGGCTCTGCATATCCCTTCATGGATCTCCTTCACGACATTGGTTGTCTCACTTTCAGTTAGGCATCTAAGCAAGATATTATTATATGATCACTTATAGAGGCACTCGCCACAGATGACGTAATTTTTCGCTAAGCATTGGATGGTCTGCCTGTCCGTCTTTGATGTGCCCTCACGAAATGCTAGAGTTTCAAGGAAATTAATGATATCTGAGAACCATGTAGGCTCATCATCTGTCTTTGTTGATCCTTCGATCTGGAGGTAAAAGATAGGCTCATTTCTTTGTCTGATCATGATTGGCTTCATCTCAACGCCATATAGAATTTCGACCATTAATGCCAAGGTTGCTAGTGCATCAGCAAATCGGTTTCTTGCTCGTGTGATATAGGAGAAGGTAACATCATTGAAGCATGCAATTAGATCTTCAAGCTACTCATGGTACGGGTCAACTTCTCATCCTTTATTTTCCAGTCTCTGTTGGTTTGGCATATAATCAGTTGTGAGTCACCAAATATCATGAGATGAGTTACGTTCAGGTCCAGATCTACTTGTAAGGCAGCTATGCGGGCTTCATATTCAGCCATGTGGTTGGTGCAAGGGAAATTAAGCTTGATGGAGACCGGTATGTGAGACCCTTTTGGCGAGATTAGAACTGCGCCAACTCCTTGACCTTTAGCGTTTGATGCCCCATTAAAGTGCATTACCTAGGAATCTTCTGCCTCTGCTGTGTCATCCTCTATCATGAATAAGATGTCTTCATTAGGAAATTCAATTCTTAGAGGCTTATAATTCGGTAAGGGATTCTCAGTGAGATGATCGGCAAGTGCTTGTCCCTTGATTGATTTCTGCATGACATACATGATATCAAACTCTGATAGAAGGAGTTACTAGCGTACTGTTGATTAGTCATAGAATATACCATTTGATCACCCATAACTTAGTGATGCTAGACCCCAGTTTGCAACTAACAAGTTGAAGGTATGTAGATATTAAGAATAAACAACAAAAGAAAATGAAAGCTGTAATCTTCGTCAAAATGAACTCAAAGCAGTAAGAAAGACGATCGAGCATAAAAGATGATTTGGGGCATGTTTAAAGCCAATAATCGTACTTTGCGATTGAATGAAGCCAAAGAGAAAATGAGAAATTGTAATTTACGATTCTTTAAATGATACTTCAAGCAGAGTGTGATAAAAAGAGAATTGCGATCATTCATGCTAGAGAATCGTACTGAGTGCTATGAGCTGAAAAGAGAAAATTATGATTTACGATTTCACAGAGTAAAGACACTTGTTGCTGCAGATCATGTGAGAGCTGCACAGCCATGCACGGAATTAGAGGATTATTCAAATTAGTGGTTTGGCAATCCATGGATCTGAGAAGATTGAGAAGAAAGACTCCTAAAGATCTCTACTACTGCTAAAAGAAGGAACAATCTAATGCGCATCAACTACTCAAAGCAAGGAAAGATAAAATTAGGAGTTAGAGTTATATTATGAAACCTTTTGTTTTAGTAGTTTCTTTTATTAGAATTTGAAGTTTTGTAAACCAACTCCTTATGATCTATAAATAAGAGAGCTCGGCATAGGAGAAGAGTTATCGAAGGAACTCTCAGCATCAATTGACGACTGAGGTTTGGTTTTCTTCCTAGCAACTTTGTTTAGTTTAGATATCCAAGGTTTCTCGAGAGCAATTGACAACTGCAATTGAGAGTTGGAAGATTAGAGTAGAGTATCTATAGTTTCTCAAGAGCAATTGATGCCTGTGAATGAGGGATGAAAGATCTTTTTTTTGTTTTCTAGTTTAGATTTTTTTTTATGCACTTTTACTGTTTTGTAAACATCTAAAAGTTTTTTATTTGAACTGATGACTCAGATTGGAAATTTTCATATTAGTGTAACGGTTTTACTTTACCATCTTCAATTTTCTTGAGTTTAATTGACGCCCAAATTTTAGGAAGATTGTTGATTAGATTAAATTTGTGTTAAGAAGTCTTAGTATTTGATTGACGCCCAAATTCTAGAGGACTGAAATACAGTGTAATGGTACTTTAATTTTATAAATATCCGAGCACTGAAGGATTGTGATTGATGATTATAATTTGGAAGGAGGAGGATTTAGATTTATTTTCTGCAATTAGTTTTAAACAAACCATTCTTTATTCATATTTATACAGTAGTTTAGGATCCTAAAAGACAAATATAAGTTTTAGAATAAACATAATTATAAAAGAGAAACACCTTCCTTGTGGGAATGATCCTATACTAGTGCTGTAATCTCCATTGTGCGCTTGCAATAGGTTAAGACTTTACTACAAAAGTACATCAAGTTTTTGGCACCGTTGCCGGGAAAGCGGATTTTCTTCTTTATATTTTCGTGTTATTTTAAAAACTAGAATTTGTCTTTCTCTTTTTATTTTTCTTTATATTTTTAATTTTATTTGATCACTTCTTAATCTTTTGCAGGTTTACTCGGAGTAGTGAATCAGAGGTTTCAACACTTCCCCTAATAAGAGAAGCTCGAGGCTCAGATTTGTTTCTCTCCTTGCTTTCTAAAATAAAAATTAGATAAGCTGAAAATAAAAATAGACATTTCCAACAATCATTCTAGCTAGCCTGCTTTGCTTTTAATTTTATTTATTATAGCGGACCAACTTGTGGCTTAGAGGTTGGGAGAGTATTATGCATTGACACCTCTTACCCCTCCCTCTTGTATTCAATTGCCCCCTGTGTCCAGTGACAGAACCTTCGAAATCAAACCCAACGTATTTCAATTCTTACCTATCTTTTACGGGTTTGGTGAGGAGGATCCGTGTATGCATATAATGAGTTTTCTAGAAATCTGCGCAATTGTTAAAATTTAAAACTTGTCGAAGGAGGCCACTCGTTAGAGGCTCTTCTCATTTTTCCTTAAAGAGAGGGCAAAACAGTGGCTGAACTCTTTTCCTAGCAATTCAATTGCTAGTTGGGAAGAGCTGCAGACCAAGTTCATCACAAGATATTTCTCAATTAGTAAGATGAATTGAATCCGAATGATCATCACAACATTTCATCAATTGTCGAATGAGTCTTTGCAAGAGAGCTAGAAGCGTCTTAACGAATTTCTGAACAAGTGCCCTCATCATGGGATGCCATGCTGAACAAGTGACCCCACAAGTATCCAAGACCATATTGCTGCCATCAAGGATGCCATGTTGCAGACATGTGGACATTGTCAGCCGTATGACCAAAGCCAATAGAAGCGCCTCTTCTCGCTCCAGCAATCTATTTTGAAGTTAGAGGCTCAAGTTGAGCAGCTAACTATTTTAATTAATAGAAGAGAGAGTAGCTACTCTTCACCATGGCCAGTTGGCACTCCAAGAGGACATAAATTTTTGGGAGGCACATCAACTCCCCGTGAATTCAACTAGAGTTTCTCTTGAAACATCCTGTAACATATGTGTATTATTTCTTTTGTCGCTATTAGAAAAATTTGTTAGGGAAGACCTTACGATCTCGAGTGTGTTAGAACACATTCAATCGTAAAGACCTCTCTTGCGGCCTATAATCACCTTGAGCGTATGGATTTACGAGTTTTCAATGATTTATAGAGACAAATCGTAGAGATTGTGATTCAAAGAATCAAGAGTCTCATTATTGTTCTCCAGAATCATAAATGATAATTCTAGGGAGCAGGCGATTCTAGTGACCTATCTTATCGGTTACCTTGGAAATTCGGACCCATTTAATTCATAGAGGAAGCGGACACACATCGCATTCAATATTTCCATTTGCCAACTACCTAAGCCTGAGAACCTACACCTCGACATTTGACTCAAAGTGACGGTTCAGAGCTCAACACTTCCCTATAAAACTAGACCTTTACCTTTCCAAAACCCATCTCTTTCGTCTTCCTTTTTCATAACCCTAGCCCTTATGGTGGAGGAGCTTAACAAAGGTGATTTTAGTGGAAGACTTGATAGAATCCTTGAGATACACAGGGCCAAGTTCCTGGCTGTAATAAAGAAAGTAGAAGATTTAAAGCGCTAGCAAGCCATCCCGGATGCTGAATCGTCCACTGAAACTATTCCTTACCCTACACCTAACCCAAATCTGAAACCCCATTCGAAGAACGCATCTTCCCCCACTTCTTAGCCATTCCACCATCACACTCGGAGTGCGAGTTCCTTTATGATGATGGTGGGTTGATCCGTCCCTTGCCACCCCTTTCCATTGCTCATACTCTCCTTCTAATTGCGTTACAATCTCTTCGTAGAATCTTCGCAAGGGAGCAATATAGGCTTTGGGAGGATAGAGATGCGTTCACTTCCTAGTCTTCAAAGCACTTCCCCTGAGTGGATTGTATTTCTTCCAAGGAAAATCTGCAATATGCTCTGTTTGGGGAAGGGAATTTGGAAGGCAGGGGTTATGGCTCCATGAAGAGAGATGGCTCCCCCTTGATGGTATGGACACTCTCTAGGGAAGGATGAACGAGCCTCTGATTGAAGGTGGTTAGAAGCCGATGACCGATCTTTATCGAAGAAAATTTTACCTCAGATGTTACTGCCAGTGTTGTAGGATATGTCTAGATTTTTCCTAGGTTTAATCTTTTATGTAGTCACTTTCTTTTCTTTTCTAGCATTTCTGTAAATATTTCTTTTAATATATGAAAACCTCTTTTGATTACAAGTATTATTTCTAATCATTTACGTTTTTATGCAAATTTTTGTCTGAATATATTGGAAGTAATTTCTCCCAAGTTTGGGGAGAGATTTTTGAACAATTTTGTAGAATATATGCCTGTTATCTTAGCAACATCATGAAGGTAATGAAATTTTGAAGTATCCCCTATTTTTTGCACAATGAGGATATTGTCCTATTAAAATTTTGGGGGTACATTTTTGTGTATATTAGAGTTTTTATTTAGTTTATTAGTCCTTAGTCTCTTTATTTTAATGACAATTTTTTATATTTTTTTTAAATTTAACCATTATATGAGAGTTATGATAGAAAAACTTATGAATCCATAAACTTTACGATCCATCGTAGTAGAAGTTCAACAATCAAAATAGAGTAGTTACAGTTCATGTCTAGCTCTTTTGAACACTATATCAGATTGAATGTTTGAAGCTATACTTTGACTTAAACTGCAATATTTAGATATATAGTTTCAAAAGTATATAACCAGTGAGCTTTTGAGCCGTAATTCCTCTTTTATTCTGAGAAAGAGACTGCTTTCTATTTGAAATAAAAAATTTTCTTTGAGCATTTTCACTGTGTTAATGAAATCTCATATTGCTGAAAATTAGAATCAAATATTCTATGAGTATGAGAATTTATTTTACTAGAACTGTTTATTGGATACATCAAAATAATATGGCATGCTTGCTAGTAAATCATGAAGATGATTTAAGGCCATCTTTTATTTAGTTTGAGTCAAAAAGCCAAAATCTAAGAAAACATTTATCCTTTGAACCCATATTAGAGCCTAAACCAAATTTCTTTGTACTAAGAATTTATAAACCCTTAACCATATGTACTACCCAAAACTTTCAACCCTTAACCCTTACAATTTTTGAGAGTATAGAACGTAAAAGAAGGGGAGAAGAGGGAGTGAAAGGAGTATAAGAAAACAGATAAGGGATATGTCGAAAAAGGGTATAACTAGGAAGAAATATGGAAAAAGAAGTGAAATTGTAATTACGATTCTGAAAAGATAGAGAAGCAAAAAGCTTACAAGCTGAAAAACTCAAGAGGATATTTACACAAAAAAAGGTATTTACACAAGAAAACAGAAAAAGAATAATGGGAAGAAGCTATCCAATTTTAGATACTGAATTAGAAAAGAAGAAATAAGAAGATAGGTGAAAGAAGAACTGAATTCTCATAAATACTTGAATCCTTTCTACCTTTCTTTGGAACCTTTTAACCCAAAGCCCCATTATAAACCAAATAAAGACCTTTTTTATTTATGGTTTACAATAGCAAGAGCCTAGTAGAGATGTCTATAGTAAATACTATAAAAAAATAAGGAAACATATAAATAGAATTGATTATCTTTCCATGAGATTTATCTTTTTAGTCAATTATCCGTTGAAAATTATCACACATATCATACACTGAGAGAACCCAAAAATTTTGACATCTCTTTTAGAGTACACCAATAGTGAGAGTTTGAATAAAAATGTTTTCTAAATCTACAGTTTTTAAAAAAATCTATAATGAATAAACTTTTCATTGATACGCACACACTCCACGCTTTACTAAATTGAAATTGCTGAGTTCTGATTAAGGATAATTGCTATGATAGAATGTTAAGGATAAAGGATTTGTACTTTTTTGAAAAATCATAATAACCATGTGATAATTAAAAATTAGCTAGTGTACAAAATCATTTTAGATTTTAAAATTTTTGCTTTTGTTTGAAAAAACTGAAAAATCCAAAAATATTTGAAGTTTGTAGGTAGCTTCGCTGAAAACCTTCAGGAGACTATAACTCCTCTACTAGGGATCACCTAGGGGTTTAAAGGCTTGTTACATCTGTTAAATGCAATCGTGCTCTCTACGAAAGTGGCATTTAATTTAGCTTAGTATTTCTTTCCTTGTTTGCTAAGGACTAGCAAAGAGTAAGTTTGGGGGTATGATCAGGCACAGAATATATCATTTTATCACCCTTAACTTAGTGATGCTAGAACTTAATTTGCTACTAATAAGTTAATGGTGTCCAGATATTAAGAATAAATAACAAAAGAGAACCAAAATGTTAATCTTCGTCAAAATGAACTCATAAAGCACTAAGAAAGATGATCGAGTGTAAAAGACGATTCGACGCATGTTTAAAGCCAGAAATTGTACTTTGCGATTGGATGAAGCCAAAGAGAAAATAAGAAATTGTAATTTACGATTCTTCAAACGAATGTTCAAGCAGAGTGTGATACAAAAGAGAATTGCGACCGTTTGTACTAGAGAATCCTACCGAGAGTTATGAGCTGAATAAACAAAACCATGATTTACGATTTTACAGAGTAAAAACTCTTGTTGCTACTAATCACATGAGAGCTACACCGCCATGCACAGAATTAGAAGATTATTCAAATTAAAAGTTTGGAAATTCACGGATCTGAGAAGATTGAGAAGAAAGACTCCTAAAGATCTCTATTGCTACAAAAACAAGGAACAATCCAGAGTGCATCAACTACTCAAAGCAAGGAAAGATGAAATTAAGAGTTAGAGTTATATTAGGAAACCTTTTATTTTAGTAGTTTCTTTTATTAGAATTTGAAGTTTTATAAACCGACTCCTTATGATCTATAAATAAGAGAGCTTGGCATAGGAGAAAAGTTATCGAATGAACTCTCAATATCAATTGATGACTGAGGTTGGGCTTTCTTCTGATCAACTTTAGTTTAGTTTAGATATCCAAGGATTTTCGAGAGTAATTGACGACTGCAACTGGAAGATTAGAGTAGAGTATCTGTAGTTTCTCAGGAACAATTGACGCCTGTGATTAAGGGATGAATGAGCTTCTTATTGCTTTCTAGTTTAAATTTATTTTTATATACTTTTACTGCTTTGTAAACATCTAAAAGTTTTTTATTTGAATTGATGACTCAAATTAGAAATTTGCATATTAGTGTAACGGATTTTACTTTTCCATATTCAATTTTCTTGAGTTTGATTGATGCCCAAAATTTAGGAAGATTGTTAATTAAATTAAATCTGTATTAAGGAATTTTGGTATTTGATCGATGCCCAAATTCTAGAGAACTGAAATATAGTGTAACGGTACTTTAATTTTATAAATATTCGAGCACTGAAGGATTGTGATTGACAACTATAATCTGGAAGGAGGAGAATTTAGATTGATTTTCTGTAATTAGTTTCAAACAAACCATTCTTTATTCATATTTCTCCAGTAGTTTAGGATCCTAAAAGGCAAATATAAGTTTTAGAATAAACAAAACTATAAAAGAGAAATAGCTTCCTTATGGGAATGATCCTAGACTAGTGTTGTAATCTCCATTGTGCGCTTGCAATAGGTTAAGACTTTAGTACAAATTTAGAGCACATAAGTATTTCGGCTAGTGAGAGCCAGCTTTTCAAACAAGTATTTCAAGGGATCCATTCGAGCTAGGAGAACTGCCTGAGATAACAAGTAGTGATGAAGCCTCTGTGTAGCCCATACAAGAGCCAGACATGCTTTATTCAGATGAGAATAGCATGTCTCGTAATCAGTGAATTTCTTGTCTAGGTAGTAGATGGCCTGCTCTCTTTTTCTTGTCTCATCATGCTGCCCTAAGACACATTCCATCGAGAATTCTGTCATGGAGAGGTACATTAAGAGTGGCCTTTCAGGTACTGGAGGTACCAAGTCTGGAGGATTGAGGAGATAACCTTTGATCTTATTGAATGCCGCTTGACAATCATTGTTTCATTCAACGGGCAAATCTTTCCTTAGCAGCTTGAAAATCGGAGTGCAGTTAAGAGTTAATTGTGTAATGAACCGACTAATATACTATATTTTGCCCAAGAAGCCTTAGTCCTCTTTCTTAGTAGATGGTGGAGGCATTTCGATGATGGCTTTCACTTTAATTAGGTCAATCTCGATGCTTCTTCTGCTGACGATGAAGCCCAATAATTTTTTTGACATGGTGTCCAATGCGCATTTTTACGGGTTTAGCCATAGCATGTATTTTCTCAGTCTTTCAAATAACTTTTGGAGGTTCATCAGATGATCAGTCACATAATATATCAATTTATCACTCTTAACTTAGTGATGCTAGGACTTAGTTTACTACTAATAAGTTTATGATGTGCAGATGTTAAAGATAATTAGAAAAAGAGAGCCAAAGTGATAATCTTTGTCAAAAGGAACTCAAAAGAGCAATAAAAAATGATTAAGTGTAAAAAGACAATTCATCGCTTACGGAAGAATAAAAAATCATGTTTTACAATTTTCAAAACTATTGAGTGTTGTTACTAAGGAACTATAGAAAATCATAATTTATGATTCTTCAGAGAAAGAGTAAGATATAGAGAAAAGTTATGAATCGTAATTCAAAGAATCGTCAACAGAGAGGAAGCTATGAAAGATAGAAAATCGTGATTTACGATTTTCTAAGAAAGAAGAGAAAGAAGATAATCGTGATTTACGATTATGATTATAGAAGCTTTCCTACCACTATTGCTGCTATTGATCACGTGAGAATAAACACCACCATGTAAAGAATTAGAATAACCCTTGAATTGGAAGTTTGGTTGATCACAGATCTGGGAGATTGACGAAGAAGAATCTTTAAAGGACTCTACTACTGAAATTAAAGGAACACTCCAGAAGCACATCAACTATAGAAAGCAAGGAATTATAAAATTAAAAGTAGAGTTATATTAGGATAGTTTTATTTTTTTTATTAGAATTAGGAGTTTGTAAACCGACCCCTTATGATCTATAAATAAGAGGGCTTGGTGTAGGAATAAATCATCGAAGAAATTCTCAGCATCAACTGACGACTGAGATTGGGTTTTCTTTCGATCAACTTAGATTAGATCTTTATTGCTTTATAGATTTGATATCCAAGGTTTCTTAAGAGCAATTGACAACTGCAATTGGGAGCTGAAGATTTGTGTAGATATTTGTTGTTTCTCAGAAGCAATTAATGACTGCAGCTGAGGGGTGAAAAATATAATTTTATTGCTTTCTAATTTAGATTTTATTTTCCTTTATTTCCTGCTTTGTTAACATCTTCAAATTTTAATTTAAATTGATGACTCAGGTTGAAGTTTGTAAATTAGTGTAACGAATTTTACTTTTCCATCTTCAGTATTCTAGAATTTGATTGACGCCCAAGTTTTAGGAGATTGTTTATTAGATTAAATATTTATTAATAGGATTTAGTATTGATTGATGACCAATGCTATGAAACTTGATATATAGTATAATGGTACTATTTAATTTCATAAATATCTGATACCATAAGATTGTGATTGACGACCATAATCTGAATTTTAAAGATTAGGATTTATTTTCTATACTTTAGATTAATAAACAATTCTTTATTCATATTTCTCCAGTAGTTTAGGATCTTAAAAGATAAATATAAGTTTTAAAAAAATTAAATTAATATAATATAACCTATCTCTGTGGAAATGATCCTTTGCTAGTACAATGACTTCCATTGTCCACTAGCAATAGGTTAAGACTTAATTAGATACACATAAAAGTAGCCAGTCAAGTTTTTGGCGTCGTTGCTGTTGACAAGTGAAAAATACCATTTTTCACCCCTAAACTTAAGTCTTGATAGACCTTTGAGAGAACTAAATAAGTGTTTTAAGTGCCTATGTTGCAGCTAACAATAAAGACAGGCTTAACCATAAAAGCAGCTCAAAAGTGCCAAGAAGATGACAATCCATGTCAGTCCAAAAGAAGGAAGTGAAGAAACAACCTCATCAGCTGTGGAAAGGTCTAAAAGGAAGAGGCAAAGACCTGTAAGGGAAGCAGGGAACAATTCGAACAGAGAAATGCACTACAGAGTTCTTTTCGCAAAGAACCTCCACTTTTCGTAAAGAACCTGGAACTCTGTGAAAAGGACTAAAACTCCAGGCTTAGTTTTCGAAGAGCATCTGAACTCTTCGAAACGAAGATTGAACTTTGCGAAAAGGAGAAAACACAATTCGAAAAGAGATTGAACATTGCGAAAAGAGCTTCAGAAGTCACAGCAGTTTGCGAAAAGGCCCTTAAGATCTGCGAAAAGGTATTCTGGAGATTCGCAGCTTTAACAAGGGCAATTCGGTAATCTGTTGCACACGTCCCAATGCGTTTTAAAACCCAAGGACATTCCGGAAGATTCTAAGCACGAACCAAAGGCATATTCCATCCCATGTGAACACCCAAAGAAGAAATTACTTGGCGGGAACTTCTAGAAGCTCAAACAGATTTTTGAATTACATAACAGAATTGATGCTTCTATCACCTGATTGGCTGAACCAGATCGAAGAATTCTGATTGGCCAGAACAGATCTGGATCCTCGTGCTCGACCACTATTGGTCAATACATTCTGAGCACCTCTGATTGGTTGAAACACATCTGAGTTGGACTTGGGGAAAACTATAAATAGACGAACCATTTGCCCAATTTTGGCATCCAGATTTTGAGTTTCATTTCTAATCCCCCATTTCCCAGCCAGACAGCTTGTCTGCAATCCTTGTAATAGCTTACTTTGTACTTGCATTTGAGAGCTGTGAGATACTACTATAACTCAAAGGAGAGTTTGCATCCACGACTGCAAATCTGAGAGTTGCTAAGTCGTGCTCTATAAATTGTAAGGATGAATTTTAAAAGGTTGCTGTAAACTATGCATTCTCCATTGGACTCATGTCAAGGGTTCCTTCTGATCTCCTCAGTACATTAGACTCCTTTAGATTCATTGTTGTGCATGCAATTTCCCTTGATTCATTAATCCTGTAAGAATTAGTGTTGGTAACCTAGTCTCTTACAGCATTTGCAGTGATGTTTATTGTTCTGAATTGAGGATTTGGATTAAAAACTGTTGGATGGATTGTGGCCATTAAAGTGGACAGACCATAGCCATAAGCGTAAGCCTAATCCTTGAATTAGATTTATCTCTCTTACATCTGTGCTTGTAGCCAGATGAAGAATGGATCACCTCTGTTGAGCTGCAGTTATTCTCATTAGATTTCAAAGACCAAATCAGATTTAGATATTACTTCTCCATCTTTGTTTCAATCACTCCCCCAACTCGGATCTGGATCATTTAGTTTAAAATTTTCTTTGTTTTTAGTTTGTTAAACGTGACAAATTCAAACCTCTCATCTTATCAGCTTTCTAGATAGGATAAGAAGCCAGATCTGGTAGCTCAGATCTGGAGGTTTATCTTACATTTTAAATAAATTCTCTGTGGACGATCTTTCACTCACTTACTTTTAAAACTTGCTACAATTGGCCTTGATCTTGCAGGCTAATTCTCTTCTAACTGTGCCGATATTTCGTTATTTGTTCATATAGTCTAGAACCACTGTAATTTAGCAGCTATAAATCTGTTTTTCAAAACTCACATAAATTAAGTACAGTAAGAAGCAACAACAAGTTTTTGGCGCCGTTGCCGGGAAATTTGTTCTAAAATAGATAGACCTAAGTTTTCATTTTAATTTTTAGCAGTACTAAACTATTCTATTGTTTATACCTGTGCAGTTATTCATATTCCGGTTTTTAAAGAAGGGAAATTACTGAAGGAATTTCAAGGTTTCATAATCAGATTTTTTTTGTTCGAGTTGTATGTTTGGTAGGAGGACTCTACTGAGATTCTCCCATTGAATTTAGAACTTGAAAGGCTACTACAACCAAACAAACAACATGTAATTACGCTACTATGGGTGAAGAACCTCGACTTTTGAGGGATTACTTTGCACCTAGTGCTTATAATTCCCCTTTGCATTCAATTTCCCATTGAAGGAAATTATGAGATCATGTCATCAACTATCCAAATGCTTCCTTCCTTCCATGGGTTGAGTAAGGAAGACCCATACAAACATGTGGATGAATTCTTGGCTCCTTGCACCACATTCAACATAGCCGATCGGTCTAGAAGCAACCAAGTTTGAGGCACTTTCCTTTTCATTAAAGGATAAAGCTAGAGCATGGTTATCCATGTTAGCACCAAACAGTATCACTTCTTGGAATGATTTGCAGTGTCAATTCTTAGCCAAATATTTCTCAATGTCTAAAACAAGCCAATTGAGACAAAGTATCATTTCATTCTCCCAAAACTCAACTAAAACTTTCCATGAAGCATGGGAAAGATTCAAGGAAATCAATGTCCTAATGTCCTCATCATCAAATTCCTAGGTGGCTGGTTCAAAGCTTCTATCAAGGAATTGATCAAATAGGCAAAAATATGGTGGATGCCTCCTGTGGAGGCACTTACTTGCAAAAAACAGTTGAAGAGGTTTGGGACTTATTTGAAGTGATTGGTGAAAACTCAACTCAGCAGGAATCTCTGTCAAGAGAAATTGAAAATCCTGCTAGGTTGAACAACCACCAACCCACCAAAGGGAAGATCTATGAGGTGAATGAGTTGGAAAGAAAGATGGACAATCTAATCACAAAGTTTGATAGATTGATGGACTCACTTAAAACTCCAAATATTTCAAGAGTAGAGGAGGCATGTCTGATATGCCAGTCCCCTACTCATTCACTTGACCAATGTCCTGCTGCATCACAGTTCCCATTTAATGATGGAACAAGCTCATCCTCGCTCAATCATTTGGATGATGATATCCATGGAGGCACACCCCAATTTGAGGTGGAACCAAGGGAATTACCAATCCAACAACAAGAAGAACAACCAAAGAATCAAATGCCTTTCAAAACTGCACAACCGTGACGTAATTTTATGTCAAACCAAACTTTCAGACCCATTCCACAACAACCTGCGGCAAAGAATGCTCAGATTCAAAACCCTTCCGTGTCCCTTTCTTTTGAAGATCAAGTCCTAAGTTCACTTGAATTTAGGATCTTTAACTCAAAGCTGTGAATTTTCACCAGAGCATAAAGAAGATTGAAGAAACATTGGGACAACTTTCAAATACCTTGGCAAAAGAGAGGAAGGAAAGTTACCGACCAACCTTGAACAATCCCAAAGGACAGTTCATGGTTGGAGAAGCTTCTAATTCACATGAAGAAGTAAAAGCATCACCACTTTGAGAAGTGGAAAATGATAGATAACAAAGTGGCATCAAGAAGAAAGAAATGAGGAAGAGGATAAAGATATGCAAAGAAGAGCAACATAGTGATAGCATGGGGTTCTTGATGTACCTGAAAAACCAAAAAATGAAAAATGTAAAAGTAAAAAATTTCTCGAAAACACTTCTAAAGCTATAGATGAAAGATTAGTTCCATTTACCATTTCCTCATGCAATGAAATCAGATCCCCTTTGATAAAGGGAACACAAAAATAGATGAGATGATGGAGACTTTCAAGCAAGTCAAGATAAATTTACCTTTGCTTGAGGCAATCAAACAAATTCCAGCATATGCCAAATTTTTGAAAGATGTTTGCACTCACAAAAGACAATCTAGGATACAGTTGTCCAAAAAGGTCTTTATTGTGGAAAGAATTAACCAGGTGTTATCCATTGCTACACCTCCTAAACTTCAAGATCCTGGAATCCCCACAATCCCTTGCATTATTGGGGAACACACCATTGAAAAGGCTTTATTAGATCTAGGTGCTAGTGTCAACCTACTTCCATATTCTGTATATGAGAAACTAGGTTTGGGAGAATTAAAACCCACTCATGTGGTGTTACAACCAGCGCATGTGATCTGAAAGAAAGCCAGTAGGGATGATTGAAGATATATTGGTGGGAGTAGATAAATTCTTCTATCCTGCTGATTTTCTAGTTTTGGATATGGAACCAACTAAAAGCAAAACTTCCATCCCTGTCATTTTGGGAAGACCATTCCTGGCTACAGCAAATGCTTGCATTCATTGCAGGTCTGGTATTATGGAAGTTTCACTTGGAAACATGAAGGTAAAATTAAATGTTTATAATGCAGTCACACAGCCTCAATTCAGCTCTGAAGAATGTTTTCATGTTGATCTATTGGATAAACTTGTGGAAGGGACTTTACAACAATTTTTGCAGGGTGAAGACTTCACCACAGATGTTAAAGATGCTTGGGGATATGCTGAAAATAAAGCAAGTTGTATCTCAAATTCTAAGGAAATAAATGTTGTGCAAGGAACTCTTAATCAATCAGCAAGTTTCTCTTCTTGGAAACCTGCTACTCTCCCCCTTCCACAAATATCTAAGGTACCTTTGTTACCTTCTTTTCTCAAATACGATTTAGAACTAAAGCGCCAAAATTTGAAGTATGTGTTCTTAGGTAATCATAAATCATTACCTGTCATTATTTCTTCCTCTCTCACAAAGGAGCAAGAGGAAGAACTGTTGATAGTCTTGAAAGAACATAAAAGGGCAATTGGTTGAACTATTGCTGATTTAGGAGGAATTAGTCCAGCTGTTTGCATGCACAAAATCAACTTGGAAGAAGATGCAAAGCCTTCTAGAGAAATGCAAAGAAGGTTGAACCCTCATATGCAAGAAGTGGTCATGAAAGAGGTTGTTAAGTTGTTGGATGCAGGGGTCATTTACCCCATTTCAGATTCAGCTTGGATAGCACCTACACAGGTGGTACCTAAGAAATCTGGAATCACTGTTGTAACCTCAGATTCTGGTGAGCTTATGTCAACCAGGAAAACAACTGGATGGAGAGTCTGTATTGATTACAGAAAATTAAATGCAATGACCAGAAAAGACCATTTCCCCCTCCCATTCATTGATCAGATCTTAGATAAGCTAGCAGGAAAAGCTTATTACTGTTTTCTTGATGGTTACTCGTTATAACCGTATTCCTATGTACCCCAAGATCGTGAAAAGACTACATTCACGTGCCCTTTTGGCACTTTTGCCTATAGGAGAATGCCTTTTGGTCTTTGTAATGCTCCGCTACCTTCCAAAGATGCATGTATGCAATTTTTCTCGATATGATTGACCAATTTATAGAGATTTTATGGATGATTTCTCAATCTATGTATGATTTTTCCGTGTTTACACCATCTCAAATTGGTACTACAAAGATGCTAAGAAACCAATCTGGTTTTGAGTTGGGAAAAGCCATTTCATGGTCACCCAGTGGCATTGTCCTGGGCCATGTTGTTTCCACAAGGGCATTGAGGTGGACAAAGCAAAAATTGAGTTAATTGCACATTTACCACCTCCCAAAATCATAAACAAATCAAGTTTTTAGGACATCTTGGATTTTACGTAAGGTTCATCAAGGACTTCAAAGAAATAACTAAACCTCTTTGTCATTTGTTGTGCCAAGATGTCCCTTTTGTTTTCAATAATGCATGCATGAAGGCTTTTGAATTCCTAAAAAGCTGCGATTTCGGCTCAATATTGCGATCTCAGTTATTACCTTTTGAATGATGTGTGATGCATCAGATTATGCTTTGGGAGTTGTCCTTGGGCGAGAAAAGATAAGTCTCATGTTATAGCTTATGCCAGTAGATCAATGATTGATGCACATCTCAATTACACAACAACTGAGAAGGAGCTGCTGGCAATTGTTTTTGCTTTAGAAAAATTCAGGTCATATGTCTTGGGTTCACAAATAGTGGTATTCACTGACCACTCTGCCTTGAAATACCTTCTGTCTAAGAAGGACACCAAACCAAGATTAATCAGGTGGATTCTCCTATTACAGGAATTTGATCTACAGATTAAAGATAAAAAAGGGGTGGAGAATGTGGTGGCTGATCACCTCTCCAGAATTTTAACTGCTGAGATTGATAGGTTGCCTATCAATGAATCTTTCCCTGATGAGCAACTTTTTGCCATTAGTGAACACACTCCTTGGTTTGCCAACATAGTCAACTTTTTGGCTACTAGAAGAATTCCTCACCATTGGAATAGAATGGATAAAGATCTTTTCTTCTTAAAAGTTAAACACTTCATCTGGGAGGATCCTTATCTGTTTAAGAGTTGTGTAGATCAAATAATAAGGAAATGTGTCCCTGACCAAGAATTTCATAGAATACTTTCTATGTGTCATGAACAGGCCTGTGGAGGTCATTTTAGTGGGAACAAAACTACTGTAAAAGTTTTGCAGTGTGGATTTTATTGGCCTACACTTTTCAAGGATGCCCTGCAGCATTGTAAATCCTGCCAGAACTGTCAGAAATTAGGCAGCATTTCCAAGAGAAACTCAATGCCTTTACAGCCTATTTTGGTAGTTGAGTTGTCTGATGTTTGGGGGATAGACTTCATGGGCCCCTTTCCTCCTTCCAATGGGAATAACTTCATTTTAGTAGCTGTGGATTATGTATCCAAATGGATTGAAGCCATAGCTACTAAAACAAATGATCACAAAGTGGTTTTGAAATTTCTTAAGGATCACATTTTTTCCAGGTTTGGTTTTCCCAGAGCCATTATCAGTGATGGGGGAAGCCATTTTTGTAATAGACATTTTGAAATATTGTTGAAGAAATACTGTGTGACTCATAGAGTAGCCACTCCATATCATCCACAAACCAGTGGACAAGTGGAGATTTCCAATAGAGAAATCAAACATATTTGGAAAAGACTGTGAAGAAGGACAGAAAGGATTGGTCCTTTAAGCTGAATGATGCATTGTGGGCATATAGGACAGCCTATAAAACCCCAATTGGTATGTCCCCATTTAGGTTGGTCTATGGCAAAGCATGCCATTTACCAGTAGAGTTAGAATATAAAGCTTTTTGGGCCATTAAAACATTGAACATGGATCTAACTACTGCTGGTAATCACAGGAAATTGCAACTTGCTGAGTTAGAAGAGCTGCGAATGGATGCATACACCAATTCAAGATTATATAAAGAGAAAGTCAAAACTTTTCATGATAAAAATTTATTGAGAAAAGAGTTCACAGCTGGTTCTAAGGTATGGTTATTTAACTCAAAGCTCAAGTTTTTCCCAGGAAAACTGAGATCCAGATGGGAAGGGCCATACACTGTCATTCAAGCAGCCCCTTCGGGAGCTGTTGACATCCTTGATCCAAGTAATGGAAGAATCATAAAGGTCAATGGTCAGAGGCTCAAACCATGCATTGAAAATACCCAGGAGCCTGTGCTGCCCATCTATCATCATGAATCTCTAAAAATTTGATGGTAGAAAACTGTACATTATGTTTGTATATCATAGTTTTTGCTTATTTCCTCTGTTTCTGCTTTTATCTCTTTTCGCTTAGTATAAGCATGCTTAAAGTTCAGTCACAAAGTCATAATTCGCTTTTCGCAAAGTCCAAATTGCTTTTCGAATAGACTCTGGAGCTGTAATGAACTGCTCGAAAGCAAAGATGTGCTTTTCGAATAGTTAGAGATGAAGCCATTTTCTTTTCGAAAAGATAGTTCTGAAGCTAATTTCTTTTCGAAAAGATAGTTCTGAAGCTAATTCCTTTGCGAAATGATGTTTCTGAAGCTGTTAACTTTTCGAATGGTACTGATGCCATTCGCAATTGTAAAAAGGTCTTTTTTGGAACTTTTCGAAAACTTAAAGGCGCTTTGCGATATTAACTTTGAGTATATTTAAACCCCTTTCGAAGTCGGGGTTTCATTTCAAACTCTTTCTGCAGAGCGACTCTTCACTGCTACCCTACTTCGCTCTCTCCTTGCACGAGTTAACAAGTTTACTACCCTTTTGTAACTGATTGGGTAGATCATTTGCATTTTCAGAGAAGGATTTCAGCTTGTAATCTGGGGGATTTCTACAAAGCAAACAACTCGTTCAAACATAAACCCTAGATCTCGATATTTCTCTACCCATTCTCTCTGGTTATCATTTAGTAAGTTGATTCTGTGTCAGCATCTATTTTGGGCATTTTTTTTTACATCAATAGAGAATGGGAAAAGCAGAGAAATCATTGGCCGCAATGTTCTCCAAATCCTTTGCTAAGAAAGTGAGCAAACCGACACCAAAAGCAAAAGGAAAAGCCAAAACTTCAACTAAACGGAAACTTTCAATGGATAAGGCAGACAGGGTGGAGAAAGGTAAGAAAATTAGACATGAGGAACCCACCCCTGCTGCTGCTAGCCCTGAGCCTGAGCTTACTCCTCTGCCCATTCATTTGGTCCTACCAAATCCCTTCATTGACGCTCAGAAACTAATACCCGAGCTGATGGTAGACGAAACTTTTTTCGTCACCAAACCAGAGTGCTTGCCATCCTTACGATACCTTAGAGAGGCTTCACTAAGCAATATCCTTACCCCCTTGCCAGAGAAAATTTACCCAAGGATGGTGAAGTTATGGTACCAAAACCTAGTCAAGGTCACGGAAAAAGATGCTGATGTCCCTACCCTTGTAATTTTCATTGATGATTGCGATCTTACTGTGACATTTGAAGACATAGGGAACGCTTTAGGGATACCATTTCAATTTGATCCCTCCGTCCTTGGCTGCTCGAAATGGCCTCTTTAGAGAGATAGCTGCCCATTTAACCCAAGGTATTGTGGGCATCGGCAGTCCATCATGAGAAGAGACCTTGCCCCCAATTTCTATTAATGGATTCCATTTTAAGCAGCTTTTATGTCACCGGGCACACAGAGAGGAGAACACCAATTTTAGAGGCCCTCTTTCATTTCTCCAAGGCAATTTTGCAATGCCCTATGTTAATTTTGAAGCTATGGTGATGTAAGTACTAAGTCAAGAAAGAGCAGAAGATAGCTGGCCTACCATTTGGCAGATTGACCACAGCCCTCCTCAGAGCCAAATTCGACATTGATAGTGAGGAGCCATTTGAAGTCATTACCCCTCACAATTTTGGGAAAAAGGCTTGGACTACAAGCCAGCTATCGAGAAGGATGAGAGAGGCGGTGAACCCACATGCCCTCGCCATCGCACAACTCGCAGCCAGTGAGTGAGCTGAACCCACATCTACAGATGAGCCTCCACAAGCCACCCCCGCACTGCATTTGAGCTTACAATTGAGCCTGCCATGTTGCCAGATCCAAATTTGTCAGAAGCAACTTTGCCCGATCCACTTCTGCCAACCCCTGTGGTGACCAGCTCTTTAGCTGCCCCACTTCTTGAAACATCTCTGCCAAGATTCGTGACCAAATTGTTCACCTACTGGAGGAAGTTCCCTTGCACCCTACTCCCTACTCAAGCCCATGCACTTTCACCTATCCCAATGTCCCATCTCCCTCATTCCATCATTCCAATTGTGGACTCCCCTCTACACCAACCACTCCAACCATTCTAACACCACCAATGTCACCCGCCAATGCCTGGGCTTTAGAGGAGTTAGCTCTCAGATTTTATTGCCCCATCCCCACTCCTCTGCTCCAAAGCCCTCAAATTCCCCTGCCCATCACCCACACACCGAGACCTCCCCTACACCAACCCGAGCCCTTCACTACAGAGGCCTACTCTTCTCTAATGGGTTCTATTTTTGAAACCATGGGACTAGACCCCACCCCTATACTGCTCCTCCTCCCTTCACCACTTTCCAACCTCTCCCTTTGACCATTGCACCTCCTCCATCCACCTCAGTTGTCCCAGTCTCTACTATGCCCACCTCTCCCACACGCATCCATTACCCAAATCCTTACCTACCTCCAATCCATCCAAGCCCAACTTCAAATCAACACAGACAATCAATCAGAACCATGGAAGCACTCCATACCTTAGCTTCCACATCCCAAACAACCACCATTACCCCTGCACAATTTTTCTTCCCAGCCACCCAAACGGATCCAGAGGTAATATTGGTTGATCCGCCCACCCACCACTACTACCAGGCGACATACTCAAATCAAGCTCATTTGATTCCATCCCTCCACCACTCCCCATTTTCTCTCGAAAGCAAGCCACTCAGCAGACCTGCGTCCCCTTTCTAGCCACTTCTCCCCCTACCACTGGGCCACCTTTAGTCCCCTACCATTCTATTCCCTCCCCGATATGCCACCCTCATCAAAGCCATGGAAAATAACCCTTATATCCACAGAGATGTTCAAAGGGCTAGCTGATTTGCAAGCTTACATCCACACCCCTATGAAAACCAAATCGAAGTTAGAGATTTTATGAAATTTGAAAGAGATAAAATGCGGACCTCTTTGGGTCCAACATTTGGTGAGGACTGAGCCACACAAGGTGGCCATGTTGCAAGCCCAACTGGATCAAGAAAAATTGAAGACCACTAGCCTCACCAGACACCTTGGCCTCAGCAGAAAGATCAAATTTGAGGAGTATCTTGAGCTACAAAACACCATTCCGTAGAGAGCTCAATCAAGTTCGACTCCAACACCGACTCTAGCTCGATTACAAGGATCGGTGACTCGATCGAGCCACCTGAACCACCCTATGATACAGATTTTGACCTCAGTTATTAGCTCTCCTTGTACTTTTTGTGTTCTACAGTTGTAATAGAAAATTTGCTTGTGTATACTCATCGTGCATTCATCTCTTCTTGCCATTATTACTTTTGTTGTTTTTCTTTCTTATATTTTCCTCTGTTTTGGACCAGTGTGGACCCTGCTCTCCTTTGGTTTGGGGGTATGGCAGGTATGCCAATAAAATAAGTAAGTTAATGCTTGTTGCAGCTTATGATCAGTAGAACTTTTGAAAATGAAGTCATGTCACACCTGTTGTTTTGAAAAATGAAGAAATTAAAATTTTTTAAAATGAATTTCTACTGTAATTCTAAAGACTTTCATGAAGTAAATGTCAGGAAATTTCCAAAAGAAAATTGATGTTTTAGTAAACCTAAAATGAAGGAAAAGCCTCAAGAAGTTGAAATAAATCGACATCCAGTGAGGTTTGAGCCTGAAATGTATTCTTTGGAGGTATGCTTTGGCAATCTTTTCTGCTTTTAGGGACTATGTGAATCTGCTTACTTACACTAGAAGTTACATATATCCAAATTGAAATATTTTTGATAGCACTCATGATATTAAAGACATGATGTAAGGCCTCCTTTTGAACAGTTTGAACCTTACAAAGCCCCACCTTTTGAAACTGCCCTTGATACACACCAGTTGAGCTGTATAAATCGATGAATCCTTTGAAATCTCATCCAATAAACCTCATCAGTTTCATTTAGCCTAACCCTACCCCGAGAAGTCAGAAGAGAAAGGGAAGAAAGCTGAGGGAAGGAGAATTGAGTAACAATTTAATAGCAAAAGAAGGGTAAGAGTTGAAGGAAATGATGAAACAAAGAGAGGGAATATGGCATGCGATCGGTGCTAATTCGAAAAAAGAAAAATATTTTAGCAAAACAAAAGAAGGAAGGCATTTTCATTGGAAGTTTGAAAAAGAAAGAGAAAAAGATGGCCACTTTGGCTCTGGAAATTCAAAAGAAGAAGATGAAACTATGCTGAAGAAAAGTGGGTTTGCATATAACCTCCTGACCTTGACTGACTTCTCAAATATGAACACCTTTCCAACCCTTTTTAGAGATTTCACCCATCAGCCACAATCAAACCCAAGTAAAAGTCCTTACTGATCATTGATGGATTGAGCTATCACATGGAGATAAGAATTTGTGTAGTCTATGGTGAAAGGAGCAGTGAATTTTTAACTAAAAGCAATGCCTATGCTCCTGCTTACAGTCCTATTTGAGGACTATAATTGCTCTTGAGCTGTGTGAAATAGTACAACCCTCTCATTTGCTTATTGAGTGAAAATCCTGGTGAGAATTGGGTTTAAAATCAATTGATTAGGGCAACATCGAAGCTGGATTCCTAAATCAAAGGCTAGTTGTTCGTAAATTTTCCCTGTAAATGGCCTCTGACATAAATCGACTGAGTAGTAACAAGAATTACTGCAGAATTTTAGTTTTAAACTGATAGCTTTCTTGAAAAACCTTCTTACAAAATAACTGATGCAAGTGCGAATAATCAATTGAGGAAAGTGGCTGTAACAGAACTGCAGTGATCTTCACTAACTTGTTGAAGAAGTTTGTGGGTACCTTCACTGAAAATCCTCAGGAGACTTTCACTCCTCCACTAGGGATCACCTAGGGGTTTAAAAGGCTTGTTGCATAGGCTAAATGCAACTGTGCTCCCTACAAAAGTGCCTCTTTACTTTTTTTGTTTTATTCTTTTCTTTGCTCAGGGACTAGCAAAGCTTAGGTTTGGGGGTGTGTTGACAAGTGAAAAATACCATTTTTCACCCCTAAACTTAAGTCTTGATAGACCTTTGAGAGAACTAAATAAGTGTTTTAAGTGCCTATGTTGCAGCTAACAATAAAGACAGGCTTAACCATAAAAGCAGCTCAAAAGTGCCAAAAAGATGACAATCCATGTCAGTCCAAAGGAAGGAAGTGAAGAAACAACCTCATCAGCTGTGGAAAGGTCTAAAAGGAAGAGGCAAAGACCTGTAAGGGAAGCAGGAAACAATTCGAACAGAGAAATGCACTATAGAGTTCTTTTCGCAAAGAACCTGCACTTTTCGTAAAGAACCTGGAACTCTGCGAAAAGGACTAAAACTCCAGGCTTAGTCTTCGAAGAGCATCTGAACTCTTCGAAACGAAGATTGAACTTTGTGAAAAGGAGAAAACACAATTCGAAAAGAGATTGAACATTGCGAAAAGAGCTTCAGAAGTCACAGCAGTTTGCGAAAAGGCCCTTAAGCTCTGCGAAAAGGTATTCTGGAGATTTGCAGCTTTAACAAGGGTAATTCAGTAATCTGTTGCATGCATCCCAATGCATTTTAAAACCCAAGGACATTTCGAAACATTCTAAGCACGAACCAAAGGCATATTCCACCCCATGTGAACACCCAAAGATGAAATTACTTGGCGGGAACTTCTAGAAGCTCAAACAGATTTTTGAATTACATAACAGAATTGATGCTTCTATCACCTGATTGGCTGAACCAGATCAAAGAATTCTGATTGGCCAGAACAGATCTGGATCCTCGTGCTCGACCACCATTGGTCAATACATTCTGAGCACCTCTGATTGGCTGAAACACATCTGAGTTGGACTTGGGGAAAACTATAAATAGACGAACCATTTGCCCAATTTGGGCATCCAGATTTTGAGTTTCATTTCTAATCCCCCATTTCCCAGCCAGACGACTTATGTCTCGCAATCCTTGTAATAGCTTACTTTGTACTTGCATTTGAGAGTGAGATACTACGAACTCAAAGGAGAGTTTGCATCCACGATTTGCAAATCCGAGAGTGCTAAGCCTCGTAAATTGTAAGGATGAATTTTAAAGGTTCTTGTAAACTATGCATTCTCCATTGGACTCATGTCAAGGGTTCCTTCCGATCTCCTCAGACATTAGACTCCTTTAGATTCATTGTTGTGCATGCAATTTCCCTTGATTCATTAATCCTGTAAGAATTAGTGTTGGTAACCTAGTCTCTTACAGCATTTGCAGTGATGTTTATTGTTCTGAATTGAGGATTTGGATTAAAAACTATTGGATGGATTATGGCCATTAAAGTGGACAGACCATAGCCATAAGCGTAAGCCTAATCCTTGAATTAGATTTATCTCTCTTACATCTGTGCTTGTAGCCAGATGAAGAATGGATCACCTCTGAGTCAGTTATTCTCATTAGATTTCAAAGACCAAATCAGATTTAGATATTACTTCTCCATCTTTGTTTCAATCACTCCCCCAACTCGGATCTGGATCATTTAGTTTAAAATTTTCTTTGTTTTTAGTTTGTTAAACGTGACAAATTCAAACCTCTCATCTTATCAGCTTTCTAGATAGGATAAGAAGCCAGATCTGGTAGCTCAGATCTGGAGGTTTATCTTACATTTTAAACAAATTCTCTGTGGACGATCTTTCACTCACTTACTTTTAAAACTTGCTACAATTGGCCCTGATCTTGCAGGCTAATTCTCTTCTAACTGTGTCGATATTTCGTTATTTGTTCATATAATCTAGAACCACTGTAATTTAGCAGCTATAAATATGTTTTTCAAAACTCACATAAATCAAGCACACTAAGAAGCAACAACAGTTGCCGGAAATTAGCGTTTTATTATATTAATTTAAGAAAACAAGTATTTATCTTTCTCTTTTTATATTTCTTTATATTTTTAATTTTCTTTGATCACTTCTTAATCTTTCGTAGATTTATTCAAAGCGACGACTCAGAGTTTCAGCTTCCCCTGATCAAAGAAGCCAGAAGCTCAGATTTGTTTTCTCTCCCTGCTTGCTAAAATAAAAATTAGATAAAACTAAAATAAAATTGGATACTTGTAATAACTATTTTTCATTATGGCAGGAAGAGACCAAAACATGGCTAAGACATTGAGGGAATATTATGCTTTAACACCTCTTACACCTCCCCCATATATTCAAATACACCCTACAATCGGTAATAGGACTTTTGAAATTATATCCAATGTGCTTCAAATACTTCAAACTTTCCATGGGCTAATGGAAGAAGACCCCTATTTGCATCTAAATAAGTTCGTAAAAGTATATACTATAATTTGAATTAAGAACTTAACAGAAGCATCCACTAGGTTGAGACTGTTCGCATATTCCCTCAAAGATGAAGCAAAGCAGTGGATAAATTCTTTACTTTATAATTTGATTACTAATTGGGAAGGATTGGAACTTATGTTTCTTACAAAATTCTTCCCAATCTGTAGGTCAAATAAAATCCGGGACCTTATCATAGCATTCCTTCAATTCTCGGATGAATCTCTTCAGGAGTGTTGGAGCTGTCTTAAGGATCTTCTGTACAAATGCCCTTACCATGGGATTGCGCACTGGCAACTAGTGCTCACTTTCTATAAAGGCCTTGAAGATGAAAACCGAAATATAATTGATGTGGCCTGTGGTGGTACATTTCGTGAAATGACAGCAGAAGAAACTTGGGAACTCTTTCAGACCCTTAGCGAGGAACTGGTGAACCACCATGCACCAGGTGAGGTTGACTCAGAGACTTTAACGAATATGCTATCTAAGGAAGAAAGGTTAAATAAATGAAAGTTAATGATGAAAGGTCTTCCAAGGATGAGGTTTTGGATAACAAAAGCTCAATCTCTGGTGGGTATAAAATTGTACCAAACATCTCAAAAAGGAGAAGCCTGTGGTCCTAACCATGGCCCAACTCAAGCAGTTGCCCGACTTCCAACTAATTCTCCTTACCCTACAGAGGCCCAATACCATACTGCTACAGAGGATACTTTGTTGCACATAGCTTATGGTTGGATGCAACATAGCCATATCAAGACATAGTTACATAACCATCTCTGGCAATCTATCGAAAGGTTAGAAACTCAGTTTGAGCAACTAATCCTTTTTGAAAGAGCTAGTAACGTACTACCTTCACATGCAGTTGGTATGTCTAGAGGATGTATATTTATGGGAGGCACATCAACTCCCTCTATTTTTAATTAAATCCCTCTAGAACCTGTCGAGCTACCGACTCACCCGTAGCAAATATCTATAATATATATGTATATAATTTTGAAGAGTACTCTACGATTTATAGTATGTGAAATATAGTCAATCGTAAAGCCTCTTCAATCTTATCACAATCACATTGAGCGTATGGATTTATGATTTCTAGTGATTCGTAGAGTTAAATCGTAGTGAGTATGATTTGACTTGTCAATGAGTCTCACTTTTGTTCTGTAGAATTGCAAACGATAATTCTAGGAAACAGGCGATTCCAGTAATCGATCTTATTGGTTACATGAGAATTTGAACCCATTTAATACATAGAGGAAGTGGACATGCATCAAATTCAATATTGTCACTTGCCAACTACCCAAGCCTATGAGCCTACACTTTGACACGTGAACCCTTCCCTTCCCTATAAAACTAGACCCTTACCTTCTAAAAAAAAATTACCTCTTTCATCTTCCTTTCATACCTTAACCCTAATGGCAACAGAACCCAGTCCAAGAGATTTCAGTAAGCAACTTGATAGAATCCTTGAAATGCACAAGGCTAAGCTCTTGGCTGCAAAAAGAAAAGTAGAAGATCTGAAGCGCCAGCAACCTATTCAAGATGTTAAATCGACCTCTGGAACTACCATTCACCCTAAACCTAACTCAAATCTGACATCACATCCCAAGAGCCCATTTTCCCCCACTTCCTAACCTTTATACTATCACAACCCACCTCGAATCCTATATGTTGCTGGTGGCTTGAGCCGTCCCTCGCTACCCATCTCAATTGCTTATCTTCTCCCCTCGCTTGCGCTACATTCTCTTTTCATAGTCTTCGCATGGGAGCAGTATAGGTGAAGCGGTAAGCTAGAGATGTGTTCACTCCCCACTCTTCAAAGGACTTTCATAGTGATGTGCATCTCTACCTAAAAAGAAAATGTGATGTGCATTGCTCGACAAGACTTGGAAAGACGGTGCAACCTTGCCAAGGTGTGGATACTCCTTTGGTAGGAAGAGATATAAGACATGAATTGATGACAGTTAGAAGCTAGAAGCTGAGGACCGATCTTTATCGAAGACTTCATCTCAGATGTTACTGCCAGTGTCATGTATAAATTAGTGTGTCTAGATTTTTCCTAGGTTTCTACTCTTTTATGTAATTATTTATTTTTATATAATAGTTCCTTAGTTTTATTTTTTTTTAACATTGTAAATATTGAATTAATATATGAAATTTTCTTTTGATTAATTGACTAAATTTTCTTTTTACTAACAGTGTCATTGTTACTAACCTTTCTTTTTTTTTGTTACTAATAGCCTTGAGAAGTAAACAGATGTGTTTTCCTTCACGTTTAGGGGAACATTCTTTACAAAATTTTTTACATTTGGTAACGATCAGTTATATCAGTAATTGTTAAAAAATAATTTTAAGTGTCCCTATTTTTTTTTTTTTTGCCAATGAGGGCATTGTCCGATTTAAGTTTGGGGGGATACACAATTTCTGTGTATAATAGTAGTATAGTAGTAAATCATTTAGTTTTAGTTAGTTTGTTTTTGTAGAAAAAATTTGGAAATTTTTTCTCAATTTTAGTTGATCAGTACATAGGAATTATGATAGAATAATTTTACAAATCTTGAAAACTTACGATTCATTATAGTAGAAGTTTAATAATTAGAATACAGAACAGTTACAATTCAGGCTTAGCTTGTTAAACACTATATTAGAATGGATGTTTGAAATAATAGATTGATCTAAGCTGTAAAATTTAGACTATAGTTTTAAAATTATAAACCAGTGAGATTTTGAGCCATATTTCCTCTTTTATTCAGAGAGAGACTGTTTCTTTTCAATCACAAAATTTCTTTGAACTTTTATACTATTATAAAATCTCATATTGCTGAAGTTAGAATCAAACTATTTTCTGAATATGATAAACTGACTTTTTGTCTAGAACTATCTATTATAAATATCAAAACAATATGGCATCTATGCTAGTAAATCGTAAAAATGATTTAAGGCCATCTTTTGTTTAAATCAAAGTAAAAAAAAAAAGCCAAAATCTCATAAAATATCTTATCCTTTGAACCCATATTAGAAGCCTAAATCGAATTTCTTTGTACCAAACATCTGATAAACCTTTAACCATATGTACTACCCAAAGCTTTCTACTTTTAACCCTTATAATTTTTTAGATTTTAGAATGCAAAAGAAGAGAAGAAGATGGAGTAGAAAGAGTAAAAGTATAAAAGATAAAGGAAATGCCAAAAGAGGTAAAGTTGAAGAAATAAAGTAAAGAATATGGGAAAGGAAAGAAAATTGTAAATAAACGATTTTTGAAAAAGGAAATTACGATTAAGAAAAAAACATTCAAAAAGAAGAAAATCGTAAAATATGATTATACAACTGAAGAACTGGGATGTAAAAGAAAATAAAAAGTAGTAAATGGGAAGAAGTTATCCAAATCATGGATACTTATTGAAGTAGAATAAAGAAGTCCGAAGAAGATAGAAAAAAGAAGAGCTAAATTCTTAGAAAAAAACTTCGAATCCTTTTCTACCTTTATATGATACCTTTTGAAACCTAAAGTCTCATTACAAGCTGAAGAAAAGACCTTTTGGTATATTGTTTTACTGAATTTTTCTGAAAAATATACTGAGAGAACCTATAAGTTTCGATATCTTTTCAGAATATGTCAATAGTGAGTTTTTGAATGAAAATATTTTCTAAATCTGCAATTTAGAAAAATTTATAAAGAATAAACTATTCGCTGATGCATATACTTTGTGCTTATTATGAATTGAAATTGTTGGAGGTCTAATCAAATATAACTGTTATAATGGAAAGTAATGATAAGAGATTGGTAATTTTGGAAAATCATAATAAACTATGTATTGACCAATTTGACCACTTAGGTAATTTAGGTAACTTAGTTAATTTAATTAGTGTACAAAATTAGTTTAGAATTTTAATTTTTATGTTTTGAAAAATATTTGAAAATTTTCAAAAATATTTGAAGTTTGTAGCTAACTTCACTAAAAACCTTCAGGAGACTACAACTCCTCCACTAAGGATCGCCTAGGGGTTTAAAGGCTTGTTGCATCTAGTAAATGCAATCGTATTCTCTACGAAAGTGGCATTTAATTTAAATTCTTAGTTTATAATTCCTTGTTTGGTAGGGACCAGCAAAACGTAAGTTTAGGGGTATGATCAGTCAAACAATATACCAATTTATCACCCTTAACTTAGTGATGTTAGGACTTAGTTTGCTACTAATAAGTTAATGATCTGCAGATATTAAAGATAATTAGAAAAAGAGAGCCAAAGTGATAATCTTTATCAAAAGAAACTCAAAAGAGCAATAAAAGATGATTAAGCGTAAAAAGATAATTCACTGCCTATTGAAGAATCAAAAATTGTATTTTACGATTTTATAGATAGATTGAGTGTTGTTACTAAGGAACTATAGAAAATCGTAATTTATGATTTTTCAGAGAAAGAGTACGATATAAAGAAAAGCGATGAATCATAATTCAGAGAATCGTCAATAGAGAGGAAGATATGAAAGATAGAAAATCATGATTTATGATTTTCTAAGAAAGAAGAGAACAGAAGATAATCGTGATTTATGATTATGATTATAGAAGCTTTCCTACCACTGTTGCTGATGTTGATCATGTGAGAATGAACACCGCCATGTATAGAATTAGAAGAATCCTTGAATTAGAAGTTTGACTAATCACGGATCTCGGAGATTGGCGAAGAAGAATCTTTAAAGGACTCTACTGCTGAAATTAAGGAAACACTCCAGAAGTGCATCAACTATAGAAAACAAGGAATTATAAAATTAGAAGTAGAGTTATATTAGGATTGTTTTATTTCTTTTATTAGAATTAAGAGTTTGTAAACCGACTCCTTATGATCTATAAATAAGAGGGCATGGTGTAGGAGCAAATCATCGAAGAAATTCTCAGCATCAATTGACCACTGAGGTTGAGTTTTTTTTTGATCAACTTAGATTAGATTTTTATTACTTTGTAGATTAGATATCCAAGGTTTCTCAAGTGAAATTGACGACTGTAATTAGGAGATGAAGATTAGTATAGATATCAGTAGTTTCTCATAAGTTATTGACGACTGCAACTGAGGGGTGAAAGATATAATTTTATTGTTTTCTAGTTTAGATTTTATTTTCTTTTATTTCCTACTTTGTTAACATCTTAACATTTTAATTTGAATTGGCGACTCAGGTTGAAGTTTGCAGATTAGTGTAATGGTGTTTACTTTTCCATCTTCAGTATTCTTGAATTTGATTGACGCCCAAGTTTTAGGAGATTGTTGATTAGATTAAATCTATATTGATAGAATTTTAGTATTGATTGACGACTAATGCTATGAAACTTGATATATAGTGTAACGGTACTATTTAATTTCATAAATATCTGATACCATAAGATTGTCATTCACAACCATAATTTAAAGTTTGAAGATTAGGATTTATTTTCTGCACTTTAGATTAATAAATGATTCTTTATTCATAAGTTTAGGATCTTAAAAGATAAATATAACTTTTCAAAAAATTAAATTAATATAATATAACCTATCTCAGTGGGAACGATCCTTTGCTAATACTATGATTTCCATTGTGCACTTATAATAGGTTAAGACTTAATTAGATATGCATAAAAGTAGCAAGTCACCAGATGATCACCTCTTTCCTGAGACTTGGATGTCATGTCATTGACATACACCTCGATTTCATGGTACATCATATCGTGGAATAGTGCTGTGATGACCCTTTGATATGTTGCCTCGACATTCTTCAATCCAAATGGCATGACTCGGTAGCAGAAAGTTCCCCATGGGGTGATGAATGCTGCCTTTTCCCGATCTGCCTCTGCCATTTTGATCTTGTTATATCGAGAGAATCCATCCATAAATGAGAGCATCCCATGCCGGGCAATATTATCAACCAAGATGTCGAAGTGTGGCAAAGGGAAGTCGTCCTTTGGGCTTACTTTGTTGAGATTTCTGAAATCGATGCACATGCGAACCTTCCCATCTTTGTTCGGTACCGGGATGATGTTGGCTAGCTATTGCGGGTATTTGGAGACCATGAGAAAGCCGGCGTTGTACTACTTGATGACCTCATCCTTTACTTTTATCATTCATTTTGGCCGGAGACCCCTCAACTTTTACTTGACAGGCTTGACATCGGAATACAGCGACAACTCATGTTCGACCAAATAGGTGTCCAAACCAGGCATATCCTCGTATGACCATGTGAAGATGTTCTGGTATGACAGCAGGAAATCAATTATGCATTTTCTTTCCTCGGGAGACAGTGACGTTCTGATCTTGGTGATTTTAGGATCCTCCTTAGAAATTAGATTGATGTCCTCAGTCTCTTCAATGATCGGGGTAGCGTCATTCTCAAAATCGGCATATTGCGCGAGGAGCTCATTGGGAAGCTCCTTAGTTAGGACCTCCTCATCTAAATCTGTGACTCCTACCTCTCTTGCATTTCTACAGGAATGAGGTCGATTTCACGTTGGATGAGTTCTTTTAGGGCATCATTTTTTTTTCAAATGAATTTTAAAAGACAATATGTTTGGATTTTATATTTTTTCTATTTTTTAATGATTTTTCTTTTCTTCAAAGATGGGCCCTTGGCGAGGCGGGTTTCTATATATACATGGTGTTGCCAGCCAAGGGCTAACCTTCCTTTTATAGGTTATTTTTCTTAGGAAGCTAGACGTATTTATGGCCATTTGATACTTTTAGAGTTAGGGGCATTGAAGCCCAGTTCCTCACCTAAGGTGCTGCACCTTTACCTGATCTTGTTGAGGAAGTTGATTGAGATGGCTTTTGAGGGCCAGCCTCCATCATGTTTATCATTGGCTCATCCAGGACCTTGTCCTTGAACCTTAACACAGGCTTGGGGTGGGTTATGGCAGGTGGCTGTATTGGTGGGAGTACCTCCTCATCGAAGAGTGATAATGAGGTGAGGTCGATTTTGATCTCAAGGGAAATGATTTTGGGATTGGTCTCGTCGATGGCCACTGGTTTATGCGGGGTCAACTGTGTTGCCCCATTTTGGTCAATTTTGATGACCCCTGCGCTCATGAATATGCTTCGTATGTGAGGCTGTGATTGGGGCTCATCCTCCAGGTTTATCCCCTTGGTTTTGTCCATGACAATGGTTCGGGCCTTTTCTTTGGCTTCTTGGACTTCTTCAGTAGGCTTAGAGCCTAAGCCGAATTTGACTCGTTTTTCGCCCTTGGCTCTGATTGAATCTCTTCTACCTTGTAGGCGAGGACCTAACCCTTTTCCTTTTTGGTAGCCCCAGTTATGGAGCATTGCCACTGCCATGATCATTCCTCCAATTTTTTTGATGACCTTTTCGGGGGATTCTAGCACCACTACCGCTGACACATCATATTAAAAACTATGAAGCTCTGTGTCTTTGGTTGTCTGCGGTATATCTAGCATTTTGAGATTTTCGATGTTGTGGGCCCTTTTCTCTATTTCTTCTTGCCCCTCTCCCAAGATGGTAATGATATTCTGATATGATATAAACCTATGTTTTTGATGCAAGGTCAAAGGTATTGCCCCAATTTCTTTCTGCCATGGGCACCATAGCAATAGATTGAAGGTGGATTTGATATCCATGACTTGGAACGGGATGGAGAGGGTCATTGGCTCGATGCTGAGCTCAAGATCAACTTCTCCTATCACTTCTCTCCTTGTGATATCAAACACTGAAGCTCTTGTCCTGGCCTGTCTAAACATCGACGGATCGACCCCTATTTGGGTTACAGTCCTCAAAGGGCACACATTTAGTGTTGAGCCGTTATCTACTAGTACCAAAGGTGTAAAGACCTGAAAATTCGATCTCTGAGCAATTCGACTCGGAATGTGTGCCCGAAAGGTCACGCAATTCAAGAAAATAACTTTGATCTGATAAGTGAAATAAGAATGAGAACTAAAGATGAAATGACCATTAGATGAGATGACGTACACTAACATATGGTATATGGACTTAACACCGAAACTAAAACTTTAAGTATAAAAGCAAAGCTTGGATGAGAAATTTTGGTTCTTGCCTTGTTGTTGTTTGAGATCCAACTTGAGAAGAAAGAGAAGAGAAGGAGAGAACTCTAGTGTATGTGGAATTGATCATGAGAAGATAGACTCACAAAACTCTTTGATGCGTGGAAAAGAAGAGCAAGAGATCTAAGGACGTGGATAATTTAAGTGCAAAGATTTTGATTTAAGGTAAGAATGTGTGTTTTGAAATCAAATGTGTTTGTGATGAGTAGTTTGGTAATCAATGCCCAAAGGGATTGGAATTTAGTGTGCAACCATGATGTGTGGTTTGGCAATAAATGATCTCAAGGATTAGAATTAAATGTGTAAGTGTGTGGTGTGATTGGGCAATAAATGCCCTAAAAGGTTATAATAAATATGATGTGTTTTGAGAAAAACAAAACTTAAGAAGCAAAGCCTGAGGGTCTGTCAAAATCAATCGATCAAAATGAAAATTGATCGATCGATTTTGACAAGAGTTAGTTATATCAAATAGAATAGAGAATTGTGATTCTGAAGGGTAAACCGATCAATTGGATGGAATTTCGATCAATCGAATTATGCCTCGACAGGCTCTTTGACCAGGTCGACATGTTCTCGTTTGGTTTGGTTTTGTTTGAGTGAATGCTATGCAAACTCGACAGGGTGGTCGACAAGTTCACTTAGATGCTCGACAGGTTGCCTGGACGCTCGACAAGATGAATTTGTGAAGAGAGATTGGTTTCTGAGTAAACCAATCGATCGATTTGGGAAACTGATCGATCGAGTGTGAAACAACTTATACAAATAGGGATTTGTATTTTTCTGAAGGAAACTGACCGATCGGAATGGATTTTGATTGATCAATTTGTGCAACCGATTGATCAGATTGGGATTTGATCGATCGATTTATTCGAATTCTGGCATTTGTCAGTTTGAGAAAAAGGACATTTGAGACCTCTTTTACTTCGTCCTTGCTGACATGTAAAACATGAATTGATGTGTTCTAGGTTCAGACTATGAACGTGTGATATGAAGGTACCACAGTGAAGAAAAGACCTTCGTGTGGATTGCGTGTGAGGTAAGGAAAATTTTATAGCATGTACTTTGTTACGATAAGCATATGAATTATGATGTGATCAGGGTGTATGTGTGAAAATCATGATACTTTGTCATTTCAATTTCATGATCTTTGTACACTGATTCAAGTATGACAAGTATGTGTGTGTTTGTATGTGTGGACTAAGTACAATATGTACATGTGTGTGTGAAATATATGTGTGTGAGCTTCAGTTTCTCAATTCTAAAACTAGCTATAAACTATCACAATTCATGATGATAAACTATAAGTTAACTTTTGCACATTGATTTAAGGTTTGTGTGTGAATACCCAATCGACACGGTAGTATATCCGTGACCGACGCTGCGGTATATCTATGACTGGTACGGTAGGATACCCTACAACTTTTGTGACCAATACGGTAGGATATCCGTGCTTTGTGGACTGTGAATGGTCAATGTGAGCTCAAGTGACCCTGCTAATGTAGCTCATGGGCTTGGCATTGTGAAATAGTTCATTGAACGATGATGGTGGGTATTCCCATCGGTATATTGTGGCTCTCAATGCTATATATGCTCGAGAGATTAGTTAAGTTATAAGTTTAAGTTTTTCTCTTTGTGTTAGATGAAAAAGCTTTGCAAACCATGTGATATCCTAGAACCATGCAGATGACTCGGTTCGCTTTGATCTAAATGTCTTTCAATTGTGTTATTCAATTATTTCGATTTCTATCATGAATGTAGACACCCAAATTTGGCCCAAGGCCTGATCGAGACACATTTTGAGAGAGACGCATCTCTGAGCTTTTGATGGCATGTATGGAACTCTTAGGAACCTTTCTAAAACCTTAGGAGCCATTCCAAACCCTTAAGAATCACCCTAGATCCCTTAAGAACCTTCTCGAACCCTTAGAAACCTATCCCAACTCTTAGAACCCATTCCGGACCTAAACCTAGCTTTCCCGAGTAATGAATGAAGAGTGGTATACTGAGACTAGTTGTGACCTTCTACTATGATCAAATCTCATATAATGGAAAAGTAGAAGTCCTCAGCTTTCCAACGGGCCAAGAATCACTCCAATCAGAGCTGTATACAAGAAGATATCGCATTCAGAAACTGAAGGGCAAAATGGAAAATTCCAGTGACCCTCCCTAGGGATTTGTGCCAAGCCATTTCTCCCCAGAAATGGCTTGGCGCAAGTAATAGTTGCGCCAATTATAAAGTGGATCCCATCGCAGGCAACCAACTTTTAGGCACTGTGCAAGCACTATTTTACTGTGCATATGCTCGGCGCAAGTAACAGTTGTGTCAGGCATATGAACAGTAGTATCTCGAATTTTGAGATTCGGGTTTGACTTTTTGACCATCTTGACCTTTGGGGTATATTTTGCTAGTTCTATTGTAACCATTTACTATCTATATGCAACCTCTTAAGGGGTTTAAAGCCCCACCCTATCATCCACCATTGGAGCAACTCTTCACATTTTTCAAGGCTCCAAAAACCCTAGGAAACCTTAGATTGCCCATTACCTAATTGCTAATCTAAATTAGCTCTTAAACACCCTCCTAACCTCTCTTTTTCTTATAAATAGAGAGGCACCCCCCTTGCAAATGTCTTGAAAAAATTGCAATTAAGAGATTAAGGAATCCCTTCTCTCTCTCTCCCCTCTAGTGCACCATTCCCATACAAATTCCAGAACTTTAAAAATCCCTTTAGACCTTAGCATTTCATCCAAAAGCTCTAGGTTATAGGTGTGTTACCCCTTAGCCTTCCCTCTCTACCTCTTACCTATTAAGCCATAGGAGTTAGAACCCTATTTCTCATCGTACAAGCCTTCAAAAGCTCACCGAAGCAAACAAACGCAAGGCTCCACCACGGTGCAACAAGGACCCCAGAGCTCTGGCTCTCCCCTCTATTCCTCTACCTTCTCGGTTATTCCTCTATCCTCCCATTTGTTCCGTTATGCCACCGAATTTTTGGTAGGAATGAAGGGGCACAAATAGGATTCTAAGACTCTTTGAGTAAGCGGAAACCATTTTTCTTTTCTTTCATATTATTTTTGTTTTAGCTATAAGTAGAGACCGTATTAAGCAGGTTGATTGGGTGCCTAACACCTTCCCAATCGATAACCGAAGCCCCTACCCAAGAGCCTTTGAGGTAGACCGAATTCAAAGTCATATTTATGACACTTTGGTGGTTATAAAAATGATCTAGGTTTCCCAAGACACCAAAAGATCCGGGTGGTGACTCTAAATATTTTATTAGAGAGAGCATCGTCGCGACGGGATCGTCAAAAAACCCACAGTTGCATAGATGACGACTCTGCTGGAGAGTAACTAGTAGAGTTTTCCCTTGAATTTGGCCTCTTTATTTTTGATTTACTAACCCTTTTATTGCTGCTATTTATTTATTTTTTTACTCACCCCTCCGATTACGTCATTTTACTTACCCCTAATTTTACGTCATTTACGAGCCTTAGCCGATTGGCGGACCTACTTGCACACCGCATTTAATTTCTTTACGTTTTTATCATTTCAAGCACCTTAGCCGATCGGTGGGTCTACTTGTGCATTGTCATTTAAATTTCTTATATTTCTGTCATTTCAAGTGCATTAGCCATTTGGCCGGCCTACTTGCTCTTTTAATTTCACAGTCATATTCCGCCAGTGAACGCTGGCCCATAGAGGCGGCACGGGATCATCACCCCTGGTCTTTGAACTTAAGAAAATTTCCTTAAAAGTGAAAAATAAAATTGAACCAACAAAGGGGATTTAAATTGATTTTTGCAGGGTAGATTTTTAAAGGGTTGGGTTATTTAGGCACACATACAAACACCCGGGTCTTAGTACGGCGGCAACCCCTAGTGGTGATGATCCGGAAAAGTCCCAGCCCACCTAGTACCTGACAAAAGTGCTTGCACTTGAGGTATATCAGGTGGGTAACCTTCTCGTTACTAAGATTAAAACCCGGGAAAAAGAGAGCGATAGTGAGCAAAATTTGGCCTTAAACCCATAGGTTCAGTGAGGAAGAGAGCGGATCATATAAACAGTCAGTCCCCGGAATCCTAGATTCCACAAAAAGCCAGTTTGGAGACCCAGTTCGGACTGAGTTTGCTGCTATCAAACAATCTGGAGAACCACTTTGTTCTGGAGCCACTACTAGTTGCGCCAATGCAAAATGTCCGAAAAGTACATTAGCGCAACTATTAGTTGCGCCAGCTTTAAATCTGGAAGTTTTGCTCTAGCGCCACTAATAGTTGCGCCAGGTTGGTTCTAAGAAGCTTCAGTTCGGATATGAGGCCTATTTCACCCCCCGGACTCCCCGATTAGTGTGTTTAGTGCCTCTGTTTAGGCCCCATAATTTTTGACACCCAATACACCCTCGCCTATCAAAAGAAGGTGGCTTACATATTTTGGGGGATTGGGCTGTTTGCATTGGTTTCCTTGCCTTCAATAGATCAAGGGGTTCCCCTTTGATTCTTCCGAAGTGCTTCAAAATTGTTGCCACGAGACCTATTTAGGGTATGAGAGCCACCCGAGAAGGGATTTCACAAGGCCCTGGAATCCTCATTTCTTTTCACTTATAAAAATTTAAAAAAATTAAAAATAAAAATTAAAAATAGAGTCTTGGTTAATGCCCATTGAACGACATCATCGTACCCTTCGTCATCCCGTAGGGGAAGAAGGAGGAAGCTTAGGGGCCCCACCTAAGGCACCCGTACCCAACCCGATACCGAGATATGTCGTGGGCCATGAACCAGGCTTATGCCGATCCCGACTCATCCCCACCACATTCTCTAACCCATTCCCATATAGAAGAAACCCTTACTTCCACCCCCCTTGCCCAATCAACCCTCACCATAACTGGCCCTTTCGGTGCCCCTATTTTCCCTTCCACCACTTCCCAAAGTACCCAAAATGCAAATTTCCCGTCATTCTCTCAAGCCATGCATTCATCCATGGCCATCTCCAACCCATCTCACCTTCCTCCCACATCCGTTCAAAACCCGGCCCCGTCCCCTAACACAACCAACATACCCTGTTTTCATCCACCCAACCCGTTACACCCACATCCATCCATACCACATCCAATCACCCACACATCCCTCCATTTACCTAAGCCATGACTAATTTTCCTCTCTCATTTTCCACTTCTATGCCCCATATATCTCCCCCATACAAACCTAATCAATCCACCAATGCTCCACCTCATTTCTCCAATCCACCCTATATCCCACCCCTCACTCGGGCCATGCCCAATTTTTCCTCTTCACCCACCCCATCTATACACCTCCAACCATTAAATAGCCCATCCCCATCCAATCCCCCTTCCATGGAAATGATGGAGGAGATGTCCCAAACCTACAATAGGTGGAAGGCCTCCCAACACATCCCCTCGCATCCTCACCACACATCTATGGATCCATCCCATACCCTATCAAGCCTCCATGCCCCACTCCCCATGACCCCCATCAACCTCCCATCATCCATACCATTCAAGCTCCCACTACCCACATATCTTAAGGCAAAATAGCCCAAACCCCCATTCCCCACATGGCCCAAGGCGCAATAGCCCAAATCCCCATTCCCCACATGGCCCAAACCTATCATGACCAAGGCTTTGTGACCCAACCCTCCCAAGGCTTCATGGCCCAAACCCAAGCCCAACAAAACCTTAGAGCCTCACACCCATACTCTCCACAATTCCTCCAAAATTTCACTCATTCATAACCCTCATACCCAGCGCAAACCCATGCCTTACGTCAACCCCAATTCACTCATATCCCGACATCCCAAAGTCAGTTTCAAGCCTTTCCCCATGCCTAATGGCCTCATCAGACCCCACCCTAAAATCTAATTTCCACTCATCCCATCACCCAACAAACCTGCCCTCATCCCCAATGGGCTCACCCAACCCCCGTCCATGCAGCACCAGTAAGAGAATCCCACCCTCACTGCACCTCATATAGACCAGCAGTATGAAGATGACGAGATCAGAAACAGTGGAGCCTATGCTAGGCCTCGACCGGCCTAAACCCTCCTCTAATATTCTCCCACCCCCCGGTAGCCCAAAGTGAAGTCCAACCAACCGCCGAGAAAGTGCCCCCCATATCAAAGGAGTTAGAGCAGTTGAAAGAACAGTTAGACAAAATACATAAGCAGTTGTTGAAAATGGATAGTGCTGAAATCCACACCACAAACTTCACAGATTTATGTTTGTTCGCTGAGGTCCCCTTGCCTCCCAAATTTAAAATGCCGACTTTTGATAAGTACAATGACACCGACAGTCTTATTGTACACCTTAAGTCCTACTGTGGGGACATGTGCCAATATGGAGGGGACGAAAGATTATTAATAAAGGTCTTTCAGAAAAGTTTGACTGGTCTGGCCTTGAGATGGTTCACATCTTTGGAACCATCTATGATGAAAACTTGGAAGGACTTGACGTATTTGTTTTAGGAACAATATGTCTACAATATAGACATTGAACGGTGTAAGTCAGACTTGGCCTGATTAAAGCAAAACCTGAATGAGACCTTCAGCGACTACTTAGGGCATTGGAGAGCACTGACAGCTCAGGTTTGAAATAGGATACCTGATGATGAACAAACAGAAATGATTTCTAAAAATACCCTGCCAATGATCTCAGACGTTTTAGTGTACCAGCAACAGTCTAGCTTTGCTGATCTGGTAAGGAATGCCAATCGATGTGAAGATACTATCAGGGAAGGTCGCCTGAATAAGAATATACCAAGTGGAGCCAATAGGGTTAGACAGTTTTCAGTGCAGAGGAATAAGAAGAGAATAAGGGCCGATGTCCAGAACATTGCCAATACCAGGCCCAACAATAATATAACTCTATTCTAATTTCAAGCGGCCCAGCCAACACCAGTCAGAACTGAGCAGATGTAGAGAGCAAGGAATGGACAAGGTATGCAAATGACCCCGGAGCAGAGGAGAGCCTGCTATGACCGAGTGTTTACACCTAGGGCAATCTCTGAGTGTACTTTTAGCTTTACTAATAGAAAAGGGATTAGTTACTGTTCATCAACCGCAACCTCCTTCTCACCTGATCCTGAAGAATTATGACCCTAATACCCACTGAAATTTTCATCAGGGTCCAGGTCACCCGACTGATCGCTGCTTCCCATTGAAGCACACAATCCAAGATTTAATCGATGTCAAAAAAATCATCCCACCTGCACCTTCTCAAGCAAACCAGCACGTGAATATTCATCAGGTGTCATTACCCCCACATCTTATCAGAGGACCAGGCCTCAGACCCACCATCGGGATGGTAGAGGAATGTGAGGAGGAATTTAAATTTGATCCATCCGATTACATCAGTGATCGGGAGAGCTATGTAGCACCATTTTCGAGAAATTATGAAGAAAGGAATATTGGGGTGATTGAATCCCTGAATTTGTCAGACTATTTTCCCAGCCCAGCACCACGAGTTGAGCCCTTAGATCTTAGGATTTATTTTCATCACCCACTCCTATCAATTATGTGCATATAAATGCATATCAGCCATACACCACTACTCCCGTCAATTACCTGATAGCCTATCATACCCCCAACCCCCCGCCAGCACCTATCAGCTACCAATGGCCTACCCTTACCCCTTTTCCCCCGACGCCAGCACTCATAAGCTTCACGACCCTAATTTGGCCCAATTTTGCCACCCAACCAGCTATCATCAAAGTGAGTCAAGTGTTACCCATACCTTCGGAGCCTGCAGTGTAAGTGCCTCCGATGCCGACAATTGTAAAAGCCAAGGGGATCCACATAGAGGAGAAACCCCATATCATAAATTCATTTGTGAGCACCGGGTTTGTGAAGATTGACTGGAATGGGGTAACCTAATTAACCCAAGATAAGCCTACAACACCAATTCACCCCACCAATCCCCACATCAACCTTCCCAGCCTCGAAATAGACTTGGTCTCTAGATCCCTCTTTAAGGAGCGATGACCTGTACGTGAACAAACTCCTCCTGTGGTGAATCACTATAAAACTGTGTTAACATTTAAGGATATCATCTCAGACGAAATGAGGATTAACATGATGGAAGTTGACTCCGAAGAGCCGTATCAGTCAACACCCTCCATCCAAGCAGGTAAAGGAGCGAGCTCTTAGGTACGCAACTGGGCATCTTCGCCCCAAACCCTGGAAGTGGGGAGTGGCCTAACATTTAGCACCCGTTTTCTTAAAAAAAAATAGCCTATAAAAAGTGAGATAAGCCCTTGGCAGGCAATACCATGTATATACACAGACTCATGCTGCCAAGGGTCTGTCTCCGAAAAAATAAAAATCCTAAAAACATTAAAAAAATACAAAGTCCAAAAATATGTTCATTTAAAATTCTAAATAAAATCCCACAAAAAGATGCCTTAATCGAAATACCCGTCCCATATAAAATTGATCCCTTTCCTGTAGAAATAAAAGAAGAGGTAGGTATTATGATTCTGGACGAGGATATCCCTTCGGAGGAGCTCCCCAATGAGCTCCTTGACATGGCCCTACCCACATTGTTGAAGAAACTGAGGATGTTAATCTAGGGACTAAGGAGATTCCCCGAATTACCAAGATCGAAACGTCACTTTCTCCCGAAGAAAGAAAAAGCATGATCGACTTCCTTCAGTCATACCAAGACATTTTTGCCTGGTCGTACGAGGACATGCCTGGTTTGGACACCAATTTGGTCGAGCATGAGTTGCCACTCTACCCTGATATGAAGCTGGTTAAGCAGAAGCTGAGATGTCTCCGACCCAAGTGGATGTTGAAAGTCTAGGATGAGGTCATCAAGCAGTATGCCAGAAGAATCTTGGGTAATGCACTTCGATGGAGCAGCAATGCTGAGGGTTAGGGAGTTGGCGCCATTCTGATTTTACCGAAAGGATTCCATGTACTAGTCTCCATCAAGCTCAACTTTCCTTGTCCTAATAACATGGCCGAGTATGAAGCTTGTGCCGCTGGTTTACAGGCGGCTCTCGATCTAAATATAACTCACCTCCGAGTATTTGGTGATTCGCAGTTGATCATATTCCAGATGAATGGTGATTGGAAGAAAAAAGATGAGAAACAGATCCCCTACCATGAACACCTCGAGGATCTGATAGCTTGCTTCAAAGACATGACATTCTCATATGTCCCCCGGATAAGGAATCTCTTCGCCAATGCACTAGCAATGTTGGCATCAATGATAGAAATCTTGTATGGTGCTGAGATGAAGCCGATCATGATCGAGCAAAGGAATGAGCCGGCCTTCTGCCTCCAGATTGAGGAACTTACAAAGCCTGATGATGAGCCACCATGGTTCTCAGATATCAAGAACTTCCTTGAGACACTAACTTTCCCTGAGGGTACATCCAAGACAGACTGACAAACTATTCAACTTTTAGCGCCAGGCTACGTCATTTGTGCGGAATGCCTTTACAAGCGATCGTACAATAACATCTTGCTCAGGTGCTTTATAGAAAGTGAAGTGATCAATATTATGAAGGAAATCCACGAAGGAGTATGCGGAGCCCACGCCAGCGGTCACATGCTCACTTGTATTTCTACAGGAAAGGGGTCAATTTTATATGGGATTTGTGATGATCCCATCGCTGCGATCCGCTCGCTTGCAAAAAATATAGAGTCGCCACCCGGAGCTTTTGGTGTCCTGGGAAACCTGTATCATTTTTATGAGCACCGAAGTGCTAAAAATATGACTCTGAATCCGGTCCACACCAATGGCTCTTGGGTAGGGGCTTCGGTTTTCGATCGGAAAGGTGTTAGGCACCAGATCAACCAGCTTAACGCGATCTCTACTAATGGCCAACACAAAAATAAAGTAAAAGAAAAGAAAATGGCTTCCTCTTGCCTAAATGGGCCTTAAATCATATTTGTGCGCCTCTGTTCCTACCAAAAATTCGGTGGCGTAACGGCACAAATGGGAGAATGGGAAGAGCTAAAAGAGATAGGAGAAGAAAGGGGAGAGCCGGAGCCCTCGGGCCCTTGTAGCACCGTAGGGGAGCCTTGGGTGGCTTGCTTCGATGAGCTCTTAATGGCTTTGTATGGTATGAAATAGGATTCTAACTCCTAAAGCTTAAAGTTAAGAGGTAGAGTGAGGGGTTTAGGGTTTAGGGTTTAGGATTTTGGATGCAAGAGTAAGCTTGAAATGAGGTTGGGAGATTCTGGAAATTATGTGAAAATGGTGCATAAAAGGGAGGAAGAACTTCTCACTTTGAGCTCTTTCTCTCTTAAGCAAATTTCTCAACCCCTAAATCAAAGGGAGGGGGGCTCTATTTATTGGAAGTAGATGGGTTAGGAGACAACTTAGATGTTAATTGGATTTAGCAATTAGGTAACCTCACATCTAAGGATTCCTAGGGTTTTTGGAGCCTTGAAATGTGTGAAAAGGGCCACCAATAGTGGATGATAGGGAGGGGCCTTAAGTCACCTAACGGGTTGCAAATAGGGTGTAAGAGGGTGCAACAGAACTAACAAAAGACACCCCAAAGACCCAGGTGGTCAACAAGTCAAACCCCAATCATGAAATTCGGGGCAAAACCAAAGGTTAGTTGCGCTAGGCAAATGTACAGTAAAATAGTGCTGAACAGTGGCTTGGAAGTTGGCTTCGGGAGGGTGGGGTCCACTTTAATGCTAGCGCAACTATTAGTCGCGCCAGGCATAAATTCTAGGAAAATGGCCTGGCACAACTAACAGTTGTGCCAGGTAAAAATATAAGTGGTTGCGCCAGATCACTAGGGGGCCCAATCAAAATTACGCTTGTGCCCTTCGGGTTCAGACTGCCATATCTTTTGATGTACAACTCCGATTGGGACGGTTCTTGGATCGTTGGAAAGCTTACAACTTCTACCTTTAAATGGTATAAGATTTGATCATAGTTGAAGTCCATAGCTGGTCCCGATGCACCACTCCTCATCCACTACTCGAGAAGGTTAGGTTTAAGGTCCGAAAGGGGTTCTAAGGGTTGGGATTGGTTTCTAAAGGCTTGGGGTAGGTTCCTAAGGGATCTAGGGTGATTCCTAAGGGTTCCATACATGCCATTAAATGTTTGAAAATGCACCTCTCTTGAAATGTATTTCTATCAGGCCTTGGGCCAAATTCGGGTGTCTACAGATGCCCCTCTTTTGTATCCGATCACTAATGATCGAATGCCAATGAAAAGAGACATTCGAAGAGGCCCAAGGCATTACTGATGGGTCTGATACATTTAGAACAAACTTTAAACATCAGATGAGTAACATCATGAGAAAATAAAAGCCCTGGATGCCAAGCTAAACATACATTTCTCAAGGTAATCGGTCCCCAAGCGCTTAGCGACATTACTGGGCATAACCGAGGTGGAACGAGTTGTGACAGCCTTGTATGCTAGGCCAAACATTCACTTCTCACAATGATTTGAGGGTATTTTATATTTAAGATTCATTCTGATTACAACAGCTTTACAAGTAAGAGGGGTGATCGACCCACATTCAAAGATAGGCGCGAAGTAAACATACACAAGGCTCCATAGTCTGTGTTCAATCCTACTAGGCATTTGATTGCCCCATCTGACTGTTTGTGGGTGCCCCTACTGAAAGCAGAGTTTGAGGTCTTTGGGTGAACCCATCGATCCCGAAGTTTATTTAGCATGACTGCCCTAGCGAAGTGAATAAATGTCACAACACTTTTTGGGAGGACGTGCCATTTTTGAAAGCATGCCCCTGATCAACATGACCTAGAGCATCCAGCTTCAACTACCTTGGATAGATCCAACCAAACGTTGGGTGTCTCCCAAAAGGGACATTCATTCCTGATTTCTATCAACAATAATCATAAACATCATTTAACTATACGTAAATATGCACCCATCAGGGGCAATAAGCAATAACAAAGGCGATGGAAGCCCCGACCCAGACCCGCTCGAATACAATTTACGAGAACAAATGACCATCATACAGATACCCAGACACATGGCGTATACTTTACAAGGATACAGCTGCCAATATAGGTTTTAAGCCTGTATAAAATAAAGGGGAAATGAACTCTTCTAGATGCATGGTTGCACATAGTCTGGTTGATACATAATCTCATTCTCAACAGGTCGGTCTCAACCAACAATTGACCTTTTCTAACGGAGTATCTAAAGCTTAAGATACTTAAGTTCATATGAATCCAAAACAGAGCGCTCACCACAAAGATTTAGCAGTGGAGTCGACTTGATCAAAACATTGACAGTTTGACCGGGACCGACACCATTACTCCTACCTTAAAGCAGGATCCAAAGATCCGAGGTGAACCTTAGGCTCAGGACTTTAATATGGCATTGGTGCATTGCTGATAAAACATTGCCGTTTCACCGTATTATGCACGTGCGCCCCTCTGTGGGGGGACCCAAACAAGTTATTATTTTATGTGTTTTTATTTTTGTGACGATTTTTTCAAAGTGCGAACCTTTTTAGTTTATTATTTTATGTTTTTTGTTGTTTTTTTTTCAAAGTTATCATTTTATGTGAATTTTTTGGTTTTTCAAAGCTATCATTTTATGTGAATTTTTTTATTTTTTCGAAGCTATCATTTTATGTGAATTTTTTTGTTTTTCAAAGCTATCATTTTATGTGAATTTTTGGTTTTTTCGAAGCTATAATTTTATGTGAATTTTTTGGTTTTTCGAAGCTATCATTTTATGTGAATTTTTGGTTTTTTTTAAGCTATCATTTTATGTGAATTTCTGTGGGGATTTATTATTTATTTATTATTTTTTAGGCTTTTCATGTTTTTGTTGTTGTTTTGTTTTTTTTTGTGTGGGATCGGGATGCCTATTGCTCTCGGTCCATTCTATTATTAGCACAGCTTCCCGGATAGGTCGTATAAAGATCAACATACCACTTGGGAGTACGTGCATGTGCTAGGAGTAAACAAAACGAAGAGAGGGGGGGCTTCGGGTGGCAGATATGACCCGTACTAGGTCCAAGACCAGACCTAAGTGGCTGGCGTAACTAATAGTTGCGCCAGGCCAACAAGGGCCCTAAAATTTCCTGTGCAACTAATAATTGCGCCAAGCCAAAATAGGGCTCAAAATTGCCTGGTGCAACTAATAGTTGCACTAGGCTTGGCTGGGCAGCAATTTAAACAGCTTGGGTTCGGGCCGAGGGGTATTATTTTTGAAATTTCCCCCCCTCCCCTTCTCCTTAAAACCGAAAAATGACCTCCTTAGGGTTTCTTTGCGTTGCCTCTACGCGTGCCTCATTGCCATTGCTTGCTTGTGTCGATCCATCACCGGCCCATGCTAGATCAAAGACCCCATCTTCTACACAAGGTAACCGTTAAAAACTCTTTTTCTTGATTTTTTCTGTTCTTTTTCTTGCAAATATGATCATGATCTTGCATTCTTTGATGAGTAATAATTTATTTTCATGGCATGCATGCTTATTGATGGTGTGTGGATGGTTTCTTATGAATGATGCCCTATTTTTGTTATTTCATGAGTTTTGCATAATATATTATATGTATTTTATATTTTTTTTTATAGTTTTTTTGTACATATTGAAAGGGATTTTTTTTTTTGGTTATATAAAGTAAAGAAATTTTTTTTTTGGTTTTTACTTAAATAAAGCAAAGGATTTTTTGATTTTTTTATTTTTAGTTGTTATTGTTGCAAATAAAGTAAAGGATTTTTGTTTTTGTTTTTGTTTTTGTTTTTATATTTGCAAATAAAGTAAAGGAAAAATTTTGTGTTGTTTTACTTTTGCAAACAAAGTAAAGGGAATTTTTTGTTTTTGGTTTTACTTTTTATTTTGACAAACAAAGTAAAGGAAAAGATTTTTTGTTTTTGGTTTGACTTTTTTTATTTCGACAAACAAAGTAAAGGATTATTTTTTGTTTTTGGTTTTACTTTTTTTTTTTTTTTCGACAAACAAAGTAAAGCATTATTTTTTGTTTTTGGTTTTTCCTTTTTTTTTTTTTTTCGACAAACAAAGTAAAGGATTATTTTTTGTTTTTGGTTTTTTCATTTTATTTTGACAAACAAAGTAAGGGGTTATTATTTTCTTTTTGTTTTTTCATTTTTTTTTGACAAATAATAAAGGAGTATTTTTTTTGTTTTTCTAAGTGTAAAAAGAAAGGCTTTTTGCTCTATCTTTTTTTTTTTAGGAACATAAAAGAATGATTTTATTTGATTCTAACTTGCTTTATTTTCAAAGATAGGAAGGGAAAATTTTGTTATTTATCATTTCCTGAAGAAATGGTTTTTTTTTTCAATCTAAAAGAGATCTCTTTTTTTGTTTATGCATATGTATCTCTCATAAGTAAAAAAGGGGGAAGGGTGAGCATATTTACCTGCTTCCTTTGTAGCATAGTATATCATGGCTCTTTATCATTAATCTGCTATGACGTGATTGATTTTTGTTGCCCCAGAATGTCGGGTGGCAATGAGCATGTTCCCGAGGACGGCCACGAGGAGGGGCCAGAGATAGTATACGGCCCACAAGGGGAGCAATTCCTTTGGGTGGAGCGGAAAGCGGGCCCATGGCTTGAAATGCAGGGCGAGGCTGCCTGAGTCAGCCTCCTACATCAATAGTATACCCATATTTCAAATTTCGGTATAGCTGGCCAGGTAAAAGAAGGTTCAGATTTCTTTCTTTTGTGCAACTTTTCTTTCTTTCCATGATCTGATGCACTTTTCTCTTCTGATGCAGGACTTGCCCTCTATTGTATTCCGCGGGGGGGGGGTGGCTTGATTTCCAGGACTTCTACCTCTACGTCCCTCCCATAGTGAAGTTCTTGCTAGCGCAAGTGGGCTCCGGAGAGTTTCTGTCCTGCCCTATCATGAGGGCTGATGCCGCCTATCTGAAGGCCCTGATCAAACGGTTTCGCCCTAAGACGATGTCCTTCCATATGCCATACGCTGAGATGACCCTGATGCCTGTTGACTGGGCAATGATTATGGGCATTAGGATGGGAGGGATACCGATATCCGGCCTCTGCGTGCCAAGTAGAGAGGATGTCATCTGACTGATAGAGGCCTATCCCCCTCACGGGCAGACGCATGGTACTGAGGTCAAGATGTCCTGGCTTACAGCACTTTACACGACCGACGAGTTGGTGAACTTAGGGCAGCCAGATAGGGTGCTTTATATTATGCCTGAGTGGGCGATCGTCTTGGCCCGCATTACTCTTCTGATCCTGCTGGGTAAGACGCTTTTTATCAATGCCAGCGGTGGCCGAGTTAGCCTAGCGTTGCTGAGTGTCATGGACAATTGGGGTGACGTCCATAGGTATGACTGGGGTGGGGCTGGAATGCATGGCTGATGTTTAACTTAGCTTGGGTCACGACCGGGGATTCCAAATCTGTTGTTGGTTTTAGGCTTCCTTGGAGGTAATCCCTCATTCTTTCGCTTTCACTAATTTTCTTGAATGATCTTTATATGCTACTGACCTGCTCCTATGCGATGCTCATTTCAGGTATGGGGGTACCACCATTTTCCTCCTGGGCGCCAACTTCTTCACTTGGAGGAACTTACTTACCCTCTTCTTAGCAACTGGAACCAATCCTGACGCCGTGATGTGGGCATGAAGCACCTAGAGATGGGTTTAAGGTCCCAACTTGACCTGATGGTTCCTGAGCAGGTAAAGCCTCTCTTAATAACTTGGTTTACCCATGCCTGGAAATCCTTCTTGATTAGTATACTGCCTATTAATTGATTGACCGCTTTTGGAGTTGAACAGATCCTCCACAACCTGTATCTCGCGTCCCCCTTCTGGGATCGGGCAGCCGTAGGCCCCTCTCGCTTGTTTAACAACCGCCGTGTCATTTTCTTTTATGGGGAGTGGGCCAAGGCTTACTACTTGGGGGAGCGGGTGGTGCACCAGTACCAAGGCTACTATGCCATTCCCGTGGACCCTCCTATGGATGTTTAGAATCCTGCCGGCAGTGTTGAGGAACTCATGACGGTCCTTCTCAACAATGGGCTCCCTATCCATGCTCTTCATGTGCCCGGAGACTATCATACTTCGTATGAGTGCCAGCCATATCGATTTATCCTGCCACGATTTGTACCTAGTGTCAATTTCCTCGCATTTGGCAGCCCGCGTGGGCAGGTAATTACCTTTTCCTCTTTAGATTAGTATTTTTTTATTTTATCTCGGCCCCTATTCTTTCTGAACTGATTTTTATTTTGTTTACAATTTGCTCCAGGGGACAGCTCCGATGATGAAGGCGGGACGGCGACAGGTACAACTGATACTTCAGGGGTAGGTCCTTCTGGCGTTGACCCTTTTAGTGTAGAACCTTCTGGCTAGGGTCCTTCTGGCGTTCGACCGTTGGGTATTTCTCAGGTTGGTGCCCCTGGGGGCGACCCGACTGTAGTCTATGGGACCTTTCGACTCCTTGATGACAGTTTCCTCTCGGGCCTGTGTGCCGCCGTGGATAGGCAGGCACGTCTCTCCGCTGAAGTGACCCGTGTCCCTCCTCCTGAGGTGATCCCTGGGGTAAGTCCTCTAACAACCCATCTCTTTCTTGTTTCGACTTCCTTTTGCACATGTTTTGGTATTGCCCTGATAGCTGACATTGTATCTTTCTAAATGTAGAACTTCGACTCTGCCATGGAGTATGCGGCGTATCATTGTAACCTCGCGAAGCTTCGGGATGTGGAGATGGTGAGTATTCTGCTGCTATGCTTTTTCTGTGGGTTTCGTCATCATTTTGATTGGTCTTGATTTCTTATTTTGGCTATGACTTACAGCGTGCACGCGCCAAGGAGTCACGATCTTTGCTTAGCTGGATTTCTCAAGCCTGATCCCGGGTGGCGGAGATGTGGACTTACCAAGGCTCCTCTCGTCATCGCGGACAAGGAATAGGATTTAGTTTCTCCCTTTTTAAACATTAGTACTTTGGATTGATGATTTAAATTTTTAGACAGCTTGGGATGGATGATGTGGCACTTTGTGGATGATTTTTATTTTGAAAATATTTTAGTGCTTTTGTCTTGATTGCATGCCATGGTTCCCTTGTACCGTATCTATTTTTCTGCAGGATGTGCCTGCCAAGTGCTCTTAGAAAGCGACACTTTTGGGTCACATGCTTTGATGTAGGATCCATCCTGCACATAAAGAAACATAAATAGTTTCTAAACTGTTAAAGGCATTTAAAAATTTGTGACCATTGCTTACGGCTACCCATAGTTTTGACCAATTTTTAAAAGGGCTGGGACCAAACAGAATTCCCCCCAAATCAGGCCCCAAAATGATTTATGATGAGGGAGCATTTGTCAGGCCCAACTATTAGGTGCGCCAGGCAAAAATTGGGGGAAATTGTGCTGGTGCAACTATTAGTTGCGCCAAGCAAAGATTGGGATAAATCACACTGGCGCAATAGTTGTGCCAGCTTTAACCTGGGGAGCTGTGGGTCCTTATATACCCGAGTTAGTCCAAAAACTCTCTTCTTTGTTTGACTTGGCCCTTTTGACTGATTCTTTTTGTTCTCATTTTTCTAGGGCTGTCCATCAACATACATCGAATTCTATACGCTTCGAAGGTCCTTGTATGTTTATGGACCCGCTTTCCAACCCTCCCTTACATGGAGGGCCCGAAATCAATTTACCCCCTTCTTTGAGCATGGGACCCAAATTTTTAACAAGTTAGGTTAGGAGCTTGAATGAGGGTGAGCTCGTTGATTTGGAGTGCCTTAGGCTATCTCGCCTTCCTTCCTTTCTTGAGGTTCCCCTACGGTGGGATCTTCTTCATGCCGCCACATCTTTTTGGAACCCGAGTAGTCATGTGTTCCGATTTGAGAATCGGGAGATAACTCCTACTCTTGAGGAATTGTCCAACTTGTCGGGTTTGAGGCTTCACAGGGGCCTTGCCAGAATTATACCGAAGCCGGGCTATGCCAAAACCGTTCACCTTACCCTGGGCTTGAAGAAAAGTGAATATGAGAAAAGCCTCATTGGGGGGACCCACTAGGTGTTCGATGAAATTCTTGAAAGAACTTTTTGGTGATGAAAGTCTCCGAAAATTACTGACTCGGAACATCTTCAACGTGAAAGCATTCTATCTTGGCCTTATCTCTGAAATCCTTTTCTCTATCAGGGGAGAGCTTCTCTTTGGAAATTTGTGATATTTTGACTGAGCTGGAGGTGGGCCGATCTATGATGCATTTGGTGCTCGCTGAACTTTATCGGTGCCTTGATGTGTTTTCCCTGGGGAAGACCAGGAATCTTGGAGGTTGCCCACTTTTACTTCAGGTTTGACTGGGAGAGTATCTTGCCATTTTGGGACCAGTACCCCGCTTTTATCTTGCTCGAGGAGAGGTGGTCCGATGCTTTTTGGGCAGGTGCCACATGATTCCCCAAGGAGATTTGTCAGAATTGAACCTTTGGCTGATCGACGCGAATCTTAGATGGAGACTTCCTTGGCTAGAGTGGACCTTCCCTGTGATTCGTTCCCGGGACCATGAGGGCATCACCCTTTTGGGGTTGACCGACATCACCTTCTACTTCCCATTTCGGGTGTTGCATCAGTTTGACTGCACTCAGCAGGTGCCTTGAGAGGCAAAACCCCCTTTGTGTGACTTGATCTTTTCTAGAGGGTCCTCTGGGGATATAGATCCAATCACCGCTCTTTGGGAGACACGTCAGTCGATGCTGATGTGCGATATGGAATAGAGAGATTTGGTTTAGTCTTCTCCTGAGTATGAGGCTTGGCTAATGACTGAGCAGCTTATTGCTGGTCGTCTGGATTTAGCGGAGAGTGTTGACATTGAAGGCCTTTGGCCAAAGAAAGAGACGGTACTCCGAGCTCGTATTGAGCTGCTAGTGGATGAGAAGAGGGTCTTGCACGAGCTTTTAATACATGAAAAGGCCAGAGTAGAGAGTGCAGAGGGAGAGGTCCTTCGTTTGAAAGGATCCTTAAGCGTAGCCCTTGGAGCCACTGATACTTCTTGGAAAAGGTATAAGAGCTTGCATAGTCATTGATTGACCGAGTGGAATGCCCGAAAAGATGATTTTCATGCTGAGATTAGTGCCTTGAAGCATTAGCTGGGCCGCTGATTCCTTTCTGCACACAACTTTTTGCACATATCAGATACACAGAAAAGGGGTGTAAGAAACCCCTTTTAGAGAGACACTTTTTGGTATACATATTTTCTTTATATTTGTTTATTGCTTCTTTTTGTTTGTAAAAAGAAAGAAAGAAAGAAAGTTGGACATCACACCGACTATTTTTTGGGATGTGGTGTAAGCGGTGCATTCTGTAAATGGAAAAGGAAAATCTATTATATTTACAAAGACTCCTCTTCTTCTTTTTTATTTGTTTATGTTTATTTTTTTATTTATTTTTCTTCCTTTTTGGTTAATGGGTCCCTTTAACAAAGAGGGCTTTCCACCCTGCTCTTTATTCTCTTTTTGTTTGGTTTAATGCCTTAATCACAGGGTGAGAACTTGGGTCCCCTTTTTGGGCATGATTGAACCCCCTTTAAGTAGTCGGATCTTAGGTGAGTTTCAACAGCTTTACCAAGACTGGAACGTCAAACCTTCGGATTGAGTCAAACCTTTCTCCTTACCTTGAGTCATACGTTTGACAAAGTAGTCTAACAAAGGCAATTCTAGTCGGGGTCTGATTTGGACCAACATGAGCGGCCCGCCCAGAAATAGGGATAGGGAGAGTAACCAAGAGGGCTTGTCAAGCATCAATCCTCTCCATCAGTGCAAACCTTTCTTTCTTCTTTTTAATTCTTTCTTATCTCCATTTTTTACCTGTGGCGCCCTTTCGGGTTTTCACCATGCCCATGGGTTTAGCTCTCTTACCCAAGCACCCTTTCGGGTTTTCACCTAGTCCGCACAAACTCGTTTTTACCCATAGCGCCCTTCAGGTTTTCACCACATCCATCTTGCTTTGAGCTTGTATCTTTATTTTATTTTTTATTTTTTCATTCCTTTTATTTATTTATTTATTTATTTGTTTTTTTTTTAAGCCACGACATGGACGTCGATCCCATCATAGCCGGCTAGATGGGGTTCTGATGTCGTTTCACAACTCGACTTGTGTTGACTTAACATATATTATGACTGCTTGTAAGCCTAAAAGAGGGCTTTCTTCAGGGTGTAGCTTGGCCATAGGTTAGGTTAGGATATGAAGGTATGTTAGGCTAAAAGGGTTTCCTTGATACGAGTTCAGTTTTCTCAACATACTTTCTTATTTAGGGGTTTTTTACAATACATGCCCCGTGATTCTTCTACATTTTTTTGTTCTTTTTGCTCCATTTTAGGCAATCTCTTTTTAAGGTTTTGCTTTTCAATTTTTTTAGATTTTGATAGTAACTTTACTTCCCCTTTTTTTTGTATATGTACACACACATTAAAAATTTTTTTTTTTGGGAAGGGGGTTATTGAAAGAAAGGCCCAGGCTCAAATGGGGTAGCAAAGGATATCATCATTTTTAGGGATGTTTTTTGGCTACTGTGCTTGAAATGATGGCCTCTTTTGGGTGATTTTTAAGCAGCCACATATCTATTTCACTAATACTTACCTTGTCGTGATAGACTAAGAGTAGAACCGTCGGACGTATCTAGCGTTGATGGGCTTAGGAAGATGATCTCCGTCCATGGTGGTGAGGCAGATGGCATATCCCAATAGCACCTCTCGAACGACGTAAGGTCCTTCCCAGTTGGGCTTGAACTTTCCTCTCGGAACTGCATGGAGGGATGGGAAGATCTTCTTCAGTACAGTGTCTCCTACCTTTAGATCTCGACCGCGGACACGTTTATTATAAGCGCGTGCAATACGCCCCTGGTAAACTTGGTGTGACAAAAGGCTAGGAGTCTCTTCTCGTCCAATAAGTTTAATTGTACGAAGTGGGATATCTCTTTTTCTACTTCGGGTACGCCTTATTCCATAAGGATTCGAAGCGAGGGTACTTCAACCTCAATCAATAGGACAGCCTCGATTCCATACACAAGGGAGAATGGTGTTTCCCCTATAGCGGTATGGATCGATGTTCTGTAGGCCCATAAAACAAATGGCAGCATTTCGCTCCAATCTCGGTAAGTGATGCCCATTTTCTCAAGGATGCGGACGATCGTCTTGTTAGCAGCTTCTACGGCTCCATTAGTTTGAGGCCAATAAGATGACAAGCGATGGTGCTTAATTTTGTATTGCTCGCAAAAGGCTCGGATGTGCTTATTCGCAAAGTTTGTGCTGTTATCTGTGATGATATCTTTGGGTACTCCGAATCGGCACACAATATTATTCTTGAGAAACTTCTCGATGTCATTGGCCGTAATGTTGACATATGATACCGCCTCTACCCACTTGGTGAAGTATTCAATGGAGACGAGGATGAACTGATGTCCGTTTGATTTTTGGATTAATCATTCCGACGAAGTCAAGGCCCTAGGTAGCGAATGGCCAAGGAGTGGTCATGCAGTGAAGATCGATGGTAGGAGCGTGTATCAAACTGAAGTGTTCCTTACACTTGTAGCATTTCTGAACATCTTATTGGTTGCTTCACTTTCTGTAAGACACCTGAGCAAGATGTTATTGTAGGATCGCTTATAAAGGCATTTCCCACAAATGATGTAGCCCGCTGCTAAACGTTGAATGGTTCGTCGATCCGTGTTGGACGTGCCCTCAGGGAAAGTTAGTGTCTCAAGGAAATTCTTGATATCTGAGAACCAAGGTGGCTCATCATCAGGCTTTGTAGGTTCCTCAATCTGGAGGCAGAAGGCCATCTCATTCCTCTGTTCGATCATGATCGGCTTCATCTCAGTACCATACGAGATTTCTATCATTGACACCAAAGTTGCTAGTGCATCGACAAATCGATTCCTTATCCGAGGGACATATGAGAATGTCACATCTTGGAAGCAAGCTATCAGGTCCTCAAGGTGTTCATGATAGGGGATCAGTTTCTCATCTTTCGTCTTCCAGTCACCGTTCGTCTGACATATAATTAACTGCGAATCACCAAATACCCGGAAGTGAGTTACATTTAGATCGAGAGCCGCCTGCAGACCAGCGGCACAAGCTTCGTACTCAGCCATGTTGTTAGTGCAAGGAAAGTTGATCTTGATAGAGACAGGTACATGGGATCCTTTTGGTGAAATCAGGATGGTGCCAACTCCTTGACCCTCAGCATTTGCTACCCCATCAAAGTGCATTACCCAAGACTCTTTTGCTTCCTCGGTATCGTCTTCCGTCATGAACAGGATGTCCTCATCAGGGAATTCAGTTCTCAAAGGCTCATAGTCTGGCAAAGGATTGTTGGCAAGATGATCAGCAAGTGCCTGCCCCTTAATCGACTTCTGAGTGATGTATGTGATGTCGAACTCAGATAATAAGAGCTGCCAGCATGCAGCTCATCCAGTGAGTGCTGGCCTCTCGAACAAGTATTTCAACAGGTCCATTCGTTCCAAAAGTACAACGGCTTGAGATAGAAGTAATGGCAGAGCCTCTGAGTAGCCCATACAAGAGCAAGACATGCTTTCTCTAGATAACGTGTTTCATAATCAGTAAACTTCTTGCTCAAATAGTAAATGGCCTACTCTCTTCTCCCTATTTCGTCATGCTGCCCTAAGGCACATCCCATCGAAACTTCCGTCGTGGAGAGATATATCAAGAGTGATCTCCCTAGCTCGGGTGATACCAACACGGGTGGGTTAAGGAGGTAGCCTTTGATTTTATCGAATGCTACCTAACAGTCATCATTCCATTCAATGGGCAAGTTCTTTCAAAGTAGCTTGAAGATCGGTGTGAAGATTTATTGTTAGTTGTGCAATGAACCGACTGATATATTGTATTCTGCTTAAGAACCCTCTAACTTCTTTCTCAGTAGACGGCGGTGGCATTTCTGTGATAGCTTTAACTTTGACTAGGTCGACCTCGATCCCTCTCCTGCTGACGATGAATCCTAACAATTTTTTGGACATAGCACCAAACGCGCACTTCTATGGATTCAGACATAACTTATACTTCCTTAGTCTTTCAAAGAGCTTCTGAAGGTTAACCAAGTGATCACCTCGCTCCGATGATTTGGCTATCATATCATCAACATACACTTCAATCTCTTGGTGCATCATGTCATGAAATAGCGCAGTCATGGCTCTCTGGTACGTTGCACCGGCATTCTTTAGTCCAAATGGCATGACTCTGTAGCAAAAGGTTCCCCAAGGAGTGATAAACGCCGTCTTCTCTCGATCCGCCTCTGCCATCTTTATTTGATTGTATCCTAAGAATCTGTCCATAAAAGAAAGCATCCCGTGCTTAGCGATATTATCGACCAAGATGTTGATGTGCGGCAATGGGAAATCATCCTTCGAGCTCGCTCTGTTCAAATTTTAAAAATCGATGCACATGCAGACCTTTCCATCTTTTTTTGGTACAGGTACGATATTGGCCAGCCACTATGGGTATTTAGATACCATGAGGAACCCCGCGTCATACTGCTTGATGACCTCCTCTTTAACTTTCAACATCCACTCGGGTCAGAGATGTCTCAACTTTTGCTTAACCGACTTCATATTAGGGTAGAGAGGTAACTCATGCTTGACCAAATTGGTGTCCAGACTAGGCATGTCCTTGTATGACCAGGCAAAAATGTCCTAGTATGATCGATGGAAGTCGATCATGCTTTTTCTTTCTTTGGGAGATAGTGACATTCCGATCTTGGTTATTCGGGGAATCTTCTCAGTCCCTAGATTGACGTCTTCAATTTCCTCAACAATGGGGGTAGGGCCATGCTCAAATTCAGCAAACCGGTCAAGGAGCTCATTGGGGAGCTCCTCCAAAGGACTATCCTCATCCAGACTCGTGATTCCTACATCTTCTTATATTTCTATAGGAAAGGGGTCGATTTCACGTCGAGTATTTCAATTAAGGCTTCATTTTGCGAGATTTTGTCTGAAATTTTAAATGACAATATTTTTGGATTTTGGATTTTTTCAATGTTTTTGAGATTTTGTATTTTTTCAATTTTTTTGAGATTTACGTTTTCTTCGGAGACGGACCCTTAGCAGCATGAATCTGTGTATATATAAGGTATTGCCTGCCAAGGGCTTATCTCACTTTTTATAGGGTGTTTTGTTTTGGGAAATGGGTGCCAAATGTTAGGCCACTCCCCGCTTCCAGGGTTTGAGGAAAAGATGCCCAGTTGCATACCTGAGAGGTCGCTCCTTTACCTATTTGGATGGGGGGTGCTGACTGATATGGCTCTTTAGAATCAGTCTCCATCATATTGACCCCCATTTCATCTAAGATCATGTCCTCAAACACTAACATAATTTTATGGTGATTTACCACAGGGGGAGATTCTATAGGTAGGGGACCTTGCTCTTCAAATAAGGATAGAGCGGCCAAGTCTATTTCCAGGCTGGGAAGGGTGATGTAGGGATTGGTGGAATGGACAGGGGCTATGGGTTTGTGTGGGGTCAAATGGGTTACCCCATTTCGATCGATCTTTATGATCCCAGCGCTGATAAAAGAAACCTAGATGTGCGGCCTAGGGCGAGGTTTCTCTTCTATGTTGATTCCTCAAGCTCTTGCAGCTGCGGTGACCCTGGCTTTCTCTTTAGCTTCTCGGACCTCTTCCTCCGTGGGCTTGTAATCTAACCCGAATCAGACCTTCTGCCCCTTGGCGATAACTGGCTCTTTCCTTTCTTGTAATCTGGGTCCCTGACTCCTTCCTTTCTGATAGCCCCACTTTTGGAGCATAGTCACCGCTGCTACCATTCCGCCTCTGGTTTTAGGAATGATGCTCTCAATGGGCTCTGGGAGTATTGCTGACACTTCATATTCGAAACTATGGAGGTCGATATCCTCAGCGGTTTGTGATACATCCACTATATTGGGTTTCTCAACGCTATTGGTGGCCTTTTGTTTCTCACTATGCCCCTCTCCGATGATTGTAATAATTTTATGCCCAGATGCAAACTTGAGTTTCTGGTGCAATGTGGAAGGTATGGCTCCGACTTCGTTCAGCCACGGGCGCCCCAACAACAGATTAAATGAGGATTTAATGTCCATTACTTGAAATAAAATGGAAAAGGTCATTGACCCGATTAATAGCTCAAGATCAATTTCTTCCATTATTTCTCTCCTGGTATTGTCAAAACCTCTAGCGCTAGTTCTCATGGGCCTCAACATGCATGGATCGACCCTGATCTTGGTGGCGATTCTCAATGGGCATATATTCAATGCAGATCCATTATCGATTAAGACTAAGGGGATTACCATATTTCCAGATTCGACTGTTATATTCAAAGACTTCGAGTGGCTACCTCCTTCCTCTAGTAAGTCAGCATCAGAAAATGAAATGGCATTCGGAGCCATCACTTGGCCAATTATTTGCCCGACTTCTTCTCGGCTTACTTGAAGTGATACATGCGCATTCTTTAATGCCCCCATTAATACTTGGAAATGGAGTAGAGACGTCATCAACAGATCTCATACAGTTATATAGCTAGGCATTCTTCTCAGCTGAGTCTCTAGTATATGCTCTCGACTCATTTTCTTGAATGGGTTCACTGTGCTATCTTCCTTCCCCTCTGGTTGGGCTTGTGATGTTGCTGGTGCTTCTGGCTACTTTGATATCCTCCCAGATCGTGTGACAAAGTCGATTGCCCCCTCTCTGTTGCTGCCGCCAGCGTTGGCATTGGTTTGCTCGTAGCTCAGCGAGACTTGATGGGGATCATAGGTCTGCCCCGAGATCTAGAATGGTATGCCTGCCGGTACTTGAGGTGTATGTACTGATGGCTTAAGAGGTGTGGGCAACACTTGGTTTACCTTAGTAATAGTCGATTGAGTGACCGAATTGGGCCAAATGGGGGTGATAAACCTTGAGGGTGGTGGTACCGGGGGAAACGGGGTAAAAGTAGGCCATTGGTAGCTGATGGGCGGTAGAGGATTGGGGGTTTGATGGGTCCTTAGGTGATTGACGGGGGTGGTAGAGTTTGCAGATGGTTAAACTGGGGTTAACGGGGTGGGTGTGGGTCATTGATAGTTTATTGGCAGTGGAGGACTGGGGGCCTGTTTGTTTATTGGGTAATTAATGGGGGTGATGGTGTATGGTTGATATGCATTTATGTGCACATAATTGACGGGTGTGGGTGACAGAAAGTATGCCCTAAGAGCCAAAGGTTCATTTTGTGGAGTCGGGTTGGGGAAGTAATCTAACAAATTTAAGGGTTCAATCACCCCGATATTCCTTTCTTCAACATTTCTTAGTAATGGCGCTACATAGCTCTCCCGCTCGCTGATGTAATCGAACGGGTCAAACTCAAATTCCTCTTCATATTCCTCTACCATTCCGATGGTGGGTCTGGGACCGGCTCCTCCGATAGGATGTGGTGGCAAAGGCACCTGGTGAATGTTTGCATGCTGGTTTGCATGAGTGGGTATAGGGAGAATGATCTTTCCAACATCAATAAAAGTCTTGGATGGCATGCTTAAATGGGAAGCAGCGATCAATTGGGTGACCCTGACCCTGATGAAAATTACAGTGGGTATTCGGGTCATAGTTTTTTAGGATCGGGTGAGGAGGTTATGGTTGACGGATAGTAACTAATCTCATTTCTATTAATAAAGGTAAAAGTACACTTAACGATTGTCCCAGAGGTGTAAACACTCAATCATAGCGAGCTCTCTTCTGTTTCGGGGTCATTTGTATTCCTTTCCCATTCCCTGCCATCTGTATCTACTCAGTTCTAGCCTGCGCTGGGGGCCCGACTTAAAATTGGAATGGGGTTATGCTATTACTGGGCCTGGTATTGGCAATGTTTTGAACATCAGCCCCTGTTCTCTTCTCAGTTCTTTGTTCTGAAAATCTCCTAACCCCACTGGCTCCACTTGGCACGTTCTTATTCAGACGGCCTTCCCTGATGGCATCCTCACATCGACTAGTATTCTTTACTAGATCAGCAAAGTTAGATTGTTGCTGGTACACCAAAAAGTTTGATATCACTGGCAGAGTATTTTTTGAGATCATCTCTATCGGTTCATCATCAGGTATTCTATTTTTTACTTGAGTTGCCAGTGCTCTCCAGCGTCCCAGATAGTTGTTGAAGGTCTCATTCGGGTTCTGCCTCAAGCAGGCCATGTCTGACTTACGCGGCTCAATGTCTACATTATAGATATATTATTCTTGAAAGAGGTGTGTCAAGTCCTTCCATGTTTTCATCATGGATGATTCCAAAGATGTGAACCATCTCAAAGCCGGACTGGTTAGGCTCTTCTAAAAGACTTTTATTAGTAGTCTTTCGTCCCCTCCGTATTGGCACATGTCCCCACAGTAGAACTTCAGGAGTTCAATAGGATTGCCGGTGCCATTATATTTATCGAAGGCCGGCATTTTAAATTTGGGGGCAAGGGAACCTCAGCGAACAAACACAAATCTGTGAAGTCTGTGACGTGGATTTCAGCACCACCCATTTTGATCAACTGCCTTTGTATTTTGTCCAACTGTTCTTTCAGTTGTTCTAACTCTTTCGATACAGGAGCTACTTTCTCGGCCGTTGGTTGGACTTCACTCTGGGCCACCAAGGGGTGGGCAATTATGGGAGGAGGGTTAAGGGTGGTCAATGCCCCAGCATAAGCTCCACTATTCCTAATCTCGCCCTCCTCATGCTGCTAGTCAGCATAATGTGCAGTGAGGGCGGGATTCTCTTATTGGTGTTGCATGGGTTGGATGGGAATGGCATGAGCGGGGGTTGGGTGAGCCCATTGGGAGTGAGGGAAAGTTTGTCGGATGATGAGATGAGTGGAAGTTTGGTTTTGGGGTGGGAGCTAATGGGGCCATTGGGCATGGGGAGCAGTTTGGAGATGGTCTTGGGGTATGGGGCCATGGGAAAATTGGGTTTAGGGTATGGCATGGGTTTGACCCAGGTGTGAAAGTTGGGTGAAGTGTTGGGGGTATTGTGGAAGGTATGAGTGTGGGGTTTGGGCTTGGGCCATGAAGCCTTAGTCATGAGAAGTTTGGGCCATGGGCCATTGGTGGGTTCGGGCCATGGACCCTTGATAGGTTTGGCCCAGTGGGTATTGATGGGTTTGGGCCATGGGCCCTTGGTGGGTCTGGCTCAGTGGGCCTTGGTGGGTTTAGCCCAGTGGGCCTTGGTGGGTTTGGGCCATGGGCCCTGGGTAGGTCTGGCCTAGTGGGCCTTGATGGGTTTGGACCATGGGACCTTGGTGGGTTTGGGTGGTGGGATATTGGGCCATTGGGTCCTGGAAAAGAGGGGTTTGGGCCAATGGGCCTTGGAGCATGTTGGAGGTGGGAGTTTGGATGGTGTGGATTATGGGGGGTTGATGGGGGTCATGGGGGAGTGAGGCATAGAGATTGGCTAGGGTGTGGGATGGGTTCATGGACAAGGGGTGTTGAGGAGAGGAGGCATTTTGGGAAGCCTTCCACCTGGAGTAGGTTTGGAACATCTCCTCCATCATGGTCATGGAAGGAGGTCGGATGTGGATGGTGGATTTAAGGGGTGATGGGGTAGAGGTGGGATGGGTGGGGAGGATAAATTGGGCATGGCCCGAGTAAAATCGGGCATGCCCCGGGTGTGTGAGGGTATATGGGGTGTACTGGAGAGATGAGGGGATGTATCGGGTATGTCTTGGGATGATGAGGGGTATGGTGAGGAGGGGTGAAAAAAATTGGGCATGGCCCCCGAAAAATGGGCATGATCCGGATAGATGGGAGGATTTGTGGGGGGTTGGATAAGGCGGAAGTGGTGTATGTGAATGTGGGTGGATCGGGCCTATAGGGGGAAGATGGGAAATGGGGCACGGATGTGGGTTGGGAGAATGTGTTTGGTTGTCATGAATGTGGATGGGAAAGGCGTTGGATTTGGCATGGGCATGGTTTGGGCTAAATATGGGGAGTTGGGGGTTGGACTTTGGATGTTTTGGGAGGTAGCGGTTGGAAAAATGGGGGCGCCAAATGGGCCGATAACGGTAAAGGGTGATTGGGTGAGGGGGATGGACGTGAAAATGTCTCCCGAATGGGAGTGAGTTGGGGAGTGTGGCGGGGATGAGTCGGGATCGGCATAAGTCGGGTCCACTACCCACAACATTCTACGAGAACGGGTGGGGTAAGGGTGCCTTGGATAAGGCCCAAAACTCCTCCTCTTTCTTTCCCTACGGGACGACGGAGGGCAAGATGGTGCCGTTGCGCCGGCACCACAAAGATTCTACTTTTAGGTTTTCATTTGATTTTGATTTTATTTTTTTTAATTTTTGGAGAAAATTTTGTAAAATAAAGGTTCCAAGGCCTTGGAATTCTCTTCTCGAGTGGCTCTAGTACCCTAATTTAAAACCCGTGATGATGATTTCGACGTACTTCGAAAGAATCGAAGGAGGGCCTTCGATCTATTGAAGGCATGGAAATCGAGGCAAATAACCCGATCCCCCGGAATGAGTAAAAAAGAAGTTACCTTCTTTTGATCGGCGGGGGCGTATTAGGTGTCGGAGATGGCGGAGCCCAAACAAAGGTACTAAGCACACTAATCGGGGGACTCGGGAGGTGAAAAAGCCTCAGATTTTGGGCTACAGCTGTCCAGGTAGACTTGGCGCAACTAATACATGCGCCAAGGTAGCAGGGCCTCTTTTTTACACTGGCGCAACTATTAGTTGCGCCAAGGTAAAAGTGAAGGATTTAAAGCTGGCGCAACTATTAGTTGCACCAGTTATAAATGCTTGATTTTTTCACTGACGCAACTAATACTTGAGTTAGGCAAAAATGATGCTCCATATTCTATAACAGCAGGGAACAGCAGTCTGAAGGTGGGTCCTTTTTTTGGATTTTGCGGAAGCTAGGCTTCCGGGAACTGAGCTATTTTTTTTTGTGATCGGTTCTCTCCTCACCGCACCTAAAGTGTTTGAGTCCGGTATAACTCGCTAGCGCGCTCCCCAAGGGTTTTTAAGCTTTGGAATGGGAACCCACTTAATATACCTTCGGCACAAGCACCTTCTTAGATATTAGGTGGGCTGGGACTTTTTTGGATCATCACCACTAGAGGTTGCCGCCATACTAAGACTCGGGTGGTTGTATATTTGCCTAAACCCAACCCTTTTAAAATCTACCCCGTAAAAACAAGTTAATTAATCTCCCTATTCTTGGTTCAAATTTAATTTTTTCAAAACTCTTTTTTTTTATGAATGTTTTCTATAGTTCAAAAGACGGGGGTAATGATCCCGTGCCGCCACTATGGGCCAGCGTCCACTGTCAGAATATGTTTGCACACGTAGGCCCGCCAATCGGCTAAGGTACTTTAAATAACGGAAAAGTAAAGAAATTAAAAGACAATACTCTAGTAGGCCCGCCGATCGGCTAAGACACTTAAAATAATGGAAAAGTAAAGAAATTTAAAGACTATATGCAAGTAGGCCCGCCAATCGGCTATGGCTCGTAAATGACGTAAAAGTAGGGGTAAGTAAAATGACTTAATCGGAGGGCCTACTAGAGTAGAAAAAATAGCAAAAATAAAATAAAGAAATAGTAATAAAATGTTAGAAAATAAAAAAATAAAAAGGCCAAGTTCAAGGGGAAGCTCTACTAGCTAGTCTCCAACAGATTTGCCATCTGTGCAATCGTGGGATTTATGATGATCCCGTCGCGGCGATGTGCTCGCTTGTAAAAAATATAGAGTCGCCACCTGGAGCTTTTGGTGTCCCGGGAAACCTATATCATTTTTATGAGCACCGAAGTACTAAAAATATGTCTCTGAATCCGGTCCACACCAAAGGCTCTTGGGTAGGGCCTTCGGTTATCGATCGGGAAGGTGTTAGGCACCCGATTAACCTGCTTAATCTGGTACTAATGGCCAACACAAAAATAAAGTAAAAGAAAAGAAAATGGCTTCCTCTTGCCAAAATGGACCTTAAATCCTATTTGTGCCCCTCCATTCCTACTGAAAATTTGACGGCGTAACGACACAAATGGGATCTAGGGTGATTCCTAAGGGTTCCATACATGCCATCAAATGCTCGGAAATGCGCCTCTCTTGAAATGTGTTTCGGTCAGGCCTTGGGCCAAATTCAGGTGTCTACATAAAGACATTCAAAACTAAAAATTAAAAGGGCACCTAATATTAAAATAATTTGACTTTTTATGCAGGAGAAACCTGCACCAAGGCATGCGACCTCGAGGGTCACTTTCATGAGCAATCGTCAAAACAATCCTGCAAGCAGTCAGATATATGCAAGGGATGGATAACATGCAATCATAGGAATAGCGCCAACTATTTCCAAGAAGAAAAATCATCCAAAATATAATATAATTAAATGTTTGAATTATTTGAAATGCAGAAGCTAAGGCTTAATTCTTGCTAGCGCCCTTCGACTTCTTCCGCACATGCGAGGAGCTTTGGAAGGTCTGCATATCCCCTACCCGGGACCACGCCTGTGAAATTTGGCTGAGCAAAGTGCACGACTCCTTGGCACGTGCATGCTGCAAGTCATAGCCAAAATCTAAGATCAGGATCAATTGAGGAACAAAGGATAGCAGAACCAATGAGAAAAGCGAAACAATAAAATACTCACCACCTCCATGTCCCGGAGCTCTGCAATGTTACGGTAATACACCGCATGCTCCATAGCCGAGTCAAAGTTCTACATTCAGAGAGGAAGGATGTCAATTGCATAGACTAGTAATAAAATGCATGCATTGATCAAAGGAGCAAATACAAAGGAAGAGTGATCGTAAGAGGGCTTACCCCTGGAACCACCTCAGGAGGAGGAACTCAGGCTACTTCAACTAAGATGCATGCCTACTTATCCACGTCGGCACATAGACCTGAGAGAAAGCTATCGTCGAGGCGTTGGAAGGTCCCATAGACCATGGGCAGAGTACCTCTAAGGGCACTCACATGAGAAGTACCCGACGGGCCAGCACCTAAAGCACCCTCACTTGAGGGACCCGCACCTGAGGGACCCGTCCCTGAAGCATCCGCGCTACCCACAGCAGCCCCGCCTTCATCATCTGAGCCATCTCCCTGCATAAACTATGAACAAAAAAGAGATTCGCTCAGTAGGAACTAAAGCCATATTGAAACCAAAAAAGGACTACACTGATGGACCTGAAGGGACCGTTTGCTAATGAAACTTTAGTTTCATGTGTTGCAGAACTAATGTCTAATAGCGGTAGAGGACGGTCAAGAGGCGGTCATAGGTGGAATTTAAGAAGTGGAGATGAGATCCTCACATGTTCAAATAGAGTCCCAATAGGTAATAGAATGATTCCGGAATGAGTGTGCCAGAACTAGAGAATCAAGAAAGAAGGCAAGAAAGAGAACAAGATCGAGAAGAGCGACAAAGGATGACATAAGTCATGGAAGCTGTGGCAAATGCCATGGCTCAGCAGACTGCTTTGATGGCAGCGAACAACATCAACAACCATCAACAACAGCCTCCGACACCACCCCCTGTGCCACCTCAACCATCCGAACTTGTAGAGTTTAGGGGATTGAAACCTCCTAGCTTTTATGGACAGACAAATCCATTAGAGGCGGAGAAATGGCTAAATCAAATAGAGAAGCTCCTACTAAGATTGCCATGTATCGAGGAGGAAAAGGTGAGCTGGGCCTCATTTCAATTAGAAGGAGATCCCGATCCATGGTGGAAGGCGGTTTTATTGAGAAGAGAACAAGAAAGGCCAGACGAGCCATGGTTGTGGAGCGAGTTTGTCGAGATATTCAACAAAGAGTACTTCCCGAGAGAGATTAGAGATCAAATGGTAACAAGGTTTATGACCTTGGAGCAAGGAGGAATGACAATGCGGGAATATGGTACAGAGTTCATTAGACTTTCAAGATTCACCCTGGAGTATGTGGCCACTGAAAAGATGAAGGCTAATAAGTTCGAACGCGGCTTGAGGCCGAACATAAGGGATAGGATATCCATATTGGAACTAGAAACTTATGGAGCAGTTATGGGGAAGGCCATAGTAGCCGAGAGAGATATATTGGAGTTGTATCAAAGATGTGATCAATAGAGTAAAGGAAAATCTAGTCAAGGGAGACAAGGAAATTATGGGTCGGTGAACAAAAAACTGAGGTTTATAGTACCACTCCCGAGACCACCTACCAAGCTAATTTTACAAGACCACCTATGCTTACTCAAGGGAGATATGTTCATCAAGAGAGCCCTACTTCTACTACTGGGGCATCAGTCACCTAGGGATTTTTGAAGGTTGCGTCGTCTACTCCAGCTGAGACTTGTACCCTATGTGGCAAGGCACATAAGACGACGGAGTGCTGATGGGGTACAGACGGATGTTTAAGTGTGGAAAGATGGGCCACATGATCAAGGACTACCTGATATTAAGAAAGGAGAAGGCAACTACCACTGCTACACCACGACCAACAAGGACCACGAGGCCTACAATTCAGGGTCGTGTGTATGTAGTCACAACTCAGGATATCCAGCATACAAATGAAGTAATCCAAGGTATGACATTGAAGAATATTATCAATTTATTTAATTGATTTTTGATGAAGACGGTGCTTGATGCATGATAAGATAGAATAATGGTCAATTACTATTTTCATTGCTAGTTAGAATTACTTGATAAATTGCACACATCTAAGTAGATTTCGTATATGATACTTAGGTACCTTACAGTTATACGAGGAAGGTGCTTATTGTTGTTACGACACTCGAGTATTGATAGACCCAGGGTCTACTCACTCGTTTATTACACCCCAATTTGCACGAAGGATGAACGTTGTTCCCGAACCATTAGAATTCATCTTAATAGTATCACTTCTAACGAGGAATTCTGTGAGCACCGATACGGTGTGTAGGTCGATAGTTGTGGAGGTCTGGGACTATACAGTTTATGAGGTAGCAGTTGACTTGAATTTGTTCGACATCCAAGGATTCAATGTAATCCTTGGCATGGATTGGTTGTCCATTCATAATGCGACCGTCGATTGTCAAAGAAAGATAGTCACGTTTTGACCTAAGGGAGAGAGATTGTTCAGATTCTTTAGCATGCGATTGACTATCATACCATTTATATCCGCAATTCGAGCATGACGTTTGATGAAGAGTGGATGTAGTGGATACCTTGCTTTTCTACAAGAGCAAAAGGAGGAGAAACACATCATAATCGACATTTTGGTAATATGCGATTTTAAAGAAGTGTTTCTAGATGAGTTACCAAGAATGCCACCTGATAGGGAAGTAGAGTTTGCAATTGACTTGCATCAGGTACTGAGCCAGTTTCTAAAGCACCATATTGGATGGCTCCGACTGAGTTGAATGAATTAAAAGAACAATTAAAAGAGATCCTAGATAAGGTATTCATAAGACCTAGTGTGTCTCCGTGGGGAGCACCGGTCCTATTTGTGAAGAAGGACAGGTTGTTGAGGTTATGCATCGACTATCGTCAATTAAATAAATTGACTATAAAGAACCGATACCCGTTACCAAGGATTGATGACCTCTTTGATCAGTTACAAGGTGCAACATTCTTTTCAAAGATAGATTTAATATTAGGTTATCACCAATTGAAGGTCAAAATGGAAGACGTTCAGAAGATGACGTTTAGAACCAGATATGGGCACTACGAGTTCCTAGTAATGCCATTTGGATTGACCAACACGCCAGCTTCATTCATGGACCTCATGAATAGAGTATTTAAGCCACATCTCCATACGTGTGTGGTTGTATTTGTGGACGACATCCTAGTATACTCAAAGTCCAAGGAAGAGCATGAGAAGCATTTAAGAATAGCTCTACAGACGCTACATGAACATCAACTTTATACAAAGCTCAGCAAGTATGAGTTATAGGTAGAACAAGTGAGTTTTCTTGAACACTTTCTTTCTAAGGTAGGCGTCACAATAGACCCGGCGAAGATTGAGGCAGTGGTAGATTGGAAGCAACCAACAACGGTAATAGAAGTTTGAAGTTTCTTCGGTCTAGTAGGCTATTATAGAAGGTTTGTAGAGGGATTTTCCAAGATCTCAGGGCCACTGTTATTCACTGAAAAGTACCACTTTTCACCTCTTAACATGGCCTGTGCTACACCTTGTAGCTGTCTAATGATCCTTTGTTTAGTGTATTTTATAGTTAATAATAAATTGTATAGCTTAACACAAAGTCCATGCCTTTAGTGCCAAGAAGAGAGAGAATCCAAGCAAGAGATGGCAGCTGTACCAAGGACTAATGGAACACCATGGTGACTAGTTTGCATGTCAAAGTTGACCCAAGAAGGCCAGCAGATGTCAGAAATCTGATGCATAAGAGGAGAATATGTGTTATCTCGCATAGTAGAGGTGTTGGCTCACGTGTCTAAGCCTGCAACAAAGTTATCTCGCGCAGCTAATATATGCAGCACAAGAGAACTCGCAATGTAGTCGCGCACTTCAGCTGCAACCGGTACTCAGTGAAATCGTGAAGATCTCACCCGCTAAGCCTTCAGAAATCTAGCTTGCGAAGCTCTCACGAGGAACAAGTTCTATATCAGCCATGCGCACTTTCTCGCGAGGCCAAACTGCACAAAGAACAATAACAAACTCGCGAAGTCCTTGTGTAGTTCAAGAGGAGAGAGAGCTCCATAAATGTCCTTGCACAGTTCTCGCAAATTTAATAGCTCTACCCTCTATCGAGCGAGCTTTTTTATTCCTTCAACAAGAAGCTGAGCGAGATTTAAAGGCATCCTCGTGACACCCTCGCGAGAGAAAATTCTAAAGCTCTGCCGCACAAGCAAGTCATACACTGCAAATTCTTCAGCGCGAGTGCATTCAAAGCCAAAGCAGCTATGCGGCAATACAAGTTCACTTGCGTGAGTGAACGACTTTCCAAGCCAAATGTAACCTCGCAAGCACTCTGCCAATCGCGCAAATGGATTAATGCACCAAGGCCAGCCCCTCGAAGCTCAAGCTCTCCACTTCTCACTCTCTACTCAGGGACATTTTAGGAATTTCCCAAGGTCTAGGGCACACATCTCGAGGCCCTAATCTTGAGGCACACATCCCAAGGCATCCAAGGCTTGTAACAGTGCCACATTTGCTAGGAAATTAGGGTTTAATCTTCTCTTACCCAAGGCATCAAGGACTGAGTATATAAGCTGTAAATGTAACTTAGAATTATCATCTCTCCTTCAACCTTTGTCTGTGGTGAGCTCGAGCAAATTAGGGTTAGGGTTTGATCACCTCTTTTTCCCTTTTGTTTCTTCTCTCTTAGCCCAACACTTCCTGGCTATATCCTTTGTAAGCAATTAGGCCTAGTTTTATTAGTTTTGTAATGGGTCTTGTAACCTTTAGGATTTTGTGAAGAGCTGTTGTGCACAAGGCTGCTGCCTTGAGAAATCTCGTTGTGAATATTTTTTATCAATGAAATTTATTCTTTAATTGTTCATTCAATCTGTTATTTTTCTATTTGCCCATAGTTTTGTTCAGGCTAAGCATGCATTTAGGATTTGAGCTGAATTGAAAGGCTCATGGAAGCTTGAGCTTGTTGCCCTAGGACCATGGTGGCAGCAATAATTTACATGTTATTTCTCAGACCTCTGTGGTGTGGATAACCTCTGTGGATAGCCTGTGACCATTTAAGTGGATAGACTATAGCCCTAGGGTGATTCCAAGCCACAAATATGAGAAGAATTCTTCTCCTCTGCACTTGAGCTTGTAGCCTTGCGAGAGGTTGTTGCAGGAACAAGCTCCCCTTTGTTTTACTTGACCAATATTAGATGTTAGATCTGATTTCTCTGTAATGATTGAAAACTTGTGAGCTGAGTCATTGCAGGTCCTTTGAAGTAATGACCAGTTGCATTTAAGTCCCCAAATAGCCCTTGAACAACTATGGTCTTCACCAATTTTTCAAGAACTATTTGCACCCATGGATACTTGAGCTTGTAGCCCGACATACATGGTGTTTGCAATAGTTTTACTATTTTGATTTGATTCATTGGGTGGAGGACATCTATTAGATAGTTTGTGACCATTTAAGTGGATAGGTTATAGCCTTAAGATCAGTCTACTCCTTTGGATCAGATTAGTTTTCTTACTCAGTCCATGTGGTTTGATCCTCTCTATTGGATAGTCTGTGACCATTGAAATGGACATGTTATAGCCTTAAGAGATCAAGTCAAACCATAAGGGTTGAGTTGGATACATCTTCCTTGTAGATGTGCTTGTAGCCATCTGAGGGATTGTTGCAAAGATAGACCCGAGTCTGAGTTACATAGCTGATGTAACCCTTGCTTAACAGCTTACTTCCCATTATTTTATCTTTATTTTAACACACACCATCACCACCTTCTTCATAACACTTTCTTTAGTATAGGACTACACTTTATTTTTCTTCTTTAGTATTAATTTAGTATAGTTGTGACACCCAACTCCCTTTCTCTATGATTGTCAGATCTGTAGCCAAATTTAAAGGCCTACTATTATAGCCCATTTTGGATTCTAGATCAATTTCTTCGTGAGACAAACTCTTACTTACTTAAAACTTGATACAATAGCCCTATATCTTGCAGACTGAGTGTGTTTCAGATTTGATGTTTTAACCAATGTTTATTCTTTCCCCTTTTTGATTTATATTTCTTCCATTATTTTATCACCAATAATAAGACAGCACTCTGAAAAACCAACAAGTTTTTGGCACTGCTGTCAGGGACATTGATCTTTTTAGTAGACCTGAGTTATATTATATTTTAGTTTAGAAAATTCTTTATAGCTGTGCCTTGAACAGAATAAAAAGTACTACTGATTTTTGTGGAATTTTTGCAAAAGTGGACAACAGCAGAAGGGAAAAGCTAGAGCTATAGTTGGATTTTAGCTAGCTCTGTTTACACTTATTTTGCCCTAAATCTCAGTCTACTTGTGTTGCATTCCCTGTCATTAGTTTAGTTATAAATCTGTTTAGTTGTTATTTTTGTTTGAAAATTTTTTGTGTGCTGTGAGTATCTTCTTTACCTGCTGATTTTGTGTGTGTATGCTTGGAAGAAGGTCCCTTAACCCTTAATTGGAACCTCCAAATCTTGAGGTTGAAAGGGTCCTTAGACCAAGAAACACCACACAAGGCCCTACTGTTGAAACTGAGCCAGCTATCATGGCTAAGAGGCAAAGAACTCTGAAGGAATATAACACACTTGAGAATTACACATCTCCCTTTCACATACAATTCTTTTTAGTTGAGGGAAATTATGAAATCAAGTCCTCCACCATTAAGATGCTGCCATCTTTTCATGGGCTCAGTAAAGAAGATCCACAATTCTTTTCAGTTGAGGGAAATTATGAAATCAAGTCCTCCACCATTAATATGCTGCCATATTTTCATGGGCTCTGTAAAGAAGATCCTTACAAGCACATCGACCAATTTTTGGCACTTTACACTACATTCAATATTGTTGGCCTGGGACCTGAAGCCACCAAACTGAGCCTTTTTTCTTTTTCCTAAAGGATAAAGCCAGTACCTGGCTCTCTAAGCTCCTAGCCAATAGCATTCAGACATGGAGTGACCACCAAAGCCAATTTCTGGCTAAATTCTTTCCCATGAACAAAACAAGTCAGATGAGGACAAACATATTGTCATTTACTCAGTCCTCAATTGAAGATTTTTATGAGGCATGGGAGAGATTTCAGGAGATGTTAAAACAATTCCCTCACCATCAAATTCCACAGTGGCAACTTGTGCAAGTATTTTATCAAGGAATTAATCCCAAAAGTAGGGATATGGTGGATGCCTCATGTGGTGGTAGTTACCTCCACAAGATAGCTGATGAGGCTTGGGAGTTGTTTGACATCATAGGAGAAAATTCCATGCAGCAGGAGTCACTGTCTCGCAATGACAGCCAGACCCCAGCTAAGTTGGTAAAAGTGTCCACCCCTAGAGGTGGAATGTATGAAGTTAAGGTGCAAAGTGATTTGGAAAGGAAGGTGAAAAATCTGAGTTTAACGTTTGACAAATTAATGAATGTGATGCAGTCCAAGATGGTTGCACAAGTGGAAGAGGCATGTCTGATATGCCAATCTCCCACACATTCACTTCAAGATTATCCATTAGCCAACCAATTCCCTGATTTAGTTATGGAGCATGCCAATGCTGCCCAAGTATATGGGCAGCAACCTGCTGGGTACTTATGGAGAAACCATCCAAATTTGAGGTGGAAACAAGATACATACCCTCGGCCCCAGCAGCAGCAGTTGGCAGCTCCATACAGACCTCAACACAAATTTAACCAAGGTTATCCACCAAGGTAGAATTTTCAGTTGCCTGCCTCACAACCCAATCAGTTGTCTTGCCCCCACAACAACCCATATCCTCTTCCTTTGAAGAGCAAATGCTAGCATCTATGCAGAATTTAGAGAACTTGGTCCAAATTGTGAACTCTCATAGGCAAAGCATTAAAAAAATAGAGGACCAATTGGGTCAAATCTATAATATTTTGAACAGGAGAGAGGAGGGAAAACTGCCTAGTCAACCCTTGGCCAACCCAAAAGGATAGTACATGATTGGAGAAGCAACCTTTACCCATAAGGAGGCTAATGCAATCACTACCCTAAGGAGTGGCTGGGTGGTTGATAATTAAGTGGTCAGAGTAGCTGAGGAGGTCATGGAGAGTGAAACGAAAGAAATATGAGAGTTGAAGAACCAAAGTCATCCCCTGCTGTGGATCAGCAAGGGCAAAATAAAGGGGCTGATATTGAGCCCTGTTGTTTGAGTCCTTCAGGTGCTAATTATTGTGTGGTGAAAACAAATTAAAAATTAAGTAAAATAAAAGAATGGATTCAATACAACTAAAGTAATCCTAGACCTGCAAGAAACAGGGCCTATTGTAGCAAGTTTTGATAAGTAAGAGTTTGTCCCACAGAGAAATTTATCTAGAAATCTGACAATCCTAAAGAAAGGGAGTTAGGTGTCACGACTACACTAAATTAACACTAATAAAAGAGAAATAAAATATAGCCCTATCCTAAAGGTTAAGAAGAAGATCGTGATGGTGTGTGCTAAAATAAAGTATAAAAAAATGGTGAGAAGTAAGTAGGTTAAGTTTAGAGTTAAAGCAGTAATGTAACTCAGATTTAGTCTGTCTCTATAGTGCTCCTTGCTGAGACGCTATCAAAAGCCTCAAAAAGGTGAAAGTATCCAACTTAACCCATGCCATTTGGGGTGCTCTTAAGGCTATAGGCTGTCCACTCAAATGGTCACAACCTATCCTATAGAGTCTGTCAAATCCCATTGATTAAGCCAGAAATTGCTAATCTAATCTAGAGGAGTGAACTAATCATTTCCCCAACCACTGGACCAGATCAGGTCATGAATACTATTACAGCACTATGTAATGCTAGTGCTACAAGCTTCCGATATCTGCGCACAAATCTGGCTGACATCCATAGGTATTCTAACCCATAAAATCCTAAGTGTTTTGCTAAGGCCAACGGCTCACTATGCCCACAAAAAGGACCATGTAACCGGTTGAATAAGGCTTTAGATTCAGCTGGTCATTACTATAAAAGGCCTGCAATGACTCAGCCTCAAGCTGTAATTACTGTAGAGAAATCAAATCCAACATCTGTTATCGGTTAGGTAAAATAGAGGGGAGCTACTTCCTGTACAAAACCTCCTCACAAGGCTCTAGAAGCTCATGTGTAGGGGAGAAGAATCATTCCCAAACATGTGGCTGGACACCACCTTAGGGCTATACTCTATCCACTCAAATGGTCACAGGGTATCCCATTAGTCTGTCCATACCACAGAGGTTTGAGAAAGAACATATAAACTATTATAACCACTATGGTCCACAGGCCTCAAAGCTCCCTAGATCTCACTACAGATCCAGCATAGCTTTCAATGGAGCAATCAAACAAAGAGAAATCAGATGGTAAATAATAGATCTACTGGAAACTGAATGGGCTCATCCTAAATACATGGATCCTATAGACATCTAAGGGAATCATAAGATCTTTAGATTCAATTAGTCATTAAAACGACAATCCATTTATAGAAGCAAACCTTACAATGAACTGCCTCCAGGCTGCTACTTGTACACAACTGCTCACAAAAATCCCAATGTATATAAAACGTATTACAAAACTGAAATAAAACTAAGCCTAACTACTTAAAAGAGGATTAGCCAGCAAATGCTGTGCTAAGAAAGAAGAAAAATGAGAAAAAGAGATGATCAAACCCTAACCCTAACCCTAGCCTGCTGGAACTCTTAGCTGACAGAGGATGAAGGAAGGATTGATGATTAAAACTAAACTCTAAGTGTAGCTTATATACTCTATCCATACGGCATTGGCTCTGAAGAGATTAACCCTAATTTTTCTAGTAGATGTGGCACTGTATACACCAAAAGGTCTGCACCTTGGGAAGTGTGCCTCAAGACCTGCACCTTGGGAAGTGTGCCCTAGCCTTGGGAAATTCCCAAAAGGTCCCTGTGTTTAAACTGAGAAGTGGGGAGGTCGTGCTTTGCGGGGTTGGCATATACATTAATTCATTCACGCAGCTGTAGAGCCTTTATGAAGTACCCTTTGGCTTATGGGAAGTACTCACTCGCGCAGTAAATCTTCAGTTAATTGCATAGTTCCTTTGCGCTGTAATGCTGCCGCGGAGATGATCTGGAGCGCCTGGATTTCTTGCACAGGAGAGCTTTAAAAGCTCTCTCACTCACTGAGTACTCACGCAGGTATGTTCCTGCGCTCACGTAGTAACTGGTAAGGCTTTAGAGTGTGCGAGATCTGCACGAGGAGAATTCTGGACGTCTCTCTTCTTTGGCTATGCAAGAACTCCGTGAGGTAATATTTTGTTCAGTATACATATGGACTCGCTATGTTCTGTGCGTGGCTTCTTTAAGGCTTGATCTCCGTGAGAACCTCGTGATGGCAAATTCTGAGGATCTTACACTGCGAGATCTTTACAATGTCTTTACAGCTCTCCTCTTGACTGTGAGTCCCATCTGCATGAGGGTATCTTCCACTGCATCCTTAGCTTCGCGAGGAAGCTCCTCAACTCTGCGAGATCTGTCTTTTGATACTCTGATGCATTGCACTTGCTACTGTTGCAATTTTCTCCATTCTCAATTAACCACATCCATCTACTAGACTTTGGTCAACAATGACTAGCAAGTGAGTCACCATGGTGAGCACTACCAAGGTGTTCCATTAAGCATTGGCTTAGTTGTCATCTTTGCATGTATTCTCTCTCTTCTTTGGACCAAAAAGTAGGGATTTTGTATTAAGGTGCACAGATTATTCTTAACAACAAAACACACTTAACACATGATTATTAGTGAGCTTCAAGGTCCATCAAAGGCTAGATTAAGAGGTGAAAAGTGGTACTTTTTAGTGAATAACACACCCCCAAATCTAATCTTTGCTAGTCCTTGAGCAAAGAAAAATTTAAAACAACTACTCTAAATATTTAAATGCCACTTTCGTAGGGAGCACGGATACATTTAGCATATGTACCAACCCTTTTAAACCCCTAGGTGATCCCTAGTGGAAGAGTGAAGTCTCCTGAGGGTTTTCAATGAAGATACCCACAAACTTCTCAATAAAATAGTTAACATAAATGCAAAATTATCAAGTTAGTTGTCTAGAAATAGAGCATCAATTCACCTTTGATTCAATAAAAAAAAATATGAGGAATTTGAACATATGATATGCATAGACATTTAATCATCACAGCTTTTACATAGATGCACATAATTTCCAATTAGCTCACAGCAGGGGAAAACATCACATGTAGGTAAGTACTATGCTCATTATTAATTCAAAAATTAGGCTATAGGCCATGCCTAATACATTCACATTAGACCCAATGCTCACCAGGGCATACTCTCACAAGGAACTTTGAGGGTTTCCATTTTCTCTCAAGCTCAAGAGCAACTACAGGCCCCAAATGGGTCTGTAAGCATAAGCATAGGCATACCAACTAAGTTCTGGCATCATTAGCTAATCCTTACCATAGATTGGACAACTTTTTGTCTCTGCATGATAGCTCATTCAACTTTGGATCACAGGGTCTTTTGACTGGGTTGTGATGTGGCTTATGGGATAGTTTATAAAGAATGGAAGGTTGAAAAGGGATTCAAAATTGAGAAATCAGTAGGTGAAGGAGGTGATTCATGACCTCACCTTCTTTAATTCAGCACCTTTCATTTTCTTTAAAATTCTTCAGACTTGAAGTGGCCAACTTCTCCTCTTATTTTTGATTTTTTCAATAAAGTTTTTCTCTTGACTCCTCTCTTATTCCTCTTCTTTATTGTTTTTCTTTCTTTTGGATGCATTTTTCATTTTGTTTTTATTTTTCTGACTTGCCACCTCTCTCCTCAGCTGCTACACTGCTAAGCTTTAAGTATCTTTTCTCCATTCACCTAATGTTGACCTTATCTTATCCATCTTCACCTCCTTCTCCTTTACCTTCTAATTTCTCAGAGTGAGGGTAGGTTTGAATCAGGTCCATAGGTTCAAGTACAAGTACTCAGGTGTATTTTGAAGAACATTAGAAATCATGACTCAAAGGGTGTGTGCACAAGGGCAGTTGATTAGGGTTTGTCTGTTTTAGCTCAAGCTGACCAAGAGAAGGCCTTGATCCTTTCCTAGGTATCATGAGTGTCGTCAGTTGTTTCAACTTGGAGGTGCCTAACTTCTAGTGAGGGTATTGACTCAGCCAGTCCTTAGAGTTAGAAAAATTGCCTCAGTCTCTCCTCAAAGAAAGGGAATTATTTTTTTCTAGGCCCAAATCTCATTAGCTATGGTCTTCCATTGTACTGTTGGGTATGTCCTTACCTTTTTCTCTCTTTAATGATTCACTAAGTACTGATACAAGTGAGTTTTCTTGGTGTTCACATCATGAAAATACTAAAATTTAAAAACTTGTAAGGCTTAAAGTTCTGCAAAATTTTTAAATTTCTCAATTTTTTATGATTCTTAAGTGAACATGGCTCCATTTCTATCTTACTCACTTGATTCTGCTGCACTTAGGTTAACTGCTTCATTGGCAGATCCTGCCACACCCCCAAACCTATGAGGAACAGTGTCCTCACTGATTCAAAGTTACATGTAGATTTGCAGCAGGTTCAAGAAAGAGATTTTAAAAGAAAATGACACAACAGAAAAAGAAAACACACAACACAGAATAAATAACACATAACAAACATAGAAATAAACACAGAGAAGAAAACAGAATAGCGGGAAAGGCATTTCATTATAAGTACAAAACCAAAAGATTACAAAGTGATTCACAAAAAAAATTATAAACGTAAGAACAATCTAGACACACATCGACAAAACATCCTGTCAAAAGCAAAATGGTTCTTCCTCTTGGCTCAGGGATATCCTCAACCTACTACATGTGAAAGAGGAACTGCAAACCAGGAGAAGGGGGAAGGAAAGAAAGGGGATCAGGGAGATGGATGTTGAGCAGGTGGTGGGGGGGAGATGCAGGTGATTCGATCTTCTGCTTCTTCTTTTTCTTATTCTTTTTCTTCTCCTCCTTGTCCAGGATCCTCTGCACTTCCTTGTACTCATCCCAGAGGAATTATAGTGGGTCCGACTCTGTAGGAGGGGACGAGTCCAACCACATTGGGTAGAATTTGTTTGGCAGATCAGTGGGTTTGTCATCCGCCATTGCTGTGAGAAGGGAAGGACTGCTAAGGTTAGAGGAGACTGAGTGTGAAGAAGATGAGCTACCCCTGTATTTAAAGTACTCGGACGGTGGAATATCAATCAACAGATTAAATATCGCCTCCTTCCAAGCTCAATTGCCAAAAATAAATTCAAGAAGGTTAGTTGGTAATGAATTGTGATTATTATGGGAAATGGTAAATCGCACAATTTATTACGAGGAATGGGAGCGCATAGTAAATGTTGATCTATTTTTGGCAGTGGGAGTTAGGCAAAGAGATAGGAAATTGGAGAAATTTATTAGGGTTAAAAAGGGCCAATCTCGTGCTTCGCACAGCTGTACGTAGGAGCTCGTGGAGTAGAATTCTTGTGCAGTTGGCATTTAATTCCGTGAGAAGGAAAATTATACAGAAGAACATAACTCCGTGAGTACGGAATCAGAAGCTTTGTGTGCCTCGCGAAGTTACTTCGCGGGGTTGACTTTGGGACTAAGCGCCCAAAACAGTTTCACATTTCTCAGGCGACTTAATTGGTGATCTCCGCGGAAAACAACCATTTAGAGTTTCAAGGTCTCACACACTAGAATCTTTTGAATTTAGCTTTTTGCGCCCTCATGACTTCGCGAGAAAGCTTGAAATGGCTTGCGATTGTGAAAATTAGGCCATTTAATCTCGCGAGAAAGCAATACTTATCCACTTTTCTCAATTTGTGCCCTAGCCTGTGCATGTACAGAGTCAGGCACACATTCAGTGGCCATCAGCATCAACCCGTATACCAGCAAATGCATATGAAAAATTCAAAATGATAAAAGTTCTCCATGGAAGCAAACTTAAAATATTTGCAGTGCCAGTACTTCAATCACACAACAACAATAAGCAGGCATTTCCCATGCTAATGAAAGAAATGACAACGTACTCAAAATAGAGCAAACAAACAGATAAAAACAAGCAAGCAAATCTCTAGAATAAAAACATTAGATGACAGGTTCCTAATCAAACAAAAACACACAAATTTTTTTAAACAAATATGGCACACATAATACGAAGCTGTGGATCACTAAGCAGTGGGAGGTTCATGTAGGTGAATAGTCTAAGAAAGCTCCACTGGTAGTTCTACACAAATCTTAAGCCTCTAACCATTTACTTCCATGATCTACCTTGACATTGGATCAAGGATTTCCACAGCACCAAATGGGGAAGTTTTGATGACAGTGTAAGGTCCACCCCATCTGAATTTTAACTTCCCTGGAAAAAAATTAAGTCTGGAGTTTGTTGGTAAACTGCCTTGCACTAAAAAAGGGGTTTAAATTCACTCAATTCAAGGCAGATCACACACACAAACCTGCAAGTATTCAGGGCCTGTTATAGCAAGTTTTAAAAGAGTATTGTCACTTAAACTAAACTACAAATAAAATGAAGAATTAACTGGGATCGAGTTCAGAGTTCAGATCTCACAATTGGAAGGGATTAAAAACGGAAAATGGAGAAGAGCAGCTTGGAGTTTAGACTTACTGCAATTGGGTTGAGCTGATCGTGTTATAGGGGATCCAAAGCACACCAATCCCTCAGCTAGCTACAAGCACAGCTGAAGAGTAGAAGAATCTACTATAAACCAAGGGATTTGACTGATCTTATGGCTATGATCTGTCCACTTCAATGGTCACAGAACATCCTATAATCTTCATCCGACCCAAAGGTTTAAGGTGGAAGAATCCAAGTGAAACCATAGATTGAACTGATCTTAAGGCTATGGTCTGTCCACTTCAATGGTCACAGACCATCCTATAGATATCCTCCAACTCAAAGGTTTTAATCAGAGCATTAAAACCAATACAGATGCTGCAATTACCAGGCCACAGACAGGCAATTGCAAGGATATCAGATCTAGGGAGATCAAATGGTATCCAAGAGATCTACCAGTTAAGTGGGTGAGCTGATCAGCAAACTCCTCTACACAAATCTGATTGAGCACCCCAATGAAACCAAGGGAACTATAGATGTAATTAAAATAATAAAATCAACATTTACATTACATAAAACTCACTCTATAATGAAACGCTCTCAGATCTATAGTCTATGCAGCAATTGACCCACAAATAACACTCTCAACCTTACCCAATTACAGATCAGACCTCACCCCTTGGTGCTCCGAGGGAGTTAGCCAACCATCGTTGAGCTAAAGGAGGGAAAACAAAATTTTGTTGCAAGCCCTAATCTCCAGATTTTGATCCCCCCCAATTACAATTGGGGATCTCATTATATAGCTTTTCCCTCTCGTTTCTCCCGCCAATATTCCCTTTTAGAAGGTCCTCAGAGTTTGTTAGAGTTCTGTCAGAGCATGTGGGGTTAGTTAGGGTTTCCTAAGGCATCTTCAGGATCGTCGTGCTGGTCACCAAAGTGCCTCGGGTTACGTGCAACTGGCCACTAAGTTGCAGTGTGTGAACAGCCTATTTTCTGAGAAGTTCTTCACACAATTTTGACAGGTTGAGGAAGCTTTTGACAGGTTCAAATAGAGCTTTTTGGTCCTTTCGCTAGGTTCTCAGATCTCTTCAATAGGTTTCGATAGGATGAGCCTTCTCTTGAAGCTTCAACGTTCTCTGGCACTTTGTTTGGAGCATTCGACAGGTTGGGAAAGCTTTTTGACAGGTTCAGCTCTGCATGCCAGCATTTCGATAGGATTGCTCTCACTCCTGTCGAAATGTTCAAGTACCTTCAAATAGGTCTGAGCTTCAGCTTCTCCATCTCGATAGGTTCAGGCAACCATCCGATAGGTTCCCTTTACACCTCTGGCAAGCTTCTAATAGGATGATTTCTTTCTTTCTTTCAGCTGCTTGATAGGTTCTTGGATCCTATCGAACTTCTCAATCCTCACGAATTCTTCCTTTCTCTGTCTTAAGATCCTATCGAAACCCTTCCATTTGCACGAATTCTTCCATTTTTAGCCCTTAACTCCTGTCGAAATCTTCAGAAAACCTCTTGATAGGATGCTTTCTGCCTGCTTTCACTTCCTTAGCTCTGCCCTGCTGTTGCCACATGCCCCAAGTGGCCAATGGTGTGCAACCCTCTTATGTGCCATTGATGGGTCTGCACTGTGCTGAGAGATGGACTTCTTTGTGCCGCATTTTTGAGTGGTTTTCTACACTATTCCTGTCTTTTATTGCTATCTACAAAACAGACTCAACAGGTGTTTATCAGTTTGCTCACAGATCCATCAAAGGTCAGGTTAAGGGGTGAAAACTGACATTTTTCACTACTTAACACACCCCCAAACCTAAGCTTTGCTAGTCCCTGAGCAAAGGAAAAACAAATAAAATTAAAATGCCACTTTCGTAGGGATCACGGATGCATTTAGCATATGCATCAAGCCTTTTTAACCCCTAGGTGATCCCTAGTGGAGGAGTGAAGTCTCCTGAGGGTTTTCAGTGAAGGTACCCACAAACATCTCCAATAAAATCAATTAATACTTATAGAGCATGCTAAAATAGAGTTTAAGTAAATAAAATAAGTTCCACACCATGTACCTTCAATTCTAAAAGATTTTCGGCATAAAAATCACCAGTTTAAAACATGAAATTCTGCTGTAATTCCTTCATCATCTATCAGTTCATGTCAAGGCCTTTCTCCTAAAAATTTATACAGAGCTCACCATTCACTTAAGAATTCTGTTTTGATACTACCCCCATCAAATTGGATTTCAGACCCAAGTCTCACCAGGGCTGTTCACTCATAATAAAAATAGAAGGGTGCATCATTTCACACAGCTCAAGAGCAATTACAACCCTCAAATAGGACTGCAAGCATGAGCATAGGCATGGCTTTAATTTCTAAAATTTTCTAATTCTTTGCACCATAGATCAAACAAATCCTCATCTCCACATGACAGCTCAATCCATTTCAGATCAGTAAGGTCTTTTTATTGGGTTGTAATGTGGCTTATTGGGGAAATTTACAAAAGAATAAAGGGGTAAAAAGGATTCAAATTTAGAAATCAGCAAAGGTAAGGAGGTGATTGTTGCTGTTCTAAGTGTGCATGATTTATTTGTATTTTGAAAATAGATTTGCAAATGATGAATTATACTGAATTTGGAAAACTAAAAAGAATAAAGAAATATTAGCACAGAGAGAAGTTAATTAGCCTGCAAGATCAGGGTCAATTGTAGCAAGTTTTAAATGTAAGTGAGTAAAAGATCGTCCACAGGGAATTGATTTAAAATTAAGATAAACCTCCAGATCTGAGCTACCAGATCTGACCTCTGATCCTATCTACAAAGCACATAAGATGGGAGGTTGAATTTGTCACATTAACTAAATGAGAAAAGTAAAAATTAAACTAAATGATCCAGATCCGAGTTGGGGAGATTTGATGTAAATTAATAAGAATGGAGAAATAATATCTAACTTCGACTTAGTACTTGATTGCAGAATGAGAATAAATGTAAAACACATGAGATATTATCCAATCTTCATCTGGCTACCAAGATGATGCAAGAGAAAGTAATCCTACTCAAGGATTGGAATTGAGTTGAACTTATGGCTATGGTCTGTCCACTTCAATGGACACAGATCATCCAATAGTCTTCACTCCGAATCCTTGATTAAGAACAAAAAACACTACTACAAATGCTGTGAGAAATTAGGTTACAAACGCAGATTCTCACAGGGACAATGAATTAAGGGAAATTGCTTTAAAAATAGTAAATCTAAAGGAATCTAATGAATAAGGAGATCACAAGGAACCCTCAACACGAATCCGATTGAGAACGTACTGTTCACAGCAACCTTTTCAAATTCACCATTACAATTACAGAGCACAGCTTAAACATCTCTCGGATTTGTAGTCTTGAATACAATTCTCACTTGAATTACAGAAATATCTCACAGTTCTCAATTACAAATAAAAGTTAGGCTATTACAGAAGTTTCAGACAAGCTATCTGAAATGGAAATGGGGCAATAGAAATGAAACTCAAAATCTGGATACCCAAATTGGGCAAATGGTTTGTCTATTTATAGTTTTTCCCAAGTCCAGCTCAGATGTGTATCAACCAATCAGAATTGGTTAGATCTGTATCAACCAATAGGAGTCGAGCACAAGGATCCATATCTGTTTTGTCCAATTAGAACTGCTTGATCTGGTTCAGCCAATCAGGTGACAGAAGCATCAATTCTGTTATGTAATTTCAAAAATCTGTTTGAGCTTCTAGAAGTTCCCGCCAAGTAATTTCCTCTTTAGGTGTTCACATGGGGTGGATTATGCCTTTGGTTCGTGCTCAGAATCTTTCGGAATATCCCTGGGTTTTTAAATGCATTGGGGCACGTGTAGAGATTACTGAATTGCCCTTACAGATGCTGGGAATCTTCAGGATATCATTTCGCACAGTTTGGAGAACTTTTCGCAAGGTACTGTCACTTCTGAAGCTCTTTTCATACAGTTCTGGTGCTGTTCACAAGGAGTTCTCCTCTTTTCGAATAGGTCAGGAATCCTTTCGAAGAGTTCAGGTGCTCTTCGAAAACTAAGCCTGGAGCTTTTAGTTCTTTTCGCAAAGATCAAGTTCTTTTCGAAAAGTTCAGGTTCTTTTTGAAAAGTATTCTGTTATGCATTCTTCTGTTCGAATAGCTCCAAACCTCTTTCCAGGTTGAAACCAGGCCTTTGTCCTCTTTAGTTTAGGCATTTTGATAGCCAGTGAGGTTGTTCCTTCTCCTTCTTTCCCTAGATTAGCATGAGTCATCATCTTTTTGACACTTTTAAGTCGCTTGCTTTGATTTAAGCCTGCCTTGATGTTAGTAAAACAAAGCAAAAACACTTATTTAGTATTCTCAAAGGTCTATCAAGACTCAGGTTAAGGGCTGAAAAATGGTGTTTTCCAGTTCTCAACACACCCCCAAACCTAAGCTTTGCTAGTCCCTGAGAAAAGACAAAATTTAAAAACAGAATGAAAAAGCCATTTTTGTAGGGAGCACAGTTGCATTTAGCATATGCAACAAGCCTTTTAAACCCCTAGGTGATCCCTAGTGGAGGAGTGAAGTCTCCTGAGGTTTTTCAGTGAAGGTACCCACAAACTTCTCCAATAAATCAGTTAATATCAATGCAATTCTGTTAAAGCAGACTTTCATCCAGTCAGATTATTCACACCTGCATCAGTCAGGCTGTGAGAGGAGTATCAAGAAAATATCAGTTTAAAACTAAAATTCTGCTGTAATTCCTTTCACCATTCACTTAGTTTGTGTCAAAAACTTTTTTTACAAGACAAATTAATGAAAAGCTTGCCTTCTATTTGAAAATTCAGCTTTTTGATGTTACCCCAATAAGTTGATTTCAAACCCAACTCTCTCCAGGATTTTCACTCACCATGTAAGTAAGAGGGTTGTACTATTTCACACAGCTCAAGAGCAGTTACAGCCCTCAAATAGGACTATAAGCAGGAGCATAGGCATTACATTTCAGTTCTGAATTCACTGCTCTTTTCACCATTGATTACACAAATCCTTATCTCCATGTGACAGCTCAATCCATCTTTGATCAATAGGGACTTTAACTTGGGTTGTAATGTGGCTTATGGGTGAAATTTATCAAGAATAAAGGGGTGGAATGGAGTTTAAAATTGAGAAGTTAGTCAAGGTAAGGAGGTGTTATGGACACCTTCTTTATTTCAGCACAATTTCATCTTCTTCTTTGAATTTTCAGAGCCAAAGTGGCCATCTTTTTCTCTTTCTTTTTCAAACTTCCAATGAAATGCCTTCTCCTTTTTTTTTTTTTTTCAAAGAAACATTGACTGGAATGCCACATTTCTTCTGCTGATACATCATTGCCTTCAATTATTTTTTTACCAAACTGTTACCTAACTCACCTTTCTTTAGCTTTCTTTCCTTTACCTTCTGAATTCTCAGAGTGAGGGTTAGGCTAAATGAGGTTGATGAGGTTTCAAAGAAATTTTGGATTTATAAAGCTCAACTGGTGTGTATCAAGGGCAGTTTTAAAAGGTGGGGATTTTTGAAGTTCAAACTGTCCAGAAGGAGGCCTTACATCATGTCTTTAATATTATGATTGCTGTCAAATTATTTCAATTTGGATATGTGTAACTTCTAGTGATAATAAGCAGGTTCAAACAGTCCCTAGAGCAGAAAAATTTGCCAATTCATACCTCCAAAGAATACATTTCAGGCCCAAATCTCACTGGGTGTGATTTTCTATCAAAATCCTGAGGTATATCATCACTGTTTTCTCTCTTTTTAGGTTTACTAAACATCAATCTTCTTTTGGAAATTTTCTGACATTCACTTCATGAAAGTATTAGAATTACACTAGGAAATTAATTTTAAAAAGTTTTAACTTCCTCATTTTTCAAAACAACATGTGTGAAATTACTTCATCTTCAAAAATTCTGTTGATCATAAGCTGCACTGATGTTAACTAAATTATTGGCAATTCTGCCACACCCTCAAACCTATGATGAGCAGTGTCCTCACTGGTTCAGAAGTGCATAAGCAAAGAAAAGAACAAAAAACAAAAATCATATTGACAGAGAAGAAAGAAAAGAAATGCACAGTAATTACAAATTAACAAAAGTTAACAGAAAACAGGAATTACATACTACAGACCCAACAAAACAAAGATGTACAATGTATTCTAATAACTGGGGTCAAAATCTGTATCATAAGTTGGTTCAATGGGATTAGAACTAGAATCACTGTTAGAGTCAGAACTTGAGTCAGTATTAGAGTCTGAACTCGATTTAGCCTTCTCCTAGATTGTGGCTTGCAGCTCGGTGTATTTCTCAGATTTGATCTTTTTGGTGAGGCCAATATATTTTACAAGTCTATTAGCCCTCAATTTTTCTTGTTCAAGCTGTGCTTGCACCATGGTAACTTTGTGTTGTTCACTCCTAACCATCTGAAAGGTTTGGCCCAACAGGTCCTGCATCTTCTCTCTCTCAAATTTCATAAACAGCTCCAGTTTTCGAATCTGGTCTTCATAAGGGGTTTGGATGTAAGTGTAGAAATCGGTAATCCCCTTAAGGACATCGTGAAAGATGTAAGGGTTATCTTCCATAGCCCTTTTAAGAGTGGTAAAACGTGGGATGGGAATGGAGTGGTAGGGGACCATATGTATTCCAGCAATGGGGGAAGGGAAAGATGAATCTACAAGCACTACCTCAGGGTCAGTTTGGGTGGCTTGAGCAGAGACATTAAGGATGGGTGTAGGTGAATCCAAAAGTATTGCCTCAGGTTTGAATTGGGTAGCATGGTCAGACACAGTGAGGATGGGTGGATCTAAAACTATTACCTCCGGATCTGTTTGGGTTGCTTGGTGAAGCGAGGGTACTGCAGTGGCTAAGGTGGTTGTTTGGGATGTGGAGGCCAAGGTTTGGAGAATGGAATTTGTCACAGACTGGTTGTCTGTGTTGATCTGTAGTTGGGCTCGGATGGATTGGAGAAAGGTAAAGAATTGGCTAATTGTGTCAGGTGTGGGTGTGGTATGCAAAGTAGGGGCTGGTTAAATTTATGTAGATGGTTGAGGGGCAATAGGTGAAATGGCTGTAAAGAGAGAAGTAGCCAAATGGGTGAAATGAGGAGGATCAGGTATGGGTACAGATTCAAGCCCAATATTCTCCAAGATAGATCCCATCAAAGATGAATAGGCCTCTGTTGTGAATATCTCAGGTTCAGGGGTATGAGTGATTTTAGGTGTATGAGTTGAATGAGCAGGTGAACCTGAGAAGCTTTGGAGAATGGGAGTGCTAGGAGAGTGTTCAACAAAATCTGTGGCCATATCTTGGACATTGTTAGGTGAAATTGGTGGTGTAAGTATGGCTGGAGTGGTTGGTGTAGAGGGAGAGTCTGCAATTGAGATTATGGTGGTTATGAGTGATGGGACTGCTAGAATGGGTGAAGGAATAGGAGCTGTGCTAGGTGAGGTGGGTAAGATGATGACCTCTTCAACAATGGGTGCAACTAAAGAGCTGGTCACCTCAGGGTTTGGTATAGCAGGTTCAATGGCAGCTGCAGGGGCTGGTGCAGGTATAGCAGGTTCTTGGGCTGGCTCAACCTCTTCCCTCATTCTATTCAACATGGTTTGGCTTGTAGTCCAAGCCCTCTTCCCAAAAGCGTGAGGAGAGACGATCTCAAATGGCTCTTGCTCATCAATGTCAAATTTGGCTCTTAGTAGGGCTGTGATTAGCCTACCAAATGGTATTCCAGCTATTTTCTGCTCCTTCATCTTGACACTGATGTCAGCCATGGCTTCAAAAATTAGCATAGGGGCATTGAAGAATTGCCCCTTAGAGAAATGAAAGAGGGCCTCCAAAATGGGTGTTCTTCTTTCCTGCCTGTGCCCAGTGACATAAAAACATCCTCTCTAAATGGAATCCATCAGTAAAAATTAAGGTGCTAAGTCTCTCCTCATGATGGACTGTCCAATTCCAACTATTCCTTGGGTTAGATGTGCAGCCATTTCTCTAAAAGAAGCTGTCTCTGGTTCAGCCAAAGGACCAGCCGGATCATGTTGAAATGGTATTTCCAAGGCATTTCAATGTCTTCATAAGTGACTGTTAAATCGCAATCATCAATGAAAATTACAAGAGTAGGGACATCAGCATCCTTCTCCATCACTTTTACCATGTTTTGGTACCATAATCTCACCATTCGTGGATAGATTTTCTCTAGAAGAGGGGTTAGGATATTGCTCAGTGAAGCATCCCTGATGTAGTTCAAGGATAGCTTACATTCAGGTTTGTTCAAGAAAAAGGCTTCATCAACAATAAGCTCTGGGATCAGGTTCTGAGCTTCAATGAAAGGGTTTGGCAGTACCAAATGCATAGGAAGAGGAAGAAGCTCAGGGTCAGGACTAGGGTCAGCTGCTGGGATGGGTTTCTCATGTCTAACCTTCTTCCCTTTCTCAATTTTATCAGCTTTATCCATCGGCAATTGCCTCTTGGCTGAGGTTTAGGTTTTTCCTTTTGTGGAGGGTTTGCTAATTTTCTTAGCAAGAGACTTTGTTTGAATCTCACACAATATATGCTGACACAGAAATCAACTTTGCAAAACACAAACAGAAGATATGCAAAGAAAAATACCGAAATCTAGGGTTTTGCTTGAAATCTTTGATCGCTTGATTAAATCCACCATAATCAGAAGCAAAGGGTCCCTCTCTTCAAGCTTAATCAGTGGAACAAATATGAAGGAAATTGGATCTGAACTCTAAAAGCAAGCAGGGATGGAAGGAAAATGGGTTTTTTGTGAAACAGGACACTCTGGGACGGCTTTCGAATATGAAACCCTTGCTTTGAAAGGGTTTAAATATGCTCAAAACGATTTTCGCAAAGCATCTTTGAAGTCTTCGAAAAGTTCAAAACAGTCCTTTTTACAAAGGAGAATGGCATCAGTACCATTCGAAAAGCAAATGGCTTCAGAAATAACTTTTCGAAAAGCAAAAGTCTTCAGAACCACCTATTCGAAAAGCTAATCATTCTTTTCGACGATTGAATTCTGAGTCCAGATCCTTTTCGAAAAGGAAATTAAACTTTTCGAAATGAATTTTTTTTTCTTTGCGAATTGATTTTTCACATATTGTAAACTTCTCAAATTGAGTGTAAAACATGACTAAAAACAGAGAGAAATAAACTATGCAAAAACTACAAAACAAACACAAGTAAAATACATATGATACAGTTGTTTATCATCAGATTTGTGGAGGCTCTTGATGATAGATGGTCAGCACAGGCTCCAGGGTATTTTCAATGCATGGTTTGAGCCTTTGACCATTTACTTTCAAGGTTCTCCCATCACTTAGGTCCATAATTTCAACAGCCTCAGAAAGAGATGCTTGAATGACAGTATATGGCCTTCCCACCTGGATCTCAGCTTTCCAGAAAAAAGCTTAAGTTTTGAGTTGAATAGCCATACCTTAGAGCCATCTATGAACTCTTTTCTCAGCAGATTTTTGTCTTAGAAAGCCTTAACTTTTTCTTTGTAAGATCTTGCATTGGTGTATGCATCCATTCTCAGCTCCTCCAACTCAGCAAGCTACAGTTTCCTGTGATTACCAGCAGTAGTAAGATCCATGTTCAAGGTTTTAATAGCCCAAAAGGCCCTATATTCTAATTCCACTGGTAAATGGCATGCTTTGCCATAGACCAATCTGAATGGGGACATACCAATTGGGGTTTTATAGGCTGTCCTATATGCCCACAATGTATCATTCGGCTTAAAGGACCAATCCTTTCTATCCTTCTTCACAGTCTTTTCCGATATATGTTTGATTTCTCTATTGGAAATCTCCACTTGTCCACTGGTCTGTGAATGATATGGAGTAGCTACTCTATGAGTCACAGAGTACTTTTTCAATAAAGCTTCAAAATGCTTATTACAAAAATGGCTCCCCCCATCACTGATAATAGCTCTGGGGGAACCAAACCTGGAAAAAATGTTATCCCTTAAAAATTTCAGGACAACTCTATGGTCATTGGTTTTAGTGGCTGTGGCTTCAACCCATTTGGATACATAATCCACAGCTACTAAGATGAAATTAAAACCATTTGAAGGAGGAAAGGGTCCCATGAAATTTATCCCCCAAATATCAAACAATTCAACTACCAAAATGGGCTGTAAAGGCATTGAGTTTCTCTTGGAAATGCTGCCCAATCTCTGGTAATTCTGACAAAAGTGTGGGCCAATAAAATCCACACTGCAAAACCTTTGCAGTAGTTTTGTTTCCACTAAAATGACCTCCACAGGCCTATTCATGAAACATGGAAAGTATGCTATGAAAGTCTTCTTCAGGGACACATCTTCTAATTATTTGGTCTGCACAAATCTTGAACAGATAAGGATCCTCCCAAATAAATTGTTTAACCTTTGAGAAGAAAAGATCTTTATCCATTTTATTCCAGTGTTGAGGGGTTCTTCTAGTAGCCAAAAAGTTGACTATATTTGCAAACCAAGGGGTGTGTACACTGATAGCAAAAATTTGCTCATCAGGGAAAGATTCATTGATAGGCAACCTATCAATCTCAGCAGTTAAAATTCTAGACAGGTGGTCAACCACCACATTCTCGACACCCTTTTTATCTTTAATATGCAAATCAAACTCCTGTAATAGGAGGATCCACCTGATTAATCTTGGTTTGGTATCCTTCTTAGACAGAAGGTATTTCAGGGCTGAGTAGTCAGTGAACACCACAATTTGTGAACCCAAAACATATGACCTGAATTTCTTCAAAGCAAAAACAATTGCCAGCAGCTCCTTCTCAGTTGTTGTGTAATTGAGTTGTGCCTCAATCATTGATCTATTGGCATAAGCTATGACATGAGGCAGCTTATCTTTTCTTTGCCCAAGAACAGCTCCTAAAGCATAATCTGATGCATCACACATCAGCTCAAAAGGCAATGAATAATCTGGAGACTGTAGTATTGGAGCTGAAATCAAACAATTTTTTAAGAATTCAAATGCCTTCAGGCATTCATTATTGAAAACAAAAGGAACATCTTGGCACAATAAATGACAAAGAGGCTTCGATATTTTACTGAAGTCCTTAATGAACCTCCTGTAAAATCCAAGATGCCCAAAACTTGATTTATAACAGTTTTAGGAGGAGGCAAATGTGCAATTAAATCAATTTTTGCTCTGTCCACCTCAATGCCCTTGTGGGAGACAACATGGCCAAGGACAATGCCTTGGGTGACCATGAAATGGCTCTTCTCCCAGCTCAAAACTAAATTGGTTTCTTCACATCTCTGTAACACCAAGCTGAGATGATGTAAACACAAGGCAAAATTGTTTCCATATATTGAAAAGTCGTCCATAAAAATTTCCATAAATTGGTCAATCATATCAGAGAAAATGGAATACATACATCTTTGAAAGGTAGCAGGAGCATTATAAAGACCAAAATTCATCCTCCTATAGGAAAAAGTGCCAAAGGGGCAAGTGAATGTGGTCTTTTCCTGATCTTATGGATACACAGGAATCTGGTTGTAACCAGAGTAACCATCAAGAAAGCAGTAATAAGCTTTTCCTACTAACTTATCTAAAATCTGATCAATGAATGGAAGAGAGAAATGGTCCTTTCTGGTCATTGTGTTTAGCTTTCTGTAATCAATACAGACCCTCCAACCAGTTGTTTGTCTGGTTGAAATAAGCTCACCAGAATATGAGGTTACAACAGTGATCCCAGATTTCTTAGGTACCACCTGTGTAGGTGCCACCCAAGCTGAATCTGAGATGGGGTAAATGACCCCTGCATCCAACAACTTAACAACCTCCTTCATGACCACTTCTTGCATATGAGGATTCAGCCTCCTTTGCATTTCTCTAGAAGGCTTTGCATCTTCTTCCAAGTGAATTTTATGCATGCAAACAGCTGGACTGATTCCTCCCAAATCAGCAATAGTCCAGCCAATTGCCCTCTTATGCTGTTTCAAAACACTCAATAGCTCTTTCTCCTGCTCCTCAGTGAGGAAGGAAGAAATAATCAAAGGCAATGTTTTATGGTCTCCTAAAAACACATATTTCAAATTTTCTGGCAACTATTTCAGCTCTACATTAGGTGGGTTGAGAAAAGAAGGTAACAAAGGTACCTTGGTTGTTTGTGGAAGGGGAAGAATAGCAGGTTTCCATGAAGAACACCTTGCTGATTGATCATGAGTTCCTCACACAACATTAACTTCCTCAGACTTTGTGGTACAAACTATTTTTTCTACAGCATTTCTCCAAGCATCTTTAAAATATGTGGTTAAATCTTCACACTGCAAAAACTGTGGTAAAGTTTCTTCTACCAGTTCATCCAACAAATCAATAAGAAAGCATTCCTCAGAACTGAATTGAGGCTATGTAACTACATTGTAGACATTTAACTTTACCTTCATATTTCCAAAAGACACTTCCATAATACCAGATCTGCATTGGATGCAAGCATTGGCTGTAGCCAGGAATGGTCTCCCCAAAATGGCAGGGATGGAAGTTCTGCTTTTAGTAGGTTCCATGTCTAATACCAAAAAATCAGCAGGGTATTATGGAAGTGTCTTTTGGCAATATGAAGGTAAAGTTATCTGACTTTCTTTCAGATCATCCCAACTGGCTTTCTTTCAGATCTGTCTGCTAGTTGTAACACCACATGAGTGGGTTTTAACTCTCCCAAACCTAGTTTCTCATATACAGAATATGGAAGCAGGTTGACACTAGCACCCAAATCTAATAAAGCCTTTTCAATGGTATGTTCCCCAATAATGCAAGGGATTGTGGGGATTCCAGGATCTTGAAGTTTAGGAGGTGAGGTAATGGACAAAACCTGTTTAACTCTTTCCACAACAAAGACCTTCTTGGATAACTGCATCCTAGATTGTGTTTTGTGAGTGCAAATATCTTTCAAAAATTTTGCATATGCTGGGACTTGTTTTATTGCATCAAGGAAAGGTAGATTTATCTTCACTTGCTTGAAAGTCTCCATCATTTCATCTATTTTTGTATTCCCTTTATTAAAAGGGGATGCAGATTTCATGGCATGGGGAAATGGTAAATGAGGAATGAATCCTTCATTTATAGCTTTAGAATCATCACCAGAATTTTTTTGATTTTTTGATTTTTTTGATTTTTCTGAGGTACATCAGTACCCCCAATGCTAATATCATGCTGCTCCTGCTGCATATCTCTAGTAGTTTCCTCAATTTTTTCTTCTTCTTTTTCAGGATTCACATTGTTATTTACAACTCTTCCACTTCTCAAAGTAGTGATAGCTTTTACTTCTTCATGTGAAACAGAGGCATCTTCAACCATGAACTGTCCTTTAGGATTGATCAAGGGTTGGCTGGTAACCTGCCTTCCTCTCTTTTGGCCAAAGTATTTGAAAGTTGACCCAATGTTTCTTCAATCTTCTTTATGCTCTGACTGTGAAAGTTTACAGTCTGAGTTAAAGACCCTAAATTCTGGAGTGAAGTTAGAACTTGGTCTTCAAAAGAAGGGGATCTAGAAGGGGTTTGAATTGGAGTAGATTGCTGCACAGGTTGTGCCATCTGTTGTGGAATGGGCTGCTAAAAATTTGGCTTGATATAAAAATTCTGTTGGTAAGGCTGAGCAGTTTTGAAAGGTATTTGGTTCTTTGGTTGTTGCTGCTGTTGTGATTGATAATTGCCCTGGCTCCACCTTAAATTGGGGTGCCCTCTCCATGCATATTCATTTGATTGCATCTGTCCAAATGATTGGGCAGCATGAGCTTGCTCCACCTCTAGATCTGGGAACTGTGGTGCAGCTGGACATTGATCATGTGAATATCAGACATGCCTCCTCTACTCTTGCAACCATTGGATTTTTAAGTGAGTCCATCAATCTATCAAACTTAGTGGTCAAATAATCCATTTTCCTTTCCAACTCATTCACCTCATAAATCATTCCCTTAGTGGTCTGCTGATTGTTCAACCGAGTAAGATTCTCAATGTCTCTTGACAAAGATTCCTCTTGAGTTGAATTTTCACCAATCACTTCAAATAGGTCCCAGACCTCCTCAACTGTTTTTTAAAAATAGGTGCTTCCACAGGAAGCATCTACCATATTCTTGCCCTTATGATCAATTCCCTGATAGACGCTTTAAACAAGCTGCCATCGGGGAATTTGATGATGAGGACATTGCCTTAAAAGTTCTTTAAACCTTTCCCATGCTTCATGAAAAGTTTCAGTTGAGTGTTGTGAGAAGGAAACAATATTTTATCTCAACTGGCTGGTCTTAGACATAGGGAAGTATTTGGCTAAAAATTGACATTGCAAATCATTCCAAGCAGGAATGTTGTTCGGTGACAACATGGACAGCCATGCTCTAGCTTTGTCCTTTAATAAAAAAGGAAAGAGCCTAAGCTTGGTTGCCTCTGGACCCAGTCCAGCTATGTTGAATGTTGTACAAAGAGACAAAAATTCATCCACATGCTTGTATGGATCTTCCTTACTTAGTCCATGGAAGGAAGGCAGCATCTGGATAGTTGATGATTTGATCTCATAATTTCCTTCAACAGTAGGAAATTGGATACAAAATGGGAAATTATATGCACCAGGTGCAAAGTAATCCTTCAAAAGTCTAGGTTGCTCACCCATAGTAGCAGTCTCAACAAAATTCTGTGATATTTGTCTGGTTCTTAGTAGCCTTTCAACTTCTAAATTCAGAGGGACAACCTCAGGATTGAGAGTCCTCCTACCAAACATACAACACAGAAACAGAGAGTAAAATTATGCAAAGCAAACCTTCAGTATACCATTCAAAGTAGATTCCACGCTCAAATGTACAGGAATAACTGCACAGATTTAAACAATAGAACAGTTAGCACTGATGTAATAATAATAAAAAAAAACTTAGGTCTACCAATTTTAAAATAAATTCCCCGGCAACGGCACCAAAAACTTGTTGCTGTTCTAAGTGTGCATGATTTATTTGTGTTTTGAAAACAGATTTGCAAATGATGAATTATACTAAATTTGGAAAACTAAAAAGAATAAAGAAATATCAGCACAGAGAGAAGTTAATTAGCCTGCAAGATCAGGGTCAATTGTAGCAAGTTTTAAATGTAAGTGAGTAAAAGATCGTCCACAGGGAATTGATTTAAAATGTAAGATAAACCTCAAGATCTGAGCTACCAGATCTGACCTCTGATCCTATCTACAAAGCACATAAGATGGGAGGTTGAATTTGTCACATTAACTAAATGAGAAAAGTAAAAATTAAACTAAATGATCCAGATCTGAGTTGGGGAGATTTGATGTAAATTAATAAGAATGGATAAATAATATCTAACTTCGACTTAGTACTTGATTGCAGAATGAGAATAAATGTAAAACACATGAGATATTATCGAATCTTCATCTGGCTACCAACACAGATGCAAGAGAAAGTAATCCTACTCAAGGATTGGAATTGAGTTGAACTTATGGCTATGGTCTGTCCACTTCAATGGACACAGATCATCCAATAGTCTTCACTCCGAATCCTTGATTAAGAACAAAAAGCACTACTACAAATGCTGTGAGAAATCAGGTTACAAACGCAGATTCTCACAGGGACAATGAATTAAGGGAAATTGCTTTAAAAACAGTAAATCTAAAGGAATCTAATGAATAAGGAGATCACAGGGAACCCTCAACACGAATCCAATTGAGAACGTACTGTTCATAGCAATCTTTTCAAATTCACCATTACAATTACAGAGCATAGCTTAAACAGCTCTCGGATTTGTAGTCTTGAATACAATTCTCACTTGAATTACAAAAATATCTCACAGTTCTCAATTACAAATAAAAGCTATGCTATTACAGAAGTTTCAGACAAGCTATCTGAAATGGAAATGGGGCAATAGAAATGAAACTCAAAATCTGGATACCCAAATTGGGCAAATGGTTTGTCTATTTATAGTTTTCCCCAAGTCCAGCTCAGATGTGTATCAACCAATCAGAATTGGTTAGATCTGTATCAACCAATAGGAGTCGAGCACAAGGATCCAGATCTGTTTTGGCCAATCAGAACTGCTTGATCTGGTTCTGCCAATCAGGTGACAGAAGCATCAATTCTGTTATGTAATTTCAAAAATCTGTTTGAGCTTCTAGAAGTTTTCGCCAAGTAATTTCCTCTTTGTGTGTTCACATGGGGTGGAATATGCCTTTGGTTTGTGCTCAGAATCTTTCGGAATGTCCCTGGGTTTTTAAATGCATTGGGGTACATACAGAGATTACTGAATTGCCCTTGCAGATGCTGGAAATCTTCAGGATATCATTTCGCACAGTTTGGAGAACTTTTCGCTAGGTACTGTGACTTCTGAAGCTCTTTTCGTACAGTTTTGGTGCTGTTCGCAAGGAGTTCTCTTCTTTTCGAATAGGTCAGGAATCCTTTCAAAGAGTTTAGGTGCTCTTCGAAAACTAAGCCTGGAGCTTTTAGTTCTTTTCACAAAGATCAGGTTCTTTTCGAAAGTTCAGGTTCTTTTCGAAAAGTATTTTGTTATGCATTCTTCTGTTCGAATAGCTCCAAACCTCTTTCCAGGTTGAAACCAGGCCTTTGTCCTCTTTAGTTTAGGCATTTTGACAGTCAGTGAGGTTGTTCCTTCTCCTTCTTTCCCTAGATTAGCATGAGTCATCATCTTTTTGGCACTTTTAAGCTGCTTTCAGGGTTAAGCCTGCCTCATTGTTAGCTGTAAAACAAACGCTAAAAACACTTATTTAGTATTCTCAAAGGTCTATCAAGACTCAGATTAAGGGTTGGAAAATGGTGTTTTCTAGTTCTCAACAGTGATTTGCAACTCAGCCTTCTTCATCTCAGCACAATTTCATCTGCTTCTTGAATTTTTAGATTTGAAGTGATCAGTTTCTAATCTTCTTTTTCAAAATATCAAATGAAATGACTTCTCTTTCTCATTCCTTTTGTTTGATTTTTTTCTGTTTTTCCTATTTTTTTTTTTTGTATGTTTTTCTTTTTTTGTATTTTTCTCCATTTCTCTTTTTATGGGCAGGAATGCCACAATACCACCAAATGTGCTTCCTTCTTTTTCAACCAGTCATCGAACCTTGCTCCTCTAACCTCACTTCTCATTTTTCCTGATTTCTCAAATTGAGGGTGAATTGAAACAAGTCAAAAGGTTTTGGGTTCCAATTTTCTGGTTTTCAACAAAGAATACTGGGGTTTTTATGGCTCAAATTGTGTGTATCAACGGTAGTTCAAAGGTGGGACATTTTAAGCTCAAACTGTCCAAGAGATGGCCTTACTTCATGTCCTCAATGTCATGTATGTTGTCAAGTTGTTTCAATTGGATTTGCCTAACTTCTAGTGATCGAAACTACATCCAATCAGTCTTTAGAGCAGGAAAAATTTGCCAAGACACTCTTCAAAGAAATTTTTTTTTTTTTTTTTTTTTTGTTTTAGGCCCAAATCTCACTGGGTATGGCCTACCATCAAAAATTTCTAGGGGACATCCTCACAGTCTTTTCTCATTTCAGGTTTACTACACATCCAAATTTTTTTGAAAATTGTTGACATTTGCTTCATGAAGACTGTTAGACTATAGCTTATTTCAATTTTAAAAAGTTTTTAATTTCCTCTTTTTCCAAAAAATCAGGTGGGAAATTGATCGATTTTAAATTAACCCTTGCAAGTGTACAAGATCTGTTCTAGTAAGGCAAGAACAAGGGTGTCGAACCCACAGGGAAATCTGAAATTTTAATCACTTCTTCCTAGAGATTTAGAAAGTATCCCCGAGGAAGTACCAAGGGGCAGATTTAATTTTTACCAAAAATTAACACTTTTTCTAATTTCAAGAAAGAAAATAAATTAATCTAAAAATTATGTAATGAGAAATCTAAGAACAAATTTTAAAAACAAGATCAAGGAATTTGCTACCCCAGATTTATACCCTTTTCTATTTTTAAACCCACAATTTTATTAACATCAAACACACCATCATTCTAAGAGAAACATGACTAGTAATTAAGCATGATCATTAACCCGGCATACCCTATCTAAAAACAATGACTCAGCCAAATCGCGGTATGAATCATGTGAAAAGCATAGCGTATCTCATGGTATTTTAAAACAAAACACTAAAAACATGGTCACTACACTTTGAGAAAGACGATTTGATGATGAAATTATCAAACTATGGCATTAAACATAAAATATAGGTACTTATCTGGGGATCGCATCCTCCTTGATCTACAGCCTTTAGCCTCTCATCCTTGGTGCAAGATCTTCAATTTCATTCAAAACCATTCCCAAAGTAAAAAGCAAAGAAGGTGTAAAATAAAAATATGTTCTCGGAAAATCTCAATACAATTTTATTACTCTAAGAAAACCCTCTACAAAAGTCTCTAATTATTACACACATTTGTCTCAAAAATAAAAACTCTTTCTATATTCAAAAGCTCCCCCTTCAAAAGCTCTAGCCTCTCTTTTATAATGGCCGAACACACCTAACCCTAATTGCCTCAATCGATTGAGATAGAAGTCTCAATCGATTGACTTTTAGTTCGAATTCCCTTAGGGCACTTCTGCCTTCATGTCTCAATCGATTGAATTTCATGTCTCAATCGATTGTCTTGCTAGGGTTGAATTTTACTCCATCTGTCAATCGATTGACAATAATGCCTCAATCGATTGACTCTTCAATGCAAAGTCTTCCCTTTCTTGATGGAAGTTGATTCTCTTCATGGCTTTCAATGCTCCTTTGGACCTTTTTGTCCATCGCTCTTTTATAGCCTTTAATTTCCTTCTTTTATGCACTTGAACGATCTAACTGTCAGAAACACCTGTAAACATCAAAACCTCACAACAACCATCAGATGCTTTCATTGAACAGCTAAATGTAGGATTTAAAGTGTGAAATATAGTCATATTTCAGCACCGATCACACCCCCAAACCTACACTTTGCTAGTCCTCGAGCAAAGAGAATGATAAATATAAAAATAAAACTAACATCCTAAAATTTAAATGCCACTTTCGTAGGGAACACGATTGCACTTAGCATGTGCAACAAGTCTTTAAACCCCTGGGTGATCCCTAGTGGAGGAGTTGTGTCTCCTGAGGGTTTACAGTGAAGTTACCCACAAACTTCCAAAATTTAAAACAATTTCAAACCATCGGCAAAATTGAGTTTTCAAAACATGAACTTTTTTTTTTTTTTAACATATATACCATTCAAAAACAAAAACATCATTAATTGGTTCAACATGTGAATCATCAATCTTAAATACCAATGTCATGTCAATCATGCTAGTATTCATTCAAATTAATCTAATGCTAAAATTGTTAGATAACTCATTCATTCATGCTTAAACGTGAAGTGTGTGCATACCAAAACCAAGATTCATCCATCTTAGAACTAGTCCAAACGGAAAATCATCGGATCTCATGTCTCAACTCAATCCTCACTTTAGATATACTCTCGAAATAAAATCACTCCGATGATGAGTAAGTTTTCGCACACATGTGAGAGATCAATACAAAACAAATCAAAAGGTCTCACATGATAAATGAAACACAATGTAATCAATGAACAAAAAAAAAAAAAAACAGATCTCATAAGAACAGATACTTGAATATCCTAAGCATGTCATATCAAGTGTCATAGGTATCACATATTTACTCTCCACAAGGCAGTTACCAATGCAAGATCAGATCATGAAGGTCTTTTATAGGGTTGTAATGGGGCTCAGGAAAGGGTAAGAAAGAAAGGGAATTTAGATTCAAAATTTCTGAGAAATCAGAAAAGGTACTAACTTTTTATTTCTATTGCTCTTCTTTTTCTTTTCTAATTTCTCACCATTTTTTTTTTTTTTTTTTTTTTTTCAATATTTTTCTTTTCTCACTCTTTCTTCTTCTTTTGAATTTCTTTTCTTAATGGTACCTCACATTTTTCATTCTTTGTCAAATTTCTCTTTTTTTTTTCTTTTTCTCCCCCTTTTTTTTTTTTCTTTTATATTTTTGCCATACACTCTCAGTAAACACCACAACTCGGTATCCCTCCACTTACTCTCTTTTCACTCATTTTCATCCCTCGTTCCCAACGTCTCAGAAATAAGAAGGGTAAAGCTGAATTTTCAGAAATGGTAAAGGGTTAAAGGTTAATGTGGCTTATCAAAGAATGTATAAAGGTAAATTTTTCAATAGGCTCAAAGGGGTACTAGAAGGATAAATTTATATGAGGTGGGACATTTTAAGCACAAACGAGCCAAAGATGGCCTTCAATCATATCCTTAAAAGATGGTAATCTTGTCTATTTGTCTTGAGTAGATATACAGTACGTTCTAACACAATAATATGAATTTGATTTCATGCAAAGTCACAAGCCAAAAATAAAATGTATGAGATTATGCAAAATAATTCGTATTCAAAGAAAACTCCGAGTTTATGTATTCACTCATCAATGACGGGAAATTAGCTCTAAAGCTCACCAGGTTTAGTCTCCACTAAGAACCTACGATCCAACGTTTAAAATAATTCATCGATTTCTAAATCTTAGCTTGGTATAAGTGCACAAATTCTAAGCATGAATTTCAAAGTCATCCACAAATTATCACATTAAGCTTCATTATCCTAGATACAAGTAATCAAAATATGCCATCAATATTCTCAAAATTAAATTCTCATGCATCATCAACTAAAGTTTGAAAATTACTGCAAAGTAAATCATGTATGATGGTTAAAATTGTGTATTTATTATTATTATTATTTTTTTATTTTTTTTTAAATACATAACACAAGATAGATAACCATACCCCCAAACCTAAGAATGACAATGTCCTCATTGTTTGAAATAAGTAGGCACCCCCAAACCTGTTGAAAAGTACCTCACACAAAGATCGTAGAATATATGCATCAAATTAGAACATGACCAAAAATAGATTGAAGGTAATGTGGCTATATGTATTTGGAAAGTAAAACAATCTAAACTAAACTAAAACTAAATTCTAGAACTAAAAACAAAAAGGAAAACAAAAATAAGTAAAACACGTTGCCTCGAGTTTAAGTGTCGGACCTCTTCATTGCTCAAATACCGGGATCAAATACCTGGATCAACTGTTTCAATTTCACAGTTGATGGCTGCTCGGTTGATGGGGTCAGCACAGCCTTTACTTTAACAGGTAGTGATTCTACCTCAGGCACACTTTTAGCATCTTGACATGGTGAACACCAAATTTTCTCTTCTAACTGCCTCCTTTTAGATCCCTTTTTCTCAGAGAAGGCCAACAAAGCCGTTTCAACTTCTTCTTTGATGAGCATTGATGGTAATGCTTCATCCATTACTTTGTCCATGCGATCGATGTAAAAACAATCGACCTCATCCTCGTCAGGGAAATGGTTCATCGTATGGAAAATATTCAATCGAACCTTCATGTTTCCAAAAGAAACGTCCATGACACCCGTTCGACAATTAATGCAAGCGTTGGCAGTAGCGAGAAACGGACGTCCAAGGATGATGGGGACTTGATTAAGTGACTTAACAGGTGTGTCCATGTCCAAAACAACAAAATCCACTGGAAAGACAAACTTATCTATTCCAACCAAGACATCCTCAATAACGCCCCTCGGCCGTCTTTCTGATCTATCTGCCAGTTGCAGTGTGACCGTTGTGGGTCTCAATTCACCCAGTCCGAGTTTCTCGTACAATGAATATGGGATTAAATTAACACTAGCTCCCAAATCCAATAACGCTTTCCCAACTGGTTGCCCACCAATGACACATGGAACAGTAGGAACTCCAGGGTCTTTTAGTTTTTGTGGGGTTTCCAATTGCAATATGGAACTGACTTGATTAGTCAAGAACACTTTCCTCGAAACATGATTACGTGCCTTTCTCTTCCGAGTGCATAAATCTTTGAAAAACTTTGCATACTCAGGCACTTGCTTGATCGTTTCAAGCAATGGAAGGTTTATCTTTACTTGCTTAAATGTTTCGAAAATATCTTCCATTTTTGTTGGTCTCTTTCCCATTCTTGATGGAGGAGTTAGGCATTGAGGAAATGGTGCCTTTGGGACATAGGGCACGGATTCCATTTCTAATTCTTGTTCATGCCCTTGTTGGCCAAGTGAAGGAGGCTCGTCTTCCATTACTTTGTCTTTTCCCTTCTCTCTTCTTTTCTCCTCCTCTTTCTCTTTCCTTTTCTCTTTCTCTGTTCTTTTCTCGGACTCTTTCTCTTCTTCTCTTTCTTTTGACTCTCTCTTTTTCCATTTCTCTTGCTTCTTCTTGCTCTGCTTCTCCTTCTTCCTCTTCCGCTGATTCTCTTGCTTACGAGGCATTTCCACTTGATTATCAACTTCACGCCCACTTCTCAAAGACCTTTATGTGACTTTTAATTCTTGATAGTTGGATGGTCCTCACTAGATGATGTTTGACCCGAGGATTGTTGACGGGTTGGTTGGGAAGCCTACCTTCCTTCGTTGGCTCGATTGATTAGTCAATTGACTAAATTGATCTAACATCATCATTGAAAAGCTTGCATGCTTAGCATCATCTTTTCTTCCAGATCGTAATCTTTTGAATTGTTGGCATGAGATTGATTTAGATTACGATTGAAATTGGTTGTTACGGTATTCAGATATGGATGATCATACGAGCATTCTCACGGAAATTAGAATTCTGGAAATAAGAATTCTTTGACCGAAATTGTGGTGGGTGGAAATTTGGCGGAAATGTTTGTGGAAAACCTTGTTGTCCTCCCATTGGATTGGCTTTGTGTGGCGGGTGTACCTGACCGGTGTGGTTCAATCCACCCCATCCTAAGTTGGGGTGATTTTTCCAATCCGGATTGTAGGTATTGGAGTACATGTTACTACCACGCGCGATAAGATTGAGTCTCATTGACCGCTCTTGAGAGTAGGTCCATCAAGGAAGAATGACAAGGTAGTGGGGCACTCATTAGCCATATGACAGGTGGTCACAAATTGAGCACACAATGGGGGTGTGCAGAACTTTAGCTTGCTTGGTACATGACTAACAACATGTTCATCTGTTTGGACAACATATCAACCTTGGTTGATAGATCAGAGGTATTGTTGTTGACCTCATACAATCCGTTTTTGGTCAACATATGAGATTTAGGCGCCAAGTCCAACGTGGTTCGCCCCAGTGTCTCACTTTGTATTGAAGTTTGATACAACCTCTCAAACAATGCCCACAATTCATCAGCTTCTTTTGTGGCACAAGATCCACCACAAGATGCATCAACCATGCGTCTTTCTTCAGGAATTAGTCCATTGTAAAAGCTTTGGACTTGTTGCCACCTTGGAATTTGATGATTAGGGCAACTTCTGATTAATTCCTTAAAACGTTCCCAACATTCATGGAATGTTTCAGTAGGTTGTTGGGAAAAGAATTGAATCTTTTGACGCAACTCAATGGCCTTCGTCATGGGAGAGTACTTCTTGAGGAACGGCGATGTAGCTCGCCCAACTCGAATAGATTGTGGTTCTAAGGAATAGAACCACGTTTTTGCCTTATCTCGTAAAGAGAACGGAAAGAGTCGGAGCTTCGCTATCTCGTCAGTAACGTTGTGGACTCTGAACATTTTGCATACCCCAGTGAATTCATTTAAATGAACGTGCGGATTTTCATTTGCCAAACCATGGAAAATTGGTAGCATATGAATCATCGCAGATTTGAATTCATAGTGGTTCCCTGGGATGGGAGCATGCATGATGCATTCCTGATCCTCGTAAAAACCAGGATCATTATAATATTCAAGTGTTCTAGGTCCCTCATAGTAATTATTGTTCCCATTATGTCCATTATTTGCATTGTTGCCATTCTGGTTGTTGTTTTTATTCATTTCTTGCTCTTGATCAGCCATGGTATTAGTATGATGATACTGATTCCTTTGGATTCTACGATTGTCTCGCAAAGATCGTTCGATCTCCGGATTAAACGGTAGTAAGTGTGGGTGATGAGAACGAGTAAAGTTCATACACCACACTCACAATCAAGGGTTTGAAGAATCCAAAATAAATCCACACACAATCTCAATCGATTGAGACAGTGGTCTCAATAGATTGACAGAAGCACACAAATTTGCATAAAAAATGACTTTATCAGTCAATCGATTGAGGGGCTGCTCTCAATCGATTGAGGTTCCAAGATTAAAGCACACAAGAGTTGTGTCAATTGATTGACATAGGAATGTCAATCGATTGAACAAAGAGTAGAGAGCACACAAAAAGTTTGTCAGTCAATCTATTGAGGAGCTACTCTCAATAGATTGAGGTTCAAGGGTCACAAAGCACACAGAACTACACACTAATGACTTTGCCAGTCAATCTATTGAGGGGCTGCTCTCAATCGATTGAGAGAAGGCAAGAACTTCACAAAAGTTTAAAATCCAGTGTCAATCGATTGACATAGACTGGTCAATCGATTGAGAGAAAGGTGCACAGTGACCAAAGTAAGGAGAAAGAGGAAAGAAAAACAATCAGAAATTTTTATTTTTTTTTTAAATTTTTTTTTTTTATTTTATTTTTATTTTTTTAAAACTTTCCTAAAAAAAAAAAAAAAAAAAAAAAAAAAACTTCTAAACAAGAATATAAACCTTCCTAAAAATATAAACTTCCTAAAATAAAAACTTCCTAAAAGAATAAAAAAAATATAAACTTCCTAAAAGAATAAAAAATAAAAATATAAACTTCCTAAAATAAAAACTTCCTAAAAGAATAAAAAATAAAAATATAAACTTCCTAAAAACTATTTTTAGAAAATCCTATAAAATCTAAAAGAGGAAAATAAAAAAAAATAAAAATAAAAAAAAAGAGTCCTACTAAACTAAGAACTTCTAAAAACCTAAACTTCCTAAAAGAAGATTGCAAAATCTAATCTAAGAGAGAAGAATTAAGGAAAGAAATTTGTTTTTGATTTTTTTCTCTTTTCAAACTTTCAATCTATTGATGAGTTGTGTCAATAGATTGAGACACAATTATTGCACAGTCAATCGATTGAGAACAAGGCTCAATCGATTGATTGACAAGCAAACACATTAAATAGAGTCAATCGATTGAGCGGTTATTCTCAATCGATTGACTGCTATAAAAACAAAAATCTCTAATCGGAATTAACCAAAATTTCACCGATTTCCCCAAGCAACGCGCCAAAACTTGATCGATTTTAAATTAACCTTGCAGCAATACGTAACTGAACGAAGCACAAAGGCAAGAACAAGGGTGTCGAACCCACAGGGAATCTGAAATTTTAATCACTTCTTCCTAGAGATTTAGAAAGTATCCCCGAGGAAGTACCAAGGGGCAGATTTAATTTTTACCAAAAATTAACACTTTTTCTAATTGCAAGAAAGAAAATAAATTAATCTAAAAATTATGTAATGAGAAATCTAAGAACAAATTTTAAAAACAAGATCAAGGAATTTGCTACCCCAGATTTATACCCTTTTCTATTTTTAAACCCACAATTTTATTAACATCAAACACACCATCATTCTAAGAGAAACATGACTAGTAATTAAGCATGATCATTAACCCGGCATACCCTATCTAAAAACAATGACTCAGCCTAATCGCGGTATGAATCATGTGAAAAGCATAGCGTATCTCATAGTATTTTAGAACAAAACACTAAAAACATGGTCACTACACTTTGAGAAAGACGATTTGATGATGAAATTATCAAACTATGGCATTAAACATAAAATATAGGTACTTATCTGGGGATCGCATCCTCCTTGATCTACAGCCTTTAGCCTCTCATCCTTGGTGCAAGATCTTCAATTTCATTCAAAACCATTCCCAAAGTAAAAAGCAAAGAAGGTGTAAAATAAAAATATGTTCTCGGAAAATCTCAATACAATTTTATTACTCTAAGAAAACCCTCTACAAAAGTCTCTAATTATTACACACATTTGTCTCAAAAATAAAAACTCTCTCTATATTCAAAAGCTCCCCCTTCAAAAGATCTAGCCTCTCTTTTATAATGGCCGAACACACCTAACCCTAATTGCCTCAATCGATTGAGACAGAAGTCTCAATCGATTGACTTTTAGTTCGAATTCCCTTAGGGCACTTCTGCCTTCATGTCTCAATCGATTGTCTTGCTAGGGTTGAATTTTACTCCATCTGTCAATCGATTGACAATAATGCCTCAATCGATTGACTCTTCAATGCAAAGTCTTCCCTTTCTTGATGGAAGTTGATTCTCTTCATGGCTTTCAATGCTCCTTTGGACCTTTTTGTCCATCGCTCTTTTATAGCCTTTAATTTCCTTCTTTTATGCACTTGAACGATCTAACTGTCAGAAACACCTGTAAACATCAAAACCTCACAACAACCATCAGATGCTTTCATTGAACAGCTAAATGTCGGATTTAAAGTGTGAAATATAGTCATATTTCAGCACCGATCAGAAATCACTTTTTATTTCAACATAGCTGCACTAGCATTAACTCGTTTCATTGGCACACCTGCCACACCCCCAAACCTAAACTAAACAGTGTCCTCACTGTTGGGAGCATAGTAGTAAGGAAACAGGTAAGACATAATATTAGAAATGAAAGAGAAATAGAAATTGAAAGCATACAAGCACAGATGACATCAAAAAGATATTTCATTAAAATAACACACTACAAAGCTGAGAATAATCACTACAGAATAACAAAATCTGTTGTCACTCAAAATTCGTTGTCCCCCTGGCACAGGGATATCCTCACCCTGCTTACGGTGGAAGAGGAACTGCAAGCCAGGGGGGAATTGAAAGATCAAGGAGATGGAAGCTAAGCAGGTAGTGGGGGAGGTGAAAAGGGTGGGGGTGGTGGCTCGGTCTTCTGCTTCTTCTTTCTCTTGTCCTTTTTCCTTTCCTCCTTGGCCAGGATTCTCTGCACCTCTTCGTATTCATCCTAGAGAAATTAGAGAGGATCAAGCTCAACCAGTGGTGGCGGTGGTGGCCAGACTGGGTAGAACTTGGTCGGGAAGTCTTAAGGTTTTTCGTTGGCCATGAGTGTGGGATGGAAGGATTGCATAGGTCAGGGGGAAATGGATGTGAAAGGGCTGGACGAGGCTGATATTTAAGGTGCATGGGCATTGGAATATGAATCGGTACAATAAATTTTTTGCATTCTTCCAGACTGAAAATGAAAGTGGGAATAAATGGAGCGGTGGTTGCTATGTGGGAAATAGAGCGCAGACTGCATGATGGGCTATTTTTAGGAGTGGTAGTTAAGTCAAGGAAGTATGCGCAATGAATATTGAGACACCGGTTTGTAGATAAGGATGAAAATGTGCTTTGATAGTAAGAGAGTGGAAGATAGAGCTAGGGTTTGCAATAGGTGTCGAATGGAAGAGACTGTCCTAACGAAAGGTTATAGAGAATGAAAGACGATTTCGATAGGATGAGATGAGTGATTCCGATAGGTCAAGGCATTCAATCGAAATCATAGCGAATAAAGCTTTCAAATGGAATGATTCGATGGGATTCCAATAGGTGGAATCATCCTTTCGATAGGTTTATGGTGGGTGATCCATCATATCGATAGGTTCCAGATAGGTATCCAGAACCTATCGAAATCTTCTTTTTGCCCCTTTTAACCTATCAAGAAGTTGGTTTCACCTGTTGAAAAGCCTCAGTGCCTATCAAAACCATCAAATATCCTATCAAAATCACCATGTGTCCTAACAAAGGGTGAATTCTCAGTCTCAGCACTCAACAGGCTTTGTTGCTGTGCTGCCCTACGATTTGCTACCCTTGTGGACAAGCTCCCATTATCTCAGGACAGTTGACAATATTGAAATGATGGCCTAGTAATTATCATGGCATTTTTTATTACAAAAGAACATTAATCAAAACACAAAGTAAACACTTAAAATAAAAGCAAAATATGGTACAGATGATACATACTGAACTCAGGGGCTAGCTTGGAGGATCTGGAAGGTCAACAGTCTCCTCTGGCTCATCAAACTTGTCACCTTTTGTGGATCTTTTCTATAGCAGATGTCCATCCCTTGAGTGTTTCTTTGCCTTTGTAGACCAACGATTACCCTGCAGCAGCTGATGTGGGTTTTCAGGCACAACTTCTTCTAGTATATCAATGGAAAACCATGCCTCATCTAGAGGGGGTTGATGGGCTGTGTTGAACACATTCAGCTTTACTTTCATGTTGCCAAAGGAGACTTCCATGACTCCTGACCTGCATTGAATGCAGGCATTAGCCGTGGCCAAAAAAGGCCTGCCTAAAATCACTTGTATGGAAGAAACACATCTGCTTGGCTCCATGTCTAGCACCAAAAAGTCAGCAGGGTAAAATAACTTGTCAACTCCCACCAGGACATCTTCAATGACCCCCACAGGCTTCTTTTCAGATCTGTCAGCCAATTGCAAGACCACATGTGTGGGCTTCAACTCTCCTAAGCCCAGCTTCTCATATAATGTATATGGCAGTAAATTCACACTAGCTCCCAGATCCAATAAGGCTTTCTCAATTTTATGGTCCCCAATGATGCAGGGGACAGTGGGGACTCCAGGGTCTTGACGTTTTGTGGGGGTTGCAATAGACAGAATTTGCTTTACCTTTTCTACTAAAAAGACCTTCTTGGATAAATGTATCCTAGACTGTCTTTTATGGGTGCATAGTTCCTTTAGAAACTTGGCATAAGCTGGAATTTTCTTGATTGCATCAAGTAAAGGCAAGTTGATCTTCACTTGCTTACAAGTTTCCATTATTTTCTCTATTTTACCTTGCCCTTTGTCGAAAGGGGAAGGTGCTTGCAATGCCTTAGGAAATGGCAAATGTAGGATTACTCCCTCATTTGCAGCCTTAGTCAACTGGTCATCATTCTTTTTAAATTTTTTATTGTCTTGATAATCCTCATTCTCTTTCTTATTCAAACTGGGTTGTTCCTGGTTGTCCACCATTGGTGGCTCTTGTTGTGTCCTTTTGAAAACCACTTTTTTTTTTTCTAAATTTCTCACAGGCTCCCAACCCACTTGATTATCCACCAGCCTTCCACTTCTCAATGTCGTAACAGATTTAGCTTCCTCATGAGTAGAGGTAACTTCACCCACTACAAACTATCTCTTTGGGTTTTCTAATGGTTGGCTAGGCAGCCTCCCTTCCTCTCTCTCAGTCAAACCATTAGACAGCTGACCAAGATGGTCTTTTATCTTTTTAATGCTTTGGCTGTGAGAGTGCACAGTTTGAGATAAGGGACCCAAATTCTGCAATTAGGCCAGAACTCATTCCTCGAAAGAAGGTAATATCACAGCTGGAGGGGGTGCAGGTTGCTGCACAGGCCGGGCTACACGAGACAATAATATTCAAAACCAAACTCTACCCCGCGAACACTCTGCAGTTGCGCGACAGAAGTGATATGCAGGAGCCAACCTCGCGAAGCTCGGGCTCTCCACTTCTCAATCTTAACTCAAGGGCCTTTTAGGGATTTCCCAAGGTCTAGGGCACACACCCTGAGGCACTGATTCTGATGCACATATCCTAAGCCATCCAAGGGTTGTAACAGTGCTACATCTACTTGAAAAATTAGGGTTTACTCTCCTCTCAGCCACAATATTAGGACTAAGTATATAACTTATGCTTGTAACTTAGAAATCATCAATCACTCTTTCCTTCAACCTCTATCGGCTGAGAGCTCAAGCAGATTAGGGTTAGGGTTAGGGTTTGATCACTTCTTTTTCTATTTTTCCTTCTCTCTTAGCTCAGCACTTGCTAGCTAAATCTTTGGTAAGCAGCTTGGTGTAGTTTTATTTAGTTTTGTAATAGGTCATTTAAACATTAGGATATTTTGTGAAGAGCTATTGTGCACAAGGCTGCTGCCTTGAGAAATTTTATTGTTGGTACTTAGATCAATGGAATTTGTTCTTTAAATATTTATTTAATCTATTATTTTTCTATTTGTCGGTAGTTTTGTTCAGGTTATAGCATGCATTTAGGATTTGAGCTTATTGAAAGGCCCATGGAGGCTTGAGCCTGTAGCCCTGGGACAATAGTGGTAGCAGTAGTTTTCATGTTCTATCTCATCATTCGTGGGTAAAGGAGCCTCTGTGGATAGCCTGTGACCATTAGAGTGGATAGACTATAGCCCTAGGGTAATCTTGGTCACCGATCTGAGATGGATTCTTTTTCTCTGCACTTGAGCTTGTAGCCTAGTGAGAGATTATGCAGGAACAGGCTCTCCTCTATTTTATTTGACCACTATTAGTTGTTAGATATGACTTCGCTATAGTGATTGCAGATTGGGAGGCTGAGTCATTGCAGGCCTATTGTAGCAATGATCAGCTGTGCCTAAGTCCTTATTCAACCTATTGCTTTTCTTGTGTGTCGACTCATTGTGCTGATGGCCTTTGCTATACACATAGGATTTTATGGGTTGGAACTCCTATGAATGTCTGTCAGATCTGTACGCAGATTTGAGGAGCTTGTAGCCTGGCAAACATAGTGTCTGCAATGGTATTCATGGCCTGATTTAATTCCTTGGATTGGGTTAGATCAGCCCACTCCTTTGGATTAGGTTAGCTTTTCTGGCTTGATTAATAGGATTTGATAGACTCGATTCAATATACTGTGGCCATTTGAGTGGACAGACTATAGCCTTAAGAGCACCCCAAATGACATGGGTTAAGTTGGATTCTTCTACCTTGCTGAGGTTTTTGATAGCACTTCAGTAAGGATTTGCTGTTGAGAGAGCCCTAAATCTAAGTTACATAACTGAATGAACTTCAACCTAAACTGCTGACTTCCCATCCTTTTATCTTTATTTTAACACACCATCACCGCCTTCTCCATAACCCTTTCTTAGGATAGGACTGCACTTTATTTCTTTTCTTTTTAATAGGTAATTTAGTGTAGTTGTGACACCCAACTCCCTTTTTTAAGGATTGTTAGATCTGTAACCAGTTCTGGAGGCCTACTATTATAGCTCATTTCGAGTTCTAGATCAATTTCTCTATGGGACAAACTCTTACTTATCAAAACTTGCTATAATAGCTCTGTATCTTACAGGCTTAGGTTTATTTTAGTTGTGCTATTTCGATCTTTTATTTTACTTTGATTTTTAATTTATTCTCACCACACAATAAAATCAGCACACTAGAACTTCGACAACAAGTTTTTGGCGCCGCTGTCGGGGAATATTGATATTTTTAGTAGACCTGAGTTGTATTATATTTTATTTTAGAAAATTCTTTGTAGCTGTGCATATATAGAATAAAAAAAAGTACTACTAATTTTTTTGAATTTTACAGAATTGGACAACAGCAGAAGGGAAAGCTAGAGTTGCAACTGGATTCTAGCTAGCTCTGTTTTCACTTCTTTTATCTTGAAATTTAGTCCCTTGATGTTGAATTCACTGTAATTAATTTAGTGTAAATTTGTTTAGTTTTTATTTTAGTTTAGAAATTCTTTGAGTGCTGTAAGCATTTTCCTTACTTGCTGAGTTTGTGGGTCTATGCTTAGAAGAAGGTCTCTTAACCCTGAGTTAGAACCTCCAAATCCTGAGGTTGAAAGGATCTTTAGGCCAAGAAGTACCACACAGAGCCCTACTATTGAAACTGAGCAAGCTAACATGGCTAAGAGGCAAAGAACCTTGAAGGAGTATAATGCACCTGGGGATTACACATCTCCCTTTTACATACAATTTCCTTTAGTGGAAGGAAACTATGAAATCAAGTCCACCATCAATATCCTGCCATCTTTTCATGGACTTAGTAAAGAAGATTCTTACAAGCACATTGACCAATTTTTGGCACTTTGCACTACTTTCAATATTGCTGGCTTGGGACATGAAGCCACCAAACTGAGGCATTTTCCTTTTTCCCTAAAGGATAAAGCTGGCACCTGGATCTCTAAGCTTCCAACCAATAGCATTCAAACATGGAGTGACCTTCAAACCCAATTCCTGGCTAAATTCTTTCTCATGAACAAAACCAGCCAGATGAGGGCAAGTATTTGGTCATTTACTCAGTCCTCAACTGAGGATTTTTATGAAGCATGGGAGAGATTTCAGGAGATGTTAAAACAATGCCCCCACCATCAAATTCCAATGGGGCAACTAGTGTAAGTATTTTACTAAGGAATTAATTCCAAGAGCAGGGATATGGTGAATGCCTCATGTGGTGGTAGTTACCTCCACAAGACAACTGATGAGGCTTGAGAGTTGTTTAACATCATAAAAGAAAATTCCATATAGTAGGAGTCATTGGCTCGCAATGACAGTCAGACCCCTGCTAAGTTGGTGAAAGAGTCCACCCCTTAAGGTAGAATATATGAAGTAAAGGTGAAAAGTGAGTTGGAGAAGAAGGTGGACAATTTGAGCTTTAAGTTTGACAAATTGATGAATGAGATGCAGCCTAGGATGGTTGCACAAGTAGAGGAGGCATGTCTGATATGCCAATCTCCCATACATTTACTCCAAGATTGTCCATCAGCTAATCAATTCCCTGATTTTGTTAGGGAGCATGCCAATGCTACCAAAACATTTGGGCAACAACCTGCTGGGTACTCATGGAGGAACCACCCAAATTTGAGGTAGGGACAAGATACATACCCTCAACCCCAACAACAGTAGTTGGCAATTCCATATAGACCTCAGCACTAGTTTAACCAAGGATACCCAGCTAGATAGAATTTTCAGTTGCCTGCCCCATAGCCCAACTAGTTGGCCTTGCCCCCACAACAGCCCAAATCCTCTTCTTTTGAAGAGCAAATGCTAACATCTATGCAGAATTTTGGGAGCTTAGTCCAAACTATGAACTCTCATGGCCAAAGCATTAAGAAAATAGAGGATCAGCTGGGTCAAATCTGTAATGCTTTGAACAGGAGAGAAGAGGAAAAATTGCCTAGTCAACCATTAGCCAACCCCAAAGGGCAGTACATGATTGGAGAAGCATCCTCCAACCATGTGGATGATAGTTTAGTAGGACAAGGCAACTAAGGAGGTCATGGAGAGTAAAAAGGAAAGAAGGTGAGTGGTGAAGAACTAAAGAATGTGTGTACCATATGTATTGATTGTGTGTTTTGTTTTGTGTTGCTTAGAAAATTTTCAAATACTGCTTTTAGGGTAATAATGTTTTGCTTGTGTGTTTGATTTTATGTTGTTTGGTTTTATTTTGAGTACATGTGCATATCTATCATCTGAATTCAATGTTCATATCTTTTACTGATAATTGAGATGCTCTCACAATAATTGTCATGAATTTGATCTGAAAGAGTATCTTTAAAATTCTGAATTTTTAATGTTTAAAGGTTGATAAAGGGTAGCCAAATTGTCATGATGAAGTGGTGCACATGTCTAGGAGTTAGTGCTGATGCACATTAAATTGATGCATGACATTGTACATGCACATGCTAGGGCACAAGGTGAAAGAAAAGGGTTAAGTGTTGCCCTCTCGCGAGGTTAAATGATCCAAATTTCAAGCTCACGATCCACTTCAAGCTTTCTTACAGAGTTCTGATGAATATTTTCTACCACGTGAGAGCTTCGCGAGCTAAAGGACGTCTACTGTAGCTTGATAATGAGCCCTGCGAAGTGCTTGAGACTCACATTTTAATGCTCGCGAGGTTTCACTACTCTAGCCGCGTGAGATATGAGCAACTGCTTCACGCGCTTGGGTCTGAATTTAACTCTGTGAAGAGCCTCGCGAGGCACTTGAAGCTTTTAAATCTAATCTCGTGAGGCTCTGCTTTTCTTTGCAACTAAACCTCTCACGAGGTTAGTTGTGTACTGTGCGAGGAATGTCCTTTGCGAGAACTTGGCGACAGATGCGCGAGGCATGGGTTAAGCCCTACAAACCCTACAACTTTCTCTATTTTCTCCATTTTATCTTTTTTCCCTAACTTTTCCTGCACATTCACAAGCTCCCTCTTTTCTTTTTTCTTCTATCCAACCATTTCCACTCAACCTCAACTAGTTTCCTCATACATTTTTACTCCCCATCACCTCCTGGTCACTTTGAGCTAGGTTTGGGGGGATTTGAACATCTATGCAATGTGTGAAGTGAAACCCTAGCTGTCATTTGGTAAGATTTCTCACTCTCTCTTAGTTGATTTACTTGGACATTACTCTAGTATAAGAAGAGAGCAAGTTGGGGTCTATTTTATTTGTGAAAGAGTGCATTGCTGAGATTTTGAAACCCTAATTTGAAGAAATTGAATAGTTATGGCCACGGGTTCAAAATTCTCAAACACCTTGTCTGCTTTGGTAACCCACCACCTGCTGGGAGCCCTATGGCCACTCAAAAATTTGCAAAGATTGCAGAGGCCTCCAATGTGGAGACCCCTGTGGTAACTGCACCCACTAAGGAGCCTCAAATTGAGAAAACTGTGAAGAAAGGCAAAGGTGTGGCCTCTGATGCCCAAGGTACCAAAAATAAATATGCTCCTGAGAAAAGGGCCAGAGAGCACCTGTTGAGAACTGGAAAATACCATTTTACACCCCTTAATCTGGGCCTTGATAGACCCTTGAGAGAACTAAATAAGTGTTTTAAGTGTTTGTTTTACAGCTAACAATAAAGGCAGGCTTAACCTTGAAAGTAGCTCAAAAGTGCCAAAAAGATGACATTCCATGTCAATCCAAAGGAAGAAAGAGAAGAAACAACCTCACCAGCTATTGAAAGGTCCGAATTGAAGAGGCAAAGACTTGGTCTCAACCCAGAAAAGAAGTATGGAGCAATTCAAACAGAAAAATGCACTACAGAGTACTTTTCGCAAAGAACCTGAACTGTTTGCAAAGAACCTGAAACTCTGCGAAAAGAATAAAAACTCCAGGCTTAGCTTTCGAAGAGCATCTGAACTCTTCGAAGAGATTTACCTTAAGAAAACTCAATTCGAACAGAACCAGAACCTTGCGAAAAGAGCTTCAGGAGTTACAACACCTTGCGAAAAGCCCCCTAAACATTGTGAAAAGGTATTCTGGAGGTTCTCAGCTTTTGCAAGGGCAATTCAGTAATCTGTTTCATGCGTCCCAATGCATTTAAAAACCTAGGGACATTCCAGAGGATTCTAAGCATGAAGCGAAGGCATATTCCACCCCACGTGAGCACCCAGAGATGAAATAACTTGGCGGGAACTTCTAGAAACTCTAACAGATTTTCAAAATGCATAATAGAATTGATGCCTTTTTCACCTGATTGGCTGAACCAGATCGAGAAATTCTGATTGGCCAGAACAGATCTGGATCCTCGTGCTCGACCACCATTGTTCAATACAGATCTGAGCACCTCTGATTGGTTGATACACATCTGAGCTGGACTTGGGGAAAACTACAAATAGACGAACCATTTGCCCAATTTGGGCATCCAGATTTTGAGTTTCATTCCTATTCCCCCATTTCCAAACCAGATAGTTTGTCTGAAATCCCTGTAATAGCTTCACTTTGACTTGCAATTGGGAGCTGTGAGACATTTCTATAATTCAAAAGAGAGTTGTATTCAAGACTACAAATCTGAGAGTTGTTTAAGCTGTGCTCTGTAATTGTAATGGTGGATTTGAAAAGGTTGCTGTAAACCGTATATTCTCAATTGGACTCATGTTAAGGGTTCCCTCTGATCTCCTTATTGCATTAGACTCCTTTAGATTTACTGTTTTTCATGCAATTTCCCTTGATTCATTAATCCTGTGAGAATTAGTGTCGGTAACCTAATCTCTCATGGCATTTGTAGTGATGCTTCTTATTCTAAACCAAGGCTTTGGATTAAAGACTATTGGATGGTTTGTGGCCATTAAAGTGGACAGACGATAGCCATAAGCTTAAACTTAATCCTTAAATTAGATTTATTTCTCTTACATCTACGCTTGTAGCCAGATGAAGATTGGATCATCTCTCAGTTGAGCTGCAGTCATTCTCATTAGTTTTCAAGGACCAAATCAAAGTTAGATATTACTTCTCCATTTTTTATATAAGTTTACCTCAAACGTTTCCCCAACTCGGATCTGGATCACTTAGTTTAATTTTTACTTTTATCATTTAGTTAATGTGACAAATTCAACCTCCGATCTTATGTGCTTTCTAGATAGGATAAGAGGCCAGATCTGGTAGCTCAGATCTGGAGGTTTATCTTGCATTTTAGACAAATTCTCTGTGGACGATCTTTCACTCACTTACATTTAAAACTTGCTACAATTGGCCCTGATCTTGCAGGCTAATTCACTTCTACCTGTGCTGATATTTCTTTATTTTTTTTCAGTATAATTTAGCAGTTGCAAACCTGTTTTCAAAACACACATAAATCAAACACACTAAGAAGCAACAACAAGTTTTTGGCGCCGTTGCCGGGGAATTTGTTCTAAAATAGGTAGACCTAAGTTTTTACTTTTATTTTTTATATCATTACTAAACTATTCTATTGTTTATACCTGTGCAGTTATTCATGTCCAATTTTTGAAGAAGAAACTACTTAAAAGAAATTCAAGGTTTCTTTGTGAATAATGAGATTTTTGTTACGAGTTGTATGTTTGGTAGGACTCTCATTACAGATTGTCCCTTTGAATTTAGAAGTTGAAAGGTCACTCTGAACCAAACAAACAACATAGAATTTTGCTACTATGGGTGAAGAACCTCGACTTTTGAGGGATTACTTTGCACCTGGTGCTTATAATTCTCCCTTTTGCATTCAATTTCCTACTGTTGAAGGAAATTATGAGATCAAATCATCAACTATCCAAATGCTTCCTTCCTTCCATGGGTTGAGTAAGGAAGATCCATACAAACATGTGGATGAATTCTTGGCTCTTTGCACCACATTCAACATAGCTGGACTTGGTCCAGAAGCAACCAAGCTTAGGCTCTTTCCTTTTTCATTAAAGGATAAAGCTAGAGCATGGTTATCTATGTTAGCACCAAATAGTATCACTTCTTGGAATGATTTGCAGTGTCAATTTTTAGCCAAATATTTCCCAATGTCTAAAATAAGTCAATTGAGACAAAGTATCATTTCCTTCTCACAAAACTCAACTGAAACTTTCCATGAAGCATGGGAACGATTTAAGGAACTTTTAAGGCAAATGTCCTCATCATCAAATTCCCAGATGGCAGCTGGTTCAAAGCTTCTATCAAGGAATTGATCAAAAAGGCAAAAATATGGTGGATGCCTCCTGTGGAGGCACTTACTTGCAAAAAACAGTTGAGGAGGTTTGGGACTTGTTTGAAGTAATTGGTGAAAACTCAACTCAACAGGAATCTCTATCAAGAGATATTGAAAATCCTGCTAGGTTGAACAATCACCAACCCACCAAAGGGAAGATTTATGAGGTGAATGAGTTGGAAAGAAAGATGGACAATTTAACCACAAAGTTTGATAGATTGATGGACTCACTTAAAAATCCAAATGTTGCAAGAGTAGAGGAGGCATGTCTGATATGCCAGTCCCCTACTCATTCAATTGATCAATGTCCTGCTGCACCACAGTTCCCAGATTTAATGGTGGAACAAGCTCATGCTGCTCAATCATTTGGACAAATGCAGTCAAATGAATATCCATCGAGTGGACACCCCAATTTGAGATGGAACCAAGGGAATTATTAATCCCAACAGAAGCCACAACCAAAGAACCAAATGCCCTTCAAAACTGCACAGCCTTATCAGCAGAATTTTTATGCCAAACCAAATTTTCAGCAGCCCATTCCACAACAACCTGTGCAACAATCTGCCCCAGTTCAAACCCCTTCCAGGTCTCCTTCTTTTGAAGATCAGGTCCTGAATTCACTCAAGAATTTAGGATCTTTAACTCAGACGGTGAATTTTTACAGCCAGAGCATAAAGAAGATTGAAGAAACATTGGGACAACTTTCAAATACTTTGGCAAAAAGAGAGGAAGGAAAGTTACCCAGCCAACCTTTGAATAATCCCAAAGGACAGTTCATGGTTGGAGAAGCTTCCAATTCACATGAAGAAGTAAAAGCTGTCACCACTCTGAGAAGTGGAAGAATTATAAATAACAAAGTGGGTACTAAAAAAGAAAAAAATGATAAAGATATGCAGCAAGAGTAGCATAATGATAGCAGTGGGGGTACTGATAGACCTCAGGAAAATCAAAAAATTGAAAAACAAAAAATTAAAAAAGTTTCTGAAAATGCTTCCAAAGCTGTAGATGAAGGATTAGTTCCTCATTTACCATTTCCTCATGCAATGAAATCTGTATCCCCTTTTGATAAATGGAACATAAAAATAGATGAAATGATGGAGACTTTTAAGCAAGTCAAGATAAATCTACCTTTGCTTGAGGCAATCAAATAAATTCCAGCATATGCAAAATTTTTGAAAGATGTTTGCACTCACAAAAGACAGTCTAGGATACAGTTGTCCAAGAAGATCTTTGCTGTGAAAAGAATTAATCAGGTGTTATCCATTGCCACACCTCCTAAACTTCAAGATCCTTGAATCCCCACAATCCCTTGCATTATTGGGGAACATACCATTGAAAAGGCTTTATTAGATCTGGGTGCTAGTGTCAACCTACTTCCATATTCTGTATATGAGAAACTAGGTTTGGGAGAATTAAAACCCACTCATGTGGTGTTACAACTAGCAGACAGATCTGAAAGGAAGCCAGTTGGAATGATTGAAGATGTATTGGTAGGAGTAGAAAATTTTTTCTATCCTGCTGATTTTCTAGTTTTGGACATGGAACCAACCGAAAGCAAAACTTCCATCCCTGTCATTTTGGGAAGACCATTCCTAGCTACAGCAAATGCTTGCATCCAATGCAGGTCTGGTATTATGGAAGTCTCTTTTGGAAACATGAAGATAAAATTAAATATTTATAATGCAGTCACATAGCCTCAATTCAGCTCTGAAGAATGTTTTCATGTTGATCTATTGGATGAACTTGTAGAAGGGACTTTACAATAGTTTCTGCAGTGTGAAGATTTCACCACAGATGTTAAAGATGCTTGGGGAAATTTTGAAGAAGAAACAGTTTGTATCTCAAGTTCTGAGGAAATAAATGTTGTGCAAGAAACGCATAATCAATCAGCAAGTTTCTCTTCTTGGAAACCTGCTACTCTTCCCCTTCGACAAACAGCTAAGGTACCTTTGTTACCTTCTTTTCTCAACCCACCTGATTTAGAACTAAAACAGCTGCCAGAAAATTTGAAATATGTGTTTTTAGGAAATCATAAATCATTGCCTGTAATAATTTCTTCCTCCCTCACAAAGGAGCAAGAGGAAGAGCTGTTGGTTGTTTTGAAAGAACATAGAAGGGCAATTGGCTGGACTATTGCTGATTTGGGAGGAATCAGTCCAGCTGTTTGCATGCATAAAATCCATTTGGAAGAAGATGCAAAGCCTTCTAGGGAAATGCAAAGGAGGTTGAACCCTCATATGCAAGAAGTGGTCATGAAAGAGGTTGTTAAGTTATTGGATGCAGGGGTCATTTACCCCATTTCAGATTCAGCTTGGGTGGCACCTACACAGATGGTACCTAAAAAATCTGGGATCACTGTTGTAACCGCAGACTCTGGTGAGCTGATGTCAACCAGACAAACAACTGGGTGGAGAGTCTGTATTGATTACAGAAAATTAAATGCAATGACCAGAAAAGACCATTTCCCCCTCCCATTCATTGATCAGATTTTAGATAAGCTAGCAGGAAAAGCTTATTACTGTTTTCTTGATGGTTACTCTGGGTATAATTAGATTCCTGTGTACCCACAAGATCAGGAAAAGACCACATTCACTTGCCCTTTTGGCACTTTTGCCTATAGGAGAATGCCTTTTGATCTTTGTAATGCTCCTGCTACCTTTCAAAGATGCATGTATTCCATTTTTTCTGATATGATTGACCAATTTATGGAGATTTTTATGGATGATTTTTCAATCTATGGAGATAGTTTTTCCCAGTGTTTACATCATCTCAAATTGGTATTACAGAGATGTGAAGAAACCAATCTAGTTCTGAGCTGGGAAAAGAGTCATTTCATGGTCACCCAAGGCATTGTCCTTGGCCATGTTGTTTCTCACAAGGGCATTGAGGTGGACAGAGCAAAAATTGATTTAATTGCACATTTACCACCTCCCAAAACTGTTAAACAAATCAGAAGTTTTCTGGGACATGCTGGATTTTACAGAAGGTTCATCAAGGACTTCAGTAAAATAACCAAACCTCTTTGTCATTTGCTATGTCAAGATGTCCCTTTTATTTTCAATAATGAATGCATGAAGGCTTTTGATTTCCTAAAAAACTGTTTGATTTCAGCTCCAATATTGCAGTCTCCAGATTATTCATTACCTTTTGAACTGATGTGTGATGCATCAGATTATGCTTTGGGAGCTGTCCTTGGACAGAGAAAAGAAAAGCTGCCTCATGTCATAGCTTATGCCAGTAGATCAATGATTGATGCACAGCTCAATTACACAACAACTGAGAAGGAGCTGCTGGCAATTGTTTTTGCTTTAGAAAAATTCAGGTCATATGTCTTGGGTTCACAAATAGTGGTGTTCACTGACCACTCTGCTTTGAAATACCTTCTGTCTAAGAAGGACACCAAACCAAGATTAATCAGGTGGATTCTCCTATTACAGGAATTTGATTTACAGATCAAAGATAAAAAGGGGGTGGAGAATGTGGTGGCTGATCACCTGTCTAGAATTTTAACTGCTGAGATTGATAGGCTGCCTATCAATGAATCTTTCCCTGATGAGCAACTTTTTGCCATTAGTGTACACACTCCTTGGTTTGCAAACATAGTCAACTTTTTGGCTACTGGAAGAATTCCTCAACATTGGAATAAAATGGATAAAGATCTTTTCTTCGCAAAGGTTAAACATTTCATCTAGGAAGATCCTCATCTGTTTAAGAGTTGTGCAGACCAAATAATAAGAAAATGTGTCCCTGACCAAGAATTTCATAGAATACTTTCTATGTGTCATGAACAGGCTTGTGGAGGTCATTTTAGTGGAAACATTTTGAAACTTTATTAAAAAAATACTCTGTGACTCATAGAGTAGCCACTCCATATCATCCACAAACCAGTGGACAAGTGGAGATTTCCAATAGAGAAATCAAACATATTTTGGAAAAGACTATGAAGAAGGACAGAAAGGATTGGTCCTTTAAGCTGAATGATGCATTATGGGCATACAGGACAGCCTATAAAACCCCAATTGGTATGTCCCCATTCAGGATGGTCTATGGCAAAGCATGCCATTTACCAGTAGAGTTAGAATATAAAGCTTTTTGGGCCATTAAAACATTGAACATGGATCTAACTACTGCTGGTAATCACAGGAAACTGCAACTTGCTGAGTTGGAGGAGCTGAGAATGGATGCATACACAAATTCAAGATTGTACAAAGAGAAAGTCAAAACTTTCCATGATAAAAATATATTGAGAAAAGAGTTCACAGCTGGCTCTAAGGTATGGTTATTTAACTCAAAACTCAAGTTTTTCCCAGGAAAGCTGAGATCCAGATGGGAAGGGCCATACACTGTCATTCAGACAGCCCCTTCGGGAGCTGTTGACATCCTTGATCCAAGTAATGGAAGAATCCTGAAAGTAAATGGTCAGAGGCTCAAACCATGCATTGAAAATACCCAGGAGCCTGTGCTGCCCATCTGTCATCACGAACCTCCAAAAATCTGATGGTAGATAACTGTACATTATGTTTTTATTTCATAGTTTTTGCTTAGTTTCTTTGTTTCTGTTTTTATTCCTGATTTGTCTCTTTTCGCATGGTTTAAATATGCTCCAAGATAATTCGCAAAGTAATAATTCTCTTTTCGCAAAGTTCAATTTACTTTTCGCATAGACTCTGGATTGGTAATGAACTGCTCGAAAGTAAGGATTTGCTTTTTGAATAGTTCGTTCTGAAGCTTGTTCTTTTCGAAAAGATGTTTCTGAAGCGATTAACATTTCGAATGGTACTGATGCCATTCGCAGTTGTCAAAGGGTCTATTTTGGAACTTTTCAAAAACTTATAAAGAACTTTGCGAAATTAACTCTGAGTATATTTAAACCCTTTCGAAGTAGGGGTTTCATATTCGAAAACTTTCTGAAGAGCGACCTGTTCCACGGAAACCCTATTTCGTTCTTTCCTTGCGCAATTTGAGAAGCTTGCTACATTTTTCTTCACCATTGTTCGATCATTTGAGTTTTCAGAGAAGGATTTTAGCTTCTAGTCTGGGGGATTTCTGCAAGCAAACAACTCATTCAATTAAAAACCCTAGATCTCGGTATTTCTCTGCACATTCTCTCTGTTTATCATTTGAAAATTTTCAATTTGTGTCCACATCTGTTGTGGGCATTTTCATACATCAATTTCGAATGGGAAAAGCAGAGAAATCATTGGCTGCCATGTTCCCAAAATCCTCTGCTAAGAAAGTTAGCAAACCTACCCCCAAGGGAAAAGCCAAAACTTGACCATGGATAAAGCGGATAGGGTGGAGAAAGGGAAGAAAGTGAGACATGAGGAACCCATCTTTCTTTTGCTAGTCCACGAGCACAGCTTCCTCCTCTGCCTATACATTTGATGCTTAAATCCATTCATTGAAGCTCACAAGTTAATTCTGGTGATTGTGGGTGAAACTTTTTGTCAACAAGCGGAGCTGTTACTTTAAGATACATAAGGAAGCCGCACTAAGAAATATCCTTACCCCTTTGCCGGAGAAAATTTACCCACGAATGGTGAAGTTATGGTACCAAAACCTAATCAAGGTCACCGAAGAGATGTCGATGTCCCTACCGTTATCTTTATTGATGATTGCGATCTTACGGTCACATTTGAAGACATAGGGAATGCTTTGGGGATACCTTCCAATTTGATCCTCTTTGGGCCATTGGTCGCTCAAAGCTTGACCTCCTTTAGAGAAATGGTGCACATTTGACCCAAGGAATTGTGGGCCTCCATCATGAGGAGAGACCTAGCCCCCCAATTTCTATTGATGGACTCCATTTTGAGGGGAAGTTTTTATGTTACCGGGCACAGCCAAGAGAGGAGAACACCGATTTTGGAGGCGCTTTTTCACTTTTCTAAGGGGCAGTTTTTCAATACCCCTATGTTAATTTTTGAAGCCATAGCTGATATTAGTGCCAAGTTGAAAAAGGAGCAGAAATTTTTGGTAGATTGATCACACCTCCTCGAGCCAAGTTTGACATTGATAATGAGGAGCCATTTGAAGTCATTGCTCCTCACAATTTTGGGAAAAACGCTTGGACTACAAGCCAAGCCATGCTGAGATGAATGAGAGAAGAAGATGAACTCACACTGCACTATGCACTGTAATGAACCTACACCAACTCCGCCTCGTTCCTTAGAACCGCTTTAGCAACTGTGGTGACCAAGAAACTTTCCTTCCCATGGTGACCAGCTCTTGGTTGCACCAATTTTTGAGGAAGTTGGCCTTTCACCCTCCTCCCCTATTCCAGCCCCTGCCACTTCACCTATCCCAGCTGTCCCATCTCCCATACCCTCCATTATTCCAATTATAGATTCCCCCTCTACACCAACCACTCCAACCATACTCACCCCACCAATCTCTCCCACCAATGACCGTGTTTTAGCTGCAGACTGTATTGCCCCATCCCCCTGTACTCCTCTGCTCCAAAGCCCCTCAAATTCACCTGCTCATTCAGCCCACACACCTGAAGTATCCCATACACCTGAACCTGAGCCTTTCACTACAGAGGCTTATTCTTCCTTCATGGGATCTATTTTTGAAACCATGGGGCTTGAACCTATCCCTATACCTGACCCTCATCATTTCACTCACTTACCTACCTCTCCCTTTACAGCCATTGCACCCCCACCCTCCACTTCAGTTGTACCAATCCCTGCTATAACAACCTCTCCCCCACCTGCCTCTAGTACCCAAATACTTGCCTACCTCCAATCCATCCAAGCCCAACTCCAAATCAACACAGAAAACCAGTCTGTGAGCAATGACCTGCTCCAAACCTTAGCCTCCACATCACACACAACCACCATTACCCCTTTACTTACTGTTGATTCCCATGCTACCCAAACTGAACCAGAGGTAGTATTGGTTGATCTGCCCACCCCCACCACTACTGCCCATGCAACCCAAACTGAACCTGAAGTCCCTCTAGTTGCATCCCCTTCACCACTCCCCACTTTCTCTGAGCAAGCCACTCAGACCGACCCTGAAGTCCTCCTTTTGGACACTTCTTCTCCCCCTCCCACAGCTGGGATACCTTTGGTCCCCTACCATTCCATTCCCCTTCCCCGATTTGCCTCCCTCAGAAGGGCCATGGAAGAAAATCCCTATATCTGCAGAGATGTTCTAAAAGAGTTAGCTGATTTAGAAGCCTACATTCGAACCCCTTATGAAAACCAGATTCGGCAGTTGGAGTTATTTATGAAATTTGAGAGAGAGAAAATGAAGGACTTGCTGGGGCAAACCTTTCAGATGGTTAGGAGTGAGCAGCACAAGGTGACCATGTTACAAGCACAGCTTGACCAAGAAAAACTGAAGACCATTAGACTTGGCAAGTACATTGGCCTCACCAAAAAGATAAAATCAGAGGAATACATTGAGCTGCAAAACACTATCCAGGAGAAAGCTCAATCAAGTTCGGACTCCAATACTGATTCTAGTTCTGATTCTGACAGTGACTCAAGTTCTGAGCCAATTGAACCAACTTATGATACAGATTTTGACCCCAGTTATTAGATCACATTATACTTATCTGTGTTATGAGTTTGTAATATAACATTTTGTTTCTTCTTGTGTAATTACTGTGCATTTCTGTCTGTCTTCTTGTCATCATGATGTTTTGTTTTTTTTTTTTATTTTTCTTCCTTTCTTGCTTATATCGTTTATCTACTTTGGACCAGTGTGGACCCTGCTCCCCTTTGGTTTGGGGGTATGGCAGGTATGCCAATAAAATAAGTGAGTTAATGCTTGGTGCAGCTTATGATCAGTAGAACTTTTGAAAATGAAGTAATTTTACATCTGTTGTTTTGAAAAATGAGGAAGTTAAAACTTTTTAAAATTAATTTCTACTGTAATTCTACGACTTTCATGAAATGAATGTCAGAAAATTTTCAAAAGAAAATTGATGTTTCAGTAAACCTAAAAAGAGAGAAAACAGTGATGATATACCTCAGGAATTTGATAGAAAACCACACCCAGTGAGATTTGGACCGGAAATGTATTCTTTAGAGGTATGAATTGGCAATTTTTTTCTGCTCTAGGGACTATTTAAACCTGCTTGTCATCACTAGAAGTTACATATATCCAAGTTGAAATAGTCTGACAGCAATCATGATATTAAAGACATGATGTAGGGCCTTCTTTTGGACAGTTTGAACTTCAAAAAGGTCCACCTTTTAAAAATTGCCCTTGATACACACCATTTGAGCTTTATAAATCAAAGATTTCTTTGAAACCTCATCAACCTCATTTAGCCTAACCCTCACTCTGAGAATTCAGAAGGTAAAGGAAAGAAAGCTGAAGAAAGGTGAGTTGGGTAATAGTTTGGTAAAAGAAAAAGAAAAATAATTGAAGGCAACGATGTATCAGCAGAAGAAATGTGGCATTCCAGTCAATGTTGATTTGAGAAAATTGGGAGAAGTCATTTCATTGGAAGTTTGAAAAAGAAAGAGAAAAAGATGGCCACTTTGGCTCTGAAAAATTCAAAGAAGAAGATGAAATTGTGCTGAAATAAAGAAGGTGTCCATACCACCTCCTTACCTTGACTGACTTCTAAAATTTTGAACTCCATTCCAACCCTTTTATTCTTGATAAATTTCACCCATAAGCCACATTACAACCCAAGTTAAAGTCCTTACTGATCAAAGATGGATTGAGCTGTCACATGGAGATAAGGATTTGTGTAATCTATGGTGAAAAGAGCAGAGAATTCAGAACTAAAAAGCAATGCCTATGCTCCTGCTTACAGTCCTATTTGAGGGCTGTAACTGCTCTTGAGTTGTGTGAAATAGTACAACCCTCCAACCTGCATGTTGAGTGAAAACCCTGGTGAGAGTTGGGTTTGAAATCAATTTTTTTTGGGGTAACATCAAAAAACTGAATTCTCAAATAGACGGCAAGCTTTTCATTAATTTTTCTTGTAAAAACTTTTTGACACCAATTGAGTGAATGGTAAAGAAATTACAGCAGAATTTTAGTTTTGAACTGATGTTTTCTTGAAAATCTTCTTACAACCTGATGATGCATGTGTGAATAATCTGATTGGATGAAAGTTTGCTTTAACAGAACTGCATTAATCTTAACTGATTTATTGAAGAAGTTTGTAGGTACCTTCACTGAAAACGCTCAAGAGACTTCACTCCTCCACTAGGGATCACCTAGGGGTTTAAAAGGCTTGTTGCATATGCTAAATGCAACTGTGCTCCCTACAAAAATGCCTTTTCATTCTATTTTTAAATTTTGTCTTTGCTCAGGGACTAGCAAAGCTTAGGTTTGGGGGTGTGTTGAGAACTGGAAAATACCATTTTTCATCCCTTAATCTGGGCCTTGATAGACACTTGAGAGAACTAAATAAGTGTTTTAAGTGTTTGTTTTACAGCTAACAATAAAGGCAGGCTTAACCTTCAAAGTAGCTCAAAAGTGCCAAAAAGATGACATTCCATGTCAATCCAAAGGAAGAAAGAGAACAAACAACCTCACTAGCTGTTGAAAGGTCCGAATTAAAAAGGCAAAGACTTGGTCTCAACCCAGAAAAGAAGTATGGAGCAATTCAAACAGAAAAATGCACTACAGAGTACTTTTCGCAAAGAACCTGAACTGTTCGCAAAGAACCTGAAACTCTGCGAAAAGAACAAAAACTCCAGGCTTAGCTTTTGAAGAGCATCTAAACTCTTCGAAGAGATGATTTACCTTTTCGAAAAGAAGAAAACTCAATTCGAACAGAACCATAACCTTGCGAAAAGAGCTTCAGGAGTTACAACACCTTGTGAAAAGCCCCCTAAACTTTGCGAAAAGGTATTCTGGAGGTTCTCAGCTTTTGCAAGGGCAATTCAGTAATCTATTTCACGCATCCCAATGCATTTAAAAACCTAGGGACATTCCAGAGGATTCTAAGCATGAAGCGAAGGCATATTCCACCCCACGTGAGCACCCAGAGATGAAATAACTTGGCGGGAACTTCTAGAAACTCTAACAGATTTTCAAAATGCATAACAGAATTGATGCCTTTTTCACCTAATCGGCTGAACCAGATCGAGGAATTCTGATTGGCCAGAACAGATCTGGATCCTCGTGCTCGACCATCATTGGTCAATACAGATCTGAGCACCTCTGATTGGTTGATACACATCTGAGCTGGACTTGGGGAAAACTATAAATAGACGAACCATTTGCCTAATTTGGGCATCTAAATTTTGAGTTTCATTCCTATTCCCCCATTTCCAAACCAGATAGTTTGTCTGGAATCCCTGTAATAGCTTCACTTTGACTTGCAATTGGGAGCTGTGAGACATTTCTGTAATTCAAAAGAGAGTTGTATTCAAGACTACAAATCTGAGAGCTGTTTAAGCTGTGCTCTGTAATTGTAATGGTGGATTTGAAAAGGTTGCTGTAAACCGTATATTCTCAATTGGACTCATGTTAAGGGTTCCCTCTGATCTCCTTATTGCATTAGACTCCTTTAGATTTACTGTTTTCATGCAATTTCCCTTGATTCATTAATCCTGTGAGAATTAGTGTTGGTAACCTAATCTCTCACGGCATTTGTAGTGATGCTTCTTGTTCTAAACTAAGGCTTTGGATTAAAGACTATTGGATGGTTTGTGGCCATTAAAGTGGACAGACCATAGCCATAAGCTTAAACCTAATCCTTAAATTAGATTTATTTCTCTTACATCTGCGCTTGTAGCCAGATGAAGATTGGATCATCTCTCAGTTGAGCTGCAGTCATTCTCATTAGTTTTCAAGGACCAAATCAAAGTTAGATATTACTTCTCCATTTTTTATATAAGTTTACCTCAAACGTTTCCCCAACTCGGATCTGGATCACTTAGTTTAATTTTTACTTTTATCATTTAGTTAATGTGACAAATTCAACCTCCCATCTTATGTGCTTTCTAGATAGGATAAGAGGCCAGATCTGGTAGCTCAGATCTGGAGGTTTATCTTGCATTTTAGACAAATTCTCTGTGGACGATCTTTCACTCACTTACATTTAAAACTTGCTACAATTGGCCCTGATCTTGCAGGCTAATTCACTTCTACCTGTGCTGATATTTCTTTATTTTTTTTCAGTATAATTTAGCAGTTGCAAACCTGTTTTCAAAACACACATAAATCAAGCACACTAAGAAGCAACAACAGCACCCACCTACTAAATGCCCTGAGAAATCAAAGAAGAAATAGATATTGGGCGAGGATGTTGCCCCTGAGGTTCCTGAGGATGAAGAGAAAGAAGATAATGAATACCTCAGGGTCCCATCTGAATTTGTTACTGCAATCAAACTGGAATCTGAGACAATTTTTGATAAGGCTTTCTTTGAGGAGCTATCTGAAATAGCTGCCTCTATGGAATACCTCACAAAAACCACATTACTGCCCCTACTGAGGCCCCCAATACAACTAGTCTTCCCTAGACTAGTACAATTGTTTTACCAAAATATCATAATCAAGACTGGGGATGGTGGGAACCTAGCATTGCTATTGTTGATAGATAAATTTGAGATGTTGTTCAATCAAGATGCAATTACTAGAATTCTTGGGATTCCAGCCAGGTATAGCCCTGAATGTGGCTTGGGTCCCCCTTTGACAACCACCATTCCAGAGATAGCCAAGGAGCTGACTGGAGGGATCACTGCATCAAGGGTATCAGTAAGGAAGAGAGATCTGTACTCCCACCTTAGATTTAAGGATGAGGTTCTCAGAAAAAACATTTATTGCTCTAGACATGAGCAGGAGAGGAGGTCCCCCATTGCTGATACACTCTTCTCCTTCCACAAGAACCATTACTTGGATGTTGTCAAGTTAATTTTTGAGGGGAAAGACATTATGGAGAATGTGAAAATAAAGAAGAAACTCCATTCCCTTCCCTACTATAGGCTAATTATAGCCTAGTTGAAGCTTGGAGGATATCAATTTCAAATGAATGAAGAAACCATTCCCTTGAACATAAGAAATTGTGGAAAGAAGCAATGGGAGATCAGTGGCACTCTCATTGAGAAGAAGAAGAAGGCAGATGTACTAGCAACCTCTGATGTTGCTACGATTGCTGCCTCTGTGGCTCCACCCTCTGCTGTTCTCTCTCAGGCAGCCCATTTATTTGTGCCAGCCAGCACCACCCCCACTTCTGAAGCCATTACCTTACCAGCCACTACTCCCTCAACCCAAGCCTCATAACCTCCCATAGTCTCATTTCCCTCACCCCAGCCCATTTTACCAACTACAATTGCTGCCTTAACTATACCCTAACCCATTACATCAGCCACACCAAGATCACCCACCCAGACCACATTTGAGGAGACCATACTAATCCCTCAACCATCCTCACCTATGATAACAACATATACAAAGAAAAAAAGATTAACCAAAGCACACAAGGAGCCCCAACCCACCTATATATACCAGACCATCCCAATACCTGAAACCTCCACTATCCCAAACCCAACCATTAATCTACCACCACCTTCACCAACCCAAGCCTTTGAGCCTGAGCCTCCCATTTTTGAAATCCTCATAGCTCTTCTACTATCCCCTCTCAGCCCATTGATACTTCCATACCTTTTGAAGTTGTTACCTGTGAGCCTTTAGACCAATCCATCCCATTTTCACCTACCCATGACCAAATCTCTCTTTCAGAAGAGGGATACTTAGCCATGATGTCCTCTACAATAGGGGACATCAATTATGAGTTTACCCTTCTCCCTGATTCCCCTCCCCCCCATCATTTCACCGCTCCCCTATATTCCCCCCAACCACATCAATTTGCCCCACCACCTCCATCCCCACAGGCCACCACCTTCACCCATGCACCCACTTCCCGATTTCAACCAAATTCACCCACCACCCCTGACTTCCTACCCCAAATCTTTAACCTTTTATTCTCCCTTCAAGTCTAAGTGTTGGACAACTCCCAAACCCAACCATCCATTGATGCCAACCTGTATGCCATGAACTCCACCCTACCAAACCAAGCCTCAATCCAAACCAGCTTAGAACCCATCCAAGCCACCTTGTCACTTTTGACCCCCCACTCCCAACTGCCACCTATCCCTACACCCACCCATTTACCTACTCCACCTCCTTCTCCCCAACCCATTGCAACCACCCCAGAAATCCCTCCTATTACCTTTACCACTACCTCCACACAAACTGACCTTGAACTTAAACCAAAACCTAAACTTATCCCTATCCAGTTGCCCATTATTCCTCCACCTAATATCCCACCTGCTGTAGCTACCTCTGATGCTGCAACAGATGTGGAGGACTTAATACCCGCGTCCTCAACGCCATCCCAAACAGACCCAGAACCTGAACCTGCAGTCCATCACCCTTTACCTTCCATATTCACCTCATCCAACCCCTCTCCCTTGCTGGCTAACCCTTCTTCAAGTAATCAGCAGCACATACTACCTGCCTCATCCTTCTCCCTACCTCCATACTCCACTATCCTCCATGCCATGCAAGAGAACCCATACCTGAGGAATAAAGTCATTAAAGGCATGGCTACCATCAGAACTTCCATCAAACAGCCCTATGAGGAGAAAATCAGTCAGATGGAGTTCGACCACAAGGTTCAACTACTGGGAATATCAAAGGAGTGGAGTAGGATTTTAGTTCTATATGAAGCTGAAAAGAATATTATGGCAACGGAGAAGATGAGAGCTGATGGCCTAGAGAAAAGATTAGTTGCATCACAAGATGTCACAAAGGCTATTCAAGACCTCTATGAAACTAGAGTTCAGCTTGCTGAGACAAAGGCAGCAATCCTTGAAAGGAACCTTGCTGCACTAACTGGCACTGCTCCTCCACAGGTAGCTAAGCCTGCCCCTCTTGCTACTTCCCCTGTTGCTACTAAAGAAAAAGGCAAAGGACCCCAAGTCAAAATTGAGCCAGTAGATAATTAGGATGATTAACTATGCACATTTACTTAGTTAGGATATACTTTTTGTACATCACCTTCCTTTGCATTATACACATATTTATTTTAGCAATGAAATTCATTTTTAGTTTGGTTTTGTTTGCTTTCATTTCTACTTCATAACTAGTTTATTTGTTCTAGTTGTTTGTGTGTGCCTTGTTTCTTGCTTTTATTTGCTTTATTTTAGTATTAATTTTGTATTTGCTCCTTGCTTCATATGCCCTCTTATCTTTGAATCAGTGAGGACACTGCTCCACATAGGTTTTGAGGTGTGGCAAGGATTACCAATGATTTAGTTAACCTAAGTACAACAATTTTTAACTAAGTAAGGAATAAATAGAATGAACTTCACAAAAGCAATGTTGAAAGTGAGGAAACTTAAACACTGTGCAGACCTTTTTAATACTGAAATCATTTGAAAATCAATACTTCTATGAGGTGAACATCAGAATTTTTTTTTTATAAACAGTAGTTAGTGAACCAGTAAATGGAGAAACAGGTGAAAGCATACTCCTTTGAGTTAAATTGAAGACCATACCCAGTGAGCTTTGAGCCTATAAATATTTTTTTTTAGCAGTGTTTGTGGCAATTTTTTCTGTTCTAAAGACTGACTGAGTCAAGCCCTTTTCACTAGAAGTTAGACACCCTAAGTTGAAATTGTTTGACAGCAATCATGACACTAAGGAAAGGATCAAGGCCTTCATTTGTACAGTTTGAGCCTAAAAGATCAAACCTGTGAAACTACCCTTGTGCATACACTTTTTGAGCCTTAAAACCTCATTTTTCTTCAACAAAGACCAAAGTTCTTGAACCTGAACCTCTTAACCTGCTTCAGCTCTACCCTCACTCTGAGAATTTAGAAGGTAAAGGAGAGGATGTTGAAGATAGGTGAGTAAATTTGAACATTTGGTGAAAGGAAATAAGAGAGGAGGAGATCTGTAAATAACAGTGTAGCAGTTATAAATGTATGGCAACCATCATAAAAAAAATAAATAATACATAAATACAAGAAACAAAAAGAAAAAAAAAAAGAGAAAAGAAAGAGAAGTCAAAAGAAGAATTTCATTAGAAATGTTGAGAAGAAGAGAAGAAGTTGGCCACTTGTGCTGAAATGAAGAAGGTGAAGTCATGAATCATCTCCTACCTATGTTGATTTCTCAATTTTGAATCCCTCTTTACCCCTTTTATTCTTTACAACCCACATCAATAAACCCACATCAATAAGCCACATTACAACCCATGAAATGCCCTTGTTGATCTAAAGCCAAATGAACTGTCATGTGAAGATGAAGGAATGTCTAATCTATGGTGAGTGTACTTTATGATGTCAGAAATTAGAAGAACTGCCTATGCTCATGCTTGCAAACCCATTTGGGGTATGTAACTGCTCTTGAGCTTATGCGAAATGATACACCCTTAAATTCATTTATGAGAGAAAGCCCTAGTATGCATTGGGTCTAAGATTGAAATCATTGAGGCATTGTTTGAACATGAATTTTGATGTACTGGTAAGCTTAGTACTGTTTTGCACATATTGCTTTCTTGGTGTTAGTTGATTGGATGTGATGAACATGCATTCATGATTGAGGTGTTAAATTATTTGCATATAATACTTTGGAACTCCTTTAACTTTGACAAAGCAAGGGTGAAATGAACTATATTTATTTCAAACAAATTAACCACTGTGTGCACTTTTGTTAATTGTTTCATTGAGAAGTTTATGGGTACCTTCACTGAAAACCCTCAGGAGACTTCACTCCTCCACTAGGGATCACCTAGGGGTTTAAAAGGTTTGATGCATAAGCTAAATGCATCCATTCTCCCTACGAAAGTGGCAATTTACATTCTTAGAGTAGCTATTAAAAATTTTGCTTTGCTCAGGGACTAGCAAAGATTAAGTTTGGGGGTGTGTTATTCACTAAATAGTACTACTTTTCACCTCTTAATCTAGCCTTTGCTGGACCTTGAAGCTAACTAATAACTCCTTTTTAGCTTTTTTTATAGTTAGGAATAACTTGTGCAGCTTAATACAAAGTGTATGCTTTTGGTGCTAAAAAGAGAGAATTCAAGCAAAAGATGACAGTTGAACCAGAAAGTGATGGAACACCATGGTGGTACACACCATGGTGACTATTTTTCATGTCATAATGGAGCAACGAAGTCCAACAGATGAAAGAAGAATAGGTGGGAGTGGAGGAAGCTGCAACAAGAATATGTGCATAGCAGCAGAGGAGCCAATGACCTATCTCGCACAATTGAGGTGCTGCCTCGCTCTGTTCAATTCACTGGCAAAACCCTCTCACACAGCTAAGACATGCAGCATATTAGAGCTCGTGAAGAAGTCACGCAGCTCACTAAAGGGGCTATTACAAAGCAGCCTCTCGCGCAGTAGTCATGTACTTCAGCTGTAATCAACATGTGAAGAAACTCGCAGAGCTCTCGCACACTAATCCTTCAGAAATACAACTCGCGAAGTTCTCACGAGGATGAAGCCTTAATGTAGCAGCGTGCACTACCTCACGAGACAAATTAACGTGAACAACAGCGAAGACCTCGCAAAGTTCTCGCGTGGCTCTAGAAGAGAGAGATGCCCAGAAGTTCTCTCGCGCATCTCTCACATGCCTAGAAGTTTAACCCTGAATCGAGTGAGATGTAAAGGCATCTGTGAGAGTACCTCATGAAAGAAAGTTTCTGAAGCTCTTCTGCACCAGTGCATTCAAACCTAAAGCAGCTATGCGATCATCCAAAGTCCTACTGCGTGAGACAGTAATATTCAAAGCCAAACTCTACCCTGTGAACATTCTGCAGTTGTGCGACAGAAGTGATATGCAGGAGCCAACCTCGTGAAGCTCGGGCTCTCCACTTCTTAATCTTAACTCAAGGACCTTTTAGGGATTTCCCCAAGTCTAGGGCACACACCCTGAGACATGGATTCTGATGCACGCATCCCAAGACATCCAAGGGTTATAACTGTGCCACATCTACTTGAAAAATTAGGGTTTACTCTCCTCTCAGCCACAACATTAGGACTAAGTATATAAGCTATGCTTGTAACTTAGAAATCATCAATCACTCTTTCCTTCAACCTCTGTCGGCTGAGAGCTTAAGCAAATTAGGGTTAGTGTTAGGGTTTGATAACTTCTTTTTCTATTTTTTCTTCTCTCTTAGCCCAACACTTGCGGGCTAAATCTTTGGTAAGCAGCTAGGTGTAGTTTTATTTGGTTTTAGAATAGGTCATTTAAACATTGGGATATTTTGTGAAGAGCTATTGTGCACAAGGTTGTTGCCTTGAGAAATTTCATTGTTGGTACCTAGATCAATGGAATTTGTGCTTTAAATGATTATTTAATTTATTATTTTTCTATTTGCCATAGTTTTGTTCAGGCTATAGCATGCATTCAGGACTTGAGCTTATTGAAAGGCCCATGGAAGCTTGATCTTGTAGCCCTGGGACCATGGTGGCAGCAGCAGTTTTCATGTTCTATCTCATCATTTATGGATAAGGGAGCCTTTATGGATAGCCTGTGACCATTCGAGTGGACAGACTATAGCCCTAGGGCAATCTTGGTCACAGATCTGAGATGGATTCTTTTTCTCTGCACTTGAGCCTATAGCCTAGTGAGAGATTGTGCAGGAGCAGGCTCCCCTCTGTCTTATTTTACCACTATCAGATGTTAGATCTAGCTTCTCTATAGTGATTGCAGACTAGGAGGCTGAATCACTACAGGCCTTTTGTAGCAATGATCAGTTGTGCTTACGTCCTTATTCAACCTGTTGCTTTTCCTGTGTGTCGGCTCATTGTACTGATGGTCTTTGCAACACATATAGGATTTTATGGGTTGGAACTCCTATGAATGTCTGCCAGATCTGTACACAGATCTGGGGAGCTTATAGCCTAACAAATATAGTATATGCAATGGTATTTATGGCCTGATTTAATTTCTTGGATTGGGTTAGATTAGCCCACTCCTTTGGATTAGGTTAGCTTTTCTGGCTTGATCAATGGGATTTGATGGACTCTATTTGATAGACTGTGGCCATTTGAGTGGACAGACTATAGCCTTAAGAGCACCCCAAATGGCATGGGTTAAGTTGGATTCTTCTACCTTGCTGAGGTTTTTGATAGCACTTCAGTAAGGATTTGCTAGAGAGAGAGCCCTAAATCTGAGTTATATAATTGAATGAACTTCAACATAAACTACTTACTTCCCATCCTTTGATCTTTATTTTAACACACCATCACCACCTTCTTCATAACCCTTTCTTAGGATAGGACTGTACTTTATTTCTTTTCTTTTTAATAGGTAATTTAGTGAAGTTGTGACATCCAACTCCATTTCTTTAGGATTGTCAGATCTGGAGGCCTACTATTATAGCCCATTTTGGGTTCTAGATTAATTTCTCTGTGAGACAAACTCTTACTTATTAAAAATTTTTACAATAGCCCTGTATCTTGCAGGCTTAGGTTTATTTTAGTTGTGTTATTTCCATCTTTTATTTACTCTGATTTTCAATTTGTTCTCACCACACAATAAAATCAGCACACTGGAACTCCGACAACAGGGGTACTCAGCTATGATGTCCTCTATCATAGGAGAAATCAATTATGAGTTCACCCCTCTCCCAGACTCACCTCACCTCTCCATTTTACCCTTCTTTCGGATTCCCCGCAGCCAACAAGCTTTCACCATACACCCACCTCCCCATTTCAACCAATTCCACCCATCCATCCCTCAACACCCATCACCCCTGACCCCCTACCCCAAATCCTCAACCTTCTCCTCTCCCTTCAATCCCAAGTGATGGCTAACACCCAAACCCAAACATCCATAGAGGCCACCCTCCAAGCCATGAACTCCACCCTCCAAAACCAGGCCTCCATTCCTAACAGTTTAGCAGCCATCCACTCAACCTTATCCAACTTAATCCAACCATCACAGCAACCACCTATCCCTATACCCATTGAACCTATCCCAGAAATCCCTCCTACTACCTTTACCAATGCCTACTCACAAACAGACCGTGAACATGAACAACAACCCCAACCTGAAATCCCACCTACAGTAGTAGCATCTGATGCTGCCACAGATATGGACAACTTAATCCCCACCTCCTCAATTCCAACCCAAACTGACCCTGAGGTAATAGACCTCACTGAGCCTAAACTTGAAGTTCATCCCCCTTTACCCTCAATCTCCACCCCCACCCATGCCATCATCCATCTCCTCTCCATTGCTGGCTGGCCCTTCTTCTAGTATTGAATAGCCCATACTATCTGCCTCTTTCTTTTACATACCTCCATACTTAACCCTCCTACATGCCATACAAAATAACCCATAGCTTAAAAAGGATGTCATTAGAGACATGGCAGACCTCAGAGCCTCAATCAGGATGCCCTATGAAGTAAAGATACATCAAATGGAGCTGGATTCCAAAGTTCAGACACTGAGAATATCAAAGGGTTGGAAACAAATGTTGAGGCTATTTGAAGCTCAACAGCATACTGCAGCAACAGAGAAAATAGAGCAGATGGACTCGAGAAAAGATTAGCTGCCTCTAAAGAGATCATAAAGGCCACCCGATAACTGTATGAAAGCAGAGTTGCACTTGCTGAAAAGAAGGTAGAAATACTCGAAAGGTGAGTTGCTTAAATGGCTGCCAGAGAGCTTGCACAAGCAATTGAGACTACCCCTCTTGCCCCTGCCCCTCCAGCCAATTCACCACCTTAGAAAGCAAAAGGAAAAGGAGTCCAAGTCAAGGCTAAAGCAGCAGAAGATTGAGATGATTAGATTTGTACATGTAGTTAATTAGGATGTTTGTAAAATCTTTTTGCAGTTATTTTCCCTTGCATTGTACATATTTCTGTGTTATAAATGAAAATTTCTCTTTGGTAGCTTTTATGTGAAGTTTGTTTGGTCTCCTTCTTTTCTGCTATTTGTTTGTTTGCTTATTTGTTTTAATGGTTTGTGTGTATTTTGTTTATTACTGTTACTTGCTTTGTTTTATGTACTGTAATTTTTCCAAAATACCCTGCTGCACTAGCACTTTATCTTTCACTCAGTGAGGACACTGCTCCTCATAGGTTTGGGGGTGTGATAAGGTTTGTCAATGATGTAGTTAGCCTAAGTGTAACAGAACCAAGGAAGTAAGATAGAAATAGAGCTATGTTCACCTAAGAAGCATTAAAAATGAGGAAATATAAAAAATTTGTAGACCTTTAGGCATTAAAAACTTTAAAATTTTAACATTTTCATGAGGTGAACACCAAGAAAACTCACTTGTGTCAGTACTTAGTGAACCATTAAAGATAGAAAAAGGTAAGGACATGCGTAAGAGTTCAATGGAAGACCATACCTAATAAGATTTGGGCCTACAAAAAAAAAAAATTTCTCTTTGAGGGGTGTCTTAGGCAATTCTTTTTGCTGTAAGGACTGGCTGAGTCAATGTCCTCACTAGAAGTAGGCATCTCCAAGTTGAAACAGCTGACAGTATCCATGACATTTAGGAAAGGATCAAGGCCTTTTCTTAGATAGTTTGAGCTTAAAAATACCAAACCCAATAAACTGCCCTTGTGCATACACCTTTTGAGCCATAATTTTTAGTTTTCTTCAAAATACACCTGAGTACTTGCATCTAAACCTGTGAACCTGATTCAAACCTACCCCCACTCTGAGAATTAGAAGGTAAAAGAGTAGTAGTTGAAGATGGATAAGCTAAGGTCAACATTTGGAGAATGGAGGAGAAATACAAAAGGAGGATTGCAGTATAGCAGTTGGGGAGAGGGTGGCATTTCAGAAAAATACAAACAAAAAGAAAAGAAAAATGTATAAAAAAGAATAAAATATAATAAAAAGGAAGAGAGAGAAGTCAAGAGGAAATTTTATTAGAAAAAGTAAAAATAAGAGGAGAAGTTGGTCACTTTAAGTCTAAAAAATGTCAAAGAAGATGAAAAGTGCTGATCTAAAGAAGGTGAAGTCATGAATCACCTCCTTCACCTGCTGATTTCTCAATTTTGCATCCTTTTCACTCTTCCATTCTTTATAACCTACACCCATAAGTCACATTACAACCCAGTCTAAGACCTTGTGATCCTAAGTTGAATGAGATGTTATGTGGAGATGAGGAGTTGTCCAATCTATGGTGAGAAATAGCCAATGATGTCAAAATTTAGGAGCTTTGCCTATGCTCATGCTTGCAAACTCATTTAGAGACTATAACTACTCTTGAGCTTGTGAGAAAATAAAAACCCTCAAAGTTCTTTGTGAGAGTGTGCCCTGGTAAGCATTGGGTCTGACATTGAATGTATTGGGCATTGGTTAAACCTAATTTTTGAATTAATAGTGAGCTTAGTACTGACATAAACTTGTTGTTTCTCTTGTAATAAGTTGATTGGAAATAGTATGCATACATGTAAGAGTTTTTATTGAGTTAATGGCCTGTGCATACCATTTATTTAAATTCCTCACATTTTGAATCAAAGGTGAACTGATGCTCTGTGTATTGACAATTGGCTTGATAATGTGCACTTTTGTTAACTGTTTCATTGAGAAGTTTATGGGTACCTTCACTGAATACCCTTGGGAGACTTCAATCCTTCACTAGGGATCACCTAGGGGTTTAAAAGGCTTGATGCATAAGTTAAATGTATCTGTGCTCCCTACAAAAGTGGCATTTATATTCTTAGAATAGTTGTTTTATTTTTTTCTTTGCTCGGGGACTAGCAAAGATTAGGTTTGGGGGCGTGTTATTCACTGAAAAGTATCACTTTTCACCTCTTAACCTAGCCTGCGCTACACCTTGTAGCTGTCTAATAATCCTTTGTTTAGTGTATTTTATAGTTAGTAATAAATTATGCAGCTTAACACAAAGTCCATGCCTTTGGTGCCAAGAAGAGAGAGAATCCAAGAGAGAGATGATAGCTGAGCCAAGGACTGATGGAACACCATGGTGGTAAACACCATGGTGACTAGTTTGCATGTCAAAGTTGACCCAAGAAAGCCAACAGATGTGAGAAATCTTGATGTAAGTGGAGAGAGCTGCAACAGCAGCAGCTACAGTGCATAAGAGGAGAATATGTGCTATCTTGTACAGTAGAGGTGCTTCCTCGCGTGGCTAAGCCTGTAGCAGAGTTATCTCACATAGCTAATATATGCAGCACAAGAGAACTCACAATGCAGTCGTGCACTTCAGTTGAAACCAGCACTCGGTGAACTCGCAAAGCTCTCGCCTGCTAAGCCTTCAGAAATCTAGCTCGTGAAGCTCTCATGAGGAACAAGTCCTATATCAGTAGCGCGCACTTTCTCGCAAGGCCAAATTGCACAAAGAACAATAACAAACTTGCAAAGTCCTCACATGGTTCAAGAGGAGAGAGAGCTCCAGAAATGTCCTCGCACAGTTCTCACACATTTAATAGCTTTACCCTCTACCGAGCGAGCTTTGTTATTCCTTCAACAAGAAGCTGAGTGAGATTTAAAGGCATCCTCGCGACACCCTCGTGAGAGAAAATTCTGAAGCTCACCCGCGCGAGCAAGCAAAGCACTGCAAATTCTCCTATGCGAGTGCATTCAAAGCCAAAGTAGCTGCGCAATAATACTAAGTCCACCTACATGAGTGAATGACTTTCCAAGCCAAATGCTACCTCGCGAGCACTCTACCAATTGCGCGAATGGATTAATGCACCAAGGCCAGCCCCGTGAAGCTCGGGCTCTCCACTTCTCACTCTCTACTCAGGGACCTTTTGGGAATTTCCTAAGGTCTAGGGCACACATCCTGAGGCCTTGATCTCGAGGCACACATCCTAAGGCATCCAAGGGTTGTAACAGTGCCACATCTGCTAGGAAATTAGGGTTTAATCTTCTCTTACCCAAGGCATCAAGGACTGAGTATATAAGCTATAAATGTAAGTTAGAATTATCGTCTCTCCTTCACCCTCTGTCTGTGGTGAGCTTGAGCAGATTAGGGTTAGGGTTTGATCACCTCTTTTTCCCTTTTTTTTCTTCTCTTTTAGCCCAACACTTGCTAACTACATCTTCTATAAGCAATTAGGCCTAATTTTATTAGTTTTGTAATGGATCTTGTAAACTTTGGGGTTTTGTGAAGAGTTGTTATACACAAGGCTGTTGCCTTGAGAAATCTCATTGTGAGTATTTTTTATCAATGAAATTTGTTCTTTAATTGTTCATTCAATTTATTATTTTTCTATTTGTCCATAGTTTTGTTCAGGCTAAGCATGCAGTTAGGATTTGAGCTGAATTGAAACGCCCATGGAAGCTTGAGCTTGTAGCCTTGGGACCATGGTGGCAGCAACAATTTACATGTTCTTTCTCAGACCTCTGTGGTGTGGATATCCTCTGTGGATAGCCTGTGACCATTTAAGTGGACAGACTATAGCCCTAGGGTGATTCCAAGCCACATATATGAGAAAGATTCTTCTGCTCTGCACTTGAGCTTGTAGCCTTGTGAGAGGTTGTTGCAGGAATAAGCTCCCCTCTATTTTACTTGACCAATATCAGATGTTAGATCTGATTTCTCTGTAGTGATTGCAAACTTGTCAGCTAAGTCATTGTAGGTCCTTTGAAGTAATGACCAGTTACATTTAAGTCCCTAAATAGCCCTTGAACAACTGTGGTCTTCACCAGTTTTTCAAGAACTATTTGCTCCCATGGATGCTTGAGCTTGTAGCCCGACATAGATGGTGTTTACAATAGTTTTATTATTCTGATTTGATTCGTTGGGTGGAGGATATCTATTGGATAGTATGTGACCATTTAAGTGGATAGGTTATAGCCTTAAGATCAATCTACTCCTTTGGATCAGATTAGTTTTCTGATTTAGTCCATGTCATTTGATCCTCTCTATTGGATAGTCTGTGACTATTGAAGTGGACAAGTTATATCCTTAAGAGATCAGGTCAAACCATAAGGGTTGAGTTGGATGCATCTTCCTTACAGATGTGCTTGTAGCTATCTGAGGGATTGCTGTAGAGACAGACCTGAGTTTGAGTTACATAGCTGATGTAACCCTAGCTTAACTACTTACTTTCCATCATTTTATCTTTATTTTAACACACATCATCACCACCTTCTTCATAATCCTTTCTTTAGGTTAGGACTGTACTTTATTTCTCTTCTTTTAGTGTTAATTTAGTATAGTTATGACACCCAACTCCCTTTCTCTAGGATTGTCAGATCTGTAGCCAGATCTGGAGGCCTACTATTAGAGCCCATTTTGGGTTCTAGATCAATTTCTCTGTGGGACGAACTCTTACTTAAAACTTTCTATAATAGCCTTGTATCTTACTGGCTGAGTGTGTTTTAGATTTGCTATTTTAACCAATTTTTATTCTTTCCCTTTTTTATTTATATTTCTTTCACTGTTTTCTCACCAATAACAAGACAACACTCCGGAAAACCAACAACCACTCACCAAACTCACAAGGAAAGATAGTAAGTTTGAGGGAACTGAAGAATGTGAGAAGAATTTCCAAGAGCTGAAGAAGAGACTTACCTCTGTGCCAGTCTTAGCTATTCCATCAGGCAGTGGAAGATTTGTCATTTATACTGATGCTTCTTACAGTGGGTTGGGATGTGTGTTGAACCAACACCAAAAGGTCATTGTGTATGGGTCTAGACAACTGAAAGACCATGAGAAGAACTATCCAACGCATGATTTAGAATTAGCTGCAGTGATCTTTGCTTTAAAGATATGGAGCACAATCTATATGGAGAAACATTTGAAATATTCACAAATCATAAGAGTCTCAAGTATTTGTTCACGCCGAAAGAGTTGAATATGAGGCAATGAAGATGGATCGAGTTTCTAAAAGATTATGATTATTCGATTCAATATCACCCAGTCAAAGCTAATGTAGTGGCAGACGCCTTAAGTCGGAAGAGTTCAACTCAATTATCTCACCTGATTATGGGGATTTGTAGGTGGAAGTTGTTATTCACTAAAAAGTACCACAGTTCACCTCTTAACCTAGCCTTTACTGGACCTTAAAGCTGACTAATAACTCTTTTTTAGCTTATTTTATAGTTAGTAATAATTTATGTAGCTTAACATAAAGTTCATGCTTTTGGTGTCAAGAAGAGAGAGAATTCAAGCAAAAGATGATAGTTGAACCAAAAGTGATGGAACACCATGGTGGTACACACCATGGTGACTACTTTTCATATCACTATGGACCAAGACAGTCCAGCAGATGAACCGAGTATAGATGAGAGTGGAGGAAGCTACAACAGAAGCATGTGCATAGCACTAGAGGAACAAATGATTTATCTCACACAGTTGAGGTGCTGCCTTGCGCTGTTCAATTCACTAGCAAAGCTCCCTTGTGCAACTAAAACATGTAGCATATTAGAGCTCGTGAAGAAGTCGCGTAACTCAATGAAGGGGTTATCATAAAGTAGCCTCTCGCACAGTAGTCACACACTTCAGTTGCAATCAACATGTGAAGAAACTCGCGGAGCTCTTGCGCACTACCTCACGAGACCAACTAGCATGAACAATAGCAAAGACCTCGCGAAGTTCTGGTGTGGCTCTGGAAGAGAGAGATGCCCAAAAGATCTCTCGCACAGCTCTCGCGCGATTGGAAATTTAACCCACCCTGTGATGAAGGAGATGTAAAGTCCATCTGCGCGGGTACCACGTGACAGGAGATTCTGAAGCTTTATTGCGTAAGGAAGCTAAGCACTGCAAGTCCTTCTGCGTGAGTGCATTCAAAGCCAAATCAACCTGTGCAATCATCCAAAGACCTTCTACGCGAGAGAGCAGCATTCAAATCCAAATTCTACCATCGAGTGCTTTGCAAGCTACGTAAAATAATTACAAGGCATAGAGCAACTGCGCGAGAGAGGTATTATGTAGAAGGCAACCTTGTAAAGCTCGGGCTCTCCACTTCTCGATCTTAACTTAAGGACCTTTTGGGGATTTCCCCAGGTCTATGGCACGCATCTTGATGCATGAATCCCAATGCATGCATCCCAAGACATTCAAGGGCTGTAATAGTGCCACATCTACTAGAAAAATTAGCATTTACTCTTCTCTCAGCCACAACATTAGGACTAAGTATATAAGTTGTGCTTGTAACATAGAATTTATCAATCACTCTCTCCTTCAACCTCTGTCAGCTGAGAGCTCAAGCAGATTAGGGTTAGGGTTAGGGTTAGGGTTTGATCACTGCTTTTTCCATTTTTTTTCTTCTCTCTTAGCCCAGCACTTACTGGCTAAATCTTTGGTAAGCAATTAGGTGCATTTTCATTTAGTTTTGTAATAGGCCATTTAAACATTAGGATTTTGTGAAGAGCTGTTACGCACAAGGCTGCTGCCTTGAGAAATTTCATTGTTGGTAACTTAGAATAATAGAATTTGTACTTTAAATGTTCATTTAATATATTATTTTCCTATTTGCCTGTAGTTTTGTTCAGGCTATAGCATGCACTTAGAATTTGAGCTTATTAAAAGGCCCATGGAAGCTTGAGCTTGCAGCCCTGGGACCATGGTGGCAGCAGCAGTTTATATATTCTATCTCATCATTTATGGGTAAGGGAGCCTCTGTGGATAGCCTGTGACTATTTGAGTGGACAGACTATAGCCCTAGGACAAGCCTTGGTCATAGATCTGAGATAGATTCTTTTTCTTTGCATTTGAGCTTATAGCCTAGTGAGAGATTGTGCAGGAACAGGCTCTCCTCTATCTTACTTGACCACTATTAGATGTTAGATCTGGCTTCTCTGTAGTGATTGCAAACTTGTAGGCTGAGTCATTACAGGCCTTTTGTAGGAATGATCAGCTGTAATTAAATCCCTATTCAACCTATTGCTTTTCCTATGTGTCCAAGCATTGTGCAGATGGCCTTTGCCAAACACATAGGATTTTATGGGTTAGAACTTTTATGAATACTTGCCATATCTGTAAGCGGATCTGGGGTGCTTGTAGTCTGGAAAACATAGTGTCTGCAATGGTATTCATAGCCTGATTTAATTCATTGGTTGAAGGACATCTATTGGATAGTCTGTGACCATTTAAGTGGACAAATTATAGCCTTAAGATCAGTCCACTCCTTTGGATTAGGTTAGCTTTTCTGATTCAATCAATGGGATTTGACAGATTCTATTGGATAGTCTGTGACCATTTAAGTGGACAGATTATAGCCTTAATATCAGTCTAAATGGCATGGGTTAAGTTGGATTCTTCTACCTTGTTGAGGTTTTTGATAGCACTTCAGTAAGGTTTTGCTGCATAGACAGCGCTAAATCTGAGTTACATAACTGAATAAACTTTAGCCTAAACTACTTATTTCCTATCCTTTTATCTTTATTTTAACACACCATCACCACCTTCTCCATATCCCTTTCTTAGGATAGGACTGTACTTTATTTCTTTTCTTTTTAGTAAGTAATTTAGTGTAGTTGTGACACCCAACTCCCTTTCTTTAGGATTGTTAGATCTGTAGCCAGATCTGGAGGCCTACTATTATAGCCCATTTTGGGTTCTAGATTAATTTATCTATGGGACAAACTCTTACTTATTAAAACTTGCTACAATAGCCCTGTATCTTGCAGGTCTAGGATTATTTTAGTTCTGCTATTTTTATCTTTTATTTTACTTTGATTTTTAACTTGTTCTCACCACACAATAAATCTGCACACTGGAAGAAATCAATAACAAGTTTTTGGTGCCGCTGCCGGGGATATTGACCTTTTTAGTAGACCTGAGTTATATTATATTTTAGTTTAGAAATTCTTTATAGCTGTGTCATAAGTAGAATAAAAATACTACTAATTTTTTTAAAATTTTTTTTACAGAATTCGACAATAGCATATAGAGAAAAGCTAGAGCTGCAGCTAAAGTCTAGATAGCTCTGTTTGCACTTCTTTTACCCTAAAACTCAGTCCTTTAATGTTGAATTCCCTGTAATTAGTCTGATTATAAATTTATTTATTAATTTAGTTTGAAAATTCTTTGTGTGTTGTAAGCATTTTCTTTACTTGCTGAGTTTGTGTATGTATGCTTGAAAGAAGGTCTCTTAACCCTGAGTTGGAACCTCTAAATCCTAAGGTTGAAAGAGTCCTTATGCCAAGAAACACCACACGAGGCCCTACTGTTGAAATTGAACCAGCTGCTATGCCTGAGAGGCAAGAACCCTACAGGAATACAATGCATTACACATCTCCCTTTTGCATACAATTCCCTTCAGTGGAAGGAAACTATGAAATCAAGTCCTCCACTATCAACATGCTGCTACCCTTCTATGGGCTTAGTAAGGAAGATCCTTATAAACATATTGACCAATTTTTGGCACTTTATACCACTTTCAATATTGCTGGCTTGGGACCTGAAGCCACCAAACTGAGGCTTTTTTCTTTTTCCCTAAAGGACAAAGCCAGCACTTGGCTCTCTAAGCTCCCAACCAATAGCATTCAAACATGGAGTGACCTCTAAAGCCAATTTCTGGCTAAATGTTTTCCCATGAACAAAACTAGCTAGATGAGGACAAACATTTTGTCATTTACTCAGTCCTCAACTGAGGATTTTTATGAAGCATGGGAGAGATTTCAGAAGATGTTAAAATAATGCCCCCACCATCAAATTCCAATGTGGCAACTAGTACAAATATTTTACCAATGAATTAATCCCAAGAGCAGGGATATGGTGGATGCCTCATGTGGTGGTTGTTACCTCCACAAGACAGCTGATGAGGCCTAGGAGCTGTTTGATATCATAAGGGAAAATTCCATGTAGCAGGAGTCACTGTCTCGCAATGACAGCCAGACCCCAGCTAAATTGGTGAAAGAGTCCACCCCTAGAGGTGGATTGCATGAAGTTAAGGTGTAAAGTGAGTTGGAGAGGAAGGTGGACAATCTGAGCTTCAAGTTTGACAAATTGATGAATGTGATGCAGCCTAGGATGGTTTCACAAGTGGAGAAGGCATGTCTGATATGCTAATCTCCCACACATTTACTCTAGGATTTTCTATCAGCCAACCAATTTCTTGATTTTGTTATGGAGCATGCCAATGCTGCCCAAGCATATGGGCAACAACCTGCTGGGTACTCATGGAGAAACCACCCAAATTTGAGGTGGAGACAAGATGCATACCCTCAACCCCAGCAACAGTAGTTGGCAGCTCCATATAGACCCCAACATCAGTTTAACCAAGGATACCCTCCTAGACAGAATTTTCAGTTGCCTGCCTAACCAGTTGGTCTTGCCTCCACAACAACCCAAATCCTCTTCTTTTGAAGAATAAATGCTGACATCTATGCAGAATTTGAGAAACTTAGTTCAAACATTGAACTCTCATGGGCAAAGCACTAAGAAAATAGAGGACCAGCTGGGTCAAATATGAATGCTTTGAATAAAAGAGATGAGGGTAGACTGCCTAGTCAACCCTTAGCCAATCCCAAAGGGCAGTACATGATTAGAGAAGTATCATCTGCCTATGAGGAGGCTAATATAATCACTACCCTAAGGAGTGGGAGAGTGGTTGATAATTTAGTGGGCAAGGCAACTGGGGAGGTCATGGAGAGTGAAAAGGAAGGAGATGAGAGTCGTAAAGAGCCAAAGAAGTTATCCCCTGCTGTGGATCAGCAAGGGCAAAATAAAGGGGTTGATGTTGAGCCCCAACAACAACCAATAAGTGAAGAAAAAGGAAAAACAAGAAAAAATTTACCATGATGTGGTTAGGCATGCAGCTGTGACACTAGCAGTCGAACGGTTGCCATTTCCTCATGCATTAGGTGGCCCATCTCCTTTTGATAAGGGGAATGCTCAAATGGAGGAGATGATGGAGACCTTCAAGCAGGTCAAGATCAATTTGCCCTTGTTTGATGCCATAAAGCAGGTCAATGCCTATGCCAAGTTCTTGAAGGACCTCTGCACACAAAAGGAAAGCAAGGGTGCAGTTTTCCAAAAAGGCTTTTGTTGTTGAGCATGTTGAGTCAGTTTTGTCCATTCCTACACCTGAGAAATTACAGGATCCAAGGGTACCTACTATCCCCTGCATAATTGGAAACTACACTATTGGTAAAGCCCTCTTGGACTTAGGGGCCAGTGTGAACCTGCTCCCATATTCAGTGTATGAGGAGCTAGGCTTGGGGGAGCTAAAATCCATATCAGTTGTACTCCAACTGGCTGATAGGTCTGAGAGGAGACTTAGAGGATGTTTTGTTGGGGGTGGACAAGTTCTACTATCCTGTTGATTTCCTTGTTTTGGACATGGACCCTTGCAAAAGTAAAGCCCCAATTTCTGTCATCCTTGGAAGGCCATTTTTGGCCACTATAAATGCCTGTATACAATGCAGGTCAGGGGTGATGAAGGTGGCCTTTGGGAACATGAAGGCCCAATTAAATGTATATCATGCTGCTAGGCATCCTCTGAAGGACATTGAGGACTGTTGTGCAATAGATGTATTAGATGGCCTAGTGGAAGAGGAATTGTCCAATCTGCTGGATTGGAATATTATTGCTGATGACCTGGAAAATATTTGGAGTATGATTGAGAAGGAGGCCCAAGTTTTCATGACAGAAGGCAACACAAAAATAGAGTCTTCTGTGGGCCTAGTGCAGCATTCCAGCTGGAAACCTACATTGCTGCCCCTTTCTCAAACCACTAAGGCACCTTTGTTGCCATCAATTAAAAGTCTCCCTGAGCTGGAGCTGGAATAGCTCCCAGCCATATTAAAATATGTCTTCTTGGGACAGAACAACAATTTTCTAGTGATTATCTCCTCCTCTCTCACTAGTGAGCCGGAGGAGGAATTATTGAGTGTTCTCATGAAGCACAAGAAAGAAATGGGGTGGACAATAGCTGATCTTGGAGGCATTGATCTCTCAGTTTGTATGCACAGAATTCACCTGGATGAAGGTGCAAAACCCTCAAGGGAGAAGCAGAGGAAGCTTAATCCTCACATGTAGGAGGTGGTCCTCAAGGAGATAGTGAAACTGTTGGATGCAGGGGTAATTTACCCCATCTCAGATTCAGAATGGGTGTCACCTATCCAGGTGGTACCTAAAAAGTCGAGCATAATAATTTTCACTACTGATTCTAGGGAGTTGATGCCAGCAAGGGAGACCACTAGCTGGAGAGTTTGCATTGATTATAGAAAACTCAACTCTAAGATCAGAAAAGACCACTTCCCCCTCCCTTTCATTGACCAAATTCTAGATAAGCTGGCTGGGAAGGCATTTTATTGCTTTCTTGATGGATACTCAGGGTATAACCAAATCCATGTTTATCCTCAAGATCAAGAGAAAACTACTTTCACATATCCCTTTTGCACCTTTGCTTACAAAAGGATGCATTTTAGATTATGTACTGCCCTAGCCACATTTCAGAGGTGCATGTATGCAATCTTTTCTGATATGATTGAGAAATTCTTAGAAATCTTCATGGATGATTTCTTAGTATTTGGGGACAGCTTTAGCCAGTTCTTGAGTCACCTTGAGCTGATTTTACAAAGATGTAAGGAGACCAATTTGGTCCTAAGCTGGGAAAAGAGTCACTTTATGGTGACACAAGGAATTGTATTAGGCCATGTGGTCTCTCATAAAGGAATAGAGGTTGACAAGGCTAAAGTAGACTTGATTTCACACCTGCCCCCTCCCAAGACTATCAAACAAATCAGATCATTTTTAGGACATGCTGGATTCTACAGGAGGTTCATTAAGGACTTCAGCAAAATTTCAAAGCCATTATGTCACTTGCTTTGTCAGGATGTGCCATTTAACTTCTCTGATGAGTGCCTTGAGGCCTTTAAGGTCTTGAAAAAGTGTCTTACCATTGCCCAAGGCCCCAGATTACTCACTCCCCTTTGAGCTGATGTGTGATGCATCAGACTTAGCCATAGGTGTTGTCTTAGGACAGAGGAAAAATAAGTTGCCTGCAGTGATCTATTATGCCAGCAAATCACTAGTTGAAGCTCAGTTTAACTACACTACACCACTACTGAGAAGGAGCTGCTAGCTGTTGTGTTTGTTGTGGACAAGTTTAAACGCTACTTGCTTGGGTCTAAAATTATTGTTTTCATTGATCACTTAGCCCTGAAATACCTATTGGCCAAGACAGATGCCAAGCTAAGGTTGATCAGATGGATCCTCCTATTATAGGAGTTTGATCTTGAGATCAAGGATAAAAAGGGAGTTGAGAATGTGGTGGCTGACCACCTCTCTAGAATTATTCTGGAAGAATATGCAGCAACACCTGTTAATAAGTTGTTCCCTGATGAGCAGCTATTTGCTTTGCAGTCTAGTGCGTCCTGGTTTGCACACATTGTCAATTTTCTTACTATTGGTAGGATTCTCCCTTACTAGTCCAAGATGGACAAAGACCTATTTTTCTCTCAGGTCATACATTTTTTGTGGGAGGATCCATACCTATATACGCATTGTGCAGACCAGGTGGTTAGGAGATGTGTACTTTAAAGTGAGTTCGACAGCATTCTTTCCATGTGTCATGAGCAAGCCTGTGGAGGTCACTTCAGTGGCAAAAGTACTGCATCAAAAGTGCTGCAATGTGGTTTTTATTGGCCTTCTTTGCTTAGAGATGTATTTATACATTGCAAAGCTTGTGAGAGATGTCAAAGGTTGGAGGGAATTTCCAAGAAAAATTCTATACCATTGCAGCCCATCCTTGTGGTAAAACTTTTTGACATCTAGGGCATTGATTTTAGGGCCCCTTTCCTCTATCTATGGGTTTTAACTTCATACTTGTGGCAGTGGTCTATGTATCCAAATGGGTGGAAGCCATTTCCACAAGGACCAATGACCGCACAGTTGTCCTGAAGTTTTTAAAGGATAATATCTTCTCCAGATTTAGCACCCCTAGAGCTATCATTAGTGATGGGGGGAGTCATTTCTGTAATAGGCCTTTTGAGAATCTCCTCAAAAAGTATTCTATTACATACAGAATTGCAACTCCCTACCACCCACAAACCAGTGGGCAAGTTGAAATTTCCAATAGGGAGATCAAGCATATCTTATAGAAGACTGTGAGGACTTATAGGAAGGATTGGGCACAAAAGTTGAATGATGCTTTGTGGGCTTATAAGACTACCTATTAGACCCCTATTGACATGTCCCTATTTAAGTAGGTTTATGGCAAGGCCTGCCACCTACCAGTGGAGTTAGAGCACAGAGCCTATTGTGCTATCAAATTACTGACTTTTGATCTATCTTCTACTGGTTCTCACAGAAAATTGCAACTGGCAGAGCTTGATGAGCTGAGGCTGGAAGCCTATTCAAATACCAGAATATACAAGGAGAAATCAAAGGCATTCTTTGACAAAAAGCTAATGAGAAGGGACTTCAATGCAGGCACTAAGGTTTGGCTTTTCAACTCCAAACTAAGATTTTTTCCAGGAAAGTTAAAATCCAGATGGGATGGACCTTACACTGTCATTCATGCCTCCCCATCTGGTGCTATGGAGATCTTGGATTCCATGTCTGGGAAGATCATGAAAGTGAATGGGCAGAGGCTAAAAATTTGTGTTGAGAATTCAGTGGAGCCTCCTCAGTCCATTCACCTACATGAACCTCCCACTGCTCAGTGATCCCCAACTTTGTAACATATGTACTATATGAGTTGAATGCTTTGTCTTGTTTTGTGTTGCTTAGAATTTTTTTTTATTTGTTGCTTTTGTGATGATGATTTGCTTGTGTGTTTGATTTTGTTTTGTTCATTTTTATTTTGAGTACAAGTGCATATCTGTCATCTGAATTTTGATACTCATCTCTGTTGCTGATGGTTGAGATGCTCTCATAATACATGTCATGAATTTGATATGAAAGATTATCTTTAGAATTCTGAATTTGTGAAGTTTTAATGTTGAAAAAGGGTAACTATATTGTCATGATGAATGGTGTACATGTCAAGGAGTTAGTGCCTATGCACACTGAATTGGTGCATGACATTGTACATGTACAGGCCAGGGCACAAGATGAGAGAAAAGGTTAAGTGTTGCCTTCTTGCGAGGGTAAATAGCCTAAATTTCAAGCTCGTGAGCCACTTGTTAGCTTTCTCATGGAGTTATGAGAGAAGTTGTGTTCCTCGCGAGAGCCTCATGAGCAAAAGACACTTGCTGAAGCCTGACATTGGGCCTCACGAGGCTCTATCATGTCAGCAGTAGGGAACTATGCCAAAAATAAAATTCACTTTTTTTTACTGCGCGAGAGCCTCGCGAACTATCATTCTAAAGGCCACACCATTAATAGCCTCGTGCAGTCCCTAATATTTCAAAGGGATGTTCCTCGTGAAGATCTCAAGCTAAGCTGCATGAGAGATGAGCAACTACTTCATGCGCTTGGGCCTGAATTTAACTCTGCGAAGTACCTCGCGAGGCACATAAACCTTCTAAATTTGTTCTCATGACGCTTTGTTCTACTTTGCGATAGCACTTCTCGCGAGGTTGGCTGTGTACTGCATGAGGAATGTACTCCGTGAGAAACTGGCGACAACTACGCGAGGCACGAGCTAAGCCTTATAAAACCAGTGATTTCCTCATTCTCGCCATTTTATTTCTCTTTGCCCTAGCTTTCACTATGCATTCCCGAGCTCCCTCTTTTCTTCTTTCTTCTATACTACCCTTTCCACTCAACCTTAGCTAATTTCCTCATACCATTTTACTCCCCATCACCTCCTGGTCACTTTGAGCTAGGTTTGGGGGGATTTGAACATTTGTGCAACGTGTGAGGTGAAACCCTAGCTGCCATTTGGTAAGATTTCTCTCTCTCTCTCAGTTGATTTAATTGGACATTACTTCAGTGTAAGTAGAGAGCAATTTGGGGTCTGTTTTATTTCTAAAGTGTGCATTATACCTGCTGGGAGTTTCAAGCCCTAATTTGAAAAAATTGAATAGCTATGGCCACGGGTTCAAAATTCACAGACACCTTGTCTGCTCTGGTAACCCCACCACCGACTGGGAGCCCTGTGGCCACTCGAAAATCTACAAGAATTGCAAAGGCCTCCAATGTGGAGACCCCTATGATAATTGCACCCACTGAGGAGCCGCAAATTGAGCAAATTGGGAAGAAAGGAAAGGACATGGCCTCTGATGCCCAAGGTGCCCAAAATAAATCTGCTCCTAAGAAGAGAGCCAGAGAGCACCTACCTGCTAAAAGCCCTAAGAAGTCAAAGAAGAAATAAAAAATAAGCAAGGAAGTAGCCCCTGATGTCCCTGAGGATGAAAAGGAAGAAGATAATGAATACCTCAGGGTCCATATGAATTTATAGCTGGAATTAAGCTGGAGTCTAAAACAATTTTTGATAAGGCTTTCTTTGAGGAGCTACCTGAGACAGCTACCTCCATGGGATACCTCACCAAAGCCTCATTGTTGCCTCTACTGAGACCCCCAATGCAGCTAGTCTTCCCTAGACTAGTGTAATTGCTCTACCAAAATATCAGAATCAAGACTGGGGATGATGGGAACCCAGCATTGCTGGTGCTAATAGACAAATTTGAGATGTTGTTCAATCAAGTAGCCATTGCTAGAATTCTTGGGATACCAATCAAGTATAGCCCTGAATGTGGCTTGGGTAGCCCTTTGACAGCCACCATCCCAGAGATAGCCAAGGAGCTGACTGGAGGGTCACTGCATCAGGGGCATCAATCAGGAAGAGAGATATGCACCCCAACCTTAGATTTATGGATGGGGTGCTGAGGAAAAATGTGTATTACTCTGGACATGAGAAGGAGAGGAGGTCTCATATTGCTGATGCACTCTTCTCCTTCTACATGAATCATTACTTGGATGTTGTCAAGTTAATTTTTTAGGGGATGATTGACATTGTGGAGAAGGTGAATATAAAAAAGAAACCCCATTCCCTTCCCTACTACAGGCTTATTACAGCCTTGCTGAAGCTTGGAGGGTACCAATTTCATATGGATGAGGATATCATTGCCCTGAACCCCAAAAATTGTGGAAAGAAGTAATGAGAGATCAGTGGCACTCTCATTGAGAAGAAGGCAGATGTACTAGCAACCTCTGATATTATTGTTGTTGCTGCCTCTATGGCTCCTCTGCTGCCCTCCCTTAGGCAGCCCATTCATTTGTGCCAGCAAGCACCACCCCCATAGCAGAAGCCATTACCTTACTAGCCACTCCTTCAACTTCCATGTCAGCCACTACTCCCTCAACCCAAGCCTCACAACCTTCAATAGTCCCTTTACACATATTTGTAACCTTGCCTACTTACCCAACCCACCCTAGCCCACCTGTGAAGGCCACCTATCAAAAGAGGAGAAAATTAACCCAGGCCCACACAGAGCCCCAACCCACCTATATATCCCAAACCATCTCAATCTCTGAAACCTCCACTATCCCAAACCCAACCATTGACCTACCACCACGCTCACCAGCCCAAACCCCTTACCCTGAGCCTCCCATCTTTGAAATCCCTCATTGCTCTTCAACTATCCCCTCTTAGCCCATTGATACATCCGTGCCTTTTGAAGCTATTACCTGTGAGTCTTTAGGCCAAAGCATCCCATTTTCAGCTACCCATGACCAAATCCCTCTTTCCGAAAAGGGATACTTAGCCATGATGTCCTCTATCATAGGGGACATCAACTATGAGTTTACACCTCTCCCTGACTCCCCTCCACATTTCTCCCCTCCTTCAGATTCACCACAGCCCCACCAATTTTCCCCACCACCTCCATCTACACAGGTCACCACCTTCACTCATGCACTCGCTTCCCCATTTCAACCAATTCCACCCACCACCCATGACTTCCTATCCCAAATCTTTAACCTATTATTCTCCCTTCAAGCCCAATCATCAATTACAACCAATCTGCAATCCATGAACTCCACCCTACACAACTAGACCTCCATCCGAACCAGTTTACATGCCATCCAATCAACCTTGACAACTTTAACCCAACCATCCCACCAGCCACCTATCTCTCCACCTATCCATATCCCCACACCTACTACTACACCCATTGAACCTAGTCCAAATACTCTTCCTCCTACCTGTACCAATGCCTCCACCCAAACTGACCCTGAGGTGATAGACCTCACAATACCCCCTAAACCCACCCCTCCATCAGTATCGGCTAACCCTTCCTTCACTGATGAGCTGCCCATACTTCCTGCCTCTTCTAACCCTATGCCTCCATACTACACCCTCCTTCAAGCCATGAAACATAATGCCTACATCAAGAGAGATGTAATTACAGGCATGGCTGATCTGAGAAGCACAGTCAAGCAACCTCTCCTGGAAAAAATCAAACTTCTTATACTCACTAATAAATTAGAGAGGAAGAGAATCAAGCAAGGATGGACAGAGATAATGATCCAATATAATCAGGAGAAGAATAGAGCTGAGGGGATGGAGGATGTCATCAAGAAATTGCAGGCAGACTTGAGAGTACCAGAGGACAAAGCTTTTGATTATGGTATGACTATTGCAGCACTGCAGAAGAACTTAACTGAAAATAGTGACCAAGTGTTAGCAGAAGCTATTTCCTAACAATTAAACCCTGGTGTACTTCACCAGGAAACAACCCCTACACCCATGGAGCCTAGCAAAGTCAAGCCTGGAATCAAAATCCAGGAGCCAACTTCAAAGCCAAAGCCCATTCCCAAAAAGAAAACCACCTCCAAGCCACGAAACACTACTTCCAAAAGGTCCCAGTCTACTGCTGCTGCTGCTGCTTTGAAAAAGGCCAAGGGCAAAGGAATCCAAGAACCACCTGCTGTAGAAGAGGATTAAGATGATTAACTATGCACATGTACTTAGTTAGGATATACTTTGTGTAGTTCTTTTTCCTTACAATGTATAAATTTTTGTTTTATACATGAAATTTCTTTTTCTTATGTTTTGTTATGTTTTACTTTCAGCTTCATATCTGCTTAGTTTGTTTTAGTTGTTTGTGTGTGCCTTGTTTTCTACTTTTATTTATTTTACTTAGTGTCAATTTTGTATATGTTCCATGCTGCACATGCCTCTTATCTTTGAATCAGTGAGAACACTGCTCCTCATAGGTTTGAGGGTGTGGCAAGGATTGCCAATGATCTTGTTAACCTAAGTAAAGTAGTCCTAACTTAGTGAGGAATAAATAGAATGAACTTCACCTAAGCAATATTGAAAGTGAGGAAATTTAAATACTGTGCAGACCTTTTGAATACTAAAATCATTTAAAAATCAATAATTCTATGAGGCGAACATCAAATTTTTTTTATAAATAGTAGTTAGTGAACCAGTAAGGAGAGAAAACAGGTGAAAGCATACCCCTTTGAGTTCAATTGAAGATCATACCCAGTGAGCTTTGAGCCTATAAAATTTTTTTTAGGAGTGTCTGTGGCAGCTTTCTCTGTTCTAAGGACTGACTGAGTCAACCCCTTTCCACTAGAAGTTAGACACCCCAAGTTGAAGCTGTTTGACAATAATCATGACACTAAGGAAAGGATCAAGGCCTTCATTTGGACAGTTTGAGCCTAAAAGATCAAACCTATCAAACTACCCTTGTGCATACACTTGTTGAGCCTTAAAGCCCAATTTTTCTTCAACAAACACCAAAGTACTTGAACCTGGACCTCTTAACCTGATTCAGCCCTACCCTCACTCTGAGAATTCAGAAGGTAAAGGAGAGGATGTTGAAGATAGGTGAGTAAAGTTTAACATTTGGTGAAAGGAGAAGAAGAGAGGAAGAAATCTATAAATAACAGTGTAGCAGTTGTAGATGTGTGGCAGCCATCATAATATATATATATATATATACAAGAAATAAAAAAAAGAAAGAGAAGTCAAAAGAAGAATTTCATTGGAAATGTTGAAAAGAAGAGAAGAAGTTGGCCACTTTAGCTCTGAAATTTTAAAAGAAGATGGAGTCATGAAGCATCTCCTACCTGTGTTGATTTCTCAATTTTGAATCCCTCTTTACCCCTTTTATTCTTTACAACCCACACCAATAAGCCACATTACAACCCATGAAAAGCCCATGTTGATCCAAAGTCAAATGAATTGCCATGTGAAGATGAAGGAATGTATAATCTTTGGTGAGAGTACTTTATGATATCAGAAATTAGAAGAACTGCCTATGCTCATGCTTGCAAACCCATTTGGGGTATGTAATTGCTCTTGAGCTTCTGTGAAATGATACACCCTTAAAGTCATTTGTGAGAGATAGGACTGGTAAGCATTGGGTCTGAGATTGAAGTCATTGGGGCATTGTTTGAACCTGAATTTTGATGTACTCGTAAGCTTAGTACTATTTTGCACATATTATTTTCTTGGTGTCAGTTGATTGGATGTGATGAGCATGCATGCATGACTGAGGTGTTAAATTATTTAAATACACTACTTTGGAACTCCATTAATTTTGACAGAACAAAGGTGAAATGAACTTTATTTATTTTAAACTGACATGACAATTTTGCACTTTTGTTAACTGCTTCATTGAGAAGCTTGTGGGTATCTTCACTGAAAACCCTCAGGAGACTTCACTCCTCCACTAGGGATCACCTAGGAGTTTAATATCCATAATGCATAAGCTAAATGCATCTGTGCTCCCTACGAAAGTGGCATTTACATTCTTAGAGTAGTTGTTTAAATTTTACTTTGCTCAGGGACTAGCAAAGATTAGGTTTGGGGGTGTGTTATTCACTAAATAGTACTACCTTTCACCTCTTAATCTAGCCTTTGCTGGACCTTGAAGCTAACTAATAACTCCTTTTTAGCTTTTTTTATAGTTAGTAATAACTTGTGCAGCTTAACACAAAGTCCATGCCTTTGGTGCCAAGAAGAGAGAATTCAAGCAAAAGATGATAGCTTAACTAGAAAGTGATGGAACACTATGGTGGTACACACCATGGTGACTATTTTGCATGTCACAATGGACCAAGACAGTTCAGTAGATGAACCAAGTATAGATGAGAGTGGAGGAAGCTGCAACAGAAGCATGTGCATAGCAGCAAAGGAACAAATGATTTATCTCGCATAGTTGAGGTGCTGCCTCGCGCTATTCAATTCACCCTAAAGCTCCCTCACGCAGCTAAGATATGCAGCATATTAGAGCTTGAGAAAAAGTCACGCATCTCAATGAAGGGGTTATTACAAAGCAGCCTCTCGCGCAGCAGTCGCACACTTTTGCTGTAATCAACATGTGAGGAAACTCGTGGAGCTCTCGCACACTACCTCACGAGACCAATTGGCGTGAACAACAGCAAAGACCTCACGAAGTTCTCGGGTGGCTCTAGAAGGGAGAGATGCCCAAAAGTTCTCTCGCACAGCTCTCGTGCGATTGGAAAGTTAAACCTGTGTCGAGCGAGATGTAAAGTCCAGCTGTGTGATTACCTCGCTATAGAAGATTCTGAACCTCTACTGTGTGAGCAAGCTAAGCACTGCAAGTTCTTCTGCGAGAGTGCATTCAAAGCTAAATCAGTTGTGTGATCATCCAAAAACATTCTGCACAACACAGCAACATTCAAATCCAAATTCTACCTTACAAGTGCTCTGCAAGCTATGCGAAATAACTATAGAGCACATATCAACTGTGCGACAGAGGAATTATGTAAAAGGCAGCCTCGCGAAGCTCGAGCTCTACACTTCCCAATCTTAACTCGAGGACTTTTTAGAGATTTCTCCAAGTCTAGGGCATGCATCCCGAGGCACGAATCCCGATGCACACATAATAAGACATCCAAGGGTGGTAATAATGCCACATCTGCTAGAAAAATTAGGGTTTACTCTTCTCTCAGCCACAGTATTAGGACTAAGTATATAAGTTGTGCTTATAACTTAGAATTTATCAATCACTCTCTCCTTCAACCTTTGTCGGTTGAGAGCTCAAGCAGAATAGGGTTAGGGTTAGGTTTTGATCACTGCTTTTTCCATTTTTTTTCTTCTCTCTTAGCCCAGCACTTACTGGCTAAATCTTTGGTAAGCAATTAGGTGCAGCTTCATTTAGTTTTGTAATAGGTCATTTAAGCATTAGGATTTTGTGAAGAGCTGTTGTGCACAAAGTTACTGCCTTGAGAAATTTTATTGTTGGTAAGTTAGAACAATAGAATTTGTACTTTAAATGTTCATTTAATATGTTATTTTCCTATTTTCCCATAGTTTTGTTCAGGCTATAGCATTCACTTAGAATTTGAGCTTATTAAAAGGCCCATGGAAGCTTGAGCTTATAGCCTTGGGACCATGGTGGCAGTAGCAGTTTACATGTTCTATCTCATCATTTGTGGGTAAGGGAGCCTCTGTGGATAGTCTATGACCATTTGAGTGGATAGACTATAGCCCTAGGGCAAGTCTTGGTCACAAATCTGAGATGAATTCTTTTTCTCTACACTTGAGCTTGTAGCCTAGTGAGAGATTGTGCAAAAACAGGCTCTCCTCTGTCTTACTTGACCACTATCAGATATTAGATCTGGCTTCTCTGTAGTGATTGTAGACTTGTGGGCTAAGTCATTGCAGGCCTTTTGTAGCAATAATCAGTTGTAATTTACTCCCTATTCAACCTGTTGCCTTTCCTATGTGTCCAAGAATTGTTCTGATGGCCTTTGCCAAACACATAGGATTTTATGGATTGGAACTCTTATGAATGCTTGCCAGATCTATAAGCAGATCTGGGGTGCTTGTAGCCTAGTAAATATAGTATCTGCAATGCTATTCATGTCCTGATTTAATTCATTGGTTGGAGGACATCTATTGGATAGTCTGTGACCATTTAAGTGGACAGATTATAGCCTTAAGATCAATCCACTCCTTTGGATTAGGTTAGCTTTTCTGATTCAATTAATGGGATCTAACAGACTTGATTGGATAGTCTGTGACCATTTAAGTGGATAGATTATAGCCTTAATAGGAGTCTAAATGGCATGGGTTAAGTTTGATTCTTCTACCTTGCTGAGGTTTTTGATAGCACTTCTGTAAGAATTTGCTGCAAAGACAACCCTAAATCTGAGTTACATAACTGAATGAACTTTAGCCTAAACTGCTTACTTCCCATCCTTTTATCTTTATTTTAACACACCATCACCACTTTCTTCATAACCCTTTATGAGGATAGGACTATACTTTATTTCTTTTCTTTTTAGTAGGTAATTTAGTGTAGTTGTGACACCCAATTCCCTTTCTTTAGGATTGTCAGATCTGTAGCCAAATCTGGAGGCCTACTATTATAGCCCATTTTGGGGTCTAGATCAATTTTTCTATGGGACAAACTCTTACTTTTCAAAACTTGCTACAATAGCCCTGTATCTTGCAGGTCTAGGATTATTTTAGTTATGTTGTTTCCATCTTTTATTTTACTTTGATTTTTAATTTGTTCTCACCACATAATAAATCAGCACACTAGAAGAAATCAACAACAGAAGTTACTAGAGGATCTTTCTCTGTTTGATACCAAGATTGTAGTACAAGGTTCAGGCGCTTTGTTGGCAAATATCTCGATTCGTTCGACAATTTTTTATCAAGTGTATGAACTCTAGATGAAAGATACGGAGTTAGTAAAGATCAGGCAAGGAGTGACAGAGGGAACAAGTTCAGATTTTTCTATAAGAGAGGATGGATCGCTATTGTTTAAGGGACGTCTATGTATACCAACAGATATCGATCTCCGGCAAACTATCTTAGACGAGGCACACAAATCAAAATATGCTATTCATCCTGGTAGAATAAAGATGTACCAAGACTTGAAGAAGAATTTCTGGTGGCGAGGGTAGAAGAAAGATGTGGTTGAATATGTTTCAAAGTTTCAGGTATGTCAGCAAGTGAAAGTGGATCATAGGCATCTGGCAGACCTATTACAACCTTTGTCGATACCAGAATAGAAATGGGAGTCAATCTCCATGACTTCATTTTAGGATTATCACGGACAGTAAGATGACATAATGCTATTCGGGTAATGGTTGATAGACTTTCCAAGTTAGCACACTTTTTTCCCTATAACACAACCTATACAACAAGTAAATTGGCAGATCTATATATGAGATAAATTGTCCGACTGCATGGTATTTCGACGAGCATTATTTCTGATCGTGACCCACTGTATTCCTCAAAGTTTTGACAAAAGTTCCAAGAAGGAATGGGTACAAGGTTGGATTTTAGCTCAGTATTTCACCCTCAAACAGATTGACAAACAGAACGAGTGAACCAAATCATAGAAGATATTCTCAGAGCGTGTATGCTCAATTTTGGAGGATCATGGGATCAACACTTGTTGTTTATCGAATTTGCATATAAGAACAGTTTTCAGACTATTATCGGTATTGCACCTTACGAAGCATTGTATGGATGGCGATGTAGATCACCGATAAATTGGGAAGAGACCAGTGAAAAGTTTATATTGGGTCCAGAAATTATTGAGGGCAATGCCGATGTCGTTCGACTAATTCGTTATAGAATCAAGATAGCTCAGAGCAAACAAAAGAGTTATGCTGACATCAAAAGGACAAGTGCCGATTTCCAAGTGGGCAACCATGTGTATGTCAAGACCTCACCAGTGAAAGGGGTTATGCGTTTCAATAAGCATGGAAAGCTAAGTCCGGGCTATATCGAACCTTATGAAGTTTTGGGAAGAGTTGGAGAAGTGGCATACAGAATTGCTTACCCCCACAACTTAATGGAATGTACAATGTATTTCATGTATCAATGCTAAGAAAGTATGTGAAAGAGGCTACTCACATATTTGATGATCAACTAATCGAGATTTACAAGGATTTGACTATTAGGGAGGAGCCTGGTCAAATACTTGACCGAAGGAGTAGGGATTGCATAATAAACATATTCCTCTAGTATTGGTAAAGTGGAAGAATCATTCCCGAGAGGAAGCTACTTGGGAGCGTGAAGCGAAGATTCTCGAACAATACCCACAATTGTTCCAAGGAACGACTCGAGAGAATGTGGATGTCATGTAGTTAGTAATGAAAGAATTAGTAACTTGTTTGATCTATGAAACTGGTTTTTAACCCATGTAAATTGTTACATCAATGTAAAGGTACCATTGTGAGGTTGAATGATAATGGTCATTTACAAATTTGAACTTAAATTCACAAAAACAAATGGAGGAAGTTCTAGGACAAATTAAGGGTTTCTGACAAAACTAATCGATCAAATTACAATCTGATCGATCAATTTATGTCGAGCAATTCAGTTTGAAGGTCGACAGGATCAATTGGTCAATAGGCTTCAGAACATGGAAACCGATCGATCAAAAATTTCTTGAGAGGCTAAATTATGTGCCTCGACAAGTTTAGCTTTTGCCCATTTAGAAGTCGACAGGATCATTTAATACGCCAAACCGATTTATCAATATTAGAATCGATCGATTGATTTTGGTAATATATAAGAAAATCGGGTTTTAACTTTTCATTTGCTCAAAAATCTTAATGGTTTCTTTTGGGACGTTGTTATTGTGTGCTTGAGGGGCTTTTCTAGCCATCGATTTCAAGCTTTGATCTTCGACCTTTGGAGTGCAAGTCTTCATGAGTTTGACTTCAAATCACCCTTAGATGTAAGATCATACATTTCCTTGGAAATTTCTTAGAGTTTTCTTGCATTTAAAACCCTAGTTTTTGGATTTATTGGAATTTGATGGCACCAAAAGGCAAACAGACTGCAAAGCCTTCAACTTTGAAGCAACCCGCGGCACATTCGGGTTCTTCACGTCGATCGACTTTAGAAAGACCCAATGCATGGTGGGCAGCCAAGGAATTTATGTTGGAACAAACCTTTCACCCAACACTTTTTGAGGAGTTACTTTTGACTCGATGGGCCTTAGACTACATTAAGAAAGCTGGACTTAACAATTTTCTCAAACCTTTAGGAGATTATTATTACCCTAGGTTAGTGAGGTTATTTTATCAGAATATGTACGACAAGGAAGAGGAGAATGTGATTTATACGAAAATTGATAATCGGGAATACAAGTTCACCTACAGTAGTATCAGTGATGCTTTAGAGTGTTCCCTAGGTATGGTGCTAATATAGAATTAGCAGAACCCTATCCAGAAGCCGTGGAGTTTCACGATGTTTGTGCAGAGATGACCCAGGGCAGACAGTGGTCAGGTCAAGCGGTAAAGAGGGCCGATTTGCCTCGTGACATGTGGATGCTAGACACCATTATCAAGACAAATCTGTACCTAATGAGACATAAGACTAAAAGAGTAGAACTTTCACAACACGCATTATATTCGGCATTTAAGGGTCGATGGTTTGATGCGTCAAAATTAGTTTATGACGGGATTGTGTACGCGAGAGGAAAAATGTTAGAGGGAGGAGTGTTAATCAGTGAAAAATGCTATTTTTCACCCTTTAACCTGACCTTTGATAGACCTGTAAATAGACTAATAAGTGATTGTTGAGCATATTTTGTAGATAGCAGTAATAAGCAGTCATAGCACAGAAATCCACCCTAAAGTGATCCACAAGAGGGTCCATCTCTCACCATAGCTCTGACCCAACTATGGCACACAGAAGGGCCCCACACCAATGCCCACTTGGGGCAAGCAGCAATAGCTAAGCAGCATTGAAAAAAGGAAAGACAGGCTAAAAAAAACTTGTTGATAGGTTTTTACAATCTATCGATAGGATTTGAAGGCTGAAAAAAGGAAGAAATCGTAAAGATGGGGAGAATTCGACAGGATCCAGAACATACCGTGCAGTCGGAAACAACAAGGGAGCATCCTATCAAATGGTTGCCTGAGCTTGAATAGAACCTATCGAAAAATCTGAGAACCTATCAAAATCAATTGCGCAAGAGCTCATCCTGTCGAAAGGATCCTTCAACCTATCGAAAGTATCAAATGAAGGCTGCAGATGCTGAATCTCTAATTACAGGATTCAACCTATCGGAACCTTTTGATAGGATCCTAAATCCTAGAAAAAGGACCAAAGTACTTGATTTCAACCTATTGAAAGCCTCTTCAACCTATCAAACTTGATCTAAACACTTCCCAGAAAAGCTGTTATGCACATGCTGCGAGTTGGTGACCTGCTGCATGCAAACTAAGGCACCTTGGTGACCGGTATGAGGCTTCTAGAAGTGCCCTAGGAAACCCTAACCGACCCACGTGCTCTCCCCCAATACGAACGAACTAAAAGAGCCTTCTAGAAGTGTAATAAAAGAGGGAATAACAGAATCATTCTAGAAGCGGGGATTGGCGAGAAAAACTAGATCTGAGGCTGAAGGAGAAAGCTATAAGAAGAGAGGAAGCCATCAGAATAAGGGGATCAATTCTGAAAACTAGAGCTTCCAGTGAAATTCTCTAATTCTTTCCTTTAGCCCAACTATGGTTGGCTAATTTCTTGAGAGCAGCAAAGGGTGAGGTCGAATTTGTAATTAGGGAGAGCTGAGAGTGTTAATGAGGGTTAGATGATGCACAGACTGCAAATCTTAGGACATTTCATTGTATGGTTAGTTTAATTCAATGTAATATTGGTTTAATTATTGTAATTAGATCTATAGTTCCTTTGGTTTTATTTGGTGCTCGATCGGCTTTGTGTAGATGAGAATAGCTCAACCACTTAACTGGTAGACCTTTTGGATTCCATTTGATCTTCCCAAATCTGATGCTCCTGTAATTTCTTATGTCTGTGGCCTGATAATTACAGCATTTGTAGTGGTTATAATGCTCTAATTGAAACCTTTGATTTGAAGGAAATCCCTAGGATGATCTGTGACCTTTAAAGTGGACAGATCATAACCTTAAGATCAATTCAAACCTTTGGTCTAAATTGGATTCTTCTACTTTAATCCTTTGATTTGGAGGAAGTCTATCGGATGATCTGTGACCATTAAAGTGGACAGATCATACCCTTAAGATCAGTTCAACCCTTTGGTTTAGAGTAGATTCTTCTACCCTGCAGCTGTGCCTATGGCCAGATGAAGGATTGGTGTACTCTAAACTCTCTGTAATCCTAGTAGCTCAACCTAATTGCAGCAAGACCAAACTCCAAGCTGCTTCTCCCCATTTTCTATGTTTAATTCCCCCTCACTGCAAGATCTGTACTCTGAATTTAATCCTAACATCCATTTCTGCAATCTTACTTATTTTTGTAGTTAATTTAGAAGTGACAACCCCTTAAACCTCTCCTCTTTCTTTTACTGTTTTAGCATTAGGAAGGGTGCCAGATCTACCACAGATCTAGAGATTTGCCTAATTTTTAGCCACATTTCCCTGTAGACATACCTTTACTTACCTTCTTTAAAACTTGCTACAACATGCCCTGAATACTTGCAGGTCTGTATGTGAGCCTGCCTTGGTGTGTGCTATCTATAGACTCTTTAATTGTCTGATTTTAAACCCCTTTTTGAACACAAGGCAGGATCCCAACAAGTTTTTGGCGTCGTTGCCGGGGAATTGTGTGCTTAAAATTGGTAGATCTAAGTTGGTTTTAGTATAGATTGTTTAGTTTTTCACTAACTGCTGTTAACAGTTTCTGTTGTTTTGGAGTATTTTTTGTTATTTTTAACAGATTGGAAGCTGTGTCTAAGGAGGAGCATTGTGCTAGAGGCTGTGTCAAAGTTTGCATTCCTCTACTCCTTTTATTTTTCTAATCTGTATATTTGTAGATTTGTGAATTAATTATGTTGATTCCTGATTGTTGTGTTAAATTGGCTTTGCATTGTTTGTGCATTAAGATTGTGAGTGGTGTATGTTCAGAAGGAGAACTCTCAATCCTCATATCGTTCCATTAAATCAAGAGGTTGAAAGACTCCTTAGGACTAAACAAATCTCACCGACATCTGTTGCATCTGGACTTGCTGAAATGGGTGAACAACAACAACCTAGAACCTTGAAGGAATTCAATGCACCACGGGTTTATAATTCTCTCTTCTGCATTCAATTCCCTGCTGTTCAAGGGAACTATGAGATCAAGTCTTCCATAATCCAAATGCTACCCTCATTCCATGGCCTAACCAAAGAAGACCCATATAAACACATTGATGAATTTCTAGGACTGTGCACTACATTCAATATTGTAGGTTTGGGGGAGGAAGCAACCAGGATGAGACTTTTTCCTTTTTCACTAAAGGATAGGGCCAGGACTTGGTTGTCAATGCTCCCACCCAATAGTATTCAGTCCTGGAGTGACCTTCAATGTCAGTTTTTTGCCAAGTTTTTTCCCATGTCCAAGACAAGCCAGTTGAGGAAAGGCATTATCTCATTTGCTGAAGATCTAACTGAGGATTTTCACCAAGATTGGGAGAGATTCAAAGAACCCCTGAAGAAATGTCCCCATCATCAAATCCCTGAATGGCAACTTATTCAAAGTTTCTATCACGGGATTGACTCTAAAAGCAGGGATATGGTAGATGCCTCTTATGGTGGTACTTACCTCCACAAAACTGCTGAGGAGGCTTGGGAGTTGTTTGATATTATCAGTGAGAACTCCATGCAAAGAGAGACATTGTCCAAGGATTTGGACACTCCTAGACTGGTGAAAGAAAATACCACAAGAGTAAAATTGTATAGGTAAGTGGACAAAATAATTTGGAAAGGAAAGCGGACAGCATGACCCAGAAATTTGATAAGCTCATGGGAGCAATGCAGTCACCCATGACTGCTAAAGTGGAGGAGGCATGTGTTATATGCCAGTCCCCCACTCACTCCCATGAGGAATGCCCCTTAGCTGTTCAATTTCCAGACTTTGTGATGGAGTATGTGGCTGCCATCCAGTCTTTTGGGCAACAATCTACTGCTTGTTACCAATGGAGAAGCCACCCCAACTTGAGGTGGAGACAAGATAGTTTTCAAAACCAGCAGCAGTAGCCACATCAGCCTATGCCTTACAAAAATGCTCAGCCATGCCACAAGAATTACTTTCCAAGGCCTCAATACCAACAGCCTATGGCTCAGCTTGTGCAGCAATCTGTACCCCCACCAGCTGCTAGATCATCTTCTTTTGAGGAACAAGTTCTGGCCTCATTACAGAACTTAGGATCCTTGTCTCAGACTGTGCATTCTCATAGTCAAAGCATTAAAAAGATAGAAGACCATCTTGGTCAGCTATTTAATGCTTTAGCCAAGAGAGAGGAAGGGAGGCTGCCTAGCCAACCCATGGACAACCCAAGGAGACAATATGTGGTAGGTGAAGTTTCCTCTTCCCATGAGGAAGCCAAATCTGTCACCACATTAAGAAGTGAAAGGTTGGTAGACAGTCAAATAGGCTATGGGCCTTTGAGAAATTCAGAAACAAAGAAAGAGGTGGTTAAAGAAATAGTGCAACAGGAGCAACCCATGGCGAATAAGAAGGATAATGGTGATCCTCAAGAAAATAAAAAAATCAAAAAGAGAGATGATGAGTTGGCTGAGGCTACAAATGGGGGAGCAGTCCCACTTTTGCCATTTTCTAGGGCAATGCAAACACCTTTCCCTTTTGATAAAGGGCATGCCAAAATAGAGGAAATGATGGAAACTTTTAAGCAAGTGAAGATCAATCTGCCTCTGCTTGATGCAATCAAGCAGGTCCCAGCCTATGCCAAGTTTTTGAAAGACCTTTGCACCCACGAAAGACAATCAAGGATACATTTGTCCAAGAAAGTCTTTTCAGTAGAAAAAGTGCAATAAATACTGATTATTGCAACCCCAACAAAACTCCAAGACCCTGGAGTCCCCACTATTCCCTGCATCATTGGGGATCATACCGTTGAAAAAGCCTTGTTAGATTTAGGAGCTAGAGTGAATTTGCTTCCATATTCAGTATATGAGAAGTTGGGCTTAGGAGAGTTGAAGCCCACACATGTGGTCTTACAATTAGCTGATAGATCTGAAAGGAAGCCTGTGGGGATCATTGAAGATGTCTTGGTTGGGGTTGACAAATTCTTTTATCCTGCTAATTTTCTGGTGCTGGATATGGAGCCAAGTAGGAGTGCTACTTCTATCCCTGTGATCTTAGGCAGGCCCCTTTTGGTCACTGCAAATGCTTGTATACAATGCAGATCAGGGGTCATGGAAGTATCTTTTGGTAATATGAAAGTCAAGCTAAATCTCTACAATACAGCTCATCAGCCCCACTTAGCGAATGAGGACTGCTTTTCCATTAATGTGCTGGATGAGTTTGTGCAAGAAAATTTGCTTCAGAAGTTGAGGATGGAAGCATATTCACATGCAAGGATGTACAAAGACAAAACCAAGGCCCCTCATGGCAAGCACCTGCTGCGGAAGGAATTCAAACTAGGTGCCAAGGTATGGTTATTCAATTCTAGATTGAAACTCTTTTCAGGCAAATTGCTGTCCAGATGGGATGGACCTTACACAGTCTTACATGTTTCCCCATCTAGAGCTGTAGAAATCAAGGATCCTAGAAATTTGTGTTGAAAAAATCTATGCACCTGAGGAGACCATTGATCTTCAGGACCCTCAAATTTCTACCTGATTTCAGTGTGTAAATAAATGTAGTTTAGGCTTCTTTCTTTTACTGTTTTGTCCCTTGTACATATTTTTGCTGATTAAATAGTAATTTCTTTTTATATTATACCTTTCTTTTTGCTTATTTTTCCTTCTGTTTTGCATATTTTTGATATTTTTTCCTTGCTACCATGCTCTCTCAATAGTGAGGACACTGTTTAGTTTAGGTTTGGGGGTATGGTAGGTGTGCTAATGAAATGAGTTAATGCTAGTGCATCTATGTTGACAAAGTTTTTGAAAATAAAGTGATTTCCCACCTGATTTTTGGAAAAAGAGGAAATTAAAATCTTTTTAAAACTGAAATGAGTTGTAGTTTTAACATTTTTCATGAAGCAAATGTCAAGAATTTTCAAAAAAAAAATTGATGCTTAGTGAAGCTGAAATGAGAGAAAACTGTAAAGATGCACCCCAAAAAATTTGATGGAAGCCCATACCCAGTGAAATGTGGGCCTGGAAAAAAAAATTCTTTGAACAGTGTCTTGGCAAATTTTTCTGCTCTATGGAGTGATTGGATCTAATTTTGCCCACTAGAAGTTAGGCAAATCTAAGTTGAAATAGCTTGATAGCATTCATGACATTGAGGACATGAAGTAAGGACATCCCTTGGACAGTTTGAGCTAAAATGCCACACCTTTGGACCGCCCTTGATATACACCTTTTGAGCCTAAAAATCCCAATTTTCCTTCATGAAAACCAAAAGAATGCGAATCCAAAACCTTTTGACCTATTTCAACTCACCCTCAATCTGAGAAATCAGGAAAGGGAAGGAGAAGTGAGGTTAGAGGAGCAAGGTTTAAAACTTGTTTGAAAGAGAAGGAAGCACATTTGGTGGTATTGTGGCATTCCAGCTTATAAAAATAAAAAAAAATAAAAAAATAAAAAATCAAAGAAAAAGAATAAGAAAGAGAAGTCATTTCATTGAAAGATTGAAATAAGGATTAGAAACTGATTACTTCAAATCTAAAAATTCAAGAAGTAGATGGAATTGTGCTGAAATGAAGAAGGTGTTGTCTGGACCACCTCCTCACTTTACTGATTTCTCAATTTTGAATCCTATTATACCCTTTTATTCTTTATAAACCTCACCCATAAGCCACATTACAACCCAATAAAAAGACCTTATTGATCTGAAATAGATTGAGCTGTCATGTAGAGATGAGAATTTGTTTAATCTATGGTGAAAAGAATTAGAAAATTTCAGGAGTTAGAGCAATGCCTATGCTCATGCTTGCAGTCCTATTTGAGGGCTGTAACTGCTCTTGAGCTGTGTGAAATGATGCACCTTTCTATTTTTGTTGTGAGTAAACAGCCCTGGTAAGATTTGGGTATGAAATCAAAGTTGTTAGGGGTATTATCAAAATAGAATTCTCAAATTTAAAGTGAGCTCTACATCAATTTTCTGACACTATGCCTTGACATAAATTGACTGATAATGAAAGAATTATAGCAGAATTTCATGTTTTGAACTGGTGCTTTTTCTGCTGAAAGCCCTCTAAAATTGAATGGAAATGCTATGGAATATATTTTATTTACCTAAAATCTATTTTAGCATGTTGCATGAGTATTAACTGCTTTTATTGGAGAAGTTTGTGGGTACTTTCACTGAAAACCCTCAGGAGACTTCACTCCTCGACTAGGGATCACCTAGGGGTTTAAAAGTCTTAATGCATATGCTAAATGCATCTGTGCTCCCTACAAAAGTGACATTTTAGTTTTCTTATCTTTCCTTTGCTCAAGGACTAGCAAAGCTTAGGTTTGGGGGTGTGTTAATCAGTAAAAAATGTCATTTTTCACCCTTTAACTTGACCTTTGATAGACCTGTGAATAGACTAATAAGTGGTTGTTGAGCATGTTTTGTAGATAGCAGTAATAAGCAGTCATAGTGCAGAAATCTACCCTAAAGTGCTCCACAAGAAGGTCCATCTCTCACCACAGCTCTGACCCAACTATGGCACACAGAAGGGCCCCACGCCAATGCCCACTTGGGGCAGGCAGCAACAGCAAAGCAGCGCTAAAAAAAGGAAAGACAGGCTGAAAACAACTTGTTAATAGGTTATTACAACCTATCGATAGGATCTGAAGGCTGAAAAAGGAAGAAATCGTGAAGATGGGGAGAATTCGATAGGATCCAGAACCTATCGTATAGTCGAAAACAACAAGGGAGCATCCTATCGAATGGTTGCCTGAGCTTGAACAGAACCTATCAAAAAATCTGAGAACCTATCGAAATCAATTGCGCAAGAGCTCAACCTGTCGAAAGGATCCTTCAACCTATCGAAAGCATCAAATGAAGGCTACAGATGCTGAAGCTCTAATTGCAAGATTCAACCTATCGAAACCTTTCGATAGGATCCTGAATCCTAGTGAAAGGATCAAAGTACTTGATTTCAACCTATCGAAAGGCTCTTCAACCTATCGAAATCTATCTAAACACTTCCCAGAAAAGTTATTGTGCACACACTGTGAGTCGGTGACCTACTGTACGCAAACCGAAGCACCTTGGTAACCAGCATGAGGCTTTTAGAAGTGCCCTGGGAAACCCTAACTGACCCACGTGCAATCCCCCAATGCGAACAAACTAAAAGAGCCTTCTAGAAGGGCAATAAAAGAGGGAATAACATAATCATTCTAGAAGCAAGGATTAGCGGAAAAAACTAGATCTGAGGCTGAAGGAGAAAGCTATAAGAAGAGAGGAAGCCATCAGAAAAAGGGGATCAATTCTGGAAGCCAGAGCTTGCAGCAAAATTCTCTAATTCTTTCCTTTAGCCCAACTATGGTTGGCTAATTTCTTGAGAGCAGCAAAGGGTGAGGTCGAATATGTAATTAGGGAGAGCTTAGAGTGTTATTGAGGGTTAGATGATGCACAGACTGCAAATCTGAGGACATTTCATTGTATGGTCAGTTTAATTCAATGTAATATTGGTTTAATTGTTGTAATTAGATCTATAGTTCCTTTGGTTTCATTTGGTGCTCGATTGGCTTTGTGTAGATGAGAATAGCTCACCCACTTCACTGGTAGACCTCTTAGATGCCATTTGATCTCCCTAGATCTGATGCTCCTCCAGTTTCCTGTGTCTGTGGCCTGGTAATTGCAACATTTGTAGTGGATATAATACTCTAATTGAAACCTTTGATTTGAAGGAAATCCCTAGGATGATCTGTGACCATTAAAGTGGACAGATCATAGCCTTAAGATCAATTCAAACCTTTGGTCTAAATTGGATTCTTCTACTTTAATCCTTTGATTTGGAGGAAGTCTATAGGATGATCTTTGACCAGTAAAGTGGACAGATCATACCCTTAAGATCAGTTCAAGCCTTTGGTATAGAGTAGATTCTTCTACCCTGCAACTGTGCCTATGGCCAGATGTGGGATTGGTGTACTCTTAACTCTCTGTAACCCTAGCAGCTCAACCAAACTCTAAGTTGCTTCTCCCCATTTTCTATGTTTAATTCTCCCTCACTGTAAGATCTGTACTCTGGATTTAATCCTAACATCCATTTCTGCAATCTTACTTATTTTTGTAGTTAATTTAGAAGTGACAACCCCTTAAACCTCTCCTCTTTCTTTTACTGTTTTAGCATTAGGAAGGGCGCCAGATCTACCACAGATCTGGAGATTAGCCTAATTTTCCGCCACATTTTCCTGTGGACATACCCTTACTTACCTTCTCTAAAACTTGCTACAATAGGCCCTAAATACTTGCAGGTCTGTGTGTGAGCCTGCCTTGGTGTGTGCTATCTATAGACTCTTCAATTGTCTGATTTTAAACCCCTTTTTGAACACAAGGCAGAATCCCAACAAGTTTTTGGCGCCATTGCAGGGGATCGAACCCGGGTCACCCGCGTGATAGGCGGGAATACTCACCTGACTTCGTCGATGATTGAGGATTATGAAGGAGGAGAAGAATATGAGATCCCTAAAACAGAACCATATTTGAAGGATAACAAGAAACTTTATTCGTTCAAGGGCTGGAAGAAGACGTGTAATAAATTGGATAAGAGTGTGCAAGTCAGAGGTTGGAGCTAGCACTAGCTGCGGCACAAGGACCAGAGCAACCAGTACCACCAGCACAGCAGCCACGACAGCTAGTACCACCACATGTGCCAGTACCCCGGGCTGCTACGATGGATGATGTTTGAGACAGCCCCGATTTTTGCGACACTTTTTTTTTTCATCGAATGGAAAAATCCGAACTCTCAGATCGTAGATCACGTTCCATACAGATATGGTACATCAAACGAGCATACAGTCTAAAATTTTTCAGGCAGCGACATTGGCAAAACAAAATCTCAAGCTTATACAAGTAACATATAAAGAACCACCAGTGACAGCCGACTGTCACCTAACCAATGGTGAACACAACACATATCCAAAATCTGCTTTACAAACTTATTACATGTATTGATTCTCAAGCTTGACGATACCCAAAATAATACCAAGGCCACTGATAAAATCTTCTTGGACGGAAGGTCTACGACACAGAAGGATCCACCCAAAACTCCAAGTCCCGCTCACAGCTTGTACCTGTGACGTATAGTCGAGGGATGAGCTTCATCCAAGCTCACTAGAGAAAAGCAATACCAACGTACATCTTTTCAGACAAAAAAACATAGAGTTAATTGATTTAAATCCAATCAGTGAAATCAAATTTCAATTGCATTTTTTAGATTAAAACAATGTCGAATTCAAGAAAATACATCATCATGTACTTACAAATCCAATTCGAACAAAAACCTTAGCATGTATTTCAAGATCGAGCAGGAGCAAGACACAATCATGTATTTCAAAAACTAGTTTGAGCAAAACATCATCGTGTATTTCAAAATCAAAGTGTTTGTGCGGAATTATCAAGTCCTAGTTCACTTGGGCACAAATTTGGTCAGTATTCATTCTACTTCAAATTCAGTCAGTATCTTTCATATTCAATGTAACCCGATGTGTCGGTCCAGTATCGATGCCCAGTGTCATATGCAATGTTAGTCAGTCTAGTATGTAGTACATGATGCACGGTTTAACCACCGAACCGGTCCAGTATGCAATACATGATGCACGGTTTAACCGTCGAGCCGGCCCAGTATTTTGTGCATGATGCACGGGTTCATCTTCGAGCCGGTCCAGTATGCAGTACATGATGCACGGTTTAACCGTCGAGCCAGTCCAGTATGCAATATGAAGTGTCCAGTATGCTCAGTATATGCAGTATGCTTAGTGTCCAGTATTCAGTGTCCAATGTCCAATATTTAGTGTTTATATGATTCATGTTTCATTTCAGATTCACATACTTATTCTCATTTTGAAATTCAGTTCATGTTCAAAATTCAAAGTTTCATGCATATAGTACACGCTTTGGATTTCAAATTCAATTTCAGAGTTTTATATTAGATCCCCAAGTTCAAATGTCGTGTTTCGATTAGGATTCTTATACATATTAGCAAGCTCAGATTCTTATTGGAAATCATTTTAAAAGAACAAGGCTCACTTCTAGTTGCACATATATCATTTACATGTCAAAATCACATTTCGTGTACCTCAAATCACGGAATTCAAATACAGGCAGGTTTCAAAAATCATATGCTAATCTAACCATTCAAATCATCAAGGCAACAATCATGGCTTCACGCACTTCAAAGTATTCGAGTTTCCAAAACAGAATCATCAAGTTCAAATATCATGTGCAGGTTTTCAAATCGCTTTTCATATACTAAGTTCAATCAAGACATGGAAATCATATAATAACATGAAACAAAATAAAATCCAAAGTTCACTTCATTCAAACACAAATCAAGATTTTAGGCATTTCAAAGATATCAAATGTTCAAGTGTAAAATAAAATCAAATGCATGAATCAACATCAAGATGAACTTGTGTATTGACTTTCCCTACCTTGTTCATGAGACACGCATATTGATGCAACATCCCCTCACAAGCATTCTCGATTCTCAACCTACATTAAATTTATGATGATGCATCAGGAATAGGTCTTAATTTCTAAAACTACGACGTATCTAAGTGTTTTTCTAAAACCAAGGCGGAAATGGGAAAATTCGTGCTAACCTAGAACTTGACCCAAATTCCCCCTAAATTTGGACCTTTAATACGTTTGATTCATGAAATGGTTATGTCATAATAGTAATGGGGCTCGTTGTCCTCTTTCCAACTACTTAAGAATCATGCTAATCGGAGTTTAGGGTCAAAAGTAATGACCAAAATACCGAACAGGTGCCATGGCCGCTCGAGTGGGATTCATGACCGCTCGAGTGGGATTCAATGGCACCTACAGGTCCCCTCGAGCGGGTTTTACCCAAGCAGTTTTTGACCTAAAAAGTCCACTCGACCGGGCTGCTTCAGGTGGGATCATGCTCGAGCGGGATTCAAGGTCGCTCAAGCGGGATTCTCAGAAATCTAACCTTTTCGAGACGCGGTTTTCTTCCCCGAACTTCAACCAAATCCTTGGGTCTGAAACATCGGAGATCGGGGAAATCGACAAACCGATGCTTGCATGCATCCGATCCTTGGTTTTCGTTGCACGAAATTTGAGAATCGATTAACCAAACTCTAATCATAGAAAATCTAGTTTTACGAGATGAGTTTAAGATGCTTACCTCCATGGATTCTTCATGTGCAGGGTTCGAATTGATCAAAATCGAAGGGAGTTTTGCATACGTAGCTTCGCGTTCGTTCGATTCGATCACCTATCTCACTGGAGTCGCAGCAGTTAAACTAGCCGAGATCTTCCTATGGCACAATTGCTGGAACAGATTCCCACAGTTGGGTCTCAAGAGAGGGCTGAGAAGGGGACGAGTTCTATTCTCTCCTCACTCTCCTTCATTCTCAATAAAGTTTGATTGGGGCTATATGCGTGTGAGTTGGTTTATGCGGCAATAAGAGGAGATTCAATGTGATGCCCGCACATCCCAAGTTTGTGTATGGCCATCTCAAGGCCCTTCACACCAGCCGCTCCTCACTTTCCCCCTACTAATTTGTAAGGGTTTTGGGCCCATGGATAGCATATGTATCTATATATATGTATATAGATACCCCAGCTAGACATGCTAGGGTGTATAGCCTAAACATGATGTTTGGTGTAGGGGCTCCTAATACAAAATGAACCTAAGGTGCCTAAGGTATTATTTGTACGTTGAGTATCATTGTTTATAGAAAATCTTGATATCATGCACTGTTAATACACCACATTCAATGTACTGGCCTGCATAAATTACAAGTGCAAGGGTCTAATTATACGTATATTTTTCTCCCATTTGGATCAATAAGTTGTTCCATTCGTGGCACACGGCACACGGTGCACATCACACCCGATACTGAGGATCAATATGACATATAGGGGTTCAGAAATCTCGGGATAGTACATCTATACATATAAATGTATGTTAGTTTGGTTTATTGGGCTTGGGTTTGGTTAGTGTGTTCTCATGCTCAACACATAACGTGTGTATGGATGCATCTAGCACCACGCATACATGCATCCCATTGTTTAGATATTATATATACTTAAAAATGGTCCAATTAATGTCTTGAGTTCGAGTTTAGAGTCGCCCATGCTCGGCCCCGAGTTTGGCTTGGATCTAAGTAACATAAAGGGTTCGGGTTTTGGTGCGGGTTCGAGTTCGGTTTTGTGCTCGAGATTCAAGTCGAGTACAATAAATACATCTACATATGTATCTGCAGACACCCAAATTCGGCCCAAGGCCCGATCAGTCTGTGCTCCGGGAAAGATGCACCCCTGTGCTTCCAATGGCAGCCCCAAACCCTTGGGAATCTATCCAAACATTTAGGAATCACCTAAAACCCATTAGAACCATTCCCCCAACCCTTAGAGATCACCCCTAAATCCTAGAATCCCTTCCCATACTCAATTTAAACCCTTCTGAGCATTTGATGGGAGGAGAGCTACAAATTTTTATACAGACCACTGCTAAGGATGAGCCACTTACTGTTGGAAAGAGGACTTCTCCAGCTTTCCAATGCCAAAGATCACCCAATTTGGAGTTGTGGTTCAAAAGTTATGACTGATTGAAGTTTCACATAAAATATGACTTTTGCTCGGTATGTATTACATCACCAATTAGAATGGTCGGTATATATTATATACACCTGGCATTTTTGGGCCAAATTTGGCCGGGCGTATATAATACATACGCCCAGCATGGGAGGGCCCACCATGGGCACCCATCTTCTCAGATTCCCCCTGGTTTTCTTGAATTTTACTGTGCATAAGCTGGGCGTATGTAATATATACACCCAGCTTAGTTACAGTATCTGTCATTAAATGTTCGAATTTCCTCCATCTGGTTTGACCCTTTGACCATCCCCTTCGTTGAGGTGGGTATCTTGAGGTTGGTTGCACCCCCTTTGAGCTCATTGGCAACCCTTGAGTCACCCATGGTCTCATCTCATCATCCGCCATTGAAACCAATTTCCCAAACCTCTAGGACCCTAAAAACCTAGAAAACCTTAGATGGAGGATTACCTAATTGCTAAACCAATTAGCTCTTAAGTAACCCTCTAACCCACCTCTTCTCTATAAATAAAGGCCCCCCTCTTCCCAAAAGGGTTGAAAAAATCAATGTTGAAAAGATTAGGGTGAAAGCTTGAGTTAGGAGAGAGAGAGCCCTAGTGAGAGAAAGTTCTTTTCTTATATTTTCAACCAGAATTCCAACATGCATAGATCATTTTTTTTAACCCTTTTCAACTATTAGATCACCCCTTTTAGTTAAAGCTTAGTCCCTAGCTTCATCCTACACTTCCTATCTACCGAATCCTAGCATTAGAAACCAATTCTTCTACCGTTTAAGTCATTCAAAGCCATCGGAAGCACGCCGAAGCAAAGGTCTTCCACGGTGCAACAAAGGCCCGTGAGCTCCGGCTCACCCCTCTCTTCCTCTACCTTCTTAGTGTTTCCTCCGTCCAAGGATTCAAGCCGTTACGCCGCCGAAATTTCGGTTTGGCCCAAAGCTTGATAGGACTGTATTGCCTTCGGGCAAGGGGAAGCTCTGCCCATTTATTTTCATTTTTGGCCATAGATAGAGACAGCTATGTGCGGGTTGATCGGGTGCCTAAACCCTTCCCGATCGATAACCGAAGCCCCTACCCTAGAGCCTTTGGCAAAGACAGGTAAATCAGAGTCATATTTAGCACTTCAGTGCTCAAAATATTGATTTAAAGGTTTCCCGGGTCACCAAAAGCTCCGGGTGGTGACTCTACATTTTATTCCATCGCGAGTGTATCGTCGCGACGGGTCCGAGAGGATCCATGCTCGCACAGTATCCCACATAGGGTTTGGGTTGGCATCTAGTGCGCCCTGACACATCATCAATTATATAACTCCCTATTTAAAATAGTGACCGATTTGTCTAGGTTGTAAGGTGCAGGCTATTTCTAGTCAGCATGCCCACGTAACAACCAGAGAATCGGGGGTGTTACATTCTCCCCACCTTAAAGAATTTTCGTCCTCGAAAATTGACGTGCCTTATTCAACAACGTATGGACACTTGGTCGTTTCCGATCATGAGTAAGTGACTCAATGTCCGAGAAAGGTTAGGGTCATTACATTCTCCCCTCTTTAAAGGAATTTTCATCGTAAAAAACTCATCGCGTGGTATTAGGTTTGGTCGATGATTAAAGAAAGCCGAACATGTTGAATGGACAATGGAAGCCAGGCTGTGGTGTTATGGATCCTCCAACTAAAGGATTGGGTCCCCTCCTACAAATACTCGCAGTGACCCTATCTCTCCTATGTATCCTATCATATGATAGGCGTTCAACAAATTGTGACTATGGCGATGTGGAATTAGTGGCCCAATTTTGTCCCGAGTGGACTCTGGCGATGGTGGTGATGAAGTACTAAATTAGGAAGTATTAAATGTTGAAATTAAAGAGACGAATTCTAAATGAAGAATACCAGAGAAGATGCGATCGCTAGCTACAAATATTTATCGACGCTGCAACACGTCACTGATCACGCTTTAAGGGGAGTGGGGGCTTGTAGGTTGAACTCCTTTACTGAATCGTCTACCGGTGAACATCAGCAGTTGTGGGTTGCCTTGAGTGTAACTGGTTTGGTTTTCCTATTCCTGCTGGGATTTTATTTAACTTGGTCTCCTAATCTTACTGGGAGTCTAATTAAGAAAGGGTCTCCTAATTCTACTAGGAGTCTAATTTAAAAAAGGTCTTCCAATTCTACTAGGAGTCTAATTAATTTAAATATCTTAATCCTATTAGAAATCTAATTAATTAAGTCCCCTAATCTTATTAAAAGTCTAATTAATTTAAATATCCTAAGCCTATTAGAAATCTAATTAATTAAGTCTCCTAATCCTACTAGGAGTCTAATTAATTTAAATATCTTGATTTTAATTAGAAAATAAGTTAATTAGAAAAAAGGGGTTTGAGCCCGCTATGCTAAGGAAGATTGGCCTCGTTCCCGAGTACCCTCTGTAAGCTCCATTGGGCAAATCGGGTGACTGAGATTAAAGTAAATTGAATTTCGGACTATAAAATAGTATTTTTGGATTTTTGGAATTGATTTTGGGATTATAATTATGGATTAAATTAAGAAACTAAAGTGTTAGAAAACTAAATTAATTATGGGTTTTTAGAAATATTAAGTAAAGAAATTAAAACTAAAAATTTAAAATTCTAGGACTGAATTCGAGTCCGAAATCAGAAAATCAGACCGTATGATTAAGGACTTGTTCTAGAAACTAAGAACTAGAACCAGATATTAATGATAGGACTGGAGATTAAGACTTTAGAATAGAATTGAGTCTAGGATCGATGAATTAGGTCGTTAGATTAAGGACTGGTTCCAGAAATGAAGAACTAGAACTAGATATAAATATCACGGTCTAAGAAAAAGGGGGTGCTACGGTCTAAGACTAAAAATTAAGACTGATAATTAAAACTAAGAAAAATCCTAAATCTAAAGACTAGAAGCTACAATCGGAAACTAAAAATTAAATTCTTACCTAGGGTCAGGGCTGCGGAGAGAAATCTCAGAAATTTTGAAGCTTGAATCTCGAAATCATGGCCACGATTCTCTATGTGTTCGTTCTCGGAGTTCTCTGGTTTCGAAATCCCAAAAAAATCCCGTTCTTTCTCGAAAATTGTCAGCCTCTTGGGACCAATTAAGAAAAAAATCTTTTATAGATTTTTCTCAAATTAAATGCCCTGTTTCAGGCGTTTAATAAAATTGAACGTCGGTCTCCCGGTGCTCAATCGCTTTGAGTCGGTCATCGACTCAGTGAGCGATCGGCTGACTTGCTCAATGAGTTTCCTAGTCCTAATAGTGTTAGAACTAATTGCACACCCATTTTGGGGTGCGTAATCCAATTAAGCGTCACTCTCAAAGCATTTAATCGAGGAAACTTAGGGATCAAGGAAAGTGAGGCTAGGCCGGGCATACGCCAATTGCGCGTCGGTGATGGGGCGCTCAATCTAATCACGCATCTCATGATAGACGTGTGATCGAGTCTCTAGTTATTTTGGGGAAAGGAAGTCTGGTCTGAGAAGGGATTGATTGCGTGCTCGTGATTTGGCGTGCAATCGAATTGAGCGCTTAGTTTTGAGCCCTAAATTTGGGGTTGTCCGGGTCTGGGTCAGGTCTGAAATGTCAGGCTATTATTTCAGTCTATATTTCAACTATATACTATTATTTTAGTATATAGTCTCCCTACGTCGAGACCTGAGCCACAGAGCTATTTTTTCAGCCTGTGTTCAGCCATGCACTATTATTTCAGTGAATGGTTCCCACATCGGGAGTATGGGGCCTGAGCCATAGAACTATTGTTTTAGCCTGTATCCAGTCATATACTATTATTTCAGTATATGGTCCCCACATTAGGGTTAGGAGTCTGAAATGCAAGATTATTATTTCAAACTGCATTTCGACTATATACTATTATTTTAGTATATTATCTCCCTACATTGGGATCTAAGCCACAGAACTATTGTTTCAACCTGTACTCAGCCATATACTATTATTTCAGTGCATGGTTCCCACGTCGGGGGTATGGGGCCTGAGCCATAGAACTAATGTTTTAGCCTGTGTCCAGCCATATACTATTATTTCAATACACGATCCCATATCAGGGTTAAGAGGTCAAAGGTTGACCAAATAAATTTGTATATTCCGAGAGGGCAAAATGGGGATGTCTACAGATGCCCCTCTTCGATTCGCTCTTGTGAAGTAAGAACGCATCGAAGAAGTAGACACCCCTCATTTGAGGTGTCTTCTCGTTTCTCTTAGGAAATCATAAATATGAACTGGGGATGCTGACATGACATGCTTGGCTTTCTTATCCATCTGCGCAAGCTAAAATGAAACATTTGAAGGGCAAATGGTAGTTGTCAAAGGGCACATTTCGGGTCTATGGGTGCATGACGCATCCCGCCACATGGCGCAGGCTAACAGAGGGATTTTATGCAATCGAGGTACCGAGGCATCAATCAAATGTCCAAAACAAGGTCTAGGGACCGATAATAATAAAATGGAGTATCATGTAATATAAAAGGCTTTTGCAAGTCATGTCAGATCGGGCGCGTCATTGCTCACACCAATGCGCGTCAGGCATTCCTTTTCCAATAGGTGTTTGTAAGTTCTTAGATTAAATATACTCAATATTTAGTTTTCCAAGGGAATGGCCGATTTGGGCTGGTAATTGAGGTGGGGGTCTTGTGAGGTGTGCTCAATTGAATTCTACGCAGTGGCGCATGCGCTTGATTCATTTAGAGTCGGCCTCTAAGTTGGGAATTCTAGTACTAATGTGTCTAAACAAATGATTCTGTGCAGTGGAGTATGCGCTTGATCCAATTTTGCACAGTGGGATATGCGCTTCATTGTGAGTTCAAGGGTCTGAGGAGTTAAAGGTCAAGTTTAAGTGTAATTTATTGTGTGCGAGTGACGGGGCGCTTAATCAGTTTTTTTTTTTTTATTTAAAGAAAGGTGAGTTGGGTCTATTTATCTTGTTGCTTTATTCTTTTCTTTTCTCTTATTTTTTTATTTTTTTTAGTACGAGGATTTTGAAAATTTGAGGGTTTTGAAATTTTGAAAATTTAGAGATTTTAACTTAAGATCAAGTCGGTGGTAAAACGGCAGAAAACGTGGCTTTCGAGACGTCACTGAGCATATCCACAGTACAGGATATGTGGACCCAACCGTTATTGTGGATGTCAAGACAACACATTGCATGCTGGATACTCCGTCTAACCTTCTTAGCGAGTACTGATGATTGTCTCTTGTCGGAGGACTACAGTGATTTGGGAGTCAAGAGAGACAGGTTTTGAAAGCATTTGACTTAATCATAGCTAACTATATATTTATGAAGAATATCGAGTAAAACAAAAAGAAAGTGGGTGGTACTTACCTAGGGGTGATACTTACCTGGATTGTGCATAGTTTGTACTATCTAGTGGCGCTGTAGTGTCGCGATGGGACCTTGTAGATATCTTCTCTTCAGGTCTGCTATGGCAGGACTTGGCGGTTGTGATGTGATGTCTTGGGAGAAATGATGTCGTGATGGGAGTTGGGGATTCTCCTTTTCTTTGGCTGTGTGCTGAGTGAGTCCTAGTGGGATTTGGGGATCAATTCAGGAGGAGAGCTCTTTGCCTTAGCAATGGGACATGATCGAGCTTTCCCTCTTTTTTATGTGGGGTGATAGGTGTTGTTTGAGATTTTTGGGTAGTGATGTTTGCGATGGGTGTCGGCTGACCATAACTTTTTTTGGCGGTGTGCTGGAGTTCTCGGGAGATTTACTTTCGGCTTCTCGCGATGGGACATGAGGGTATGGTTAATTTATTATGATGGGACTGGATATTAAGGTGATATCGCATGTGTACACGTCATCGCGATGTGGATGGGTGTTGTCAATGATTCCTTCTCGTGTAAGGGTACGCAATGGGACGGGGTGAGTAAGTCTTTCTTTTTTGTCGGAACAACTTGTGAGGCTACGCGATGGGACAGAAGAATTTTAACCAAGATGGGATACAAAGGTGTGAGCGTGTAGATTTAGTCCAAAGTCAGGTATTATGCGCCTGCTTTAGGTCGCTCAATAAGATTGCACGCTTATTTTTGGGCGTGTGATCACAGGTTTGAGGGGTTTTTTACCCGTGCATAAGTCTGCGTGTGATTGTGTTATGCACAATAGGCATAGCGCATGATCGAGGTGTCACCAGGTCAGTGTATGGGAGACCTTTCAGATCGCACAGTAGCAGTGTGTTGCTTGATAAATTTGTGTAGTTCATAGAGTGCATGTGATCGGAGCGTCGCGCGGTCGGCACGGGCGATGGCTTATTTACGCGCTTTGGTTAGGGCTCACGTTTTGGATTGTGCGCATCATGTGTGATGCATGATTTGGATAAACGCATGTGCTCTGGCACGTGATTGAGTTCGCACTCTATATAAGCGAAGGAGCTTTTATTTGTTTTTCATTCTCTCGTTTAGTCTCGAGTTTTGACATTTTTCTAGATATTTTGTATTCTAGCATTTGTATTTTAGTGATATTGGGTGATCTAACTGTCTAATTGGGATGTCGTTTCTTCCTATATTCGTCATTTCGCATGATCTCCATCCCTAGGTGATGCTCATGGACGGCGTTATTTTGGGAGTGGGCGGTATTGGGAATGAGGGCGTTAGTCTTCACATCGATCCTTTTTAGGGAGCAGTGAATGCAGGGTCGAGGAGGCGGTGGTGGAGGAGGTGAAGATAGCGGAAGAGAAGGAGTAAAAAGTGGAGGGATGTGTTTCCCAACCAATTCTCCCTGAAGTCTTTGATTGGATGCTCCGAGTGGAATCTGCTCCTCGCTTCATCTCAGTTTTGAACCCAATCTTCATTTTGGGTTGTAGGTTAAAGTTTTAGGTTTTCATTTTGGGTTGTATATTTAGGAGGTATGCTTCAGGTGATATTGTGTAAAAAAAAAGTTTATTAAATAAAAGGTTATTTTATTTATTAAGTTTGCTTTATTCCTATAATTTTGTGATCGATTAACTTTTATTGTCATGATGAGGGGATGAGTCCTGTGTTTAGGATTAAGGTTTGTTTGTTTTATTCTTATGTTTGGATTTAGGATGACACTTGTTAGATAGGTGTAAATTTGGATTTAATTTTTTTTTTAAATGTTCTAGATGAGTGTTAGATGTTTTAATCCTATTGGTTCATCTATTTCTGAGTGGATTGGTGTTTCTTAGGGGGTTAAGTGTTGTATGATCATTGGCTCATTGACGTTTGCCATAGGTTTAATTAGATGGAGGATATTTGTGAGGGTGACATTTGTTGTTTTGTGATTTAGGAGGTGTATGTTATCAATAGAGGCTAAGGGGCTTGGTTTTGTTTTGAATTTTATTTCTAAACTTAGGATTTAAAAGTTTGGGGCATTTTTAGTTTCTAATGTCTTTTCTTCCTTTTTATTTTGCATCCCGAGTATTAAACCCTAAGAGGTTTGTAATCATATTATTATTTTTTTATTGCTGTGAATGAGCGATATAATTCTCGTATTGTGTTTGTTTCATTTATGTTTATTTATGCTTGTCGTTGTATGTTACGCTAGAGGGGGAATGGGTAGTATTAGAGTATGGTAATTTTTTTTTAGTGTAGCTCTATTGTTCTGTTTCAGGTGTTCGTTTTGGGGTCCTATAACGGAAAAGTAATAGCAAAAAAAAATTAAATTTTTTTTTTTTTTAAAATGCCCCAGTTTGGGATATTCAAGGTGGGGAAGAACTAAATTGAAAAAATTATTAAAAAATGCCCCAGTTTGGGATATTCAAGGTGGGGAAGAACTAAATTGAAAAAATTATTAAAAAATGCCCCAGTTTGGGGTATTGGTCTTGTCACCTGAATTTTGCTACCAAGGTGCTAGCACTCTTAAAAAAACACCCCAGTGTCAAGTGACGGTGGGACTTCATCAGCCTCTCAGATATCCTGGAGTGTGTTAGTAATGATCCCATGTCGGGAAGTAGTTCAATTGTTTCGGCCACATGTCGGGCTTGATTGTGTAAGTGTTGAACGATCATCATGTATGTAGCTTTCAATAATATTGAGATGTATGATAGATAATGAGTGATTGCGTCACCTATCATTTGAAAGTTTTCAGTTTTATTTTGAAAGAGATTTTGAAAATCATTTGACTCATTGTCTAAAAATAAAATTAAAGGTGAAGAAGAGGTAAGGTTTATTGATCTGAGGGTAGCTTCTTATTCAACCAAACTTTAAAATAGTAGTCAACTACTTTCTTCTCGAGTGGATAATGCGGTCCATAATTGAGCTCTCCGTCATGGTCCAGCACCATCAAAGTCTCAAATTCTACCGTTAGCAGGAGTTTTGTCCTCCTCCAGCCATCATATGACAACATCTAGTAGTGTGAAGATGTCAGGGATGCCCTCGTGGTTTACTTATACTTTCCTAATAAGATTATCAGGAATGCCCTCACAATTTGCTTATGCTTCCCTGAATTCATTGACTGTTCATTCGTCGTATTGCTCTCGCTCAGTTGTGTTTCGTTTCTGTATATTTTTTTGAAACAACCTGCTAATGCAAGAATTATGAGGTTTGATGGAATCTTATATTTTCATTTTTTTTCTGCTCTAACATCGACTCCAATGGCTGAAGGGGGCGTATGAGAATCCAAAGTTTTCTATATTTCAGAAAGAGAGTTTCATGATCCACTAGTCCTTTTGATCAATTCGCCCAAGTAGAAAGATGGTCAATGATTCAAATGAAACCCAAAATGATTTTGAAAATAATGACCTACGACTGGTGAATGCCTTGTGATGACTGTCAGGATAATAGGTATATAAGTATGTTTGTTTAAGCTACGAGACATGATGGTCATTGAGTTATGATTTCGAGGATCAGAAAGTCCTTCCCCTGTGGCTATTTCCTGGGCATATTGTCGAGATAATATAAGTACTTCTCATATGAGTTTGTTTTCTTTCAGGTGAGGTAGTTGTATAGGTACTTTTCTTAGCAGTAGCTCCCCGACTCCAAGTTCTCGGTCGAGTATGAGTTCGAAGGGTGTTTGTGGCATAGAAGATTATTTTTGTTTTCAAGTATTTACGTTTTGGGCATTTATACTTTTAGCTTTTTTTTTGTACTTTTCTATATTCTTTTTTTTTTATTATTACTATTGTGTTATGGTTGTACCATCAGTTCCTTAGGCAGGGGATTGACTCAGGAAGTCCACTTGGTGGGACATGTTGGATGGTCAAAGGGACTGTTTGATTAGATAATATTATTTCGGGGTCCTCGATCCCTTTCGATTTTATCAATGAGGGATGAGAGTGAGGTTATGTTTAGGTTTGTGTTTGGATGGTATAGGGTTTATCAAAATAAGTGTGGTGTCTTTTAACTTATTTTGATAGGTCTTTTATGGTCATGGCCTCCTTGTCGGGAGAGACATTCTTTTGTTTTTCGACGGATTGGGGCAACTCGTAGAGATGAAGCATAGAGTTTTTAAAGAGTTCTTCGGGGTCGTTTGCGGGTGGTTGGAAAGCTGTTTGCGAGTGAAGTTGGAGTGGAAACCGTTGAGAGAGACGGTAGAATTGTAAACGTAGTGATAAGATAAGGCAGCGGTAGAGTAAGAAGAGAAGGCGTGAGGGCGTAGTCCAAGGTTGACCTTTCCTACGTGTGGGATGGTCCAGTTTTGTTTGATTATGCTTGTTTAGTTTGATTCACACTTTGGGTTTATCGTGAGGTTGTTTTAAAGTTTTATTTATAATTTTTTGAGGAGGTTGAGTATCAAAAGTTTGACGTAGTAGTTTTGTTGCCGATTCGAGTTCGGTGAAGGTTTTGATTGTGAGGTCCACGGAGATTTGGATCTAATGATCAGAAGCGATTTTAGTTGTGATGTTGATTTTGTGTTTTGATGGGATTTGAGGTATGTTGATTCAGATGGTGTAGTGTTCTCTTCCTCCTTTTGGGACCTTAGCCATGCGTCGACTTCTCTTCCTCCTTTTGTGAGTGCACTGGGAGTGTGGTCCATAACTTGACTATCGGGGTAGCTTCGCTCATTACCACTTTCTTCAGTGTTATCACTATGATTTGTATTTCGTGGAGAGAGGGGGTATTTTTCACTCTCATTAACCATGTTTACTCGAGCATGACACTAGGTTGTCCACGGAGACGGCCTAATGTTATACTCGGGGTCGCTATGGGAGCCCCATACAGGTGGGTTGTTATCATTAAAGTTCAATTTTCTGATGCTGGCCATTTTAAAATAATTTTTTTGTTCCTTTATTTTTTTTGAAAAAAGTTTATCCACATGCAAGTGTGTGTAGAAAAGTGATAAAGCGAAACAAAATAAAAAGCCAAAAAATACAAAACCAAATTAAATAAAGCAAGGAAAATAAAAAACTAAATTAATTAAACTGGGGCAGCCTTAGAGAAAAAGAGTTCCATCACGATCGTCAGTCTATTGGTGCGAGCTTTTTCTTGGTTCCTTTCAGTCCCCGGAATCAGTGGCCTAATTCTATCTTGAAAGGACTCTTGCGATGGTGGTGATGGAGTAATAAATTAGGAAATATTAAATGCTGAAATTAAAGACACAAATTCTAAATGAACAATACCTGAGAAGATGTGATCGCTAGCTGCAGATATTTATCGACGCTGCAACACGTCACTGAACACGCTTTAAAGGGAGCGGGGGCTTGTAGGTTGAAGTCCTTTTACTGAATCGTCCGCCGGCAAACGTCAGCAGCTATAGGTTGCCTTTAGTATAACTAGTTTGGTTTTCCTATTCCTACTAGAATTTTATTTAACTTGGTCTCCTAATCCTACTGGGAGTCTAATTAAGAAAGGGTCTCCTTATTCTACTAGGAATCTAATTTAAAAAAGGTCTTCCAATTCTACTGGGAGTCTAATTAATTTAAATATCTTAATCCTATTAGAAATCTAATTAATTAAGTCCCCTTATCTTATTAAAAGTCTAATTAATTTAAATATCCTAATCCTATTAGAAATCTAATTAATTAAGTCTCCTAATCCTACTAGGAGTTTAATTAATTTAAATATCCTGATTTTAATTAGAAATTGAGCTAATTAGAAAAAAGGGGTTTGGGCCCGCTATGCTAAGAAGGATTGGCCTCGTTCCCGGGTACCCTCCGTAAGCTCCCTTGGGCAAATCGGGTGGCTGAGATTAAAGTAAATTGAATTTCGGACTATAAAATAGTATTTTTGGATTTTTGGAATTGATTTTGGGATTATAATTATGGATTAAATTAAGAAACTAAAGTTTTTGAAAACTAAATTAATTATGGATTTTTAGAAATATTAAGTTGAGAAATTAAAACTAAATATTTAAAATTCTAGGACTGAACTCGAGTCCAAAATTAGAAAATCAGACCGTATGATTAAGGACTGGTTCTAGAAACTAAGAACTAGAACCAGATATTAATGATAGGACTGGAGATTAAGATTTTAGAACAGAATTGAGTCTAGGATTGGTGAATTAGGTCGTTAGATTAAGGACTGGTTCTAGAAATGAAGAACTAGAACCAAATATAAAAATCACGGTCTAAAAAAAAGGGGGTGCTATGGTCTAAGACTAAAAATGAAGACTGATAATTAAAACTAAGAAAAATCCTAAATCTAAAGACTAGAAGCTACGGTCAGAAACTAAAAATTAAATTCTTACCTAGGGTCGAGGATGGGGAGAGAAATCTCAGAAATTTTGAAGCTGGAATCTCGAAATCATGGCTATGATTCTATATGTGTGTTCATTCTCGGAGTTCTCTGGTTTCGAAATCCTAAAAAAATCCTGTTCTCCCTTGAAAATTGCCAACCTCTTGGGGCGAATTAAGAAAAAAAATTTTATAGGTTTTTCTCAAATTAAACGCCATGTTTCAGGCGTTTAATAAAATTGTGCGCCAGTCTCTTGGTGCTTAATCACTTTGAGTCGGTCACCGACTCAGTGAGCGATCGACTGACTTGCTCAATGAGTTTCCTAGTCCTAATAACATTAGAACTAATTGTGCGCCCATTTTGGGGTGCATAATCCAATTAAGTGCCACTTTCGAAGCGTTTAATAGAGAAAACTTAGGGATCAAGAACAGTGAAGCTAGGTCGGGCGTAGGCCAATTGCACATCGGTGATGGGGCGCTCAATCCAATCGCGCATCTTATGATAGACGCGTGATCAAGTCTCAAGTTGGTCTGGGGAAAGGAAGTCTGGTCTGAGAAGGGACTGATTGCGCGCTCGTGATTTGGCGTGCAATCAAATTGAGTGCATGGTTTTGAGTGCTTAATTCAGGGTTGTCCGGGTTCGGGTCGGGTCTGAAATGCCAGGCTATTGTTTCAGTCTGCATTTTGACTACATACTATTGTTTCGCTATATAGTCTCCCTACGTCGGGACCTGAGCCACAGAGCTATTATTTTAGCCTGTGTTCAGCCATGTACTATTATTTCAGTGCATGGTTCCCACGTCGAGGGTATGGGGCTTGAGCCACAGAACTATTGTTTCAACCTATGTTCAGCCATATACTATTGTTTCAATATATGGTCCCCAACTTAGGGTTAGGGGTCTGAAATGCGAGACTATTGTTTCAGTCTGCAATTTGACTATATGTGATTATTTCAATATATAGTCTCCCTACGTCGGGATCTGAGCCACAGAGCTATTATTTCAGCCTGTGCTCAGCCATGTACTATTGTTTCAGTGCATGGTTCCCACGTCGGGGGTATGGGGCCTGAGCCACAGAACTATTGTTTCAGCCTGTGTGCAGCCATATACTATTGTTTCAGTATACGGTCCCATATTAGGGTTAAGAGGTCAAAGGTAGACCAAACAAATTTGTATATTCCGAGAGTGCAAAATGGGGGTGTCTACACTATCCCTCAAGGCTTGCATCACAAGTTTCTCACTACCCAACAGTAGGTGTAGGGTCGCTAGATTAGTATGCAGACTAGTTAATGGAAAATGTACACATAGTGGTTTTATGATGGTCATGACGCGTCAATTAGAAGGGAATTCTATATATTGATCAATAGAAATTTGCATAATTAGACAAAGCAAAGAGGAAAATTACCTAAAGTTACGCTACTACTGTGGAGAGATGACAAAAGGCACCTCTATCCAGAAAATCGAGAGGGCCCAAAAGTATTGGCCATAATTGGCGTCTGGTCCTTTAGTTCGGGACAATCTTTCAGGCGATGTCCCTGTGCGCCACATCTAAGACATGCACCCGTGGCCCATTGACACACCTCTGTCTTAGGGTATTTCCCACATCTTGAGCATAGTTCATCTGGTACGGATGAAGAGATGCAAGCAGTTTGGTGAATCCTTGCCGCTCCGGTAGTAGCAGAACGTGAAAGGTGAAAAGGGGTAGGAGGTGCAACTAAAGGTGGCTGCGAATAAGTAGTTTGAACTGGCTGACTAGGCACTGGCATCAGGAACCCCGATCTCTGGCTCGCAGGCTCATGAACATATGGTTGCACTTGACTTGACCAACTTTGACTTTGTTCTTCGTTTCGCTTGTTCATACCGTCGATGTTCCTTTCGACGATGAGTGCCAATTTGACAACTTGCGTTTAAGTTGTCTCCTCAAACAGGGATATCGGTTCCTTGATTATTGGCCTTAGTCCATACTCAAACTTTTAAGCTTTCATAAGTTCAGTGGCCACAAGCAATGGAGCAAATCGAGAGAGTCTGGTGAGTTCCGACTCATACACTCGCACTATCATTTGGCCTTGCTCCAACGTCACGAACTGGATCTCCATCTGACATCATTCTGTAGCGGAAAAGTACTTCTCATTGAAGACTTCAGTAAACTCAGCCCATGTCCATGGTTTCCCTGGAGTTCAGGTTCTCTCGACGGACTTCCACCATGGATCTGTCTCTCCCTCGAGTTGGAAAGTGGCCCAACTCACTTTTTCTTCTTTGGTGCATGGGATTCTCTGAAGAACCTTCTCCATCTAGTTTAACCATCGCTCTGCTTCCATCGGATCAGTTTGACCATAAAAGCTAGGAGGTTGCATCCGTCTAAACTCCTGAAATCCTGAGGGTTGGCATCTCTTTGCTAGCAATGTAGCTTGTTTGTTGGCCATAGTTTCCATCAATTATTCGAGACGACGGTAGTGCTTCCTTCTCCCAAAGGAATGCCACTGGCACGATCAGCTCGTGATCGACCTCGTGGAGGCATACTGATCTGTCACGATAAACAAAGAGTTCAATGCGAAGTGCTCGTGAAGATCAAAAGCATGATCAATTCAACTTCCTATGTCCTGACCACATACACCTAAACAGAGATATGACTCGGAATACCTAGAAAATTTAGAGAAGACTTAGAGAATAGGATTCGTGGATCCCTCGTACTTTCGGATTGACTGCACTGCCATCGTGTTTAAGTCCCAAAGAAGACCTAACGCCTGCTTTGATACCACCTGTGACAGCCTAGATTTTTGCGACATTTTTTTTTTTTAATTGAATGGAAAAATCCAAACCGTCGGTTCGTAGATCACGTTCCATACAGGTATGGCACATCAAACGAGCATACAGACTGAAATATTTCAAGCAGCGACAATGGCAAAACAAAATCTCAAGCTTATACAGGTAACAAATAAAAAACCACCGGTGACAGCCGACTGTCACCTAACCAGTGGTGAACACAACACGTATCCAAAATCTACTTTACAAACTTATTACATGTACCGATTCTCCAACTTGACGATACCCAAAATAATACCAAGGCCTCTGATAAAAACTTCTCGAATGAAAGGTCGACGGCACAGAAGGATCTGCCCAAAACTCCAAGTCCTGCTCACAGCTTGTACCTATGACATATAGTCGAGGGATGAGCTTCATCCAAGCTCAATAGAGAAAACCAATACCAACATACATCCTTTCGGATAAAAAAACATAAGGTTGATTGATTTAAATCAAATCGGTGAAATCAAATTTCAATTGCATTTTTTAGATCAAAACAATGTCGAATTCAAGAAAATACATCATCATGTACTTACAAATCCAATTCGAACAAAAACCTTAGCATGTATTTCAAAATCGAGCTATCATGTATTTCAAAAACGAGTTTGAGCAAAACATCATCGTGTATCTCAAAATCAAAGTGTTCATGCAGAATTCTCAAGTCCTAGGTCACTTGGGCACATATTCGGTCAGTATTTATTCTATTTCAAATTCAGTCAGTATCTTTCGTATACAATGTAATCCGACGTGTTGGTCCAGTATCGATTCCCATTGCAATGTTAGTTAGTCTAGTATGCAGTACATGAAGCACGGTTTAACTGCCGAGCTGGTCCAGTATGCAGTACATGATTCACGGTTTAACCGCCAAGCCGGGCCGATATGTCACGATTGCATGATCGAGGTTTAACCAAAAGGTCCGATTATCACGATACATGATGCACGATTTAACCGCCGAGCTGATCCAATATGCAGTATGCAGCATCCAGTATGCTCAGTATATGTTGTATGCTCCGTGTCCAGTATTCAGTGTCCAGTGTCCAATATTCAGTGTTCATATGATTCATGTTTCATTTCAGATTCACATACTTATTCTCATTTTGAAAGTCGGTTCACGTTCAAAATTCAAAGTTTCATGCATACAGTACACACTTTGGATTTCAAATTCAATTTCAAAGTTTTACATTAGATCCTCAAGTTCAAATGTCATGTTTCAATTCAGATTCTTATACATATTAGCAAGCTCAAATTCTTATTAGAAATCATTTCAAAAGAACAAGGCTCACTTCTGGTTGCACATATATCATTTACATGTCAAAATCACATTTCGTGTTCTTCAAATCATAGAATTCAAATCAAGGCATGTTTCAAAAATCATATGCTAATCTAACCATTCAAATCATCAAGGCAAAAATCACGGCTTCATGCACTTCAAAGTATTCGAATTTCCAAAACAAAATCATCAAGTTCAAATATCATGCGCAGGTTTTCAAATCGCTTTTCATATACTGAGTTCAGTCAAGACATGGAAATCATATATTAACATGAAACAAAACAAAATCTGAAATTCACTTCATTCAACACTTATCAAGCTTTCGGGCATTTCAAAGATATCAAATGTTCAAGTGTAAAATAAAATCAAATTCATGAATCAACATTAAGACAAACTCGTGTATTGAATTTCCCTATCTTGTTCATGAGACACGTAAAACGATGCAATATCTCCTCACAAGCATTCTTGATTCTCAACCTATATTACATTTATAATGATGCATCAGGAATAGGTCTTAATTTCTAACAACTGTAACGTATCTAAGTGTTTTTCTTAAACTGAGGCGGAAATGGGCAAGTTCGTGCTAAGCTAGAACTTGACCCAACTTCCCCCTAAATTTATACATTTAATACGTTTCATTCATTAAATGGCCATTTCATAAAGGTAATGGGGCGCGTTGTCCTCTTTTCAACGCCTCAAGAATCATTCTAATCGGAGTTCGGGTCAAAAGTTATGACCAAAATACCAAACAGGTGCCATGGCCACTCTAGCGGGATTGAGTGGCACCTACAGGTCCTCTCGAACGGGTTTTACCCGAGAAGTTTTTGGCCTAAAAATTCTGCTCGAGCGGGCTGCTTCAGGTAGGATCATGCTCAAGTGGGATTCAAGGCCACTCAAGCGGGATTCTCAGAAATCTAACCTTTTTGGGACTCAGTTTTCTTCTCTGAACTTCAACCAAATCCATTCTCAAAGCTAAGACATATATATATATATATATATGAGTAATCCACTAAATTTACCTTCTAATTCGTGCATGCAAGGTCTGAAACATCGGAAAACGAGGAAATAGACAAATCGATGCTTGCATGCATCTAATCCTCGGGTTTCATTGCACGAAATCCAAGAATCGACTAACCAAACTCTAATCATAGAAAATCTTGTTTTTCGAGATGAGTTTAAGATGTTTACCTCCATGGATTCTTCGCGTGTGGGGTTCAAATTGATCGGAATATATATGTATACCATATGTATCTATATATATATATATGTATATAGATACACCAACTAGACATGCTAGGGTGTATAGCCTAAACATGAAGTTCGGCGTAGGGGCTCCTAATACAAAATGAACCTAGGGTGTCTAAGGTAATATTTGTACATTGAGTATCATTGTTATAGCAAGTCTTGATATCATGCACTGTTAATACACCACATTCAGTGTATTGGCCTACATAAATTGCAAGTGTAAGGGTCTAATTATACGTATATTTTACTCCCATTTGGACAAATAAGTTGTTCCATTCATGGCACACGGCACACGGTGCACATCACACCTAATACCGAGGATTAATACGACATATAGCGGTTCAGAAATCTTGGGATATTACATCTATACATATAAACGTATGTTAGTTTGGTTCATTGGGCTCGGGTTTGGTTAGTGTGTTCTCATGCTCAACACATAGTGTATGGATGCATCTAGCACCACGCATACATATATTCTATTGTTTAGATATTATATATAGTTAAATATGGTCCAATTAATGTCTTGAGTTCGAGTTTGGAGTCGCCCATGCTCAGCCCCGAGTTTTGCTTGTGTGACAGCCCGGATTTCGGCACCCCAAAACCCGTGCCATCAGCACGATCATCTTGACCGTGCCCCTTAGCTAAGCACGGAACACTGGTATATCAAGCATTGCAATTAATAATAAACAAAATTGCGGAATTTGAATCTATATTAATTAACTCTCAGAAAGACAGTTCTACCCTCATGCCTCTGCATGAATGGAGAACCGATCCGAACCATCGATGATAGCAATCATCACGGATGGTTCGTCCCAAAAGAATAATCCAAAACCCCATATACATGGTTTTAAACAGGATCAAGGCTTGACATACCAAGCCGTACAAAATCTCTCCAAGAACTCTCAAAGTGGCACAACGGAGTCCTCTAGAAGAAGTCCTCTGGAGGTGGCTCCAACTCTTCGCCCGCAAGAAGGTCCCACGGGATCGGCCTCTCCACGCATGCTAGTAGTGGACCTACGACGTATAGTCTATAGGGTGAGCTACATCCTAGCCCAATAGGGAACAAACACAGTTTGAACATATAAATTATAACTCACATGTATTCCATGATATGCCATGCATGATGTATCTATGCAGTTGTTAATGAAACAGATTAAAAGCATTTCGTTTCTTGTTGATTACTTATAGTTTCATTTACTCATGAATGATGTTTGAAAAGGCCTAAAGCAAAACTTAAACTTTCAACTTAAGTAATCCCGAGCAATATAGCATCGAGCCCGATGAGATACCTTCATCGTCATCTATATAGACAGCTTTAATGTATTCACAGGAATACCATCTCCAAGCCCTTTCCCCTGGGGTTTGGTGGCGGGGTTTCACTTGTCTCAATCAACACCCCTGGGGTGTGTTTACTATGTACGGATAAGCCTCCGCACTGGCCTACGGTTTCGCCGCCGTATCGGTCACGGATATCCTGCCGTGTCAGTCGTGGATATCCCGCCACGTCGGTGGGGTAACCTATCAAACCTCAAATAACAAAAATATCGGTGCCTTACATATAGTTATTCACCGTGTAAGTGTGCTATCTTATATCAGTTAGGCCCTATCAAGCATGATTCAATCCTTAGATACATCCCTGGGATATATCCATTTACTTGCATCACACCTGATGCTCTTATCTCTTTACTTCTTCATCCCCTGGGGATGGCTCATTAGTTTACTCTTATGAATATCACACACACACGCTTTTCACAATTCTTTAAGCAGTAAAAATATTTGAATGGAAATTTATATCACTACATACATGCTCTTGTAAAATAAGGTACATGTTCAAGGTGTTCCCTACCTCAAGTCTTCATTCGATCATTGCATCAAGGTCCCACGTGGCTCCTTGTGCACACTTTCATACGTATCACCTATGATACCATTAAACACACTCGAAACGTCACAAAAGATGTAATGAATAAGTCTCAAGACCCCCCCAGAGTCTTGAAGTAAGAATCAAAAGTCAACAAAAACTAAGTCAGTCGACTAGTCGAGTTCCCGGTTCGACTAGTCGAAATCCACCTCGACTAGTCGATTCTCACAATCGATTAGTCGAGGTCCACTTCGATTAATCGATTCTCCAAATCGATTAGTCGAAATCGCTCTAACTGTCCCAATTTTTCCTTAAATAATTGATCATACAAAATCGACTAATCGAGTCCAATTCGATTAGTCGAATCCTACTCGACTAGTCGAAATCCAATTTCGGGTCGATTTCCCTTAACCCATTTTTACTCCTCACTGGAGGCTCTCAGTCGACTAGTCGACACCCAACTCGACTAGTCGAAATTCAAAGTCGACTAATCGAAATTCAATTCGATTAGTCGAATTCGTGGTCATCTGCCTTTTCAACTTCCTGGGGAATTTCGATTAATCGAATCCCAATTTCGATTAGTCGAAATCCCCAGATTTAGCCTTCTTTGGCTGTTCTTCCCCAATCTTTTCTCAGTTATTTTCTAGGCAATATTCCTACAATTTCCACCCATTTTACCCACAATTTATTCTATAAATCTACACCATTTATTTACAAGAATCTCACCTTAAATCAACCTCAATTTGATTTAAATGTAGGGTTGGAAGGTTAGGGTTTCCAGCTTTTGTCTGAACAGATCCCCCGCGTCGAATCCGGCGCTTTGATCGCAAGAAATCCCCTTCCAACAACTTGCAATAACTTCTCACTAGCTCCTTTACTTCTCTCTTCCTTTCTCTCTCTCTTCTTTACTCCTCTCAACAACCAAAATATGAAAATTAGGGTTTTCAACCCTTTTTATCTTATCTCTTTTCTCGGTGTGGAGCACATACACACACATCGGTGTATGTTACTCTACACACACCTCCATCTCTCCACTCTTCTACACTGGTTCACACATCACATCCGCTCATCTCACTTTAAGTTCATCAATGAACTATCTCATGGTCAAACCTAAGACCGATCGGGCACGGATCCCGAGGTCCTCGTTTGACGTAATTTTTCGGGTTATTACATCCTCCCCACCTTGGGAATTTTCGTCCTCGAAAATCACCCAAAGGTGTGGTGGTCTGCACTCCCCCTCCCCCCCCGCACACTTGGAGGTGAGGTGGTCTATCACTTAGTACACACGCAAGTACATGGACATAGGCAATCAATGAACCATATATAACAGTAACAAAGATTGTATATATAAAAAAAAAATCAAAAGTTACAATAGTTACTGAAATGGGGACCACAACAGAAAACAAAAAATGGTTCACCCCTATACAAAACAAAACTACGGCAGCATGCCGCATGGAGGATCGTCGGAGCAGGCGGTCGACGGAGTCGGGCGGATCTGCCACGGGTGGCTGGATGGCTGGTGGCGGTAGCGGATGAGAAGTCTCTGTCGGCTGCGGTTGTGGAATCTCAGTCGGCTGCAGAGGTGGAATGGGAGTGGAAGTAGATGGTGGCTGCGTCGTCGTCGTCGTCGTCGTCGGGGGTGGGGGTGCGGTGGAAGTAGAAGCACCGGCATCATGTAATCGCGTCCTAAAGACCGGACCCTGATGAAAGGCTGTGGTGCCGGCGGTCCATTCTTCTTCCCGGGCCAGCATGTCCTGGTAGGTGTGAGGGTAGATAAACTTGAGGGTGTGAAACATGAGGAAATCAATCCTCCTGTTCATCCTCTCGTTATTCGCTTCCATTCTGGCCTCGAAGCGGGCCAGAGCCTCCTCAATGGTGGTGGTGGTGGCTGGGGCGGGTCGGCGACGTGAAGTAGAGGGGGTCGCCGGTGTAGGTCGAGGTGGTGGTGGTGTAGCTGCTGGTGGTGGTGGTGGAATGATTGGCTGCGGTGCAGCTGGTGGAACGACTGGGGGTGGTACTGCGCCATCTACAGGTACTTGTGGCTGTGGCTGTGGTGGAGGGGGTGGTGGTGGGATTGCAGCTGCGCCCTCGGCTGCGCCAGCTGGTGGTGGTAAAGTCTTCTTCAGGAGATTGTAACTCCTGTTCCATTCGGTGTGGGAGAATGGTTTCACCGGATCGGTGGCCGTCGCCTCGTGGGGTGAGACGGCATAGGCGGGGTCGGATGAATATGCCTCTAGAATGCTAGAGATGATGCGCGCGTAGGGCATCCCATCCCTAGCTCGAAGGTTGCCCTTCATGAGCTTCCCCTTGATGTACCTCATCCCTTCGAGGATGACCATGGTAACATCAAACCATCGGCCGCTATAGGCCGCATAGAGGGCCTGTTGCACCAACTCTACACGCTCGGTGCTGTGGCGCATGGGGTAAAGGTTGGCGTGAAAAATAGAATCGAGCATCCACATATAATGTGGAAGGTCAACCCTCTTAGACGAGGTGCCCGATCCCTTTTTCCCCTTGGTCATGTCGGCAAGGATATCTTCGACATTGGCCGGCTCTGGGAAGGGTGGTAGTAATGTGGTCTCGGGTATATAGTCCAAGTAGCACTCGACTGCTTCTTGGACATGACGGCGTGTGATGAGGTATTCACGACCCTCAATCGTGGTCTTCACCACGTCGTCAGTAGGGCCATCCTTGAGGCCCTGGTAAAATAACCTAACCAATCGCGGATAGTAGAACTTCTGGATTGGTTTGAGGAGGAAGGTGAGACCGGCGTTGTTGAGGTAGTTCAGGGCCCAAATGGTCTCACCTTGGACCACATCCTTGTCAAAAAGGGTCTTGTCGAAAATGTGTTCGACTTCAAAGACCTTGGCTGCCCACCACTCAGTGGGTTGCTCTACGTTGGTGGGTGGTGGTGGAATAGGGCTTGCGTCATGTGAAGACGCGCTCGTCGACCCGGACGTAGTGTCCGATGTCGATGGTGAGGGTGTCCTCACAGGTGAAGGGGTTGGTGGTGGTGCGGCGTTTTTGCGCCGTCAGCTTTTGAACCGCCTCTTCGATGATAATCGCGTTTTAGGCGGCATTCTTGCTAAAACGCAAGGAAATAGGGTTTCTTATATGAAAAAAAATATGAAAAGAACAAGGATTAGGGTTTACCCAATCTTGAGAAGGTGTGTGAAGTCAAATCCGGTCGAGAATGGCCGGAAATGGTGTAACCCTAGGTAGTTGAATCGCCGGAGAAGAAGAGGAATCGGATGCCCACAAAAACTCAAAAGTCGAATGATTTGAAAACCCCCTTTCACATATATATAGTGGTTGGCTCGACTAGTCGAATTTCTCAGTTCGACTAGTCGAATTTCATACTTAAAGGAACTCCCCGAATTCGATTAGTCGATTTCCCTAATTCGACTAGTCGGCTTCGATTTTGACTAGTCGAAATCCCATTTCGATCAGTCGAAATGTTTAGGGTTCAAATTCTAACTTTGGAGCCCACTGGAAGGACTCAGTCGACTAGTCGAAATCCGTTTCGATTAGTCGAACTGTGTACTTCGACTAGTCGAAAACTAATTCGACTAGTCGAAATCGTATGCCCCTTTTCAAACTTCTACACTCCCTCCACAACTCGATTAGTCGAATGTAATTTTCGACTAATCGATTTTCCCTTCATGTCCAATTCGATTAGTCGATTTCCATTTCGACTCGTCGAATTGTCCACTTTCAGAAATTTCTTTTAGACTCTTTAGTAATTCGATTAGTCGAAATGTGAATTCGACTAATCGAAATTCCAAATTCGATTAGTCGAACCCTAGTTCGACTAGTCGAAAGTTTCTAACTTATTCTCTTTTTTTTTTTTTTTTTTTTTGAACTCTGGTTCACTGGTATAGCCAGTCGATTAGTCGGTTTTGACTTTCGATTAGTCGAATTGTCAATTCGACTAGTCGGAATGTCTCAATTAATCAAAATTTTACAAAAATTTCCATTGAACAATTTAGATCAAAATTTCCATTGAATCACCAATATTGTGGAGATTTCACAACTATGCTTGCGGTTTACATCGAATTCTCACGTCGTTGGAAACAAGGCTGGATATTGTTCCTTCACATCGGCCTCTCGTTCCCAAGTAGCCTCTTCTTTTGGATGATTATTCCACCGGACAAGCACTAAGGGAATCACTTTAGTGCGCAGTACTTGTTCTTTTCGATCCAAAATCTCCACTGGTTCCTCTATCATGCTCATGTCTTCACACATCTCTATAGGTTGCTTCCCTAATACATGAGATGGATCATTTACGTACTTCCTGAGCATCGATATGTGGAAAACATTATGCACTCGATCAAATAGCGGTGGTAAGCCAATACGATAAGCAACTTCACCTACTCGTCCCAAAATTTTGAACGGTCCAACATAACGTGGACTTAACTTCCCTCTCTTGCCAAATCTCATTACACCTTTCATAGGTGACACCTTTACAAACACGTGCTCGCCCACTTTATAGTCAACACTAGTCCGCTTCATATCGGCATAACTTTTCTGTCTACTCTGTGCTGTCTTCAACCTTTCTCTAATTATTCGAACGACGGTAGCGTTATCTTCAAGTAGCTTTGGTCCTAATACAAATTTCTCACCTGTTTCCTCCCAATTGAGAGGTGACTTGCATCGTCGTCCATACAGAGCTTCATACGGTGCCATACCAATGCTCGTTTGAAAACTGTTATTATATGCAAACTCGAGCATCGGTAGATACTCATCCCAGTATCCTTGCATATCAAGCATGCACGCTCTGAGCATGTCTTCTATTACTTGGTTCACTCGCTCTGTCTGTCCATCAGTTTGAGGATGGAAGGCTGAACTAAAGTCCAGTCGCGTTCCCATTCCTTCTTGAAATTTCTTCCAAAACTTGGACGTATATAGTGGGTCACGATCTGAAACTATGCTGCTTGGAATACCATGCAATCTTACAATCTCCTTCATGTATTGTCTTCCTCAGATATGTAGTATTGTACGGCAAAAGTCGATTTGATTTGGTCAATCGGTCTACGACGACCCAAATGGCATTGTGTCTCTTGGCAGTACGGGGTAATCCAACAACGAAATCCATTGAGATCGATTCCCACTTCCATTCTGGTATTGGTAAAGGTTGCAATAGTCCCGCAGGATGTCTATGATCAACCTTCACTTGCTGACAAGTCAAACATCGTGACACATACTCGGCCACGTCTTGTTTCAGTCCTCTCCACCAGTAGTTCTTTTTCAAATCTTGGTACATTTGGTTGCTACCAGGGTGGATAGCATAATTTGACTTATGAGCTTCATCAAGAATTGTTCGTCTTAGGTCGGCATTGTCCGGAATGCATAGACGGCCTTTAAACAACAAAGAACCATCTTCTTTTACTGAGAAGTCTGACCTGATGCCTTCACTCACGTCTTGATGAATCTTTGTTAACGTAGGATCTTTCATCTGTAGATCGCGGATATGCTCAAATATCATCGGGCTTTCTCGATATGTTAGCCAAAAAGGATCCAGTGTCCTTTGACTCAATGTTCGCATCATAGAATGCCAGGTCTTCCAATAATTTCCATCAGTGCATACCCAAAATCAAAGAAGCTAACTGAGCTGAACCTTTTCGACTCAATGCATCGGCTACAACATTTGCCTTGCCTGGATGGTATTGTATGGAGCAATCGTAATCCTTGAGGAATTCCATCCATCTGCGCTGTCTCATGTTGAGTTCTTTCTGTGTAAACAGATATCGGAGGCTCTTATGATCGGTGAAAATTTCAAAAGTCTCACCATACAAGTAATGTCTCCAAATCTTGCCAAAAATACGCCGGTTCAAGTCATGAGTCGGGTAATTTTTCTCGTGTTCTTTCAACTGTCTTGATCCGTAAGCTATCACCTTCTTGTGTTGGTTGAGCACACAACCAAGGCCATTGTATGACGCGTCGCTGTACACGGCGTATCCTCCACTGCCTGAAGGAATCGCTAATACTGGAGCCGAAGTGAGTCTCGTTTTGAGTTCTTGAAAACTCTTCTCGCATGCCTCACTCCACTCAAACCTCGAATCTTTTCCTGTCAGCTTTGTGAGAGGTCCCGATATCTTTGAAAACCCCTCAACGAAACGCGTCGATAATAGCGCTAAGCCCGAAAACTTGGACATCGGTCACCGTCTTTGGTTGCTCCCATTTAACTCATCGCTTCTATCTTTGGGATCTCTGATGACACCATGCTTTGAGACGACATGTCCCAAAAGCTAACTTCTTCCAACCAAAACTCACACTTCTTTGAGTTTGGCGAACTATTGGTGTTCACGTAGCGTCTGTAGAGCAATCCTCAAATGTTCTTCGTGTTCCGTCTTGGATTTGGAGTATATTAGTATGTCATCAACAAACACTACAACGCAGGAGTCCAAGTGTGGTTTAAACACTCGGTTCATCAGATCCATAAATGACGCTGGAGCATTCGTTAATCCAAACGGCATCACAAGGAATTCATAGGGAAGGCATCTTACGAATGTCCTCGGCTTTGACTTCAATATGATACCGGATCTCAGGTCGATCTTGGAAAAATACCTTGCTCCTTGCAGTTGATCGAATAGATCGTCTATTCTAGGCAAAGGGTAGCGGTTCTTCACAGTGAGTTTGTTCAATTGCCGATAGTCAATGCATAACCGCATTGACCCATCCTTCTTCTTGACAAACAAGACCGGTGCTCCCCATGGAGACACGCTCGGTCTAACAAACCCCTTGTCCATAAGCTCTTGTAGTTGTTCCTTCAATTCCTTTAACTCAGCGGGAGCCATTCTATAAGGTGCTTTCGAAATAGGCTCCGTTCCTGGTGCTAAGTCAATGGCGAATTCTACTTCTCTTTCTGGAGGTAATCCAGGCAATTCTTCTGGAAACACGTCAGCGAAGTCCCGCACAACTGCTATCTCAGAAATGACGTTCTTTTCTTCCTTGTCCTCCTTTAAGAAAGCTAAATATCCACTGCAACCCTTTCTGATCATTTTCTCGGCCCTTACTGCTGAGATCAATGGCACAGATGACGACCTCACTCCTTGAAACCGAAATGATCTTCTTGTGTTGGGTCTGAAAATAACTACCTTGTTCTTGCAATCGACGGTTGCACAATGCTGCGCCAACCAGTCCATGCCAAGGATCACATCAAACCCTTGCATGTCTAACAGTATCAGCTTTGCTTCTAGTTCATGCACCTCCAAATCTTGAACTGCTACGATGATGGATTTGCAAGCTAACTCCGTGTCTACTAACTCTCCAGTCGGAATAGACACAGATAGGACGAAATCCAACGTCTCTGGGACAATCTTCATCTTCTTAGCGAAACGTGGAGTGACGAATGAATGGGTAGACCCGGGGCCTATCAACACTTTTCGGCGTCATATCCACAAGCATCCTTTTCATATATATTTAGAGTACCTATAGTATACATACACACATACAATAATTTACACATCAATTTACACCCTCAATTTATATACAGCTTTTTGTATACAAGAAAATAATCTATTCAATTCCTAATGTATGCTCCTTCTCTATCTAAAGTTGTAATGAAATGAACATTTTTCTTTAATTTTAAAAGGAATCTCACCTTGGATGACGTCATGCACGTTCCCTGCTTCCTGAGCAGTGACTGCATAGGCTCTCCCCTGAACGACCGGTTTCCTTGCTTGAATTGGTCGTAGTCTTTGCGAAACCGTCTTTCTTTTATCATCTCGGGGCAATCCTTGATCAAGTGGCCCACCTTGCCACATCGGAAACAGCCCTAGTTCCCAATCTACATCCATCGCTTCTATGAGGCTTGCCACACTTTGCGCAAGTCTCCCGAGGTGCGGAAGAAACAGTACGAGAACCCTGTGTGATAGTGGCGCCAGTAGACATGGCAGGGCTCTCATAGCGAATAGGTCTCCCCGACGCAAGTAATGGAAACCTTTGTTGGTGTTGTTGTTGTTACGCGGTCTTCAAACCCCTTGAAATTGTGGTCTCGATTCGCCCATGAACCTCGGCTTTTTGTTCACGGTTCATAGTGCCCGTTCTTCCTTGTTCGTTTCCTCCTCTCTGCTGTTCCCTCTGTCGATATCTATTATTGTTCTCCTCTTCTACGACCAACGCCTTGCTCATGACCTCTTCATAGGTCCTCAGCTGAAATGGAGCTACGCCTCCTCTAACCTCAGGCTTCAAACCTTGCTGAAACCTCTTGGACTTCATCACTTCAGAAGCGACGTAATCCGGAGCAAAACGGGCAAGTCGTAGAAACTCTACCCCGTATTCTCTCACTGTCATTCTCCCTTGTACTAACTGCAAAAATTGTATCTCTAATTGGTTTCTCACCACTTCTGGAAAATATTGTTTGTTGAACTCCTCAACAAACTCCTCCCAAGTCCAAGGCAACTCTGGGGTCTCCTGAGCCCGAGTCCGTATCACGGACTTCCACCAAGGCCCAGCCTCCCCATCCAACATGTAAGCTGCCCATCTTACACTCTCATCTTCCGTGCAAGTTAGCACGCTAAAGACTTTCTCCATTTCCATCAGCCAATTCTCAGCGGCCATCGTGTCTGCCTGCCCAGAAAATGAAGGAGGTCTCATCCTCCTAAATTCTGTAAATGATGAGGGCACAGGCAACGCAGGTCCTACAGGTGGTGTAGGGGGCTGCTGTTCTCTTGACGCATGAGCTGCAAAGGATGCGGCTTGTTGTGCCATGGCAGCTGCCATAGTCTCCATAGTGTGCATCATCCTTTGTCGCTCCTCTCTATCTTCTTGTCTTTCTCTCACTCTTTCTTGCTCTCTTAGATCTTGATCCTGATGATCTCGATCCTCTTCCTCATCTTTATCGCTACTCTACAGGGCCTCAGCACCTCCTAAAGGCACTCTATTGGTAGGAGAGATGAAATCATCTCCACTACGCAAACTCCTTTGATGGCCTCCCCTAGGTCGGCCTCTCCCTCTAGCCGACATTTTTGCATTTGAAACTAAAGTTTCGTTAGCGAAGCCCCTATGTTCGACGAAGAACCCTTGTCGAATTGCTAAAAGAAAATAGCCAATTTCAAGACTTCAAACCCGTGCTATCAAGACGACGATCATCTGACCGTGCCTTAGCTAAGCACTAACACCTTTGGTATATCAAGCATTGCAATAAAATAATAAACAAAATTGCGAATTTGAATCTATATTAATTAACTCTCGGAAGAGCGGTTTCTACCCTCATGCCTCTGCATGAATGGAGAACCGATCCGAACCATCGATGATAGCAATCATCACGGATGGTTCGTCCCAAAAGAATAATCCAAAACCCCATATACATGGTTTTAAACAAGATCAAGGCTTGACATACCAAGCCGTACAAAATCTCTCCAAGAACTCTCAAAGTGGCACAAGCTGTGAGTCCTCTAGAAGAAGTCCTCTGGAGGTGGCTCCAACTCTTCGCCGGCCGCAAGGTCCGACTCGCCGGGATCAGCGTCTCCTGAAGCCGCGGCAGCTGCTAGTAGTGGACCTGCGACGTATAGTCTATAGGGTGAGCTACATCCTAGCCCAATAGGGAACAAACACAGTTTAAACATATAAATTATAACTCACATGTATTCCATGATATGCCATGCATGATGTATCTATGCAGTTGTTAATGAAACAGATTAAAAGCATTTCGTTTTACTGTTGATTACTTATAGTTTCATTTACTCATGAATGATGCTGAAAAGGCCTAAAGCAAAACTTAAACTTTCAACTTAAGTAATCCCCGAGCAATATAGCATCGAGCCCCGATGAGATACCCTTCATCGTCATCTATATAGACAGTTTTAATGTATTCCCTGGGAATACCATACAGTACCCAAGCCCCTTTCCCCTGGGGATTGGTGGTGGGGTTTCACTTGTCTCAATCAACACCCCTGGGGTGTGCTTACTATGTACGGATAAGCCTCCGCACTGGCCTACGGTTTCGCCGCCGCATCGGTCACGGATATCCTGCCGTGTCAGTCGTGGATATCCCGCCACGTCGGTGGGGTAACCTATCAAACCTCAAATAACAAAAATATCGGTGCCTTACATATAGTTATTCACCGTGTAAGTGTGCTATCTTATATCAGTTAGGCCCTATCAAGCATGATTCAATCCTTGGATACATCCCTGGGATGTATCCATTTACTTGCATCACACCTGATGCTCTTATCTCTTTACTTCTTCATCCCCTGGGGATGGCTCATTAGTTTACTCTTATGAATATCACACACACACGCTTTTCACAATTCTTTAAGCAGTAAAAATATTTGAATGGAAATTTATATCACTACATACATGCTCTTGTAAAATAAGGTACATGTTCAAGGTGTTCCCTACCTCAAGTCTTCATTCGATCATTGCATCAAGGTCCCACGTGGCTCCTTGTGCACACTTTCATACGTATCACCTATGATACCATTAAACACACTCGAAACGTCACAAAAGATGTAATGAATAAGTCTCAAGACCCCCCCAGAGTCTTGAAGTAAGAATCAAAAGTCAACAAAAACTAAGTCAGTCGACTAGTCGAGTTCCTGGTTCGACTAGTCGAAATCCAACTCGACTAGTCGATTCTCAAAATCGATTAGTCGAGGTCCAATTTCGATTAATCGATTCTCCAAATCGATTAGTCGAAATCCCCTGTTCTAACTGTCCAATTTTTCCTTAAATAATTGATCATACAAAATCGACTAATTGAGTCCAATTCGATTAGTCGAAATCCTTACTCGACTAGTCGAAATCCAATTTCGACTGGTCGATTTCCCTTAACCCATTTTTACTCCTCACTGGAGGCTCTCAGTCGACTAGTCGACACCCAACTCGACTAGTCGAAATTCAAAGTCGACTAATCGAAATTCAATTCGATTAGTCGAATTCGTGGTCATCTGCCTTTTCAACTTCCTGGGGAATTTCGATTAATCGAATCCCAATTTCGATTAGTCGAAATCCCCAGATTCAGCCTTCTTTGGCTGTTCTTCCCCAATCTTTTCTCAGTTATTTTCTAAGCAATATTCCTACAATTTCCACCCATTTTACCCACAATTTATTCTATAAATCTACACCATTTATTTACAAGAATCTCACCTTAAATCAACCTCAATTTGATTTAAATGTAGGGTTGGAAGGTTAGGGTTTCCAGCTTTTGTCTGAACAGATCCCCCGCGTCGAATCCGGCGCTTTGATCGCAAGAAATCCCCTTCCAACAACTTGCAATAACTTCTCACTAGCTCCTTTACTTCTCTCTTCCTTTCTCTCTCTCTTCTTTACTCCTCTCAACAACCAAAATATGAAAATTAGGGTTTTCAACCCTTTTTATCTTATCTCTTTTCTCGGTGTGGAGCACATACACACACATCGGTGTATGTTACTCTACACACACCTCCATATCTCCACTCTTCTACACTGGTTCACACATCACATCCGCTCATCTCACTTTAAGTTCATCAATGAACTATCTCATGGTCAAACCTAAGACCGATTGGGCACGGATCCTGAGGTCCTCGTTTGACGTGATTTTTCGGGTTATTACAGCTTGGATCTAAGTAAGATAAAGGGTTTGGGTTTTGGTGCGGGTTCGAGTTCGATTTTGTGCTCGAGATTTGAGTCAGGTACAATAAATACATTTACATATGTATTCCACATAGGGTTTTGGGTTGGAATCTAGTGCTCCCTGACACATCATCAATTATATAACTCCCTATTTAAAATAGTGACCGATTTGTCTAGGTTGTAAGGCGTGGGCTATTTCTAGTCAGCGTGCCCACATAACACCCAGAGAATCGAATATGAAAATTGGGGGTGTTACAATGTTATTGCACTTATGACTAAGAACACTCGGCGGATATAGGAGAGCACACGACGACTGGATGAAAACCACCGTCAGCTTAGCCGGTGATTGGACTACCATGACGCGGTGTTAGGTGAAACCATGTGATTCATGTATCCAGCCGACTATTTGCAGCACTTGGCTGCCGCGCGTGCCTTCATTCTTGATGTGTCCAATTCTGGTATGAGGGGACCCTGTGCGGCTGACAAGGAGCAGGTAGAACCTTCAAATGCGCCGCAAGATCCTTGAGACGAGAGCGGATTTTGGGAGTTTTATTTTTATTTGAAATGTTTTATATGAACTATTAGGCCTTGTTAGACCTACAAAATTTGTTTTTGGAGACCTGTATAAATTAAGTTTTCGCCTTGTGTTAGAATTTCGCTTGCTTGAATATGGTTGTGGATGTTATGACTAAATGTTGAACTATGTGCTTGTACGATAGTTGAGTCAAATTGAATTATGTAATTTAGATGTATGATTCGATTGTATAGGATGTGATGCATGCAAATTTTCAAAATTGATTAGTTCGAGATTTGGCATAGCTTGGCGACAGACTTTTACATAAGATATGACTTGTTAAGTCTACATTATAGGATTGGATTCTCTAAGAGGAGGAATGATTTTGTTCATTAGGTGTTTTGTCTATATGGGACAACTTGCTACCAAAACACAGAACCTTAGCCAATTTTCGCGGACGAAAATTCCCTAGGAGGGGAGAATGTAAAGACTCAAAAATTCGATCTCCAAATAATTTGACTCGGAATGCGTGCCAGACAGGTCATGCAATTTAAGAAAATAACTTTGATCTGATAAGTGAAATAAGAATGAGAACTAAAGATGAAATGACCGTTAGATGAGATGATGTACACTAACATATGGTATATGGACTTAACACTGAAACTAAAACTTTAAGAATAAAAGCAAAGCTTGGATGAGAAATTTTGTTTCTTGCCTTGTTGTTTAAGACCCAACTTGAGAAGAAAAGAGAAGAGAAGGAGAGAGCTCTAGTGTATGTGGAATTGATCGTGAGAAGATAGACTGTAGCAACCCGGATTTTTAAACTTTATTTTAACGGTGTTAGATGATGTACCACACTATGTACTATGCTAACGCTCCACATCGAAATCAAAACCCACCCTTTAAAATAGAAAAATTCTAATTTTTCCCATATCAAAATTAGACTCATTGCGAAGTGCTCGTCGATACGATATATAATTTGACGACTTCTGACAAGAATATAAAGAGTTATGCCCATTTTAAGTGATCAAGCAAGTCAAAGGGTATAACTGTAATTTCGAGAGAGAAACACCAATTTCTTCAGTGCTTATACAAAGCACTGGAACGAAACCTTTTCTCAAGCTATCCAAGTTACGTACGAATTCTTATTCCATGTAAAAAAACTCCTATTTTATTAAATCTTCTAGGAAAAGTGTTAATTAGAGTTGACCTAAAACTTTATACCATTATAAAAAAAACTTTAAAAATTCTCTACTCTCTAAAATAAAAAAAAATCATTCTCTCTGAAGACTTAGATGGACCGACGCCCTCGGCATCTACCTTTTCAACCCGAATCGCCGTTGATCTTCTGTTCACGCTTCAAGAGGTGGGTACCCATCAATCTATCTTGTTTTTCTCAGATCCCGTCGTGTAGGATGCATTCGATCGCCCATCGACGGGTTTAAAAATCTTATTTAAACTCAAATATCTTATAAATTAATAGACCTATATGTTTAATATTATACTTTTCCTTGAAAGTTATATATTCTGTAAGTCGGGTTTATATGTTATTTCTCTTTTCTTTTCAAGAATCTATTTTGTTGGGCCATTAATATTGTACATTCTATTAGGTCTGCATATTTAATATGTTTACTTCCTCTTTTATATCTGTAAAATTAATTAAACTCTAATATTTATAAATTTGATAGATTGACTTAATTGGCATAATATCATATTGATATTGTTTATTTCCAAATCTATATAGTTAGAAATTTATCCTTCTACTAAGACTATAATAATACATATTATTGTTGCAAGTCTATATTATTATTTATTTAAAATTAATTAAGCCCAAAAATTAAACTATATTTTTATTTTATTTAAAAGAATAATAGATTGCACCATCTTGAAGTTTCGGGTCCGAACTCACGGCTACGAACTCAAATTTGCGTCCACGAACCCGAGCTCCCGACCATTGATGCACCTGTCCCGGTATTTTAGCTATAACGTTTTACTCCGACCTCGGATTAATGTGATTCTTGCGACATTGGAAAGAAGACAGCGAGCTTTACAACTTTATGTAAAATATCTATTTCATGAATCTGACGATTTAGAGGTCAAAATAGTGTAACAAGTCGAGTTCAATTTTGAATGACTCAAGGCTATTCGAATTCAGTATTATTTTCCAATTCTCTTGACCAAAGTTCCTGTGCATATTATATTGTAAGATTTTTCGATCGATAATTATGATAAATTATAACTTAATAATTATAAATACTATTTAATTTAATTATCTAATTATTATATATATATATATATATCTCAATTTTATCGCTTCAACGCGACCTCTTCGATAACACGAAGTATTAGGAATTCGATACCTCGTGAACATCGAACCCCGACCTTCCCGATATCAAGAATACACTTATAATTATCCTATTCTATGTTATATTAGAATGTGTGTAAATAAATAAATATATATATATATATATATAAATATAAGATAATCTAATATAAATTTTTAAATACCAAATCGAACCTTAGGGTCTTCTATCATCAACGATCGAACTTTCTTGAAACCAATAAGTCTTCAAAAGATCAAAAGTCTCGGGTCTATCTGAATCATTATAGCCTCAATCAATATATTGTACTTACATAATCCATACAATCCTCAGGAATTTCAGGCACAAGGTTGGACTCAGGTATAGGGTTAGGTTCTATCTCAGGGGCCTCCTTAATAATTTCTTCACTAATTTGGGCCTTCTTAGCTTTCTTTGCTTTCCTAGGTTTCTTATATTTCTCAACTTTATCCATGACAAGCTTTCTTTTGGCAGATGGGGTCTCCTTGGGCTGTTTGGTTAGCCTACTAGATTTCCTAATGGAAGGGGTTTTGAAAAAGGTAGCTAGGGTATCCTCTTGATCAGCCATTGGGCACTCAATCCACAAAAATTATATCTCAATAATTCACAAAAATCTTCTATGTCTCAAATGAATTACGACAACAATTTCCAATGAAAGTACTGAGTAAGGAAATCACAGAGTGAATGGGGAAGGAAGATTTACCAACAGAAACCTAGGGTTTCTCAGATCTCGATGTGCATGGCACCAAATCAGTTTCCAATAGGTGCAAAACGTAGCTTTTGAGGAATTGAAGTACTTGGAGCAAGGGCACAGTGAGTGGGGTTGGAACCAGTGAGGTAGAGGAAGAAGAAAAAAAATGAAAATCGACAGAGAGAAAAATAAAGCTCAGAGACAAGCTATCGAATGGCTGAATGGAGTTGTCGATAGTTTTAAAATGATGAAAATAGAGTTTCGACAGGATTGGGACAAGGTGCGGATAGGTTGATACAACCTGCCGAAAAGTGAAAAGCGACTGAAGGTCTCGAGAGGTTCACTCAATCCTGTCAATGGGTTCAAGGCTTCAGGAAAAAAATCACTTTGAGAGGTTCACAGAACCTCTCAACAGGTACTCTGAATCTATCGATACTATACTCAAAAACCTTCAGAACCTGTCGACAAGTTCATAGATCCTATCGAGGTCCCAGAACTTGTCGAAATGCATACTGGGAACCTTCAGAACCTGTCAAAATGTTCTCTACTCCTCTTGACAGGTAGTTTCTTAGTTCAAACATATTTCTACTCAGCTCCTAGTCCATCTGCCACACAAATTTATCAATTCTCCTCAACTCCCATTCATTTCTCCAGCCTTGGAGTTGATGACACATGCTTCAAACAATTTACGAAGGACTCCTGATTTGTAAATGCAAACATCAAGCGCAATTGGCAACCATATTTACATTGCCAATCAGATTTAAAATAAAAACAATAATACACACTGAAAAAAATAGCAGCTATGATACATAGTATACATTGCTGAAATCAATCACATTTTTTGTGGTTCTTGGAGGTGGATGGTCACCACAGGCTCCACCTCATTATCAATAAGAAGTTTGAGCCTTTGACCATTCACCTTCATTATCCTACCATCTTTGAGATCCTTGATTTCAACAGCTCTTGATGGGGATACATGCTCTACCATGTAAGGTTCCTCCCATCTGGATCTCAACTTACTTGGGAAAATGCTCAATTTAGAGTTGAATAACCATACCTTACTGCCAGCTGTGAACTCTTTCCTTAATAAATGCTTGTCATAGAAGGCTTTGGTTCTCTCTTTGTAGATCCTAGCATTGGAGTATGCTTTCAATCTTAGCTCTTTCAGTTCTGACAGCTGGAGCTTCCTGTGCATGCCAGCAGAAGTTAGATCAATGCTCAATACTTTAATAGCCCAGTAGGCTCTATGTTCTAACTCTACTGGCAAGTGACAAGCCTTGCCATACACCAGTCTGAAAGAGGACATGCCAATTAGGGTCTTATAGGCAGTCCTATAAGCTCACAGTGAGTCATTAAGCCTCATGACCCAGTCCTTCCTATCAGCCCTAACTGTCTTCTCTAGGATGTGCTTTATCTCCTTATTTGAGATTTCAACCTGCCCACTAGTCTGGGAGTGGTAGGGAGTTACAATCTTATATAACAACATACTTCTTAAGCAAGCTCTCAAAATTTCTATTACAGAAATGGCTGCCCCCATCACTGATAATGGCTCTAGGGGTGCCAAATCTTGAGAAGATATTTTCTTTGATAAATTTTAAGACTGCCTTATGGTCATTAGTCCTTGTGGCAATAGCTTCCACCCATTTGGACACATAGTCCACTACCATAAGGATAAAACTATACCCATATGAAGAAGGAAAAGGGCCTATAAAATTTATTCCCCAGATATCAAAAAGTTCAATAACAAGTATAGACTGTAGAGGCATAGAGTTTCTTTTGGAGATACTGTCCATATTTTGGCATCTTTCACAAGCTTTACAATGCTGTCATGCATCCTTGAAAAGTGTGGGCCAAGAAAATCCACTTTGGAGCACCATGGCAACAATCTTGTTCCCACTGAAGTGGCCTCCACAAGCCTGTTCATGACACATGGTTAGTATGTTGTGGAAATCCTCATAAGGGACACATCTCCTCACAACTTGGATTGCACAATGCTTGAACAGGTATGGATCCTCCCACATGTAATGTCTTATCTGTGAAAAGAACAACTCCTTGTCTATTTTGGTCCAATGCGAGGGGATCTTACTCACAGCCAAATAATTTACAATGTTCGCAAACCAAGGTGTAGGGGTGCTGATAGTGAACAGATGTTCATCAGGGAAAGAGTCATTGATAGGCAACCTATCAAACTCCTCGGTTAGGATCCTAGATAAGTGGTCTGCAACCACATTTTCAACCCCTTTTTTATCCTTAATTTCAAGATCAAACTCTTGTAGTAGGAGGATCCATCTGATTAATCTTGGCTTAACATCCTTTTTTGATAAAAGGTACTTCAAGGTTGAGTGGTCAGTGAACACCACTATCCTAGATCCCAACGCATAACACCTGAATTTCTTTAAAGCATAGATAATTGCCAACAATTCCTTCTCAGTTGTGGTGTAATTTAACTGAGCATCAATCATGGTTTTGCTTGCATAAGCAATCACACAAGGGGCCTTATCCTTCCTTTGTCCCAAGACTGCACTAATAGCAAAATCTGATGCATCACACATCAGTTCGAATGGCAAAGAAAAATTAGGTGCTTGAAGGATAGGTGCAGAGGTTAAACAACCTTTCAAAAGTTCAAAGGCATGGAGACATTCATCATCAAACTCAAAGGGAACCTCTTGGCCCAATAGGTGACAAAGAGGTTTTGTGATCTTGCTAAAATCCTTGATGAATCTCCTATAGAACCTAGCATGCCCCAAGAAAGATCCGACTTATTTCACAATTTTTGGTGGGGTTAAGTGTGCAATCAGATAATTTTAGCCTTGAATACCTCAATGCCTCTGTGGCAAATCGCATGGCCAAGGACAATGCCTTGATTGACCATGAAATGGCTCTTTTTCCAACTTAACACCAAGTTGGTTTCCTCACATCTCTGCAACACAAGGCCGAGATGGTGTAGACATTGGCTAAAGCTGTCCCCAAAAATAGAAAAATCATCCATGAATATCTCTAAAAACTGATCAATCATGTCAGAAAATATAGCATATGAAAAGTTGCAGGGACATTACACAATCCAAATGGCATCCTTCTATAGGCAAAGGTGCCAAATGGACATGTGAAAGTTGTCTTTTCTTGATCTTGTGGCTAAACAGGGATTTGTTTATACGCAAAATATCCATAAAAAAAAATAATAGAAAGCCTTGCCTGCCAACTTATCAAAAATTTGGTCAATGAAGGGCAAAGGGAAGTGGTCTTTTTGGTTTTCAAATTGAACTTTCGATAGTCTATACACACCCTCCAACCTGTGGTTTCCCTAGCTGGAACAAGCTCACTAGAATCAGTTTTAATCATAGTTATTCCAGATTTCTTAGGGACCACCTGAGTAGGTGCCACCCATTCAGAATCTGAAATTGGGTAGATGACTCCAGCATCTAACAATTTGACCACTTCTTTCATTACCACTTCTTGCATGTGGGAGTTCAATTTTCTCTTCATTTCTCTAGAGGGTTTGGAGCCCTTTTCCAGGTGAATTTTATGCATGCACACAGTAGGGTTGATACCCCCAAGGTCAGCAATAGTCCAGCCTATTGCTCTCTTATGCTTCTTTAAAACACACAACAGTTCTTCCTCTTGCTCATTAGTGAGAGCAAGAAATGATCATTGGCAATTTCTTATTTTTCTCCAAAAATATATATTTCAAGGTCTTAGGCAACTATTTCAACTCTACATGTAGTGGACATATGAGAGAAGACAACAAAGGTACCTTTGATGGTGGTGGAAGAGGCAATACAGCAGGTTTTCAAGGAGGATACCTTGTTGTTGGCCCCATATCAAAAAGTAAGGCTTTAACCTCTTCAACCATGAGTGTGGGGGCCTTATATTCCACAATCTCTCTCCACACATTCTCAAAAATATCACAAAAATAATCACCATGCAACAGCTTGGGCAAAGTCTCTTCCACAAGCTCATCAAAAACATCAATTAAAAAGCAATCCTCACTATCCAAGTGAGGTTGATTAGCTGCATTGTAAATATTCAATTTCACTTTTATGTTACCAAATGATACCTCCATTAATCCTAATCTACACTAAATACAAGCATTGGCAATGGTCAAGAAGGGCCTGCCCAAAATCACAGGAATAGAGGTGGTGCACTTGCTTGGCTCTATGTCAAGCACCAGAAAATCTGTTGGGTAGAAAAACTTGTCAACCCCAACTAATACATCCTCTATCATTCCCACAGGCCTCCTCTCAGATCTGTCAGCTAGTTGTAGCACCACATGTGTGGGCTTTAATTCTCTCAAGCCAAACTTCTCATAAACTTAATATGGAAGTAGGTTTACACTAGCTCCCTGATCTAACAAGGCCTTCTCAATGGTATAATTCCCAATGATGTAGGGGATTGTGGGAACTCCAGGGTCTTGCAGCTTCGTTGGAGTTGCAATGGACAACACTTGGTTCCTTTTCTTAGCACAAAAGACCTTCTTGGATAGGTGTATCCTAGACTGTCTTTTGTGGGTACATAATTCTTTCAAGAACATTACATAGGCTGGAACTTGCATGATAGCATCAAGTAAAGACAAGTTGATCTTTACTTGTTTGAATGTTTCCATCATCTCCTCAACCTAAGCATTCCCCTTATCGGAAGGGGAAGGTGCTTGAAGTGCATTGGGAAATGGCAAATGGGGGACTGATCTCCCATTTACAGCCTTAGCAAGCTCATCAGATTTTTCTTTATTTTTTTTTTCGATTTTTTCTTGGGGTACATCCTCAACCCCTTTATTTTTCATATGCTGCTCCTGCTATATATCTCAATGGGTTGTTTTTTTATTTATTGGACTGTTCTCAGGCTCAAAACCAACCTGGTTATTTACCAGCCTTCCACTCCTCAAAGTGGTGACAGATTTGGCTTCTTCATGGGAAGAAGTCTCACCCACCATGTACTGCCCTCTTGCGTTATTCATGGGCTGACTTGGCAGTTTTTCCTCTTCTCTCTTAGTCAAAGTATTAGATAGCTGACCAAGGTGGTCCTCTATCTTTTTAATAATTTGGCTATGAGAGTTGACAGTTTGTGACAAAGGGCCTAAATTTTGCAGTGAAGCCAGAACTTGCTCTACAAATGTGAGGGTTCTAGAGGGTGCTGGAGCTGGTGCACTTTGCTGCATAGGTTGAGCCATTGGCTAGGCCATAGGCTGCTGGTAATGGGGCCTTGGAAAGTAGTTCTGCTGGTAGGACTGAGCATTCCTATAAGGAATCAGATACTATTGTGACTGCTGGTGGTGGTGGTGGTTTGAGAAGGTATCTTGTCTCCACCTCAAATTAGGGTGGTTTCTCCATTGATAACCAGCAGTAGGCTGTTGTCCATAGGACTGAGTAGCATTCACATGTTCCATCACAAAGTCTGGAAATTGTGCAGCAGAGGGGCATTCCTCAAGGGAGTGAGTGGAGGACTGGCAGATCACACATGCCTCCTCCTCTTGGGCAGCCATTGGAGATTGCATTGCTCTCATGAGCTTATCAAACTTTTGAGTTAAACTATCCACTTTCCTTTCCAAATTATTGTATCCAGTCACCTCATATATTTTCCTTCTTCTAGTGGTCTCTCTCACTAATCTAGCACGGGTCTCAAGGTTTCTTGACAAGGTCTCCCTTTGCATAGAGTTTTCACTAATGATATCAAACAATTTCCAAGCCTCATCAGCTGTCTTGTGGAGGTATGTACCACCACATGAGGCATCAACCATATCCCTGCTCTTGGGATCAATTTCTTGACAGAAACTTTGGACAAGTTATCATTCAGAAATTTGGTGATGGGGACATTGCTTCAAGAGTTCTTTAAATATCTCCCATGCTTGGTTAAAGTCTTCAGTTGGGGCTTGAGCAAATGAAATAATGCTCTTCCTCAGCTGACTTGTTTTGGACATGGGGAAAAATTTGGCCAAGATCTGACATTGAAGGTCAATTCAAGACTGAATACTATTGGTTGGGAGCATTGACAATCAAGTTCTAGCTCTATCCTTTAATGAAAAAGGAAAGAGTCTCAACCTGGTTGCTTCCTCTCCCAAACCTGTAATGTTGAAGATAGTGCACAATCCTAAAAATTCATCAATGTGCTTATGGATCTTCTTTACTCAAGCCATGGTGTGAGGGTAGCATCTGTATGATGGAGAATTTGATCTCATATTTCCCTTGAACAACAGGGAATTGAATGCAGAAGGGGAAATTGTAAACCCCTGTTGTATTGAATTCCTTCAATGTTCTAGGTTGCCCACCCATTACAGAGTTGTTAGAATCAACTACAGGTGTGTGTATGGGTTGGTTAGGTCTGAGAAGTCTCTCAACTTCAGGAATCAAGGGAGAAATCTTAGGATTAAGAGATCTTCTCTCAAGCATACACACAATAAAAATACAGGACAATACACAGAATGATAGTACAAAATTAAGCAAAACAAATTCACAAACACACAACTAATGTTGCAGATCTAAAAACTATAGTTCTAGAAATGTAAATAGAGTTAAAAAATGCAAACTTAAGCACAACTTGCTCCTTAAATTGGCACAATGGTCCTTTCAACACAATAAATCCAGATCTGCAATCACCAAATTAAGCTACACAAAACTAAAGCAGCAATTAGTCAAACACAAAATAGGCAATAAAAATCTAAATCTAAAATGAGAAAACTTAGATCTACCACTCTTAAAAGCACAGATCCCCGACAGCGGCGTCAAAAACTTATTGTCTTGCTTACCTTACAATTATTAAATGGTTAAAACAATAGATTAAATGAACAAACTACAGTAAGTGGGCTTAAGGAAAGCAAGCAGTCATGAAAGAACCAGGGCCATTGTAGCAAGCTTTAATAGGTAAGTCAGGGTATGTCTACAGGGAAATGTGATTAAACTATGGCAAATCTCCAGATCTATGACAGATCTAGCACTCTATCCTAATTTAGACTAAATTAAAACAAGAAGGAGGAGAGGTGATCAATTTTAAATTAACCCTTGCAAGTGTACAAGATCTGTTCTAGTAAGGCAAGAACAAGGGTGTCGATCCCACAGGGAAATCTGAAATTTTATTCAATTCTTCATAGAGATGTAGAAAATATCCCCGAGGAAGTACCAAGGGGCAGATTTAATTGTTACCAAAAATTAACACTTTTTCTAATTGCAAGAAAGAGACTAAATTAATCTAAAAATTATGTAATGAGAAATCTAAGAACAAATTTTAAAAACAAGATCAAGGAATTTGCTACCCCAGATTTATACCCTTTTCTATTTTTAAACCCACAATTTTATTAACATCAAACACACCATCATTCTAAGAGAAACATGACTAGTAATTAAGTGTGATCATTAACCCGGCATACCCTATCTAAAAACAATGACTCAGCCTAATCGCGGTATGAATCATGTGAAAAGCATAGCGTATCTCATGGTATTTTAGATCAAAACACTGAAAACATGATCACTACACTTTGAGAAAAACGATTTGATGATGAAATTATCAAACTATGGTATTAAACATAAAATATAGGTACTTATCTGGGGATCGCATCCTCCTTGATCTACAGCCTTTAGCCTCTCATCCTTGGTGCAAGATCTTCAATTGTATTCAAAACCATTCCCAAAGTAAAGAGCAAAGAAGGTGTAAAAGAAATATATCTTCTAAATCTCAACACAATTTTATTACTCTAAAAACCCTCTTACAAAAGTCTCTAATTATTACACAAATTTGTCTCAAAACTAAAACTCTCTATATAAAAAAACTCCCTTTTCAATTCGTAGCCTCTCTTTTATAATGGCGAACATACCTAACCTAATTGCCTCAATCGATTGAGACGAAGTCTCAATCGATTGACTTTGAGTTCAATTCCTTAGGGCATACGCCTTCATGTCTCAATCGATTGAATTTCATGTCTCAATCGATTGACTTTCTAGGGTTGAGTTTTACTTCATCTGTCAATCGATTGACCATCATGCCTCAATCGATTGAATCTTCAATGCAAAGTCTTCCCTTTCTTGATGGAAGTTGATTCTCTTCATGGCTTTCAATGCTTCTTTGGACCTTTTTGTCCATAGCTCTTTTATAGCCTGTAATTTCTTTCTTTTATGCACTTGAACGATCTAACTGTCAGAAACACCTGTAAACATCAAAATCTCGCAACAACCATCAGATGCTTTCATTGAACAACTAAATGTAGGATTTAAAGTGTGAAATATAGTCATATTTCAGCACCGATCACACCCCCAAACCTACACTTTGCTAGTCCTCGAGCAAAAAGAATGATAAATATAAAAATAAAACTAACATCCTAAAATTTAAATGCCACTTTCGTAGGGAACACGATTGCACTTAGCATGTGCAACAAGCCTTTAAACCCCTAGGTGATCCCTAGTGGAGGAGTTGTGTCTCCTGAAGGTTTTCAGTGAAGGTACCTACAAACTTCAAGGCTATCGGAATTTCAGAATTGATTAATCATGTCCTTTAGCAATTAGATGCCCCTGAAAAATCTTTTTAGAATACATCTAACCATGTTCATTCCATTTATGCCACATTCAGTTCAGACCATTGTCTTCTAATGTTCATATTTCATGCCTCAATGTCATGGGATCATCACTGCCCAAAGTTCTTATGTCAGAGGAAAAACTTAAACTGGAACTTTTAGATCACATGTCTAGACTCCAATCCTCACCATGGGTATACACTCAGAATGAAATCACTCCCGATGAATGAGTTTTTTTTTTTTTTTTTTTTTGTGTGTGAGATGGAATTGTAACACAATTAGAAGAAAATCTCACAAGTTTAAAGAAAGACGGTGTATCAAAGAATTATACGGGAAATCTCATTAAGAAAGATATCTGTATTTTAAGCATGCATATATCAAGCACCATAGACAATTATGTACTTACTCTCCACAAGGCATTTCATCACTCATGATTGGATCAAAAAGGTCTTTTCTAAGGTTGTAATGGGGCTCGGGTTAAGGTTAAGGAAAGAAAGGAAGGATGGATTTCAAAAATTTCTGAGAAATTGGAAAAGAAACAACTTTTGATTTTGTATTTCTATCCTTTTTCTTTTCTAGTCTCTCACCATTCTTCTCAATATATTTTTCATTGTTTTTACAATTTCCTTTTTCCCTTTTTTTTTTTTTTTTTTTTTCAGTACACACTATAACACATATAATCCCCACTTACTCTCTTTTCACTCATTTTCATCCCTTGTTCCTAATTTCTCAGAAATAAGTAAGGGCCAGCTGAATTTTTAGAAGCGGTAAGGGGTTAAAGGTTATTGCAGCTTATCAAAGAATGTATAAAGGTAAATTTTCCAATAAGCTCAAAGGTGTACTAGAAGGATAAATTTATGAGGTGAGACAGTTTAAGCACAGACGAACCAATGATGGCCTTAGATCATTTCCTTTCATGATGGTAAAATACGCCTATTTGCCTTAAGTTAGTATACAATGATTTCTAGTGTAATGTTATAACACACATAAAATCACAAATCAAAGTAACCGGAATGAGATTTAACAATTGGAACAAGAATTTCAAGGATACTCCGAATTTATTTCAGCACTCATCAAGAACGAGGACAAGTGTTTCAAAGACTTTCAAGGTTTTAGTCTTTCTTTGTGATCTTTAGGATTCCATGTTACACACTTAATCCTCCGATTTTGAGATTGAAAGCGATTGATGAAAACAATTATTTTTAAGCATGATTCATGATCATTCATGTTCAATATCTACACCTTATGGGCACTCATAAAATAACCATGGTATGATAGCATTGGTTAAAGGAATTCAGGAAGAATCTTCATGCTCACAAATATGAATAATCAATTAAATTACAAAGATTAGCCAACCATCGGTCAATCGATTGAGACCAAGTTCTCAATCGATTGACGATAAATCAATCGATTGTGAGCCACAAATTCTTATACCCTTTTATGTTTATCGGTTGATCGATTGAGATAGTCTCAATCGATTGGTGATAAACATTCAAAATCCGAAGCGCTAAAAGCTTTTTTTTTTTTTTTTTTTTTTTTAGAAAACAACCAATTACCCCCCCAAACCTGAACTGGCCAATGTCCTCATTGGTGAGGATGCGGAGAAAGGGAAGAAGGCCTCCCCCAAACCTGTTCTATGCAATCAAAGGACAAAACAAACGAGCAAGTGAAAGAGAGAAAACACAAATACGAAACTAAATTTTTATTAAAAAGAAAATTATTACAAAGTAAAGCAAAATCGAACGTGATGCAACACGAAACAAACGTACCCAAAACGAAAACAAACCGAACCGAAACAACGAAAACATAAAAACAACCCTACACTAGAGACATGTAAAATGAGATCCTAAAAACCGAAAACAAATCCGCTAGTCCTCCATGGTAGAAATTCCTCCCCGCGGCTTCGGAAAAGCGTAGAGCCACATTTCTGCAGAAATTCCAACCGCGCCGACGGGTGGGATTGGTGCCCGAGGTGGTGATAAGGGTGGGGTAGGGGCGGTGAGTACGGGTGATGAAACAGATGCTTCATCAAGGTGGAGGATGGCATGGGTGGACCAATCGAATGGTGGTGGGGGAGCGGTGTATCGGGCACGTTTGCGAGCGGGCTCCCTTAACTTGTGGACTGCGGCTCGAGTACGAGGACGGATGGAAGACATGACGCCAAGGTAGGACTAAGAGGAGGACCCAGCAAGTGCCCTAAATAGCTAAAAAGTTCCTAAAAGAGGGACACTCTAAAGAAAGAAATTTCGGAAGTCGGTGCATGAAGAAATTTTTTTTTATTTTTTTTATTTTTTATTTTTTTTTATTTTTTAGAAAGAAGTAACAGTCAATCGATTAACATGTTGGTGTCAATCGATTGACAAGAGAGGTCAAAGATATTAAATCCGATCTCCAAATCAAAAATTTGGAGAAACTTCCCTATTCCAGCAGGGATTGACTGGCTGACCAAGCAAGTTTCAATCGATTGGCACCTAAATGTCAATCGATTGATATACCAGACTAAAAATAGAGGTCAACACCAGGACTGTCCAAATTGAGGTGCATCAGTCAATCGATTGAGAAAGAATTCTCAATCGATTGACTGAGGAAAATATAGGGAAGCATGAGGGAGATCAATCGATTGAGAGAGAGATCTCAATCGATTGACTGAGAGCTAGAAATCAACCACAAATAGGCCCAAAACAAAGAAAATATTATCATTGAAGCTTGCAAACACCGATCCGATACATTAACAAAAACAAAAGAAACACAAAATAGAAAAATCATCAGACATCATCATCATCATCATATTCTGGTTCCCGCTCCTCGTTCATTGCCGCCCTCGCGCCGTCGATGAAATGGTTGGCACGACCCGGGAATGACTCGCGAGCCATCCGCATAAGGAGAGCGGTTTGAAATCGGGACCGCCTATCCACACCACCGAGCCATGCATTCAGCCCGTCCATCCGCACCTCGAGGTGGGCAACAGCCGTCTCAGCATCAAAATCGGGGACCTCTTCAGGACGAGGTCGCCTAACACCGCCACGTTGGCGCTGTGCGGGGTTGGGACGGGGAGGAGGAGGAGCGTCCTCAACCGGGGCCGATTGCACGCGGATGATCGCCTTGATACTCTTGACCCAAACATTCACACCATATTGATAAAATTGCATGTCACCCATCACCTCATCATCATAGATGGGGCAGCCAAGGTGATCCAGAAGGTGCATCACATAGTGTGGGAAGTGTAGGAGAATCGCGGCACGCTTGGCGGCCGCGTGAAATCACTATGGCAGCGTACATCTCCATGACATCAACCAGCGCATCAAACCAAGTATTGGTGTGTGCTGCGTAGAGCGCCTTCACCCGACCCAAAGTCCTCTCGGTCTTTGTGCTATGTGGCAGAAGGTTATTGGCCATAACGATATCCCAAAAGAGGATATCCATGGGCAACACAGCTCGCTTTGTGGCCTGACCGGTCCCACGACAACCACCACACATATGGTTGATCATATCATCTTGGCTACGCTCGATAGCCGGAGGAAGGTGGTGGTTCACGGGACGAGCCTCGTAGAAATTAAAAGCACGGGCGAGATCAGCGGCATGGAGGTTATATTGCCAGTTATCGATCTCGATGGTGATGAACGGCAATCCGGTTGGGGAGAGGGTCTCGGGCACCCACACCATCTTTTGATAGAATAGCCGAAGGATGCGCGGGGCTACATCGATGGGTGGTGGGGTCAGCAGCATTTCCAAGCGGAGGGCCTCGATGAATTCGATCGACCGTGCGCATTCCGCGATGTTCCGGTACTTCACCAAATCGAAAAAATTTTCCGTTTGGAATTGGCGATCGATATAATGCTCATTAGGGATGCGCGGTGGATCATTGGCTGGGCGCGGTGGTCGGATAAGTCGTCCATGAATACTTCAATGAATTTGTCGATCATATCTGAAAATATGGCCAACATACACCGTTGAAATGTGGCCGGGGCATTACATAGGCCGAATGGCATCCTGCGGTATGCAAACGTACCATAAGGGCATGTGAACGTTGTCTTTTCTTGATCAGCTGGGTAGACAGGCACCTGATTGTATCCCGAATACCCATCAAGAAAACAGTAAAACTCTTGCCCAGCTAACTTCTCAAGGATTTGATCAATGAACGGAAGGGGAAAATGATCCTTTCTGGTGGCGGTGTTTAATTTCCGAAAGTCAATGCAGACACGCCATCCAGTAGTTTCGCGAGTGGGGACCAATTCTCCTGCAGCAGTTTCCTTGACCGTGATTCCGGACTTTTTCGGAACAATTTGGACTGGACTAACCCATTCACTATCAGAAATCGGATAGATGATGCCAGCATCAAGGAGTTTAATGACTTCTTTTAGAACGACTTCTTGCATGTTTGGATTAAGTCACCTCTGTGGTTCCCTTGAAGGTTTACTCTCATCTTCCAAATGTATTTTATGCATACATACCGATGGGTCAATCCCTTTGAGATCAGTGAGAGTCCAACCGATAGCTTCCTTGTGCTCTTTCAGCACCTTCAACAACTCTTTTTCTTGTTCGGCCAACAACGTGGATGAGATTATTACTGGAAGTGTTTCATGAGGTCCCAGAAAAGCATACTTGAGGGACTCTGGCAATTGTTTCAATTCCACAAGTGGTGGTTGCTCAAGTGATGGAGGCAGCACGTCCTTCACCTCAACAGGTAATGATTCTATCGCAGGCATACTCGCATCTAAGTGGTCATCCTGGCATGATGAGCTAGACTCTATCTCGTCGGACTGCTTCTCTTCCGATCCTTTCTCTTCATAGATGGCCAACAAAGCATTTTCAAATTCCTCTTTGGTAAGCATTGAAGGTAATGCCTCATCCACCACTTCATCTATCTGATCGATGTAAAAACATTCGACCTCATCCTCGTTTGGGAAATGGTTCATCGCATGGAAGATATTCAATCGAACCTTCATGTTTCCAAAAGAAACGTCCATGACTCCCGTTCGACAATTAATGCAAGCGTTAGCGATGGCGAAAGCAGACGTCCCAAGGATGATGGGGACTTGATTAAGTGACTTAACAGGTGTGTCCATGTCCAAAACAACAAAATCCACTGGAAAGATAAACTTATCTATTCCAACCAAGACATCCTCAATAACACCCCTCGGTCGTCTTTCTGATCTATCTGCATTCGCAGGACTGGTAGGGTCTCAATTCACCAGTCGAAGTTTCTCGTACAATGAATATGGGATTAAATTAACACTGGCTCCCAAATCCAATAACGCTTTCCCAACTGGTTGCCCACCAATGACACATGGAACAGTAGGAACTCCAGGGTCTTTTAGTTTTTGTGGGGTTTCCAATTGCAATATAGAACTGACTTGATTAGTCAAGAACACTTTCCTCGAAACATGATTACGTGCCTTTCTCTTCCGAGTGCATAAATCTTTGAAAAACTTTGCATACTCAGGCACTTGCTTGATCGTTTCAAGCAATGGAAGGTTTATCTTTACTTGCTTAAATGTTTCGAAAATATCTTCCATTTTTGTTGGTCCCTTTCCCATTCTTGATGGAGGAGTTAGGCATTGAGGAAATGGTGCCTTTGGGACAAAAGGTGCGGGTTCCCCTTCTGAATCTTCATCTTGTCCTTGTTGGATAGTTGAGGGAGACTCATTCTCTATCACCTTTTCTTTTCCCTTCTCTCTTCTTTTCTCTTCCTCTTTCTCCGCTCTTCTCGCTGACTCTTTCTCTTTCTCTGCTTCCTGCTCTTTGTCTGCTTCACTTTCTTCGTCTGCTGCCACAGGCATTTCCACTTGAAGATGAACTTCCCGTCCACTTCGCAACACAGTAACAGCTTTCAACTGTTGACTATTTAATGGTCCTTCATCAGATGATGCTTGGCCTCGAGGATTGTTGATGGGTTGGCTGGGAAGCTTACCCTCCTCTCGTCGACTCAGTTGATTTGCCAATTGACTGACTTGGTCGATTATCATCTGTTGAAAAGATTGCATACTGCGCATCACCTTTTCTTCCAGATCAGAATCCTTTGAAGTGCTTGTATGAGATTGATTAGGATTCTGATTGAAATTCTGATTTTTCCGAAAATCAAAATTTGGATGAGAATATGAAGCATTCTGCTGAAAGTTAGAATTCTGGTGAAAATTAGAATTCTGCTGAAAATTCTGTTGTGGACGGAAATTTTGCTGAAAATTTTGTGGAAACGCTTGTTGTCCATTCATAGGATTGGCGCGGTATTGCTGGTTGACCTGACCAGTTTGGTTTGATCCACCCCATCCTAAGTTGGGGTGATTTTTCCACTCTGGGTTGTAGGTATTTGAGTACACGTTTCTACCTTGCCGCTGATAAGATTGAGTGACATTTATCTGCTCTGGAAGAGTAGATTCATCAGGAAGGAATGTCAAGGTATTTGGGCACTCATTAGCCATATGACCTGGGTGTTCACAAATTGAGCATACAGTGGGGGTGACAGGAACTTTAGCTTGCTTGGTTGCAACTAACAACATGTTCATCTGTTTGGACAGCATATCAACCTTGGTTGATAGATCAGAGTTATTATTGTTGACCTCATACAATCTGTCTTTGGTCAACATATGAGATTTAGGTGCTAAGTCCAAGGTGGTTCGCCCCAGTGTCTCACTTTGTATCGAGGTTTGATATAATTTCTCAAACAATGCCCACAGCTCATCGGCCTCTTTCATGGCACAAGATCCACCGCAAGATGCATCAACCATGCGTCTTTCTTCAGGAATCAGTCCATTGTAGAAACTTTGGACTTGTTGCCACCTTGGAACTTGATGGTTAGGGCAACTTCTGATCAACTCCTTAAAACGTTCCCAACATTCATGGAATGTCTCTGTAGGTTGTTGGGAAAAGAAAAGGATCTTTTGACGCATCTCTATGGCTTTAGTCATGGGAAAATACTTTTGAGGCGGCGATGTAGCTTCGGCCCAACTCGAATAGATTGCGGTTCTAAAGAATAGAACCACGTTTCGCCTTTGTCTCTTAAAGAGAACGGAAAGAGTCTGAGCTTCGCTTATCTCATCAAGAACATTATGGACTCACGAACATTTTGCATACCCGTGAACTCGCTGGATGAACGTATGGATTTTCGTTGCCAAACCATGGAATATTGGTAGCATTTGAATCATCGCTGATTTGAATTCATAATGATTCCCTGGAATGGGAGCATGCATGATACACTCCTGATCCTCGTAAAAACCAGGATCATTATAGTATTCAAGTGTTCTAGGTCCCCCATAGTAATTATTGTTCCCATTATTTCCATTATTCACATTGTTGCCATTCTGATTGTTGTTTTCATTCATTTCTTGCTCTTGATCAGCCATGTTATCAGTAGGATGATACTGATTCCGTTGGATTCTACGATTGTCTCGCAAAGATCGTTCGATCTTCGGATTAAACGGTAGCAAATGTGGGTGATGAGAACGAGTAAAGCTCATACACCACACCCACAATCAAAGGTTTGAAGAACCCAAAATAAGTCCTCAAACAGACTCAATCGATTGAGACAATGGTCTCAATAGATGGACAGAAGCACATAAAATTTCACACAAATGACTTGTCAGTCAATCGATTGAGGGGATACTCTCAATCGATTGAGGTTCCAAGAGTCAGAAAGCACACAGAATATCAGAAAAAGACTTTGTCAGTCAATCGATTGAGAGGTTTCTCCCAATCGATTGAGGCTCAAAGATTAAAAACACACAAGAATTCTGTCAGAAAACCACTCAATTTTTATTTTTATTTGTATGTTTATTATTTCTCTTTTTTTTTTTTTTTTAATCTAAAAATTAAAATTCAGAAAAATAAAAAAAATAAAATCTAAATTCGAAAATTAGAAATTAGAAATTAAAAACCTAGAAAACCTTTCCTAAAAGAAAACTTCTAAACTAAGAATATAAATTTCCTAAAAATAAAAACTTCCTAAAAATAAAAACTTCCTAAAAGAATAAAAAAAAATAAAAAATAAAAATATAAACTTCCTAAAAACTATTTTTAGAAAATCCTATAAAATCTAAAAGAGGAAAATAATAAAAAATAATAATAATAATAAAAAAAAAAAAAAAAAAAAAAAAAAAAAAAAAATCCTACTAAACTAAGAATTTCTAAAAACCTAAACTTCCTAAAAGAAGATTGCAAAATCTAATCTAAGAGAGAAGAATTAAGGAAAGAAATTTTTTTTTTTTTTTTTTTATATTTTTTTTTTTCAAATTTTTCAATCGATTGACAGAGTTGAGTCAATCGATTGAGGCACAATTATTGTCAAAAAACACACAACCTCAATCGATTGAGAAACAAGTCTCAATCGATTGACTGTTATAAAAAAAAAATCTCTAGTCGGAATTTACTCGAAATTTCGCCGATTTCCCCGGCAACGACGCCAAAAAAAAGTAAATAAAATAAAAAGAAAGAAAAAAAAAAAAAAAAAAAAAAAAAAAAAAAAAAAAACTTGATCAATTTTAAATTAAGCCTTGCAAGTGTACAAGATCTGTTCTAGTAAGGCAAGAACAAGGGTGTCGATCCCACAGGGAAATCTGAAATTTTATTCAATTCTTCCTAGAGATGTAGAAAATATCCCCGAGGAAGTACCAAGGGGCAGATTTAATTGTTACCAAAAATTAACACTTTTCTAATTACAAGAAAGAGACTAAATTAATCTAAAAATTATGTAATGAGAAATCTAAGAACAAATTTTAAAAACAAGATTAAGGAATTTGCTACCCCAGATTTATACCCTTTTCTATTTTTAAACCCACAATTTTATTAACATCAAACACACCATCATTCTAAGAGAAACATGACTAGTAATTAAGCGTGATCATTAACCCGGCATACCCTATCTAAAAACAATGACTCAGCCTAATCGCGGTATGAATCATGTGAAAAGCATAGCGTATCTCATGGTATTTTAGATCAAAACACTGAAAACATGATCACTACACTTTGAGAAAAACGATTTGATGATGAAATTATCAAACTATGGTATTAAACATAAAATATAGGTGCTTATCTGGGGATCGCATCCTCCTTGATCTACAACCTTTAGCCTCTCATCCTTGGTGCAAGATCTTCAATTGTATTCAAAACCATTCCCAAAGTAAAGAGCAAAGAAGGTGTAAAAGAAATATATCTTCTCGGGAAATCTCAACACAATTTTATTACTCTCAGAAAACCCTCTTACAAAAGTCTCTAATTATTACACAAATTTGTCTCAAAACTAAAACTCTCTATATAAAAAAAACTCCCTTTTCAATTGCTGTAGCCTCTCTTTTATAATGGCCGAACATACCTAACCCTAATTGCCTCAATCGATTGAGACAGAAGTCTCAATCGATTGACTTTGAGTTCGAATTCCCTTAGGGCACTTCTGCCTTCATGTCTCAATCGATTGAATTTCATGTCTCAATCGATTGACTTTCTAGGGTTGAGTTTTACTTCATCTGTCAATCGATTGACCATCATGCCTCAATCGATTGAATCTTCAATGCAAAGTCTTCCCTTTCTTGATGGAAGTTGATTCTCTTCATGGCTTTCAATGCTTCTTTGGACCTTTTTGTCCATAGCTCTTTTATAGCCTGTAATTTCCTTCTTTTATGCACTTGAACGATCTAACTGTCAGAAACACCTGTAAACATCAAAATCTCGCAACAACCATCAGATGCTTTCATTGAACAGCTAAATGTAGGATTTAAAGTGTGAAATATAGTCATATTTCAGCACCGATCAAGAGGTTTCTAAGATTTGTCACTTTACTAAGAACTACAAAAATCTAAAGCAAATTGATCCAGAACTGATTAAACTCAGATTCAAGGGAATGGAAAAGATTAAAATCAAAAGGTGGAGAGCAGCAACTAGGGATTTTGGTCTTTACTGAAAATCAATTGGATTAAAGGTAATGTATAGGACGGATTTGCTACAATCCTTCATCTAGCTACAAGCTCAGATGTAAGGTATAAGAATCTAATCTCAATCAAAGTATTGAAGTAATCCTGAGGATAGGATCTGTCCATTTGTAGTGGTTATAGGTTATCTTAGAGATTGTTCCAATCCAATGATCTTGATTAGAATAGGTAAGCTATTGCAGATGATGTGGGTGTCAGGCTACAAGCTCAAGCATCTACAGGAATATCTAATTCAGGGAAATTAAATACAAAAAAATGAAATATATATTAGAATCACCTTTAAAAACCATAATTATATTATAATAACATAACTTATAATCCTATTGTGCTCAGATCTGCAATCTGTGCAACATACAATCCATCTACACAACCTCTGAAACTCTCGATTTATAGCTCTCAACCTCACCCTAGCTACTGAAGGGGTTTAGCCAACCATGATTGGCTAGAAAGAGAATGGGGGAAGAAGGAAGAGAGTGGAAACTTTTGGAGGGAGAATAGAGATCGGATTTGGCTCTGGTTCTCTCAAATTCTGGATGCCAGCTCTATAAATTTTTCAAGCTTTTATACTCTTCTCCTTTCCTCTCAGATCTGTTTCAACCAATCGGAGCTCAAGAGAATAATTTTGTTATTCTGAGCTACTGATGTGGCTGATTTCTCTTCTAGAAGCTCTTTCTCCATTGGACCAAAACAGTTTGACCCATGTGATGCGGTTAGGGTTCCCATTCGCGCACAGTGGTGTTCCCAAAATACCCCTAAGGGTCATTAACACGCCTTAGAACTCGTGCACAGGATCCTGAAGTTGGCTGCTGCTATAAAAGGAACTGAGAAGTTCTGAATTCGATTGTCGAAAGGTTTAGGGAACCTCTCAACAGGTTCTGAGTTCAGGTTGGTGTTCTCATCGACAAGTTGAAGTACACTCGACAGGTTTGGAGGCTTCTCGAGAAGCTTAGCTGACTAGTCGACAAGATTGGAGTACATTTCTACCTTTTGTCCAGTTCTCCATTCATCCTCTCGACAGGTCATAAAAAATCCTATCGACATCTTTGTAAAGCTCCCGTTGAGCTTTCGACAGGTTGCTTGAACCTCGTGAGGATGATCATGGCTTCAAGTAAGTAGTCGATAGGTTCAAGACTCAAATGGTCGACAGGTTGGAAGCTGCACCTGTCGACAGTTTGCATGGGAGGTTGGCTGAAGAGGGTTTTGGAATCTTGACATGATTGGCTTGAACTAGTCGATAGGATTGATAGAGAAATCTTAATTTTTGCTTGAGCTACTTCAATCCTCTCAACATCTTGTACAAAATCCTTTCGACTGGTTGTTGGATCCTCACGAGCTCCTCTGCATTTCCAAGTAAGACTTCAACAAGTTCTCTTCTGACGCACCTCCAACCTCTCAACAGGATCTTTACTTTTGTTTTCAGAACCTCTCGATAGCTTAGCTTCTTTACCTTCTAACTCCTTGACTGGATCCACTGCTATACTTCCAACCTCTCTACAAGTCCTGGGAAGCTCTCAACAGCTTAATGGACCCTCTCGATATCTTGGCTTTTGAGCGTCAGAACCTCTCAATAGGCTCTACTTTGTGCTTCCACAGCTAGTACCCATCTTTGGTGTGTTGTTCTTCATTTGTTAGACCTTCAGCAGCCTCCTGGTGGGTTCACTCTTATTCCTTGCAACTACATTTGGTCCCAAGCACACCTAGTTGGGCCCATGACCTTCTCATGAACTTCTAAAGCTCTGTGGACTATTTAATTGGCTGACCTTTGGGTTGTTTGAACACACGTTGAGCAATAGGTTGCCTCTTTGGCCTTTTTAGATGGATGTCTGCACTAAGGCTACAATTTATTACCTATCTACAAAACCGACTTAAAACACCTTATTAGTCAGCTCAAGGGTCCATCAAAGGTCAAGTTAGAAGGTGAAAAATGGTATTTTTCATTGCTTAACATGACCTCTCTTGACCAGTGAGGGCATTTTGGGTGTCAAAGGTGTGGGATTTATCGAGGGTCTTAAAAACCACTAAGCGGGGGGTTTGGGGGACAGTGCTAAGAAGGCCCCAAATCTGAACAACAAAAATTAAGTTGTGTGTACAAAGGATGTACGCATGAGCAAATTTCTAAGATTTTAAGATATGCGTATAATGAATGTACGCATGAGCAAATTTTCCAAAATTTAAACTGTGCGTACAATGGATGTACGCATGAGCAATGTTACCTATGCGTAAAATGGATGTACGCACAACTTAATATATATTTTTTTTCCAGTTTGCAGATCTGAGTCGGGCTAATTTTTGGTTTTTGGAAGTGATGCCTCCGAGGACAGTTTTTCTCTATTTTTCGGGTCCCTCCTCTCCGTACCTAAGAGATACAAGTCTGTTTTGATGTGACTAATGCACTCCCCAAGGTGTTAAGGCTTTGTAAAGTTTGGTCACCCACTCGATATACCTCCGACACTAGCACCTTCTTAGATACTGGATAGGGTGGTTCCTTTCGAGATCATCACCACTAGGGGTGTTGCTCTACTGGGAATTAGGACGAGTATATCGCTACCTAAAAAATCCCTCCTTTTGTAAAATCTACCCGCGAGAACATTGATTAAATCCCCTCTTGATTCAATTTTAAAGGGAAGTTTTTCTTAAGTCCAAAAATGGGTGATGAGGGTCTCGTGCCACCTCTACGGGCCGACGTCCACTGATAGGATATGAATCTAAACTATCAAGTAGCCCGCCAAAATGGCTAAGGTGGTAAAAGGAAGAAAATTGTAGCTAAGCTATCAAGTAACCCGTCAAACGGCTAAGGTAGTAAAATGATGAAAAATAAAGCTAAATTATCAACTAACCCGCCAAATGGCTAAGGTGAGTAAAGATGAAATTGTAAATGCTCAATTAGGCCCGCCAAACGGTTAAGGCGAGTAAAGATAGAATCGTCAGGGTAAGTAGAAAAATGCGAAATCGTAGGGGTAAGTAATGAGAAAAAATAAAAAATCAACAAAAACACATGCAAAGGGGGCTAACTTCTAGTAGAAGTTCTAAAAATATCCCCAGCGGAGTTGCCATCTGTGCAATCGTGAGCTCTCGCGAGTCCGTCGCGATGATGTGCTCTCTTAAGAAAAATGGAGTCGCCACCCAGAGCTTTTGGTGTTCCGGGATACCCAAAATCAATATTATATGCACCGAAGTATCAAATATGACCCCGATTTACCGGTCAATGCCAAAGGCTCTTGGGTAGGGGCTTCGGCTATTAATCGGGAAGGTGTTAGGCACCCGATCGACCCGCTCACAAGCGGTCTCTACTATGGTCGGGTCTATGCTTAAATGGTTTATATAATATATATAAGAATCAAAGTGAGCGACACTTCCCCATGCCCGAAGGCACTCCGATCCTATTTGAGTCCCCCCATAATCACCGTAATTTTGGTAGCGTAATGGCTCAAATTCTAGGATAGAAGAAAAGAGAAAAAAAAAGGTAGAGGAATAGAGGGGAGAGCCGGAGCTCTCGAGCCCTTGTAGCACCATTGTTGGATCATCGCGTGAGAGCGACACCGGTGAGCTTCTGATAGCATGATGGGTTAGGGAGAGGTTCTAACTTGCTATGGCTAACGGGTTATAAGCTTGGGAGTGATGATGGAAATGGTGGAATGAGATGGGCTAAGGCTTTATCTTTTGGAAAAAAACTTAAATCTAGGCAAATGAGAAGGCAAAATGCTAGAGTTTCTTCTCTTGGAAAATTTAAAAGATCATTAAACAAGAGGAGGGGGGGGGGTGGCTCTCTATTTATAGACTTTTGGGAGATTAGTGAAGGTTTAGGGTTGTTAATTGGTTTAGAAATTAGGTAATCCTAGATCTATGGTTTTTTTGAATTTTGATAGTTTGGAGAAGAGAGATTGGGTTTCAATGGTAGATGATAGGGTGATGCGTTAGATGACAAAAGAGTGAAACTGATAGTTGGGAGGGGTAAAATAGTCCTAAAAAGATACACCTCAATGGTTGGGATGGTCCACAAGTTAAACTCCAAAATAAAAATCTACCATTTTTTATGAAAATTAAGGTTTTAAGTTGTGCATACATTGGTTGTACGCATAGCTTAGGAACAGTGCTTTTCACAGAGCAGAGAAGTTCAAAGCTCGTGCTTTTCTGAAGCAAAAACCAAAATTTTGGTTATGCGTACATTGGTTTTACACATGAAAAAAATTAGGCAAAAAATGCTTACGCGTTCAATGGTTGTACGCATAGCCAAATTCCGAACAGAAATTGCTTATACATCCAATGTACGCATGAGTAAAATTCTCTATTTCTGCACAATCTTTAAATTATCATATCTTTTGATGTATAACTCGAAATCAGGAGATTCTTGGCTCGTAGGAAAGATGAGAAACTCTACTTTCCAATGGTATAGGCCTTAGCCTTAGTAGATATTTATATAAATTTTGGTACTCCTCTTTCCATTCGCTGCTCTGGTTAGTTTGAAACTGGACCAGAAAGGCTTTTAAGGGTTAGGGTTGATTCCTAAGGGTTTGGGTTAAGCTCTAAGGGTTCAGGGAGTACTTTTAGAAGCTCGGCTGTGTGACTCTCTTCAAAGTTCATGTTGAACATGCCTTAGGCCAAATTTGAGTGTCTACAATCGGCTATGGGGATGGATGTGGATGGCCCTTCCGATGAGGGGGGTGCATGAGAAGAAGTGGGCATGACTTGTGTGGATGGGAGAAAATTGGGCATGGTTTGGGTAGATGAGGGAAATTTTGGTGCATGTTGGGTGAATGAGGAAAAATTGGGCATGGTTTGGATTGATGAGGGGAAAATGGGTATATGTTGGGTGGAGGTGGAAAATATGGGCATATTTTGGCTTGATGTGGGAGGAAAATGGGGTGAATTTTGGGTGGATGTGCAGGGAAATTTGGGCAATGCTTGAGTGGATGTGTGAAAAAAAGGGGTGTGCTTTGAGTGGATGTTGGTGTAAAAATAGGTAAATTTTGAGTGGCTGTGGATGGGAAAATGAGTGCAGCGAATGGTATGGTGACATTGAATCAGGATTGGGTGGGGGGATCGGAGATGGGTATCTCCTCCATGTGGGAATAAGGTGGGGAATGTGGTGGGGATGAGTTGGGATCGACGGTGGTGGGATCAACCGGCCAAGATATGATATGTTGGCAGGTGGGGTAAGGATTTCTTAGGTACGGACAGAAGACCTTTCCTCTTCTTCCCCTATGGGATGGTGGCAGATTTGGTGATGCCGTGATTGCGGCACCCCAAGTTTTCTTTTTGGATTTTTGTATATATGACAATTTTTTTTTTTTTATGATTTTGAAATTTTGAAAATGATTTTTTCTTTAACTATTTCTCTTTGATTCCTATGGTGTTCTTTGGGGCCTTGGAACTCCCTTTTCGAGTGGCTATTACACCGCCAATGCCTCCCACGGCGGGATCCCGATACACTTTTGAAAAATCAAAGGAAATCCTTTGATGTATGTAAAGGCACAAACATCCATGCGACAACTCGATCCCTCGGAAGAGTCAATAAGAGGGTGACCTCTTTTGACTGGCAAGGGCATTTTGGGTTTCTTTAGAGTGTGATAATTATCGAGTCTTAAAACCACTAAGCGAGGGGTTTGAGAAACTGTGATGAAAGCACCCAAATTCTGGAAATATGTATATCAATCTATGTGTACATACTATGTACGCATGAGCAATTTTCTAGAACTTTTAATTATGCATACATAGTATGTACGCATGAACAAATTTTTAGTTTTTTAAGTTTGCGTACATAGTATGTACGCATGAAATTTTTTTTGGATTTTTTGGCTATGCGTACATAATATGTGCATATAAACTGAGATACACAGAATTTTTAGATAGCAAATCTTCGTTGGACTTTGATTGGGTATCTTGGAAGCAATGCCTCTAAGGACTTTTTTTTTCTTCTATTTTTCGGGTCCCTCCTCTCCGCACCTAAGGGATGCAAGGCTATTTTGATGTGACTAATGTACTCCCCAAGGTGTTAAGGATTTGTAAAGTTTGGTCACCCACCTGATATACCTCCGACATAAGCTCCTTCTCAGATACTGGATGGGGTGGTTTCTTTCGAGATCATCATAACTAGGGTTGCCGCTTTACTTGGAACCGGGACGGATGTATCGTAACCTATTTTTCCCACCCCTTTTATAAAATCTACCTGCGCAAAAATGAATTTAAGCCCCCTTGTTGTTGAATTTTAAATTCAAATTATAGGGAGTTTGCTTAAGTTCAAAAACGGGTTGTGAGAGTCATGTGCCGCCTCTATAGGCCGGCGTCCACTATTGGAATATAATAAGGAGAAAAAATAACGGGGCCAGTCAAGCAACTAGGCGGGAAACATAAATTGCATCAAGTAGGCCCACCAAATGGCTAAGGTGGTAAATGACAAAAATTGAAGTTATGTTATCAAGTAACCTGCCAAACGGCTAAGGTGGTAAATGACACAAAATGGAAGCTAAGTTACCAAGCAACCCGCCAAATGGCTAAGGTGGTAAATGACACGAAATAGACGCTAAGTTATCAAGTAACCTGCCAAACAGCTAATGTGGTAAATGACGGAATCATAGGGGTTAGTATAAATGACATAATCCTAGGGGTGAGTAGGAAAAATGAGCAAAAGTTAGTAAAAAGGGAAAACACATGCAAAGGGGGCCAATTTTCAAGAAGTTCTAAAAACTATCCCCAGTGAAGTCGCCATCTGTGCAACTGTGGGCTCTCGCGAGTCCGTCGTGACAATGCACTCTCTTAAAAAAGATGGAGTCACCACCCAAAGATTTTGGTATCATGGGATACCGAAAATCAATATTATTTGCACTGAAGTGCCAAATATGAGTCCGATTCACCGGTCACCACTAAAGCCTCTTGGGTAAGGACTTTGGTTATCAATCGGGAAGGTGTTAGGCACCCGATCGAATATATATATATATATAAAGAGAAAAGTGAGTGGCACTTTCCCTTGCCTGAAGGCACACCGATCCTATTGAGCCTTTTGCACCTGCCGAAATTTTGGCGGTGTAATGACTCAATTTTAGGATAGAGAAAAAGTAAAGAAGGTAGAGGAATAGAGGGGAGAGCCGGAGCTCTCGAGCCCTTGTAGCATCGTTGGTTGGATCTTCGTGTAAGAGCAACACTGGTGAGCTTCCGATAGCATGTTGGGTTAGTAAGGGGTTCTAACTTGATATGGCTATGGAGATATGAGTTTGGGAATGATGATGGAAGGGATGGTATAAGATGGGCTAAGGCTTTAGCTTTGGAAGAAAACTCAAGTCTAGGCCAATGAGGAAGCAAACTAGTAGAGTTTCTTCTCTTTGAAATTTCAAAAGATTCTTAAACAAGGGGGGGGGGGGCTCTTTATTTATTGAGTTGAGCGTGGTTAGAGGGGTAATCTCTAATCTAAGGTTTTCTAGGGTTTTGAGGGCTTGGAGAAGAGGGATTTGGGTTTCAATAGTGGATGATAGGGTGATGGATTGAATGGCAAAAGGGTAAAATTGATAATTGGGAGAGGTAAAATAGTCTTGAAAAGATACACCTCAATGGCTGGGATGGTCCACAAGTCAAACCCCAAAACTGAAATCTGCCATTTTTCACGAAAATTAAGATTTTAAGCTATGCGTACATAGTATGTATGTATAGCTTAAGAACAGTATCCCTAAGAAGTCTGGAGCCCATTTTAGAGGCTAATTCTGTAGAAAAAAAAGGAAAATTGGTTGTGTGTACATACTATGTACGCATGGCCAAATTCTGTAAAAGATTGCTCATGCATACATAGTAATTACGCATGTGTAATTTCTTACACATTTTTGTAATTTTAAAATCGCCATAACATTTGATATATATTTCTAAATCAGGCGATTCTTAGCTCGTTGGAAAGCTGGGAACCTCTACTTTCTAATAGTGTAGGCCTCAGCCTCTGTATATGTCTATGTAAACTTTGGCACTCCTCTTTCCATCCGCTATTTCGATTTAGCTTCTTAACCGAAAAGGTTTTTAAGGGTTCGAGTTTATTCCTAAGGGTTTGGGATGATTCATAAGGGTTTTGTGTATATTCCTAAGGATTTGAGAAATGCTTTTGAAAGCTTGGAAGTATGCCTTTCTCGCAGTACATGTTGACCGGGCCTTAGGCTAAATTTGGGTGCCTACATCCGGAGAGGATCTCGGAGCCAGAGTTTATGCACAGCTGGAGAGCTAAATTTTACGTAAAAACTCTATTCTGACTGGTCAAAACTGGATTCTCGACCTGTCGGGCTTTAGGTTCCTTCTCCAGGTTGAAGGCGCTTCGCGGGTTTCAGATTTTCTTGAGCTCCTGACTTGTCGACCAAATTGTGATCGGTCGAGAATATGTAAGGGTATTTGAAGTGTTCTGCATGTTTGCTTCTTCGACCGGTCGACCAAGTTCTAACCAGTTTGAGTTGAAGTTTCTAAAGCTGCTGAGAATGCTGACCGGTCGAAACCAGCATTTCGATCAGTCCATTTGAGTTTTATTCTTTTCATTTGTTTTCTCTTGGACTCGTCTTAGCTGCGCTATCGTGACAGGTCGAAACTTCAATTTTGACCGGTCAAAATGACCTTTCAGTTCATTTCTTCAACAGTCCTTGAATTATTGCCACTGCCTCGGGTTTCCTCTTAACTTTGCTCTTTTAACTTGTGCATTTATCCCGCTTTATGCCTATTACAACACAATATGAACTAAAAGCCCATATTAGTAGTTAAGTGAGGGCTAACAAGGCCAATATTTGGGCATAAATTATGCTACTTTTAGGGCGGATCACACCTCCAAAGCTCAACTTTGCTAGTCCTCGAGAAAAGAAAACTTTAAAATCAAACCCAAAAGCAAACTAATCTAATATTGTACAACTAATATATGAAAATAGGAGCCACTTTTAGAGGGAACATGATTGCATTTAGCATATGTAGCAAGCCTTTAAACCCCTAGGTGATCCCTAGTGGAGGAGTTGTGTCTCTTGAGGGTTTTCAATGAAGACGCCCACAAACTTCCAAAACAGTTTTAAAACCATCGATAAAAGATTTTCAAAAATCAGTTTCTATATGATAAGTACATTTTAAAATACAAACCTGTAACCATTTTAGTATGCAGATTTTCATTTCCAAATACCGATGCTATGATAATTCCATTATGCCTAATCCTTTGATCAATCTTTTTTCCATGCTTAGAGTGTTGTGTGTGCATGTGCTAGTGCTTAAATCATTCTATCTCCTGGCTAATCCAAACTGGGAATCGTCGGATCCCAAGTCTCGACTCAATCCTCACTTTTGGCATACACTCACAACAAAGTCACTTTGATGAATGGTCTACATTTTCGCTCATATGTGAGATGGAATTACAATACTATTTAAAGGATCTCACATGATATAAGAAAGACAGTGCATCAAAGAAATTTAAAAGGTAATCTCACAGAGAAATGATGCTTGCATCTTAAATATGTTATACCATGCACCATTGTCATTGCATCATTATTCTCCACAAGGCATTTACAAACCAAGATCGGGTCAAAAAGGTCTTTTTAAAGGGTGTAATGGGGCTCAGGTGAAGGTTATGATAGAAAGGGAAATTAGATTCAATTTTCTCTGAGAAACTAGAAAAGGTGACATATATGATTTTCTCATTTTCACTCTTTCCTTTTTCGAAGTTTTCAGAATTTTCATTTTCTTTTTCTCCTTCTTTTCATTCCTTCTTTTTCTTTTTGATACCACATCATATTTTTTTATTATTTTTTATTTTTTTCATTTTTTTTTCTACATTTTTCACAAATATATATTTTTCTTTTCTTTTTCTCTTCCCTTTTTCAATTTTATTTTCTTCCGCATGCTCCTTGCAAGCATACTTCTCCATTCCTTTGTACCTCCTCTTCTTGTTCTCATCCCTCTTTCAAAATTTCTCAGAGATTAAAGGGAAATGTTTTTCATTTATAGTACTAATATGGGGCATGATTAATATAGCTTAACAAGAAACAAATAGGGAATGTAGCTTAACAAGAAACAAATAGGGCAAGAATTTTCAATGAGGCTCAAAAAGAGGGTGCTAAAAGGTAAATCAGTATAAGGTGGGGCAATTTTAGGCACAAACGAGCCAATAGATGGCCTTAGATCATTTCCACTCAAGGTGGTAATGATGCCTATTTGTTTTGAATTCAAATACAATGGGTTCTAGTGCAATAATACAAACAATACATAATCAATAAACTGAGGGAAAGTAAATGAAATTTAAACAATTAAGCACAAATTTCAAAGATACTCCAAATTTATTTTAACATGCATCAAGAACGAGGTAAAGGTTCTAAAGCGTTCCGAGTTTAGCCAATTTTGAGATCCTAAGAAATCCACATTTGAACTAATCCTTTATTTTTCAGACCTAAACATGGCAAAAGTATAAAAATTTTCTAAGCAAGGAATTCAGACCAAACCTTAAATGTTCACAAAGGAATTAATTATCCTAAACAAAAACAGTTTTATTATGACATGAGTATTGGAAAATTAAAATTCACATGCTTCTTTTCTTACATTTTGAAAACTACGGCAAAATAAACAAAGATGATTTTAAAAACTTATTTTAACAAATAATATTAGAAGTTACAACATACAAACCACGCATGATAACCAACACCCCCAAACCTAAATGGTGCTATCTCCTCAATGCACAAAATAGTGACAGTAAAATAACAATAGGGAACTCAAAAATTGTGCACCAAAGATAAGGCGCCTAATGTCCGGTACGCTTCCGGGTGGACAAAAGAGGAGGAGATGGCGGGAAAGTGACACCCTTCCCACGAGAGGAGAGAGGGGAGCCACCTAAGTCAGCATCATCGGCGTCAATGGGGGACAATTGGTTACATAAGTTGTTCATCTCTTTCTCCCATTGTCGACCTGCCTCTGCATGCTTTAAGCCAGACTCCGCAAAAGATCGAGCATCTTCTTTGTGGTAATACCTCTCATATTTCAATTTCAACTTTATTCTCTCATAGTCCTCCTTCAATGTAAACCAATTCTCCCAAAGAGAAACTGTCAGGGATCGCTCGGCCACCAAAGCGACATTGGATCGATGAAGTTCTTCTTCAAGTGCATCATCATACACACCCAAAGCGTGGACAAAGGCGACATCAACAATGGCCCTGAACTAAGTAGGTTCACCCTGGTAAGGCACGATGTCCTAGGTCGAAGGGACAGACGCGACAAGGTCAAGTGCACCCTCGTTGCACACAACCAAAGCTAAAGAGGTCCCTCCAACGGGCACCTCTTGAACAATCCCCTCTATGATTGGGGAAAAGGAGTTGGGCTCCTCCAGATTTACCGGCCCTTGAGCAATGCTGCCCTTTGGCTCTCCCGATGAAGATGGAGGAGTCGGGTGGGCGAGCTCTGAAATAAGGGCCTCAAGTAGGGCCATGGCCGATTCCTCATCCATGAGGGGTGCATCAGAGGAAGGCGTAGGGGGAGGTGGATTAGGTGGAGGTGCAGGTCCATCATCATGGGAAGACCCACTAGGTCCCAACCTCGAGAGTAAAATGGAAAGTCCCCCTAACACCTGTTGTGATTTCCCTTAGTGTGCTTTGGTTATTGTGTGGTGGAAACCAATTAAAAGCAAAGTAAAATAAAAGAATGGATTCAGCACAACTAAAGTAATCCCCGATCTACAAGATACAGGGCCTGTTGTAGCAAGTTTTGATAAGTAAGAGTTTATCCCACAGAGAAATTGATCTAGAACCCAAAATGGGCTATAATAGTAGGCCTCTAGATCTAGCTACAGATCTAACAATCCTAAAGAAAGGGAGTTGGGTGTCACGACTACACTAAATTAATCCTAACAATAGAGAAATAAAATGTAGCCCTATCCTAAAGAAAGGGGTCAAGAAGAAGGTGGTGATGATGTGTATCAAAATAAAATATACAAATTGGTGAGAAGTTAGCAGGTTAAGTTCAAAGTTAGAGCAGTAATTTAACTCGGATTTAGTCTGTCTCTACAGTGCTCCTTACTGAGACACTATCAAAAGCCTCAACCAGGTAGAAATATCTAGTTTAACCCATGCCATTTGGAGTGATCTTAAGGCTATAGGCTGTCCACTCAAATGGTCACAGCCTATCCTATAGAGTCTGTCAAATCCCATTAGTTAAACCAAAAATTGCCAAACTAGTCCAGAGGAGTGGACTAATCATTTCCCCATCCACTAGACCAGATCAAGCCATGAATACTATTGAAGCACTATGTAATGCCAGTGCTACAAGCTCCCCAGATCTGCACGCAGATCTGGCTGACATCCATAGGTATTCCAACCCATAAGATCCTAAGTGCTTTACCAAGGTCAACGGTTCACTAGTGCCCACAAAAAGGACCATGCAACAGGTTGAATAGGGCTTTAGATTCAGCTGGTCATTGCTACAAATGGCCTGCAATGACTCAGCCTCAAGCTGCAATTACTACAGAGAAATCAGATCTAACATCTGATGTCAGCTAGGTAAAACAAAGGGGAGCCAGTTCCTGTACAAACCTCCTCACAAGGTTCTAGAAGCTCATGTGCAGGGGAAAAGAATCCTTCTCAAACATGTGAATGGACACAACCTTAGGGCTATACTCTGTCCACTCAAATGGTCACAGGATATCCCATTGGTCTGTCCATAGCACAGAGGTTTGAGAAAGAACATAAAAATTGCTGCAACTACCATGGTCCACAGGCCTCCGAGCTCCCCAGATCTCACTACAGATCCAGCATTGCTTTCCATAGGGCTATCAAACCAAGGGAAATCAGATGGTAAATAATAGATCTACTAAAAACTGAATGGGCTAATCCCAAATACATGGATCCTATAGACATCTAAAGAAACCATAAGATCTTTAGATTCAATTAGGCATTAAAACAATAATCTATTGAAAAACACAAAACTTACAATGAACTGTCTCCAGGCTGCAACTTGTATAAAACTGCTCATCCACAATCCCAATGTATACAAAACCTATTACAAACTAACATAAACTAAACCTAACTGCTTACAGGGGGATTAGCCAGCAAGTGCTGGGCTAACAAAGAAGAAAAAGGAGAAAAAGAGGTGATCAAACCCTAACCCTAGCCTATTGGAGCTCTTAGCCGACAGAGGATGAAAAGAAGGGTTGATGATAAAACTAAACTCTAAGTGTAGCTTATATACTCTGTCCATACGGCCTTGGCTCTGAAGGGATTAACCCTAATTTTTCTAGCAAATGTGGTACTGTTACATCCCTTGAATGCCTTTAGATCTGTGCCTCAAAATTTGTGCCTTGGGATGTGTGCCCTAGCCTTGGGAAATTTCTAAAAGGTCCTTGAGTTAAAACTGAGAAGTGGGGAGCCCGTGCTTCACGGGGCTGGCATATGCATTCAATTATTCACGCAGTTGCAGGGCCTTCACAGAGTAGCTGTTGGTTGGTGGGAAATGCTCACTCGTGCAGTGAATCTTCAGTTAATCGTGCAGTTCCTTTGCGCTGCAATGCTGTCGCGGAGATGATCTGGAGTGCCTAGACTTCTCGCATAGTAGAGCTTCAGAGACTAGCAAAGATTCTAAGAATTTAAAACAACTAATCTTTGCTAGTCCCTGAGCAAACGAAAACTTAAAACAACTATTCTAAGAATTTAAATGCCACTTTCATAGGGAGCAGGGATACATTTAGCATATGTACCAAGCCTTTTAAACCCCTAGGTGATCCCTAGTGGAGGAGTGAAGTCTCCTGAGGGTTTTCAGTGAAGGCACCCACAAAATTCACCACTAAAACAGTTAAAAATAGTGCAGTCAATGACAAAATAAATTTTAATGAATAATGCCTCAGTCCACACCTATCCTTTAAAATCAGAGGAAATTACAGCAGTAATGCAGCCATTTAAAACTTAAAATCAGCATGCGTGTGCATCACCACCAATTAGTTCACAACAGGAATACAATGTGCATATAATCAGTACAAAGCTTGCCTTAAATTCAAAAATCAAGTTGGATACAAGTCTAAAGAATTTAAAATTCAAACCCAATTCTCACCAGGGCTATCTCTCAACAGTGAAAATCAAAAGGGTGTTTACATTCTCATCAGCTCAAGAGCAATTACAGACCCCAAATGGGCCTACAAGCATGAGCATAGGCAAAGCTTTTGATTTCTGACATCCTCATGACTTTTTACCATAGATTAGACAACTCCTCATTTCCACATGACAGCTCATTTCACTTTGGATCTACAAGGTATTTTTTTTTAATGGGTTGTAATGTGGCTTATGGGTGAGGGATATAAAAAATGAAGGGGTAAAAAGGGATTCAAAACTGAGAAATCAGCAAGGTAAGGAGTGATTGCTGACTTCACTACCTTCATTTCAGCACAACTTTATCTTACTTGATATATTTCAGAATCAAAGTGGCCAACTTCTCCTCTTCTTTTCAATTTTCAGACGTTCTTCTCTAGACTTATCTTTCTTTTTCTCTTTTTTTTTCATTTATTATTATTATTATTATTTTTTATGATGAACTGCCACACAAAAACCACTGATATACTACTGCTCATGAGTTGCTTTTCTTCTCCTTCCACCAAATGTTGGACCACTCTCACTATCTTCAACTCCTTCTCCTTTACCTTCTGAATTCTTGTTGGGATCTTGCCTTGTGTCTAAAGAGGGGTTTAAAATCAACCAGTAAAAGGGTCTATGGTTAGCACACACCAAGGCAGGCTCGCACACAGTCCAGCAAATATTCAGGGCCTATTATAGCAAATTTTAAAAGAAAGTAAGTAAGGGTATGTCCACAGGGAAATGTGGCTGAAAATTAGGCAAATCTCTAGATCTAAAGCAGATCTGACACCCTTCCTAATGCTAAAACAGCAAAAGAAAGAGGAGAGGTCTAAGGGTTTGTCACTTTTAAACTAAACTACAAAAAAATAATTAAAATTGCATAAATGGATCCAGAGTACAAATCTTGCAGTGAAGGGAAATTTAAAATAGAAAATGGGAAGAAGCAATTTGGAGTTTGGTCTTTCTGCAATTGGGTTGAGCTGCCAGGGTTATAGAGAGTTTAGAGTGCATTAATCCTTCATCTGGCAGTAAGCACAACTATAGGATAGAAGAATCTGATCTAGGCAAGAGATTTGGCTTGATCTTAACGCTATGATCTGTCCACTTCAATGGTCACAGATCATCCAATAGATTCACTCCATTATCATGCTTCTATCAGAACATTATAACCACTACAAATGCTGCAATCGCCAAGCCACAGACACAGGCAATTACAGGAATATTAGATCTAGGGAGATCAAATGGCATCCAAGAGGTCTACCAGTTAAGTGGGTGAGCTATTCCCATCTACACAAGTCGTTCGAGCTCCAAATGAAACCAGAGGAACTATAGATCTAATTACAGCAATTAAACCAACATTACATTGAATTAAACTAACCATACAATGAAATGCCCTCATATTTGCAGTTTATGTAACATCCAACCCTCAATAACACTCTCAGCTTTCCCCAATTATAGACTAAACCTCCCTCTTTGTTGCTCCAAAGAAATTAGCCAACCATGATTGGGCTAAAAGGAAGAACAGAGAATTTCGATGCAAGCTCTGATCTCCAGAATTGATCCCCTTTTTCTGGATGCTTCCCTTCCTTTTATAGCTTTCCTCCTCTGCCTCAGATCCATTTTTCCCACCAATTATAGCTTCCAGAATAATCCTATTGTTCCCTCCTTTATTCCCCTTCTAGAAGGCTCTTTCAGTTAGTTAGAGTTGGGGGAGAGCACGTGGGTCGGTTAGGGTTTCCTAGGGCACTTTTAGAGACTTCGTGCCGGTCACCAGAGTGCCTAGGATTACATGCAATAGGTCACCAACTTACAGTGTGTGCACAACAGCTTTTTTGAGACGTCCTTCAATCGATTTTGATAGGTTCCAAAGGCTTTCGACAGGTTCCAAATAGGCCTTCTGTTCCTTTCACTAGGATTCAGGATCCTTTCGATAGGTTTTGATAGGTTGGGCTGAGAATAAAGCTCCAGCATCCGCAGCCTTCATCTGGTGTGTTCGACAGGTTGGGGGCTCCTTTTGACAGGTTTGCTTCTAGTTCCTGTCGACAGGTTCCATCAGTTTTCGATAGGTTCACCAACTGAGCTGCAACAACCCTTCGATAAGTGGCATTTACGCGATAGGTTCCATGATCCTTTCGACAGGATCTCTTTAAGCTCCAGGGGACCTTTCGATAAGATGCTTCCTGCTTGCTTTCAACTGCCCGATAGGATCCAGATCCTATCGAATACTCTGATCTCCATGACTTCTTCCTTTTCAGCCTTCAGATCCCATCAATAGGTTGCAATAACCTATCGACAAGTTGTTTTCAGCCAGCTTTTTCCTTCTTCAGCGCTGCTTTGCTATTGTTGGATGTCCCAAGTTAGCATTGGTGTGGAGCCCTTTTATGTGCCATAGTTGAGTTAGAGCTGTAGTGAGAGATGAACCTTCTTGTGGGGCACTTTTGGGTGGATTTATGCACTATGACTGCTTTTCATTGCTATCTACAAGACATGCTCAACATACATTTATTGGTCTATTCACTGGTCAATCAAAGGTCAGATTAAAGGGTGAAAAATGGCATTTTTCACTGATTAACACACCCCCATACCGAAGCTTTGCCAGTCCCTGAGCAAAGGAAAGATAAAAAAACTCAAATGACACTTTTGTAGGGAGCACATATGCATTTAGCATATGCATCAAGCCTTTTAAACCTTAGGTGATCCCTAGTGGAGGAGTGAAGTCTCCTGAGGGTTTTTAGTGAAGGTACCCACAAACTTCTCCAATAAAATTAGTTAGTACTAACGCAACATGCTAAAACAGAGTTTATGTGAGATAAAATAACTTCCACACCAAGTGCATTCAATTCTAGAGGATTTTCAGCAGAAAAAATCTTCAGTTTAAAACTTGAAATTCTGTTGTAATTCTTTCATCATCAATCAGTTCATGGCAAAGCCTTGTGTCAGAAAATTAATGTAGAGTTCACCTTTAATTTAAGAATTCTGTTTTGACAATGCCCCAATGAATTTTTGATTTCAGACCCAAGTCTTACCAGGGCTGTTCACTCTCAGTAAAAATAGAAGGGTGCATCATTTCACACGGCTCAAGAGCAATTACAGTCCTCAAATAGGAATGCAAGCATGAGCATAGGCATTGCTCTAACTTCTAAAATTTTCTAACTCTTTTCACCATTGATTAAACAAATCCTCATGTCCACATAACAGCTCAATCCATTTCAGATCAGTAAGGTCTTTTTGTTGGGTTGTAATGTGGCTTATGAGTGAAGTTCTACAAAGAATAAAAGGGTAAAAATGATTCAAATTGAGAAATCAGTAAGGTAAGGAGGTGATGCACCACCTTCTTCAGTTCAGCACAATTTCATCTACTTCTTGACTTTCCATATTTGAAATGGCCAGTTTCTAATCATCTTTTCAATCTTTCGACGAGATGACTTCTCTTTCTCATTCTTTTACTTTGCTTTTCTATTTTTCTTTTCTTTTTGTATGCTTTTGCTCTTCTTTTTTTTTTATGGGTAGGAATGCCATAACACCACCAAATGTGCTTTCCTCTCTTTCAAAAAAATTTTAAACCTTGCTCCTCTAACCTCACTTCTCCTCCCATTTCCTAATTTCTCAGATTGAGGGTGAGCTGAAATAGGTCAAAAGGTTTTGGGTTCACATTTTTCTGGTTTTCATCAAGGAAAACTAAGATTTTTAGGCTCAAAAGGTGTGTATCAAGGGCAGTTCAAAGGTGGGGCATTTTAGGCTCAAACTGTCCAAGGGATGGCCTTACTTCATATCCTCAATGTCATGAATGCTGTCAAGCTATTTGAACTTGGATTTGCCTAACTTCTAGTGGGCGAAATTAGATCCAATCAGTCCATAGAGCAGAAAAAATTGCTAAGACACTCTTCAAAAAAAAAATATATATATTTTCAGGCCCAAATCTCACTGGGTATGGCCTTCCATCAAATTTTCTGGGGTGTATCTTCACAGTCTTCCTCTCATTTCAGGTTCACTAAACATCAATTTTTGAAATTTCATGACATTTGCTTCATGAAAAATGTTAAAACTACAGTCATTTCAGTTTTAAAAAGTTTTTAATTTCCTCTTTTTTTTTTCAAAAATCAGGTGGGAAATCACTTTATTTTCAAAAACTTTTTCAACATAGTTGCACTAGCATTAACTCATTTCATTGGCACACCTGCCATACCCCCAAACCTAAACTAGACAGTGTCCTCACTATTATAAAGTACATCAGGTGTGCAGCAGGGAATAAATAAACAATGAGAAACAGAAACTAAAAACACACAACACATAGAAACAGGAAATAAAAAAGAAAACACCAAAAAGACATTCCATTAAAAGGGTAATTCAACGACAGATCTGAGCATAAGCTCTACATATTAACAAAATACTTGGTCAAAAGCAAAATTCTTCTTCCCCCTGGCGCAAGGATATCCTCACCCAGCTTCAGGTGGAAGAGGAACTGCAAGCCAGGGGTGGTGGGAAAATGAAAGATCAGGGAGATGGAAGTTGAGCAAGTGGTGGGGGGGTTGAAGAGGATGGGGGTGGAGATGCAGATGGTTCGGTCTTCTGCTTCTTCTTCTTTTTCTTTTCCTTTTTCTTCTCCTCCTTAGCCAGGATTTTCTGTACCTCTTCGTATTCATCCCAGAGAAATTGGAGGGGATCTAGCTCTTTAGGCGGTGGAGGTTCTGACCACATGGGGAAGAATTTGATTGGTAAGTTGGTAGGTTTGTCATCCGCCATGGTTATGAGTCGGGAGGGACTGCTGAAGTTAGAGGAGGGCGAATGAAATGAAGACAAGCCATTCTTGCATTTAAAGTGGATGGATGCTGGAATATGAATCGGCATATTAAATTTTTGCCTCCTTCCAAGGTTAGGAATAAATGATCATTCACATGGGGCATGGTTAAGTGCACAATTCATTATGGGGAATGAAATAGCACAATAAATGGCGGTCTAATTATAGTGTCGGGAGTTGGGTGGCAAAAAGTCCTTAGAGGATTTAGTGGAAAATGAGGGTAGCGAGAAATGAGGAAGAGAGAGCTAGGTTTAGCAGCAGCTGTCGAATGACGTAACGATAGGTTTATAAAGAGGGAAAATCGATTTCGATATGATGAATTGAATGAATTCGATAGGTCAAAGCGTCCTGTCGAATGCTATAAAAGTACAGCGTGCGGATGAAATGCTTCAATAGGTCAAACCCTTCCTATCAATAGGTTCATGTAGCGCATGATTTATCCTTTCGATAGGTTCCCAATAAGTATCCAGAACCTATCGAAAACTTATTTTCGACCTTTTGAACCTATCGAAAAATTGTTTTCACCTATCAACAAGTCTCAGAGCCTATCGAAATCCTCAAATGACCTATCAAAAGGTCCCAAATGTCCATCAAAACTGCATTTTCGTGCAGTGCTCAGCCTCAGCACCTAGCAAACTCTTTTGTTATGCTTCCATTCAAACTATTCTCATTATGTACACACTCCCATGGTCCCTGAATTGCTGTCACAATTGACATAATGAATAAAACAGAACAAGATCAAACTATAGTACATATGATACACACTGAAATCATGTATACTTTGGAGGGTTCTGAAGATCAATGGTCTCGTCAGGTTCATAGATTTTTTCCACACAAATTTTTAACCTTTGTCCATTGACTTTCATAACCCTACCATCCTTAGGGTCCCTGATTTCTACAGCTCCAGATGGGGAAACATGTAAAACTATGTAAGGCCCATCCCATTTGGATTGTAATTTTTCTGGAAAGAGTTTCAATCTTGAATTGAATAACCATACCTTGGCACCTGTTTTGAATTCTTTTCGTAGTAGGTGCTGTGCGATCGTGGATCCTCTCGAACCCGTCGCAGTGATGCACTCGCCTTGGATAAAATGTAGAGTCGCCACCCAGAGCTTTTGGTGACCCGGGAAACCTTCAAATCAATATTTTGAGCACCAAAGTGCTAAATATGACTCTGATTTACCGGTCTTTGCCAAAGGCTCTAGGGTAGGGGCTTCGGTTATCGATCGGGAAGGGTTTAGGCACCCAATCAACCCGCACGTAGCGGTCTCTATCTATGGCCAAAAATGAAAAATAAAAAGGGCGGAGTTTCCCCTTGCCCGAAGGCAATACGGTCCTATCAAGCTTTGAGCCAAACCAAAATTTCGGCGGCGTAACGGCTTGAATCCTTGGATGGAGGAGACACCAAGAAGGTAGAGGAAGAGAGGGGTGAGCCAGAGCTCACGGGCCATTGTTGCACCGTGGAAGATCTTCGCTTTGGCGTGCTTTCGATGGCTTAAATGGTGTGAAAATGGGTTCTAATGCTAGGATTCAATAAAGTAGGGGGTGTAGAGTGAAGCTAGAGGCTAGGTTTTAGCTAAAGGGAGTGATCTAATGGTGGAAATGGATTGGAAAAGATGAACTAAGCTTGCTGGAATTCTGGAAAATGAGTGCACTTTCTCTCACTAGGGTTCTCTCTCGGGCTCCAAATCCTTAACCTCCAATTTCTTCCAACCCTTAAGGAAGAGGGAGGCCTCTCTATTTATAGAGAAGGGATGGTTTAGGGGCTTACTTAAGATCTAATTGGTTTAGCAATTAGGTAATCCCCCATCTAAGGTTTTTTGGGTTTTCAAGGTCCTAGGGTTTTGGGAAACTGGTTTCAATGGCGGATGATGGGGTGAGACCATGGGTGACTTAAGGGTTGCCAATAAGCTCAAAGGAAGTGCAACCAATCTCAAGACACCCACCTCAGCCAAGCGGATGGTCAAAGGGTCAAACTAGATGGAGGAAATTCGAGCTACGATGATATCGATTCAGCTAAGTCAATATATATTATATACGCTTGATTTAGGAATAGTAATTTTCACCAAAATCGGGGAGTTTTGAGAAGATGAAACCCGTGGTGGGTCCCACCTATCGCGTATATATTATATATCGCCAAATTTTTTAATAGGCAAAATAGGCGATATAATATATACTGAGTAACTGGGTAAAAATGGCTGGGCGTATGTAATATCTACGCCTGAGTAAAATTCATGATTTTATGTGAAACTTAAAACGGCCATAACGTTTGAACCGTAGCTCCAAATTGGGTGATCTTTGGCTTGTTGGAAAGCTGGAGAAGCCCTCTTTCCAATGGTATATGGCTCATCCATGGTACTGGTCTGTGTGAAATTCTGTAGCTCTCCTCCCATCAACTGCCAGAAGGGTTTAAGTTAGGTATGGGAAGGGATTCTAGGGTGTAGGGGTGACTTCTAAGGATTGGGGGAATGGCTTTAAAGGTCTTAGGGTGATTCCTACTGGTCTAGGTAGGTTCCTAAGTGTTCAGGGGGGGGGGGTGCCATAGGAAGCACGGGGGTACATCTCTCCCGAAGTACAGATTGATCGGGCCTTGGGCCGAATTTGTGTCTCTACAGATGCCCCTCTTTGGTATTCGATCACTAATGATCGGATGCCAAAGACAAGAGACATCCGAAGAGGTCCAAGGCACATTTGATGGGTCCGCCTGGTTCAACTCAATTTTCAAACATTCATGGTGATGGTGAGTGTACGTAAGCCCTCTCATTTCGGGATATCGTCCGTACCTCAAAGCTAATATCCCTAAGCGCATTCGACATTATCAAGCATAACTGCGATGATCACAAAAAGTGTAAGCCCGCTAGCCGGGATATCGTCCACTTCCTGAGGGAAATTATAGATTTGTGATGTTGAGTCTTAATCTGAACCAGACAGCTCCATGAAACGGGATGATCGATCTATGCTTCGGAATTGATGCGAAGCACACAAAGCGAAGGCCTTCAAACTGTGTCCAATCCTATGGGATAATGACAGCTCCATTGGGTTGGCCACAGGTGCCCTTACCTAGGTAAGGCTCGGAGTTTCTGGGCGAACCCATCAACCTCGAGGTTGCTTTAGCATGATTTACCCGAGTGGAGCGAATATTAATGTCGCAACACTTCTTGGGAATGCATGCCCATTTTCTGAGTAATTTTTTTTGTGTCATTTTCTGAGTTTTCTTTTGTTTCGAGGCCTCTAAGTAGAGCTCGATGACCTCTGACAATTTTATTTTTGCACAACTCTTTAAGTGGATCAAATGTCAATTGATACGCTTTAAGAATGCGTGCGCTCTGCCAGGGATAGGTGCACCTAGGGGATGTGCTCGTTCCAGTGGTGAGGTGCCCCTGATTCACACGGACCGGAGTGCTTTAACTCAAGACAAAGCTAAAGATCGAGCTAGAACCAAACATCCCTCGAAAGAGATGGCTAATTTCCAGCCTCCGTCCTTAATGAAATCACATCTTACTAACTATGCACAAACAGACACCCATTAGGGGCGGTAAGCAGCAAATAGGCGCGAACAAAAGCCTCGATCCTAAGGTACAATTTACGAGGACAACGACCATCCTGCGGATACCCAGACGCAAGTGCGTACATTCAACAGGGACACCGTGCCTATACAGGTTTTAAGCCTGTGTAAAAGGAAATAAAAATGGAAAAGAGCCCTTTGGTCTGTATGTTTGCACATAGTTTGGTTGGATGTAATTTCATTTTTGGCGGGTCAGTTTCGACTGACAATAGACTCTTCGAATGGTCTGAAGTTGGGGGCACTCTTGGTCAATATCACTCCGAAGGCGGATGACCAGAGTGAATGCGTGGAAGGTGGGGTCAACCCACTCAGGGTTTTCACTAAGCAGCAACAAGTTGTCATTTCTTCTCCTTTTCTTCCTTTTTTTTTTCTTTTTTTTGTTTTGATTGAGACTCCGGGTATGCTCAAGCTGCCTTTATTTTTGCACGTATCCTTGGGCGAATCAACTTGCCATGTCGATATACCTTAGGGACGTGTGCATTCCAGTGATGGGTTCTTGGTTTGCCTGCCGGATCAGACCTTGACTTCTGCTGGGGGAGATCTGGGGCTAAGTGTATGCTCCCGGTGATGAATGAAGTTCATTTGCCTGCCGGATCAGGTACAAAGTGTCCCTACATGAAACGGGGTTTGAGAACTTTCGAGTGAACCCGATCATTCCGAATTGATTTAACACGGCTCTCGGGGTGGGGTAAACAGATGTTGCGACGCTCTTTTGAGAACCATCGTTGTATTTTTATTTTTATTTTTTTTGTTTATTATTATTTTTTATTCTCCCTTTGTTTTTTTTAATTTTGTGGGCGCATTAGGTGGGCGCCTACGGATCTGGATCCGTTTGTTGTAACATGGTCCCTTTGGGCCAATCGAAGGAAACTCGAAGGGTCATTTGGGGATGCGTGCACCATGGCCGACGACACGTGGGCCTCGAAGTGGGTCCGGATCGAGGTCCATAGCATACAAGGGGGCCGTTGGGCCTAAAAATCGAAAAAAAGGAGGTCAGGCAGTTTAAAAACTGCCATTTTTGGTCGGGCGTATATAATATATACGTCAGACCAAAATCTGGCGAAAAATGGTCGGGCGTATATATTATATACGCCCGTCTAAAATCTAGCAGTTACGAACTGCCCGAGCCCGAGCACAAAAGGGGCCCCCCTTTTCAAATTCTCTCTTCCTCCCTTCTTTCTTCTTGAGTCCGGGACACCCCCTTAGGGTTTTTTCATTTGATTTGGCTTGAATTCCATTACCGGCGGTCACGGGTGTGGATCGAAAGGTGCTTATCCTCCGCCGCTCTTCGTTTTTCTCCCCCATTGAAGGTAACCATTACCTTCCCTTACTTTCCCTTTGTATTTTGATAATATTATTGTTTGATGCTTTTCTTTTTCTCTCTCTCTTTTTTTTCTTTTATGGTGAAATGCTTTTTTTTCATTTCCATTTAAACATATGTGATACCTATGTTCCTTTTCTCTCGGTTTTGTTGTTTTTTTTTTGTTGTTTTCCTTAGGCCTATTTTTTTCATCTATCATTTATTCATCTCATCCTATTTTCTCTTTCTTTTTTGTTTTCGATGGATTAGTGCATCTTATTTTTTTGGATTAGCACACTCGCACATGGTTTTGTTTTTTTTTTGTTTTATACACACATATCTCTTTTTTGGATTAGTACCCACACACACATGATTTTTTTATTTTTTTCTTTTAGTACACACACACATCTTTTCTTTCGGATTAGTATATACACATGAGTTTTTTTTTTGTTTTTTAGTACACACACACATCTTTTTTTTGTTTTGGATTAGTATACATACACACATGTTTTTTTTTTCTTTTTTTAGTTTAGTACACACACACACATCTCTCTTTTTTTTTTGGTTTTGGATTAGTAATCATACACACATGTTTTTTTGGTTTTTTTTTTTTTAGCACACACACATCTCTTTTTTTGTTTTGGATTAGTATACATACACACATGGTTGTTTTTTTTTTTTTTTTGTTATTATTCTTTGGATTAGTGCATATACACATTTTTCTCTTTCTTCTTTTTTTGTTGGCAACCCTCATATGCCGATGCGTCTCATGTTTTCAGGATGTCTGGTGACGAGGGGCATGATCAGCAAGAAGGGCCGGAAATGGCCTACGACCCCCGTGGGGAACAGTTCATTATGTCTCAGCGCTCCTCCCAGCCTTGGTATGAGATGCAAGGCGAGGGCCACTGCCGCCTCCTCTCGCCAGACACCCATATGTCCAACTTCGGGATCGTTGGTCAGGTAAATAGATGGACCCCCTCCTCCTTTCCGCTTTTGTTTTCCTTTGATGCCCTCATTATATCTCCCTGCCCCTATCTGATTGATGCCTTTTGCTTGCAGCCCCTGCTGCACATTATGTTCTGAGGCGGTTGGTTTGACCTCCAGCGTCTTGTGCTTTACCTTCCCCCAGTGGTGAAGGACCTACTTACTGCTGCCGATTTTAGGGACTTCATTTCGTGCCCCGCTGTAAGAGCTGAAACGGCCTATTTAAATGTGCTGATAGAGCGTTTTCGCCCCGAGACGATGACATTCCACATGGCCGTGGCAGAGATGGCCTTCACTCCGGCGGACTGGTCTATGATCACTAGGGTCTGTATCGGAGGTGTGCCCGTGGTACCTACCCGCACACCAAGTAGGGAGGAGGTGATTCAGCTGCTAGGGGCCTACCCGTCCTCAGGGAACGTTCGGGGCTCGGAGGTCAAGCTATCCTGGTTGGTTGATCAGTTTGGGCCTAATGAGTTGGTGGACCAGGGGCAGCCCGACATGGACATTTACATCGAGCCTGCGCGCGCACTTATGTTGGCCCGCATCTCCTTACTGTTCCTCCTGGGCAAGACTCTCCTCTCCAACACCAGTGGAGGGCAAGTCTCTTTGTCCCTACTCAGCTTGATGGTGAACTGGGAGACCGTGCATCGATTCGACTGGGGCGGCGCTGGCTATGCCGTACTCATGTCCAACCTAAAGCGGGCCGTTCTTGGGGAGTCTAGCTCCATTGTGGGTTTCTGGCCTGCCATCGAGGTATTTTATCTTTTGTTTTTAGTTTACTCAATTTTCTTTTATAGCATACCTGTCCTCATCTGGCTGCTTTCTCAGGGGTACCTTCACTTTCAAGGTCGCCCTCTGCTTGATCTGGCATTTTCGTTCCCCTTATAAAGTAAGCACATGGGTCATTTGTCGGGACGTAGGTATGAAGCATTTGGAGTTAGGACTGCACTCTCAGTTCGACCTGTTGATCCCAGAGTAGGTAAAACAATTCCCTTTTTGTAAATTTGGTAGCTCAGCTTCTGTGTGCTAGGGGTTCTAATCAAATGTGCGCCTCCCCTTCCGATTTTTTCTTCTTTTGCAGGTCATCCTCGACCCTTACATAGGACCCCCTTCTAGAATTTGGCCTCAGTGGGCCCCTCTCGTCTTTTGCTGGACCGCCGTATCATCTTTCTCTACGGGTCCTGGACTAAGGCCTACTATTTAGGGGAGAGAGCGGTTCATCAGTATCACCCTCTCTTTGTCGTGCCCCAAGCTCCTCCCGCCGACGTGTTGGCCCCAGAGGGCTCCATTGATGAGCTCACTGCTCACTTTCTTCATCATGGGGTTCCTATCGATGACCTTCTCCTGCCCGGGGGGTATCAGTCTTGGTACGACTCCCTGCCCTATCATTTCTTGCTGCCTCGCTTCGTGCCTGGTGCTAACTTTTTAGCTTTTAGCGGGCCGCGATCTCAGGTAATGCCCCTTTTCTTCTTTCATTCAGAAACTTTCATGTGGTTACCTTGATTGACCTGTCGCCCTTAATGATAAAATATTTCTCTCTATAGTTTGAGCAAGGCGGTGACTCAGATGAGGGGGAAGAGGAGGCCGTTCCCTATGATGCAACAGGTGCTGGACCTTCCGATCCTTCCGGGGCTGGCACCTCTGGCGTGGCTTCAGGTGCTGGACCCTCTAACCCTTCTGGTGCTGGTGCTTCTGGTAGCTCGCCCGTCGAGGTCTAGGGGACCTTCAAGCGCCTGGATGATGCCTTTCTATCACGCGTGTGTGCCGACGTGGCCGAAAAGGCACGGATTTCTGTTGAAGCTATCCAGGTCCCACCTCCCGAGCTGATTCTTGGGGTAATCTCCATCTCGTTGCTCTGTTCTCTTTCCCTTTGAATTATGCTAATGGCCTGTGTGACTAACACCTTTTTCTTACTGGCCAGGATTATGAGTTGGCAGTGAGTCAGGCCGAGTACTACCATAACCTCATTGGGCTTAGGGAGACCGAAGTGGTGAGTGAATGCTGGCCTAACCTAGTCATTTTCCTAGTTTACTTTCCGTCTGTTTCTCTATCTGATGACTTTTGGTGTGCCTCTGCAGCGTGCTCGTGAAAAGGAGTCGCGCTCCTTGCTTAGTCGTATCTCTCAGGCATGGACTCGGGTGGGGGAGACCCGTACCTTTCAAAGTGCGAGCCGACGCCGAAAGAAGTCGAAGGGGGCTGCCCAAGACTAGTTTATTTCCTGCAAATTTGACATAATAAAACAGTTTAGACTTGGCTTTATTTGGAGATATGTAATAACAACAAATTTTTTTTGTTTGGATGGTTTATAATTTTTATGGTTTATATGAATGTTTTATTTGGGTATTCCTTTGCTTTGGTGGTTTCCTTCCTCTTTTCCTTGCTTGGAATGAACTGGCACCTCTCCAATGATGAGGTTGATCATGCAGGTGACCCTTCGTATGTGACCTACGGGCGGCGCACCACCCGAGTGTTTCTCACGGGTGTGGCATGGCCGCCCATGTGTGCTCTTGCGACGAAAAGGTGGGTCAAAATAACTACGTCCGTCCTTGGGAAAAGAAATAGACCAGTGAAGGGGGGGGGCCTTACCAGCCTCGGCTTAAATCGGGCGTATATATTATATACGCCAAGCCAACATTCAGCAATCAATAGCCGGGTGTATATATTATATACGCTAATCAATCCTGAAAAAATGGCGGTATATATTATATACGCCAACATTCAAGAATCAATAATTTGGGCGTATATATTATATCTGACCAATCAAAAAATGGTGAATATATTATATACGCCAGCAAAATTTGTTCTTTGCCTTGGCGATATATATATATCAGCTATAAATGGCTCCTTATAACCCGCGCCTGGTTCCATCCTTGTCTCCTCTTTTACTTTGGTTTGGCTGTTTTGCCCCTCCTTTTATTTTCTTTCTCTCCCCTCTTTTTCTAGCAGGCCCCTCGCCATATATTGACCGATAAAGAACCTCTTTGCACGCCGATGGACCTGCCTTCAAAAGGGGGCCCAAGCTTTTATACGGGGATCGGTATACTTCCCTGTTTGGACCCGGGGCCCAGGTTTTTGCGAAAATGGCATGATAGTTTGGCCAAGAGCGAGCTTGCTATTCTGAATGGCCTCGAGTTGTCCCGCCTTTCTTCTCTCCTCGCTGTTCCTCTATTGCCCAACCTACTACAGGCGGCTTTGGCATCATGGGACCATAAGGCCCATATTTTTAAATTTGGGTCTAGGGAGCTGACCCCAACTTTGGAAGAGTTAGCCTCCCTCACTGGCTGGAAGATGCATCGAGGCCTTGCCAAAGTAGTGCCCAAACCGGGGTATGCAAAGGCGGTCCACGCGGTCCTTGGCTTGAAGAAGGGTGGATATGAGAAATTTTTCGCCGGAGGGCCCACCAGGTGTTCGGTAAAATTCCTGAGAGAACTTTTCGGTGACTCGAGCCTTCAAAAGTTGCCTATTCGAGATCCCTTCAATGTGAAGGCCTTTTCTCTTTATTTGCTGTCGGAGGTTCTCCTCTTCACTGGGGGTGAGAGCTTTTCCCTCGGGCTATGTGATGTTTTGACCGAACTGGAGGGAGGTCGCTCATTGGTACACCTGGTCATGGCGGAGATGTATTGAGGCTTGGATGCTGCGACCTCGGGCCGGGTTGGGATTTTCAGTGGAGCCCGCTTCTTGTTCAGATTTGGTTAGGAGAGCATTTGGCTATCATGGGGCCTGTGCCGAGATTCTGCTTGATTAGAGGGGATGTGGCTCGGGGTTTTCTGATCCGGAGTTCGAGACTGCCTGGTGGGAGCGTCGAGGAACTGTGGCTATCTGATGCAGAGCTGACCTGGCAACTTCCCTGGATGGACGACACCTTTCCGATTGTCCGCTCTCGGGATTGTGAGGGCATCACACTTTTGGGGCTGACCGGTAGCACATACTACTTCCCATCTCGGGTGCTCCGCCAATTCGGGTATACTCAGCATGTGTGCCATGTGGAGGCCACCCCTGTGCTCTCTGATATTCTCTCGCGGTTCTCTTAGTGATCTTGATCGCATAGCTGCCCTCTGGGAAACCCGCCAATCGGCGCATATGTGTAGCTTGGTTCAGGGGGGCGTTGTCTCTCCGGGTTACGAGGGTTGGCTAGTATCTGAGGAATTACCTACTCCTAGCCCAGCTTCGGTAGATGTGGTAGAGACAGGGCCCTGGCCATGTAAGGAAGCGATGCTTCGGACCCGGATCGAGTCCCTTTCTGTAGAGAGGCTGGCTTTGATCGAGACTGTGGAGAAAGAAAGGGTTAGAGCTGATATTGCGGAGGTGAGAGCCTCTGACCGAGCGAGTTCTTGATTGGTAGTCTTTATTTGAGTCCTAGCATGGTAGGTGGATGTTTGATCGAAATGCCCGCGAGGACTCCCTGCTTGCAGAGATTAGCACTTTGAAGCGTGCTCCCGGCCCTTGACCTGTTCCTGCACATATCATAGATCATATACACGGGGGGAAAGCCCCCTAACAGAGATCTCTTTTTGGGTTATCTTTTTCCGTTCTTTTCTTCTTCTTTTTTTTCATATATACACAGCTATATACATTTTGGGTTTTGTTTTTTGTTGTAAAGAAAGCAGCAAAAATAGAAAGTGTGTCATGTCGTTATCTTTTTGGGACGTGACACTCAGCGGGCAACACTTGTAAAGAAAGGGAATGAAATCTATACATGCGCTCTTATTTTTCTTTTTGTAATCCTGCCATGTAAGACTTTTTATGGGATTTTTTTCTTTTTTTCACCTGGTGGGGTTTGTCTTTTTTTTTTTTGTTCTTGGAATTTTCTCCTCCACAGTGTGAGGCTTCTTATGGAAAAGGGAAATCTATTTTCTTTTTTGAAATTTTCTCCTCCGCAGTATGGGGCTTTTTATGAAAAAGGGAAATCTATTATCTTTTTTGGAATTTTCTTCCTCACAGGGTGAGGTTTTTTATGGGAAAGGAAAATCTATTATCTTTTTTGGAATTTTCTTCCTCACAGGGTGAGGTTTTTTATGGGAAAGGGAAATCTATTGTCTTTTTTGGAATTTTCTTCCTCACCCTATGGGAAAGGGAAATCTATTATCTTTTTTGGAATTTTCTTTCTCACAGGGTGAGGTTTTTTATGGGAAAGGGAAATCTATTATCTTTTTTGGAATTTTCTTCCTCATAGGGTGAGGTTTTTTTATGGGAAAGGGAAATCTATTATCTTTTTTGGAATTTTCTTCCTCACAGGGTAAGGTTTTTTATGGGAAAGGGTAATCTATTATCTTTTTTGGAATTTTCTTCCTCGCAAGGTGAGGTTTTTTATGGGAAAGGGAAATCTATTATCTTTTTTAGAATTTTCTTCCTCGCAGGGTGAGGTTTTTTATGGGAAAGGGAAATCTATTATCTTTTTTGGAATTTTCTTCCTCACAGGGTGAGGTTTTTTATGGGAAAGGGAAATCTATTATCTTTTTTGGAATTTCCTTCCTCACAGGGTGAAGTTTTTTATGGGAAAGGGAAATCTATTATCTTTTTTGGAGTTTTCTTCCTCACAGGGTGAGGTTTTTTATGGGAAAGGGAAATCTATTATCTTTTTTAGAATTTTCTTCCTCACAAGGTGAGGTTTTTTATGGAACCAAATCCAGTGGGCCCTATTTTGAGCATGGTAGAACCCTGTTGGTGAGGCACAGGTTTTTTCCTTTAAACATGGGAAGGTTAGCTGTCCTGGGATTGGTTCAGTCCTCTGTCTTTCCCTTTGGTCATGCGTCGAGATAGAGACGACATACTTGATTGGGATCCGATCTAATTTCCAACATGAGCGGCCCATCAAAGGGGAGAAGAGGCTTAAGGGATCCAAACTGAAATAGGCGGGCTAGGACAGATCTTCTCCTAATCTCTCTTTTCTTGACATTTTTTGCTCATAGCGCCCAAGACGGGTTTTATGCCATTCATCCTGCTTTTTACCAGAGTGCCCTTTCGAGTTTTCACCACATCCATGGGTTCGCTCTCTTACCCCAGGTGCCCTTTCAGGTTTTCACCTGGTCCGCGTGAGTTCGCTGTTTTTACCCGTGGCGCCCTTTCTAGTTTTCACCCTGTCCGTCTTGCTTTGAACTCAAATTAATTTTTTCTTCTTTTTTTTCTTTCTTTTTTTTTCTTTTTTCTCAAGAACCAGAAAGCCACGACATGGGCGTCGATTCCGTCATAGCCGGCTGAATGAAGTTCTGTGTGGTTTGTTAACTCGGCTTGTTCTGATGCAGTAGATGTTATAACCGCTTGTGGACCTTAAAGGGGGCTTTCTTTCGGGTTGTAATGTGGTTGGGGTTCAAACAGGTTGGGTTTTTTTGGGGATTTGGATCTAAGTTTGGGGTGATTTCTAGATTCGGGGATTCCTTTTTCTTTTGGGGGGCTTTTTATGCCCCAGTCATCATTCATCATTTTTTTTTTTTGGGTTTTTTGTTTTTTTGTTTTTTGGGGTACCCCTCTTTTTCTTTGTTGCTCTTTTTTTTGGGGGGCGCCTTCTCCTTCTTTTTTTTTTGGTATGGATTTTTCCTCACTTCTCTTCTTCTTTTTTGGAATTTTGGGTGGGGTATTGAAAGAAATGGTTGTTGGCCCGAAGTGTGTAGCAAAAAGGGGTGAAGCAGGGAATATTTTTTTTTTGGCCACTTGACTTTGAAATGATGGCCTCTTTTATGGGGCCCTTAAGCGGTCACACATCTACTTTTATCAAAACTTACCTTGTCCCAAGACCTACGAGTAGAACTTACGGAGGTATCCAGCGTTGATGGGCTCGGGAAAGTGATCTCCGTCCATGGTGGCGAGGCGAACAGCGTATCCTGGCAGAACCTCTCGGATGACGTAGGGTCCTTCCCAATTTGGCCTAAACTTCCCTCTCGAATCGGCGTGGAGAGACGGAAAATTTTTCTTCAGTACAGTGTCTCCTATCTTCAGGTCTCGACCGCGGACGCGCTTATTGTAAGCATGTGCAATTCTCCTCTGATAGACCTGAGTGTGGCACAAGGCTAAGAGTCTTTTCTCGTCAATCAAGTCTAGCTGTTCAAAACGGGCTCTTTCCCTCTCAGCTTCAGGTAGATGGGATTCTAAAAGGATACATAGTGACGGTACCTCGACCTCAATGGGTAGCACGACCTCGGTCCCATACACAAGGGAGAATGGTGTTGCCCCTGTTGCGGTGCAGATAGACGTTCTATAGGCCCAAAGTGCGAAGGGTAACTGCTCACTCCAATCTCTGTAAGTAACTACCATCTTCTCCAGGATGCGGATCAGAGTTTTGTTGGTCGCTCATCGCTCCATTCGTCGAGGCACATGCGACGGGATGACGATGATGCTTGATCTTGAACCGCTCACACAAGGCCCGGATGCGCCTATTAGCGAAATTAGTGCCATTATCAGTGATGATATCTTTGGGTATGCCGAATCTGCAAATGATGTTATTCATGATGAACTTCTCAACATGGCTAGCTTTAATGCTCGTATAGGAGGCCGCCTCTACCCATTTTGTAAAGTATTCCACAGCGACGAGGATGAATTGATGTCCATTAGAAGCCTTAGGATTGATCTTGCCGACGACGTCGGGACCCCTGTGTGAATACGGCCAAGGAGTGGTAGCCATCTCATGTAAGTCAATGGCATTTGGCGTGTATTAAATTGGAGTGCTCTTGGCATTTGTAGCACTAAAGTAGTCCAAAAGTATCCTTGCCTTAGAATTTTCTTAGCAAGCATGTGACCGCTGACGTGGGCTCCGCAGACCCCCTCATGAATCTCCTTCATGATCTCGACCGCTTCTTTCTGGGTTAGGCATCGGAGCAGAATATTGTCGTGAGACCGTCTATACAGGAGATCGCCGTAGATAACGTAGTTTGTTGCCAATCGCTGGAGGGTGCGTTTATCTACCTTTGATGTTCCATCTGGGACAGTTCGGGTCTCGAGGAAATTCTTGATGTCTGAGAACCAGGGTGGTTCATCCTCTATCTCCGTAGGTCCTTTGATCAGGTGACAGAAAGCCGGTTCGTTCCTCTGCTCTATCATGATCGGCTTCATCACCACTCCATATGGAATCTCAACCATAGAGGCCAGGGTAGCCAGGGCGTCAGCAAACCGATTTCTTGCTCGTGGCACATAAGAGAAGGTGACTTCCTCAAAGCAAGTTATCAGATCCTCCAGATGTTCATGGTATGGGATCAGTTTCTCATCCTTGGTCTTCCAATCCCCGTTGGTTTGGCATATAATTAACTGTGAATCTCCAAAGACCCTAAGGTGAGTTATATTTAGATCAAGAGCCGCCTGTAAACCAGCTGTACAGGCCTCATACTCGGCCATATTGTTGGTGCATGGGAAGTTCAATTTGATTGAGATGGGTATATGGGATCCTTTTGGTGAGATAAGAATGGCGCCAACTCCTTGGCCCTCAACATGCGATGCCCCATCGAAGTGCATTACCCAGGGCTCTTCCGTTTCCTCTGTATCCTCGTTGGTCATGAACAAAATGTCTTCATCGGGGAATTCGGTCCTTAGAGGCTCATAGTTCGGCAGAGGGTTCTCAGCAAGATGATCGGCGAGTGCTTGCCCCTTAATCGACTTCTGGGTGACATAAGTAATGTCAAACTCGGATAGGAGTAGTTGCCAACGTGCGGTTCGGCCAGTGAGAGCAGGTTTCTCGAATAGGTACTTCAACGGATCCATCCGTGCTAGAAGTAGAACGGCCTGGGATAACAGGTAGTGTCGAAGTCTCTGAGTAGCCCAAACGAGCGCCAGGCATGCTTTCTCCAGATGAGAATAGCGCGTCTCGTAATCAGTGAATTTCTTGCTTAGGTAATAGATGGCCTGCTCTCTTCTTCCCGTCTCATCATGCTGTCCTAACACACAGCCCATGGAAAACTCAGTCGTGGACAAGTACATTATCAGGGGTCTATCAGGTACGGGTGGTACCAATACCGGAGGTTTCAGGAGATAACCTTTAATCTTGTCGAATGCAGCCTGGCAGTCATCATTCCATTCAACCGGTGAGTCCTTTTTCAGCAGCTTGAAGATTGGTGCGCATATCGGAGTTAACTGTGCGATGAATCGGCTGATGTACTGGATCCTGCCTAAGAAGCCTCTGACTTCCTTCTCTGTAGATGGTGGTGGCATCTCAGTGATGGCCTTGATCTTGGTCGGATCGACCTCGATCCCTCTCCTACTGACAATAAAGCCCAGTAGCTTTCCGGACATAGCGCCAAATGTGCATTTCTGGGGATTCAACCGCAATCTGTATTTTCTCAGCCTCTCGAATAGCTTTTGCAGGTTTATCAAGTGGTCCTCCCTTTCTGGCGATTTGGCAATCATGTCATCGACGTATTCTTCGATCTCTCGGTGCATCATGTCATGGAACAGGGTCGTCATTGCTCTTTGATAGGTCGCCCCAACATTCTTCAGCCTGAATGGCATTACTTTGTAGCAGAAGGTTCCCTAGGGGGTAATGAACGCTGTCTTCTCGTGATCAACCTCTGCCATCTTTATCTGATTGTATCCTGAGAATCTATCCGTAAATGAGAGCATCCTGTGCTTTGCAGTGCTATCGACCAAGATGTCGATGTGGGGTAGTGGGAAATCGTCCTTAGGGCTCACCTTGTTGAGATTTCGGAAGTCGATACACATTCGAACCTTTCCATCCTTCTTTGGTACGGGGACGATATGTCTAACCACTGCGGGTACTTGGATACCATGAGGAAACCTGCGTCATACTATTTAATGACCTCATCCTTCACCTTCAACATCCATTCGGGTCGGAGTCGTCTCAGCTTCTGTTTCACCGGCTTAACATCGGGGTAGAGTGGCAACTCATGCTCAACCAGATCGGTATCCAAACCAGGCATGTCTTCATATGATCATGCGAAGACGTCTTGGTATGACCGAAGGAAGTCTATCATACCTTTCCTCTCCTCAGGGGACAACGACGTTCCAATTTTGGTGATTCTGGGGGCCTCTGTGGTGCCCAAATTGACGTCCTCTGTCTCTTCGACGATCGGGGTAGGGCCATGCTCAAAATCGGTAAATTGTTTGAGGAGCTCATTGGGGAGCTCGCCAGTTTGGCCTTCCTCATCCAGACTCGTGACTCCTACCTCTTCTTGTATTTCTACAGGGAAGGGGTTGGCTTCACGTGGGACGGGTATCCCGACATTGATTTTAACTTTATTGGGAATTTTAAAGGACAATATTTTTGGAATTGGTATTTTTTCTATTTTTATGATATTTTGTATTTTTTCGGAGGTCAGCCCCTGGCGAGGTGGATCTCTATATATACAAGGTAGAGTGGTCCAGAGGCTAACCTCACTTTTTACAGGTTGTTTTTTTTGGAGAGTCGGTGCCACTTTCATGGCATTTGGCGGCTCTCAAGAGTTGGGGCAAGGATGCCCAGTTACTCACATGCGAGGCTTGGCCTTTACCTCTTTGATCAGGAGCGGCATCGGTAGGCTCTTGCATTTCTTCCCTCAACATATTTACAGAGGGATCCTCCGGGACCTTATCCTCCGCGGTCAGGAGGGGCCCTGAGTGGTTGCTGCTGAAGTGAGGGGTGGATCGGGGCGCTTCTTCCTCCAACAAGGAAAGGGCAGCTAAGTCCATTTTGAAGTCTGGGGGGATGATGTAGGGATTGGTGGGGTGGATTGAAATAGGCTTATGTGGGGTTACCCTCGTCTCCCCATTCAGATCAATTTTTACTACCCCGACGCTCACAAAGGTTTCACAGATGTGGGGGCGAGCGTGAGGTTCCTCTTCCAAGATGATTCCTCTGGCCTTGGCGGCTGCTGCGGCTCTCATCTTCTCCTTGGCTTCTCTGACTTCCTCTTCTCTGGGCCTGTAGCCTAAGCTGAATTTAGTTTGTTGCCCCTTGGCCTTGACGGGGTCTCTTCTTCCTTCAAGGCGCGGGCCCAGTCCTTTCCCTTTTTGATGGCCCCATCTGTGGAGCATGAACACAGTTGCATCCATTCCTCCTCCAGTTTTATCCGGGGTCTTTTCAGTTGATTTGAGGGTAACACTTTAGAAGTCGTACTCAAATTGATGGAGATTCGCCCCTCGGTATGTGCGTATGTTCAAAGACTTTCGAATTCTCAATGTGCAGAGCGCTCTTCCCCATGTCTTCTCTGCTCTCACCTAAGATGGTGACAATTTTTGCTTCTGAAATGAATCGGAGCTTTTGGTGTAGAGTAGATGGTATCGCTCCAAGCTTATGTATCCATGGCCGGCCCAATAGCAGATTGAAGGTAGACTTGATGTTCATCACTTGAAAGGGGGTGGTGAAGGTTTGCGGTCCGAGGATCAGGTCAAGGTCTACTTCTCCTATGATTTCTCTTCTAGTGTTATCGAATCCCCGTGCGCTTGATATGGATGGCCGGAAGGTGTCGGGGTTCGCCCCAATTTTGATTGCCGTCCTTAAAGGGCATATATTCAGCGCCGACCCATTGTCGATCAGGACAAACGGCACCACCAGGTTCCCTACTTCCACTGTTATATTCAGGGGTTTAGAATGGTCATTCCCCTCGATTGGTAGGTCTGCATCAGTGAAAGAGATGGCGTTTGGGGCCAACACTTGCCCTATTATTTCCCCTACTTCATCTAGAGTTACATGGGTGGAGACATGCGCGTCCTTGAGCGCTCCCATTAGGGCTTGAAAGTGGAGTGGAGACGTGATCAATAAATCCCACACGCTAATATGTGCAGGCGTTCTCTTGAGCTGTGTCTCCAGTATATGTTCCCTGACCATTTTTTCAAAGGGATTTCCTGTGGCCTGTTCTTTCTTCTTTTCTTCTCCTCTGACTGCCCCTGATGCTTCTGGCTGGGCAGAAATCCAGCCTGATCGAGGGACAAACTCAACAGCCTCCTCTTGGTTGCACCCGGCATTCATGTCCGTCTGTTCATAGCTCAATGTTACCTGATGCGGGTCATAAGCAGGTTTTGGGATGAGAAATGGGGTGCGTGAGGATTCCGGGGAGGATTGGGCCGGATATACTGGCTTGTCGGGTCCGACCAGGTTAACTCCAATGGGGGGTGGAATGGTAGTGGGGGGAATTGATAGAATTGGAGTTGTGGGCACGGAGGGGGCTTGTACTGGCGTTACCTGGGCATGGTAGGACCAGTGGTGATTGGGTGATGCGGGGATTGGGTGAGGGGTTGCTTGTCCAGGTGGCGGTGGAGTTGGGTTAGGGCCAAAATAGCGAAGGGATGGCGGGAGTGTGACTGGGCTGGAGGGATGGGGAGACGTTTGAGGTGTGGTGGGCGCGGGGTGATAGGGATATGAAGGGTTTGTATATGGGGAGGTCTAATGGGATGGTGATGGGTTTGTGGATGAAGTGGGGTAAGCTGAGGACGATGGAGTTGTGCATTGAGCGGGATGGTTTAGATATGGCGGGGTAGTGGATGGAATGGGGGGGTATAAAGGGTTTGTGGCATGGTGGGATGATGAGGGGTTAGTAGATGAAATGGGATAGATTGGGGATGATGGAGTTGTGCATGGAGTGGGGTAATTCGGGGGTGATGGAGGGGTGTATGGGGTGAATTGGGTGGTGGGATTTGAAGGTGCGTATGGAATGGGGTAACTTGGGGATGGCGGAGTAATGTTTTGGGTGGAGGGACTTGAGGGTGTGTATGGGGTAAGATAATATGGAGATGGCGGAATTGCGTAAGGAATAGGATGATTTATGTGTGACGGAGGGGTGTATGGGATAAATTGGGCGTGGGGTGGATATGCGTATGATTACGGCGGGGCTGTGCCCGTTTGGATTTGATAGGCGGGAGCGGGGGTGGAAAAATACTGCCCTAAATCTAAGGGCTCCTCTTGGCAAGCTGGTGTGGGAAAATAATCGGCAAGATACAGTGGCTCGATCACCCCAACAAATAGTTCATCTTCGTTTGACCTGGGGAGCGAAAATTCCTCCTGATTGCTAATATAATCTGAAGGGTCAAACTCTTCTTCTTCCTCTATCCAATGTATGTTAGGCCTGGGGCCTCCTGGGTGCGGTGGTAGAGGGGCTTGATGGATATTCTGGTTCTGCCCTTGGGGAAGTGGCGGGGGTATGATCTTTCCCGCCTCTATCAGATCTTGGACCGCGTGCTTTAACGGGAAGCACCGGTCCGTAGGGTGACCCGATCCCTGGTGGAAATTGCAATACAGATTCGGATCATAATTCCTTGGTATTGGGTGGGGTGGGGGGCGAGGTTGGAGTAAATTGACCAGGCCTTTCTGTAGTAACACCGGCAGTAAGACACTCAAGGATTGCCCCAACGGGGTGAATACTCGTTCGAAGCGTGCTTTCATCACATTCGGTAAACGGGGCTCTTGGTCCATTGTTTGGCCTTGGTACTTGCTCGAAACGGGTCAGGGGCGGTTGTGTAACCTGGAGTTGTATCGGGGGGGCGTTGGTATTGGCCTGGGGGTAAACAATGTTCTGTACCTCTGTCCCTGGTCTTCTTTCAATTCTTGGTTCGGTGGCTTTTCAAACCCGAGTGGCCCCGTTGGCCGCATTCCTTCCTAACCTGCCCTCTCTAATGGGGTCTTCGCAATGGTTGGCATTTCGAACCAGATCAGCAAAACTTGACTGCTGCTGATATACTAAAAAATCTGCGATGACTAGAGGGCTCCCTTAGTTATCAATTCAATCTGCTCATCATCGGGAATTCGATGAGTTACTTGAGCGGCTAAGGCCCTCCACCTCCCTAAGTAAGCACTGAATGTTTCATCATGTCTTTGCTTTAATCGGGCCAAGTCCGACTTCCTTGGTTCTATGTCCATGTTATAGACATATTGTTCTTGAAATAAGCATGTCAGATCTTTCCAATTTTTTATCATGGATGGTTCCAGGGATGTGAACAATCTCAGTGTTGGGCCCGTCAAACTCTTCTGGAACACTTTGATGAGGAGTCATTCATCTCCGCCATACTGGCACATATCCCCGTAGTAAGATTTCAAGTGGGCGATGGGGTTGCCAGTGCCGTTATACTTATCAAATGATGGCATCTTGAATTTCTGGGGCAGGGGGACGTCAGAGAACTGACATAAGTCTGAAAAGTCCGTCGAGTGTAGTTCCATTCCTCCCATCTTCATCAGCTGCTTCTGTATTCTGTCTATCTGTTCTTTCAGCTGCTCTGGTTCCTTCGAGGTTGTGGCGGGGACCGCTTCCCCTTGATTTGGTTCGACCCTAGGTGTGATGATGATGGGCCCGGGAGGGTTAAAACTGGTAGTTCCTCCACTGTTGCGAATCTCATCCTCCTCGTACTGTTGGTCGTGGTATTGGTGAGGGGCGAAGCTATGCTATTTAGACTTGGGGGGTGATGGGTTGGATGACTTGGTGGGGCCACATGGTTTGTAGGGGATGAGAAGGGATAAATGGGTGAGCGTTTTGTGGGTAAGTGATGTGCTGAGTTGGTGGCACATTCTGGGGGTGATGGGGGTGTGATTGAGATGGCGGGATGTTGTGGTTTTGAGGAATGGAATGGATTGGATTTCCCATTGGAGGTGGGATGGAGGCGTAAGGGGTATAGGTGAATGAAGGGTATTGGTCGGGGGGTATGGGGTTAGTGAATGGGCCTTGATGAGCGTGGGCGGATGGGCCTTGGGTTTGAGGGATTTGGGTTTGATGGTTTTGGAAGGCTCAAATCGACGGGCCCTGGGCCGGGTGTGGGGATTAATATAACTTTGGGCCAATGGGCCTTGTTGAGTTTGGGCTACTGGGGCATGAGGGGGCTGGGTTTGGGTCCATGGGCCCTGGGTTTAGGTTTGGTAGGCTTATGGGCCCTGGGGGACTTGGACTTGGGTTTGGGTCTGGTGGGCTTGGGCTTGGGCTCATGGGTTTTGAGGGTCTTGGGTCTGGGTCTGGGTTTGGTGGGCTTGGACTTGGGCCCATGGGTTTTGAGGGTCTTGGGTCTGGGCCTGGGTTTGGTGGGTTTGGGCTGGGGCCTGGGCTTGGTGGGTTTGGGCTTGAGCCCATGGGTTTGGAGGTGTTTGGGCTGGGGCCTAGGCTTGGTGGGTTTGGGCTTGAGCCCATGGGTTGTGAGGGTTTTGGGCTTGAGCCCATGTCTCTAGTGGTGTTTGGGCTGGGGCCCATGAATTTGTGTGGGTTTGGGTCTAGAATTGAGGCGGGGGATTCTGGGAGGTATGGACGATGGGTGGTTGGGCATGGTTGGGAGGGAATGGGGTGTGGAGGTTTTGGAAATTTGGATGCGGGGTTTGAGAGGTAGGGTTGTGAGAAGCAGCCCACAGGGCATACATCGTTCTCATGTCCTCTATCGAGGGCATGGACTCAAGTGTGGGATTGGGGGGTGATGGATTACTTAAGGATGGAGGTGGTTGGGAGAAATTGGGCATGACCTGGGTAAATGGGGGGGTATGTTGGGATGTGGATGGTATGTGAGATGGGGTGGATGAGATGTAGGATGTTGGGGGCATGGGTGATGAGAGGGATGGAATGTGGGAAGTAGGCGGGGGATGGGACTCCCTGGGGGGTCTTTGGAAGTATGGGGATGCGGTAATGGTGTTTGGATGGGAGATGGGGATGTAAGGATCGGTTGGGAAATGAGGGGTTTCAGTAGGGGATGAAAAGGGGATATTTTGGGGGAATGTAAGGGAAGGAGATGAGGTGGAGGTGAACACGGGCGCCCCAAATGGGCCTGTGATATCGAACCTGGCTTGGGTAAGCTGTCGGAGACCGGGTCTTCTCCTATACGGGAATGGGAAGGGGATGACGGTGGGGATGTATCGGCTCTTGACATGATCCGCCAACGAGTGTTGTATTGATGTCGCGGATAAGGGCCGAATACCTTCCTGGTCTTCTCCTACGGGCCGGGTTTGAGGTCGCCGTAGTGCCGGTCACACCAAGGTATATTTTTTATTGTTTTTCTTTGTGTTTTTTTTTTTGGGTTTTGGAAAAATGATTTTTTTTTGTTTTGAAAAGTGAATTTTGTGATTTTTGATTTTGATTTTGATTGATTTTTCCCCTTTTTTTTTATTTGAAGGTGGATTTTTTTTTTTGAAGATAAGGATTTTCTTTCTCTTTTTTTTGCAATTAACTCCCCTCTACTTAGATGACTGATGACCTGGTGCCCAGGGTCAACTCCCATTTCGGGCGATATATGTACCTTTAGTAGGTCCAACGGCGGGATCCGACACACTTCGGAAGAAGCGAAAGGGAACCCTTTCGTTCTATTGAAGGCGAGAGAATCCACGCAAATGACCCGATCCCCCGAAGCAAATCAATAAGAAGTCGCCTTCTTTTGACTGGGCAGGGGCATATTGGGTGTTAGAGAATGTGGGAGGCTACTGCGGACACTAATATCACTAATCGGGGAATTGGGGTGGTGGATTGGGCCTCAGGTCGGGTTGCTGCAGCCCAGTATATACTGGGCGTATATATTATGCACGCCCGACCAAAAAGTATACAGATTTGGCTGGGCGTATATATTATATACGCCTGGCTTAAATCTGGGGATTTTGGCTGGGCGTATATATTATATACGCCTGTGTAAATCTGGGGCTATTTTGCTGGGCGTATATATTATATACGCCGGGCAAAAGGTTCTGTTTGACAGTGGACAGCAAGCCCGAATGTGGGTCTTTGAACTGGTTTCTTGGGAGAAATGCTCCCGGGGACTGCTGTGTTTGTTATCGGGTCCCTCCTTTCCGTTTCCTAGGGATACACGACTGAATTTTGGGTTTTCTACGCTCTCACCAATGCGGGTTTTACGGCTTGATCAGAATTGGCAACCCAACCGATATACCTCCGTAAGCGCCTTCTTAGAATCTTGGAAGGGGTGGTTCTTTTCAGGATCATCACCACTAGGGCTTCCACCTTACTGGGAACCGGGTAAATTGTATCTGTGCCTAAACCCCCCGAAAACTACCCAAAAATGCAAAAATAAATTCAATTATGTCCCCATACTGTTGGTTCACTTTTAATTACAAATTTTTATAGGGGAGTGAAATTAAGTCCAAAATCGGGTCGGGGATGACAAACCCGTGCCGCCTCAACAGGCCGACGTTCAAAGGTGAAATATGATGACCGAAATAAAGTGCGCAAGTAGGCCCGCCAAACGGCTAAGGCTTGTAAATGACCGAAATTTAAATGACGTGAAAATAAATGCGAAGCGGTTTCGCTAAACGGCTAAGGCGGCTTAAATGACTAGAATCGTAAAACTGAAATTTAAAGGCAAGTAGGCCCGCCAAACGCAGCTAAGGCACTTAAAGGATCAATCATAGGGGTGAGTACGTTAGTAAGAACAACGAAAATAGCAAAAAATAGCAAATTGGAACAAAAACAGCCATGGTTAGTAAAATAACAAAATAAAAGGAAAGGCCAACAAGAGGGAAGCGCTAGGTGAAATCCCAGCAGAGTCGCCATCTGCGGCGACTGTGGATCCTCTCGAACTGCCGCGCGATGCGCCGCTTTGGATAAAATGTAGAGTCACCACCCGGAGCTTTTGGTGACCTGGGAAACCTTCAAATCGGTATTTTGAGCACCGAAATGCTAAATATGACTCTGATTTACCGGTCTTTGCCAAAGGCTCTAGGGTAGGGGCTTCGGTTATCGAACGGGAAGGGTTTAGGCACTCGATCAACCCGCACAGCGGTCTTTATCTATGGCCAAAAATGAAAAATAAAAAGGGCGGAATTTCTCCTTGCCCGAAGGCAATACGGTCCTTTCAAGCTTTGAGCCAAACCGAAATTTTGGCACAGAACGGCTTGAATCCTTGGACGGAGGAGACACCAAGAAAGTAGAGGAAGAAAGGGTGAGCGGAGCTCACGGGCCCTTGTTGCACCGTGGAAGATCTTCGCTTTGGCGTGCAGGATGGCTTAAATGGTGTGAAAATGGGTTCTAATGCTAGGATTCAATAAAGTAGGGGGTGTAGAGTGAAGCTAGAGGCTAGGTTTTAGCTAAAGGGAGTGATCTAATGGTGGAAATGGATTGGAAAAGATGAACTAAGCTTGCTGGAATTCTGGAAAATGAGTGCACTTTCTCTCACTAGGGTTCTCTCTTGGGCTCCAAATCCTTAACCTCCAATTTCTTCCAACCCTTAAGGAAGAGGGAGGCCTCTCTATTTATAGAGAAGGGATGGGTTAGGGGCTTACTTAAGAGCTAATTGGTTTAGCAATTAGGTAATCCCCCATCTAAGGTTTTTTGGGTTTTCAAGGTCCCAGGGTTTTGGGAAACTGATTTCAATGGCGAATGATGGGGTGAGACCATGGGTGACTTAAGGGTTGCCAATAAGCTCAAAGATGGTGCAACCAATCTCAAGACACCCACCTCAGCCAAGGGGATGGTCAAAGGGTCAAACTAGATGGAGGAAATTCGGGCTACTGATGACAGTTACTGTAGCTAAGCTGGGCGTATATATTATATACGCCCAGTTTAGGAACAGTAATTTTCACCAAAATTAGGGGAGTTTTGAGAAGATGAAACCCGTGGTGGGTCCCACCTATACTGGGCGTATATATTATATACGCCCAGCCAAATTTTCCTCAAAATAGGCAGGCGTATATAATATATACGCCTGAGTAATCTGGGGTAAAAATGGCTGGGCGTATGTAATATTTACGCCTGAGTAAAATTCATGATTTTATGTGAAACTTAAAATGGCCATAACTTTTGAACCGTAGCTCCAAATTGGGTGATCTTTGGCTTGTTGGAAAGCTGGAGAAGTTCGGTTTTCAATGGTATATGGCTCATCCATGGTACTAGTCTGTGTGAAATTCTGTAGCTCTCCTCCCATCAACCGCCAGAAGGGTTTATGTTAGGTCTGGGAAGGGATTCTAGGGTGTAGGGGTGACTTCTAAGGATTGGGGGAATGGATCTAAAGGTCTTAGGGTGATTCCTACTGGTCTAGGTAGGTTCCTAAGGGTTCAGGGGGGGGTGCCATCGGAAGCACGCGAGTACATCTCTCCCGAAGTACAAATTGATCGGGCCTTGGGCCGAATTTGGGTGTCTACAGGCGCTTGTCATGAAAGGCCTTGGTTTTGTCTTTGTAAATCCTGGCATTTGAATATGCTTCCATCCTTATCTCATGAAGCTCAGATATTTACAATTTTCTGTTCACACCAGCGGAGGTTAAGTCAGAATTTAATGCTTTAATGGCCCAATATGCTCTATGTTCCAACTCAACAGGCAAATGACATGCCTTGCCATAAACTAACCTGAATGGGGACATCCCTATGGGGGTCTTATAGGCAGTCCTATAAGCCCACAAGGCATCTGACAGTTTGTGATTGGCTCCTAAAAAAGCATATTTTAAAGATTTTGGGAGTTGCTTTAACTCCACATTTGGGGGACTGATGAGTGAAGGCAATAGAGGTGCCTTAGAAGGTGGTGGAAGAGGTAGTAAAGTAGGAGTCCATGGGTGATGCTTTGCTAGCCCTTCTTCAGAATTTACCATTTCCACTTTATCAAGCTCAGATGTGGAAGCTTTCTCTTCCACTATTTTATTCCATACTTCTTCAAAAACATTAAAGAAATCATTAGCATGCAGCAGCTGAGGCAGAGTTTCTTGCATAAACTCATCCAACACATCAATGGAAAAATAGCCCTTATTTTTTAAATGGAGCTGGTGAGCTACATTGTACACATTCAACTTGACTTTCATATTACCAAAAGATACCTCCATGACCCCTAATCTACAGTGTATACAAGCATTTGCAGTGGCCAAAAAGGGCCTGCCTAAGATCACAGGGATAGAAGTAGTACACTTGCTTCGCTCCATATCCAACACCAGAAAATTAGCAACATAAAAGAATTTGTTAACTCCAACCAAAACATCTTTAATGATCCCCATAGGCTTCCTTTCAGATCTGTCAGCTAGTTGTAAGACCACATGTGTAGGCTTCAACTCTCCTAAGCCTAGCTTCTCATATACTGAATATGGAAGCAAATTCACACCAGCTCTCAGATTAACAAGGCTTTTTCAATGGCATGATCCCCAATGATGCAGGGGATAGTGGGGACTCCAGGGTGGTCTTGGAGTTTTGTTGGGGTTGCAATAGTCAGTATTTGTTGCACTTTTTCTACTGAAAAGACTTTCTTAGATAGATGTATCCTTGATTGTCTTTTGTGAGTGCAAAGGTCTTTTAAAAACTTGGCATAGGCTGGAACCTACTTCATTGCATCAAGCAGAGGCAGATTGATCTTCACTTGCTTAAATGTTTCCATCATTTCCTCTATTTTGGCATGCCCTTTATCAAAAGGGGAAGGTGCTTGCATTGCCTTAGGAAATGGCAAATGTGGGACTGCTACCCCATTTGCAGCCTTAGCAAACTCATCATCTCTTTTTTTGATTTTATTTTTTTCTTAGGGATCATCATTTTCCTTCTTATTCAACATGGGTTGCTCCTGTTGTACCTTCTCTTTTTCTTTTTCTGAATTTTTCAAAGGCCCACAGCTTACTTGATTGTCCACCAACCTTCCACTTCTTAATGTGGTAACAGATTTGGCTTCCTCATGGGAAGAAGAAACCTCACCTACCATATATTATCTTCTTGGGTTGTCCATGGGTTGGCTAGGCAACCTCCCTTCCTCTCTCTTGGTCAAAGCATTAGACAGCTGACCAAGATGGTCTTCTATCTTTTTAATGCTTTTGCTATGAGAGTGCACAGTTTGAGACAAGGGTCCTAAGTTTTGTAATGAAGCTAGAGCTTATTCCTCAAAAGAAAGTGATCTAGCAACTGAAGGGGGTGCAACTTATTACACTGGCTGAGCCATAGGTTGAGTCATGGGTTGTTGGTAGTGGGGCCTTGGAAAGTAATTCTGGTGGTAGGGTTAAGCATTTTTGTAAGGCATGGGCTGTTGTGGCTGCTGCTACTGGTTTGGAAAAGTATCATGCCTCCACCTTAAGTTGGGTGGTTTCTCCATTGGTAACCAGCAGTAGGTTGTTGCCCAAAGGACTAAGAGGCAGCCACATGCTCCATCACTAAATCTGGAAATTGAACAGCTAAGGGGCATTCCTCAAGGGAGTGAGTGGGGGACTGACATATAACACATGCCTCCTCCACTTTAACAGCCATGGATGACTGCATTGCTCCCATGAGCTTATCAAACTTCTGGGTTAAACTATCCACTTTCCTTTCCAAATCATTGTGCCCACTCACCTCATATATCTTTCCTCTTATGGTATTTTCTTTCACCATTCTAGGAATGTCCAAGTCTCTAGACAATGTCTCTCTCTGCATGGAGTTCTCACTGATAATGTCAAACAACTCCCAAGCCTCCTCAGCACTTTTGTGGAGGTAAGTATCGCACAAGAGCATCTACCATATCTCTGCTTTTGAAATTAATTTCCTAATAGAAACTTTGAACAAGTTGCTATTCAGGGATTTGATGATGGGGACACTTCATCAGGAGTTCTTTAAATCTCTCCCAACCTTGGTGAAAGTCCTCAGTTGGATCTTAAGCAAATGAGATAATGCCCTTCCTCAACTGGCTTGTCTTGGATATGGGGAAAAACTTGGCCAAAAACTGGCATTGAAGATCACTCCAGGACTGAATACTGTTGGGTGGAAGCATTGAAGATCACTCCTGGCTTTATCCTTTAATGAAAAAGGAAAGAGTCTCATCTTGGTTGCTTCCTCCCCCAAACCTGCAATATTGAGTGTAGTGCACTGTCCTAAAAATTTATCAATGTGTTTATATGTGTCTTCTTTGGTCAGGCCATGGAATGAGGGTAGCATTTGGATTATGGAAGACTTAATCTCATAATTCCCTTGAACAACAAGGAATTGAATGTAGAAGGGAGAATTGTAAACCCCTGGTACATTGAATTCCTTCAAGGTTCTAGGTTGTTGTTGCTCACCCATTTCAGCAAATCCAGATGCAGCAGATGTGGGTGAGATTTGTTTAGTCCTAAGGAGTCTATCAACCTCTGGATTTAATGGAACAATCTGAGGATTGAGAGTTCTCCTTCCAAACATACACCACTCATAATCTTAATACACACAATGCAGAGCCAATTTAACACAACAATCAAGAGCAACACAATTAACTAATAAATCTATAAAGCCACAGATCATAAAAAAGGAGTAGAGGGATTCAAACTTAAGCACAACCTCTAGCAAAATGCTTCTCGTTAGCAATGACTTCTAATATGAAGAAATAACAAAACTACTACAAAACAAAGAAAAACTTTCAAAAGCTAGTGAAAATTTAAAGCCTATTAGAGATCTACAATCTAAACAAAAAAAACTTATGTCTATAGATCCCCAACAAATAAAACTTTATTGGGATCCTGCCTTGTGTCTAAAAAGGGATTTAAAATCAACCAGTAAAAGGGTCTATGGTTAGCACACACCAAGGCAGGCTCGCACACAGTCCTGGAAGTATTTAGGGCCTGTTGTAGCAAGTTTTAAAAGAAAGCAAGAGTATGTCCACAGGAAAGTGTGGCTGAAAATTAGGCAAATGTCCAGATCTAAAGAAGATCTGGCACCCTTCCTAATGCTAAAACAACAAAAGAAAGAGGAGAGGTCTAAGGATTTGTCACTTTTTAAATAAACTACAAAAAAACAATTAAAATTGCAGAAATGGATCCAGTGTACAAATCTTACAGTGAAGGAAAATTTAAAACATAAAATGGGAAGAAGCATCTTGGAGTTTGGTCTTTCTGCAATTGGGTTGAGCTGCCAAGGTTACAGAGAGTTTAGAGTGCATTAGTCCTTCATTTGACCGTAGGCACAGCTGCAGGGTAGAAGAATCTGATCTAGGATAGAGATTTAGCTTGATCTTAAGCCTATGATCTGTCCACTTCAAAGATCACAGATCATCCAATAGATTCACTCCATTCTTATGCTTTCATCAGAACATTATAACCACTACAAATGCTGCAATCATCAGGCCACAGACACAGGCAATTACAGGAATATCAGATCTAGGGAGATCAAATGGCATCCAAGAGGTCTACCAGTTAAGTGGGTGAGCTATTCCCATCTACACAAAGCCGATCGAGCACTAAATGAAACCAGAGGAACTATAGATCTTATTATAGCAGTTAAACCAACATTGCATTGAATTAAACTAACTATATAATGAAATGCCCTCAGATTTACAGTCTATGCAACATTCAACCCTCAATAACACTCTCAGCTTTCCCCAATTCGACTAAACCTCCTCTTTGTTGCTCCAAAGAAATTAGCCAACCATGGTTGGGCTAAAAGGAAGAATAAAGATCTCCGCACTGATCCCCTTTTTCTGGCGGCTTCCCTTCCTTTTATAGCTTTCCTCCTCTGCTTCAGATCCATTTTTCTTGCCAATTACAGCTTGCAAAATAATCCTGTTATTCCCTCCTTTATTCCCCTTCTAGAAGGCTCTTTCAATTAGTTAGAGTTGAGGGAGAGCACGTGGGTCGGTTAGGGATTTCCAGGGCACTTCTAGAGGCTTGTGCGATCACCGTAGTACCTCGGATTGCATATAATAGGTTTTTTCTGAGACGTCTTTTAGTCGATTTCGATAGGTTTCAGAGGCTTTCGACAGGTTCCAAATAGGCCTTATGTTCCTTTCGCTAGGATTCAGGATCCTTTCGATAGGTTCGATAGGTTGGGCTGAGAATAAAGCTCCAAAGATCAGCCTTCATCCGTGTGTGTTGACGTGTTGGGGCTCCTTCGACAAGTTTGGCTTCGCTCACTTCATTTTGATGAGTTGATCTATGCAATGAGTTTTGATAGGTTTGCTTCTAGTTCCTGCCGACAGGTTCCATCAGCTTTCGATAGGTTCACCAACTGAGCTGCAACAACCCTTCGATAAGTGGCATTTGCGCGATAGGTTTCAGGATCCTTTCGACAGGATCTCTTTAAGCTTCAGGAGACCTTTTGATAGGATGCTTCCTACTTGCTTTCAACTACTTGATAGGTTCCAGATCCTATCGAATACTTTGATCTCCACGACTTCTTCCTTTTCAGCCTTCAAATCCTATCAATAGGTTGCAATAACCTATCGATAGGTTGTTTTCAACCTATTTTTTCCTTCTTCAGTGCTATTTTGTTGTTGTTGCATGTCCCAAGCGGGCATTCGTGAGGAGCCCTTTTGTGTGCCATAGTTGGGTCAAAGCTGTAGTGAGAGATGGACCTTCTTATGGGGCACTTTTGGGTGGATTTCTGCACTATGACTGCATTTCATTGTTATCTACAAAACATGCTCAACATGCACTTATTAGTATATTCACAAGTCTATCAAAGGTCAGGTTAAAGGGTGAAAAATGGCATTTTTCACTGATTAACAATTCTCAAAGTGAGGGTACAGTTGAATCAGGTCAAGAGGTTAAGGTGCAAGTACTCTGGTGTTTGTCAAAGAAAAATAGGATTTTTAAGGCTCAACGAGTGTATGCAAAAGGGCAGGTTTAAAAGGTTGGATTTTCAAATTTCAAACTATCCAAATGAAGGCCTTGGATCATTTCCTTAATGTTATGAGTCTGTCAATCCATTTTGATTTGGAGGTGCCTAACTTCTAGTGAAAAGGTCTTGACTCAATCAGTCCTTAGAGCAGAAATAATGTCAAAAACACTCTTCAAAAGAAATTGATTGGCCTAAATCTCACTAGATATGGTCCTCAAATTAACTCATGGGGTGTATTTAAACCTTTTTCTCTCCTCTTAGGTTCACTAAGTACTAATTGAAAAAATTTCTTATGTTAGCTTCATGGTGGTGCAAATATTTTAAAAATTTTAGTTTCAAAATGTTTGTAAAATTTTTTAATTTTCCTCAATTTTTGTCATTCTAACAAGTTAGGTGGGAATTTATTTTATTCATCCTAATTAAACCAACACTGCTACACTAAAGTTAATTATTCTATTGGCAAACCTAGCTTGCCACACCCCCAAACCTATGAGGAGTAGTGTCCTCACTGATTCAAAGGTGGATGTGAATATGTACCAGGCTCAAGACCTAGAGATTAACATAACCGAAACTTCAAGAGGGAAAAACACATAATAAACAATATAAAAACAAACACATAGATATAAAGAAAGAATATCAGGAAAAGACATTTCATTATAAGTATAAAATAAAAAGATGACAAAGAGATAGAAAATTATAAACCTAAGGACAATCTAGATACACAGCAACAAAACATCCTGTCGAAACAAAATGGTTCTTCCTCCTGGCTCAGGGATATCCTCAACCTGCTGCATGTGGAAGAGGAACTGCATGCCAGGAGAGGGGGGAAGAACGGGGATTAGGGAGAAGGATGTTGAGCAGGTGGTGGGGGGATTGAAGAGGATGGGGGGGGGAGATGCAGGTGGTTCGGTCTTTTGCTTCTTCTTCTTCTGCTTATTCTTCTTCTTCTCCTCCTTGGTGAGGATCCTTTGCACCTCCTCATATTCGTCCCAAAGGAATTGTAGGGGGTCCGGCTATTTACGTGGGGTCCAACCACATGGGATAGAATTTGTTGGGTAGATCGATGGGTTTGTCGTCCGTCATAGCTGAGAGAAGTAAAGGACTGTTAAGATTAGAGGAGAGTGAATGCGAAGAAGATAAACTACCTTTGTATTTAAAATGCTTGGACGATGGAATATTAATCGGGGAATTAAATGTTGCATCCTTTCAAGGTCAATTGCTAAAAACAAATTAAGGGTAGTTGGCAATGAATTGTGATTGTTATAGGAAATGGTAAATCGCACAATTTATTATGGGGAATGGGAACACGCAATAAATGTTGGTCTATTTTTAACACTGAGAGTTAAGGTGAAGAGATAGGAAATCGAAGAAATTTCTCAGGGTAAAATGGGATAATCCTGTGGTTCGCACAGTTATCCACTGGTATTCGCAGCGTAGAAATCGCGAAGAATGGATGTACCTTGCGAAGGAAAATCATGCGTAAGAACATAACTCCACGAGTGATTAAGAAGCTATGTGTGCCTTGCGAAGTTACTTCGCGGAGTAGATGTTGGGGCAGAGCAAGCGAAGTAGTTTCTCATTCCTCACGTGGCTTAACTGGTGATCTCGCACAATAGAATATTTTAAATTTTACTTTTCGCGCCCTCTTGACTCCATGAGAAAGCTTTAAAATGGCTAGCAGAAAATTAGGCCATATAACCCCGTGAGAGACCAACACTCTACCTCTTTTCACAATTTGTGCCCTGGCCTGCGCTTGGACAGTGTCAGGCACCCATTCAACAACCATCAACATCCATCTTTGTATATGTATCCCCTTCCCAAATGATAATGACCTCCCTCATACCAGCACATGCATATCAAAAATTCAAAAATGATAAAATTCCTTCATGCAAACAAATTCTATACAGTTACAGTGCTAGTACCTTAATCACCCAGCAGCACTAAGCATGCATCTCCCATGTTACTGACAGAAATGAACAAGTACTCAAAATAGAACAAATAAGGCAGATGAAAAGAAACAAATCTCCATGATAAAAATAGTAAATGACAGGTTCCTAATCAAACAAAAACATATAGCAATTTTAAACAGATATGGCACACATAATACAAAGTTGTGGATCACTGGGCAGTGGGAGGTTCATGTAGGTGAATGGTCTGAGAAAGCTTCACTAGTTGTTCTACACAAACCTTGAGCCTCTGACTATTTACTTTCATGATCTGCCGTGATACTAGATCAAGGATTTCAATAGCACCAAATGGGGAACTTTGATGATAGTGTAAGGTCCATCTCATCTGGATTTCAACTTCCTTGAAAAAAATTTAAGTTTGGAGTTGAAAAGCCAAACCTTAGTGCCAGCATTGAAGCCCTTCCTAAACAGCTTCTTGTCAAAGAATGCCTTTGATCTCTCCTTATACATTCTAGCATTTGCAAAGGCTTCTAGCCTCATTTCATCAAGTTCTGTCATTTTCAACTTCTTGCGAGAACCAGCAGAAGTTAGATTTAAATTCATTGCTTTGATAGCCCAATAGGCTGGATGTTCTAACTCTACAGGTAGGTGGCACGTCGTGCCATACACCATCCTAAATGGGGACATGCCAATAGGGGTCTTGTAGGCAGTCCTATAAGCCCACAAAGCATCATTTAGTTTTTATGCCCAATCCTTCCTATCAATCCTCACAGTCTTCTCCAGAATATGCTTAATCTCTCAATTAGAAATTTTAACTTGCCCACTGGTCTGTGGGTAGTAGGGAGTTGGAATTTTGTGTGTAACAGAATACTTCTTGAGTAGGTTCGTAAAAGGTCTGTTACAGAAGTGACAAGATATTATCCTTTAAGAAGTTAAGGACAACTGTGTGGTCATTGGTCCTTGTGGCATTGGCTTCCACCCATTTGGACACATAGTCCGCTGCCACAAGTATGAAGTTAAATCCCATAGATGAAGGAAAGGGCCATAAAATCAATGCCCCAAATGTTCAAAAGTTTAACAACTAGGATGGGCTGTAATGGCATGAAGTCTCTCTTGGAAATGCCCCCCATCCTTTGACATCTCTCACATGCCTTGCAATGTAAGTTTGCATCTCTGAACAAAGAATGTCAAAACAAACCACATTGGAGCACTTTTGCTATAGTTTTTCTGCCACTGAAATGACCTCCACATGCTTGCTCATGGCACATTGAAAGAATGTTATGGAAGTCACTTTTATGCACACATCTCCTAATGACCTGATCTGCATAATGGTTGTAAAGGTATGGATCCTCCCACAGAAAATGTCTAACCTGGGAGAAGAACAAGTCTTTGTCCATCTTAGACCAATGTGGATGGATCCTACCAGCAGTAAGAGAATTGACAATGTGTGCAAACCAGGGCACACTAGATTGCAATGCAAAAAGTTACTCATCAGGGAACAACTCATTAATCGGTGTTGCTGCACATTCATCCAGAATAATCCTAGAGAGGTGGTCAGCCACCACATTCTCAACTCCCTTCTTGTCTTTTATCTCCAGATTAAACTCCTACAAGAGGAGGATCCATCTAATCAATCTAGGCTTTGCATCCTTCTTAGCTAGTAGATATTTCAGGGCTGAGTGATCTGTAAAAACTATAATCTTAGACCCCAACAAGTAGGGTCTAAACTTATCCACAACAAACACTACTGTAAGTAGCTCCTTCTTTGTTGTGGTGTAGTTTAGCTAAGCATCAGTTAGTGTTTTGCTGGCATAATATATCACTGCAGCCTTATCTTATCTCCTCCTCCCCTAAGACAAAGACCTATGGCCAAATCGGATGCATCACACATCACCAAAGGGGAGCGAGTAACTGGGCCCGGATCACAGTGGTAAGGCACTTCTTCAAAGCCTCAAAGCCCTTAAGGCATTCAGCGAAAAATACAAATGGCACATCCTTACAAACCAGGTGGCACAATGGTTTGGCAATCTTGCTGAAGTCCTTGATGAACCTCTTGTAAAATCCAGCATGTCCAAGAAATGATCTGATTTGCTTGACAGTCCTGGGTGGGGGCAAATGTGAAATCAAGTCTACTTTAGCCTTGTCAACCTCAATTCCTTTGTGAGAGACCACATGGCCTAGTGCAATACCTTGTGTCACCATAAAGTGACTCTTTTCCCAACTTAGGACCAAGTTGGTCTCCTCACATCTTTGGAAAACTCTTTCAAGGTGACTCTGACACTGGCTAAAGCTGTCCCCATATACTGAGAAATCATCCATGAAGATTTCTAGGAATTTGTCAATCATATCAGAAAAAATTGCATACATGCACCTCTGAAAAGTGGCTGGGGTATTGCATAGTCCAAAAGGCATCCTTCTGTAAGCAAAGGTGCCAAAGGGACATGTGAAAGTTATTTTCTCCTAATCTTGAGGATCCGCAGGGATTTGGTTATACCCAGAGTATCCATCAAGAAAACAATAATACGCCTTCTCAACCAACTTGTCTAGAATTTGGTCAATAAAAGGGAGAGGAAAATGGTCCTTTTTGGTCTTGCAGTTGAGCTTCCTATAATCAATGCACACTCACTAGCCAGTGGTCTCTCTGGCTGGCATAAACTCCCCAGAATCAGAAGCAACAACTGTGATGCCTGACTTTTTAGGTACCACCTAGATAGGTGACACCCATTCGAAATCTGAAATGGGGTAAATCACCCCTGCATCCAACAGCCACTATTTCTTTGAGGACCACCTCCTGCATGTGAGGATTTAATTTCCTCCGCATTTTCCTTGAGGGTTTTGCACCCTCATCCAAGTGGATCTTGTGCATGCAAACTAAGGCATCAATTGCACCAAGGTCATCTATTGTCCACCCAATTGCTTTCTTGTGCTTCTTAAGAACATTCAGTAGTTCCTCCTCCTGCTCACTAGTGAGAGAGGAGGAGATAATCATGGGAAGCTTGTTGTCCTACCCCAAGAAGAGATATTTCAATGTGGCTGAGAGTTATTTCAGCTCCAGCTCAGGGGGACTTTCAGTTGAGGGAAACAAAGGTGCCTTAGTGGTTTGAGGAAGGGGCAACAATGTGTGATGCACTAGGCCCACAAAAGACTTAGTATTTATGTTATCTTCTGTCATGGGAATTTTTACCCCTTTCACAGGACTCAAACACTTTCAGCTTTGATGATTATCCTAATCCGTGATTGGATAATTCCCCTTCTATCACATCTAGTATATCTATTGCACAACAGTCCTCAATGTCGATCTGAGGCACTATAGCGGCATGGTACATATTTAAATGTGCCTTCATGTTTCCAAAGGTGACCTCCATTACTCCTGACCTGCATTGTATGTAAGCATTTGTAGTGGTTAAGAATGGCTTGCCAAGGATAATAGGAATTGGGATTTTTCTTTTGCAAGGGTCCATGTCTAAAATAAGAAAATCAGTTGGATAATAAAATTTGTCCACCCCCACCAAGACATCCTCTACCACACCCACGGGCTTCATCTCAGACCTGTCAGCCAGTTGGAGCACAACTGAGGTAGGTTTAAGCTCCCCCAAACCTAGCTCCTCATACACTGAAAAGGGGAGGAAGTTCACATTGGCCCCCACGTCCAAAAGGGCTTTACCAATGGTGTAGTTTCCGATTATGCAGGAGATAGTAGGTACCCCTGGATCTTGTAATTTTTCTGGTGTGACAATGGACAAGACTGACTCAACATGCTCAACAGCAAAAGCTCTTTTGGATAACTAGACCCTTACTTTCCTCTTTGGGTGCAGAGGTCCTTAAAACTTAGCATAGGCAAGGACTTGTTTTATGCCATCAAGCAAAGGCAAATTGATTTTAACTCGCTTGAAAGTCACCAATATTTCCTCCATTTGAGCATTCCCTTTATCAGGAGGGCATGGGCCAGCTAGAGCTTGAGGAAATGGCAGCTGTGACACTGCTGGTGCCACTGCTGCATGCCCATTAACCTCATGGTCATATTTTTGTCTCTTTCTTTTATCTTCATTTATTTCTTTATGTTGGGGCTTAGCATCAACCCCTTATTCTACCCTGCCGATCCACGCAGGGGTACATCCCTGGCTCTTTAACACTAACACTTCTTTCATTTTCATCTTCATTTTCATGATCTCTTTGTTACCTTGCCCACCAGATTATCAACCACTCTCCCACTCCTAAGAGTAGTGATAGCATTGGCATCCTTATTGGTAGAGGGTGCTTCTTCAATCATATATTTCCCATTCGGATTTGTCAGGGGCTGACCAAGTAATTTACCTTCTTCCCTCCAATCCAAAGCATTACAACCGCCCAGCTGGTCCTCAATCTTTTTTATGCTCTATCCATGAGAATTGATAATTTGCACCAAGCTCCCCAAATTCTACATTGAAGCTCGCATCTGCTCTTCAAATGAAGAGGATCTGGGCTATTGTGGGGGCAGGGCCAACTGGTTAGACTATGGGGTAGATAACAGAAAATTTTACCTTGGTGGGTAACCTTGATTAAATTGGTGTTGGGGTCTGTAAGGAGCTACCATTTACTATTGCTGGGGTTGAGGATAAGAATCTTATCTCCACCTCAGATTTGGGTGGTTCCTCCAAGAATATTCAACGGGTTGTTGCCTAAAAGTTTGAGCAGCATGGGCTTGCTCCATAACAAAATCTAGAAACTGGGTGGCAGATGGACAATGATGAATAAAATGTGTGGTCGACTGGCATATCATACATGATTCCTCCACCTGTGTAACCACCCGAGGCTGCATCACATTCATGAGTTTATCAAATTTCAAGCTCAGGTTGTCCACCTTCCTCTCCAGATCACCTTGCACCTTCACTTCAAATATTCCACCTCTAGGGGTGGCCTCTTTTACCATTTTAGCTGGAGTCTGGGTATCATTGCATGATAGAGACTCCTGCTATATGAAAATTTTCTCTATTATGTCAAACAGCTCCCAAGCTTCCTCAACTGTCTTGTGGAGGTAACTACCACCACAGAAAGCATCTACCATATCCCTGCTCTTAGAATTAATTCCTTGATAAAACACTTGGATAAGCTGCCATATTCGGATTTGGTGGTGGGGGCATTGTTTTAACATCTCCTGGAACCTTTCCCAAGCTTCATAAAAATCCTCAGTTGAGGACTGAGTGAATGACAAAATATTTGTCCTCATCTGGCTGATTTTATTCATGGGAAAGAATTTGGCCAGAAATTTGGTTTGAAGGTCACTTCATGACTATATGCTATTGGCTAGGAGTTTTGATTGCCATGTGCTGGCTTTGTCCTTTAATGAGAAAGGAAAATGCCTCAGTTTGGTGGCCTCAGGTCCCAAGCCAGCAATATTGAAGGTAGTGCAGAGTGATAAAAATTAGTCTATATGCTTGTAGGGATCTTCTTTACTAAGCCCATGAAACGAAGGAAGCATATTGATGGTGGAGGATTTAATCTCATAATTTCCTTCAACAGAGAAGAATTGAATGCAGAAGGGAGAGGTGTACTCCCTAGGTGCAATGTACTCCTTTAATGTTCTCAGCCTCTCAGCCATGATAGCTGGTTCGGTTTCAATAGTAGGGCTTTGTGTAGTGTGTCTAGGTCTAAGGATCCTTTCCACCTCTGGATTTGAGGGTTCCAAGTCAGGGTTTAAGAACCTTCTACCGAGCATACACTCACCAATAGTAACGAAAATGCTTACAAGCACACAAAAAGAATTTCAAAAAAAGTAATAACTACAGTATTTACACTAAACAAAATAATGGGATTCAACATAAATGGAGTGAGATTGAGGGGAAAGAAAGTGCAAACAGAGCTAGCTACACTCTAACTGTAGCTCTAGCTTTTTCCTTCTTCTGCTGTCCATTTCTACAAAATTCCACAAAGAATCAGTAGTACTTTAATTTTAATTTAGATACAGCTACAAAGAACTTGGACATCTACATTATAATACAACTTAGGTCTACTAAAAGATCAATATCCTGAAATGCCAAAACTTCTTGTGATTTCCCTCGGTGCTTTGGTTATTGTGTGGTGGAAACCAATTAAAAGCAAAGTAAAATAAAAGAACTGATTTAGTATAACTAAATTAATCCTAGACCTACAAGATACAGAGCCTATTGTAGCAAGTTTTGATAAGTAAGAGTTTGTCTCATAGAGAAATTGATCTAGATCCCAAAATGGGCTATAATAGTAGGCCTCCAGATCTGGCTACACTAAATTAATCCTAATAACAGAAAAATAAAATGTGGCCCTATCCTAAAGAAAGGGGTTAAGAAGAAGGTGGTGATGGTGTGTATCAAAATAAACTATACAAATTGGTGAGAAGTAAGGTGTTAAGTTCAGATTAGAGCAATATTGTAGCTCAGATTTAGTCTGTCTCTGCATTGCTCCTTGCTGAGACGCTATCAAAAGCCTCAACAAGGTAGAAATATCTAGTTTAACCCATGCCATTTGGGGCGCGCTTAAGGCTATAGGCTGTCCACTCAAATGGTCACAACCTATCCAATAGAGTCTGTCAAATCCCATTTGTTAAACCAGAAATTGCAAAACTAGTCTAGAGGAGTGGACTGATTATTTCTCCAGCCACTGGACCAGATCAAGCTATGAATACTATTACAGCACTATGTAATACCAGTGCTATAAGCTCCCCAGATCTGCATACAGATGTAGCTGACATCCATAGGTATTCTAACCCATAAGATCCTAAGTGTTTTGCCAAGGCCAATGGCTCACTGGTGCCTACAAAAAGGACCATGCAACAGGTTGAATAGGGCTTTAGATTCAGTTGGTCATTGCTACAAATGGCCTGCAATGACTCAGCCTCAAGCTGCAATTAGTATAAAGAGATCAGATCTAACATCTAATGTCGGCTAGGTAAAATAGAGGGGAGCCAGTTCCTGTATAAACCTCCTCACAAGGCTCTAGAAGCTCATGTGCAGGGGAAAAGAATCCTTCTCAAACATGTGAATGGACACAACCTTAGGGCTATACTCTGTCCACTCAAACGGTCACAGGGTATCCCATTGGTCTGTCCATACCACAGAGGTCTGAGAAAGAATATGAAAACTGCTGCAACTACCATGGTCTACAGGCCTCTGAGCTCCCTAGATCTCACTACAAATCCAGCATTGCTTTCCATGGGGCTATCAAACCAAGGAAAATCAGATGGTAAACAATAGATCTACTAAAAACTGAATGGGCTAGTCCCAAATACATGGATCCTATAAACATCTAAAGAAACTATAAGATCTTTAAATTAAATTAGGCATTAAAACAGCAATCCATTGATAAACACAAAACTTATAATGAATTATCTCCAGGCTGCATCCTGTACATAACTACTCATCCACAATCCCAATGTATACAAAACCTATTACAAATTGAAATAAACTAAACCTAACTACTTACAGGGAGATTAGCCAGCAAGTGATGGGCTAAGAGAGAAGAAAAAGGGGAAAAATAGGTGATCAAACCATAACCCTAGCCTGCTGGAGCTCTCAGCCAACAGAGGATGAAAAGAAGGGTTGATGATAAAGCTAAACTCTAATTGTAGCTTATATACTCTGTCCATACGGCCTTAGCTCTGAAGGGATTAACCCTAATTTTTCCAGCAAATGTGGCACTATTCCATCCCTTGAATGCCTTGAGACATGTACCTTGAAATCCACACCTCGGGATGTGTGCCCTAGCCTTGGGGAATTCCCAAAAGGTCCTTGAATTAAAACTAAGAAGTGGGGAGCCCGTGCTTCGCGGGGCTGGCATATGCATTCACTTATTTGCACAGTTGCAGGGCCTTCGTGGAGTAGTTGTTGGTTGGTGGGAAGTGCTCACTCGCCCAGTGAATCTTCACCAATCAATCAGCCTTTTATGCTGTAATGCTATCGCGGAGATGATCTGGAGTGCTTAGACTTCTCATGCAATAGAGCTTCTGAAGCTCTCTCGCTAGGTACTCGCGCAGTTATGCTCCTGCCACGTAGTAATTGGTAAGGCTTCAGAGTGTGCGAGATCTGCGCGAGGAGAATTCTAGACATCTCTCTCTCTTTCAGGGCCACGCACGAACTCTGCGAGGTGAATTTTAGTTCATTACACACATGGACTCGCTATATTCTTCGCGCGGCTGCTTTAAGGGTTGATCTCGTGACTTCATGACCATAAATTCGGGGATTTTAATCCGTGAGATCTTTCACGATGTCTTTATAGCTCTCTCTTAATCAGATATCCTATCTATGTGAGGGCATCTTCCATCGCATCCTTAGCTTCACGAGGGAGCTTCACCGCAAGATCTGCTTTCTATACTCCGATTCATTGCACTTCTTGCGCTTTCTCCATTCTCACCAACTTCATTCATCTGCTAGGCTTTTGGTCAATGATGATCAGCACATGAGTCACTATGGTGAGCACTACCGTGGTTTTCCATTAGGCTTTAATTCAACCGTCATCTTTGCATCTCTTCTTCCTCTTCTTTGGGCCAATAAGGATGGATTTTGTGTTGTCGCATAAATTATTGCTAACTACAAAACACACTTAACAAATGATTATTAGTCCTTCAAGGTCTATCAAAGGCTAGGTTAAGAGGTTAAGAGTGGTACTTTTAGGTGAATAACAACACCTCATCTAGCAACCCTCTCACAAAAGCGAGCTCAGCACGAATCTCAAGTTGCCCCGCCTCTAACGCATGAAGGTGCTACTCCACCAGGGACTGAGATGTGCTCTAGAAAAATGAGTCCACGAATGGGGCAGTGCTCCCATGAATGGTCTCCTCTAAGAGGCCACTATAACCCCCGACACCGATGTCGAAGGTGTCGGTAAAGATGGTGGTGGAGGCCATAGAAGTGATAGCAGTGGATTCGGTAGGTAGACGCTCTGGTGTAATGATAGGGTTCGTGAAAAACATGGTGACCGGAGGTTCAACAATACTAAAGTGAATGGATGAAGTCTCAACCCAAGAGGAAGAAGATGGGGGTTGAGGAGACGGAGGGGAGTGTAAAGTGTTCCCTCTCGCGAGTGGTGGTGAAGGTGAGGGTATAAAAGGTATAGGCTGGGCAAATGGAGGGACCGGGATGGTGTGGCTGGCTGCCCCAGAAGCAGATCCAGCAAGGTCAAGGATGGAGACAATTGGTGTCTCAGTCGGAGGTGCAGTTGGAGAAGAAACCACAGCATCCTGCTCCACAGCAGTGGGCCATGCTTTTCTCCATTGGCTCGCATCATAGGGCTTCAGTAAAGCCGTTAATGGCGGCTCTCGCAGGTCGATCTTGTACGCCTGAAAGAGTAACAAGCACGTGATTGTTTTCCCGTACAGGAGTCGAATCGACTTCTTGTGGGAGCAGGGTGCTGCCAGTTTCTTAAGGGTATCAAGGAGCCTAAAGAAAATCAACTGCATTGGTGCTACCCACAAGCCCTTAATGATGGCGTAAAGGACCCTCAAAATGTCCCATGACATTGGGTGTTGTGTGAAATGGGACATAGTGTTTTATATAACACTACGTCACAAGAAAATATCGGGTAAGAGGGCGGCGTGGGTGGTAAAACTGAGGCCAACTTGTGGTTTACTAGAAACAGCATGCACCAATTTAGCAAATTCTGAGAAGTTTTAGCCTCTCACTAGGCCACTCCTCATAGGGTATACAGCACGGAGGCCACAAGTAGTGAGGCCAAATTCTGGTAAACCACCAGTTGGCCTCACTAGGCCTCTCACTAGGCCACTCCTCATAGGGTATACAGCAGGGAGGCCACAAGCAGTGAGGGTATTACGGAGCCCAAAGAAAATTAACTGCACTGGTGCTACCCACCAGCCCTTAATGATGGCGTAAAGGGCCCTCAAAAGGTCCCCATGACGTTGGGTGTTGTGTGAAATGGGACATAGTGTTTTATATAACACTACGTCTGCAAAGAAAAGATTGGATAAGAGGGCGGCGTGGGTGGTAAAAGTGAAGCCAACTAGTGGTTTACCCGAAACGGCATGCTCCAATTCAGCAAATTCTAAGAAGTTTTAGCCTCTCACTAGGCCACTCCTCATAGGGTATATACAGCACGAAGGCCACAAGCAGTGGCCAGCATTGCCCTAACAAATGAAAGGTCGAAACTATCGACCTTAGTTGAAAATTTTCCTTGTTCATCAGGACTATAGAAGAGATTCTGATAGAAAAGCCAAACAAGGCGAGAGTAAACTACCATCATTGATGGAGCCAACAGGCCCTCAAGACCAGCTCACCTAAAATAGGTTAGTGCAAATTGGGCCTCAGGAAGCTGGTTGAAATATTCCCTGTCGAACTCATGTTCGACAAAAAAATGATGATGCTTCATTGACGGGTTTGTGGCTTCTCGCTGTAAGGGTTGAGTCTCAGGAACAATCAGTGGTGGCTATAATGTAACAGTCGACGACCTTGTGCCAATATGAATACCAACACTAGGGTTCGGCACAAATGTTTGTGCCTTTTTTCTTAGGCGGGCATCCACCATGGGTGCCTTGCCTTTGTTATATTCGTAACCATTTTCCTAAATTAAACTCACACAAAAATAAAAAAAAGAAACACGCGAGATTACCCTTGAAGCGTGTAAAATGTCGAATGCGGCCACAAGAAGCAGGCTGTCAACTCTTGTACAAACGATTCAAAAATTTTCAAGGGTTTTTGCAGGAACTTAGGGAAGAAGAGAATGCAGGGGAACTAGGGTAAGACCGGTTGAAATGGGGTTTCATCTGGTCGTAGGGCTTTATATAGCCCTAAACCTTTTAAGCCTTGACTGGTCAAAACCATTTCGACCGATCACAAAATTGTGGAAAAATATATTTCTTCCATCTATGTTTCGGTGTTGAAGCTAAACCCCTGATGCTCGACTGGTCGAAACCGTTTCAACCAGTTAGAATGCAACAAGTAGAAATATGGAATTCTATTGACCAGTCGACATAGGCTCGACCGATCAAAATTTGCTACATTCTTCCCTTCAGGCTTAAGCTGACCGATCAAAGTTTATTTCTACTGGTCAAAAATTTGTTTGAGAATTCAATTCTCAACCCAAATTTTTCCTAACTTATCTATCTTTTTATATTCTTTTTTTCATTTTATTTTTATACTATTTTCCTACTACCTGCACACACCCAAACACATTAAATCTAATAAAAACAATCAAATCCTAAACTAGTATTTTACAATGAACTTGAGTTGCCTCCCAAGAAGAACTACTGATGTGTTTGTAGCTCGTGAGGTTAGTGCTCATTGTGGTATTAGCAGGGCAAGGGAAGACAAAGTCTCCCCAGCTATCACATGACCTTTTGGATTATTTATTGGTTGAGACGGTAACCGACCCTCATCCCTTTTGTTCAAAGAAATTGCTAGTTGCCCAAGTTGGTTTTCTAGCTTGGCGATTGACTGCGTATGGGAATAGAGTAACTACTTTTGATTGTGCTTTGGGCTGCCTACAACATAGTCTCTTCAAAGTTATTGTTACTCCAACAAGGTCTATAGTGTTGTTGGCCTTGGAATTGTGGTGGTTGTGAGTTAAATGTAGGCCTAAAATGTTGATTAGTACCCTGATCCACATTACTTTTCCAAGCCAAATTCAGGTGATTCCTCAAGTTCGGATTGTAAGTGTTTCCTAAATTATTTTGATCCGACCGCTGGAAGGAATTTATAGCGTTTATGTACTCTTGCACCTCCTCAGGGACTCTAGCATATGCCACAAACGTCACTTACTTGAGCTATTGAGTGCGATTTTGCACTCAACATGGATTCAAATTTATTTTCCAAGGCCTCGGCCTTGGTAGAAATATCTGTCATTAGTTTAAGTTTGTATATACCTCCTCACTTAGGAGGTATAGTCCGTGAAACCTTAGGATCGACCTGATTCAATGTAGCTTGTTGCACCGAATTCTCACTTAAGTTCTCAAACAACTCCCAAGCGTTGTCTGCGGTCTTTGTGAGAAGCATACTCCTAGAAGAGACATTTATCATCTATCGATTTGACTCGGTTAGCCCTTCATAGAAGCCTTGCACAATTTGGTAATTCGGAGCCCAATGATGGGGACACTTATGCAGAAGTTTATTTAAGCGGTCCCAATTTTCATGAAAGGATTCATCCAAATCTTGCTTGAAAGACGTTATGGTTTTCCGGATAGTGTTCATCTTACCAATCAGGAAGTACTTGACTAGGAACTTTATTTGTAACTCTTCCCAAGTGGTAATCGAATCCGGAGGCAAAGAATTAAGCCACCTCTTTACCTTATCCTTTAATGAGAATGGGAAGAGCCTCATACGAGCTGCCTCTTCTAACAATGTGTTTATTTTAAATAGAATGAAAACATCTAAAAAGGTTGTGAGATGGTCATAAGGATCCTCGTTGCTAAGCCCATGAAAATTAGGAAGCATTTGGATCAGGATGGGCTTGATTTCGAAGTTCCCATTACCGACTGCTGTCGGTAATCGTATACACGAAGGAGTTGTAAGAGTGGATGGCATATAATATTCCCTCAACATTTTGGCCACTTGTTTTTCTCCCGCCATAATGAATTGAATCGGGGGCAGGGCGGGACGGCTAGAACGTTCAAAACTTATGACGTTTTGAGAGGAACAAGAGCTAGTGTGAATACGTCGACACGTTCTCTCAAGCTTAAGGTCTAGTCACTCGAGAGAGAGAAATTGCGACCTCAACCTTGGCATAAACAAAAGGTAAAACAAAAATAAAATAGTTAACCTAATAATTGGAAATCGAAGATGCGTACCTTAGCCTTTCGCGGCATCCCGTGACAAACTTCAGTGTATTCGGGCCTTTGATCTCCAAGCCTAGAAATAAAAACAAACTAGGGTTAGTATAATTATATAAAAATATAATAAAATAGAAATCAAATAAGATAAAGTTGAAATCCCCGACAGCGGCGCCAAAAACTTGATCATTTTATTTCAAAACCTTGCAAGTGCACAAGTTCTAATGTACTAGGGCAAGTATAAGGTGTCGAACCACATGGATTTTTCGTTTATCTCGATTTAATTTATGTTTTATAAAATATTTTGTAACATCGATTTCCTAAATTATTAAATAAATAAAAGAAAACCTAAATAGTTTGGAAATAAGAGAAGAGAAGGCGTCTGGAATCTCTCTTGGATTTCAAATTGTGAATAATAAAACCTATTTCTTTTCTGGTACCGCTCCTAGCTACAAGCTCAGTCGCTTCGTTTATGAATTAGAGAAATCTAATCACAAGTTACATAAATCTAATCGTCAAGGCATCATTGCACAGACCAACAAAAATTACCTATAAGGCCTAGTCCGTTAGTGAGTATCCAATCTAGGCTAACCCTAATCCCTATAAGGCCCCTAGAATTATTCTAAATAAGATTACATCATTACCATCCCATTCTCGATCTAGTCGGAACCTCGAACATGCAATCGTACCATAAACAAAATTCAAAATAAAGAAAGAAAATAAAATTTTATTAGAATAATTATCTGAAATTTACAAGAGATCCCAGGCTGAAGCTTTAAGCACACATCGATCCAGAGAGCTTCAACATTGTCAATCAGCTCGCCGATGATCATATTCAATCTCCCTCTAATCCAGAACTATTCCTAACTTAACCTACAGAAACTCATGCCAGAGCTCTCTAGAAAAGTTCCACTGTGCGAGTCCCTTCAAACCTAAGCCTAGGATCCTTATTTATAGATTGCAAGGCCATAGTGCAGTTTTAAATGGCAAGAAACTCTAAAGGATCCCTAGAACTCCTCTAAAGAAGATGAATCCGGAAGGAAATTGTTATTCACTGAAAAGTATCACTTTTCACCTCTTAACCTAGCCTTTACTACACCTTTGAGCTGACTAATAATCCTTTGTTTAGCATGTTTTGTAGTTAGTAATAATTGTTGCAAGTTAATACAAAGTCCATGCTTTTGGTGCCAAAAAGAGAGAATTCAGGCCAAGGATGACTGTTGAGCCAAAGACAAATGGAACACCATGGTGACTAGTTTGCATGTCAACGTGGACCAAGGAAGTTCAGCAGAAGAGAGAGGAATATATTTGAGTGGAGAAAGCTGCAATAGCAGTAGCTACATTGCAGCAAAGGAGCAGAAGTGTGGTCTCGTGCAGTTAGGAATGCCTCATCATTTCAAATCATGAGACCACACGACGAAGTCAATATTTGTAGTGTAAAGTGAACTCATGAAGAACTCGTGCAGGTCAGTGAAGGATTAACCTCAGAGAACTACTTCGCGCAGTAGTCATGTGCTTCAATTACTCTCAACACTCTAAGTACTCGCAAAGCAGTCGTGCACTAAAACCTTTAGAAAGCCGGCTCGCGAAGCTCTCGCGGGGATCAAGTCTCAAATTAGCCGCGTGCACAGTCTCGCGAGACCAATTCACACAAAGAACTCAAACAAAGTCGCGAAGCTCTCGTGTAGCTTAAGAGGAGAGAGCTCCATAAATTCTCTTGCACAGCTCTCACGCGCATAAAAGCCTAAACCTCTACCTACTGAGTTGTGCTATGCACTACACACGAAGCCTGGCGAGATCCAAACTCTTCCACGTGAGACCCTCGCGACAGAAATTTCTGAAGCTCCACTGCATAAGCAAAGCCAAAGAATTGCAAATTCTTCCTCATGAGAGCATTTTAGGGTAGAGCAGCTATGCGACAAGTCACAGCCTTCTGCGTGAACAAGGAGCTTTCTAAGCCAAATCTGACCTCGCAAACACTCTGCAACTGTGTGACTGAATTAAGTTACCAAGCCAGCCCCACAATGCTCGGGTTCTCCACTTCTCATTCCATACTCAGGGACCTTTTGGGGATTTCCACAAGTCTAGGGCACACATCCCGAGGCCTTGATCTCTATGCATGCATCCCAAGGCATCCAAGGGTTGTAACCAAGCCACGTCAACCATAAAATTAGGGTTTAATCTCCTCTTGTCCAAGGCATCAGTGACTGAGTATATAAGTTATATTTTAAACTTACAACATTATCTCTCCTTTAACCTGAGTCAGCTGTGAGCTCTAGCGAATTAGGGTTAGGGTTAGATCACCCTCTATTTCCATTTTTCTTCTTCCTTAGCCCAGCACTTGCTGGTTATGATCTCTGTAATCGATTAGGCATAGTTTAATTTAGTTTTTCTAATGGGTTTTGTAATCATTGGGATTTGTTGATGGTTGTTCTGCACAAGGCTACTGCCTTGAGAAACTTCATTGTAAGTATTGTTTAATCAATAAAATTTGTGTTTTAATGCTTATTCAATTTGTTATTTTCCTATTTTTCCATAGTATTCTTTGATTTATGCGATGCATTTAAGACTTTAGCTTATTTGAATCTCCCATGGAAGCTTGAGCTTGTACCCTGTGACCATGGTGGTAGCTATAATTTTCATGTTCCATCTCAGTCCTCTATGGTGTGGATAACCTCTGTGGATAGCCTGTGACCATTTAAGTGGACAGACTATAACCCTAGGGTGATTCCAAGCCACATATCTGAGAAGAATTCTTTTCCTTTGCACTTGAGCTTGTAGCACTGTGAGAGGTTGTAGCAGGAACAAGCTACGCTCTGTTTTACGTGACCATCATCAGATGTTAGATCTAATTTTTCTGTAGAGATTGCAGACTTGTGAGGTGAATCATTACAAGCCTTTTGTAGCAATGACCAGCTGCATTTAAGTTCCCAAATAGCCTTTGAGTAATTGTCGTTTCCACTTGTTTTTCAAGAGCTATTTGATCCCATGAATGCCTGAGATTGTAGCCTGGCAAACATGGTGTCTGCAATGACTTTAATATGCTGATTTGATCCATTGGATGGAGGACATCTATTGGATAATCTGTGACTATTTAAGTGGACAGGTTATAGCCTTAAGATCAGTCCATTCCCTTGGATCAAATTGGTTGTCTGATTTAACTCATGTGATTTGATCCTCTCTATTGGATAGCATGTGACCATTAAAGTGGACAGTTTATAGCCTTAAGAAACCAGGTCAAACCATAAGAGTTGAGTTAGATTCTTCCTCCTTATAGATGTGCTTGTAGCCATCTGAAGGATTACTGCAGAGAAGTCTCTAAGTCTGAGTTACATAGCTGAATTAACCTTCGCTTAGTTGATTACTTCCCATCAATTTTATCTTTATTTAATCACACACCATCACCACTTTCCTCATACCCCTTTTCTTTAGCATAGGACTGCACTTTCTTCCTCTTCTTTTAGTATTAGTTAGTGTAGTTGTGACACCCAACTCCTTTTCTTTAGGATTGCCAGATCTGACCTACTAATATAACCCATTTTGGGTTCTAGATCAATTTCTTTGTAGGACGAACTCTTACTTACTCAAAACTTGCTACAACAGCCTTGTATCTTGCAGGCTGTGTATTTTAGACTTGTTTTAACTAATTTCCATCTCTTCACTTTTTGATTTATTTTTCTTCACCACTGTTTTCTCACCAATAACAAACAGCAACCTGAGATAACCAATAAGTTTTTGGTGCCGCTGCTGGGGAATATCGATCTTTTTAGTAGACCTGAGTTGTATTGTATTTTAGTCTAGAAAATTCTTTGTAGCTGTGCCTTTAATAGAATAAAAAGTACTATTAATTTTTTATTGAAATTTTTGCTGAATTGGACTGCAGCAGCAGGGAAAAGCTAGAGCTGCATCTAGAGTTTATCTAGCTCTATTTGCACTTCTTTTGCCCTAAAACTCGGTTCATTTATGTTGAATTCTTTCAATAGTTTAATTGTAATTGCTTAGCTATAATTTTGTTTGCAAATTCTTTAAGTGTGTTGTGAGCATTTTCTTTACCTGTTGATTCTGTGTGTATGCTTGGTAGAAGGTCCCTTAACCCTGAGTTGGAACCTCTAAATCCTGAGGTTAAAAGGATCCTTAGATTGAGAAACACCACACCAGCCCCTGTTATTAAAACTGAGCCAGCTGTGATGGCTGATAGGCAAAGGACAATGCACCTAGGGATTACACATCTCCCTTTTGCATACAATTTCTTTTGCATACAATTTCCTTCAATTGAGGAGAATTATGAAATTAAGTTCTCCACTTTTAACATGCTGCCATCTTTTCATGGGCTCAGTAAGAAAGATCCTTATAAACACATTGATTAATTCTTGACACTTTGTGCCACATTTAATATTGCTGGCTTAGGACTTGAAGCCACCAAACTTAGGTTTTTTCCTTTTTCCCTAAAGGACAAGGACAGCACCTGGCTCTCTAAGCTCTCAGCCAATAGCATCCAGACATGGAGAATGTGGTGTCTGACCACCTCTCAAGAATTTTATTGGATGAATGTGCTGAATGTACAGTCAATGAATTGTTCCCTGATGAGCCACTATTTTCTACGCAGTCCATGGTACCTTGGTTTGCCAACATTGTAAATTACTTTGCTATTGGCAGGATTCCTTCCCATTGGAACAAAATGGATAAAGACTTGTTCTTTTCAAAAGTCAAGTTCTTTTTCTTGGAGGACCCCTGCCTATACAAGTATTGTGCAGACCAAATCATCAAAAAATGTGCCCCTGAAAGTGACTTTCCCAGTATTCTAAGCATGTTCCATGAAAATACCTGTGGAGGTCACTTCAGTGGGAGAAAAATAGTAGCCAAAGTATTGTAATGTGGGTTCTACTGGCCCTCTTTCTTTAGAGATACTCACATACATTGCAAAGCCTGTGCAAGATGTCAAAGTTTGGGAGGCATTTCCAAGAAAGATTCAATGACATTGTCACCCATCCTTGTGGTAGAACTGTTTGACATCTGGGAGATCTATTATATACGCCTGTAAATCTGGGGCTATTTTGCTGGGCGTATATATTATATACGCCGGGCAAAAGGTTCCGTATGACAGTGGACAACAAGCCCGAATGTGGGTCTTTGAACTGGTTTCTTGGGAGAAATGCTCCCGAGGACTGCTGTGTTTGTTATCGGGTCCCTCCTTTCCGTTTCCTAGGGATACACGACTGAATTTTGGGTTTTCTACGCTCTCACCAATGCGGGTTTTACGGCTTGATCGGAATTGGCAACCCAACCGATATACCTCCGGCGCAAGCGCCTTCTTAGGTACTGGAAGGGGTGGTTCTTTTCAGGATCATCACCACTAGGGCTTCCACCTTACTGGGAACCGGGTAAATTGTCTCTGCGTTTCAAACCCCGAAAACTACCCAAAATGCAAAATAAATTCAATTATGTCCCCATACGTTGGTTCACTTTTAATTACAAATTTTATAGGGAGTGAAATTAAGTCCAAAATCGGGTCGGGATGACAAACCTGCGTCCAACAGGCCGACGTTCAAAGGTGAAATATGATGACCGAAATAAAGTGCGCAAGTAGGCCCGCCAAACGGCTAAGGCTTGTAAATGACCGAAATTTAAATGACGTGAAAATAAATGCGAGCGGGCTCACCAAACGGCTAAGGCGGCTTAAATGACTAGAATCGTAAAAACTGAAATTTAAGGCGCAAGTAGGCCCGCCAAACGGCTAAGGCACTTAAAGGACTGAATCATAGGGGTGAGTACGTTAGTAAGAACAACGAAAAATAGCGAAAAACAGCAGCAAATTGTAACAAAAAACAGCCATGGTTAGTAAAATAACAAAATAAAAGGAAAGGCCAACAAGAGGGGAAGCGCTAGGGTGAAATCCCCAGCAGAGTCGCCATCTGTGCGACCGTGGATCCTCTCGAACCCGTCGCGGCGATGCGCTCGCCTTGGATAAAATGTAGAGTCACCACCCGGAGCTTTTGGTGACCTGGGAAACCTTCAAATCGATATTTTGAGCACCGAAATGCTAAATATGACTCTGATTTACCGGTCTTTGCCAAAGGCTCTAGGGTAGGGGCTTCGGTTATCGAACGGGAAGGGTTTAGGCACTCGATCAACCCGCACAGCGGTCTCTATCTATGGCCAAAAATGAAAAATAAAAAGGGCGGAATTTCTCCTTGCCCGAAGGCAATACGGTCCTATCAAGCTTTGAGCCAAACCGAAATTTTGGCGGCGTAACGGCTTGAATCCTTGGACGGAGGAGACACCAAGAAGGTAGAGGAAGAGAGGGGTGAGCCGGAGCTCACGGGCCCTTGTTGCACCGTGGAAGATCTTCGCTTTGGCGTGCTTCCGATGGCTTAAATGGTGTGAAAATGGGTTCTAATGCTAGGATTCAATAAAGTAGGGGGTGTAGAGTGAAGCTAGAGGCTAGGTTTTAGCTAAAGGGAGTGATCTAATGGTGGAAATGGATTGGAAAAGATGAACTAAGCTTGCTGGAATTCTGGAAAATGAGTGCACTTTCTCTCACTAGGGTTCTCTCTTGGGCTCCAAATCCTTAACCTCCAATTTCTTCCAACCCTTAAGGAAGAGGGAGGCCTCTCTATTTATAGAGAAGGGATGGGTTAGGGGCTTACTTAAGAGCTAATTGGTTTAGCAATTAGGTAATTCCCCATCTAAGGTTTTTTGGGTTTTCAAGGTCCCAGGGTTTTGGGAAACTGGTTTCAATGGCGAATGATGGGGTGAGACCATGGGTGACTTAAGGGTTGCCAATAAGCTCAAAGATGGTGCAACCAATCTCAAGACACCCACCTCAGCCAAGGGGATGGTGAAAGGGTCAAACTAGATGGATGATTCGTAGCTAAAGTGGGCGTATATATTATATCGCCCTTGATTTAGGAAACGATAATTTTCACCAAAATTAGGGAGTTTTGAGAAGATGAAACCCGTGGTGGGTCCCATTTATATCAAGGAGATATATATACGCCCAGCCAAATTTTCCTCAATAGGCGTGATATAATATATACGCGAGTAATCTGGGGTAAAATGGTGGCGTATGTAATATTTACGCCTGAGTAAAATTCATGATTTTATGTGAAACTTAAAATGGCCATAACTTTTGAACCGTAGCTCCAAATTGGGTGATCTTTGGCTTGTTGGAAAGCTGGAGAAGTTCGGTTTTCAATGGTATATGGCTCATCCATGGTACTAGTCTGTGTGAAATTCTATAGCTCTCCTCCCATCAACCGCCAGAAGGGTTTATGTTAGGTCTGGGAAGGGATTCTAGGGTGTAGGGGTGACTTCTAAGGATTGGGGGAATGGATCTAAAGGTCTTAGGGTGATTCCTACTGGTCTAGGTAGGTTCCTAAGGGTTCAGGGGGGGGTGCCATCGGAAGCACGCGGGTACATCTCTCCCGAAGTACAGATTGATCGGGCCTTGGGCCGAATTTGGGTGTCTACAGGCGCTTGTCATGAAAGGCCTTGGTTTTGTCTTTGTAAATCCTGGCATTTGAATATGCTTCCATCCTTATCTCATGAAGCTCAGATATTTACAATTTTCTGTTCACACCAGCGGAGGTTAAGTCAGAATTTAATGCTTTAATGGCCCAATATGCTCTATGTTCCAACTCAACAGGCAAATGACATGCCTTGCCATAAACTAACCTGAATGGGGACATCCCTATGGGGGTCTTATAGGCAGTCCTATAAGCCCACAAGGCATCTGACAGTTTGTGATTGGCTCCTAAAAAAGCATATTTTAAAGATTTTGGGAGTTGCTTTAACTCCACATTTGGGGGACTGATGAGTGAAGGCAATAGAGGTGCCTTAGAAGGTGGTGGAAGAGGTAGTAAAGTAGGAGTCCATGGGTGATGCTTTGCTAGCCCTTCTTCAGAATTTACCATTTCCACTTGCTCAAGCTCAGATGTGGAAGCTTTCTCTTCCACTGTTTCATTCCATACTTCTTCAAAAACATTAAAGAAATCATTAGCATGCAGCAGCTGAGGCAGAGTTCTTGCATAAACTCATCCAGCACATCAATGGAAAAATAGCCCTCATTTTTTAAATGGAGCTGGTGAGCTACATTGTACACATTCAACTTGACTTTCATATTACCAAAAGATACCTCCATGACCCCTAATCTACAGTGTATACAAGCATTTGCAGTGGCCAAAAAGGGCCTGCCTAAGATCACAGGGATAGAAGTAGTACACTTGCTTCGCTCCATATCCAACACCAGAAAATTAGCAACATAAAAGAATTTGTTAACTCCAACCAAAACATCTTTAATGATCCCCATAGGCTTCCTTTCAGATCTGTCAGCTAGTTGTAAGACCACATGTGTAGGCTTCAACTCTCCTAAGCCTAGCTTCTCATATACTGAATATGGAAGCAAATTCACACCAGCTCTCAGATTAACAAGGCTTTTTCAATGGCATGATCCCCAATGATGCAGGGGATAGTGGGGACTCCAGGGTGGTCTTGGAGTTTTGTTGGGGTTGCAATAGTCAGTATTTGTTGCACTTTTTCTACTGAAAAGACTTTCTTAGATAGATGTATCCTTGATTGTCTTTTGTGAGTGCAAAGGTCTTTTAAAAACTTGGCATAGGCTGGAACCTACTTCATTGCATCAAGCAGAGGCAGATTGATCTTCACTTGCTTAAATGTTTCCATCATTTCCTCTATTTTGGCATGCCCTTTATCAAAAGGGGAAGGTGCTTGCATTGCCTTAGGAAATGGCAAATGTGGGACTGCTACCCCATTTGCAGCCTTAGCAAACTCATCATCTCTTTTTTTGATTTTATTTTTTTCTTAGGGATCATCATTTTCCTTCTTATTCAACATGGGTTGCTCCTGTTGTACCTTCTCTTTTTCTTTTTCTGAATTTTTCAAAGGCCCACAGCTTACTTGATTGTCCACCAACCTTCCACTTCTTAATGTGGTAACAGATTTGGCTTCCTCATGGGAAGAAGAAACCTCACCTACCATATATTATCTTCTTGGGTTGTCCATGGGTTGGCTAGGCAACCTCCCTTCCTCTCTCTTGGTCAAAGCATTAGACAGCTGACCAAGATGGTCTTCTATCTTTTTAATGCTTTTGCTATGAGAGTGCACAGTTTGAGACAAGGGTCCTAAGTTTTGTAATGAAGCTAGAGCTTATTCCTCAAAAGAAAGTGATCTAGCAACTGAAGGGGGTGCAACTTATTACACTGGCTGAGCCATAGGTTGAGTCATGGGTTGTTGGTAGTGGGGCCTTGGAAAGTAATTCTGGTGGTAGGGTTAAGCATTTTTGTAAGGCATGGGCTGTTGTGGCTGCTGCTACTGGTTTGGAAAAGTATCATGCCTCCACCTTAAGTTGGGTGGTTTCTCCATTGGTAACCAGCAGTAGGTTGTTGCCCAAAGGACTAAGAGGCAGCCACATGCTCCATCACTAAATCTGGAAATTGAACAGCTAAGGGGCATTCCTCAAGGGAGTGAGTGGGGGACTGACATATAACACATGCCTCCTCCACTTTAACAGCCATGGATGACTGCATTGCTCCCATGAGCTTATCAAACTTCTGGGTTAAACTATCCACTTTCCTTTCCAAATCATTGTGCCCACTCACCTCATATATCTTTCCTCTTATGGTATTTTCTTTCACCATTCTAGGAATGTCCAAGTCTCTAGACAATGTCTCTCTCTGCATGGAGTTCTCACTGATAATGTCAAACAACTCCCAAGCCTCCTCAGCACTTTTGTGGAGGTAAGTATCGCCACAAGAGGCATCTACCATATCTCTGCTTTTGAAATTAATTTCCTAATAGAAACTTTGAACAAGTTGCTATTCAGGGATTTGATGATGGGGACACTTCATCAGGAGTTCTTTAAATCTCTCCCAACCTTGGTGAAAGTCCTCAGTTGGATCTTAAGCAAATGAGATAATGCCCTTCCTCAACTGGCTTGTCTTGGATATGGGGAAAAACTTGGCCAAAAACTGGCATTGAAGATCACTCCAGGACTGAATACTGTTGGGTGGAAGCATTGAAGATCACTCCTGGCTTTATCCTTTAATGAAAAAGGAAAGAGTCTCATCTTGGTTGCTTCCTCCCCCAAACCTGCAATATTGAGTGTAGTGCATCGCCCTAAAAATTTATCAATGTGTTTATATGTGTCTTCTTTGGTCAGGCCATGGAATGAGGGTAGCATTTGGATTATGGAAGACTTAATCTCATAATTCCCTTGAACAACAAGGAATTGAATGTAGAAGGGAGAATTGTAAACCCCTGGTACATTGAATTCCTTCAAGGTTCTAGGTTGTTGTTGCTCACCCATTTCAGCAAATCCAGATGCAGCAGATGTGGGTGAGATTTGTTTAGTCCTAAGGAGTCTATCAACCTCTGGATTTAATGGAACAATCTGAGGATTGAGAGTTCTCCTTCCAAACATACACCACTCATAATCTTAATACACACAATGCAGAGCCAATTTAACACAACAATCAAGAGCAACACAATTAACTAATAAATCTATAAAGCCACAGATCATAAAAAAGGAGTAGAGGGATTCAAACTTAAGCACAACCTCTAGCAAAATGCTTCTCGTTAGCAACAGCTTCTAATATGAAGAAATAACAAAAACTACTACAAAACAGCAAAAACTTTCAAAAGCAGTTAGTGAAAATTTAAACTGTCTATTAGAGATCTACAATCTAAACAAAAAAAAAACTTATGTCTATCAATTTTAAGCACATAGATCCCCAACAGCGGTGCTAAAAACTTATTGGGATCCTGCCTTGTGTCTAAAAAGGGATTTAAAATCAACCAGTAAAAGGGTCTATGGTTAGCACACACCAAGGCAGGCTCGCACACAGTCCTGGAAGTATTTAGGGCCTGTTGTAGCAAGTTTTAAAAGAAAGCAAGAGTATGTCCACAGGAAAGTGTGGCTGAAAATTAGGCAAATGTCCAGATCTAAAGAAGATCTGGCACCCTTCCTAATGCTAAAACAACAAAAGAAAGAGGAGAGGTCTAAGGATTTGTCACTTTTTAAATAAACTACAAAAAAACAATTAAAATTGCAGAAATGGATCCAGTGTACAAATCTTACAGTGAAGGAAAATTTAAAACATAAAATGGGAAGAAGCATCTTGGAGTTTGGTCTTTCTGCAATTGGGTTGAGCTGCCAAGGTTACAGAGAGTTTAGAGTGCATTAGTCCTTCATTTGACCGTAGGCACAGCTGCAGGGTAGAAGAATCTGATCTAGGATAGAGATTTAGCCTGATCTTAAGGCTATGATCTATCCACTTCAATGGTCATAGATCATCCAATAGATTCACTCCATTCTCATGCTTCCATCAGAACATTATAACCACTACAAATGCTGCAATCGCTAGGCCATAGACATAGGCAATTATAGGAATATCAGATCTAGGGAGATCAAATGGCATCCAAGAGGTCTACCAGTTAAGTGGGTGAGCTATTCCCATCTACACAAAGCTGATCGAGCACCAAATGAAACCAGAGGAACTATAGATCTAATTACAGCAGTTAAACCAACATTACATTGAATTAAACTAACTATATAATGAAATGCCCTCAGATTTACAGTCTATGCAACATTCAACCCTCAATAACACTCTCAGCTTTCCCCAATTACAGACTAAACCTCCCTCTTTGTTGCTCCAAAGAAATTAGCCAACCATGGTTGGGCTAAAAGGAAGAATAAAGAATTTCGATGCAAGCTCTGATCTCCAGAATTGATCCCCTTTTTCTGGCGGCTTCCCTTCCTTTTATAGCTTTCCTCCTCTGCTTCAGATCCATTTTTCTTGCCAATTACAGCTTGCAAAATAATCCTGTTATTCCCTCCTTTATTCCCCTTCTAGAAGGCTCTTTCAATTAGTTAGAGTTGAGGGAGAGCACGTGGGTCGGTTAGGGATTTCCAGGGCACTTCTAGAGACTTCGTGCCAGTCACCAGAGTACCTCGGATTGCATATAATAGGTCACCAACTTGCAGCGTGTGCACAACAGCTTTTCTGAGACGTCTTTTAGTCGATTTCGATAGGTTTCAGAGGCTTTCGACAGGTTCCAAATAGGCCTTATGTTCCTTTCGCTAGGATTCAGGATCCTTTCGATAGGTTCGATAGGTTGGGCTGAGAATAAAGCTCCAGCATCCGCAGCCTTCATCTGGTGTGTTCGACAGGTTGGGGGCTCCTTTCGACAAGTTTGGCTTCTGCTCACTTCATTTTGACAGGTTGATCTATGCGCAATGAGTTTTGATAGGTTTGCTTCTAGTTCCTGCCGACAGGTTCCATCAGCTTTCGATAGGTTCACCAACTGGGCTGCAACAACCCTTCGGTAAGTGGCATTTATGCGATAGGTTTCGAGGATCCTTCGATAGGGATCTCTTTAAGCTTCAGGAGACCTTTTGATAGGATGCTTCCTACTTGCTTTCAACTACTTGATAGGTTCCAGATCCTATCGAATACTTTGATCTCCACGACTTCTTCCTTTTCAGCCTTCAAATCCTATCAATAGGTTGCAATAACCTATCGATAGGTTGTTTTCAACCTATTTTTTCCTTCTTCAGTGCTATTTTGTTGTTGTTGCATGTCCCAAGCGGGCATTCGTGAGGAGCCCTTTTGTGTGCCATAGTTGGGTCAAAGCTGTAGTGAGAGATGGACCTTCTTATGGGGCACTTTTGGGTGGATTTCTGCACTATGACTGCATTTCATTGTTATCTACAAAACATGCTCAACATGCACTTATTAGTATATTCACAAGTCTATCAAAGGTCAGGTTAAAGGGTGAAAAATGGCATTTTTCACTGATTAACAATTCTCAAAGTGAGGGTACAGTTGAATCAGGTCAAGAGGTTAAGGTGCAAGTACTCTGGTGTTTGTCAAAGAAAAATAGGATTTTTAAGGCTCAACGAGTGTATGCAAAAGGGCAGGTTTAAAAGGTTGGATTTTCAGCCTCAAACTATCCAAATGAAGGCCTTGGATCATTTCCTTAATGTTATGAGTCCTGTCAATCCATTTTGATTTGGAGGTGCCTAACTTCTAGTGAAAAGGTCTTGACTCAATCAGTCCTTAGAGCAGAAATAATGTCAAAAACACTCTTCAAAAGAAATTGATTGGCCTAAATCTCACTAGATATGGTCCTCAAATTAACTCATGGGGTGTATTTAAACCTTTTTCTCTCCTCTTAGGTTCACTAAGTACTAATTGAAAAAATTTCTTATGTTAGCTTCATGGTGGTGCAAATATTTTAAAAATTTTAGTTTCAAAATGTTTGTAAAATTTTTTAATTTTCCTCAATTTTTGTCATTCTAACAAGTTAGGTGGGAATTTATTTTATTCATCCTAATTAAACCAACACTGCTACACTAAAGTTAATTATTCTATTGGCAAACCTAGCTTGCCACACCCCCAAACCTATGAGGAGTAGTGTCCTCACTGATTCAAAGGTGGATGTGAATATGTACCAGGCTCAAGACCTAGAGATTAACATAACCGAAACTTCAAGAGGGAAAAACACATAATAAACAATATAAAAACAAACACATAGATATAAAGAAAGAATATCAGGAAAAGACATTTCATTATAAGTATAAAATAAAAAGATGACAAAGAGATAGAAAATTATAAACCTAAGGACAATCTAGATACACAGCAACAAAACATCCTGTCGAAACAAAATGGTTCTTCCTCCTGGCTCAGGGATATCCTCAACCTGCTGCATGTGGAAGAGGAACTGCATGCCAGGAGAGGGGGGAAGAACGGGGATTAGGGAGAAGGATGTTGAGCAGGTGGTGGGGGGATTGAAGAGGATGGGGGAGATGGTGGTTCGGTCTTTTGCTTCTTCTTCTTCTGCTTATTCTTCTTCTTCTCCTCCTTGGTGAGGATCCTTTGCACCTCCTCATATTCGTCCCAAAGGAATTGTAGGGGGTCCGGCTATTTACGTGGGGTCCAACCACATGGGATAGAATTTGTTGGGTAGATCGATGGGTTTGTCGTCCGTCATAGCTGAGAGAAGTAAAGGACTGTTAAGATTAGAGGAGAGTGAATGCGAAGAAGATAAACTACCTTTGTATTTAAAATGCTTGGACGATGGAATATTAATCGGGGAATTAAATGTTGCATCCTTTCAAGGTCAATTGCTAAAAACAAATTAAGGGTAGTTGGCAATGAATTGTGATTGTTATAGGAAATGGTAAATCGCACAATTTATTATGGGGAATGGGAACACGCAATAAATGTTGGTCTATTTTTAACACTGAGAGTTAAGGTGAAGAGATAGGAAATCGAAGAAATTTCTCAGGGTAAAATGGGATAATCCTGTGGTTCGCACAGTTATCCACTGGTATTCGCAGCGTAGAAATCGCGCGAAGAATGGATGTACCTTCGCGAGAAGGAAAATCATGCAGAAGAACATAACTCCACGAGTACAGATTAAGAAGCTATGTGTGCCTTGCGAAGTTACTTCGCGGAGTAGATGTTGGGGCAGAGCAAGCGAAGTAGTTTCTCATTCCTCACGTGGCTTAACTGGTGATCTCGCACAATAGAATATTTTAAATTTTACTTTTCGCGCCCTCTTGACTCCATGAGAAAGCTTTAAAATGGCTAGCGATTGTGAAAATTAGGCCATATAACCCCGTGAGAGACCAACACTCTACCTCTTTTCACAATTTGTGCCCTGGCCTGCGCTTGGACAGTGTCAGGCACCCATTCAACAACCATCAACATCCATCTTTGTATATGTATCCCCTTCCCAAATGATAATGACCTCCCTCATACCAGCACATGCATATCAAAAATTCAAAAATGATAAAATTCCTTCATGCAAACAAATTCTATACAGTTACAGTGCTAGTACCTTAATCACCCAGCAGCACTAAGCATGCATCTCCCATGTTACTGACAGAAATGAACAAGTACTCAAAATAGAACAAATAAGGCAGATGAAAAGAAACAAATCTCCATGATAAAAATAGTAAATGACAGGTTCCTAATCAAACAAAAACATATAGCAATTTTAAACAGATATGGCACACATAATACAAAGTTGTGGATCACTGGGCAGTGGGAGGTTCATGTAGGTGAATGGTCTGAGAAAGCTCCACTAGTTGTTCTACACAAACCTTGAGCCTCTGACTATTTACTTTCATGATCTGCCGTGATACTAGATCAAGGATTTCAATAGCACCAAATGGGGAACTTTGATGATAGTGTAAGGTCCATCTCATCTGGATTTCAACTTCCTTGAAAAAAATTTAAGTTTGGAGTTGAAAAGCCAAACCTTAGTGCCAGCATTGAAGCCCTTCCTAAACAACTTCTTGTCAAAGAATGCCTTTGATCTCTCCTTATACATTCTAGCATTTGCAAAGGCTTCTAGCCTCATTTCATCAAGTTCTGTCATTTTCAACTTCTTGTGAGAACCAGCAGAAGTTAGATTTAAATTCATTGCTTTGATAGCCCAATAGGCTGGATGTTCTAACTCTACAGGTAGGTGGCACGTCGTGCCATACACCATCCTAAATGGGGACATGCCAATAGGGGTCTTGTAGGCAGTCCTATAAGCCCACAAAGCATCATTTAGTTTTTGTGCCCAATCCTTCCTATCAATCCTCACAGTCTTCTCCAGAATATGCTTAATCTCTCAATTAGAAATTTTAACTTGCCCACTGGTCTGTGGGTAGTAGGGAGTTGCAATTCTGTGAGTAACAGAATACTTCTTGAGTAGGTTCGTAAAAGGTCTGTTACAGAAGTGACAAGATATTATCCTTTAAGAAGTTAAGGACAACTGTGTGGTCATTGGTCCTTGTGGCATTGGCTTCCACCCATTTGGACACATAGTCCGCTGCCACAAGTATGAAGTTAAATCCCATAGATGAAGGAAAGGGCCATAAAATCAATGCCCCAAATGTTCAAAAGTTTAACAACTAGGATGGGCTGTAATGGCATGAAGTCTCTCTTGGAAATGCCCCCCATCCTTTGACATCTCTCACATGCCTTGCAATGTAAGTTTGCATCTCTGAACAAAGAATGTCAAAACAAACCACATTGGAGCACTTTTTCTATAGTTTTTCTGCCACTGAAATGACCTCCACATGCTTGCTCATGGCACATTGAAAGAATGTTATGGAAGTCACTTTTATGCACACATCTCCTAATGACCTGATCTGCATAATGGTTGTAAAGGTATGGATCCTCCCACAGAAAATGTCTAACCTGGGAGAAGAACAGGTCTTTGTCCATCTTAGACCAATGTGGATGGATCCTACCAGCAGTAAGAGAATTGACAATGTGTGCAAACCAGGGCACACTAGATTGCAATGCAAAAAGTTACTCATCAGGGAACAACTCATTAATCGGTGTTGCTGCACATTCATCCAGAATAATCCTAGAGAGGTGGTCAGCCACCACATTCTCAACTCCCTTCTTGTCTTTTATCTCCAGATTAAACTCCTACAAGAGGAGGATCCATCTAATCAATCTAGGCTTTGCATCCTTCTTAGCTAGTAGATATTTCAGGGCTGAGTGATCTGTAAAAACTATAATCTTAGACCCCAACAAGTAGGGTCTAAACTTATCCACAACAAACACTACTGTAAGTAGCTCCTTCTTTGTTGTGGTGTAGTTTAGCTAAGCATCAGTTAGTGTTTTGCTGGCATAATATATCACTGCAGGCAGCTTATCTCTCCTCTGTCCTAAGACAGCACCTATGGCCAAATCGGATGCATCACACATCAGCTCAAAGGGGAGCGAGTAATCTGGGGCCTGGATCACAGGGGCAGTAGTAAGGCACTTCTTCAAAGCCTCAAAGCCCTTAAGGCATTCAGCGAAAAATACAAATGGCACATCCTTACAAACCAGGTGGCACAATGGTTTGGCAATCTTGCTGAAGTCCTTGATGAACCTCTTGTAAAATCCAGCATGTCCAAGAAATGATCTGATTTGCTTGACAGTCCTGGGTGGGGGAAAATGTGAAATCAAGTCTACTTTAGCCTTGTCAACCTCAATTCCTTTGTGAGAGACCACATGGCCTAGTGCAATACCTTGTGTCACCATAAAGTGACTCTTTTCCCAACTTAGGACCAAGTTGGTCTCCTCACATCTTTGGAAAACTCTTTCAAGGTGACTCTGACACTGGCTAAAGCTGTCCCCATATACTGAGAAATCATCCATGAAGATTTCTAGGAATTTGTCAATCATATCAGAAAAAATTGCATACATGCACCTCTGAAAAGTGGCTGGGGTATTGCATAGTCCAAAAGGCATCCTTCTGTAAGCAAAGGTGCCAAAGGGACATGTGAAAGTTATTTTCTCCTAATCTTGAGGATCCGCAGGGATTTGGTTATACCCAGAGTATCCATCAAGAAAACAATAATACGCCTTCTCAACCAACTTGTCTAGAATTTGGTCAATAAAAGGGAGAGGAAAATGGTCCTTTTTGGTCTTGCAGTTGAGCTTCCTATAATCAATGCACACTCACTAGCCAGTGGTCTCTCTGGCTGGCATAAACTCCCCAGAATCAGAAGCAACAACTGTGATGCCTGACTTTTTAGGTACCACCTAGATAGGTGACACCCATTCGAAATCTGAAATGGGGTAAATCACCCCTGCATCCAACAGTTTCACTATTTCTTTGAGGACCACCTCCTGCATGTGAGGATTTAATTTCCTCCGCATTTTCCTTGAGGGTTTTGCACCCTCATCCAAGTGGATCTTGTGCATGCAAACTAAGGCATCAATTGCACCAAGGTCATCTATTGTCCACCCAATTGCTTTCTTGTGCTTCTTAAGAACATTCAGTAGTTCCTCCTCCTGCTCACTAGTGAGAGAGGAGGAGATAATCATGGGAAGCTTGTTGTCCTACCCCAAGAAGAGATATTTCAATGTGGCTGAGAGTTATTTCAGCTCCAGCTCAGGGGGACTTTCAGTTGAGGGAAACAAAGGTGCCTTAGTGGTTTGAGGAAGGGGCAACAATGTGTGATGCACTAGGCCCACAAAAGACTTAGTATTTATGTTATCTTCTGTCATGGGAATTTTTGCCCCTTTCACAACCAGACTCCAAACACTTTTCAGGCTTTCAGTCAGATTATCCTAATCCAGCAGATTGGATAATTCCCCTTCTATCACATCTAGTATATCTATTGCACAACAGTCCTCAATGTCGATCTGAGGCACTATAGCGGCATGGTACATATTTAAATGTGCCTTCATGTTTCCAAAGGTGACCTCCATTACTCCTGACCTGCATTGTATGTAAGCATTTGTAGTGGTTAAGAATGGCTTGCCAAGGATAATAGGAATTGGGATTTTTCTTTTGCAAGGGTCCATGTCTAAAATAAGAAAATCAGTTGGATAATAAAATTTGTCCACCCCCACCAAGACATCCTCTACCACACCCACGGGCTTCATCTCAGACCTGTCAGCCAGTTGGAGCACAACTGAGGTAGGTTTAAGCTCCCCCAAACCTAGCTCCTCATACACTGAAAAGGGGAGGAAGTTCACATTGGCCCCCACGTCCAAAAGGGCTTTACCAATGGTGTAGTTTCCGATTATGCAGGAGATAGTAGGTACCCCTGGATCTTGTAATTTTTCTGGTGTGACAATGGACAAGACTGACTCAACATGCTCAACAGCAAAAGCTCTTTTGGATAACTACACCCTTACTTTCCTCTTTTGGGTGCAGAGGTCCTTTAAAAACTTAGCATAGGCAAGGACTTGTTTTATGCCATCAAGCAAAGGCAAATTGATTTTAACCTGCTTGAAAGTCACCAATATTTCCTCCATTTGAGCATTCCCTTTATCAGGAGGGGATGGGCCAGCTAGAGCTTGAGGAAATGGCAGCTGTGACACTGCTGGTGCCACTGCTGCATGCCCATTAACCTCATGGTCATATTTTTGTCTCTTTCTTTTATCTTCATTTATTTCTTTATGTTGGGGCTTAGCATCAACCCCCTTATTCTACCCCTGCTGATCCACAGCAGGGGGTACAGTCCTTGGCTCTTTAACACTAACACTTCTTTCATTTTCATCTTCATTTTCTGCGATCTCTTTTGTTACCTTGCCCACCAGATTATCAACCACTCTCCCACTCCTAAGAGTAGTGATAGCATTGGCATCCTTATTGGTAGAGGGTGCTTCTTCAATCATATATTTCCCATTCGGATTTGTCAGGGGCTGACCAAGTAATTTACCTTCTTCCCTCCAATCCAAAGCATTACAAATCTGGCCCAGCTGGTCCTCAATCTTTTTTATGCTCTATCCATGAGAATTGATAATTTGCACCAAGCTCCCCAAATTCTACATTGAAGCTCGCATCTGCTCTTCAAATGAAGAGGATCTGGGCTATTGTGGGGGCAGGGCCAACTGGTTAGACTATGGGGTAGATAACAGAAAATTTTACCTTGGTGGGTAACCTTGATTAAATTGGTGTTGGGGTCTGTAAGGAGCTACCATTTACTATTGCTGGGGTTGAGGATAAGAATCTTATCTCCACCTCAGATTTGGGTGGTTCCTCCAAGAATATTCAACGGGTTGTTGCCTAAAAGTTTGAGCAGCATGGGCTTGCTCCATAACAAAATCTAGAAACTGGGTGGCAGATGGACAATGATGAATAAAATGTGTGGTCGACTGGCATATCATACATGATTCCTCCACCTGTGTAACCACCCGAGGCTGCATCACATTCATGAGTTTATCAAATTTCAAGCTCAGGTTGTCCACCTTCCTCTCCAGATCACCTTGCACCTTCACTTCAAATATTCCACCTCTAGGGGTGGCCTCTTTTACCATTTTAGCTGGAGTCTGCTATCATTGCATGACGATGAGACTCTCACGATGAATTTTCCCATATTATGTCAAACAGCTCCCAAGCTTCCTCAGCTATCTTGTGGAGGTAACTACCACCACAAGAAGCATCTACCATATCCCTGCTCTTAGAATTAATTCCTTGATAAAACACTTGGATAAGCTGCCATATTCGGATTTGGTGGTGGGGGCATTGTTTTAACATCTCTGAACCTTTCCCAAGCTTCATAAAATCCTCAGTTGAGGACTGAGTGAATGACAAAATATTTGTCCTCATCTGGCTGATTTTATTCATGGGAAAGAATTTGGCCAGAAATTTGGTTTGAAGGTCACTTCATGATTATATGCTATTGGCTAGGAGTTTTGATTGCCATGTGCTAGCTTTGTCCTTTAATGAGAAAGGAAAATGCCTCAGTTTGGTGGCCTCAGGTCCCAAGCCAGCAATATTGAAGGTAGTGCAGAGTGATAAAAATTAGTCTATATGCTTGTAGGGATCTTCTTTACTAAGCCCATGAAACGAAGGAAGCATATTGATGGTGGAGGATTTAATCTCATAATTTCCTTCAACAGAGAAGAATTGAATGCAGAAGGGAGAGGTGTACTCCCTAGGTGCAATGTACTCCTTTAATGTTCTCAGCCTCTCAGCCATGATAGCTGGTTCGGTTTCAATAGTAGGGCTTTGTGTAGTGTGTCTAGGTCTAAGGATCCTTTCCACCTCTGGATTTGAGGGTTCCAAGTCAGGGTTTAAGAACCTTCTACCGAGCATACACTCACCAATAGTAACGAAAATGCTTACAAGCACACAAAAAGAATTTCAAAAAAAAAAGTAATAACTACACAGATTTACACTAAACAAAATAACAGGGGATTCAACATAAATGGAGTGAGATTGAGGGGAAAGAAAGTGCAAACAGAGCTAGCTACACTCTAACTGTAGCTCTAGCTTTTTCCTTCTTCTGCTGTCCATTTCTACAAAATTCCACAAAGAATCAGTAGTACTTTAATTTTAATTTAGATACAGCTACAAAGAACTTGGACATCTACATTATAATACAACTTAGGTCTACTAAAAAGATCAATATCCTCGACAGAAATGCCAAAAACTTCTTGTGATTTCCCTCAGTGTGCTTTGGTTATTGTGTGGTGGAAACCAATTAAAAGCAAAGTAAAATAAAAGAACTGATTTAGTATAACTAAATTAATCCTAGACCTACAAGATACAGAGCCTATTGTAGCAAGTTTTGATAAGTAAGAGTTTGTCTCATAGAGAAATTGATCTAGATCCCAAAATGGGCTATAATAGTAGGCCTCCAGATCTGGCTACACTAAATTAATCCTAATAACAGAAAAATAAAATGTGGCCCTATCCTAAAGAAAGGGGTTAAGAAGAAGGTGGTGATGGTGTGTATCAAAATAAACTATACAAATTGGTGAGAAGTAAGCAGGTTAAGTTCACAGTTAGAGCAATATTGTAGCTCAGATTTAGTCTGTCTCAGATTGCTCCTTGTCGAGACGCTATCAAAAGCCTCAACAAGGTAGAAATATCTAGTTTAACCCATGCCATTTGGGGCAGGCTATAGGCTGTCCACTCAAATGGTCACAACCTATCCAATAGAGTCTGTCAAATCCCATTTGTTAAACCAGAAATTGCAAAACTAGTCTAGAGGAGTGGACTGATTATTTCTCCAGCCACTGGACCAGATCAAGCTATGAATACTATTACAGCACTATGTAATACCAGTGCTATAAGCTCCCCAGATCTGCATACAGATGTAGCTGACATCCATAGGTATTCTAACCCATAAGATCCTAAGTGTTTTGCCAAGGCCAATGGCTCACTGGTGCCTACAAAAAGGACCATGCAACAGGTTGAATAGGGCTTTAGATTCAGTTGGTCATTGCTACAAATGGCCTGCAATGACTCAGCCTCAAGCTGCAATTAGTATAAAGAGATCAGATCTAACATCTAATGTCGGCTAGGTAAAATAGAGGGGAGCCAGTTCCTGTATAAACCTCCTCACAAGGCTCTAGAAGCTCATGTGCAGGGGAAAAGAATCCTTCTCAAACATGTGAATGGACACAACCTTAGGGCTATACTCTGTCCACTCAAACGGTCACAGGGTATCCCATTGGTCTGTCCATACCACAGAGGTCTGAGAAAGAATATGAAAACTGCTGCAACTACCATGGTCTACAGGCCTCTGAGCTCCCTAGATCTCACTACAAATCCAGCATTGCTTTCCATGGGGCTATCAAACCAAGGAAAATCAGATGGTAAACAATAGATCTACTAAAAACTGAATGGGCTAGTCCCAAATACATGGATCCTATAAACATCTAAAGAAACTATAAGATCTTTAAATTAAATTAGGCATTAAAACAGCAATCCATTGATAAACACAAAACTTATAATGAATTATCTCCAGGCTGCATCCTGTACATAACTACTCATCCACAATCCCAATGTATACAAAACCTATTACAAATTGAAATAAACTAAACCTAACTACTTACAGGGAGATTAGCCAGCAAGTGATGGGCTAAGAGAGAAGAAAAAGGGGAAAAATAGGTGATCAAACCATAACCCTAGCCTGCTGGAGCTCTCAGCCAACAGAGGATGAAAAGAAGGGTTGATGATAAAGCTAAACTCTAATTGTAGCTTATATACTCTGTCCATACGGCCTTAGCTCTGAAGGGATTAACCCTAATTTTTCCAGCAAATGTGGCACTATTCCATCCCTTGAATGCCTTGAGACATGTACCTTGAAATCCACACCTCGGGATGTGTGCCCTAGCCTTGGGGAATTCCCAAAAGGTCCTTGAATTAAAACTAAGAAGTGGGGAGCCCGTGCTTCGCGGGGCTGGCATATGCATTCACTTATTTGCACAGTTGCAGGGCCTTCGTGGAGTAGTTGTTGGTTGGTGGGAAGTGCTCACTCGCCCAGTGAATCTTCAAATCGCTAGCCTTTATGCTGTAATGCTATCATGAGATGATCCGAGTGCTTAGACTTCTCATGCAGTAGAGCTTCAGAAGCTCTCTCTCGCTAGGTACTCACGCAGTTATGCTCCTGCGCTCACGTAGTAATTGGTAAGGCTTCAGAGTGTGCGAGATCTGCGCGAGGAGAATTCTAGGCATCTCTCTCTCTTCGTAATGCATAATTTTAGTTCATTACACACATGGACTCGCTATATTCTTCGCGCGGCTGCTTTAAGGGTTGATCTCTGTGACAGCTTCGCGACCATAAATTCTGGGGATTTTAATCCGTGAGATCTTTGCGATGTCTTTATAGCTCTCCTCTTAACTGTATATCCTATCTATGTGAGGGCATCTTCCACTGCATCCTTAGCTTCACGAGGGAGCTTCTCAGCTGCAAGATCTGTCTTTCTATACTCCGATTCATTGCACTTGCTGCTTATGCAGTTTCTCCATTCTCAGCCAACTTCATTCATCTGCTAGGCTTTTGGTCAATGATGATCAGCACATGAGTCACTATGGTGAGCACTACCAGGGTTTTCCATTAGGCTTTAATTCAACTGTCATCTTTGCATCTCTTCTTCCTCTTCTTTGGGCCAATAAGGATGGATTTTGTGTTAAGCTGCATAAATTATTGCTAACTACAAAACACACTTAACAAATGATTATTAGTCTGCTTCAAGGTCTATCAAAGGCTAGGTTAAGAGGTTAAGAGTGGTACTTTTCAGTGAATAACAACACCTCATCTAGCAACCCTCTCACAAAAGCGAGCTCAGCACGAATCTCAAGTTGCCCCGCCTCTAACGCATGAAGGTGCTACTCCACCAGGGACTGAGATGTGCTCTAGAAAAATGAGTCCACGAATGGGGCAGTGCTCCCATGAATGGTCTCCTCTAAGAGGCCACTATAACCCCCGACACCGATGTCGAAGGTGTCGGTAAAGATGGTGGTGGAGGCCATAGAAGTGATAGCAGTGGATTCGGTAGGTAGACGCTCTGGTGTAATGATAGGGTTCGTGAAAAACATGGTGACCGGAGGTTCAACAATACTAAAGTGAATGGATGAAGTCTCAACCCAAGAGGAAGAAGATGGGGGTTGAGGAGACGGAGGGGAGTGTAAAGTGTTCCCTCTCGCGAGTGGTGGTGAAGGTGAGGGTATAAAAGGTATAGGCTGGGCAAATGGAGGGACCGGGATGGTGTGGCTGGCTGCCCCAGAAGCAGATCCAGCAAGGTCAAGGATGGAGACAATTGGTGTCTCAGTCGGAGGTGCAGTTGGAGAAGAAACCACAGCATCCTGCTCCACAGCAGTGGGCCATGCTTTTCTCCATTGGCTCGCATCATAGGGCTTCAGTAAAGCCGTTAATGGCGGCTCTCGCAGGTCGATCTTGTACGCCTGAAAGAGTAACAAGCACGTGATTGTTTTCCCGTACAGGAGTCGAATCGACTTCTTGTGGGAGCAGGGTGCTGCCAGTTTCTTAAGGGTATCAAGGAGCCTAAAGAAAATCAACTGCATTGGTGCTACCCACAAGCCCTTAATGATGGCGTAAAGGACCCTCAAAATGTCCCATGACATTGGGTGTTGTGTGAAATGGGACATAGTGTTTTATATAACACTACGTCTGCGAAGAAAATATCGGGTAAGAGGGCGGCGTGGGTGGTAAAACTGAGGCCAACTTGTGGTTTACTAGAAACAGCATGCACCAATTTAGCAAATTCTGAGAAGTTTTAGCCTCTCACTAGGCCACTCCTCATAGGGTATACAGCACGGAGGCCACAAGTAGTGAGGCCAAATTCTGGTAAACCACCAGTTGGCCTCACTAGGCCTCTCACTAGGCCACTCCTCATAGGGTATACAGCAGGGAGGCCACAAGCAGTGAGGGTATTACGGAGCCCAAAGAAAATTAACTGCACTGGTGCTACCCACCAGCCCTTAATGATGGCGTAAAGGGCCCTCAAAAGGTCCCCATGACGTTGGGTGTTGTGTGAAATGGGACATAGTGTTTTATATAACACTACGTCTGCAAAGAAAAGATTGGATAAGAGGGCGGCGTGGGTGGTAAAAGTGAAGCCAACTAGTGGTTTACCCGAAACGGCATGCTCCAATTCAGCAAATTCTAAGAAGTTTTAGCCTCTCACTAGGCCACTCCTCATAGGGTATATATAAAGACGTAGGCCACAAGGCACAAGATGTGGCATTGCCCTAACAAATGAAAGGTCGAAACTATCGACCTTAGTTGAAAATTTTCCTTGTTCATCAGGACTATAGAAGAGATTCTGATAGAAAAGCCAAACAAGGCGAGAGTAAACTACCATCATTGATGGAGCCAACAGGCCCTCAAGACCAGCTCACCTAAAATAGGTTAGTGCAAATTGGGCCTCAGGAAGCTGGTTGAAATATTCCCTGTCGAACTCATGTTCGACAAAAAAATGATGATGCTTCATTGACGGGTTTGTGGCTTCTCGCTGTAAGGGTTGAGTCTCAGGAACAATCAGTGGTGGCTATAATGTAACAGTCGACGACCTTGTGCCAATATGAATACCAACACTAGGGTTCGGCGGCACAGCGGTTTGTGCCTTTTTCTTAGGCGGGGCATCCACCATGGGTGCCTTGCCTTTGTTGCCCTTCGTAACCATTTTCCTAAATTAAACTCACACAAAATAAAAATAAAAAAGAAACACGCGAGATTACCCTTGAAGCGTGTAAAATGTCGAATGCGGCCACAAGAAGCAGGCTGTCAACTCTTGTACAAACGATTCAAAAATTTTCAAGGGTTTTTGCAGGAACTTAGGGAAGAAGAGAATGCAGGGGAACTAGGGTAAGACCGGTTGAAATGGGGTTTCATCTGGTCGTAGGGCTTTATATAGCCCTAAACCTTTTAAGCCTTGACTGGTCAAAACCATTTCGACCGATCACAAAATTGTGGAAAAATATATTTCTTCCATCTATGTTTCGGTGTTGAAGCTAAACCCCTGATGCTCGACTGGTCGAAACCGTTTCAACCAGTTAGAATGCAACAAGTAGAAATATGGAATTCTATTGACCAATGACATAGGCTCGAGATCAAAATTTGCTACATTCTTCCCTTCAGGCTTAAGCTGACCGATCAAAGTTTATTTCTACTGGTCAAAAATTTGTTTGAGAATTCAATTCTCAACCCAAATTTTTCCTAACTTATCTATCTTTTTATATTCTTTTTTTCATTTTATTTTATACTATTTTCCTACTACACCCAAACACATTAAATCTAATAAAAACAATCAAATCCTAAACTAGTATTTTACAATGAACTTGAGTTGCCTCCCAAGAAGAACTACTGATGTGTTTGTAGCTCGACGAGGTTAATGCTCATTGTGGTATTAGCAGGGCAAGGGAAGACAAAGTCTCCCCAGCTATCACATGACCTTTTGGATTATTTATTGGTTGAGACGGTAACCGACCCTCATCCCTTTTGTTCAAAGAAATTGCTAGTTGCCCAAGTTGGTTTTCTAGCTTGGCGATTGACTGCGTATGGGAATAGAGTAACTACTTTTATTGTTGAGACTGGTGCTGCCAGCTTTGGGCTGCCTACAACATAGTCTCTTCAAAGTTATTGTTACTCCAACAAGGTCTATAGTGTTGTTGGCCTTGGAATTGTGGTGGTTGTGAGTTAAATGTAGGCCTAAAATGTTGATTAGTACCCTGATCCACATTACTTTTCCAAGCCAAATTCAGGTGATTCCTCAAGTTCGGATTGTAAGTGTTTCCTAAATTATTTTGATCCGACCGCTGGAAGGAATTTATAGCGTTTATGTACTCTTGCACCTCCTCAGGGACTCTAGCATATGCCACAAACGTCACTTACTTGAGCTATTGAGTGCGATTTTGCACTCAACATGGATTCAAATTTATTTTCCAAGGCCTCGGCCTTGGTAGAAATATCTGTCATTAGTTTAAGTTTGTATATACCTCCTCACTTAGGAGGTATAGTCCGTGAAACCTTAGGATCGACCTGATTCAATGTAGCTTGTTGCACCGAATTCTCACTTAAGTTCTCAAACAACTCCCAAGCGTTGTCTGCGGTCTTTGTGAGAAGCATACTCCTAGAAGAGACATTTATCATCTATCGATTTGACTCGGTTAGCCCTTCATAGAAGCCTTGCACAATTTGGTAATTCGGAGCCCAATGATGGGGACACTTATGCAGAAGTTTATTTAAGCGGTCCCAATTTTCATGAAAGGATTCATCCAAATCTTGCTTGAAAGACGTTATGGTTTTCCGGATAGTGTTCATCTTACCAATCAGGAAGTACTTGACTAGGAACTTTATTTGTAACTCTTCCCAAGTGGTAATCGAATCCGAGGCAAAGAATTAAGCCACCTCTTTACCTTATCCTTTAATGAGAATGGGAAGAGCCTCATACGAGCTGCCTCTTCTAACAATGTGTTTATTTTAAATAGAATGAAAACATCTAAAAAGGTTGTGAGATGGTCATAAGGATCCTCGTTGCTAAGCCCATGAAAATTAGGAAGCATTTGGATCAGGATGGGCTTGATTTCGAAGTTCCCATTACCGACTGCTGTCGGTAATCGTATACACGAAGGAGTTGTAAGAGTGGATGGCATATAATATTCCCTCAACATTTTGGCCACTTGTTTTTCTCCCGCCATAATGAATTGAATCGGGGGCAGGGCGGGACGGCTAGAACGTTCAAAACTTATGACGTTTTGAGAGGAACAAGAGCTAGTGTGAATACGTCGACACGTTCTCTCAAGCTTAAGGTCTAGTCACTCGAGAGAGAGAAATTGCGACCTCAACCTTGGCATAAACAAAAGGTAAAACAAAAATAAAATAGTTAACCTAATAATTGGAAATCGAAGATGCGTACCTTAGCCTTTCGCGGCATCCCGTGACAAACTTCAGTGTATTCGGGCCTTTGATCTCCAAGCCTAGAAATAAAAACAAACTAGGGTTAGTATAATTATATAAAAATATAATAAAATAGAAATCAAATAAGATAAAGTTGAAATCCCCGACAGCGGCGCCAAAAACTTGATCATTTTATTTCAAAACCTTGCAAGTGCACAAGTTCGAATGTACTAGGGCAAGTATAAGGGTGTCGAACCACATGGATTTTTCGTTTATCTCGATTTAATTTATGTTTTATAAAATATTTTGTAACATCAGATTTCCTAAATTATTAAATAAATAAAAGAAAACCTAAATAGTTTGGAAATAAGAGAAGAGAAGGCAGTCTGGAATCTCTCTTGGATTTCAAATTCGTGAATAATAAAACCTATTTCTTTTCTATAATGAATCCCTGGTACCCCCGCTCCTAGCTACAAGCTCAGTCGCTTCGTTTATGAATTAGAGAAATCTAATCACAAGTTACATAAATCTAATCGTCAAGGCATCATTGCACAGACCAACAAAAATTACCTATAAGGCCTAGTCCGTTAGTGAGTATCCAATCTAGGCTAACCCTAATCCCTATAAGGCCCTAGAATTATTCTAAATAAGATTACATCATTACCATCCCATTCTCGATCTAGTGGAACCTCGAACATGCAATCGCATTACCATAAACAAAATTCAAAATAAAGAAAGAAAATAAAATTTTATTAGAATAATTATCCGAAATTTACAAGAGATCCCAGTCAAGCTTTAAGCACACATCGATCCAGAGAGCTTCAACATTGCTGAATCAGGCTCTGGCTGATGATCATATTCAATCTCCCTCTAATCCAGAACTATTCCTAACTTAACCTACAGAAACTCATGCCAGAGCTCTCTAGAAAAGTTCCACTGTGCGAGTCCCTTCAAACCTAAGCCTAGGATCCTTATTTATAGATTGCAAGGCCATAGTGCAGTTTTAAATGGCAAGAAACTCTAAAGGATCCCTAGAACTCCTCTAAAGAAGATGAATCCGGAAGGAAATTGTTATTCACTGAAAAGTATCACTTTTCACCTCTTAACCTAGCCTTTACTACACCTTTGAGCTGACTAATAATCCTTTGTTTAGCATGTTTTGTAGTTAGTAATAATTGTTGCAAGTTAATACAAAGTCCATGCTTTTGGTGCCAAAAAGAGAGAATTCAGGCCAAGGATGACTGTTGAGCCAAAGACAAATGGAACACCATGGTGACTAGTTTGCATGTCAACGTGGACCAAGGAAGTTCAGCAGAAGAGAGAGGAATATATTTGAGTGGAGAAAGCTGCAATAGCAGTAGCTACATTGCAGCAAAGGAGCAGAAGTGTGGTCTCGCGATTAGGAATCTTTGCCTCATCTTTGTCAAATCTTTGTAGTGTAAAGTGAACTCATGAAGAACTCGTGCAGGTCAGTGAAGGATTAACCTCAGAGAACTACTTCGCGCAGTAGTCATGTGCTTCAATTACTCTCAACACTCTAAGTACTCGCAAAGCAGTCGTGCACTAAAACCTTTAGAAAGCCGGCCCGCGAAGCTCTCGCGGGGATCAAGTCTCAAATTAGCCGCGTGCACAGTCTCGCGAGACCAATTCACACAAAGAACTCAAACAAAGTCGCGAAGCTCTCGTGTAGCTTAAGAGGAGAGAGCTCCATAAATTCTCTTGCACAGCTCTCACGCGCATAAAAGCCTAAACCTCTACCTACTGAGTTGTGCTATGCACTACACACGAAGCCTGGCGAGATCCAAACTCTTCCACGTGAGACCCTCGCGACAGAAATTTCTGAAGCTCCACTGCATAAGCAAAGCCAAAGAATTGCAAATTCTTCCTCATGAGAGCATTTTAGGGTAGAGCAGCTATGCGACAAGTCACAGCCTTCTGCGTGAACAAGGAGCTTTCTAAGCCAAATCTGACCTCGCAAACACTCTGCAACTGTGTGACTGAATTAAGTTACCAAGCCAGCCCCACAATGCTCTTCTCATTCCATACTCGGGGACCTTTTGGGGATTTCCACAAGTCTAGGGCACACATCCCAGGCCTTGATCTCTATGCATCCCAAGGCATCCAAGGGTTGTAACCAAGCCACGTCAACCATAAAATTAGGGTTTAATCTCCTCTTGTCCAAGGCATCAGTGACTGAGTATATAAGTTATATTTTAAACTTACAACATTATCTCTCCTTTAACCTGAGTCAGCTGTGAGCTCTAGCGAATTAGGGTTAGGGTTAGATCACCCTCTATTTCCATTTTTCTTCTTCCTTAGCCCAGCACTTGCTGGTTATGATCTCTGTAATCGATTAGGCATAGTTTAATTTAGTTTTTCTAATGGGTTTTGTAATCATTGGGATTTGTTGATGGTTGTTCTGCACAAGGCTACTGCCTTGAGAAACTTCATTGTAAGTATTGTTTAATCAATAAAATTTGTGTTTTAATGCTTATTCAATTTGTTATTTTCCTATTTTTCCATAGTATTCTTTGATTTATGCGATGCATTTAAGACTTTAGCTTATTTGAATCTCCCATGGAAGCTTGAGCTTGTACCCTGTGACCATGGTGGTAGCTATAATTTTCATGTTCCATCTCAGTCCTCTATGGTGTGGATAACCTCTGTGGATAGCCTGTGACCATTTAAGTGGACAGACTATAACCCTAGGGTGATTCCAAGCCACATATCTGAGAAGAATTCTTTTCCTTTGCACTTGAGCTTGTAGCACTGTGAGAGGTTGTAGCAGGAACAAGCTACGCTCTGTTTTACGTGACCATCATCAGATGTTAGATCTAATTTTTCTGTAGAGATTGCAGACTTGTGAGGTGAATCATTACAAGCCTTTTGTAGCAATGACCAGCTGCATTTAAGTTCCCAAATAGCCTTTGAGTAATTGTCGCTTTCCACTTGTTTTCAAGAGCTATTTGATCCCATGAATACTGAGATTGTAGCACAGCAAACATGGTGTGTCTGCAATGACTTTAATATGCTGATTTGATCCATTGGATGGAGGACATCTATTGGATAATCTGTGACTATTTAAGTGGACAGGTTATAGCCTTAAGATCAGTCCATTCCCTTGGATCAAATTGGTTGTCTGATTTAACTCATGTGATTTGATCCTCTCTATTGGATAGCATGTGACCATTAAAGTGGACAGTTTATAGCCTTAAGAAACCAGGTCAAACCATAAGAGTTGAGTTAGATTCTTCCTCCTTATAGATGTGCTTGTAGCCATCTGAAGGATTACTGCAGAGAAGTCTCTAAGTCTGAGTTACATATTAACCTTAGTTGATTACTTCCCATCAATTTTATCTTTATTTAATCACACACCATCACCACTTTCCTCATACCCCTTTTCTTTAGCATAGGATTGCACTTTCTTTCTCTTCTTTTAGTATTAGTTAGTGTAGTTGTGACACCCAACTCCTTTTCTTTAGGATTGCCAGATCTGACCTACTAATATAACCCATTTTGGGTTCTAGATCAATTTCTTTGTAGGACGAACTCTTACTTACTCAAAACTTGCTACAACAGCCTTGTATCTTGCAGGCTGTGTATTTTAGACTTGTTTTAACTAATTTCCATCTCTTCACTTTTTGATTTATTTTTCTTCACCACTGTTTTCTCACCAATAACAAACAGCAACCTGAGATAACCAATAAGTTTTTGGTGCCGCTGCTGGGGAATATCGATCTTTTTAGTAGACCTGAGTTGTATTGTATTTTAGTCTAGAAAATTCTTTGTAGCTGTGCCTTTAATAGAATAAAAAGTACTATTAATTTTTTATTGAAATTTTTGCTGAATTGGACTGCAGCAGCAGGGAAAAGCTAGAGCTGCATCTAGAGTTTATCTAGCTCTATTTGCACTTCTTTTGCCCTAAAACTCAGTTCATTTATGTTGAATTCCCTTTCAATAGTTTAATTGTAATTCTGTTTAGCTATAATTTTGTTTGCAAATTCTTTAAGTGTGTTGTGAGCATTTTCTTTACCTGTTGATTCTGTGTGTGTATGCTTGGTAGAAGGTCCCTTAACCCTGAGTTGGAACCTCTAAATCCTGAGGTTAAAAGGATCCTTAGATTGAGAAACACCACACCAGCCCCTGTTATTAAAACTGAGCCAGCTGTGATGGCTGATAGGCAAAGGACAATGCACCTAGGGATTACACATCTCCCTTTTGCATACAATTTCTTTTGCATACAATTTCCTTCAATTGAGGAGAATTATGAAATTAAGTTCTCCACTTTTAACATGCTGCCATCTTTTCATGGGCTCAGTAAGAAAGATCCTTATAAACACATTGATTAATTCTTGACACTTTGTGCCACATTTAATATTGCTGGCTTAGGACTTGAAGCCACCAAACTTAGGTTTTTTCCTTTTTCCCTAAAGGACAAGGACAGCACCTGGCTCTCTAAGCTCTCAGCCAATAGCATCCAGACATGGAGAATGTGGTGTCTGACCACCTCTCAAGAATTTTATTGGATGAATGTGCAGCTGTACCAGTCAATGAATTGTTCCCTGATGAGCCACTATTTTCTACGCAGTCCATGGTACCTTGGTTTGCCAACATTGTAAATTACTTTGCTATTGGCAGGATTCCTTCCCATTGGAACAAAATGGATAAAGACTTGTTCTTTTCAAAAGTCAAGTTCTTTTTCTTGGAGGACCCCTGCCTATACAAGTATTGTGCAGACCAAATCATCAAAAAATGTGCCCCTGAAAGTGACTTTCCCAGTATTCTAAGCATGTTCCATGAAAATACCTGTGGAGGTCACTTCAGTGGGAGAAAAATAGTAGCCAAAGTATTGTAATGTGGGTTCTACTGGCCCTCTTTCTTTAGAGATACTCACATACATTGCAAAGCCTGTGCAAGATGTCAAAGTTTGGGAGGCATTTCCAAGAAAGATTCAATGACATTGTCACCCATCCTTGTGGTAGAACTGTTTGACATCTGGGAGATTTATTATATACGCCTGTGTAAATCTGGGGCTATTTTGCTGGGCGTATATATTATATACGCCGGGCAAAAGGTTCCGTATGACAGTGGACAACAAGCCCGAATGTGGGTCTTTGAACTGGTTTCTTGGGAGAAATGCTCCCGAGGACTGCTGTGTTTGTTATCGGGTCCCTCCTTTCCGTTTCCTAGGGATACACGACTGAATTTTGGGTTTTCTACGCTCTCACCAATGCGGGTTTTACGGCTTGATCGGAATTGGCAACCCAACCGATATACCTCCGGCGCAAGCGCCTTCTTAGGTACTGGAAGGGGTGGTTCTTTTCAGGATCATCACCACTAGGGCTTCCACCTTACTGGGAACCGGGTAAATTGTCTCTGTGCCTAAACCCCCCGAAAACTACCCAAAAATGCAAAAATAAATTCAATTATGTCCCCATACTGTTGGTTCACTTTTAATTACAAATTTTTATAGGGGAGTGAAATTAAGTCCAAAATCGGGTCGGGGATGACAAACCCGTGCCGCCTCAACAAGGTGAAATATGATGACCAAATAAAGTGCTGCATAAGTAGGCTCAAACGGCTAAGGCTTGTAAATGACCGAAATTTAAATGACGTGAAAATAAATGCGAGCGGCTCACTAAAACGGCTAAAGGCGGCTTAAATGACTAGAATCGTAAAACTGAAATTTATATAAGTAGGGCCAAACGGCTAAGGCACTTAAAGGATGAATCATAGGGGTGAGTACGTTAGTAAGAACAACGAAAAATAGCGAAACAAAGCAAAGAAATTGTAACAAAAACAGCCATGGTTAGTAAAATAACAAAATAAAAGGAAAGGCCAACAAGAGGGGAAGCTAGGGTGAAATCCCAGCAGAGTCGCCATCTGATGACCGTGGATCCTCTCGAACCGTGTAGAGTCACCACCCGGAGCTTTTGGTGACCTGGGAAACCTTCAAATCGATATTTTGAGCACCGAAATGCTAAATATGACTCTGATTTACCGGTCTTTGCCAAAGGCTCTAGGGTAGGGGCTTCGGTTATCGAACGGGAAGGGTTTAGGCACTCGATCAACCCGCACAGCGGTCTCTATCTATGGCCAAAAATGAAAAATAAAAAGGGCGGAATTTCTCCTTGCCCGAAGGCAATACGGTCCTATCAAGCTTTGAGCCAAACCGAAATTTTGGCGGCGTAACGGCTTGAATCCTTGGACGTAGGAGACACCAAGAAGGTAGAGGAAGAGAGGGGTGAGCCGGAGCTCACGGGCCCTTGTTGCACCGTGGAAGATCTTCGCTTTGGCGTGCTTCCGATGGCTTAAATGGTGTGAAAATGGGTTCTAATGCTAGGATTCAATAAAGTAGGGGGTGTAGAGTGAAGCTAGAGGCTAGGTTTTAGCTAAAGGGAGTGATCTAATGGTGGAAATGGATTGGAAAAGATGAACTAAGCTTGCTGGAATTCTGGAAAATGAGTGCACTTTCTCTCACTAGGGTTCTCTCTTGGGCTCCAAATCCTTAACCTCCAATTTCTTCCAACCCTTAAGGAAGAGGGAGGCCTCTCTATTTATAGAGAAGGGATGGGTTAGGGGCTTACTTAAGAGCTAATTGGTTTAGCAATTAGGTAATCCCCCATCTAAGGTTTTTTGGGTTTTCAAGGTCCCAGGGTTTTGGGAAACTGATTTCAATGGCGAATGATGGGGTGAGACCATGGGTGACTTAAGGGTTGCCAATAAGCTCAAAGATGGTGCAACCAATCTCAAGACACCCACCTCAGCCAAGGGGATGGTCAAAGGGTCAAACTAGATGGAGGAAATTGCCATCGATGAGCGATATCAAAGCTAATAAAATTAGGGAGTTTTGAGAAGATGAAACCGTGGTGGGTCCCACCTATCTATATCGGGCGTATATATATATACGCCCAAACCCAAATTTTCTCAATAGGCAGGCGTATATAATATATACGCCTGAGTAATCTGGGGTAAAAATGGCTGGGCGTATGTAATATTTACGCCTGAGTAAAATTCATGATTTTATGTGAAACTTAAAATGGCCATAACTTTTGAACCGTAGCTCCAAATTGGGTGATCTTTGGCTTGTTGGAAAGCTGGAGAAGTTCGGTTTTCAATGGTATATGGCTCATCCATGGTACTAGTCTGTGTGAAATTCTATAGCTCTCCTCCCATCAACCGCCAGAAGGGTTTATGTTAGGTCTGGGAAGGGATTCTAGGGTGTAGGGGTGACTTCTAAGGATTGGGGGAATGGATCTAAAGGTCTTAGGGTGATTCCTACTGGTCTAGGTAGGTTCCTAAGGGTTCAGGGGGGGGTGCCATCGGAAGCACGCGGGTACATCTCTCCCGAAGTACAGATTGATCGGGCCTTGGGCCGAATTTGGGTGTCTACAAGGCCTTGGTTTTGTCTTTGTAAATCCTGGCATTTGAATATGCTTCCATCCTTATCTCATGAAGCTCAGATATTTACAATTTTCTGTTCACACCAGCGGAGGTTAAGTCAGAATTTAATGCTTTAATGGCCCAATATGCTCTATGTTCCAACTCAACAGGCAAATGACATGCCTTGCCATAAACTAACCTGAATGGGGACATCCCTATGGGGGTCTTATAGGCAGTCCTATAAGCCCACAAGGCATCTGACAGTTTGTGATTGGCTCCTAAAAAAGCATATTTTAAAGATTTTGGGAGTTGCTTTAACTCCACATTTGGGGGACTGATGAGTGAAGGCAATAGAGGTGCCTTAGAAGGTGGTGGAAGAGGTAGTAAAGTAGGAGTCCATGGGTGATGCTTTGCTAGCCCTTCTTCAGAATTTACCATTTCCACTTTATCAAGCTCAGATGTGGAAGCTTTCTCTTCCACTATTTTATTCCATACTTCTTCAAAAACATTAAAGAAATCATTAGCATGCAGCAGCTGAGGCAGAGTTCTTGCATAAACTCATCCAGCACATCAATGGAAAAATAGCCCTCATTTTTTAAATGGAGCTGGTGAGCTACATTGTACACATTCAACTTGACTTTCATATTACCAAAAGATACCTCCATGACCCCTAATCTACAGTGTATACAAGCATTTGCAGTGGCCAAAAAGGGCCTGCCTAAGATCACAGGGATAGAAGTAGTACACTTGCTTCGCTCCATATCCAACACCAGAAAATTAGCAACATAAAAGAATTTGTTAACTCCAACCAAAACATCTTTAATGATCCCCATAGGCTTCCTTTCAGATCTGTCAGCTAGTTGTAAGACCACATGTGTAGGCTTCAACTCTCCTAAGCCTAGCTTCTCATATACTGAATATGGAAGCAAATTCACACCAGCTCTCAGATTAACAAGGCTTTTTCAATGGCATGATCCCCAATGATGCAGGGGATAGTGGGGACTCCAGGGTGGTCTTGGAGTTTCGTTGGGGTTGCAATAGTCCGTATTTGTTGCACTTTTTCTACTGAAAGGACTTTCTTAGATCGATGTATCCTTGATTGTCTTTTGGGAGTGGAAAGGTCTTTGAATACCTTGGCATAGGCTGGAACCTACTTCATTGCATCAAGCGGTGATTGATCTTCACTTGTAAATGTTTCCATCATTTCCTATTTTGGCATGCCTTTATCAAAAGGGGAAGGTGCTTGCATTGCCTTACGAAATGGCAAATGTGGGACCGCCACCCCATTTGCAGCCTTAGCAAACTCATCATCTCTTTTTTTGATTTTATTTTTTTCTTAGGGATCATCATTTTCCTTCTTATTCAACATGGGTTGCTCTGTTGTACCTTCTCTTTTCTTTTTCGAATTTTTCAAAGGCCCTGACTTACTTGATTGTCCACCACCCATCCACTTCTTAATGTGGTAGCTGATTTAGCTTCCTCATGGGAAGAACAAACCTCACCTACCATATATTATCTTCTTGGGTTGTCCATGGGTTGGCTAGGCAACCTCCTTCCTCTCTCTTGGTCAAAGCATTAGACAGCTGACCAAGATGGTCTTCTATCTTTTTAATGCTTTTGCTATGAGAGTGCACAGTTTGAGACAAGGGTCCTAAGTTTTGTAATGAAGCTAGAGCTTATTCCTCAAAAGAAAGTGATCTAGCAACTGAAGGGGGTGCAACTTATTACCCTGGCTGAGCCATAGGTTGAGTCATGGGTTGTTGGTAGTGGGGCCTTGGAAAGTAATTCTGGTGGTAGGGTTAAGCATTTTTGTAAGGCATGGGCTGTTGTGGCTGCTGCTACTGGTTTGGAAAAGTATCATGCCTCCACCTTAAGTTGGGTGGTTTCTCCATTGGTAACCAGCAGTAGGTTGTTGCCCAAAGGACTAAGAGGCAGCCACATGCTCCATCACTAAATCTGGAAATTGAACAGCTAAGGGGCATTCCTCAAGGGAGTGAGTGGGGGACTGACATATAACACATGCCTCCTCCACTTTAACAGCCATGGATGACTGCATTGCTCCCATGAGCTTATCAAACTTCTGGGTTAAACTATCCACTTTCCTTTCCAAATCATTGTGCCCACTCACCTCATATATCTTTCCTCTTATGGTATTTTCTTTCACCATTCTAGGAATGTCCAAGTCTCTAGACAATGTCTCTCTCTGCATGGAGTTCTCACTGATAATGTCAAACAACTCCCAAGCCTCCTCAGCACTTTTGTGGAGGTAAGTATCGCCACAAGAGGCATCTACCATATCTCTGCTTTTGAAATTAATTTCCTAATAGAAACTTTGAACAAGTTGCTATTCAGGGATTTGATGATGGGGACACTTCATCAGGAGTTCTTTAAATCTCTCCCAACCTTGGTGAAAGTCCTCAGTTGGATCTTAAGCAAATGAGATAATGCCCTTCCTCAACTGGCTTGTCTTGGATATGGGGAAAAACTTGGCCAAAAACTGGCATTGAAGATCACTCCAGGACTGAATACTGTTGGGTGGAAGCATTGAAGATCACTCCTGGCTTTATCCTTTAATGAAAAAGGAAAGAGTCTCATCTTGGTTGCTTCCTCCCCCAAACCTGCAATATTGAGTGTAGTGCACTGTCCTAAAAATTTATCAATGTGTTTATATGTGTCTTCTTTGGTCAGGCCATGGAATGAGGGTAGCATTTGGATTATGGAAGACTTAATCTCATAATTCCCTTGAACAACAAGGAATTGAATGTAGAAGGGAGAATTGTAAACCCCTGGTACATTGAATTCCTTCAAGGTTCTAGGTTGTTGTTGCTCACCCATTTCAGCAAATCCAGATGCAGCAGATGTGGGTGAGATTTGTTTAGTCCTAAGGAGTCTATCAACCTCTGGATTTAATGGAACAATCTGAGGATTGAGAGTTCTCCTTCCAAACATACACCACTCATAATCTTAATACACACAATGCAGAGCCAATTTAACACAACAATCAAGAGCAACACAATTAACTAATAAATCTATAAAGCCACAGATCATAAAAAAGGAGTAGAGGGATTCAAACTTAAGCACAACCTCTAGCAAAATGCTTCTCGTTAGCAACAGCTTCTAATATGAAGAAATAACAAAAACTACTACAAAACAGCAAAAACTTTCAAAAGCAGTTAGTGAAAATTTAAACTGTCTATTAGAGATCTACAATCTAAACAAAAAAAAAACTTATGTCTATCAATTTTAAGCACATAGATCCCCAACAGCGGTGCTAAAAACTTATTGGGATCCTGCCTTGTGTCTAAAAAGGGGTTTAAAATCAACCAGTAAAAGGGTCTATGGTTAGCACACACCAAGGCAGGCTCGCACACAGTCCTGGAAGTATTTAGGGCCTGTTGTAGCAAGTTTTAAAAGAAAGCAAGAGTATGTCCACAGGAAAGTGTGGCTGAAAATTAGGCAAATGTCCAGATCTAAAGAAGATCTGGCACCCTTCCTAATGCTAAAACAACAAAAGAAAGAGGAGAGGTCTAAGGATTTGTCACTTTTTAAATAAACTACAAAAAAACAATTAAAATTGCAGAAATGGATCCAGTGTACAAATCTTACAGTGAAGGAAAATTTAAAACATAAAATGGGAAGAAGCATCTTGGAGTTTGGTCTTTCTGCAATTGGGTTGAAATTTGCCAAGGTTACAGAGTTTAGAGTGCATTAGTCCTTCATTTGGACCGTAGGCACAAGCAGGGTAGAAGAATCTGATCTAGGATAGAGATTTAGCCTGATCTTAAGGCTATGATCTATCCACTTCAATGGTCATAGATCATCCAATAGATTCACTCCATTCTCATGCTTCCATCAGAACATTATAACCACTACAAATGCTGCAATCGCTAGGCCATAGACATAGGCAATTATAGGAATATCAGATCTAGGGAGATCAAATGGCATCCAAGAGGTCTACCAGTTAAGTGGGTGAGCTATTCCCATCTACACAAAGCTGATCGAGCACCAAATGAAACCAGAGGAACTATAGATCTAATTACAGCAGTTAAACCAACATTACATTGAATTAAACTAACTATATAATGAAATGCCCTCAGATTTACAGTCTATGCAACATTCAACCCTCAATAACACTCTCAGCTTTCCCCAATTACAGACTAAACCTCCCTCTTTGTTGCTCCAAAGAAATTAGCCAACCATGGTTGGGCTAAAAGGAAGAATAAAGAATTTCGATGCAAGCTCTGATCTCCAGAATTGATCCCCTTTTTCTGGCGGCTTCCCTTCCTTTTATAGCTTTCCTCCTCTGCTTCAGATCCATTTTTCTTGCCAATTACAGCTTGCAAAATAATCCTGTTATTCCCTCCTTTATTCCCCTTCTAGAAGGCTCTTTCAATTAGTTAGAGTTGAGGGAGAGCACGTGGGTCGGTTAGGGATTTCCAGGGCACTTCTAGAGACTTCGTGCCAGTCACCAGAGTACCTCGGATTGCATATAATAGGTCACCAACTTGCAGCGTGTGCACAACAGCTTTTCTGAGACGTCTTTTAGTCGATTTCGATAGGTTTCAGAGGCTTTCGACAGGTTCCAAATAGGCCTTATGTTCCTTTCGCTAGGATTCAGGATCCTTTCGATAGGTTCGATAGGTTGGGCTGAGAATAAAGCTCCAGCATCCGCAGCCTTCATCTGGTGTGTTCGACAGGTTGGGGGCTCCTTTCGACAAGTTTGGCTTCTGCTCACTTCATTTTGACAGGTTGATCTATGCGCAATGAGTTTTGATAGGTTTGCTTCTAGTTCCTGCCGACAGGTTCCATCAGCTTTCGATAGGTTCACCAACTGAGCTGCAACAACCCTTCGATAAGTGGCATTTGCGCGATAGGTTTCAGGATCCTTTCGATAGGATCTCTTTAAGCTTCAGGAGACCTTTTGATAGGATGCTTCCTACTTGCTTTCAACTACTTGATAGGTTCCAGATCCTATCGAATACTTTGATCTCCACGACTTCTTCCTTTTCAGCCTTCAAATCCTATCAATAGGTTGCAATAACCTATCGATAGGTTGTTTTCAACCTATTTTTTCCTTCTTCAGTGCTATTTTGTTGTTGTTGCATGTCCCAAGCGGGCATTCGTGAGGAGCCCTTTTGTGTGCCATAGTTGGGTCAAAGCTGTAGTGAGAGATGGACCTTCTTATGGGGCACTTTTGGGTGGATTTCTGCACTATGACTGCATTTCATTGTTATCTACAAAACATGCTCAACATGCACTTATTAGTATATTCACAAGTCTATCAAAGGTCAGGTTAAAGGGTGAAAAATGGCATTTTTCACTGATTAACAATTCTCAAAGTGAGGGTACAGTTGAATCAGGTCAAGAGGTTAAGGTGCAAGTACTCTGGTGTTTGTCAAAGAAAAATAGGATTTTTAAGGCTCAACGAGTGTATGCAAAAGGGCAGGTTTAAAAGGTTGGATTTTCAGCCTCAAACTATCCAAATGAAGGCCTTGGATCATTTCCTTAATGTTATGAGTCCTGTCAATCCATTTTGATTTGGAGGTGCCTAACTTCTAGTGAAAAGGTCTTGACTCAATCAGTCCTTAGAGCAGAAATAATGTCAAAAACACTCTTCAAAAGAAATTGATTGGCCTAAATCTCACTAGATATGGTCCTCAAATTAACTCATGGGGTGTATTTAAACCTTTTTCTCTCCTCTTAGGTTCACTAAGTACTAATTGAAAAAATTTCTTATGTTAGCTTCATGGTGGTGCAAATATTTTAAAAATTTTAGTTTCAAAATGTTTGTAAAATTTTTTAATTTTCCTCAATTTTTGTCATTCTAACAAGTTAGGTGGGAATTTATTTTATTCATCCTAATTAAACCAACACTGCTACACTAAAGTTAATTATTCTATTGGCAAACCTAGCTTGCCTCACCCCAATCCTATGAGGAGTAGTGTCCTCACTGATTCAAAGGTGGATGTGAATATGTACCAGGCTCAAGACCTAGAGATTAACATAACCGAAACTTCAAGAGGGAAAAACACATAATAAACAATATAAAAACAAACACATAGATATAAAGAAAGAATATCAGGAAAAGACATTTCATTATAAGTATAAAATAAAAAGATGACAAAGAGATAGAAAATTATAAACCTAAGGACAATCTAGATACACAGCAACAAAACATCCTGTCGAAACAAAATGGTTCTTCCTCCTGGCTCAGGGATATCCTCAACCTGCTGCATGTGGAAGAGGAACTGCATGCCAGGAGAGGGGGGAAGAACGGGGATTAGGGAGAAGGATGTTGAGCAGGTGGTGGGGGGATTGAAGAGGATGGGGGGGGGAGATGCAGGTGGTTCGGTCTTTTGCTTCTTCTTCTTCTGCTTATTCTTCTTCTTCTCCTCCTTGGTGAGGATCCTTTGCACCTCCTCATATTCGTCCCAAAGGAATTGTAGGGGGTCCGGCTATTTACGTGGGGTCCAACCACATGGGATAGAATTTGTTGGGTAGATCGATGGGTTTGTCGTCCGTCATAGCTGAGCGAAGTAAAGGACTGTTAAGATTAGAGGAGAGTGAATGCGAAGAAGATAAACTACCTTTGTATTTAAAATGCTTGGACGATGGAATATTAATCGGGGAATTAAATGTTGCATCCTTTCAAGGTCAATTGCTAAAAACAAATTAAGGGTAGTTGGCAATGAATTGTGATTGTTATAGGAAATGGTAAATCGCACAATTTATTATGGGGAATGGGAACACGCAATAAATGTTGGTCTATTTTTAACACTGAGAGTTAAGGTGAAGAGATAGGAAATCGAAGAAATTTCTCAGGGTAAAATGGGATAATCCTGTGGTTCGCACAGTTATCCACTGGTATTCGCAGCGTAGAAATCGCGCGAAGAATGGATGTACCTTCGCGAGAAGGAAAATCATGCAGAAGAACATAACTCCACGAGTACAGATTAAGAAGCTATGTGTGCCTTGCGAAGTTACTTCGCGGAGTAGATGTTGGGGCAGAGCAAGCGAAGTAGTTTCTCATTCCTCACGTGGCTTAACTGGTGATCTCGCACAATAGAATATTTTAAATTTTACTTTTCGCGCCCTCTTGACTCCATGAGAAAGCTTTAAAATGGCTAGCGATTGTGAAAATTAGGCCATATAACCCCGTGAGAGACCAACACTCTACCTCTTTTCACAATTTGTGCCCTGGCCTGCGCTTGGACAGTGTCAGGCACCCATTCAACAACCATCAACATCCATCTTTGTATATGTATCCCCTTCCCAAATGATAATGACCTCCCTCATACCAGCACATGCATATCAAAAATTCAAAAATGATAAAATTCCTTCATGCAAACAAATTCTATACAGTTACAGTGCTAGTACCTTAATCACCCAGCAGCACTAAGCATGCATCTCCCATGTTACTGACAGAAATGAACAAGTACTCAAAATAGAACAAATAAGGCAGATGAAAAGAAACAAATCTCCATGATAAAAATAGTAAATGACAGGTTCCTAATCAAACAAAAACATATAGCAATTTTAAACAGATATGGCACACATAATACAAAGTTGTGGATCACTGGGCAGTGGGAGGTTCATGTAGGTGAATGGTCTGAGAAAGCTCCACTAGTTGTTCTACACAAACCTTGAGCCTCTGACTATTTACTTTCATGATCTGCCGTGATACTAGATCAAGGATTTCAATAGCACCAAATGGGGAACTTTGATGATAGTGTAAGGTCCATCTCATCTGGATTTCAACTTCCTTGAAAAAAATTTAAGTTTGGAGTTGAAAAGCCAAACCTTAGTGCCAGCATTGAAGCCCTTCCTAAACAACTTCTTGTCAAAGAATGCCTTTGATCTCTCCTTATACATTCTAGCATTTGCAAAGGCTTCTAGCCTCATTTCATCAAGTTCTGTCATTTTCAACTTCTTGTGAGAACCAGCAGAAGTTAGATTTAAATTCATTGCTTTGATAGCCCAATAGGCTGGATGTTCTAACTCTACAGGTAGGTGGCACGTCGTGCCATACACCATCCTAAATGGGGACATGCCAATAGGGGTCTTGTAGGCAGTCCTATAAGCCCACAAAGCATCATTTAGTTTTTGTGCCCAATCCTTCCTATCAATCCTCACAGTCTTCTCCAGAATATGCTTAATCTCTCAATTAGAAATTTTAACTTGCCCACTGGTCTGTGGGTAGTAGGGAGTTGCAATTCTGTGAGTAACAGAATACTTCTTGACTAGGGTCGTAAAGGTGCTACATGTATGACAAGATATTATCCTTTAAGAAGTTAAGGACAACTGTGTGGTCATTGGTCCTTGTGGCATTGGCTTCCACCCATTTGGACACATAGTCCGCTGCCACAAGTATGAAGTTAAATCCCATAGATGAAGGAAAGGGCCATAAAATCAATGCCCCAAATGTTCAAAAGTTTAACAACTAGGATGGGCTGTAATGGCATGAAGTCTCTCTTGGAAATGCCCCCCATCCTTTGACATCTCTCACATGCCTTGCAATGTAAGTTTGCATCTCTGAACAAAGAATGTCAAAACAAACCACATTGGAGCACTTTTTCTATAGTTTTTCTGCCACTGAAATGACCTCCACATGCTTGCTCATGGCACATTGAAAGAATGTTATGGAAGTCACTTTTATGCACACATCTCCTAATGACCGATCGCATAATGGTTAGAAGGTATGGATCCTCCCACGTAAAAATGTCTAACCCGGGAGAAGAATGTGTCTTTGTCCATCTTAGACCAATGTGGATGGATCCTACCAAAGAAGAAGAGAATTGACAATGTGCAAACCAGGGCACACTAGATTGCAATGCAAAAAGTTACTCATCAGGGAACAACTCATTAATCGGTGTTGCTGCACATTCATCCAGAATAATCCTAGAGAGGTGGTCAGCCACCACATTCTCAACTCCCTTCTTGTCTTTTATCTCCAGATTAAACTCCTACAAGAGGAGGATCCATCTAATCAATCTAGGCTTTGCATCCTTCTTAGCTAGTAGATATTTCAGGGCTGAGTGATCTGTAAAAACTATAATCTTAGACCCCAACAAGTAGGGTCTAAACTTATCCACAACAAACACTACTGTAAGTAGCTCCTTCTTTGTTGTGGTGTAGTTTAGCTAAGCATCAGTTAGTGTTTTGCTGGCATAATATATCACTGCAGGCAGCTTATCTCTCCTCTGTCCTAAGACAGCACCTATGGCCAAATCGGATGCATCACACACATCGGCTCAAAGGGGAGCGAGTAACTGGGGCCCGGATCACAGAGTAAGGCACTTCTTCAAAGCCTCAAAGCCCTTAAGGCATTCAAATAAAAATACAAATGGCACATCCTTACAAACCGGTGGCACAATGGTTTGGCAATCTTGTCAAGTCCTTGATGAACCTCTTGTAAAATCCAAAGATGTCCAAGAAATGATCTGACGGTTTGATACCCGGGTGGGGAAAATGTGAAATCAAGTCTACTTTAGCCTTGTCAACCTCAATTCCTTTGTGAGAGACCACATGGCCTAGTGCAATACCTTGTGTCACCATAAAGTGACTCTTTTCCCAACTTAGGACCAAGTTGGTCTCCTCACATCTTTGGAAAACTCTTTCAAGGTGACTCTGACACTGGCTAAAGCTGTCCCCATATACTGAGAAATCATCCATGAAGATTTCTAGGAATTTGTCAATCATATCAGAAAAAATTGCATACATGCACCTCTGAAAAGTGGCTGGGGTATTGCATAGTCCAAAAGGCATCCTTCTGTAAGCAAAGGTGCCAAAGGGACATGTGAAAGTTATTTTCTCCTAATCTTGAGGATCCGCAGGGATTTGGTTATACCCAGAGTATCCATCAAGAAAACAATAATACGCCTTCTCAACCAACTTGTCTAGAATTTGGTCAATAAAAGGGAGAGGAAAATGGTCCTTTTTGGTCTTGCAGTTGAGCTTCCTATAATCAATGCACACTCACTAGCCAGTGGTCTCTCTGGCTGGCATAAACTCCCCAGAATCAGAAGCAACAACTGTGATGCCTGACTTTTTAGGTACCACCTAGATAGGTGACACCCATTCGAAATCTGAAATGGGGTAAATCACCCCTGCATCCAACAGTTTCACTATTTCTTTGAGGACCACCTCCTGCATGTGAGGATTTAATTTCCTCCGCATTTTCCTTGAGGGTTTTGCACCCTCATCCAAGTGGATCTTGTGCATGCAAACTAAGGCATCAATTGCACCAAGGTCATCTATTGTCCACCCAATTGCTTTCTTGTGCTTCTTAAGAACATTCAGTAGTTCCTCCTCCTGCTCACTAGTGAGAGAGGAGGAGATAATCATGGGAAGCTTGTTGTCCTACCCCAAGAAGAGATATTTCAATGTGGCTGAGAGTTATTTCAGCTCCAGCTCAGGGGGACTTTCAGTTGAGGGAAACAAAGGTGCCTTAGTGGTTTGAGGAAGGGGCAACAATGTGTGATGCACTAGGCCCACAAAAGACTTAGTATTTATGTTATCTTCTGTCATGGGAATTTTTGCCCCTTTCACAACCAGACTCCAAACACTTTTCAGGCTTTCAGTCAGATTATCCTAATCCAGCAGATTGGATAATTCCCCTTCTATCACATCTAGTATATCTATTGATCCTCAATGTCGATCTGAGGCACTATAGCGGCATGGTACATATTTAAATGTGCCTTCATGTTTCCAAAGGTGACCTCCATTACTCCTAACCTGCATTGTATGTAAGCATTTGTAGTGGTTAAGAATGGCTTGCCAAGGATAATAGGAATTGGGATTTTTCTTTTGCAAGGGTCCATGTCTAAAATAAGAAAATCAGTTGGATAATAAAATTTGTCCACCCCCACCAAGACATCCTCTACCACACCCACGGGCTTCATCTCAGACCTGTCAGCCAGTTGGAGCACAACTGAGGTAGGTTTAAGCTCCCCCAAACCTAGCTCCTCATACACTGAAAAGGGGAGGAAGTTCACATTGGCCCCCACGTCCAAAAGGGCTTTACCAATGGTGTAGTTTCCGATTATGCAGGAGATAGTAGGTACCCCTGGATCTTGTAATTTTTCTGGTGTGACAATGGACAAGACTGACTCAACATGCTCAACAGCAAAAGCTCTTTTGGATAACTACACCCTTACTTTCCTCTTTTGGGTGCAGAGGTCCTTTAAAAACTTAGCATAGGCAAGGACTTGTTTTATGCCATCAAGCAAAGGCAAATTGATTTTAACCTGCTTGAAAGTCACCAATATTTCCTCCATTTGAGCATTCCCTTTATCAGGAGGGGATGGGCCAGCTAGAGCTTGAGGAAATGGCAGCTGTGACACTGCTGGTGCCACTGCTGCATGCCCATTAACCTCATGGTCATATTTTTGTCTCTTTCTTTTATCTTCATTTATTTCTTTATGTTGGGGCTTAGCATCAACCCCCTTATTCTACCCCTGCTGATCCACAGCAGGGGGTACAGTCCTTGGCTCTTTAACACTAACACTTCTTTCATTTTCATCTTCATTTTCTGCGATCTCTTTTGTTACCTTGCCCACCAGATTATCAACCACTCTCCCACTCCTAAGAGTAGTGATAGCATTGGCATCCTTATTGGTAGAGGGTGCTTCTTCAATCATATATTTCCCATTCGGATTTGTCAGGGGCTGACCAAGTAATTTACCTTCTTCCCTCCAATCCAAAGCATTACAAATCTGGCCCAGCTGGTCCTCAATCTTTTTTATGCTCTATCCATGAGAATTGATAATTTGCACCAAGCTCCCCAAATTCTACATTGAAGCTCGCATCTGCTCTTCAAATGAAGAGGATCTGGGCTATTGTGAGAATAACCGGTTAGACTATGGGGTAGATAACAGAAAATTTTACCTTGGTGGGTAACCTTGATTAAATTGGTGTTGGGGTCTGTAAGGAGCTACCATTTACTATTGCTGGGGTTGAGGATAAGAATCTTATCTCCACCTCAGATTTGGGTGGTTCCTCCAAGAATATTCAACGGGTTGTTGCCTAAAAGTTTGAGCAGCATGGGCTTGCTCCATAACAAAATCTAGAAACTGGGTGGCAGATGGACAATGATGAATAAAATGTGTGGTCGACTGGCATATCATACATGATTCCTCCACCTGTGTAACCACCCGAGGCTGCATCACATTCATGAGTTTATCAAATTTCAAGCTCAGGTTGTCCACCTTCCTCTCCAGATCACCTTGCACCTTCACTTCAAATATTCCACCTCTAGGGGTGGCCTCTTTTACCATTTTAGCTGGAGTCTGGGTATCATTGCATGATAGAGACTCCTGCTATATGAAAATTTTCTCTATTATGTCAAACAGCTCCCAAGCTTCCTCAACTGTCTTGTGGAGGTAACTACCACCACAGAAAGCATCTACCATATCCCTGCTCTTAGAATTAATTCCTTGATAAAACACTTGGATAAGCTGCCATATTCGGATTTGGTGGTGGGGGCATTGTTTTAACATCTCCTGGAACCTTTCCCAAGCTTCATAAAAATCCTCAGTTGAGGACTGAGTGAATGACAAAATATTTGTCCTCATCTGGCTGATTTTATTCATGGGAAAGAATTTGGCCAGAAATTTGGTTTGAAGGTCACTTCATGACTATATGCTATTGGCTAGGAGTTTTGATTGCCATGTGCTGGCTTTGTCCTTTAATGAGAAAGGAAAATGCCTCAGTTTGGTGGCCTCAGGTCCCAAGCCAGCAATATTGAAGGTAGTGCAGAGTGATAAAAATTAGTCTATATGCTTGTAGGGATCTTCTTTACTAAGCCCATGAAACGAAGGAAGCATATTGATGGTGGAGGATTTAATCTCATAATTTCCTTCAACAGAGAAGAATTGAATGCAGAAGGGAGAGGTGTACCCCCTAGGTGCAATGTACTCCTTTAATGTTCTCAGCCTCTCAGCCATGATAGCTGGTTCGGTTTCAATAGTAGGGCTTTGTGTAGTGTGTCTAGGTCTAAGGATCCTTTCCACCTCTGGATTTGAGGGTTCCAAGTCAGGGTTTAAGAACCTTCTACCGAGCATACACTCACCAATAGTAACGAAAATGCTTACAAGCACACAAAAAGAATTTCAAAAAAAAAAGTAATAACTACACAGATTTACACTAAACAAAATAACAGGGGATTCAACATAAATGGAGTGAGATTGAGGGGAAAGAAAGTGCAAACAGAGCTAGCTACACTCTAACTGTAGCTCTAGCTTTTTCCTTCTTCTGCTGTCCATTTCTACAAAATTCCACAAAGAATCAGTAGTACTTTAATTTTAATTTAGATACAGCTACAAAGAACTTGGACATCTACATTATAATACAACTTAGGTCTACTAAAAAGATCAATATCCTCGACAGAAATGCCAAAAACTTCTTGTGATTTCCCTCAGTGTGCTTTGGTTATTGTGTGGTGGAAACCAATTAAAAGCAAAGTAAAATAAAAGAACTGATTTAGTATAACTAAATTAATCCTAGACCTACAAGATACAGAGCCTATTGTAGCAAGTTTTGATAAGTAAGAGTTTGTCTCATAGAGAAATTGATCTAGATCCCAAAATGGGCTATAATAGTAGGCCTCCAGATCTGGCTACACTAAATTAATCCTAATAACAGAAAAATAAAATGTGGCCCTATCCTAAAGAAAGGGGTTAAGAAGAAGGTGGTGATGGTGTGTATCAAAATAAACTATACAAATTGGTGAGAAGTAAGCAGGTTAAGTTCACAGTTAGAGCAATATTGTAGCTCAGATTTAGTCTGTCTCTGCATTGCTCCTTGCTGAGACGCTATCAAAAGCCTCAACAAGGTAGAAATATCTAGTTTAACCCATGCCATTTGGGGCGCGCTTAAGGCTATAGGCTGTCCACTCAAATGGTCACAACCTATCCAATAGAGTCTGTCAAATCCCATTTGTTAAACCAGAAATTGCAAAACTAGTCTAGAGGAGTGGACTGATTATTTCTCCAGCCACTGGACCAGATCAAGCTATGAATACTATTACAGCACTATGTAATACCAGTGCTATAAGCTCCCCAGATCTGCATACAGATGTAGCTGACATCCATAGGTATTCTAACCCATAAGATCCTAAGTGTTTTGCCAAGGCCAATGGCTCACTGGTGCCTACAAAAAGGACCATGCAACAGGTTGAATAGGGCTTTAGATTCAGTTGGTCATTGCTACAAATGGCCTGCAATGACTCAGCCTCAAGCTGCAATTAGTATAAAGAGATCAGATCTAACATCTAATGTCGGCTAGGTAAAATAGAGGGGAGCCAGTTCCTGTATAAACCTCCTCACAAGGCTCTAGAAGCTCATGTGCAGGGGAAAAGAATCCTTCTCAAACATGTGAATGGACACAACCTTAGGGCTATACTCTGTCCACTCAAACGGTCACAGGGTATCCCATTGGTCTGTCCATACCACAGAGGTCTGAGAAAGAATATGAAAACTGCTGCAACTACCATGGTCTACAGGCCTCTGAGCTCCCTAGATCTCACTACAAATCCAGCATTGCTTTCCATGGGGCTATCAAACCAAGGAAAATCAGATGGTAAACAATAGATCTACTAAAAACTGAATGGGCTAGTCCCAAATACATGGATCCTATAAACATCTAAAGAAACTATAAGATCTTTAAATTAAATTAGGCATTAAAACAGCAATCCATTGATAAACACAAAACTTATAATGAATTATCTCCAGGCTGCATCCTGTACATAACTACTCATCCACAATCCCAATGTATACAAAACCTATTACAAATTGAAATAAACTAAACCTAACTACTTACAGGGAGATTAGCCAGCAAGTGATGGGCTAAGAGAGAAGAAAAAGGGGAAAAATAGGTGATCAAACCATAACCCTAGCCTGCTGGAGCTCTCAGCCAACAGAGGATGAAAAGAAGGGTTGATGATAAAGCTAAACTCTAATTGTAGCTTATATACTCTGTCCATACGGCCTTAGCTCTGAAGGGATTAACCCTAATTTTTCCAGCAAATGTGGCACTATTCCATCCCTTGAATGCCTTGAGACATGTACCTTGAAATCCACACCTCGGGATGTGTGCCCTAGCCTTGGGGAATTCCCAAAAGGTCCTTGAATTAAAACTAAGAAGTGGGGAGCCCGTGCTTCGCGGGGCTGGCATATGCATTCACTTATTTGCACAGTTGCAGGGCCTTCGTGGAGTAGTTGTTGGTTGGTGGGAAGTGCTCACTCGCCCAGTGAATCTTCAGTCAATCGCGCAGTTCCTTTGCGTTGCAATGCTATCGCGGAGATGATCTGGAGTGCTTAGACTTCTCATGCAGTAGAGCTTCAGAAGCTCTCTCTCGCTAGGTACTCACGCAGTTATGCTCCTGCGCTCACGTAGTAATTGGTAAGGCTTCAGAGTGTGCGAGATCTGCGCGAGGAGAATTCTAGGCATCTCTCTCTCTTTCAGGGCCACGCACGAACTCTGCGAGGTGAATTTTAGTTCATTACACACATGGACTCGCTATATTCTTCGCGCGGCTGCTTTAAGGGTTGATCTCTGTGACAGCTTCGCGACCATAAATTCTGGGGATTTTAATCCGTGAGATCTTTGCGATGTCTTTATAGCTCTCCTCTTAACTGTATATCCTATCTATGTGAGGGCATCTTCCACTGCATCCTTAGCTTCACGAGGGAGCTTCTCAGCTGCAAGATCTGTCTTTCTATACTCCGATTCATTGCACTTGCTGCTTATGCAGTTTCTCCATTCTCAGCCAACTTCATTCATCTGCTAGGCTTTTGGTCAATGATGATCAGCACATGAGTCACTATGGTGAGCACTACCAGGGTTTTCCATTAGGCTTTAATTCAACTGTCATCTTTGCATCTCTTCTTCCTCTTCTTTGGGCCAATAAGGATGGATTTTGTGTTAAGCTGCATAAATTATTGCTAACTACAAAACACACTTAACAAATGATTATTAGTCTGCTTCAAGGTCTATCAAAGGCTAGGTTAAGAGGTTAAGAGTGGTACTTTTCAGTGAATAACAACACCTCATCTAGCAACCCTCTCACAAAAGCGAGCTCAGCACGAATCTCAAGTTGCCCCGCCTCTAACGCATGAAGGTGCTACTCCACCAGGGACTGAGATGTGCTCTAGAAAAATGAGTCCACGAATGGGGCAGTGCTCCCATGAATGGTCTCCTCTAAGAGGCCACTATAACCCCCGACACCGATGTCGAAGGTGTCGGTAAAGATGGTGGTGGAGGCCATAGAAGTGATAGCAGTGGATTCGGTAGGTAGACGCTCTGGTGTAATGATAGGGTTCGTGAAAAACATGGTGACCGGAGGTTCAACAATACTAAAGTGAATGGATGAAGTCTCAACCCAAGAGGAAGAAGATGGGGGTTGAGGAGACGGAGGGGAGTGTAAAGTGTTCCCTCTCGCGAGTGGTGGTGAAGGTGAGGGTATAAAAGGTATAGGCTGGGCAAATGGAGGGACCGGGATGGTGTGGCTGGCTGCCCCAGAAGCAGATCCAGCAAGGTCAAGGATGGAGACAATTGGTGTCTCAGTCGGAGGTGCAGTTGGAGAAGAAACCACAGCATCCTGCTCCACAGCAGTGGGCCATGCTTTTCTCCATTGGCTCGCATCATAGGGCTTCAGTAAAGCCGTTAATGGCGGCTCTCGCAGGTCGATCTTGTACGCCTGAAAGAGTAACAAGCACGTGATTGTTTTCCCGTACAGGAGTCGAATCGACTTCTTGTGGGAGCAGGGTGCTGCCAGTTTCTTAAGGGTATCAAGGAGCCTAAAGAAAATCAACTGCATTGGTGCTACCCACAAGCCCTTAATGATGGCGTAAAGGACCCTCAAAATGTCCCATGACATTGGGTGTTGTGTGAAATGGGACATAGTGTTTATATAACACTACGTCTGCGACAAGAAAATATCGGGTAAGAGGGCTGGGTGGTAAAACTGAGGCCAACTTGTGGTTTACTAGAAACAGCATGCACCAATTTAGCAAATTCTGAGAAGTTTTAGCCTCTCACTAGGCCACTCCTCATAGGGTATACAGCACGGAGGCCACAAGTAGTGAGGCCAAATTCTGGTAAACCACCAGTTGGCCTCACTAGGCCTCTCACTAGGCCACTCCTCATAGGGTATACAGCAGGGAGGCCACAAGCAGTGAGGGTATTACGGAGCCCAAAGAAAATTAACTGCACTGGTGCTACCCACCAGCCCTTAATGATGGCGTAAAGGGCCCTCAAAAGGTCCCCATGACGTTGGGTGTTGTGTGAAATGGGACATAGTGTTTTATATAACACTACGTCTGCAAAGAAAAGATTGGATAAGAGGGCGGCGTGGGTGGTAAAAGTGAAGCCAACTAGTGGTTTACCCGAAACGGCATGCTCCAATTCAGCAAATTCTAAGAAGTTTTAGCCTCTCACTAGGCCACTCCTCATAGGGTATATACAGCACGAAGGCCACAAGCAGTGGCCAGCATTGCCCTAACAAATGAAAGGTCGAAACTATCGACCTTAGTTGAAAATTTTCCTTGTTCATCAGGACTATAGAAGAGATTCTGATAGAAAAGCCAAACAAGGCGAGAGTAAACTACCATCATTGATGGAGCCAACAGGCCCTCAAGACCAGCTCACCTAAAATAGGTTAGTGCAAATTGGGCCTCAGGAAGCTGGTTGAAATATTCCCTGTCGAACTCATGTTCGACAAAAAAATGATGATGCTTCATTGACGGGTTTGTGGCTTCTCGCTGTAAGGGTTGAGTCTCAGGAACAATCAGTGGTGGCTATAATGTAACAGTCGACGACCTTGTGCCAATATGAATACCAACACTAGGGTTCGGCGGCACAGCGGTTTGTGCCTTTTTCTTAGGCGGGGCATCCACCATGGGTGCCTTTCCTTTGTTGCCCTTCGTAACCATTTTCCTAAATTAAACTCACACAAAATAAAAATAAAAAAGAAACACGCGAGATTACCCTTGAAGCGTGTAAAATGTCGAATGCGGCCACAAGAAGCGGTGTCACAACTCTTGTACAAACGATTCAAAAATTTTCAAGGGTTTTGCAGGGAACTTAGGGAAGAAGAGAATGCGGGGGAACTAGGGTAAGACCGGTTGAAATGGGGTTTCATCTGGTCGTAGGGCTTTATATAGCCCTAAACCTTTTAAGCCTTGACTGGTCAAAACCATTTCGACCGATCACAAAATTGTGGAAAAATATATTTCTTCCATCTATGTTTCGGTGTTGAAGCTAAACCCCTGATGCTCGACTGGTCGAAACCGTTTCAACCAGTTAGAATGCAACAAGTAGAAATATGGAATTCTATTGACCAGTCGACATAGGCTCGACCGATCAAAATTTGCTACATTCTTCCCTTCAGGCTTAAGCTGACCGATCAAAGTTTATTTCTACTGGTCAAAAATTTGTTTGAGAATTCAATTCTCAACCCAAATTTTTCCTAACTTATCTATCTTTTTATATTCTTTTTTTCATTTTATTTTTATACTATTTTCCTACTACCTGCACACACCCAAACACATTAAATCTAATAAAAACAATCAAATCCTAAACTAGTATTTTACAATGAACTTGAGTTGCCTCCCAAGAAGAACTACTGATGTGTTTGTAGCTCGACGAGGTTAATGCTCATTGTGGTATTAGCAGGGCAAGGGAAGACAAAGTCTCCCCAGCTATCACATGACCTTTTGGATTATTTATTGGTTGAGACGGTAACCGACCCTCATCCCTTTTGTTCAAAGAAATTGCTAGTTGCCCAAGTTGGTTTTCTAGCTTGGCGATTGACTGCGTATGGGAATAGAGTAACTACTTTTATTGTTGAGACTGGTGCTGCCAGCTTTGGGCTGCCTACAACATAGTCTCTTCAAAGTTATTGTTACTCCAACAAGGTCTATAGTGTTGTTGGCCTTGGAATTGTGGTGGTTGTGAGTTAAATGTAGGCCTAAAATGTTGATTAGTACCCTGATCCACATTACTTTTCCAAGCCAAATTCAGGTGATTCCTCAAGTTCGGATTGTAAGTGTTTCCTAAATTATTTTGATCCGACCGCTGGAAGGAATTTATAGCGTTTATGTACTCTTGCACCTCCTCAGGGACTCTAGCATATGCCACAAACGTCACTTACTTGAGCTATTGAGTGCGATTTTGCACTCAACATGGATTCAAATTTATTTTCCAAGGCCTCGCCTTGGTAGAAATATCTGTCATTAGTTTAAGTTTGTATATACCTCCTCACTTAGGAGGTATAGTCCGTGAAACCTTAGGATCGACCTGATTCAATGTAGCTTGTTGCACCGAATTCTCACTTAAGTTCTCAAACAACTCCCAAGCGTTGTCTGCGGTCTTTGTGAGAAGCATACTCCTAGAAGAGACATTTATCATCTATCGATTTGACTCGGTTAGCCCTTCATAGAAGCCTTGCACAATTTGGTAATTCGGAGCCCAATGATGGGGACACTTATGCAGAAGTTTATTTAAGCGGTCCCAATTTTCATGAAAGGATTCATCCAAATCTTGCTTGAAAGACGTTATGGTTTTCCGGATAGTGTTCATCTTACCAATCAGGAAGTACTTGACTAGGAACTTTATTTGTAACTCTTCCCAAGTGGTAATCGAATCCGGAGGCAAAGAATTAAGCCACCTCTTTACCTTATCCTTTAATGAGAATGGGAAGAGCCTCATACGAGCTGCCTCTTCTAACAATGTGTTTATTTTAAATAGAATGAAAACATCTAAAAAGGTTGTGAGATGGTCATAAGGATCCTCGTTGCTAAGCCCATGAAAATTAGGAAGCATTTGGATCAGGATGGGCTTGATTTCGAAGTTCCCATTACCGACTGCTGTCGGTAATCGTATACACGAAGGAGTTGTAAGAGTGGATGGCATATAATATTCCCTCAACATTTTGGCCACTTGTTTTCTCCGCCATAATGAATTGAATCAAAGGTATGACGGCTAGAACGTTCAAAACTTATGACGTTTTGAGAGGAACAAGAGCTAGTGTGAATACGTCGACACGTTCTCTCAAGCTTAAGGTCTAGTCACTCGAGAGAGAGAAATTGCGACCTCAACCTTGGCATAAACAAAAGGTAAAACAAAAATAAAATAGTTAACCTAATAATTGGAAATCGAAGATGCGTACCTTAGCCTTTCGCGGCATCCCGTGACAAACTTCAGTGTATTCGGGCCTTTGATCTCCAAGCCTAGAAATAAAAACAAACTAGGGTTAGTATAATTATATAAAAATATAATAAAATAGAAATCAAATAAGATAAAGTTGAAATCCCCGACAGCGGCGCCAAAAACTTGATCATTTTATTTCAAAACCTTGCAAGTGCACAAGTTCGAATGTACTAGGGCAAGTATAAGGGTGTCGAACCACATGGATTTTTCGTTTATCTCGATTTAATTTATGTTTTATAAAATATTTTGTAACATCAGATTTCCTAAATTATTAAATAAATAAAAGAAAACCTAAATAGTTTGGAAATAAGAGAAGAGAAGGCAGTCTGGAATCTCTCTTGGATTTCAAATTCGTGAATAATAAAACCTATTTCTTTTCTATAATGAATCCCTGGTACCCCCGCTCCTAGCTACAAGCTCAGTCGCTTCGTTTATGAATTAGAGAAATCTAATCACAAGTTACATAAATCTAATCGTCAAGGCATCATTGCACAGACCAACAAAAATTACCTATAAGGCCTAGTCCGTTAGTGAGTATCCAATCTAGGCTAACCCTAATCCCTATAAGGCCCCTAGAATTATTCTAAATAAGATTACATCATTACCATCCCATTCTCGATCTAGTCGGAACCTCGAACATGCAATCGTACCATAAACAAAATTCAAAATAAAGAAAGAAAATAAAATTTTATTAGAATAATTATCTGAAATTTACAAGAGATCCCAGGCTGAAGCTTTAAGCACACATCGATCCAGAGAGCTTCAACATTGCTGAATCAGGCTCTGGCTGATGATCATATTCAATCTCCCTCTAATCCAGAACTATTCCTAACTTAACCTACAGAAACTCATGCCAGAGCTCTCTAGAAAAGTTCCACTGTGCGAGTCCCTTCAAACCTAAGCCTAGGATCCTTATTTATAGATTGCAAGGCCATAGTGCAGTTTTAAATGGCAAGAAACTCTAAAGGATCCCTAGAACTCCTCTAAAGAAGATGAATCCGGAAGGAAATTGTTATTCACTGAAAAGTATCACTTTTCACCTCTTAACCTAGCCTTTACTACACCTTTGAGCTGACTAATAATCCTTTGTTTAGCATGTTTTGTAGTTAGTAATAATTGTTGCAAGTTAATACAAAGTCCATGCTTTTGGTGCCAAAAAGAGAGAATTCAGGCCAAGGATGACTGTTGAGCCAAAGACAAATGGAACACCATGGTGACTAGTTTGCATGTCAACGTGGACCAAGGAAGTTCAGCAGAAGAGAGAGGAATATATTTGAGTGGAGAAAGCTGCAATAGCAGTAGCTACATTGCAGCAAAGGAGCAGAAGTGTGGTCTCGTGCAGTTAGGAATGCTGCCTCATGCTGTTCAAATCCGCAGCAGCCACCTGACGAAGTCAATATTTGTAGTGTAAAGTGAACTCATGAAGAACTCGTGCAGGTCAGTGAAGGATTAACCTCAGAGAACTACTTCGCGCAGTAGTCATGTGCTTCAATTACTCTCAACACTCTAAGTACTCGCAAAGCAGTCGTGCACTAAAACCTTTAGAAAGCCGGCTCGCGAAGCTCTCGCGGGGATCAAGTCTCAAATTAGCCGCGTGCACAGTCTCGCGAGACCAATTCACACAAAGAACTCAAACAAAGTCGCGAAGCTCTCGTGTAGCTTAAGAGGAGAGAGCTCCATAAATTCTCTTGCACAGCTCTCACGCGCATAAAAGCCTAAACCTCTACCTACTGAGTTGTGCTATGCACTACACACGAAGCCTGGCGAGATCCAAACTCTTCCACGTGAGACCCTCGCGACAGAAATTTCTGAAGCTCCACTGCATAAGCAAAGCCAAAGAATTGCAAATTCTTCCTCATGAGAGCATTTTAGGGTAGAGCAGCTATGCGACAAGTCACAGCCTTCTGCGTGAACAAGGAGCTTTCTAAGCCAAATCGACCGCAAACACTCAACTGTGTGTGATCAATTAAGTTACCAAGCCAGCCCCACAATGCTCGGGTTCTCCACTTCTCATTCCATACTCAGGGACCTTTTGGGGATTTCCACAAGTCTAGGGCACACATCCCGAGGCCTTGATCTCTATGCATGCATCCCAAGGCATCCAAGGGTTGTAACCAAGCCACGTCAACCATAAAATTAGGGTTTAATCACCTCTTGTCCAAGGCATCAGTGACTGAGTATATAAGTTGTATTTTAAACTTACAACATTATCTCTCCTTTAACCTGAGTCAGCTGTGAGCTCTAGCGAATTAGGGTTAGGGTTAGATCACCCTCTATTTCCATTTTTCTTCTTCCTTAGCCCAGCACTTGCTGGTTATGATCTCTGTAATCAATTAGGCATAGTTTAATTTAGTTTTTCTAATGGGTTTTGTAATCATTGGGATTTGTTGATGGTTGTTCTGCACAAGGCTACTGCCTTGAGAAACTTCATTGTAAGTATTGTTTAATCAATAAAATTTGTGTTTTAATGCTTATTCAATTTGTTATTTTCCTATTTTTCCATAGTATTCTTTGATTTATGCGATGCATTTAAGACTTTAGCTTATTTGAATCTCCCATGGAAGCTTGAGCTTGTACCCTGTGACCATGGTGGTAGCTATAATTTTCATGTTCCATCTCAGTCCTCTATGGTGTGGATAACCTCTGTGGATAGCCTGTGACCATTTAAGTGGACAGACTATAACCCTAGGGTGATTCCAAGCCACATATCCGAGAAGAATTCTTTCCTTTGCACTTGAGCTTGTAGCACTGTGAGAGGTTGTAGCAGGAACAAGCTACGCTCTGTTTTACGTGACCATCATCAGATGTTAGATCTAATTTTTCTGTAGAGATTGCAGACTTGTGAGGTGAATCATTACAAGCCTTTTGTAGCAATGACCAGCTGCATTTAAGTTCCCAAATAGCCTTTGAGTAATTGTCGTTTCCACTTGTTTTTCAAGAGCTATTTGATCCCATGAGTGCCTGAGATTGTAGCCTGGCAAACATGGTGTCTGCAATGACTTTAATATGCTGATTTGATCCATTGGATGGAGGACATCTATTGGATAATCTGTGACTATTTAAGTGGACAGGTTATAGCCTTAAGATCAGTCCATTCCCTTGGATCAAATTGGTTGTCTGATTTAACTCATGTGATTTGATCCTCTCTATTGGATAGCATGTGACCATTAAAGTAGACAGTTTATAGCCTTAAGAAACCAGGTCAAACCATAAGAGTTGAGTTAGATTCTTCCTCCTTATAGATGTGCTTGTAGCCATCTAAAGGATTACTGCAGAGAAGTCTCTAAGTCTGAGTTACATAGCTGAATTAACCTTCGCTTAGTTGATTACTTCCCATCAATTTTATCTTTATTTAATCACACACCATCACCACTTTCCTCATACCCCTTTTCTTTAGCATAGGATTGCACTTTCTTTCTCTTCTTTTAGTATTAGTTAGTGTAGTTGTGACACCCAACTCCTTTTCTTTAGGATTGCCAGATCTGACCTACTAATATAACCCATTTTGGGTTCTAGATCAATTTCTTTGTAGGACGAACTCTTACTTACTCAAAACTTGCTACAACAGCCTTGTATCTTGCAGGCTGTGTATTTTAGACTTGTTTTAACTAATTTCCATCTCTTCACTTTTTGATTTATTTTTCTTCACCACTGTTTTCTCACCAATAACAAACAGCAACCTGAGATAACCAATAAGTTTTGGTGCATTCATTGGGAATATCGATCTTTTAGTAGACCCAGTTGTATTGTATTTTAGTCTAGAAAATTCTTTGTATGCCTTTAATAGAATAAAAAGTACTATTAATTTTTATTGAAATTTTCTTTGAATTGATCTGCAGCAGGGAAAAGCTAGAGCTGCATCTAGAGTTTATCTAGCTCTATTTGCACTTCTTTTGCCCTAAAACTCAGTTCATTTATGTTGAATTCCCTTTCAATAGTTTAATTGTAATTCTGTTTAGCTATAATTTTGTTTGCAAATTCTTTAAGTGTGTTGTGAGCATTTTCTTTACCTGTTGATTCTGTGTGTGTATGCTTGGTAGAAGGTCCCTTAACCTTGAGTTGGAACCTCTAAATCCTGAGGTTAAAAGGATCCTTAGATTGAGAAACACCACACCAGCCCCTGTTATTAAAACTGAGCCAGCTGTGATGGCTGATAGGCAAAGGACAATGCACTTAGGGATTACACATCTCCCTTTTGCATACAATTTCTTTTGCATACAATTTCCTTCAATTGAGGAGAATTATGAAATTAAGTTCTCCACTTTTAACATGCTGCCATCTTTTCATGGGCTCAGTAAGAAAGATCCTTATAAACACATTGATTAATTCTTGACACTTTGTACCACATTTAATATTGCTGGCTTAGGACTTGAAGCCACCAAACTTAGGTTTTTTCCTTTTTCCCTAAAGGACAAGGACAGCACCTGGCTCTCTAAGCTCTCAGCCAATAGCATCCAGACATGGAGAATGTGGTGTCTGACCACCTCTCAAGAATTTTATTGGATGAATGTGCAATGTGCAGTCAATGAATTGTTCCCTGATGAGCCACTATTTTCTACGCAGTCCATGGTACCTTGGTTTGCCAACATTGTAAATTACTTTGCTATTGGCAGGATTCCTTCCCATTGGAACAAAATGGATAAAGACTTGTTCTTTTCAAAAGTCAAGTTCTTTTTCTTGGAGGACCCCTGCCTATACAAGTATTGTGCAGACCAAATCATCAAAAAATGTGCCCCTGAAAGTGACTTTCCCAGTATTCTAAGCATGTTCCATGAAAATACCTGTGGAGGTCACTTCAGTGGGAGAAAAATAGTAGCCAAAGTATTGTAATGTGGGTTCTACTAGCCCTCTTTCTTCAGAGATACTCACATACATTGCAAAGCCTGTGCAAGATGTCAAAGTTTGGGAGGCATTTCCAAGAAAGATTCAATGACATTGTCACCCATCCTTGTGGTAGAACTGTTTGACATCTGGGAGATTTATTTTATGGGCCCCTTTCCTCCTTTTATGGATTTCAATTTTATCCTTGTGGCAGTGGACTATGTGTCCAAGTGGGTTGAGGCCATTGCCACAAAGACAAATGACCACACAATTATCCTCAAAATTTTAAAGGACAATATTTTTTCTAGATTTGGCACCCCCAGAGCTATCATTAGTGATGGGGGAGAGTCATTTCTATAATAGGCCTTTTGAAAATGTACTCGAAAGGTATTTTATTACACATAGGATTGCAACTCCCTACCACCCCCAGATTAGTGGGCAAGTTGAAATTTCTAATAGGAAGATTAAGCATATCTTGGAGAAGACTGTGAGGACTGATAGGAAGGATTGGGCACAGAAGCTGAATGATGCACTGTGGGCTTATAGGAATGCCTATAAGACCCCTATTGGCATGTCCCCTTTTAGACTGGTTTATGGAAAAGCATGTCATCTACCAGTGGAGTTAGAGCATAATGCCTACTGGGCTATTAAAACACTAAATTTTGACCTAGCTACTACTGGTTCGCACAGGAAATTGCAACTATCAGAGCTTGATGAGTTGAGATTGGAAGCCTATACAAATGCAAGAATTTACAAGGAGAGATCCAAGGTATTTTTTGATAAGAAACTGATGAGGAAGGACTTCAAGGCTAGTACAAAGGTTTGGCTTTTTAACTCTAAATTAAAATTCTTTCTACGGAAGTTAAAATCTAGATGGGATGGACCTTATAATGTCATCCATGCCTCCCCCTCTGGTGCTGTGGAGATCATGGATCCCATTTCTGGGAAGAGCATAAAAGTGAATGGTCAAAGGCTGAAGATTTGTGTAGAAAATTTTGTGGAGCCTCCTCAAACCATCCACCTTTATGAACCTCCCACTGCTTAGTGATCCTCAGTTCTGTAAAATATGTACCATACTTGTTGAACTTTTTGTGTTGTTTTGTTTAAAATTCTGTCATGTGTTGTTTATGTTTTATAGTTGTTGTGCCTGTTTTGTTTGTTCTATTTTATTGTTGTTGATTAATGTGCATGTTTTTATTGGTGCACGCTTTTTCTAGGTTCCTCTCGGTCTCCGAAATAAGTGGCCCAATTCTGTCCTAAGCGGACTCTGGCAATGGCGATGATGGAGTAATAAATTAAGAAATATTAAATGCTGAAATTAAAGAGGCAAATTCTAAATAAAGAATACCTGAGAAGATGTGATCGCCAGCTATAGATATTTATCGACGCTGCACCACATCACTGATCACGCTTTAAGGGGAGCGGGGGCTTGTAGGTTTAACTCCTTTACTGAATCGTCTGCCGGCAAACGTCAGCAGTTGTGGGTTGCCTTTAGTGTAACTGGTTTGGTTTTCCTATTCCTACTAGGATTTTATTTAACTTGGTCTTCTAATCCTACTGGGAGTCTGATTAAGAAAAGGTCTCCTAATTCTACTAGGAGTCTAATTTTAAAAAGGTCTTCCAATTCTACAAGGAGTCTAATTAATTTAAATATCTTAATCCTATTAGAAATCTAATTAATTAAGTCCCCTAACCTTATTAATAGTCTATTTATTTTAAATATCCTAATCCTATTAGAAATCTAATTAATTAAGTTTCCTAATCCTACTAGGAGTCTAATTAATTTAAATATCCTAATCCTATTAGAAATCAAATTAAATAAGTCTCCTAATCCTATTAGGAGTCTAATTATTTAAATATCATAATTTTAATTAGAAATTGAGTTAATTAGAAAAAAGGGTTTTGGGCCCGCGATGCTAAGGAGGATTGGCCTCGTTCCTGAGTACCCTCCGGAAACTCCCTTAGGCAAATTGGGTGGCTGAGATTAAAGTAAATTGAATTTCATACTATAAAATAGTATTTTTGGATTTTTTGAATTGATTTTGGGATTATAATTATGGATTAAATTAAGAAACTAAAATTTTAGAAAACTAATTTAATTATGGGTTTTTAGAAATATTAAGTTAAGAAATTAAAACTAAAAATTTAAAATTCTAGGACTGAATTCGGGTTCGAAATCGAAAAATCAGATCGTATGATTAAGGACTGGTTCTAGAACCTAAGAACTAGAACCAGATATTAATGATAGCACTAGAGATTAAGATTTTAGAACGAAATTGAGTCTAGGATCGGTGAATTAGGTCGTTAGATTAAGGACTAGTTCCATAAATGAAGAACTAGAACCAGATATAAAAATCACGATCTAAAAAAAAGGGGTGCTACGGTCTAAGACTAAAAATTAAGACTAATAATTAAAATTAAGAAAAATCCTAAATCTAAAGACTAGAAGCTATGGTTGAAAATAAAAAATTAAATTCTTACCTAGGGTCAGGGCTATGGAGAGAAATCTCAGAAATTTTGAAGCTTGAATCTCGAAATCATGGCTATGATTCTCTATGTGTTCGTTCTCGGAGTTCTCTGGTTTCGAAATCCCAAAAAAAATTTGTTCTCTCGTGTTGTGTGTGTCGAATTTAAAAAAATATCTTTTATACGTTTTTCTTCAATTAAAAACCCTATTTTAGGTGTTTAATCGACTTACGCACCGGTTCTCGGTGCTTAATCGCTTTGAGTCGGTCACCGACTCAGTGAGCAACCAGCTGACTTGCTCAGTGAGTTTCCTAGTCCTAATAGTGTTAGAACTAATTTCGCGCCCAGTTTTGGGTGCTAAATCCAATTAAGTGCCTCAGACCTGGTGCTTAATTACCGATTATTAATTACGCACCCGATTTGGGGTGCTTAATCCAATTAAGCGCCTCATACCTAGTGCTCACTTATCGATTATTAATTACGTGCCCAATTTTGGGTGCTTAATCCAATTAAGTGCCTCATTCTTGATGCTTAATTGCATATTAATTACACTCCCAGTTTGGGGTGCTTAATCCAATTAAGCACCTCAGACTTGGTGCTTAATTACAGAGTTTGGCGGTCAAGGACTGTGAGGCTAGGTCAGGCGTAGGCCAATTGTGTGCCAGTGATGGGTCACTCAATCCGATCATGCAACTCATGATAGACGCGTGATTGAGTCTTGAGTTAATCTAGGGAAAGGAAGTTTGGTCTAAGAAGGGACTGATTGTGTGCTTGTGATTTGGCGTGCATTCGAATTGAGCGCTTGGTTTTAGGTGCTTAATTCAGGGCTGTCTGGGTTCGGGTTGGGTATGAAATTCCAGGCTATTGTTTCAGCCTGTATTTCAACTATATACTATTGTTTCAATATATAGTCTCCCTATATTGGGATATGAGCCACAAAGCTATTGTTTTAGCCTGTGTTCAGCCATGTACTATTGTTTCAGTGCATGGTCCCCACATCGGGGGTATGGGGTCTAAGCCACAAAACTATTGTTTCAGCCTGTGTCCGGCCATATACTATTGTTTCAATATATGGTCCCACATTAGGGTTAGGGGTCTGAAATGCGAGACTACTGTTTTAGTCTGCATTATGACTATATACTATTGTTTCAGTATACAGACTCCCTACGTCAGGACCTGAGCCACAGAGCTATTGTTTCAGCCTGTGATCAGCCATGTACTATTATTTCAGTGCATGATTCCCACATCGGGGGTATGGGGCCTGAGCCACAGAGCTATTGTTTCAGCCTGTGTCCAGCCATATACTATTATTTCAGCATATGATCCCATATCAGGGTTATGAGGTCAAAGGTTGACTAAATAAATTTATATATTTTGAGAGGGCAAAATGGGGGTGTCTACAAATGCCCCTCTTTGTAGCGCTCTTGCAAAGTAAGAACGCGTCGAAGAAGTAGACACCCCTCATTCGAGGTGTCTTTTCGTTTCTCTTGGTAAATTACAAATATGAACTGGGGATGCTGACATGACATGCTTGGATTTCTTATCTATTAGTGCAAGCTAAAATGGAGCATTTGAAGGGAAAATGGTAGCTGTCGAAGGGCACATTCTGGGTCTGTGGGAGCATGGCACGGGCTAAAAAGAGAGATTTTACGTAATTGAGGTACTAGAGCATCAATCAAATGTCCAAAATAAGGTCCAGGGACCGATAATAATAAAATGAAGTATCATGTAATATCGAAGGCCCAAGTAATGTCAGATCGGGCGCGTCATTGCTCACACCAATGTGTGTCAGGCATTACTTTTTCAATAGACATTTATAAGTTCTTAGATTAAATATACTCAATGTTTAGTTTCCCAGGGGAATGGCCGATTTGGGCTGGCAATTGAGGTGGGGGTCTTGTGAGGTGTGCTCAATTGAATTCTGTGCAGTGGCGCGTGCGCTTGATTCATTTGGAGTCGGCCTATAAGTTGAGAATTCTAGTGCTAATGTGTCTGAACAAACAATTCTGCGCAGTGGAGTATGCGCTTGATCCAATTCTGTGTAGTAGGATATACGCTTGATTACGAGTTCAGGGGTCTTAGGAGTTAAAGGTCAAGTTTAAGTGTAATTTATTATGCGTGAGTTATAGGGCGCTTAATCAATTTTTTTTTGTATTTAAAGAAAGGTGGGTTGGGTCTATTTATCTTGTTACTTTATTCTTCTTTTCTTCTCTCTTTTTTTTAGTAAGGGGATTTTTAAAATTCGAGGGCTTTGAAATTTTGAAATTTTAAGGATTTTAACTTAAGATCAATTCGGTGGTAAAATGGCAGAAAACGTGACTTCTGAGATGTCGCTGAGCAGATCAACCGATACGGGATTTATGGGCCCTACCGTTATTGTAGTTGTCAAGTGCCGAATACTCTGTCTAACCTTTTCGACGAGTACTGATGATTGTCTCTTATGGGAGGACTACAGTAATTCGCGAGTCGAGAGAGACAGGTTTTAAAAATATTTTGACTTAATCATAGCTAACTATATATTTAGGAGGAATATCAAGTAAAATAAAAAGAAAGTGGGTAGTATTTACCTGGGGGTGATACTTACCTAGATTGTGCATAGTTTGTACGGTCTGGTGGCACCGTAGTGTCGCGATGGGACTTTCGATATTTTTTCTCTTCAGGTCTGTTGTAGCAGGGCTTGGCAGTTGTGATGTGATGTCTTGGGAGAAATGATGTCGCGATCCAACCTGGGAATTCTCCCTTTCTTTGGTTGCATATTGGGTGAGTCCTGGTGGGACGTGGGGATCAATTCGGGAGAGAGAGCCCTTTGCCTTAGCGATGGGACATGATCAATTTTTCCCTCTTTTTATCATATGGCATGGCATATGCTATCAGAGCTTTTTTTTTAAGGTAGTGATGTTTGCAATGGGATGTCGACTGAGCGTAGGTAGCGGTGGCATGCTTGCATTCTTGAGATATTTGCTTTCGGCTTCTCGCGATGGGACATGAGGGTATGGTTAATTTATTATGATGGGACTAGATATTAAGGTAATATCATATGTGTACACATTATCGTGATGGGGATAGGTGCTGTCAATGCTTCCTCCTCGTGTAAGGGTACGTGATGGGATGGGTGAGTAAGTCTTTCTTGTTTTTTTTTTAACAGCCTGTGAGGCTATGAGATGGGACAGAAGAATTTTGACCAAGATGGGACACAAAGGTGTGAGGGTGTAGATTTCATCGAAAGTCAGGTATTGCACGCTTGCTTTAGGTCACTTAATATGATTGCGCGCCTATTTTCGAGCATTCGATCTTGGGTTTGAGAGGCGGTTTACGCGTGTGCAAGTCAACGTGTGATTGTATTATGCGTTATAATAGAAGCGCGTGATCGGAGCATCGCCAGGTCAGTGTATGGGTGACCTTTCATATTACGCGGTGTGAGTCGGTTGTTTGATTGGATTGAGCAGCCTATATCCTATGCGTGATCGAAATGTTGCACCGTTGGTGTGGGTGATGGTTTCATATAGCGCTTATGTCATAGTGCATGTTTTGGATTGAGCGCATTATGAGTTGCGCGTGACCGGATTAAGCGTACGTATATGGGCGCGTGATTAAGTCCTTACTCTATATAAGCGAGGGGGTCCTCTTTTGTTTCTCTTTCCTTGGTTTAGTCTCAAGTCTTACTTTTTTTTTATCTCTTAGGTTCTAAAATTCATGTGTTAGCGATATCAGATGATTTAACTGTCTAATTGAGATGTCATTTCTTTCTATGCTCATGATTTCGTGTGATCTATGTCATGAGATGATGCTCAGGAGCGTTATTGTTTTGGGAATGAGCGGTATTGGGAATGAGGGCGCCAGTCTTCACATCGATTCCTTTTAGGGAACAGTGAAGGCAGCATTGGGGAGGCAGCGGAGGAGGTGAAGATGGCGGAAGAGAAAGGTGTTACAAGTGGAAGGATGTATTACCCAACCAATCCTCCACCTCTCCTTCGATTGGACGCTCTGCTCCTCGCTTAGTGTCAATTTTGAACCCGGTCTTCATTTTTGGTTGTAGTTTAAAGTTTTAGGTTTTCATTTTGGGTTGTATATTCAGGAGATATGCCTCCGTTGATATTGTGTAAAAAAAAGTTTATTAAATAAAAGGTTATTTTATTTATTATGTTTGCTTTATTCCTTTAATGTTATGATTGGTTAACTTTTATTATCATGATGAGAGAATGGGCCATGTGTTTAGGATTAAGGTTTGTTTGTTTTGTTCTTATATTTGGATTTAGGATGACACTTGTTAGATAGATGTGAATTTGGATTTAATTTTTTAAATGTTCTAGATGAGTGTTAGATGTTTTAATCCTATCGGTTCATCTATTTTTGAGTGGATTGGTGTTTCTTAGGGGGTTAAGTGTTGTATGATCATTGGCTCATCTATGTTTGCCATCGATTTAATTAGATGGAGGATATTTGTGAGGGTGACACTTATTGTTTTGTGATTTAGGAGGTGTATTTGGATTTAATTTTTTAAATGTTCTAGATGAGTGTTAGATGTTTTAATCCTATCGGTTCATCTATTTTTGAGTGGATTGGTGTTTCTTAGGGGGTTAAGTGTTGTATGATCATTGGCTCATCTATGTTTGCCATCGATTTAATTAGATGGAGGATATTTGTGAGGGTGACACTTATTGTTTTGTGATTTAGGAGGTGTATGTTATCAATAGAGGCTAAGGGGCTTGGTTTTGTTTTGAATTTGTTTCTAAACTTATAATTTAAAAGTATGGGGCATTTTTAGTTTCTAATGTCTTTTCTTCCTTTTTATTTTACATCACAGGTATTAAATCCTAAGCGGTTTGTAACTATATTGTTTTTTTTTCTTTATTGCTGAGAATGAGCAAAATTTTCCTCTTATTGTGTTTGTTTCATTTATGTTTGTTTATGTTTGTCGTTGTTTGTTATGTTAAAGGGAGAATGGCTAGTATTAGAGTATGGTGTTTGTTTTTCAAGTGTAGCTCTATTATTCTATTTCAAGTGTTCGTTTTGGGGTCCCATGGCGAAAATGTAAGAGTTAAATTTTTTTTTTTAAAATGCCCTAGTTTGGGGTGTCCAAGGTGGAAAAGCAAGAACTGAATTGAAAAAAAATGCCCCAGTTTGGGGTATTCAAAGTGGGGAAGCAGGACCTAGATTGAAAAAAATTTAAAAAATAAAATAAAAAAAAATGCCCCAGTTTGTGGTATCGGTCTTGTGACCTAAGTATCGCTACCAAGGTGCTAGCACTCTTTAAAAAATGCCCCAGTGTCAAGTGACGGTGGGACTTCACCAGCCTCTCAGATATCCTGGAGTGTGTTAGTAATGATCCAATGTCGGGAAGTTGTTTAATTATTTCGGCCACATATCGGGCTTGATTGTGTAAGTGCTGAAAGATCATCATGTATCGTAGCTTTCAACAAGATTAAGGTGTATGATAGATAATGAGTGATTGCATCACTTATCATTCGAAAGTTTTTAGTTTTATTTTGAAAGAGATTTTGAAAATCATTTGACTCATTGTCCGAAGAAAAAATTAAAGGTGAAGAAGAGGTAAGGTTTATTGATCTGAGAGTAGCTTCTTATTCAATAAAATTTTGAAATAGTAGTTAACTATTTTCTTCTCGGGTGGGTAATGCGGTGTCATAATTGAGCTCTCCATCATGGTCCAGTACCATCAAAGTCTCAAGTTCTACGATTAGCAGGAGTTTTGTCCTCCTCCCGCCACCGTACGACATCTAGTAATGTGAATATGTCAGAGATGCCCTCACGGTTTGCTTATACTTTCTTAATAAGATTACCAGGAATGCCCTCACAATTTGCTTATGCTTCTCAGAATTCATTGACTGTTCATTCGTCGTATTGCTCTCGCTCGGTTGTGTTTCATTTCTGTATATTTTTTTGAAATAACCTGCTAACGGAAGAATTGTGAGGTTTGATGGAACCTTACATTTTTATTTTTTTCTGCTCTAACATCGACTCCAATGGCTGAAGGGGGTGTCTGAGAATCCAGAGTTTTCTATATTTCAGAAAGAGGGTTTCATGATCCACTAGTCCTTTCGATCAATTCGCCCGAGTAGGAGGATAGTCAATGAGTCAAATGATACCCAAAATGGTTTTGAAAATAATGACCTAAGACTGGCGAATGCCTTGTGATGACTGCGAGGATGATAGGTATATAAGTATGTTTGTTTAGGCTACGAGACATGATGGTCATTGAGTTATGATTCCGAGGGTCAGAAAGTCCTTCCCCTGTAGCTGCTTCCTGGGCATGTTGCCAAGATAATATAAGGACTTCCCTTGTGGGTTTTGATTTCCTCCAGGTGAGGCGGTTGTATAGGCACTTTTCTTTAGCACTAGCTCCCTGACTTAGAGTTCTTGGTCGAGTATGAGTTCGAAGGGTTGGGGGCATAGAAGAGTATTTTTGTTTTCGAGTATTTACGTTTTGGGCATTTATACTTTTAGTTTTTTTTTGTATTTTTCTATATTCTCATTTTTTTTTTTGTCAATACTATTGTGTTACGGTACATCATTAGTTCCTTAGGTAGGGGACTGACTCAGAAAGTCCGCTTGGTGGGACATGTTGGATGGTCGAAGCGACCATTCGATTAGATAATATTGTTACGGGGTCCTCGATCCCTTTCGATCTGATCGATGAGGGATGAGAGTGAGGTTATGTTTAGGTTTGTTTTTTAGATGGTATAGGTTTTATCAAAATTAGTGTGGTGCCTTTTAACCTCTTCTTTTGATGGGTCTTTTATGGTCATGGCCTCCTTGTCGGGAGGGACTTTCTTTTGTTTTTCGATGGATTGGGGCATCTCGTAGAGATGAAGCATAGAGCTATTAAAGAGTTCTTCGGGGTTTGTTTGCAAGTGAAGTTGGAGTGGAAACCGTTGAGAGGGACGGTAGTGTTGTAAAGGTAGTGATAAGATAAGGCAGAGGTAGAGTAGGAAGAGGAGACGCTAGGGCGTAGTCCAAGGTTGACCTTTCCTACGTGTGGGGCGGTCCAGTTTTGTTTGATTATGCTTGTTTAGTTTGATTCACACTTTGGGTTTATCATGAGGTTGTATTAAAGTTTTATTTATAATTTTTTGAGGAGGTTGAGTATCAGAAGTTTGACGTAGTAGTTTTGTCGCCGATTCGAGTTCGGTGAAGGTTTTGATTGTGAGGTCCACAGAGATTTGGATCTGATGATTAGAAGTAATTTTAGTTGTAACGTTGATTTCGTGTTTTGATGGGATTTGAGGTATGTTGATTCGGATGATGATTGGAGTCGTAAGATTTGAGTTTGGTTTGATTTCAAAAGTGGGAGCGATGATTGACTCCCTTATAGGTTTTGTGGTAGGTTCAAAGGTGAGTGGCATTGGCATTATAGGAATAGGTTCGATTTTAGTACCGAGTTCATGTTCGATAACAGGCTCAAGTTCAATGATGGGTTCAAGTTTGATGATGGGATTTGATTTGTTGATAGTTTGAGGTTTGATGACAAGTTTGTGTTCGGTGATTGGGTTAGGTTCGACGGTAGATTCAGGTTAGATATTGGGTTCAGATTTGATGGCGAGTTCGCCTTTGATGGAGGGTTCAAGCTTGTGGATGGGTGTAGGGTCAACAATAGGTTCGGGTCTAGGTTAGACAATTGGTTTAACTTCAATGATCGACTTGGTTTCGTGTCTGATGGCAGGTTCAAGTTCGATCATGGGTTTAGGTTCGGTGATAGATTCATGTTCGAGGATAGGTTTAGGTTTGATAATAGATTTAACTTCGATAATAGGTTTAGTTTTGATAGTAGGTTTAGGTTTGATGATAAGTTTAGGTTTAGGTTTGATGACAAGTTTAGGTTTTATAATAGGTTTGGGTTTGGAGTTCAGTTTTGTGGTTGGTGGAACAGTAAGTTCAATAGTGGGTTTAAGTTCTTATTTCAGAGTTGGGGGGATGATAAATTCGGTGGCGAGTTCTGTAGGAGTTGATGCATGAGTTGGTTCCAAAATTAGTCCGACGAGTGATTCTGGAGTGGGTGGTTCGGAGGTTTGTTTGGTGACAGAGCCAGATTCGGGGTTTCGTTAAGAAGTTGGTAAAGTGACGAGTTCAGTAGCGAGTATAGGGTTCGGAATGGGTTTTGGTTTGAGAGCTGGTTCCGAGGTTAGTGGGGTGAAGTGTTTGTTATTGAGCTCAGGTTTTAAAACAGGTATAGGAATTGATTCAGGGGTTGGGTTTAAGGGTGGTGGGGCAATGTATTGGTCAATGTGTTTCGGTTTGGAGGCTAGTTTCAGAGTTGATTTGGAAGCAAGAGGGCTGGTGATTTTGGGTGTAGATTTGATTACTGATTTGGGTTCAGAGTTTACTTTTGTGATTAATTTAAGTACGAATGGCTTCGTATAACACCGATTGATTGGTTCGAAAATTACTTCTAGAGTCGGTACTTGAGCCTGTTCGAGGGTAGTTTGTGTCATTGGTTTAGGCTTCTGCTCAGAAAGTGTGGGGGTTGATTTGTTCGTTGGTAGGTTATCAGATTCAAGGGTAGGTTGAGTTTCTTTAGAGATAAGCGCGTTGTGCTCGGTGATGAGTTTGGTGACGGGTTAAGTTAGTTTTGGGGTGGATTCGGTGATAGTTTGAACTTTAGTGATCTTGGTAATCGGTTCAGGGCGAAAGGTAACTTCGTGTTTATAGGTGTGTGGGATAGTGCTGGTTGGTTGTAAGTGAATAGTATGGTCTTACTTTGAGGGAGGTTCAATTCTTCGGATCAGGCTAGCTGGGTGGAATGGGGGGGGGGGGGGGATGAATGAGTGAACAGTCACGTATGCGAGTTGAGTTTGATCGAATAATGGGCTGTAATAGGTGATGTTAGTTTACTTGTTGTTGGGGCATTGGTTTTGGTCATAGTACGGGTTCATTTATTGGTTGGTGTATAGTCGTTGGTCTTGGTCAGGGTATAGAGCTTGGTTATAGTTAGGGTACAGGTTTGTATAGAGGTCTTGAGCTTGGTCATATAGGTGGTATGGTTGAGCATTAGTTTAGTTTCGTTCTTGGTTCGCATTGATTTGTTCAGAGTCTATGGTTTCGTTTAGGGTGATTGTCGTGAGGGTCTGTTGGATGTTAGTGTAGAGAGGTTAAGATCTTCGTTTTTCAGTCGACGTTCTATGCGTGAGGCCCGTTGATAGAGGCTGGTAAAGTCGGAGCAGTCGCTTAGGATGCGAACGCTCCGAAGAGGCTCTCGGGTATTGCCGATCACGATTTCTATCGCATCGCTTTCTTTTATTTGATTCCCTGTTCAAGCGGCAAGTCTTCTCCATCGGTTGGCGAATGTCGAGAAGTCTTCATTGTCCTCTTGTCTTATGTGTATCAAGTCAGTGAGACTGATTTCTTCATGAGTCAGGTGCTGGTATTGATCTAGGAATTTATCGACTAAGTCTTTGAATGTCTTGATTTCGGCTAAAGGTAAGGCCGTGAACTAGTCAAGGGCTTCTCTTTCTAGTGATCTCAAAAAGTAATGGATCAAGAGCCCATGATTGGTGCGGATTGGTCGACAGTCATTAAAAAATAGGGCCAAGTGATGCTTTAGGTTCCCGTACCGTTATATTTGTTGAACTTTGGAGGTTTAAAACCAGTAGGTATAGTGAAGTCGATGTCTCGACAAAATTTGTCAAATCAAAAAGTGTGACTAGTGCGTTCTTTGTTAGCCATGTAGTCATCTAGAAATTTGTAGAGGTTGTTTATGTTTATGGCGGTGTCTTTTCTAGGTGTCTTGGGGGAGGGTTGTTCTCGACAGTTGTTATTGTAAAAGGTGTGAGAGGTATATGTGTTATGTGTCGGGGGAGTCGGAGCATGTGGAGGAGTCGGCGTCCTTTCCTTTCGTCTGTTCCTCGGAATAACTTGTCTTTGGGACTGGAGCAATGCATCAACTCTTTTTCCTCCTTTTGTGAGTGCACTAGGAATGTGGTCCATAACTCGACTATCGGGGTAGCTTCTCTCAGTACCACTTTCTTCAATGCTATTACTATGATTTGTATTTAGCGAAGCGAAGGGGTATTTTTCGCTCTTATTAACCATGTTTACTCGAGCACGACGCTGGGCTGCCCACGGAGACGGTCTAACGTTATACTCGGGGTCTCTATGGGAGCCCCATACGGGTGGGTCATTGTCATTAAAGTTCAATTTTCTGATGTTGGCCATTTTAAAATAGTTTTTTTTATTTTTATTTTGAAAAAGTTTATCCACGTGCAAGTGTGTGTAGAAAAGTGATAAAACGAAACAAAATAAAAATCAAAATAAAAAGCAAAAAATATGAAACTAAATTAAATAAAGCAAGAAAAATAGAAAACCAAACTAATTAAACTGAGGCAACCTTAGCGAAAAAGAGTCCCATGCGATCGCCAGTCTGTTGGCGCATGCTTTTTCTGGGTTCCTCTCGGTCCCCGGAATAAGTGGCCCAATTCTGTCTTAAGCGGACTCTAGCAATGGTGTTGATGGAGTAATAAATTAAGAAATATTAAATGCTAAAATTAAAGAGGTAAATTCTAAATAAAGAATACCTGAGAAGATGTGATCGCCAGCTGCAGATACTTATCGACGCTACAACACGTCACTGATCACGCTATAAGAGGAGCGAGGGCTTGTAGGTTGAACTCCTTTACTGAATCATCCGCCGATGAACATCAGCAGCTGTGGGTTGCCTTTAGTGTAACTTGTTTGATTTTCCTATTCCTATTGGGATTTTATTTAACTTGGTCTACTAATCCAACTGGGAGTCTGATTAAGAAAGGGTTTCCTAATTCTACTAGGAGTCTAATTTAAAAAGGGTCTTCCAATTCTACTAGGAGTCTAATTAATTTAAATATCTTAATCCTATTAGAAATCTAATTAATTAAATCCCCTAATCTTATTAAAAGTGTAATTAATTTAAATATCCTAATCTTATTAGAAATCTAATTAATTAAGTCTCCTAATCCTACTAGGAGTCTAATTAATTTAAATATCCTGATTTTAATTAGAAATTGAGTTAATTAGAAAAAAGAGAATAGGGCCCACTATGCTGAGGATTGGCCTCGTTCCTGAGTACCCTCCGTAAGCTCCTTTGGGCAAATCGAGTGGCTGAGATTAAAGTAAATTGAATTTTGAACTATAAAATAGTATTTTTGGATTTTTGGAATTAATTTTGGGATTATAATTATGGATTAAATTAAAAAACTAAAGTTTTAGAAAACTAAATTAATTATAGGTTTTTAGAAATATTAAGTTAAGAAATTAAAACTAAAAATTTAAAATTTTAAGACTGAATTTGGGTACGAAATCAGAAAATTAGATTATATGATTAAGGACTGATTCTAGAACCGGATATTAATGATAGGACTGGAGATTAAGATTTTAGAATGGAATTGAGAGTAGGATTGGTGAATTAGGTCGTTGGATTAAGGACTGGTTCCAGAAACGAAGAACTAGGACCAAATATAAAAATCATGGTCTAAAAAAAAGGGGTGCTACAGTCTAAGACTGAAAATTAAGACTAATAATTAAAACTAAGAAAAATCCTAAATCTAAAGACTAGAAGCAATGGTCGGAAACTAAAAATTAAATTCTTACCTAGGGTCGAGGCTACGGAGAGAAATCTCATAAATTTCGACGCTTGAATCTCGAAATCATGGCTATGATTCTTTGTGTTCGTTCTCGGAGTTCTCTGGTTTTGAAATCCCAAAAAAAATTCGTTCTCTCTCGTGTTGTGTGTGTGTCGAATAAAAAAAATATCTTTTATAGGTTTTTCTTCAATTAAACGCCATGTTTTAGTTGTTTAATCTAATTGCGCATTAGTTTTTCGGTGCTTAATTGCTTTAAGTCAGTCACCGACTCAGTGAGCGACCGACTGACTTGCTCAGCAAGTTTTCTAGTCCTGACTCAGTGAGCAACCAATTGACTTGCTCAGCGAGTTTTCTTGTCCTAATAGCATTAGAACTAATTACGTGCCCAGTTTCAGGTGCTTAATCCAAATAAGCACCTCAGACCTGGTGCTTAATTACCGATTATGAATTACGCACCCGATTTGGGGTGCTTAATCCAATTAAGCAACTCATACCTGGTGCTTAATTGCTGATTATTAATTGTGTGCCCAATTTGGGGTGTTAATCCAATTAAGCGCCTCATTCCTGGTGCTTAATTGCAGATTAATTACGCTCCCAGTTTAGGGTGCTTAATCAAATTAAGCACCTCATTCCAATTAAGCGTCTCATTCCTGGTGCTTAACTGCGGATTAATTATGCTCCCAGTTTGGGGTGCTTAATCAAATTAAGCACCTCAAACCTGGTGCTTAATTGTAGAGTTTGGCAGTCAAGGACTGTGAGGCTAAGTCAGGCGTAGGCCAATTGCACACCGGTGATGGGGTGCTCAATCCGATCGCGCGTTTCATGATAGATGTGTGATCGAGGGTTGAGTTAGTCTGGGGAAAAGAAGTCTAGTCTGAGAAGGGACTAATTGCATGCTTGTGATTTGGCTTGCAATCGAATTGAGCGCTTGATTTTAGGCACTTAATTCTGGGTTGTCCGGGTCCGGGTTGGGTCTGAAATGCCAGGCTATTGTTTTAGCCTGCATTTCGACTATATACTATTATTTCAGTATATAGTCTCCCTATGTTGGAATTTGAGCCACAGAGCTATTGTTTCAGCCTATGTTCAGCCATGTACTATTGTTTCAGTGCATGGTCCCAATGTCGAGGGTATGAGGCCTGAGCCACAGAACTATTGTTTCAACCTGTGTCCAACCATATACTATTATTTCAGTATATAGTCCCACATTAGGGTTAGGGGTCTGAAATGCGAGACTATTATTTTAGTCTGCATTCTGGCTATATACTATTATTTCAGTATATAGACTCCCTACGTTGGGACCTGAGCCACATAGCTATTGTTTCAGCCTGTGCTCAGCCATGTACTATTGTTTCAGTGCATGGTTCCCATGTCGGGGGTATGGGGCCTGAGCCACAGAACTATTATTTCAGCTTGTATCCAGCCATATACTATTGTTTCAGCATATGGTCCCATATCAGGATTATGAGGTCAACGATTGACCGAATAAATTTGTATATTCTGAGAGGGCAAAATGGGGGTGTCTACAATTTTGTCATCTGAATTTAATGAGCATGTTTCCTGTTGTGAGGGAAATGTTCATGGACCTGTTGTCATTTAAATGTGAATGAACCTATTGTAAGTTAAAATCATTTGAATGCTAGCATATTTACTCTGTGCATAGGTTGGCAATGGGCATGAGTTGATCAGAGGTGAAATACATGAATTGTGAAGAAAGTTGGTGGTAATGCACAATGGCAAAGTGCATGTCAGTGTGGATGCACAAGCCAGTGTGCAGGCATTGAGAAGGAGTATATTTGGCTTTTTCGCGAGGCTCAATGGCCTACATTGCACACTTGCAAGCTATTTTTGGGCTTTCTCGCGGGGCTCTGGTATGAACTTTGCTACTGCGCAATAGCCTCACGAGCCGAAGACCTAAAGAAAGCCTGAAAATGAGCATCGCAAGGCTTTTTCTTCTCCGCGAGATTGAGCTGCGCGACAAATGAATGGCATGCATTTTATACCTCGCGAGCAAGTTTCTGAAGCTTGCACTATTAACTACCTCGCGAAAACCTTTATGCTCTAAATATATTCTTCTCGCGAGGACCTTTGCTTCGGTTGCGCGAGGGATACACATGTCCTCTCACGCGACTCAGATTCAAATCAGCTCTGCGAGTGACCTCGCAAGACTCCTGGGTCTCTTAAAATGCATTTCTCGCGTGATTTCATTTCTACTACGCGAGAAGACTTTGCCGCGCGAGTACCTGGCGAGAACCGCATGAGGCACAGGTTTACCCACTTATACCCTACAAATTTTCATTTCACTTCTCTTTGCCCTAGCTCCCATTGCGCACCACTGACCTCTCTTCTCTATTCTTTCTCCTTAACTAGCCCATACCACTCCAGCTCAGCCACTCTTCTCCCACCATTGTGTTCCACAACAACTCTCGGTCATTTTGCACTTAGTTCAGGGAGATTTGATCCACTGGGTAGCATTTGGACTGGAACCTTAGCTATTTATTAGTAAGTGTTCTCAGTCCCTCCTTTGGTTTGATTTATCTGCTATTGTAGTGTTGAGTAGAGAGGATTTGTTGGGCAAAACCATCCTTAAAGTGTGAACTCCCAGCCTGTGTGTTTCAAGACCAAATTTTAAAAATCTGTGTAGCCATGGCCATAAGTTCAAAGTTTATTGATACCTTGGCTGCCATGCTAAGCCTTTCCCCTACTGGCAGCCCTGTGGCCACAAGGAAATCTATGAGGATTGCAGAGGCCTCTACTGTGGAGACCTCTGAGATACCTACACCACTTGTTGAGCCCCAAGTGGAACAGACTAAAAAGAGGGCTGCCCCTGTGAAGAAGGCCAAGTCTGTGGCCTCTGATGCCCTAAATCCAAAGAAAAAATCAGCCCCTAAGAAGAGGGCCAGAGACCACCCCCTGCTGCTAAGAGCCTTTAAAAATCTAAGAAAAAGTAGAAAAAGGGCAAGGAAGTGGTCCCTGAGGCCACCCTAAGGAAGACCAAGAGGATGAGTCACTTAGAACTCCTTCTAAGTTTGTGACTGCCATTAAGTTAGAGGCTGAGACTGCCTTTGATAAGGCTTTCTTTGAAGAAGAGCCTAAAACTGTTGCATCAATTGAATACCTCACCAAGGCCTCTCTACTACCCCTGCTAAGGCCTCCACTGCAGCTAGTCTTCCCTAGCCTAGTATAATTGTTCTACTAGAACATCAGGGTGAAGACAGGGGATGATGGAAACCCTGATTGCTAGTGTTGATTGATGATTTTAAGATGTTGTTCAACCAAGCAGCAATTGCTGAAATTCTTGGAATACCAGCCACATACAACCCAAAGTGTGGCTTGAGTCCACCTTTGACTGCAACCATCCCTGAAATTGCCAAAGAGATCACTGGAGGGATCATAGCATCTGGGGTGTCAATTAGGAAGAGAGACCTGCCTCCAAGACTGAGATTTATGGATGGAGTCTTAAGGAAAAATGTATATTGCTCTGGGTACTAGCAAGAGAGGAGGTCCCTAATTGCTGATGCCCTCTACTCCTCCCTAAACCACTACATTGATGCTGCCAAACTCATTTTTGAGGGATGAACGACATCCATGAGAATGTTAAGAGACAGCAGAAGCCCCATGCCTTGTCCTACTGCAAGCTCATCATAGCTCTGCTGCAGCTGGGGGGCTACCATTTTCATATGAATGAGGAGACTCTCAGCTTGGCCCCTAGCAAATGTGGAAAGAAGCAGTGGGGGATCAATGGAACACTGATTGAGAAAAAGAAGAAGAAGAAGGATGAGCTGCTAGCTCAAGCAGCCCCCACAATTCAAGTGAGACTTGCCACCTTTGTAGTAGTCACCACTTATGCCCCTGCAGCTGTCAGCTAAGCGATGCCCACCATCCCATTCCCATCACACTCCATTCCACCATCATCAGCTACACACAACTTCCACACTCACCTAAATTCTCATGCCAGCTACTACCATAACCCCAACCTTACAACCCTCCACAGTTACATCATCTCTCCGTGAGCCAATTTTACCCATTACCTCAGCAACCACTACCATACCGACACCCATCATGCCAGCTGTGACCATACCTTTACCACTACTTATACCTGTGTCGTTGCCTACCCTCACAACAGCAGCACCTACTCAGCCTGTGCCTATTTACTGAGCCCATCCCAACCCACCTGTCAAAGTAACCTACAGAAAAAAGAGAACCCCAAAGCCCCCACTGAGCCCCAACCCACTTATATCTCCCAGCCTATTCCTCTCCCTAAAAAAATAGCCATACCAGACCCAACCACTAATAGACAACCTTCATCACCAGCACCATCCTCTTCAATCCACCATGATGAGAGTGAGCCTCAGCTCACTGACATCCCACACAGCTCCCCTATAGCCTCACCCCATCCCATTGAACCCTCTGCACACATTGACCCTACCACACTTGAACCCTTAGGCCAATCCCTTCCATTTCCCCTTCCCATGACCAAGACCCCTTCTCATCAGAGGAGTACTTAGCAATGGTGGACTCTATTATAGGAGACATCAATTATGAGTTCAGCCCTCTTCTAGACTCACCACAGCCACATGACTTTATCCCTACCCCTACTTCCCCACCACCTACTAATTTCTATCATGCTCCCACTTCACCATTTCAACCAATTCAAACCACCCAACCCACAACACCTATCACACCTTATACCCTTCCCTAAATCCTCAACCTCCTCTCCCTTCAAACCCAAATGATGGCCAACACCCAAACCCAAACATCCATAGAAGCCAACCTTCAAGCCATGCACTCCACCCTCCAAAACCAGGCCACAATTCAAACCAGTTTACAAGCCATCCAGTCCACCTTGTCAACCTTAACCCCACCTTCCCAACAACCATTTATCCCTCCGCCTACCCATATACCTACACCACCTCCATCTCCCCAACCCTTAACCTTAGTAGCGACACCAGTTACTACTACCCACATTAAACCAGTTTAGGAAGCCCCTCCACTTACATTTACCACTGCCTCAACCCAAACTGATCCCTAAGGTAGTGGATCTTACCTTACCTGAGCCTATACAGCCACCGCTTATTGACCAATCTCTTGCACTCACCTACCCACAAGCCCCACCTACAGTAGCAACAACTGATGCTGTCATAGATGTGGATGACCTACTCCACACTTCCTCAATAGCCTCCCAAATAGACCCTGAGGTAGTAGACCTTACCCAATCTAAACCTAAAGTCCCCCAGCCAATACCCTCTACCTCCACCCTACCCATTCTATCATCCACCCCTTCACCTTCATCCACACCACCCCATTTGCTGGCTAGCCCTTCTTCCAATCCTGAACATCCCATCCTACTTGCCTCTTCCAACCCCATTCCTCCATTCTCCACCCTCCTTAGGCCATGAAAGAAAATGCCTACATCAAGAGGGATGTCATAAGGAGCATGGCTGACCTTAGAACTACAGTTAAGCTACGCCTTCTCAATTAGATAAAGATGCTTAAGCTGGATCACAAGATAGAGAGGAAAAGGTTAAAGCATGGGTAGAGGGAGACATTGCTATAATACCAACAGGAGAAACATAGAGCTGAAGGACTTGAAGTTGTAGTAAAGAACCTACAGTCGACACTGAGATTAGTTGAGGATAGGGCTAATGACTATGTCAGGACTGCTGCAACATTGCAGCAGACCCTATCTGAGTTGGCAGACATAGACATAGCAAAAGCAGCTGTCAAACTCTACACCACAGTAGCTCCTCCCCTTGCAACTGTTCCAAAGCCATAAAAGTTCATTAAACCCAGAGTCTAAATCCGAGAGCCTTCTTCAAAGCCAGTCACGATCAAGGAACCTCCATCACAGCCAGAACCTACTCTCAAGAAAGAAAGAGGGAAATCTGTTCAAGACCAAGTAGACGCAGATTCAGATAATTAAACTATGTGCATGTAATTTGTTAGGATGTTTTTACTTAGAATCTATTGTATTTCTTTTCACCTGCATTGTAAATGTTATTGTTTTATAAATGAAAGTTCTTTTTGGTAGCTTTTGTGTGAGTTCTGTTTGGTTTACTTTGTTTCTGTTGTTTATTAAATTTACTTGCCTTGTTTTGCCTGTATTTTTATCAATGTACCTTGCTGCACATGCCCCTTATCTCTCAAACAGTGAGGACACTGTTCCTCATAGGTTTGGGAGTGTGGCAAGGTATGCCAATAATGTAGTTAACCTAAGTGCAACAAAACCAAGTGAGTAAGATAGAGATAGAGCTAAGTTCACCTAAGAAACTTTGAAAATGAGGAAATTTAAAATTTTACAGACCTTTAGGCATTAAAAGCTTTTAAAATTTAACATTTCTATGAGGTGAACACAAAGAACACTCATTTGTGTCAGCACTTAGTGAACCATTAAAGAGAGAAAAAGGTGGGAACATGCCCATGAGTTCAATGGAAGACCATACCTAGTGAGATTTGGGCCTACAAAAAAATTTTCTCTTTGAGGAGTGTCTTTGGTAATTCTTCTTACTCTAAGGACTAGCTAAGTGTATTTTCTCACTAGAAGTTAGACATCTCCAAGTTGAAACAGTTGACAATACCCATGACATTTAGGAAAGGATCAAGGCCTTCTCTTGGACAGTTTGAGCTTAACGATACCAAACCCAGTAAACTGCCCTTGTGCATACACCTTTTGAGCCTTAATTTTTAATTTTCTTCAAAATACACCTGAGTATTTGCACCTAAACCTGTAGACCTGACTCAACCCTACCCCCACTCTGAGAATTCAGAAGGTAAAGGAGGAGTTGAAGATGGACAAGCTATGGTAAATATTTGGTGAATGGAGAAGAAACACAAAAGGAGGACAACAATGTAGTAGCTGGGAAGAGGGTGGCATTTCAAAAAAATAAAAAATAAAAAGAAAAGAAAAACGTATCCAAAAGAAAAATAGAAAAAACTAATGAAAAGGGAGAAGAGAAGTCAAGAGGAAATTTCATTTGGAAAAAGTGAAAATAAGAGGAGAAGCTAGCCACTTCAAGTCTGGAAAATATCCAAGAAGATGAAATAAGCTGTGACAGTTTAATTGAAGTTTAATTGAAGTTTGGGACATGGTAGAGGAAGGAAGCCCAGCTGTTATGTCATAAGACATGACCACATTGAAGTCTTCTGTGGGCTTAGTGCAGCATTCCATTTGGAAACCTACATTGCTGCCTCTTCCTCAAACCAACAAAGCACCAATCCTGCCATCCACCCAACAAGCCCCTGATCTGGATCTCAAGAAGCTTTTAGAAATATTGAAATTGCCTTCCTTGAGAAAGGTGAAAACCTTTATGTAATTATCTCCTCCTCTCTTACCAATGAGTAAGAGGAAGAATTACTAACAGTCTTGAGGAAGCACAAAAGGCAATTGGCTGGACCATTGCAGATCTAGGAGGGATAGATGCATCAATCTGTATGTACAGGATCCATTTAGAGGAGGGCTCAGCACCCTCCAGGGAAATGTAGAGGAAATTGAATCCTCACATGCAGGAAGTGGTCCTCAAAGAAATCATTAAATTCCTAGATGCTGGGGTAATTTACCCCATTTCTGATTCTGAATGGGTGGCACCTATCCAAGTGGTGCCTAAGAAATCGCATATGATCATCTGGAGTGCAGGCTGAGGAGACCAGCCAGGGAGACCACTGGCTGGAGGGTTTACATAGATTATCGGAAGCTCAACTCTAAGACCAAAAAAGACCACTTCCCTCTCCCCTTCATTGATCAAATTCTGGATAAGTTGGCTGGAAAAGCTTTCTATTGCTTTCTTGATGGGTACTCAGGGTACAACCAGATCCCTGTGCACCCTCATGACCAAGAGAAAACTACATTTACTTGCCCTTTTGGCACCTTTGCTTACCGAAGGATGCCTTTTGGACTGTGTAATGTCCCACCCACCTTTTAGAGGTGTATGTATGTCATATTCTCTAATATGATTGACAAGTTCTTGGAAATTTTTATGGATGATTTCTCTGTATATGGGGACAGTTTTAGCCAATGTCTGCAACACCTTCACCTGGTCTTGCAAAGATGTGAGAAGACCAATCTGATCTTAAGTTGGGAAAAGAGCCACTTCATGGTAACACAAGGTATTGTGTTAGGCCATGTAGTCTCTAGAGAAGGGATTGAGGTAGATAAGGCCAAAGTTGACCTCATTACTAAATTACCCCCTCCAAGAACAGTCAAATAAATCAGATCTTTCCTTGGACATGCAGGATTCTACAAGAGGTTCATTAAAGACTCCAGCAAAATTGCTAAACCATTGTGCCACCTGCTCTGCCAAGATGTGCCCTTTGATTTTTCTGCTGAATGTCTTAAGGCTTTTGAAACTTTTAAGATATGCCTCACCTCTGCCCCTGTACTCCAAACACAAGACTATGCACTCCCCTTTGAGCTTATGTGTGATGCATCCGACTTTGCAATAGGTGTTGTTTTGGGCCAAAGGAAAGATAAGCTGCCAGTGGTCATTGCCTATCTCAGCAAATCACTTGCTGAAGCTCAGCTGAATTACACCACAACTGAGAAAGAGCTTCTGGCAGTGGTTTTTGCTGTTGACAAATTCAGACCCTACCTACTTGGGTCTAAAACTATAATCGTCATAGACCACTCAGTATTGAAGTACCTATTGTCCAAGAGAGATGCTAAGCCCAGGCTGATTAGATGGATACTCCTGTTACAGGAGTTTGACATTGAAATCAAGGACAAAAAGGGTGTAGAAAATGTGGTGGCTGACCACTTGTCTAGAATTGTGTTGGATAAATGTGTTGATGACCTTTCAAATGATGTTTTCCCGGATGAGCAATTGTTTGCCACCCAATTCTTGGTTCCTTGGTATGCACACATTGCAAATTATTTAGTTATAGGTAAGATTCCTGCCCATTGGACCAAAATGGACAAAGACCTATTTTTCTCACAAGTCAAATTCTTTTTCTGGGAGGAACCTTGCTTATACAAGTATTGTGTAGACCAAATCATCCAAAAATGTGTTCCAGAAAGTGATGTCCCCAGTATTCTAGCCATGTGCCATGAAAATGCCTGTGCAGGCCACTTTAGTGGAAGAAAAACAACTGATAAAATCTTATAGTGTGGGTTCTATTGGCCTTCTTTATTCAGAGATGCCAAAATACACTGCAGGACCTGTGAAAGATGTCAGAAATTAGGAGGGTTGTCCAAAAGAAACTCAATGCCTTTGCAACCCATCCTTGTTGTGGAACTGTTTGATGTCTGGGGTATTGACTTTATGGGCCCCTTTCCTCCTTCTAATGGTTATCATTTCATCTTAGTGGCAGTAGATTATGTTTTAAAATGGGTAGAAGCTATTGCCACAAGGACCAATGATCATCAGGTTGTCCTCAAGTTTCTAAAGCAGAATATCTTCTCAAGATTTGGCACCCCTAGAGCCATTATCAGTGATGAGGGTAGCCATTTCTGCAACAAAATTTTCGAGAGCTTGCTCAAGAAATATTCTGTCAACCATAGGATTGCTACTCCCTACCACCCACAAACCAGCGGGCAAGTTGAAATTTGAAATAGGGAGATCAAGCACATCCTTGAGAAAACAGTGAGGACTGACAGAAAAGACTGGGCTGAAAAGCTAAATGATGCACTGTGGGCTTATAGGACTGCCTATAAGACTCCCATTGGGATGTCCCCATTCAGACTGGTTTATGGCAAGGCTTGCCATCTCCCAGTAGAGTTAGAACACAGGGCCTATTGGGCCATAAAAAATTTAAATCTAGACCTAACTTCTGCTGGTCCTCACAGGTTGCTGCAACTGTCAGAACTGGAAGAGCTGAGGATGGATGCATATGCCAATGCCCGAATCTACAAGGAAATGTCCAAGGCTTTCATTGACAAGGGCTTGTTGAGAAAGAGCTTCATGGCTAGTGACAAGGATTGGTTGTTTAACTCCAAACTTAAATTTTTTCCTGGCAAACTAAAATCTAGATGGGAAGGTCCCTATATTGTCATGAGTGTTTCCCCATCTGGTGCTGTGGAAATCAAGGATCCCAAGTCTAGGAAAACCTTGAAGGTGAATGGTCAGAGGCTTAAGCCTTATTTTGAAAAACCTGCTGAACCTATGGACACCATTCACTTTCAAGGGGATCCTTCATTAAACTGATCCACAGGTGTGTCAATATTGTATCATATGTACTTTGGTTTTATTAGATTTGTCTTGCTTTCTTTTGTTCAAATTCTCTAGGAAATTTTAGTGGCCCCACTTGAATCTGGATCTATCTGGTCTGATTTCTTTATGCTTGGTTTGATGATTACTGCTCTTGAATTGATGGTTTTTGCTTGAATGCCCAATGTTGGATGGTGATTTTTGCTGTCTATGCTTGAATGTTTGATCTTAATGTGTTTGGGGGTACCTATGGTGGTGAGTCATGCCTAGGAACCAGCCACAGCACAAATGGAAATGACAGAATGAAGAGAGCATGCTCTCTGTTTAATACTTTGCTATCGCGGGGTTCAAAAGGAAGCCTGGGAGACTCTCGCACAATTCAAATTGAATACTTCACTAGCTGTCGCGAAATTCAAAAGGCTGTCACGAGATTCAAAGTGAACCTGGGAACCTCTCGCGGAGTCCAAAAGGAAGCCTGGGAGACTCTCACGCAATTTACATAGAATTCTTCACAAGCTATCGCGCGCTCCAAGGTAAACCTGGGAGACTCTCGCGCAATCCAAGTTACAATTAAACCTTTGTTAGGTTTTATTTCCAATCCCGCGACCAGATTTTTCCAAAGTGCACCAAGCTTAGCGACAAGTATTTTAACCCCGCGCTTGTCTCCCTTTCCAGTACTCTCTTCCTTCTTCATCCAGCGAAACCCTAGCTATCGACGCTCTTCTACCTCTCTCCTCCAGTATCCATCCTACAACCCATCATTCACACCAGAAATCTATAGATTTGTTCCTAACGTCATCCCCATCAGTTGCCCTCTGCTCAGAGATCTCGTGGTGCACTGTGCATCAGATCGAATCAAACCCTACAATTTTAGGGTAAGAGCTCAGATATTAGTCCCCCGTTTTTATCTTTAAAAGTAGAGTTTAGAATGGCCTAAGAGTGCACCAAAAAAAAGGGGCAAGGATAAGGCCCCTGTTGAGCCCACTGCTAAGAAGGTCAAGACTTCAAAGGCACCAAAAAAAGGAAAGGAAGTGGTTGAGGAGGTGGAGGAGCCAACCCTTGAGTTTTCTATACCCTCTGAGCTCATGGTTTCAATCCCCTTAGAGCCCAAAACATCTTTCGACCTGCCCTTCTTTGAGAAGGAGCCTCTCTCTGCCCCTGCCATTCAATTTATGAGCAAGGCTAGCCTGACACCCTTGATGAGAGGAATTCCAGCACTAGCCTATCCTAGGCTAGTGCAACTCTTTTATCAGCACATCAAGGTCACCAAGGGCAAAGATGGACAAGCAGGTCTCCTTGTGTTGATTGATGATTTCGAAATGCTAGTTAGCCCCAAGCTTATTGCAGAGGTATTGGGCATCCCAGCCGCATTTGACACAAGCTGTGGATATGGCCCTCCCCTGAGTGCCTCAATTGACACAATTGCAAGGGCTCTGACTAGAGGATTAAAGGCCTCAAGGGATTCCATCAGAAGAAGAGAGTTGCAGCCTGGACTCCTATTCATTAACCAGGTCCTGAGAAAGAAAATATACTACTCAGGCCATCAGCAGGAGAGGAGAGCTCCAATTGCTGATGTTGTTTACTCTTTCTCTCTCAGTCATGGCTTTCATGCTGTCTAGTTAATATTTGAAGCAATGAAGGATCTGGTGGAGAAATTAGGGCAAAATAAGAAGCCACACACACTCCCCTACGCCAGAGTAATCACCAAACTGCTTCTAAAGGGGGGGTATAAGATACCAAAAATAGAGGAGACTACCACCCTTGCCCCTACAACTTTTGCCAAGAGGCAGTGGAGAATCAGCAGAAACCTGATGGAAGCACAGAAGAAGAAGAAAGCTGTGACTCAGGCCCCTCCCATGCAAGCTGATGAGGAAGCTGTTATAAGGCCTACCCCTGTTACCAAAGAGGTGGTTCCAGAGCCTATCACTACCACTGCTGCAGCAGCCCCCACATCCCCCCCACCTGTTACTCCAGGATCCCCTATCCTAACAACATCCCCTAACCCTATTCCATCTCTCTCTCACCCTCCTCTGTCTTCATTGTCCATGCCCACACCCTTTTCTCCTGTGATTGGTACCTGGGAGGACACCACCCCCCATGGCAGCCCCTCACCTTCCCCTACACTACCTCAATACACAGCCCCAACACCCCCATCATCTTCACATAAACCTGACAGCCATCCACTCATTTCCTACAAGAAAAGGAAAACCACTGAGACAACCCCTACCATCTCCCAAACACCACCCACAGTTCCTTTTATCCCCACTGACACACCTCACATTGACCAAGACACCACCCCTGCTATGCCTACAACATCCCCATTCACAGACATAGACCTCAACCTTAACACAACCACAGGATTCCAAGCCTTTATGACTAGTATCCTTGACACCATGCCCACCCACTACACCCCCCTCCCGGACTCCCCAACTACATCATAACATCACTCACCAGAACCCCAATCTCCTCCTCCCTCTACTTTCCATCATGCCCCTTCCTCACCTTTTTAACCTGTGCCTTCATCTACACAAACTCAACCTCCCAGCGCAGACACACTGACACTCATCCTCTCCCTCATCCAAGACATCCAATCTCAACTATCCACCACAACATACACACAGGACCAAATGCAAACTGAACTCACATCCATCAAATCCACACTTCAAACATTTACCAACCCACCCATCCCTCAACAATCCACTCAAACCCCCCTGGTCCTTTCCCCTCCCAACCTTGACCCCACAACCCAACCATCCTCTTCCATACCTTTCACCATTCCCTTTTTCCCTACACGATCACCCCCTACTCCTAGTGAGCTTACCTCATTTTCTTTTCCCCCCATGCCTTCAATCCCACCTCTTATCCTACCCCCTCCAACATTCACTAACAAATAGACCCAAACAGACCCAGAACCTGTTACCATCCCCCAACAACTAGACTTACCCACTGATAACTCCACTTTCCCCACCCAGGACCAATCACATTTTGCTCCTTCCACTTCCTCTCTTCCTATCGCACCCAAGCACTCCTTTTACATCCCTCCCTACCTCACCATCCTCCATGCCATGAGGACAATCCCTACCTTAGGAGGGATGTCCTGAGGGGCATGGCCCAACTTAGGCAGTCCATTGAGACCCCCCTGCTGCAGCAGATTGCCGAACTTGAGGAGGCCCACAGAAAGCAATTACTGGGTATTTCCCTTGGGTGGACCAACATCTTGGAGGCCTATGTGAGAAAGCAAAAATTATGGCTGCTTATCATCAGATGAATTTGGAGAGGATGAAGGCCAGGATGTTTAAAAAGAGACTCAACAATGCCCGGGAGATCTTCCGACTAAAAAAGGAAATCCATGACACTGACCTCCTCAAATCTAAAATTCAGATAGCCTCTTTGGAAGCCGCATTGGCTGCTGTCAGAACTGCAACTCAACAGCCCACCCCACTCTCTGTACTCATACCTGAACCTGAGCCTAAACCTTCTCAAACCCCAGCTGCCCAGTCTGAGGAGGCACAACCACTTGGCCAGCCAGATAAAGGGAAGTCCCCTGCTACCCCTCCTGCTGCAACCCCTACTGAGAAGCCTCAACCTACCCCAACTCCTGCTACACATCCTACTGAGCAAACTTATCCTAAATAGAGGAAAGTCATTGCTAAGAGGACTGCTTCCGTAGCAGCCTCTATTAAAATTGGCAAAGAGCCAGCTACCCAGTCTGAGGAGGCACCACCACATGGCCGGCCAGCCAAAGGGAAGTCCCCAGTAGCCCCCACGGAGCTAGATAAAGGGAAGTCTCCAGTAGCCCCCACGGAGCCGGATAAAGGGAAGTCCCCAGTAGCCCCCACTAATCAAGATAAAGGAAAATCCCCTATGATCCCTCCTGAACCCAAAACCAGAAAAATGAGGGTGAGGGCACCAATGGCTTCAACCATGAAGAAACCACCACAACCAAAGAAACCAAGGCAACAAAAGAAAAAGAGCCCAACTGAGAAGAAAGTTCAGAAGAAAAAGACCTAAGCTCCCTCAGATAGAACCAAGTCCAAGCCCAGTTCTGAGAGCAAAGCTGAAATGAGGAAACATGCAAAACAGATGGGTTGGGACTGGTTCGCAGATTCAGATTCCGAGTCCTCCTCTTAGACTAGATTGTACTTAGGCTTTTCTTTCCTTTCCACTTTTTTTTCTTGTCATTTCAATTACAGTTGTATATTTCTTTCTATATTAATAGAATTCTTTTTGTATTCTACTTTGTGTATTTGATCTGTGTGTGGTTACCTTTTTGTTCCTGACTATTACCCCACACCTTCTCACCTTTGAACCAGTGAGGACACTGCTCCTCATGGTTTGGGGGTGTGGCAGGGTAGGTCTGCCAATAGAATAGTTAATTTTAGTGCATTAATGGTGGTGTAACTGGGATGAATAAAGTCAATTTCCACCTAACTTGCTGCAATGAGGAAATTTGTGAAAAATTAAAATATTTTTACAAACTTTTTGAAACTGAAAATGTTAAAATCTTGACACCACCATGAAGCTAACATCAGAAATTTTTTCAGTTAATACTTAGTGAACCTAAGAGGAGAGAAACAAGTGAAAATACACCCCATGGGTTAATTTGAGGACCATACCTAGTGACATTTGGGCCCATCATTTTCTTCTGAAGAGAGTTTTTGGCATTATTTATGCTCTGAGGACTGATTGAATCAAGACCTTTTCACTAGAAGTTAGGCACCTCCAAATCAAAACTGATTGACAGCACTCATGAACTAAGGAAATGATCCAAGGCCCTCATTGGATAGTTTGAGCCTGAAAACCTAACCTTTTAAAACTACCCTTTGGTATACACTCTTTGAGCCTCAGAAAGTCCTATTCTTCTTTAACAAACACCAGAGTACTTGCACCTTAACCTCTTGACCTGATTCAACCTCACCCTCACTCTGAGAATTCATAAGGTAAAGGAGGAGTTAAAGACAGTGAGATTGGTCCAACATTTGGTGGAAGGTGAAGAAAAGCAACTTATGAACAGCAGTGTATCAATGGTATTTATGTGGCAGTTCATCATAAAAATCATAAAAATATTAAATAAAAATAAAAAGAGAAAAAGAAAGAGAAGTCTAGAGAAGAACATCATTTGAAAATTGAAAAGAAGAGAAGCTGGCCACTTTGATTCTGGAATATATCAAGTAAGATGAAGTTTTGCTTAAATGAAAGTTGTGAAGTCATGACTCACTCCTTACCTTGCTGATTTCTTAATTTTGATTCCCTTTTTACCCCTTGATTCTCTATATTCCTCACCCATAAGCCACATTACAACCCATTCAAAAAGACCTTGTAGATCCAAAGTGAAATGAGTTGTCATGTGGAGATGAGGAGTTGTCCAATCTATGGTGAAAAGTCATGAGGGTGTCAGAAATTAGAAGCTTTGCCTATGCTCATGCTTGCAAGCCCATTTGGGGTATGTAACTGCTCTTGAGCTATTTTGAATGTGAACACCCTCAGATTGTCAATGTTGAGAGATAGCCCTGGTGAGAATTGGGTCCGAATTTTAACCTCATTGGGGTTGTATCCAACCTGATTTTTGAATTTAAGGCAAGCTGGGTACTGATTTTTACACATTGAATTTCTAATGTAAAATAAATGGTGGTGATGCAAACACATGCTAATTTTATGTTTTAAATGGCCTGCATTACTGCTGCAGTTCCCTTTAAATGTTAATGAATGGGTGTGGAATGAAGCTTTATACATTGAAATCTGTGTTGTCATTAACTGCACTATACTTAACTGTTCTAATGGTGAAGTTTGTGGGTATCTTCACTGAAAGCCCTCAGGAGACTTCACTCCTCCACTAGGGATCACCTAGCGGTTTAAAAGGCTTGGTACATATGCTAAATGTACCCGTGATCCCTATGAAAGTTGCATTTAATTAGTTAAAGCTTTGCTAAGGGACTAGTAAAGATTTGGTTTGGGGGTGTGTTAAGACCTGAAAAGTACCACTTTTCATCCCTTAACTTAATCTCTGTTAGACCCTTAGTCATTTAATGAATGTGTGCTAAGCCCATTTTATAGGTAATAAGCAGCAGCTGCAAATAAGGCCCTAACCATGCCAAGAAGCTTACTTTTACCCTAGAAGTTCCTCAGGAGAAAGGAGATTGGACCCAAACAGAGAATTGGCTGCAGCATAGGCACAACAAAGCAGAAAAATGTCAAGAAGTGAGCCTCGCACAGATGTCACAGGGTTCAATTGTTTCAGAGAAAAAGGTTTCACACAGTTGTCGCGAGTTTCTGAAGACAGCACACCAATCAAGCCTGTTGTTCTCGCGTGCGATGAATGACGAAGAGCCTGTAAAGTAGACTTTCAGCTTCTCACGAGGCTCACCATAGGCTCTCGCCTCGCATACGCCTCATCTCGCAGCTCAAGAAAGGCGCAATTAATCTTCGCACGATTCACTGAGGAGAGAGAGCTCCGCATTCTCGCAGAAGTTGTCGCGGCATGAATCTGAACCTTCACGAAATCGCTCACGATCCAGAAGCCCATGCACATTGCTTCTTCGCGAGGATCTCCGTGAGATTCACTAAGGAACGAACCGCGGGCGCAATTCCCACACCATTCAAATAGAAAGCTCAATCCCGTGATGACAAAAGCATTCCCGCAATAACCAAAGTATCGATCCCGTGACTGTAAGAGCTTCAAGTCAATTCAATCCCGCGATGCCAATTCTATCACGCTACAACACCTAGAAATCCTTGCTACCTAGCGAGGCTCGGGATCTTAACTTCTCCCCACTTCTGCAGGGGCAATCTGGGAACTTCTAGCAACTAGGGCACGCACTCTAATGCTCCAATCTTCGTGCACACGCCCCGAGGCATCTAAGGAACAGAAATGGGCCATGATTACATTGATAAAATTAGGGTTTTCCTAACCCTAATGCTCCCATAGTTGACTGCTATATAAGCCTAAGCCTAGTTTAGGTTTAAGAGAGTTCTGTACTCCTTCTTCTTAAATCAGCTGTTTAATTCTAATAGGTTAAGGTTAGGGTTTAGGTAACTTCTTTTTTCCTTTTCTTCTCTCTATAGTCTAGCACTTGCTGGCTATACCTTTGTATGATTATTTGGAATAGTTTTAATGGAGTTTTATAATAGGATCTTATGCATGTATGGGATTGAATTTTGAGGGTTGTTCTGTACAAGGCTGCTGCCTTGAGATCCTCCATTGCTATGTTACATTATAAGCAATGGAGGATTGTTTTTAAAGGATTTATTTAGATCCAAGTGACCTGTGTATCCAGGCTAGGCACATTGCAGGCCTATGCCCCACCACAGGATCCACTAAATCTGAATCCCCATGGGAGCTTGAGCTGGTAGCCTTGTGAACATGGTGGTGACAGTAATCTTCTTGTTCTGCCTCAGATCTCTATGAGGAGGATAGCCTCTGTGGATAGTTTGTGACCATTCAAGTGGACAGGTTATAGCCCTAGGGTGAGGCCAATCCACAGATCTAAGATAGATTCTTCTTCTCTACACTTGTGCTTGGAGCCTTGTGAGAGATTGTGTAGAGACAGACTCCCCTGTATTTATATAGACCCACCATCAGATGGCAGATCTGATCTGGTTGTAGAGATTGTAGGCTTGTCACTGGATCACTGCTGTCTTTCTAAAGTAGTGAATAGCTAGGCCTAAAAGCTAGTACTCAAACTCTTGCTGGTCTTGTGTGTTCAGGCTAGTGCACATTGCAAGCCTAGCCCCACACACAGAACTTTAGAGGTTGAGGTTCCTATAGATTCTTGAGCTGGTAGCCTGGAAGAAGTAGTGCCTACAATGATAAACTTGTTGTGACCCATCTCTAGACTGTGGTTCCCCGATTAGATAGTCTGTGACCATTTAAGTGGACAGGTTATAGCCATAAGGGATTGGATCATGGCACAGGGGTGAGTTGGATCCTTTCTCCTCTTTGGTGATAATGTAGCCATTGGACAGGATTTCTATAGCAGCTGATCTGAGTCTGAGTTATAAGGCCCATCAGATCTATACCTAATAGCTTACTTCTCACCCTTTTATATTTATTATCTCACACTCCATCATCCTTCTTAACCATTTCTGTAGATTAAGCATTAGGTTACCATAGGATTTAGACAATAGTGACCTTAAATCCCCTTACATTTAGGATTGCCAGATCTGTAGCCAGATCAGGAGGGCCTACTAAAGATAGCTCCCTTGGAGCTTTAGATCATTTTTCCCTGTGGGACAAACTCTTACTTATTAAAACTTACTACAATAGGCCTTGTATCTTGCAGGTCTGTGTATTTTTAGACTTGTTGCTCTGTAGTTTTCAATCCACCTTTGATTTATTTTCACTAACACATTCTTATCACTCTTTTCAATAAAGCTAGCAGTAAGCATCTAAAATACCTTAACAATAGGCTGCGTGCAATCAGATGGTCGGGTTGGTTTGAGCGGGCGACGATTAGGTTACGCACTCAAGACCTATCATGTGATTTGAATTAAGCGCGGTGTGAGTGGTGCGTGATTGATTTGAGCTCATGAATTTAGGCACACAATTTTGGCATGTCCTATAAATAGTTCAAAACTTTTCATTTTTGTTTCGCTATCCGTTTTAGTCTTCGATTCTTTGTTTCCTTGATTCTTTGTGCCGTAATTTTCTTATTTTCATGATATTTTTCTATCCGGCCATCCGTTTTGGGCGCCGTTTTCGTCGTTCTCTACAGTTTTTTGAGCTCTTTGTTACAGGATGGAGGGTTAGGGTATTGATGGGCATGAAATTACTATTTCTAATTTGGAGAGGATGTTAGGGGCGGAGATGGGTGAGACTTCCAAGGCTCGGACCGATGTTATCGAGGAGGTGGATGTTGGGGAGGTAGTTAGAGAGGAGGTAGTGGAGGTTGACTAGTCGGTGATTAGGGAGGAGGTGCTCGAGATTGACCAGGGGGTCACTGAGGATGAGGGTGAGAGGGTTGAGGGTGAGAAACCTGAGGGTGAGAGAGCTTAGGGTGTGGCTGAGGAGCTCCAGGGTGAGGAGCATCGAGATCGCAGACACTTCTCGCTGGAGGATTTCTTCGCTCGAGGCTGGGTAAACATCCATGAGCAAGAGTTCTTTCATTTTCTTAGCCACTTAAGTTATGATATAGGCTTATTAAGCTCTAGAAAACCTTCTAATTTATGTCAAACCTGCATTGATCCTTGGTTGTGTGCTCACTCATGCATCATGACAACATCTAGAGATAGGTCATGTCCCTATTCAGTTGTCTTTATCACGTTTTGTGTGTTTGTTGTAAATTGTTATTGTGTTTGGGGTATATTTGACTTACTTTTAGTTCCAAATTCATTTATCTTTCGTCATAGGTATGTGTTATTCTTACTATCATTGTTTATGTTTCATTCAATAGGAGCCCCCGCAGCTGGCTATCATCTCAGCATGGGCCGAGTCTCATACTTGGTACCATGCTTTGTCAGAGTTTCAGCTGGCACAGCTAGTGTCTTTCGATTTCAGACCGATCCTAGCACTGGAGCCTTTTTAGGTCGATCATTGCCTGATCGCGGCCATCTTGGAGAGGTGGAGGGAGAGGCATCAGGCGCTTGTCTTTCCAGTTGGTATGATGTTGCCAACTTCAGAGGACTGGGTCGGGATTATCGGCCTTCGTTTTGAGGGTGAGCTGATTACGGGGCGGATGGCAGGACATTATTTGGAGGTGTGTGAGAAGATTTTGGGTGTGCCATATAGGTCGAGCGACTCAGGGCCAGGTGTAGTTTGAGTCACTTGGTTTTTTTATACGTTTACGAGTGGCTTCATCCCCCCAAGGCGCCATTCGGAGGCGAAGGAGACTTATGAGGCGCATTGTGTGATAGCGGCGAGCCGGGAGCCCGTGGTGGAGCCGGGGTTGGCTGCGGATAGGGTGCTTCGAGCATTCTTGATGCACTTCCTTGGTGCGGTACTCTTCTCTTCTTCGACTCAGGGATGCGTCACTGAGTTATTTTTTATGGTTCTCGAGGACTTGGATCGAGTCCCTACCTATGCGTGGGGTGCGGCCGCATTGGTGCATCTCTCTGAGCAGCTTTACCGTCGGCGACGGGGAGTCGCATCGATCGGAGTTTTCCTTCCCTTCCTCCAGGTGAGTTTTAGTTAATTGATGTCATAGTGTCTTTATTTTTTTTTTCTTGGTCTTTTGATAGTAGCATCTACTTAGCGTTTCTTCTATTTTGTTTTCTAGTTTTGGGCATATGATTACTTCGCTTTTCTTCATCCGGGGGTTCCGTTGGAGGTGAGGTTCACGTTTCCGCGGATGCACGTGTGAAGGGAGGCGTTGAAGGGTCGCCGTTGGTCTTCGGATCTTCAAACTGCGCACAGTCTCTTTAAGGATATGCACATGGGGCAGGTATAGATCGTCATGTGCATGTTTTTTTATTTCATTTCGGTCTTTTAGGATCTGAGCCTTCATTGAGGGGTCGTCTCATTTACTTGGTTGTAGGTGATTTGGAGGCCGTAGGCAGATGAGGAGGGTGCGGGCATGCCAGTGATTTAGTCTGGCCGGCCATTCTTTGAAGTGGATATATGGGTCCATTGTTTTGAGAGGGTGGCGAGGATCCACACATCTCGAGTGGTACGACAGTAGGGGCTCGCTCAGGGAGTCCCTCCAGAGATTCGCCATAGAGTGGCGAAGAGGATCACCAACCCTCCTGGCCAGAATTTTAGAGAGTGGATGGCACTTCAGATGGCAGATTTTAGAGCTGGGGGGACCAGGTTATAGGGGCACATGATGAGGTGGACACACGGGTGTTTGTGCGGTGGTTTAGTGCATTGGGTGGTGGGCACCTCTTCACACGTCCCTGCCATGGGAGTGGCTCTTTCGTGATCGGTGGGCCGGAGTCGGCATCGACTTTGAGGAAGAGGTTGGCTGCACTGGAGCAGGGCCATCTCACTGCGAGCATGCGGGGGGCATTAGATGCCCTCCATAGGGTGATGGAGCAGATGGGGTGTGCTCCTCGTCCGAATGAGGAGATGCTGCACTCCTTAGCTTCCTCGGTTGCCTAGGCTAAGGCAGTGGAGGATGAGTTGGGGGCTCGACTAGCGGAGACTCGACGACTCTTAGTGAGTTAATTTATGGTTTTTTTATATTATATGGACTCGGTCTTCTGGTCATTATGGCATGGTTGTGATGTCTCATTTTATTTTATTTTGGACAGTCTGAGAGGAAGGGTAAGGTTTCTCATCAGGCAGCCCTGCTGGATGTCTATCACAGCCAGCAGCTGGCTGATCGATAGGCAGCGACCAGTCTACATTCTGAGTTCAATTGATTGGTAAGTGTTTTTACAAATATGGTTTTGTTAATTGTTAGCATTGTGAACTTGCCAACTGATGTGTTTATTGTTATTCGTAGAGAGTCGAGCTCGCTGCTGGAGGTTCCATTCGAGCATTTGATCCATCGTTAGTTGCTTCCTCCAATCTAGAGGATCTAGTGATGGATCAGCTTCGGGCCGAGCTAGATCATTGGGTAAGTTTCATTCAATCTTTTATCTTGTTTGTGTCATTGAATTAGTTTATTTGGTTTCACTATTTCGCTTTCTGAGTAGCTTACTAATATCATGCAGTATTTCAGTGCCGGGTTGCCGAGGATCTTCAAGCGAGGAAGGCGATTGCTGCCTCTCTACGCCTGGAGAGTCAGATATAGTTTTTTTGATATGGCGTGATTCTATTTAGGTTATTTCATCTTTATTTTGTTCTAATATATTTTGTGTTGGCTTGTTTGGTTCTTTGTGCAGGCTATTCCGGACTCTGCTCCTGAGGCTACCCCTCAGGGGTCTATTCCTATCCCTACTCCGGTATGTTTTAGTTATTGTGTTCATAGTTTATTTGTCATTATGGTATTTTTATGATGTATCTGTTTGTTCCTATTGCAGCCACCTACGTTCGCTATTCCTTCCGTGCCTCCTGCAGATCCAGTGACTGCTGAGACGGTTGGGCGACTTCTGGAGGAGAGGCTAGATCTGGTATAATTCTTTCCTTTTCAAAGTTTCTTTTTTTGATCATGTATATATCAGTTTTTCTTTGACTTTGTGTGATTATGCAAGTTCATCAACTTGAGGAGGCGCATCTAGAGGCGACGCGAGCGCGCGCCACTCCCGAGGCGAGATGGATCCTTGGGGAGACGTAGAGTCGCGATGACTTGTTTGTCGAGATGATGGCCCGCAGAGGACTCATGTTGAGGCATTAGAGGCATCGCGTCAGACGATGCGGGCAGAGTCGCAGTTGACCCTAGATCAGCTGCAGTATCATTTGGTGAGGAGTGAGCAGGGGATACTTGTGAGGATTCTGTTGTACATGAGGTTCTTGCGAGGTATCCTCCTCATTCGCGATCGAGGTGATCTGTTAAGTCAGGCGAGTGAGAGGGGTTCTGTGGTGGGGCCTCGTTGTCTAAAGGTTCCGAGGACTCCAGGTGCTGGGATTGTGTTTTCAAAGGACCAGTTTGCGAACCTGCGGGCTAATGATACCGGGGACAGTGGTGATCGGCCATCCCAGCGCTAGCATAGGGAGTAGGGGTGTGTGCATATAGTTTCTGTTGTGTGTGTGTGAGTTGTACATATAGGGGTATGCCCCCGGTGATAAGTGAAAAAAGAAATGAAAAGATTTTGACATATATAGAGAGATTTTTGGTTTAGATGTACCTGATTGGCTCCTTTTCTTTTAATTACCTCTTACGTCTACTTTTGGTTTTTAGTTGCTTTAGCACCATCGACTGTCATTGGGACTTGGATGCTTCCTAACTTGGCTCGTTGATAGTTGAAGGTTGCTTCATATCTGTACATGTGAAAGTAATGCTGTCAGTAGTTTTTATTCTCTCCCTTGCTAGTTGTCAAGGGGGGTAAGTGTCTCAGACCGGAGTTTGGTAGCAAAAGATGAATATGTGCTCCTTTTTTTTTGTTTTTTTTTTTTGAAATGAAATGAAAATAATGCAACAGGGAAAGCAAATAGCTAAGATAGAAATAATAACAAAATAATAAAAATAAAAATTCTCCAGTGAAAGAGCGTGGTAAGATTGGCAGTATGGTATCTTCGGTAGCACTTTCCAGATGGTAACTTCGTCATTCATTATCTTCTTTGTGGACAAGCCGGCGCTTCTAATATGATTATTCTTCTAATCCAAACTAATGCCCCAGCGTCAAGATGCAATGGAGCTTTTCTGACTTTCGAGATGAGCACTTTGGGTCTGTAAGCAATCATGGGTATTTGGTGAGTTAGTTTTGAAGAAAAGTTGACCAGTGCTGTCATCGAACCAAGGAGGTCTCTTTGATTAAGTCAATTGTATACAGGGGTCTATGTTGTCGCTCCAAGTGTGCCAAAAATGTGTGCAAAAAATTAAAGAATTAAAGAATGCTAAATTATATGGATGTTAACTTATGAAAGGGATATCAGCACATTGGGGCTAACACTGGCCTGCAAGATCAGGGCCAATTGTAGCAAGTTTTAAAAGTAAGTATTTCAAGATCGTCCACAGAGAAGTTTGTCTAAAATGAGAGATAAACCTCCAGATCTGTGCTACCAGATCTGGCTCTATAATTATCTAAAATAAAGAATAGATAAAAGAGAGTGTTGGGTTTTGTCACGTTTAACTAAAAGCAAATAAAGAAAAGAACTAACTACGTGATCCAGATCCGAGTTGTGGAGGTGTTTAAAATAAGACAAATACAGAAATAATAGCTTCATGTATTTTAGCCTTTGAATTTTAATGGAGAATCTGTAGTTCAACAGAGCAGATTCAATCTTCATCGGCTACCAGATGTAAGAGAAATAAATCGAATTAAGGAATAGGTTTAGACTTATGGGCGTGATTTGTCACGGATCATCGATCTAGCATGGCCTATTCTTTATTTGAACATGAACATCCTTGTAAATCTTCTTTGTGAATTAGGTTACCAACGCTAATTAGCGAGGGATGATGAATTAAGGGAAGTTGGATGCGGATGAGTGAATCTAAAGAAGTCTAATGCACTAAGGTGAACATTAGAACCCTCGACATGACTCCAATGGAGAAGACACAAATTACTGACAACCTTTTAAAATCCAACGTTACAATTCTGAGCCACGGCTTCTTAGAGAGCCCTCGGACTTCTGATCGAGCTTCTCGAAGAGCCCTCAGTTCTGATCTTGAATCCAGAACTTGGAAGTACAAATCACTGCAATGGCTCTCAAAGGTAAAATATAAGAAGGGATTACGGGGAATCGGATGAGCTTTCGGCCGGAATGGAAGCAGAGATGAAAACTCTAAAATCTGGATACCCAAATTGGGCAAATGGTTAAATCTATTTATAGTTTTCCCTAAGCCATTTCGGATGTGTATCAACCAATCGAATTGGATAGATCTGTATCAACCAATAGGAGTCGAGCACGGGATCCGGATCTATTACGTGTCGAAATGCTTGATCTGGTTGATTAATCGGAAGCAGAGGCATCAATTACATTATGTAATTCAAAAATCTGTTTGAGCTTCTAGAAGTTCCAATTTCATCTTTGGGTGTTCACATGGGGTGGAATATGCCTTTGGTTCGTGCTCGGAATCTTAGGAATGTCCTTGGGTTTTAAAAGCGCATTGGCGCGTGCAAAGTTTCTGAAATACCCTTGGACTTGCAAATCCCGAATGCCATTTCGCATAGTTTAAGGGCTTTTTAGCAAAGTAGTTTGGCTCGAATCTCTCTTAGAAAGCATTTTGGCTCGAATCTCTTTTCAAAGCATTTTGGCTTGGAGATCTTTTCGCAAGGACTTCTCTTCTTTTAGCAAAGCATTTTGGCTTGAGGTCTTTTCATAAAGGACTTCTCTTCTTTTCATAAAGTTCAAAGTTCTTTCTTGAATAGTAGATGTCCTTCTTGAATTGAACTTTAGCTTCCATTCTTCTTTCTTGAATGGATCCTTCTTCTTCTTGGTCTTTTCTTGCTCTTTTAGGACCTTTTAGCCATTCTTTGAGGCTATTTCTTCACTCCCTCTTTGAGTTTGACATGCGTTGTCGACTTTTTGATCATTTAGGATGGTTTTGGATTTGGACTGTCTTTTGGTTAGGCGCAATATGAACACTAAAGCAGTTATTTAGTCCTCTCAAGGGTCTTTCAACGCTCATGTTTAGGGGCAAAAAATGGTATTTTCACTACTTATCACCCCAAACCTAAGCTTTGCTAGTCCACGAGCAAAGAAACATAAAAACAAAGTAAAGAGCCACTTTTGTAGGAAGCACAGTGCATTTAGCATATGCAACAAGCCTTTTAAACCCCTAGGTGATCCCTAGAGGAGTGAAGTCTCTGAGGGTTTTGGTGAAGGTACCCACAAACTTCTCCATGAAAGCAGATTAACATCGAGTGCAATATTATCAAATGAGCAATCAAGGGCAGGTTAGTTACTCTTGAATCAATGATGAAACAGAAAATTTGATTATTGTTTGCAGAATTTAAACATTTATAAACCTCATGAATGTTTCAATATTTCCAATCTGTGAGCATCATAGAAAATCATACAAATGTGCGGTGATAAGCTCATCCTATGGATAAAAATTAGGTTATAAGTCATACTTAAGGTGCTCAAGTTCCAACCCAAATACTCACGGGGTATACTCTCATCGGTGTTTTGTTGAGGTTCATTTTCCTCAAGCTCAAGGCGATTACATCTCCCAAATGGATGCGTAAGCATGAGCATAGGCATGATTCTTAGGCAATGGCATCATTGACATCTCCTCACCATAGATTGGGTCACTTCTCATCTCCACATGACGACTCACTCAACTTTGGATCACAAGGGCTTTTAATCTAGGTTTGTTTGTATGGCTTATGGGTGAAGTTTCAAGGAAAGGCAATTTGAGCGAGGTTTGAATTTGAGAACTCGGGAAGTGCGGGAGATGGTTCATGACTCCACCTTTTGAGTTTAGCTTCTTTCTTCTTCTTTTGAGATTCTCACATTCACGGTGATCAGTTCTTTCTTTGATCTTGCATTTTTCAACATAAGGTCCCTTTTTGCCTTTTGCTTGCAACTTTTTCACATTGTTTGTCTCTTCTTTTCTCGGTCACCATATTGCACTGTTTTGAGGTATTTTCTCTTCATTTTCTTGATGTTGCCCGAAATGGTCCATCTTGATTCTTTCTCCTTTACCTCCACAATTCTCGAGTGAGGAAGGCTGAATTAGTTCCATAGGTTGGTGCAAGTACTTTTGAGTATTTTGATGAAGAATTGTAGGATTCTGACTCAAATGGGGTACAAGCAGGCAGATTTTTCTTGGTTGGTTACATTAGGTTCAAATCTAAAGAAGGCCTTGATCTTTTCCTCGGTTTCATGAGTCTTGTTACTTGTTTTAATTTGGAGTTTCCTAACTTCTAGTGGATCTAATGCCTCGGCCAATCCTTTGAATCGGAAAAAATTGCCTCGATCACTCTTCAGAGATGGAAAATATATGGGCTCAATTCTCACTTTGGTTATGGTTTTCCTTGAGCTTTTAAGTATATCTTTACCTTTTTCTCTTCCTTTTGACTTACTACGTCTTTGATACCGGTATGTTTTATGGTGTAATCATCATGGAAATGTAGAATATCATGAGGTTTAGAATGTCTAAATTTGGCAAAGGAATTTTAAATTTTCTAGTTGTCATGATTCTTAAGTAAATTAATACATTTCCTAATTACTTAGGTGATTCTGCTGCCCTTATGTTAACTATTCCTAAGCGGGACTTATGCGCCACACCCCCAAACCTATGGAACAGTGTCCTCCTTTGGTTCAAAGGTGGTGGACAATTATTAGGGAAGGCAATGAAACAACAATAATCTGAACGATTCTGACAAGCACATCGAAATTTGGATAGAAAATAAAAGGAAAAAAAGGGGAAAGGGAGTAGGGAGGGTTGTAAGTTTTTTGAAATAGGGAGAACAAAAAGCAATTTGGTTAGGCCTGACTTATATGAGAAAAAATTGCAATAGAATAAAAGCGAGAAAATAAGAAAATAAGAAAGACAGAATTAAGAATTGGGCTTGTAAAGCTGGTAGTGAGTGGTGATTCTCCTACTTCCCTCATTCTTCTTAACATGGCACGACTTGTGGTCCGAGCTTTCTTGCCAAAGTTGTGAGGAGTGAGTACCTCAAAGGGCTCTTCCTATCAATGTCAAACTTGGCTCTTAAGAGGGTGTAATGAGTCTTCCAAAGGGAGGCCAGCAATCTTACATTCCTTTTTACCTTGGCACTCACATCAGCCATTGCTTTCAGATCGGCATGGGGCATTGAAGAATTGCCCTTAGAGAAGTGAAGAGGGCTTCTAAGATGGGGTTCGCCTCTCTTGGGTGTGCCGATAACATAAAAACTCTCTCGGAGTATGGAATCCATCAATAGATATTGCGGATCTCTTCTCACTATTGATTGCCCAGAACCCACCATGCCTGTCAAATGGGCAGCCATATCTCTGAAAGAGGCAACTTAGGAGCGATCAAGGGTCCATCGAGTTGAATTGAAAAGGTATCCCTAGGGCATGTCCAATGTCCTCGGCGATCCTGATTAAGTCACGTTGTCTATAAAAATAACTAGGGTTGGCACATCGGATGTTCCTCTGTGACTGTGGTGAGGTTCGATACCAGCTTTGTCATCCTTGGGTAAATTTTCTCGTAATGGAGTGAGGATGGTGCCGAGGAAGCCTCCGAGATATCTTAAAGATAGCACGCAATCAGTTTGGAGGAGAAAAAGTTTCATCCACCAATAGCTCGGTATGAGCTTACGGGCATCAATGAATGGGTTAGGCAAAACCAAAGGAATGGGTAATGGGGACGACTCGGACTACGGGCTCGAGGCAGCGGTGGGCTCCTCATGGCGTATTTTTTTCTTTTCAACCCTATCTGCTTTGTCCATTGAAAGTTTTCTCTTTCGAGACTTCTTGGCTTTGCCTTTGGCTTTTGGGGTGTTTTGGTGTCTTCTTGGTGAAGATTTAGGGAACATGGCGTAAGAGATTTCTCGGTTTTCCCATATTTAAAATGGCCTCAAATGTAGCTTAAGTACCGGCAATCACAGAAAGAATAAGAGTAGAAGCGATTACTACCGATCGAGGTTTCCTCGTGAGTTTCTTTGCTCTGAAAAGATCGCTTGGTATGATCTACCTTTGATTCGACAAGAAAAAGGGCGCAGAGGATTAGAATAGATGGTGGAGTCTTTACCTTGCGTAAATGTTTGTAAAGACTCCTCCACCACTCATCAATGATGTCAACATGGAAACATTCCTCGTGAGAGAATTGAGGTTGAGTAACAAAGATTATACACATTCAATTTAACTTTCATATTTCCAAAGACACCTCCATGATGCCGCACTGCATTGAATACATGCATTAGTAGCTGTGAATGGTCTTCCCATAATGACAGGGATGGCGGTACTTTTGGTTGGTTCCATGTCCAACACCAAAAAGTCGAGGTAGAAAACTTGTCTACTCCTACCAAAACATCTTCAATCAACCCCATAGGTTTCCTTTCAGATCTGTCATTCATTTGTAACACCACTTGAGTGGGTTTCAATTCTCCCAAACCTAGCTTCTCATAATGAGCGAGTTGACACTAGCACCAGATCTAGCAAGGCTTTCTCAATGGTGTGCTCCCCAATGATGCGAGGGATTGTGGGGATTCCAGGTCTTGCATCTTAGGTGGTGTTGCAATTGATAGCACTTGGTTGATTTTCTCCTGACAAAGGCCTTCTTGGATAAATGTATCCTAGATTGCCTTTTTGTGGGTGCACACCTCTTTGAGAAATTTTGCATAGCGGGGACTGCTTGATTGCATCAGTGGGTAGATTAATTTTAACTTGCTTGAATGTCTCCATCATTTCCTCAATTTTGTGTTTCCTTTGTCAAAAGGAGAAACTGATTTCATTGCATGGGGAAATGGGAGGTGAGGAACAAATTTCTCCTCCTCATCTTTTCAACAATTTTGTTATTTTTACATTTTCATTTTTTGAATTTTTCGATGTAAATCAATGACCATATTGCTATCCAAATTTGTTTTTACTTGTTTTGGATCACCGGGCTCAACTAGAGCCCTTATTTACTACTGCTGAAAATAATGAGAAACAACTCAGAGATTTTCTATTTGTGTTTTCAGCTTCTTTTATTTTGTATTTGGTTTTGTAAAAAAATCAAGATGCCTAAAAGGCGAGAAATTATAATCAAAACAAACATTAAACACAGCAGAACTGCTGGTTCTCAAGAATTTAAAAATAGAAAATGAATGCAAAGGAGAAGGGGATGCAAACTCAAGCAGATCTGCTCCAGCTTTGGTCCAGATGCTCCTTGTTGGACGGCTGCTCCAGATCTGCAAACATCCAAAAACTGCAGCAGTACCTTATTCAAGTATTGACAAAAAATAAAAAGAAAAACTCAGGCTACTGCCCAAATTTGACAAAAAGACAAAAGAGTGGCAGCAGCATTTATTCAAATAACTAGAAGGCAAAGAATAAAACAGGTTATTAGGAAGAAGTATGGTAGGTATAGTAGGTGATTGCATCAGTTATCATTCATCAGTTTTCAGTTTCATTTGTAGGAGTATCTTGTAAGGCTTCTGATTTATCATCCTAAGATAAAAATAGAAGAGGTGGGTAAGGCTCAGTGATATGGGGAATAGTTTGTATCAAATGCTTCCCAAAAGAGATAAGTAACAATTTTTTCTCCGAGGGATACGGGATGCCATAATTGAGCTTCTTCGTCATATTTCGGTACCATCAAAATCTCACATTCTATAGTTAGCAGGATTTTGTCCTCCTCCCGCCACCTTACCATGACATCTAGTAGTATGGGGACATCGAGGATGCCCTCGTAGCTTGCTTATACACTTCTAGTAATGTTATCAGGGATGTCCTCATGGTTTGCTTATGCTTCCCTAAGCTCATTACTTGTTCATTCGTCGTAATGCTCTCACTCAATTTTTGATATGTAAATGTATATTTTTTTTTAAAGCATCCTGCTAGCGCAAGAATAATGAGTTTTGATTGAACCTAACATCTTTAAATTTTTTTTTCTCTAACGTCTCCTCCAATAGTGGGGGGAAGGGAAATCAGGATCGAGTGTTACTTATACTTTTGAAAGAGGTTAGATAGGTCACTAGTCATTTAATCAGATTGCCTTAGTAAGAAAAGGTGGGTGATAAATCGAAGGTCTTAAGGATATTCTAAGAATTGAAGGCGAACTGTGACGGGGCCAATACTCGAGCTTGCGGCGTGGTGCGTGTGGCACGACATGTGGTACCAGGAGGGCACGCGACATGGGGTCATGTTGGCCTTGCGATGTGGTCGCGCTGCGAGGACGTGACACGGTCGCATGAGGGTACGACGAGGAGCGTCACGGTCGCGACACGGACGCGACATAGCCAAGGTGGGCTAGCGATGCATGAGGCGTTGCGGTATGTCAAACCAATAGGTTTGAGGTTCTCCTGCCATTCTGGCTGAATGACTGTTTTACCCTTATATAGGGGAAGGGAGCTTGAGAGCTATTCCCCCGGGCCTTGCGTTGCTGTGAGGGGCGCAAGTGTCTCCTAGGCCTGAAAGGGTGGGCCTAGGACGTCGACGCAGCGATGTCGTGTGGAACCCGAGGGAGGTTGATTGTATGGACCTGGACTACGCGTCGCGGTGCATACGGCTGGGCAACCTTGCGAGACAACACCAAGGCGCTGCGTGGGACTCAGTTGAGCACGACAGCATGTGGGCTATAGATGAACGTGTGCTAGTAATTCGACGCACGGCAAGGCAAGTGGGACTCCTTGGGCACACGAGTGCGAGGCACAAGGCTGTGGGCTTGGTTTGGGTGACGAGGTACTAGTGCAAGGCATGTGGTGAAGCTTGAGCCAAGTTAGCGCATGTGGCAGATTGGTCGCAAGGGACATGATGAGTTGAATGGTAGGCCGTGAACAGAGGCAACCATGTTGGGAGGAGTTCGCCTCTAGGCGGTGGTATCGAGCTGATGTGCGATGGGTTTGGCACGCCGAAGCGAAACGAAGCGGGTTGAAAGCGCGTCGAAGGACGCCCTCGATTTATTGTTATCAGAAGTAGGCTGACCTAGCGAAGCGTGCGTTAGGTGCCGCACGGGACTGAGGTTGCGGAAGTGCGACCCCGTGACATTTTGGTATCAGAGCCAAGTTCGATCCAGAAGCGATGATGCTATGAGCAAACTGGTGCGGAGGCACACGATGTGGTGTCAAGAGGGCACGCGACATCCTTGAACATCTGGTGCGGAGGCACGCGATGTGGTGTCAAGTTGACACGCGACATCCCGGAGCTAGTTAACAGGTGAGGGCCTTGTGACAGCAGAACCAAGTTGAGCCGACCGGGGTGATAGTGGGGAGCTTGTGGGAAGGTGCGGGCCTAAGAACTAGAATTGTGTTGCTAACAAGCTGGGAGGAGTTGGCGGGGTCAGTTCACTATGTTCATGCGTCAACGAGGACGTTGACATTTTATGGAGTGGTGGAGGATGTGATGGGGCCAATACTCGAGCTTGCGGCGTGGTGCGTGTGGCACGACATGTGGTGCCAGGAGGGCACGCGACATGGGGCCATGTTGGCCTTGCGACGTGGTCGCGCTGCGAGGATGCGACACGGTCGCATGAGGGTACGACGCAGAGCGTCACGGTCGCGACATAGCCAAGGTGGGCTAGCGATGCATGAGGCGTTGCGGTATGTCAAACTAATAGGTTTGAGGTTCTCCTGCCATTCTGGCTGAATGACTGTTTTACCCTTATATAGGGGAAGGGAGCTTGAGAGCTATTCCCCCGCACACGGGGCCTTGCGTTGCCAGAGGGGGCGCAAGTGTCTCCTAGGCCTGAAAGGGTGGGCCTAGGACGTCGACGCAGCGATGTCGTGTGGAACCCGAGGGAGGTTGATGTATGGCCCTGGACTACGCGTCGCGGTGCATACGACTGGGCAACCTCGCCAGACAACACCAAGGCGCTGCGTGGGACTCAGTTGAGCACGACAGCATGTGGGATATAGATGAACGTGTGCTAGTAATTCGGAACGCACACGAAGGCAAGCTGCGTGGGACTCAGTTGGGCACGCGAGCGCGAGGCACAAGGCTATGGGCTTGGTTCGGCAGGCGAGCGAGGTACTAGTGCAGTGCACAGGGTGAAGCTTGAGCAGGCCAAGTTAGCGCAGCGGTGCAGATTGGCGTGTCGCAAGGGACACGATGAGTTGAATGGTAGGCCGTGAAACAGAGGCAACCATGTTGGGAGGAGTTCCCGTCCTCTAGGCGGGTGGTATCAGAGCTGATGTGCAGATGGGTTGGCTTCGTTGCACGCGGTAGCGAAGCACCGCGCGGGTTGAAAGCGCGTCGAAGGACGCCCTCGCGACGATTGTTATCAGAAGTAGGCTGACCTAGCGAAGCGTGCGTTAGGTGCCGCACGGGACTGAGGTTGCGGAAGTGCGACCCCGTGACAGTACGCTAATGAACAGGTCATGACGACTATGGGAGTGATAAGTATAAGTATTTAATCACGGGATGTGATGATCACAGGGCTAAGGGTAATATTTTCTAAGGTACATGGTGTGGCTAGGGAGTTCTTCCCCATCTTGGTTCACCAGTTTGTAGGCATTTCTAGGGTATGCAATTGTTATGACATATGGGCCTTCCCAGTTCGATTTCAATTTTCCTTTCGGATGGGCATGCTTGGAAGGCATGATCTTCTTCAAGACTAATTCTCCAATATTAAAGGTTCCTTCAAGGACTTTCTTATCATAAGCCCTGGCCACTCTCTTCTCATATACCTGAGCATGATCAACTGCCCTTAGACGTGTTTCATCAAGCTACTCTAGTTGCGTGAGTAGGGAAATTCTCCTCTCGTCTAAGGATAGCTCATCATCGAGTTGAATTCGTAAGGATGGTACTTGTATCTCATATGGTAGGACTCTCTCTATCCCGTAGGTAAGGAGGTAGGGAGTTTGGCCAGTGGCCGTACGAATAGAGGTCCTATAAGCCTAGAGTGCTTTCGGTAGTCGTTCTGGCCAGTAAGCTCCATTGCTTATTTCTACTGTGCATTTCAGGATTCAAATTAGTATTTTATTCGTAGCTTCTGCCTGTCCATTGCGTTGAGGGTAGAACGGTGATGAGTGGCGTAGATTGATATCGTACTTCTTGCATAACTTCTTCATCTTCTTCGCGATGAACTGTGGTCCATTGTTAGTGACAAACATCCTGGGTACTCTAAACCTGGTGATGATATTCTGAACGATAAACTTTACAAGTGTTGAAGTGGTGATTCTGACATACGATTCAGCTTCTGCCCATTTGGTGTAGTATTCAGTCGCTGTAAGTATGAATGCGTGCTTGTGAGTATTCCCAACGGTGTCTGTGAAAGGTCCAATGACATCAAAAGCCCACATCAAAAATGGCCATAGCGAGGTCATAGCATTCAATGTAACTGATGGAGCTTTGATGAGTGTAGCGTGTTCTTGGTATTGCTTGCAGGATTGGACGTAAAGGTGGCAATCTCTGATCATTGTTGGTCAGAAGTAGCCTTGTCGTATAATTTGATCGACGAGTCTCTGTCTATCAGAGTGGGCACCGCAGGCACTGGCGTGTGCTTCTCGAATGATGTATTGTCCTTCGGCAATCGTGACACATTGTAGTAGTACTCATTTAGTAAAGGCCTCTTTGTATAATGTTTCACCGAGTATGCAGAATAGGGTGCATTGGTTCCTTATAATCTTTTGTTCAATCTTTATGGCGTATGGAGGGACGTGTTGATGTTTCAAAAAGTTCCAAATGTCGAAATACCACGACTGTCCATCATCAGTCGGTAATTTTTCAAATCTGAGCATAGCGACTTCAGTTTCTGTCTTGACGTGCTTTTCCGGGGTGATTACTTCTTTCAGTCCTGTACTTTTGGGAAGAATAGGTAATTCTCTCTTGACGGTCCATGCTACCTCGTGGGCGGGTACTGTCTGCTTTTCGATGAAGAAGGTCATGGTATTTTGCTCGATGGGTATTTGGATGACCAAGGCTAGCGTGGCTAAGGAATCTACGAGCTTGTTTTCTAATCTAGGGATATGTGTGAAATAGATTCTTTCAAATTTCTTCACTAAACATTTAATGGTTTCTAGGTATGCCATTACTCTCCTTTCCTTAGTCTTCCATTCTCCTATGACTTGTGAAATTACTAGTTTAGAATCACTGATGGCTTTTAACTGTTTAATACCTAATTATAGCGCTACTTGTAGTCCAGTTATAAAGGTTTCCTATTCTGCGACATTGTTAGTGACAGGGAAATCAAGTTGAAAAGCCTTAGGTATGGCAACTCCTTCTGGGCTTAGGAGGACTATCCCGATGCCTTTTCCTTTCTGGTTTAGAGCGGTGTCAAAATAAAGGATCCATGAGGTCTTATTGGGCTCTTCGTTATGAATCGTGAATAGGTCCTCATCAATGAAATCAGCATGCACAGGCTCATCACTCGACAATGGGAGATCTACAAGGTAACCAGCGACTGCTTGCCCTTTGATTGATTTCTACTTGACGTAAGTGATATCGAATTCTTACAGGAGCATATGCCAGTGAGCGATCTTTCCTGATGTTGCGGGTTTTTCGAATACGTACTTCAGAGGGTCCATTCAGACTAGTACTAGTATTTTATGTGCTCCGAAGTAGTGTCGTAATTGGGTAGAGGCCCACACCAATGTGAGGCAATTCTTCGCCATTGAAGTATATTTTTGTTCATATTCGACCATCGTCCTACTAAGGTAGTAGATAGCCTTCTCTCTCTTGCCGTCTCCTTCATATTTTCCCATAATTACTCCCATTGCTTTATCGTTCGCTGAGAGGTATAGAATTAGGGATCTTCCGAGGACAGGTGGCGATAGTATTGGCGGGTTAAGGAGGTACTTCTTGATGTTGTCAAAGGCTTGCTGACACTGATCATCCCATTTGTACTCGGCACCACCTTTGAGTAGTCTGTAGAAAGGATCGCATCTGTCCGAATGTTGGGAGATAAATCTTCTGATGTATTGCAATCTTCCTATCAGGCCTCGTAATTCTTTGATATTACTGGGAGGCGGCATCTCAAGGATGGCTCTGACTTTTATAGGGTCAACTTTGATCCCTCGCTTGCTAACTATGAAACCAAGTAATTTTCTGAAAGTGACCTCGAAGACACATTTCTTTGGGTTCATTTTTAGCTGATATTTCTTAGCTCTTTATAACACCAGTCAGAGTGCTTCAACATGTCCTACTCGCGTTTGGGACTTCACTAATATGTCATCAACGTAGACTTCTACACACTTATGCATCATGTCGTGAAATATAGCCATCATGGCACGTTGATAGGTGGCTCCTGCGTTCTTAAGCCCAAAAGGCATAATGACGTAACAGTATGTTCCCCATGGTGTGCTGAAGGAAGTCTTCTCTTGGTCGGACTCTGCTAATTTGATCTAATTATATCTAGAGAAACCATCCATAAAGGATAGCATCTCATGTCCCGCGGTGTTGTCGACTAGAGTGTCAATGTGTGAAAGTGGAAAGTCATCTTTTTGGCATTCCTGGTTGAGGTTTTGAAAGTCGATGCAAACCTATACTCTATCATCTTTCTTGGCGATAGGTACTATGTTTGCAACCCACTTAGGGTAAAGAATAACTCTGATAAATTTAGCTTTGTGTAACTTGTCAACTTCCTCTTTAACTTGAAGGGCGGTTTATGGGTACATCCTGCGGAGTCTCTGCTTAATAGGCTTTGCATCGGGTTTTAAGTTAAGGCAATGTTCTACTAAACTTGAGTTTAAACTGGGCATGTCGTCGTAGGACCATGCGAAGGAATCGAGGTGTTCTTGCAGGACTTGTGCAATTTGTTGGCATTCATTGGAGTTGAGCGTTGCGCTAATCAGTAGCTTCTTGGGTTTCTCTTCAGTGCCAAAGTTAAGTTCTTCCGTGGGTTTCGCGCCAGCTTGGGTTTGCTCATCAAAACGCTTGATAACCCGTTGGAAGTCCAGTGCCTCCTCGGCAACTGGTGTTCTTTCTTTATCCTCGGTAAGTTCATATACTACAAAATTGCTACACTGGGGATCTGAGTTTGTGAAAGGTAACCCTTCATCAGCACAATCTATGGTTGAGAGATCTTTGGTAAGGTGAAGGTCAAGACTACTGATTCTTCTCTCAAAGTCACGAAGTATCACATCTGGTATGATCACTGGCTTGTTGTTTAGCTGAGATGCTTTACGTCTTCATGCGGGGAATGGGATAGAAACCTTAGGAGAAAAGTCTCCTTGTTGGCCACAAATTTGGTTCGGGATGAAGAGTTCCCTTTCTTTTATGGGGTTTTCTAATTTTTTTGGATTTTATATTTCTACATTTTTAGGGTTTTCTATTTTTTTTATTTTTGATAATACATATGGTACAGGGTCGATCGTATCAAGGAGCACCGAGAGAATTGCTTCCTCTAGTTGAGGGACTGAGATGGCTGTTGGAGCCGTTAGGGCGATTCTTCAGGAAATGCAGACTTGTCGTGAGTTTGGCATTTTTTTTTTAAAGTCCTGATCTTATGAGATCTTTTGAATGAGTGACACTGATGACAGCGGCACTTGCACTTGGACTTCTCCTGCCACATTGATCGCCTCTTCTTCGAAGAAGCTCTGAAGATCATAGTCAATTGAACTGTCATCCTCTAGGTTGTAATAATGTTGTTCTTCCCACCGAGGGGGATCTCCCAAAGGATCCTCAGGAGTAGCGAGTTCTTTTCCTTGATTTTCATAATACGTTAGGAAGAGCGCACATGCTCGGCAGTGAGGTTGAAAATGGTGAAGAATGCAAGGGGATCCCCAAGGACCTTCCCATCCCTCTAGGTTAGAGTCAAAGATGGTATCCAATTCATCTTCTTAATTTGTGAGTGCCAGAAGGTTTATCTAGTAGTCCTCGTCATCACTCGGGGGAGGTTGCCATTCTTCCTCTAGAAATTTCTAAAATATTTGGAGTTGCGATGAATCTGGGGATGTAGAAGTGTCTAATTCAAGCTCCTCTTTAAATTCTATGAGGGCGATGTGAGTGTTTCCCCTTAAGTCAACCAGATAACCGTTGGGAATTTCTCCTTGTGCTGGTAGCTAAGCTGGTAGGTCATTACTTGTGTCGATGGTCACGAGGTTAGAGTGATTCGATTCTTCTATCGTAGAGTGTCGGGTCCAACTAGTGAAGTGATCCAATATGCTAGCCCTACAGCGGGGTTGGTATGGGTAAGCGATATAAGGGGAGTCCTAAGGGCATTCCCATCCCTCAAGGCCAAGGCCGAGACGGAAGTTATATGAGTTACTATTTTCTTGTGGACTGTCATCTTTTTCCCATGTTAAGTGTAAGTGCTCTTCACTATCTTGCAAGGCTACTATGTGAAAATCTTCGTCGTTAGTGGATTCCCAATCTTCTACTCGTGGGTCGAGTTCTGGAGGTTCTTCTCTCCTCTCTTCTGCAAATTCCTTAGTGTCAAACATGGGCTTGACTCCTTCGAGCGGTTTATCAATATCGTAGTTTAAATTAGTTAAATCATTAAACGCTTTAGTCATTCGCTCAATTTCCACTTCTTGGGATCTAGTGAAGGATGATTCCTTATGCTTTGGCACATCTGCTTTCTCAGTGGTCCCATGGGTGAAGTGGTCATATAGAGACAATTTTGGTGAGGTAGGGGATAAGTCGGCTTGCAGACTGTTCGATTGGTAACCTAACCCTATGTGCTTATATATTTGCGTTGGGACAATGGGTCCTACACGACCTTGCTTATTTTTACCAAGTTTGGTATGGGGAATGTATCCAAGTTGCTACATAAGGTCCCACCCTTTTATCGCGGTAGGGTTAATGGCATAGAGTTTGGTGAGTTCTACGCCAACCTCTCTTCTCACTAATTTTTGTCGACGCGTTGGGGGAAAACTAGGAGAGGTAGGGGGCGGACTTCCACAACGGTTGTCTCATTAGGGATTCGAGTCTTTTGAATATGACTCATATTCAACACATAATTGTGAGCGGTTGGTATGCTCGCTGCATAATCAGTATTCATCTCCTGGAGGAGTTCATCAGCATATATACGGACGATGGAGTCCTCATCTGGGAATTTGACGCATTGATGGTACGTGGATGCGACGGCCTTCATTGACTCCAACTATTTTCTTCCTAAAATGAGATTGTATGTACTAGCGGAATCAGAAACATGGAAGGTAGCGTCCTTTATTACAGGTCCGAGGCTAACCTGTAGCTTGATAGTTCCTTTGATAAAGTGACACGACCCATCATAAGCTATGAGTGACAGTGCGGAGAGCCTGACATCCTGCTCCGTGTATTCTAGCATTTTTAACGTGGTGAGAAGGCAGATGTTAAGTCATGCTCTCGTGTCAACGAGTGCATGTAGTACGAAGAATCCTCTAATTATGATCGTAAGATATATGGGGGTCGCACTCCCGCTGAGTGACTCTTTAGGCATGTCTGTGTCTGTAAAAGTGAGCACCGGAGGTTGCACCATGACCGAAGTGATTTGATGAAGCTCATCTAGGCTCGTATCCTCATCCACTTGCGTGTCTTCAAGCGTCCTTATCAATAACCTGTGATGGTCAGGTAATTTCTTAATTAGTTCTATTATGTATATCTGGGTTGGGATCTTCTGGAGATGTGGTAGAAGGTCGTATTCTTGCCCTGGCTTGAGAGCAGTTTATTTGCCAGGCCAATGGGCCTTAGGTGTGGGTGGTTGGAATGGCTGAGGTGTAGGAATTGGTGGAGGGATGATATGAGGTAGGGGAGGCAAGTTAACTTCTCTTTCTCTCACATTCCCCTCAGGTGGTTGTGCCTTCGTGAAATCCTTATTTCGAGGGAAAGGCAGAGGTGGATAATTGGTTCCTGATTTGAGAATCGGGCAAGTCGGTTATTTTCCAAACTCGGTGCAACCTGATGCAAATGTATTTGTAAAATGGGTGAAATTCAAGGTTGGAACGCGTACCTGAATGGTGCCGCTCCAAGGTGGGAGGTACTGTGTGTAATCTTCCTCTTCTTGGAAAGCAAAGACTAGTGTCTCGCATGGGTTAGGATGTTCTTCTGGCTCACTTTCTTTTAGATTCAACGAATGTTTGGTGGTTATTTCGTTGTCTTGGCTTGGAGTTTTTCGGGTGACACTTGCTACCCATGTAGTAATTTGGGCTATAGTTTGGAGAACGTGATCTCCGTACTCGGGTTCAGAATCGAACAAAGGGAGTGGTAATGGTGTTGGTTCAGGATTTGGAGGGGTTGGAGGTTTCGGTGGGTGACTACGGAGGAATGGTCTCCTAGCCCTAAAGGAATGAACTTGTATCTGAGTGAATTTTAGATAAGGAGGTGGATTCGACGGGGCGATGCGAGTGATCAGGGTCGAGGGATGTGGGGGTGAAGGAGCTCTCACTAGTGTGGCAGAAGTAGCAGAGGATTGAATGCGAGTGATTAACGTGGAAGGTTGGAAGGAGGATCAACCAGAGAGATCTATGGTGGTGACCTGAGCCAGTGTCGTTTGGTTGTGGTTGGGCATGGGGTTATTAGCGATCCCTAAATTTTATTGGGGTTGGCTATTATTAGGGTTAGGATTCCTAAGCACTTTCCAATCGATCTGACTTCGGTCATTCATGTCATAGATTACGTCCCTGAGGACCCAACAGTCTTCTAGGTTGTGTCCCGCGTATCGATTGAAAGCACAGTATTTACTATAGTCTAGATTTGTCGGCCATGGGCAGGGTCTTTCCTGTGAGAATCGGAGGAGATTCTGAGTGTTAAGGAGACAAAAAATGTTGGGAATCATATTCGGTAAAGGGGGATAGTGTTCTCACCTCGGCTGGTAGGGGCATCTGGCTGGGTTAAAGTTTTGTGGTGGGGGCACACTATTATAATTCGACACGTGGGCCAATCAATTATGCGTCGTGTTCTGGTTGGGATATTGAGTTCTATTCTGATAATGGCCCTGATTTTGGTTCTGGCTTTAGTTTTGGTTTGCATATCTTTGCTGATTAATGCCTTGGTTTTGGTTCGTGTATCGTTGCTGATTTTGATTTTTCCCAAAATTTCGTGGGTGGAAATTTTTATTCCTAGAGTTTTGTCCTTGATTAACAACGGTGTTTACCTATTCAGTTCCTAAGGCTTTCTTATTATTTTTTTATTTTGATTCATTGGAAGAGCCCACTTTTGATGTGACTATGGATAGAGCAAGGTCTCCGCCTTTAATGTGTCGCGCTAGTCGGGATGCCTGGGAGTGGAGTGCAGTGAAGTCGGGGCAATCACTTATGATAAGTGCGCTCTTTAACAGCTCTCTAGTGTTATCGATAATAATGTCCATCAAATCCTTCTCTTTCATTGAGGTGCCGGTCAAAGCAGCGAGTTTTCTCCATCTGGCGACGAAGTCGATAAATTCTTCATCAGGTCCTTGCTTGGCTGCCATTAGATCACTGAGACTAACTGTCTCTTGGATCAAGTGTTTGTATTAGTCTAGGAATTGACCGACTAATTTATTGAAGGTTTCTATCTTATAACGCGGGAGTCCCACAAACCAATCTAAAGCTTCTCCTTCTAATGAGCGTTGGAAATAGTGAATGAGAAGTCCTTGATTATCACATATGGGTCAACAATCATTACAAAAGAGGGTCAAGTGATGATTCAGATTTCCCGTGTCATTATATTTGGTAAATTTTGGTGGCTTAAATCTTATTGGTAAATTAAACTCAACATCCAAATAAAATTTGTCTAATCCGAATGAGTGATTGGGGTGCTCTCTCTTGGCCATGTACTCATCAAGCATTTTAGGGAGATCTTCGATTTTAATGGTGTTGTCTTTTGGAGCAACCCGTGGACAAACCTTGTCTAAAGAGTCATCGTTGAAGAATGTGTGGGCAGGTTGTCTCAATGGTGTGGCGCGGGCTGACACTGTGCTCGGGGTAGGAGGTAGCCTCTCTTGTCGCTCTTGTTCTTCTGAAAATTATTGTGACCTAATGGTTTTGTATGCGGCGGCCAACCCTCGAAATAATTCCTCAGAGTCGTCATCTCCTCTTTGTATTCTTTGAATACTGAGTTCTACGATCTGTTGAGCGGTGAGGTTTTGTCCGATGTTACCATCTCCCCCATTATGATTATTAACGGTGTGTGGGGTGGAGAAGGGATTTTCTTGCTCGTCGGCCATGTTAATCTCAGGTTGTCGTGAACTGGAATTATGAAATAGTTCTTCTTCAAACATGGGGTTATTATGATATCCCCACAATGGTGGGTCTCCTAAACTAACTCTTCGTATATCAGACATCTTCAGTCTTTGACGAGGACTCATATATATATAAAAGGGAATCTAAATGACACGATCGAAAGAAAAAAATAGGGAAATAAGATAAAAACTAACTATCTAGAAACAGAGTTTGCAAAAGTGTCCCATCGCGATCGTCAGTCTGTCGGTGCGTGCTTTTTTTGGATTCCTCTCGGTCCCCGTTGAATCAATGGCTCCAATTCTATCCAAGTGGACTCTAGCGATGCGACGTTTGGAGTGTTAGAAGTAAAGAGCTTTCTAGGAATATTCCTAGTTTGTTGCGATCGCCAGCTACAGATATTTAACGACACTGCAACACGTCAATGATCACGCTTGAGAGCGGGTGTGGGTTACTTCGTTACTGAATCGTCCGCCTGCGAACGTCAACAGCTATGTCTTTTCTTATAATTTTGATAGTTTAATTTTTCTTCCCTTCCCTTGTTATTGTTATAGTTCTGATCAGTTTAGACTTCCCCGATTCTATTATGAGTTTAATCATATAAGTTTATTCTAATACTATTAAGAGTCTAGCTAATTTTTACTATTCCTATCCTTATTGAAAATCTAATTAATTAAGTGTCCTAATCCCATTAGAAGTCCAATTAATTTCAGTCTCCTAATCCCATTAGAAGTCTAATTGTGATCAGGTTTCCTAATTGTACTAGGATTGCACATGTAGTAGTTCTAGTGAAACTCTAATTAAATCGAGCATGCTAATTGTACTAGAATTCAAATTGAGCAAGTATGCTAGTTGTATTGGAATGCTAATTAAATCAAATATAACAATCTTACAAGAATTCTAATTGAAATAGAAAACTAATTTTATTAAAACTCTAATTTAAGCAATGAATTAATCAGACTAAAATTATAATTAAAGCAAGAAATTAACCAATTAAAATCTGATTTAAAGAAATTAATCAATCATACTAAAATCTAATTAACTTAATTAATTAATTATGCTGAAATAAAAGAAATCTACTACTTAATTATACTAAAAATATAAGAAAAGCAATTAATTAATTCTAAAATTCTTAGAAAAAGGGGTTTTAGGCCTGCTATGCTAAGGAGGATTGGCCTCATTCCTGCTTACCCTCCGTAAGCTCCCTTGGGCAAATCGGATGGCTGAGATTGAAGATAAATTGGATTTTGGATTATGAAATAGTATTTTGAATTTTTCAGAGTCGATTTTGGAGTAATAATTATGAACAAAATTGAGAAACTAGAATTATAGAAACTAAAATTAATGTTTAGAATTTTAGAAATATTAAATTAAGAAATTTAAATTTAAATTTAAATTTCTAGGACTGAATTTGGGTCCGAAATAAAAAAATCAGACCGTGTGATTAAAGATTGGCTCTAGAATCTAAGGACTAGAACCATAAATTAATAATAGGACTGGAAATTGAGATTTTAGAACAGAATTAAAGCCTAAGGTTGATAAATTTGACCGTTGGATTAAGGACTGGTTCTGAATTCGGAGAATTAGAACCAGATATAAAAAAATTTACGGTCTGAAAAGGGTGCTACGGTCTCAGACTGAAAATTAAAACCTATAATTAAAACTAAGAGAAAAATCCTATGGCTAAAACTAAGATTTTTACCTAGGATCGGGGCTACGGAGAGAAATCTCAAAGATTCGAAGCTTGAATCTCGAAATCATGACTAGGTTGCTCTATGGGTTTGTCCTCAGAGTTCTCTGGTTTCGGAATCCCAAAAAAAGTTCGTTCTCTCTTGAAAATTGCCAGCCTCTTTCGTGTTGTGTTGGGTCAAAATTAAAAAAAAGCTTTTATAGGTTTTTCTTCTATTACGCGCCCTTTTTCAGGCGTCTAACTGAATTACGTGCCAGTTTCCCAGTGCTTAATCGCTTTGAGTAGGTCACCGACTCAGTGAGCGACCGGCTGACTTGCTCAGCGAGTTTCCTAGTTCTAATAACATTAGAACTAATTGTGCGCCCCTTTTGGGGTGCATAATCCAATTAAGTGCCACTCTCGAAGCGTTTAATCGAGAAAAGTTAGGGATCAAGGACGGTGAGGCTAGGTCGGGCATAGGCCAATTATGCGTCGGTGATGGGGCGCTCAATCCGATCGCGCGTCTAGTGTCAGGCACACGATCGAGCCTCTAGTTGGTCTAGGGAAAGGAAGTCTGGTCTGAATAGGGACTGATTACACGTGGGTGATTTGGCGTGCAATCGAATTATGCGTGTGGTTTTAGGCGCATAATTCGGGGCTGTCTGGGTCGGGTCTGAAATGCCAGACTATTGTTTCAGCCTGTATTTTAAATATATACTATTATTTTAGTATATAGTCTCCCTACGTTGGGACCTGAGCCACAGATTTATTGTTTCAGCCTGTGTTCAACCATATACTATTGTTTCAGTGCATGGTTCCCACGTCGGGGGTATGGGGCCTGAGCCACAGAACTATTGTTTCAGCCTGTGTCCAGCCATATACTATTATTTCAATATATGGTCCCACATTAGGGTTAGTGGTCTGAAATGCGAGACTATTATTTCAGTCTGCATTCCAACTATATACTATTGTTTCAGTATATAGTCTCCCTACGTCGGGATCTAAGCCACAGAGCTATTGTTTCAGCCTGTGTTCAACCATGTACTATTGTTTCAGTGCATGGTTCCCACATTGGGGGTATGGGGCCTAAGCCACAGAACTATTATTTCAGCCTATGTCCAGCCATATACTATTGTTTCAATATATGGTCCCATATCAGGGTTATGAGGTCAAAGGTTGATCAAACAAATTTGTATATTTTGAGAGGGCAAAATGGGGGTGTCTATAAGGAGTGCTACCTCGCATTGTTCAAATCCACAGCAGCCACCTTGCGAAGTTAATATCTGTAGTGTAAAGTGAACTCGCGTAGCTCAGTGAAGGATTAACCTCAGAAAAGTACTTCGCGCAATAGTCGCGTGCTTCAATTGCTCTCAACACTCCAGGTACTCGCAATGCAATCACTGTTGTCGCTCCAAGTGTGCCATAATTATATGCATTATGAATCAAAAAATTAAAGAATTAAAGAATGCTAGGTTATATGGATGTTAACTTATGAAAGGGATATCAGCACATTGGGGCTAACACTGGCCTGCAAGATCAGGGCCAATTGTAGCAAGTTTTAAAAGTAAGTATTTCAAGATCATCCACAGAGAAGTTTGTCTAAACTGAGAGATAAACCTCCAGATCTGTGCTACCAGATCTGGCTCTATAATTATCTATAAAAAAGAATAGATAAAAGAGAGTGTTGGATTGTGTCACATTTAACTATAAGCAAATAAAGAAAAGAACTAACTACATGATCCAGATCCGAGTTGGGGAGATGTTTAAAATAAGACAAATGCAGAAATAATAGCTTCATGTACTTTAGCCTCTGAATTTTAATGGAGAATCAGAGTTCAACAGCAGATTAAATCTTCATCGGCTACCTGCAGATGTAAGAGAAATAAATCGAATTAAGGAATAGGTTTAGACTTATGGCTGTGATCATCACTTAAATGGTCACGAGATCATCACTAGTGTGGCCTATTCTTTAGTTCGAACATGAACATCCTTGTAAATCTTTGCTAGAATTAGGTTACCAACGCTAATTACACGGGGGTGATGAATTAAGGAAAGTTGCATGCGGATGAGTGAATCTAAGAAGTCTAATGCACTAAGGTGAACATTGGAACCCTCGACATGACTCAATGGAGAAGACACAAATTCTGCAACCTTTTAAAATCCACGTTACAATTCTGAGCACGGCTTCTTAAAGAGCCCTCGGACTTACGATCGAGCTTCTCGAAGAGCCCTCAGACTTCTTGTCTTGAATCCGAACTTGGAAGTACAAATCACTCACAATGGCTCTCAAGGTAAACTACAAGAAGGGATTCTGGGGGTTCGGATAAGCTATCGGCGGAATGAGAAGCAGAGATGAAAACTCTAAAATCTGGATACCCAATTTGGTGAATGGCTTCTCTATTTATACTTTTCCTCCATCCTGCGCATTTTGGATTGACCAATCGAGAATGCTTTAGATCTGGATTGCCCAATGAGGTTGAGCACGGGGATCCGGATCTGTTTTGGCAATGGAAATGCTACGATGCTGGTTGACCAATCGGTGCGAAGCATCAATTACATTATGGGTTTGAAATTCTGTTTGAGCTTACGGAAGTTCCGAGTAATTTAACTTTAGGCGCTCACATGGGTTGGAATATGCCTTGGATCTTGATTGGAACCTTCGGAATGTCTACGGGCTTTCAATGCATTGGGGCGCGTGCGCAGACATCGAATTGCCCTTGTTAAAGCCGAATCTCCGTATACCTTTTCGCAGAGTTCGTGGGCCTTTTCGCAAAGTTCAATGACTTCTTCAAGTTCTCGCAGTTCAATCTTCTTTTCGAGGAGTTCGGATGCTCTTCAAAGCTACACCGGAGTTTTAGTCCTTTTCGCAGAAGTTTAGGGGCCTTTTGCAAAGTTCAATGACTTCAAGCTCGCTCGCAAAGTTCAATCTTCTTTTCGAGGAGTGTTTTCTTCTTTTCGCAAAGTTCAAGGTTCTTACTGAAAAGTGCAAGTTCTTTCTTGAATAGTAGAAGTTCTTTGCGAATAGTAGAAGTTCTTTGCTAATTGAACTCTAGGCTCCCATTCTTCTTTCTAATTGACTTTTAACTTGATTTTTCTTTGCGAATGGCTCTCTCTCTTGCTTGTCTTTGTCCGCTTCTTTTAGACCCTCTTTAGCCATTCTTTTGCTTTCTTCACTCCTTCTTTAAACTTGACATGAGTTTGATCTTTTGGGATGCTTTTGATTTGGACTGTCTGATTGGTTAGTTGTAAAATGCACACTAAAGCACTTATTTAGTCTTCTCAAGGGTCTTTCAAGGCTCATGTTTAGGGGTGAAAAATTGTATTTTTCACTACTTAACACACCCCCAAACCTAAGCTTTGCTAGTCCCTGAGCAAAGAAACGTAAAAGCAAAATAAAGAGCCACTTTTGTAGGACCCACAGCTGCATTTAGCATATGCAACACGCCTTTTAAACCCCTAGGTGATCCCTAGAGGTGGAGAGAAGTCTCCTGAGGGTTTTCAGCGAAGGTACCCACAACCTTCTCCATGTGACGGTTGGCATTAGTGCCCTCTCATCCCATGAGCAATCAAAGATCAAAATTAGTTACTCTTGAATCAATGTTTAAACAGAAATTTAGGTTTATTGTTTGCAAGGGGATTTCAACATTTATAAACCTTATGAATGTTTCACTCTTTCCAATCTGTGAGCAGCCATAGAAATCATGCAAATGTGTCAGCAGTAGTTCATCATTTGAATAAAAATTAGGTTATAAGTCATACTTAATGTGCTCAAGTTCCAACCCAAACACTTACCAGGGTGTACTCTCATCAAGATTTTTGTTGAAGGGTTCATTTTCACTCAAGCTCAAGAGCAATTACATCTCCCAAATGGATTTGTAAGCATGAGCATAGGCATGATTCTCAGGTGCTGGCATCCTTGACATCTCCTCACCATAGATTGGGAAACTGCTTATCTCCACATGACAGTTCACTCAACTTTGGATCACAAGGACTTTTATGCTGGGTTTGTTGTATGGCTCGTGGAGTGAGGTTTCAGGGATAGGAAGGTTGAACAGTGTTTGGATTTTGAGAAGTCAGGAATTGAAGGAGGTGGTTCATGACTCCACCTTCTTGAGTTTAGCTTCTTTTGAGATTCTCGTGTTCAAAGTACTCAGTTCTTCTTCCTTTGATCTTGAATTTTCAACATAAAGTTCCCCTTTTTGCCCTTTTTTGCTTTCTTCTTTTTCACATTGTTTTTCTTTTACTTTCTCTCCACCATCGCCCATTTTTGAGGTATTTCTTCTTCATTTATTTTGATATTTGCCCGTAAATGTTCCATCTTTACTTCTTTTCTCCTTTAACTCCCCGAATTCTCAAGGTGAGGAAGGAATTGGTTCCATTGGTTCAGTGCAAGAAAAATGGGTGTTTTGATGAAGCATTGTAGGATTTATAGCTCAATTGGGGGTACAAACAAGGGCGATCTTTCTTGGTTGGTTCTCAAGCTCAAGTCCAAAGAAGGCCTTGATCTTTTCCTCGCTTCATGAATGTCGTTGCTTGTTTTGATTTGGAGTTTCCTAATTTCTAGTGGATCTAATGCCTCACCATCCTTTGAATCGTAAAAGGGTTGCCTCAAACTCTTCAACAGAGATGTAAAACATATAGGCTCAATTCTCACCGTTATGGTTTTTCCTTGAGCTTTTAAGTATATCTTTACCTTTTTCGCTTCCTGTAGACTTGCTATGTGCTAATACAAGTGTATTTTCCTGGTGTTAACATCATGGAAATGTGGAATATTGTAGGGTTTAGAATGTCTAAATTCTTGCAAAGAAAATTTTAAAATTTCCACATTGTCATGATTCTTAAGTAAATTGATTCATTTCCTGATTACTTTGGTGATTGTGATGCCCTTATGCTAATTATCCCATGGGCAGGACCTGTTTGCCATACCCCCAAACCTAAGATGAACATTGTCCTCAATGTTCTAGACAATGAGAGACTAGGGGCAGCAGGGTAAACTAAGAACAGAAAAAATCTAAACTATATGCAGCAGAAAATAAAAATGTAAAACTGAAGATATGAGCAAGGAAATGGAAAACATGATATACAAATGCAAGAAAAATCAACAAAACAATGCTAGAACTGCTAAATAAAATCTAACAAATAGAAGGATTACTATGCAAATGAAAGGAAACTAATGCTAATAACAGAGAAACAGTAAAAGCAAGGTAAGGGACTGAATACAAAGTTAAAAAAAAGAAAAGTGTTGATACAAAAACTGAATTTGTGAATGCAAAATAGGAAAACAAAGTTAGAAACTAGCTATACTCACGAAAAATGACGAAAATCGGTAAAAACGAGGACACATTAACCTAAGAAAGAAAAAAAATCAGCGATCTAAAAACAGAATTTGAAACTAAAATTCCTAAAACCGAAAATCTAATGCCAAATGATTCATAAGATTCATAAGATTCATAAGATTGACCCCTTTGTTGATGATGGGTATGAATAAAAAAAATAATGAAGCATGGGAGCACATATTAAAAACAGGGTTCACACACAGCTGAGACCCATTTATGATGAAGAAATCTCGAAGGAAAATAAAATCAGTGAGTCCATTGAATATTCAAAACAGCCTATGATCCCTTAAGTGTTCGAAAAGTTCCAAAAGAGTCCTTTTCTCTATTTCGAATAGCAAAAGTGTCTTTCGAAAGGTAAAAAAATCTTGAGAAAGTGTAGTTCGCAAAGAACTGAAAGCTTGAGATGTCTATTCAAATGGATTTGGCTCGGAAAGATCTTTTCAAAGGACTTCTCCTGATTTTCTATTCGAAAAGGAAATTTTAACTATTCAACGAACATGGTTCTTTCGAGTAGTTCATTACTGACTCGTAATCAATTGAATAGAACTTTGAACTTTCGAAAAGTACTTTTTACTTTGCGATTTGAACTTTGAAGTGTATTTACACTATGCGTACAAGAAAAATAGATGTAAACAAAAAAACAATGTTGTACAAACATATTATACACTTTTCTACCATCGATTTTTGGAGATTCATGATGATAGGGCAGCAAGGGCTCCTAGGTGTTTTCAATGCATGGTTTGAGCCTCGACCATTTACCTTGAGTATTCTTCCATCCTTGGGATCTGAATATCCACTCCCCGAGGGGAGGCCTTGATGAGCAGGTATGGCCCTTCCCATCCGGATCTCAATTTGCCGAGAAAGAATTTAAGTTTAGAGTTGAATAACCATACCTTGGACCCCGGTATGAACTCTCTTCTCATGAGGCTCCTATCATGGAATGATTTAACCTTTTCTTTGTACAACTGGAGCTAGTGTAGGCATCCATCCTCGGTTCTTCCAGTTCGGTGAGTTGAAGCTTCCCTGTGGTTACCAAAGCAATATTAAAAGTTTTGATTGCCCACAAGGCCTTATATTCTAATTCTCTTGATGGCATGCCTTGCCATAAACCACCGAAAGGGGACATCCCTATAGGAGTCTTGTAGGCGATTCTGTATGCCCACAAAGCATCATTAAGCTTAAAGGACCGGTCCTTTCTCCTTCTTCACAGCTTTTTTCCAAAATGTGTTTGATCTCTATTTGAAATCTCCACACATCCTTTGGTTTGTGGATGATAGGGAGTGGCTACTCAGTGAGTGATGAGTACTTTTTAATAGAGAGTCAAACTTTCAATAAAAGTGGCTTCCCCATCACTAATGATGGCTCTGGGAATCCAAATCGGAAAAATGTGGTCTTTGAGGAATCTTAAAACCACTTTGTGATCATTGATTTGGTAGCTATGGCCTCAATCCACTTGGAGACATAATCCACTACCAAGATGAAATTGTTTCCATTAGAAGGGGGAAAGGGGCCCATAAAATCTATGCCCCAAACATCAAACAACTCAACTACGAGGATTGGCTGCGAGGGCATTGAGTTTCTTTGGAAATCTTGCCCGATTTTGGCGATTACAGGCAAAATTCTGATCTTGTAAGGCATCTTTAAAGATTGTGGGCCAATAGAAACCACATCTTGCAGAATTTTGCATGTTTTATTGCCTTTAAATGGCCTCCACAGCCTGTCATGACACATTGACAATATGCCGTGGAATTCATGGTCCGGACACACTTTCTCGATTACTTGGTTCAGATAATTCTTGAATAGATAAGGATCTTCCCAAATGAAATGTTTAACTTGTGAGAAGAAAAGATCTTTATCCATTCTATTCCAATGTTGAGGAATCATCCAATAGCCAAGAAGTTGACTATGTTTGCAAACCAAGGATCTGGGTATTGATGGCAAAAGTTGCTCATCGTGAAATGATTCATTAATGGGTAAGCTATCATCCTCAAGATTGAGAATTCTGGATAAGTGATCACCACCACATTCTCCTCCTTTCTTATCCTTAATCAGATCAAACTCCCTGTAATAGGAGGATCCACCGATTAATGGGCTTGGTATCCTTCTTAGACGTAAGGTACTTTAGGGCAGTGGTCAAGAACACCACAATTTGTGAACCTAAAACATAAGGCCCGAATTTTTCCAATGCAAACACAATGGCCGACTCTTTCTCGCTTGTTGTGTAGTTGAGCTGGGCATCTATCATGGATCTCGGCATAAGCTATGACATGGGGAAGCTTATCCTTTCTCTGCCTAGGACAGCTCCTAGGGCATAGTCGATGCATCACACATCACCAAAGGGTTGAATAGTCAGGGACTGCAAGATGGGAGCTGAAATCACATTTCTTAAGGACCTCAAAGGGTCATGCATTCATTAGTAAACACAAAAGGAACATCTTGACACAAGAATGACAGAGTGGCTTGGAAATTTTATCAAATCTTTGATGAACCTCCTATAAAATCCGCATGCCCTAAGAAACTTCATTTGCTTAATAGTTCGGGAGGCAAATGTGCAATTAGATAAATTTTTGCTTGGTCCACCTCTATGCCTTTATGGGAGACCACATGTCCTAGGACAATGCCTTGGTGACTATAAAATGACTCTTTTCCCCAAATTTTAGAACCAAATTGGTTTCTTCACATCTTTGCAACACCAACTTGAGGTGGTGTAAGCATTGGGAAAAGCCTCCATAAATTGAAAAGTCATCCATGAAGATCTCCATGAATTGATCAATCATGTCGAAAGATGGCATACATGCATCTTTGAAAAGTAGCAGGGCATTGCAAAGACCAAAGGGCATCCTCCTATAGGCAAAAGTGCCAAAGGGGTGAAGGTGGTCTTTCTTGGTCCTGGTACACAGGATCTGGTTGTAACCAGTACCCATCAAGGAAGCAAGAGTGTTTTGCCTCAAGCTTATCAAGGATTTGGTCAATGAAGGAGGGGAAATGGTCTTTCCTTGTCATGGTATTTAATTTTCTCAGAGTCTATGCACCCTCCATCCAGCTTGTTTGTCCTGTGGACATAAGTTTACTGATTCAATGCTACAACAGGATGCCAGATTTCTTAGGCACCACCGTGTGGGTGCTACCCAAGCAGAATCAAATGGGGTAAATGACCCCAACATCTAGCGACAACTTCCTTCATTACCACTTCTTGCATGTGAGGATTCAACCTTCTTTGCATTTCTCTAGAAGGCTTGGCATCCTCTTCCAGGTGGATCTTATGCATGCAAACAGCTGGGTTTATTCCTCCCAAATCAAGAATGGTCCAAATTGCTTTCAGGCTGCTTTAGAACTACCAACACCTCTTCTTGCTCCTTTGTAAGGAGGAAGAAATAATCACAGTAGTGTTTGATGATCTCCCAAAACACATATTTCGATTTTTGGGAGCTGTTTGAGTTCCAATTGTGTGAGAAAAGAGGGCAGCAAAGGTACCTTGGTAACTTGTGGAAGAGGGAGAGGAGCAGGTCTCCAAGAGAGAGAACTTGATGATCGTTGGTGAGTGCCTTGCACAAAGCAGACTGCTGAATTTGATCTCCTTTTCCTTCTTTCTCGGTGGATCCCCAATCATTTTAAATTCGTGGTGGAGTCTTTACCTTGCGAAATGTTTGTAAAGACTCCTCCACCACTCATCAATGATGTCAACATGGAAACATTCCTCGGAGAATTGAGGTTGAGTAACAAAGATTATACACATTCAATTTAACTTTCATATTTCCAAAAGACACCTCCATGATGCTGACCGCATTGAATGCATGCATTAGTCAGAGCTGTGAATGGTCTTCCCGTAATGACAGTGGATGGCGGTGGTACTTTTGGTTGGTTCCATGTCCAACACCAAAAAGTCGCCAGGTAGAAAAATTGTCTACTCCTACCAAAACATCTTCAATCAACCCCATAGGTTTCCTTTCGGATCTGTCACCAGTCACACCACTTGAGTGGGTTTCAATTCTCCCAAACCTAGCTTCTCATAGATGTAATAGGGAAGCAGTTGACACTAGCACCAGATCTAGCAAGGCTTTCTCAATGGTGTGCTCCCCATGATGCAGGGATTGTGGGGATTCGAGGTCTTGCATCTTAGGTGGTGTTGCAATTGATAGCACTTGGTTGATTTTCTCCACAAAGGCCTTCTTGGATAAATGTATCCTAGATTGCCTTTTGTGGGTGCACACCTCTTTGAGAAATTTTGCATAAGCGGTGGACCTGCTTGATTGCATCAAGCAGGTAGATTAATTTTAACTTGCTTGAATGTCTCCATCATTTCCTCAATTTTTGTGTTTCCTTTGTCAAAAGGAGAAACTGACTTCATTGCATGGGGAAATGGGAGGTGAGGAACAAATTCTCCTCCTCATCTTTTTCAACAATTTTGTTATTTTTCTTTTTCATTTTTTGAATTTTTTCGATGTAAATCAATGTACCATATTGCTATCCAAATTGTTGTTCCCGCACTTGTTCTTCATCTTTTCCTCTTCACTACCCGTGTTGTTTATTATTCTTCCACTTCTCAAAGTAGTCACATTTTGATTTCCTCATGGCCATTTGAGGATTCTCCAACCATGAACTGTCCCTTAGGATTGTTCACAGTGTTGGCTGGTAGTTTACCCTCTTCTCTCTTAGCCAATAAATTTGAGAGTTGGCCCGAGTTTCTTCAATTTTTTAATGCTCATGTGAAGGTTCACATCCGAGATGAGTTCCAAGATTTTGAAGTGAACTCAAGACCCGCTTCTTCAAAGGTCGTGGATCTAGGAGGGCGGGGTCTGGTGCATCGCATGGCTTGTTGTTGGTTAGGTCAAAAATTTGATTTATTATAAAAATTTCTCACGATATGGTCGAAAGGTGTTTGAAAGGTAATTGATTTTTTGGCCGGTCTAATGGTAATTTATTCCACGAGATTAGGATGAGATCTCCATGGGTAGTCATTCGATTGCATCTGGCCCATAAGATCGAGCATGAGCTTGTTCCATCATGAGTTCGGAAATTGTGATGCAGAAGAACATTGATCAATGGAATGAGTGGGGGACTGGCATATCAGACTTGCCTCCTCTACTCTTGACCCATTTGGAGCTTTAAATGAGTCCATCAGCCTATCAAATTTTGTGGTCAAATTATCCACTTTCCTTTCCAAACTCATTGACTTCATAAACTTTCCTCTTGTGAATTGGGGATTATTCATCCTAGCTGGATTCTCGTGTCCCTTGGCGTAGATTCTGCCGGGTTGAATTTTCTCCAATCACCTCAAAGAGGTCCCAAACCTCTTCAAGCTTTTTCAAGTAGGTACCTCCACAAGAGGCATCCACCATGTTCTTGCCCTTCCGATCAGTTCCTTGATAGAAGCTTTGAACCAGCCATTTAGGAATTTGATGGTGAGGGCATTGCCTTAATCAGTTCTTTAAACCTTTCCCATGCTTCATGGAAAGTTTCATGAGTTTTGGGAGAAAGAGATGATGCTTTGTCTCAGCTTGGCTGGTTTTAGTCATTGGGAAATATTTGGACAAAAATTGACATTGCAAATCATCCCATGATATGATGTCGCTTTGTTCATAGATAACCATGCTCTAGCTTTGTCCTTTAATGAAAAGGAAAGAGCCTAAGCTTGGTTGCCTCTCGACCTATCCTATGTTAAATGTTGGGCATAAAGCCAGAAATTCATCAATGTGTTTGTAAGGGTCTTCCTTACTCAATCCATGGAATGAAGGCAACATTTGGATGGTGGAGGACTTAATTTCATAATTTCCCTCCACTGTGGGAAATTGAATGCAAAATGGGGAATTATAAGCACCAGGGGCAAAGTAGTCTCTTAACAATCTCTGTTCTTCACCCATTTCAGCAGATGTCTGTGATGTATGTCGGTTTCTTAGGAGTCTTTCAACTTCTGAATTGAACCGGAGAGTCTCGGATTGAGGGTTCTCTCCGCCAAACATACAACTCGAGAGAGTTTGACAAAGAACCCGTTTATTTAAGAACTTTCCTTTCTTTGTACACAGCTGTACGCTGCATAAAAATAACAACAAAATTAATAAATGACTGATAAATAAATGAAAATAAACATAGGTTTATCTATTTTAGAACAAACTTCCCCGGCAACGGCGCCAAAAACTTGTTGTCGCTCCAAGTGTGCCATAATTATATGCATTATGAATCAAAAATTAAAGAATTAAAGAATGCTAGGTTATATGGATGTTAACTTATGAAAGGGATATCAGCACATTGGGGCTAACACTGGCCTACAAGATCAGGGCCAATTGTAGCAAGTTTTAAAAGTAAGTATTTCAAGATCATCCACAGAGAAGTTTGTCTAAACTGAGAGATAAACCTCCAGATCTGTGCTACCAGATCTGGCTCTATAATTATCTAAAAAAAAGAATAGATAAAAGAGAGTGTTGGATTGTGTCACATTTAACTATAAGCAAATAAAGAAAAGAACTAACTACATGATCCAGATCCGAGTTGGGGAGATGTTTAAAATAAGACAAATGCGTAAATAATAGCTTCATGTACTTTAGCCTCAATTTTAATGGAGAATCAGAGTTCAACAGCAGATTCAATCTTCATCTGCTACCAAAGATGTATGTAAGAGAAATAAATCGAATTAAGGAATAGGTTTAGACTTATGGTCGTGATCATCCACTTAAATGGTCAGATCCGCCTAGTCAGTGGCCTATTCTTTAGTTGTAATGAACATCATCGTAAATGTCGCTAGAATTAGGTTACCAACGCTAATTCGCATGTGGGTGATGAATTAAGGAAGTTGCATGCGGATGAGTGAATCTAAAGAAGTCTAATGCACTAAGGTGAACATTCGTAACCCTCGACATGACTCCAATGGAGAAGACACAAATTATCGCAACCTTTTAAAATCCACCGTTACAATTACAGAGCACGGCTTAGAGAGCCCTCGGACTTACAAATCGAGCTTCGAGAGCCCTCGGACTTCTGATCTTGAATCCGAACTTGGAAGTACAAATCACTCACAATGGCTCTCAAAGGTAAACTACAAGAAGGGATTACAGGGTTCAAATAAGCTATCCGACCGAATGAGTGAAACAGATGAAAACTCTAAAAACTGGATACCCAATTTGGCGAATGGCTTCTCTATTTATACTTTTTCCTCCATCCGCATGTGGTCGGATTGACCAATCAGAATGCTTTAGATCCTGGATTGCCCAATGAGGGTTGAGCACGGGATCCGGATCTGTTTTGGCTAAAGGAAATGCTCGATCCGTTCGACCAATCGTGCCGTAAGCATCAATTTCATGGGTTTGAAATTGCTTGAGCTTCCGGAAGTTCCCGCCAGTAATTTAACTTTGGGCTCACATGGGTTGGAATATGCCTCGGATCTTGATTGGAACCTTTCTAATGTCTCTGGCTTTTCAATGCATTGGGGCGCCGTGAGACATCGAATTGCCTTGTTAAAGCCGCGAATCTCCGTAATACCTTTTCGCAGAAGTTCAGGCCTTTTGCAAAGTTCAATGACTTCAAGTTCGTTCGCAAAGTTCAATCTTCTTTTCGAGGAGTTCGATGCTCTTCAAAGCTACACTGAGTTTTAGTCCTTTTCGCAGAAGTTTAGGGCCTTTTCGCAAAGTTCAATGACTTCAAGCTCGCTTGCAGTTCAATCTTCTTTTCGAGGAGTGTTTTCTTCTTTTCGCAAAGTTCAAGGTTCTTTACGAAAAGTGCAAGTTCTTTGCGAATAGTAGAAGTTCTTTGCGAATAGTAGAAGTTCTTTGCGAATTGAACTCTAGGCTCCCATTCTTCTTTGCGAATTGACTTTTAACTTGATTTTTTCTTTGCGAATGGCTCTCTCTCTTGCTTCAGGTCTTTGTCTGCTCTTTTAGACCCTCTTTAGCCATTGCTGAGGCTGTTTCTTCACTCCTTTAAACTTGACATGAGCTGTCAGCTTTTTGATCTTTTTGGGATGCTTTTCGGATTTGAACCTGTCTGATTGGTTAGCTGTAAAATGCACACTAAAGCACTTATTTAGTCTTCTCAAGGGTCTTTCAAGGCTCATGTTTAGGGGTGAAAAATGGTATTTTTCACTACTTAACAATCACGCACTAAAACCTTCAGAAAGCCAGCTCGCGAAGCTCTCACAAGGATCAAGTCTTAAATTAGCCCCGCGCACAGTCTCACAAGACCAATTAACACAAAGAACTCAAGCAAACTCGTGAAGCTCTCAAGTAGCTCAAGAGGAGAGAGAGTTCCAAAATTCTCTCATGTAGCTCTCGCGCGCATAAAAGCCTAAACCACTACCTAGCGAGTTGTGCTATGCACTACACACGGAGCCTGGCGAGATCCAAACTCTTCCACGTGAGACCCTCGTGACAAAAATTTCTGAAGCTCCACTGCGCAAGCAAAGCCAAAGCATTGCAAATTCTACCTCGCGAGAGCATTTCAGGGCAGAGCAGTTGCACGACAAATCATAGCCTTCTACGTGAGAAAGGAGCTTTCCAAGCCAAATCTGACCTCGTGAACACTCTACAACTGCGCAACTGAATTAAGTAACCAAGCCAGCCCCACGAAGCTCGAGTTCTCCACTTCTCATTCCATACTTAGGGACCTTTTGGAGATTTCCCCAATTCTAGGGCACACATCTCAAGGCCTTGATCTCTATGCACGCATTCCAAGGCATCCAAGGGTTATAACCAAGCCACATCTGCCATAAAATTAGGGTTTAATCTCCTCTTGGCCAAGGCATCAGTGACTGAGTATATAAGATGTATTTTAAACTTTGAACATTATCTCTCCTTCAACCAGAGTTAGTTGTGAGCTCTAGCGGATTAGGGTTAGGGTTAGGGTTAGATCACCCTCTTTTTCTATTTTTCTTCTTCCTTAGCCCAGTAGTTGCTGGCTATTATCTCTGTAATCAGTTAGGCATAGTTTAATTTAGTTTTTGTAATGGGTTTTGTAATCATTGGGATTTGTTGAGGGCTATTCTGCACATGGTTGCTGCCTCGAGAAATTTCATTGTAAGTATTGTTTAATCAATGAAATTTGTGTTTTAATGATTATTCAATCTATTGTTTTATTATTTTTCCATAGTATTCTTTGATCTATATCATGCATTTAGGACTTTAGCTTATTTGAATCTCCCATGGAAGCTTGAGCTTGTAGCCCTGTGACCATGGTGGTAGCTATAATTTTCATGTTCCATCCCAGTCCTCTATGGTGTGGATAACCTGTGACCATTTAAGTAGACAGACTATAGCCCTAGGGTGATTCTAAGCCACAAATCTGAGAAGGATTCTTTTCCTCTGCACTTAAGCTTGTAACCCTGTGAGAGGTTGTAGCAGGAACAAGCTCCCCTCTGTTTTACATGACCATCATTAGATGTTAGTTCTGATTTCTCTGTAGAGATTACAGACTTGTGACCTGAGTCATTGCAAGCCTTTTGTAGCAATGACCAACTGTATTTAAGTTCCCAAATAGCCTCTGAGCAACTATGGTTTCCACTTGTTTTTCAAGAGCTATTTGCTCCCATGAATGCCTGAGCTTGTAGCCTGGCAAACATGGTATCTGCAATGATTTTAATATTCTGATTTGATCCATTGGGTGGAGGACATCTATTGGATAATCTTTAACCATTTAAGTGGACAGGTTATAGCCTTAAGATCAGTCCATTCCCTTGGATCATATCGGTTTGCTAATTTAACTCATGTGGTTTGATCCTCTCTATTGGATAGCCTGTGACCATAAAAGTGGGCAGGTTATAGCCTTAAGAGACCAGGTCAAACCATAAGAGTTGAGTTAGATTCTTCCTCCTTGAAGATGTGCTTGTAGTCATCTGAAGGATTGCTGCAGAGAAGTCTCTATGTCTGAGTTGCATGGCTAAATTAACCTTAGCTTAGTTGATTACTTCCCATCAATTTTATCTTTATTTAATCATACACCATCACCACTTTCCTCATACCCCTTTCTTTAGGATAGGACTGCACTTTCTTTCTCTTCTTTTAGTGTTAGTGTAGTTGTGGCACCCAACTCTCTTTCTTTAGGATTGTCAGATCTGGAGGTCTACTAATATAACCCATTTGGGTTCTAGATCAACTTCTCTATGGGACAAACTCTTACTTACTTAAAACATGCTACAACAACCCTATATCTTGCAGGTTGTGTATTTTAGACTTGCTGTTTGAACTAATTTCCTTCTCTCCACTTTTTGATTTATTTTTCTTCACCACTGTTTTCTCACCAATAACAAATAGAAATCTGCAGTGCTTAAGTTATCCAGCTTTTAGAGGAGAAATTTGGAGAGGATCTCAGAGCTAGAGTTCATCCACAGCTGGAGATTTAAATTTTCTCGCAAAGACTCTATTATGACCGGTCGAAATTGGATTCTCAACCCGTTGGGCTTCAGGTTCCTTCTCCAGGTTGAAGACTCTTTGCGGGCTTCAGATTTTCTTAACCTCCTGATCGGTAGACCAAATTGTGACTAGTCGAGAATATGTAAGGATATTTGAAGTGTTCTGCATGTTTACTCCTCCAACCGATCGACCAAGTTCTAACCTGTCTGTCTTGAAGTTTCTGAAGCTGCTGAGAATGCTGGCTGGTTGAAACTAGCATTTCGATTGGTCCATTTGAGTTTTATTCTTTTCCTCTATTTTCTCTTAGACTCCTCTTAGTTGTGCTCTCCTGACCAGTCGAAACATCAATTTTGACATGTTAAAATGACCTTTTAGTTCATTTCTTCAACAGTCCTTCTTGAATTCTTGACATTGCCTCGGGTTTCCTCTTAACTTGGCTCTTTTAACGTGTTTTGCATTTATCCCGCTTATATGCCTGTTGCAACACAACACGAAATAAAAACCCATATTAGTAGTTAAGTGAGGGCTAACAAGGTCAAGATTTGGGCGTAAATAATGCTTCTTTTGAGACCGATGAATGATTACTGGAAATTTATGTGTTTGACCATTGATGTGATCATGGGTAATTCGATGGCGTTAGATGAATGGATAGGTTGAAAATTTTGATATGAAAGAAATAGGATTTAAAAATGTAATTGAAAGGACCTTTATAAGGTTAAGGTATAAAAGATTTGAAAACTTGATTTTTACCCGATAAGCTAGGCCCAATCGGATGGCTCCCAAAGCCAGATAAAAAATCGACACCGGTGACTAGAAAAGTCCCGGTAACCTATTAGCATTAATTTAATAGATATGATGACCTGAAGCTCGATCCCGATGGACCTGGGATTAGTTGAGAATGTCCCGGACCGAGACCGGATAAAGAGTGGCACCGGATGGACCACTAAGTGGATCCCATCTAAGGCCCAAATCAGTGAACCTTGCAGCCCACAGAAAATCAGTCCCGGAATAGTGAACTAAATAAGTAGAAATAAATGTTATAAAAATCCTTAAAAATTACACTTGAATGAGTACCCAACGCTCGGTAAAAATTCAGACCCAAAACCCTTACGGTTTGAAGTTACGGTAACTGGAATGCGATGCGACGAATCTGTCCCGTTGAACAAAAAAAAAAAAAAGGCTGTAATAAGTGTTAAATTCCATGCCCAAACTATTAGTATAAAAGTTTGAAATAAATTTAACATATACCTTAGTACATACTTAAGATTTGGTAAAAATTTCATACCTCGATTTGATAAGAATTGACGGCAAGAAATTCGACAAATTATAGCCGAATGTGTCGGCAAATGGCACACAGCCAGAAAACCAGACCCAACCTTCGATCGGATGGACCCTATTACATCCTTCTCTATGGACGTTTGAGCCAAACAATGTAAATGAATAAGTTGGGTGACTCTTGGATCTTTGCAAAGAGCCATTGAGCGCTTGATTTCAAAGTCGGAGTTGAAAGTTATGGACCTGACACCGAGGCCCAACAATTCTGGCCCAATACCCTGACAGAAGGGAACAGATCTCGGTGATTTGTCTCCTGTGATCAGACCTGATCGTATTTTTGGATGCCACCACTTGGAAAAGATGCTTTCATCAGTCATCTTACCCATAGTTTTGGAAACATGCAAAAATTCGATCGGAGCCAAAAATGGCGACTGATTTATTATAACTGTCCGCCACTTGTTCAGAAATTCTGAATACATAGAATAAAGCTTAGCATTCGGACCTTGACCCAAGACCTGTGATTAATTGGGCAGACCCAAACGCATGATCCCATGATACTAATATATGATAAAATCAATGTGAATTTGGTCAAATAAGTCAAAATAGCCAATTGGATTCTTTGACGGCCCAATCCTGAACTCTTAAGAAAATAGGACTATAGGATTAACTAGAGTCTAATTAAGGACCCGGCCCATAGCTCGATGAAAATTTGTTTATGACTTGGCCCAAGAAACATGAGTCAAGGCTCATGAGAACTAAATAGCCATGCCAGGACCTTGGAAAGGCCGGCAACCTTAGTTTTAGATCTAACAAAGGCCCGAATTACCTAGGGAATGCCTAAAGGACCCTTTTGACCTAAAATCCATTAGACCCGTATAGTATTGGACTTATTGAACCTAATGGACCCTTTGAACCTAAAATCCATTAGACCCATATAGTATTAGACTTATTGAACCTAATGGACCCTTTGGACCTAAAATCCTTTGGACCCATATAGAATTGAACCCATTGACACCGTTGGACCCATTTAGACCCATAACTCTTTAGACCCAATTGAACTCATTGGACCCATAAAAACACTAGACCTTTTTTGAACCCATAACTTTTATCCATGACCCATACTTAAAGTAATAGGATAAGAACCTAAATACTAGTTAGTGACTCGACTCAAATCGTTAGGAATTGTAGAAAAAGGCACCTCGATGCCTCAATCATTGTCAGACACAATCGAGTTTTGTGTCGACGATGATAAGCATGAGCCCCATTAGCTCTTAAACTAGGGAACACTTGATATAAGTGTAAGCCGACAAGATCTTCCCTTAGGAACGAGTCATAGAATTTGAAACTCAATAGTGACATGCCTGTACTTGAAATAGCCAGAATAGTGACATTCCTATACATGAAATAGCTAGAATAGTGACATGCCTGTACTTGAAATAGTTGAAATAGTGACATGCTGGTATTTGAAATAGATTGAATAATGACGTGCTTGAATTTGACACTTCTAGAACTAGAACTTGTATTGGAACCCGATTTTAGAGCTCGAACTTGATATTTGGACTTGTACTTGAACTCGATTTCAAACTTGTATTTAAATTTGACTTTGGGAACTGGGACTAGATTTTTGGACTTGAAATGGAAATTTGATTTTGTACTTGAACTAACACTTGAATTGAATGAATGCTGGAACTAAAACTTGGATAAATGCTTGATTATACTTGACTGCTTGAACTAGAACTTGTATCTGTACTTGAATGCATGCTTGGACTAGAAGTTGAATACTTGAACTAGAATTCGAATGCTTGAACTAAGACTTGAATGCTTATATTAGAACCTGAATTAGCACTTGAACTCATGCTTGATCTCGAACTTGGAAGCGTACTTGAATACTTCAATTTTGAACCCAAAATGGGTACTTGAATACTTGAATTTTGAACCTGACATGGGTACTTGAATACTTGAATTTGGAACTCGAAATGGGCTGTAACACCTATCCCTAGATCTCTATGTTGGTCAAATGGATGACTGGACACTGGTGTGACCTGACTGTGCCAGGTGATTGCCTAGCCAGATCCACCAAAATTCTCTGAACACTCACTTTGAATAAATAGGAAAATGATTATTACATGTGACAACCAATTTAAAACAATAAGAACTTGACTATTACCTGTGGCACCCATCTTAAATAAATAACAATTTGAATATTACTTGTGTCACCCATCTCGAGCTAATAAGAATTTGCCTAATGATATTGGCACTGTTGGGGTATTTTAGATGCTTGTTGCTAACTTTATTTGAAAATAGTGATAAAAATGTGTTAGTAAAAATAATTCAAAGGTGGATTAAAAAACATAAAATAGCAAGCCTAAAAATACACACAGACCTGCAAGATACAGGGTCTGTTGTAGCAAGTTTTGATAAGTAAGAGTTTGTCCCACAGAGAGTATTGATCTGAAACCTCGAGGGTCGTATAGTAGTCTCCAGATCTAGCAACAGATTTGGCTGCTCTAAAGAGAGGGGTGTTTAAGTGTCACTAAACTATATTAAAAACATAAATGCAGAAATAAAATTACAGCTAAAGAAAGGGATAAAGAAGGATGATGATGTGTGTTAAAATAAAATAAAAAAACGATAGGAAGTAAGCAGGTTAAGTTCAGATTTAGTGCAGTAATGTAACTCAGATTTAGTCTGTCTCTGCAGTGCTTCTTCCTGAGACGTTATCAAAAGCCTCAACAAGGTAGAAATATCTAGTTTAACCCATGTCATTTGGGGCGCTCTTAAGGCTATAGGCTGTCCACTCAAATGGTCACAGCCTATCCTATAGAGTCTGTCAAATCCCATTAGTTAAACCAGAAATTTCCTAACTAGTCCAGAGGAGTGAACTGATCATTTCCCCAGCCACTGGACCAGATCAAGCCATGAATACTATTGCAGCACTATGTAATGCCAGTGCCACAAGCTCCCCAGATTTGTGCACAGATCAGGCTGACATCCATAGTTATTCCAACCCATAAGATCCTATGTGATTTGCTAAGGCCAACGGCTCACTAGTGCCCACAAAAAGAACCATGCAATAGGTTGAATAGGACTTTAGATTCAGCTGGTCATTGCTACAACGGCCTGCAATGATTCAGTCTTAAGCTGTAATTACTATAAAGAGATCAGATCTAACATCTGATGTTGGCTAGGTAAAATAAAGGGGAGCCAGTTCCTATACAAACCTCCTCACAAGGGTCTAGAAGCTCATGTGCAGGGGAGAAAAATCCTTCCCAAACATGTGAATGGACACAACCTTATGGCTATACTCTGTCCACTCGAATGGTCAAAGAATATCCCATTGGTCTGTCCATACCACAAAGGCCTGAGAAAGAACATGAAAACAGCTGCAACCACCATGGTCCACAGGCCTTCGAGCTCCCTAGATCTCACTATAGATCCAACATTGCTTTCCATGGGGCTATCAAACCAAGGGAAAACATATGGTAAACAATAGATCTACTAGAAACTGAATGGGCTAGTCCCAAATACATGGATCCTATAGACATCTAAAGAAACTATAAGATCTTTAGATTTAATTAATCATTAAAACAACAATCCATTAATAACAACGAAACTTACAATGAATTGTCTCCAAGCTGCAGCCTGTACACAATTGCTCATAAAAAATTCCAATGTATACAAAACCTACTATAAAACTGAAATAAACTAAACTTGGCTACTTACAGAAGGATTAGCTAGCAAATGTTGGGCTAAGAGAGAAGAAAAATAAGAAAAAGAAATCTAAACCCTAACCCTAGATGAACACAGGCTATTCCTGGTTCAGATCTCAGGCTATTCCTAGATTTAAAACCCTAAGTGAACTAGGCTAATCCTGGCTCGAAACCCTAGATGAACACAGGCTATCTCTAGTTCAAATCTCAGGCTATTCCTAGATTTAAAACCCTAAGTGAACCAGGCTAAACCCTAATCCTGGCTTGAAACCCTAGATGAACACAGGTTATCCCTGGTTAGTTTACAAATGTAGATAACAGTCCTTTATATAAGCAACCCTCGAAACCCTAATATGCATTAGCCAATCAGATTTAAGAAGGTTTGGAGTTGATTTCGTGGCCCATTTGTGGACCTTAGATTCTTTGGAAAGTGTGGGACGTTGGAATGCATGCCCTAGAAGGTGTGAAATAGCCAAAATATCCTTGAGTGCTGAAATAGGCTGCTGGAATTCGTGCCTCGCGTAGATGACAGCTTCAGGTATGCATCTCGCTTAAATCTCGCTGAGTTCTCGCTTAGTTGAAGCTTCAGAAGTTTAATCTCGCTAAGCTGAAATGCTTTAGAAGTTAAATCTCACTAAGTTAAAGCTTCAGAAGTTTGATCTCGCTGAGCAAAAATGCTTCAGAAGTTAAATCTCGCTGAGTTCTCGTTGAGTTGAAGCTTCAGAAATTAAATCTCTCCGATTTGAAATACAGCATATTTCAGCAACTTAATTTTCGCTGGGCTGAAATACAACATTTTTTCAGCATTGCACCTATTCGACAGAATACCTCAACAGCAGAATAACTCAAATGCCTATATTTTTCAGCTCTACACCACTCGCCTTCGAGTCCGCAGCCCGTGGGGGTTTAGTTGATATACTCGAGAGGTGCACCACAGCTGCTCGAGTGCACACAACAGCTGTTCGACAAAATGCATTCAGCCTATACACTGCTCCAATGTGCTAAATCTGCAGGTTTTCAGCTCATGTTCTTCAATGCAGCTTCTTTGTGGATTGAATGTAGGCTGCAGTGTTGCTGCTATCATGTGTCCTGAAATATATATATATATATATATATATATATATATATATATATATAACAACCTAATTGGATGGTGTAGCAGCATATAAAGTTCATTTTGAAAGTGCTCAAGTGCTGTTGGCTTCAAGTATAGGCTGTTGTCATGGCAACAATGTTGCTCCAGCTATGTGGCTTTAAATCCTCATCATTGCAACTCAAGAGGATGAAGGCTTTGGCTGCTCCAAAGGATTAAAGTGCTGCCTTCTAGGCTCAAAACAGCTAGGAGCTCGCCAGGTTCAAATGGAGCTTGGACAGCTCACTAGGCTCATTGGGTGCAGCTCGCTTACTTCACTTTGCAGCAGCTTCAAGTCGCGTAGCTCACATGCACCTCGCTAGGCTCAAAACATCAGCTCGTTAAGATGGAATTCAGCAGCATTCAAGCTACTCACTAGGCTTCAATGCAGCAAAAGGTTAGGTTCTAATGTGAACCTCGTGAGGTGATAAACTGCAGCTTCAAATTATAGCAGCTCGCGTAGTTCAAGGCATATGCAGGAGCAATTTTCAACTATTGTGTCCCACATCCACACTGCTACATTGCTGCAGTTCTCCTTAATTCCTTGCAGCAACTCTCCACTCTACTTGGGCTTCACCTCATACCCTCAACAGGCCTTTTAGGGCCCCGAAGCATGACAAAATTGTCGCGATGGTGTGAACCACCATGGTGCATTCCCAATAAATTCTTTAGCTCTATAACTTAGCATAAAAATGCTCCTTCTTGGCTTGAAATATGATGGATTGCATCAATAAGCTACAAATTCCTATTATCTACAACACACACTTAAAGCACTTTATTAGTCCACTCAAAGGTCCATCAAAGGCCGGGTTAAGGGGTGAAAAGTGGTACTTTTCAGAGCTTAACACACCCCCAAACCTAATCTTTGCTAGTCCTCGAGCAAAGGAAAAATTAAAATAATTATTAAAAATAGGAAATGCCACTTTCATAAGGAGAACGGATACATTTAGCATATATACCAAGCCTTTTAAACCCCTAGGTGACCCCTAGTGGAGGAGTGAAGTCTCCTGAGGGTTTTCACCAATAAAACAAATAAAAATAGTGCAGTCAATGATAAAACAGATCTAAATAAATAAAACTTCATTCCACGTCCATTCTTTAAGAATCAGAGGAAATTACAGCAGTAATGCAGCCATTTAAAACTAAAAATCAGCAGGTGTTTACATCACCACCAACATTTCACATCAGAAATTCAATGTGCAACAGTCAGTACCAAGCTTGCCTTAAAATTCAAAAATCAGGTTGGATGCAGCCCCAACGAAGTTAAAATTTCGACCCAATTCTCACCAGGGCTATCTCTCAACATTGAAAATCTAAGGGTGTTCACATTCAAAGAAGTTCAAGAGCAGTTACAGCCCCCAAATAGGCCTGCAAGCATAAGCATAGGCAAAGCTTCTAATTTCTGACATCCTCATCACTTTTCACCATAGATTGGACACTCCCTCGTCTCCACATGACAGCTCATTTCACTTAGGATCAATAAGGTCTTTTGATGGGTTGTAATGTGGCTTATGGGTGGGGTTTGTAAAGAATAAAAGGATAGAATGGATCAAAATTGATAAATCAACAAGGTAAGGAGTGATTCATGACTTCACAACCTTCATTAAAGCACAACTTCATCTTCCTTAGTGTTTTTCAGTGTGAAAGTGGTCAGCTTCTTCTCTTCTATTCAATTTTTCAGATGATGTTCTTCTCTTGACTTCTCTTTCTTTTTCTCTTTTTATTTTTATTTAATATTTTTATGGTGAACTGCCACACAAAAAAAACCACTGATATATTGTTGTTCATATGTTGCTTTTCTTCTCCTTCCACCAAATGTTAGACCAGTCTCACTATCTTTAACTCCTTCTCCTTTACCTTCTGAACTCTCAGAGTGAGGGTGAGGTTGAATCAGGTCATGAGGTTAAGGCGCAAGTACTCTTGTGTTTGTCGAAGAAAAATAGGATTTTTAAGGCTCAAAGAGTGTATGCAAAAGGGCAGTTTTAAAAGGTTGGATTTTCAGGATCAAATTGTCCAAATGAAGGCCTTGGATCATTTCCTTAGTGTCATGAGTTCTGTCAATCAATTTTGATTTGGAGGTGTCTAACTTCTAGTGAAAAGGTTTTGACTCAACCAGTCCTTAGAGCAGAAATAATGCCTAAAACACTCTTCAAAAGAAAATGATGGGCCCAAATCTCACTATGTATGATCCTCAAATTAACTCATGGGGTGTATTTTCACCTTTTTCTCTCCTCTTAGGTTCACTAAGTACTAACTGAAAAATTTTCTGATGTTAGCTTCATGGTGGTGCAAAGATTTTAAAATTTTTAGTTTCAAAATGTCTGCAAAAATTTGTAATTTTTCACAAATTTCCTCATTCTAATAAGTTAGGTGGGAATTGACTTTATTCATCCCAATTAAACCAACACTGTTGTACTAAAGTTAACTGTTCTATTGGCAGGACTACCCTGCCACACCCCCAAACCTAAGTTAAATAGTGTACTCACTGTTTCATGCAAAATGTATAGGGGCAGCGGGTTGGTAAAAGAAAAATAAACTAAATTATAGCAGAAAAGTAAAGAGAAAACTAAGCTAAAAGTGCAGAAAATTAAACTAAGAAAGGGAAAAAGAGAAAATATACAGAAAATAATAACTAAGAAAATAAAACAACTATACTAAATCCTACAAACAGCAACTATAAAACAGAAAGTAAACTAAATACAGAAAGTATATATAAAATATGCACTAAATTGGTTCCCTAAAATACTAAACACAAATGCCTAACATGATCTGAGTTTGAATCTAATATATGGAAAATAAAAAATCAACATGAATAGCATAAATTTTAAAGCAGGATTCAAACAAAATCAAATCAGACATAATATATACAAACAGAGTCGGATGAATGACAAAAATTTAGGTCACCCATCTGGAACTCAGCTGAATTGGCAGGAACTGAAAAGCAAAAATGAAAGGCCATACCTTTGCATTTGCATCAAACCTGGTGTCCTTTCCAGCTCAGGAATTGCAGTTGCATGAGAGATACAGGGAGCAGCTCTAGCTTCACATCAAGTGGAGAGGCAATAACAGGCAGCAAAGGTGCCTTAGATGGCTGAGGGCAGTTGTCCAAGTGAAGTGGTGCACTCACCCCACTGAGAAGCCCAAAATGAGTACTTTGCAGCACATAGGTGAGGGCCTCCTCAGTCCATACTTCAAAATTTTAAGCAAATACCTCAACCCAAGTCCAGTAGGTTGGGCAAGGTCTCATCCACTATCTCACCAATGACTGCAACTGTTCAACAATTTTCATTTCCTCCATCATATCCTTCCCCTTATAAGAAGGGGAAGGACCTTTAAAATTTTGAGAAAATGGTAGATGAGGTGCTGCTAGTCCTCATCTGGTAACACATCATTTTTTTATTTTTTTTATTACAACTGTACTTTATTCAAACATTACAAAGACATAAAAATTCTAAAACAGAAAATAAAGAAAAACTTCAAAAATCACACAAAAACTAAAGCCGACATTTATTCAATCACTACATCTACAAAGAATATAGCTCAATAAAAACGCAGATTACTATACTAGATCAAAACTCCCCGGCAACGCCACCAAAAACTTGTTGGGTCTTGTTTTCGGACTCTGACTGCTATTTTATTAAAAATAGTGGAGAGAATAAATCAAGAGTGGGGAATTGGAGATGGATCAGCACAGCAAGTCTGAAATACACACAGTCCTGCAAGATACAAGGTCCATTGCAGTAAGTTTTGATAAGTAAGAGTTTGTCCCACAGAGAAATTGATCTAGAACCCAAAATAAGCTATAATTGTAGGCCTCTAGATCTGGCTACAGATCTAACAATCCTAAAGAAAGGGAGTTGGGTGTCACGACTACACTTAATTAATCCTACAAACAGAGAAATAAAATGTAACCCTATCCTAAAGAAAGGTTAAGAGGAAGATGATGGTAGTGTGTGACAAAATAAAATATAAAAATTATAAGAAGTGAGAAGGATAAGCTAGAGTTAAAGTAATGATGTAACTCAGATTTAGTCTGTTTCTGCAGTGTTCCTTGCTGAGATGCTATTAAAAGCCTCAACAAGGTAAAAATATCTGATTTAACCCATGCCATTTGGGGCGCTCTTAGGGCTATACTCTGTCCACTCTAATGGTCACAGGGTATCCAATAGAGTTTGTCAAATCTCATTGGTTAAAACAGACATTGCCAATCTAACCCAGAGGAGTGGACTGATCATTCCCCCAGCCACTGGGCCAGATCAAGCCTTGAATACTATTACAGCACTATGTAATGCCAGTGCTACAAGCTCCCCAGATCTGCGCACAGACCTGACTGACATCCATAGGTATTTCAACCCATAAGATCTTAAGTGCTTTGCTAAGGCCAACTGCTCACTAGTACCCATAAAAAAGACCATGCAATAGGTTGAATAAGGCTTTAGATTCAGCTGGTCATTACTACAAACGGCCTGCAATGACTCTGCCTCAAGCTGCAATTACTACAAAGAGATCAGATCTAACATCGGATCTCGTTGTAGTATAGTGGTGAGTATTCTCGCCTCTCACGCGGGAGACCCGGATTCGATCCCTGGCACCGGTGCCAAAAATTTGTTAGGGTATTTTAGATGCTTACTGCTAACTTTATTTGAAAACAATGATAAGAATGTATTAGTAAAAATAGTTCAAAGGTGGATTGAAAAATACAAAACAGCAAGTCTAAAAATACACACAGACATGCAAGATACAGGGCCTGTTGTAGCAAGTTTTGATAAGTAAGAGTTTATCCCACATAGAATATTGATCTGAAACCTCAAGGGTCGTATAGTAGTCTCCAGATCTAACTACAGATCTGGCAGCTCTAAAGAGAGGGGTGTTTAAGTGTCACTAAGCTATATTAAAAACATAAATGCAGAAATAAAACTATAGCTAAAGAAAGAGATAAAGAAGGATAATGATGTGTGTTAAAATAAAATATAAAAATGATGGGAAGTAAGCAAGGTAAGTTAAGATTTAGAGCAGTAATGTAACTCAGATTTAGTTTGTCTCTGTAGTGCTCCTTGCTGAGACGTTATCAAAAGCCTCCACAAGGTAGAAATATCTAGTTTAACTCATGCCATTTGGGGCGCTCTTAAGGCTATAGGCTGTCCACTTAAATGGTCACAGCCTATCCTATAGAGTCTGTCAAATCCCATTAGTTAAACCAAAAATTGCCATACTAGTCCAGAGGAGTGGACTGATCATTTCCCCAGCCACTGGACTAGATCAAACCATGAATAGTATTACAGACTATGTAATGTAAGTGCTACAAGCTCCCCAGATCTACGCACAGATCTGACTGACATCCATAGGTATTCCAACCCATAAGATCCTAAGTGCTTTGCTAAGGCCAACGGCTCACTAATGCCCATAAAAAGGACCATGCAACAAGTTGAATAGGGCTTTAGATTCAGCTGGTCATTACTACAACAGCCTGTAATGACTCAGCCTCAAGCTACAATTACTACAAAGAGATCAGATCTAACATCTGATGTCGACTAGGTAAAACAGAGGGGAGCCAGTTCCTGTACAAACCTCCTCACAAGGCTCTAGAAGTTCATGTGTAGGGGAGAAGAATCCTTCTCAAACATGTGAATGGGCACAACCTTAGGACTATACTCTATCCAGTCGAATGGTCACAAGGTATCCCATTGGTCTGCCCATACCATAAAGGCCTGAGAAAAAATATGAAAACTGCTGCAACCACCATGGTCCACAGGCCTCTGAGCTCCCTAGATCTCCTACAGATCCAGCATTGTTTTCCATGGGCCTATTAAACCAAGGGAAATCATATGATAAACAATAAATCTACTAGAAACTGAATGGGCTAGTCTCAAATATATGGATCCTATAGACATCTAAAGAAACCATAAGATCTTTAGATTCAATTAATCATTAAAACAACAATAAATTAATAACAGTGAAACTTACAATGAACTATCTCCAGACTATAGCCTGTACACAACTGCTCATGAAAAATTTTAATGTATATAAAACCTATTATAAAACTAAAATAAACTAAACCTAGCTGCTTACAAAAGGATTAGGCAGCAAATACTAAGCTAAGAGAGAAGAAAAATAAGAAAAAGAAAACTAAACCCTAACCCTAGATGAACACAGGCTATTCCTGGTTCAGATCTCAGGCTATTCCTGGATTTTAAACCCTAAGTGAACCAGGCTAATCCTGGCTCGAAACCCTAGATGAACACAAGCTATTCCTGGTTAGTTTATAAATATAGATAACAGTCCTTTACATAAGCAACCCTTGAAACCTAATATGCATTAGCCAATCAGATTTGAGAAGGTTTGGAGTTGATTTCATGGCCATTGGATTCTTTGGGAAGTGTGGGATGTTGGAATGCGTGCCCTAGAAGGTGTGAAATATCCAAAATATCCTTGGGTGCTAAAATAAGTTATTGGAATTCGTGCCTTGCATAGATGACAGCTTCAGGTATACATCTCGCTTAAATCTCATTGATTTCTTGCTTAGTTGAAGCTTCAGAAGTTTGATCTCGATGAGCTTAAATGCTTTAGAAGTTAAATCTCGCTGAGTTGAAGCTTTAGAAGTTTGATCTCGCAGAGCTGAAATGCTTCAGAAGTTAAATCTCGCTGACTTCTCGCTGAGTTGAAGCTTCAGAAATTAAATCTCTCTGAATTGAAATACAGTATATTTCAGCAACTTAAATCTCGCTGGGCTGAAATACAGCATTTTTCAGCACTGCACCTGTTCGACAGAATGCCTCAACAGCAAAACAACTCAAATGCCTATATTTTTCAGCTCTACACCACTCGCCTTCAAGTCCGCAGCCCGTGGGGGTTTAGTTGATGTACTCGAGAGGTGCACCACAGCTGCTCAAGTGCGTACAACCGCTGTTCGACAAAATGCTTTCAGCCTATACGGTGTTCCAATGTGCTAAATCTGCAAGTTTTCAGCTCATGTTCTTCAATGCAGCTGCTTTGTGGATTGAATGTAGGCTGCAGTGTTGCTGCTATCATGTGTCCTGAAATATATATATATATATATATATATATATATATATATATATATATATATAACACAACTCAATTGGATGGTGTAGCAGCACATAAAGTTCATTTTGAAATTGCTCAAGTGATGTTGGCTTCAATTATAGACTGCTGCCATGGCAGTAATGCTGCTCCAGCTATGTGGCTTTAAATCCTCATCATTACAACTCAAGAGGATAAAGGCTTTGGCTGCTCCAAAGGATTAAAGTGCTGCCTGCTAGGCTCAAAACAGCTAGGAGCTCACCAGGTTCAAATGGAGCTTGAATAGCTCAATAGGCTCATTAGGTGCAGCAGCTTCAAGTCGCGCAGCTCACATGCACCTCGCTGGGCTCAAAACATCAGCTTGCTAGGATGGAATTCAATAGCATTCAAGCTGCTTGCTAGGCTCCAATGCAGCAAAAGGTCAAGTTCTAATGTGAACCTCGCGAGGTGATAAACTGCAGCTTCAAATTACAGCCGCTCGCGCAGTTCAAGGCATATGTAGGAGCAGTTTTCAACTATTGAGTCCCACATACACACTGCTACATTGCAGCAGTTCTCCTTAATTCCTTGTAGCAACTCTCAACTCTACTTGGGCTTCGCCTCATACCCTCAGCAGGCCTTCTAGGGCCCCGAAGCATGACAAAATTGTCCCGATGGTATGAACCACCATGGTGCATTCCCAATAAATTCTTCAGCTCCACAACTTAGCATAAAAATCTTACTTCTTGGCTTGAAATATGATGGATTGTATCATTAAGTTACAAATTCTTGTTATCTACAACACACACTTAAAACACTTTATTAGTCCACTCAGAGGTCCATCAAAGGCCGGGTTAAGGGGTGAAAAGTGGTACTTTTCATAGCTTAACAGGCACCCACCTTAAATAAATAAGAGTTTAATTATTACCAATGGCACTCACCTTAAATGAATAAGGGTTTAACTATTGATAGGGGCACCCACGCTGAAACAATAGAAAATTCACTTATTGGTAATGACACCCGTAGGGCACTCCAATAAATTAAATGGGTGTGTTAGAAAAAAATGATGAAACACCCACCATGTCATACACCACGAATTAATCGGGTTAGTGCTTGAATATATATTAGTCCCGAGGTTTGACCCGAAATGGGCCTAGACCTTGAGAGTGATGGAAAAATCATCACCATTGAATTGGATTTTTAAAAATTGTAATAAGAATCTTAGATGCATGGGTTAAAGATTAATCTATGGGATGAAAGTTTAGAGATTGTTCTAACACTAAAGGCTAAGTACTAGTGTTTTGTACACTAGAGTGGCAATCATTGTAAATTCCCTAGAAGCATAAGGGCAAGTTTAATAAATTTCCTTGAATTTATAAATTAGAAAATAGAATTTTACATTTCTCTAGTTAATTCATACCACTCATCTAGTTGACTAAAATTTGACCCATCTTACACCACCCAATTTATTTTAGGGAAATCTAGGGTGTAAGATGTATCAAAGTATATGCACCACAAGATTGGTTGGAAAGTGGACTTTTCACATACATTAAGGACCCTAAATACAATAAAAGACAAGTTTTAATATAGTGTGTGGTGAGATGGTGGGACAACACGGGTCAAAGTGGTTGGGCGTATAGGACAAGGGGAGAGAGAGGGAGAGAGTTTGAATTATGGGCATGCTTGGAACTTGGGAGAACTTTCTATCTAAGGTAAAATCTTAGATAGAAAGTTGTCTAGATTTTTAGTCTTAAAATATATAGATTTTCTCGTAATGTGGGTGTAATTTTTTCTTGATCTTGGATGAATAAGTTTGGAAGGGCCATATTCTAACATGGGACCAGCATTTAAAATTTATGAATGTGATCTTTAAGATCACTTTAAGGTCATCAAATGGTCCTTGATGGCTAAAAGGGGGCATAGACCACTAGATATTGAGTTTGTGAGATGTTCTTGTAATTTTAATGGGTAAAAGTGATTTTTGTTTTGAAAGCATGCATGATATTTTGATTCATGTATAAGAAAGAGATGGATGACCATGCATGTCAAATTTGAGCACATGCAAAGCCATTTAATGGCTTAGATTGGTCCAAATTGGGTTAAATCAAGCCATTATGTTCTCATATGGGTAATCATGCAATTTTTGTAAAATGAAATATAGAAATTTTATAGATATAGACTTCATATATTCTGGAATGATAATGGCCTTGGATAAAGATGACCATGCATGAGATCATCACACACATGCAAGGCCATCTAATGGTCCTAAATGACTAAAGGGGTCAAACTAGGTCTATTTTGAGAAATTTACTCAGAAATGATATGATTTTAGTACCTAAAAATGCATTTTTATGTAAATATTTTCTGTTATACCATGATGAGACATGGACCTGAGCCATTTGGTATATGCATGTGATTTTGATACACATGTAAGACCATCAAATGGCCTAGATTGACCTAGAAGGTCAAAAATCTAGAAAACTAGTCAAATCTTGAATATTTAGACCATACCATGAATTTTAGAGCTAACGATCCACATAGATGTATGCTATAAATATAATAGATCAAGTTTTTAATTGTTCATCACTGTGGTTCATTATAAATCTCAAAGAATTCTAGGTCAAAAATCCATCTTTACATATATAACATAGAATTGAAATTGATGAGTTTCTTGGCATAGCTTTGTTATGAAATTTGTGCTATGAATGATGGTGCATTAAAATAAAATAATCATATGTAATCTCTGTTGTGATGCACCATATATTGCTTTGATCATATTTTAGATGTGTGGTCCTAGTTCGATAAATCTTTTGAATGAGTTTCATGTAATCTAGATTTCAATGTGCCTCAAATCTTTGTATGGTATTAGTATAGATGTTGGCATAATAAGTGACTGAGCATGGACAAATTTTTATGGCCACTCCACAGTAAAAGAGTTCGATCATTAATAATGATGATTGATAAATTGGATGGTCCCGATTGATTTCGTTGAAAACTTGCTAGATAAGCTAAAATACCTCTCGATAGAAATGCCTAGAACTTACACATTTAAAATCATAAGTTCTACGATATTTCAATAAGAGTTATAAGAACATGATTTCTGGAAATTTCTGTATTTGACCCCTGATTTGATCATGGGTAAATCGATGGTGTTAGATGAATGGATAGGTCAAAAATTTTGACACGTAAGAAAATTGATTTATAAATTGAATTGAAAGGACCTTTTATAAGGCTAATGTATAGAGAATTTGGAAAATTTATGTTTACCTGATAAGATGGACCCGATCGGATGGCCCCCAAAACCCGATCCGATATCTTTAGAAAAATCGATATCGGTGACTAATAGAGTACTGATAACTTATTAGAGTTAATTGAATGAAGATGATGACCTGAAACTCAATCCCAATGGACTTGGGATTAGTTGAGAATGTTCCGAACTAAGATCCGATGATGTGTGGCATAAGATGGACCACTAAGTGGACCTCATTTAAGGCCAAAACTGTGAATTGTGCAACCCATAGGAAATCATTCCTGGAACAGTGAATGAAACAAATAAAAATAAAAGGTATAAAATTCCCTAAAAAATTCTGGAATGTACTTAGTTGAGTTCCCAATACTCGGTAAACATTTCAGACTCGAATCTCCTACGGTCTAAAAGTTACGGCACCCGGAACGCGATGCGACTAATCTGTCCCATTGCACCCAAAAATAGGACTGTAATGAATTCCAGTTCCCATGCCCAAAATAATCATGGAAAAATCTAAAATAAATTTATCATAAGACTTATAACATATTTAAGATCCAATAAAAATTTCAAGCCTCGATTAGATCAGAATCAATGGCAAGAAATTCAACAAAATTAAACCCGAGATATAGGTAAATAGTACATAGTTAGAGAACTAGACCCGACCTTCGATCGGATGAACTCTATTACATCCTGATCTATGGACTTTTTACCCCAACAATGTAAAGAAATAAGTTGGGAGACTCTCGGATCTTTCTAGAGAGCCTCTAAACGCCTTATTTTGATGTTGGAATTGAAAGTTACAGACCCGACACCGAAGCCCAATAATTCTGGCTTGAAGCCCTGATAAAACGGGACAGATCTTGGTGAATTGTCTCCTGTGATCAGACCTAATCAAAATTTTGGATGCCACCCCTTGAGAAAGATGTTATTATCAATTATCTTGCCCCTAGTGTTAAAAGTATGCAAAAGTTCAATCAGAGCCAAAAAATGGCAGACGATTTACTATCAGTTGTCTGCCACTACCTTAGAAAAATCTGCATATAGGTAAAAACTTGTATTCGGACCTTGACCCAAAACCCGTGACTAATCGGAAAGATCCAAAACACATGATCCCATGATGCTATCATATGATAAAACCCATGCGAAATTGGTCGATTAAATCAAAGGGCCGGATTGAATTCTTAGACAGCCTGATGAAGCCCAAAAATCCTAAACTCTTAAATAAATAGGATTGATAGGATTGACCAGAGCATAATATAAGGACCAAGCCCATAGCTCGGTAAATTTGATTACGAGCCTGGCCCAAGCCCTGCTAATTAAGGCCCATAAGGATCAAAGATATATTGCCCGTACCTCTAGATTTAAATCTAGTAAAGGCTTGAATCACTTACGTTGGACCCGTTGGACTTAAAATCCATTGGACCTGTATTGCATTGTTTGGACCCGTTGGACCTAAAATCCATCGAATAGAACCCTTTGGACCCATTGGACCTAAAATCAATCGGACCTATGTCAAATAGAACCCATTGGACCTAAACTCCATTGGACCCATATTGTATAGAACCCATTAGACCTTTTTAGATCTAAAATCCATCGGACCCGTATTGCATTGGACCTTTTAGACCTAAATTCCATTGGACCCATATTGTATAGGAACCATTGGACCTTTTTAGAGCAAAAATCCTTCGGACCCATATTGCATTGGACCCTTTGGACCTAAATTCCATTGGACCCATATTGTATAGGACCCATTAGACCTTTTTAGACCTAAAATCCATTGAACTTGTATTGCATTGGACCCTTTGGAAACATGAACCATCGGACCCATCGCTTATTGCCCGTAGTCCATACCAACCGTAAACATAAGTAAAGTGATTCCTCTAGATTGATTAATCGAAGTTAATGTGACATGATAAGAATGCGATAAGCATATGATAACTTCATGAGATGTATCTGATAAGTATATAATATGATAGCATATGATATGATTTACTACGATCTGATATGACATGGCCTGATAAGATAGAATATGATATGTCCTGATCTGATATGATAAGTATGATATGACCTGACCTGACATGGTAATATATAACATGATCTGATCTGATATGACAGTGAATGATATGTTATGATATGAATATAATAGGAAGCTTGATTGCTTATAATGAAATGTCTAATCATGACATGAACTGATTACCAGAAATACTTGAACTTGAATCTGAAAAAATTCTGAAATCTAAAAAGAATAATTGTATATTTGAACTCTAAATTTGAAAGAATTCTGAATCTGAAAAGATTACCTGAGTATATGAACTCTGGGCCCGAAATGGGTATATCTGAATATATGAACTCTGAACCTGAAATGGGTATTTGAATGAGTATGGACCTCAAAAATAAGGTAATATGAATCTGAACCTCAGAAATGTGGTAATACGAATACAAAACCTCAAAAATGAGGATATCGAATACAGAACCCCACAAATTGAGGCTCATAATACAAAATATGAAAATGAAAGATAGAATATGAATTATATGCAAAAAATATAGAGCTCGAAAGATAATGCAACAAAAACTGAAAATATGAACGTGGAAACACAGTACCACACAGGCATGTAAAGAACCTCACATAGTTGATCATTGTTCTCACGAACGGGGCTCGTATGAGCACCTCGTATATGAATGGGCCCCTCGTATATGCAGGGTTATTAAAATGTCAGTTGAGGATTGGGCCTAGTTAGACCAACAGGGTCATTGATCCTTGCCTAAGATTGGTTAAACGATGGAGAGTGCCTACCTTTGTTTGTGTAAGCATTGGCATATAGCTTACAGACAAGACCATGATTCCTGTTTGGTATCAACACCGAATTAACTAAAAGATACTAATAATTAACTTATACCCCACAATTTAATAATAATTGATTAATATCTAAGACAAATAGAATTTCTCTTAGTCATATTATGCTTAAACTGGAAGGAATGTGAATTAGGCCGAATGATGTTATTGCAATCTCTCTCTTTTCATAATATTGTTGCAAATATTATGTGGATCATAATCTTAAACTTTACTCTCTTAATCACCTTATTTCTCATTTAGTAATAAATAAAATACCATTGAATTGCTATTATTTATGCAATTGTTTACTTGGGTGTTATTTGGTATTAGGTAGAATGCATATAGTCAGAATTCTTATTGACAATTAGTTATATTTACAATTGTTAGACACCTCACTCACACATGCACCTATGGAATATATATATATATATGTTATATGTACTAGAATTCTAAAACAATGCTAACTAAGATTTTATTGAGCTTCATCGCTTACGGTCGCTTCATGACCCAAAATTCCAAAGGCCAGTCACAGTCAACAGCCACCCAGTTAAGATTGAGATAACTGGACACGGAAGGATCCAGGAGTGACAACGAGCTAAAAGTTTGAAGCTCCTTTTGTCTAGTAGAGCTACCAACACCTATATGTAGTTTTGAAAGGATCTTTCCTTCTTTCTTTAGTTTGTTTCTAAGTCCATTACTTTTGAATCAATGGTTATGATTTTGTAATCGGGGTTGTATAAACAGCTTGACTTTTAAGGTTTTATTTTGATGTAAAAAAGTTTTAAAGTCATCCTCATTACAAAGTTTTATTGGAGATCTATTAACAAATCATAATTCTAAATATGTCTATCAGGTTAACGAAATTGGGAGGTTAAACCGATAGCGTTTAACTCATAGTTTTCGTGCATACTTTAATAAACAAAAATAATTTGTTTCCACATTTAACTCGCTTTCTTACTTATAAGTAGTTCCACAAGATTTAATATATATATATATATATGGAAAATTACATGCAAAAGAGAAACGAAGTACGGACTTGAAATAGAAGTATATGGATATGAATAGAAATGAACAGTGCGCCTCGCGCCAGCTCGCATCGGAGCCGTCGACGGATCGCAAGTCCGGGTGCGAGGGGCATGGAATGGGTACTTGAATAGTTGAATCTTGAACCGGAATGGAAACTTGAACTCGAACTTCTAAAACAAAGTATACTTGAACCTGGAAATATTGATATCTTTAATTTAATGAAGCTTGAACATTAAATACTTACAAACGAATTTGGAAATCTTAAAAGTGGAAAGAGATACTATCTTGAACTTGAAAGCCTCACATAGCTAATCAATGTTCTCACAGAGAGGATCGTATGAGCACCCTGTACTTGAAAGGATTCTTGAAATGTTGGCTGAGGGTCAGGTCTAGTTAGACCAACAGGGTCTATTGATCCTTGCCTTGATTAGCTAAACGACAGAGAGTGTCGGCCTTTGTTCGCATAAACATTGGCATCTTGAATCTTGAATCTTGAATCTTGGCCCATGGGTGGTGTTCTGGTATTGACACAGATTAATTAAAAGATACTAATAATTAAGGGATAATTATAATAAGAATATCACATATATAATCATAATAACTAAAAATTATACTTAATTATCTCTTCATTTTTAGAAAGATGTAAAAATTTCACTAGTTAAAGTTACTTTTGTAAGTCTTCCTGAATGATCATGTAGAAGTACCTTATAGGAGAATATTTCCATGATTCCGAAGTAAATTCATTAATTCTTGTTTAGTTGTTTCGTTGTTATTCTTCATGGATGTTCACTTTAAATTGATTGGAATATGCTTAGTATAGTTGTACTTAGAGTTGTGAATAAATGCTAGTATGATCTTTCTTAATTGTACTTAGTTATATTGTCACAACTGTAGGAAACCTCACTTGCACATGCACCTATGAAAAATCTATATACTACATGTATTAGAATCCTAAGTCAATGCTAACTAAGATTTTATTGAGCTGCATCGCTTATGGTCATTTCATGATGCAAAAATTTTAGAGGCCACTCACCAGCCACCCAACCAAGATTGAGGAAGCTTGACACAGAAGGATCCAAGAGTGACAACGAGTTGATAGTTTGAAGCTCCTTTCGTTAATAGAGCTACCAGCACATACACGTGATTTTGAAAGGATCTTTCTTTCTTTCTTAGTTTGTTTCGAAGTCCGTTACTTTTGAATTAATAGCTATGATTTTGTAATTGGACTTGTAAAAATAGTGTGATTTTTAAGGTTTTATTTTGATGGAAAAGGATTTAAAGTTGTCTTCATTTCATTGCTTTATTCATTCGAAATCCATTACAATCAAGTCGAAATCCTGAATCTGCTTGTCAGGTTAACGAAATTGGGAGGTTAAACTGATAGTGTTTAACTTAAGTTCTGCGCATACTTTGATTAATGAAAATGAATTGTTTATGCATTTTAAGTATTTCTCGAGATATTTAGAAAAAAAAATGCGGTAATTTACATAAAAGGGAAAATGAGTTAAGAACTTGCAATGCTTGAATCTGAATATGAGGTGTGTGCACGCCCGCGCTGCCCTGGCGCCGTGTCATGGATTACCTGAGGCCGAGGAGTGTGAGGGGCGTGACACACCATGGGTACTCCCCTTTTACACTTCAACTTCTTCTTCCTCCTCTCTTCCCCACTCCATTAGAGCTCCCTAGAGCACCTTGAAGCCCTAGCCTTCTCCCTCCCAATCTAACCTTTAGATTTTGAAACTAAAACTACCAATCTCCTCCCCACACATCCCACATCAACATATATAATTTCCAGCCCTATCTCAGCCTTCTTTACCCCATGATTTGAAGATAAACTAGCAAAGAAGCTTGGAGTTGCTAAGGTAAAATTTTAGCAAGATGTTTGTTTAGACTTTGTGCAACCGTGGATTTTGTCAATCTGTCGCGATGATGCGCTCAAAAATGGAGTTGCCACCTAGAGCTTTTGGTGTCCCAGGATACCCAAAATCAATATCGTAGGCACCGAAGTGCTAGATTTGACTCCGATCTGGTCTACGCCAAAGTCTCTAGGCAAGGACTTCGGTTTTCAATCGGGAAGGTTTTAGGCACCCGATTGGCCCATTTGTAAGCGGTATCTACTATGGCCAAGTGTTTAAAAGAAGTATAAAAATGAGTGGCACTTCCCCTTGCCCGAGGGCACTACGATCCTATTTGAGCCCCCCGCAATCACTAAAATTTTTGTCGCATAATGGCTCAGGAAAAGCAAAAGAAGGTAGAGGAATAGAGGAGAGAGCCGGAGCTCTCAAGCCCTTGTAGCACCGCCGTAGATCTTCGCGTCGATCCTAATCCCAGTGAGCTTCCAAAAGTAAATGGGCTATGGAGAGGTTCTAACTTGCTAAAACTTGGAGGTTTAAGGATTTCAGAGTGATGGCATGAGAGTAGGCCAAGGTTTTAAAGCTTCGAGGGTAATGGTGTTGAAGGGAATGGAAGCGAAGGCTTGAGGTTTAGAAAATGAGGAATGGCTGAGATGGAGGGATATTTCTCAAGAGTTTCTTCTCTTAGATTTTTCAAAAGTGATTAAACAAGGGGGGTGACTCTCTATTTATAGAAAAAGGGAGGATTAGGAGCTCCTAATTGGGTTTAGTGAGGGTTTAAATTAGTTAATGCTAGATCTAAGGTTTTTGAGGGTTTTGGGAGCTTGGAAAAGTGTGTTTTTGGTTTTAATAGTGGATGATACGTTGATGGGTTGGATGGAAAAAGGGTACAACTGAAAGTAAGGAGGGGTAAAGCAGTCCTAAAAAGATATACCTCAAACTCTGAGATGGTCCACAAGTCAAACCCCAAAATTAAAATCTGTCATTTTCTATGAAAATCAAGATTTTAAATTGTGCATACATATTATGTATGCATAGCTGAGGAATAGTATATTTTCAGAAGCTGAGAGATTCTAAGACCACAAGCTGGGCTCAATCCTGAAGTGTAGACACCCAAATTTGACCCAAGGCCCGATCAATACATACTTCGAGCAAGGCGTACCCCCGAGCTTTTGAAAACATCTCTCAAACCCTTAGGAATCATCCCAAAACCCTTAGGAATCATCCCAAACCCTTAGGAATCAACCCTAGCCTTCCCCGGCCCATTGGAAACCTTCCCAGGCCCGGTTCGACCTCCTGAGTTGTGGATAGAAAGAGGAGTTTCAAATTACATAGACCTCTTCTAGAGCTAAGGCCTATACCATTGGAAAGAGGATGTTCCCTGTTTTCCAATGAATCAAGAATTGCCTCAATCCGAGTTGTATATCAAAAGTTATGGCGGTTTGAAAATTGTGCAGAAATATAGAAAATTACACTAGCGTGTATATTATACACACTAGGTAAAATTGGCTTTTTTGGGCTCCAGGATGGGTTTTGAACCTCCAGCTTCTTAGCCAGGTCACTGTACCTAAGCCTAACATTACTTTATATACACTAGGCTTAGGAACAATGCTTTTTCTGATTTTATCCGAAAATAATCTCTGGGGTTTGACTTTTTTACCACCCCAAAGTTTGGGGTGGGTTCCTTTAGGGCTGTTGCACCCCCACTAGCTCTCCTTTTAACCCTTTTGTCATTTAAGCCCCACCCTTTCATCTACCATTAAACCCATTTCCCACCTATCTACGCTCCCAAAAATCAAGAAAACTTTAGATCCCTATTACCTAATTGCTAACCCAATTAGCCCCTTTAACCCTTCACTAATCTTCTCCTTTTTTATAAATAGAGAGCCACCCCCTTGCTTAAGGGCTTGAAAAAAATTTCCAAGAGAGAGAAAACCTTTAGAGCTTTCCTCCTCCCTTTCCATGCATTAATCCATAAATTCCATAATTGAGTTTTGTCCTTTACACCCTATTTTTCATCATCAAACCCTTAGCTTTAGGGATCAGGTCCTTAGCTTTCCTCTCTTATATCTTAGCCACCATGCCTTAGAGGTTAGAACCCATTCCACAACCAGTTTGCTATCAAAAACTCACCGGAACTACCCTCATGCGAAGGTCCACAGCTGTGCTACAAGGGCCTGAGAGCTCCGACCCTCCCCTCTATTCCTCTACTTTCTATGCTTTTCCTCTATCCTTGAATTTGAGCCGTTACGCCACCGAAATTTTGATAAGGGTGGGGGGCTCAAATAGGATCGGAGTGCCTTCAAGCAAGAAGAAGTGTCGTTCATTTTCTTTTTTTCTTTTTTCATTTGGCTATAGTAGAGATCGCTTACAAGTAGATAAATCAAGTGCCTAACACCTTCACAATTTCCATTTCGCCATAACTTTTGATGTACAACTCGGAATCATGCGATTCTTGGCTCGTTGGAAAGCTGTGAACCTCTACTTTCTAATGGTATAGTATTTAGCTCCTATAGATGTCTATGTAAACTTTGGTACTTTTTTTCCATCCGCTGCTCTGATTGGTTCGAATCTGGTCCGAGAAGGGTCTATGGGTCTAGGAAGTTTCCTAAGGATTTGGGAAGGTTCCTAAGGGTTTGGAATAAGTTCTAATGGTTCAAGAAGTGCTTTCAGAAGCATGGGAGTATGCCGCTCATGAAGTATGGATTAATTGAGCCTTTGGCTAAATTTGGGTGTCTACAGATGTCCGTCTTTAGTATCAGATCACTAATGATCGCATGCCAAAGAAAGAGACATCCAAAGAAGCCCAAGGCAAATGCTATTGAGTCCACTGTATTCAAAGAAAACTTTAAGCATTAAAAAAAGAAAAAAAAAAGAGTGACATAAGCCCATAATGTCTATCACTCGAAATTATCAGTCCCCAAGCACTTAGCGACATTACTGGGCATAGCCGAGTGTTGGTAAGATTGATGATGCATGATGTTCGAGTTTTATTTTGAACAAGGCAGACCCTCGAGTGGGAGGGTGAGTGACCCATACTCAAAGATTGGTGTAAATCAATGACGTGGAGATCCAACGATTTTGTGCCCAATCTCATGAGGCATTGATTGCCCTACTTTGATCGGTCACGGGTGTCCCTACAAGAGGTAGGGTTCGAGGTCATTGAGTATACTCATTGATCTCGAATTTAATTTAGCACAATGACTCGAGCAGAGCGAATATTGATGTTGAACTGCCTTTTGAGGAGTGTGAGCTACTTAACAAACCACATTTTTTTTTATTTTATGTTATATATATATATATTTCCTTTTCATATATTTTTTGTTCAAGGTTTTTGAGCGCTGATCAGTCACAAAATTTACCATTTTATCACCCTTAACTTAGTAATGCTAGGACTTAGTTTGCTACTAATAAGTTAACGATGTGCAGATATTAAAGATAAACAACAAAAGAGAGTCAAAGTATTAATATTCATCAAAATGAGCTCAAAAAATAATAAAAAGACGATTGAGCGAAAGAAGACGATTTGCCGCTGATGAAAGCTAAGAAATCATAATTTACGATTGTGCGCATAAGCTGAAGACGAAAGAAAAAGAAAAGCTAAGAAATCGTAATATACAATTCTTCAAAAGAAAGTGATTGTTTGTTATAGAAAATCGTCCAGTAAGAAAGCTGTGTGAAAATGAACAATCGCAATTTACGATTGTATAAAAGGAAATTTTTCCCTCTTCTACATCTATTGCTGATGATCACGTGAGTGAAGACTATCACCGCCATGCACCAAATTAGAAAATCTCTAAAATTAGAAGTTTGGTGAATCACGGATTTAAGAAGACTTATGAAGATAAATTTCGAAGATCTTTGCAGTTGTTACCAAGAACAATCCAGAAGCATATCGACCATTTGAAAGTAAGGAAGAATAAAATTAGGAATTAGAGTTATAATAAGAATCTTTTAACTTCAGTAGTTTCTTTTATTAGAATTAGAAGTCATTGTAAATTGACTCTTTATGATCTATAAATAAGAGAGCCCGGTGTAGGAATAGATGATCGAAGAATTTCAACATCAATTGACGATCGTGGTTGAATTTTCTTTTGATCAATATTGTACAATAGTTAGAGTAGATTAGATATCAGAGGTTTCTCAAGAGCAATTGACGGCTGCTACTGGGTGCTAAAGATTAGTGTAGATATCCTAGTTTCTCAGGTGCAATTGACGACTGCGGCTGAGGGGTGAAAGATATATTTACTTTACTTTATAGTTTAGATTTTATTTGCTTTATTTACTGTTTTGTAAACATCTTCAAGTTTTAATTTGAATTGACGACTCAGGTTGGAATTTGCAGATTAGTGTAACGGATTTTACTTTTCCATCTTTAATTTTCTAGAATTTAATTGACGCTCAGATTTTAGGAAATTGTTGATTAGATTAAATCTGTGATAAAAAATTTAAATTTTTGATTGACGCCCAAATTCTAGAAGACTGCAATACGGTGTAAAGGTACTGTTTATTTTTTTAAATATCCGATTGCTGAAGATTGGGATTGCCAACCTCAATCTGAAGAAGTAGGATTAGGATTTATTTTATGCACCTTAGATTAAAAAATCAGTCTTTATTCATATTTCTCAAATAGTTTAGAACTTTAAAAGATAAATATAAACTTTAAAATAGAAATATAAATAAGATAACACTTCCTCATGGGAACGATCCTATACTAGTTGTACAATTTCCATTGTGCACTTGCAATAGGTTAAGACTTAGTTAGATACACATAAGTAGCCGATCAAGTTTTTGGCGCCGTTGTTGGGGAAATGGTTATCTTTTATTTTTGTTTATATTCTAGTTTTTAAAACTAATATTTATCTTTCTTTTTTTATTTTTTATTTTTTTTTATTTTTCTTTGATCGTTTCTTAAGCTTTTGCAGATTTATTCAGAAAAGTGAATCAGAATTCAACACTTTTGTCGGCCACAAAAACTAGAGGCTTGAATTTGTTTCTCTCCCTGCCTTCTAAAATAAAAATAAAATAAAATAAAAACATAAAAAAAAGCAAAAAATAATAATTTGGCAGAAAATCATGATCTTTCCCTAATTGGGGCAGTTTTGGGCGCGTGCCGGTATTTTGGCCATAACTTTGGCTACGAGTGTCAGAATAGCGCACATGACCCCAATTCGAAAAGCTCTTTGCGACGCGTACGTCGTGGCTACCTTCAAAAGAATTTTTCTCGAGCCCAAAATGTACTGATTATCCTTCCAAATCCCCTTTTTTAAGTTATTTCTTTCCTTTTTTGATAATATTTCCTTTAGTGTTTAAGAGGTGATTCTAAACCCGATTTGGGCCATATTTTTTATAAAATACTTCTTTTATTATGTATCTTTATTTTAGCATGTTTATTAGAATTTGCTATTTTTGACAAAATTCCAATAATGAAGATTTTTTATTGAAAAAAATAAATAAATAATAATAATTATAATTATTATAATAATAATAATTATTATTATTATTATATTCTTTTTTATTTATGCACCACACTCATTCCAAATCTATAAATATTTTGAGTGCTTAATTGCCCTGTTGCTCCACTATACCCGAAGATGATGATAGACTGGGAATGAGCGTATGCATTCCAGCAGAGTGAATATGGTAATACGTATAACTCGTAGCGGAGTAACCATCCTTGTTTTAATTATGCCTCCACTAGTGGCCAACAACAGGGACCATCTGTTGTTGAGACAATTATCCTCCTACACAGAATTTTCAACAGACCTACCTGCCACCCATGAGACCATATCAGCCATCTGAGCAGCACAGTTCAGTCCTCCGAGTAGTAGATTTGATGACACAGTTGTTCAAATCCTTAGAGATTTACAACAATAGTGGAATCAGTGTTCTAAGGATTTATCCCAGCTTGCTCAATTCTCTCAAGTTTTACATTCGCACACAATCCATGAAGATGGAAGCCCAAGTTGAGCAGCTAGCTACGCAATTGGTGGAATGAGAGAGCAACCAGTTACAGTCACAACCTGTGAGTTACCCGAGAAGAGAAGTTTTTGTGGGAGATACATCGATTCTCCCATAACAGATCCAAGTTGTTCAACCTTTAAGAAGTGATGAGACAATTGATAACAAGGTGGAGATGCCTACGTTAGTAGTCGTCCCTGCGACCAAGGATAGTGAACCTGAAATTAAAGCAGTTGTTTCCCCACCAGAGAAATTAAAAATAATAGAAATTGAAAATAGACTCCAAAAAAATAATAATGATAGTGTGCCTAATATTGTGACTGAAGTCCCATATATACCGCGGTTACCTTTTCCTAACTCTTTTGGCGCACCGTCAATTTTTACAAAAACAAAAAAAAATTAGAGGAGAGCACATATTTTGTTCATATCTCCACTCTTAATTCTTAAACGAGGATATGGAACCTTGAAATTTTTCTTTCTAGCCGAAGAAGGACCAGTGATCACCTTATCACTGGCAGACCCTGAGTATATCTAATATACTCATGAGCACCGTCGAGCTACCAACTCATTCGTAGCAAAATCCTGTAAAATGTGTAAACTAACTTTTTTATTTTGCTTTAGTTATAAATTTTTCTCAGTATGTTACGATCTAAATCGTGGTAAAATATGATCAATCGTAAGATACTTCTTACTGTACAATATTTTGTTCTCAAGTGATCGTATGGATTTACTACATTCTAAACCTCACCAGTACGAAAACTTTACTGTGTCCCCTGTTTTGCACAATGAGGATATTATCCTATTTATGTTTAGGGGGGATACACAACTTTTGTATATAATAGTTAGTTTATTAGTTTGTTCAATAATTAGTTTATTTAATTTGATTTGCATTTTGCATAAATTTTGCATAATAGTTAGTTTATTTTTATTTTTTTTAGTTATTAGTAGAATAAGTTAATCATTATATGCGAAGTTATATAAGAAATAAATTAGGAATCTATAAAACTTAACAATCCATCATAGTATTAGTTTAACAATCAAAATAGAACAGTTGCAATTTATGTTTAGCATCTTCAGAACACTGTATCAGAATGAATGTTTGAAACTAAACGATTGATCAAAATTGTAATATTTTATATTATAGTTTCAAAATTATAAACCAGTGAGATTTTAAGCTAATATTTCCTCTTTTATTCTAAGAGAGAGACTGTTTCTATTCAAGCTAATTTTTTCTTGAACTTCTACTATTTACAAGTAAAATCTCATATTGTTAAACTTAGAATCACAATATTCTATTAATGTGATGATTTATTTATTTAAAATTATCTATTAAATGTATCAAAGCAATAAGACATCCATACTAGTAAAATCGTAAAGATGATTTAAAGCCATCTTTTGTCAAAACCAAAGCCAAAAAGCCAAAATCTCATAAAATATTTACCCTTTGAACCCATATTAGAAGCATAAAATGAATTTTTTTTACCAAAATTTTATAAACCTTTAACCATATGTACTGCCCAAAGCTTTCAACCTTTAAGCTATACAATTTTCTGAGAGTTTAGAATGAAAAAGAAGAGAAGAAGGAGTGAAAGGAGTATGAATCAATAGATAAGGGATCTGCCAAAAAAAGATACAATTAAAAATAAATTACAACAGAAAAATATAGGAAAAGAAAAGAAAAAAAAAGACGATGAAGAAGAAAAAAAGAGATGATTCTAAAAAGAGAAGCATAAAAGCTTCCTAGCTGAAAAAAAAATAGAAGAAATGGGATTTACATAAGAAAAGAAAAATGGGAAAAAGTTATCCAATCGCGATACTTATTAAAGTAGAATAGTAGAAGAAGAAAGGAAAAAGAAGAGCTAAATTCTCAGAGAACTTTTGAAACATTTTTACCTTTTCTTTGAAAACCTTCTGAAATCGAATGCCCCATTATAAGCTAAAGGAAAGACCTTTTTGATTTGCGATTTGCACAAGTATGAGTCTAGTAGAGATATATGAAATAGATATTATGAATAAATAAAGAAATCATATGAACAGAATTGATTATCCATTCCATGAGATTTACCTTTTTAGTCAAGCATTCTTGGAAAATTTATTGTATATACATATTGTGAGAACCCAAAAGTTTTGATATTCTTTTTGTGAGTATACCAATAGTGAGAGTTTGGATAAAATATTTTCTAAAAACTACAGTTTAGAAAAATCTATGATGAATAAACTTTTCATTGATATACGCTCTGTGCTTACTATGAATTGAAAGTGTTGGAGTTCTGATCAAGGATGACTGTAATGATGGAAAGTTAAGGATAATAGATTTGAAATTTTTGAAAATCATAATAGCCATATGATGATTGATTAATTAATTTAGTTAGTGTATAAAATTAGTATAGATTTTTAACTTCTTGTTTCTTTTTAGTTTTGAGAATTCCTGAAAAATCTAAAAATATATTTGAAGTTTGTAGGTAACTTCACTGAAAACCTTCAGGAGACTACAACTCCTCTACTAGGAATCACCTAGGGGTTTAAAGGCTTGTTGCATCCTCTAAATGCAATTGTGCTTCCTACGAAAGTGGCATTTAATTTCTTAGTTTATGTTTCCTTGTTTTCTAGGGGCTAGCAAAACTTAAGTTAGGGGGTGTGATCAATCACAGAATTTATCATTTTATCACCCTTAACGATATGCAGATATTAAAGATAAACAGTAAAAGAAAGCCAAAGGGTTAATATTCATCAAAATAAACTGAAAAAACAGTAAAAAGACGATTGAGCGAAAGAAGATGATTCACCGCTGATGAAAGCCAAGAAATCATAATTTACGATTGTACGCGTAAGCTGAACAAGAAAGAAAAAGAAAAGCTAAGAAATCATAATTTATGATTCTTCAAAAGAAAGTGATTGTTCGTTATAGAAAATCGTTCAGTAAGAAAGTTGTGTGAAAATGAACAATTGTAATATACGATTGTATAAAAGGAAAGCTTTCCCTCTGCTACATCTGTTGCTGATGATCACATGAGTGAAGATCATCATCATCGTCATGCACCAAATTAGAAGATCTCTGAAATGAGAAGTTTGGTGAATCACGGATCTGAGAAGATTGATGAAGATAAAATATGAAGATCGTTGCTGCTATTACCAAGAACAATCTGGAAGCATATCGACCATTTGAAAGCAAGGAAGAATAAAATTAGGAATTAGAGTTATAATAGGAATCATTTTAACTTTAGTAGTTTCTTTTATTAGAATTAGAAATCTTTATAAACCAACTCCTTATGATCTATAAATAAGAGAGCTCAGTGTAGGAATAGAGGATCGAAGAATTTCAGCATCAATCGACGACCGAGGTTGGATTTTCTTCCGATCAGTAGTGTACAATAGTTAGAGTAGAATAGATAATAGAGGTTTCTCAAGAGCAATTGATGACTGCTATTGGGTGCTGAAGATTAGTTTAGATATCCTAGTTTCTCAAAAGTAATTGACGAATGCGGATGAGGGGTGGAAGATATATTTACTTTGCTTTTTTGTTTAGATTTTATTTGCTTTATTTACTGCTTTGTAAACATCTTCAAGTTTTAATTTGAATTGACGACTCAGGTTAGAATTTGTAGATTAGTATAACGATTTTTACTTTTCCATCTTCAATTTTCTTGAATTTGATTGACGCTCAGATTTTAGGAGATTGTTGATTAGATTAAATTTGTTTTAAGAAATTTTAGTTTTTGATTGACGCCTAAATTCTAGAAGACTGCAATACAATGTAAAGGTACTATTTATTTTTTTAAATATCCAATTACTGAAGATTGGGATTGACGACCTCAACCTGAAGAAGGAGGATTAGGATTTACTTTATGCAACTTAGATTAAAAAACCATTCTTTATTCATATTTCTCAAGTAGTTTAGAACCTTAAAAGATAAATATAAACTTTAAAATAGAAATATAAATAAGATAACATTTTCTCATGGGAATGATCCTATACTAGCTCTATAATTTTTATTGTGCGCTTGCAATAGGTTAAGACTTAATTAGATACACATAAATAGCCGATCAAGCGTGCTCACCAACCCGAATTTCAATTTAGCACAACTTCCCGAGCGGAGCGAATAGGGGTAAAAACCCCTAACAGATTATATTTTTATTTTTTTGAGTTATATGCATTTATTGTTATTTTTGTTTCTTTTTTTAAAATGTAAAGGCTGAAAGCACAGCGCCACACGGATTATATTGTTTTGTGATGTAGTGTAAGCAAAGTATAAAAATAAAATGAAAAGGGAACTCTTTTTTTGGTATACACACATTTTTCTTTTCTATATTATTATTATTATTATTATTATTATTATTATTATTATTATTATTATTATTATTGATGCCTTAAACGTGAGGGGAGGTAACGGGTCCCATTTTGAGAATGGTCGAACCTGTTCATGCGGTTGTGCCCAAGTGAGTTTTAGAATTTTACCAAGGTTGGAACATCAATCTCTTTGGATTGAGTTAACCTTTTATCATTACCTCTGGCCATGCGTTTAACGGTGCAGTTTGAAGATATACCTGATCAAGACTCGATTTGAGCTAACATGAGCTGCCCGATTGAAAACCAGATAGCCCAAAAATTTAATCGAAGGAGTAACTGCTAATATTTTTCTTTTCTTTTTCTTTATCTTTTTCGCCTTTTTTCTTACAGCGCCCAAGATGGGTTTTCGCCATGCCTGCTATCGCCCTCTTTTTTACCCGCAACGTCCTTTCGAATTTTCACTGCTTCCTTGGGTATCTTGCTTTTTTTAACCCCAGGCACCTTTTCAGGCTTTCACCTGGTCCACACAAACTCTCTTTTTACCCGTAGCGCCCTTACGGGTTTTCACCATGTCCATTTTTCTTTGAGCTTGTAAAACTTTTCTTTATTTTTTTTTATATTTAAAAAAAAAAAAATTCAAAGACCACGACATAGACGTTGATTCCGTCATAGCCGACTGGATGGAATTCTTTGTTGTCTCTAAGCTTGGCTCGTCCTGACTCAACAGATATCATGATTGTTCGTAGACCTTAAAGAGGGCTTTCTTCAATGATGAAGCATGGACATGGGTTAAAATGGATAGGTTAGGGGTTTTGAAGGTATTTTCAGGTTTCAAAGGTTCTTTTGATTAGGTTCCTACTGTATTGATACATTTCTCTACTTGGTGATTTTGCTATACATGCCCCATGACTTTTCCATCTCTTTTCTTTTCTATTTTTTTCAGACATTCTTTTTGGGATTTTGCTTTTCTGATTTTTTGGATTATGATGGTAACTCTTTTTCTCCATTTTTTTTGGTATATATACACATTTTTTTTGGAAAGGGGTGCGAAAGAAATGCAATAGGCTCAAATTGGGTAGCAAAGGGTGTGATCATTCGGGGATACTCTTTTGGCTACTTGGCTTTGAAATGATGATCTCTTTTAAGGGTCCTTAAGCAGTCACATATCCATTTTTATCAATACTTATCTTGTCATGGGAGACTAGGAGTAGAATCGCCGTACGTATTCAGTGTTGATTGGCTCAGGAAAATGGTCTCAGTTCATTGCGGCGAGATACTCCGCATACCCATGGAGTACTTATCTAATGACATAAGGCCCCTCCCAATTAGGCTTGAATCTCCCTCTTGGATCGACGTGGAGAGAGGCAAAAATCTTCTTGAGTATCGTGCCACACACTTTTAATGCTCGAATATGAACATGTCTGATGTAAGCGCGTGCAATTTTCCCTTGATAGACCTGGGTGTGACACAATGCTTGAAGCCTCTTTTCATCGATCAGGCTCAATTGCTCGAAACAGGCTTTCTCTCTTTTGGCCTCCGATAAATCAGACTTGATGAGGATACAGAGTGAGGGTACTTCGACCTCAACTGGATGAATGGCCTCAGTTCCATACACAAGGGAGAGCAGTGTTGCCCCTATAGCGGTATGGATCGACGTTCGATAGGCCCATAGTGTGAAAGGTAGCATCTCGCTCTAGTCTCGATATGTGACAACCATCTACTCAAGGATGTGAACGACTGTCTTGTTAGTAGCTTCAACGGCTCCATTGGTTTGCGATTGATACGGCGACGAGCGATGATGTTTGATTTTATACTGCTCGCATAAAGCCCTGATGCGCTTATTCATAAAATGGGTGTCGTTATCCGTAATGATGTCCTTGGGCATGCCGAATCAACAAATAATGTTGCTCTTGATAAACTTCTCGACATGACTAGTCGACAACATCGAGAACCCATGTGGCAAATGGCCATGGAGTGCTCATGCTGTTGAGATCTATAGTAGGAGCATGTGTCAGGCTGGAATGTTCTTAGCATTTGTAACACTTCTAAACGTGCTTGCAATAGTCAGTCTCCATGGTAGTCCAGAAGTACCCTTATCATAGGATATTTTTAGCGAGCATGTGTCCATTGACGTGTGCCTCGCATACTCTTTCATGACATTTGCTGCTTCATTTTCAGTCAGGTACCTGAGTAGGATATTATTATATGATCGCTCATAGAGACACTTGCCATAGATGACATAATTTGCTACTAGACGTTGGATGGTCCTTCTATCTGCTTTGGACGTCCCATCAGGGAAGGTTCGTGTTTCGAGGAAATTCTTGATATCTAAGAACTATGGAGGCTCATCATCTAACTTTACTGATCCCTCGATCTGAAGGCAGAAGGCTGGTTCATTCCTTTGGTCGATCATAATTGGCTTCATTTTGATGCCATATGGAATTTCGACCATTGATGCCAGAGTAGCTAATGCATAGTATGAGATTATCGAAGCATGCGATTAGATCTTCTAGGTGTACATAGTATGAGATCAGCTTCTCATCTTTCATCTTCCAATCACCGTTGGTTTGGCATATGATAAGCTGTGAGTCGCCAAATACCCTGAGGTGAGTTATGTTTAGATCAAGTGTTGCTTGCAAACCAGCTGCGCAGGCTTCATACTCGGCCATATTGTTAGGACAAGGGAAGTTGAGTTTGATGGAGAGTGGTACTGGGACCCTTTTGGTGAGATTAAAACAATGCCGACTCCTTGACATTTAGCATTTGATGCTCCATCAAAGTGCATTACCCAGGACTCCTCTGCCTCTTATGTATCATCCTCTATCATGAACAAGATGTCCTCATAAAGGAATTCAGTTCTCAAAGGCTTGTAATCAGGTAAAGGATTTTCGGTGACGTGATCGGCAAGTGCTTGCCCCTTGATTGACTTTTGAGTGACATACGTGATGTTAAACTTTGATAAGAGAAGCTGCCAGCATGCAATCTGCCCAATGAGAGCTGGCTTTTCAAACAAATACTTTAATGGATCCATTTATGCTAGAAGGAGTACGACTTGAGATAGCAAGCAGTGACGAAGTCTCTGTGTAGCCCATACGAGAGTCAGGCATACTTTCTTCAGATGAGAATAGTACGTCTTGTAATCGATGAACTTCTTGCTCAAATAGTAGATGGCTTGCTCTTTTCTTCCGATTTCATCATGCTGCCCTAGGAAATCCCATAGAATTTTTTGCCGTTGAGAGGTACATTAGGAGTGGTCTCCCTGGTACTGGTGGTACCAAAACTGGTGGATTGAGGAGATAACTTTTGATCTTGTCAAACGCTGCTTGGCAATCATTGTTCCACTCAACGATGAATCTTTCCTTAGTAACTTAAAAATCGGCGTGCAGATAAGAGTTAATTGTGCAATGAACCAACTAATGTATTGTATTATGCTCAAGAAGCCTCTGACTTCTTTCTCGATAGATGATGGGGGCATTTCTATGATGGCTTTAACCTTGACTGGATCAACTTTGATGCCTCTCCTATTGACGATGAATCCCAACAATTTTCCTAACATGGTGCCAAATGCGTATTTCTGGGGGTTCAGACGCAACATGTACTTTCTCATTCTTTTAAATAGCTTTTTGAGGTTCACCAGATGATCACCTATCTCCCATGACTTGGCGATCATGTCATCCACATACACCTCAATATCCTGATGCATCATTTTGTGGAACAGTGCTGCCATCGCCCTCTGATATGTTGCCCTGACATTCCTTAACCTGAACGGCATAACTCGGTAGTAGAAGGTGCCCCAACGAATGATGAACACTATCTTTTCTCGGTCCGCTTCTGTCATTTTGATCTAATTGTACCCTGAAAATCCATCTATGAACAAGAGCATCCCATGCCTCGTAGTATTATCGACTACGATGTCAATGTGTGGCAAAGGGAAGTTGTCTTTCGGGCTCGCCCTATTGAGATTTCTAAAATCGATGCACATGTGAACCTTTCCATCCTTCTTCTACACTGGCCTGACATGCCTCAACTTCTGCTTGAAAGGCTTGATATCTAGGTTTAGCGGCAACTCATGTTTGACTAAATTGGTGTCAAAACCAGGCATGTCTTCATATGACCATGCAAAGATGTCTCAGTATGACCGAAGGAAATCAACCATGCTTTTTCTTCCCTCGAGAGACAACGACGTTCCAATCTTGGTGATTTTAGGATCCTCCTCTAAACCCAGATTGACGCCCTCAGTTTCTTCAATGATCGGGATAGGGTCATTCCCAAAATCGATGTATTGTTCAAGGAGCTCATTGGGAAGCTCCTTGACTAGGACCTCCTCATCAAGATCTGTGACTCCTACTCTCCTTGTATTTCTTTAGGAAAGAGGTCGATTTCACGTCGGATGAACTCTTCCTTTAAGGCATCATTTTACTTTTTCTCAGGAATCTTAAAAGACAATTTTTTTGGATTTTGTATTTTATCTATTTTTTTTAGATTTTGCTTTTTGTCAAAGATCGACCCTTGGTAATGCGGGTCTCTATACATGCATGGCAATGCTTGCCAAGGGTTATTCTCACTTTTTATAGGTTGTTTTTTTTTTAGAAGCACTACCAAATTTCAGACCACCAGATGCTTCCAGAGTTAAGGGCATTGATGCCCACTTCCTCACCTTGAGTGTCGTGCCCTTACCATGTTCTATGGAGGGAGCTGATTGAGGTGGATTTTGAGGGTCGACCTTTAACATATTTACCATTGGTTCATCTAAAACCTGGTCTTCAAATGTTAACACGGGTTTGGGGTTGTTCGGGATGGGTGACTGTTCAGGCAGGGGTACCTCCTCCTCAAAGAGTGATAAGGAGGCCAGGTCTATTTCAATCTCAGGGAGAATGATTTGGGGATTGGACTCATGGATGACAACTTTTTTGTGTGGGGTTAGCTTAGTTGCCCGACTCTGGTCGATCTTGATAACCCCCACGCTCACGAATGTGCTCCTGATGTGTGGCTACAGACAAGGCTAATCCTTCAAATCTATCCCCCTAGCCTTGGTTGTGGCAATGGTTCGAACCTTTTCTATGGCCTCTTGGACTTCTTCTTCGGTAGGCTTATATCCTAAACCGAATTTGACCTGTTGTCCGCCTTTTGCTCTGACTAGGTCTTTTCTACGTTGCAAGTGGAGACCTAGTCGTTTACCTTTCTGATAACCCCATTTTTGGTTGTGGCAATGGTTCCTCCTCTGGGTCTTGTGGTGACCTTTTCGAGAGGTTCTGGTACTGCTGCCGATTCATCATACTAGAAACTATGGAGATCTATGTCCTCGGCCGTGTGTGGTACATCTAGCATCTTAAGATTTTCTATGCTATGTGTGGCTCTTTCGCCTTCTTCTCGCTCTTCGCCTATGATGGTTATAACTCTCTCCCCTGAGATGAACTTGAGTTTTTGGTGCAAGGTTGAGGGTACTGCCCCGATTTCGTGCAGCCACGAGCTTCCTAGCAGTAAATTGAAGGTAGAATTTATGTCTATAACTTAGAAAGTGATGGAGAAGGTCATTGGCCCGATGGTGAGCTCAAGATCGACTTCTCCTATTACTTCCCTCCTTGTATTATCGAACCCCCTTGCGCTAGTTCTGGCTAGTCTGAATGTGGAGGGATCGATCCTTATCTGGGTTGCAATTCTTAGGGGGCATACATTTAATGTCGATCCATTATCTATCAATACCAATGGGATTACTAAATTGCCTGCTTCTATTGTGATGTTGAGGGATTTGGAATGATCACCTCCTTTAATTGAAAGATCGACATCTGAAAATGAGATGGCGTTGGGAGCCAACACTTGCTCGATCATCTATCCTACCTCATCCGGGGAGGCCTTGTTCGATACATGGGCGTCTTTCAGTGCCCCCATTAGAGCTTGGAAGTGGAGCAGAGACATCATTAGTGGGCCCCAGATGGTGATGTGAGTCGACATTCTTTTAAATTATGTTTCTAACACATGTTCCCTGCTCATTTTTTCCATGGGGTGTACTGTTGCAGGTTCCTTTTTTTCTTTAGGCTTGACTGGTGTCGGTACCTCGGGTTGCTTGGAGATCCTTCCCATTCGTGTGATGAACTTAACTGCCCCTTCATTGCTGCTGTTAGCATTAACATCTATTTGATCGTAGTTGAGGAAGAGTCGATGGGGAGCATATGATGGTCTGAGAATTTGGAAGGGAGTGCATGAAGGTATCAGTGATGGATAGACCGGTGGTGTAGAGGGACTAGGCCAGATATGGTTAATGGGGGTTGATGTTGTAGATGGGTGGAATATTGGTGGTGAAGTAAAATTGGGTAATATGTGATGGACGGAGATTGATAGTAAGGCTAACCTGGGTTGGATATGGTTGATTGGCGTTGGAGATGGATGTACTGATGAGGGTATGGCAAAACTGGGCCAACTGCAGTGGATCGATCGGTGTTGGAGAAGGATTGGGTGACATACAGTGGTCAGCTATTGGTGCTGGGAATGACTGGTATATCGGGGGTGCGGTGAAACTGGGTTGTACATGGTTGACATGCGTGGGTGTAGGGAAATACATCCTCAAATCCAGAGGTGCTGCTTGTGGTGTAGGGTTGGGGAAGTAATCGGCTAAAATGAGGGGTTCAACAACCCCTATGATCTTATTCTCTTGATTCCACTGCCTCGGGCACACAAAGCCTTCCTCCTCGGTGATGAACTCAGAGGGATCAATTCACCCATGTCTTCTTCCATCATGTTAATGATGGCCCTTGGGCCCATTCCCCCTTGCGGGTGTGGCGGTAATGGTGCTTGGAGAATATTAGTGCGAGGATTTGCCTGGGGAGGTGCTAAGGGATGATCTTCCCTCCCTTGATTAGGTTCTGTATTGCATGCTTTAAAGGAAATCATCAGTCAATTGGATATCCCGACTCTTGTTGGAAATTACAGTGTGTGCTTGGATCATAATTCCTCGGGAGCGGATTCGGTGGAGGTCATGGCTGAAATGAAGTAACCAACCTTTTCAATTAGCAGGGGAAGCAACACATTCAAAGATTGTCCCAACGGTGTGAATACTCGGTTAAGGAGGGCCCATCTCTGTCTGAGGGTCTGATGTGCCCATGGGGCGTTGCCCTGTCTTTGCACCTGATTTGCTTCTCTTGGGGTTTGCTGTACTGCCCAAAATTGAAATGGTGTCATGATGTCTTGTCTGTTCACCTCTTAACCTAGCCTTTGCTAGACCTTGAAGCTCACTAATAATCATGTTTTAAGTTTGTTTTGTAGTTAGCAATAATTTGTGCAGCTTAATACAAAATCCATGCTTTTTGGTCCAAAGAAGAGAGGGAATACATGTAAAGATGGCAGCCGAGCCAAAGTCTAATGGAACACCCTGGTAGTGCTCACCATGGTGATTCAATTGTTGGTCATCATTGACCAAAAGCCTAACAGATGGAAGAAGTTAGCTGAGAATGGAGGAATCTGTAACAGCAGCAAATGCAATGCATCAGAGTGATAAAAGAATCATCTCGCAGAGTTGAGGATCCCCCTTGCGAAGCTAATGATGCAGTGAAAGTTTCCCTCGCGCAGATCAGCCGCGTAGTCAAGAGGAGAACAGAAAAGACATCACAAAGATCTCGTGGCTTAAAACTCTCAGAATTTGTCCTTGCGAAGCTCTCGCGAAGATTGAGCCCCAAAGCAGCTGCGCGCAGAACATAGCAAGTTCATATGCACAAAGAACAATCTGTCACCTTGCGGAGTTCTCGCATAGACAAAGAAGAGAGAGACACCCAGAATTTCTCTCACGCAACTCTTGCGCACCCTAGAACCTAATCATTTACTACACAAGCGTAGACGCCTTACTGCGCGAGCACTCAGCGAGAGAGAGAGCTTCTGAAACTCTATCTGCGCGAAGAGTCCTGGCGCTCTAGATCATCTCCGCGACAGCAAGGCAGTGCAAAGGAACTGCGCGATGAACTGAAGATTGATTGCGCGAGTAAGCACTTCTCACCAGCTTAAGGCTACTCCATGATGGCTCTGTAACTGCGCGAATGAACTAATGCAGATGCCAGCCCCACAAAGCTCGGGCTCTCCACTTCTCAATTTTAACTGAAGGACTTTTTATGAATTTCCCAAGGCTAGGGCACACTTCCCAAGGTGCAAATTTTGAGGCGCATATCTCCAGGCATCCAAGGGTTGAAATAGTGCCATGTCTGCTAGAAAAATTAGGGTTAATCTCTTTAGAGCCAAAGCCTTATGGACAAAGTATATAAGTTGTACTTAGTTTATTATTTTCATCTTTCCTTCATCCTCAGTTGGCTGAGAACTCCAGCAGGCTAGGGTTAGGGTTTGATCATCTCTTTTTCTTATTTTTCTTCTCTTTTAGCCTAGCACTTGCTGGCTAACCCCACTGTAAGCAACTAGATTTAGTTTTATTTCAGTTTGTAATAGGTTTTTGGTATACATTGGAATTGTGGACGAGCAGTTGTGTACAGGCTGCAGCCTGGAGATAGTTCATTATAAGTTTTATGTTCATCAATGGCTTGTCGTTTTAATGCTTAATTGAATCTAAAGATCTTATGGTTTCTTTAGATGTCTATAGGATCCATGTATTTGGGACTAGCCCATTCAGTTTCTAGTAGATCTATTATTTACCATCTGGTTTCCCTTGGTTTGATAGCCCCATGGAAAGCAATGCTAGATCTGTAGTGAGATCTAGGGAGCTCGGAGGCCTGTGGACCATGGTGGTTGCAGCAATTTTCATATTCTTTCTCAAGCCTCTGTGGTATGGATAGACCAATGGGATACCTTGTGACCATTCAAGTGGATAGAGTATAGCCCTAAGGTTGTATCCATTCACATGTTTGAGAAGGATTCTTCTCCCCTGCACATGAGCTTCTAGAGCCTTGTGAGGAGGTTTGTATAGGAACTGGCTCTCCTCTATTTTACTTAGCCGACATCAGATGTTAGATCTAATCTCTTTGTAGTAATTATAGCTTGAGGCTGAGTCAGTGTAGGCTGTTTGTAGCAATGACAAGCTGAATCTAAAGCCTTATTCAACCTGTTGCATGGTCCTTTTGTGGGCACTAGTGAGCAGTTGGCCTTAACAAAGCACTTTGGATCTTATGGGTTGGAATACCTATAGATGTCAGCCAGGTTTGTGTGCAGATCTGAGAAGCTTATGTACTGGCATTACATAGTGCTACAATAGTATTCATGGCTTGATCTGACCCAGTGGTTGGGGGAATGATCAGTCCACTTCTCTGGGTTAGATTGGCAATGTTGTTTTAACCAATGGGATTTGACAGACTCTATCGAATACCCTGTGACCAATAGAGTGGACAGAGTATAGCCCTAAGAGCGCCCGAAATGGCATGGGTTAAACTGGATATTTTTACCTTGTTGAGGCTTTTAATAGTGTCTCAGCAAAGAACACTACAGAGAGAGACTAAATCTGAGTTACATCACTGCTTTAACTCTAGCTTAATCTGCTTACTTCTCATAATTTTTGTATTTTATTTTGACACACACTACCACCATCTTCCTCTTAACCCTTTCTTTAAGATAAGGCTATATTTTATTTCTCTATTTTTAGGGTTAATTTAGTGTAATCGTGCACCCAACTCCCTTTCTTTAGGATTGTCAGATCTGTAGCTAGATCTAGAGGCCTACTATTATAGCCCATTTTGGATTCTAGATCAATTTCTCTATGGGACAAACTCTTACTTATCAAAACTTGCTACAATGGACCCTGTCTCTTGCAGGATTGTGTGTATTTCAGACTTGCTGTGCTGACCCATCTCCACTTCCCTACTCTTGATTTATTCTCTCTACTGTTCTTAATAAAATAGAAGGAAGAGTCCGAGAAAACAACCAACACCCCACTAGCCACATTTTTATTTAACCGACCTTCTCTTACCACGTCTTCACAGCGGTTGGCATTTCTTATCAGGTCAGCAAAACTGGCTTATTGCTGGTACATAAGGAAATCTTATATGACCGGTAGTGCGGTTTTTTAGATCATTTCAATTTGTTCCTCATCTGATATGGTGCTCTTCACTTGGGCTGCTAGGGCCCTCCACCTTCCGAGATGCTCATTAAAAGTCTCATCAGATTTCTGTTTCAATCATGCCAGATCTAATTTGCGCAGTTCGATGTCCATGTTATAGACATATTACTCTTGAAATATATGGGAGAGGTTCGTCCATGTTCTCAACATAGATGGTTTAATGGAAGTGAACCACCTCAACGTCAGGCTAGCGAGGCTCTTTTGGAACACTTTGATGCGGAGTCGTTCTTCTCCATCATATTGACACATGTCCCCACAGTAGGATTTTAGATGGGCAATTCGGTTACCCGTGCCATTGTATTTCTCGAAAGTAGGCACTTTGAATTTATGGGGAAGTGATACTTCCGCGAAAAGACATAAATCAGAGAATTCGGTAGCATGAATTTCGGCTCTTCCCATCTTCATCATCTATTTTTGGATCTTGTCCATTTTTTCTTTTAATAGGTATGGTACCCTAGACTGTAGAGCTGGGGCTGCTGCCCCCCTAGGCGGCCCCATTCATTCCTAAGAGCCTATTGTTTGGTGAAGGTAGGATGTGGGGATTGGAACTGACAAATGCCCCTACATAGGCCCCGCTGTTTTGTGATTCATCTTCCTCATACTGATGACCCGCATCAACAAATGGTGGCGGAGGGGTGAGATTATCTGACGGATTTTGAGCGAGTTGAGTGGGTGCCTGATGAGGCCATTGTGATTGAGGATTTTGATGATTGGTTTGTGGAGTGAGAGGATATGTGAAGGGTGGGTTTTGGATGGGTGCCTGATGAAACCATTTCTCTTGATGGAGTTGGTAAGGATTTTGTATAAATTGGGGATTTTGGATGGTTGGAGATGGGTTTCCATGTTGGGTTGGGTATGACGGATGTGGATGGGTAGGATTCATGCCAGATTGGTGGGTTGGGTATGATGGGTGTGCTATTTGGGAGAGAATGGGGTGTACCTATTGGGTGTGGGTGTATGTGGGAAATTGGGGAAATGATGGATGGTTCCATGATGGAAATTAGGTTTGGGCCTAAATTGGCTTGGGATTGGGTATGGGGCCTTTGAGGCCCACTCGGACGGTTCCATGATTGAAGGTGTCAACCTTGAGTGGTATGGATTATGGGTGGTTGATTAACATTAGTGTTTTAGGTGGATAGGGTGTGGAGATTTTGGAGGGGGTTTATTGATGTTTGAGGTGGATTGGGAAGGCTTTGGGAAGCCTTCCATGCGGTATATACCCTCCCCATGTCTTCCATCATGGTCGCAGGACCGGATATGGGAGTGGATGTGGATGCCTCATTTGATGGGGGAGATGTATTGGGTGGTGGTAGTGCTTGGTTTGAGGTGGATGGAAAATTGGGTATGATTTGGGTTGATGTAGGGGGAAAATTGGGCATGACTTGGGTTGATGTAAGGGGAAAATTGGGGATGCTTTGGATTGATGCGGAGGGAACATGTGTATGTTGGGTTGAGGTAAGGGGAAAATTGGGCATGACTTGGGTTGATGTGAGGGAAAAATTGAGGATGTTTTGATTGGATGTGGGAAAGTGGGGTGTATATTGGGTCGATATGAGGGAAAAATCGAGTGTGTTTTGAGTGAATGTGGAGGAAAAAGTGGATGTGAATGGGAAATCACCGAATGGTCCGATGACATTGAATGGGGATTGAGTTGGGGGATCAGAGATGGGAATCTCCTCTATGTGAGAATGAGGTGGGGAATGTGGTGGGGATGAATCCAGGTCAAAGACTGTGGGATCAACCGCTCAAGACATGGTTTGTTGGTGGGTGAGATACTGATTTCTTGGGTCTGGCCCAAAAAACTTCTTTCTTCTTCCCCTATGAGATGAGGGTGGGTTTGGCGATGCCGTGGCTACGACAAAAAAGCTCTTTGTTTGATTTTTCTCTTTTTGGTGTTTATTTTTTTGAAGATTTTCTTTTGATTTTGATTCTCTCTTTTGAATTTTGAATTTGAATGACAAACACAACAAAAGGACTACTCTCTTTCCTTTACAGTGCTTTTCGGGGCCTCAGAACTCCCTTCTCGGATGATTTGAAGACTCTCAAGGATTCCTACGGTGGGACCCGGATACCCTTTTTAGGAATCAAAGAGAAAATCTCTTGATCCTTAAAGGCATGGATTTCCACATGGCACCCCGATCCCTTGAAAGAGTCAACAAGAGGATGACCTCTCTTGACTGGCGATGGTGTTTTGGGATGCTAAGGATGTAGGAATTATTGAAACTCTAAAACCAACTTACAAGGGTGCTCAGGTAACTGTGATAAATACCCCAAAATTCTAAAAATAGCATATTAAGCTATGCATACATACTATGTATGCATGAGCAAAACTTCTGGATTTTTTTGCTATGCGTATATAGTATGTATGCACGGTTTAATATACATATATTTCCAAACAGCAGATCCGAATTGGGTTGAAACTAGGGTAAGCAATGCCTCTCGAGACTTTTTCTTTGCTTTATTGGGTCCCTCCTTTCCATGCCTAAAGGGATACAAGGTTGATTCGATTCTGCTTACGCGCTCCCCAAGCTTTTAGGCTTAACAACAAGTTCGGTCACCCACCCGATATACCTCCGACATGAGCGCCTTCTCAGATACTGGATGAGGTGGTTCTTTTCGATATCATCACCACTAGGGCCGCCGCTCTACTTGGAACTAGGTCGGATGTATTGTAGCCTAAATTCTACACCCCTTAGCAAAAGCTACCGATGAGTAAAAAAATAATTATGTCCCTTGGTTCATTTTAGCATTCAAAGTTTGGAGGAGTTTGTTTAAGTCCACAAGTGGGGCTTTCGCCACCATTCAAATCAGGCTATGAAAGTCCCGTGCTGCCACCACGGGCCGACGTCCACTGGTGAGCTATGACAAGTAAAAAGAAAAATGGTGGGGCCAGTCAAGTGACTAGGTGGGAAATGTAAAGTGCATCAAGTAGACCCGCCAAACGACTAAGGCGGTAAATGATTGAAATTTAAGCTAAGTGATCAAGTAGGCCGCAGTAGCCATACTTGATCCATTCTCTCTTTTCCTTTGCTATTATTAATTAACTTCATAGATTTTAGATATATAATGAATAGATGTCAGTAAGTCACCTTTCTATTAGTCTCTAATCCCTTGGGTTTGAACTCTATGGGTATTAGATACAACAGACCTATCTAAAGCTGACATCAATTTACTGTGTAGACAAGATCTGCTAGGAGCTTTTTGGCGCCACTATTGGGGATTGGCAATGGTTTTAATAGAGATTTACTTGGATCTATCCAGATCTATGATCAGTAGTAACAATAACATTAGGATTGCTTAACTTTGTTGAATTTTGTCTATTATAGTTGAATTTCAATACATTATTGTTAAGAATTTAGATACTGCTATAGTTTTGTTTGTTTTTGCATATTGGAAGTGGATAGAAGAGATTAAAAGCCTAACTGCATAGTTCATGATCAAAAGTTTTGGATATCAGCTGCCTTGGTTTTGTTTTCTTTGAACTCTTCTAGTTTTGTTTTTAGTTACTTTTAATTCAATTTGTGTGTGATGAATACATGGTAGAAGTTCATGATCAAAAGTTGTGGATATCAGCTGCCTTGGTTTTGTTTTCTTTCAACTCTTCTAGTTTTGTTTTTAGTTACTTTTAATTCAGTTTGTGTGTGATGAATACATGGTAGAAGATCTTTAAATTCTAGGATTGAGCCTCCCAACCCTAAGATTCAAAGAGCCCTTAAACAAAGCACTTGATCTAGTTTTCCTGTTGATAATCTAAGTTTTTAAATTAATTCTAGTCCAACTCATTTGAATCACCACAATTTGAGTATTTCACATGTTGTTGATGACATTATTTCAATGGAGGAACAACATAGGCCCCTCAGGGATTATTACTCCCCTGGGACCCAATCCTCCCCTTTTTGTGTACAATTGCCTACTCCCACATATCATTATGAGATCAAACCACAGACCATACAAATGCTTCCATCTTATCATGGTATGTCTCATGAGGACCCCTATCAGCACATTGATAGCTTTTTGGGACTGTGCCCCTTGTTTAAAATTGCAGACCTAAGTGATGAGGCTATGAAGCTTAGATTATTCCCCTTGTCCCTCAAAGATAAAGCTAGGCATTGGCTTGGTACCTTACCTGAGAACTCTATCACTTCATGGGAAACAATATAGGGCCATTTCTTGGCAAAGTTCTTTCCCATGAGTATGACCAACCAACTCAGGAAAAGTATCATCTCATTCCAGCAATCTAATGAGGAGTTTTATGAAAGCTTGGATAGATTTATAGAATTATTGAGAAAGTGCCCACACCACCAGATTCCTAGGTGGCAAATTGTTCAAAGCTTCTACCAAGGATTGGATCCCAAGAGCAGGCATCTCATCGATGCCTCATGTGGTGGCACTTATCTAAGTAAAACTAATGATCAGGCCTGCGATTTGTTTGAAGTGCTAACATTCAATGCAACAAGCAGCATTGACAAGAGGTGAAAGAGAACCAGCAGTTGCTAAGGATAAAGTGTATGAAGTCAATGGTTACACAGAAATAGCATGAAAAGTAGATTCCTTGACTAAGAAACTGAACTAGCTAATGAGTGCAGTCCAACCATTAGTGTTAGCAGTATCTCAAGTGAAGGGGGCATGTCTTATATGCCAGTCCCCCACTTATTCTGTTGTGGAATGTCCTACAACAGGACATTACTCAGAACTAACACAAGAGCAAGAAAATACAGCTAAATAAAATGGGCAACAAAATGCTTACACAAATTGGAGAATGCTTATGGTACAGCCCAGTTTAAGGTATGGACAAGACCAAAATGTAGCACATACACCTCAGCAGCAGCAACTCCCTTTCAGACCAAACCCATCATACCAGAGGCAACCCCAGTACCAAAGACAATAGGTGGTCCCTCAAAATCAATTAGCTTTACCACCAACCCCTAGAGCCCTTAACTTTGAGGAGCAGGTACTGACTTCTATGCAGAGCTTGAATACTCTCAATCAAACTGTGAATTCTCATTCACAGAGCATTAAGAAGATTGAGGACAACCTTGGTCAGTTGACTAATGCTCTTCATAAAAGAGAAGATGGGAGACTTCCCAGCCAGTCTGTTAACAACCCCAAAGGTCAATATCAGGTTGAGGAAATCTTCAACTCCAGTTGAAGAGGTCAAGGCTGTGATTACTCTAAGGAATGGTAGAATTGTAGACAATAAAAGTGGTGAAAAGAACCCCAAAACAAGAAAAACCAAATATGATGTTGAGCAGAATCAAAATGAAGATCTTGCTTTGCAATAGAAAGTTGGACTCAATAAAAAGGCTACTATGAACAACCCCAAAGGTCAATATCAGGTTGAGGAAATCTTCAACTCTAGTTGAAGAGGTTAAGGCAGTGATTATTCTAAGGAATGGTAGAATCGTAGATAATAAAAGTGGTGAAAAGAACCCCAAAACAAGAGAAACCAAATCTGATGTTGAGCAGAATCCTAATGAAGATCTTACTTTGCAACAGAAAGTTGGACTCAATAAAAAGGCTACTGTGAAGCAAGAGAAAGACATTGCAAAAAATGATGTCATGTTATAGAGAGAGGCATAATCAGCTGCAGCCACTCCTAAGCCACCTTTTCCTCAAGCTATGAATATGCCCTTGTCTTGATCCAAGGGACACTTAAAAATGGAAGAGATGATGGAAAACTTTATACATCTTAAGATCAATCGGCAATCAAACAGGTTTCTGCTTATGCCAAGTTCCTAAAGGATTTGTGTACACAGAAAAGGAAGGCCAGATCTCACCTTTCCAAAAAGTCTCTCTAACATAACAAGTTAGCTCAGCTCTCACCAAAACTACACCACCAAAATTGAAAGACCTAGGTGTGCCCACCATTCCTTGGCAGATTGGTGAGCACACCACTGACAGGGCATTACTAGATTTGGGAGACTTGTTGCCTTTAACTATTTATCAGTAACTTGGATTAGGAGAAATGAAGCCTACTTCCACTATGCTTCAGTTGGCTGATAGGTCTGAAAAGAGACCTGTAGGAATTATTGAAGATGTGCTAGTTGGAGTTGATAAGTTTTGTTTTCATGTGGACTTTCTTATTCTGGACATGGAACCTACTTCTAATTGCAAAGCTCAATTCTCCATTATCCTTGGCAGGCCCTTTTTGGCCATATCCAATGCTTGCCTAAATTGCAAAATAGAGGTAATGGAGGTTGATCGGCTTATTATATGTATTATGTTAAATTCAAGTCTTAACCTATTGCAAGCGGACAATAAAAATTATAGCACTAGCATAGGATCGTTCCCACGAGGAAGTTCATCTATCTGTTTACTTCTTATTTATATCTTTTATTTAAGTCCTTATTTTAAAAACTTTTATTTATCTTTAAGATCTAATCATTGGAGAAATATGAATAAAAGAATTTATTTTAATCTACAGTGTATAAAATAAATCTAAATCCTCCTTCTTCTGATTAAGGTCGTCAAACCCAATCTTCAACTATCGAATATTTATAAAAATAAATAATACCATTACACCATATCTCTAGTTTCTTATCATTGGTCGTCAATCAAGTCTAAGATCCTATCAATATAAAATTAATCTAATCAACAACTTCCTAAAATGTGGGTGTCAATCAAACCTTAGAAAACTGAAGATGGAAAAGTAAAAATTGTTATACTAATCTGTAAATTCTAACCTGAGTCATCAATTTAAATTAAAACTTGGAGCTGTTTACAAAGCTATAAATTTAAACTATAAAGCAAAGTAAAATATATCCTTCACCCCTGAGCCGCAGTCGTCAATTGCTCCTGAGAAACTACAGATATCTACTCTAATCTTCAGCACTCAATTGTAGTCGTCAATTGCTCCTGATAAACCTTGGATATCTAATATATTCTAACTATTTTACACTATTTTGATCGAAAGAAAATCCAACCTCAGGCGTCAATTGATGCTGAAATTCTTCGATGATTATTCCTACACCAAGCTCTCTTATTTATAGATCATAAGGAGTTAGTTTACAAGTTCTAAATTTAGTAAAAGAAGTCAAATCTATCCTAATATAACTCTACTTCTAATTTTATATTTTCCTTGCTTTCTTTAGTTGATGCGCTTCTTGAAGGTTCTTTATTTTTCAATAGCAGAGTCCTTCAGAGTATATCTTCATCAATCTTCTTAGATTCATGATCAGTTGAACTTCTAACTCTAAGAGTCTTCTAATTCTGTTCATGGCGGTGATAGTTCTCACATGATCAGTAGCAATAACAATAAGTAGGAAAGCTTCTATTTTTGGAAAATCGTAAATCACGATTTTCTCTTCTTTCATGGCTTTCATACTGGACTTGGTATTTGGACGATTTTCTATTACAAACGATCGCTTTTTTCCTCTCTAGTCATCTTTACTCTTTTGTCGCTTCTGAAGAATTGTCTTTTTAAAGAATCGTAAAATTATGATTTCTTATTTCTTTCTTTCTTCTTTTTACTTTAGCAGTAGCGCAAAACCGTTAAATAAGATTTCTCTTCTTTGTTGTATTGGCGAATCATCTTTACACACTCAATCGTCATTCTTACTACTATTTGAGTTCACTTTGATGAATATTAACACTTAGGCTCTCTTTTACTATTTATCTTTAATATCTGCACATCAGTAACTTATTAGTAACAAACTAAAGCCTAACATTACTAAGTTAAGGGTGATAAAATGGTAATTTATGTGACTGATCACACCCTCAAACTTAAGTTTTACTAGTCCCTAGCAAATAAGGAAAATTAAACTATCCTAAAACTAAAAATTTAAATGTCACTTTCATAGGGAGCACGATTGCATTTAGAGAATATAACAAGACCCCTAAGTGATCCCTAGTGGAGGAGTTGTAGTCTCCTGAAGGTTTTTAGTGAAGTTACCTATAAACTTCCAGTATTTTTGGGTTTTCAAAATATGTTTTTTTCAAAACTAAAAATTCAAAATATAGATTTTTATATACTAATTACTCAGTCAATCATTAGATGTTTATTATTTTTTTTAAAAAAATTTAAATTTTTTATCCTTAGCTTTCCATCATCGCAATTATCCTCTATCAAAACTCAATAATTCAATTCAGTATAGCATGGAGTGTGTGCATATCAGTAAAAATTTTATTCATCATAGATTTTTCTAAATTACAGTTTTTAGAAAATATTTTCATCCAAACTCTCACTTATTGGCATACTCTAAAAAATAATCGAACTTTTGAGTTCTCACAATATTGTAGATATATATGCAAATTTCATCAGACAATTAAGAAGATAAATCTCATGGAAAGGATAATCAGTTCTGTTCATATAACTTCTTCATTTATTCATAGTATCTATTTTATATATCTCTACTAGACTCATATTTTTGCAAAATCATAAATCACAAAGGTCTTTCCTTCGGCTTGTAATGGGGCTTTGAATTTTCAGAAGGTTTTAAAGAAAAAGGTAAAGAGGATTCAAAATCATTTTTGAGAATTTAGCTCTTCCTTCTCTTCTTCTTCTATATTTTTTAGCTTTAGTAAGTATCCTCATTTTGGATAACTTCTTCTTATTTCTTTTCTAGTATAAATCCCATTTTTCTTTCCAGTTGGAAGCTTTTTGCTTCTCTTTTTTTTTTCATGGAATCATCTTTTTACGATCTCTTTTATTTTCTTTCCCATATTTTCATACGATTGTATTTATTCTTACTTGTACCCTTTTTAGCAGATTCTTTATCTGTTACACAGATACTCCTTTCACTCCCTCTTGTCCCCTTTTTTTATATTCTAAACTCTCAAAAATTGTAAGGCTCAAGGATAGAAAGTCTTGGGCAGTACAGATGGTTAAAGGTTTATAAAATTTTGGTACGAAAAAATTTAGTTTTTAGGCTTCTAATATGGGTTCAAAGGTAAAATATTCTGGGATTGTTAGCTTTTTTGTTCTAGTTTAACAAAAGAAGGCCTTTGGTCATTTTCACGATTTACTAAGATGGATGTCTTATTGCTTTGATATATTGAATAGATAGTTCTAAACAAATAAATCATCATATTTACAGAATATCTTGATTCTGAGTTCAGCATTATGGAATTTCAAATAGTAGAGAAGTTCAAAGAAAGTTTAGCCTGAATAAAAACAATCTCTCTTCTCAAAATAAAAGAGAAAATAGGCTCTATAGCTCACTGGTTATATGATTTTGAAACTATAATCTAAAATATTTACAGTTCTGATCAATCGTATAGTTTCAACCATTCTCTGATACAGTGTTCTAGAGATGCTTTACTTTGAATTATATCTATTTTTATTTTTATTTTTGAACTACTACTATGATGGGTTGCTAAGAATTTCATATTTTCATTTTTTTTTATCATAATTCTCATGTAATGATTAACTTTCTTAATTTAAAAAGAAAAAAAATTATACTAATATATTATATTTTCAAAATTGATATGTATCCCTCCAAACTTAATTAGGACAATGTCCTCATTGGGCAAAACAGGAGACACACAGGAAAAATATTACCTTATTTTACTACTAGTTACTGGGTTTATAATCTATAAAAAAGAATAAAAAATCTTCCCCCAAACTTGTGAGAAAAAATACTATCGATTTTATAGAATCTAAAAAAAATGGTTGGATGTTAGTAGCACTGTTAAAAAAAATCAAAATCAGCAAAGAAAACTTTTCATATATCTGAACTAATTACAGAAACATGAAAAGAAAACTAATTACAGCGAAAGAAATTCCTAGGAAAAATCTAGACACACACTATACTAAGACACTAGCAGCAACGTCCGAGAGAAATCTTTCCTGAAGATCGATCATCCGGCTTCTAACTACCTTCAATCAAAGTCTTACATTCCTTCCCACCAAAGGCATATCCACGCCTTTGCAGGGTCACCTCCCCACCTCTTCTTTAGAGAGGGCATCAAGATCGCTACTCCAAGAGCTATCGAACTCTCTCCCTCAGTGTTCCAAATTAGTCCATGATTCATCAACTGCACCGTTAATGCAGTTACGGGAAGAAGTTGAGGAGAGTTGGAAGATGACACATCTCAGCCCCCCATTCAGCCTATACTACTCCCCTGCGAAGATTTTATGAAGAGATTGTAATGCAAGTGAAAGGAGAAGATAAGTAATGGAGAGGGGTGATGAGGAGATCAAGGATGGGATAGAAAATGACACTGGAAATTGTAACCCATCCTTATTATAAAGGAACACGCATTCGGGGTGGGTTGTGATGGTGTAAAGTTTAGGAAGTGGGGGGAGATGAGTTCGTGGTATATGTTTTGGGATTTGAGTTAGGTTTAGGGTCAAGGGTAGTTTCAGTAGATGATTCAGCATCTCGAGTAGGTCGCTGGTGCTTTAGATCTTCTACTTTCTGTTGTACAGCCAGGAGCTCAGCTCTATATTTTTCAAGAATTTGATCGAGTCTTTCACTGAAATTACTCTGGTTATGTTCTTCCGTCATGGGGTTTTAGGGTTAAAGACAGAGGAAGAAGACGAAAGGTTGTGAATTGGTTTTAGTCTATGGATGTGTATGTATTTATAGGGAAAAGTATTGAACTACCACTTTGAATAAATGTCAATGTGTAGGTTACTAGGCTAGGGTGGCTGGGAAGTGGTGAAATTGAATGCATTTTATGTCCGTTTCCTATACAATTTAAATGGGTTTCAATTCCAATGCTCCCGATAAGACTGATCACTAGGTTCTCCTATTCCCCAGAATTGTCGTTTGCAATTCTGGATAACGATCACGAGAATCTATGACTGAAAATCGTACTAACTACTATTGGACTCTAAACTCATGAGAAATCGCAAATCCATGCGCTTCAAGTGATTAAAATAAAAGAAACAGTCTTTACGATTAGTAATATTTTATAAATCGTAGAGGGGTCATTTCAAAAGTACTTATGTATATATGTTACATGTATTTTCTACGGGTGAGTCAGTAGCTCGACAGGTTCAGGAGGAAGTTCAATAACGATCAAGGGGAGTTGATGTGCTTCCCATAAAAGTATTTCCTCCTAGGATGCCCACTGGCTATGGGGAAGAATAGTTACTCTCTCTCGTGCTAACCCAATTAGTTAGACGCTCAACCTGAACTTCTAATAATGTAATGGATTTCAGGAGATTTTGGAGTAATTGCGTTTGAATATGGCCATGTTGCAGCCAGCTTTCGGCTAATTATGACAAGGTTTCCTCAATGTCAGTGTGGTCTTGGGTCTGTGTGGGGCAAAATACAGGAGAGTGTCGAGGAATTTTCAGAGTTAAGCTGCAGTTAGCTAGGTCCAATGGCTTCTCCTTGTTGAGATGTTGGGTGCGATTTTACACCCACCAGAGTTTGAATTTTTATCTTCCATAGTTTTAATTTTGGGAGACAATTCATCATTGTCTTTAATTTGTATAATCATCTCTGCCTAAGAGGTATACTCCTTGAAGTCTCAAATTCAATCTCACCTGGTGCTTGGCATTGCACTGGTTCCTCACTAAAGTTCTCAAAGAAATCTCATGTAGTCTCAGTAGACAAAGCACAGAATATCCCCTCATAGGCAACATCAACTATGTGCCAATTTTTGTCATTCAGACCTTCATAGAAATTGATGAATATTTGCCAACGGGTGACTTCATGATGAGGATACCTATATAAAAGATCGTTAAGGCGTGTTCACCCCTCTTGAAGAGATTCATTCGGAGATTGTTTGAAAGTTCTAATAAGATACTAGATTTGATTCATTTTGTGTATTGGGAAGTATTTCATGAGAAATCTTTATTCCAAGTCCTCCCAATTAGCGAGCGAATCATGGGGCAAAGAATGTATCCACTCTTTTGCTTCATCTCTAAGAGAATATGAAAATAACCTTAGACGAAGAGATGTTTTGGGTAAATTTTGGATTCGGATAAGGTTGCACACTTCTATAAACTGTCTTAAATGTGAATAAGGATTTTCATCCCTTAGCCCACGGAATATTGGAAGTGTTTGAAATACTTTGGGTGTAATTTTAAAAGTCTCATTACCGGTTATAGGGGTTAATTATATACATGGGTGAGGTGTAAGAGGTGTATGGGCATAATATTCCCCCATGGTCTTAGTTATGTTTTGATCGCTGCCCGTCATAATTAATTATTTTAATAACAGGACAATTTGGTTAGAACAGTTATTGTATTTATTTTTATTTTTAATATTTTTTAATTTATTTTTTATTTTAGCAAGCAGAGAGAAACAAATCTGAGCTTCTCAATTTCTAGGGCCCGCAGAAGTGTTAAAAGTCTGATCCGTTACTCCGAATAAATCTGTAAAAGAGTAAGGAGTGATCAAAGACAAATAAAAAGATAAAAAAATATAAAAAAGAGAAAGATAAATTTTAGTTACTAAAAGAATAAAAATATTAGATAAAAATATAAATAAAGATAAATTCTGCTTCCTCGGCAATGGCGCCAAAAACTTGATCGATTTATTATGTGTATTATGTTAAATTCAAGTCTTAACTTATTGCAAGTGCACAATGGAAATTATAGTATTAGCATAGGATCGTTCCCACGAGGAAGCTCATCTATCTATTTACTTCTTATTTATATCTTTTATTTAAATCCTTATTTTAAAAACTTCTATTTATCTTTATGATCTAATCTACTGGAGAAATATGCATAAAAGAATTTATTTTAATTTAAAGTGCATAAAATAAATCTAAATTCTCCTTCTTCTGATTAAGGTCGTCAATCCCGATCTTCAGCTATCGGATATTTATGAAAATAAATAATACCGTTACACCATATCTCTAGTTTCTTAGCATTGGTCGTCAATCAAGTATAAGATCCTATCAATACAAATTTAATCTAATCAATAACTTCCTAAAATTTGGGCGTCAATCAAACCTTAGAAAACTAAAGATAGAAAAGTAAAAATCGTTACACTAATCTATAAATTCTAACTGAAGTCGTCAATTCAAATTAAAACTTGGAGATGTTTACAAAACTGTAAATTTAAACTAAAAAGCAAAGTAAAAAATATCCTTCACCCCTCAACCGCAGTCGCCAATTGCTCCTGAGAAACCTTAGATATCTAATCTAGTCTAACTATTTTACACTACTTTGATCAGAAGAAAATCTAACATCAGGCATCAATTGATGCTAAAATTCTTCGATGATTATTCCTACACCAAGATCTCTTATTTATAGACCATAAGGAGTCGGTTTACAAGATCTAAATCTAATAAAAGAAGTAAAAACTATCCTAGTATAACTCTACTTCTAATTTTATCTTTTCCATGCTTTCTTTAGTTGATGTGCTTGTTGAAGGTTCTTTATTTTTCAGCGGTAGAGTCCTTCGAAGTATATCTTCATCAATCTTCTTAGATCCGTGATTAGTTGAACTTCCAATTCTATCCATGGCGGTGATTGTTCTCACGTGATCAACAGTAATAACAGTAAGTAGGAAAGCTTCTATTTTTGAGAAATCGTAAATAACAATTTCTTCTATTATAGCTTCTTTGGAAAATCGTAAATCACGATTTTCTCTTCTCTCATGGCTTTCATACTAGATTTGGTCTTTCGACGATTTTCTATTACAAACGATCGCTTTTTTCCTCTCTTGTCGTCTTTACTCTTTTGTTGCTTCTGAATAATCGCCTTTTTAAAGAATCGTAAAATTACGATTTCTTATTTCTTATTTCTTTCTTTCTTCTTTTTACTTCAATAGTAGTGCAAAATCGTTAAATACGATTTCTCATCTTTCTTGTATTGACGAATCGTCTTTACCGACTCAATCATCATTCTTACTGTTATTTGAGTTCACTTTGATGAATATTAACACTTAGGCTCTCTTTTACTGTTTATCTTTAATATATGCACATCAATAACTTATTAGTAACAAACTAAAGGTTAGCATTACTAAGTTAAAGGTGATAAAATGATAATTTATGTGATTGATCAGAGGTGACATTTGGCAACATGAAAGTCAAGTTGAATGTGTTCGATGTTGTAAAACACCCGTGTGTAAAAGATGATGAGGATTGGTTTTATATAGATATACTTGATGAGGTAGTGGAGGAAACCTTACCTCGAATTTTGAGAAAATCAGACTTGCATGGGGATGAGGTGTCTGAAATGTAGGACTTATACTCCATCAGTTTTGAAGATGATGTGAATGATGATTCACCTGCTGAGGTTTGGACCATCCAAACTCCCGAAACTGCTGCAAAGATATAGAGTTGGAGACCAGTAGTCCAACCTTTGAAAGATTATTTTAAGACACCTATGGAACCTTCTGTAGTTAGCCCCCCAAAGCTAGAGCTGAAACAGCTCCAAGAACCCTCAAATATGCATTTTTGGATGATAACAAGCAACTTCCTGTCATCATATATGTTTTTCTCACATCAGCGCAAGAAGTAAAATTGTTGTCCATTCTCAAAAAACATAAGAAGGCCATTGGTTGGGCAATTGCATATTTGAGAGGCATTGATGTCTCAATATGTCTTCATAATTCATTTGGAAGAAGAGGCCAAACCATCAAGGAAAATACAGAGAAAGCTGAACCCTCACATGCAAGAGGTTGTTATCAAATTGTGGATGCTGGGATTATATCTCATCCCAGAGAGTGAATGGGTGTCCCTTGTTAAGGTGGTCCCAAAGAAATCTGGGGTTACAGTGGTCAAGAATGAGAGAGGAGAGCTAGTCCCAACAGAGAGACTATTGGTTGGAGAGTGTGCATTAACTACAGAAAGCTCAACTCAGAAAGGGGAAAGATCACTTTCCCCTGCCCTATATTGACCAGATTTTGGCAAAGCTTGATGGGAGAGAGTTCTATTATTTTCTTGATGGATACTTTGGGTTTAACCAAATCCTAGTGCATTCACAATACCAAGAGAAAACTATATTTACCTGCCCATTTGGCACTTTGCTTACAAAAGAATGTCATTTGAGTTGTGCAATGCCCCAACCACTTTCTAAAGGTTCATGATGTTTGTATTCTTTGATATGATTGAGAAATTCTTATAAATCTTCATGGATGATTTCTTCATCTTTGGAGACAACTTTGAGCAATGCTTTGATCACCTCTCCCTTGTGTTATAGAGATGTGAGGAAACAACTTTAGTCCTCAGCTAGGAGGAGAGCCACTTCACAGTCAAGCAAGGAATTATCCTTGTCCATGTATCTAAAAAGGGGTAGAGGTGGACCAAGCCAAAATTGACCTCATTGCTCAGCTGCCCCCTCCTACAAATGTCAAACAGATCAGGTCATTTCTTGGGCATGCAGAGCTTTATAGGAGGTTTATCAAAGACTTCAACAAAATATCTAATCCACTTTGCCATCTTCTCAGTCGAGATGTGGTATTTAATTTTGATGAGGCATTTCTTGCTACTTTTGATAAGTAAAAAGAAAGAACCCCTGTGATCAAATCTCCAGATTACTCTCAACCATTTGAACTCATGTGTGGTGCATCTGACTATGCCATTGGTGCAGTCCTAGGCCAGAGGAATAATAAACTGCCTTGTGTTGTTTATTATGTAAACAAAACTTTGACAGAAACTCAATTGAACTACATAACAACAGAAAAGGAGTTTTTGGCAGTAGTTTATGTTCTGGACAAATTCAGATCCTACTTGTTAAGATCTAAAGTTGTTATTTTCTCTGACCATTCAGCCTTTGACATCTACTGGGAAAGAAAGATGCAAAATCCAAATCGATCAGATGGATACTCCTCCTACAAGAATTTGATTGTGAAATCAAAGACAAGAAAGGAGTGGAGAATGTAGTGGTTGACCACATGTCTACGATCTTGGTTGAGACCTCTTATAGGACTCCCATTTCTCAGAATTTTTTTGATGAGCGGTTGTTTGCTATCAATAGTACCACCCCATGGTTTGCAAGCATAGTCCATTGGTCAGATCCCCCCACATTAGACCAAAGTGGATAAGGATCTGTTCTTTAAACAGATTAGATCCTTCATTTGGGATGACCTTGATCTATCTAAGTGTTGTGCAGACAAGTAGTCAGGAGATGTGTGCCTGAGAGTGAAATCCACAATGTGTTGTCAATGTGTCATGACCAAGCTTGTGGAAGTCATTTCAGTAGTAAGAAGACAGGTTGCAAGGTGTTGCAAGCTGGATTTTACTGGCCAACCATCTTCAAGGATTCTTATGAATTTTGCAAGGCATGTGTGAATGTCAAAAGATGGGATCTTTGATAAAGAGAGACCAAATGTCGTTGCAGCCCATTCTTATAGTGGAGTTGTTTGATGTGCGAGGCATAGATTTTATGGGCTCATTTCCTTCTTTTAATTTCACTTATATCTTTGTGGCTGTGGATTATGTCTCGAAATGGGTGGAAGCAATTGCCACCAAGACTAATGACCATCAGGCTGTTCTCAAATTTCTCAAAGAAAATATTTTTTCTAGGTTTGGAACTCTTAGGGCCATCATCAGTAATGGAAGGAGTCACTTCTGAAACAAGTACTATGATATATAGTCTCCTCAAAAAGTACTCTGTTACACATAGAGTAGCTACTCCATACCACCCACAGACTAGGAAGTGGAGATTTCAAACAGAGAAATCAAACACATCCTTGAGAAAACAGTGAGACCAGACAAAAGATTAGCCTATAAAGTTGACTGATGCACTTTGGGCTTATAGAACTGCCTATAAGACTCCAATTGATATGTCCTCATACGAGCTGATTTATGATCAAGTTTGTCATCTACCAGTTGAGTTAGAACACAAGGCCCTTTGGGGCATTAAAGCTTTAAACTTTGATCTAACTTCAACTGGTATGCACGAGAAACTCCAACTAGATGAATTGGAAGAGCTGAAGAGCGAATCCTATGAAAATGCAAGATTATACAAAGAAAGAACCAAGGCCTTCCATGACAAGAACATCAACAGAAAGTCGCTCTCTCCAAGGGAGAAGGTATGGCTTTTCAACTCCAAGCTCAAACTCTTCCCTGGAAAACTTAGATCCAGATGGGATCATCCATTTTCTATCATTTCTGTCTCCCCATTTGGAGTTGTGGATATTTGTGATCCTAACAACAACAGGTTGTTGCGAGTCAATGGACATAGACTCAAACCATATGTGGAGTTGAAAGACAGACTTTTCTGAATCCATTGATCTTCAAAACCCTCCAATCTGAAAAAGGTCAAAGTCTGGCTGAAGGCTTTAAACCAAGCACTGCATGGGAGGTAACCCATTGGTTTTAATTTCTTGTATACTAGTGGTTAATATTTGTAGCATTTATTGCCATTTTCATTTAAAAGTGTAACCTAACAGTGCACTAAAAAATAAGCCTACTAACCTAGCAACTGTATTGAGTATTAAACTTGCCATGTTTGCTCTTGTGAACATTTCTTATATGCCAGATTAGCACTGTTAGGTTACAAGTGCTAGGTTAGCACTGCCAGGTTCCTTGTGGCAACTTCCCTATGCTAGGTTGGTAACCCATGACACCTGGCAGCATTGTTAGCAGTTCTTACTAATATATTCACACTGTCAGGTTCATTATTCACAACTTTCAAATTGGTGCCAAGTTTGATGAACTTGGCAGTGCCGAAATCTTGTGGAACCAATGAATTGTGCCAAGTTCTTAAACCTGATGGCTTACATGTTTGATTCCAAAAATGCCTTGCGCCAAGTTTGGCACTCAAAACCTTGAACCTAGCACAAGCAAGCGAATCCTATTTTTAGTCTGTTGCTAGGTCATTTCTTCGTCATTTCACATCTCTGCTATCTCTGAGATTCAAGTCCGTCTTCTTTCCCTCTCTAATGCTCCAGTGAACATCTGCCATATTTCAATCTTTGCATCTTGTTCTCGAGTTCATTTTTAGTCCACAATGTCGAGAAGAAGCTCGCCAAGCTTGGAATCTCATCACTTGCTACCAAACCCTAATCAAAGGTAATCCTCCTATTTTATTCAGATTGATCACTGTGCATTGTGTGGATTGATTTGTGTCTGTTTGCAACTAATTTGGAGAGAGTATTTGAAGCTTTGGTTTTCTGGAAGAGATTGTCGATTAATTTTAGTGAAGGGTGTAGTTAGGGTTTTAGTTTAAAATGGTAGATCAGCAGAACCCGAGTTCAAGGCTGATAGAACCCCAGGAACCAGTGAACCCATCTAGCCCTAGCGCTACAAGCAGTTCCTCTCCACAAGCGATTTCATCTCTACTAATAGAAGAGCATCTAAATAGCCTTCTACATCAAATCCAAAAAGGTTAAGCCTGTTGCCCTTGAAGAGCCTGCTGAGCCTGTTGAACCAAAGCCCAAGAAATCTACAGCCAAGAAAAGAAGGGCAAGGCTGTGGTTTAGGAAGTTTACCCTTTGGCTACACTTAAACCCTATATTGAGGCCATCCCTTTGGTAGTTGACACCAATTTTGACATCACATTCTTTATAATTGAGGAGTTGGCAAATCATACATTGGCATACCTCGAGAAGGCCAGAATGATGAGGACTCTTCACCCTCTCAATGAGATAGCCTACACTATTGGTTCCAAAACATGGAACCTCAAGATAGAAATGAGGAAATCTTGATCGAAGTAGATAATTTTTAGATGATCATATCAGCAGAAAGCATTTCCTAAATCTATGGCTTCAATAATCATTACTTCCTTGCTTGTGGGCTTGCATCTCCCCTCCCAGACTCAATCCTAGAACTGAAGTCCATCTTGACCAATGGGAAGAGAACAACTAATCAGATTGTGAGAAAGTGCCATCTTAGGCCTGAATTGTTCTTTATGGATGTTGTCATCCTCAAAACCCTATGCCATGCATGCCATGCCCAAGTAAGAAAGAGTGTGCTGCTGTAAGCCCTTTACTCGGTTTGGGCCAACCATTATTTTTGCGCAGCTAAGTTGATACTAGAGAGCATGATTGATGTCTACTCCAAGACCTCAAAGGGCACCACAATCAATGGTCTGCTCTATGGAAGATTGATTATTGCATTGCTGAATCAAGGAGGCTATGACATAGCTAATGATGAGCCTGGAACAACCAAGTTACCACAGAAGCACAGAAGCCAAGCTTGGAGATCAATCCTGAAATTGATGGGTCACCAAGCAGCACCCTCCCCAACCTCACCTTCAGTTGCTGCTACCCCTACTGTTGCCCTTTCACCTGTTTTAACCCAAACTGATGTACCCATCCCCCTGAAGCAACCAGCCAAAACTAAAGTGGAAAGAAAGGGAGCTAAGCCTCTAAAGCTAGCTCACACTGCAACAAGAGACATCCAATCTACTGCAAATCAGTTGCTCTGTGACATCATTAGTAAGGGATCCACTATTTCAGTCCTGATCAAGGTTGCATTGAGGAAACTCACCACTTCTGTCACTCATGGCAAAAAGAGCCACATAGAGAAAGGAACCAGAGATAGAGCCACCCAAACCTCTGCACCAGTTCAAAGACAATACCCCCATTCTCCAAGCAGCAGTGGCAACAATGATGATGATGAATTTATTAATGTAGACACTGACTGTTCTGATGTTGATGATCCTCCAGCCCCTGCACCTTCTTCAAAGGGAAAACCTAGCTCCTCCACAGCCTAAAATCTAAGGAAGAGATCTACAAGGATCATGAACCAGGGACGGGGGTAAAGCAGAGCTCCATCTCAAAGGAACCAGAGTGGAGGAGGAAAATCTGATCCTATCTCTGTGGAGGATTAGGTTTGAAATGCTCTCTTCTGTCTATTTCTTTGCCCATTACTTGTTTCTCTTTTATGATGTAAATGATATTTTGGCTTGCTATTTTGACTATACAGTGCTATGTTAGTGCCTTTCTTACTAGTTGTGCTTTGAATATTTGTGCAATGATGTCTTTTTCTATTGGCTTTTAAAATTTTGCACTATGTGAGCTTCCATTGCATATCAGCCCTCTTACAGTTGAACATTGAGGGCATTGTTCCTCTCAGGTGGTGTGAACAGCCCTTTTCTTTGGCTTGATGAACATGCCATTCCTTAGGTAATGCTGATGTCATTTTGCACAATTATAGGCTTAGTTAAATCACACATAGCTGCATGCTAAACATATTATGTGATTTTTATTGCAAGCAGTTGTAATCGCTCACACACTCCTTGAAATAATGCAGCTTGCAGTAGATTAGGATAGCACAATACAACTTGCCATTTATATCTATAACATGCATATAATGGAGCAATAGCTAAGGAGAATTTGTTGCAAACTGACCCTTAGACTTAGGGACAGTTTTGAAGCCTAACTCACAATTTGTAAGCCTCTATATTTCCGTTGCAGAGAGTAGAGTGATCTGTGTTGACTGTGATCAATGGCTGATCTGATCTCTATTGCTAGAAGCTGTACAACTGAAGTTGAAGCAAATTTAGAAGATCCTTGAAGTTTAAGAAAGGACATAAGCCCATCTTTTGGACAGTTTGTGCCTCAAATGCCCCACCATGTATGCTACCTTTGTCACACACTTTGAGCCCATAACAATCTTGTTCTTTTGTCCACAACCAGAGTACTTTAGCCTGAACCCACAGCATTATACAGACCTACCCCTCACTATGAGAATTCATAAGGTAGAGGAGAATATGTGAAGGAAATAAGATCAGCTAAACATTTGGTTAAGAGAAAGGGAGCAGTTCTGAAAAATAAAATAGCAAAGTAAAAGACAAAAGGAGTGCAAAATAGAAATGGAGCATAAAATGTGGGTATATAAATTTATTTTTTTTAGAAACCCTTGAGGTTGTGAGCAGAAAACTGAGCAAAAGAAAAATGTTAATTTGTGAATCATAAAGGGGAGAAAAAGAAGAAAAAGCAGGCAAAGGAACTGCCATCTTGAGAAACTAAAAATGAGTTGAAGCTGGCCACTTCAATCTGAAATTTGTAAAGAGCAAGGTGAAAATTGAAAGGAGAGTTTCAAGGAAGCAAAGGACACAACTGATGCACCTCACTTTACCCTTGCTTTCTCATCACTTGAATCCCATATATTCCATTTTTCTTTCTTAACCCATAACCTCAAAGCCACAATTCAACCCAAGCAAAGTCTTATTGATCTAAAATGGATTAGACTTCTAAGTAGAGATGAAAACTTGTACAGTCTATGGTGATAAGAGAGATCACGTTTGTTATTTTGGTGCTCAAACATCTATGAGAAAGAGTGAGCTGTGAGATCCACCCAAGCAAAAAATTCTGTTCAGAGAGTTGCCAACTTTTTTGAGGATTGGGTCAACAATCTTCTTTTGAGAGAAAATGAAGGTCGAAATCCCTAAGTAAGAATGGAATGTTTGCAAGAAGATCAAATCCAGCAGAGCTCTAGCATGTTCATGGAATTGATGTAAATTTTAAACTTTATTAATCTATTCTAATCAGCTGCTTAACTGTCATTAAAGATCTGAAGCTGTGAGTTTGCACAACTGTTTTCATCATGAAAATTATAGATTTGATCACTGACTGCCAGCTGATTTAACTTGTCTTTTGATCATGCTTTTGACAGGGAAGTTTGTGGGTATCTTCACTAAAAACCCTCATGAGACTTCACTCCTCCACTAGAGATCACCTAGGGTTTAAAAGGCTTGATGCATATTCTTAATGCAGTTGTAATCTCTCTTTGCTCAAGGACTAGCAAAGAGAGATTGTGTAGTTATTATACTCCCTATGAAAGTGACACATTTTTCTAGTGTAGATATTGTTTTAATCTCTCTTTGCTCAAGGACTAGCAAAGGTTAGGTTTGGGAGTATATTAATTACGCAATTTACACTCAGAAATACCCTTAAACCTAGGCTTTGCCAAGCCTAGAGCCAATAATGCTAATTAGTTAATGAGATTGTGCAGGTAATCCCCAAAGCAAGCAAGAAGAGAGAGACTGTCTTAAGAGAGGATCCCCGGCAGACAAATGTGGTGTCAGGTTCCTCTGTGTCGTAGTGCCAGGTTTCCAGGACCTTGCATGCCCTTAGAGAAGCCATAGGCAGAAGCCTGGCGGCTCCCTAAAGCTAAGTCTGTGCCAAGTTGGAAGAAAAAAAGTTACCATTGCGCTAGGTTCAGTCAAAGAGAAGCAGAGCCTAACGCCATTACAGAAGAAGCTTGCGCCAGGCTAGTGCAGCAAAGAGAAATGGAACTTGGCGGCCTTGAGAAGCAAGAAGCTAGCGAATGCAATCTCTCTACTGACAAGTTCAGCCGTTAGGTTACCAAAGCAGCGCTAGCTTACAAGCTCAACCCCAATGAACCTGGCGCCAGAATTGGAATCATCTTCTCCACGCGCGCGTCTGGTTTTCTAACCAACTCTGACACTTCAAAATGTGACAGCTGCCATGTGGAGCTCTCCAAGGACTTCAGGACCACACTGCTATGCTTCCATTGGTCCAGCACAGCACGGGCCTAACCGAATTAGGGTTTGAGCATCAAAGGAAAGCCTAAATCAGAGGGTATAAATAGGAAAAGGGGAAGCTGGCCAAAAAGAGTTTGGATTTGGATCTGAAATTCGATCTCCTTCTCTTCTTCATTTTTCTTTCATCATCTCTTTATTATTATTATTTTTTTATAAGTACATCATCATCTCTTTACAGACCTCTGTAATTTCTCCTTTAGTTTTCAGCTTAGCATGTATGGCAAAACATTAAGTAGCTTAGGTGAAATCGAGCCACTGAATGGTATTATAAATTGAGCAAATGATTAGAACTATGGATTGATTGCATATTGGAGGGCATTATTGCATAATTAAGGTGAACTTGGATTGTGTGATTTAAATGATTATTTATGTCTGATTGGATCTAAGCTTTGCTTGTGGTTTAGTTAGTTTTATGAGGCTCACTGAAATCAGTGCTTGTAGCCTGGTTTTGGTGGTGTATGTAATGGTGTTCTTGTTCTAGCTAGAGCCTTTTGACTAGGTCATATCTTTGGGATAGCCAGTGACCATTTAAGTGGACAAATTATGCTCTTTGACTGGTTTATACTCAAGATCTTGCTACATTCATTTCGATCCCATTGTGCTTGTAGCCAATTGGGGGTTGAATCCATATATTTGAAATTTTGCATGGATGTACAATACTATTTGTGGTGAGGAATTGCCTTTGCTACTCTTCCCCTCTGATCTTTGTTCCTCTTTATTCTTTAACCCCTTTACTCTATCTTTCTTACCTTTTTATCTTTGTTTACAGATTCAGTAGACAATTATCTTTTAGTTTTCTTGTTGTTTGATTATTGTAGTAGTTGTACTTTTTTTTTTTATAATCTGGATATCCGGGCCTTTTGGAGCACCTGCCTAATCCCACGGGTACATGCGCACTCCAAATTCAATACATGTTGGGTCAACACAAGATATAAATCTCTAGGGGACCTCAAGGGGGGGAGGGGATTCGAACTCAGGTCTCCTACTTTTGGAAACAAGTACCTGGCCAGCTCACCTAACCCCTTGAGGTTTTGCAGTAGGTATATTTGATCCATTCTCTCGTTCCGTTTTCTATTATTAGTTAGCTTCACAGATTTGAGCTATATAATGAATAGATCTCAATAAGTTACCCTGCTATTATTAGTCTCCAATCCCTTGGGTTTGAACTCCCCATTTTATGGGTATTAGTTGTAACATACCTGTCTAAAGCTGACAACAATTTAGTGTGTAGACAAGATCGGCCAAGAAGAACCAGTTTGTGGTGAACTATTTTAAAGACCACTGGTTCTAATTGTATATATTGACACCATACTCTTTATTTCATCGTATATGATTTACTTTAGTTTACTGATGAAATCCCTATAAGTCTTTTAAGATTTTTAATTATTCTACAATCAACATATTTTATTGAATCCCGAGAATGTTAAGGATAAATTTAAATGATCTTTAAAGGATTCCCGAACTTTTCTCATAAAAGAATAACTGAAATTTAAAATAGAATTAGGTTAAGATTTCTGTGAAATTATTTGGCATTTGAAAATAGAGAAATGTCTCTTTAAAGGCATTACGCATTTTCTCCGTCACTTAATGAAAATGAAAATGACACCCACACTCGAGCGGGTCGCACTGACCCTGCTTGTGGATCTGAACAATCAGGTGCTAGAGCCACACGGGGTGTACAAGGCCAGGGCCTGGGGTCATGACACGCATAAATCATTCTCTACAATCTGCTACACCGGTAAGTGCAACACAGAGAGCCATTCACTTACCTCTTTGATTGAGTATTGTGACAAAAAGAAGATAACTCACCATCAAGGATCTCACATCCCTCTACATGTAATGAGCTGTCATGGCATCCTCTATCCTCTTACACGTTGGTCAATCACATTCGATTCAAGGAATATGAAAGATGAGATTCTGACGATTAGGCGGATGACGATCAAAAGAAATTGAGGTGGATGCTAAACCTAGATACGTGTACCCTTAAAAACTTTTGACATTATAGTTGATTGATACCCCTCATTGACATCTATGACTGGAAGCACGGCTGATGGTTCTCTCTGGAACTTGGAAAGACTTGATGAAATATTTTAATTTGAACCAAATCAAAGATATGTAATAACTCTTTCTTGAATGATTGTTGTGTGAGATCTGTATAATTTAAATAAAAAAAAATTAAGACACCTCTCGTAAATAATATATCTCTAGGAGTTTAGCTGAGATTCTTTTGCCAAGGAGAAACCTTGTGTTCTACTTATCCCTTAGGATGACGAACACTAGGAGAATCCGGCATACTCCTTTGGAATCGTCGACTCGAAATCTTAATGCCGAAAGAACCCCTAGTCCTAAATCGTGGGTCAAATTGTATCGGCACATGGAGCAAATGACGATTGTAATGGCTGCGAATCAGGATGGAGGACGATCAATGGTGGAGTGATTTCAACAAATGAAGCCACCAGCATTCATGGGAACCTGTGAATCTATGGCAACCAATAGTTGGCTAAAGAGAGCTGAAAGACTATTGACGGTTCTTAGATGCCCTGATGTGACAACCTGAACTTCCTTACCCAAAATCCGTGTCGTCAAATCATATACACGATCTGAATTACAGAGCCATTATTGGTATCGAAATGCTTTATTCCTTTTTGTGACAAGATCTTCCCTGAAATAAAAGATTGGAAAGATCGGGCCATCGATCTTTGCTAAGTTTACTTAAATGCGGAAGCAAACTGTGCGGATGTGAAAGCAGAGTTACAAGGCAACATATATGGCATCATAAACCAACAATGGATTCCCATCATTCCATCTTAACAAAATAACTAACTATACAATCCACCAGTGAAAGCCAACCTTCACCTAAACAGTGGACAAAATTATACAAAACTGTACATGAGTCTAAACAATATACTGTATCGAGTATCAAAAGAAACAAAACAATCTGCACTCTGCTGAGATCCAAAGAAAAGAAGCTAAGGGAAGAACTCCTCTAGTGGCTCTTCCTCTTCTTCCGGATTGTAATCAGGATCCTCTTCTTGTTCTAGATCCCTCTCAAGACCTTCACCTGCAGCTGTGACGTATAGTCGAGGAATGAGCTACAGTTCAAGCTCAACAGGGAGAAAACAGTGCTAAATCATACTTCATCATTCTATTTCATGGTATTGATGTATAAGTAATACAGTTTCAAATAAATATCATATTAATTACATTGGGATATAGCAAATCATTTAAACACATGACCTTAAAACATATCATGTCATGATACGAATAACATACGGAAACAATGCAAATCGAATGCAAGAAATCGGAACAGAACTCATAGCATATCGATGGAACAACCATATAAAAGGTAGGAGTATCGATAGCAGAGAATCGAACATATCAGATCGCATAGAAAAGAATTGAAACATATCATATCGGGTAGCAGAAAATCGGAACATGTCATATCACATAGTAGAAAATCAAGAGCATATCATATCGGGGTTCATTAGTGTAAGTATCCCGTAACGGGAACAGAGTAGTTCGTAGTAGACACAGAGTCGTAACCTCGGGGACTCCACCCCTCTCTTGGAGACTCCACTCCCCTTATAACTAACGTAAATTTGAAATAAGTCTCATGGCAAGACATCCCGTAGCGCGAACTGAGTAGTCCGCTACGGACTACCTCGATTCAAGTTATTCTGAAAGTACTGCACTTGGTGCAGAACTACGCCAAGCCATTTCTCCCGTAATGGCGCCAAGCACAAGTGGGTCCCACCTCGGGCAGCCAACTTCCCAACACCCTATTTGGCACTGTCTTACTATACCTTTGCCTGGCGCATTTATTAGTTGTGCCAGGCTTAGCTATAGTAACCCTGGTTTTTTTGCTTGAATTTCATCTTTGGAGTTTGACTTATTGACCATCTTGATGCCCTAGGTGTGTTTCACTTGTTCTGTTGCACCCTCCCCTTTTCTATATGCAACCCTTGAGTGACTTAAAACACTAACCTATCCACCACTGGAGCTAGTTTTCACACATTTTTTAAGCTTTAAAAACCCTAGGAAACCTTAGATGGCTAGATTACCTAATTTCTAATCCTATTTAGCCTCTAAACACCCTCCTAACCTCTCTTTTTCCTATAAATAGAGAGGCACCCCTCTGTTAATTAGTGAAAAATGTCATTTTTCACTCTTTAACCTGACCTTTGATAGACCTGTGAATAGACTAATAAGTGCTTGTTGAGCATGTTTTGTTGATAGCAGTTATAAGTAGTCATAGTGCATAAATCCACCCTAAAGTGCTCCACAAGAGGTCCATCTCTCACCACAGCTCTGACCTAACTATGGCACACAGAAGGGCCCCACACCAATGCCCACTTGGGGCAGGTAGCAATAGCAAAGTAGCATTGAAAAAAGGAAAGACAGGCTGAAAACATCCTGTCGATAGGTTATTGCAACCTATCGATAGGATCTGAAAGCTGAAAAAGGAAGAAATCGTGAAGATGGGGAGAATTCAACAGGATCCAGAACCTATCGTAGAGTCGGAAACAATAAGGGAGCATCCTATCGAATGGTTGCCTGAGTTTGAACAGAACCTATCGAAAATCTGAGAACCTATCAAAATTAATTGCGCAAGAGCTCAACCTGTCGAAAGGATCCTTCAACCTATCGAAAGCATCAAATGAAGGTTGCAGATGCTGAAGCTCTAATTGCAGGATTCAACCTATCGGGACCTTTCGATAGGATCCTAAATCCTAGTGAAAGGACCAAAGTACTTAATTTCAACCTATCGAAAGCCTCTTCAACATATCGAAATCGATCTAAACACTTCCCAGAAAAGCTGCTGTACACACACTGCAAGTTGGTGACCTGTTGCATGCAAACCGAGGCACCTTGGTGACTGGCACAAGGCTTCTAGAAGTGCCCTGGGAAAACCTAACCGACTCATGTGCTCTCCCCCAATGTGAACGAACTAAAAGAGCCTTCTAGAAGGGGAATAAAAGAGGGAATAACAGAATCATTCTAGAAGCTGGGATTAGCAGGAAAAACTAAATCTAAGACTGAAGGAGAAAGCTATAAGAAGGGAGGAAGCCGTCTGAAAAAGGGGATCAATTCTGAAAACCAGAGCTTGCAGTGAAATTCTCTAATTATTTCCTTTAGCCCAACTATGGTTGGCTAATTTCTTGAGAGCAGTAAAGGGTGAGGTCGAATCTGTAATTAGGGAGAGCTGAGAGTATTATTGAGGGTTAGATGATGCACAGACTGCAAATCTGAGGACATTTCATTATATGGTCAGTTTAATTCAATGTGATGTTGGTTTAATTGTTATAATTAGATCTATAGTTCCTTTGATTTCATTTGGTGCTTGATCGGCTTTGTGTAGATGAGAATAGCTCACCCACTTAACTGGTAGACCTCTTGGATGCCATTTGATCTCCCTAGATTTGATGCTCTTGCAATTTCCTGTGTCTATGGCCTGGTAATTGTAGTATTTGTAGTAGTTATAATGCTCTAATTGAAACCTTTGATTTGAAGGAAATTCCTAGGATGATCTGTGGCTATTAAAGTGGACAAATCATAGCCTTAAGATCAATTCAAACCTTTGGTCTAAATTGGATTCTTCTACTTTAATCCTTTGATTTTAAGGAAATCTATAAGATGATTTGTGACCATTAAAGTTGACAGATCATACCCTTAAGATCAGTTCAAGCCTTTGGTTTAGAGTAGATTCTTCTACCCTGCAGCTGTGCCTATGGTCAGATGAGGGATTGGTATACTCTAAACTCTCTGTAACCCTAGCAGCTCAACCTAATTGCAACAAGACCAAACTCCAAGCTGCTTCTCCCCATTTTCTATTTTAAATTTCCCCTCACTGCAAGATCTATACTCTGGATTTAATCCTAACATCCATTTCCACAATCTTACTTATTTTTGTAGTTTAATTTAGAAGTGACAACCCCTTAAACCTTTCCTCTTTCTTTTACTGTTTTAGCATTAGGAAGGGTGCCAGATCTACCACAGATCTGGAGATTTGCCTAATTTTGACACACATTTCCCTGTGGAAATTCTCTTACTTACTTGCTACAACAGGCCCTGAATACTTGCAGGACTGTGTGTGAGCCTACCTTGGTGTGTGCTATCTATAGACCCTTTAATTGTCTGATTTTAAACCCTTTTTTGAACACAAGGCAAGATCCCAACAAGTATTTGGCGCCGTTGTCGGGGATCTGTGTGCTTAAAATTGGTAGATCTAAGTTTGTTTTAGTATAGATTGTAAAATTTGCAATAGATTGTTTAGTTTTTCACTAACTGCTGTTAACAATTTATGTTGTTTTGGAGTAGTTTTTGTTATTTTTAACAGATTGGAAGTTGTGTCTAAGGAGGAGCATTGTGCTAGAGGCTTTGTTAAAGTTTGCATTCCTCTACTCCTATTTTTCTTATCTGTGGATTTGTAGATTTATGAATTAATTGTGTTGATTCCTGATTGTTGTGTTAAATTGGCTTTGCATTGTGTGTGCATTAAGATTGTGAGTGGTGTATGATTGGAAGGAGAACTCTCAATCCTTAGATTGTTCCATTAAATCCAGAGGTTGAGAGACTCCTTAGGACTAAACAAATTTCACCCACATCTACTGCATCTGGACTTGCTAAAATGAGTGAGCAACAGCAACCTATAACCTTGAAGGAATTCAATGCACCAGGGGTTTACAATACCCCCTTATGCATTCAATTCCCTGCTATTCAAGGGAACTATGAGATCAAGTCTTCCATAATCCAAATGCTACCCTCATTACATGGCCTGACTAAAGAAGACCCATATAAACACATTGATGAATTTTTAGGACTGTGCACTACATTCAATATCGTAGGTTTGGGGGAGGAAGCAACCAGGATGAGACTTTTTCCTTTTTCATTAAAGGATAGAGCCAGGACCTGGTTGTCAATGCTCCCACCCAATAATATTCAGTCCTGGAGTGACCTTCAATGTCAGTTTTTGGCCAAGTTTTTTCCCATGTCCAAGACAAGCCAGTTGAGGAAGGGCATTATCTCATTTGCTCAAGATCCAACTGAAAATTTTCACCAAGCTTGGGAGAGATTCAAAGAACTCCTGAAGAAATGTCCCCATCATCAAATCCCTGAATGGCAATTTGCCCAAAGTTTTTATCAAGGGATTGACTCTAAAAGCAGGGATATGGTCGATGCCTCTTGTGGTGGTACTTACCTCCAAAAAACTGTTGAGGAGGCTTGGGAGTTGTTTGACATTATCAATGAGAACTCCATATAAAGAGAGACATTGTCCAAGGATTTGGACACTCCTAGACTAGTGAAAGAAAATACCACAAGAGGAAAATTGTATGAAGTATGTGGACACAATGATTTGGAAAGAAAAGTGGACAGTTTGACCCAGAAATTTGATAAGCTCATGGGAGCAATGCAGTCACCCATGGCTGCTAAAGTGGAGGAGGCATGTGTTATATGCCAGTCCCCCACTCACTCCCTTGAGGAATGCCCCTCAGCTGTTCAATTTCCAGACTTTGTGATGGAGCATGTGGCTGCCACCCAGTCTTTTGGGCAACAACCTACTGCTGGTTACCAATGGAGAAACCACCCCAACTTGAGGTGGAGACAAAATGGTTTTCAAAATCAGCAGCAGCAGCCATAACAGTCTATGCCTTACAAAAATGCTCAGCCACACCATCAGAATTACTTCCCAAGGCCTCAATACCAACAGCCTATGGCTCAGCCTGTGCAGCAATCTGCACCCCCTCCAGCTACTAGATCCCTTTCTTTTGAGGAACAAGTTCTGGCTTCATTACAGAACTTAGGACCGTTGTCTCAAACTGTGCACTCTCATAGCCAAAGCATTAAAAAGATAGAAGACGATCTTGGTCAGCTATCTAATGCTTTAGCCAAGAGAGAGGAAGGGAGGCTGTCTAGCCAACCCATGGACAACCCAAGGAGACAATATGTGGTAGGTGAGGTTCCCTCTTCCCATGAGGAGGCCAAATCTGTCACCACATTAAGAAGTGAAAGGTTGGTAGACAATCAAATAGGTTGTGGGCCTTTGAAAAATTCAGAAAAAGAAAAAAAAGTGGTCATGGAGAAGGAACAACAGGAGCAACCCATGGTGAATAAGAAGGATAATGGTGATCCTCAAGAAAATAAAAAATCAAAAAAAGAGATGATGAGTTGGCTAAGGCTACAAATGAGGGAGCAGTCCCACATTTGCCATTTCCTAGGGCAATGCAAGCACCTTCTCCTTTTGATAAAGGGCATGCCAAAATAGAGGAAATGATGGAAACTTTTAAGTAAGTAAAGATTAACCTGCCTCTCCTTGATGCAATCAAGCAGGTCCCAGCCTAAGTCAAGTTTTTAAAAGACCTTTGAACCCATAAAAGACAATCAAGGATATATCTGTCCAAGAAAGTCTTTTCAGCAGAAAAAGTACAACAAATACTGACTATTGCAACCCCAACAACACTCCAAGACCCTGGAGTCCCTACTATCTCCTTCATCATTGGGGATCATACTATTAAAAAAACCTTGTTAGATCTGGGAGCTAGTGTGAATTTGCTTTCATATTCAGTATATGAGAAGCTGGGCTTAAGAGAGTTGAAGCCCACACATGTGGTCTTACATCTAGCTAACAGATCTGAAAGGAAGCTTGTGGGGATCATTGAAGATGTTTTGGTTGGAGTTGATAAATTCTTTTATCCTGCTGATTTTTTGGTGCTGGACATGGAGCCTAGCAAGTGTGCTACTTCCATACCTGTGATCTTAGGCAGACCCTTTTTGGCTACTGCTAATGCTTGTATATAATATAGATCAGGGGTCATGAAAGTATCTTTTGGTAACATAAAAGTCAAGCTGAACGTGTACAATGCAGTCCATCAACCCCACTTAGAAAATGAGGACTATTTTTTCATTGATGCATTGGATGAGTTTGTGCAAGAAACTCTGCCTCAGCTGTTGCATGGTATTGATTTGTTTAATATTTTTGACGAGGTATGGAATGAAACTTTGGAAGAGAAAGCTGTCACACCTGAGCTTGAGCAAGTGAAAAATGTCAATTTTGAAGCAAGGCCAGCAAAGCATCACCCATGGACTCCTGCTTTATTATCCCTTCCACCACCTTCTAAGGAACCCCTATTGCCTTCACTTATCAGTCCCCCAGATGTGGAGTTGAAGCAACTCCCAAAATCTTTGAAATATGCCTTTTTAGGGGCCAATCATAAACTACCAGCGATAATTTCTTCTTCCCTCACTCTTGAGCAGGAAGAAGAATTGCTTTGTGTGCTAAAAAGGCATAAGAGAGCAATAGGGTGGACTATTACATATTTGGGGGGGATAAATCCAGCAGTGTGCATGCACAAAATCCATCTTGAAGAAGGTTCTAAACCTTCTAGAGAGATGCAAAGGAAGCTCAACCCACACATGCAGGAAGTTGTAATGAAGGAAGTAGTTAAACTCCTTGATGATGGGGTCATTTACCCCATCTCAGATTCTCAATGGGTGGCACCTACCCAGGTGGTGCCCAAGAAATCTGGGATCACAATCGTTCAAGCAGACTCATGTGAGTTGATTCCAACTAGACAGACCACTGGTTAGAGGGTATGCATAGACTATCGCAAGCTCAATGAGAAAACTAGCAAAGATCACTTTTCATTGCCCTTTATAATCCAGATCTTAGATAAGTTGGCAGGTAAGGCTTTTTACTGTTTTCTTGATGGTTATTCAGGATACAATCAGATTCCTGTTTATCCTCAAGATTAAGAAAAAACCACATTCACTTGTCCATTTGGAACCTTTGCATATAGAAGGATGCCATTTGGACTATGTAATGCACCTGCCACTTTTCAAAGATGCATGTATTCTATCTTTTCTGACATGATTGACAAGTTTTTAGAGATTTTTATGGATGATTTCTTTATTTTTGGGGATGATTTTAGCCAATGCCTGTACCATCTCAACCTTGTGCTACAAAGGTGTGAGGAGACCAACCTGGTTCTGAGTTGGGAAAAGAGTCATTTCATGGTGACTCAAGGAACTTTCTTAGGACATGTTATTTCCCAAAGAGGAATAGAGGCTGATCAAGCTAAAATTGATCTAATAGCACATTTGCCCCCTCCCAAAACTGTCAAACAAGTTAGGTCATTCTTAGGCCATGCTGGTTTCTACAGGAGGTTCATCACAGACTTCAACAAAATTTTCAAGCCTCTTTGCCACTTGCTGTGCCAAGAGGTTCCATTTGTGTTCAATGATGAATGTCTGGCTTCTTTTGAACTTCTGAAAACCTGTTTGACTACTGCTCCTATATTACAAGCTCCTGATATTTCTCTGCCATTTGAGAAGATGTGTAATGCATCAGACTTTGCCATTGGTGCAGTGCTGGGACAAAGGAGAGACAAAGCACCATGTGTGGTGGCTTATGCTAGTAGATCAATGGTTGATGCTCAATTGAATTATACCACAACTGAAAAAGAGCTACTAGCCATTGTATTTGCTTTAGAAAAGTTCAGATCATATGTGTTGGGATTCAAGATCACTGTATTCACTGACCATTCAGCCTTAAAATACCTCTTGTCTAAGAAGGAGGCCAAAGCTAGACTAATTAGATGGATTCTTCTTTTGCAGGAATTCAATTTGGAAATCAAAGACAAGAGGGGGGTTGAAAATGTGGTTGTAGACCACTTGTCAAGGATTCCAGATGCTGGAATAGAGAGCTTGTTCATCAATGACTCCTTCCCAGATGAGCAGCTTTTTGCTGTGGAGATAAGTATGCCCTGGTTTGCCAATATAGTAAACTATCTGGTTGTGGGAAGGATACACCCACATTGGAGTAAGGATGATCAAAGTCTGTTCTTTTCACAGATTCGATATTACATGTGGGAGGATCCTGATCTCTTTAAGTATTGTGCAGACCAGGTGATAAGAAGATATATACCTGAAATTGAGTTCGAAAATATTCTAATCATGTGTCATGAACAGGCTTGTGGGAGCCATTTCAGTGGCAACAAGACTGCTGCAAAGGTGCTCCAATCTGGTTTCTATTGGCCCACTTTGTTCAGGGATGCCATACAGCACTGCAAAGCCTGTTCTAAATGCTAGCAAATGGGAAGTATTACAAAGAGAAACTCCATGCCCCTGCAACCTGTGCTTGTTGTTGAATTATTTGACATATGGGGAATTAATTTTATGGGACCTTTTCCCCCTCCTATGGATATAATTTCATTCTTGTAGCTGTGGACTATGTGTCCAAATGGGTAGAGGCCATAGCTACAAGAACAAATGACCACAAGGTTGTCATTAAGTTCTTAAAAGAAAACATCTTCTCTAGGTTTGGCACCCCCAAACCTATTATTAGTGATGGAGGCAGCCATTTTTGCAACAAATCTTTTGAAAAATTATTGGAAAAATACTCTGTGACCCACAGAGTTGCTACTCCCTACCACCCACAAACCAGTGGGCAAGTAGAGATTTCCAATAGAGAAATCAAATACATCCTAGAGAAGACTATGCGAGCTGATAGGAGGGATTGGTTCATAAAATTGTCAGATGCCTTGTGGGCTTATAGGACTGCCTATAAGACCCCATGGGGATGTCTCCATTCAGGTTAGTGTATGGCAAGGCATGTCATTTGCCTGTTGAGTTGGACCATAGAGCATATTGTGCCATTAAAACATTAAATCCTGACTTAACCTCTGCTGGTGTGAATGGGAAATTGCAAATAGCTGAACTTGAGGAGTTGAGGATGGAAGCATATTCAAATGCAAGGATTTACAAGGAAAAACCCAAGGCCTTTCATGACAAGCACTTGCTGCGGAAGGACTTCAAAACAGGTGTCAAGGTATGGTTATTCAATTCAAGATTGAAACTCTTTCCAGGCAAATTGCAGTTCATATGGGATGGGCCTTACACAGTCTTACATGTTTCCCCATCTGGAGCTGTAGAAATCAAGGATCCTAGAGATGGTAGGGTTATGAAAGTCAATGGCCAAAGGTTAAAAATCTGTGTTGAAAAAATTTGTGCGCCTGAGGAGACCATTGATCTTCAGGACCCTCCAAGTTATACATGATTTCAGTATGTATCATATGTACTATAGTTTGATTTTATTCAATCTTGTTCTGTTGCGTTCATTTACAATAAGATTGCTAGGATTAGGTCATCATCTTGATCTTACCAGTAATCCAGGGACCATGGGAGTGTGTAAATAATGAAAACATATTGAATGGAATCACAACAAAAGAGTTTGCTGAGTGCTAGGGCTAAGCATTGCACGAAAATGCAGTTTTAATGGACATTTGAGACCTGTCGATAAGTCATTTGAGGATTTCGATAGGTCATTTGAGGATTCCGATAGGCAATGAGACTTGTTGATAGGAGAAAACAACTTTTCGATAGGTTCAAAAGGTCAGACAGATGCTTTCGATAGGATCTGGATACCTATCGAAAACCTATCGAAAGGATGAATCAGGCCCTTCATGAACCTATCGATAGGAAGGATTGACCTATCGAAGTATTCCATCTGCATGTTATACTTTTATAGCGTTCGACAGGATGCTTTGACCTATCGAAATCATTCAATTTATCCTATCGAAGTCATTCAGCTCATCCTATTAAAATTGTTTTTCATCCTTTATAAACCTATCGTTAGGTCAGTCTCCTTCATTCAAAAACTACTGCAAACCCTAGCTCCGTCTTCCTTGTTTGTCGCTGTTATAGAGCCAACCCTGTCGGAACACGTTTTCATCCTTATCCATAAATCGGGGTCTCAACATTCATTGCGCATTCTTCCTTAACTTAACTACCATTGCTAAAAAATAGCCCAACTTGCAGTCCGCGCTCTATTTCCCATACAGCAACCACCACTCCATTTATTCTCACTTTCATTTTCAACAATTAAGCTTGGAAGAATGCAAATAATTTATTATACCGATTCATATTCCACCAACTATGCACTTTAAATATCAGTCTCGTTCAGTCCTTTCACATCCATTCCCTCCTGACCTCTTCAGCCCTTCCATAACCCCAATCATTGCAGACGATAAACCCAAAGACTTGCCGACCAAGTTCTATCCCTTCTGGCCACCACAGCCACCACCAGTCGAGCCTGATCCCTTGCAATTTTTATGTGATGAGTACGAAGAAGTGCAAAGAATCCTCGCTGAGGAGAAGAAAGAAGAAAAGAGAAAGAAGAAGAGGCAGAAGACCGAACCACCTGCATCACCACCCCCATCTTCTTCAGCTACTCCACCACCCGCCCCCTGACTCTTATTTTCTTCTTTTCTTCTTTTTCCTTTTCTACCCCCCCCCCCCCTCCTGGCTTGCAGTTCCTCTTCCACATGAAGCAGGTTGAGGATATCCTTGAGCCAGGAGGAAGGATCTTTTTGTCTGTAGAAGAATATTTTGCCAATATGTAGATCTTATTCTTAGATTTGTCATGCATTTGCTTTGTAATTATTGTTTTGTCATATTTATAATGAAATGCCTTGTTGTGATGGTTGTTTTATTTCTGTGTACTGCATATTTGGCAATTTCAGTGCCCCTTTGCTTTTAATATTATATCTTGATTGTTCACTGCTACATCCAATATGTTAAAACAGTGAGGAGACTGTTTAAATTAGGTTTGGGGGTGTGGCAGGTGTGCCAATGAAATGAGTTAATGCTAGTGCAGCTATGTTGAAAAAGTTTTTAAAAATAAAGTTATTTCCCACCTGATTTTTGGAAAAAGAGGAAATTAAAAACTTTTTAAAACTGAAATGAGTTGTAGTTTTAACATTTTTTATGAAGCAAATGCCAAGAATTTTCAGAAAATGGATGTGTAATGAACCTGAAATGAGAGAAAACTGTAAGGATACACCCCAGTAATTTGATGGAAGGCCATATCCAGTGAGATTTGGGCCTGAAAAAAAAAATTCTTTGAAGAGTGTCTTGGCAATTTTTTCTGCTCTAAGGACTAATGGGATCTAATTTTATTCACTAGAAGTTACGTAAATCCAAGTTGAAACAGCTGACAGCATTCAAGACATTGGAGACATGAAGTAAGGCCATCCCTTGGACAGTTTGAGCTTAAAATGTCCCACCTTTGAACTGCCCTTGATACACACCATTTGAGCCCTAAAAATCTCAGTTTTCTTTGATGAAAACCAAAAAATTTGAACCCAAAACCTTTTGACCTATTTCAGTTCACCCTCAATCTGAGAAATCAGGAAAAAGGAGGAGAAGTGAGGTTAGAGGAGCAAGGTTCGATGATTGGTTGAAAAAGAAGGAAACACATTTGGTAGTGTTGTGCAATTCCAGCCCGTAAAAATAAAAATAAAAAGAAGAAAAAGAAAATTGGAGAAAAAAGTACAGAAAAGCATACAAAAAAAAAAAAAAAAAAAAGAGAAGTCACTTCATTTGAAATCTACAAGAAGATAAGAAGCTGATCACTTCAAGCCTGCAAATTCAAAAAGAAAATGAAGATGTGCTGAAATGAAGAAGGTTGAGTTGCAAATCACCTCCTTCCTTTTACTAATTTCTCAATTTGAATCCTTTTTACCCTTTTATTCTTTGTAGAACTTCACCCATAAGCTACATTACGACCCAATAAAAAGACCTTACTGATCTGAAATAGATTGAGCTGTCATGTGGAGATAAGAATTTGTTTAATCTATGGTGAAAAGAATTAGAAATTTTCAGGAGTTAGAGCAATGCCTATGATCATGCTTGCAGTCCTATTTGAGGGCTGTAACTGCTCTTGAGCTGTGTGAAATGATGCACCTTTCTATTTTTGTTGTGAGTGAACAGCCCTGGTAAGATTTAGGTTTGAAATCAAAGTTGTTTGGGGTATTATCAAAACAAAATTCTCAAATTAAAAGTGATTTCTGCATCAATTTTTTGACACAATGTCTTGACATGAACTGACTGATAATGAAGGAATTACAGCAGAATTTCAGGTTTTAAACTGATGATTTTTCTGCTGAAAATCCTCTAGAATTGAATGCACTTGGTGTGGAATTTATTTTATCTCACTAAAGCTCTGTTTTAGCATGTTGTACTAGTACTAACTGATTTTATTAGAGAAGTTTGTGGGTACCTTCACTAAAAACCTCAAGAGATTTCACTCCTCCACTAGGGATCACCTAGGGGTTTAAAAGGCTTGATGCATATGCTAAATGCATCTGCGCTCCCTACAAAAGTGGCATTTTAGTTTTCTTATCTTTCCTTTGCTCAGGGACTAGCAAAGCTTAGGTTTGCGGGTGTGTTAATTAGTGAAAAATGTCATTTTTCACCCTTTAATCTAACCTTTGATAAACCTGTAAATAGACTAATAAGTGCTTGTTGAGCATGTTTTGTAGATAGCAGTAATAAGCAGTCATAGTGCAGAAATCCATCCTAAAGTGCTCCACAAGAACGTCCATCTCTCACCACAGCTTTGACCCAACTATGGAATACAGAAGGGCCCCACACCAATGCCAACTTAGGGCAGGCAGCAACAGCAAAGCAGGGTTCAAAAAAGGAAAGACAGGTGGAAAATAACCTGTCGATAGGTTATTGCAACCTATCAATAGGATCTGAAAGTTGAAAAAGGAAGAAATAGTGAAGATGAGGAGAATTCGACAGGATCCAGAACCTATCGTGCAGTTGGAAACAACAAGGGAGCATCCTATCGAATGGTTGCCTAAGCTTGAACAGAACCTATCGAAAAGTCTGAGAACCTATCAAAATCAATTGCGCAAGAGCTCAACCTGTCGAAAGGATCCTTCAACCTATCAAAAGCATCAAATGAAGGCTGCAGATGTTGAAGCTCTAATTGCAGGATTCAACCTATCGGGACCTTTCGATAGGATCCTGAATCCTAACGAAAGGACCAAAGTACTTGATTTCAACCTATCGAAAGCCTCTTCAACCTATCGAAATCGATCTAAACACTTCCTAGAAAAGTTGTGCACACGCTGTGAGTTGGTGACTTGCTGTACACAAACCGAGGCACCTTGGTGGCTGGCACGAGGCTTTTAGAAGTGCCCTGGGAAACCCTAACAGACCCACGTGCTCTCCCCCAATGCGAACGAACTAAAAGAGCCTTCTAGAAGGGGAATAAAAGAGGAAATAACAGAATCATTCAAGAAGCTGGGATTGACGGGAAAAACTAGATCTGAGACTAAAGGAGAAAGCTATAAGAAGGGAGGAAGCCGTCTAAAAAAGGGGATCAATTCTAGAAACCAGTGCTTGCAGCGAAATTATCTAATTCTTTCCTTTAGCCCAACTATGGTTGGCTAATTTCTTGAGAGCAACAAAGGGTGAGATCGAATCTATAATTAGGGAGAGCTGAGAGTGTTATTGAGGGTTAGATGATGCACAGACTACAAATCTGAGGACATTTAATTGTCTGGTCAATTAATTCAATGTAATGTTGGTTTAATTATTGTAATTAGATCTATAGTTCCTTTCGTTTCATTTGGTGCTCGATCGGCTGTGTAGATGAGAATAGCTCACCTACTTAACTGGTAGACTTCTTGGATGCTATTTGATCTCCCTAGATTTGATGCTCCTGTAATTTCCCGTGTCTGTGGCCTGATAATTACAACATTTGTAGTGGTTATAGTGCTCTAATTGAAACCTGTGATTTGATGAAAACCACTAGGATTATCTGTGACCATTAAAGTGGATAGATCATAGCCTTAAGGTCAATTCAAACCTTTGGTCTAAATTGGATTCTTCTACTTTAATCCTTTGATTTGGAGGAAATCTATAGGATGATATGTGACCATTAAAGTGGACAGATCATACCCTTAAGATTAGTTCAAGCCTTTGGTTGAGATGAGGGATAGCCTTAAGATAGCCTTAAGATAGCCTTTAGTAGATTCTTCTACCCTGCAGCTATGCCTATGGCCAGGTGAGGGATTGGTGTACTCTAAACTCTCTATAACCCTAGTAGCTCAACCTAATTGCAACAAGACCAAACTCCAAGCTGCTTCTCCCCATTTTCTATTTTAAATTTCCCCTCATTGCAAGATCTGTACTCTGGATTTAATCCTAACATCCATTTATGCAATCTTACTTATTTTTGTAGTTTAATTTTGAAGTGACAACTCCTTAAACCTCTCCTCTTTCTTTTACTATTTTAATATTAGGAAGGGTGCCAGATCTACCACAAATCTGGAGATTTGCCTAATTTTGACACACATTTCCCTGTGGACATTCCCTTACTTTTTTTCAAAACTTGCTACAACAGACCCTGAATATTTGCAGGACTGTGTGTGAACCTGCCTTGGTGTGTGCTATCTATATACTCTTTAATTGTCTGATTTTAAACCCCTTTTTGAACACAAGGCAGGATCCCAACAACCCCTTCCTTTACAAAGGCTTGAAAATCTTCCTAAGAGAGAAAAGTTTAAAAGAGAGCTATTCTCCCCTTTGGTGCACCATTCTCCATACAAATTCCAGAACTTGAAAGTTTCCTTTAGACCCCCCACTTTCAACAAAATCCCCTAGCTTATGTGAGACCCATCCCCTAGAGTTCCTTCTCTACCTCTTAGCCATGAAGCCCTAGGGAGCTAGAACCCTTGTTCTAACCATACAAGCCATTAGAAGCTCACTGAAGCACACCTACGCAAAGATCCACAGCGGTATAACAAGGGCTCGAGAGCTCCGGCTCTCCCCTCTACTCCTCTACCTTCTTTGTTCTTCCTATATCCTCACATTTGTGTCGTTACGCCACCGAAATTTTGGTAAGAACAGAGGGGCACAAATAGGATTTTGGTGCCCTAGGGCAAGAGGGATGACCTTTTTGCTTATTTTATTTTATTTTTATTTTGGTCATAAGTAGAGATCACATTAAGCGGGTTGATTAGCTACCTAACACCTTCCCGATCAATAACCGACCCTACCCAAGAGCCTTTAGCGTAGACCGGTAAATCAGAGTCATATTTGGCATTTCAGTGCATTTAATATTGATTTTAGGTTTCCCGAGACACCAAAAGCTCCGGGTGGTGACTCTAAATTTTCCTACGAGTGTGCATCGTCGCGACGGGATCGTAAAAAATCCCATGATTGCATAGATGGCGACTCTACTGGGGAGTAGCTAGTAGAGCTTCCCCTTGAATTTTGCCTTTCATTTTTTATTTTACCAACCTTTTTTGTTATTTTTTTCTGTTTTTACTCACTCCTACAATTACGTCATTTTACTCACCCCTACTTTTACGCATTTACATGCCTTAGCCTATTGGCGGACCTACTTGCGCATAGTCCTTACTTTTCTTTATATTTCCGTCATTTAAAGTGTCTTAGCCGATTGGGGGGCCTACTTGTACTTTGTCATTTAATTTCTTTACTTTTGCTTCTTTTAAGCACCTTAGCCGATTGGCGGGCCTACATGCGCATTTATTTTATTGCAAACATATTCCATCAGTGGACGCCGGCTCGTAGAGGCGACACGGGACCATCACCCCCGGTCTTTTAACTTTAAGAAAACTCCCCTAAAATTGAAAAATAAAATTGAACCAACAAGGGGGACATAATTGAATTTTACGGGGTAAATTTTTACGGGTTGGGATTCCTAGGCAAACTTACAATCTCCTGATTTTTAGTACGGCGGCAGCCACTAGTGGTGATGATCCGAAAAAGTTCCAGCTCGCCTAGTACCTGAGAAAGCGCTTGAACTAGAGGTATATTGGGTGGGTAACCTTCTCGTTACTTGCACCGGCCTTGTATCCCTTAGGTTAGGTGAGGAGAGACCCGATACAACTAAGCTGTTCTGTCCCCAGAAGCATAACTTTCAAAAAAACTAAAAAAAGAGACTCATTTCTGGCTACTGTCCTGCTGTCAAACCTGCACTATTTTGCCTAGCGCAACTAATACATGCGCCAAGCATTTTTTACCCAAGCTTGCATTGGCACAACTAATACATGCGCCAAGCCAAATGAACACTAGATTTATACTGGCGCAACTATTACATGCACCAAGCTGAAATTGAGCAGATTTGCATTGGCATCAATAATACATGCGCCAAGTTTAGCCTGAGCAGTGCAGCCTGAATCTGTGGCCTATTTCACCATCCCGGATTCCTCGATTATTTGTTTAGCACCTCTGTTTAGGTTTCGCATTATCCGACACCCAATACACCCTCGCCGGTCAAAAGAGGGTGACTTCTTTTTTACCTGCTCTGGGAGATCGGGTTATTTGCATTGATTTCCATGCCTTCAATAGATCAAGGGGTTTTCCTTTTGATTCTTTTGAAGTGCATCGGGGTCTTATCGCGAGACCTATTTAGGGTACGAAAGCCACCCGAGATGGGAATTCAAAGACCTCAAAATCCTTAAATCATTTCCATTGTACAAAATTTTCAAAAAAATTAAATAAGTCAAAAAACCCAAAAATAGAGATTTATGGTGCCGGCACAACGGTATCATCTTGTCCTCCAACATTCGATAGGGAACGAAGAATAAAGCTTTACGGGCCCCATCCGAGGCACCCGTACCCTACCCGATACCGAGGCATGTCGTGGGTAGTGGATCCAGCGTACGCCGATCTTGACTCATCCCTGCCACATTCCCCAACCCATTCCCACGTGGAAGAAGTTTTCACATCCGTCCCCCTTATCCAATCTCCCTTCACCATTACCGGCCCATTTGGCACCCCATTTTCCCATCTACCACCTCCCAAAATGCCCAAAATCCACCCTCCCCCCATTCCACATCATTTTCCCAAGCCATGCCCATTCCCCCGTCCATGGCCATTCCCAATCCATCTCACCTTCCATCCACACCCATTTAAAACCCGGCCCAATCCTCCACCTTCACCAATATACCCTATTTCTTATCCGCTCGACGCATACCTAATCCACCCGCATCTACCCATGCCACATCCAATTTTTCAAGTCCCCCATACTTCCCTTTTTTACTTGGGTCATGAACAGTTTCCCTCACACATCTCCCACTTCCATACCCCATTCTTCATTATCCCATTTCTTACCCAATCCACCCACATTCACCAATGCCCCACCTAATTTCTCCAACCCACCCCATATCTCACCACTTACCCAGGTCATGCTCAACTTTATCGGGGTAATACCAAATTTTCCCACCACATCCACCCCATCTATACCCAACCATCCCTTAAATACACCATCTCCATCTGATCCCTCTCCAATGGCTATGATGGATAGATGGAAAGCCTCTCAAGACATTTCCCCTCACCCATACCATGATCCCCACCAACCCCCCATCATCAATACCATCCAAACCCCCATTACCCAAAACCTCCAAGGCCCAATGGCCCAAACCCCCATCACCCAGACCCATTAGGGGCCCATGACCCATATATCCCAAGGCCCACTGGGTCTAACCCAGTACTGGGCCTGGCCACCAAGGCCCACTGGGCCAGACCCATCAAGACCCATTGGGCCATATCCATCAAGGCCCAAATGGGCCAGACCTAGCATGCCCAAAGCCTCATGGTCCAACCCTCCCAAAGCTTTATGGCCCAACCTTCCCAAGGCTTTATGGCCCAAACCCATCAGAGCTCTTTACCCTACACTCAAGCCCAGCAAGGCCCAAACCTTGGAGCCTCGCACCCATACCCTTCACAATTCCTCCAAAATTTCACTCACCCACAACCCTCATACCCAGTTTAAGCCCATGCCCTGCATCAGCCCCAATTTACCCATGTCGCTACACCTCAAAGCCATCTCCAAGCTTTTCCCCATACCCAATGACCCCACCAAGCCCAAAATTTAACTTTCACTCACCCCATCACCCAACAAAATTTTTCTCACATACAATGGTCACACTCGACCCCCATTCAGTCCATACAGCACCAACAGGAGAATCCCGCCCTCACTGCACCATATGTAGACCAGCAGTATGAAGAGGACGAGATTAGGAACAATGGGACTTATGCCGGGGCATTGGCCAACATTAATCCTCCACCCAGGAGCACCAACCCCCTAGTAGCACAGAGTGAAGCAAGACCTACTGCTGAGAAGATGGCCTCCATGTCTAAGGAATCAGAGCAGTTGAAAGATCAGCTAGACAAAATTCAGAAGCAACTATTGAAAATGGGTGGAGCTGAAATCCATGCCACTGATTTTTCAGACTTGTGTTTGTTCGTTGAGGTCCCATTGCCCCCAAAATTTAAAACGCCGGTGTTTGACAAATATAATGGTACCGACAATCCCATTGCACACCTTAAGTCCTATTGTGGGGACATGTACCAGTATGGGGGGGATGAAAGACTGCTAATAAAAGTCTTTTAGAAAAGTTTAACTGGCCCAGCTTTGAGATGGTTCACATCCCTAGAGCCATCTATGATAAAGACATGGAAAGATCTAACTCATCTGTTTCAAGAGCAGTATGTCTACAATATAGACAATGAACAGCATAAGTCAGACTTGGCCCGATTAAAGTAGAACCCTAATGAAACCTTTAGCGATTATTTAGGGCATTGGAGAGCACTGGTAGCTCAGGTGAGAAACAGAATACTTGATGATGAGTAGATAGAGATGATTTCAAAGAATACCCTGCCAGTGATCTCAAACTTTCTCGTTTACGAACAGCAATCCAGCTTTGCTGATTTGGTGAGGAACGCCAACCGTTGCGAAGATGCTATCAGAGAAGGGCGTCTAAGCAAGAACGTACCCGATGACTAGCTGGGTCAGGAGGTTCTCGGAGTAGAGGAATGAGAAAAGAGCAGGGAAAGATGTGCAGAATATTGCCAACACCCTACCTAACACTAATATAATTCCATTCCAATTCAAAGCCACCTAGCCAGCTCCAATCAGAACCGAGTTGATGCAAAGAACCGGGAATGGGCACAGATGACTCCAGAGTAGAGAAGGGCCTGCTATGACCGAGTGTTTAGACCCTTAGAGCAATCACTGAATGTACTTTTGCCTTTATTAATAGAAAAGGGATTAGTCATGACCCTCCAACCATGACCTCCTCCAAATCCCATCCTGAGGAACTATGACCCCAACACTCACTGTAATTTTCATCAGGGTCCGGGTCACCCAACCGATCGCCGCTTTCCATTAAAGCATGCGATATAAGATTTAATTGAGACCAAAAAAATCATTCCACCTGCACCTTCTCAAGTGAACCAACACACGAACATACATCAAGCAACGCTGCCTCCACACCCTCCCGGTGGGGCAGGTTCAAGACCCATTGTCGGTATGATTGAAAAGTATGATGAGGAGTTTGAATTTGACCCATCAAATTACATCAGTGACTGAGAAAGTTTTGTATCACCCAGGCAAAGAAATCAAGAAGAAAGAGGTATTGGGGTGATTGAACCCTTGAGTTTGTCAAATTATTTCCCCAACCCTGCACCCCAAATTGAACCCTTAGATCTTAGGGCTTACTTATCATTACCCACTCCTATGAATTATGTATAAATTAATGCCTATCAGCCGTACACTGCCACCCCCACCAATTACCCAATAGCCCATCATGTCCCCCAGATCCCACCACCACCTATTAATTATCAGTGGTTCACCCCTACCCCATTACCCCCAGTGAAACCACCTACAAACCTCATCACCCCCACTTGGCCTACTTTTGCCACCCGCCCATCCATCACCGAGGTGAACCAGGTCTTACCCACCCTTTCTAAGCCATCAGTACAAGTGCATCAGATACCAGTAGCCACTCCATTTCAGATTTTGGGGCCAACTTATAATCCTTATCAGGTCCCGCTCAGTTATGAACAGTCGAACGTCAATGCTGGCAGCAGCAGAGAAGAGGCAGTAGACTTTGTTACCAGATATGGGAAGATCTTTAAGCAAACAGATGCACCAACAACAACACAAGCTCAACCAGAGGGGAAGAAAGATAGTGTAGTGAACCCGTTCAAGAAAATAACGAGAGAGCACATACTGGAAACTTAGCTGAAAAGAATGCCAGCTCATATCACGGTCTAAGACTTATTGATGATGTCCCCACTTCATTTTCAAGCCTTAATGGGGGCGTTAAAGGATGCACACATATCTTTTTAGGTGAGCCTAGATGAAGTCGGGCAGATGATTGGACAGGTGATGGCTCCCAATGTCATTTCGTTTTCAGACGCCGATTTACTAGAGGGGAATAGTCACTCAAAATCCCTCAATATCACTATGGAATTCGAAAATATGATAATCCCCTTGGTATTAATTAATAACGGGTCGGATCTGAATGTTTGCCCCCTGAGAACAGCTATGAAGATTAGAGTTGATTCGTGCATGTTGAGACCTACAAGGGGTGATAGAGGTTTTGATAACACGAGAAGGGAGATAATGGGAGAAGTCGATGTTGAGCTGGTGATTGGGCCAATGACCTTCTCCATATTATTTCAAGCAATGGATATCAAGTCCTCTTTTAATTTGTTACTAGGGCGCCCATGGTTACACGAATTTGGAGTGATACCATCAACGCTACACCAAAAGCTTAAGTTCATGTCCGAGTAGAAAGTTATCACCATCATAGGTGAAGGACACGATGAGAAGGAAAAGGCCACCCATAGCATTGAGAACCCAAAAGTGTTGGATGTGCCACATACGACTGAAGATATTGACCTCCATAGTTTCGAATATGAGGTATTGGTTGTAGTCCCAGATCCCTCGGAAAGCATCAATTTATGACCCGGAGGTGGAATGGTAGCGGCAGTGACCATGCTCCAAAAATGGGGCTATCAAAAGGGTAAAGGACTAGGGCCCCGACTACAAGGAAGGAGAGAGCTGGTCAAGGCCATGGGAAGCCAGCAAGTCAGATTTGGGCTAGGTTATAAGCCCACAGAAGAAGAGGTCTGAGAGGTCAAAGAGAAAGCTCGAGCCGTAGCAGCCACTAGAGCCCGAGGAATCAACTTAGAGGAGAAGCCCTATCCTAGGCTTCACAACAAAGCTTCATTTGTGTGCATCAGGGTTGTGAAAATCGATTGGAATGTGGTAACTCAATTAACCCCATGTAAACTCGCGGCACCTCTTCACCCCACCAATCCCCAAATTATCCCTCCCAGCCTGGAAATAGACTTGGTCGCATTGTCTCTCTTTGAGGAACGATGTTCCCTACCTGTACAATCTCCTCCTGTGGTAAATCATCACAGGACTATGCTGACGTTTGAGGACAGAATCTCAGACGAATCCATGATCGGCATGATGGAGGCCGACTCCAAAGAGCCATATCAGTCAACACCCTCCATCCAAATCCAAATAGGTGAAGGAGTGGCATCGCAAGTACATAATTGGGCTTCTGTGCCCCAAACTCTGGAAGCGATAAGTGGCCTGAAATTCGGTACCAATTTCCTAAAAAAAACAACCTGTAAAAAGTGAGATGAGCCCTTGGCAGGCCATACCGTGTATATATAGGGATTCGCTTTGCCAAGAGCCCATTTTCGAAGAAAATAGAAATTCCAAAAACATTGAAAAAATAAAAAATCTAAAAATATTGTCTTTTAAAATTTCGAATAAAATTAAAGAAAAAGATGCCTTAATCATAAATCCCGTCCCAAGTTAAGTCGACCCCTTTCCTGTAGAAATACAAGAATAGGTAGGAGTCACGAGTCTGGACGAGAAGATCCCTACTGAGGAGCTTCCCAATGAACTCCTAGAATGGTTCGCTGACTTTGAGCACGGTCCTACCCCTATCATTGAAGAAACTGAGGATGTCAATCTAGGTACTGAGGAAATTCCAAGAATTACCAAGATCAAAACATCGTTGTCACCTGAGGAAAGAACAAGCATGATAGATTTTCTTCGGTCATATCAAGACGTCTTTGCATGGTCATACGAGGACATGCCTGGTTTGGACACCGATTTTGTCGAGCATGAGTTGCCACTCTACCCTGACATCAAGTCGGTCAAGTAAAAGTTGAGATGACTCCAACCCGAGTGAATGCTGAAGGTCAAGGACGAGGTCATCAAATAATACGATGCGAGATTTCTCATGGCATCTAAATACACCCAGTGGCTAGCCAATATTGTTCCAACACCGAAGAAGGATGGAAAGGTTCGTATGTGCATTGATTTCAGAAACTTGAACAAAGCAAGCCCGAAGGATGATTTCTCGTTACCACATATCGACATCTTGGTCGATAACACTGCTAAGCACGGGATGTTATCATTCATGGACGGATTCTCTGGATATAATCAAATCAAGATGGCGGAGGTGGACCGATAGAAGACAAAGTTCATCACTCTCTGGGGAGCTTTCTGCTGTAGGTTATGCCATTCAGGTTGAAGAATGTCGGCGCGACATACCAGAGAGCCATGACGGCACTGTTCCATGACATGATGCACCGAGAAATCGAGGTATACGTCGACGACATGATCGCCAAGTCACCGAATAGGAGTGATCATCTGATAAATCTCTAAAGGCTATTTGAGAAGCTGAGGAAATATAGGCTGTGACTAAATCCTTAGAAATGTACATTCGGCGCTATGTCAGGGAAACTATTAGGCTTCATCGTCAGCATAAGAGGTATCGAGGTCGACCCAATCAAGGTGAAAGCTATCACATAAATGCCACCACCATCTACTGAGAAAGAGGTCAGAGGGTTCTTGGGCAAGATACAGTATATCAGCTGGTTCATCGCACAACTCACCCCTATCTGCACATCGATCTTCAAGCTACTGAGAAAGGACTCTCCCGTTGAATGGAACGACGACTGTCAAGCCGCTTTCGATAAAATCAAAAGCTATCTTCTCAACCCACCTATGTTGATACCACCTGAGCTAGGGAGACCACTCTTAATGTATCTCTCCATGATGGAAGTCTCGATGGGATGTGTCCTAGGGCAGCATGATGAGACAGGAAGAAGGGAGCAGGCCATCTACTATCTGAGTAAGAATTTACTGACTACGAGACACACTATTCTCATCTAGAGAAAGCATGTCTGGCTCTTGTATGGGACACATAGAGGTTTTGCCACTAGTTATCTCAAGCCGTTCTACTTTAGCACGCATGGATCCTTTGAAGTACCTGTTTGAAAGGTCAGCTCTTACTGGGTGAACTGCACACTGATAGCTTCTCGTATCAGAATTTGACATCACTTATATCACCCAAAAGTCGATCAAAGGGCAAGCACTCGCCGATCACCTTGCCGACAATCTATTGCGAGATTATGAGCCTTTGAGAATTGAATATCCTGATGAGGACATCCTATTCATGACGGAGGACAATACAGAAGAAGTAAAGGAATTCTGGGTAATGCATTTTGACGGGGCAGTGAATGCGGATGGCCAGGGAGTTGACGCTATTCTGATTTCACCGAAAGGGTTGCACGTACTAGTTTCTATCAAGCTCAACTTCCCATGAAATATGAAGCCTGTGCAGCAGGACTACAGGTAGCACTAGACCTGAAAGTCACTCACCTTAGGGTATTTGGCGATTCGTAGCTGATCATATGCCAGACGAATGGAGATTGGAAGACGAAGGATGAGAAACTAATCCCATAGCACGAGAACCTCGAGGATCTGATAGCATGCTTCGAGGATGTCACGTTCTCCTATGTCCCACTGATAAGGAATCGCTTCGCTGGCGCATTAACAACTTTAGCATCAATGATAGAGATCTCCTATGGTGTCGAGATGAAGCCAATCATCATCGAACAGAGGAATAAGCCAGCCTTCTGCCTGCAGATTGAGGAACCCCTAAAGCCTGATGATGAGCCACCATGGTTCTCAGATATCAAGAATTTCCTCGAGACTCGTACTTTCCCTAAGGATACTTCCAAAATGGACCGACGGACTATTCAACGTCTAGCATCAAGCTAGGTCATCTGCGGCGACTGCCTTTACAAACGATCTTTCAATAACGTTTTGCTCAAGTGCCTTATGGAGGATGAAGCAGTCAACATCATGAAGGAGACCCACGAGGGAGTATGTGGTGCCCATGTCAATGGTCATATACTCGCTAAGAAAATCCTACGACAAGGATACTTTTGGACCACTATGGAATCTGATTGCTGCAAATACGTTCAGAAATGCTACAAGTTTCAAGAACATTCCAGTCTGATACAAGCTCCTGCCATCGATCTACATAGCATGACCACTCCTTGGCCATTGCCACATGCGGCCTCAACATCGTCAGAATGATTAATCTGAAAGCCTCAAACGGACATCGGTTCATCGTCGTCGCCATTGAATATTTCATCAAATGGGTGGAGGCAGTATCTTATGCCAACATCACGGCCCAGCACGTCGAGAAATTCATCAAGAGCAATATTGTTTGCCAGTTTGGCATACCCGAGGGCATCAGCACAGATAATGGCACTAACTTTATGAACAAGCGCATCAAGGCCTTCTGTGAGCAGTATAAAATCAAGCACCACTGCTCATCACCTTATCGGCCACAAACCAATGGGGCTATAGAAGCTACTAACAAAATTGTCAACCGCATCCTCGAGAAAATGGTCATCACCTATCGAGATTGGACCGAGATATTGTTGTTTGTATTATGGGCCTACAGAATGTCGATCTGTACCGCTACAGGGACAACAACATTCTCCCTTATGTATGGAACTGAGGCCGTCTTACCAATGGAGGTTGAAGTACTTTCACTCTGCATCCTCATGAAATCAAGCCTATCTGAAGCTAAGAGAGAGAGATCCGACTTTGAGCAATTGAACCTGTTGAACGAGAAAAGGCTCCTTGCCTTGTGTCATACCCAAGTTTATCAAAGGTGAATCGTACGCGCTTAAAACAAACGTGTTCACGGTCGAGATCTGAATGTAGGAGACCCGGCAATCAAGAAAATTTTCCTATCCCTCCCCGCCGATCCGAGAGGGAAGTTCAGGCCTAACTGGGAAGGACCTTACGTCATTCGAGAAGTGCTCCCGGGGTACGCCATCCGCCTCGCCACCATGGACGAAGATCACTTTCCTCAGCCCATCAACGCTAAGTACGTCCGACAGTTCTATTCCTAGGGTCTCTGCAGTAAGGTAAGTATTAACAGAAATGGATACGTGACTGCTTAAGGACCCAGTAAAAGAGGCTATCATTTCAAAGCTCAATAGCCAAAAAGTGTCCCTAAAAGACCATACCCTTTTGCTACACACGTTGAGCCATTAGCCTTTCTTTCTCATCCCCTCCCAAAAAAAGGAAAAATGTGTATATAATACCAACAAAAAAAAAGAGTTACTATAAAATCCCCAAAAAAAAATTAGAAAAGCAAAATCCCAAAAAGAGGATGCCTAAAAAGAGAAAAGTGAATAAAAAAATAGAAAAGAAAAGGTGGGGCATATACAGTCAAAATCCTCCAAGGAAGAAGTGTATTAGGGCAGCTGGAACCCAACCAAGGAAACCTTTCAAAAACTCAGAGTACCTTCAAAACTCCTAACCTATCCCATGGCCACGATACATTCCAAGAAAAGGCCCTCTTTAAGGTCTACGAGCAGTCACAGTAGTCGTCGAGTTAGCATGAGCCAAGCTGTGAGACCATCACTGAATTTCATCCGGCCAACTATTATGGAATCGACGTCCATGTCGTAGCTTTAAAAATATAAGGGAAAAGAAAATAAATATATAAAATACAAGCTCAAAGCAAAAAGGACGTGGTGAAAACCCGAAAGGGCTCCATGGGTAAAAACAGTGAGTTTGTGCGGACCAGGTGAAAACCTTAAAGGGCACCTGGGGTAAAAATGCAAACCCATTGACGTAGTGAAAACCCGAGAGGGCGTTATGGGTAAAAAGAGGGAAACAACGGGCACGACAAAAACCCACCTTGGGCATTGTGAGTAAGAATGTTGAAAAGAAGAAAAGGTTGAAGGATAATAAGAATGATCCCTTGATTACCCTCTCGCATTACCCAATTTTTGACTGGGGTACTCATGTTAGCTCCAATCAGGTCTCGACCAAGTGTGTCTTCTAGATTGCATCGTCAAACGTATGACCCAGGGTAAGGAGAGAAGGTCGATTCGATCCATAGAGATAGGAGTTCCGGCCTGGTAAAACTGCTAAGCCTTATCCAAATCCAACCATGTGAAAGAGGGGTTTGACCATGCTCAAAAGAGGACTTGTCATCCCCTTGATAATTAAGGCACCAAACCAAAAACAAAGAAGAGAAGAAAAAGAAAAAACCACAAAAAGAGTTAATGATCTTTTCTTTTCCAGCATTGTGCACGCCCCACTCCGGGATGATTGGCTCGATGACCAAAAAGGTAACTTTTGTAAAAGATAATACATTTTACTTTCCCATTTTCACACCCACACTGTGTGCACCACAGGAATAGGCGACATAAACTCCCAGTTTATTATTTTACGAAAACAAAATAGAGAAGATAAAATCCTTGTAAAAAGATAGATTTCCTTTTTTATTACAAGTCTGTACCTAGCTGACACCACATCCCAAAAGATAATATGTGTGATGTCTAGCTTCTATCTAGCTTCTTTCTTTCTTTTTTACAAAAGTACAGAAAAATAATAAAAAACATAAAGAAAATATGTATACCAAAAAATATGTATCTGAATAGGGGTTTCTTACATCCCTTTCTCTGAATCTGATTTGTTCAAAAAGATATGTGCAGGATGGAGTCAACGACCCAGCTCGCACTTCAAGGCGCAAATCTCTGCACGTAGGGCATCCTCCTGTACATCCTGCTCGATCATCCAGCGACCGTGAAGGCTCCTATACTACTTCTGAGACACGTCGGTAGCACCAAGAGCATCATTCAAGGCTCCCCCCAGACGAAAGACCTCGCACTCAACTGCATCAGCTCTGGCCTCTGCCATTTCTGCTATAACCTTTTGTTTCTCTGAATATTCATGCAGAATGCATTTCTCGTCCACTAGCAACTCAATATGGGCTCAAAGCGTCGACTCCTTCTTCGGCCAAGGCCCTCCCACATCGTTGCTCTCTACCTGATCTAGATGATCAACAGTGGGCTGCTCAGATAATAGCCAAGCCTCGTACTCGGGGGAGGACAGAACTAAACTCCCTTGCTCCAAGCCGCACATAAGCGTCAACTGATGCGTCTCCCATAGAGCAACAATCTGATCTATGTCCCCAGAGGACCCCCGAGAAAAGATCAAATCACATAAAGGGGGTTTCGTCCCACAAGGCACCTACTGAGAGCAGCCAAACTGACACAACACCCAAAATGGGAAGTAGAAGGTACTGCCAGTCAATCCAAGGAGGGTGATGCCCTCATGCTCTCTTGAGCAAACGACTGGGAAGGTCCGATCTAACCAAGGAAGTCTCTATACCAGCTCTGCATCGGTCAACCAAAGCTTCAACTCTGACATATCTCCCCGTGAAAGCATGTGGCACCTGCCCAAAAAGCATCGAACCACTTCACTACGAGCAATATAAAAGTGAGGCACTGGTCCCAAAATAGCAAGATTCTCTCCTAGCTAGACCTAGAGCAGAAGCGGACATCTCCTGAGGCACCCCACCTTGTTAGGAGCAAAAGCATCAAGGCAACGGTAGAGTTCGGCCAGGACCAGATGCATCACTAACCGGCCCCCCTTTAATTCTGTCAAAACGTCGCAAAGAGCAAGAGAGAAGCTCTCTCCCCCAGTGAAGAAAAGTATTTTAGAGATGAGATCGAGAGCAAAGGCCTTCACGTTGAAAACATTCCGAACCAGCAATTCTCAAAGGCTTTCGTCACCGAAAAGTTCTCTTAGGAATTTTATCGAACACTTGATGGGCCCTCCAATGAGACTTTTCTCATATTCGGATTTCTTCAAACCCAGAGTGAGGTTGACGACTTTAGCGTAGCCCGACTTCGACATAACTCTTGCAAGGCCTTTGTGGAGCTTCAAGCCTGACAGATTGGAGAGCTCTTCAAGTGTGGGAGATAGTTTTCACTTCCCAAAACGGAACACATGGACACTTACATCCGAAAAGGAGGTCATCGCATGAAGTAGGTCCCACCGTGGAGGAATCTCAAGGAAGGACGAGAGGCGCAACAATCTAAGCCGATCTAAATCAATGAGCTCACTCTCATTCAAGCTCCCAAGCCAACTTTTGAGAAAGCTGGGCCCTAGGCCTAAAGAGGGAGTAAATTGGTTCCGGGCCCTCCATGCAAGGGAGGATTGAAAAGTGGGTCCATTGACATACAAGGATTTTTCAAAGATGTAAAAATTTGATGTAGAACAATGGATCCACCCTTGGGAAAACAATGATAGAAAAAGGTAGTAAAAAAAGTCAAGCCAAAATGAAAAGAGAAGGAAAGTGGTCCATTCTCGGGCTTAAAAGGGCTCATTGCCCCTAGGTTTGGCTTGGCGCATCTATTAGATGCGCCAAGCCACTTTTTCCCAGGATTGGCCTGGTGCATGTAATACATGCGCCAGACCAATCTGGCCCCCTTGTATAGAAAATATGGGGTTATGGGGGGGAGGTTTTTGGTCTTTGATGGACCCCCTAGCCAGTTCACCTGTGCTTCATGCTGTGATCACATAGCAAAATTTTTTGTGGCACCTAACTTATATGAGCGTTTATTTGTGCAGGAAAAATCCACATCAAAGGCAAATAAAATATTGAACAAAGCGGTTGGCCTGGGAGGAGGCCCTCTTTTTGCCAAAATCAAACCTATCCTGCAAGTAATTAGACATAATACAACGGAAGCAGAGCATGCGATAAGAAGGGAAAAAGCACTAATATTCCAAAGAAGCTGAAAAACCATCCAAACGAATGTGAACAAAGCATCATATCATCCACTACAAATTGATCAAATTCCCAAGAATATGTCCCAGAATGTCTAAAAGTTCAAAACCAAGAGCTAAGCCTAATCCTTGGTGGTGCCCTTCGATTTCTTTCGCCGATGTTAAGAGCTTTGATAGGTCCGAATATCTCTTACCTGGGTCCATGCCTGAGAAAGTCGGCTGCGCAAGGAGCGCGACTCCTTTTCACAGGCACGCTGCAAGACAATAACCAATCAGATCAGTTGGAAGATGAATGGCAAGGCAATAATCAAAGAGCGGTCAGTATGATGCTCACCACTTCCACATCCCGGAGACCAACAATGTTGGGGTAATATTCGGCCTGATTCACGGCCAACTCATAGTCCTGCATTCAGAAAAAGAAGGATATCGGCTATAGGGGCTACAAGTACAAATACAAGCATATCTTTGAAAAGAAAAAAAACATGCAGAAATGGAAAAAACTTACCCAGGAACTAACTCAGGAGGGGGAACCCGGATAGCCTCTGTAGATATACGAGCCTGCTCATCGACCGCAACACATAATTACATGAGAAAGGCATCGTCAATGCGCCTAAAGGTCCCCTGGACCCTGGCGGTTGAACTACCCAAGGCACCCGTGTCAGAGGGGCCTGAAGGGCCAACACCCGTAGGCTTTGAAGTACCCGTCGCCGCCCCATCGTCATCATCAGAATCACCTCCCTACTCAAACTGAGAAAAGAAATAGGGTTTCCATTAGTCAAGATCACAAGTCAACCAAAGCTACAGGGAGCCGATCTGAAAGAGAAGAAAGAATTACCTGAGAGCGTGGGCCGCCAAAGGCTAAGAAGTTTGTGCCAGGAATGAAGCATGGGAGAAGAGAACGATAAGGCAAAGACTCATACCACATCCGATAGTCCCCGGGAATCAAGAAGGCATCGATAGGGACCCCGTTCTGAAGAAATCTGGCAGTGTGCTCCTCTATAGTACCCACGGTGCCATGACATCTGCAGGAGGAGCCGAGGGCATGGCAGTATAGTCTCGATACTAATGAACTACCCACTCCCCCAAGTAATAAGCCTTGGCCCAGGCCCCATACAAAAAGACGATGCGGCGGTCGATGAAGACGTGAGATGGACCTACAGCGGCTCAATCCCAATAAGGAGAGCCAATGTAGGGGTCATATATAATCTACCCAAATCAAGGAGTGTCCGATCAGTCAAACATGCAGCACAATATAAAAGGAGAAGCTTGAAAATGAAAAGGGGAAAAATAGCCTTACCTGCTCTGATATCAGCAGATCGAATTGGGATCTCAAGCCCATCTCCAGGTGTTTCATGCCAACATCCCCGTGGCGGTGCGTATTCCAATTACTCAGAAGTGGATAAGTGTATATATCAGATTGAAGAAGGGGATGGCCAGGCTGAAAGTACAAATACCCCCATGCCTAACAAGAGTAGTGCATAAGAGACGGGTCAGAAACAGAGAATGATCATCCAAATAAACCGAGGAAAGCAAAAGAGTCAGAGGTTACCTCTAAAGTAGGCCAAAAGCCGGAGATGGACTTCTTGTTGCCAATAGAGACTCGGACTAGGTTGAACATTAGAGCGGCGTAGCCGACCCCACCCCAGTCATATCTATGCACATCATTCCAATTGTCCATGAGGCTGAGCAAGGCTAGGGAGACCCATCCGCCGCTGGCATTAGCAAAGAGGGTCTTGCCCAGTAGCAGGAGGAGCAAGATGCAGGCCAACATAATCACACGCTCAGGCTCAATAAAAATGTCTACTTCTGGCTACCCCAGATCTACGAACTCATTCAGCTCAAAAATATCAGACAGCCAGGACATTTGACCTCGGTACCATGCAAACTTGTGGAAGGGGGATAAGCCCCTATCAATCGAATGATCTCATCCCGATTAGGCACTGCAAGGTTGGCCACCGGATCCCCTCCTATTCGAATCCCTATAATCATGGCCATATGACAGGTCATGGTCCCTGGACGGAAACGCTTAATAAGGGCCCTCAGATAGACCGCATTAACTCGCATAGCAAGGCATGAAAGGAACTCTCCAAAGTCGGCCTGTCCAAGCAAGAACTTCCTGATCGGTGGGAGGTAACAATAAAACTGCTGAAAGTCCAGCCAACTGTTTCAAAACACGATATGGGGCAAGGCCTGCACCAAGGTAAAAGAAGCATTAGATCATGGAAATACAACAAGGTCGCATAAGAAAAAAGAAGGTCAAATTTATCCCTTTACCTTGTCAGCGATACTGAAATTGGAGATATAAATATGTTGCTGATGGAGGAGGCCAGCGGGGGTAGCCTCGCCTTGCATTTCATTCCAAGAGCCGGCAAGGCGCTCCACCATAATGAATTGTTCTCCCCGAGGACCATAGACCATTTCCGGCCCCTCTTCTTGTTCCTCCTACTACACGTATTCTTCTTCGCTCAACATTCTGGGGCAAATACGAGCAATCATGTCAAGGTTGATCAATGATAAGAAACCATTGAGCTACAGGTCAAGGGAAGGTAAGTATGATAAAACCCCCCTCTTTTTCAAAATAAAACCAAAATAATAATAATAATAATAATAGAATAAAATAAAACTAAAACAAAAAAAAAAATCCCCTTTCTTTTACAAAAAAAAAAGAAGAGAAAAATCCCTTTTTGTGTCTAAAGAAAAATAAAAAACAAAAACAAAAAAAATCCTTCTCTTTTTTATAAAAACAAAAACAAAAAAAAAATCCTTCTCTTGTTTATACAAAAAAAAAAAAAAAAATCTCTTCTATATACAAAAATAAAACAAAAAAATCCTTCTCCTACACAAAAAATAAAAACAAAAAAAATCCCTCTATTGTTTATACAAAAACAAAACAAAAAAATTCTTCTCTTCTATATACAAAAACAAAACAAAAAAAGTATATATAAATCCCTCTCTTAAATACCCTAAATCATGAAAATAACTCAAGGAAAGGGAAAATAGGGCATCATTTATATGGAATAAAATCAATAATCATGCTTGCAAAAGAAATAACCCATTTATCATCTAGAAAAGCAAAGATCATACCCACATTGTAAGAAAATTCAAAGAAAAATCAAGTAAAATGGGTTTGAAATGATTACCTTCAAGACGAATGGATCCTTGTTCCGGCGTGGAGCGGGGGTTTAATTGGCGCGAGCGAACACCGGCAATGAAGCACATTTGGAATCAATCCAAAGGAACCCTAGGATAGAGCCTCGTTTTGGTTTAGAGAGAGGGGGAGAGAAAATTTTGAAATAAACCCCTTTTTGGCTCGGGCTCGGGCATTTTAAAATGCTCCCAGGTTTTGCTTGGCGCATGTATTACATGCGCCAAGTGTATTTTGGCCCCCATTTGGCCTGGCGCAACTAATAGTTGTGCCAAGCTGCTTTTGGGCTAGGTTTTGGCTAGGTGTGTTTTGTACACACCTGGCCTGACCCCTTTTCTTTTGTTTTGTTATCCTGTAGGTGTACATACCCCCAAATGGCATATCAACTCTTATTTGACTTGCCTGAGAAGCTGTGCTAGAATAAATGGATCGAGATCGATGAGCATACTCAAAGCATCCCAATCATACATAAAATCATAGCAAAATGTCCAAAAAATTCACATAAAATCACAACAAAAAGTCCAAAAATTCACACATAAAATCATAACATAAAAATCCAAAAATTCACATAAAATCATAACATAAAAATCCAAAAAATTCACAAAAAATCATAACATAAAAATTCATATAAAATCACAAAAAAATCCCATATAAAAATCCACATAAAATCATAAATGTTTTTGCGTAAAATAATAAAAAATTCTACATAAAATAATAACAAAAAGCGCATGTACTCCCAAAAAGCGTTGCGACATCAATTTGCTCCGCTCGAGTAGTCATGCTATATCAATTTTGGGATCGTTGGGTTCGCCCAAAGACCTCGAACTCTGCTTCGTGCAAGGGAACCCATGACCAGTCAAATGGGGCAATCAATGCCTCATAGGGTGGACGCAAACTATGGACCTTTGCGTATTTGCTTTACGCCTATCTTTAAGTATGGGTCGATCACCCTCTTACTTACGGAGCTATTTTATTCAAAATTAAACTTGAACATCGAACATCTTTAATCATCTCGAGAAGCGAGCTTTTTCCTAGCATATTGGGCTTTTGCAACTCGCTCCATCTCAGTTATGCCTAGTAATGTCGCTAAGCGCTTAGGGACCGAGGACCTTAAGATACGAACGTTTTTCCCGACATACAGGGATTTTATTTTCTCACCATGTTACTCATCTAATATTTGAGGTTTGTTTTGAATACAACAGATCCATCAGTAATGCCTTGGGCCTCTTCGGATGTCTCTTGTCTTTGGCATTCAATCATTAGTGATCGGATACCAAAGAGGGGCATTTGTAGATAGTCAAATTTGGACCAAGGCCCAATCGGAATACACTTCGAGAGAGGCACACTTTCGAGCTTTCTATGGCATATATCAAACCCTTAGGAACCTTCCCCAAACCCTAGGAGTCATCCCAAACCCTTAGGAATCACCCCTGACCCCTTAGAAACCTCCCTGAACCTTTAGAAACCAATCCCAACCTTTAGAACCCCTTTCGAACCCATACCTAGACTTTCTCGGGCAATGATCAAAGAGTGGTGCACCGAAACTAGCTAAGATCTTCTACTATAATTGAATCATATACCATTGAAAAGTAGAAGTCTCCAACTTTCCAACAAGTAAAGAATCTCCCCGATCAGAATTGTACATCAGAAGTTACGGCGATTCGAAGGTTGAGCACAAAATGGGCAAGTTTTAAACCTGTCGAGAGGTTCATTTGGAACCTCGTGAGAACTTCATGAGAAGTATTGTGTACTTGGCACAAGTAATACTTGCGCCAAGCCATTTCTCCCCAGAAATGGCCTGGCAAAACTATTAGTTGTGCCAAGCATAAGTGAGTCCCACCTCGGGCAGCCAACTTCCCAACACCCTATTTGGCACTATTTTACTGTACCTTTGTCTGGCACATCTATTAGTTGCGCCTGGCTTAGCTATAGTACACCTGGTTTTTTTGCTCAAATTTTATCTTTAGGGTTTCACTTGTTGACCATCTTGATGCCCTGGGTTTGTTTCACTTGTTCTGTTGCACCCTCCCCTATTCTATGTGCATCCCTTGACTGACTTAAAACACTAACCTATCATCCACCATTGGAGCTAGTTTTCACACATTTCTAAGCTCCAAAAACCTTAAGAAACCTTAGATGGCTAGATTACCTAATTTCTAATCCTACTTAACCTCTAAAGACCCTCCTAACCTCTCCTTTTCCTATAAATAGAGAGGCACCCCTCCCTTTACAAAAGCTTGAAAATTTTCCTAAGAGAGAAAAGTTTAAAAAGAGCTATTCTCCCCTTTGGTGCACCATTCTCCATACAAATTCTAGAACTTGAAAGTTTCCTTTAGATCCCCCACTTTCATCAAAATCCCCTAGTTTAGGTGAGAGCCATCCCCTAGCCTTCCTTCTCTACCTCTTAGCTATCAAACCCTAGGAGCTAGAACCCTTGTTCTAACCATACAAGCCATTGGAAGCTCACTGAAGCACACCTACACAAGGATCCACAATGGTGCAACAAGGGCCCGAGAGCACCGACTCTCCCCTCTACTCTTCTACCTTCTTTGTTCTTCCTCTATCCTCGCATTTGTGCCGTTACGCTGCCGAAATTCTGGTAGGAACGGAGGGGCACAAATAGGATTTTGGTGCCCTAGGGCAAGAGAAATGACCTTTTTGCTTCTTTTATTTTATTTTGGTTTTGGCTATAAGTAGAGACCCCATTAAGCGGGTAGATCAGGTGCCTAACACCTTCCCGATCGATAACCGAAGCCCTTACCCAAGAGCCTGTGGCGTAGACCGGTGAATCAAAGTCATATTTGGCACTTCAGTGCATTTAATATTGATCTTAGGTTTCCCAGGACACCAAAAGCTCCGGGTGGCGAATCTAAATTTTCCTACAAGTGCACATTGTCATGAAGGGATCGTCAAAAATCCCATGATTGCACAGAGGTTTATGCGACAAATTTAAGACATTAACATTTGCGGATTCTTAGCATGCGAAGTCTCCGGTCTTCATTGACAAAGTGATGTCATTTACACACTCTACTACATGATCCCTTGATCATAGGATTTCGGCACTCACACGGCGCGGCGGTGTCGACACCGCGACGATTATGCTTCGTTGAAGGATTATCACGGAGGTTTCTTCGAGAGAGATATCGGTCACCTCGAATGGCTTGCGGTTCTAAATTTGGAATCGGTTTGGGGGTTCTTCAAAATAGAACCAAAGAGAAAGAGAAAGGAGAAAGGAGGAAGTCTCTCATTCTTTGATTGTGAATTCCATGCAGTTTATGTGTGACAATTGTATCTTTTAGTTAGGGTGTTGATCTGGTGTGTAATCGGCACAACTGATTCAATGTACGGATCTAATTAACATAGAACCCAAAAATATAGTAAGGTCTAATGTAAGATCTCACACAAAACAAGCAAAAACTTAAGGTCTCACTGAACCTAACATGCCTTGATCTCATGCCTCGTGTATAATTGTTAGACCCTTTACCAATAGTGCTTTCAAGGTGTATGTGTACTAGTTATACAATTTAATATTTAGGTCCTATTCCAAAGGTACTCAGCTCTCGCTCTCATTAACAACTTGGTTTATCTTGATTATCAGGTGTAAATTGTTTTCAGTCTCAAGTAATAGTACATACTCGGAGAAATTGGGTTCAAAATCTCTAGGGTGTTACACCTGAAATGGAGTGGGTAGAACTGGCGACCTTTCTTTTCAAAGGAGAGAGTGGGAAATGATCGAAGAAGGAATCCCAACAGACAAATTTCCCATACTATGGCAGTGATTCATAAGTTTCTTTCAACAAGCCTATTTCACCAAAGCACAGTGATAGAAGAAGGAAATTGAGTTCCTTGAGCTAGAGCAAGGCGCTCTGGGCATGAAATAGTATAGCTTCCACTTCAACCAACTCGCTTGGTCTGTGACCCGACTGGTCCAAGAGGAGGAATGGAAGGTAAGAAAGTTCGAAAGGGGATTGAAGTGCAACATTCACCGCTTTGTGTCTCCTTATCAGTTGGAAACCTATGCTGTAGTACCTGAGAAGGCCCATTGTTGGGATCCTGCCTTGTATTCAAAAAGGGGTTTAAAATCAGATAATTAATGAGTTTATAGATAGCACACACCAAGGTAGGCTCACACACAGTCCTACTAGTATTCAGGGCCTGTTATAGCAAGTTTTAAAAAAAGTAAGGGAATGTCCACAGGAAAATGTGTGTCACAATTAGGTAAATCTCCAGATCTGTGGTAGATCTGGCACCCTTCTTAATGCTAAACAGTAAAAGAAAGAGGAGAGGTTTAAGGGGTTGTCACTTCTAAATTAATTACAAAAATAAGTAAGATTGCATAAATGGATGTTAGGATTAAATCTAGAGTACAGATCTTGCAATGAGGATGAATTAAACACAGAAAATAGGGAGAAGCAGCTTGGAGTTTGGTCTCGCTGCAATTAGGTTGAGCTGCTAGGGTTACAGAGAGTTTAGAGTACACCAATCTCTCATCTGGCCATAGGTACAACTGCAGGGTAGAAGAATCTACTTTAAACCAAAGGCTTGAACTGATCTTAAGGGTATGATCTGTCCACTTTAATGGTCACTGATCATCCTATAGACTTCCTCCAAATTAAAGGATTAAAGTAGAAGAATCCAATTTAGACCAAAGGTTTGAATTGATCTTAAGACTATGATCTGTCCACTTTAATGGTCACAGATCATCCTAGGGATTTCCTTCAAATCAAAGGTTTCAATTAGAGCATTATAACCACTACAAATGCTGCAATTACCATGCCACAGACAAAGGAAATTGCAGGAGCATCAGATCTAGGGAGATCAAATGGCATCCAAGAGGTCTACCAGTTAAGTGGGTGAGCTATTTTCATCTACACAAAGCCGATCGAGCACCAAATGAAACCAAAGAAACTATAGATCTAATTACAACAGTTAAACTAACATTACATTGAATTAAACTAACCATACAATGAAATGTCCTCAGATTTACAGTCTGTGCATCATCTAACCCTCAATAACACTCAGCTTTCCCTAATTACATATTCGACCTCACCCTTTACGGCTCTCAAGAAATTAGCCAACCATAGTTGAGCTAAAGGGGAGAATTAGAGAATTTCGCTACAAGCTCTGGTTTCTAAAATTGATCCCCTTTTTCTGACGGCTTCCTCTCTTCTTATAGCTTTCTCCTTCAGCCTCAGATCTAATTTTTCCCACCAATCCCAGCTTCTAGAGTGATTCTATTATTCCCTCTTTTATTCCCCTTCTAGAAGGCTATTTTAGTTCGTTCGCGTTGGGGGAGAGCACGTGGGTCGGTTAGGGTTTCCCAGGGTACTTCTAGAAGCCTCGTGCCAGTCACCAAAGTGCCTCGATTTGCATGTAGCAGGTCACCAACTTGCAGCGTGTGCACATCAGCTTTTCTGGGAAGTGTTTAGATCGATTTCGATAGGTTGAAGAGGCTTTCGATAGGTTGAAATCAAGTACTTTGATCCTTTCTCTAGGATTCAGGATCCTATCGAATGGTTCCGATAGGTTGAATCCTACAATTAGAACTTCAGCATCTGCAGCCTACATTTGATGCTTTCGATAGGTTGAAGGATCCTGTCAACAGGTTGAGCTCTTGCGCAATTGATTTCGATAGGTTCTCAGACTTTTCGATAGGTTCTGTTTAAGCTCAGGCAACCATTTGATAAGATGCTCCCTTGTTGTTTCCGACTGCACAATAGGTTCTGGATCCTGTCAAATTCTTCCCATCTTCACGATTTGTTCCTTTTTCAGCCTTCAGATCCTATCGATAGGTTGCCACAACCTATCGACAGGTTGTTTTCAGCCTGTCTTTCCTTTTTTCAACATTGCTTTGCTGTTGCTACCTGCCCCAAGTGGGCATTGGTGTGGGGCCCTTCTGTGTGCCATAGTTGGGTCAGAGTTGTGGTGAGAGATGGACCTTCTTGTGGAGCACTTTAGGGTGGATTTCTGTACTATGACTGCTTATTACTGCTATCTACAAAACATGCTCAACAAGCACTTATTAGTCTATTCACAGGTCTATCAAAGGTTTGGTTAAAGGGTGAAAAATGGCAATTTTCACTGATTAACACACCCCCAAACCTAATCTTTGCTAGTCCCTGAGCAAAGGAAAGATAAGAAAACTAAAATGCCACTTTTGTAGGGAGCACAGATGCATTTAGCATATGCATCAAACCTTTTAAACCCTTAGGTGACCCCTAGTGGAGGAGTGAAGTCTCCTGAGGGTTTTTAGTGAAGGTACCCACAAACTTCTCTAATAAAAGCAGTTAATACTCATGCAGCATGCTAAAATAGAGTTTAAGTAAATAAAATAAATTCCACACCATTTCCATTCAATTTTAGGGGGCTTTCAGCAGAAAAAGCACCAGTTCAAAACATGAAATTCTGTTGTAGTTCCTTCATTATCAGTCAGTTCATGTCAAGGCATTGTGTCAGAAAATTGATGCAAAGCTCACTTTTAATTTGAGAATTCTGTTTTGATAATACCCCAAACAACTTTGATTTCAAACCCAAATCTTACCAGGGCTGTTTACTCACAACAAGAATAGAAGGGTGCATCATTTCATACTGCTCAAGAGCAGTTACAGCCCTCAAATAGGACTGCAAGCATAAGCATAGGCATTGCTCTAACTTCTAAAATTTTCTAACTCTTTTTACCATATATTAAACAAATTCTCATCTCTACATGACAGCTCAATCTATTTCAGATCAGTAAGGTCTTTTTATTGGGTTGTAATGTGGCTTATGGGTGAGGTTTATAAAGAATAAAAAGGGAGAATGGGATTCAAAATTGAGAAATGAACAAGGTAAGGAGGTGACATGTACACCTTCTTCATTTCAGCAAATCTTCATTTTCTTTTTGAATTTGCAAACTTGAAGTGATCAACTTCATTAGCTTCTTATCTTCTTGTAGATTTTCAAATGAAGTGACTTCTCTTTTCTTTTGTTTTTTTTTCTGTTTTTTTTTTTTTTTTGTATGCTTTTTTTGTACTTTTTCTCCATTTTTCTTTTTCTTCATTTTTTTTAAAATTTTTACGGGTTGGAATGCCACAACACCACCAAATGTGCTTTCCTCTTACTCCACCAAATTTTAAACCTTGCTCCTCTAACCTCACTTCTCCTTCTATTTCCTGGTTTCTCAGATTGAGGGTGAACTAAAACAGGTAAAGGGGTTTTGGGTTCAAATTTTCTGATTTTTTTTATCAAAGAAAAGTTGGGATTTTAAAGGCTCAAATGGGGTGTATCAAGGACAGTTTAAAGGTGGGAAAATTTTAGGCTCAAACTGTCCAAGGGATGGCCTTACTTCATGTCCTCAATGTCATGAATGCTGTAAGCTGTTTCATCTTGGATTTACCTAACTTCTAGTGATTAAAATTGGATCCCATCAGTCCTTAGAGCAGAAAAAATTGCTAAGACACTCTTCAAAGAAAATATTTTCTAGGCCCAAATCTCACTGCATATGGCCTTCCATCAAATTTTCTGGAGTGTATCCTTACAGTTTTCTCTCATTTCAGCTTCACTAAACATCAATTTTTTTTTGAAAATTCTTGACATTTGCTTCATGAAAAATGTTAAAACTACAGCTCATTTCAGTTTTAAAAAGTTTTTAATTTCCTCTTTTTCCAAAAATCAGGTGGGAAATCACTTTATTTTCAAAAACTTTTTCACAACATAACTGCACTAGCATTAACTCATTTCATTGGCACACCTGCCATACCCCCAAACCTAAATTAAACAATGTCCTCACTGTTGAGAGAGCATGGTAGCAAGGAAAAAATATAAAAAATATATAGAACAGAAGGGAAAATAAGCAAAAAGAAAGGTATAATACAAAAAGAAATTACTATTTAATCAGCAAAAATATGTACAAGGGACAAAACAGTAAAAGAAAGAAGCCTAAACTACATTTATTTACAAGCATCATCAGGAACCGCCAGCCCGAGAGGGGAGGGAAAGTTCTAAGGGAGAGGGGGTGGGTAGGGGGTGAAGGGGGAGGGGCGGTCGGTGGTTCCAGCTTTTGTTTTTTCTTCTTTCTCTTATTCTTTTTCTTCTCCTCCTTTGCCAAAATCCATTGCACTTCTTCGTACTCATCCCATAAAAATTGCAAGGGACCAGGCTTGACTGGTGGTGGCGGTGGTGGCCAGACGGGGTAGAACTTGGTCGGTAAGTCTTTGGGTTTGTCGTCTGTCATGATTGGGGTTATGGAAGGGCTGAAGAGGTCAGGAGGGAATGGATGTGAAAGGACTGGACGAGGCTGATATTTAAAGTGCATGGCCGGTGGAATATGAATCGGTATAATAAATTGTTCACATTCTTCCAGGCTTAATTGTTGAAAATGAAAGTGGGAATAAATGAAGTGGTGGTTGTTGTATGGGAAATAGAGCGCGGACTGTATGTTGGGCTATTTTTAACAATGGTAGTTAAGTCAAGAAAGTATGCGCAATGAATGGTGAGACCCCGACTTGTGGATAAAGATGAAAACGCGCTCCGACCGGGTTGGCTCTGTAACAGCAACAAATGAGGAAGAGAGAGCTAGGGTTTGCGGTAGGTGTTGAATGGAGGAGACTGACCTAACGATAGGTTTATAAAGGATGAAAAACTATTTTGATAGGATGAGCTGAATGATTTTGATAGGATGAATTGAATGATTTCGATAGGTCAAAGCGTCATGTCGAACGCTATAGAAGTACAGCATGCAGATGGAATACGTCGATAGGTCAATCCTTCCTATCGATAGGTTCATGAAGTGCCTGATTCATCCTTTCGATAGGTTTCCGATAAGTATCCAGATCCTAACGAAAGCGTCTATCTGACCTTTTGAACCTATCAAAAAGTTATTTTCACCTATCGACAAGTCTCATTGCCTATCGGAACACTCAAATGACCTATCGAAATCCTCAAATGACTTATCAACAGGTCCCAATGTCTATTAAAACTGCATTTTCTTGCAGTGCTCATCCTCAGCACTCAGCAAACTCTTTTGTTGTGCTTCCATTCAATATGTTTTCATTATTTACACACACCCATGGTCCCTGGATTATTGGCAAGATCGAGATGATGACCTAATCCTAGCAATCTTATTGTAAATGAATGCAACAGAATAAGACTTAACAAAATCAAACTATAGTACATATGATACATACTGAAATCATGTATAACTTGGAGGGTCCTGAAGATCAATGGTCTCCTCAGGCGCACAGATTTTTTCAACACAGATTTTTAACCTTTGGCCATTAACTTTCATAACCCTACCATCGCTAGGATCCTTGATTTCTACAGCTCCAGATGGGGAAACATGTAAGACTGTGTAAGGCCCATCCCATCTGGACTGCAATTTGCCTGGAAAGAGTTTCAATCTTGAAATGAATAACCATACCTTGGTACCTGTTTTGAATTCTTTCCGCAGCAGGTGCTTGCCATGAAAGGCCTTGGTTTTGTCCTTGTAAATCCTTGCATTTGAATATGCTTCCATCCTCAACTCCTCAAGTTCAACTATTTGCAATTTCCTGTTCACACCAGTAGAGGTTAAGTCAGGATTTAAAGTTTTAATGGCCCAATATGCTCTATGTTCCAACTCAACAAGAAAATGACATGCCTTGCCATACACTAACCTGAATGGGGACATCGGGGGGTCTTATAGGCAGTCCTATAAGCCCACAAGGCATCTGGCAATTTTATGGACCAATTCCTCCTATCAGCTCGCATAGTCTTCTCTAGGATGTGTTTGATTTCTCTATTGGAAATCTCTGCTTGCCCATTGGTTTGTGGGTGGTAGGGAGTAGCAACTCTGTGGGTCACAGAGTGTTTTTCCAACAGTTTTTCAAAAGGTTTGTTGCAAAAATGGCTGCCTCCATCACTAATAATAGCTTTCGAGGTGCCAAACCTAGAGAAGATGTATTCTTTTAAGAACTTAATGACAACCTTGTGGTCATTTGTTCTTGTAGCTATGGCCTCTACCCATTTGGACACATAGTCCACAACTACAAGAATGAAATTATATCCATAGGAGGGGGGAAAAGGTCCCATAAAATCAATTCCCCATATGTCAAATAGTTCAACAACAAGCACATGTTGCAGGGGCATGGAGTTTCTCTTTGTAATACTTCCCATTTACTGGCATTTAGAATAGGCTTTCTAGTGCTGTATGGCATCCTTGAACAGAGTGGGCCAATAGAAACCAGATTGGAGCACCTTTGCAGCAGTCATTGTAGTATAGTGGTGAGTATTCCTGCCTGTCACGCGGGTGACCCGGATTCGATCCCCGATAGCAGCGCCAAAAACTTGTTAAGATCCTGCCTTGTGTTCAAAAAGGGGTTTAAAATTAGACAATTAAAGAGTCTATAGATAGCACACACCAAGGCAGGCTCACACACAGTCCTGTAAGTATTCAGGGCCTGTTGTAGAAAGTTTTGAAAAAAGTAAGGGAATGTCCACAGGAAAATGTGTGTCAAAATTAGGCAAATCTCCAGATCTGTGGTAGATCTAGCACCCTTCCTAATGCTAAAACAGTAAAAGAAAGAGGAGAGGTTTAAGGGGTTGTCACTTCTAAATTAACTACAAAAACAAGTAAGATTGCATAAATGGATGTTAGGATTAAATCCAGAGTATAGATCTTGCAGTGAGGGGGAATTAAACACAGAAAATAGGGAGAAGCAACTTGGAGTTTGGTCTTGTTGCAATTTGGTTGAGCTGCTAGGGTTATAAAGAGTTTAGAGTGCACCAATCCCTCATCTGGCCATTGGCACAGCTGTAGGGTAAAAGAATCTACTTTAAACCAAAGGCTTGAACTGATCTTAAGGGTATGATCTGTCCACTTTAATGGCCACAAATCATCCTATAGACTTTCTCCAAATCAAAGGATTAAAGTAGAAGAATCCAATTTAGACCAAAGGTTTGAATTGATCTTAAGGCTATGATCTGTCCACTTTAATGGTCACAGATCATCCTAGGGATTTTCTTCAAATCAAAGGTTTCAATTAGAGCATTATAACCACTACAAATGCTATAATTACCAGGCCACAGACACAAAAAATTGTAGGAGCATCAGATCTAGGGAGATAATATGGCATCCAAGAGGTCTACAAATTATGTGGGTGAGCTATTCTCATCTACACAAAGCCGATCAAGCACCAAATGAAACCAAAGGAACTATAGATCTAATTACAACAATTAAACCAACATTACATTGAATTAAATTAACCATACAATGAAATGTCCTCAGATTTGCAGTTTGTGCATCATCTAACCCTCAATAACACTCTCAGCTCTCCCTAATTCTAGATTTGACCTCACCCTTTGCAGCTCTCAAGAAATTAGCCAACCATAGTTGAGCTAAAGGGAAGACTTAGAGAATTTCACTGTACGCTCTGGTTTCGAAAATTGATCCCTTTTTTCTGATAGCTTCCTCTCTTCTTATAGCTTTCTCTTTCAGCCTCAGATCTAATTTTTCCTGCCAATCTCAGCTTTTAGAATGATTTTATTATTCCCTCTTTTATTCTCTTTCTAGAAGGATCTTTTAGTTCATTCGCATTGGGGGAGAGCACGTGGGTCGGTTAGGGTTTCTCAGGGTACTTCTAGAAGCCTTGTGCCGGTCACCAAGGTACCTCGATTTGTGTGTAGTAGGTCATCAACTCGCAGCGTGTGCACATCAGCTTTTCTGAGAAGTGTTTAGATTGATTTCAATAGGTTGAAGAGGCTTTCGATAGGTTGAAATCAAGTACTTTGGTCATTTCGCTAGGATTCAGGATCCTATCAAAAAGTTTCGATAGGCTGAATCCTGCAATTAGAGCTTCAACATCTGCAGCCTTCATTTGATGCTTTCGATAGGTTGAAGGATCCTTTCGACAAGTTGAGCTCTTGCCAAATTGATTTCGATAGGTTCTCAGACTTTTCGATAGGTTCTGTTCAAGCTCAGGCAACCATTCGATAGGATGCTCCCTTGTTGTTTTGGACTGCATGATAGGTTCTGGATCCTATCGAATTCTCCCCATCTTCACGATTTCTTCCTTTTTCAGCCTTCAGATCCTATCAATAGGTTGCAACAACCTATCGACAGGTTATTTTTAGCTTGTCTTTCCTTTTTTCAATGCTGCTTTACTGTTGCTGCCTGCCCCAAGTGGGCATTGGTGTGGGGCCCTTCTGTGTGCCATAGTTGGGTCAGAGCTGTGGTGAGAGATGAACCTTCTTGTGGAGCACTTTAGGATGGATTTCTGCACTATGACTGCTTGTTACTGCTATCTACAAAACATGCTCAACAAGCACTTATTAGTCTATTCACAGGTCTATCAAAGGTTAGGTTAATGGGTGAAAAGTGACATTTTCACTGATTAACACCCTTCTAATTGAGGCCGAGAATGAAGAATTCTTCGTGAGCCATGATCTGAGGAACAAGAATAACCAAAAGACCCTGACTATAAACCCTCGACCCAACCCCTAGGTGAGGAAGGGAGGGAAATCAAAGGATAAGAAATAGAAGGTTAAAGAAGTAGCCCCTGCTAAGAAGCCAAAACCCACGGCAAAACCTGCCAATGATGTGGAAAAGTCTGTCAGACCTCGGTGACCTTCTATTTGGCACTAGGCACATGCTTCAGCTATGAACAGAAAGGACATCTAATGAGAGACTGTTTGACTCGCCAGGTGAAACAACATAAACCCAAAGGAAAGAAACCAGTGACTTAAGGACAAGTCTATGCCCTGACCAAAGGAAAAATGAAAGCATCCCCTGTCATCATTACAGGTATGATGTTTATTTCCCGACAGTTAGCTCAAGTTTTGATAGACCCTGGATCGTCACATTCATTTATATCACCATCTTTTTCTAGTAAGATAATGGTAGAACCTATGAAACTTGCTGAGAAATGGTATGTGATCACCCCTACCACTGTACAAGTAAAGAACCAAATGGTGTACCCATCGTGTACCTTAGATATGAAAGACTACTCCCTGGAAGCCGACCTTTTTCTACTGAATATGAGAGACTTCAATGTCATCCTAGGAATGGATTGGCTTTCATTTCATCATGCTTGTCTCAATTGTTATGATAAGACTCTAACTTCATAAATCTCTAGTCGATTTGTAACATTTTTGTCATTAATCTAAGAACCCTCGTCATTGCAACATGTATTCAGTGTCGCTTCTAACCTGGTACTGAAGGAATCTGAACTCACAATCAATCAAGTCCCTATAATCAAAGAGTTTCCAGACGTATTCCTGAAGAATTGTCTAGTTTACCATCGTCCCAAAAGATCGAGTTCAGAATTGACCTAGTACTTGGAACGAACCCCGTGTCCCAACAACTTTACAGAATGACACCTAAGAAGACGGTTGAATTGAAGAAGTAGTTGCAAGAGCTTGAAGACAAAGGATATATCAGATAGAGTTCCTCACCTTAGGGAGCTCCAGTCTTGTTTGTCAAGAAGGAGGGTACCCTACGATTGTGCATAAATTATCCAAAATTAAATGTTGTTACGGTAAAGAACAAGTACCCCTTACCCAAGATTGACGACTTGTTCGATCAATTGCAAGTCACTTGAGTCTTTTCCAAGATTGACTTGTGAACTGGCTATCATCAGTTATGAGTCTGAGAGGAAAACATTCCTAAGACTACCTTCAGAACCTGATACAGTCACTATGAGTTTGCCGTTATGCCATTTGGTCTGACAAATGCCATGATAGCATTCAGGGACCTTATGAACTAAATTTTCAAGCCCTACCTTGATAAATTTGTAGTACTCTTCATCGACGATAGCCTTATATATTTGTCAAATCCAGAAGAGCACAAGAGCACCTGAGAATCACCCTTACAACCCTTCGAGAATATGAGTTGTATGCTAAGTTCTTAAAATGTCAATTCTGGCTGACGAAAGTTGCCTTTCTAGGAGATGAAGTGTTCAGAGATGGAGTCTCAGTAGATCCCTCTAAGATCGAAGCCGTTATGAATTGGAAGAGACCAACCAGTGTGACCGAGATACATAGTTTCCTTGGACTGGTAGGCTATTATCGTCGGTTCATGGAAGGATTTTCCAAGTTAGTGAGACCCCTCACTGAACTGACCAAGAAGAAGACCTTCGAATGAACTCCTACTCGTGAACATAGTTTTCAAGAGATTAAAAAGCGACTGACTACGGCACCGATATTGACCCTTCCCTCAGGAAGTGATGGTTATGAAGTTTACTGTGATGCATCCCATCTGGGATTGGACTATGCAAAAGTGATAGCTTATGCGTCACATCTGTTGAAGGACCATGAGAGAAACTATCCAACGCACGATTTAGAGTTAGTTGTTGTCATGTATTCTCCGAAGATATGGTAACACTACCTGTACAGTGAGAAGTTGGTTATCTTTACCGATTATAAGAGTATAAAATACATTTTCACTCAGAAGGAGTTGAATTTACGGCAGAGACGTTGGATGGAAACCCTTAAGGACTTTGACTGCGTGATTCCGTATCAAGAAGGAAAAGCGAATTTAGTTGTCGATGCCTTGAGCATGAAAGCTGATCAGTCACATAATTTACCATTTTATCACCCTTAACTTAGTGATGCTAGACCCTTGTGACGACCCAGATTTTCCTTACCCCAAAACCCATGTCATCATATCGTAATCACCAAAACTGATTTCAAAGTTCTCGTTGGTATCAGGATACTTTGATACCTTTGTGGCAGCTCAATCTTCCCTTGGTTAATAGTTGGAAGATCGGGCCACCAATCACGTGGTAAGCCTACTTAAACGCGGAAGCAGAGTGACAAAAGAAAACAATGGCATTTCCATCATTCTAACATAAACAAAACTATATAGGCCACTAGTGACGGCCGACCGTCACCTAAACAGTGGTTTAAAATCTATGCAACTATACATAAGTTTAATCCAAAAAGAGACTATACTCAATATCTAAAAACAACTGTCCACACTATTCCAAGAATTTAAGAGAGCGAATCAAGGGAAGAACTTCTCAGGTGACTGTTCTTCCTCCTAGTCTGGGAAGTAGTCTGGATCCTCTACTAACTCTGGATCCACCTCCAGATCTATACCTGCACCTGTGACGTATAGTCGAGGGATGAGCTACACTCCAAGCTCAGTAGGGAGAAAGTCATTGTAATATTACAATTACCATTCTACTTCACAAGTATTGATGGATAGAATTAAAACAATTTAATTTTCATTTGTACAAAATACATAAGAAATAAAGTACTTAATTCAAAAGCATGATTCAAACCATGACATATCATGATGCTCAGTATATATATGATAGTTGCTTGACCGAATAAAGAACAAATCATGAACAAGATCGAAAGCGATATGCATCAAGGAACAAATATGTCGGATAACAAATGTATCAACACATAGATATATCAGAAAGACTTGTGTCATCAAAATTCAGAATCATATAGCAGGGTATCTTAGGAATTCAGAGCATTACTGTTAGTATCCCGTAGTAGAACAGGGACTGGCACCCCGGGGACTCCACCCCTCTCTTCGAGACTCCACTCCCTTGTACACTAATGTTGCATAAGCGTGTCAAGTACAGGCACCATGTCAAAGCATCCCATAGTGGGAACATAGCAGTCTGTAGCGAACACAGGGCCTCAAACCCCAGGGACTCCACCCCTCTCTTAGAGACTCCACTCCTCTTTCCACATGGTTTCGGATATCAGAACACTCAGTATCGTAGATCAAAGGTGATAACATGATAATCAGAGACTCCAAGATTCATCAAAAGAATATTTAGCAGGAATGAAGATGCAATCTGGTCATGCTCATGTTTTAAAAATTCCAATTAATAAGCATTGAAAACTAATTACATTTCAAATACAGATTCTCAGAGATCAAGACACGAATTTAAAATATCGTCAATGACTCTGAATCAGCATTAGACGTAACTTTGCAAGTGAGAATTTTCCTACCTTAGTTACAGAGGTGTGCTAAATGAAACAGAATTGAAATGGATATCTCCTCTACGGTCTCTCATACCTGACCTAGATCATGGTGAGTTTGCAAAACACACAGTAGTGGTGAAGGGTTTAATGACCCGAGGCTCTCGTAGCCTTCCCACATAAAAAATTTGAAGTGGTCATAGCGTGGTAGGGCCACCTGGTCGAGGTCCAGGGTCACTCGGGCGAGGCCTCCAGATTCCAAGTGGCACACACAAGCTTGCCCGAGCGAGAATTTCCCAAAAAATTTAGCCTGGAAACTCGCCTGGGTGAGTTCCATTTCTTTGTATTCTAAAGGAATCTCGCCTGGGCGACATTTCACTCACTTGGGCGAGCCTGACAGTTGCAGAACTCATTATGTCATCTTCTCTAACTTGACACTTCTGAAAATTCACACCAACTAGCCTTCAAATGATAAGAAAACTACACCTAGTTTGTTCCTAAACCATCCAACAGTCATTCTAGCTTGAGAATTCACACATGCACTTAATTTTATGCGAAGATTTTGAGATTCAGATATCAGGAAAATAGATGCTCGCATTTCTCACGATGTTGATTTCCCAATCTCTGAATATGATTCGATTGTGCATGATCCTAGGCTTAATTTATGCAATACAGAGGCGCATGATAGGATAAAAATATTTACCCTCGTAGCATTCACACATGCGAGACTCATACTCTTTGATGTCAGAGATTATCGGCGTTAGATTGCTCCTTCTCTCACGATAGATAAATTTTTTATTTCGATGGTTGCCGACCGGTGTTTTTCTTCCGATTGGATTCGCCGCGTGGTTTCTCGCGACATGAAATAAGTGATCAAGTAAGGAGGTCCAAAGGTTTTCACCTTAAGGGAATAGAGAGAGCTCTTGTGCTCTCGTGGGGTTTTTCTTCTCAAATGAAATTGGAAGCATGCATGGCTTATGCGTGTGATTTGGTATTTATGTCATGGGTGCCGATTCAATGGTTGGCCTGCACATCCAAGACAGTGTGCGGTCCCTCCACAACTAGTTTCTAATAAGGAAATTAGAATAGGGCCCTCAACCCATTTGATCACTAAACCTCTCACTTAACCACTTAAGTCCTTCACCGGTGTTCTCACGGGCCAACACAACTAATCATATAATTTAATACATATATTGTATTTCAAAAGTGTTCCACACACTTCAATGATTGGTTTTAAATTCAAAGGTGCAGATCGCCCTCGGAATTTGACACGTGTATCTTACACAACATACTCGGGTTCGGAAATCTTCTAGGGTGTTACATCCTCCCCCCTTAACAAAATTTTCATCTTCGAAAATTTAGCAAGGGTCTCTTGGGAAATTGAACGGGGAATATGTAGAAACTTCATCCAATTAGTGGATGGAAACTTGTGGCAACCCGGAATAGCACTAGTATAAATCTAAGGTTAATTATCAATCAGTCATGGTGGCAGAACTGTTTCTAACCATATAACCACCTCCTATTTCCAAGGATGCACAACCACCACATAATCATTAACTAACTTATCCTCATGATGCCTTTTTTATTCATGAACTCGTAAACCAATTATTAAATGAAACATACTATATTGGCAGCAGGAATTTATAAGTTAATTTGCACTGAGATAGCCATCATAGCCAGATTTAATTCACCCATCAACAACTTAACTACATGTCAATTTAGATCATCCCTACTCACATCAGTATGAACATAATAGGAATTTTCCATACTTCTACAAGTATAATCTACAATTGTTCAAGGCATTTCAATGTCAGAAACCCAAAAGATTTAACATGTCAGAATTTGACATGTTAGAAGTTAACATGTCATAATTACAGTTACGCATAGTTCAAAAAAACATCACCACAAGAACATTCAACAAAAATACGTATGTACCCATAAGTGCATCTAACTACAGTTTAAAGTATCGTTGTGCCATAACATAAAAGAAAATAAGGTTTTTACCCTTTTTCTCGGATCATCACTGATACAGATGCTCACCTGGTTGCTCGACTCCTTGTTGTTGATCACCGCCAGCCCAAGAAGTGGACGGCCCTGCCGTATATTCTGACGTATACATCCTCGCATGCGCTACGAATGGGGTGTAGTTAGTTGGATAGGCCTTCTCGATCAAGCGCAAGAGGATGTCCTCTTGGAAGTCAAACAACTGGCGCATGAGATAGTTCTGTTGGTGCGCAACTTCCACCTACTTATTAAACTCCGATTGGGTGAGGACGTCTGCTTGCTGAGTCGGTGCCTGTTGAGCTTGAGTGTGTTGAGGTGGAGGCACTTGTGATGCAGTAGCAGGTGCGGGTTGTTCTAGTTGCTCATGCACACCCTCTGATGTTTGTTGGTGATGGCGTGCAATCAGACTTTTCCTCCGGCTCTTATAACTTAAACTCCAATCATCAACGCCATATTTCTGAACTTTATCCATCCACTTTAGTTCATCTGGCTGAATCTTGAACTCGTTATCCACCTCATCATACTCCTCTTTCATCCTAGAGATGAGTCAAGCGTAAGGCATAAATTTTGATGCCTCCCTCTTCTCCAAAGGTAACATTTTCTTGTGGGCATTTTGCAGCCCCTCATAGACAACATCTGGTGCACTAAACTAGTGATTAGCAAAGGTGGAATACAGTGCTTGTTGTATCATTTCCCTTCACTCTCATCCGTGTCCTATAGGGTACAAGTTACCCCGAAAAATGATGTCTAACATCCACATCTCAGGGGGTAGATGTTCCCTTCTTATCGACTGACCGGAACCTGCTCACCCTGGGTCATTTCTGCTACTATATTGGGGAATGGTACCTTACCTAGGGGTGGTTCCAAACCTCTATCCTTTACAAAACCCAAGGGAACCCGCATTGCCTTGGCAATGTGTCTAGCATCGAATGCAAATTGTTTGCCATCGATGTCCGTGCAAAGTCTTGGCTCATTTGCATGAAGGGAGAGGTTTTGATAAAACAACCTAACAAGTCTAGGGTAGTAGTGGTTATGAAATGGTCTTAGGAGGGATTTCAAGTGAGCCTTTTTTATATAATTCACCGCCCATACAGTTGTTTCCTGATCATCGAAAAGACTGTTCTCGAATAGCCATTCGGGCTCAACCATTTTTTGTTCCCACCATTGTGAAGGTTGTTCCTTCGGTGGTGGCAGGGGCTTGGTTATGGGGCGTTTCGATGCCGAGGCCTTAGCCTTGAAAGTCGACACCTTTACACGTGGGGGTTTAGAGATGGCTTGCCTCTTTGAAGCCATGCAAGCAAAAAATTGAAGATTTGAAAGAAATCTAAAGGAAATACTAAAAGAAATTGGGTGGAGACTTCCCTTTTTTTGCACAGAGGAATGATGGCGGGTTGATTTGCTTTGTTGGTGCGTGCTTGAAGGCAATAATAGAGACTTACTCGCGGGGAAGAAGAACCAGGCTGAGAGAAAAAACCCTCTCTTTTTGCTTCAGGCGGAAATGAATCGAAATGGGATTTTAAACCCTTTTTAGACTTTCAGGGTCGCCCGAGCGACATCCAAATCTTGCCCCGGTGAGGCAACTTTAACATGTGGGTGCTTGAGTTGTCACCCAGGCGAGGAACTTATGTTGCCCAGGCAAGTTTTGCCCAGATTACACTACTGGAGATCTCACCCGGGCGAGGCCTACAGCATGCTTGGGCGAGTCCTTCAGCTTGCTTCACTCACAAGTTTGTAACCTGTTGTTTCGTCCTATTTTTCACCTGCATTTATAGATTTTATCTGTATATATTAGCAATATAATAGGTTCCAACGTCCCATGACCTAATGACAGTAACACAACGGTAAAATGGGGAATTTTCAATAGTGTAAATGTTGCATTTTAAACCATGTATTGTCATTTATAATCTCACATCAAGAGAAATGCAGTGAAACATGATTACGAAGGTCAAAGTAGAATTTGTGACTCAGCCACTGAAACAAATTTATATGATGTGTGTGAATTGAGTTTGCTAAGCCTTGTTCATTCTCTAGGAGTAGTCAAACTTGTACACAATTATCATTCCTGCATTACATGCAACACACTTTTATTGATTCAATCAAAAAGTTGTGGGTATTGGTTGCGGATCTCTGCCTCCCATTCCCACGTGGCTTCAGCAGTAGAGTGGTTCCGCCATTGAACTAGTACCAATGGAATCCATTTTGTCCTGAAAGTTTGCTCCTTACGGTCCAGAATTTGTATAGAATCTTCGATCACGATTAGACCCTCTTGAATTTGTATTGAATCTTCGGTTGATAGTCTAACACGTGCATCGGGTCCTTCACATACTTCTGTAGCATCGAACGTGGAATACATTGTGCACACTTGAATGTTGTGGAGGCAAGGCAATCCGATAAGCTACCTCACCGACCTGGCCTAATATTTCGAAGGGTCCAACGTAGTGTGGACTAAGCTTTCCACACCTTCCAAATTGCATCACGCCCTTAGTTAGCGAGATTTTGATGAACATGTGGTCCCCACTCTGAAAAGAATGTGAGTGTTAATATTGCACCTAGGTGACTAGATGGGTGATATAAACAAAATTAAATGAGTTCACCTAAAATTCGATGTTTGTCCTCTTGAGATCAGCATAACTTTTCTGTCGGCTCTGGGTGACTTTCAACCTGTCACGAATGAGTCAAACTGTTTCATTCGTTCTTTCAATCAATTTTGGGCCTAACAGTACTTGTTCTCCAACTTCCCAGTTGATCGATCATTTACATCGGTGATCATAAAGTGCCTCAAAAGGAGCCATCCCGATGCTCGCTTGGTAATTGTTGTTGTAAGCGAACTCGATCAAGGGCAAGTGTTTATCCCATGATCTTTGAAATTCCAGCATACAAGCGCTTAGCATGCCTTCAATCACCTGAATTACCCTTTCGGTTTACCTGTCGGTTTGCGGGTGAAATGTTGAACTGAATTCTAGTCTTGAACCCATTCCTTCTTGGAAGCGTTGCCAAAATTGCAATGTGTACAACAGGTCCCTGTCAGATACGATACTTATAGGTATACCATGTAATTGAACTATCTCCTTAAGGTATAATTTTGTGAGCTTGGCGACTGTATACCGCTTACTTTAAGGTAGAAAATGGGTTGACTTGGTTAATCGATCGACGATTACCCAAATAGCATTATATCCCTTCCGTGTCCTCGGCAATCCCAATATAAAGTTCATGGATATATTTCCCATTTTCACTCAGGGATCGATAACGACTGTAATAGGCCTGAAGGGTGTCGATGGTCAACCTTCACTTGCTGACAAACCAGACATTTAGCTACATACTCTGCCACTTCTTTCTTTAGTCCTTTCCACCAATAACTTTTCTTAAGGTCTTGGTACATTTTAGTGCTCCCAGGGTGGATAGCATAAATGGATTTGTGAGCTTCATCTAAAATTGTGTGTCACAGTTATATGCATAATCATCCTCTGTATACTAAAGACTCGTCCTCTTTAATAGAGAAGTCAGGCCAATTCCCATCAACTACTTGTTTGATGGCTACTAGTTCTTCATCAGTTAGTTGTTGCTCATGAATTCTATCAAAAAGAGTTGAGTGAATAGTAATATTAGCCATTAAAGCTCCAGATTCCTTTACATTAAAAGTCATATCAATCAAGGCTAAATCCTTAAGTAAATGCCATCTGTGGATTCTTGTGATGAGGTGTGATAACAGGGCAGATGATTTTCGACTCAGCGCGTCTGCTACCACATTTGCCTTTCCTGAATGGTATTAAATCGAGCAATTATAATCCTTGAGGAATTCCATCCATCTCCTCTACCTCGGATTCAGGTCCTTCTGGGTGAACAGATACTTGAGGCTTTTATGATCGATGAATATTTCAAACGTCTCACCGTAGAGGTAGTGCCTCTAGATCTTTAAGGCAAAGATGATTGCTATCAGCTAGAGGTCGTGTGTGGGGTCTTCTCATGGTCTTTCAACTGACACAAACCATAGGCAATGACTTTATCATTCTAATTCAACACAGCCTAGACCAATGTGTCACGCGTCGCTGAATACTATAAATCCCCTACTTCCTGATGGTATGGTGAGTACTGGCATGAAGGTCAACTTTCCTTTGATCTCTTGAAATATCTGTTCATAAGACTCTGTGCAATCGTGGGATTTGTGACAATCCCGTCGCGACGATGCGCTCACTAACAAAAAATATAGAGTCGCCACCCGGAGCTTTTGGTATCCCAGGAAACCTATATCATTTTTATGAGCACCGAAGTGCTAAAAATATGACTCTGAATCCGGTCCACACCAAAGGCTCTTGGGTAGGGGCTTCGGTTATCGATCGGAAAGGTGTTATCGATCGGAAAGGTGTTAGGCACCCGATCAACCTGCTTAATGCGGTCTCTACTAATGGCCAAAATAAAATTAAAATAAAAGAAAAGAAAATGGCTTCCTCGTGCCCAAATGGGCCTTAAATCCTATTTGTGCCCCTCCGTTCCTACCAAAAATTCGGCGGCGTAACGGCACAAATGAGAGGATGGGAAGAGCTAAAGAAGAGATAGGAGAAGAAAGGGGAGAGTCGGAGCCCTCGGTCCCTTGTAGCACCGTAGGAGAGCCTTGCGTTGGCTTGCTTTGATGAAATTTTGAAGGCTTGTATGATGGAAAATGGAGTACTAACCTCTAAGGCTTGCTAGCTAAGAGGTAGAGAGGGAAGGTAAATGGGTAGCATACACCTAAACTAGGGGATCTAAGGTGGAAAATATCACTCAAAGGAAGTTTTGGAATTTTGGAATTTGTATGAGCAATGGTGCACCAAAGGGAGAAAGATCTTCTCACTTTAAGCTCTTTCTCTCTTAGGTAAAAATTCACAACCTTTAATCCAAGGAGAGGGGGGCTCTATTTATAGGAAATGGGTGGGTTAGGAGACCACTTAAGTGCTAATTGGGGTTAGTAATTAGGGAATCTCAAATCTAAGGTTTCCTAGGTTTTTGAGAGCTTGGAAAGGTGTGAAGGTGGTTTTAATGGTGGATGATAGGTTGGTGTTTCAAGTCACTTAAGGGTTACAAATAGGCACTAAAAGGGTGCAGCAAAACTAACAAAACACACTCCAAAGACCCAGGTGGTCAACAAGTCAAACCTCACTCATAAATTTTGAGGTAAAAACCCAAGGTTACTATTCATATGCCTGGCGCAACTATTAGTTGTGCCAAGCAAATGAATAGTAGTAATACAGTGAAAATATGGGGTTTAGACAGTTGACAACCCGCGTGGGGGGACCCACCTATAACTGGCACAACTATTAGTTGCGCTAAGCCATTTCTGGATAAAAAATGGCTTAGCGCAACTATTAGTTGTGCCAAGCAAAAAACTTGAATTTCTGTCCGATTTTTGAAACTTTGTAACTCTTGATATACAACTCTGATTGAGGCGATTCTTGGCTCGTTGGAAAGCTGGAGGATCACCTCAATCGAAGTTGACACTGGTCCGGGAAATGGTTCTAATGGATTTATGAAGGTTAGGGTTGATTCCTAAGGGTTTGGATGGGTTCCTAAGGGTTTAGGAAAGTCCCTAAGGGTCTCATACATGCCATCAAAATCTCAGAAGTGCACCTCTCTCGAAATATGTTTCGATCGGGCCTTGGGCCTAATTTGGGTGTCTATAGATGCCCCTCTTTGGTATCCGATCACTAATGATCGAATGTCAAGGAAAAGAGACATCCGAAGAGGCCCAAGGCATTACTGACTGGTCCACTACATTTAGAGTGAACTTTAAATATCAGATGAGTAACATGGTGAGAAAATAAAAGCCCTGGATGTTAGGTCAAACATTCATTTCTCAAGGTAATCGGTCCCCAAGCGCTTAGCTACATTACTAGGCATAACTGAGGTGGAATGAGTTGCGAAAGCCCTGTATGCCAGGCTAAACATTCGCTTCTCGAGATGATTTAAAGGTATTTGATGTTTAATATTCATTTTGAATATAGGGTGATCGACCCACATTCAAAGATAGGCGCAAAGAAAAAATATGCAAGTCTCCACAGTTTGCATCCAATCCTATGAGGCATTTGATTGCCCCATCTGACTGTTCACAGGTGCCCCTGCCTGAAGCAAAGTTCGAAATCTCTGGGCGAACCCAACAATCTCGAAGTTTATTTAGCATGACTACCCGAGCGAAGCAAATAGATGTCGCAACGCTTTTTGAGAGTGCGTGCTATTTTCGAAAATGTGTCTCGGATCAACATGACTCAGAGCTTCCAGCTTCAAGTACCACTAAACAGATCCAACCAATCATTGGGTGTCTCCCAAAACGGGGCATCCAATCCTGGCTTCCGCTGACAATGATCATAAATATCAATTAATTATGCATAAACATGCACCAATCAGGGGCGATAAGCAACAACAAAGGCAATGGAAGCCCCGACCCGAACTTGCCCGGGTAAAATTTACGAGAACAAACGACCATCATACGAATACCTAGACACATAGCGTACACTTTACAAGGATACCACTGCCTATACAGGTTTTAAGCCTGCAGAAAATAAAGGGGAAATGAACCCTTCTGGATGCATGGTTGCACATAGTTTGATTGATATGTAATCTCATTCTCAACAGGCTAGTCTCATCCAACAATTGACCTTTTCCAACGGAGAATCTGAAGCTTAAGACACTTAAGTTCACATGACTCTGAAATAGAGCGCTTAGCTTGAAGATCAAGCAGTGGAGTCAACATGATCAAAAAAATGACCGTTTGATCGGGATTAACACCGTTGCCCCTACTTTGAAGTAGGATCCAGAATCCAAGGCGTACCTTAGACTTAGGACATTACTATAGCACAATGGTGTTGCTGATAAAATATCGATATTTTATCACATCGGAACACGCATGTGCGTAGCTCTGTGGGGAAGCACAGATTTATTTTTTCTTTTTCAAAATGATTTTCCCTTTTTTTTTAAATAGACCTGACGTCAGTGGTGAGATGCTTCATCTGATTTGTCCATCGCTAAGAAGTTGCCCGCTTCGAGGCTTTGGACCGTGTGATGTTCCTGCATATTCTCGAGAAAAAGTCAGTCCCTTTTTTGTTTATATAAGTAACAAATGCATCCTAACTAACAGAAGGAGAAACAAACCTTTGCCTATATTTTTTCCATTTCAAGGTTTATATATATTTTTTTGATTTTTATTTTCAAAGATTTTTTTTTTCTTTTTCTTTATTTTTGACATGGAAGTACGATGCTGTAATTATGTACATGAGAAAGAGTAGAATTTTTTTGGATTCTTCTTTTTCAAAGATTTTTTATTATTTTTCTTCATTTTTTGAAATGGAGGTACAATGCCGTACATATGGAAAAGAGTAGAAACATATACAATTTTTTTGTATTTAGATTTTTCTTGATTTTTTTATTCTTTTCTCTTTTTTTTAGCTTTTCTTTCTTTTTTTTGGTGTGGTGCCTCAATCATCGGGTGAGATCTCGGGTCCCCTTTTGAGTATGGTCGAACCCCCTTTAAGTTGTCGGATCTTGGGTGAGTTTCAACAGCTTTACCAAGACTGGAACGTCAATCCCTTCGGATTGAGTCAAACCTTTCTCCTTACCTTGAGTCATACGTTTGACGAAGCCGTTTCACAAAGATAATTCTGGTCGGGGCCCGATTTGAACTAGCATGAGCGGCCCAAAAAGGGGCTTAGGGAGAGTAACCAAGAGGGCTCCTCAAGCATCAATCCTTTCAATCAGTTCAAACCTTTCTTCTTCTCTTTTTTTCCTTTATCTTTCTTTTTTTTTTTTTTCTCCTTTTTTACCCGTAGCGCCCTTTCGGGTTTTCACCTGGTCCGCACAAACTCGTTGTTTTTACCCGTAGCGCCCTTCTGGGTTTTCACTATGTCCATCTTGCTTTGAGTGTGTATTTTTATTTTTAATTTTTTCTTTTTATTTTTCTTTCATTCTTTCTCCCCCCCCCCCCTTTTTTTAAAAAAAGCCACAACACAGACGTTGATTCCGTCCTAGCCGGCTAGATGGGGCTCTGGTGTCGTCTCACAACTCGACTCATGTTGACTTAGCAGATACTATGACTGCTTGTGAACCTAAAAAGAGGGCTTCCTTCAGGGTGTAGCTTGGCCATGGGTTAGGTTAGGATTTGAAGGTATGCTGGGCTAAATAGGTTTCCTTGATACAGCTTCAGTCTTTTTCTCAACATACCTTCTTCCTTGGGGGATTTTACTGTACAAGCCCCCATGATTCTTTTTCTTTTTCCTTTATTTTATTTCAGGCAATCTCTTTTTGAGGTTTTACTTTTCTATTTTTTTTTTATTTTCTGATAATAATTTTACTTCCTCTCTTTTTTTTTGTATATGTACTCGCTTTTTTTTTCAGGGAAGGGGTTTATTGAAAGAAAGGTCCATGCTCAAATGGGGTAGCAAAGGGTATCATCATTTTAGAGATGCTTTTTGGCTATTGTGCTTAAAATGATAGCCTCTTTTGGGTGGTTCTTAAGCAGTCACGTATCTATTTCACCAATACTTACCTTGTCGTGATAGACTAAGCGTAGAACCGTCAAACGTATCTAGCGTTGATGGGCTCAGGAAGATGATCTCCGTCCATGGTGGCGAGGCGGATGGCGTATCCCTGTAGCACTTCTCAAATGACATAAGGTCCTTCCCAGTTCGGCTTGAACTTCCCTCTCGGATCGGCATGGAGGGATGGGAGGATCTTATTCAACACAGTGTCTCCTACCTTTAAATCTCGACCGCGAACACGTTTATTGTAAGCGCGTGCGATTCACCCCTAATAAATTTGAGTGTGACCCAAGGCTAGGAGTCTCTTCTCGTCGAATAAGTCAATTGTTCGAAGTGGGATCTCTCTCTCTGCTTTGGGTAAGCCTGATTCCATGAGGATTCGGAGCGAGGGTACTTCAACCTCAACTGATAGGACGGCCTCAGTTCCATACACAAGGGAGAATGGTGTTGCCCCTATAGCGGTACGGATTGACGTTCTGTAGGCCCACAAAGTAAATGGCAACATTTCGCTCCAATCTCGATAAGTGACGACCATTTTCTAAAGGATGCGGATGATTGTCTTATTAGCAGCTTCTATGGCTCCATTAGTTTGAGGCCGATAAGGTGACGAGCGATGGTGCTTGATCTTGTATTGCTCGCAGAAGGCTCGGATGCGCTTATTTGCAAAGTTTGTGTCATTATCTATGATGATATCCTTGGGTACTCTAAATTGGCACACAATATTACTCTTGGGAAACTTCTTGACGTGACTAGCTGTGATGTTGGCGTATAATGCCGCTTTTATCCACTTGGTAAAGTATTCAATGGCGACAAGGATGAATCGATGCCCGTTTGATGCTTTCGGATTAATCATTTCGATGACGTCAAGGCCCCAGGTAGCAAATGGCAAGGAGTGGTCATGCATTGAAGATCGATGGTAGGAGGGTGTATCAGACCAGAGTGTTGTAGCATTTCTGAACATGTTTGTAGCAATCTAACCATAGTGGTCCAAAAGTATCCCTACCGTAGAATTTTCTTAGCAAGCATGTGACCACTGACATGGGCTCTGCATACTCCTTCGTGGATCTCCTGTATGATATTGGTTGTTTCACTTTTTGTAAGGCACCTGAGTAAGATGTTATTATACGATCGCTTGTAAAGGAACTCCCCGCAAATTACATAGCCTGCTGCAAGAGGTTGGATGGTTCGTCGATCCACCTTGGTTGTACCATCAGGGAAAGTTAGTGTCTCAAGAAAATTCTTGATATCTGAGAACCAAGGTGGCTCATCATCAGGCTTTGTAGGTTCCTCAATCTGGAGGCAGAAGGTCGGCTCATTCCTTTGCTCGATCATGATCGGCTTCATCTCAGCACCGTACAGGATTTCTATCATTGACGCCAAAGTTGCTAGTGCATCGGCAAAGCTATTCCTTATCCGGGGGACATATGAGAATGTCACAACTTAAAAGCAAGCTATCAGGTCCTCGAGGTGCTCATGGTAAGGGATCAGTTTCTCGTCTTTCGTCTTCTAGTCATCGTTCTTATGGCATATGATTAACTATGAATCGCCAAACACTCGAAGATGAGTTACATTTAGATTGAGCGCCTCCTGCAGACCGGTGTCACAAACTTCGTATTCAGCCATGTTATTAGTGTAAGGGAAATTGAGCTTGATAGAGACTAGTACATGGGATCCTTTCGGTGAAATCAGGATGGCACCAACTCCCTGACCCTCGGTAATTGCTGCCCCGTCAAAGTGCATTACCCAAGATTCTTCTGCTTCCTCGGTATCGTCTTTTGTCATGAACAGGATGTCCTCATCAGAGAATTCAGTTCTCAAAGGCTCATAGTCTGGCAAAGGATTGTCGGTAAGATGATCAGCAAGTGCCTGCCCCTTAATCGACTTCTGAGTGATGTAGGTGATGCCAAACTCAGATAATAAAAGCTACCATCGTGCAGTTCATCCAGTGAGAGCTGGCTTCTCTAACAAGTATTTCAACGGGTCCATTCGAGCCAAAAGTAGAACGGCTTGAGATAGCAAGTAATGGCGGAGCCTCTGAGTAGCCCATACTAGAGCCAGACATGCTTTCTCCAGATGAGAATATCATGTTTCATAATCAATAAACTTTTTGCTCAGATAGTAAATGGCCTGCTCTCTTCTCCCTGTTTCGTCATGCTGCCCTAAGACACATCCCATCAAAACTTTCGTCGTGGAGAGATACATTAAGAGTGGTCTCCCTAGCTCAGGTGGTACCAACACGGGTGGGTTAAGGAGGTAGCTTTTGATTTTATCGAATGCTGCCTGACAATCATCATTCCATTTAATGGGCGAGTTCTTCTGAAGTAGCTTGAAGATCAGCTTGCAGATTGGGGTTATTTGCGCAATGAACCGACTGATATATTATATTCTACCCAAGACCTCTAACTTCCTTCCCAATAGATGGTGGCAGAATTTTAGTGATAGCTTTAACCTTGATCCCTCTCCTGCTAACGATGAATCCTAACAATTTTTTGGACATAGCGCCAAGCACCCACTTCTGTGGATTCAAACATAACCTGTACTGCCTCAGTCTTTCAAAGAGCTTCTGAAGTTTACCAAGTGATCGCCTCGCTCCGATGACTTGGCTATCATATCATCAACATACACTTCAATTTCTCGGTGCATCATGTCGTGAAATAGCACAGTCATAGCTCTTTGGTATGTTGCACCGGCATTCTTCAGCCTAAATGGCATTACTTGGTAGCAAAAGGTTCCCCACGGAGTGATAAACACAATCTTCTCTCAATCTGCCTCTACCATCTTTATCTGATTGTATCCTGAGAATCCATCCATAAAAGAAAGCATCTCGTGTTTAGCAGTGTTATCGACCAAGATGTCAATGTGCGGCAATGGGAAATCGTCCTTCGAGCTTGCCCTGTTTAAATTCTGAAAGTCGATACACATACGGACCTTTCCATCCTTCTTTGGTATAGGCACAATATTGGCTAGCCACTATGGGTACTTGGATACCATGAGAAACCCTGCATCATACTGCTTGCTGACCTTGTCTTTGACTTTCAACATCCACTCAGGTCAGAGACATCTCAGCTTCTGCTTAACCGGCTTTATATCAAGGTAGAGAGGCGACTCATGCTTAACCAAATCGGTATCTAAACCAGGCATGTCCTCGTATGACCAGGCAAAAATGTCTTAGTATGACCAAAGGAAATATATCATGCTTTCTCTTTCCTCGGGAGATAGTGACGTTTCGATTTTGGTAATTCGGGGAATCTCCTCAGTCCCTAGATTAACGTCCTCAGTTTCCTCGATAATAGGGGTTGGGCCATGCTCAAATTAGGTAAATCGGTTAAGGAGCTCATTAGGGAGTTTCTTAAAGGGGGCATCCTCGTCCAAACTCGTGATTCCTACCTCTTCTTGTATTTCTACAGGAAAGGGGTCGATTTCACGTGGGACGGGTATTTCGATTAAGGCAACTTTTTGCGATATTTTATCTAGAATTTTAAATGACAATATTTTTAGACTTTGTATTTTTTCAATGTTTTTAGAGTTTTGTATTTTTTCAATGTTCTTGAGGTTTTATATTTTTCCAATGTTTTTGAGATTTTTGTTTTCTTCGGAGACGGACCCTTGGTAGCACGAGTCTGTGTATATACAAGGTATTATCTGCCAAGGGATTATCTCACTTTTTATAGGTTATTTTTTTTTTAGAAACTGGTGCCAAATGTTAGCCACTCCCCGCTTTCAAGGTTTGAGGCAAAGATGCCCAGTTGAGTACTTGAGGGGTCGCTCCTTTACCTGATTGGATGGAGGGGGCTGACTAGTATGGCTCATTAGAGTCAGCTTCCATCATGTTAATCCCCATTTCGTCTGAGATGATATCCTCAAATGTTAGCATTGTTTTGTGGTGATTTACCACAATTACAGTTTGTTCAGGTACTGCCGTCATTCCTCAAAGAGGGATAAAGCAGCCAAATCTATCTTCAGGTTGAGAAGGGTGATGTAGGGATTGGTGGGGTGAACTGGTGTTGTCGGCTTGTGTGGGGTTAATCGGGTTTCCCCACCATTTCGATCAATCCTCATGACCTCGGCACTTATGAATGAATTCCTGATGTGAGGCCTAGGACAGGGTTTTTCTTCTATGTGGACCCCCGTGACTTTTGCAGCTACCATGGCACGGGCTTTCTCCTTAGCCTCTCTTACTTCTTCTTTTGTGGGCAGGTAACCTAGCCCAAACCTAACTTTCTAACTGCCCTTAGCTATGACGGGCTCCTTCCTTGTAATCTAGGCCCCATACCCCTTCCTTTCTGATAGCCCCACTTTTGGAGCATAGCCACTGCTGCTACCATTCCGCCTCCAGTTTTAGGAATGATGCCCTCAATGAGCTCCGGGAATATTGTCGATACTTCATAGTCGAAACTATGGAAGTCGACATCCTCAGCGGTGTGTGGTATATCTAGCATATTGGGTTTCTCCATGATGTTGGTGGCCTTCTCTTTCTCACTATGCCCCTCACCAATGATCGTGATGATCTTATGCCCAGATGCAAATTTGAGTTTCTGATGCAATGTGGAAGCTATGGCTTCGACTTCGTGCAGCCACGGGCACCCCAATAATAGGTTAAATGAGGATTTAATGTCCATTACCTGAAATAATATGGAAAAGGTCATTGGCTCGATTAATAGCTCAAGATCAACTTCTCCCATTATTTCTCTCCTGGTATTGTCAAAACCTCTAGCACTGGTTCTTATGAGCCTCAACATGCATGGATATACTCCAATCTTTATGGCGGTTCTTAATGGGCATATATTCAATGCAGACCCATTATCGATTAGAACCAAGGGGATTACTATATTTTCGGACTCAACGGTTATATTCAAAGATTTCGAGTGGCTACCTCCTTCCTCTAGTAAGTCAGCATCAAAAAATGAAATGGCATTCGGAGACATTACTTGGCTAATTATTTGCCCGACTTCTTCTAGGCTAACTTGAAGTGACACATGTGTATTCTTTAATGACCCTACTAATGCTTGGAAATGGAGTGGAGACGTCATCAACAGATCCCATACAGTTATATGGGCAGGCATTCTTCTCAGCTGAGTCTCTAGTATATGCTCTAGACTCATTTTCTCGAATGGGTTCACTGTGCTATCTTTCTTCCCCTCTGGTTAGGCTTGTGTTGCTTTTGGCTGCTTTGATTTCCTCTCATATCATGTGACAAAGTCCACTGCCCCTTCTCTATGGCTACCAGCATTGACATCTGTTTGTTCATAACTCAGCGGGACCTGGTGAGGATCATAGGTCGGTCCTAATATCTAAAACAGTATAGCTGCCGGTACCTGAGGCATTTCCACTGCGGGCTCAGGAGGTGTGGGTAACACTTGATTTACCTCTATAATAGCTGGTTGAGTGGCCAAATTGGGCCAAATGGGGGTGGTGGTACTGGGGGAAAAGGGATAAAAGTAGGCCATTGGTAGCTGATAGGTGCTGGTGGGGGATCAGAGGTTTTATGGGCCATTATGTAATTGACGGGGGTGGTGGAGTTTACAGGTGATTGGACTGGGGGTAATGGGGTGGGTGCAGGCCATTGGTAGTTTATTGGCAGGGGAGGATTGGGGGCCTGTTGGATCATTGGGTAATTGATGGGAGTGGTGGTGTATGATTGATATGCATTTATGTGCACATAATTGATGGGTGTGGGTGATGGAAAGTATGCCCTGAGATCCAAGGGTTCAATTTATGGAATCGGGTTGGGAAAATAATCTGACAAATTCAGGGGTTCAATCACCCCGATATTCCTTTCTTTAATATTTCTTGGCAATGGTGTTACATAGCTCTCCCGATCACTGATGTAATCGAATGGGTCAAACTCAAATTCCTCCTCATTTTCCTCTACCATCCCGATGGTGGGTCTGGGACCTGCTCCTACGGTACGATGTGGGGGCAACGGCACTTGATGGATGTTTGTGTGTTGGTTTGCTTGAGAAGGTGCTGGTGGAATTATTTTCCAGGCATTGATCAAATCTTGGATCGTGTGCTTTAATTGGAAGCAGCGATCAGTCGGGTGACCCAGACCCTGATAAAAATTATAGTGGGTATTTGGGTCATAGTTCCTTGGGATTTGGTGCGGAGGAGGTTGCGATTGACGGATAGTAACTAATCCCTTTTCTATTAATAAATGTAAAAGTACACTTAGTGATTGCCCCAGGGGCATAAACATTCAATCATAGTGGGCTCTCCTCTGTTCCGGGGTCATTTGCATTCCTTGCCCATTCCCCGCTCTCTGAATCTGCTCAATTCTGACTGGTGCTGGCTGTGCTGCTTGGAATTAGAATGGGGTTACGTTATTATTGGGCTTGGTATTGGCGATGTTTTAAACGTCGGCCCCGGTTCTCTTATCATTCCTTTGTTCTGAAAATCTCCTAACCCCACTAGTTCCACTCGGTATATTTTTATTCAAGCGACCTTCCCTGATAGTGTCCTCACATTGATTAGCATTTCTCACCAGATCAGCAAAGCTGGACTGTTGCTGGTATACTAAAAAGTCTGAGATTACTGGTAGAGTATTCTTTGAAATCATTTCAATCTACTCATCATCAGGTATTCTATTTCTAACCTGAGCTGCTAGTGCTCTCCACCATCCCAAATAGTCACTGAAGGTCTCATTCGGGTTTTGCCTCAGACGGGCTAAGTCTGACTTACGCGGCTCAATGTCTATATTGTAGACATATTGTTCTTGGAACAGGTGCGTCAGGTCCTTCCATGTCTTCATCATAGATGGTCCCAAAGATGTGAACCATCTCAAAGTAGGACTGGTCAAGCTCTTCTGAAAGACTTTTATCAGTAGTCATTCATCCCCTCCATATTGGCACATGTCCCCACACTAGGACTTCAGGTGTACTATTGGATTGCCGGTGCCGTTGTATTTGTCAAAGGTCGGCATTTTGAATTTGGGGGGACAAGGGGACCTCAGCAAACAGACAGATCTGTGAAGTCCGTGGCGTGGATCTCAACACCACCCATTTTCATCAACTGCTTTTGTATCTTGTCCAACTGTTCTTTCAGCTGCTCTAACTCTTTGGATACATGGGTCACTTTCTCGATAGCTGGTTGGATCTCGTTTTGTGCTACCAGGGGGTGGGGAATGATAGGAAGGGGGTTAAGGCTGGTCAATGCCCCACCATAGGCTCCATTGTTTCTAATCTTGTCCTCTTCATATTGCTGGTCGGCATAGTGTGCAATGAGGGCGGGATTCTCTTATTGGTGTTGCATGGGCTGAATGGGAATGACATTAGTCGGGGTTGGGTGAGCCCATTAGAAATGAGGGAAAGTTTGTTAGATGATGGGATGAGTGAAAGTTAGATTTTGGGGTGGGGCCTGGTGAGGCCATTGGGCAGGAGGGAAGGTTGTGGGGCCTCATGGTTTGGGCCTTGTTGGGTTTGGGTAAAGGGCCAGGGATTTTGAGGGTCTTGGCCCATTAAGCTTGGATGGGTATAGCCCATTGAGCTTTGGAGGGTTTGGGCCATGGGCCATTGGTGGGTTTGGGCCATGGGCCCTTGATGGGTTTGAGCCATGGGCCCTTTGTGAATCTGGCCCATTGGGCCTTGATGGGTTTGAGCCATGGGCCCTTAGTGGGTCTGACCCATTGGGCCTTGGCGGGTCTGGGTCATGGGCCCTTTGTGGGTCTGGCCCATATGGCCTTGATGGGTCTAGGCTATGGGCCCTGGTGGGTCTAGGACATGGGCCTTTGTTGGGTCTGGGTTATGGGGTTTTGGGCCATGGGGCCTTAAGACATGTGGGGAATGAAGGTTTGGGCCATGGGGCCATGGGGCATGTGGGAAATGGAGGTTTGGGCTATGGGGCATGTGGGAGATGGATGTTTGGGCCATGGGGCCTTGGGGTATGGGGGTAATGGGGGTTTGGATGGTGTGGATTATGGGGGATTGATAGGGGTCGTGGGGGAATGAGGCATGGAGATTGGCTAGGGTATGGGATGGGTCCATGGATGTGGGGTGTGGAGGAGAGGAGGCATTTTGGGAAGCCTTCCACATGGAGTAGGCTTGGAACATCTCCTCCATCATGGTCATGGAAGGAGGGTCAGATGGAGATGGTGAATTTAAGGGGTGATGGGGTATAGATGGGATGGATGTGGAGGATAAATTGGGCATGGAGGTAAAATTAGGCATGACTTTCGAGATGGGTGGGGGATTTGTGGGGAATTGGATAAGGTGGAAGTGGTATATGTGATGTGGGTGGATGGATGGGGAAATGGGAAATATGGATGTGGATGGTGTATGGGATTTATGAATGTGGATGGATGTGTTGGTTGGCATGGGCATGGTTTGGGAGAAAAGATGGGGAATGGGGTTGGACTTTGGATGTTTGGGGGGTAGCGGTTGGGAGGAAAATGGGGGCGATAGCCAAATGGGCGTGTGATAAAGGGTGATTGGGTAAGGGATGGAGAACTTCTCCCGAATGGGGAGTAGGTTGAATGTGGTGGGGATGAGTCGGGATCAAGGCATAAGCGGGTCCACTACCCACGACATATTCTTTAAGCAGGGTTTGGTATGGGTGCTTGGATAAGGCCCAAAAATTTCCTCCTTCTTCCCCTATGGGATGATGGAGGCAAGATGATGTCGTTGTCTTGGCACCATAAGACTCTATCTTTAGGTTCTTATTTTTAATTTTTTAGAAATTTTTTTTAAAACAAAGGTTTCGAGTCCTTGAATTCCCTTCTCGGGTGGCTTCTGTTGCCCTAATTTAAGTCACAGCAGCGGCGATTTGAAGCACTTTAAAAAGAATCAAAGGAAGGCCTTTGATCTATTGAAGGCACGAAAATTGAGTAAATAGCCGATCCCTCAAAATGAGTAGAAAAGTTGTCTTCTTTTTGATTTGGCGTGAGGGCATATTGGGTGTCGGAGTTGGCGGGGCTCAAATAGAGGCACTAAACACACTAATCGGAGGGCTCAAGATGTGGAAAAAGGCCACAGAATCAGGCTGGACTTCTCAGAACAACACGGGCGTAACTAATACATGCGCCAGAGCAAAAGTTCCCTAAATAAGGCTGGCACAACTATTAGTTATGCCAGTACATTTTTGGGGATTTTTGCATTGGCGCAACTAATACTTGCGCCAGGAAAATTGGGTTTTCAGAATGCTTGATAGTAGCAGTTTTAGCCCGAATTGAGTCTCTTTTTGGCTTTTTTATAGAAGTTAGGCTTTCGAGAACTGACTGATTTTATATGATCGATTCTCTCCTTACCGTACCTAAAGGGTTTGAGTCCGGTATAACTAGCTAACGTGCTCCCCAATGGGTTTTAAGCTTGTAGGAATGGGAACCCATCCGATATACCTCCGGCGTAAGCGCCTTCTCAGATACTAGGTGGGCTAAGACTTTTCTGTATCATCACCACTAGGGCCTGCCGCCATACTAAGACCCGGGTGGTTGTATGTGTGCCTAAACCCAACCCTTTTAAAATCTACGCCATAAAAATAAATTGATTAAGTTCCCTATCTTGGTTCAGTTTTTTTTTTTTTAAAAGCCTTTTTTGGAAGTTTTCTTTAGTTCAAAGATCGGTGATGATCCCGTACCGCCACTACGGGCCAGCATCCACTGTTAGAATATGCTTGCACAAGTAGGCCTGCAATAGGCTAAGGCACTTTAAATGACAAAAATTTAAAGAAAATTAAAAGACAATACGCAAGTAGGCCCGCCAATCGACTAAGGTACTAAAATGATGAAAAAGTAAAGAAAATTAAAAGACAATACGCAAATAAGCTCGCCAAACGGCTAAGGCACGTAAATGACGTAAAAGTAAATGACGTAATCGGAGGGGTGAGTAAAAAAATAAATAAATAACAGCAATAAAGAAGTTAGTAAAATAAAAAAATAAATGGACCAAGTTCAAAGGGAAGCTCTACTAGCTACTCCCCAGCAGAGTCGCCATCTGTGCAACCGTGAGATTTGTGAGGATCCCGTCGCGGCAATGCGCTCGCTAACAAAAAATATAGAGTCGCCACCCGGAGCTTTTGGTGTCCCGGGAAACCTATATCATTTTTATGAGCACCAAAGTGCTAAAATATGACTCTGAATCCGGTCCATACCAAAGGCTCATGGGTAGGGGCTTCGGTTATCAATCAGGAAGGTGTTAGGCACCCGATCAACCCGCTTAATGGGTCTCTACTAATGGCCAAAATAAAAATAAAGTAAAAGAAAAGAAAACGGCTTCCTCTTACCCAAATGGGCCTTAAATCCTATTTGTGCCCCTCCGTTCCTACCAAAAATTTGGCAGCGTAACGGCACAAATGAGAGGATGGGAAGAGCTAAAGAAGAGATAGGAGAAGAAAGGGGAGAGCCGGAGCCCTCGGGCCCTTGTAGCACTATAGGAGAGCCTTACGTTGGCTTGCTTTGATGAGCTTTTGAAGACTTGTATGATGGAAAGTAGAGTACTAACCTCTAAGGCTTGCTAGCTAAGAGGTAGAGAAGGAAGGTAAATGGGTAGCATACACCTAAACTAGAATCTAAGGTGGAAAATATCACTCAAAGGAGGTTTTGGAATTCTGGAATTTGTATGAGCAATGGTGCACCAAAGGGAGAAAGATCTTCTCACTTTAAGCTCTTTCTCTCTTAGGTAAAAATTCTCAACCTTTAATCCAAGGAGAGGGGGGCTCTATTTATAGGAAATGGGTGGGTTAGGAGACCACTTAAGTGCTAATTAGGGTTAGCAATTAGGTAATCTCAAATTTAAGGTTTCCTAGGTTTTTGAGAGCTTGGAAAGTTGTGAAGGTAGTTTTAATGGTAGATGATAGGTTGGTGTTTCAAATCACTTAAGGGTTACAAATAGGCACTAAAAGGGTGCAGCAGAACTAATAAAACAAACCCCAAAGACACAGATGGTCCACAAATCAAATTCCACTCACGAATTTCGAGGTAAAAACCCATGGTCACTGTTCATATGCCTGGCGCAACTATTAGTTGTGTCAAGCATATGTACAGTAATACAGTAAAAATATGGGGGTTGAGAAGTTGACAACCCGCGCTGGGGGACCCACCTATAACTGGCACAACTATTAGTTACGCCAAGCAAAAAACTTGAATTTCTGCCCGATTTTTGAAATGCCATAACTTTTATGATTCTTGGCTCGTTGGAAAGCTGGACAAGTCCTATTTCCAATGGTATATAATTCAGCTCTAAAGGAGGTCTGTGTAAATTTTGGCACTCCTCTTTCCAACCACTGCTCAGGAGGGTTTGACACTGGTTTAGGAAAGGGTTCTAATAGATTTAGGAAGGTTAGGATTGATTCCTATGGGTTTGGAAGGGTTCCTAAGGGCTAAGGGTTCAGAAAGGTTCCTAAGGGTCTCATACATACCATCAAAAGCTCAGAAGTGCACCTCTCTCAAAATGTGTTTCGATCGGGCCTTGGGCCAAATTTGGGTGTCTATAGACTCGATCCACTGAAATTTTGCATTCTTTCTGGTGAGTTGCGTGAGTGGTTCAATAATTTTGGAGAATCCTTCCATGAATCTCCTATAGTAACCGACTGATCCCAAAAAACTGCAAATTTCGATTACGGTTCGGGGTTGCTCCCATTTCACCACGGCCTTAATCTTGGTTGCGTACACTTCTATACCAGCTTCTGAGATGACATGTCCTAGAAAACTCACTTACTGCAACCAAAATTCACACTTGCTTTGCTTGGCGTATAGTTGATGACCACGAAGGGTTTGAAGAGCTACGCAAAAGTTTTGTTCATGCTCTTCCTTCGTCTTCAATTAGATTAGAATATCATTTATGAAGATAACTACGCATTGATGAAGATGAGGCTTGAACACTCAGTTCATGAGGTCCATGAAGGATATTGGTGCATTTGTCAACCCAAATGGCAGCACTAGGAACTCATAGTGGCCATATCTCATGTGGAAGGCTATTTTTGGAGTGTCTTCAGCTTTCACCTTCAGTTGGTGATAACCCGACCTCAGATCTATCTTAAAGAAGAATTTTACCCCTTGCAACTAATCAAAGAGGTCATCAATCCTTGGGAGTGGATAGCAGTTCTTTATCATCAGCTTATTCAATTGTCGATAATCAATGTCGAGCCACGTGGATCCATCCTTCTTGACAAATAGCATAGGTGCTCCTCATGGTGAAACACTCGGTGTAATGAATCACTTATCTAGAAGTTCTTGTAGTTACTCCTTGAGTTCTTTCAACTCGTCTAGTGTTATACGGTATCTTTTGACACTGGCTCTGTGCCTGGAGCTAAATCTACTGCGAACTCAACCTCTTGTCTGGCGATAAACTCGGTAACCCTTTAGAAAAGATGTCGAGAAACTCGCATGCGATAGGAATGTCAGTAATGTGTACCTTCTCTTCCTTTTGACTTTGTAAGAATGCGAGATAACCAAGACAATCGTTGTTCAACTGCTCTACTTGTATAGCTGATATAAACGACACGACGTTCAGCCGAAGGCCATGGAATCTAACTGATCTCCCCTTCATGGGACGAATCGTGACTATCTTCTTACGGTAATCAACATTAGTCTGATGGGTGGATAATCAGTCTATGCCAAGGATTACATCGAATCCTTGCATATTTAGCAAAATTAGATCAGTCGTTGTCTCGTGATCTTTAATAGCGACGATGACTAATCGGCACACGGTATCCTTAGTGATCGCATCCCCCGTTGAAATTGACACTGCCAGGATAAACTGTAGCAGTTCGAGAGTGATACTTAATCTACTCGCAAACTACAGTGTGCCGAACGAGTGGGTAGACCCTGGGTCTATCAACTCTCGCGCCTTGTGCAAACAGATATCCCCTTTTTGGTACATATGAATGATACCTAGGTTTCACATATGTGTTTTAGTTAGATGCTCATATAGCAGTGTCATGGTAATTCCAAAGCAGCAATTCAAAGACTATTCTATTTTATGCACCTTCTTCATCTAAAATCAAATAAATTAGATTCACATTTCCATGGGGATATCATACCTTCGAACACGTCGTTGCTGGTATGAGCATCCTGTGCCGATACAGCATACGCTCAGCCTTAGACTGTAGGCCTCAATGGTCTCGTGTGAGGCATGGCTGCGGTAATGTCTTTCTTCATTTTGGGGCATTCCCAGATTCTATGTCCCATCTTCCCACAACGAAAACATGCTCTCGTAGTCCTACACTCCTCAATCTTGTGTGATTTACCATATTTAGCACACAATTCTATTGGTGCAGATGGCGCGGCTCGAGACGTCGGTTGGGCCCTCGAACCCCCCCCCCCCCGGTTGTCGTAGGAGTTGTAGTGAGAAAAGGCCTCGTGATTGTAGGATTAGGTGGCTTCAACGATACGGTCTAAGCAGGTTGCGGTGTCGGTGGCATCAACATCTTTGGTCTTTTGTTAGCCTGCTCGGAGGCATAAGACCGTTCTCTACCCTATTTGTTCTTGTTTTGTTCCTCTCTCCATTTATACATAGCCTCAATATCCCTTTCTACAATCAGGGTGAACTCCATAGCCTGTGCATGCATTGTTGCCTTGAACAAGGAGACCCTTTTCTTAATCATGGGCTTCAAGCCCCTCTCAAATTTATGTGCCTTCATTAACTTTGTGGCAGTATGCAATGGTGTGAAGCGAGAGAGCCTCGTAAATTTGGCCTCATACTCGCGCACTGTCATTTGCCTTTCTCTAATGTCGTAAACATCACCTCCATTTGGTATCTTATTAAGTCTTAACCTATTGCAAGTGCACAATGGAAATCATAGTACTAACAAAGGATCGTTCCCACAGATATCGATTTTATTTATATTAAATCAATTTTTATGAAAACTTATACTTATCTTTTAAGGTTCTAAACTACTGGAGAAGTATCAATAAAGAATTTGTAATTAAACTAAGTTGCAGAAAATATATCCTAATCTTCTAACTCTAGATTATGGTCGTCAATCACAATCTTTTGCTATCAGTTATTTATGAAAATAAACAGTACCATTACACTATATTGTAGTCTTCTAGAATTTGGTTGTCAATCAAAAACTAAAATTCTTCATCACAGATTTAATCTAATCAATAACTTTCTAAAATTTGGGCGTCAATCAAACCTTAGAAAACTAAAGATGAAAAAGTAAAAACCATTACACTAATCTGCAAATTCTAATCTGAGTCATCAATTCATATCAAAACTTGGAGATATTTACAAAGTAGGAAATAAAAGAAAATAAAATCTAAACTAAAAAGCAAAGTAAACATATCTTTCACCCCTCAGCCACAGTCATCAATTGCTTCTGAGAAACTAGGATATCTACACTAATCTTCAGTACCCAATAGCAGTCATCAATTGCTCTTGAGAAACCTTGGATATCTAAACTACAAAGCAATAAAATCTACTCTAATGATCGAAAGAAAATCCAACCTCAGTCGTCAATTGATGCTGAGAATTTCTTCGAAGGTTTATTCCTACACCAAGCCCTCTTATTTATAGATCATAAGGGATCAGTTTACAAAGATCTAATTATAATAAAAGAAACAAATAAAAATAAAAGATTCCTAATATAACTCTAATTCCTAATTTTATTCTTCCTTGCTTTCAACCGTAGATCTGCTTCTGGAATGTTCTCTGATTTTCAGCAACAGAGTCCGTTTAAGAGTCTTCTTCCTCAATCTCTCATATCATTGTTGGTCAAACTTCTAATTATAGAAGACTTTTAAAATATACATGACGGTGTATCTTCTCTCATTCAGCAGCAATGGAAAGCTTCTATTTTTGAGAAATCATAAATCACGATTTCTTCTTTCTTTTCTTTCTGTCTTGAAAATTGTAAATCGGGATAATCTTATTCTATTCTTATAATTCTTGTGTAATCCATAGTATCTAATATCCAAATCTCCACTAGGCTTATGCTCTGGTAAATCGTAAATCAAAGAGGTCTTTTCTTCAACTTGTAATGGGATTTTGGGTTTAGAAGGTATCAAAGAAAGGTAGAACAGGATTCAAGGATTTCTGAGAATTTAACTCTTTCTTTTTCTTTTCTTCTTCAATTGTTCTTCTTTAGTAATTATCCCGGCTTGGATAACTTCTTCCCATTTCTTTTCTATATATCCCAGTTCTTTAGCTATGAAATCGTATTTTATGATTCTTCTTTTTTTATTTGTTTATTTTTTTTATTAGCTCTTTGCCGAATCGTCTTTTTACGATTTTTCTCCCTTCTTTCCCATATCTTTTCTTTCTTATGTTTCTTTGTTCCTCTTTCTAACATTCCTTCTCAGTTTTATTCTTACTCCTTTCACTCCCTCTTCTTCCCTTCTTTACATTTTAAACTCTCAGAAATTATAAGGGTTAAAGGTAGAAAGCTTTGGGTAGCACATAGGGTTAGAGGTTTATCAGATTTTTGGGTACAAAGAATTTCAATTTAGGCTTCTAATATGGGTTCAAATGATAAAAAATTTTGGAATTTTGGCTCTAGTTTAAACAAAAGATGGCCTTAAATCATCTTTGCGATTTACTAGCATAGATGCCTTATTGCTTTGATATTTCTAATAGATAGTTTTAGATAAAAAATTAGTTCATCATATTCATAGAATAATTCGATTCTAAAATTCAACAATATGAGATTTTATATCAGTGTAGAAGTTCAAAGAAATTTTGATGGAATAAAAACAGTCTCTCTCTGAAAGAGGTAATATGGCTCAAAATCTCACTGGTTTATAAGTTTGAAACTGTAGTCTAAATTTTTGTATTTCAGATCAATTTATTGTTTCAAACATTCATTCTAATACAATGTTTCAATGAGCTAAGCATGAATCATAATTGTTCTAAATTCTAATTATTAAACTTCTCTTATAATGAATCGTAAGTCTTCAGGATTTGTAAAATTTTCTATCATAACTCCTATGTACAATGTTTCAATGAGCTAAGCATCCCCCGTGTGCTAAAAACTACTGTTATACTAAAGAAATTACTATTATACACAGTAAATGTATATCCCCCCAAACTTAAATCAAACAATGCCCTCATTGGCACAAAAATAGGGGACACAAAATAAAATTTATTGTTTTTTTTTTTTTTTTTTTTTGAAAAATTATTGATATACTGATTATTTATCGAAAAAAAATCTATTACCAGATATGTATTCTCCCCCCAAACTTGAGAGAAAAATAACTAGTGGCGTATTCTCGGAGTACCAATAACAAAAATGTTAGTAAACAAATATTAGTATTGTTAGTAACAGACACTGTTAGTAAAAAAACTGTATAAATTACTGAATATTTACATGAAAAAGGAAAAAATATATATATATATTCTATGGAGGTTATACCTGTAAGTTTTCTAATGTTCTATAATATGTTTACTCACTGGTAGAATATGATACTAGGGTAGAGTCAGTGGGGTCATTTTCCCCATCTGACATCTCTGCTGTAGAATAATCATCTTTTTCTGTAGTTGAATCCTCCTGTGCTACCAATTCAGCCTCTGCTATATGTCCTACCACAATCCTCTGACAAGAAGTACCTTCCAGGCACTGATTTTCTTTATCAGCCTTTTCTTTATCCTTGAGATCCATAGTTAGCTTCTTAATTACAACAGAATTTATTTGAATTTTTGTCCTCAACTTCTCTGCCATGGCTTTTTCCTTTGCTAATTCGACAAGGTAATTCTTAGTTTGGGACTCAATCATTTTTACCCGTCTATTATTGGCTGAGATTAAAGAATCTCTATCTTCTTGTAATTGTTTATTTTTCCCTTCTGCCGTCGTTAGTAAGTGATTTTTCTCATGCAACTACTGATGGAGTGTTTTCTAGTAGTCCTTAAGTGCTTTTTCTCGGACAATTTCTACATCATCCAGGACTGCCATTAATCCCCCAAACTAGTCAAGGATACTAGAAATTTTCTCTTCATATACTCTCTTCTCTTCTTCCCAAGCTTATTGTTTTTCACTCATTTCTGTAGTTTGCTGTACTAGTTGGGCTTGAAGGGATGAGGTAGCATCCTGAACTCTCTTATCTGTCTCTATTGCCCATCTTGCACCTTTCTCTTGTACAGCTTTTCTGTGTAGGCTTTCCATTGTCTTTGTTCGTTCTTAAGCTGTCAAGGTGGTATCATGGACTCCGTGTTTTAGATTTTGGAAGCCCCCCATCCACTTTTTTACTATACTTGGCAATTTCATCATTGGTGGGGCATTTGTAGAGATTCATTGCTCCAATTTCCTCACCCTTCTTAGGACTTCAGGCAGTGGCAATAAGTTTGGTTCATGTCTGAGCTACCATTGCTCTATTGACCTCCTTCTTCTCTCTATCTCGTGCAGTGATGTGGTGTTGACTGGAGGATCATCAGGAGGTGCTTCCTCTCCGTGTAACAGTTTTATGAAGCTTCCTCTTGGTAACTCTGAACTTTGTTCTACTTCTAATGCTTGGGCTATGAGAGTTTGCTCGATATTGGCTGTAAGTATAGGCTGAACAGTCGGGTCAACTAGTACAGGGGCATGGCTAGAAGTAGCCATCCCGTAGCTTGTTGATTTCTTACGGACGAAATTTCTTCTGATCTGTCAGGGATTTGGCTCACAAGGTCTGCTTCCATAATGATTGGCAGTGTGCCTGCCTCTATTGAAGGGGGCATAGCATGCCCTACTGGTGAGTCCAAAGCAGGGTCATACAGATTTGCTTGGTCTGCAACTGGGGTTCTTAATTCGATTATTCTCTCAGATATCAAAGAGCTGATCTCTGCTCTCTTTTGAGGTGGAGTAGAAGTACTCACCCCTTCTTTCATTACTACTTCTACTAACTGCTCCATGACAGTTTCTTCTCAGTCTTCATGACTTTGTGGGACTACGATTTGTGACACAGAGGTTGTACTCTTGGTGTGAGTAGGAAGTGGTATTTTCTTTTTATTTTCAGCACTTAAAGTTCTCCTATAGGCAACGGTTGTTAAGCCTTCCTCTGGTCGTGGTAAAGACTTCTCTTTGGGGGTCTATACTATAGCCCACATTTATTAACAAATTGGTAATGAGACCTACAAATGGCAGGCTCAATTTCTTCATCTTGTATTTCTCTTTACTCAGTTTCTTCTTCATGGTGAGTATTACTTCAAATAGATAGTTGGGCACATTAAACCAATAATGATTTGCCATCAAGTATAATGCTTTGGCAAAAAGTGCCCTTCTCTATGTTCCATGTCCCATGGGGTGAATGGTCTTGTGGATAAGCACATCGAAGAAATGAAGTGATAAACTCCTCACTTCAAGGTCCTTTTGAAGGAAAAAGGACCTATCGTGTGGGGGCTTTCCTAATAATTCTGTTGTCATTTTAATGAAATTGGGGAGGGTCTCTGATGGCATCCTTAAAAGGTTGGCCTCTGAGTTATCATTTGATAGTTGTGGTATCTCTAAAGGTGCATGCATAACCTAGGCAATCATTTACTTTGGGAGTCCATCAATACTGGTGGAGAGAGTTGAGGATGACCATTGGCTTCTTTTGGTCATATTTTTATAAAACAGTCTCACCAGTCTAGGATAGACTGGTGTGACTCCTGGTTCTAAGAAGTAATGGAGCCCGACATCCTTAAAATATTTAATGGCCTCTCCTCCCATCTCTAATTTTTCTAAAGGTTCCACGTCCACTGTGATTTTCATTGAAGTAGGGAGCTTATCTTTTGATGTAGCAGAGGATGTTGGCCTTTTTCCTTTATCTATCTTGGGCCCCTTTTTAGGGACAGACACAGATTCTTTCTCAGTTGTGCCTTTAGAGGATTTCCTGATAACTACCCCTGAAGTTTTATTCTTCTTCTTAGGTGGGCCTGCTACTTTTAATTTGGCCTTAAGGGTAGGAAGCATTGCAATACGATGAATTAATGGTGTATTATCAGAATTGGTACCTTCTTCTTCCTCTTCCCCTTCCCTTTGTCGGTTGCCTTTATCGTTCGTCATATATCTGCAGATAATCAATTATCAATACCATTAATTAAACTTTAAAGTCTATGTATTGAGAAAAAGAATTTCATACAGATGCCTATTTATTCTGCCTCTTTGACGAGTGAAAACCCTAACTTGAAATTGTGCACTAGAATGCTTGTAAGGTTTTCCTGAACAGGGGAAGTAAGGGGTGTGTTAGTAGATAAACAGTTGGCTTGAAGATGGTCAAGATTGCTAGCAATTTGAAAAAGAGAGGGAAGATGGGCGAGGAACGTCTTAGTAATGCTTTTGAAAATGGAACCGACATGTCTTTTGTACAACTTGTAGGTCCTATTTTCAATGACAACCGACTGAGCCGGTCGCCACGAGGGTTTTCACCTAGAATCGTAGGTGGATTCTAGCCTTCAGTGAATAAGAATCGCAATCACTACGCTTCCACTAGACTCAATCACGATAAATCATAAATCCATATGGTGGTCCACTATAATATACAATAGGTATGAATTACGATCTGTCATCTTCCAATGATATAGGTCGTATTATAACACCTAAACTAAAAAGAAGAAGAAATAGTTTACATAATTTATAATTGGTGCTATAAATGAGTCGGTGGCTCGACTATCTAAGAGGTTTTTGTGTGCTTAAGTTTGGGGAGGCAATGTCTCCCCCAGGAATACTTGCCCTCTAGGATTATTCACTGGCTGTGTAGGCAATTGACCACTCTCCCTTTTGGCCACTTGAGAAGCTAGTTGGCCTATCTGGCTTTCCAGCTTTGAAATGGATTGCGTGTGTGAATTAAGTACTTGGGAGAATTGAGCAAGCTGGTACAAGTCTTTCAAATGCTGATGTGACTGTTGCTACAAGTCCTGCAGGATTTGAACAACTGTAGTGTCATGCGCATTGATCTATGATATAAATTGGGTTTGTGCAGTCGATAATTGAGGTTTTTGATGGAAAATTTGGGTCTGGGGGAACCTGGGCTACACAGCTGTTGGCGTTAGTTGCGCTCCTCCCATGGAACCATAACTAAATCCAGGGTGGTTCCTCCATGACGGGTTATAGGTATTCCCATAGTCTCCCCTCTGGAAGGCTTATACTTGTTCATTTTCCACTACCTCCTGATATTGTGGCACAGCTCGGTTCTCAGTAAAATTGTGAGTCTGGCTATTGGAAAGGTTAACTACGGAGCTGTCCAGAGCACTAGTCTTGGCTGTCATTAATGTTGCGATTTGTTGCTCAAGAGCCAAAATTTTTGCACTCATGTCCTCATTTTTTACTTTATCTTTGCTGATATCGTAAAGTCCACCCCTCACGAGCGGGGTGTGGCGAGTGACTTCTGGATCAGATCTAAGTAGCACTTACTTCTGCTTTGAATTATTGGCCAGTTTCTCAAATAAATTCCAGGACTGTTGTCCATTCTGAGCCATAAAGGCTCCTCCACTTACGGCATCGACTGTAGATTGGTTAGTCTCAGTCAACCCTTGGTAGAATCTTTACGCTATCGACCAATTGGGTACCTCGTGATGAGGACACTTTCGTAACAGAACCTTCACCCGTTCCCAACTCTCATGAAGTAATTTTCCTGGCTTTTGCCTGAAGTCTCGAATGGCTTGGTGAATTTGGTTAGTTTTACCAATTGGGAAATACTCGGCCAAGAACTTAGACTGCAAATCTTCTCATGTGGTAATACTTATGGCAGGTAATGAAATTAACCATGCCTTCGCCCTATCCTTTAGAGAGAATGGAAACAAACATAGTTTTACGGCCTCTTTATTGGCGGTCGATGTTTGCAATATTGTGCAAAGTTCTATGAAGTCCCTTAGATGTTGGTAGGGATCTTCTGGATCAAGCCCATGAAAGGTCGATACAGATTGAAGCGTATGGAGTTTGATTTCATAATTTTGACCCGCAGGCACCTCTGGTAGAACTATACAAGAGGGCTCGGTCAACGCTATGGGGCTGAAATGTTCCTGGATGGACAATTTATCAGCCATTATTAAGGGTTCTCTTGCAGAAATTCAATTTGATGCCAAATTCCATTGGAGAGTCCTTTCAATCTCTAGATCACGCTCGAAGAAATCTAAACTTTGAGATCGAGTATGATGCAATAGAGAGTACTCTATTTTTTGTGCTTTTTATTTTATCTAAACTTTGAGATCGAGTTCTCGCATGCACATCCAACTCATAACCTACATTTCAAGGTATTCAAAGGTCACTAACAAGTGCTTAAAGGATCACACACACTGAATGTTTGGAAGATTTTTGAAGAAAAATCCAAAATAGCCTAAAGTTGCTCAGTCAAGTGCGCGAGATCCAAAGTCACACGAGCGACATCCCCAGACACTCCCCAATCGCGCGACCTCGCTCGAGTGATTGTGTTCTTCCTTGTTTCATATTAACCAGACATACTCAGTCACACGCACAAGTTTTGAGTTGCGCAAGCTACTCACATGGCACACTATTAGTCGTGCGAGCGATTGTTCAAGCTCATTTTTATGCCAATTCTAAGGCTATTCTCGCGCGAGCTACTTGAGATTGCGCGAGCGAGACTCAAAGTCGCACGAGCAAGTTTTGAGGTTTTGGGGTTTTTTCTCAAAATTGAATTTCCTTTCTTATCCCCTTATCACCTAACCCTTATTCACATTTATTAACTTGTTTAGGTCATTAATTACCTTCACTTTTCATCATTAATTCACAATTAATGCACTCAAAACCATAAGATCCTACCTTGTTAATTTGATGCAGTTCTTGTGTAATCTTTTGATCCGAAACTTGAAATCCACGACGCTCTTATCCCTTGCATCGGAAGGCTGGAAGACCCAACCTCACATGATCGTATCGCGACACAGACAAGGCTTTATCCTTCCCCCATGTACACGATCAATTCATTAAAGATCTTGGTGATCAGTCTAGGTCACTCCCTCCCAAGGGTTTCTCACCAATCTTTCACACACGCTCCTACTTCGATAGATCAACGGTTCCAAAGCACGCTCACAATGTGTGATCTTGCGCGGAAGAGCGAATGTGAACTGGCGTCCTTGGTGGCAATGGTTCACACGAGCACAAGGAAGTCTCCTTCTCTCTCTCTCTTAACTTTCTAATTTCAAAGGGAAGGTAATGGCTTTCCTAACAAGCCATTGCCTTATACACTTAGTTCTAGCTTCCATGAGAAGCACATCCACACATATGTGTGTGTTTGTCAAATTTTTTAGGTTCCCTTGTGAAATCCCACACACCTAACTTGGTGTTTCTTCTATCTCACATGTTCAATGACCATCACACCCACATAGTGATGTCGCCAAATCTGTATCTGTACAGTGCACCGCACCGATACATACACCTAGTTAACTTACACAGTTCATGAAATTTGGAGATATTACATCCTCCCCTCCATATAAAGTTTTCGTCCTAAAAAAGTGACCACTAGCACACATGTTTACCTGTAACATACACACGTGCGTATGGCATATCACACACATCTCTCACGTGAACACATATGCACACGCAAGTATCCATTCACCTTGAATCACCATTAAATACATTCTGAATTCCATATACAATGTCAATTCATGCAAACTATGTGAATTATAAAATTTGTCCACATTCATATCGAATTCGAAACACATCACACGAAATCAGCCATACATTCTCACTTTTCATATTATGTATTTGGAATTATTTACATTTGTGATCTTCCATAAAAAGATTATACCAGCACAATTTCTTCTTGCACACACTTCCAATTTCTCTACATATTTAATGCTAATATAACCTGCAAGAATATTTTCCACCTTCGATGGATACACAACTACACAAGGATATCCATAAGGAACTTATGGATCGTACTTACAATCCTACTATTCACAACTACGTATACGTACTAATCATGACAAAATCACACACACACAACCATTCAACACAATAGTTAAACCACAAAATTGAATCACCATTCTACCATATCTATGATGGTCACACACAAAGACCAGTTAATAATTACAAAGCCATCTACAAGAGTAAAGCGTAGCAACCATGCTACCATTGTTATGAAAACTCCAACATTAAAATCTTTACACATTTCCAAAATTTAACAAAACATTTACCAACATAGCTCCCAAAGCCCATAACCATAGTCTCTAGCTAATCCTCCTCACCACTCAGATGCTCATCCTTGTCATCTACACCCCCAGCACCCACACTAGACGCCTCTGGTACGTACGCTCATGCCACAACCATGCGCTGTAAATAATCGGACGGGTACACGTACTGCATCACATTGGTGAGCATGGCCTCGTGGTAATAGAGCTGGCGTGTGTTTCGCTCATTCTGCTACTCAATTCGCTGGAGCGCAATATCATGAAAATCCATCCTTCAAAAAAGCTCTGTTGCGAAGTCCACACCACCATATGGGTGAATCGGTGATTACCTTTGAGCTTGGTGTGGTCGCATCTGGTATTGAGCTGCTTGGTCAGGCTCCAGGTGTGGTGTTACTGTTGTTGTTGTTATTGTTGTTGTTGTTGTTGTTGTTGCTCACATTACGCAATTTATTCGGTCATGCGGCGTTTAATGCTGGCATTCAAACTGGTCAAACAAACTTTGAAGTGTTCATATTTATACCTCTGGATGTTGCTTGTGAATTGGGGCTCATTTTGTGGAATCTAATATCCCCCTACCAGTTCATCTCGTACATATTGCTCTATCATTCGAGTGATTAATCGAGCATACGACAATCGCTTAAGGGTTACTCGGTGAACACCCTACCTCGCATTGTTTATGGCATACACGATTCCCTCACTCACAATAGCATGGGTGGAGAACCACTTCCCTTGATATGTCGAAAATAATGACTAGAGTAAATGGTCCCTCCTCTCCTGCTCATGTCTCAGCGGGAATAAATTTTTTCAAAATATGATGTCGAGTGCCCACATGTAGTTGGGCAACTGGGCCCGTGTAACTGGCAAACAAGATCTGGTTCCCCCGTTGGTCATCCTGGAGATGATGTCTTGAAAGGGTACCTTTGCGGGGTTTGTGGGTCACAAAGCCTCATTCTCTACATACCTCGATGGGCATCCCTTCGCGATAGAGATATCGCTCAAGTCAAAGTAAAATTTGTGACCATCAATTTCGGTCACAAGTTCGATCTCATCAGCGCTCATACTTAGATGTTGGTAAAATAGGCGTACTAGCCTAGGGCAATAGTGGTTATGGAATAGCTTTAGGATCGATTCCAAGTCCACGGTCTTCAAATACGTAAGAGTCCATAGGGTGGTCTCTTGGCCCTCAAACAAATTCTTGTCAGTCAACCACTCTACTTTGAATTTCTTCGAATCTCACCATTCCGGGGTTGTTCTCGCACAATAGGTGGAGGATCCACCTTTGGACATTTTAATGATGAGGGTTTGGAAGCCGTCATCTTTCGTGGACCCATTTTCACGATATCAAAAGGAAAATGAAGAAATTGAATTCAAAAAGGAAGTTCTTACCCTTTTTGTGCGAAGAGATTTCGGAGAAAACCCTTGGCGATCAAGGTGCTAGTGAATCCAAAGCTAATCCATAGAAAACTCAAAGGAAAAAGGATAGGTTACACGAAATGGGGAGAAACCCTAGTTTTCAAAAGTTCTTCATGCCAAAAATTTGGAGGAAAATGACCAACAGGCCATTTATATCCTGACAGTCGCGCGAGCGACTTATACCTAAGTGTGGCGCCTAAACCAGTTGCACGAGCCACTGTGTTCTTTCTTTTCTCGCGGGCTTTGTTGAAGAAGTCGTGCAAGCGACCTTAAATATTGCGCGTGCAAGTTCTACAGTTTCTTTGAATTTTCATTGTTTTCTGTTTGGGTTCTTTCTATCGCATCACATTTATCTTTTTGCTCTTCCATTCACATCCAAATTTCGAGTATGTGGACTACAGACACATAAGTACTACCTTGGACTAAGAATGTGGATTTCCTTTAGTTTATCTTCATAAAATGATTCTTCCAGCATTTATTTCACATTGAAACAACTCCAAAAATTTACATGATGCGAATTCAAAGGGTTACTCGAAGAGCTGTGGATACTCGCCACTTATGTCTTACTCACATTCCCACATAGCTTCTTCTGGTGAATGGTTCCACCATCAGACAAGTACCAATGGAATCCTTTTTGTGCGTAATACCTATTCCTTCCAATCAAGAATTTGTACCGGTTCTTCCTTAACTGTCAAGTCTTGTTGAATTTCGATTGGTTGGTAATCGAGGATGTGGGTTGGATCCTTCACGCACTTCCTTAGCATTGACACGTGGAATACGTTATGCACGTTTAAAAGTTGCGGTGGTAGAGCAACCCGATATGCAACTTGTCCAATGCGTCCCAAAACTTCAAAAGGTCCCACGGAACGTGGACTTAGCTTCCCATGTTTTTCGAAGTACATTACACCCTTCTTGAGTGAAATCTTCACAAATACTTTGTCCCCCATCAGAATTTTGACACTTGTCCTTTTCAAATTGGCGTAGCCTTTTTGCCTGCTCTGTGCCACTTTCAATCTCTCACGGATCAAGCGTACCGCTTCTGTGGTAGTCTCTATAATTTTTGGACCCAAAATAAATTTTTCTCCGGCTTCATCCCAATTAATCGGAGATCTACATCGTTGACCATACAAGGCTTCATAAGGAGCCATACCGATACTTGTTTGGTAATTGTTATTGTATGCAAATTCGATCGGTGGTAGGTGTTGATCCCATGGTCCCTGAAAATCAAGCATACATGCTCTGAGCATATCTTTTATAATCTGATTACCCTTTCGATTTGTCCATCTATTTGTGGGTGAAATGCTGAACTGAAGTCTAATCTCATACCCATTCCCTCTTGAAACTTTTGCCAAAATTGTGAAGTATGCAATGGATCTCGATCTGAGATGATGCTCACGGGAATACCATGCAATCAGACAATCTCTTTCATGTACATGTCTGCAAGTCTATTCACCGTATACATCATGTTATATAGCAAGAAATGGGCTGACTTGGTTAGTCTATTGACGACTACCCATATGGCGTTGTGTCCCTTCTTCATTCTCGGTAAATGCTGTTGATTTATTCCAGTGTGCTGATTTACTGTGGGGTGAGAACAAATTAAAAATCAAAGTAAAATAAAAGATGGAAATAGCACAACTAAAATAATCCTAGACCTGTAAGATACAGGGCTATTGTACCAAGTTTTGATAAGTAAGAGTTTGTCCCATAGATAAATTGATCTAGAACCCAAAATGGGCTATAATAGTAGGCCTCCAGATCTGGCAATCCTAAAGAAAGGGAGTTGGGTGTCACAACTACACTAAATTACCTACTAAAAAGAAAAGAAATAAAGTGTAGTCTTATCCTAAGAAAGGGTTATGAAGAAAGTGGTGATGGTGTGTTAAAATAAAGATAAAAGGATGAGAAGTAAGCAATTTAAGTTAAAGTTCATTCAGTTATGTAACTCAGATTTAGGGTTGCCTCTACAGCAAATCCTTACTGAAATACTATCAAAAACCTCAGCAAGGTAGAAGAATTCAACTTAACCCATGCCATTTAGACTGCTCTTAAGGCTGTACTCTGTCCACTTAAATGGTCACAGATTATCCAATATAGTCTGTCAAATCCTATTGATTGAATCAGAAAAGTTAACCTAATCCAAAGGAGTGGACTGATCTTAAGGCTATAATCTGTCCACTTAAATGGTCATAGACTATCCAATAGATATCCTCCAACCAATGAATTAAATCAGGCCATGAATACCATTAAAAACACTATGTTTGTCAGGCTACAAGCACCCTAGATCTGATACATTTCTGGCAAGCATTCATAGGAGTTCCAACTCATAAAATCCCATGTGTTTGGCAAAGGCCATCAGCACAATGCTCGGAGTCATAGGAAAAGCAACAGGTTGAATAGAGACTTAATTACAGCTGATCATTGCCATAAAAGGCCTGCAATGACTCAGCCCACAAGTCTGCAATCATTACAAAGAAGCCAGATCCAACATCTGATAGTGGACAAGTAAGACAGAGGGGAGTCTGCTCCTGCACAACCTGCTACAAGCTCAAGTGCAGAAGAGAAGAATCTTTCTCAGATCTGTGACCAAGACCTACACTAGGGCTATAGTCTGTCCACTCAAATAGTCACAGGCTATCCACAGAGGCTGCCTTACCCACAGATGATGAGATGGAATATATAAATTGTTGCTGCCACCATGGTCCCAGGGCTACAAGCTCAAGCTTTCATAGGCCTTTTAATAAGCTCAAATCCTAAGTGCATGCTATTGCTTGAACAAAACTACGGGCAAATAGGAAAATAGCAGATTAAATGAACATTTAAAGCATAAATTCTATTGATCTAAGTTATCAATAATGAAATTTCTCAAGGCAGCAGCCTTGTGCACAACAGCTCTTCACAAAAACCCAATGTTTAAATGACCTATTACAAAACTAAATGAAACTACACCTAATTGCTTACCAAAGATTTAGCCAGCAAGTGTTGGGCTAAGAGAGAAGAAAATTAAAAATATAAGTGATCAAACCCTAACCCTAACTCTAATCTGCTTGAGCTCTTAGCCGACAGAGGTTGAGGGAGAGAGTGATTGATAAATTCTAAGTTACAAGCATAGCTTATATACTTAGTCCTAATGATGTGGCTGAGAGAAGAGTAAACCCTAATTTTTCTAGCAGATGTGGCACTATTACAACCCTTGGATGCTTTGGAATGTGTGCCTTGAGATCAGTGCCTCGGGTTGTGTGCCCTAGACCTGGGGAAATCCCTAAAAGGTCTTTGAGTTAAAATTGAGAAGTGGAGGGCTTGAGCTTCGCTCGGCTGGCTTCTAAACATTAATTCTCTCGCGTGGCTTGCAGAGTGTTTGCGGGGTAGAGTTTGGCTTTGAATATTGCTTTCTCACGAAGGACTTTGGATGATCACGCAGCTGATTTGGCTTTGAATGCACACGAGCAGGACTTGTAGTGCATAGCTTGCTCGAGCAGTAGAGTTTCAGAATCTCCTGTCGCGAGCTACTCGCGCAGATGGACTTTACATCTCGCTCGACATAGGGTTAAGTTTCCAATCGCACGAGAGCTGTGTGAGAGGACTTCTAGGCGTCTCTCTCCTCCGTCGCCACGCGAGAGCTTCACGAGGTCTTTGTTATTGTTTGCGCCAATTGGTCTCGCGAGGTAGTGCACGCGGCTGCTTTGATGCTTGATCCACTTGAGAACTGTGCGAGCTATATTTCTAAAGGCTTAGTGTGTGAGGGCTCCGCTAGTTTCTTCACATATTGATTGCAGCTAAAGTGTGTGACTACTATGTGAGAGGCTGCTTTATGATAACCCCTTCATTGAGTTGCGCGACTTCTTCTCAAGCTCTAATATACTGCATGTCTTAGCTACGTGAGGAAGACTTTGCCAGTCAATTTGAACAGCGTGAGGCAGTATCTCAACTGTGTGAGATAGGTCATTTGTTCCTCTGCTACTATGCACATGCTTCTGTTACAGCTTCCTCCACTCTCATCTATACTTGGTTCATCTGCTGGACTGTCTTGGTCTATTATGACATGCAATAGAGTCACTACAGTTTGTACCACCATGGTGTTCCTTCAATCTCAGCTATCATTCTTTGCTTGAATGCTCTCTCTTCTTGGCACTAAAGGCATGGACTTTGTGTTAAGCTACACAAGTTATTACTAACTATAAAATAAGCTAAAAAGGAGTTATTAGTCAGCTTCAAGGTCCAGCAAAGGCTAGGTTAAGAGGTGAAAAGTGGTACTTTTCAGTGAATAACACACCTCCAAACCTAATCTTTTCTAGTCCCTAAGCAAAGTAAAATTTAAATAGCTACTCCAAGAATGTAAATGCCACTTTCGTAGGGAGCACGAATGCATTTAGCTTATGCATCAAGTCTTTTAAACCCTTAGGTGATCCCTAGTGGAGGAGTGCCGTCTCCTGAGGGTTTTCAGTGAAGGTACCCACAAACTTCTCAATGAAACAGTTAATAAAAGTGCAACACATTGGTTAATCAATTTGAAATAAATACAGTTCATTTCACCCTTGCTCTGTCAAAATTAAAGGAGTTCCAAAGTAGTGTATGCAAAAAATTTAACACCTCAGTCATGCATGCATGCTCATCACATCCAATCAGCTAACACCAAGAAAACAATATATACAAAACAGTACTAAGTTTACCAGTACATCAAAATTCAGGTTCAAACAATGCCCCAGTGATTTTAATCTTAGACCCAATGCTTACCAGGGCTTTCTCTCACAAATGAATTTAAGGGTGTATCATTTCACAGAAGCTCAAGAGCAGTTACATACCCCAAATGGGTTTGCAAGCATGAGCATAGGCAGTTCTTCTAATTTCTGACATCATAAAGTACTCTCACCATAGATTAGACATTCCTTCATCTTCACATGACAGTTCATTTGACTATGGATCAACAAGGGCTTTTGATGGGTTGTAATGTGGCTTATTTGTGTGGATTGTAAAGAATAAAAGGGGTAAAGAGGGATTCAAAATTGAGAGATCAACACAGGTAGAAGATGATTCATGACTTCACCTTCTTCATTTCAGCACAACTCCATCTTCTTTTGAAATTTCAAAGCTAAAGTGGTCAACTTCTTCTCTTTTTTTGAACATTTCCAATGAAATTCTTCTTTTAACTTCTCTTTCTTTTCTCTTTCTTTTCTATTTCTTGTATTTATATATATATATATATATATATTTATGATGGTTGCCACACATCTATAACTGCTACACTGTTATTTACAGATCTCCTCCTCTATTCTTCTCCTTTCACCAAATGTAAAACTTTACTCACCTATCTTCAACATCCTCTCCTCTACCTTCTGAATTCTCAGAGTGAGGGTAGGGCTGAATCAGGTTAAGAGATTCAGGTTCAAGTACTTTGGTGTTTGTTGAAGAAAAATAGGGCTTTAAGGCTCAAAAAGTATATGCACAAGGGTAGTTTCACAGGTTGATCTTTTAGGCTCAAACTATCTAAATGAAGACCTTGATCCTTTCCTTAGTGTCATGATTACTATGAAACAGCTTCAACTTGGGGTGTCTAACTTCTAGTGAAAAGGGCTTGACTCAGTTAGTCCTTAAAACAGAAAAAATTTCCACAGACACTCCTAAAAAAAATTTATAGGCTCAAAGCTCACTGGGTATAATCTTCAATTGAACTCAAAGGGGTATGCTTTCACGTATTTCTCTCCTTACTGGATCACTAACTACTATTTATAAAAAATTTCTTGATGTTCACCTCATAGAAGTATTGATTTTCAAATGATTTTAGTATTAAAAAGGTCTATACAGTGTTTAAATTTTCTCACTTTCAACATTGCTTAGGTGAAGTTCATTCTATTTATTCCTCACTTAGTTAAGACTGTTACACTTAGGTTAACTATATCATTGGCAATCCTTGCCACACCCCCAAACCTATGAGGAGCAGTGTCCTCACTGATTCAAAGATAAAGGGCATGTGCAGCAGGGAACATATACACAATCATACAACAAATAAAGGAAGTAAAAGCAAGAAACAAAGCACACACAAACAACTAAAATAAACTAAGCAGATATGAAGAAGAAAGTAAAACATAATAAAACATAAGAAAAAGAAATTGCATTTATAAAATAAAAATTTGTATAATGTAAGGAAAAAGAACTACACAAAGTATATCCTAACTAAGTACAGGTGCATAGTTAATCATCTGAATCCTCTTCTATGGCAGGTGGTTCTTGAATTTCCTTGCCCTTTGCTTTCTTCAAAGCAGCAGCAGTAGACTGTGACCTTTTAGATGTAGTGTGTCTTGGTCTGGACGTGCTTTTCTTTTTGGGAGTAGGCTCTGGCTTGGAAGTAGGTTCTTTGATTTTAATTCCAGGCCTGACTTTGCTAGACTCCATGGTGTAGGGGTTGTTTCCTTGTGAGGTACATCAAGGTTTAATTGTTTGGAAACAGCTTCTGCTAACTCCCAATCACTATTTTCAGTTAAGTTCTTCTGTAGTACTGCTGCAATAGTCACACCATAGTGAAAAGCTTTATCCTCTGCTACTCTCAAGTATGCCTGCAATTTCTTGATGACATCCTCCATCCCCTCAGCCCTATTCTTCTCTTGATTGTATTGAATCATTATCTCTCTCCATCCTTGCTTGATTCTGGGCAATGGTTTCCTCATCCATGTGAAATTGGTACCCTCCAAGCTTCAGCAAGACTGTAATAAGCCTGCAGTAGAGAAGGGAATGGGGTTTCATCTTGATCTTCACCTTCTCCACAATGTCAGTCATTCCCTCAAAAATTAACTTGGCAGCATCCAAGTAATGGTTCTTGTGAAAGGAGAAGAGTGTATCAGCAATAGGAGACCTCCTCTCCTGCTCATGTCCAGAGTAATACACATTTTTCCTCAACACTCCATCCATAAATCTGAGGTTGGGGTGCATATCTCTCTTCCTCATTGATACCCCTGATGCAGTGACCCCTCCAATCAGCTCCTGGGCTATCTCTGGGATGGTGGATGTCAAAGGGGAACCCAAGCCCCCTTCAGGGCTATACCTGGCTAGTATCCCAAGAATTCTAGCAATGGCTAGTTGATTGAACAGCATCTCAAATTTGTCTATTAGCACCTGCAATGCTAGTTTCCCATCATCCCCAGCTTTCACTCTGATATTCTGGTAGAACAATTGCACTAGTCTAGGGAAGACTAGTTGCATTGGGGGCCTCAGTAGGGGCAACAATGTGGCTTTGGTGAGGTACTCTATGGAGGTAGCTATTTCAGATAGCTCCTCAAAAAAAGTCTTATAAAAAATCATCTCTGCCGCCAGCTTAATTGCTGCAACAAATTCAGAGGGGACCCTAAGGTATTCATTATCTTCTTCCTCTTCATCCTCAGGGACCTCAGGGGCTACATCCTTACCCATTTTCTATTTCTTCTTTGACTTCTCAGGGCTTTTAGCAGGTGGGTGCTCTCTGGCCCTCTTATTAGGAGCAGATTTCTTTTTGGTACCTTTGGCATCAGAGGCCACGCCCTTTCCTTTCTTTACAATTAGCTCAATTTGGGGCTCCTCAATAGGTGCAGTTACCACAAGGGTCTCCACATTGGAGGCCTCTGCAATTCTTACATATTTCTGAGTGGCTACAGGGCTCCCAGCAGGTGGTGGGGTTACCAAAGCAGACAAGGTGTCTGTGAATTTTGAACCTGTGGCCATAGCTATTCAATTTCTTCAAATTAGGGCTTGAAACTCCCAGCAGGTGTAGTGCACACTTCAAAAATAAAATTTCTCATACCAAATTTCTCTCTACTTACACTAAAGTAATGTTTAATAAAATCAACTGAGAGAGAGTAAGAAATCTTACCAAATGACAGCTAGGGTTTCACCTCACACGTTGCACAAATGTTCAAATCCCCCCAAACTTAGCTCAAAGTGACCAGGAGGTGATGGGGAGAAAAATGGTATGAGAAAATTAGCTGAGGTTGAGTGGAAAAGGTAGTATAGAAGAAAGAAGAAAAGAGGGAGCTCGTGAATGCACAGTGAAAGCTAGGGCAAAGAGAAATAAAATGGCAAGAACGAGGAAATCGCTGGGTTTATAGGGCTTAACCCGTGCCTCGCGCAGCTATCGCCAGTTCTCATGAAGTACATTCCTTGCACAGTACATAGCTAACCTCATGAGAAGCACTGTCGTGAAGAAAAACAGAGCCTCACAAAGATAGATTTAGAAGATTTATGAGCCTCGTGAGGTACTTCACAGAGTTAAATTTAGGCCCAAGCGCGCGAAGCAGTTGCTCATCTCTCACGTAGCTTAGCTTGTGATCTTTGCGAGGAACATCCCTTTGGAATATCAGGGACTTCACGAGGCTATTAATGGTGTGGCCTTTAGAATGATAGCTCGCGAGGCTCTCGTGCAGTACAAAAATGTGAATTCCATTTTTCGCGCAGTTCCTTGTTGCTGACATGATAGAGACTCGCGAGGCCCAATGTCAGGCTTCAGCAGGTGTCTTTTGCTCGTGAGGAACACAACTTCTCTCAGAACTCCGCGAGAAAGCCAACAAGTAGCTCGCGAGCTTGAAATTTAAACCATTTAGCCTCACGGGAAAGAAACAGTTAATCTTTTCTTTCAGCTTGTGTCTTGGCCTGTGCATGTACAATGTCATGCACCAATTTAGGGTGCATAAGCACTAACTCCTTGACATGTAGTCCATTTCATCATGACAATTTAGTTACCCTTTTTCAACATTTAAGCATCAGAAATTCAGAATTCCAAAGATAATCTTTCATATCAAATTCATGACATGTATTGTGAGAGCATCCCAATCATCAGCAACAGACATGAGTATCAAAATTCAGATGACAGATATGCACTTGTACTCAAAACAAAAATGAACAAAACAAAATCAAACACAGAAGAAAATCATCATCACAAAAGCGGTAAATGAAAATTTTCTAAGCAACATAAAACAAGATAAAGCATTCACTCATATGGTACACACATTCTTTTGTTCTTCACCAGTCACCTTCTTTTCATTTTTACTCTCTATGACCTCCTCAGTTGCCTTATCCTACTAAATCATCATCTACATGGGTAGAGGCTGTTTCTCCAATCATGTACTGCCCTTTGGGGTTGGCTCAGGGTTGACTAGGCAGTCTACCCTCCTCTCTTTTGTTCAAAGCATTACAAATTTGACCCAACTGATCCTCTATTTTCTTAATGCTTTGCCCATGAGAGTTCACTGTTTGGACTAAGTTCTCCAACTTCTTTATAGATGCTAGCATTTGCTCTTCAAAAGAAGAGGATCTGAGCTGTTGTGGGGGCACGACCAACTGGTTGGGCTGTGGGGCAGGCAACTAAAAATTCTGTCTTTGTAGGTATCCTTAGTTAAACTAGTGTTGAGGTCTATATAGAGCTACCAACTACTGCTGCTGGGGTTGTGGGTATGTATCTTGTCTCCACCTCAAATTTGGGTGGTTTCTCCATAAGTACCCAGCAGGTTGCTGCCCATATGCTTGGGCAGCATTGGCATGCTCCATAATAAAATCAGGGAATTAATTGGTTGATGGACAATCTTGGAGTAAATGTGTGAGAGATTAGCATATCAGACATGCCTCCTCCCCTTGTGCAACCATCTTAGGTTGCATCACATTCATCAATTTGTCAAACTTTAAGTTCAGATTGGCCAACTTCCACTCCAACTCACTTTGCACCTTAACTTCATGCATTCCACCTCTAGGGGTGAACTCTTTCACCAATTTAGTAAAGGTCTGGCTGTCATTGCGTGATAGTGACTCCTGCTCTATGGAATTTTCTCCTATAATGTCAAACAGCTCCCAAGCCTCATCAGCTATCTTATGAAGGTAAATACCACCACATGAGGCATCCATCATATCCCTACTCTTAGGATTAATTCCTTGGTAAAATACTTGCACTAGATGCCACTGTGGAATTTGATGGTGGGGGCATTGTTTTAATATCTCCTAAAATCTCTCCCATGCTTCATAAATATCCTCAGTTGAGGACTGAGTAAATGACAAAATACTTGTCCTCATCTAGCTAGTTTTGTTCATGGGAAAGAATTTAGCCAGAAATTGGCTTTGGAGGTCACTCAGTATTTGAATGCTATTGGCTGGGAGCTTAGAGAGCCAGGTGCTAGCTTTGTCCTTTAGTGAAAAAAATAAAAAGCCTCAGTTTGGTGGCTTCAGGTCTCAAGCCAGCAATATTGAAAGTGGTGCAAAGTGCTAAAAATTGGTTAATGTGCTTGTAAGGATCTTCCTTACTCAGCCAATGAAAAGATGGCAACATATTGATGGTGGAGGACTTGATTTCATAGTTTCCTTCAACTGAAGGGAATTATATGCAAAAGGGAGATTTGTAATCCCCAGGTGCATTATATTCCTTTAGGGTTCTTTGCCTCTCAGCCATGGCAGCTGGTTCAATTTTAATAGTAGGGCCTTGTATGGTGTTTCTTGGTCTAAGGACTCTTTCAACCTTAGGATTTAGAGGTTCCAACTCAGGGTTAAGAGAACTTCTTCCAAGCATACACACACAAACTCAGCAAGTAAAGAAAATGCTTACAGCACACAAAGAATTTTCAAACTAAATTAATAACTAAATAACTTTACAACTAGACTAATTACAGGGAATTCAACATTAAAGGACTAAGTTTTAGGGTAAAGAAGTGCAAACAGAGCTAGCTAGACTCCAACTGTAGCTCTAGCTTTTCCCTATGTGCTGTTGTCCAATTCTGTAAAATTTCAAATAAATTAGTAGCACTTTTTATTTTATTTATGGCACAGCTGCAATGAATTTTCTAAACAAAAATATAATACAACTCAGGTCTACAAAAAAGATCAATTTTCCCAGTAGCGGTGCCAAAAACTTATTGCAAATTTATTCCAGTGTGCTGATTTATTATGTGATGAGAACAAATTAAAAATCAAAGTAAAATAAAAGATGGAAATAGCACAACTAAAATAACCCTAGACCTGCAAGATACAGGGCTATTGTACCAAGTTTTGATAAGTAAGAGTTTGTCCCACAAAGAATTGATCTAGAACCCAAAATGGGCTATAATAGTAGGCCTCTAGATCTGGCTACAGATCTGGCAATCCTAAAGAAAGGGAGTTGGGTGTCACAACTACACTAAATTACCTACTAAAAAGAGAAGAAATAAAGTACAGTCCTATCCTAAGAAAGGGTTAGAAAGAAGGTGGTGATGGTGTGTTAAAATAAAGATAAAAGGATGGGAAGTAAGCAGTTTAAGCTAAAGTTCATTCAGTTATATAACTCAGATTTAGGGTTGTCTCTGCAGCAAATCCTTACTGAAATGCTATCAAAAACCTCAACAAGGTAGAAGAATCCAACTTAACCCATGCCATTTAGACTGCTCTTAAGGCTATAATCTGTCCACTTAAATGGTCACAGACTATCCAATAGAGTATGTCACATCCCATTGATTGAATCAGAAAAGCTAACCTAATCCAAAGGAGTGGACTAATCTTAAGGCTATAATATGTCCACTTAAATGGTCACAGACTATCTAATAGATATTCTCCAACCAATGAATTAAATCAGGTCACAAATACCATTACAGACAATATGTTTGGTAGGCTACAAGCACCCCAGATCTGATATAGATCTGGCAAGCATTCATAGGAGTTCCAACCCATAAAATCCTATGTGTTTGGCAAAGGCCATCAGCACAGTACTTGGACTCATAGGAAAAGCAACAGGTTGAATAAAGACTTAATTATAGCTGATCATTGCTACAAAAGGCTTGTAATGACTCAGCCCACAAGTCTGCAATCACTATAGAGAAGCCAGATCTAATATCTGATAGTGGTCAAGTAAGACAAAGGGGAGCCTGTTCCTGCACAACCTCTCACTAGGCTACAAGCTCAAGTGCAGAGGAGAAGAATCCTTCTCAGATCTGTGACCAAGACCTACCCTAGGGCTATAGACTGTCCACTCAAATGGTCATAGGCTATCCACAGAGGCTGCCTTACCCACAGCTAATGAGATGGAACATATAAACTGTTGCTGCCACCATGGTCCCAGGGCTACAATCTCAAGCTTCCATGGGCCTTTTAATAAGCTCAAATCCTACGTGCATGCTATAGCCTGAATAAAACTATGGGAAAATATGAAAATAATAGATTAAATGAACATTTAAAGCATAAATTCCATTGATCTAAGTTACCAATAATGAAATTTCTCAAGGCAGCAACCTTGTCCATAGCAGCTCTTCACAAAATCCCAATGTTTAAATGACCTATTACAAAACTAAATGAAACTACACCTAATTGCTTACCAAAGATTTAGCCAGCAAGTGTTGGGCTAAGAGAGAAGAAAAATGAAAATAGAAGTGATCAAACCCTAACCCTAACTCTAATCTGCTTGAGCTCTCAGCCGACAGAGGTTGAAGGAGAGAGTGATTGATAAATTCTAAGTTACAAGCACAGTTTATATACTTAGTCCTAATGATGTGGCTGAGAGAAGAATAAACCCTAATTTTTCTAGCAGATGTGGCACTGTTACAACCCTTGGATGCTTTGGAATGTGTGCCTCAAGATCAGTGCCTCGGGTTGTGTGCCCTAGACTTGGGAAAATCCTTAAAAGGTCCTTAAGTTAAAATTGAGAAGTGGAGGGCCCGAGCTTCTCGAGGTTGGCTTCTAAACATTAATTCTCTCGCGTGGCTTGTAGAGTGTTCATGGGGTAGAGTTTGGCTTTGAATGTTGCTTTCTCATGAAGAAGGACTTTGGATGATCGCGCAGCTGATTGGCTTTGAATGCACTCACGTAGAAGGACTTGTAGTGATTAGCTTGCTCGTGTAGTAGAGCTTCAGGATCTGCTGTCCCGAGGTACTCGCGCAAATGAACTTTACATCTCTCTTGGCACAGGGTTAAGTTTCCAATCGCGCGAGAGCTACGCGAGAGAACTTCTGGGTGTCTCTCTCCTCCAGAGCCATGCGAGAGCTTTGTGAGGTCTTTGTTGTTGTTTGCGCCAATTGGTCTCGCGAGGTAGTACACACAGCTGCTTTAAGGCTTGATCCTCGTGAGAACTTTGTGAGCTATATTTCTGAAGGCTTAGTGTGCGAGAACTCTGCGAGTTTCTTCACATGTTGATTGCAGCTGAAGTGCGTGATTACTGTGCGAGAGGCTTCTTTGTGATAACCCCTTCATTGAGCTGCACGACTTCTTTGCAAGCTCTAATATGCTACATGTCTTAGCTGCACGAGGGAGACTTTGCTAGTCAATTTGAACAACGTGAGGCATTATCTCAACTGTGCAAGATAGGTCATTTGTTCCTCTACTGCTATGCACATGCCTCTGTTGCAGCTTTCTCCACTCTAATCTATACTTGGTTCATTTGTTGGACTGTCTTGGTCCATTGTGACATGCAACAAAGTCACTATGGTGTGTACCACCATGGTGTTTCATCAATCTCAGCTGTCATTCTTTGCTTGAATTTATTATCCAGCTACCTTGTGCTTCAAAAGGGGTTAAAATCAGAAAATTAAAGGTCTATAGACTGCACACCAAGGTAAGCGTACCCAAAGCCAGCAAGTAAACAGGGCTGTTGTAGTAAGTTTTAAAGAGTAAGTAAGGGTATGTGTTAGGATATTTTAGATGCTTGCTGCTGACTTTATTGGAAACAGTGATAAGAATGGGGTTAGTGAAAATAAATCAAAGGTGGATTGAAAACTACAGAGCAGCAAGCCTAAAAATACACAGACCTACAAGATAAAAGGCCTGTTGTAGCAAGTTTTAATAAGTAAGAGTTTGTCCCACAGGGAAAAATGATCTAAAGCTCTAAGGGAGCTATATTTAGTAGGCCCTCCAGATCTGACTACAGATCTGGCAATCCTAAATGGAAGGGGTTTAAGGTCACTAATGTTTAAATCCTAAGGTAACCTAATGCCTAAACTACAGAAATGGTTGAGAAGAATGGTGGAGTGTGAGAAAATAAATACAAAAGGGTGAGAAGTAAGCTATTAGGTACAGATCTGATGGGTCTTATAACTCAAACTCAGATTTGCTGCTATAGAAATCCTGTCCAATGGCTACATTATCACCAAAGAGGAGAAAGGATCCAACTCACCCTTGTGCCATGATCCAATCCCTTATGGCTATAACCTGTCCACTTAAATGGTCACAGACTATCCAATAGGGGGAACCACAGTCCAGAGATGGGTCAGAAAAAGTTTATCATTGTAGGCACTACTTCATCCAGGCTACCAGCTCAAGAATCCATAGGAACCTCAACCTCTAAAGTTCTGTGTGTGGGGCTAGGCCTGCAATGTGCACTAGCCTGGACACACAAGACTAGCAAGAGTTTGAGTACTAGCTTTTAGGCCTAGATGTTCACTGCTTTAGAGAGACAGCAGTGATCCAGTCACAAGCCTACAATCTCTACAGCCAGATCAGATCTACCATCTGATGGTGGGTCTATACAAATACAGGGGAGTTTGTCTCTACACAATCTCTCACAAGGCTACAAGCAAAAGTGTAGAGAAGAAGAATCTGTCTTAGATCTATGGATTGGCCTCACCCTAGGGTTATAACCTGTCCACTTGAATGGTCATAGACTATCCAAGAGGCTATCCTCCTCACAGAGGTCTAAGACAGAACAAGAAGATTATTGTCACCACCATGTTCACAAGGCTACCAGCTCAAGCTCCCATGGGGATTCAGATTTGGTGGATCCTGTGGTGGGGCATAGGCCTGCAATGTGCCTAGCCTGGACACACAGGTCACTTGGATCTAAATAAATCCTTAAAAACAATCCTCCATTGCTTATAATGCAACATAGCAATGGAGGATCTCAAGGCAGCAGCCTTGTATAGAACAACCCTCAAACTTCAATCCCATACATGCATAAGATCCTATTATAAAACTCTATTAAAACTATTCCAAATAATCATACAAAGGTATAGCCAGCAAGTGCTGGACTATAGAGAGAAGAAAAGGGAAAAAGAAGTTGCCTAAACTCTAACCTTAGCCTATTAGAATTCTATAGCTGATTCAAGAAGGAGTACAGAAGTCCCTTAAACCTAAACTAGGCTTAGGCTTAGGCTTATATAGCAGTCAGCTGTGGAAGCATTAGGGTTAGGAAAACCCTAATTTTATCAATGCAATCATTGCCCATTTCTGTTCCTTGGATGCCTCAGGGCGTGTGCACAGAGATTGGAGCATTAGAGTGCGTGCCCTAGTTGCTGGAAGTTCCCAGATTGCCCCTGCAAAAGTGGGGAGAAGTTAGGATCTCGAGCCTCGCTAGGTAACAAGGATTTCCAAGTCTTGTCACGTGATAGAATTGGCGTCGTGAGATTGGTTTGACTTGAATCTCTTCCAGTCGCGAGATTGATAATTTGGTCATCACAGGATTGCTCTAGTTGTCGCGAGACAGCGCTTTCCATTTGAGTGGCACAGGAATCACGCGCGCGGTTCGTTCCTTAGAGAATCGCGCGGGGATCCTCGCACAGAAGTAATGTGCATCGGCTTCTGGATCGCGCGAGTAGTTCCCTGAAGGTCTGTATCCCGCGGCCACTACGCGACAGCTGCACGCAGGAATGCCTGGAGCTCTCTCTCCTCAGTGAATCGCGCAAAGATTAAAGGCACCTTCTTTGAGCTACGCGAGACTGTGGAGAGCTTATGATTGAGCCTCGCGAGAACTACACGAAGTCTACTTTCTGGGCTCTTCTGTCATTCATCTGTGCAAGAACAGCGCGAGCAGTTGGTGTGTTGCCTTCAGAAACCCGTGACAATTGTGCAAAGCCTTTTTCTCTGAAACAATTGAACCCTGTGACATCTGCGCGAGGCTCACTTCTTGACTTACTTTGTTGTGCCTATGCTGCAGCCAATTCTCTGTCTAGGTTCAACCTCCTTTCTCCTGAGGAACTTCTAGGGCCAAAATAAGCTTCTTGGCATGGTTAGGGCCTTATCTACGGCTGCTGCTTATTACCTACAAAATGGGCTTAGCACACATTTATTAAATGACTAAGGGTCTAACAGAGATTAAGTTAAGGGGTGAAAAGTGGTACTTTTCAGGTCTTAACAGTATGTCCACAGGGAAATGTATGCTAAAATTCAGTAAATCTCTAGATCTAAGACAGATCTGGCACTCTACCTTATACTATTCTAAACGAAAAATAACAAAAGGAAGAGGAGAGGTTTTAAAGGGTTATCATTTTAAGCTAAACTAAAAGAACAAAATAAATATAACTAATTGCAGAGATAAATTGGGATTAACCAAAGAGTTCAGATCTTGCAAATGCAGGGAGATGTAATAAAAGTAAAACTGAAAAGTGGAGAAGAGCAACTCGGGATCTGGTCTCACTGCTACTTGGGTGATTTGATAGCATTATAAGGGTTCAATGTGTAGCAATCCCTCATGTGGCTACAAGCACAGCTGTAGGGTAGAATAATCTTATCTCAGCCAGAGAATTAGATTGCTCTGAAGGCTATGATCTGTCCACTTTAATGGCCACAGACCATCCAATAGAGTCCCTCCATTCTAAGGCCTCCATCAGAACATGATAACCACTACAAATGCTGTGAATGACAAGCTACAAGCACAAGCACCCACAGGAGTATTAGATCTAGGAAGATCAAATGGCCTTCAAGAGATCTACCAACTAAGTGGGTGGGCTGGTCCCATCTACATAAATTCGATCGAGAATCAAGTGAAATAAGATGATCCATAGATCTAACTAAGCAATAAAATCAACAATTCATGGAATGAAACAAGAAGTACAATGAAGTGCTCTCAGATTTATAGTATGTGCAACAATTGACCCACAATAATGCTCTCAAGTTCCCCAAGTTATAGATCAACCTCACCCTCACTGCTCAAAAAAGTTTAGCCACTCATGATTGGCTAAAGAGAGAATGGAAGAAGAAGGAAAAATGAATCTAAGCTCTGGTTTTCTCCCTTATTTTCATCTATGGAATCCCTCTGGCAAGAACTCCCAAGGAACCCCCATTTTTGGATTGTTCTTCTCTTCTTATACCTTCCTCCTCTGTCTCAAATCTATTTCAACTAATCAGAGCCCAAGAGAATAATTTTGTTATTCTGGGTTGCTGAGTGGCTGATTTCTCTTCTAGAAGCTCTTCTCCCATTGGTCCACAAGTAGCAAATGCACGCGAGGCCGTTAGGGTTTCTAATCATGCATAGTTGAATACCAAAAATACTTCTAGGGGTCGCTGACATGCTTTGGGATGTGTGCACAAGCTTCTAAAATTGGCAGCTGCTGAAGGACATGATGAGAAGTTGCCAAATCGAGTGTCGAGAGGTTCAGGGAACCTCTCGACAGGTTCTGAGTGTGCTTGCTCTTCATTTTGACAAGATCTCCATGGCTTTTGATAGGATTGGCTAGCTCTTGTCAGAATCTTAAAACATCTCGAGATGTTGAAATGCATTTGTCGATAGGATTGATGACTCGTCGACAGGATCGAAAACTCATTTCATTATTCTGCCCATTTCTCCATTCATCCTCTCGACAGGTTATACTAATCCTGTCGACTGGTTATACAAATTAAGATTGAGCTCTCGACAAGTTGGCTCAATCCTCGCGACAATGAGTCTGGCTTCCGATGAGCTATCGACAAGTTGACTTACGCTGTCGACAGGTTCAGTTGAACCTCGCGACAAGTATCTGAAACCTCTCGACACCTTCCTATTTCCATCTCCATTCCTCTCGATAGGTTTGCTTATGGAACCTGTCGACAGGTATTTTAGAACCTCGCGACTGCGTAGCTCCTGTGTACCACAACCTCTCAACAGCTACTGACATCCTCTCGAACACTTTAGTATTTCTCCTCAGAACATCTCAACATGTTATAATTACCCTTCAGGACTTTTTGACGGCTTCTGGATCTTCTCGACATCATAGTTTCTGGGCATCAGATCCTCTCGGCAGCAAAGGCAAACCTCTCGACAGGTTTATCCTTATGCCTCCACAGCTAGCACATATCTCACTTGTGTTCTTCATTTGTTCAACATCCAGCAACCTCTTGGTGGATTCAGCCTTCATTCTCTGCAACTGCACTTAGCCTCAAGCCTTCCCAGTTAAGCTTTAAACAATCTTTTGCACTTCTAGGGCTCTTGTGGATTGCTTTGTTGGCTGGCCTTTGATCTGTAGGGTGTCATGTTGAGCAGCAAATTGCTTCTTGGGCTATTTTAAGTGGATATCTGTATTAAGCTTGTAATTTATTTTTTATCTACAAAATACACTTAAATTATATTATTAGTCAACTCAAAATTCTATCAAAGGTAAGGTTAGGAGGTGAAAAATGGTATTTTTCACTACTTAACATACCCCCAAACCTAAGCTTTGCTAATCTCTGAGCAAAGGAGAAAGTAAAAATAATTATTGAAAGTAAAAATTGCAACTTTTGTAGGGAACACAAATGCATTTAGCATATGCATCAAGCCTTTTAAACCCCTAGGTGATCCCTAGTGGAGGAGTGAAGTCTCCTGAGGGTTTACAGTGAAGTTACCCACAAACTTCTCCAATGATTCAGTTAATATTAGTGCATCATGTTAAAACAAAGCTCAAGCAGTATAATCCTTGTCCATTCAGTTTTAGAGGATTCTCAGCAAGAACATGACAGTTTAAAACTAATTTTCTGCTGTAATTCCTGCACAATCAATCAGCTCATGTCAAGGCATTTTGTATGAAAATTAATGCAAAGCTTACCCTCAAATTGAGAATCCTGTTTTGATAATTCCCCCATCAATCCTAATTTCATACTCAAAGCTCACCAGGGTTGTTACTCTCAATAAAAATATAATGGTGTATTAATTCACACAGCTCAAGAGCAGTTACAGCCCTAAAATAGGACTGCAAGCATGAGCATAGACATTGCTCCAATTTCTGAAATTTTCTAACTCTTTTCACCATAGATTAAATAGATTCTCATCGCTATATGATAGCTCAATCAATTTTAGATCAATAAGGACTTTTTTATTGGATTGTAATGTGGCTTATGGGTGAAGTTTACAAAGAATAAAAGGGTGGAATGGGATTCAAACTTGAGAAATCAGTAAAGTAAGGAGATGATTTGCAACTCTTCCTTCCTCCTTTCAGCACAAGCTTCATTTTCTTTGAATTTCCATACTTAAAATGATCAGCTACATCAGCTTCTTATCTTCTTATGAATTTCCAAATGAAGTGACTTCTCTTTCTCATTCTTTTATTTTTTTTTTCTTTTTTTTTCTTTTTTTATATGCTTTTTATACTTTTTCTCCATTTTTCTCTTTTTATGGGTTGGAATGTCACAACTGTACTTCTGATACACAACTGCCTTTTGATGTATTTTCTTCTTTTTCAACCAACTATCAAACCCTGCTCCTTTAACCTCACTTCTCCTTCCATATTCTGATTTCTCAGATTGAGGGTGAACTGAAATAGGTCAAGAGGTTTTGGGTTCAAATTTTTTTATTTTCATTAAAGAAACACTAGGAATTTTAAGGCTCAAAAGGTGTGTATCAAGGGCAGTTTAAAGGTAGGAAGTTTTAAGCTCAAACTGTCCAAGGGATGGTCTTACTTCATGTCTTCAATGTCATGAGTGTTGTCAAGCTATTTCAACTTGGATTTGCCTAACTTCTAGTGAGCAAAGGTAGATTCAATCAGTCCTTAGAGCAGAAAAAATTGCCAAGCACTCTTCAAGAAAAAAATTTCAGGCCCAAATCTCACTGGGTATGGTCTTTCATTAGACTTCTGGGGTATATCCTCACAATTTTCTCTCTTCTCAAGTTCACTAAGCACTGATTTATGAAAAATTCCTGACATTTGCTTCATGAAAGTGTTAGAGCTATAGCATGCCTCAATTTTAAAAAGTTTTTAATTTCCTCTATATCACGTGTGAAATTATTTTATTTTTTTTATTCTTGTTAAAACCTTGCTGCACTACCATTAACTATCCATTGACAAACCTTACCACACCCCTAAACCTATGAGGAGCAATGTCCTCACTGCTTGAAAGGTAAAGAGATGTGCAACAGGAGAAAAAGCATAGACAAATACATAAATACACAAACAAGATAGGAACAAGTAGTTATCAGAACTAAGGAGAAGAAAACAAATAATAAAACAGAAAGAAAGGAAGAACATCACAGTGAATAGACTAAAAATAAATTCTATTGATAAGACAAACATATAGAGAAAAATACAAAAGCAACCTAAGTAACTATAGAAAGCCTATAAAACTAGATAAAAATCCTAAAAATAAACTAAAACTACTCAGAGTCAGAGTCAGAGGTGAAGATGTCAGCAAATCCTTGTTGAGCAGCATAAGCTTTTAACTCAGCTCTCCTCTCAGCCTTGGTCTGCTCTATAGTAGCTACCTCCTTAGACTAGGTAGTTGTCTCCTCTTTAATCTGTAGGGCAAGCTCAGCTGCATGGGTAGGTTGGCCAGCAGTCAAGTGAGCAATTTTTCTTTCAAGGATTTCAATCTTCTTATCAAACAGTGAAACTTGAGTGTCATACAATTCCTGGGCTGCCTTGTTGCGAGCTTTGGAGGCAGCCAACCTCTCCTCTAATCCATCAGCTCTTGATTTCTCAGAAGCTGCAATGAGTTTTTCAGCTTCATAATGGAGTAAAATGTTTTGCCAGCCCTTGGATATCTTCGATATTTCCTAATTGTAATCCACAATCATTTGCTCGATCTTTGCTTTATAAGACATCTCAATTGATCTGCGGAGGGCAGCCACACCTCGCACAATATCCCTTTTGAGATAGGGATTCTGTTGCATGACATGGAAGAGGGTGGAGTAGGGAGGGGGATGGGGAAAAGAGGAGGCAGGGAGTATGGACTGGGGAGATTGAAGTTCAGGAACTGGGTAGGTTGAGGTTGGGTTGGGATTAGGTCCTCCACATCTGTGGCAGCATCAGAGGTAGCTACCACAGGTGGGAGATTAGGTTGGGATTATGGGAGGATGATTAGCAAAGGTAGGGGAATGATGGGAGGTTGGATAGGGTCAGGCTGGGGTTCTGGTTCAGGTTCAGTTTAAGTAGAGTGATCGGTGTAGGTAGGAGGAGTGATGGCTGGTTGTTGGGGAGGTTGGGTTAAAAGTGTTAGGGTGGAGTGGATGGTTTGGAGGCTAGGTGGCAAGGAGTATTGACTTTGGAGTGTGGAGTTTATGGCTTGGAGTGTGGCCTCAATTGATAATTGGGTCTGAGTATTGGCCATCACTTGAGATTGGAGGGAAAGTAGAAGGTTTAGGATATGGGGTAAAGGATCAGGTGTGACAGAGGCTGTGGGTTGGATTTGTGGAATTGGTTGGAATGGGGATGTGTGGGTATGGGTAAAAGGTGGGGTAAGTGAATGGATAGGTTGTGGAGAGGTGGGATGTGGAGATTCTTGTAGTGGGGTGTACTCATGCCCAATATTATCCACAATGGACTTTATCAAAGATGAATAACCCTCACTAGTGATCTGGTCTTGGGTATGTGGAGGGGAGATAGAAAAAGTGGGATCAAAGTAAAAGGGAATGGATGGAGGGGAAGAAGTGGGTGCGCCAGTTGATGAGCAGGGATTGGGTGGCTTAAAGGTGGAGTGGATAAAATGGATGGGCTGGCTAGAATGGTGAGTGAAGGTAAGGTAGGGATTGGGTCAATGGTAAAAGGGGCAGATAGAGGTGTGAATGTGGTGATGGTGGAAAGGGATGTTGAAGTGTTGGGAGGAAGGGAAACTGAAATGGAAGGCAAAGGAAATGAGGTGGATGGTAGAGAGGTTGATGGGATGGAGGGGATGATTGCAGGTGCTGAGGGAATCAAAGGAACAGCTGCAGAGCTGGCCATTTGAGGTGCCTCCCTTTCAGGACTCTTAGCAGATTTACTCTTACTTTTCCCAATCAAAGTCCTACTGGCAGACCAAGCCCTCTTGCCAAACACTTTGGGCTTTACCATTTCCACTTTTTCATCCCTTTTAAAAACAAAGTTGCCTCTCTTGAGCAAGGCAGTGATGAGCCTGCTGTAGGGGAGCCCTAGTAGGGCTTGGGCCTTCCTACACTTGTCATTCACATCCACCATTGCTTCAAACACTAGCCAGGTAGCATTTAAAAATTGGCCCTTAGAGAAAAAATATAGGGCATCAACTATTGGTGTTCTCCTCTCATGCTGATGTCCACTGATATAAATATTTTTCCTTAAAATTGAATCAAAGAATAGCATGCTGGGATGGAGATCTCTCCTCATTATTGACTCCCCAGATCCCACAATGCCTTGAGTGAGGTGTCTAGCCATTGCTTTGAAAGGCCTAGTCTCAGGCTCAGGCAGTCCAGAGGATGGATCAAAAATAGAAGGGACTCCAAGAACTAACCCTACATCATTGTAATTGACCACAATCTCTTGTTGATCAATCACAATCTCCAAACAAGGATCAATAGAACCTGGCATGGTCTTCTTCCTGAGGTTTTTATACCATAACTTGACCAGCCTAGGATATGATTTCTCTTACAAAGGGGTCATTAGTGGTGTCAGACCAGCCTGCACCAAATAGTCTATTGTGGCCTTGCAACCCTATTCCTTAGAGAAGTAGGGGGTGTCAACAATTGTCTCAGGGATCAAGCCTAAGGCATCCACAAATTCATTGGGAATGGCTCTGTTATCAGGGACTTTAGGCTCAGCCACAGGGCTATTCTCAGACTCATGAATTTCAGGCATAGGAATTTCTACCTCAGGGACCTCCTCAACAAGTTCTTCACTAGTTTGGGCCCTCTATGATTCCTTAGCCTTCTTAGACTTCACAGGTTTTCTCAGCTTGGTCCATGACCAGCTTTCTCTTTGCAGGTGGGGATTCCGTGGGTTGTGTGGTGAGCCTAGTAGACTTCCTAGTGGCTTTAGTGGTGGATTTAGAAGGTACTTTGAAAAGATTAGTTAGGGTATCTTCTTGACCCGCCATGAGGAATTCAATTTTCACAAATTCAAATTCAGTAAGCACACCAACTTCTTTGAATTGCTCAAATTACCCACACCAACTAGAAATTGAAGAGTCAAACTTAGAAATCACAAAGTGAAGCTGAAGAACTTACCAATAGAAACTAGGGTTTCTCAGATTATGCTGTGCATGGCACCAAATTAACTCAGAGTAGGTACAAAATGTAGCCCTGAATAAATTAAAGCAATTAGAAAAGTGGCAAAGTGTTTAGAGTAGCACCCAATGAGGTAGAGAGAAAAAGAAAAATGGAAAAATCGCCAGAGAAGACTTTAAGTGCAGAGAGAAGCTGTAGAATGGCAAAAGTGGAGTTGTTGTTAGGATAAAAACACTAGGGAACAAGGTTCGACAGGATTGGGACAAGGCGTCGACAGGTTGATGCATCCTGTCGTAAAGTGCAACGTGACAGATCCTCGCGAGAGGTTCAATCCATCCTGTCGATAGGTCCAAGGTTGCAAAGGGGATCATTTCGAGAGGTTAACAAAACCTTTCAACAAGTACTTTAAATCCAACACATAAACTTCTCGATAGGTATTCTAAACCTGTCGAGAATTCAACTAAGTCCATCAAAACCTATCGAAACCTTTACAAATCCTCTCGACAATCACCCTTACAGCTTCAGAACCTGTCGAGAATTAATTCACACCTCTCGACAGCTTCTAAATCTTGTCGAAATGTAAATTGGGAATTCTCATAACCTGTCGACATGTTTATAGAACCTATCGACAGGTTGTATTTTAGTTTAAACAGGCTTCTAATCAGTTCCCAGTTCACTCCCCAATAGATTTGACACTCCAACTCTGTTCTCTTCACAACTTTGACTTATTTTCCTACCTGAGGCACTAACACACATGGAAAATATATGTACAATGCCAAACAGGACTGAAATAAAAATAAAAAAAAATTAGCAAAAATAAATAACCAAAGACATAAGTTATTATACATAGTATACATTTGTTAAAACTTAGTCATGTCATAGAGGTTCATGATAGCAGATGGTCAGTACAGGCTCCACCACATTTTCAAAAACATCACCAAACTCGTCACAAAGATCGTTATGATGCAGTAGCTTGGGTAAAGTTTCTTTCACAAGTTCATCCAATACATCAATTGAAAAATAGTACTCATTATTCAAATGAGGTGGATGGGCTGCATCATACACATTCAACTTGACTTTCATATTGTCAATGGTTACCTCCACTTCCCCTGATCTACATTGTATACATGCATTTGCAGTGGCCAAAAATGGCCTGCCCAAGATCACAGAGATGGAGGTAGCACACTTGCTTGGCTCCATATCTAACACCAGAAAATTAGCTAGGTAAAAGAATTTATCAACTCCAACTAGCACATCCTCTATAATCCCCACTGGTTTCCTCTCAAACCTGTCAGCTAGTTATAAGACCACATGTGTGGGCTTCAACTCTCTTAGGCCCAGCTTCTCATAAACTGAGTATGGAAGCAAATTCACACTGGCTCCCAGGTCTAGTAAGGCTTTTTCAATAGTGTGATCCACAATAATGCAGGGGATTATTGGAACTCCAGGGTCTTGGAGCTTAGTTGAGGTTGCAATGGTCAGCACTTGGTTCCCTTTTTCAGCTAAAAAGACCTTCTTGGATAAATGCATCCTTGACTACTTTTATGGGTGCAAAGATCCTTTAAAAATTTGGCATAGGCTGGCACTTGCTTTATTGCATCAAGTAAAGGCAAGTTGATTTTCACTTATTTAAAAGTCTTCATCATCTCCTCTACTTTAGCATTCCCCTTATCAAAAGGGGAAGGTGCTTGAAGTGCCCTTGGAAATGGCAAGTGAGGGATTGCTCCTTCATTTGTTGCCTTAATCAATTCATCACTTTTCTTTTTGTTTTCAATTTTTTGTTGGGGAGCATCAACATCCCCCTTATTCAAGCTATGTTTTTCCTGCTGCATATCTTTTTGGGTTGTTTCTTTTTCTTTTGCTGTATTTTTCACAGGCTCAATACCAACTTGATTGTCAAACGTCCTCCCACTTCTCAAGGTAGTGACAGATTCAGCTTCTTCATGTGAAGAAATTTCACCTACCACATAGTTCCTCTTTAGATTATCCATGCTATTATACATGCATTGTACACCACTGTTAGGTGATGGTTAGTCATCAGTGGTGGTTTATTTTAGTTTACTGCTCATGTTTGATATTAGCACTGGAGATTTTAGTCATGTCATATGTATTATCTGCTTTGATTTTCACATGTATGTGAATGTACCAGGTATTCTGTATCAGATTGTGATCTACGATCTGGCGTTTCGGGTTTTCCCATTTGGTTTTGGTGTAAAGTTAAAGAAAAAAAAATGTCTCTGAAAATTCTAGTTGGGAAAATCCGAGCTGTCACAAATCAAGATATCGAAAGTGCTACCTAGGAGTTAGAATCTAAAATGTGAACAAACTACCCACATCTATTTGAAGGTACAAGCATTTACCTTAAAATCTTAATATAAACATGATTCTGATTGCTTGATTTGATTTTAAATGCTTGACATTGTCATGATAATTCAGAAATGATTTTGACTATTTGATAACTGCTTGATTTAGCTCTGATTTCTCGAAACAATCTTAGATATTGACTGATTGATATAGATCGGATTAGTTGACTTCTTGATATTACTTAGCATCATTTTGACTGATTGATATAGATTAAATTTCTTGATTTCTTGATATGGATCACATTACTTGGCATTGTTTTGATTGGTTCATATCAATTGGATTTCTTGATATGGTTCACGTTACTTGATATCGTTTTGATTAATTGATATCGTCTCAATTATTCTCTAGCATTGCTTTTCTGATAAAGATTGATTCCATGGACATGACGTAATTATGATATTAATTCTACTCGTATTGATATAGTCTCGGATTGATTGATATTGTTAGATTATTTGATGTCACTATAACAGTGCTATGGATTTGATTGATTGACATTGACTGTTTAGAGTCGATTTGTCCCAATAAAAGTCATAGTTTGACTACTTGTTTTGTGAGATTTTAATTAATAGGGTTTTCTTGATTGATTCAGTAAAAATTTAAATCATCGCCTACCTACAAACAAACCCCACCCTAAGTAAAAATCTTTAGAGCCTAGGTCGTAGGCGATAACTATCAGGGTCAGTCAACCAACACCTCCTAAAACTTGAAAAAGGAGAAGAAATTGTTCTTATCGTCAAAATTATTTGAAAATTTTATCTTGATCCTGACCCTTCATCTATTTAATTTAGATGAGTATAACCTTGAAAAGAAAATTGGAGAAGTAACGCACCGAGTTAGATGTCAAATGGGATGTTAGAATATCTGAATTTAGCCATTGGAAATCAATACTCGATTGGACAAATACACACAAAGCTGCAATAGTCAGGGGGGATGCCCGACAATCGCATTCTTCATGGGTGACACTAAAACCTGTACGCCAATACCCTGGTACCCAACCCGCAACAAAAAATTTACGCTATGCAAATCTCCCTTCAAGAGCAAGAAATACATGGCTATACCCTTACGCTAGAGGACGTTGATGAAGCAATCAGAGAGGTAGCACCCCATGTAGAACATGCGGAGAACAGACTGGGAGAAATAGCCCAATGCTTAAGAGAAATCCATGGGCACTTAAAAAGACTAAGAACTTGAGAGAAAAATGTGTTGAAAACTTTTTTTGTTTTGTGAGATTTTGGTGCCTTGCCATCTTGTCTTGCGACAAAGGTGAAAAATTATGAAATTTGTGGAATAGTTATCTTATGGTGTTTTTTTTTTTGACATTTTGAAAACTAAATGGTTTGGCGATATGTGTTGTGGTGAAAGCAAGAAAATTTATAAAATTTTGTGGGGAAATCATTTTATGGATGAGTTATTTCAGAGAAAATTTCTTTTGAAAATCCTAATCATCACTATTTTATGATTGGTTTAAATTGACAAGTGTGAAATCCTTTCTAGAAAATTCTAGTCATTTAAAATCTTGAAAATTTTAGAATTTTGCGTACTTTCTTCTATTTGTATTTTGACTAGAAAACTTAATCTATTTCATATGAACTCAACAAATGAACACATGTATGTAATGGGCACTGATAGAGAAACCGCTATAGAACAGTTCACCTCTTTGCGTGACTCTCCTAACCAGACTAAGAAAATTATGAATCAAAATTTACTAGAAGACCGCCAGATGTGAACCACTACTCAAGAACTATTGAGTGTACTTCGAAATGACAAACTTAGGAGGACTCGACTCCTTGTAGAACTAAAACACATAGAGAACAACTATGCCTACAACCGGAAGAGTCTGAAAAATATTGAGAGAAGCCTTTGTCGTCTTACAGTAGATAAAGAAAGACTACAAGCTGAGGGCATTGCCTCTAACCAGTAGATATAGTGATTAGGAATTTCTTTCTACTACTAGTTTTGGCTTGATGTATGCTCGATGTGAGCAAAGGACTTCTGTGAATTTTGATGTATACCATCTGGCAGGAAAAATTATTTTGAATAATATAGAAAAAATTTAAATTTTATCGAATCATGAAATATCCCCTAATTACACATTGATTGTCATACTATTTGAAAATTTTCTTGAAATAAATAAGAGAACCAATACAATCACTAAAAGTAGACTTCCTATAGATGGAAGCCTATACTCAAATTTTTGAGACTCTACACAAGATCCAACAAGGGAGAAAGATGATGCGTAGGTACAAGCGATTGTATTTGCAACAAATGAAAGATCACGAAAATATGCTAACTTGCCTCCGACAAAAAATGTACGATATCAAAGGAGAAAAATATACAATGAAACAATTCTCTTCAACTCCTTTTGCCCATACCGGAGAAAATCGATTGAAAGTAGGTACCACTCTAACTAACTTAGAAATACGCCAAGAGTGAAAATACCACTTCCAATTCATGGAAGAAACTGCTGCTGCACAAACCAGATTCCGCTTGAACAGAATCAACAACTTATCCGCTTGTATGAACAAGCCTTATGTAAGAAAAAGGAAGGTATGAACTGTGATGGATTGATTAAAATAATAAGATTGCTAGTTTCGACTACTTGTGACTTATGAGTTTGCTTGAAACTCTATTTTTTTATACAAAAATTGCATTATTCACTATTGTTATCACACAATCACTGAAAATAGACACACCTTAAAATGTAGTGCCTTTGATGTTTCCATGGATGGGAAGTGCTATGATTCTCCTAGTGACTGTAACAAAACTAAGACGTAAGAAGAAGAAACTAGAACGTGAAGAACTTCTCTATTTCCACCAATGTGCTTTGCCCAAATCATCGATCCGTTATCTTGAATACGAATCGACCATCTGACCATCGAAAAATACATCATGTTTATCTGCATTTCTCTTCTAAAAGGAAACCCGTCCGGAAAATGCAAAGTGGTGCAACAGATGGATGCCATCAAACTGAGAATCTACAATTGCAAATGGCACCTCACTAAAGAAGTACTCAAACTAAGACAAAGTGAAGGGATTCTGGCAACAATTCGAGATGATATAGACGGTCTTGACGCCAACGCTTATGGTCATAGCAGGTTGATAGTTCCAATTTCGAGGATGGAATCATCTTTTTAGGAGGGGATAATGTAACACCTGCCCCTCAAATTCTATGTTAGTAAACCAATTGACTAAGACCTGACTGTGTCATGTGACTGCTTGAGGCTAGGTCCCCCCCAAAAATGTTGGGCACCCACCTGTAGATTGATGGGATAGTACCATTTCTAGTGGCACCCATAAGGCACCCCTTTTTATTCAATTGGGTGTGTTAGTAATTAAGTAAAATACGCACCACATCACATATCACATGAGAATCCCGGACTGGCTAGTGATTGACCCTGGCCTGACTTTTGGCCCGAATTAGGACTAAGCCTAGGTGATGATGTGGAGATCATCACCAACGGTTTAGATTTTGATGGTCATTATGGTGATGGTCAATATTTTGAGTCAAATATAGACCCATAAATCTTAAAAGACTAGATACAGTAACATTCTAGACATTGTATATGTGCCTTGGATGGAGCAATGGCAATTCATGTAATTAATAATAAAGCCCAAGGGCATATGTATTTAATTTTCCTAATTTCTCTATTCATAAATTAAGAATTTACTAATCTCGAGCACATCCTAGCCACACATCTAGTTGACTAGATTTGACCCCATCTAATACCATTGAAAAACTTTAGGTAAATCTAAGGTGAAAGACGGGCTTTTGTACATGCATCACAAGATCAAGTGGAAAAGTGTACATTAACAATTATTGAGGACCTTGGAGGGAGAAAAAGGCAAGATAAGACAAATTTGATGGAAGTGAACCCATGTGGGGTCCACTTATCCCATCCGCGTGTGGGCTTTGTAGGAGAGAGGGGAGAGGAGAGAGGAGAGAGAGAGTACCTTTGGGAAGAAGGCTTTGGACACTTGGCAACCTTCATGAAGGTTTTGTCTCCCAAGCCTCTTGCAAATTTTGAATTCCATAGGGGACTCCCTCTCACTCTCATCTTCTTCCTTTTCCATTCCTCCATTACTCTTCCGTCTCTCTAGTTTGCCCTCCATATCCAACCCTTTAAACTCTAATCTAAAACCACAAATCTACTCCCCACCTCTTCCTTAACCATATTTCTCAAACTAAGCTCCATCTCAGCCCATTTCACCACACGTGCGTGATCAAACCAGAAAGGAGAAAACAAGAAAAGCAAGGTATTGTCTTAGTTAATTTTGTTTTGAAGTTTCTAGGTCAAGTAGTGTAGGATTTTTTACTTCGATTGTGAAGATTTGTCTTGAAAGATTTTCTGTCACTTGGTTATATAATAACCAAAGGATGCCATGCATGTGATTTTGATGAATATGCAAGGCCATTCAATGGTCCAAAATTGATCAAATATGGACTATGTCCATTAATAGCCTAGAATTTTCATAAAAATGGTTTGAAATTTCAATTTTTGAATGGGTTTTTCTTTGGATTTTCAATTGTGATTTTGATGATGGATGACTTGAGATGTGAAGGTAGGGTGTGTGATTTTGATGATCACACTACCCTTGTCATGACCGTGCTCTATGATCACTTTTGGAGTGATCATGCTACATTTGGAGTTTGAGTATAGAGCATGTGCCTTTGAGGCATAGCATAACTCCTCCATAAGATACCACCATGAAGACCATGTGATCTCAGAAATTGTGAAAAACATTTGGACTTTGATCAAATTGTTGTAGGAAAATGGATGGTTTTTTATCAAATAGATTTGCCTTAGCGAAGTTTTCAAAAATCAAGCTTTGAAATTTGATACTATTTTTATTGGATAAAATAGATTCTGTGCATGACATCTGATGGTTGTGATTACTTGATTACATGGTTTAGATTTCAGAAATATTGCTTTTTGATCTCTATTTTATATGAATATATATTGAATGGTCATAGATGCTTGATATGATTTTAAGGCAAAAAAATTTGTGATTTTTCCATAGAATAGACTATCAATATTAGCAAATTCCTGGCTGTGATTGGATAAATTTATGATTTTCTCAGAAAATTAAGTTTTGATTATTTTTTTGATGATGTGATCAAATGGCTATAGATGCATGAGCTTAGGTTACTAGATTTGAGTACTATGCTTAGTAGAATTGATTGGAATTTATGGATAGATTAATCTTGATCTTACTAACTTATATGATTAATGTAGAGCTTGATTTCCATAATTTATGAGTTTGACAATGGAAATTTGAATGGTCAAAGATATTTGTATAAAAATATAGGGTGTAGAATGCCTACACTATAGTGTAGCAACAACCAGGATCATTAGATGGTTTGTTGCGTGGGATTTGATTACTTTAGTTGATTTATGGCCTGATGAGTTCTCATACCTTGGAAGTTCAAGACCATTGTTGATCACTAATGATCAACAGTGATCGATTACTTATCGATAAATTATCAAAAATTCGGATAAATTAGGCCATAGTGATATTGATAATTTGATTTAAGATTTGACTAAAACATTATTTGGAAAACCTGATTTTTGTAAAATCGGTCTCTGATGATATAATGTTTTGAAAAACTTAATCATGCTCAAAAATGTTGAATTAATCGGATGGCCAACGATGCTAGCTCAAAATATTCCGATATATGACTAGAATTGTACTTGATGAATAGGATAGTGACGGCAGTGATTTGTGTCGTTAGATCAATACGACAAACCTGTAGACACCAAAATTTAGCCCAAGGCCCGATCGAAACACATTTCGAGAGAGGCGCACTTCTGAGCTTTCGATGGCATGTATGATACCCTTAGGAACCTTTTCGAAACCTTAGAAGTCATTCCAAACCCTTAGGAATCACCCATGATCCCTTAGAAACCTTCCTGAAACCTTAGAAACCCATCCCAACCCTTAGAAACCATTCCGGACCTAAACCTAGCTTTCCCGAGCAATGGATGAAGAGTAATGCACCAGGACTAGCTGTGACTTTCTAATATAATCGAATCTTATACCATTAAAAGGTAAAAGTCTTCAGCTTTCCAACAAGCCAAAGATCACCCTAATCGGAGTTGTGCATCAAAAGATATGGCATTACGAAGTTGAGGGGCAAAATGGGGATTTCAGGTTAGGACCACATGGGATTTGGTGCATCTATTAGATGCGCCAAGCCATTTCTCCCCAGAAATGGTTTGGTGCAACTAATAGTTGTGCCAACATATAGGTGGGTCCCACCTCAGGCACCCAACTTCTCAGGCCACTGTGTGGCACTGTTTTACTGTACATATGCCTGGCGCACCTATTAGTTGCGTCAGGCTTATAAACAGTAACCCTATGTTTTTGCCTCAAAAATTGAGATTGGAGTTAGACTTGTTGACCATCTTAATCTTTGGGGTGTGTTTTTCTAGTTCTATTGCACCCATTCACTACCTATTTGCAACCCCTTAAGTGGTTTAAAGTGTCACCCTATCATCCACCATTAGAGCTAACCTTCACATATTTCAAGGCTCCAAAAACCCTAGGAAATCTTAGATGACTAGATTACCTAATTACTAATCCAAGTTAGCTTCTAAACACCCTCCTATAAATAGAGAGGCACCCCTCCCTTTATAAAGGCTTGAAAAAATTTGCGAAGTAAGAGATTAAGGAATCTCTTCTCTCTCTCCTCTAGTGCACCTTCCCATACAAATTCCAAAACCTTCAAACCTTCTTTAGACCTTCACTTTTCATCTAAAAGCCTTAGGTTAGGTCTGTGCTACCCCCTAGCCTTCTCTCTCTACCTCTTAGCTATCAAGCCCTAAGCGCTAGAACCCCATTTCTCACCATACAAATCATTGAAGCTCACCGAAGCAAGCCTACGCAAGGTTCCACGGCGGTGCACAAGCTCCGGCTCTCCCCTCTATTCCTCTACCTTCTCGGTTCTTCCTCCATCCCCTCATTTGCGTCGTTACGCCGCCGAATTTTCGATAGGAACGGAGGGGCACAAATAGAATTTTAAGGCCCTTTGGGCAAGAGAAAAGCTTTTTTATTTCTTTTATATCATTTTTATTTTGGTCATAAGTAGAGACCGCATTAAGCAGGTTGATTGGGTGCCTAACACCTTCCCAATCGATAACCGAAGCCCCTACCCAAGAGCCTTTGGCGTAGTCTGAATTCAGTGTCAATTTTTGGCACTTCGGTGCTCTTTAAATTTGATTTAGGTTTTTCGGGATACCAAAAGCTCTGGGTGGCGACTCTTTAATTTTTTAATAGTGCACATCATGCGACGAGATCGTCTCGATTCTGACTGTTGCACAGATGGCGACTCTACTGGGGACTAGCTAGTAGAGCTTCTCTTTGAATTTGGCCTCTTTATTTTTTTATTTACTAATCATTTTTGTTATTTTTTTACTATTTTTTTTACTCACCCCTCCGATTACGTCATTTTACTTATCCCTACTTTTACGTCATTTACGACCCTTAGCCAATTGGCGGGCCTACTTGCGCATAGTCTTTAATTTTCCTTATATTTCCGTCATTTTAAGCACCTTAGCCGATTGGTGGGTCTACTTATACGTTGTCATTTAATTTTTTTTACTTTTACATTGTCATTTAATTTTCTTTACTTTTACATCATTTTAACTGCCTTAGCCGTTTGGCGGGCCTACTTGCGCCTTTAATTACTGCAATCATATGACAAACAGTGAATGCCAGCCCGTAGAGGCGGCACAGGATCATCACCCCCGGTCTTTAAACTTAAGAAAACTCTCTTAAAAGTGAAAATTAAAATTGAACCAACAAGGGGGACTTAAATTGATTTTGCAGGGTAGATTTTTGCGGGTTGGAATATTTAGGTGCACATACAAACTCTCGGGTCTTAGTACGGCGGTAGCCCCTAGTGGTAATGATCCGAAAAAGTCCCAGCCCACCTAGTACTTAAGAAAGTGCTTGCACTTGAGGTATATCGGGTGGGTAACCTTCTCGTTACCAAGCTTAAAACTTGGGGAAAAAGAGAGCATTAGCGAACCCGCACCAGCCTTGTAACCCTTAGGTTTGGTGAGGAAGAAAGCCGATTCATTAGAACAGTCAGTCCCCGGAAGCCCAAAAAAAATCAATTAGAAGACTCATTTCAGGTTAGAACTTCTGCTGTCAAACTGTCTGGAATCCCACTTTTGCCTAGCACCACTATTACTTACGCCAAGCCAAAAGTTTTGAAATACATCTGGCGCATGTATTAATTCATGCCAGCTTAAGATTGGGCACTTTTGGTCCACGACCTAATAGTTATGCTTTAGGTTAGACAAAGAGCTAATCAGGCTGCTTCACATCCCGGACTCCCCATTAGTATTTTTAGTGCCTCTGTTTGGGCCCCGCCATCTTTGACACCCAATACGCCCTCGCCGGTCAAGAGAAGGAGACTTATTTTTGACTCGTTTCAGGGGATCGAGTTGTTTACATTGTTTCTATGTCTTCAATAGATCAAAGAATTTCCCTTTGATTCTTCTGAAGCACTTCAGAGCCTTTGCCGCGGGACCTATTTAGGGTACGAGAGCCACCCGAAAAGGGAATTCAAAAGGCCCCGGAATCCTTAAATCTTTTCACTTACAAAAATTCAAAAAAAAAATCATCAAATAATCAAAAAACCCAAAAAAAAGAGTTTGTTGGTGTCGGCACAACGGCATCATCGTACCCTTCGTCATCCCGTAGGAAGAAGCTTTACAGGCCCTACCCAAGGCACCCATACCCAACCCGATACCAAGCCATATCGTGGGCTATGGATCCGGCATATGCCGATCCCTACTCATCCCCGCCACATTCTCCAACCCATTCCCATACTGAAAAGGCTTTCACTTCCGTCCCCCTCACCCAATCAACCCTCACCATCAGAGGCCCGTTCGGTACCCCTATTTTTCCTTCCACCACTTCCCAAAATATCCAAAATCCAACCCCCCATTTCCCATTATTTTCTTAAGCCAGGCCCTCATCCATGGCCATTTCCAACCCATCTCACCTTCCATCCACACCCATTCAAAACCCCGCCCTACCCTCCACTTTCACCAATATACCATATTTTTCATCTGCTTGGCGTGTACCCAATCTACCCGCATCTATCCATGTTGCATCCGATCCCTCACACGTCCCTCCATTCACCCAGGTCATGCCCATTTTTACCGGGGCCATGACCAGCTTTCCTCTCTCATTATCCACATCCATGCCCCATACATCCTCTCCACACATGCCCAATCCATCCCCATTCACCAATGATCCATCTCATTTTTCTAACCCACCCCATATCCCACCATTTACCCGGGTCATGCCTGATTTTACCGGGGCCATGCCCAATTTCCCCTCTTCATCCACCCCATCCATGCCCCTCCAACCCTTAAATACCCCATCTCCATCTGATCCTCCTTCCATGGCCAAGATGGAGGAGATGTTCCAAACTTACAATAGGTGGAAGGCCTCCCAACACATCCCCTCTCATCCACACCACACATCCATGGATCCATCCCATACCTTATCAAGCCTTCATGCCTCATTCCCCCATGACCCCCATCAACCTCCTATCATCCACAGCATCCAAACCCTCATCACCCACATACCCCAAGGCAATGGCCCAAAATCCCATGGCCCAGACCCACCAAGGGCCCATGGCCCAAACCCACCAAAGGCCCATGACCTAAATTCATCAATGGCCCATGGCCCAGACCCACCAAAGCCCACTAGGTTAGACCTATCATGACCAAGGCTTTATGGTCCAACCTCCCCAAGGGCCCATGGACCCGACCTTTATAACCCAACCCTCCCAAGGCTTCATGGCCCAAACCCAAGCCCAGCAAGGCCCTAACCTTGGAGCCTCACATCCATACCCTTCACAATTCCTCCAAAATTTCACTCACCCACAACCCTCATACCCAGCTCAAACCCATGCCTTACATCAACCCCAATTCACCTGTATCCCAACATCCCAAAGTCAATTTCAAACCTTTTCCCATGCCCAATGGCCTCATCAGACCCCACCCCAAAATCTGGCTTTCACTCATCCCATCACCCAACAAACCTTCCCTCACATATAATGGACTCACCCACCCCCCATATAGGCCATTCCCATCAAGTCCATGAAGCACCAACAAGAGAATCCTGCCCTCACTGCACCTTATGTAGATCAGCAGTATGAAGAGGACGAGATTAGGAATAGTGGTTCTTATGCCAGAGCATTGGCCAGCATTAATCCCCCTCCTATAATGACCCACCCCTTAGTAATACAGAGCGAGCCCCGACCGACTGTAGAGAAAGTGACCCCCATGTCCAAGGAGTCAGAGCAGTTGAAAGAACAGTTAGACAAAATTCAGAAGCAATTGTTGAGGATGGGTGGTGCTGGAATCCATGCCACGGACTTCTTGGATTTGTGTTTGTTCACTGAGGTCCCCTTGCCTCCAAAATTTAAAATGTCGACTTTTGACAAATATAATAGCAGAGGCAATCCCATAGCACACCTCAAGTCTTATTGTGGGGACATGTGCCAGTATAGAGGGGAAGAAAGACTATTAATAAAGGTCTTTCAGAAAAGTTTGACTAGTCCACCTTTGAGGTGGTTCACGTCCTTAGAACTATCTATGATAAAGACCTGGAAGGACTTGATGCATCTATTTCAAGAACAGTATGTCTACAATATAGATATTGAACCGCGCAAGTTAGACTTGGCCCGTTTGAAGCAAAACCCGAATGAAACCTTTAGCGATTATTTGGGGCGTTAGAGAGCATTGGTAGCTCAGATTAGAAATAGGATACCTGATGATGAGTAAATAGAAATGATTTCTAAGAACACTCTACCAGTGATCTCAAACTTTTTAGTGTACTAGCAGCAGTGCTTCTTTGTTGATCTAGTAAGGAACGCCAATCTCTATGAAGATGCTATCAGGAAAGGTCGCTTGAGCAAAAATATACCCGAGGGAGCTAGTAGAGTTAGAAGATTTTTCAAGCTGCGAAACAAGAAAAGAACGGGGGCCGATAACCAGAACATTGCTAACACCAGGCCCAATAATAATATAACCCTATTCCAATTTAAGGCGGCCCAACCAGCACCAGTTAGAACTAAGCCGATGCAAAGAACAAGGAATGGGCAAGGGATGCAGATGACTCCAGAGCAAAGAAGAGCCCGCTACGATCGAGTTTTTATGCCTTTGGGATAATCTTTGAATGTACTTTTACCTTTGTTAATAGAAAAGGGACTAGTTACAGCCCTCCAACCATGACCTCCTCCTAATCCAATCCCGAAGAATTATGACCCTAACACTCATTGTAAGTTTCATTAGGGTCCGGGTCACCCGACCGATCGTTGCTTCCCATTGAAGCACACAATACATGATTTAATTAATACCGAAAAAATTATTCCACCTACTCCTTCTCAAGTGAACCAACATGCAAATATACATCAGGTGTCATTACCCCCACACCCTATCGGAGGAGCAGGTCTCAGACCCACCGTCGGGATGAAAGAAGAATGTGAGAAAGAGTTTGAATTCATCCAATTAGATTACATTAGTGACCAGGAGAATTATGTGGCACCTTTGCCAAGAAACTATGAAGAAAGGAGTTTTAGGGTGATTGAACCCTTGAATTTATCTTATTATTTCCCCAATCCTATGCCACAAATAGAACCCCTAGATCTTAGGGACTATTTCCCATAACCCACACCTGTCAATTATCTATAAATAAATGCATATCAACCATATACTGCCACCCCCATCAATTACCCAATAGCCTATCAGGTCTCCCATCCTCCCCCCCAACACCTATTAATTATCAATGGTCCACTCCTACCCCATTACCCCTGGTGCAACCACCCGTAAACATCACCACCCCCACCTGGCCCAATTTTTCCACCCACCCATCTGTCATCGAAGTTAAACAAATCTTACCCCCCCCCTCTGGAGCCAACCATACAAGGGCATCAGTTACCGGCAGCTACACCATTTCAGATATTGGGACCAACCTATAATCCTCATCAAGTTCCGCTGAGTTATGAGCAGACAGATGCCAATACCGACAGTAGCGGAGAAGGGGCAATAGACTTTGTGATCTGAGAAGATATCTAAGCAGCCGAAAGCACCAGCAGTAGCACAAGCCCAACAGAAGGGAAAGAAAGATAGTGTCATTAATCCTTTTGAAAAAATGAGTCAAGAACATATACTGGAGACTCAGTTGAGAAGGATGCCAGCTCACATCAACGTATGGGATTTATTGATGACATCTCCACTCCACTTTCAAACTTTAATGGAGGTGTAAAGAACGCGCACGTTTCACTCCAGGTGAGCCCAGATGAAGTTGGGCAGATTATTGGTCAAGTGATGGCTCCAAATGTCATTTCATTTTTGGATGCCGATTTACCAAATGAGGGAAGTAGTCACTCAAAATCCCTCAATATTACTGTGGAATCCAAAAATATGATAATCCCTCTGGTGTTAATTGACAATGGGTCTGCTCTGAATAAATGCCCACTGAGAACTGCCACAAAGATTAGGGTAGATCCGTGCATGTTGAGACCCACGAGAACCAGTGCCCGAGGTTTTGACAATACGAGAAGAGAGATAATGAGAGAAGTTGACCTTGAGCTATTGATTTGGCCAATGACCTTCTCCATATTATTTCAAGTAATGGGCATCAAATCTCCGTTCAATCTATTGTTCGGACGCCTATAGTTGCATGAAGTTGGAGCGATACCGTCAACGCTGCATCAAAAGCTCAAGTTTGCGTCCTGGCATAACATTATCACTATCATTGGTGAGGGGCGCGGTGAGAAGGAAAAAGCCACCAATAGTGTTGAGAACCCAAAAGTGTTGGATGTGCCGCACACAGCTGAGGATGTCGACCTCCACAGTTTTGTGTACGAAGTATCAACGGTACTCTCGGAGCCCATTGAGGGCACCATTCCAAAAACTGGAGGTAGAATGGTCGCGGCAGTGGCCATGCTCCATAAGGAAGAAGAAAGCCCGTCATAGCCAAGGGGGACCGAAAAGTCAGATTTGGGCTAGGTTACAAGCCCACTGAGGAAGAGGTTCGGGAAGCTAAAGAGAAAGCCCGAGCCATGGCAGCTACAAGATTTAGAGGGATACACTTAGAAGGGAAGCCTCATCCCAGGCCTCACATCAGGGATTCATTCATAAGTGTCGAGTCTTGAAAATCAATCGAAACGAGGCTATCCAATTAACCCCACACAAGCCTGCAGCACCTGTTCACCCCACCAATCCCCACATCACCCTTCCAAGCCTAGAAGTAAACCTGGCCGTGTTATCCCTCTTTGAGGAAAGATGTTCCATACTTGAACAATCTCACCCTGTGGTAAATCACCACAAAATTGTATTAACGTTTGAGGACATAATCTCAGACGAACTCGGGATCAACATGATGGAGGCTGACTCTGAAGAGCCACATCAGTCAACACCCCCCATCCGAGCAGGTAAAGGAGCAGCCTCTCTGGTACGCAATTGGGCATCTTTGTGCCAAACTCTGAAAGCAAGGAGTGGCCTAAACTTTAGCACTCATTTTCTAAAAAAAACAACCTATAAAAAGTGAGATAAGCCCTTGATAGGCAATACCATGTATATATAGGGACCCTCTTTGCCAGGGGCCCGTTTTTGAAGAAAACAAAAAATCCAAAAACATAGAGAAAATACAAAAACCTAAAATATTGTCTTCCAAAATTTTGAATAAAATCCCACAAAAAGGTGCCTTAATCGAAATACTCGTCCCACGTAAAATCGACCCCTTTCTTATAGAAATACAAGAGGTAGAAGTTATGACTCTGGACGACTTTTGAGGAGGTCCCCAATGAGCTCCTTGACCGGTTTGCCAACTTTGAGCATGGCCCTACCCCCATTGTCGAAGAAATAGAAGACATCAATCTAGGGACTGAGGAGATTCTTCGAATTACCAAGATCGAAACTTCATTGTCTCCCAAAGAAAGAAAAAGCATAATCGATTTCCTTCGGTCATACCAAGACATTTTTGCCTGGTCATACGAGGACATGCCCAATTTGGATACTGATTTGGTCGAGCATGAGTTACCACTCTACCCTGATATGAAGTCGGTCAAGCAGAAGCTGAGACGTCTTCGACCCGAGTGGATGTTGAAAGTCTAAGATGAGGTCATCAAGCAGTATGACGCAGGATTTATCATGGTATCTAAATACCCGTAGTGGCTAGCCAATATTGTGCCTGTGCCGAAGAAGGAATGACAAGTCCGCATGTGCATCGACTTTCGAAACCTGAACAAGGCTAGCCTGAAGGACGATTTCCCATTGCCGCACGTCAACATCTTTGTCTATAGCACTGCTAAGCACGAGATGCTTTCTTTTATGGATGGATTCTCCGGATATAACCAGATTAAGATGGCAAAGTTAGATCAAGAGAAAACAACATTTATTACTCTTTGGGGAACCTTTTGCTACAGAGTCATGCCATGTGGGTTGAAGAAAGCTGATGCAACATACTAGAGGGCTATGACTACGCTGCTTCACAACATGATGCAACGAGAAATTGAAGTGTATGTCGATGATATAATAGCCAAGTCACCAGAGAAAAATGATCACTTGGTAAACCTCCAGAAGCTATTTAAGAGGCTGAGAAAGTACAGGTTATGTCTGAATCCGCAAAAGTGCGCATTCGGTGTTATGTCTGAAAAATTATTAGGGTTCATCATCAGCAGGAGAGGTATCAAAGTTGACCTGATCAAAGTTAAAGCTATCACAGAAATGTCACCACCGTCTATGGAGAAAGAAGTTAGAGGATTCTTGGGTAGGATACAGTATAGTAGTCAATTCATTGCGTAGCTCATGCCTATCTGCACACTGATCTTTAAGCTACTTCAGAAGAATTCACCTGTTGAATGGAACAATGACTCCAGGCAGTGTTTGATAAAATCAAAAGCTACCTCCTTAACCCACCTATTTTGGCACCATCTGAGTCGGGGAGACCACTCTTGATGTATCTCTCCACGACAAAAGTTTTGATGGGATGTGTCTTAGGGCAACATGACGAGATGGGAAGAAGGGAGCAGGGCATATACTATCTGAGTAAGAAGTTTACTGATTACGAGATGCGCTATTCTCACCTGGGGAAAGCATGCCTGGCTCTTGTATGGGCCACTCAGAGGCTCTGCCATTACATGCTATCCCAAGCCGTTCTACTTCTAGCTCGTGTGGACCCTTTAAAGTACTTATTCGAGAAGCCAGCTCTCACTGGACGAACTGCAGGATGGAAGCTTTTATTGTCTGAGTTTGATATCACTTACATCACTCAAAAGTCGATCAAGGGGCAGGCACTTGCCGATCATCTTGCCGACAATCCTCTGCCAGACTATGAACCCTTGATAACTGAATTTCCTGATGAGGACATCTTGTTCATGATGGAAGACGATACTGAGGAAGTAGAAGAATCATGGGTAATACACTTTGACGAGGCAGAAAATGCCAAAAGTCAGGGAGTTGGCGCCATTCTGATTTTGCCGAGAGGATCCCATGTACCAATTTCCATCAAACTCAACTTCCCTTACACTAATAACATGGCCGAATATGAAGCTTGTGCAGCGGGCCTACAGGCAACTCTCAATCTGAACGTAACGCGCCTCCGAGTATTCGAAGATTCACAGTTGTTCATTTGCCAAACGAATGGAGATTGGAAGACGAAAGATGAGAAACTGATCCCTTACCATGAGCACCTTGAGGATCTGATAGCTTGCTTCAAATACGTGACATTCTCATATGTCCCACGGATAAGTAATTGCTTTATCGACGCATTAGCCACTTTGGCGTCAATAGTAGAGATCCTGTATGGTGTTGAGATGAAGTCGATCATAATCGAGCAAAGGAATGAGCCGGCCTTTTGCCTGCAAATTGAGGAACCCCTAAAGCCTGATGATGAGCCACCTTGGTTCTCGGATATCAAGAATTTCCTCGAGACTCTAACTTTCCCTGAGGATACGTCCAAAGCAGATCAACGGACCATTCAATGTCTAGCAGCAGGCTACGTCATCTATGGCGAGTGCCTTTATAAGCGGTCCTATAACAACATTCTACTTAAGTGCCTTACTGAAGATGAAGCGATCAACATCATGAAGGAGATCCATGAGAGAGTATGCGGTGCCCATGTCAGCGGTCACATGCTCGCTAAGAAAATTCTATGACAGGGATACTTTTAGACCACTATGGAATCGAATTGCTGTAAACATGTTTAGAAATGCTACAAGTATCAGAAACACTCATGTCTGATACACACTCCTGCCATCGATCTACACTGTATGACCACTCCTTGGCCATTTGCTACCTAGGACCTGGACATCATCGAAATGATTAATCCGAAAGTCTCAAACAGACATCGGTTCATCCTCGTCGCCATTGAGTACTTTACTAAGTGGATAGAGGCAATATCATATACCAACATCACGGCCGGTCATGTCGAGAAGTTTCTCAAGAATAATATTGTGTGCCGATTTGGAGTACCCAAAGATATCATCACGGACAATGGTACCAACTTTGCAAATAAGCGCATCCAAGCCTTCTACGAGTAATACAAGATCAAACACCATCGCTCGTCACCTTATCGACCTCAAAAAATTTGATCCGTAGAAGCTACGAACAAGACAGTCATCACATCCTCAAAACAATGGTCATCACTTTCTGAGATTGGAGCGAAATACTGTCATTTGCTTTATGGGCCTACAGAACATCGATCTGTACCGCTACGGGGGCAACACCATTCTCCCTTGTGTATAGAACTGAGGCCGTCCTACCTGTGGAAGTTGAAGTACCCTCACTTCGAATCCTTCTTGAATCAGGTCTACCAGAAGCCGAAAGAGAGAGATCCCACTTTGACCAATTGAACTTATTGAATGAGAAAAGACTCCTCGCCTTGTGTCATACTCAAGTCTACCAGGGGTGAATCGCAGGCGCTTATAATAAACGTGTCCACGGTCAAGCTCTGAAGGTGGGAGACACTGTGCTGAAGAGGATCTTTCCATCCCTCCGTGCCGATCCGAGAGGAAAGTTTAAGCTAAACTGGGAAGGACCTTACGTCATCAAGGAAGTACTGCCGGGTTACGCCATCCGTCTCACCACCATGGACAGAGATCACTTTCTCGAGCCCATCAATGTTGGATATTTCTGACAGTTCTATGCTTAGTCTATCACTGTAAGGTAAGTAATGGTGAAATAGATACGTGACTACTTAAGAACCATCCAAAAGAGGTCATCATTCCAAGCACAGTAGCCAAAAAGCATCCCTAAAACAAATCATACCCCTTACTACACCATTTTGAGCCTTGGCATTTCTTTCAATAAACCCCTTCCCTGAAAAAGAAAAAGTATGTACATGTACAAAAAGAAAAAGAGGAGAAAATAGAATTACTACCAAAATAAAAAAAAGATCAAAAAAGTAAAACGTAAAAAAGAGATTGCCTGAAATAATACGAAGAAAAAAGGAAAATCATGGGGCATGTGCAGTAAAAATCCCCAAGGAGGAAAGTATGTTGTAGAAAATTGAAACCATATTAAGAAAACCTTTCCTAGCCTATCATACCTTCAAATCCTAACTTGACCCATGGTCATGCTACACCCTGAAGAAAGTCCTCTTTTTAGGTTCACAAGCAGTCATAGTATCTGTTAAGTCAACACGAGCCGAGTTGTGAGACAACACCAGAACCTCATCTAGCCGGCTATGACGGAATCAACGGCTATGTTGCAGCTTTTGGAAAAAATAAAAATAAAATAGAAATATAAGCTTAGAGCAAGATGGACATGGAGAAAACCCGAAAAGGCGCTACGGGTAAAAAAAGCGAGTTTGTGCGAACTAGGTGAAAACCCGAAAGGGCCCTTGGGGTAAGAGAGCAAAACCCATGGACGTGGTAAAAGCCTAAAAGGGTGCCACGGATTAAAAGAGGGCGAAAATGGGCACGACAAACCCACCTTGGGTGTTGTGAGTAAAAAATATTAAAAAGAAAAAAATTAAAAAAGAAAGGTTTGAACTGATTGATAAGATTGATGTTTGAGGAACCCTTTTGGTTACTCTCTCTGTTACCCGCTTTTTCGACTAGGCCGCTCATGTTAATTCAAATCAGGCCCCGACCAGAATTATCTTTGTGAAACTGCTACGTCGAACGTATGACCCGTGGTAAGGAGAAAGGTTTGAATCAATCATAAGTGATCGACGATCCAACCTTGGTAAAGCTGCTGAAACTCACCCAGATTCGACCGACCATGATCAAAAGGGGACCCGAGATCTCACCCTGTGATTGAAGCATAAAACCAAACAAAAAAGAGAATAAAGGATAGGGTGGAAAGCCCCTTTTGTCAAAGATAATAATTTCCCTTTTCCACTTTCATGCCCACACTTTGTGCACCTGGGCAGGAAAGCCCCTTTTGTCAAAGATAATAATTTCCCTCTTCAACTTTCATGCCCACACTTTATGCACCTGGGCAGGAAAGCCCCTTTTATCAAAGATCATGATTTCCCTTTTCCATTTCCATGCCCAGGTTGTGCACATTTCATCTCAAAAAGGGACCCATCAACCAAAAAGAACAAAAGAGAGAAGTTTTTGTAAATATAATAGATTTTCCTTTTCCATTTCCATTTTTTGTAAATATAATAGTTTTTGTAAATCTAGCTTTCTTTCTTTCTTTTTTTACAAAAGTAGAAAAAATAAAAATAGAAAGAAAATATGTATACCAAAAAATGTGTATTTGTAAAGGGGTTTCTTACGCCCCTTTTCTGTGAATCTGATCTGTGCGAAACGATATATGTGCAGGAGGGAATCAATGGCCCAGCTCGCGCTTCAAGGCACTAATCTCCGTGTCAAAATCGTCCTCCCAGACATTCCGCTCAATTAGCCAGCGGCCATGGAGGCTCTTATACCTCTTCCGATAAGCATTAGTAGCCCCAAGAGAAACATTCAAGGATCCTTCCAGACGAAGGACTTCCCTCTCAGCTATGCCAGCTCTGGTCTCTGCTACCTCTGCCCTAGCTTTCTCTTGTGCCAAAAGCTCTTACAGGACCCTCTTCTCATCAGTCAGTAGCTTAATGTGAACTCGTAGCGCCATCTCCTTCTTCAGCCAGGGCCCTCCCATATCACTACTCTCTGATGGATCCAGATGATCAACATAGGCTGCTCAGCTGAAAGCCAAGCCTCGTACTCAAGGGAAGACTGAACTGAATCTCTCTGCTCCATGCCCCAAATCAAAGTCGGTTGATATATCTCCCAAAGAGTAGCAATCTGATCCATGTCCCCAGAGGACCCCATAGAAAAGAACAAGTCACATAGAGGGGGTTTCGCCTCGCAAGGCACCTGCTGAGAGCAACCGAACTGACGCAACACCCAGAATGGGAAGTAGAAGGTACTTCCAGTCAATCCTAGGAGGGTGATGCCCTCATGGTCTCTGGAACGAACTACTGGGAAGGTCCGATCTAACCAAGGAAGTCTCCATATCAGCTCTGCATCGGTCAGCCAAAGCTTCAAAACTGACAAATCCCCAGAAAACATCGAACTGTCAAACCTCGAGCGATGTAAAAGCGAGGCACGGGTCCCAAGATAATGAGATGCTCACCCAACCAAACCTGGAGCAACAAAGGACATCCCCTGAGGCTCCCCACCTTACCCAAAATGAATGAATCAAGGCATCGGTATAGTTCAGTAAGGACCAGGTGCATCACTGATCGACCCTCTTCCAACTCAGTCAAAATGTCACAGAGAGCCAGAGATAAGCTCTCTCCTCCAGTGAAGAAAGGGACTTTTGAGATGAGACTGAGAGCAAAGGCTTTCACATTGAAGATATTCCTAACCAAAAAATTTCAAAGACTTTCATCACCGAAAAGTTCTTTGAGGAATTTGATCGAGCACCTTGTGGGCCCCCCGATGAGACTTTTCTCATATTCGAATTTCTTCAAACTTAGGATAAGGTGAACGACCTTAGCATAACCCAGCTTCGGCGTGACTCTTGCAAGGCCTCTGTGGAGCTTCAAGCCGGACAAATTAGATAACTCTTCAAGAGTGGGAGTTAGCTCCTGCTTCCCAAAATGGAACACATAGGCATTTGCATCGCAAAATGAGGTCGCCGCATGAAGTAGGTCCCACCGTGGAGGAACCTCAAGAAAGAAGGGAAGACGGGATAGTCCAAGCCACTCTAGATTAACGAACTCACTCTCATTCAGGCTCCTAAGCCAACTTTTTAGAAAATTGGGCCCCAAGCCCAAAGAAAGGAGTAAATTGGTTTCAGACCCTCCATGTACGGGAGGGTTGAAAAGCAAGTCCATGGACGTACAAAGATCTTTCAAAAATATAAAATTCAATGTATGTCGGTGGACCCACCCTTGGGAAAGCAAGGAGAGGAAAAAATAGCTGAAAAAGCCAAACCAAAGAGAAAAGAGAGAGAGAAAATGGCCCTTCTCGGGGGGCATATAAAGGGCCCACTGCCCCCAGGCTAAACCTGGCGCATGTATTACGTGCGCCAATGTAAATCCCCCAGGACTGGCCTGGTGCATGTAATACATGCGCCAAACCAATCTGACCCCTCTTCCTACAATTTTGGAGCTTTTAAGGGGATTTTCTATGTGTCTTGACTGAACCCCTTAGCCAGTTTGCATGTTCACCTGTTTTATGCCTTGATGACATCCACAAACATAAAATTCAAAGTGCACCTAACATTGACATCATATAACTTTTGTGCAGGAAAAACCTACACTGAGGCATACGACCTCAAAGGTCATTTTTACAAGCAATCAGATATAATGCAAGGGAAACATAGCATGCAATCAAAGAAAGAGCACTAAACATTTCCAAGTAGAAAATCATCCAAAAAGTGCCATGATTATCCATTACAAATTTTTCAAATCTCAATAAAAATCATCCCAAAGTGTTTTAAAATGTTCAAAATGTAGAAAATAGGCCTAGTCCTTGCCGGCACCCTTCAATTTCTTTCGCCAGCACGAGGAGCTTTGGAAGGTCCACATATCTCCTACTCGAGACCACGCCTATGAAAGCCGGCTAAGCAAAGAGCGTGACTCCTTGTCACGTGCATGCTCCAAGTTATAGCCAAGGTCACAAATCAGGATCAATTGAAAGACAAAGATGGTAAAGCAGTGAGAAAAACCGAGCAACAAGACACTCACTACCTCCACATCCCGGAGCTCAGCAATATTACTATAGTATGCTGCATGGTCCATGGCTGATTCAAAATTCTACATTCAGAGAGAGAAAGGTGTCAGTTACAAGGATTATTAACAAACACAGGCATTTATCAAAGGAGCCAAAACAAAGGAAGAATGATCATGAAAAGTCTTACCCCCGGAACCACCTCAGGAGGAGGAACCCGAGCCGCATCGACTAAAAGGCAAGTATGCCTACCTACATCGGCGCATAGATCCGAAAGGAAGCCATCATCAAGGTGCCTAAAGGTCCCATGAACCACACTAGGTGCACCACCCAGTGCACCCATGTGAGAAGAGCCTGAAGGATCAGCATCTGAAGGACCAACACCTGAGGAACTAGCACCTAAGGGACCCAAACCGGAACGACCAGCATCTGAGGGACCTACCCCCAAAGCATCAGTAGTACCCATTGCCGCTCCACCTTCATCATCTGAATCGCCCCCCTAGATAAACTGTGAAAAAGATAGAGATTTGCTCAGTAGAAACAAAAGTTAAATAAAAAACCTGAGGGGACCAATCTAAAAGAGAAAAGAGGATTACCTATGAGCGTGGGCCCCCAAAAGCGAGGAAATTGATGCCAAGGACAAAGCGTGAAAGGATAAACCGATACGGCAAAGACTCATACCACAGCCAATAGTCTCCCGGCATAAGAAGGGCATTGATGGGGATCCCATTTTGAAGGAAGGCCGCAGTAAGCTCCCCGATACTACCTACGGGATCCATGACATTTGTAAGAGGGTCCAAGGGTATGGCAAGATAGCCCTGGTACTGATGAACTACCCGCTCCCCCAGGTAGTAGGCCCTGGCCCATGCCCCATAGAAGAAGACGACGCGGCGGTTGTTGAAGAGGCAAGATGGACCTACAGCAGCCCGGTCCTAAAAAATAGAGCCAATGTATGGGTCTTATATGACCTGTCCAAGTCAAGAGGTAGCCAATCAGTCAAGAATGCAGCATAATAATAAAGGAGAATTTTTGAACTGAAATAAACAGAGGAGAAAAGTCTTACCTATTCGAGGATCATCAGATCAAATTGGGACCTCAGACCCATCTCCAGATGCTTCATGCCCACATCTCGGCGCCGATGTTTGTTCCAGTTGCTCAAAAGTGGATAGGTGTATATTTTCAAGTGAAGAAGCGAGAGTTCGGGTTGAAAATGCAGGTACCCCCATGCCTAAAGAGAGCAGTGCATAAAAGATAAGTTAGAAGCAGACAACGACTATCTATAGAGACTAAGAAAAGTAAAAGAGTTGAGAGATTACCTTCACAGCAGGCCAAAATCCAACAACAGACTTCGCATTTCCCACGGAGGCTCCAACTAGGCTAGAAATAAACACAGAATAACCAGCCCCGCCCCAGTCGTATCTATGAACGTCGAGCCAATTGTCCATCAGGCTAAGCAAGCCCAGGTTGACCCGTCCGCCGCTAGCATTAGCAAAGAGGGTTTTGCCCAGCATTATGAGGAGCGTGGTGCGGGCCAATATGATTGCACGCTCAAGCTCAATGTAAATCTCCACATCTGGCTGCCCCAGATCTACTAACTCATGCAACCCAATAAGATCAGACAGTCAGGTCATCTTGACCTCGGCACCATGCCGACTGGAGGAGGGGGGATAATCCCCTAACAATCTGATGATCTCATCTCAGTTGGGCACTGCTAGGTTGGCTATGGGAACGCCCCCTACCCTGATACCTGTAATCATAGCCCAATCCACGGGCATCAGGGTCATCTCGGCAAAGGCCATGTGAAAAGACATGGTCTCTGGGTGAAACCTCTCGATCAGAGCTCTCAGGTATGCGGCATCCGCCCTCATGGCGGGGCATGACAAAAACTCTCCAAAGCCCGCCTGCTCAAGCAAGTACTTCACGACGGGTGGGATATAGCGATAAAAGTCCTGAAAGTCTAGCCAGCCACCTCGGAGTATAATATGGGGCAAGTCCTGCGTCTAAAGAGAAAGATGCATCAGGTCCTGAAAATAGAGCAAAACCGTACAGGAAAAAGAATTGAACTTATCCTTTACCTTGCCCACAATACCGAAGTTGGAAATGTGGATGTGTTGCTAGTAGAGAAGGCCAACTCGGGCGGCCTCACCCTGTATTTCAAGCCATGGACCTGCCTAGAGTTGCACTACAAAGAATTGTTCCCCCCGAGGACCATAAACCACGTCCGACCCCTCTTCCTATCCTTCCTCCGGCATATATTCCTCATCACCAGACATTCTAAGGCAAAAGCAAGCAGTCATATCAAGGTGGATCAATGATAAAGAACCATTTTTGCTACAGGCCAAGGGAAGGTAAGTATGCTCATCCCTTTCTTTTGTTTTCAAAATATATATATATACAAAAAAAAATCCCTTTCCTTTTGTTTTCAAAAATAGAATAAAAATACAAAAATCCCTTTCTTTTTTGTCTTCAAAAATAAATAAAATAAAACAAAATTTTCCCTTTCTATCTTCAAAAATAAAGCAAATTAAAAACAAAAAAAAAAATCCTTTCTTTATGCTTCCATAATCAAACTCAAAAACAAAAAAATCCTCCCCTTATGTTTATAAAATCAAAAAAAATAAAACCCAAACAAAAAAATCCCTTCTTTTTATGTCCGTAAAATTAAAAACCAACAACAAAAAGTAAATCGATTCCTTAGTTTTCAAAAAACAAACATAAAAATCATTTTCCTTAATTAATTTCCAAAAAATAGAAACCAAAAATCCTATTTCATCAGTTAGTTTTCAAAAATAAAGACCAAAAATCCTTTCTTTATGTTCAAAAATAAAAATAAAAAATAAAAAATAAAGTTCTTTATATATGCACAAATAAAACAATAAAAATATATAGAATAAAACCCATAAAACAACAAAAATAGGACATCATTCATGAAATATCCTCAACTCATCATCAATAAGCATGCTTACAATAAAAATAAACCATTTATCATCTAAAAATGTAAGATCATGAGCACATTTGCAAGAAAAATCAAGAAAAATCAAATTAAATGGGTTTTTAATAGTTACCTTTGAAGAAAAAGGGGTCTTTGATCTAGCGCGGAGCAGGCGATCAATCGGCGCTAACAAATGCCGGGAATGAAGCACGCTTAGAGGCAATGTAAAGGAACCCTAGGAGGAGGTGTATTTTCGGTTTAGAGAGGGGGAAGAAAAAAAAATTTGAAAACACACCCCTTATGCTCGTATTCGGGCTCTTTAAAATTGATCCCCGGCCATGCTTGGCGCATGTATTACATGCGCTAGGCAATTTTGGGCCCCTAGTTGGCTTGGCTCAACTATTAGTTGCGCCAGGTCACTTATGGGCTGGGTTTTGGGCTGGTGCGGGTCATATACTCACAACTTGGTACCCCCTCTCTTTGTTTTGTTGTCCCCGGCAGATGCACATGTTCCCAAATGGTATGTCGATCCTCATTCGGCTTGCCCGGGAACCTGTGCTAGAGTAAATGGATCGGGATCAATAAGCATCCCGATTCTATATAGGAAAACATGAAAAGTCCAAACAATGATGAGAAAAATCCCACATAAAAAGCCAAAAATAATTCACATAAAATGATAGAATAATTCACATAAAATGATAAAAAAAATTCACATAAAATGATAGCTTTGAAAAACCAAAAAATCACATAAAATGATAACTTGAAAAAAACCAAAAAATCCACATAAAATGATAAAGAAAATCCCAAAAATAATTCACATGAAATAATAGAATAAAGTCACATAAAGTGATAGAATATAATAGAATGAAGTGATAGATTAAAATCACATAAAATGATAACTTAAAAATCCCAAAAAATCACAAAAAATGATAACTCAAAATTCAAAAAAAATCACATAAAATGATAAACATAAAAAAGTCAAAAAGTTCCCTCATAAAATAATAAAAAACATGTGTTTTGAAAAGACAGCACACACTGCCAAAAAGTGTTGTGACATCTATTTGCTCCGCTCGGGTAGGTGTGCTAAATAAACTTTGGGATCAATGGGTTCGCCCAAAGACCTCGAACCCTGCTTCATGCAGGGGCACTCGTGGCCAGTCAGATGAGGTGGTCAATGCCTTATATGATTAGACACAAACTGTGGAACCTTGCGTACTTACTTTGCACCTATCTTTAAATGTGGGTCAATCACCCCCTTACTTATGAAGATGTTGTATTCAAAATGAATCTTGAACATCAAACTCCTTCAAATCATCTCGAGAAGCGACCATTTTTCTCGACTAACGGGCTTTTTTAACTCAATAAGCGAACATTTTTCCCAGCTATTAAGCTTTTGCAACTCATTCCACCTTGGTTATGCCCAGTAATATCGCTAAGCGCTTAGGGACCGATTACCTTGAGAAACCACAATTTTTTCCGACATACAGGGCTTTCATTTTCTCACAATTTTTACCCGTCTGATGTTTAAAGTTCATTCTGAATGTAGCGGACCTGTCAGAAATACCTTGAGCCTCTTTGGATGTCTCTTTTCTTTGTTATTCGATCATTAGTGATCGGATACCAAAGAGGGGCATCTGTAGACACCCAAAGTTGACCTAAGGCCCAATCGAAACACATTTTGAGAGAGGCGCACTTTTGAGCTTTCGATGGCATGTATGGTACCCTTAGGAACCTTTTCAAAACCTTAGGAGTCATTCCAAACCCTTAGGAATCACCCAAGATCCCTTAGAAGCCTTTCTGAAACCATAGAAATTCATCTCAACCCTCAGAAACTATTTTGGACCTAAACCTAGCTTTTTCAAGAAATGGATGAAGAGTGGTGTACCAAAAGTAGATGTAATCTTCTAATATGATTGAATCTTATACCATTAAAAAGTAAAAGTCTCCAGCTTTCCAACAAGCCAAAGATCACCCCAATCGGAGTTGTGCATCAAAAGATATAGCATTCCGAAGTTGAGGGGCAAAATGGGGATTTCAGGTTAGGACCACATGGGATTTGGCGCATCTATTAGATGCAGCAAGCCAGTTCTCCCTAGAAATGGCTTGGCACAACTAATAGTTATGCCAGCATATAGGTGGGTCCCACCTCGAGCATCCAACTTCTCAGGCCACTGTGTGGCACTGTTTTACTGTACACATGCCTAGTGCACCTATTAGTGGCACCAGGCTTATAGTTGCATCAGGCTTATAAACAATAACCCTGTATTTTTGCCTTGAAAATTGATATTGGGGTTTGAATTGTTAGCCATCTTGATCTTTGGGGTGTGTTTTACTAGTTCTATTGCACCCATTCACTACCTATTTGCAACCCCTTAAGTGGTTTAAAGTCTCACCCTATCATCCACCATTGGAGCTAACCTTCACACATTTCAAGGCTCCAAAAACCCTAAGAAACCTTAGATGGCTAGATTACCTAATTGCTAATCCAAGTTAGCCTCTAAACACCCTCCTAACCTCCCTTTTTCCTATAAATAGAGAGGCACTCCTCCCTTTACAAAGGCTTGAAAAATTTTACAAAGTAAGAGATTAAGGAATCCCTTCTCTCTCTCCTTTAGTGCACCTTTCCCTTACAAATTCCAGAACCTTCAAACCCTCTTTAGACCTTAGCTTTTCATCTAAAAGCCTTAAGTTAGGTGCGTGCTACCCCCTAGCCTTCTCTCTCTACCTCTTAGCTATCAAGCCCTAGGATCTAAAACCCCATTTGTCACCATACAAGCCATTGAAGCTCACCGAAGCAAGCCTACGCAAGGTTCCACGGCAGTGCAACAAGGGCCCGAGAGCTCCAGCTCTCCCCTATATTCCTCTACCTTCTCGGCTCTTCCTCCATCCCCTCATTTGCGCTGTTACGCCACCAAATTTTCGGAAGGAACGGAGGAGCATAAATAGGATTTTAAGGCCCTTTACACAGGAGGAAGGCTTTTTAATTTCTTTTATATTATTTTTGTTTTGGCCATAAGTAGAGACCGCATTAAGCGGGTTGATTGGGTGCCTAACACTTTCCCAATCGATAACCAAAGCCCCTACCCAAGTGCCTTTGGCATAGTCCGGATTCAGAGTCAATTTTTGGCACTTCTGTGCTCTTTAAATTTGATTTGGGTTTCTCGGGACACCAAAAGCCCCGGGTGGCGACTCTTTAATTTTTTACGAGTGCGCGTCGTGCGACGGGATCGTTTCGATTCCGATGGTTGCATAGGACCTTAAAACGAATGTGCCTTTGAGGCTTAGCATGACTCCTCCATGGTTGTGATTACTTGATTACATGGTTTAGATTCCAAAAATATTGCTTTTTGATCACTGTTTTATATGAATATATATTGAATGGTCATAGATGCATGATAGGATTTTAAGGCTAAGAGTAGTGTAGTCTTGAAATTTTGTGATTTTTCCATAGAATAAACTAATATTAGCAAATTAGTTTTCTGAGAAATCAAAACTAATTTCTCAGAAAATTTAGTTTTGATTACTGTTTTGATGATGTGATCGAATGGCCATAGATGCATAAGCTTATGTTACTAGATTTGAGTACTATGGTTAGTAGTCTTGATTGGAATTTGTGGATAGATTAATCTTGATCATGTTAATTGGTCTTACTTAATGATATGATTGATTTAGAAGTTAATTTCTAGAATTTATGTGATGAATTTATGATTTTGACCAAGGAAAATTTGAATGGTCATAGATGTTTCTATAAAAATATAGGGTGTAGAATGCCTATACTATAGTGTAGCAACAACTAGGACCATTAGATGGTTTGTTGCATGGGATTTGATTAGTTTAGTTGACATGTGGCCTAATGAGTTCCCACGCCTTGGAATATCATGACCATTGTTGATCATGAGTGATCAACGACGATCAATTACTTATCGATAAATTCCCAAAAATTTTGGTAAATTAGGCGAAAGTGGTATTGATAATTTGATTTAATATTTGATGGAAACATGATTTGGAAAACCTTATTTTTGTAAAACCGAGCTCTGGTGATATATGTTTTGAAAAACTTAATCGTGCTTGTTATTCACTGAAAAATATCACTTTTCACCTCTTAACCTAGCATTTGATAAACCTTGAAGCAGACTAATAATCATTTATTAAGTGTGTTTTGTAGTTAGCAATAATCTGTGCAGCTTAATACAAAATCCATCCTTATTGGCCTAAAGAAGAGGAAGAAGACATGCAAAGATGACAGCTGAGCCAAAGCCTAATGGAACACCCTGGTAGTGCTCACCATGGTGATTCATTTGCTAGTCATCATTGACCAAAAGCCTAGCAGATGGATGAAGTTGGCTGAGAATGGAGAAACTACAATAGCAGCAAGTGCAATGCATCAAAGCATAGAAAGAAAGATCTCGCAGAGTTGAGAAGCTCCCTCACAAAGCTAAGGATGCAGTGAAAGATGCCCTTGCGCAAATAGGACGCACAGTCAAGAGGAGAGCTATAAAGACTTCACGAAGATCTCACGGATTAAAATTCTCAAAATTTGTGGTTGCGAAGCTCTCGCGGAGATCAAGCCTTAAAAGCAACCGCGCGAAGAACATAGCGAGTCCATGTGTGTACTGAACAAAATTTCACCTCGCAAAGTTCATGCGTGACCCTGGAAGAGAGAGACGCCCAAAATTCTCCTCGCGCAGATCTCACGCACTCTAAAGCCTTATCAATTACTACGCGAGCCTAGGAGCATACCTGCGCGAGTACCTAGCGAGAGAGAGCTTCTAAAGCTCTACTGCACAAGAAGTCTAGGCACTCCAAATCATCTCTGTGACAGCATTACAGCGCAAAGGAACTGCGTGATTAACTAAAGATTCACTGCGCGAGTGAGCACTTTCCACCAACCAAAAGCTACTCCGCGAAGGCTCTACAACTGTGCGAATGAATAAATGCACATGCCAACCCCATGAAGCACGGGCTCCCCACTTCTCAGTTTTAACACAAGGACCTTTTGGGAATTTCCCACGGCTAGGGCACACATCCCGAAGTGCGGATTTCGAGGTGTACATCTCAAGACATTCAAGGGTTGTAACAGTACCACGTCTACTGAAAAAATTAGGATTAATCTCTTCAGAGTCAAGGCCGTATGGACAGAGTATATAACCTATACTTAGAGTTTAGTTTTACATCGACCCTTCTTTTCATCCTCTGTCAGCTGAGAGCTCCAGCAGGCTAGGGTTAAGGTTTGTCACCTCTTTTTACCATTTTTCTTCTCTCTTAGCCTAGCACTTGCTGGCTAATCCCCCTGTAAGCAGTTAGGTTTAGTTTATTTTAGTTTGTAATAGGTTTTGTATACATTGGGATTTTTTATGAGCAGTTGTATACAGGCTGCAGCCTGGAGATAGTTCATTATAAGTTTTGTTATTAATGGATTGTTGTTTTAATGATTAATTGAATCTAAAGATCTTATAGTTTCTTTAGATGTCTATAGGATTCATGTATTTGGGACGAGCCCATTCAATTTCCAATAGATATATTGTTTACCATCTGATTTCCCTTGGTTTGATAACCCCATAAAAAGCAATGTTGGATCTGTAGTGAGATCTGGGGAGCTCGGAGGCCTGTGAACCATGGTGGTTGCAACAGTTTTCATGCTCTTTCTCAGATCTCTGTGTTATAGACAGACCAATGGGATACCCTATGACCGTTTGAGTGGACAGAGTATAGCCCTAAGGTGGTGTCCAACCACATGTTTGAGAAAGATTCTTCTCCCCTGCACATGAGCTTCTAGAGCCTTGTGAGGAGATTTGTACAGGAACTGGCTCCCCTCTATTTTACCTAACCAATATCAGATGTTAGATCTGATGTCTCTGTAGTAGTTACAGCTTGAGGCTGAGTCATTACAGGCCTTTTATAGTAATGACTAGCTAAATTTAGAGCCTTATTCAACCTGTTACATGGTACTTTTTATGGGCACCAGTGAGCCTTTGGCCTTGGCAAAGCACTTAGGATTTTATGGGTTGGAATACCTATGGATGTCAGCCAGATCTATGCACAGATCTGGAGAGCTTGTAGCACTGGCATTACATAGTGCTACAATAGTATTCATGGCCTGGTCTGGTCCAGTGGTTGGGGAAATGATCAGTCCACTCCTCTAGATTAGATTAACAACTTCTAACTTGATCAATGGGATTTGACAGACTCTATAGGATAGGTTATGACCATTTGAGTGGATAGCCTATAGCCTTAAGAGCACCCCAAATGGCACGAGTTAAGTTGGACACTTCTACTTTGTTGAGGCTTTTGATAGCGTCTCAGTAAGGAGCACTGCAGAGACAGACTAAATCTGAGTTACATTACTGCTTTAACTCTGAACTTAACCTGCTTACTTCTCACCAATTTTTATATTTTATTTTGGCACACACCATCACCATCTTCTTCTTGACCCTTTCTTTAGGATAGGGCTATATTTTATCTCTCTGTTGTTAAGATTATCTTAGTGTAGTCGTGACACCCAGCTCCCTTTCTTTAGGATTGTCAGATTTCTAGCCATATCTGGAGGCCTACTATTATAGCCCATTTTGGGTTCTAGATCAATTTCTTCGTGGGATAAACTCTTACTTATCAAAACTTACTATAATAGCCCCTGTATCTTACAGGTATAGGATTACTTTGGTTGTGCTGAATCCCTTCTTTTATTTTACTTTGTCTTTAAATTTGTTTCCACCACACAATAAACTGCACCAAGGGATCCGACAACAAGTTTTTGGCGCCACTGTCGGGGATATTAATCTTTTTAGTAGATCTGAGTTGTACTATAATTTAAATTTTGAAATTCTTTATAGCTGTACCTAAACTAGAATAAAAGTACTACTGATTCTTTGTGGAATTTCGCATAAATTGAGAGTAGAAGAAGGGAAAAGCTAGAGCTGCAGTTGGAGTGAAGCTAGCTCTGTTTGCACTTACTTTCCCCTAAATCTCAATCCATTTATGTTTACTTCCCTGTTGTTTGTTTAGTGTAAATCTGTGTAGTTGTTAATTTTTGTTTGAAATATTCTGTGTGTGCTTGTGAGAATTTTCTGTACTTACTGTGGGTGTGAGGATATGCATGGTAGAAGGTCTTTAAAAACTAAGCTAGAACTTCCAAATCTAGAGGTTGAAAGGATCCTTAGACTTAGACGCATCCCACAAGGCCCTGTTATTAAAACTGAACCAGCTATCATGGATGAGAGGCAGAGAACATTAAAGGAATACAATGCACATGGGGAGTGCACTTCTCCCTTCTGCATTCAATTCCCCTCTGTTGAAGGGAATTATGAGATTAAATCCTCCACCATCAATATGCTGCCTTCGTTTCATGGGCTTAGTAAAGATCCCTATAAGCATATAGACCAATTTTTAGCACTTTGCACTACCTTTAATATTGTTGCCTTGGGACCTGAGGCCACCAAACTAAGGCTTTTTCCTTTCTCACTAAAGGACAAAGCCAGCACATGGCTATCAAAACTCCCAACCAACAGCATACAGTCATGGAGTGACCTTCAAACCAAATTTCTGGCCAAATTCTTTCCCATGAACAAAACTAGCCAGATGAGGATAAATATTTTGTCATTCACTCAGTCCTCAACTGAGAATTTTTATGAAGCTTGGGAAAGATTCTAGGAGATGTTAAAATAATGCCCCCACCACCAAATTTCAATGTGGCAGCTTGTCCAAGTATTTTATCAAGGAATTAATTCCAAGAGCAGGGATATGGTGGATGCTTCCTGTGGTGGTAGTTACCTCCACAAGACAGCTGAGGAAGCTTGGGAGCTGTTTGACATAATAGGAGAAAATTCCATGCAGTAGGAGTCTCTGTCACACAATGATAGCCAGACTCCAGCTAAGATGGTAAAAGAGGCCACCCCTAGAGGTGGAATATTTAAAGTGAAGCTGCAAGGTGATCTGGAGAGGAAGGTGGACAACCTGAGCTTGAAATTTGACAAACTAATGAATGTGATGCATCCTCGGGTGGTTGCACAAGTGGAGGAAGCATGTCTGATATGCCAATCTCCTATACATTCTATTCATGATTGTCCATCTGCCACCCAGTTTTCAGATTTTGTTATAGAGCAAGCAAATGCTGCTCAAACTTTTGGGCAGCATCCTGCTGGGTATTCTTGGAGGAACCACACAAATCCTAGGTGGAGACAAGATTCATATCCTCAACCCCAGCAGCAGTAAATGGTAGCTCCTTACAGACCCCAGCACCAGTTTAATCACGGTTATCCACCAAGGTAAAATTTTCTATTACCTGCCCCACCATCCAACCAGTTGGCCCTACCCCCACAATAACCCAGATCCTCTTCATTTGAAGAGCAGATGCTGGCTTCAATGAAAAACTTGGGGAGCTTAGTACAGACTGTCAATTCTCATGGACAGAGCATCAAGAAGATTGAGGACCAGCTGGGCCAGATTTGTAATGCTTTGAATAGGAGGGAAGAAGGAAAATTGCGTAGTCAGCCCCTAACAAATTCAAAAGGTCAGTATATAATTGGTGATGCATCCTCTACTCAGGAGGAAGCTAGTGCCCAGTGACCAAAAGGTTGGTAATAAGTGTATAATATGTATGAAAATGCTATTTTGTTTTGTGTTCTTTAGCAATCTGTCGGTTGTGTGTTTAGAGTGATGTTGAATTGCTTATGTTGCTTTATCTGTGTTTGCATTTTTATGATTGAATGCATGTGCATATTTGTCATCTGATTTTGATGTGTGTTTGTTAACGAATGGTTGAGGTACCCTTATCATAACTTGCATGAAGTTGAGTTGAAAATTTTTTTAGGAGTCTGCAATGTTGATGATTTGATGTGTGAAAATGGGCACATATTTTTTATGATTGAAATGAAGTACCTGTCTAAAGGTTGGTGCTCATGCACAGTGGTTGGATGCACCACAGCATGGATGCACTAACAGAGTAAAGGTTGTGATGAAATACTATCGTGCAGATCTAGAGGGCTTAAATTTGATGTGCGACCCATCCCTTAGCTTGCTCGTGCACTAAAAGACCTAATATATGGCTGAAAACGTGCCTCGCGGAGTTACTTTCTGCTCCGCGAGCCTACTCTGAGCATAAAAATATGCCATGTGTGGTGTTCTACGCGACTACTGCGCGAGGTAATAATTCTGAAAGATAATAGCTCTCGCGCACCAAAGCCACTGATTCAGCTCCACGAATTTTAATGTGAGGCAGGTTGTTCTTCTGCGTGACAGAACATCTCGTGGTTTTAAATGCCAACTACGTGAGAATTTTACTCTGCGAGCTCCTATGGCCAACTCTGCGAACCACGGGATATTCTCTATAAACTCAGCGAAGCCCCTCATTTTCTTCATTTCCTCTGTCTGCCCTAGTTTCCCTGCACAAAAATCGACGTCTCTTTCCTCTCCTTTCTTCTCTACTTTGTAATCCACACCACCTCAAGCATTTTCCTCTCATCATATTGTTCCCCGGCTACTCCTGATAACTTCGAGCAAGGTTTGGGGGGATTTGAGCCACTGTGCACAATTTCAGGTGGAACCCTAGCTCTTAACTAGTACGATCTCTATTTCTTTCTCCGCCCTATTCAGTCATCTTCCATGCCTACCAGTTCCACTTTCATACCTTCCATACTGATCACATCCACACCTATTTTAGCTCCTTCTGCTTCCACATTCCCAGTTACCTTACCTACCCCTCCCATAAATATCACATGCCAGAGAAGAACCCTTCACCATGGCTTCGCTTCCATTACACCAAGCCTTTCTTTACCTCCTCTAAGACCTTCTTTTCTAACCCCAGTAGCTACCTCTATACCAGACCTCCCAACTACATCCTATCTCATACCAGACCCACCATCCCCTGTCATATACACTGACAGTGAGCCCATGGCCACTTCCATAGAACAAACCATCACCACTGAACCACCCACCACCTGGGCAACCATGACTCATTTGAACCCATTACCTCCTCTACCCATTCCATTCCATTTTCCCCCACCCATGACCATGACCTCCTCACAACTGAGGGGTACTCTGCCATGATGGACTCCTCCATAGTGGGGGACATCAGGCATGAGTTCACACCTCTCCCTGACTCCCCACAGCCTACCCACTTTCACCATGCTCCTACTTCTCCTTTCCATCCAATCCCAACCACCCCTCCCACAGTCCCTATCATACCTGACCACATACCTCAAATACTTTCCCTCCTTACCTCTATCCAGACCTAGCTCCTGACCTATACTAAAAATCAATCCACCATGCAGGCCAGTCTCCATTCCATCCAATCAGCCATATAGACTTTCCACCCTATAACCCATCAGCCTACACTAATATATGTTCCCACACCACCTATTTCACCCCAGCCTTCTACCTCAATGGCCAAAGCAAATGCTGCCATAGAGACAATGATAGAAGAGTTGATCATTATTCCATCCACCACCACTACTTCCATACAGACAGATTTTGAGGTGGAGGAGGTACCTCCCATTTTCCCCATCTTCACCTCTACCTCCACTCAAACAGACCCTGAACGAGAAGTCCTGCTCCCTATCCTACCTTCCACTACCTATTCCTCCACCCAAACTGATCCTGAGGTAGAGGAGCTATTACCCATCTTTACCTTCACCTCCACTTACACCCAAACTGACCCCAGTGAGGAGCTAGCAACCACCATTCCACGTCCTTCATCTATCCCATCATCCTCATCCACTCCCTACTCTATATTTGTTGACCCTACTAAAACGGCCATTGTTCCTGCTTCCTCCAATCCCATGCCACTATTTTCCACCCTCTCCCGAGCCATGGCTGCAAACCCTTATATCATGAGAGATGTCAAGAGAGGGGTAGTTGAGTTCAACACCAGGGTAAAGTAGCCACTACTAGCTGACATTGTTCAGTTGCAGCTGGATCTTAGAGTTGAAAGTAAGAGGTTGGAGCAAGTGGTGCTGCAATCCCTAAATTTATACCAAGTGTACAAGCAGAAATCAGAGCAGTTGGCAAAGCTTGCAAATACCCTCCAAGTAGCCATCTCAGTCATGCAGCCACTCTCATCAGTAGGAATGTCCATCAGGGAGCCTTCTCCACAGCAGAGCAGCACCAAGCCCAAGAAGCCAACTATAAAAAGAACCAAGGTCGGTGCTGCCAGTGCTGACACAATTAAAAAAGAGAAGAGTAAATATGATGACAAATATGCTTGGACCCCTGATTTTGTCTTGAGCTCAGACTCAAATTAGCTTTAGGATTTGTTTGAGTCAGCTTGTACTTAGGTTTTGCACACTTGTCTCTTGTTTATTATATTGTAGTGTTTTGTATATATTTCTTATGAATGCATATGTTTTTTTGTCCCTTTCTTGCATTAGTTTTACTTTTCATCTTTTCTGCATGATATGATGCTTTGTGTGTTCTATTTTATGATTGTTCTCTACTGCCCCTGATGACTTACTCTTTCCAACATTGAGGACAATGTTCATCTTAGGTTTGGGGTTATGACAGGGTGTGCCAATGGATTAGTTAATGCTAGTGCAGCAATGTTGGATATATTTGAATAAATAAAGTGAATTCCCACCTAATTTTTGTAAAAAGAGGAAATTAAAAAAATTTAAAACTGAAATCTATTGTAAATCTAACACTTTCATGAAGCAACTGTCAAGAAATTTTTCACAATTGGTGCTTAGTGACCAGAAAAGAGAGAAATTGTAAGGATATACCCCAAGAATTTAATGGAAGACCATCCCCAGTGAGATTTGGGCCTGTAAAAAATTCTTTGAAGAGTGTTTTGGCAATTTTTCTGCTCTAAGGACTAATTGAACCTACTCTTTTTCACAAGAAGTTGTGCACTCCAAGCTGAAACAGCTTGACAGTACTCATGACACTAAAGACATGATGTAAGGCCTTCATTTGGACAGTTTGAGCCTAAAAATTCTTACCCTTTGAATTACCCTTTGCACACACAATTTGAGCCTTGAAAATTTATATTTTCTTTGACAAAAAACCAGAATACTTGAACCTGAACCTCATTAGCTTAATTCAGCCTGACCCTCACTCTAAGATTTCAGAAGGTAAAGGAGAAGATGCTGAAGAAAGAAGAACTGGGTTTACATTTTGGTGAATGGAAAAGATAATACATTTGAAAGCAGTTGTGTGTCAATTGTAGAGCCATGGCATATTCATCCCACATATAAAAAATAAAAATAAAAAAAGCATGCAAAAAGAGAAAAACAGAAAAAATAGAACAAAAAGAGAATGAGAAGTCAAGAAAGTACTTCATTGGAGAATTTCAAAAAGAAGAAGCTGGCCACTTTGGCTTTGAAAATTCAAAAAGAAGATGTCATCTCGTTACCTTGGTTGATTTCTCAATTTTGAATCTTTTATCCCCCTTTATTCTTTTAAAAACCTCAATCGTAAGCCACATTACAGCCGAATAAAAAGACCTTACTGATCTAAAGTTGGTTGAGCTTTCATGTAGAGATGAGGGGCTGTGTAATCTATGGTAAAAAGAGCTAGAGGATTTTAGGACTTAGTAGCACTGCTTATGCTCATGCGTGCAGTCCTATTTTTTGAGGGTTGTAACTGCTCTTGAGCTTGAGTGAAATGATACGCCTTCCAATTTTTATTTTGAGTGATAACCCTGGTGAGACTTGGGTTTGAAATTAAATTTATTGGGGGCATTATCCAACAGAATCCTCAAATTAATGGTGAGCTTTGCACTAATTACCACACACAACACTCTTGATATGAACTGATTGATTGTGGAGGAATTTAAACCTGATTTCAATCCTAAACTGTTGTTTTACTATTTTAAACTCCTCTTAAAAATTGAATGAGTAAGGTGGAGAATGAATTTTATTTGTTTGAACTTTGTTTTGACATGTTGCACTGATATTAACTAGTTTATTGAGAAGTTTGTGGGAAAATTCACTGAAAACCCTCAAGAGACTTCACTCCTCCACTAGGGATCACCTAGGGGTTTAAAAGGCTTGGTGCATAGGCTAAATGCATCTGTGCCCCCTACAAAAGTGGCATTTACTGCTTTGTATAATTATTATTTTTTTGGTTTGCTCAAGGACTAGCAAAGATTAGGTTTGGGGGTGTGCTAATCAGTGAAAAATATCATTTTTCACCTCCTAACCTGACATTTGATGGATCTCCGTGCTTATTAATAAGGTGTTTTGAGTATTGTTTTGTAGTTGGCAATGGGGTACAGTAAAGTACAAAAAACTATGCATAAAAGGCCAAAAAAGGAGAGAAAGCAGAGTCAACCCCTGACTGGTAAAGAGACCCAGGCATGATAGTTGATGTCATCAGCAGCAAAGGCTCACAATAAGGTGAATTCGATAAGTTGAAGAACCTCTCGAGAGGTGTCCTTAAGTACACTGATGAACTCAAGCAATCCAAGGAAGAATTCGAGATGTTGCCTAAGCATTTGAGGAACTCGAGTAGATCACTGAACCTGTCGAGTAGTTCAAACTGAAGGAGAGGCACCTGTCGACCAGTGCACTTGAACCTCTCGAGAGGTTACCTGAAGCATCAACCATCCTCGCGAAGTAGAAGGTGCTGAAATGAACTTGTCAAAGAACCTATCGAGAAGATCCTTCAACCTATTGAAATGTATCTCTAAGAGCTGTAACTTGTCAAAGAATCTATCGAGAAGATCCTTCAACCTGTCTAAATGTATCTCCAGGAGCTGTGACATGTAAAGAACCTATTGAGAGGTACTTTGAACCTCTCGAGATGTGATTTCTGATTTCCCACCTGTCGACTGAGAGTACCAGTCATTCAGTGATTTGATGCACAAGTCCAGAGGCTGTCTAACAACTTTGGAGGAAATTTTTGGAATGCAAACGACACAAAAAAGAACTGCCTAACTGCATCACGTGTGCTCAATTGGTTCTAACAAGATTTTGGAAATTCTTTGAGGAAATGCAGCCACCTCATCAACTCTGAAAACATAAATGATTCCTCTCTTCTCTGATTGGTCAAAATAGATCTGAGGCACTTGGAAATTTGTATAAATAGGGGGAATACAATAGAGGGGGGCATCGAGAGTGTGAGCAAGTTTGAATGATTTTTTTTCCCACCTAAATTATAGTCTTCTTCTCTCCTTTCTATTCTCTCTTTAGCCCAACCATGGTTGGCTAAATTCCTCTAACAGCTAGGGTAACGTTAGATCTATAAATTGAGTGGTGAGATAGCATGGTATGAGGATTGGAGAGTGCAGAGACTACAGATCCAAGAGTAGTTTATTGTAAGTTGTGTTAGATCAATGAATTGCTGAGTTTTACAGTTTCATTTAATCTGTTGATCCTTTGATTTCCATCAAATTTCCATAGGTTTTATGCTCCTATGAATGCTTGAGCTTGTAGCCTTGCATCCATAGCATCTGTAGTAGTTTTCTTGTTCCAAATTTAGCCCACGTGACTAGATTATATCCATGTGATACTCTGTTACCATTCGAGTGGACATAATATACCCCTAGGACTAATCCATATCTCAGGGTAGATCTTGATTTTTCTACCTTACATATGAGCTTGTAGCCAAATGAAGGATGGCTGCAAATCCATCCTCTGTTTTGTTGTTTGACAAATCAATTTCACAGTGAGACTGATCCCAAGTTGTTAATTCTCCACATTTGATTTGTATTTTACCAAAACTTTTGCTCTCTTCTTCAAATCTTTCTTTTGCTCACCTCTGGTTTAGTTTTTAAATCTGTTTATAATTAGGTTTAATTTCCTGTTGTTCTTAATTTAAAGTGACAACCAAACTCTTTCTCTCTTCCTATCTTTCCTTCCTTTTAGGTTAGAATGGGAATAGGTTTCCAGATCTGTAGCAAATCTGGAAATTTACAAAATCTAGATTACATTTCCCTGTGGACTAATCCGTACTTACTTTAAAACTTGCTACAACAGCCCTGTATCTTACAGGCTGTGTTTTGGAGCTGAAATTCATTTCATTTCATTTTATTTTCTATTGTATTTTCCAACCATTTTTACAATAAAAATCTGCAAGCACAAATAATCCAACAATGTGCGAAATGATATGATAAGAGTGTCCTTTGGAACTTTGTCTATGTGATAACATGGTTTTCATTCATAGCATTTAATATGTGAACTTCGTAAATATGTGCACTAAGAAGAAAGAAGTATGTCTATGTGTGTGACATGAGAAGAGTGTACGTGACATCAAAAGGATGTAATTATGTGAATGCGACATCAAGAGGATGTGTATAAGTATGTCTGTGAACTCTTTGAAAACTTCGAACTATTATAATTACCACAAACTCACGGTGAATAACTATAAGTTAATTTTGCATTTTGATTTAAGGTTATGTGGATACTCAATTGACACTGCGAGATATCCATGTCCGACGAGGCAGGATATCCGTGATCGATACGGCGGGTTACCCGTACAAATTATGCTCAGGTACAGTGGGATATCCGTTCTTTTATTTCCAATCTGTGAAAATACTTTATTCGACATAAGTTACCTTATTCGAAGAGACTTGGGCATCATACACTGAACGACGATGGTGGGTATTCCCTTCAGGGGCTCGATGCTTTATATGCTCGAGGGACTATTTAAGTGATCAATTTAAGTTCTTCCTTTGAAATGATATAAGTTTTGTGAAATTAGAACAAGCTTTTGAAATTATGTGAAGTGTGGTCTTGAAACATGCATCAGTAATCGTGTTGTCCATACATATGCTTTTAAGTTGTGATTCTCATTAAGGAAACTATGCTTTGAATTATTTCATGAAAATATGTGAGATGTGAAAGATATGCATGCTATTACTTTTCCCTATTAAGCTATGATGTAGCTCACCCTTCGACTATACGTCACAGGTACAGGTGAGGATATTGGCACTTAGGACCAGGATAAGGAGGACTCTGAGTACGCGCATTTGGAGGAGACTGAGCCCCCTCCAGAGAATTTCTTTTAGCGAACATAGCTATGCTTACTTTGAGATTTTGTGTGTGTAAAGCTTGGTACGTCCATCTATGTTAAGATAGAATCGAAGAAACATTATGATACTGTATTTCTTTTGCGAACCATCCTTGGGTGACGATTATCCGTCACTGATGGTTCGGTTCGGTTCTTTTACTCATGCGATTGACATGGGATTAGAATTATCTTTTGAGATTATCTTGTTTAGTTCGTGATTATATAGAAATGGAGATTTATTTTTTTTATGATGAGTCTATCTATTTAGTTACACTTTTGCTTTATTTCCGCTTTGTGTGTGGATGTGCCAAGTGTTCGGTGTGTTCCGGGATCGGCCTTTGTGTCGATCTGACGACACGGCCAAGCTGTCACAGTATAGGTCCAATGGGTTCGATACAATATGGGTCCAATGGATTTTAGGTCCAAAGGGTCCAATAGGTGAATGGAGCCATTAGGTCATTCCTTAGATAATTCGGGCCTCTACTAGATCTAAAACTAAGGTTGCGGGCCTTTTCAAGGTCCAAGCCATGGGTATTTAGTTCTCATGGGCCTTGATCCCTATGACTTGGGTTGGGCTCGTAATCAAATTTTATCAAACTAAGGGCTGAATCTTTAAACTAGGTTCTTGTCAATCCTATCAATCCTATTTACTAAAAGTTTAGGCTTTTGGGCCTTATCGGGTCGTCAAAGTTGGGCCATTGACTTAATTGACCAATTTTCACATGGGTCTTTGTCATAGGTTAAATTCATATTGACCATGTGATAGAACCTTTTCAATTAATCACGAGTCTCGGGTCAAGGTCTGTATACTAGGCCTTTTCCCTTTATATATTCATAATTTCCCAAAGGAATGTTGGTCAGCCTATAGTAAATCGATGCCCATTTTTGGCTCCGATCGAATTTTCGAATGCTTCCAAAGCAGTGGGTAATAAAACTAATGGGAGCATCTTTTCCAAGTGATGACATCCAAAAATATGATCAGGACTGACCACGAGAGACATATCATTGAGATATGTTCTGTTTTATCAGGATTTCGGGCCAGAATCATTGGACCTTGACGTACTAATAAGGGAATCGAGCACTCAGAACTCTCTGGAAAGATCCACGAGTTACCCAATTTTTTCATTTACATTGTTTGGATAAAAAAACAATGGATCAAGATGTAATAGATTCATCCTATTGAGTGTCAGGCCTGGTTTCAGGCTGTGTGTCATTTGCCAAACTTTCGGGCTGCAATTTTGCCGATTTTCTCGCCGTCAATTATGATTGAATTGAGGCATGAAATTTTTTTCAGGTATTAGGAACATATTAAGTTCAATACCTAATTAATCCTAGATTTATCTGATACTTTATCAAGCTCATAAACTGAAGCTTATTACAGTTATATTTTCAGGTGCAACAAGGCAAATTCGCCGCATCGCGTTCCAGGTGCCATAACTTTCAAACCGTATGGGATTCAAGCCTGAAATTTTAACAGAGCATCAGAAACCCAATAAATCATATTCCAGAATTTTTATAGATTTCTCTAGAATTTATTTCTATTTATTCCATTCACTATTCCGAGACTAATTTTCTGTGGGCCGCCAGGTCCACGGATTTGGGCCTTAGATGGGGTCCATCTAGTGGTCCATCCAATGCCACACATTATTCAGTCTCGGTTTGGAAAATTCTCAAGCTAATCCCAAGTCCAACGGGATCAAGTTTCTAGTCATCTTATCCACTTAATTAGCACTAATTGGTTACCAGTACTTTTCTAGTTACCGGTATCGGTTTTTCTCTAAGATTATCGGGTCGGGCTTTGGGAGCCATCTGATCGAGCCTATCTTATCGGGCATACTTGTATTTTCAAAACCAAAATTTTTAAATCCTTTATTCATTAGCCTTGTTAAAAAAAAAATTTAAATCAATTTTAAATCCTCTTTCTTATATATCACCAATTTTTTTATCTATCCATTCATCTAATCCTATCCATGCATCTAACACTATCGAAATTGCCCATGATCAAGTAAAGGGTCAAACATATAATTTTTCAGAAATTATAATCTATATAACTCATAGAGAAATCGGAAAGCTATCGACCAAAAAAAAAAAAGAAATTGGAAAGCTATAATTAAAATAAGCCAGTCCTAGGCATTAGTCTCAAGAAAATTTTAGCCTATCTAGAATATTTTCTAAGCGATCAATTGGAACCATCCGATTTGGAAGATCATCGTGATCAATATTTCAATTATATTTCTGAGGTATAGCCAGATAAATGTATCCATGTTCCAACCACTTATTTATGCTAATCATCTATATAACATTATAGAAATATGACATATTCCCATATAAATCACATATAGCATATTCGAAAGTCTAGGCGATCTAAGACCACACATTTTGAGTATGATTCAAACAACTTATTGTAGACACCCAAATTTGGCCCAAGGTCCGATCGAAACATATTTCGAGAGAGGTGCACTTTCGAGCTTTTGATGGCATGTATGAAACCATTAGGAACCTTTCTGAACCATTAGGAATCTTTCCAAACCCTTAGGAATCAACCCTAACCTTCCCAAACCCATTAGAACCCTTTCCCGGACCAGTGTTAAACCCTCCCAAGCAGTGTTTGGAAAAAGGAGTTCCAAAATTTATACAGACTTCCTTTATAGTTGAATTATTTACCATTATAAATAACACTTCCCCAGCTTTCCAACAAGCCAAAAATCGCCTCAATCAGAGTTATATAACAAAAGTTATGGCGATTTGAAAATTGCGTAGTTTTGCAGGATTTTGGCTTGGCGCAACTAATAGGTGCGCCAGGTTTAAGTGGGCCCCCCCGCGGGCTTGCAACCTCTCAAAACTATTGTGAATCACTATATTATTGTATATATGCTTGGCGCAACTATTAGTTGCGCCAGGCATATAAACAGTACCTATAATTTTTTGCTCCAAAAATCGAGATTGGGGTTTGACTTATTGACCATCTTGATTTTTGGAGGGTGTTTTGCTAGTTCTATTGTACCCTTTTAATGCCTATTTGCAACCCTTAAGTGATTTGATCACTAACCTATCATCCACCATTAAAACCATTCCCACACATCTCCAAGCTCTCAAAATCCTAGGAAACCTTAGATTAGAGATTATCTAATTATTAACCCTAATTAGCATCTAAGTAGCCTCCTAACCTACCCTTTTCCTATAAATAGAGCCCCCCTCACCTTAGATTAAAGGTTGGAAAAATTGCTTAAGAGAGAAAGATCTTAGAGTGAGAAGATCTTTCTCCCTTTGGTGCTATTTTTTCACACAAATTTTAGATTTTCCAACTTTCTTCCAAGCCTTATCCTTCATCTAAAAACCTTAGTTTACGTATGTTCTACCCCTTTGCCTTCCTTCTATACCTCCTAGTCATCAAGCCCTAGGATTTAGAACCCTATTTTTCATCACACACGCCATTAAGAGCTCATCAAAGCAAGCCTATGCAAGGCTCTCCAACGGTGCAACATGGGCCCGAGGGCTCTAGCTCTCCCCTTTCTTCTCCTATCTCTTTTGGTTCTTCTTCCATCCTCACATTTGTGCCGTTACACCGCCGACTTTTCGGTAGGGACGCAGGGACACAAATAATATTTTAGGGCCCTTTGGGCAAGAAGAAGACCTTTGCGTTATTTTCATTTTATTTTCGTCTTGTCCATAAGTAGAGACCGCATTAAGCGGGTTGATCGGGTTCCTAACACCTTTCCGATCGATAACCGAAACCCCTACCCAAGAACCATTAGTGTGGACCAGATTCAAAGTCATATTTGTGGCACTTTCGGTGCTTATAAAAATGATATAGGTTTCCCGGGACACCAAAAGCTCCGGGTGGCGACTCTATATTTTCTTAGCGAGCGCATCGCCGCGACAGGATCGTCAAAAATCCCACAGTTGCACAGATGGCGACTCCACTAGGGATAGCTTTTAGAGCTTCTCCTTGAAATTTGGCCATTTCTTTTTATTTTACTAACCATTTTTACTATTTTTATTATTTTCTCACCCCTACTTTTCCGTCATTTACATGTCTTACCCGATTGGTGGGCTTACTTGTGCATTGTCTTTATTTTTCCTTACATTTCCATCCTTTTAGGTGCCTTAGTCGATTGGCGGGCCTACTTAAGCATCGTCTTTTAATTTCTTTAATTTTTCGTCATTTAAATGTCTTAGCTGATTGCGGGCTTACTTGTGTAAACATATTCCGACAGTGGACGCCGGCCCGTAGTGGCGGCACGGGATCATCGTCCCCGGTCTTTGAACTAAAGAAAACTTCCATAAAAAAAAGAGGCTTTAAAAAAATTAAAATTGAACCAAGCTAGGAAACTTAATCAATTTGCCTTTGCAGGTTAGATTTTTAAAAGGGTTAAGTTTAGGCACACATACAACCACCCGGGTCTTAGTATGGCGGCAGCCCCAAGTGGTGATGATCCAAAAAAGTCACAACCCACTTAGTATCTGAGAAGGTGCTTGTGTCGGAGGTATATCAGGTGGGTTCCCATTCCTACAAGCTTAAAACCCATTGGGGAGCGTGCTAGCGAGTTATACCGGACTCATCCTTTAGGTGCGGTAAGGAGAGAATCGATCACATAAAAATCAGTCAGTTCCTGGAAGCCTAGCTTCCACAAAACCCAAAAAAACATACCCATTTCAGGATGTCGTTCCCTGCGGTCATAAGTTATGGAGCCTCATTTTTTCTTGGTGCAAGTATTAGTTACGCCGGTGCAAAAATCCCAGATTTATAACTAGCGCAACTAATAGTTGCGCCAGCTTTAAATCCGTCAATTTTTACCTTGGCGCAACTAATAGCTCTGCTGGTGTAAAAAAGAGGCCCTGCTAACTTGGCGCATGTATTAGTTGCGCCAAGCTTACCTGGACATAAGCAGCCCAAAATCTGAGGCTTTCTCACCTCCCGAGTCTCCCAATTAGTGCGTTTAGTACCTCTGATTAGGCCCCGCCATCTCCAACACCCAATACGCCCCCACCGGTCAAAAGAAGGCAACTTCTTTTTTACTCATTCCGAGGGATCGGGTTGTTCGCCTCGATTTTCGTGCCTTCAATAGATAAAGGTTTTCCTTTGATTCTTTCGGAGTGCTTCGGAGTCATCATCGCGGGTCTTAAATTAGGGTACGAAGGCCACCCGAGAAGGGAATTCTAAGGCCTCGAAACCTTTGTTTTCAAAAAAAAGTTCTCCAAAAAAATTAAAAATCAAAAAACCTAAAAAATTAGAAACCTTTGTGACACATCATCTTGCCCTCCATCCTCCCGTAGGGGAAGAAAGAGAAAAAGTTTTGGGCCTTATCCAAGGCACCCATACCCAACCCGTTCCCGAAGGATGTCGTGGGTAGTGGACCCGGCTTACGCCGATCCCAACTCCTCCTTGCCAAACTCTCCAACCCACTCCCAGTCGGGAGAAGCCTTCACATCCATCCCCATCACCTTATCCCCTTTTACCATTATCAGCCCGTTTGGCGCCCCTATTTTCCCAACCACCACTTCCCAAAATATCCAAAATATCCAAAATCACCCCCCCCATTCCCCATCTTTTTCCCAATCCGCTTTTCCCCCCATGTCCATGCCAAGCCAACCACCCACTCCATCCACATTCCCTCCAAATCCAACACCTTTCCCATCCACATTCATGGCAAACCCAACCCCATTTTCCCAATCCACGTCCATGCCCCATTTTTCATCCACCTTCATTTACCTATATTAGCTCCATCCTATCCGACCCTCCACATGTCCCCCCATCTACCCGAGTCATGCCCACTTTTACCAGGGCCACACTTGATTTTTCCCAAACATCCACACCCCACCAATCTTCATCCCTAAGCATCCCTAATCCTTCCACATTTTTTACCCCACCTCAACTCTCCAATACACCGTATATCCCATCACATGCCATGGTCATGTCCGATTAGACCGAGGTCATGCCCAATGCTCCTCCCCCATCCATTCCATCCATACCCAATCATCCCCTAAATCCACCATCTACACCTGATCTTCCTTCCATGACCATGATGGAGGAGATGTTTTAAGCCTACTCCATATGGAAGGCTTCCCAAAATACCTCCTTTCATCCACACCACACACCCATGAACCCATCCCACATCTTAGCCAACCTCCATGCTTCACTCCTCCATGACCCCCATCAACCCCCCATAATTCACACCATCCAAAATCCCATCTCCAACATGCCCCAGGGCCCATTGGCCCAAAACCTTACCATTCCCCAAGGCCCATTGGCCCACCATCCATGATCTCCAAGGGCCCATGGCCCAAACCCATCTAGCCCATGGCCCAAACCCATTTGGCCCAAGTCCACACCCTCAAAGGGCTCATGGCCCATACCCCTCACAACCCAGTGGGCTAGATTCATATACCCCAAGGGCCCATCGCCTAAACCCATACCCAAGGGCCCATGGCCCAAACCCATTTGGCCCAAGCCTAAATAATCCAAGAGCCCATGACCCATACCACCAAAGGCCCATGGCCCATGCTCCTCAAAACCCAGTGGACCAAGCCCACATACCCCAAGGGCCCACGGCCCAGACCCATATGGCCAGTCCCATACCCATACCCACCAATGGCCCATGGTCTAAACCCTTCAAAGCCCAATGGGCCATACCCATCAAGACCTAATGGGCCGAGATCCCTCGAATCCCACAACCTTTACCCAAGCCCAAACCGACCAAGGCCTTATGGCCCAAACCTACCCCGGGCCCATGGCCCAAGCCCCATACTCATACCCTCCACAATACCCCCAAAATTTCACCCACCCCTAACCTTCACAACCGGGAAATCCATGTCATACCTCAGACCCAATTTTCCCATGGCCCCATACCCCAAGGCCATATCCAAACCTTCCCCCATATCCAATGGCCCCATCAGGCCCCACCCCTAAACCAAACTACTACTCATCCCATCACCCCACAACACCTCCCTTACACTCAAGGGGCTCACCCAACCAACATCCAATCCAATCCCATCCAGTCCATGCAACAATTGTATGAGAACCTCATCCTCACTGCACCTTACATAGATCAGTAGTATAAGGAGGATGAGATCAAAAACAGTGGTGCCTATGTCGGGGCAGTGACCACTAATAATCCTCCACCGGTAGCAAGCCCACCCCCAATAACACAGAGCGAGTCCCGGCCGACTGTTGAAAAACTTGCCCCCATGTCCAAAGAATTGGAACAGTTTAGGGAGCAACTAGACAAGATCCAGAAACAATTGTTAAAGATGGGTGGTGCTGAAATTCATGCCACAGATTTCACGGATTTGTGTTTGTTTGCCAAGGTCCCCCTGCCCCCCAAATTTAAAAATGCCAGTATTCGACAAGTACAATGGCACAAGCAACCCGATTGCACACCTCAAGTCCTATTGTAGGGACATGTGCCAGTACGGGGGGGATAAGAGACTGCTAATAAAGTCTTTCAGAAAAGTTTGACTGGTCCGGCCCTAAGGTGGTTCACGTCTCTTGAACCATCCATGATGAAGACATGGAAGGATTTGACGTATTTGTTCCAGGAACAGTATGTCTACAATACTAATATTGAACTGCACAAGTCTGATTTGGCTCGTTTGAAACAGAATTTCAACGAAACCTTTGGCGACTATTTGGGGCGTTGGAGAGCATTGATAGCTCAAGTCAGAAATAGAATACCAGATGATGAGTAGATAGAGATGATTTCAAAGAACACTCTGCCAATGATTTTTAATTTTCTTATATACCAGCAGCAATCCAATTTTGATGACTTGGTAAATAATGCCAACCACTATGAGGACGCCATCAGAGAAGGGCGGTTGAACAAGAATGCTTGAGGGGGACATAGCGGGGTTAGAAGGTTTGTTGAACAGAGAAACGACAGGAGGGCAAGGGCAGATGTGCAGAATGTGATCAATACCACCCCCAACAATAATGTAGTCCCCTTTCAATTTATATAACCACTCTCATCGGACAGGCGGTACTGAGCAGGAGGCAGAGCAGGGTACAAATGACCCCAGAAAGGAGAGCCCGTTACGATGGTGTTTTTATGCCCTTGAGGTAATCTTTAAGTATACTTTTACCTTTATTAATTGAAAAGGGATTAGTAACTGTGCTCCCACCATAGCCTCCTCCCATCATTGTAATTTCCATAGGGTCCGGGTCACCCGACGGATCGCTGCTTCCCATTGAAGCACGTGATCTAAGACTTAATCGATGCTGAGAATATCATTCCCCCTGCACTCACCCAAGCAAACCAGCATGTGAATATTCACCAAGTGCCTCTGCCATCGCACCCTACCGGAGTAGCAGGTCCTAGACCCACCATAGGAATAGTAGAGGAAAGTGAGGAAGAGTATGAATTTGACCCCTCTGATTACATCAGTAAAAGAGAAAATTTTGTGGTCCCAAGGCAGCGAGACCAAGACGAAAGAATCATTGGGGTGATTGAGCCCTTGAATCTGACATATTATTTTTCTACCCCTACACCAACAGTTGAACCCCTAGATCTTAGGGCTTATTTTTCATCACCCACCCCCATCAACTACGTACAAATAAATACGTATCAACCATATTCCACCACCCCCTTGAATTACCCAATAACTCATCTGGCCCCCAATTCTCCACCCGCACCTATCAATTACCAATGGCCTACACCCACCCCATTATCCCCATTTCAACTACCCACAAATTCTACCATCCCCATTAATTCTCTAGTGGCCCATCAAACCCCTAATCCTCCGCCCGCACCCATCAATTACCAATGGCCTACACCCACCCCATTATCCCCATTTCAACCACCCACAAATTCTACCAACCCTGTCAATTCCCTAGTGGCCCATCAAACCCCCAATCCTCCGTCCGCACCCATCAACTACCAATGGCCTATGCCCACCCCACTACCCCCGGTACAACCATCGTTAAGCGTCACCACCCCTACCCGGCCCAATTTTTCCACCCACCCATCCATCACTGAGATAAGCCAGGTCTTACCTACCCTCCCAGAGCCATCAATACATACACTTCATGTGCCGGCAACCATACCATTCCAGCTCTCAGGACCAACCTATGATCCATATCAGATCCCGCTAAGCTATGAGCAAACCAATGCTAACGTCGGCAGCAGCAACAGGGAGGGGGCAGTGGACTTCGTTATCAGATAGGGAAGAAACTCAAAACAGCCTAAGGCAGCAACAGCAGTAGCACAAGCGCGGCTAGAGGAGAAGAAGGATAGTGCAGTCCACCCACTTGAGAAGATGAGCCAGGAGCACATTCTCGAGACTCAGTTAAGAAGGATGTCAACCCATATCACTGTCTGGGATCTTCTGATGATGTCCCCACTCCATTTTTAAGCTCTAATGGGGGCGTTAAAGAATGCACATGTGTCCCAATAGGTGAGCCCAGACGAGGTAGGGTAAATAATCAGGCAAGTGATGGCACCCAATGCCATTTCATTTTTGAATGCGGATCTGTCGGAGGAGGGAAACAGTCATGCTAAATCCCTCAATATTACTATCTAATCTAGGAACATGATAATTCCCTTGATTCTAATTGATAATGGGTCGGCTCTGAATGTGTGCCTGTTGAGGACTGCCACCAAGATCGGCGTGGACCCCTATATGCTAAGGCCGACAAGGACTTGCACTCGGGGATTTGATAATACAAGCAGAGAAATAATGAGAGAGGTCGATCTGGAATTAGTAATTGGGCCCATGACCTTCTCTATACCTTTTCAAGTGATGGATATCAAATCTTCTTTTAATTTACTGATAGGACACCCGTGGTTACATGAGGTCGGGGCGATACCTTCTACCCTCCATCAAAAGCTAAAATTAATATCTGGGCAGAAGGTGATCATCATCATTGGTGAAGGGCATGATGAGAAAGACAAGGCCACTCACAACATTAAAAATCTTAAAGTAGTGGATGTGCCACATACTGAGGAAGACACCGACCTCCACAGTTTTGAGTATGAGGTAACGGTAGTAGGCCCAAAACCCCCAAGAAACATCACTTCTATGACCGGCGGCAGAATGGAAGTAGCAATGGTCATGCTCCAGAAGTGGGGCTATCAGAAAGGCAAAGGGCTCGGGCCTAGACTACAGGGTAGAAGAGAGCCAGTTATTGCCAAGGGGCAGAAAGTCTGATTCGAGTTAGGTTACAAGCCCACAGAGGAAGAGGTCCGAGAGGCTAAAGAGAAAGCCAGGGTCGCTATAGCTGCAAAGGCAAGAGGAATCAACATAAAAGAAAAGCCCCGTCCTAGGCCACACATTAGGGAATCCTTTGTCAGCGCTGGGGTCATAAAAATTGATAGGAATGGGGTAACCCATTTGACCCCACACAAACCCACAGCCCCTGTCTATCCCACCAATCCCCACATCTCCCTTCCCAACATCAAAATAGATATGGCTGCCTTATCCCTATTTGAGGAGCAGCATACCATACCTGAACAAACTCCTCCGGCGGTAAACCACCACAGGACTCTGCTGATGTTTAAGGATGAAACCTCAAACAAACCTATGGTCAATATGATGGAGGCCGGTCCAGAAGAGTCACATTCGCTAGCCTCCTATATTCAAAAAGGCAAAGGGGTAGTAAGTCAGGTATGCAATTAGGCATCTTTGCCCCATACTCTGGAAGCAGGGAGTGGCCTATAAGTTGGCACCTATTTCCCAAAAAAAAACAACCTATAAAAAGTGAGAGAAGTCCTTGGCAGGCAATACCTTGTATATACACAGACTCGCACTGCCAAGGGTTCATCTCCGAAGAAAACAAAAATCTCAAAAACATTAGAAAAATATAAAATCTCAAAAACATTAGAAAAATACAGAACCTCAAAAACATAGAAAAAATATAAAACCTAAAAAATTGTCATTTAAAATTCCAGCTAAAGTACCACAAAAAGGTGCCTTAATCGAAATACCCGTCCCACATAAAATCGACCCCTTTCCTGTAGAAATATAAGAATAAGTAGGGGTTACGAGTCTGGACAAGGATAGTCCTTTGGAGGAGCTCCCCAATGAGCTCCTTGATCGATTTATCGAATTTGAGCATGGCCCTACCCCCATTGTCGAAGAAACAGAAGATATTAATTTAGGGACTGAGGAGATTCCCAGAATAACTAAGATCGGAACGTCACTGTCTCCCAAAGAAAGAAAAAGCATGATCTATTTCTTTCAGTCATATCAAGGTGTTTTTGCCTGATCTTACGAGGACATGCCTGGTCTGGACACTGATTTGGTCGAGCATGAGTTGCCTTTCTACCCTGATATGAAGTCGATTAAGCAAAAGCTGAGACATCTCCAACCTGAGTGGATGTTGAAAGTCAAAGATGAGGTCATCAAGCAGTATGATGCAGGGTTTCTCATGGTCTCCAAATTCCCACAATGGCTAGCCAATATCGTGCCTGTGCAGAAGAAAGATGGGAAGGTCCTCATGTGCATCGATTTCTGCAACTTGAACAGGGCGAGCCGGAAGGACGATTTCCCATTGTCGCACATCCACATCTTGATCGATAATACTGCTAAGCACGAGATGCTTTCTTTTATGGATGAAATCTCAGGATACAATCAGATAAGGATGGCAGAGGTTGATCATGAGAAGACAACGTTCATTACCCCCTGAGGAATCTTTTGCTATCGAGTCATGCCATTTGGACTGAAGAATGTCGGGACAACGTGCCAGAGAGCCATGACTGCACTATTTCACGACATGATGCACCGAGAGATTGAAGTGTATGTTGATGATATGATAGCCAAATCACAAGAGCGAGGCGATCACTTGGTAAACCTCCAAAAACATTTTGTGAGGCTGAGAAAGTACAGGTTACGTCTGAATCCACAGAAGTGCACTTTTGGTGCCATGTCCGAGAAACTATTGGGATTCATCGTCAGCAGGAGAGGGATCGAGGCCAACCCAGTCAAAGTCAAAGCTATCACAAAAATGCCACCACCGTCTACTGAGAAAGAAGTTAGAGGGTTCTTAGACAGAATATAATATATCAGTCGGTTCATTGCGCAACTAACCCTAATCTGCACGCCGATCTTCAAGCTACTTCAGAAGAACTCACCCGTCGAATGGAATGACGACTGCCAGGCAGCATTCGATAAAATTAAAAGCTACCTCCTCAATCCACCTGTTTTGGTACCACCCAAGCCGGGGAGACCATTCTTAATGTACCTCTCCATGACGGAAGTATCTATGGGATGTGTCTTCGGTCAGCATGACAAGACAGGAAGAAGAGAACAGGCCATTTACTATCTGAGCAAGAAGTTTACTGATTATGAAATGCATTATTCTCGTTTGGAGAAAGCATGCCTGGCTCTTGTATGGGCTACTTAGAGGCTCCGCCATTACTTGTTATCTCAAGCCATGCTACTCCTAGCCCGCATGGATCCGTTGAAATACCTGTTCGAGAAGTCGGCTCTCACTGGACGAACTGCACGATGGCAACTTTTATTGTCTGAGTTCGACATCACATACGTCACTCAGAAGTCGATTAAGGGGCAGGCACTCGTCAATTATCTTGCCGACAATCCTTTGCCAGATTATGAATTGTTGAGAACTGAATTTCCTGATGAGGACATCCTGTTCACGATGAAAGACGATATCGAGGAAGTAGAAGAATCTTGGGTAATGCACTTTGACGGGGCAGCAAATGTCGAGGGTCAGGGAGTTGGCGCCATCCTGATTTTACCGAAAGGATCCCATGTTCCCATATACCAGTCTCTATCAAGCTCAATTTCCCTTGCACTAATAACATGGCCGAGTACGAAGCTTGTGTCTTCGGTTTGCAAGCAGCTTTTGATCTGAATATAACACACCTTCGAGTGTTTGGGGATTCGTAGTTAATCATATGTCAGACAAATGGAGATTGGAAGATAAAAGATGAGAAATTGATCCCTTACCATGAACACCTGGAGGATCTAATAGCCTACTTCGAGGACGTCACATTCTCCTACGTCCCTCGAATAAGGAACCACTTTACCGATGCACTAGCAACTTTGGCATCAATGATAGAAATCCCATATGGAGTTGAGATGAAGCCGATCATGATCGAACAGAGAAATGAACCGGCCTTCTGCCTCCAGATTGAGGAACCTACAAAGTCTGATGAAGAGCCACCTTGGTTCTTAAATATCAAGAATTTTCTTGAGACACTAACTTTCCCTGAGGGTACGTCCAAGACGAACCAACGAACCATTCAACGTCTAGCGGCAGGCTACATCATTTACAGGGAGTGCCTTTACAAGCGATCCTATAATAATATCTTACTCAGGTGCCTTACCAAAAGTGAAGCAACTAATATCATGAAGGAGATTCATGAGGGAGTACGCGGAGCCCACGTCAGCGGTCACATGCTTGCTAAGAAAATTCTGCGATAATAGTACTTTTGAACCACGGTAGAATCAGATTGCTGCAAACATGTTTAGAAATGCTACAAGTGTCAGGAACACTCAACTCTGATACATGCTCCTGCCATTGATCTACACTGCATGACCACTCCTTGGCCATTCGCTACCTGGGGCCTTGATATCGTTGGAATGATTAATCTGAAAGCATCAAATGGGCATTAATTCATCCTCCTCGCTATTGAATACTTCACCAAGTGGGTAGAAGCGGCGTCATATGCCAACATCACGGCCAGTCACGTTGAGAAGTTTCTTAAGAATAATATTGTATGCCAATTTGGAGTAACCAAGGATATCATCACATACAACAGAATAAACTTTGGAAATAAGCGCATCCGAGCCTTCTGCGAGCAATACAAGATCAAGCACCATCGCTCATCCCCCTATCGGCCTCAAACTAATGGAGCCGTAGAAGCTGCGAACAAGACGGTCGTTCGTATCCTAGAGAAGATGGTTGTCACTTACCGAGATTGGAGCGAAATGCTACCATTTGCTTTGTGGGTTTATAGAATGTCGATCGGTACCGCTACAGGGGCAACACCATTCTCCCTTGTGTATAGAACCAAGGCTGTCCTACCAGTAGAGGTTGAAATACCCTCGCTCTGAATCCTCATGGAATCAAGCTTACCCGAAGCAAAGAGAGAGAGATTCTGCTTCGAATAATTAAACTTATTGGACGAGAAGAGGCTCCTAGCCTTGTGTCACACTCAATTTTACCAGGACAAATTGCACGCGCTTACAATAAACGTGTCTGCGGTCAAGATTTGAAGATAGGAGACACCGTGTTGAAGAAGATCTTCCCATCCCTCCATGCCGATCTGAGAGGGAAGTTCAAGCCGAACTGGAAAGGACCTTACGTCATTCGAGAAGTACTACCGGGATACGCCATTCCCCTCGCCACCATAGACGGAGATCATCTTCCTGAGCCCATTAATGATGGATACGTCCGACGATTCTACTCTTAGTCTATCGCGATAAGGTAAGTATTGGTGAAACAGATACGTGACTGCTTAAGAATCACCCAAAAGAGGCCATCATTTCAACCACAGTAGCTAAAAAGCATCCCTAAAATAATGATACCCTTCGTTACCCCATTTGAGCCTGGGCCTTTCTTGCAATAAACCCCTTCCTCAAAAAAGAAAAAGGGGAGTACATATACAAAAAAGAGAGGAAGTAGAATTACTATCAAAATATCATAAAAATCATAAAAGCAAAACCTTAAAAAGAGATTGCCTAAAATAAAACAAAGGAAAAAGAAAAAAAATTATGGGGGCTTGTACAGTAAAATCCCCCAAGGAAGAAAGTATGTTGAGAAAAACTGAAGTCGTATCAAGGAAACCTATTTAGCCCAGCATACTTTCAAATCCTAACATAACCCATGGCCAAGCTACACCCTGAAGGAAGCCCTCTTTTTAGGTTCATAAGCAGTCATAGTATCTGTTAAGTCAACACGAGTCAAGTTGTAAGACAACACCAGAGCCCCATCTAGCCAGCTATGACGAAATCAAAGTCTATGTCGTGGCTTTTGAAAAAAAAAATGAATAAAATATAAGAAAATAAATAATAAAAATACGAGCTCAAGGGAAGATGGACGTGGTGAAAACCCGAAAGGGCACTACGGGTAAAACCAGCAAGTTTGTGCGAACCAGGTGAAAACTCGAAAGGGCGCTTGGGGTAAGAGAGCTAAGCCCATGGAGGTGGTGAAAACCTGAAAGGGCGCTACGGGTAAAAAAGGAGATAAATAAAAAAAAAAAAGAGAGAAAAAAATAAAGAAGAAAGGTTTGAAATGATTGATTTGATGTTTGAGGAATCCTTTTGTTACTCTCCCTGTTGCCCATTTTCTGACTGGGCCACTCATGTTAGTTCAAGACGGGTCCCGACCAAAATTGTCTTTGTGAAGGTGCTTTATCAAACGTATGACTCAAGGTAAGGAGAAAAGTTTGACTCAATCCAAAGAGATTAACGTTCCGACCTTGGTAAAATCTGAAAACTCACTCAAGTCTAACTGCATGAAAGAGTTCATCTATGCTCAAAATGGGACTCGTTACTCTATCTCACTGTCAAGGCATCAAAAACAAAAATAAAAAAAAAAACAAAAAGCCAAAAATAAAAAAATTAAGAAAAATCCAATACCAAAAAATGTGTATATATTTTTACTCATTTCCATGTGCATATTTCCAGCATCATATTTCAATCTCAAAAATGAAGAAAAATAATAAAAAATCTTCGAAAATAAAAATCTAAAAACTATATATATATAAATATTGAAAATAAAAAAATATAGGTAAAAGTTTATTTCTCCTTCCGTCAATTAGGATGGTTATTGTTACCTATATAAACAAAAAAGAGACTGATTTTTCTCAAGGATGTGCAAGAACATCAAATGGTCCAAAGCCTTGAAGCAGACAACTTCTCAGCGATGGACAAATCAGATGAAGCATCCTGCCACCGATGTCAGGTCTATTAAAAAAAAAAGGGAGAATGAAAATCATTTTGAAAAAAAAAAAAAGAAATCTGTAAACTTTTCATGCACTTGCGTATTGTTAATGTGGTAAAATGTCAATATTTTATTGGCAGCGCAGCTGTGCAAAACTAATGTCCTAGGTCTAAGGTTCGCCTTGGATCCATGGATCCTACTTCAAAGTAGGAGCGACGGTGTCAATTTTGGTGAAATAATCAATGCTTGGATCGGATTGATTTCACTGCTAAATGTTCACCTTGATCGCTCCATATTTTGGTTTTAGGTGAACTTGAGTGCCTTACACTTCAAGTTCATCACGTGATATTTTCGGAGGTGTAGACTCTTGGACTACACTGTCCGGGTGAGCACCCTACGGGGTTTGAGGTCCGAATAACTCTGTCCTCGAAAAGATCCATTGTTGGATTGATTCCAACCTGTCAGATACGAAATTATGTCAGACAATTATGTGCAAACATGCATGCAAAAGGGCTCATTTCCTTTATTTTTCTGTAGGCTTAAAACCTGTATTGGCGCGGTATCCCTATAAAGTGTACGTCATGCGTCTAGATATTTGTATAATGGTCGTTTGTTCCTGTAAATTGTACCTGGACGGATTCTGGGTCAGGGCTTCCATCGCCTTTGCTACTTATCGCCCCTAATGGGTTTATGTTTATGCATAGTTATTTATGTGTAACTTCATTGATGACGGTGGCCAAGATTGAGTATCCGTCGGTGGACACCCAATTCTGACCCGGTCTTTTCGATATCACATGAACTTGAGTATGTCGGCTTCAGTTTCATTGCAAACTATTGTGGAGGCACGGGCTCTAGGTATGCATTGTTTGGGCGTGCCCCCCCTGGGGTTCGAGGTCCAGATAATTCTTGCTTTTTTTATAAAAAAAAAAAAGGAAAAAAATTGGGAAAATCATTTTGAAAAGAAAAAAGATATATGTGTTTTTGTGTCACACGCAGCTATGCAAAATTGATGTCCTGAGTCTAAGGTTCGCCTCAGATCTTTAGATCCTACTTCAAAGTAGGAGCAACAGTGTCAATCCCGATTAAGTAGTCGATGCTTCAATCAGGTTGATTCCACTGCTAAATCTTTTAAGCCAAGCGCTCTGTCTTTGGATTCATATGAGCGTGAGTGTCTAAAAATTAGATTCTTCACGAACCTTTCGAAGGTGGGGACTCTTGGTCCGCATGGTCTGGGCGCGCGCCCTCCAGGGTTTGAAGTTCGGATAACTCCATTGGAAAAGGTCAATCATTGGTTGAGACCAACCTGGTGAGAATGAGATTACGTATCAATCAAACTATATGCAACCATGCATCCAGAAGAGTTCATTTCTCCTTTATTTTCTGTAGGCTTAAAACTTGTATTGGTAGTGGCATCCCTGTAAAGTGTACACCATGTATCTAGGTATCCGTATAATGGTCGTTTGTCCCCGTTAATTGTTCTCGGGCAGGTCCAGGTCGGGGCTTCCATTGCCTTTGTTGCTTATCGCCCCTAATGGGTGCATGTTTATGCATAGTTAAATAATTTTTATGATTATTATTGGCAGAAACAAGGATTGGATGTCCCTTTTGAGAGACACTCAATGTTTGGTTGGATCTGTTCAAGGTAGTTGAAGCTAGATGCTCTAGGTCATATTGATCTGGGGCATGCTTTCGAAAATGCCACGTCCTCCCAAAAAGCGTTGTGACATCTATTCACTTCGCTTGGGCAGTCATGCTAAATAAACTTCAGGATCGATGGGTTCGCCCAAAGACCTTCAATCCTGCTTTCAGCAGGAGCACCTACGAACAGTCAGATGGGGCAATCAAATACCTCGTAGGATTAGACGCAAACTGTGGAGCCTTGCGCATTTTTGCTTTGCACCTATCTTTCAATGTGGGTCGATCACCCCTCTTACTTGCGAAACTGTTGTATTCAGAATAAATCTTAAATATTAAATACCTTCAAATCATCTCGAGAAGCAAATGTTTGGCCTGGCATACAGGGCATTCGCAACTCGTTCCACCTTGGTTATACCCAGTAATGTCGCTAAGCGTTTAGGGACCGATTACCTTGAGAAATGAATGTTTGGCCTGGCATACAGGGCTTTCGTTTTCTCACCATGTTACTCATTTGATGTTTAAAGTTTGTTCTGAATATATCGGACCAGTCAGTAATTCCTTGGGCCTCTTCGGATGTCTCTTGTCTTTGGCATTCAATCATTAGTGATCGGATACCAAAGACGGGCATCTGTAGACACCCAAATTTAGCCCAAGGCCCGATTGAAACACATTTCGAGAGAGGTGTACTTTCGAGCTTTTGATGGCATGTATGAAACTCTTATGAACCCTTAGGAACCTTTCCAAACCCTTAGGAATCAACCCTAACCTTTCCAAACCCATTAGAACCCTTTCCCGGATTAGTGTCAAACCCTCCCGAGTAGTGGTTGGAAAGAGGAGTGCTAAAATTTACACAAACCTCCTTTAGAGTTGAATTATATACCATTGAAAAGAAAACTTCCCCAGATTTCCAACAAGCTAAAAATTGCCTCAATCGGAGTTATATAACAAAAGTTATGGCAATTTGAAAATTGCAAAATTTTACAGGATTTTGGCTTGGCGCAACTAATACTTGTGCTAGGTTTAAGTGAGTCCCCCGCGGGCTAGAAACCTCTCAAAACCATTGTGAATCACTATATTATTGTACATATTCTTGGCACAACTATTAGTTGCGCTAGGCATATGAACAATACCTGTGGTTTTTTACTCCAAAAATCGAGATTGGGTTTGACTTATTGGCCATCTTGATCTTTGGAGGGTGTTTTGTTAGTTCTATTGCACCCTTTTAATGCATATTTGCAACCCTTAAGTGATTTGAAATACTAACCTATCATCCACCATTAAAACCATTCCCACACATCTCCAAGCTCTCAAAATCCTAGGAAACCTTAGATTAGAGATTACCTAATTGCTAACCCTAATTAGAATCTAAGTAGCCTCCTAACCTACCCTTTTCCTATAAATAGAGCCCCCCTCACCTTAGATTAAAGGTTGGAAAAATTGCTTAAGAGAGAAGAGCTTAGAGTGAGAAGATCTTTCTCCCTTTGGTGCTATTTTTTCACACAAATTCCAGATTTCCCAACTTTCTTCCAAGCCTTATCCTTCATCTAAAAACCTTAGTTTAGGCATGTACTACCCCTTCGCCTTCCTTCTATACCTCCTAGCCATCAAGCCTTAGGATTTAGAACCCTATTTTCACACAAGCCATTAAAGATCATCAAAGCAAGCCTACGCATGGCTCTCCAATGGTGCAACAAGGGGCCGAGGGCTCCGGCTCTCTCCTTTCTTCTCCTATCTCTTTTAGTTCTTCTTCCATCCTCACATTTGTGCCGTTACGTCGCCGACTTTTCGGTAGGGACGGAGGGGCACAAATAAGATTTTAGGGCCCTTTGGACAAGAAGAAGACTTTTGTGTTATTTTCATTTTATTTTTGTCTAAGCCATAAGTAGAGACGGCATTAAGCGAGTTGATCGGGTGCCTAACACCTTCCCGATCGATAACCGAAGCCCCTACCCAAGAACCTTTGGTGTGGACAGGATTAAGAGTCATATTTGTGGCACTTCGGTGCTTATAAAAATGATTTAGGTTTTTCAGGACACCAAAAGCTCCAGGTGGCAACTCTATGTTTTGTTAGTGAGCGCATTGCCACGACAGGATCGTCAAAAATCTCACGATTGCACACTTATGATGAGCCAACACTGAAATCATATGTAAGTATCTCATCAAATTACATCAAGCATCACATCAAAATTTTCTACGATTAATCTATGCAAGAATATATCACAAATATCAACACTATTCTAGTCATAGAGTAAAGATGTATTTTTTACTAACATTGACCTAGAAATCCGTGAAGTAGATGATGAATCATAGTGATAAAATTTTCATAAACCTATTCTGTCGTGTCCATATCAGGCATCTGTATGGATCATTTGTTCTAAAATTTATAACATTATCGAAAAAATTTTAAGAATAGACTATTTTTCCAATTTTTGACCTTCTAGGTCAATCTAAGACATTAGATGGCCTTGCATGTGTGTCAAGATCACATGCATGGTACCGTTTGGATCAGGTCCATGTCACATTATAGAATAACATAAAATATGAATATCAAAATTCATTTTATTCACCAAAAATATAGCATCTCTTGGCTAATCTTTCAAAATTGACCTAGTTTGACCTTTGGTCATTCGGGACCATTGGATGGCCTTGCATGTGTGTGAAGATCACATGCATGGTCATCCCATGCTCAGGTTCAACTTCATTCCAGATTTCATCAAACATCTATTTACAAAAATCTTATACTTTCTTTACAAAAATGCAAAAATACTCAAACAAAGAACAACATAGCTTACTTTTAACCCATTTTGGATCAATCAAAGTTATTAGATGGCCTTGCATGTGCTCAAATATCACATGCATGGTCACTCCATCTCAGTTTTATATATTAAACCCAGAATTTCTTCATACTTCTAAAACAAAATCAAATCTAACCCTAAAAATCCTCAAATTTTTAAGATCTAGTGGTCTAGGCCTATTTGGCCATCATGGACCATTAGATGACTCTAAAGTGATCCTAAAGATCACATTCAAAGACTCTAATGTGCTGGTCCCATGTGAGAACATGGTCGTTCCAGAACTTAAGTCATCCAAAAATAATAAAAATCATACAACTATGAGAAAATCTAATTACTAACAAGCTAGGAGTCTAGACAAGAGCTAAACTAATATTTTACCTTTGCAAAGCTCAAACTCCTTGCTGTTTTTCTCCAAATCGTGTGGTTTAATGAGCTGGAATGAGGCTCAAAATTATATATATGGATGTGGGGAGTGTGGGGAGTGGATTGATGGTGTTTGATTTAGAATCTAAGGGTTAGATTGAAGGGGCAATTTTTCTAAGGGGCTCTAAAGGAGAATTGAGGAGAAGAGGAAGATGAAGATGCAAATGCAAATGGAGAGCCCTCGAGAATTTCAAATTTTGCTATGGTGGTTGGGAGACACAAGCTGAAAATTTGTGACACTTGTCGCACCTTCACTTCCCAAGCCTTATTCCCATAGTTCCCAATGCATTCTCATAATGACTATTTTCTCTCTCTCTCTCTCTCTCTCTCTCTCTCTCTCCTTGTCCCACACACCTCCCATATTTGACCCACTTTGACCTCTTTTTCATACCACACATCAGGTTTTGATTTGTCATTTATGGTCTTCTATGTCCTCAAACCACGTGAGTGCCCACTTTCTAAAAAATCTTGTGGGGCATATAAGTTGTTGCATCTTACACCCTAGATTTTTCCAATGCAAATTGGGTGGTGTAAGATGGGTCAATCTCAAATCAACAAGATCAATGGTGTAGATTGACTACAGATTTAAATAATTCTAATTTCAATTTTCAAAATTTATGAAAATTAATTGTATTTACCCTTGAGTTTTTAGTGGATTTACAAGAAATGTCACTCAAGTGTGAGAATCACTAACACTTAACTCTAGGTGTTAGTACATCTCCGAACTTTCATCTTATGAGTGAATCTTTGACTTGAGATATCTAGAAATCTTGTGATGATCTTTAAAATCTGATCCATTGGTGATGATCCCCTCATCACCCCAAGGTCGAGGCACCATTCGGGTCAAACTTTTATTCATGTAATAATCCAGGTAAATTTTAGGTATGAGATGTGGTGTATGTCCCATCAATTTTTCTAACACACCCATCTAATTAAATGGGTTGCTACTAAAAATAATTGAATTTTCATTGTTTTAAGGTGGGTGTCACTACCAATAGTCAAATTCTCATTTACCTAAGATGGGTGTCACTACTAATAGCCATTTTCCTATTTATTTAAGGTGGGTGCTTCAAGAATTTTGGTGGACCTGGCCTAAGGCAGTCAATTGGCACAGTCAGGTCACACCAGTTTCTAGTCAACAATTTGACCAACATAAGAATCTAGGGGCAGGTGTTACACAATTTCATCCTGAAGTCTTATGAGAGAGTGCAGTATCATGCAGAATCGCGGCTCACAAGAAGAGTCCATTCACTCCACGATTTCAGAAAGTCGTGCGAGATTTGCTACTGAAAACAAGGAAGAAAGATTCCCACGATATCACGCCCCTCGCACCCGGCCCGCAATCCGTCAATGGTGCCGATGCGAGCTGGCGCGGCGCGCACTATTCATTCATTTCTATTTATATCCATGTTCATATTCTTATCTTTCATATTTGTATAACTTTCGGGTTCAACTTCTTACTTCATATCTCTTTTCAGGTAAATTATCACCTTTATTTTTTTCTAAATATTTCGAACAATACTTTTAAATGTGGAAACGAATTATTTTTATTTATCAAAGTATGCGCGAAAACTTGAGTTAAACGTTATCAGTTTAACCTCCCAATTTCGTTAACCTGACAGGCATATTTGGAATTACGACTTAATCGTAATAGATCTCAAATGAATAAAGTAATGTAATGAAGACAACTTTAAAACCTTTTCCATCAAAATAAAATCTTTAAAGTCACGTTGTTTATACAAGCCCGATTACAAAATCATCACCATTTATTCAAAAGTAAGGGACTTAGAAACAAACTAAGAAAGAAGGAAGGATCCTTTCAAAACTATGTGTAAGTGTTGGTAGCTTTACTAGACAAAAGGAGCTTCAACCTATCAACTCGTTGTCACTCTTGAATCCTTATGTATCCAACTTTCTCAATCCTGGCTGGGTGCTGCTGGCTGGCCTTTGAAATTTTTGGGTCATGAAACGACCGTAAGCAATGAAGCTCAATAAAATTTTAGTAAACATTGTCTTAGAATTCTAGTATATGTAGTATATAGATAGTCCACAGGTGCATGTGCAAGTGGGGTTTTCAGCAGTTGTGAATATAACTAATTATCAAGCAAGAATTCTAACTATATGCAATACAACTAATGTTAACTAATACTCAGGTAAACATTTACAGAAATAATAGTAGTTCAATGATATTCTATTTACCACTAAATATGAAACAATTTGAGTTAAGAACTAAGTTAAGTTACAATTTCTTCAAGATTAGTCCAATATGATTAATCAACTCATACTTCACAATTTAATATTAATTGATTAATTCTTAAGACAATTAAAATTATGCTTAATAATATTTGACCAATCTTGAAGATTCATCTAATTTGAGTTAAGTTATAATTTCTTCAAGATTCGTCCAATATGATTAAGCGTAATTTTAATTGTCTTAAGAATTAATAAATTAATATTAAATTATGAAGTATGAGTTGATTATTAGTATCTTTTAATTAATTTGGTGTTGTTATAAAACACCAACCATTGTCCAAATAGAATTCAAATGTTGATCAGACAAGAGCCATCACTCTTCGACATTTAGCCAATTAAGACAAGGATCAATAACCCTGTTGGTCTAACTATATCTGATCCTCAGCTGACATTTCAGAATTCTTTTATATAAGGAGCTCATTCGTAAGAATAGTGATTAGCTATGTGAGGCCAAAATAGACAGAATGATATCATCTTTCCACTGTCAAATTTTTCAGTTTTTATTGCATTATCTTTCAAATTCTATATTCTTTCATATAATTCAGATTCTATCTTTCATCTTCTGTATTATGTGCCCCAAAATTTAGGGTTTCATAGCATAATACCTCATTTTTGAGACCCAGATTCATAATCAGATACCCATTTCGGGTCCAAAGTTCATATAGTCATATACTCATTATGGGTCCAGATTTCAGATATTCAGATACCCATTTCGGGTCAAGAGTTCAGACATTTAGATAATCTTTTAAGATTCAGAATTCTTTCAGATTCAGAGTTCAAGTATACAAATATTCTTTTCAAATTCAGAATTCTTTTAGATTCAGAGTTCAAGTATACAAATATTATTTTCAGATTCAGAATTCTTTTAGATTCAAATATTCTTTTCAAATTCAGAGTCCAAGCATGTCTAGCAAATAGTTCATGTCATTATCAGACACTTCATTTCAAGCATTTCAGCTTCATATCATGTTCACATCATATTTACTATCTTGTAGGATCAAATCATATCCTATCTTATACTATCTTATCAGATCAAATCATATCATATCTTACACTATCTTATCAGATCAAATCATATCATATCTTATATTATCTTATCAAATTGGATCATATCATATCTTACACTATTTTATCAAATCATATCATATTACTTGTCATGAACTTATCATATATTTATCAGATACTTATCAGATACTTTTCCTAAACCTATCATGTGTTTATCATATACTTGTCAGATACATATTATGAACTTATCATGCACTTATCATATACTTATCATATATCTATCATGAACTTATCATATACTTATCGTGTACTTTTCATGTCACATTAACTCTGGTTAATTAATCAAGAGCAATCACTTTACTTATGTTTAAAGTTATGTATAAGCTACGAGTGCAACGAGTTATGGGCCCAATGGTTCATTGGTCCAAAGGTTCCAATATAATATGGGTCTGGTGATTTTTAGGTCCAAAGGCCCCAATGGGTTCAAATAGTTATAGGTCCACTGGGTTTTAGGTCCAAAAGGTCCGATACAATATGAGTTCGATGGATTTTAAGTCTAAAGGGTCCAATGGGTTCAATACAATATGGGTCCAATGGATTTTTGGTCTACTAAAGGGTCTAATACAATATGTGTCTGATGAATTTTAGGTAAAAAGGGTCCAATGGGTTCTATCCAATATAAGTCTGATGGATTTTAGGCATGGATCAAAATATCGTCCGATACCGATACGTATCAGAATTAGACTTGGACGATACGGTACATTCAATGTACCATATCGCCATTTTGTATGTAAATGCCCGGACGATACATTCAATGTATCGTCTGGTATTTTACTATTCCGATACGTATTAGTTTTGAGCTTGGATGATACGTATCCGATACTCAAAATTTTGACCCATGATTTTAGGTCCAACGGGTCCTTTAGGCAATTTTCTAGGTAATTCGGGCCTTTACTAGATCTAAAACTAAGGTTTCGGGCCCTTCTAAGGTCCGGACCATGAGTATTTAGTTCTCATGGGCCTTAATCCATAAGTCTTGGGCTGGGCTAGTAATCAAATTTACCGAGTCGTGGGCCGGGTCCTTAACTAAATTCTTGTCAATCCTATCAATCCCGTTTATTTAAGAGTTCAGGATTTTGGGCCTCATCGAGCTTTCAAAGAATACAATCGGGTCTTGTAACTTAGTGGACCAATTTCACATGGGATTTATTATATGTTAGCATTATGGGATCATGTGTTTGGGTCTTGCCAATTAGTCATGGGTCTTTGGTCAAGGTCCGAATACTAAATTTTTATCTTATATATGCAGATTTTTCCAAAGTAGTGGTGGACAGCCTATAATAAATCAGCCGCCATTTTCAGCTTTGATCAAATTTTTGCATGCTTCCAAAATTGAGGGAAATATAATTGATGATAGCATCTTTCCCAAGTGGTAGCATCCAAAAATAGGATCCAGTCTGATCACATGATACAAATCACCGAGATCTGTTTCGTTCTATCAGGGTTTCGGGTTTAAATTGTTGGGCCTCGGTGTCGGGTCTATAACATTCAATTCCGATAATGGAATCAAGCGCTCAGCGGCTCTCTGAAAATATTCATGAGTTGTCCAACTTTTTCATTTACATTGTTTGGGTCAAAAGTCAACAAATCAAGACTTAATAGGGTCCATCCAATCGAAGGTCGGGTCTGATTTATGGCTGTGTGTCATTTGCCAACATTTCGGGCTGTAAATTGCCAAATTTCTTGCCGTAATTCTGAGCAAATCAAGACATGAAATTTTTACCAGACTTTAAGGATGTACTAAGGTATATGTTCAATTTATTTCAAATTTTTCTGCTAATATTTCGGGCAAGGAAACTGAACCTTATTACAGCTCTATTTTCGGGTGCAACAGGGCAGATTCGCCGAATCACGTTTCGGGTGTCATAACTTTCAAACCGTATGGGTTTCAGGACTGAAACTTTTACCGAGCTTCGGGAGCTCAGTCAAGTGTTTCCCAGAATTTTTAGGGATTTTTCTAATATTTATTTCTATTTATTCAGTTCATTGTTCCGGGGCTGATTTCCTATGGGCTGCATGGTCCACAGTTTTGGGCCTTAGATGGGGTCCACATAGTGGTCCATCCAATACCACAATTTATCGGGTCTCGGTACAAGATATTCCTAATCTAATCCGAGGTCCAACGGAATCAAACTTTGTATTACATTCTTTAGTTTAGTTCTCGCTAATCGGTAACCGGTACTATCTTAGTCACTGGTGTTGAATTACTTAATAATATAGGATTGGGCCCTAAGAGTCATCCGATCAAGCCTAAAATACCGGACATGATTATGTTTTTCAAAACATTTCCAAAATTTATTTTCATTAAGACCTGATTTTTCAATGAGGTTTTTGATAAATTGGGAAAACTCATTCCGATTGCATTTTATAGCCTACTTGTCTAAAATTAGGGATTTCTTTGGTATAGAATCAATCACCATTAAAATCTCATGATCAGGACTTCGAAGGTCAAACACCTAAGTCCAAGGTTGACTAATTTAACTGATTTTATCATTGATTTATTCCTAAGATCATACCATTCCAGAAAACTAAGCATTTAACCAATTTTCTCCATTAAATAAAACAATCTCAAGGTGGCCAATCATGACCATTCGATTGGTCTACCATCAAGACCAAAACTTTGACTAGACTTTTCTAATATGAACTTATGTAACTTCATCAAATTCCCAGTCATCACATGTGCCAAAATTTAGGTCTAATACTTATGGCAAATAAACAAAGTCTACGACTATGTCACATGTAAGAACTCTGGAGTATTCATATAGCAATCTAATGCCACACAATTTCAATTATGGTCAATCAAAACATGATGACTATAATTCTGATAATTTGATACAATAATTTTATTAAATCAATCATGGATAAAGCAGATCATAATTTCTATAATTTTCTAAGCAGGAATTAGGAATTATTCTAGATCACATTTAAACAAAAAGGCATCTAAAATCATTAATTGACCTCGAATTCCATGAGCACAAAGATGATTTATAGAGATCAAAAACTCTTATTTATATGCTACAGTACTTATATTCATCATCTATAAAGATTGATTAGCCTAGATTGCATGATATGATGAAGGAAAGCCAAAATTACTAAATTCCTACACATGAGTGTATAGTGATCAAGTTGATCACATCTTGACCATTGGATGGCCTTGCATGATCATAAAAATTTTTATTTTGGCATATCAGGTCACTAATCTATCATGCATATAGAAATTTCACTAACATTTAAAGGAAATATTCATTTAACTCCTCTATTTTTTCAAGAAAAATCTAAGTTTTGTCACCTAAATCTAAACTTTTGACATTTTAACTAAGTGTGGACCATTGGATGGCCTTGCATGATCACACTGATCACAAGCATGGAATTCCACATCTTAGGTCATCATTATATTCCAGAAAATTCAAAGGTTTCATAATAAATACTATTTTTATTTTTAAAAAAATATAAGAAACTAAACCAAAATACAAAACTGACTAACTTTGACCTTAAGGGTCAATCTTGACCATTAGATGGCCTTGCATGGACACATAGATTACATGCATGTCATCCAATATTCCAGATCTAAAGTCTAACCCAGATCAAACATAAAACTTAGGTCAAAAATTAAATCTAAACCATGAAACTTCAAGAAAACTACAAATTTTGTATGCTATGGTAGTCTAGACCTTCATGGCCATCATAGACCATTGGATGGCCTTGCTTGTTCACATGGATCACATGCATGACCGCCAATATTCTGGTCTCATATAAAAATATGGTCATCTAAGAATTTCCAATCCCCAAAAGTTAAAAAAAGTTAAAGAGTTTATAACAAAATCTATATATAAAAGACAAATAATTAGACAAACATCTAACCAAGATTTTACCTTTGCAAGCTCTAATCTCCTTGCTGATTTTTCTCCAAATGTATGGGTAAGAGGGCTAAGATGGAGCTTAAAATAATATATATTGGTGTGAGGAGAATGGAGAATAGATTGGTGGTTTTAGATTTGGAATCTAAGGGTTGGATTGGAAGGAGAAGATTTCCTACAGGCTAGGGCTTCAAGGTGCTCTAATGAAGTGGAGAAGAGGGGGAAGAAGAAGTTGAATGGGAACGGGAATCCCCCTTGGGGAATTCAAATTTTACAAGGGGAATGGGGAGACACAAGCTGAAATTTTTTGCCACATGGCACCCCTCACTTCCCAAGCTTAATTCATCCAGTTTCCTAAGTATTCTCATAATTGAAATTCTCTCTCTCTCTCTCTCCCTCTCTCTCTCTCTCTCTCTCTCTCTCTCTCTCTCTCTCTCTCATGCGCCCTTAACCCCTTTTTCTCTACCACACATCTCTTCAAGACTTGTCTTTTATGGTATCCAAGGTCCCTAATTTATGTGAAGTTTCGTTTTCTACCAAATCTTGTGGTGCATGCTCTTTAGTGCATCTTACACCTTAGATTTTCCCAATGCAAATTGGGAAGAGTAAGATGGGTCAAACTCTAGTCAACAAGATTAATGGTAGAGATTGACTAGATATTTGAAATTTTAAAATTTTTAATTTAAAAATTTAGGGAAATTAAGTGTATTTAGCCTTATGTTTTCATTGGATTTACAAGTATTGTCACTCAAGTGTGCAAAACACTAACATTAAATTCTAAATGTTAGTACATCTTCAATCCTCTATTTCTTGGGTCCACCTTTGACCCGATACATCTAGGAATCTTATTACAAATTTTAAATATTCAAATCAATGGTGATAATCCCCTCATCACCCTCAAGGTTCTGGCCCATTTCGGGTCAAACCTCGGGTCAACATATATTCATGCAATGATCCGGGGAATTTTTTGGTGTATGACATGGTGTGTGCTTCATCACTTTTTCTAACACACCCATTTAATAAAATAGGGTGCCCTATGGGTGCCACTACCAATAATTAATTTTATTATTATTTTAAGGTGGGTGTCACTATTAGTAATCGAATTCTTATTTATTTAAGATAAGGGCTACTATCAGTAGTCAAATTCTTATTTATTTAAGGTGAGTGCTTCAAGAATTTTGTTGGACCTAGCCTCAGGTAGTCACCTCGCATAGTCAGGTCACACTAGTGTCCAATCAACATTTTGACCAACACAGAGATCTAAGGGCAGGTGTTACACACGATTCTAGAAGAGAATTCTAAACGAAGAAAGATTTGTATTATGTAGTTTAGTTTTAGGAAAAGTCTAAAGTAGGTTGTTTAGTTAGAATAGAGTCATAAATTCTTGTAACCAGCCTCTTATAGATTTATAAATTAGAGAGCATGCGTCTAAGAAAAATGATCCAAGAAATTCTTGATCTTAATTGAGAACTAATATTAAGGAGCCGGAGATCAAAATAGTTTAGATTTAATTTATGTCTTTTAATTTCTAGTTTTAATTTAAGATTTAATTCCAGTCATTTTATTTCTATTTTTAAATTCAATAGAATAATGAGGAGCTAAATTTTTTTTTAAGTTTAGGAACCCGATATCAAAGATTAGTATAAATAATTAAGAGTTTCTTAGTTTTCTGAATTCAGAAGTATAGTTGGTTAATGAATATGAGTTTTAAAACTTGTCTATGAATTTTGAAAGGTTTTCACGATTTTTATAATCTCTTTCTTATTATTGCAGTTGTTGCCCTAGGATTGAGATTATTAGACTTTCATGGCCCGACTATGTTGCCATTGTTGCCTTAATTTCATTAACGATATTTATGCTAGAAAGGTTTATGTTATTGTTATGTCTTAAATCGATCTTTTATTCTTCTTATGTCGCCATTGTCGCCTTAAGATAATTACATGGAATTCAGATAACTAAGTTATAATTAATTAGGATTGCGAAATCTGCGATAGGAAACCTAAGCTTATTCATTTAAATAGTTTTATTTCAATTTTTGCACTTTAGCTTAAACAAATAATTATTTATTATTTAAAGGCAAGTAGAAGAATTTTTAGGAACAACCTTCCTAGTGGATCAATACCTATACACGTGTTGCAATTCCACTGTGCACTTGCAACACGTATCTCCATTGTATTTTTTTAGAATTGTTGGATTACAATCACATGTAAGGACTAGCATGCACTCGTAAATCAATACTCTTTGTTTTTATACTTTGTTCGAGCGAATCATAGTGAGTACGATTTCTCGTCGATGGTTTGTACTCTCTATGGTTTTGCACCACGGTCGATCGAGGATCACGATTGACGAAAGGGTAACTCGTCTTCACTTGAGACTGTGCACTCAATAATCGTGAGTGTACGATGCAATCGTAAATTCGCGAGTGTTTAATATGATGCCTCGTCTGCACACACGACGCCCCGTATTTATTACCCCCACCTGCCCCCCGCCATGTTTTAATGCAAATCTGTTTTGAGATTTAATGACGGCGTTTCACATTCCACTCCCTTTCCATTATAAATACACATCCCATTCATATCCTTTTCATCCCACAAACATACCCTCTGCCTATTCCGACTCTTGCCAATACTCTTAGCCATGGCAGATGAGCCAAGCTGGTTAGAAATTCGTGCAACCCTCGAGCATCGTATTCAATAGGAGAAGGCCGAGATTTGCATGCTCTTGGCCGAAAAGGAGATATTGGATTGATTGATCTAGATCATCTTTGACGCCAAGTCGTCAACCTATACCCCCCTCCCCTCCCTTGTCGCCCTCTCCTACACCCCCTCCTAACTCTCCACCTTCTTAAGCAACTTCTCCCCTCCCGACTTGTAGTTTCTCTACCAAGGCGTCAATTTGAGGACATCCCGGAGTAGGGTGGTGGCATTCTTTTTGCGGCGTAAATTTTGAAGACCCCGAGACCGGACTACTGTGCACATCTTCATGAAATCTTCGGGGCTGTTACTAGTGTGTGTCTAGATTTTTTCTATGTTTTATTTTTAGTTTTTGAGATTGTACTGAGTGTCCTTGTAATTAGTTTCTTTTTATATAAATGAATGTTAATTTTTTTTAGATTACTATTTCCTCACTTTCCTTCCGATGGTCATTGTTATTTTTGGTTAGTTGTCTTGAGGCCATTTCCGTTTCTGTTCCTGCCATTAAACACATAGTTTCCTCCATGTTGGGGGGGGGGGGGGGTACTTTGTTTGCACACTAAATATCGTGCCACGTGCACTGGACGTCAAGACACAAGCAAAAATAATTGAGAACCCCCCCTTTTTTTTACAATGAGGACATTTTCCATTTTAAGTTTGTGGGTACACACTTCTGCGTATATATATATATATATATATATATATATATATATATATATATATATATATATATATATATATATATATATTCTAATTTAGTTAGGTTTTGTTAGTTGTTTTTTATTTTGATTTTGCGTTACTTTTGTTTTAGTTAATCATTACATGTGAGTAATTTTTTTTATGAAATTTGACTCCAAAAATAGTAACCATCATCCTTAAAGGAGTTTATAATCAATGATAGGATGTAGTTGATATTCATGTTTAGTCCAATTGCACACTTATACCAAAACTGAACTTTTGAAATTATAAATTGCTCTAAATTGCAAAATTTAGAAGTTAGTTTCATAAATCATATACCAGTGAGCTTTTGAGCTTTATCTTTTCATTGAGAGAGACTACAATTCCAAATGCTTTCAATTTTTTTGAACTTTTTGGTTACTACAAAAATCTAATTTTTGTTATTTTGAATCCATGACTGCGATTGTGCTATCTATTATTCTAGAACTGCTTATTATGAGTATTGACAAATATGGCAACATTACTAGTGAAACTTGGAAATGAGAAGAGGCCATCCTTTGATAAGTATGAGCCATAAAAGCCAAAAATCCCTTATACTTTACCTCTTGAACCCACATTTGAAGTCTGTAGCCAAAATTCCTTTGTACCCAAATTATATAACCCCTAACCAAATTTACATCCTAAAATTTTTGGTCTTTTATCCCTGTACTTCTGATAATTTAAAACAAAGGAAAAATAGGAGAGTTGAAGGTGCAGAAAAGAAAGAAAAAGGGAATGCTCTAAAAAGGGGTATTGCTGAAAATAATAATAATAATAATAATTCTGAATGTGAAAAGTGTGGAAAAATAATAAGAGAAGCAAAAAGGCTTTTAATTGGTGAAAAGAAACAAAACGAAAAAGAAATCAAGAGAGTAAATAAAAAATAAAAAAATAAAAAAAATAGAAAGAAAAGGGATAAATGAGAAATTGGGATGAAGAGATCCAACTTTTTGGATCCTTACTGGAAAAAAATAACAAAAAAAATAAAGAAAAGATGAAGAAGAAAATGTTAGAGTTAAGCTGAATTCTAAGAAACTTGGAATCCTCTTACCCTTTCTTTGGAACCTTTAACCAAAGCCCCATTACAAGCCAATGAAAGACCTCTTTGATCCAGGAATCACTAAAGTAAAAGCCTAGTAGAGATGCTTCGGATAAGTACTATAAATTTTTGATAACACAAAAGTGAAATAGATGGATTATCTTTCCATGAGATTTACATTTTTCAATATCCTTACATTATTCATCATATATACCATTTTGTGAGGACCTAACAGTATCAACATCTTTTGAGAGTATATGCCACAGAGAGAATTTAATGAAAATGTCTTCTAAATCTGCAGTTTAGAAAAATCTGTAACAAATGAAATTATGTCATTGGTACGCACACACTACACACTTTGCTTGACTTGAGACTGTTGAGAGTCTGAGGAAGGATAACTGATAGGATGGGAAGCAACTGATAGTTGGAATCATATTTTTGAAAAATATTTGCAACCATGTAGTAATTGACTAATGCATTTTAGTGTTATAAAAAGTTTTGAAAAATTCAAAAATATTTGAAGCTTGTAGGTACCTTCATTGGAAACCTTCAGGAGACGACTCCTCCACTAGGAATAACCTAGGGGTCTAAAGGCTTGTTGCATCTGCTAAATGTAATCGTGCTCCCTACAAAAGTGACATTTAGTTAGTAGACAGAAAAATATATTTTCCCATTGTTTGCTAGGGACTAGCAAAACTCAAGTTTGTGAGTGTGATCAGTTACATATTTTATCATCTTGATACCCTCATTAGAGTGTTGTTAGTCCATAGTTTGTTACTAACAGTTTTTTGATAGTGGATAATTAGATCAGCAGATAAGAGGAGTATAAAATAAATAATTGTGCCAAAAAGGAACTTCGAAAGCACAAAATTAAATATCACAGTTCAAAATAATAGAATCGTAGCAGAAATCTCAACCTACGAGTGAGCGAAATGAAACCGTAAGTCCTACAATCTCCTCACAATCCAGTCGAAGAGAATAAGAATAAAATCGTAAACAAGAACAGAGAAAGTATAAAATCGCAACATTGTGATTAAGCATAATAAAAAATTGTAAGCATTCGATTTTAGTACGATAGCATTCAAAACAGTACGAGAGAAGCTGAGGAGACTGTGAAAGACTAGGAAGGATTACGAGCGATCAAAGAATGAATCGTATGAAGAATACACTGTACAAAATAAAATCGTATTTACGATTTCATCTGTTAAAGTTGTACGATTTCATCCTGAAGGCTTACGAGAGAGTGCAATATCATGCAGAATTGCGATTCACAAGAAGAGTCCATACACTATACAATTCCAGGAAGTCCTATGAGATCTATTGTTGAAAACAAGAAAGATTCCCACAATTCTAGAAGAAAATTCCAAATGAAGAAATATTTGTATTAGGTAGTTTAGTTTTAGGAAAATTCTAAAGTAGGTTGTTTACTTAGAATAGAGTCATAAATTCTTGTAATCGGCCTCTTATAGATCTATAAATAAGAGCCTGCGTCTAGGAGAAACCATCCAAGAAATTCTAAATCTTAATTGACAACTAAGATTGAGGAGTTGAAGATCAAAATAGTTTATATTTAATTTCTGTCTTTTAAATTTATGTCTTTTAATTTTCAGTTTTAATTTACGATTTAATTCAAGTCATTTAATTTTTGTCTTTTAATTTATATTTTTAAATTCAATAGAATAATGAGTAGCTAAATTCTTTTTAAGTTTAGGAACCCGATATTAAGAAATAGTATGAATAGTTAAGAGTTTCTTAGTTTATTGAATTCAGGAGTATAGTTGGTTAATGAATATGAGTTTTAAAACTTGTCTGAGTTTTGAAAGGATTTCACAATTTCTATAATTTTTTTCTCTTTGTTGTAGTTGTTGCCCTAGGATTGAGATTATTAGACTTCCATCACCTGACTATGTTGCCGTTGTTGCCTTGGTTTCATCAACGATATTCATACTAGAAAAGTTTATGTTATCGTTGTGTCGTAAACCGATCTTTTATTCTACTTATGTTGTCATTGTCGCTTTAAGATAATTACATGAACTTCAGAGAACTAAGTTATAATTAATTAGGATTGCGAAATCTACGATATGAAACCTAAGCTTATTCATTTAAATAGTTTTATTTCAATCTCCGCACTTTAGTTTAAACAAGCAATTATATATACTTTAAAAGCAAATAGAAGAATTTTAGGAACAACCTTCCCTGATCGATACATATACACACGCTGCAATTTCTTTGTGCATTTGCAAGAGGGTATGACAAAGTATAGAAAAATATCTATCATTAAGGTCTCCCTAAATAATGTGATTTTTTGGCTCAGTGCCTCTCACTTAATGATTAATCACTTCAACAGTGTAGATTACTCACATCATGAAGCATTAATGATGTCAAGATCATTGAAACACCATTTTTGTGTTTAAATGACAGATCCTTTCCCAAATCTTGGTTACAACCAAGGATTTAAATTAGGTATTGGTATCGGGTATCGGGTATCGGGTATATCGGTCCATGGAGGACCGATACGTATCAGCCGATACCGATACAAATCGCTAGACACTGGATTAAAAAAAAAAAACAAAACTAAGCATCGTATCCGGTGCATATGGTGTGCAGGTTATATTTACCACAATATTTTAAATATAAAAAACTATAAAAATAATAAAAGTTGCAACTTTATGGGTTGAGTCGGCTAAAGTGATAACACTACCAATTGTTTCAGTCTGCTGCATGATCGGTTTTAAATTGTACCCTTGCAAGCGCACAAGATTTATTATAGCACGGTGAAATCAAGGGTGTCGAACCCACAGGGAAATATGAAATTTATCTAATCCTTTCAAAGATTTAAAACACCCAAGGAAATATCAAAGGCGAAAGTTCGATTTACCACGCAAGTACCACTCGATTCTCAATGCAATAAAAGAAAGTCAATCTAGGCCAGAACAAATTATGATAAAGAAGAAATATGACAGTTTATGAGTTGATCAAGGAGTTAGCTAGCTATTGATTTGTAACTTTTCTATTATTCAATCTCACACCTTCATTTAAAATCAAAACACCATCATTTAATAAGAAAATAAATGAATCGAGAAAAACGTGACTATTGATCTGGCATACCCTATCTAAAAACTATGACTTAGCCTATCATTGCGGTATGAATCATGTAAAAAGGATAGCATATCTCAAAATTCTAAGTCACGACAATGATAAATGAATCATTCTGTAGCCTAGATCGGCTTGCAGGAATAGATCTAGATGAAGTGCTTCTTTTACGGTCGTTAATAACCACGATCAATGACTGTAAACGAAGACTCGATAATATTCAACCAAGCACACACTTATAACAGAATGATTCAATGATAATAGAAACAATAACATAACAGTTACTTATCTCTGGTTCACTTCCTCCTTGAGCAAATAAATTTAGCTGCTCATCCTCGGTGTACAAGTCCGTTGTAGATCCGAAGACATTATTTTAATAATGCTCTTTTATTTATGACAAAATTCTCCTTACAATGCTTTTGTTCCTAGGTACAATCTATGCTCTCAAACTTATAGAAAGGAAGAAAAATTAAACCCTAATACAATCTACTGAGAGAGAGAGAGAGACCCTAAAAAAGAAAAGAAAAGAAAAATATCCCAACAATAATGAAAAAGAAGAAGAAGATGAAGCCCTTTACAAAAGTCTTAGCTTCCATTTTATAGGGCCGAGTAAACCCTATCCCTAATAGCTTCAATCGATTGAGAATTAAATCTCAATCGATTGACTTTTGATTCGAAGTAAGTGGGGACAAAGCTGTCATCTCCTGTCAATTGATTGACACTTAGTCCTTAATCGATTGATATTTAAGGGTAGATTCTTCACTCTCTTGGTGGATGTTGAGTTACTTCACGGATTTCTGTGCTTCTTTTGACTTTTAGTCCATTGCCCTGTGCAACCTTTAATTATCTTGTTTTATGCTCTTTAACGATCCCACAGTCAGAAACACCTGTAATCATTAAGACCTCATAACAACTATCAGATGCTTTTATCGGACAAGTAAATATAGGAATTAGGATGCGAAATATAGTCATATTACGGCACCGATCACTGCACATAGAGAATTACAAATTGTATGGGTAACTATGTTCGCACTCACATATTTACTGAAAGCGTCGACGCCCCTAGATCCCTTTAAGCTGTTGATTGCATATAATCAGATGATGGAGGCCACGTTTTACTCAGATTTTTCACATAATAGATCTTGGGATCATGGCGCACCTATTAGATGGTAGATTCTTGATTTCACGTATTACAGATCCCAAAACAGGGCCTAAAAATCACGTTTCAGCGTGACATGTGTCATATGATTCAAAGGCCATATTTTGGGGATTGTGACACATGTAATCAAACACTGACTGTCTTATAGGTGAGCTATGATCTCAAGATCTATTTTGTGAAATGTTTGGGTGAAATACGGCCTACATTATCTGATCCTATTCAATCAACGATTTTCAAGGGATTTGAGATGTGGACGCTTTCGCTAAACCGGTGGGCGTGACTAGAGTAAACCCTACGTTTCTTCTATAATTCCATTAAGCACCTGTCATGTCACAACACTAAAAGCACTTGTAAAAAAACACCAACAAACAGTCACAACATTAAAAACACCTGCAAAAAGTAGAAAAGGAGAAAAAGAAAAAAGCAGCATAAATCATGACGAAAAATTAGACAAGGAAAAAGGCTCGCGATACCATATACGTATCGGGATCAATACATACGTATTGGTATTTGCCGATTTTTGATACCATGGTTACGACTCCTACATGCGGGGTCCTAATGTGTGGATGGAAATGTGATGATCAACATGCCACGTGTTTAACAAATACAACCCCCAAATGTTGTAACAACTGATATATATATATATATATATATATATATATATATATATATATATATATATATATATATATATATGAATTTTTTAAAAATAACTCCTAAACTTACACCCCGCCATCAATAACACACCTAAATTATTAATAATATCAAATAGACACCCAAAGTTCATCAATTAAACCCTTACCGTCACTTTCCGTTAATGACTGAACGGAAAATACTGAATTGGCATACAACTCAGCAAAATAGTGTGCGTGGCACCTATGTGGCGTCACGCGAGGTGCCACATATGCTATTTTGCTGAGCTGTATGCCAACGTGGCACCTAAGTTCTCGCTACGTGGGTGCCACACATGCTATTTTGCCGAACTGTATGTCAACTCAGTGTTTTCTGTTCAGTCATTAACGGAAGGTAACGGTAGGGGCTTAGTTGATGAACTTAAGCGTACTTTGAGTGCCTATTTGATATTATCAATAATTTAAGTGCACTATTGATAATGGGGTGAAAGTTCAGGAGTTATTTTAAAATTTCTGATAATAATAATAATAATAATAATAATAATAATAATAATAATTATTATTATTATTGTTATTATTATTTTTGGGTGAAAAATGAGTTTAATAGTGCAACAGAGCTGCTTCAAATCATTTCTCCTCGCCGTATTCTGAACCAAAATTTGAAAAAGAAAATGGAGGAAAGAATGATGGAGAACGAGAGGCTTCAAATCGAACAGATAAGAGAGCTGGAAATGGAGGAGTTGCAGATCGAAGAAGTCGATACTGATCCCCATCAATCGTCATCCTCCTCCTCAGATGAAGCCACGTGAGATTCTATTCTTCTCCCTTCTCTTTCCATCCAATTATCAAATTTAATTCCATTTTTATTATTTTCCACTTCTGTTATCTTCTTTCTTATGTGTTTGGATTCCTTTAAATCTCTCTCTCTCTCTTTTATTCTTATTGTTGGGAATTAGGGTTTTGATTTTCTTATTGTTGGGAATTAGGTCGTGTGATTCAAAGTGGTCAAATGCTTTTGAAATGAACACCTACACGTAAATCTCTAAAATCAGTTTTTTCCCTTCATTGTAAAGGCATTTGACTGCCTTTAGCTCTTTAGATCATGTGCTTCAAATCACATGGTACCACTATTTGATGAAAATGATGCCACATTTGAAAGTAGCGACCTTTTCCAAATAACCATTTGGAATTTTTGGGTTACCATATATGAGCTCATTCTTACTTCCACTTAGTTCTATGACTTTGGTCATCAACAACAACAAAACAGAATTGAAATAAAATAAATGATCCCCGGCTGCCTGACCTGCCGGACCCTCTGACCAGGTACATAAACTTTACCTATCAGGTTGGTTGGATCAATGATGGGGGAACTTACTAAATGCAATGCTAGGGCTGAGATTAAATTGAAATTAATTTCAACAATTAAAATGACAATATTTCTAGCCAAATTTTCAAAGAAAGTAATAAGAAATTCAATTAAGTAATTTAATTCCGGTTCCCAATAGCATTACGTTTTGTGTACGTGTCCTATCGGATTTAGAAGACAAGGGTTCTTGTGAATGGCTAGATCTCCGATAGTCTTAGGGCATCGAACGAACTCGCAAACAGGTTCTCTCGATACCGTACAAAATAAAAGGCTAATCAATTATTTAATGAAGATAGGTAGGTTTATTTTGGATTTTATTAGATAAATAGGCTAGATCTGAGATTTAATTGAGAAATAGCTAACTAAGGTTACGCTACTTACACAAATTGTAGATCTAAAGAAGATAGAGATGGAAGAAGAGTTGACCTCGCACCAAACCACACGCGAGATCGAAGAATCGCTCTTCGTTTTGAGAAAATCATACTCTCACGAAAGTTTAGAACCCTCAAATTTACAATAGCAATTTTAATTCACCAAAAACTAATAATAAAGTTGTTTACAAGCCTTTAAATAGGCTACCCAAAACTCTAATTCAAAATTAGAAGAGTCCTAATGCAAATAAAACACAAAATTAAAAATTTTGACCAAAAATATAAACTTCCGTCAAAATTCTCTTCGTTAGTCAATCGATCGGTCCCTGACGTCGATTAATCACTTACATAAATATATAACTTGTCCACAGTCTCTGTCCGAAATCGATATTACTCCCAACCACAATCGATCAATCGAAGGTTGGGGTTAAGAATCAAAATTTCGGCCGAAATTATTGGTTTCGGTCCCCACCGAAACGATAATTTGGATCGAAATTTTGGTCCAAATTTATATGGGAACCAAATTATTGGCCGAAATTTCGGCCAAATTTTCGGTTTTCGGCCGAAATTTCGGTTCAAATTTTCGGTTTCGGTCAAGCCCAAAACTGAAAATTTACCTGAAATTTTGATCCTTGGTTGGGGTTGATCGATCGACTAAGTGCTTCTTCAGTCCTTCGAATTTGCTTCAATCGATCGATCAACTATTGGAGCTCGATCGATCGACTAAACTAGTCTTCAGCTCCGCGACTTGGGGTATTCTTCTTTTTGATTACTTTGATGGTCTACTTTAGCCTTCGATACGTCACTGACGGCTGCCTGAATCTGATGTCCCCATCAACTCTCCTCGGGTTAGAAGGATTCATCCCCAATGAATACTGGTTATGATAGAGGTCTAAGAGATTTAGATCAATCTGTTGGAACTCTTCCTGTGTAATCCACGTATTCTCTGAATCAATGTTGCTCTTCCACTTAACCAAATACTTCTGAAGTCCCCCTTGGTTGGTGGACGGAATCTAATCTTTCAACACATCTTCGATGATCTCACGAATTTGCCGAGTAGGTGGAGGAAATGGTGTGGGTAGAGGAATAATTGGGGATTCGGATGTACAAGGCTCAAAGGAGTTAGTAGGGATGGTTGAGTGGCCATGGAATGGAACGAGGTTCTCCACATTGAAGGTCGTGCTAATCCTCAATTTGGGCGAAAGATTTAAGATGTAAGCATTAAAATCGGCACGCTTCAAGATCTTATAGGGTTCAACACCACGAGCTTGTAACTTCTTTGCAAATCTTTGTGGGAATTGCTCGGGTTTATTCCGAACCATCACAAAATCACTCTCTTGAAATTCTTTGAACCATCTATGAGAATCTGTAGAAAACTTGTATTTTTCATTGTTCGCATTAATTCTTTTTTTAATCTCAGCATGCAACTCATGAATGTGATTCAGACTTTGATGACCTTTGATGAATGAACATTGGAATGAGGTCTATGGGTGTCCTAGGTTAACACCCATGCACAATTTGGAACGGACTCATTCGTGTGGTTCTATTAACTGAATTGTTATATGTAAACTCAACGACAGGTAAGATGGAATCCCAACTCCTAATGTGCTCACCAACTAGACACCATAACAGATTACCTAGACTTCTATTGACATCCTCTGTTTGCCCATCAGTTTGGGGATGATATGCAGATGAAAATTGAAGCCTGATCCCCATTTTGTGTCATCGTGTCTTCCAAAAGTAACTGACAAATTTAACATTGCGGTCAGAAACTATAGTCTTAGGCAAACTGTGTAGACGAATGACCTCGTTAAAGAAAAGGGTAGGAATATTACTTGCATCAGAGGTTTTCGAACACGCAATGAAGTGGGCCATTTTTGAGAAACGGTCCACAACGACGAACACCGAGTCGTGCTTTCGGAGGGTTTTGGGGAGGCCTAACACAAAATTTATAGACAGGTCTTGCCACGGGGTGTGTGGCACCAGTAAAGGTGTGTATAATCCGGTGTTTTACCTCTTTTGCCTTGCCAGTTGGTAAACAAGACATTGACTGATAATTTTGGCAACATCTTGGGTGAGATTGGGCCAATAGAATCGGTCCTTGACCAATGCAACGGTTTTGTTGTGATCAAAATGGCTGGCAATCCCTCCAGCATATAATTCTCAAACAAGAAAGTCTCGCAAAGAAGTGCGGGGAATACACAATCGGTGTTTTAGAATCAAGTACCGTTCCTGTAGGGTGTACTTTCTTTGACAATTTGTCCACTCATAAGTGAGGTGTACTCCTCACTAAAATCTGGACATGTGGGATAATCCTCTACAAGGCGATTGAATCTGGTTACCTTAACGCTTAATGAGTGCAACGTTGCCACTCTACAGCTAAGAGCTTCAGCAACTCTATTCTCCACGCCAGCCCTATGCTTCAGCACAAAGGTGAACCCTTGAAGTTGCTCAACCCATTTCGCATGGGGTGGGTGTAACTTCTTTTGGGAACTCAAAAATCCCAGGGCTTCATGATCAAAGGACAAGACGAATTCATGTGGTAGTAAATAGTGTTTCCAATATTTAAGAGATTGCACTACCTCATAGAACTCTTTATCGTAGGTTGAGTATTTTTTCTGACCTCATTCAGCCTTTCATTGAAATAAGCTATCGGATGGCCCTCTTGGCTCAATACTCCTCCAATACCTACCCCTGACGCGTCACACGCTACTTCAAAACCTTCGAAAAGTCGGGTAAGCGCATGACAGGAGCTTCCGTCATTCGAGACTTAATTTCTTTAAAAGCTTTAGCCGCAGTAGGTGTCCATTGAAACTCACCTTTTTTGATGCAATCAGTGATAGGGGAAGTTATTGTATTGAAGTTACGAATGAACCGCCTGTAGAATGTGGCTAACCCATGGAAGACAACGCAATGTGGCATGAATGTACAGTTCTTCAGGTTCACATATAATTTCTCTCCTTTGAGAGTCATACAAACTTGCCTTAGGTGGCCCAAGTGTTGCTCCTTGTTGTGGCTATAGATAAGGATGTCGTTGAAATAGACCACAAGGAACTTGCCTATGAAAGGCCTCAATACCCGCGTCATGATACGCATGAAGGTACTCGGGGCGTTTGAAAGCTCGATTGACATGGCAAACCACTCATACAAACCATTTTTGGATTTGAAGGCAGTTTTTCATTCGTCCCCGGGACGATCTCGGATTTGATGGTATCCACTCTTCAAGTCAATCTTTGAAAATATCGTGGCACCGACCATCATGTCCAACATATCATCCAGTCTCGGTATAGGGAACTGATATTTGACTGTGATCTTGTTAATAACGCAGTTATCCACACACATCCTCCAAGTTCCATCTTTCTTGGGTGTGAGCAGCGCTGACACGACACATGGACTCAAGCTTTCCTTTTGAAGAAGTTTATCAACTTGCCTCTTTAACTCCGAGTGTTCGGATGGATTCGTACGATAGTGGGGCAAGTTAGGCAAGGTCGCTCCGGGGACCAGATCAATGGCGTGTTGGATGTCCCGTAGAGGTGGTAGCTCATTCGGAAGGTCTGCAGGAAAGACACCCCGAAACTCACTCATTATCGGTTCAACCTCTTTTGAAATCTCAACGCCTGTCTCTTTGGATTTTTCAACTGTGACAAGGACATAGACAATGCCCTCTGTCTTAGCGCCTCGTTCAAACCCAAGAGGGCTGACGAAGTGAATGCCCTTAGATGTCTTCTCTCTCTCTCTCTATCAGGCCTTTATCACTGGACTTGGTTGATTTCACTGTGAGTGCTCTAGGGGGTAAAGGATTAATCTTGATTTTATTTCTGTTGTGAGTGAATGAACACACGTTCGACCTCCCGAATAGTGGAACGTCCATGTCATACAACCATAGTCTCCCTCGGATGATATGCCTCACGTCTATAGGCACAACATCGCACCACAAGGTGTCCTTATACGAGCTGAACTGTATAGGAACCTAACACCTTCGTGAAAACAGGGATGAATGATGAATTGACCTAAGCAATTTTATAAGGTCTTGAGTGATCTACTGGAGCAAGCCCTAAGCGAGAACCTGTACTCTTGGAAACTGCATTGGTAAAACTTTCACTGTCAATGATGACTTGACAGACTTTCTCATCACACTTGGCTACGGTATAAAAGATATTATCTTGTCGCCAATCATCACTCTCCTTTGACTGGGCTAGAGCACATCTAACCACAAGAGCCCGTGAGGTATTATCCTCCTCAACGGGGTAGGAGATATCCCTTAGACAAGCCACTGTTCGTTCCCCAATACAATCTTCTTCGTCACTAGGGAGCGACTCAGGCTTGCAGACTTCAACCCACTGTTCTGAAAATCGGGCGGCCACTGGGCGGTTCAGCCTCAGGCGCCCGATTTAGGCTGGTGGACTTGGTGGGATTTGGGCCTTCGCCCGACCCTTCAATTGTTTTATATTTTTTTATCTCCTCTGTTTCTCTTCTCTTTCCTCATTTTTTTTTTAGTTTTTTTCTTTTTTTTCTTTTTCCTCAATTTTTTATGATCTTGCACAACACTTTTTTTTTTCGACAACTGAGCAGCTAGCACAACTCTTTTTTGTTCTTCTTTTCTTTATTTTCTTCCTCCTATTCTGGCAAGTGGCACAAATATATATATATATATATATATATATATATATATATATATATATATATATATATATATAAAACGGCTGCTAAGATCTTGGGGCGCCCTCCCTAGCTCCGCCCATCAATTTCCGCCCGAACATCCCCCCGTTTGCCCGAACCCGCCCAACGGTTTTAAGAACACTACTTCAACCGTACCCTCGTCATGCTCATTTTCAGTGTCTTCGACTATAAACAGGTTTCGAGATGGACATTGTGCTGCAAAATGTCCAATGCCACGACACTTATAACACTTGTTTTGACCACCACTCTTAGGGCCTTCAAGCATTGGACCTTTACCTTTATCGACTATGGTTACTGGTGTGGTAACTGGGTTGGGCCTAGCAGACGGGGCTTTGGTGTTGGGCTTAGACTCAGGCAGGTTAGACCTAAAACTAGATAGAGTATTGGTCCTGAGGTATCGTTCCAACTCCTCGACTCTAGAGAAACATTCTTCTAGATCGGTAACGGGGTATGAAATGAGTTCCCTTTGTAGTTCTGGGCGAAGGCCCTTTCTAAATTGGGATATGGTAACTCTTTCCGGCTCATCCACATCGGCTTGGGTCTTTAGGTCCTCAAATCTATTGATGTATTCTGTGACCGGTGAATTCCTTTGGCGCTATGAATACCACTGATCGAGAATAAGTTCATCGTAGGATAGAGGAACATACTTCTCGTTCAATTGGGTCTTCATCTCTCCCCAAGTAGAAATGGGATGAAGACCCTAGGCCTGCCTACGACACTCTAACCCTAACCAATACAGTCTAGCTTGACCCGTAAGTTTGACTTTAGCAAATCGGACTTTTCACTCCTCGGACATGGCGTACCACTCGAAGTAGTTTTCCATGTCGGTGACCCGCTCGACAAAGGCCTTAGGTTGTCTATTCTTGTCGAAAGTAGGGCGTCCATTTTACAATTTTCATTATTTTATCGTCCTGATCGTGAACTTCACGACGATTCGAACCTTCTCTCCTACGGTCATTTGTGTTGACTTCATTGTGAATTTCGGTGAGAAACTCATTGATCTCTTCAACATGGGTTTCCAAAGCCTCATATTGGGACTTGTTGATCACACAACTGTTGTTGCAATTGATTGTGGTGTTCCGTCATTTGGGCTTGGAGTGCGGCATGACTCATGGTCAACTTAGACGTAAGGTCTCTAATTAGGGCTTCCATCTTAAGGGGATCCATGACAATGCAAGACAAAAATTTATATGATGCAAGACAACTATATGAGGTAAGAAAATCTAGAATAATGAAAGACAAATCTGAAATGATGCAAAACAAAACAATAATAAAAAAATAAACCCTAAAACCTATATGAACACTGAAACCCTAAAACTAAAACTGTTGCTTTGATTCCAATTTGATGCGGGAACTTACTAATGCAATGCTAGGGCTGAGATTAATTGGCATTAATTTAAACAATTAAAACGACAATATTTTTAGCCAAAATTTCAAAGAAAGTAATAAGAAATTCAATTAAGTAATTTATTTCTGGTTCCCAAGAGCGTTACATTTCGTGTATGTTTCTTATCGGATCTAGAAGACTAGGGTTCTTGCGAACTGTTAGATCTCTGATAATCTTAGGACATCGAACGAACTTGCAAGCGGGTTCTCTCGATACCGTACAAAATAAAAGGCTAATTAATGAATTAACGAAGATAGGTAGGTTTATTTTGAATTTTATGAGATAATTGGGCTAGATCCGGGATTTAATTGAGAAATAACTAACGCAAATCGTAAATCTAAAGAAGATAGAGATGGAAGAAGAGTTGGCCTCGCACCAAACCGCATGCGTGATCGAAGAATCGCTTTTCATTTTAAGAGAATCACACCCTCACAAAAGTTTAAAACTCTCAAATTTACAATTTCAATTTAATTCACCAAAAACTAATAATGAAGTTGTTTACAAGCCTGTAAATAGGCAAACCAAAACCCTAATATGAAATTAGAAGAGTCCTAATGCAAATAAAAGATAAAATGGAAACTTTTGACAAAAAATATAAACTTCTGCCAAAATTCGTGTCGTTGGTCAATCGATTGGTCCCTGACGTCGATCGACTGCTTATATAAATATATTACTTGTCCACAGTCTCTGTCCAAAATCGATATTACTCCTGACCACAATCGTTTGATCGAAGGTTGGGGTCGATTGATCGACTGAGTGCTTCTTCAGTCCCTCGAATTTGCTTTAATCGATCGATCGACTGTTGGAGCTCGATCGATCGACTGTTGGAGCTCGATCGAGCGACTAAACTAGTTTTCAGCTCCGCGACTTGGGGTATTCTTCTTTCTGATTACTTTGATGTTCTTCTTTAGCCTTCGATACGTTACTGGCGGCTGCCTGAATCTGATGTCACCATCAATCAACTTGAAGGTAATATAGGCAGTTCATATGTAACATAGGTTTTATATTGAATGGTATCAATTCACTTAGTAAAGTTCACATTGTATCATAAGTGTCTATGCAATTGGTAAAATATGTGCCATGTAGGACCATTTGGCCTAAAAGTAAGCGGTGTGTGTGTTGTTAATTTGATGTTGGGGACGAGAGTCAATCTCAACAAAAGAGAAGTCAGTCTAAATACCATGACCATCATAAGGTTATCAAAACCTTCTATCACTAAGTCTGTATCGGATTATAGTCTATCTCTCTCTGTGTTCTTGTCACCAATTTCTAGTTATTACTCGAATTTTAGTTTTTTATTTTGTGGGAAACTGATACAATCCGCAAGTATTGTGTGCCTTTGGAAAGAAGAATAAACAGTTACGATACCACGTGTATTGTAATGGTGATTCACTATATTTTGGATAAAACAATTACAAAAGGAAAAAAGGAAAGAGAACAACTTCAAGGGTTGGGAGGGCTAATCTCCATTTTCAATTAGTTAATTTCAATTCCAATTCACATATCTCCTTACATGTTAGTACAGTTTTTTAATTTCTCATAAATAACTACTTGAAAGTTACAATAACTATGCAAATGATTATTAACTACTTAAATAAGTAATCATCAAATTCAAAGCAATACGTGGAACACCGTAGCATCACCCTTTACCAGGAATGGTTCATAACACTCCACTCTCCTTGAAAAATACCCTTTCCATAAGGGTTGAGATCTTGAAACTTACACACTCAACTTTGCCCTCCTTTGACATGCCTTTTGATCTGCATAGACAAGAATTTTTTTTCCATTGGATTGATGAAATTGAGAAAATCTGACTTCATCCAAATCCACCCTAGTGATATCTCCTTTCCAACTTCTCATGTTCAATAACATGCTTTGGATATGGTGTTTCTTCGTCAGTCACAAAACTTTTGTCTTCCATATTTAAATTTCCATCATGAACCTTCGTAGAATCTCCTTTTCTTTTTTCAATCACTTCGTTAATTTTGATTTTGTGCACTTCCGTGAGCGGGACTTTCGCAACATTTTATCTTGTTTGTTGTTATTTCCGACAAAGATTTGATTTGTGGCCCTCATTTTGAAGTTGGAGAAATCATTTGTTTTCCTTTCTTGTTTGGTTCAATCTATCCTGTCCCTTGATGCAAATGGTCAATGAGATTGTCCATCCGACAATCCATCCTTTCCATCATGTGATGCATCTTTTCAAGCAATGCTCGGATATCTCTAAGCCCAGCTTTTATATCAAGAAGTTCGTGTATAATCTCCGTGATGATTTGAGTTAATTGTGAACTTATAAAATTGGTACTTAATTTCACATGTCATCAATAACAATCCATCCTTGCTTCAAATACAACAATCTCTCCTCTAAGGAAGCTACTCAAATTCAAATATGTTACTCCCACTAACTGCATAATAATTATATGAAGTTATAATTGCTTAAAATGTGATTAAAACTTAAAAGTGTTAGAAATAGTAACTACTATAACTGCATTGTAACTGACTGCAATGAGGACTACTTCAGACGTGAAACATGCAAATTAGAAGCTTGGAGTTGCAACTGTTGTAATTGCATAATAACTATCCAAAATAGGGGTTCCATGTAAATTAGAAGCTAGGAGTGGCAACTGCTATAATTGCGTAATAAATAGCCAAAATAGGGGTTCCTCAAGTGCTAAACACATGAATGAAAAGTCTGAATTGGTAAATTCTCATGGATCTTGGTAAGGTATTCGACATAAACATGCTTCAAGTGTGTATATGAATTTTGAACGCTACCATTCGCCCCCAATAAGATCAACCTTACCCGAAAGCTTGACACTTGAAGAATCCGTCTCTTCTTGTAGCCTTCACGTATGCACTTGAAACTTTATATTCAGAAACTTCTCATTCACCTTCTAAATTGTGTGGATCGTGTCAAATGATATCAGAGCACTTTCCTAGTACGATGGAGTTAGATACCATTTTCAAATGAATCCTACAAAAATTGTCATCCACCAATCGTAAGTTAGAACGCACTTTGATTAGCTGCAAAATTCCAATTCTCCAGCACCAGAAACCATCGATCATGGCCCATCCAATCGTCTGGAGGTTGCACCAATTGTTACTACATCAAGTGGTAACAAAACTAGCTTTATTAGGAGGCAATGCTAACTACGATACCAACTATGAACCAGAAGAAGAAGAAAGGGACAAGGACAATGTCTACAACTAGTCAGGCGAATCAAGGGTGATCCTACTAGAGGGTTTCCTCGATCCCTAACCTCAGATGATGATGACGACGACAACGACTTGGAAGAGCAGGATGCAGACTGAGCTTTGAATGAGGAGGAGCAGAATGATGAAAGGCCACTCCTGTTTTCTACCATGAAAGAAAAGAAGTGTGGAGAGTCTAGAGTCCGCCACATCTGTACGAGTTTGTGATTTCTCCCAAGCGGAAGATCCCATACCGACACCCATTCATTCATAGTTTTTCAGTCCAAAAGAAGAAAATAGTTACTCAAGTTTCAACCTTGATGACAAGGTTGATCTTATCAGAGGTGAATATTATGATCCAAAATTCACATATACACTTGAAACTTGTATCCATTGAATTTCTTGTCAAGATCCAAGAAGCAATTACTAATAACTTTTCATTCATGTGTTTAGCGCTTGAGGAGCCCCTATTTGGACTAGTTATGACACAGTTATAACAATTGCACTTTAAGCTTTTAATTCACATGTTTTGCATTTGAAGTAGTCTTCATTGCAGCCAGTTTTTATGCAGCTATACCAGTTATCATTTATGTCACATTTTAGACATTTGTAGAAGTCATGTCTTTTGCCAGTTATTATGCAGTTAGTAGTAGTTACCGTATTTAAATTTGAATCTACATGAGAGTTGTTGTGTTGAAAGCAAGGATGTGTTGTTGTGTTGAAAGCAAGGATGTGTTGTTGTGGAATGCATGTGAATTAGGTACCAATTGTACGGAGTTCTCAGGGAACTCGAATAGCCGTCCCTTGTTTCTTATTGTTTAATTTTTGTTTTTCAACAATCAATCATTTATCTGGAACCATATTTCTTCTTTATTAATAATATGCACAAATCTTTAGAAGCTATTTTATGTCTCTTGTGCACCCTTTAATTCATATCAAAACAGTTATTAATAATCTGAATTTCAAGTTGGATCAAATAAAGGAAAAGATAATAAAAGAGAAAGGGCCACTTCGAGGCTGGGTTAGTGACATGGAAACTAGCACAATGCAAATGCTTGGGCTGAGATTAATAGAAAATTAATATGAACAATTTAATGCAAATTTCTTTAACAGTCTATCACAGACAATAGCAACAATTTCAATTAACTAATTTAAATCTAGCTCGAATTAGTGTTACTTTCGCGTACGTTCCTTATCGGATCTAGAAGATTAGGGTTCTTAGCGAGCAATTAGATCTCCGACAGTTTTAGGGTTTCGAACAAACTCACAAGTTGATCCTTTCGATACCGTGCGAAAAGAAAGACAAATAATGGATTTAGTGATACGATGGATAGGTTAGGGTTTAAGCACTTACGTAACTCGTAGATTAAAGAAGATAGAGAAGAGAGAAAAGTTGGCCTCGCACCAAACCCCACGCGGAATGAAGAATCGCTCTTCGGTTGAGAGAATCACACCCTCATAGAAAACTTAATCAAAAAGCTGTCAAAGTTTGCAAAAACAATAATATATTAACTATCAATAATAAAAGTGTTTTTATAAGCCTTTAAATAGGCAAAGCAAACCCTAGCTCGAAATTAGAGTCCTAGAAACTTAAAACACTAAAATGGCAAGTTTTGCCAAAGAAAACAAAAATCTCGTCTTTTGGCGGACTGAACTTTCGGTCGATTGATCGATCGAATAGTTTTAGTTGATCGATCGATAAATAATAATTCGCCTGAGGAACTTGTTCACAATCGATTGATCGAATAGTTAGGGTCGGTCGATCGATTGATAAATATTAAGTTCGCCAGAAGAATCTGCCCACAATCGATCGATCAACAGTCTGGGATCGATCGATCGACCAAAACACTCATTCATACTCTGTGTGGTTCTTCTTCTGCAACACTTTGACATTATTCTTTCGCCTTCGATAGGTTACGGGCGGCTGCTTGAATCTGATGTCTCCATCAATTCTCCCCTAGTTAGAAGGATTCATCCCTGATGAATGTTGGTTGTGATAGAGGTTGAGGAGATCTGGATCAATTAGTTGAAATTCTTCCCTTGTTATCCACGTATTCTTTGAATCAGTTTTATTCTTTCACTTGACAAGGTACTGCTGAAGTCTCTCTTGGTTGGTGGGCACAATCTGATCCTCAAAAATATCTTCAATGATCTCACGAGATGGTTGTGTGGGTGGAGGTAACGACATGGGGAGGGAAATAGGGGTATCATTGGATGTGGAAGGTTCAAACGGGTTGGGTGGTATATGTGAATTGCCATGAAACATAACGAGATCCTCCATGTTGAAAGTTGTGCTAATACCCAATTCCGGTGGTAAATCTAAAACGTAAGCGTTAGAACTGGTACGCTTTAAGATCTTATAGGGTCCACGAGCTTGTAACTTTTGAGCAACTCCCTAAGGGAAGCGCTCAGGTCTATTCCGAACCATCGCAAAATCATTCTCTTGAAACTCTTTGAACCTTCTATGAGAATCTGCAAAAATTTTGTACTTTTCATTGTTTATATTATTTCGTCTTTAAATTTCAGCATGAAGTTCATGAATGCGATGTGCAAATGTGGATGCAGACTCTGATGACCTTAGATGAATTGACATCGGGATTAGATCTATGGGCGTCCTAGGTTTGTTGCCATGCACAATTTTAAACGGACTCATACCTGTGGTTCTATTAACCGAATTATTATATGGAAATTTCGCGACAGGTTGGATAGAATCCCAACTCCTAACATGCTCTCCTACAAGACACCTTAAAAGATTACCTAAACTTCAATTTACTACCTCAGTTTGCCCATCTGTTTGTTGGTGATATACAGATGAGAATTGAAGTCTAGTCCCCATTTTATGCCGCAATGTCTTCCAAAAGTAACTGACAAACTTGACGTCCCTATCCGACACTATGGTTTTAGGCAAACCGTGCAGGCGAACAACCTCATTAAAGAAAAAAGTGGAGATGTTACATGCATCTGAGGTTTTCGCACACACAATGAAATGGGCCATTTTTGAGAAATGGTCCACGACGACAAACACCGAATCGTGCTTGCGAAGGGCCTTAATTTCATGCAATTCAAAATGAAAGTCAGACGGTAACTAACAATGCAATGCATAATGTGACTCAAGATTTGATTCACAACATGACTCCGAACTTGAATCAATATGCAACTCATGAGATGATTCAAAATGCAACTTGAGAACATGAGGTGTACGTGCATCTACGGACTCTATATGCTTATGTGTGGGTGACACTACTGACACTAGCGACTCATGTGTAATCGACTCAACTGATACTAATGACTCATGCGTGGGTGACTCGAGTGACTCATGTGGGACTAACACGAAACTATCATTCATAAAGGAAATAGAGGTTTCTTCAACACAAGTTAGACTCGTTTCTATCTCCTCACTCAACACAATATTAGGGTTATACACTTCCTCTTCTATTTAAAATTTTCTGTGCTCGTTATTTTCTTCCTCTTTAATGATTAAACTTTGAACGAGAAATTCCGTGGGACATTGATAGGCAAAATGTCCGAACCCTCGACACTTGGAGCAATCTGGATGCTTATCCGTCTTGGTTTTCAAACTCCGTAGAAGGTGATGGTGTGTTAAAGGAACATAATTTTCAATAAGTCTCACCTTCATGTCTTCCCATGTGGAAATGGGTTTACTCCGAATAAATTCAATACGACGTTCTATACGGGACCAAAAGTTTTTGGGGTTGCCTTCTAGTTTTGTTTTCACTAGCCTCATTTTGTACTCATTTGGTATGCCATACCAATCAAAATACTCCTCTACACTAGACAACTACTCTACGAAGGTTTTAGGGGTTGTCCATCCTTCAAAATTTGGAACCTCATCCCTAATGGATTTTAGAAACTTCTCGATGGGGTCCTAGTTGGGTTCACGATGATGAGGGTATCCCCTAACTCTATTTTCATCTAAACCGTTGGAAGTCCGACTATGGTTTCGAGTATGACGGGTTTTTAAAGCCTCGTGCTGAGTTTGCATCTGGGCTTCGAGATCGGCTTGACTAGCAGTCAACTTAAACGCAAGTTCATTAATGAGGGCTTCTATCTTAGCGGGATCCATTACTATGCAAGACAAAACAAAATGAGCCCAAAACCTATATGAACACTGACAACCCTAAACTGACAAAGCTTTGATACCAAATCTGATGCGGAAACTAACACAATGCAAATGCTAGGGCTGAGATTAATAGAAAATTAATATGAACAATATAATACAAATTTCTCTAACAGTCTATCATAGAAAATAACAACAGTTTCAATTAAATAATTTAAATCTAGCCCGAATTAGTGTTACTTTCGCGTACGTTCCCTATAAGATCTAGAAGATTAGGGTTCTTAGTGAATGACTAGATCTCCGACAATTTTAGGGCTTCGAACGAACTCACAAGTGGATTCGTCCGATACTGTGCGGAAAGAAAGGCAAATAATGGATTTAGTGATAAAATGGATAGGTTAGGGTTTAAGCACTTATGTAACTCGTAGATAAAAGAAGATAGAGATGAGAGAAAAGTTGGCCTCACACCAAACCGCACGCGGGACGAAGAATCACACCCTCACAGAAAACTTAATAAAAAAGCTTTCAAAGTTTGCAAAAGCAATAATATATTAACCATCAATAATAAAAATATTTTTACAAGCCTTTAAATAGGCAAAACAAACCCTAACTTGAAATTAGAGAGTCCTAAAAACTTAAAACACTAAAATGACAAGTTTTGCCAAAGAAAACAAAAATCCCGTCTTTAATTGTTGGGATCGATCGATCAATTGATAATCTGGGATCGATCGATCGACCAAAACACTCATGCATCCTCTGTGTGGTTCTTCTTCCTCAACACTTTGACATTCTTCTTTCGCCTTCGATAGGGTACGGGCAGTTGCTTGAATCTGATGTCCCTATTAGTTATCCTCCTAGATTCAATCATACCACATTTCCATCCTTCAAACAAAAGTAGTTCCTAGCAATTTAAGTTCAAATTAACAAAAACTCCTAACCTTATGCAATTACCCGATAATTCAAATAGATCGGATCTTAGGATATTAAGAGATCTTTACCCTTTAATTGTTGGCACCCAGTCACAGGTGGTCAAGGATGTGTGGGCATGGGCCATGCACGTGAGCAAGGAGAGGTCCACAACAATCCCTTCCCCTTCAAAATTACTGCGGTGTGCATGGGCCATGCACGTGAGCAAGGAGAGGTCCACAACGTTCCCTTCCCCCAAGGTTGGAAGTTTAGAAATTTGTGATGTAGGGAGTCCCATGTCTCCCATGTTGCATCTTCTAGTGGCAATTGGGTCCATTGAACATGACCTTAGGCACAACTTGGTTCCTACAATTAACTATTTGACGTCTAGGATCGCTTGTAGTTGAATTACATTGTTGTTCATCTTGTAACATTAATCACAAACACATGGAAAAACACTTTGTAGGTTCACATGATCAACTCATGCCATTGGTCCTTGAAAATTTTCATTCCCCAACATTCAATCAACTTATTGAATTCCAATGTGTAATAATCTATTAAAATATATAAAGCCCATCACATGAATAAAAGTAAATAGTATTCATCCATCTATAAATAGAGCTACTACGCATGATTAACATGACTGAAACGACTCCCCATGTCAATTGATAATGTATCAAATTGTGAATATATTGAATAAAATAACCAACTACTCAATAAACAATCTCTGCACACTAAACTTTATAATCATGAGGTCTCAATGCTCATAGAAATCCTGTCGTCCTCATCTTCCAAAGTAACCTCAAACTGCCATGTTCATTAGCAACATTAGCATATGTAAATCTTCTCTGTTGTTAGCAATGCCTTCAACATGAACATCTAAAAAGTAAACCACAAGAGGGCTGAGCTATTGAGCGCATAACATAGTGGGTAACCCAACCAATCCACACTAATCTACATGAGTGAACTGTCTGAGCTTACACACGAGTTAATTGGCGAGTGTAATATGAAAAATATGTAATTATTATATTAAAGATAAACAGTGATTTGAGAATATATCACAATAAATAGTCAAAATATATTACATAAATCAATGCATGAATATGTACGATGTGACGGTAATACAGTCTACTTGTTTTACTTACACTCATAATCTTATTACTTGATTTATTTAATCTTTGCTTATTTTATCTTTTTTGCTTTCATGCGTCTATACTTCACATGGTTGCTCTTGCTTGCTAAAAAACGATATGTGTCAGAGTCATTGCACGAACCTAGCACATGACAGATAATGTGTTAGAATATCAACCATCACGAGACATGATGCCTGATTTGCATGTTACCCCAACAGTGCTTATTCCCCCATGCAATCGAATGAGGATGGGCCAATGCTTATATAGTTCCCTTTAGTTGGATTCGTGCGTGCTTATTTGTGACTTTCCCTTGAGTTGGAACCTCCCTTGGCTGGAAGGTGCTAAGTCCTTACAGTGATTGGCGTAGGCATGACAAGTATAAATCTTGTAGTACTTGCTTATTTTAAATTTTGCTTGCATTAACAACATTTTTTTATTTTTGCTTACTTGTATGCTTGTGACTTGCTTGTAAACTTGTCTTTCTTATTTCGTTCTTATTTTACTCATATGATAAGACCTAAGTGTGATGAGTTACTGTGAATATCTCAATCGAGATCATGTCAGATTCACACACACATCACTCGTCATAGCATTCCATACTACCATGAGTTGTGAGGGGCAATATATTTTATAGCGGAAAGCTCATAGCGTAGCATTTGACCCCCTCAAGGTGTGAGACGTAAGCCTCACGATTTTTCTAATTTTGAAAAATATAAATATAAAATAAGTAAATTAGAAATAAAACCAAATTAGATATTTTTTTGAAAAAATGTGCAGATTGTGTAGATTTCCTAAAAATAACTTGAGAAAAAAGTGTGTATTTTTTTGCATAAAAAAAGGGCATAAAAATGTGTGCAGATTCAAAAAAGAAAGTGCACAAAATTCTGCACTATAAAGTGTGCAGATTTTCATTTCAAAAAAAAATCGCGCACACAACAAAAAATTGCACAAAAAAAATATGCATAAAAGAATCTACAAATTATATATTGTGCAACCAATTTCTTGAAAAAAATAAAAAATTGGAACAAAGAAAAAAGAAGAAGAGAATGAATAAATGGAGAGGGCTGCTAGACGTCAGAGAGAGGGCTAGAGAAAATAGAGAGAGTTGGAGTTGTCGGAGAGACGGCTACTAGCTTCTCCTTTTTCTTCTTTTTTTCATCTCGTTATCTTTTTCAAATATCTTTCACTTATTGTTTGAGATTTCTCTCGAAGTCTCTCCCTTTCTATTATAAAAAACTAGAGTCTCTGCTCCTATCGAAATAAGATTTGAAGCCCTTTTAACACCTTGGGGCAGTTTTATATTAAAAAATGTTTGAACTAATGTACTGTAGCGTATACTACATCATATAGCACTACAGGCGTAACATATTTTATATAGACTGTAGTGTAAGCTACAGTCAAGCTGAAAGTTATATGAGGGAGCTACGTAACTTCTAGGATGTGCTATGCTATGAGGCGCATAGCGTAGCTCTTAAGCATAAGCTATCTAAAACCTTGGTTAGGGGTGTGAAAATAGAACATTGATGTTGATTCACCGCCATTGCGGTGATGTATCACACCAAGGCAAAGGCATGTAGTTATTGTTCTTACTTAACCTGACATGTCACACGTCACACGTCACACGGATGTTCTACTTATCTTATTCTACGTGATGCATGACACAAAATGGACATGATACACGGTAAAGAGCATGATAAGCATGATGCATGCAATATAAACATGAATAGATCGTAGCCACAAGGTAAACATGATACATGAAACTCAGCATGAATCATAATGAATCAAGGGCATGCCATGTAATTAACGGTAGAGAATAAAGAATGATAATAAGCACACAATCTCAATGCGAAGTAGCAATTAGAATGACATGTGTGTACGCGATATGGTTGTTACATATACATAAAGTCTTCTAGCAGTATAATTGAGTGGTTTATAACGCATTTGAACCCTTAGTTCGACACAAGAGGGGATGGTCACGTTATGAAGTCTGATCATACAAATTATTAAATATAATCATATGCATAAATATTACAATCATACTAAAAATCTATTAACGCAAAGTCAATTTGGTATATGAACAATTTATCTTAACCTAATCAATCAGTCTAGCTTTGATTGAGAGGTTGATATCATAGGAAAGTGTTTGGAAAGCGCTTTTGATGGCAAACGTTACAAGATGTATAAGAAGCGTAAAAAGAAATGCAAGCATTGAGGCGTTTCAAGGCACTTTGGAAGAGCCACGAATCTATGTGCGCATGTGCATCATGAGAAAGGACCCCATTTGGGAAGGCACACATGTGGGGAGCAAAAAGAAAGGAACAAAGGGCGAAAAAAGGGAATACAAGAAAAATGGGATAAGAGGAACAAGTTCGTCAATATATGATGGGCGCTAGTGGCTTTAGCACGTACGTACGCAAAATGAAGTGTGTTCTTGTGCACATTGTTGATGACGAACGTCCGTGGACTCAGAACAAACATCAGTAATTGTCGTCCATGAATTGACGGTTAGACGAGTTTTGGGAAAAAAACTTGTCATTTTAGTGTTTGTTTAGGTTTAGGACTTTCCAATTTCGAATTTTATGTGTAGTTAGATTTTTTAGCCTTTATAAAGGCATGTAAAAACTTTTATTTCACTAGTTGATGATTAATAGGATTTATGAGTTCTGCTTTGCGCAAATTTGTGAGAACTTGCGATGAGTTTTCAAACTTGAATAGTGATTCTTCAATTCCCCGAGTTTAGGGTTTGGTGCGAGGCCAATAATTTCCTTGGTGAAATTCCTTGGATTTTCCTATCTTCTTATCAATCTTCTTGATTTGCTAGGTAATTTTAATCTTTTATTCTTTGATTAAAATCGTTATAAACACCATTAAAATAGCCTTTTTGTTTATGTTGTTGGAATTTTATTCCTCAAGTCTATATTATTAGAATCTGCTGATTTTTCCTTGAATAATTAAAAACCCTTTTGGACTTTAAATTCCTTAAACCCTAGAGAGGGTTCAAGAGACATCATCTTGATAGTTGCTTGGTGTCCTAGACTAGAGTGAAAATCTGAGTTCTATTATTAGAACCTTATTTACTAGATCGGGAAAGGGTATATGTTGATGAACGCTAAATCGGATTAATCGAATTGCCTAATTTGAATTTGTTTTATATTTTATCTGGTTTAGAGATAATTTTGATAATTATGCTGCTCAATTAAATCCAAATTTGATTCAAATCGCATATATAGGGTTAAGCATCTTTGTCCTCGAGCAACTTTCGAACGATATATAATACGCTTGAAGCAAAGGTATATTGAAGGAGTACAAAACTATCCTTTCTTGGGCCGATCCATAGTGGACATTTCATTAACTGTCTCTAATTGATACAAAAGTTATATAGATGGAGAGTACTTGTTTAGAGCGTTCCATTGATATATGTTTTGATTTAATTAGTGCCAGTTTGATATGATTGCATAGCCTCGGAAAGCCACAGGTCAAACAGTTGACCTTTCATGAATGACATCGAGATGAATCTCTCATTTAACTGACAAAAATTATGCACTTCTAAAGTTTATCTTCCGTGGTCATAAAGCTTCTTAATGAGTAATTTGTGACAAGATCTTTTCCAATCTATGAAATTTTAGTCATGAGTTTTTCTGCCAAAACCTTTTTATTTATTTATGTAGCTAAACAATCTTTACTAGATGGGACGAGGCAACAATACTTTGTATATTTTGCATCAAAAGTGGGCATGGTGATGTTTTGTATATTTCATCTTTATTTATTATTATTTCCTTGTATTATTTCTGATAAAGTGGTATGTGTGTTGTATCTTCTGCCTCAAAAGTGGGCATGGAGATGGAGGGGCAGGCCCATATGGCGGCTTTACGTTCAACACGTGTTTGGCTACGTTGCACACCTATCTTGGTGGTAGGCATATGACGTTCTTTGGCGCTTTTCCCGTCTGCTTTTTTAACTGCAATATTAAAAGCTTTATGATCACTACTTGTAACAGAGGTTGATGAGACTCGTCATAGACTATCTTTCTTAGATGGTGATGCCATCTTGAATCTGCCAATGTTTTACCTTGAAGGTAATTTTCGTAATTTGTGTTTGGTACTCATGTTAAATTTTTATCTTTCCCTACTTTGCCAAACTTGCAATATTACAGTGAAAATTTGGAATCCCTTATTTTATCGTGGGAGTTAATGTTTCCAGTTGAAGACATAAATAGCTTCATACAATCCAGTAGTGCTCTCATGCATAAACTCTATGATGAAATTACATGGCCAATTCTGATGTAAGCATGTCTCCAAAAAGTATGACACCAGTCAAGAAATGAAGGTGAAATAAGAGAGATCTGAAAAGTTAAAACACAACTTGTGGATGTTTGTTTCAAACTGGTAGAACAGATACTACACTTGATCTTGTCCAAGAGGCTAAGAAAATTAAGATACAAGTTGTGGATGTTTGGCGCCTCACTACATTTCTCTCTTAAAAAAGGGGAAAACAAAAGTGAATAGGAAGCATGCATGAACTTTTATAACCATAAATCTTTAACGCTTTTTCAAGAAGTTCCTCGCTTTCACAATAGATGCTTCGTCTATTCATGTTGATTCAATTTGTTGTTTTTCATGCTGCAATTGTATGATGCAAACAGATCTACTTCCTGTGCAAGTAGGTTTAGGCTTGTTACTGGTGGTTATTTTTCTTTTCTTGGTTAGGTAAGTTGCGACATCCTTAAATTTTGCAAGTTTGATAAACCGGAGGGTGTTCCACAGATGGTTCCTTGAATGAAGGGAAGTAAGGTTTCAGTCAACTGATCAGAAGCCACAAAGGTCAGCTGCTGGTTTTTTATGTTGGCCTTTCTACGTCTAACATATTTTCTCATAAATATGGAAAGTTAAAGCTCATAAGTTAACTAAAGACCGTGGGCTATAAAAAATGGGTTGAATCAGACTCCTTAATGTCAGACCGATACATACTTGTCCTAAACGCGGCCACGAGTCTATTACCGTGTGTGGGAGCACCAAGTAGATGGCCATGCACCTAATGCAAACATTTCACTTTATATGGATAGAATATATGGAGGATGTTTTTGGAATGATAATTTTTAGCTGTATATTATTGACCAAGTAGTGCTAAATGGTCATCATTGAAACCATAAGTGGCTTTTTGTATTATAAATCAAAAGAGGCGCCAAGAAAAATTTATTATTTAAAAAAAGATAAATAATACTTTACTTAATAATATATGTGAGGGGGACATCCTATTCAAAGAACTGCTTATGGTCTATCGAAGGTGAAGGAAGCGTGCAAAAAAATCCCAAACGGCTCCAAAATGAAGAATGAAGGTGTTTTGAAAATTAAGGCAGGGATGTCCGTGCCCAAGGATATCTGTGGCCACAGATGCCTGTGACATTCGGACGGACGTCCGTGATTTAGATTCCGTTCTGTTTTGTAGAGGACGAACGTCCCTAACCTTCAGACGAACATTTGTGGGTCTCGTCTACATTGGCGGTTAGACGAGTTTTGTGGCAAAAGTTGCCGTTTTAGAGTTTTAGTTGTTTGAGGAGTTTCTTATTTCGAACTTTATGCTTAGTTAGGGTTTATTTGCCTATATAAAGGCATTGTAAATATAATTTTAGTTAATTAATGGTTATTGAATATTTCTTTTGCAAATTGAGAGCTTTTATCAAAGTTTTCTTTGAGGGTGCGATTCTCTCAAAACTTGGAAGAGCGATTCTTCTTTCCGCGTGCGGTTTGGTGTGAGGCCAACCTGTTTATCGTTTCTTATTGCCAGGTAATTTATCTACTTTGTTTTCTTCTATTGAAAACCCATAAATCCAAAATATCTTTTTCTTTTTATATTTTTGCAAGGATTTTGTTTCTAAATTTCTAATCCTAATTTGTTGATTCCCTTTGAACGATTTAAACCCTTCAGGCCTTAAATTATTCAAATCCTAGTAAGGAGTCAAGAGACAACATCAAGATTGTCGCTTGGTGCCCTAAACTAGATCGAAACTAGAGTCTATTTTAGACCCATTTTCTAAATCGGGAAGTTCATATGCTAATGGACTCTAAATCAAGTCAATTAAATTGCCCTAATAACGTTATTAAATATTTTTTGTGTTTTGGGATTAATTTCTATATCTCCATTGCTTAATTAAATCTCAAATTTATTTTAAAATTGCATGGCTAGGGTTTTGGGTTTTTACTGCATCAAATTGGTATCAGAGCACAATTCTAGTTTAGGCTATTTGCATTAGGAATTTTATTTTGTTTGCATGTTATGTAAAATAGGAGTTCATATTAGGTTCTAGGCATGGATCAAAATTTCGTCCGATATCGATACGTATCGGATGATATGTATCGGTATCGAAGGTCACCGATACGGTACATTGAATGTACCGTATCGGTCATTTATATGTATTTACCTGGACGATACATTGAATGTATCGTCCGGTACCGTCCGATACCGATACGTATCGGTTTTGGGCTCGGACGATACGTATTGGTTTTCCGGCATTTTGATCCATGGTTCTAATTTCTATATTCATTGGTCGCATACTAGTAGTTTTGTTAATTGAGTCCTACGTTAGCATGGATTACTCTAGAATCGAAGTTCTCATAAAGGAACTTGCAACCAAGTTGATCACGATTCAGACCGAACTACAAGCCCAGATGCAAACTCAACATGAGACTTTAAAAACCCATCATACTCAAAGTCATAGTCGGACTTCCAAGTGTTTGGATCGAAATAGAGTTAGGGGATACCCTCATCATCGTGAACCCGAGTACGACCCTGTCAAGAAATTTCTAAATTCTATCGGGAAGAGGATCCAAATTTTGAGGGATAGATGAACCCTAAAACCTTCGTGGAGTGGTTGTCTAGTGTAGAGGAGTATTTTGATTGATATGACGTACCAGATGAGTACAAAATTAGGTTAGTTAAAAGTTAAAACGAAGTTGGAGAGAAACGCCAAAACCTTTTGGCTCCTTATAGAACGTTGTATTGAATTTCTTCGGAGTAAACCCATCTCCATATGAAAGGACATGAAGGTGTGATTTACTGAAAAGTATGTTCCTTTAGCACACCGTCACCTTCTACAGAGTTTGAAAATCAAGACAGATAAGTGTCTAAATTACTCTAAGTGTCACGGGTTCGAACATTTTGCCTATTAATGTCCAACAAAATTTTCCGTTCAAAGTTTATTCCTTAAAGATGAAGAAAATAAGGAGCATGAAAAGTTGAAAATAGAAAAGGGAGTGTATGACCCTAATACCGTGATGAGTGAGGAGGAGATAAAAGAGATAGAAACAAACCTCATTTGTGTTGAAGAAAACTCTATTTCCGTTATGAATGATAGTTCCGTGTTGGTCACATATGAGTCACTCACATGAGTCCTTAGTATCAGTTGAGTCGATTACACATGAGTCGTTAGCGTCAGTTGTGTCACCTACACATGAGGATATAGAGTCCGTGGATGCACGTACACCTCATATTCTCGAGTTGTATTTTGAGTCATCTTATGAGTTTCATACTGATTCACGGCCTGAGTCGTGTTGTGAATCAATTCTTGAGTCACATTCTGTATTGCATTGTTAGTTACCGTCTGATTTTCATTATGATTTGCATGAAATTAAGGATAAGATTGTATTGAGCAATGGAAGTATCGAAAACTTTTCTAACTCACAAAATTTGTCTAATGAATTTAAAGATAGTGGTTTTGTTTTGGTTCAATTTAGACCCGAGCAAATCCTGTAAGAAATTGTTGAGGGTTTGTTCAGATGCTATATTGGAAATATTCTGATATTTAAAATGGGTCATTATGATAATCTAGATTTTCCTCTAGACATAGGTACTGATGCAATGATTACGTTGGAGGATCTTACACCTTTTTTAGGTCCACCAACAAAACCTTCAGACCCAGTCCTTGATGCCCATCTACTTGAGCCCAATCTTATCTACCCATTGATTTCTAAATATCTGGCTGAACAATATGTGAAAAGGTCAGATGGAAAAGTTTTAGGAGATCCACGTTTTGTTACGAAGGTAAAGACACACCAAGCATATCGAGAGTATCTTCTCAGGTGGAAGGTAAATCCAAAATTGACAATGCTTGGACTGTAAGGAGAAAGCAATATGGGAAATATCAAACATACCTCATCAAGTGGAAGGGTAAGCCGAATACTAAAGCTACATGGATAATAAGAAGTATTCATATCGAAAAGCGTCAACACTATCTTATTAAGTGGAAAGGCAAGCCCAAGGTTGAGAGCACATCGATTGCTATGAGTAGACCACCTAACTCATCGGAGATGAGTTTCTCCCACATTAGGAGAATTGATGGGGACATTTGATTCAAAGAACTGCCTATGGTCTATCGAAGGTAAAGGAAGCGTCCAAAAACATCCCAAGCGACTCCAAAATGAAGAATGAATGTGTTTTGAAATGAAAATTAAGAAAAGGACATCCGTGCCGAAGGACGCCTGTGCCTAAGGACATACATGCCCAAGGACATTCGTGCCCACAGACGTTCGTGACATTCGGACGGACATCCGTAATTTAGACACCGTTCTGTTTTGTGGAGGACGAACGTCCGTGACCATCGGATGGACTTTCGTGACCTTTGGATGGACATCCGTGAGTCTCAGCCACACATTAGCGGTTAGACAAGTTTTGAGACAAAATTTGCCAATTTAGATTTTTAGTTGTTTTAGTACTTTCTTATTTCGAACTTTATGTTTAGTTAGGGTTTATTTGCCTATATAAAGGCATTGTAAATACAATTTTAGTTAATTAATGGCTATATAATATTATTACTTTTGCAAATTGAGAGCTTTTATCAAAGTTTTCTTCGAGGGTGCAATTCTCTCAAAACTTGGAAGAACGATTCTTCTTTCTGTGTGCGGTTTGGTGTGAGGCCAACTATCTTCCTTGGAGAGATTCCTTGGATCTTCTATATTTTCTATGCATCGTTTCTTATTGTCAGGTAATTTATCTAGTTTGTTTTCTTCTATTGAAAACCCATAAACCCAAAATATCTTTTCCTTTTTATATTGTTGCTGGGATTTTGTTTCTAAATTCCTCACCCTAATTTGTTGATTCTCTTTGAATGATTTAAACTCTTCGAGTCTTAAATTATTCAAATTCTAATAAGGAGTCAAGAGACAACATCGAGATTGTCACTTGGTGCCCTAAACTAGATCAAAACTAGAGTATATTTTAGACCTATTTTCTAGATCGGGTAGTTCATATGCTAACGGATGCTAAATTGAGTCAATTAAATTGCCCTAATAAAGTTATTAGATATTTTATGTGTTTTGAGATTAATTTCTTTATCTCTGCTGCTCAATTAAATCTTAAATTGATTTTATAATTGCATAACTAGGGTTTTAGCGTTTTTACTGCATCAATATGTTTTTGAAAATTAGTTTTATCATACATACTTCATTTTTAAGTATTTTCAAAATACTTAAATAACAAATTAAATTGAATTATCTATTATATTAGATTATTGGTATTTTTTAAATTAGTTTTAATCCAAAAGTGGTTTAGAATTTAAGTGATTAAATTAGGACTTCAGTTTAGTTGCTTTGCTTAGAAATCCAACTATTTAATTTAGGTGAATTTCCTAAAATAAATTTATTTATTCCTTACCTTAGGTTTTACAATTAGAATATTATATTAGATTATTGCTTTTTAAGATAAAATAATAGCTAAATATGTGCTTAAAATTTAAATGAAGAACCCTAATAATTTAGGGCTTTGTTGGTTAAGATAATTGATTTGCAAGAAAAATCACCTAGCAAAGTTAGACATATGTCTTAAAAGGATTAAAATTCACCTTAACTCAATTTAACAAAGATGTTGAATTGAATATAAGTAGATACTTGTATAAGAAAAAATGGTGCGTTTCAAAATTTAAAATTTAAATGGATTTTTGCATTTACCGCCTAAGATATGTCATATTTACAGTTTGCTCCCCATGCTTCTCCTATTTACAATGCGGTCCCTGCTTTTGTGTTTCCTTTGCATTTTGCCCCCTATAGTGACGATCAATCGTTGACTATTAAAAAGCTGAATTTTGACTGCTTGGAATAAGATGGAGATCATTCTTCACCATAATTTTCTACCTAATGACTCTTGAGATCATGAGTCTACCATCAGACGGTCTGATTTTGATTCACATGGTACACATATTGAAAAGTGATCCAAGAACCATGTTTGATGCACGCCACGATCACGATCACCGTTTGTATTATCTGTCATATGAAATTGAAATTTGACCGCCTGATGGTAGACTCCTAATCTCAGGATTCATTGGGTAGAATATTATGGCAAAAAATGATTTCCATCATCTGATTCAAAGCGGTCAAAGTTTATTTTTTTAATAGTCAATGATTGATTCGCCACTGTAGGGGAGTAATAAGTAAAGGAAACACAAAAGCAGGGACCACAGTGTAAATAGGTGAAACACAGGGGGTAGAGTGTAAATATGACATATCTTAGGGGGGGTAAATGCAAAAATCCCAATTTCAATTTAGAAGAACCTCAACTTCGGAAAATTCAGTGGCTTTCCAACTTTGCATTAAATTAATAAATTTTGGGGAAGTTTTTAAAAGTTGACATTTACTACTAAATTTCGGGACAACGCATCAATTTTTTCAAGTCGGCCATCAAGGGTATTGGTACAGATGAACATTTGATGGTAGATGTAGCGCAAATGGTGAATTGTGCGATTGAGAAGCTCTCAATTAAGTACCTGGGACTACCTCTAGTTCGTGAATAATATCGGTTCTTCGCGAACTGGTTGAACTTGCAGTTCCTAAAAAAAATCGAGGTGTTTGCTGATTGAACCTAAAAAAACCTATAAAATGGATTCTAGACTAGATCGGTGAAGGCATCAGCTATGGTTCAACCGGGCTAGATCAGCCAGGTCTCTCGTATGATTATTGAAACATTGGTGAGAAGTTTTAGCACTAAAGAATGTGTGTGCGTGTCTATATATATATATAAAATCCAGAACATTGGATAGTAATTCTACAATATTTTTTCATGGTTCATAGCATATCAACGAAATACTTGGAGAGTTTGTTGGAAAAAATCTCTCACTAAAGGCTATGTCGAGTTGCTATTAGGTGCCTGTCTCAAGCATCACTGGTGGTGCTCTGCTCAATCTTCCTGCACATATATTTTTTAGTGCCAGATTTTAGAAAGGTCAAAATGATGTGGGACGACACGCTAAAACCCTAAGTGCAAATTTGGGATTAAAAATATTCGAAATCATTCAACACATAAAATTGATTCAATGAATTCAATAAAACAGTTTGATTAACTCATTTTAGCGTTCGCATGCACGAAGATCTCCTGATCTAGAAAAATGGCTCCGATGAGGAAACACGAGTTTCGTTCTAGTTTAGGGCATCAAACGATAATTACAATATCGTCTCTTGACTCCCCGGGGATTTTGGATGAAATAAAACTTGAAGAAATAACTCAATAAAAGGGTAAAATTAAAGATATCAAGGAATATGGTTTGGGGATTTTGATATTTTTATCAATGGAAATAAAGACGATATTACCTGACAATGATCTAGACAGACAAAAATAAAATGGTTAGATTTCCAAGGCTTCACACTAAGGGTTTTCCGAAACTTCACACCACGGCTGTACGTCGGTTTTACACCAAGTCGCACGAGAAACGATTGCTCACTCCTCAAGGTTTGAAGGATTCACTCCCTCGGTTGAAAACTCTTCTCAAGCTTTCTAGGGTTTGCACAAAAACAACTCTCTTTTTATTCAATAATCAATCAACTAATTAATAATGTCTTTGCAAGCCTTTATATAGGCTAAGAAAACGCTAATATGAAATTAGAAAACTCCTAAAATAAAAAAAGATTAAAAGACAAGTTTTCATAAAATAATGTCTCACGAACGTCTGTCCTGAGGCGGCCACGGACGTCCGTCACCTTCAATGCACACATAAAACTAGTGAACAATAATTCTCACGGACGTCCATCAAGAGCTCATGGACGTTCGTCATAAGGGTCACGGACGCCTGTCGTAGACTGACGGTGTTGCTCCTTTCTCTTCTTGATGGACGTTAAAACTAGTGAACAATAATTCTCACGGACGTCCATCAAGAGCTCATGGACGTTCGTCATAAGGGTCACGACGCTCGTGGAGATGTCGCTCCTTTCTTCTTGATGGACGTCCGTCGTCATAGACCGGCTTCTTTCTTCTTTCTTTCTTGTTTTCTCTTTGCACTTTTACCTATCTTGGTTTGTGTGATGTCCCCATTAATACTCCTCAGGTGGGAAAAACTCATCTCCGACGAGTTAGGGAACCTATGGATGGCACACTTCGAAAGCTCAACTCTTGGCTTACCTTTCCACGCTGTGAGATACTCCCGATTTTTACCTTCAATGGCATGGAAGCTCGGAAATTCTATGACCTTCTCATTCGACCCTTTCTCATATTGCACAGGTAAGGTACGAGATAGAAACTGGGTAAATGGGTGTGGTTCGATTGGGTGCTCAATAAGGAATAGATCAAAGGGCGGGGTTGTGGGATCTAGAATAGGTGTAAGATCCGTTACGACAATTGTCGGATGGTTGCCCTTGCCTAGAGGAAAGTTTAGACCTCCATCCTTATCCTTTTATGAGATTAGAAAAGATTCCACATGCGCGAGTTTATCAGGAATTGATATAAAACCGTTAGTATCAAATTCATTAAAAATATTCAACATGTTAGTGTGATCAGGCATATTTCCCATGTTTAATAAATTCTGATTGTTAATCCCATGCAACTTAGAATGAGGATATGCTTCTACCAACTCTAATGGCTCACTTGGGACGAACACACTATTAACGCTATCTCCGGTAATAGGAACTGTCCTAATGCAACCTACGGTTTTGATCGGAACTTCACCTTCGTCATCACTTGGTGTGTCACACGGTTCGTACAATTCTTCGTGTAACGCATTACTCTTTTTCTCGGCATGCTCATGAATAATCAAGGTTTGACCCTTACGGGGACATTAGGATGCAAAGTGACAAAAACCTTAACACTTATAACATTGTTGCAGAGCACGTCTAGAACTCTCGATCATTGGTCCCTTTCCTTTGTCAACCTGAGGAATCACGGATTTTGAAGATTGGCTAGAGGCATTATTTCCCTTTTCTATAGGATTGGATTGATACTCAAGTTTGGAAGACTTAGATCGGCCATTACTGGGGGTGTCGAGATACCGTTCTAATTCTTCAACCCTAGCAAAACATTCCTCGAGATCCGCAACGGGATAAGGAAGGAGTTCCCTTTGTAACTCTGGTCGAAGACCCATTCGGAATCGGGAGAGGGTAACTTTTGCTGGCTCATCTACATCGGCATGGGTCATAAGGTCTTCAAACCGATCGATGTACTATGTGACCGGGGAATCTCCTTGAAGCAATGACTGCCACTGATAAAGAATACGCTCATCATATGATACGGGAACGTATTTTTCGTGCAGTTGGACTTTCATTTCAGTCCACGTGGAAATAGCACGAAGACCTTCGATTTGCCTACGACGCTCCACTCCCAACCAATAAAGTCTAGCTTGACCCATAAGCTTGACATTGGAAAATCTGACATTGCGCTCTTCAGACATGACATACAACTCGAAGTAGTTTTCCATGTTAGCGACCCATTCGAGAAAGACCTTGGGTTGCCTTTTCTCGTCAGAAGTAGGGGCATCCATTTTCACCGATTTCATGACTTTATCGTCTTGACTGATTTGAATTTTACGACGATGAGGACCCTCCCACCTACGGTCGTTGGGGTTGACTCTAATGTGATTCTCAGCGATGAGTTCATTGATCTATTTAAAACGGGTTTCTAAAGCCTCATGCCTAGCTTGTTGATCAGCGATGTACTCATCCATCCTAGTTTGACTAGCAGTCATCATAGATGAAAGATCTCTAATCAGGGCTTATAAGCTACTAGTATCCATGACGAAATTATGCAAAATTAGATGGTGTAAGATAAATCTGAAACGGAAAGAAATAACTCTGAAACCTATATGAATATGGAGAACCCTAAACTAAACACTGTGCTTTGATACCAAAACTGATGAGGGACGACACGCTAAAACCCTAATATGCAAATTTGGGATGAACTTTAGAATGAATTGAATAGCGAAAATATTCAAAATCATTCAACACATAAAATTAATTCATTAAATTCAATAAAACAGTTCGATTAATTCATTTTAGCGTTCGCATGCACGAAGATCTCCCGTTCTAGTTTAAGGGCATCAAGCGATAATTACAATATCGTATTTTGACTCCTCGGGGATTTTGGATGAAATTAAACTTGAAGAAATAACTCAATAAAAGGGTAAAATTAAAGGTATCAAGGAATAAAGTTTTAGGATTTTGATATTTTTATCAATGGAAATAAGGAAGATATTACCTGACAATGATCTAAAAAGACAAAAATAAAAGGGATAGATTTCCAAGGCTTCACACCAAGAGTTTTCTGAAGCTTCACACCACGGCTGTACGTTGGCGTCGTACCAAGTCGCATGAGAAACGATTGCTCACTCTTCAAGGGTTGAAGGATTCACTCCCTCAGTTGAAAATTCTTCTCAAGCTTTCTAGGGTTTGCACAAAAGCAACTCTCTTTTCATTCAAGAATCAATCAACTGATTAAGAATGTCTTTAGAAGCCTTTATATATGCTAAGAAAACCCTAATACAAAATTAGAAGAATCCTAAAATAATAAAAGACTAAAAGACAAGGTTTTATAAAAAAATAGAAATTTCCTGAGAATCCATCGTTCGGCGGACCCGTCTCACGGACGTCTGTCACCTTCAATGCACACACAAAACCAGTGAGCATTCATCCTTACGGATGCCCGTCATAAGGGTCATGGACGTCCGTCGTAGACTGACGGTGCTGCTCCTCTTTCTTCTTTCTTTCTTGTTTTCTCTTTGCGCTTTCACCTGTCTTGCTTTTTGTGATGTCCCCATCACAAAAGCACATTCTGCATGCTCATAAATAGTTGTGCACTTTCTGAGGTTTGTCCATTTTGGTAGGAGATTAACTAGAGCCACCTGCGATGCTTGGGTCGAGTACCTAATATCAACTCTTATATATAATACCATGTATATGCGCTCATGAACGACACTTTAAATTTTGGCATTGTAGGCGGTATCCACCTCATTTGGTCTGATACATATTGGCCAATAACAAATAATTTTATTTTAATTAAAAAAAATCAAGAGAAATATAAAGATGCCAAATGTATCAGCTGTTACAGCAGGTCTTGGCCGATTACTAGGATACCAATTTACTGCTACATGTGTATCGGTGTCAGAGTGGCCAGAATTCGATTTGTGTTGGCGATACTTTTAGGTATTGGTCAAGTTTTTAAACCTTCGCATGACTTTATTGAATCCCTGCTCTAAATCATATTCACATGAAAATTTATTTTTACTTTCTTTGAGCTGCTGATTGGAGACTTTACGGTTTTCCATGTAGAATATATCAGGATGATATTCTGTTTGATATTTGTCAGGAGTTGTTTTATTTCCCGGGGCCACCCTTCCTCTAAGAGTTATTCAATCTAGATTTAAAGCTGCTGTGGAACGAGCCTTAAATCAGGTTGATGCTCCTTACACGATAGGTGTGGTACGTAAATCTCTCTTTTACATCTTGTCTTGGTTAATTTGTGTTCAGGACTTTGCACATGTCCTTTCTCTTGCAAGACTTAAATATCAGTAAAAACTTGGTTCAGGTTCGTGTTCATAGGAGCTTTGAAGATGAAAGGCTCTGTTTTTCAAATATAGGGACTACTGCAGAGGTGTGCGCCCAAATACTTTAGATCTTTCTTTTGAATAAACAGTTTTTCTTTGTGGCTGTGCTTTTGTTCATTTCTGCATCCCATTGGAACACGATATTACTGATTTCTTCATAGCATATTTGGATAGTTGATGGATATGTTTGCAAGTGTTTCTTTGACCAGGAATCAAAATTTTACTTAACTAGAGAAGAAGTGAAGCTCCCAGGACAAAATCTGGAGCTTTAAGCAGAAAAAATAAAAATAGAATAAATAATTATATAGATAGGCTCCCTCTAACATCCCCATGCTTTAGAATATGCTCTGTTGACTTGGGTTTGAGTACGAATTACGAGTATTCGCAATACAAATTTAGAGTAGTCGCTGAAAAGAGTCCCTTCCTATGTTATAAAACTTTGGAGAACAATTTAACACTCTTGCAGAAAAACACCAAGATTTGTATGTTTTCGTGTAAGAGTGGCTTGATCGATCAAATCCGAAAAGCCAAAGGTGTCTTCAATCTACCAAGCTTTGATGAAATAAACAGGAAGATTCAAGGTTGTGAAAAAATAAGCTAAGGATGACTAAGGTCTGCCTTGTGCTTAGGGCCGGTGACTGGCTCTGCGGGAGATGCTGTAATGTTAATTTTCGCCGGCGGTCTGTTTGCCATCGTATTGGCTGCGATGCCACCCGGGCTCAGGGCAAGAGTGTTGCACCCGCCGACGACGGGATTTCGATGGAGAGGACTGGGAGGCAGACCTTTTTAAGCGAGTCATAAATGCGCGACATTGATCGGGGGTGGTCGATAGCCGCGAGGAGGAACAAACCGGTGATCATGTCCTCGGTGGCGACTTTCGACCACCGACCCAACACGTCGTATGCCTGTGCTGTGAGTAAGTGCCGGGTCGGTTCACCGCCGTGTGGGTCCCAGGCTACTGATGACCAATCTTGTCCTGAGCCACTTACCTTTGACCTCCCTCAGCTGCGCTCTCTCGCAGCTAACCTTCGTCACTTCTGGGTGGTCATTTCTACTAACAAAGATTGTTTATCATTGCTTTCTATACATAGTTGGATTAATTACAACTGGGAATTTACAGCTAGACCTATGATTTCTACTATTTCCTCCTCTATGTTCCTTTTGCGGTTCGGATCGGAGGAAGGTGCCTCGGCCCTTTGCCTCAAAAAGCGGTTCTTCATCAACGGATGCCAGGTAGATTGTTGACGGTGGGAGCCTTCGGCTGGCGAGATACGAGTTTAGGAGGAGGAAGAGGGGGTATGGATACACATTTTTGGGCTCCCGCTACATGCGTGGTCCCCGGAGGTACTCCTAGGGATCGGGAACCGATGTGGTCGTTTTGTCCAGGTCGACCGGCGATCTGCGGACCTCTGGGATACAACTCACGCTCACATCCTTGTGGCTGTCTACTCGCTCGCTAGCATCCCCCGCACCATCGACCTGCAGATTGGCGGCCACCGATGTCAGCTCGTTGTAGAAATTGCGTTAGTCGAGCGGACGGTCGTCGAGCATCAACCGCTCGAAGTTGGTTCGGGGCTCGTTACCTTTGACGTTTGCCTCGTTGATCGTCCAATAGTAGTAGTTCAGCCGGTGCGGGATCCAATCGGACATGGAGGGGCTACGCCGGATGGGATACCGACGAGAGGCGCGCAGGGGTGCTCGGCCGCGTACTCGGCGCACGACCGGTGCCTTCTCGGCTCTCCGATCTCGCCGACGGGTGACAACGTCGATTCTCGGTTGCTTTGGATCACTCATTCCTTGTCGCTTGAGGGTTTGGAGGTTGGTGATGAGGGTGTGTCGACGACGGGAGGGCCGGCGATGGATCTCGCACCAACAAGTAGATCTATGGCCCATATCACCTCGTATGATGAGCCAGAGATGGTACACCTGCACATACGGAGGTTAGGTGAGATCAGGGGGTTGTCGGATGGGAAGGACGATGTTGGAGGGCGTACCTGGGATTCGATGGAGCTTGAGGCCGCCGATTTCCTTCTGCGGAATGCTTCTCCTATCCCCAAAAAGGTCTTTAGGGTTTTTTGTAGAAGAAGAAACGGTGGGTTGTTGTCTCGTGGAGCGGGGGGCCTGTGGGGATGACAAGTCGATCTCCTCTGGAAAGTTCCTGAGCTTCTTCTGAGCTGGATATGGGGTTTGACCGAGGGGTTTATAGGAGGGGGAAGGTTTATCCCACTTTTCAGATGGGGACGATTACGCGTCAATCGGTGAAGTCGTATCGCGATGAGACGAGGTGGGGTGGGCCCGTGCATGGCATTGACGAGTTTTGGGCTTCTCATGTGGGGGTGGGCTGCTTTGGACTAGCGGGTCCAGTTGGCTCGGATCTCTGGGGCGGTTTGGCCCAGGCCTATTCCGGGGATGGCATGCTGAGTCTCAGGTGCCAGTTGTGGGCTGCCCCGGATGCGCACTTAGTATTCTATTATGAGGGAGGGGGAACCGTGGGCTTATTTGCAGGGGAATGCTCAATTTTGATGGAGATTGCGGGGTTGAGGAGTTTCTGCAGGGTGGAGGTTGCTCCCGGAGTGTCGATTTCGGATCTACAGGTGAAGGGTTTTCGGGTTCTGATGTGCCTGTTTCGTCCGATCAGGTGGGGGAGACGCTGGACTCTGATTCTGATGAGGGGGGAATCAGATGGATACGCGGTTGCAGATGCTGTCCCTCCAAGAGGCCTCTGTGGGTGTCGCTACTCCAACTCTTGGTGATGCCACGAAAATTGATAGGCTGATTGAAGTGGGGAGAAAACTCGACATTCCATTTGTAGGATCGCAGGATGAGCTGCGGGCGGTGTTTAGATCTGTAATTTCTTCTCGCCAGGTTGTCAGAAGGAAGCGGCGGGGTGGTTCGTGGGAACTCGCGCGATTGCAATGGGGTATGTCGGATGGGAGATCGGTGGGGGGTTTGTAATTGGGGTTTGGGTGGGCAGGCTTGATCGTTTTTGATAATGAGGATGTTATCTTGGAGTGTTAGAGGTATATGTGACTGATCCAAGCGGGTGGGGGTTAAGCAAGTGATTACGGCTTTCAAGCCGGTCATTGTTACGTTACAAGACATTAAGTGGGGAAGTTGTGATCGAAGGAAGGTTGAGTTGGTTATGGGGGGAGGAGGGTGGGACTGGGTTGGGATTGATTCCATCGGCGCCTCCGGTGGGATTCTGGTGGCTTGGTCTTCGGCCCTGTTTGACAAGGTGGATGAGGAACTAGGTTCTTTTTCCGCATCAGTGGTGCTTAGAGATAAGGCATCTGGGAATCAATGGAGTTTTGTTGGCATTTATGGTCCGACCAAGAGAGGGGAGACTTTTGGTTTGAGCTAAATGCTATTGCTGCTAGGTGGGATTTTCCACTATGCCTCGATGGGGATTTCAATGCGGTCAGATGGGATTTCGAAAAGCAGGGTGGTCCTCCTAATATGGGTGTGACGCGAGATTTTAACTCGTTCTTTGCTGATTGGGGCTCGGTTCACGTGGTCCAATCTTCAGGATAATCCTTCTCTTAGTAGGCTGGTTCGTTTTATTTGCTTTACCGACTGGCTCGACATTTTTCCCTGGGCCCGGTTGGATGCTTTAGCGCGTGCAGTCTCTGATCATCGTCCTCTTGCTCTCACATGTGAGTCTTGTGGGAAGGGGCTGTCGCCATTCCGGTTTGAGAATATGTGGCTGTTGGAGGAGTCCTTTCGGGTGAAGGTCCGGGGCTGGTGGTCGGAACCGGTGGGGACCGGGACTGCTGCGTACCAGTTTTTGTCTAAATTGCGCCGGTTAAAAGATCGAATCAAAATCTGGAACAGGGAGGAATATGGTCGGGTTCACGTCAGAAAGGAGAATTTGCTCTCCAAATTGAAGGTGCTTGACGACTTAGAGGAGACCAGATCTCTTTCAGTGGATGAGAGGGAGGCCCGATTGTCGTTAAAGGCGGAGTTCAGGGATACTTGCAAGGCCGAAGAGGTGTTTTGGATGTAGAAAGCGAAGACTCGGTGGCTTAAGGAGGGGGATGCGAATACTAAGTATTTTCATGCGGTTGCTAATGCTCGTAACAAGTATAAGTACCTGGGATGCATTACTGTGGATGGGGTGACGTATTCGGGTCATGATCAAGTCCGGGATCATATTGTGGATTACTTTAAACGACTGTACACGGACGAGGGTCTCTTGAGGCCGAAATTGGATGAGTTGCAGTTTAATTCCCTCTCGAAGGAAACTAGCATGGGTTTGGAGAGCAGGTTACTGAGGAGGAAGTGTGGACTGCGATCAGATTTGGAGGCCGTAACAAAGCACAGAGGCCGGACGGTTTCACTATGGAGTTTTACCGGGCGTTTTGGGATACCATTAAAGCGGACCTGATGGAGGTCTCTCACGACTTTCATTCGATTGGCTTCATCAGCAGATCCCTTAACTCCACTTTTATTACTCATTCCCAAGGTTCATGGGGCTGAGAATATTTCTGATTTTCATCCCATAAGTCTTACTAATTGCCTCTATAAAATTGTTTCGAAGGTGCTAGCAAATAGACTCAAGTGGGTAATGCACATTATTATATCCGGCAATCAAGGTGCTTTCGTCCGTGGTAGGCAGCTTATGGATTTGGTGGCGGTGGCTACTGAGACTATTCATTCGGCCCATGCGCAACGTCGCCCGGCTGTGACCTGGAAAGTGGATATGGAGAAAGCATATGATCAGGTAAACTGGGAAAATCTTGATTACATGTTACGGAGGTTCGGTTTCAATGCCACTTGGAGAAAATGGATGCACGGTTGCTATACGTCTACATGGTTCTCGGTTCTAATAAATGGCACTCCGGCCGAGTATTTCAAGAGTTCTAGAGGCATCAGGTAAGGGGATCCATTATCCCCCCTCCTATTCAATATGGTTGGCGAGACTTTATCCGGGCTGATCGGGCGTGCTAGGGAGTTGAACATGATCACTGGGATTCGGGTGGGTGAGCAGGGCAGGTTTATCTCACTTACAGTATGCCGATGATACTATATTATTTGGGAAGGCTGATGCGTTGGAGCTTGGTGCCATGGCTGATGTCTTATCGATTTATGAGGCCGTTTCGGGGCAGCGGGTCAACCACCATAAGTCAGCTGTTTCTGGGATCGGGGTGGAGGATGGCGTGCTGATGGACCTTGCTGTGCCAGTTGGTTGCGGTATCGAGGAGCTGCCCATTAGATATCTGGGGTTGCCACTTGGGATCAGACAACCCTCCATCCGCGACTGGCTTCCGGTGGTACAGAGGTTTGAGCAGCGGTTAGCATCTTGGAAAGGTAAACTCTTGAGTACTGGGGTAGGCTGATATTGGTCAAAGCGGTGTTGTGGTCGATCCCAGTTTTCTTCATGGGTATGCTTAAGTGTCCAGCTAAAATTCTTACTCGACTGGACCATATTCAGCGGTGTTTCCTATGGGAGGGGTTGGGGCTAAATCGGCAGTACCATTTGGTTAATTGGGATACATGTCAGTTGCCCCTCGATTATGGTGGGTTGGGGGTCCGGAATCTAAAACTGACAAATTTGGCTATGCTAGGTGAGTGGATATGGAGAGCGGGCAGGGTGGAGGAGAGAAGCAATCTTTGGTGGATGGTGTTGTCCGACAAATATGGCTTATCCCGGGGGGGCTGGGGTATTGCCCCGTCAATGCACAGGTGTACCTTGGCATGGTAGAGAGGTATTTCTTGCTTGTAGCCTTTTCTATCTAAAGGAGTGTGATACAGCTGGGGGTGTGGTAGCCGGATAAGATTTTGGGAAGATGATTGGTTGGATGCGGGTCCGCTTAAAGATGCTTACTCGGTCCTTTTCGGTCTGTCATTGAATCCCGAAGGTACGATTCGAGAGTTTGTCTCTATGACTGGTGGAAGTATGGTGTGGGATGTGCCTACTAGACGGCTTCTCAAAGACTGTGAGGTGGGGAGTTATTTGGATCTGCTAAGTAGGCTTTATGGGATGCAGCAGAATTCCAGTCGGGTGGATCAAAGGGTATGGATCTTGCGGTCTGATGGGCATTTCAACGTTAAGTCTCTGTACTGTTGGTTGTCACGGTGGCCGCTGATCAGATTTGAAGGGAAATGGCTGTGGCGCGAACCTATTCCTTTGAAGTCCGCTTCTTTGTTTGGGCGCTGTGCAAGGACATGATCCTTACTAGGGAGCAGCTGGTACGAAGGGGTAAAAATGTCTCGACCTCGTGTGATGTGTTATGATGGGGTGGAGTCCACTGCTCATCTTTTCCTCCACTGTAGTGCGGCTGTCAGGATTTGGAGTGTCTTTCTTGATTTCTTAAAAATCTCCTGGGCTATGCCCGAGTCGCCGTATGTGTTTTTGCTTAGTTGGGATGCGGTGGAAGTGGAGGGGGAGTCAAGCGCTGGCTGGAGAGCTACTGTTTTCACTATTCTCTGGTGCATTTGGTGTGAGAGGAATCGTAGAATTTTCGAAGAGAAGAAAAACCCTGTGGGTATGGTTATTAGGTCGGTGTCGGAGCTGGTGAGGTTTTGGGTCGTGAGAGGTGGGGTCGGCGATAGTTTCCCCTCTTTCCTCTGGGACCCCGGTTAAGTGGGTTGGTCTTTTTTCTGTTTTATGGTGGCTTCTGTATATTTCTATTTTTACTTTGCTTGCTTCACGTCTTTCGTGGAATGCTTTTTTCTTTGGTTAGTGAGAAGTGTGGTTGTATTGTATACAGCGCCTTGCTGTTTTTTAATATAATCTTTCTTCACTGATCAAAAAAAAAAAAAAAAACATCCCCATGCTGACTATTACTGCAGCACACGCTTTTGAAAACCTACGTAGAAACTATAATTTTTTATTTTTATTTTTATTTGTTTTTTCATTTTTTTTATTTTTTTCATTTTTTTACTTTGTAGTTTCTTTATGCGTATTTGCTCTAGGTTTAAAAGTTGAGTTCGATTCCCATTGCCAGTTTTATCTTATTAAAGAAACAGATGTCAGGGTCCCTGAAATCTGTATATATCAGCTTTTGACGATGATAGATCAACCTAAGATATATTCTACTAAAGTCGGTAATAGCAGATTGACCCGTTGATGTTCTGTTCTAACTATAACTTCAAGAGTATCCCAAATGAATGGCTGGTTTTTGAAGGTATGTTCTAACTTTAAGGTCAGGAGTATCCAAACTGAATGACTGATATGAAAATGTAGAAGTTAACCTAGCATCTAGGCACTACATATGGTCTGATATCTGCGATTGAAGGCTGAGGTTTTATAAACGGATTCATGTAACTGCATGCTACCTTATTGTAAGATTAAACAAGAAAAATCATTTAACACATTTTCCAGTAAGATTAAAGAAGAAAAGAGCTCACAAAGAAAACGTAAATTATAGCAGAGTCGCTGACCACGGGGCAAGTCCTTCATAATGTTAAGAATGTATTTTTATCTTGATCAATTAATAAAACAACGATGTCTTGAATAATGGACAGGGGTTTGTAACGATATACCCATAAACAAATATTGAGTATAAGGAATATGACAAATGCACATATCAACATATATATTTTTTTCTGCTACCCAAAAATGTATCAATATGTGTTCAAGGAGATCTACTCATCTGTTCTAGTCTCGAAACTGAGTTATTTAATGGCTCCTTGTACTACTTGGTAGAATTGAGGATATAGCATAATTTCTGTACAATTATCATGATTATCATGTTGTCTTAGCATGACCTTTTTTGAGAAGTTGGTCACAAAACTTTCTTGTGTAAATTTTCCAGTTGATAATTTTTCTCAGTTTTGTAGTATGATTTTCAGTTGAAATAATCATAGTTGTGTTATGAGAAATTACATTATTCTAACTGCGCTCATTTAGATTCGACGATACCGGCGGTCAGAAGATGGTTCATTAAATGTGGTTGCTTGCGGCCAGCAACGATTTCATTTGCGACGCCGTTGGATAGATGTGGAAGGAGCGGTGAGGATAGTTATTTTACATACACCCGTTTTTTAGTTGGTCTTTGTGGAAGTTGGATCCTTTTATGATTGAAGGACTTACTGTCATGTATCTTTTATTCTCAGCCATGTGCAGAGGTCCAGATTATCCGGGAAGATACTCCTCTCAGAACCCCAAGAGAAGCATTTGGACAATTGGCTTCAGTTCCTAACTTCCAAAATCGTCACTGCTCACACAGGGCACCTTCAAATTCTTCTGGTGCTAAACGACATAGATACAACAAGGATGAGGAAAATGATTTAGATTCTCTGTCTGATACAAGCGCTGAAAGTGGAAATTCAATAATTGATGAGAGAATTCACCACTCCCCTGCCGATTCCTTTAATGGGTATGAAAGGGTTGACACGTCTACAAGCAGCGATGATGAGTTCGTATCTGTGTGGGATGATAGGCTGGGACGATCTCATCCTGATAGCTCAAGTGGGTCATGGCAACAACATTCTATTGGTGAGAAAATGGGTATAAGTGGTACTATTGGTCTAGGCAATGCAGAAGGATCTGATCCAGGATTCAAAGACTCTGTCGAAGGTGAAGGTTGGAAGAGGGGTTTGGTTGCTGATTGGTCAAGATGGCAATGTAGAGGTCAAAGGTCTTTCTGGCCTCATTGGGTTTACCGGATGTATGATTCTTACACTCTTGCTCGCCGGGCAGCAGGTATTAAGGTTTCATTTTTTTTTGTCCTGCTTGTGATGAAATGCTACATTTTATCTTTAATATAGGTATGCATTTGTTGATTGGTTTCTGCATGTACACAGCACCCGTGCACATTCATCAACACACATTCTTTTGTTGATGAATGTATATTTAGTGTGAATGGTTAAAAGATGAAATTTCGTCATGATAGGTAATTACATCAGGGATGTGAGGCTAGGTGCTTACAGAAAGGAAGCAAAACAGAAAACAAAAATAAAAAACAGAATCGTGGTATAGAAACAAACTTGGCAGACATACAAGGCAACTAAGCCTCAAACCTGATTTGATACGCCCATGATCTCAAGATGCATTGTGTGAAAATATCGGACGAAAAATGATCTCCATCATCTCATTCGAAGAAGTCAATGGGGTTTCAACGTGGGTAACTTATAGATTCGGTGGATGAATTTAAAGCTGCCCTTTGGCAAAAGACTTGAGAGTGTTTTACCTTTGGAGCCTAAGTGACAGGCCGCTTGGTCAGCCAGGATTTCCTTACGGCGAAGGGGCATGCAACCTACGTCTCCGAAGAGCTGACAGTAGAATGTCTGAAACCATGGCTCCTAGGGACAATGGATGAGCACAGGTTCAACTGATTCTGCTCTTCTGTTTCACAAAACACGCTTCTTCGAAATTCTCAAGCCATACCTTATAAGATTTTTGACTGTTAGAATTCTGTTCGATGCAATGCACCAGCTAAACCCAATGATCTTCATTGGAACCGAGGCTGCATGTGCTTATTGAAGCATTTTAAGGGTGAGAATAACAAATGAATTTGTAGAAGAATTTTATTGACAGTCTGCCTTAGGGGTCAAGTATCCATACCTAAGTTTTAGGCAAGTCCCTGGAAATTTTAACAGGCGATAAATCATGCAGTAGTAGCACCAATTTATTGCATTCTTCATCTCGAAGTATCCATATCCAAGTGTTAGACCTGTATGGCTTTGTGAAGCTAAACTGAACAAAATATGATAACATTTTGAGAAGGCTCCAAAATAAGATTTTGTCACCTGATCCCACTTGATATTTTATGCCCTACTGGAATAGACCTTTAGCAGAGAGCACCCCTTTCCACCAGCCTGAAGTTGAACGCACGTGTAGATTCGCATAGCATCCCTGCCTTAAGGTTAGATACTTCGAGCCACTTGCTTTGGCCCAAAAAAGCCTCGTTCCCTTTTCTGAGTCTCCCCGTAGTCATTTCCCCAAAAGGGCTTTGGTCGTTTTGCTGATTTTCCTAATGCCCAAGCCCCCCTCTTTCTTGGAAAAACTGGGCACATTCCAAGACTTTCCACTTTGTTGGTCATGCTAATCGGACACTGGTACATCGGTAAATAATAAACAGCCAGATTGGAGAGGGTTGCCTTAGTGAGTGTTACTCTAACCCCTAGAAATAGGAGCTGCCCCTACCATATAGACCACTTCCTTTGGACTAGCTAAATGTCAGGATCCCATACAGACTTGGAAGGTTTCTGTAGACAAAGAGGGAAGACACCTCCTTAATTCCTTGTTTGTTATTCTCACCCTTAAAATGTTGGATTTGGTTATGTGTGTCCTTTGGCATGACACTAGCTTGAAGCGTTGTAGCGTCAATTTAACATTGAACAAATCTACCCTAGAGACGTTTCAAAAAAGTAGTGTTGTCCACAAACTGCAGATGTGCGATATGCTTGAAGTTATTCGTCACCTTCAAACCTTGAATAAGATTTAAGGCCACATCCCTATTGACTAATCTGCTCAGGGCTTCACCAACAAGGTTGGATAGGAAAGGGGATAGATCCCATTAGCGTAAAATTCGTGAACTCTTGAAATGCCTGTTGGGAGAGCCGTTGATTAACATGAAGAAAGTGGGGGATTTGAACAGGCCTTGTGCTAAGATCTCCATCGACTACCGAACCCCATTCTTGCTAGTAAGTGATCCAATAGTTTCCAATTGACCATATCGTATGCTTTTTCCATGTCGACTTTGCTTATTTCTGTGGCGAGGGTGTATACATACATGGGTTATCATTTATCCATCTAGAGTCTCTCATCCGCCAACAAGTGCACCTTGGTTCGACGATATCAACTTCCCCATCAAAGGTTTTAAATGGTTTGTTAGGACTTTGACCACTATTTTATAGACGGCCATGACTATACTGATCGGTTTGTAGTTAAAGTTTAGGGATCCTCGAACTTGTGCATTTTCATCGAACTCTCTTAAAAAACATTTCGGGCTTTTCTAACTGCCAGAACTGTTTAGAAAAATCGTGAGGATACCTGTCATTCTCCAGTTGTCACCATTGGACTCGGAAATAGCTTTACTTCGTTTCCTCAAAATTTGATTCAGCACTGCTGTTCTTGGTTGATGTCAAAGACAAAGCGATCCCTTTCAGGCTCAGTCTGTCTTATAGCTCTTCCTCATATTAGAAGTTGAAATTGATTTACCACTTCCCTTTTGATTGCTTCCTTGTCTTGACGATGGGTCCCTTTCATAAGCAGCTAATGGATGGAGTTGTTTATAGCGATAGTGATTGAATGGAAGATGCTTGTTCTTATCCCCCTCTCTCTGTTACTTAACCTTAGACTTTTGCTTCCATAGAAACTAGAAGCTTTCGTCCAAGATCTTCTTGTTGTATGCAGATATCAGTGCGTTTTTAGTTCCAGCTCAATAACATGGAAATTGTGGCATGCACCTTGGATTTTGAGACCCAATGGTATTCCTAAGAAATTGAACCTCAAAATCCGAGGACGTAAAAGTAAAAAAGAGATTAAAGGTCCCTAAGGACCTTGAACATGTGCAAGTGGGGACCCCAAAAATTTTGGGCACCCAATTTATTCCCTCTTTTTCTCTCTCTTAATTCCACCATGCTAGGGTCTTGTGCAGCGTGGAGCTGCTCCAAGCCAGCTCCCAAGACCCCATGCAAGCATGCTTGCTAGCTACGTTGAGATTTTTAAATTTTTTTATTACTTGTGTGCCATGTGTCACATTGATTGAAGCCTATTTGAAGATAAACTTATTGAGACTTATTTACCTTGTCTAATATCTGGAACACCCCACCCCTCTTCTTTTACCTCTTGAAACTCCATGAATCCTAAGACCTGCAACTCTTCATTTCTAACCCAATTCTATCTTAAAGCGCTCTATAAGCCAGCCATTAGAACAACAAAGTATATTAAAATACACCATTTTCGAGCCATATTTCTCTTATAACTCATTGATATATCTAAGAAGCTGCAAAAGCTTGAGAAATCTGAATGCAAAGGAGATTGCTACCACCTCACTATCTAGAAACACAAGATTAAGGTAGATAATATGTAGCTTATCTTGAACTTATTATAAAAGCATAGAATTTATGTTTTCTTGATTTTAGCTTATGAATATGCAATGCATGTGAGAGAATTTGAAGTTTATGAAATGATATGATGCATATGATAGTATTAGACCATTTTACTCTTTATGTTAAGTACGAAAGAAGCGTGTTATATATAGATGTTCCATGCAAGCATGAAAGTTGTGTAGATGCATGCATAAATAAATATTTTTCCTAATTTCTCTTTTGCTTCTACTTGATATAATGTGTATATCAAATAATTTGTTCTATATTTCATGAGGTTTTTTATGTCTATTTCCCTTTCTCTTTAGATTGAAAGATATTGCATTGATCATATAAGATGCTATCATGCTATAAGAAGGGACCTTGGAAGATTTTCTTCTATTTTTCGCACTGTTCAGGCTGAACACTGGCCCGAATTGGGACCCATAAAGCATTTAGAAATCTTTTGATATAAGGTCCCCAACAATTATGGGCTATGGTGTAGGTAGTGTATTATCTTACCCAAAATGACTGATTCGTAGTCAGTCCTTAAAGAGGATTAAACAATTCTCTAACCAAACTGATGCAATTTGGACTCTTTTTTCTGTCGGACCAGGCCCCTGTTCAAAACAGGGTGCCATAACTCTTGGTCAACTTATAATTTTACTAGTAATATAAAGAAAAATTGTAGAGGACTTCTAGAGCATTCCATGCATATATATAGAGTGAAGGTATTCTGATCTGGGATCAGCAAGTTACGGATCATGCAAGCAAGCGAAGTTTGCTGCCAAACTTTTTGACGGGATTTCACCAACTTGGCTGAGAATAAATGTTCTTATTCTTTGCTCTATGGCATATGAGCCAACGTGGGATGGATGGTGGGTTCACTCTAGAATCCAACCAAAGGAGTAGCATGCCAATTGGAAGTCCCTGCGATTTTTTATAATTTTCACGGTATGACTACAGTTTACAGGAAATTCAGAAACTGAAAAATTGAATACCCCAACTAAGCTCCGGTCAAATATGAAAGATTTGGTGTTTTTTAAGTGCTGTAAAGTGTATAAATCATCAAGAAAATGTAGATCAATGGCAGGATCAAATATTCTTAGGATCATACCCTAAATTAAGTTGAATAGTCCTATGACACATGAATGAACTTAGCTATGACTCTTGACATTGTAACAAGAGCATAGTGAATAAGTGCGTAAGAGTGTGTGTACACGTGTATGTGACCTCTTTTGAATGACATAACCTAAGACCTGGATCTTACAGTTCTAAAGGTTAAAAACCCTTAGCATGAGATTATTAGTAGATCAACACTTAGTAAAACCATTCGAATGGCCCAAAAAGTCAAAATTTTCGATAACTAAGTTAAGTAAGCTCACTGTGTACTCACATTTATATTGGCTGAGCATGGGATTGCCTAACTTTAGGGATTGGCATATACAGTGAAAATTCTAATGGGATTTAGGTCTTTGTGACCGCCTTGAGCCTCGAGAGTGCTCACATTCACTTTTGTGCTACTGAATGTGCCAATAAGTATGTGTGATGGCTAAGGTCAAGGTGTCCGGTATCAATGTCTCTTAATCTTAAAAGATATAACTACCTTAATCGCAGAAAAGTATTGCATTTAAGCCATACGCTAGGAAACTTTCATAAGTATTTTAGTTTAAATTGTGCTATAGTGATGAACTTTTGTATGACATATCTTTTGCAGCCTCCATTTATCATACACCCCTCAGTTCTTATTTCAAGAAAATCTTTTTTCTTTTGGTTATGCTATAGGTATGATTTCCTTTTAAGCTATAGTCGTTATCTATTGGGTATCGTTTCTCATATTTACCCATCCATAGAGCCGACAAATCCAAACCGGCTATGGCCTCTCAATTAGGGCAGCTGGACGTGGGGAATCTATGACAAATCTTTGAATGGCGTTGGATGAAATTAGAGACATTAGATAGGTTGGACCATCATTTTTCGTTTAAGTCAAAGACATTGTGTGGTTTTGTAATGAGCCGGGTGTATGCCTCTTACATGACAGCTTCTTTAAGGCCTTAATTGGCCTAGACATGAATGAAGTCCGAGAATTAGTATGAGTGTCAGAGGAATGGTTTGCGCAGCCTCCCTTTGCTGGACTTCATTAAATGCTATCTTTCTTTTCATGTTTAATTTATATCCCATGTTTTAATTTGCTGGACTTTGTGAAATACTGTTTTTCTTTACATGTTTAATTTATGCACCATGTCTTAAAGGTACTAGTTGAAATATATCAAATTACAATGTATAGTGGACCCATGCCAATACTATTGTGTGAGCTATTTGACATGTTCCCGGTTTGGAGATTAGTGTAACCATTCTAAGGATTGTCAAAGAGCCCACCCAAACTTAAAAAAATAAATTATGAGCCCTAATGTAGTCAATTCAAATGAAAATTTGATTTTTATTCATCCGGCTGACATGCACATACTACGCGCAAGGAACTAGATGGTTTAATGGTGCAACAATGGCACTATAGAACTGCCTAAATTAGGGGGCAACAGATCATTTCATACCCATTGTTGAATATTCTAGTTTTGAGGCTCTTTATACCAAGTCCACCCAGAACATTGCTTCCTTCATTTCTGCGTTTGATGTTCCAATCTGCCAAATGAAACTTACTCGTATTATCAGGCCCCCTTCATAAGAAATTTTTTTTCCCATCCTCTATGCTTTTCTTACCCACATTAGACATCAAGACACTGACATGTAGTATAGGGGTCATGCTGGTAGGACCGATTTAATTAACGCTCTTCACGCACTAATGATGTCAGCCTACTCTTTCAATATACTCATCGGGATTCACTCTTTTCCAAGATAGGTACCCATAGGGCCTTTTATGATCTAAATACACAGGTAGCCCAAGGTACTTGTTTGGGAGTTTTCCAGGTTTACAACCCAATAAATCCACGAAGGTCCTGACTTTGTGATCCTCTAATCTGACCCTTATTATCTATGATTTCCTGAAATTAAGGCTGAAACATGATGCTTCCTCAAATCATCTTAGGACTGTCTTCGTTACTTCAGCTTCGTTAGTGGAGACAATGATGAGTACCATGGTGTCATTTCCAAACTGTAGGTGCAGAATCTGAAGTCACCTCGACCCACTCTGAATCTGACACAATCCTAACTGATTTGGCTTTCTTAATAGTCTACTCAGTGGTTCAGCAACTGGCACAAACATCAGTCGGGATGTGGGACTCTTGACAGAGATCTCTTTGGCTTGGAAAATACGCGGCTGGTGATCCCTTTACTGTTATAGAGAATCAGCCAGTAGAAATGCAACTCATCATACATGTTATTCATTTACATCTAAATCACATCCTTAGTAATAGGCGTTTTCATGATTTAATTTAAGAATCAAACCGGGACTCCATGATTGATCTCATGAATCTAACACTTAGTGCGCTACGAGAACACTGCCTAATGTATTCCTTCCTTCGAAGGACCTTGGCTAACAGTTTATGACTGAATCTCACCTAGGGGTGTCAATAGGTCGGCTTCCCCATGGCCCAGCCCGGCCCGCTTCAGGCCTTTTTCTTAAATACATTTTTTTGTAGAGCTATGTGCTAGATCGTTTTCGAAAACTGATCCAATAGAATAACAAATAGTTGGAAAACTGATTTTTTTAACCTCTTGCATGCTCATGTCACGTCAAGGTACTATAGAAGAAAAAGTAGAAAATTCGATCCAATTGATCGTAATCGATTAGTTAACATGTTGGTTAACCGTATTTTGAAACACGGAATAAATCATTGGCTTATCAAATTATCTATTGAGCCGTGAAGAAAAAATTCTAAAGTTAGGGATTTATCAATAGGTAACGTTGCTCCAATACCTAACCAAAGAGCTACTGTGATACTGATAAAAAAGGCTGCTGTAGCTACTAGACAATGAAATGGATTTTTGAATTTGTTAACGTTTTCCAAAAAAGGTGCTGTCAATAATTTCCTTCATACTGAAACTAGCACAAGCAGGATACATAATTACCCCCTAGGCTAATGGCAGTCCAGATCTATCAGTAGAATCCTTGTTTCCAAGTTTAGAAGGGACAGCATTGCCGGATTGGAACACTAATCGAATTTGAGCATAATTATTGTGATGAGATTCTTTAATTTCTTCCATGAAATTCAGCACTTTATTTATGTAGTTTATTGGTCCTAAGTATAACTTTTAATCTCAGCCATTAAAATTAGGTTCTACTGTTTGGTGCTGCATCACAGTCTTAACATGATTAAAAAGTTGACACATCCCATTGAAATTTATTAGTGTTGCGTAGAGTTTTAAAAATAGGAATTAGAGAACATAATGTTTTAAATCCCACATGCCCAGTTTGGTATGCTACAAAAACAAACAATCATGTATAGAGAAAAATCTATGGGCAGGTCCACCACCAACAATGTAGTAGCAATAGGACGATCCCAGTCTTTATTCAGATGGTATAGCTCTCCTCTCTTAATACCTTTACTAAGAATCCTTCTCGCAGTAAGCTCTTTAAAACACGATAAGATGGGGATAATATAGCATAACAGTCCAATTGTTTCTACCCTTGAAACAGAAGTAGTAAAACCATCAACTAAGTGAAACGAAGCAAATGTAGTAGGAGGAGAATAGAGAGAGAAGCCCTAAGGCTCATCAGTCATCGCCTATAGCACTTCAATGACCAAGTGGGAGATGGAGACGAGAACGAGGTTTCAACTTTGTCTCTAGGTTTGTGCTCTGCTGGGAGTCTCAGGAGACAAGCTAGCATTTGTTCTGTGAATGCAGATTCACCGATTGGTTATGGCGATTGGTGCGAAGTAGGCTCTTGACTGATAAAAAGGAGGTTGGATATATTCAAGAAGAACTTCATCATTTCATGGCCAACAGTTAAGTGCATGAATTATTTGAATTGCATTCGCACCCACAATATGGCATGTCTGGTTTGAACACAACAGACACATATTTGATGGGGTTATCATTGATCGTAAGAACTTATTACACAGATGAGATTGCTGTCAGGGTGGATGGAGGACAGGATCGTAATGATAATGGGGGTCAGATCAACAACTGCCATCTCTGGAAACTCCAGAACCGAAAGCGAATTCAGAAGGAAATTCCGTGTAAATGGGACCCTCCACTGATGGGATATGAGAAACTGAATTCGGATGGTTCACTGAAGAAGGAGGTGCAGGTATGGGAGGTCTCATTAGAGATCACAATGGTTGCTGTATTAGCTGCTTCTATGCCCCTACAGATCTTAAATGACATCACTTTAATTAAATTAAATGCCATTCTTTATGGGCTTCAGTTTGCCAAAGAGCAGGAGATCAAAGCTAACTGAACTCGGATGGTTCACTGAATAAGGAAGGTGCAGATATGGGAGATCTCATTAGAGATCACAATGGTTGCTGTATTCGCTGCTTCTATGGCCCCTACAGATCTTAAATGACATCACTTTAATTGAATTAAATGCCATTCTTTATGGGCTTCAGTTTGCGAAAGAGCAGGAGATCAAAGCTATTCAAGTAGAATCAGACGCCAAATGTGGTGTGGAGTCTAATAATAACATGATCCAAGTGGGTTGGAGGTATTCCCAGATTGTTACTCATATCAAGCATCAGCTCAGAGAATTTGATTCAGCATCTGTCCACCATATTTGGAGAGAAACAAATCGTCCGGCATACTTCGTGACTGACAAGCGCATAGATGTTAATACTGTGGTGAGATGGATGTCTACTCACCAATTTCCTCTTTCCTTTACTTCTCTTCTAGAAGAAGAAATGTACTGTATATATTCACATTTGTAGTCTTCTTTTCTTTATTAAAGGGTTAGGCCCCATCAACCTCAAGCGTAATCATCGAAAAGAAGAACACAAAAAAAGAAGTGGTGGCGAAAGAGTACCTGAAGGCTCAGAAGAAACAACAAGTCTAGTAGAAGCAGTAGAGGGAGCCTGCGAGCAAAACTCGGCATGAATCATCTCAAAAGATGCAACAGAACTGTCATAGGATGTCTTTGTAGTATAAGTGGTAGTATGAGTTGATGATTGAGGCTGAGAAGTAGAACAAGTACCGTAGGGGTAGCCATGAAGCTTATAAAATTGATTACAGTCATGTCCATTCGCATAAATTGGAGCATGTAAATTGTAATAGTAGAGCAGTCACGCCCACAACGCCTATTGTCATGAACAGTCCCCCTGTGACAACCTGCTAGTGGAGGAAAAGAGTCAAAGACAAAGCGTCGTGATCCTAGCGTACTACAGTCGAAGGAGCCATAACCGAGAAATTCCACCCCTCATAAAAAGGATTCTCAAACTGTGCGGAAAGAGGGAAGGGAGATGATAGCTAATGTTTGTGTCTTAATCTGCTCATTCTCTTGATGTAGGCTCCCCCAAGGAACATGTAAATCTAATTTCTCCTTACGTCTAGCAAGCATAGCAGCTGCCTCCTCCCCAAATTATTCATCATCATCATAATCATCATCATCATCATCATCATAGACTTATCCCATATATTTGCGTGCCCTATTTCTTAACTCGTTACTAATCAACTCTAAGCTCTCTGTAACTTCGCCATACTTTATGGTCCTTCTCATTGCTTACTTCTATATATTCGCTGGTCTTCCTCTTCTCCTACTTCCTTGTGCTTGTAGTTTCTCAACCCTTCGTATAAGGTCTATTTTTGGCCTTTGATGAACATGTCCAAACCATCTCAGGCAACATTCCTTCATTTTTCCTTCTATAGGTGCCACTCTCAAATTTCCTTTTATGTATTCGTTGCAACTTTTATCCTTTCTTGTTACTCCGCGCATCCATCTTAACATACTCATCTCAATCACATGTAGTCTATCTTCTTCTCGCTTTTCCGTGGCACAAGATTATGCACCATATAATATGGTAGGTCTAATCACCGCCTTATAAAATTGTCTCTCCAATCCAGGTGGAACTCTTGGTTTGCACAATACTCTGCTTGCTTGTCTCCATTTTATCCAAACAATAAAACTCACAATAAAAGTTTAAACTAACTTATAAGATTATTTTGCTAAAGTTAATTAATAATGGATTACATTTCATGAAACAATTGTGATTAAGACCTAAAGTTCGTGTTTTAATCACAAAGTTTGGAAAAAATAAAAAAAATATGTGAGTTTTGAAATTGTGGAATAAGTGGTTAATTTTTTTGTTTTTGTTTTAAACAAAAGTTATTAAAAATTCAGGAAAGTTTGTTACTATGCCTACGCCTAGGCGAGCTATGTGCACTTTATGATCAATTAACAGGCTTAATGGCGTGTCATCGACATCAATAGATTATTTAGTTTATGAAGAGCCTTACCTCAACAATCTGTAACAGTCTGCTTTTGACTGGATTCAGTAGTACAAAGCTATTCATTATCTTGATAATCTATTGATGCCAATGAGGAGGGTGAATCCCTTAAAACAAACCAGTAGCTAAGCTACTAAAAATCGGCATCAGTAGGAATGGTTCGCTCTATTTGCATATGATTTCTCTGATCACAACATATTAGACATGAAAGTTTACATGAACTGTCAATCAAAAGAGTTTTTTGGGGCAGCTATGAAGTTTTCTTGTCAGCAGTGTTAACAACTGATTCTAAATTTCTAATATAAATATTTTGCAGATATGTGGAGGAAGATAATAGGGGTTCCAGTCATGGATGTTCTTGTAAAAAAGCCTGATCTTTTGTCATTTTATATTGGAAGTAAGCTTCCTGTGTCCGAATCTAAAAGGCAGGAGCTGCTAGAGATTGATGGAATTTCCTACAGATTGCGCAGGGAGATTCAGTTACTTGAGTGCTTTGATCTAGTTCGCTGTAAAATTTGTCTGGTAATACATGTGCTTAAATTCTCAGATATATAATATTATTATTATTTGATTGAATTTTGTACATGTGATTTTCATACTCTGTTCATTTTGATAGTTCTTTTTCTGGGCTGAAGTCTGTTGTAAACTGTTTGTGCATAATCTAGATATAAACAAAATAAAACAGTGCCAACGATGGATTGGATGTGGGACCTTAGTGACAGGGCCTGAAATGAATTGGAAACAATTCATGAAGTTCATGCAGAAAAACACCTTATTTTTCCACATATCTTTCAGTTGGTAGGTAAACAAGAACTGAAAAGTATAGGTATTGGGTTTCTTGGTAATCATGGTGGGAGACAGAATGGCCTATCATCTGTCATAAACGTCTCAACGAATGAGATATATAGTCTCCACAACTGAAGAGTTTATCATGGGTGAAATAGGGTTAGATTCATTTTCTTCTTTTCACTTAAAAGGTTCATGAATATGATCAAAGAAATGACTGAAATGGGGTGGCTTCTAGGCTCTTCATCCAAATAGAGAGGAGTCCCTTTCTTGTTTTTGTTTTCTGTCTTGAATGGAAGTGATAGCTTTTGGAATTATGTTCTAGCAAGCATTTTCAAATTTCAATTAGAAGATAATGTAGCCACTTCGGTTAGAGAACAAGTATCAACTTGAATAAAAGGAGTTTGGTAGACATGTTGTTAGTATGAACCGTGTTCTATTGTTATGTTAATGGTGTAGAATAATTGGGTGTGTACGTATTTCTACAGCTTCATATAAATGCTAGTGAGGGTCCGAATTCATTAAGCCTTCTCTAATTATCTCTCCTCTCCTCTCTCGAAGAATAAACCAAAAATCATCTTTCCAAACCCTAATACCACTAATTTGAACCATCCAACCCTAAAGTTCATCTTGGTATCAAAACATAGTATGGGCGCAAGCTTCAAGGAACACCATGTCATCATCTTTGCTCACGTCATACTGATGTCACTAGGTTAGAGGGTTTGGCCTCGTTAGACCTGAAACAAGGACCATTTGAATCAGTTGTTTGTCCTCTTCTTTTTTCTCTCTTGACATAATTTGATTTGATGTAGGCTAATGTCACTGCTGAAGGAATTTTGTGTTAGTGCTTTATTGGCTCGTATTTACCATTTTTGCTTTGCTCATAACATCATAATCCCTCCCCAATCATGAAGAAGGTATGGAAAGACTTTGATTTCCCCTAAAAAAAATTTTGAATTCATTTTTGTGATGTTTCGTGGAGAACAAAGATATATGTGATGAATTTCGTATAGAATACCTCACTGGTTTTTCACGATTTTTGAGCATCCCAACTCCCTCGTGGATGATGGAATGTGTATTTCTCAGTTCCAGTGGACTTTAATTTGTGTTTCCCAACCTCATCGTGCTAGTGTGTTGGTTTTCCATAGTTTGGGCCGCATCAGTGGCATGTGACTTTTTGATGCAGAACAAACGCTAAAACCCTAATTATGCGAATTTGGGATTAAATTGAATAACGGAAATATTCTAAATTATCTAACCACATAAAATAGTTCAATAGATTCAATTAAGGCAATTAGATTAATTCAATTATATTGTTCATTTTCACTTGAAGTTTCTTGATCTAGAAAATGGCTTCGATGAGGGAACTCGAGTTTCGATCTAGTCTAGGGCACCAAGCGACAATTTTGGTATCGTCTCTTGACTCCTTTAGGGTTTGAAAAAATCAAAGGTCCAAAGGGTTTAATTTAATTAAGAGGATAAACATAGGATGTATCAAATAAGAAGATATGAGCAAAAATTTTAGCAATTAGCCAACTACGGATTTTGGATATTGATCAAAAGGAATAATTTACTTGACAATAATTAAACAAATAGAATAAGAGGGATAATGGTCCAAGGCTTCACACCAAGAAAGTACGTCGGCTTCACACCAATCCTCAAATTGAAATGAAGATTCACTCTCCGAGTTTGAAAGAATCTCTCTTTCGGTTGAAAATTCTTCACAAGTTCTCTAGGGTTTTGCACAAAGCAAGTTCTCAATTCATTAATCAATCAACTAACTAAGTAGTTCTTTACAAAGCCTTTTATAGGCAAATAAAGCCTCAAAACAAAACTAGAAAGTTCCAATTTAACTAAAACTCAAAAAGTCAACTTTCGTCCAAAATTTGAACTCCAACAAAATCCTCGCACGAATTCAATCGACCGAGTTTAAGTTTTGATCGGCCGACTACGGTGTCATCTTAGGATGGCTCTTCGGTTGATCTTGATCGATCGAGGTTGAACTTCGGCCAGCTGAAGTTGGACAAAACTTCATCTTTCATTCTCTGAGTGTCTTTTGCGCTTCCTTTCTAGTTCTTTTCCCTGCGCATAGATTGATCATCACATGCTCCTTGACATGTCGAATTAGGCTTCGAAGCTTTGGCCCTCCACGTGCGCTTGCCATTTGTGTTGTACCGTGAGATGTCCCATCACTTTTTATTCACCATTCTTCATTTTTTCCCACAACTTGCTTGTTAGAAGGGTTGTTATTATAGTTAAGCGGTATAAATCTATGAGCACGGGAAAATCTGTCCACCAGTAGTACGTACCTCCATTAAGTTTGAATTCTATATAGTATTTAAAATAGAGATGTGCCATACCCTATATGTACAAGGTCAAAAGAAGATGAGAATTCTTTTTTGTACCTCCCCATGACCGTGTGGTGAAGAATGGGATGCTGATAATGCCATTAGTCTATGTTTGGCTCTTCAACTCCATGCCCTCTATATATAGAACATTTATGTTCTATGAATCTGCCGCCAACCTTTGGAGTAAGCTGGTCGTTACCTTTGCTCCTTTTGAGCATGATAGACACATTTATCAGCTCAAGCAAATGATTGTTGAGTGTAAACTTGGGGGTTCTTCTCTGGGGAATGCTACACCACCCTTTAGAGTATGTGGGAAGAGCTTGATCATTATGAGCCCCTTTTTGAATTTGAGGAGGTGGTTGGAGCCAAACTTACTAAAGGACTTTAAAGAGATGAGATTTACAAGTTCCTTGAAGGTCTCTGATCAGATTTTGAGTAGACACGTACTCAGATTCCCACTACAAGGCTTCTTCCTACATTGAACATAGTTTATGACATCTTATTTTCTTAGGAGCAACATTGGACTGTCATGTCTATCTTCCCACTCCACCCGAGCGGTTCCCTTGGAGGTAGGGGCAGGGGGGTGATATAGGTGGCTGCCTGGGTCATGGTGGACGTGGCGGTCGTTTTGCCATCACTTGCTCCCATTGTGGATACCGAGACCATTGTTACTGATTGCATGGCTATCTAGATAGACTTTGCCCACACTCGTTTGAGGCTTCTACCCCTGATCTCTTGAGCTCTCTTTGATCTTAGATGGCTGAGCCGATTCATGCCGAGCTTTGTGTTGCCTAGACACTTAATGATCAACTAGGGCCTTCATCTTCATCTGACACACTAGGCATCCCAATCATGGATCAAAATATCGTCCGATACCGATACGTATCGGACGATACGTATCGGTATTGGACTCGAACAATACGTTGAATGTATCGTTCGATACAGACCGGTACCGATATGTATCGTCCGATACGTATCGTTTTGGAGCTCGGACGATACGTATCGGTAACCCGATATTTTAACCCATGATCCCAATGTCCTCTACTTTTGCTGTGACTACCACATCCTCTTATCCTTGTTGGGTCCTTGACTCAGGAGTTATTGACCATATGACGAGTGAGTCTCAGGGCTATTCTTTGTATTCACCTTCTACTTTTGCCCAATTTCGACTTCTTGTTGGTTCCTTTGCCTCTGTTTCGGGAGTAGAGACCATTCCAGTCTCTCCTTTTCTTTCCTTATCTTGTGCATTGCATGTGCCTTAGTTTTCTATCAATCTTCTTTCTATTTGTAATATTGCTAAAAAGTTAAATTGATGTGTTACATTTTATCCTTCTCACAGTGTTTTTCAGGAGCTTACTACAAAGAAGGTTTGGTGCAGTAAAAACACTAAAACCGTAGATATGCAATTTTAAAATCAATTTGAGATTTAATTGAGCAGCGAAGGTATAAAAATTATTCCCAAAACACAATATTTAATAACTTTATTAGGGTAATTTAATTGATTCGATTTAGCGTATGTTGGCATATGAACTTCCTGATCTAGAAAATATGTCTAAAGATAGAATCTAGTTTCGATCTAGTTAGGGCACCAAGTGACAATCTCGATGTTGTCTCCTGACTCCTTGCTAGGATTTGAATAATTTAAGGCCTGTAGGGTTTAAATCGTTCAAGGGAATTCAAGAATTAGGGTTAGGAATTTAGAAATAAAACCCCATCAATAAATAAAAAGGGAAAATATATTTTGGATTTATGGGTTTTCAATAAAAGAAACATACTAGATAAATTACCTGATAATAATCAAAAGACAAAATAGAAAAGGGATAGAAGATCCAAGGAATCGTTCCAAGGAAGATAGTTGGCCTCACACCAAACCGCATACAGAAAGAAGAATCGCTCTTCCAAGTTTTGAGAGAATCGCACTCTCGAAGGAAACTTTGATAAAAGCTCCCAATTTTGCAAATATAATTTTCATTAATCATTCACCATTCAATATCCTCGTAAGAGATTACAATGTTTATTTATAAAGAAAAGAAACCCTGAGAATACTATTAAAATAAAACTCCTAATCACCCATTAAAACTTTCAAATCTAATGGTCATAATTAATTTCACTACTAATCCAATTTTTTTATTACGTGATCACTTTTAAAGGGTCAAACGATGCCCGTTTGACATGAAATTGGTCTTGTTTGAAAGCTTATCGAAGTAGCTTTCCAACAAAACAAGAATCACACAATTCTGACATATATTGATAGACTTACGACCACTTTTTCGATGGTTGCACCGAAAGTGGCTAAATTAATAGTCACATATCACATATATGTGTCTGATCCGTAAGTAATTCAAATAAGGAAACTAATCCTAAAACAATCCCTTATTAAAAGAATCCTAGTAAAAAAAGAAACTAAACCTAGATAAAAAAAGCCTAAAATAAGGTGTACACGAGTTTTTAACGGGCCTTTTAAAAACCATTCACGGGTCCACTTTCTCTTTTGATGTCTCCTCTTCATCCGACCACAATCTCGGCGTGTAGGCTTCAATTCTACATCATTCCCCCCCTACTTTGAAGAAGTTTGGCCTTGAACTTTGGCTGATATGGATTTTCATCGCGGAGGTCAAAGACAATATATAGGTTTGATGAGTTAGGTGGTCTACTCATCGCAATCGATGTACTCTTAACCTTGGGCTTGCCTTTCCATTTGATAAGGTATTGTTGACGCTTTTCGGTACGCATATTTCTTATTATCCACGTAGCTTTAGTATTCGGCTTACCCTTCCATTGGATGAGGTATGCTTGAAGTTTCTCATATTACGTTCTCCTTGCAGTTCAAGTGTTGTAAATTTTCGGTTTACCTTTCCACCTAAGAAAATATTCTCGATATGCGTGGTGTGTCTTTACCTTAGTAACAAAACATGGATCTCCCCAAACTTTTCCATCTAACCTCTTCAGATATTGTTCGGGCAGGTATTTGGAAATCAATGGGTAGATAAGATTGGGCTCAGGTGGACGGGCATTAAGGAATGAGTCTGAAGGTTTTCTTGTTGGACCTAAAAAAGGTGTAAGATCCTTCAATGTAATTATTGCATTAATACCCATGTCTAGAGGAAAATTTAGACTATCATAATGACCCATTTTAAAGATCGAAATATTTCCAATATAGCATATGAACAAATCCTCTACAATTTCTTGTGGGATTTGTTCGGGTCTAAATTGAACCAAAATAAAATCACCATCCTTAATTTCATTAAACAAATTTTGTGAGTTAGAAAAGTTTTCGATACTTCCATTGCTCGATATAATCTTATCATTAATTTCATGCAACTCAGAATGAAAATCAGACGGTAACTCACAGTGCAATACAGAAAGTGACTCAAGGCTTGATTCATAATATGAATCAGTATGCAACTCATGAGATGATTCAAAATGCAACTCGAGAATATGAGGTGTACGTGCATCTACGGACTCTATATGCTCTTGTGTAGGTGACACTACTGACACTAACGACTCATGTGTAATCGACTCAACTGATACTAACGACTCATGTGTGAGTGACTCGAGTGACTCATATGGGACTAACACAGAACTATTACTCATAACGGAAATAGAGGTTTCTTAAACCCAAATTAGGTTTAGGGTCATACACTCTTCTATCTCCTCCTCGCTCATCATGGTATTAGGGTCATACACTTCCTTTTCGACTTTCAATTTTTCTTGCTCCTTATTTTCTTCAGCTTTAAAGAATAAACTTTAAATGGGAAATTTCGTGGGACATTGATAGGTAAAATGTTTGAACCCTTGAAATTTAGAGCAAACTGGACGCTTATCCATTTTGGTTTTCAGACTCCGTAGAAGGTGACGGTGTGTTAAAGGATCATACTTTTCAATAAGTCTTACCTTGATGCTTTCCCATGTGGAGATGAGTTTACTTCGAAGATATTCGATACGACGTTGTATTCCGGACCAAAAGTTTTTGGTGTTGCCCTCTAACTTTGTTTTAACTAACCTAATTTTATACTCATCCGGTACACCATACCAATCAAAATACTCCTCTACACTAACCAACCACTCCACGGAGGGTTTATGGTTCATCCATCCCTCAAAATTTGGAACCTCATTCCGAATAGATTTTAGAAACTTCTCAGCAGGGTCGTACTTAGGTTCACGACCCTTGGAAGTCCGACTATGGTTTTGAGTATGAGGGTTTTTTAAAGTCTCATGCTGAGTTTGCATCTGGGCTTTTAGTTCGGTCTGAACTGTGGTCAACTTGGTAGCCAGTTCCTTTAAGAGAGCTTCGATTCTGGCGGAATCCATGCTAACGTAGGACTCGATTAACAACACTAACTAGTATGCGACCAATAAATATGGAACCTAGAACCTAATATGAATTCCTATTTGACATAACATGCAAACAATGATACTGCTGCTGTTGCAGATGAAACTGAGACAATCCCTTCTTGTACGCCCACTTCTGCTGTTGCAGGTGGAAACTGAGACAATCCTTTTTTTCTGTTTTCTGTTTCTATAGATGCTAACTATGATACTCTTATCTTTGTGACATGCAAAGCTAGGTCAAGTTGGTTTTCAAACCCTATACAGTATGATTCCTGAGTTTAAACATGTTTGTCAATATGTTAAGTTTTAATGTGATGTTTGTGAAGTTTCGAAACAAAATAGGAACTCTTATCCCTCTCATATGCGTGGATCTACTTTTCTTTTTGATGTTGTACATGCTGATGTATGGAGTCCTGTTATTTCACTTGACGGTTTTCATTATTTTGTTCTTTTTTTAATGATTGTACCCTTGCCACCTTGCTATATTTATTGAGGAACAAAGTGAGGTTTTTTCTAAGTTCCAAAAGTTCTATGCTATGATTCACAATCAATATGGGACTAGTATCATGGTTCTGAGATCCGATAATGTAGGCGAGTATACATCTCAATCTTTTGATTTCTATCTTAATACTTATGGCATTAGCTATCCATACTCCTGTTCTTACACTACACAATTGTGTTGCAGAGCATAAGAATAGACATCTCTTAGGATTATGTTTACTGCGTGGTATGTATGTGCCCAAGATCTATTGATCTATGGCACTATTTTTGCTTGTTATCTTATGAGTCGCACTCCATCACGGGTTTTAGGTGGCAATACTCTATATCAAACACTTTGGCCTGAAGATCTTATATTCCTCCTTGAACCCCATGTATTTGGATGCACGTGCTTTATTTAGGATCTTCGTCCTTCACGGTAGAAGCTGGATGATAAGGCATTCCGATGTTTTTTTATTGGGTATTCCAGTGTGTCCAAGGGATTTCGTTGGTATGAACCTCTGTCACATCACGTTTACACATATATGAATGCGACACTTCTTCGAGGATGTTCCCTATTTTTCCAAGGACCGTCTAACTCTGATGCCTGCTCCTTCTTTGCCCTTATCTGCCTATCTGGACTAACCCCCCCCCCCCCACCACCACCACCAATTGCAACGGAAGCAAGGAGTGATTACCTATGTTTGACGCAGATGGCATAGTCCTCCCTGTTCATCACCACCACCTCAGCCTCCCAACTGGGTGGCTCCTCTAAGTATCACTAGTCTTACAGTTTCTTTTCCTTCATCTCCTTTAATTCCTCCTGTTGTTTTTACTGACCTTAATTTGCCTATAGCTGTTCCGAAAGGAGTAAGAAAATGTGTTACACCTTATCCTCTTACGAACTTTGTTTGCTATCATGACCTTTCTCCTTCCTACAAGGCCTTTCTCTCTGCCATAGACACTGAGATCATTCCTCATACTGTCGAGCTGCTCTAGACCACCTGTCTTGGAATGCTGTAATGATTGCGGAAATTAATGAACTTCAAACCAATCATACATGGGAGATGGTTACTCTTCCCTCTGGGAAGAAGACAGTTGGGTGTAAATGGGTGTTTGCAGTGAAACACAACCTAGATGGCTCGGTGTCTCGATATAAAGCCCGGTTGGTTGCAAAAGGGTTCACTCAAATTTATAACATTGTCTATGAGGCCACTTTTGCTCCATTGCAAAAATGACATTCTCCTTTCCCTTTGCAGATATGCAGGATTGCCCCCTCTATCGTCTAGACATTAAAAGTACATTCTTCAGGATAATTCCATATGGAGCCCCCCCTCTTGGCTTCATGCTTTAGGAGACTACTCTGGAAGTCACTTTATGGTTTGAAACAGTCACCCAGAGTATAGTTTTTGAAGCAGTCACCTTGAGTATAGTTCCAACATCTCAGTAGTTCAGTCATGCAGGTGTCACTCTGATCATACGTTCTTTATCCACTCATGCTCATCTGGTTGCACCAGGTCTCTTGGTGTACGTGGATGTTATTATTCTCACTGGGGATGATCTGGGGTTCAGTAGCCGTGTGAAATGCGAGTTGGGTCACATTTTTGAAGTGCAAGACTTGAGGAATCTTAAATGCTTTCTTGGACTTGAAGTTGCAAGGTCCAGGAAAGGAATATTCCTCTCTCCGAGGAAGTATGTGATTGACTTACTCACAGATACTAGGAGGCTTGAACACAAGCCTGCAACTTCTCCAGTGGGCCAGAAACTCTCCATACATAAAATTGACTGTGATCTGCTCCCAAATCCACATGAGTATCAATGATTAGTGGGACGACTGATCTCTCTCTCTCTCTCTCTCTCTCTCTCTCTCTCTTTGTCTCTCTCTCTCTCTCATCAGGCTGGTCATCACATTTGCAGGTAATCTTGTGAGCCAGTTTATGCATGCTCTCCATACTCTACCCATCTTGTTGCAGTCCAACGCATCCTCCGGTACATCCAGTTCAGTCTGGGCTTTGTCTTAGTTGACCGTTCCCATCGGCATTTGTGTATCTCTCCATTCTCTGATGCAGATTGTCACTGATTGGCGGTCTACATCCGGTTACTGTGTCTTTCGTGGAGGCAATGTAGTTGCCTGGAAAAGAAAAAAGCAAGCTGTGGTTTCCAAGTCAAGTGCAGAAGCTGAGTATAGTGCTGTTGCCCATGGTACGTGTGAGGTTTTGTGGCTGCATTGGGATTTGGATTCCATATTAGCCACTCCATACTGCTTCAATATGATAATGAAGCAGCTGAGAAGATTTGCATCTGACTTGGTTCTTTATGAAAGAATGACGCATATTGAAGTGGACATCTACTTCATTTGAGAAAAGGTTTGGGATGGATCCCTGGAGCTCATCGACGTATCTTTTACTCAACTTGTAGACATTCTAACCAAAACTGTTGGGCCAAGTATCCTTCAGGATGTTGTGGTGAAGCTGGGCATGTTAGAGGTCCATGCTCCAGCTTGAGAAAGAGTGTAGGTAGTATGGAATATTTTGTTATGTTGTGGGTGTGTGTGTATGTATTATTTATACAATTTAATATAAAGGCTAGTGAGGGCCCTCGAACTCACTAAGCCCTCTCTAATTATCTCTCTTCTCCTCTTGCTCTCTAGCTCTAAACCTAAAACCGACATTCCAAACCTTAATACCACTAACCTAAACCATCCAAACTCTAATGTTCAACTCATACAACTACTTGTAAATCAAATGGTAATGGTGGACATGTACTAGGTGTTCATCTAAGAGTCAGGAATATAGAGAGAAGTGTGAAAGTGTAGTTCCCTTGTGGTACAGTATATCCTTGGAGCTCTGGTAGAGTATATCTCTTCATATCTAGAAGCTCGTTTCATGGGTATGCGTTATTTATTTGCTCCAATAAATTTTAGATATGACATCTGGTTCCTGTAAATCAGAATTAATGCATGAAAATTATCCTATGTTTGATCAATGCATAGAAGATTTTATATCGAGTTGTTTCAAAGGTGAATAGTCTAAAGGGGAGGGCATATGATGATAGATCAATTGGTAGATGAGCATGGGTATTAGTTGGCTAAACTAGAAATTAGGATATCAAAATTCGGAGCAATGAGATTTGGCTAGTGCCCTACTAAATCAAGATTGATTATGAAGAAATTGACTTGACTAGGTATTGGTACCAATTAAAACTCTGATTTGAAAAATCATGGTGGATAGGTGTTTTGGAGCATGTCTCTAGCATGTTTCCAGCTAGGACCATAGTTACCAAGTTGGGAATTGGGAACTAATCGGGTAATGAAAAAAAATTGCGATTTAGGAAAAAGTTCGGAAAAATTTGTAAAAAACTTGAGAAAAACCGGGATTCGGAAATTATTTGAGTAGGACAAAAATATTGGTGAAATTCGCAGAAAATTATGAAACCTTGTATTTGTTATTTAGGTTCCCGATTTAGTTATATTTTGTTGAATTTTAGAAATAAAATCAAAAATAAAAGTTTAAACTAAAGACTTATAATGATTAGTTTGAACTTAATTATTAACGAAGATTACACTATAAAAACATCGTCGTCCACAAATAGATGGGATAAGGCTGTGATGCTGATGATGACACTTTATAAGAACATCGTGATTTAGACTTATAAACCTTGCAATTTATCATATAGTTTTGAAGAGGATAAAAGTACGAAACCTCGAGGTTGCAGATTCAATCCCTGCTTACCAATAAAAGAAAGATAAAAATACCTAAATTTTCAAGAAGTCGGGAGTAAATTGTGAAAAATGTGTTTGAGTAAGAACTCACAATTTAAACCTGACTTATTGTGACGACTCAGACCCACATTCCATAATATTGTCCGGTTCTGGGCTTAGGTCCCGCCCTGATTTTGTTTCTGGCATGGGCTTAAGTCCCCACCCCCAAAACGCGCCATGACATGTAGTGTCCGCAATCACATATAGCACAAGGTCAGGGCATTTCTCTACCAATGTGGGGCTACTACAGCCTCCCACCTTATAGAAGAGCCGTCCTCGGCTCTGATACCATTCCTGTGACGACCCAAACCCACATGCCATAATATTGTCCGGTTCTGGGCTTAGGTCCCCGCCTCGATTTTGTTTCTGGTATGGGCTTAAGTCCCCACCCAAAATACTTCATGACATGTAGTGTCCGCAATCACATATAGCCCACGATCAGGACTTTTCTCTATCGAATGTGGGACTATTACACTTCTTCAAACAAAAGTCCAGACGATCCACTCGGTGCATCAAGATCGCTGACCTACAGCCCTATGGAAGGTAGATATAGAGAAAGCGTACGATCAGATTAGTTAGGACTGTTTAAATTATATGCTCGGCAGGCTGGGATTCAGAACAATTTGGAGGAGATGGATGCGAGGATGTTATTCTTCGGCGTGGTTCTCGGTTCTGATCAACGACACACTAGTAGGATACTTTAAGAGTTCCAGAGGTATCCGTCAGGGGGATTTGCTTTCCCCTTTCCTTTTCAATATGGTGGGCGAAACGTTATATGGACTCGTAGTGCGAGCGAGGCAACTGAACCTCATAACTAGAATTCAGGTCGAAGCTCAAGGTAGATACATCTCGCACCTTCGATTTGCGGATGACACCATAATTTTCAGGCAGGCCGACGTTTCAGAGTTCAGATCGTTGGTTGATGTTCTTTCGGTGTACGAGGCTGTTTCGGGACAACGCGTCAATTTTTTCAAGTCAGCTATCACGGGTATTGGCACAGATGAACATTTGATGGTAGATCTAGCGCAAACGGTGAGTTGTGCGATCGAAAAGCTCTCAATTAAGTACCTGGGACTGCCTCTTGGCTTCAGACAACCTACAACTAGAGATTGGGAACCGGTAGTGCAAAGGTTCGAGTAACGACTGTCTTTGTGGAAAGGGAAGCTGCTCAGCAGTGGAGGCCGTCTCGTTCTAGTTAAAGCGGTCTTATCGTCGCTGCCAATTTTCTACATGTCAATGTTCAAATGCCCGATGGGAGTCATCAACCGGCTGGAGCAAATTCAACGGTGTTTTCTGTGGGAGGGGTCGGGTCCCGAAAAACGATACCACCTAGTTAACTGGGACACTTGTCAATTGCTCGTCGGATGTGGTGGCCTGGGAATTCGCAGCTTGAGGTGGACCAATTTCTCTCTCCTAGGAAATTGGTTCTGGCGAGCGGGGAGGGTGGAGGAAATGGATAGTCTTTAGCGCATGGTGCTGATCGAGAAGTACAAGCAATCTATGGGTAATTGGGGTATCCGCAACACCGCTCATAGAGGCACTTCGGCTTGGTGGAAAAATATCTGCAGCACTTGGTCCTTTTTCGCCAGAGGGATGCGGTTCAGTTGGGGCTGTGGTACTCGTATACGGTTCTGGGAAGATGCATGGGTGGATAGTGGACCCCTCAAATCCTCCTTCCCAGACATCTATGTTATATCTTTGAACCCTCTAGGAATGATCGAGGAATTTGTATCTGAAACTCAGGGGGGTAGACTGTGGGATGTTACTACTAGAAGACCTCTGAGGGACGATGAAGTGACATCGTTCTCAAATCTAATCCATAAGCTCTATGAGGTGCAACGCCATCCGCACGGTCAAGACCAGCGCATATGGACCCTGAGCAGAGATGGAAACTTCAACGTCAAATCCTACTACAGGGTGCTTTCGCGCCGCCTGTTGATTAGATTCCAAGGCGCAAGGTTGTAGAAGGTCATTCCACCCAAAATTTAGTTTTTTGCGTGGACTCTATTCAAAGAAAAAATCCTAACAATGGATCAACTTATTTGCAGGGGGAAGGAGATCCCTAATCGCTGCGTAATGTGTAGTAATGGGGAGGAGACCGCTCCGGATCTCTTTCTTCACTACAGGGTGGCTCATGAGATTTGGAGCGTTGTCATAAAATCCTTTGGTATGAGTTGGGTTACGCCGGCAACACCTTACCTTCAATTCTTGAAATGGATTCCGTTAAAGTGGAGGGGCAACTTGGAGATTACTGGATGGCAGCCCCGTTCGCCGTATATTGGAGTATATGGCGCGAGAGAAATATGCGGATTTTTGAGAATAAAAGCCGCCCGGTGGGGATGATCATGAAGTTGGTCAGAGACCTGGTGTGGTTTTGGGTGGCTAAAGGCGGGAATGTTCTTAGAGAGGAAGCCTACTTATGGAACCCGAGCTAAGTTGGTCGGGTCCGAGAGGTGTTTTTTTGTCCTGTTGTACCTTTTCTGTTTTTTGGTCGTGTCGTTGTATTGTTCTCTTCAATGCCTTGCTGTTAATCAATATAATTTCCAATATTGATAAAATATATATATTTTTTTACTAAGACTTATCTAGTTTCTTGCTGCATGCATATTAGTAAGTTCTTTTTCATTCAAATTCAAGTTGGAATTTTAAAATTAGTTAGACACACATGTACACAGATACATATGTAATATATGGATACGATAAATTGGTTAAAATTTGTTTTTAAAATGGTAAAAATTAGGTAAAATTATATTTAAAATTGAAAATTATATTTAAAACAGTTAGTTAGAGAAAATTATATTTATAAGAAAATAGCTAAAATGCTGAGGAGAAATCAAGAGCTAAAATAGCTGAAATGGTTCATTTGCAATCAATAGCTAAAATTTGCAGATTTGTGATCTCGTATATTAACCTCTCACCCTGGTTGATTTCTGGTTTAAAAAATGATAAAAAACCTATTTGCAATCAATTTTTAAAAATCATCATAAGCTGACTTACCCACATTGCAGGTTTCTTAAAAACAATTAAAATCAGCGTTCTAGATGATTCAGTGGTAAAAAGTGCTTCACAACTTTTATAACCTTGTCATGCAAATGACACCTTTAAACAAATCTAACAGATCTGTGAATTGAAATCTAAAAGGTCTCTGAAAATTTTCATTTTGGCTCTTTGAACTAAAAAAACATTGCAAATCTAACAGATCTGTGAAACAAATATCTAACAATTTTTATATTTTTATTTTTAAATAGCTGAAATAGATCATTGATTGGTGATTTGAATCATCGGATAACAGATTGGTGATCTGTTTCATCTATTTTAAAAAGAAAGTATAATTTAAAAAATTGCGTATTGGGAGGTGGTGGTCGGCAATGGCGAGCCAAAGTCAACTGCAGGAGATCAGAGAAGGAGGTGGGTGGTGGTTGAGATCTTGAGCAGAGATGAGGACTGCTGATATGAATCTCGGAAAGAAGAACCGAATCTCAGAAAGCAGCAAAACTTTTGCAAGAAGGCTTGGGATGAGGACTTAAGATCATGTGCATCTCGCTGAGACATATCTCGGACGATATGGCCGAGATGAGCCTCTTATCGCCCAAGATGAGGTGATATTAGAAGTGATTTAGAGACCTGAGCGAGTCGTGGTACAATTTATCGTCTCGTCCAGGCCTGAGAAGCGACGTCTCGTGCGATAGTTAAAATCATGATACATACACACTACTTCATGAATGTAATCTAAACCAATCAAAGAAACAGTGATGGTTATAGCATCTTTGTTATTACATTTCCTGGAACTTTCTTCTTGATTTCTTCGTTTCATTATCGTTGCATGTGTAGTTTAATTTGAATTTCTACACTTCTGAAAATTGGTTTCCAGGGTTAGATCTCAAATTCTCTCTATAAGGTATCATAGACACAAGGTTCGTTATGGTGAGCTAAGGATTGAGGAACCTTACAAATGAAGGTCACATGAATGAAAGCTAATAGGCGGAAGATGGATTTGAATGGAGAGGTGGAGAAAATCATAAATTTAAACTATGTTATTTGGAAGTCTTTTGTGGAATGTTACAGGGACGAGATCTTTGAGAAATCATTGTTGGATGGTTGAAAGATTTTGACTGATCCCATAAAAAATGCAAAAGCAAGAAAAAGGTAGAAGGTTTATTGTAGTAAAACAATATATATTTTTGGAACTTCAGTCCATGGAGACTTCTTTGGTCATATTCAAGATTTCACATCCCCAGATCAAAAGTGGAGAACATATGAAAAATCTGTTGGTTACAATTATTTGAGGATGAGCTTGCTCTCATGACCTAAGGAAATTTTTAATATTTCAGAATTCTTTTGAAAGTAATATTACTAAGCTTTTATTTGCAAGAACTGGTTACTGAATCATGAATGAAGTGACAACTAATTCAAAGGCTTTAAAAAGAATGTGTGTTCTTCATCATATCTATTAGCTGACTATTTTGTTGGGATGTTTAATGGAACATTTGGAAAAGAAAATGGTAAAGCTGTCTGGGAAGAGGACTTTGAAAAATTATTGGTAAAACAAGCTTCTCTTCATGATCATCATCATCATCATCATCTCCTCGCCCCATCTTTTAGGGTCAACTTTGCAAGTCTTATTTCTCCGCTCAATTCTAGCGATGGGTAAACTTCTTGTTGCTCCACAATCCTTCATGTCGTTTCTAAGTATTTCTTTCAAAGCATCGCCATCGCCTCTCCCCATCTTTTTAGGGTCAACTTTGTGAGTCTTATTTCTCCGTTCAATTCTTGTGAGGGGTAAACTTTTTGTTGCTTCAAAATCTTTCATGTTGTTTGTAAGATTCTTTCAAAGTCTTTCTTGAATTCTCCTCATTCCTTGTACTTCTATCGTTTCAATCCTTCGTACATGAAGTGTTTCAGGTCTCTGTTGGACATTCCGAAGCCATCTCAATCTACATTCTGTAATTTTCTCCTTTACTCCTACTATTCTTATGTACTCATTCCTAGTTTTATCCCTCCTTAATCCATGCATCAACCTCAGCATGTACATTTCAACCACATGAACTCCATCTTCTAGTCGCTTCTTCATAGCCCAACACTTTGCATCATACAGTGGACTTTTTTATCACACAACACACCAGTTGGTTGTCTCCACTTTGCCACACTTCATGGATCCTGTTTGAAATGTCCTCCATCAACCTTCCATAAGATTGTACATAGGATCTTCTATTCAAGGTAAATATGGAAAATATTTTTGGGTTGTGGGAAGGAGGTTCTGTTAGACATGGGTAATGCTATGATGGATAAGATTTTTGAAAGAAAGAAGATTTGGAAAGTAAGGTTGATTTAGGAAGGCTTATTGCCTTTTGTGTTCTCTATAATAATGTGAAATTTCCAAGGTTGGATTGTTTTTGGCAATGAGCATGCTGCAATATTTTTATTTATAGAAATTGAGGGCAGTCAATGTCATCTGGAATGCAATTTTCAATAACGTTGTAGAGGGTGTCGGTGGCAAAGCCAAATTTAACAATTTTGGTTTTGAATTGGATGTCGGAATGGTACATGATGCTCTTTTTAGCTGAGAAGGCGGCGCTCTCTTCACTTTTGAAGTTGCTGGGTCCATCGAAGAATGCTTGTGGGGATGATTATCTAAGAGGAGGTTAGTAAATGTGAATTGTTATTGGGAAGTTATTTCTAGTATCTTGTTGCATGCATTAATAAGTTGTTCTTGCCTTGTAAGTTTTGGTTTGTAGTTGAGACATTTTAAGTTCTTGTTTTCATGCATGTAGATAGTAGGTCTATATGGGTTACTTCATTAATATAATTTTATTCAAGTTAATTAAAGGATGATAGTTATATCAGCCTTTGCTATTATATGCCTTAAGCTTCATTTGTTTTTCTTCTTAATTGCTTGTTTTGTCAGTTTCAAATTGTTATGCTTTGAAAAATCGCATGCTAGGATTGAGACTGCAGATTCTCTGCAAGGCTAATATCTTGAGTTCAAGATATTTGTTGAATACTTGTAAGTTTTAAATCCGAAAACCTTGATATCTAAAATTTGTTGTTGGAATTTTTGTCATTTAAGGGATTGAAATAGTTTCTCTACGAATAAAGGAAAAATTTAGGATCCTTTAAAGAAGTTTGAGATTCCAAAAAGAGTTATGAGCATGGTGTCAATTTTTAGCCAAAACAGATCCTTATCAGTGATGAGTGACATGTATTGGTTTCTGCAGAAACCGATACCAATTCGTGCCGAATACGTATCAGTTTCTATAGAATTGGTGCTTAATTTTTTTTCGTCCAGGGCTCATTAGTGTCATCCAAAACCTATCAGTGTTGGCTGATACAATTGAAATGTGTAGGTTCATTTCATGGGCATATTTGAATAAAAAGTTTTAAAAAAGAAACTTTCAGTTTAAGTTTACTTTCTTTCATTCTTTGAATACACTGACCGATGTCTAATGCCAAAAGATTGATATGACTAAGTCTATGGAGTTGGCTTCAACAAGCCCAAGATCACTTGATTTTGAAATGAAATTAGTTAAAGGAATTTAAGTAAGAACTAGGGTTGCTTATCATTTAATAAGAACTAGGCTGCCTTATGATTTTGTTAAATAAATGGTTGGATTAGAGTATATGTAGGGATAAAATGAATCTAGGCTTGTGTTTTATTATGAAAAGATTATTTTTGTTACTGTAAAACATATATAAAATTATTACAACTTTGAATTTGATTGTCCCTTTTCTCTAATTTGTCATTGGATCCTCTCTTTCTCATTTCTAATTTCTCTTTGGAAGATTGAACCTCGATCTATACTGCATCATTTTTGGTAAGTACGAGGACCTATAACTAGATGGTAGTCTAAGTGTGTAAAGAATAGGTAGAGTGAACTGATAAGAAATAAATAATAAATAATTGTTTAGTTCCCTTCTATTCAATGAGTTTGTTTAGGAAAACACTTGTTGTCTTTTGTTGTTTGCTTGGAGTTCTCCTACGGCAGGTCATATCATGGCATCCAACAAGCTTGTTCCATGAATATGCTTTATTTTATTTATTGTCTTTTTCTAAGTTGTGGGTATGAGTAGTAAAGTCATAATTGGTGCTTGAAAAATTTCCACGTGTGATCAATGTTTTGAAAGATTTAATAACAAGTCAATGGGCTTTGATTCTCGCGATTTTTTCTAGAGAAAACATGTGTTCATGGCATTCAAGAAGATCAAGTGTATCATACAATAGTTTTTGGAATTTGAGTTCAAGAGAGAATGTTTATCAGTTTGAGTTGAACTCAAATTCTCAAGTTAGTCGAGTCCTATTAGAAGTATTATTTGACGAATTTTGCTTGTTTAGTTACAGTTTAGTTAGAAGTCTCTTATTTATACAAGAGCAGATCATGTGGTAGCATCTCTACAGCTCTCTCATCATTTTAAGTATTTTAGTGTATCATGATCATCATCACAACCTTATCCCACCATCATCGTCATCATCATCTCTACAGCCTTCTCATTTTAATTATTTTACTATATATGGGTTTTTTTAGTTAACTTCTTCCAATTAATTTGTGGTTTGCATTCCTTCAAAGTAGAATTGGTACATGGAAAATTATCTCTGCGTAATCGGAGCATAGAAATTTCCCTCTAATATTTGCTAAATAATCTTCTTGGCTAATTCTTGAGGATCTGAGCAAGTTTTTACTTTTGTAGACTGTAATTGCAAAGAGAAGTGATATGGTAGTGATGTCCAGTGATGGACCTCTCAATGCCTATGTGAATCCACATGGTTATGTGCATGAGATTATGACACTCTACAATGCGAACGGTCTAGCTCTCATTGGATCTCCTGCTAAAGAATATAGCTGGTTTCCAGGGTACGATTTCTGTTCATAAATCACCACTATGGGCATGACATGTTATCTACACAAATGACCTATTTCTTGAAAAAAATGAAATTTGAAGATAGTAGGAAATGGATAGCTCAAGTGCTAGCCTAGTTGAAAGCATAGTGACCAAATTCACCGTCTTTTTGAAAAGTCTTGTGAGTTTTTGAAAAAATGAATAAAATCTGAATTAATCATGATTTTTTGAAAAAAATAAATGTGAATTTCGCAAATTAGTCTCACTTTTATACTGTTACCCATTTTTCTAAAGTTTTTATTTTTTCAAAATTTCAAAATTTATATTTTTAGTTATTCCGAATTTTTACTTTTTTTCCTGAATTTGCCAATTTTTTCAACTTTTTCCCAAGTCGACTTATTCCCTCCCCGACTTGGTAAACGTTGGTTGAAAGAGTGATTTGACATCTTACAACAGATCACTAGGTTCTCTTATTAGTACTTAACATGACCCATTTTTCTAAAGTTTTTATTTTTTCAAAATTTCAAAATTTATATTTTTAGTTATTCCGAATTTTTACTTTTTTTCCTGAATTTGCCAATTTTTTCAACTTTTTCCCAAGTCGACTTATTCCCTCCCCGACTTGGTACACGTTGGTTGAAAGAGTGATTTGACATCTTACAGCAGATCACTAGGTTCTCTTATTAGTACTTAACATGATAGTGATTTAAAATGTTTTGTCGTTATTGGAAGATTGTGATTAATTTATGATCAGTCATGATCTGATGATTTGATCCTGAAATGATCTGATATTTTTCCATCACCATATGTTTTCTCAATACCCTGAAATTTCTGCAAGACTTCTGTTCAATTACAAGAAAAAAGTTCGCTAGAGTCGAGTCTATATCTAGTTTATTCCCAAGTATCAAAATAACTGAAAATTAGTCTTCTGTGCTAGACTTAGCTGGTAATTCTGTGTCACCTGGTTTGGATTCAACTAGATTAGACCATTTTACCATGAACAAAAGCTTTCACAATTTTCTTAAGGAAGTTATCTTATATAAGAAGGGTTAGTATCTGTTGCAAAACATTTATATCGATTATCTTATATAAGAAGGGTTAGTATCTGTTGCAAAACATTTATATCGATTATCTTTGCTATAGCTAATGTCTAGTGGCAGAGCCAAGGTTTTGTTTAAAGAGGGGCAAGTTATGTTTGACAAAGAAAATGAGTTAATATTTGGTAAGAGACTGCGAGTCCTAGGTGACTTGGTACTTGAGTCACTTTCGGAGATGTGGCATGTGACACTAACATGTACGATAGGTGCAGCATGATCTAAAGAATTTTAGTGTGAAGGATTAGGACGAAAATCAATCTCCATCACTTGATACAAAACTGTCAAATGTCATCTAAAATTAATGGCTACCTTGTAATCCAACATCCCGTTAATTTTGGATGGTGTTTGACACTTTGACTGCTTTGAATCAGATAAGAGGGATCATTTTCCGTTCCAATCTTTTAAAAAATAAATCTTGAAATCATGAGGCGTCAAATAACACGGAACACTTGATGGTTCCTCGTGGCACACACCCTAAAAAGTGCTCCAAGTACCTAGAGCGTTGGCTCTCAGGTTAGATTTCACATACTAACTCAAATTTAAAAGGGGGCAACCAAAGGTGAAAGTGTGGGGGTAGGAAACATGTTTAAAATGCGTCTTTTTAAAAAAATACTCATATTTTTTTAAAAAATCGCCATTTTTACGTTTGGAATGCGTTTTCTACGAACTTTTCCTGATATTTTCCTCATTTTTATCAAAAAAAGATTTGCTTTTTAGTATTTTTAAGTATTTCCATAACTTTTCCCCAAATGCTTCCGATTTCTTTCTGAAATTTGCCGATTTTTTCACCTTTTTTTTTCGTTTTTTTTTGCTTTCCGATTTCCTACTTGATAACTATGCTTTGACTAGGCCAAACAAGCCAAATGATTTTGGTTTCAAAAGTTTAGGGACGCCCCCCCCAAGCCTCTGGCTTCCCACTTGGTTATGCCCGTGGACACAGTCCATTCTGTCTGGTTCTGGTTGCAGATTGGATGTTGTTGAACCCCTAATATCTAGCCTACTTCTCAATATGTTTCTTGCTTTAGGGAAATGCTGATAAACTGCTTCTGCAGGTATGCATGGACATGTGCTGTATGTGCCGCTTGTGACTCAAACATGGGTTGGCTTTTTACGGCGATTGACAAAAAGTTACAACCTAGATCATTTTGGGGGATCAGAAGTTCCCAAGTTGCAGATCTCATTCCTCCTTCAGCATAGACTAAATATGTATAGCGGCCATTATTCTGGAGGAAGAACCATCCTACATTGTAGCCTGTTCCTGCTACTCATTTACTTGTGAAAAAAAAAAGTAATAGTTTTCCGGGTTGCTCCTACAGGATAGCTATTTCAATAAAATTTCTATAATCAACTTTCTAAGGTAACTAAGAAAAGCTTTAAGGATCATTTTATGTTTGATTTTTCATATCTTGCATTCGCACCATGGACACGAGATACATAATATTCTCTTTGATGCAAGAAACATTTATGGAGTAATGGATCTTGACTGACATTTAAACACCAAAATCGTGTTTACAAGATCTTACACCATTAGATTACACTTTTGATCTTACAATATTAAAGTGTCGTTTACTATTTATGCCATGTGGGGTATATCTACCATCACTTTAAATTGCCAAGTGACAATCCATCAATGAAACATGTCTCAGCCAAAGAATCATGCCTATAAGTGGATATGAACCCTCCAATTATTGAACTTTAATTTCAGCCATTAAAACTAAGTACAATCATTGGTATTAGAGTGCACAAATCGGATGTTTCATCTCTCAAAATATTGATTTTTGAGTGTATGAAAACGATTCAATTACTTTGAATCAGATGGTAGAGATCGTTTTTGGTCGCAATGTTGCACACAAAGGATGATGAGATCCTAGGTGTAGCATTAGATGGTCAGCCGCTCTTCAATTATATTGATTTTCTGCTCCAAATCACGAATCCGAGAAGTAATATTGCCCACTATCACGAAGTTCTCAGATCCTCTGAGAAGATGTTCTAGTCTTAGCTTTAATGAAAAGCTGGTAGATCTTGAAGGAGTATGTGATATCTGAGGGATAACTTAACCAGAAGAACCAAATGTTCTTTCCAAGAGATTTTGCATCATCAATTTGGCATTTGTTTTAATACCTGAAGATTGTTTTTTCAGAGGGTTGATGGATCCTCCTCTCATATTCCAGGCAATGAGAATCGGATGGTGGAAAAAGTTGATCAGACTGACCTTGATTGCAATTTTGGAGCTGGTCCTAATGGATGATACCCAGTCTCTGTTTCTGTATGGGGACCTAGTGGCTTCTCATCATGGATAAAAAAAAAGTTTGACCCATGTGTCAGGGTACAAATTTCATGTGCAAGTTGTAGTTCCCTTCAAACAACACCTAGACACCTTACTATAGATTATGGGTGCGTATGACATAGCTGCTTGCTAGCCCCTGCCATAGGAGAGTTTACCTGCTTTAGCAGGCTCCCATCCTCTATACTAACTTCTTGCTATCTACTTTAACAGGCACCCCTTCTGCTTGATAATTCTTTGCGTAGTAAGATTTTATGCAAAATTTACCTGTTCAGTAGTTCTACCATCTTCTCTACTCATTCCTTGCAAGAGTAGATTTTATTTGATCTGGTAGGGAGTTAGCAGAGACTAGGGAGGTTGCTGTTAGAGCAGACAAATACTCTTTTGTAGGGAGTTAGAAAAGAGAATGAGAATCTGCTAAAGCAGGTGAAATCTGCTGTGACATGGGTTAGCAAAGAGCTATGCCATACGCAGCCTATGTTTTGCACCGGGATGATCCTACACCAACCCAAACATGATTAGGGTGAATTTTTTCTAGATCCATTAACATACTTTGGCACCATCTAACTTGGTTGCACACTTGGTGGAATTATCAATTGCTAAAACTTATCCTATGATCTGAGCAATCGAGCATAAATTTATGGGTGCTTCTATTAGCGCTCACGCAATCTTTGAAAGCGCTCACTTGTGCGACTCCTTCAAAACTATTGATTGCTTCAGATCTGATGAAGGAGACTGTAATTCACCTCGATCTTCCACACAATGGATCTTGAGATCATGTCACACCTATCAGACGGTCAATTTTTTATTCCACATGCCACAGATCCACAAAAAATGCCCCTTGAAACCTAGCCATACATCACGCTCAAACGTAATTTTAGGGCCACTTTTTAGGGATTTGTGATATGTGAAATAAAAAATTGACCGTATGACAGGTGCGATATGATCTCAAGATCCATTGTGTGGAAGATATGGGAGAAACACAATCTCCATCATCTGATCTGTAGCAATCAATACTTTTGAAGGGATTTCAAATGTGGGCGCCTTCAGAGATTAAGTGGGCCCTAATAGAGATACCCTAAATTTATTTCTTCATAGCAAAATAAAGGCAAGTAAGGGAGAACAATCTATACTTGCTACTTGTGTAAAGGTGCCAATTGAAAACCTTCAACCTCTACACCATCTATCGGCCAAATATTGATCATCTCTTCTTCCAAGTTGAAGACTAGGTAAATATGCTTGAAATCAATCACACAGGCATATATTGTTTTTTCCCTTGAATTCAGCTTATGAGATTAGTCATTTGGATGAGTTGAATCAATAAAATTATAGGAGCTACTACCTGCACCGGGAAATTGTACTATTGCACCTAAGCTGAAATAAAGACTTGAAATGTTTAAGACCTGTGCCATATGGAGACACCATCTAAGCCGTCAGATTTGAAGGCCATGATAAAAAGATATTTAGTGCCAAATATTGGTAGGAAACAAAATTTCTATCATATGATTCAAGTAGAGAGATGTGGGGCTATAGTCCTATATAAGGTTGAGAAAAATATATATTAAACTTCCTACGCATCCCTTCTTCCATATTTGAGACCCCAAATCTAAAAGCCCTTAAATCTAGTTAAAACAACTATTACATATGTCAATCATCGCTAGCCCCCATTAAAAGAAATTCTAGCTATACTCAAGAACACAGGCAAAGCCTATCATCTGATTCAATGATTGATTGTGTTAAAACAAATGATAGAGATCATGTTTCATGCCAATATTTGACATTAAAGATCTATATATATTGGCCTTAAAATCAGACCACCTAAACGATGTTGGGAAAGAGAGTTCCTTTGTTCATGCATACCTAATTAGCGAGGGAGCCTATAGTATAAAACGATTGACTGCGTTGAATCAGACGTTGGAGATCGATTTTCATCTCACTCTTCCACGGGATTGATCTTAGCACCATTGACGTACTATGAGACTGTTAGTTTTTTATTCCATGTGGCAAAGATCTCAAAAATTGATAAAATCAAATTTGAGCTTAATGTATCCCCAGATGATTTTTGAGTCATTTTTTTGGGGATATGTGCCATGTAGAAGACAAAATTGATGGTTTGATGGAATGCCCATGGTGTCAAGATTAATCGTGTAGAAGAGGGAGACAGAAATTGATGTCCATTATCCAATTCAACACCACCAACTGGTTTACACTGTAGGCTCCCACAGATATTTGGTAGGGAGAAGATAGACACCCCAAAACTATGTCTTTTAGGCTAAGTGGAGCACCACAGTTTTCAAGTGCAATTAGTCGATCCCTATATCATACACTAATGTTATTAAGGGCACCTCCTCTTTGTATCATAGATCCCTTGAAAGTCATTGATTGCATCTGATCACATGATGGAGATCGTGTATATCACCCCGACAATCTACAAAATAGATCTTGAGATGATGGCGCACTAATCAGACGGTCAGTTTTTTATTTTATGTGTCACATATCCCCTAAAAACGCCTTGAATTCATATTTGAGTGTGATTTGTCTCATATGATTTAAGGGTCTGTTTTTGAGATATGTCACACATGAAATAAAAAATTTACGGTTTGATAGGCGTGCCATGATCTCAAGATCTTTTTAAAGAATATCGGAGTGAAAGATTTTCAAGGGGTCCAGGACGTAGGGCTATTAGAGAACGCGTGGGGAGGAATAGAGGTACCCGGCCATTAAAAGTAGTAAAAAACTGAAACCCACCCACGGCAGCCAGAGTCCATCATAAAAAGCCAGTAAATTTTGGTAGTCTAAGAAAGAGAGTAGGATCTTTCCTTCAAAAGCTAATTAAGTCGCCGACCTCATTTCCAGGAGCCCAGTTAAAAGTTGGGGATTATTATTTAAACTTAAGAGATTATGTGAATTTTGATCAGAGACATGAGAAGAGACCGAAGAAATTTAATAAATAAAATTTATTATTTTGTGGGTCCACTCACTTTGACACCAATTCTTCCTCTATAAAACGGGACAACACTTCAATTTCTCTTCCCTCAAACCTCGAATGGCAACTACATCACAAGAATCAGGCATCTCGTCAACATCTCCATTAGATTTGTGCTTCGATTTGGATCTCTGCCTCACTACTACAGGCAATTATGGTGGAACCCCACCTTCACCGGATTCTCTGGTCTCCGACATGCCGACTGTTTTTCCGGCTGGTGGGTGTCCGGTGTGTATGGAGAAGTTCCACGCAGGGGAGGCTGGCAAGCAGATGCCGTGCTGCCACGTGTACCATGTCACCTGTATATCAAGTTGGCTGGTGGTTGAGAACTCATGCCCGCTATGCCGCTCCCGGATTCTACCTCAAGATTGACTGAAATTGGGCTTTCCTAGAGTAGCGTTATTTGGACCTGTTTTTCTTATGAAGAAGATGGGCATTTCAACCATAAATAACTTTTGACTGTCTTGAATTAGCCGATGGAGATGATTTTTCTTTGCACAATAGATTTTGAGATCACAAAGCACCTACCAAAGGGTCACATATTGATTTCATGTGTCACACATCCCAAAAAGTTATGCGATCATGAGCTTACCATGAGAAAGGGTTCTCAAGTGTCACTTTTAGAGATACGTGTCACGTGGAATAAATATTTGATTGTCTGGTGGGGGTTCCATGAACTCCAGATCTATTGTGTGGAAGATTAAGATGAAAAATGATCATTATCTAATTTAAGGTAATCAATGACTTTTAATGATAGAAATACATGCATTACTTCAAAAACATTGGTGCATATAACGCCACCCAAAATTTTATTTTATTTTATTTATTATGTTTTTGAGTTTGTAAAAGATAGGAGGTAGTGTAGTAGTAGTAGTAGTTGTAGTGTTGGTAGTAGGGGAACAAATATCATTATGGCAGTGGAGGGTTAAAAATGCGCCTGCAAGGGTTTTTGTTGACATTAAATATATGTTACACTCACCAATATATATCGGCTCTCTTGGCTATATTTCAAGTATTTTTGTAAAAGAAAATAAATCAAATTTAATCATTTTAATTGCCCCAAGAAAAAAAAAAAATCTGATATTGATGAAGGATTTTTCTGTATTTAACCGATACATAGCAGCTGATATGAACCAAATATGATATAAATATCGTCTGGTGTGGGGGCTGACATTTCGTGCCAATTTTTAGCAGGACAGATGTTTACATCACAGCCTTCAATTCACAGGGGCTTAAATGGTTTTCCACATGGCTCAGATATCGAAATTATCAAGTTTTTTCTTTTTGAGCAATGTTCCATGCTATGAATCTCTTGTGCAAGTTGCAGCTCCCTATTTAAAATTAGGGCACGACTATCCTGACTATTATTTAAGAACCAAAATGGTGTTTAAATGATCTCATATTATTGATGGGCTCAAGGTGTGAGTAATCTACACCGTCAAAGTGATAGATCATAAGTTGAAAGGCCTTGTGATAAATTTTTTGAGAGGTTTTAACATCCGATCCGTGCATTCTAATGCCAACCGTTGTGTTAAGTTTAATGGCTGAAATTCAAACCCACCAATCGGATGGTTCACATTTACTTATGGACAAGATTCCTTGGCTAAAATATTTTCCAATGATTGATTGTCGCCTGAACCATTTAGATTGACTATAAATAGATGCTACATGAAATATTGGGAAGCCACACTTTAATGGTGTCTGAGATAAAAATTTCTAATTTAGTGATGATAAATCTTTTAAACACAAATTGGTGTTTAAACGTCTGTACCTCTCTCTCTTGGTAACTTAGGCTGTGTTTGAGCTATCTCTTTCCGGACAAAGAGTAGTTCTTTTGCTTTTTGACTATAGTAAGGAATTACTTTCATGTTTGATAATATAAGTCTTTGCCCCCCATTTACTTTTAGGGGGAGCTGTTTTAAGTGATAACATTACTCTCTCTGCTTGCTCTACATCGAAGCAAATGTAGAGCAAGCAGAGGGCTGCTTTTGCGCATATAAGGGTTAACCAACACACAACATTAAAGTTTTGTGCTAAAGGTTGGAAGCTGAAAAAAAAACTGGCTGATGAAGTATTTTATTTTATTTATATGAAAAAGAGGACTAACTCGTATGGCGGCCTTTACATATTTTGAGCGATTGATCATTACTGCAACCAAAAAATCATCTGTTAGAAGATTCCAATCATCTGATTAGGACACTTTATCTTTAACTATTATAAAAATATGAATCACGATCATATCATAATGCTCTAATTTGTTCTAGTTCAATATATGATTATCATCTCCATCATTCACATTGTTAAAAACAGGTTCCCACGTAGCTAGATTGGGGAAAGCCATGCCCCTAATCTACTTAAATATTAGTCAAAGGATAAAAAATAAACAAATAAATAAATAATATCCCTAAATGTGCTCACGCATGTTTTCAAAGCGCCAACACCCTAAATCCATTGAAAATTATTAAATCCTTTGAATTAAATGGTAGAGATATTTTTTCACCCCAATCTTTCCCACAATAGATCTTGAGATTGAGCACCAATTACACGATCAATTTTTTATTCCATGTATCACAGATCTCTAAAAAATAGCATTTGAATCATATAGCATACATCACTCTCAAATATAATTTTATGACATTAATCGCAAACAGAATATCTGATAGGTGTGTCGTGATCTCAAAATCGATTTCCATCCTTTGATTTGAAGGAACCAATAATTTTCAAGCGGTATGAGATGTTGGCACTTCCAAAACATGCCTGGTACCTTACAACGGTGTTCGACTCACATTCTCCTCGGCATAATGTATAGAATGCAGACGTTTTATAAAGGTTTTTATGGCCTTTCTTGTCAACATACATAAAAGTTAAGCAGCCTAAGCATTATGGGACCCACGTGTAGATGTCGTCTCTTTTACAAAATTGATAAGGTTAAAGGGAAGGTTTCACAGGCTCTTATAAGCATGGTTTTAAATCTCGAGGTCAGGTCGGGCTGATAAGTGAGATATTTCGTGTCTGCGATATCGTGGGATAAGAAACATTTTTTTAAAATGATTTTATTAGACTAAATTATGCCTCCCGTTATGTAACCGTGGATTTGATCAATCCGTCTAAAATTGAAATCACGCTTTTGTCATTTATTTATTTTTCACCATATTAGTTAGTACTTTGACATTTATTTTGATAGACTTAGTTTGTATAAGTTTAATTAAATGATTATAAATAGTTGATGTTAAGTTAATCTTGTTGTTTATTGATCGTTATTATGAATGACCAAATCAGTGGGAGATAACTCACTTGGATTGACGATTTTTTTTTAAAAACTATATATTGTGGCTGACTCATCATATGAAATTGTGCACGCGTTAATGAGGGTACACTACAAAATAAATAACTTTAAGTGGCGTCTGCTAATATTTTTTTTTTTGGTAATAGTGGCAGCTACTATTAATGGACCACCACAAGCGGAGATTTGTATCGACGACTTATCCCAAGCCTCTCTTTTCTCTCTTTATCACTAACAATGAACGCCTCTCTCTCCATCGTTCTTTTGTTTTTCTTCTCCGATAGAGCATAGCGCCTCTCTCTCGTCTTCCTCTCTCCAGAATCGGGATTTGGGAGCTTCTGTTGATTAAAACCCCAAAAATTTTGTCAAATTAAGGTTGGTTTTGCTAAGAGAAGTTGCCGTTTTGAATTTGTGTTGCTAAGTTTTCGATTTCAATCGGTCATGGTTTGGTGTAGAGTGTTTGTTGTTCGATTGACTAGATTGTGAGCTCCTTTTCTACGAGACTAAGCCGGTTAAGTTTCGGATTAGATTTGATCGGTGTCGTTGGATATTGAATCTATGTTAATGAAAATGTTTGAGATAGGGCTTGGGATTTGGATGTAAGCAATGTATCGTTCCTCGTATGCTGCAAGTGGTCTTAGATCTGAATCGTCAACGTAGGTTTGCTTCAGATTAATCAATTTTAACACAAGTTAGGGTTTGTAATTTTCTTATTTTCTGCTTCAGACCAATCTGCTTTATCAGTTCTTAAAATCAAGTTAATATATCTTCGTTGTTTTCTTGATTTTGTCCATGATTCAATCGTTGGAGGATTGAATCTACTAAAGCTAGGTTTTGTAATTTCCTTGTTTCTTGCTTCAGTTTGATGAGTTTTATAAGTTCCCGAGCTCAAATTTGGGGGTTACTTGGTTTGGCTAAAGAATCTCACGAAAGAAATCACAGTGACGATTCAGATCAGGCTCTTTCTGTCTTAACAAAGTTCAAGGCAAAACTGTAATCTCTCTCTCTCTCTCTCTCTCTCTCTCTCTTGTTTTTAAAATAGATATCGTTCAATTTTTACCTATCTATTTACTTTTATCAAGCTCTGATATGCTTATTTTAGTTGCCATTTGTTTCTTGTTCATTTTTGTTTTGATAAATTGGTACTTATTCTGATGAACTTGTTTGATTCACTGAAGTTGCCTCTTTATAGCTTTATAATACTAAGGATTTAAAAAAAATATAATAAATTGGCACTCATTTTGTTGAACACATTTGAACCGCTTATGTGGTTGCCATTTTACAGATCTATAGTAGCTATATAATACTTTTTTTCTTACATTATAGAAGTTGTTTATTTGTTTTTTGATAAATTGGCACTCATTCTGTTAAACTTGTTTGATCCGCTTATGTAGTTATCATTTTACAGATCTCTCTCTCTCTCTCTATATATATATATATGTATATTCTATTTTACTTTTTATGCTAAGCTTATAATAGATTGAAATATAGTAAATTAAGTTAAAAAGTCGTCATTAGCTTAGTTGGTTGTGGGTTTAATTCTCCCTGCCTCCACACTTTCTTATAAAAACATATTTATATATGTACCGCCAATTTGCCCAGTTGCCGAATGTCCCGAATCGGACTAAATCGAATGGCGAATTGGTTCACTTTGAACCAATTCTCCATCCCACGGTGGGGGAGCGAATTAAGTAAGATAGGTCTGTTGTCCAAATCTGATGAGTTTCCCCCTTGGTTCATGACGATATTAGTATAACCATGCATATATTTATGTAGAATGTATTCATTTTATTATAAAGCTTTAGTCATCATGCATTTTTTCGAGTAGGGTTTTAATCTACTTTTCTTTAGTGTTGAAAATTAAGTTAATGGGTGAAGGTTAAAATCTTGGTATTGGTCTTCGTTTCGGATTGTACCAATACCAAGACGTATTGTTTTGGTTTTCGTTGATACAAACTTTGTACTTGCGATACCCAGGAGATATCCAAGACAACATACTTGTAGTGGTGGGCTCCGATACCGAGCATTATTGGGAGATACATGGGGTAGATGCTGTCTCTCAAGTTTTATCAGTAGTAGAAATTTGGAATGGATGTGCTTGAATCCTGAATATTCGATTTTGAAGGTGGTACTCGATTATTTTGAAAGAATTCAGGTTTTAGGATTGCCACTTTTTTTTTTTTTTTTCTTCCCTAACCTGTCTATCCACAAACTGTTTAGAGAACCACTGAATTTGTATACTTTTGCTCTTTGATCAAATTTGGACATTGTTTTATTTTGTATCGTCTTTTTATTCTCTCTAAATCAATTTCTTGATTTTTCTTTTTCAAACTTGTTCATAGTTGCTCCATATCGTTAAAAACTAGTTGGTTCAGAGTTTTAATAAATGTAATTACTTCCTATGTATAGGGACTATTACCTGGAGGCCCTTTCAGTGGCTTGGTTGCTTGCTAATAAAAACTTTGGATTCCCGGTCCAAGTAATTCATGGATGTCATGCTTTCAAGCATTGTTTGTCATGAGCGTAGGACCAGGGATTCAAAGATGAAGGAAAAGGAAAATGGCTCGGTTCACGAAAAAATGATTGACCAAAATTGGGTCTTGAAATGTAAGCGGAAACTACTTTCCTCTGGATCTGAACCATCGAATGGAGCAACATGTCTCGATCGGCATGCAAGAAGAAAGGAAATGATGGGATGAGTTCTTTATTTCTTTATTTTTTTTCTATACGGAAGGATAATTTTAATTTAAAAAATTAAAGAGCTAAACAAGTAGGAGCAAAACAATTTAGTTATTCTTTATTGCTGACTTCTTATTGTTATTTTAACTATTTGCAATAATTGATGCATGCAATCCAAACCTTTCATACTATTTGAGTTATCGTTCCTTTTAGCTAAGATCAGGTGTAGTGGAGTTATTCAACTGTTGAGTTTATTTATTTTCCCTAAAAAATTGTGAATAATTCTATAAACTCTATTTTTATGGTTATTAATTGGGTCTTCTAGTTGAATGAATGCCCATGAACTTTTTGAATTAAGAGCGTCTGATATATCCATACCCTTTTCCCTTCTTGGATTGTTGAATTGTACCACCCTTGTTCAGTATTTCCTGAATTTCGTTAAGCCGTATGGAATCTATTGATGATTGAAGCTTTAAACTGGGAATTGTATGTTAGAGGTATCTCTAATGTTTTTATGTTGCTTGTTGTTTCCCTTCAATACTTCTATATATTTTTTTTACAGTTCTTTTTAGTAACTCCTTTTTTTTACAGTTATTTTTATGGTTGTCTGAAAAGACTGATTCGATTGCAGATTTAATCTTCATTAATTGTAGCAGTATGGTTGTCTGAAAAGACTAAGATCACAACATTAATAATAATCTCATAACCAGTCTGAAAAGACTGAGATTCACGGTAGGGAAGGAGACTCAAAAGTCTCAATTTTCACTCAGAAAAAATAGGGAGTCTCGATCACCTCTCTTTCTCAGAACTCTTATTTTACTCCTCATGAAAAAAATCATGGTCACATAAATTTTCGACCAGTCTTAATATATAAAGAAAATAAAACTAGCCTTCTATTCTGCATAGTGACAAATTTCGTTTTCGGGAATTTTTTGGTGGGGGGTTCTTTTGGTACATTTCGGATTAATTTCGATACCTTTCGAAATTAAAAGTTAGTATGGTTGAGAAGTATCGAAATCTTACTAAGGGTTCTTACCGAAATTGTATTCTGTTAGTACAAGTAGTCCTTCATTTTGAAGGATCAAACTATCATAGATTAGTATGCTCAACACATGTAGCTCCATGCATCGTCTCTATGTAATTCCAGCTGGTCTCTATCTTATAAAGCTTGATAAGTTTATAAGAGCATGAGCATTTTCTCTTATAAAGCTTGATAGATAGAATGTTCATGCTCTTATAAATCCAATATTAGAGCTAATTCTCTTAGCTACTGCATACTGGTACAGACAGAATGCTCATGCTCTCAATGATGACTCGTTGATTGCCTTGTAGTTGCTAAAAAAGATTCAATGGGGGTATAAAGGACTTCCCATGGATGGGTGCAGGTATCATGGGTTAGATTATGTACACCTTTCAAAATTGACGTTAACTTTGTTAATGAGTTCACTTTATTTAACAATAATTTTGGAGTTGAGGGTACGAGTTTGAAAAGTACTTACCCCTCTGTTAAGACTTGAAAAGTACCACTTTTCACCCCTTAATTTAATCTCTGTTAGACTCTTAGTCATGTAATAAATGTGTGTTAAACCCATTTTGTAGGTAATAAGCAGCAGCTGCAGATAAGGCCCTAACCATGCCAAGATGCTTACTTTTGCCTCAGAAGTGCCTCAGGAGAAAGGAAGTTAGACCCAGACAGAGAACTGGCTGCAGCATAGGCATAGCAAAGCAGCAACAAGTTAAGAAGTGAGCCTCGCGCAAATGTCGCAGGGTTCAATTATTTCAGAGAAAAAGGCTTCGCGCAGTTGTCGCGGGTTTCTGAAGGCAGCACACCAACTTCTCGCGCTGTTCTCGCGTAGATGAATGACAGAAGGGCCCAGAAAGCAGACTTCGTGCAGTTCTCGCGAGGCTCAGTTATAAGAGCTCGCACAACACTCACGCAGTCTCACGCAGCTCAAGAGAGGAGCATTTAATCTTCCCGCGATTCACTGAGGAGAGAGAGCTCCAGGCATTCCTGCGCGCAGCTTCACACAGTGGCCGCGGGATGCAGTTCTTCAGGGAACTGCTCGCGCAATCTAGAGGCCTATGCATATTGCTTCGTCGGGAGGATCCTCGCGAGATTCACCAAGAAATCAACTGCGCACGTGATTCCCGCGCCACTCAAATGGAAAGCGCAATCTTGCGATGACCAGAGCATTCCCGCGATGACCAAAGTATCAATCCCGCGACTGTAAGAGCTTTAAGTCAATTCAATCCCGCGACGACAACTCTATCATGCGACAAGACCTGAAAACTCTTGCTACCTAGCGAGGCTCGGGATCTTAACTTCCCCCCACTTTTGCAGGGGCAATATGGGAACTTCCAGCAATTAGGGCACGCACTCCAATGCTTTAATCTCTGTGCACATGCCCAGAGGCATCCAAGGAACAGAAATGGCCCACGATTGCATTAATAAAATTAGGGTTTTCCTAACCCTAATGCTCCCACAGCTGACTGCTATATAAGCCTGAGCCTAGTTTAGGTTTAGGGGATTTTTTTTCTGACTCCATCTTTTTGAATCAATTGTAGAATTCTAGTAGGCTAAGGTTAGGGTTTAGGCAGCTTCTTTTTCCCTTTTTCTTCTCTCCATAGCCCAGCACTTGCTGGCTATGCCTTTGTATGTCTATTTAGAATAGTTTTAATGGAGTTTTATAATAGGATCTTATGCATGTATGGGATTGATGTTTGAGAGTTGTTCTGTACAAGGTTGCTGCCTTGAGATCCTCCATTGCTAAGTTGTATTGTAAGCAATGGAGGATTGCTTTTAAGGATTTATTCAGATCCAAGTGACCTGTGTGTCTAGGTTAGTGCACATTGCCTATGCCTCACAATAGGATCCACTAAATCTGAATCCCCATGGGAGCCTGAGCTGGTAGCCTTGTGAACATGGTGGTGGCAGCAATCTTCTTATTCTGTCTCAGACCTCTGTGAGGAGGATAGCCTCTGTGGATAGTCTGTGGCCATTTAAGTGGGCAGGTTATAGCCCTAGGGTGAAGCCAATCTATAGATCTAAGACAGATCCTTCTTCTCTGCACTTGTGCTTGTAGCCCAGTGAGAGATTGTGCAGAGACAGACTCCCCTGTATATGTGTAGACCCACTATCAGATGGCAGATCTGATCTGGCTGTAGAGATTGTAGGCTTGTGACTGGATCACTGCTGTCTCTCTAAAGTAGTGAACAACTAGATCTAAAGCTAGTACTCAAACTCTTGCTGGTCCTGTGTGTCCAAGCTAGTGCACATTGTAGGCCTAGCCCCACACACAGAACTTTAGAGGTTGAGGTTCCTATAGATTCTCGAGCTGGTAGCCTGGATGAAGTAGTGCCTACAATGATAATCATGTTCTGACCCACCTATGGACTGTGGTTCTCCTATTAGATAGTCTGTGACCATTTGAGTGGATAGGTTATAGCCATAAGGGATTGGATCATGGCACAAGGGTGAGTTGGATTCTTTCTCCTCTTTGGTGATAATGTAGCCATTGAACAGGACTTCTGCAGCAGCAGATCTGAGTCTGAGTTATAAAACCCATCTGATCTGTACCTAATAGCTTACTTCTCACCCTTTTTATATTTATTTTGTCACACTCCATCATTCTTCTCAACCATTTCTATAGTTTAGGCATTAGGTTACCTTAGGATTTATACAATAGTGACCTTAAATCCCCTTCCATTTAGGATTGCCAGATCTGTAGTTAGATCTGGAGGGCCTACTAAAGATGACTCCCTTGGAGCCTTAGACCAATTTTTCCTGTGGGACAAACTCTTACTTATTAAAACTTGCTACAACAGGCCCTGTATCTTGCAGGTCTGTGTATTTTTAGACGTGCTGCTATGTAAATTTTAATCCACCTTTGATTTATTTTCACTGACACATTCTTATCACTGTTTTCAATAAAGTTAGCAGCAAGCACTTAAAATACCTTAAAAAGTTTTTGGCGCCGCTGCCGGGGACTCTTGATCTATTAGTAGACCCTAGATTTATATATATTTTTTATTCTTTGGTAGTTGTGCTTGTGAATAATTGATATTGCTGATTTACATTTAGAATTTTTCTTGCAGATCTGGACAGTAGCAAAGAGGAAAGTTGAACTGCACTTGGAGTCTAGCTACCTCTGTTTGCATTTCTCTAACCCTAAAAAACTCAGTCTATTTCTCCTTTGCAAATTCCATAGCAGTTGATTAGGATAGTTGTAATTTTGCAATGTGTCTGCAAGTAGTCTTCCCTGCTGTTGGTGTGTGTGCATGTTAGAAAGGAGATCCCTCAGTCCCACATTAGAGCCTCCTAACCCTGAGATAGAAAGGGACAGAAGACCAAGAAGGCTCAGACACACCACAGTTGGGCTCCTTACTGAAACTGAGACAGCAGTCATGGGTGAAGAGCAACCCAGAACATTGAAGGAATTGAATGCTCCTGATGATTATAATTCTCCATTCAGCATTCAATTCCCAGATGTTCAGGGAAACTATGAGATTATAACCTCAATCATCCAAATGCTTCCCTCCTTCCATGGGCTCAGCAAGGAAGACCCCTACAAGCACATTGACCAATTCTTGGCCCTGTGCACAACATTCTCCATTACTGGTTTGGGACCAGAAGCCACTAGATTAAGGCTCTTTCGTTTCTCCCTAAAGGATAGGGCCAGCACCTGGTTAGCTACTCTCCCAAATAACAACATCACTTCTTGGAAAGACCTCTAGACAAGATTTTTGACCAAATTCTTTCCAGAGATAAAAACCAGCCAGTTGAGGAAAGCAATACTTGCTTTTGCCCAATCCCCAATTGAAGATTTTAATCAAGCATGGGACAGATTCAAGGAGATGCTCAAACAATGTCCCCACCACAAGATCCCTGACTGGTAGCTTGTCCAGAGCTTCTATAATGGGATTGATGAGAAAAGCAGAGATATGGTAGATGCCTCTTGTGGTGGAACTTACATGCACAAAACAACTGATGAGGCATGGGACGTGTTTGAGGTCATCAGTGAAAACGCTTTCCAAAAGATGTCCTTATCAAGAACTATTCATGAGCCTTCTTCTAAATTGGGACTAGCTGAAACTTCCAAAGGAAAGATGTATGAAGTAACTGGGAATAATGACCTAAAAATGTAGATGACCAATCTTTCTGATAAGTTTGATAAACTATTAACTGTGGTGCAACCCAGATTGGCTGCACAGGTGATGGAGGCATGTCTGATATGCCAATCTCCACAACACACAGTGGAAGAGTGTCCATCTGCAGGGCAATATCCTGAGTATGTGATGGAACAAGCTGCTGCTGCCCAATCATTTGGCCAGCAACAATCTGTTGGCTACAACAAACAGCCATTTGGATACCAGCACTAAAATACTAGTTACCAGTGGAGAGACCACCCAAATTTGAGGTGGAGACAAGACAATTACATGCAGCCACAACAGATGTTGGCCTTACCTCAAAGGCCACAGTAGCAATTTAACCAGGGATATGCCCCAAGGTCAAATTTCCAACATCAGCAGCTACCCCAGCAGCAAAATCAGTTGGTAGTTCCCCCACCTCAGCCCTGAAATGCTTCTTTCGAGGATCAGGTTTTGACCTCATTGCAAAGCCTTAGAATCTTGACTTAGACTGTGACTTCTTACAGTCAAAGCATAAAGAAAATGGAAGAGCAGCTAGGCCAAATATCCATTGCCTTGGCCAAAAGAGAGGAGGGCAGGTTGCCAATCCAGCCAGTAGCCAACCCTAAGGGCCAATATTCAATTGGAGAAGGTTCCTCAAGTTTTGAGGGAACTAATGCCATCACAACCCTAAGGTCTGGCAGGCTGGTGGACAACCAGGTTGGGAAGGAACAAGGAGAGGTCATTTCCAAAGAATTTTCGAATGAAAGTGAAAAAGAATTTGTTAGAGCACAGAGCCAAGAGTTGCCTGCTACCCTGCAACAAGAGAAAAATAAAGAGGCGGTAGTTGAGCCTCAGTAGGAAATAAAAGATGAAAAAAGAAAAAAACAAAAGTTTAGTCATAGGTTTGCAGCTGAGGAACCAGCAGTACCTCAATTGCCATGTCCTCAAGCTTTGAGTGGCCCTGCCCCTTTTGATAAGGGGAATGCACAGATAGAGGAAATGATGGAGATATTTAAGCAGGTAAAAATCAATTTGCCCTTGCTTGATGCAATTAGACAGGTCCTAGCCTATGCCAAATTTCTGAAAGACCTTTGTTCCCAGAAAAGAAAAGCTAGAGGCCATTTGTCCAAAAAGGTCTTTGCAATCGACATGCTTAATTCAGATTAAACATAATAAATGCAGAAATTGCAAGACCCAGGATACCTACTATTCTCTGCATAATTGGAGACCACACAATTGGAAGGACCCTTCTAGACCTTGGAGCCAGTGTAAACCTGCTGCCATACAATGTGTATCAGCAGCTAGGTTTGGGGGAGCTAAAACCCACCCCCATTGTGCTGCTAATGGCTGAAAGGTCTGAAAGGAGACCTATGGGAGTGGTTGAGGATGTCTTAATAGGGGTGGACAAGTTCTTCTATCCTGCAGACTTCTTGGTTTTGGATATGGGCTGTAACAAGAGTACAACCCCTATACCTGTTATTTTGGGCAGACCATTCTTGGCCACAACCAATGCATGCATTCAATGCAGGTCAGGGATCATGGAGGTAACTTTCAGATATATGAAGGTTGAACTTAATGTGTACAACAGTGCAAAGTACCCTCAGTTGGATAATGAGGAAAGCTTTGCAGTGGATGTACTAGAGGAAGTTGTTGAAGAAAAATTGCCCACTCTGCTGGATTGGGGCAATATTGTCACAAGTTTAATTGAAATTTGGGACATGGTAGAGGAAGGAAGCCCAGTTGTTATGATAGAAGACATGACCACATTAAAGTCTTCTGTGGGCTTAGTGCAGCATTCCGTTTGGAAACCTATATTGCTGCCTCTTCCTCCAACCAACAAAGCACCAATCTTGCCATCCATCCAACAAGCCCCTGATCTGGATCTCAAGAAGCTTCCAGAAATATTGAAATATGCTTTCCTTGAGAAAGATGAAAAACTTCCTGTAATTATCTCCTTCTCTCTTACCAATGAGCAAGAGGAAGAATTACTAACAGTCTTGAGGAAGCACAAAAAGGCAATTGGCTGGATCATTGCGGATCTAGGAGGGATAGATGTATCAATCTGTATGCACAAGATCCATTTAGAGGAGGGCTCAACACCCTCCAGGGAAATACAGAGGAAATTGAATCCTCACATGCAGGAAGTGATCCTCAAAGAGATCATTAAATTGCTAGATGCTGGGTAATTTACCCCATTTCTTATTTTGAATGGGTGGCACCTATCCAAGTGGTACCCAAGAAATCTGGCGTAACACTCGTTACGACTGAGTCTGGAGAGCTGAAACCAGCCAGGGAGACCACTGGCTAGAGGGTTTGCATCGATTATCGGAAGCTCAACTCTAAGACCAGAAAAGACCACTTCCCTCTCCCCTTCATAGATCAAATTCTGGATAAGTTGGCGGGAAAAGCTTTTTACTACTTTCTTGATGGGTACTCAGTGTACAACCAGATCCCTGTGCACCCTCATGACCAAGAGAAAACTATATTTATTTACCCTTTTGGTACCTTTGCTTACCGAAGGATGCCTTTTGGGCTGTGTAATGCACCAGCCACCTTTCAGAGGTGTATGTATGCCATATTCTCTGATATGATTGACAAGTTCTTGGAAATTTTTATGGATGATTTCTCTGTATATGGGGACAGTTTTGGCCAATGTCTGCAGCACCTCCACCTGATCTTGTAAAGATGTGAGGAGACCAATCTGGTCTTAAGTTGGGAAAAGAGACACTTCATGGTAACACAAGGTATTGTGTTGGGCCATGTAGTCTCTAGAGATGGGATTGAGGTAGATAAGGCCAAAGTTAACCTCATTACAAATTTACCCCTTCCAAGAACAGTCAAATAAATCAGATCTTTCCTTGGACATGCAGGATTCTACAGGAGGTTCATTAAAGACTTCAGTAAAATTGCTAAGCCATTGTGCCACCTGCTCTGCCAGGATGTGCCCTTTGATTTTTCTGCTGAATGTCTTGAGGCTTTTGAAACTTTGAAGATATGCCTCACCTCTATCCCTGTACTCCAAACACCTGACTATGCACTCCCCTTTGAGCTGATGTGTGATGCATCCGACTTGGCAATAGGTGCTGTTTTGGGCCAAAGAAAAAATAAGCTGCCAGTGGTCATTGCCTATCTCAGCGAATCACTTGCTGAAGCTCAGTTGAATTGCACCACAATTGAGAAAGAGCTTATGGCAGTGGTTTTTGCTGTTGATAAATTTAGACCTTACCTACTTGGGTCTAAAACTGTAATTTTCACATACCACTCAGCATTGAAATACCTATTGTCCAAGAAAGATGCTAAGCCTAGGCTGATTAGATGGATACTCCTGTTGTAGGAGTTTGACCTTAAAATCAAGGACAAAAAGGGTGTGGAAAATGTGGTGGCTGACCACTTGTCCAGAATTGTGTTGGGAAAATGTGTTGATGACCCTGCAAATGATGTCTTCCGGGATGAGCAGTTGTTTGCCATCCAATCCTTGGTTTCTTGGTATGCACACATTGTAAATTATTTAGTTATAGGCAAGATTTCTTCCCATTGGACCAAAATAGACAAAGACTTGTTCTTCTCACAGGTCAAATTCTTTTTCTGGGAGGAACCTTGCTTAAACAATTACTATGCAGACCAAATCATTCGAAAATGTGTCCCCGAAAGTGATGTCTCCAGTATTCTGGCCATGTGCCATGAAAATGCCTGTGGGGGCCACTTTAGTGGAAGAAAAATAGTTGACAAGATCTTACAGTGTGGGTTCTATTGGCCTTCTTTATTCATAGATGCCAATACACACTGCAGAACATGTGAGAGATGTCAGAAATTAGGAAGGCCGTCCAAAAGAAACTCAATGGCTTTGCAGCCCATCCTTGTTGTGGAACTGTTTGATGTCTGGGGTATTGACTTTATGGGCCCCTTTTCTCCTTCAAATGGTTATCATTTCATCTTAGTGGCAGTGGATTATGTTTCAAAATGGGTAGAAGCTATTGCCACAAGAACCAATGATAATCATGTTGTCTTCAAGTTTGTAAAATAGAATATCTTCTCAAGATTTGGCACCCCTAGAGCCATTATCAGTGATGGGGGTAGCCATTTCTGTAACAGAAATTTTGAGAGCTTGCTCAAGAAATATTCTGTCACCCATAGGATTGCTACTCCCTATCACCCACAAACCAGTGGGCAAGTTGAAATTTCTAACAGGGAGATCAAACACATCCTTGAGAAGACTGTGAGGACTGACAGGAAGGACTGGGCTGAGAAGCTAAATGATGTATTGTGGGCTTATAGGACTACCTATAAGACTCCCATTGGGATGTCCCCATTCAGACTGGTTTATGGCAAGGCTTGCCATCTCCCAGCAGAGTTAGAACATAGGGCCTATTGGGCCATTAAAAATTTAAATCTAGACCTAACTTCTGCTGGTCATCATAGGTTGCTGCAGCTGTCAGAACTAGAAGAGCTGAGGATGGATGCATATGCCAATGCCCGAATATACAAGGAAAGGTCCAAGGCTTTCTTTGCAAAGGGTTTGTTAAGAAAGGCTTCATGGCTGGTGATAAGGTTTGGTTGTTTAACTCCAAACTTAAATTTTTTCCTGACAAACTGAAATCCAGATGGGAAGGTCCCTATATTGTCATGAATGTTTTCCCATCTGGTGCTGTGGAAATCAAGGATCCCAAGTCTGGGAAAACCTTAAAGGTGAATGGTCAGAGGCTTAAGCCTTGTTTACAAAAACCTGCTGAACCTATGGACACCATTCACTTTCAAGGGGACCCTTCATTTAACTAATCCACAGATGTGTCCATGTTGTATCATATGTGCATTGGTTTTATTAGGTTTATATTGCCTTCCTTTGCCAAAATTGTTTTTTAGGAAATTTTAGAGGCCCCACTTAAGTCTGAATCTGTCTGGCCTGATTTCTTTTTATGCTTGGTTTGATGATTACTTCTCTTGAATTGGTGATTTTTGATTGAATGTACGATGTTTGGATAATGATTTTTGCTGCATCTACTTGAATGTTTAATTTTAAAGTGTCTGGGCGTGCCCCTGGTGGGAGTTTCACTTAGGATCCTGCCACAGCACAAATGCAAATGGCAGAATGAAGAGCGCATGCTCTCTGTTTAATGATTTGCTGTCGCGGGTCCAAAATGATGTCTGGGAGATTCTCGCGCAATTAAAATAGAATTCTTCACTAGCTGTCGCGAGCTCCAAGGTAAACCTGGGAGCCTCTCGCGTGATCCAAATGGAGCATTTCAATAGCTGTCGCGAGATTCAAGGAAAACCTGGGAGCCTCTCGCGCAATCCAAATGGAGCACTTCAATAGCTGTCGCGAGATCCAAAATGACGCCTGGGAGACTCTCGCGCAATTCAAATAGAATTCTTCACTAGTTGTCGCGAGCTCCAAGGAAAACCTGAGAGCTGTTCGTGCAATCCAACTTGCATGTACACCTTCGCTTGGTTTCATTTCCCATCCCGCGACAGGATATGTTCCAAAGCGCGCCAAGCTTAGCGACAAGTATTTTAACCCCGCGCTTGTCTCCCTTTCCAGTACTCTGTCTCTTCTCCATCCAGCGAAACCCTAGCTTTCGACGCTCTTTTACCTCTCTCCTCCAGCGTTCATTCTACAACTCATCATTCACACCAGGATCCTATAGATTTGTTCCAAACGTCATCCCCATCAGTTTCCCTCTGCTCAGAGATCTCATGGTGCATTGTGCGTTAGATCGAACCAAATCCTACGATTTTAGGGTAAGCACTCAGATCTCAGTCCCCCTTTTTCGTCTTTAAAAGTAGAGTTTGTAATGGCCCCTAAGAGTGCACCAAAAAAAAGGGCCAGGGATAAGGCTCCTGTTGAGACCACTCCTAAGAAGGTCAAGACTTCAAAGGCACCGAAAAAAGGGAAGGAAGTGGTTGAGGAGCCAACCCTTGAGTTTTCTACACCCTCTGAGCTCATGGCTTCAATCCCCTTGGAGCCTGAAGCAGCTTTCGACCTGCCCTTCTTTGAGAAGGAGCCTCTCTCTACCCCTACCATTCAATTTATGAACAAGGCTGGCCTGACACCCTTGATGAGAGGAATTCCAGTACTAGCCTACCCTAGGCTAGTGCAACTCTTTTATCAGCACATCAGGGTCACCAAGGACAAAGATGGACAAGCAGGTTTCCTTGTATTGATTGATGATTTCGAAATGTTAGTTAGCCCCAAGCTGATTGCAGAGGTATTGGGCATCCCAGCCGCATTTGACACTAGCTATGGATATGACCCTCCCCTGAGTGCCTCAATTGATACCATTGCGAGGCTCTTACTAGAGGATTAAAGGCCTCAGGGGATTCTATCAGAAAAAGAGAGTTGGAGCCTAGACTCCTTTTCATTGACGAGGTCCTGAGAAAGAACATCTACTGCTCAGGCCATCAGCAGGAGAGGAGAGCTCCTATTGCTGATGTTGTTTACTCTTTCTCTCTGGGCCATGGCTTCCATGCCGCCTGATTAATTTTTGAAGCAATGAAGGACCTGGTGGAGAAATTAGGGCAGAACAAGAAGCCACACACACTCCCCTATGCCAGAGTCATCACCAAACTACTTCTAAAGGGGGGGTACAAGATAACAAAAGGAGAGGAGACTACCACCCTTGCCCCTACAACTTTTACCAAGAGGCAATGGGGAATCAGTAGGAGCCTGATGGAAACACAGAAGAAGAAGAAAGCTAAGACTCAGGCCCTTCCCAAACAAGCTGATGAGGAAGCTGTTCCAAGGCCCACCCCTGCTCCCAAAGAGGTGGTTCAAGATCCGGTCACTTCCACTGCTGCAGCAGCCCCCACATCCCCCCCACCTTTTACTCCAGGATCCCCTATCCTGACAACATCCCCTACCCCTACTCCATCTCTCTCTCACCCTCCTCTGTCTTCATTATCTATGCCCACACCCTTTTCTCCTGTGATTGGTACCTGGGAGGACACCACCCCCCATGTCAGCCCCTCACCATCCCCTACCCTACCTCAATACATAGCCCCAATACCCCCATCATCTTCACAAAACCCAGACAACCCTCCACTGATCTCATATAAGAAAAGGGAAACCACTAACACAACACCCACCATGTCTCTATCCCCAGCCACAATCCCTTTTATCCCCACTGACACACCTCACATTGACCAAGACACCACTCCAGCCATGCCTACTACATCCCCACTCATAGACATAGACCTCAACCTTAACACAATCACAGGATTCCAAGCCTTTATGGCTAGTTTCCTTGACACCATGCCCACCCACTACACCCCCCTTTCGGACTCCTCAACTACATCACCACATCACTCACCAGAACCCCAATCTCCTCCTCCTTCCACTTTCCATCATGCACCTTTCTCCCCTTTTCAACCTATGCCATCTTCTATACAATCTCAACCTCCCAACCCAGACTCACTGACACTCATCCTCTCCCTCATCCAAGACATCCAATCCCAACTATCCACCACAACACACACACACAGGACCAGATGCAAATTGAAATCACATCCATCAAATCCACACTTCAGACATTGACAAACCCACCCATCCCTCAACAATCCACTCAAACCCCTCTGGTCCTTTCCCCTCCCAGCCCTGACCTCACAAACCGACCATTCTCTTTCATACCTTTCACCATTCCCTTTTTTCCTCCCCCATCACCCCCTACTCCTAGTGAGTCTATCTCATTTTCTTTCCCCCCCATGCCTTCAATTCCACCTCTTATACTACCCCCTCTAACATTCACTGACAAATCCACCCAAACAGACCCAGAACCTATTACCCTCTCCCAATAACTAGACTTACCCACTGATAACACCACTTCCCCCACCCAGGACCAATCACATTTTGCTCCTTCCACTTCCTCTCTTCCTATCGCACCCAAACACTCCTTTTACATCCCTCCCTACCTCACCATCCTCCATGCCATGCGAGACAATCTCTACCTTAGGAGGGATGTCCTGAGGGGCTTGGCCCAACTTAGGCAATCCATTGAGATCCCCCCTGCTGTAGCAGATTGCTGAACTTGAGGAAGCCCATAGAAAGCAATTACTGGGTATTTCCCTTGGCTGGACTAACATCTTGGAGGCCTATGAGAAGGCAAAAATCATGGCTGCTTATCATCAGATGAATTTGGAGCTGGAGAAGGCAAATACTAATGTGGAGAGGATGAAGGCCAGGATATTTTAAAAGAGACTCAACAATGCCAAGAAAATCTTTCGACTCTAAAAGAAAATCCATGAAACTGACCTCCTGAAAGCCAAAATCCAGATAACCTCTTTGAAGTCATTGGGCTGCTGAATCAGAGCTCCCCACTCTCTGTACTCATGCTAGAACCTGAGCCTAAACCTACCCAAACCCCTGCTGCCCCTCCTGCTGCACCTCCTCCTGAGCAGCCTCAACCTACTCAAACCCCTGCTGCACCTCCTATTAAGCAAATTTATCCTAAACAGAGGAAAGTCACTGCTAAGAGGACTGCTTCCATAACAGCCTCTATCAAAATTGGCAAAGAGCCAGCTGCCTAGTCTCAGGAGGCACAACCCCCTGGCCAGCCAGCTAAAGGGAAGTCCCCAGTATCCCCCACTGAGCAATAAAGGAAAATCCCCTATGATCCCTCCTGAACCCAAAACCAAAAAAATGAGGGTGAGGGCACCAAAAGCTCCAACCATGAAGAAACTGATGTCGCTCCAAGTGTGCCATAATTGTGTGCATTATGAATAAAAAATTAAAGAATTAAAGAATGCTAGGTTATATGGATGTTAACTTATGAAAGGGATATCAGCACATTGGGGCTAACACTGGCCTGCAAGATCAGGGCCAATTGTAGCAAGTTTTAAAAGTAAGTATTTCAAGATCGTCCACAGAGAATTTTGTCTAAACTGAGAGATAAACCTCCAGATCTGTGCTACCAGATCTGGCTCTATAATTATCTAAAAAAAAGAATAGATAAAAGAGAGTGTTGGATTGTGTCACATTTAACTATAAGCAAATAAAGAAAAGAACTAACTACATGATCCAGATCCGAGTTGGGGAGATGTTTAAAATAAGACAAATGCAGAAATAATAGCTTCATGTACTTTAGCCTCGAATTTTAATGGAGAATCGTAGTTCAACAGGCAGATTCAATCTTCATCGGCTACCGGCACGGATGTAAGAGAAATAAATCGAATTAAGGAATAGGTTTAGACTTATGGCTATGATCTCATCACTTAAATGGTCACAGATCATCCAATAGTTAATGGCCTATTCTTTAGTTCAAACATGAACATCATCATAAATCTTTGCTAGAATTAGGTTACCAACGCTAATTACATTGCGGTGATGAATTAAGGGAAGTTGCATGCGGATGAGTGAATCTAAAGAAGTCTAATGCACTAAGGTGAACATTGAGAACCCTCGACATGACTCCAATGGAGAAGACACAAATTTGACAACCTTTTAAAATCCAAAATTACAATTACTGAGCCACTGCTTAGAGAGCCCTCGGACTTACAGTCTTGAATCCGAACTTGGAAGTACAAATCACTCACAATGGCTCTCAAGGTAAACTACAAGAAGGGATTACGGGGGGTTCGGATAAGCTATCGGCCAGGAATGAGAAGCAGAGATGAAAACTCTAAAATCTGGATACCCAATTTGGGCGAATGGCTTCTCTATTTATACTTTTTCCTCCATCCTGCGCATGTTGGATTGACCAATCGAGAATGCTTTAGATCTGGATTGCCCAATGAGGGTTGAGCACGGGGATCGGATCTGTTTTAACCAATGGAAATGCTACGATGCTGGTTGCCAATCGGTGCGAAGCATCAATTACATTATGGGTTTGAAATTCATTTGAGCTTACGGAAGTTCCTTGGTAATTTAACTTTGAGGCGCTCACATGGGTTGGAATATGCCTTGGATCTTGATTGGAACCTTAGGAATGTTCTGGTCTTTTGATTGCATTAGGCGCATGCAAAGTTTCTGAAATACCCTTGTTAAAGTAAATCCCAGAATACCTTTTAGCGAGTAGAGTTCAGGGCCTTTTCAAGAAAGTTCAATGACTTCAAGCTCGCTCGCAAAGTTCAATCTTCTTTTCGAGGAGTTCGATGCTCTTCAAAGCTACACCGGAGTTTTAGTCCTTTTCGCAGAGTTTAGGGGCCTTTTCGCAAAGTTCAATGACTTCTGAAGCTCTGTTCGCAAAGTTCAATCTTCTTTTCGAGGAGTGTTTTCTTCTTTTCGCAAAGTTCAAGGTTCTTTACGAAAAGTGCAAGTTCTTTGCGAAAAGAACTCTGTAGTGCATTTCTTTGTTTGAAATGTTCCCTGCTTCTCTTACAGGTCTTTGCCTCTTCTATTTAGACCTTTCCACAGCTGATGAGGTTGTTTCTTTACTTCCTTCCTTTGGACTGACATGGATTGCCATCTTTTTGGCACTTTTGAGCTGCTTTTATGGTTAAGCGTGTCTTTATTGTTAGCTGCAATATAGGCACTTAAAATACTTATTTAGTTCTCTCAAGGGTCTATCAAGGCCCAGATTAAGGGGTGAAAAATGGTATTTTCCAGTTCTCAACAGAAACCATCACAACCAAAGAAACCAAGGCAGCCAAAGAAAAAGAGTTCAACTGAGAAGAAAGCCAAGAAGAAAAAGTCCAAAGCTCCCTTAGATAGAACCAAGTCCAAGCCCAGTTCTGAGAGCAAAGCTGAAATGAGGAAACATGCACAACAGATGGGCTGGGACTGGTTCACAGATTCAGATTCCGAGTCCTTCTCCTCTTAAAATAGATTGTACTTAGGCTTTTCTTTCCTTTCCACTTTTTTTCTTGTCATTTTAATTACAGTTGTACATTTCTTTCCAAATTAATAGAATTCTTTTTGTATATTGCTTTGTGTATTTGGTCTATGTGTGTTTACTTTTTGTTCCTAACTATTACCCTGCACTTTCTCACATTTGAACCAGTGAGGACACTGCTCCTCATGGTTTGGGGGTATGACAGGGTAGGTCTGCCAATAGAATAGTTAACTTTAGTGCAGTAATGGTGGTGTAACTGGGATGAATAAAGTCAATTTTCACCTAACTTGTTGCAATGAGGAAATTTGTGGAAAATTAAAATATTTTTTGCAGACATTTCGAAACTGAAAATTTTAAAATCTTGGCACCACCATGAAGCTAACATCAGAAGTTTTAAATTAGTACCTAGTATACCTAAAAAGAGAGAAAAAGATGAAAATACACTCCATGAGTTAAAAAGAGGACCATACCTAGTGAGATTTAGGCCCATCAATGTCTGTTGAAGAGTGTTTTGGTATTTTTTCTGCTCTAAGGTTTGATTGACTCAACACTTATTATTAGAAGTTAGGCACCTCCAAATCAAAACTGGTTGACAACACTCATGACACTAAGGAAATGATTCAAGGCCCTCATTTGGATAGTTTGAGCTTGAAAACCCAACCTTTTACAACTACCCTTTTGCATACACTCTTTGAACCTCAAAAACTCTTATTTTTCTTTAACAAACACTGGAGTACTTACACCTTAACCTCATGACCTGATTCAACCTTGCCCTCACTCTGAGAATTTAGAAGGTAAAGGGGGAGTTGAAGGTAGTGAGAGTGGTCCAACATTTGGTAGAAGGAGAAGAAAAGTAACTTATGAATAACAGTGTGTTGGTGGTATTTGTGTGGCAGTTCATCATGAAAATCATAAAAATAAAAAGAAGAAAAATAATAAAAAGAGAACAAGGAAGAGAAGTTTGGAGAAGAACATCATCTAAAAATTGAAAAGAAGAGGAGAAACTGGTCACTTTGATTCTGAAATATATCAAGTAAGATGAAGTTGTGCTGGAATGAAGGTAGTGAAGTCATGAGTCACTCCTTACCTTGCTGATTTCTTAATTTTGATTTCCTTTTTACCCCTTCATTCTTTATATCCCTCACTCATAAGCCACATTACAACCCATTCAAAAAGACCTTGAAGATCCAAAGTGAAATGAGCTGTCAGGTGGAGATGAGGGAGTGCCTAATCTATGGTGAAAATCCATGAGGATGTCAGAAATTAGAAGCCTCACCTATGCTCATGCTTGCAGGCCCATTTGGGGTCTGTGATTGCTCTTGAGCTGCTTTGAATGTGAACACCCCTAGATATCCATTGTTGAGAGATAACCCTGGTGATAATTGGGTCTGACTTGTAACTTCATTGGGGTTGTATCCAACCTGATTTTTGAATTTAAGGCAAGCTTCGTACTGATATGTGCACATTGAATTTTTTAATATAAAATGATTGGTCGAAATGTAAACACATGCTAAATGTTTTTTGAGTTTAAATGGCCTGCATTACTGCTGCAGTTTCCTCTAAATGTTAAAGAAGGGGTGTGGAATGAAGCTTTATACATTGAAATCTGTGTTGTCATTAATTGCACTATACTTAACTATTCTAATGGTGAAGTTTGTGGGTATCTTCACTAAAAACCCTCAGGAGACTTCACTCCTCCACTCAGGATCACCTAGGGGTTTAAAAGGCTTGATACATATGCTAAATGTACCCATGATCCCTACGAAAGTGGCATGTAATTAGTTAAAGCTTTGCTAAGAGACTAGCAAAGATTAGGTTTGGGGGTGTGTTAAGACCTGAAAAGTACCACTTTTCACTCCTTAACTTAATCTCTGTTAGACCCTTAGTCATATAATAAATATGTGTTAAGCCCATTTTGTAGGTAATAAGCAGCAGCTGCAGATAAAACCCTAACCATGCCAAGAAGCTTACTTTTACCCCAGAAGTGCCTCAGGAGAAAGGAAGTTAGACCCAAATAGAGAACTGGCTGTAGCATAGGCATAGCAAAGCAAAAACAAGTTAAGAAGTGAGTCTCACGCAGATGTCGCATGGTTCAATTGTTTCAGAGAAAAAGGCTTCGCGCAGTTGTCGCAAGTTTCTGAAGGCAGTACACCAACTGCTCGCGCTATTCTCGCACAGATGAATGACAGAAGGGCCCAGAAAGCAGACTTCGCATAGTTCTCATGAGGCTCAGTTATAAGTGCTCACGCAGCACTCGCACAATCTCACGTAGCTCAAGAGAGGAGCATTTAATCTTTGCGCGATTCACTGAGGAGAGAGAGCTCCAGGCATTCCTGCGCACAGCTGCCACGCAGTGGCCGCGGGATGCAGATATTCAGGGAACTGCTCGTGCAATCCAGAGGCCTATGTATATTGCTTCGTCGGGAGGATCCCCGCGAGATTCACCAAGAAATCAATTGCGCGCGCGATTCCCACGCCACTCAAATGGTCGTAGCGCAATCCCGCGACGACCAGAGCATTCCCGTGATGACTAAAGTATCAATCCTGCGACTGTAAGAGCTTCAAGTAAATTCAATCCCTCGACGACAACTCTATCACGCGACAAGACCTGGAAACTCTTGCTACCTAGCGAGGCTCGAGATCTTAACTTCCCCCCACTTTTGCAGGGGCAATCTGGGAACTTCCAGCAACTAGGGCATGCATTCCAATGCTCCAATCTCCGTGCACACGCCCCAAGACATCCAAGGAACATAAATGGCCCACGATTGCATCGATAAAATTAGGGTTTTCCTAACCCTAATGCTCCCATAGCTGACTGCTATATAAGCCTTAGCCTAGTTTAGGTTTAGGGGATTTTTTTTCTGACTCCATCTTCTTGAATCAACTGTAGAATTCTAGTAGGCTAAGGTTAGGGTTTAGGCATCTTCTTTTTCCCTTTTTCTTCTCTCCATAGCCCAGCACTTGCTGGCTATGCCTTTGTATGTCTATTTGAAATAGTTTTAATGAAATTTTATAATAGGATCTTATGCATGTATGAGATTGATGTTTGAGGGTTGTTCTATACAAGGCTGCTGCCTTGAGATCCTCCATTGCTAAGTTGTATTGTAAGCAATGGAGGATTGTTTTTAAGGATTTATTTAGATCAAAGTGACTTGTGTGTCCAGGTTAGTGCACATTGTAGGCCTATGCCCCACCACAGGATCCACTAGATCTGAATCCCCATGGGAGCCTGAGCTGGTAGCCTTGTGAACATGGTGGTGGCAACAATCTTCTTGTTCTGTCTCAGACCTCTGTGAGGAGGATAGCCTCTGTGGATAGTCTGTGGCCATTTAAGTGGATAGGTTATAGCCCTAGGGTTAAGCCAATCCACAGATCTAAGACATATTCTTCTTCTCTGCACTTGTGCTTGTAGCCCAGTGAGAGATTGTGCAGAGACAGACTCCCCTGTATTTGTGTAGACCCACTATCAGATGGCAGATCTGATCTGGCTGTAGAGATTGTAGGCTTGTGACTGGATCACTGCTGTCTCTCTAAAGCAGTGAATGGCTAGATCTAAAGCTAGTACTCAAACTCTTGCTGGTCCTGTGTGTCCAGGCTAGTGCACATTGCAGGCCTAGCCCCACACACAGAACTTTAGAGGTTGAGGTTCCTATGGATTCTCAAGCTGGTAGCCTGGATGAAGTAGTGCCTACAATGATAATCATGTTTTGACGCACCTATGGACTGTGGTTTCCCTATTGGATAGTCTGTGATCATTTGAGTGGACAGGTTATAGCCATAAGGGATTGGATCATGGCACAAGAGTGAGTTGGATTCTTTCTCCTCTTTGGTGATAATGTAGCCATTGAGCAGAACTTCTGTAGCAGCAGATCTGAGTCTGAGTTATAAAACCCATCAGATCTGTACCTAATAGCTTACTTCTCACCCTTTTTATATTTATTTTCTCACACTCCATTCTTCTCAACCATTTCTATAGTTTAGGCATTAGGTTACCTTAGGATTTATACAATAGTGACCTTAAATCCCCTTCCATTTAGGATTGCCAGATCTGTAGTAAGATCTAGAGGGCCTACTAAAGATGACTCCCTTGGATCCTTAGACCAATTTTTCCTGTGGGACAAATTCTTACTTATTAAAACTTGCTACAACAGGCCCTGTATCTTGCATGTCTGTGTATTTTTAGACTTGCTGTTATGTAGATTTCAATCCACCTTTGATTTATTTTCACTGACACATTCTTATCACTGTTTTCAATAAAGTTAGCAGCAAGCACTTAAAATACCTTAACACCCTCCTCTCTTAGGTCTTTCTATAACTTATAGAGGCTCTTCTTATCCCCTTCAGTATCCTATGAGATTTGGCTATTCTAGCTCCTCCATGGATCTCATTCTCATGTTGGATTACCTTCCTTGATAAAATGATAAAATACACATATTGTGATCATTTTAGTAATGGTGGGATGACGACTCTTAGTTGTGTGTAATGTGCAAAGTGCAGTCAAGATATGGTAAACCATCTAGGCCTGCATTATATGACTAGAATTGTTTGGTGTTTTATCGTTGAGTTGTTTTGACCCGTAGGGTGGTATGGATTTTTCAAGCATGTTGATGATCCTTTGGCAGTTTGGGCACTGGGGCCATTCGCTAGGTGAGGTCTTGTTCCACGGGGGTTTTGCATAATTATTGTCATGCTTTTTTCGAATAGTTGCATTTTTTGAGTGACGTCCTCAAAGTTCTCAAAGATTTTTCGTCTGATAAATAATGCCATGACTGCGTGAGCTTTGGTAGGAGAATAATTCACCTTATCCTGGGGGTTTTAAACTAAAATAAAATGCAAGCCTGGGGGTTATGAGATTAGGATGGTGTATGGTTCTCTCCTCCTAGGTTTATGAATTCTTAAATTACATGGTAGGGAGCAATTGAAATTGAGGGCTACTCTCTCCTCCATGGTTCTCCACCTGCACCAGCTCCCTCCTATGGTCCTTATGAACCTAATATGAGAATTTTCGATATCTTGCCTTTCGGAGCTAAGGGTGATGGAGTTTGTGATGATTCCAAAGTAAAAAAAAAAGTTTAAAGTCTTTTAGAGAACTGCATTTGATCCGACTCTTATGAAGTGAAGTTGAAATAAAATTTTCTTATTACTATTTTAATTTCTGCCTCTTGTAGTTTAGTTCCAGGCACAACCCATGTCATGGTTTTAGAATATTAGTACTAAATTCATTTTCTTCATCATATCTATTTTTTTTTAAATTTTCAATTACGATCTACCATGCTTATTATATTCTTATTAAGGTTTAGTTTTTGGTTTCCTTTTATTTCAAATTTGTTGTTAGACCCAAGTTATATAGACTTAGGGATCTATCTATTCTCCCTGAGGTTTGGATGGAAAAGTAAATTAAAGCTTTTAAATTGTAGTGTGAGTTATATAAGTGTATAAGCTAGTGATTAGTAACTATATTTATCACAGTTTCTTGATAAAAAGTTATAAAAATTAACTGAACCCTAGTTTCAAATTCAAAAATATAGTCTCCTCTTATGAATCTTTGGAAGAAAAAAGCAAAAAAGAAAAATTAAAAAAAAAAAAAAAGCTAATCCGAGTTATATAATAGTATATACTCTTATTTTTTGTTAATTAAATCTATTTATCAGAGATTTTTTTCTTTGTAATGAACTGAATTTGTTCTTATTTGGATATAAAGGGTTATGGATTACCAACATTAATTTTGTATTCTTTTACTACACTATATTTTAAATAATCTTAATGCATACTGCTAAGTTCAAATTTACTATATGGCCCAATCAAACTATGATCAACCCTTAGTCATAGGTCCTGGAACTTGCCAAGAGCATTGGAGAACACAATCTACTTATGTTGGAAACCCTGATGTACCAAATGTGGCAGTTTTGTCAACTTCAGTTGCTAGCTCTATTTTTAAAGAAATTCCTTGCTGCTTTAGCAAGGTAAATTCGCAGAAGTTTGCTCTTTCAGTCTCCCTTAACATATAATTTAAGTTGTCGTTATCTCCTGTGTGTAGATGTTAACCTTTCCAGATCTATACATGCAAACAAACATGGGAATCCTCACAGATTTGCTAGTGACCTTTCTGCCTATCAGACTACCAGAAAGGTGACCACAGTAGGTCTTGATGCTTATAGAAGTTTTATTCAAAGCAATGCTATTGTTCTAAAAGATTTTGTGTTTGCAATTGTTTTCTATATAAATGCCTAGGCAATTTGTTTCCTTTTAAATTGTCTGAATTTTTGTTCTTAATTAGAGTACCTTTGCTGGAACAGTAGGGAACTCCCTCTGTGTTCTATGGAGGAAAGTGATGATAGGGCCTGCATCTAACGAAGATCTATTAGCTATAATTAATGCATGGTATCCCAATTTGGAGCCTCTTTGGGAGAGGCTCATAGGTATAGGGGCTTTGTTTACACCCTGTGATGTAATATTGCTTTTCTATTTCTGTAATAACCCGAAAAATCACACTAAACTATGACCTCGGGATCCGTGCCCGATCGGTCATAGGTTTGACCAAATGGAAGTCCAACAGTTAGTATGTAGTGTGATGAACGGATGAGATGTGATAAATAGAATGCCTATGTGGTGTGTGTTGTGAAGGTATAGTCGCATACACCTACCGCGGTGTATGTGCTCAACACACAAGTGAGGAAGAGGATAAAAAGAGTTAATAACCCTAAGATCAAGAGTTTTGAGTTGTTGAGAGAGGAGTAAAGAAGAGAGAGAGAGGAGTAAAGAGGGTGATCAAGCAAGAGTTATTGTGAGTGATTGGAAGAAGGATTCAAGCATTAAAGAGGCTGATTCAACGCAAGGAATCCGTTAGAAACCAAAGCTGGAACCCTAGCCTTCCAACCCTAGATTTGAAATCAACTTGAGATCTATTCAAGGTAAGATTTTTGTAAATAAGATGCATAGATTATAGGGGTTAAGTTGCAGTTAAATGTGGGTTAAATCATAGGATAATGGCTTAGAAAAATAGGGGAAAAGGTATGGAAAAGATTGGGAAGAAACATCGAAGTTGAATCGACAATTTCGATTAATCGAAATTGGGTTTTAATCAAATTGGCGTGAAGTTAAAAAGTCAGAGGACCCCGATTTCGATTAATCGAATTGGATTTCGATTAATCGACTTTGGATTTCGATTAATCGATTTGGGGATCGATTAATCGACTGAGAACCTCCAGTGGACCCCAGGGGTTGAAGGAAATGACTTGAGGAAAAATCGACTAATCGAAATGGGATTTCGATTAATCAATTTTAGTTTCGATTAATCGATTTGGGATCGATTAATCAACTTGTGAAACTCGACTGTTCGAACTGAGAGCCTACTTTGCGAAAAGAAGAATTTTGATTAATCGAAATTGGATTCGATTAATCGAATGAAAACTCGACTGTTCGAACAGTGAAATTACTTTGCGAAAAGAAGAATTTCGATTAATCGAAATTGGATTCGATTAATCGAATGAAAACTCGACTGTTCGAACTGAGAATGGACTTTGCGAAAAGGAGAATTTCGATTAATCGAAATTGCTTCGATTAATCGATATTGACTTTCGATTAATCGATTTTGGAAATCGATTAATCGAATCAGATTCGATTAATCGATTTTAGAGTTCGATTAATCGACTGACATAAATTATGTTGACTTTTGGGTTTGACTTTAAGATTCTTGGGGGATCTTATACCTTCCTTATTGCATCCTTTGTGATGTGTTTCACCTGTTTTATGGTACCATAGGTGGTACGTGTGGACTTATGCACAAGGAGCCACGTGGGACCTTGATGCATTGAACAAATGAAGACTTGAGGTAGGGAACACCTTGAACATGTACTTTATTTTACAAGAGCATGTATGTAGTGATATAGATTTCCATTCAAATATATTACTGCTTAAAGAATTGTGAAAAGTGTGTGTGTGTGATATTCATAAGAGTAAACTAACGAGCCATCCCCAGGGGATGAAGAAGTAAAGAGATAAGAGCATCAGGTGTGATGCAAGTAAATGGATACATCCCAGGGATGTATCCAAGGATTGAATCATGTTTGATAGGGCCTAACTGATATAAAATAGCACACTTACACGGTGAATAACTATATGTAAGGCACCGATATTTTTGTTATTTGAGGTTTGATAGGTTACCCCACCGACGTGGCGAGATATCCACGACTGACACGGCAGGATATCCGTGACCGATACGGCGGCGAAACCGTAGGCCAGTGCGGAGGCTTATCCGTACATAGTAAGCACACCCCAGGGGTGTTGATTGAGACAAGTGAAACCCCGCCACCAATCCCCAGGGGAAAGGGGCTTGGGTACTATATGGTATTCCTAGGGGATACATTAAAAACTGTTTATATAGATGACGATGAAGGGTATCTCATCGGGGCTCGATGCTATATTGCTCGGGGATTACTTAAGTTGAAAGTTTAAGTTTTGCTTTAGGCCTTCTCAGCATCATTCATGAGTAAATGAAAATATAAGTAATCAACAGTAAAACGAAATGCTTTTAATCTGTTTCATTAACAACTGCATAGATACATCATGCATGGCATATCATAGAATATATGTGAGTTATAATTTATATGTTCAACAGTGTTTGTTCCCTATTGAGCTAGGATGTAGCTCACCCTATAGACTATACGTCGCAGGTCCACTATTAGCAGCTGCTGAGGTTTCAGGAGACGCTGATCCCAGCGAGTCGGACCTTGCGGTCGGTGACGAGTTGGAGCCACCTCCAGAGGACTTCTTCTAGAGGACTCCGTTGTGCCACTTTGAGGGATTTTTAACAGAGAGTTTTGTACGGCTTGGTATGTCAAGCCTTGATCTTGTTTAAAACCATGTATATAGGGTTTTGGATCATTCTTTTGGGACGAACCATCCGTGATGATTACTATCATCGATGGTTCGGATCGATTCTCCATTCATGCAGAGGCATGAGGGTAGAACTGTCTTTTGGGAAGTTATTAATATAGATTTAAATTCTGCAAATTTCTTTCATTATACTTTTGATGCTTGATATACCAATGTTCCGTGCTTAGCTAAAGGGCACGGTCAAGATGATCGTGCTGATGGCACGGGTTTCGGGGTGCCGAAATCCGGGTTGTCACAATTTCTGTACTCCTTTTTTTGGAAATAATTCTTGTATTTTACAGTATTCTTTTCATCCATTATTTATCTCAATATCCTTTTACCAAGATCCTTTGATCTTCGTCTCTAATGTACTTTAGTTACTTTTGACAGGTTTTTTTTTTCCCAACTAGCTGTCAACCTAATGCTAACCCTCCTTTTTCACTGGGGCTTGGGACTGACAACTATGGAGTTATTTAAAATATCAAGGTATAGGACAATTTTTTTTCATTTAGAATATGAAGAGATCGCGGTGGTTGGGGGAGGTGGGATGTATGTGAGAAGAATTTTTGTCCGTATAATTTGAAAGGGATGCTGACTACTCCACCATACTTTTTGATGCATTCACCCTTTAGTCAAGGTCGAATATCCGCCCATACTATAAAGGAAATTAAATTTTCCCTTGAAATGGTTGTAGTGGCATTTTCATTCTTTAGTCTACAAAAAAAATATAGGTGGAATTATTGAAAGTTGGGGATTTAAAAGCTTAGTGTTGGAGAGAGATGCTACTTGTCTCTCCTATCAAAGAAACTAAACATATGAAGCACAAGAATGAGATAAATAAGAACCACCTCTTTGTCTGTCTCTCCCCATTTTCATGATTAGATGCTTCTTAATTGTGTGTTGATACCTCAAAATGTCAGGTGCAACCTCTGTAGTGTGTGTGTGTGTGTATATATATATATGACACACAAAGTGTCGGTACATGTCGGCATCAATGTCGATATGTGCAGGCTTAAGAATTTTCTTTTTCTCACTTCTAGTTATCAAACTAACAGTAACATCGGGTCTTAAGAATTTTTTCTTTTTTTTGTTCTTTAGCAAAGGATAGTGCAGGAGTAGATGAATTGGCTCCCTACATTTGTTTGATGTTATTTTAGTCAACAATTGCAGTTTAAACACCTGGAAGGTTTACCCTTACCTCTAGGGATTAAAAGATTAGTAGCTTCAATGATCCATTTAAAAACTTATCTCTAGTGAAGCATTTGTTCAAAATACGAAATAAGCTCTGGATGAGTTATCTTTAATATCACCAATTAAAAAAGTAAATAATGTAATGATTAAAAATCCTTTAGCCTGGACTAAAATTTCCTAATGCATGGAGCAATTCTGCAAATGATAACTGAACAAAATTTTGAACGCAATTGAACTTTCATGATAGATCAAGAAAGAGTATGGAAATAGAAAGGCAAACGAATTACAGGTTTAGGTTATCATATTTCTGTGCTTGCTTTGTCAGCTTCTACTTGTAAAAGCATTTATATAGAGGTCCACATTTGATTCACTCTTTTCCCATTTTGAATAAGTATAGATCTGATATGATGGATTAGATGCCTTTACGTTGTAAAATGGAAATTAGTTTCTAATACCCATGCTTGTGTTTTTGCAGGCTGTTGACATCTTTGCCATATCCTTAGCCTCTCCTGAAATCCGTTTGTCTATAGTGAAGGAAATTGCAAAGTTATGGAGAGTTCCAAGTTCCGAAGCAGAAACATTATACCCACCTAAGAAGCCTATAATTCGGGTCTGTCTTTTGTGATTATGTTGTTTTATTTGTTTGATTGTTTTTGTTCATTAGTTTCTTTGCCTTTTTATTTATTTATTTTATTGCAGAATTTTTTGTCAGGCTTGCAAGTTGGACGAGTAATCCTTGAAGCTGCTCAAATAGCAGTTTGGCAGCACACTTATTTTTTTCCTGAAATGAATCTAAAGTTATTGGAGCCAAAAGCGAAAGTGAGAGCTGACACAAAGACTGACCAAGCTGCCCGGATTTTGAGGAAGTTTATTATTGTAAGTTATATATTTATTTTTTATAATTTTAAAAATAAAAAAGTACTTTAATATCAGCCGTTTTGGCCGATACATATTTGATACGTATCGGCTTGAGACCCGGCCGATAATGCCGGTATGTATCGTCTTTTTTGTTTTCCTTGATGAAGAATATAAGTAAATAGTAAATTAACCCATGCTTGCCAAGACTCAGGGCAAGGGAATGTTGATATGTAGGGTGCCATGCACTACAAAAATATAGTGTTTTAGCGGCGGCAGGCTTTATAGTAATAAGTATAAAAAGCTATATTGTATTAAGTATAAAAAGCTAATCGAGTATGCTTTGGCAGGAACCGGTGAGTGACGAAACCCAACCAAAAGGTGAAACCCACTCTCCACTTGAGGCTGTGCCTATATAAAGGAACCTTTCCCTTGTTCCAGCTGATGCGAAACCTAACCACGCAGGCCCAACTCTCTCTCGTTCCATTTGATGAGAGGCGAAACCCAAATCCTTTCTCCTTCGTTCTCTCATCTCCGAATTGCAAAACCCTAATTGTTCTCTCAGTTTTTTATTGGAACACATCCTCTAACTTGATGCTGCTTGATCAAGCCTAGCTCGCTCGAGATTGAAACTGATAGAAACCTAGCTCACTCGAGATCTCAGATCGAAACCTTAGATTTTCAATCAAAGCTGCTCGATCAAGCCTCATTAGGTATTATTATTTCATCTTAATTCATGGAAAATTCCCCTATCATTTCATTATTTTAAATCTTTTATTTTATTTTTTGATTTTGATTTTGAGCTTCTGTTGTGTTATCAGCTCGTAATCTTATGGAAGAGGAGAAAAAGGAATTCACCAAAATTTGTTGGGACGATAAGGAGGCTTGCGGATTCTATATGGTTTGATTCTGCCCACACGATCTGCCCGTAAATACTCAGAGTGATTTCAGTGTGTGTCCATCTGTTCGCTGTTTGATTTTCTTCATTTCTTCTATATTTCCTTTGAATTTTGTTTGGGAGTAATTTGATGTTCCTTTATCGCATCAGGTGTGTGCCCTAGGATTCATGATCTGAAGTTGAAAGAGAGGTAGTTATATTCCCTTGCTATTGATCTTTAAATAACTTGTTGAATTGTGTTGCTAGGTTTTCTTTTTTGGAGTAAGTTGCCTGCTTTATATGCATGTAAAACTGGGGAAATTCATGGAACACGTTTTATTTCACCAAGAAATATGAATATTCACTACGTGAAAAGCCATGCGACTTGCTGTTTATACAGGCAAATACAGGCCGTGTGCTTCATGGACCTTGAGATGACAACTATTACACCATGCGACCTGCTGTTTATACATGCCAACTTATGCAGTGAAGCCAGTTATAGCCAATTACCCAAAATAATATTTTTGGGTCTAAGCCTTCAATGACAGTTGGTGTATGAAAGTCTCACCATCACCATTGGATCACGATCAAATAGCAGGTCATTTTAAAGTACATGGTCCCTGCTTCTGTAACATGAAACACAAATCACTCTCAGTGAACCATTTCATGAAGGTTTTTCAGGAATTAACTTCATACTGTAAACCAATAAAAAGCTTAATCCATCTTTGAGAGATGCAATGCATAACACTAATCTCCAATGGGGTCTCAAAGGTGACCCAAATCAAAGCAGAGATAGTAGACAAGGTCCTCAAAAACTGAAACCTAGACAAATTCCAAAAACTCAAGTAAAACAAATCTAATAACAAAATTTTGTTCCAGTAGAAACTTAAGCCACACTCTATTTTTTGAGTTTCACAAGCGTTTGCCTGATAGTGCCACCCCTCTGCATGAAAAAACACCAACATATTAGCTCTAGACATTAAACACCTAAACCATGATTTAGAATCTCGACTAAAAAATAAATTTAGTTAAGAGTTCCTTTACTTTTAGCATCAAAAAGTTGAAATTGAACCATTTATGACCAGATAATAGTAGAAAGAACAAGATTCCTAAATAGGAGCAGCACATGGAGCAGAGGAATGCTGCTACCAAGCCCTGCATACTCGCCAAAACCCTTTAGGAATCGGACTCAGCCAAGGCCAAGCTTCGACTATCCTTGATAAGCCTACTGAAATCAAAACTTCATATAAAAGAAATGACTACCTGGACCCGCCAACATCAATGGGGGGTCCCGATTATATAAATAAATTGCTTGATTGGTAGACTTTGAGGCTTATAAAAATGACTACCTAGACCCACCAACATCAACAAAAATCATCAATTTTTGTTAGGCAAAATTATAAACTATATAGTGCTGTCAAAGGCACTCAACTAGGGACCATGAGCTCTACTGCCTGTCAAACAGAGCTCACCTGGGGACCAAAAAAAAAAAAAAAGATTCATATCTATAACTTGTTAGACATTCGTTTTTCATTTCATGTGAGCTGGTTTACTTTATTTTATGGATGGTGTTTATTTAGATTTTACTATTGTATTTATTTCGTCGTTACTTTGTACTTAATGTTCAATGCAAGGTATCAAAATCGGTATCGGTTTGCCCAAAACCAATACGACTTGGTCAATACTGATACACGTTGGCCTATTTTATAAAAAAAGGAAAAGTCTACGTCGGCCGAAACCGAGATGTATCGGATACCCGAGTTGGGAATACCGATACGTATTGATTTACTGAAAGACCGATACGTATCGGTTTGCCAAAAGACCGATACGTATCGGTATCGTCCGATTTTTTATACCTTGGTTCAATGCATGTGGATGGATGCCAAGTATCGAAATGAAATTTATACCCTTAAATAAGAACGTAATTAATCAAAATTTTGTGGCTCATATTTTATAGGAATCAATGCAAGTATTGTGAGCATAACTCATGTTGCAAAAGTTTGCGTAAGGGTCTGGCACACTATTCCAGTGTTATTTATGGTGAGATTTTTTATACCTTGGTTCAATGCATGGAATTGACTTTGCTGAACTATACCGGAATTCAGAACTCTATCGGTGGGTTGACCGACCCATAACTGCTACTTTTTCGGATAAAGAGTGACAACTATCTGAATCTTTGGCTCATATAGTCTGTCCATTGTGATTTTTAGCAGGAGAAACAAAGCTATGATTAGAGAATTGAGTACACCTCCTGATAAATTAGATCTTCACTTCCCCACTATATATACCCAGCCCTTCTTTCCACAACGCATTGCTTGCCTATGGAAACAATACTAGTCATGCTGGCGAACCCCACCATATACTGCAGTGAGAATTTTCTTCATAGCTGTCGTTGGTTTCTGTTCGGGAAGATATATTGGGATCTCGGGTCCAAAATGTAAGTCCAAACTTTATGCTCCTTCTTCATAGATACCTTACTCTGTTTATAGAATTGAAAAAATATTATGGTTCACAATTCAGAGGGAAAAACAACAGGATCTGACTAATGCAATGGGTTCTATGTATGCTGATGTTCAATTCATGGGGGTAATAAATAGTGCATCTGTCCAACCAGTTATGGAGGTCGAGCGAGCAGTCTTTCACAGAGAGAAATCGCTGGAATGTATTCAGCTTTTGCCCTATGCAGTTGGACAAGTAACTAATTTTCTACAGCATTACATGTCTAGAAAGAAGCAAAGTGAACAAGAGCTGCTACACAAGTTTTACACCATTGACTGCCATTTGGCATACTTATATAGCAAAGTTTAGCTGTACCCAAAATCAATTTTGATGGTTTAGTCCATTGCTCAATCCTTTCAAATGGTAGTTAATGGTGTTAAGATGTATACTGATATAAACTGTTGTGAAAAAGGGTAAAATATCTTGCTTATGCTAGAAACATATTTAGATATCCTTGTCAGTTACTTATTTTGGCATTGCATTTGCAGGTATTAATCTGTATGTAGAGGATGGACTTGATGATGTGGAGGGCTTAGATGCTGGAGAACTTCAGTAGCACACGTTGTCAACAGAACTTGTTGATAGCTAAACGCCCACAGGAAATCTGTATTCCAACCGAACCAATTTGAAATATGTATTCCAACCAAACCAATTCGAAATTAGTATTATATCAGCACACATTAATGGTGTTAAGATGTATGCTGATATAAACTATTGTGAAAAAGGGTAAAATATCTTGCTTCCGCTAGAAACATAATTAGATATCCTTGCCAGTTGCTTATTTTGGCATTGCATTTGCAGGTATTAATCTGTATGCAGAGGATGGGCCTGATGATGTGGAGGGCTTAGATGCAGGAGAGCTTCAGCAGCACACATTGTCAACAGAACCTGCTGATAGCTAAATGCCCACAAGAAATCTGTATTTGTATCTGTAATACAAAAATGAATTCGAAATTTGTATTCCAACCGAACCAATTCGAAATCAGTATTGTATCATTCAGTCATTAATATATTTTTCTTCTGGTTTTACTTTAACGTCAGTTATAAGGATTCCATTGCTATGATCTTCAAAGGATTGAAATCACAATCCAATTTTTATGCTGTGGCACCTGTTTATGAGGGAGATTTCAATCTAGCTAGTTGATGTCATGTTTGTAATATCGGTATAAACATGGTAGCGACAATTTTTTAATTGCCACTACTATTAAAAACTTAGCGACAATTTTTACAAAAAACTGCCGCTAATACCCTCACCGGCAGTTTTAAAAATTGCCGCTAAAACAAGGTAGCGACAACACTAATAGCGGCAATTTTTACAACTACCAGTGAGGGTATTAGAGGCAGTTTTTTTGTTAATAGCGGTAGTTTTTGGCTGCCGCTAATAGTCTTATTTTTTGTAGTGGTACATGTGATTGTACTATGACCATCTGCATGAGGATTGTATCATATGTCAGAGTGGTGGAGTTAGATCTCATTTTTTCTGATATGCTTGGGCTAGATGTGATTAGGCACCACATCGGTAAGTCTTCTTTCTGTTAGATTGGTGATGTGAGTCACAGGCGGGGAGCTAGTAAGATATCAGAAAGACATACCCTGGGGTATGAAGTTGGAAAAATATAGGAATGACATATGTGTACGTTGCCTGATATCACTAAGTAAAGACTTAAGTCCATTAATGATGCTATTTTTGTGACCATGAATTGTCTAGTGTCGATTCGTAAGATGGAATATTGTGTGCGCCATGATCCTTTACTGGCATTATTATTGAATTTGGGTAGTTGTTACAAAGCTTCGAGGTAGTGGGGGTCAATGATTTTTCAAAATATAAAATGGATGGTCATCCGCTTTTCAGAGTTTGTCAACCCAAAGAGTCGTTTTTTAAAATTACGTTTAGATGAGTTAAGGTGTAGGCAAAGTGGGAGAATGTTAGATTTTTGTGGTCAACACCTTTACCCATCTTTGGATTTCCATTAAAAATTGAGTTTTACCTTTGACCACACGTATCTCGAGGTGATAGTGTAGACACCCCCATTTTACCTCCTCAGAGTATGCAAACTTGCTCGGTCAACCTTTGACCCTTTTAATTCACGTTGTGGGACCATGTAATAGTACATGGCTGAGTGCAGGCTTAAACAATAGTTCTGTGGCTCAAATCCCAACGTAGGGAGACTATATACTGAAATAACAGTATATAGTCGGAATACAGACTGAAATAATAGTCTTGCATTTCATTCTAGTGATCATACCCGGACAACCCCGGATTACGAGCGTAAAACTTCACGCGCAATTAGCACGCAAAACCACAAGCGTGTGATCAGTCCGCCGTTTAGACCAAACTTCCTTTCCCAAATTGGTTCGAGACTCGATTACGCGCCTGAAATAGGACGCGTGATGAGATTGAGTGCTTCACCACCAGTGCACAATTGGCTTATGCCCGACCTAGTCTTACTACCCTTGACCCCTACGTTTCCTTGATTAAGCACTTCAGGTTAAACACTTAATCAGATTGAGCACATGATAACATGCGCGAAATTAGTCCTAATTTGTTAGGACTAGGAGACTCGCTGAGCAAGTCAGCTGGCCGCTCACTGATTCGGTGGCCCACTTAAAGCGATTAAGCGTCGAAATCCAGGCACGCAATTCAATTAAATGCCCATAAATAGGCACAAATTTTGAGAGAGGAGACGGTAAATTTTGAAACCAGAAAACTCCGAGCATGAACCCATAGAACCCAACCATGATTTCGAGATTCAAACGCCCAAACTTTCGAGGATTCTCTTGGTAGTCCCGGGAAAACCTATAATTTTTTTTTTTCTCGAAGAGAGAAGAGGAGGTTGCAAATTTTGAGAGAGGAGACGGTAAATTTCGAAACTAGAGAACTCCAAGCACGAACCCACATAACCCAACCATGATTTCGAGATTCAAATGCCTGAACTTTTGAGGATTCTCTCCGCAGTCTCGACCCCCCTTAGGTAAGGATTTAATATTTTAGTTTTCGACCATAGCTTATAATCTCTAGATCTATTAATTTTTTAGTTTATTTTCAGTCTTAGACCGTAGCACCCTTTTCGAACCGAATCTTCTATTTCTGGTTCTAATTCCCTACTTTTAGAATCAATCCTTGATTCGTCGGTCTAATATACCGACCCTTAAGACCGAATTCTACTCTAAAATCATAATTTATAGTCCTATCATTAATTTCTGGTTCTAACCTCGAGTTCGTAACTCCTTAATCATATGGTTCGATTTTTGATTTGGACCAATTCACCCAAAAGTTTTTTTAATTTCAATTTCTTAGTTTAATACCTTCAAAAATCCAAAAATATTAATTTTAGTTTTCATAATTCTAGTTTATAATTCAAATTTCCCCTATTGTTTTGAAATCAACTTTGAAAAGCCTAAAAATATTACTTTACCATCCAAAATTTAATTTTTTCTCTATAACCTCAGCCATCCGATTTGCCCAAGGGAGCTTACGGAGGTACTCAGGAACGAGGCCAATCCTCCTTAGCATAGCGGGCCCAAACCCTTTTTTTTAGAGTTTTTAGAATTAATAAATTACTTTAATTAGTTTATATCTAGACATAGTTGATTATTCACATTAATTAGGCCTTGATATAATGATTAGAGTATTAAATCAAAATTTTCTTTCCATTAGTTTAGTTAATTGATTATTCTAAATCCGAATTCTAGGAAATTTAGTTTATTCATGATTAGTTATATTTTGCCATCATAAATCCGTCAATAATTAGGGTCGTAGATAAATCAGTCCTTTTATTTCTGTTGATATTATAATAGAAAATTAAATTTATTGCTTTAATTAGGCCCGTAGAAAAATTAGTCTTTTTATTTCAATTAGAATTATAGTATAATTATTACGAGTGCTTTAATTAGAATTATAATAGAATTACTACAATTGCTTTAATTAGAATTCCAATACAATTAACATGCTTAATTTTAGTTAGAACATTATTAGACCTGATACATATGCACTCCTAGTACCAATAGGAGACTGAAATCGGTTGGACTTCTAGTAATACCTTAACCTTGATGCTCACTGGACTCTTGACAGCATCAGAACACTAAAATAACTCACCTTAATAAGCCCACACAACCAGAGCATAATAATAATAGAATTGGGAAATTTAAACTGACTGAAATTATAATTACAAAGGGAAATAAGAGGAGAATTAAACTAAGTATACTAAAGAGAAGCACTGCTGCTGATGTTCACAGGCCGACGATTCACTATAGAAGTAACCCACACCCGCTTCACAGCGTGATCACTGACGTGTTGTAGTATCGTTAAATATCTGCAGTTGGCGATCGCAATCAAACTAGGAACCTTCCTAGAAAAATTTCTCCTTTTTATTTATTTTTATCATTCCAAACACTGCATCGCTAGAGTCCACCTGGACAGAATTGGAGCCACTGATTCAACGGGAGCCGAGAGGAACCCAGAAAAAGCACGCACCAACAGACTGGCGATCGCGATGGGACCCTTTTGTAAAATTTTCTTAGATAGTTAGTTTTATTTTATTTCCTTATTTCCTTTCCCGTCGTGTTGTTTAGATTCCTTTTTAGATATACGAGTCTTCGTCAAAGACTTGAGATGTCTAGCATACATAGAGTAACTTTAGGAGACCCTCCGTTGTGGGGACTTCATGGCAACCCCGCATACGAGGAAGAACCATCTTATACTTTTAGCCCACAGCAACCTGAAGTTAACATGGCTGGTGAACAAGAGAACCCCTTCTCTACACCGCACGCCGGTAATAGCCATAACGATAGAAATAATAGCTCTAGACAAAACCTCACTACTCAATAAATCGTAGAACTTGACATCTAAAGAATACAAAGAGGAGGTGATGACTCCAAAGAGTTGCTTCGAAGATTGGCCGCTGCATACGAAACCATTAGGGGACAACAAAATTTGGAAGAGCAAGAGCGACATGAAAAACCACCGCCTACCCTGAGCACGGTGTTAGCTCGTGTTGCGTCATTGAGGCGGCATGCTCACACATTCTTTAATGATGACGCGCTGGATAGGGCTAGCATGCAGCTCACGCCAAACAATACCATTAAGATCGATGACCTCCCTAAAATGCTTGACGAGTACATGGCCAAGAGGGAGCGCCCTGGTCATTCATTCGGGTTCGATAAATTTTGTAGGGGTGTCAAATTTAACTTGCCTATAGGATTCAAACTGTGACAACCCGCATTTCGGCACCCCGAAACCCGTGCCATCTGCACGACCCTCAAGGCCGTGCCCTGATCCTTTACAATACATTGGCATATACAAGCCAAAACTGTAATTAAGGCGCACGTAGCTACTCTAAACAAATTCTCACAAAAATAATCGTGGTATCGAAAGGCAGTCCTTGTCCCATGCCAATTCATGGGCATAAGAACTTACCCAAACCATTGGTGATAACTGTTCATCCTAAACGTTTTATCAAAAGAAACGGTATTTAAATACATTCCAAAATAAAGAGGCTTGACATACCAAGCCGTACCTAATACTCTCAACTCACTCTCAAAGTATGCAGTGGGTTTCCTAGAAGAATTCCTTAGGAGGAGGTTCTGACTCTTTCGTGGGCACGTAGTCCGGATCCCTTGGATCAGCGTCTCCAGAAATCTCTACTGCCTCTAGTCCTGGACCTGCGACGTATAGTCTAAGGGGGTGAGCTACATCCTAGCTCCGTAGGGAAACAAAAAGAACATATAGATTAACCTTCACACATATATCAGCAGTTTAAAAGCATAATTTATCGAGTAACAGTTATAGAAAACAATTGAAATATCTGGAATAAAAATAATGATTTCGACTGTTACTCTGCATGGTTTTGTTTAATTTCTTTACTGGTTTAGTTTTGAATTTGGCCTAATCACTTAAATCTTAACTTAAGTAGTCCCCGAGCAATATAGCATCGAGCCTCGATGGAATACCCGCCATCGTCGTCTAACTAGACAGTTGTTATATGTATTCCCTGGGAATACTGCCCAAGCCCCTTTCTCATAGGTGGCGGGGTCTATTTTTAGATCTACATCCCTGGGATGTGCTATGAAGGTACGGATTTGCCACCGTACCGCTCACGGATATCCTGCCGAGTCAGTCGTGGGTATCCCGCCACGTCGGTGGGGTATTCTAATCAAACCTTAAATAATAAAAATATCGAATGTGCTCTACATATAGTTATTCACCGTGATTGTGCTAATTATATTACATCAGGCCTTATCACATTACTTCCGTTTCACTGTTAGTTTTCATCTGCATCCCTGGGATGCCCTGATTTCCATCGCATCCTTCAGATGTTTACTTTATAATTTTTCGTCCCCTGAGGACCTCCAGACTATCACGTTTGAAACTCACTCACACACCCTTTTTCATAATGATCATGCAGTATTTGACTATTTAAATGGATTACACTACATATATGAATTTGACGGAATAATGCACATGTTTCAAGAATATTCCCTACCTCAACACAATCCGACGCATTCCTTTCTCGCAGAAACTTACGCGCAACAACCCACGTTGAACCTACATTATATGAGACATAGTTTTTTTACTCAGAAGGTCCTTAGACCCCTTGAAAACACAGTTCCCATGAATCATACCCAAAAGAATTTAGAGAGCTGGAAGGAAGTCCTTGCGCGTGAATAGTTTCGAACCTCGCGAGCACTTGACCTCGCTCGAGCGGTCACTATTCATCGCTCGAGCGATTATTATTCATCGCTCGAGCGAGCACTATTCATTGCTCGAGCGATTATTATTCATTGCTCGAGCGAGCACTATTCATCGCTCGAGCTATTATTATTTGAGATATCTGGGATTTTAAGAGATGCCTCGCTCGAGCGAACCATTTTTACCGCTCGAGCGAGCCACGAAACGGTGTATGTTCTCCTTTCATTCGGAGATTATTCTCTTCCTCAAGAGAAGATTAATAGTGTCTAAGATCCTTCGACCCCTAGTTTAAACTCTACTAAAATATTCGAAAAATATTTAAATCATACCTTACTCGACGGTCCCCCTATTGTGTGATCCAACTTCTTCCAATCGTGAGGCCTTTCAAGGTCCTCTATGGAAAGGCCAAGAACCTCACCTCTTTTGTAAACCTTTTTCTCTAAACTCTCTCCTTTTTCTCTCTATTTTTCCTTCTTTCTATCTAGGTTGATTTAGGTTACGTAGGAGAGACTCTCCTCCCCACTTTCACTTATATAGTGAAAGCTACAAAATTTCACATATACACAGAAAGTGTGTATACGTAGTTTTAATTTGGTTTCCTTGTGAGACACTAATACTTGCGTATGAAGTGTGGTAGTTTGCATGGTATGTGATGTGTATGTTTTTTTTTTTTTTTTTTCAAAATCTGGGGTTATGACATTCACTCCACCTTAAAAATTTTCGTCCTTGAAAATTGACTACCCATAAAAAAACAAAGAATATTATATCTAACAGAAAAGAATTCATTCGTAACAACACACCCGACAAATCAAAATCGGATCATGCAACATATGGTTCAAAGACCCCAGATCATACCTACATGGGAAATTTTCTTTAATCTACACCAAATGAGAACACTCATATCTATCATCTTAATTATTTTAAAACTCTCTTAACGGTTATTTTCACAAGCCGAAGGGCACTCATTCTACTCCAATTTATGGAACCTGTACCAGGATTCAGTTACTATTAGATGGCATTTGTCACCAAACATTTGTCACAAAAAAAATAAAATTTATAATGATTACATTGAAGATCACAAAACACAAAACAACAACCAATAAGAAAGAGGAGGACCTAATCGTCACTCTGCTCATACTCTTCATCATCCTCCTCATCCTCCTCATCATCAAGGGCACCCATCGTAGTGCTCCTCGTAGCAGGGCCCGAGCTAGATGTTCCAAAAATAGCGCCCCTCATGGCACTAACGCGCTCTCTGTATGACTGCGGATATGCATGGCCCATGAGGTCTATGAGTAGCGCCTCCTGGAACCTCTGATGTAGCCTAATCTCCCGCCCCTGCTGGAGGATCTCTTGCATCATGTTGACGTCGGTGGTAGGTAGGGGCTGTGAAGATGAAGTAGAGGGAGCAGTAGGTGTCGCCGGTGTTTGTTGTGTGGCTTGTTGGGAAATTTGGCGATCTCTCTTCTTGTTGATACTATTGTGGAGGCTCTTTAAATTTTGACTTAAATCCTAGGCGAGGTATGGGATGATGTTGTCGGTGAGCGCGATTTCATTTGTTTTGATTTGAAACCCCTCCTTCCCATGTCGTGATTCAAGGAGTCGGGAGATCAAACGTGCATAGGCTAAATGGTTTATCGGTGGGGGAATAGCACCCCTTAGGTTTCTTTTGTGGGCATGGACCATGCCCTTGATGACCACCATCAGAGCGCTAAACCACCTATTGTGGAAAGCGGAGTGTAGAGCCCACAAAATCGTCTCGCGACGCTCTTGGTCATGACCGGTCGGGTGTAGATTCTTCTTAAAAATAATATCAAGCAACCACATGCGTGGCGGTAATTGCGAGTGGGTGATTGATTGGCCTGATGCGGTGGCGCCGCCGGTAATGTCGGCGATAATGGTAGGGAAACCTACATTCCCTGAAAAAGGTGGTAGAGAAAGGGGGTTTGGTGTGTAGGTGTTGGGGCAATGCATGACGGAGGAGACATCGATCGCCGAAAATCCCTTGTCAATGGTGACGAGGATAGAGTCCTCAGTCGCATTTGTCTTTAGTGTTTGATAAAATAATTTGACGAGCCTCGGATAGTACCAATCTCCAAAAGGGTTCAACAGTGGTCGTAAGCCGTTGTTTGTAAGAAAATCCGAGGTCCATTGGGTGGACGTCGGATCCCCAAAACAGGAGGGATGGATCTCCCATTCATTTTCAAAAACCTTCGATCCCCACCATTCAGTTAATTGTATTGGGGTAGGAGGTGTGGATGGTGTCTGTGGCGCTTGATTGCGCGAGGATGGCGATCGGATCGCCATCCATTTTCTAGGCTGGGTGCTAGGGCCTTGGGATGTCATTCTGATAAAGGAAAAATTTCTAATTGAAAAAAAATAGAGAATAGTGAAGATTTCACCTTTTTGAAAGTTTTCAACGGATCGGATCGTTCAAAACCGACTTGAATTGGGAAAAAAAGACTTGGAGGTAGAAGTAGAAGCCCTAACCCTCGCTCGGCTGGCTCTCGCGTGAAGATGAAATACGAAATAGAAGTTCGCTCCTATTTATATTCTAACCTCGCTTGAGCGGTTATAGTTTCTCGCTTGAGCAGTCAAAATGCCTCGCTCGAGCGAGAGATAGCTATCGCTCGAGCGAGAGGAAGTTGTGATTTTATGTGGTTCGCTCGAGCGAACATAAGTGGTCGCTCGAGCGAGACCAGAAACATTTTTCTGGTACCCCTTTTGCTCGTTTTCGGTTTGTAATCTCATTACTAGTTTTATATATAAAAAGTTCAACGAAAAGTGGTTCAGTCATTGCTTGGAGTCAATATATATATATATATTAAAAAAAAATTCTAATCTTTCGAAAAAATATAGACTTCATACTACCCGCAATCACATATTCTCAATTTGAATAAAACTATTCAGTTGGCAATTTCGAACAATTTGGGATATTGTTCTCTAACATCCGCCTCACGTTCCCATGTTGCTTCTTCGACCGGATGGTTCTTCCATCGGACAAGCACTAAGGGAATAACTTTTGTTCGCAACACATGTTCCTTTCGATCTAAAATTTCCACCGGCTCTTCAATCATGGTCATATCTTCATGCATTTCGAATGATTGGTCAGCTCAAAGACGTGATCGTGGTCATTGAGATATTTCCGAGCATCGACACGGAATACATTGTGTACCGATCAAACAATGGTGGCAATCCAATGCGGTAGGCTATCTCCTACTCGACCCAAAACTTCAAACGGTCCAAGATAGCGGGACTTAGCTTCTCTCTTCCAAATCTCATCACCTTCATCGGTGATACTTTCACACATGTTCACCCACCTTAAAGTCTACACTAGTCCGCTTGATGTCAAGATAGCTTTTCTTCCGCTTTGAGCCGCTTTTAGTCTTCCTAATCATGCGACAATAGCCGCATTATCTTCAAGTAGCTCGGTCCCAAAACAAATTTCTCGCCAATTTCCTCCCAATTGATTGGCGATTTGTATCGCCTTCCGCATAAGGCTTCATACGGTGCCATTCCGATGCTCGTCTGAAAACTATTATTATATGCGAACTCAATCAATGGTAGGTGTTGATCCCATGATCCTTGTAATTCTAACATACATGCCCTAAGCATGTCTTCAATGACTTGATTGACCCTTTCACCGTTCACCGTCTGGGTGAAACGTCAGACTAAAATCTAGCCTAGTTCCCATTCCTTCTTGAAATTTCTTCCAAAACTTTGATGTATATAATGGGTCCCCCAAACAATGCTACTTGGAATCCCATGTAAACGGACCATCTCTTTCATATAGAGTCGCTTAGTCTTCCCGCCAGGTACATCTGGTTGTAAGGCAAGAAGTGTCTTGACTTAGTCAATCGATCGACTACTACCCAAATGGCGTTATACTTCCTTGCGCTCGGTAGACCGACTATGAAATCCATGGAGATAGATTCCACTTCCATTCCGGTATGGGTAGAGGTCAGTAATAGGCTGCGGGTGTCTATGATCGATTTTCACTTGTTGTACGTCAAACATCGCGTGCACGCCACATCTTGTTTCAAGCCTCTCCACCAGTAATTCTTTTTCAGATCTTGATACATCTTTGTGCTTCCCGAGTGGATAGCATAGCTTGACTTGTGAGATTCATCAAGAATCGTTCGCCGCAAATCGGCATTGTTTGGAATGCAACCCCTTGAATACTAAGGAACCATCCTCCTTGATTGAAAACTCAGATGTAATACCTTCAGTTACATCTTGTCGCATCTTTGTTAGAATTGGGTCTTTCATCTGTAGTTCTCGTATGTGTTTGAATATCACTGGCTTCACTGATATATTGGCTAAAAAGGCTCCTGTGGCTTGTGGCTGTATGTCTGCGCCACATAGCGCTAGATCCTCCAACAGCTTCCATCGATGTATACCCGAAATTAGACTAGCCAACTGGGCCGAACTTTTCCGACTCAAGGCGTCGGCCACTACGTTAGCTTTTCCTGGATGGTACTGTATGGAACAGTCGTAATCTTTGAGGAATTCCATCCACCTACGCTGCCTCATATTTAGTTCCTTCTGTGTAAACAGATATCTGAGGCTCTTATGGTCAGTGAAAATTTCAAATATTTCTCCGTATAAATAATGTCGCCATATCTTTAATGTGAATATGACTGCTGCTAGTTCCAGATCATGTGTTGAGTAGTTCTTTTCGTGCTCTTTCAACTGTCTGGAGCCGTAAGCTATTACCTTTTTATATTGAGTTAGTACACAACCCAACCCGTTATACAAAGCATCACTATAGACCGCGAATCCTCCACTGCCTGATGGAATGGCTAACACTGGAGCTGAGGTGAGTGTCCTCTTGAGTTCTTGAAAGCTCTTCTCACACACCTCACTCCACTCAAATCTTGAGTCCTTTCTTGTAAGCCTCGTAAGAGGTCCTGATATCTTTGAAAACCCCTCGACGAAACGTCGATAATAACCTGCCAGTCCGAGGAAACTTTGGACGTCTGTCACAGTTTTTGGTTGCTCCCAATTCACTACTGCCTCGATCTTAGCGGGATCTACTGTGACACCATGCTTTGAGACGATATGTCCCAAAAAGCTAACCTCTTCTAGCTAAAACTCACATTTGCTGAGCTTGGCGTATAATTGGTGTTCACGCAAGGTTTGTAGAGCGACTCGTAAGTGTTCTTCATGTTCCGCCTTCGATTTTGAGTAAATCAGGATGTCATCAACAAACACTACAACGCAGGAGTCTAGGTGTGGTTTAAACACCCAATTCATCAAGTCCATAAACGACGCCGGTGCGTTCGTTAGTCCGAATGGCATCACTAAAAATTCATAGTGTCCATACCGTGTTCTAAATGCTATTTTCTGAATGTCCTCGGCCCTGACTCTTAACTGATGGTATCCAGATCTTAGATCGATCTTGGAAAAATGTTTTGCTCCCTGCAACTAATCGAACAAGTCATCTATTCTTGGCAATGGATATCGATTCTTCATAGTGACTTTGTTCAATTGACGGTAGTCAATGCACAACCGCATCGACCCATCTTTCTTTTTCACGAATAGAACTGGTGCTCTCCATGGAGACACGCTTGGTCTTATGAACCCTTGGTCCATGAGCTCTTGCAATTGTTCTTTCAACTCTTTCAACTCCGCAGGGGCCATCCTATAAGGTGCCTTTGAAACAGGTTCCGTTCCTGGTGCTAAGTCGATCGCAAATTCTACTTCTCTTTCTGGAGGTAACCCTGGCAATTCTTCTGGAAATACATCTGGGAATTCTCGCACTACCGCTATGTCGGAGATAATATTTTTTTCTTCTTTATTTTCTTTCAGGAATGCCAAATAACCGCTACACCCCTTTCTGATTAAACATTCTGCTCTGACTGCAGATATGAGTGGTATCTGTGTCGATCTCTCCCCTCAAAATCGAAACGATCTCCTCGTGTTAGGACGGAAAACAATAACTTTATCCTTGCAATCCACTGTTGCACAGTGATGGGACAGCCAATCCATGCCAAGGATCACGTCGAATCCTTGCATGTCCAACAATATTAAATTTGCGTCTAGTTCGTAGACAACGTGATCCCGAATGCTTACCACTACCGATTTGCAGACTAACTCTGTGTCCACTAATTCTCCTATTGGGATAGACACTGATAACACAAAGTCTAGTGTCTCCGGAACAACCTTCATCTTCTTTGCAAATCTAGGGGCGATGAAGGAGTGGGTAGACCCTGGTCTATCAAGACTGTCGGCCATGTGCTACGTAGCACCCTTTTTCATAGATTTGTAACGTACTTATAATGCATACATATACGTACATAACATATACTTTATTTAGAATTTTTCTAACGCGCAACAACGGTTATATATATACTTGTCCTAATGAACGCACATTCTCTATCTAGAATTATATTGAAACCGAAATTCTTTATTTAAAAGAAATCTCACCTTGGATGATGTCGTACACTCCTCGCCTGGGCAGAATCGCGTAGGCTCTCCTGAACAACAAGGCTTCCGTGATTGAATAGGTTGTGGCATGGAAGTTGGGCCGTTTTCTTTAACTGCCTCTGTGGCGCCTCTAATCATGTGGCCTATCTTGCCGCATTTGAAACAAATTTCGCATTCCCTCGCTTCCACAATCATTTTTGTGAGACTTGCCACACTTGGCACAAGTTTCCTTGGTGTTGAAGTAGCTTTCTCGAAAAACCTTGGTAGTTGTAGCTACTGAAATAGTAGGACCCTCATACCTGATCGGTCTCCCTGATGCCAGCAATGGAAAACTTTGATGAGTAGCTTGTTGTGCAGCTCTCCCATACCCTGTCTGGAACGATTGTCTCTGATTCGGTGCTACAAACCTCGGTTTCTTATGTACCGGTTCATAGCTCCCGTCATTCCGCTTGGATCAATGCTTCCTCTTCCTGTTGTTCCTCCGACTGATCGGTTATTGTTTTCTTCTTCGACTACTAATGCCTTACTCATTACTTCTCCATAGGTCTTCAGCTGGAAGGGCACAACCCCTCCTCGGATGTCCGACCTTAAACCCTGTTGGAACCTCTTCGCTTTCATCACGTCTGAAACTACATAGTCTGGGGCGAAGCGAGCCAGTCTCATGAATTCTACTCCGTACTCTCTCATGGTCATCCTTCCTTGCGCTAGTTGTAAAAATTGGGTCTCCATCTGATTCCTCACAACTTAAGGAAAATATTGCTTATTGAATTCTTCTACGAATTCGTCCCAAGTCCACGGCATATCTGGAGTTTCTTGTGCTCTTATTCGTGAAACGGATTTCCACCAAGGTTCAGCTTCTCCATCTAGCATATATGCCGCCCAACGGATGCTCTCATCCTCCGTGCATGTCAGTACGCTAAACACCTTTTCCATTTCACCCAGCCAGTTTTCGGCTGCCATTGTGTCTGCCTGTCCTAAAAAGTTTGGAGGTCTCATCCTTCTGAACTCGGTGAATGCTGAAGCCACTGGTGGTGTAGGTCCCACTGGAGGTGTAGGTGTTCGTTGTGGTTCTGGTGCTGCATGTGCTGCCAAGGACGCTATCGTGCCATGGCAGTTGCCATTGTCTCCATTGTGTGCATCATCCTCTGACGCTCTTCTCTTTCTTCATTTCTCTCCCTCACTCTATCTTGTTCCCTCTGATTTCGATCCTGTCGATCTAGATCTTGATCCTCTGCTTGATTTTGGTTTCCTCCCTGGCCACTGCCCTTGGGAATCTCCCTGTTTCCCAATGGTACCTGTTTGTAGGTGAGACGAACCCATCTCTGCTGCGTAAATTCCTTTCATGACCACCCCTGGGTCGGCCTCTTCCTCTAGGAAACATAACGGTCTGCATGAGAATCCATAGTCTCGTTAGCAGAAGTCCCAATATTTTGACGAGATGATAGCCAAAACTTAGAAAGAAAATGCTTTGATAGCAATTGTGACAGCCCGCATTTCGACACCTCGAAATCTGTGCCATCAGCACGACCCTCAAGGCCGTGCCCTGGTCCTTTACAATACATTGGCATATACAAGCCAAAACTGTAATTAAGGCGCACATAGCTACTCTAAACAAATTCTCACAAAAATAATCATGGTATCGAAAGGCAGTCCTTGTCCCATGCCAATTCATGGGCATAAGAACTTACCCAAACCATTGGTGATAACTGTTCATCCTAAACGTTTTATCAAAAGAAACGGTATTTAAATACATTCCAAAATAAAGAGGCTTGACATACCAAGCCGTACCTAAAACTCTCAACTCACTCTCAAAGTATGCAGTGGGTTTCCTAGAAGAATTCCTTAGGAGGAGGTTCTGACTCTTCTGTGGGCACGTAGTCCGGATCCCTTGGATCAGCGTCTCTAGAAATCTCTACTGCCGCTAGTCCTGGACCTGCGACGTATAGTCTAAGGGGGTGAGCTACATCTAGCTCCGTAGGGAAACAAAAAGAACATATAGATTAACCTTCACATATATATCAGCAGTTTAAAAGCATAATTTATCGAGTAACACTTATGGAAAACAATTGAAATATCTGGAATAAAAATAATGATTTCGACTGTTACTCTGCATGGTTTTGTTTAATCTCCTTACTGGTTTAGTTGTGAATTTGGCCTAATCACTTAAATCTTAACTTAAGCAGTCCCCGAGCAATATAGCATCGAGCCCTGATGGAATACCCGCCATCGTCGTCTAACTAGATAGTTGTTATATGTATTCCCTGGAAATACTGCCCAAGCCCCTTTCTCATAGGTGGCGGGGTCTATTTTTAGATCTACATCCCTGGGATGTGCTATGAAGGTACGGATTTGCCGCCGTACCGCTCACGGATATCCTGCCGAGTCAGTCGTGGGTATCCCGCCACGTCGGTGGGGTATTCTAATCAAACCTTAAATAATAAAAATATCGAATGTGCTCTACATATAGTTATTCACCGTGATTGTGCTAATTATATTACATCAGGCCTTATCACATTACTTCCGTTTCACTGTTAGTTTTCATCTGCATCCCTGGGATGCCCCTGATTTCCATCGCATCCTTCAGATGTTTACTTTATAATTTTTCGTCCCCTGGGGACCTCAAGACTATCACGTTTGAAACTCACTCACACACCCTTTTTCATAATGATCATGCAGTATTTGACTATTTAAATGGATTACACTACATATATGAATTTGACGGAATAATGCACATGTTTCAAGAATATTCCCTACCTCAACACAATCCGACGCGTTCCTTTCTCGCAGAAACTTACGCGCAACAACCCACGTTGAACCTACATTGTATGAGACATAGTTTTTTTACTCAGAAGGTCCTTAGACCCCTTGAAAACACAGTTCCCATGAATCATACCCAAAAGAATTTAGAGAGCTGGAAGGAAGTCCTCGCGCGAGCGGTTATGTAGCCTCACGCGAGCAAGCACTTGACCCCTCTCGAGCGGTCACTATTCATCGCTCGAGCGATTATTATTCATCGCTCGAGCGAGCACTATTCATCGCTCGAGCGATTATTATTCATCGCTCGAGCAAGCACTATTCATCGCTTGAGCGATTATTATTTGAGATATCTGGGATTTTAAGAGATGCCTCGCTCGAGCGAACCATTTTTACAGCTCGAGCGAGCCACGAAATGGTGTATGTTCTCCTTTCATTCGGAGATTATTCTCTTCCTCAAGAGAAGATTAATAGTGTCTAAGATCCTTCGACCCCTAGTTTAAACTCTACTAAAATATTCGAAAAACATTTAAATCATACCTTACTCGACGGTCCCCCTATTGTGTGATCCAACTTCTTCCAATCGTGAGGCCTTTCAAGGTCCTCTATGGAAAGGCTAAGAACCTCACCTCTTTTGTAAACCTTTTTCTCTAAACTCTCTCCTTTTTCTCTCTATTTTTCCTTCTTTCTATCTAGGTTGATTTAGGTTACGTAGGAGAGACTCTCCTCCCCCCTTTCACTTATATAGTGAAAGCTACAAAATTTCACATATACACAGAAAGTGTGTATACGTAGTTTTAATTTGGTTTCCTTATGAGACACTAATACTTGCGTATGAAGTGTGGTATTTTGCATGGTATGTGATGTGTATGTTTTTTTTTTTTTTTTTCAAAATCTGGGGTTATGACACAAACCGCCAAAATTTACCAAATATAATGGCATGGGAAATCCGAACCATCACTTGGCACTCTTTTTCAATGACTGTCAGCCCATACGCGACAACCAAGGACTTCTCATCCACTACTTCCAACGTTCATTAGAAGGGGAAGCTCTAGACTAGTTCGCGGGCGTAGGACTCCCACTTTATAAGATCGAAACCTTTGATGATTTAGTCGGTCAGTTCTTAAACCAATACAAACACTTGATCCAAGAGACAGTCAGCCTCAGCGACCTGATGGCCGCCAAGCAAGGACCTGATGAAGAGTTTATTGACTTCTTCGCTCGATGGAGAAAACTTGCTGTGAGAACCGGCACTTCAATGAAAGAGAAGGACTCGATTGACATTATCATCGACAATTCTAGGGAACCGTTAAAGAGCATGCTTGTCATAAGCGATTGCCTCGATTTCACTGTACTTCACTCCAGGGCATCCTGACTAGCACGACACATTAAAGGCAGAGACCTTGCCCTATCTATCGTTACGTCCAAAATAGGCTCCTCTAGCGAGTCAAAGTAAAAAAATAATAAGAAAGCCTTAGGAACTGAACAGGTCAACACCGTTGTCAACCAAGGACAAAATTCTAATAACAATAGCTTCCAATCGCGTAACTTTGGACAAAATCAAAATCAGCAATGGTATACCAATCAGAATCAGGGCGCTAATCAATCCAGATACGCAAACTAGAACCAAGGCCAAAACCAGGGTCAAGGCTAATACCAAAATAGAAATCAATTCCCGAACACTTATCAGAACGAAAATGCAACACAGAACTGACCGACCCATGTGCCGAATTATAATAATGTCCCCCCATCGCAAAACTTTAATCAAACTAGAGGCCTCTACCAATCGAGGCGGGAACATTATCCCCCTCTACCTAATACAATCCTCAATATCTTCCGATTTCTAAACACTCAAAACCTCCTCCCATTCCCACTAGAAAAACCTCGCCCATGGCCTGCAAATCTAGACTACAGTAAATATTGTGCATTTCATCGATATGCTGGACATAGCTTAGAGGACTGTTGGGGCCTCCGAGACATGATCTATGACATGAGTGATCGAAACCAAATTGATTGGGAAGCGTTGAGAAATCCTAACCCTAGCGACAACCAACCCCAACAAAACTTGGGGATCATAAAGAACCCCATGCCTAATCACAACCAGGGGGCACCGGCTCCACTATGGATCTCTCTAGTCAACTCTTTTTCCAACCCTCTACTTTAATCGCTCGCATCTAACCCTTCGACGTCTCTGCTACCCCTGTGAAAGTCTTTTCACCCTCACATCCCTCTACCTCGATTATTTGCATCGCTCCGGCAAACCTGCCACCTTATCTAAAATTCACCCTGATACGAGTCAACTCCTTTAGGGCCAGGAGACCATTCCTCCATCGTCCCCACCAGAACTTTGACCCCTCCAAATCCTGAACCGACACCCTCACCACCTCCATCCTCTGATCCTGAACCCAAGTTTGGAGATCACCTTCTTCAAACCGCGTCCCAAGTTGCCGCGTGGGTAGAAGGTGTCACTTGGAAGACTCCAAACCTAGAAAACGAAATGAAGACTGAGTGCTCACTAAACATAAAGGAAGGCGAGAGAAAAACTTTTCAACTCGCATGAGACCCTAGTCTCAGCTTTCTTAGAAGAAGAGGATTACACGCAGTACCTCCCACCTTGGAACGGCGCCATGCAGGCCCACGCTCTGACCTATAATTTTACTCACTTTGCAAATATATTGACGTCGAGCCACGCTAGGTTCAGTCAACAGCCGACTTGTCCAATTCTCAAATCCGGAATCAATTACCCACCTCCTCCTTTCCCTCAAAACAAGGATTTCATGAATGCACCATAACTAAACGGGAATGCAAGAGAAAGAGAGGTTCACTTGCCTCCCCCACCTTACATCATTCCTCCGCCAATTCTCACACCTCAACAACTTCAACCACCCGCACTTAAAGCGCATCGGCCAGACAAAGTGATTACACTTGAGCCAGGGCAAGAATACAACCTGCTACAACACCTTCAAAAGATCCCAGCTCAGATATCTATATTAGAGCTCATCAAGAAATCCCCTGATCATCACCAATTATTGGTAAGGACACTTGAGGACACACAGGTAGACGAGGACACAACCCTAGATGACCTTCATAAAATCGCCTCGGACATGGCGTAACCTCCAGCACTCACATACACCGATGCGGACATGCCTAAGGACTCACTCCGTGGGAGTGCCACTCCTATATATCTCATAGTCATCATTAGAGGATTCTCTGTACCTCATGCATTCGTGGATACCGGAGCAGGACTCAATATTTGCCCGCTCATGACATTAAAGACACTTTAATATATGAAATAAGACGTCAGGCCCTCGGCCTTGTCACTTATAGCTTATGATGGCGCACGTCATTTTGTTAAAGGGACTATTAAACTCCAGGTTCGCCTCGGTCCTGTGACAAAAGATGTTACCTTCTATATTTCTGATTCTGCTAGCATGCATAATCTTATCTTAGGAAGAAAGTGGTTGGAATCAATAAAGGCCATCGCGTCTACGTATCATCAATGCGTCAAGTTCCCATACAAGGACTCCATCGTCCGTATATATGCCGATGCACCTCTCCAGGAAATGGATACTGATTATGCGGCAAGCATTCCTACGACCCATGATTCTATATTAAATATGAGGCATATTCAAAAGACTCGAATCTTGGATGAGACAACCATAGCGGAAGTCCACCCCCTACCCATCCTAGTTCTCCCTTGACATGTCGACAAGAGTTGATGAGGAGAGAGGTCGGTCCAGGCCTCGTCAAGCCTTATGACATCAACCCCACCGTGACAAAGGGGTGGGATCTTATGTACCAAGTTGGATACATTCCTCACACCGGACTCTAAAAGAATAAGCAAGGTCGTGTGGGACCCGTTGTCCCAATGAAAACACCCAAGTATATAGGGCTAGGTTATCAATCAGACGGCTCACAAGCCGACTTGTTCCCTACCTCACAGAAATGGTCTCTATATGATAACTTCGTCTACGGGACCACTGAGAAAGCTGATGTGCCTAGGCGGAAGGAGGTATCCTTCACTAAATCCTAAGAAGTAAAAATTGAATAAATGACTAAAGCATTTAGTGATTTGACAAACCTAAAAGACGACATTGATAAACCCCTTAAAGGAGTCAAACCCTTTTTTGATCTCAAAGAGCCTATAGAGGAGAGGAAGGAAGAACCTCTTGAGCTTGACCCACAAGTTAAAGATTGGGAATCCACTGATGATGAGGACTTTCACATAGCTATCTTGCAAGAGGATGAAGAGCACCTATATCCACCGTGGGAAGAATATGATGCCTCACAAGCTGAGTTTAACTCGTATAGCATCAGCCTCTGCCTTGGCCTTAAAGGATGGGAATGCTCGTGGGACTCACCCTGTATCTCTCATCCATATCAACCCCGTTGCGAGGCGTGCACTCACATATTAGAGCAATTCACTAGTGGGATCCGATATTCTACGATGACAGAAGTGAACGGCTCCGACCCTGTAACGATGGAAACAAGCAACAACTCACTTGCTCCGCTATCAACGTAAGAAGAGAATTCTGACAGCCAGTTGACTGAACCAGGAGGAAATACCCACATCACACTCTTCGGGTTTGAATTAGACTATCCTTCATCCCCAGATGCACCGCAACTCCAAATATTTTGGAAATTGCTAGAGGAATAGTGGCGTCCTCCGCCAAGTGATGACGAGGACTACTGGATAGACCTCCCCGCACTTGAATTAGCAAAACAAGCCAACCTAGGACTTCAAGCCTTATCAGATCAAGAAAGTAAACTTGATATTATCATCAATTCTAAAGGATGGGAATGCCCTTGGGAATCTCCCTGCGTTCTTCACCATTATTAGCCTCGTTATCGAGCATGCATGCTCATTCCAACGTATTATGAAGATCAGGAGAGAGAGCTCCCTCTCCCTGGGGATCCTCTAGGGGACTCCCCTTCGCAAGAAGAGCAACCATATCATATCTTCGAGGATGATAGTTCAATCGATCACAATCTCTAGAGATTCTTTGAGGAAGAGGCAATCAATGTGATAGAGGGAATCAAAACTACGATACCCCTGCCACCCACGTCATTTATTTAGAAGATCTCATTAGATGAGGACTTCAAAAAAAAAAATGCCAAATTCGGAACAAGACTACATCTCTCAAAAAATCGCTCGAACGGCTCCAGTGGCCGTCTCGCTCCCTCAATTAGAGGAAGCAGCTCTCCCAGCGCCTCTTGAGGCGATCGACCCTGTACCATATCTACTATCAAAAATAAAAAAAATAGAAAATCCTAAAAAATTAAAAATACAAAACCCAAAAAAATCAGAAAACCTTAGAAAAGAAAGGCAACCCTTCATCCCGAATTAATCGTCCGCTCAACAAAGAGACTTTTCTCCTGAGACTATTATCCCATCTCCAACACTAGGACGTAAAACATCCCGACTAAATAATAAGCCGATGAGCATACATGATGAGATACTTCATGACTTTGAGAGAAGAATCAATAGCCTTGACCTTCACCTTACCAAAGGTCTCTCGATCATAAATTATGCCGATGAAGGGTTACTTCTCGCAAAATCAAATCCCTAGTGTAGTAATTTCACTGTATACAAGCTTACCGATGAGGAGGAAGGAACACCAGTCACCGAGGGGGCGTAGGACTTCAAACGGGTTATCAAGTGTTTCAACGAGCAAACTCAAGCTGCCGTGGAACCGATAGAAGAAATTAACTTTGGCACCGAAGAGAAACCTAAGAAATTGCTAGTTAGCGCAACGCTTAACTCTAAAGAATGCCAACATATTGTGCAAGTCTTGCAAGAACACCTTGACTTTTTTGCATGGTCCTATGAAGATATGCCTGGTTTAGACCGCAGCTTGGTAGAATATCGGCTCGTCTTGGAACCCAACGTGAAACCCGTAAAGCAGATATTCCGTAGGATGCACCCACAAATAGCTCTGCAGGTCAAAGAGGAAGTCGACAAGTTATACAAAGCTAAATTTATCCGTTTCGTCCTCTACCCTCAATGGGTTGCCAACATAGTACCTGTCGCTAAGAAGGATGGCAGAGTACGGGTTTGCATTGATTTTTGAAACCTCAACCAGACATGCCCAAAAGATAACTTTCCACTCCCACACATTGACACTCTAGTCGACAACACTGCTGGGCATGAGATGCTGTCCTTTATGGACGGTTTCTCAGGATATAATCAAATCAAATTAGTCGAGTCCGACCAAGAAAAGACTTCTTTCACCACACCCTGGGGAACTTATTGTTACATCGTCATGCCTTTTGGGCTCAAGAATGTAGGAGCTACGTATCAATGTGCCATGATTGCTATTTTTCACGACATGATGTATAAATGTGTAGAAGTCTACATCGATGACATATTAGTGAAGTCCCAAATGTGGGCAGGACATGTTGAAGCACTCCGACTGCTACTACAAAGAGGTAAGAAATATCAGCTGAAAATGAACCCAAAGAAGTGTGTCTTCGAAGTCACTTTCGGAAAGTTACTCGATTTTATAATTAGCAAGCGAGGGATTGAAGTTGGCCCTACTAAAGTTAGAGCCATCATTGAGATGCCACCTCCCCGTGATATCAAAGAATTACGAGGCCTGATAGGAAGATTGCAATTCATCAGGAGATTCATCTCTCAATATTCAGATAGATGCGATCCTTTCTACAGACTACTTAAAGGAGGACTCGAGTACAAGTGGGATGACCAGTTCCAGCAAGCCTTCGATAACATTAAAAGGTACCTTCTTAACCTTCCAATACTATAGCCCCCAGTTCCTGGAAGACGTCTAATCCTTTATCTCTCAGCAAACGACAAACCAATGGGAGTAATTCTAGGATAATATGAAGAAGACGGCAAGAAAGAGAAGACGGCAAGAAAGAGAAGACTATCTACTACCTTAGTAGGACGATGGTCGAATACGAACGAAAATACACTCTCATGGAAAAGACCTGCCTCACACTGGTATGGGCTTCGACCAAGTTGCGATACTACTTCGGAGCACATACGATATTAGTATTAGCCTGAATAGATCCTCTGAAGTACGTATTCGAAAAACTCGCAACATTCAGAAAGATCGCTCGCTGGCATATGCTATTACAAGAGTTTGATATCACCTATGTCACATAGAAGTCGATCAAAGGGCAGGCAATCATCGATGACCATGCAGGTCTCCCACTCTCAAATCATGAACCTATACACGCAGACTTCCCCGATGAAGACCTACTTACAATCCACAACGAAGAGCCCGATAAAACTTTATGAACCCTTTATTTTAATGGTGCTCTAAATCACAAGGGAAAAGGTATCGGGATAGTCCTCTTGAGTCTGAAAGGAGTTGTCATACCTAAAGCTTTTCAATTAGACTTCTCTGTCATTAATAACATCGCGGAATACGAAGCCTTCATAGCTGGACTATGAGCAGCATTATAATTAGGCATTAAACAGTTGAAAACCATCGGTGATTCTAAGCTAGTAATCTCACAAGTCATAGGAGAATGGAAAACTAAGGAAAGACTAATGGTATATTTAAAAACCACTCAATATCTAGTAAACAAATTTGAAAGAATCTCTTTTATGCACATCCCTAGATTAGAAAATGAGCTTACAAACTCCCTAGCTACACTAGCCTCGGTCATTCAGATACCCCTTGGAGAAACTACCAAAACCTTCGTCATAGAAAGATTAACAGGACCTGCCTACGAGGTGGCATGGACCGTCAAGAGAGAATTACCAATCCTTCCCACAAGCACACCATCAAAGGAAGCAATTACTCCGAAAAAGCACGACAAGGTAGGAGCCGAAGTTGCTATGTTCAGATTTGAAAGATCACCGACCGATGACGGGTAGCCATGGTATTTCGAAATTTGAAACTTTCTCAAACATCAACACATTCCTCCCCACGCTACAAAGATCGAACGGAAGACTATAAGGAATCGATGCGCCAGATTCTGTATACTTGGCGAAACACTATACAAAGAAGCCTTCACTGAAGGAGTACTGGTACGATGCGATACAACTGTCAAAGGATAGTACATCATTCGAGAAGCACACGCCAACGCCTGCGGTGCCCATGCCGGTAGACAGAGACTCGCTGATCAAATTGCACGACAAGGTTACTTTTGGCCGACAATGACAAGAGATTGCCACCTCTACGTCCAATTCTGTAAGCAATGCAAAGAATACGCCACACTCATTAAAGCTCCATCACTTGCATTAAACACTATGACCTCGCCATGGCTGTTCTCGATGTGGGCCTTTGATGTCATCGGACATTGCCCAGAAATAGTTGGGAACACTCACAAGCATGTGTTTATACTTACAACAATCGAATACTATACTAAATGGGCAAAAGCTAAATCATATGCTAGAATCACTGCTTTCACACTCGTAAGGTTTATCGTTCGGAATATCATCACCAGATTTGGAGTACCCAGGATGTTTATCACCGACAACGGACCGCAGTTCATTATAGAGAAGACAAAGAAGTTATGTAAGAAATTTGGCATCGATCTATGCCACTCCTCACCGTTTTGCCCTCAAGAAAATGGACAAGCAGAAACCACCAATAAAACACTGATTCAAATTCTGAAAGTACATTTGAAATAAACAATAGAGTCGACTGGCCTAAATGACTACCAGAAGCACTCTGGGCCTATCAAACTTCTATTCGTACGGTCACTAGCCAAACTCTCTACCTCCTTACCTACGGGATGGAGGCCTTCCTACCATCCTTACGGATCCAACTCGATGATAAGCTATCCTTAGACAAGAGGAGGATTACCCTACTCACGCAGCTAGAGCAGCTTGATGAAACACGTCTAAGGGCAACCGGTCACGCTCAGGTGTATCAGAGGAGAGTGGCCAGGGCTTACGACAAGAAAGTCCTTGAACGAACCTTCAATATTAGAGAATTAGTCTTAAAGAAAGTCATGCCTTCTAAGCACGCCGATCCGAAAGGAAAACTAAAACCAAACTAGGAAGGCCCTTATGTCATAACAGCCGCATACCACGAAAATGCCTACAAACTGACGAACCAAGATGGGGAAGAACTCCCTAGCCCTTGGAACGCCATGTACCTTAGAAAATATTACCCTTAGCCCTGTGATCATCACATACTATGGTTAAATACTTATAGTTATTGCCCCCATAGTCGTCACGACCCATTCATTGGTTGTACGCCTTTAATCCCCAACATATTCTTGAGACTTCTCATTTATCTCCCACTTTCTTATTCGGGCAATCTGACCAAAGGACTAGTGACCTACATAATCTCTTTCAAAAGCATAAGTAATACATAATCGTCATTTTTCTTCCCCCGCCATTGGAGGAGACGTTAGAGCAAAAAAAAAATAAAGATACTAGGTTCAATCAAAACTCATTATTCTTGTGCTAGTAGGATGCTTTCAAAATATATCTACATATCAAAAGTTGAGCGAGAGTATTACGACGAATGAACAAGTCAATGAGCTCAGGGAAGCATAAGCAGGCCGTGAGGACATTTTTGGTAATTTCACCAAAAATATATAAACAAGCTGCGAGGGCACTCCTGATATCCCTATACTATTAGATGTCGTCGTAAGGTGGTGGGAGGAGGAGAAACTCCTGCTAACCATAGAATGTGAGATTTTGATAGTACCAAAATATGACGGAGAGCTCAATCATGGCACCCACATTCCCTCGAAAAGAAGACTGTTACTCATCTCTTTTGTCGAGTATTAGGTACAAGCTACTCCCCACATCATTGAGCCTTATCCTTTTTCTACTTCTTTTTATATTTTGAACGATAAGTTGGAAGCCTCGCAGGATATTCCAAGGAATGAAATCGAAACTCATGAATAACGACTGATGTAATCACTTGCTATACTTACCATACTTTTCCCTAATAACCATGGGATAGGATGACCACTACCCTAAGATAGACCCCGTATGCAACTGACCTGATCAAAGAGACCTCCCCCCAGTTTGATGACAGTAATGATGAATGCTCTCTTCAAGACTAACTCACCTAATAAACACGACTTCACATAGACCCACAGTGCTCATTAAAAGCCTAGAAAAGCTCCATTACATCTACACGCTGGGATATTTTTTGTGATCAAAAGGATAATCATATCAAAATCGCCGATTCGTCCACCAAAAGATGAAGAACATCAAAGTTACTGTGCAAAAAAAGCTACCGAAGACACTGTACTACCGATACAATCACGCCCCTACACTGGGGCATTTTATTTTTATTTTTATTTTTAGTTCTTGTTGCTACGATAGTTATTTGCTTTTCCTGTTGCATTACTTTAAAAAAAAAAAGAAAAAAAGAGAAAAGAGAAGTAAAAAAAAAAGGAAAAAACAACATATATCTACCTTTGTTACTAGGCTCCGGTCTAAGATACTTACCCCCTTGACAACTAGCAAGGGGGAGAATAAAAATTACTAATGGCGTTACCTTTACATGTGCAGATACAAAGGTACCTTCAACCATCACAGGGCCAGCTCGCAAAGCATCCAAGTCCCGATGATGATTGACGACACCAGAAAGAAAAGTAAAAGTAGACGCAAGAGGTAACTAAAAGAAAAGTAGCTGATCAAGTACACTTAAACCCAAAATCTCAATATATATGTGTTAAAAATCTTCTTTCCTATTTTTTTTCTTTACAATCGTCACCGGGGGCATCCCCCCTGTATATACAATGCGCACTCATAATGGATAAAACATACACATGCACACACCTACTCCCTAGGCTATCGCTGGGACGGCCAAGCACCACTGTCCCCAGTATCGTCAGCTCGAAGGTCCATAGGCTGGTCCTCTAAAAAAATGATCCTAGCGCCTGGATTCACTGGAACCTCTAGACGGCGCGACCCCACTACAGAGCCCCCCTCACTTGCCTGACTGACAGTCCGCCTCGACCGAGAATGAGGAAGATACCCACCTGGATACCCACGAGTGACAGAATCCTTGCGAGTATCACTCCTGACACAATCACGCGATGTGTGACGAGACTACCCGGATGAAGACCCCGTAGCCCTCGACTCTAATCCCTCAAGCCGACTAGCTGATCTACGCGCCCCTCGCTCCCTCCCCAGACGATAATGCATCGATCGAGGGCCACCTGCATCTCTGATTGCGCCAACTGATGCACCACCTCCAATGCCTCGGCATGAGTCTTCTGTGTGACCATCATCTCGATCACTAGTCCTCACGACTGTCCTCCTCCCCGAGGACCCGTCTCGCCTCTGGAGTGGTGCGCGCTCGCGCCGCCTCTAGCCGCACCTCCTCAAGCTGACGAACCTGCATAACCATACCAAGTCAAAGAGAGATAACATATATATATATATTTGAACGAAAAAGAACTTTGAATAAGAAAAGACCATACCAGATCCGCCCTCTCCCTCAGAAGGCGCTCAACCGTCTCAGCGGTCACGGGATCGGCAGGCGGCACAGAAGGAATGGCGAATCTAGGTGGCTGTAACTAGAACAAACAAATACATCAGATAACTCTACGATGACTAATAAACTATAAATATGTCAACTAAAATATAGCCGACTAGGAATAGGAACGGACCCCTGAGGGGGAGCCTCGGGAGCGAAATCCGAAATAGCCTGCATGAAAAACCAAGCAAACCAATGCAAAATATGTCAGAAATAAACAGGATGAAACAACCTAAATAGAATCACATCAAAAATCAAAAATTATACTTGACTCTCTGAGTGTAAAGAGGCAGCAGTTGCCGCCCTCGTCCAGAGGTCCTCAGCAACCTTGCGCTGAGACACCAACACGATGTTAGTTAACTATTAAGAAAATACAACAATAACACTTAACAAACTGCCACAACGACACAAGTAAACTGAAAGAGTGAGGAAACTTACCCAATGCTCCAGCTCAAATCGAAGACGAGCCATCGCTGGATCCTCCCTACTGGGGGAGGCCACTGAAGAAGGATTAAATGCTCGAGCAGAAGCCCCCGCGGTGGCAAGCTTTGCCTTCTGCAAATATCGCCAACATCCCAACATTAACAAGGAGCCCCGAACCATCAACAAATTAATCAATCTAATTCGAAATACTCACCAATCGCTCAATCTTGGAGCACAGGCTAGCCGCCACCAAGCGATTGGCCTGCTGCTGACTACGATAGACCGTTAGTAGAGCCACCTGGCGAGCGAGCTCAGACTCTCTCGCAGACTATCCACATTAAAATAAAACAACCATATAAAAAAAACATCACCAAAATAAGTCAATATAATACATGAACAAATGAAACCAATAAACTAACTCACCAAGAGCTCTTGGGTCTCCGCTAGCCGAGCCCCCAACTCATCCTCCGCCGCCCTGGCCCTAGTGATCGAGTCAGTCAAAGAGTGCAACATCTCATCATCAGGATGAGGAGCCTGCCCCATCTGCTCCATCGCCCTATGGAGAGCATATAATGCCCCCCGCATACTTGCCGTGAGATGACCCTCCTCCAATGCAACCAACCTCTCCCTCAATGCCGATGCGGAGTCCAGCCCACCGATTGCAAAAGAGCCGTTGCCATGACAAGGACGTGTGAAGAGGCGCCCACCACCCAATCCGCTGAACCACCTCCTATACTCTCGTACATCCACCTCGTCACGTGCCCCTAGTCCCCCAGCTCTAAAATCGACTATCTGGAGTGCCATCTGCTCCGTAAAATTCCAGCCTGGAGGGTCGGTCATCCTCTTCGCCACTCTGTGGCTAACCTCTGGAGGAACTCCCTGAGCGAGCCCCAACTGCTGTGCTGCTCGAGAGGTGTGGATCCTCTCAACCCTCTCAAAACAATGGACCCATATGTCCATATCGAAGAAGGGCCGGCCAGACTCAACCACCGCCTCACCCGCATCCTCCTCATTGTCGTAGGGCCTCTAGATCACCTATCCAAATGAACAAGTCGACCCATTAACAAAGCCTAAGAATCCCAAAATAAAACAAAGTCAAATGAAAATATGATGATATATACCTGTCTCGCATGCATATCCTCGAAGAGGCCTCGCGCGGCCTGAAGATCAGTAGACCACTGACGACCCTTCAACTCCTCTCTCCACATGTGCATCTGTGGAAACATGAACTCAACCCCCACCGGAACCCCCGAACGAAGAAAAGCAAAATGATCATACGCCAAAAACTGAAAAAAAGCAATAATGACACATAAAAGGACCCTTAAAAATCACTAGGACAAAAAATTAGCAAAATTAAAGGACCACCATAATACCAATTAAACTAAAACTCACTTGGAGGAACGGAAGGAAACCTCCGATTGACGTGATGCCCTATCCCCGATGGTAGAACTGCTCATAGAGATGCGCTAACGCTGATGCACCCCACGCATAGGTATGGACCCGATCTAAATCCCTGAGAACCATAAAAAACAACCAGGTGACGCATCCCCAAGTCGAAGACGAAAAGAGTACTGCACCCAAGAAGTGCATCAAAAACGCTCAGAGCACCCTATCTGCAGCCAACCCTGGCTCGGTCATGGGCTCCCGACCCCGCCACTACCGCACACCGCACCTCATAGGGCACCCTCACCTCCGAATGACGCCTCGGAGGGATGAAGTCACTTGTAAACGTATCGAAGAACCAAGTGACCCGAGCCACACCTGACCCCGATCCACTCGACCTATAAGGAACGCCCAAAATCTCCTCACACACCTCCAAATACCGCCCCTCCATCCGCTCTGTGATCGGCTCCCCCTTAAAATGAAGACCGGTGATGTAGACCCAGTCCTCTGGGGTTGGCAACAACATACCAACTGGGAAGAGAAGCGCCTGATGCCTCTCTCTCCACCTCTCTATGATCGCCACAATTAAGCCTCGATCGACCTGAAAGGGCTCCAACCCTAGAATCGTCTCAAAACCAAAAGACACCAACCGCTCTCACTGAAACTTCGGCAAGGCACAGTACCAAGCATGAGACTCACCCCATGCCGAGCTGATAGCCAGCTGCGGAGGCTCCTATCGACTACAACGACCAAAAGAATGAAAATAATAATAAGACTAACACGTACTTATGACGAAAGATAAATGAATTGAGGAGTTGAAAATGAATAAAATATGTCTCAAACGCTATGACAACTTACAACAGGCACACAAAATGTGATGAGAATATTGAGCATAAACATGACCTATCTCTAGATGCGAGCATGATGCAGGAGCAGGCACGCAACAAATAATCAATGCAAGTTTGACGTAAATTAGAAGGGTTTATAGATCCTAATAAGCCTATGTCCTAACCTGAATGCCTAGGAAAATGAAGGAACTCTTGCTTACGAGAACCTACCCGCCCTCTGGCAAAGAAATCCTCCAGCGGATAGTGCTTGCGATCCCGAGGCTCCGCGCTTGGCTGATCCTCACCCTGCTCACCCTCATCTCCCTCATCCTCAGCTCTCTCGCCCTCCTCCTCGGCTACCCCCAACTCAACCTTGGGTACCTCCTCCCTGACCACCATCTGGTCACCCTCAGGGTCCTCCTCTACGATCATCTCCCCAATATCCTCCTCCATGGCGACAACACCAGTTTGAGCCTCAGAAGTCTCGCCCACATCCGTCATTAACATCCTCTCCAACTCAAAAATAGTGACCTCATGCTTGACACTACCCTCACCCTCCATATCAAAATAAAGAACTTGGAAAACTAAAGTAAATGAAAGAAATGACACCTTAAATGGGCGACCAGATCAAGAGATATCGTGAAAACACCAAAACCTGAGTACAAGAAAACTAGGAAACTAGAGAATCGAAGACTAAAATGGATAATGCGATGAAAAATGAAAGGTTTCAACTATTTATAGAACTCGCTCGAATCGCATGCCTAAATCCCGACGCTCAATCTAATCATGCGCAATACACTATGTGTTTAATTCAGATCAAACGCCCTATCCTGACTGCGCAATCTAATCGTCGCTCGCTCACTATAACCCGACCAGTTGGTTGCGCGTTTCCCACTAAGCGCGCAATCACATTAAGCGCCCAAAAAGTAGCGTGCGAATGCCAAGGGCCAGCTGATCCTGTGCGTCAAATCAGACACTTAATTAGTTTAAACGTGACTGAACTGACGCTTAATAACCTCCTGCACCTTTGAATGCGTGTTCATGCCCGAGCGCGCAATTCATTCAAGCGCCCGGACTGAAGCGCGTAATTTCTCAGAAAATGAAAATTTTCACATGCATAGAACAGTAAACTCAAATCTGAAATAAAGACACTCTGACACTCACTACTAACCAAAATTAAGCCCTTAATTAGACCAACCCAAAACACTCTCAATTTAAGAAAACTTACGCTCCAAAAACCCAAAAAAATGCCCTTTACTTCACAATAAACAATTAAAACCCAAGAAAATGTCCTCTCCTTCACTTTCCTCAACAAAAAAAAAGATGCCCCTAACACCTTCACGTGCCCTCAATAAGATTAAATACTCACATTGCCTCTATAATACTCAAAACTAAACGAAAAAAAAACTATCCTTAACACGCCCCCAGATCTAAAATAAACAACCAAATTAAAACCAAAAGCATCACACCCACAACGAGACGAACGAAATATAAATTAAATCAAACAAAAAATATAAAAAGATATAATCACTTCATAGATTAATAAAAATCATTACACCATACACCGAGGGCATACCCTCTGAATATACAACTTAAAAATAAGAATGCTAAAATCAGCAAGAGCTCTTGTTGGACACATTAAAAATGAGGAGCAACTAACACTGAATCTATAGAGCCTACAAAGGAAAATAGGCATCAGTCACGAGAACTCTGACCCTGCCTTATCCTTGGGTTTCCTCCCTACCACCTTTTTCTCCTCCACCTCTTCTCCCGATGGGGTGACACTTCGAGTTGGATTGATAGCACCGACCCTAGTATCACCCCGAATTCCCAATCCCGTCCATTCTCATGATCCACTTAATAAAAATAATTCCTCGGGTTCAATACCCGGGAAACAAAATAGAAAGGAATAAAAGACATTAATGAACAAAAAATGCCCAAAGTTACAAACACAAGATATGCCCCCAAACTTTCAATCTCTAGACTTGAAGTAAGAAAACAACAAGCCAAAAACCTTAGATTCATGCATTTATAATCCATACCCCTTAAATTGACAAATGTCACATAGTTGAAACCCTTCCAATCTAATTAAATCTAAAACCAAACACATGCCCCTCTAACAAGCAAAAATCCCTCAAATTCAGATAAACCAATAGAAATGAAACACCCAACTACCATCTAGAACCCATGAAAACTCACACCGTTTTAACAAGTATCATTCCAAAAGAAAAGAAAAAAAAACCCTCAAACATAACACCTTAAATGAAACAAAAAAAAACCTTAAATAAAGCAATGCAAAATCTAACTTGTTTAAGAGCACCCAAAAATGCTCTAACAAACTAATAGAATCAAGCGAACCCTCCAAACAAGGTGAACTGATCTAAAAAATAAACCCTGAATTAATCCAAAAATATAAAACTAAGCTAAATTAAATCCTAAAATAAATCAGATAAGTCCAATTAATCCATTAAGAAAATTTAAACCAACTAGCTGAGCACAATAGACAATAGACAATAAAAAATAAAATAATAAAAAATACCCCTTTATTCATAATTCAAAAATTTACAAAATTGCCAGAGGCATACCTCCTGAATTACAACCCAAAACAAAAACCTAGAACCTACCATACAACCCATAATGAAAACCAAAACCACAATGAGCCAAAGCGAGGAGCAGAATGTCTAATCGGAGGCTTCAAAGATGTTGTTACCAGACTTGGAGGACACAAATGAGCCACCGACAGATGAAACGGAAAATGGGTTAGGAACACATCCCTCCATTTATAGCACCTCCTCTCCCCGTCATCTTCACCTCCTCCGCTGCCGCATCCGCAACGCTGCCTTCACTGCTCCCTAAATAGAAATAGTGTTAAGACTAGCACCCTCATTCCCAATACTGCCCATTCCCAAGATAATATTGTCCCCGAGCATCACCTCAGGGAGAAGATCACACGAAATAACAAATATAAGAAGAAACCCCATCCCAATCTAATGGCTAGATCGCTCAATATTGCTGAAACACGAATCTCAGAACACCAGAACACTCAGAAAAGTTAATACCCGAGACTAAACCAGAGAATGAGAAATAAATGAAGCCTCCCACGATTATATAGAGTACGGCCCCAATCGCGCGCTAACTACGCGCACTTAATCCGATCACGCGCCACACATATCACGCTTAATCTAAAACACGCGCTAAGATTCAAGCGCGCAATGAAACTGTTGCCTGCACAGATGGCGCGACCTTTTGATCCCGCGCTTTTCAATAGCCGCACAATCTAATCAAATGACACATTCATGCCGTGCAATATGAAAGGTCACCCGTACACTGACCGGGTGACGCTCCGATCCCGCGCATCCAAGGATGTGCAATCCAATTAAACGACTTCTCCGTGCTGCGCAATTTGAAAGCTCACCCGCGCAGTGACTTGGTGACCCTTCAATCGCGAGCAGATACTTAAGTGTGCAATACAATCACACACCCATATCCACATGCGTAATCAACCCCTTAGACCCTGAATCGCATGCCTGAAAATAGGCGTGTAATCGGATCACGCGGCTGGAAACAGGCACATAATTCTTGATTTTTACACAAAGTTTGATCCCAATTCGAGGAAAATTTCCTTTGTCCCACGCGGAGCCTTATAAGCTATCCACATCGAAGAAGGAACAACCGCTCACTCTACTCCCATCACGTAACCCTACCAACAACGTCGACCACACCACTAATCCTATTACAGACAAGACATACATGCCTCGCGTGACACTGTCACCCCTGACCACATTCAAAACCCTCTTGCCCCATCGTGCAACCACCCAAGCACATCCCACCATGAAAAAAAAACACACATGCATGACACCACCCCAATATCCGATCTCATCGCAAAAATTGTAGCCATGCCCCCATGGCCCATTGAAAAATCTTGAAAATGTAAATACGTTAAAAAGCCAACACAATGCAACCACAACATGAGCTCACCTGATCCAAGCTCTGCTAAACAAATAGATCAATGTCGCAGCGCGAAAACATCCTACTAGTGTCCCACTGCTAACTACGCTACACCTCCCATTGCGGACACCACTGCCTGGAAAGCTCAAACAACACGCTTACCGTGCCAAAAGAAGAAAAGGGAGAAGGCTCAATCAAGTCCCATCACTAAAATAAAGAACCTTCCTCCCAAATTGCTCGATACAAATGGTCACCAGATACCACAGTAGACGAAAACAAAAAAAAAAGAGAAACTTGAGACTCCTCCCATGTCCCATCGCATCCCACTAATGCCAAGCTACAACACGAACATACTATCAAAAACTATCCAAGTCCCATCGCGGTATCACCACAACACCACTTGTCTCATCGCGACATCACCTTCCCCAAGATGCTACATCACACCGACAACTGCCAACCACCGTAGTAGACAAAGCAAAAAAAAAGAAAGAAAAGACAACTTCAAAGCCCCATTGCAACAACACCCCGCTATAATATCACAAGTCCCATCGCACAACCTAGGTAAGTATCACTCCCAGGTAAGTATTACTCATTTTTCAATTACTCGATATTTCTTATAAATATAGTTATCTATGATTAAGTCAAAATATTTCCAAAACCCATCTCTCTTGATTTGCGAGTTATTGTAGTCCTCCCATAAGAGACAAATCATCAGTATTCGTCGAGAAGATTAGATGGAGTATCCGGCATACCAAGTGTCATTTTGACAACCACATAAATGGTCGGGTCCACAAATCCCGTATCGGTGGGTCTGCTTAGCGACGTCTCGGTAATCACATTTTCCACCATTTTACCACCGAATTGATCTTAAATTAAAATCCCTAGAATTTTATAATCTCGAGATCCTCTTACTTGCTTCAAAAAAAATCTTTTACTACTAATCAAAAATAAAAAAAAATAAACAAAAAAAATAAGAAAGAAAACAACACTATCAAAAATAAAAAAATAAAGAAAAAAAAGTAACAAAGTAACTAGACCCAATTCACCCCTTCTCTAAATACCGAAAAAAAGTAATCGATTAAGTGGCTCATTACCCATATACCATAAAGCTGACTTTTAACTCCTGAGACCGCCTGAACTCACAATCAAGCGCATATCCCACTGCGCAGAATTGGATCGAGCGCATATGCCACTGTACAGAATCACTTGTTCAGATACCTTAGGACCAGAATTCCCTAACTTAAAGACCCCCTGAACTCACAATAAAGCGCATATTCCACTGCACAGAATTAGATCGAGTGCATACACCACTGCGCAGAATCATTTGTTCAGATACTTTAAGACTAGAATTCCCTACTTAAATGACCAACTCCAGATGAATCAAGCGCACGCGCCACTGCACAGAATTCAACTGATCACACCTCAAAAAATTCACCTTAATTATCAGCCTAAATCGGCCCCTTTCCCCTAGAAAACTGAACAACAAATATACTCAATCTAAGAACTTACAAATGCCTATTAGAAAAGAACTGCCTGACGTGCATTGGTATGAGCAATGATGCGCCCGGTCTGATATGACTTGTTAAAGCCTTTGATATTATATTGCACCCTCTCTTTTTGTATTACCGATCCCTGAAACTTATGGACACCTGTATGACGTCCCCCGGTACCACAATCATGCCATATCCCTCTGTTAGCTCGCGCCATGTGACGGGATGCGCCATGCACCCATAGATCCGAAAAGTGCCTTTCGACAGCTACTACTGGGTCCCCGAATGCTCTATTTAAGCTTGCACTGATAGATAAGAAAGCCAAGTATGTCATGTCAGCATCTCCAATTCACATTTGTGAATTCCTAAGTGAAATGAGAAAGCACCTCGAATGAGGGGTGTCTACTTCTTCGATGCATTCTTACTTCGCAAGAGCGCACCGAAGAGGGGCATCTGTAGACACTCCCATTTTACCTTCTCGGAGTATACAAACTTGTTCGGTCAACCTTTGACCCTTTTAACCCACAGTGTGAGACCATGCAATAGTATATGACTGAACGCAGGCTGAAATAATAGCTCTGTGGCTCAGATCCCAACGTAGGGAGACTATATACTGAAATAACAGTATATAGCCAGAATGCATACTAAAACAATAGTCTTGCATTTCATTCTAGAGACCATACCTGGACAACCCTAGATTACGCACGTAAAACCCCGTACGCAATTAGATCGCATGCAAAACCACAAGCATGTGATCAGTCCACCTTTCAGACCAAACTTCCTTTCCCAAACAGATTCGAGACTCGATTACGCGCCTGAAACAGGACGCGTGATCGGATTGAGCACTTCACCACTAGTGCGTAATTGGCCTACGCCCGACCTAGTCTTACTACCCTTGACTCCTATGTCTCCTTGATTAAACACTTCAGGTTAAATGCTTAATCAGACTGAGTGCATGATAACATGCGTGCAATTAGCCTTAATTTGTTAGTACTAGGAGACTCACTGAGCAAGTCAGCCGGTCGCTCATTGAGTCGGTGACCGATTCAAAGCGATTAAGCACCAAAATCTAACCGTGTAATTCAATTAAATGCCCGTAAATAGGCGTGTAATTGAAGGAAAACCTATAAAAGTTTTTTTTCTCGAAGAAAGAAGAGGTTGCAAATTTTAAGAGAGGAGATGGTAAATTTCAAAACCAGAGAACTCTGAGCATGAACCCACAGAACCCAACCATGATTTCGAGATTCAAATGCCTAAACTTCTGAGGATTCTCTCCGCAGTCCCGACCCCCCTTAGGTAAGGATTTAATATTTTAGTTTTCGACCGTAGCTTATAATCTCTAGATCTATTAATTTTTAATTTTATTTTCAGTCTTAGACCGTAGCACCCTTTTTGGACCGAATCTTCTATTTCTGGTTCTAATTCCCTGCTTTTAGAACCAATACTTGATTCGTCGGTCCGATATACCGACCCTTAAGATCAAATTCTACTCTAAAATCATAATTTACAGTCCTATCATTAATTTTTGGTTCTATCCCTCAGAGTTAAGAACCAGTCCTTAATCATACGGTCTGATTTTCTGATTTTGGACCCGAATTCAGTCCTAAAAGTTTTTTTAATTTCAATTTCTTAGTTTAATACCTCCAAAAATCCAAAAATATTAATTTTAGTTTTCATAATTCTAGTTTATAATTCAATTTGCTCCTATTGTTTCGAAATCAACTCTGAAAAGCCTAAAAATATTACTTTACCGTCCAAAATTCAATTTTTTCTCTTTGATCTTAGCCACCCGATTTGCCTAAGGGAGCTTACGGAGGGTACTCGGGAACGAGGCCAATCCTCCTTAGCATAGCGGGCCCTTTTTTAGAGTTTTTAGAATTAATAAATTACTTTAATTAGTTTATATCTAAACATAATTGATTATTCACATTAATTAGGCCTTGATATAATTATTAGAGTGTTAAATAAAAATTTCCTTTCCATTAGTTTAGTTAATTGATTATTCCAAATCTGAATTCTAGGAAATTTAGTTTATTCATGATTAGTTATATTTTGCCATCATAAATCCATCAATAATTAGGGTCGTAGATAAATCAGTCCTTTTGTTTCTGTTGATATTATAATAGAAAATTAAATTTATTAATTTAATTAGGCCCGTAGAAAAATCAGTCTTTTTATTTCAATTAGAATTATAGTAGAATTATTACAAGTGCTTTAATTAGAATTATAGTAGAATTACTACAATTGCTTTAATTAGAATCCCAGTACAATTAGCATGCTTAATTTTAGTTAGAACATTATTGGAACTGATACATATGCACTCCTAGTACCAATAGAAGACTAAAATCGATTGAACTTTTAGTAATACCAGAACCTTGATGCTCACTGGACTCTTAACAACATTAGAACACTAAAATAACTCACCTTAATAAGCCCATACAACCAGAGCATAATAATAATAGAATTGGGAAATCTAAACTGACCGAAATTACAATTACAAAGGGAAATAAGAGGAGAATTAAACTAACTAAACTAAAGAGAAGCACTGCTACTGACGTTCGCAGGAGGACGATTCAGTATAGAAGTAACCCACACCCGCTTCACAGCGTGATCACTGACGTGTTGCAGCATCGTTAAATATTTGCAACTAGCGATCGCAATCAAACTAGGAACCTTCCTAGAAAAATCTCCCCTTTTTTTTATTTTTATCATTCCAAACACCGCATTGCTAGAGTCCACCTGGACAGAATTGGAGTCACTGATTCAATGGGAGCCGAGAGGAACCCAAAAAAAGCGTGCACCAACAATTAGGAAGCAAGTAGTTTCCTAATATAAGTGATATGTCTCCACTCTCTTTCCTTAATGGGTTAGGAAAGAGAAGTGACTATATAAGGAGACCACCGTCCCCTCTTCCTCTAACCTTAGCTCATTCCCATCTAGAGGCTAAACTTAGAGAAGATGAGAGGTAACGTGGTCTCAGATTCTTTGGCAGAGATCATCGGTTTCATTAAGGATATCGCTGATGCGGCGATCCGATAATAAATACAAGGTACGTGTGTTCTTTCAAAGGTATATTTTGATCGTGTGATTCGAGCCTAGATCTTAAAATATCTAACATCACGATCTTATCATAATGCTTTAATTTGTTCTAGTTCAATATATGATTATCATCTCGATCATTTAGATTGTTAAAAACAGGTTCCCATATAGCTAGATTAGGGAAAGTCATGCCCCTAATCTACTTAATATTAGTCAAAGGATAAAAAATAAACAAATACATAAATGGTACCTCTAAATGTGCCCACGCATTTTTTGAAAGCGCCAACACCCTAGACCCCTTGAAAATCATTGATTCCTTTGAATCAGGTGGTGGAGATCTTTTTTCACCCCAATCTTCCACATAATAGATCTTGAGATCGCCGAGCACCAATTAGACGGTCAGTTTTTTATTCCATGTATCACAGATCTCCAAAAAATAGCCTTTGAATCATATGACACACATCACTCTCAAATGTGATTTTATGGCATTAATCGCAAACAGAATGTCTGATAGATATGTCATGATCTCAAAATTTATTGTATAGAAGATCATGGTGAAAACTGATCTCCATCCTTTGATTTAAAGGAATCAATAATTTTGAAGGGGTATGAGATGTTGGCTCTTTCAAAACATGCCTGGCGCATTAAAACGATGTTCGACTCACATTCTCCTCGACATAATGTATAGATTGTAGACATTTTAAAAAGGTTTTTATGGCCTTTCTTGGCAACATACACAGCATACATAAAAGCTAAGTACCCTAAGCCATTATGGGCCACACGAGTTGATGTCGTCTCTTTGAGAAAATTGTTAAGGTTAAAGGGAAGGTTTCAAAGGCTCTTATAAGCATGATTTTAAATCTCGAGGTCAGATAGGGCCGATAAGTGACATGTTTCTTGTCCACGATATCGCGTGATAAGAATAATATTTTTTAAATGATTTTATTAGACTAAATTATGCTTCTCGTTGTGTAACCGTGGATTTGATCAATTCGTCACGACGATGCACTCGCTAAAAAAAATTGGAGTCGCCACCTGAAGTTTTTGGTGACCCGGGATACTTCAAAATCGATATATGAATACCAAGGTGTAAAAATATGACTGCAATTTACTGATTTTTGCCAAAGGCTCTTGGGTAGGGGCTTCGCTTATTGATAAGGAAGGTGTTGGACATCCGATCAACCTGCTCATAAATGGTTTCTACTTATGGCTAAAGTGTAAAAAAAGAAATAAAATGAACGACATTCCTTCTTGCCCGAAAGCACTAGGATCTTATTTGAGCCCCCCCACCCTCCCCGCAATCACCGAAATTTTGGCGGCGTAACGACTCAAATTCTAGGATAGAAGGAAAGCAAAAGAAGGTAGATGAATCGAGGGGAGAGCCGGAGCTCTTGAGCCCTTGTAGCACTACAGTTGACCTTCGCATGGATGCACTTCCGATAGTAAACGAGTTTGAGGAATGAGTTTTGGCTTCTAAAGCTTGAGAGTTAGAAGGTAGGAGAGATAGGCTAGGGCCTAGTTCTTGCTAAAGCTAGGGGATTGATGATGCAAAATGAGGTGTAAAGGGTCAACCTAGGTTATGAAATTTGAAAGATTAGTAGGGGTACTTAGAGGCTAATGAGTTTAGCAATTAGGTAATCTCTAATCTAAGATTTTTGAATTTTTTAAGGGTTTGGAAAGTTGGGAACTTGGGTTTAATGGTAGGTGATAGGGAAGCCTTCTAAATGACAAAATGGTTAAAAAGAGAGCTAGTGGGGGTGCAACAGTCCTAAAGAAACCCACCCCAAACTTTGGGGTGGTCAAAAGGTCAAACCCCAAATTCGAAATCTGACATTTTAAAAAAAAAATACTATTCCTATGCTTTGCGTTAATAAAGTATACGCTCGGCTTAGGAACAATGTTTCTCAGGAAAACTGAGAAATTCAAACTTCTAGATCCTAGTCGTCAATCAATTTCTTTCTGTTCTCAGATATTTATTAAATTAAAAGCACCGTTACACTATATATCAAGTCTCCTAGCATTGGTCGTCAATCAAAACTAGAATCCTCCGAATACAGATTTAATCTAATCTACAATCTCTTAAAAATTAGGCGTCAATCAAATTCTAGAAAATTGAAGATGGAAAAGTAGAAACCATTACACTATTATGCAAATCTCAACCTGAGTCATCAATTGTAGAATAGACGAGAATGCCTGGAGTACCTTGGACTTGGGCAGAGTTCACTGAGGCGTTCAATGAAAAGTATTTTTTGGCACCTAAGAGATACCGTATGGAGGTACAGTTTACAACCTTAGTACAGGGTCAGATGACTGTTTGAGAATATGAGGTAGAATTCACTAACCTCTCTCGATTTGCACCCTTACTCGTCGCCATCGAGCTCATGAAGACACAAAACTTTGAGCAGGGTTTGAAGCCCCTGATCAAGGAAAGAATTTCGTTGTTTCAAGCAACGACCTATACCCATGTGATGAAGTTAGCTCTTATAGCGGAAACATATGTGGAAAGTATGATCAAGAGGTGAGAGGAATATAATAGAACCATAAAAGCTCCATCTCAGTCTTTTAGTTTTGATGAAATCAACAAGTGACCGCGATACAATGGGCAGGCAGCATTTCAACCAGTTGTAGGAGCCTATACACGACCTTACAATCCAGCGACGTTACCACCATTACCACTGAGGATTCCACGTGTTAAGAACCAGCCCGTTAAGACTACAGCCAGAAGTACATCTAGCGTTTCACGAGTACGACCAATAGTTTCCCGCACGTGATCTTATGTGGCTTCATCGATAGCTTCAGTCGAGATCTGTTGAAAGTGTGGGAAGGCACACAAGACAGACAAATGCTGTAAAGCGTTTGGTGCATGCTTTCATTGTGGAAAGATGGAACATTGAATAAAAGATTGCGCGGAAATGGTAGGGATGGCGTCAAAGGCTGGACTAGTCTTACGATCTGCACTACCTACGGTACAAGGCCGAGCTTATGCTGTGTCGGCACAAGGTGCCCAAACCAGTAATGATGCCATTCAAGGTATGTGAATTACTTAGTTATAAGTTCTTGAAATTATTTCGTTATACATTCTTGAAATTATTTAGGAGAAAGGTGCATCTAGTTACATATTATATCCCAATGTGCATCTAGGATATTATTTTTTTTTTTATCAGTTTGAGAATTGATAAATGTCAAATATGTTAAGTAGAAACAATTTAGCTAATGCTAATGTATATGCCCATTAGGTACATTTCAAATGTATCCAAAGGATGCCTATTTGTGTTATGAGGCACAAGTTTTGATAGATCTCGGATCTACACACTCGTTTGTCACACCCCAGTTTACTGAAAAATTGAGAAAGTTGGAAGGCACTGCAGAACCTCTTGAATTTATTTTAGATGTAACACTTCTGACGGGACAGTCGCTCACTACTGATATGGTGTGTCGATCGATTATCATCCTGTTAAAGATTACTGGGTATACGAAGCAGTAGTCGACTTGATCTTACCTCTGATGTAAGGATACGACATAATCCTTGGCATGGATTGATTGTTCAACTACCATGCGAACGTTGACTATCGAAAGAAGCTTGTCTCTTTCCACCCCCAAAGGAAGAAATCAACTAAATTTTTTGGCATGCAGCCAACTACACTTCCTTTTATATCAGCGATCCGAGCATGATGATTACTCAATGATGGTGCTCAAGGGTATATCGCTTTTATTCAAAGTCAAGATCAGGAAGAGAAGAACATTTCACTTTCAGATGTGTTGATTGCCTGTGAATTCTCTGATATTTTCCCTGATGAGTTGCTAGGCTTACCGCCTGACAGGAAAGTGGAGTTCGCTATTGAATTAGCCCCGAGCACCGAGCCAGTAATAAAGGCGCCATATCGAATGGCACCGGTAGAGTTGAAAGAACTCAAGGAATAGTTGCAAGAGCTTCTTGATAAAGGCTTTATCAGACCGAGTGTGTCTCCGTGGGGCGCACCGGTATTGTTTGTGAAGAAGAAGGACGGTTCAATGCGCCTCTGCATTGATTACCGTCAATTAAATAAGCTGACAATCAAGAATCGGTATTCGCTCCCCAGAATTGATGATCTCTTTGATCAGTTACAAGGAGCACGGTTCTTTTCAAAAATTGATTTACGATCTGCGTATCATCAGATGAAGGTGTAAGCTAAAGATATTTCGAAGACAGCTTTTCAGACGTGATATGGTCACTACGAGTTTCTCGTCATGTCCTTCGGGTTGACCAATGCACCTGCATCATTTATGAACTTGATGAATCGAGTCTTCAAGCCTTATTTAGATCAGTATATCGTAGTATTCATCGACGATATACTCATCTACTCAAAGACGAAAGTAAAACACGAAGATCATCTACGACTTGCCTTGCAGACATTAAGAGATTCGTAGTTGTATGCTAAGTTCAGTAAATGTGACTTCTAGTTAAATCAAGTCAGTTTTTTGGGTCACATCATATCTGAAGCTGACATTATCGTCGATCCTACAAAGATCGAGGCTGTAGTGTAATGGAAGCAGCCACAAATAGTAACCGAGATCCGAAGCTTTCTAGGTCTCGCAGGGTATTACCGACGTTTTGTTGAAGGGTTTTTAAAGCTTGCTGGACCACTCACACAAATCACTCAAAAGAATGTTCAATTCGAGTGGACTGAGGCATGCGAATAGGGTTTTCAGGAGTTGAAAAGGAGACTCACCTCTGCACCTGTATTAGCATTACCGTTAGGTAGTGGTGGTTTTGTTGTCTTCAGCGATGCCTCATATAGTGGGTTAGGTTGTGTATTGAATTAGTGGGAACGAGTGATTGCGTATCATTCTCGGCAATGGAAAGATGACGAGAAGAACTACTCCACTCATGACCTGGAATTAGCGGCGGTCATCTTCACATTGAAAATCTAGAGGCACTACCTGTGTGGCGAAACCTTTAAGATTTTTACTAATCATAAAAGTCTCAAATATCTCTTTACCCAGAAAGAATTGAATTTGAGGCAGAGAAGGTGGATGGAGTTCTTGAAGGACTATGACTATTCTATTCAGTACCATCCCAGTAAAGCCAATATAGTGGTTGATGCGCTCAGTCGGAAATCATCCGCTCAGTTATCCCATCTTGTGACACGACTATAAAGATAAAAGTTGCTCAATGACATAGTATCATCTAGTGCCACTCTGAGGGAAACGTAAATTAGAGGTTTGCTTGCTACAGTGATGATTCGATCTACACTCTTTGATAGGATTAGAGAACTCCAGATATATGATGCAAAACTTATTGCCATCAGACAGGGAGTACTAAGTGGGCTATAGCCAAAATTTTCTATTAAGGATGATGGGTCCTTATTGTTTTGAGGCCGAGTATGCGTACCTGATGATAGTGCCTTGCGTAAGGAAATTCTCGAAGAGGCTCACAAGTTAGCGTATGCCATTCATCCTGGTAATACGAAAATGTATCAGGATTTGAAGAAGACATTTTGGTGGAATGACTTAAAGCAAGAAGTGGCAGAACATGTTACAAAATGTTTGACCTGCCAACAAGTGAAGGTCGAACACAAGCATCCAGCTGGTTTGTTACAGCCACTGCTCATCCCAGAGTGGAAATGGGAGAACATTTCCATGGATTTTATCCTTGGCTTGTCCCGTACACAGAAGGGTTACAATGCAATTTGGGTGATTGTTGATCGTCTCACAAAATCCGCATATTTCTTACCCTACAGCACGCAATATACAACGTCAAAATTGGCCGAAGTTTATCTGAGAGAGATAGTCCGACTACATGGGATACCCGTGAGTATCATGTCAGATCGTGATCCTTTATATACCTCTCGATTCTGGCAGAGTTTTCAAGAAGGAATGGGTTCCAAGTTGGAATTCATTACTGTGTTTTATCCTCAGATCGATGGACAGATGTAGAGGGTGAATCAGGTGATAGAGGATATGTTACTGGTCTATATATGCTAGATTTCCAAGGATCATGGGATAAGCACTTACCCCTGATCGAATTCAGATATAATAACAACTTCCAATCGAGCATCAGCATGACACCATTTGAGGCACTGTATGGACGCTGATGTAAATCTCTGATTAACTAGGAAGAAGCTGGCGAACGTCTTATTTTGAGCTCTGACTTGATAGAAACCACCAATGCAGTTGTTCACATTATTCAAGAGAGACTGAAGAGTGCTTAGAGTCGGTAGAAGAGTTACGTCGATCTCAAAAGAACCAGTGTTGATTTTTAGGTAACTAAATACACTTATAAATCTATTAGTTATGTGAATTCAATGACGTATATTGTATTTCTAATGTGTGCCGTACAGATTGGTGATCAAATCTTTATCAAAATATCTCCGACAAAGGGTGTGATGCGATTTGGGAAATGAGGCAAGTTGAGTCCTCATTACGTTGGACCATTCCCAGTTTTAGGCAGAGTGGGTGAGATAGCATACCGAGTTACGCTATCTCCACATTTATCTAGCGTACACGACATATTCCATGTGTCTATGCTGAGGAAGTATGTCAGTGATCCAATACACGTGTTGGATTATCAATCGCTAGATATTCAGGAGGATTTAATGGTGACTAAGGAACCAGGTTAGATTTTGAACTGTAGAGATCAAATCTTGAGAACAAAGTGTATTCCACTCGTATTGATCCAATGGAAGAATCACGGTTCTCATGAAGTTACCTGGGAGCTCGAAGCCGATATTCGCGCTCAGTATCCACACTTATTTACCTAAGGTACTTGTTACGGGTAGATCTAGTGTGTGTTGATTTATTATGTAATGGTAAAAGCAAAATAAAATCAAAGTAAAATAAAGGATGGATTCAGCACAACTAAAATATCCTAGACCTGCAAGATACAGGGTCCATTGTAGCAAGTTTTGATAAGAGTTTGTCCCACAGGGAGTAGTGATCTAAACCTAGAAGGTGTATAGTAGACCTCCAGATCTGGCTACATATCTGGTAATTCTAAGAAAAAAGAGAGCTTTTCGGGCGTCACTAGATCTAATTAATCTACAAAATAGAAATGTAAAACTAAATCTAAAAGATGGAGGAAGATGGATGGTAAAATAAGATCAAATGGTGAGAAATAAGCAGCCATGACCTAGTACTTATTGTAAATCAATTGAATCAAAGGCATTGTATAGATCTGACTTGCTACAAGTCCTTCATTTGGCTACAAGCTCCCTAGGTTCAACCTCGATAGATGTATGGTATAAGAATCTAATCTAAACCAAAGAATTGAAGCAATCCTAAGGCTATGATCTGTCCACTTTAATGGTCACAGGCCATCCCAGAGATTGTCTCGAGCCAATAGTCTCGATTAGAACAGGTTAATCATTACAGATGCTGTGAATGTCAGGCTACAAGCTCCCCATTTCTGGCTGGCCCACAGGACTACCCAAACTAGGGAAATCAAATACAAATAAATGAAATATATATCGGAATCACCTTTAAAACCCACAATTACTGTGCTCAGATCTGTAATCTGTGCAACATTAATCTATTCCCAAAGCTTTGAAGCCTTCAAAATACAATTACAAAACAGAACTGGATTGTTTATCTAGATCTAATCCAACATGCTGGATTAGGGGGAGGAGGGGGAAGAGAAAAAGAAAAAATGAAATCTAAACCTAAATGAGCTAAGGTAAACCAAAGCTATTCTATGGATTCCTTGTTGAGAAAGTACAGCAGCAAGGAGTTCTATTTATACATTTGCAGTGATCTGTGTGCTTTGGATTGCAGCCAATTAGAGATGAGGATTTGATACTTAATCCCTGTGTAAGAGTTTTAACCAATCAGAGAAGGGATAGGGATCTGATTTTGTTTGTGCCTAGCTGAAACTAACTTGCATTCCCGCCAAAAATTAGTTCACACCCATGTGGGCAACTATCCCTGCTGTGAGGTTCCATAATTGCCCCTACTAATCAACAATATTTGCTGCCAAAAAAATATTCTAGTTGCAGCATCATATTCCTGCAAACAATTCTTCCATGTGTTTTTTTTATACTTGAGAGTTCTCAAGAATACCCCTGTTGTCCACTGATATCTTCTGCTGCAGCCATTATATTTTTGCTGAAATTAATTGGGATCAAGCTGTTGTGATTACCAAGGCAACCCTCACAAATTAGACTTGGCGGAGCCCGAGCAAGATGACCTGCTATAGAAGTACAAGCTGCTGGAATGTAGTTTTTTTCTGGTTTATTTCCAAGCTACTATGTTGGCTGAAAACTGCAGGTTTAAAGGATGCAGCTGCTCACTCTTTCGACATGTTTGCTTTAGCATTTCAACAGGATGATGAGAGCTTCCAGCAGGGGCAGTTGAGGGGTTCAAGGTTCAAGTGATCGACAGGATTGGGTACACAAAAGATCGACAGGTTCTAATTGTACTTGGTCAAGAGGATTGAGAGGTGTCTGGAGCTGGGTATGTGTGTACCTCGATAGGTTGCTGGGGAGTGCAAGGATTGAAAAGGGAGAGAGGCTTGAGGGCTGCAATACTGCTGATCGAGGGGTTTAAAGGGATGAAGGTGCAGCTTGGTCGATAGGTTTTGAAGCAGCAAAGGACTCCTCGACAGGTTGGCTAAATGTGGTGCATTGGAGCTATTGATGCTGTCGAGAGGTTTGAACTACTAGAGTTTGCAAGCGGTCTCGAGAGGTTGGCTAGCTGAAGTTGTCGACAGGTCTTGCCATGTTCCCATAAAGAAGTTGACAGGTTTGTAGAATGAAGTGCCATGCATGTCGAGAGGATGGGCCTTGGAGCTTTGTACGTCGTGAGGATGCATGGAAGCTGCATGGAAGCTTGATGTCGTGAGGTTTAAGGGATACAAGTCGACAGGATCAGATGCTGCAATTCAAAGCTGTCGATAGGTTTGAGAATGGAGTCTTTGCTGGTCAAGAGGTTGTATGCCAGGGCTGTAGCTCATGCTATCGACATTCTCGGGCGGCTGCACTTCGACAGGGTGAATGGAAGATTGCATGGGAGGTTGTTGCTGATGCTAAACAAGATCTAAAGCCTCCAAAGTAGATGGTTGATAGCTTCCAATGAGAAAGGCCTCAGGGGGTTGTTGAAGCTTTGCATGCCGACAGATTTGACTTGAAGGTGCTCTATGCTATGTAGTTTAATAACTCACACCTACACCATTCGACAACTTGCATAGCTTGGCAGTTGCAAAGCTTGGAGCTCAGATCAGAGCAGATCTACTGCTGCTGCATTAAATGGTGCATGACCCAAGCTATTGCTGAACTGAAAGTAACCCTCAAAACACTCCTAACGTGCTTACGCTTGAAGCCTTTCCATTCATCTCTTATTCTCAGCTGTGGACTGATTTGTAGCTGAAGCTTTGCATGTGTGCAGCTCATGTGTATGCATCTGTTGAAATGTGCAGCTGCTGGGTGCTTCCTCGTCGCTAGACTTACCACCATCTCATTCCCAGCTATTGTTTGCTTCCAAAACTCCTCTAAATAGCCCTTTCTAATTGAAAACTACACTAAGGATAAAATTATCCCCTTGTTGTAAAACGACACTAAAAGAAATTATTAAACACTCTAGGTCCTAGCAAAAGCCAGGTTTAAAGGTGTAGAAAGTGGTAAAAATCAGTGCTTAACACACCCCCAAACCTAACCTTTGCTAGTCGTCGAGCAAACTGAATTTTATAACAACTAACCTTTGTAGGGAACACGGGTGCATTTGGCACATGCACCAAGCGTTTTAAACCCCTAGGTGATCCCTAGTGGAGGAGTGGAGTCTCCTGAGGGTTTTCAGTGAAGGTACCCCCAAACTTCTCCAATAAAATAAGTTAATACCAATGCAACATGCTAAAACAGAGTTTAAGAAAAATAAAATAAATTCCACACCATGGTCATTCAATTTTAGGGGATTTTCAGCAGAAAAAACATCAGTTTAGAACTGAAAATTCTGATGTAATTCCTTCATCATCAATCGGCTCATGTCAAGGCATTGTGCCTGAAAATTAATGTAGAGTTTACCTTTAATTCAAGAATTTAGTTTTGGTAATGCCCCAACAAATTGGATTTCAGACCCAAGTCTTACCAGGGCTGTCACTCACAATAAAATAGAAGGGTGCATCATTTCACGCAGCTCAAGAGCAGTTACAACCCTAAAATAGGACTGCAAGCATGAGCATAGGCATTGCTCTAATTCTTTTCACCATAGATCAAACAAATCCTCATCTCCATATGACAGCTCAATCCATTTCAGATAAGTAAGAACTTTTTATTGGGTTGTAATGTGGCTTATGGGTGAGGTTTATAAAGAATAAAAAGGTGGAATGAGATTCAAAATTGAGAAATCAATAAAGTAAGGAGGTGACATGTACACCTTCTTCATTTCAGCATAGTTCCATCTTCTTTCTTGAATTTTCAGATTCAGAGTGATTAATTTCTAATCTTCTTTTTCAAAATATCAAATGAAATGTCTTCTCTCTCCCATTATTGTTATTTTGCTTTTATGATTTTCTTTTCTTTTTGTATTATTTTTCACCATTTTTCTTTTTATGGGGGAATGCCACAATTGCCACCAAATGTGCCTTCTTCTTTTTCAACCAATCATCGAACCTTGCTCCTCTAACCTCACTTCTCCTTTTATTTCTTGAATTCTCAGATTGAGAGTGAACTAAAACAGGTCGAAGAAACACTGGGAATTTGAAGGCTCAAAATGTGTGTATCAAGGGCAATTTAAAGGTGGGAAGTTTTTAAGCTCAAACTGTCCAAGGGATGGCCTTACTGCACATCTTCAATGTCATGAGTACTGTCAAACTATTTTAACTCAGATTTGCCTAACTTCTACTAATCAAAATTAGATCCAATCAGTCCTTAGAGCAGAAAAATTTCCAAGACACTCTTCAAAGATAATTTTTCAGGCCCAAATCTCACTAGGTATGGCCTTCCATCAAATTTTCTAGGGAGTATCCTCACAGTTTTCTCTCATTTCAGGTTCACTAAACATCATTTTTTTTGAAAATTCTTGGCATTTGCTTCATAAAAAATATTAAAACTACAGCTCATTTCAGTTTCAAAAAGTTTTTAATTTCCTCTTTTTCCAAAAATCAGGTGGGAAATTATTTTATTTTCAAAAACTTTTTTCAACATAGCTGCACTAGTATCAACTTATTTCATTATCACACCTGCCATACCCCCAAACCTAAGATGAACATTGTCCTCAATGTTCTACACACTGAGAAATCAGGGGCAGCAAGATAAAAGAAGAAAACTAAAAAAATTATAGCTATATGCAACAAAAAATAAAAAATGCAAAACTAAATACATGAACAGGAAAATGGAAAAATGATATACAAATGTAGGAAAATTACTGATAAAATAGAAAAAACAGCAAAATAAAGCTAGAAATGTGAAGCAAATGAAAAGAAACTAATGCTAGTAACAGAAAAAATAGCAAAACCAAAGTAAAGAACTGAATAGAAAACTATAAAAATAGAAAAATGCAGATATAAAAACAGAATTGCATATACAAAAACAGGAAAACAAAGTTCGAAACTGAATAACAAACTACCAAAATGAAGAAAATTAGTAAAGTTAAGACCTAAGAATAATCAACAATCTATATACAGAAATGAAATTAAAAATCCTAAAACAGAAAAATCCTAAGACCAAAACCTAATCCACATGTGCCACAAGAAACCCCTTTGCTACCTGTGTGTGTTTGAGCTGTGGATGTGTATGAATTAATAAAATTTTGTGAAATAATGTCAGTATGGATGTACACAATTGAAAACAGGATTCATACACAGCTAAGACCTATTAATGGTGAAAAATCTTGAAGGAAAATAAAATCAATGGCTCCATTAAATTTTCTGAACAAATTATGATCCAAACCAGTGAAGACATTGTTGATGAGGCCCCTGAAACACAACCTAACCTTGAGCCGGAAATCTCTTCCATTAAATTTTCTGAACAAATTATGATCCATTGCTCATTATCCTTCATGAATCCTCAAAATTAAAACCGTGATCTCAATAGTTCTAGATGGGGGGAAATGAATAAAGGAAAAGGAAAATAGCCCATCTAGAGAAAATTTTTATGATTTTATAATTTTTTTACTTTTTATGTGGTTTTGATCAGCTTGGGCTCTACAAGAGCCCTTATGTACGACTGCTGAAAAATAATAAGAAAACAAATCAGAAATGTCTTTTGTGTTTACATTTTTCTTTTATTTTTGTATTTGGTTTTGTAAAAAAAAAAAAAAAAAAAAAAATCAGCATGCCTACAAAAAAAATAGCAGAAGTTATAATCAAAACAAACATTAAACACAGCAGAACTGCTGGTTTTAAAGAATTTGAAACTTGAGAATGAAAGCAAAGGAGAAGGGGATGCAAACTCAAGCAGATCTTCTCCAGCTGCAATCCATTTGCTCCTCTTATGGCCACGGCACCAGATCTGCAAAAATTCAAAAACTGCAGTAGTACCTTATTCAAGTATATAGACAAAAATAAAAAGAAAAATTTAGGCCACAACCTCATTTTTGCAAAAAATGCAAAATGACTATAGCAACATTTATTCAAATAGCTACAAGGCAAAGAATAAAACTCAGAAAAATTAGAAATTCTGCTGTAGTGAAGCAAGTTTTCTATACAAAAACTGCAGTAGAAATTTAATCAAACACTTGGAATGTAGTATTTAGATCTAACACAAAAATAGCAATAAAAACTAAAAAAAATAAATCAGATCTATAAAATTAAAAAACTCAGGTCTACTATCTAGATCAAAACTCCCCGGCAGCGGTGCCAAAAACTTGTTGGGGAAATTGAGTGTGCCGATTTATTGTGTAATAGTAAAAGTAAAATAAAATCAGATTAAAACAAAGGGTGGATTCAACACAACTACAATCTCCTAGACCTGCAAGATACAGGGTCCATTGTAGCAAGTTTTGATAAGTAAGAGTTTGTCCCATAGGGGGTAGTGATCTAAACCTAGAAGGTGTATAGTAGACCTCCAGATATGGCTACAGATCTAGTAATTCTAAGAAGAAAGAGAGCTTTTTGGGTGTCACTAGATCTAATTAATCTACAAAATAGAAATGTAAAACTAAATTTAAAAGATGGAGGAAGATGGATGGTAAAATAAAGATCAAATGGTGAGAAATAAGCAGCCATGACCTAGTACTTATTGTAAATCAATTGAATCAAAGGCATTGTATAGATCTGACTTGCTACAAGTCCTTCATTTGGCTACAAGCTCCCTAGGTTCAACCTCGATAGATGTATGGTATAAGAATCTAATCTAAACCAAAGAATTGAAGCAATCCTAAGGCTATGATCTATCCACTTTAATGGTCACAGACCATCCCAGAGATTGTCCCAACATATCAAAGCAATCCTAAGGCTACACTTTAATGGTCACAGACCATCCCAGAGATTGTCTCGAGCTAATGGTCTCAATTAGAACAGGTAATCATTACAGATGCTGTGAATGCTAGGCTACAAGCTCCCCATTTCTGGCTGGCCCACAGGAGTATCTAAACTAGGAAAATCAAATATGAATCAATGAAATATATATCAGAATCACCTTTAAAACCCACAATTACTGTGCTCAAATCTGTAATCTATGCAACATCAATCTATTCCCAAAGCTTTAAAGCCTTCAAAATACAATTACAAAACAGATCTGGACTGTTTATCTAGATCTAATCCAACATGCTGGATTAGAGGGATAAGGGGGAAGAGAAAAAGAAAAAATAAAACCTAAACCTAAATGAGCTAAGAAAAACCAAAGCTATTCTATGGATTCCTTGCTGAGAAATTACAGCAGCAAGGAGTTCTATTTATACATTTGCAGTGATCTATGTGCTTTTGATTTCAGCCAATTAGAGACGAGGATTTGATGCTTAGTCCCTGTTTAAGAGTTTCAACCAATCAGAGAAGAGAAAGGGATCTGATTTTGTTTGTGCCCAGCTGAAACTAACTTGCATTCCCGCCAAAAATTAGTCCACACCCATGTGAGCAACTTTCCCTACTGTGAGGTTCCACAATTGCCCCTGCTAATCAACAATATTTTTTGCCAAAAAAATATTTTAGTTGCAGCATCATATTCCTGCAAACAATTCTTCCATGTGCAGGCTTTTTTTTTATACTTGAGAGTTCTCAAGAATACCCCTGCTGTCCACTGATATCTTCTGCTGCAGCCGTTATGTTTTTGCTGAAATTAATTGAGATCAAGCTGCTGTGATTACCAAGGCAACCCTCACAAATTAGAATTGGCAGAGCCGAAGCAAGATGAGCTGCTATAGAAGTACAAGCTGCTGGAATGTAGTTTTTTTTTTGTTTATTTCCAAGCTGCTATGTTGGCTGAAAACTGCAGGTTTGAAGGATGCAGCTGCTCACTCTTTCGACATGTTTACTTCAACATTTCAACAGGATGATGAGAGATTGCAACAGGTGCAGTCGAGGGGTTCAAGGTTTAAGTGATCGATAGGATTGGGTACACAATGGATCGACAGGTTCTAATGGTACCTGGTCGAGAGGATTGAGAGGTGTCTGGAGCTGGGTATGTGTGTACCTCGACAGGTTGCTGGGGAGTGCAAGGACTACAAAGGTCGAGAGGTTTGAGGGCTGCAATACTACTGATCGAGGGGATTAAAGATACGAAGGTGCAACTTGGTCGATAGGTTTGGAAGCAGTAAAGGACTCCTCGACAGGTTAGCTGAATGTGGTGCATTGGAGTTGTTGATGCTGTCGAGAAGTTTGAACTGCTGGAGTTTGCAAGTGGTCTCGAGAGGTTGGCTAGCTGAAGCTGTCGACAGGTCCTGTTATGTTCCCAAAAAGAAGTCGACAGGCTTGTAGAATGAAGTGCCATGCATGTCGAGAGGATGGGCCTTGGAGGTTTGTATGTCATGAGGATGCAATGGAAGCTACATGCAAGCTTGCTATGGTGAGGTTCAAGGGCTACAAGTCGACAGGATCAGATGCTGCAATTCAAAGCTGTCGACATGTTTGAGAATGGAGTCTTTATTGGTTGAGAGGTTGTATGCCAGGGCTGTAGCTCATGCTATCAACATGTTAGGGCGGCTGCACGTTGACAGGTTGAATGGGAGCTTGCATGGGAGGTTGCTGCTGATGCTGAACAAGATCTAAAGCCTCCAAAGCAGATGGTTGATAGCTTCCAATGGTAAAGGCATCAGAGGGTTGTTGAAGCTCTGCATGTCGACAGATTTCACTTGAAGGTGCTCTATGCTGCTGTAGTTTAATAACTCACACCTGCACCATTCGACAACTTGCATAGCTTGGCAGTTGCAAAGCTTGGATCTTATATTAGAGCAGATCTATTGCTGCTGCATTAAATGGTGCATGATCCAAACTGTTGCTGAACTGAAAGTAACCCTCAAAACACTCCTAATGTGCTTACGCTTGAAGCCTTTCCATTCATCTCTTATTCTCAGCTGTGGACTGATTTGCAGTTGAAGCTTTGCATGTGTGTAGCTCATGTGCATGCATCTGTTGAAATGTGTAGCTGCTGGGTGCTTCCTCATCGCTAGACTTACCATCATCTCATTCCCAACTATTGTTTGCTTCCAAAACTCCTCTAAATGGCCCTTTCTAATGGAAAACTGCACTAAGGACAAAATTATCTCCTTGCTGCAAAACGACACTAAAAGCAATTATTAAACACTCTAGGTCCTAGGAAAAGCCAGGCTTAAAGGTGTAGAAAGTGGCAAAAATCAGTGCCTAATAGTATGCCGCTTATTGTAGTCAGTAGAATAAATTAATGCATATGATATCAATATTTTCATCTGCCTTGCCCTTATAGATATAAAAAGTAACTCTTAAAACATAAAGAATTAAATGAAAATTAAATGTTTCTACATCAGATATGAACTCCTACTTTATATAGATCACATTGATTGAACTGAACACAATTAAACTATGTCCAACCTTGGGCTTAAACCGTCAAGACTGAATTTGTTAAACAACTAAGTTCTATTATAGTATCGAACTAAAAATACTAGATGTGCTTATAAAAATTCATTTGATCAGCACATAATTTTGAATGATGCCTCGTAATGTGTGACATATAAAATTATATTGTGTCACCTAAAACAGGCACATTAGACCCAAAATTCTGCTTTACACATGTGTTTAAACACATTTGTTATAGTTTTCATTAAAATAAAAAATAATTGAAGCACGTTTCAATATCAAATATATCAACGAATATTTTTTGATGATACCTAATCTTGTTTACACCATATATCTGTCAACAATATGTACCAAAAGTCTGCATGGCCTAGAAATCTGGGCCCGTCCAGGTCTGATGGCCTTGCCGCGGAAAGGGATGGCTGGCTGCGGCAAGCAGCTTGCCGTGACAAGTATGTTGGATTGCTGAGGCAACCATCTCAGGTTTTAAGTGGGTCCAAGAAACCCCACAATTCATTTCCTGGTTCTGTTCTTTGCTGGGGTCTGTATATTTTCCCTCCGGAGCTATATTTGAATGCAAAACCTCCCCGATTTTACGCCAAGATCGTTGCATGTCTAAGAATCGTTCTTGGCCGAGCTCCTTCATCTCCAATTTCAGACTATTGTTTCACAATTTGGTGTCTTTGTGAGGTAAAACCCTCATTTATGGTTTTTGTTGTTTCTTTTCAACTCTTTGAAATACCATGCCTCCAAGGAAGGTCATGGCTTCCAAAAACACTCCCGTATGCCCAAAGGCGACGACCAAAGAAAAGGACAAAGCCCCATCCACGTCCCAAGACCAAACTGATCCACCCGTGGATCGTGAACAACTCGTTCCATGGTGGAACACGAAAGCCATGGAACCGGATTGGCTGATTGATGACTCGTTGCTCGTACCGAACGACCTGACCGCATGGTCGTTATGGTACATTGAACAGGTGCGTTTGGACACCATATACCAACCCATCCATACACAGTTTTACCCCCACCTTGTCCGTTTATTTTTCCAGAATTTAAAAGTTATGGTGGTTGTCGGCCAATTAGAAACTGAAATTGATGGCCACAAATTTTATTTTGACCTACAAGACATTGCTAAGGCTGTGGACTAGAGTGCGACCTTTGACGAGAGTTTAGGTCTATGAGCCCCACGCCTAAAAGATGTGAAATTCTATCACATCATTGCCAAAATAATGGATGGACAGACCTCTTTCGCTCAAGGTCTTTCGATTCGACGCAGCCAGTTATCACAAAACATGTGGTTTTTTGATTGTGTATTTAGATGTAACCTTTATCCTATGTAGCATGACAGAGAGCAACGTGAGACTTTCTTATAGGCCTTATTTGCGATTCATGAGAATCGCTGGGTTAATGCCCCAAAGGTTGTTTGGGAGGGCATGAAATATGCCAACATCCATCTTCAGAGTAACGTAGCTACTCCCATGCCTGCATGCCCTTACCCACGTTAGATCACTCACCTTTTAGAAGGCCACCAAGATGCTCATAATAGGAAACCTTATCAAATCCCTCTTGGTGAGGAATTCCGCACTGACCATATTCGGGTATTTCCCCCCGCAATATGGAAGAACGTCTACCAATGGTCTCAACAACTGGTGAAAAACCGCCAAGCACAATAAATACGTGCTCCTCCACAACAACCCCAAGCCACCCCATCGGCACCAACTCAGGAAGCCCCAATTCCCTCTCAAGCCGAATCAATTCCCTCTTCGGAGGAGACTTTTACCATTGTCGACCTTGCGTGGCTAATGAGAGAAAATCGTGAATTTGCCCTCCAACAATTTGACAACCTCTATCGAAACAACTATATGCTTCATCAACATGTCGACTATATTGAAGAGGCCACTAATCATTTGATGGAGCATACCTTCAAGACAGCCACAACCCCTTACATTGGACGAGCACGAAATTTTAAGTCTGCATACACCCGCAACGTAGCCACTTTAGTGCTAGAGCTTTCACGGAAGGATGCTGGACCATCCTCAGCCGGTCAGCAGCAACATAGCTCACAACCTGGTGAGTATCCCACTCATTTTTCTCAAAGTTCGGTGCATATATAATATTTACTGTACATTGTTTTGTTTCTTATAGTAGCAGTGTTTAAATTTTGTTATCCTTTTGTTATGTGATTACTATTTTAGTCATCAGTCATGTCAATCACACATGTACGAGTGACCTGATTTCCTGATTACAATGTTATCTAATTTGATATAGTTTTACGTAGTCATGTACATGCGCCAACTCAAAGAATATTATAACAATGTAGACCCCATGCCCTGCTCTACTTTCCCTGCCTTCATTTATTTTCGAGGACGAAAATCCCTTAAGTAGGGGAGGGTGTCACAGCTGACATATTTTGAAAACCACACTAATTGATATAGATACGGGTCAGGTCAGGCATATACCTAACACGGGACATAAGGGCTTAGGTCCTATAGTAAGTTTAAGTACCAGATACATTTCTACCTGTGTATGCAAAATACACTTGAATGTAGACCCTTCCATATAACTCTATTGGTGTATTATGAACTACACTTGAGTTTTCACATATATAGAAAATACGTGTATTAGAGATACACTTGATTAAATTCATATGTGCTACATTAAAGGTGTCTAGGCTAATACATGGAATACAATGTCTTTCTTGATAATTTTGTACACTTGTTATCTATATACCTGATGATTTGCTGGAATAGATATGCGTGTTATAGGCTTACACTTGACTTGACTCCTTGCTATACACATTTAGTTATGTGTTAGTATTATACTAGAGCCAGGCCTCTTTTGGCTTATCTGCCTATACAATGAAAAGCCCATGTGGGCATTGCATGAGATTCCAGCCCAAATGGCTTATACACTGAAACAGTGTATGAGGCTTATATGCAAGGGAAGCCTTATTTGTCTTTTATGGGTATACACTCTACAATAGGTACTGGCCTTGAATGAAATTACAACTTGAATAGCTTATAAGCTGTTTTAGTTCGCCTCTTGAGTACACGACTGCATGAGTCATCATGCAAGTCCATGCACGCAAAGTGGATATAAACCACTACAAAAGCTCATCTCCATCTCCTGTCTTCTTCCTGCTATCAACTATGAATGAAAACACTCTACTCAACCATGAAAGCACAAGGTTAAAGAAAACCCAATCAATGAAACCCTGCTGCTAGAATTCCAAATCCATCTCCCCTTTCAACCTTTCAAACCCTTGAATTTCGACCCATGGATCACAAGGTGACCTGTTAGTCGATTGAAAGGATTCCGAAGACGACCCTTACGAGTACGTCGTGAATTCGACACTGACAACTGTTCGGCGTCGTCATAACCGAGTGCACCAAAAGGTACACCATCAATAAACCAAGTAATAGCTTAGGGTCAGTTCATTTAGTTGGGTTAGAATAGGAGTTAAATCTATGATGCCGATTCCACCAATTGAATCGACAGCTCAGAAATGATAGCATGTGTGAAGTTGCAGAGTCAAAAGGTCCAATGAAAGCACTTTGAAACCTTCACACCGAGCTACAAATTTTAAACAAGTTTCTCTATGCCACATATACCATAAATTATAACGTATTTATATACTGTACAAGACCCTGCGGACCAAGATGATCATGAGACCAGAGAGCAAGAGAGGGCACCTTGGCAAGCTTGTGCCTCAGGCTTGCCGCGACAACCTCACAAGGTTGCCACGGCAAGGTGCTCAGCTGGTGAGCTTGCCAAGACAACCTTGTGGCTTGCCGAGGCAAGCCCATGTCTGGCTTGTGCATGTGCCTTGCGATAGCTTTGGTTTGTGTATATTTTGCATGTGTGGTTGTAGGTCTCGTTCATCCATGTAAGTACTGCGGTAAGGTCTGTGATGACCCAGTAACCATTAGAAATACTAAACCCCTAACCATAAATTAGGTGCATATGGCAAGTTATGGAGGTTTTCATGGATGCATGCATGCACGTATAAGCAGATAGCCAGTATAAGGTTGGGAGTTTCCTGTCCTAATTTATATTTTATTTTCTTATTCTTGTCTAGATAGTAAGTTAGTTATTGATGATGCCCATGCATGCTTATGTAAATGTATGCTCATATTAGTTTTAGTCATGTATGCTGATATCTAGTTTACCTTAAGTTTAGCTCAATAGGTGGTTAACAAGAAACATGCTAGTTTCAATTGAGGAATAAATAGGCCGGTTTAGTATTGATGGGTAGTTAAGTATAATGAGGGTAATGTGTGTTTTGCATGCCTATATTCCACTCAGTTAGTTATGATAATGATATCAGTTACGATAAGGATAAATTCAGATTCAACGTTTGATATGGTATAGATATGCTCGATTCAGTTTCAGTGAAAAGTTTGGAAAGGAGAATGATATGTTCAGATTTGACATGTAATTACTAGATGAACATGTGAGTTCAGTTCGCTCACTTTCGATATATGACTATGCATGATGATGCACATTTCAGTTTACGTTGAATATGCAAGTTTCTAGTATACTTATCAGTTTTGATATATATAAAATCTGTCCATGATGTTCTTGCATACCTGATACCATGCATTATTCACGTCCAGTTATTCTTGATGTCATGTACACGTTTTTGCTTAAGTTTTGAGCCAAGTGATCCCGCTAACTCGGGAGCTTGATTGTGTATATCTTGACAAGTGATCCTCCTAACTCGGGAGCTTGACTGTGTATATCTTGACAAGTGATCCCGCTAACTCAGGAGCTTGATTTGTCTCCGTCCAAGTGATCCTGCTAACTCGAGAGCTTGACAAGTGATCCCGCTAACTCGGGAGCTTGATTTGCTTGTTTCTTGTACATGTACGTTTTACATATGATAGTTTATTTAAGCTAAGATATGTCAGCATGATTCTTTGTTCAGCATGATTCCTTGCATCTGTTGCACCATGATTTCCTTGTATTTATTCAGCATGATTGTTCAACATGTCAGCATGTTAAAGTATTCACATGATAATGAATTATTTCTACTATACTAGATACAAGATACGATATAATATGCTTTGATTTATATTTTATGTCTCTAAAAGTGAATCTAGTAATCTAACATAGGAATTAGCACTATAAATTTTTTTGCTGAGCTTCGATGATAGCTCATCCTATGACTTCAATGTCTTAGCTGTAGATCTTGATCTGGAATACGAGGGTGAGCCCATCTATCAGCCGGAGGAAGAGGAAGAAGAGGTGGACGAGGAGAAAGAATTCACTGAAGAATTCTTTCCAAAATAGGTTTGAGAGAGAGATGTCTTTTAAATACTTGTATAAATCACATATTCTGTTTTTGAGATATTTTATACTTCATGTGTAGGTTTTCTTTCTATTATTTAGATGACAGATGGCCGCCATCGGTGGAAAGCTATACATCGTATCATTTAGCCCTTGTTTATAGATCTTGATAGTTTACTGTTTAGATGAGTAAATATCAGTTTTTGTCATATTATTTCATGTCAGAGTTATTACATTGCTTCCGCATTTGTAATACTTTGTACACGACACGACGCACTTGTATGATAAGATCATGTTAGGTGATTCGATGACGTGACCTTTCTTATATACGATAAAGGGAAATGTCGGGTTGTGACAATTTTATAATCGACTAGTCGATTTTCCTATGGGCATTAAGGAATGTGGGAATTTGACCAGTCGATATCAAAACTGATCGATTGAATTCGCGAGTAGGGGTTTTAATATAAAACCGACCGGTCAATTTTTGAGTTCGACCGGTCGATTTTCCCGTGTATATATATATATATATATATATATATATTTATATAAGGGTATTTTCTTTATGGATTTTAAATATTAGAAATTGGTTCGTATTTGTTGGGGTTCTCTTTTGTTTTCCTCTGAGGCCTAGTAGGGGGAGTTTCAAAGATTTAAGATTGGATTCTTGAGGGGTCAGATTCAAATCATGCCACAAAAGGTAAACCCTAGTTCATAAGCTTTTGGTGGTTGGATTTGCATTCTATTTTGAACCCTAGTTTGGGATTTTCTTTGAAGAACCCTAGAAATGCCGCCCAAAATGCGACAAGCCACAAAATCTAAGATGTCGAAGCTACCGTTTAGATGCCCTAGTACTTCTAGACCAATGCCGACACCATCACCGCCAAAATCCCCATCACCACCACGGTCACTATCATCATCTTCATCATCATCACACCATTCTCCACCACCATCATCACCACCACATTTAGAGCAGCCCAATGAGTAGTGGGTGAGTAAGGCTTTTGAAGATGAATATATTATTGATGATGTGACAGCCCGAATTTTAGCACCCCGAAACCCGTGCCATCAGCACGATCCTCTAGACCGTGCCCCAAAACTATGTACGAAACATTAGTATAACAAGCACAATTAAATAAATAAGGCAATAATCTCATAAAGCAGAAACGGTTAATATGCCCAACTGGCATATGCAAAAGACAGTTCTACTTTTCATGCCACTGCATGAACAAAGAACTGACCCGAACCATCGGTGATAAATAGATCACCATAGATGGTTCGCCAAAAGAATAATTCAATTTAATTATATTGTTCAACAAAATAAAGGCTTGACATACCAAGCCGTACAATCTGTTCTAAAAAACTACTCTCTGTCAAAGTACACAGCAGAGTCTCCTAGAAGTCCTCGGGTGGAGGCTCCAACTCATCTCCAAGTACGTAATCCGAATCACCCGGATCTACGTCTCCCGAAGCCTCGACAGCTGCTATCAATGGACCTGTGACGTATATTCTAAAGGGTGAGCTACATCTTAGCTCAATAGGGAACAACCACAATGAACATATAAATTAAGACTCACATAGATTCCATAATATTCTAAGCATGATGTGTCTATGCATTTGCTAGAAAACAGTTTAAAAGCTGATGAATTGCATTCAAGTTTACTGGTAATTAGCATGTCTTACTTTACTGTTGATTTATCATCAATGACACTGAACAGGCCTAAAGCAAAACTCAAATCTTCAACTTAAGTAATCCCCGAGCAATATAGCATCGAGCCCTGATGAGATACCTCTCATCGTCGTCTAAATAGACAGTTGTTATAAAAGTATTCCCTGGGAATACGACCCAAGCCCCTTTCTCAATAGGCGGTGGGGTTAAAACTCATCTCAACATCCCTGGGATGTGCTTACTGTTACGGATAAACTTTCGCACTAGTGTACGGATTGGCTGCCGTACCGGTCACGGATATCTTGCCGTGTCAGTCGTGGGTATCCCGCCACGTCGGTGGGGTATCCTATCAAACCTCAAATAACAAAAATAACATGTGCTTTACATATAGTTGTTCACCGTGTAAGTGTGCTATCTTATATCAGTTAGGCCTCAACAGTAATTATTCAATCATATATATATACATCCCTGGGATGTATACATACCAGCATCACACCTGATGCCTTTATTACTTTCTCATCCCCTAGGGATGTCTCATTCTTATTAGGTTACTTGATCTTAATCACTTGCATCACACCGATGCCCTTTTCACATTCTTGGTGTTACACACACACCCATTTTCACAAAGCTTTTCGTAATTGAAACAACTTCAAATCTGATAATTATATCACTACATACATGCTCTTGAAATTAAAGTACATGTTGAAGGTGTTCCCTACCTCAAGTTTCTGATGGTCCAAGCATCAAGGTCCCACGCGGCTCCTTGTGCTCGTTTTCACACGTACCACCTTTGGTACATCACAATACATGCAATACATCATTAAAGATGTAATGAAGAAGGTCCTAGACCTTCCAGGAATCTCAAAGTAAAACTAGGATGTTAAGCAAAACTGTCAAAGTCGATTAATCAATTCCCAAAATCGATTAATCGAAATACAATTCGATTAATCGATTCCCAAAATTGATTAATCGAAATACAATTCGATTAATCAATTTCCAAAATTGATTAATCGAAACCCAAAATGATTAATCGATTCTCAAAATTGATTAATCGAGATTCAAATTTGATTAATCGATTCCTAATCGATTAATCGAAGTCTCTAACATAATGAAGTCGATTCTCAAATCGAGTGGTCGAAGGTCTGAAATCAATTAGTCGATCCCAAATCGATTAATCGATTTTCAAAATTGATTAATCGATTTCCCAACTCGATTAGTCGATTTCCCCAGGTCTTGTTTTCCATCCTCTGGAAGTACCCAGTCGATTAGTTGACTTCCAAATCGATTAATCAAAACTCAAAATCGATTAATCAAAACCAATTCGATTAATCGAAATCGGGCACTCATGACTTTTCAACTTCCAGACCAAAATCGATTAATCGAATCCCAATTTCGATTAATCTATTTGGCCAGCTTCAGCCCCCTTTCGGGCTGTTCTTCCAAACCTTTTCCCTTTTCTTTTCTAAGCCTTTAATATACTCTTTTAAGCACATTTGACTGAATTTAATCACCTACAATCTATGCATTAACTTCAATTTAAAACTCACCTTCAATCAATCTCAAATTGATTAATATCTAGGTTGGAATGGCTAGGGCTCCAACTTTTCGTTTCAATGATCCTAACGCGTTGAATCCAGCAATTAATGCTAGTTCCTGCTCTTGATTTGCATTAGCCTCTAGCCTTCATAACTCCTCTTTACTCCTCTCTCTCTCCTCTTAACTTTCTCTTCAACAACCAAAGCAAAAAGGAACTAGGGTTATTAAAACCCTTTTATTCTCCTTCCAGCTTGTGTGTTAAACACATACACCAGAGATAGGTGTATGTGACCACTAATTCACACTATACACCACAATTGCGTCACATTTGTACTACGTTAGTTCATCACTCCATACATTCAATGTTTGACCATCACTTGGTCAAACCTATGACCAATCAGACACGAATCTCGAGGTCAAAATCAAATGGTCAATTTTTTGAGATATTACATTCTCCCGACCTTAGGAATTTTCGTCCTCGAAAATAACCCAAGGGTGCTCTGGTGTGGTACCCCACACACTGGGGTGGCACGTAACCACACATGCAAAAGATGGCGGATACATTACACAGTGCGAGTAAACAACAATAATTCAAGCATCCACAAAATTGTTTTGTATTCCATTAAAATTTTCAAAATTTACAAGTTTATTTAACTTTGCTCCATAATTACACTTGGAAATTTAAATACATCAGTACAAGAAGTTCCACAAAGTGATCACAAAATAAAGCTATAAAGCGCTCACGTCCCCTCTCCCGATGATCCGATGTGAGGCGGCTGCTCGACAGAATCGGTGGCTCGGTGCGGCGTGGGTCGTCTGAGTCTATGGGTGACCCATCTCAGCTGGCTACTTGGGCTGCTGGGGCGCCAGCCAGATGCATCGGCAGCCGATGTCCTCGCATGGAAGACTGCACCTGTGTGGAATGCAGTCCGACCTGCTGTCCACTCCGCCTCCTGCGCGAGGCGCTGCTGGTAGTCCAACGGATAGATGTAGCAGAGTGTATGGAACACCAAAAAGTCCATCCGTCGGTTCATCTTCTCGTTGTTGGCCTCCATCTTGGCCAACACATCCTCTATCGTCGGAGCCTGGCGAGCCGCTCACCGACGATATGAAGAAGTGGGTGTAGCTACCGCAGACTGCGCTTGTGGCGTAGGTGATGCAGTGGTATGGGAGGGTGCCCCCTCCGCTGGTGGATCAACTAGGTGTGCCCCACCCACGGGTGGGTCCTGATGTGGTGGTGGGGGTGGTGGTGGTGCTAGCGGTGCTACTGCTGCCGCTGGTGCGGGACCCGGAGCCGGTAGGGTCCGCTTGAGTAAATTGTAACTACGGCTCCATGAAGAGTTTGAAAACGTCTTCACTCGGTCCGTAGCCCTCTCCTCATAGGGTGATATCGCGTACTCGGGAGCGTCAAAGTAACACTCCAACATGCTCGAGATGAGCCGAGCGTAGGGCATTTTCTCCTTGGGCCTCAAGTTGCCCTTCATCAACTTGCCCTTGATGTACCTCATCCCCTCTAGGATGAGCATCGTGGTGTCAAACCAATGGCCACAAAAGGCCGCATAGAGTGCCTGTTGCACTTTCTCCACCCTCTCAGTGTCGTGACATAGTGGGTAAAGGTTGCACTTGATTATGGAATCAAGCATTCACATATAGTGGGGAAGGTCGACCCTCCTAATAGAGGATCTCGACCCCTTTTTCCCGTTGGTCATGCGGGTCATGATCTCCTCAAATAGCACCTCTTCCTCGAAGGGTGGGAAGAGGGTGGTCTTCGGTACAAAATCGAGGTGACATTCAAGTACCTCATGGACGTGGCGACGGGTGAATGTGTAGTCGCGACCCTCTATCTTGGTCAAAACAATGTCGTCGGTAGGCCCGTCCGTGAGACCTTGGTAAAATAAACGGACCAATCTAGGGTAGTAGGACCCATGGATTGGTTTCAAAATATTGCCGAGACCGGCCTTTTGAAGGTAATTAGGAGCCCATTGGGTCTCGCCCGGTACATCGGGGTTTGTAAATAGGGTTTGATAGATAATGTACTCGATCTCAAAGGTCTTAGCCGCCCACCACTCGTTGGGTTGAAGTACATTGGTGGGTGGTGGTGGCATGGGCGTAGACTTGCGTGAAGACTCGCGCGAAGCCGCGCTCGTTGAACCGGAGGTGGTCTCCGATGCCGACGGTGATGGAGTCCTCACCGGTGATGGGATAGGTGGTGGCGGTGTGGTGTTCTTACACCGGACCGGAAGCTTGGAGGTTGCCTTCTTTGAAGACAACCGTATCTTAGGCGACATTTTAGTGATAATTTCAAGAAAACTAGGGTTTATATGCCTTGAAATGGAAAGAAGAACGAATCTAGGGTTTTTACCTTAGGTGTTTGATCCGAATGCAAACGATTTCATTCCAAAATTGATCTAAACCATAGAAACCCTAGGTCTTCAAGCCGTTTGAAGAAGGAGAAAGCAAGGGGCGCAAAAATGAAAAGCAAATTTGATTTCGAATGGGCAGAAATTTCCCTCAATTTATATATATAGGCTCTGGCTTGATTAATCGATTTCCAAAGTCGATTAATCGAGATTCAAAATTAGGTTAAGCCACTCGAAATCGATTAATCGATTTCCAAAATCGATTAGTCGAAACTCAAAATTGATTAATCGAAATCATTTCGATTAATCGAAATTGTATCCGTTTAAATTTTTAAGTTTTGGAGCTCACTGACGTGAGCCAGTCGATTAATCGAAATTCACTTCAATTAATCGAAATCCCAAAATCGATTAATCAAGATTCACTTCGATTAATCGAAATAGTGCAGTCCTTCAAATTTTTTCTAAAATCCTTAAGTTACTCGATTAGTCGAACTTCCAGTTCGATTAATCGAAATTCCAAATTGATTAATCGAAATCATAAAAAATCCCTCAAGTTACTCGATTAATCGAATCCCTAATTCGATTAATCAAAAACATAAATCGATTAATCAAAATCAAAATCTATTAATTGAAATTTCACTTTGTCATTTTTCTGAATCTTGTTCCAATTTCCACTCACTGGCGTATGCCAGTCGACTAATCGACCAAAATCAATTAATCAAATTCCCAAATCGATTAATCGATTTGAAAATCGATTAATCAATTTTAATCAGATTCTTCAGAATTTCAAAATTTTCATGTCTCTTTGATTTCTCTTGGTAAACTATGATACCAACTGGTCATTGGTTCTACCAAATACATCATTACGGCCATGTCATGACCACGATGAATTCCAATTTCGCGTTCAACACCGTATTTGAGACTCCATGTGGATAATATTGTCCTTTTAATAAATTGATCATAAGATCGATATTGAATTACAACACATAGTTTAAATCCACAAACATGCTAGTGGTGATACAATTTCGACTCTCAAGCCGTCGCAAACAAGCTTGGATAATGTTCTTTTACGTCGCCCTCTCGTTCCCATATAGCTTCCTCAGTCGAATGATGCTTCCATCGGACAAGTACTGATGAAATCACTTTTGTTCGCAACACTTGTTCTTTTCAATCCAAAATCTCCACCGGCTCTTCGATCATAGTCATGTCCTCATGCATCTCGAATGATTAACCGCTCAACACGTGATCAAGGTCGTTAAGGTACTTCTTGAGCATAGACAAGTGGAACACATTGTGTACTTGATCGAATAACAGTGGCAATCCAATACGGTAAGCAACTTCCCCTACTTGACCCAAAACCTCAAACGGTCCAAGATAGTGGGGACTTAGCTTCCCTCTCTTTCCGAATATCATCACCCCCTTCATAGGTGACACTTTGACAAACACGTGTTTACCCACCTTGAAGTCTACACTCGTCCGCTTGATATCGGCGTAGCTTTTCTGTTTGCTCTGAGCCGCTTTGAGTTTTGCCCTTATCATCCGAACATAGGTGGCATTATCTTCAAGTATTTCGGGTCCCAAAACAAATTTCTCCCCGGTTTCTTCCCAATTGATGGGCGATCTACATCGCCGTCCGTAAAGAGCTTCATATGGTGTCATCCCAATGCTCATCTGAAAACTGTTGTTATATGCGAACTCGATCAAGGGTAGGTGCTGATCCCACGATCCTTGCAATTCTAACATACGTGCCCTAAGCATGTCCTCAATGATCTGATTGACCTTCTCCGTCTGTCCGTTAGTTTGCGGATGGAATGTTGTACTGAAATCTAGTCGCGTTCCCATTCCTTCTTAAAATTTCTTCCAAAACTTTGATGTATACAATGGATCACGGTCTGAAACAATGCTACTCGGAATCCCATGCAGACGGACAATCTCTTTCATATACAGCTCTGCCAGTCTTCCCGCCGTGTACATCGTGTTGTAAGGCAAGAAGTGCGCTGACTTGGTCAATCGATCGACCACACCCCAAATAGCGTTGTACCTCTTTGTAGTACACGGTAGTCCAACGATGAAGTCCATAGAAATCGATTCCCACTTCCATTCCGGTATAGGTAGAGGCTGCAATAAACCTGCGGGGTGTCTATGATCGATCTTCACTTATTGGCACGTCAAACACCGCGACACGTACTTTGCCACATCTTGTTTCAAGCCTCTCCACCAGTAGTTCTTTTTCAAATCTTGATACATCTTTGTGCTTCCCGGGTGGATAGCATAGCTTGACTTATGTGATTCATCAAGAATTGTTTGTTGTAGATCGGCATTGTCCGGAATACAGAGGCGGACCTTGAACAATAAGGAACCATCCTCCTTGATCGAAAACTCAGACGTAATGCCTTTAGTTACATCTTGACGAATCTTTGTTAATGCTAGGTCTTTCATCTGTAGTTCATGGATATGCTCAAATATCACCGATCTCACTGAGATATTAGCCAAGAAGGCTCCTGTAGCTTGCGACTCAATATTTGCATCATATAGTGCCAGATCTTCAAACAGTTTCCATCTGTGCATACCCAAAATTAAACTAGCCAATTGAGCTGAACTCTTCCGACTCAAGGCGTCAGCTACTACATTAGCCTTGCCTGGATGGTACTATATGGAACAGTCATAGTCCTTGGGAAACTCCATCCATCTGTGCTGCCTCATATTTAGTTCCTTCTGTGTAAACAGATATCTGAGGCTCTTATGATCGGTGAAGATCTCAAAGATCTCACCATACAAGTAATGTCTCCAAATTTTGAGCGCGAAAATGACCGCTGCTAATTCCAGGTTATGAGTCGGATAATTCTTCTCATGCTCTTTCAACTATCTCGACCCATACGCTATCACCTTTTTGTGTTGATTAAGCACACAGCCCAAACCAGTATACGAAGCATCGCTATACACTGCAAATCCTCCACTGCCTGAAGGAATAGCTAACACTAGAGCTGAAGTGAGTCTCTTCTTGAGTTCTTGAAAACCCTTCTCGCATGCCTCACTCCATTCGAACCTTACATCTTTCCGTGTAAGTCTCGTGAGTGGTCCTGATATTTTTGAAAAACCCTCAACGAAATGCCGATAGTAACCTGCTAATCCAAGGAAACTATGGATGTCGGTCATGGTCTTTGGTTGCTCCCAATTCACTACTGCTTCGATCTTTGCTGGATCTACAGTGACACCAAGCTTTGAGACGACATGTCCCAAAAAGCTAACTTCTTCTAACCAAAACTCACATTTGCTGAGCTTGGCATATAACTGGTGTTCACGTAGAGTCTGTAGGGCTACTCTCAAGTGCTTTTCATGCTCTTCATCTGATTTTGAATAGATCAAGATGCCGTCAACAAACACTACAACACAAAAGTCCAGGTGTGGTTTAAACACCCTATTCATCAAATCCATGAATGACGCCGGGGCATTTGTCAACCCAAACGACATCACTAGGAACTCATAGTGTTCGTATCGAGTCCTGAATGCAGTCTTCTGAATATCCTCTGCCTTGACTCTCAACTGATGGTAACCAGATCTCAGATCGATCTTGGAGAAATACCTTGCTCCTTGCAGTTGATCAAACAGGTCATCTATCCTAGGCAAAGGGTATCGATTCTTAATTGTGAGTTTGTTCAATTGTCAATAGTCAATGCATAGATGCATTGACCCATCTTTCTTCTTTACAAATAGGACCGATGCTCCCCATGGAGACACGCTCGGTCTAACAAATCCCTTGTCCATTAGCTCTTGTAGCTGTTCTTTCAACTCGTTCAACTCAGCAGGAGCCATTCTGTATGGTGCTTTAGAAACAGGCTCCGTTCCTGGTGCTAACTCAATGGAAAATTCTATTTCTCTGTCTAGAGGTAATCTGGGTAACTCCTCCAGAAATACATCGGCGAAGTCTTACGCAACTGCTATCTCAGAGATAACATTCTTCTCCTCCTTCAAAAATGCCAAGTATCCACTACACCCTTTTCTGATCAAACGCTCGGCCCTAACTGCTGAGATAAGTGGTAGGTGTGTCGACCTCTCTCCTCAAAATCTAAACAATCTCCTCGTGTTGGGTCTAAAAATGATGACTTTGTTCTTGCAATCTACCATCGCATAGTGAGTCGATAACCAATCCATGCCAAGGATCACGTCGAATCCTTGCATGTCCAAAAGGATTAGGTTCGCCGGTAGCTCAAAGACATCTCCATCCATGACCCTCACGATCATGGAGTTGCAACCTTTTTGGTATCAGCCGCTTTCCCAGTAGGAACAATCACGGTTAAAACGAAGTCTAACTCCTCTGGGTCGACTTTCATCCTCTTTGTGAAGCGAGGTGTAAGAAATGAGTGGGTAGACCCCGGGTCTATCAACACTCAAGCCTCATATGTCATGTCGCTTCCCTTCTTATATATTTGTAACATACCTAACCATACATACATATATATATATATTGCTTATTATCATACCAGAATTTATCACATGCAAGTTTTTTCTTATATTTTTTTAAATATAGATGCACCTTCTCTATCTAAAAATTTCAAGAATTGAATTTCTTTATTTAAAAGAAAGCTCACCTTGAATGACATCATTTGTATTCTGAGCCTCTTGAGCTGTGACTACATAGGCTCTTCCTTGGATGATCAGCTTCCTTGCTTGTATAGGTCGTGGAATAGGTGCTGAAGCCGTCTTCCCTTTGTTCATCTCAGGACATTCCTTGATCAAGTGGCCCACCTTGCCACATCTAAAGCAACCCTGAGTGCGTATCCTACAGTCCGCTGTCTTGTGAGGCTTGCCACACTTGGCACAAGTCTCACGAGGTGTGGAAGAAGCTGCTCGAGAAGCACCCTGTGTGACTGTAGCGTCGGTAGTGATAGCAGGGCTCTCGTAGCGTATCGGTCTCCCCGACACGAGCAATGGAAATCTCTACTGGTTGCTCTACTGCGCTGGTCTCCCATAACCTCCTTGGAACGGTAGTTTCTGGTTGTTTGGTATGAATCTCAACTTTTTTTCACCGATTCATAATTTCCCGTTCTGCTCTGATTAGTGTTCCACCTTCCTTGTTGCTCTCTCTGGCCGTACTTGTTATTTTCTTCCTCTACCACCAAGGCTTTGCTCATGACCTCCCCATAGGTCCTCAGTTGGAATGGTGCTACTCCTCCCCTCACGTCCGGCTTCAAACCTTGCTGAAACCATTTTGCTTTCATCATATCGGTGATGATGTAGTCAGGCGCAAAGCGAGCGAGTCGCATAAACTCCACTCCATAATCTCTAACAGTCATCTTCCCCTGTACGAGTTGCAAAAATTAGATCTCCATCTGATTTCGCACAACCTCGGGGAAGTATTGCTTATTGAATTCCTCAATGAATTTATCCCAAGTCCAGGGCAAATCCGGAGTCTCCTAAGCCCTAGTCTGTGAAACGAACTTCCACCAAGGCCCAGCCTCTCTGTCTAGCATGTAGGCTGCCCAACGGACGCTCTCGTCCTCCGTGCACGTCAGTACACTGAATACCTTCTCCATCTTGCTCAGCCAATGCTCTGCCACTATGGGCTCTCCCTGTCCAGAAAAGCTAGGAGGTCTCATCCTCCTAAACTCGATAAGCAGAAGATCTTTGGCGGTTTGAGCCACTGGAGGTGTCGATGGCTGATGCTGCTCATGGGCAGTGTGAGCTGCCAAGGATGCTGCCTGTTGAGCCATAGCAGCTGCCATGGTCTCCATGGTGTGTATCATCCTCTGACGCTCCTCTCTATCCTCATTCCTTTCTCTAACTCTTTCCTGCTCTCTTTGATCTTGATCCTGATGATCTCGATCTCGATTCTCTCCCTGATCTTGGCTCCCTTGGCCACCACTGCCAGAAGCCCCTCCATCTCCTATGGGTACTCTATTGGTATCCGAGATGAAATCATCTTGACTACGCAAACTTCTACTATGACCGCCCCTGGGTCGGCCCCTTCATCTAGAAGACATAACGGTCTGCACGTGAAAACAAAGTTTTCACTAGCAGAAGTCCTTATGCTCTGACAAAAGAATGATTGTCAGAGTTTCTAAAAGAAAATGCTTTGATATCAACTGTGACAGCCCAAATTTCGGCACCCTGAAACTCGTGCCATAAGTAAGATCCTCCAGACCGTGCCCAAAACTATGCACGAAACATTGGTATAACAAGCACAATTAAATAAATAAGGCAATAATCTCATAAAGCAAAAATGGTTAATATGCCCAACTGGCATATGCAAAAGACAGTTCTACTTTTCATGCCACTGCATGAACAGAGAATCGACCCGAACCATTGGTGATAAACAGATCACCCCAGATGGTTCGCCAAAAGAATAATTCAATTTAATTATATTGTTCAACAAAATAAAGGCTTGACATACCAAGCCGTACAATCTATTCTTAAAAACTACTCTCTGTCAAAGTACACAGCAAAGTCTCCTAGAAGAAGTCCTCGGGTGGAGGCTCCAACTCGTCTCTAGGTACGTAATCCGAATCACCCGGATCTATGTTTCCCGAAGCCTCGACAGCTACTATCAATGGACCTACGACGTATAGTCTAAAGGGTGAGCTACATCCTAGTTCAATAGGGAACAACCACAATGAACATATAAATTAAGACTCACATATATTCCATGATATTCTAAGCATGATGTGTCTATGCATTTAGTAGAAAACAGTTTAAAAGCTGATGAATTGCATTCAAGTTTACTAGTAATTAGCATGTCTTACTTTACTGTTGATTTATCATCAATGACACTGAATAGGCCTAAAGCAAAACTCAAATCTTCAACTTAAGTAATCCTCGAGTAATATAGCATCGAGCCCCAATGAGATACCCTTCATCGTTGTCTAAATAGACAGTTGTTATAAAAGTATTCCCTGGGAATACGACCCAAGCCCCTTTCTCAATAGGCGGCGGGGTTAAAACTCATCTCAACATCCTTGGGATGTGCTTACTGTTACGGATAAACCTCCGCACTGGTGTACGGATTGGCCGCCGTACCGGTCACGGATATCCTGCCGCGTCAGTCTTGGGTATCTCGCCACGTCGGTGGGGAATCCTATCAAACCTCAAATAACAAAAATAACATGTGCTTTACATATAGTTGTTCACCGTGTAAGTGTGCTATCTTATATCAGTTAGGCCTCAACAGTAATTATTCAATCATATATATATACATCCCTGGGATGTATACATACCCGCATCACACCTGATGCCTTTATTACTTTCTCATCCCTTGGGGATGTCTCATTCTTATTAGGTTACTTGATCTTAATCACTTGCATCACATCGATGCCCTTTTCACATTCTTGGTGTTACACACACACCCATTTTCACAAAGCTTTTCATAATTGAAACAACTTCAAATCTGATAATTATATCACTACATACTTGCTCTTGAAATTAAAGTACATGTTGAAGGTGTTCCCTACCTCAAGTTTCTGATGGTCCAAGCATCAAGGTCCCACGCGGCTCCTTGTGCTCGCTTTCACACGTACCACCTATGGTACATCACAATACATGCAATACATCACTAAAGATGTAACGAAGAAGGTCCTAGACCTTTCAGGAATCTTAAAGTAAAACTAAGAAGTTAAGCAAAACTGTCAAAGTCGATTAATCGATTCCCAAAATCGATTAATCGAAATACAATTCAATTAATCGATTCCCAAAATCGATTAATTGAAGACCAAATCGATTAATCGAGATTCAAATTCGATTAATCGATCCCTAATCGATTAATCGAAGTCTCTAACATAATGAAGTCGATTCTCAAATCGAGTGGTCGAAGGTCTGAAATCGATTAGCCGATCCCAAATCGATTAATCAATTTCCAAATTCGATTAGTCGATTTCCCAACTCGATTAGTCGATTTCCCCAGGTCTTGTTTTCCAGCCACTGGAAGTACCAGTCGATTAGTCGATTTCCAAATCGATTAATCGAAACTCAAAATCGATTAATCGAAACCAATTCGATTAATCGAAATCGGGCACTCATGACTTTTCAACTTCAAGACCAAAATCGATTAATCGAATCCCAATTTTGATTAATCGATTTGGCCAGATTCAGCCCCCTTTCGGGCTGTTCTTCCAAACCTTTTCCCTTTTCTTTTCTAAGCCTTTAATCCACTCTTTTAAGCACATTTGACTGAATTTAATCACCTACAATTTATGCATTAACTTCAATTTAAAACTCACCTTCAATCAATCTCAAATTGATTAATATCTAGGTTGGAATGGCTAGGGCTCCAGCTTTTCGTTTCAACGATCCTAACGCGTTGAATCCGGCAATTAATGCTAGTTCCTCCTCTTGATTTGCATTAGCCTCTAGCCTTCATAACTCCTCTTTACTCCTCTCTCTCTCCTCTTAACTTTCTCTTCAACAACCAAAGCAAAAAGGAACTAGGGTTATTAAAACCCTTTTATTCTCCTTCCAGCTTGTGTGTTAAATACATACACCAGAGATAGGTGTATGTGACCACTAATTCACACTATACACCACAATTGAGTCATATTTGTACTACGTTAGTTCATCACTCCTTGCATTCAATGTTTGACCATCACTTGGTCAAACCTATGACCAATCGGGCACGGATCCCAAAGTCAAAGTCAAACGGTCAATTTTTTGGGATATTACAGAAGAGGCCCTATTTTATGACAGCCCGACTTTTCCGCTTCTTGAAAATGGGAAAGGTCGCGCCGTCGGATCACCTAACATGATCCTGTCATACAAGGGCATCATGTACAAAGTGTTATATATGCGAAAACAAATTTAATTAACTCTGATACGAAGAAATATGGCAACAACTGATATCCATTCCTTTATCTAAAGCAGTAAATTAAACAGGAAATATAAACAGAAAATATGCCTGAAGTAGTAAATTATCTTAATCCATACTGTTGTTATACATGTTTAAAATCACTACTCTCTCTCTCTCTAAAACCTCTCAAGGAAAGAAGTCCTCAGTAGAACCTTCCTCCTCGTCCTCCTCAGGCTGGTAAGTAGGTAGGAACAGCCTCGTGCTCAGGGTCTTGAGTAGTATCTACAGCTAAGACATAAAGTCGTAGGATGAGCTATCATCAAAGCTCAGTAGGGACAATTAAGATGCTAATTTATATAAGAGATTATCAATTCATATCTAGATGCAAAAATAAAACGAAGCACATGTCATCTTATATTATGTCTATTCTAGCATCAATATATCTTAGCAGTAAATCACAAACAAGTACTAATTCATGCAATTATTGTATTATGCTGACAATGCTGACATACTCATGCTGACCAAATACGAGTACTGACAAGGAAATCATGCAGGATAATATCAAGGAATCATGATGAAACCAGACATTTAAAAGGACAAGAAAATCAAGCTCCCGAGTAGCGAGATCACTTGTCAAGCTCCCGAGTTAGCGGGATCACTTGGACTGGGATATTAAGCCCCTGAGCAAGGTTAACAGGGTCACTCGACTCAATAAATCAAGCCCTTGAGCTATGTTAGCAAGGTCACTTGATACGAGATTGGTCAAGCCCCTGAGCTAAGCTAGCAGGGTCACTTCGTTCAAGAAATCAAGCCCTTGAGCTATGTTAGCAAGGTCACTTGATATGAGACTGGTCAAGCCCCTGAGCTAAGTTAGCAGGGTCACTTGGCTGAATCTAAAGCAAGCGAGTGTCAAGATGAGATCATGTACGAGATTCAAGTATGCGAGAACATCATACACATATATACCTCAAGTATGCTACATCATGTAATAACTTAAAAGTGTCTCAAAGCTTGCCTAGCATAACTGAGCTTCATATGCTTGTACATAACGAAAACTAGCATACTCAACAATAACATAGTATGTTTATATCCATTTATTCCATAAAATTGAGCTAATACTTTATTAAAGCTGAATTATTAAATAAACATAACCAAAATTAACATAGCATGGTCATCCTATTTACTTTTTAGTAAAACTGAGCTCGCAATTATCAAAGCTTAATTTTCAAAACTGTCCTATCACATCTGAACTCTCAAAGCTGAACGATCAAGCTAACATATTCAAATTGACATTGCATGGCCATATAACTTCATCCATTTTCAAGACTAGTATATTGATTTCAAAATCAGATATTACATCAAATAGTACATCAGAAAACACATCTCATCAATGATATCTATCACTTGATGAACAGACTTGATGAACAGAACTATCATATTTTCTAGTACTAGCATATTTATTCTTAATTTAAACTGCACTGAACTCCTAGTAATGTCTCTATCATTATTCATGCCAAAACTAATATGCGTATAGGTCTACATATGCTCATGTCAATATCTTACTTAACTAGACGAGAATCAGAAAATACCATATAAATTAGGAAGGTAATTTCCCTACCTTCAGATCAAGCCTGTGTGTTACATTTTTTACTTTGCATTTGCATTCATGTGCTCGCACGCATCCAAGCTAAGTCATCGGCACGAGCGCGTCATGTGCACCAAGTATCTAAGTCATTGATGTATAGATTGGTTTTAGTATAGTTTAATGGTTTCCAGGGTCATTATAGACCTTATATAAGTCTCCTAGATGGGTCTTACTCATAGGAGTTAAGGCCTTAAACACATAGACATCATTCATATCAGCACAAAGCATAAACAAGGCCCAGAAATAGGGTTGCCGCAGCAAGTAATAGGGGTTGCCGTGGCAAGCTCTTTTGATGGACCTTAACGCGACTTGACACCAATTGTTAACCCTTTAAACGTTAGATTCAGGAATTTATTAAAACATGAAAGTTGTAGGGCTCGTTGTCCCCTTTCCAATGCATTATGAATCGTGCCATTTGGAGTTTGGGGTCAAAAGTTATGACCAAAATATTGACTAAAGGTCTGAGCACACTGGTTCCGCGACAAGCCTGAGTACCTTGCCGCGGCAAGCCTGTACATTTGCCGTGGCAAGTCTATCAGGCCAGGCTTGCCGGGGTGTTTTCTGCTCTACTTTTGCTTCTTTTAACTCAGGCAATTGGCTGGTTATTCATATATATATATATATATTGCATAGAAAATTAGATTTTTTTTATTCATTTTTGTGCAAAATTTTCAGTGTATTTCTATAAGAAAGATGGGTTTTGAAACCCATTGCAACCTGTGCTTCATTGTGCTATTGATTCGGTCTCAGGGAATCGACACCACAGACTGATACTTTATCATCAAGTATGTTCATTGTTCATTGTACCTTTTGGTGGACTCGTGGTTACGATAATGTCGAATGTGTGTCGGTGTCGAGTTCGTTGAGATCGTGAGAACGAAGGCCGTAATGAACTCTTCGCGACCCAGCGACTGCCTTTGCACTCCTCACGATTAAATTACAAGTCACCTTCATTGAATTTATGGGATTTTAAGTTGAGCATCGATGTTTCTTGGCTGTGATTTTACAGAATTTGCAGCAAGGTTTGAAGGAGGAAGAAGAATGCATGTGGGGGTTTCATCTCGTTTGCACTTGGCGTGCATGGGATTAGAGGGTGACTCATAGCTACGTGGAGTCAAATGGTGAACTTAAAATAGCTTATAAGCTGTTAATGGTTGGGGCTTTGTGTAAAGCCGACTTTTGGTTTGAATTTGTATAGGCATATAACTTATATGCATATAAGCCAAAAGGGAATAATAGAAACTGGCATATAAATCCTGCACACTCCTCAAGTGTATTAGTACTTTTAGACCTTTATTAATTTTGTGTATATGGTTACCTCAAGCACTGAGGCAACATACATTACTTGTCTCAGGAGCTGAGGCAACCACTGGGCTTGCCTTAGATGCCGAGGCAACACTTTTGTTTGCTTGATTTTGGTTAAATGGGTAAGAACATTATGTGTCACACATGCCGATGCATTATTTCGACAATGTGTGAAGAGCTATTTTGTTTTAATTCTTTTTTTTTTCTTTTACAAAAACGAATTCTCATTATTGGGTGACATAGATATTGTGACTTATCAAGTGAAGTATAGTTTTGTCAACTGTTACATATTTCAAGAATAGGATGTCCAGGGAAACATAGTATGGGCTAGGGATTACATCATTAAGGCTGGTTTAGGAAATATCCTTAAGCCGCTGCATGATTATTTTTACCCTCGTCTGGTGAGGCTATTTTACCAGAACATGCATGAGAGTACTAATCCAGGTTTGATTACGACCAAGATTGACGGTCGTGAGTATAGGGTCACTCTGGACCACGCTTGTAATGCCCTAGAATGTTATGATTTGTATGGCTGTGGAATCAAGTTATTACCCCCATTCCCGAAACCCATTGGTTACTTGGAGATTAGGCAGCAGATGACCTAGGGACGACATGGGTCTGGCACAGTGATTAGGAGGGATCGATTTGCCCCCTTATCTTTGAATGTTGGATACAATCATCAAGTGCAACCTTTATCCAATGCGTGACAATACTAAGAGGGTAGGGGAAGTACAACGAGCATTGTATTTGGCATTTAGGGGACGATGGTTTAGTGTGACTCAGATGGTCTTTGAAGGGATGAAATATATACAGGGAAAGTTGATGAAGGGAGGAGCAAAACCGAAGGAACATATTCCATATGCTCGTCTATTATCAAGTATGATTGAGGATTACTCTTATGATGAAGAGTATAAGATTTCTTATGAGGAACTGAGCGCAAATGACCATGTAGAATTGTATACTTTCTCGGATTGGAATCAGACCTATAACCAATTGAAGAAGGTTCTTCCTCCTGGTGAGCATGTAGTACCACCCGCACCCGAGGCCCCACAAGACCAAGAACCACAAGCTGAGGAATAGCCAATCGCTCTTGTTCAACAACAAGCTCAGTTTCATGCACCTCGTGCACAACATGCACCTGCTACACTTGATGATGTCCTAGCTCACATGACTAGATTGGAGGAGGGTAATCATTTGTTGTATCGCCGGATGGACTACCATGAGGATGTGTTTACACACCTGATGCAGCATGCCTACCCCACTGATTATATGACACAGTTCGCAGATGCTCGTGCTTCGGTACCAGACCCATGGTACTTTACCACTGGAGTGTCTATGTCTGGTGAGGCAGTTAGAGATGAGACTGCTGCGGAGGCGGAGGTAGGACCTACAGATGAGCAGTCGGCTGACGCGGCGACTTGAGTATAGTTGTAAAGAATGTGGGTTTATCTTTTGGTATGTATTGGATATTTTATGGTTTTCTTTTTGGGAAAAATTTTGTAAGTAATACAGGTAAAGCTGATAAGCTTTAACTATTGTGGCATGATTGCCACCCCTCTAATGGTATATATATAAGTTTTTGGATGTGAATGATAGACATGTTTGATTTCCTCTGGTCATATGCATTGTAAATAACTCTTCCTACTGGTACGCTAGACGGGTTAAATTGACCCGCATGTTTGGTATGTGACAGTGAATGTCATCATTCTATGTGTGATGCATTAGTTGTAAAATATGTGTGGGTTTGGCCTTGGCTAGCATTTTGTTTTAGTTAAGACTTGATGAGTCCTCGTTAAAGGATTGAATTTTCTAATAAGGGGGAAAACCTATGATTAGGAGACCTTAGTCAATTTTTGGGGACCAAAATTTCTAAGGTGGGGAGAATGTAACGTCTTGAAAAATTTGAACCTTTGAATAATACGCCTCAGTGTGCATGCCCGACGGGTCACGTACCCGACCTGGTGAATATGATGGGTAAATCGTGAAAGGTATTGAGATAGGTGAAATAGGAATGAGGGATGTTGTGTATGGATCCCTATGTAAGCTGGGATACACCTAGTTATGGTGTATGTGCTTGGCACCTAAACCTAAGCTAAATATAAGTGAGGAGAAACCTATGAGAGAATTTATTTCTCTTATGAATTTGGTTGTTGAGAGAGAGGTATTAAGAGAGAGAGAGAGGAGAGGGAAGAGTAGTTAATACGGTGTGGTGAGTGTGCGTATGAGGAGAAATCAATAGGGTGTATTAATTGCGAAGTCGGATTGTGTGGAATCCTGGGCATCAAGCTACGAAGCCCTAGTTGTGTGTGAGAACCTAGATCGAGGAATTGATTGATTAAAAGGTAAGACTTTAAATAAATTTTATAAGGAATAAATGAGTAACTTTGGTTATGCATGCGAGTGAGAAATTTGAAGAAGAAAGGATAAAGAATTAAAGGAAAATGGGTTGGAGAAGTCCAACCCGAGTTGGGTGAAAAACTGACAAAACCGACTAGTCGATTTCCAAATTGACCGATCGATTTTGTTGAGTTGATGAGTTTATGGGTTTCTAAATGAAATCGACCGATCAAATTGAAAATCGACTGGTTGACTTTGAAAACCGACCGATCGAAAGAAAAGCGATCGGTCGATTTTCACAAAATAGAGAATATAAGAATTAAGTTATGGGGAAATTGACCAATCGATTTTAAATCGACCGATCGATTTTGGAAACCGACTGGTCGATTTGGGAAAATCGATTGATCGATTTTCGTGTGAAAGAAAAGGTCTGGGTTTCTTAAGGAAAACTGATCGGTCGAAATTAATTCGACCGGTCGATTTGAAAAACCGACGGGTCAATTTTAGTTGCTTCAGAGCTTGATTTTTATTTGAAGTGAGAACTTTTGGGAGACATTGTATCTTCCTGTTTTACGTAATTTTTGATGTTTGTTATAAATTATGTATATTAGGTGTGAGCTTGAGCCTTTTGGCTAGAAGAGCTAACTTGAGCTAAGAAGATTAGGTGTGACTTCGTGTGAGGTAAGGAAAACTCCTTAACATATATATCTTATTTCAACTAGTATGTGTGTAATGATATGATAAGTGTGTTTGTGTGTTTTGAGACTACATCGGTGTGATAACATGATTTACGTTCATAGCTTTAATATGTGAACTTCGTAAGTATGAGCACTAAGAAGAAATAGAAGTGTGGGTGTGTGTGTCATGAGAAATGTGAATGTGACATCAAAAGGGATGTGAATAAGAATGTGTGTGAATTCCTTAAAAAACTTTGAACTATTATAATTATCACAAACACACGGTGAATAACTATAAGTAAAATTGCACTTTGATTTAAGGTTATGTGGATATCCAACCGACACGGTGGGATATCCGTGATCGACAGGGCGGGATATCCGTGCCAGGTACGGCAGGATATCATTACAAATTGTGCTCCGGTATGATAAAATATTCCTTCTTTGGTTTCCAATGTGTGAAAATGCTTCGTTCGACACAAGTCTCCTAAGTTGAAGGAGCTTGGGCACTTTGTATAAATGGTTCATGTGAACGACGATGGTGGGTATTTCCATAAGGGGCTAGATACTATATATGCTCGAGGTACTATTTAAGTGATTCGACTTAAGTTCTTCCATTGATATGAGAACAAGTTTTAGTGAAATAAGAACAAGCTTTTGTAGAATGTTAAGTGTGGTTTTGAAATATGCAACGATTATTCGTCTTGTTCATTCATATGCTTTTAAGTCGTGATTCTCATTAAGAAACTATGTTTTGAATTTTGTCATGATAGATATGTGAGATGTGCAAGATATGCATGCTATTCCTTTTTCCTATTGAGCTATGATGTAGCTTACCCTTCGACTATACGTCACAGGTTCAGAGGTTGCTGCGGGTACCGAGGATCCAGATTTTGAAGACCCTTTGCACGTATCAGAGGAGGAGATTGAGCCACCTCTTGAGGATTTCTTTTAGCAACATAGCTGTGATTATTTTGACACTTTTGTGTAAGGCTTGGTACATCCAACCATGTTAAGATAGTCTTGATGTAATATTGTGATATAGTATCTCTTTTGCGACCCATCCTTGGGTAACCATTGTTTGTCACTGATGGTTCGGTTCTTTTGCTCATGCGATTGGCATGGGATTAGAACCGTCTTTTGGAATCTTTTTATTTAGATCGTCATTTTATAGAAATGGAGATTTTTTTCTTGTGATGACTCTATGTGCTTCATTTATGTTTATGCTTATTCTGATTTTGTGTGTGGATGTACCTAGTGTTCGTTGTGCTCCGGGATCGGCCTTTGTGTCGATCCGACGGCACTGGTTTTCGGGTGCAAAAATTCAGGTTGTCACAACGGATATCTACACTAATCTTCCAGCTCTCAATCCCAATCATCAATTGTGATTGAGAAACCTTGGATATCTAAACTAATCTAAACTAAATTTGATTGGAAGAAAACCCAACCTCAGTCGTCAATTGATGCTGAGAAATTCTTCGATGAAATTATTCCTATACCGAGCTCTCTTATTTATAGATCATAAGGAGTCGATTTACAATATTCTAATTCTAATAAAAGAAAATACTAAAAATAAAAGATTCCTAATATAACTCTAATTCCTAATTTTATCTTCCTTGCTTTCACTGGTTGATGTGCTTCTGGATTTTCTCCTTAATTTCTGCAATCGAGTTCTTTTAGGAGTCTTTCTTCATCAATCTTCTTAGATCCATAATTTGCTAGACATCTAATTAAAGAGTTCTTCTAAATTGGTGCATGGCGGTGTAAATCTTCACTTGATCAGTAGTGTAAGAGTTTCAATCTATACAATCGTAAATTACGATTTTTCTTTTTCACATAGCTTTTACTCTGATCGATTCTTTATTATGAACAATCATTTTCTCTTTATATCGCCGTCTGCTAGAACGCCTTTTCTGAAGAATCGTAAATTACAATTTTATATTTTTCTCTGTAGCGTTCTATCGTCTTTTGCGATTTCTTATTCTTTCAGCAATGTCTGATCGTCTTTTTCATTCAATCATCTTTCTTATTACTTTTTGAGTTCATTTCGACGAAGATTAATGCTTTGGTTCTCTTTTACTGATTATTCTTAATATTTGTACATCATTAATTTGTCAGTAGCAAACTGGAGTTTAGCATCACTAAGTTAAGGGTGATAAAATGGTATATTCTGTGACTGATCACCCTCCCAAACTTAAATTTTGCTAGTCTCAAACAAACAAGGAAAGAAATACTAATCTAAAATTTAAATGCCACTTTCGTAGGGAGTACGATTGCATTTAGCAGTTGCAACAAGCCTTTAAACTCCTAGGTGATTCCTAGTGGAGGAGTTGTAGTCTCCTGAAGGTTTTCAGTGAACTTACCTACAAACTTTAAAATATTTTTGGGTTTTTCAATTTTTCAAAACTAATCAAAAGTAACAAAAATCTAAACTAATTTTATACATTGATTATCTAATCATCACATAGTTATTATGTTTTTCAAAGATAAGATTACATTAACCACTACTTTCCATCCTAACAGTTATCCTTGATCAGAACACAACAATTTCAATCTTGAAAAGCGTGGAGTGTGTGTATGCCAGTGAAAAGTTTATTCATCATAAATTTTTTTAAACTGTAGATTTAAAAAATATTTTCATCCAAACTCTCACTATTGGCATACTCTAAAAAAGATATCGAAATTTTTGGGTTCTCTCAATATGCTATATATGATAAATTCAAAGGACAATTGAAAAGAATAACATGGATCTCATAGAATGGATAATCAATTCTATTTATATGATTCCCTGTGCAATCCATAGTATCTATTATTCACATCTCTACTAGGCTTATTGGGACAGCCCGAATTTCCACACTCGGAAATCCGTGCCATCAGGATCATACTCTGGATGATCCCCGGGACAAATCTTATAGTGTCTGCTCGTATAGTGGGAACCGAGCAGACACGGTACAGCAGTGGTAGGTCGAGCCATCTCATAAGACATTTAATATAAAGAACACAATAAATAAAACATGTAATTCTATTTACTAAAAGAATATACATTCCTAAAATGGAACCAAGAAGAACCATTGGTGATGGACATCCATCACCCAAATAATGGTTCCCGATAGTGGCTCCAATAGAATGTATAAAATCATAAAAATATAATATCTATAGTAATATATACATACAGACAGTGGCCACCAGGCACACAATAATTCGAAATATCAAAATACAAAAAGTCGGACTCAAATACCCAGGCTACGAATAGAACTTGTCCGCCTGGATGTCTGTCTCCTCGTCCTCGGCCTCAGTCGGTAACTGGGTCGCTCTCGGTCTTGGAACAGACCTCGAACCTATAAATGGTTTAGAACAGGGTGAGCTATATCATAGCCCAATAGAAGAATTCCAACTAAAATGAATTGAATATGCAGATCATGCTATCTCAAAACAGAAATCAAATCAGAACGTACAATCATGACAAATCAAATCAAATACTGAGCTTTTAGAACAAGAAATCAGATGTTATGCAAGTATATGATAAGAGAACTTAAATTGTGTATGTTTAACTTAAGAAATTCCCGTGACTATATAGCACGGAGTAAACAGGAATATTTCGATAGGAAACCCCAACCAATCGTCGTTCACATGAACAATTTTAAATTGCAACAATCCCTCATCTATGGAGTGCAATTGTGTCGAGGGATTACAAGCAGATGCACAAGTGTGCCAGGCATCGGATATACCGCCGGGTCGGTGGGGATCATCTGGTTAAATCATCAAATCACATACACACATAGACCTCACAGATCAGATAGCAGAATTCAGGAGCAGGTTTCAGAATACAAGAATCAGATATGTAAACATACTTGTTAAAATAGAAATCAGGGTGCAGATATGAAATAAACATGAAATCATACTCAAAACAGTTTAGGTTGGTTTTCCCTACCTCAGGTCACACTTCTTTCTAAGCAAATCCAAAGCCTTTCAAAAAGTCATGGTCCGATCCAAAGCTCTAAACACAGTATTTTAAGTGTTAGGAATGTCAGACTATAAGTTGACATAATGTCTAGTGAGGTTTCACTCACAAAAATAATACATGCAGAAAGCAGGGGTGATTGATCGATCACCACTCTTATTTATCGATCAATCCCTCTTGTTGATCGATCAATAACTCTATTGATCGATCAATACCCTTCTTAGCTCTCAACCAGGAACAGAATTAATTGATCGATCAATAGCCCCTATTGATCGATCACTACTCAGCATTGATCGATCAATACCCTTGTTGATCGATCAATAACCTCTTCTCTCTTCATTTCTAACACAGCTAAAATTGATCGATCACCACTTTGGTTGATCGATCAATGCCCCCCGTTGATCGATCAATGCCCTCATTGATCAATCAATAACTTAAATTCAAAATTTCCCACCTTCTGTTCACATTTAATATTTATACAGATTGATCGATCGATGCCTTCATTGATCGATCAATACATTCCAGTGATCGATCAATGCCTTTATTGATCGATCACCACCAGTCACTGATCGATCACTCTCTTATTGATCGATCAATACACAGGATTGATCGATCAATCCACAAATTGATCGATCAATACCCTTCGTGCACTGAACTTCCAGAATTTTAGGGCTTCTGTTCACTTTTCTGTCCTATATAGATTGATCGATCAATGCCCTTCATTGATCGATCACCACCAGTCATTGATCGATCAATCTTGTCATTGATTGATCAATAATGACAGAACTTCTGTCGTTAATGGAGGTCTTCATCTTTGCCTATTTTTTCCCCGCATCATTAATGGTTTTTTTGTAACCATTAATATACACACATACTCACATACAAGGCCTCCCCTTTGTACTTATTTAAAAGCATAGTCTCACCTTTGCTTGGGCCCTTTTGGGGTTTCGGCAAATTGATCCGAACGAGGGTTTCGGATCCGGAGCTTGGGCTTTGTAACCCCCCCCCTTACTCAGAACCAGTAATCTGTGGCTCCGCTTCCACACGTAGCGAAGGTACGCCTTCTTGACCAATCAGTGACAACGTATCGACGTTGATTCTTTACACTCAAGGGTTATGTAATTGCTAACCTAGGTGTTCTCGGCTCGTGTTTCTTCAAGGAGCAACAAAACCCTCACCTAATCTAGGGTCTACAGAAGTAGGGAGAAGAAGATGAAGGAGAATGAACTCCCAGATCCCCTTTCCTTCTCTTATAAGCTAATAAACAGATATTTCTATTTTCCTTAGCTTATACTCTGGTGTGGAGCACGAACACGGTCGATGTGGCGTAGCAAGCCGTCTCAACGTCTTACACCACACGGATTCAAGTGAGAATTTCTAATAATAAAATTTCAAAATTCTAAATCTGTCTCAATTTTCGTGTCGGGCACGCATATCGAAACAGTCTGGTGTCTTGTTAGAATTTTTCAGGGCTATTACATTATCCCCCCCTTAGCAATTTTCATCCTAAAAAATGTCTAAGAGGTTGTGTGACATAATGGTTGAGATGTCAGAATTGTAACAGGCAGAACAAAATAGGAACCGAGCAAGCAAGCAGATTAAGCAGTCATCAGATCATAGATATGTAGATCGAATTTGTAAATGGAAAGCAGGATACAGAAATACATATACGGTATAATAATTAAAAGAACAACACATTAGAGGATAGTAATACCTGTCGGGACGTTAGACGGGCCGGCCTCGTCAGGCGTAGGTTTGCTGGGACGAGGCGGTGGGGTGCGGTAGTCACGAGGGTCCACCACATCTTGTGGCGTGCGATCATCGGCGTGGGGACCAACTCATGCATCCCCTCGTGGTAATCCAGACGACGATGAATCTGTCGCTGGAATGCCTCCATGCCATCCAATCGCTCGTGTATACGTCGGTTGCCCTCCACCAGCTCCCGAAGCATCGCAGCGACGTCGTCTGAGGAAGGTGGTGGAGGATGGGTAGTGGTGTGATGGATCGGTCGACGGGGTGTAGTGGGGGCCGGCCGTGTAGATACCTCTGGTGGAGGTGGTGGATCACGCGGGGCCTCCCCCTCTCCAGATGCAGGCTCGACAGGGTCCGAACCCTCGGCGATGGTGGGTGGAACGGGCTCAGCTGCGCCCTCCTCCTCCTCAGGAAGCCGTCTAACCAACAAATTATAACTCTTGGTCCAGTCTTTCAGTTGAAAGACTTTGGTGTTGTCGACCAAGCGAGGCTCGTGAGGAGCCAAAGTGTATGCCTCACGTAGAGCGGCATACTGCTCTACCATCTTGGTGATGAGGCGGGCATAGGGGATTTGTTTCTTAACCCCCGACTTGACCTTTTCGGACATAAGGTCATTGGCATTGATTATGCCCTCAATGACCAAGTCGGCCATAGAGAACCAACGGTTCTCATAGGCAGAGAATAGTGCCTGTTGCACTACCCCAGTCCATGAGGACTTGTGCAAAAAAGGGTTAAGTGCACACTTGATGTACGTATCAAGCATCCACAACCTATCAGGTAATTGGGCCCTAGATATTAATTGGCCCTTCCCGTGTTGACCTTGGGTCATCTTAGTGACCACGTCAGCGAAAGAGACCTCCTTGACGTACGGGACATCAAGGCCACACGTCTCAACATAAGCGGACGGACATTGAAGTGCCGCCATGACATGGAAATGGTTGAATTTGTATTCAAACCCATCTATGGTTGTGACAAGTCGATGTTAACTATCACCCCAACGAAGATTTTGAAAGAATAGTCGCACAAGACGTGGACAATAATGGTTGTGAAACAGTTCGAGCAAGGGTTTTAACCTGAGCTTTTGGATATAACCCTTGGCCCAAGCCATTTCGAGTCGGTCCTTGTAAAGCGAGGACACAAAAACGTATTCGGGCAAGAAGGTCTTGGGAAGCCCACCAAGGTTTGGGGACTTCACGTTCAACGGGGAGCGGAACGGGGGTCGGAATGGGTGGTACCACGGTCGAAACTGATGCCACAGGTGGCATGGGTGGTTGGGGGATGCGAACAGAGGGCGGTACAGGTGTACTAGCCCGGGATGTTGGGATCTTCCGTGAAGAGTTCTTCGTTCGCGGGCCCATGGTCAGAATCTTGCAAAAATACGAAAACAAGAACCGAAATGAATGCAAACGAGAGTTTTACCGAGTGAATGGAGCAACGTCCACTCGAATCAAGCTGGAGGAAGGGTGTAGATGGCCAGAGAAGAGTTGGGTAGGCAGTTGAACGGTGGGAGTCGAAAACCTTTGATCGATCACTCTCTGAGCTTCGTGCAAATGACCGTTCGAAACCCCACTTCTTAACTTAAATCCCAGGATTGATCGATCAATGCCTTTATGATCGATCAATGAAGCATCTTTGTGCCCTAAATCGATGCATTGATCGATCATCAACCCTTGTTGATTGATCACTGACACACCTATTGATCGATCAATGCCTCATGTTGATCGATCAATGCTTACCCTTCACTACGAATTTGATCGATCACTAACCCTTATTGATCGATCAATGGAACCAATATTGATCGATCAATGCCTTTATTGATCGATCAATGACCCATATTTTAGTACAATCCCCCCAATACCATTGATCGATCACTCTCTATGTTGATCGATCAATCACTATATTGATCGATCAATACCTCTATTGATCGATCAATGCTGGCTGTGACACTATTTCGTAACACAGTCAACTCCTTAAAGCGAACCGTCTGCACTTCAAAAATAGGGTACATGTACATCTCGTACAGAACCCACAGAAGGGAATTTCTCGAGTCAATGACTCATACTCACACACAACAACATAATTATGGTGACGAATCTTTAAGCAAAAATAATTAAAAATTTACCTCTCTCATAAGGTAAAAAAGTGTGGATATTATTCGCGGATTTCGGTTACACGTTCCCAAGTAGCTTCCGCATCCGAATGATTTCTCCACTTGACTAGCACTAGTGGAATCAACTTGGACCGCAAGACTTGATCTCTATGATCCAAAATCGCGATCGGTTCCTCAATCACCGTCAAATCCTCTTGTAGCTCAATTGGTTGGAAATACAAGACGTGAGTCGGATCGCGTACATAGCGGCGTAGCATAGACACGTGAAAAACGTTATGCATGCTTGCTAACTGCGGTGGCAAGGCAATCCGACAAGCGACTTCGCCAACCCGCCCGAGTACCTCAAATGGACCGATATATCAAGGACTCAGCTTTTTGCATTTTCCAAAGCGCATCACGCCCTTGGTTGGCGAGATCTTCACAAAGACCTTGTCTCCAACCTGAAAACAAGTGTTAATTCCATAGCAAATCAATTTAACCATGGACATACGCTTCGTCTAACGTATTTAGTTATACCTGAAACTCCACTTGCGTCCGATGGAGATCGGCATGGCTCTTTTGGCGACTTTGGGCAATTCTCAACCTTTCACGGATCAACCTAACCGTCTTGGTGGTACTGTCCATGATCTCTGGTCCCAAAATAAGCTTTTCGCCGACTTCCTCCCAATTCAATGGAGGTCTGCATCGACGTCCATATAAGGCTTCATAAGGTGCCATCCCAATACTTGACTGATAACTGTTATTGTAAGCGAACTCGATCAGTGGCAAATGTTGATCCCATGAACCATGAAAGTCCAACATACATGCATGCAACATATCTTCTATGATCTGGTTCATTCTCTCAGTCTGCCCATCTGTCCGAGGATGAAACGCTGAGCCAAACTCCAATTTAGTACCCATGCCTTCCTGGAATCGTCGCCAAAACTGCGACGTATAAAGCGGATCTCTATCACATACGATGCTGACTGGTATGCCATGTAATCGAACTATCTCCTTCATGTACAACTCGGTTAGCTTATTGGCTGTGAATGTAGTTCGATACGGCAGAAAATGTGTAGATTTTGTCAGTCGGTCAACAATGACCCAAATGGCATTGTTCTTTCTCAATGTGCTCAGCAATCCTAGAAAAAAATCCATAGAAATGGCTTCCCATTTCCACTCTGGCACTGGCAATGGTTGTAACAAACCCGCTGGATTCCGATGGTCCACTTTCACCTGTTCGCAGACCAAACACCGAGAAACATAATCTGCAACTTCTTTCTTCAGTCCTCTCCACCAAAAACTTCGCTTGAGATCTTGGTACATCTTGGTACTCCCAGGATGTATAGCATATGTAGACTTATGCGCTTCCTCCAAAATTGTATCCTTAAGATCTTTTGTATCAAGTATGCACATTCGATCTCGAAATAGCAAAGTGCCATCATCCTTGATGGTAAAATTAGGCCTGATCCCGTTGATCACATCCTTTCTAATGGCCATAAGCTCATCGTCAATCATCTGGAGCTTACGCACGTTATCAAACAACGTGGGCTATATCACAATAGTGGCCATCAATGCCCCTGAACCTCTGACATCAATCAATGTATCGCACAAGGCCAGATCCTCAAGTAGATGCCACCGCTGTACTCTGGTGATAAGGTGTGTCAACTGAGCTGAGGACTTCCTGCTCAAAGCATCTGCCACAACGTTGGTCTTCCCAGGGTGATACTGGATGGAACAATCGTAATCTTTCAAGAACTCCATCCATCTGTACTGTCGCATATTCAAATCCTTCTGGGTAAACAGATACTTAAGGCTTTTGTGGTCGGTGTAGATATCAAACGTCTCACCGTATAAGTAGTGCCTCCAAATCTTCAAAGCAAAGATCACCGCCGCTAACTCCAGATCATGAGTCGGGTAATTTCTCTCATGTTCCTTAAGTTGTCTAGAGCCATATGCGATAACCTTCTTGTGCTAGTTGAGGACACAACCCAAACCACTATACGATGCGTCACTATAGATAGCAAAACCTCCTCTGCCAGAAGGTATAGCCAGCACTGGTGCTGTAGTCAGACGCGTCTTCAATTCCTGGAAAATTTTCTCACACTGAGCAGTCCAATCAAACTTCGCATTTTTCTTAGTGAGCCGAGTAAGCAGAATTGATAGTTTAGAGAACCCTTCTATGAATCGCCTGTAGTATCCTGCCAAACCAAGAAAACTACGGACCTCTGTCACTGTTCTCTGCTGTTCCTAATTCACGACGGCCTTGATCTTTGTCGGATCCACTGTTATACCCTTAGCAGAGACGATATGGCCTAAGAAACTCACTTGGGCCAGCCAAAACTCACACTTATTTAGCTTCGCATACAATTTGTGTTCTCTGAGGGTCCGTAAAGCTACATGTAGATGCTCTTCATGTTCCTCCTTTGTCTTGGAATAGACAAGGATGCCATCTACAAAGATAACCACTGACTTGTCCAAGTGTGGTTTAAACACTCTGTTCATCAGGTCCATAAATGATGCAGGTGCGTTCGTTAATCCAAATGGCACAACTAAAAACTCATAGTGCCCATATCTGGTTTTGAACGCCATCTTCTCAACATCTTCAGCTTTGACCCGTAGCTGATGATAACCTGATCTCAAGTCAATCTTCGTAAAGAACCTCGCTCCTTGTAACTGATCAAACAGATCATCGATCCTAGGGAGCGGGTAACGATTCTTAATCGTCAACTTATTCAACTGCCGATAGTCAATGCACAGACGCATCGAACCATCTTTCTTTCTGACAAACAATACGGGTGCTCCCCAAGGAGACACACTCAGCCGAATGAACCCTTTGTCAAGCAGTTCTTGTAGTTGCTCCTTCAACTCTTGCAATTCTGCCAGAGCCATTCGATAAGGAGCCTTAGATACTGGTTCAGTGCCTTGAACCAGGTTGATTGCAAACTCAATCTCCCGAGCTGGTGGTAGTCCTGGCAAATTCTCATGGAATACATTGGGATACTCGCATGCAACGTGAATATCGGATATCACATTCGTCTCCTCCCGTTGCTCTCGTAGAAATGCTATATACCCACTGCATCCACTCTTCATCATCTTCTCAGCCCGAATAGTAGATATCAACGGAGCAACCTTAGACTTCACCCCGAAGAATCTGAAAGATCGCTCCTTGGGAGGACGAAATACCACTATCTTCTGAAGACAATCAACGCTCGCGTGGTAAGCGGATAGCTAGTCCATTCCCAAAATGATATCGAACCCCTTCATATCTAACAGAATTAAGTCTGCCAGTGTTTCGTGCTCGTCTACCGATACTACCACTGACTTACACACAGTGAGTGCATTCACTACACTACCCGTGGGAATTGACACCGTCAAAATGAAATCTAGTTGTTCTGGAGTGGCACTCAATTCGTTCGTAAATTGAGGCCTTACAAATGAGTGCGTAGAGCCTGGGTCTATCAAGACTCGAGCCCTATGGAAACAAATGTCGCAACTCCTATACACTTTCAGCTCACTTATAAGCAAATTTCAATATTAAATCAATTATTTGAGATGTGTGCGCATATTTGTAATATTATTATAATACTCAATCAAAGCAATTCTATCTTTTCCAAACCTCCAGTTCATGTCACTAGATAAAATAGCTTTTCTTGAATTTTAATCATACCTTGGATGACATCATTCGATGTCAGAGCATCGGTCGCAGTAACGGCGTATGCTCGACTGTGAACCACAGGTTGAGAAGATCTCTGCGTAGATACCAATCCTGATCGCTCTTTGCTCTCCTATGGGCAGTTCCTAACCAAGTGGCCCATCTTGCCACACCTGAAGCATGCCCCTGTCTCTCTCCTGCACTCCCCTGTCTTGTGTGGTTTCCCACACTTTGCACATAACACGGGTGGAGTGAAAGACAAGACCCTTGAAGGTCCCTGAGTCACTGAAATCCCACTACCAGAAGATCCAGAGGGTCGAAATGGTCTGGAAGATGTAGGCACCGCTGCTCTCTGGTATGAACTCGGACTCGAAGAAATCGCCGGTCGAGAGTGCGTAGGGTATCTCGGGGGTCTGGAAAATCTAGCCCTCTTGTTTTGCTCCGTGTCCTGAGACTGCCCTTGAAATGGTCTCTCTCTCACCTGCTTGTCTCTCCACGAGAACTGTTTCTGGTTCTCTTCCTCCGCTATGAGAGCCTTAGCCATCACTCCCTCATATGTCTCCATCTCCCACATGGCGACATCCTTCTGTAAGTTCTGTCTCAGGCCAAGTTGAAACTTCCTTGCTTTCATCAGTTCTGTGGCAAGGTGCTGGGGTGCAAACCTAGCCAATCTATCAAACTCAGCTCCATAATCCCTTACTGACATGGCACCCTGCTTCAGCTCGATAAATTTTACTTCCCACTGATGCCTCACAATCTTCGGGAAGTATTTGTGATAAAACCCTCCGTGAACTCCTCCTATGTCCAAGGAGTGTGAGGAAACTCTCTCTGTCTGTTCTGTGACACCGACTTCCACCAAGGTCCGGCGTCACCGTCTAATTTGAAAGTGGCCCAGCGCACTTTCTCCACGTCATTACACTGGAGTACATCAAAAAGCTTCTCCATCTCTTCTATCCATCCCTCCGCTTCTATGGGATCCGTCTGACCCGAGAAGTTAGGAGGTCTCATTCTCCTAAACTCCGCGAATCCACTAGGCTGATGAGGTGGTCTAGCTGCCTGCTGAGTCAGAGCAGCCATTTGCTAAGCGAAGTTGGTAACCACTTCTTCCAACACCTGCTCCATTCTTTCCTCATTTCCTCTTCTACCTCCTCTCGGTCCCACTAGAACCGCATTAGTATGCGAAAGGAATTCCAATCCCCTCAACGTGCCTATCACCTAGGGTACCTCCCTCAGAGGAACCTCTCTCTGACATGCTCTACCTCCACTATGCCCACCTCTGAACTTAGGGCCCATACTGGTCTGTCATTGTGAAAACAACAACATTGATCAGTACATAGATTGTGAAAATAATCTAACCTGAACCCGTGGTTCAACCTAAAGCCTAGGCTCTGATACCAACTGTGACAGCTCGAATTTCCACACTTGGAAATCCGTGCCATCAGGATCATACTCTGGATGATCCCCGGGACAAATCTTATAGTGTATACTTTCAGATAAGCGGAACCGGCAAATAGTCAAGCCATCTCATAAGACATTTAATATAAAGAACACAATAAATAAAACATGTAATTCTATTTACTAAAAGAATATACATTCCCAAAATGGAACCAAGAAGAACCATTGGTGATGGACATCCATCACCCAAACAATGGTTCCCGATAGTGGTTCCAATAGAATGTATAAAATCACAAAAATACAATATCTATAGTAATATATACATACAGACAGTGGCCACCAAGCACACAATAATCCGGAATATCAAAATACAAAAAGTCGGACTCAAATACCCAGGCTACGGATAGAACTCGCCTGTCTGGATGTCTGTCTCTTCGTCCTCGGCCTCAGCCTCCAGGTCAGGCTGGTAATCTGGGTCGCTCTTAGTGCCGGGAGCTACAACCTCAGAACCTATAAATGGTTTAGAACAGGGTGAGCTACATCATAGCTCAATAGAAGAATTCCAACTAAAATGAATTGAATATGCAGATCATGCTATCTCAAAACAGAAATCAAATTAGAACGTACAATCATGACAAATCAAATCAAATACTGAGCTTTTAGAACAAGAAATCAGATGTTATGCAAGTATATGATCAGAGAACTTAAATTGTGTATATTTAACTTAAGAAACTCTCGTGACTATATAGCACGGAGTAGACAAGAATATTTCGATAGGAAACCCCAACCAATCGTCGTTCACATGAATAATTTTAAATTGCAACAATGCCTCATCTATGGAGTGCAATTGTGCCGAGGGATTACAAGCAGATGCACAAGTGTGCCAGACATCGGATATACCGCCGGGTCGGTGGGGATCATCTGGTTAAATCATCAAATTACATACACACATAGACCTCACAGATCAGATAGCAGAATTCAGGAGCAGGTTTCAGAATACAAGAATCAGATATGCGAACATACTTGTTAAAATAGAAATCAGGGTGCAGATATGAAATAAACATGAAATCATACTCAAAATAGTTTAGGTTGGTTTTCCCCTACCTCAGGTCACACTTCTTTCTAAGCAAATCCAAAGCCTTTCAAAAAGTCATGGTCCGATCCAAAGCTCTAAACACAGTATTTTAAGTGTTAGGAATGTCAGACTATAAGCTGACATAATGTCCAGTGAGGTTTCACTCACAAAAATAATACATGCAGAAAGCAGGGGTGATTGATCGATCACCACTCTAATTGATCGATCAATCCCTCTTGTTGATCGATCAATAACCCCATTGATCGATCAATACCCTTCTTAGCTCTCAACCAGGAGCAGAATTAATTGATCGTTCAATAGCCCCTATTGATCGATCACTACTCATCATTGATCGATCAATACCCTTGTTGATCAATCAATATCCTCTTCTCTCTTCACTTCTAACACAGCTAAAATTGATCGATCACCACTTTGGTTGATCGATCAATGCCCCCCATTGATCGATCAATGCCCTCATTGATCAATCAATAACTTAAATTCAAAATTTCCCACCTTCTGTTCACATTTAATATTTATACAGATTGATCGATCGATGCCTTCATTGATCGATCAATACATTCCAGTGATCGATCAATGCCTTTATTGATCGATCACCACCAGTCACTGATCGATCACTCTCTTGTTGATCGATCAATACACAGGATTGATCGATCAATCCATAAATTGATCGATCAATACCCTTCGTGCACTGAACTTCCAGAATTTCAGGGCTTCTGTTCACTTTTCTGTCCTATATAGATTGATCGATCAATGCCCTTCATTGATCGATCACCACCAGTCATTGATCGATCAATCTTGTCATTGATTGATCAATAATGACAGAACTTCTGTCATTAATGGAGGTCTTCATCTTTGCCTATTTTTTCCCCACATCATTAATGGTTTTTTTGTAACCATTAATATACACACATACTCACATACAAGGCCTCCCCTTTGTACTTATTTAAAAGCATAGTCTCACCTTTGCTTGGGCCCTTTTGGGGTTTCGGCAAATTGATCCGAACGAGGGTTTCGGATCCGGAGCTTGGGCTTTGTAACCCCCCCCTTACTCAGAACCAGTAATCTGTGGCTCCGCTTCCACACGTAGCGAAGGTACGCCTTATTGACCAATCAGTGACAATGTATCGACGTTGATTCTTTACACTCAAGGGTTATGTAATTGCTAACCTAGGTGTTCTCGGCTCGTGTTTCTTCAAGGACCAACAAAACCCTCACCTAATCTAGGGTCTACAGAAGTAGGGAGAAGAAGATGAAGGAGAATGAACTCCCAGATCCCCTTTTCTTCTCTTATAAGCTAGTAAACAGATATTTTTGTTTTCCTTAGCTTATACTCCGTTGTGGTGCACGAACACGGTCGATGTGGCGTAGCAAGCCGTCTCAATGTCTTACACCACACGGATTCAAGTGAGAATTTATACGTGAATTCACCTAATTATAGGCTAATATTATTTCTAATAATAAAATTTCAAAGTTCTAAATCTGTCTCGATTTCCGTGTTGGGCACGCATATCGAAACTGTCTGGTTTCTTGTTAGAATTTTCACGGCTATTACACTTATGCTTTTGCAAATAGTAAATAAAAAAGGTCTTTCCTTCGGCTTGTAATGGGGCTTTAGGTTTAAAAGGTTTCAAAGAAAGGTAGATAGGATTCAATGGTTTCTCTGAGAATTTAGTTCTTCATTCTCTATCTTTTTCTATTCTTTTCTATTTTTTTTACTTCAGTAAGTATCCAAAAAGTTGGATGATTTCTTCCCATTTTCTTTTTCTTTGTAAATCCCATTTCTCCAATCGATTTTTTTTTTAGATATCCTTTTGATTTTCAGCTTTGGAAGCTTTTTGCTTCTCTTTGCCTTCTCTGAATCGTAAGTATGATTTCTTAATCTTTGCTCATATTTTCTTCTTTTCATTTCTTTTTAGCTATACTTTTGTGTTGCATATCCCTTTTTCTGTTTTCTTATACTCCTTTCACTCCCTCTTCTTCCCTTCTTTTGCATTCTAAACTCTCAAAAATTTATATGGGTTAAATGTTGAAAGCTTTCGGTAGTACATATGATAAGGAGCTTATAAAATATTGGTACAAAGAAATTTAATATAGGCTTCTAATATGGGTTCAAAGGATAAATTTTTTTTGAAATTTTAGCTTTTTGGCTTTTGACTAAACAAATGATGACCTTAAATCATCTTCACAATTTACTAGCATGAATGTCTTATTGTTTTGATGTTTCTGATAGATAGTTCTAAAAAAGAATAGGTTATCATAATCATAGAATATTTTGATTCTAAGTTCAGCAATATAAGAATTTTCATAATAACAGTAGAGAAGTTAAAATGAATTAAATTAAATAGATAACAATCTCTCTCTCCAAAGAAAGGAAAAGTTAGTCTCTAAAGCTCACTGGTTATATAATTTAGAAACTATAGTCTAAATATTGCAGTGTAAATCAATCTATTATTTCAAACATTCATTCTGATACAGTGTTCTTTAAGAGCTATACATGAATTGTAACTATTCTATTTCTGATTATTAAACTTCTACTACGATGGATCTTTAGGTTGTTTGAAATCATATTTTTTTCTATCATAATTCACATATGATGTTTAAATAATCAATATTCTAAACTAACAAATTCTAAACTAAGATATACTAAAAACTGAAATAAAAAGAAAAATTTCTTCTGCAAAAATGTTAAAAGTAATGTAAAAATAAAGTATTATTTACAAAATTAAACTAATATATACACAAGGTGTATATCTCCCCAAACATAAACTGGACAATGCCCTCATTGGCATAGAAAATAGGGGATACTATCAAAATTTACAAAAGGATCATACCTGTGAGGCTTGTGATGTTCTGAAATTTTACTCACTTGGTGAAGATGGATATGGTACAAGGGCTGAAGAAGAAGGACCTAGTTCTGGTGCTAGTAAGGCTAGCAGTGAGGAGCTGCTCGATAGGTCTTTCTCAGAGTCGGATACCACGTCTGTAGAGTAATCACATTGTTCTGTTGGAAGTGGTTCTCTTTGTGTCTCAGGCTCAACCTCCTTGTAGGAGAATATCAGTGTTTTCCTTTTCAACTACCAATTTGCAATAGTTCCTTTTCAGACTTTGTAGCTCCTCTTCAACCTTTTCTTTGTTTTTCAAATCCTTATTCAACTTAGTAATCACAGTGGATTTCAACTGGACCTCAAGTCTTAGTTTTTCTGCTTTTTTTTTTCTTTTTTCTGTAGAGCATCTTTGAGGGTATCATTGTCAGTGGATTTTACTATTATCTCTTCCCTTAACTTCTCTGATTCATCTTTTGCTCTTGCTATTTTGATCCAACTTTTGGTCGTAAAGGACTCAATATGTTGCTTTTGTTCTTTGCAAATCAGGCTTAGGGAATCTTTATCTCCTTGCAATTTGAGCAATTTCCCTTCTATTACTATAAGTTGATGAGTCTTTTCATCTAGCTGAGCATTTAGTGCCTGCTCATATTCTTGATGGGCTTTTTCTCTGACATCTGGGTCTTCAATGAATTTGCCGAATTGCACCATTAGAGTTGCTAATTTGTCCTCATACTCTTTTTTCTCAACCTCCCATGCTTGCTGATTGTTTCGCAACATGTCGTTTTATTGTTGCAACTTCGCAATCTGTGCTTGAAGAGTCCCAGTGGCTTCTTGGACTTTCTTAGCGGTTTCTGCTATGAAATGCGCATTCACTATGTCAAAATGGTAAAAAAACCACTTTTGCAATATAAAAAAGAACCACTGCCCCATCAGTGGTATAATAATCCACTGCTAAAATCAATTGTTTATTATGAATAACAGTGGTTTAATTCCTTAACTATCATATCACGTGCACTCCACCCTCTCGTCACGTGCAAAACTATCAGGGACCCTAATTCTCCCTTTTATGTTGCAACTCTTTTCATTTTTATCTTTTCTTAAGAAAACAGCCGTCTCCCCCTCTCTCTCCCTCCATCTCCCTCTTCGAAACCCTAACCTCCATCTCCCTCTTCCAAACCCTTGCTAGAGATTTAAAATGAAGAATCTCAAAAGAGATCTGTGTTGAAAGTTGGAGACGACGCCATGGAAGCGGAGATCTGTGTTGAAGGTCGGAGATGATGCCATTGAAGGACAGATCGACGTTGAAGGTTTTCTTTTGATCGAGATCGAGTTTTTGAACCGGGATGCAAGTCGGTAATTCTTGCTGGGAATTGTATTGTCTCGAACATGGGATCCAGACTTATGGAATCATGCCTAGGTCAATAGTTTTTTTTTGTTAGTTTTGATCACAAATTTAATGTTTTTTGTTTTGTAAATGTATCTTAATTTGTTCGGATTGTGGTGAATCTGGTAAATCTTTGTTGTTCTTGCAATTATTAGATGTTTCGGTGTTTTGCTACCTTTGTTTTAGCCTTGCATTAGATTTATCTTATGATTTTGGAGTAACTTTTGATGATTTGGTGTGATCTGACAATGGATGTTTTGTTCTAGGAATTTTTTTTTGTTCTTTTGTCTGGAATTAGATTTTTTTTTAACGAATTAGTGGTGTGATTTGTGCCTTGCTCTCCCTCTCTCTCATCCCGTCTCCACAAAAAAATACCCTCGTTCGTTGCTGATCCCAGGTGAAGAAGGAGATCAAAGACATTTTGCTCATGTACGACCGCACCGTACTCGTCGCTAATCCCAAGGGCTGCGAGCCTAAGAAGTTCAGTGGCCACGGTGCTCGTGCTCAGTTTCAAAAGTTCTATCATTAATGGTATTTTCTCCTCTTTGTTCTATTTCATCCCTAGTTTTTCGTTTATGTTTGTTTGAAATCGTTGGATTCTGACCTCACCTTTTAGGGTTTTGAATTTGCTACTACTTAGATAAATATGTTATGATGAATGGCACTGCCTAATGGGATATTGATGATGTTGTTTTTTTTATTTATTGTTATCTGCAATGTTTTTAGTTTTGGGTTTTGGGATCTTTGATTGATTCTTCTTATGATTTATGCTCCATTAAAGAGTTGAAAATATTCCTCTTAACCAGCCTTGTGCATAGGCAGTGCCGACCTAGTTTAGTACCCTCCATGGCATCAAGTGACCGTTAGGATATTTTAAGTGCTTGCTACTGACTTTATTGAAGACAGTGATAAGAATAGGGTAAATGAAACATGACTGAAAGGTAGAGTGATGATTACGGAGCAGCAAGCCTAAAATATGCACAGTCCTGCAAGATATAGGGCCTGTTGTAGCAAGTTTTGATAAGTAAGAGTTTGTCCCACAGGGAAGTTGATCTAAAGCTCCAAGGAAGCTATCCTTAGTAGGCTCTCCAGATCTGACTGCAGATCTAGCAATCCTAAATGGAAGGGGATTTAGGGTCACTATAATCTAAATTCTAAGGTAACTTAATGTCTAAACTACAGAAAAGGGTTAAGAAAGAAGATGGTGTGAGAAAATAAATATAAAAGGGTGAGAAACATAATATTAGGTACAGATCTGATTGGTCTTACAACTCAGACTCAGATCTGTGGCTATAGAAATCCTGTCCAATGGTTACATTATAACCAAAGAGGAGAAAGAATCCAACTCACCCCTGTGCCATGATCCAATCCCTTAAGGCTATAACCTGTCCACTTAAATGGTCACAGACTATCCAATAGGGGAACCACAATGCAGAGATGGGTCCGAAAAAACTTATCATTGTAGGCACTACTTCATCCAGGCTACAAGCTCAAGAATCCATAGGAACCTCATCCTCTAAAGTTTTGTGTGTGGGGCTAGGCCTATAAAGTGCACGAGCCTGGACACACAGGACCAGTAAGAGTTTGAGTACTAGCTTTTAAGCATGACTGTTCACTGCTTTAGAAAGTCTGCAGTGATCAAGTCACAAGCCTGCAATCTCTATAGCCAAATCAGATATGCAATCTGATGGTGGATCTATACAAATATAGGGGAATCTGTCTCTGCACAATCTCTCACAGGGCTACAAGCACAAGTGCAGAGAAGAAGAATCTGCCTTAGGTCTGTGGATCGGCTTCACCCTAGGGTTATAACCTGTCCACTAGAATGGTCACAGACTATCCACAGAGGCTATCCTCCTCACAAAGGTCTAATTAGAACAAAAGCATTGCTGCCGCCACCATGTTCACAAGGCTACCAGCTCAAGCTCCCATGGGGATTTAGATTTAGTGGATCCTGCGGTGGGGGAAGGCCTGCAATGTGCCTAACCTGGACACACAGGTCACTTAGATCTAAATAAAATATTAACAACAATCCTCCATTGCTTATGATACAACTTAGCAATGGAGGATCTCAAGGCAGCAGCCTTGTACAGAACAACTCAAAACAAGAACATCATCCCATACATGCTATAAATCCTATTACAAAAACTCCATTAAAATCTATACCAGATAATCATACAAAAGGCATAGCCAGCAAATGCTGGACTATGGAGAGAAAGAAAAAAAAAGAAAAAGAAAACTCCTAAATCCTAACCTTAGCCTACTGTAATTCTACAGTCGGTTTCAAGAAGAAGCACAGAAGTTGAGAACCACAAAGTCCTGCTAAAAGAGATCCCTAAACCTAAGCTAGGCTTAGGCTTATATAGCAGTCGGTTCTCTCACAATTAGGGTTAGGAAAAACCCTAATTTCTCAATGTAATTGCAGCCCATTCCTGTCCCTTGGATGCCTCGGGGCGTGTGCACGGAGATTGGAGCATTAGAGTGCATGCCCTAATTGCTGGAGATTCCCAGATTGCCTTTTCAGAAGTGGGGAAAAGTTTAGAGCTCGATCCTCACTGGATAGAAAGGATTTGTAGATCTTGCTGCGTGGTAGATTTGGCATCGCGGGGTTGCTTTGACTTGGAGTTCGTGCAGTCGCGGGATTGACATTTTGGTCATCGCGGGGTACTAATGGCTGTTGCGAGATTGCTCACCTTAAAGCTCTTGCAGTCGTGGGGTTGGTGCTTTAATCATCGCGGGAATGCTTTGGGCGTCGCGGGGTTGGTGCTTTGCATTTGAATGGCATGAGAACTGGCGCGAGAATGGTGCGCACAATTCATTCCTTGTGAATCTTGCGGCACTCCTCGCAAAGAGAATAATATTCATAGGTTTCTGGATCGCGCGAATAGTTCTTTGAATGTGTGTGCCCTGTGACTACTGCACGACAACTGCGCGCGGGAGTGCCTGGAGCTCTCTCTCTTTAGTGAATCACACGACGATTGAAGACTCCTTTCTTGAGCTGTGCGAAACTGTCCGAGCACTTAAGACTGAGCCTTGCGAAGTCTGCTTTTCAATTCTTTTTGGCACCAAATCGCACGAGAATGGCGCAAAGACTGTGCGACTAGTTTTGTGCCGTCTTCAGAAGCCCGCGACGACTGCGTGAAGGCATCATCTCTGGTTCAATTAAACCCTGTGACATCTGCGCGAGGCATTCTTCTTGGTCTGTTTCTGATTTGCTGTGCCTATGCTGCAGGCAACTCTCTGTCTGGGTTCTATCTTCACATTTCTGAGGTGCCTCTGGGTCAACAGTGAGCTCCTTGGCATGGTTAGGGGGTTATTTGTAGCAGCTGCTTATTACCTATAGAATAGACTCAAGACACATTTATTAAATGATTAAGGGTCTAATAGAGATTAAGTTAAGGGGTAAAAAGTGATACTTTTCAGGTCTTAACACACCCCCAAACCTAATCTTTGCTAGTCCCTTAGCAAAGCTGTAATTAAATGCCACTTTCATAGGGATCACGGGTACATTTAGCATATGTACCAAGCCTTTTAAACCCCTAGGTGATCCCTACTGGAGGAGTGAAGTCTCCTGAGGGTTTTCACTGAAGACACCCACAAACTTCACCATTAAATCAGCTAAGTATAGTGCAGATAATGACACACAGATTCAAATGTTTAAAGTTTCATTCCACACCCATTTAACACTTAGAGGAAACTGCAGCAATGTTTGTAGGGGATTTAAAACTTAAAAGTTAACATGTGTTTGCCTGACCACCATTCATTTAACATTAGAATTTCAACGTATAAAAATCAGTACCCAGCTTTCCTTTAATTCAAAATTAAGGTTGGATATTACTATAATGAGGTTAAAATTCAAACCCAATTCTCACTTAGGCCATCTCTCAACATTAATAACCTGAGGGTGTTCACATTCTCAACAGCTCAAGAGCCGTTGCAGACCCCAAATGGGCTTGCAAGCATGAGCATAGGCCAAGCTTCTAATTTCCGACATCTTCAATGATTTTCATCATAGATTGGGCAACTCATCATCTCCACATGACAGCTCATTTGACTTTGGATCCACAAGATCTTTTAAAAAGGGTTGTAATGTGGCTCATGGCTAGGGGTGTAAAGAATGAAAGGGGTAAAAAGGGAATCCAAATTGAGAAATCAGCAAGGTAAGGAGTGGTTCATGACTTCACAACCTTTATTTAAGCAAAAACTTCATCTTCCTTTTTATATTTCAGACTCAAAGTGGCCAGCTTCTCCTCTTTTTCTCAATTTTTTTTTTGATGATGTCCTCTAGATTTCTCTTTCTTTTTCTCTTTTTAGTTCTTTATTCATTCTTTTGATAAATGCCACACAACTGCCCTTGATATACATCTGTTCACAAGTTGCTTTTCTTCCCCTTCCACAGAATATTGGACCATTCTCAGTATCTTTACCTCCTTCTCCTTTACCTTCTGAATTCTTAGAGTGAGGGTAAGGTTGATTCAGATCATGAGGTTAAGGTGCAAGTGTTCTGGTGTTTGTGAAAGAAAATTATGATTTTAAGGCTCAACTAGTGTATACAAAAGGGCAGATCTTAAAAGGTTGGATTTTTAGGCTCAAACTTTCCAAATGAGGGCCTTGGATAATTTCCTTAGTTCTCATGAGTGCTGTCAATTCGTTTTGATTTGGAGGTGCACAACTTCTAATGAAGAAGTCTTGATTCAATCGGTCCTTAGAGCAGAAATAATGCCAAAAAAAATACTCTTTAACAGAAAATGCTGGGCCCAAATCTCACTAGGTATGGTCATCAAAATTAACCCATGAGGTGTATTTTCATCTGTTTCTCTCCTCTTAGGTTCACTGAGTACTTAAATCAAAAAAATTTCTAATATTAGCTTCATGGTGGTGTCAAGATCAACTTTTTATGTTTCCAAAAGTCTGCAAAAATATTTAAATTTTACATGTTTCCTCATTGTATCAAGTTTAGTGGAAATTAGCTTTATTCATCTCAGTTATACCACCATTATTGCACTAAAATTAACTATTTTATTGGCAGACTGTCACACCCCCAAACCTGTCAGAGCAGTGTCCTCACTGGTTCAAAGGTGAGAAGAGGCAGTAGATTCCAATAAGACAGATAAAAAGAAATACAACAAAAGATAGAGAAAACAAATAATGCTAAGAACAGTAGAGAACGAAAAGAAACTATCATTAAAAAGAAAAATGAAAATGGTACACAAAGAGTGTAAAAGAAAAGACGAAATGGGGGGGGGGTGGGATCAAGGGAGAGGCGGTGGAGGAGGGTGTGAGGAAGATGCTGGTGGATCCAATTTTCTCTTTTTCTTTTCCTTCTTCTTCTTTTTCTTTTCCTCCTTGGCGAGGATCTTCTGAACCTCGTCATATTCATCCCAGAGAAATTGTAATGGGTCAGGTTCCTTGGGCGGTGGGGGATCCTCCCAGTGGGGTAGAATTTGATTGGAAACCTGAAGGGGTTGTCATCCGTCATTTGTGTGAGTAGGGATGGACTTCTAGGGTTAGAACAGGAGGGATGAGATGAAAAGGGACTGATGGCCGAATTAAAAGAGGGGGACAAGGAAACATGAATAGGCGGAATTGAAATTGTGCTCCTTTTCAAACTTGGCAATAAATGAGCGTTGTGTGGGGAAAGAAGAAACACACAACTGGCTCTTGGAAAAGAGAATGAGCATTAACTGAATGTCTAAAGATAGGCATGGTATTTAAAGTGGTCAGTGTATCGCGCGGGGATCCTCGCGAAGAACAATTAGTGATGAGCAGTGTATATTTCTCGCGCAGCTGAGCTGGGGATCTCCGCGAGGTAGCCTAGCATGGTTCATCAATTTGAAAAAGAAGCCATTGAAATCCCTGAGGCAGGTATTTGCATAGATCTATTCAGCCATTGTCTGCATCTATCCTCCACATGGATTACTATTGCAAAGAAGCATAGCCTCCCTAAACTCATCTCCCATGAATGACAGCAAGAACAAAATTAAAACTAACAAACGGAAACAAACCCACAAAATAGAGCAATATCCAAAAAGTAAAAATTCTATTTAAGTGGAAGAAAATATTTACAAATGTAGTTATAAAAAGAAAAACCTAATGTACAGTCTAAAAACTAGGATCTAATCTGATTCCAAATCTGTAAGGAAATCCCAGCCCATCTTTTTAGCCTGTGCCTTAAGGGCAACTCTATCTTGTTTCTTCTTTTCTTCCCTCGCCTTTTTTGCTTCGGCTGGTGTTTTCTTGGTAGTTGGAGCTTTAGGAGCCTTCACCCTCATTTTTGGTTGTTTGGGAGCTTTTGGTTCCTTGGGTTCTAGAGGGGCCTTTCCTTTCTTCTTTGTAGTGGGGGTTGCAGGGGATTTGCCTTTGGCTTTGCCTTTTTCTTCCTCAGTGGAGACCACTGGGGATTTTCCTTTTCTAGTGGACTAAGGTTGGGTCGGGGACTGTGCCTCTTCAGATTGGGCAGCAGGCTCTTTGCCAATTTTTAAAGGGACAGCTTTGGGAGCAGACCTCTTAGCATTGACTTTCCTCTGTTGAAGATAAGTTTGCTTCTGTAATGGTTCAGCAGAGGCCGTGGTAGGGGTAGGTTGCTCTGTAGTTGGAGGCTGCTCCGTAGGAGGTGAAGCAGGAGCTTTTCCTTTGTCTTGTTGGGGCTTAGGTTGTGCCTCCGTAGACTGGGCAGGTGGAGCTGGAGTAGTAGTTGGCTCAGGCTCAGACATGTGAATAGAGATGGGGGTCAGCTGCAGAGGGACATTTCTGGCAGCAGCCAATGCAGATTCCAATGAGGCTATCTGAATTTGATGTTTGAGGATGTAAGTCTCATGGATCTCCTTTTGGATTTTTTAGATCTCCTGTGCATTGTGAAGCCATTTTTCAAGCATTCTTGCTCGAGCTTTCTCTGCAGCAGCATTTGATTTCTCATACTCCCAATTCATCTGGTGTTAAGTAGATGTAGCCTTGGCCTTTTGGTAGGCGTCTAAAATGTTATTCTATCCCAAGGAGATGCCCAGAAGTTTCTGTCTGTGTTCTTCCGTCATTTTATCAATCTGCTCCAGTAAGGGGGTCTCAATGGATTAGCAAAGCTTGGCCATGCCCCTCAGGACATCCTTCCTCAGGTACGCATTATCCCTCATGTGATGGAGGATGGTGAGGTAGGGAGGGCTGTAAAAATGATATTTTGGTGCTATGGGCAGATAGGAGGTGGAAGGAGGAAACTGTGATTGGTCCTGGGGGGGGAAGATAGTAGGGAAGTCAAGTTGTGGGGAATGGGTGGGTTACAGGTGTTTGTGTAGATTTGGTAGAGAAGGTGGGAGGGGTAGGATAAGGGGGGGATGGAGGGTATAGTGGGAAAGGAAAAGGGTGTATGCTCAATAGGAGTTAGGGGTGATGGGGGATGGAAAATAGGAATTGTGAAAGGGATTAAAGGAAATGGGTGGGTAAGAGTTAATGGTGATGGTGGCAGGGGTAATGAGTCAGGAGGGAAGTTTGTTGCTGTCCACAAGGACGGGACCGGGGTGAAGTGGGTGGTGGAGAGATGGGTGCAGTGGTTAAGGTGTGTAGGGTGGATTGGATGGAGGTGAGTTCAGCCTGCATCTGGTCCTGTTTTTGGGTATTGGTGGATAACTAGGCTTGTATGTCTTGGATAAGGGGTAGGATAAGGGTTAGTGTGTCAAAGCTAGGAGGTTGGGTTTGGGAAGAAGAGGGTACTGGTTGGAAAGGGGAGAAAGGAGCATGATGGAAACTAGAGGGAGGGGAAGAGTGGGGTTCTGGGGAGTGGTGCTGTGAGGTAGTTGGGGAGTCTGGCAGAGGGATGTAGTAGGCAGGCGTTGTTTCAAGGAAGGTAGAGATGAAGGCTTGGAAGCCTATGGATGTGTTAAGGGTTAAGTCAATGTCTGGGAGAGGGGATGTAGTAGATATGGCTGGGGTGGTGGTTTCTTCAAGGTGGGGTGGGTCAATGGGGATAGAAGGTATTGAGGGTGGTGCCTGGGAGATGGTTGGGATGGTCTCAGCTATTTTTCATTTTTTGTAGGAGATGAGTGGGGGGCTGGTAGGCTTAGGTGGAGATGAGGGGGGGATTGTAGTTATGTACTGAGGTAAGGTAGGGGATGGTGAGTCTTCCCATGGACCAAGCACAGGTGAAGGGGGAGTGGGTATGGAGAATGGAAACAGAGGGGGGTGAGAGATGGATGCAAGAGGGGTGGTGGATGCAAGGGTAACAGGTGCTACTGCAGCGATGGAAGTGATAAGCTCTGGAGGCACCTCCTTAGTAGCAAGGGTAGACCCTGATCTGGTTGCCTCTTCTGCTTGCTTGGGCAGGACCTGAGCCTCAGCTCTCTTCTTTTTCTGGCCCCCCATCAAGCTCCTGCTGATTCCCCATTACCTTTTGGCAAAGGAAGTATGGGTAAGGGTGGTGGTCTGCTCAGTTCTTCCTCTCTTGTATCCCCCCTTGAGCAGCAGCAGGGTAATGATTCTTGCAAAAGGTAGTGTGTGAGGCTTCTTGTTTGTCCCTATCTTTTCTACTGTGTCTTTCATTACCTTAAAAATTAGCCAGGCTGCATGGAAGCCATGGCCCATGTGGAAGGAGTAGACAGCATCCGCAATGGGGGTCCTCCTCTCCTGCTGATGTCTTGAGCAATATATGTTCTTTCGCAGGACTTGGTCAATGAATAGGAGCTCGGGTTTGAATTCTCTCCTTCTGATCGAGTCCCCTGTGGCTTTTAATCCTCTAGTTAGGACCCGTGCAATTGTATCAATCGATGCGCGCAGAGGGGGGCCATATCCACAGCTAGGGTCGAATGCTGCTGGGATGCCCAACACTTTAGCAATCATCTTAGGGCCCACTAACATATCAAAGTCGTCAATCAACACCAGCAAGCACCCTTGTCCAACGTTGTCCTTCTTGACCTTGATGTGCTGATAAAACAGCTGCACTAGCCTGGGGTAGGCTAGTGCTGGAATTCCTCTCATCAATGGCATCAGGCCCACTTTGCTCATAAATACTCTGTAAGGCGTAGAGAGGTTCTTTCTCAAAAATGGTACATCAAAACATTTGTGCTCTAATGGAATTGACTCTAGGAGCTCAGAAGGAGTAGAGAACTTAGTGGTTGGTACCGCCGCCTCTTCAACCACTTCCTTTCCTTTTTTGGGGGACTTTAAAGTCTTGGCCTTTTTAGGGGTGGTCTCTTCAAGGTCATTGTCCTTCCCTTTTCTCTTCTGTGCAGTTTTTGGAGCCATTTCTAACTCTGTCTTTATGTTTGAGAAACAGAGGCTAAGATCTAGGGTTTTGTTTGATTTGACGCACAGGGCACCTCAAGATCTTTGAGCAGAGGGCAATGGATGGGGGTGATGATAAGAACAACTCTGTAGATTTGTGAAGTGAATGATGAGCCGTGGGAGTTATGCTGGAGGGGAGAGGGGAGAGCGTCAGGAACTAGGATTTCATAGAGGGAAGAAGGAAGAAAATAATGGGAAAGGGGCAAAGCGCGGGGTAAAAATACTTATCGCGAGGCTCGGCGTGCTTTGGGACAGCTGGTCGCGGGTTTGGAAATGAACCTAGCGAAGGTGTAGATTAAATCTTAATTGCGCGACAATCTCTCAAGTTGTCCTTGGAGCGCGTGACAGAGTGAGATTAATTCATGTGAATTGCGCGAGCGGCTCCTAGGTCTCTTTTGGATTGCGCGAAAGGCTCTGAGGTTCATTTTGAATCTCGCGACAGTAAATGAAGTATTTCTGTTGAATTGCGCGAGAGTCTCCCAGTTTACCTTGTGAACCACGCGACAGCCTGATAATCTCACGATAACTACTGAATAGCTCGATGTGGACCGCGCGAGAGGTTGTCAGGTACACATGAATCTCGCGATAGGTATTGAATGTTTCTACGCGAACTGCACGACATGCTCCCAGGCTTTCTTTTTAACCTCGCGATAGTCTCCTAGATTTTCATTTTGGACCCAGCGTCAATAAGGTATAAAACTGAGAGCATGTGCTCTCTGTTCTGCCCCTTTTCTTGTTTGCTTGTGGTTGGATCCTGGGCATGACTCTCTCCTATGGCTACCTCTAGACAGATGTAAACTCAATCATCCAATCAAAAACAACCTCCCACATTAGGCATGCAACAGAAGCTATCAATTGAAAAACAGTAAGAATGAAACCATGCATCAAAAGTTTAAAACAGATTGGTCCAGATTCAGATAAGACCACGAACAAATCCTAAAGAATAGAAACAAAAGAAAGCAAGATAAATCAACCAAAAACAATATACATATGATACAGTAATGACACACCTGTGGATCAATTTGAAGAACGATCTCCTTGAAGGTGAATGGTGTCCATGGGTTCAACAGGTTTTTCAAAACAAGGCTTAAGCCTCTGACCATTCACTTTCAAGGTTCTCCCAGACTTGGGATCCTTGATTTCCATAGCACCAAATGGGGAAAGATGCATGACAATGTAAGGACCTTCCCATCTGGATTTCAATTTGCCTGAAAAAAATTTAAGTTTGGAGTTAAAAAACCAAACCTTATCACCAGCAATGAAACTCTTTCTCAGCAGCCCTTTGTCAAAGAAAGTTTTGGAACTTTCCTTGTAGATCCTGGCATTGGCATACGCATCCATCCTTAGTTCTTCCAATTCGGACAGCTGTAGCAACCTGTGAAGACCAGCAGAAGTTAGATCTAGATTTAAATGTTTGATGGCCCAATAGGCCTTGTGTTCTAACTCCACTGGGAGATGACAGGCCTTGCCATAAACCAGTCTGAATGGGGACATACCAATGGGAGTCTTATAGGCAGTCCTATAAGCCCGATTGCATCATTGCTTTATCAGCCCAATCCTTCCTATCAGTCCTCACAGTCTTCTCAAGGATATGCTTGATCTCCCTATTTGAAATTTTAACTTGCTCACTGGTTTGTGGGTGGTAGGGAGTAGCAATCCTATGGGTGACAGAATATTTCTTGAGCAAGCTCTCGAAATTTCTGTTACAGAAGTGGCTCCCCCCATCACTGATAATGGCTCTAGGGGTACCAAATATGGAGAAGATATTCTGCTTTATAAACTTGAGGATAACTTGATTATCATTAGTTCTTGTGGCAATGGCTTCTACCCATTTGGAAACATAATCGACTGCCACTAAGATGAAATGAAAATCATTTGAAGGAGGAAAGGGGCCCATAAAATCAATACCCCACACACCAAATAGTTCTACAACAAGGATGGGTTGTAAAGGCATTGAATTTCGTTTAGACAGCCCTCCTAGTTTCTGACATCTTTCACAGGCTTTACAGTGTGTATGGGCATCTCTTAAAAGAGAAGGCCAATAGAAACCACACTGCAACACTTTGTCAGCTATTTTTCTCCCACTAAAGTGACCCCCACAGGCATTTTCATGGCACATGGCCAGAATACTGGGGATATCACTTTCGGGAAGACATTACTGAATGATTTGGTCTGCACAATACTTGTACAAGCAAGGTTCCTCTCAGAAAAAGAATTTGACCTGTGAGAAAAATAGGTCTTTGTCCATTTTTGTCCAATGGGCAGGAATCTTGCCTATAACTAGATAATTGACAATATGTGCATACCAAGGAACTAAAGATTGGATGGTAAACAGTTGCTCATCCGAGAATACATCATTTATAGCAAGGTCATCAACACCTTTTTCCAACATAATTCTGGACAAGTGGTCAGCCACCACATTTTCTACACCTTTCTTGTCCTTAATTTCGATGTCAAACTCCTGCAACGGGAGTATCCATCTAATCAATCTGGGCTTTGCATCCTTCTTGGACAGTAGGTACTTTAATGCTAAGTGGTCAGTGAAGATGACAGTTTTAGACCCAAGTAGGCAAGGTCTAAACTTGTCCACAGCAAAAACCACTGCCAGAAGCTCTTTCTCAGTGGTTGTGTAGTTCAGTTGAGCTTCAGCAAGTGATTTGCTGAGATATGCAATGACCACAGGCAGCTTATCTTTTCTCTGGCCCAGGATAGCACCTATTGCCAAGTCAGATGCATCACACATCAACTCAAAGGGCAGGGTATAGTCAGGTGTTTGGAGTACAGGGGCAGAGGTGAGGCAGATTTTTAGAGTTTTAAAAGCCTTCAAACATTCAGCAGAGAAGTCAAAGGGCACATCCTGGCAGAGCAGGTGGCACAATGGTTTAGCAATTTTGCTGAAGTCTTTGATAAACTTCCTGTAGAATCCAGCTTGTCCAAGGAAGGATCTGATTTGCTTGACTGTTCTCGGAGGGGGCAAATTTTTAATGAAGTCAACTTTGGCCTTGTCTACCTCAATTCCATCTTTAGAGACTGCATGGCCCAACACAATTCCCTGTGTTACCATGAAGTGGCTCTTCTCCCAACTTAAGACCAAATTGGTCTCTTCACATCTTTGTAGGACTTGATGGAGGTGTTGTAGACATTGGTCAAAGCTATCCTCATAAACCAAAAAATCATCCATGAAAAATTTCAAGAATTTATCGATCATATCAGAAAAAATGGCATACATACACCTCTGAAAGGTGGCTGGGGCATTACATAGTCCAAAAGGCATCCTTCTGTAAGCAAAAGTGCCAAAAGGACAAGTAAATATAATTTTCTCTTGATCAAGGGGGTGCACAGGGATCTGGTTGTAACCTGAGTACCCATCAAGAAAATAGTAAAAAGCTTTCCCAGCTAACTTATCTAAAATTTGGTCAATAAAGGGGAGAGGAAAGTGGTCTTTTCTGGTCTTGGAGTTGAGTTTTCGATAATCGATGCAAACTCTCCAGCCAGTGGTTTCCTTGGCTGGTCTCAACTCTCCAGAGTTGGTTGTGATCACTGTTATGCCAGATTTCTTGGGTACCACCTGGATTGGTGCTACCCATTCAGAATCAGAGATGGGGTAAATTACCCCAGCATCCAGCAACTTAATGGTTTCTTTCAGAACCACTTCTTGTATGTGAGGGTTCAATTTCCTCTGCATTTCCCTGGAGGGTGTTGAGCCCTCCTCTAGATGAATCCTATGCATACAGATTGATGCATCAATCCCTCCTAGATCAGCAATGGTCCAGCCAATTGCTCTCTTGTGCTTCCTCAAAACTGTTAGCAATTCCTCCTCTTGCTCACTGGTAAGAGAAGAGGAGATAATCACAGGAAGTTTCTTGTCATTCTTGAGGAGAACATACTTCAATATCTCTGGAAGCTTCTTGAGCTCCACATCAGGGGCTTGTTGGATGGATGGCAGGATTGGTGTATTGTTGGTAGGGGAAAGGGGCAGCAATGTAGGTTTCCAATTGGAATGCTGCACTAAGCCCACAAAAGACCTACTAGGGATATGTCTTCTAGCATTAAAGCAAGGCTTCCTTCCTCTACCAAGTTCCAAACTTCAGTTAAATCAGTGACAATGTTGCTCCACTCCAGCAGAGTGGGTAGTTCTTCTTCAACAATTTCTTCTAGTACACCCACTGCAAAGCATTCCTCATTGTCCAGCTGAGGGTACTTTGCACTGTTGTACACATTAAGCTTAACGTTCATATGTCCGAAAGTGACCTCCATGATCCCAGACCTGCATTGAATGCATGCATTGGCAGTGGCCAAGAATGATTTGCCCAGAATAACAGGTATCGGGGATGTACTCTTGCTGCACCCCATGTCCAAAACAAGGAAGTCTGCAGGATAGAAGAACTTGTCTACCCACACTAGGACATCCTCAACCACCCCCATCAGTTTCCTCTTATATCTATCAGCCATCAAAAGAACAATGGGGGTGGGCTTGAGCTCCCCCAAACCTAGCTGCTGATACACACTGTATGGCAGCAGGTTAACACTGGCTCCAAGGTCCAAAAGGGCTCTCCCAATCGTGTGGTCTCCAATAATACAGGGAATAGTGGGTATCCCTGGGTCTTGCAACTTCTCAGGCATTGTCATGGTTAATACATAATAACTGTATCAGTCGCAAAGATCTTTTTGGACAAATGGCCTCTGGCCTTCCTTTTTTGAGTACAGAGGTCTTTCAGAAACTTTGCATAGACTGGGACTTGTCGGATTGCATCAAGCAAGGGTAAATTTATTTTGACCTGCTTAAAGGTCTCCATCATTTCCTCGATCTGTGCCTGACCCTTATCAAAAGTGGCAGGGCCACTCAAAGCTTGAGGAAATGGCAGCTGAGGTACTGCTGGTTCCTCAGCTGCAAGCCTATGGCTGAACTTTTATTTTTTTCTTTTATCTATTTTTATCTCCTGCTGAGGCTCAACTACAACCTCTTTATTTTTCTCTTGTTGAAGGGTAGCAGGTAATTCTTGACTCTGTGCCCTAACAAAGTCCTTATCACTTTCACTTGACATTTCCTTGGGGTAGACCTCTCCTTGTTCCTTTCCCACCTGGTTGTCTACCAGCCTACCAGACCTTAGGGTAGTTATGGCATTGGCCCCCTCAAAATTGGAGGAGCCTTCTCCGATGGAATACTGGCCCTTAGGGTTGGCTATTGATTGGCTTGACAACCTGCCCTCCTCTCTTTTAGCCAGAGCATTGGCTATTTGGCCAAGCTGCTCTTCTATTTTCCTAATGCTTTGACTGTGAGAAGTCACAGTCTGATTCAAGGGTCCAAGGCTTTGCAATTGGGCCAAAACTTGGTCCTCGAAAGAAGCACTTCGGGGCTGGGGTGGTGAAACTACCAATTGATTTTGTTGCTGGGGCTGTTGCTGTTGGAAATTCGACCTTGGGGCATAACCCTGGTTAAATTGCTGTTGTGGCCTTTGAGGTAAGGCTAACATCTGTTGTGGCTGCATATAATTGTCTTGCCTCCACCTCAAATTTGGGTGGTCTCTCCATTGGTAACCAGCATTTTTGTGTTGGTATCTATATGGTTGTTTATTGTTGCCACCAGATTATTGCTGTCCAAAAGATTGGGCAGCAACAACCTGTTTCATGATAAACTCAGGGTATTACCTCGCAGATGGGCACTCTTCTACTGTGTGTTGTGGAGATTGGCATATCAGACATGCCTCTATCACTTGTGCAACCATTCTGGGCTGCACCACAGTCAAAAGTTTATCAAATCATTCAGTAAGATTGGCCATCTGCATTCTCAGGTCATCATTTCCCCTAACTTCATACATTTTTCCTTTAGAAGTCTCAGCAACCCCCAGCTTAGGTGAAGGCTCTTGAACAGTTCTGGATGAGGACATCTTCTGGAAAGCATTTTCACTTATGACCTCGAACAAGTCCCATGCCTCATCAGTTGTTTTATGCATGTATGTTCCACCACAAGAGGCATCTACCATGTCTCTGCTCTTCTCATCAATCCCATTGTAGAAGCTCTGGACAAGCAGCCAGTCAGGGATCTTGTGGTGGGGACATTATTTGAGCATCTCTTTAAATCTATCCCAGCATTGGTTAAAATCTTCAGTTGGGGACTGGGCAAAAGAAAGTATGCCTTTCCTCAACTGACTGGTCTTGGTCTCTGGGAAAAGTTTAGATAGAAATCTTGTTTGGAGGTCTTTCCAGGAAGTGATGCTGTTGTTTGGGAGAGTAGATAACCAGGTTATGGCCCTGTCCTTTAGGGAGAAAGGAAAGAGCCTTAACCTAGTGGCTTCTGGTCCCAAGCCAGCAATGGAGAATGTCGTGCACAGGGCCAAGAACTGGTCAATGTGCTTGTAAGGGTCTTCCTTGCTAAGCCCATGGAAAGAGGGAAGCATTTGGATGATGAAAGTTTTGATTTCGTAGTTTTCTTGAACATCTGAGAATTGAATGCTGAATGGAGAATTGTAATCATCTGGAGCATTCAATTCCTTCAATGTTCTAGGTTGTTCTTCACCCATAACTGTTGTCTCAATTTCAATAGGGGGCTCAACTGTGGTGTGTCTATGCCTTCTTGGTCTTCTACCCCTTTCTATCTCAGGGTTAGCAGGCTCTAATGCAGGACTAAGGGATCTCCTTCCTAACATGCACACACACCAACAGCAAGGAAGACTATTCACAGGCACATTGCACTTAATAAAAATTGCAACTGTCCTAATCAACTGCTATGGAATCTTCAAAGGAGAAATAGGCCGAGTTTTGAGGGTTAGAGAAGTGCAAACAGAGGTAGCTAGACTCCCAGTGCAATTCTACTCTTCTTCTCTACTACGGTCTAGATCTGTAAGAAAAATTCTAATTGTAATTCAGTAGTATCAATTATTCACAAGTACAGCTACCAAAGAATAAAGAATAAAAAATGTAGAGTCTACTAAAAGATCAATATCCTTGGCAGCGACGCCAAAAACTTGTTAGGATATTTTAAGTGCTTGCTACTGACTTTATTGAAGACAGTGATAAGAATGGGGTAAATGAAACATGAGTGAATGGTAGAGTGATGATTACGGAGCAGCAAGCCTAAAATATGCAAGATCACATGAATCTGAGGCTGTTATAAGTAAGAGTTTGTCCCACGGGGAAATTGATCTAAAGCTCCAAGGGAGCTATCTTTAGTAGGCTCTCCAGATCTGACTGCAGATCTGACAATCCTAAATGGAAGGGGATTTAGGGTCACTATAATCTAAATTCTAAGGTAACTTAATGTCTAAACTACAGAAAGGGTTAAGAAAGAAGATGGTGTGAGAAAATAAATATAAAAGGGTGAGAAGTATGATATTAGGTACAGATCTGATAGGTCTTACAACTCAGACTCAGATCTGTGGCTATAGAAATCCTGTCCAATGGTTACATTATCACCAAAGAGGAGAAAGAATCCAACCCACCCCTGTGCCATGATTCAATCCCTAAGGCTATAACCTATCCACTTAAATGGTCACAGACTATCCAATAGGGGAACCACAATGCAGAGATGGGTCAGAACAAACTTATCATTGTAGGCACTACTTCATCCAGGCTACAAGCTCAAGAATCCATAGGAACCTCATCCTCTAAAGTTCTGTGTGTGGGGCTAGGCTTACAAAGTGCACGAGCCTGAACACACAGGACCAGCAAGAGTTTGAGTACTAGCTTTTAAGCATGGCTGTTCACTATTTTAGAAAGTCTCCAGTGATCTAGTCACAAGCCTACAATCTCTACAGCCAAATCAGATCTACAATCTGATGGTGGATCTATACAAATATAGGGGTGTCTGTCTCTGCACAATCTCTCACAGGGCTACAAGTACAAGTGCAGAGAAGAAGAATCTGCCTTAGGTTTGTGGATCGGCTTCACCCTAGGGTTATAACCTATCCACTAGAATCGTCACAGACTATCCACAGAGGCTATCCTCCTCACAAAGGTCTAATACAGAACAAAAGCATTACTGCCGCCACCATGTTCACAAGGCTACCAGCTCAAGCTCCCATGGGGATTCAGATTTAGTGGATCTTGCGGTGGGGGAAGGCCTACAATGTGCCTAACCTAGACACACATGACACTTAGATCTAAATAAAACATTAACAACAATCCTCCATTCCTTACGATACAACTTAGCAATGGAGGATCTCAAGGTAGCAGCCTTGTATAGAACAACTCAAAACAAGAACAACATCCCATACATGCTATAAATCCTATTACAAAAACTCCATTAAAATCTATACCAGATAATCATACAAAAGGCATAGCCAGCAAATGCTGGACTATGGAGAGAAAGAAAAAAAAGAAAAAGAAAAAGAAAACTCCTAAACCCAAACCTTAGCCTACTGTAATTCTACAGTCGGTTTCAAGAGGAAGCACAAAAGTTGTGAACCTCAAAGTCCTGCTAAAAGAGATCCCTAAACCTAAGCTAGGCTTAGGCTTATATAGCAGTCGGTTCTCTCACAATTAGGGTTAAGAAAAACCCTAATTTCTTAATGTAATTACGGCCCATTCCTCTCCATTGGATGCCTCGAGGCGTGTGCACAGAGATTAGAGCATTGGAGTGCGTGCCCTAATTGTTGGAGATTCCCAAATTGCCCTTGCAGAAGTGGGGAGAAGTTTAGAGCCCGATCATTGCTGGATAGAAAGGATTTATAGATCTTGCCGCGTGATAGATTTGGCATCGCGAGGTTGCTTTGACTTGGAGTTCGTGCAATCGCGGGATTGACATTTTGGTCATCGCGGGGTACTAATGGCTATCGCGAGATTGCTCACCTTGAAGCTCTTGCAGTCACAGGGTTGGTGCTTCAATCATCGCGGGAATGCTTTGGGCATCGCAGGGTTGGTGCTTTGCATTTGAATGGCGCGAGAACTGGCGTGGGAATGGCGCGTGTAATTCATTCCTTGTGAATTCTGCGGCGATCCTCGCGAAGAGAATAATATTCATAGGTTTCTGGATCGCGCGAGCAGTTCTTTGAAAGTGTGTGCCCCGCGACTACTGCACGACAACTGCGCGGGGGAGTGCCTGGAGCTCTCTCTCTTTAGTGAATCACGAGAAGATTGAAGACTCCTTTCTTGAGCTGCGCAAAACTGTGCGAGCACTTAAGACTGAGCGTCGCGAGGACCTCACGAAGTCTGCTTTTCAATTATTTCTGGCACCAAATCGCACGAGAATGGCGCGAAGACTGTGTGACTAGTTTTGTGCCATCTTCAGAAGCCCGCGACGACTGCGCGAAGGCATCATCTCTGGTTCAATTGAACCCTGCGACATCTGTGCGAGGCATTCTTCTTGGTCTTTTTCTGATTTGTTGTGCCTATGCTGCAGCCAACTCTCTGTCTGGGTTCTATCTTCTCATTTCTGAGGGGCCTCTGGGTCAACAGTGAGCTCCTTGGCATGGTTAGGGGGTTATTTGTAGCTGCTGCTTATTACCTATAGAATAGACTCAAAACACATTTATTAAATGATTAAGGGTCTAATAGAGATTAAGTTAAGGGGTGAAAAGTGGTACTTTTCAGGTCTTAACAGTGACCGAGTATGCAATCCTATCTGTGTAGATTTACTATCAGCAAAGGTGGCTAATGGAGTAGAGAAGAGATAGAACCCCCATAGGTAGCTACCAAGATTAGATTGATACACTTATTTATTTCATTGGTTGTGTGACTAAGGGCACCTCTGCCCTTTAAACTTTTTAGGTTGTCTGCAAGATGGGTTCACGACAGTTGGGAAGAGCATGCAGGAATTTAGCTTAGGCAGCTTTAGAAATAATTACACACAAAGCAGACATATTTTGAAAAGGAAGACGACCTGTGATTAGCTCCCATAGGACAACGGTGAAGCTGTACAGATCAACCTTATGGTTGTAGGGTCGATGTTCCATCATTTCATTGCAACACCAACGACGAGTGTGTTCCAACTCAAATGGCACAGTTGGCAACAATGAATAAATAAATTCAGAATTTGTATGTAGGTAGGGGTCATTTAAAAAAAAAATTATATCTGTTAGAATTATAAGCTAGACCAGCCCATTTGGCCCATTTTGTCTTTTGGGTTATTGGCCCATTTGGAGTTATATTGGTCAATCTTGGAATTGTTTTTTGTCATAGGAAATTGGTGTAATTAATGTGGTGTCTTGAGAATATGGAATATACTTTGAGAATGTAATTTTCTATCCAACAAAGTGGTATCAGAGCTTGAGATTCATGGCTTCCAATTTGTTGCAACCTCAACTTCCTCGTTTCACCGGTAAGAACTACAATCAATGGAGTATTTAAATGAAGGTTTTATATGGGTCTCAAGATTTATGGGATATTGTTGAGGCCGGATATGTAGAACCGGAGGATCAAGCGGCTCTCACACAGGCTCAACTCAATGAGTTGAAAGAAAATCACAAGAAGGGCAAGAAAGTGTTGTTCTTCATCTATCAAGCTATGGATGAAGTTATTTTTGAAAGAATTTCATCGGTGTCATCGGCAAATCAAATATGGGATACTCTCAATACTTCATACAAAGGTGAAGATAAAGTGAAATTGATGCGACTCCAAACTCTTCGAAGTGAGTTTGATTCTATAAGAATGAAGGATTCGGAAGCGATTGAAGATTTTTTCAATCAGATAATTTCTCTCGTTAATCAATTAAGGATTAATGGTGAAAATCTTCAAGATCAAAGAATTGTATAAAAAATTCTTAGAAGCTTGATTCGTAATTTATCTACTTTGTCTTTGGAAAGTTTGTTGGGATCGCTTCAATCCCATGAACTTGGCATGAAGCAATTTGATTCTTCTCCTCTACAGCAATCTTTTCAAACTCAAATTTCTTTTAAGAAAAGTACTAGAGGTGAAAGAGGAAGGCATTCTAATCGCGGACGAGGAAGGCATGATGGAGGAAGATATCAAGTAAAAGCAAGAGATGAAGATGAGTCATCTTCGTCATCAAGAGAAAGGGGAAGAGGAAGAGGCCGATCTTCTCTTTCTAATGTTCAATGTTATCATTATAAAAATATGGTCACACCATAAAATTTTGTAGAAAAAGATTGTCGGAAGAAGAAAAAAAGGAATCAAATTTTATTCAAGAGAATCATCAAAGTAAGGAAGATGGGACTCTGTTTCTTGCTTGCAATGTTCAAGAAGTTGCATTCAATGAAGATTGATATCTTGATAGTGGTTGTAGTAACCACATGACGGGAAACAAAGGCGTATTTGTCACTTTGGATGAATCTATTCAAAGTGAAGTAAGGACCGACGATGATAAACGACTTTCCGTAAAGAGAAGTTATAATATTCTTGTTCAATCAAAGAAAGACATCAAACGTATCTCAAATGTTTTTTATGTATCTGGCCTCAAGCACAATCTTCTAAGTATTGGAAAACTCCTTTTGAAAGGACACAATGTTTATTTCAAAGGAGATGCATGTGAAATCAAGGATATGAACAATACTCTCATTGCCAAAGTAAAGATGACTCCAAATAAGATATTTCCGCTTAAGTTTCAAAATAAAGTTCTTCCTTGCTTCAATTCCATCATCCAAGACAAATCATGGCTATGACATCTTTGGTATGGCCACTTGAGTTTTAACTCTTTGACTCTCATGTGCAAAAATCACATGGTGAGAGACATGACAAACATTAATCGCAAAAACCAAGTTTGTGAAGGATGCACACTCGAAAAGCATCAAAGAAATTCTTTTCCGATTGGGAAAGCTTGGAGGGCATCAAATCCTCTTGAGCTTGTTCATTCGGACTTATGCAGGCCTATGCACACCACTTCTATTGGCGGTAATCGTTATTTTCTCACTTTTATTGACGATTATAGTCGTAAATCTTGGGTTTATTTTCTCAAAGAAAAATTGGAGGTATTTGGCCACTTTAAAATATTTAAGGCCTTGGTTGAAAAGTAAAGTGACTTTATGTTGAAAACTTTGCGTACCGATCAAGGTGGTGAATATGTTTCTCATGATTTTGAGAATTTCTTAAAAGATAATGGCATTTGGCATCAATTAACCACTCGGTACACACCTCAGCAAAATGGTATTGCTGAAAGAAAAGATAGAACCCTTATGGAATTGGCTAGAAGTATGTTAAAAGCCAAAGGGATGCCAAATATATTTTAGGCCAAAGCCGTTGCATGTGCAAATTATCTTTTGAATCGTGCCTTATCCAAAAGTATTGAAGGCATGACACCACAAGAAGCATGGAATGGACACAAATCATGTGTTGCACATTTAAGAATATTTGGTAGCATTGCATATTCTTATGTGCTGGATGAAAGAAGAAAACAAATTTGATGATAAATCCGAAAAATGCATTCTTATTGGTTATAGTGAAACTTTAAAGGCATACAAATTATTTAATCCCATCACCAAGAAAACTATCATAAGTAGAGATATAAAATTTAATGAAGAAGAAGCTTGAGATTGGAATTTTCAAGAAAAGACACAAAAGTCTATTTGTGTCAACGAAGAAGAATTGAAAGATGCTCAAAATTGTGAGCATGAAGAGGATAGAACTTCCTCTCCATCATCATCATCGTCATCATCATCATCATCAAGTTCTAATTCTCTTTCAAAGAAGACTAAAAGCATCAATGAAATTTATGAAGCATCAAGAAGCCTTTTTGATGAAGATGAGATTAACTTTGTACTATATGCCGATGTTGATCCAATTTCTTTTGAAGAAGCATCTCAAGAAGAAAAGTGAATATATGCAATGAATCAAAAAATTGACTCTATCAAAAGAAATGATACTTGAGAGTTAACTTCCAAATGGGCACAAATCCATTGGTGTAAAATGTATATATATAATCAAGTTAAATGCAAAAGGTAAAGTCGAAAGGCACAAAGCTCGGTTAGTGGTGAAAGGCTACAAGCAAAGACATGATATAGACTTCAATGAAGTTTTTGCTCCTGTTGCTCGGCTTGAGACTATTAGATTGATCTTAGCATTGGCGGCTCAAAGAAATTGGAATGTTTGTTAAATGGATGTCAAATCAACATTCTTAAATGACATTCTTGAAGAAGTTTAGGTTGATCAACCTCCCGGGTATGTGGAAAAGGGTAAAGAGCATAAAGTTTGTAGATTGAAGAAAATACTTTACGGTTTAAAGCAAGCACCAAGGTCATGGTATAGCCGTATTGATGGGTACTTCATGAATAATGGATTCAAAAGGTGTCCTTTTGAACACTCTCTCTACATCAAAGAAAACACTCAAGGTGAGTTCTTAGTTGTTTGTTTATATGTTAATGATTTAATCTTTACCGGTAATACTTCAAGCATATGTGATGAATTAAAAAAATTCATGATGCTTGAATTTGAGATGACCGATATGGGTCTCCTATATTTCTTTCTTGGCATTGAAGTAAAGCAAAATGAAGATAAGATTTTTATATCTCAAAAGAAGTATGCAAAAGATTTATTAAAAAAGTTTAGAATGAAAGATGCAAATCTTATTTGCACTCCAATGGAAGTTGACTTAAAATTTAGCAAAAATGATAATGAAAAAAAAGTTAATGAAACTCTTTATCGGAGTCTTGTTGATAGCCTCATTTACTTGACTGCCACAAGACCGGATATTATGTTTGCGGTCAGCATGATTAGACGTTTCATGGAATCACCTAGAAGAAGTCATTGAAATGCCAGAAAGAGAATTTTGCGATGTGTATGTGGTACCATTAATCATGGTATACATTACAAAAGGGTTCAAAATTCATGTTTGGTTGGATATTGTGGTAGCGATTGGGGTCGAAGTGTTGATGATGGTAAAAGCACTTCCGGTTATAATTTTAATATTGGTTCGGGTTCAATTTCATGGACTTTAAAGAAACAATAAGTTTTTGCTCTCTCTACAACCGAAGCAGAGTACATTTCATTAGCATTGGCTGGTTGTCAAGCACTTTGGTTAAAATGGGTCTTAACCATTTGGCCCATTTTGTCTTGTGAATCACAAGAATCCTATGTTTCATTATAAAAGTAAGCACATTCGAATTAAGTATCATTTCATCCGTGACTTGATTAATGATAGTGAAATTAATGTGAAATCTTGTGAATCACAAGATCAAATAGCCGATATTTTTACAAAGGCATTGAAGAAAGAAATGTTTATCAAGATCAAAGAAAAGCTCGGCGTTCGATCGGTCTAGCTCAAGGGGGGCTGCTAGAATTATAAGCTAGACCGACCCATTTGGCCCATTTTGTCTTTTGGGTCATTGGCCCATTTGGAGTTATATTGGTCAATCTTGGAATTATTTTTTGTCATAGGAAATTGGTGTAATTAATGTGGTGTCTTGAGAATATGGAATATACTTAGAGAATATAATTTTCAATCTTTTTTTAGGCTAGGTAGTTGCTTTTGAAGTGTATGTTTATTTATTCCCAGTTTTATATTTTGGGCTATTTTTATCACTCATGTATTTTCATTTTACAAGTCATATGAATGAAATTTGAAAGGTTCTAAGTAATATATCACTTTAGTCTTCATTTTTGGTGTTTTTCTACACAAGAGAATAACTTTCTTCTCTTTATAGTGCCATCTTCTTCCAATCCTAGTTGGTGTAATCCAACAATATCCACAGCAGGTTTATGTAAAAAAAGTAGGATGATAATGTTTCCTACACATCTAAGTAATCGGGTAACAAAAAAGTTAGCTATGCAGAAAAATGATGCTTACGGCTCATTAAGTTTCTTGATCTGAACTGGAAGCTAACCACCTATATTTATACCCAATTTAAGAACCATAGATATCATCACCACCAAAAAATTCTATAAAAACAAGCTATTAATGGTTAGTACACCTTGAGTTGTTTTAATCTCAAGGCACCTTGGGATTCCATGTGAGTGCTTAGAGAAGCATATGCAAAGTACTGCAATGTGTATTTGCTAACTTCGTGGTTAGATAACTTGGGCATTGATCCAATGAATTTTCAGACTATACTTTTATGTACCTGCTAACTACATTTTCATTGCCAGAGGTCCACCCACAAAGTGTTTCATGTATCATGCTCGAGCCACCAAAGCCAGATTACCCTGCTTGTAAAGGTTTGTTTTTTTTCATCCATTAGACCAATCACAGTTTCTTATTCTTATTTTTCTTCATTGCAAGCCACCACCCATGCACAACCAACAAGATTTGGAAATTAAAATTTGAAACTTTGCTTGGTCTCATGATCCATGAGTGTCTAATATTAAGTTGAGTAAGAACTTGCTCATATACGTCTCCAAAACCCCTTTGCACACTCTACTTGTCAGTAAGGTTAAAAACTCAAAATTTAGCTAATTAATCCTCTACTCTATGGAGCTATTTAGAGTTTAAATTACTCATGCTACAATCTAAATTTTTTAAGCTTCAAGTCTAAGATGCTTATGCCTTATCTAAGTTTATCTTCGAAGAAAATGTTCACTATACTAAATAATGCTAATTCTTTCTCTAGCTTCATGTGGAAGGACAACAAGTGTGGAGCTTGTTGCTAACCACTTCTTGCGTAAGGTAATGCAGTTACTCATAGTTTCCAAAAATTGTCACCTTTATTGTTAGGTAACAACAGTTCTAGAATTGAATGGAGATTATGGCACACTTAAAAAATTACTAGAACTAGTAAGCTCTCTCATATCATTATGTACTTATTAGCAATGATGCTACGGTGACCATCACCATTATAAAATGGTGGTGACACTAGTGGAACCAATGGATGATATTTTTTTCTGTTTATCTTCAATCGATGAACTTGGGGTTATTGAGGTCCTCTCCGATTAGCATTACTCATGGTTCAAAATTTTACTAGAATTTTCAAAATTCCAGCCGGAATGTTTCAGTTTCGGCATGGAGCAGTACTAGATAATAATAAATATAGACCCCTCCTGGTTTTGACCAAAATTCCATTTGAAATTTTGAAAATTCTGCTCAGTTTTATTGTAATTTTGTTGAAATCGGTGTCACCATAGAAAAGGCTGAAAATATCTTCTTTTTCTTCACTCTATTTCTCTTCTCTCGTCTTCCTCTCCTTTCTGCCCTCCCTCCTTGTTACTTATGACTTCAAGTTCTTAACCATTCGACGAGATTTTCACTACATCAAAATGGGGAAAAAACCACTACAACAGGATTAAAATAAACCACTGCTTAAAATAGTGGTGCAATATACCACTGCCTAAAATAGTTTTTTTTTTTTTAAATTAAATCAGTGGTTTAAATAAATACTCCTCCTATCACGTGACTATCATTAAGTGCTCACGTGCGATATCGTCGGGCCCAACCCCCCCTCCCCTCTCATTTCAATTTATATCACTAAGCATGCCCCGCCCTCTCATTTCGCATGCCTCTCTCAATCGAAACCCTAGCCTCTCTCTCTCTCTCTCACTCGATCTCGACAAACCCTAACCTCTCTCTCTCTCTCTCGATCGACAAACCGTAGCCTCTCTCTCTCGAGTTCTCGACAAACCCTAACCTCTCTCTCTCGATCAACCCTAGATTTTGAACGATTTCCTACTTGTTTTGGCTAAAAATTGAGATTTGGGAGGTTCGATTCATCAATGTATCAGAAATTCTCTGGTTTGCTACGAAATCCCTCTTCTAATTGCTTGAAATATGAGATCTCTCCTCTTCCTCCATCTCCCTCTTCGAAACTCTAGTCTTCATCTCCCTCTTTGAAACCCTAGCTAGAGATTTAAATTTTCGAATCTCAAAGGAATAAATGCTGTTGGATTTGGAGAGAAATCTCGTGATCTGAGCCTGTGGCGGCACCTTTCTTCTCCACGCCGTTCCAACCTTGCGTTTATCAAGTACCTTTTTACTTTTTTATCTTTTCATTTCTAATTGCTTTGCTTTTGAGATCCTTTTGAATATTGGAGTTTTTATTTGCTTCTTTCTTTTAGATCTGCTTTGTATATTGGAAGATTTTGTGATGAGTATTATATTAGCGTCTTGTAAATTATGGTTTATTGAAACTCTTGATAGATACATTTTTATGTATCTTGATTTATTGTTTTTTATTTTTTTGCAATTAATTTTTTTGTAATGTTTGTAAGTGGAAAAATATCAGTGACGTATGGCTTGTTTGTTTGTACATTTTACTTTTACTTGCGAAATTTCATGTCCGTATATTTTTTTCTAAATTTTCAATCTTTATTTCTCATAATTTTGCTTGTTAATGTTGATTTTCATTTTTTGAGTTTTTAGTATAATATTTGATTTTGGACTTGGATTTTTATTGAAGACATTTTCACAGTACATTGTCTGATATTGACCTATTTCTTGTATATTTTATATTTATTAATTAATATATTGAGTACTTCATATTTTTATCATTATTCATATTTTTCGTCTTTTGTTTTTGATTTTTAAACCAAAATGTTCACATTATATCATTTGATACATATATATTAAATGGCCCGGGATTGTGGTTTGTGAGCTTTTAGTTTTCAGTAATTTGTGCTTTTAGCTTCCGAGAAGTTCTTTGAAGATTTGAAATTTTGCGAGACATTGGTTCCAAGATGGTCAAGAATAATGGTTTGTGAGCTTTGATAAGATCTTTTAATTTGTTGAAAGAGGAATCTTCATGATTCCTCTTATGTTCCATATGAGGGTCTTAGTCATTGAGAGCTTTGCGGGTTTGAAGCCTGGCCTGTTGAGCCTACAGTTCATTTTGCTTGAGATCTGGTGAGAATTGCGGATCCTAAGTGATCCTAATTCCTCTCTTTGTATTTGCTGTGTTGTTTCTGTGGCTTCGAATTGCTACCTTTCGGATCTGATAAGAAACCTTGATCATGATCTTCTTTAGGCAGAGAATCTGCAACAATATCATTAGTGCTACCACTATTTTACAAACCTAGAGAGCAGTTAACATCAGGGCTATTTTTATGAGTAGTTCGTATATGAGGTATGGGGCCAGAAGAATCCCAGGTTTTGACCTCGGCCATCAAACGTTTATATATTTGAAATCCTTGTAATACCAAGTAATCAGATTTACAGAGCGGATCAGGTCTAACAGTGAAAGTTTGTTGGGCCACTGAGGTCTGGGCCTCCAAAAGAGGCCTAGGAGTTGGAGAGTGTTGATGATTATCAGATGAGATGGAGTTCATATTTGGATCAGGTGCAGCTGGGGGATGTGAAGATTGGGAATTTTGATTAGGATAGGAAGCTGAAATCTCGAGATTAGGGGCATTCTGAGAGTGGGTAGAGGTTTCCAATGGTAGAGTTTCAATAGGATTAGAAGACTGGATGGGTTGGGATAACAACAGAGGAGGGTTATTCGGATTAATAGTATGACCAAATCCCTTTCAACCAAGCTGCATTTTTTGATAGTTTTTGAATTCATGCTAAAATTGCCTATGCTCATAATGTGATCATCCAATGCAAAAGCTCAAGCCAAATGACACCATAGATCAATAACATTAACACCATACATTTTCAAAGATTTTGAGAAGCTCCATTGGATTTCATGATCAAGTTTCTTTTGAAGTTTGAGTTTTCTCATGAGTCTATTTACTTGATTTTAGAATGTAGACCTTGATATATATAGTCAGTCTTGGTTAATAATAACCCATGTAATTTCTTTTTTTCAATTATCCACAACCATAAGAAATGACAACCTTATCTCTTTGGATGTGGTTTGGCCCATCAAAGCTAAAGGTGGACTCAGAGCTCGGAAACTCAAGAGATCTGTGTGAGGTTATATATCTAAGAGTAACTTGGGACATATGACAAAACTCAAGGTGTTTAGATGATATTAGACTAAGAGTCAAGCTATATGGTATTAACAAAAAAGGGTTCATGCCTTAGTTCAAGGTTAAGAGACTCTATACTTAACTAAGAGTAGATGACTAATTGAGGAATGAGAAACTCACAACAGCATCTGCCTTGGATGTGCTAGGTGAAATTCACAGTAGCATAAGTAGCACAGTTGTTTACTAAGAAATGGTAGGTGCGACTTACAATGTTTGATGTGATTGCCATTGGGGCAATACAATCAGCACTTAAAATGTATTTTAAAGCAAAAGTTGTTCATTACGGGGAAAGCTTTGTCCTTTTCAAAATGGGGGTCCAATAAAGAACTTAGCATCAAAGTCCCTAAAGCAAAAACAGTTCTCCACCAAAGTCTTTCTTTTTTTCCCCTAAAAAGGGATACCATGAAGATAGGGCAGTCAATGGGCCGGGTCGGGCTGGGCTTTTGGTAGTCCCAATTTTTTATATACTTAGAAATTAGGCCCAAACTTGACCCGGATAAAAAAATCAGGACAGGCTTAGCATGAGTCCTTTTGGGCTCAGGCTTTTTCTAGAAGCCCAAACCTGATGAGAGCGAGGTTTGAGCTGGGCTGGGCTAAATATAGGCTAGCCTGACTTTTTCCCTTAACATAACTGGACTCAGACTGGCTGGATTTGGTGCTTCATGAGATCTCTACTTAAAAATAAAAAAATAATAAAAAATAGAAATTAAAAACAAAAAATATCTTTCCTTTGATAGGCTTTCTAAGAGAAATCCCAAGAAACTCCAAAATTATTTTAGTCATGCGATTCAAACTGCTTTTAACATGAACTGCTAAAACTTCATTCACAGATTTAAATGTTGGCCATTAATTTTAAAAGCATTCTCGCTACTTGGTTCAATCACACCAACCATTTGGTCTTTTGACAACCCTCATTGGTTGGCATCCTGCCAACCCTCATCGCTTGGTATCCCGGAATATCAGCAAATCGCATAACACGCTTGCCATCCAGGAAGTCATTGCCGAAAATTCGGCAACCCTCCTAGCAACTCTCACATAACACTTGGCATCCTTACAATCTCATAGCATACATGGCATTTTGACAACCCTCATAACTTGGCATCTTGGCAACTGTGATAGCAGCTTGCCATCCTATAATTGCTTCACAACTTCTATTGATGGGTGACCATCGACAGATCTCTGAACATGTCAATGGGTCACCATGGATAGCAGACTCCATTTTATTTTGGTCCACTTTTGATTTGCATTGGTGGTAGGATACTGACAAGTTTAGGTTGTTAGTGGGCGTCCACCGACAGGTTCACACATTTGTAGAGCATCACCCATTTAACAGAAACAGACACATAATCTATTAGGTTCCTCTGTTTCTTTTGATGGGTGAACACTGAGGGGTCTTTGAACTTGTCAGTGAGTGCCCACCGATAGGAAACACAAAATGAATGGTGATTGATCAAAATGGTTGGCAATCAAAAGGTCTCAATCAGAAAAAATTAATAAACCAACAGGATTGCCACTTGTTAATTTTCATTGGCAATCAAAAGGTTAATGAATAGTATATCATAGCTTTTAGCAAGGAGGATACTTGATATTCTTATATTTGGTTTCCTAGCTTGGCTTGAACCCCAAAACTCAACACTAAACAGTAGGGGACATGACTATTACGGCATAAGCCCATGTCCCACACATAGGAAACTCTTGTTAGTTTACTGTTTTACAGTTTTACTCATACCAGAATAGGGAACTCTTCGTTAACCATGATATCATTTGCATAGCTAATGCTTTGATCTGTAATATTGTTGAGTTTCCTACTCAATATGATGGAATTCCACCTTCAAAAAGCATGTGGGATCCTACTAAAGAAAGGTTCAAAAGAAAGTTGGCAGTGTGGAAAAATAATTATCTTATGGATTAGAAGGATGTTCGCCAAACCAAAGAAGGGGGTAATTTGGAAATAAGGACTGAGGGATAGCAAAATCCCTTTGAAGGTTTGGGGAAGAACCCGAGGTACATTAGATGAAATATGGTGCTTTGTCTCAGTGAGTGCATGTTGTTCATGCCATTTTCATTTAGCTATTTTACAAATAATTTTGATATCGTTTTATTTTCATGATAGGATAAATATAATGTTCCAATTAGTCAAAAAAAGATGGTCTTAACGAAAGCAAATTTAGCTTGGAAGAAATGGAAACATGACCTTCGCACCGTTTATGATAAATATGAAACGGGTGCAGAGTGGATGAAGTATTGACCAAAGAATGTGAACGGAGATGATTGGAAAGCGTTTATTAAAATATGCTCGACAGAGGAAGATAAAGCATGCCGAGAAAAGGGGAAGACTTGTAGGAAAATGATGATGAATCCACACACCACTGGTAGACGAGGATCAGCTAAGATGGCAGAAGAGATGGTAAAATCTACCACATAAAATTTTTAAATAAATTTGTTAAAATATTCACAATTGTTTATAACCTTATTGTACAGAAAAAGTAGAGTTCGACTGGTACAGTGACGAGGACACAAATATTTTTAGCCTCGCATACTAAGAAGGATGGACGTCCTTGGGCACACAAATAGTAAGATTATTTTAATTATTCATTTGCCATTGATAAATAATTAATATTGATCTTTAGTATCACTATATTTAATCATTATTTATTTTATTCAGGATGAAATTAAGAGGCTTGCCTTATCTTATCCATTCCTCGGAGGAAAAGATTTAGATAATGACCTGTTGCTACGGTTTGTGGGCGTGATGGAAGGGGCAACATACGGGGTATGGGTGCGGGTGTATGTAAGACCTCCATTCAAATGTCCACTCAGGCTAGGGAGATTGCTCACCAGGAAAAGATACCACGTGAGAGCATTCAATCACAGGTTGATATTCTTAAACATGAGCTTGATGAGGAGCGTAGAGAACGCAAGATCCTTGAGGAAAAAGTGAATTTACTATCACCTCTAGCTCCTTCTAAAGGGACATCTATATCGACATCCGTTGACCAATTCGATTCTTATCAAGTATAAATTCAATGTTATGAAATGATAATCATTGGAGTTGTCATTTTTATATCTTATTGAAAGTACTTTTGCATTGTTATTTTAGTCACTCTTAAACTCTACAATTTAAAGGCAATTATTTTTGTAGGGAACTTGACCGTTATCGGTTCAGGCTAAGATACTTGTAAACCAACCATCCATGCGCTGTCTATTGAAAAACTTAAAGAATAAAGTCATTGCACTAGGGTGAATGCATAGAGAGGCGACAACGTCAAGAGATTCATACGCCATCATAATTGATAATATTTTCGAGGTCAATACAGAATTATATGTGAGCGAAGGAACATTTGGTGATGTTACAATTGGTGATATTATTACTTGGCCCAAGGGACTTGTAGATTTTATTTGATCTATTTAGGGATAAATTTGATTCTATTTTAATGAGTGATTTTATTTTCATAAATATATTTATATTTCCATCTAGCCTACTCACATCATGCCCGATCCAACCCGATTGCGCAATCAATATTATTCTTGCTTTTGAATATTGTTTCATTATTTTCATATAGAAAGTGATGTGTTAGAGCATACTTTATTATTATTATTATATATATATATATATATATATATATATATATATATATATATAAAATAAAGCAGAAGTTGAAGTTCTCACTTTTCTTGTTGTAGCCCAAGCCCCAAAAGGCAAAGGAGGACCGATAAAGATCAAATGAAGAACTGCGATCAAATAAGATGATTTAAGAACATTTGCGAATGGTCGGCTTTTGACATGCCATAGCTTTTCAGAGGAATTTTTTTTTTGGAGAAAATTGAGAAGAAAAAAATCAGAACTCTGCACTTTCGTTTCTTTATTCAGACTTAAAAAAAAAGAAGCAATACATAAAATGAGCTAGCCATCAATCTATTTTTTAGAATATCTTGTTCATCTCCTACTTTAGGGCTAAAAAATTGGCCGCTAAAAAGGTATGCATGGCTTTATTCCCTGATCCAATATTGACTTTTCTTGTATTGAGTTTGAGGTAATTCTATCTATTTGAACACTATTCTGAAATCTCCTCCAATCCTTGCATAAATTTTGTCTAGGATTTTCTAGGCTTTTATGAAATTGTAGGAGAAAGAGGAGCTGCACGGTTCTAACCTGCCTTCTTTTACTGCTGGACCACAAATAGCACTGACAAAAGCTGCTAGATTACAGCCTCATCAGTAGGTACAATGTTATTTACAAAACTGGTTACTAAAAGACAAAACGGCAAACTAGTATAAAAGTGGTGCTAGTGGGTGTTTGTTGAAAGATAAGTTTAACACTATGAGGCTAATTAAAACCTCTAAGGGCCTTGGTAACGGCTCCTTGTTAATGAGGGGTTTATGATATTTTCCCAAGAATTATAGGGTTCTGAAGCTCTTCGTAATCATGTCTTAGTATATGGCTATTTACTAAGCATGCACTTCTTTATTATATGCAGGGGCTTAATCCATTAATGTTCATCTTTGCTTTAGTTGGAATTCTGACATATACAAGAAGGTATATATATATATATATATATATATATATATATATATATACAACAGGAAATTATTATATACAGGAAGGTATATATAAATATCTAGAAAATTGAGGAAATTGCCATCTACTTTGGAAAAAAATTTCACAATTTGCACCATATTTAATCATGAAATTTTCTAACCTCAATTAGGTTCCTAATTACGAAAAAAAAGAAAATTAGCACTCTAATCATTGCATTTAAATTTCAAGATATTAAGGAATATAAGCTCAAAGTTTTTATCATCAAGGATTGAGAAAGAAAAAGATTGTGTCTTGTACAAGGCGCATACAATACATCTTTTAGTATAAAATCAATGTTCCCTAGATCAATCCTATAGGTTCCTCCATCTAGTACATCACAATAGGTAGTGTTCCACATGTATTCGCTGATCTCCTAGATTGATCACTTAATGTCAACAAGACCTTTTTTGGATAGGGCTCTGTGCTGGGTAGATATTAGTAGGTGGACAGGCCCTTAGAGGAACCTAATTGAGGTTAGAAAATTGAGAATCGGGCCTGTCCACCTACTAATATCCTAGGTATAGATATTAGTAGGTGGACAGGCCCGTGCACCACGTGTGGTGCTCAGTACAAATTTGTGCACCATCTTATATGGACCTTGCCCATGCCTGTTTCGAAAGTCCATTTGAAGGCTCTTGATTGGAAGGTATAGATTATTTAATGATGCAATTTATTGGCTGAACCCCATGAAGTGTCCCACCTGTACCGTATGGCTGAAGATAGTAATAACCGCTCAATGTGGGGAACTAAAACACTTATCAATACTCTTACTGTCAATTTTATTTGTGGTGATATTTAGAAGTTTGAGTCTGTGTTCGGATTACGAAAGAGAAGGTGTTAGGCACCCTATTTCCTTTTTTGTGCACTAGTTTTTTAAATATTTCTAAATAGTTATCGTATCGATGACACACCATTTTCTTGAATAGATATGTTATCATGTTTACTACAAGTCTACAATAATGTTAGAGCCTTGAATATGCAAACGACTTCTTTTGAGTTGGTATTAGAAACTTGGGGGTATGCACCAAAGATGATGTTTTATCAATGCCACAAACGCGGCGTTGCTGTTGGGGAATCCAGATACCTTATGTGGAAGTGTACCATGTTGGCTTCCCATGACCCGAAAATATCATTGGTCGGATAATCTGATCATGAATAGTGTTATGTACCATTTCCCATACTCATTTCAACCCATTGATTTACAATTATATGTGGGCTATTGATGCTTGAGAAATGGTGAGGTTGATAGATTTATTTGATGTTCAGAATGTGGCTAACCGATATAATGACCTTCCTTAAGGATAATCTGCAAGATCATCCTTGGTCTACAAACCTTAGCTTCTAATACCAACTTCTGTTGTGCAGACCCGAATATGCATATCACTTCTTTGAACACTTCTAATGCTAGGTTGCTTCACATTGTAAATGCCTACTTTTCTTCAACTAGGCTATGTCCTTGATAAGAGTTTATACACTTTTCGGATGTGTGCCATGCACTTCACAATCTACACTGATCTTGCATCATGTTGCACCTAGTAGGTTATTGTAACTATGTCATTGCATTATTCACTTCTCAAATGTGATGTGTCGGAAAGTTTCACCAAATGCTCATAGGTTGAGGTCTTGGAATCCTAATGTTTTAAAATATTTTTTTGGGCATGGTTACTTTTGTCTTTTTTTCTCTGGTGAGGTGTTGATTAGATTATGATACGAGCCTAAACATAAAACTGAACTACATCCAAATTCTTCTAAATGATCATCCAAATTTTTTTCTTGTTATTTTCTATAAAAATCGTTTTCTGGTGTCTTAGAGAGAGGAGAAGTCAATGGGTAGCCTAACATGGAGGCTTTTTTTGTTTTTGTTTTTGTTCTTCAATTTGGAAGTTCTGAAATTAATCACTTCCATTTTGAGCCGATTATTTTATATATATATATATATATATATTTCCCCCATCAATTTGAAGGTGCTCACCTTGTTAAAGATATGGAATGAACAGAAATTCTTATGTTTTTCTATTGATTTGATTTGAAGGTTCCGAGTTCATTCTCCTGTGATTTAGGGTTTTGGCAGTCAATTTGTTAAACATTTTTCATTTCACAGTGGTTAAAGAATTTTTATTTTACTTTTCTTTTTAGTCAGGTTTTGATTCTCTGATTTGAATTTCCTGTAGAAGAAGATTGTGAGATCTGCTTTAAGTTGTGTCATTTTCTTGTTGGGGACATTGCACATTTCATTTCAACAGTTTCCATTTAAAGCTTCTTATCAAGTTACATCTCCATCATGCACACTTATTGCTCCTCTCGAGATTAAAAATTTCAGAGTTTTCTAGATATATGGGTTTCAAAGATCAAGTCGGGTGAAGAAGGATTTGAAAAAAAAAAGACCGAAAAATTCGGGTTAGGTGAATACTAATCTGCAACAGAAGCGGAGTAAGCAAGACAAGGGGTGTGATGGTGCAGTGAAGGTTGTTGTTGCGGTTAAGGCTTCAAGGGAAATCCCGAGGACTGCTCTTGTTTGGGCTTTAACACATGTTGTTCAACCCAGGGATTGTATAACGCTACTAGTGGTACTCCCAGCACATGGGTCTGGTAATTTACTCTTTGTTTTCTGTTCTACAATGCAGCCATTCGTTAATATCATGTATGCTGACAACTACAATTCAACCATTCGTTTATTCAACAACCCTATTCAATATGGAAAGCTTTGTTATAGACTTAATTTTTGAGAATTATAATGTGCTGCCTCAGGAAGCATTAACATATTCTTCAATTTTGTCATTAATCAGGTTTCTCAAGTGATGTGCTATCAGTGTGCTGCGGAGAAAACATTGCAAAATTCAACTATGATAGAAGGATCAATCATTGTGGGCAGGGAGGTTTCGTGTGTGACAAGCCAAAATGATAATCATGGACCGAAATTTCGGTCATTTTTGTATGGGACCCGATTTTTTTTATTTTTTATTTTATCTTTTTTTTATTTCACTTGTACTTAAGGGGGAAAAGACCTTTAGGTTGTGTACTATTTTGTTCAGCCTTTAGGTTTGCCTATTTTGTTCATTAAAGTTATTATTTTTAACTTGAAATATATTATGTTATATTTTTTATATTTTCTACTAATAGAATTAATTTTATTTTTATTATTTCAGGCGAAGCTTTCTGATTTGAAGCTCACCTCAAACTGATCACTAGGGGACAGAGACACTTGGCAAGAGAGGCGAAGCAAATTTATATTTTTTTTCTTTTATTTTAAAAATGGGCCATGGGGTCCTTAGAGTTTAAAATATTTGGCTGATTTGAAAGGTTGGATCATAGGTTGAGATGCAATCTTTTGTTTGAATAAAAGAATTAGGCATTTATTTTTTTTATTAATGGCATTGTATGATTTGCGTTTGAGTTGAATAGATGTATTTAAATATGAGATTAATAATTTTTTTTCATTATATAATTTTTTTAAAAGCATTAAAAAAATTACATTAATAAAAGTATTAATAAAAAAACTAAAAATTGCATTAAAAAAAAAAGCATAAAAAAATTGCATTAAAAAAAGCATACAAAAATTGCATAAAAAATCGTCGACGTAATTTAAAAAAAAAAAAAAGTATTTTTTACAAAAATAATTTGCATAAAAAAATCATTGCTAAAAGCAGTGATTTTTTCTATGACTGTCAAGAGCAGTCATTATTGAAGTTCATAAATCACTGTTTTGTATAGTGGTAAAAAAAAATCACTGCTTTTTACAACTGTTTAGGACAGTGATTTTTTGGGCTTTTTCACGTAGTGATTGTGGTCTTTGACAACCTTTCGCCACATATTTTCTAATGTTTCTTGGCATTCTTGAGTAGTGGGCATGGAATCTAGGACTCTACTTTTCAGTCTGTTAAATTCCTCCATTAGTCTCCTCACAACACCTGATAGTGGAATTAAACTTGGTGCATGCATGCTCTGCCATTGCTCTACTTCTCGCAATCTCCTTTCCCAATCAGGCTGATCTTCTGAGGTCATTGGAATTGTTGTAGCGGTAATTGGAGGAGGTATCTCTTGGTTCATCAATTCTGTGATGCCCACTCGTAGATGTAGACACCCCCATTTTGCCTTCTCGGAATATATTTTTTGTTCGATCAACCTTTGACCTTCTTTTTAACCCTGATATGGGAACCATGCATTGAAACAATAGTAAATGGCTGAACACAGGCTGAAATAATAACATTATGGCTTAGATCTCGAAATGGGTAGGTTGTATACTGAAATAATAGTATATAGTCAGAATGCAGATTTAAATAATAGTCTTGTATTTCATTTTAGAGACCAGACCCGGACAACCCCAAATTAAGCCCCTGAAACCCTGCGAGTAATTCGATTGCACGCTATACCACAAATGCGCAATCAGTCCCCCTTTCAGACCAAGCTTCTTTTCCCAGACCTATTCGAGATTCGATCACGAGCCTGAAATCTGACACGCGATCGGATTGCGCACCCCAAAACCAGCGCGCAATTAGCCTACGCCCGACTTAGTCTCATTACCCTTAACCCTTAAGTTCCCTTGATTAAGTGCTTATGACTAAACGCTTAATCAGATTGCGCACCTGCCATTAAGTGCGCAATTAGCCCTAATTTTTTTAGAACTGGGAAACTCACTAAGCAAATCAGCCGGTCTCTCACTAAGTCGGTGACCGACTCAAAGCGATCAATTGTCAGTAAATTAGCACAAAATTCAGTTAAAAGCTTGAAATAGGGCATGTAATTGAAGAAAAACCTATAAAAGCTTTTTCTTAATTCGACCCAAAACCTTGGCCCCCACAACTTTGAGATTCGATGTAATATCTCGAAAAATCACGTTAAACAGTGACCTCGGGATTCGTGCCCGATTGGTTACAAGTTTGACCAATTAGGAGATCAAGGGTTAGCATAGAGTGTGATGAATGGATGAGATGTGATGGGTTGAGTGTTTATGTGGTGTGCGATGGGAATGTGAAGTCGCGTACACCTATCGCGGTGTATATGCTCAACGCACAAGAGAGGGGATAGATAAAAGGGTTTAATAACCCTAAAAATCTGTATTTTGGTTGTTGAGAGAGGAGTAAAAAAGAGAGAGAGAGAGGAGTAAAGAGATTGAACAAGAGTTATTGTGTGATTGGAGGGGGGATTCTAGCATTAAAGAGACCGATTCAACGCGAGGAATCCGTTCAAGCAAAAGCTGGAACCCTAGCCTTTCCAACCACTTGATTGAAATCAATTTGAGATTGATTGAAGGTAAGATTTTTATAGTTTAAATGCATGGATTGAAAGGGTGAATAGTGATTAGAAATAGTGTGAAATGTAGGACAAAGGTTTAGAGAAATGGAGGAAAAACTCAAGGAAGAGATTGGGAAGAACAACCAAAATGGGGCTGAATCTAGCAATTTCGATTAATCAAAATTGAGTTTCGATTAATCGAAATTGGCCAAGAAGTTGAAAAGTCAGAGGACCCCGATCTCGATTAATCGAATTGAGTTTCGATTAATCGACTTTAGATTTCGATTAATCGAATTGGGAATCGATTGATCGACTGGGAACCTACAGTGAACTCCAGTGGAGGAAAGAAAATAGCTTGGAGAAATCGACTAATCGAAATGGGAATTCGATTAATCGATTTAGAATTTTGATTAATCGATTTGGGATCGATTAATCGATTTTGGAAATTCGATTACTCGAATTGAGAATCGACAGGATAGAGTAGAGAATTTCGATTAATCGAATTGGGTTTCGATTAATCGAATGGGAATCTCGATTAATCGATTTGAGAATCGATTAATCGATATTGACTTTCGATTAATCGATTTTGGAAATTGATTAATCAAATCAGATTCGATTAATCGATTTTGGAGTTCGATTAATCGACTGGGCTAGTTTATGTTGACTTTTGAGTTTGACTTTAAGCTTCATGGAGGGTCTTGGACCTCCTTTATTGCATCTTTAGTGATGTGTTTCACATGTTATGTGGTACCATAGGTGGTACGTGTGAGCCAAGTGGGACCTTGATGCATTGATCGAACGAAGACTTGAGGTAGGGAACTCCTTGAACATGTACCTTATTTTACAAGAGCATGTATGTAGTGATATAGATTTAATTTCAAATGTTTTATAAAGGGTTGTGAAGAAGTGTGTGTGTGACATAAATAAAAGTAATCATAATGAGCCATCCCCAGGGGATGAAGAAGTAAAGAGATTTGAGCATCAGGTGTGATACAAGTGAATGGATACATCCCAGGGATGTATCCACGATTGAATCATGTTTGATAGGGCCTAACTGATATAAGATAGCACATTTACACGGTGAATAACTATATGTAAGGCACTGATATTTTTATTATTTGAGGTTTGATAGGGTACCCCACTAACGTGGCGGGATATCCACGACTGACACGACAGGATATCCGTGACTGATACGGCGGTGAAACCGTAGGCCAGTGCGGAGGCTTATCCGTACACAGTAAGCACACCCCAGGGGTGTTGATTTGAGACAAGTGAAACCCCGCCACCAATCCCCAGGGGAAAGGGGCTTGGGTACTATTTGTATTCCCAGGGAATATGTTAAAAGTGTCTATATAGATGACGATGATGGGTATCTCATCGGGGCTCGATGCTATATTGCTCGGGGATTACTTAAGTTGAAAGTTTAAGTTTTGCTTTAGGCCTTTTCAACATCATTCATAAATAAATAAAGACATGGGTAAACTACCAGTAAAATGCAATATTTTTTTTTAACTGTTTTCATCAGTAACTGCATAGACACATCATGCATGGCATATCATGAAATATATGTGAGTGATAATTTATATGTTCAACTGTGTTTTGTTCCCTATTGAGCTAGGATGTAGCTCACCCTATAGACTATACGTCGCAGGTCCACTACTAGCAGCTGTCGAGGCTTCAGGAGACGCTGACCCCGGTGAGTCGGACCTTGCGGCCGGTGAAGAGTTGGAGCCACCTCCTGAGGACTTCTTCTAGAGGACTCCGTTGTGCCACTTTGAGGGTTTTTGGAGAGATTTTGTACGGCTTGGTATGTCAAGCCTTGTTTGATTAAACAATGTATATGTATAAATTGAGATTATTCTATTGGGGCGAACCATCCGTGATGATTTGCTATCGTCGATGGTTCGGATCGGTTCTCCATTCATGCAGAGGCATGAGGGTAGAACTATCTTTTGAGAAATGCTTTTATATAGATTTAAATTCCGCAGCTTCATTTACTATTTTATTTTTACTTGATATGCCAATGTTCCGTGCTTAGCAAAGGGGCACGATTAAGATGATCGTGCTGATGGCACGGGTTTCTGGGTGCTGAAATCCGGGCTGTCACATTCGAGTTTCGAGTTCTCCATCTCCAGGCTTAGGATTCCGAGATTTTTCTCTGCAGCCCATGCCGTAGGTATAATTTACTTTCTAATTTAAATTATCGGTTTTAGATCTTAAGCTTTGATTTCTAGTCCTAGGTTTTAGTTTCTAATCTCAAGTCCTAGTCTTTATTTCTTAAATTTAAAACTTAGGTTTTAATTATTAGTTCTGATTTTCAGTCTTAGACCGTAATACCTCCTTTTTAACCTGTACTTTAATCCCTGTTTCTGGTTCTTAGCTTTTAAAATCAGTTTTTAATTGTATTATCTAATTTTCAGTCTTAAAACTTAGTTTTTATTCCGATGCCTTAATTTTCAGTCCTAATATTAATCTCTTGTTTCAATTCTTAGTTTTCTGGGACCAGTCCTTAATACTACTTCTGATTTTTCTGATTTCGACTCCTATTTCAGTCTTTAGATTTCCTTTTAGCCTTTAGTTTTAATTTCTAATTTCTTATAATTCTAATATTTATATTCTAACTCTTAATTCTTAAGTTTTAGAATTTAGCCCTCAGGAAATCCCTACCAAAATCCTTAGTCTAGAACCAACTAGGTCTCCCCAACCTTTTCTCAATTGTCAATCTTGTCACTTTTATGTTTAGCTTATTTTGAGGTATCAAATGGCGTCAAATTGAGGTAAAATTAGTCACGTTGGAAAGCTTATCGAAAAGGCTTTCCAACGAGGTAAAAAACGTCCAATTTTCATCTGTACAGAAGAAGTTATGATCAGTTTTCGGCAGCTGCGCAAAAAGTGACGTTTTTCAGAACTCCTAGTTGAATTAGGATTAGTATCTTTATTATATTATTTTAGAAAATAGGATTTATGGTAAAAGCCAATAAATAAGACCTTTATCCCCCCTAGCCATTCAATACACAATTTTCTTCTATACAATTTTCCCCTATACAATTTCACTCTACACAATTTTCCTTTATACAATTTCCTTCTGCACGATTTAGACAATTCTTTAGGTAATTCCTTGGTCCTTAATTTTTTGGTTCTAGTTCTTAGGTTCTAGAATAAGTTCCCCTTTTTTTAATAAATACTACTTCTAGATTTAGGTTCTAGCCCTCTAGTTCTTAAAATCTAGATCTTAGGTTTTAATCTAAATTTTTAATTTTCTGATTCTAGTCCTTAGGTTCTAGAACCAGTCTTTTAATTTTTAGGCTCTAGTTCTTAGGCTCTAGAAATGGGCCTTAATCTCATGGTCCAAATTTTCCTAATTTCGATCCCGATTTTGTTCCTTAGATTTTATCTTTAGTCTTAATTTTTCATAATTCTAAATCCTAAAATTTGCTTTATAATTTCAGTTCTTAATTCTTTTTTTTTAACTCTAAAATTTTAACCCTTAAATACCAATCATCAATCTTTTATAAAAAATTTTATTTTATAATTTAAATTCAGTCTTTTTCAATTTTTAGCCACCCTATTTGCCTAAGGGAGCTTACGGAGGGTACCCTGGAACGGGGTCGATCCTCCTTAGCATAGCGGGCTCAAACCCCTTTTTTCTAATTAATTCAATTTCCAATTAAAAATAGGATATTTAAATTAATTAGACTTTTAGTAGGATTATGAGATTTAATTAATTCCTAGTAGGATTAAGATATTTAAATTAAATAGACTCCTAGTAGAATTAGGAGACTCTTTTCTAAATTAAATTCCTAGTAGAATTAGGAGACCTTTCTTAGTCAGACTCCCAGTAGAATTAGGAGACCAAGTTAAATAAAATCCCCGCAGAAATAAGAAAACCAAACCAGTTAGACTAAAGGCAACCCACAACTGTTGACGTTCGTCGGTGAACGATTCAGTAAAGGAATTCAATCTTAAAGCCTGATCAGTGACGTGTTGCAGCGCCGATAAATATCTGCAGCTGGTGATCGCATCTTCTCAGGTATTCTTCATTTAGAATTTGTCTCTTTAATTTCAACATTTAATATTTCTTAATTTATTACTCCATCACCATCATCGCCAGAGTCCACTTGAATCGAATTGGGCCACTTTTTCTGTGACTGAAAGGAACCCAGAAAAAGCGTGTACCAACAGATTGGCGATCGCAATGGGACTCTTTTTTGCTAAGGTTGCTCCAATTTAATTAATTTGGTTTTCTATTTTTTACTTTTTATTTTAATTTTTATTTTGTTTTACTTTATCACTTTTCTACACACACTTGCACGTGAAATTTTTTTTCAGAAAAAAAAAAAAATAATAAAAAAAAATAAAATAAAAACTATTTTAAAATGGCCGACATAAGAAAATTGACCATTAATGATAATGACCCACCCCTATGGGTTCCCATAGCGACCCCGAGTATAATGTTAGGCCGTATTCGTGGGCAGCCCAGCGTCGTGCTCGGGTAAACATGGTTAATGAGAGCGAAAAATACCCCTTCACTCCACGAAATACAAATAATAGTGATAGCACTGAAGAAAGTGGTGCCGAGAGAAGCTACCCCGATAGTTGAGTTATAGACCACACTCCCAGTGCACTCACAAAAGGAGGAAAAGAAGTCGACGCATGGCTCAGGTCCCAAAGACAAGTTACTCCGAGGAACAGACAAAAGGAAAGGATGTCGACTCCTCCACATGCATCGACCCCCCTGACACATAACACATATACGTCTCACACCTTCTACAACAACAACTGCCGAGGACAACCCTCTCCCAAGGCACCTAGAAAAGACACCGCTGTAAACATAAACGACCACCACCAATTTCTAGATTACTACATGGCTAACAAAGAACGCTCTAGTCACACTTTTGGATTCGACGAATTTTGCCGAGACATCGACTTCACCGTACCCGCTAGTTTTTAACCTCCAAAATTCAATAAATACAATTGTACGGGAAACCCAAAGCATCGCTTGGCCCTATTCTGTAATACTGTCGACCAATCCGCACCAATCATGGGCTCCTGATCCATTACTTTCTGAGATCACTAGAAGGAGAAGCCCTTGACTGGTTCACGGCCTTACCTTTAGCGGAAATCGAGATATTCAAAGACTTAGCCGATAGATTCCTAGATCAATACCAGCACCTGACACATAAAGAAATTAGTCTCGTTGACTTGATACACACAGGACAAGAAGACGGTGAAGACTTCTCGACATTCGCCAATCGTTGGAGAAGATTGGACGCTCGAATGGGGAATCCAATAAAAGAAAGTGTGCGATAGAAATCGTGATTAGTAATACCCGAGAGCCTCTTCGGAGCGTTCTCATCCTAAGCGACTATCACCACCTCGCTAGCCTTTATCAACGCCCCTCAAGCTTAGAACATCGACTGAAGAATGGAGACCACAATCTTCCTACCTTAACATCCAACGGACCCACCTCCGACTACCCCGAGACAAACACCCTAAATGAAGTCATAGACTCCGAACAAATCAATGAGAACCAAGAAAAAGCCAAACTAACCCTCAACCATACCACCTATATGACCAAGCTCAAGATCTATGCACAAACCTGTACCCTGACTATAACCAACCTCTATACCTTGACCAAAATCAATTACCACACACAAACTAGGATCAACACCCTCACCAACCTCTATACACCAACCAATACACGAACCCGTACTATGACCAAAACCAGTACCCCAACGACACACAAACTAGTATCACCTATTACAATCCATTGTTCGATCAAACCCAACTCGCATACGAGACTGTACACTCATTCACCCCTACCCCATTCCACCCAGCTAGCCTGATCCGAAGAATTGAACCTCCCTCAAATCAAGACCATACCATTCACTTACAACCAACCAACCCTCTCCCATGCACCTATAAATGTGAAGTTACCTTTCGCCCTAAACCGGTTACCAAGATCACTAAAATCCAAACTATCACCGAATCCACCCCTAAACTAACTCAACCCATCACCAAACTCATCGCCGAGCTCAACGCGCTTATCCCCGAACCAACTCAACCTACCCTTGAATCCGATAACCTACCAACAAATGAATCAATCCCTACACCTCCTGAACAGACGCCCAAACCAATGACACAAACTACCCCTGAACAGGTTCATGTGCCAACTCTAGAGGTGGTTTTTGAACCAATCAATTGGTGTTATACGAAGTCATTCATACTTAAGTCAATCATAAAACTAAACTCTGAAACCAAATCAGTAATCAAATCTACTCCCAAAATCACCAGCCCTCTCGCTTCCAAATCAACTCCGAAACTAACCCCCAAAACCAAATACATTGCCCCACCAACCTTAAACCCGACTCCTGAACTAATCCCTACACTAGCCTTAAAACTTGAACTTGACAACAAACACATCACCCCACTAACCTCAGCATCGACTCTCGAATTAAGTTCTACGCCCACTTCGAAACCTAAACTCACTACAACCTCACCAACTTCAAAACAAAATCTCGAACTCGAATTTGTTACCAAACATACCTTCGAACCACCCATTTCACTCACTTTAGAATCAACTATTAAACCGACCTCCAAACCAACTCATGGATCAACCCCTACAGAACTTTCCACCAAACTTATCATCCCCTCAACTTCAAAACAAGAACTTAAACCCACTATTGAACTTACCATCCCACTAACCATGAAACTGAACCCCAAACTCAAACCTATTATAAAACCTAAACTTATTATCAAACCTAAACCTAAACTTATCATCAAACCTAAACCTAAACCTGCTACCAAACCTAAACCTATTATCAAATCTAAACCTATTATCGAACCTGAACCTACTGCCGAACCTAAACCAATCACAGAACACAAACCTGTTATCAAACCTCAAACTATCAACAAATCCAAGCCCATCATCAAACTTGAACCAATCATTGAACTCTACCTTGTTATCGAACACGAACCCAGTACCAAAACCGAACCTATTCCTATAATGCAAAACCCACTCACCTTTGAGCCTACCATAAAACCTATCAAGGAGTTGATCATTGCTCCCACTTTCGAAATCAAGCCAAACTCAAATCTTACGACGCCAATCACCACCCAAATTAACATACCTCAAATCTCATCAAAACACAAAATCAACATCACCACTAAAATCGCTTCTGATCATCGGATCCAAATCTTCGTGGACTTCACAATCAAAACCTTCACCAAACCCCAATCGGCGACAAAACTACTACGTCAAACTTCTGATACTCAACCTCTTCGAAGAATTATAAATAAAACTTTAAAACAACCTCATGATAAATCAAAAGTGCGAATCAAACCAAACAAGCATAATCAAACAAAACTGGACCGCTCCACATGTAGGAAAGGCCAACCTTGCCCTACACCTTCGCGTCTCCTCTTCCTATTCTACCTCTGCCTTATCTTATCACTACCTTTACAATACTACCGTCCCTCTCAAAGGTTTCCACTCCAACTTTACTCACAAACAGCTTTCCAACAGCCCACAAATGACTCCGAAGAATGCCTTAACAACTCTATGCTTCATCTCTAGGAGATGTCTCACTCCGTCAAAAACCAAAAGAAGGTCACTCCCGATAAGGAGACCTCGGACATAAAAGATTCATCAAAAGAAGAAATCAAATGATGTCACACCTATTTTGACAAACCCAATATCATCCAAGACAGATAAAAATATAACATCTTTCTCATCCCAGATTAATAAGATCGAAAGGGATCGAGGACCCCGAAACAATATTATCTAATCGAATGGCCACTTCGACCATCTAAAGCGGACTTCTGGAGTCCCACTAAAGGCCGATGTTGTATCTTGTAACACAATAGTAATAACAAATGATTAATATGAAGAAAAAATAAAAATATAGAAATATAAAAAAAAACCGAAGAGTATAAATGCCCAAAACGTAAATACTCAAAAACAAAGATACTCTTTTATGCCGCAAACCCTTCGGACTCATACTCGACCGAGAACTCGAAGTCGGGGAGCTAGTACTAAGAAACCATGCCTGTACAACCACCTCACCTGGAGAAAATCAAACCCATATGAGAAGTACTTATATTATCTCGACAACATGCTCAGGAAACAACCACAGGGGAAGGACTTTCTGACCCTTAGAATCATAACTCAATGACCATCATTGTTGTAGCCTAAACAAACATACTTATATACCTATCATCCTCACAATCATCACAAGGCATTCGCCAATAGTAGGTCATTATTTTCAAAACCATTTTGGGTGTCATTTGACTCATTGACCATCCTCCTACTCGAGCGAATTTATCGAAATGACTAGTGGATTATGAATCTCTCTTTCTGAAATATAGAAAACTCTGGATTCTCATACACCTTTCCAGCCATTGGAGTCAATATTAGAGTAGAAAAAATGAAAATATAAGGTTCCATCAAACCTGATAATTCTTACGTTAGTAGGCTGTTTCAAAAAAATATTCAGAAAAGAAATAATCGAGCGAGAGCAATACGACGAATGACCAGTCAATGAATTCAGGGAAGCATAAGTAAATTGTGAGGGCATTCCTAGTATTTTAATTAGGAGAGCATAAGCAAACCGTGAGGGCCTCCCTGACATTTTCACACTACTAGATATCGTTGTACGGTGGTGGGAGGATGACAAAACTCCTGCTCACCATAGAAATTAAGACTTTGATGATGCTGGACCATGACGTAGAGCTGAATTATGGCACCGCATTATCCACCCGTGAAGAAAGTAGTTGACTACTATTTCAAAATTTGGTTGAATAAGAAGCTACCCTCAGATCAATAAACCTTATCTCTTCTTCACTTTTACTTTTCTTTCCAGACAATGAGTCAAATGATTTTCAAAATCTCTTTCAAAATAAAACTGAAAACTTTCGAATGATAAGTGATGCAATCACTATTTATCAACCATTCCCCTCAAACCTTGTTGAAAGCTATGATACATGATGATCGTTCAACCCTTACAAAATCAATCTTGTCATATGGCCGAAATAATCGAACTACTTCCCAACATGGGATCGTTACTAATACACTCCAGGACATCTGTGAGGCCGATAAAAGTCCCACCATCACTTCACACTGGGGCATTTTTTTTTTAAGAGCACTAGCACCTTGATAGCGATGCTTAGGTTACAAGACCGATACCCTAAACTGGGGCATTTTTTTAAATTCTCAATTTAGTTTTTGCTTTTCCACCATGGATACCCCAAACTGGGGTATTTTTTTCATTTTTTATTTTTTTTTAGTTCATACTTTTCCGCCATGGGACCCAAAAACGAACACCTGAAATAGAACAACAAATATACACTAGAAAAATAAACACTATACTCTAATACTACCCATTCCCCCTCTAACGTAACATATAATAACAAATATAAATAAACATAAATGAAACAAACACAGTAATAGAAAAATATCGCACATTCCCAGCAATAAAGGAAAAAAAATAATAGAATTACAAACCTCTTAGGATTTAGTACCCAGGATGCAACATAAGAAAGGAAGAAAAGACATTAGAAATTAAAAATGCCCCAAACTTTTAAATCCTAAGTTTAGAAACAAAATTCAAAACAAAACCAAGCCCCTTAGCCTCTATTGATAGCATACACCTCCTAACTCAAAAAAGAACAAGTGTCACCCTCACAAATGTCCTCCACCTAATTGAATCTATTGCAAACATAGATGAGCCAATGATCATACAGCACATAACCCCCTAAGAAACACCAATCCACTCAAAAATAGATGAACCAATAGGATTAAAACATCAAACACTCATCTAGAAGATTTAAAAAATTAAATCTAAATTTACACCTATCTAACAAGTGTCATCCTAAATCCAAACATTAGAACAAAACAAACAAACCTTAATCCTAAACATGACTCATTCTCTCATTATGACAAAATTAAACGAATAAAGCAAACATAATAAATTAAATAACCTTTAATTTAATAAACTTTTTCTACACAATATCACCAGAGACATACCTCCGGAATATACAACCCAAAATAAAAACCTAAAACTTTAACCTAATACCCAAAATGAAGACTGAGTTCGAAACTGAGACGAAGTCAGGAGCAGATTTTGCTTGGAGCGTCCAATCGGAGACTTCAGGGAGCATTGGTTGGGAGACACATCCCCCCACTTTTTACTCTTGTTCTTTCGCCATCTTCACCTCCTCCACCGCCGTCGCTTCAACACTATCTTCACTGTTCCTAAAAAAGGATCGATGTGAAGACTAGCGCTCTCATTCTCAATACCGCCCATTCTCAGAATAACGCCATCCACGAGCATCGCCTTAAGACGGAGATCACGCGAAATAATGAATATCGAAAGAAATGACATCCCATTCAGAAGGTTAGATCACCCGATATCACTAAAACAAGGATTTTAGAGTACAAAATATTCCCAAAAAGTTAAAACTCCAGACTAAACCAGAATGAAAAACAAATGAAAATCCTTTCGTTTATATAGAGTATGGACAAAATCACGCGCCTGAACATGCACGATTAATTAGATCACGTGCCACACAAGTGGTGCCCAACCCGAAACACACGCTCTATTCTGAGCACGTAATGACGTGACGGTCCGATCACGCACAACCCATGGGCCACACAAACCAATTAAACGATACACTTCAGACGCATAATACGAAAGGTCACCTGCACATTGACTATACACTGACAAGGTGATGCCTCAATCATGCGCTAGGATTATAGCGCATGATCTAATTGCACACACACATACACATGCGTAAATGACTCGTCAAGCTTGAGATCGCATGCTTGAACTTAGGCGCGCAATCACATTAAGCGCCTGAAAATAGGCGTGTAAGACCTAATTTTATATGAAATTTATTCCCTCTAGACTCTTTTATGCCATTGCGGTCAAGACTTTTCTGTCCATCGCGTAGTCTCACAGACTACCCCGACAGAAAAGCAAGACCTATTCACCTGCCCTATAGCAGCAATCATCCCCTAGTCCTGTTGCGGCAAGATATATGCCCCTTAACACAATTCCCTCATGATCCCACCAAAGAAGGAAGACCCCACTGCGATAACATGCACACACGTAATGTCACCTCAATACCCAATCCCATCAGAATAAATTAACCATACCCTCATGACCCATCGCGAAGAGCCAAAAATGAACCGCCCAAAAATGAAGTCAATCACAACGCAACGCATCCACCAAAGAAAGACAGCAACGTCCCATCGCGTAATAACATCTTATCAATATCCCATCGCTAACTACGTCAGTCGACGACTCATCGCAAACCTTGCTACCTGGAAAAGAAACATCAGACAACACATTTCATGCCGTATAATAAAAAGAGGGAAAGCTCAGTCATGCCCCATCGCTAAGGCAGCAGACTCTCTTTCTCTCTCTCTCATCAACCGCGAGGACCCATCGCGACACTATTTCTCCCAAGACATCGCATCACAACCCTCAAGCCCTACCACAGCAAACCTAAAGAGAACAAATCTCCCAAGTCCTGTGCAACATTACACCCGGAGCACAGCATCACAATAATAGCCACAAATTCCCATCTTGACACTACGCTGGGGCTCCCATAGCATCACCGAGTATAACGTTAAGCCGTCTCCATTGGCAATCGAGCGTCGTGCACAGGTAAACATGGTTAATGAGAGCAAAAAATACCCCTTCGCTCAACGAAATACAAATCATAGTAATAGCATTGAAGAAAGTGGTACTGAGAGAAGCTACCCCGATAGTCAAGTTATAGACCACACTCCTAGTGCACTCACTAAAGGAGGAAAAGAACTCGACGAGTGGCTCAAGTCCCAAAGACAAGTTACTCCGAGGAACAGACAAAAGGAAAGGACGCCGACTCCTCCACATGCACCGACTCCCCCGACACACAACACATATACCTCTCACACCTTCTACAACAACAACTGTCGAGGACAACCCTCTCCTAAGGCACCTAGAAAAGACATCGCCATAAACATTAACGAACTCCCCAAATTTCTAGACGACTACATGGCTAACAAAGAACGCTCTATTCACACTTTTGGATTCGACAAATTTTGCCGAGACATCGACTTTACAGTACCCGCTGGTTTTTAACCTCCAAAATTCACTAAATACAATGGTATGGGAAACCCAAAGCATCACTTGGCCCTATTCTACAATGATTGTCGACTGATCCGGACCAATCGTGGGCTCCTGATCCATTACTTTTCGAGATCACTAGATGGAGAAGCCCTTGACTGGTTCACGGCCTTACCTTTATCCGAAATCGAGACATTCGAAGACTTAGCCGATAGATTCTTAGATCAATACCTGCACCTGACTCATGAAGAAATCAGTCTCGCTGACTTGATACACACAAGACAAGAGGATGGTGAAGAGTTCTCGACATTCGCCAATTGTTGGAGAAGACTGGCCGATCGAACGGGGAATCAAATAAAAGAAAGCGATGGGATAGAAATCGTGATTAGTAATACCCGAGAGCCTCTTCGGAGCGTTCTCATCCTAAGCAAATATCGCTACCTCGCTAGCCTTTATCAACGCGTCTCACGCTTAGAACGTCAACTGAAGAATGGAGACCTCAGTCTTCCTACCTTAACATCCAATGGACCCTCCTCCGACAACCCCAAGACAAACACCCTAAATGACGCCATAGACTCTGAACAAATCAATGAGAACCAAGAAAAAGGCCAAACTAACCCTCAACCATACCATCTATATGACCAAGCTCAAGATCTACGCACAAACCTATACCCTGACTATAACCAACCTCTTGACCAAAACCAATTACCACATACAAACCAAGATCAACACCCTCACAAACCTCTATACACCAACCAATACACGAACTCGTATTATGACCAAAACCAGTACTCCAACGACACACAAACTAGCATCACCTATTACAATCCATTGTTCGATCAAACTCAACTCACATACGAGACTGTACACTCATTCACCCCTGCCCCATTCCACCCAGCTAGCCTGATCTGAAGAACTGAACCTCCCTCAAAGCAAGACCTACCATTCACTTACAACCAACCAACCATCTCCCATGCACCTATAAACGCGAAGTTACCTTTCGCCCTGAACCGGTTACCAAGATCACTGAAATCCAAACTATCACCGAATCCACCCTAAACTAACTCAACCCATCACCAAATTCATTGCCGAGCTCAACGCGCTTATCTTCGAACCAACTCAACCTACCCTTGAATCCAATAACCTACCAACAAACGAATCAGTCCCTACACCTCCTGAACAGACGCCCAAACCAATGACACAAACTACCCCCGAACAGGCTCACGTGCCAACTCTAGAGGTGGTTTTCAAACCAATCAATCGGTGTTATACGAAGACATTCATACTTAAGTCAATCACAAAACTAAACTCTAAACTGAAATCAGTAATCAAATCTACACCCAAAATCACCAGCCCACTCGCTTCCAAATCAACTCCGAAACTTACCCCCAAAACTGAATACATTGCCCCACCAACCTTAAACCCGACTCCTGAATTAATCCCTACTCCTGCTTTAAAACTTGAACTCGACAACAAACACATCACCCCACTAACCTTAGCATCGACTCTCGAATTAAGTTCTATGCCCACTTCAGAACCTAAACTCACTACCATCTCACCAACTTTAAAACAAAATCTCGAACCCAAATCTGTTACCAAACATACTTCCGAACCACCCATTTCACTCACTTCAGAATCAACCATTAAACCGACCTCAAAACAAACTCAAGGATCAACCCCTACAGAATTTGCCACCGAACTTATCATCCCCTCAACTCTGAAACAAGAACTTAAACCCACTATTGAACTTACCGTCCCACCAACCACGAAACTGTACCCTAAACTCAAACCTATTATAAAACCTAAGCTTATCATCAAACCTAAACCTAAACTTATCATCAAACCTAAACCTAAACCTACTACCAAACCTAAACCTACTATCAAAACTAAACCTATTATAGAATCTAAACCTATTATCAAACCTGAACCTACCGTCGATCCTAAACCAATCACCGAATACAAACTTGTCATCAAACCTCAAACTTTCAACAAATCCAAGCCCATCATCAAACTTGAACCCATCATTGAACTCGAGCCTGTTATCGAACACGAACTTGGTACTAAAACCGAACCTATTCCTACAATGCCAACCCCACTCACCTTTGAGCCTACCATAAAACCTATCAAGGAGTCGATCATCGCTCCCAGCTTCGAAATCAAACCAAACTCAAATCTTACGATGCCAATCACCATCGAAATCAACATACCTCAAATCCCATCAAAACATGAAATCAACGTCGCCACTAAAATCACTTCTGATCATCAGATTCAAATCTCTGTGGGCCTCACAATCAAAACCTTCACAAAACCCCAATCGGCGATAAAACTACTACGTCAAACTTCTGATACTCAACTTCCTCGAAGAATTATAAATAAAGCTTTAAAACAACCTCACGATAAACCCAAAGTGAGAATCAACCAAACAAGCATAATCAAACAAAACTGGACCGCCCCACACGTAGGAAAGGCCAACCTTGGCCTACACCTTCGCGTCTCCTCTTCCTACTCTACCTCTGCCTTATCTTATCACTACCTTTACAACACTACCGTCCCTCTCAACGGTTTCCACTCTAACTTCACTTGCAAACAACTTTTCAACTACCCATAAATGACCCTGAAGAACTCCTTAACAATTCTATGATTCATCTCTACGAGATGCCTCACACCATCTAAAAATAAAAGAAGGTCACTCCCGATAAGGAGACCTCGGACATAAAAGATTCATCAAAAGAAGAAATCAAACGATGTCACACCTATTTTGACAAACCCTATATCATCCAAAACACCAACAAAAACATAACATCTCTCTTATCCCAGATCAATCAGATTGAAAGGGATCGAGGACCCCGAAACAATATTATATAATCAAACGGTCACTTCGACCATCCAACATGTCCCACCAAGTGGACTTCCTGAGTCAGTCCCCTGCCTAAGGAACTAAGGCTGTACCGTAACACAATAGTAATAATAAACAAATAATAGAAAAAAAACAAAAATATAGACAAGTAAAAAAAAAAACTAAAAGTATAAATGCCCAAAACGTAATACTTGAAAACAAAAATACTCTTTTATGCCCCAAACCCTTCAGACTCATACTCGACCGAGAACTTGAAGTCAGGGAGCTAGTGCTAAGAAACCATGCCTGTACAACCGCCTCACCTGGAGAAAATCAAATGCATATGAGAAGTACTTATATTATCTCGACAACATGCTCAGGAAACAGCCACAGGAGAAGGACTTTCTGACCCTTAGAATTATAACTCAATGACCATCATGTTTCGTAGCCTAAACAAACATACTTTTATACCTATCATCCTCGTAGTCATCACAAGGCATTCGCCAGTCGTAGGGCACTATTTTCAAAACTATTTTGGGTATCATTTGACTCATTGACCATCCTCCTACTCGGGCGAATTTATCGAAAGGACTTATGGATCATGAAACTCTCTTTCTGAAATGTAGAGAACTTTTGATTCTCATACACCCTTCCAGCCATTGGAGTCGATGTTAGAGCAAAAAAAATGAAAATGTAAGGTTCCATCAAACCTCATAATTCCTGCGTTAGTAGGTTAATTCAAAAAAATATACAGAAAAGAAACAACCGAGCGAGAGCAATACGACGAATGAACAATCAATAAATTTAGGGAAGCATAAGCAAATTGTGAGGGCATTCCTAGTATTTTCATTAGGAGAGCATAATCAAACCGTGAGGGCATCCCTGACATTTTCACACTACTAGATATCGTCGTACGGTAGAGGGAGGAGGATAAAACTCCGGCTAAACATAAAATTTGAGACTTTGATGGTGTTGGACCATGACGGAGAGCTTAATAATGGCATCGCATTATCCACCCGAGAAGAAAGTAGTTGACTACTATTTTAAATTTTGGTTGAATAAGAAGCTACTCTCAGATCAATAAACTTTATCTCTTCTTCACCTTTAATTTTCTTTTCGGACAATGAGTCAAATGATTTTCAGAATCTCTTTCAAAATAAAACTAAAAACTTTCGAATGATAAGTGACACAATCACTATTTATCAACCATTTCCCTCAATCCTTGTTGAAATCTACAGTACATGAAGATCGTTTAACCTTTACAAAATCAAGCCTGCCATGTGGCCAAAATAATCGAACTACTTCCCAACATGGGATCGTTACTAATGCACTTCAGGACATCTGTGAGGCCGATAAAAGTCCCACCGTCACTTCACACTGGGGCATTTTTTTTTAAGAGCACTAGCACCTTGATAGCAATGATCAGGTCATAAGACCGATACCCCAAACTGGGGCATTTTTTTAAATTCTCAATTTAGTTTTTGCTTTTCCACAGCGGATACCCCAAACAGGGGCATTTTTTTCATTTATTTTTTTTAGTTCGTACTTTTCCGCCATGGGACCCCAAAACGAACACCTGAAATAGAACAACAGAGATACACCCGAAAAATAAACACCAAACTCTAATACTACCCATTCCCCCTCTAACATAACATACAATGACAAATATAAACAAACATAAATGAAACAAATACAATAATAGAAAAATATCGCTCATTCTCAGCAATAAAGGAAAAAAATATATATAATTACAAACCTTTTAGGATTTATTACCCGGGATGCAAAATAAGAAAGGAAGAAAAGACATTAGAAACTTAAAATGCCCCAAACTTTTAAATCCTAAGTTTAGAAACAAAATTCAAAACAAAACCAAGCCCCTTAGCCTCTATTGATAATTTACACCTCCTAAATCACAAAGCAATTAGTGTCACCCTCACAAATGTCCTCCACCAAATTGAATCTATGACAAACATAGATGAGCCAATGATTATACAACACTTAACCCCCTAAGAAACACCAATCCACTCAAAAATAGATGAACCGATAGGATTAAAACATCTAACACTCATCTAGAATATTTAAAAAATTAAATTTAAATTTACACCTATCTAACAAGTGTCATCCTAAATCCAAACATAAGAACAAAACAAACAAACCCCTTAGTCCAAAACACAGGACTCATTCTCTCCTCATGACAAAATTAAAGGAATAAAGAAAACATAATAAATAAAATAACCTTTCATTTAATAAACTTTTTTTACACAATATCACCGGAGGCATACCTCCGAAATATGCAACCCAAAATGAAAACTTAAAACTTTAACCTACAACCCAAAATGAAGACGGGGGAAACTAAGACGAAGTGAGGAGCAGATTTTGCTTAGAGCGTCCAATCGGAGACTTCAGGGAGCATTGGTTGGGAGACACATCTCCCCACTTTTTACTCTTGTTCTTCTGCCATCTTCTCCTCCTCTACCGCCGCCGCTTCAATGCTGTCTTCACTGCTCCTTAAAAAAGGATCGATGTGAAGACTAGCGCTCTCATTCCCAATACCACCCATTCTCAGAATAACGCCGTCCACAACCATCACCTTAGGATGGAGATCACGTGAAATAACGAATATAGGAAAAAATGACATCCCATTCGGACGGTTAGATCACCCGATATCACTAAAACAAGAATTTTAGAGCACGAAATATTCCCAAAAAGTTAAAACTCTAGACTAAACCAGAATGAAAAACAAATGAAAATCCTTTCGTTTATATAGAGTACACACACAATCACGCGCCCGAACATGCATGCTTAATTAGATCATGCGCCACACAAGTGGCACACAACGCAAAACACACACTAATCTAAGCACATAATGAAACCATCGCCTGTACCAGCAACGCGACGCTCCGATCACTCACAGCCCATGGGCCACGCAAACCAATTAAACGATACACTTCAGACGCACAATACGAAAGGTCACCTGTACATTGACTATACACTGACGAGGTGACGCCTCAATCACGTGCTAGGATTATAACACATGATCTAATTGCATGCACACATACACATGCATAAATGACCCATCAAGTTCGAGATCGCACGCCTGAACTTAGGCACGCAATTACATTAAGCGCCCGAAAATAGGCGCGCAATACCTGATTTTAGACAAAATTTATTCCCTCTAGACTCTCTTATGCCATTACGGTCAAGACTTTTCTGTCCCATCACGTAGTCTCATAGACTATCCCGACAGAAAAGAAAGACCTATTCACCCGCCCTATAGAATCAATCATCCCCTAGTCCCGTCGTGGCAAGATATACGCCCCTTACAACATTGCCCTCACGATCCCACCAAAGAAGGAAGACCCCACTATGATAACGTGCACACACGAAATGTCACCTCAATACTCAATCCCATAAGAATAAATTAACCGTACCCTCATGACCCATCGTGAAGAGCTGAAAACAAATCGCCCAAAAATGAAGTCAATCACAATGCAACCACGACGCGATTTCTTTTGCGACCCAAGATCCACCAAAGAAAGACAACATCGTCCCATCACGCAATAATAATTTATCAATATCCTATTGCAAACTACGTCAGTCGACATCTCATCACGAACCTCGCTACCTGGAAAAGAAAGCTTAGACAGCACATTCCATGCCGTACAACAAAAAGAGGGAAAGCTCAGTCATGCCCCATCGCTAAGGCAATGGACTCTCTCTCTTTCCCGAATCAACCCCTAGGACCCATTGCAACACTATTTATCCTAAGACGTCGCATCAAAACGCTCAAGCCCTGCCACATCAGACCTAAAGAGAACAAATTTCCCAAGTTTTGTCGCGACATGTCACCCAAAGCACTGCATCATAATAATAGCCACAAAGTCCCATCGTGACACTACGACACCACTAATCCTGCTGCAAGTTACACACAACTCAGGTAAGTATCACCACAGGTAAGTACTTCCCATTTTTTTTCAATTACTTGATATTGCCTATAAATATAGTTAGCAATGATTAAATGAAATATTTTCAAAACTCGTCTCTCTCGACTCGTGAACCGCTATAATTCTCCTATAAGAGACAATCATCAGTGTTCGTCGAGAAGGTTAGATGTAGTATCCGACATACCAAGTGTCATCTTGATAACCACAATAACGGTCGGGTCCACAAGTCCCGTACCGGTGGATCTGCTCAACGACGTCTCGGAAGTTATGTTTTCCACCGTTTTACCACCAAATTGATCTTAAGTTAGAATCTCTAAAATTTCAAAATTTCAAAATGCCCCTTTATTTCACAAAAAAAAAAAAAACAAACAAACAAAAAAAAAAGGGGAAAAAAAAGAGAACAAAGAAAAGAAGATAAATAGACCCGACTCACCTTCCTTTAAATTAAACTTGAACCCAACCTCTAACTCCTAAAGACCGCCTGGACTCATAATCAAGCGCATATCCCACTACGCAGAATTGGATCAAGCGGATACTCCACTACGCAGAATCATTGGTTTAGACACAATAGGACTAGAATGCCTAACCTAGACTACCCAATTTGCGGACCAACCCCCATGAACTCACAATCAAGCGCATATCCCACTGTGCAGAATTGGATCAAGCGCATACTCCACTATGCAGGATCATTAGTTCAGACACATTAGAATTAAAATTCTCAATTTATCGACCTCTGAACTCTAGATGAATCAAGCGCAAATGCCACTGCACAAAATTCAATTGCGCACACCTCATAAGACCCCATTTCGATTACCAGCCCAAATCAGCTATTCCCCTGGGAAATTGAACATTGACTATATTCAATATAAGAACTTACAAACGCCAATTAGAAAAGGAACGCCTGATGCGCATTGGTGTGAGCAATGACTCACCCGGTCTGACATGACTTGTAGAAGCCTTCAATATTTCATGATATTTCATCTTCTTTTATTATCGGTCCCTGAACCTTGTTTTGGACATTTGATTGATGCCCTGGTACCTTGATTGCGTAAAATCCCTCTGTTAGCTCGCGCCATGCGACAAGATGCGCCATGCACCCACAGACTCGGAATGTAATAACCCAAAAAATTTTGTTAAACGGTGACCTCGGGATCCGTGTCTGATTGGTCATAAGTTTGACCAAGGAGTTCACTATTTGACTAGAAAGATGATGAAAGGATGTGATGTGAAAATGATGTACATGTATGGAGTGTTGTGTGAATCTGGAGTCACATACACCTATCTATGTGTATGTGCTCAACACAAAGACAAGAGGGATATAAGGGTTAAAGAGCCCTAAATTCATTGTTTTGAGTTGTTGAAGAGAATTAAGAAGAGAGAGAGAGAGAGAGAGAGAGAGAGAGAGGGAGAAGCTAGTTAATGCAAGGGAGTTATTGTGGCTTGTTGGAAGGGAGATTGGATAACAAAAGCCGGATTCGACGCGACAAGGATCCGTTGTAGCCAAAAGCTGGAACCCTAGCCATTCCAACCTTGAGATCCCAGCCAAATGAGAAGTGATTGAGGTAAAATTTATGTAAATTAAATGCATAGATCATAGAGGTTTAATTGCAGTCAAAATCACTTAAAATCATAGGATAAAGGCCTAGAAAAAGAAAGAAAATTGTTTGAGAAGGATTAGGAAGAACAACCCGAAAAGGGGGCTGAGTCTGGCCAAATTGATTAATCGATTTGGGATTTCGATTAATCGATTTGGTCTGAGAAGTTGAAAAGTCATGAAGGCCCGATTTCGATTAGTCGATTTGGAAATCGACTAATCGACTGGGAAGCTCCAGCCACTGGAGAAATGAAACCTAGGGAAATCGACTAATCGAATTGCAATTTCGATTAATCAATTTTAGATTTTGATTAATCGATTTGGGATCGATTAATCAATTTGGAGATCTCGATTACTCGAATTAAGAATCGACTGCTTTATGTTGGAGACCTCGACTAATCGATTTGGGATCGATTAATCGAATTTGAATCTTGATTAATCGATTTTGGTTTCGATTAATCGATTTTGGGAATCGATTAATCAAATTGCATTCCGATTAATCAATTTTGGGAATCAATTAATCGACTTTGACAGCTTTGCTTAAACTTTATAGTTGATTTTGAGATTCAGGGAGGGTCTTGGACCTTCTTTGTTGCATCTTTAGTGATGAGTTACATGTGTTATGTTGTACCATAGGTGGTACGTATGATCATGAGCACAAGGAGTCGTGTGGGACCTTGATGCTAGAAGTTTCAAAGACTTGAGGTAGGGAACACCTTGAACATGTACTTTAATTTCAAGAGCATGTATGTAGTGATATAATCATTAAATTGAAGTTGTTTTAAATCATGAAAAGCTTTGTGAAAATGGGTGTGTGTGTGACACCACGAATATGATAAGGGCATCTGTGTGATGCAAGTGATTAAGAACTAATAATCTAATGAGATTGAGACATCCCCAGGGGATGAGAAAGTAATAAAGGCATCAGGTGTGATGCAGGTATGTATACGTCCCAGGGATGTATACATAGGATTGAATAATTATTGTTGAGGCCTAACTGATATAAGATAGCACACTTACACGGTGAACAGCTATATGTAATGCACATGATATTTTTGTTATTTGAGGTTTGGAGGATACCCCACCGACCTGGCGGGATACCCACGACTGACGCGGCAGGATATCCGTGATCGGTACGGCGGCGAATCCGTACACCAACACGGAGGCTTATCCGTGACCGTAAGTACATCCCAGGGATGTTGTGTGATATTTAACCCCGTCGCCTAGTGAGAAAGGGGCTTGGGTCGTATTCCCAGGGAATACATTTTTACAACTGTCTAATTAGATGAAGATGAAGGGTATCTCATCGGGGCTCGATGCTATATTGCTCGGGGATTACTTAAGTTGATGATTTAAGTTTTACTTTAGGCCTGTTCAGTGTCATTCATGATTAAATCAACAGTAATGTAATACATGCAACTTACCAGTAAATTGAGTGTAAATCATCTATTTTTAATTGGTTTTCTAGCAAATGCATAGATTCATCATGCTTTGAATATCATGAAATATATGTGAGTTTTGACTTATATGTTCATTGTGCTGTTCCCTATTGAGCTAGGATGTAGCTCACCCTTTAGACTATACGTCGCAGGTCCACTGATAGCAATAGTAGAGGCTTCGGGGGACGTGGATCCGGGTGATTCGGATTTCGTACTTAGAGACGAGTTGGAGCCTCCTCCCGAGGACTTCTTCTAGGTGACTTTGTTGAGCACTTTGATAGGGAGTCAGTTTTGTGAGCAGATTAGTGCGGCTTGGTATGTCAAGCCTTCATTTGTGAAACAATGTAATTAAACTACATTATTCTTTTGATGAATCATCTAGGGTGATCTGATTATCACCGATGGTTCGGGTCGGTTCTCTTTTCATGCAGTGGCATGAATGTAGAACTGTCTTTTGAATATGCCAGTTGGGCATATTAACGTTTTCCGCTTTAATGAGATTAATTGCTTTATTTATTATGTGGTGCTTGTTATACCAATGTTCCGTGCTAAGCTTTGGGGCACGGTCTGGAGGATCGTGCTGATGGCACGGGTTTTGAGGTGTCAAAATCCGGGCTGTCACACAGAATGTGTCCTTCGACACCTACCATTTGCCCTTTAAAAGCTCCATTTTAGCTTGCGTTGATAGATAAGAAAGCTAAGTATGTCATGTCAGCATCACCAATTCACATTTGTGATTTCCTAAGAGAAGCGAGAAGATACCTTGAATGAGGGTGTCTACTTCTTCGACGCGTTCTTACTTCGCAAGAGCACACCGAAGAGGAGCATCTGTAGAGACCCCCATTTTTCTTTCTCGGAATATATTTTTTATTCGGTCAACCTTTAACCTTCTTTTTAACCCTGATATGGGAATCATGCACTGAAATAATAGTAGATGGCTGAACACAGGCTGAAATAATAGCTTTGTGGCTTAGATTCCGAAATGGGTAGGCAGTATTGTTGTTGCTTCTTAGTGTGCTTGATTTATGTGTGTTTTGAAAATAGATTTATAGCTGCTAAATTACAGTGGCTCTAGACTATATAAAAAATAAAGAAATATCAGCACAGTTAGAAGAGAATTAGCCTGCAAGATCAAGGCCAATTGTAGCAAGTTTTAAAAGTAAAAGATCGTCCACAGAGAATTTGTCTAAAATGTAAGATAAACCTCCAGATCTGAGCTACCAGATCTGGCTTCTTATCCTATCTAGAAAACTGATAAGATGAGAGGTTTGAATCTATCACGTTTAACTAACTAAAAACAAAGAAAAATTTAAACTAAATGATCCAGATTCGAGTTGGGGGAATGATTGAAACAAAGATGGAGAAGTAATATCTAAATCTCATTTGGTCTTTGAAATCTAATGAGAATAACTGCAGCTCAACAGAGGTGATCCAATCTTCATCTGGCTACAAGCACAGATGTAAGAGAGATAAATCTAATTCAAGGATTAGGCTTACACTTATGGCTATGGTCTGTCCACTTAAATGGCCACAAACCATCCAATAGTCTTTAATCCAAATCCTCAATTCAGAACAAGAAACATCACTACAAATGCTGTAAGAGACTAGGTTACAAACACTAATTCTCACAGGATTAATGAATCAAGGGAAATTGCATGCAAAACAATGAATCTAAAGGAGTCTAATGTACTGAGGAGATCAGAGGGAACCCTTGACATGAGTCCAATGGAGAATGCATAGTTTACAACAACCTTTTAAAATTCATCCTTACAATTTACAGAGCACGGCTTAACAGCTCTCGGATTTGCAGTCTTGGATGCAAACTCTCCTTTGAGTTATAGCAGTATCTCATAGCTCTCAAATGAAAGTACAAAGTAGGCTATTACAAGGATTGCAGACAAACTGTCTGGCTGGGAAATGGGGGATTAGAGATGAAACTCAAAATCTGGATGCCCTAATTGGGTAAATGCTTCGTCTATTTATAGCTTTCCCCAGGTCCAACTCAGATGTGTATCAACCAATCAGAGGTTCTCAGATCTGTATTGACCAATGGTAGTCGAGCACGGGGATCCAGATCTGTTATGGCCAATTAGAATTCCTCGATCTGGTTCAGCCAATCAGGTGAAAAAGGCATCAATTCTGTTATGCATTTTGAAAGTTTGCTAGAGTTTCTAGAAGTTCCCGCCAAGTTATTCCCTCTCTAGGTTCTCACGTGGGGTGGAATATTCCTTCGCTTCATGCTTAGAACCCTCTGGAATGTCCCTAGGTTTTAAAATGCATTGGGACGCGTGCAACAGATTACTGAATTGCCCTTGTTAAAGCTGTGAATCTCCATAATACCTTTTCGCAGAGTGCTGTGACTTCTGAAGCTCTTTTCGCAATGTTCAATCTTCTCTTCGAATTATGTTTTCTCCTTTTCTCAAAGTTCAATCTTCTCTTCGAATTGTGTTTTCTCTTTTTCACAAAGTTCAATCTTCTCTTCGAGGAGTTCAGATGCTCTTCGAAAGCTATGCCTGGAGTTTTAGTCCTTTTCGCAGAGTTCAAGGTTCTTTACGAAAAGTGCAGGTTCTTTGCGAAAAGAACTCTGTAGTGCATTTCTCTGTTCGAATTGTTCCCTGCTTCTCTTCCAGGTCTTTGCCTCTTCAATTTAGACCTTTCAACAACTGATGAGGTTGTTTCTTCACTTCCTTCCTTTGGATTGACATGGATTGTCATCTTTTTGGCACTTTTAAGCTGCTTTTATGGTTAAGCCAGTCTTTATTGTTAGCTACAACATAGGCACTTAAAACACTTATTTAGTTCTCTCAAAGGTCTATCAAGACTTAAGTTTAGGGGTGAAAAATGGTATTTTTCACTTGTCAACACACCCCCGAACCTAAACTTTGCTAGTCCCTGAGCAAAGAAAATAAATAAAAAAAAACAAAGTAAAGAGCCACTTTTGTAGGGAGCACAGTTGCATTTAGCATATGCAACAAGCCTTTTAAACCCCTAGGTGATCCCTAGTGGAGGAGTGAAGTCTCCTGAGGGTTTTTAGTGAAGGTACCCACAAACTTCTTCAATAAGTTAGTTAAGATCATCACAGCTCACATATGTACCACTTTCCTCGATTGATTATTCACACTCGCTTATTTTGTAAGAAGGTTTTTCAAGAAAGATATCGCTTAAAACTAAAATTCAAAGAATTTTGTTACTATTCACCGATTTATGTCGAGGCCATTTACAAGGAAAATTAACAAACAAAGAAGCCTTTGATTTAGGAATCCAAACTTTTGATGTTGCCCTAATCAGTTGTTTTTCAACCCAATTCCCAGCAGGATTTGCACTCAAAAAGCAAATGAGAGGGCTGTACTATTTCACTCTCAAGAGCGATTCTGATCCTCAAATAGGGTATAGCGTGAGCATAGGCATTGCTTTTAGTTATAAATTCGCTGCTCCTTTCACCATAGATTACACAAATTCTTATCTCCATGTGATAGCTCAATCCATCATTGATCAGTAAGGACTTTTACTTGGGTTTTATTGTGGCTTATGGGTGAAATTTCTAAAAAGGGTTGGAATGGTGTTCATATTTGAGAAGTCAGTCAAGGTCAGGAGGTTATATACAAACCCATTTTTCTTCAGCATAGTTTCATCTTCTTCTTTTGAATTTCCAGAGCCAAAGTGGCCATCTTTTTCTCTTTCTTTTTCAAACTTCCAATGAAAATGCCTTCTTTCTTTTGTTTTGCTCAAATATTTTTCTTTTCTTTTTCGAATTAGCACTGACTGCATGCCACATTCCCTCTGTTGTTTCATCATTTCCTTCAACATTTACCCTTCTTTTGCTATTAAATTGTTACTCAATTCTCCTTCCCTCAGCTGTCTTCCCTTTCTCTTCTGACTTCTCGGGGTAGGGTTAGGCTAAATGAGGTTGATGAGGTTTATTGGGGGAGATTTCAAAGGAATTATAGATTTATTTAGCTCAAATGGTGTGTATCAAGGGCAGTTTCAAAAGGTGGGGCTTTGTAAGGTTCAAACTGTCCAACAGGAGGCCTTTCATCATGTCTTTAATATCATGAGTGCTATCAAATTATTTCGATTTGGATATGTGTAACTTCTAGTGTAAGTAAGCAGATTCATATAGTCCCAAAAGCAGAAAAGATTGCCAAAGCATACCTCCAAAGAATACATTTCAGGCCCAAACCTCACTGGGTGTGGTTTTATATCAACTTCTTGAGGTATATCTTCACTGTTTTCCTTCATTTTAGGTTTACTAAAACATCAATTTTCTTTTGGAAATTTCCTGACATTTACTTCATGAATGTTTTTTAGAATTACACAAGAAAGTAATTTTAAAGAGTTTTTTTTTTTTTTTTAACTTCTTAATATATTTCAAAACAACAGGTGTGAAAAAAAAAAAAAAAAAAAATTGCTGATCCAAAACTGTACTGATGTTAACTCCTTTATTGATTATTGCTATTTCTGTCACACCCCCAAACCAAAGGGTAGCAGGGTCCACACTGGTCCAAAACAGAGGAAAAATATATGCAAGAGAAAAAAAAAACAAAAGTAATGATGGCAAGAAGACAGACAGAAATGTACAGTAGTATACACAAAACAGAATTTTCTATTACAACTTTATAACACAAAAAGTACAATGAGAGCTAATAACTGGGGTCAAAATCTGTATCATAGGTTGGTTCAAGTGCCTCCGAACTGGAGTCACTGTCAGAATCAGAGCTAGAGTCAGTGTTGGAGTCCGAACTTGATTGAGCTTTCTCCGGAATGGTGTTTTGTAGCTCGATACTCCTCGATTTGATCTTTTGGTGAGGCCAAGGTGTTTCGAGGCTAGTGGTCTTCAATTTTTCTTGATCCAGTTGGGCTTGCAACATGGACACCTTGTGTTGCTTTCGATCCTCACCGGTGAAATGTTTAACCCAATGGTCCCTCATTTTATCTCTTTCAAATTTCATAAAGATCTCTAACTCCGGATTTGGTTTTCATAGAGTGCGGATGTAATCTTGCAAATCAGCTAGCCCCTTTTGAACATCTCTGCGGATATAAGGGTTATTTTCCATGGCTTTGATGAGGGTGGCATATCGGGGGAGGGGAATGGAATGGTAGGGGACTAAAGGTGGCCCAAATTGTGGGGAGGGAGAAGTGGCTAGAAGGGGACAGGGTGCATTCTGAGTGGCTTGCTTAGAGAAAATGGGGAGTGGTGGAGGGGATGGAACTAAAGGGACTTCAGTTTGAGTATGTGCTGCATAGGTAGTAGTGGTGGGGGTGGGCGGATCAACCAATATTACCTCTGGATCCGTTTAGGTGGCACAGGAAGAAAAAATAAATGTGAGGGTAATGGTGGTTGTTTGGGATGTGGAAGCTAAGGTATGGGCAGTTCCATGGTTCTGGTGATTATGCATGTTGATTTGAAGTTGGGCTTGGATGGATTGGAGGTAAGGATTTGGGTAATGGATGCGTGTGGGAGAGGTGGGCATAGTAGAGGCAGGGGACAAGCGAGGTGGAGGTGGAGGTGCAATGGTGTAAAGGGAGAGGTTGGAAAGTGGGTGAAGGGAGGAGGAGCAGGTATAGGGGTGGGGTCCAGTTCCATGGTTTCAAAAATAGAACCCAATAAAGAAGAGTAGGCCTCTGTAGTGAAGGGCTCAGGTTCAGGTGTATGGGAGACCTCAGGTGTGTGGGCTGAATTAGTAGGGGAATGTGAGGGGCTTTGGAGCAGAGGAGTGCAGGAAGATGGGGCAATAAAATCTGTAGCTAATTCCTCTAAAACTTGGGCATTGGTGGGAGAAATTGGTGGTGTGAGTATGGTTGGTGTAGAGGGGGAATCCACAATTGGAATGATGGAAGGTGTGGGAGATGGGACAGCTGGGATAGGTGAAAGTGCAGGGGCTTGAGTAGGGGAGTAGGGTGCAAGGCCAACTTCCTCCAGAGTATGTGCAGCTGAAGAGCTGGTCACCAAAGGGAGGGAGGTGTCATCTAAAATGGGTGCAGCGAAAGAGCTGGTCACCACAGGAACTGGCAGAGTTGGTTCAAGAAGTGGTGCAGCTAAAGAGCTGGTCACCACAGGAGTTGGCAGAACTGGATCAGGCAAAGTTGATTATGACAAATTTGGATCTGGCAACATGGCAGGGGTAGGCTCAGTTGTAGGCTCAAATTCAGCTGCAGGGGTGGCTTCAGGTGCAGGCTCATCTGCAGGGGTGGGTTCTGGCTCACTCACAACTGCAGGTTCAGGTGCAGCAGCAGGGGCATGTGCAGGTTCACCTGCCTCTCTCATCCTTCTCAGCATAGCCTGGCTTGTAGTCCAAGCCTTTTTCCCAAAATTGTGAGGGGTAATGACTTCAAATGGCTCCTCACTATCAATGTCGAATTTGGCTCTGAGGAGGGCTGTGATCAATCTGCCAAATGGTAGGCCAGCTATCTTCTGCTCTTTCTTCAGTACTTTTCGAAAAGTTCCAAAAGAGACCTTTTTACAATTGTGAATGGCATCAGTACCATTCGACAAGTTAACAGCTTCAGAAACATTATTTCGCAAAGGAATTAGCTTCAGAACTCTCTTTTCGAAAAGAAAATGTTTTCAGAAACAACTATTCGAAAAGCACATCTTTGCTTTCGAGCAGTTCATTACAGCTCCAGAGTCTATTCAAAAAGCAAATTGGATTTTGCGAAAAGCGAATTATTACTTTGTGACTGAACTTTAAGCATGTTTAAACTATGCGAAAAGAGATAAAAGTAGAAACAGAGAAAATAAGCACAAACTATGATATACAAACATAATGTACAGTTTTCTACCATCAGATTTTTGGAGATTCGTGATGATAGATGGGCAGCACAGGCTCCTGGGTATTTTCAATGTATGGTTTGAGCCTCTGACCATTTACCTTTATGATTCTTCCATTACTTGGATCAATGATGTCAACAGCTCCTGAAGGGGCTGCCTTAATGACAGTGTATGGCCCTTCCCATCTGGATCTCAGTTTTCCTGGGAAAAACTTGAGCTTTGAGTTAAATAACCATACCTTAGAACCAGCTGTGAACTCTTTTCTCAATAAATTTTTATCGTGAAAAGTTTTGACTTTCTCTTTATACAATCTTGAATTTGTGTATGCATCCATTCGCAGCTCTTCTAACTCAGCAAGTTGCAGTTTCCTGTGATTACCAGCAGTAGTTAGATCCATGTTCAATGTTTTAATGGCCCAAAAAGCTTTATATTCTAACTCTACTGGTAAATGGCATGCTTTGCCATAGACCAACCTAAATGGGGACATACCAATTGGGGTTTTATAGGCTGTCCTATAAGCCCATAATGCATCATTCAGCTTAAAGGACCAATCCTTTCTGTCCTTCTTCACAGTTTTTTCCAAAATATGTTTGATTTCTCTATTGGAAATCTCCACTTGTCCACTGGTTTGTGGATGATAAGGAGTGGCTACTCTATGAGTTACAGAGTATTTTTTCAACAAAGTTTCAAAATGTCTATTACAAAAATGGCTTCCCCCATCATTGATAATGGCTCTGGGAAAACCAAACCTGGAAAAAATGTGATCCTTAAGAAATTTCAAAACCACTTTGTGATCATTTGTTTTAGTAGATGTGGCTTCAATCCATTTGGATACATAATCCACAACTACTAGAATGAAGTTATTCCCATTGGAAGGAGGAAAGAGACCCATGAAATCTATCCCCCAACATTCAAACAACTCGACTACCAAAATAGGCTGTAAAGGCGTTGAGTTCCTCTTGGAAATGCTGCCTAATTTCTGACAGTTTTGGCAGGACTCACAATGCTGCAGGGCATCCTTGAAAAGTGTAGGCCAATAAAATCCACAATGCAAAACTTTTGCAGCCGTTTTGTTCCCACTAAAATGACCTCCACAGGCCTGTTCATGACACATAGAAAGTATTCTATGAAATTCTTGGTCAGGGACACATTTCCTTATTATTTGATCTGCACAACTCTTAAACAGATAAGGATCCTCCCAGATGAAGTGTTTAACCTTTGAGAAGAAAAGATCTTTATCCATTCTATTCCAATGTTGAGGAATTCTTCTACTAGCCAAAAAGTTGACTATGTTTGCAAACCAAGGAGTGTGTACACTAATGGCAAAAAGTTGCTCATCAGGGAAAGATTCATTAATAGGCAACCTATCAATCTCAGTAGTTAAAATTCTGGAGAGATGATCAGCCACCATATTTTCCACCCCCTTTTTATCTTTAATCTGTAGATCAAATTCCTCTAATAGGAGAATCCACCTGATTAATCTTGGTTTGGTGTCCTTCTTATACAGAAGGTATTTCAAGGCAGAGTGGACAGTGAACACAACTATTTGTGAACCTAAGACATATGACCTGAATTTTTCTAAAGCAAAAACAATTACCAGCAGCTCCTTCTCAGTTGTTGTGTAATTGAGCTGTGCATCAATCATTGATCTACTGGCATAAGCTATGACATGAGGCAGCTTATCTTTTCTCTATCCAAGGACAGCTCCCAAAGCGTGATGCATCACACATCAGTTCAAAAGGTAATGAATAATCTGGAGACTGCAATATTGGAGCTGAAATCAGACAGTTTTTTAGGAATTCAAAAGCCTTCATGCATTCATTATTGAAAACAAAAGGGGCAACTTGGCACAGCAGATGACAAAGAGGTTTGGTTATTTTACTGAAGTCCTTGATGAACCTTCGTGAAAATCCAAAGATGTCCTAAAAACTTCTGATTTGTTTAACAGTTTTGGGAGGTGGTAAATGTGCAATTAACTCAATTTTTGCTTTGTCCACCTCAATGCCCTTGTGGGAAACAACATGGCCAAGGACAATGCCCTAGGTGACCATGAAATGGCTCTTTTCCCAGCTCAAAACCAGATTGGTTTCTTCACATCTTTGTAGTACCAATTTGAGATGGTGTAAACACTGGGAAAAACTGTCGCCATAGATTGAGAAATCATCCATAAAAATCTCCATAAATTGGTCAATCATATCAGAAAAAATGGCATACATGCATCTTTAGAAGGTAGCAGGAGCATTACAAAAACCAAAAGGCATTCTCCTATAGGAAAAAGTGCCAAAAGGGCAAGTGAATGTGGTCTTTTCCTGATCTTGTGGATACACAGGAATCTGGTTGTAACCAGAATAACCATCAAGAAACGAATAAGCTTTTCACCTAGCTTATCTAAGATCTGATCAATGAATGGGAGGGGGAAATGGTCTTTTCTGGTCATTGCATTTAATTTTCTGTAATCAATACAGACTCTCCATCCAGTTGTTTATCTGGTTGACATAAGCTCACCAGAATCTGAGGTTACAACAGTGATTCCAGATTTCTTAGGTACCACCTGTGTAGGTGCCACCCAAGCTGAATCTGAAATGGGGTAAATGACCCCTGCATCCAACAACTTAACAACCTCTTTCATGACCACTTCTTGCATATGAGGGTTCAACCTCCTTTGCATTTCCCTAGAAGGCTTTGCATCTTCTTCCAAGTGGATTTTGTGCATGCAAACAGCTGGACTGATTCCTCCTAAATCAACAATAGTCCAGCCAATTGCCCTTTTATGTTCTTTCAGGACTATCAACAGCTCTTCCTCTTGCTCCTTTGTGAGAGAGGAAGAAATAATGGCAGGCAATGATTTATGATTACCTAAGAACACATACTTCAAATTTTCTGGCAGCTGCTTTAGTTCTAAATCAGGTGGGCTGAGAAAAGAAGGTAACAAAGGTACCTTAGACGTTTGTGGAAGGGGGAGAGTAGCAGGTTTCCAAGAAGAGAAACTTGCTGATTAATTAAGAGTCCCTTGCACAACATTTATTTCTTCCGAATTTGAGATGCAACTTGTTTCTGTTTCAGTATATCCCCAAGCATTTTTAACATCTGTGGTGAAGTCTGCACCCTGCATAAATTGTTGTAGAGTCCCTTCCACAAGTTGATCCAATAGATCAACATGAAAACATTCTTCAGAGCTGAATTGAGGCTGTGTGACTGCATTATAAACATTTAATTTTACCTTCATGTTTCCAAATGAGACTTCCATAATACCAGACCTGCATTGAATGCAAGCATTTGCTGTAGCCAGGAATGGTCTTCCCAAAATGATAGGGATGGAAGTTTTGCTTTTGGTTGGTTCCATATCCAAAACTAGAAAATCAGCAGGATAGAAGAATTTACCTACTGGCTTTCTTTCAGATCTGTCTGCTAGTTGTAACACCATATGAGTGAGTTTTAATTCTCCCAAACCTAGTTTCTCATATACAGAATATGGAAGTAGGTTGACACTAGCACCCAGATCTAATAAAGCCTTTTCAATGGTGTGTTCCCCAATAATGCAAGGGATTGTGGGGATTCCAGGATCTTGAAGTTTAGGAGGTGTAGCAATGGATAACACCTGGTTAATTCTTTCCACAGTAAAGACCTTCTTGGACAACTGTATCCTAGACTGTCTTTTGTGAGTGCAAACATCTTTCAAAAATTTTGCATATGCTGGAATTTGTTTGATTGCTTCAAGCAAAGGTAAATTTATCTTGGCTTGCTTGAAAGTCTCCATCATGTCATCTATTTTTGTGTTCCCTTTATCAAAAAGGGATCTGATTTCATTGCATGAGGAAATGGTAAATGAGGAACTAATCTTTCATCGACTTTAGAAGTATTTTGAAATTTTTGAATTTTCATTTTTCATTTTTTGGTTTTTCCGAGGTACATCAAGAACTTGCTATCACTATCACTATGCTCTTCTTGCATATCTTTATCCTCTTCCTCATTTCTTTCTTCTTGATTACCCCACTTTGTTATCTATCATTTTCCACTTCTCAAAAGTGGTGACAGTTTTACTTCTTCATGTGAATTAGAAGCTTCTCCAACCATGAACGCCCTTTAGGATTGTTCAAAGGTTGGCCGGGTAACTTTCCTTCCTCTCTTTTGCCAAGGCATTTGAAAGCTGTCCCAATGTTTCTTCAATCTTCTTTATGCTCTGGTGAAAAGTTCACATGAGTTAAAGATCCTAAATTCAAGTGAATTTAGGACTTGATCTTCAAAAGAAAGGGACACGGAGGGGTTTGTGAGGCGATCATTGCAGTTGTTGTGGAATGGGCTACTGAAAGTTTGGTTTGACATAAAAATTTTGCTGATAAGGCTGTGTAGTTTTGAAAGGCATTTGATTCTTTGGTTGTTGCTGTTGTTGGGATTGGTAATTCCCTTGGTTCCACCTCAAATTGGGGTGTGCTCTCCATGGATATTCATTTGACTGCATCTGTCCAAATGATTGAGCAGCATGAGCTTGTTCTACCATTAAATCTGGGAACTGTGATGCAGCAGGACATTGGTCAAGTGAATGAGTAGGGGACTGGCATATCAGACATGTCTCCTCTACTCTTGAAACATTTAGATTTTTAAGTGAGTCCATCAATCTATCAAACTTTGTGGTTAGATTGTCCACCTTTCTTTCCAACTCATTCACCTCATAGATCTTCCCTTTGGTGGGTTGGTGATTGTTCAACCTAGCAGGATTTTCAATTTCTCTTGACAGAGATTCCTGCTGAGTTGAATTTTCACCAATCACTTCAAGTAAGTCCCAAACCTCTTCAACTGTTTTTTGCAAGTAAGTGCCTCCACAGGAGGCATCCACCATTTTTTTGCCTTTTTGATCAATTCCTTGATAGAAGCTTTGAACTAGCTGCCATCTAGAAATTTGATGATGAGGACATTACCTTAAAAGTTCCTTAAATCTTTCCCATGCTTCATGGAAAGTTTCAGTTGAGTTTTGGGAGAATGAAATGATACTTTGTCTCAATTGGCTTGTTTTAGACATTGGGAAATATTTGGCTAAAAATTGACACTGCAAATCATTCCAAGAAGTGATATTGTTTGGTGCTAACATGGATAACCATGCTCTAGCTTTATCCTTTAATGAAAAAGGAAAGAGCCTAAGCTTGGTTGCTTCTGGACCAAGTCCAGCTATGTTGAATGTGGTGCAAAGAGCCAAGAATTCATTCACATGTTTGTATGGATCTTCCTTACTCAACCCATGGAAGGAAGGAAGCATTTGGATAGTTGATGATTTGATCTCATAATTTCCTTCAACAGTAGGAAATTGAATGCAAAAGGGAGAATTATAAGCACCAGGTGCAAAGTAATCCCTCAAAAGTCGAGGTTCTTCACCCATAGTAGTAGAATTCTGTGTTGTTTGTTTGGTTCGGAGTAGCCTTTCAACTTCTAAATTCAATGGGAGAATCTCAGGGCTGAGAGTCCTCCTACCAAACATACAACTCAGAACAAAAAAATCTGATTATTCACAAAGAAACCTTGTAATTCCTTTAAGTAGTTTCCCTTCTTCAAAAATCTGAATATGAATAACTGCACAAGTATAAACAATAGAATAGTTTAGTACTGATAAAAATTAAAGTGAAAACTTAGGTCTACCTATTTTAGAACAAATTCCCCGGCAACGGCGCCAAAAACTTGTTGTTGCTTCTTAGTGTGCTTGATTTATGTGTGTTTTGAAAACAGATTTATAGCTGCTAAATTACAGTGGCTCTAGACTATATAAAAAATAAAGAAATATCATCACAGTTAGAAGCGAATTAGCCTGCAAGATCAAGGCCAATTGTAGCAAGTTTTAAAAGTAAAAGATCGTCCACAGAGAATTTGTTTAAAATGTAAGATAAACCTCCAGATCTGAGCTACCAGATCTGGCTTCTTATCCTATCTAGAAAACTGATAAGATGAGAGGTTTGAATCTGTCACGTTTAACTAACTAAAAACAAAGAAAAATTTAAACTAAATGATCCAGATTCGAGTTGGGGGAATGATTGAAACAAAGATGGAGAAGTAATATCTAAATCTGATTTGGTCTTTGAAATCTAATGAGAATAACTGCAGCTCAACAGAGGTGATCCAATCTTCATCTGGCTACAAGCACAGATGTAAGAGAGATAAATCTAATTCAAGGATTAGGCTTACACTTATGGCTATGGTCTGTCCACTTTAATGGCCACAAACCATCTAATAGTCTTTAATCCAAATCCTCAATTCAGAACAAGAAACATCACTATAAATGCTGTAAGAGACTAGGTTACAAACACTAATTCTCACAGGATTAATGAATCAAGGGAAATTGCATGCAAAACAATGAATCTAAAGGAGTTTAATGTACTGAGAAGATCAGAGGGAACCCTTGACATGAGTCCAATGGAGAATGCATAGTTTACAGCAACTTTTAAAATTCATCCTTACAATTTACAGAGCACGGCTTAACAGCTCTCGTATTTGCAGTCTTGGATGCAAACTCTCCTTTGAGTTACTGCAGTATCTCACAGCTCTCAAATGCAAGTACAAAGTAGGCTATTACAAGGATTGCAGACAAGCTGTCTGGCTGGGAAATGGGGGATTAGAGATGAAACTCAAAATCTGGATGCCCTAATTGGGTAAATGCTTCGTCTATTTATAGCTTTCCCCAGGTCCAACTCAGATGTGTATCAACCAATCAGAGGTTCTCAGATCTGTATTGACCAATGGTAGTCGAGCACGGGGATCCAGATCTGTTCTGGCCAATTAGAATTCCTCGATCTGGTTCAGCCAATCAGGTGAAAAAGGCATCAATTCTGTTATGCATTTTGAAAGTTTGTTAGAGTTTCTAGAAGTTCCCGCCAAGTTATTCCCTCTCTAGGTGCTCACGTGGGGTGGAATATTCCTTCGCTTCATGCTTAGAACCCTCTGGAATGTCCCTAGGTTTTAAAATGCGCAAGATCTTGAATTGCCCTTGTTAAAGATGTGAATCTCCATAATACCTTTTCGCAGAGTGCTGTGACTTCTGAAGCTCTTTTCACAATGTTCAATCTTCTCTTCGAATTGTGTTTTCTCCTTTTCGCAAAGTTCAATCTTCTCTTCGAATTGTGTTTTCTCCTTTTCGCAAAGTTCAATCTTCTCTTCGAGGAGTTCAGATGCTCTTCGAAAGCTAAGCCTGGAGTTTTAGTCCTTTTCGCAGAGTTCAAGGTTCTTTACGAAAAGTGCAGGTTCTTTGCGAAAAGAACTCTGTAGTGCATTTCTCTGTTCGAATTGTTCCCTGCTTCTCTTCCAGGTCTTTGCCTCTTCAATTTAGACCTTTCAACAGCTGATGAGGTTGTTTCTTCACTTCCTTCCTTTGGATTGACATGGATTGTCATCTTTTTGGCACTTTTAAGCTGCTTTTATGGTTAAGCCTGTCTTTATTGTTAGCTGCAACATAGGCACTTAAAACACTTATTTAGTTCTCTCAAAGGTCTATCAAGACTTAAGTTTAGGGGTGAAAAATGGTATTTTTCACTTGTCAACATGTATACTGAAACAATAGTATATAGTCAGAATGCAGACTGAAACAATTGTCTTGCATTTCATTCTAGAGACCAGACCTGGACAACCCTGAATCAAGCGCCTGAAACCCTGTGCGTAATTTATTTGTACGCTATAGCACAAAGGTGCAATTAGTCCCCCTTTCAGACCAAACTTCCTTTCTCATACCTATTCGAGACTCAATCACGTGCCTAAAATCTGACGCGCGATCGAATTACACGCCACAAAACTAGCGTGCAATTGGCCTATGCCCGACCTAGTTTCATTACCCTTAACCCTTAAGTTCTCTTGATTAAGCGCTTATGACTAAACGTATAATCAAATTGTGCACTTTCCATTACGCACACAATTAGCCCTAATTTTGTTAGGACTGGGAAACTCGCTGAGCAAGTCAGTCGGTCGCTCACTGAGTCGGTGATCGACTCAAAGCGATTAAGTGCTGATAAACTAGCGCGTAATTCAATTAAATGCCTGAAATAAGGCACGTAATTGAGAAAAACCTATAAAATCTTTTTCTTAATTCGATCCAAAACCCTGGCCCCTACAACTTTGAGATTTGAGTTTCGAGTTCTTTGTCTCCAAGCTTAGGATTCTGAGATTTCTCTTTGCAGCCCAGGCCGTAGGTATAATTTACTTTCTAGTTTTAATTTTTGATTTTAGATCTTAGGCTCTGATTTCTAGTCCTAGGTTTTAGTTTCTAATCTCTAGTCCTAGTCTTTATTTCTTCAATTTAAAACTGAGGTTTTAATTATTAGTTCTGATTTTCAGTCTTAGACCGTAATACCTCCTTTTTAACCCGTACTTTAATGCCTGTTTCTGGTTCTTAGTTTCTAAAATCAGTCTTTAATTCTATTATCTAATTTTCAGTCTTAAAACATAGTTTTTATCCCAATACCTTAATTTTTAGTCCTAATATTAATCTCTGGTTTCAGTTCTTAGTTTTCTGGGATCAGTCCTTATTCCTACGGTCTGATTTTTCTAAATTCGACTTCAATTTTAGTCCTTAGATTTCCTTTTAGCCTTTAGTTTTAATTTCTAATTTCTTATAATTCTAATCTTTAGATTCTAATTCTTAATTCTTAAGTTTTAGAATTCAGCTCTTAGGAAATCCCTACCTAAATCCTTAGTCTAGAGCCAACTAGGTCTCCCCAACCTTTTCTCAATTGTCAATCCCATCACTTTTATGTGTGGCTTATTTTGAGGTATCAAATGGCATTGGATTGAGGCAAAATTGTTCATGTTGGAAAGTTTATTGAAGTAGCTTTCAAACGAGCCAAAAAACGCTCAATCCTGACTTGTATGGAAGAAGTTATGATCAGTTTTTGGCCGTTGCTCAAAAAGTGACATTTTTCAAAACTCCTAGTTGAATTAGGATTAGTATCTTTATTATATTATTTTAGAAAATAGGATTTATGGTAAAAGATTATAAATAAGACCTTGACCCCCCCTATCCATTCAATACACAATTTTCCTCTATACAATTTCCCCCTTTACAATTTCACTCTACACAATTTCCCTCTGCATGATTTAGACGATTCTTCAAGTTATTCCTTGGTCTTTAATTTTTTGGTTCTAGTTCTTAGGTTATAGAGCTAGTTCCCCTTTTTTTTATATATTCTAGTTCTATATTTAGGTTTTGGCCCTCTAGTTCTTAAATTCAAGATCTTAGGTTTTAATCTAAATTTCTAATTTTCTGATTCTAGTCCTTAGGTTTTAGAAGCAGTCTTTTAATTTTTAGGCCCTAGTTCTTAGGCACTAGAATTGGTCCTTAATCTCACGGTCTAAATTTTCCTAATTTCGATCCTGATTTTAGCTTTAGTCTTAATTTCTCATAATTCTAATTCCTAAAATTTGCTTTATAATTTCAGTTCTTAATTCTTTTTTTTAACCCTAAAATTTTAACCCTTAAATACCAATCATCAATCTTTTATAAAAAATATTACCTTATAATTCAAATTCAGTCTTTTTCAATTTTTAGCCACCTGATTTGCCGAAGGGAGCTTACGGAGGGTACCCGGGAACGGGGCCCATCCTCCTTAGCATAGTGGGCCCAAACCCCTTTTTTCTAATTAATTCAATTTCCAATTGAAAATAGGATATTTAAATTAATTAGACTTCTAGTAGGATTATGAAATTTAATTAATTCCTAATAGGATTAAGATATTTAAATTAATTCGACTCCTAGTAGAATTAGGAGACACTTTTCTAAATTAAATTCCTAGTAGAATTAGGAGACCTTTCTTAGTCAGACTCCCAGTAGGATTAGGATACCAAGTTAAATAAAATCCCAGTAGGAATAAGAAAATCAAAGTAGTTAGACTAAAGGCAACCCACAGCTTCTGACGTTCGCCGCCGGACGATTCAGTAAAGAAATTCAACCTGCAAGCCCCGCTCCCCTTAAAGCGTGATCAATGATGTGTTGCAGCATCAATAAATATCTGCAGCTGGCGATCGCATCTTCTCAAGTATTCTTCATTTAGAATTTGCCTCTGTCATTTCAATATTTAATGCTTTCTAATTTATTACTCCATCACCATCATCGCCATAGTCCACTTAGACCGAATGGGGCCACTCTTTCCGAGAACCGAAAGGAACTTAGAAAAAGCGCGTACTAATAGACTGGTGATCGTGATGGGACTCTTTTTCGCTATGGTTGCTCCGGTTTAATTAATTTGATTTTCTATTTTCCTTACTTTATTTAATTTGGTGTTATATTTTTTACTTTTTATTTTAATTTTTATTTTGTTTCGCTTTATCACTTTTCTACACACTTTCATGTGGATAATTTTTTTCAAAAAAAATAAAATAAGAAAAAATTATTTTAAAATGGCTGACATCAGAAAATTGAACTTTAATGATAATGACCCACCCATATGGGGCTCCCATAGCGACCCCAAGTATAACGTTAGGCCGTCTCCGTGGGCAGCCCAGCGTCGTGCTCGGGCAAACATTGTTAATGAGAGTGAAAAATTCTCTTTCGCTCCACAAAATACAAATCATAGTAATAACACTGAAGAAAGTGGTACTGAGAGAAGCTATCTCGATAGTCGAGTTATAGACCATACTCCCAGTGCACTCACAAAAGGAGGAAAAGAAGTCGACGCATGGCTCAGGTCCTAAAGACAAGTTAATCCAAGGAACAGACAAAAGGAAAGGATGCCGACTCCTCCACATGTGCTGACTCCCCCGACACATAACACATATACCTCTCACACCTTCAACAACAACAACTACAGAGGACAACCCTCTCCCAAGGCACCTAGAAAAGACAACGCCGTAAACATAAACGACCTCAACCAATTTCTAGACGACTACATGGCTAACAAAAAATGCTCTAGTCACACTTTTGGATTCGACAAATTTTGCCGAGACATTGACTTCACTGTACCCACTGGTTATAAACCTCCAAAATTCAATAAATACAATGGTATGGGAAGCATCACTTGGCCCTATTCTGCAATGACTGTCGACCAATCCACACTAATCATGGGCTCCTGATCCATTACTTTTCGAGATCACTAGAAGGAGAAGCCCTTGACTGGTTCGCGGCCTTACCTTTAGCCAAAATCGAGACATTCGAAGACTTAGCCGATAGATTCCTAGATCAATACCAGCACCCGACTCATGAAGAAATCAATCTCGCTGACTTGATACACACAAGGTAAGAGGATGGAGAAGACTTCTCGACATTCACCAACCGTTGGAGAAGTCTGGCCGCTTGAACGTGGAATCAAATAAAAGAAAGCGATGGGATAGAAATAGTGATTAGCAATACCCGAGAGCCTCTTCGGAGCGTTCTCATCCTAAGCGAGTATCATGACCTCGCTAGCCTTTATCAACGCGCCTCATGCTTAGAACGTCGACTGAAGAATGGAGACCTCAGTCTTCCTACCTTAACATCCAACAGGCCCTCCTCCGACAACCCCGAGACAAACACCCTAAATGAAGCCATAGACTCCGAACTTATCAATGAGAACCAAGAAAAAAACTAAACTAACCCTCAACCATACCACCTATATGACCAAGCTCAAGATCTATACACAAACCTGTACCCTGACTATAACCAACCTCTATACTTTGACCAAAACCAATTACCACACACAAACCAAGATCAACACCCTCACCAACCCCTATACACCAACCAATACACGAACTCGTACTGTGACCAAAACCAGTACGCCAACGACACACAAACTAGCATCACCTATTATAATCTATTGTTCGATGAAACTCAACTCGCATACGAGACTGTACACTCATTCACCCCTGCCCCATTCCACCCAGCTAGCCTAATCCAAAGAATTGAACCTCCCTCAAAGCAAGACCATACCATTCACTTACAACCAACCAACCCTCTCCCATGCACCTATAAACGCGAAGTTACCTTTCGCCCTGAACTAATTACCAAGATAACTAAAATTCAAACTATCACCGAATCCACCCCTAAACTAACTCAACCCATCACAAAACTCATCACCGAGCTCAACGCACTTATCTCCGAACCAACTCAACCTACCCTTGAATCCGATAACCTATCAACAAACGAATCAATCCCTACACCTCCTGAACAGACGCCCAAACCAATGACACAAACTACCCCCGAACAGGCTCACGTGCCAACTCTAGAGGTCATTTTTAAACCAATCAATCGGTGTTATACGAAGCCATTCATACTTAAGTCAATCATAAAACTAAACTTTGAACCCATATCAGTAATCAAATCTACTCCCAAAATCACTAGCCCTCTCGCTTCCAAATCAACTCCAAAAGTAACCCCCAAAACCGAATACATTGCCCCACCGACCTTAAACCCGACTCCTGAACTAATCCGTACACCTGCTTTAAAACTTGAACTCGACAACAAACACATCACCCCACTAACCTCAGCATCGACTCTCGAATTAAGTTTTACGCCCACTTTGGAACCTAAACTCACTACCACCTCACCAACTTCAAAACAAAATCTCAAACCCAAATCTGTTACCAAACATAACTCCAAACCACCCATTTCACTAACTTCAGAATCAACCATTAAACCGACCTCAAAACCAACTCATGGATCAACCCCGACAGAACTTGCCACCGAACTTATTATCCCCTCAACTCCAAAACAAGAACTTGAACCCACTATTGAACTTACCGTCCCACCAACCACGAAACTGAACCCCAAACTCAAACCTATTATAAAACCTAAACTTATCATCAAACCTAAACCTAAACCTACTACCAAACCTAAACCTATTATCGAATCTAAACTTATTATCGAACCTGAACCTACCGTCGAATCTAAACCAATCACCGAACAAAAACCTATCATCCAACCTCAACCTATCAACAAATCCAAGCCCATCATCAAACTTAAACCCATCATTGAACTCAAGCTTGTTATCGAACACGAACCCAGTACTAAAACCGAACCTATTCCTATAATGCCAACCCTACTCACATTTGAGCCTACCATAAAACCTATCAAGGAGTCGATCATCGCTCCCACTTTCGAAATCAAACCAAACTCAAATCTTACGACGCCAATCACCATCCAAATCAACATACCTGAAATCCCATCAAAACACGAAATCAACACCACCACTAAAATTGCTTCTGATCATCAGATCTAAATCACCGTGGACCTCACAATTAAAACCTTCACCAAACCCCAATCGACGATAAAACTACTACGTCAAACTTCTTATATACAACCTCCTTGAAGAATTATAAATAAAACTTTAAAATAACCTCACGATAAACCCAAAGTGCGAATCAAACCAAACAAGAATAATCAAACAAAATTGGATCGCCCCACACGTAGGAAAGGCCAACCTTGGCCTACACCTTTGCGTCTCCTCTTCCTACTCTACCTCTGCCTTATCGTATCACTACCTTTACAACACTACCATCCCTCTGAAAGGTTTCCACTCCAACTTCACTTGCAAACAACTTTCCAACCGCCCGCAAATGACCCCAAAGAACTCCTTAACAACTCTATGCTTCTTCTCTACGAGATGCCTCACTCTGTCGAAAAACAAAAGAAGGTCACTGCCGATAAGGTGACCTCGGACATAAAAGATTCATCAAAAGAAGAAATCAAACGACATCACATCTATTTTGACAAGCCCTATATCATCCAAAACACAAATAAAAACATAACATCTCTCTCATCCCAAATCAATCAGATCGAAAGGGATCGAGGACCCCGAAATAATATTATCTAATCGAACGGTCACTTCGACCATCCAACATGTCCCAGCAAGCGGACTTCCTGAGTCAGTCCCCTGCCTAAGGAACTGATGCTGTACCTGTAACACAATAGTAATAACAAGTAAATAATATGAAAAAAAATAAAAATATAGAAAAAAAAAACTAAAAGTATAAATGCCCAAAACATAAATACTCGAAAATAAAATTACTCTTTTATGCCCCAAACTCTTCGGACTCATACTCGACTGAGAACTCAAAGTCGGGGAGCTAGTGGTAAGAAATCATGCCTGTACAACTGCCTCACCTGGAGAAAATCAAACCCATATGAGAAGTACTTATATTATCTCGGCAACATGCTCAGGAAATAATCACAGGGGAAGAACTTTCTGACCCTTAGAATCATAACTCAATGACCATCATGTTTCATAGCCTAAACAAACATACTTATGTACCTATCATCCTCGCAGTCATCACAAGGCATTTGCCAGTCGTAGGTCATTATTTTCAAAACCATTGTGGGTATCATTTGACTCATTGACCATCCTCCTACTTGGGCGAATTTATCGAAAGGACTAGTGGATCATGAAACTCTCTTTCTGAAATATAGAAAACTCTGAATTCTCATACACCCTTCCAGCCATTGGAATCGATGTTAGAGCAGAAAAAATGAAAATATAAGGATTCATCAAGCCTCATAATTCTTACGTTAGTAGGTTGTTTCAAAAAAATATGCAGAAAAGAAACAACTGAGTGAGAGCAATACGACGAATGAACAGTCAATGAATTCAGGGAAGCATAAGCAAATTATGAGGGCATTCCTTGTATTTTTATTAGGAGAGCATAAGCAAAACACGAGGGCCTCCCTGACATTTTCATACTACTAGATATCATCGTACGGTGGCGGGAGGAGGACAAAACTCCTGCTAACCATAGAATTTGAGACTTTGATGGTGCTGGATCATGACGGAGAGCTCAATTATAGCACCGCATTATCCACCCGAGAAGAAAGTAGTTGACTATTATTTCAAAATTTGATTGAATAAGAAGCTACCCTCACATCAATAAACCTTATCTCTTCTTCACCTTAATTTTTTTTTCGGACAATGAGTCAAATGATTTTCAAAATCTCTTTCAAAATAAAACTGAAAACTTTCGAATGATAAGTGATGCAATCACTATTTATCAACCATTTCCCTCAATTCTTATTGAAAGCTACGATGCATGATGATCGTTCAGTCCTTACAAAATAAAGCATGCCAGGTCACAAGACTAATACCCCAAACTGAGGCATTTTCTTAAATTTTCAATTTAGTTTTTGCTTTTTTACTGCGGATACACCAAATTGGGGCATTTTTTTCTTTTTTTTTTTTTTTTTAGTTCATACTTTTCCGCCATGGGACCCCAAAATAAACACTTGATAGAGAACAACAGTGATACACTCGAAAAATAAATACCATACTCTAATACTACCCATTCCCCCTCTAACCTAACATACAACGACAAATATAAACAAACATAAATGAAACAAACACAATAATAGAAAAATATCGCTCATTCTCGGCAATAAAGGAAAAAAAAAATTAATTACAAACCTCTGCGGATTTAATAACCGGGATGCAAAATAAGAAAGGAAGAAAAGACATTAGAAACTAAAAATGTTCCAAACTTTTAAATCCTAAGTTTAGAAACAAAATTCAAAACAAAACCATGCCCCTTAGCCTCTATTGATAACATACACCTCCTAAATCACAAAACAACAAGTGTCACCCTCACAAATGTCCTCCACCTAATTGAATCTATGGCAAACATAGATGAGCCAATGATCATACAACACTTAACCCCCTAAGAAACACCAATCCACTCAAAAATAGATGAACCAATAGGATTAAAACATCTAGCACTCATCTAGAACATTTAAAAAATTAAATCTAAATTTACACCTATCTAACAAGTGTCATCCTAAATCCAAACATAAGAATAAAATAAACAAACCTTAATCCTAAACACATGCCTCATTCTCTCACCATGAAAAACTTAAAGGAATAAAGCAAATATATTAAATAAAATAACCTTTCATTTAATAAACTATTTTTACACAATATCACCGGAGGCATACCTCCTGAATATACCATCCTAAATGAAAACCTAAAACTTTAACCTACAACCCAAAATGAAGACTGCGTTCGAAACTTAGACGAAGTGAGGAGCAGATTTATCTTGGAGCGTCCAATCGGAGACTTCAGGGAGCATTGGTTGGGAGACATCCCCCCACTTTTTACTCTTGTTCTTTCGCCAGCTTCGCCTCCTCCATCGCCGACACTTCAATGTTGTCTTCACCGCTCCTTAAAAAAGGATCGATGTGAAGACTAGCGCTTTCGTTCCCAATACCGCCCATTCTCAGAATAATGTCATCCACGAGCACCGCCTTAGGACGGAGATCATGCGAAATAATGAGTATAGGAAGAAATGACATCCCATTCGGACGGTTAGATCGCCCGATATCACTAAAATAAGGATTTTAGAGCATGAAATATTCTCAAAAAGTCAAAACTTGAGACTAAACTAGAATGAAAAATAAATGAAATCCTTTCGTTTATATAGAGTACGAACACAAGCACGTGCCCGAACATGCACGCTTAATTAGATCACGTGCTACACAAGTGGCGCACAACTCGAAAAACACGTTCTAATCTGAGCGCGTAATGAAACCATCGCCCGCGATGCTCAGGTCACGCGCAGCCCATGGGCCACACAAACCAATTAAATGATACACTTCAGATGCATAATATGAAAGGTCACCTATACACTGACTATACACTGATGAGGTGACAGCTTAATCACGAGCTAGGATTATAGCGCATGATCTAATTGCACGCACACATACACACGCGTAAATGACCCGTCAAGCTCGAGATCACACACCTGAACTTAGGCGTGCAATCACATTAAGCGCCCGAAAATAGGTGCGTAATACCTGATTTTAGACGAAATTTATTCCCTCAAGACTCTTTTGTCCCATTACGGTGAAGACTTTTTTGTCCCATTGCGTAGTCTGACAGACTACCCCGATAGAAAAGAAAAGCCTATTCACCCGCCCTATAGCATCAATCATCCCCTAGTCCCGTCGCAGCAAGATATATTCTCCTTATCGCAATACCCTCACGATCCCACCAAAGAAGGAAGACCCCACTGCGATAACATGCACACACGCAATGCCACCTCAATACCCATTCCTATCAGAATAAATTAACCATACCCTCATGACCCATCGCGAAGAGCCGAAAATGAACTGCCCAAAAATGAAGTCAATCACAATGCAACCATGACGCAATTTATTTTGTAACCCAAGATCTACCAAAGAAAGACAGCAACGTCCCATTGTGCAATAACATCTTATGAATATCCCATCGCTAACTATGTTAGTCGACTCTCATTGCGAACCTCGCTACCTAGAAAAGAAAGCTCAGATAGCCCATTCCATGCTGTATAACAAAAAGAGGGAAAGCTCAGTCATGCCCCATCGTTAAGGCAACAGACTCTCTCTCTCTCTCTCTCCCGAATCAACCCCCAGGACCCATCGCGACACTATTTCTCCCAAGACGTCGCATCACAACCGTCAAGCCCTGCCACAGCAGACCTAAAGAGAACAAATCTACCAAGTCCTGTCATGACCTTACACCTGGAGCACTGCATCACAATAATAGCCACAAAGTCCCATCGTGACACTACGACAACACCAATCTTGCCGCAAGTTATGCACAACTTAGGTAAGTATCACCACAAGTAAGTACTACCCATTTTTTTTCAATTACTTGATATTGCCTATAAATATAGTTAGCTATGATTAAATCAAATATTTTTAAAACTCGTCTCTCTCGACTCGCGAACTACTGTAGTCCTCCCATAAGAGACTATCATCATTGTTCGTCGAGAAGGTTAGATGTAGTATCCGGCATACCAAGTGTCGTCTTGACAACCACAATAACGGTTAGGTCCGTAAATCTCGTACCGGTGGATCTGCTTAGCAACGTCTCGAAAGCCATGTTTTCTATTATTTTACCACCGAATTGGTCTTAAGTTAGAATCCCTAAAATTTCAAAATTTCTAAACGCCCCTTTATTTCACAAAAAAAAAAAAAAAAAAAAAAAACTAACTAAAAAAAAGAGAACAAAGAAAAGAAGATAAATAGACCCGACTCACCTTCCTTTAAATTAAACTTGAACCCGACCTCTAACTCCTAAAGACCGCCTGAACTCACAATCAAGCGCATACTCCACTGCGCAGAATTATTGGTTCAGACACATTAGGACTAGAATGCCTAACTAAGACTACCCAATTTGCAGACCAACCCCTGAACTCACAATCAAGCGCACATCCCATTGCGCAGAATTGAATCAAGCGCATACTCTACTATGCAAGATCATTAGTTCAGATACATTAAATTGAAAATTCTCAATTTACCGACCTCCAAACTCCAGATGAATCAAGCGCAAATGCCACTGCGTAGAATTCAATTGAGCACACCTCATAAGACCACAATTTGATTACCAGCCCAAATAAACTATTCCCTTCAGAAACTGAACATTGACTATATTCAATCTAAGAACTTACAAATGCTTCTGGAAAAGGAACGCCTGACGCACATTGGTGTGAGCAATGACGCGCCCGGTCTCACATGACTTGTAAAAGCCTTTGATATTTCATGATATATCATCTTCTTTTATTATCGGTCCTTGGACCTTGTTTTGGAGATTTGATTGATGCCCCGGTACCTCGATTGCATAAAATCCCTCTGTTAGCTCGCGCCATAGGACAGGATGCGCCATGCACCCACAGACCCGGAATGTGTCCTTCGGCAGCTACCATTTGCCCTTCAAAAGCTCCATTTTAGCTTGTGCTGATAGATAAGAAAGCCAAACATGTCATATCAGCATCACCAATTCACATTTGTGATTTCCTAAGAGAAGCGAGAAGACACCTCGCATGAGGGGGTGTCTACTTCTTCGACGCGTTCTTATTTCGCAAGAGCGCGCCAAAGAGAGGCATCTGTAGACAACACCATTTGTCTTCTCGAAATATATTTTTTATTCGGTCAACCTTTGACCTTCTTTTAAACCTTGATATGAGAACCATGTACTGAAACAATAGTACATGGCTGAACATAGGCTGAAACAATAGCTTTGTGGCTCAGATCCCGAAATGGGTAGGCTATATACTAAAACAATAGTATATAGTTAAAATATAGACTGAAATAATAGTCTTGTATTTCATTCTAGAGATCGGACCCGAACAACCCTGAATTAAGTGCCTGAAACCTCGAGCGTAATTTGATTGCACGCTATACCACAAATGAGCAATCAGTCCCCCTTTCAGACCAAACTTCCTTTCCCAGACCTATTCGAGACTCGATCATGCGCTTGAAATGTGACGCGCGACTGGATTACGAGTCAGAAAACTAGCACGCAATTGGCCTACGCCCGACCTAGTGTCATTACCCTTAACCCTTAAGTTCCCTTGATTAAGCGCTTATGACTAAGCGCTTATGACTACGCAATCAGTCCCCCTTTCAGACCAAACTTCCTTTCCCAGACCTATTCGAGACTCGATCATGCACTTGAAATCTGACGCGCGATTGGATTATGAGCCACAAAACTAGCGAGCAATTAGCCTACGCCCGACCTAGTCTCATTACCCTTAACCCTTAAGTTCCCTTGATTAAGCGCTTATGACTAAACGCTTAATCAGATTGCGCACCTGCCATTACGTGCACAATTAGCCCTAATTTTGTTAGGACTAGAAAACTCGCTAAGCAAGTCAGCCGATTGCTCACTAAGTCGGTGATCGACTCAAAGCGATTAAGCGCTGATAAACTAGCGCGTATTTCAGTTAAACACCTGAAATAGGGCGCGCAATTAAAGAAAAACCTACAAAAACTTTTTCTTAATTCGATCAAAAACCCTGGCCCTCACAAGTTTGAGATTCGAGTTTTGAGTTCTTCGTCTCCAAGCTTAGGATTTTGAGATTTCTCTCTGCAGCCCAGGCCATAGGTATAATTTACTTTCTAGTTTTAATTTTCGGTTTTAGATCTTAGGCTATGATTTCTAGTCCTAGGTTTTAGTTTCTAATCTCTAGTCTTAGTCTTTGTTTCTTAGATTTAAAACTTAGGTTTTAATTATTAGTTTTGATTTTCAGTCTTAGACCGTAATACCTCGTTTTTAACCCGTACTTTAATCCCTGTTTCTGGTTCTTAGTTTCTAAAATCAATCTTTAATCTATTATATAATTTTCAGTCTTAAAGCTTAGTTTTTATCCCGATACCTTAATTTTCAGTCATAATATTAATCTCTGATTTCAGTTCTTAGTTTTTTCGGACCAGTCCTTAATCTTACGTTCTGATTTTTCTGATTTCGACTCCGATTTCAGTCCTTAGATTACCTTTTAGCCATTACTTTTAATTTCTAATTTCTTATCATTCTAATCTTTAGATTCTAATTCTTAATTCTTAAGTTTTTGAATTCAGCCCTTAGGAAATCCCTACCCAAATCCTTAGTCTAGAGCCAACTAGGTTTCCCCAGTCTTTTCTCAATTGTCAATCACGTCACTTTTACATTTGAGTTATTTTGAGGTATCAAACAACATCAGATTGAGGCAAAATTGGTCGTGTTGGAAAGCTTATTGAAGTAGCTTTCCAACGAGTCAAATAACGCTCAATTCTAACCTATATCGAAGAAGTTATGATCAATTTTCGGCAGCTGCACAAAAAGTGATGTTTTTCAAAACTCCTAGTTGAATTAGGATTAATATCTTTATTATATTATTTTAGAAAATAGGATTTATAGTAAAATCCTATAAATAAGACCTTTACTCCCCCCCCTAGCCATTCAATACACAATTTTCCTCTATATAATTTTCCCCTATACAATTTCACTCCACACAATTTTCCTCTATACGATTTCCCTCTGCACAATTTAGACGATTCTTCAGGTAATTCCTTGGTCCTTAATTTTCTGGTTCTAGTTCTTAGGTTCTAGAAGTAATTCCCTTTTTTTTTTTATATTCTAGTTCTAGATTTAGGTTCTAGCCCTCTAGCTTTTAAATTCTAGATCTTAGGTTTTAATCTAAATTTCTAATTTTCTGTTTCTAGTCCTTTGGTTCTAGAACCAGTCTTTTAATTTTTAGGCCCTAGTTCTTAGGTTTTAGAATTGGTCCTTAATCTCACGGTCCAAATTTTTCTAATTTCTATCCCGATTTTGGTCCTTCGATTTTAGCTTTAGTCTTAATTTCTCATAATTCTAAATCATAAATTTTGCTTTATAATTTCAGTTCTTAATTCTTTTTTTTAACACTAAAATTTTAACCCTTAAATACCAATCCTCAATCTTTTATAAAAAATATTACTTTATAATTCAAATTCAATCTTTTTCAATTTTTCGCCACCCGATTTGCCCATGGGAGCCTACGGAGGGTACCCAGGAACGGGGCCGATCCTCTTGGCATAGTGGGCCCAAACCCCTTTTTTCTAATGAATTCAATTTCCAATTAATAATAGGATATTTAAATTAATTAGACTTCTAGTAGGATTATGAGATTTAATTAATTCCTAGTAGGATTAAGATATTTAAATTAATTAGACTTCTACTAGAATTAGGAGACTCTTTTTAAAATTAAATTCCTAGTAGAATTAGGAGACCTTCCTTAGTTAGACTTCTAGTATGATTAGGAGACCAAGTTAAATAAAATCCCAGTAGGAACAAGAAAACTAAACCAGTTAGACTAAAGGCAACCCACAGCTGCTGGCATTTGCCGGCGGACGATTCCGTAAAGGAGTTCAACCTACAAGCCCCGCTCCCCTTAAAGCGTGATCAGTGACGTGTTGCGGTGTCGATGAATATCTGCAGTTGGCGGTCGCATCTTCTCAGATATTCTTCATTTAGAATTTGCCTATTTTATTTTAGCATTTAATATTTCCTAATTTATTACTCCATCACCATCATCGCCAGAGTCCACTTGGACCGAATTGGGCCACTCTTTTTAGGGACCAAAAGGAACCCAAAAAAAGAGCGTACCAATATTAGAGTGTCAAAACTTTGTCTTACCTTCGCTGCCTGGAATATAGGAGTCTGGTCTGCATTTGATAAAATTATGGGTGGAGTAATGAACTCAATAAGTGCAAAGACCTGGCTAAAAGTAGCCAATTCAGCAATCTGCCTCTCTCTCTGAGTGATTTTTGCTTCTGTAGGGGTCATTCTGCTCACCTGGGCTGCTTCAGGGATGGCTGGTAGTGTGCTCGCCACAGTGGAGGTGTGCAATCTAGGTCCTGTTGGTGAGCCCAATGCTGGATCATATAGGCTAATGTGCTCTTCAGTTTGTGCTGATGCAATCCTTATTTTCGGCTCTGCTATTACCAACTTTTCTGGGACTCCTGCTATTTCAACAGCTGGCTCTTCCCGAATCTTTGAATCTGCTACAGGTTCCTGTGTGGTCTCTGGTATAGAAGGGACTCCCACTTTCTGTGTAGAAATGGGAATCTGCTTTTTGTTCTCAGAATTCAGAGTTCTCCTATAAGATATGGCCGTGAGGGTTTCCTCCAGTTGGGGTATGGCCTTTTCCTTAGGATCTATACTATATCCCACATTTATCGATAGGTTTGTAATTAAACCTCGAAAGGGTAGACATAATTTACTGGTGTGATTCTTTTCTTGATTCAATTTCTCCCTCACGGTATTGATGACTTCCAACAGGTAGGACAAAACATCGAACTAGATTCAATTAGCCATTAAATACAAGGCCCTCACAAAGAGCGCCCTGCGTTGTGTTCCATGACCCGTAGGGTGGATTGTCTTGTGAATCAAGACATCTAGGAAGTGGAGTTGTAAAGCCCGTGATTCTAAATCTTTGCGCAAGAAAAATTACCTGTCTTTTGGGGGTTTTCCTAGCAATTATGTCGCCATTTAAATAAAATCCGAAAGGGTATCGGGTTGTTCTCTTAGTATGTTCACTTTTGGAGTGTCAGGGGACACTTTAGGTCTCTTTAAGGGTTCATTCATCACTCTAATAACCATTGCCTTTATTATTTGGATTGGGAATCCATCAATGGTTGTGGTAAGAATTGGGAAGGGACCCTTGCTACAATTAATCATATTTTTGTAAAATAGTGTAACGAACCTCGGATAGACTCATGTGACTCTGGGCTCTAAGAAATACTGAAACCCTGCATCTTTAAAATACTTGATAAGCTCTCCACCAATATCAAACTTTTCCCAAAAGGCAACGTCCATTGCGATTTCAGCTCTCACAATACAGTGTTGCATTGATCTTGGGAGTCGTTTTACTGTAATATCAGAGGATGCTAGTCTTTTACTTTTATCCATTTGTTTGTCCTTCTCTGGGGCAGACACAGTTTCATCTTCCATTTCTTCCTTGGGTAGTTCTCTAATTACCACCCCGGAGGATCTGAACTTCTTTCTGGGTGGGTCTACTACTTTCGATTTGGCTTTAATGGAAGCAGACCATGCGATACGACTAATAAGTGGAGAGTTATCTGAATTGTTACCTCTCTCTTCATCTTTTTCCTCCTTCTGTCGCTTGTTTTGTGCCTTTGTCATGCTGCAATTCCTCTTTCTGTAAGATGTAGAAGAATAGTTGTTGGTTATTTTGCTTATGTTCTTTATTATAAAAGTGATCAAAGTATGACAAAAATAAAGAATGGTAGAAATAAAACAAAGAGGAATAAAAATGGGATTAGAACACAAGCACCACCTGCAAGATACAGAGTTGTTGTAGCAAGTTTTAGATGAAGTAAGGGTCGTCCCACAAGGAGTTATGGATCTAAAGGTAGTAAATCTCCAGATCTACTATAGATCTGACAACTCTAAACCTAATCTATCTTAAACTAATAAAACATGATAAAGAGAAGGTGTTTTGGGGTTTTATCACTAACTATAATAGAAATAAATGCAAAATCAGAAATAAAAGAAAGGGGTTTAAAGAAGAATAAAAGTGGGTTTAAAGAAGAATAAAGTAAGGGTCGTCCGTAAGGCTTCTAATTTCAATCGCCCCATGCACGTAAGTGAAGACGACCTGAAATGGTCCTTCCCATCGCGATTTCAATTTCCCCGGATGAAGCTTAAGTTCGGAGTTGAGCAGCCAAACTTTTTGCCCAATGTAAAAATCTTTCCGCAAAATTGACTGATCGTGCAACTTTTTATATCTTTCCTTATACATCTTTAAATTCTCATACGCATCATAGCGTAGCTCTTCTAATTCATTCAGCTGAAGGCGTCGATGGGACCCTGTCTCTTTCATATCGAAATAAAATCATTTTATGGCCCAGAATGCCTTATGCTCCAATTCCACTGGGAGGTGACATGCCTTCCCATAGACAATCCGAAACAGTGACATTCCAATCGGGGTCTTGAATATCGTGCGATATGCCCAAAGAGCATTAGATAGGCGATTCGACCAATCTCGTCTGTCTGGTCGCACCGTCTTCTCTAAAACTCTTTTGATTTCCCGATTGGACACTTCCACCTGACCATTATTTTGCGGGTGATATGGCGTTGCCACCCTATGGGTAACGCCATATTTCTTCATTAAAGTGGTAAAATGGCTATTACAGAAGTGCGAACCGCCATCACTAATGATTGCCTGTAGAATCCCGAATCTGTTAAAGACATTTTCTTTTAAAAATTTGTCCACAACCTTGTGGTCATTCGAGTGGGTTGCCACAGCTTCTATCCATTTGGAAACATAGTCAACAGCTACAAGAATATATGAATACCCGAACGACGGGGGGAAAGGACCCATGAAGTCGATCCCCCATGCATAAAAAATTTCAACAATCAGAATCGAGTTCAGTGGCATCATATTTCGTCTTGAAATATTTTCAAGCTGTTGACATCTTTGGCATTCTTTACAGAATTTGGCAGTGTCCCGAAAGATGGTGGGCCAATAAAATCCGATTTGAAGAATCTTGTGTGCGGTCTTTTGTCCTCCAAAATGGCCTCCACAGGCCCCAGCATGGCAAAAGTTAATAACACTCAATTGTTCTTCTTCAGACACACATCTCCTGATAACCTGATCTAAACAGAATTTGAACAATAGTGACTCATCCAAAAAATAATATTCTATTTGGGAGAAAAACAAATTTTTATCATTTTTACCCCATTGCGTAGGGATTCTACCAGTTACCAGATAATTCACTATATTAGAGAACCAAAGAACTTTTGTAGCGGGTGCACCAATTGCCATCAATTATTCATCTGGGAAAGTGTCACGAATAGTCTCAGAGACCGATGATTCTTCAGGCAGAATTCTTGACAGATGATCAACCACAACATTTTTGACACCCTTTTTATCTTTGATCTCAAAATTGAACTCTTGGAGAAGTAAGATCCATCGGATCAACCTTGGTTTGGTGTCCTTTTTCGCTAGCAGGTATTTCAACGCAGAGTGGTCTGAAAAGACCACTATTTTCAATCCGAGAAAATAGGACCGGAATTTATCCAAAGCATACACCACGGCTAATAACTCCTTCTCAGTGGTGGTGTAATTTAGCTGGGCATCAATCAGCGTCTTACTAGCGTAATAAATCACATGAGGCATTTTGTTTACCCTTTGGCCTAAGACTGCGCCAATAGCATAGTCAGATGCATCGCACATGAGTTCAAAAGGTAGAGAATAATCCGGTGGTTGGATTATTGGTGCATTTGATAACAGCTCACGCAATTTCAGAAATGCTTTCATGCAATCCTCATCAAAGTCAAAAGGAACATGTTTTCCAAGCAAGTTGCACAATGGCTTGGTGTCCTTGTTAAAATCTTTGATGAATCTTCGGTAAAATCCAGCATGGCCTAAAAATGATCGGATTTGACGAGCATTGCATGGTGGAGGCAGATTAGCGATTAAATCGACTTTTGCCTTGGCAACTTTAATCCCTTTTTTCGAAATGATATGCCCCAACACAATTCCCTGGCGGACCATGAAATGGCTCTTCTCCCAGCTGAGAACAAGTTTGGATTCTACACAACATTACAACACTTGTGCAAGATGATTTAAACAGGATTCAAATGTCTTTCCGAAAACAGAGAAATCGTCCATGAATACTTCGATGAACTTATCAATCATATCCGAAAATAGGGCCAACATACATCGTTGAAAAGTGGCCGGAGCATTACATAGGCCGAATGACATTCTGCGATATACAAAAGTACCACAAGGGCATGTGAATATTGTCTTCTCTTGATCTGCAAGAAATACGGGCACTTGATTGTAACCCGAATATCCATCGAGAAAACAATAAAACTCCTGCCCCGCTAACTTCTCGAGAATTTTATCAATAAACGGCAGAGGAAAATGATCTTTTCTGGTAGCCGTGTTCAATTTTCGATAATCAATGCACACGCGCCACCCTGTAGTTTCACGGCTGGGTACCAATTCTCCTTCAGTAGTATCTTTCACAATGATCCCAGACCTTTTTGGAACAATTTGAATTGGACTTACCCATTCACTATCAGAGATTGGATAGATGATTCCAGCATCGAGTAGTTTAATGATTTCCTTTAAAATGACTTCTTTCATGTTCGGGTTAAGTCGCCTCTGTGGTTCTCTCGATGGTGTACTATCATCGTCCAGATGTATCTTGTGCATACAAACTAATGGATCAATCCCTTTCAGATCAGCCAAGGTCCACCCGATGGTCTTTTTATGATTTTTGAGCACTTTTAACAATTCATTCTCTTGTTTTTCTGATAATGTCGATGAGATAATTACCGGGAGCGTTTCCTTAGGTCCCAGAAAAGCATACTTGAGTGACTCAGGCAGCTGTTTTAACTCGACGGTTGTTGGCTGCTTGATTGATGGAGTCAGCTTATCCTTCACCTCAACAGGCAATGGTTCCTCCGTAGTTTCTCTTTCACATGATGTATCACCTTCAGTTGATGAAATCATCCTCTTCTCTTCTGACTGTTTCCTCGCAGATCCTGGCTCCTCATAGATGGATAACAAAGCAGTTTCAAATTCTTCTTTGGTAAGCATTGATGGTAAAGCTTCATCCACTACTTCATCCACCTGATCGATGTAGAAGCAATCAACCTCATCCTCATTGGGAAAATGATTTATTGCATGAAAGATATTGAGTCTAACTTTCATCTTTCTAAAGGAAACATCTATGACACTTGTTCGACAATTGATACAGGCATTTGCGGTCACGAGAAATGGACGCCCAAGAATGATTAGGACTTGATTACTGAATTTAACTGGAGGTTCCATGTCCAACACAATAAAGTCCACTGGGAAAAAAAATTTGTCTATTCTGACCAAAACGTCCTCGATAATACCCTTAGGTCTTCTTTCTGACCTATCAGCAAGTTGCAGTGTAACGGTCGTGGGCAGACCTAATTTCTCGTTTACTTAGTAGGGGATCAGATTGACACTTGCTCCTAAATCCAATAACGCCTTTCTAATTGGTTGCCCACCAATGACACAATGAACAGTTGGGACTCCTGGGTCCTTAAGTTTTCGTGGGGCATCCAATTGCAGTATCGAGCTGACTTGATTTGTCAGGAACACTTTCTTTGAAACATGAGTACGTGTTTTTCTTTTTCGAGTGCATAGATCTTTAAAAAATTTTGCGTACTCGGGGACTTGCTTGGCCATTTCAAGTAATGGGAGATTTATCTTCACTTGTTTGAATGTTTCAAAGATTTCTTCCATTTTTGACGCTCCTTTCCCAATTCTAGATGGAGGTGTTAGGCACTCTGGGAATGGTGCCTTTGGGGTATAGGGACGAGGTTTATTCTCTGATTCTTCTTCAGGTACTGGTTGGACAATTTGAGGACCTTCTTTTTCTTTTCCTTTATCTAGTCCTTTGCCTTTTCTCGCTTCTTCGTCTCCTCCTTATGAGGTTCCACTGGCATCTCCACTTGATTATCAACAGCTCTCCCACTTCTCAGCACCGTAATAGCTTTCAACTGTTGACTGTTTGATGGTCCTTCATCAGATGATGCTTGGCCTCGAGGATTGTTGATGGGTTGGCTAGGAAGCTTACCTTCCTCTCATTGACTCAACTGATTTGTCAATTGGCTGAATTGATCTATCATCATCTACTGAAAAGCTTGCATATTTCCCATAGTCTTTTCCTCCAAATCAGAATCTTTCTAAGCGGTGGTCTGAGATTGATTAAAATTCGGATTTTTTCGGTATTTAGAATTTGGATGATAATAAGGTGGGTTCTGTTGAAAATTAGAATTCTGCTGGAAATTAGAATTCTGTTGTGGACGAAAGTTCTGCTGTCCACTCATTACGTTGGATCTGTACTGCTAGTTCACTTGACCAGTTTGGTTGGATCCTCCCCATCCTAAGTTGGGGTGATTTTTCCATTCCGGATTGTAGGTGTTTGAGTACATGTTCCTACCCTGTTGCTGATAAGATTGAGTCAGATTCACCTGCTCTTGAGGAGTAGGTTCATCAGGGAAGAATGACAAGGTAGTTGGGCAATCGTTAGCCATGTCACCCGGGTGGTCACAAATTGAACAGGCGGTGGGGTTGCTGGAACTTTTAGCTTGCTTAGTTGCAGCTAACAGCATGTTCATTTGCTTGGACAACATGTCAACCTTTGTTGAAAGATCGGAGGTGTTGTTATTGACATCAACTAGACCACCTCTGGTTAACACATGAGATTTAGTTGCCACATCCAAATTAGTTCACTCCATTGCCGCATTTTGGATTGAAGTTTGATATAACTTCTCAAACAATGCCCACAGTTCATCAGCCTCTTTCGTGGCACACGATCCTCCACAAGATGCATCAACCATGCGTCTCTCTTCGGGAATTAGTCCATTGTAAAAACTTTGGACCTGTTGCCACCTTGGCAGTTGATGATTTGGACAACTCTTAATCAATTCCTTAAAGTGTTCCCAACATTCATGAAATGTTTCTGTAGGTTGTTGGGAAAAGAACTAGATCTTCTGACGCAAATCGATGGTTTTGGTCATGGGAAAATATTTTTTAAGAAATTGACGGTGTAACTCTGCCCAACTTTGAATAGATTGTGGTTCTAAAGAGTAGAACCAAGTTTTTGCCTTATCTCTTAAAGAGAAAGGAAAGAGTTGTAGCTTAGCTATCTCGTCAGTGACATTATGCACACGGAACATTTTATACACTACAATGAACTCATTCAAATGAACATATAGATTTTCGTTTGACAATCCATGATAAATCGGTAACATTTGAATCATTGCGGATTTGAATTCATAATGGTTCCCTGGGATGGGGGCATGCATGATACTATCTTGATCCTCGTAAAAACCAGGATCATTATAATATTCCAATATTCTTGGGCCCTCATCATGATTATTGTTCCCACTATTTCCATTATTAATAAACTGATTGTTCCCGTTTTTTTGATCTGCCATAGTCTCAGTATGATGATACTGATTCCTTTGGATTCTGCGATTCTCTCTACAAGATCGTTCGATCTCAAGATTAAATAGTTGCAGACGTGGGTGATGAGAATGAGTAAAGCTCATACACCAACACTCACAAAAAGGGTTGATAATTCTACAGCAAACCACAAGTATCAACTTCAATCGATTGAAGTAATGCACACAACAAAATTTCCCAACAAGGACTTTATCCGTCAATCGATTGAAACAGTTGTCTCAATCGATTTATATTCAAAAGTCAAATGGAGTCAGCACAGATTTTTCAGCTTAGAAGGTAAGTAGCCGTGTTCAAGTCAATCGATTGACAGAGAAATGTCAATCGATTGATAGAGTTTCAACAATTTCCACGGCAGATAGTATTCTAGTCTCAATCGATTGACAGAGAATTTTCAATCAATGGAGTTCTACGATGAACAATAGCACGTATTAGAAGAAAAGAATTTATTTATTTATTATTTTATTTTTTTATAAATTAAAATTCGAATTAAAATTGGATTTTTTTGTTTTTTTTTTTTAACAATTAAAAATTAAAATTTTAAAACTTAAAGCAATTCACACAATCCTACAAAATCTTACCTAAAAGAGAAAAATAAGGAAAAGAATAAAAGATTCCTATAAATCCTAAAGCAAGAGTCCAACAAAAGTTACTAACTAGAATTTAGAAAATCCTATAATATTTTCTAAAAGTGGAAGATAATAAAAGAGTCTCCTACAAAATCTAAAATAAGAAATCCTAAAAATCTCAACTTCCTAAAAGAACTCCACAAAATCTTACCCAATGATAACAAAATAAAAGAAATCAGATTTTACAATTTATAGATCAAAAATGTTAATTCTAAATTTCAAAAGTCAAAATTTAAACCTTAAAATTCAATATTCGAAATTAGCAATTCGGATTTCACACAAAACAGTCGATCGATTGATGCTTTCGGCTCAATCGATTGACAATTCAATACTGAAATCTCACAGAACATAGTCGATCGATTGAGGAACAGATCTCAATCGATTGACTGTCAAATAAATGTACAAATCTCTTTCCGAATTAATCAAAATTTTGCCGATTTTTCCTCGGCAGTGGTGCCAAAAACTTGACCAATTTTAAGTTTAACCCTTGCAAGTGCACAAGATCTATTGTAGCACGTTAAAAATAGGGGTGTTGAACCCACAGGGAAACGTGAAATTTATCTAATTCTTTTAGAGACTTTAACACACCCAAGGAAGTACCAAGGGAGAAATTCGATTTACCACACAAGTACCAAATGATTTCCAATGCAATAGAAGAAAACTAATCAAACTAGAACGGAACAAATTATGATAAAGGAGAAAATTGACAGTTTATGAATTAATCAAGGAGTTAGCTAACCATCGATTCATAACTTTTCTACCATTCAATCTCACAAATTCATTTTAAATCAAATCACCATCATTTTTTAGGAAGACAAATGAATCGAGAAGAACGCGACTATAGATCCGGCATATCCTATCTAAAAACTATGACTCAGCCTATCATTTCGGTATGAGTCATGTAAAAAAGATAGCATATCTCAAGATCCTAAGTTACGACAATGATAAATCAATCATTCTGCAGCCTAGATCGGCCTGCAGGAACAGATCTAGATGGAGTGCTTCTTTTACGGTTGTTGATAACCACGATCAATGACTGTAAACGAAGACTCGATAATATTCAACCAAGCACACACTTATAACAGAATGATTCAATGACAAAACCATGAAATTGTAGAGACAATAATAAAACAGTTACTTATCTCCGATTCGCTTCCTCCTTGAGCAATGACTTTAGCCGCTCATCCTCAGTGTACAAACCCGTTGTAGATTCGAAGACATCATTTTAACAATGCTCTTTTATTTATCACAAAATCTTCTTACAATGCTTTTGTTCCTAGGTACAATCTATGCTCTCACAATTATAAAAGAGAATTAAAAAGAAATCCTAATACAATCTACTGAGAAGAAGAAGAACCAAGAAGAAAACTCAAAAAATTCAATCTCCCTCAATAATATCCAAAAATAATGATTAAAGAAAAAGTTCCTTTCAATGATTCGTAGCTTCCTTTTTATAGGGCCGAGCAAACCCTATCCCTAATAGCCTCAATCGATTGAGAGTTAAATCTTAGTCGATTGACTTTGAATTCAAAATAAGAGAGGGCAAACTTGTCTTCTCCTGTCAATCGATTGACACTTATTCCTCAATCGATTGACATCCAGGAGTAGATTCTCCACTCTCTTGGTGGATGTTGAGTTGCTTCATGAATTTCGACGATTCTTTTGACCTTTTTGTCCATAGCCCTTGTGTAGCCTTTAATTACCCTCTTTTATGCTCTTTAACGATCTAACAGTCAGAAATACCTATAATCATTAAAACCTCATAACAACCATCAGATGCTTTCATCGGACAACTAAGTGTAGGGTTTAAGGTGCAAAATATAGTCACATTTCGGCACCAGTCAGTCACCTACTGCTCCGTAAACAAATTGGGGTATAGTTCCCTGATTTCGAGCTCACGCTCCCATGTCGCTTCTTTGGCTGGATGATTTCCTCACTTGAAGAGCACTAAAGGGATCACCTTCGTGCGTAGAATCTGTTCCTTTCGATCTAGAATTTGAGTTGCCTCCTCAATCATGGTCATGTCCTCATACATCTCTACTGGTTGTTCTCCCAAAACATGTGTGGGGTCGTTTACATATTTGCGGAGCATGGAGACATGAAATACATTATACACACGATCAAAAATAGGAGGTAATCCAATGCGATACACGACCTCGCTGACACGATCCAAAACTTCAAAAGGCCCAAGGTAACGGGGACTTAGCTTCTCCCTCTTTCCAAATCTCATCACGCCCTTCATGGGTGATATCTTCACAAACACATGATCGCCCACGGCAAAGTTCACGCTCGTTCTTTTGATATCGGCGTAGCTCTTTTGTCTGCTCTGAGCTGATTTAAGCCTCTCTTTAATCATACGAATAATGATGACATTATCTTCTAGTAACTCCGGCCCTAAAATAAACTTTTCGCCGGTCTCCTCCCAATTGATAGGTGATCTACACCGCCTCCCATATAAAGCTTCATACGACGCCATTCTAATGCTTGCTTGGAAACTATTGTTGTATGCAAATTTGATAAATGGTAGGTGTTGATCCCATGATCCTTGCAATTCAAGCATACATGCTCGGAGCATGTCCTCTATTACTTGGTTCACCCGCTCTGTTTGCCCATTGGTTTATGGATGGAACGTTGAACTATAGTCTAATCGCGTACCCATGCTTTCTTGGAATTTTTGCCAAAACTTAGAAGTATATAGTGGGTCATGATCAGGGACAATGCTACTTGGAATCTCGTGCAACGTACGATCTCCTTCATATAGAGTTTTGCGAGCTTTCTTGCCATGTACATCGTGTTGTATGGCAGAAAATGAGCTGACTTGGTAAGTTGATTGACGACGACCCAAATTGTATTATACCTCTTTGCTGTATGCGGCAATCCCATGATGAAATCCATGGAGATGGATTTCCATTTACACTCCGGTATGGGTAGTGGCTGTAGTAATCCAGCAGGGTGTCTATGGTCTATCTTCACCTGCTGACATGTCAAACACCTTGATACATACTCGGCCACATCTTGCTTCAACCCTCACCACCAATAGCTCTTTCTTAAATCTTGGTACATCTTTGTGCTGTCGGGGTGAATAGCATACTTGGATTTATGCACCTCATCTAAAATAATTTGCCGCAGATCGACATCCACCGGAATACAAAGAGCCATCCCCTGAATAGCAAGGAACTATCATCCTTGATAGAGAAATCCGACCTGGTGCCCTCAATCACAGCTTGTCTAATCTTGACCAAATCTGGATCTTTCATCTGTAGTTCTTGAACATGTTCAAAGATCGTCGGTCTAACAGTGATGTTGGCCAAGAAAGCCCCTGGAGCTTTCACCTCGATCTTTGTATCGTAGAAGGAAAGATCTTCCAACAACTTCCATCTGTGCATCCCCAAAACAAGGTTAGCTAAATGAGTTGAACTCTTTCAACGCAAGGCATTTGCGACGACATTAGCTTTGCCGGGATGGTATTGTATGGAGCAATCATAATCCCTGAGAAACTCCATCCACCGTCGTTGCCTCATATTTAATTCTTTCAGAGTGAATAGGTACCTGAGGCTCTTATGGTCGGTCAAGATCTCAAAGGTCTCACCATATAAATAGTCTCTCCAAATCTTCAATGCAAATATGATCGATGCCAGTTCCAGGTCATATGTCAGGTAGTTCTTCTCATAGTCTTTCAACTGTCTCGACTCGTAAGCAATCACCTTCCTGTTCTGGTTGAGCACACATCCTAAATCACTATATGATGCATCGCTGTACACCGCAAACCCTCCACTGCCTGAAGGAATTGCTAGTATTAGGGCTGAAGTGAGTCTCTTAAGAGTTCTTGAAAACTCTTTTCGCACTCTTCAGTCCACACAAATTTCACATCTTTCCTTGTGAGCCTCGTCAGTGGTCCCGATATTTTCGAAAATCCCTCTACAAAGCGTCGATAGTAACCGGCTAGACTAAGGAAACTACGAATGTCTGTCACCATCTTTGGTTGTTCCCATTGTTCCACTGCTTCTATCTTTGCAGGATCCATTGTAATACCATCCTTTAAGATAACGTGTCCCAAAAAGCTGACTTTATCTAACCAAAACTCACATTTACTGAGTTTGATATATAGTTAGTGTTCACATAGAGTTTGTAAAGCAACCTTCAGATGTTTCTTATGTTCCTTCTTTGACTTAGAATAAATCAGGTTGTCGTCCACAAATACCACAACGCAAGTATCCAAGTGTGGTTTGAACACCCGATTCATCAAATCCATGAACGACGTCGGTGCATTTGTCAAACCAAACGGTATCACTAAGAACTCATAATGTCCGTATCGTGTCCTGAACATCATCTTTTGAATATCTTTTACCTTGACTCTCAGCTAATGGTATCCTGATCTCAGATCGATCTTGGAGAAATATCTTGCTCCTTGCAGCTGGTCAAATAGATCGTTGATCCTAGGCAAAGAATATTGGTTCTTGATATTCAGTTTGTTTAATTGTCGATAGTCGATGCATAGCCGCATCGACCCATCCTTCTTGACAAATAAGACCGGCACTCCCCATGGAGACACACTCGATCTTACAAATCTTTTATCTAAGAGCTCTTATAGCTGCTCTTTCAACTCCTTCAACTCAGTAGGAGCCATTCGGTATGATGCTTCAGAAACTGGCTCCATTCCAGGTGCTAAGTTGATGGCGAACTCCACCTCTCGTGCGGGAGATAATCTTGGTAACTCTTCGGGAAAGACATCTTCAAACTTGCATACGACTGATATTTCAGAAAGGATGTTCTTCCCTTCCTTGTTTTCTTTCAGAAATGCTAAGTAACCACTGTATCCATTTCTGATCAAGCGTTTAGCTTAATGGTGGACACGAGTGGCATAAATTTTGTCCTCGCCCGTACAAATCAGAATGATCTCCTTGTGCTCGGTCTAAAGATGACGACTTTATTCTTACAATCGACTATTACACAATGTTGTGACAACCAATCCATGCCAAGGATCATGTTGAATCCTTGCATATCCAAGAGAATTAAATTTGCTTGCAGTTCGAATACATCCCAATCTCGGATGGCTACTACCACAGACCTAGAGACCAAGTCTGTATCAACTGCTAGCCCAGTCGGAATAGTCACTGCCAAGACGAAATCTAATGTCTCTGGTATGATCTTCATCTTCTTTGCAAACCTAGGAGTAACAAATGAGTGGGTAGACCCTGGATCTATCAACACTCTAGCCTCGTACGCTATGAAACTCCCTTTCCCATACACTTGTAACGCACCTATAGATCACACGTGTTTTAGCAGTCTACTCATGCATCATATTACAACAAGCAATCTACTATATTAAACTGTTTCTATATAGATATCATATATAATGCACCTTCTCTATCTAAATTTAAATTTAATGTATTTCATACAATATAGAGAATTTCATCATTTCACCTTGGATAATATCATTGGTGTGCTAGGCATCCTCGACAGTAACTGCATAGGCTCTTGCTTGCACAACCGACTTCTTTGCTTGTAATGGTCTCAACATGGAAGTAGAAATCGTTCCTCCCTTGTTCATCTCCGAATAATCCTTAATCATGTGGCCAATCTTTCCACACTTATAGCATCCCCGAGTACCCCATCTACAATCAGCTATTTTGTGAGCCTTGCCACGCTTGGCACAAGTTTCATTTGGTGTGGAAGAAGTAGCCCTAGAGAAGCCTTGAGTAACTGATATGCCGGTGGTGGCAGTAGGGCTCTCGTATCGGATCGGTCTCGCTAAGGTAGATATCGGTGGCCTAAAATAATTTGTATACGAGATCTACCTAGGGACTAGAGCTAGTGGTGTAAATCTCGGCTTTTTATTCCTTGAGTCATACTCACCCGCTCTCCCTTGAACTACTCTGCCCTTGTCCTGTTGATCTCTTCGTTTATACATGTTTATATCTCTTTCCGTGACTATCGCTTTCCCCATCACTTCTACATAAGTTTCATGCTCAAATATGGAGACCCTTTCTCGAATGTTCGGCCTCAAGCCTTCTTCAAACTTACTGGCCTTCATCAACTCAGAGGTCACTAACTCCGACGCGAATTATGACAAACGATTAAATTCCACGCCATACTCTCTTACCGTCATGCTCCCCTGCACTAGATTTGCAAATTCTCTCCTCTTCTAAACTCCCACCTGCTTGGGAAAATATTCCTTGTTGAACTCCCTAACAAATTCTGCCCATGTCCATGGACGGTGAGGATGTTCAATCTCCCTTTTTCTCAACACCGATTTCCACCATGGATCGGCGTCTCCCTCAAGCTGGAAAGAAGCCCAGCCTACCTTCTCATTCTCTGAACTCTGCAGTCTCTCCAATAATTTCTTGATCTGGTTCAACCACTTCTCCGCCTCCAATAGATCTGTCTGCCTATAGAAGCTAGGAGGCCTCAATCTCCTAAAATCGACAAACGAAGAGGGCAACAACGCTAGCCGGAGGAGGTAGTGGTTGATTATTATGGGTGTTGTTAGCCGCCAATAACGCGGTCTGCTCGGCTAGTAACACCTTCTGCTGTGTCTGTTGGGCCATTGTAACAGCCACCGCTTCAATGGCCAATGCCATTCTATCTGTCACCTCATGAGGATTCCTCTAGTCTCTACTAGACTCCTCATGTAACTCAGCTTCACTTCTCACATTTCTACTCTGGCTACCTCTAGGTCGACCCCTTCTTCCAGAATATATTACGCTCTGCAACATGAAACCAAGGATTCATTAGCAAAAGATCCTACACTTTGACAAAATTCAAAACTACTCAGAACTTCTAAAGGAAAATGCTTTGATACCAACTGTGATAGCCTAAATTTTGATACCCCGAAACCCATGCCATCGGCACGACTCTCAAGGCCGTGCCCCATGTACTTAAGTGGATCACTTGATATAACTACATAATCATAAAGCAAAGCATGTATATAGGAAGTACTACTGAACTAAATCTCCCATGCATTAATGATATATATAACAAAACTCAAAAGACGGTTCTAATCCCATGCCACTGCATGACCAGAAGAACTGACACAAACCATTAGTGACAAAATAAGGTCACCCCAGATGATTCGCCAAAAATGAATATCCAAAAATCATGTCATAATACATCACTTTACAAAATGGCTGAACATACCAAGCCGTATAATCAATCTCTCAAAAATCAAAGTACGTAAGGAGTCTTCTAAAAGAACTCTTCAGGAGGGGGCTCAGATTCCTCCACTGGAATGTAGTCCAAGTCCTCGGGATCAACGTCTCCAGAAGCAGCTGCTATCTCTGAACCTGTGACGTATAGTCAAAAGGAATGAGCTACATCCTAGCTCAATAGGGAAAGACGAAAAGAACATATAAATCTATTTTACTCACATATATTCCATGATATAATCAAAACATGAATGATCAATCTAAACAGTTAGAAATAGTTAAACATGCTGGGAACATGAAATGAAAGCAATTTGTGACTCTACGCATGTTTACTTGTTCTCAACTTGCTCAAATAAGTCTAGGTTTTTGGCCTCAAAACTTAAAGCAATTAACTTAAATAATTCCCGAGCAATATAGCATCGAGCCCCGATGGAATACCCTCCATCGTCGTCTAATTAGACTATTTTCATCATGTGATACTAACCCTAGTCCCTTTTTCATAGGCGACGGGGCACAACACTTTCATACATCCCTGGGATTTCAACTGGTGTACGGATTGGCCGCCATACCGGTCACGGATATCCTGTCGAGTCATTCACGGTTATACCGCCGCGTCGATGGGGTATTCTACAAACCTTAAATTATTTGTATAATTTACATATAGTTTATCATCGTGTACTTGTGCTAAACATAATATTCAAAGCTAGTGTGGTCTGTTTCACATAGTTCCACGTTTAGCTACACATCCCCTGGGGATGTCACATGATCATACACATCACATAGATGCCTACATTTCATACACATCCCTGGGATGTCATGTGTTTATAAGTTTGCTTGTCTCTCACTTAGTGTACACACGCACACTCCTTAGTTCCACATGCTTAACTACTTTTTACAAAGAAACATTAGAGTTTCTCTATGCACTCAACTTAACATGCAACACACACATTTTCACATCACTACATACACGCTATCGTAATCAAAATATATGTTCAAAGAATTCCCTACCTTAAAGCAAAGCCATCAACTAAAATACTTTAATATCCTATAAAGGATCAAGCGCATCAAATACCCGCCAAACCTACATTGCGTGTGCCAAACATACTCTTAGAAGAGTCTCAAAGAATCTTGGAAATCATAATTCCCAAGAATTTAACAAAATAAACTAATTATTTATGTTATACCTCGTGCGAGCGAGTACTGTTCATCGCTCGAGCGATCACTTAACCTCACTTGAGCGATTATAAATGAGGTACTTAACCTCGCTCGAGTGATTATAAACAAGTCTCGCTTGAGCGAGCTTCCTCTTCATAAAGCTTCTCGCTCAAGCGAGTCCAGAACATACTTTCTCTTATAATTTGTTCCTTCCTCGTGCGAGCGAGCTATTATAATCGCGAGCGCGAGGAGCGGTCATCGTTACAGCTCGATCATTTCGAGAATAAATTTCCTACCTCATTTAATGCCCTATTAAATGTCAAAATAAATCTACCTAACAATTTATATCTTATTTAAAATACATAAATATTAAACATACCTTAGATCAATGAATCTCTTCTAGATTCGATCCAAGATCAACTATATTAAAGAGGGTTTCAAAACCCTTCTTCCAAACCCTTTCTTGATCATCCACAAGCTCAAAACTAAAGGATCTTCTTTACTCTTGTCACCACACCTTCCTCATCTCATGTATTTGAAATCTAAAAGGTGAATCCAACATTTTCCCAAAAGGAAAGCCCTATTTCTAGATCTCTCCTAGCCAAACCCTCTTCTTCTCTCTCTCTATGCTTAAGAAGAATGATAAACACACGCATTCACTTTAGTATTTTGCATCCACATAGCTTACATACTAAACATATACACTTAAGGTGTGTAAAGAAATTGTGGTTCCCTTGTGAACCACAAACACACAAGTGCGGTGTGCGTCGCGCGTGACCTATATTGTTCCCAACAACCGGGGTTATTACATATAAACTGCTTGTTATTTCCAAATTTTAATTATCTTCTAGTCACAGGCGTTCAAGGTGTATAAAATAGTTCCGTTTAGTAAGATATTTACTTTCATGATACGACATGCATCACATAGAAAACTACGATAAGGCATACACATGATTAAAAATGAATAAGATACGTTACATGACTTTTAAGCCTTCGTCATGGTGGGGTTCTTTTCCGGTCAAGTGAAACTTGGAATATAGGCATCAATGTAAGGATGCAACACCTCTATGGGAGTATGGACTGCCACACGAAGTAGATAAAGATTACTACGAAACCATCACTTGGAAAGTGCGATTTAGTGAATTTTATCGCACCGTGGCTCAGTGTTGAAGTGTTTGCCTTCCCTCAAATGAGGGTCTAAAACTATCAATAAAACTAGGCAGAACACACTCACACAGACCTACAAGTAATTAGGGTCTGTTGTAGCAAGTTTTAAAAAGATGGTAAAGAAATGTCCACAAGGAGGTTGGTTTAAAAATATGATAAATCTCAAGATCTGTATTAGATCTGGCACCCTAACTAATGCTACGTTAGCTACAAGACAGGCGAGAGGTTTAAAATGGATTGTCACTTAAGCTAAGCTAAAATTAAACATAGACTAACTTGGATCGAGTTTAGGATCTCAGATCTTACAGGGGAAAGAGGTGAAAAGTAAAAAATGGAGAAGAGTAGCTTGGAAATTGGTCTTCACTGAAATTAGATTCGATTAATCATGCTACAGAGGTTCAGAGCACACAAATCCCTCAACTGGCTATAAGTACAGCTGCAGGGTATAAACTCCACTCCAAATCGCAGGATCCAACTGGTCTTAAGGCTATGATCTGTCCACTTTAATGGTCACAGACCATCCTATAGACTTTATCAAATCCATGGATTTGCAGCAGACGAATCCAATTGGAGCCTGAGCTTGGACTAATCTTAAGGTTATGATCTGTCCACTTTAATGGTCACAGACCATCCTAGGGATCTCCTCCAAAGTTAAAGCATCAATTAGAACAATTAAGACAACTACAGATATTGTAATTCCTAGGTCACAAACTCAAGGAATCACAAGAGTATCAGATCCAGGGAGATCGGGTGGTATCCAAGAGGCCTACCAGTTAAGTGGGTGAGCTGATCTACAGACTCCTCTACACAAATCCGGTCGATCACCAAATGCAACCAAAGGAATTTTAGATCTAATTAAAGCATTAAAAATAGCATTAACATTGCAATCAAAGTCACTCTATAATGGAAATACTCTCAAATCTGTAGATTTCGGGTTATAAAAATGGTATTTTTGGATTTTCATAATCAAATTTTAGGGTAATAATTAAGAATTAAATTATGAACTAGCATTATAGAAAACTAAAATAATATTTAGGACTTTAGAAATATTAAATTAAGGAATTAAGACTAGAAGTTTAAAATTCTAGGACTGAATTCGGGTCCGAAATCAGAAAAATCAGACAGTATGATTAAGGATTGGTTCTAAAACCTAAGAACTAGAACCAGAGGTTAATGATAGGATTGGAAATTAAGATTTTAGAACAGAATTAAAGCCTAGGGTCAGTAAATTAGACCCCTAGATTAAGGACTGATTCTAGAAACGGGGAACTAAAACTAGATATTGAAGATTACGGTCTAAAAAGGGTGCTACGGTCTAAAACTACAAACTAATATTAATAATTAAAACTAAAAGAAATCCTAAGTCTAAAGCTAAGATTTTCACCTAGGACCGAGGCTGCAGAGAGAAATCTCAAAGATTCAAAGCTTGAATTTTGAAATCATGGCTAAGTTGCTCTATGTGTTCGTTCTCGGAGTTCTCTGGTTTCGAAATCGCAAAAAAATCTGTTCTCTCTTGAAAATTGCCAGCCTCCCTAGGCGAATTAAGAATAAAATCTTTCATAGATTTTTCTCCAATTAAACGCCCTATTTTAGGCATTTAACAAAATTACGCGCTGGTCTCCTAGTACTTAATCGCTTTAAGTCGGTCACCGACTCAGTGAGTGACCAGCTGACTTACTCAGCGAGTTTCCTAGTTCTAATCACGTTAGAACTAATTGCACGCTAGGAGTGGAGTGCACAATATAATTAAGCACCTCTTTCAAAGTATTTAATCGAGGAAACTTGGGGGACTGTAAGACTAGGTCGGACGTAGGCCAATTGCGCGCTGGTGGTGGGGCACTCAATCCGATCGTGCATTTCATATGAAGCGAGTGATCGAGTCTCGGAGTGGTCTGGGAAAGGGAGTCTGGTCTGGAAAGGGGACTGATTGTGCATGGGTGATTTGGAGTGTAATCAAATTGCGCGCGTGGTTTTAGGGGCATAATTCAGGGTTGTCCGAGTCCCGGTTGGGTCTGAAATGCGAGACTATTATTTCAACCTACATTTCGACTATATACTATTGTTTCAGTATATAGTCTCCTACGTTGGGATTTGAGCTACAGAGCTATTATTTCAGCCAGTGTTCAGCCATGTACTATTGTTTCAGTGCATGGTCCCTACGTTTGGGTTATGGGGCCTGAACCACAGAACTATTGTTTCAGCCAGTGTCTAGCCGTATACTATTGTTTCAGCATATAGTCCCAATATAAGGGATAAAGAGTCTGAAATATAAGACTATTGTTTCAGTCTGCATTCTGACTATATACTATTGTTTCAGTATATAGCCTCTCTGCATTGGGACCTGAGCCATAGAGCTATTGTTTCAGCCTGTGTTCAGCCATGTACTATTATTTCAGTGCATGGTCCCACGTTAGGGTCATGGGGCCTGAGCCACAGTGCTATTGTTTTAGCCTGTGTTTAGCCATATCCTATTGTTTCAGTATATGGTCCCACATTAGGGTTATGAGGTCAAAGGTTGATCGAACAAATTTGTATATTCCGAGAGGGCAAAATGGGGGTGTCTACAGGGGGGGTCGGGGAAATGCCCCTATGGACTTTTTCTTCACTTTTTGGGTCCCTCCTTTCCATGCCTATAGGATATAAGGCTTTTTAGATTCTGCTAGCACTCTCCCCAAGGCTTTAGGCTTAGTAACAAGTTCGGTCACCCACCCGATATACCTCCAGCGCAAGTACCTTCTTAGGTACTGGATGGGTTGGTCCTTTTCGAGATCATCACCACTAGGGGTTGCCGCTATACTGGGAACTGGGTTGAATATATCGTTGCCTACTTTTTCTCCCTTTTATAAAATCTACCCACGAAAATAATTTTAATTATGTCCCCTCTTGGTTCTTTTTAAATTTAGATTTTAAGGTAGTTTGCTTAAGTCCAAAAACGGGTTGTGAGAGTCTCGTGCCGCCTCTACGAGCCGGCATCCACTATTGGAATATGCCAAGAAATAAGAAAATGACGGACCAGTCAAGCGACTAGATAGAATATGTAAATTACATCAAGTAGGCCGGCGAAATGGCTTAGGGAATAAATGATAGAATCGTAAGGGTAAGTAAAAACAATGTGAAATCGTAGGGGTAAGTAAGCAAAAGGAACATAAAAGAGGGTGTTAGTCAAATGACTAGGCCAAAAGAGACAGAATTGTAGGGGTAAGTAAAAAAAAGAAATGAACAAAATTATAGGGCTAAGTAAAAATACAAAAAAGACATGGTGCCAGTCCAAGGGCTAGACCAAAAGAACCAAAAGAAACAAAATCATAGAACAATACATAGGGAATGGGCCAAAACTTCAAGTAGAAGTTCTAAAATAAATCTCCAGCGGAGTCGTCATCTGTGCAACTATGGACTTTGCAGGTCCATCGCGACGACGCGCTCTCTAAAAAAAATGGAATCGCCACCCGAAGCTTTTGGTATCCCGGGATATCAAAAATCAATATTAAAAGCACTGAAGTACAAAATATGACTTTGAATCTGGTCTGTGCCAAAGCCTATAATATAGACACTCCCATTTTGCCTTCTCGGAGTATACAAACTTGTTCGATCAACTTTTGACCCCTTTTTAACCCTGATATAGGACCATGCAATAGTACATGGCTGAACATAGGCTGAAACAATAGCTTTATGGCTCAGATCCTGAAATGGGTAAACTATATACTAAGCAACAATATATAATTGGAATACAGACTGAAACAATAGTCTTGCATTTCATTCTAGAGACCATACCCTGACAACCCCAAATTACGCGCTAGAAACTCAGCGCGCAATTCAATCATGAGCAAAACCACAAGTGTGTGATCAGTCTACCTTTCAGACCAAACTTCCTTTCCCAGACAAATTCGAGACTCGATTACGCACCTGAAACATGACGCATGATCGGATTAAGTGCTTCACCACTAGCGCGCATTTGGCCTACGCCCGACCTAGTCTTCCTACCTTTTACCCCTACATTTTCTTGATTAAATATTTTAGGTTAAACGCTTAATCAGATTGAGCGCATGATAACATGCGTGCAATTAGTCCTAATTTGTTAGGACTAGGAGACTCGCTGAGCAAGTCAGCCGGTCGTTGATTGAGTCGGTGACCGACTCAAAGCGATTAAGCGCCAGAATCTTGACACCCAATTCAATTAAACGCTCGTAAATAGGCACGTAATTGAAGGAAAACCTATAAAAGATTTTTTTGTTAATTCACCTGAGGGGTTGGACGACAAAAGGCTAGAATTTTTTAGAGAGGACGAGTTCCGAAACTAGAGCACCCCGAGAATCAACCCATAGAGCATCTTAATCATGGTTTTGAGATTCAAGCTTCTTATTTTTGAGATTTCCCTCCGCAGCCTCGACCCCTAGGTAAGGATTTAATCTTTCAATTTGTAGTCATAGCTTCTATTTTCTAGATTTAGGAACTCAATTAATTTTTTTAACTTTTAGTCTTAGACTGTAGCCCCCTTTTCAGACCGAAATTCTATATATCTGGTTCTAGTTTTTTGTTTCTAGAATCAGTCATTAATTCATCAGTTCAATATACCGATCCTAGACATTAATCCAATTCTAAAATCTCAATCTAGAGTCCTATCATTATTTTTTGGTTCTAATCCTTTGATTCAGAACTAGTCCTTAATCATACGGCCTGATTTCTCGATTTCATACCCGAATTCAGTCTTAAAAATTCAGTCTTAATCTTACTTTCTTATTTCAATACTTCCAAAAATTCTAAATATTAATCCTAGTCTTATAATTCTATTTTACCATTCAATTCACAATTGCTATCCCAAAATCAACTCTGAAAAGCCTAAAAATATTACTTTATCATTCAAAATTCAATTTTTCCTCTTTAATCTTAGCCACCCGATTTGCCCAAGGGAGCTTACAGAGGGTACACAGGAACGAGGCCAATCCTCCTTAGCATAGCGGGCCCAAACCCCTTGTTTTAGAGTTTTTTTTTAGAATTAGTAAATTGCTTTAATTAGTTTATATCTAGACATAATTGATTATTTACATTAGTTAGGTCTTGATACGATTATTAGATTGTTAAATCAAAATTTTCTCTTCAGAAGTTTATTTGATTGATTATTCTAAATCCAAACTCTAGAAATTTTAGTTTATTCATGATTAGTTATATTTTGTCATCATTAATTTGTCAATAATTAGGGTCATAGAGAAATCAGTCTTTTTGTTTTGTTGATATTCGAATAAGAAAAATTAAGAAAAATTAAATTTGTTGCTTTAATTAGGCCCGTAGAAAAATCAGTCTTTTTATTTTAATTAGAATTATAGTAGAACTGTCATGAGTATTTTAGTCAGAATTATAGTAGAATTACTGGAATTGCTTTAATTAGAATCTCAACATAACTAGTTTGCTTAATTTTAGTTGGAATATTATTGGAATTGGTACATGTGCACTCCTAGTATCAATAGGAGGTTAAGATTGACTAGACTCTTAGTAGTACCAGAGTATTGATACTCATTGGACTCTTGATAGCATTAGGACACTAAAATAACTCACCTTAATAAGCTCACACAATCAGAGCATAATAATAAAATTGGGAAACTTAAACCGATCAGAATTCTAATTATAAAGGGAAATAAGAAGAGAATTAAACTAACTAAGCTAAGGAAAAGCACTGCTGCTGACGTTCGCAAGCGGACGATTCAATATAGAAGTAACCTACACCCGCTTCATAGCGTGATCACTGATGTGTTGCAGCGTCATAAAATATCTGTAGCTAGCGATCGCAATCAAACTAGGAACCTTCCTAGAAAAATCCCTTTTTTATTTTCTTATCATTCCAAACACCGCATCGCTAGAGTCCACCTAGACAGAATTGGAAGCCACTGATTCAACGGGAACCGAGAGGAACCCAGAAAAAGTGCGCACCAACAGACTAGCGATCGCGATGGGACCCTTTTACAAACTTTTCTTAGATAGTTAGTTTTATCTTATTTCCTTATTTCCTTTCCCATCGTGTTGTTTAGATTCCTTTTTTAGATATATGAGTCTTCGTCAGAGACTTGAGATGTCTGGCATACGTAGAGTAAGTTTAGGAGACCATCCGTTGTGGGGACTTCATGACAACCCCGCATACGAGGAAGAACCACCTTATACTTTTAGCCCACGACAACCTAAAGTTAACATGGCTGATAAACAAAAGAACCCCTTTTTTACACCACACGCTTGTAATAGCCATAACAATAGAAATAATAGCTCTGGACAAAATTTCACCACTCAATAAATTGTAGAACTTAGCATCCACAGAATACAATGAAGAGGCGATAATTCTGAAGAGTTGCTTCGAGGATTGGTTGCTGCATATGAAACCATTAGGGGACAACAAAATTTGGAAGAGCAAGAGCGACAAGAAAGACCACCGCCTACCTTGAGTACGGTGTTAGCTCGCTCCACATCATTGAGGCGGCATGCTCACACATTCTTTAACGATGACACACTAGATAGGGCTAGCTTGCGGCTTGCGCCAAAGGGCAATACCATTAAGATCAAAGATCTCCCTAAGATGCTTGACGAGTACATGGCTAAGAGGGAGCGCCCTAGTCATTCATTCAGGTTTGATAAATTTTGTAAGGATGTCAAATTTACCCTGCCTATAGGATTCAAACTGCCAAAATTTACCAGATATAATAGCACGAAAAATTTGAACCATCACTTAGCACTCTTTTGCAACGACTGTCGGCCTATACGCGATAACCAAGGACTTCTCATTCACTACTTCCAACGCTCATTAGAAGGGGAAGCACTAGACTGGTTTACGGGACTCCCACTCTATAAGATCAAAACCTTTGACGATTTAGTCTGTCAGTTCTTAGACCAATACAAACACTTGATCCAAGAGATAGTTAGCCTCAGCGACCTGATGGCTGCTAAGCAAGGACCTGATGAAGAGTTTGTCGACTTTGTCGCTCAATGGAGAAAACTTACTGCGAGAACCGACACTTCAATGAAAGAAAAGGACTCGGTCGACATTATCATCGATAATACTAGGGAACTGTTAAAGAGCGCACTTGTCATAAGCGATTGCCCCAACTTCCCTGCACTTCATTCCCGGGCATCCCGACTAGCACGACACATTAAAGGCGAAGACCTTGCCTTATCTATCATTACGTCCAAAATAAGCTACTCTAGCGAATCTAAGTCAAAAAATAGTAAGAAAGTTGTTATTCACTGAAAAGTATCACTTTTCATCTCTTAACCTAGCCTTTGATGGACCTTGAAGCAGACTAATAATCATTTATTAAGTGTGTTTTGTAGTTAGCAATAATCTGTATAGCTTAATACAAAATCTCTTCTTTCTGGTCTAAAGAAGAGAAAGAATACATGCAAAGATGACAACTGAGCCAAAGCTTAATGGAACACCTTGGTAGTGCTCACCATGGTGACTCACTTGCTGGTCATCATTGACCAAAGTCTAGCAGATGAATGAAGTTAGCTGAGAATGGAGAAAACTGCAACAACAACAACAAGTGCAATGCATTAGAATATCAAAAGACAGATCTCGCAGAGTTGAGGAGCTTCCTCGCGAAGCTAAGGATGCAGTGGAAGATGCCCTCACGCAGATGGGGCGTGCAATCAAGAGGAGAGCTGTAAAGACATCGTGAAGATCTCGCGGTTTAAAATCCTCAGAATTTGCCATCGCGAAGTTCTCACGGAGATCAAGCCTTAAAGCAGCCGCGCGCAGAACATAGAGAGTCCATATATATACTTAACAAAATGTTACCTCGCAGAGTTCTTGCGTAGCGAAAGAAGAGAGAGACGCCCGTAATTCTCCTCCCGCAGATCTCATACACTCTGAAGCCTTACTAATTACTACGCGAGCGCAGGAACATACCTGCATGAGTACTCAGCGAGAGAGAGAGATCTTCTGAAGCTCTACTGCACGAGAAATTCAGGCGCTCCAGATCATCTCCGCGACAACATTACAGCACAAAGGAACTGTGCGATTAATTGAAGATTTACTGCGCGAGTGAGCACTTCCCACCAGCCAAAGGCTACTCAGTGAAGGCTTTGCAACTGTGCGAATGAATTAATGCATATGTCAGACCCGTGAAGCACCGGCTCCCCACTTCTCAGTTTTAAGACAAGGGCCTTTTGGGAATTTCACAAGGCTAGGGCATACTTCCCGAGGTGCGAATCTCGAGGTGCACATCTCAAGGCATTACAGGGTCATAACAGTGTCATGTCTACTAGAAAAATTAGGGTTAATCTCTTTAGAGCTAAGGCCTTATGGATAGAGTATTTAAGCTACACTTACAGTTTAGTTTTAATCATCAATCCTTCCTTCATCCTCTGTCGGCTGAGAGCTCCAGTAGGCTAGGGTTAGGGTTAGGGTTTGATCACCTCTTTTTCTCATTTTTCTTCTCTCGTAGCCCAACATTTGCTAGCTAATCCTCTTATAAGCAGCTATGTTTAAGTTTTATTTCAGTTTTGTAATAGGTTTTGTATACATAGGGATTTTTTATGAGCAGTTGTGTACAAGCTACTGCCTGGAGGCAGTTCATTATAAGTTTGGCTTTTATTAATAGATTGTTGTTTTAATGACTAATTGAATCTAAAGATCTTATGGTTTCCTTAGATGTCTATAGGATCCACGTATTTGGGATGAGCCCATTCAGTTTTCAGTAGATATATTATTTACCATCTGATTTCCCTTGGTTTGATAGCCCCAGGAAAGCAATACTGGATCTGTGTGAGATCTGGGGAGCTCAGAGGCCTGTGGACCATGGTGGTTGTAGTAGTTTACATGCTCTTTCTCAGACCTTTGTGGTATATACAGACCAATGGGATACCCTGTGACCATTTGAGTGGATAGAGTATAGTCCTAAGGTGGTGTCCTGCCACATGTTTGAGAAGGATATTTCTCCCCTGCACATGAGCTTCTAGAGCCTTGTGAGGAGGTTTGTACAGGAACTGGCTCCCCTCTGTTTTACCTAACTGATATCAGATGTTAGATCTTATTTCTCTTTAGTAGTTGTAGCTTGAGGCTAAGTCATTGCAGGCTTTTTGTAGCAATGATCAACTGAATCTAGAGCCTTATTCAACCTATTGCATGGTCTTTTTTGTGGGCACAGTGAGCCGTTGGCCTTGGCAAAGCACTTAAGATTTTATGGGTTGGAATACCTATGGATGTCAGCCAAATCTATGCACAAATCTGGAGAGCTTGTAGCATTGGCATTATATAGTGCTGCAATAGTATTTATGGCCTGATCTGGTCCAGTGGTTGGGAAAATGATCAGTCCACTCCTCTAGATTAGATTAGCAATTTTTGGCTTGATCAATGGGATTTGACAAACTCTATAGGATAGGCTGTGGCCATTTGAGTGGACAGCCCATAGCCTTAAGAGCACCCCAAATGATATGGGTTAAGTTGGATACTTATACCTTATTGAGGCTTTTGGTAGTGTCTAAGCAAGGAGCACTCAGAGACAAATTAAATCTGAGTTACATTACTGCTTAACTCTAAACTTAACCTGCTTACTTCTCACCATTTTTTATATTTTATTTTGGCACACACCATCACCATCTTCTTCTTAACCATTTCTTTAGTATAGGGCTATATTTTATTTCTCTTGTGTTAGGGTTAATTTAGTGTAGTCGTGACGCCCAACTCCCTTTCTTTAGGATTGTCAGATCTGTAGCCAGAGATCTAGAGGCCTACTATTATAGCGCATTTTGGGTTCTAGATCAATTTCTTTGTGGGACAAACTTTACTTATCAAAACATGCTACAATAGGTCATGTATCTTGTAGGTCTAGGATTACTTTAGTTGTGCTGAATCTATTCTTTTATTTTACTTTTATTTTAATTTATTTTCACCACACAATAATTAGCACCTTAAGGCCAACCCAACAAGTTTTTGGCGCCACTGTCGGGGATATTGATCTTTTTAGTAGACCTGAGTTGTACTATACTTTAGATTTCCAAATTATTTGTAGATGTGCCTAATTTAGAATAAAAGTATTATTGATTCTTCGTGGAATTTTACAGACATGGACAGCAAAAGAAGGGAAAAGGAGGAGCTGCAATTGGAGTGAAGCTAGCTCTGTTTGCACTTCCTTTCTCCTAAATCTCAGTCTATTTATGTTTAATTCCTTGTTATTTGTTTAGTGTAAATTTGTGTAGTTGTTAAATTTTGTTTGAAATATTCTTTGTGTGTGCTTGTGAGCATTTTCTGTACTTGCTGTGGGTATATGCATGGTAGAAAGTCTTTAAACCCTGAGCTAGAACCTCCAAATCTAGAGGTTGAAAGGATCCTTAGACCTATAAACATCCCACAGGGCCCTGCTGTTGAAACTGAACCAACTATCATGGCTGAGAAGCAAAGAACAATATAGGAGTATAATGCACTTGGGGAGTACACCTCTCCCTTCTGCATTCAATTCTCCTCTGTTAAAGGGAATTATGAGATTAAATCCTTCACTATCAATATGCTACCTTCGTTTTATAGGCTTAATAAAGAAAATCCCTACAAACATATAAACCAATTTTTAGTACTTTGCACTACCTTCAATATTGCTGGCTTGAGACCTGAGGCCACTAAACTGAGGCTTTTTCCTTTCTCACTAAAGGACAAAGCCAACACATGGCTATCAAATCTCCTAGCCAACAGCATACAGTCATGGAGTGACCTTTAAACCAAATTCCTGGCCAAATTCTTTCCCATGAACAAAACTAGGCAGATGAGGACAAATATTTTATCATTCACTTAGTCCTTAACTGAGGATTTTTATGAAGCTTGAGAAAGATTCTATGAGATGTTAAAATAATGCCCCCACCACCAAATCCACCACCAAATCCCAATGTAGCAACTAGTGCAAGTATTCTACCAAGAATCAATTCCAAGAGCAGGGATATGGTGGATGTTTCCTGTGGTGGTAGCTACCTCCACAAGACAGCTGAGGAAGCTTGGGAGCTGTTTGATATAATAGGGGAAAATTCCATGCAACAGGAGTCTCTGTCACACAATGATAGCCAGACACCAGCTAAGATGGTGAAAGAGGCCACCCCTAGAGGTGGAATATATGAAGTGAAGGTGCAAGGTGATCTGGAGAGGAAGGTGGACAACCTGAGCTTGAAATTTGATAAATTGATGAATGTGATGCAGCCCCAGATGGTTGCACAGGTGGAGGAAGCATGTCTGATATGCTAATCTCTCACACATTCTATTCATAATTGTTCATCTGCCAACTAGTTTCCAGATTTTGTTATAGAGCATGCCAATGCTGCTCAAACTTTTAGGTAGCAGCCTGCTGGGTACTCTTAGAGGAACCACCCAAACCTAAGGTGGAGATAAGATTCATATCCTCAACCCCAGTAGTAGCAAATGGTAGCTCCTTACAGACCCTAGCATGAATTTAATCAAGATTTTCTGTTACCTACCCCACAGTCTAACCAGTTGGCCCTACCCCCACAACAGCCTAGATCCTCTTTATTTGAAGAACAAATGCTGGCTTCAATGCAAAACTTGGGGAACTTGGTGTAGCCTGTCAATTCTCATAGACAGAGCATCAAGAAGATTGAGGACCAGATGGGCCAGATTTGTAATGCTCTGAATCGGAGGGAGGAAGGAAAATTGCCTAGTCGGCCCCTGACAACTTCGGAAGGTCAATTTATGATTGGTGATGCATCCTCTACTCAGGAGGAAGCTAGTGCCCAGTGATCCAAATATTGGCAATAAGTGTACCATATGTATGAAGATTCTATTTTGATTTGTGTTATTTAGAAATCAGTCAGTTCTGTTTTTAGTGTGATGTTTGAGTGCTTATATTGCTTTGTCTGTGTTTGCATTTTGTGATTAAATACATGTGCATATTTGTCATCTGAAATTACTGTATGTGTTTATTGATGAATGGTTGAGGTGCCCTTATCATAATTTGTATGAAGTTGAGCTGAAAAATTATTTTTAAGTTTATGCAATGTTGAGGATTTGATTATTAAAAATGGGCATATATTTTTCATGGTTGAAATGAAGTACCTGTCTGAGGGTTGGTGATCATGCACAGTATTTGGGTGCACAACAGTATGGATGCAATACCCAATGTGTTGTACTGAGCTAACAGAGTAAAGGTTGTAAAGAAATGCTATCGCACAGATCTAGAAGACTTAAATCTGCTATGCGAGCCATCTCTTAGCATGCTCGTGCACTAAACACCTGAGCAATGGCTGTAAAAATACCTTGTGGAGTTACTTTCTGCTCTACGAGCCCAATCTGAGCGTAAAAGTATGCCATATGTAGTGTTCTGCATGACTGCTGCATGAAGTAATAACTCTTAAAGGTAATAGCTCTCGCACACCAAAGCCACTGATTTAGCTCCGCGAAGTTTAATGTGAGGCAGTTTTTCTTCTACGCGACAGAATGTCTCGCGGAATTAAATGCCAATTGCGCGAATATTCTACTCCGCGCGAACATGTTGCCAACTCCACGAATTGCGGGATTTGCTCTATAAACTCAGTGAAGCCCCTCATTTTCTTCATTTCCTCTGCCTACCCTAGTTTCCCAGTGCCAAAACTGTCATCCCCTTTCTCTTCTTTCTTCTCTACTTTTTAATCCACACCACCTCAGGCATTTTCCTCTCACCATTTTGTTCCTCAGTTACTCCTAGTCACTGCGAACAAGGTTTGGGGGGATTTGAGCCACTGTGTACATTTTTAGGTGAAACCCTAGCTCTCAAATGGTATGATCTCCATTTCTCTCTCTGTGTTGTGATTGATTTTTTTTATTAGAGAGAAGAAGGGCATAAGTTTGGAGCTTCTGTGCTTACTTAGTGTGATCTGCATTTTCTAAGATTGGTGAGCCCTAATATTGACGATCTGAGCACATATGGCCATGGATTCAAAATTCATAGATACATTAGCTACAATGTTGAACCCGTCTGCCAGTGGCAGCCCTGTGGCCACTAGAAAATTCGCAAGGATTGCAGAGGCCTCCACATTGAAGACCTTTGAGGTGCCTTCACCTGTTATTGAGCCAACAATTCCAAAAGAGAAAAAATCAGCCCCAAAGAAGAGGGCAAGAGAACACCAACCTTTTAAGAGCCCTGACAAGTCAAAGAAGAAATAGAAAAAGGGTAAACCTATGGTCCTTGAGGTTGAGGAGGAAGTGACTACTGAATACCTCAGGGTCCCTTCGGACTTTGTGCAAGCAATCCAGCAGGAGGCTAAAATCATTTTTGACAAAGTCTATTTTGAGGAACTACCAGAGACCTCTGCCTCCATTGAATATCTGACCAAGGCATCTCTGCTGCCACTGTTGAGGCCCTCAATGCAGCTGGTTTTCCCAAGATTAGTAAGATTATTTTATCAGAATATGAGATTGAAAAATAGTGATGATGGGAACCCAGCACTACTGGTATTAATTGATGATTTCGAGATGTTGTTCAACCAGGCAGACATTGCAAAAATGTTGGGGATACCAGTCAGGTATAGCCCTGAGTGTGGCTTGGGTCCTCCTTTGACTGCCACCATTACTTAGATAGCCAGAGAGTTAACTGGAGGGATCACTGCCTCAGGTGACTTAATTAGGAAGAGAGATCTGCACCCTAACCTCAGGCTCATGGATGCAGTGTTGAGGAAAAATATTTATTGCTCGGGGCATGAGCAGGAGAGGAGGTACCCCACAGCTGATGCCCTATTCTCATTTCACAAAAACCACTACTTGGATGCAGCCAAATTATTTTTTGAGGGGATTAAAGATTTATGTGAGAAGGTGAAAATAATAAAGAAACCTCATGCCCTTCCCTACTACAGATTGATTACTGCATTGCTGAAGTGGGGGAAATACCCCTTTAAAAGGGAGGAGGAGACTATGGCCCTGATCCCCAAAAAGAGTGGAATGAAATAGTGAGGAATTAGTGGCATCAAGATGGAGAAGAAGAAAAAGAAGAGGGAGGAGTTACAGAGAGAAGCAGCCCCCACCATTTATGAAGCAGTTGCTGCTACTGCTAATGCTGCTGCATCCTCCACCTCACTTGTGCCAGCCAGCACAACCATCACCTTCCCAGGCATTCCCTCTACCTCCATGCCAGCTCCAACCCCCTTAAGACCACCTTTACCTACACTCATTGCCACACCACCACCACCTTCAACCTAGACATCATTGCCCATCACAAGCCCACTACCCTTACCTGACCCTATATCACCAACCACCATAGCCACTGACACCCTACCCTTTTCGACACCCTTACCTATTTTTCCAGCCCACCCTAGCCAACCTATCAAGACCCCATACCAAAAGAAAAAGAAACCTACCAAATCCCGTACTGCACCTCATCCCACCTATATCTCCCAAACAATTCCAATCGCTGAAACCACAGCCATTCCAGACCCCATACCCACACCCTATGAACCTGAAACCCATACCTTTGAAACCCCACCCTTTATACCTATCACTAGTGAACCTATAGACCACTCCATTCCCTTATCCCATGACCGTGATCCATTTCCAGGAGAGAAATTTTCCACTATGATGTCCACTATCTTAGGAGACATCAACTTAGAGTATACCCCTCTCCCAAACTCACCTCACCCTTCACACTTCACCCCTCCACAGCAGATATCACCACAGGCCACTACCTTTACTCACAGACCCACTTCTCCCTTTCAACCACTCCCACCTATCCAACCAACACCCACTACCATACCTGACCTCTTACCCCAAATCCTGCACCTCCCACTCTCCCTACAGTATCATATGTTGACCAATACCCAAACCAAAGCCTCCATTGAGACATATATTCAATCCCTAACCTCCACTCTCCAAAATCAGGCCTACCTAGAGACCTGCCTCCAAGCCATACAATCAACTTTTGCTACCTTACCCCAACCCTTATCCTTAGCAGCCACCATACCCCTTCCTACTTACACTAAAGCCTCCACACCAACTAACCCAGATATTCCCCCTGTTGTAGCCACCTCTGATGCTGCAACAGATGTGGATGACTTAATACCCACCTCTTCCAAGTCAATCCAAATAGAACTTGACTTGGAACCCCAACCTGAGCTTCCATCCTCCATTTCACGGCCCACCCCTTTTTCATTCCTGGCTGGCCCTTCTTCAAGTGAGGAACAACCTTTGATTCATGCCTCTTCTTTTTCCATCCCCCCATACTCTACCCTCTTTCATGCAATGAACTCCAATCCTTACCTCAAAAAGGATGTCATTCGAGGGATGACTACTATCAGAATATCAATAAGGATACCCTATGAAGAAAAGATCCATCGCATAAAATTGGATAATGAGATGCAGCTCAAGAACATAGCAAGGGGATGGAAACAACTATTGCATTTATATAAAGCCCACGAGAGTATGGCTGCACAAGAGAAGCTGAATGCTGAACAAGAAAAAATGGCTGCTGCAACAGAAAAGTTGAGAGCTGATGGATTAGAAAGGTGGTTGACTGCCTCAAAGGAGATCAGGGAGCTCCTTATAGCCCGAGTTGAATTAGCTGAACAAAAGGCTTAAATCCTGGAAAGGCAACTAGCTCTATCAACTGGGAGAGTACCTACCACCACTGCTGGTCCTGCTCAAGAGTCTGCTGCTGTGAAGAAAGATAAAGCTAAAGGGGTAAAAGTTAAGAAGGAAGTAGCAGATGATTAGATGATTAAGTTTTGCACATGTAATTAGCTAGGAATTAGTGTGAACTTTTGTAGTTCTTTCCCTTACGTACATATTCTTGCATCTCAATAAAAATTTCTTTTTATTATAAGATATTTTCTTCACTGTGTTTGTTTCTTTTTGTTTGTTTTATGTTATGTATTTTCCTTTCCTGCTGTGTCGTTTTCTTTTAAAATCCTTGTCTTGAGCCTACTGCACGTCCACATCTAACTTTGAATCAGTGAGAAGACTGCTCCTCATAGGTTTGGAGGTGTGGCAGGACCTACCAATGAAATAATTAACCTAAGTGCAGCAGAAATCAAGTGAGTAAGATAGAAATGAAGCCATGTTCACTTAAGAATCATAAAAAATTTAAAAATTTAAAAATTTTGCAAACCTTTAAGCATTACAAGTTTTTAAATTTTAGCATTTCCATGATGTGAACACCAAGAAAACTCACTTGTATCAGCACTTAGTAAATCATTAAAGAGAGAAAAAGGTAAGGACATGTCTAAGAGTTCAATGGAAGTCCATAACTAGTGAGATTTGGGCCTACAAATTTTATTTTATTTTTCCTTCCTTTCTTTGAGGAGTGACTGAGGTAATTTTTCTAGCTCTAAGGACTGGCTGAGTCAATACCCTCACTAGAAGTTAGGCAGCTCTAAGTTGAAATAACAGACAGCACTCATGACACCTAGGAAAGGATCAAAGCCTTCTCTTAAACAGTTTGAGCTCAAACAGACAAACCCTAATCAACTGCCCTTGTGCACACTCCCTTTGAGCCTTAATTTCTAATTTTCTTCAAAATACACCTGAGTACTTGTACCTGAACCTATGACCTGATTCAAACCTATCTTCACTTTGAGAACTCATAAGGTAAAGGAGAAGGAGCTGAAGATTGACAAGATAAGGTCAACATTAGGTAAATGGAGAAAAGAGACCAAAAGCTTAGTAGTGTAGTAGCTGAGGAGAGAGGTGGCAAGTGAGAAAAATAAAAATAAAAAGAAAAATGCATCCAAAAGAAAGAAAAATAATAATGAAGAGGAATAAGAGAGGAATTAAGAGGAAAAGTTCATTGAAAAATCAAAAATAAGAGGAGAAGCTGGCCACTTCAAGTCTGAGGAATTTTAAATAAAATAAAAGGTGCTGAATTAAAGAAGGTGAAGTCATGAATCACCTCCTTCACCTACTGATATCTCAATTTTGAATCCCTTTCCAACCTTCTATTCTTTATAACCTATCCCATAAGCCACATTACAACCCATTCAAAAGACCCTGTGATCCAAAGTTGAATGAATTGTCATGCAGATACAAAGAGTTGTCTAATCTATGGTGAGGATTAACCAATGATGTCAGAACTTAGGTGCTTTGCCTATGCTCATGCTTACTGACTCATTTGGGGCCTATAACTGCTCTTGGGCTTGAAAGAAAATGAAAACCCTTAAAGTTCTTTGTGAGAGTATGCCCTGGTGAGCATTGGGTCTGTTGTTGAATGTATTGGGCATGGTCTATAACCTAAATTTTGAATTAATGATGAGCTCAGTACTGACCTACATGTGATATTTTCCCCTGCTGTGAGCTAATTGGAAATGATGTGCATCTACGTAGAAGTTGTAGTGATTAAATGTCTGTGCATATCATATGTTTAAATTCCTCATATTTTTGTTGAATCAAAGGTGAACTGATGCTCTGTTTCTTGACAGCTAACTTGATAATTATGTACTCCTGCTAACTATTTTATTGAGAAGTGTACAATCGTGAGATTTGGGACGATCCCGTCATGGCGATGCGCTCGCTTGTAAAAATATAGAATCGCCATCGGAGCTTTTGGTGTCCCGGGATACCTATATCATTTTTATAAGCCCCGAAGTGCCACAAATATGACTCTGAATCCCGTCCACACCAAAGGTTCTTAGGTAGGGGCTTCGATTATCGATTCGGAAGGTGTTAGGCACCCGATCAACTCGCTTAACGCGGTCTCTACTTAAGGCCAAAACAAGAAATAATAAAAAAGAAAGAAAAAGGCCTCCTCATGCCCAAATGGGTCTTAGAATCCTATTTGTGCCCCTCTGTTCCTATCAAAAATTTAGCGGCGTAATGACACAAATGGAAGGATTGAGGAGAAACTAAGAAGGTAGAGGAAGAGAGGGGAGAGCCGGAGCTCTCGGGCCCTTGTTGCACCGTTGGGGAGTCTTGCGTCGGCTGCTTCGGTGAGCTTTTGAAGGCTTGTATGGTATGGAATGGGATTCTAACTCCTAAGGCTTGAAGCTAAAAGGTAGAGAGGGAAGGCTAAGGGATTACACACACCTAACCTAAAGGCTTTTAGTGAAATGCTAAGGTCTAATGGATCTTCTCAAAATCTAGAATTTGTATAGGAAGTGGACACCAAAGGGAGAAAGATCTTCTCACTTTAAGCTCTTTCTCTCTTAGGCCAAAATTCTCAACCCCTAAACCAAGGGGTGGGGGTCTCTATTTATAGGAAATGGGTGGGTTAGGAGGGTGTTTAGATGCTAATCAAGATTAGGAATTAGGTAATCTAACATCTAAGGTTTCCTACGGTTTTTGGAGCCTTGAAATGTGGGAGAAGGTCCTCCAATGGTGGATGATAGGTTAGTGTTTTAAATCACTTAAGGGTTACAAATATGCACTAAAAGCGTGCAACAAAACTAGCAAAACACACTTCAAAGATCAAGGTGGTCAACAAGTCAACTCCAATCTTGATTTTCGAGGTAAAAATCAGAGGTCACTGTTCATATGCCTAGCACAACTATTAGTTGTGTCAGGCAAATGTATAGTAAAATAGTTCTGTACAGTAGCCTGAAAGTTGGCTTCACAAGGGGTGGGGTTCACTTTAAAACTGGCGCAACTACAAGCAAAAAACCTAAATTTATGCCCAATATTTGAACTGCTGTAACTTTTGATATTCAACTTCGATTGGGGCGATTCTTGGACTGTTGGAAAGCTGACGTCCTCTACTTTTTAATGGTGTGAGATTTGATCATAGTAGAAGGTCATAGCTAGTCCCAGTGCACCACACTCTTTTCCAAGGTTTTGGAAGGTTAGGTTTAGGTTCAGAATGGGTTCTAAGGGTTGGGATTGATTTTTAAAGGTTAGAAGCAGGTTCCTAAGGGATTTAGGGTGATTCCTAAGGGTCTGAAAGGATTCTTAAGGGTTCTAGGGTGGTTCCTAAAGGTTCCATAGATGCCATCAAAAGCTCGGAAGTGCACCTTTCTCAAAATATATTTCGATCGGGCCTTGGGCCAAATTTGGGTGTCTATAGATGCCCCACTTTGGTATCCGATCACTAATGATCGAATGCCAAAGAAAGAGACATATGAAGAGTCCCAAGGCATTACTAACGGGTCCGCTGCATTCAGAACAAACTTCAAACATCAGATGAGTAACATGGTGAGAAGACAAAAATTCTGGATGCCAGGCTAAACATTTGTTTCTCAAGGTAATCGGTTCCCAAGCGCTTAGCGAGAGTACTGGGCATAACCAAGGTGGAATGAGTTGCGAAAGCCCAATAGCTGGAAAAAACATTTGCTTCTCGAGTTGCGAAAGCCCGTTAGTCAGGAAAAATGTCCACTTCTTGAGATAATTTGAAGGTGATTGATGTTCGAGATTCATTCTGAATACAACAGCTTCGCTAGTAAGAGGGGTGATAGACCCACATTCAAAGATAGGCGTGAAGTAAAAATACACAAGGCTCCATAGTTTACGTCCAATCATACGAGACATTTGATGCCCCCCTCTGACTGTTCGCGGGTGCCCTTACTGAAAGCAGGGTTCGAGGTCTTTGGGTGAACCCATTGATCCTGAAGTTTATTTAGCATGACTGACCGAGCGAAGTGAATAGATATCACAACGCTTTTTGGGAGTTCATGCCTTTTTCGAAAGCATGCCCCAGATAAACATGACCTAGAGCCTCTAACTTCAACTACCTTGAACAGATCCAACCAAACATTGGGTGTCTCCTAAAAGGGACATCCAATCCTGGTTTCTACCAACAATGATCATATATATTATTTAACTATGCATAAACATGCACCCATTAGGGGCAATAAGCAACAAAGGCGATGGAAGCCCCGACCCGGACTTGCCCGGGTACAATTTATGAGAACAAATGACCATCATATGGATACCCAAACGCAAGGCGTACACTTTACATGGATACCGCTGCCAAAACAGGTTTTAAGCCTGTAGAAAATAACGGCGAAACGAACCCTTCTGGATGCATGGTTGCACATAGTTTGATTGATACGTAATCTCGTTCTCAATAGGTTGGTTTCAACCAACGATTGACCTTTTCCAATGGAGAATCCAAAGCTTAAGACACTTAGGTTCATATGAGTCCAAAACAGAGCGCTCATCACAAAGATTTAGCAGTGGAGTCAACTCAATTGAAATATGGACTGTTTGATCAAGATTGACACCATTGCTCCTACCTTGAAGTAGGATCCAGAATCCAAGGCGTGCCTTAGACTTAGAACGTTACTATAGCACAGTGGTGTTGCTGATAAAATATCAACATTTTACCGCATCATAACGCGCATGTGCATAGCTCTGCGGGGAAACACAAATTTATTCTTCTTCTCTTTTTTCTTTTTTCAAAGATTATTTTTTCCATTTTTTTTTAAACAAGCATTATCTAGACCTCGAACCCTATGAGGAGCACGCCCAGACAACGGATACCAAGAGCCCATGCCTCCGCAATAATTTGCGACGAAACTAAAGCCAACGTAATCAAGTTCATGTGATATCGAAAAGATTAGGTCAAAATTGGGTGTCCACCGAAGGATACTAAATCTTGGCCTCTGTCATGAATGAAGTTACAAATGAACAACTATGCATAAACATACACCCATTAGGGGCGATAAGTAGCAAAGGCGATAGAAGCCCCGACCTGAACCTGCCCGGGTATAATTTACAGGAATAAACAACCATCATACGGATACCCAGACGCATGGCATATACTTTACAGAGATACCGCTGCCAATACAGGTTTTAAGCCTGTAGAAAAATAAAGGAAATGAGCCCTTTTGCATGCATGTTTGCACATAGTTGTATGACGTAGTTTCGTACCTGACAGGTTGGAATCAATCCAACAATGGATCTTTTAGAGGACAGAGTTATCTGGACCTCAAACCCCGTAGGACGCTCGCCCGGATAGTGCATACCAAGAGTCTACACCTCCAAAAATATCACCTAACGAACTTGAAGTACAAGGCACTCAAGTTCACCTAAAACCAAAATATGGAGCGATCAGGGCGAAGATATAGCAGTGGAATCAATCTGATCCAAGCATTGATTGTTTGATCGAAATTGACACCATCGCTCCTACTTTGAAATAGGATCCATGGATCCAAGGCGAACCTTAGACCTAGGACATTAATTTTGCACAGCTGCATTACCGGTAAAATATTGACATTGAATCGTATCGAAAATACACGAGTGCGTAGCTGTACGTAAAAAGTTCACAGATTTATAATTTTATTTTATTTTATTTATTATTTTTTTGTTTTACAATGATTTTTATTTTTTTTTTGAATAGACCTGACGTCGGTGGTGAGGTGCTTCATCTAATTTATTCATCTCCGAGAGGTTGCCGGCTTCGAGGCTTCAGACCGTTTTGATGTTCCTACACATTCTTAAGAAAACGTCAGCCTCCTTTTCTTTGTTTATACATATATAAAGAAAATGCATCCTAAATAACAGAAGGAGAAGTAAATTTTTACCTACACTTTTTCAATTTCAAGATATTTTTTGGATTTTAGTTTTCGGAGATTTTTTGTTATTTTTCTTCATTTTTGAGATTGAAATATGATGTTGGAAATATGTTCATGGAAATTAGTAGAAATATATGCACATTTTTTGGTATTTGGATTTTTCTTGATTTTTTTATTTTTGGCTTCTTTTTTTTTGTTTTTGTTTTTGATGCCTTGACAGTGAGACGGAGTAATGGGTTCCATTTTGAGTATAGTCGAACCTGAGTGATTTTTCAAATTTTACCAACATCAAAATGTTAATCCCTTTGGATTGAGTTAAACCTTTCTCCTTACCTTGAGTCATATGTTTAACAAAGCAATTTCACAAAGACAATTCTGGTCGGGACCCGTCTTGAACAAACAAGAGCAGCCCAACCAAAAAAAGGGTATCAAGGAGAGTAACCAAGAGGGCTCCTCAAGCATATTGCCTCTCAATCAGTGCGAACCTTTCTTCTTCTTTTTTTCTTCTTTTTTTTCATCTCTTTTTTTTACCTATGGCGCCCTTTCAGGTTTTCACCACGTCCATGGGTTTAGCTCTCTTACCCCAAGCGCCCTTTCGGGTTTTCACCACGTCCATGGGTTTAGCTCTCTTACCCCAAGCGCCCTTTTGGGTTTTCACCTGGTCCATACAAACTCGTTGTTTTTACCCATAGCTCCCTTTCGGGTTTTCACCACGTCCATTTCGCTTTGAGCTTGTATGTTTATTTTAGTTTTTTTTTTTCATTTCTTTTTTCAATAGCCACGACATAGACGTCGATTCCATCATAGCCGGCTGGATGGGGTTCTGGTGTCGTCTCACAACTCGACTTGTGTTGACTTAACAGATATTATGACTGCTTGTAAACCTAAAAGAGGGCTTTCTTCAGTTTGTAGCTTGGCCATGGGTTAGGGTAGGATTTGAAGGTATGCTAGGCTAAAAGGGTTTCCTTGATACGGCTTCAGTTTTCTCAACATACTTTCTTCCTTGGGGGTTTTACTGTACATGCCCCATGATTCTTCTACATTTTTTTATTCTTTTTGCTCCACTTCAGGCAATCTCTTTTTGAGGTTTTACTTTTCTGAATTATTTTTGGATTTTGATGGTGATTTCACTTCTCTTTTTTTGTATGGACATACACACACATTTTTTTGGAAAGGGGTTATCGAAAGAAAAAGGCCCAGGCTCAAAATGGGGTAGCAAAGGATATCATCTTTTTTAGGGATGCTTTTTGGCTACTGTGTTTGGAATGATGGCTTCTTTTTGGTGGTTCTTAAGCAGTCACGTGTCTTTTTCATCAATACTTACCTTATCGCGATAGACTAAGCGTAGAACCGTCGGACGTATCCAGCATTGATGGGCATAGGAAGATGATCTCTGTCCATGGTGGCGAGGCGGATGGCGTATCCTGGTAGCACTTCTCAGACGACATAAGGCCCTTCCCAGTTTGGCTTGAACTTTCCTCTCAGATCGACATCGAGGGATGGGAATTTCTTCTTTAGCACAGTGTCTCCTACCTTTAGATCTCGACCGCGGACACATTTATTATAAGCACGTGCAATTCGCCCTGGTAAACTTGAGTATGGCACAAGGCTAGGAGTCTCTTCTCGTCTAATAAGTTCGATTATTTGAAGTGCGATTTCTCTCTCTTTCTCTGCTTCGGGTAAGCCTGATTCCATAAGGATTCGGAGCGAGGGTACTTCAACCTCAATTGGTAGGACGGCCTCAGTTCCATACACAAGGGAGAATGGTGTTGCCCCTGTAGCGGTATGGATTGACATTTTGTAGGCCCACATAGCAAATGACAATATCTCACTCCAATCTCGGTAAGTGACGACCATCTTCTCAAGGATGCGGATGACCATCTTGTTCACCGCCTCTACGGCTCCATTAGTTTGAGGCTGATAAGGTGACGAGCGATAGTGCTTGATTTTGTATTGCTCGCAAAAGGCTCGGATGCGCTTATTCGCAAAGTTTATGTCGTTGTCCGTGATGATGTCTTTGGAGACTCCAAATCGACACACAATATTATTCTTGAGGAATTTCTCGACGTGACTGGCCGTGATATTGGCATATGACACTGCTTCCACCCAGTTGGTGAAGTATTTAATGGTGACGAGAATGAACCGATGCCCGTTCGATGCTTTCGGATGAATCATTCCAATGACGTCAAGGTCCCACGTGGCAAATGGCCAAGGAGTGGTCATGCAGTGTATATCGATGGCAGGAGCATGTATCAAACTGGAGCGTTCCTGACATTTGTAGCATTTCTGAATCTGTTTACAACAATCTGATTCCATAGTGGTCCAAAAGTATCCCTGTCGTAGAATTTTCTTAGCAAGAATGTGACCGCTGACATGGGCACTGCATACTCCCTCGTGGATGTCCTTCATGATATTGATCACTTCACTTTCTGTAAGGCATCTGAGCAAGATGTTATTATAGGATCATTTGTAAAGGCATTCCCCACAAATGATGTAACCTACCGCTAGACGTTGAATAGGTTGTCGGCCCGTCTTGGATGTACCCTCAGGGAAAGTTAGGGTCTTGAGGAAATTCTTGATATCTGAGAACCAAGGTGGCTCATCATCAGGCTTCATAGGTTCCTCAATCTGGAGGCAGAAGGCCGGCTCATTCCTCTGCTCGATCATGATCGACTTCATTTCAGCACCAAACGGGATTTCTATCATCGATGCCAACGTCGCTAGTGTATCGACAAAGCAATTCCTTATCCGGGGGACATATGAGAATGTCACGTCTTGGAAGCAAGCTATTAAATCCTCGAGGTGTTCATGATAAGGGATCAGTTTCTCATCTTTTGTCTTTCAGTCACCATTTGTCTGGCACATGATCAACTGCTAATCGCCAAACACTCGAAGGTGAGTTATATTCAGATTGAGGGCCGCCTGTAGACTAGCGGCATAAGCTTCGTACTCAGCCATGTTGTTAGTGTAAGGAAAGTTGAGCTTGATAGGGACGGGTACGTGGGATCCTTTCGGTGAAATTAGAATGTCACCAATTCCATAACCCTCAGCATTTGCTACCCCGTCAAAGTGCATTACCCATGACTCTTCTGCTTTTTCAGTATCGTCTTCTGTCATGAACAAGATGTCCTCATCGGGGAACTCAGTTCTCAAAGGCTCATAGTCTAGCGAAGGATTGTCGGCAAGATGATCAGCAAGTGCCTGCCCCTTAATCAACTTCTGAGTGATGTACGTGATGTTGAACTCAGATAATAAGAGTTGCCAGCGTGCAGTCTGCCCAGTGAGAGCGGGCTTCTCAAACAGGTATTTCAATGGGTCCATTCGGGCCAAAAGTAGAACGGATTGGGATAACAAGTAATGGCGGAGCCTCTGAGTAGCCCATATAAGAACCAGGCATGCTTTCTCTAGATGAGAATAGCTTGTTTCATAATCAGTAAACTTCTTGCTTAGATAGTAAATGGTCTGCTCTCTTCAACCCGTCTCGTCATGCTGCCCTAAGACACATCCCATCGAAACTTTCATCGTGGAGAGGTACAATAAGAGTGGTCTCCCCAGCTCGGGTGGTACCAAAATAGGTGGATTGAGGAGGTAGCTTTTAATTTTATCGAATGATGCTTGACAGTCGTCATTCCATTCAACGGACGAGTTCTTCCTTAGTAGCTTGAAGATCGGCGTGCAGATTGGAGTTAGTTGCGTAATGAACTGATTGATATACTGTATTCTATCTAAGAACCCTCTAACCTCTTTTTCAGTAGACGGTGTTGGCATTTTGGTGATAGCTTTAACCTTGACTGGGTCGACCTCGATCCCTCTCCTGCTGACGATGAATCCTAACAACTTTCTGGACATAGCGCCAAAAGTGCACTTCTGTGGATTTAGTTGTAACCTGTACTTTCTCAGCCTCTCAAATAGCTTCTGAAGGTTTACCAAGTGATCGCTTCATCCGATGACTTGGCTATCATATCATCGACATATACTTCAATTTCTTGGTGCATCATGTCGTGAAACAACGCAGTAATAGCTCTTTGGTATGTTGTATCGGCATTCTTTAACCCAAACGGCATGACTTTATAGCAGAAGGTTCCCCAAGGAGTGATAAATGTCGTCTTCTCTCGATCCGCCTCTGCCATCTTAATCTGATTTTATCTCAAAAATCCATCCATAAAAAAAGCATCCCGTGCTTGGTAGTGTTATCGACCAAGATGTCGATGTGTGGCAGTGGGAAATCGTCCTTTGGGCTCGCCTTATTCAAATTTCAAAAATCGATACACATGCGGACCTTTCTGTCCTTCTTTGGCACAGGCACAATATTGGCTAGCCACTGCAGGTATTTGGATACCATGAGGAACCCCGCGTCATACTGCTTGATGACCTCATCTTTGACTTTCAACATCCACTCGAGTCGAAGACGTCTCAGCTTCTGCTTAACCAACTTCATATCAGGGTAGAGAGGCAACTCATGCTCGACCAAATCAGTGTCCAAACCAGGCATGTCCTTGCACGACCAGGCAAAAACATCTTGATATAACCGAAGGAAGTCGATCATGCTTTTCCTTTCTTTGGGAGATAGCGACATTCCGATTTTGGTAATTCGAGGAACCTCCTCAGTCCCTAGATCAACACCTGCAGTTTCCTCGACAATGGGGGTAGGGCCATGCTCAAATTTGGCAAACCGGTCAAGGAGCTCATTGGGGAGCTCCTCAAAAGGGACATCCTCATCCAGACTCATGATTCCTACCTCTTCTTGTATTCTTACAGGAAAGGGACCGATTTCACGTGGGACGAGTAATTCGATTAAGGCATCTTTTTGTGTGATTTTATCCGGAATCTTAAAAGACAATATTTTTGGGTTTTGTATTTTTTCTATATTTTTAGGATATTGTATTTTTTCAATATTTTTGAGGTTTTATATTTCTTCGGAGACGGACCCTTGGTCGCACGAGTCTGTGTATATACAAGGTATTGCCTGCCAAGGGCTTATCTCACTTTTTATAGGTTTTTTTTTTTTGAGAAATAGGTGCCAAACTTTAAGCCACTCCTTACTTTCAGAGTTTGGGGCAAAGATGCCCAGTTGCGTACCTGAGGGGCCGCTCCTTTACCTGTTTGGATGGAGGGTTCTAACTAATATGGCTCATTGGAGTCAGCCTCCATCATGTTAACCCCCATTTCGTCTGAGATGATCTCCTCAAACGTCAATACCATTTTGTGGTGATTTTCCACAGGGGGAGTTTGTTCAGATACTGGTCGTCATTCCTCGAAGATGGGCAACGCGGCCAAATATATTTCCAGGCTGGGAAGGGTAATGTGGGGATTGGTGGGATGGATTGGGGCTTTGGGTATTTGTGGGTTCAAATGAGTTACCCCATTCCTATATATCTTTATGACCACAGCACTGACAAAAGATTCCCTTATGTGTGGCCTAGGGTGAGATTTCTCTTCTATGTTGATTCCTCGAGTTCTTGCAGCTACGGCGATCCTGGCTTTCTCTTAGGCCTCTCGGACCTCTTCCTCTGTGGGCTTGTATCCCAGCCCGAATTCGACCTTTTTCCCCTTAGCAACAACTGGCTCTCTTCAGCCCTGCAGTCTAGGCTCGAGCCCTCGGCCTTTCTGATAGCCCCACTTTTGGAGCATAGCCACCGCTGCTATCATATCGCCTCCCTTTTTAGGCATGATGCCCTCAATAGGCTCCAGGAGTATTACCGATACCCCATATTCAAAACTATGGAGGTCAACGTCCTTAGTGGCGTGCGGCACATCTAGTACATTGGGCTTCTCCACGCTATTAGTAGCCTTTTCTTTTTTGCTATACCCCTCACCGATGATCATGATAATCTTATGCCTAGACCCAAACTTGAGTTTCTGGTACAAAGTGGAAGGTAATGCTCCACCCTCGTGCAGCCACGGGCACCCCAACAATAGATTAAACGAGGATTTGATATCCATTACTTGAAACAAGATGGAAAAGGTCATTGGACTGATCAACAGCTCAAGATCAACTTCTCCCATTATTTCTCTCCTGGTATTGTCAAAACCTCTAGTGCTAGTCCTCGCGTGCCTCAACATGCATGGATCGATCCTGATCTTCATGGTGGTTCTTAAGGGGCATATATTCGATGCGGATCTGTTATCAATCAAAACCAGGGGAATGACCATATTTCCAAACTCAATAGTTATGTTTAAGGATTTTGAATGGCTACATCTTTCCTCAGGTAAATCGACATCAGAGAATGAAATGGCATATTGAGCCATCACTTGCCCAATTATCTGCCTGACTTCATCTGGGCTGATCTGGAGTGACACATGCGCATTTTTTAATGCCCCCATTAATGCTTGAAAATGGAGTGAGAACATCATCAACTGATCCCAGACGGCTATATGGGCGAGCATTTTTCTCAGTTGAGTCTCTAGTATGTGTCCCCGACTCATCTTCTCAAACAGATTCACAGTGCTCTCTTTCTTCCCTTCAGGCTAGGCTTGTACTGCTGCCGGTGCTTTTGGCTATTTTGATATCTTCCCTGACCTGGTAACAAAGTCCACAGCCCCCTCTCTGTTGTTGCTGCCGGCGTTAGCGTTGGTCTGTTCATAACTCAGCGGGACCTGGTGAGGATCATAGGTTGGTCCCGATATCTAAAAGGGTATAGCTACCGGTGTCGGAGGCACTTGTACTGCGGGCTCAGGAGGTTTGGGCAACACTTGATTTATTTCGGTGGTGGCGGGTTGGGTGGCAAAATTAGGCCAGATGGGGGAGGTGAAGCTTGAGGGTGGTGGTATTGGGGGTAAGGAGGCAAAAGTAGGCCATTGATAGCTGGTAGGTGCTGGCAAGGGATCGAGGGTTTGATGGGCCGTTAGGTAATTGACCAGGATGGTGGAGTTTGCAGGTTGCTAAACTAGGGGCAATGGGGTGGGCATAGGCCATGGATAACTGACGAGTGCGAGTGTAGGATTAGGGGCCTGATGACTTATTGGGTAATTAAGAGGGGTGGTGGTGTATGGATGATATGCATTTATGTGCACATAATTGACGGGGGTGAGTGTTGAAAAGTATGCCCTGAGATCTAGGGGTTCTGTTTGTGGTGTAGGAGTGGGAAAGTAATCTGCCAGATTCAAGGGTTCAATCACCCCAATGGTTCTTTCTTCTCAGTCTTGCTACCTTGGGACCACAAAATTCTCTCTATTATTGATGTAATCAGAGGGGTTAAACTCATACCCTTCATCAATTTCCTCTACCATCCCTATGGTGGGTTTGAGACCTGCTATTCCGGTAGGGTGTGGTGGCAAAGGCACCTGGTGAATATTTGCATGCTGGTTTGCTTAGGTGGGTGCAGGGGGAACGATCTTCCCAACATCGATTAAATCTTAGATCGTGTGCTTCAATGGGAAGCAGCGATCAGTCGAGTGACCCGGTCCCTGGTGGAAATTACAATGAGTATTCGGGTCAAAATTATATGGAATCAAATTGGGAGGAGGTCGTGGTGGGAGCGCAGTTACTAATCCCTTTTCAATTAATAAAGGTAAAAGTACACTTAAAGATTGCCCAAAGGGTGTAAGAACACGATCATAATGGGCTCTCCTTTTAGAGGTCATTTGCATTCCCCATTCGGCTCTCTGTCTTGTGACTCTCATCAGCCTGTCATCCTAATAGGACTGGTTCTTATTTATTTTAAATAGGAAAGGGGCTACATTGTTATTGTTGGGCCAAGTGTTTGCAATATTCTGTACCTCTGCCCATGTTCTTCTATCATTTCTCTGCTCGAAAAACCTCCTAACCCCGCTAGGTCCCCCTGAAGAATTCTTACTGAGCCGTTCTTCCCTGATGGCATCCTCACAGTGATTGGCGTTTCTTACCAAATTAGTAAAATTGAACTGTTGTTGGTAGACAAGAAAATCAGAAATCACTGACATAGTGTTATTTGAAATCATCTCTATCTGCTCATCGTCCGGTATTTTATTTCTAACTTGAGCTGCCAGTGCTCTCCAACACCCCAAATAGTCGTTGAAGGTCTCGTTGGGATTTTGTTTCAAACGGGCTAAGTCAGACTTGCGTGGTTCGATATCAGTATTCTAGACATATTGTTCTTGGAACAAATGCGTCAAGTCCTTCCATGTCTTCATCATGGATGGTTCAAGAGACGTGAACCACCTCAGGGTCGAACCGATCAAACTCTTATGAAAGACTTTTATTAGCAGTCTCTCATCCCCCCCGTACTGGCACATGTCCCCACAATAGGACTTGAGGAGTGCAATCGAGTTACCCTTGCCATTGTACTTGTCAAATACTGGCATTTTAAATTTGGGGGGCAAGGGGACTTCGACGAACAGGAATAAATCCGTGAAGTCTGTGGCGTGGATTTCAGTACCACCCATCTTCTGTAATTGCTTTTGGATTTTATCCAACTGTTCTTTTAGTTGTTCCGACTCCTTGGACATGGGGGCCGTCTTCTCAATTATTAGCATGGACTCACTTTGGGCTGCTAGGGGTGGGGTAATTACAGGTGGAGGATTGACATTGGTCACTGCCCCGACATAGGCCCCACTGTTTCTGATCTCGTCCTCCTCATACTGCGGGTCTACATAGGGTTCAGTGAGAACGAGATTTTCATGTTGATGTATGAACTTGATGTGGGTTGGGTGAGCCCCTTGGGTGTAAGAGAAGTGTTGTTGGGTGATGGGGTGAGTGGTAGTTTGGTTTAAGAGTGGGACTTGATGAGGCCATTGGACATGAGGGAAGGTTTGGAGATGGTCTTGGGGTATGGGGCCATAAGAAAATTGGGTCTGAGGTATGGCATGGGTTTGACCCGGTTGTGAAGGTTGAGGGTGGGTGAAATTTTGGGGGTATTGTGGAGGGTATGAGTATGGGGTTTGGACAATGGGCCCGGGGTAGGTTTGGGCCACAAGGCCTTGATCAGGTTGGGTTTGGGTAAAGGGCATGGGATTTGGGGGATCTTAGCCTATTAGGCCTTGATTGGTATGGCCCATTGGGCTTTGGAGGGCTTGGGCCATGGGCCATTGGTGGGTATGGTCCTGGGCCAGATGGGTCTGAGCTGTGGGCCCTTGGTGTATATGGGCCTGGCCCACTAGGTTTTTAGGGGTATGGGCCATGGGCCATTGGTGGGTATGGGCCATGGGCCCTTTGAGGGTTTGGGCTTGGGCCAAATGGGTTTGGGCCATGAGCCCTTGGGCAAGGGTTTGGGCAACGGGCCCTTGGGGTATGTGGGCCTGGCCCATTGGGTTTTGAGGGGTATCGGCCGTGGGCCATTGGTGGGTATGGACCATGGGCCCTTGGAGGGTTTGGGCTTGGGCCAAATGGGTTTGGGCCATGGACCCTTGGGTAAGGGTTTGGGCAATGGGCTATAGGGGTATGTGAGCTTGGCCCACTAGGTTTTGAGGGGTATGGGCCATGGGCCATTGGTGGGTTTGGGCCATAGGCCCTTGATGGGTTTGGGCCATGGGCCCTTCGGTATGGGTGATAGGGTGTTAGGCCATTGGGCCTTGGAGATCATGGGTGATGGGGTGTTAGGCCATTGGGCCTTGGAGTTCATGGGTGGTGGGGTTTTGGGCCAATGGGCCTTAGAGATCATAGGTGGTGAGGTTTTGGGCCAATGGGCCTTGGTGAATGGTGAGATTTTGGGCCAATGGGCCTTGGAGATCATAGGTGGTGAGGTTTTGGGCCAATGGGCCTTGGTGAATGGTGAGATTTTGGGCCAATGGGCCTTGGGGCATGTGGGAGGTGGGGGTTTAGATGGTGTGAATTATGGGGAGTTGATGGGGATCATGAGAGAGTGAAGCATGGAGATTGGCTAGGGTATGGGATGGGTCCATGGATGTGGGGTGTGGATGATGGGGGGTGTTTTGGGAAGCCTTCCATAAGGAGTAGGCTTGGAACATTTCCTCCATCATGGTGATGGAAGGAGGATCGGATGTGGGTGGTGGGTGTAAGGGATGATTGGGTATAGATGGGGTGAATGTGGAGGAAAATTTGGTCATGGCCATGGTAAGTGATGGGATATGGGATGGATTGAAGGAATGGGGTGGGGCATTGGCAAAGGGGGATGGGTTGGGGATGTTTAAGGATGATGAAGGATAAAGTATGGGTGCTTGGGAAAAACTGGGCATGGCTCCGATAAAAACGGGCATGACCTGGGAAGATGGGGAGATTTGTGGGGGGTTGGATAAGGTGGAGGTGGCATAGGTGAATGAGGGTGGGTCAGGCCTATATGGGGAAGATGGCAAGTGGGACATGGATGTGGATGGAAAAAATTGGGTTGGGTTTTGTATGGATGTGGATGGGAAATGCGTTGGATTGGGCATGGATATGGGAGGGAGAATGGGCATGATTTGGGCAAAAGATGGGGAATGGGGGGGTTGATTTTAGATATTTTGGGAAGTGGTGGTTTGGAAAATGGGGGCGCCAAATGGGCCGGTAATGGTAAAGGGTGATTGGGTGAGGGGGATGGTAGAAAAGACTTCTCCCGAATGGGAGTGGGTTAGAGAATGTGGTGGGGATGAGTCGGGCGGGTCCACTACCCACGACATATCTCGGTATCGGGTTGGGTATGGGTGCCTTGGATATGGCCCAAAATATTCTCCCCTTCTTCCCCTACGGGATGATGGAGGGCAAGATGATGTCGTTGTGCCGGCACCACAAGAACTCTATTTTTTAGGTTTTTTTATTTTTAATAATTTTTTTTTGGAATAAATTTTTTTTTTTTTATAAAAATAAAGGTTCCAAGGCCTTGGAATTCCCTTCTCGGGTGGCTTTCGTACCCTAATTTAAGACCCGTGGTGATGATTCTGAAGTACTTCGGAAGAATCAAAGGAAGACCTTTGATCTATTGAAGGCATGAAAATCAAGGCAAACAACCCGATCCCTCGAAATGAGTCAAAAAGAAGTTACCTTCTTTTGACCGGCGGGGGCGTATTGGGTGTCGGAGATGGAAGGGCCCAAACAGAGGCACTAAGACACTAATCGGGGGACTCGGGATGTGGGAAAGGCCACAGAATCGGGCTGGACTGCTCAGAACAATGCTGGCGCAACTAATACATGCACCAGAGCAAAAATTTCCTAAATAAGGCTGGCGCAATTATTAGTTGCGCCAGTGTATTTTTGGAGATTTTTGCATTGATGCAACTAATACTTGCGCCAGGCAAAAATGGGTTTTCAGAACCCTTGATAGTAGCTACTTCAGTCCGAATTGAGTCTCTTTTTCTGGTTTTTATGGAAGCTAGGCTTTCGGGAACTGACTGATTTTTTAGTAATCGATTCTCTCCTCACCGAATCTAAGGGATGTGAGTCCAATATAACTCGCTAGTGCACTCCCCAAGGGTTTTAAGCTTTGTAGGAATGGGAACCCACCCGATATACCTCTGGCGCAAGCGCCTTCTCAGATACTAGGTGGGCTGGGAGTTTTCTGCATCATCACCACTAGGGGCTGCCGCTATACTAAGACCCAGGTGGTTGTATGTGTGACTAAACCCAATCCTTTAAAAATCTACCCTGCAAAAAAAAAAAAATTAAGTTCTCTTTTCTTGGTTTAATTTTAATTTTTTTCAAAGCCCTTTTTTACAAAAGTTTTCTTTAGTTCAAAGACCGGGGGTGATGATCCCGTTCCGCCACTACGGGTCGGCGTCCACTGTTGGAATATGCTTGCACAAGTAGGCCCGCCAATCGGCTAAGACACTTTAAATAACGAGAAAGTAAGAAAATTAAAAGACAATACTCAAGTAGGCCCGCCAATCGGCTAAGGCACTAAAATGACAGAAAAGTAAAGGAAATTAAAAGACAATGCACATGTAGGCCTGCCAATCGGCGAAGGCCCATAAATGACGTAAAAGTAGGGGTAAGTAAAATGACTTAATCGGAGGGGTGAATAAAAATAAAATAAAAAATAGTAATAAAAAGGTTTATAAAATCAAAAATAAAGAGGCCAAGTTCAAGGGGAAGCTCTACAAGCTAGTCCCAAGCAGAGTCGCCATCTGTGCAATCATGGGATTTGTGGCGATCCCATCGCGGCAATGCGCTCGCTTTCAAAAATATAGAGTTGCCACCCGGAACTTTTGGTGTCCCAGGATACCTATATCATTTTTATAAGCACCGAAGTGCTACAAATATGGCTCTGAATCCGGTCCACACCAAAGGTTCTTGGGTAGGGGCTTTGGTTATCGATCGAGAAGGTGTTAGGCACCCGATCAACCCGCTTAACGCGGTCTCTACTTAAGGCTAAAACAAGAAATAATAAAAAAGAAAGAAAAAGGCCTCCTCATGCCCAAATGAGTCTTAGAATCCTATTTGTGCCCCTCCGTTCCTACCAAAAATTCGACTGCGTAACGGCACAAATGAGAGGATTGAGGAGAAACCAAGAAGGTAGAGGAAGAGAGGGGGAAGCCGGAGCTCTCAGGTCCTTGTTACACTGTTCGGGAGCCTTGCGTCGGCTTGCTTCGGTGAGCTTTTGAAGGCTTGTATGGTATGGAATGGGGTTCTAACTCCTAAGGCTTGAAGCTAAGAGGTAGAGAGGGAAGGCTAAGGGATTACACACACCTAACCTAAAGGGTTTTAGTGAAATGCTAAGGTCTAAGGGAGCTTTTTGAAATATGGAATTTGTATGGGAAGTGTGCACTAAAGGGAGAAAGATCTTCTCACTTTAAGCTCTTTCTCTCTCAGGCCAAAATTCTCAACCCCTAAACCAAGGGGTGGGAGTTTCTATTTATAGGAAATGGGTGGGTTAAGAGGGTGTTTAGATGCTAATCAAAATTAGGAATTAGGTAATCTAACATCTAAGGTTTCCTAGGGTTTTTGGAGCCTTAAAATGTTAGAGAAGGTCCTCCAATTATGGATGATAGGTTACTTTTTGAAATCACTTAAAGGTTACAAATAGGCAATAAAAGGGTGCAACAGAACTAGCAAAACACACCCCAAAGATCAAAGTGGTCAACAAGTCAAACCCCAATCTTGATTTTGGACGCAAAAATCAAAGGTCACTGTTCATATGCCTAGCGCAACTATTAGTTGCGCCAGGCAAATGTACAGTAAAATAGTTCTATATAGTGGCCTGGAAGTTGGCTTCGTGAGGGGTGGGGTTCACTTTAAAACTAGCGCAACTATTAGTTTCACCAAGCAAAAAACCCAAATTTTTGCCCAATTTTTGAAATGCCGTAACTTTTGATATACAACTCCGATTAGGGTGATTTTTGGACCGTTGGAAATCTGACATCCTCTTCTTTTCAATGGTTTGAGATTAGATCATAGTATAAGGCCATAACTGGTCCCAATGCACCACACCCTTTTCCAAGGTTTTGAAAGGTTAGGTTTAGGTTCAGAACGGGTTCTAAGGGTTGGGATTGATTTTTGAAGGTTTGGGGCAGGTTCCTAAGGGATCTAGGGTGATTCCTAAGGGTTTCGAAGGGTTCTTAAGGGTTCTAGGATGGTTCCTAAATGTTCCATACATGCCATCAAAAGCTCAGAAGTGCACCTTTCTCGAAATGTGTTTCGATCATGCCTTAGGCCAAATTTGGGTGTCAATAAGAAGATTGTGGGTATCTTCACTAAAAACCCTCAGGAGACTTCACTCCTCCACTAGGGATCACCTAGGGATTTAAAAGGCTTGCCACATATGCTAAATGTATCCGTTCTCCCTACGAAAGTGGCATTTAAATTCTTAGAGTAGTTGTTTTAAATTTTCCTTCTCTCAGAGACTAGCAAAGATTAAGTTTTGGGGTGTGTTATTCACTAGAAAGTACCACTTTTCACCTCTTAACCTAGCCTTTGATGGACCTTGAAGCAGACTAATAATCATTTGTTAAGTGTGTTTTATAGTTAGCAATAATCTGTGCAGCTTAATACAAAATTCTTGCTTTTTGGTCCAAAGAAAAGAGAGAATACATGCAAAGATGATAGCTGAGCCAAAGTTTAATGGAACACCTTTGTAGTGCTCACCATGGTGACTCACTTGCTGGTCATCATTGACCAAAGTCTAGCAGATGGATCAAGTTAGCTGAGAATGGAGAAAACTGCAATAACAACAAGTGCAATGCATCAGAGTATCAAAAGACAGATCTCGTAGAGTTGAGGAGCTTCCTCGCGAAGCTAAGGATGCAGTGGAAGATGCCCTCACACAGATGAGGTGCACAGTCAAGAGGAGGGCTGTAAAGACATCGTAAAGATCTCACGGTTTCAAATCTTTAGAATTTTCCATCGTGAAGTTTTCATGGAGGTCAAGCCTTAAAGCAGTCGGGTGCAGAACATAGAGAGTCCATATATATACTAAACAAAATGTTACCTCGCAGAGTTCTTACATAGCCAAAGAAGAGAGAGACTCCCAGAATTCTCCTCGTGCAGATCTCGCGCACTCTGAAGCGTTATCAATTACTATGCGAGCGCAGGAACATACCTGCGTGAGTACTCAGCGAGAGAGAGAGATCTTCTGAAGCTCTACTGCACGAGAAATCCAGGCGCTCTAGATCATCTCCGCGACAACATTACACCGCAAAGGAATTGCACGATTAACTGAAGATTTACTGTGCAAATGAGCACTTTCCATCAGCCAAAGGCTACTCTGCGAAGGCCCTACAACTGTGCAAATGAATTAATGTATATGCCAGCCCCGTGAAGCACGGGCTCCCTACTTTTCATTTGTGTTCAAGGGTCATAACAGTGCCACGTCTGCTAGAAAAATTAGGGTTAATCTCTTAAGAGCCAAGGCCTTATTGATAGAGTATATAAGCTACACTTAGAGTTTAGTTTTAATCATCAATCCTTCCTTCATCCTCTATCAGCTGAGAGCTCCAATAGGCTAAGGTTAGGGTTAGGATTTGATCACCTCTTTTTCTTATTTTTCTTCTCTCTTAGCCCAGCATTTACTAACTAATCCTCTTGTAAGTAGCTAGGTTTAAGTTTTATTTCAGTTTTGTAATAGGTTTTGTATACATAGGGATTTTTTATGAGCAGTTGTGTACATGTTGCAGCCTGGAGGCAGTTCATTGTAAGTTTTGCTTTTATTAATGCATTACTATTTTAATGACTAATTGAATCTAAAGATCTTATGGTTTCCTTAAATGCCAATAGGATCCATGTATTTGGGACAAGCCCATTCAGTTTCCAGTAGATCTATTGTTTACCATCTGATTTCCCTTGGTTTGATAGCCCCTTGGAAAACAATGTTAGATTTGTAGTGAGATCTGGGGAGCTCGGAGGCCTGTGGACCATGGTGGTTGTAGCAGTTTACATGTTCTTTCTCAGACCTCTGTGGTATGGACAGACCAATGGGGTACCCTGTGACCATTTGAGTGGACAGAGTATAGCCCTAAGGTAGGGTCTAGCCACATGTTTGAGAAGGATTCTTCTCCCCTGCACATGAGCTTTTAGAGCCTTCTGAGGAGGTTTGTACAAGAACTGGCTCCCCTGTATTTTACCTAACTGATATTAAATGTTAGATCTGATTTCCCTGTAGTAGTTACAACTTGAGGCTGAGTCATTATAGGCCTTTTGTAGCAATGACCAGCTGAATCTAAAGCCTTATTCAACCTGTTGCATGGTCTTTTTTATCGACATAGTGAGCCGTTGGCCTTGGCAAAGCACTTAGGATTTTATGGGTTGAAATACCTATGGATGTCAGCCAGATCTGTGCGCAGATCTGGGGAGCTTGTAGCACTGACATTACATAGTGCTGTAATAGTATTCATGACCTGATCTGGTCTAGTGATTGGAGAAATGATTAGTCCACTCCTCTGGATTAGATTAGCAATTTCTGGCTTGATCAATGGGATTTGACAGACTCTATAGGATAGGCTGTGGCCATTTGAGTGGACAACCAATAGCCTTAATAGTAACCTAAATGGCATGGGTTAAGTTAGATATTTCTACCTTGTTAAGGCTTTTGATAGCGTCTCAACAAGGAGCACTGCAGAGACAAACTAAATCTGAGCTACATTACTGCTTTAACTCTAAACTTAACCTGCTTACTTCTCACCATTTTTTATATTTTATTTTGGCACACACCATCACCATCTTCTTCTTAACCCTTTCTTTAGGATAGGGCTACATTTTATTTCTCTTATATTAGGATTAATTTAGTGTAGTCGTGACACCCAATTCCCTTTCTTAAGGATTGTCAGATCTGTAGCCATATTTGGAGGCCCACTATTATAGCCTATTTTGGGTTCTAGATAAATTTCTTTGTGGGACAAACTCTTACTTATCAAAACTTGCTATAATAAGCCTTGTATCCTGCAGGTCTAGGATTACTTTAGTTGTGCTGAATCCTTTCTTTTATTTTACTTTGATTTTAATTTGTTTTCTCCACACAATAATTAACACCTAAAGGCCAACCCAACAAAAGCCTTAGGGACTAAACATGTCAACACCGTTGTCAACCAAGGACAAAATTCTAATAACGGTAACTTCCAACCGTGCAACTTCGGATAAAATCAAAGTCAACAATGGTATACCAATCAGAATCAGGGCGCTAACCAATCCAGATATGTGAATCAGAACCAAGGCCAAAACCAGGGTCAAGGCCAATACCACAATAGAAATCAATACACCAACACCTATCAGAACCAAAATGCAACATAGAACTGACCGGCCTACGCGCTGAACTATAATAATGTCCCCCCGTCGTAAAACTTTAATCCAACTAGAGGTCCCTACCAACTGAGGTGGGAACATTATCCCCCTCTACCTGATACATTCTCCAATATCTTCCGATTTCTTAACACTCAAAACCTCCTCCGATTCCCACCAGAAAAACCTCATCCATGGCTTGCAAGTCTAGATTATAGTAAATATTGTACCTTCCATCGGTATGTGGGACACGATTTAGAAGATTGTTGGGTTCTTATGGACTTGATTTATGATATGAATGACCAAAATCAAATCGATTGGGGAGCGCTTAGGAATCCTAACCCTAATACTAACCAACTCCAACAAAACTTAGGGATCATAAACAACCCCATGCCTAATCACAACCAAGCAACACCTGCCTAGGTCACTACTCTGGATCTCTCCAGTCAACCCTCTTTCCAACCCTCTACTTTAATCACTCACATCCTACCCTCCCACGTTCTTGCTACCACTGTGAGAGTCTTTTCACCCTTGCACCCGTCGACCTTGATCACTCGCATCGCTCTGCCAAACCTTCCACCTTACCCAAAATTCATCTAGATACGGGTCCACTCCTTTAGGGCCAGGAGACCATTCCTCCATCGTCCCGCACCAAAACTTTTGACCACTCCAAATTCTGAATAGACAATCTCACCACCTCCCTCGTCTGATTCTGAACTCGAGTTTAGAGATCACGTTCTTCAAGCCATAGCCCAAGTTGCCGCACGGGTGGAAAGTGTCACATGGAAGACTCAAAGTCTAGAAGACGAAACCAAGATTGAGTGCTCACTAAACATAAAGGAAGGCGAGCGAGAAAAAATCTTCGACCCGCATAAGACCCTAGTCTCAGCTTTATTAGAAGAAGAGATTACACGCAGTACCTCTCGCCTTGGAATGGTGCTGTACAGGCCCACGCTCCGACCTCTAATTTTACTCGCTTCACAAATACATCGACGTTGAGTCATGCTAGGTTCACTCAGCTGTCGACTTGCCCAATTCTCAAATCCAAAATCAATTACCCACCTCCTCCTTTTCCTCGAAATAAGGATGTCACAAATGCACCACAACTAGACGAGAATGCAAGAGAGAGGTTCAGTTGTCGCCCCTACCTCACATCATTCCTCTGCCAATTCCCGCACCTCAACCACCTGCACCTAAGGCCCATCAGCCATGCAAAGAGATTACGCTTGAGTCGGGGCAAGAATACGACCTGCTATGACACCTTTAAAAGATCCCAGCTCAGATATCTATATTAGAGTTCATCAAGAACTCTCCTGATCATCATCGATTGTTGGTAAGGACACTCAGGTCGACGAGGACACGACCCTAGATGAGCTTCATCAAATCACCTCGGTCATGGCGCAACCTCCGACACTCACGTTCACCGATGCAGACATGCCTGAGGAGTCACTCCGTGGGAGTGCTTCTCCTATATATCTCACGGTTATCATTAGAGGATTCTCCGTACCTCATGCGTTAGTGGATACTGGAGCAGGACTCAATATTTTCCCTCTCACAACATTAAAGACGCTCGAATATACCGAACAAGACATCAAGCCCTCGACCCTGTCACTCATAGCTTATGGCGGCTCACGTCGTTTTATTAAAGGGACTATTAAACTCCAGGTTCGCCTTAGAATTGTGACCAAGGACGTCACCTTCCATGTTTCTGATTCTGCTAGCACCTACAATCTCATCTTAGGAAGAAAATGGTTGGAATCAATGAAGGTCATCGCATCCACGTATCATCAATGTGTCAAGTTCCCATATGAGGACTCCATCATCCGTATATACGCTGATGCACCCCTCCAGGAGATAGACACTGATTATGCGGCGAGCATACCAACGGCTCATGATTATGTTTTGAACACAGGTCATATTCAAAGGACTCGAATCCTGGAAGAGACAACCGTAACGGAAGTCCGCCCCCCTACCCATCCTAGTTCTCCCCTGACGTGTCGACGAGAATTGATGAGGAGAGAGGTTGGTCCAGACCTCGCCAAGCTTTATGACATCAACCCCACCACAACAAAGGGATGGGATATTATGTACCAACTTGGATACATTCCTCACACTGGACTCAAAAAGAATAAGCAAGGTCGTGTAGGACCTGTCGTCCCAATGAAAACACGCAAGCATATAGGGCTAGGTTATCAATCAGGCAGCTCACAAGCCGACTTGTTCCCTCCCTCACCAAAATGGTCTCTATATGATCACTTCGTCTACGGGACCACTGAGAAAGCCAATGTACCTAAGCAGAAGGAGGTATCCTTCACTATGCTCCAAGAAGTGGAAATTGAATAAATGGCTAAAGCATTCAATGATATGACGAACCTAAAAGACGACATTGATAAACCCCTTGAAGGAGTCAAACCCTTGTTTGATCTCGAGGAGGAGAGGAAAGAAGAACCTCCCGAGCCTGACTCACAAGTAAAAGATTGGGAATCTACTAATGACGAGGACTTCTACATAGCTACCTTGCAAGGAGATAAAGAACATTTATACCCATCGTGGGAAGAAGATGATGCCTCACAAGCAGAGTTTAACTCGTTTAGCATCAACCTCCGCCTTGGCCTTAGGGGATGGGAATGCCTGTGGGACTCACCTTATATCTCTCACCCATATCAACCTCGTTGCGAGGCATGCACTCACATACTAGAGCAATTTATTAGTGCGATCTGATTTTCTGCAATGAGGGAAGTGAACCATTCCAACCCCGTAATGATGGAAACAGGCAACAACTCACTAGCTCCACTATCCACGCAAGAAGAAGAAAATTCTGATTGCCAGTTGACTGACTAGGGAGGAAATATCCACATCGTACTCTTAGGATTTCAAGAGGAGTTTGAATTAGACTCTCCTTCATCCCCAGATACACCGCAACTCCAAATATTTTGGGAATCGCAAGATGAAGGGTGGAAACCTCCGCCATGTGACGACGAGGACTACTGGATAGACCTCCCCGCACTCGAATTAGCAGAACAAGTCAACCTAGGACTTCAAGCCTTATCAGATCAAGAAAGTGAATTTGATAGTATCATCGATTCTAAATTTGAAGGATGGGAGTGCCCATGGGAATCTCCTTGCATGTCTTACCATTGCCAGCTTCGTTGTCGGGCGTGTGTACTCATCCCAACGTATTATGAAGATAAAGAGAAAGAACTCCCCCTCCCTGGGGATCCTTCAGGAGATTCCCCTTTGCGAGAAGAGCAACTATATCATATTTTTGAGGACGATAGTTCAATTGATTACGATCTCCAGAGATTCTTTGAAGAAGAGACAATCAATGCGATAGGGGAAGTCCGAACTACGATACATGTGTCGCTCACGTCATTTATTCAGAAGATCTTGTTAGATGAAGACTCAAAAAAAAAAAAAATGCCAATTTCAGAACAAGTCCCCACCTCCCGAAGAATCACTCAAACAACTCCAGCGGCCGTCTCGCTCCCTCAATTAGAGGAAGCAGCTCTCTCGGCACCTCTTGAGGCGACCAATCCTGTATTATATTTGCTATCAAAAATTTTAAAAATAGAAAAAGTAGAAAACCCTAAAAATTAAAAATATAAAACCCAAAAAAATAAGAAAGCCTCGAAAAAGAAAGGCAACCCTTCGTCCCCAATCCATCGTCTAGTCAACAAGGAGACTTTTCTCCTGAGACTATTCACTAGGACGTAAAGCATCCCGACTAAGCAACAAGCCAATGAGCATACCTGACGAGATACTCTATGACTTTGAGAGGAGAATCGGTAGCGTTGTCCTTCACCTTACCAAAGATCTCTTGGTCATAAGTTGCGCCGATGAAGGGTTACCTCTCGGCAAATCGAACCCGCAGTATAGTAATTTCATAGTATACGAGTTTACCGATGAGGAGGAAAGAACACCAGTCGCCGAGGGGGTGCAAGACTTCCAAAGGGTTATCATGCATTTCGACGAGCAAACTCAAGCTGTCATGGAACCGACAGAAGAAATTAACTTTGACACCGAAGAGAAACCTAAGAAATTGCTAGTTAGTGCAGCGCTTAACTCTAAAGAACACCAACATAATAAGCAAGTTTTACAAGAGAACCTTGACTCTTTCACATGGTTCTATGAAGATATGCCTGGTTTAGACTCCAACCTGGTAGAACACCGGCTCGTCTTGGAACCCGACGCTAAACCCCTAAAGCAGAAACTCCGTAGGATGCACCCATAAATAGCCTTGCAAGTCAAAGAGGAAGTTGACAAGTTACACAAAGCTAAAATTTTTCGTGTCATCCTCTACCCTAAATGGGTTGCCAACATTGTACCTATCGCTAAGAAGGATGGCAGAGGACGAGTTTCCGTTGATTTTCGAAACCTCAACCAGGCATGCCCAAAAGATGACTTCCCACTTCCACACATTGACACTCTCGTCGACAACACTACTAGGCATAAGATGTTATCCTTTATGGATGGTTTCTCAGGATATAATCAAATCAAATTAGTTGAGTCCGACCGAAAAAATACTTCTTTCACCACACCCTGGGGGACTTACTGTTACGTCGTCATGCCTTTTGGGCTCAAGAATGCAGGAGCTACCTATCAATGTGCCATGATGGCTATTTTTTACGATATGATGCATAAATGTGCAGAACTCTACGTCAATGACATATTAGTGAAGTCCCAAATGTGGGCATGACATGTTGAAGCACTCCGATTGGTACTACAAAGAACTATGAAATATCAGTTGAAAATAAACCCAAAGAAATGTGTCTTCGGAGTCACTTCCGGAAAGTTACTCAGTTTTATAGTTAGCAAGCAAAGGATTGAAGTCAACCCTGCTAAAGTTAGAGCCATCCTTGAGATACCACCTCCCTGTGATATCAAAGAATTACGTGGCCTGATAGGAAGATTGCAATTCATCAGGAGATTCATCTCCCAGCATTCAGATAGATGCGATCCTTTCTATAGACTACTTAAAAGAGGAACCGAGTACAAATGGGATGACCACTGCCAGCAGGCCTTTGATAACATTAAAAGGTACCTCCTTAACCCGCCAATACTATCGCCCCCAGTTCCTGGAAGACCCCTTATCCTTTATATCTTAGCAAACGACAAAGCGATGGTAGTAATTATGGGATAATATGAAGAAGACGACAAGAAATAGAAGGCTATCTACTATCTTAGTAGGATGATGGTCGAATATGAATGAAAGTACACTCCTATGGAAAAGACCTACCTTACACTGGTATGGGCTTCAATCAAGTTGCGACACTACTTCGGAGCACATAAGATATTAGTACTAGCCCGAATAGACCCGCTGAAGTATATATTCAAAAACCTCGCAATATTAGGAAAGATTGCTCGTTGGCACATGTTATTACAAGAATTCGACATCACCTATGTCACACAAAAATCGATCAAAGGGTAGGCAATTTCTGATTACCTCACAAACCTCCCACTCCCAAATGACGAACCTATACACACGGACTTCCCCGACGAAGACCTACTTACAATCCATAACGAAGAGCCCAATAAGACTTCATGGACCCTTTATTTTGACAGCGCTCTAAATCACAAAGGAAAAGGCATCGGGATAGTCCTCCTGAGCCCGGAAGGAGTTGTCATACCTAAAGCTTTTCAATTAGATTTCCATGTTACTAACAATGTCGTGGAATACGAAACCTTCATAGCTGGACTACGAGCAGCATTATAATTAGGTGTTAGACAATTGAAAACCATCGGTGATTCAAAGCTAGTAATATCACAAGTTATAGGAGAATGAAAAACCAAGGAAAGAAGACTAATGGCCTATTTAGAAACCGCTCAATATCTAGTCAACAAATTTGAAAGAATCTCTTTTATGCACATCCCTAGATTAGAAAATAAGCTTCCAGACTCCCTAACTACGCTAGCTTCAGTCATTCAGATACCCCTTGGACAAACTACCAAAACCTTCGTCATAGAAAAATTAACAGTACCTGCCCACGAGGTGGCATGGACCATCAAGAGAGAGTTACCAATACTTCCCACAAGCATGACATCAAAGGAAGTGATCACCCCGGAAAAATATGACAAGACGGAAACCGAAGTCACTATGTTTAGGTTTGAAAAGTCACCAGTCGACGATGGACAGCCATGGTACTTTGATATCTAGAACATCTTGAAATATCGACACATTCCTCCCTACGCTACAAAGATCGAACGGAAGACTATAAGGAACCGATGCGCCAGATTCTGCATACTTGGTGAAACACTATACAAAGAAGCCTTCACTAAAGGAGTACTGCTATGGTATGTTACAGCTGCCGAAGGACAATACATCATCCAAGAAGCACACATCAGCACCTGCGGTGCCCACACCGGTAGACAAAGACTCGCTGATCAAATTGCACGACAAGGTTACTTCTGGCCGACAATGATAAGAGACTGCCACCTCTACGTTTAATTCTGTAAGCAATGCCAAGAACATGCCACACTCATCAAAGCTCCATCAGTTGCATTGGATACCATGACCTCGCTATGGCCATTCTCGATATGGGCCTTCGACGTCATTGGACCTTTCACAAACACAGTTGGGAATACTCACAGGCACGCGCTTATACTTATAGCCACCGAATACTATACTAAATGGGCAGAAGCATAATCATATGTCAGAATCACTGCTTCCACGCTCGTAAGGTTCATCATGTACAATATCATCACCAGGTTTGGAATACCCAGTATGTTTGTCACCAACAACGGATCGCAGTTCATTGCAGAGAAGACAAAGAAGCTATGTAAGAAATTCGGCATCAATCTATGCCACTCCTCATCGTTCTACCCTAAAGGAAATGGATAAGTAGAAGCCACCAATAAAACCCTGATTCGAATTCTGAAATGCACAGTAGAAACAAGCAATGGAGTCGACTAGCTTGAACGACTACCAGAAGCACTCTTGGCCTATCGGACTTCTATTCGTACGGCAACTGGCCAAACTCCCTACCTCCTTACCTACAGGATGGAGGCCGTCCTACCATATAAGAAATAAGTACCATCCTTACGGATTCAACTCGATGATGAGCTATCCTTAGACGAGAGGAGGATTGCCCTACTCACGCAGCTAAAGCAGCTCGATGAAACACGTCTAAGGGCAGTCGACCACGCTCAGGTATATCAAAGGAGAGTGGCCAGGGCTTACAACAAGAAAGTCCTTGAACGAGCCTTCAATATTGAAGAATTAGTCTTGAAGAAGATCATGTCTTCTAAAAATGCTCATCCAAAAGGAAAACTGAAACCAAACTGGGAAGGCCCTTACGTCATAACGGCCGCATACCCTGAAAATGCTTACAAACTGACGAACCAAGATGGGAAAGAACTCCCTAGTCCTTGGAATGCCATGTACCTTAGGAAATATTATTCCTAGCCTAGTGATCATCTCAGCCCATGGTTAAATACTTATAGTTATCACCCCCGTAGTCCTCACGACCCATTCATGGGTCGTACGCCTTCAATCCCCAGAATATTCTTGAGATCTCCCATTTATCGCCCACCTTCTTATTTGGGTAATCTGACCAAAGGACTAGTGACCTACCTAATCTCTTTCAAAAGTATAAGTAACACCAAATCCTTGTTCCCCTTCCCCCACCATTAGAGGAGATGTTAGAGCAAAAAAAAATGAAGATGCTAAGTTAAATCAAAACTCATTATTCTTGCGCTAGCAGGATGCTTTCAAAATATACCTACATATTAAAATTGAGCGAGAGTATTACAACGAATGAACAAGTCAATGAGTTCAGGGAAGCATAAGCAGGCCGTGAGGACCTCTCTGATAATTTTACTAGAAGTATATAAGCAAGCTGTGAGGGCACCCTTGATATCCCTATACAACTAAATGTCGTCCTAAGGTGGCGGGAGGAGGACAAACTCCTGCTAACCATAGAATGTGAGATTTTGATGGTAGTGAAACATGACGTAGAGCTCAATCATGGCACCCCACATTCGCCCGAAAAAAAAAAGACTGTAACCCATCTCTTTTGCAGAGTATTAAGTACAAGCTACTCCCCACGTCATTGAGCCTTATCCTTCTTCTACCTTCTATTTTTTTTTTTTTTGGACTATAAGTTGGAAGCCTCGCAGGATATTCTAAGGAATGAAACCGAAAACTCATGAATGATGACTGATGCAATCACCTTCTATACTTACCATACTTTCCCCTAATAACCACGGGATAGGATGACCACTACCCTATGATAGACCCCGTATGCAACTGACCTGATCAAAGAGACCTCCCCCCAGTTTGATGATAGTATTGATGAATGCTCTTTTCAAGACTAACTCACCTAATATCCACGACTTCACATAGACCCACAGTGCTCATCAAAAGCCCAAAAAAGCTCCATTGGATCTACACACTGGGGCATTTTTTTTAGACCAAAGGGAGAATCATATCAAAATCGCCAACTCGTCCACCAGAAGATGAAGAACGTCGAAGTTACTGTGCAAAGAAAGCTACAAAAGACACTGTACGCCGATACAATCACGCCCCTACACTGGGGCATTTTATTTTTATTTTTATTTTTAGCTCTTGTTGCTATGATAGTTATTTGCTTTCCCTTTTGCATTACTTTCAAAAAAGAGAAGAAAAAAATAAGCAAAAAAAAAAAAGAGGAAGAAAAAAAGAGAGCATATATCTACCTGTGTTACCAAGCCCCGGTCTGAGATACTGACCCCCCTTGACAACTAGCAAGAGGGAGAACAAATATTACTAATGGCGTTACCTTTATATGTGCAGATATAAAGCGACCATCAACCACCACAGGGCCAGCTCGCAAAGCATCCAAGTCCCGATGATGATTGATAGCACTAAGAACAAAAGCTAAAGTAGACGCAAGAGGTAACTCAAAGAAAAGCAATTGATCAGGTACACCTAAACCCAAAATCTCAATATATATGTGTCAAAATTTTCTTTCCTATTCTTTCTTTGCAATCATCATCGGGGGCATTCCCCCTGTATATACAATGCGCACTCAAAATGGACAAAACATACACATGCACACACCTACTCCCTACGCTATCGCTGAGACGGTCGAGCACCACTATCCCCAGTATCATAGGCTTGAAGGTCCATAGATTGGTCCACCGAAAAAACAATCCCGGCACTCGGAGTCGGCGGAACCTCTAAACGACAAGGTCCTGCCACAGATCCCCCCTCACTCGCCTGACTGACAGTCCACCTAGACCGAGAATGAGGAGGATACCCACCTGGATACCAATGAGTGACAGAATCCTCGCAAGTATCACTCCTGACACGATCACGCGACGTGTGATGAGACTGCCCGGAAGAAGACCTCGTAGCCCTCGACTATGAGCCCTCAAGCCGACTAGCTAATCTATGCATCCCTCGCTCCCTCACAAGAAGATACTGCATCCGACCCAGGGCCACCTGCATCTTCGCCTGTGCCAACCGACGCGCAACCTCCAATGCCTCGGCATGAGTCTTCTGTGTGGCCATCATCTCGACCATGAGATCCTCATGACTCTCCACCTTTCCGAGGACCCGTCTCGCCTACAGAGTGGCGTGCGCTTGCATCACTTCTAGCCACGCCTCCTCAAGCTAATAAACCTGCATAACCATACCAAGTCAGAGAGATAACCATACATATTTGAAAAAAAACACTTTGAATAAGAAAAGACCATACCAGATCTGGTCTCTCCCTTAGAAGGTGCTCGACCGTCTCAGCGGTCATGGGATCAGCAGGCGGCACAGAAGGAATGACGAAACTAGGCGGCTATAACTAGAACAAACGAATGCATCAGACAACTCCATGATGACTAACAAACTATAAATACATCAACTAAAACATACCTGACTAGGAATAGGAATGGATTCCTGAGGAGGAGCCTCAGGAGCGGAATCCGGAACAGCCTGCATGAAAAAACCTAGCAAACCAATGCAAAATATGTCAGAAACAAACATGACAAAACAACCTAAATATAATCACATCAAGAATCATAAATCATACCTGAATCTCTGGGCATAAAGAGGCAGCCGTCATTTCCCTCGACCGGAGGTCCTCAGCAACTTTACGCTGAGACACCAACGCGACATTGAAAAATTATTAAGAAAATGCAACAATAACACTTGGCAAATTGCCACAACGACACAAATAAACTGAAAGAGCGATAAAACTCACGCAGTGATCTAGATCGGCCCGAAGTTGAGCCATCGCCGGATCCTCCTGACTAGAGGAGGCAACTAAAAATGGATCAAACGCAGGAATGGGACCTCCTGCAGCCAGCTCGGCTCTCTACAAATAATAATGAATATATCAGTCGACGAGCTCACAATACTATTGATTAAACAAAACCATACTTGTAAAGACACTTACCAATCGGTCAATCTCAGATCTACACTGGCCGCTCTCTCCCAGTCAGATCCCTGCTAATGGCGGTAAACATTCAGCAAGGCTGCCTGACGAGCAACCTCAGACTCTCTCACAGACTGTCCATAATAAAATAATCCATATAAAAACAACCATCGCCAGAATAAATCAATACACGAACAAATTAAACCAATAGACTAACTCGCCAGGAGCTCTTGGGTCTCCGCTTGCCGAGCCCCCAACTCATCCTCCGCCACCCTGGCCCTAGCGATCGAGTCGGTCAAAGAGTGCAACATCTCATCATCAGGACGAGGAGCATGCCCCATCTACTCCATCTCCCTATGGAGAGCATCCAATGCCCCCCACACACTCGCCGTCAGATGGTCCTCCTCCAAGGCGGACAATCTCTCCCTCAATGCCGACACTGACTCTGACCCACCGATCGCGAAAGAGTCATTGCCATGAAAAGGACGTGTGAAGAGGAACCCACCACCCAACATGTTAAACCACCTCCTACACTCTTGTACATCCACCTCGTCACGCACTCTCGTGACCCTGGTCCCCCCAGCTCTAAAATCAGCTATCTGGAGCGCCATCTGTTCTATAAAATTCTGGCCTGGAGGGTCGGTCATCCTCTTCGGCACTCTGTGGCTAATCTCTAGAGGGACTCCCTAAGCAAGCCCCAACTGTCATGCCGCTCGAGAGGTGTGAATCCTCTCTACCCTATCAAAACAATAGACCCATATGTCCACATCAAAGAAGGGCCGGCCAGACTAAATCGTCGCCTCACCTGCATCCTCCTCATCATCGTAGGGCCTCCAGATCACCTATCCAAATGGACAAATTGACCCATTAACAAAGCCTAAGAATCTTGAAACAAAACAAAGCCAAATGAAAACATGATGATATATACCTGCCCCACATGCATATCCTCGAAGAGGCCTCGCGCGGTTTGAAGATCAGTAGACCACCCCTCAACGCCTCCCTCCACTCGTGCATCCATGGAAACATGAACTCAACCCCCACCCGAACCCCCGAATGAAAAAAAGTGAAATGATCATATGCCCAAAACTAAGAAAAAGGAAACAGCGATGACAAAAAAAAACATTAAGAACCACTACGAATAAAAAGTTAATGAAACTGAAATTATCGTGATACCAATTAGCTAAAACTCACCTAGAGGAATGAAAGGAAACCTCCGATCGACACGATGCCCTATCCACGATGGTAGAACTGCTCATAGAGATGCGCAAGCATTGCCACACCCAACGCATAAGTAGAGACCCGATCTAGATCCCCGAGAACCATAAAAAACAACCCGATGACGCATCCCCGAGTTGAAGATAAAAGAGTACTGCACCCAAGAAGTGCATCAGAAATGCTTGGAGCACCCTATCTCCAGCCAACTCTAGCTCGGTCACGGGCTCCCGACCCGCCACTACCTCCCACCGCACCTCATAGGGCACCCTCACCTCCGAATGACCCCTCGGAGGGATGAAGCCACTCACAAACATATTGAAGAACCAAGTGACCCGAACCACACCAGACTCCGATCCACTCGACCTATAAGGGACTCCCAAATTCTCCTCACACACCTCCAAATACTATCCCTCCATCCACCCCGTGATCGGCTCACCCTCGAAATGAAGACTAGTGATGCGGACCCAGTCCTCTGGAGTCGGCAGCAACATACCAATTGGGAAGAGAAGCGCCTGATGCCTCTCGCTCCACCTCTCTATGATCACTGCGATTAGGCCTTGGTCGACCTGAAAGGGCTCCAACTCTAAAATTGCCCCAAAACTAAAAGACACCAGCCGCTCTCGCTAAAACTTTGGCAGGGCACGGTACCAAGCATGAGACTCACCCCATGTCTAGCTGATAGCCAGCTGCAGAGGCTCCTATCGACCACAACGACCAAAGAATGACAACGATAATAAGATTAACATATACTTACAATGAAAGATAAAATGAATTGAAGAGTTGAAAATAAATAAAACATGTCTCAAACGCTATGACAACTTACAACAGGCACACAAAATATGATGAGAATATTGAGCATAGACATGACCTATCTCTACATGCGAGCATAATGCATCAATGCAGGTTCGACATAAATTAGAAGGGTTTACTGATCATAATAAGCCTATGTCATAATCTGAATGCATAGAAAAATGAAGGAACTCTTGCTTACGAGAACCTACCCGCCCTCTGGCAAAGAAATCCCCCAGCGGATAGTGCTTGCGATCCCGAGGCTTCGCTCCCTACTCCTCACCCTACTCCTCAGCTCCCTCCTCAACCTCAGCTCTCTCGCCCACCTCCTCGGCTACCCCTGGCTCGAGCTCGGGTACCTCCTCCCTGACCACCATCTGATCACCCTCAGGGACCTCCTCCATGATAATCTCCCCAATATCTCCCTCCATGGCGATAGCACCAGTCTGAGCCTCAGAAGTCTCACCCACATCCGTCATCAACATCCTCTCCAACTCAAAAACAGTGACCGGCCAAACATCACCCTCACCCTCCATATCAGAATAAAGAACTCAAAAAACTAAGGTAAATGGAAGAAATGGCATCTCAAACGGATGACCAGGTCATAAGATTTCGAGAAAACATGAAAACTCAGGCATAAGAAAACTAAGAAACTAGAGAGTCGAAGACTAAAACGGATAATGCGATGAAAAATGAAAAGTTTGAACTATTTTTAGAGCTCGCCTGAATCGCGCGCTTCAATCTACGCGCTCAATTGAATCACGCGCCATCCACTTTGCGCATAATACGGATCAAACACCCGATCTCGAGCGCATAATATAAACGTTGCCCGCTCAAAATAACCTGACCCCCCTGGTTGTGCGTCGCCCACTAAGGGCGCAATTACATCAAACGCTTTGGCATTAGCACGCAAATGCCAAAGGTCATCTCTACAGTGACTGTCTACTCCTCTCATCCTATGTCTCCAATCATACGCTTAATAGCCTTTTGTCGCTTGTAAATGTGTGTTCCCATGCCAGCGTGCAATTCGTTCAAGCATGTGCACAGTAGCACGTAATTACCCAGAAACCGAAATTTTTTACATGACCAGAACAATAAACCCGAACCTGAAATTAAGACGTCCTGATAATCACTACTAATTTAAATCACGCCCTTGATAAAAACCCACCCCAAAACACTTTTGAGTCAAGGAAATTTACACCCCGAAGACTGAAAAGAAAACGCCCTACAATTAAACAAAATTCAAAAAAATGCCCTTTCCTTCACTTTTCTCAACCAAAAAAAATGTCTCACCCTTCACGTATTTTCAATAAGATCAAATACTCGCATCCCCCTATAACATTCAAAACTAAACAAAAAAAATTATCCTGAACATGCCCCCAGATCTAAAATAAATAATCAAATGAAAACAAAAAGCATCACACCTATGATAAGACGAACACATTATGAATTAAATTGAACAAAAAAAATTCATGAATAACTAGAAATGGAATTAAAATATAATCGCTTCATAGATCAATAATAGTTATTACAACACACACCGAGGGCATACCCTCTGAATATACAACTTAAAAATAAGAATACTAAAATCCGCACGTTCAGGCAATGCACAAATCCGGATTTATTCGGGAAAACAAAATTCCCATCTCCACCTCTTCCCTTAGCATGATAGCAATTCGACCGCTCCCTTTCATTCCCAATCCCATCCATTCTCATGATCCACTTAATAAACACAAGTTCTCGGGTTCAATACCCGGGAAATGAAATATAGAGGAATAAAAGACATTAATGAACAAAAAAAAAGGCCCAAAAGTTACAAGCACAAGATATCCCCCAAAACTTTTAATCTTTAAACTTAGAATGAAAGTCCAAAGTAAACAACAAAGACCAAAGCCTAGATTCATGCATTTATAAACCATGCCCCATAAACAAATGTCACACATCTTGAACCCCCTTCCAATTTAATTGAATCCAATACTATACACATACCCCTTTTAAAGAAAAAAAATAACACAATCCATGACAAACTAGATAAGCCAATAGTCACACAATACTTGCCCCTCTAAAAAGCACAAATCTCCCAAATTCAGATAGACTAATAGGATTAAAACACCAAATCACTATCTAGAACTCATGAAAAACTCACACAAATGATATCCCAAACCACAACTAAAAGACCAAAACAAAAAAAACCTTTAACCAAACAAAGAACTCACATAAAACAAAATCTAACTTGTTAAAGATGAAAAAAAAATGCCCCAGTGAACCCTCCAAACAAGGTGAACTGATCTAAAAAATAAACCTTGAATAAACCCAAAAATATAAAACTAAGCTAAATAAAATCCTAAAACTACGTCAAAACAAATCAGATAAGTCCAATTAATCAATTAATGAAATTCAAACCAACCAACAATATATAATAATAAAATAATAAAAAAATGCCCTTTATTATTAATTCAAAATTTTATACAATATCGTCTGAGGCATGCCTCCTGAATTACAACCCAAAACGAAAACTTAAAACCTAACATACAACCCAAAACGAAAATAAAAACTACAATGAGCCAAAAAGAGGAGCAGAACAACCAATCGGAGGCTTCAAAAATGTTGCCACCAGACTTGGAGGACTCAAACGAGCCATCGACAGAAGAGACGGAAAATGGGTTAGGGAGCACATCCCTCCATTTACAGCACCTCCTCGTCCTCGTCATCTTTGCCTCCTCCACCACCGCCGCTTCAACGCTGCTTTCACTGCTCCTTAACAAGGAACGAGGTGAAAACCAGCACCCTCATTCCCAATACCACCCATTTCTAAGACAATATCGTCCCTAAGCATCACCTCAGGGCGAAGATCACGCAAAATCATGAACATAGGAAGAAACCCCATCCCAATCTGATGGTTAGATCACTTAATATCGGTAAAACACGAATCTCAGAACACCAGAACAATCAGAAAGTCAATACTCGAGACTAAACCAGAGAATGAGAAATAAATAAAGCCTCCCACACTTATATAGAGTACGGCCTCAATCGTGCGCTTATCTATGAGTGCTCAATCCAATCACGCGCCACATATACTACGTTTAAATCAAAAGTCGCACCACTAACCAAGCGCGCAATGAGACTGTCGCCCGCACAAACAACACGACCTTTCGATCCCGCGCTCACCATGGGCCGCATAATCTAATCAAACGACATGTTTCTACCGTGTAATATGAAAGGTCACCCGTACATTGACTGGGTGACGCTCGGATTCCGTGCTATCAAAATTTCACTCAATCTGATTAAACAACCCACTACCGCCACATAATTTGAAAGGTCACCCGTACATTGACCTGGTGACCCTTCGATTGTGTGCAGATACTTAAGAGCGCAATATAATCACACGCCCACATCCACGTGCATAATTAGCCCCTTAGACCCTGAATCGCACGCTTGAAAATAGGCGTGCAATCAGATCCCGTGATTACAAACAGCCGTATAATTATTGATTTTTTACACAAACTTTGATCCCGATTCAAGTGAAAATTCACTTTGTCCCATCGTGGAGCCTTATAAGCTATCCACATCAAAGAAGGAACAGCCGCTCACTCTACTCCCATCACCTAACCCTACCAAAAATGTCAACCACACCCGTGGTCCTATGACAGACAAGATAATGTATGCCTCGCATGACACCGTCACCCTTGACCACTTTCGAAACCCTTTGTCCCCTCATGCAGCCACTCAAGCACATCCCACCGAAATAAAAAAAACACACACGCATGACACCACCCCAATATCCGATCCCATCACAAAAAACATTGTGGTTACGCCCCCATGGCCCATTGAAAATTTTGAAAACGCAAATACGTCGAAAGCTAACACAACGCAACCACAACGTGAGCTCACCTGACCCAGGATTTGCTAAACAAAGAGATAAACGTCCTAGCATGAAAACATCCTACTAGTGTCCCACCGCTAACTACGCTACACTTCCCACTACGGACACCACTACCCGAAAAGCTCAAACAACGTGCTTACCGAGCCAAAAGAAGAAAAGGGAGAAGGCTCAATCAGGTTCCATCGCTAAAATAAGGAACCTTCCTCCCAAATTGCTCAATACAAATGGTCACTAGATACCACAGTAGATGAAAGCAAAAAAAAAGAGAACTTGAGACTCCTCCCATGTCCCATCGCATCCTACTAATGCCTAATGCCAAGCTATAGCACGAACATACTGTCAAAAACTATCCATTTCCCATCGCGGTATCACCACAACACCACTTGTCCTATCATGACATCACCTTCCCCAAGATGCTACATCACATCGGCAACCGCCAACAGCCGCAGTAGACAAAGCCAAAAAAAGAAAGAAAATACAACTTCAAAGCCCCATCACAACAGCACCCCGCTACAATATCACAATTCCCATTGCACCCCGCTACAATCACAAGTCCCGCCGCAGTAGACAATAGCTTTGTGACTCAGATCCTAAAATGGGTAAACTATATACAAAGCAATAGTATATAGTCAGAACGCACACTGAAAAAATAGTCTTGCGTTTCATTCTAGAGACCATACCCGGACAACCCCAAATTATGCGCTAGAAACCTAGCGCAGAATGCGATCACACGCAAAATAACAAGCGTGTGATTAGTCTACCTGTCAGACCAAACTTTCTTTCCCAGACCGATTGGAGACTCGATTACGCGCCTGAAACATGACGCGTGATCGGATTGAGCGCTTCACCACTAGCGCACAATTGACCTACGCCCAACCTAGTCTTACTACCCTTGGACCCTACATTTCCTTGATTAAACGTTTCAAGTTAAATGCTTAATCAGATTGAGCGCATGATAACATGCGTGCAATTAGTCCTAATTTGTTAGAAATAGGAGACTGGCTAAGCAAGTCAGCCGATCGCTCACTGAGTCGGTGATTGACTCAAAGCGATTAAGCATTGGAATCTTGATGTGAAATTCAGTTAAACACCCATAAACAGGCACATAATTGAAGGAAAACCTATAAAAGATTTTTTTCGTAATTCGCTCGAGGGGTTGGACGAAAAAAGGCTAGAATTTTTTAGAGAGAATGAGTTCTGAAACCAAAGTACCCCGAGAGTCAACCCATAAAGCATTTTAATCATGGTTTCGAGATTCAAGCTTCTTATTTTCGAGATTTCTCTCCGTAACCCCGACCCCTAGGTAAGGATTTAATCTTTCAATTTGTAGTCATAGCTTCTAATTTCTAGATTTAGGAACTCAATTAATTTTTTTTTATTTTTAGTCTTAGATCGTAGCCTCCTTTTCAGACCAAAATTCTATATATTTGGTTCTAGTTCTCTGTTTCTAGAACCAGTCATTAATTCATCGGTCCGATATACCGATCCTAGACTTTAATTCAATTCCAAAATCTCGATCTACAGTCCTATCATTATTTTTTGGTTCTAATCCTTTGATTTAGAACCAGTCCTTAATCATACGGCCTGATTTGTCGATTTCAGACCCGAATTCAGTCTTAAAAATTTAATCTTAATCATAGTTTCTTATTTCAATACTTCCAAAAACTCTAAATATTAACCCAAGTCATATAATTCAAGTTTACCATTCAATTCACAATTGCTATCCCGAAATCAACTCTGAAAAGCCTAAAAATATTACTTTATCATTCAAAATTCAATTTTTCCTCTTTAATCTTAGCCACCCAATTTGCCCAAGGGAGCTTACGGAAGGTACTTGGGAATGAGGTCAATCCTCCTTAGCATAGCCGGCCCAAACCCCACGTTTTAGAGTTTTTTTTTAGAATTAATAAATTGATTTAATTAGTTTATATCTAGACATAATTGATTATTTGCATTAGTTAGGCCTTGATACGATTATTAGAATGTTAATCAAAATTTCCTCTTCATAAGTTTATTTGATTGATTATTCTAAATCCGTACTCTAGGAAATTTAGTTTATTCATGGTTAGTTATATTTTGCCATCATTAATTTATCAATAATTAGGGTCGTAGAGAAATTAGTCTTTTTATTTTGTTGATATTCGAATAAGAAAAATTAAATTTATTGCTTTAATTAGGCATGTAGAAAAATCAGTCTTTTTATTTTAATTAGAATTATACTAGAACTGTCATGAGTATTTTAGTCAGAATTATAGTAGAATTAATGTAATTGCTTTAATTAGAATTCCAGTATAACTAGTTAGCGTAATTTTAGTTGGAATATTATTGGAATTGGTACATGTGCACTCCTAGTATCAATAGGAGGTTGAGATTGACTGGACTCTTAGTAATAGCAGAACATTGATGCTCATTGGACTCTTGATAACATCAGAACACTAAAATAACTCACCTTAATAAGCTCACACAATCAGAGCATAATAATAAAATTGGGAAACTTAAATCGACCAGAATTATAATTATAAAGGGAAATAAGAAGAGAATTAAACTAACTAAGCTAAGGAAAAACACTGTTGCTGACGTTCGTAGGCGGACAATTCAGTGTAGAAGTAACCTACACCCGCTTCACAGCGTGATCACTGTCGTGTTGCAGCGTCGTTATATATCTGCAGCTGGCGATCACAATCAAACTAGGAACCTTCCTTGAAAAATTTCCTTTTTATTTTCCTGTCATTTCAAACACCGCATTGCTAGAGTCCACCTGGATAGAATAGGAAGCCACTGATTCAATGGGAACCGAGAGGAACCCAGAAAAAGCGTGCACCAACATATAGGTAGCGACTTCGGTTACTAATTGGGAAGGTGTTAGGCACCAGATTAGTCTACTTGTAAGCGGTCTCTACTATGGCCAAAAATAAAATATAAAATACAAATAGCACTTCCCCTTGCCCAAAGGCACTCCGATGCTATTTGAGCCCCCTACAATTACCAAAATTTTGGCAGAGTAACGGATCAAATTCTAGGATAGAGAAAAAGCAAAAGAAGGTAGAGGAATAGGAGGGGAGAATCGGAGCTCTTGGGCCCTGGTAGCACCGCCGCTGGATCTTGGCTCTGATGCTAGCTCCGGTGAGCTTCCAAAAGCACAGTGGGTTAAAGTAAGGTTCTAACTACTAAGGTTGGGGAAGATGGATGGTATGGAGGATGAGTTAAGCTTTCTAAATTAGCTAAGGCTTGGGAATGTTATTAAGGGAAGTATGGAGGTATGGGATGAACCTAGGTTTCAAAACCTAGAAGGTTTGAGCTTTTAGAAAATTTTCTCTACTCTAGGTCGGTTGTCTTTTTTCTGGGGTTTTTTTTTTCTAGGTCTCTAGTTTTTAGAAAATTTTCTAGGTTAGAAATTTTTCTCTCCCAAAAGTGAAGGGTGGGGGCCTCTATTTATAGAGTTGGGGGAGATTAGTGAGTGGTTAACTCACTAATTGGATTAGAAATTAGGTAATGGACAACCTAAGGTTTTCTAGGTTTTCTAGGAATTGAAAAACATGAAAAGGGGTTTTAATAGTGGATGATGGGGATAGCCACAATTGAATCCTGAACCCTATTTACGATTACATTCTGAACACGATTTTGCATTCTGAACCCTGCTTACGATCATATGTGCATTTTGAACCTTGTTTACGTTTGCATTCTAAACACGATTTTCTATTATGAATCATGTTTACATTCATATTTATGATCGTTCATGCATTCTGAACATTGTTTACGATTTCATTCTAAATACGATTTTGCATTTTGAATCTTGTTTGCAATCATATTTACGATCGTTCATACTGAATTGCAGCATTTCTGCATATTTTTTATTTCGCCATAACTTTTGATGTACAACTTAGAATCAGGTGATTTTTAGCTCGTTGGAAAGCTAGGAACCTATACTTTCCAATAGTATAGGCCTCATATCCTGTAAATATCTATTAAAACTTTGTCACTCCTCTTTTCATCTGCTATTTTGGGATAATCGTTTTACGATTGGACTGAATTCTTGTATTTCTACGCATTCTTTGTTTCACCATAACTTTGGATGTACAACTCAGAATTAGGCAATTCTTAGGTCGATGGAAAGATGGAAACCTCTACTTTCCAATGGTATAAGCCTTAACTCTTGCAAATAACTATGTAAACTTTGGCACTCCTCTTTTCATCCATTGTTTTGGATTGATTCAAATCGGGTAATATGGGTCCAATTAGACTTTCTAAGGGTTTGGGTTGATTTCTAAGGGTCTAAGAAGCATCCTAAGGGTTTGGGTTAAGTTCTATGGGTTTGGGAGGTGCTTTCAAATGCTCAAGAGTACGCCTTTCTTGAAGTACGTATCAATTGGGCCTTGGGCCAAATTTGGGTGTCTATAGTTGGTAACCGTTGCTAGTTCTAGGTTGGTTGAGGTTTTGTGGTGGTGGTATGTTGTTATAGTTTGGGGGATTGGTTGCTTGGTTTTATCTTGTGTTTTGGTTTTGGCTTGTGTTTTGGTTATGGTTTTGGTTTTGATTTTGGTTAGGGTAGTTGTGTCGATTGGGGTACTGGTTTTGGTTTTGGTATTGATTCTAGTTTGGGTATCGGGTTTGGTTTGGGTATTTGGTTTAGTTTGGGTATTAGGGTTGGTTTGCGTATTGTGTTTGGCTGCCTTGATTTTGGTACCTAGGTTGAAAGTTTTTGTTTCTGGAATTTTGCCCTTAGTTGGTAACTACATTGGTCTGCTCAGAGCTCAAGGCTTTCTTTTTGCTCTTTATTTTAGAGTCATTAGAGGAGGTTCCATCTGACGCTAACATTGAGAAGGAGAAATCCCCATTCTTGATGTGTCGCTGTATACATGAGGCACACAAATGAAGAGTAACGAAGTCTGGGCAATTGCTAAGAATGAGGGCTCTTTGAAGAGACTCTCGAATGTTATCAATGATGATATCAATCGCATCCTTCTCTTTCATCTAGCTCCCAGTTCGAGCTGCGAGCCTTCTCTAATGACCAATAAAGACCGCAAAGTCTTCCTTGGCTTCTTATTTCATGGTCATTAAGTCACTAAGAATAATGGTTTCGTGAACCAGATGTTTTTACTAATCTAGAAACTGGCTGGCTAGAACATCAAAATTTTCGATCTTATGGAGTGGCAAACTGAAGAACCAATCAAGAGCTTCTCCCTCCAATGATCTTTGGAAACAGTGGATGAGGAGCCCTTGGTTGTCGTGTATAGGTTTACAATCATTGCAAAACAATGTCAAGTGATGATTTGGATTTATGTTCCATTATACCTGTTGAACTTTGGAGGCTTGAAGCTTGCAGTTGCTGTAAATTCAATATCTCGTCAAAATTTATCAAACCCGAACGAATATCCGGGGCATTCTCTCGTAGCCATGTAGCCATCTAGAACCTGGGTAAGGTCCTCCATGTTTATATTGTTCCTTTTTGAAGTTTCAGGAAGGATTCGACCTCGGTTGTTATTACCAGAAGAAGGTCCGAGTAACATGCTCATATGGTGACACATAGGGTGTTGTAGTGCTTGGAGGAGTTGGTGACCTCTCTTCCTGTTCATTTCTGGAACGTTCCATAGTTGGGTGCCCTTGCTCATCAACGATACCTTGTTACATGACTGCTAAGACCTGAAATAATTATTCTAAGACTTTTCCTCCTCTTGACAATGTATGGGCATTAAGATTTATGATCTGTTCGACGGTGTAGTTCTGCCCAATGCCACTATCTCTTCTATTGTTGTGGCTAGCACTCGGAGAAGTGAATGGGTTTTGCTCATCTTCTCCTACCATGTTAATCTTCGGATGATTTTGGACTGAGTTGTGAGACGGTCCAACGTCATACTCAGGATTCCATAATTGTGAGTCATTATTATTTAGGTTCGATATGTGTATTCCTGACATTTCTAGCTTTTGGAAAATATTCATGCGCACTCTTAAACTCACAGGGGGGTTTTGGAACTAAGGGAAAGAGATTACTCAACTTCAGTGTTCTTAGGTTTCCTTACCGAGTATGCTAGTGTTCTTCTCTAGGTTTAGGGTGGTGGGTATAATCCTCGCCTGATTAGGTCTTACAGGAAGGTCTGAAGTGTTGGAAGTTCCCCAGATCGAATCCCCGAAGAGATGATCATATCGGCCCTTTCACAATAGAGGAGGGATAATAGAGACTAGTTTCTAGAGACCCGCCAATTTTAGCAACTAACGTTGCCTATGGTTTTAACTAATTTGGGATTTCTATCCTAATTGGTCTATCCTAAAAAGTGAGTGTTGGCCCGGTATGCTCAGGAGGGTTGACCCTATTCTTGGGTACCCTCCGTTGGCTCCCTTGGGTAAATCAGGTTTAAGGCAATAGTTGGTTTAGAAAATATGATGAGATAGTGTGGACCAAATTGGCACTAGGCTAGAGATTTCGGCAATGGTTTCCTAGGGGTTGAATCTAAGGCTAGCTTTTTCTTCCCTCCGTACTAAGTCAAGAATCGAAGCAAGTGGGTCAGCCCCACCGTGCTTGACTACTCTTTGAGACTTCTAGAGGAGAGTCGCAGTTTTAAGAGCCAGATACTTAGAGTGCAACTCTTCTCCATTTCGAAATCTCAGAGCCAAACTCAAGTTTTCAAGAGAAAATTAGCAAAAATTCGTGATTAGAGTGGGAGGGAAAGGACCCTATTTATAGTATATGGCCAATTATATGCATTGAGTCCAGCATTTAATCCGGAATTATACGCTGAAAGTCCAGAGTATAATCCAAAATATACGCTAGGAGTCTAGCGTATAATGAATTATACGTTGTGGTTTATCAGTCACATAATTTACCATTTTGATACCCTTAACTGAGTAATGTTAGCCCACAGTTGCTAGTAACGATGTGTTAATATGCAGATATTTAGATCAGTAAGCAGAAAAGGAAAAAATTGTTAATCTTTGCCAAAGTGAACTCAAAAAATAGTAAGCAGAACATAAAAGAATCATAGCTAAACCACCAATTCTGAGAGCTATCAAAGAGAAATCGTGAAGCTCTAGAGTCAGTTGAGAAGAAATCGAGAGCTAGAAATTGAAGAAAAGATAGAAATCTTACTTTACCATTTTTATTGAAAGAAGACTGAAGAGAGTTGGTGAATACGAGAGATCGAGTAGAAGTCGAACTAAAGAATCAAAAAGAAGAAAGCAAAATCGTATCCTCAAATTTTCATATTAAAGCTCATGCACACTACCGAAGATCATGTGAGAGATGAACCACCATGCACATAATCGTGAATCTTAAAATTAGAAGTCATGCACTTTACGGATCTAAGAAGATTGGCAAGAATCTCTGCTGCTGGAAATTAGGAGAAGTCCTATACATCTCTATTAGTAGAAGCAAGAAGGATATGTATTCTATAGATTATTTTTAGGAAGATTTATTTTAGGTAGTTTACTTTATTTAGAATCCTAAATTAATGTAACCGACCTCTTATGGTTCTATAAATAAGAGAGTTCGATACCTAGAATAAGCATCCAAGGTTTCTCAAGATCAACTGACAACTGAGAATGGGGACTAGAAGATCAACCTTAGAGTAGTTTTTATTTTTCTTTCTAGAGTAGAGTATCTAAATTATCTCAATTATAATTGACGACTAAGATTGAGAGAGTGAAGATCAAAGTAGTTAGATTTATTTTTATGCAAATTTCTTGCTTTGTAAACATCTAATATTTCTTAGTTTTAATTGACGCCTAAGATTGAGAGGTTGAGGATTTAGTTTTAATTTCTTAAAATTTAATTTAATTTCCTGCAATTTATTTTTCTACATATAAATATCTGAAGAATTTGAGATTTTAATTGATGCCTAAAGTTGGGAAGGCTACTGATTAGTGTAACAGTTTTTAAAGTCATAAATATCAATAGAATTCTTGGTTTAAATTGACGACTAAAATCTGGAGGACTTGAAATTTAGTGTAACAATATTTTAAATTCATAGAATAGATTTATTTTTTGCAATTTAGTTTAGAACAAACAATTCTTTATTCTTTAAAGGCAAATAGAGAGTTTGTAGAACTTAGACTTCCTTATAGGAACGATCCTATACTAGTGCTACATTCACCGTTATGCGCTTGCAATAGGTTAAGACAAAGTAGAATTATAGAGTTGTCAAGTTTTTGGCGCCACTGTCGGGGAAGCAGTTATCTGAAAGCCAATATTTGTCTTTCTATTTTTCTTTTCTTTATTATTTTTTTTTCTCACTTCTTATTCTTTTGCAGGTTTGAGTCAGAGTAGTAGATTAAAGTTTCGAATCTTCTTCTGACAAAGGAAGCTAGAGGCCCAAATTTGTCTCTCTCAACCTATTTTATTCTTTGAAATTTTCACAATAAAATAAAATAAAATAAATATATTTTCTTTTCATTTTATGCATAACACTCGTTCCAAATCTATAAATATTTTTGAGTGTGTAAATGCCTTGTTGCCCGATTATACTCGGAGATGATAAAAAGGGAGCAGGCGTATGTGTTCCAATAGAGTGACTATGATAACACATATAACCCGCGGTGGGGAAATCATCCCTTTTTTAATTATGGCTCTAATAGTGACCAACAACAAGAACCATCTGTTGTTTCGCCAAGATATCCTCCGACATAGAATTTGCGGTAGCCGTACCTTCCACCCATGAGGCCACATCAGCCATATAAGCAGCAACAGTACATGCCTCCTCAGAGTAGCGGATTTGATGATACAGTTGTTCAAATCCTTAGGGATCTACAACAATAGTGGAATCAACATTCCAAGGAGTTATCCCAGCTTGCTCAATTCTCTCAAATATTACATTCACATATCCAGCCCATTACGAAACTAGAAGCCCAAATCGAGCAGCTAGCTATGCAAATAGTGAAGAGAGAATGACCAGTTACCAGTATAACCAGTGAATAACCAAGGAGGACAAGTCATTGTGGGTGAAACATTGATTCCTGTAGAACATGTCCACGTTGTTCAATTTTTACAGACTGGCAGAGTTGTGGATAATAAAGTTGAGACGCCCACAACTGTGGATGTCCTGGGAGAAAGAAGAGGATGAGCCTCAGCGAAAGAAGGAAGTTTCTAAAAAAAAAAAAAAAAAAAAACTAAGCATAAAAAATACTAAACACGATAGTGAGCCCATTATTGTAATTGAAGTACCAGACATATTTATTAAATCTGAATATTTCATGGTTTATAGGATGGATGAGATTGCTGAAAGATCGCCCTCGAAAATACTGAAGGCCTTAATTGATAAAAAAGGTAACCAAAACATGTTATATGGAAAACCCTTTTGGGTACCTCTCATAGATTGAGGTGGTTTGGTTGAAGACCAAAAATTTAGCGCTTCTTGGGAGGCAACCCATGTTTGTACCATAGTAGTTTAATTACTTTTGCTTTTGTTTAGGCTATTTTTAGAGTAATTTAATTCGTTTTCTCCCTTTCGAGAATAAGGGCATTGTCCGATTTAAGTTTGGGGTGGTACACTATTGTGTATATTTTTGTACCATAGTAGTTTAATTACTTTTGCTTTTGTTTAGGCTATTTTTAGAGTAATTTAATTCATTTTCTCCCTTTCGAAAATAAGGGCATTGTCCGATCTAAGTTTGGGGGGGTACACTATTGTGTATTTTATTGCATAAAAAAAAAATTTCTTTTTAGTTTGTTTTATCCTGTTAGTTTTAGTTTAGTTTACTATTTTAATTCTGTTTTTAGGATTACTTCTAGATTTTTAGGTATGTTTTTTTTTTTTTTTTTTTAGTTAACCATTACATGTGAGTAATGATTAGATAAAATTTGATTCCAAACGCATTACCCTCATCCTAAATGAAGTTCAAAAATCAGTGATAGGAAGCAGGTAATATTCATGTTTAGTCCATTTGCACACCTGTATCATAATTGAAATTTTGAAACTATACATTGCTTTCAATTACAGATTTTAGATTATAGTTTCAAAATTATATAATCAGTGAGTTTTTGGAACTTGTCCCTTCTTTGAGAGAGACTGCTTATCTATATATGCTCTATTTCTTCCTTGAACTTCATGACTATTTTTAATGGAAATCTCATTGTTGTTTCTATTTGAATCAAGATTCTACGATTTTATTGTCTATATTTCTAGAACTGTTTATTATATGCATCAAAGCAATATGGCATTCTTGCAAGTAAATCTAGAAGTTATATAAAGGCCTTTTGTTATATTTGAGCCAAAACGCCAAAATCCGTAATAATTTACCACTTGAACCCATATTAGAAACCTTAAACTAAATTTCTTTGTACCAAATTTTATAAACCCTAACCATATATACTCTTGTACTTCTGAGAATTTAGAATAACAGGAGAAATAGGAGAGTGGAAGGAGAATGCAAGAACAGAATAAGAAAATGCTGAAAAGAGTACATCTAATAAAGAAATAAAAATGCTGAAAATATGGGAAGAAAAAGAAATGAAAAAGAGAAGTAAAAGAAGCTTTCAAAAATGAGCAAAATCGAGAGGATATCTAAAAAAAGAAACTAAGAAAAAGGGATTTACTTTAATATATATATATAAATGGGAAGAAGTGATCCAACTTTTTGGATACTAGCTAATGCAAAAAAAGAAAAAGCGATGAAAAGAATAAGAGAAAGATGGATTGAATTCTCATAACTTTGAATCCTTTCTACCTTTTTTTGGAAACTTTTAACCCAAAGCCCCATTACAAGCCCTTTTTGATCCGCGATTTGCAAAAGTAAGATTCTAGTAGAGATTTAGTTGATAAATACTATAGAAATCTGATAGCATGAAAGTAGAAAAGATTATATTTTCTATGAGATTTATTTTTCTGTCATAAGTCCTTGAAATTATTCATCATATAAATCATTGTGAGAAACACAACAATGTTTAATATTTCTTCTAAGCGTAGGCCACGGTGAGAGTTTGAATGAAAATGTTTCCTAAATCTGCAGGTTAGAAAAATTTATAATGAATAGATTTTGTCATTGGTACACACACACTCCACGATTTATATGAATTGAAACTGTTGAGTATCTTATCAAAGATAACTGTTAGGATGGGAAGTCATGGCTAAATGGAATCTTATTTTTGAAAATATGATCAATCATGTGTGATTAATTAGTATAAATAGAAGTTTAGAGTTTTTTATTTAAGTTTTGAAAATTCTGAAAAAGCAAAAAAATATTTGAATTTTTTAGGTAATTTCACTGGAAACCTTCAGGAGACACAACTCCTCACCTAGGGATCACCTAGGGGTTTAACGGCTTGTGGCATCTACTAAATGCAATTGTGCTCCCTATAAAAGTGACAATTAAATTTTAGTTAATTAGTTTATCTTTCTTTGTTTGCTATGGACTAGCAAAACTTAAGTTTGGGGGTGTGATCAGTCACATAATTTAGCATTTTGATTCCCTTAACTGAGTAATGCTAGCCCAAAGTTGCTACTAATGATGTGTTAATGTGCAAATATTTAGATCAGTATGCAGAAAAGGATAAAAGTGTTAATCTTTGCCTAAGTGAACTCTAAAAGCAATAAGTAAGTAGATCGTAAAAGAATCATAGCTGAACTACCAATTATGAGAGCTATCGAAGAGAAATCGTAAAGCTCTGGAGTCAATCAAGAAGAAATTGAGAGCTAGAAACTGAAAAAAGGATAGAAATCGTGAGACAGCTCGGATTTTCCCAACCTGAATTTCTCGAGATATTTTTTTTTTCTTCAAACACTAATGGGAAAACTTGGACCGCCAGATCGTAGATCACAATCTATACAGAATACTTGGTACATCCACATACACGCAGAAATCAAAGCAGATAATACACATAACATAAATAAATCTCCAATTCTAATATCCAATATTACAATAACTAACAACGAATACCAGTGATGTACCAACATCACCAAACAGTGGTGTATAACGAGTATATAATAACACATTGTACCAAGCCACGCTCACTAAACTCCACAAAGTAATCAATCTACAACCCTGAACATCATAGCACTCCTCAATTCCTCAATACGCAAGTCCAGTGTCCAAATAGCAGCTATACCTATGACGTACAGTCGAAGGGTGAGCTACATCCTAGATCAGCAGAGGAAACTCAGCACAATTTCACATTTTATCATAACGAAACATAGATTCAATGTCATAATCAAACCTTTTCATATTTAAAGTTGAAACTCATTTCAAAGGTACTTTTCTTATCAAACAAAGACCGATTTCAAATACTATTTTCTTATCACACAAACTGATTTCAAAACTGATTTTCATATCACACAAAACTGATTTCAAAATTGATTTCCTTTTTCACACAAAACTGATTTAAAAGCTGATCTCCTTATCATACAAAACTGATTTCAAAACTGATTTCCTTTTTACACACAAAAGTGATTTCAAAACATTTATTTATCAAATAAAACTGATTTCAAATCCGCCTTGGCAGCCCACATGGTACTTGTACTCCACCCATAGCAGTCTACGACAAGCATAATCCGTCCACAGCGGTCGACATACACATAATCCGCCCATAGCGGTCCACATAGACAATATCTGCCCATAGTGGTCCACTTTAATCTCATGACTTATAATTTGATTCACGAAGTATAATCCGAAGAGTACATAAAATCCTGCGAAAGCGGTCCAAGGGCGTACATGAATCCCGCATAAGTGGTCCAAGGGAGTACATAATCACAACGAAATCCAAGGGTGTACGTAAAACCTGCAAAAGCGGCTTAAGGGCGTACATGAATCCCGCCAAAGCGGTCCAAGGGTGTACGTAAATCCCGCCAAAGCAGTCCAAGGGTGTACATGATCACAACGAAGTCTAAGGGTGTACGTAAATCTCGCAAAAGCAGTCCAAGGGTGTACATGAATCCCGCCAAAGCGGTCCAAGGGTCTACGTAAATCACAACGAAGTCCAAGGGTGTACATAAATTCCGTAAAAGCGGTCTATGGGCGTACATGAATCTCGCTGCAACAGTCCAAGGGTGTTCATAAATCCCGCCAAAGCGGTCCAAGGGTGTACATGATCACAACGAAGTCCAAAGGTGTACATAAATCCCACAAAAGAGGTCTAAGGGCGTACATTCACACCATTTTAAGAGACTCAAAGGATTCAAAATTCATATTCAAGTTCAGTTTCTTAAATAACGGTTCAAAGTTCACATTCATGGTTCAAAAGATTTAAAACTCACCATTTAAGGATCAATTTTAATTTCAATACTATAGTAAAATTTCCGATTTAGGTTCATAGTTCAAAATTCATATTTCGGACTTAAAAGATTTCAAATTCTAATTTATAAGGAGTTCAAGTTCTAGTTCAAATCACAGTCAAACTTACATTTTTCATATAGACACATCAAAGACTATGATTCGAAGTCAAACATGTAAGTTTATATTGAATTCCCCTATATGTCCAATTAGATCCAAGCATCGATTTTAAATAGCAACACTTCAAATCACACTTATCATGTTCATTTGATTTAATCAAGGCATCAATGAATCAATTTCAAAAATGGAATAGGATATTAAATTTCCCCTACCTTAACCCCTGAAGTTGTACAAAACAAAACTAAGTCTTATCGATGGATTCCTACCCTCAATCTACATCAGAAGCACACAATGATGTATCAAAGATCAACTCCAATCACTAATTACTTAGATACATTTAAGTATTTTCTCAAAACTGAGGTTGAAATGAGCAATTTTATGCCAATATAGAATTTGATGCAACCTTCCCCTTAAATGTTGACCTTTAAAACTTTAGATTCATGAGTTAGGCAAAACACAAAAGTTGTAGAGTTCATTGTCCTCTTTCTAACTCCATAAGAATTGCATTAATCAGAGTTCGGAGTAAAAAGTTATGGTCAGAATACCAAAGTAGTGTCGGCAAGCATAATCAAAATCGATTGATCGATTTTCAAAATCGATTGATCGATTTTCAAAATCGATTTATCGATTTTCAAACAGCCAAAAATCTTGCTCACTGGTTGTGTGACCAGTCGATTAATAGACCCAATTTTGATTAATCAAAATTCAAAAATCAATTAATCAATTTTACTCGATTAATCGATTTTGTTTCTCGAAAAAAATCAGAATTTGATTCAGCTTATTATGAAATTTTGACCTTTAAAATAATTAATTCACAAGTTAGTCAATTCATCAAAGTTGTAGGGCTTGTTGTCTTCTTTCCAACGTAACTAGAATCACATTAATCAGAGTTTAACATAAAATGTTATAGCCAAAATACTGTGGTAGCGTCATTAAGCTCAGGCAAAATCGACCAATTGATTTTCAAAATTGATTAATCAATTTTAAAATCGATTAATCAAAAAAAAATTCGATTGATCGGTTTCTCGAAGTTCCTCTCGAATTTCTCTTCTGTCAAAAATCGATTGATCGATTTTCTAAATCGATCAATCGATTTTGGTAGTTTCTGAGCACTTCTCAAGTTTGAACCTTGAAACCCATTTTCCTTCAATTTTTCTTCTTTAATCCATCATTTATGCATAAGATCTAAATTAAATCATCATACACATCATAGATTTATAAATCCTTACCTCAAATCAAATCGTATGATTGATTCCACGGCTTGAATCAAGAACTAGGGTTCCTAGCTTCCAAATCCCCAAATCACACGCCCTATTTTGTTGGGTTTTAAAGCTCGTGTACGGTCTCCACGCACAAATCCTCAAGCATTTTCTTCCTTCTCTATAGGTTCCCTCTCTCTTCTTCATCCTCTTTCTCTCACAAGAAAAACCCAAGCCCTTTCTCTTGCAACCCAAGAAGCTTCCGAAAGAAGCAATTGCCTTCTTTAACTAAATGGGATTGGTTCCCATACAAAACACATATACTTGTCTTTGGGCATATTAGTTCACATCTAAGGATCTAGCTCCTATATGAAGTGAACGTAACTATTTAAGTGTTATCTAATAACAAAATGATTTTTGATTAGGTGTGGGCCTACACACCCAAACCATCCACTAATCGAACCCGGTGTTGAGCCAATACACCAAAGCTTGGTGCATAAGAAACCATCTAATGCTCAACACACAATCTAAATCAATCTTTTTCCACTTAAGATCCAACCTGAAATAACCCACTTAATTAATTTCATAAAATCAGGCACGTGACCAGTCAGGCACGCACACCAAGGTACACTATTCAAAGTCGAGCATGCATCCTGAGGTACATTATTCAAAGTCAAAATTTTCAAGCTATTACATTCTTCCCACCTTATAAAATTTTTGTCCTCGAAAATTGCCCTAAGTAATTAGGTCTTACCATGCACATCAAGTTGAACACTCACGTCCAAATATGAATCGGTTTATATACAAAATAAATTCGGGGTTGTTACATTCTTCCCTCCGTAGGAATTTTCGTCCTCGAAAATTGATGACGACACTTCCGAACGCTAACTCACTAACAATGATTCCTGTTGACAAGAACTTACCCATAATGATGAAACAACGCATACACCCTGAACGAAAAAATGAATTTCTTATAATGATTCAATTAACTATCCACCTTTAGTTCACAACGAAAGACTGAATTTTTTTTTTCCTTAACCAAATTATCCATCATCTTGCATGAAAATCCACGTATCACTAGATCGGTGTACCACTGATTATCGAATAAGGTAATCATTTGTTAAACTATATTTCTATAATATCAACTAGCATGAACATGCCCACCAAGGTAAAAATTAGGGCCACAATCAGTACAACTTGTATCATAATAAAGTTTGAACATTGCCATACAAGAAAAGGAGGACTTTGAAACCATTAATGTCCAACATTAATTGTATTAACGATTCCCACATACATTAGTCAAAAAGTGTATCCAATAGCATCGAACCGATACCCAAAATATAAAGATTGACATTTTTTTCTGAGATTAAACACACAAGAACAAGATACATACGACACTCATATTGATCACTAATTTTTCATGCCGAAGGTGTCCTAGCCTTCTTCGGTTCCAAACAATTCCTTATCGGATGCCCCATCTGACCACAATTGAAACATGCACCCGTGGTCCACTTACACTTGGCTGCTCATGTCGTCCCCCGCATCTTGCGCATGATTTACTAACTGCAAATGACGAGGTGGGTGGAGCCTGTTGTGTTTGTGGCACTCCAGTTGTCATAAGATTCGAAGGACGGAAGGTCACTGCAGACACAGATGTAGGTGGTCCTGCATAAACGGCCTGAGTAGACTGAGGGGGTGCTGGCAATAAGAGTCTTGGTATCTCGGGTGCCTGCTCATGGGCATATGATTGCATTTGACTTGCTCTTTCTCTACGCTATTGGTCCCTTCTCTTATACATTTCTTCCACATCTTCTTCGACCACAAGAGCCTTGCTCATTACTACACCATAAGTTTTCAACTCAAAATCAGCGACTTTTCCCCTGATATCCAACCTTAAGCCGCGCTGAAATTTCTTGGCCTTCATTAGATCTGAGGCCACAAACTCAAGAGCAAAACGTGAAAGCCGCATGAACTCTACCCCATATTCTCTCACCGTCATCTTCCCTTGTACAAGTTGAAGGAATTAAACTTTCATTTGATTGGGCATTAAATTAGGGAAGTACTGCTTGTTAAACTCCTCTATGAACTCATCCCAAGTCCATAATACACCAGGTGTCTCCTATGCCCTAGTCCTAGACACAGATTTCCACTACGGACCCGCCTCACCATCCAACATGAAAACTACCCATCTGGCACTCTCATCTTCAGTGCATGCAAGCACACTAAATATCTTGTCCATCTCATTGAGCTAGTTCTCAACTTCCATTGGATCTGCTTGTCCTGAGAAATTTAGAGGACACGTCCTCCGAAATTCTATAAATGCTGACGACTGTGGTGGAGGCGGCTGCTGATAGTTATTTGCATTATTAGATGCTAAGACTGCCACTTGTTGAGCCATTGCATATGCCACAGCTTCCATGGTCTGCATCACCCTTTGTCTTTCTTCTCGTTCACTCTCATTTGCATTTGACTGGGAACCTCGACCATCTCTGGGTCGTCTACCTCTACCAGACATAATGATCTGTTATAACAATGAAATAAAAGTTTCAATCAGCAATCAATCATTATACTCAGACAGGACTTTCAAAAGCTCACAACATATACTCTAACAAAATCTAATGTCACATCTCTGGACCTACAGTCACGCTCCACACTCATAACTAAGACTCACAGTTTCATGGGAGACTTAACGCCTAGGACCCGACAACCTAATGTCATTGAGAGACATGGCTCTGAATTTCTAGAAGATTTCAGAATAGGGATTGTGAACCCCTCTTAAGTTCCAACATAATCTAATGTCATCGCAATTGAGTCCTAAATTTTTGGGTCCCAACAAGGCCTAATGCCTAAGCTCTGATACCAACTGTGACAAAGTCACAGTTGGGTCTCTTACGTCCCTATAAAACTTAATACCATAGCACTGATACAAATTGTGACAGCCCTGATTTTCCCAACTTGAATTTTGAGATTTTTTTTTTTAACTTTACACCTAAACCAAATGGGAAAATCCGGACCGTTGAGTCGTACTAGAGAATACTTGGTACGTCCACATACATGCAGAAATCAAAGTAGATAATACATATGATATAAATAAATTTCCAATTCTAATATCTAATATTATAATAACTAACAACGACCACCAGTGATGTACCAGCATCACAAAACAGTGGTGTACAATGAGTATATCATAACACATTGTACCAAGCCACACTCACCAAACTCTACAAAATACTCAATCTGCAACGTCGAACATCATAGCACTCCTCAATTCCTCAATCTGTAAATCCGGTGTCCAAATAGAAGCTATACCTGTGACGTATAGTCGAAGGGTGAGCTACATCCTAGCTCAGCAGAGGAAACTCAGCACAATTTTACATCTTATCATAATAAAACATAGATTCAATGTCATAATCAAACATTTTCTTATTTAAAGTTGAAACTCATTTCAAAGGTACTTTTCTTATCAAACAAAGACTGATTTTAAATACTATTTTCTTTTCACACAAACTGATTTCAAAACTAATTTCCTTTTTTAGACAAAACTGATTTAAAAGCCAATTTCCTTAGCATACAAAATTGATTTCAAAACTGAATTCCTTTTCACACACAAAAGTGATTTCAAAACATTTATTTATTACATAAAACTTATTTCAATTCTGCCCCGATGGCCCACATGGTACTTGTACTCCGCCCATAGCGGTCCACAATAAGCATAATCTACCAACAGCGATCCACATACACATAATCCGCCCATAGCGGTCCACATAGACAATATCTGCTCATAGCGATCCACTTTAATCTCACGACTTATGATTTGATTCATGAAGTATAATCCGAAGAGTACTAAAAATCCCACAAAAGCAGTCCAAGGGCGTACATGAATCCCGCAAAAGCGGTCCAAGGGTATACATAATCATAATGAAGTCCAACGGTGTACGTAAAACCTGCAAAAGCGGCTTAAGGGCGTATATGAATCCCGCCAAAGCAGTCCAAGGGTGTACGTAAATCCCGCCAAAGCGGTCCAAGGGTGTACATGATCACAACGAAGTCTAAGGGTGTACGTAAATCTCCCAAAAGCAGTCCAAGGGTGTACATGAATCCCGCCAAAGCGGTCCAAGGGTGTACATAAATCACAACGAAGTCCAAGGGTGTACATAAATCCCGTAAAAGCGGTCTATGGGCGTACATGAATCTCGCTACAACAGTCCAAGGGTGTTCATAAATCCCGCCAAAGCGGTCCAAGGGTGTACATGATCACAACGAAGTCCAAAGGTGTACATAAATCCCACAAAAGAGGTCCAAGGGCGTACATTCACACCATTTTAAGAGACTCAAAGGCTTCAAAATTCATATTCACGTTCAACTTCTTAAATCACGGTTCAAAGTTCACATTCATGGCTCAAAAGATTTAAAACTCACCATTTAAGGATCAATTTTAATTTCAATACTATAGTAAAATTTCCGATTTAGGTTCATAGTTCAAAATTCACATTTCGGACTTAAAAGATTTCAAATTCTAATTTATAAGGAGTTCAAGTTCTAGTTCAAATCATAGTCAAACTTATCATTTTTCATATAAACACATCAAAGACTATGAATCGAAGTCAAACATGTAAGTTTATATTGAAGTTCCCCTACATGTCCAATTAGATTTAAGCATCGATTTTAAATGGCAACACTTCAAATCACACTTATCATGTTTATTTGATTTAATCAAGGCATCTATGAATCAATTTCAAAAATGCAATAGGATATTAAAATTTTCCTACCTTAACCCTTGAAGTTGTACGAAGCAAAACTAAGTCTTATCGATGGATTCCCACCCTCAATCTATATCACAAGCATACAATGATGTATCAAGGATCAACTCCAATCACTAATTACTTAGATATATTTAAGTATTTTCTCAAAATCGAGGTTGAAACGAGCAATTTTATGCCAATATAGAATTTGATGCAACCTTCCCCCTAAATTTTGACCTTTAAAACTTTAGATTCATGAGTTGGTCAAAACACACAAGTTGTAGAGTTCATTATATTCTTTCCAACACTATAAGAATTACGTCAATAAGAGTTTGGAATAAAATGTTACAGCCAAAATACCGAAGTAGTATCGACAAGCATAGTCAAAATCGATTGATTGATTTTCAAAATCGATTGATTGATTTTTCAAAATTGATTGATCGATTTTCAAACAGCCAAAAATCTTGCTCACTGGTTGTGACCAGTCGATAATCGACCCAATTTCGATTAATCGAAATTCAAAAATCAATTAACCGATTTTACTCAATTAATCGGTTTCGTTTCTCGAAAAAAATCAAAATTTGACCCAGCTTATTACTAAATTTTCACCTTTAAAATGGTTGATTCACAACTTGGTCAATTCAAGAAAGCTGTAGTGCTTGCTGTCTTCTTTCCAACGAAACTAGAATCACATCAATCGAAGTTCAACACAAAACGTTATGTCCAAAATACTGTGGTAGTTTCAGCAAGCTCATGCAAAATCGACCAATCGATTAATCGAAAAAAATTTTGATTGATTAGTTTCATGAAGTTCCTCTCGAATTTCCCTTCTGTCAAAAATCGATTAATCAATTTCCAAAATAGATCAATCGATTTTGGCAGTTTCTGAGCACTTCTCGGGTTTAAACCTTGAAACCCTTTTCTCTTCAGTTTTTCTTCTTTAATCCATCATTTATGCATAAGATCTAAATTAAATCATCATACACATCATAGATTTACAAATCCTTACCTCAAATCGAATCGTATGATCAATTCCACAACTTGAATCAAGGGCTAGGGTTCCTAGCTTCCAAATCCCTAAGTCATACGCGTTATTTTGTTGGGATTTAAAGCTCGTGTACGGTCTCGACGCACAAATCCTCAAGCATTTTCTTCCTTCTCTATAGCTTCACTCTCTCTTCTTCTTCCTCTTTCTCACATAAGAAAAACCCAAGCCCTTTCTCTTACAACCCGGGTTGCTTCATAAAGAACAATTGCCTTCTTTAATTAAATGGGATTGGTTCCCATCCAAAACACATATACTTCTCTTTGGGCATATTAGTTCTCATCTAAGGATCTAGCTTTCCTGTGAAGTGAACATACCTCTTTAGGTGTTATCCCATAAAAAAATAATTTTTGATTAGGTGTGGGCCTACACCCCCAAACCATCCACTAATCGAACCCAGTGTTGAGCCAATACACCAAACCTTGGTGCATAAGAAACAATCTAATGCTCAACACACAATCTAAATCAGTCTTTTTCCACTTAAGATCCAACCTGAAATAACCCACTTAATTAATTTCATAAAATCAGGCACGTGACCAGTTAGGCACGCACACCAAGGAACACTATTCAAAGTCGGGCACGCATTCCAAGGTACACTATTCAAAGTCAAAATTTTCAGGCTATTACATTCTTCCCACCTTATAAAATTTTCGTCCTAAAAAATTCTCCTAAGTAACTAGGTCTTACCATGCACATCAAGTTGAACACTCACGTCTAGAAATGAATCGATTTATATACAAAATAAATTTGGGGTTGTTACATTCTTCCCTCCATAGGAATTTTCGTCCTCAAAAATTGACGACGACACTTCCGAACGCTAACTCACTAACAATGATTCCTATTGACAAGAACTTACCCATAATGATGAAACAACGCACACACCCTGAACGAAAAAATGAATTTCTTATAATCATTCAATTAACTATCCACCTTGAGTTCACAACAAAAGATTGAATTTATTTTTTCCTTAACCAAATTATCCATCATCCTATATAAAAATTCACATATCACTAGATTGGCGTACCACTGATGTGATAGCCCAGATTTCAGCAACCCGAAACTCGTGCCAATAGCAAGGCCCTCGAGATCGTGCCCTAAATAGTACACAGAACACTTGGTACATCCCCATCTAAATAGATCAAACATAGTTACAAGCTAATGCAGAACTAAATCTCCAGTTCTATCGTCAAAATAATTAATCCAAAAGATTGTTCTGATCCCATAATTCGATATGGGCAAAAGAACCAACCCAAACCTTCAGTGTCGTAACTACGATCACCCTAAATAGTTCGACAAAAAAATATTACATATAACTTTATCCTCACAAAATAGTTCGGCTTGGTATGACTGGACATACCAAGCCGTAAGTATCTCTCTTAAAATATCAAAGAATGCAGAGGGTCTTCTAAAAGAACCTCTTAGGAGGGGGCTCAGACTCCTCTCCTGGAATATACTCTGAGTCCTCGGGATCAACCTTGCCAGAAGCTGCTCCTAACTCTGCACCTGTGACATATAGTCAAAGGGTGAGCTACATCCTAGCTCAATAGGGACAATATCTAAACGAGTGCATCTTTCTTACTCACATATATATCATGATAGAAATAAAGAATGAATTCATCAATGTAATTTATTTAAAATAGTTTGAGATGCAAGAAAATAAATAGACTGCTATTATTACTCTACTCATGAAATCTGACGTAATTAGTTCTTATGATTGCAATCAGGCTGGTCTCATGACTTAAATGATTAACTTAAATAATTCCTGAGCAATATAGCATCGAGCCTCGTGGAATACCTCCGTCATTATCTAATCAGACTATTTTTCAAGTATCCTAACCCACGTCCCTTTCTCATAGGCGACGGGCACATTACTATACATCCTTGGGATGCCTACTGGTGAACGGATTGACCGTTGTACCGGTCACGAATATCCTGCCGAGTCAATCACGGGTATACCGCCGCGTCGGTTGGGTATTCTACAAACCTTAAATCGATTGTGCTTTACATATAATTATTCATCTTATCATTGTATTAAAAATATATAAATTTACAGCCTGTTCAATCCCATTCATGGTCCATCTCATAACTTGGATCTTTCTATCCACCATACATCCCTGGGATGTCGCACATCCCAATGCATCCTTCAGGTGCCTAATGTACATATGCATCCCTAGGATGGCTCATATATTACACTCATTGTTTCTACCCTTTTTAACCATGTACCCACACATGCCGTACTTTCATGTTTTTACCCATAACATTAGAAAATACAATTATTTACACTATGCTTTAATAAATATGCATCTTTAATATCACTACATACATGTTCTCGTACTTGAGGGTACAAGTTCAGATATTCCCCTACCTCTTACGAGCCGTACTCAACCAACACTATGTTCAGTATAACTAGGCTTGGCCAAATGTATATAACTCATCACTATAAGTGTGAAAACATTCGGTTAGAACCCTAACCCCAAAAAAAGAATAGCCCGTATTAAAAACCCAACAAAACCTGAAGTTGTCCAAATTGATTGAATGATTTTTAAATCGATCAAACGATTTGGACAATCGATCGAACGATTTGGAAAATCGATCGAACGAAATCTAAAATCGATCAAACGGATTTATTTCTTTCAGTCGATTTCTTCAAAAATCCATTCTATCTCATTTTTTGTCCCTTAGCAAACCGATTGAACGATTTTAAATCGTTCACACAGGTTCTCAAATCGATTCAACGATTTCTTAAATTGTTCGAACGATTTCTTCATAAATCACTTTTCACCTTATTTCCTCATTGGTCAAAATCGATGGAACGAAATCTAATTTCATTCGATGGATTTTGCCCATTCTCAGATCTCAACGTGTTCCATCCTCTAAAACTCATCTCGTCATCATCCATCCCATTTATCATCCCATTTTCATACCAAATGGTTTAGATTCTCTATCTAATAAGTAAACAGACTTGAAATAGTGGATCTTACCATATCTAATGGTTGGATTTCCCATGCTCCAAGCTTTAGCTCCCTAGGGTTTCATAAACCCCCAAATCTCTACTCTCACCTCGATCCCGAGCTCGATAGGCTAGCTTTCCGAGCCAAGATCAATGATTTGCATTCATTTCACTCTTCTCAATTTCACACACAAATCATACTCTCATTAACCCTCTCTCTCACTCTTCTCAACTACCTTATCAAAGAGAAATAACTCCTCTTTCCCCCTTTTTCTTATAACCTACTACTTAACTAGGGTGTTAAGCACCTGTAACTCACTAACATATATGTGTAAATATCTTGGATACCTAGTCCAACTAAGTGATTTTTTTATCATACCCTTTATCTCACATATGATCTACCAAGTCAACCAAGTCAACAATGACTTGGTCAAAGATGCGACCAGTTGGTCTGCTTCCCAAGGTGTGATATGTAGTACGAAATTTCTGGGACGATACATTCACCCCTCCTTGGGAATTTTCGTCCACGAAAATGATACACAAGCCCCCCCCCCCCCACACCGGCGTGGGGAGCCCACACACACTGAATAGGGCATCTAAAACAGAAATAACACTACACACGCGGCACGACATAGACAAGAAAAACACAGCACGTGCAACAAACAGAGATCTTGTAAAACACAACACACAAATTGAGACACACGTGCCTTAACACGTACATAAAAGGTCCATCCAAAATAGTCACACACATGGGTGTGTAGGCATACATGTTGCAAGCAATATTGACAAGTACACCTCCTGCAACAGAACACCAACAAGTACACAAGTATCCATGGAGAAAAACAACGACATAACTACATGGTATAGCAATTGGAGCTACAATTAAACCATAGAGCATATCCATTTAGTTAAATTAGGCAAACATTGCTCATAGCAAAATAAGAATATAGTTAGAGATAAAACATCACCAAAAAGTGACGCACGGATGTTTGGGTGGCAACCATGCCACAATTGCTCAAGAGGACAAATGTCCCCGGATACTTGTGTTAAAATTTAAAACTGTAGGCCAAAAAGTATTAAGTATCCAAAAAACAAAGTTTACACCCAAAATAGGACTCAATAGAAAACAGCCATCCAGACTCCTCGTCGCCCGACAGATCGCCGCCATCACCATGCTGCCCTACACTTGAAGTCGACGCCCCCAGGACCCAGGCCTACGCTGCTGCCATACACTAGAGAAAATTAGCCAGATACATAAAGTGCACCTCCTCGGCATGCAATGCATCATAGTAATCCAGGCGTCGATTGAGAAGGCGGTTATTCTCTGCCATTTGCCTCGTATTGGCCTCCAACAAGGCATAAAGATCTGCGATAGTCGGCGTAGGAACGCCTTCAGGTGGTGGTGGTACGGGCATCTGTGCACGGCGTCTAGTAGGCTGCTGCAATGGAAAAGTAGCAGCAGGCTCATCGTGATTAGGGGTGTCATGTAATGGCTGGTCTGGGGCTTCCTGTTCCGGTTGTGGTTGTTCTTAACCAATTTCACGTAGGTTCGATTCCCGTCAACCATGGTGAAGGTTGAACATTACCCATTAGGCGTGGTTCATTTGGAGAGAGGGTGTACAAATCGTCGCCCGCATAATCCTCGACCATCAGAGACATTAGTCGAGCATAAGGCATGCCATCGACGGGCTTCTTAGCGTTTTAAAGCATCTTCATATGGGCATATTTCATCCCCTCAAGTACCTTCTTGGGCTCATTAAACCACCGGCCACCGAAGGCCGCAAAGAGCGCCATTTGGACTTCACCCACCCTTTCCGTTTTATGTCGTAAGGGGTACAAATTACACTGAATTATCAAATCAAGCATCCAAAGCTCGCCCGATAAGTCGACACGTTTAATTGAGCGACTCGAACCCGTTCTACCATGGGTCTTCTCAGCCGCAACATGTTTGTAATCTAGCGTGGCCGTGAAAGGCTCAGCGAGGGCAATGTCCTCATGGTTATAAGTGTGGAAACATTCCAAGGGGTCGGCCACATCATTAAAGTCAACGTATAAGGCCGATTATCAATTTTGGTCCTGAGAATGGTCGGGTCCTCGATCAGTTCCATGTTCTGATAGAATAATCTGACTATCCTAGGGTAATAAGTGTCCTTCCATGGGCGAAGGATTCCGCTCAAACCCACGGTGGAAATATAGTTAAAAGCCCACTTAGTTTCATCGCGCTTGGCAAAAATTTTAAGATCAATAATCCACTCAGGTTCAAAATCCTTGTCAGACCACCATTCATTCGGTCGTTCACGGGGTAGTTGTGGAGGTGGTGCTTGTGTGGTTGGTGCCGATGAAGAACCCGTAGGTGGTTTCTTCGGTGGCTGTTACAAAGAGGAACCCGAAGTGGTCTTCGGTGCCGCACTCGTCGTGGTTAGCGAGTCTTGGGGGGCATTGTAAACTAATTACTAAATTAGGGTTTATGACCAAGGTTGTAGCCCTAACTTCACAAACCCTAAGATAGAAAGAAAATGGAGATTTTAAAGACCAAAATAGAGGTTAATGGTTACCTCTAGATGTTCCGAATAAGTGTGGCGTGCTATTATTAGCTTCAGATGGCCGGAATCGATGAAAATCGGTGGTCCCTTACAAACCCTAAAACTCTCCCAAGGAGAAAGAAATTGAAAGAGGGTCTGGGGACTTCGAATGAATAGCAAAAATCGCACCCAACTATATATATTGTCCAAAATCAATCGAACAATGTTCAATTAGTTTGATCGGTTTTCAAACATTAAATGCCAGCCAAAAATTCGTTCGAACGAATGTTAAATTCGATCGAACGAATTGTATTAATTAAAATGGTCCCAAAAATTTTGTTTGATCGATTTTTAATATCAATCGAACGATTTGCTGAAGTTAAATTTTGACTACTTTGCACTCCACTAGCCCAAGCATTTCGTTCGAGCGATTTGAAAAATCGATCGAACGGCTTCTGGCAACAGCCTAAACTTCTTACTGGTCATTGCATTTCGTTCGAACAATTTGAGAATCAATCGAACGATTCTCTGGCAACTCTGAAGCTGTATTCCTATAGAAATTCGATCGAACGAAATTCTCATAAATTTAGTTGAGGTGGTTTGTACATGCCCCTTAACTCCTTTAAGAACTAGCCTCTAGTCACAAAAAAAAAAAAAATGATCTTCCACAGCGTGATTTATCACGTTATGCATAGATCATTTGCATGGTTTGCCAATCCATGAACTAAATGGTAGCTCCACCAATTTAGTAGCAGCATGTCTATTATACTTCGTCGAGTCCGACTCACAAGTACTAACAAATAATTTTCAATACGCTTATAATTATAAAACAAATTTCAATACATTTTCACACACTTTCACTCACACATTTAAAATTCCAACTTATAACTACAAAACAAGGTTCGGACTTGTGCGCGCCTACTATTGCTCAAACAAATGGGGATACAGTTCCCTAATTTCAGCCTCTCTTCCCAAGTCGCTTCCTAGACCGGATGATTTCCCCACTTGACAAGTACTAAAGGGATGATTTTAGTGCGTAAAGTCCATTCTTTTCGATCCAAAATTTGGGTCGCTTCTTCAACCATAGTAATGCCCTCATGCAGCTCAACCGGTTGATCTCCCAAAATGTGTGTAGGGTCCTTTGCTTACTTCTGGAGCATAGAGACATGAAAGACATTATGCACGCGATCAAATAACGGAGGCAACCTGATACGATAGACCACTTCATCGACTTGGCCCAAGACTTCAAAGGGTCCTATGTAGCGGGGACTCAACTTTTCCTTCTTTTCGAACCTCATCACACCCCTCACGGGTGATATCTTTACAAAAACATGATCACCAATGGTAAAGTCTAGGCTAGTCCATTTAACATCGGCATAACTCTTCTGTCTACTCTGAGCTGACCTTAGTCTTTCCCTTATCATACGTACGACCATGGCATTATCTTTGACTACTTCCGAACCCAATACAAATTTCTCTCCAGTTTCTTCCCAGTTGATAGGTGATCAGCATCGCCTCCTATAGAGAGCTTCATACGGCACCATCCCAATGCTCGCTTGAAAGCTATTATTATATGCAAATTCAATCAACGGTAGATATTAATCCCACGATCCTTGCAACTCTAGCATACACGCCTTGAGCATATCTTCGATCACTTGATTTACTCATTCTGTTTGCCCATCAATTTGCGGATGGAACGCCGAACTAAAATCCAAATGAGTGCCCATACCTTCCTGGAACTTCTGCCAAAACTTTGGAGTGTACAACTGGTCGAGATCAGATACAATACTGCTTGGAATACCGTGCAATCACACTATCTCCATATATAGCTCAACAAGTCTTCCTGCCGTGTACATAGTGTTGTAGGATAAGAAGTGAGCTGACTTCATCAGTCTATCAACGACAACCCATATAGCGTTGTATCTCTTCGCTGTCCGCGGCAACCCAACGATGAAATCCATGGAGATGGATTCTCATTTCCATTCTGGTATAGGTAGAGGCTGCAATAATCCAGTAGGGTGTCTATGATCGACCTTCACCTGTTGACATGTCAAACATCGTGACACGTACTCAGCTATATCGGGTTTCAGACCTCTCCACCAATAGCTCTTCTTCATATCTTGATACATCTTGGTGCTACCAGGATGAATCACGTATTTAGACTTATGAGCTTCATCTATAATAGTTTGTCTCAAATCGTCATCAACTGGAATACAGAGGCGTCCCTTGAATAACAAGGAACCATCCTCCTGTATCGAGAAATTCGGTCTGGTTCCTTCAATCACCTCCTGTCGAATCTTCACCAACTCTGAGTCTTTCATCTGTAACTCATGAATGTGTTCAAATATGGTCGGTCTCACTAAAATACTGGGCAAAACAGAACCTGAAGCCTGTACCTCAATGTTCACATCATACAATGATAGGTCTTCAAACAATTTCAACCTGTACATTCCCATCACAAGGCTAGCTAACTGAGCCAAACCCTTACGACTCAAAGCATCTGCTACAACATTAGCCTTGCCTGGGTGATATTGAATGGAGCAATCATAATCTTTAAGGAACTCCATCCACCTTCGTTGCCTTATATTTAGTTTCTTTTGTATGAATAAGTATCGGACGCTCTTATGGTCAGTGAAGATCTCAAAGGTCTCCCCATATAAATAGTGTCTCCAGATCTTCAATGCGAATATAATCGCTGCTAGCTAGAGGTCATTGTTGGCGGAATTCTTGGTGTGTGCTTGCTTTTAGACATATTTCATCAAGCTGCTCTAGCTGAGTGAGTAGGGCAATTCTCCTCTCATTTAAGGACATCTCATCATCGAGTTGAATCCGTAAGGATGGTACTTGTATCTCATATGGTAGAACTACCTCCATCCCGTAGGTAAGGAGGTAGGGAGTTGGCCAGTAGCTATACGAATAGAGGTCATATAGGCCCAGAGTGCTTCTGATAGTCGTTCAGGCCAGTCGGCTCTATTGCTTATTTCTACTATGAATTTCAGGATTCGAATCAGTATTTTATTTGTAGCTTCTGCTTGTCCATTTCCTTGAGGGTAGAAAGGTGATGAGTGACATAGATCGATGTTGAATTTCTTGCATAACTTCTTCATCTTTTCTGCGATGAACTGTGGTCCGTTGTCGATGACAAATATCCTGGGTACTCCAAACCTAGCGATGATATTTCGAATGACAAACCTCACGAGTGTTGAGGAGGTGATTCTGACATAGGATTCAGCTTCTGCCCATTTGGTGTAGTATTCGGTCGCTGTAAGTATGAATGCATGCTTGTGAGTGTTCCCAACTGTGTCTGTGAAAGGTCCGATCACATTGAAGGCCCACATCGAAAATGGCCATGGTGAGGTCATAGCGTTCAATGTTATTGATGGAGCTTTCATGAGTGAGGCATGTTCTTAGCATTGTTTGTAGGATTGGACATAGAGGTGGCAATCCCTTATCATCGTCGGCCAGAAGTAGCCTTGTCATGTAACTTGATCGGCGAGCCTCTGTCTACCGGAGTGGGCGCCACCAGCACTGGCGTGTGCTTCTCGGATGATGTTTTGTCCTTCGACAGTCATGACGCATCGTAGCAGTACTCCTTTGTATAACATTTCATCGAGTATGCTGAATCGGGCGCATCAAATCCTTATAGTCTTCCGTTCAATCTTCGTGGCATATGGAGAGACGTGTTGATGCTTTAAGAAGTTTCAGATGTCAAAATACCATTGCTGTCCATCGTCGGTTGGTGATTTTTCAAATCTGAACAGAGTAACTTTGATTTTCGCCTTGACATGCTTTTTCGGAGTGATTGCTTCATTTAGTCCTCTGCTTGTGGGGAGGATTGGTAATTCTCTCTTAACTGTCCATGCTACCTCATGGGTGGATACTGTCATCTTTTCGTTGAAGAAGGTCTTGGTACTATGGCTGATGGGTATCTGGATGACCGAGGCTAATGCGGCTAAGAAATCTGCGAGCTCGTTTTCTAGTCTAGGGAAGTGCGTGAAAGAGATTCTTTAAAATTTCTTTACTAAATATTGAGCGGTTTCTAGGTATGCCATTAGTCTCTATTTCTTAGTTTTCCCTTCTCCTATAACTTGCGAGATTACAAGCTTGGAATCACCGATGGTTTTGAATTGTTTAACGCCTAATTGTAGTACTGCTCGTAGTCCAACTATAAAAGCTTCATATTCTATGACGTTATTAGTGACAGGGAAATCTAGTTGAAAAGCCTTAGGTATGACAACTCCTTTGAGGCTTAGGAGGACTATCCCGATGCCTTTTCCTATGTGGTTTAGAGCACCGTCGAAATAGAGGGTTCATGACGTCTTATCAGGCTCTTCGTTATAAATCGTGAGTAGGTTTTCATCGAGGAAATCTGTGTATATGGGCTCATTGCTCGGGAGTGGGAAATCTATGAGGTAATCGGCGATTGCTTGTCCTTTAATCGACTTCTGCGTGACGTAAGTGATATTGAACTCTTGCAAGAGCATACGCCAGCGAGCGATCTTTCCTGAGGTTGCAGGCTTTTCGAATACATACTTCAGAGGGTCCATTCGGGCTAGTACTAGTATTTTATGTGCTCCGAAGTAGTGTTGTAATTTGGTTGAGGCCCACACCAATGTGTGGCAAGTCTTTTCCATCAAAGTATATTTTCGTTTGTACTCGACCATCGTCCTACAAGGTAGTAGATAGCCCTCTCTCTCTTCTCGTCTTCTTTATATTGTCCCAGAATCACTCCCATTACTTTGTCGTTTGTTGAGAGGTATAGGATAAGGGGTCTTTCGAGAACTGGTGGCGATAGTATCAACGGGTTAAGGAGGTACTTTTGATATTATCGAAGGCATGCTGACACTGGTCATCCCATTTGTACTCAACCCCTCCTTTAAGTAGTCTATAGAAAGGATCACATCTGTCTGAATGTTGGGAGATAAATCTCCTGATGAATTGCAATCTTCCTATTAGGCCTCATAATTCTTTGATATTATTCGGGGGTGCCATCTCAAGGATGGCTCTGACTTTTACAGGGTCGACTTCGATCCCTCACTTACTGACTATGAAATCGAGTAATATTTTGGAGGTGACTCCGAAGACACATTTCTTCAAGTTCATTTTTAGCTGATATTTCTTAGCTCTTTACAGCACCAGTTGGAGTGCTTCAACATGTCCTACTCTTGTTTGGGACTTCACTAATATATCATCGACATAGACTTCTACACACTTATATATCATGTCATGAAAATAGTCATCATGGAGCATTGATACGTAGCTCTTGCGTTCTTAAGCCCAAAAGGCATGACGACATAGCAGTAAGTTCCCCACAGTGTGATGAAAGAAGTCTTCTCTTAGTCAGACTCTGCTAATTTGATCTGGTTATATCCAGAGAAACCATCCATAAAGGATAACATCTCATGTCCCACGGTATTGTCGACTAGAGTGTCAATGTGCCGAAGTGGGAAGTTGTCTTTTGGGCATGCTTGGTTGAGGTTTCAAACGTCAATGCAAACTCGTATTCTGCCGTCTTTCTTAGTGACAGGTACTATGTTGGCGATCCACTTGGGGTAAAGGACGACTCAGATGAATTTGGCTTTATGAAACTTGTCAACTTCCTCTTTAACTTGAAGGGCTGTTTGTGGGTGTATCTTACGGAGTTTCTGCTTAACGGGCTTTACATCGGGTTCTAGGACAAGGCAAAGTTCTACTAAAGTTGGGTCTAAACCAGACATATCTTCATAGGGCTATGTAAAGGAGTCGAGCTTTCTTGTAAGACTTGTACGATTTATTGACGTTCCTTGGAGTTGAGCATTGTGCTGATCAGTAGCTTCTTGGGTTTCTCTTTAGTGCCAAAGTTAATTTCTTTTGTGGGCTCTGCGACAGCTTGAATTTGCTCATCGAAACGCTTGATAACCTGTTGGAAGTTCGGTGCCTCTTCAACGATCGGTGTTTCTTCTACATCTTTGGCAAGCTCATATACTTTAAAATTGCTACACTGGGGATTCAATTTTACGAAAGGTAATCCTTCATTAGCGCAATTTATGAATGAGAGATCTTTGGTAAGGTGAAGGTCAAGGCTATTGATTCTTCTCTCAAAGTCACAAAGTATCTCGACCGATAAGTTCACTGGCTTGTTGTTTAGCCTGGATGCTTTACATCCTTGTGCGGGAGATGGGATAAGTCTTAGGAGAAAAGTCTCCTTGTTGGCCACAAACTTGATTCAGGACGAAGGGTTCCCTTTCTTTTTCAAGGTTTTCTGATTTTTTCTGATTTTATATTTTTGAATTTTTATGGTTTTCTATTTTTCTATTTTTTAATTTTTGATAATAAATATGGTACAGGGTTGGTCGCCTCAGAAGGCATCTGGAGAGTTGCATCCTCTAACTGAGGGAGCGAGACGGCTGCTAGAGCCGTTCGGGCCATTCTTTGAGAAACGTGGACTTATTCTAATTTTAACATTTTTTTTTGGAGTCCTTAGCTAATGAGACCTTTTGAATAGGTGATGCTGGTGACAGTGGCACTAACACTTAGATTTCCTCTATCACATTGATTGCCCCTTCATTGAAGAAGCTCTAGAGATCGTAGTCGATCGAACTATCTTCCTCTGAGTTGTAACATAGTTGTTCTTCCGACCGAGGGTGATCTCCTAAGGGATCCTTAGGGGTAGTGAGTTCTTTCCCTTGAACTTTATAATATGTTAGGGTGAGTACGCATACTCCGTAGCAAGGCTAATAATGGTGAGAAATGCAGGGAGATCCCCAAGGACATTCCATCCTTCTAACTTAGAGTCGAAGATAATATCGAATTCATCTTCTTGATCTGACAGTGCTTGAAGTCCTAGGTTAGCTTGCTCTGCAAACTCGAGTGCAGGGAGGTCTATCCAGTAGTCCTTGTCATCACTCGAGGGAGGTTGCCACTCTTCCTCGAGAGATTTCTAGAATATTTTGAGTTGTGGCGCATTTGGGGATGAAGAAGTGTCTAGTTCAAGTTCCTCTTCAAACTCTATAAGGGCGATATGAGTGTTTCCCCCTGGGTCAACCAAATGACTGTTGGAATTTTCTTCTTCTTGTGCCGGTAGCTGAGTTGGTGAGTCATTACTTGCTTCCGTTGTTATGAGGTTGGAGTCGTTCGATTCTACCATTGCGAAATGTCGGATCCAACTAGCAAAGCATTCTAATAAGCTGGTGCATGCCCTACAGCGGGGTTGGTATGGGTGAGCAATACAAGGGGAGTCCCAGGGGCATTCCCATCCCCTAAGGCCAAGGCCAAGGCAGATGCTATGCAAGTTAAAATTTTCTTGTAGGGTGTCATCCTCTTCCCATGTTGAGTGTAAGTGCTCTTCACTATCTTGCAAGGAAGCTATGTGAAAGTCTTCGTCATCAGTGGATTCCCAATCTTCTACCTGTGGCTCGACCTCTTGAGGTTCTTTCTTCCTCTCTTCTGTAAACTCCTTAGTGTCAAACAAGGGTTTGACTCCTTTGAGCGGTTTATCAATATCGTCATTCAGATTGGTTAGATCATTGAATGCTTTTACCAATCGCTCAATTTTCGCTTCTTGGGATCTAGTAAAGGACACTTCCTTCTGCCTCTATACATCTGCTTTCTCAGTGGTCCCATAGACGAAGTGGTCATATAGAGACCATTTGGGTGAGGTAGGGAACAAGTCGACCTGTGGGCCATTCGATTGATAACCTAACCCTATGTGTTTTCATATTTTCGTTGGGACGATAGGTCCTACATGACCTTACTTGTTTTTACCAAGTCCGGTGTGGGGGACGTATCTGAGCTGGTACATGAGGTCCCACCCTTTTGTCGTGATGGGGTTGATGTCATAAAGTTTGGCGAGGTTTGGGCTAACCTCTCTCCTCATTAATTTTTATTGACGGATTAGGGGAAAACTAGGAGGGGTAGGGGGACAGACTTCCACAACAGTTGTCTCATCAAGGACTTGAGTCTTTTGAATATGGCCCTTGTTCAATGCGGAATCATGGGCTGTCGGAATACTTGCGGCGTAATCAATATCCATCTCCTGGAGGGGTGCGTCAGTGTATATACGGATGATGGAGTCCTCGTATGGGCATTTGATGCATTAATGGTATGTGGATGCGACGGCCTTCATTGACTCTAGCCATTTTTTTCCTAATATAAGATTGTACGTACTAACAGAATCAGAAATATGGAAGGTAACGTCTTTCGTTACAGGTCTAAGGCGAAGTTGAAGTTTAATAGTTCCTTTGAAATAGCAACGCGAGCCATCATAAGCTATGAGTGACAGTGTCGAGGGCCTGACATCCTGCTCTGTGTATTCGAGCGTCTTTAATGTTGTGAGAGGACAAATAATGAGTCCTGCTTCTATGTCGACCAATGCAAGGTGTACGAAGAATCCTCTAATTATGACTATAAGGTATATGGGAGCCGGACTCTCGCGGAGTGACTCTTTAGGCATGTCTACGTCTATAAAAGTGAGTGCTGGAGGTTGCACCATGACCGAAGTGATTTGATGATGCTCATCCAAGGTTGTGTCCTCAGCCACTTGTATGTCTTCAAGTGTCCTTATCAACAATCGGTGATGGTTAGGTGACTTCTTGATGAGTTCTAGTATGGATACCACAGAAGGTCATATTCTTGCCCTGGCTCAAGTGCCATTTCTTTGCCTAGCCGATGAGCCTTGGGTGCAGGTGGTTGGAGTGATTGAGGTGCAGGAATTGGTGAAGGAATGATGTGAGGCGGGGGCGGAAAGTTAACTTCTCATTATCGCACGTTCCCCTCTGATGGTTATGCGTTTGTTAAATCCTTATTTCGAGGGAAAGGCGAAGATGGGTTATTGGTTCCTGACTTAAGAATCGGGCAAGTCGGTTGTTGACCAAACTCGATGTTACTCAAAGCTGATGTATTTGTGAAGTGAGTGAAATTCAAAGTCGGAGCGCGTGCCTGCATGGTGCCGCTCCAAGGTGGGAGATACTGTGTGTAATCCTCCTCTTTCAGGAAAGTGGAGACCAGCGTCTCGCATGTGTCGGGATGTTCTTCTCTCTCACTTTCTTCTATGTTTAGTACACACTCAGTCTCTATTTCTTTCTCTCGGCTTGGAGTCTTTCAAGTGACACTTTCTACCCATGCAGCAATTTGGGCTGTAGTTTGAAGAACATGATCTCCATACTCGAGAATCAGACAAAGGGAGTGGGAATGTCATTGGTTCAGGATTTGAAAGGGTTGAAGGTTTTGGTGGGTGACTATAGAGGAATGGTCTCCTGGCCCTAAAGAAGTTAACTCGTATCTAAGTGAATTTTAGATAAGGAGGTGGGCTCGACGGGATGATGCGAGTGATCAAGGCTGAGGGGTGCGGGGGTGAAGGAACTCTCGCAAGTGTGGCAGAGGTATCAGAGGGTTGGATGCGAGTGATTAAGGTGGAGGGCTGGAAGGAGGATCGATTGGAAAGATCTACAGTGGTGACCTGAGCCAGCGTTGCTTGATTATGGTTGGGCATGGGGTTATTAATGATCCCTAAATTTTGTTAGGATTGGTTATTATTAGGGTCAGGATTCCTAAGCGCCTCCCAATTGATTTGATTTTGATCATTCATGTCATAGATTATATCTCGGAGGACACAACAATCTTCTAGGTTGGGTCCCAAATATCGATGGAACGCGCAGTATTTGCTATAGTCTAGATTTGTCAGCCATGGGCGAGGTCTTTCTTATGAGAATCAGAGGAGATTATGAGTATTGAGGAGACAAAAGATGTTGGGAATCATATCAGGTAAAGGGGGATAGTGTTCCCGCCTTGGCTGGTAGGGGCTTCTAGCTGGGTTGAAGTTTTACGGTGGGGGTACGTTATTATAGTTCGCTGCGTGGGCCGGTCGGTTAGACATCATATTTTGGTTCTGGTAGGTGTTAGGATATTAATTTCTATTATGATACTGGCCCTGATTCTGGTTTTGGCCTTGGTTTTGGTTTGCGTATCTTTGTTAATTAGTGCCTTAGTTTTGGTTGGTGTACTGTTTGATTTTGATTTTACCCAAAGTTTCGCGGTTTGAAATTTCTATTCTCTGAGTTTTATCCTTGGTTGACAACTGTGTTGACCTATTTGGTTCTTGAAGCTTTCTTATTATTATTTTATTTTGATTCACCAAAAGACCCTACTTTCGACGTGACTATGGATAGAGCGAGGTCTCCGCCTTTAATGTGTCGTGCTAGTCGAGATACCCGAGAGTGGAGTGCAGTGAAGTCGAGGCAATCACTTATGAAAAGTGCACTCTTTAGCGGCTCTCTAGTATTATCGATGATAATGTCCACCGAGTCCTTCTCTTTCATTTAAGTGTCGATCCTGACAGCGAGTTTTCTCCATCTGGTGATGAAGTCGGCAAATTCTTCATCGAGTCCTTGCTTGGCCGCCATCAAATCACTGAGATTGACTGTCTCCTGAATCAAGTGTTTATATTGGTCTAGGAATTGACCAACCAAATCGCTGAAGGTTTCTATCTTATAAAGTGGGAGTCTTGCAAACCAATCTAAAGTTTTTTCTTCTAATGAGTGCTGAAAATAGAGAATGAGAAGTCCTTGATTATCACATATGGGTCGACAATTATTGCAAAAGAGGGCCAAGTGATGGTTCCAATTTCCCGTACCGTTATACTTGGTAAATTTTGGCGGTTTAAATCCTATTGGTAAGTTAAATTCAATGTCTCAACAGAATTTGTCGAATCCAAATGAGTGACTAGGGCATTTCCTTTTGGCCATGTACTCGTCGAGCATTTTAGGGAGATCTTCAATTTTGATAGTGCTATCTTTTGGAGCAGCCCGTGAGCAAACCTTGTCTAGAGAGTCATCGTTAAAGAACGTGTGAGCAGATTGTCTCAATGGTGTGGCACTGGCTGACACCATGCTCGGGGTAGGTGGTGGCCCTTCTTGTGGTTCTTGGTCTTCTGAAAATTGTCGTGACCTAATGGTCTCATATGTGGCAGCTAATCCACGAAGCAATTCCTCAGTCATCATCTCCTCTTTGTATTCTCTGAATACTGAGCTCTACAATTTGTTGAGCAATCAGGTTTTGTCCAGTATTATCATCTCTCCCATTATGATTATTATCAGTGTGTGGGATAGAGAAGGGATTCTCCCATTATGATTATTATCAGTGTGTGGGATAGAGAAGGGATTCTCCCATAATGATTATGTGTAGGCTGGGATTGTAAGGTGGTTCTTCTTCGTACATGGGGTTGTTATGATATTCCCATAATGGTGGGTCTCCTAAACTCACTCTTCGTATACCAGACATCTCGAGTCTTTGACGAAGACTCATATATTTAAAAGGGGCCAAAATAATGTGAGGAAAATAGAAAAAAATAGGAAAATAGAATGGAAACTAACTATCTAAGAGAGAGAGTTTGCAAAAGAAGTCCCATCGCGATAGCCAGTCTGTTGGTGCGCACTTTTTCTGGGTTCTTCTCGGTCCCCGTTGAATTAGTGGCCCAATTCTATCCAAGTGGACTCTAGCAATGCAGCGTTTGGAATAGTGGAGGTAAAATTAAAAAAATAGGAGGGTTTTCTAAGAAGATTCCTAATTGTTGTAATCGCCAGCTGCAGATATTTAACGATGCTGCAACACATCAATAATCACGTTTTAGAGCAGGTGTGGGTTACTTCTTTACTGAATTGTCTACCTGCAAACGTCAGCAGCTATGATTCTTTCTTATAATTTAGATAGTTTAGCTTGTCTTTTCTTTCCCTGTTATTACTGTAATTGTGATCGATTTGAGTTCCCTAGTTCTATTATGAGTTTAGTTGTGAATTTATTAGAGTGGATCTAATATTCCAATTTTATCAGGAGTCTAATTAATTTAGTTTCCTAATCTTATTAGAATTCTAATTAATTTAGTATCCTAATACTATTAAAAGTTCTGTTAATATCAGTCTCCTAATTATACTAGGAATGCAAACATGTTAATTCTGATAAAACTCTAATTAAATCAAGTATGCTGATTGTACTAGAATTCTAAGTAAAGCAATTATTATAATTCTACTACAATTCTAATTGAAATAGGAAACTAATTTGACTAGAACTCTAATTTAAGCAATGAATTAATTTTATTAAAATCTAATTAAACAAATAAACTAATTTTATTAAAAATCTAATTAAAACAAATAAAGTAACTATACTAAAATCTAATTAAAATAAAGGAACTAATTTTATTAGAATTAGAATTAGAACAATTATTCTAAGGATCTAATCAAAATAAAGCATGTAAATTATTTATCTAAAAATATAAGAAAATTACGGATTTGATTTTCTAATTCTAATTAAAGCAATAAAATAATCCTAAAAAAAGGGGTTTTGGGCCCGCTATACTAAGGAGGATTGGCCTCATTTTGGAGTACCCTTCGTAAGCTCCCTTGGGCAAATCGGGTGGCTGAGATTAAAGATAAATTGGATTCAGATTATGATATTGATATTTTTGAGTTTTTAGAGTCGATTTCGGGATTATAATTGTGAATTAAATTATTAAACTAGAGTTTCGGAAAACTAAATGAATATTTGGGATTTTAGAAGTATTGAATTAAGAAATTAAAACTAAAATTTAAAGTTCTAGGACTGAATTTGGGTCTGAAATCAGAAAATCAGGCTGCATGATTAAGGACTGGTTCTAGAACCTAAGAACTAGAACCAGAAATTAATGACAGGACTGGAGAATAAGATTTTAGAACGGAGTTGAGTCTAGGGTTTGTGAATTAGACTGTTAGATTAAGGACTGGTTCTAGAAACAGAGAACTAGAACTAAATATTAAAAATTACGGTCTAAAAAAAGGGTGCTACGGTCTGAAACTGAAAATTCAATATTAAGAATTAAAACTAAGAGAAGTCCTAGGTCTAAGAACTAAAATTAAACTAAGGGGTCGAGGCTAAAGGTTGAATTTTTACCTAGGGTCGGGGCTGCAGACAGAAATCTCGAAAATTCAAAGCTTGAATCTCGAAATCATGGCAATGTTCCTCTATGTGTTCGTTCTCTGAGTTCTCTAGTTTTGAAATCCTAAAAAAATCTGTTCTCTCCAAATTGCCAGCCTCTCCTGGGGCAAATTAGAAAAAAATCTTTTATAGGTTTTTCTCCAATTAAATGCCCTATTTCAAGCATTTAACTGGATTGCGCGCCGGTCTCCCAGTGCTTAATCGCTTTGGGTTGGTCACCAACTCAGTGAGCAACTGGCTGACTTGCTCAGCGAGTTTCCTAGTTCTAACAATGTTAGGACTAATTGCGCACATGGTGTGGAGTGCGCAATCCAATTAAGCACCTCTTTCGATTCGCTTAATCGAGGAAGCTTGGGGGTCAACGACTGTAAGACTAGGTCGGGCGTAGGCCGATTGGGTGCCGGTGGTGGGGCGCGTGATTGAGTCTCGAAGTGGTCTGGGAAGGGAAGTCTAGTCTGAAAGGACGACTGATTGCACTCGTGTGGTTTGGCATGCGATCGAATTGCGCACGTGGTTTTGGCCACGTAATTTGAGGCTATTCGAGTTCAGGTCGAGTCTGAAATGTGAGACTATTTTCATTCTAAATTTTAAGTATATACTATTATTTCAGTATATAGTCTCCCTACTTTGGGATCTGAGCTACAGAGCTAATGTTTCAGCCTATGTTCTGCCATATACTATTGTTTCAGTGCATAATCTCCGCATTAGGATTATGGGGCCTGAGCCACAGAGCTATTGTTTTAACCGGTGTCCAGCCATATACTATTGTGTCAGTAAATGGTCCCACATTAGGGCAAAGGGGGCCTAAAATGCCAAACTATTGTTTCAGCCTGTATTTCGACTATATACTATTATTTTAATACATAGTCTCCCTACATCGGGATCTGAGCCACAGAGCTATTGTTTCAACCTGTGTTCAGCCATGTACTATTGTTTCAGTACATGATTCCCATGTTAGGGTCATAGGGCCTGAGCCACAGAGCTATTGTTTCAGCCTATGCCCAACCATATACTATTATTTCAGTATATGATCCCACATTAGGGTTACGAGGTAAAAGGTTGACCGAACAGATTTATATATTTCGAGAGGGCAAAATGGGGGTGTCTACACTTATGTCACACAGAAATCAATCAAAGGATAAGCAATTGCCGATTACCTCGTAGACCTCTCACTCCCAAGCAATAAGCCTATACACACGGATTTCTCTGATGAAGACCTACTCACAATTCATAAGGAAGAGCCCGATAAGACATCATGGACCCTTTATTTTAACGGTGCTCTAAATCATAATGGAAAAGCCATCGGGATAGTCCGGCTAACCCCAGAAGGAGTTGTCATACCTAAGGCTTTTCAAATAGGCTTCCCTGTCACTAATAATATCATAGAATATGAAGCTTTCCTAGCTGGACTATGAGCATCACTATAATTAGGCGTTAAACAGTTGAAAACCGTCGGTGATTCCAAGCTAGTAATCTCACAAGTTATAGGAGAATGAAAGACCATGGAAAGGAGACTGATGGCCTATCTAGCAATCGCTCAATATTTGACAAAGAAATTTGAAAGAATCTCTTTCACGCACATCCCTAGATTAGAAAGCGAGCTCGCGGATGTAGACACCCCCATTTTGCCCTCTCGAAATATAAAAATTTGTTCGATCAACCTATGACCACATAATCCCAATGTGGGACCATATACTGAAACAATAGTATATGGCTGGACACAGGCTGAAATAATAGCTTTGTGGCTCTGGCCCCATGACCCTAATGTGTGACCATATACTGAAACAATAGTATATGGCTGAACACAGGCTGAAATAATAGCTTTGTGGCTCAGATCCCAATGTAGGGAGACTATATACTGAAATAATAGTATATAGTCGGAATGCAGACTGAAACAATAGTCTTACATTTCAGGCCACATGACCCTAACAAGAGAACCATGCACTGAAATAATAGTACATGACTGAACTCTGGCTGAAACAATAGCTCTGTGGCTCAGATCCCAATGTAGGGAGACTATATACTGAAACAACAGTATATAGTCAAAATACAAGCTGAAACTATAGTCTCGCATTTCAGACCCGACCCAAACCTGGACAACCCCAAATTATGTGCCTAAAACCACACGCACAATTCGATCGCGCGTTAAACCATAAACGTGCAATCAGTCCTCTTTTAAATCAGACTCCCTTTCCCATACTACTTCGAGACTCGATTACACGCTGGACAGGAGACGCGTGATCGGATTGAGCACCCCACCACCGGCGCGCAATTGGCCTACGCCCGACAAAGTCTCACCGTCCTTGACCCCCAAGCTTCCTCGGTTATGCGCTTCAAATGAGATGCTTAATTGGATTGTGGACCCCACAATAAGTGCGTAATTAGTTCTAACGTGATTAGAACTAGGAAACCTACTGAGCAAGTCTGCCGGTCGCTCACTCAGTCGGTGACCGACTAAAAGCAATTAAGCATCGGGAAACCGGTTCGCAATCCAGTTAAACCCCTAAAACAGGGCACTTAATTGGAGAAAAACCTATAAAAGATTTTTTTCTAATTCGCCCAAGGAGAGGCTAGATTTTTAAGAGAACGGAAATTTTTGGGATTTCGAAACCAGAGAACTCCGAGAACGAACCCACAGAGCAACATAGCCATGATTTCGAGATTCAAGCTTCGAAACTTTGAGATTTCTCTCCACAGCCTCGACCTTAGGTAAGAATTGAATTTTTAATTTCCGACCGTAGTTCTTAGTTCTTAGACTTATGATTTTTCTTAGTTTTAAATTATTAATATTAATCAAGTCTTAGACCGCAGCACCCTTTTTCGAACCGTAATTTTCATATCTGGTTCTAGTCCTCCGTTTCTAGAAGCAGTCCTTAATCTGACGGCCCAATTCACTAATCATAGACTCGATTCTGTTCTAAAATTTTAATCTCCAGTCCTATCATTAATCTCTGGTTCTAGTTCATAATTTCTAGAATCATATGGCCTGATTTTCTGATTTCGGATCCGAATTCAATCCTAACACTTTTAAATTCTAGTTTTAATTCCCTAGTTTAATATTTCCAAAATCCCAAACAGTAATTTAGTCTTCTATAATCCTCGTTTCATAATTTAATTCTCAACTATAATCCCGAAAATGACTCTGAAAATCTAAAAATACTATTTTATAATCCAAAAATTTAATTTATCCTTAATCTCAACCACCCGATTTGCCTAAGGAAGCTTACAGAGGGTACTTGGGAACGAGGCCAATCCTCCTTAGCATAGCGGGCCCAAAACTCCTTCTTTTTAGGATTATTTTATTGCTTTAATTAAAATTAGAAAATCAAGTTCATAAATTTCTTAGATTTTAGTATAATTAATTTACATGCTTTATTTTAATTAGATCCTTAGAATAATTACTTTGATTAGAATTATAATAAAATTAGTTCCTCTATTTTAATTAGATAATTCTAGCATAGTTAATTCGTTGCTTAATTAGATTCCAGTATAGTTAATTTCTTTTTTTATTAATCAGCGTTTTAGTGCAATTAATTCTTTGCTTTGATCCTAATTCTAGAAAAAAATTAGTTCCTTTACTTTAATTAGATTTTAGTAAAGTTAATTCATTGCTTTAACTAGAGTTTTAGTAAAATCAGTCTTCTATTCTAATTAGAACTTTAGTAAAAATCAATTTTCCATTTCAATTAGAATTGCAGTAGAATTATTATAACTGCTTTACTTAGAATTTTAGTACAATTAGCATGCTCGATTTAATTAAAGTTTCATTAAAATCAATATGTTTACATACCTAGTATAATTAGGAGACCGATATTAATTAGAATTTTAGTAGTATTAGGACACTAAATTAATTAGAATTCTAATAGGATTAGGAAACTAAATTAATTAGACTCCTAATAGAATTATAATATCAGATTAGATCACTATGATAAAACCACACCACTAGACTCACAATAGAATTAGGAAATCTAAACCGATTCGAATTACAATAATAACAGGAAAGAAAAGGGAAACTGAGCTACCTAATTATAAGGAAGAGCCATAACTATTGACGTTCGCAGTCGGACGATTCAGGAAAAAAGTGACCCACACCCGCTCTAAAGCGTAATCATTGACGTGTTACAGCGTCGTTAAATATCTGCAGCAGACGATCACAACAAACTAGGAACCTTATTAGAAATCCCTTTTTTTTTTAAACCTTCGAAACCCTGCATCGCTAGAGTCCATTTGGACAGAATTGGGCCACTGATTCAACGGGGACCGAGAGGAACCTAGAAAAAGTGTGCACCAACAGACTAACGATCGCGATGAGACTTTTTTGTTGAACTCTTTCCTTTCTTTAGATAGGTAGTTTTTAGTTTGTTTTCCTATTTTACTTTCCATCACGTCATTTCTAATCCCTTTAGATACATGAGTCTTCGTAAAAGACTCGAGATGTCTGACATACGAAGAGTATGCTTAGGAGACCCACCATTGTGGGTATATCATGACAACCCCATGTACGAAGAAGAACCACTTTACAATTCTAGCCTTCGACAATCCGAGATTAATATAGTTGGTGAACAAGAGAATCCCTCTTCTACCCTAGACATTGAGAGTAATCATAATGGGAGAGATGGTAACACTAAACAAAACGTTACTGCTCAACAAATCGTAGAGCTCAGTATTCAGAGGATACAAAGAGGAGATGACGACTTTGAGGAATTGCTTCGAGGATTGGCTGCAACATATGACACCATTAGGTCACAATAATTTTCAAAAGACCAAGAACGACAAGAAAGGCCACCGCCTACCCTAAGCACAGTGTCAGCCCGAGTCACACCATTGAGACAACCTGCTCACACATTCTTCAATGATGACTCTCTAGACAAGGTTTGCTCACGGGTTGCTCCAAAAGATAGCACTATCAAAATTGAAGATCACCCTAAAATGCTCGACGAATGCATGTACAAGAGGGAGCGCCCTTGTCACTCATTCGAATTCGGCAAATTTTTTCGAGATGTCGAATTTAACTTGCCAATAGGATTTAAACCACCAAAATTTACTAAATATAATGGCACAAGAAATCCAAACCATCACTTGGCCCTCTTTTGTAATGATTGTCGACCCATACGTGATAATCAAGACTTTTCATTCACTATTTCCAATGCTCATTAGAAGGAGAAGCTCTAGATTGGTTCGCGGGACTCCCGCTTTATAAGATAAAAACATTCGATGAATTAGTCGATGAATTCTTAGACCAATACAAGCACTTAATCCAAAAGATAGTTAGTCTTAGCGATCTGATGGCTGCCAAGCAAGGGGTTGATGAAGAATTTACTGACTTTGTCGCCAGAGGGAAAAAACTCACTGCCAGGACTGACACGTCAATGAAAGAGAAAGACTCAATTGATATTACTATCGACAATACAAAGGAACCGTTGAAGAGCGTGCTTGTCATAAGTAATTGCCCAGACTTCTGTACACTCCACTCTCTCGACTAGCGGAACACATTAAAGGCGGAGACCTCGCCCTATCCATAATCACGTTGAAAGTAGGCTCTTCTAGTGAATCAAAGTTAAAAAATAATAAGAAAGCCTAAGGAATCGAATAGGTCAACACCATTGTTAACCAAGGACAGAGCGTTAGGAATGAAAACTTTCAACCGAGGAACTTCGGGTACAATCAAAATCAACAACGGTACACAAACCAAAACCAAGGAACTAATCAACAAAGATACGTAAACCAAAACCAAGGTCAGAACCAGAATCAGGGCCAATACCAGAACAGAAACCAATATCCTAACACCTATCAGAATCAGAATACAATGCAAATCGATCGGCCCATGCGCCGAACTATAATAACGTACCCCCACCGCAAAACTTCAACCCAGCTAGAGGCCCTTATTAGCCGAGGCGGGAACACTATCCCCCTTTACCTGATATGATCCCCAACATCTTTCATCTCCTTAACACTCAAAATCTCCTTCGATTCCTGCAAGAAAGACCTCGGCCCTGGCCAACAAATCTAGATTATAGCAAATACTGCACATTCCATCGATACGCGAGACACAACCTAAAAGACTGTTGGGCCCTCCAGAAGGTAATCTATGACATGAACGACCAAAATCAAATCGACTGGGAAGCGCTTAGGAATCCTAACCCTAATAATAACCAACCCCAACAAAATTTAGGGATCATTAATAACCCTATGCCTAACCACAACCAAGCAACACCGGCCCAGGTCACTACCATGGATCTTTTCCGTCAATCCTCCTTCCAGCCCTCCACCTTAATCACTCGCATCTAACCTTCTAATACTTTTGCCACCCCTGCGAGAATTCCTTCATCCCTGCACCTCTCGGCCTTGATCACTCGAATCACACCGCCGAGCCCACCTCCTCACCCGAAATTCACTAAGATACGAGTCCACTCCTTTAAGGCCCGAAGTACATTCCTCCATAGTCGCCCACCAGAGCCGTCAACCCCTCCAAATCCTAAACTAACACCATTGCCACTCCCTTCATCTGATTCTGAGCCCGAGTATGGAGACCATGTTCCTCAAATTGTAGCCCAAATTTCTGCATGGATAGAAAGTGTCACCCGAAAGACTCCGAACCTAGAAAATGAATCAAAGACTAAGTGTTCACTAAACATAGAGGAAAGTGAGCGAGAAGAACATTTTGACTCGTGCGAGACACTGGTCTCTGCTTTCCTAGAAGAAGAGGATTTTACACAATACCTCCCACCTTGGAGCGGCCCAGCGCAAGTACGCGCTCCAATCTCGAATTTCACTCACTTCATAAACAGATCAAAGTCGAGTCACACTGGGTTTGGTCAATAACCGACTTGCTCGATTCTAAATTCAAGAGCAAATTATCCACCTTCGCCTTTCCCTCAAAATAAGGATTTCATGAACACACAACCATCAGAGGAGAACGTGCGAGAAAGAGAAGTTAACTTGCCAACCCCACCTCACATTATCCCTCCTTAACCCGTCAATACTATCGCCACCAGTTCTCGGAAGAACCCTAATCCTATACCTCTCAGCGAACGATAAAGCAATGGGAGTGATTCTGAGACAATATGAAGAAGACGGCAAGAGAGAGAAGGCTATCTACTACCTTAATAGGACGATGGTCGAGTACGAACGGAAATACACTTCGATGTAGAAGACCTATCTCACGTTGGTGTGGGCCTCAACCAAATTACGGCACTTCTTTGGAGCACATAAGATACTAGTACTGGCTCGAATGGACCCTCTGAAGTATGTATTCGAAAAGCTCGCAACATCAGGAAAGATCATTTGCTGGCATATGCTCTTGCAAGAATTAGATATCACTTATGTCACGCAGAAGTCGATCAAAGGACAAGCAATCGCTGATAACCTCGTAGATCTCCCACTCCCGGGTGCTCAGCTCATACATGCGGATTTCCCCAATGAAGACCTACTCACGATTCATAATGAAGAGCTTGATAAGACCTCATGGACCCTTTATTTTGACGATGCTTTAAATCCCAAAGTAAAAGGCATCGGGGTAGTCATCCTAAGCTCGGTAGGAGTTGTCATACCTAAGGTTTTTTAATTAGACTTCCCTGTTACTAATAATGTCGTAGAATACCAAGCTTTTATAGCTGGATTGCGAGAAACACTATAATTAGGTGTTAAACAGCTAAAAACCATCGGTGACTCCAAGCTAGTGATCTTGTAAGTTATAGGAAAATGGAAAACTAAGGAATGGAGACTAATAGCATACCTAGAAACCACTCAATATTTGGTAAAGAAATTTGAAAGAATCTCTTTCACGCACATCGCTAGATTAGAAAACGAGCTCGTAGACTCCCTAGCCACGCTAGTCTCGGTCATTCAAATACCCGTCGGACAAAATCCTAAGACCTTCTTTATCGAAAAGTTGGCAATACCCGCTCACGAGGTAGCTTGGATTGTTAAGAGAGAATTACCAACCCTCCCCACGAGTACGGGACCAAAAGAAGCAATCACTCCAAAAAATCACGTCAAGACAGAAACCGAAGTCGCTATGTTCAGATTTGAAAGATCACCAACCGATGATGGACAACCATGGTATTTTGACATCTGGAACTTTCTGAAGCATCAACACGTCCCTCCATATACCACGAAGATCAAATGAAAGACTATAAGGAACCGATGCACCCGATTCTGCATACTTGATAAAATACTATACAAAGAAGCCTTCACCAAAGGAGTACTGCTACGATGCGTCATGACTGCCAAAGGATAATACATCATCCGAGAAGCACACGCCAGCACCTGTGGTGCCCACGTCGGTAGACAGAGACTCGCTGATCAAATCACACGACAAGGCTACTTTTGGCCAACAATGAGTAGAGATTGCCACCTCTACGTCCAACTCTGCAAGCAATGCAAAGAACATGCTGCACTTAACAAAGCCCATCAGTTGCATTGAATACTATGACTTCACCATGGCCATTTTTTATGTGGGCCTTCGATGTCATCGGACCTTTCATAGACACGGTTGGGAACACTCACAAGCACACGTTTATACTTACGGCAACCGAATACTACACCAAATGGGCAGAAGCTGAATCTTATGTCAAAATCATCGCTTCAACACTTGTAAGGTTTACCATTTAGAATATCATCACCAGGTTTGGAGTACTCAAGATATTTGTCACCGACAACGGACCACAATTTATCACAATAAAGATGAAGAAATTATGCAAGAAGTTTAGCATCGATCTACACCACTCATCACTGTTCTACCCTCGAGGAAATGGACAAGCAGAAGCTACAAACTAAACACTGATTCAAATTTTGAAATGCATAGTAGAAATAAGCAATAGAGCCGACTGGCCTGAACGACTTCTAGAAGCACTCTGGGCCTATAGGACCTCTATTCGTACGGCCACTGGCCAAATCCCCTACCTCCTCATCTACGGGATGGAGGCAGTCTTACCATATGAGATACAAGTACCATCCTTATAGATTCAACTTGATGATGAGTTATCCTTAGACGAGAGGAAAATTTCCCTACTCACGCAGCTAGAGCAACATGATGAAACACGTCTAAGGTCAGCTGATCACGCTCAAGTATATCAAAGGAGAGTGGGCAGGGCTTACGATAAGAAAGTCATTGAATGAACCTTTAATATTAGAGAATTAGACTTGAAAAAAATCATACTGTCCAAGCATGCCCATCCAGAAGGAAAACTGAAATGGAACTAGGAAGGCCCTTATGTTATAACAGCCGCATACCCTGGAAATGCATACAAACTGGCAAACCAAGACGGGGAAGAACTCCCTAACCCTTGGAAAGCTATGTACCTTAGAAAATACTATCCTTAGCTCTGTGATCATCACATCCCATGATTAAATACTTATACTTATCACCCCCGTAGTTGTCACGACCCATTCATTGGTCGTACATCATCAATTCTCAAAATATCCTTAAGACATTTAGCTTATCGCCCACTTTCTTACTCGAGCAATCTGATTGAAGGACTAGTGACCTATCTAACCTCTTTCAAAAGCATAAGTAACAGCCAATCCTCATTTTCTTTTCCCTGCCATTGGAGGAGATGTTAGACCGAGAAAAAAATGAAGATGCTAGGTTCAATCAAAACTCATTATTATTGCGCTAGCAGGACGCTTTCAAAAATACATATATAAAAAAAATCGAGTGAGAGAATTATGACGAATGAACAAGTCAATGAGCTCAGGGAAGCATAAGCAGGTTGTAAGCACATCTTTGGTACTTTACTAGAAGTGTATAAGCAAGCTGCAAGGGAACCGTCGATGTCCCTATACTACTAGATGTTATCGTAAGGTGGCGGGAGGAGGACAAACTCCTGCTAACCATAGAATGTGAGATTTTGATGGTACCGAAACGTGACAAAGAGCCCGATCATGGCACCCCGTATCTCGCTGAGAAAAAGATTATTACTCACTCCTTTTGGAAAGCATTATATACAAACTATTCCCTACATCACTGAGCCTTACCCCCCTCTTCTACTTTTTTAGGATGATAAATAAAAAGCCTTGCAGGATATTCCTAGAAATGAAATCGAAAATCGATGAATAATGACTGATGCAACCTCCCACTATACCTATCGTACTTCTCTCTAATAACCATGGGATAGGATGACCACCACCCTAAGATAAACCCTTATATCCAACTGACCTAATTGGAGAGACCTCCCTCGGTTCAATGACAGTACCAATCAACCTTTTCTTCAAAACTAACTCACCAAATACCCATGACTTCTTATAGACCCAAAGTGCTCATCTAAAACTCAGGAAAACTCCATTGCATCTAGACACTAGAGCAATTTTTTTATCAGAAAGAGAATCACCTTAGAAGCACCAACTCGTCCACAAGGAAGATGTGAAATAACGAAGTCACTATCCGGAGAATGCTACAGAAGATACTATACTGCCAATCCTACCACGCTCCTACACTGGGGCATTTTTATTTTTTTATTTCTATCTTAGTTATTTGCTTTCCTTGTTGCATTATTTTTATTTCAAAAAAAAAGGAAAAAAAGAGAAAAAAATACAAATAAAAAGGAAAAAAAGAAGAAAAGAAAGAGACCGTACATATCCATCTTGTACTACCAGGCCCCGATCTGAGACACTTACCCCCTTGACAACTAGCAAGGGGAGAACAAAAATTACTGATAGTGTTACCTTTAAATGCACAGATACCAAGCAACCTTCAACCATCACCGGGCCAGCTCAGGAAGCATCCAAGTCCCAATGATGGTCGACGGCACTAAAGAAACTAAAAGGCGAAAGACAAATGCTAGAGGTAACTGAAGGAAAAGGAGCTAATCAGGTACATCTAAACTAAAAAAATCTCTCCATATATATATATCAAAGTTTTGTTTTCTTTTTACACTTATCACTGGGGGGCATCCCCCCTATATATATACAATGCACACACAATGGACAAAATAAACACACACACACACCTACTCCCTACGTTGTCGCTGGGATGTACAAGCACCGCTGTCCCTAGTATCATTAGCTCGAAAGTCTATAGACTAGTCCTCCGAAAATACAATCCTGGCACTCGGAGTCCTCGAGACCTCTAGACGACAAGGCCTCGCCACATAACCCCTCTCACTCGTCTGGCTAACAGATCACCTCGATTGCGAATGAGGAGGATACCCAGCAAGAATCTCACGAACGACAGAATCCTCACGAGCATCACCCCTGACACGATCATGTGACATGTGACGAGACTGTCTAGCCGAGGAACTGTAGCCCTCGACTCTGATCCATCAAGCTGACTAGCTAACCTATGTACCCCCCGCTCACTCCTCGTCAGGCGATACTGCAGCCGATCTAGAGACACCTGCATCTCTACCCGCATCTTCCGACACACTGCCTCCAATGCCTTAGCCTGAGTCTTCTGCGCAAACATCATCTCAACAAACAGGTCATCACGACTTTGCGTCTCCTCGAGGATCAGCCTCGCCTCAGGAGTGGCGCCCGCTCGTATGGCCTTTAGGCGCGCCTCCTCAAGCTGACGAACCTGCATCACCACACCAAGTCAAGGAAAACCAATGTGTATATATATATATATGAACATAAAAATAAGAAAAAGAAACTTTGAAAAGGAAAGAATCATACCAGATCCAGCCTCTCCTCCAGTAGTCGCTCAACCATCCTAGCAGTCATTGGATCAGCAGGAGGCACGAAAGGGACAACAAACGTAGGCGGTTGCAACAAGAACAAATAAATACATCAGATAACACTATAATGACAAATAAACTACGAACACAATAACTAATATATACCTAAGTAGGGATAGGGATAGACCCCTGAGGGGGAGCCTCGGGAGCAGAGTTTGGAACAGCCTGTGCAGAGAACCAAACAAGCCAACACAAGATATGTCAGAACAAATAAGATGAAATAACCTGAGCTGAAGTACACCACACCAGAAACTATACCTAACTCTCGTTGAGAGGCAGCAGTCGCCTCCCTCGTCTGAAGATCCTCGACAACCTGACGCTGAAATACCACGTAATGTTAGTAGAATATTAAGAAAGATAAATAATAACATCCAACAAACTAATGAAATGACACAAATGAGATAAAAGATTGAATGGAACTTACCCAATGCTCTAGCTCGGCCCGAAGCTCAGCCATCGCTGGATCCTCCTGACTAGAGGAAGCAACTGATGATGGATCAAATGCCGGAATGGGACCTCCAATAGCGATCTCGGCTCTCTATGAATAACAATAAACACATCAGTTGGCAAGCTCCACACACTAACAATTAACAAAACCAAGGTCATATAGACACTTACGAATTGATCAATCTCAGATTGCAAACTGGCCTCCACCTCTCGGCCGGCCTACTGTTGACCGCGTAACAAACCTATCATCTCCACATGAGTAGCGACCTCAGCCTCCCTATTAGACTTTCTAAAATAAAATGAGACACCACAATCATGTCAAAACGACCACAAGACCAAGTCTGCATAATACATAAGCAATTAGACCAATAAATCAACTCACCAGGAGCCATCGAGTCTCCGTCAGCCGAGCCCCCAACTCATCCTCCGCTCCCCTAGCCTGAGCAATCGAGAGGGCTAAGGAGTGCAGCATCTCCTCATCTTGACGAGGAGAACACCCCATCTGCTCCATCACCCTGTAGAGAGCATCTAACTCCCCTCACACACTCGGTGTGAGGTGGCCCTGCTGTAATTCAGCCAGCCTCTCCCTTAATGCAGACGTCGATTCCGGCCCACCAATCGCGAAAGAACCACTGCCATGGAAGGGATGTGTGAAGAGGCGCTCACAACCTAATGCACTAAACCATATCCTATACTCTCGGACATCTGCCTTTCCACGTGCCCCTGTGACCTTGGTCCCCCTAGCTCTAAAATCCGCCATCTAAAGCGCCATCTTCTCAGCAAAGTTTCAGCCAGAGGGGTCGGTCATCCTCTTCGCCACCCTATGGAAAATATCCGGAGGGACTCCCTGACCGAGCCCTAGCTGCTGCACCGCCCGAGATAGGTGGATCCTCTCCACCTTCTTAAAACAATGGACCCATATATCCACGTCAAAGAAAGGCAGGCCAGACTGAATCATTGGCACACCCACATCCTCCTTGGCCACGTATGGCCTCCAAATCACCTACAACCCAAGTAAAAAAGCCAACCCATCAACGAATCCTTAGATCCTAAAAGACCAAAACAAAATATACACACGATGATATATACCTGCCCCACATGCATGTCATCAAAAAGACCTCGTGCAGTATGAAGATCAGAATACCAGCGACGACGCCGTAACGTTACCCTCCATACGTGCATCCGCAGAATGTGAACATCACCTCCAACAGAACCCCCGGACGAAGAAAAGTAAAATGATCATACTCCCAAAACCAAAAAAAAACAACAAAAGAAACGTTGAATAGTTGGTACGACAAAAAAAAAATAAAGACACCATGACACCAATTAACTAAGACTCACCTAGAGGAAGGGCAGGAAACCTCCAATCGTCGTGACGCCTCGTCCCCGACAATAAAGCTGCTCATAGAGATGCGCCAATGCCGCCGCACCCCATGCATATGTAGGGACTCGATCTAAGTCCCTGAGAACCATCAAAAACAACCCGGTGATGTATCCTCGAGTCGAAGAAGAAAAGAGTATTACACCAAGGAAATGCATCAAGAAAGCTCGGAGCACCCTATCCGCAGTCAACCCGGCTCAACCACGAGTTCTCGACCCACCAACACCACGCACCGTGTCTCATAAGACGCCCTCGCCTCCGAATGATGCTTCAGAGGGACGAAGCCATTGGCAAACGTATCAAAAAAGTAAGTGACTCGAACTACACCTAGCCCCAATCCACTTGATCTATATGGCACACCCAAAATCTCCTCACACACCTAAAAATACTCTCCTGCCATTCACCTCGTGATCGGCTCGCCCTCAAAATGAAGATTGGTAATGCTGACCCAATCCTCTGGAGTCGGATGCTCCTCTCTCCACCTCTCCAAGATCACCGCAATCAGATTGTGATAGACCTGAAAGGGCTCCAGCTCCAGGATTGGCCCGAAGCCAAAAGACACCAACAGTGCCCACAAAAACTTTGGCAAGGCACGATACCAAGTATGGGACTCAGTCCACACCGAGTTGATAGCTAGCTGCGGGGGCTCCTATCGAGATAAACACAAGTAGAAGAAAATAAGACTAACTCACATACCTATGACGAAAGACAAATAGATCTAGAGATAAAAGCAAACGAAACATGCCCCAAACATAATAACAACTCATAACAAACACACAAAACCTGATAAGAATAATAAAATGGAAATGTGACCTATCTCTAGATGCGGTAATGATGCATGAGTGAGCACACAATCAACGATCAATGTAGGTTCGACATAAATTTTAAAAAAAAGTTTCCATATCCTAATAAGTCTATGTCATAACCTAAATTCCTAGGATGACGAAGGAACTCTTACTCATGGGTACCTACCTGGCCTCGAGCGAAGAAATCCTCCAGCGAGAAGTGTCTGCGATGTGGACGCTCCTCACCCTGGTGCTCCTCAGCCTCGTCCTTAGCTCTCTCCTCCTCGACCCCCTCACCCTCATCCTCAACTACCCCCTGCTTAATCTCGAGTATCTCCTCCCTGACCTCCACCTGGTCACCCTTCAGTACCTCTCCTTTAGCCACCTCCCCGACAACAGCATCGGTTTGAGCCTCAAAGGTCTCACCTATCTCCCCCATCATCATCCTCTCTAAATCAGAAATAGTAAGATCGTGCCTTCCACCACCCTCAGAATCCATCTTAGAACAAAGAGCTAGAAAAATTCAAGAAAATGGAAGAAACGGTGCCTAAAATGGATGACCAGATCGCATGATATCATGAAAATACGAAAACTAGAGTGCAATGAAACAAGGAAACCAAGAATCAAAGACCAAAATGGATCGCACGGGAAAATGAAATTAACACACTTTTAAATTAACACATCTCAAATTACATAAAAGGACTAAAACAAAATACCTTAAACCTTAGACAAAACAAACAATGAAAAAAAGAGCTTTCCCAAAATGAGACCCTAACTTGCTTAGGGCCACACAAAAGAATGCCCCCAACAAACCCAAGCAGAACCAATTAAACCCTCTAAACAAAATTCCATAAAACAAACTAATCTTGGGATAAAAGCTAAATTAAATCCTAAACTAAATAAAACAAATCAAATATGCCTGACTAATCCATTAAATAAGCTTAAAAGAAATAAATAGACATAATAAACAAAAATTATAATACTTATTTATTTATAAAAAAATCTTACAAGTACCACCGGAGGCATACCTCCTGAATATACAACCCAAAATGAAAACCTAAAACTTTAAGCTACAACCTAAAACGAAGATTAGGTTCAAAACTAAGACAAAGGGAGGAGCAGATTCTGCTTGGAGCGTCCAATCGGAAACTTTAAGAAGGATTGGTTGGGAAACACATCCCTCCACTTGTTACTCCTCTTCTGCCATCTTCATTTCCTCCGCTGTCGCCTCCTCAACACTGCTTTCACCGCTCTTTAAAAGGAATCGATGTGAAGACTAGCGCCCTCATTTCCAATACTACCCATTCCCAAAATAATGACGTCCTCGAGCATCACCTCAGGATGAAGATCATGTGAAATTATAAACATAGGAAGAAATGACATCCCAATCGGACGGTTAGAGCATCCGATATCGCCAAAACAAAAATTTTAGAACATAAGATATCCAGAAAAAGAAAAACTCGAGACTAAACCAGAGAATGAGAAACAAATAAAGAATCCCTTGCTTATATAGAGTACGAATCTAATCACGCGCCTAGACATGTGCGCTTAACTTGGTCACGAACATCACACGATGCGCATAGTCTAAAACCCATGCTCCAAACCAAGAGCGCAAATAAACTATCGCCTGCGCCGATAGCATGACGCTCTGGTCACATGCTCACTACAGACCATGCAACCTCATCAAATGACTCACTCACGCCGTGCAATACGAAAGGTCTCCCGCACAATGACTTGGTGACGCCTCCAATCACGCGCAATTATTAAAGCGTATAACTCAATCACATGCACACTCAGACACGCGTAAGCAAGCCCTTCGAACTTGTGATCACACGATCGAAAATAGGCGCGCAATCATATTGAGCGACCTAAACTAGGCACGCAATGCCTGACTTTGGAAAAAATTTATACCTTCGCATCTTTCTACCTCACCTTGATCAAAACTCTCCTGTCCCATCACGTAGCCTCACAGGCTGTTCAGAGAGAAAGAAAGAGAAAGGAGCAGCCGCTCACGCACATCCCACCATGACAAGATGCACATACATGATACCACCTCAATATCCAATCCCATCGCAATAAAGTAGCCATGCCCTCATGTTCCATCACGAAAAGCTAAAAGCAAGTCCCCCCAAAAAAAAACTAAGCCAATCACGATGCAACCACAATGAGATTTTATTTCATAACCCAATATCTGCCAAAGAAAGAAATAAGACACACATATCGCACAAATATCCTACCAGTGTCCCATCGCCAACTACGTTCAGCCAATATCCCATCACAAACATCACTACCTAAAGACAAAAAAAAAGCTCAGACAACACCTGCCATGCCGTATGACGAAAAGAGGGAAAGCTCCATTGTATCCCATCGCTAAAGCAAAGTGCTCTCTCTCCCGAATTGAGCCCGACGTTCCACTAAGACTCACACAGCACGCTGCCAAAGAAAGGGAGAATCCCCAAGTCCCATAGTGACATCACTTCTCTAAGACATTACATCACATTGGCGAACGCCAAGCTTTGCCACAAAGGATAAGAAGAAAAGAGAAAAAATCTCTAAAGTCCCACCGCGACGTCACAGCGATAGCCAACTGGTTCCGCCACCAGCTATTACAAAAATCCCGACAACCCATCAGTCCCATCACAGTCTACACAAGCTATGCACAATTTAGGTAAGTATCACTGCCAGGTAAGTACTACCCACTTTTCAAATACTCGATATTCCTTGTAAATATATAGTTAGCTATGATTAAATTAAAATGCTTTCAAAACCCATCTCTATCGACTCGTGAATCACTGTAGTCCTCCCATAAGAGACAATCATCAGTATTCGCCAAGATGTTTAGACGAAGTATCTAGCATGCCAAGTGTCATCTTGACAACCACATAAACGGTCAGGTCCACAAATCTCGTATCGGTGGATCTGCTCAACGACGTCTCGAAAGCCACATTTTTCGTCGTTTTACCACCGAATTGATCTTAAGTTAAATTTCCCAAATTTTCAAAAAAAAAACCTCTTACTTCTAAAATAAAAAAGAAAAAAGAAAAAAACCTTTTTGCTTCAAAAAAAATCTTTTACTTCCAAAGAACAAAAAAAATCTAGTACTTCTCAAACCAAAATCCCTTGCTTCCAAAAAACCAAATTTTTTTACTCTTACTTCTCAAACCAAAATCACCTACTTCCAAAACCAAAACCAAAAATCTTACTCCCAAAACAAAAAAAAAGAGGAAAGAAACCAAAAAGAAAATGAATGAACAATTACCTATCCAAAATTCACTTCAATTACCAGCCCAAACCGGCCATTCCCCTAGGAAACTGAATAATGAGTATATTAAATCTAAGAACTTTTAAACGCCTATTGGAAAAGGAACGCCTAACGCGCATTGGTGTGAGCAATGACGCGCCCGGTCTAACATGACCTGCAAAGCCTTTGACATTATATTGCATTGTAATATTAGTCCCTAGACCTTATTTATGGACATTTATATGGCGCCCCCTGGTACCTCGACTGTGTCATACCCCTCTGTTTGACTGCCCCTTGCAGTAGGTCGCGACATGCGGTGGGATGCCCCTTGCACCCATAGATTAGGATATGGTGATTCTTCTTTTCGTTTGACTGTCACTCATAGCAGGTCACGCCATTTGACGGGATGCCTCTTGCACTCACAGAATAGGATACGTTGACTTCCCCCGTCGACTGTCTATGACAGCAAGTCGCAATACGCGACGGGATCGCCCCTGGGCATCCACGGCATGGAATACGCCTTTCGACAACTACCACTGGGCCCCCGAATGCTCTATTTTAGCTTACGCTAATAAATAAGAAAGCCAAGTATGTCATGACAACATCCCCATTTCACATTTGTGATTTCTCAAGAGAAATGAGAAGACACCTCGAATGAGGGGTGCCTACTTCGACTTTGTAAGAGTGTGCCGAAGAGGAGCATCTGTAGACACCCCCATTTTTCTCTCTCGGAATATACAAATATGTTTGGTCAACCTTTGACCTCATAGCCCCAATGTGGGACCATATACTGAAATAATAGTATATGGCTGGACACAGGCTGAAATAATAGCTCTGTGGCTCAGGCCTCATGACCCTAATATGGGACCATATACTGAAACAATAGTATATGACTGAACATAGGCTAAAATAATAGCTCTGTGGCTTAGATCCCAATGTAGGGAGACTATATACTAAAATAATAGTATATAGTCGGAATGTAAACTGAAATAATAGTCTTGCATTTTAGGCCCCATGACCCTAATGTGGGAACCAGCCATTGAAATAATAGTACATGGCTTAACACAGGCTGAAACAATAGCTCTGTGGCTCAGATTTCAACCTAGGGAGACTACATACTGAAATAATAGTACATAGTCGAAATACAGGCTGAAATAATAGTCTCGCATTTCAGACCCAACCTGGACTCGAACAACCCCGAATTACGCACCTAAAATCAAGCACGTAATTCGATCACATACTAAACCATAAACGTGTAATCAGTCCCCTTTCAGACCAGAATCTCTTTCCCAGACCACTTCGAGACTTGATTACGCACTGGCCAGGAGACGTGCGATTGGATTGAGCGCCCCACTACTAGCATGCAATTGGCCTACGCCCGACCAAGTCTCACCGTCCTTGACCCCCAAGCTTCCTCGATTATGCGCTTCAAATGAGACGCTTAATCAAATTACGCACCCCACAATAAGCGCGTAATTAGTTCTAACATGATTAGAACAAGGAAACTCGCTGAGCAAGTCAACCGGTCGCTCACTAAATCGGTGATCGACTCAAAGTGATTAAGCATTGGGAAAGCTGGGTGCAATCCAGTTAAACGCCTGAAACAGGGCGCTTAATTGGAGAAAAACCTATAAAAGATTTTTTTCTAATTCGCCCAAGGAGAGGAAGGATTTTTAGGAGAACAGAATTTTTTGGGATTTCGAAATTAGAGAACTTCGGGAATGAACCCATAGAGCAACATGGCCATGATTTCGAGATTTAAGATTCGAATCTTCAGGATTTCTCTTCGCAGCCTCGACCTTAGGTAAGAATTGAATTTTTAATTTCCGACCGTAGTTCTTAGTTCTTAGACTTAGGATTCTTCTTAGTTTTAAATTATTAATATTAATTCAATCTTAGACCGTAGCACCCTTTTTCGGACCATAATTTTAATATCTGATTCTAGTCCTCCGTTTCTAGAACCAGTCCTTAATCTGACGGCCCAATTCACCAACCATAGACTTGATTCCGTTCTAAAATTTTAATCTCTAGTTCTATCATTAATCTCTGGTTCTAGTTCATAGTTTTTAGAATCACTCCTTAATCATACTGCCTGATTTTCTGATTTCGGGCCCGAACTCCATCCTAAAACTTTTAACTTCTAATTTTAATTCCTTATTTTAATATTTCTAAAATCCCAAACAGTAATTTAGTCTTCTATAATCCTCATTTCATAATTTAATTCTCAATTATAATCTCGAAAACGACTTTGAAAATCCAAAAATATTATTTTATAATCCAAAAATATAATCTATCCTTAATCTCAGCCACCCGATTTCCCCAAGGGAGCTTACTGAGGGTACTCGGGAACGAGGCCAATCCTCCTTAGCATAGCGGGCCCAAAACCCCTTTTTTTTAGGATTATTTTATTGCTTTAATTAGAATTAGAAAATCAAGTCCATAATTTTCTTAGATTTTAGTATAATTAATTTACATGCTTTATTTTGATTAGATCCTTAGAATAATTGCTTTACTTAGAATTATAATAAAATTAGTTCCTCTATTTTAATTAGATAATTCTAGCATAGTTAATTCGTTGCTTGATTAGATTCCAGTATAGTTAATTCCTTTTTTTATTAAACAGAGTTTTAGTATAATTAATTCATTGCTTTGATTCTAATCGTAGAAAAAAATCAATTCCTTTATTTTAATTGGATTTTAGTAAAGTTAATTCATTGCTTTAACTAGAGTTTTAGTAAAATCAGTCTTCTATTCCAATTAGAACTTTAGTAAAAATTAGTTTTCTATGTCAATTAGAATTGCAGTAGAATTATTATAATTGCTTTACTTAGAATTCTAGTACAATTAGCATGCTCGATTTAATTAAAGTTTCATTAAAATCAATATGTTTGAATTCCAAGTATAATTAGGAGACTGATATTAATTAGAATTCTAGTAGTATTAGGACACAAAATTAATTAGACTCCTAATAGAATTATAATATCAGATTAGATCACTATGATAAACCCACACCACTAGACTCACAATAGAAATAGGAAATGTAAATCGATTCGAATTACAATAATAATAAGAAAGGTAAGGGAAACTGAGCTATCTAAACTATAAGGAAGAGCCATAACTACTGACATTCGCAGGCGGACGATTCAGTTAAAAAGTGACCCACAGCCGCTCTAAAGCTTGATCATTGACGTGTTACAGCATCGTTACATATCTGCAGCTGGCAATCGCAACAAACTAGGAACCTTCCTAGAAATTCCCTTATTTTATTTTATTTTTAACCTTCCAAACGCCACATAGCTAGAGTCCACTTGTACAGAATTGGGCCATTGCTTCAACGGGGACCGAGAGGAACCCAGAAAGAGCGCGCACCAACAGCGGACTCCCTTGCCACGTTAGGCTCGGTCATCCAAATACCCATTGGACAAAGTACCAAGACCTTCTTGGTCGAAAAGCTGACATTACCCGCCCACGAGGTAGCATGGACCGTTAAGAGAGAATTACCAGTCCTCCCCACGAGCACGGGACCAAATGAAGCGATCGCTCCGGAAAATCATGTCAAGGTAGAAACCGTAGTCGCTATGTTCAGGTTTGAAGAATCACCAATCGACGATGGACAGCCATGGTATTTCGACATCTGGAACTTCCTGAAGCATTAACACGTTCCTCCATATGCTACGAAGATCGAATGGAAGACTATAAGGAAACGATGTGCCCGATTTTATATACTCGACGAAATATTATACAAAAAAGTCTTCACCAAACGAGTACTGCTATGATGCGTCCCAACCACCGAAGGATAATGCATCATCAGAGAAGCCCACGCCAGAGCATGTGGCGCCCACACCGGTAGATAGAGACTCGCCGATCAAATCATACGACAAGGCTACTTCTGGCGGACGATGATTAGAGACTGCCACCTCTATGTGCAAAGCTGCAAATAATGCCAAGAACACACTGCACTTATCAAAACTCCATCAGTTTCATTGAACACAGTGACTTTTTCATGGCTAGTTTTGATGTGGGCTTTCGATGTCATCGGACCTTTCACAAACACAGTTGGGAACACTCACAAGCACGCATTCATACTTACGACAATCGAATACTACACCAAATAGGCAGAAGCCGAGTCATACGTTAGAATCACTGCTTCAACACTCGTGAGGTTTATCGTTCGGAATATCATTACCAGGTTTGGAGTATCCAGGATGTTTGTCACCAATAATGGACCACAGTTCATTGCAGAGAAGACGAAGAAGTTCGACATCGATCTACACCACCCATCACCGTTCTACCCACAAGGCAATGGGCAAGCAGAAGCTATGAATAAAATGCTGATTCAAATTCTAAAATGCACAGTAGAGACGAGCAATGGAGCTGACTGGTCCGAACGACTACGAGAAGCACTCTGGGCCTATAGGACCTCTATTCATACGACCACTGGCCAAACTCCCTACCTCCTTACCTACGGGATAGAGGCATTCCTACCATATGAGATATAAGTACCATCCTTATGGATTTAACTCGATGATAAGCTATCCTTAGACGAGAGGAGAATTACCCTACTCGTGCAGCTAGAGCAACTCGATAAAATATGTCTAAGGGCAGCTGATCACGCTCAGGTATATCAAAGGAGAGTGGCTAATGCTTATGATAAGAAAGTCCTCGAACGAACCTTTAATATTAGAGAACTAGTCTTGAAGAAAATCATACCTTCTAAGCATGCCCATCAAAAAGAAAAACTAAAACTGAACTAGTAAGACCCTTATGTTATAACAACCGCATACCGTGGGAAAGCATACAAACTAGCGAACCAAGACGGGGAAGAACTCCTTAACCCTTGGAATTCCATGTACCTTAGAAAATATTACCCTTAGCCCTGTGATCATCACATCACGTGTTTAGATACTTATACTTACTGCCCCTGTAGTCACCACGACTCGTTTATTAGTCGTACGCCTTCGATTCTCAGAATACCCTTAAGACCTCCAATTTATCACCCACTTTCTCATTCGGGCAAATTGATCAAAGGGCTAGTGACATACCTAACCTCTTTCAAAAGTATAAGTAACACCCAATCCTCATTTCCCTTCCCTCGCCATTGGAGGAGATGTTAGAGTAAAAAAAATAAAGATGTTAGTTTCAATCAAAACTCATCATTCTTGCGCTAGTAGGATGCTTTCAAGAAATAGACACATATCCAAAAAATTGAGTGAGAGCAATATAACGAATGAACCAGTCAATGAGCTCAGGGAAGCATAAGCAGGCCGTGAGGACATCTCTGGTAACTCTACTAGAAATGTATAAGCAAGCTGCGGGGCATCCCTGATGTCCCCATACTACTAGAGGTCATCGTAAGGTGGTGGGAGAAGGACAAACCCCTGCTACCAATAGAATGTGAGATTTTGATGGTACCGAAATATGATAAAGAGCTCGATCATGGTACCCCGTATCCCCTTTAAGAAAAAGATTACTGCTCATCCCTTTTGGAAAGCATTAGGTGCAAACTACTCCCCACATCACTGAGCCTTATCCCTCTTCCACTTTTTTATTTTTCGGATGATAAATAAGAAGCCTTTCAGGATACTACTCCTAGGAATGAAACTAAAAGCTAGTGAACGATGACTGATGCAATCACTTACTATATCTACCACATCCCCCTGATAATGACCATGGGATAGGATGACCACCACCCAAAGGTAGGCTGTCACAACCTCAGATTTTTTGAGATGAGTGCACGGCATGCATTACACATAGGTATATGTGTTTCACAAGGAGACCAAAACGAACCAAAGACACTAAGTGTGTACGTGGGAAACACACTAGTATATCCCTAACTTATAGATATAAAAGTGAAAGAGAGAGAGAGAGGAGCCCTTACGTAATTCTATTCTAACCTAAATAGAGAGAAGGAGAATACAGAGAGAAAGAAGAGAAGAGCCTAGTAGAGAACTAGGGTTCGTTGGGACTCAAGTCAGCAAAGGAGATTAGAGGAAGAGACTGGAGGAAGAACCTTGGAGGCCTGTTAGCCTAGTAGATTTTCGAATCATAAATCGAACTTCTGCATGACTCATCGTCAGAGGTACATTAAAGTCATGATAGATGCCTAGGAATGTTTTAAATAGTAGGAAGAATGTTGGCTGAATGTTTCTTTTTATGAGATTATGGTAAAATGAAGGAAGGAAGCATGTTCTCGATCCGATCGAGGAACAAAATCATCGTTCCTCGCTCGAGCGGTCTAAAAGGCTCGCTCGAGCGAGGATGAATAGAGGAAAATATAACTCTGGGCTCGCTCGAGCGGTCCCCAAAACTAAAGGGAAGCTCGCTCGAGCGAGGGTCCACAGTAACACTTCGATGGCTCGATTTAACCGCTCGAGCGAGGTCAAGAGACCGCTCGAGCGAGGTCAAGTGACCGCTCGAGCGAAGTCAAGTGGCCGCTCGAGCGAGGTCTGGTGACCACTCGAATCTTGGTTTTTCGAATACAAGAAACTTGGGGGTCATACACCCCAATAATGCTAGTGATTATTCTAAACCTATTTTTGAAATGTAGGTTGATGCATTATAACCCTCTACGAGCAGGCGTGCCTTGAGATTCGTCGAGGTAGGGAATATTCTTGAAACATGTGCATTATCCCGTAAACTCATATGCGTAGTATAATCTATTTAAATAGTCACATATTTCATGAACCCTCAAGATAAGGGTGTGTGTGTGTTATAACGAGAAAACCTTGAGGTCCCCAGGGGACGAAAAATCATGTAGTTCAATCAAATAGCAGTATGGGGCATCCCAGGGATGCAGATAAAAACTAACAGAGAAACGAAGGTAATGTGATAAGGCCTTATGTAATATAATTAGCACAATCACGGTGAATAACTATATGTAAAGCACATTGATATTTTTATCATTTAAGGTTGATTAGAATACCCCACCGACGATGATACCCAATGACCGACTCGGCAGGATATCTGTGACCGGTACGGCGGCCAATCCGTACATTTATAACACATCCCAGGGATGTAGATTGAGAATAGACCCCGCCACCTATGAGAAAGGGGCTCGGGCAGTATTCCCAGGGAATACATATAACAACTGTCTAGTTAGACGACAATGGCGGGTATTCCGTCGGGGCTCGATGCTATATTGCTCGAGGATTACTTAAGTTAAGATTTAAGTGATTAGGCCAAATTCACAACTAAACTAATAAGGAGACTAAACAAAACCATGCTAAGTAACGACCAAAATCATTGGGTTATTTCCTGTTATTCAAATTGTTGTCTATAAGTGATTACTTATAATTCTATGCTCGTTAAATTACTGACATATGTGTGAAGGTTGATCTATATGTTCTTTTTGTTTTCCCTACGGAGCTAGGATGTAGCTCACCCCCCTTAGACTATACGTCGCAGGTTCAGGACTAGCGGCAGTAAAGACTCCTCAAGAAGCTGATTCAAGGGCTTCGGTTTTCGTGCCCACAGAAGAGTCAGAACCTCCTCCTGAGGAATTCTTCTAGGAAACCCGCTGCATACCTTGAGAGTGAGTTGAGAGAGTATTATGTATGGCTTGGTATATCAAGCCTCTTTATTTCGAATGTTTTAATTTCCATTCCTTGACAGAACGCCTAGGATGAACTGTTATTACTAAAACTTTTGGGTAAGTTCTTATGTCCATGAATTGGCATGGGACAAGGACTGCCTTGCGACACCTTGATTATTTTGTTGAGTTTTTGTGTAGCTAGGAGTGCTTCAATTACAGTTTTGGATTGTATATATCGGTGTTTCGTAAGGAACACCGGGGCACGGCCTCGAAGGCCGTGCTGATGGCACGGATTTTGGGGTTACAAAATTCGGGCTGTCACATAGGCCCTGGTATACAACTAACATAACCAAAATGACATCCCTTGGTTTGATGACAGTACTGATGAACTTTTCTTCAAAACTAACTCACTAAATACCCATGGTTTCTTATAAACCCAAAGTGCTCATCTAAAAACCCTGGAAGCCCCATTGCAATTAGACACTGGGGCATTTTTTTTTTCAGAAGGAGAATTACCTTAGAAGCGCCGACTTGCCTATAAAGAAGGTGCGAAATAACAAAGTCACCATCCGGAGAGTGCTACCAGAGATACTACACTACCGATCCCGCCACGCTCCTACACTAGGGCATTTTTTTATAATCATTTTTAGTTATTTGCTTTCCCTGTTGCATTATTTTTATTTGCTAAAAAAAGAAGAGAAGAAAAGAAGAAAAAAAGAAAAAGAAGAGCATATATCCATCTTTTACTACTAGACCCCGGTCTGAGACACTCGCCCCCTTGACAACTAGCAAGGGGGAAAATAAAATTACTAACAGCCTTACTCCTCATGTGCAAAGACAAAGCAACCCTCAACCACCACCGGGCTAACTCAGGAACCATTCAAGTCCCGATGACAACTAACGGCACTACAAGCCAAAGGCAAATGCAAGAGGTAACTAAAAGAAAAGGAGCCAACACAGGTACATCTAAACTACAAAAAAAATTGTTTAGAAATATATATCAAAATTTTCTTTTACATCTGTCACCGGGGGCATACCCCCTGAATATACAATGAGCACGGCACAAAAATGATAATAATACAAAAGGAAAGATAAACTATACACCCCTACTCCCTACGTTGTCGCTGGGATGGCAGATCACCGCTGTCCCCAGTATCATCAGCCCGGAGATCCGTAGACTGACCCTCTGAAAACACAATCCTGGCACCCAGAGTCGACGAAACCTATAGACGAATCCAAGGCCCCACTACTGAACCCCCTGGCTAGCGGATCACCTCGATCGAAAATAAGGAGGATACCCAGCAAGAAACTCCTAAATAATAGAATCCTCACGAACATAATCCCTGACACGATCACATGTCGAACGATGAGGCTACCCAGCAGAGGAACCCGTAGCCCTCGACTTTGATCCAGCAAGCTGACCAACCATCCCGGGCACTCCTCTCTCACTCGTCAGATGATACTGTAGCCGATCTATGGTCGCTGCATCTTTGCCCTCGTCATCGAACATGCCATCTCCAACACCTCAACCTGAGTCTCCTATGCAACCATCATCTCAATAAGCATGTCCTCGCGGCTCTGTGTATCCCCAAGGATCCGTCTCACCTCAGGAGTGGCACGTGCTCATGCCGCCTCTTGGCGTGCCTCCTCAAGCTAACGAACCTGCGTTACCACACCGAGTCAAAGAAAACCAATAAATATATATACGAACAATTGTGAGGAAAGAGCTGAAAAGAAGAAGATCATACCATATCCACCCTCTCCAAGAAGGCGCTCAACCGTCGCACCGATCACTGGATCAGCAGGTGGGACGGAAGGAACAACAAACGTGGGTGGCTACAACATGAACAAACAAATACATCAGATAACACTATGATGACGAATAACTACAACCATAATAACTAAAACTTACTTAAGTAGGAACAGGAGCAAACTCCTGAGGGTGAGCCTCAAGAGCAGAGTCCGGAACAACTTGCACAAAAGCCAAACAAACCAACACAAGACATGTAAGAATAAAATAAGTGAAATAGCCTGAACTGAATTACACCAAACCAGAAACTATGCCTTACTCTTGGGGCATAGAGAGGCAGCAGTCGCCTGCCTCATCTGAAAGTCCTCGACGATCGGACGTTGAAATACTATATGATGATAGTAAACTATTAAGAAAAGCGAAATAATAACGCCCAATGAACTACTACGATCATACAGACGGGTCAAAAGATTGAAGAAACTAACCCAGTGCTCTAGCTCGACCCGATGCTGAGCCATCACTGGATCCTCTTGACTAGAAGAAGCAAATGAAGAAGGATCGAATGCTTGAGTAGAAGCCCCCACAGTGGTAAGCTCTGCCCTCTATAAACATCGACAAATGCGTCAGAACTAATAAGAATCCACAAAATACCAACAATTAATAAACCAAGGAAGACACTTACCAATCGATCAATCTCAGATCGCAGACTGGCCTCCACCTCTCGGCCGCCATGTTGCTGACTGCGTAGCAACTCAACTATCGCCTCATGACTGGTGACCTTATTCTCCCTCTCAGACTGACCAAAAGAAAACGAGACACAACTGCTATATCAGAACGATTAGAAAATTGAGTCAACATATTATATAAACAACTAGACCAATGAACTAACTCAATAGGAGTCGTCCAGTCTTCGCTAGCTGAACCCTCATCTCATCCTCCTCTCCCCTAGCCTAAGCAACCGAGGTGGCTAGAGAGCATAGCATCTCCTCATCAGGACAAGGAGCGCACCCCGTCTGCTCCATCACCTTATGAAGTGCATCCAATGCTCCGTAGACACCTGTTGTAAGATGGCCCTGCTCTAGTGCGGCCAATCTCTCCCTCAATGCCAACGTTGACTCAGGACCGCCGACTGTAAAAGAGCCATTCCTGTGGAAGGGACGTGTGAAGAGGTGCCCACTGCCCAACGCTCAGAGCAATCTCACAAACTCTCGGACATCCGCCTCATCGCATGCCCCGGTTACCCTAGTCCCCCAGCTCTAAAATCAACTATCTAAAGTGCCATCCGGCTAGCGAAGTCCCGATCAGGGGGACTGATCATCCTCTTCGCTACTCTGTGGCGAATCACCAAAGCGACTCCCTGAGCGAGTCCCAACTGTCGTACCACTCGAGATAGGTGGATCCTCTTCATCTTCTCAAAACAATGGACCCATATGTCCACATCAAAGAAAGCCTGGCCAGACTAAATCACTGGCACATCGGCATCCTCCCCAACTGAATAGGGCCTCTAAATCACTTGTAAACCAATAGGCAAACTTGTTAATAACCACTGAAACCCGAGAAACTAAAACCACCAAACCGAGAAAATGTAACGACAATATAGACAACACCTACTTGCCCAGTGTGCATATCCTCAAAAAGACCTCGTGCAGTTTAAAGATCCGAAGACCAATGACGACGCCCCAACGCCATCCTCCACACATGCATCTACGGAAACGTGAACGTAATCTCCGTCGGGACCCGTGGACGAAGAAAGGTGAAGTGATCATACGCCCAAAACTAGAGAGCCAAACAAAATGTCGAATAACTACTACGACCAAAAGATCAAAAAGTAAAAAAGGAAAAAATCGAAGACATTATGACACAAATTAACTAAAACTCACCTGGAAGAAGGGAAGGAAACCTCCGATCATCGTGACACCTCGCTCTCGATGAAAAAGCTGCTCATAGAGATGCACCAACGCGGCCGCACCCCAAGCATAGGTAGGGACCCGATCCAAGTCCTCGGGAAGCATAAAAAACAACCCGGTGATGCATCCTCGAGTCGAAGAAGAGAAGAGTACCGCACCAAAGAAATTCATCAGGAATGGTTGAAGTACTCTATCTGCAGCCAACCTCGACTCAACCATGGGCTACTGACCCGCCATCGCCATGTAACGCACCTCAAAAGACGCCCTCGACTCCGAATGTCGCCTCAGAGGGACGAAGCCATTGGAAAATGTGTTGAAGGATCAAGTGACTCGAACTACCCCAATCCTCGATCCACTAGATCTATAAGGTACACTGGAAATCTCCTCACACACCCCCAGATAATCTCCCACCATCCGCCCCGTAATCGGCTCACCCTCGAAATGAAAACTAGTTATGCAGACCCAGTCCTCCAGAGTCAGTAAAAACGTACCAATCGAAAAGAGAAGCGTCTGATGCTCCTCCCTCCACCTCTCCAAAATCACTGCGATCAGACCACGATCGACCTGAAAAGGTTCCAACACCAAGATTGGCCCAAAGCTGAAAGGCACCGACCGCGCTCACTGAAACCCCAAAAGGCATGATACCAAATATGAGACTCAGTCCATGTCGAGCTGATAGCCAACTGCAGAGGCTCCTACTGAACTAAAAACAAGCAAAAATATAATAAGATTAACACACATACCTACAACGAGAGACAGGTAGATCTACTAAAATAAAATAAGGTATATTAAAACACACATTAACAATTCATAACAAGCACACAAAACATGATAAAACGAGACGACGAAAGAAGTGTGACCTATCACCAGATGCAGTCATGATGCACGAATGGGCACACAATCAATAATCGATGCAGGTTCCACATAAATTAAAAGGGTTTCCAGATCCTAACAAGTCTATACAACCTAAATGCCTAGAAAAGCGAAGGAACTCTTGCTCAGGTACCTACCTGGCCTTGGGTAAAGAAATCCTACAGTGGGAAGTATGTGCAAGCCCGACGCTCCTCACCCTGACGCTCCTCATCCTCAGCTCTGTCGCCCTCATCCTCAGCTACACCCTCACCAATTGCAGGTAACTCCTCCTTGACCACCATCTCATCATCCTCAGGTACCTCCTCTCTAACCGTCGCCTTGAGATCCTCCTCCAAGGCGCCGGCACTGGCCGGAGCTTTGAAAGCCTCACCTATCTCCCCAATCATCAACCCCTCAAACTCAGAGGCGGTGAAGTCTGGTCTACCTCTCCCCTAGGACTCCATCCCAGAAGAAAGAACCCGAGCAACTAAAAAGAATGCAAGAAATCGCGCCTGAAACGGACGACCAGATCTCAGATACCACGAAAACACAAAACTCAAAGTGCAAGAAGACAAGGAAACGGAGAATCAAAGAACAAAATGGATAGCTGGGAAGAATGAAAGAATTTTCAAGTATATATAGAGCGCGGTCAAATCGGGCGCTTAGACTGACACGTTCAATAAAATTGCGCACCATAAGATTCGCGCTTAATCCCAATTACATGCCAAACCTTGAGCGCGTAAACAAATCGTCGCCCGCTCAAAATAACCCGACGCCCCTGTTGCGCATTGCAAGCCGGACGCGTAATTATATCAAGTGCCTAAATCATGGCGCGTAAAGGCCAAAGGTCACCCGCACAGTGACCAGGTGTCGCTTTGATCCCGCGTCCCATACAACGGGTTTAATTTGGTTAAACAACAAAGTAGAGACGCACAATGACCCTCCAAACCCCTCAAACGCACGCACTCATGATTACGCTTAATTTAGTTGTGTGCCCGAGGTAAAGCGTGTAATTCCCCAGGTGAAACACAAAATAATATTCCCAAAACAACAGACCCAAGGCCTAAAATTAAAAGATTTCAAACACTAATTACCAACCCAAACCACACCCTTGCTAAGGCAAATCCGAAAACATTCTAAACTTAGAAAATACACACTCCGAAAACTAAAAAAAATGCCCCCCAACATCCCCAAATCAAATCACTTATACACCTAAACTGAACCAAACCAAAAAAAAGCATCATACTCAAAATAAGTAAAGTAAGCCACAAAGTAAACCAAACCAAAAATTCACCAAATATAATCAGCCACAAATGAAATTAAAGATACGATCACTTCATAAATAAAAGATATAATTACAAATCACATCGAGGGCATACCCTCTGAATATAAAACTTGAAATAAAAAATTTAAAATCAACACGTTCAGGCAATGCTCGAATCCAGAAACAAGAGATCTCGGAGAAGCCTGTAGAGGGAGTAGACCCTAAATTTTTTTTGACAATAACAACCTTTCCTCGCCCTGAGCCAGCAGAAAAGAAAGAGTGGCTCACAGAAAGCCACCCAGAACTTACAGGATCCACCTATGGAAGCTCATCTTGAAAGACATGGCAAGGAGGATCAACTAACACTAAATCCCCAGAGTCTACCGAGGAAAGATAGGAACCGGTCACGAGAACTTTGACCCTGCCTTATCCCTGGGTTTTCTTTCCTCCACTTTTAACTCCTCCATCTCTTCTCCCAATGGGGAAACACTTCTAGTTGGATTGATAGCACCACCCCGAATTCCCAATTCCGTCCATTGCCAATAATTCACTTAATAATCATAATTCTTCGGGTTCAATACCCGGGATACAAAATAGAAAGGAAGAAAAGATATTAATGAACAAAAAAATTCCCTCAAACAAAAAAAAAATACCCCAAACTTTTAATCCTAAGCTCGAAATAAAATTTAAAATAAAACCCAAAGCCTTTAGCCTGTATTTATAAAACTATACCTCCTAAACCACAAAGTAATGAACGTCACATTTTCAACCCTTTCGATCTAATTAAATCTAAACCAAACACATACCCCCTAGAAAAGAACCATAATCCACAATAAGCCTAAATCAACCAACCAAATCACAACACTTACCCCTCCAAAATATAAATCCTCCCAAAATCGATGAACCAATAGGGTTAAAACACCTAACCCCATCTAGAATGTTCACAAATTTAAACTCAAACTCACAAATTTCTAACCAGATGTCATCAAACATTAAACTAAGATAAACAAACCTTAAATTCCAAACTCATGCTATTACCATGACAAAATCAAAATTCCTCAAAGTTACATAACAAAACTTAAATAAATACCCAGTCAAAGCAAATTCCAAAACAAACACCATAAACGTTAATTTATTTAACAAACATTTTTTACACAATATCATCGAAAGCATACCTCCTGAATATACAACCCAAAACTACAACCTAAAACCCTAACCTACAACCTAAAATGAAAACCAAATCCGCAATGAAGACAAAGTAAGGAGTAGACCCGACTCGGAGCATCCAGTCGAAGGCTTCAGGGAGGATTGGTTGGGAAACACATCCCTCCACTCATAACACCTCTTCCACCATCTTCACCTCCTCTGCTGCTGCCTTCACTGATCCCTAAAAGGGATCGACGTGAAGATCGGTCTTCTCTTTCCCAATACCGCCCATTCTCGGAATAATGCCATCCCCGAGCTTCACCTCAAGACGAAGATCACGTGAAATCATGAACATTGGAAGAAATGACATTGCAATTAGATGGTTAGATCACCCAATAGAAACACAGATATCCGAGCATAAAGTATTCAGAACAGGTAAAACTTGAGAGTAAACTGAGAGATGCAAAAGAAATGAAGACTCTGCGCGCAACTCAGTCATGCGCAGAAGAAATTGCATGCAAATTAAATCATGCGCCCTACACGGAGCGCGTAATAAAACCATCGCCCGCATAGACAGCACGACGCTCTGTTCTCGCGCCCAATATAAACTGTGCAATCCTATTACACGACCCACTTACACTGCACAATATGAAAGGTCACTCGCACAGTGACCTACTGACGTTTGAATTACGTGTTTAGTACAAAGCCTGCAATCCAATCACACGCACACGTTCAAATGCGTAAACAACCCCTTCAAACCTTCAATTGCACGCCTAAAAATATGCGTGTAATTCAATTGAGCGACTGATACTAGGCGTGCAATACCAAACTTTAGACATAATTTTCATCCTCACACCTTTTATCCCATCTCGATCAAGATTCTTATCCCATCACGTAGCCTTACAGGAAACATCAATCGCGCCCTTGGTCCCATTGCGACAAGACATACATGCGCTATTGTGACACCATCACCTTTCGTATCCCATCACGATCTGACTAGAGGAGGATAGTCCCATCGCATAACTCCCAACACCCTATCCTATCATGACCGAACACATCGGCATGAAATAGCCATGTCCTACCACCCCACCAAAGACAAAGACGAGTCCAGTCATGACGTAGTCACATATAGCCCAAGATCTGCCAAAGAAAGAAATCATAGCAATTACATCTATCAACGATCAACACCTCATCACGATATCTCACCAAGCGATCCGAACATCTGGCACGCAGTAGCTATCGAACCCTGTCACTCAATTGAGTCACACATGTCCCATCGCGACACAACAACTTTATCTTGACTTACAATCCCGACACCAATCACACCTCCCCGAAATCCTCATCATGAAACCTTCCATAGAATCAAAACATCTAAAATCTCATCGCCAAAATATACTCAACCAATGTCCCATCACGAAAGCAGAGAGCCTACCCCCCAAATCCCTAGCTACACAGCAGTCGCTAGACTCCAACAAAAGATGAGGGATTCCTCCCACGTCCCATTGAACCTTAAACACAAAAATCTGACCAGGATCCAAATGGCCCTATCAGGCCTACGACCAGTAATCCCCCAGCATCTTAACATAGACCCCCAATGCCCCATCACATCTATGATCTGCTATGATAGAAAAAAAGAGAAAAAAACTTTCTCACATCTCTTCTTGGCCTGCAACCCCCAGGACTCACCCTAGCATGGAACCTAAATGGGAAGGACCACCATGTCCCATCGCAACACTCACTTCCCCAAGACATTTCATCACACTAGCAACCATCCACCCCTGCTACAACAGACATGATATGGAGTCTGCGAGAAATCTTCCTGGACGTCCCATCGTAAAACCACTATAACAGCCAATCAATCCCATCACGAGCTACACAGGTAAGCATCACCACTCCAGGTAAGTATCGCCCTCTTTTTACTCGATAGTTCTTCTAAAATATATAGTTAGCTATGATTAAGTCAAAATATTTTCAAAACCCATCTCTCTCGACTCGTGAATTGCTATAGTCCTCCCATAAGAGACAATCATCAGTATTCGCCGAGAAGGTTAGACGGAAAACCCACCATGGCAAGTGTCATCTTAACAACCACATAAACGATCGGGTCAATAAATCTGATACTAGTGGATCTGCTTAGTGACATCTCAGAAGCCACATTTTCTAAAGATTTACCACTGAACTGAACTTAAGTTAAAATTCCTGAATTTTCAAAACCCTTACATCCAAAACCAAAACAAAAAAACAACACAAAAAAGGAAGAAACTAAAATAATAATAAACAAAGAGATCCCTTACCTACCAAAATTCATCTCACTCACCACTTAACCAAACCAGCCATTCCCCTTGGTAAACCGAGCAACGAGTATATTTAATCTAAGAACTTACAAATGCCTATTGAAAAAGGAACGCCTGACGCCCATTGGTGTGAGCAATGACATGCCCGATCCGACATGACATGCGAAAGCCTTCGACATTACATGATATTGTATCTTATTATCACTCTCTGGACCTTATTTATGGACATTTGTATGATGCCCCACGAAACCACGACTGCATCATATCCCTATGTTTGACTGCCCCTTGCAGCAGGTCGCGACATGCTACGGGATGCCCCTTGCACCCACAGATTAGGATATGGTGATTCTCCTTTCCATTTGACTGTCACTCGTAGTAGGTCGCGCCACATGACGGGATGCCCCTTGCACCCATAGATTAGGATACACTGAATTTCCCCATCGACTGTGTATGACAGTGGGTCGCGATACGCAACATGATCACTTGCATCCACGGCATGGAATACGCCTTTCGACAGCTACCACTGGGCCCCTGAATGCTCCATTCTAACTTACACTAATAGATAAGAAAGCAAAGCATGTCATGTCAACATCCCCAGTTCACATTCGTGAGTTCCCAAGAGAAATGAGAAGATACCTCGAATGAGGGGTGCCTACTTCTTCAGTGCGTTCTTACTTCGTAAGAGCACGCCAAAGAGGGGCATCTGTAGATACCCCCATTTTTCCCTCTCGGAGTATACAAATCTATTTGGTCAACCTTTGACCTCAACTGTGACTCTTCATAAAGGATTTACCTTCTCCGAGGCTTTTAAAACCTTAACATGGGGACCATGCACTGAAACAATAGTACATGGCTTAACACAGGCTAAAACAATAGCTCTGTGGCTCATACCCCAACCGTAATGTGGGAGCCATATGCTAAAACAATAGTATATGGCTGAAACAGGCTGAAACAATAGCTCTGTGGCTCAAATCCCAACTAGAGAGACTATATACTGAAATAATAGTATATAGTCGAAATGCAGACTGAAACAATAGTCTGGCATTTCAGACCCAACTCGGACTCGGACAACCCCTAATTACGTGCCTACAACCATGCGCACAATTTGATTACACGCTAACTCACAAACGTGTAATCAGTCCCTTTTCAGACTAAACCTCCTTTCTTTAGACTGCCTCGAGACTCGATTATGTGCTCCACGTGGCACGTACAATCAGATTGAGTGCCATATCACATGCGCACAATTAGCCTACGCCCGACCTAGTCTCGCAGTCCTTGACCTCCAAAATTCTATGATTAAGCGCTTTGAATGGAGCACTTAATTGGATTGTGCATTCCAAAGTAAGCGCACAATTAGTCCTAGCATGATTAGAACTAGGAAACTCGATTGAGCCGGTCAGCCGGTCATTCACTGAGTCGGTGATTGACCCAAAGCGAATAAGCACCAGATAACCAGTGCGCAATTCATTTAAATGCCTGAGACAGGGCGTGTAATTGAAAATCAAGCGCACCCCGCATGGCGCGTAACTAGGAAAAAACTTATAAATAGACTTTTTTACCTCGACCCAAGAGAGAGGACCCCACATCTAGCAATCGAATTTTCAAGTCCTCCATATCTAGGCTTAAGATTTCGAGATTCCACTCTGCTGCCCCGGCCATAGGTAAAATTTTTCTTTTAGCTTTTAGTTTTAGATCCTAGTTTTTAGTTCTTAGATTTAGGTTTTTTTTGTTTCAGCTATTAGCATTAAATTTTCATTTTTAGACTGTAGCACCCCCTTTTTTTTTTATTTTAGACCGTAATTTTTAATATCTGGTTCCAATTATCAGAATCTGGGACCAGCCCTTAATCAGATTGCCTAATCCCCGACCTTAAACCTTAATTTTATTCTAAACTCTCAATCTCCAGTCCTATTATTAATCTCTGGTTCTAGTTCTTATTTTCTAGAACCAGTCCTTAATCATACGGTTTGATTTTCTGATTTCGATCCCGAATTCAGTCCTTAGATTTTAGATTTTAGTTTTAATTTCTCAATTTGAGGTTTTTAAAATCCTGATTTATAGTTCAGTTCTTAATTTCTAGTTTCAAAATTTAATTCATAATTATAACCCAAAATTATCGACTTTAAAAAAAATAAAAATACTATCTTATAATTCAAAATTCAATTTACTTTAATCTCAGCCACCCGATTTGCCCAAGGGTGGTTATAGAGGATACTTAGAAACGAGGCCAATCCTCCTTAGCATAGGGGGCCCAAACTCCCTTTTTTGGGTTGCTTAGAATTTCAGTAAAATTTGTATACTTGCTTTAATTAGAATTTCAGTACAATTAGTATACTTACTTTAATCAGAGTTTCAGTAGAATCAGAATACTTGCATTCCTAGTACAATTAGGAAACTTAATTAATTAGATTTCGAATAGGATTAGGAAACTAAATTAATTAGACTTCTAATAGGATTAGAAAACTAAATTAATTAGTCTTCTAGTAGGATTAACACACTTAATATTACTTAGACTTCTAATAGGATTAGGAAACTAAATTAATTAGTCTTCTAGTAGGATTAAGACACTTAATATTACTTAGACTTCTAATAGGATTAGGAACTAAATTAATTAGATTTCCAACAGGATTAAGACATTTAAACCAAGTAGACTTATACTAGGATTAGGATACTAGAATAGTAGATTAATTCATCACAGCAGGTTCATATCGTTAGACTCACAGTAGAACTAGGAAACTTAAGCCAATTAAATTTTGAGCAATAATAAGAAAACTAAATTATCTCAAGAAGAGTCAATGTTGTTGATGTTGGCAGGCCAACGATTCAGTAAAGAAGTAACCCACACCTGTGCCAAAGCGTGATCACTGACATGTTGCAGCGTCGTTAAATATATGTAGCTGGCGATCACAACAAACTAGGGACCTTCCTAGAAACCACCCTTTATTTTTAGCATTCAAAACACCGCATTGCCAGAGTTCGCTTAGGACAGAATTGGGCCATTGATTCCTGGGGACCGAAAGGAACCCAGTCTATTGGTACGTGCTTTTTTTGGTTTCCTTTCGGTCCTCGAGAATCAGTGGCCCAATTTAGTCCTAAGCAGACTCTAGCCTGGTCGTGGTTGCGATCACTAGCTGCAGATATTTAACGACGCTGCAACACATCAGTGATCACGCTTTAGAGTGGGTGTGGGTTACTTCGTTACTGAATCGTTGGCCTACCAATGTCAGTAGCACTGGCTCTTCTTGAAGTTTAGATAGTTTAGTTTTCTTATTATTGCTCTAATTTTAATTGGCTTAAGTTTCCTAGTTCTACTATGAGTCTAACTATATGGACTTGTTGTGGTGAATTAATCTAATACTCTAGTATCCTAATCCTAGTATAATTCTAATTAATATTAATGTCTTAATCTTATTAGGAATCTAATTAATTAAGTTTCCTAATACTATTAGAAGTCTAATTAATTTAGTTTCCTAATCCTATTAGAAATCTAATTAAATAAGTTTCCTAATCCTTGTTAAGACCTGAAAAGTACCACTTTTCACGCCTTAACTTAACCTCTGTTAGACCCTTAGTCATTTAATAAATGTGTGTTAAGCCCATTTTGTAGGTAATAAGCAGCAGCTGCAGATAAGGCCCTAACCCTGCTAAGAAGCCTACTTTTGCACCAGAACTCCAAGCAACTATTAGCCCATTCACAGAGGAAAGAAACAACAAGGTAGAACACACCTGGATGTACACATTGAATGCCCAAGTGGGCCCTAAAAGTTCCTCAGAAGAAAGGAACTTGGACCTAGACAGAGAACTTGACTGCAGCATAGGCAAAGCACAGCAGCAACAAGTTAAGAAGTGAGCCTCGCGCAGATGTCACAAGGTTCAAGTGATTCAGAGAAAAATGTTTTGCGCAGTTGTCAAAAGTTTCTTAAGGCGGCACACCAATTTCTCACGCTGTTCTCGCACAGATTAATGACAGAAGGGCTCGAGAAGCAGACTTTGCGCAGTTCTTACGAGGCTCAGTTGTAAGCACTTGCACAGTCTCGTGCAGCTCAACAGAGGAGCATTTAATCCTCGCACGATTCACTGAGGAGAGAGAGCTCCAGGCACTTCTGCGCGCACCTGTTGCGCAGTGGCCATGGGATGCAGATCTTCAGGGGACTGCTCGCGTAATCCAAAGGCTGATGCAAATTGCTTCTTCGTGGGGATCCCCGCGAGATTCACCAAGGAACGAACTGCGCGCGCGATTCCCGCGCCACTCAAATGGAAAGTGTAATCCCGCGACGACCAGAGCATTCCCGCGATGACCAAACTATCTATCCAACCGACTCCAGGAGCTTCAAGTGAATGCAATCCCGTGACGACCACTCTATCACGTGACAAGACCTGGAAACCATTGCTACCTAGCGAGGCTCGGGATCTTAACTTTCCCCCACTTCTGCAGGGGCAGTCTAGGAACTTCCAGCCATTAGGGCACACACTCTAATGCTCCAATCTCTGTGCACACACCCCGAGGCATCTAATGAACAGTAATGAGCCACATTTACATCGTTAAAATTAGGGTTTTCCTAACCCTAATGCTCCCACAGCCGACTACTATATAAGCCTAAGCCTAGTTTAGATTTAGGGGGGGGAGGTCCCTAAGCCTTGGACCTTTCCTTGTATATCCGGGCATTGGCATATGTATCCATCCTCAGCTCTTCTAGTTCTGACAGCTGCAGTGACCTGTGATGACCAACAGAAGTTAGGTCTAGATTTAAATTTTTTATGGCCCAATAGGCCTTATGTTCTAACTCTACTGGGAGATGGCAAGCCTTGCCATAAACCAGTCTGAATGGGGACATCCTAATGGGAGTCTTATAAGCAGTCCTATAAGCTCATAATGCATCATTTAGCTTTTCAGCCCAGTCCTTTTTGTCAGTCCTCACTATCTTCTCAAGGATGTGCTTGATCTCCCTATTATAAATTTCAACTTGCCTACTGGTTTGCAGGTGGTAGGGAGTAGCAATCCTATGGGTAACAGAATATTTCTTGAGCAAGCTCTTAAAATTTCTGTTGCAGAAATGGCTACCCCATCACTGATAATGGCTCTAGGGGTGCCAAATCTTGAGAAGATATTCTGCTTTACAAATTTTAGGACAACATGATTATCATTGGTTCTTGTGGAAATAGCTTCTACCCATTTTGAAACATAATCTACTACCACTAAGATGAAATGATAATCATTTGAAGGAAGAAAGGGGCCCATAAAGTCAATGCCCCTAACATCAAACAGTTCCACAACAAGGATGGGCTGCAAAGGCATTGAGTTTCTTTTGGACAGCCCTCCTAATTTTTGACATCTCTCACATGTCCTGCAGTGTGCATTGGCATCTCTGAATAAAGAAGGCCAATAGAATCCACACTGTAAGATCTTGTCAGCTATTTTTCTTCCACTAAAATGGCCCCCACAGGCATTTTCATGGCACATGGCCAGAATACTGGGGACATCACTTTCTGGAATATATTTTCGGATGATTTGGTCTGCACAATATTTTTATAAGCAAGGTTTCTCCCAAAAAAAGAATTTGACCTGTGAAAAGAACATGCCTTTGTCCATTTTGGTCCAATGGGCAGGAATCTTGCCTATAACTAAATAATTGACAATGTGTGTATACTAAGGAACCAAGAATTAGATGGCAAACAATTGTTCATCTGGGAAAACATCATTTGCAGGGTCATCAACACATTTTTTCAACACAATTCTAGACAAGTGGTCAGCTACCACATTTTTCACACCCTTTTTGTCCTTGATTTCAATGTCAAACTCCTGCAACAGGAGTATCCATCGAATCAGCCTGGGCTTAGCATCTTTATTGGACAATAGGTATTTTAATGCTGAGTGGTCTATGAAGATTACAATTTTAGACCCAAGTAGGTAAGGTCTAAAATTGTCAACAGCAAAAACCACTGCCAGAAGCTCTTTCTCAGTTGTGGTGTAATTCAGCTAAGCTTCAGCAAGTGATTTGCTGACATAGGCAATGACCACTGGCAGCTTATCTTTCCTTTGGCCCAAAACAACACCTATTGCAAAGTCGGATGCATCACACATCAGCTCAAAGGGTAGTGCATAGTCAGGTGTTTCAAAAGCCTCAAGACATTCAGCAGAAAAATCAAAGGGAACATCCTGGCAGAGCAGGTGACACAATCGTTTAGCAATTTTGCTGAAGTCTTTAATGAACCTCTTGTAGAATCCTGCATGTCCAAGGAAAGATCTGATTTGTTTGACTATTTTTGGAGGGGGCAAATTTGAAATGAGGTCAACTTTGGCCTTATCTACCTCAATCCCTTCTCTAGAAACTACATGGCCCAATACAATACCTTGTGTTACCATGAAGTGGCTCTTTTCCCAACTTAAGACCAGATTGGTCTCCTCGCATCTTTGCAAAACTAGGTGGAGGTGTTGCAGACATTGGCCAAAACTGTCCCCATATACAGAGAAATTATCCATAAAAATTTCCAAGAACTTGTCAATCATATAAGAGAAAATAGCATACATACACCTCTAAAAGGTGGCTGGTGCATTACACAGCCCAAAAGGCATCCTTCGGTAAGCAAAAGTGCCAAAAGGGCAAGTAAATGTAGTTTTCTCTTGGTCGTGAGGGTGCACAGGGATCTGGTTGTACCCTGAGTACCCATGAAGAAAGTAATAGAAAGCTTTTCTAGCCAACTTATCCAGAATTTGATCTATGAAGGGGAGAGGGAAATGGTCTTTTCTGGTTTTAGAGTTGAGCTTCCGATAATCTATGCAAACCCTCCAGCCAGTGGTCTCTCTGGCTAGCCTCAGCTCTCCAGACTCAGTTGTAATGACTGTTATGCCAGATTTCTTGGGCACCACTTGGATAGGCGCCACCCATTCAGAATCAGAAATGGGGTAAATTACCCCTACATCTAGCAATTTAATAATCTCTTTTAGGACCACTTCCTGCATGTGAGGATTCAATTTCCTCTGTATTTCCCTAGAGGGTACTGAACCCTCCTCTAAATGGATCCTGTGCATACATATTGACGCAACTATCCCTCTTAGATCCGCAATGGTCCAGCCAATTGCCTTTTTGTGCTTCCTCAAGATTGTCAGTAATTCTTCCTCCTGCTCATTGATAAGAGAGGAGGAGATAATTACAGGAAGTTTTTCACCTTTCTCAAGGAAGGCATATTTCAATGTTTCTAGAAGCTTCTTGAGATCCAGATCAGGGGCTTGTTGGGTGGATGGCAAGATTGGTGCTTCATTGGTTTGAGGAAGACGCAGTAATGTAGGTTTCCAAATGGAATGCTACACTAAGCCCACAGAAGACTTTAATATGGTTATGTCTTCTGTCATAACAGCTGGGCTTCCTTCCTCTACCATGTCCCAAACTTCAACTAAACTTTTGACAATGTTGTCCCATTCCAGCAGAGTGGGCAATTCTTCTTCAACAACTTCCTCTAGTACATCCACTGTAAAGCTTTCCTTAATGTCCAGCTGAGGGTACTTTGCACTGTTGTACACATTCAGTTCAACCTTCATGTGTCTGAAAGTTACCTCCATAATCCCTGACCTGCATTGAATGCATGCATTGGCAGTGGCCAAGAATGGCCTGCCCAAAATAACAGGTATAGGGGTTGTACTCTTGTTGCATCCCATGTCTAAAATAAGGAAGTCTGCAGCGTAAAAGAACTTGTCCACCCCTACTAAGACATCCTCAACCACTCTCATAGGTCTCCTTTCAGACCTATCAGCCATTAACAGCACAATGGGGGTGAGTTTTAGCTCCCCCAAACCTAGCTGCTGATACACACTGTATGGCAGCAGGTTTACACTGGCTCCAAGGTCAAGAAGGGCCCTTCCAATTGTGTGATCTCCAATTATGCAGGGAATAGTGGGTATCCCTGGGTCTTGCAACTTCTCTGGTATTGTTATGTTTATTACAGAATTAACTGTATCAGTTGCAAAGACCTTTCTGGATAAATGGCCTCTAGCTTTTCTTTTCTGGGTACAAAGGTCTTTCAGAAATTTGGCATAGGCTGGGACCGGTCTAATTACATCAAGTAGGGGTAAATTGATTTTTACCTGCTTAAAGGTCCCCATCGTTTTTTCTATCTGTGCATTCCCCTTATCAAAAGGGGTAGGGCCACTCAAAGCTTGAGGAAATGACAACTGAGGTTCTGCTGGTTCCTCAGCTGCAAGCGTATGATTAAACTTTTGTTTTTTTCTTTTTTCATCTTTTATTTCCTACTGAGGCTCAACTACAACCTCATTATTTTTCTCTTATTGTAGGGTAGCAGGCAATTCTTGGCTCTGTGCTCTAACAATTTCTTATTCACTTTCATTCAAAAATTCTTTGAAAATGACCTCTCCTTGTTCCTTTCGAACCTGCCAGACCTTAGGGTTGTGATGGCATTAGCTCCCTCAAAACTTGAGGAACCTTCTCCAATCAAATATTGGCCCTTAGGGTTGGCCACTGGCTAGGTTAGCAACCTGCCCTCTTCTCTTTTGGCCAAGGCATTAGATATTTGGCCTAGTTGCTCTTCTATTTTCTTTATACTTTGACTGTGAGAGTTCACAGTCTGAGTCAAGGTTCTAAGGTTTTACAATGAGGCCAAAACCTGATCCTCAAAAGAAGCATTTTAGGTGGGGAACTACTAATCGATTTTCTTCTTTGGGCAGTCAGACATCGAAATTTGACCTTGGGGCATATCCCTAGTTAAATTGCTGCTATGGCCTTTGAGGAAAGGCCAACATCTGTTATGGCAGCATGTAATTATGTTGTCTCCACCTCAAATTTGGGTGATCTCTCCACTGGTAACCAGCATTTTGGTGCTGGTATCCAAATGGCTGCTTGTTGTAGCCAACAAATTGTTGCTGGCCAAATGATTGGGCAGCAGCAGCTTGTTCCATCACATACTCAGGATATTGCCCTGCAGATGGGCACTCCTCCATTCTGTGTTGTGGAGATTGGCATATTAGACATGCCTCCATCACCTGTGCAGCCAATCTGGGTTGCACCACAGTTAATAGTTTATCAAACTTATCAGAAAGATTGGCCATCTACATTTTCAAGTCATTATTCCTAGTTACTTCATACATCTTTCCTTTGGAAGTTTCAACTAGTCCCATTTTAGAAGAAGGCTCATGAACAATTCTTGACAAGGACATATTTTGGAAAGCATTTTCACTGATGACCTCGAACAACTCCCATGCCTCATCAGCTATTTTGTGTATGTAAGTTCCACCACAAGTGGCATCTACCATATCTCTGCTTTTCTCATCAATCCCATTATAGAAGCTCTGGATAAGCTGCCAGTCAAGGATCTTGTGGTGGGGACATTATTTGAGCACCTCCTTGAATCTGTCCCATGCTTGATTAAAATCTTCAATTGGGGATTGGGTAAAAGCAAGTGTTGCTTTCCTCAACTGGCTGGTTTTATCTCTGGGAAGAATTTGGTCAAAAATTTGGTCTGGAGGTCTTTCCTAGAAGTGATGTTGTTTTTTGGGAGAGTAGCTAACCAGGAGCTGGCCCTGTCCTTTAGGGAGAAAGGAAAGAGCCTTAATCTGGTGGCTTCTGGTCCCAAACCAGAAATGGAGAATGTTGTGCACAGGGCCAAGAATTGGTCAATGTGTTTGTAGGGGTCTTCCTTGCTAAGCCCATGAAAAGAGGGAAGCATTTGGATGATTGAGGTTTTAATCTCATAATTTCCCTAAACATCTGGGAATTGAATACTGAATGAGGAATTATAATCATCAGGAGCATTCAATTCCTTCAATATTCTTGGTTGCTCTTCACCCATGACTGCTGTCTCGGTTTCAGTAAGGGGCTCAACTGTGGTGTGTCTGGGCCTTCTTGGTCTTCTGGCCTTTTCTATCTCAGGGTTTGGAGGCTCTAATGTTGGACTGAGGGATCTCCTTCCTAACATGCACACACACTAACAGCAGGGACGACTACTTTCAAACACATTGCAATTAACTCAAAGAATTATCGAAACAAAATTATGACTATCCTAATCAACTGCTATGGAATTTGTAAAGGAAAATAGACTGAGTTTTGAGGGTCAGAGAAATGCAAACAAAGGTAGCTAGACTCTTAGTGCAGTTCAACTTTCCTTCTCTGCTACTGTCCAGATCTAAAAAGGGAAAAGATGCTACCTAACAAGGGAAAAGGCACCTAGTGCAGTTCAACTTTCCTTCTCTGCTACTGTCCAGATCTGCAAGATAAATTCTAAATGTAAATCAGCAGTATCAGTTATTCATAAGCACAGCTACCAAAGAATAAAAAAAATACAAAAATCTAGGGTCTACTAATAGATCAAAGTCCCTGACAATGGCGCCAAAAACTTGTTAGGCTATTTTAGAAGCTTGCTGCTAACTTTATTGAAAACAATGATAAGAATGGGTTAGTGAAAATAAATCAAAGGTGGATTGAAAACTACAGAGCAGCAAGTCTAAAATACACAGACCTGCAAGATACAGGGCCTGTTGTAGCAAGTTTTAATAAGTAAGAGTTTGTCCAACAGGGAAAATGATCTAAAGCTCCAAGGGAGCCATCTTTAGTAGGCCCTCCAGATCTGACTACAGATTTGGCAATCCTAAATGGAAGGGGATTTAAGGTCACTATTGTTTAAATCCTATGGTAACCTAATGCCTAAACAATAGAAATGGTTGAGAAGAGTGATGGAGTGTGAGAAAATAAATATACAAAGGGTTAGAAGTAAGCTATTAGGTATAGATCTGATGGGTTTTATAACTCATATTCAGATCTGCTGTTATAGAAATCCTATCCAATGGCTACATTATCACCAAAGAGGAGAAAGGATCAAACTCACCCTTGTGCCATGATCCAATCCCTTATGGCTATAACCTGCCCACCCAAATGGTCACAAACTATCCAATGGGGGAACCACAGTCCATAGGTGGGTCAGAACATATTTATCATTATAGGCACTACTTCATCCAGGCTACCAGCTAAAGAATCCATAGGAACCTCAACCTCTAAAGTTCTGTGTGTGGGGCATAGGCCTGTAATGTGCACTAGCCTGGACACACAGGATCAGCAAGAGTTTAAGTACTAGCTTTAGGTCTAGCTGTTCACTGCTTTAGAAGGGTAACAGTGATCCAGTCACAAGCCTACAATCACTATAGCCAGATCAGATCTGCCATCTGATGGTGGGTTTATACAAATACAGGGGAGTCTGTCTCTGCGCAATCTCTCACAAGGCTATAAGCACAAGTGCAGAGAAGAAGAATCTGTCTTAGATCTGTGGATTGGCCTCACCCTAGGGCTATAACCTTTCCACTTGAATGGCCACAGACTATCCATAGAGGCTATCCTCCTCATAGAGGTCTGAGATAGAACAAGAAGATTGCTGCCACCACCATGTTCACAAAGCTACCAGCTCAGGCTCCCATGGGAATTCCGATTTAGTGGATCCTTTGGTGGGGCATAGGCCTGCATATGTGCCTAGCCTGGACACACAGGTCACTTGGATCTAAATAAATCCTTAAAAATAATCCTCCATTGCTTACAATACAACTTAGCAATGGACGATCTCAAGGCAGCAACCTTGTACAGAATAACTCTCAAACATCAATCCCATACATGTATAAGATCCTATTATAAAACTTCATTAAAACTATTCCAAATAGACATACAAAGGCATAGCTAGTAAGTGTTGGGCTATCGAGAGAAGAAAAAGGGAAAATATGCTACCTAAACCCTAGCCTTAGCCTGCTGGAACTCTACAGTCGATTCAAGAAGAACAGCCCCTCAAACCCAAACTAGGCTTAAGCTTATATAGCAGTCGGTTGTGGGAGCATTAGGGTTAGGAAAACCCTAATTTTAATGATGCAAATGTTGTCCATTTCTCTTCCTTGGATGCCTCGAGGCGCGTGCACAAAGATTGGAGCATTAGAGTGTGTGCCTTAGTTGCTGGAAGTTTCCAAACTACCCTTGCAGAAGTGGGGGAAAGTTAAGAACCCAGCCTCGCTAGGTAGCAAGGATTTCCAGGTCTTGTCGCGTGATAGAGTTGTCGTCACGGGATTGAATTGACTTGAAGCTCTTGCAGTCGCGGGATAGATAGTTTGGTCATTGCGGGAATACTCTGGTCGTCGCGGGATTGCGCTTTCCATTTGAATGGCGCGGGAATTGCACGCGCAGTTCATTCTTTAGTGAATCTCGCGAGGATCCCTGCGAAGAAGCAATGTACATAGGTCTCTGGATTGCGCGAGCAGTTCCTTGGAGATCTGCATCCCGCGGCCACTGCGCGACAGTTGCTCGTCGAAGTGCCTGGAGCTCTCTCCTTAGCGGATTGCGCGAGGATTAAATGCTCCTATCTTGAGCTACGCGAGACTGTTCGAGTGCTTACAACTGAGCCTCACGAGAGCTACGTGAAGTCTGCTTCTTGAGCCCTTCTGTCATTAATCTGCGTGAGAACAGCGCGAGCAGTTGGTGTGCTGCCTTGAGAGACCTGCAACAACTGCGTGAAGCATTCATTCTGAATCAATTGAACCCTGCGACATCTATGCGAGGCTCACTTCTGGACTTGCTGCTGTGCTTTGCCTATGCTACAGTCAAGTACTCTGTCTGGGTCCAACTTCCTTTCTTCTGAGGAACTTCTGGGGCCCACTTGGGCATTTAATGTGTACATCCAGGTGTGTTCTACCTTGGTGTTTCTTTCCTCTATGAATGGGTTACCGGTTGCTTGGAGTTCTAGTGCAAAAGTAGGCTTCTTAGCAGGGTTAGGGCCGTATCTGCAGTTGCTGCTTATTACCTATAAAATGGGCTTAACACACATTTATTAAATGACTAAGAGTCTAACAAAGATTAAGTTAAGGGGTGAAAAGTGATACTTTTCAGGTCTTAACAGGGGGGGCCTTTCTATTTATAGAGAAGAGGTGGGTTAGAGGGTTACTTAAGAGCTAATTGGTTTAGCAATTAGGTAATCCTCCATCTAAGGTTTTCTAGGTTTTTAGGGTCCTAGGGGTTTGGGGAACCGATTTCAATGGCAGATGATGGGGTGAGACCATAGGTGACTTAAGGGTTGCATATAAGCTCAATGGGGGGTGCAACCAACCTTAAGACACCCACCTCAACCAAGGGGATGGTCAAAAGGTCAAACCTGATGAAAGAATTTTGAGCATATGATGACAGTTACTGTAGCTAAGCTGGGCGTATATATTACATACGCCCAGTTTATATACAGTGATTTCCATGAAAATCAGAGGAGACCTGAGAAGGTAGGTGTCCGCGGTGGACCAAAATGGGGCCAAATTTGATGGGCGTATCTAATACATGCGCCTAAGCAAAAGTCATGATTTTATGTAAAACTTCAATCGACCATAACGTTTGAACCATAACTCCAAATTGGTTGATCTTTGGCTTGCTGGAAAGATAAAGAAGTCACCCTTCCAATGGTATGTGGCTCATCCTTGGCAGTGATCTGTGTAAAATTTTGTAGCTCTCCTCCCATCAATTACACAGAAGGGTTTAAGTTGAGTCTCGGAAGGGATCCTAAGGTTTAGGGGTGATCTCTAAGGGTTGGGGGGATGGTTCTAAAAGGTTCAGGGTGATTCCTAAAGGTCTGGGGTGCCATCGGAAGCACAGGGGTACATCTCTGTCAGCGTACAGACTGATCGGGCCTTAGATCAAATTTTGGTGTCTACATATGCCCCTCTTTAGTATTCGATCACTAATGATCGGATGTGATCGGATGCCAAAGACAAGAGACATCCGAAAAGGTCCAAGGCACATTTGATGGGTCCGCCTGGTTTAACTTAATTCTCAAACATCCATGGTGATGTTGAGTGTACGTAAGTCCTCTCATTTTGGGATATCGTCCGTACCTCAAAGCTAACAGTCCCCAAGCACATTACGACATTACTGGGCATAACTGTGATGATCGCAAAAAGTGTAAGCCCGCTAGCCGGGATATTGTCCACTTCCTGAGGGAAATTATAGATTTGTGATGTTGAGTATTCATCTGAACCAGACAACTCCATGAAACGGGGTGATCGATCTATGCTTCGGAATCGATGCGAAGTACACAAAGCGAAGGCCTACAAATTGTGTCCAATCCTGTGGGGTATTGACAGCTCCATTGGATTGGCCACGGGTGCCCTTACCTAGGTAAGGCTCGGAGTATTTGGGTGAACCCATCAACCTCGAGGTTGCTTTAGCATGATTTACCCGAGTGAAGCGAATATTGATGTCGCAACACTTCTTGGGAATGCATGCCCATTTTCAGAGTGAACTCTCTTTTTTTTGCATTTGAATTTTCTTTTGATTCGAGGCCTCTAAGCAAAGCTCAAGGACCTCTGGCAATTTTATTCTTGCACAACTCTTTAAGTGGATCAAATGCTAGTTGATACGCTTTAAGAGCGCGTGCGCTCTGCCAGGGATAGGTACACCTTAGGGATGTGCATTTTCCGGTGGTGAGGTGCTCCTGATTCACACGAACTGGAGTGCCTTAACTCGAGACAATGCTGAAAAAGATCGGGCTAGGACCAAACATCCATCGAAAGAGATGGTCAATTCTAGCCTCCATCTCCAATGAAATCACATCTTACTAACTATGCACAGACAGACACCCATCAGGGGCGATAAGCCGTAAATAGGCACGAACGGAAGCCTAGACCCTAAGGTACAATTTACGAGGACAAACGACCATCCTGCGGATACCTAGATGCAAGTGCGTACATTCAACAGGGACATCGTGCCCATACAGGTCTTAAGCCTATGTAAAAGGAAATAAAAAGGAATGAACCCTTCGGTCTGTATGTTTGCACATAGTTTGGTTGGTTGTAATTTTATTTTTGACGGGTCAGTTTCAATTGACAATAGACTTTTCGAATGGTCTGAAGTCGGGTGTACTCTTGGTCAACATAGATCAGAAGGTGGATGATCAGAGCCAATGCTTGGAAGGTGGGGTCAACCTACACAGGATTTTAATTACATAACAAAAGGTTGTTATCCCGAACCTTCCCCATCTTTTTTTCTTCTCTTCTCTTTTTTTTTATTGCACATGTCAGTTCGAGACTTTGAGCATGCACAAACTATTTTTATTTTTGCAAGTATCCTTAGGCAGATCAACTTGCCATGTTGATACACCTTAAGGACCTGTGTATTCCAGTGATAGGTCCTTTGTTTGCCTACCGGATCAGGTCTCACCTCCTGCTGGGGAAGATTTTGGGCTAGGTGTATGTTCCCAGGAGCGACCGGTGATGGATGAGTTTATTTGCCTACCGGAGCAGGCCCTGGCTCTTGGGGAATGTTTAGGAAACAATGATCAGGGATGGGTAAAATTATCTACCTGCCGGATCAGGTCTCCCCTCCTGGGGATGCATGGTCTTGGTCTTTAAATAAAATAGACTTAGATATTTTATTTAGGAAAGTGGGCTCAGAGGCGGGTTCCTGATGACCAGGGATAATCATGGCCGGTATTTTGCCTGTCGGATCAGGCATGAGGTGTCCCTGTGTAAAACAGGGTTTGAGAATTTTTGGGTGAACCCGATCATTCCAAATTGATTTAACATGCCTTTCGGAGTGGGGCAAACAGGCGTTGCGACGCTCTTTTGAGAACTAGTGTTGTGTTTCGGCACTTTTCCTTTTTCTCTCATTTTTTTTTGTTATTTCATGTGAATCTCTTTTTTTTTTTGGTTTTATGCAAAACTTTTTTTATGATTTTATGATTGTATGGGAGCACTCGACGGGCGCTTATAGATCTAGATCCGTTTATTGTAGCACGGTCCCTTTGGGCCAATCGAAGGGAGCTCGAAGGGCCATTTGGGGATGCATGCACCATCGCCTGGTGATACGTGGGCTTCTAAGAGGGGCCGGGCCTAGAACCGGGGCACACAAAGGGCCTGTCGGGTCATTAAAGCAAAAAATTGGCTGGGCATATATAATATATACGCCTGGCAAATCTGCAGCGAAAATGGTCGGGCGTATATATTATATATGCTTGACAAAAATCTGGCAGTTTTAAAAACTGCTCGAGCCCGAGCACAAAAGGGGCCCTCCTTTCAAATTCTATTTTCTTCCCTCCTTCCTTCTCAAATTCATCATTTTTTTTTTCTCTTTTTTTTTCTTATGTTTCTTTCCTGATGGATTAGTGCATATCTTCCCTTTTTTCTCTTTTCTTTTTCTCTCTTTTTTTTTTGTTTGCTATTTTTTTTCTTTAGCCACCTTTCCTTATACCGATGTGTTCCACATTTGCAGGATGTCTGGCGACGAAGGGCTAGATCAACAGGAGGAGCCAGAGATGGCCTATGGTCCTCATGGGGAGCAGTTTATCATTTCTCAGTGCTCTTCTCAACCCTTGTATGAAATGCAAGATGAAGCCGCCCGTATCGGCCTCCACCATTGTCAGCACACCCATATCTCCAACTTCGAGATTGCTGGCCAGGTAAACCGATGAGCCCTTTTCTTTTCCTTTGATGCTTTTGCTACACAATTTCGCTCCTATTTGATAGATTCCTTTTGTTTGCAGCCTTTACCTCATATCGGGTGGCTGGTTTGATCTCTAGTGCCTCGTGCTCTATCTTCCCCTAGTGGTGAAGGACCTGCTTGCTCAAGCCGGTTTTGGAGATTTTATTTCGTGCCCCTCTGTGAGGGCCGACACGGCCTATGTGAAGGCCCTGATAGAACGATTTTGCCTTGAGACCATGACGTTTCATATGGCCGTGGCTGAGATGACCCTTACACCCGTGGACTGGTCCATGATCACTGGGGTTCGCATTGGAGGGGTGCCAATTACACCTACCCACACACCTGATAGGGGAGAGGTGACTCGGCTAATAGGGGCCTACCCAACCTCAGGGAATGCTCGCGATTTTGAAGTCAAGTTATCCTGGCTGGTTAGTCTGTTTGAGCCTCATGAGTTAATGGATCTGGGCCAGCCCGATGCAGCCATTTATCTTGAGCCAGAGCGTGCACTGATGTTGGCCCGTATTTCTCTGTTGTTCCTTTTTGGTAAGACTCTTCTTTCAAATACCAGCGGAGGGCGGGTCTCATTGTCCCTTCTCAGTCTTATGGTGAACTGGGACAACGTGCATCGATTTGATTGGGGCGGTGCTGGCTATGCGGTGCTCATGTCTAGCCTAGCACGAGCCGTACTTGGGGAGTCCAGCTCCGTTGTGGGCTTTTGGCCAGCACTTGAGGTATTTTATCCTCTGGTCTCGGTTTGTCCAACTTTTCCCTTTTATGGCATATCTATTTTTATCTGCTTGCTTTCTCAGGTTTGGGGGTATCTGCATTTCAAACCTGGTCACCCTCTGCTTCTATCTGAAGTTCCTACGTTCCTCCTTATGAGCAATTGGCACACAAACCGCCGTCGAGACGTACACAAACCGCCGTAGGCATGAAGCACCTGGAGTTAGGGTTGCGCTCCCAGTTTGATCTGTTGATCCCTGAGCAGGTATAACAATTTCTCTCTTCAAATGTGATAGTTCTTTCGTGCTGTGGGTTCAAATGTATACATCCCTCCTCTGTTTTTATTTTATATATTTTTTTTAGCAGGTCATCCTTGATCCCTACGTCGGATCTCCCATCTGGAACCTAGCTGTAGTGGGTCCTTCTCATTTTTTGTTAGACCGACACACCATTTTCTTCTATGGGTCCTGGACTAGGGCCTATTACCTAGGAGAGAGGGTGGTTCATCAGTACCGTCCTCTTTTCGCTATGCCCCAAGCTCCTCCAGTTGATGTGTTGGCTCCTGAAGGTTCCACCGAATTGCTTACTGCTCGCTTTCTCCATCATGGGGTCCCCATTGATGACCTTCTTTTTCCGGGGGGATATCAGATGTGGTATGAGTCTCTGCCCTATCATTCTCTGCTACCCCGGTTCGTGCTTGGTGCCAACTTTTTAGCCTTTGGTGGTCCGCGGTCTTAGGTAATGTTCTTTCCTCTTTTTATTTAGCAGCCTTCCTATGATTGCCTTGATTGCCCTGCTATTTGAATGAAAAACGTTTCTCTCTACAGTTTAGGCAGGGTGGCGACTCAGAAGAGGGGGATGAGGCGGCTGCTCCTAATGAGGCTACAGGTGCTGGACCTTCTGACCCTTCCGGTGCTGGTGCTTCTGGCAGTTCGCGAGCCGAGGTCCAAGGGACCTTTAAGCGCTTGGATGATGCTTTCCTGTCGCGTATGTGTGCCGATGTGGCTGAGAAGGCACGCATATCCACTGAAGCTATTTGGATCCCACCTCCTGAGCTGATCCCCGGGGTAATCTCTCCCTTGTTGCTTTACTCTCTCTTCTCTTTTTTTCTTTTTTTCTTGAACTATGCTAATGACCTGTGTGACTAACACCTCTTTTTCTTACTGTGCAGAATTATGAGTCGGCCGTGAACCAAGCCGAATATTACCGCAACATCGTTGGGCTTAGAGAGGCTGAGGTGGTGAGTGAATACTAACCAAACCTAATCATTTTCTTATTTACCTTTTGCTTGTTTCCCTACCTGATGGCCTCTGGTGTGCTCCTACAGCATGCTCATGAAAAGGAGTCACGCTCTCTGCTCGGCCGCATCTCTCAGGCATGGACTCGGGAGGGAGAGACTCGTACTTTTCAAAGCGCGACTCGGCGCCGGAAGAAGTCGAAGGGGGCTGCCCAAGACTAGCTTATTTTCTGAAAATTTGAAACATTGAAACAGTTTAGACTTTTGTTTATTGGGGGAATATGTAATCTTTTAAACAAATTTTTTTTTGAATGGTTTTATGATTTTTATGGTTTATATGAATGCTTTGTTTGGTTATCTCTCCGCTTTTATGGTTTCCTTTTCTTTGGCATGAAGCGGGCCAGAGCCCCTCCAATGATGAGACTGAGCCCGCATATGATTCTCCGCATATGACCCACGGATACCGCATAATCCGAGGATTTCCCATGGGTGTGTGAGAGTGCCTGACTGTGGGCTGCCCCGGGATAAAAAAATTGGCCAAGCGAAGACCGTCCCTCTCTTGGGAGGAAGTAAAAAGAATGTACCAATGCGAGGGGAGCCACACTTCCCTGCAATTTTAGCTTGGCGTATATATTATATACGCCTGAAAAAATATTTAAAATTTTGCCTTGGCATATATAATATATACGCCTCATATAACTGGGCTCAACAGGTTCTTTATAACCCGAACCTGGCCCTCTTTGCCTCTCTTTTCATCCAGACTTGGCCTTTTTGCCTTCCTTTTTTTTCATCTTTTTCTTCTCTCTTTTTTTTTTACAAGTGGATCTATCGCCCTACATTGACTGATTTTTATAAAGAACATCTTTGTACGTCCATGGACCCGCTTCCTAAAAAAGGCCCAAGTTCTCATATCGGGGCTGGGGCTAGTATACTTCCCTGTTTGGACCCGGGGCCTAATTTTTTACAAAAATGGTGCGATAGCTTGGCTGAGGGCAAGCTCGCTATTTTGGATTGCCTCCGGTTATCCCGCCTTTCCTCTCTCCTTGCTATTCCTCTGTTGCCCAACCTCCTGCAAGCGGCATTGGCGTCGTGGGACCATAGGGCCCATGTCTTCAGATTCAGGTCCAGGGAGCTCACCCCAACCTTGGAGGAGCTAGCCTCTATTACTGGCTTGAGGATGCATCGGGGACTTGCCAAAGTGGTGCCCAAACCGGGGTATGCAAAGGCGGTCCACGAGGTTCTCGGTTTGAAAAAGGGTGGGTATGAGAAGGGCTTCACTGGGGGAGCCCACTAGGTGCTTGGTGAAATTCCATAGAGAACTTTTCGATGACTCGAATCTCCGAAAGTTGCCTATCCGAGATCCTTTCAATGTAAAGACCTTTGCCCTTTATTTGCTGTCGGAAGTTCTCTTCTTTACTGGGGGCGAGACATTTTCCCTCGGGTTATGCGATGTCTTGATCGAATTGGAGGGAGGTAATTCACTGGTACACCTGGTCCTAGCCGAGATGTATCGAGGCCTGGATGCCTCGGCCTCAGGCCAGGTCAGGATTCTTAGCGACAGTCCACTCCTCATTCAGATTTGGCTAGGAGAGCATTTGGCTATCATGGGGCCCGTGCATAGATTTTGTTTGGTAAGAGGGGATGTGGCTCAGGGCTTTCTGACCCAGTGCTCGAGGCTGGCTCATGGGAGTATCGAGGAACTGAGCCTATGGCTATCTGATGTGGAGCTAATCTAACAACTTCTCTGAATGGACGGCACCTTTCCGATTGTCGGCTCTCGGGATTGTGAGGGTATCATGTTTTGGGGGTTGACTGCTAGTACCTACTATTTCACATCTTGGGTGCTTCGTCAATTCGGATATACCCAACACGTGTCGTGCACTGTGAGGTTGCCCTTGTGCTCTCTGATATTCTCTCGGGGTTCTCTCAGTGACCTAGATCGCATAGCGGCCCTCTGGGAGACCCACCAATCGGGGCACATGTGCAGCTTAGTTCAGGGGGGCGTTCTCTCTTCTGATTACAAGGTTTGGTTGGCATCCGAGGTCCTACCTACCCCTAGCCCGGTTTCGATAGATGTGATAGAGACGGGGCCCTGGCCATACAAGGAGGCGATACTCCGGACTAGGATTGAGTCTCTTTCTGTAGAGAGGCTGGCCTTGATTAAGGCTTTGGAGAAGGAAAGGGCTAGAGCTGAGATTGCGGTGGTGAGAGCTGCTACGGCCGAGAGTGAGATTCTTCGGTTGGGCTTTTGACCGAGTCTCGTAGTGCAGCTGACGCTTCACGAAGGCAGCAGAAGAGTCTTCATGGTAGGTGGTTGTCTGATTGGAATGCCCGTGAGGACTCTCTCCTTGCAGAGATCAGTGCTTTGAAGCGTGGTCCCTACCCCTGCCCTGTTCCTGCACATACCATAGATCATATACACAGAGGGGGGGGGGCTGATGCCCCTTAACAGAGATCTCTTTTCTTTTTGGGATGTTTCTTCTTCTTTTTTTTTTTATACTTGTAAAGAAGGCAGAAAATAGAAAGTGTGTCATGTTGTTATCTTTTTGGGACGCGACACTTCATACGTAACGCTGTTAGAAAAGAAATGAAATCTGCTATATATACATATATTTCTTTAGGTGTTCGAATTTTCTTCCATACATCTCGCAACGTAAGGCTTTTTGTGGAAAAGGAAAATCTATTATCTTTTTTAAAATTTTCTCTTACACAGTGTGAGGCTTTTTATGGAAAATGAAAATCTATTATCTTTTTTGAAATTTTCTCCTACATAGTGTGAGGCTTTTTATGGAAAAGGAAAATCTATTATCTTTTTTGAAATTTTCTCCTACACAGTGTGGGGCTCTTTATGGAAAAGGAAAATCTATTATCTTTTTTGAAATTTTCTCCTACACAGTATGAGGCTCTTTATGGAAAAGGAAAATCTATTATCTTTTTTGAAGTTTTCTCCTACACAGTGTGAGGCTCTTTATGGAAAAAGAAAATCTATTATCTTTTTTGAAATTTTCTCCTTTTCTCCTTTTTGTGAGGTCGGAATTTACGAGGCCAACTGGTGGATCCTTTTTTTAGCATGGTCGAATCCTGTTCATGAGGCTCAGGTTTTTCTTTTAAACATGGGAAGGTCAGCTTCCCCGAGATTGATTAGTCTTCTATCTTTATCTTTGGTCATGTGTCAGACGACGCGGTAGCGATGACATACTTGATCAGGATCCGATCCAATTTTAACATGAGCAGCCCAGCAAAGGGGAGAAGAGGCTTAAGGGGTCCAATCTAAAATAGGCGGGCCAGAACAGATCCTCTCCTAATCTCTCTTTTCTTGACATTTTTGCTCACAGTGCCCAAGACGGGTTTCGCTATGCCTGCCATCCCTATTTTTACCCGTAGCGCCCTTTCGGGTTTTCACTACATCCATTGGTTCGCTCTCTTACCCCAAGTGCCCTTTTCAGGTTTTCACCTGGTCCGCGTGAGTTCGCTATTTTTACCTGCGGTGCCCTTGCGGGTTTTCACCACGTCCATCTTGCTTTGAACTCAAATTAATTAATTAATTTTTTTTCTTTTCTTTTTTTCTTTTACCTCAAGAACCAGAAAGCCACGACATGGACATCGATTCCATCATAGCCGGCTGGATGAAGTTCTGTGTGGTCCGTTAACTCAGCTTGTGCTGATGCAACAGGTGTTATAACTGCTTGTCGACCTTAAAGAGGGCTTTCTTCCGAGTTGTAATGTGGTCGGGGCTCAAACAGGTTGGGTTTTTATGAGATTTTAGATTTAAGCTCTGAGTAAATTCCAGATTTGGTGATTCCTCTTCCTTTCCAAGGGCTTTTTACGGTACGTGCCCCAGTCGTTTCTTTTTCATTCTTGATCCCCGCTTTTGGGGTTTTGCTTTTTTTTTTGTATATATATATATATATATGTATTTTTTTTTTGGTTGGGATTTTTCTTTTTTTTTTTTTATGTTTTTGGGAGGGGTATATGAAAGAAATGGTTATTGGCCCGACGTGTGTAGCAAAAAGGGTAAAGGTATTCATGAAATATTTCTCTCTTTTTTTTGGGGGGGCTACTTGTCTTTGAAATGATGACCTCTTCTATGGGGTCCTTAAGTTGTCACGCATCTACCTTGATCAACACTTACCTTGTCGCAAGACCTATGAGTAGAACCTATGGAGGTATGCAACGTTGATGGGGTCAGAAAAGTGGTCTCCGTCCATGGTGGCGAGGCGGACGGCGTATCCCGGTAACACTTCTCGGATGATGTAGGGTCCTTCCCAATTTGGCTTAAACTTCCCTCTTGGATCGATATGGAGGGAAGGGAAAATCTTCTTCAGCACAGTGTCTCCTACCTTTAGATCTCGTCCGCGGACACGTTTATTGTAAGCACGTGTAATTCTCCTCTGATAGACCTGGGTGTGACACAAAGCTAGGAGTCTCTTCTCATCAATCAAATCTAACTGCTCAAAATGGGATCTTTCTTTCTCAGCTTCGGGCAGATGGGATTCCAAAAGGATATGGAGTGACGGTACTTCGACCTCAACTGGTAGCACGACCTCGGTTCCATACACAAGGGAGAATGGTGTTACCCCTGTAGCGGTACGGATAGACGTTCTATAGGCCTAAAGCACGAAGGGTAACTGCTCACTCCAATCTCTGTAAGTGACTACCATCTTCTCCAGAATGCGGATCAAAGTTTTGTTGGCCGCTTCTACAGCTCTGTTCGTCTGAGGCCTGTATGGGGATGAGCGATGATGCTTGATCTAGAACTGCTCACACAAGGCCTGGATGCGCCTATTAGCGAAATTAGTGCCATTATCAGTGATGATATACTTGGGCACGCCGAATCTGGAAATGATGTTGTTCTCGATGAACTTCTCGACATGACTGGCCTTAATGCTTGTGTAGGAGGCTGCCTCTACCCACTTCGTGAAGTACTCCACTATGACGAGGATGAACTGATGTCCGTTGGAAGCCTTAGGATTGATCTTGCCGATGAATTTGAGACCCCAGGTAGCGAACGGCCAAGGAGTGGTCATGCTGTGTAAATCAATGACCGGAGAATGTATTAGACTAGAGTGTTCTTAGCACTTGTAGCACTTTTGAACGTGTTTGTAGCAATCAGTCTCTAAAGTGATCCAAAAGTATCCTTGCCTTAGGATTTTCTTAGCGAGCATGCGTCCACTGACATGTGCCCCGCAGACTCCTTCATGGATCTCCTTCATGATCTCAACCGCTTCTCTCTCAATTAGGCATCAGAGCAGAACATTGTCGTGAGACCATCTGTACAGGAGATCGCCGCAGATGACGTAGTTCATTGCCAATCGCTGGATGGTGCATCTGTCTACCTTCAATGTTCCTTCTGGGACAATTCGGGTCTCGAGGAAATTCTTGATGTCTGAGAACCAGGGTGGCTCACCATCTAACTCGGTAGATCCTTTGATCAGGTGACAAAATGCCGGTTCATCCCTCTGCTCTATCGTGATCGGCTTCATCTCAACTCCGTATGGAATCTTAACCGTAGAGGCCAGGGTAGCCTGGGCATCGGCAAACTAATTTCTTGCTTGCGGCACATAGAAGAAGGTGACTTCCTCAAAGCAGGTTATCAGATCCTCAAGATGTTCATGGTACGGGATCAACTTCTCATCCTTGGTCTTCCAATCTCCACTGGTCTGGCATATGATTAACTGTGAATTCCTAAAGACCTTGAGGTGAGTTATATTCAGATCAAGAGCCACCTGTAAACCAGCTGTACAGGCTTCATACTCGGCCATATTGTTGGCGCATGGGAAGTTTAACTTGATTGAGATGGGTCCATGCGATCCTCTTGGCGAGATAAGAATGGCGCCAACTCCTTGGCTTTCAACATGCGATGCCCCATCAAAGTGCATTACCCAGGACTCCTCTATTTCCTCTGTATCCTCTTTAGTAATGAACAGGATGTCCTCATCGGGGAATTCAGTCCTTAGAGGCTCATAGTCCGGCAGAGGGTTCTCAGCAAGATGATCAGCGAGTGCTTGCCCCTTGATCGACTTCTGGGTTACATAAGTAATGTCAAATTCGGAGAGGAGTAGTTGCCATCATGCGCTTTCAAAGGAGAGCAGGTTTCTAACATGCTAGAAGTAGAACGGCTTGGGATAACAGGTAGTGTCGAAGTCTTTGAGTAGCCCAAATGAGCGCTAAGCATGCCTTCTCTAGATGAGAATAGCACGTCTCATAATCAATGAACTTCTTGCTTAGGTAGTAGATGTCCTGCTCTCTTCTTCTTGTCTCATCATGCTGTCCTAACACACAGCCCATGGAAAACTCTGTCGTGGACAGGTACATTATCAAGGGTTTATCAGGTATAGGTGGTACCAATACCAGAGGATTAAGGAGGTAACCCTTAATCTTATCAAATGTAGCTTGGAAGTCATCATTCCACTCCACGGGTGAATCCTTTCTTAGTAGCTTGAAGATCGGTGCGCATATCAGAGTTAACTGTGTAATGAACCGACTGATGTACTGGATTCTACCTAAAAAGCCTCTGATCTCCTTCTCTGTAGACGGTGGCGGCATTTTAGTGATGGCCTTGATCTTGGTCGGATCGACCTCAATCCCTCTCCTATTGATAATAAAGCCTAACAGTTTTCCTGACATAGCACCGAATGCACACTTTTAGGGATTCAACCACAACCTATACTTTCTCAACCTCTCGAATAGCTTCTGAAGGTTTACCAAGTGGTCATCCCTTTTCGACGATTTGACAATCATGTCGTCGAACAGGGCCGTCATTGCTCTCTGGTAGGTTGCCCCAGCGTTCTTGAGCCCAAATGGCATCACCTTGTAACAGAAGGTACCCCAGGGAGTGATGAACGCAGTCTTTTCTCCGTCGGCCTCTGCCATTTTAATCTGACTGTAGCCTGAGAATCCATCCATGAATGAGAGCATTCTGTGCTTAGCAATGTTATCGACCAAAATATCAATGTGTGGTAACGGAAAGTCATCCTTAGGGCTTGCCTTGTTGAGATTTCAAAAATCAATGCACATTCGAACCTTCTCATCCTTCTTTGGTATGGGGACAATATTGGTCAACCACTGCGGGTACTTGGATACCATGAGAAACCCCGCATCGTACTACTTGATGACCTCGTCCTTCACCTTCAACATCCATTCAGGTCGAAGGCGTCTCAGCTTCTGTTTAACCGGCTTAATATCAGGTTAGAGTGGCAACTCATGCTCAACCAGATCGGTATCCAAACCAGGCATGTATTCATACGACCATGCGGAGACGTCTTGGTATGACCGAAGGAAGTCTATCATATCTTTTCTCTTCGTAGGGGACAACGATGTTCCAATTTTGGTGATTCTAGGGGCCTCTTTGGTGCCCAAATTGATGTCCTTCGTCTCTTCGACGATCGGGGTTGGGCCATGTTCAAAATTGACAAATTGAGCTCATTGGGGAGCTCATCGATTTGACTTTCCTCATCCAGACTCGCGACTCCTACCTCTTCTTATATTTCTACAGGAAAGGGGTCGGTTTCACACGGGATGGGTATTACGACATCATTTTTAATTTTATTGGGAATTTTAAAAGATAATATTTTTGAAATTTGTATTTTTTCTATTTTTACGAGTTTTTGCATTTTTTCGGAGCTCAGCTCCTGGCGAGGTGGATCTCTATATATACACAGTAGAGTGTCCTAGAGGCTAACCTCACTTTTTACAGGTTATTTTTTTTTGGAGAGCTGGCACCGTATTCACAGCATTTGGCGGGCTCCCAGGAGTTGGGGCAAAGATGCCCAGTTACTTACCTGCGAGGCTTGGCCTTTACCTCTTTAATTGGAAGCGGCATCTGTAGGCTCTTGCAGTTCCTCCCTCAGTATGTTTACGGAGGGATCTCTGGGACCCTATCCTCTATGGTTAGGATGGATCCAAAGTGGCTAGTGCTAGAGTGATGGGTGGACCGGGGGACTTCCTCCTCGAATAAGGAGAGGGCGGCTAAGTCCACCTCGAGGTCTGGGGGGATGATGTAAGGATTGGTGGGGTGGGCGAAAGCAGGCTTGTGTGGGGTTACCGTCGTCTCCCCATTCATATCAATCTTTACCATCGCGGCGCTCACAAAGGTTTGACGGATGTGGGGTCGAGCATGAGGCTCTTCTTTCAGGCTGATTCCTCTGGCCCTGGCGATTGCTGCGGCTCTTATCTTTTCCTTGGCCTCTGTGACTTCTTCTTCAATGGGCCTATAGCCCAGGCCGAATTTAGTTTGCTGCCCTTTGGCCCTGACGGGGTCTCTTCTTCCTTGAAGGCGCGGGCCCAGCCCTTTCCCTTTTTGGTGGCCCCATTTGTGGAGCATGAGCACAGCTGCATCCATTCCTCCTCCAGTTTTGGGAGGGGTTTTTTCAGTCGACCCGAGGGTAACGGTCAAGCACTTTTTGATTCTCAATATGCAGAGTGCTCCTCTCCCTGTCTTCTCTGCTCTCGCCTACGATGGTGATGATTCTTCCCTTAGAGATGAATCAGAGTTTTTAGGGTAGAGTTGACGGTATTACCCCGATCTCATATAGCCACGGCCAGCCTAACAATAGATTAAATCTAGACTTGATGTCCATCACCTGAAAGGGGATGGTGAAGGTTTGCGGCCCGATGATTAGGTCGAGTCTACTTCTCCTATGATTTCTCTCCTGGTGTTGTCGAATCCCCTGGCACTTGTTATGGATGGCCGAAAGGTGTTGGGGTTCGCACCAATTTTGATTGCCATCCTTAGAGGACATACGTTCAATGCTGACCCGTTGTCTATGAAGACCAACGACACCACCAGGTTCCCCATTTCTACTATTATATTCAGGGGCTTAGAGTGGTTGTTCCCCTCGAGCGACAGATCCGCATTAGTGAATGAGATGACATTTAAGGCCAATGCTTGCCCGATTATTTCTCCCACTTCATCTGGTGTTATGTGGGAGGAGACATGTGCGTCCTTGAGTGCTCCCATTAAGGCTTGAAAGTGGAGCGGGGACGTGATTAACAAATCCCACACAGTATGATGTGCGGGTGTTCTCTTGAGCTGCGTCTCCAACATGTGCTCTCTCGCCATTTTCTCAAGGGGGTTCCCTGCGGCTTGCTCTTTCTTCTTCTCTTCTCCTCTGACGGCCCCCGATGCTTCCGATTGTGTAGAAATCCTGTCAGACTGGGTAATGAATTTAACAGTCTCCTCTCGGTTGCAACCAACATTCATGTCTATCTGTTCATAGCTTAACGACACTTGATGCGGGTCATGGGCAAGTTTTGGGATGAGGAAGGGAGTGCATGGTGATTCTGGGGAGGATTGGGTTGGGTATGTCAGATTCTCGGGTCCAACCAGGTTGACTCCAATAGGGGGCAGAATGGTAGTGGCGGGAATTAGCGAGGATGGATTTGTGGGTGCGGAGGGGGCTTGTACAGGCATTACCTAGGCGTGGTAAGACTAGTGGTGATTGAGAGCGGGTGATAAGGGGAGTGGGTGAGGGGTTGTTTGTTTGGGTGGGGGTGGAGTTAGATTGGGGGCAAAATAGCGAAGGGATGGTGGGAGTGTGACTAGGATGGAGTGGCTGGGAGACGTCGGAGGTGCGGGGGGAGTGGGGTGATAGGGATATGAAGGGTTTGTATATGGGGTGGCATGGTGGGGCGATGATGGGTTCGTGGATGAAATGAGGTAAATTGGGGATGATGGAGTTGTGCATTGAGCGGGGTGATTGGGATATGACAGGGTAGCGGGTGGAGCAGGGGGTATGGATATGAAGGGTTTGTATATGGGGTGGCATGGTGGGGCGATGATAGGTTCGTGGATGAAACTGGTAAATTAGGGATGATGGAGTTGTGCATGGAGCGGGGTGATTTGGGGATGGTGGAGTTGTGTATTGGGCAAGATGAATTGGGGATGGCGGGGTGGTATATTGGGTGGTGGGATTTGGGAGTGTGTACGGGATGGGATAATTTGGGGATGGCAGAGCGGTGTATTGGGTGGAGAGATTCGGGGGTGTGTATGGGGTAGGGTAGTATGGGGATGGTGGAGTTATGTATGGCATGGGGTGATTTGGGTGTGACGGAGAGGTATATGGGGTAAATTGGGAATGGGGCGGATACGTGTATGATTGCGGCAGAGCTATGCCCGTTTGGATTTGATAGGCGGGAGCAGGAGTGGAAAAATACTGCCCTAAAGCTAAGGGCTCCTCTTCGTATGCCGGGGTGGGGAAGTAATCGGCTAAATACAACGACTCGATCACCCCCACAAATGGTTCGTCCTTATTCAACCTGGGAAATGAGAACTCCTCTTGATTACTGATGTAATCCGAGGGGTCAAACTCTTTTTCTTCCTCTTCTACCCAGTGGATGTAAGGCATGGGGCCTCCTGGGTGCGGTGGTAGAGGAGCTTGATGAATGTTCTGGTTCTGCCCTTGAGGAGGCGGTGGGGGAATAATTTTTCCTGCCTCTATTAATTCTTGAACCGCGTGCTTTAGTGGGAAGCACCGGTCCGTAGGGTGACCCGGTCCCTGGTGGAAGTTACAATGCAAGTTCGGGTCATAGTTTCTCGGGATTGGATTGGTGGTGGGTGAGGTTGGAGTAAATTGATAAGACCCTTTTGTAGCAACACTGGCAATAAGATACTTAAAGATTGCCCTAACGGCGTGAACACCCTTTCGAATTGTGCTCTCATATGTTCCTGGGTAAATGGGCCTCTCGGCCCATTATTTGGCCTTGGAGCTTGCTCGAAACGGGCTGGGAGTGGTTGTGCGGCCTGGAGCTGTATCGGGGGGGCATTGGTATTGGCTTGGGGGTAAACGATGTTCTGTACCTCTGTCTCTAGTCATCTTTCAATTCTTGGTTCGACAGGTTTTCGAACCCCGGTGGCCCCGTTGGCCACGCTCTTTCTCAACCTTCCCTCTCTAACGGCGTCTTCGCAATGGTTGGCATTTCAAACCAAATCAGCAAAACTGGACTATTGCTGATACACCAAAAAATCTGCAATGACTGGGAGAGCTCCCTTGGTTATCAATTCAATCTGCTCATCATCAATAATCCGGTGGGTCACCTGGGCGGCCAATGCCCTCCACCTTCCTAAGTAGGCACTAAAAGTTTCATCATTTCTTTGCTTCAAACGGGTCAGATTCGACTTCCTTAGCTCTATGTCCATGTTATAGACATATTGTTCTTGGAATAAGTGTGTCAGATCATTCCAAGTTTTTTTCATGGATGGTTCTAGGGAAGTGAACCATCTCAGTGCTAGGCCCGTTAGACTCTTTTGGAACACTTTAATGAGGAGTCATTCATCTCCGCCGTACTGGCACATATCCCCACAGTAAGATTTTAAGTGGCCGATGGGGTTGCCAGTGCCATTATATTTATCGAATGATGGCATCTTAAATTTCTGTGGCAGGGGGACATTCGAGAATAGACTTAAGTCTGAAAAGTCTGTCAAATGAAATTCTACTCCTCCCATCTTCGTCAGCTACTTCTGTATTCTTTCTATCTATTTTTTCAGCTGCTTTGATTCTTTTAAGGCTGTAGCTGAGACTGCCTCCCCCTGATTTTGTTTGGCCCTGGGTGTGACCATGGTGAGCCTAGGAAGGCCGAAGCTAGCAACTCCTCCACTGTTGCAATCTCGTCCTCCTCGTACTATTGGTCATTGTACTGGTAAGGGGCGAGGTCCGCTATTTGGACTTGGGGGATGATGGGTTGGGTGACCTGGTGGGGCCACAAGTTTTGTAGGGGATGGGAAGGAATGAATGGATGAATGGTTTGTGGATGAATGATGTGCTGAGCTGGGTGCACATTTTAGGGGTGATGGGGGTGTGGTTGATGTGGCGAGATGTTGTAGGCGTGGGTTTGAGGAATGGAGTAGATCGGATATTTCGTTGGAGGCGTAAGGGGTATAGGTGAATGAAGGGTACTGGTGGGGGGGTAAGGGGTTCGTGAACGGGCCTTGATGAGTGTGAGTGGATGGGCCTTGGGTTTGATGGATTGGGGCTTGATGGTTATGGAAGGCTTGGGTTGATGGGCCTTAGGTCTGGGTGCAGGGGTTGGTATGATTTTGGGCCAATGGGCCTTATTGGGTTTGGGCTAATGGGCCATGTGGGTATTATGTTTGGGGTGATGGACCTTAGGCCTAGGTTTGATAGGTTTGGCTCCAAGGGCCCTGGGCCTGAGTCTGGTGGGTTTGGGCTTGGGCCCATGGGCCTTGAGGATTTTGGGCCTGGGCCTGGGTCTGATTGATTTGATGGGCTTTGGCCCTTAGGCTTTGAGAATTTTGGGCCTGGGCCTGGGCCTGGGTCTGAGGGATTTGATGGGATTTGGCCCTTAGGCTTTCAGAATTTTGGGCCTGGGCCTGGGTCTGATGGATTTGATGGGCTTGGGCTTGGGCCTGAGCTTGGGTTTGGGAGTGGGTCTGTGCCCATGGTTCTAAAGATATTTGGGGTTGGGCCCATGGACTAGTGTGGGTTTGGGCCTCAGATGGGTGGGCTTGGGCCTGTTGGGCTAGGGCCTAGGCCTAAAATTAAGGTGGGGGATTTTGGATGGTATGGATGATGGGTGGTTGGGCATGGTCATGAGGGAATGGGGTATGGAGGTTTTGGAGACCTAGATGTGGGGTTTGGAATGTAGGGCTCCGAGAGGCAGCCCACAGGGCATACATCATTCTCATGTCCTCCATTGAGGGCATGGATTCAAGTGTGAGATTTGAGGGTGATGGCCCACTCAAGGATGGAGGGGGTCGGGTAAAATTGGGCATGACCCGGGTATGGGGGTATGGATGATTGTGCTTAGAGGGTATGGATGTATGGCTATGGAAGATGGTGGGTTACTGGTCATACCCTGGGAAAAGTTTGGCATGGCCTGGGTAAATGGGGGGTATGTTGGGATGTGGATGGGCCATGTGATATGTGATGTTGATGGCATGTGAGATGAGGTGGATCGGATATAGGATGTAGGGGGCATGGATGATGAGGTGGATGGGACGTGGGAGGTAGGCAGGGGATGGGGCTCCTGATGGGGTGTTTTGGAGTAGGGGGGTGCGGTAAGGGTGTATGGATCGGAGATGGGGATGTATGGGTCGGTTGGGTAATGAGGGGTTTCCGTAGGGGATGAGATGGGGGTATGTTGGGAGACACCATACCCTATTTAGGGTCTATGGATGGGAGCCCCATCTCCCGATGGGGTCTTTGGGCCTGAGCTTGGGTTTGGGAGTGGGTCTGTGCCCATGGTTCTAAAGATATTTGTGGTTGGGCCCATGGACTAGTGTGGGTTTGGGCCTTAGATGAGTGGGCTTAGGCCTGTTGGGCTGGGGCCTGGGCCTGAAATTGAGGTGGGGGATTTTGGATGGTATGGATGAAGGGTGGTTGGGCATGGTCATGAGGGAATGGGGTATGGAGGTTTTGGAGACCTAGATGTGGGGTTTGAAATGTAGGGCTCCGAGAGGCAGCCCACAGGGCATACATCATTCTCATGTTCTCCATTGAGGGCATGGATTCAGGTGTGAGATTGGAGGGTGATGGCCCACTCAAGGATGGAGGGGGTCGGGTGAAATTGCGCATGACCCGAGTATGGGGGTATGGATGATTGTGCTTGGAGGGTATGGATGTATGGCTATGAAAGATGGTGGGTTACTGGTCATACCCTTGGAAAAGTTGGGCATGACCTGGGTAAATGGGGGTATGTTGGGATGTGGATGGGCCATGTGATGTTGATGGCATGTGAGATGAGGTGGATCGGATATAGGATGTAGGGGGCATGGATGATGAGGTGGATGGGACGTGGGAGGTAGGCGGGGGATGGGGCTCCCGATGGGGTCTTTGGGAGTAGGGGAGTGCGGTAAGGGTGTATGGATGGGAGATGGGGATGTATGGGTCAGTTGGGTAATAAGGGGTTTCCGTAGGGCGTCCTTAAGGCATTCATCATTGAAATCAAAGGGAACCTCTTAGCACAACAGGTGGCAAAGAGGTTTTGAGATTTTATTGAAATCTTTGATAAATTGCCTATAGAAGCCACCATGCCCTAAGAAAAATCTAACTTATTTCATAGTTTTTGGTGGGGGTAAATGTGCAATCAGATCAATTTTAGCCTTGTCTACCTCAATGACTCTGTGAGAAACCACATGACCAAGGACAATGCCTTGAGTGACCATAAAATGGCTCCTTTCCTAACTTAAAATCAAGTTGGTTTCCTCACATCTCTGTAGCATAAGGTTGAGATGGTGTAGACATTGGTTAAAACTATCCCCAAAAATAGAGAAATCATCCATGTAAATCTTTAAAAACTGCTCAATCATTTTAGAAAATATAGCATGCATGCACCTTTGGAAAGTTGCAAGTGCATTACACAATCCAAATGACATCCTTTGATAGGCAAAGGTGCCAAATGGGCATGTAAAAGTTGTCTTTTCTTGGTCTTATGGATAAACAGGGATTTGGTTATACCTTGAATAGCCATCAAGAAAACAGTAAAAAGACTTTCCTGCTAACTTATCCAAGATTTGGTCAATGAAGGGCAAAGGGAAATGGTCTTTTTTGGTTTTCAGATTGAACTTCCGATAATCTATACACACCCTCCAACCTGTGGTTTCCCTAGTTGGAACAATCTCACTAACATCAGTTTTAATCACAGTAATTCCAAATTTCTTAGGTACCACCTGAGTAGGTGCTACCCATTCAGAATCTGAAATTGGGTAGATGACTCTAACATCTAGAAATTTGACCACTTCTTGCATGTGGGGATTCAATTTTCTTTGCATTTCTCTAGAGAGTTTGAAACCCTCTTCCAAGTAGATTTTATGTATGCACACAGCAGGGCTGATGCCCCCAAGGTCAGCAATGGTCCAGCCAATTGCTCTCTTATGCTTTTGTGAAACACACAACAACTCTTCCTCTTGCTCATCAGCGAGAGAGGAAGAAATAATCACTGACAGCTTCTGGTTTGCCCCCAAAAAAATACTTTAGGGTCTTAGGCAGTTGTTTCAACTCCACCTCTAGTGGACATACCAGTGAAGGCAATAAAGGAGCCTTTGATGGTGGTGGAAGAGGCATCACAACAGATTTCCAAGGAAGATACCTTGTTGCTGGCCACACATCAGAAGTTAAGGCTTACACCTCTTGAACCATGGATGTGGGACCCTTCTCTTCCACAATTTCACTCCACACATTCTCAAAATATCACCAAGATCATCACAAAAATTATTACAATGCAGCAGCTTGGGAAAAGTCTCTTCCACAAGCTCATCCAAAATATCAATTAAAAAACAATCCTCACCATTCAAGTGAGGCTGATTTACTGCATTGTAAACATTCAATTTAACCTTCATGTTGCCAAAAGACACCTCTATTACTCCCGATCTACACTAAATACAAGCATTGGCAGTAGCCAAGAAAGGTCTTTCCAAAATCACAAGAATAGAGGTGGTGCACTTGCTTGGCTCCATGTCAAGAACCAGAAAATCTGCTGGATAGAAAATTTTATCAACTCCAACTAAAACATCCTCTATCATTCCCACAGGCTTCCTTTCAGATATGTCTGCTAGTTGTAGCACCACATGTGTGGGCTTCAATTCTCCTAATCCTAACTTCTCATAAACAGAATATGAAAGTAGGTTTACACTAGCTCCCACATCTAATAATGCCTTCCCAATAGTGTGATCCCCAATGATGCAGGGGATTGTGGGAACTCCACGGTCTTGAAGCCTGGTTGGAGTTGTAATAGGCAACACTTGGTTCACTTTCTCAGGACAAAAGACCTTCTTGGATAAGTGTATCCTTATTTGTCTTTTGTGGGTGCATAATTCTTTCAAAATTTTGCATACGCTGAAACTTGCTTGATGGCATCAAATAAAGGCAAGTTGATCTTTACTTGTTTGAAAGTTTCCATCATTTCCTCAATCTTAGCATTCCCCTTGTCAAAAGGAGAAGCTGCTTTAAATGCATTAGGAAATGGCAGATAGGGAACTGTCCTCCCATTACAGCCTTAGCAAGTTCATCATATTTTTCTTTATTTTTATTTTCAATTTTCTTTTGGGGCACATCATCACCCCCCTTATTTTTTATATGCTACTCTTGTTGCATATTTTCATTGGTTATTTTTTCATTTTCTACACTTGACTCATCAGGCTCATTACCAACTTGATTATCCACCAGCTTCCTACTCCTCAAGGTGGTGACAGATTTTACTTCTTCATGGGAAGGAGTCTCACCAACCATGTATTGCCCCTTTGGATTGTTCATGGGCTGATTGGGAAGTATCCCCTCTTCTCTCCTAGCCAAAGAATTAGATAGTTGACCAACGTGGTCCTCTATCTTCTTGATGCTTTGACTGTGGGAGTTAACAGTTTGAGATAAAAGGCCCAAATTCTATAGTGAAGCCAGAACTTGCTCTTCAAATGTGAGAGACCTAGAGGGTGCTGGGGCTAGTGCACTTTGATGTACAAGTTGAACTATTGGCTGGGTCATAGGCTATTGGTATTGGGGCCTTGGAAAATAATTCTGCTGGTGTGGTTGGACATTCCTATAAGGCATGGATTGCTGTGGCTGCTGCTGCTACTGGTTTTAAAAATTATCTTGTCTCCACCTCAAGTTGGGATGGTTTCTCCAATGATATCCAGCAGTAGGCTATTGTCCATAGGACCGAGCAGCACTCACATGTTCCATCACAAAATCTAGAAATTGGGTAGCTGAGGGACATTCCTCAAGGGAGTGAGTGGGGGACTGACATATGACACATGCCTCCTCCACTTTAGCAGCCATTAGAGACTGCATTGCTCCCATGAGCTTATCAAACTTTTGAGTTTCTCCCTAAATCATTATATCCACTTACCTCATACATTTTCCCTCTGGTAGTATTTTCTCTCACTAATCTAGGGGTCTCAATATCTCTTGCCCAAGTCTCCCTTTGCATGGAGTTTTCACTGATGATATCAAATAACTCTCAAGCCTCATCAGCTATCTTGTGGAGGTATGTATCACCACAAGAGGCATCAACCATATCCCTACTTTTGGGATCAATTCCTTGATAGAAACTTTGGACAAGTTATCATTCAGAAATTTGGTGATGGGGACATTGCTTCAAGAGTTCTTCAAATCTCTCCCAGGCTTTGTGAAAGTCTTCAGTTGAGGTTTGAGCAAATGAGAAAATGGTCTTCCTCAGCTGACTTGTTTTGGACATGGGGAAGAACTTAGCCAAAAACTGACATTGAAGGTCATTCCAGGATTGAATATTATTGGTTGGGAGCATTGACAACCAAGTTCTGGCTCTATCCTTTAGTGGAAAAGGAAAGAGTCTCAACCTGGTTGCTTCCTCCCCCAAACCTACAATATTGAAGGTAGTACACAGTCCTAAAAATTCATCAATATGCTTGTATGGGTCTTCTTTGCTCAGGCCATGGTATGAGGGTAACATCTGTATGATAGAAGACTTGATCTCATAGTTCCCTTGGACAGCAGGAAATTGAATGCAGAAGGGAGAATTGTAAACCCCTGGTGCATTGAATTCCATTAAATTCCTAGGTTGCTCACCCATTAGCAGCAATTTCAAAATCAACTAAAGGTGTGTGTATGGTTTGCTTAGGTCTAAGAAGTCTTTCAACTTCAAGATCTAAGGAAGCAATCTCAGGATTAAGAGATCTCCTCCCAAGCATACACATAGCTAAAACCAAAATTCAAAGCAGAAAATTACAGCACAATATTCAATAAAAATAATCACAAAATACACAACTAATGTTGCATATCTACAAAGCTACAAATCTATAAATGTAAATAGAGTTAGGAGATGCAAACTCAAGCAAAGCTTGCTCCTCCAATTGGTACAATGCTCTCTTCAACACCACAGATCCATATTTGAAACAGACATTTAAACTATAAAAATCTACAGCAGCAATTAGTCAAACACTAATCAGGCCCTTAAAATTTTAATTCTAAAAATGAGAACAACTTAGATCTACCAAGTTAAAAACATAGATCCCCAGTAACGGTGCCAAAAACTTGTTATGCAGCCTACCTTGCAATTATTATATGATTAAAAATAGCAGATTAACTGCACAAACTACAGCAAGATTGAACTAAGGTAAGCTACCAGTCCTGCAAGAACCGGGGCTATTGTAGCAAGTTTTAAGAGGTAAGTAAGGGTATGTCCACAAGGAGATGTGGTTCAACTATAGTAAATCTCTAGATCTATGGTAGATCTGACACTCTATCCTAATTTAAACTAAACTAAAGCAGGAAAGAGGAGAGGTACTAGGTTTTTGTCACTTTTACTACAAACTATAAAAGATAAATACAAGTGATCCAAATCTAATCAAACACAGAGATAAGGGGAGATATAGAGAAGATGAAAATTCAAAAGATGGAGAACAGCAGTTAGGGTTCTTGGCCTCTTACTGAAAATCAAAGGAATCAAAAGCAGTGTAGAGGACTGATTTGAAATAATCTTCTATTTTGGCTCCAAGCTACCCAGGTTCTCTCGGTAGAGGTGAGGTATAAGAATCCAATCTCCACCAATGGATCAAAGCAATCCTGAGGATAGGATCTGCCCTTCTACTAGATACAGTCCTAAGGCTATGATCTGCCTTTCTACTGGATACAGTTCATCCCTGAGATTGCTCCAATCTATTGATCTTAATTGGAATAGATAAACTATTACAGATGTTGCAGATGTCAGGCTACCAACTCCCCATTTCTGGCTGGAATCCATAGGAGTATCCAATCCAAGAGAATTAAATATGAAGTGAAATATGAGATTAGAATCACCTTTAAAAACCATAATTATATTACAAGCTTACAATACTATTGCGCCCATATCTGTAATCTGTGCAATATATAATCTCTTACATGCCTCTGAATCTCTCAATTTATAGCTCAAGACCTCACCCTAGCTACTTAAAAGAGTTTAGCAACTCATGATTGGCTAAAGAGAGAATGAGAGAAGAAGGAAGGAGGGAGAATTTGGAGGAAAAAATGGATCTCGCACTAAGCTCTGGTTCTCTCAAATTCTGGATGTCTTCAATCTAATTTCTTCAAGCTTTTATACTCTCCTCCTTTGTCATCAGATTTTTTTCAGCTAATCAAAACTTAAGGAAATAATTCTGTTATGCTGATGTGGCTGATTTATCTTCTAGAAGCTCTTCTCTCATTGGTTCTCAACTGGAGAGTTAACGTGATGCAGTTAGGGTTTCTAATCGTACACAGTTAAATGCCAAAAATACCCCCAAGAGTTGATGACGTGCTTTGGAATTCATGCACAAAACTCTGGCATTGGTAGTTGCTGAAGAAAGAACGTTGAGAAGTTACCAACTCGAGTGTCCTCAGGTTCAAGGATCCTCTCAACAGGTTCTGAATTTGCCTTGTGTTCACATCGACAGGTTGCAGTGACTGTCAACAGCTTTGTAGACTCCTCGAGAGGTTTGGAGTCTTCTTGACAGGATTAGTGGCACTCATCGATAGGATTAGAGTAGCTCTTGATATGTTTAGTTTGACTAGTCGACAGGATTGGAGAGTATTCTCATCCTCTGTCCAGTACTGCATTCATCCTCTCGACAGGCTATAGAAAATCCTATCAACGTCTTTGTGCAGTTCCTATTTGAGCTTTCGACAGGTTGCCTGAACATCACGAGGATGAGCGTCGTTTAGGTTCAAGTGAGTTGTCGACAGGTTGTCATGGACTGCTCAACATGTTTAGCCGAACCTCTCGAGTTGTAGCTTAGAACCTCTCGACTTCACCTGCATCTCCAAGTATCCTCTTGATAGGATCCACAACTTCATCTCCAACCTCTCGATAGGTAACTAGATCCTCACAAGATGTTCACAATCCCAACTCATTACCTCTCGACAGGTTGAGCTAGACTTCTAGATCCTCACGACACCTTAATGGCACCTCTCGATACTTAGCTTTTGCACATCAGAACCTCTCGACAGCTAGACTTAATCTCTCGTTAGGTTCTGCCTTGGGCTTCCACAGCTGGAACACATCTTAGGTGTGATGTTCTTCATTTGTTCAACACTCATGAGCCTCTTAGTAGGTTCAATTTTTACTCCTTGTAGCTGGACTTGGTCCCAGGCATTTCCAGTTGAGCAGCAAATTACTTCTTTGGCTTTTTTAAGTGAATATCTGTAATAAGCTTGCAATTCATTGCTTATCTATAAAATACACTGAAAACACATTATTAGTTAGCTCAAGGGTCCACCAAAGGTTAGGTTAGGAGGTGAAAAATAGTATTTTTCACTTCTTAACATTGCTCTAATTTTAATTGGCTTAAGTTTCCTAGTTCTACTATGAGTTTAACTATATGAACCTGTTGTGATGAATTAATCTACTATTCTAGTATTCTAATCCTAGTATAAGTCTACTTGGTTTAAATGTCTTAATCCTGTTAGAAGTCTAATTAATTTAGTTTTCTAATCCTATTAGAAGTCTAATTAATATTAAGTGTCTTAATCCTACTAGAAGCCTAATTACTTTAGTTTCCTAATCCTATTAGAAATCTAATTAATTAAGTTTCCTGATCCTACTAGAAGTCTAGTTAATATTAGTCTCCTAATCGTACTAGGAATGCAAGTATTCTAATTCTCCTGAAACTCTGATTAAAGCAAGTATACTAATTGTACTGAAAATCTAATTAAAACAAGTATACTAATTTTACTGAAATTCTAAGCAACCCATAAAAGGGGGGTTTGGGCCCGCTATGCTAAGAAGGATTGGCCTCGTTCTCGAGTACCCTTCCTAACCTCCCTTGGCAAAATCGGGTGGCTAAGATTAAAGCAAATTAAATTCTAAATTATAAGATAGTAATTTTTTTTTTATTTTTAAAGTTGATAATTTTGGGTTATAATTATGAATTAAATTTTGAAACTAGAAATTAAGAACTGAACTATAAATCGAGATTTTAGAAACCTCAAATTGAGAAATTAAAACTAGAATCTAAAATCTAAGAACTGGAATCATCGGCCTGCCAACGTCATCAGCACTGGTTCTTTTTGAAGTTTAGATAGTTTAGTTTTCTTATTATTGCTCTAATTTTAATTGGCTTAAGTTTCCTAGTTCTACTATGAGTCTAACTATATGAACCTGCTGTGATGAATTAATCTACTATTCTAGTATCCTAATCCTAGTTTAAGTCTACTTGGTTTAAATGTCTTAATCCTGTTAGAAGTCTAATTAATTTAATTTCCAAATCCTATTAGAAGTCTAAATAATATTAAGTGTCTTAATCCTACTAGAAGTATAATTAATTTAGTTTCTTAATCCTATTAGAAGTCTAATTAATTTAGTTTCCTAATCCTATTAGAAATCTAATTAATTATGTTTCTTGATCCAACTAGAAGTTTAATTAATATTAGTCTCCTAATCGTACTAGGAATGCAAGTATTCTGATTCTACTGAAACTCTGCATAAAGCAAGTATACTAATTGTATTGAAATTCTAATTAAAGCAAGTATACTAATTTTATTAAAATTCTAAGCAACCCAAAAAAGGAGAGTTTTGGCCCGCTATGTTAAGGAGGATTGGCCTCTTTCCTGAGTACCCTCCGTAAGCTCCCTTGGGCAAATCGGAAGGATGAGATTAAAGCAAATTGAATTTTGAATTATAAGATAGTATTTTTTTTAGATTTTTAAAGTCGAGAATTTTGGGTCATAATTATAAATTAAATTTTGAAACTAGAAATTAAGTAAACTATAAATCGGGATTTTAGAAACCTCAAATTGAGAAATTAAAACTAAAATCTAAAATCTAAGGACTGGATTCAGGACCGAAATTAGAAAATCAGACCGTATGATTAAGGACTAGTTCTAGAAAATAAGAACTAGAACCAGAGATCAATAATAGGACTGGAGATTGAGATATCAGAACAAAATTAAGGTTTAGGGTTGGGAATTAGGTAGTCTGATTAAGGACTGGTCCCAGATTTAGAGAATTGGAACCAGATATTAAAAATTAAGGTCTAAAATAATAAAAAAGGGGGTGCTATGGTCTAAGATTGAAAATTTAATGCTAACAGAAAAAAACCTAAATCCAAGAACTAAAAACTAGAATTGAAAACTTAAAGTTAAAAGGAAAATTTACCTAAGGCCGAAGCTGCAGAGAGGAATCTCAAAATCTGAAGCCTAGATGCGAAGGACTTGAAAATTCGATTGCTAGATGCATGGTCCTCTCCCTCTTGGGTCGAGGTAAAAGAATCTATGTATAGGTTTTTTCCTAATTACGCGCCCTGCAGGGTGCTCTTGATTTTCAATTACATGCCCTGTCTTAGGCATTTAATTGAATTGCGTGCCAGTTATTTGGTGCTTATTCGCTTTGAGTCAGTCACCGACTCAGTGAGTGATCGGATGACTGGCTCAGCCGAGTTTCCTAGTTCTAATCATATTAGGACTAATTGTGTGCTTACTTTTGAATGCACAATCCGATTAAGTGCTCCATTCAAAGCGCTTAATCGTGAAATTTTGGCGATTAAGGACTGTGAGACTAGGTCGGACGTAGGCCAATTGTGCGCCTGTGGTATGGCACTCAATCCGATTGCGCGTGCCATGTGGAGTGCATAATCGAGTCTTGTGGCGGTCAAAAGAATGGAGGTTAGGTCTGAAAAGGGATTGATTACACATTTTTGAGTTGGCATGCAATCAAATTGCTCATGTGGTTATAGGCACATAATTTGAGGTTGTTCAAGTTTGGGTCGGGTCTAAAATGCCAGATTATTATTTTAGTCTGCATTTTGACTATATACTATTATTTCAGTATATAGTCTCCCTAGTTGGGATCTGAGCCACAGAGCTATTATTTTAGCCTATGTTCAGCCATATACTATTGTTTCAGCATATGGTTCTCGCATTAGGGTTGAGGTTTGAGGCACAGAGCTACTGTTTCAGCTTGTGTTCAGCCATGTACTATTGTTTCAGTGCACGGTCCCCACGATAGGGTTTTGAAACCCTCGGAGAAGGTAAGTCCTTTCCAAAGAGTCACAGTCAAGGTCAAAGGTTGACCAAATAGATTTTTATACTTCGAGGGAAGTATTAGCTAAAAAACCCAAAGAAATGTGTCTTTAGAGTCACCTCTGGAAAAATACTCTGTTTCATAGTCAACAAGCGAGGAACCGAAGTCGACCCTATAAAAGTTAGAGCCATCCTTGAGGTGCCACCTCCCAATAATATCAAAGAATTACGAGGCCTGATAGAAAGATTGTAATTCATCAACAGATTTATCTCCCAACATTTAGATAGATGCGATCCTTTCTACAGACTACTTAAAGGAGGAAGCGAGTACAAATGGGATGACCAGTGTCAGCAAACCTTTGACAACATCAAGAAGTACCTCCTTAACCCACCAGTACTATCACTACCGGTCCCCGAAAGACCCTTGATTCTCTACTTCTCATCGGACCTTTCACAGACACAGTTGGGAACACTCACAAGCACGCATTCATACTGACAGAAACTGAATACTACACCAAATGGGCAGAAGCTTAGTCATATGTCAGAATCACTGCTTTAACACTAGTGATGTTTATCGTTCGAAATATCATCACCAGGTTTGGAATACCCAGGATGTTTGTCACCGATAATAGACCATAGTTTATTGTAGAGAAGATGAAGAAGTTATGAAAGAAATTCGGCATCGATCTACACCACTCATCACCGTTCTACCCTCGAGGAAATGGGCAAACAGAAGCTACAAACAAAATGCTGATTTGAATTCTAAAATGCACAGTAGAGGCGAGCAATGGAGCTGACTGGCCCGAATGACTACCAGAAGCACCCTGGGCCTGTAGGACCTCTATTCGTATGACCACTGGCCAAACTCCCTACCTCCTTACCTATGGGATGGAGGTAGTCCTACCATATGAGATACAAGTACCATCCTTACGAATTCAACTCGATGGTGAGCTATCCTTAGACGAGAGGAGAATTGCCCTACTCATGCAGCTAGAGCAACTGGATGAAACACGTCTAAGGGCAGCTGATCACGCTCAGTTATATCAGAGGAGAGTGGCCAGGGCTTATGATAATAAAGTCCTCGAACGAACCTTTAATATTGGAGAACTATTCTTGAAGAAAATCATGCCTTCCAAGCAAGCCCATCTAAAAGGAAAACCGAAACTGAATTTGGAAGGCCCTTACATTATAGCTGCCGCATACACTGGGAATGCATACAAACTGACGAACTAAGACGGGGAAGAACTCCCTAACCCTTGGAATGCCATGTACCTTAGATATCCTTAGCCCTGTGATCATCACATCCCTTATTTGGATACTTATACTTACCCCCCCATAGTCACCACGACCCGTTCATTGGTCGTACGATTTCAATTCACAGAATATCATTAAGACCTCCAATTTATCACCGACTTTCTCATTCACGCGAATTGATCAAAGGACTAGTGACATACCTAACCTCTTTCAAAAGCATAAGTAACACCTGATCCTCATTTCCCTTCCCCTGCCATTGGAGGAGACGTTAGAGCAAAAAAAATAAAGAAATCATGTTCAATCAAAACTCATCATTCTTGCACTAGCAGGATGCTTTCAAGAAATAGACACATATATCCAAAAAATTGAGTGAGAGCAATATGACAAATGAACCAGTCAATGAGCTCAGGGAAGCATAAGCAAGCCATGAGGACATCTCTATTAACTCTACCAGAGATGTATAAGCAAGCTGCGAGGGCATCCCTGATGTCGCCATACTACTAGAGGTCGTCGTAAGGTGGCGGGAGGAGGACAAACTCCTGCTAACTATAGAATGTGAGAATTTTATGGTACTGAAACATGATGAAGAGCTCGATCATGGCACCCTATATCCCCTCTAAGAAAAAGATTGTTATTCATCCATTTTGGAAAGCATTAGGTATAAACTACTCCCCACATCACTGAGCCTTACCCCTCTTCCACTTTTTTATTTTTCGGACGATAAATCGAAAGCCTTTCAGGATACTCCGAGGAATGAAATCAAAAACCAGTGAACGACGACTGATGCAATCACTTACTATGTCTACCACACCCCCTGATAATGACCACTAGATGGGATGACCACCACCCAAAGGTAGACCCCGGCATACAACTGACATAACCAAAATGACCTCCCCTGTTTCGATGATAGTACTGATGAACTTTTCTTCAAAACTAACTCACCAAATAACCATGTTTCTTATAAACCCACAGTGCTCATCTAAAAATCCAGGAAGCCCCATTGCACTTAGACACTGGGGCATTTTTTTTCAGAAGGAGAATCACCTTAGAAGTGCCAACTTGCCTATAAAGAAGGTGTAAAATAACAAAGTCACCATCCGGAGAGTGCTACGAGAGATACTACACTGCCAATCTCGTCACGCTCCTACACTGGGGCATTTTTTTTTTCATTTTTAGTTATTTGCTTTCCCTGTTGCATTATTTTTATTTCCTAAAAAAAAAAAAGAAGAAAAGAAGAAAAAAAGAAGAAGAGCATATATCCATCTTTTACTACCAAACCCCGGTCTGAGACACTCGCCCCCCTTGACAACTAGCAAGGGGGAAAATAAAATTAGTAATAGCCTTACTCCTCATGTACAGAGAAAAAGCAACCCTCAACCACCACCGGGCTAACTCAAGAAGCATCCAAGTCCAAATGACAACTGAGGGCATTAAAAGCAAAAGGCAAATGCAAGAGGTAACTAAAAGAAAAGGAGCCAACACAGGTACATCTGAACTGTAAAAAAAAAAAAATTGTTTAGAAATATATATCAAATTTTTTTTTTACATCCATCACTAGGGGCATACCCCCTGAATATACAATGAGCATGGCACAAAAATGATAATAATACAAATAGAAAGGTAAACCATAGACACCTACTCCCTCCGCTGTGGCTGGGATGGCCCATCACCACTGTCCCCTTTATCATCAGCCCGGAGGTTCATAGACTGACCCTCCAAAAACACAATCCCAACACTCGAAGTCTGCAAAACCTATAGACGAATCGAAGACCCCACTACTAAACCCCCCTCACTCGCCTGGCTAGTAGACCGCCTCGATCGAGAATGAGGAGGATACCTAGCAAGAAACTCCTAAATAGCATAATCCTCAAGAACATAATCCCTGACACGATCACATGTCGTACGACAAGGCTGCCTGGCTGAGGAACTCATAGCCCTCAACTCCGATCCAGCAAGCTTACCAACCATCCAGTGCACTCCCCGCTCACTCCTCGTCAGACGATACTATATCCGATCTATGGTCGCCTGCATCTCTGCCCGCGTCATCCGATGCGCCGCCTCTAGCACCTCAACCTGAGTCTCTCGTGCAACCATCATCTCAACAAGCAGGTCCTCGCAACTCTATGTATCCCCAAGGATCCGTCTCGCCTCAGGAGTGGCACGTGCTCGTGTCGCCTCTAGGCGCACCTCCTCAAGTTGATGAACCTGCATTACCATGCCGAGTCAAAGAAAACCAATAAATATATATATGAACATTTGTGAGGAAAGAGCTGAAAAGAAGAAGATCATACCATATCCGCCCTCTCTCTAAGAAGGCGCTCAACTGTCATAGCGGTTACTGGATCAGCAGGCGGCACGGAAGGAACAACAAATGAGGGCAGCTAAAATGTGAACAAAAAATACATCAGATAACACTATGATGATGAATAACTACAACCACAATAACTAAAACATACCTGAGTAGGAACATGAGCAAACTCCTGAGGGGGACCCTCAGGAGCATAGTCCAAAATAGCCTGCACAAAAGCCAAACAAACCAACACAAGGCATGTCAGAACAGAATAAGTGAAATAACCTGAACTGAATTACACCAAACCAGAAACTATACCTGACACTCAGAGCATAGGGAGGCAATAGTCGCCTCCCTCGTCTGAAAGTCCTTGGCGACCTGACGGTGAAATACCAAATAATGTTAATAAACTATTAAGAAAAGCTAAACAATAACACCCAACGAAATACTATGATCATAAAGATGGGTAAAAAGATTGAAGAAACTCACCCAGTACTCTAGCTCAGCCAGAAGCTGAGCCATTGCTGGATCCTCTCGACTGGAAGAGGCAACTGAGGAAGGATCAAATGCCTGAGCAGAAGCCCCCACAGTGGAAAGCTCTGCCCTCTGAAAACATCGACAAATGCACCAGAACTAATAAGAATCCACAAATTACCAACAATTAATAAACCAAGAAGACACTTACCAATCGATCAATCTTAAATAGTAGACTGGCCTCTACCTCCCGGCCATCCTGCTGCTGATTGCACAACAACTCAACCATCGCAGCATGACTGGCGACCTCAACCTCCCTCTCAGAGTGGCCAAAAGAAAATGAGACACAACCGTTATATCAGAATGACTGGAAAACTGAGTCAACATAATATATAAATAACTAGACTAATGAACTAACTCACCAGGAGCCGTCGAGTCTCCGTTAGCTGAACCCTCATCTCATCCTCCGCTCCCCTAGCCTGAGAAACTGAGGTGGCTAGGGAGCATAGCATCTCCTCATCAGGATAAGGAGTGCACGCCATTTGCTCCATCGCCCTATAAAGTTCATCCAATGCTCCACGGACACCCGTCGTAAGATGGTGCTGCTCTAGTGTGGCCAATCTCTCCCTCAACGCCGATGCAGACTTAGGACCACCGACCGTAAAAGAGGCACTCTCATGGAAGGGATGTGTGAAGAGGCGCCCACCGCCCCGAACCATCTCACAAACTCTCAGACATCCACCTCATCGTGTGCCCCGGTCACCCTAGTCCCCCAGCTCTAAAATGAGCCATCAGAAGCGCCATCCGGCTCGCAAAGTCCCGACCAGGGGGACCGGTCATCCTCTTCGCCACTTTGTGGTGAATCTCTGGATGAACTCCCTGAGCGAGTTCTAGCTATCGTACCACTCGAGATAGGTGGATCATCTCCACCTTCTCAAAACAATGGACCCATATGTCCACATGAAAGAAAGCTTGGCCAGACTGAATCACTAACACATCGGCATCCTCCCCAGCTGAATAGGGCCTCCAAATTACCTATAAACCAATAGGCAAACTTGTCAATAAATTCTAAAACCCAAGAAACTAAAAGCACCAAATCGAGAAAATGTAACGACAATATAGACAACAGCTACTTGCCCAACGTGCATATCCTTAAAAAGACTTCGTCGGCCTGAAGATTCAAAGACCAATGATGATGCCCCAAAGCCATCCTCCACACATGCATCCACAGAAATGGGAACGTAATCTCCATCGGGGCCCATGGTTGAAGAAAGGCAAAGTGATCATACGCCTAAAACTAGAGAGCAAAAAAAAATGCCGAATAACTGCTACGACCAAAAGAGAAAAAAGTAAAAAAGGAAAAAATTGAAGACATTATGACACCAATGAACTAACAATCACCTGGAGGAAGGGAAGGAAACCTCCAATCATCACGACACCTCATCCCCAACAATAAAGCTGCTCATAGAGATGCGCCAATGCGGCCGCACCTCAAGCATAGGTAGGGACCTGATCCAAGTCCCTAGGAAGCATAAAAAATAACTCGGTGACGCATCCCTGAGTCAAAGAAGAGAAGAGTACCGCACTAAAGAACTGCATCAGGAATGCTGGAAGCACCCTATCTGCAGCCAACCTAGGCTTAACCACGGGCCACGGGCTCCCAACCCGCCATCACCACGCAACACGCCTCAAAAGATGCCCTCGACTTTGAATGATGCCTCGGAGGGACAAAGCCACTGGCAAATGTGTCGAAGAACCAAGTGGCTCAAACTACCCCTAGCCCCGATCCATTAGATCTATAAGGTACACTCAAAATCTCCTCACACACTCCCAGATAATCTCCCTCCATTCGTCCTGTAATCAGCTCACCCTCAAAATGAAGACCAGTGATGCGGACCCAGTCCTTCAGAGTCGGCAGCAGCATACCAACAGGAAAGAGAAGCGCCTAATGCTCCTCCCTCCACCTCTCTAGAATCACCGCGATCAGACAACGGTCAACCTAAAAAGGTTCCAACTCTAAGATCGGCCGAAAGCAGAAAGACACCAACAGCTCCTACTAAAACTCCACAAGGCACGATACCAAGTATGAGACTCAGTCCATGCATAGCTGATAGCCAGCTGCGGAGGCTCCTACCAAACAAAAAACAAGTAAAAATATAATAAGACTAACAAACATTCCTACAATGAGAGATAGGTAGATCTACTAAAAGCAAATAAGGTATATTAAAACACACAGTAGTAGTTCATAGCAAGCACACAAAATATGATAAAATGAGACGACAAAAGAAGTGTGACCTATCACTAGGTGCAGTTGATGCATGAATGGGCACACAATCAATAATCGATGCAGGTTTGACATAAATTAAAAGGGTTTTCAGATCCTAACAATTCTATGTCACAACCCTAAATGCCTAGAAAAGTGAAGGAACTCTTGCTCACAGGTACCTACCTGGCCTTGGGCGAAGAAATCCTCCAGCAGGAAGTGTGTGCGAGCCTGACACTCCTCACCCTGATGCTCCCCATCCTTAGCTCTCTCAGCCTCATCCTCAACTCTCTCAGCCTCATCCTCAGCTACACCCTCACCAATCATAGGTACCTCCTCCCTAACCACCATCTCATCACCCTCAAGTACCTCCTCTCTAACCATTGCCCTGACATCCTCCTCTAAGGCGCCGACACCGGCCCGAGCCGTAGAAGCCTCACTTATCTCCCCAATCATCAACCCCTCCAACTCTGAGGTGGTGAAATCTGGTCTACCACTACCCTTAGACTCCATCCTAGAAGAAAGAACTCGAGCAACTAAAGAGAACGCAAGAAACGACTCCTGAAATGGACGGCCGGATCGCAAGATATCACGAAAACACGAAACTCAGAGCACAAGAAGACAAGGAAACAGAGAATCAAACAATAAAATGGATAGCTGGGAAGAAGAAAGAATTTTCAAGTATATATAGAACGTGGCCAAATCACAAGCTTGGACTGACACGCTCAATAAAATTGCGCACCACAAGATTCGTGCTTAATCCCAATTACACGCCAAACCTTGAGCGCATAAACAAATCGTCGCCCGCTCAAAATAACCAGATGCCCCGATTGCTCGCTGTAGGCTAGACATGTAATTATATCAAGCACCTGCATCATGGTGCATAAAGGCCAAAGTTCACCCGCACAGTGACCAGGTGCCGCTCCGATCCCGCATCCCATATAATGCATTTAACTTGGTTAAATGACAGAGCAGAGATGCGCAATGACCCTCTGAACCCCTCAAACGCGTGCACTCATGATTACGCTTAATTTAGTTATGCACCTGAGGTAAAGCGCGTAATTTCCCAGGTGAATCACAAAATAATATTCCCAAAACAACAGACCCAAGGCCTAAAATTAGGAGATTTCAAACACTAATTACAAACCCAAACCACACCCTTGCTAAGGCAAATCCGAAAACATTCTAGACTTAGAAAATACACAATCTGAAAACCAAAATAAATACCCCCAACATCCCCAAAGCAAATCACTTATACACCTAAACTAAACCAAACCAAAAAAAGAATCACACTCAAAATAAGTAAAGTAAGCCACAAAGTAAACCAAACCAAAAATTCACCTAATATAAGCAGCCACAAATGAAATTAAAGACGCGATCGCTTCATAAATAAAAGATATAATTACAAATCACACCGAGGGCATACCCTCTGAATATACAACTTGAAATAAGAAATTTAAAACCAACATGTTCAGGCAATGCCCGAATCCGGAAGTAGGAGATCTCAGAGAAGCCCGGAGAGGGAGTACACCCTAAATGAATTCAGACAATGACAACCTTTCCTCGCCCCGAGCCAGCAAAAAAAAAGTGTGTCTCACAGAAACCTACCCAGGACCTACGGGATCCACCTATGGAAGCTCACCTTAAAAAGCATGACAAGGAGGAGCAACTAACACTGAATCCGTAGAGCCTATCGACCAAAGATAAGAGTCGGTCACGGGAACTCTGACCCTGCCTTATCCCTGGGTTTTCTTTCCTCCACTTTTAACTCCTCCATCTCTTCTCCCAATGGGGTGACACTTCGAGTTGGATTAATAGCACCAACCCTAGCACCACCTTGAATTCCCAATCCCGTCCATTCCCAATAATTCACTTAATAATCATTTTGAGTGTGATATTTTTTTTAGTTTGGTTTAGTTTAGGTGTGTAAGTGATTTGCTTTGGGGATGTTGGGGGGCATTTTTATTGGTTTTCATAGTGTGTATTTTCTAAGTCTAGAATATTTTTGGATTTGCCTTAGCAAGGGTATGGTTTGGGTTGGTAATTAGTGTTTGAAATCTCCTAATTTTAGGCCTTCAGTCTATGGTTTTGGTAATATTATTTTGTGTTTCACCTGGGGAATTACGCGCTTTACCTCGGGTGCATAACTAAATTAAGTGTAATCATGAGCGTGCGCGTTGGTCAATGCGCATCTCTGCTCTGTCATTTTACTAAATTAAACGCGTTGTATGGGACGTGGGATAGGAGCGGCACCTGGTCACTGTTCAGGTGACCTTTGGCCTTTACGCACCATGATGCAGGAGGTTGATATAATAACTCGTCTAGCCTACGGTGCGTAATCGAGGCGTTGGGTTATTTTGAGCGGGTGACAAGTTGTTTACGCGCTCAAGGTTTGGCATGTAATTAGGATTAAGCACGAATCTTGTAGTGCACAATTTTATTAAGTGTGTCTGTCCAAGCGCGCGATTTGACTGCACTCTATATATACTTGAAAATTCTTTCATTCTTCCCAACTATCCATTTTGTTCTTTGATTCTCCATTTCCTTGTCTTCTTGCACTCTGAGTTTCGTGTTCTCTTTAGTTGCTCGAGTTCTTTCTTCTGTAGGTTCTGCGGCGCTTGGGTTTGCTCTTCAAAATGATTAATGACCCGTTGGAAGTCCTGTGCCTCCTTGGTGATTTGTGTTCCTTCTTCATCTTTGGTAAGCTCGTACACTACAAAATTACTACACTAGAGATTTGATTTTGGGAAAGGTAGCCCTTCATCGGTACAATTTATGACTGAGACATCATTGGTAAAGTGAAGGTCAAGGCTATTGATGCTTTTATCAAAGTAGTGAAGTATCTCATCTAGTATGATCACTGGTTTGTTATTTTGCCTGGACGCCTTGCGTCTTTGTGCGAGAGAGGGGGTAGAAGTCTTAGGAGAAAAATCTCCTTGTTGGTTGCAAAATTGACTTAGGACGAAGGGTTCCCTTTCTTTTATGAGGTTTTCTTATTTTTTTGGGTTTTATATTTCAGAATTTTTAGGGTTTTCTGCTTTTTCTATTTTTTAAATTTTCGATAGTTGATATGGTACAAAGTCGGTCGCCTCAACAGGCACCGGGAGAGTTGCTTCCTCTAATTGAGGGAGTGAGACGACTGTTAGAGCAGTTTGGGCAATTCTTCGAGAAATGTGGACTCGTTCTAAATTTGGTATTTTTTTTTTGGATTCCTCATTTGATGAGATCTTTTGAATAAGCGATGCTGGTGATAGTGGCACTGACGTTCAAATTTCCTCTATCACATTGATCGCCTCATCTTCGAAGAAGCTCTGGAGATCGTAATCGGTTGAACTATCATCTTCTGAGTTATAAGGCTATCGCTCTCCTTGTCGAGGGTAACCTCCTTGGGGATCCTCAGGGGTAGTGAACTCTCTCCCTTGAACTTCATAATATGTTAGGGTGGGTACGCATGTTCGACAGCGAGGCAGATAATGGTGAGAAATGCAGGGAGATTCCCAAGGGCATTTCCAATATCAGAATAGAAGACAATACCCAATGCTTACTAGAATTAGAATAAAATACATAATCGACCGGTCCACACGTAGAGATACAATAACATACCCCCACCATAAAATTTCAACCAAACTAGAGGCCATTATCAGCCGAGATGGGAACACTATCCCCTTTTACCTGATACAATCCCCAACATCTTTTGTCTCCTTAACACTCAGAATCTCCTCTAATTCCCGCAGGAAAGACCCCAACCCTGGCTGATAAATCTAGACTATAGCAAGTTCTGTGCATTTCATCAGTATGTGGGACACAATCTGGAAGACTCCTGGGTCTTCCGAGATGTAATCTATGACATGAATGACCAGAACTAAATTGACTGGGAAGCGCTCAAAAATCCTAACCCTAAGAATAGTCAACCCTAGCAGGACTTAGGAATCATTAATAATCCCATGCCTAACCACAACAAAGGAATACTATTATTTACTAAAAAGTACCACTTTTCACCTCTTAACTTAGCCTTTGCTAGACCTTGAAGCAGACTAATAACCATTTGTTAAGTGTGTTTTGTAGTTTGCAATAAAATGTACAGCTTAATACAAACTCCTTGCTTTTTGGCCCAAAAGAGAGAATTCACTCAAAGATGACAACTGAGACAAAGCCTAATGGAATACCTTAGTATTTCTCACCATGGTGACTCATTGTTGCTGATCACCATTAACCAAAGTCTAGAAGATGAATGAAGTTAGCTGAGAAGGGAGGAGACTGTGATAGCAGCAAGTGCAATGCACCAGAGCAACAAAAGATAGACCTCGCAGAGTTGAGGAGCTTCCTCGCAAAGCTAAAGATGTAGTGGAAGAGGCTCTCGCACAGACACACCGCGCAGTCAGAAGGATAGCTGAAATGACATCGCGAAGATCTCGCAAGTTAAAGTCCCTAGAATTTGTGGTCGCGATGCTCTCACAGAGAACAAGCCTCAAAGCAGTCGCGCGAAGAACACAGCGAGTCCATATGTATAATGAATAAAATGTCACCTCACGGATTCTTGCATAGCCCTGAAAGAGAGACACCCAGAATTCTCTTCGCACAGATCTCGGGCACTCTGAAGCCTTACCATTGATTATGTGAGCGCAGGAGCATAACTACGCGAGTACTTAGTGAGAGAGAGCTTCTGAAGCTCAACTGAGTGAGAAATCTTGGGGCTCCAGATCATCTCCGCGACAACATTGCAGCGCCAATGAACTGCATGATCAAATGAAGATCTAACGAGCGAGCAAGCACTTCCCACCAGTGAAAGGCAACCCTGAGAAGGCAAAGCAGCTGTGCGAATGAGCTAAAAGCAGATACCAGCCCCGTGAAGCTCAGGCTCTCCACTTCTTAGTTTTAACTCAAGGACCTTTTAGGAATTTTCCAAGGCTAGGGCACACTTCTCGAGGTGCAGATTTTTAGGTGTACATCTTGAGACATTCGAGGGTTGTAACAGTGCCATGTCTGCTGTAAAAATTAGGGTTAATCTCTTTAGAGCCAAGGCCATTTTAACAGAGTATATAAGCTATACTTAGAGTTTATTATTTTCATCTTTCCTTCATCCTCAATCGGCGGAGAACTCCAGCAGGCTAGGGTTAGGGTTTGATCATCTTTTTTATTTTATTTTTGTTCTCTCTTAGCCCAGCACTTGCTGGCTAACCCCCTTGTAAGTAGCTAGGTTTAGTTTCATTACAGTTTGTAATAGGTTTTTTGTATACATTGGGATTTAGATGAGCAGTTATGTATAGGTAGCAACCTAGAGACAATTCATTATAAGTTATGTGTTCATCAATGGATTGCCATTTTAATGCTGAATTGAATCTAAAGATCTTATGGTTTCTTTAGATGTCGATAGGATCCATGTATTTGGGACTAGCCCATTCAGTTTCTAGTAGATCTATTGCTTACCATCTGATTTCCCTTGGCTTGATAGCCCCATGGAAAGCAATGCTGGATCTGTAGCGAGATCCAGGGAGCTCAGAGGCCTATGGACCATAGTGGTTGCAACAATTTTCATGTTCTTTCTCAGGCCTCTGTGGTATGGACAAACTAATGGGATACCCTGTGACCATTCAAGTGGATAGAGTATAGCCCTAAGGTTATGTCCATTCATATATTTGAGAAGGATTTTTCTCCCCTACACATGAGCTTCTAGAGCCTTGTGAGGAGGTTTGTATAGGAACTGGCTCCCCTCTGTTTTAGCTAGCCGACATCAGATGTTAGATCTGATCTCTTTGTAATAATTGCAGATTGAGGTTGAGTCACTGCAGGCCATTTCTAGCAATGACCAGCTGAATCTAAAGCCTTAGTCAACCTGTTGCATGGTCCTTTTTGTGGGAACTAGTGAGTAGTTGGCCTTAGCAAAGCACTTAGGATCTTATGGGTTGGAATACCTATGGATGTTAGCCAGGTCTGTGCGCAGATCTGGGGAGCTTGTAGCACTGGCATTGCATAGTGCTATAATAGTATTCATGGCTTGATCTAGCCCAGTGGCTGGGGGAATGATCAGTCCACTCCCTTGGGTTAGATTGGCAACATCTGTTTTAACCAATGGGATTTGACAGACTCTATCAGCTACCCTGTGACCATTAGAGTGGATAAAGTATAGCCCTAAGAGCGCCCCAAATGGCATGGGTTAAATCAGATATTTTTATCTTGTTGAGGCTTTTAATAGCGTCTCAGCAAGGAACACTGCAGAGACAGACTAAATTTGAGTTACATCACTGCTTTAACTCTAGCTTAACCTACTTACTTATCATAATTTTTGTATTTTATTTTAGCACACACTACCACCATCTTCCTCTTAACCCTTCTTTAGGATAGGGCTACATTTTATTTCTCTGTTTTTAGGATTAATTTAGTGTAGTCGTGACACCCAACTCTCTTTCTTTAGGATTGTCAGATCTGTATCCAGATTTGGAGGCCTACTATTATAGCACATTTTGGGTTCTAGATCCATTTCTCTGTGGGACAAACTCTTACTTATCAAAACTTGCTACAATGGACCCTGTATCTTGCAGGACTATGTTTATTTCAGACTTGCTGTGCTGACCCATCTCTAATTCCCCACTCTTGATTTATTCTCTCCATTGTTCTTAACAAAATAGCAGCAAGAGTTTTGAAAATAAGACTAATAAGATTTTGGCGCCGTTGCCGGGGACATTGATCTTTTTAGTAGACTTGAGTTGTATAATTTAGACTAACCAATTCTTTATAGTTGTGCCTAATTTAGAACAGAAAGTACTACTGATTCTTTGTGGAATTTTACAGAAATGGATCGCAGAAGAAGGGAAAAGCTAAAGTTGCAGCTGGAGTGTAGCAAGCTCTGTTTGCACTTCCTTCCCCCTAAATCTCAGTCCATTTATGTTAAAGTCCCTGTTATTTGTTTAGTATAAACTGTGTAGTTGTAATTTTTACTTGAGATTATTTGTGTGTGCTTGTGAGTATTTTCTGTACTTACTGTGGGTGTGAGCTTATGCATGGTCGAAGGTCCTTAAACCCTAAGTTGGAACCTCTAAATCTAGAGATTGGAAGGATCCTTAGACCTAGGCACACGACATAGGGCCCTACTGTTGAGATTGAACCAGCTACTATGGCTGAGAGGCAGAGGACATTGAAGGAATACAATGCACCTAGGGAGTACATCTTCCCTTTTGCATTCAGTTTCCCTCTGTTGAGGGGAACTATGAAATTAAATCCTCCACCATCAGTATGCTGCTTTCATTTCATGGGCTGAGTAAAGAAGATCTCTACTAGCATATCGACTAATTTTTAGCACTTTGCACTACCTTCAACATTGCTGGCTTGGGGCCTGAGGCCACAAAATTGAGGCTTTTTCCTTTCTCATTAAAGGACAAAGCCAGCACATGGCTATCAAAGCTCCCAACTAACAGCATACAGTCATGGAGTGACCTTCAAACCAAGTTCCTAGTAAAAATTTTCCCCATGAACAAAACAAGCCAGATGAGGACAAATATTATGTCATTCACTCAGTCCTCAACTGAGAGTTTTAATGAAGCTTGGGAAAGATTTTAGGAGATGTTAAAACAATGCCCCCACCACCAAATCCCAATGTGGCAGCTTGTTTAAGTATTTTATCAAGAAATTAATGCCAAGAGCAGGGATATGGTGGATGCTTCCTGTGGTGGTAGCTACCTCCCCAAGATAGTTGAGGAAGCATGGGAGCTGTTTGACATAATAGGGGAAAATTTCATACAGCAGGAGTCTCTGTCATGCAATGACAGTCATATTCTAGCTAAAATGGTGAAAGAGGCCACCCCTGGAGGTGGAGTATATGATGTGATGGTGCAAGGTGATCTGGGGAGGAAGGTGGACAACCTAAGCTTGAAGTTTGATAAATTGATGAATGTGATGCAACCTCGGATGGTTGCACAGGTGGAGGAAGCATGTCTGTTATGCCAATCCCCCACACATTCTATTCATGATTATCCATCTGTCAACCAGTTTTCAGATTTTCTTTTGGAGCATGCCAATGTTGCTCAAACTTTTGGGCATCAGCCTGGTGGGTATTCTTGGAGGAACCACCCAAATCTGAGGTGGAGACAAGACTCATATCCTCAACCCCAACAATAGCAAATGGTAGCTCCCTACAGACCCCAACACCAGGTTAATCAAGGTTACCCACCAAGGCAAAATTTCTTGTTACTTGCCCCACAATCCAACCAATTGGTCCTGCCCCCACAACAACTCAGATCCTCTTCATTTGAAGAGCAGATGCTGGCTTCAATGCAGAACTTGGGGAGCTTGGTGCAAACTATCAATTCTCATGGACAGAGCATCAAGAAGATTGAGGACCAAATGGGATAGATTTGTAATGCTCTGAACATAAGGGAGGAAGGAAAATTGCCTAGTCAGCCCCTAGCCAATTCAAAAGGGCAGCTCTTGCTTGGAGAAACACCCTTTACTCATGAGGATGTTGATGTCATAACTACCCTTAGGAGTGGTAGGGTGGTTGAAAATTTAGTGGGCAGTGAACAAGAGGAGATCACAGAAAATGAAACTGAAAATGAAAGGATTGTTAGTGTCAAGGAACCAAAGCTTGTGCCTCCTGCTGTGGATCAACTAGGGCAAAATAATGGGGTTGATGCTAAGCCCCAACATAAATAAATAAATGAAGATAAAAGAAAAAGGAAAAAATATAACCATGATGGCAGTAGGCATGCAGCAGTGGCACCAGCACTGCCACAGCTGCCATTTCCTCAAGTTGTAGCTAGCCCATCCTTTCTTGATAAAGGGAATGCTCAGATAGAGGAAATGCTAGAGACTTTCAAGCAGGTTTAGATCAACTTGCCCCTGCTTGATGCCATAAAGCAAGTCCCTGCCTATGCTAAATTTTTAAAGGACCTCTGGACTCAAAAGAGGAATGCTAGGGTGCAATTGTCTAAAAGAGTTTTTACTATTGAGCATGTTGAGTCATTTCTGTCCATCGCCACACCTGAAAAATTACAAGACCCAGGGGTACCTACTATCCCCTGCATAATCGAAAAGCACACTATTGGAAAAGCCCTCTTGGATTTAGGGGCCAATATAAACTTACTCCCTTATTCAGTGTATGAGGAGCTAGGTTTGGGGGAGCTTAAACCTACATCAGTTCTGCTCCAACTGGCTGACAGGTTTAAGAGGAGACCTGTGGGTGTGGTAGAGGATGTCTTAGTTGGGGTGGACAAATTCTATTATCCAGTGGATTTTCTTATTTTAGACATGGACCCTTGCAAAAGCAAAATCCAAATTCCTGTTATCGTTGGCAGACCATTCTTGGCTACTGCAAATGCTTGCATACAATGTAGGTCAGGGGTAATGGAGGTTGCCTTTGGAAACATGAAGGCCAATTTAAATATGTACCATGCTGCTACAGTATCTCAGATTGACATTGAGGACTGCTATGTGGTAGATGTACTAGATGGGCTGGTAGAAGAAGAATTGTCCAATCTGCTAGATTGGGATAACCTAACTGAAAGCTTGGAAAGTGTTTAGAGTCTGTTTGAGAGGTAGACCCAAATTCCCATGACAGAAGACAACACAAACATTGAGTCTTCTGTGGGCCTAGTGCAACACATATTGCTGCCCCTTCCTCAAGCAACTAAGGCACCTCTATTTCCTTCAATTGAATGTCCCCCTGAGCTGGAGCTGAAGCGGCTCCCAGCCACATTAAAATATGCCTTCTTAGGGCAAGATAACAAGCTTTCCATGATTATCTCCTCCTCTCTCACTAGTGAGCAGAAGGAGGAATTACTAAATGTCCTTAAGAAGCACAAGAAAATAATTGGGTGGATAATAGCTGGCCTTGGAGGCATTAATGCCTCAGTGTGCATGCATAGGATTCACCTGGATGAGGGTGCAAAACCCTCAAGGGAGATGCAAAGGAAGCTAAACCCTCACATGCAGGAGGTAGTCCTTAAGGAAATAGTAAAACTATTGGATGCAGGGGTGATTTACCCCATTTCTGAATGGGTGTCACCCATCTAGGTGGTACCTAAAAAGTAAGGCATCACAGTTGTTACTTCCGATTCTGGGGAGTTGATTCCAGCCAAAGAAACCACAGGCTGGAGTGTGTGCATTGATTATAGGAAACTCAACTCCAAAACCAGAAAGGACCACTTCCCTCTTCCTTTTATTGACCAAATCCTAGACAAGTTGGCTGGGAAGGCATACTATTATTTTCTTGATGGATACTCAGGGTATAACCAAATCCCTGTGGATCCTCAAGACCAGGAGAAAACTACTTTCACATATCCCTTTGGCACCTTTGCTTACAGAAGGATGCCTTTTGGACTGTGTAATGCCCCAACCACTTTTGAGAAGTGCATGTATGCAATTTTCTTTTATATGATTGATAAATTCCTAGAAATCTTCATGGATGATTTCTCTATGTTTGAGGATAGCTTTAGCCAGTGTCTAGTCCACCTTCAAAAAGTTTTGCAAAGATGTGAGGAGACCCACTTGGTCTTAAGCTGGGAAAAAAGTCACTTCATGGTGACCCAAGGTATTGTATTAGGCCATGTGGTCTCTCACAAAGGAATTGTGGTGGACAAACCTAAAGTAGATTTGATTTCACATCTACCCCCACCCAGGACTGTCAAGCAAATTAGATCATTTCTCAGACATGCTGGATTTTATAGCAGGTTCATCAAGGACTTCAGCAAGATTGCTAAACCATTGTGCTACCTGCTTTGCTAGGATGTGCCATTTTTATTTTCTACTGAATGCCTTGAGGCCTTTGAGCCTTTGAAAAAGTGCCTCACGACTGCCCCTGTAATCCAGGCCCCAGATTACTCTCTCCCCTTTGAGCTGATGTGTGATGCATTAGACTTAGCCATAGATGTTGTCTTAGGACAGAGGAAAGATAAAGCTGCCTGTAGTGATCTATTATGCTAGCAGAACACTAGCTGAAGCTCAACTGAACTATACTACAATTGAGAAGGAGCTACTTGCAATAGTGTTTGTTGTGGACAAGTTTAGACCCTACTTGTTGGGGTCTAATATTATAGTTTTTACAGATCACTCAGCCCTGAAATACCTATTGGCTAAGAAGGATGCAAAGCCTAGGTTGACCAGATGGATTCTCCTCTTACAGGAGTTTAATCTTGAGATCAAAGACAAGAAGGGTGTTGAGAATGTGGTGGCCGTCCACCTCTCTAGGATTATCTTGGAAGAATGTGCAACAACACCTGTTAATGAGTTGTTCCCCGATGAGCAGCTTTTTGCTGTGCAGTCTAGTGTGCCCTGATTTGCACATATTGTCAATTTTCTTCCTGCTAGTAAGATCCCTCCATACTAGTCTAAAGTGGACAAAGACCTGTTCTTCTCTTAGGTTAGACAATTTTTGTGGGAGGATCCATACCTTAACAAACATTGTGCAGACCAGGTCATTAGGAGATGTGTGCTTGAAAATGACTTCCACAATATTCTTTCAATGTGCCATGAGTAAGCCTGTGGAGGTCATTTTAGTGGCAAAAAGACTACAGTAAAAGTGCTCCAATGTGGTTTGTATTGGCCTTCTGTGTTCAGAGATGCAAACCTGCATTGCAAGGTCTGTAAGAGATGTCAAAGGATGGGAGGCATTTCGAAGAGAGACTCCATGCCATTGTAGCCCATCCAAGTTGTAGAATTTTTTTACATCTGGGGCATTGATTTTATGGGCCCCTTTCCTTCCTCTATGGGATTGAATTTCATACTTGTGGCAGTGGACTATGTGTCCAAATGGGTAGAAGCCATTGCCACAAAGATGAATGGCCACACAATTGTCCTTAAATTCTTGAAGGACAATATCTTCTCGCGATTTGGTATCCCCGGAGCTATTATCAGTGATGGGGGGAGCCACTTCTATAAAAAACCTTTTGAGAACCTACTCAAAAGGTATTCTGTTACACATAGAATTGCAACTCCCTACCACCCACAGACCAGTGGGCAAGTTGAAATTTTTAATAAGGAGATTAAGCATATTCTGGAGAAAATTGTGAGGACTGATAGGAAGGATTGGGCACCAAAGCTGAATGATACTTTGTCAGCTTATAGGACTTCCTATAAGACTCCCATTGGCATGTCCCCATTTAGGCTGGTATATGGCAAGGCCTGCGACCTACCTGTGGAGTTAGAGCACAGAGTCTATTGGGCTATCAAGGCAATGAATGTAGATCTAACTTCTGCTGGTTCTCACAGGAAGTTGCAAATGACAAAACTTGGTGAAATGAGGCTAGAAGCCTATGCAAATGCCAGAATGTACAAGGAGAGATCAAAAGCATTCTTTGACAAGAAGTTGTTAAGGAAGGACTTCATTGCTGGCACCAAGGTTTGGCTTTTTAACTCCCGACTTAAATTATTTCTAGAGAAGCTGAAATCCAGATGGGATGGATCTTACATTATCATCAAAGCCACCCCATCTAATGCTGTGGAGATCTTGGGTCCAAAGTCAGGGTAGATCATGAAAGTAAATGGTCAGAGGCTCAAGATTTGTGTAGAACAACCAGTAGAGCTTCCTTAGACCATTCACCTACATGAACCTCCCACTGCACAGTGATCCACAGGTTTGTATTATATGTGCCATATCTGTTTAAAAATTATTGTATATTTTTGCTTGATTAGGAACCTGTCATTTACTATTTTTCATTATGGAAATTTATTTATTTTAATATGCTTTGCTTATTCTATTTTGAGTCTTCGTTCATTCCTGTCATTAACATGGGAGATGTATGATTGCTACTACTGTGTGAGCGAAGTACTAGCACTGCAATTGTTTAGAATCTGTTTTCATCGAGGTACTTTATCATTTGGAATTTTTGCTATGCATGTGCTAGTATTAGGGAGGTTATTATCATTTGGAAAAGGGATATATGTGAAGGATTAATGCTGATGGCTACTAAATGGATGCATGACATTGTGCATGCAAAGGCCTGAGCACAAATGGCGCAAAGAGGTTGAGTGTTGGTCTCTCTCGTTTAAATGGCCTCATTTTCTTAATCGAGAGCCATTTCAAAGCTTTCTCACGGAGTCATGAAGGCACAAAAAGCAGCATTCAACATAGTCTATGGCGCACGACCTCTGAAACCCCAAATGTGTTCTTCTTCACAGAGATCACCAGTTAGGCCGCACGAGAAATGAGAAACTGCTTCGCACGCTCGGTCCCAACGTCTACTCCGCGAAGTAACTTCGCGAGACACACACAGTTCTGATTCTGTACTCGCGAAGCTATGTTCTTCTGCACGATTTTCCTTCTTATTAATATACATGCGTTCTGCTCGAGCACTCTACTCCACGAACACTTGTGGGAGACTGTGTGAAACACGAGATTACCTTAAATCCAATTCCCAAAAATAGACCAACGTTTACTATGCGAATTCATTCCCCATAAAGATTTGTGCGACTTACCATTCCCGATAATAATCACAATTCATTGCCAACTACCTTCCTTTAATTTCTTTATGGCATTTGAGCTTGGAAGGAGGCGAGATTTAATATGCCTATACATATTTCACCACCCAAGTACTTTAAATACAAGGGTAGTTCGTCTTCATCCCATTCATTCTCCTCTACACCCAGAAGTCCCTCCGTACTCTTAACTATGGCGGATAACAAACCCACCAATCTGTCAAACAAATTCTACCCGATGTGGTTGGACCTGCCATCGCCTAAGGAGCCTGACCCACTACAAATCCTCTAGGATGAGTACGAGGAGGTGCAGAGGATCTTGGACAAGGAGGATAAGAAAAAGGAGAAGAGAAAGAAGAAGAAGCAAAAAACCGAACCACCTGCATCTCCCCTACCATCTTCTTCAAACCCCCCACTTCCTGCTCAACACCCATCTCCCTGATCCTCGTCTTCCCCCTCCTCCTGGCTTACAGTTCCTCTTCCACATTAGGTTGAGGATATCCCTGAGCTAGGAGGAAGAACCATTTTGTTTAACAGGATGTTCTGCTTAGATTGTTCTTAGGTTTATAATTTTCTATTTTTTTTGTAATCTGTTTGCTTTTGTATCTATAATAAAATGTCTTTTCCCGACAATCTGTCACTTTTTTTTTAAGTATGTTTTTTTTTTTTTGTTATTTGTTATGTGTTCTGCTTTTCTCTCTTGTAGTTTTTGGTAGTTAATTTCTCTGTTTTATACTTACTGCACAACCATTGTCCTTTGAATCAGTGAGGCACTGCTCCTCATAGGTTTGGGGGTGTGGCAGGTTCTGCCAATGAAGTAGTTAACCCAAGTGCAATAGAGTCAAGTAAGTAAAGATAGGAATGGAGCCATGTTCATGTAAGAATCATGAAAATTAAAGAATTTTAATTTTTTAAAACCTTTAGGCATTACAAGCTGTTAAATTTTAACTTTTCCATGATGTGAACACCAAGTAAACTCACTTGTATCAGTACTGAGTGAATCATTAAAGAGAAAAAATGGTAAGGGCATACTTAAAAGTTTAATGGAAGACCATAACCAGTGAGAGTTGGGCCAACAAAAAAATTTTCCTTCCTTTGAGGAGTGACTGAGGCAATTCTTCTAGCTCTAAGGACTGGCTGAGGCAATGCCCTCACTAGAAGTTAGGCACCTCCAAGTTGAAACAACTGACAACACTCATGAAACCTAGGAAAGGATCAAGGCCTTCTCTTGAACAGTTTAAGCTTAAACAAACCAAATCCTAATCAACTGCCCTTGTGCACACACCTGTTGAGCCTTAATTTCTAATTTTCTTCAAAATACGCTTGAGTACTTGCACCTGAACCTATGGACCCGACTCAAACCTACCCTCACTCTGAGAATTCAGAAGGTAAAAGAGAAGGAGCTGAAGATGGACAAGATAGGGTCAACATTGGGTGAATGGAGAAGAGATAGCTAAAGTTGAGCAGTGTAGCAGCTGATGAAAGAGGCGGCAAGTCACAAACACAAAAATAAAAACAAAAACAAAAAAAAAAGAAAGAAAAGAAAGAAAAATAATAATGAAGAGGAGTGAGAGAGGAGTCAAGAGGAAAAGTTCACTAGAAAAATTAAAATGAAGAGGAGAAGCTGGCCACTTCAAGTCTGAAAATTTTGAAAAAAAATGAAAAGGTACTGAACTAAAAATGGGTGAAGTATCACCTCCTTCACTTATTGATTTCTCAACTTTGAATCCCTTTTCAACCTTACATTCTTTATAACCAACTTCATAAGCCACATTACAACCCAGTTAAACACCTTGTGATCCAAAGTTGAATATGCTGTCATGAAGAAACAAGGAGTTGTCCAATCTATGGTGAGGATATGCCAATGATGCCAAGACTTAGGTGCTTTGCCTATGCTCATGCTTACAGACCCATTTGGGGGCTATAACTGCTCTTGAGCTTGAGAGAAAATGAAACCCTCAAGGTCCCTTGTGAGAGTATGCCTTGGTGAGCATTGGGTCTAATGTTGAATGTATTGGGCATGGCCTATAAACCAATTTTTAAATTAATGATGAGCTCAGTGCCGACATACATGTGTTGTCCCCCTTGTTGTGAACTAATTTGAAATGTTGTGCACTCATGTAGAGGTTGTGATGATTATTGTCTGTGCTTTTCATGTCCAAATTCCTCACATTTTTATTGAATCAAAGGTGAACTGATGCTCTGTTTCTTGACAGCTGACTTGATAATATTGCACCTTTGTTAACTATTTCATTGAGAAGTTTAGGGTATCTCCACTGAAAACCCTCGAGAGACTTCACTCCTCCACTAGGGATCACCTAGGGGTTTAAAAGGCTTGGTACATATGCTAAATGTATCAGTGCTCCCTACGAAAGTGGCATTTCAATTCCTAGAGTAGTTATTTTAATTTGTCCTTTGCTCAGGGACTAGCAAAGATTAGGTTTGGGGGTGTGTTATTCACTAAAAAGTACCACTTTTCACCTCTTAACTTAACCTTTGCTGGACCTTGAAGCAGACTAATAGCCATTTGTTAAGTGTGTTTTATAGTTAGTAATAAAATGAGTAACTTAATACAAACTCCTTACAGTAAGTGCAATAGAACACCTTGGTAGTGCTCACCATGGTGACTTATTATTGCTGATCACCATTGACCAAAGTCTAGCAGATGAATGAAGTTAGCTGAGAAGGGAGGAGACTGTGACAACAGTAAGTGCAATGCACTAGAGCAGTAAAAGATAGACCTCGTAGAGTTGAGGAGCTTCCTCACGAAGCTAAAGATGGAATGGAAGAGGCCCTCACACAGATATGCCACGCATTCAGAAGGACAACTGAAATTACCTCACGAAGATCTCGTAGGTTAAAGTCCTCAAAATCTATGGTCGCGAAGCTCTCGCGGAGAACAAGCCTCAGAGCAGTCGTGCGAAGAACACAGCGAGTCCATATGTACACTGAACAAAATGTCACCTCGTAGAGTTCTCGCGTAGCCCTGGAAGAGAGAGACGCCCAAAATTCTCTTCGCACTGATCTCTCACACTCTGAATCCTTACCATTGACTTAGCGAGGGAGAGCTTTTGAAGGTCAACTGAGTGAGAAATCCTGGCACTCTAGATCATCTCCGTGACAGCATTGCACCGCCAGCGAACTGCACGATCAAATGAAGAGCTAACCCGTGAGCAAGCACTTCCCACCAGCCAAAGGCAACTCTGTGAAGGCAAAGCAACTGTGCGAATGAGCTAAAAGCAGATACCAGCCACACGAAGCTTGAGCTCTCCACTTTTCAGTTTTAACTCAAGGACCTTTTGAGAATTTCCCAATGCTAGGGCACACTTCTCGAGGTGCAGATTTTGAGGCGCACATCTTGAGGCATTTGAGGGTTGTAACAGTGCCACGTCTGCTAGAAAAATTAGGCTTAATCTCTTTAGAGCCAAGGCCATTTTGACAGAGTATATAAGCTATACTTAGAGTTTATTATTTTCATTTTTCCTTCATCCTCTGTCAGCAGAGAACTCCAGCAAGCTAGGGTTAGGGTTTGATCATCTCTTTTTCTTATTTTTCTTCTCTCTTAGCCCAGCACTTGCTGGCTAACCCACTTGTAAGCAACTAGGTTTAGTTTCATTATAGTTTTTAATAGGTTTTTGGTATACATTGGGATTTGGATGAGCAGTTGTGTGCAGGTTGCAGCCTAGAGACAGTTCATTGTAAGTTTTGTGTTCATCAATGGATTGCCATTTTAATGCTTAATTGAATCTAAAGATCTTATGGTTTCTTTAGATGTCTATAGGATCCATGTATTTAGGACAAGCCCATTCAGTTTCTAGTAGATCTATTGCTTACCATAGGATTTTCCTTGGTTTGATAGCCCCATGGAAAGCAATGCTGGATCTGTAGTGAGATCCAAGGAACTCGGAGGCCTGTGGACCATGGTGGTTGTAGCAGTTTTAATGTTCTTTCTCAGGCCTCTATGGTATGGACAGACCAATGGGATACCCTGTGACCATTCAAGTGGACAGAGTATAGCCCTAAGGTTGTGTCCATTCACATGTTTGAGAAGGATTCTTCTCCCCTGTACATGAGCTTCTAGAGCCTTGTGAGGAGGTTTGTACAGGAACTGGCTCCCCTCTATTTTACCTAGCCGACATAAGATGTTAGATATGATCTATTTGTAGTAATTGCAGCTTGAGGCTGAGTCACTATAGGCCGTTTGTAGCAATGACCAACTGAATCTAAAGCCTTATTCAACCTATTACATGGTTCTTTTTGTGGGAACTAGTGAGCACTTGGCCTTAGCAAAGCACTTAGGATCTTATGGGTTAGAATACCTATAGATGTCAGCCAGGTCTATGCACAGATCTAAGGAGCTTGTAGTACTGGCATTATATAGTACTGCAATTGTATTCATGGCTTGATCTGGCCCAGTGGTTGGGGGAATGATCAATCCACTCCCCTGGGTTAGATTGGCAATGTTTGTTTTAACCAATAGGATTTGACAAACTCTATCGGATACCCTGTGACCATTAGAGTGGACAGAGTATAACCCTAAGAGCACCCCAAATGGCATGGGTTTAACCAGATAGTTTTACCTTATTGGGGCTTTTAATAGCATCTCAGCAAGGAACACTGCAGAGACAGACTAAATTTGAGTTACATCAGTGCTTTAACTCTAGCTTAACCTGCTTACTTGTCATAATTTTTGTATTTTATTTTGACACACACTACCACCATCTTCCTCTTAACCCTTACTTTAGGACAGGGCTACATTTTATTTCTCTGTTATTATGATTAATTTAGTATAGTCGTGACACCGAACTACCTTTCTTTAGGATTGTCAGATCTGTAGTCAGATCTTGAGGCCTACTATTATAGCCTATTTTGGGTTCTAGATCAATTTCTCTGTGGGACAAACTCTTACTTATCAAAACTTGCTACAATGGACCCTGTATCTTGCAGGACTGTGTTAATTTCAGGCTTGCTGTGCTGACCTATCTCCAATTCCCCACTCTTTATTTATTCTCTCCACTTTTCTTAATAAAATAGTAGCAAGAGTTTCAAAAATAAGACCAACAAACACCAGCCCAGGTCATCCCCGTGGATATCCCCAGCCATTCCTCTTTCTAGCCCTCCACCTTAATCACTCGCCTCCAACCTTCCAACACTTTTTCCACCCCTACGGAAGCTCCACCACCCCCACATCCCTTGGCCTTGAGCACCCGAATCGCCCCTTCGAGCCCACCTCCTTACCCAAAATTCAGTCAGATACGAGTCCACTCCTTTAGGACTTGAAGACCATTCCTCCATAGTCGCCCACTAGAACCTTCAACCCCTCAAAATCCTGAACCAACACTATTGTCGCTTCCCTCGTCCAATTAAGAACTCGAGTATGAAGATCATGTTCTTCAACTGCAGCCGAATTCGCCGCATGGGTAGACAGTGTCACCCGAAAGACCCCAACTCTAGGAAGGTCCCTAGTTTATTGCGATCGCTAGCTGTAGATATTTAACGACGCTGCAACACGTCAATGATCACGGTTTGGAGCGGGTGTGGGTTAGATCTTTACTGAATTGTCGGTCTGCCAATGTCAGCAGACTGGCTCTTCGTGAAGTTTAGATAGTTTAGTTTTCTTATTATTGCTCTAATTTTAATTGGCTTAAGTTTCCTAGTTCTATTATGAGCTAAACTATATGGACCTGTTGTGGTGAATTAATCTAATACTCTAGTATCCTAATCCTCGTATAAGTCTAATTAATATTAAGGTCTTAATCTTATTAGGAATCTAATTAATTAAGTTTCCTAATCCTATTAGAAGTCTACTTAATATTAAGTGTTTTAATCCTACTAGAAGTCTAATTAATTTAGTTTCCTAACCTATTAGAAGTCTAATTAATTTAGTTTTCTAATCCTATTAGAAATCTAATTAATTAATTTTCCTAATCCTACTAGAAGTCTAATTAATATTAGTCTCCTAATCATACTAGGAATGCAATTATTCTAATTCTACTGAAACTCTGATTTAAGCAAGTATACTAATTGTACTGAAATTCTAATTAAAGCAAGCATACTAATTTTATTGAAATTCTAAGCAACCTAAAAAAGGGGGGTTTGGGCCCGGTATGCTAAGGAGGATTGGCCTCGTTCTATAAATCAGGATTTTTAAATCCTCAAATTGAGAAATTAAAACTAAAATCTAAGATCTAAGGACTGGATTCGGGACCGAAATATGAAAATTAGATCGTATGATTAAGGACTGGTTCTAGAAACTAAGAACTAGAACCATAGATTAATAATAGGATTGGAGATTGAGATTTCAGAACAAAATTAAGGTTTAGGGTCGGGGATTAGGCAGTCTGATTAAGGACTAGTCCCAGATTCTGAGAACTAGAACCAGATATTAAAAATTATGGTATAAAAATAAAAAAAAGGGGGTGCTACGATCTAAGAGTGAAAATTTAATGCTAACAGTTGAAACAAAAAAAACCTAAATCTAAGAACTAAAATCTAGGATTGAAAACTAAAAGCAAAATTTTACCTAAGACTTGGGCTGCAGAGAGGAATCTCGAAATCCAAAGCTTAACTGCGGAGGACTTGAAAATTTGATTGTTAGATGCGGGATCCTCTCTCTTGGGTCGAGGTAAAAAAATCAATTTATAGGCTTTTTTCTAATTACGCGCCATGAGGGGTGTGCTTGATTTTCAATTACATGCCCTGTCTCAGGCATTTAAATGAATTGTGCGCCGATTATCAGTGCTTATTCACTTTGAGTTAGTCACCGACTCAGTGAGCGACCGACTGACTGGCTCAATCGAGTTTCCTAGTTCTAATCATGTTAGGAGTAATTGCGCACTTACTTTGGAATGTGCAATCCGATTAAGTGCTCCATTCAAAGTGCTTAATCGTGGAATTTTGGCGGTCAAAGATTGCTAGACTAGTTCGGGCGTAGGCTAATTGCGCGCCTATGATATGGCACTTAATCTGATTGCGCGTGCCACCTGGAGTGCATAATCAAGTCTCGAGGCAGTCTGAAGAAAGGAGGTTTGGTTTGAAAAGGGACTGATTGCACATTTGTGGGTTGGCATGCAATCGAATTGTGCGCGTGGTTGTAGGTGCGTAAATCGGGGTTGTCCGGGGTCGGGTTTGAAATGCTAGACAATTATTTTAGTCTGCATTTCAACTATATACTATTATTTCAATATATAGTCTCACTAGTTAGGATCTGAGCCATAAAGCTATTGTTTTAGCCTGTGTTCAGCCATATACTATTATTTCAGCATATGGTCCCCACATTAGGGTTGGGGTCTAAGCCATAGAGCTATTGTTTCAGCTTGTGTTCAGCCATGTACTATTATTTCAGTGCATGGTCCCCATATTAGGGTTTCGAAACCTCGGAGAAGGTAAGTCCTTTTTGAAGAGTCACAGTCGAGGTCAAAGGTTGATCGAATAGATTTGTATACTATGAGAGGGCCAAATGGGGGTGTCTACAGATGCCCCTCTTTGGCGTGCTCTTGCAAAGTAAGAATGCATCGAAGAAGTAGACACGCCTCATTCGAGGTGTCTTCTTATTTCTCTTGGGAACTTACAAATGTGAACTGGGGATGCTGACATGACATGCTTGGCTTTCTTATCTATCAGCGCAAGCTAAAATGGAGCATTCGTGGGCCCAGTGGTAGCTGTTGAAAGGCATATTCCATGTCATGGATGCAAGTGAGCCCATTGCTTATCGTGACCCGCTGTCATAGACAGTCGATGAGAGAAGTCAGCATATCCTAATCCATGGGTGCAAGGGGCACCTTGTCGCGTGGCGCGACCTGCTACGAGTGACAGTCAAATTGAAAGGAGAATGACCATATCCTAATCTATAGGTGCAAGGGGCATCCTACCCCATGTCGCTACCTGCTGCAAGGGGCAGTCAAACCGAGGGATATGATGCAGTCGAGGTACCGAGGGGCGTCATACAAATGTCCATAAATAAGGTCTAGAGACTGATAATAAGATACAATATCCTGTAATGTCAAAGTCTTTCGCAAGCCATGTCAGTTTGGGCACGTCATTACTCACACCAACGCGCGTCTGGCATTCCTTTTCTAATAGGCATTTGAATGTTCTTAGAGTAAATATACTCGTTGCTCGGTTTACCAAGGGGAATGGCTGGTTTGGGTAAGTGGTGAGTGAGATGAATTTTAGTAGGTAAGGGGTCTCTTTGCTTATTATTATTTTGGTTTCTTCCTTTTTTGTGTTATTTTTTTATTTTGGTTTTGGACGTAAGGGTTTTGAAAATTCAAGAATTTTAACTTAAGATCTATTCGGTGGTAAATCTTTGGAAAACGTGGCTTCCGAGATGTCACTGGGCAGATCCATCGATACTGGATTTGTGGACCCAATCGTTTGCATGGTTGTCAAGACAACACTTTGCATGTCGGATTCTCCATCTAACCTTCTCGTCGAATACTGATGATTATCTCTTATGGGAGGACTATAGCGATTCGTGAGTCGAGAGAGATGGGTTTTGAAAATATTTTGACTTTATCATAGCTAACTATATATTTTAGAAGAAATATCGAGTAAAGGAGAGGGCGATACTTACCTGGAGTGATGATGATGAACTGTGTAGCCCGTGATGGGATTGATTGGCTGTTGTAGTGGTTTTGCGACGGGACGCCCGGGGAGATTTCTCCCCGTCTCCATTTCATGTCTGTTTTAGCAGGGGTGGATGGATGCCAGTGTGATGAAATGTCTTGGGAAAGTGAGTGTTGCGATGGGGCATGGTGGTCCTTCCCGTTACGGTTGCATGCTGGGGTAAGTCTCAGGGGTTGTAGGCCAAGATGAGATGTGAAAGTTTTTATCTCTTCCTTTCTATCATAGCAGATCATAGACATGATGGGACATTGGGAGTATGCATTAAGATGCTGGGGATTACTGGTCATAGGCTTGATAGGGGTATTTGGATCCTAGTGGCATTTTTATGCTTGAGGTGCGATTTGACGTGGGAGGAACCCCTCTTCTTCTGTTGGAGTCTAGCGACTGCTGCGTTGGTAGGGATTTGGGGGGTTAGGCTCTCTGCTTCTGTGATGGGACATTAGTTGAGCATTGTTTAGCGATGGGATTTTTAGAAGGTTTGACTCTATGCAAGGTTTCATGATGAGGATTTTGAGGAGGTGTGATTGGTGTCAGGATTGTAAGTCAAGATGAAGTTGTTGTGTCGTGATGGGACATGTGACTCAATTGAGTGATAGGGTTTGATAGCTAATGCGTGCGGGATGTTCGGATCGCTTGGTGAGATATCGCGATGAGGTGTTGATCGTTGATAGATGTAATTGCTATGTTTTCTTTCTTTGGCAGACCTTGGGCTATATGAGACTACGTCGTGGTTACGTCATGAATGGACTCGTCTTTGTCTTTGGTGGCATGGTAGGACGTGGCTATTTCATGCCGATGTGTCTGGTCGTGATAGGATAGGGTGTTGGGAGTTACGGGATGGGACTATCCTTCTCTGGTCAGACCGTGATGGGATACGAAAGGTGACGGTGTCACAATAGGGCATGTATGCCATGTCACAATGGGGACCAGGGGCGAGGTCAATGTTTCTTGTAAGGGTACGCGATGGGATAAGAATCTTGACTGAGATGGGATAAAAGGTGTGGGGATGCAGATTCTGTTTAATGTTGGGTATTGCATGCCTAGTACTAGTCGCTCAATCAAATTGCGCGCCTATTTTTGGGTGTGCAATTGAATCTTTGAAGGGGTTACGCATTTTAACATGTGCATGTGATTGGATTGCAGGCTCAATACTAAACACGTAATTCAAACGTCACCAGGTCACTGTACGGGCGACCTTTCATATTTCAGGATGTAAGTGGATCATGTAATTGGATTGCACGGTTTATATTGGGAGCGTGAACAGAGCGTCGCACTGTCTACGCAGGCGATGCTTTTATTACGCGCTCCGTGTAGGGCGTGTGATTTAATTTGCACGCAGTTTCTTCTGTGCATGACTGAGTTACGCGTACATGTCCTGGCGCGTGATTGAGTCCGTACTCTATATAAGTAGCAAAGTCTTCATTTCTTTTGCATCTCTCGGTTTAGTCTCAAGTTTTACCTTTTCTGAATCCTTTATACTCGGATATCCATGTCTCTATTGGGTGATCTAACCGTCTGATTGCGATGTCATTTCTTTCAATGTTTGTGATTTCGCGTGATCTTCGTCCTGAGGTGATGCTCGGGGATGACATTATTCTAAGAATGAGCGGTATTGGGAAAGAGAAGACTATTTTTCACATCGACCCCTTTCAGGGAGCAGTGAAGGCAACGTTGAGGAGGCGACAGCGGAGGAGGTGAAGTTGGCAGAAGAGGAGGTGTACCGAGTGGAGGGATGTGATTCCCAACCAATCCTACCTGAAGCCTCCGATTGGATGCTCCGAGTCGAGTCTGTTCCTTGCTTTGTCTCCATTGCGGATTCAGTCTTCTTTTTAGGTTGTAGGTTAGAGTTTTAGGTTTTCGTTTTGGGTTGTATATTCAGGAGGTATGCTTCCGGTGATATTGTGTTAAAAGTGTTTTAAATAAATGAATATTTATGGTGTTTGTTTTGGAATTTGGTTTGACTAGGTATTTATTTAAGTTTTGTCATGTAACTTTGAGGAATTTTGATTTTGTCATGGTAATAGCATGAGTTCCAAGTTTACGATTTTAAGGTTTGTTTGTCTTAGTTTAATGTTTGATGACATCTGGTTAGAAATATGAGTTTGAGTTTAAATTTGTGAACATTCTAGATGGGGTTAGGTGTTTTAACCCTATTGGTTCATCAATTTTGGGAGGATTTATATTTTGGAGGGGTAAGTGTTGTGCTTTGGTTGGTTAATTTAGGCTTTTTGTGGATTATGGTTCTTCTCTAGGGGTTATGTGTTTGGTTTAGGTTCAATTAGATCAAAAGTGTTTGAAAATGTGACACTTGTCATTTTGTGGTTTAGGAGGTATAGTTTTATAAATACAAGCCAAAGGATTTGTTTTTTATTTTGAATTTTATTTCGAGCTTAGGATTAAAAGTTTGGGGTATTTTTTTTGTTTTGTTTGAGGGCATTTTTTTATTTATTAATGTCTTTTCTTCCTTTCTATTTTGTATCCCAGGTATTGAACCCGAAGAATTATGATTATTAAGTGAATTATTGGGAATGGACGGGATTGAGAATTCGAGGTGGTGCTAGGGTTGGTGATATCAATCCAACTCGAAGTGTCACCCCATTGGGAGAAGCGATGGAGAAGTTAAAAGTGGAGGAAAGAAAACCTAGGGATAAGGCAGGGTTAGAGTTCTCGTGATCGGCTCCTATCTTTCCTCGATAGGCTGTGTGGATTCAGTGTTTGTTGCTCCTCCTTGTCATGCTTTTTAAGGTGAGCTTCCATAGGTGGATCCCGCAGGTCCTGGGTGGCTTTCTGTGAGCCACTCTTTCTTTTCTGCCATCTCGGGGCAAGGAAAGGTTGTCATTGTCAGAATTTCTTCAGGGTGTACTCCCTCTCCGAGATCTCTTATTTCCGGATTCGAGCATTGCCTGAACGTGTTGGTTTTAAATTTCTTATTTCAAGTTGTATATTCAAAGGGTATGCCCTCGGTGTGATTTGTAATTATATCTTTTATTATGAAGCTATCGTGTCTTTAATTTCATTTGTGGCTGCTAATATTTGGTGAATTTTTGTTTTGGTTTACATTGTGGCTTACTTTACTTATTTTGAGTGTGATGTTTTTTTTGGTTTGGTTCCGTTTAGGTGTGTAAGTGATTTGCTTTGAGGATGTTGGGGAGCATTTTTTTTTTTTTCAGAGTACGTATTTTCTAAGTTTAGAATGTTTTCGGATTTTCCTTAGTAAGGGTTTGGTTTGGGTTGGTAATTAGTTTTTGAAATCTCCTAATTTTAGGCTTTAGGTTTGTTGTTTTGGGAATATTATTTTGTGTTTCACCTGGGGAATTACGCGCTTTACCTCAGGTGCATAACTAAATTAAGCGTAATCATGAGCGAGCGTGTTTGAGGGTCATTGCACGTCTCTGCTCTATCATTTAACCAAATTAAACGCGTTGTATGGGACACGGGATCGGAGTGGCACCTAGTCACTGTGCGGGTGACCTTTGGCCTTTATGCGCCATGAAGCAGGCGCTTGATATAATTATGTGTCTGGCCTACAGTGCGCAACCAGGGCATCAGGTTATTTTAAGCGGGCGACAATTTGTTTACGCGCTCAAGGTTTGGTGTGCAATTGGGATTAAGCGCGAATCTTGTGGTGCGCAATTTTATTGAGCATGTTAGTCCAAGCGCGTGATTTTACCGCACTCTATATATACTTGAAAATTCTTTCATTCTTCCTAGCTATCCATTTTGTTCTTTGATTCTCCATTTCGTTGTCTTCTTGCGCTCTGAGTTTCGTGTTTTCGTGATATCTTGCGTTCCAGCCGTACATTTCAGGCATTGTTTCTTACATTCTCTTTAGTTGCTTGAGTTCTTTCTTCTGGTATGGAGTTCGAGGGTAGTGGTAGACCAGACTTCACAACCTCTTAGTTGGAGGGGTTGAGGCTCGGGCCGTTGTGGACGCCTTGGAGGAGGATGTCAGGGAGATGGTTAGAGAGGAGGTACCTGAGGGAGATGAGATGGTGGTCAGGGAGGAGGTGCCTGTGATTGGTGAGGGTGCAACTGAGAATGAGGGTGAGAGAGCTGAGGATGAGGCTGAGAGAGCTGAGGATGAGAGGCATCAGGGTGAGGAGTGTCGGGCTCGCACACACTTCCCGCTGGAGGATTTTTTTGCCCGAGGCCAGGTAGGTACCCGTGAGCAAGAGTTCCTTCACTTTTCTAGGCATTTAGGTTATAAGATAGACTTGTTAGGATCTGGAAACCCTTTTAATTTTTGTCAAACCTGCATCGATTATTAATTGTGAGCCCATTCATGCATCATGACTGCATCTAGTGATAGGTCATGCTTCTTTCGTTATCTTGTTTTATCATATTTTGTGTGCCTGTTATGAACTGTTACTGTGTGTTTTAATATACCTTATTGCTTTTAGTAGATCTACCTATCTCTCATTGTCGGTTGTGTGTTAGTCTTATTTAATTTTTGCTTGATTTTCGTTCAGTAGGAGCCTCCGCAGCTAGCTATCAGCTCGGCATGGACTGACTCTCATACTTGGTATCTTGCCTTGCCGGAGTTTCAATAGGCGTGGTTGGTGTCTTTCGGCTTTGGGCCGATCTTGGAGTTGGAACCTTTTCAGGCCGACCGTGGTCTGATCACGGTGATTCTTGAGAGGTGGATGGAGGAGCATCAGGCACTTCTCTTTCCGGTTGGTATGTTGCTGCCGACTCCGGAGGACTAGGTCTGCATCACTGGACTTTATTTCGAGGGTGAACTGATTACGGGGCAAATGGCGGGAGATTATCTGGGGGTGTGCGAGGAGATTTTAGGTAACCTTATAGATCTAGTGGATCGGGGCCAGGGGTTGTTCGAGTCACTTGGTTCTTCAACACATTTGTCAGTGGCTTCATCCCTCCAAGGCGTCATTCAAAGCCGAGGGCATCTTTCAAGGCGCGTTGTGTGGTGATGGCAGGTCGACAGCCCGTGGTTAGCCGCGGTTGGCTGCAGATAGCGAGCATTCCTGATACATTTCTTTATTACGGTACTCTTCTCTTCTTCGACTCGAGGATGCGTCATCGGATTGTTTTTTATGCTTCTCGGGGACTTGGATTAGGTCCTTACCTATGCTTGGGGTGCAGCCGCATTGGCGCATCTCTATGAGCACCTTAATCGTCGGGTACGGGGTGTCGCGATGATCAGAGGTTTCCTTCCCTTCCTCCAGGTGAGTTGGTGTCATAATGTCTTTGATTTTTTTTTTACTTGTTGATCTTTTGGTCATAGCAGTTATTCGGCATTTTTTTTGCTCTCAAGTTTTGGGCATATGATCACTTCCCCTTTATTCGTCCATGGGTCTCGACGGAGATTATGTTCACGTTTCTGTGAATGCATGTCTGGAGGATGGTGTTGGGGCATCGTTGTTGGTTTTCGGATCTTCAGACCGCACGAGGTTTTTTTGAGGATATGCATGTTGGGTAGGTAGGTGTTGTCTATATTGTCGTTACATTTTCTCAGTTTGGAGCTTTTAGTTTCTCAGGTTTCAACGTTTATTAACAAGTTTGCCTATTGGTTTACAGGTGATTTGAAGGCCTTATTCAGCTGGGGAGGATGTCAATGTGCCAGTGATTCAGTCTGGCCAGGATTTCTTTGATGTGGACATATGGGGTCATTGTCTTGAGAAGGTGGAGAGGATCCACCTATCTCGAGGGGTACGACAGCTGGGACTCGCCTAAAGAGTCCCTCCGGAGATTCGCCACAGAGTGGCAAAGAGGATGACACGTCCCCCTGGTCGGGACTTCGCGAGCTAGATGGCACTTTTGATGGCTAATTTTAGAGCTGGGAGACTAGGGTGATCGGGGCATGCGATGAGGCGGATGTCCGATAGTTTGTGAGATGGTTCGAGGCATTAGGCGGTAGGCGCCTCTTCACACGTCCCTTCCACGGGAGTGGCTCTTTTACGGTCGACGGACCTGAGTCAGCGTCGATGTTGAGGGAGAGATTGGCTACACTAGAGCAGGGCCATCTTATGGCTAGTGTCCGCAGAGCATTGGATGCACTTCATAGGGTGATGGAGTAGACAGGGTGAGCTCCTTGTCCTGATGAGGAGATGCTATGCTCCCTAGCCACCTCGGTTGCTCAGGCTAGGGGAGCGATTGATGAGATGAGGGTTCAGCTAGCGGAGACTCGATGACTCTTGGTGAGTTAGTTCATTGATCTAGTTGTTTATATATTATGTTGACTCAGTTTTCCAGTCGTTCTGATATAGCGATTGTGTCTCGTTTTCTTTTGGCCATCCGAGAGGGAGGTTGAGGTTGCTAGTCATGTTGCGATGGTTGAGTTGATGCGCAGTCAATAGTAGGCCGACCGGGAGGTAGAGGTCAGTCTACGATTTGAGATTGATCGATTGGTAAGTGTCTTCCTTGGTTTATTAATTATTGGTATTTTATAGATTCTTATTAGTTATGGTGCATTTGTTGATGTTTGCAAAGGGCAGAGCTTTTCGCTGTGGGGGCTTCTACTCAGGCATTCGATCCTTCCTCAGTTGCCTCTTCCAGTCGGGAGGATCCAACGATGGGTCAGCTTCAGGCCGAGCTAGAGCACTGGGTGAGTTTCTTCAAGATTTTGACTCGTCTGTATGATCATAGTAGTTCGTTGCGTGTTATTGTTTCACTTTTCTTAATAGTTTATTAAAATCATGTGGTATTTGAGCGTCAGGTCACCAACAACTTTCAGACGAGGGAGGCGACTGCTGCCTCTCTACTCCCCGAGAGTCAGGTATAGTTTCTGGTTTGGTGTAATTCAATTCAGGTTATTTCACTTATTTTATTCTGACATGTCTTGTGTTGGTTTGTTTGGCTTTTGTGTAGGCTATTTCAGACTCTGCTCCTAAGACTCCCCCTCAGGATTCTCCTCTTATTCCTACTCAGGTATGTTTTAATTATTGTGGTTGTAGTTATTCATCATTGTAGTGTTATCTAATGTATTTGTTTCTTCACATTGTAGCCGCCCATATTTGTTGTTCCTTCCGTGCCGCCTGCTGATCCAGTGACCACTGCGACGGTTGAGCGCCTTCTTGGAGAGAGGGTGGATATGGTATGATCTTCTTTTCAGCTCTTTCCTCACAAATGTTCGTATATATATTTATTGGTTTTCTTTGACTCGGTGTGGTAACACAAGTTCGTCAGCTTGAGGAGGCACGCCTAGAGGTAGAACGAGCACGTTCCACTCCTAAGGTGAGATGGATCCTTGAGGATACGCAGAGCCGTGAGGACCTGCTTATAGAGATGATGGTTTCTCGGGAGACTCTGGTTGAGACATTGGAGGCGGTGCGTCGGACAACGCTGGCAGAGATGCAGGCGACGATAGATCGGCTGTAGTATCGTCTGACGAGGAGTGAGCGGGATGGTTGGTAAGCTTGCTGGATCGGAGTCGAGGGCTACGGGTTCCTCAGTCGAGCAGCCTAGTCATATGACACGTGATCGTGTCAGGGATTATGTTCATGAGGATTCTATTATTCAGGAGTTTCTTGCTGGGTATCATCCTCGTTCTCTATCGAGGCGGTCTGCTAGCCAGGCGAGTGAGGGGTGTTTAGTAGTGGGGCCTTCGATTCGTCTACAGTTTCTGCCGACTCTGGTGCTAGGATTGTGTTTTTGGAGGGTCAATCTACGGACCTTCGGACTGATGATACTGGGGACAGCGGTGATCGGCCATCCCAGCAGCAACATAAGGAGTAGGGGTGTATAGTTTACCTTTCCTTTTGTATTATTATCATTTTTGTGTCATGCTCCTTGTATATTCAGGGGGTATGCCCCCGGTGACGGATGTAAAAGAAAATTTTGATATATATTTCTAAACAACTTTGTTTTACAGTTCAGATGTACCTGTGTTGGCTCCTTTTCTTTTAGTTACCTCTTGCATTTGCCTTTGTATTTTAGTGTCGTCACTTGTCATCGAGACTTAGATGCTTCCTGAGTTAGCCCGGTTGTGGTTGAGGGTTGCTTTGTCTTTGCACATGAGGAGTAAGGCTGCTAGTAAATTTATTTTCCCCCTTGCTAGTTGTCAAGGGGGGCGAGTGTCTCAGACCGGGGTCTGATAATAAAAGATGGATATATGCTCTTCTTTTTTTTTTTCTTCTTTTCTTTTTTAGGAAATAAAAATAATGCAACAGGGAAAGTAAATAACTAAAAATGAAAAAAAAAATATGCCCCGGTGTAGGAGCGTGGCGAGATCAGCAGTGTAGTATCTCTGGTAGCACTCTCCAGATGGTGACTTTGTTATTCTGTACCTTCTTTATGGGCAAGTCGACGCTTCTAAGGTGATTCTCCTTCAGAAAAAAAAATTGCCCCAGTGTCTAAGTGCAATGGGGCTTCTTGGGTTTTTAGATGAGCACTTTGGGTTTATAAGAAACCATGGGTATTTGGTGAGTTATTTCTGAAGAAACGCTCATCAATACTATCATAGAATCAAGGGATGTCATATTGGTTATGTCAGTTGTATACCGGGGCCTACCTTTGGGTGGTGGTCATCCTATCCCGTGGTCATTATCAGGGGGGTGTGATAGATATAGTAAGTGATTGCATTAGTCATCTTTCACTTGTTTTCGGTTTCATTCCTAGGCGTATCCTGAAAGGCTTTTGATTTATCGTCCAAAAAATAAAAAACTGGAAGTGGAGTAAGGCTCAGTGATGTGGGGAGTAGTTTGTACCTAACGCTTTCCAAAAGGGATGAGTAACAATCTTTTTCTCAGAGGGGATACGGGATGCCATGATCGAGCTCTTCGTCATGTTTCGGTACCATAAAAATCTCACATTCTATGGTTAGCAAGAGTTTGTCCTCCTCCCACCACCTTATGACGACCTCTAGTAGTATGGGGACATCAGAGATGCCCTTGCAGCGTGCTTATACATTTCTAGTAGAGTTACTAGAGATGTCTTCACGGCCTTCTTATGCTTCCCTGAGCTCATTGACCGGTTCATTCATCATATTGCTCTCTCTCATTTTTTTTTTGCATATATGTGTCTATTTCTTGAAAGCATCCTGCTAGCGCAAGAATGATGAGTTCTGATTGAACCTGACATCTTTATTTTTTTTTTGTCTAACGTCTCCTCCAATGGCGGGGGAAGGGAAATGAGGATCGAGTGTTACTTATGCTTTTGAAAGAGGTTAGGTATGTCACTAGTCCTTTGATCAATTCGCCCAAATGAGAAAGTGAGTGACAAATTGGAGGTCTTTAGGATATTCTGAGAATTGAAGGCGTACGACCAATGAACGAGTCATGGTGACTACGGGGGCGGTAAGTATAAGTATCTAAATATGGTATGTGATGATCACAAGGCCAAGGGTTAGGGAGTTCTTCCCTGTCTTGGTTCGCCAATTTGTATGCATTCTCAGGGTATGTGGCTGCTATAACATCAAGGCCTTCTCAGTTCGGTTTTAGTTTTCCTTTTGAATAGGCATGCTTGAAAGGCATGATTTTCTTCATGGCTAGTTCTCCAAAATTAAAGGTTCATTCGAGGACTTTCTTATCATAAGTCCTGGCCACTCTCCTCTGATATCCCTGAGTGTGATCAGCTGCCCTCAGATTTGCTTCATCAAATTGCTCTAGCTGTATAAGTAGGGCATTTCTCCTCTCATCTAAGGATAACTCATCATTGAGTTAAATCCATAAGGATGATACTTGTATCTCATATGGTAGGACCACCTCCATCCCGTAGGTAAGGAGGTAGGGAGTTTAGCCAGTGACCATACGAATAGAGGTCTTATAAGCCCAGGGTGCTTCTGGTAGTCGCTCAGGACTGTCGGCTCCATTACTAATTTCTGCTGTGCGTTTTAGAATTTGAATCAGCGTTTTATTCATAGCCTCTGCTTGCCCATTGCCTTGAGGGTAGAACGGTAATGAGTGGTGTAGATCGATGTCAAACTTCTTACATAACTTCTTCATTTTCTCTGCGATGAACTGTGGTCCATTGTCGATGATAAACATGTTGGGTACTCCAAACCTGGTGATGATATTCTAAATAATAAACCTCATGAGTGTTGAAGCAGTGATTTTGATGTATGACTCGGCTTTTGCCCATTTGGTGTAGTATTCGTCGCCGTAAGTATGAACGCGTGCGTGTGAGTGTTCCCAACGGTGTCTGTGAAAGGTCTGATGACATCGAAAGCCCACATTGAAAATAGCCACGGCGAGGTCATAGTGTTCAATGCAACTGATGGAGCTTTGATAAGTGCGACGTATTTTTAACATTGTTTGTAGCTTTGGACGTAGAGGTGGCGGTCTCTTATCATCGTCGGCCAGAAGTAGCCTTGTTGTATGATTTGATCAGTGAGTCTCTCTCTACCAGTGTGGGCACCGTAGGCACTAGAGTGTGCTTCTCAGATGATGTATTGTCCTTCGGCGGTTGTGACGCATCGTAGTAGTACTCCTTTTGTGAAAGCTTCGTTATGCAATATTTCACCGAGTATGTAGAATCGAGTGCATCGGTTCCTTATAGTCTTCCTTTCGATCTTCATAGCATATGGAGGAACGTGTTGATGCTTCAGAAAGTTTCAGATGTCAAAATACCATGGCTGTCCATCGTCGATTGGTGATTCTTCAAACCTGAACATAGTGACTATGGTTTCTACCTTGACGTGATTTTTCAGAGCGATCACTTCATTTGATCCCATGCTCATGGCGAGGACTGGTAATTCTCTCTTAATGGTCCATGCAACCATGTGGGTGGGTACTGTCAGCTTTTCGACGAAGAAGGTCTTGATACTTTGTCCGGTGGGTATTTGGATGACCGATGCTAACGTGGCAAGGGAGTCCGCGAGCTCGTTTTCTAATCTAGGGATGTGCGTGAAAGAGATTCTTTCAAATTTCTTTATCAAATATTAAGCAATTTCTAGATATGCCATCAGTCAACTTTCCTTGGTCTTCCATTCTCCTATAACTTGTGAGATTATGAGCTTGGAATCACCGATTATTTTCAATTGTTTAACGCCTAATTGTAGTGTTGCTCATAGGCCAGCTATGAAAGCTTCGTATTCCGTGAAATTATTAGTGACAGGAAGGTCTAGTTGAAAGGCCTTAGGTATGACAACTCCTTTCGAGGTTAGCAGGACTATCCTGATGCCTTTTCCTTTATAATTTAGTGCACCGTTGAAATAAAGGGTCCATGATGTCTTATCGGGCTCTTCGTCATGAATTGTGAGTAGGTTTTCATTGAGGAAATCCACGTGTACGGGCTTATTGCTCGAGAGTGGGAGGTTTGTGAGGTAATTGGCGATTGCGTGTCCTTTAATCGACTTCTGTGTGATGTAAGTGATGTCGAATTCTTGTAATAGCATATGCTAGCGAGCGATCTTTCCTGATATTACAGGCTTTTCGAATACATACTTCAGAGGGTCCATTCGGGCTAGTACTAGTATCTTATGTGCTTTGAAGTAGTGTCGTTATTTGATTGAGGCCCACACCAATGTGAGATAGGTCTTCTCCATTGAAGTGTATTTTCGTTCGTACTCGACCATCGTCTTACTAAGGTAGTAGATAGACTTCTCTCTCTTGCCATCTTCTTTACATTGTCTCAGAATTACTCCCATTACTTTGTCGTTTGCTAAGAGGTTGAGAATCAGGGGTCTTTCGAGGACAAGTGGTGATAGTACTAGCAGGTTAATGAGGTACTTATTCACGTTGTGGAAGGCTTGCTGACACTGGCTATCCCATTTGTACTCAGTTCCTCCTTTAAGTAGTCGGTAAAAAGGATCGCATCTATCTGAATGCTGGGAGATAAATCTCCTGATGAATTGCAATCTTTTTATCAAGCCTCATAACTCTTTGATATTACTGGGAGGTGGCATCTCAAGGATGGCTCTGACTTTTGCAGGTTCGACTTTGCTTCCTCGCTTGCTGACTATGAAACCGAATAATTTTTCGGAGGTGACTCCGAAGACACATTTCTTTGGGTTCATTTTTAGTTAATACTTCTTAGCTCTTTGTAGTACCAGTCGAAGTATTTCAACATGTCCTGCTCGCATTTGGGACTTCAATAATGTGTCATCGTCGTAGACTTCTATACATTTATGCATCATGTCATAAGAAATAGCCACCATGGCGCATTGATGCATGGCTCTTGCATTCTTGAGCCCAAAATGCATGAAACGTAACAATAAGTTCCCCACGGTGTGGTGAAAGAAGTCTTCTCCTGGTCAAATTCTGCTAATTTAAACTAATTATACCCGAAGAAATCGTCCATAAAGGATAGCATCTCATGTCCGACAATGTTGTCGACTAGAGTGTCAATGTGAGGAAGTGGGAAGTCGCCTTTTAGGCATGCCTAGTTGATGTTTTAGAGGTCAATGCAAACCAATACTCTGTCATCTTTCTTAGCAACAAGTACTATATTGGCAACCCGTTTGGGGTAGAGGACGACTCGAATGAATTTGGCTTTGTGTAACTTGTCAACTTCCTCTTTAACTTAGAGGAGTGTTTATAGGTGCATCCTTTAGAGTTTCAGTGTAACAGGCTTTGCATCGGGTTTCAAAATAAGACGATGTTCTACTAAACTTGGGTCTAGACCAGACATATCTTCATAGGACCACGCAAAGGAGTCGAGGTGTTCTTGTGGGACTTGTATAATTTGTTGACGTTCCTTGGGTTGAGCGTTGCGCTAATTAGTAGCTTCTTGGGTTTCTCTTCAGTGCCAAAGTTAATTTCTTCTGTAGGTTCCCCGGCAGCTTGGGTTTGCTTGTCGAAACACTTGATAACCCGTTGGAAGTCCTGCACCCACTCGGTGATTGAGATTCCTTCTTCATCCTCGGTAAGCTCATACACCACAAGATTTCTACACTGCGGATTTGATTTTGCATAAGGTAGCCCTTCATCGGCACAATTTATGACTGATACATCTTTGGTAAGGTGGAGGTCAAGGCTATTGATCCCTTTCTCAAAGTCGTGAAGTATCTCATCTGGTATGATTACTGGTTAGTTGTTTTGCCTGGACAACTTGCATCTTCATGCAGGAGAGGGGGTAGAAGTCTTAAGAGAAAAATCTCCTTGTTGGTTATAAAATTGACTCGGGACGAAGGGTTCCCTTTCTTTTATGAGATTTTCTAGTTTTTTTGGGTTTTGTATTTTTGAATTTTTAAGGTTTTCTATTTTTTCTAATTTTTAAATTTTTGATAGTAGATATGGTACAAAGTCAGTCGCCTCGAGAGGCACCGGGAGAGTTGCTTCCTCTAACTAAGGGAGCGAGAAGGCTGCTGGAGCTGTTCGGGCAATTCTTTGGGAAATGTGGACTCATTTTGAATTTGATATTTTTTTTAGAGTCCCCATTTGATGGGATCTTTTGAATAAGCGATGCTGGTGACAATGGCACTGATGTTCGGATTTCCTCTATCACATTGATCGCCTCGTCTTCGAAGAAGCACTGGAGATCATAATTGGTCAAACTATCATCTTCTGAGTTATAACACCACCGCTCTCTCTATCGAGGGTGACCTCCTTGGGGAACCTCAGGGGTAGTGAACTCTCTCCCTTGAATTTCATAGTATGTTAGGATGAGTACGCATGTTCGATAGCGAGGCTGGTAATGGTGAGAAATGCAGGGAGATTCCCAAGGGCATTCCCATCCTTCTGAGCAGGAGTGAGGGCTATTATCAAACTCGTCTTCTTGATCTGACAATGCCTAAAGTCCTTGGTTGGCCTGCTCTGTTAACTCGAGTGCAGGGAGGTTTATCATGTAGTCCTTGTCATCGCTCGGAGGGGGTTGCCACTCTTCCTCGAGTGATTTCTAGAATATTTGGAGTTATGGCGTGCTTGGGGGTGGAGGAGTATCTAGTTCGAGTTCTTCCTTGAACTTAATAAGAGCAACGTGATCATTCTCCACTATGGTGGTTTGTCGAACTTCTCGTAAGAGAGCCCTTTCACACCATATCAAGATTGATGCACACAAGTTACAGTATGGTGTTTCTGAATAAGGGCACCGCCAGTGATGTAATCTAGGTCAATAATCGAATTTGTCGTCAAAATCTAAATTAGTATTCCTAGAGAGATTAACTTCTTCAAGCAATTTCAGATGTCCTGCCCTTAGGAGGTCATCTAGTTCTATGTTGGTGAGGTTCCTCCAATAGTTTTCTTCCTCGCTTGACATCGAGAGCAGTCATCCTTTGTTGATTCCCACTGCTCTTCATCTTCTAGGTTTACGATATGGAAGTCCTCTTCATCGATCGAATCCCAGTCTTCAATGTGCGGCCCAAGTTTCGGAGGCTCTTCTTTCATGGATTCTTTAATATCGAATAATGGCCTGACTCCCTCAAGTAGTTTATCGATATTGTCATTTAGAGTTGTTAAATCATTGAATGCTTTAACCATTTGTTCGATCAATGCCTCTTGAGATTTTGTGAAGGACACTTCCTTCTGCCTTGGTATAGCTGCTTTCTCAGTGATCCTGTAGACGAAATGTTGATATAGAGACCATTTCGGTGAGGTAGGGAACAAGTCGGCTTGTGGGTCGTTCGATTGGTAACCTAACCCTATGTATTTGTGTATTTTCCTTGGGATGACAGGCCTTACACGGCCTTGCTTATTTTTACGGAGTCCGGTGTGGGGGATGTACTCGATTTGATACATAAGGTCCCAACCTTTTATCACGGTTGGATTGATATTGTAGAGTTTGGCGAGGCCTGGGCCAACCTCTATTCTTGTTAATTTTTGTTGACATGTTGGAGGAGAACTAGGAGGGGTAGGAGGATGGACTTCTGTAACGGTTGCCTCATTGGGGATTCGAGTCTTCTGAATATGGCCCGTGTTTAGTACAGAATCATGGGCTGTAGGAATGCTCACTGCGTAATTAGAGTCCATCCCCTGGAGGGGTGCATCAGCGTATATACGGATAATAGAGTCCTCGTACGGGAATTTGATGCATTGGTGGTATGTGGATGCGGCGGCCTTCATTGACTCTAATAATTTTTTTCCTAAGAGAAGATTGTAAGTACTAGAGGTATCAGAAAAATGGAAAGTGGCGTCTTTTGTTATAGGTCTGAGGTGAACCTGGAGTTTTATAGTTCCTTTGACGAAATGACACGAGCCATCATAAGCTATAAGACATAATGTCGAGGGCCTGACGTCCTGTTCCATGTACTCGAGCATCTTTAACATTGAGATAGGGCAAATATTGAGTCCTACTCTTATATCGACCAATGCATGGGGTACGGAGAATCCTCTAATTATGACCGTAAGGTATGTGGGAGCTAAACTTCCCTGGAGTGACTCTTTAGGCATGTCTGCGTCGATGAAAGTGAGTGTTGGAGGTTATGCCATGACCGAGGTGATTTGATGTAGCTCATCCAATGTTGTGGCCTCGTCCACTTGTCTGTCTTCAAGCGTCCTTATCAACAGCTGGTGATGGTCAGGCAATTTCTTGATGAATTATAGTATTGATATCTGGGCTAAGATCTTTCGGAGATGCCACAGGAGGTCATATTCTTGTCCTAGCTTGAGTGCAATATCTTTGCCTAGCCGATGAGCCTTGGGGACGGGTGGTTGGAGTGGTTGAGGTGCAGGGATTGGTGGAGGGATAAGGTGAGGTGGGGGAGGCAAGTTAACTTCTTTTCCTCATACGTTCCCCTCTGATGGTTGTGCGTTCGTGGACTCCTTATTTTAAGGAAAAGGCGAAGGTGGATAATTGGTTCCTGACTTAAGGATTGGGCAAGTCGGTTGTTGACCGAGCTCGGTGTTGCTCGACGTTGATGTATCTATGAAGTGAGTAAAATTAGAGGATGGAGCACGTACTTGCACTGTGCCGCTCCAAGGTGGGACGTATTGTGTGTAATCTTCCTCTGCTAGGAAGGCAGAGATCAGTGTCTGGCAGATATCAGGATATTCTTCTTCTTCACTCTCTTTTGCGTTTAGCAAACACTCAGTCCTTATCTCGTCTTCTTGGCTTGGGGTCTTTTGGGTGATTGTCAGCTGCTTACCTTGTGTTAAAAAAGAGGTTTAAAATCACACAATTAAAGGATCTATTGGTTGCACACACCAAGGCAAGCAGACACACAGACCTGTAAGTATTCAGGGCCGGTTATAGCAAGTTTTAAAAGGGTAAGTAAGGGAATATCCACAGGAAAATGTGAGCTGAAATTAATTAAATCTCTAGATCTAAAGCAGATCTGACACCCTACCTAATACTAGAATAGTAAAAGAGAGAGGGGAGGTTTTAAGGGGTTGTCACTTTAAACTAAACTACAGAAACAACATTAAATGCAGAAATGAATTGAGATTAAATCCAGAGTTCAGATCTTGCAAGTGAGGGGAATTTTTGATGAAATTAAAAAAATGGAAAGTGACGTCTTTTGTTATAGGTCTGAGGTGAACCTGGAGTTTGATAGTTCCTTTGACGAAATGACATGAGCCGTCATAAGCTATAAGAGATAATGCCGAGGGCCTGACGTCCTATTCCGTGTACTCGAGCATCTTTAACGTTGAGATAGGGCAAATATTGAGTCCTACTCTTGTATCGACCAATGCATGGGGTACGAAGAATCCTCTAATTATGACCGTAAGGTATGTGGGAGCTAAACTTCCCCAGAGTGACTCTTTAAGCATGTCTGCGTTAATGAATGTGAATGTTGGAGGTTACATCATGACCGAGGTGATTTGATATAGCTCATCCAATGTTGTGGCCTCGTCCACTTGTGTGTCTTCTAGCGTCCTTATCAGCAGTCGGTGATGGCCAGGCAATTTCTTGATGAGTTATAGTATTGATATATGGGCCAAGATCTTTCGGAGATGCCACAGGAGGTCATATTCTTGTCCTAGCTCGAGTGTAATTTCTTTGCCTGGCCGATGAGCCTTGGGGACGGGTGGTTGGAGTGGTTGAGGTGAGGGGATTGGTGGAGGGATAAGGTGAGGTGGGGGAGGCAAATTAACTTCTTTTCCTCATACGTTCCCCTCTGGTGGTTGTGCGTTCGTGGACTCCTTATTTTAAGGAAAAGGTGAAGGTGGATAATTGGTTCCTGACTTAAGGATTGGGCAAGTTGGTTGTTGACCGAGCCCGGTGTTGCTCGACGTTGATGTATCTATGAAGTGAGTAAAATTCGAGGATGGAGCACGTACTTGCACTGTGTCGCTCCAAGGTGGGAGGTACTGTGTGTAATCTTCCTCTTCTAGGAAGGCAGAGATCAGTGTCTAGCAGATATTAGGATATTCTTCTTGTTCACTCTCTTTTGTGTTTAGCAAACACTCAGTCCTTATCTCGTCTTCTTGGCTTGGGGTCTTTCGGGTGATTGTTAGCTGCTTACCTTGTGTTCAAAAAGAGGTTAAAAAATCACATAATTAAAGGATCTATTGGTTGCACACACCAAGACAAGCAGACACACAGACCTGTAAGTATTCAGGGCTTATTGCGGCAAGTTTTAAAAGGATAAGTAAGGGAATATCCACAGGAAACTATGAGCTGAAAATTAAGTAAATCTCTAGATCTAAAGCAAATCTGACACCCTACCTAATACTCAAATAGCAAAAGAGAGAGGGGAGGTTTTAAGGGGTTGTCACTTTAAACTAAACTACAGAAACAACATTAAATGCTGAAATGAATTGAGATTAAATCCAGAGTTCAGATCTTGCAAGTGAGGGGAATTTTTGGTGAAATTAAAAAAATAGAAAATGGAGAGAAGCAGCTTGGAGTTTGGTCTTGCTACAATTGGGTTGAGCTGCCAGGGTTATAAAGAGTTCAGAGTGCACCAATCCCTCATCTGGCAATAAGCACAATTGCAGGGTAGAAGAATCTGATCTACACCAGAGATTTGGCTTCATCTTAAGGCTATGATCTGTCCACTTCAATGGTCACAGATCATCCTATAGATTCACTCCATTCTCATGCTTCCATCAGAACATTATAATCACTACAAATGTTGTGACTGTCAGGCCACAGACACAGGCAATTGCAGGAACATCAGATCTAGGGAGATCAAATGGTATCCAAGAGTTCTACCAGTTAAGTGGGTGAGCTATTCCCATCTACACAAATCCGATCGAGCACCAAATGAAACCAGATGAACTATAGATCTAATTAAAAAAATAAAACCAGCATTGCATTGAAACAAACTCACTATACAATGAAATGCTCTCAGATTTGTAGTCTATGCATCATCTGACCCTCAATAACACTCTCAACTCTCCCCAATTACAGATCCAATCTCACTCCTTGCTGCTCTAAAGAAATTAGCCAGCCATAGTTGGGCAAAAAGGAAGAATAGAGAATTTCGATGCAAGCTCTGATCTCGAGAATTGATCCCCCCTTTTTCTGACAGCTTCCCTCTTTATATAGCTCTCCCCTTCAGCCTCAGATCTGTTTTTCCCACTAATCACAGCTCAGCTGGAATAATTCTATTATTCCCTCTTTTATTCCCCTTCTAGAAGGCTCTCTTAGTTAGTTAGAGTTGGGGGAGAGCACGTGGGTCGGTTAGGGTTTCCCAGAGTACTTCTTGAAACTTTGTGCCGGTCACCAGAGTGCCTCGAATTACATGTAGCAGGTCACCAACTTGGAATGTGTGCACAACAGCTTTTCTGAGAAGTCCTTCAATCAATTTCAATAGGTTCTTGAGGCTTTCGACAGGTTCCAAACAGGCCTTCTATTCCTTTCGCTAAGATTCAGGATCCTTTCGATAGGTTCCGATAGGTTGGTGCTGAAAATAAAGCTCCAGTATCCACAACCTTCATTTGGTGTGTTCGACAGGTTTGGGGATCCTTTCGATAGGTTGATTTCTGCGTAATAAGTTTCGATAAGTTCTCTTTTGGCTCCTATCAACAGGTTTTCAGACTTTTCGATAGGTTCTGTTCAAGCTCAGGCAACCATTCGATAGGATGCTCCCTTTTTGTTTTCAACTATGCGATAGGTTTTGGATCCTATCGAATTCTCCCATCTTCACGACTTCTTCCCTTTTTCAGCCTTCAAATCCTATCGACAAGTTTCAGTAACCTCTCGATAGGTTGTTTTCAGCCTATTTTCACTCCTTCAAAGCTGCTTTGTTGTTGTTGCATGCTCTAAGTGGGCCATTGTTGGGTCTGAACTGCACTGAGAGATGGATTTCTGCATTATGACTGCCTTTTATTGCTATCTACATGACATACTCAACAAGCATTTAGTAGTCCTCTCATAGGTCTATCAAAGCTCATGTTAAGGGGTGAAAAGTGGTACTTTTCAAAGATTAACAATGACACTATCTACCCATGCGGTGATTTGGGTTGATGTTTGAATATGATCTTCATACTCGGGTTCTGAATCGGACGAGGGAAGCGGGAATGGTGTTGGTTCAGGATTTGGAGGGGTTGATGAAGGTTCTAGTGGGCGACTATGGAGGAATGGTCCTCGGGCCCTAAAGGAGTGGACTTGTATCTGAGTGAATTTTGGGTAAGGAGGTGGGCTCGGAGGGGCGATTTGGGTGATCAAGGCCGAGGGGGGCAGGGATGGAGGAGCTCTCGCAAGGGTGGCAAAAGTGTTGAAAGGTTGGAGGGGAGTGATTAAGGTGGAGGGCTAGAAAGAGGATTGACTGGGGATATCCATGGTGGTGACATGGGCTGGTGTTCCATGGTTGTGGGTGGGTATGTGGTTATTAATGATTCCTAAGTCCTGTTGGGGTTGACTATTATTAGGATTAGGATTCCTGAGTGCTTCTCAATCAATTTGGTTTCGGCCATTCATGTCATAGATTACATCCCGAAGGACCCAAGAGTCTTTCAGATTGTGTCTCGCATACTGATGAAATGCGCAGAACTTGCTATAGTCTAGATTTGTCGGTCAAGGTTGGGGTCTTTCCTACGAGAATCAGAGGAGATTCTGAGTGTTAAGGAGACGAAAGATGTTGGGGATTATATCAGGTAAAGGGGGATAGTGTTCCCATCTCGGCTGATAAAGGCCTCTAGTTTGGTTCAAATTTTATGGTGGGGGTATGTTATTATAGCTCTGCGTGTGGACCGGTCGATTCTCTATTGTATTCTGATTCTGGTAAGTGTTGGGGTATTAGTTTCTGTTCTGATATTAGCCTTGATTTTAGTTCTGGCCTTGATTCTGATTCACATATCTTTGTTGATTCGCGCCTTGATTTTGGTTCGCGTACCACTACTGATTTTGATTTAGCCCGAAATTTCATGGTTAAAAGTTTCCATTCTCGGAGTTCTGTCCTTGATTGACAACGGTGTTGACCTGTTTGGTTCCTGAGGCTTTCTTGCTATTTTTTTACTTTGATTCCTCGAAAGAGCCTGCTCTTGACGTGACTATGGATAGGGCGAGGTCTCCACCTTTGATGTGTCACGCTAGTCGGGATGCTCAAGAGGGGAGTGCAGCGAAGTCGGGATAGTCGCTTATGACGAGCGTGTTCTTTAATGGTTCTTTGGTGTTTTGATGATAATGTCAACTGAGTCTTTCTCTTTCATCGAGGTGCCGATCAAAGTCAGCAAACTCTTCATCAGGTCCCTGCTTTCTCACCATTAGATCACTGAGACTGACTATTTCTTGGATTAAGTGTTTGTATTGGTCTAGGAATTGACTGACTAAATTGTCGAATGTATTAATCTTATACAGCGGGAGTCCTACAAACCAATCTAGAGCTTCGCCTTTCAAGTATCGATGGAAATAGTGGATGAGAAGTCCGAAAAACTAATCCCGGACAGAACATCTGAAATTGCTTGAAGAAGTTAATCTCTCCCGGAACACCAATCTGACGAATTTGATTATCGACCTATACTCCATCAATGGCGGTGCCCTCGTCGGTGCCCTTATCTAGAAACACCATACTGTAACTTATGTGCATCTGTCTTGATACGGTGCAAAAGGGCTCTCTTACGAGAAGTTCGGCGAACCACCACAGTAGAGAGTGATCACGTTGATCTTATTGAGTTCGAGGAAGAACTCGAACTAGATACTCCTCCATCCCCAGGCACGCCACAACTCCAAATATTCTGAAAATCCATCGAGGAAGAGTCTGAGTGATGATGAGGACTACTAGATAGACCTCCCAACACTCGAGTTAGCAGAGCAGGCCAACCAAGGACTTCAGGCATTGACAGATTAAGAAGATGAGTTTGATACTTGCCCTGACTCCGACTCAGAAGGATGGGAATGCCCTTGGGAATCTCCCAGCATTTCTCACCATTACCAGCCTCGCTGCCGAACATGCGTACTCATCCTAACATACTATAAAGTTCAAGGGTGAGAGTTCACTACCCCTGGGGATCCCCAAGGAGGTCACCCTCGACAAGGAGAGCAATTGCATTATAACTCAGAAGATGATAATTCGATCGATTACAATCTTCAGAGCTTCTTCGAAGATGAGATAATCAATGTGATCGATGAAATATGAATGTCAGCAACGCTGTCACAAGCATCATTTATTCAAAAGTTCCCCTCAGATGAGGACTCTAAAAAAAAAATGCCAAATTCAGAACAAGTCCACATTTCTCGAAGAAGCCCGAACGGCTCCTGCAGCCGTCTTACTCCCTTAGTTAGAGAAAGCAACTCCCCCAGTGCCTCTTGAGGTGATCGACTTTGTACCATATCTACTACAAAAATTAAACATATAGAAAAAGTAGAAAACCCTAAAAATTTAGTAATACAAAACCCAAAAAAACCAGAAAACCTCATAAAAGAAAGGGAACCCTTCGTCCCGAGTCCATTTTACAACCAATAAGGAGATTTTTCTCCTAAGACTTCTACCCCCTCTCTCGCACGAAGACGCAAGGAATCCAGGCAAAACAACAAACCAGTGATCATACCATATGAGATACTTCACGACTTTGAGAAAAGAATCAATAGCCTTGACCTTCACTTTACCAAAGATTCCTCTGTCATAAATTATGCCGATGAAGGGCTACCTTTCGCAAAATCAAATCCCTAGTATATCAACTTTGTAGTGTACAAGCTTACCGAGGATGAAGAAGGAACTCCAGTCACTGAGGAGGCGGGGGACTTCCAACGGGTCATCAAGCGTTTCAACGAGCAAACCCAAGCTGCCGCGGAACCTATAAAAGAAATCAACTTTGACACTGAAGAGAAACCCAAGAAGCTACTAATTAGTGTAACGGTCAACCCCAAGGAACGTCAACAAATTGTACATGTCCTACAAGAACACCTCGACTCCTTTGCATGGTCCTATGAAGATATGCCTGGTCTAGACCCAAGTTTAGTAAAACATCACCTTGTTTTGGAACCCGATGCAAAGCTTATTAAGTAGAAACTCCGAAGGATGCACCAACAAACAACCCTCCAAGTTAAAGAGGAAGTTGACAAGTTACACAAAGCCAAATTCATCTGAGTCGTCATCTACCCCAAATGGGTTACCAATATAGTACCTGTTTGCATTGACTTCAGAAACCTCAACCAGGCATGCCCATGAGACGACTTCCCACTCCTGGACATTGACACTCTAGTCGACAACACTGTCGGACATGAGATGCTATCCTTTATAGACGGTTTCTCTGGGTATTATCAGATCAAATTAGCAGAATATGATCAAGAGAAGACATCTTTCACCACACCGTGGGGAACTTACTGCTACGTCGTCATGCCTTTTGGGCTCAAGAACGTAGGAGCCACATATCAACGCGCCATGATGGCCATTTTTCACGACAAGATGCATAAATGTATAAAAGTCTATGTCGATGACATATTAGTGAAGTCCCAAACATGAGCAGTACATGTTGAAGCACTTCGACTGGTACTATAAAGAGCTGAGAAGTATTAGCTAAAAATGAACCAAAAGAAATGTGTCTTTGGAGTCACCTCCGAAAAATTACTCGATTTCATAGTCAGCAAGCGAGGAATCGAAGTCGACCCTGCAAAAGTCAGAACCATCCTTGAGATGCCACCTCCCAGTAATATCAAAGAAATACAAGGTCTGATAGGAAGATTACAATTCATCAGGAGATTTATCTCCCAACATTCAGATAAATGCGATCCTTTCTATAGACTACTTAAAGGAGGAACAGAGTTCTATAGACATCCACCTCATCGCATGCCCCGGTCACCCTAGTCCCCTCAGCTCTAAAATCAGCCATCTGAAGTGCCATCAGACTCGCGAAGTCCTGACCAGGGGGACCAGTCATCCTCTTTGCCACTTTGTGGCGAATCTCTGGTGGGACTCCCTGAGCGAGTCCCAGCTATGAAACCACTCAAGATAGGTGGATCTTCTCCACCATCTCAAAACAATGGACCCATATGTCCACATCAAAGAAAGCCTGGCCAGATTGAATCACTGGCACATCGACATCCTCCCCAGCTGAATAGGGCCTCCAAATCACCTGTAAACTAATAGGCAAACTTATCAATAAATGCTAAAACCTGAGAAACTAAAAGCACCAAATCGAGAAAATGTAACGACAATATAGACAACACCTACCTGGCCAGTGTGCATATCCTCAAAAGACCTCGTGCGGTCTGAAGATCTGAAGACCAACGATGATGTCCCAACGTCATCCTCCACACATGCATCCACGGAAACGTGAACGTAATCTTTGTCAGGACCCATGGATGAAGAAAGGCGAAGTGATCATATGCCTAAAACTAGAGAGTAAAAAAAAATACCGAATAACTGTTACGACCAAACGAGCAAAAAGCAAAAAAGGAAAAAACTGAAGACATTATGACACCAATTAACTAAAACTCACCTAAAGGAAGGGAAGGAAACTTTCGATCGTCGTGACACCTCACCCCCGACGATAAAGCTGTTCATAGAGGTGCACCAACAGCGCCGCACCCCAAGCATAAGTAGGGACCTGATCCAAGTCCTCGAGAAGCATAAAAAACAACCTGGTGACGCATCCCTAAGTCGAAGAAGAGAAGAGTATCGCACCAAAGAAATGTATCAGGAATGCTCAAAGCACCCTATCTGCAGCCAACCCTGGCTCAACCACAGGCTCCCAACCCTCCATCGCCACGAAACGCACCTCGAAAGACGCCCTCGGCTCTGAATGATGCCTTGGAGGGACGAAGCCACTAGTAAATGTGTCGAAGAACCAAGTGACTCGAACTACCCCTGGCCCTGATCCACTAGATCTATAAGGTACACCCAAAATTTCCTCACACACCCCTAGGTAATCTCCCGCCATTCGCCCCATAATCGGCTCACCCTCAAAATGAAGACCAGTGATGCGGACCCAGTCCGTCGGAGTTGGAAGGAACATACCAATCGAAAAGAGAAGCTCCTGATGCTCCTCCCTCCACCTCTCCAGAATCGCTGCGATCAGACCACGGCCGACCTGAAAAGGTTCCAACTGTAAGATCAGCCCAAAGCCAAAAGACACCAACCGTGCCCGCTGAAACTCCGGCAAGGCATGATACCAAGTATGAGACTCAATCCATGCCGAGCTGATAGCTAGTTGTGGAGGCTCCTACCAAATGAAAAACAAGAAAAAATATAATAAGACTAACAAACATATCTACAATGAGAGACAAGTAGATCTACTAAAAGCAAATAAGGTATATTAAAACACATAGTAACAATTCATAACAAGCACACAAAATATGATAAAATGAGACGACGAAAGAAGCGTGACCTATCACTAGATGCAGTCATGATGCATGAATGGGCACACAATCAATAATCGATGCAGGTTTGACATATATTAAATCAGATCTTAACAAGTCTGTGTCACAACCAAAATGCCTAGAAAAGTGAAGGAACACTTGCTCATGGGTACCTACCTGGCCTCGGGCAAAGAAATCCTCCAGCGGGAAGTGTGTGCGAGCTCGACGCTCCTCACCCTAATGCTCCTCATCCTTAGCTCTCTCAACCTCATCCTCAGCTCTCTCGCTCGTATCCTCAGCTGCACCCTCGCCATTCGCAGGTACCTCCTCCCAAACCACCATCTCATCACCCTTAGGTACCTCCTCTCTAACCATCACCCTGACATCCACCTCCAAGGCGCCGGCACCAGCCCGAGCCTCGGAAGCCTCACCTATCTCCCCAATCATCAACCCCTCCAACATAGAGGCGGTGAAGTCCGGTCTACCACTACCCTCAGACTCCATCTCAGAGGAAAGAACTAGGCAACTAAAGAGAACGTAAGAAACAACGCCTGAAACGGACAATCGGATTGCAAGATATCACGAAAGCACGAACATCACAGCGCAAGAAGACAAGGAAACGGAGAATCAAAGAACAAAATGGATAGCAGGGAAGAATGAAAGAATTTTCAAGTATATATAGAGCGCGGTCAAATCGTGTGCTTGGACTGACACGCTCAATAAAATTGTGCACCACAAGATTCATGCTTAATCCTAATTACACCCCAAACCTTGAGTGCGTAAACAAATCGTCACCTGCTCAAAATAACTGGCGCCCTGATTGTGCACTGCAGGCTAGACACGTAATTATATCAAGCGCCTGCATCATGGCGCATAAATGCCAAAGGTCACCCGCATAGTGACCAGGTGCTGCTCCCATCCCATGTCCCATACAACGTGTTTAATTTGGTTAAGCGACAACCTGTTTGAGGGGTTTTGAGGGTCATCAAAACCCCTCAAATAGGCACTCTCATGATTAAGCTTAATTTATTTATGCGACCAAGGTAAAGTGAATAATTCCCCAGGTGAAACACAAAATAATATTCCCAAAACAACAGACCCAAGGCCTGAAATTGGGAGATTTCAAACACTAATTACCAACCCGAACCACTCCCTTGCTAAGGAAAATCCGAAAACATTCTAAACTTAGAAAATACACACTCCGAAAACCAAAAAAAATGCCCCCCAACATCCCCAAAGCAAATCACTTACGCACCTAAACTGAACCAAACCAAAAAAAACATCACACTCAAAATGAGTAAAGTAAGCCACAAGGTAAACTAAACCAAAAATTCACCAAATATAAGCAGCCACAAATGAAGTTAAAGACACGATCGCTTCATAAATAAAAGATATAATTACAAATCACACCGAGAGCATACCCTCTAAATATACAACTTGAAATATGAAATTTAAAACCAGCACGTTCAGGCAATGCCCAAATTCGGAAAGAAGAGATCTCGGAGAAGCCTGGAGAGGGAGTACACCCTGAACGAATTTTGACAATGACAACCTTTCCTCGCTTTGAGCTGGCAGAAAATAAAGAGTGGATCACAGAAAGCCACCCAGGACCTGCGGGATCCACCTATGGAAGCTCACCTTAAAAAGCCTGGCAAGGAGGAGTAACTAACACTGAGTCCGTAGAGCCTACCAAAGAAAGATAGGAGGCGGTCATGAGAACTCTGACCCTTTCTTATCCCTGGGTTTTCTCTCCTCCACTTTTAACTCCTCCATCTCTTCTCCAAATGGGGTGACACTTCGAGTTGGACTGATAATACCAACCCTAGCACCACCTTGAATTCCCAATCCCGTCCATTCTTAATAATTCACTTAATAATCATAATTCTTCAGGTTCAATATCCGGGATACAAAATAGAAAGGAAGAAAAGACATTAATGAACAGAAAAATGCCCTCAAACAAAACAAAAAAAAATACTCCAAACTTTTAATCCTAAGCTCGAAATAAAATTCCAAATAAAACTCAACGCCTTTGGCTTGTATTTATAAAACTATACCTCCTAAACCAAAAAATGACAAGTGTCACATTTTAAACCTAAACCGAACACATACCCCCTAGAAAAGAACCATAATCCACAATAAGCCTAAATCAACCAACCAAAGCACAATACTTACCCCTCCAAAATATAAATCCTCCCCAAATCGATGAACCAATAGGGTTAAAACACCTAACCCCATCTAGAATGTTCACAAATTTAAACTGAAACTCACACATTTCTAACCAAATGTCATCAAATATTAAACTAAGACAAACAAACCTTAAAATCGTAAACTTGGAGCTCATGCTATTACCATGACAAAATCAAAATTCCTCAAAGTTACATAACAAAACTTAAATAAATACCCAGTCAAACAAAATTCTAAAACAAGCACCGTAAACATTCATTTATTTAACAAATATTTTTTACTCAATATCAATGGAAGCATACCTCCTAAATATACAACCCAAAACAAAAACCTAAAACTCTAACCTACAACCTAAAACGAAGACTGAATTCGCAATGGAGACAAAGCAAGGAGCAGACCCAACTCAGAGCATCCAATCGGAGGTTTTAAGGACGGTTGGTTGGGAAACACATCCCTCCACTCGTAACACCTCCTATTTCTCCATCTTCACCTCCTCCGATGCCGCCTCATCAATGCTTCCTTCACTGCTCCCTAAAAAGGGTCGATGTGAAGACCGATCTTCTCTTTCCCAATACTACCCATTCTCAGAAAAATGTCATCCCCGAGCATCACCTCAGGACGAAGATCAAGCGAAATCACGAACATCGGAAGAAATGACATCATAATCAGACGGTTAGATCACCCAATTGAAACACAGATATCCGAGCATAAAGGATTCAAAAAAGGTAAAACTTGAGACTAAATTGAGAGATGCAAAAGAAATGAAAACTATGCTGCTTATATAGAGTACGTACTCAATCACGCGCTAGGACATGTGCGCACAAGTCAGCCACGCGCAGAAGAAACCGCATGCAAATTAAATTGCGCGCCTTACACAGAGCGCGTAATAAAACAATTGCCCACACAAACGGCGCGACGCTCCGTTCACGCACCCAATATAAATCGTGCAATCCTATTACACGACCCACTTACATCGCACAATATGAAAGGTCGCCAACACTGTGACCTGGTGACATTTGAATTACGCGTTTAGTGTAGAGCCTGCAATCCAATCACATGCGCACATTCAAACGCGTAAACAACCCCTTCAAACCTTCAATTGCAAGCCTAAAAATAGGCATACAATTTGATTGATCGACTGGTACCAGGTGTTAAGTAGTAAAAAATACAAAATTTCACCTCTTAAGCTGACCTTTGTTGAACCCTTGAGCTAACAAATAATGTGTTATAAGTATGCTTTGTAGTTGAGCAATAAATTACAAGCTTAATACATATTTCTACTTAAAAGAGCCCAAGAAGAACTGTGCTGCCAAATTGGAAAGGCCTGAGACCAAGTCTAAAGGCAAAGAAGAAAGATTGAACCTACTGAGGGGTTGCAAAGTGTTAATCTATGGAAGAGCAACACACCCAAGAGGTGTGCCAGCTGTGGAAGCACTAAAAATAAGCTGCCGAGAGGTTCCTTAAAGATATCAAGAGCTTCTCTGCAACTGTCTTAAAGTTCTAAGAGCAAGGAGTGAAGCAGTCGAGAGGTTGAACATGGGTAAAAGAAGCTGTCGAGAGGTACTGAGTTGAAAACCCTGTCGAGGGGTACTTTTGGTACATATTTGGGCACCCATGAAAACCCTAACTATTTAACATGTACTCGTCAGTTGAGAGCCAATGGGAAGAGAGCTTCTAGAAGAGAAATTGACCAGATCAGTAGCCCAGAATAATAGAATTATTCTCTTCAGCTCTGATTGGTTAAAGAGGATCTGAGGATAGAAGAGGAGAGTATAAAAGCTTGAAGAAAATATAAACCAAACATCCAGACTTGGAGAGAACTAGAGCCTAGAGCGAGATCCATTTTTTCCTCCAAATTCTCTTTCCTTCTTCCTTCTCCCATTCTCAGTTTAGCCAATCATGAGTGTCTAAACTCTTCTCAGTAGTTAGGGTGAGGTCTTAAGCTGTAAATTGAGAGATTCAGTGGCCTGTAATAGACTGTATATTACACAGATTACAGATCTGGGCGCAATGCAAAATAATTGTGGAGTTTAAAGGTTATTTTGATCTAATTGTGGACTGTTAAGAGAGAATTACATGTCCTCCCCACGAGCACGGGACCAAATGAAGTGATCGCTCCGAAAAATCAAGTAAAGGCAGAAACCGCAGTCGCTACATTCAGGTTTGAAGAATCACCAACCAGCGACGGATAGCCATGGTATTTCGACATCTGGAACTTCCTGAAGCATCAACATGTTCTTCCATATGCTACGAAGATCGAACAAAAGACTATAAGGAACCGATGCGCCAGATTTTGCATACTCTATGAAATATTGTACAAAGAAGCCTTCACCAAAGGAGTATTGCTATGATGCATCACAACTGTCGAAGGACAATACATCTTTTGAGAAGCACACGCCAGTGCCTATGGCTCCTAGGCCGATAGACATTGACTCACTGATCAAATCATACGATAAGGCTACTTCTGGTCGACGATGATAAGAGACTGCCACCTCTACGTCCAAAGCTACAAAAAATTCTAAGAACACGCCGCACTTATCAAAGCTCCATCAGTTGCATTGAACACTATGACCTCACCGTGGCCATTTTTGATGTGGGCTTTCGATGTCATCGAACCTTTCCCAAATATAGTTGGGAACACTCACAAGCACGCATTCGTAATTACGACAACCGAATACTACACCAAATGAGCAAAAGCCGAGTCATACGTCAAAATCACTGCTTCAACACTCATGAGGTTTATCGTTCAGAATATCATCACAAGGTTTAAAGTACCCAGGATGTTTGTCACCGACAACGGACCACAGTTCATCGCAAAGAAGACGAAGAAGTTATGCAAGAAGTTCGACATTGATCTACACCACTCATCATCATTTTACCCTCAAGGCAATGGGCAAGTAGAAGCTACGAACAAAATGCTGATTTGAATTCTGAAATGCACAATAGACACGAGCAATGGAGCAGACTGGTCTGAGTGACTACTAAATGCACTTTGGGCCTATAGGGCTTCTATTCGTACGGCCACTAGACAAACTCCCTACCTCCTTACCTACGGGATGGAGGCGGTCCTACCATGTGAGATATAAGTACCATCCTTACAGATTTAACTCGATGACGAGCTATCCTTAGACAAGAGGAGAATTTCCCTACTCACACAGCTTGAGTAACTCGATGAAATACGTCTAAGGGCAGCTGATCACGCTTAGGTATATCAGAGGAGAGTGGTCAAGACTTATGATAAGAAAGTCCTCGAATGAACCTTTAATATTAGAGAACTAATCTTGAAGAAAATCATGCCTTCCAAGCATGCCCATCCAAAAGGAAAACTGAAACCGAACTTGGAAGGCCCTTATGTTATAGTAGCCGCATACCCTGGGATTGCATACAAACTAGCAAACCAAGATGGGGAAGAACTCCCTAACCCTTGGAACACCATGTACCTAAGAAAATATTACCCTTAGCCCTGTGATCATCACATCCCGTATTTAGATACTTATACTTATTGCCCCCGTAGTCACCACCACCCATTCATTGGTTGCATGCCTTCAATTTTCAGAATATCCTTAAGACCTCTAATTTATCACCCACTTTCTCATTCGGGTGAATTGATTAAAGGACTAGTGACATACCTAACCTCTTTCAAAAGAATAAGTAACACTTGATCCCCATTTCCCTTCCCTCGCCATTGGAGGAGACGTTGGAGCAAAAAAAATGAAGATGTCAAGTTCAATCAATACTCATTATTCTTGCACTAGTAGGATGCTTTCAAGAAATAGACACATATATCCAAAAAATCGAGTGAGAGCAATATGATGAATGAACCAATCAATGAGCTCATAGAAGCATAAGCAGGTCATGAGGACATCTCTGTTAACTCTACTAGAGATGCATAAGCAAGCTGCGAGGGCATCCCTGATGTCCCCATACTATTAGATGTCGTCGTAAGGTGGTGGGAGGAGGACAAACTCCTGCTAACCATAGAATGTGAGATTTTGATGGTACCGAAATATGATGAAGAGTTCGATCATGGCACCCTATATTCCCTCTAAGGAAAAGATTACTACTCATCCCTTTTGGAAAGCATTAGGTACAAAGTACTCCCTGCATCACTGAGCCTTACCCCTCTTCCAATTTTATTTTTTGGACGATAAATCGAAAGCCTTTCAGGATTCTCCTAGGAATGTGTAGACACCCAAATTCGGCCTAAGGCCCGATCAGTCTGTACTCCGAGAGAGATGTACCCCTGTGCTTTCGATGGTACCCCTGAACCCTAAGGAATCTCCCTGAACCCTTAGGAACCTACCTAGACCTTTAGGAATCACCCTGAACCCTTTAGAACCATTCCCCCAACCCTTAGAGATCACCCCTAAACCCTAGGATCCCTTCCCAGACCCAACTTGAATCCTTCTGAGCAATTGATGGGAGGAGAGATACAACATTTTACACAGACCATTTCCAAGGATGAGCCATATACCATTGGAAGGAGGACTTCTCCAGCTTTTCAGCAAGTCAAAGATCACCCAATTTGGAGTTATGATTCAAAAGTTATGGCAGATTGAAGTGTTACATAAAATCATGACTTTTGCTCAGCCATATGTATTACATACGCCCAGCATATTTGGCCCCAGATTGGTCAGGCGTATATATTATATACGCCTGGCATTTTTGGGCCAAATTTGGTCGGGCGTATATAATACATACGCCCAGCATACATAAACTGGGCGTATGTAATATATACGCCCGGCTTAACTACAGTATCTATCATCAGATGCTCGAAATTCCTTCATCGGGTTTGACCTTTTGACCATCCCCTTGGTTGAGGTGGGTGTCTTAAGGTTGGTTGCACCCCCTTTGAGCTTATATGCAACCCTTAAGTCACCTATGGTCTCACCCAATCATCTGCCATTGAAACTGGTTCCCCAATCCCCTAGGACTCTAAAAACCTATAAAACCTTAGATGTGGGATTATCTAATTGCTAAACCAATTAGCTCTTAAGTAACCCTCTAACCCACCTTTTCTCTATAAATAGAGAGGCACCCCCTGTTCCTAAAGGGTTGAAAAAAATTAGGGTTGAAAGTTTTTGAGCTTAAGAGAGAGACCCCTAGTGAGAGAAAGTTCCCTTTTATTTTTCATTCTTCAACTAGAATTCCAGCATTCTTAGTTCACCCCTTTCAATCCATTTCAACCATTGGATCACTCCTTTTTAGTAAAGCTTAGTCTCTAGCTTCACTCTATACTTCCCATCTACTGAATCCTAACATTAGAATCCATTCTCCTACAGTTTAAGCCATTTAAATCCATCGAAAGTACACTGAAGCGAAGGTCTTCCCCGGTGCAACAAGGGCATGTGAGCTTCGGCTCACCCCTCTCTTCCTCTACCTTCTTGGTGTTTCCTCCATCTAAGGATTCAAGCCGTTACGCTACCAAAATTTTGGTTTGGCTCAAAGCTTGATAGGACCATATTGCCTTCGGGCAAGCGGAAGCTCCGCCCATTTATTTTTCATTTTGGCCATAGATAGAGACCGCTACCCGCGGGTTGATCGGGTGCCTAAACCCTTCCCGATCGATTACCGAAGCTCCTACCCTAGAGTCTTTGGCAAAAACCGGTGAATTAGAGTCATATTTAGCACTTCAGTACTTAAAATATTAATTTAATGGTTTCCCGGGTCACTAAAAGCTCTGGGTGGCGACTCTACATTCATTTCATCGAGAGCGCATCATCGCAACGGGTTCGAGAGAATCCATGGTCGCACAGATGGCGACTCTGCTGGGGATATCACCCTAGCGCTTCCCCTCTTGTTGGCTTTTTTTTTAAATCTTTACTAACCATTGCTATTTTTTTTATTTTCTGCTGTTTTTTCCTTCATTTTTATTGCTTTTACTAACATACTCACCCCTACGATTCGGTCCTTTAAGTGCCTTAGCCGATTGGCAGGTCTACTTGCGCCTTTAAATTTCAGTTTTTACGGTTTTTTCATTTAAGCCGCCTTAGCCGTTTGACAGGCCTGCTCGCACCTACTTTCCACATCATTTAAATTTCAATCATTTACAAGCCTTAGCCGTTTGGCGGGCCTACATGCGCTCTTTATTTCAGTCATCACATCTCACCGTTGGACACCGGCCCGTTGAGGCGGCACGGGCTTGTCATCCCCGACCTGAACTTGGACTTAAATTCACTCCCCTTTAAAAATCTGCAATTAAAAGTGAACCAACAGTGTCGGGAAATAATCAAATTTATTTTTGCATGTTTTGGATAGTTTTCGGGGGGTTTAGGTACAGATATAACTTACCCTGTTCCCAGTAACGCGGCATCCCTAGTGGTGATGATCCTGAAAAGAATCAACCCTTCCAGTACCTGAGAAGGTGCTTGCGCCCGAGGTATATCGGTTGGGTTTCCAATTCCGATCGAGCCGTAAAACCCGCAATGGTGAGAGTGTAAACAGCCCCAATTCAGCCGTGTATCCCTAGGAAGAGGAAAGGAGTGACCCGATAACATACACAGCAGTCCTCGGGAGCATCCCTCCCAGGAAACCAGTTCAAAAAGACTCATTTTGGGTTTCTTGTTCACTAACAAACCAAGCTGAAAGAACAGTTTTTGCCAGGCGTATATATTAAATGCGCCCAGCCAAAAATCCCAAGAAATACTCAGGCGTATATAATATATACGCCCAGCCAAAATCCGCAGATTTAACCCAAGTGTATATAATATATACGCCCAGCCAAATTTGCTTAGATTTGGTCAGGCGTATATAATACATACGCCCAGTATAAACTGGGTTCAAGCAACCTGATCTAAGGCCCAATCCACCACCCAAGTTCTCCGATTAGCGGTATTAGTGCCCTCAATAGCCTCCCGCATTCTATAACACCCAATATGCTCCCGCCCAGTCAAAAGAAGGCAACTTCTCATTGATTTGCTCCAGGGGATCGGGTCGTTTGCGTGGATTCCCTCACCTTCAATAGAATGAAAGGGTTCCCTTTCGCTTCTTCCGAAGGGTGTCGGATCCTGCCGTGGGACCTACTAAAGGTGCATATATCACCCGAGACAGGAATTTTCCTAGGGAACCAAATCATCATTCATTTAAATAGGGGAGTTAATTTCCATTTGAAAAATCCACATATATATATATATATATAAAGAAAAATCAAAAACCCAAAAAAAATATATATACTTTTGGTGTGACCGTCACTACGGCGACCTCGAGCCCAACCTGTAGAAAGAGAACTAGGAAGATATTCGGCCCTTACCCAAGACATCGATACAACACTCGTCAACGGATCATGTCGAGAGCCGATACATCCCCACCATCATCCCCATCCCATTCACATGCAGGAGAAGACCCGATCTCCGACGACTTCACCCAAACCCGGTTCGATGTCACAGGTCAATTTGGGGTGCCCGTGTTCGCATCCACCCCATCCCCCTCCCTTACATTCTCCCAACATATCCCCATCTCATCCCCTACTGAAACCCCTCATTTCCCAACCAACCCATACATCCCCATCTCCCATCCATACACCCTTACTGCCCCCCCTACTCCCAAAGACCCCATCGAGAGCCCCATCCCACGCCTACCTCCCACGTCCCATCCATGCCCCCTACATCCTATATCCCATTCACCTCATCTCACATGCCATCCACATCGCATGGCCCATCCACATCCCAACATACCCCCCCATTTACCCAGGTCATGCCCAACTTTTCCCAGGGTATGACCAGTAACCCACCATCTTCCATAGCCATACATCCATACCCTCTAAGCATAATCATCCATACCCCCCATACCCGGGTCATGCCCAATTTCACCCGACCCCCTCCATCCTTGAGTGGGCCATCACCCTCCAATCTCACACCTGAATCCATGCCCTCAATGGAGGACATGAGAATGATATATGCCTCGTGGGCTGCCTCTCGGAGCCCTACATCCCAAACCCCACATCCAGGTCTCCAAAACCTCCATACTCCATTCCCTCATGACCATGCCCAACCACCCATCATTCATACCATCCAAAATTCCCCACATCAATCCCAGCCCAAGCCCACTCATCTCAGGCCCAAACCCACACAAATCCATGGGCCCAAGCCCAAATATCTTTAGAAGCATGGGCCCAGGCCCACTCCCAAACCCAAGCTCAGGCTCAGGCCTAAGCCCATCAGACCCAAGACCACTCCTCCCAAGCCCAGGCCCAAAACCCTCAAGGCCCATGGCCCAAGCCCAAACCCACCAAACTCAGGCCCAAGCCCATCAGACTCAGGCCCAGTTCCAAGACCCCCAGGGCCCTTCGACCCAAACCTATCAAACCCAGGCCCAAGGTCCATCACCCCACTCCCAATACCCACATGGCCCATTAGCCCAAACCCAACAGGGCCCATTTGCCCAAAATCATACCAACCCCCACACCCACGCCCAAGGCCCAACAACCCAAGCCTTCAAAAACCATCAAGCCAAAATCCATCAAACCCCAGGCCCATCCACCCACACTCATCAAGGCCCGTTCACGAACCCCTTACCCCTCCACCAGTACCCTTCATTCACCTATACCCCTTACGCCCCCATCCCGCCTCCAACAGAAAATCTGATCCACTCCATTCCTCAAACCCACGCCTGCAGCATCCCGCCACATCAACCACACCCCCATCACCCCCAGAATGTGCACCCAGCTCAGCACATCATTCATCCATTCATTCCTTCCCATCCCCTACAAACCTTGTGGCCCCACCAGGTCATCCAACCCATCACCCCCAAGTCCAAATAGCGGACCTCGCCCCTCACCAGTACAATGGCCAACAGTACGAGGAGGACGAGATCCACAATAGTGGAGGAGTTGCCAGCTTCGACCCTCCCAGGCCCACCATCGTCATACCCAAGGCCGAACAAAATCAGGGGGAGGCAGTCCCCGCTGCAACCTCAAAAGAATCAGAGCAGCTGAAAGAACAGATAGACAAAATACAGAAGCAGCTGATGAAGATGGGAGGAGTAGAACTGCATTCGACAGACTTTTCAAACTTATGTCTGTTCTCGGATGTCCCCCTGCCACAGAAATTTAAGATGCCATCATTCGATAAATATAATGGCACTGGCAACCCCATCGCCCACTTAAAATCTTACTATGGGGATATGTGCCAGTACGGCAGAGATGAACGACTCCTTATCAAAGTGTTCGAAAAGAGTCTAACGGGCCCAGCACTGAGATGGTTCATATCCCTAGAACCATCCATGATAAAATCTTTGAAAGATCTAACACACTTATTCCAAGAACAATATGTCTATAACATGGACATAGAGCCAAGGAAGTCGGATCTGGCCCGTTTGAAGCAAAGACATGATGAAACTTTCAGTGCCTACTTAGGAAGGTGGAGGGCATTGGCCGCCCAGGTGACCCACCGGATTCCCGATGATGAGCACATTGAATTGATAACCAAGGGAGCTCTCCCAGTCATTGCAGATTTTTTGGTGTATTAGCAACAGTCCAGTTTTGCTGATTTGGTCCGAAATACCAACCGTTGCGAAGATGCCATTAGAGAGAGCAGGTTGGGAAAGAGCGTGTCCAGCGAAGCCACCGGGGTTTGAAAAGCTGCCGAACCAAGGATTGAAAGAAGACCAGGGATAGAGGTATAGAACATCATTTACCCCCAGGCCAATACCGATGCCCCCCCGATACAGCTCCAGGCCGCACAACCACCCCTAGCCCGTTTCGAGCATGCGTCAAGGCCAAACAACGGACCGAGAGCCCCATTTACCCAGGAACAGATGAGAGCATGATTCGAACGAGTGTTCACACCGTTGGAGCAATCTTTAAGTGTCTTATTGTCAGTGTTGCTATAAAAGGGTCTGGTCAATTTACTCCAGCCTCACCCACCACCCAATCCAATCCTGAGAAACTATGACCCGAACCTGCATTGTAACTTCCACCAGGAACCGGGTCACCCTACGGACCAGTGCTTCCCACTAAAGCGCGCGGTCCAAGATTTAATAGAGGCGGGAAAAATTATTCCCCCACCAATTCCTCAAGGGCAGAACCAGAACATCCATCAAGCTCCTCTACCACCGTACCCAGGAGGCCCTAGGGTTAACATCGATTGGGTAGAAGAGGAAGAAGGAGAGTTTGACCCCTCGGATTACATCAGTAATCAAGAGGAGTTTTCATTTCCCAGGTTGAATAAGGACGAACCATTTGTGGGGGTGATCGAGCCGTTGTATTTAGCCGATTACTTCCCCACTCCAGCATTCCAAGAGGAGCCCTTAGATTTAGGGCAGTATTTTTCCACTCCCGCTCCCGCCTATCCAATCCAAATGGGCACAGCCCCGCTGCAATCATACACATATCTGCCCCACTCCCAATTTACCCCACAGTACACACCACCTCCCAATCACCTCATCCCATACACTATCCCACCATCAGCCACCCCATATACCACTCCATCAAACCCAAATAACCCCACGCCATACATAACTCCACCATCCCCATACTACCCTACCCCATACACACCCCTAAATCTCTCCACCCAATACACCACTCTGCGATCCCCAAATTATCCCATCCCGTACACACCCCCAAATCCCACCACCCAGTATACTACCCCGCCATCCCCAAATCATCTTGCCCAATACACAACTCCACCGTCCCCAAATCACCCCGCTCCATGCATAACTCCATCATCACCAATTTACCTCGTTTCATCCACGAACCCATCATCGCCCCACCATTCCACCCCATATACAAACCCTTCATATTCGTACCCCCCTACTCCATCTGCTACCCCGTCATATCCCTATCACCCCACTCCACCCGCACCTCTGACATCTCCCAGTCACTCCATCCCATGCAACATACCACTCATCCCCAGTTACCTCGTCTCACACCCCATCCTGCCAGCTCTTAATCACAGCCCCAACATCCGATCCCATCACCCTCCGACCCCTCCATCCCAGTCACACTCCCACCATCCCTTCGCTATTTTGCCCCCAATCCAACTCCACCCCCACCCAAACAAACAACCCCTCACCCACTCCCCTTATCACCCGCTCTCAATCATCACTGGTCTTACCACGCCCAGGTAATGCATATACAAGCCCCCTCCGCACCCACAAATCTAACCTCGCCAATTCCTGCCACTACCGTTCCGCCCCCTATTAGAGTCAACCTGGTTGGACCCGAGAATCTGACGTACCCAGCCCAATCCTCCCCAGAATCACCATGCACTCCCTTCCTCATCCCGAAACCTGCCTATGACCCACATCAATTGCCGTTAAGCTATGAACAGGCGGACATGAATGTTGGTTGCAACCGAGAGGAGACTGTTGAATTTATTACCCGGTCAGGCAGGATTTCTACACAGCCAGAAGCATCTGGGGCCGTCAGAGGAGAAGAGAAGAAAAAGGAGCAGGCCGCAGGGAACCCCTTTGAGAAAATGGCCAGATAGCACGTGTTGGAGACATAGCTCAAGAGAACACCCGCACATATTACTATGTGGGATTTGTTAATCACGTTCCCGCTCTACTTTCAAGCCTTAATGGGAGCACTCAAAGACGCACATGTTTTGCCCATGTAACCCCAGATGAAGTGAGAGAAATAATCGGGCAAATATTGGCCTCAAATGCCATCTCATTCACTGATGCAGATCTGCCGCTCGAGGGGAACAACCACTCTAAGCCCCTGAATATAACAATGGAAACAGGGAACCTAGTGCTCCCGTTGGTCTTAATATACAACGGGTCAGCACTGAACGTATGCCCTCTAAGGATGGCAATCAAAATTGGAGCGAATCCCAACACCTTTCACCCATCCATAACAAGCGCCAGGGGATTCAACAACACCAGGAGAGAAATCATAGGAGAAGTAGACCTCGACCTAATCATCGGGCCGAAAACCTTCACCATCCCCTTTCAGGTGATGGACATCAAGTTTATATTTAATCTACTGTTGGGCTGACCGTGGCTACATGAGATCGGGGCAATACCATCAACTCTACACCAAAAACTTTGATTCATCTCAAAGTGAAGAATTGTCACCATCTTAGGTGAAAGCAGAGAAGACAGGGAGAGGAGCACTCTTCATATTGAGAATTCGAAAGTGCTTAACATGTCGTACACAGCAGATGACACTGATCTCCATCAATTTGAGTATGACTTCTTAGCCGTTACCCTCGGGTCGACTGAAGAAACCCCTGCCAAAACTGGAGGAGGAACTGATGCAGCTGTGTTCATGCTCTACAAATGGGGCCACCAAAAAGGGAAAGGGCTGGGCCCGCGCCTTCAAGGAAGAAGAGACCCCGTCAGGGCCAAGGGGCAACAAACTAAATTTGGCCTAGGCTACAGGCCCATTGAAGAAGTCAAAGAGGCCAAGGAAAAGATAAGAGCCGTGGCAGTCGCTAGGGCCAGAGGAACCAACGTGGAAGAAGAACCTCACGCTAGACCCCACATCTGTCAAACCTTTGTGAGCGCCAGGGTGGTAAAGATTGATCTGAATGGGGAGACGAGGGTAACCCCACACAAGCCTGCTTCCACCCACCCCACCAACCCTTACATCATCTCCCCAAACCTCGAGGTGGACTTAGCCGCCCTCTCCTTATTTGAGGAGGAAGTCCCCCGGTCCACCCATCACTTAGCACCAACCACTTTGGGTCCATCCTAACCATAGAGGACAGGGTCCTAGAGGATCCCTCCGTAAACATGTTGAGGGAGGAACTGGAAGAGCCTATCGATGCCACTTCCAACCAAAGAGGTAAAGGCCAGGCCTCGTAGGTAAGTAACTGGGCATCTTTGCCCCAACTCCTGGGAGCCACCAAAGGTTGTGAATACGGCACCGGGTCTCCAAAAAAAAATAACCTGTAAAAAGTGAGGTTAGCCTCTGAGACACTCTACCCTATATATATAGAGATCTACCTCGCCAGGGGCTGACTTCCGAAAAAATGCAAAAAACCATAAAAATAGAAAAAATACAAATTCCAAAAATATTATCTTTTAAAATTCCCAATAAAATTAAAAATGATGTCGTGATACCCGTCCCGCGTGAAGCCAACCCCTTTCTTGTAAAAAAAAAAAGAAGAGGTAGGAGTCACGAGTCTGGACTAGGAAGGTCAAATCAATGAGCTCCCTAATGAGCTCCTCAAATAATTTTCTGATTTTGAGCATGGCCCTACCCCGATCGTCGAAGAGATAGAGGATGTCAATTTGGGCACCAAAGAGGCCCCTAGAATCACCAAAATCGGAACATCGTTGTCCCCTGCGGAGAGAAAAGGTATGATAGACTTCCTTCGATCATACCAAGACATCTTCGTATGGTCGTATGAAGACATGCCTGGTTTGGATACTGATCTGGTTTAGCATGAGTTGCCACTCTATCCTGATATTAAGCCGGCTAAATAGAAGTTGAGATGCCTCCGACCTGAATGGATGTTGAAGGTGAAGGACGAGGTCATTAAGCAGTATGACGCGGGTTTCCTCATAGTATCCAAGTACCCGCAATGGCTGGCTAATATCGTCCCCGTACCAAAGAAGGATGGAAAGGTTCGAATGTGCATTGATTTTTGAAATCTCAACAAGGCAAGCCCTAAGGATGACTTTCTGTTACCACACATCGATATCTTGGTCGATAACACTGCTAAGCACGGAATGCTCTCATTCATGGGTAGATTCTCGGGCTATAATCAGATTAAGATGGCAGAGGCCGACCGAGAAACGATTGTGTTCATCACTCCCTGGGGTACCTTCTGTTACAAGGTGATGCCATTCGGGCTCAAGAATGTCGGGGCAACCTACCAGAGATAAATGACAGCCCTGTTCGACGACATGATGCACTACTTTTTGTCACACACAACTACACACATTCGTGTTTCAATGCGATAAAATGTCAATATCTTTTTTATAGCGTAGCTATGCTAAATTGATGTCCAAAGTCTAAGGTTCATCTTGGATCTTTGAATCCTACTTTAAAGTAGGAGCAAAACTGCCAATCCCTGTCAAGCAGTCAATGTTTCGATCGGATTGATTCAAATGCTAAAACTTCGCTCTGATCACTCCAGTATTTTTTGGATTCATATGAGCTTAAGTGTCTTAGCTTCGGATTCAAACGAGCTATTTCAGAGGAGTAATCTCTTGGATTACGCTACCCGGGCATGCGTTGTTTAGGGTTTTATCGTACTAAGTCTTAACCTATTACAAGCGGACAGTATAGGATCGTTCCCACGAGGAAGGTATTTTTCTTTTATGGTTTCGTGTATTTTAAAGACTTGTATTTGTCTTTTAAGATCCTAAACTACTGGAGAAATATGAATAAAGAAGGGGTTATTTAAAACTAATTGTAGAAAATAAATCTAAATCCACCTCCTTCCAGATTATGGTCATCAATCACAATCCTTTAGTTCTCAAATGTTTACAAAATTAAACTACCGTTATATCATATTTCAGTGCTTTAGAATTTGGGCGTCAATCATACTCTAAAATTTCTCAACAAAGATTTATACTACTCAACAATTTTCCTAAAATTTGGGCGTCAATCAAACTTAAGAAAATTAAAGATAGAAAAGTAAAATCGTTACACTAATATCCTTAAACTCTCAATCTGAGTCCTCAATTAAAATCAAGAAAAATTGAATATTTATAAAGCAGTAAAGTGCAATAAAATAAATCTAAACTAGAAAGTAATAAAAATATCTTTCATCCCTCAATCACAGGCGTCGATTGATTCTGAGAAACTACAGATACTCTACTCTAATCTTCTAGTTTCCAATTGCAGTCGTCAATTGTACTGGAGAAACCATGGATATCTAAACTACCCTAAACTAAAGTTGATCGGAAGATAACCCCACCCAGTCGTTAATTGATGCTAAGAATTCCTTCGATAAATCTTATCCTATATCAAGTTTTCTTATTTATAGACCATAAGGATTCGGTTTACATTATTCAAAGTCTAATAAAATTCTAAAAACAAAAGTTTCCTAATATAATTCTACTTCTACTCATAGTTCTACCTTGCTTTGGATGGTTGATGCACTCAAGGATTGCTCCTTGATTTCAGCAACAGAGTCCTTTATGAGTCTTTCTTCATCAATCTTCTTGGATTCGTGACCTGCCAGACTTCTAATACAAAAGGTCTTCTAATTATAAGCATGGCGGTGTAGATCTCACGTTCAACAGCAACAGGAGCTTCTATTTTTGTAAAATTGTAATCACGATTTTCTCTTTTCAGTGCATCTCTCTCTATCTCAAAACGATTCTACGATCAATCATTTTTTCTCTTTGTATCGCATTCCTCTAGAACATCTTTTTGAAGAATCATAATTTACGATTTCTTATCTCTCTCTTTCACTATGTTCCAGCATCTTTTACGATTTTTGGCTTTCATTGATATTCAAGAGCGATTTGAAAGGTCCTTGCGTTCAATCATCTTTCTTGCTACTTTTCGAATTTATTTTGATGAAGATTAACACTTTCGCTTTCTTTTGCTATTTAATCTTAATATCTGTATATCATTAACTTGTTAGTAGCAAACTAAGGTCTAGCATCACTAAGTTAAGGGTGATAAAATGGTAAATTATTTGACTGGTCATGCACCCTACAGGGTTTGAGGTCCGGGTACCTCCATTATGAAAAGGATTGATCATTAGTTAAGACCAACCTGTCAAAAATGAAATTACATATCAAACAACTATGTTCAAACATCGATGCAGAAGGGATTTTTCCTGTGATTACTCTTGGTCGCAGGCTTAAAACCTGCTCAGAATCCCTGTAAAGTGTACACCATACGTCTGGGTATTCGTTGGATGGTTGTTTGTTCCTGTAGATTATACCCAGCCATGGGTCAGGACTTCCATCGCCTTGTTATTTATTTCTCCTAATGGGTCCATATTTTTGCATAGTTGATATGTGATTGGTCTCAAAAGTAGTATAATTTATCCCCAAATCACTACATTGTTACCCATCATTTGACTCCTAATATCTGCTTTTAGTCTTGTTGTGTTACAACATGTGTAAAAGTAGGATAAATGTTAAATGGGTTAAAAGTTCAAAGTTAAGGAAGTTTTGAGGCTATGGCAAGAACTACCGAAATAGTGGAGAGAAAGAAGAGTGCCAAAATTAATATATAGATCTTTTGATGCTAAACCCTACATCATTGGAAAGAAGACTTTCCTAGCTTTCCAACAAACTAAGAATCACCTGAATCCGAGTTGTGGATTAAAAGTTACAGCCGATCGAAGTTCGCCCAAAATGCAGGAAAATGCAGAAAATGCAATTTTGACCGGTAGAATCTGGGATCTCTATAATGCAAATTGTCACCGCCCTAGCCCTGTTAAGATTCATAAATCTTATTTGTGACCGATCAAAATATCCATTTCAACCGATCCAAACCAGAAAAAAAGAGGGCTTTTCCTACATATATAATTTTGACAGGTCAAGCCCCATTCTGGACCGGTCGAAGTTGGGATTTTTGACGGATCTTCAGGCGCGTGAATTGGGTTTCTTATTGATTTTTAGGTGCAAACAACTAGATTTCTACCTAAAATATAGACTCCACGATCTTCTACCTTCCTAGTTTAGATAAGATTTGTTCTAGGGTTTGATTCCTAGTAGAAATCGATGTTCAAGGGCCTTATACATCTATTAATAAGGACCCTAGGTTAGGAATAAAAGAGTTTTTCAGCCGTAGGGGATTTTCCTTGTAGATTTCAGGTTTAGATTTTAGATCTGTGAGAGTTTGTGAGATTGAGGGTTTTGTAATCATAGTTCTATGATCGATTCAGCGATGATGAAAAACGTAGCAACGATGCGCTACTAAACGCCCAGAAGCTTGGGATCTCTTGTACGATTGAAGATAAATATTTAATTTAATTTATGTTTTTCTTTTATTTTTTATTCCATTAATGGTACGATTGCACCTTCAAGGTTCCGACTAGATCAAGACCTAGATGGTAATGTTGTAATTCTATTTAAAATAATCTCAGTGGCCTTGTAGGGATTGGGGTTAGCCTAGATAATAAATTCACCGACGGACTAGCCCTTGTAGGGTAGCCTTAGTTGGTTACGTTCAATAATACTTAACGATTAGGTTATCTAACTTGTGATTAAATCTCTCTAAGTCATAAACGACGCAACTGAGCTTGTAGCCAGGAGCTAGGGTACTTGGGATTCAAAATAGGGAAAATTAGGGTTTTATTATTTAGCAATGTAAGATCTAAGAGAGATCCCAAGCTGGTCTCTCAACATTTCCAAATCTGTTTTCTCGGCTTTTCTAGCTAGAGTAATTAGGATATTACTTACCCCCCTTCTAATAAGACTTTAGTTTAATATAAATGACTAGTCCCTGTGGTTCGACCCCTTATACTTGCCAAAGTACATTCGAACTTGTGCACTTGCAAGGTTTTAAAGTTAAAATGATCAAGTTTTTGGTGCTGTTGCCAGGGACTACGGTTTTATTTGAACTATTGCCTTTTAATTAGTCTATATTAAAAATTTGTATAATTATAGTTTATTTATTTTCATATTTGGAGATCGAGGTTCGCGCCTATCAAAGCTTCAAAGGGGACGCCCTCGAGAGGCCCAGGTACGTGCCTTTATTTTCAGATCTAGTTAGGTTTTTGTTTTATATTTTTGTGTCTTAGTTTGTGTCTATGCGATATGTAGTTTCCCACAAATTCGACATCCCCATCTTTTGATGGGCTTAATTCTGAGACTCCATACCATTATCCGGATGGATATGGGGACAATGTTCTTAATCGGTGGGTCCCAAATTGGGATTGTGAATTAAATCAGCCTTTTGTGCTAAATTTTTTAAATCAACTTCAGTTTGACCCGCAATATTCACAATCCCAAGGGAGTTCTGATTCCGAAGAAGATGGATTGCCCATTTTGGAAGAACTCCAATCCGAATCCGGACAAGAAATTCTTGAAGAAATCCACTCTCAAATCCAGTCTCTTGCGAGAAAGCAGTATCAAATGGGGCAGACGGCCTCTGCCATTACTAGGGAGGAAGATTCATTACCTAGTCAATCTATAACCACCTCGCACGACCAGGAGTTGAGAGGAGGATCTACCCCCGCCCCTGAGCCTGAGGATGAAACCATGACCTTTTGGGGCGGGCATGAGGAAGATTTCAAGGAAGACATGGTTGGCCCACATAAGATTGAAACACCAGAAGATGTCCAACCAATCTGTGTAACTCTTTTAATATCAAAAGATCAATTGCATGAGGTGGACACAATTCCTTGTCTGTCATTGATTGAGCAGTCGAGCATTACATATGGGGCATGTTATGTGCCCAATGATTAGTTTTTACAATGCTTCGACAAACCCTCCAATCTATTCTTTTTAAACAATGATGTATTCAGTACTCCTAAATTCCCAACACAATGAATCTGTGACAGCCCTAGTTTCCTTACCCCAAAACCCGCACCGTCGAAGCAAGCGAAAGATCCGAGTTACAATGATGCTATGGTATCGAATGTAAGCATCACTACCTGACAACTCAATCTTTCCTCACATTTAAACAGTAGGAAGGATCGGGCTATCTCATAATGGTAAGCTTACAAAGGCAAGAATAAAGTGCGCAAAATGGAAACAAATACAAAGCTACATCAATAATAGAATGGCAACATAAACCCACGGAACTAGCTATCATTTGTACAAAACCTCAAAAGAACTATCATCCACCGATGAAGGTCGACCTCCATCTAAACAGTGGATCAGAATATACTTTGTATTTAATTACAAACTTGTTCATATACCATTTGCTCAAAACCACTAAAATATCCAAAATCCACCTAAACAACTAAGGGAAATGCTCCTCAGGAAAGTCCTCCTCGGCAGGGTTGTAGTCCAGATCTTCTTCCTGTTCAGGATCACTCTCCAAATGAATTCCTGCAGTTGTGACGTATAGTCGAGAGGTGAGCTTCATCCAAGCTCAATAGGGAATAACAAATGCTAAACTGGAATTTATCCTCCTCATTCATGGACCTTGATGCATAAATAAAATAGAGTCCAGTAAGAAATTATTTAGCAAAAATCAAACTTAGTCTTTCATGTATGCAGGAAATCAAGTATTCAACATGATGCATAAAGGATCAAACGAAACGTGTCAGAAACATGGAAGCAAATCACAAGTACCCCATTAGAACATGTAGCAAGGAGTTACAAACAAAGTTACATATCAAGTTGTAAAGCCCCTAAGCTACATTAACAGGGTCACTCAATACTAGACGAGTCAAACCACTGAGCTACATTAACAGGGTCACTTGATACCCAGAAGTCAAGCCCTTGAGCTACATTAACAAGGTCACTTGAACCGAAACGTCAAGCCCCTGAGCTAAGTTAACAGGGTCACTTGAACTGAGCCATTAAGCCGCTGAGCTACGTTAACAGGGTCACTTGATCTGAGACACAACGGGATTACAAGTTCAAACACTTATACGAGACAGGAGGTAATGATACAAATCAAGATGTCAAAACTTGCAATTTATGAAATCACATAGATTAACCATAACAAGATGCTATGTATCAATAAGCATGCAAAAATGTTTACAAAACCAATTCTGAATACTTCAAAAAATTCCAAGAGTTTTCTTATATCAATTCTAGAGAAATATCAAGTATATACTATGTGCATCAATGACGACAATTCGAGAAAAACAAGTAATCAAGCAAGAAGTTCTTCCCTACCATAGTGCTGAAATTTCATGGGCAAAATTCACACAAATCCAAGGTCCATTCTCTGTCAAACTTCTTCTCATTCACCTACATCACACAACGCACATACGCTACTAGTTACTAAACCCGGCTGGGCCAGAACACACAGACAAAGAGCTTATCCAAGTTCCTAGGTCCACACCTCGGAATAGGGGACACCTCACCACGGCGAGCTTGCATGTCACCGAGGCAAGCCTTCTAGGTGCAACATGACAAAGAGACCTTGTTGCGGAGAGATTTACCCGATCTGTTTTGGCCTTGGTTTTCAAGTAGCACTCGCCACGGCGAGTGCTTCAGATTTCCTTCTCGTCGCGGCAAGCATTAGTAGCTCGCCACTCTCATGTTCATTCCATCAATCTTAAACTTCGTAAGCTCTCTAAGCCGCACTCCAACTTGGGGATTCAACTCTATCATGCTAATAGACTAGATTTCTAGCATCAGACTCTCGAAATGTTCAAAATAAAAGAATCCGAGACACCGAGGATCAGAAGGTTGTGCATTAACACTCTTCATGCATATGATTCTTGATGTCTCGAGGCGTGCATTCATGAATTCAGCTAAATAGTGTCCGATTTAAGAAGAATCGGGTCACCTAACACACGTTTTACCGTGCATGCATAGCATTCGAGGCATCAGACTTCGTGAATTAAGCCTTGAAGCCTTTCACATGTCTGATTCCCAAATTCATCGCATGCACTCCTAGACTTTTAAATGAGTCGATCCCAAAGCTAAGAAACAAATTTACGAAGCTACGTTGGGTGTTTACCATATTGGACTTCTCGATGCTAGATTTCGATCTTCTGTGTACAATTTCCCCTGTGAAAATGCGTTCGATCTGTAAGGTATCGATTTCTCCATTCTGATGATTGATTTTCGCTGACAGAACAAGAGAGATTGGACGGTGTGGACTTCTCTGCAAGGTGGAGACGGTGAAGAGTAGAGGAAGTTCTCACTTTCTATTCCCTAGCTCGACACTCAATTCCCATGCACAACTTATGTGCGCATGGGAGCTAAATAAGCTGGGGTTGGTTCCCATGTGAGGCTGCTACACTCACTTTGGTGTACAAAATGTCTTAAAGACCCTAGATCTGGGACCCCTTGAGTCATGGGTTTGATTTCTAATGGGTCCAGCCTGGTCCACTCACGGGCTAGACTAAGTTAGTTGGTCCTGACATCTCGTTTGTTTATAACAAGTCTAATTTGAGTCCTATTACCATTGGGTCACAATAGATAGGTTGTTGACTAATGGGCCCAATCTTGGCTCTAAATAATGGGTCTCATACAAGGAGTCTAGTAACTCCAAATGGGTCTAGTTCTAAAGAATCTCAATTCACATAGTTGAACTGCTACGCCCTGCTGGCCATACACATTCTAGTTTGCTTGCATTCAGGCAATTTACAGGACGTTACATCCTCCCCCCTTAAATGAATTTTCATCCTCGAAAGTTGACGACTGAAGTGAGGATTTGGAAGATGTATCGGGATTGTGTGACTAATCTTGACGTACGTTGCGTCGTCACAAGGGACTGATGAGAGTTTGCGTACTATGTATGGTTATAGGGGATTCAATACCGAATTTCAATGTGTTCTAAGCTACAATAAAAAATTTTGGTCCTATCCCCGCCCCCTTCCCATGATTCTATGTTTGGCAGAGGTTTGAATTGTATTGATTGTAAGTTAATAACATGACTACTGTGATTTATCAGTTCTACTTATATGTGATGTGCAGATAGTAATTTTTTTATTAAGAGCGAGAATATTGTGCAACATATGTATGGGTACGAAATGAGAATACAATCTATTAACTCGTAAGTGTTGCTCTCCCAGCTGTTCTTTCTTTATTTGTTTGTGGTAAAAGAAATTTAAAATCAAAATAAAATAGGGGATGAAATCAGCACAACTGAGAAGTCCTAGACCTGCAAGATACATGGTCCATTGTGGCAAGTTTTGATAAGTAAGAGTTTGTCCCAAAGGGAAAGATGATCTATAGCTCCAAGAGAGCCATCTCTAGTAGTCCCTCCAGATCTGACTACAGATCTGACAGTCCTTAAGGGAAGGGAGTTTAAGGTCACTTAGTTTACAGATCCTAAGGTAGCCTAATGTCTAAACTACAGAAAGGGTTGAGAGGATGGATGGAGTGTGGAAAATAAATATAAAAGGGTGAGAAGTATGTTATTGAGCCTAGATCAGAGGAGTTTTGTAACTCAGATTCAGATCTGATGTTATAGAAATCCTGTCCAATGGCTACGTTATCACCACTGAGGAGAAAGAATCCAACCCATCTCTCTGCCATGATTCAATCCCTTTAGGTTATAACCTGTCCACTCAAATGGTCACAGACTATCCCATAGGGGAACCACAATATAGGGGAGTCTGCCTCTGTACAATCTCCCACCAGGCTAATACAAGATCAAGTGCAGAGAAGAAGGATCCACCTTGGATCGGTGGATTAGAATCACCCTAAGGCTATAACCTGTCCACTTGAATGGTCACAGACTATCCCAGAGGCTATCCTCCTCACGGAGCCTAAGACAAAACAAGAATATCGCTGCCACCACCATGGTCACAAGGCTACCAGCTCAAGCTCCCATGGGGATTTCAGATCTAGTGGGTCCTGTGGTGGGGCTAAGGCTGTATATGACCATGATAGCCCAGACACACAGGTCACTTGGATCTGAGTGGCCCTTAGAATCAGTCCTCCATTGCTTTGAATCACAGCCAAAGCAATGGCGGATCACAAGGCAGCAGCCTTGCACAGAACAGATCACATTCAAATAAAAATCCCACAAAGTAAAAATCCTATTACAAAACTTCCATTAAACTAGTTCAAAATGCATACAAAGACATAGCCAGCAAGTGCTGGACTATGGAGAGAAGGAAAAAGAAAAGAAAACTACTTACAGCTACAAAAGAAAAGAAAAATGATCTCAGATCAAATCTCCAAGAGATGAGATGTGTTCCAAGATATATTCCCAGATATTTTCCCCCGCCCTTAAACCTAAGCTAAGTATGAGTTTATATAGCAGTGGTGTGGCAGCGCATTAGGGTTAGGAAACCCTAATTTTAACGATGCCACATGGCCTAATAATGATCCTTGGATGCCTTGAGGCGCGCGCACAGAGATTTAAGCGTGGGAGTGCATGCCCTAATCGCTGGAAATTCCCAGAAGGTCCTCTATTGAAGAGATGGAAGTTGAAGTTCAGAGCTTCGCTAGGTAGCTATTTTTTCCCAGACTTGTCGCGTGGTAGCTCTTGCTCTTCGCAAGGATGGTTTGATATTAAAGCTTCAACCGTCGCGAAGTTGGCTTGGTTTGCTCTTCAGGCAGTCGCAAGGTTGAGTAGACATCAAAGCCTCAGATGTCGCGGGGTTGGAGTTCAAGCAGTCGTGAGGTAGCTGTGCATTCGCTGGGTTGATCTTTGCGAGGATGGATTTGAATAGTGCAAGAACTGCGCGAGCACTTCTCTTCAATGGCCTTCGGGAGTTTTCTCGCGAGGCTTTAATGAGTTCCGAACTGCGTGAGGTTCCATGTCTTAATTGATCTTTGTGAGGATGGCTCTGTCTTCGTGAGGATGCTTTCTTCTTGAATAGCGTGAGAACTGCTCGAGGAGTTCTCTTCTGATATTTGCATCCTGCGGCTACTGTGCGATAGCTGCGCGAATAGTCTTCTGAAGCTCTCTCTCCTCAGCCGTTCTGAGCGAACTGCGTGAGGTTGAGAGAGGTCTACTTTGAACTGTGCGAGACTGCGTGATGTGTTCTACTCTTGAGCTTCACGAGAGCTGCGCGAGTTTGTGCTTCTGAAGCTCTTCAATCAGTCAACTGCGCGAAAAGTTGTTGTAAAGTCTTGGGAAGCTCAGTTGGACTGCGCGAGGCATATTTCTCCTGAATCCTCTAAAGCTTAGGTCAGCTGCGCGAGGCTCATTTCAGGTATGGATTCAGAGTCCATCCTTCTGAGGGACTTCTGGTGCCAAAATAGGCTCCTTAGCAGGATTCCTGCCTTATTTCACTACTGATTATTACCTACATAAAACACTTAACAAGAACTTATTAGATGGCTAAGGGTCTAATCAAAGGTTAAGTTAAGGGGTGAAAAGTGGTACTTTTTAGGTCTTAACAGTAAGGTAAATTAACATCCTCTAAAATAATTAACATGACAAGGTTTAAAGAATTAACCAGACGGCTTCGCGGGCTATTTTTCACGTCGAGGAGTTCTAGTCTCAGATGGACCAACGCTTGAACGAGCTGCTTTCTTTGTGTAGTCTGAGATGAACTGGCGTGCTTGGGCTACAACCGGTGTATGAGCAGTCAGGCATGCCTTTTCTACCAATGTTGTAGGATCTCATCATGGAAATCCAACCTTTGATGCATGACGTACTTGTTTTGATGGAGGGTTTTGAATTGCTCTAGGTATTGCCTATCTTGGGTTTCTAGGAGTTGAGAATTTTGATATTGCTACAATTCCATCTATCGAGCGAACTCTGACAGTGATAAGAATTCACCCTGTGGCATCTGTGGATGAGTGGGCTGGGCAAGCATTTGTTGTTCTGGTCTGGGGACATCTTGTTCTGCTGCGAGGGCTGCTTGCTCAGGTTCGTCTTGTTGTGCACCCCTAGCCGGTTGTCTCAATGCTCTATTTCTGACACTCAGACGACATCTCTTCAAAATCATGTTCCAATATTTCCATGAAAATTTCTCCACATTGTCCTTCCTACCTTCCTCTTTCGCCAGTATTTCATATGGTTCTTCATGGTCATCATCTTCATGCCTATCAAGGAGTTGAGATATAATTCAGGCATAGGGTAGGGCAGTCAAGGGTTCATTGACCATGCTCAGTGACTCCTTGATTGCGTATTTTACGCCCTCATACACTAATTGATGCATAGAAAACCATCTATCCTCATGTACAGAAAATAATGCTTGGAGTAATGAGTCTCGTCTCTCTCTCTCTCTCATGTTGAAAGGGGGTATAAATTGCTTCAGAAGAGAAAGTCCAAAAATTACATTCGGTCAAGTAGTTGGATTCGGATCACAGATTGATCGGATGCTTGAAGACCATCGGTCATCCCAGCTACACTTTGATGAAATCTGGGCTCCTTGTGCCGAGGGGCTTGTAAGCCAAGGTGGGTTTTAGTCTTCGCGCTATAGCGCATGGTTGTCGCAATATCGTAAACATCCATGTGGAACTTTCACCCATCAATTTCGGTGGTAAAGTACCCATAGGTCTCACCGTCCTTAAAATTCTTGTAAAATAGTTTAACCAGATGTGGGTGATAATGGAACTGGACGGGTCTGAGTAGGGGTTCAAGGTTGGCACGTTTGAGGTAATCTATGGACCAGACTATCATGTCTTCATTAAACATCTCTGGGTCAAATATCCACTTGGGTTTGAAGGTCTTCTCTGACCACCAAGCCACGGGCTGCTCTCTAGGTGGTGGTGGAGGTTCAGAACTAGCTGAGACGTTGCCCTTTACACTAGCAGATAACTTGGGTCTAGATACTGGGATTTTAGTCATGGCCTTCTTCCTGGATGCCATGCGAAAGAAAATAGGCTGGAAAAAAAGAGGGTTTCATGTAGTTTACCTCACAAGATTGGTTGAATCGATAGAAATTCAGACTTAGCACATCCTAGGCACTTTGATCTTCAAATTTGGAGGGTTTCGGCGCGAAAGGTCTAACGATTCGAATGTCAAAAACCTTGGTTCACACTGGAGAGATGACGAGAGATGGGCCCAAGTTCTAAGAATCCCAAAAATTATAAAACAAGGGTTCTCGGGCCCCTTTAAACATTTCTCAGTTGCCGCGGCGATTGAAAGTTCTCGCCGCGGCGAGCCAGCTTTAGAAAATCTCATCGTGGCAAGCTCCCATCTAGCTGCGGCGAGCATTACAGAAACAATGTTTCTGTTTTGGGCTTGTTTTAGGCTCACAACATTGATTTAACTATTTTGTTGTGGTCCAGACTTATGTTAGTCATTAATAGGGTGATGTGAGAGTAGTTTCTACATGATTTTCAGGTTATTTGAATACTATTCTACTAAACTTGGCAAGCATTTGAATTATCTCAAGCATGCTTCATTCTCCCTCTTCCATGGGCCCTATAATACTTCAGATGCAATTTACGTATAGCTGTTCAATATGCTGAATTTGCAAGATACACATATGTGATTGTGACATGTAATTGCCTAGTATTGTCATTGCCTATACATGCATGGACTCATTTATATTTTACTACCGTGACATACCGAAATGACTGGTCTCATTGAAATAGTCCCGGGTATTGCCCTCTGATTTCTGCCTCTCATTCCCACATTGCCTCACTGGTGGAGTGATTGTGCCACTGGACCAAGACCAAAGGAATTCGTTTTGTCCTCAAAATCTACTCCTTGCAGTCCAAGATTTTGACTGCTTCTTCTATCAATGTTAAGTGTTCTTGAACTTCAGTTGGTTGGTAGTCCAATACATGCGACACGTGGAAGACATTGTGGATGCTTGACAATTGTGGTGGTAAGGTGATGTGGTAAGCTACATCGCCAACACGACCCAAAATTTCAAAAGGGCCAATATATCGAGGGCTAAGCTGCCGTCGATCGGCCTGTCATGACCAAGCAAACGCTAAGTCAGATCAGTCCTAAGGCTAAAATCCTAGTTCAGAACTTAATAGCTGAACCTAATGCCATCGTTCCTAATCTACGACATCGCTCTGTATGCTCATAAGACTTAAAGCTTAGGCTTGATACCACCTGTGACAGCCTGGGTTTCCTTAACCCAAAACCTGTGTCGTCGGATCATGCAAAAGATTCGAGTTATAGTAATGCTTTGATATCGAATGTTAGCATCACTACCTGACAGCTCGATCTTTCCTCACATTTAAACAATAGGAAGGATTGGGTTATCTCATAATGGCAACATAAACACACAGAACTAGCTATCATATGTACAAAACCACAAAAGAACTATCATCCACCGATGAAGTCCGACCTCCATCTAAATAGTGGATCAGAATATACTTTGCATTTAATCACAAACTTGCTCATATATCGTGTGCTCGAAACCACAAAAATATCAACTATCTACCCAAGCAACTAGGGGAAATGCTCCTCAGGCAATAGGAAATAGGGAATAACAAGGGGAAATGCTCCTATGACGTATAGTCGAGGGTGAGCTTCATCCAAGCTCAATAGGGAATAACAAATGCTAAACTACAATTTATCCTCCTCATTCATGGATCTTGATGCATAAATAAAATAGAGTCAAGCTAGAAATTCTTCAGAAAAATCAAACTTATTCTTTCATGTATGTAAGAAATCAAGTATTCAACATGATGCATATAGGATCAAACAAAACATGTCAGAAACATGGAAGCAAATCACAAGTACCCTGTTAGAACGTGTAGCAAGGAGTTACAAACAAAGTTACATATCAAGTTGTCAAGCCCTTGAGCTATGTTAACAGGGTCACTCAACATGAGACGGGTCAAGCCCCTGAGCTACGTTAACAGGGTCACTTGATACCTAGAAGTCAAGCCCTTGAGCTACGGTAACAAGGTCACTTTAACTGAAACGTCAAGCCCGTGAGGAAAGTTAATAGGGTCACTTGAAATGATACCATCAAGCCCCTGAGCTACGTTAATAGGGTCACTTGATCCGAGACACCATGGGGTTACAAGGTCAAACACTTATACGAGATAGGAGACAATGATACAAATAAAGATGTCAAAACTTACAATTTATGGAATCACATAGACTAACCATAACAAGATGCTATGTATCAATAAGCATACAAAAACGTAAACAAAACCAATTCTCAATACTTCAAAACATGCCAAGAGTTTTATTATATCAATTCTAGAAAAATATCAAGTATATACGATGTACATCAATGAGGCGAATTCGAGAAAAACAAGTAATCGGGCATGAAGTTCTTCCCTACCTTAGTGCGAAAATTTCACGACCAAAAATCACACGAATCAAAGGTCCATTCTCTGTCAAACTTCTTCTCAATCCCCTACATCACACCACACACATGCGCTACTAGTTGCTGAACCCGGCCGGGTCAAAATACACACACAAAGAGCTTATCCAAGTCTCTAGGTCTAAACCTCGAAATAGGGGACACCTCGCTACGGCAAGCTTTCATGTTGCCACAGCAAGCCTTCCAGGTGCCACATGACAAAGAGACCTCGTTGCGGCGAGATTTACCCAAGCCGTTTTTGGCCTTGGTTTTCAAGTAGCACTCGCCGCGGCGAGTGCTTCAAATTTCCTTCTCACCGCGACGAGCCTTCATGTCGCCGCGGCGAGCAGTAGCAGCTCACCACTCTCATGTTGATTCCATTAGACTTCAACTTCGTAATCTCGGTATAAGCCACACTCCAAGTTGGGGATTCAACTCTATCATGCTAATAGACTAGATTTCTAGCGTCGGACTTCCCAGAATGGTCAAAATAAAAGAATTCGAGACACCGAGGATCGGAAGGTTGTGCATTAACACTCTTCATGCATTGGATTCTCGATGTCTCGAGGTGTGCATTCATGAATTCAGCTAAATAGAGTCTGATTTAAGAAGAATCGGGTCACCCAAGACACGTTTGACCGTGCATGCATACCATTCGAGACATCGGACCTCATGAATTCATCCATGAAGCCTTTCGCATGTCCAATTCCCAAATTCATCGAATGCACTCCTAGACTTTTAAATGAGTCGATCCCAAAGCTAAGAAACAAATTTACGAAGCTACGCTGGGTGTTCACCGTATTGGACTTCTCAATGTGAGATTTCTGAACTTTCGTGTACAATTTCCCCTGTGAAAATGTGTTCGATCGGTAAGGTATCGATTTCTCCATTGTGATGGTTGATTTTCACTGATAGAATAGGAGAGATTGGATGGTGTGAATTTATCTGCAAGGGGGAGATGATGAAGAGCAGAGGAAGCGCTCACTTTCCTTTCCCTTGCCCGACACTCAATTACCATGCACAACTTATGGAGGTTGGGGTTGGTTTCCATGTGAGGCTGCTACACCCACTTTGGTGTACAAAATGTCTTAAAGACCCTAGATCTAGGACCCCTTGAGTCATGGGTTTGATTTCTAATGGGTCGAGCCTGGTCCACTCACGGGCAAGACTAGGTTAGCGGGTCCTAACATCTTCGGTGTTGACAACAGGTCTGATTTGAGTCCTATTACCATTGGGTCATAATAGATAGATTGTTCACTAATGGGCCCAATCTTGGCTCTAACTAATGGGTCTCACAAAAGGAGTCTAGTTACTCCAAATGGGTCTAGTTCCAAAGAAGCTCAGTTCACATAGTTGAACTGCTTCATCCTATTGGCTAGACACATTCTAGTATTCTCGCATTCAGGTAATTTACAGGGCGTTACAGAATCTAAATATGTCATGGTTTATTGGGTGGATGAGAGTCCACCCACCAAAAGCCTCATGCCCTTAGGTGATAAAGAGGGCATCCAATTCCTGCTAGATGAACAACCCTTCTTTGTTCCTATCGAAGCCTGAGGGTGGTCCGGCTAAAGACCGCAAAACAAAAACTTAGCACTTCTTGGGAGGCAACCCAAGCCCTTGTACATTATATATATATATATAAGTTTAAAAATAAAAAAACAAAGAAAATAAAATCTAGCTAAGTAGTGATGAAATCTGGGCAGAGAACTTTGTTCTCTACCAGATTTCTCGAAACTGATTTTGACCGGTCGATGTGCTCAGAAACCAAAGGAAGAAATGGAGTTCCAACTGGCCGAAATGATTCTGATCGGTCGAGTTCAAGAATTAGCCTCATAAGAGAAGCTGTTTTGAAGATAATATATAAATCTGACTGGTTGAAATGGTTTCGATCAGTCAAGATCGGGAGCAAGCTTCAGAATAGAAGTTGTTGTATGAAAATATATATTCTCTTATGCTTTCGACCGGTCAAAATGGTTTTAACCGTTCGCGACTTTGGGTTCCAAGAATATTTAAAGTCCTGTGACCGGTCGAAATCTCATTTTCGACCGTCTAAACCCCAACTCCTCGAGTTCTTCTTCTCCCTTGAACTCCTGCAGTTTTACTTTTTAAATTTTTATTCTCTTGTGTGACATTTCACCTTTCCACCTTCCACCGTACATTGTCGATCGTTGTTCCACAATTTGCCTCCCCAGGCCTATAAATTCAACGTGTGGGATCGACTCTTCGTATCTTGTGGCCGCAATCGATGATTTTCACGCTTCAAAGGTAATTCTGTGCCATTTCTTTTTCTTTTGGTGTGCTTAGATGGTGCGTGTGTTGTATATTATAGATTGCCCTCTTGCTATTTTCATTGCTTATGGTTTTATGCAATGAAGGCATTGCACCATTCAAGTTTGGGGGTGTTTGTGCTTATTGAAGTGGTTCATGTTTTATTACATCTTATACTTGACCACTACTTAGTACACCCTCAAAACCACATTTTTATATATAGTTTTTAAACCATCATGACTTTATTTTGTCATAGTTTTCAAACAGTAGATGTTGATGCATTGTAGAATATTTATGCCATATTAAGATTGTTGTTGTCTAGGATGATTTATTCCAATGTGAACATTTAAAGATATGCCTAAATTTCATGCTGAGAAATTTTTTTGCACTACAACCATGCTTAAGTCCGAAAATCAAAGGATTAATTTAACATTTTGAATCTTAAGATCCTAGGAAAGACTAAACCCAGAAAGCTTTAGAACTGTTTTCTCGTTCTTGATGAGTGCATATAAATTCAGAGTATCCTTGAATTCGTGCTTACTTATTAAATCTCAAATGCTTCACTTGGTTTATTTACTTTGCATTACTTTGTATCATTGTACTAGAACATATCGCATTTTGAACTCAAAACAAATATGCATCATTACCACCTTTAGAGGAGATGATCGAAGGCCATCCTTGGCTCGTTTGTACCTAAAATGCCCCACCTTATACTAATTTAACATTTAGCATCCCCGTTGATCTTTGTTGAAATTGTTTGCCATACATGTTTCTTGATAAGCTACATTAACCATACCCCACACCAGTTTTAAAAATATAAAGACCTTACCCTTCAATCTCTGAGGAATTGGGAAAGAGGGATGAGAGCAAGAGAAAGTAGAAAGGCATGGTAGTAATGCTTGCAGGAAGCATATGGTCGAAGTATATTCGAAAAAGGGGAGAGAAAAAGAAAAAGAAAAGAAAAATATGTATATGTGCAAAAGGTAGAGAAATGAGAAAGAAATGAAAAATATGAGGTGGTATCCAAAAGAAAAAAAAAGGAGTAGAAAGAAGAGAAAGTTGAGAAAAAGCAGAAAAGAAAAATTTTGAAAAATTGCCAAAAGAAAGAGTGAGAAATGAGAAAATGAAATTAGTTTCTTTTCTGATTTCTCAGAGAATTTGATTCCCAACTTCCCTTTCTTTCTTAACCTTTACCCAAGCCCCGCTACAACTTGGAACAAGACCTTCTTAATCCAATCTTGAGTGGTAAATGCATTGTCGAGAGTAAGAGTGCGATGTCTATGGTGTTTGGTATGGTGTGCTTAGGATACGAATATCGATTCATTATGAGATTATCTTTTTAATTCTTTGATACACCGTGTTTCTTATATCGTGTGAGACGTTTTTGTTTGTGTTGTAATTCTCTTACACATGTGTGAAAAAGTGAACCATTCATCGAAATGATTCTGTTTTGAGTGTATACCTAAGGTGAGGATTGAGTCGAGACTTGGGATCCAACGATTCTTCGTTTGGATTAGTCCTGCGATGGAAATGTTTTAGCATGGGTTAGCACACACATGACACTCTAGGCATGAATGAAGGATTTATCCAAGGATCGGAGCATTGGGTTAAGTTGAATAGGCAACATTAGAATTAACATGGCATTGGTATTTGAGAATGAAAGCTCACATGTTAAAGCAATTACTGATTTTTGCTTTCAAAAGTATATATATTATGAAAATTGATTTTGAAAACTCAATTTTACCGATGGTTTTGTGGGTGTGACAGCCCAGATTTTCCTTACCATAAAAACTAGCGCCGTCGGATCGCACACATGATCCGAGTTACAGTTACACTATGGTACCCATTGTACAACATCACTTTCCCAATCGCTCCATCCACCCATCATTAATCAACAGGAAGGACCGAGCCATCGCATGATGATAAGCACACAAGAACGGAAGCACATGATGCACACACACACACACAGTGGAAACATAAGATAGAACTGTATCAGATGCCAAAGGGGAAACATAGTTGTAACTCTAGCTATCATCTACACAAAACAAAGTAACCATTATCCATCGACGAAGGCCGACCTCCATCTAACCAGTGGACCCAAAATATTTAGTAATTAATTACAAAACCTTCAAATTCATTTACCATTTCTCCTTTTCCCCAAAAATCGAAACTACAAGCACCCCAACACTAAGGAAAGTGCTCCTCAGGTAAGTCCTCTTCCTCTCCTGTAGGGTTGTAATTCGGGCTTTCTTCTTGCTCTGGATCCCATTCAATTCCTGCTCCTGCAGATGTGACATATAGTCGGGAGTGAGCTTCATCCAAGCTCAATAGGGAAAAACACAGTGCTAAGTATAGTTTAACATATCCAATTCAAGTTCTCGATGCATCAGTAAAAAAAAATGATTGAAATTCACTCTTATATATTCATATATCAAATGCGAACTCTAACACAAGATTTTCCATGCCTTAAGGAGTCAAATCATGCCCAAGAATAGTTCATGCTAAAACAATGCATAGATATATTTCAAGCTCATATACAAATAGAACAAATAATTGGAGACGAGTAATGAACACATATAGCAAAGACAATATTAGAATCTAAATGAATCACATATCAAGAAGAATGACGTATCATATCACGTGGTAGTAGAGTAAGTATCCCGTATTAGGGAACTGAGCAGTCTGCATTAGGAACACAGGGTCGTGACCCCGGGGACTCCACCCCTCTCATGGAGACTCCACTCCGCTTACTTCTAACACCTTCAAAATGATTCATGTGGCAACGCATCTCGTAATAAAGAACTAAGCAGTCCGTATTAGGAACATAGGGTCGTGACCCCGGGGACTCCTCCCCTCTCATGGAGACTCCACTCCTCATTGCACGTGATCACATAAAGCAGAGACACATAACGAGTACGTGTGGACACATATCAAGAATGGGTACATGGAAGGGCAAGACAATGCGAGGTCAAATGCACGATCATGAATCTTGTAAAACATGGATGCAAAATTTAAATCATATTATTTGAGAATTTCATTTACATGTGCATATGCATATATATACATTAACTGCTAAAAATACCATTCGTAGGATAATTGCATCAGACACTTGAATTCAAGATATATATATATATATATATATATATAAGTGGCAAGGTATTTTCCCTACTTGAATTTGTGTCGATCACACGTGCCAAGATTCACGGTTCGACGAGTTCAAACCTTGTTCCGTGGTTAGTTTATCCTGAATCACGATGTCCATTACATTTCTTAGTCCACATATAACTCACAAGCATGCTAGCCAAGTCCAAGTACCTATACTGAAAATAGCCATAAACAGAGGATCACGGTTGAACATGGCTCAATTCTGCTCCAGCGATTCCCAGTGGCACCTATGCTTCACGCTCGAGCGGTTTTAACCCAAACGGATTAAGCCTATGATTCATGCTCGAGCGTAGGCTTTAGAAGGCATCCCGCTCGAGCGACTCCATTCACGCTCGAGCGTACATCTAATACATTTTCCCTAGTTCCGCTCTAGCGGTTTTGACTCGAGCCAAAATAGCCTGGAGTTCTCGCTTGAGCGTAGGCTTCAGAACATTCCCCGCTCGAACAATAAATTTCACGCTCGAGCGTGTTTCCAATACAAAGTTTTAGGTTATGCTCGAGCGGTTCTGACCAGAGCCAAAATAGCCTATAATTCCTACTCAAGCGTAGGCATCAGGTGGTGATTATGCTCGAGTGGGGCGATTCACGCTCAAGCGTAAACTACAGAGTTGTTGTCTTAAATAGCGCATACTCTGAACTCGAGCCAGCCTCTATGGCTTCCCGAGATGGTCTAACAATGCATCTAATGAGCATAAAAAGAGCAATCGCTCAATTATGAGCTACTCATTATAACACACCCACAATGCGATTCACCACGCATGACCCAACGCGATTTTCCACTCGCTATTATCCCCAAATTAGGGAGCTCATGCAAAGGTTTCAATGGTTAGCCCTGAAGCGTCTCTTTCCGAGCTTTGGTTGTGTTCATTCTTTGAAAGCCTTGCATGTGGTCTCGAGCATCGCTACCTAGCAGAATTTTTGGGCTCTACGTTGCGACATACATGAAAAGAGGGTTACCTCTATACACTTTCTTTGCATGCGGCACTCGACGACACCAAGGCGTTGGATCAAGGGTTTTGGTGTGACAATTTCGCATCTCCTCCACATTGAAATGCACAGTGCTCCTAGTCATAGGGTTCGATTCCGAAGCGAAGCAAAGGGGTTTTTCGGCATGGATCAGAGCTCAGCTGCAAAGCTTGAACCGAAAAATGGAGGAAGGGGACGACTCTCCTTCTTCGCTTCGTTCTCTCCACCCCTACACGGCTGACCAACCTTATGCAAATAATCATTTGCATGGTTATGTGCATGCTTTTAAAAGAGATGACACAGATTGGGTGCTTAGCTCATTCACCCACACTCTTGGTATGCAGTCCACTCAACGGTTCACCACTCATGGGCTACAGATGGGCCTCAATCCATCCAATTCCTACACCTGTTGGCCCTTTTTTGGAGAGATCAATGGCATGTGACTCCTCACCATATTGGTGATGGCCCACAAGGGTCCTGCAATGGCCCTAATTGGCAGGTTCTAAGGAAGGTCCGTGGCCTAAGCCCAATTAGGCCCCTGATCCAAGTTCTACGGGTCTCAAGTGCATGGTGATCCCATGGATCATTCCCGTTGCAAGGCTCTAGTGGTCCGTGACACACCATAGATCTGGACCTCACACGTGTGACAGTACGGGGTGTTACAGCTGGTGTCTTCACTGAAAACCCTCAGGAGACACAACTCCTCCACTAGGGATCACCTAGGGGTTTAAAGGCTTGTTACATATGCTAAATGCAATTGTGCTCTCTATGAAAGTTTCTTTTATATTCATAGATTAGCTTGTATGATATTAGATTAGTTTGCTTTTGGGTAGGATTTGAAAATTTTCTTTGCTCGAGGACTAACAAAGTTGAGGTTAGGGGGTGTGATCGGTATGAAAAGTAGTATAATTTATCCCCAAATCTCGACATTGTTAGCCCTCATTTGACTACTAATGTGTACTTTTAGTCATGTTTTTTTACAACAGGTGTAAAAATGGGATAAACGATGAATGGGTTAAAAGAGCAAAGTTAAGGGAGTTTTGAGGCTATGGCAAGAACCTACCAGAAAAGCAGAGAGAAAGAAGAGTTCCAAAATTAATACATAAATTTACTTATGCTAACACCTATACCATTAGAAAGATGACTTTCCCAGATTTCCAACAATCCAAGAATCACCTGAATCTAAGTTGTAGATCAAAAGATACAGCCTATCGAAGTTAGCATAAAAACACAGAAAAGTGCAGAATATGCAGTTTCGACCGGTCGAAAATGCAATTTCGACCGGTCGAGTCTAGGATCTCTAGAACGTAAATTGGCACCACCCCAGCCCTTTTAAGCTTCATAAATCTTAATTGTGATTGGTCAAAATAGAATCCAAACTAGAAAACAGAGATGGCTTTTCCTACATATTAATTTCAACCGGTCAAGCCCCATTCTCGACCGGTTGAAGTTGGGATTTTCGACGGATCTTCAGGCGTGCAGATTGAGTTTCTTGCTGATTTTTAGGCGTGAAAAATTAGATTTCTTCTTAAAATCAAGAATCTATGATCTTCTACCTTCCTAGTTTAGATAAGATTTGTTTTAAGGTTTGTTTCCTAGTAGAAATCGATGTTCTAGAGCCTTATACATCTAAAAATAAGGACCCTAGGTTAGGAATAAAGGTGCTTTTCAGCCGTACAAGCTTCAGCCATGGGGCTTTTTGCTCATAGGTTTTAGATTTAGATTTCAGATCTGTGAGAGTTTATGAGATTTAGGGTTTTGTAATCATAGTTTCATGTTCGATTCAGCGATGATGAAGATCATATCAACGATGTGCAGCTAAATGTCCCGAAGCTTGAGATCTCTTGTAGGATTGAAGATAAGTATTGTATTTAATTTATGTTTTTCTTTTATTTTGGATTCCATTAATGGTACGATTGCATGTTCGAGGTTCTGACTAGATCGAGAATGAGATGGTAACGTTGTAATTCTATTTAGAATAATCTCAGTGGCCTTGTAGCCTAAATAAGATACTCACCGATGGACTAGGCCTTGTAGGGTAGTCATAGTTGGTTATGTGCAATAATGCTTAACGATTAGGTTATCTAACTCGCGATTAGATCTCTCTATGTCACAAATGATGCAACTGAGCTTGTAGCCAGGAGCTGGGATACTTGGGATTCAAAATAGGGAAAATTAGGGTTTTATTATTGTGCAACCGTGAGATTTTTGACAATCCCGTCGTGATGATGCGCTCACTAATGATAAATATAGAGTCGCCACCCGGAGCTTTTTGTGTTTCGAGAAACCTAGATCAATTTCATAAGCACCAAAGTGTCACAAATATGACTCTAAATTCGGTCTACACCAAAGGCTTTTGGGTAGGGGCTTTGGTTATCGATTGGGAAGGTTTTAACCCGCTTAATGCAGTCTCTACTAATGGTCAAAACAAAAGCAATATAAAAGAAATGAAAAAAGCTTCCTCTTGCCCAAATGGGTTTTAAAATCCTATTTGTGTCCCTCCGTTCTTACAAAAGATTTGGCGGTGTAATAGCACAAATGGAATGATGGAGGAATAACTGAGAAGGTAGAGGAATTGAGGGGAGAGCCGAAGCTCTCGGGCCCTTGTTGCACTGTTGTGGAGCCTCGCGTTGGCTTGCTTCAGTGAGATTTTGAAGGTTTATATGGTATGGAATGAGAATCTAACTCGTAAGGCTTGATGGCTAAGAGGTAGAGAGGGAAGGCTAGGGGGTAACACACCTCTAACCTAGAGCTTATGGATGAAATGCTAAGGTTTAAAGGGGTTTTTTGAGTTCTAGAATTTGTATGGGAATGGTGAACTAGAGGAGAGAGAGAGAAGGGATTCCTTAATTTCTTAATTACAAATTTTTTCGAACCATTTGCAAGAGAGGGTGCCTCTCTATTTATAGGAAAAAGAGAGGTTAGGAGGGTGCTTAGAGGCTAATTGGGATTAGCAATTAGGTAATGGGCCATCTAAGGTTTCCTAGGATTTTTGGAGCCTTGAAAAATGTGAGAAGTTGTTCCAATGGTGGATGATAGGGTGAGGCTTTAAACCACTTAAGGGGTTGCACATAGGTAGTAAATGGGTGAAACAGAATTAACAAAACACATCTCATCTCAAAGAACAAGATGATCAACAAGTCAAACCCCAATCTCGATTTTTGAGGTAAAAATACACAATTACTGTTCATATGCCTGGTGCAACTATTAGTTGCGCCAAGCATATGCACAATAAAATAGTGCTTAAATAGTGCCTAGGAAGTTGGCTGCCCGCGGGGGGGCCCACCTATAGCTGGCGCAACTATTAGTTACACCAAATCCCTAAGGGGGGGTCACATGAAATTACCATTATGCCCTTCGGGTTCGGGATGTGATATCTTTTTGTACACAGCTCCGATTAGGGTGATTCTTAGCTCATTGGAAAGCTGAGGACTTCTACTTTTCAATGGTATCAGATTCGATTATAGTACAAGGTCATAGTTAGTCCTGCTGCACCCCTCTTCATCCATTGCTAGGGAAAGCTAGGCTTAGGTCCAGGATGGGTTCTAAGGGTCGGAGTTAGTTTCTAAGGATTCAGAAAGGTTCTTAAGGTACCTAGGGTGATTCCTAAGGATTTGGGATGGCTCCTAAGGTCTTAGAAGGGTTCCTAAGGGTTCTATACATGCCATCAAAAGCTCAGAGATGCGCCTCTCTCGAAATATGTTTCGATCAGGCCCTGGGCAAAATTTGGGTGTCTACAGATGCCCCTCTTTGGTATCCGATCACTAATGATCGAATGGCAAAGACAAGAGACATCCGAAGAGGCCCAAGGAATTACTGATGGGTCCGCTACATTCAGAATGAACTTTAAACTTCAAATGAGTATCATGGTGAGAAAATGAAAGCCCTGTATGTAAGAAAAAATGGTCGTTTCTCAAGGTAATCGGTTCCCAAGTGCTAAGCGACTTTACTGGACATAACCGAGGTGGAAAATGAGTTACGAAAGCCTAATAGCTGGGAAAAATGATCGCTTCTCGAGAAGTTTTAGAGGATTTTGATTTTCAAGATTCATTCTGAATACAATAGCTTAGTAAGTAAGGAGGGTGATCGACCCACATTCAAAGATAGGCGCAACAAAAGTACGCAAGGTTCCACAGTTTGTGTCCAATCAAGTGATGCATTGACCGCCTTGACCGCCTCATCTGACTGGTCACAGGTATCCCTACTCGAAGCAAGGTTCAAGGTCTTTGGGCAAACCCATTGACCTCAAAATTTATTTAGCACGACTACCTGAGCGGAGCGAATAAATGTTATAATGTTTTTTTGGGAGGGTGTGCTACTTTTCCAACGTGCCCCGGATCATCGTGACCCAGAGTATTCAACCTTAAATGACACAGAACAGATCCGGCCAAAAATTTGGTGCCCCCCGAGGGGGCATCCAATCTCGGCTTCTGCCAACAATGGTCTTACAAATCAATTAACTATGCATAAATTTGCACCCATTAGGGGCGATAAGCAATAAAGGCAATGGAAGTCTCGACCCGGATATCGTCTGGGTATAATTTACAAGAACAAACAACCATCCTACCAATACCCAGACGCAAGGCGTACACTTTACAGGGATACCGTGCCAATATAGGTTTTAAGCCTGCAAAAATAAAGAGAAATGAATCTTTTTGCATGCATGTTTGCACATTGTTTGATTGACATGTAGTTTTATTTTCAACAAGTTAATTTCAACCAATAATTGATCTTTTTCATAACGGAGTTACCCGGACCTCAAACCCCATAGGGCGCACGCCCAGATTGTGCAAACCGAGAGTCCACACCTCCGAAATAGCTTGTGGTGAATCTCAAGTTAAACACTCACATTCATATGAATCCGCCAACTGAGCACTCGTCGCAAAGTTTTAGCAGTGGAGTCGACTCGACTGAAACATTGACTGTTTGATCGGAATTGACACCGTTGCTCCTACTTTGAAGTAGGATCCAAAAATCCAAGGTGAACCTTTAGACTTAGGACATTGATTTGGCACAGCTGCATTGCAGATAAAATATTGATATTTTACTACATTGGAACATGCGTGTGTGCCCAATCACATGAGGCATAGACCGCCTCATTTAACTAGTCACGGGTGTCCCTGCTTAAAGCAGGGTTCGAGGTATTTGGGCTAACCCATTGATCCCAAAGTTTATTTAGCACGACTACCCGAACGGAGCGAATAGATGTCACAATGCTTTTTGGGAGGGCGTGCCATCTTCTCAAAACATATATCTTTATTATTTTATGTGGGGAATTTTTGAGATTCTTTGTTTTTATCATTTTATGTGATTTTTTGATGATTTTTTTTATTTTTAAGCTATCATTTCATGTGATTTATTACTTTATCACTTCTATTATTTTATGCGAATTTTTTTAGGGTTTTCTTTATCTTCTTTGTTTATTTTTTAGATTTTTCAGTTTTTATTTTATCTAATTTTTTGGTCTTTTAAAGCTATCATTTTATGGGATTTTTCTGGTTTTTTTTTTTTTTTAGACTATTATTTTATGTGAATTATTCTATTATTTTTGGTTTTTTCTGTGAGGATTTTTCATCATTTTTTAGGCTTTTTCATGTTTTTCTATATAGGATTGGATGCCTATTGCTCTCGGTCTATTTTATTCTTAGTACGGCTTCCCGGGTAAGTCGAATGAGGATCGACACACCGTTTGGGGGCATGTGCATCTGCCGGTGGAAACAAAACAACGAGTGGGGGGACTGGGTTATGTATCTAACCTGCGCTAGGCCCAACGACCCGACCCGCGAGTGGCTGGCACAACTATTAGTTGTGCCAAGCCAAAAGGAGGCTCAAAATGGCCTGGCGTAACTAATAGTTGCGCCAAGTATGTCTGGGTTTCGAATTTAAACAACTTGAGTTCGAGCAACCAGCGTATTTTTTCAAAATTGCTCTCTTCCCCCTCTCTAAACCGAAAACCGAATCTTCCTTAGGGTTACTTTACATCGCCTCTACGCGTGCCCCATTGCCAGCATTCGCTCGTGCCGCTTGATCGTCCGAATCATGCTAGATCAAAGACCCCATCTTCTTCACAAGGTAACCATTTAAAACTCATTTTTATTGATTTTTCTTGCTTTTTCTTGCAAATATGATCATGATCTTACATTCTTTGATGAGTAATGGTTTATTGTTATGGTATGTATGTTTATTGATGATGTGTGGATGATTTCATATGAACAATGCCCTATTTTTGTTATTTTTTGGATTTATTGGTGCCTAATATATATGTATATATATTTTTTTATTTGTGTATATAGAATGGTTTTTATTTTTTTTGTTTTTTGTTTTTTTTTTATTTTTTTATTTTGCATATAAAGCAATGGATTTTTGCTCTTTTATTATATATATTTTTTGAACACTAAATTAGGAAAAAAGAAAAAAGGGATTTTCAGTTTCTTTTTTTTGAAATTTATTTAAGGAAAATGATTTTTGACTTCTCTTAAAATTAAGAAAACAAGGGATTTTATATATATATTTTTTATTGTTTTTAAAACTAAGGCATTGATTTACTATTATTTATTATTTTTGTGTTGGTTTTTTTTATGGGCATAAACTAAGGTTTTTTTTGTAGTTTTTGTTTTTATAAAAGAAAGGCTCCTCCATTTTTGGTTTTTGATTTTAGGATCATAAGGAAGCGATTCTTTTCTTTTTTCTTTGTTTTTCTAAACATAAAAGAAGGACCTAAAAAGATGAGACTTCTCCCCTTTTTTATTGTTTTTTATTTTTAGGAACATAAAGCAAGGATTTTTTTGTTTTTGCTCTTCTAATCATAAAAGGACTTTTTCTTTGGTTTTTCATTTTTTCTTTAAAAGCATAAAGAAATGATGATGATTTTTTCATTTTAACTTACTTTATTTTTAAACATAGAAAAAGGGAAGTTTGTTTTATTTTTCATTTACTTCTGGAAATAAAAGGGAAGGGATTTTTTTGTATTTTCAATCTAAAAGAGATTTTTTTTTTTTATATGTGTATCTTCATTTTCTGACAATGAACAGAACGAGGGTGAGCATATTTACCTTCCTTTGGCGTGTAGCAGAAAAAACCAGTTCTTTATCACTGATCTGCTCTGATGTGATTATTTCCTGTTGCCCAAGAATGTTCGACGATGAAGAATATGTGGGTGAGGAGGGGTCCGAGGTAGTCTATGGTCCGCAGGGGGAGCAGTTTTTTATGGTGGATCGTAAGGCAGGTCCTTGGCTCGAGATGCAGGGTGAGGCCACCCGAGTTGGCCTCCTCCACCAATAGTACATTCACATCTTAAATTTTGGTATAGCGGGCAAGGTATATGATAGGTTCAATTCTTCCTTTCTTTGTGCAGCTTTTCTTTATTTCCAAGATCAGATGCATTTCCTTTTTTGGACACAGGACATGCCCCCTATTGTATTCCATGGGGGGTGGTTGGATTTCCATGATTTCTACCGTTATGTTCCCCCTGTGGTAAAATTCTTGTTGGGGCAGGTGGGCTTTGGGGAGTTCCTATCTTGCCCCCCTATGAGGGCCAATGTCGCGTATCTGAAGGCACTGATAGAGTGGTTCCACCTTGAGACTATGACCTTCCACATGCCTTATGCCGAGATGGCGCTGACGCCCGTAGATTGGGCGATGATTACTGACATTAGGGTAGGGGGCATACTAATAGCGAATCTCACGGTGATGAGCAAAGCGGATGCCATCCAATTGATAGGAGCGTATCCCCCTCATGGGCAGATGCATGGCACTGAGGTTAAGATGAGGTGTTTATCTAGCCTCTTCGTGGCTGAGGAGTTGGTGGATCTGGGCCAGCTAGATAGGGTGCTTTACATTATGCCTGAGTGGGCGATCATCCTGGCCTGCATCACTCTCCTGCTGCTGCTGGGTAAGACCCTCTTTACCAATGCGAGCAGCGATCGAGTCAGCTTAGCGTTGCTAAACATTATGGACAACTGAGGCAACGTCCATAGGTACGACTGGGGTGGGGCCGGATACGCGTGGTTGATGTATGGCATAGCTCAGGTTACCACTGGGGATTCCAAATCTGTTGTCGGCTTTTGGGCAGCATTGGAGGTAACCCCTAACTCTTTTGCTTTCATCAGTTTTATTTGAATGGTCTTTTATGCTACTGACTTATTCTTTTGTGCAGTACTCTTCTTAGGTATGGGGGTACCACCACTTTCATCCTGGGCACCCACTTCTCTAGTTGGATGCATACACCTACCCTCTTCTCAGCAACTGGAATCAAGCCTGGCGCCGCAACGTGGGCATGAAGCACCTAGAGATGGGCTTGAGGTCCCAGCTCGACCTGATGGTCCCTGAGTAGGTAAAGCCCCTTTCAACTCATTTATTCCAGTTCGAAAATTCTCCTTGATTTATTATGTTGTATGTCTGATTGATTGGCCACCTCTTGATTTGGGCAGATCCTCCATGACCCGTTCCTCATGTCCATTTTCTGGGACTGGGCAACCGTCAGCCCATCACGACTATTCAACAACTTTTGCGTTATTTTTTTTTATGGGGCGTGGGTCAGGGCTAACTACCTAGGGGAGCGGGTGGTGCACCAGTACCAGGGCTGTCATGCCATACCCATGGACCCTCTCGCAGACGTTTTGGATCCTGTTGGTAGCATTAAGGATCTCACTGTGGCCTTCCTTCATAATGGGTTCCCTACCAATGCCCTTCTCGTGCCCAGAGATTATCATATATGGTACGAGTGCTTGTCGTATCTATTCATCTTGCCGCACTTCGACCCTAGCGCCAACTTCCTTGCATTCGACGGTTCGCAGGGTCAAGTAAATCTCCTTTTCTTTTTTAGATTAGTCTCCCTTTTGTTTTAATTCAGCCTTTGTTCCTTATGAGTGGATTTCTATTTCGTTCAAAGTGTGCTCAAGGGGATGACTCAAATGATGGAGGTGGAGCGGCAATGAGTACCGCTGATACTTCAGGGCCAGATCCTTCAGGTGCTGGCCCTTTCGACGCAGGTCCCTCGGGGGAGGGTTCTTCAAGAGCTGGTCTGTCGAGTAGCTATCATGCTGGTGCCCTTGGTGGTGATCCACCTACGGTCTATGGGACGTTCTGATGCCTGGACGATAGCTTTCTCTTGGGCCTGTGTGTCGATGTGGATAAGCATGTGCGTATCTCAGCTGAAGCTGCCCGAGTTCTTCCTCCTAAGGTGGTTCCAAGGGTAAGCCCTCTTACGACCATCCTTCCCTTGTCTTGGCTCCTTTGATCAATGCATGCATTTATTACTAGTCTTGTAATTGCCCTGGTAACTGACATCCTATCCCTCTAAATGTAGAACTTCGACTCGGCTATGGAGCATGAGACGTATTACCGTAACATCGCAGAGCTCTGGGACGTGGAGGTGGTGAGTATCTTGCTGCTTCGCTTTTCTCATTGGTTCTTATATCCTTTGTTCCTCAATTGATCTTGATCTCTGACTTTAACTATGGCTTATAGCGTGCACGTGCCAAGGAATCGCAATCTTTACTTAGCAGGATTTCCCAGGCATGGTCCCGGGTGGGAGATATGGGGACTTACCAGGGCTCCTCACGTTGACGGAAGAAGTCAAAGGGCGCCAACAAAGATTAGGCCCTAGTTTCTGCACTTTGCATAAATTCAAACATTTTAGCACATTTTTGGGATAATTTTGGGATGTTTTAAACAAATTGTGATGGATGATTGTGGCATTTTTGATGATTTTTTTTCTTAGAAATATTTAACCCTATTCCTTTGATTGCATGTTATCCTTTTTTTTGCATATATCTGACTGTTTGCAGGATGATCTTGGTGATTGCTCATGAAAGTAGCCCTTGAGGTCGCCTGCCTGGGGTGGGTTTCTCTTGCATAAAAAGGTCAAATTTTTTTAGAGTTGGGTGCCCTTTTAATCTTTTCATGTTTGAATGCCTTCGTAGCATAAATCAGGTGAATCAAGTTAAAGGGTCAAGGGGACCATCAAAGGCCCACAAAATCCCCAAATCAGCTCAAAAAGGCATAAGGGGGGAGGGGGGGGCATTTTGTGCTGATTGAGGCTAGGCTTAAATTGAGGACAATTTGCACTGGGACAACTAATAGTTGCACTAGCTTTAGCCTGGGGAGCTGTGGAGCCTTATATGCCCGAGACAGCCGAAATTCTCTTTTTTCTTTTTGACTTGGCTTTTTTGACTGATTTTTTTCTCTCCTTGCTTTCCCAAGGGCGGGTCCATCAACATACATTGAATTTTATATTCTTGAAAGATCTTTGTACGTCTATGGACCTGCTTTCCAATCCTCCCTTCCATGGAGGGCTTGGGACCAATTTACCCCTTTCTTTGGGCATGGGGCCTAATTTTGTTAAAAGTTAGCATGAGAGTTTGAATGAGAGTGAGCTCATCAAACTTGAGCAGCTTGGACTATCACGTCTTCCCCTCTTCCTTGAGGTTCCTCTACGGCGGGACCTACTTCACGCGGTAGCCTCTCTTTGGGATACAAGTGCTCATGTGTTCCATTTTGGGAAGCAGGAGCTAACTCCCACCCTTGAGGAGCTATCCAACTTATCCGGTTTAAAGCTTCACAGACGCCTCGCAAGAGTCATGCCAAAGTCAGGCTACTCTAATTTCGTTCACATTACCCTCGATTTGAAGAAATTCGAGTACGAAAAAAGTTTCGTTGGGGGGCCCACAAGGTGTTTGATCAAATTTGTCCAAGAACTTTTTGGTGACGAAAGTCTTCAAAAATTGCCAGTTAGGAATATCTTCAATGCGAAAGCCTTCGCTCTCAATCTCATTTTGGAGGTCCTTTTCTTTACTAGGGGAGAGAGCTTCTATTTGGCTCTTTGTGATGTTTTGATCGAGTTGGTAGAGGGTCGATTGGTGATGCACCTGATCCTTGCTGAATTATATTGGTGCCTTGATGCATTTGCTCTGGGTAAGGTGGAGAGCCTCAGGGGATGTCCATTGTTGCTTCAGGTCTGGTTGGGTGAGCATCTTGCTGTCTTAGGACCCGTGCCACGCTTTTACATTGCCCGAGGTGAGGCCGCTCAATGCTTTTCGGGTAGGTGTCACTTGCTTCCGCAGGGCGACTCGTCAGCTCTGAAGCTTTGATTGACCAACGCCGAGTTGACATGGAGGCTTCCTTGGTTGGACTGGACCTTTCCCATAGTTCATTTCAGAGACCATGAGGGCATCACTCTCCTAAGATTGACTGGCAGCACCTTCTATTTCCCATTTCGGGTGTTGCATCAGTTCGGTTGTTCTCAGCAGGTGCCTTATGAGACAAAGCCCCCTCTATGTGACTTGATCTTTTCTAAGGGGTCCTCTAGGGACATAAATCAGATTGCTGCTTTTTGGCAGATGCGTCAGTCGACACTGATGTGTGATATGGAGCAGGGAGATTTGGTTCAGTCTTCTCCTGAGTATGAGGCTTGGCTATTAGTTGAGCAGCCTGCTGCTGATCGTCTGGATCAGACAGAGAGTATGGACATGGGAGGCCCCGGACCAAAGAAAGAGACGGCACTCCGAGCTCGTATTAAGTTGTTGACTGATGAGAAGAGGGTCCTACATGAACTTTTGGCACAAGAGAAAATTAGAGCAGGGGTAGCAGAGAGCGAGGTCCTTCGTCTGAAAGGATCTTTGAGTGTTACCCTTGGAGCCACAGATGCTTCTCGAAAGAGGTACAAGAGTTTGCATGGTCGCTGGTTAACTGAGCAGAATGTCCGAGAGAATGGTTTTCACACTGAGATTAGTGCCTTGAAGCACAAGCTAGGCTATTGATTCCTTCCTGCACATATAACTTTTTACACATATCAGATACACATAAAAGGGGCGTAAGAAACCCTTTTACAGATACACACTTTTTGATATACATATTTTCTTTATGTTTTTATTTTTTTCTGCTTTTTGTAAAAGGAAAGCAAGAAAGAAAGCTAGGCATCACACCGGCTATTTTTTGGGATGTGATGTAAGCGATGCATTTGTCAATGGAAAAGGAGAATCTATTATATTTACAAAGACTTCTCTTTTTTATTTTTATTTTCATTTTTTTTTTTTATTAATAGGTCCATTTTACAAAAGAGGGCTTTCCGCCTTGCTGTTTATTCTCTTTTTGTTTGGTTTGATGCCTCAATCACCGGGTGAGGTCTCGGGTCCCCTTTTGAGCATGGTCGAACCCCCTTTAAGTGGTTGGATCTGGGTGAACTTTTGCCACTTTACCAAGATTTGAACGTCAATCCCTTTGGACTAATTCAAACCTTTCTCCTTACCTTTGGTTATACATTCGACGAAGTAGTTTCACAAAGACAATCCCGGTTGGGGCCCGATTCAAGTTAACATGAGCGGCCCACTCGAAAAAGGGTATCAAGGAGATTAACTTAGAGGGTTCCTCAAACATCAATGTTATCCATCAATTCAAACCTTTCTTTTAAATCTTTTTCTTTTAAAACTCTTTTACTCACAAGGCCTAAGGTGGGTTCGTCGTGCCCATTTTTGCCCTCTTTTTACCTGTGGTGCCATTTCGGGTTCTCACCACGTCCATGGGTTTAGCTCTCTTACCCCAAGCGCCCTTTCGAGCTTTTACCTAGTCCGCACAAATTCGTTGTTTTTACCCATAGTGCCCTTTCGGGTTTTCACCACGTCCATCTTGATTTGAGCTTGTATTTTTATTTATTTATTTCTCCTATCGAAAGCCACAACATAAACGTCAATTCCATTATAGCCGGCCAGATGGGGTTCCGGTGTTGTCTCACAACTTGGCTTGTGTTGACTTAACAGATACTATGACTGCTTGTGAACCTAAAAAAAGGGTTTCCTTTAGGGTATAGCTTGGCCATGGGTCAGGTTAGGATTTGAAGGTATGCTAGGCTAAATAGGGTTTTCTTGATATGGCTTCAATTTTTCTCAACACTCTTCTTCCTTGGGAGATTTTACTTTACACGCCTCACAATTCTATTTTTTCTTTTTTCTTTATCTTATTTCAAGTAATTTCTTTTTGAGGTTTTGCTTTTCTGATTTTTTTGGATTTTGATGGTAACTTAATTTTTTTATTTTTATATGTACATACATTTTTTTTTTGGGAAGGGGTTTATTGAAAGAAAGGCCCAGGCTCAAAATGCGGTAGTAAAGGATATCATCATTTTTAGGGATGCTTTTTAGCTACTGTGCTTGGAATGATGGCCTCCTTTGAGTGGTTCTTTAGTAGTCACATATCTGTTTCACCAATACTTACCTTATCGCAATAGACTAAGAGTAGAACTATTGGACATATCCAGCATTGATGGGCTCAGGAAGATCATCTCCGTCCATGGTGGAGAGGAGGATGGTGTATCCCAGTAGCACTTCTCGGACGACCTAAGGTCCTTCCCAGTTCAGCTTAAACTTCCCTCTCGCATCGGCGTGGAGGGATGGGAAGATCTTCTTTAGCACGGTGTCTCCTACCTTCAAATCTCGACCGCAAACACGTTTATTATAAGCGCGTGTGATTCGCCCCTAGTAAACTTGAGTATGACACAAGGAAAGGAGTCTTTTCTCGTCCAATAGATTCAATTGTTCAAAGCGGGATCTCTCTCTCTCTCTCTGCTTCAGGTAAGCCCGATTCCATAAGGATTCAGAGCGAGGGTACTTTAACCTCTACCGGTAGGACGGCCTCAGTTCCATACATAAGGGAGAATGGTGTCGCCCCTGTAGCGGTATGGATCAACATTCTATAGGCCCATAAAGCAAATGGTAGCATTTCACTCTAATCTTGATAAGTGACGACCATTTGCTCGAGCATACAGACGACTGTCTTATTCGCAGCATCCACAACTCCATTAGTTTGAGGCTGATAAGGGGACAAAGCGATGGTGCTGGATTTTGTATTGCTCGCAAAAGGCTCGGATGCACTTATTATCAAAGTTCGTGCCATTGTCCATGATAATATCCTTAGGTACTCCAAATAGGCACACAATATTATTTTTGAGAAACTTTTGGACGTGACTGGCCATAATGTTGGCATATGATGCCGCTTCTACCCACTTGGTAAAGTATTCAATAGCGACGAGAATGAACCGATGTCCATTGGATGCTTTCAAATTAATCATTCCGACGACGTCAAGGCCCCAGGTAGCAAATGGCCAAGGAGTGGTCATACAGTGTAGATCGATGGCAAGAGCGTGTATCAGACTGGAGTGTTCCTTACACTTGTAGCATTTCTGAACATGTTTGTAGCAATTTGATTCTATGGTGGTTCAAAAGTATCCCTGCCACAGAATTTTGTTGGCGAGCATATGACCACTGACGTGGGCACCGCATACTCCCTCGTGGATCTCTCTTATAATATTGATCGCTTCACTTTTTGTAAGGCACCTGAGAAAGTTGTTATTGTACATTCGCTTGTAAAGGCATTCCCCATAAATGACGTAGCCTGCCGCTAGACATTGAATGGTTCGTCAGTTCGTCTTAGACGTACCCTCAGGGAAAGTTAGTGTCTCGAGGAAATTCTTGATATTTGAGAACCAAGGTGGCTCATCATCAGGCTTTGTAGGTTCCTCAATTTGTAGGCAGATGGCCAGCTTGTTCCTTTTCTCGATTATGATCGACTTCATCTCAGCACGATACGGGATTTCTATCATTGATGCCAACATTGCTAGTGCGTCGATAAAGCGATTCCTTATCCAGGGGACATATGAGAATGTCGCGTCTTGAAAGCAAGCTATCAGATCCTCGAGGTGCTCATGGTAGGGGATCAGTTTTTCATATTTTATTTTCCAATATTCATTCGTCTGGCATATGATTAACTGTGAATTGCCAAATACTCAGAGGTGAGTTATATTCAGATCGAGAGTCGCCTGCAAACAAGCGACACAAGCTTCATACTCGGCTATGTTGTTAGTTCAAGGGAAGTTGAGTTTGATAGAGACGGGTACATGGGATCCTGTCGGCGAAATCAAAACGGTGCCAACTCCCTGACCTTCAGCATTTGTTGCCCCGTCAAAGTGCATTACCTGAGATTCTTCTGCTTCTTCTGTATCATCTTCCGTCATGAACATGATATCCTCATCGGGGAACTATGTTCTTAAGGGTTCATAATCTGGCAAAGGATTGTCGGCAAGGTGATCAGCGAGTGCTTGCCCTTTGATCGACTTCTGAGTGGCATATGTAATGTCAAACTCAATCAATAAAAGCTGCCATCGTGCGGTTCGTCCAGTAAGAGCTGATTTCTCGAATAGGTATTTCAATGAGTCCATTCGGGCAAAAAGTAGAATGGCTTGAGATAGCAAGTAATGGCAGAGCCTCTGAGTAGTCCATACAAGAGCCAGGCATGCTTTCTCTAGATGAGAATAGCGCATCTCATAATCAGTAAACTTCTTACTCAGATAGTAGATGGTCTGCTCTCTTCTTCTCGTCTCGTCATGCTGCCTTAAGACACATCTCATCGAAACTTTCGTCATGGAGAGATACATTAAGAGTGGTCTCCCCGGCTCGAGTGATACCAACACAGGTGGGTTAAGGAGGTAGCTTTTGATTTTATCGAATGTTGTCTGACAATCATCGTTTCATTCAACGGGTGAGTTCTTCCTTAGTAGCTTGAAGATTGGCGTGCAGATTGCACACTTCTATGGATTCATATGTAACATATACTTTCTCAGTCTTTCAAACAGCTTCTGAAGGTTTACCAAGTGATCACTTAGCTCCGGTGACTTGGCTATCATATCATCGACATATACTTCAATTTCTCGGTGCATCATGTCAGGAAATAGCACGGTCATAGCTCTCTGGTATGTTGCATAGGCATTTTTCAGTCCAAATGGTATGACTCTATTGTAAAAGGTTCCCCAAGGAGTGATGAACACAGTCTTCTCGACGACTTCAGCGGTGTGTGGTACATCCAACATATTGGGTTTTTTGACACTATTGGTGGCCTTTTCTTTCTCACTGTGCCCCTCTTCGATGATTGTGATGATCTTATGCCTAGATGTAAATTTGAGTTTCTGGTGCAATGTGGAGGGTATGGCTCCAACTTCATGTTGCCACGGGCGCCCTAGCAGCAGATTTAATGTCCATCACTTGAAATAAGATGGAGAAGGTCATTGGCCTAATTAATATCTCAAGATCAACTTCTCCCATTATTTCTCTTCGTGTGTTATCGAAACCTCTGCCGCTAGTTCTCATGGGTCTTAGCATGCAAGGATCTACCCCAATCTCGGTAGCGGTTCTTAGCGTTCATATGTTTAACGCAGACCCATTATCGATCAACACGAAGGGGATAATCATATTTTCGAACTCAACAGTTATATTCAAAGTTTTTGAGTGACTACCTCCTTCCTCAGGTAAATTGACATCAGAAATGGCATTTGGATCCATCACTTGACCATTTATTTGCCCGACTTCATCCGGGCTAACCTGAAGTGACACATGCGTATTCTTTAACTCCCCCATTAATGCTTAGAAATTGAATGGGGATGTCATCAATAGATCCCATACAGTAATATGGGCAATCATTCTTCTCAGCTGAGTCTCCAAGATATGTTCTCGACTTATCTTCTCGAAATGATTTGCGTTATCTTTCTTCCCCTCTGGTTGGGCTTGTGCTGCTGCCGATGCTTTTGGCTACTTTGAGATCTTCCCAGATCAGGTCACAAAGTCTATGGCTCCTTCTCTATGGCTGCCAGCATTAATATCTATTTGCTTATAACTCAGCGGGACCTGATGAGGATCATAGGTTGGTCTCGAGATCTGAAACGGTATAGTCGTTGGTATTGGAGGTACTTGCACTGCGGGCTCAGGAGGTGTGGGCAACACTTGATTTACCTTGGGGATAGCTGGTTGGATGGCAAAATTAGGCTAAATGGGGGTGGTGAAGCTTGAGGGTGGTGGCACTGGGGGAAACGAGGTAAGATTAGGCCATTGGTAGCGGATAGGTGCCGACAGGGGATTAGGGGTATGATAGGCTATCGGGTAATTGACGGGGGTGGTGGTATATGGTTGGTATGCATTTATATGCACATAATTGATAGGAGTGGGTGATGGAAAATAAATCCTAAGATTTAAGAGTTCGGTTTGTGGTGTTGGGCTGGGAAAGTAGTCTGATAAATTCAGGTGTTCAATCACCCCAATATTCCTCTCTTCATAGTTCCTTGGCAATGGCGCCATATAGCTCTCCTGATCACAAATGTAGTCTGATGGGTCAAACTCGAACTCCTCCTCATGTCCCTCTACCATCCCGATGGTGGTCTGGGACCTACTCCTCCTGTAAGATGTGGGGGCAATGACACTTGATGGATGTTTGCGTGCTAGTTTACTTGAGAAGGTGTCGGTGGTATGATTTTTTCGGCATCGATCAAATCTTGGATTGGGTGCGTCAATGGGAAGCAGCGATCAGTTGGGTGACCCGAACCTTAATGAAAATTGTAGTGGGTATTAGGGTCGTAATTCTTTGGGATCAGGTGAGGAGGAGGTTGCGGTTGACAAATAGTGACTAATCCCTTTTCTACTAATAAAGGCAGAAGTAAACTTAATGATTGCCCCAGGGGTGTAAACACTCAGTCATAGCAGGCTCTCCTTTTCTTCGAAGTCATCTGCATTCCTTGCCCATTCCCTGTTCTCTGCATCTGCTCAGTTCTGACTAGCGCTGGCTGTGTTGCTTGAAATTGGAACGGGGTTATGTTATTATTGGGCCTGGTGTTGGCAATGTTTTGGACATCGACCCATGTTCTCTTCTCGTTCCTCTGTTCTAAAAACCTTCTAACCCCACTGGCTCCACTTGGTACATTCTTATTCAGGCGACCTTCCCTGATAATATCTTCATATCGATTAGCGTTCCTTACCAGATCAGCAAAACTGGACTACTACTGGTACAACAAAAAGTCTGAGATCACTGGTAGAGTATTCTTGGAAATCATTTCAATCTGCTCATCGTCAGGTATCCAATTTCTAACCTGAGCAGTTAGTGCTCTCCACCACCCCAGATAATCACTAAAGGTCTCATTTAGATTCCGCTTTAACCGGTCCAAGTCAGACTTACGCGATTCAATGTCAATATTATAGACATATTGTTCCTGAAACAAGTGCATTAAGTCCTTCCATGTTTTCATCATAGATGGTTCTAAAGACACGAACCATCTCAAGGTCGGACCGGTCAAACTCTTTTGAAAGACCTTTATCAATAGTCTTTCATCCTCTCCATATTGACACATGTCCTCACAGTAGGACTTGAGGTGTGCAATAGGATTTCCAGTGTTGTTCTTGTCAAAAGATGGCATTTTATATTTGGGGTAAGGGGACCTCAGCAAACAAACATAAATCTGTAAAGTCCGTGGCGTGGATTTCAGCACCACTCATTTTCATCAACTGCTTCTGTATTTTATCCAACTGTTCTTTCAGTTGTTCTGACTCCTTGGATATGGGGGCCACTTTCTCGGTAATTGGTTGGACTTCAGTTTAGGCTATCAGGGGGTGGGAAATGATAGGAGGAGGGTTAAGATTGGTCAGTGCCCCAACATAGGCTCCGTTGTTCCTAATCTCATCCTCTTCATACTGCTGGTTGACATAGTGTGCAGTGAGGGCGGGATTATCTTGCTGGTGTTGCATGGACTGGGTGGGAATGGCATGAGTGGGGGTTGGGTGAGTCCATTGGGGGGGAGGGAAGGTTTGTTGGGTGATGAGATGAGTGGGAGTTAGATTTTAGGGTGGGGCCTGATGAGGCCATTGAGCATGGGGGAAGGTTTGAAGCAAACTTTGGGATGTAGGGGTATGGGTGAATTGAGATTGATATAAGGCATGAGTTTAAGCTAGGTATGAAGGTTTTAAGTGGGTGAAATTTTAGAGAAATTGTGAAGGGTATTGGTGTGAGGTTCCAAGGTTTTGGGCTTGGGTTTGGGCCATGAAGCCTTGGGAGGGTTGGGCCATGAAGCCTTGGTCATGATAGGTTTGGGTCATAGGCCATTGATGGGTTTGGGCCATGGGCCCTTGATAGGTTTGGGCCACGGGCCCTTGGTGGGTTTGGCCCATTGGGCCCTTGGTGGGTAAGGCCCATTAGGCCTTGATGGGTCTAGGCAATTAGGCATTTGATTGGTCTGGGCCATGGGCCCTCAATGGGTCTGGCCCATTGGGCCTTGATGGGTCTAGGCCATGGGCCCTTAATAGGTGTAGGTTATAGGGTTTTGGGCCATGGGGCCTTAGGACATGCAGGGAGTGGGGGTTTGGGCCATTGGGCTTTGAGATAGGTGGGTAGTGTGGGCTTGAGCCATTGGGCCTTGGGACATGAGGGTAGTGGAGACTTGAATGGTATGGATGATGGGGGGTTGATGGGGGTCATGAGGGAGTGAGGCATGGAGGCTTGATAAGGTATGAGATGGATCCATGGATGTGTAGTGTGGATGAGAGGGGATGTGTTGGGAGGCCTTCCACCTATTATAGATGTGGAACATCTCCTCCATCATGGCCATAGAAGGAGGATCAAATGGAGATGGGCTATTTGATGGTTGGAGGGGTGTGGACAGGGTGTGGGAAGAGAAAAAATTAGGCATGGCCCGGGTAAGAGGTGAGATATGGGGTAGATTGGAGAAATGAGGTGGGGCATTGGTGGATGGATTTGGCATGTATGGGGGGATATAGGGGGCATGGAAGTGGGAAATGAGATAAAAAAATTGGCCATGGCTTCGAGAAAGATGGGCATGGCATGGGTAAATGGAGGGAGGTGTGGAGGATTGAATGTGGTATGGATGGATGTGGGTGGATCGAGTTGGGCAAATGAGAAATAGGGCATGTTGGTTAGGGTAGTGGATGGGTTTTGAGCGGGTGTGAAAGGGAGGTGAGATGGGTTGGGGATGGCCATGGATGAAGGTATGGTTTGGGAAAATGATGGAAATTTTTGGATTTTGGATAATTTGGGAAGTGGTGGTAGGGAAAATGGCGGCACCGAACGGGCCGATTATGGTAAGGTTTGATTGGGCAAGGGGGGTGGAAGTAAAGGCCTTTTCGGTATGGGAATGGGTTGGAGAATGTGGAAGGAATGAGTCAGGATTGGCATAAGCCGGGTCCATGGCTCACGATGTATCTCGGTATCGGGTTGGGTATGAGTGCCTCGGATGGGTCCCGTAAAGCTTCCTCCTTCCCCTATGGGATGACGGAGGGTACGATGATGCCGTTGTGTCGACACCAATCAAGACTCTATTTTAAATTTTTTTTTATTTTAATTTTTTTTGGATTTTTGTAAGTGAAAACAAATGAGGATTTCGGGGCCTTTTTGAATTCTCTTCTCGGGTGGCTCTCGTACCCTAAATAGGTCTCGTGACAAATGTTCCAAAGTGCTTCGAAAGAATCAACGGGAAACCCCTTGATCTATTGAAGGCACGAAAACTAATGTAAACAACTCGGTCCCTCAAAATGAATAAAAAAGAAGTCACCTTCTTTTGACAGGCAAGGGTGTATTGGGTATAAGAAATTGCGGGGCCTAAACAGAGGCACAAAACACACTGATCAAGGAGTCCGAGAGGTGAAATAGGCCACATATCTGAACTATTGCTATTTAGAACCAGCCTGGCACAACTAGTAGTGGCGCCAGAGCAAAAAGTCCAAATTTAAAGTTGGCGCCACTAATAGTTGCACCAGTGTACTTTTGAGAATTATTACATTGGCGCAACTAATACTTGCACCATAGCAAAATGGTTCCCAGTATCTTTGACAGCAGCAACCTTAGTACGAGATGGGTCTCCAAACTGGCTTTTGGTGGAAGTTGGGCTTCCGGGGATCGACTGTTTACATGATCCGCTCTCTTTCTCACCGAACCTAAGGGTTTAAGGTCAAATTGGGTTTACTACCGCTCACTTTTTCTAGGGTTTTAAGCTTGGTAACGAGAAGGTTACCCACCCAATATACCTCAAGTGCAAGCACTTTTCTTAGGTACTAGGTGGGCTTGGACTTTTCCGAATCATCACCGCTAGGGGCTGCCGCCATACTAAGACCCGGGTGGTTGTATGTGTGCCTAAATAACCCAATTATTTTAAAATCTATCCCGCAAAAAAACAAGTTAAATCCCCTTTGTTGGTTCAATTTTAGTTTTCACTTTTATGAAAATTTTCTTAAGTTCAAAGACCGAGGGTGGTGATCCGGTGCCGCCTCTACGGGCCAGCGTTCATTGTTGGAATATGATTGCGGAATTAAAAGCGCAAGTAGGCCCGCCAAATGGCTAAGGCACTTTAAATGATGGAAATGTAAGGAATTTAAATAACAATGCACAAGTAGACCTGCCGATCGGCTAAGGTGCTTAAAATGACAGAATCATAAAGAAATTGAATGTGATGTGCAAGTAGGCTCGCGAATCGGCTAAGGATCGTAAATGACGTAAACTAGGGATAAGTAAAATAAAGTAATCGGAGGGGTGAGTAAAAAAATAGAAAAAATAAAATAAAAAACAGCAATAAAATGATAGTAAAAATAAAAAATAAAGAGGCCACGTTCAAGGGGAAGCTCTACTAGCTATTCCTCAGTAGAGTCGCCATCTATGCAACCGTGGGATTTTTGAAGATCCCGTCATGATGATGCACTCACTAATGATAAATATAGAGTCGCCACCCAGAGCTTTTGGTGTCTCGGGAAACCTAGATCATTTTTATTAGCACCAAAGTGGCACAAATATAACTCTGAATCCGGTCTACGCCAAAGGCTCTTGGGTAGGGGCTTCGGTTATCGATTGGGAATGTGTTAGGCACCTAATCAATCCGCTTAATATGGCCTCTACTAATGGCCAAAATAAAAATAATATAAAAGAAATGAAAAAGGCTTCCTCTTATCCAAATGGGTCTTAAAATCCTATTTGTGCCCCTCCATTCCTGCCAAAAATTCGGTGGCGTAACGGCACAAATGGGAGGATGGAGGAATAACCGAGAAGGTAGAGGAATAGAGGGGAGAGCCGGAGCTCTCAGGCCCTTATTGCACTGTTGTGGATCTTCGCGTTGGCTTACTTCGGTGAGCTTTTAAAGGTTTATATGGTATGAAATAAGGTTCTAACTCCTAAGGCTTGATGGCTAAGAGGTAGAGAGGGAAGGCTAGGGGGTAGCACACCTCTAACCTAGAGCTTATGGATGAAATGCTAAGGTTTAAAGGGGTTTTTAGAGTTATGTAATTTGTATGGTAATAGTGCACTAGAGGAGAGAGAGAGAAGGGATTCCTAAATCTCTTAATTGTAATTTTTTTCAAGCCATTTGCAAGGGGGTGCCTCTCTATTTATAGGAAAAAGAGAGGGTAGGAGGGTGCTTAGAGGCTAATTGGGATTAGCATTAGGTAATGGGCCATCTAAGGTTTACTAGGATTTTTGGAGCCTTGAAAAATATGAGAAGTTGCTCCAGTGGTGGATGATAGGGTGAGGCTTTAAACCACTTAAGGGGTTGTACATAGGTAGTGAATGGGTGCAACAAAACTAGCAAAACACACCCCAAAGGCCAAGACGGTCAACAAGTCAAACCCTAATCTCAATTTTTGAGGCAAAAATACACAGTTAGTGTTCATATACCTGGCGCAACTATTAGTTGCGCTAAGCATATGCATAATAAAGCAGTGCTTGAACAGTGCCTGAAAAGTTGGATGCCCACGGGGGGACTCACCTATAGCTAGCACAACTATTAGTTGCGCCAAATTTACCTATAGCTGGCGCAACTATTAGTTGCACCAAATCCCTAAGGGGAGTCGTATGAAATTGCCATTCTACCCTTCGAGTTCGAGATGTGATATATTTTTGTACACAACTCTGATTGCGGTGATTCTTGGCCCGTTGGAAAGCTGAGGACTTCTACTTTTTAATGGTGTGAGATTCAATCATAGTAGAAGGTCACAGCTAGTCTCGATGTACCCCTCTTCATCCATTACTTGGGAAAGCTAGGTTTAGGTCCGAGATGGGTTCTAAGGGCCGAGATTGGTTTCTAAGGGTTCGAGAAGGTTCTTAAGGGATCTAGGGTGATTCCTAAGGGTTTGGGATAACTCCTAAGGTCTTGGAAGGATTCCTAAGGGTTCCATACATGCCATCAAAAGCTCAGAGACGCGCCTCTTTCGAAACGTGTTTCGATCGGGCCTTGGGCTAAATTTGGGTGTCTACAATTATTTATGAATCTAAGATCTAAGAGAGATCCCAAGCTGATCTCTCAACATTTTGAAATTTATTTTCTTAGCTTTTCTAACTAGAACAATTAGGATGTTACTTACCCCCTTTCTAATAAGGCTTTAGTTTAAAATAAATGACTAGTCCCTATGGTTCGACACCATTATACTCGTCCAAGTACATTCGAACTTGTGCACTTGTAAGATTTTGAAATTAAAACAATCAATATTTTTGTAAGATTAGCTTCAAAAGTGGCACACACTCCCAAAGAGTGGTTCGACATCAATATTTTTTTCGCTCGGGTAGTTGTGCTAAATTAACTTCGAGGTGTTGAGTTTGCTCAAAGATTTTTAACCATACCTCGCGTAAGGGCACCCGCACCAATCAAAGTGGGGCAATTAATGCCTCATGAGATTTGCACAGCTGTTGGATCTTCGTGTAATTATTTTATGCTAATCTTTAAGAATAGGTCAATCACCCCCCCCTCGCTGAAGGGGATGTTTGTTCAAAATGAAACTCGAACACCATACATCATTAATCACATCATCACGGTCATGCCCAATAATGTCGCTAAGTGCTTGAGGACCGATACTCTCGAGGAACGAATGTTTTTCCAACATAATGGACTTCTGCTACTCTCGAGAAATAGATGTTTTTCCAACATATTGGGCTTCCACTACTCTTGAGAAACAGACGTTTCCCCAACATAATGGGCTTCTACAACTCTCCATGAACGGACGTTTTTCCAACATATTGGGTTCCCGCTTCTCTCCATATTTTTTCTTTTACCATTTGATGTTTGAGGTTCACTTTGAATATGGTGGATCCAAGAACGTTCGCCTTGGGCCTCTTCAGATGTCTCTTTCTTTGGCATACGATCATTAGTAATCAGAAACCATAGAGGGGCATCTGTAGAGACCCAAATTTGGCCCAAGGCACGATCGACCCATACTTCGAGAAAGGCATACTCTCAAGCTTTCGAAAGCACCTCCCAAACCCTTAGAACTTAACCCAAACCCTTATAACCCCTCCCAGACCCATAGGAATAAACTCAAACCCTTAGAAGGCCTAACCAAACCCATAGAACCCGATTTGAACCAATCAAAATTAGCGGATGAAAAGAAGAGTGCTAGAGTCTACATAGATATCTGCAAGAGTTGAGGCCTATACTATTGGAAAGTAGAGGTTTCCAACTTTCAAACAAGCTAAGAATTGTTTGATTCTGAGTTGTACATCAAAAGTTATGGCGAAATGCAAGAATTCAGTACAATCAAAAATTCGATTATAAACAGGATTCATAACACAAAATCGTATTCAGAATGTAATCGTAAATAGGGTTTAGAATGCACGAACTATAGTAAACAGGGTTTATAATGCAGGTGTGATCTTAAACAGGGTTCAGAATACAAAATCATATTCAGAATGCAATCGTAAACAGGATTTAGAATTCAAAGTCGTGATCATGGCTATCCTCATCATCCACTATTAAAACCCATTTTCACCTTTTTCCAAGCCCTAGAAAACCTCGAAAATCTTAGATGGACCATTACCTAATTTCTAAACCAATTAGTGAGTCAAGCACTCACTAATCACCCCCACCTCTATAAATAGAGGCCCCCACCCTTTAAAAAAAAAACAAGGAGAAAAAAGAGGAGAAAGAAAATTTTCAGACCTAGAAAAGTTTCCACAGAGAAAAAAAAAATAGAGAGACGGACTAACTCAGAGCAGAGAAAAATTTTAAAAAGCTTAAACCTTCTAGGTCTTGAAACCCCAGTTCATCAGATACCACCCCACTTCCCTCAATATCATTCCCAGGCCTTAACCAATTTAGAAATCTTAGCTCATCCTCCATACCATTCATCTTTCCCAGCCTTAGCTAGTTAGAACCTTGCTCTACCACTGTGCTTTCGGAAGGTCAACGGAGCTAGCATCAAAGCAGATATCCAGCGACGGTACTATAATGGCCCTAGAGCTCCGGCTCTCCCCTCCTATTCCTCTACCTTCTTTTACTTTTCCTCTGTCCTAGAATTTGAGTCATTACGCTACCGAAATTTCGACAATTGCGAAGGGCTCAAATAGGATCGGAGGGCCTTCGGGCAAGGGGAAGTGTTGTTTATTTTTTTATATTTTATTTTTGGCTATAGTAGAGACCACTTACGAGCGAGCTAATTGGGTGTTGATGTGCTCTTTATGTTGTTCTATTTAAGTCTTAACCTATTACAAGCGCACAATGGAAATTGTAATGCTAGTATATGATCGTTCCCACGAGAAAGTGATTTATCTTTGTATTTTGCTTTTCTGAAAACTTATATTTATCTTTAAAATCCTAAACTACTTGAGAAATATGAATAAAAGAATGATTTTTAAAACTAATTGCAAGAAAATAAATCCTAATCTTCAAACTTCTGGATCCTGGTCGTCATTCAATTTCCTTTTGTTCTCATATATTTATAAAATTAAAATGTCGTTACACCATATATCAAGTCTCCTAGCAATGATCGTCAATCAAAACTAGAATCCTATCAATACAGATTTAATCTAATCAACAATCTCCTAAAACTTGGGCGTCAATCAAATTCCAGAAAATTGAAGATGAAAAAGTAAAATTGTTATACTAATCTACAAATCTCAACCTGAGTCGTCAATTCAAATCAAAACTTGGAGATATTTATAAAGTAGCAAATTACAATAAAATTAAATATAAACTAGAAAGCAAATTAAAATATATCTTTCACCCCTCAGTCGTAGGAGTCGATTGCTGTTGAGAAACTACGGATATCTATACTAATCTTTCAGCTCTCAATCCCAGTCATCAATTGTGATCGAGGAACCTTAAATATCTAAACTACTCTAAACTATTTTTTATCGGAAGAAAACTCAACCTCAGTTAACAATTGATTTTGAGAATTCCTTTGATGAAATTATTCCTATGTTGAGCCCTCTTATTTATAGATCATAAAGAGTCGGTTTACAGTGATCTAATACTAATAAAAGAAACTACTAAAAATAAAGATTCTTAATATAACTCTAATTCCTAATTTTATCTTTCTTGCTTTCACTGGTTGATGTGCCTCTAGACTTTCTCCTTAATTTTAGCAACCGAGATCTTTAGGAGTCATTCTTCATCAATCTTCTCAGATCCGTGATTTGTCAAACTTTTAATTAATGAGTTCTTCTATTTTGGTGCACGGCAGTGTGAATCTTCACATGTTCAGTAACAATGAGAAGCTTTTATTTGTAAAATCATAAATCACGATTTGTCTTTTTACAACTTTCTCTCTTGACGATTCTAAATTATGATCGATCGCTTTTTCCTTTGTATCACCTTTTGCTTTGAACGTCTTCTAAAGAATCGTAAATTACAATTTCTTATTTTCTTTGGCTTCGTTCAATCGTAAAGCACAATTTCTTAGCTTTCAATAATGTCGAATCGTCTTTTACGTTCAATCATATTTCTTATTGCTTTTTGACTTCATTTTGACAAAGATTAATACTTTGGTTCTCTTTTACTAATTTTCTTTAATATCTGCACATCATTAGCTTATTAGTAGCAAGCTGGTCTAGCAACACTAAATTAAGGGTGATAAAATGGCCTATTCTGTGACTGATCACACCCCTAAACTTACGTTTGGCTAGTCCTTAGCAAACAAGGAAATAAATACTAATATAAAAATTAAATGCCACTTTTGTAGGGAACACGATTGCATTTAACAGACGCAATAAGCCTTTAAACCCCTACATGATCCCTACTGGAGGAGTTGTAGTCTCCTGAAGGTTTTCAATGAAGTTACCTAGAAACTTGAAAATATTTTTGGGTTTTTCAGTTTTTAAAAAAAAAACAAAACATTAAAAATATGCACTAATTTTATACACTAATTAAGTTAGTCTTCATATGGTTATTATGGTTTTCAAAAATTATAAATATTTTATATCCTTACTTTCCATCATAACAAGTATCCTTGATCAAAACTCAACAATTTCAATTCTGTAAAGCGTGGAGTGTGTGCATACCAGTGAACAGTTTATTCTTCATAAAATTTTCTAAATTGTAGATTTAGAAAACATTTTCATTCAAACTCTCACTATCTGCATACTCTCAAAAAGATATCAAATTTTTTAGGTTCTCACAATATGATATATATTATAAATTCAAAGGATAATTGATTAAAAAATAAATCTCATGAAATGAATAATCAATTATATTCATATGATTCCCTGTGTAATCCATAGTACCTATTATTCACATCTCTACTAGGCTTATGCTTTTATAAATCGTAAATAAAAAAGGTCTTTCCTTCGGCTTATAATGGGCTTTGAATTTCAGAAGGTTTCAAGGAAAGAATAAAAGGATTCAAAGTTTTCTGAGAATTTAGTTCTTCCTTCTCTACCTTCTCTTCTTTTCTTTTCTACTTCATTAAGTATCCAGAAAGTTGGATAACTTCTTCCCATTTTTTTCTGTAAATTTTGTGTAAATCCCATTTCTTCAATCGATTTTCTTCAAATATCCTTTCGATTTTTCAACTTGGAAGCTTTTTGCTTCTCTTATCTTTTCTCATAATCGTAATTACGATTTTTGACTCTTTTCCCATATTTTCTTCTTTTTATTTCTTTTAGCTGTACCCTTTTGTTCCATATCCCTTATCAGTTTTCTTATACTCCTTTCACTCCCTCTTTTTTCCTTCATTTGTATTCTAAACTCTCAAAAACTATAAGGGTCAAAGGTTGAAGGTTTTGGGTAGTACATATGGTTAAGGGTTTATAAAATCTTGGTATAAAGAAATTCAGTTTAGACTTCTAATATAGGTTCAAAGGATAAATTTTTTTCTGAAATTTTGGCTTTTGGGCTTTGGTTAAACAAAAGATAGCCTCTGATCATTTTCACGATTTACTAGCATAAATGCCTTATTGTCTTAATGCTTCTAATAAATAGTTCTAGACAAAAAATAGGTTAGCATAACCATAAAGTGTTTTGATTCTAAGTTTCACAAGATGAGATTTTTCATAAAAACAGTAGAGAAGTTCAAAAAAATTTAAGCTTGAATAGATAACAGTCTCTCTCTCAAAAAAAAAATTATGGCTCAAAAGTTCATTAGTTAAATAATTTTGAAACTATAGTCTAAATAGTCTAAATATTACAGTTCAGATCAATCTATTATTTCAAGCATTCATTCTATTTCTGATTGTGAAACTTCTACTACGATGGATCATAAGATTTCAGGATTCATAATTTTATTTATTTCATAATCCACATATGATGATTAACTGGAAAAATTTAAGTGCTAAAACAGAAAATTTAACATATAAAATTAAAACTGAAAGTAAACTAAGATTGTAAGAACTAAACTAGACAAAGAAATAAAAGCTAAAACAGACAAGTTTATATGTCTGCAAAGAAAAAAGTTAAACTAATATCTACTAAAATACAAAAGTTACACTTCTCCTCCCCAAACTTGAACAACACAATGTCCTCATTGTAAAACAATAGGGGGTACCAAAATATTACCCAGAATTACTACTATTGTTGGCTGTGCCGAGAAAAAAAAATCACTGTGGGATTTATAATCTTCCCCAAACTTGAGGAAAACTAACTCCGATGCTACCACAAAAGAGTAGTAACAAAAATAGCAACATATAAAAATATTAGAGATAAAAGTACTCAATAGAAAAAGTTCATATATTTGCATGGACTAATTATATGGAAAGGAAACTAATTACAGGTATTACTGGAAAACAAAAACTATTTCCTAAAAGATGAAAACTTAGGAAGAATCTCGACACACACTGACTATGATACTAGCAGCAACGTCTGAGAGAAAAGGTTCTTCGATAAAGATCGGCCCTCGGCTTCTAACCACTTTCAATCAGAGTCTCTCATTCCTTTCTACAACAATTTGGTAGGATCGCTCCTCCAAGAGCTATCGGAAACCTCCTCACTGCCCTTCAAAATCTCTCCCAAACAGAGCACATCACATATCTTCCTTAGAAGAAATTCAATGCCACTGTGGAAGTCCTTTGAAGAGTGGGGAAGTGAACACATCTCCAGATAACCCTTCCCTCCATACGATTCCCCTGCGAGGATTCTACGGAGAGAATCGAGAGAATGCAGTGGAGTATGAGCAAATGGAGAAGGGTGGCTAGGGACGGTTCAACCCACCATTATCATAAAAGAACTTGCATTCGGGGTGGGTTGTGATAGTGTAAAGGTTATGAAGTGGGGGAAAATGGGTTCTTGGAATATGGTTTCAGATTTAGATTAGGTTTAGGGTAAAGGGTAGTTTCGGTGGATGATTCCACATCCGGGATTGTTCATTGGCGCTTCAGATTTTTTACTTTCTTTATTGCAGCCAGGAGCTCGACCTTGTGTATCTTAATGATTCTATCAAGTCATTTGCTGAAATCGCTTGGGGTATGTTCCTCTGCCATAAGGTTTAGGATTAAGGGTGGAGGAAGAAGAAAGGTTATGAGATGGTGGAAATCTGTAAATAGGTATGGATTTATAAGAAAGAGGCTTGGGTAGTTGGCAAGTGGGAAAATTGAATGCGATGTGTGTCCGTTTCCTCTATGAATTAAATAGGTTTGAATTCCAATGTAACTGATAAGATCGATCACTGAAATTGCCTGTTCCCTAGAATTGTTGTTTGCGATTCTACAGAATAATAACGAGACTTTGCAACGCTTCTAATCGTACTCGCTACAGTTTGACTCTTTTAATCACGAGAACTCATAAATCCATACACTCAAAGTAATTATGACATGACAAAAGAGTCTCTACGATTGAATGCACTCATGTACACTATAAATCGTAGAGAACTCTCTTTAACACTATTAAATTATGTACATATGTTACAAGTGTTTGCTACAGGTGAGTCGATAGCTCGATGGGTTCTAGAGGGGCTCAGTTTGAATCAGAGGGAGTTGATGTATCTCCCATAAAGATATGTCCTCTAGTCATGCCAACTGGTTATGAGGAAGTAAATTACTCTCTCAAAAAGGGTTAGTTGCTCGAATTGAGTTTCTAACCTTATGATAGACTGTCGAAGAGAGTGGAGTAATTGTGTCTGGATACGGATATGCTGCAACCAACTTTCAGCCATTTGCAACAAGGCTTCCTCTGTAGCAGTGTGGTTTTGGGCTTCTGTGGGGTAAGGAGAAACAGTTGGAGGTTGGGGAACTACCTGAGTTGGGACATGGTTAGGATGACAAGCTTCTCCTTCTTGAGATGTTGGGTGCGATATTATACCCACTAGAGATTGAATTTTTACTTTCCAAAGCTTCAGCCTCAGAATACATTTCATCATTGACTTTAATTTATATAATCCTCCTTGCCTAGGAGGTGTATTCCTTAAAGTCTCCGAATCAACCTCACCCGATGCGTGGTGTTGAATCGGCTCCTCACTGAGGGTCTCAAAGAGTTCCTAAGCATCCTCTGTAGTTAATGTACGAAATATTCTGCCACAGACCACATCAATCATATGTCAGGTTGCGTCATTAAGGCATTCATATAAAGTGAGCACAATTTGCTAGCATGTAACCCCGTGGTGAGGGCACCTATGTAGAAGAACGTTAAGGTGATTTCAACATTCTTGAAGAGATTCATCCGGGAATTGATAAAATGCTATAACAAGATGTCGAATTTTATTCGTTTTACAAATTGGAAAGAATTTCATAAGAAACATGTGTTCCAATGTTTCCCAATTAGCAATTGAATTATGAGGCAAAGAGTGTTTCCACTGCTTTGCCTCATCTCTAAGAGAATATGAAAACAACCTCAATCGAGTGGATGCTTCTGACAAGTTCTTAATTCTAATGATGGTGCATACTTCTACAAACTTTTTTAGATGCAAATAGGGATCTTCATCCATTAGCCCATGAAAAGTAAGAAGTATTTGAAGCACATTAGGCATAATTTCAAAAGTCCCATTACCGGCTATAGGGGGTACTTGAATGCATGGGGGAGGTGTACGAGTTGGGAATACATAATACTCCCCCAATGCTTTAGCCACAAATTGGTCTTTTCCTACCATAATGAATGGAATTAGAGCAGAGCAGGGTGGCTAAAAAAATTATTGTAAATGTCTATTTTATTTTCAAATTTATCTAATTTTTATTTTAGAAAGGAGAATCTTAGGCCTCAATAGTAATTATTCAATCACATATACATCACATCGCCAAACTACCATTAATCATGCCTTTATTCGACATCGATTCTCAATCGACATCGAATTCAAATTGATTACTTAATCGATCCCAAATCGATTAATCGGAATCCCTGGCATAGCAAAGTCGATTCTCAAATCGAGTAGTTTCAAATCGACATCGATTCCAAATCAATTAATTCGTAATAAAATCGACATCACTACATGACATGCAATTAAAGTCATGTTTAGCCATCGAGGGACCGATTAATCAATTTAGAAATCGACTAATCGATTTGAGAAATTGATTAATCAATTTTAGAAATTGACTAATCGACTGGGTACCTCCAGTGGTTGGAGAAACATGACCTAGGGAAATCGACTAATCGAGTTGAGAAATTGATTAATCAATTTTGGATTTCGATTAATCAATTTCGGACTTCGACTGCACAATTTGACAATCGACTTTGCTATGCCAGGGATTTCGATTAATCAATTTGGGATCGATTAATCGATTTTGGATTTCGATTAATCGATTTTGGTAATCGATTAATCGAATTGGGTTTCGATTAATCGATTTTGGGAATCGATTAATCAATTTTGACAAATTCAGTTGACTTTTATAGTTTTACTTTGAGATTCAAGGAGGGTCTAGGACCTTCATTACATCTTTAGTAATGTATTGCATGTGTTATGATGTACCATAGGTAGTACGTGTGAAAGCGAGCACAAGGAGCCGTGTGGGACCTTGATGCTTGGACCTTCAGAGAATTGAGGTAGGGAACACCTTGAACATGTACTTTAATTGCAAGAGCATGTATGTAGTGATATATTTATCAGAATTGAAAGTGTTTTAACTATGAAAAGCTTTGTGAAAATGGGTGTGTGTGTGACACCAAGAAAGTGATAAAGGCATCTGTGTGATGCGAATAACTAAGATCAAGTAATCTAATGAGAATGAGACATCCCCAGGGGATGAGAAAGTAATAAAGGCATCAGTGGATGCGAGTAAGTTATACATCCCAGGGATGTATATGTGATTGAATAATTACTGTTGAGGCCTAACTGATATAAGATAGCACTTTACATGGTGAACAACTATATGTAAAGCACATATTATTTTTGTTATTTGAGGTTTGTTTAAGATACCCCACCAACGTGGCGGGATACCCACGACCGACTCGACAGGATATCTATGACCGGTACGGCAGCCAATCCGTACACCAATATGGAGGTCTATCCGTACATAATAAACACATCCCAGGGATGTTAATATGAGTTTTAACCCCACCGCCTATTAAGAAAGGGGCTTGGATCGTATTCCCAGGGAATACATTTTTTACAACTGTCTATTTAGGCGACGACGAAGGGTATCTCATCGGGGCTCGATGCTATATTGCTCGGGGATTACTTAAGTTGAAGATTTAAGGTTTGCTTTAGGCCTGTTCAGTGTCATTCATGATAAATCAACAATAAAGTAAGACATGCAAAGTACCAGTAAACTTGAATGCAAATCATCAGCTTTTTAACTATTTTTCTAGCAAATGCATTGACTCATCATGCTTAGAATATCATGGAATATATGTGAGATTTTAATTTATATATTCATTGTGTTTGTTCCCTATTGAGCTAGGATGTAGTTCACCCCTTTAGACTATACGTCCCAGGCCCTTTGTTAGCAACAGTGGAGGCTTCGAGTGACGTAGATCCTGGTGATTTGGATTACGTGCCTGGAGATGAGTTGGAGCCTCCTCCCCAGGACTTCTTCTAGGAGACTCTGCTGTGTACTTTGACAGAGAGTAATTTTTGAGAGCAAATTATATGGCTTGGTATGTTAAGCCTTTATCTTGATGAACAATGTAATTAAATTGATTATTTCTTTTGGCGAACCATCTGGGGTGATCTGTTTATCATCGATGGTTTGGATCGGTTCTCTGTTCATGCAGTGGCATGAAAGTAGAACTGTCTTTTGGTTATGCCAGATGGGCATGTTACTTTTCTGTTCTATGCAATTATTTAATTTTATTGTTTATCTTGCTTGTTATACCAATGTTTCGTGTATAGTTTTGGGGCACGGTCTGGAGGATCGTGCTGATGGCAAGGGTTTCGGGGTGCCAAAATTCGGGCTGTCACAGTTGGTATCAAAACATTTTCTTTTAGAAATTCTGACAATCATTCTTTTGTCAGAGCATAGGGACTTCTGCTAATGAAAACTTTGTTTTCACGTGTAGACCGTTATGTCTTCTAGAGGAAGGGGCCGACCCAGGGGCGGTCATAGTAGGAGCTTGTGTAGTTAAGATGATTTTATCTCGGATGCAAATAGAGAGCCTATAGGAGATGGAGGGGCTTTTGGTAGTGGTGGCCACTAGAGCCAAGATCAGGAAGAGAACCGAGATCGAGATCGTCAGGATCAAGATCAAAGAGAGCAGGAAAGAGTTAGAGAAAGGAATGAGGATAGAGAGGAGCGTCAGAGGATGATGCACACCATGGAGACCATGGAAGCTGCTATGGCTCAACAGGCAGCATCTTTGCCAACTCATACTGCCCACGAGCAGCATTAGCCACCGACACCTCTAGTGGCTCCGACACCGCCAGTGTCTTCAGCTTTTACCGAGTTTAGGAGGAGGAGACCTCCTAGCTTTTCAGGACAGGCAGACACTATGGCAGCTGAGAACTAGTTAAGTGAAATAGAGAAGGTGTTCAATGTGCTTACTTGTACTAAGGACGAGAGCGTCCGTTGGGTATCCTACATGTTAGACGGGGAGGATGGGCCTTGGTGGAAGTCCGCTTCTAGGACTAGGGCTTAGGAGACCCCAGACATGCCTTGGACTTGGGATGAGTTTGTCGAGGAATTTAACAAGTAGTATTTCCCGAAAGTGGTGAGGAACCCAATGGAGATCCAATTTCTACAGCTTACTCAAGCGAAGATGACTGTGAGAGAATATGGAGTGGAGTTCATGCGACTCGCTCGCTTTGTGCCCGACTACGTCATCACAGAGATGATGAAAGCAAAGAGGTTTCAGCATGGTTTGAAGTCGGACATGAGGGGAGGAGTAACACCATTCTAACTGAGGACCTATGGTGAGGTCATGAGCAAAGCGCTCGTAGTGGAGGAAGAGAATAATAATAATACTGCCAGAAAGAGCAACAAGGAAGGTGGAATACGGACCAGAGCAGAATGGGGAATTATGAACCGGTGAATTAAAAGCCAAGGTTCATACCAAACAATCAAAAACCACTGTTCCAAGGAGGTTATGGGAGACCGATGCAGCAGAACAACCAACAGAAATTCCCATTGCTTACGTCGGGGAGGCCGATGAGATACGAGAGCCCTGCTATCACGACCGGAGCGACAGTTACTCAGGGGTTCTCGCGAGCAGCTTCTTCCACACCTCGTTAGACGTGTGCCAAGTGTGGCAAGTCTCACAGGACAGCTGACTGTAGGCCAGGAACTCGGGGTTGCTTTAGATGTGGCAAGGTGGGCCACTTGATCAAGGAGTGCCCTGAGATAAACAAAGGGAAGACGACTTCAGCTCTTATGCCACGACCTATACAAGCAAGGAAGACGATCCTCCAAGGGAGAGCCTAGGCAGTCACAGCTCAAGAGGCTCAGAATATAAATGACGTGATTCAAGGTGAGATTTCTTTTAAATAAAGAATTTCAATTCTTGAAAATTTTCGATAGAGAAGGTGCATCCATATAGGAAATAGAAAAGAACTTGCATGTGATAAATTCTAGTATGATGATAAACACTATATATATGTGTATGTATGGTTAGGTACGTTACAAATATATAAGAAGGGAAGCGACGTGACATACGAAGCTCAAGTGTTGATAGACCTGGGTCTACCCACTCATTTGTTACCCCTCGCTTCACCAAGAGGATGAAAGTCGACCCAGAGGAGTTAGACTTCGTTTTAACCGTGGCCGTTCCTACTGGGAAATCGGTTGATACCGAAAAGGGTTGCAACTCCGTGATCGTGAGGGTCATGGATGGAGACGTCTTTGAGCTACCGGTGAACCTAATTTTGTTAGACATGCAAGGATTCGACGTGATCCTTGGCATGGATTAGTTATCGACTCACTGTGCGACAGTAGATTGCAAGAATAAGGTCGTCATCTTCAGACCCAATACGAGGAGATCATTTAGATTTAGAGGAGAGAGGTCGACACACCTACCACTTATCTTGGCAGTCAGGGCCGAGTGCTTGATCAGAAAAGGGTGTAGTGGATACTTGGCATTCTTGAAGGAAGATAAAGAGGAGAAGAATGTTATATCTGAGTTAACAATTGTGCGAGACTTCGCTGATGTATTTCTGGAGGAGTTACTCGGATTACTTCCAGAGAGAGAAGTAGAATTCGCCATCGACTTAGCACCAGGAATGGAGCCTGTTTCTAAAACACCATATAGAATGGCTCCTGCTGAGTTGAAAGAGTTGAAAGAGCAGTTACAAGAGCTAATGGACAAGGGGTTTGTTAGACCGAGCGTGTCTCCATGGGGAGCACCGGTCTTGTTTGTAAAGAAGAAAGATGGGTCAATGCGTCTGTGCATTGACTATGGACAATTGAACAAACTTACCATTAAGAATCGATACCCTTTGCCTAGGATAGATGACTTGTTTGATCAACTGTAAGGAGCTATATATTTCTCCAAGATCGATCTAAGATCTGGATACCATCAATTGAAAGTCAAGGCAGAGGATATTCAGAAGACTACATTCAGGACTCGATACGGACACTATGAGTTCCTAGTGATGCCGTTTGGGTTGACAAATGCCCCGGCGCCATTCATGGATCTGATGAATAGGGTGTTTAAACCACACCTAGACTCATGTGTCATAGTGTTTGTTGTCGACATCCTGATTTATTCAAAATCAGAGGAAGAGCATGAGAAGCACTTGAGAGTAGCCCTACAGATTCTACGTGAACACAAATTATACACCAAACTCAGCAAGTGCGAGTTTTGGTTAGAAGAAGTTAGCTTTTTGGGACATGTTGTCTCAAAGCTGGGTGTCACTATAGATCTAGCAAAAATCGAAGCAATGGTGAATTGGGAGCAACCAAATACCGTGACCGGCATCCATAGTTTCCTTGGATTAGTAGGTTACTATCGACGTTTCGTTGAGGGTTTTTCAAAGATATCAGGACCACTCACGAGACTTACATGGAAAGATGCAAGGTTCGAATGGAGTGAGGCATGCGAGAAGAGTTTTCAAGAACTCAAGAAGAGACTCACTTAAGCTCCAGTACTTGTGATTCCTTCAAGCAGTGGAGGGTTCGCAGTATACAGTGATGCTTCGTATAGTGGTTTGGGCTGTGTGCTTAATCAACACAGAAAGGTGATAGCTTACGGGTCAAGAAAGTTGAAAGAGCACGAGAAGAATTACCCGACACATGACCTGGAATTAGCAGTGGTCATTTTTGTGCTCAAGATTTGGAGACATTACTTGTACTGTGAGACTTTTGAGATTTTCACCGACCACAAGAGCCTCAGATATCTATTTACATAGAAGGAACTAAATATGAGGCAGCGCAAATGTATGGAGTTTCTTAAAGACTATGACTGTTCCATACAGTACCATCCAGGCAAGGCTAATGTAGTGGCCGATGCCTTGAGTTGGAAGAGTTCAGCTCAGTTGGCTAGTTTAATTTTGGGTATGTACCGATGGAAGTTATTTGAAGATCTGGCATTGTATGATGCAACCATCGAGTCAATAGCTACAGGAGCCTTCTTGGCTAATATCTCAGTGAGACCGATAATATTTGAGCATATCCATGAACTATAGATGAAAGACCTGACGCTAACTAAGATTCTTCAAGACGTAACTAAAGGCATTACATCTGAGTTTTTGATCAAGGAGGATGGTTCCTTATTGTTCAAGAGCTGCCTCTGTATTCCGGACAATGCCGATCTGCGGCGAACAATTCTGGAAGAATCACATAAATCAAGCTATGCTATCCACCCGGGAAGCACAAAGATGTATCAAGATTTGAAAAAGAATTACTAGTAGAGAGGCTTGAAACAAGATATGGCAGAGTACGTGTCACGGTGTTTGACGTGCCAACAAGTGAAGATCGATCATAGACATCTCGCAGGCCTATTGCAGCCTCTGCCTATACCGGAATGGAAGTGGGAATCGATCTCTATGGACTTCATCGTTGGGCTACCGCGTACTGCAAAGAAGTACAATGCCATTTGGGTAGTGGTCGATCGATTGACCAAGTCAGCGCACTTCTTGCCTTACAACACGATGTACACGGCGGGAAGACTGGCAGAGCTGTATATGAAAGAGATTGTCCGTTTGCATGGGATTCCGAGTAGCATTGTTTCAGGCCGTGACCCATTGTATACATCAAAGTTTTGGAAGAAATTTCAAGAAGGAATGGGAGCGCGACTAGATTTCAGTACGGCATTCCATCCACAAACCGACAGACAGACTGAGATGGTCAATCAGATCATTGAGGACATGCTTAGGGCATGTATGTTAGAATTGCAAGGATCGTGGGATCAACACCTATCCTTGATTGAGTTTGCATATAACAATAGTTTTCAGACGAGCATTGGGATGGCACCATATGAAGCTCTTTACGGACGGTGATGTAGATCGCCCATCAATTGGGAAGAAACCGGGCAGAAATTTGTTTTGGGACCCATGATACTTGAAGATAATGCCGCCTATATTCGGATGATAAGAGCCAAACTCAAAGCAGCTTAGAGCAGATAGAAAAGCTATGCCGATATCAAGTGGACGAGTGTAGACTTCAAGGTGGGTGAACATGTGTTTGTGAAAGTGCCACCTATGAAGGGGGTGATGAGATTTGGAAAGAGAGGGAAGCTAAGTCCCCGCTATCTTGGACCGTTTGAAGTTTTGGGTCGAGTAGGGGAAGTTGCTTACCGCATTAGATTGCCACCGTTACTTGATCAAGTACACAATTTATTCTACGTATCTATGCTCAGGAAGTACCTTAATGACCCTGATCACGTATTGAACAGTCAATCATTTGAGATGCATGAGGACATGACCATGATCGAAGAGCCGGTGGAGATTTTGGATCGAAAGGAACAAGTGTTGCGAACAAAAGTGATTCCATTAGTACTTGCTCGATGGAAGCATCATCCGGTCGAGGAAGCTACATGGGAATGAGAGGCCGACATGAAAGAACAATATCCGGACTTGTTTGCGACAGCTTGAGAGTCAAAGTGTAACACCGCAAGCATGTTTGTGGATTTAAACCATATGTTGTAATCCAATGTCGATCTTTGATCAACGTGTATAATAGAAATCAATTTTTATACGCATAATGTTCCTAAACACAAAGTTGAATGCGTATTTAGAATTCAAAATAGCCATGACATGGCCGTAATGATGTATTTTGTAGAACCAATGACCAACTGGCCATGTTTTACCAAGGAACCAAGAGAAACAGAAAACTTTAAAAATCTGAAGAATCTAGTCAAAACCGATTAATCGATTTTCAAATCGATTAATCAATTTGGGAATTCGATTAATCGATTTTGGTCGATTAGTCGATTGGCATGCACCAGTCAGTGGAAAATTGATAAGGATTCAGAAATATGACAGTTAAATTTAGATTAATCGATTTGGGTTTCGATTAATCGATTTATGATTTCGATTAATCGATATGGGGATTCGATTAATCGAATAACTTAAGAATTTTAGAAAATTTTGAAGAATTTTATATGATTTTGATTAATCGAAGAAGAATTCGATTAATTGATTTGGGATTTCGACTAATCGATCTAGAAGATCGATTAATTGAGTCACTTGAGGAATTGGGAAAAATTTGAAGAAGCCTCACGATTTCGACTAATCGAAGTAAAATTCAATTAATCGATTTTAGAATTTCGATTAATCAAAGTGAATTTCGATTAATCGACTGGCTCACACCAGTGAGCTCGAAAACTTAAATATTTAAATGACTACGATTTCGATTAATCAATTTTGAGTTTCGATTAATCGATTTTGCGCGGTTGAACCTAGTTTTGAAACTCGATTAATCGATTTTGGAAATCGATTAATTGAACCGGGGCCTATATATATAAATCGAGGGGGATTTCTCCCCATTCGAAATCATTTGGAGTTTTTGCTTTTTGCGCGCCTTCTTTCTTCTCCAACCGACCGAGCAACCTAGGGTTTTTTGGATATTTTGAATCGATTTCAGATCGAAATCGCGTGACATTGGGTCGAATACCTAAGGTAAAACCCTAGTTTTCGCTTCTTTTCCATTTCAAACCACATAAACCCTAGTTTTTATAAATTTTCACCTAAAATGCCGCCTAAAACGGGTTTGTCTTCAAAGAAGGCAACCTCTAAACTTCCGATCCGACGTAAGAACGCCGCTCCGCCACCACCTACCCCATCACCGGTGAGGACTCCGTCACCGTCGGCATCGGATACCACATCCGGTTCGACGAGCGCGTATTCACGCGAGTCTTCGCCAATGCCACCACCACCCACCAATGTACTCCAACCCAACGAATGGTGGGCGGCTAAAACTTTTGAAATCGAGTACATTATCGATGAAACCCTATTTACGAACCCCGATGTATCGAGCGAGACCCAATGGGCTCGAAATTACCTTGTAAAGGCCGGTCTCGGCAACATTTTGAAACCAATCCGCGGGTCCTACTACCCTAGATTGGTCCAATTATTTTACCAAGGACTGACAGAGGGACCTACCGACGCCATAGTCACAACCAAGATAAAGGGTCGTGACTACACATTCACTCGTCGCCACATTCACGAGGTCCTAGAGTGCCATTTGGACTTCGTACCCGAGACCACCCTCTTCCCACCCTTTGAGGAAGAGGTGAGATTTGAAGAGATAATGACCCGGATGACAAATGGGAAGAAAGGGTCGAGATCCTCTATTAGGAGGGTCGACCTTCCCCATTACATGTGGATGCTTGATTCCATAATCAAGTGCAACCTATACCCGCTGCGTCGCGATACCGAGCGGGTGGAAAAAGTACAATAGGCACTCTACGCGGCCTTCTGTGGCCGTTGGTTTGACGCCACTATGGTCATCCTCGAGGGGATGAGATACATCAAGGGCAAGTTGATGAAGGGCAACTTGAGGCCCAAAGAAAAGATGCCCTATGCTTGCCTCATTTCGAGCATGCTGGAGTGTTACTCAAACGCTCTAGAGTACACCATATCGCCCTATGAGGAGAGTGCTACGGACCACGTGAAGACCTTCTCAAATTCTTCATGGAGTCGTAGCTACAATTTACTTAAGCGGACCCTACCGGCTCTGGGTCCAGCACCACCACCACCAGTAGCAGCAGCAGCACCAGTAGCACCACCACCACCCCCACCACCACATCAGGACCCACTCGTGGGTGGGGCGCACCCAGTTGATCCACCACCGGAGGGGGCACCCTCCCATACCACCGCCTTGCCTACGCTGCCAGCGCAGTCTGTGGCAGCTACACTAACGCTTCTTACCGCCGGCGAGCGGCTCGCCCGGCTCCTACGATAGAGGATGTGTTGGCCCGGAAGGAGGCCAACAACGAGCGGATGAACCGACAGATGGACTTCTTGATGTTCCACACTTTACGGTACATCTATCCGTTGGACTACCAGCAGTGCCTCGTGTAGGAGGCCGACTGGACTGCGGGTCAGACTGCTTTCCATACAGGTGTCGGTTTCCACGCGAGTACATCTACGGCCGATGCATCTGGCTCGCGCCCCAAAGAACTGAAAGCACCACGGAGATGACCCACCACCACCGAAAACTGGCCAGAGGTGCATCTGTTTTCTTTTGTGTGTGGCTGATTTTGAGAGTTTTGATTATAATTGAAAGGATGTAAATCAACAAAATTGTACATTTTGGGAACTGAATAGTGAAATATACATCTTTTTAACTTCGTTTGCATTATGCGTTATTCTTGCATTGTATCATATATAGTTAATTTTTGTAAGTGACTACGTGGCACCTCTGTGTGTGTGGGATACCACACCAAAGCACCTTTGGGTTATTTTCAAGGATGAAAATTCTCAAGGTGGGGAGAATGTAATATCTCAAAAAATTGAGCATTTAACTTTGACCTTGGGATCCGTGCCCGATTGATCATAGATTTGACCAAGTGATGGTCAAACTTTGAATTCATGGAGTGATGAACCGATGTGGTGCATATGTAACCTAAGTGTAGAGAATGATGTTAGTTTTGAGCTACATACACCTATCCCTGGTGTATGCGCTTAACACCGAAACCAAAGAGAGGATATAAGGGTTTAATAATCCTAGATCCCTTTTGTTTTGGCCATTGAAGAGAGAGTTAAGAAGAGAGAGAGGAAGAAAAGGAGATTAATTACCAAGGAGTTATTGTGGTTGGTTTGTAAGGAAGATTGAACATTTAATGCCAGATTTCAACGCATGAGGCGCCATTGAAACAAAAGCTGGAGCCCTAGCCATTTCAACTTGGATATTAATCAATTTGAGATTGATTGAAGGTGAGTTTTAAATTGAAGTTAATGCATAGATTATAGGTGATTAAATTCAGTCGAGTAGGGTTAAAAGGATAGATTAAAGGCTTAGAAGAGAAAGGGAAAAGATTTGGAAGAACAGCCCGAAAGGGGGCTGAATCTGGCCAAATCGATTAATCAAAATTGGGATTCGATTAATCAATTTTGGTCTGGAAGTTGAAAAGTCAAGTAAGCCCGATTTCGATTAATCGAATTGGATTTTTGATTAATCTAGCCAAATCGATTAATCGAATTGGACATTGACTAATTGACCTTCCAAATCGATTAATCGAAATCAATTTATTAATCAATCGAACTCTTTTCAACAAAAGTGATCAGAAAATAAAATATAAGAACAATTAGAAAGATAAATATTTGTTTCAAGAAAATAAAAATATAAAGAACAATTAAAAAGAGAAAGATAAATATTTGTTTTCTAAAACTAATATAAAATAAAATGCGCTTCCCCGGCAACGGCTCCAAAAACTTGGAGTGCTTTTTATGTTATTCTAATTAAGCCTTAACCTATTACATGCGCACAATGGAAATTGTAATGCTAGTATAGGATCGTTCTCATGAGGAAGTGATTTATCTTTGTATTTTGCTTTTATGAAAACTTATATTTATTTTTAAAATCCTAAACTACATGAGAAATATGAATAAAAGAATAGTTTCTTAAACTAATTGTAAGAAAATAAATCCTAATCTTCAACTTCTGGATCTTGGTCGTCAATAAGTTTTCTTCTGTTCTCAAATATTTATGAAATTAAAATGTCGTTACGCCATATATCAAGTATCGTAGCATTGGTCGTCAATCAAAACTAAAATCCTATCAATACAGATTTAATCTAATAAAAAATCTCCTAAAATTTGGGCGTCAATCAAATTCGAAAAAATTGAAGATGGAAAAGTAAAATCGTTACACTAATCTATAAATCTCAACCTGAGTCATCAATTCAAATGAAAACTTGGAGATATTTATAAAGTAGCAAATTGTAATAAAAATAAATCTAAACTAGAAAGAAAAGTAAAATATATCATTCACCCCTCAGCCGCAAGTGTCAATTGCTTCTGAGAAACTATGGATATCTACACTGTTCTTTCAGCTCTTAATCCCAGTCGTCAATTGTGATCGAGGAACCTTGGATATCTAAACTACTCTAAACTATTTTTGATAAGTGAAAAACCCAACCTCAGTTGTCAATTGATTTTGAGAATTCCTTTGATGAAATTATTCCTATGTCGAGAACTTTTATTTATAGATCATAAGGATTCAGTTTACAGTGATCTAATTATAATAAAAGAAACTACTAAAAATAAAAGATTCCTAATATAACTCTAATTCCTAATTTTATCTTCTTTGCTTTCACTAGTTGATGCGCCTCTGGACTTTCTCCTTACCTTCAGCAACCTAGATCTTTAGGATTCTTTCTTCATCAATCTTCTTAGATCCGTGATTTGCCAAACTTCTAATTCAAGAGTTCTTCTATTTTGGTACATGGCAATATGAATTTTCATGCGATCAACAACAATGTGAAACTTTTATTTGTGAAATCATAAATCACGATTTCTCTCTTTACAGCTTTCTCTCTGGATGATTCTAAATTACAATCAATCGCTTTTCCTTTGTATCACCTTTTGCTTTGAATGTCTTATGAAGAATCATAAATTACAATTTCTTATTTTCTTTAGCTTCGTTCAATCGTAAAGCATGATTTCTTAGCTTTTAGCAGCGTTTAATGATTTTTCTTAATGCTTTTTTAGTTCATTTTGACGAAGATTAACATTTTGGTTCTCGTTTACTGATTTTCCTTAATATCTCTATATCATTAGGTTATTAGTAGCAAACTGGGGTCTACCAACACTAAGTTAAGGGTGATAAAATGATATATTCTGTGATTAATCAGGTGCCTAACACCTTCCTGATTAGTAATCGAAGTCCCTACCTAAAGGCTTTGGTGCAGACCGGATTCAGAGTCATATTTTGTACTTCAATGCTTATAATATTGATTTTGGGTATCCTGGGATACTCAAAGCTTTGGGTGGCGACTCCATTTTTTCTTATGACTGCATCGTCATGACGGACCCGCAAAGTCTATGGTAGCACACACCCACTTTAAAAAAAAGAGTTGCTTGCACCCCAAATATATGACATTGCACCATTTTAATGATTGTACAAGAATATGTGATTGCACCCCACTTAGAATAATAAATAAATAAATAAAGTGAGCTATATCTTACATGAGCATTGTGTGATTGTACCACACTAATGCCTTCTAGACCATTTTCTCTTTTTCTAGTGGTCTCTTTGTCGCCCGCTCTCTTCGTTTCCTGCGCTTTGAAGAGAAAGAAGGACTCAAAATAGTAGAAAAAGGAATGACTCAAAACTTGCACCACCTTTTAGAATGATTTTAAATGGGTTGCAATTACTTGCACTATTTTTGTAACTTGCACCTTTTTTAATTCCTATTTTTCTTTTTAAATGGTACAATGGCTTATATTTGGGGTGCAAGTATTCGCTCCCTTAAAAAAAAATATGAAGAAAAATAGAAAACTGACTCGAAGTGATAAAAATCAAAATCAAATTTGTTAAATTCAGTTTGTGTTTAGGTGAACCGACAGTGAAACAGAAATTTTGTTTTGGTTCGGTTAACTAAATTTATGTCCGTAAGTCTCGCCGACTCACATTCAATAATTGATATGTAAGTAAAAGAAATAAGGGGTTCTAAATTTTGTCAGGCCACGTCAGGTCATTTTTCAAGGATAAGGGCGGTTCAATTTGATTTTGGGTTGGGTAAGGCATGCACCATCCAATGTTTAAAAATGACTCAAAACAGAGGAAAAAAGAAACTGTTGGTACGCGCTTTATTTAGGTTCCTTTCGGTCTCGGAACAAGTGGCGCAATTCGGTCCGCATGGACTTTGGCAGAAAGCGATGAATAATGAACTAGGAAATATTAAATACTAAAAGGAAAGAGGCGAGTTCTAAATAGAGGATACCTAGGTTGATGCGATCGCCAGCTACAGATATTTATCGACACTACAACACGTCACTGATCACACACGGAGATGCGGGTTGACTCCTTTACTGAGTGTTGGCCAGCCAACTTCAGCAGCTATGAATTTCCTATGGTCTATCTAGTTTGGTTTTCCTAATCTTTCTGTAAAAAGTGGTTGTGGCCCTCTATGCTAAGGAGGATCGGCCTCACTCCTGGGTACCCTCCATAAGCTCCCTTGGGTGAATCGGATGGCTAAGGTTAAGAAAATTGGGGAAGGTTTGGGACCTGATGGGCTCTAAGCTAAGAATTTGAGGAGTTTCCTAAGGACCTAAGGCTAAGAGTGCTTATCCCTCCTATACTCCTTCGAGAGTCAGGGCTCGCTAGCTAGTGTCGCTAGCCTGACTACCTGGGGCTCCTAGAGAAGAGTATGCAGTTCTAGAAGCCTAGAAGAGCAGCTCAACTCCTTTCTTTGAGAACCCTAGAGAGAACCTCGAAATTTCTAAGAAGAGCTAATCTTAAGGGAGGAGAGATTGCTATGAAAATTGTTATGAAATTGGTGAGGTAGGGGGTCTTTTTATAGGTAACGGGTTAATTACGCGTCTAGAGACCAACGCGCAATTGGTGAATTGTGTGTATGGTCACTGTCACGGATTTGAATTGTGCGCCCTATGTAGAGCTCATAATCCATCTTTGAGTCGGTCGCTGACTCAAGGGTGACAGGCTGACTGGCTCAGTCGGGAATCCCAGTTCCAATTCGCTTGAAACTAATTATGCACCTCACAGTGCACGCGTAATCCAATTGCGCGCATAGAGTCTAGCACGCAATCGGGGAATTTAGGTGGTCATAGGGTTTTAAGTCCTGGTCCAACTAGGAACCAATTGCGCGTAGCTGATGAAGCGTGCAATCAATTGTGTGCCTTGTTACAGGCACATAATCAGGTCTTCAGGCAGTCTACGAAAGGTGGAAGCCTAGTCCAAGTGGGACCAATTGGATGCCACAAGTGATGTGCACAATTGAATTGCGCACCCTGGAGTAGGCAAGTAATTCTAATCTTAGGGAGGTCCACAAGAAGGGGGAACCTAGTCCAAGTTGGAACAATTTTGCGCATGTGTCTATGCGTGCAATCAAATTATGTGCCTATGTGCGGGCGCATAATTCAAGATGTTCCAGGGTTGGGTCAGATCCGAGCTTATGAGCTGAGGTTTCAGTCCAGGTCTCAACCATATACTATTGTTTCAGTATATAGTCCCCGTGTTTAGGGTTTTGGAAAGGGTCGATCCCTTTCTGATAGTCGTGTTTAGGGTTTTAAGGCTTATGTGCTTGATCTTGTAGGACTGTGTATAATTGTTGTTGTTTTTGTACTATTTTATTTCATTTTTGTTCATAGCAGCTATACATTAACAAGTTATTGGCGTCGTTGCCAGGGATTTGAGATCTAAGTAGTAGATCTAAGTTTTTTTTTAACTCATTTCAACACATTGCAACTTCTTGAAGATGGCTGGCTTTAGGCTCATTCTCGAGTGGTTCAAATAACATCTCGATAGGATGGTTCATAGGTGCAGGGAACCACTCAATAGGTTGCTGTTTTTAGTCATAAACTACTTAGCAGGTTCAAACAACTTCTCAACAGGATCACTATAGCTTCAGCAACTGCTCGAGTATGCATCAAATCTGCTTGACAGGTGTGCGACCGTGGATCCTCTCGAACCCGTCGCGGCGATGCGCTCGCCTTAAAAATGAAAATGGTGGAGTCGCCACCCGGAGCTTTTGGTGACCCGAGAAACCTTCAAATCGATATTTTGAGCACCGGAGTGCTAAATATGACTCTGATTTACCGGTCTGTGCCAAAGGCTCTAGGGTAGGGGCTTCGGTTATCGATCGGGAAGGGTTTAGGCACCCGATCAATCCGCACGTAGCGGTCTCTATCTATGGCCAAAAATAAAAATAAAAAGGGCGGAGTTTCCCCTTGCTCGAAGGCAATACGGTCCTATCAAGCTTTGAGCCAAACTGAAATTTCGGCGGCGTAACGACTTGAATCCTTGGACGGAGGAGACACAAAGAAGGTAGAGGAAGAGAGGGGTGAACCGGAGCTCACGGGCTCTTATTGCACCGTGGAAGATCTTCGCTTTGGCGTGCTTCCGATGGCTTAAATGGTGTGAAAATGGGTTCTAATGCTAGGATTCAATAAAGTGGGGGGTGTAGAGTGAAGCTCGAGGCTAGACTTTAGAAAAAGGGAGTGATCTAATGGTGGAAATGGGTTGAAAGGGATGAACTAAGCATGCTAGAATTCTGGAAAAATGTGTGCATTTTCTCTCACTAGGGTTCTCTCTTAAGCTCCAAATCCTTAACCTCCAATTTTTCCAACCCTTAAGGAAGAGGGAGGCCTCTCTATTTATAGAGAAGGGATGGGTTAGGGGCTTACTTAAGAGCTAATTGGTTTAGCAATTAGGTAATCCCCCATCTAAGATTTTTTGGGTTTTCAAGGTCTTAGGGTTTTAGGAAACTGGTTTCAATGGCAGATGATGGGGTGAGACCATGGGTGACTTAAGGGTTGCCAATAAGCTAAAAGGGGGTGCAACCAAATTCGAGCTACTAGTGACAGTTACTGTAGCTAAGCTGGGCGTATATATTATATACGCCCAGTTTAGGAACATTAATTTTCACCAAAATCAGGGGAGTTTTGAGAAGATGAAGCCCGTGGTGGGTCCCACCTATACTGGGCGTATATATTATATACGCCCGACCAAATTTCTCTCAAAAAAGGCAGGCGTATATAATATATACGCCTGAGTAATCTGGGGTAAAAATGGCTGGGCGTATGCAATATCTACGCCTGAGTAAAATTTTTATGATTCTATGGGAAACTTCAATTGGCCATAACTTTTGAATCGTAGCCCCAAATTGGGTGATCTTTGGCTTGTTGGAAAGCTAAAGAAGTCCTCTTTCCAATGGTATAGCTTATCCATGGTACTAGTCTATGTAAAATTCTGTAGCTCTCCTCCCATCAACTGCCAGAAGGGTTTAAGTTAGGTCTGAGAAGGGATTCTAGGGTGTAGGGGTGACTTCTAAGGATTGGGGGAATGGCTCTAAAGGTCTTAGGGTGATTCCTACTGGTCTAGGTAGGTTCCTGAGGGTTCAGGGGGGTGCCATCGGAAGCACAGGGGTACATCTCTCCCGAAGTACAGATTGATCAGGCCTTGGGCCGAATTTGGGTGTCTACGGATGCCCCTCTTTGGTATTCGATCACTAATGATCGGATGCCAAAGACAAGAGACATTCGAAGAGGTCCAAGGCACGTTTCATGGGTCCGCCTGGTTCAACTCAATTCTCAAACATTCATGGTGATGGTGATTGTACGTAAGCCCTCTCATTTCGGGATATCATCCGTACCTCAGAGCTAACAGTCCCCAAGCTCATTGCGACATTACTGGGTATAACTGTGATGATCACAAAAAGTGTAAGCCCGCTAGTCGGGATATCGTCCACTTCCTGAGGGAAATTATAGATTTATGATGTTGAGTGTTAATCTAAACCAGACAGCTCCATGAAACGGGATGATCGATCTATGCCTTGGAATTGATGCGAAGCACACAAAGCGAAGGCCTTCAAACTTGTGCCCAATCCTGTGGGATATTGACAGCTCCATTGGATAGGCCACGGGTGCCCTTACCTAGGTAAGGCTCGGAGTCTTTGGGCGAACCCATCAACCTCGAGGTTGCTTTAGCATAATTGACTCGAGTGGAGCGAATATTGATGTCGCAACACTTCTTGGGAATGCATGCCCATTTTCTGAGTAATTTTTTTTTGTGTCATTTTCTGAATTTTCTTTTGTTTCGAGGCCTCTAAGCAGAGCTTGATGACCTCTGGCAACTTTATTTTTGCACAACTCTTTAAGTGGATCAAATGTCAATTGATAAGCTTTTAAGAGTGTAGCCATCTTGAGATAGGTGCACTGGGGATGTGTATGCGTTCGGTGGTGAGGTGCTCCTGATTCGCACGGACCGGAGTGCTTTGACTCGAGACAAAGCTAAAGATCGGGCTAGAATCAAACATCCCTCGAAAGAGATGGCTAATTTCTAGCCTCCATCCCTAATGAAATCACATCTTACTAACTATGCACATACAGACACCCATCAGGGGCGATAAGCGAAATAGCGCGTAATGTAAGCCTACCCTAAGGTACAATTTACGAGGACAACGACCATCCTGCGGATACCTGCACGCAAGGGCGTACATTCAACAGGACACGTGCCTACGTGTTTTAAGCACTGTAAAAGGAAATAAAAAGGGAAAAGAGTCCTTTAGTCCAGAGTATGTTCGCACATAGTTTGGTTGGTTGTAATTTCATTTTAACGAATTCGATTTTGGTGACAATAGACTTTCGAATGGTCTCGAAGTCGGGGCACTCTTGGTCAATATCAATCCGAAGGCGGATGACCAGAGTGAATGCCGGAAGGTGGGGTCAACCCACTCAGGGTTTTCACTAAGCAGCAATAAGTTGTTATTTCTTCTCCTTTTCTTTCTTCTTTTTTTTTTCTTCTTCTCTTTTTTCTTTCTTTTTTTTCATGTCAGATGGAGACCCTGGGCACGCTCAAACTGCCATTATTTTTTCATGTATCCTTAGGCGAATCAACTTGCCATGTTGATATACCTTAGGGACGTGTGCATTCCGATGATGGGTTCTTAGTTTGCCTGCCGGATCAGGCCTTGACTCTTGCTAGGGACTCAGAGAACAAAGGACCTGAGATGGGCAAAATTACTCGCCTCTGTCAGTAAAACGCCCCGCACAACGGGGTTCGAGAGCTTTAGGGTGAACCCGATCATTCCAAATTGATTTAACACGGCTCTCGGAGTGGGGCAAACAAGCGTTGCGACGCTCTTTTGAGAACTAGCGTTGTATTATTATTTTTTTATTTTTTTATTTTCTTTTTATTTCATTATTATTATTATTATTATTTTCTCTTTTTTTTTTATTTTGTGGGCGCATTAGGTGGGCGCCTACGGATCTAGATCCGTTTATTGTAGCGCAGTCCCTTTGGGCCAATCAAAGGAAACTCGAAGGGTCATTTGGGGATGCGTGTACCATGGCCGACGACATGTGGGTCGCCGTCGGGACGTAGGTATGAAGCATTTGGAGTTAGGACTGCGCTCTCAGTTCGACCTGTTGATCCCAGAGCAGGTAAAGCGATTCCCTGTTTGTGAATTTGGCAGCTCAGCTTCTGGGTGCTAGGGGTTCTGATCAAATGTGTGCATCCCCTTCCGATTTTCTCTTCTTTTGCAGGTCATCCTCGACCCTTACATAGGATCCCCTTTTTGGAATTTGGCCTCAGTGGGCCCCTCTCGTCTTTTGCTGGACCGTCGTATCATCTTTCTCTACGGGTCCTGGACTAGGGCCTACTATTTAGGGGAGAGAGCGGTTCATCAGTATCGCCCTCTCTTTGCCGTGCCCCAAGCTCCTCTCGCCAATGTCTTTGCTCCAGAGGGCTCCATTGATGAGCTCACTGCTCAGTTTCTTCATCATGGGGTTCCTATCGATGACCTTCTCCGCCTGGGTATCTGGTACGACTCGCCCTATCATTTCTTCGCCCTCGCTCTGGTGCTAACTTTTTAGCTTTTGGCGGGCCGCGATCTCAGGTAATGCCCCTTTTCTTCTTTCATTCAGCAGCTTTCATGTGGTTACTTTGATTGACCTGTCACCCTTAATGATAAAATATTTCTCTCTACAGTTTGAGTAGGGCGGCAACTCAGATGAGGGGGAAGAGGAGGCCGTTCCCTATGATGCAATAGGTGCTGGACCTTTCGATCCTTCCGGGGTTGGTGCCTCTGGCGTGGCTTCAAGTGCTGGACCCTCTGACCTTCCGTGCTCGTGCTTCGTAGCCGTCGGTCCGAGGACCTTCAAGCACTTGGATGATGCCTTTTTGTCACGCGTGTGTGCCGACGTGGCTGAAAAGGCACGGATTTCTACTGAAGCTATCCAGGTCCCACCTCCCGAGCTGATTCCTGGGGTAATCTCTATCTTGTTGCTTTGTTCTCTTTCCCTTTGAATTATGCTGATGGCCTGTGTGACTAACACCTCCTTTTTCTTACTGGCCAGGATTATGAGTCGGCAGTGAGTCAGGCCGAATATTACCGTAACCTCGTTGGGCTTAGGGTGACCGAAGTGGTGAGTGAATGCTGGCCCAACCTAGTCATTTTGCTAGTTTACTTTCCGCCTGTTTCTCTATCTGATGGCTTTTGGTGTGCCTCTACAGCGTGCTCGTGAAAAGGAGTCGCGCTCCTTGCTTAGCCGTATCTCTCAGGCATGGACTCGGGTGGGGGAGACCCGTACCTTTCAAAGTGCGAGCCAGCGTCGGAAGAAGTCGAAGGGGGCTGCCCAGGACTAGTTTATTTCTAGCCTCAGCTTAAACTGGGCGTATATATTATATACGCCAGGCCAACATTCAGCAAAAATGGCCGGGCATATATATTATATACGCCAGGCAAAAATTGTTCAAAATTTGCCTTGGCGTATATAATATATACGCTTGCTATAGATTGTGCTCAACGGGCTCCTTATAACCCGCGCCTAGTTCCCTCCTTGTCTCCTCTTTTACTTTGGTTTGGCTGTTTTGCCCCTCCTTTTATTTTCTTTCTCTCCCCTCTTTTTCTAGCGGGCCCATCGCCATATATTGACCGATTTCACAAAGAACCTCTTTGTACGCCGATGGACCTGCCTTCAAAAGGGGGCCCAAGCTTTTATACGGGGGCCGACATACTTCCCTGTTTGGACCCGGGGCTCAGCTTTTTGCAAAAATGGCATGATAGTTTGGCCGAGAGCGAGCTTGCTATTCTGAATGGCCTCGGGTTGTCCCGTCTTTCTTCTCTCCTCGCTGTTCCTCTATTGCCCAACCTACTACAGGCGGCTTTGGCATCATGGGACCATAGGGCCCATGTTTTTAAATTTGGGTCTAGAGAGCTGACCCCAACTTTGGAAGAGTTAGCCTCCCTCACTGGCTTGAAGATGCATCAAGGCCTTGCCAAAGTAGTGCCCAAACCGGGGTATGCAAAGGCGGTCCACGCGGTCCTTGGCTTGAAGAAGGGTGGATATGAGAAATGTTTCGCCGGAGGGCCCACCAAGTGTTCGGTGAAATTCCTGAGAGAACTTTTCGGTGACTCGAGCCTTCGAAAGTTGCCTATTCTAGATCCCTTGAATGTGAAGGCCTTTGCCCTTTATTTGTTGTCAGAGGTTCTCTTCTTCACTGGGGGTGAGAGCTTTTCCCTCGGGCTATGTGATGTTTTGACCGAACTGGAGGGAGGTCGCTCATTGGTACACTTGGTCCTGGCGGAGATGTATCGAGGCTTGGATGCTGCAACCTTGGGCCGGGTTGGGATTCTCAACGGGAGCCCGCTTCTTGTTCAGATCTGGTTAGGAGATCATTTGGCTATCATGGGGCCTGTGCCGAGATTCTGCTTGATTAGAGGGGATGTGGCTCGGGGTTTTCTGATCCGGAGTTCGAGACTGCCTGGTGGGAGCGTCGAGGAACTGAGCCTGTGGCTATCTGATGCAGAGCTGACCTGGCAACTTCCCTGGATGGACGGCACCTTTCCGATTGTCCGCTCTCGAGATTGTGAGGGCATCACACTTTTGGGGCTGACCGGTAGCACATACTACTTCCCATCTCGGGTGCTCCGCCAATTCGGGTATACTCAGCATGTGCCGTGCACCGCGAGGCCACCCCTGTGCTCTCTGATATTCTCTCGCGGTTCTCTTAGTGATCTTGATCGCATAGCTGCCCTCTGGGAAACCCGCCAATCGGCGCATATGTGTAGCTTGGTTCAGGGGGGCGTTGTCTCTCCGGGTTACGAGGGTTGGCTAGTATCTGAGGAATTACCTACTCCTAGCCCAGCTTCGGTAGATGTGGTAGAGACAGGGCCCTGGCCATGTAAGGAAGCGATGCTTCGGACCCGGATCGAGTCCCTTTCCGTAGAGAGGCTGGCTTTGATCGAGACTTTGGAGAAAGAAAGGGTCAGAGCTGATATTGCGGAGGTGAGAGCCGCTACAGCCGAGAGCGAGGTTCTTCGGTTGACTGGTCTTTTGACTGAGTCCCGCAGCGCAGCTGAAGCTTCACGGAGACGGCAGAAGAGTCTTCATGGTAGGTGGATGTCTGATCGAAATGCCCGCGAGGACTCCCTGCTTGCAGAGATTAGCGCTTTGAAGCGTGCTCCCGGCCCTTGACCTGTTCCTGCACATATCATAGATCATATACACGGGGGGGAAAGCCCCCTAACAGAGATCTCTTTTTGGGTTATCTTTTTCTGTTCTTTTCTTCTTCTTTTTTTTTTCATATATACACAGCTATACACATTTTGGGTTTAGTTTTTTTGTTGTAAAGAAAGCAACAAAATAGAAAGTGTGTCATGTCATTATCTTTTTGGGACGTGACACTCAGCGGGCAACACTTGTAAAGAAAAGGAATGAAATCTATACATGTGCTCTTGTTTTTCTTTTTGTAATTATGCAATGTAAGACTTTTTATGGGGATTTTTTTTCTTTTTTTTTCCTCCTAGTGGGGTTTCTCTTTTTTTTTTATGGACAAGGGGAATCTATTTTCTTCTTCTTTTTTTTTGTTTTTGGAATTTTCTCCTCCACAGTGTGAGGCTTTTTATGGAAAAGGGAAATCTATTTTCTTTTTTGGAATTTTCTCCTCTGCAGTGTGAGGCTTTTTATGGGAAAGGGAAATCTATTATCTTTTTTGGAATTTTCTCCTCTGCAGGGTGATATTTTTTTTATGAGAAAGGGAAATCTATTTTCTTTTTTGGAATTTTCTTCCTCACAGGGTGAGGTTTTTTATGGGAAAGGGAAATCTATTATCTTTTTTGGAATTTTCTTCCTCACCGGGTGAGGTTTTTTATGGGAAAGGGAAATCTATTATCTTTTTTGGAATTTTCTTCCTCACAAGGTGAGATTTTTTATGGGAAAGGGAAATCTATTATCTTTTTTGGACTTTTCTTCCTCACAGGGTGAGGCTTTTTTATGAAGCCAAACCAGTGGGTCCTATTTTGAGCATGGTCGAACCCTATTGGTGAGGCACAGGTTTTTTCCGTTAAACATGGGAAGGTCAGCTGTCCTGAGATTGGTTCAGTCCTCTGTCTTTCCCTTTGGTCATGCGTCAGATGTTGCGGTAGAGACGACATACTTGATTTGGATCCGATCTAATTTCCAACATGAGTGGCCCATCAAAGGGGAGAAGAGGCTTAAGGGATCCAAACTGAAATAGGCAGGCTAGGACAGATCTTCTCCTAATCTCTCTTTTCTTGACATTTTTTCTCATAGCGCCCAAGACGGGTTTTCGCCATGCCTGTCATCCCTGTTTTTTTACCCGTAGCGCCCTTTCGGGTTTTCACCACGTCCATGGGTTCGCTCTCTTACCCCAGGTGCCATTTCAGGTTTTCACCTAGTCCGCGTGAGTTCACTGTTTTTACCTGTGGCGCCCTTTCGGGTTTTCACCACGTCCTTCTTGCTTTGAACTCAAATTAATTTTCTTCTTTTTTTTTTTTTTTTTTTTTTAGAACCAGAAAGCCATGACATGGGCGTCGATTCCGTCATAGCCGGCTGAATGAAGTTCTGTGCGGTTTGTTAACTCGGCTTGTTCTGATGCAGTAGATGTTATAACCGCTTGTGGACCTTAAAGAGGGCTTTCTTCCGAGTTGTAATGTGGTTGGGGTTCAAACAGGTTGGGTTTTTATGGGGATTTGGATCTAAGTTTGGAGTGATTTCTAGATTGGGTGACTCCTCTTTCTTTCCAAAGGCCTTTTATGCCCCAGCCATCATTTTGTTATTTTTTCTTTTTTTTTGGGTACCCCTCTTTTTCTTTGTTGTTATTTTTTTTTTGGGGGGCGCCCTCTTCTTCTTCTTTTGGTTTGGATTTTTCCTCCCTTCTCTTCTTCTTCTTTTTTGGAATTCTGGGTGGGGTATATGAAAGAAATGGTTGTTGGCCCGAAGTGTGTAGCAAAAAAGGGGTGAAGGTTTTCAGGGAATATTCTTTTTGGCCACTTGACTTTGAAATTATGGCCTCTTTTATGGAGCCCTTAAGCTGTCACACATCTACTTTTATCAAAACTTACCTTGTCCCAAGACCTACGGGTAGAACTTACGGAGGTATCCAGCGTTGATGGGCTCAGGAAAGTGGTCTCTGTCCATGGTGGCGAGGTGAACGGCGTATCCTGGCAGAACTTCTCGGATGACGTAGGGTCCTTCACAATTTGGCCTAAACTTCCCTCTTGGATCGGCGTGGAGAGACGGAAAAATTTTCTTGATCTGATGTCTCCTCTCTTCGTGTCTCGGCACAGCGCCGTAAGCCGTGCAATTCTCCTCTGATAGACTTGAGTGTGGCATAAGGCTAGGAGTCTTTTCTCGTCGATCAAGTCTAGCTGTTCAAAATGAGCTCTTTCCCTCTCAGCTTCAGGTAGATGGGATTCTAAAAGGATACGAAGCGACGGTACCTCGACTTCAACGGGTAGCACGGCTTCGGTCCCATACACAAGGGAGAATGGTGTTGCCCCTGTTGCGGTGCAGATAGACGTTCTATAGGCCCAAAGTGCGAAGAGTAACTGCTCACTCCAATCTCTGTAAGTAACTACCATCTTCTCCAGGATGCGGATCAGAGTTTTGTTGGCTGCCTCCACAGCTCCATTTGTCTGAGGCCTGTATGGGGATGATCGATGATGCTTGATCTTGAACCGCTCACACAAGGCCCGGATGTGCCTATTAGCGAAATTAGTGCCATTATCAGTGATGATATCTTTGGGTACGCCGAATCTGCAAATGATGTTGTTCTTGATGAACTTCTCAACATGGCTAGCTTTAATGCTCGTATAGGAGGCCGCCTCTACCCATTTTGTAAAGTATTCCACAGCGACGAGGATGAATTGATGTCCATTGGAAGCCTTAGGATTGATCTTGCCGACGACGTGGAGACCCCAGGTGGCGAACGGCCAAGGGGTGGCCATGCTGTGCAAGTCAATGGCCGGAACGTGTATTAGGCTGGAGTGCTCTTCGCATTTGTAGCACTTCTGTACGTGCTTGCAGCAATCAGTCTCCAAAGTAGTCCAAAAGTATCCTTGCCTTAGAATTTTCTTATCAAGCATGTGACCGCTGACGTGGGCTCCGCAGACCCCTTCATGAATCTCCTTCATAATCTCAACCGCTTCTTTCTGGGTTAGGCATCGGAGCAGAATATTGTCATGAGACCGTCTATACAGGAGATCACCGCAGAGGACGTAGTTTGTTGCCAATCGCTGGATGGTGCGTTTGTCTACCTTTGATGTTCCTTCCGGGACAGTTTGAATCTCGAGGAAATTCTTGATGTCTGAGAACCAGGGTGGTTCATCCTCTATCTCCATAGGTCCTTCGATCAGGTGACAGAAAGCCGATTCGTTCCTCTGCTTTATCATGATCGGCTTCATCACCCCTCCATATGGAATCTCAACCATAGAGGCCAGGGTAGCCAGGGCGTCAGCAAACCGATTTCTTGCTCGTGGCACATAAGAGAAGGTGACTTCCTCAAAGCAAGTTATCAGATCCTCCAGATGTTCATGGTATGGGATCAGTTTCTCATCCTTGGTCTTCCAATCCCCGTTGGTTTGGCATATAATTAACTGTGAATCTCCAAAGACCCTAAGGTGAGTTATATTTAGATCAAGAGTCGCCTATAAACCAGCTACACAGGCCTCATATTCGGCCATATTGTTGGTGCATGGGAAGTTCAATTTGATGGAGATGGGTATATGGGATCCTTTTGGTGAGATAAGAATGGCGCCAACTCCTTGGCCCTCAACATGCGATGCCCCATCGAAGTGCATTACCCAGGGCTCCTCTGTTTCCTCTGTATCCTCGTCGGTCATGAACAAAATGTCTTCATCGGGGAATTCAGTCCTTAGAGGCTCATAGTCCGGCCGAGGGTTCTCAGCAAGATGATCGGCGAGTGCTTGCCCCTTAATCGACTTCTGGGTGACATAAGTAATGTCAAACTCGGATAGGAGTAGTTGCCAACATGCAGTTCGGCCAGTGAGAGCAGGTTTCTCGAACAGGTACTTCAACGGATCCATCCGTGCTAGAAGTAGAACGACCTGGGATAACAGGTAGTGTCGAAGTCTCTGAGTAGCCCAAACGAGCGCTAGGCATGCTTTCTCCAGATGAGAATAACGCGTCTCGTAATCAGTGAATTTCTTGCTTAGGTAATAGATGGCCTGCTCTCTTCTTCCCGTCTCATCATGCTGTCCTAACACACAGCCCATGGAAAACTCAGTCATGGACAAGTACATTATCAGGGGTCTATCGGGTACGGGCGGTACTAATATCGAAGGTTTTAGGAGATAACCTTTAATCTTGTAAAATGCAGCCTGGCAGTCATCATTCCACTCAACTAGTGAGTCCTTTCTTAGCAGCTTGAAGATTGGTGCGCATATTGGAGTTAATTATGCGATGAATCGGCTGATGTACTGGATCCTGCCTAAAAAGCTTCTGACTTCCTTCTCTGTAGATGGTGGTGGCATCTCAGTGATGGCCTTGATCTTGGTCGGATCAACCTCGATCCCTCTCCTACTGACAATAAAGCCCAGTAGCTTTCCGGACATAGTGCCAAATGCGCATTTCTGGGGATTCAACCGCAATCTGTATTTTCTCAGCCTCTCGAATAGCTTCTGCAGGTTTATCAAGTGGTCCTCCCTTTCTGGCGATTTGGCAATCATGTCGTCGACGTATACTTCGATCCCTCGGTGCATCATGTCGTGGAACAGGGCCGTCATTGCTCTTTGATAGGTTGCCCAAAGACATTCTTGACCGAATGGCATTACTTTGTAGCAGAAGGTTCCCCAGGGGGTAATGAATGCTGTCTTCTCGCGATCAACCTCTGCCATCTTTATCTGATTGTATCCTGAGAATCCATCCATAAATGAGAGCATCCCGTGCTTTGCAGTGTTATCGACCAAGATGTCGATGTGTGGCAGTGGGAAATCATCCTTAGGGCTCGCCTTGTTGAGATTTCGGAAGTCGATACACATTCGAACCTTTCCATCCTTCTTTGGTACGGGGACAATATTGGCTAGCCACTGCGGGTACTTGGATACCATGAGGAAACCTGCGTCATACTGTTTAATGACCTTATCCTTCACCTTCAACATCCATTCGGGTCGGAGTCGTCTCAGCTTCTGTTTCACCGGCTTAACATCGGGGTAGAGTGGCAACTCATGCTCAACCAGATCGGTATCCAAACCAGGCATGTCTTCATACGACCACGCAAAGACGTCTTGATATGACCGAAGGAAGTCTATCATACCTTTCCTCTCCACAGGGGACAGCGACGTTCCGATTTTGGTGATTCTAGGGGCCTCTGTGGTGCCAAAATCCTCTGTCTCTTCGACAATCGAGGTAGGGCCATGCTCAAAATTGGCAAATTGTTTGAGGAGCTCATTGGGGAGCTCGTCGGCTTGGTCTTCCTCGTCCAGACTCGTGATTCCTACCTCTTCTTGTATTTCTACAGGGAAGGGGTTGGCTTCACATGGGACGGGTATCACGACATTGATTTTATTGGAAATTTTAAAGGACAATATTTTTGGAATTGGTATTTTTTCTATTTTTATGATCTTTTGTATTATTTCGGAGGTCAGCCCCTGGCGAGGTGGATCTCTATATACATAAGGTAGAGTGGTCCAGAGGCTAACCTCACTTTTTATAGGTTGTTTTTTTTTGGAGAGTCGGTGCCATTTTCATGGCATTTGGCGGCTCTCAAGAGTTGGGGCAAGGATGCCCAGTTACTCACCTGCGAGGCTTGGCCTTTACCTCTTTGATCAGGAGCGGCATCGGTAGGCTTTTGCATTTCTTCCCTCAACATATTTACAGAGGGATCCTCCATAACCTTATCCTCTACGGTTAGGAGGGGCCCAGAGTGGTTGGTGCTGAAGTGGGGTGGATCGGGGCACTTCTTCCTCAAACAAGGAAAGGGCGGCTAAGTCCATTTCGAAGTCTGGGGGGATGATGTAGGGATTGGTGGCGTGGATTGAAGTAGGCTTATGTGGGGTTACCCTCGTCTCCCCATTTAGATCAATTTTTACTTCCCCGACGCTCACAAAGGTTTCACGGATGTGGGGGCGAGCGTGAAGTTCCTCTTCCAAGATGATTCCTCTGGCCTTGGCGGCTACTGCAGCTCTCATCTTCTCCTTGGCTTCTCTGACTTCCTCTTCTTTGGGCTGTAGTCTAAGTCGAATTTAGTTTGTTGCCCCTTGGCCTTGACGGGGTCTCTTCTTCCTTGAAGGCGTGGGCCCAGTCCTTTCCCTTTTTGATGGCCCCATCTGTGGAGCATGAACACAGCTGCATCCATTCCTCTTTCAGTTTTATCCGGGGTCTTTTCAGTTGGTTCGAGGGTAACATTCAAGAAGTCATACTCAAATCGATGGAGATCGGCATCCTCACCTGTGTGCGGTATGTTCAGCACTTTCGAATTCTCAATGTGCAGAGCGCTCTTCCCCATGTCTTCTCTGCTCTCACCTATGATGGTGACAATTTTTCCTTATGAAATGAATCGGAGCTTTTGGTGTAGAGTAGATGGTATTGCTCTGAGCTTATGTATCCATGGCCGGCCCAATAGCAGATTGAAGTTAGACTTGATGTCCATCACTTGAAAGGGGGTGGTGAAGGTTTGCGGTCCGAGGATCAGGTCAAGGTCTACTTCTCCTATGATTTCCCTTCTAGTGTTGTTGAATCCCTGTGCGCTTGATATGGATGGTCGGAAGGTGTCGGGGTTCGCCCCAATTTTGATTGTCGTCCTTAGAGGGCATACATTCTGCGCCGACCCGTTGTCGATCAGGACCAACGGCACGACCAAGTTCCCTACTTCCACTATTATATTCAGGGGTTTAGAATGGTCATTCCCCTCGATCGGTAGGTCTGGATTGATGAAGGAGATGGCGTTTGGGGCCAACACTTGCCCTATTATTTCCCCTACTTCATCTGGAGTTACATGGGTGGAGACATGCGCGTCCTTGAGCGCTCCCATTAGGGCTTGAAAGTGGAGTGGAGACGTGATCAATAAATCCCACACGGTAATATGTGCGGGCGTTCTCTTGAGTTGTGTCTCCAGTATATGTTCCCTGGCCATTTTTTTAAAGGGATTTCCTATGGACTATTCTTTCTTCTTTTCTTCTCCTCTGACTGCCCCTGATTCTTCTGGCTGGATAGAAATCCAGCCCGATAGAGTAACAAATTCAACAGCCTCTTCTTGGTTGCACTCGGCATTCATATCTGTCTGTTCATAGCTCAATGGTACCTGATGCGGGTCATAAGCAGGTTTTGGGATGAGAAATGGGGTGCGTGAGGATTCCAGGGAGGATTGGGCTAGATATACTGGTTTCTCGGGTCCGACCAGGTTAACTCCAATGGGGGGTGGAATGGTAGTGGAGGGAATTGACAAAATTGGAGTCATGGGCACGGAGGGGGCTTGTACTGGTGTTACCTGGGCATGGTAGGACCAGTGGTGATTAGGTGATGAGGGGATTGGGTGAGGGGTTGCTTGTCCGGGTGGTGGTGGAGTTGGATTAGGGCCAAAATAGCGAAGGGATGGCGGGAGTGTGACTGGGCTGGAGGGATGGGGAGACGTTTGAGGTGTGGTGTGCACGGGATGATGGGGGTATGAAGGATTTGTATATGGGGAGGTATGATGGGATGGTGACGGGTTTATGGATGAAGTGGGTAAATTGGGGGCAATGGAGTTGTGCATTGAGCGGGATGACCGGGACATGGCGGGGTAGTGGGTGGAATGGGAGGATATAAAGGGTTTGTGGCATGGTGGGATGATGATGGGTTGGTAGATGAAATTGGATAGATTGAGGATGATGGAGTTGTGCATGGAGCGGGGTAATTCGGGGATGATGGAGGGGTGTATGGGGTAAATTGGGTGGCGGGACTTGAAGGCGTGTATGGCATGGGGTAACTTGAGGATGGCGGAGCATTGTATTGGGTGGAGGGACTTGAGGGTGTGTATGGGGTAGGATAATATGGGGATGGCAGAATTGCGTAAGGAATAGGATGATTTATGTGTGACGGAGGGGTGTATGGGGTAAATTAGGCGTGGGGTAGATATGCGTATGATTGCGACGGGGTTGTGCCCGTTTGGATTTGATAGGTAGGAGCGGGGGTGGAAAAATACTGCCCTAAATCTAAGGGCTCCTCTTGGCAAGCTGGTGTGGGAAAATAATCGGCAAGATACAGTGGCTCGATCACCCCAACAAATAGTTCATCTCCATTCAGCCTGGGGAGTGAAAATTCCTCCTGATTGCTAATATAATCTGAAGGGTCAAACTCTTCTTCTTCTTCCTCTATCCAATGTATGTTAGGCCTGGGGCCTCCTGGGTGCAGTGGTAGAGGGGCTTGATGGATATTCTGGTTCTGCCCTTGGGGAAGTGGCTGGGGTATGATCTTTCCTGGCTCTATCAGATCTTAGACCGTGTGCTTTAACGGGAAGCACCGGTCCGTAGGGTGACCTGGTCCCTGATGGAAATTGCAATGCAGATTCAGATCGTAATTCCTCGGTATTGGGTGGGGTGGCGGGCGAGGTTGGAGTAAATTGACCAGGCCTTTCTGTAGTAACACCGGCAGTAAGACACTCAAGGATTGCCCCAACGGGGTGAATACTTGTTTGAAATGTGCTTTCATCTATTTCGGGGTAAACGAGGCTCTTGGTCCGTTGCTTGGCCTTGGTACTTGCTCGAAACGGGTCTAGGGTGGTTGTGTAACCTGGACTTGTATCGGGGGGGCGTTGGTATTGGCCTGGGGGTAAACAATGCTCTGTACCTCTGTCCCTGGTCTTCTTTCAATTCTTGGTTCGGCGGCTTTTTGAACCCCAGTGGCCCCGTTGGCTGCATTCCTTCCTAACCTGCCCTCTCTAACGGCGTCTTCGCAACGGTTGGCATTTCGGACCAGATCAGCAAAACTTGACTGCTGCTGATATACTAAAAAATCTGTGATGACTTGGAGGGCTCCCTTGGTTATCAATTCAATCTGCTCATCATCGAGAATTCGATGAGTTACCTGAGCGGCTAAGGCCCTCCACCTCCCTAAGTAAGTACTGAATGTTTCATCATGTCTTTGCTTTAATTGGGCCAAGTCCGACTTCCTTGGTTCTATGTCCATGTTATAGACATATTGTTCTTGAAATAAGCGTGTCATATCTTTCCAATTTTTTATCATGGATGGTTCCAGGGATGTGAACCATCTCAGTGCTGAGCCCGTCAAACTCTTCTGGAACACTTTGATGAGGAGTCGTTCATCTCCGCCATACTGGCACATATCCCCGCAGTCAGATTTCAAGTGGGCGATGGGGTTGCCAGTGCCATTATACTTATCAAATGATGGCATCTTGAATTTCTGTGGTAGGGGGACGTCAGAGCACAGACATAAGTCTGAAAAGTCCGTCGAGTGTAGTTCCATTCCTCCCATCTTCATCATCACCGCTTCTATTATCTGCTCATTCTATCTGCTTTCTTTGGTTCCTTCGAGGCTGTGGCAGGGACCGCTTCCCCTTGATTTGGTTCGACCCTAGGTGTGATGATGGTGGGCCCGGGAGGGTTAAAACTGGCAGTTCCTCCACTATTGCGAATCTCATCCTCCTCGTACTATTAGTCGTGGTATTGGTGAGGGGCGAGCTCTGCTATTTGGACTTGGGGGGTGATGGGTTGGATGAGTTGGTGGGGCCACATGGTTTGTAGGGGATGAGAAGGGATAAATGGGTGAGCGTTTTGTGGGTAAGTGATGTGCTGAGTTGGTGGCACATTCTGGGGGTGATGGGGGTGTGATTGAGATGGTGGGATGTGGTGGTTTTGAGGAATGGGATGGATTGGATTTCCCGTTGGAGGTGGGATGGGGGTGTAAGGGGTATAGGTGAATGAAGGGAATTGGTGAGGGGGTATGGGGTTAGTGAATGGGCTTTGATGAGCGTGGGCGGATGGGCCTTGGGTTTGAGGGATTTGGGTTTGATGGTTTTGGAAGGCTTGGACTGACGGGCCTTAGGCCTGGGGGTGAGGCTTAATATGACTTTGGGCCAATGGGCTTTGTTGAGTTTGGGTTACTGGGCCATGAGGGGGTTGAGTTTGTGTCCATCGGCCCTGGGCTTGGGTTTGATAGGTTTGGGTCCAAAGGCCCTAGGGGGCTTGGACCTGGACCTGGGTCTGCTGGGCTTGGGCCCATGTGTTTTGAGGGTCTTGGGCTGGGGCCTGGGCTTGGTGGGTTTGGGCTTAGGCCCATGGGTTTGGAGGTGTTTGGGCTGGGGCCTGGGCTTGGTGGGTTTTGGCTTGAGCCCATGGGTTTAGAGGTGTTTGGGCTAGGGTCTGGGCTTGATAAGCTTGGGCTTGGGCCCATGGGTTTTGAGGGTTTTGGGCCTGGGCCCATGTCTCTAGTGGTGTTTGGGTTGGGGCCCATGGATTTGTGGGGGTTTAGGTCTGGAATTGAGGTGGGGGATTTTGGGAGGTGTGGACGATGGGTGGTTGGGCATGGTTAGGAGGGAATGGGGTATGGAGGTTTTGGAAATTTGGATGCGGGGTTTGAGAGGTAGGGTTGCGAGAAGCAGCCCACGGGGCATACATCGTTCTCATGTCGTCCATCGAGGGTATGGACTCAGGTGTGAGATTGGGGGGTGATGGATCACTTAAGGATGGAGGTGGTTGGGAGAAATTGGGCATGACCCAGGTAAATGGGGGGGTATGTTGGGATGTGGATGGGCCATGTGGTGGGAATGGTATGTGAGATGGGGTGGATGGGATGTAGGATGTTGGGGGCATGGGTGATGAGAGGGATGGAATGTGGGAAGTAGGCGGGGGATGGGACTCCCTGGGGGGTCTTTGGAAGTATGGGGATGCGGTAATGGTGTTTGGATGGGAGATGGGGATGTAAGGATCGGTTGGGAAATGAGGGGTTTCAGTAGGGGATGAAAAAGGGGTATTTTGGGGGAATGTAAGGGAAGGGGATGAGGTGGAGGTGAACACGGGCGCCCCAAATGGGCCCGTGATATCGAACCTGGCTTGGGTGAAGGTGTCAGAGACCGGATCTTCTCCTATACGGGAATGGGAAGGGGATGACGGTGGGGATGTATCGGCTCTTGACATGATCCGCTGACGAGTGTTGTATTGATGTCGCGGATAAGGGCCGAATACCTTCCTGGTTCTTCTCCTACGGGCCGGGTTTGAGGTCGCCGTAGTGCCGGTCACACCAAGGTATATTTTTGATTGTTTTTTTTTTTTGGGTTTTGGAAAGTGATGATGATTTTATTATTTTATTTTTTTTTGAAAAGTGAATTTTGTGATTTTTGATTTTTGATTTTGATTGATTTTTTCTCTTTTTTTTTTGAAGGTGGATTTTTTTAAAGATGAGGATTTTTTTTTTTTTTTTTTTTTAAATTGCAATTAACTCCCCTCTACTTAGATGAATGAGGACCTGGTGCCTAGGGTCAACTCCCGTTTCGGGCGGTATATGTACCTTTAGTAGGTCCCACGGCGGGATCCGACACACTTCGGAAGAAGCGAAAGGGAACCCTTTCGTTCTATTGAAGGCGAGGGAATCCACGCAAATGACCCGATCCCCTGGAGCAAATCAATAAGAAGTCGCCTTCTTTTGACTGGGCGGGGGCATATTGGGTGTTAGAGGATGTGGGAGGCTATCGCGGACACTAATACCGCTAATCGGGGAATTGGGGTGGTGGATTGGGCCTCAGGTCGGGTTCTTTCAGATATATCTTTGGCGTATATATTATGCACGCTGACCAAAAGTATGATTTGGTGATATATATTATAAGCCTCGCTTAAACGTCGATTTTAAGGGCGTATATATTATATACGCCTATGTAAATCTGGGGCTTTTTTGCTGGGCATATATATTACATACGCCGAGCAAAAGGTTCTGTTTGACCGTGGACAGCAAGCCCGAATGTGGGTCTTTGAATTGGTTTCTTGGGAGAAATGCTCCCGGGGACTGCTGTGTTTGTTATCGGGTCCCTCCTTTCCGTTTCCTAGGGAAACACGGCTGAATTTTGGGTTTTCTACGCTCTCACCAATGCGAGTTTTACGGCTTGATCGGAATTGGCAACCGATATACCCAGCATAGCGCCTTCTCGAATCTTGGAAGGGGTGGTTCTTTTCAGGATCATCACCACTAGGGTTGCCGCCTTACTGGGAATCGGGTAAATTGTATCTGTGCCTAAACCCCCCGAAAACTACCCAAAAAATGCAAAAATAAATTCAATTATTTCCCCATACTGTTGGTTCACTTTTAATTACAAATTTTTATAGGGGAGTGAAATTAAGTTCAAAATCGGGTCGGGGATGATAAACCCGTGCCTCCTCAACGGGTCAGCGTTCAAAGGTGAAATATAATGACCGAAATAAAGTGCGCAAGTAGGGCCGCCAAACGGCTAAGGCTTGTAAATGACCAAAATTTAAATGACGTGAAAATAAATGCGAGCGGGCCCGCCAAACGGCTAAGGCGGCTTAAATGACTAGAATCATAAAAGCTGAAATTTAAGGCGCAAGTAGGCCCACCAAACGGCTAAGGCACTTAAAGGACTGAATCGTAGGGGTGAGTACGTTAGTAAAAACAACAAAAAATAACGAAAAACAGCAGCAAATTAGAACAAAAAACAGCCATGGTTAGTAAAATAACAAAATAAAAGGAAAGGCCAACAAGAGGGGAAGCTCTAGGGTGAAATACCCAGCAGAGTCGCCATCTGTGCGACCGTGGATCCTCTCGAACCCGTCGCGGCGATGCGCTCGCCTTAAAAATGAAAATGGTGGAGTCGCCACACGGAGCTTTTGGTGACCCGGGAAACCTTCAAATCGATATTTTGAGCACCGGAATGCTAATTATGACTCTGATTTACCGTTCTGTGCCAAAGGCTCTAGGGTAGGGGCTTCGGTTATCGATCGGGAAGGGTGTAGGCACCAGATCAATCCGCACGTAGCGGTCTCTATCTATAGCCAAAAATAAAAATAAAAAGGGCGGAGTTTCCCCTTGCCCGAAGGCAATACGGTCCTATCAAGCTTTGAGCCAAACCGAAATTTCAGCGGCGTAACGGCTTGAATCCTTGGACGGAGGAGACACCAAGAAGGTAGAGGAAGAGAGGGGTGAGCCGGAGCTCACGGGCCATTGTTGCACTGTGGAAGATCTTTGCTTTGGCGTGCTTCCGATGGCTTAAATGGTGTGAAAATGGGTTCTAATGCTAGGATTCAATAAAGTGGGGGATGTAGAGTGAAGCTAGAGGCTAGACTTTCGCAAAAGGGAGTGATCTAATGGTGGAAATGGGTTGAAAGGGATGAACTAAGCATGCTGGAATTCTGGAAAAATGTGTGCATTTTCTCTCACTAGGGTTCTCTCTTAAGCTCCAAATCCTTAACCTCCAATTTTTCCAACCCTTAAGGAAGAGGGAGGCCTCTTTATTTATAGAGAAGGGATGGGTTAGGGGCTTACTTAAGAGCTAATTGGTTTAGCAATTAGGTAATCCCCCATCTAAGGTTTTTTGGGTTTTCAAGGTCTTAGGGTTTTGGGAAACTGGTTTCAATGGCAGATGATGGGGTGAGACCATGGGTGACTTAAGGGTTGCTAATAAGCTCAAAGGGGGTGCAACCAATCTCAAGACACCCACCTCAACCAAGGGGATGGTCAAAGGGTCAAACTAGATGGAGGAAATTCGAGCCTCTGGCGATTCTTGTAGCTAAGCTGGGCGTATATATTATATACGCCCAGTTTCGGAACAGTAATTTTCACCAAAATCAGGGGAGTTTTGAGAAGATGAAGCCCGTGGTGGGTCCCACCTATACTGGGCATATATATTATATACGCCTGGCCAAATTTCTCCCAAAAAAGGCAGGCGTATATAATATATACGCCTGAGTAATCTGGGGTAAAAATGGCTAGGCGTATGTAATATCTACGCCTGAGTAAAATTTTTATGATTCTATGTGAAACTTTAATTGGCCATAACTTTTGAATCGTAGCCCCAAATTGGGTGATCTTTGGCTTGTTGGAAAGCTGAAGAAGTCGTCTTTCCAATGGTATATATCTCATCAATGGTACTGGTCTATGTGAAATTCTGTAGCTCTCCTCCCATCAACTACCAGAAGGGTTTAAGTTAGGTCTGGGAAGGGATTCTAGGGTGTAGGGGTGACTTCTAAGGATTGGGGGAATGACTCTAAAGGTCTTAGGGTGATTCCTACTGGTCTCGGTAGGTTCCTAAGGGTTCAGGGGGGGTGCCATCGGAAGCACAGGGGTACATCTCTCCCGAAGTATAGATTGATCGGGCCTTGGGCCGAATTTGGGTGTCTACAACAGGTCCATTTTAACTACTTGACAACATCGCTGCTTCAACCATGAACCACTCGAGTTCATCCTTGCATAGCTCAAGTGGTTAAATCAACATGCATTAAAGAGCTCGAATGTAATTCAGAATTGCCCGAGTTTCATTTTCTGAACCCCTGCTGCTGATGGACAGACTGTTATAGCACTCTGTCATGCATGAGTCTTCTCATCAGTCAATTGTTGACTCAAATCTCCCTCCTTTTGGCTTTTGCTACATGGATTTCTGCACTTCACTACAGATTATTGCTAACTATAATACAACACTCAAAAAGCAATTATTAAACAACTCTAAGGTCTAGTAAGGGCTAGGTTAGGAGGTAAAAAATGGTATTTTTCAGTGATTAACACACCCCCAAACCTAATCTTTGCTAGTCCTCGAGCAAAGCAAAAATTAAACACTACTCTTATACTTTTAAATGCCACTTTCATAGGGATCATAGACGCATTTAGCTTATGTATCAAGCCTTTTAAGCCCCTAGGTGATCCCTAGTGGAGGAGTGAAGTCTCCTAAGGGTTTTTAGTGAAGGTACCCACAAACATCCTAATGAAGACAGTTAAAACAGGTGCACAAAGTGACAAGTCAGACTTCAACATACTAAGCTTCATTCCACACCTTGCTCCTTCAAGTTAGAGAAATTTTTATACAGTAAATGTAAATAATTTAATACCCAAATCCTTATGGATACTCATCACAATGAGTCTGAAGACATCAAGAGTGTAGTGTGTGCAAATTAGTATGAAGTTCACCATTAATTCAAAAATTAAATTTAAATAGTGCCCCAATAAATACAATCTCAGACCCAATCCTCACTAGGGCAGTCTCTCACAAATAAATTATAGGGTATTTAGTTTCACTCCAGCTCAAGAGCAGTTACAAACCTCAAATAGGCCTGCAAGCATGAGCATAGGCATTTGCTCTATTTCCTAACTTCATCATGTTCTCTTCACCATAGATCAAGCATCTCCTCATCTCCACATAGCAGCTCAATTCACTTTGGATCACTAAAGACTTTTATTGGGTTGTAATGTGGCTTAGGTTGAGGGTTTAAAAAGAATGAACGGGTTAAATGGATTCAAAATTGAGAAATCGGCAAGGGAAGGATGTGATTTTTTACTTCATTTCAGCACAACTTCATCTTCCAACAAGTTTTTCAGATCTGAAGTGGCTAGCTCCTTCTCCTATTTAAATTTTCAGATGAAATACTATTTTTGACTTCTCTTTCTTTCTCTTATTATTATTTTTTTATTTTATTATTATTTTTTTTATAATGGTTGCCACAACATACAACTAATACACTGCTTTACTTAGATTATATCCCTTCTATTTCTCTTTCACATATCAAACTTTGCTCCTCTATCGTCACTTCTTCTCCTTCCACCTCTTGAATTCTCAAATTGAGGGTAAGGCCGAAACAGGTCAAGAGGTTCAGGTTTGATTATTTTGGTATTTTTCAAAGAAAAATGGGTGTTTTAGGCTCAAAGAGTATATGCAAAGGGCAGCTGAATGGATAGGAAATTTTAAGCTCAAACTGTCCAAAGGATGGCCTTAGATCATCTCCTTAGTGTCATGAGTCCTACTAAACAGTTTTAATTTGGGAATGCCTAACTTCTAGTGAAAAGATTTGATTTAGCTAGTTCTTAGAGCCCAAAAATTACCAAAGACACTCTTCAAAAGAAATTTTTTTTATGGGCCCAAATCTCACTGGGTATGGTCTTCAATGAACTCAAGGGGCATGTTCTCACATTTTTCTCTCCTTACTAGTTCACTATGTACTGATTGTAACAAATTTTTTTGATGACCACTTCATGGAAGTGTTAAGTTTTTAAAAGATTCTAGTACCAAATAGTCTACTATATATTTTAAATCTCCCTTTTTAAAAATTGCTTAGGTGGAACTTCACTTTATTTGTTTCAATCTAACTAACACTGTTGCACTTAGTTCAACTATCTCATTGGTCTACCCTGCCACACCCCCAAACTAAATATAAACAGTGTCCTCACTGTTAATAGGTAGGTAGGGATAGTAGGGTATGTAAAAGATTAGCTATATATAGTAGAAAACAGGAATGTATAGCAGAAATAATAAAAAAAAAAAGACTACGAAGTACAATGCAAATTAACACCCATTTTTATTAACGAAATCAATATTAAACAAGACTATATAGAAAAGTAACAAGAGACTGAAAATATACAACCATTCTAAAGCTAGAAAATACAGATAACAAAACCAAAGTACAAACTGCTACACAAAATCCTAATCAGAATCTGAATCTAAGGCAATGGGGTCCTCTTTAGCTTTGTCCTTCCCTTTTTTCATAGTTTCAGCTTGGGCAGCACCAGCCTTGGTTCTAGTTGCAGCTGGCCTCATGTGCTTGGTGCTACTCTTCTCCATGGAAGGTTGCTTGAAAGACACACCCTTGGGCACTGAAGGGTTCATCACTGAAAAGGTGGAGGTTAGTGTGTCTACCAGCCTTCCCAACTGGGTTGCCTTCAGCTTATATACTTTATACAGGTCCAAAGCATTGAGCACTTGCTTCCACAACACCTTCTTCTCCTTTTACCACTGCACCTTCATGAGGGAAATCTGGTCTTCATATTGCTGCTACACCAGTGCAGTCATATTGTTCACCACTAATTATACATCCCTCCGAACATAAGGATCAGTAGTCATAGATTTGGTGAGGGTGTAGAACTTGGGAATGGGGATGGATAAAGCAAGGACAATGGCCTTTTTCTCAGGGTCAGCTATACTAGAGTGTAAAACATAGGTGGTGGCCAGGTCAGTGCAAGTGGGCACTGACCTCCACCTCCACTCAGACTAACCCTATTGAGGAGGAGCTGGAACCTCTCCTTCCACCCTCATCATCTATCCCACCACCATCTCCACCCACTTGCATTGACTTGGCCACCACCTATGTTTTACACTCTAGTATAGCTGACCCTGAGAAAAAGGCCATTGTCCTTGATCAATTCCATGTTAAGCTACCAAATCTAAGAGAAATTTATTGGGTGTATCGAACATGAAGAAAAACACAAAGGGAAGGACAAAAAGTTGCAACAAGAATGGTGCTACTAAAGAAAAAGGGAAGAAGGAATGAAGCAATATGCTGGATTGGTTAAGGTGTGCTGTTGACATTTAATATTTGAATGTTGTAAATAATTTATTTTAGTCTTATAGTCAAGTAACATTCCATGTGAACATGCCTATTCTTAAAACCTGCAATAGTGAGGACCTTTGTTTGATTTGGTTTGTGGGTGCGGCAAATTTGAACAGGAAGCAAGGGCTTATAACAGAGAACAATTGAGATTTAAAATATATGTAAACTATTTGTTGCAATCTTTTTAGAGAGTCATCAGAAAATATGTTATCAATTACATAGAACTAAGAGAGAAAAGGTGAGAACATTTATAGTTCAATTGATGACCTTAACCAGTGAGATTTTCTTTTGAAGAGTGTCTTTGGCAATTTTTGTGCTCTAAGAACTAGCTAATTCAAACCTTTTCACTGGTTAGGCATTGAAATTTAGCGAAGCTCATGACATAGGACATGATCTAAGGCCATCCTTTGAACAGTGAAAAATTTCCTACCCAAGCATTTTGCATAAATGCTTTGAGCTTAGAATTTTTCTTTGAAAAGGAATAATCAAACTGATCTTGACTTGTTTGACCTTACTTATTGTCAGGAGAAAAAGATGAACAGACAAGACTAGATATGTGAAAGAAAAAGAAGGATGTAAAGCAAATGTATTGTATTGAAACCATTATAATAAATATATATATATATATATATATATATAAAGAGAAGGAGAATCAAAAAGTGCTTCATCTAAAAATTAAATAGGAGAAGAGTTAACCATTCAACATTGAAGATGAGTTGAAAAGAATCACCTCTGCTGTTTGTAATAAAGATCAGCTTTTGATTGATCAAAGTAGGTGAAATCATGATCATGGAAGCATTTGTGAAGATAAGACTTCAGAGAAGGATCTTTAAAGCATTATGTTTAATTTAGTTTGCTATGAGATTGCAATTGAGATATGTTTATTTGCTTGAAGAAAAGGAAGTCAAAAGTTCAAAAATTAGAAATGAGTGGATACTCAGTGCTGCGGATCTGTGAATTGTTTGAAATTGAAGTATTTTATGACTGAAAGCAATAACCTGTTGAGTGGTTCCCTGCACCTATGAACCATCCTGTTGAGATGTTGTTTGAACAACTCGAGAATGAGCCTGAAGCCAGCCATCTTCACGAAGTTACAGTGTGCTGAAATGAGTCAAAAAAAAAAAGAACCTATTGAGCAACCTAGCGAGATCCTATCAAGCTGCTGTCTACACTACTCAAGTTGTATTTTTGAAGGCCACTAATCTACTCGAGGTTCATTTTGAAGTCTTGATCCTGTCAAGAACCTATCGAATTCTATTTTTTAAGGATCAAACTACTCGAGGCACGGTTCTAGCAACTGTCTTTCAGCTTTAGAGGGCATTTTTGAAAATTCATCAGTATAGAGGACACTTGATCGAACTGCCCCACATGTGCACAGCTGTCCTAATGAACTTGGGGCCAATACTTCGAGGAAATGCATCCACCTCAACATGTCTGATAACTGATTTGATTCTCCCCTTCTCTAATTGGCCAGGACAGATCAAGTTCAGTTAGGAATTGTATAAATAGAGGGGAATAAACTAGATCTGGAGATCGAGAGATTTAGGAATTTTTCGAATTGTTTCCCACCTTTTCTTCTTGTTCATCTTCTTCTTCTCTCCTTACCCCAGCCATGGTGGGCTAAAAATTTCTGTAGCAGCTAGGGTTAGTTTAATTGTAATTTGATTTGTGAGAACACTATATGAGGTGTGGAAATTACAGAGACTGTAGATCCGATGGTAATTTGTTGTAAGTTGTTTTTAGATCAATGAATAACTGGTTTTAATGATCATTTAATCTGTAGATCTAGTGATTTTTTATCAGATTTCTATAGGATTTATGCTCCTATGGATGCATGAGCTTGTAGCCTTGCATCCATAGCATCTGCAGTGGTTTTACTATTTCATTTCTTTCCCCCATGACTGGATTATTTCCATGGGATACTTTGTGACCATTTGAGTGGACAGAGTATAGCCCTAAGACTAGTCCATATCTCAGGACAGATTTGGATCCTACTACCTTGCATTTGTTCTTGTAGCCAAATGAAGGATTGCTGTAGATTCATCTTCTACTTTGCTTTGCAACTCAGTTTTATAGTGAAAACTTTCTCCTAGTTGTTCATTCTCTATATTTGAATTTTATTTTACCACAACATTTGTTCTCTTCCTCAATTCTCTCTCCCTTTATCTCTGATTTGGTTTTCAAATCTATTTTTAATTAGATCTAGTCTATTTCTGTTTTTTAAGTTTAGTGACAACCACAAAACTCCATCTCTTTACGTGTTTTCCTTAGTTTCAAGTTAGAATAGGAATAGGATTGTCAGATCTATAGTAGATCTGGAGATTTACTACTTGTTAGATCACAAGTCTCTGTGGGAAAAATTCTTAGTTATTTAAAAATAGCTACAACTGCCTTGATCTTGCAGGATTTTGTATAATTATTGTTATTTTTGTACTGTTTTATTCCATTTTTGTACATAGCAGTTATACATCAACAAGTTTTTTGCACCGCTGTCGAGGATTTGAGATCTAAGTAGTAGATCTGAGTTTCCCTTTTTGTTAGTAGATCAGATTTGTATTTGAATTAATGTTGCTGTGGTTTTTTATTTGTAGTCTTTTGATTTTATTGCTCTTTGATTACAATTTCAAGTGTGTTTGTTTTGTGTGTTGTATGTTTGGTAGAAGGACTCTTAACCCTTTAAATCTTTAAGTTGAGAGGATTCTTAGAACTAATTGAGATTTCAATTTCCCAATCGGGCACAAACCATCCAAATCTCATCTTTCCATGGGCTTAGTAAGGAGGATCCTCACAAGTTGGCTCAACATGCTTCATTTCCTCAAGTCCTTTAAGAGCCTTCTCCTTTTGACAAGAGGAGTGCTAAGATGGAGGAAATGATGGACACTTTTAAGCAGATAAAAATTAATTTACCTTTGCTTGATGCCATAAAGCAAGTCCCAGCCTATGTAAAATTTCAGAAGAATTTGTGCACCCAGAAAAGAAAGTCTAGGATCCATTTATCCAAGAAAGTATCTTTTGCAGAAAAGGTAAGACAGATTTTGTCCATTGCAACCCCAACTAAATTCCAAGACCCTGGAGTTCCCACATTTCCCTGCATTATTGGAGACCACACCATAGGGAAAGCTCTCTTAGATTTGGGAGCCAGTGTGAGAAGTTAGGTTTGGGAGAGTTGAAATCCACACCTATTGTCTTACAACTGGATGACAAATTTGAGAGGAGACCTATGGGTATCATTGTGCATGTGCTAGTTAGGGTAGATAAATTTTTCTACCCAGCAGATTTTTTGGTTTTGGACATGGAGCCTTCAAAGTGCACCACCCCTATCCCTGTGATATTGGGCAGGCCATTTATGCCTACTCTCAATGCCTATATTTAGTGCAGGTCTGGGGTGATGGAGGTAACTTTTGAAAATATGACAGTGAAGCTCAATGTGTATAATGCAGTTGAGAGTGAAGACTGTTTTACGGTTGATGTCATTGATGAGCTTGTTGAGGAGACATTGCCCAAATTGCTGAATTGGAATGAGGTGTTTGATGAATTTGCAGAGATTTGGATTGAGACTGTTGAAAGGGAGACCCCCACTTATTTTACTGAAGAGGTGAAAACCTTGGACTCTTCAGTGGGGCAAATACAGTATTCTCATTGGAAACCTACCGTGTTGTCCCTCCCTTTACCTTCTAAGGCACCTTTGCTGCCTTCACTTGTCAATCCACTTGATTTGGAGCTGAAATAGCTCCCTGAATCTCTCAAATATGCTTTCTTAGGGCAGGATCAAGAATTGCCTGTAATTATTTCTTCTTCCATCAACGAGGAGCAAGAGGAAAAATTATTGTGTGCTCAAGATGCATAAGAAAGTAATAGGATGGACCATTACTTATCTAGGAGGAATTAACCCATTTGTGTGCATGCACAAGATTCACCTAGAAGAGGGTTCCAAACCCTTTAGGGGGATGCAGAGGAAATTGAATCCTCACATGTAGAAAGTAGTTATGAAAGAGGTGGTCAAGCTACTTGATGCTGGAGTGATCTATCCTATCTATGATTCTAAATGGGTGTCACCTACCTAGGTGGTTCCTAAAAAGTCTAACATCACTGTACTCCCCAATGAGTCTGGAGAATTAATGCCAACTAGAGAGGTCACTAGTTGAAGGATCTCTATTGAATACAAAAGATTGAACTCCAAGACTAGGAAGGACCACTTCCCACTACCTTTTATTGACCAAATTTTGGATAAGCTTGCAGGAAAGGCTTATTACTATTTTCTTGATGGATATTCTAGTTACAACCAGATACCTGTGTATCTACAAGATCAGGAAAAGATAATGTTTACTTGTCCATTTGGCACTTTTGCTTACAGAAGTATGTCATTTGGGTTGTGTAAAGTTCCCGCTTCTTTCCAGAGATGCATGTATGCAATATTTTCTGACATGTTAGATAAGTTTTTAGAAATTTTTATGGATGATTTCTCAGTGTATGGTGATAATTTTGATCAATCTTTGCATCACCTCTCTCTTGTGCTTTAAAGATGTGAGGAAACTAATCTAGTTTTGAGCTGGGAACAGAGCAATTTCATGGTAACCCAAGGAATTGTTCTTGGTCATGTGGTTTCGAAGAAGGGGATTGAGGTGGACAAAGCAAAAATTGATCTAATTTCACACTTACCTCCTCCAAAAACTATCAAGCAAGTCAAGTCTTTCCTAGGACATGTTGGCTTCTATAGGAGGTTTATCAAGGATTTTAGTAAAATTTCCTAACCACTGTGTCACCTGCTGTGTCAAGAAGCACCTTTTGTGTTTACTGCTGAATGTTTGACTAATTTTGAGGTGTTCAAAAAGTGTTTGACCTCTGCTCCTGTGATACAGGCCCCGAATTATTCTCTTCCTTTTGAGCTAATGTGTGATCCCTCTAATTTTGCAATTGTTGTAGTCTTGGGGTAGAGAAGAGATAAACTACCTAGTGTAGTTTATTATGCCAGCAAGACACTGACGGATGCTCAGCTGAATTACATCACCACTAAGAAGGAGCTCCTGGCAGTAGTCTTTGCTTTGGAAAAATTTAGACCTCATGTCTTAGGGTTTAAAATTGTGATTTTCACTGATCATTCTGCCCTGAAGTACCTGTTGTCCAAGAAAGAGGCAAAGCCCAGGCTGATCAGATGGATCCTCCTTCTGCAAGAGTTTGATCTTGAGATCAAAGACAGAAAGGGTGTGGAGAATGTTTTTGCAGACCACTTATCCAGGATTTTGATTGCTGATTGTGTGGATATACCTGTGTATGATTCCTTCCCTGATGAGCAACTGTTTGCCATCAATGTGAGTATTCTATGGTGTGCCGATATTGTAAACTACCTTGTTGTTGGTAGGATTCCCCCACACTGGTACAAGATGGACAAGAACTTGTTTTTTTCTCAGGTCAAATATTTTCTGTGGGAGGATCATTACCTCTATAAGTGTTGTGCAGACCAGGTGGTTAGGAGGTGTGTTCCCGAGAGTGAGTTTCATAGCATTCTCACAATGTGCCATGAATAAGCCTATGGAGATCATTTTGGGGGAAAGAAGACTGCAGTCAAGGTGCTCCAATGTGGTTTTTGTTGGCCATCCTTGTTCAAGGATGCAATGGAGCACTGTAAGGCCTACCAGAGATGTCAAAAGATGGGGAGCATTTCCAAGAGAGACTCAATGCCATTGCACCCCATCCTTGTGGTAGAACTGTTTAATGTATGGGGGATAGACTTCATGGGCCCTTTCCCTCCTTCCTATGATTTTAATTTTATTCTTGTGGCTATGGATTATGTGTCCAAATGGGTAGAAGCCAATGCCACAAGAACCAATGACCACACAGTTGTCCTTAAATTTTTGAAGGACAATATTTTTGTTAGATTTGGCACCCCCAGAGTTATCATCAGTGATGGGGGGAGTCATTTCTGTAACAGACACTTTGAGAGTCTGCTCAAAAAGTACTCTATTTCACACAGAATAGCTACTCCATATTACCCACAGACCAGTGGGCAAGTGGAGATTTCTAACAGAGAAATCAAGCATATTTTAGATAAAATTGTGAGGACTGATAGGAAGGACTGGTCCCTAAAGTTGCAGGATGCTCTATGCGCTTATAGGACTGCCTATAAGACCCCAATCGGAATGTCCCTTCCAGACTGGTTTATGGCAAGGCTTGTTATCTACCAGTGGAGTTAGAACATAGGGCCTACTGGGCCATTAAAGCTTTAAATTTTAATCTAACTGCTACTAGTCTGAACAGGAAATTGCAGTTGTCTGAGTTGGAAGAACTGAGATTGGATGCTTATGCCAACTCAAAGAACTTTATGGAGAAAGCCAAGGCTTTCTATGACAAGAACCTTCTTAGGAAGGAGTTTGTTGCAAGTGATAAGGTATGGATTTTCAACTCCAAATTGAAGTTCTTTCCTAGTAAATTGAGATCCAGATGGGATGGACCTTATACTATTTTGTATGTATCCCCATCTAGAGTTGTAGAGATCATGGACTCGAAATCGGGAGGGTCATGAAGGTAAATGGTCAGAGGCTCAAATCTTGTCTGGAAAATATTGTGGAGCCCTCTGAGACCATCAGGCTCAAAGAACCTCCCAATTGAGAATGATCTTGAACCTGCACAATATGTATCATATTTGCCATTTAGCTTGCAAATTTCTATAGTTTTTACCTAGGTTTTTAGTTAGTATCATGTCTGATAAATTTTGTGTCTATTGATGCTTATTTTTGGTCAAAAATGTGTAAGCTTTTACTGGTACTAAGTGGTAATCATTGCTTTTGTGAGTGGTGGATAGTGTAGAGAGAAATGTTGAGCATATATGTAGTTCTAAGAGCTTCAAGAGGTTTTAAGTACTGGTCGAGAGGTCCTGAGTGAATTTTAAGAGGTTCTGATAGCTTGTTGAGAGGTTCTGCCACTGAAAGGTAACCTCTCGAGTCCTACTTTCTGAAGAGTTACTATTTCTCGAGTGGATCAGGCAACCTCTCGAGCCCATTATTGTGAAAGTGAAATTCAGTCGAGAGGTTCCAACTACCAAAGTGATCTACTTGAGATCCACTCGAGGAACTACTCGGGTAATTTTTCTAGAGCCCCCTAAACCACTCGAGGTGTTTAAAATGCTTCGATATGATTGAATCTAGTCTAACTCATCTGCTTGAAAACCTCTCAAAGCTTCATATATGAAGCTCTCAACTTGTCGAGATCGAGTTTTAAAGTATTAAAACCCCTCGTATGGTTCATTTCTTCATTTCCTCACTTCTGTCCTTCTACGCGAGAACAATCCCCCTTCTTCATTTCCAACTCAACTATTGAACCTCCATTCACACATTGCTTCTGATGGGTGGATCGGCATCTTACAGTCATCATGTTACACAAAGCTTCTTTCGATTTGGTTTTCGGTGCTCGATTTGGTGTGAAACCCTAGTAGTACGGTAAGTTCTTCATCATTCTCGGTTCCAGTTGTTGTTTCCATTTTAATTTCTTTTTTGACTGAGTTTAGTGTGTTGTGGATCATCAATTGGCTAAGGATTTTGATTGCTGAGAGTTATTGTTGTGTTTGAGATAAGCGGGGTTTACTGTAGCTAAATGGCTGACCCTAGGAGATTTGATGAATCCCTAACCAATTTACTCCACCTTTTCCCAAAATCACTTAGAAAATCCAGTAGAATAACATCCTCCCAGCCTCAATCAAATCCACCTATGAAAAGAAAGCTAAGTGAGTCATCTGAGCCTATTAAGAAATCTTAAAAATCCTAGCAAACTAAAAAGCCCAAGAAAGGCAAGAAGATTATTGAGGAGGTACCTGCTATACCTAAGACTATTTTTGACCCCCTCACAACACCCAATGATTTTGTGGATGAGTTGCAGCTGGTACCTGAGACTATTTTTGATGTACCTTACTTCACCAAGGAAGAGTGGGGTAGAGAAACAATAGCCTATTTAGCTAAGGCCTCCTTGGAACCCCTCCTGAGTCCATTAAATGAGGTAGTTTATCCAAGGTTAGTGAAGCTATGGTATCAAAACATCAGGATGCACGAAGATGGTGGGGAAAATCAGGATGATTTTGTTTTTGTTGTGTTGATAGATGATTGGGAGACTGTGGTGGATATAAGAGATATAGCACTTGTATTGGGAATCCCATTCCAGTATGATCATTCTTACAGTTTAGGAGCTCCCGTCAGTGCATCATTCAAAGGCATGGCTCAACATCTAACTAATGGGATTGTTTGATCTGGAGAGTCACTTATGAGGAGGGACTTCAGCAGCACAAGCCTGCTATTAAGGGACAACATTTTGAGAAAGAATATCTTCTAGCTGGACATTAGGAAGAAAGAAGGCCTCCTATGGTAGATGCCTTGTACTGTCTCTTAAAGGGGCATTCCTTCAATACTCCTGAGCTGATTTTTAAGGGGATGTGTGACATCCATGGGAATGTTAGGAAGGGGCAAATGGTGCTAGGTTTACCTTACAGTAGGCTCATCACCACCTTATTGAAGAGAGGGAAGTATGTCTGGAAGGAGGGAGATCCAACTACTGACTTGCCCCCTGTGGTGTTTGAGAAAAAGTTATGGACAGCAAGCATGACCATGATGGGGAAGAAGAAGATGGGGACTAAGGATACATTAGCAGCTACCACTGCTGCTACCACTATTTTCACCACTGATGCCACCCATGTTGCTCCTTTTACTGATAGTTTAGCAGCATTGCTCAACTACAATGCACAAAAATGGAATAAAAAAGTATAAAAACAATAGCAATTATACACAGTCCTGCAAGATCAAGGCCGTTGTAGCAAGTTTTAAATGAGTAAGAGTTTGTCACAAAGAGACTTGTGATCTAACAAGTAGTAAATCTCCAGATTAACTACAAATCTGGCAATCCTAATCCTATTCTAACTTGAAACTAAGGAAAACAGGGAAAGAGATGGAGTTTTGTGGTTTTCACTAAACTAAAAAAGTAGAAATAGACTAGATCTAATTAAATACAGATTTAAAAACTAAATCAGAGATAAAGGAAGAGAGAATTGAGGAAGAGAATAGATGTTGTGGTAAAATAAAATTCAAATATGGAGAATGAACATCTAGGAGATAGTTTTCACCGTAATACTGATTTGCAAAGCGGAGTAAAAGATGGATCTGCAACAATCCTTCATTTGGCTACATGCACAAATGCAAGGTAGGAGGATCCAAATCTGCCCTGAGATATGGACTAGTCCTAGTGCTATACTCTGTCCACTCAAATGGTCACAGAGTATCTCATGGATATAATCCAGTCATGGGGGAAAGAAATGAAACAATAAAACCACTACAAATGTTATGGATGCAAGGCTACAAGCTCATGCATTCATAAGAGCATAAAATCTATAGAAATCCTATAAAAAATTACTAGATATATAGTTTAAATGATCATTAAAACTAGTAATTCATTGGTCTAAAAACAACTTATAACAAATTACCCTCGTTTCTGCAGTCTCTGTAATTTCCACACCTCATATAGTGCTCTCACAAATCAAATTACAGTTCAACTAACCCTAGCTGCTACAGAGATTTTTAGCCCACCATGGTTGAGCTAAGGAGAGAAGAAGAACATGAACAAGAATAAGAAGAAAAGGCAGGAAACAATTCAAAAAATTCCTAAATCTCTCGATCCTCAAATCTGGTTTATTCCCCTCTATTTATATAATTCCTAAGTGAACTTGATCTGCCTTGACTAATTAGAGAAGGGGAGAATCAAATAAGTTATCAGACATGCTGAGGTGGCTGCATTTCCTCCAAGTATTGCACCCAAGTTCTTTAGAACAGTTGTGCACATGTGGGGTAGTTCGATCAGGTTTCCTCTGTACTGATGAATTTTTTAAAATGCCCTCCAAAGCTAACAGATAGCTGTTGAAACCATGCCTCGAATAGTTTGAGCCACAAAACATAAAACTTGATAGGTTCTCGGCAAGATGAAGGCTTCAGAATGAATCTCAAGTAGATCAGTGGCCTTCAGAAATACAACTCGAGTAGTGCAGACAGCAACTCGACAAGATCTCTCTAGGTTGCTCGATAGGCTCTTTTTTAACTCATTTCAGCATACTGCAACTTCATGAGGATGGCTGGCTTTAGGCTCATTCTCGAGTGGTTCAAACAACACCTCGACAGGATGGTTCATAGGTGTCGGGAACCACTCGACAGGATGTTTCTTAGCCTAATAGACTACTTGACAGCATCATTATCACTCGATAGGCCCATTTTAACTACTAGACAGCATCACTGCTTCAGCCATGAACCACTCGAGTTCATCCTTGCACAACTCTAGTGGTTAAATCAGCATCCATTAAAGTGCTCGAATGATTTTTAGAACTGATCGAGTTTCATTTTCTGAACCCCTGCTGCTGGTGGACAGATTGTTACAACACTCTTTCATGCATGAGTCTTCTCATCAGTCAGTTGTTGATTCAAATCTCCCTCCTTTTGGCTTTTACAACATGAATTTTTGCACTTCACTGTAGATTATTGCTAACTACAAAACAACACTCAAAAAGTAATTATTAAACAACTCTAAGGTCTAGTAAGGGCTAGGTTAGGAGGTGAAAAATGATATTTTTCAGTGATTAACACACCCCCAAATCTAATCTTTGCTAGTTCTCGAGCAAAGCAAAAATTAAACGCTACTCTAAAAATTTCAAATGCCAATTTCATAGGGAGCACGGATGCATTTAGCTAATGTTTCAAGCATTTTAAATCCCTAGGTGATCCCTAATGGAGGAGTGAAGTCTCTTGAGGGTTTTCAGTGAAGGTACCCACAAACTTCCTAATGAAGACAGTTAAAACAAGTGCAAACAGTGACAAGTCAGATTACAACATACAAAGCTTCATTCCACACCTTGCTCCTTCAAGTTAGAGAAATTTTAAAATTGTAAATGTAAATAATTTAATACCTAAATCCTTATGCATACTCATCACAACGAGTCTGAAGGCATCAAGAGTGTAGTGTGTGCAAATCAATATAAAGTTCACCATTAATTCAAAAATCAAATTTAAACAATGCCCCAATAAATACAATCTCAGACCCAATCCTCACCAGGGCAGTCTCTCATAAATAAATTGCAGGGTATTCAGTTTAACTCCAGCTCAAGAGCAGTTACAAACCTCAAATAGGCCTGCAAGCATGAACATAGGCATTTGCTCTATTTCCAGACTTCATCATGTTCTCTTCACCATAGATCAAGCATCTCCTCATCTCCACATAGCAGCTCAAGTCACTTTGGATCACTAGAGACTTTTATTGGGTGGCAATGTGGCTTAGGTTGTGGGTTTAAAAAGAATGAAGGGGTTAAAAGGATTCAAAATTGGGAAATCAGCAATGGAAGGAGGGTGATTCTTACTTCATTTCAACTCAACTTCATCTTCAAACCGGTTTTTTAGATCTGAAGTGGCCAACTTCTTCTCATATTTCCAATTTTTAAATGAAATACTTCTTTTGACTTCTCTATCTTTCTCTTAATCTTTATTTTTTTTTTTTAATAATGGTTGCCACAGCCATACAACTAATACACTGCTTTACTTAGATTATCTCCCTTCTTTTTCTCTTTCACATATCAAACCTTGCTCCTCTATCTTCACTTCTCCTTCTACCTCCTGAATTCTCAAATTGAGGGTAAGGCTGAAACAGGTCAAGTGGTTCAGGTTTGATTATTCCGGTGTTTTTCAAAGAAAAATTGGTTTTTCAAGCTCAAAGAGTATATGCAAAATGCAATTGAATGGGTAGGAAATTTTAAGCTCAAACTGTCCAAAGGATGGCCTTAGATCATGTCCTTAGTGTCATGAGTTCTGCTAAATAGTTTCAGTTTGGGAATGCCTAACTTCTAGTGAAAAGATTTGATTCAGCCAGTTCTTTGAGCAAAAAAATTGCCAAAGACACTCTTCAAAAGAAATTTTTTTTATGGGTCCAATTCTCACTGGGTATGGTCTCTAATTGAACTCATGGGGCATGTTCTGACCTTTTTGTCTCCTTACTAGTTCACTATGTACTGATTGTAACAAATTTTCTTGATGACCTCTTCATGGAAGTGTTGAGTTTTTAAAAGATTTCAGTACCAAATAGTCTACTATACATTTTAAATCTCCCTTTTTTCAAAATTGCTTAGGTGGAACTTCACTTTATTTGTTTCAATCTAACTAACACTGCTGCACTTACCTTAACTATCTCATTGGTCTACCCTGCCACACCCCCAAACCAAATCTAAATAGTGTCCTCACTATTGCGATCGATAGGTAGGTAGGGGCAGCAGAGTATGCAAAAGATTAACTATATGCAGCAGAAAACAGGAATGTACAGCAGAAAAAAAAGAAAAAAAAACATACTAAGAAGCAAAATGCAAATTAACACACACATTTCCATTATCAAAATCAATATTAAAAAACACTATGTACAAAAGTAACAAGAGATTGAAAATATACAACCATTCTAAAACAGAAAATACAAACAACAAAACCAAAGTACAAACTGCTACACTAAATCCTAATCAGAATTTGAATCTAAGGCAATGGGGACCTCTTCAGCTTTGTCCTTACCTTTTTTCATAGTTTCAGCTTGGGCAGCACTAGCCTTGGTTCTAGTTGCAACTGGTTTCATGTGCTTGGTGCCATCTCTTCTCCATGGAAGGTTCCTTGAAAGACACACCCTTGGGCACTGAAGGGTTCATCACTAAAAAGGTGGAGGTTAGTGTGTCTACCAACCTTCCCAACTGGGTTGCCTTCAGCTTATATACTTTATACAGGTCTAGAGCATTGAGCAATTGCTTCCACGACACCTTCTTCTCCTTTTGGCACTACACCTTCATGATGGAAATCTGGTCTTCATATTGCTACTGCACTAGTGCAGTCACATTGTCCACCACTAATTTTACATCCCTTTAAACATAAGGATCAGCAGTCATAGATTTGATGAGGGTGTAAAACTTGGGAATGGGGATGGATGAAGCAAGGACAATGACCTTTTCCTCACAGTCAACTATACTAGGGTGTAAAATAGAGGTGGTGGCTAGGTCCGTGCAGGTGGGTGGAGATGATGGTGGGATATATGATGAGGGTGGAAGGAGAGGTGTCAGCTCCTTAATGCGGTCAGTCTGAGTGAAGGTGGAGGTAAAGGTCAAAGGTATCAGGGGCAGCTCCTCTACCTCAAAATCAGTCTATGTAGAAGTAGAGGTGATAAGGTCCAACTCTTCATGATCAAGGATTGTCTGGGTGGCAGCAGCTATTGTTGCCACTAAAGTTGAAGGCTGGGGTGAAGGAGGAGGAGTAGGTATATGTATGAGTGTAGGTAAAGGTGTAGGTGGTTGGGTTGGTAGGTGTAAAGTATGAAGGGTTGTTTCTATGGAATGTCAGCTGGCTTGCATAATTGTCTAGGTCTTAGTATTGGTCTACAAATGAGATTAGAGAGAGGTGAGGAGGGAAATAATTTGGGAAAAGGAGTCCGGTAAGGCTTAGGTAATAGTTTGGGCAGGTGGGATTGGCCAGAAAGGTGATGTAAGGGCATGGTGGAAATGGTCAGGCTGTGGAGAGTTTGGGAGGGGTGTGTATGCATGCCCAATATCCTCCACAATGAAGTCAATCAAGGCTGAGTATCCCTTAGAGTGAACTGCCCTAGGTCATGAGTATGTATAGGCAGTAGGGAATGCGTAGGAAAAGTAACTGGTTTAGTTGGGTGAATGGGTTCAAAGTCAGTGGCCATAGGCACACTGTCATAGGTAAATGGGGAAGGTGGGACTAGGGTAGAGCTGTGTATGGCAGTGAGTTCAAGAATTGGAATGGGTGGACTTGGTTGTGGTAGAGAGATGGATGGGCCAGATGCAATGGGTGCTGATTTAGGATGTTGGGTTCTCTTTTGGTACCTTCTTGTGATGGTGGGAGTGGATAGGGTAAATCGGAATGTGGGAGGAGGTTGAGCTAACACAGGAGTGGTTGTAATGGTGGAGGGTGTTGAAATGAAAATGGTGGCCATGGGAGCAGGGATGGAAGATGTAATGATTGGAGGTATGATGGGGAGTGAGGTAATTATGTGTGGCACTGAACAGGCAGCCATGGTCTCCACAAAAGAAACTGCTATGTGCCAAAAACTTACTAATGTATAACTGTTATGCACAAAAATGGAATAAAATAGTATAAAAACAATAGCAATTATACAAAGTCCTGCAAGATCAAGGCTGTTGTAGCAAGTTTTATATGAGTAAGAGCTTGTCCCACAAAGACTTGTGATCTAACAAGTAGTAAATCTCCAGATCTACTACAGATCTGGCAATCCTAATCCTATTCTAACTTAAAACTAAGGAAAACAGGGAAAGAGATGGAGTTTTGTGGTTGTCACTAAACTAAAAAAACATAAATAGACTAGATCTAATTAAAAATAGATTTAAAAACCAAATCAAAGATAAAGGGAGAGAGAATTGAGGAAGAGAGTAGATGTTGCGGTAAAATAAAATTCAAATATGGAGAATGAACAGCTAGGAGATAGTTTTCACTGTAAAACTAATTTGCAAAGCCGAGTAGAAGATGGATCTGCAACAATCCTTCATTTAGCTACAAGCATAAATGTAAGGTAGGATGATCCAACTCTGCCCTGAGATATGAACTAGCCCTAGGGCTATACTCTGTTCACTCAAAAGGTCACAAAGTATCCCATGGATATAATCCAGTCATGGGGGAAAGAAATGAAATAGTAAAATCACTACAAATACTATGGATGCAAGGCTACAAGCTCATACATCCATAGGAGCATAAAATCTATAGAAATCCGATAAAAAAATCACTAGATCTACAGATTAAATGATCATTAAAACCAGTAATTCCTTAATCTAAAAACAACTTACAACAAATTACCCACGGATCTGCAGTCTCTGCAATTACCACACCTCATACAGTGCTCTCACAAATCAAATTACAGTTCAACTAATCATTGTTGGGCTAAGGAGAGAAGAAGAAGAAGAAGAAGAAGAAGAAGAAGAGAAAGAACTAGAAGAAAAGGCGGGAAACAATTGAAAAAATTCCTATCAGGACCTTTCGACTAGTACTTAAAACCTCTCGAAAGCTCTCTGAAAAGTACTACATATATGCTCAACATTTCTCTTTGCACTGTCCACCACTCACAACAACAATGATTGCCACTCAGTACCAGCAAAAGCTAACACATTTCTGACCAAAAACACGCATCAATGGACACAAAATTTATCAGACATGATACTAATTAAAAACCTAGGCAAAAGCTATAGAAATTTGCAAGCTAAATGACAGATATGATACATAATGTATAGGTTCAAGATCATTCTCAATTGGGAGGTTCTTGGAGGCTGATGGTCTCAAAGGGCTCCGCAGTATTTTCCTGACAAGGTTTGAGCCTCTGCCCATTTACCTTCATGACCCTCTCCGATTTCGGGTCTATAATCTCTATAACTCCTGATAGGGATACATGCAAAACAGTATAAGGTCCATCCCATCTAAATCTCAATTTACCAGGAAAGAACTTCAATTTGGAGTTGAAAAGCCATACCTTATCACTTGCAACAAACTCCTTCCTTTGAAGTTCTTGTCATAGAAAACCTTTGCTTTCTCTTGTAGATCTTTGAGTTGGCATAAGCATCCAATCTCAGTTCTTCCAACTCAGACAACTACAATTTCTTGTTCAAACCAGTAGCAGTTAGATAAAAATTTTAATCTTTAAAGGCCTAGTAGGCCCTATGTTCTAACTCCATTGGTAGATGACAAGCCTTGCCATAAACCAGTCTGAAAGGGGATATTTTGATTGGGGTGTCTTATAGGCAATCCTATAAGCCTATTGAGCATCTTGCAACTTCAGGGATCAGTCCTTCCTCTCGATCCTCACAGTTTTCTCTAAAATATGCTTGATTACTTTGTTAGAAATCTCCACTTGCCCACTGGTCTGTAGGTGATATGGAGTAGCTATTCTGTGTGTAACAAAGTACTTTTTAAGCAGGCCCCCATCAATAGCAAACTCTTCTCTTTGCAAACATAACAAAACCACAAATATATCATGAACCCAAGACGCCAATGATTAACTAAAACATCAAAGGTAAACACTTACCAGTCTATCAATCTCCGAGCTTAAGCTGGCCTCCACCTCACGGCCAGCTACATGCTCACCCCGGAGCAACTCAATGAGCTGTGCCTGGTGGGTGACCTCACTCTCCCTCGCTACCTAAGAAACATGCAAACACAGTGACTGATTAGAACAAAACCAGCAAACTGAATCTAAGTAAAGACAACAAGCTAACAAACCCACCATAGCACGATGTGTCTCCTCCAACTAACCCCTCAGACCATCCTCTGCAGCTCTTACCTCAGCTATGGAGGCCGCTAGTGACCTCAACATCTCTGCATCAGGACGGGGGGCGCTCCCCATCAGCTCATGTCCAAGATGTTGGGCCTCCAATGCCCCCCAAACCTCCAGGCTCAGCTGGCCCCACTCCAGCTCGGCAACTCTATCTCTCAATGCCCTAGCAGAATTAGTCCCCCCAACACTGAAGGAGCTCTTCCCCTTAAAGGGGAATCGGGTAAAAAACCGACCACCGAGTGTTGTTGACTTCAAGTGTGCTTCGCTTATTGGTTGGTGTTGAAAAATTAATTAAAAACCAAAAACAGAATAAAACAGGGAATGAATCAGCACAACTCGAAAATCCTAGACCTATAAGATACAGGGTCCATTGTAGCAAGTTTTGATAAGTAAGAGTATGTCCCACAGGGAAAGGTGATCTAAGGCTCCAAGGGAGCCGTCTCTAGTAGTCCCTCCAGATCTGTCTACAGATCTGGCAGTCCTAAAAGGAGGGGAGTTTAAGGTCACTTATTCTAAGTATTCTAATAACTAAATTACAGAAAGGATTGGGAGGATGGATGGAGTGTGGAAAATAATTATAAAAAGGGTGAGGAATATGTTAATGAGCCAAGATCAGAGGAGTTCTTGTAACTCAGATTTATATCTGATGTTATAGAAATCCTGTCCAGAGGCTACATTATCACCTCTGAGGAAAAAGGATCCAACCCATCTCTACTGCCATGACTCCACCCTTAGGGCTATAACCTGTCCACTTAAATGGTCATCATCCCATAGGGAGCCACTATCCAGGATGGGTGAACATAACTATTAAATCATTGCACTATTTCATCCAAACTACACTCGTGGAATCCATAGGGAACCTCAACCTCTAAAGTTCCATGTGGGGCTAAGTGAAAACCATGATAGCCCAGACACATAGAACCAGCAAGCGGTTGAGTAGAACCTTCGATCCAGCTGTCCATTACTTGAGAGAGGCTACAATGGTCCAGTCACCAGCCTACAATCTCTATAACCAGATCAGATCCAACATCTGATGGCAGATCTATACAAATATGGGGGAGTCTGCCTCTGTACAATCCCTCACCAGGCTTCTACAAGCTCAGGTGAAAAGAAGAAGGATCCATCTTAGATCGGTGGATCAGAATCACCCTAAGGCTATAATCTGTCCACTTAAATGGTCACAGACTATCCCAGAGGTTATCCTCCTCACGGAGCCCAAGACAAAACAAGATTATCGCTGCTACCACCATGTTCACCAGGCTACCAGCTCAAGCTCCCATGGGGATTTCAGATCTAGTAGGTCCTGTGGTGGGGCTAAGGCTGGAAGACCATGATAGCCCAGACACACAGGTTACTTGGATCTGAGTGGCCCTTAAAATCAGTCCTCCATTGCTTAGGCAATGGGGGATCACAAGGCAGCAGCCTTGCACAGAGCATCTCACATAAAACAGCAATCCCACAAAGTATAAATCCTATTGCAAAACTTCCATTAATCTAACTCAAATACATATACAAAGTCATAGCCAGCAATTGCTGGACTATGGAGAGAAGAAAAGAAAAAGAAAAAGAAAAACTACTTACTGCTAAAAAGAAAGAGAAAAGAAAAGAAAAGTGATTTGAGATAGGTTCCCAGATACTTAAACCTAAGCTAGGCCTGGGTATATATAGCAGTGGGGTGGCGGCACATTAGGGTTAGGAAACCCTAATTTTAACGATGCCACGTGGCCTTCTACTGATCCTTAGATACCTCGAGGCGTGTGCACAGAGATTTGAGCGTGGGAATGCGTGCCCTAATCATTGGAAATTTCTAGATTGCCCTCTGCTGAAGAGATGGAAGTTTAGGTTTAGAGCCTCGCTAGATAGCTTTAGTTTCCCAGACTTGTCATGTGGTAGCTCATTGCTCTTCGCTAGGATGATTTAACACTAAAGCTTCAGCCGTTGTGAGGTTGCCTTGGTTTGCTCTTCAGGTAGTCGCGCAGTAGAGAGTTGAGCTCTCGCTGGGTTGGAGTTCACGAGGTTGAATAGAAAACAAAGTCTCAAGCGTCGCAAGGTTGCAATTCAAGCAGTCGCGCGGTAAATTGGTCTTCGCTGGGCAGCAACGCGATAACTGCGCAAGCTCTTCTCTTTACTTGGACTTCGCGAGTTGCCTCGCGAGGTTCTTTTGAGTTCTAAACTACACGAGGTTCTTTATCTTTCTCAATCTTCGCGAGCTTGGCCTTGCCTTCGCCAGGATGCTTTCTTTCTTGAATGGCGCGCGAACTGTGTGAGGCGTTCTTCTTCTGAGAGTTATACCCCTCGACGACCGCGCGACAGCTATGCGAGAAATCTTTTGAAGCTCTCTCTCCTCAGCTGTCTTAAGCGAACTTTGTGAGATTGAGAGAAGCTTGCTTTGAATTGCGCGACACTGAGCGCTGTGTTCTACCCTTGAGCTTCGTGAGAGCTGCGCGGAGTTGAGTTTCTGAAGCTCCTCAGTCATTCATCTGCGCGAGAGGTCGCTTGTAAAACCTTGGGAAGCTCAGCTGATCTGCGCGAGGCTTCAAGGTGCATTCTTGCTGAGGGGCATCTGGTGCCAAAGCAGGCTCCATAACAGGATTCTTAGCCTTATTTCACTGCTGATTATTTCCTGAACAAAACACTTAAGACGAGTTTATTAGGTGGCTAAGGGTCTAATCAAAGGTTAAGTTAAGGGGTGAAGAGTGGTACTTTTCAGGTCTTAACACACCCCCAAACCTAATCTTTGCTAGTCCCTTAGCAAAGCTACATTAAATCTACTCTAAAAATTAAATGCCACTTTCGTAGGGAGCACGGATACATTTAGCATATGTACCAAGCCTTTTAAACCCCTAGGTGATCCCTAGTGGAGGAGTGAAGTCTCCTGAGAGTTTTCAGTGAAGACACCCACAAACTTCTCCAATGAAATAGTTAACTAAAGTGCAATGTCTTCCAATGAGCAGTTAAGGAATCAGATTTAGTCTACTCATGAATCAGCATAAAAGAAGTTCAATTCATTGGTTGCACAGGAACTTAGACAGCATAATTCGCATGTTAGCACAACATTTCCAAATAATTAGTGATCACAGAAAACTGCACAAATGCATGTCAGCACTGAGCTTATCCTTATGTCAGAAAATTAGGTTAAGGTCATACATAATATATTCAAGTTCAGACCCAAAAGAAAGCTTTACAGGGCATACTCTCATCAAGGTTTGTTGAGGGGTTCAGTTTCTCACAGGCTCAAGAGCAGTTACGTCCCCCAACTGGGTTTGTAAGCATGAGCATAGGCAGAGTTCTTAAGTGTTGGCATCATTGTCAGTTTCTCACCATAGATTGGATAATTCCTTATCTTCACATGACAGCTCACTCAATCTTTGGATCACAAGGGCTTTTAACTGGGTTGAAATGTGGCTTATGGGGTATGGTTAAAAAGAATGGAAGGTTTGAAAAGGGGTTCAAAAATTGAGAACTCAGTGGGTGCAGGAGGTGGTTCATGACTTCACCTTCTTGAATTCAGCTCCCTTCATCTTCTTTGAGATTTTTAAATTTGAAGTGATCAGTTTCTCTTCTTGATTTTTCTTTTCCAATGAAGGTTCCTCTTGACTTCTCTCTTATTCCTCTTCATTATTATTTTTTTTGTTTCTTTTTGCTGGAGTTTTCTTCTTTTTTTTTATTATTTTGTTTTTGCTTCGCAGAAATGCCACCATGTCTTCAGTTACCATTCTGCCAGAATAGATGCTTCTTCTCCATTCACCTAATGCTGACCATAGCTAGTCCATCTTCAACTCTTTCTCCTTTACCTTCTGAATTCTCAGAGTGAGGGTACGTTGAATCAGGTTCATAGGTTCAGGTTCAAGTACTCAGGTGTATTTTGAAGAAATTTAGGATTTAAAGCTCAAAGGGGTATGGACAAGGGCAGTTGCTTTAGGATTGATCATTTTAGGCTCAAACTATCCAAGAGAAGGCCTTGATCCTTTCCTAGGTCTCATGAGTATTGTCAGTTGTTTCAACTTGGAGTTACCTAACTTCTAGTGAGCACAGAGACTCAGCCAGTCCTTAGAACTAGAAGAAATGCCTCAGTTACTCCTCAAAAAAAATAAAAATTATAGGCCCAATTCTCACTGGTTATGGTCATCCTTTGAACTTTTATGTATGTCCTCACCTTTTTCTCTCTCTAATGATTCACTAAGTGGAGATACAAGTGTGTTTCCTTGGTGAAATGATTATGGAAATGTGGAATATTAGAAGTCTATAATGTTCAATGTTTGCATAAATTTTAAACTTCTTAATTTCTTGATTCTTGAGTGAACAGAGGTCCATTTCCATATTGCTCAGATGAGTCTGCTGCACTTATGTTAACTATTCCATTGGCAGGGTCTGCCTGCCATACCCCCAAACCTATGAGGAGCAGTGTCCTCACTGGTTCAAGGTGAATGTGCAGTAGAGTTATTGCAACATAACAGAAAAGGAAACAAAACACACAGACAAACCAAGACAGGACAGATAGTGGGAAAGTCTATGAAATATGAAAACTGTACAAAATACAAGAGAATATCTGTAAAAGAAATAGAGGAAATCCTAGGTGCAATCTAATCAGAATTTGGATTAAAATTTATCCCAGCCCATCTTCCTTGCATGTTCTTGAAGGATAGCCTCTTTTTCTTTCTTCTTACGTTCCCTCTCGGCTTTCCTCTGCTCTGGAGTTTTGGGTATGGTAGGAGCCCGAACTCTCATTTTTCTCTTCTTTGGCTCAGGAGGGAGCTCCGAAGATTTTACAGTGGGTGGCTCAGGAGGTTTGGTGGGGGATTTCCCTTTGGGGCCCGTACCTTTGGAGGCTTGCCCAGGCTGAGGCCGAGGTGTAATGGGAGATGATTGGGCTGGTGGAGGCGCAGGAGGGGCAACGGGAGATTTGGCTGGAGCTGGCATTTAAGACAGTAGAGGACCTTTCCCTTTTTCTGCTGTAGGGGGAGCATCAGGAGATGGAGCTGGTAATTTCTCTGTAGGCACGGTAGGGCTCTTTCCTTTCGCGAATTTGCTCGGTTGTGGTGCCTCCTCAGACGGGGCAGATGGTTCTTTACCAATTTTCAAAGAGCGAGAGGGGAGAGTGGTCTTTGTAGTAGCAACTTTCCATCTCTGAGGATAGGATTGGGCCGCAGGGGCATCAGAAGGGGCAGCCACAGTAGGTTGGGCACTGGTATCCGTAGGTGGTGCCTCCTCGGAGTCAGAATCAGACGAAAAGAGCTCAGTAGGGTCCAAACTGAGGGCAGCAGCAGCCTATCTGCATTCTTCTTTGGATAGGAGGCGCCCATGGGGATCATCCTGGGTGGAAGCTCGGGTGACCTTTGGAGGTGGGGAAGGAGGGGCTGGCCGTTTGCCTTTTTGGGCCGCAGTGGCTCTCTTAGAAGTGAGCTTTTTCTGGGAAGGGGTGCGTTTTCTTTTGATAGCAGGAGAAGAAGTAGGGGGGGCACTGATGTAGGAGGAGGAGCGACAGTAGGGGGCGCAGCAGGAGCAACAGGTTTAGTAGGTACTGTAGAAGGAACGGCAGCAGGCATTGGAGGAGGAACAGGAGGAGCTGCTGGAGCGGGGGCTGGGGGAGTTGGGGGAACAGACTGTGTAGGGGTTGGTATAGGGGTTGTGGAAGAAGATGGGGTCTCAGGGGGAGCGGTGGCGATGGGGGTAGCTTGGATAGGTTGGGACAGCAGGAAAGCAACTCTCTGCTCCAAGATGTCTATTTTCTTGTTGGCCCACAAGAGATTGGTATCTGCAAGCTCCTTACTGAGACGGGTGATCTCCTGAGCATTGTTCAATTTCTTCTCTAATAGCCGGTTATGCTTTTTCACCCTCTCAGCATTGGCCTTTTCCATCTCAGCAGTTACCTTGTAGTAATTTGCTGCAACCTTGTTCGCATTTGATGTCGCCGGAATTGCCTCCCATCCTTTTGAAATATCGCGTAGCTGCTCGTTGTGAGCAAGCTTCAGATCACTCAGCTTCTGCAGCAAGGGGTATTCAATTGCTTGGCAGAGTTGGGCCATGCCATTGAGAACATCCCTCTTGATATAAGGATTGTCCCTCATGGCATGGAGGAGGGTGAAGTAAAGAGGGGTGTAGTAGGACTGTCTGGGTAAGATAGGGAGAAATGAAGTGGAAGGACGAGAGGGTGCTGGAGCCTGGGGTGGGGAAGTGGGGGTTGTAGAAATGGTGTGGGTGGTCTGGGTGGAATGGTCAATGAACTTAGGAGGAGGTGGGAGAAGAGGGGGAATGGAAGGTATGGGTGGAAAATGAAATGAAGGGAGGGCAGCTGATGGGGATGGTTCAGGGGAAGGGAAGAAGGGTATGGTGAAGGGTTGAAATGGAAGGGAGGGAGGTGCAAATAGGGGGGGTGGAGTGAGAAAGGTGGATGGGAATGGAATGGGGTCTGTCTGGGTAGAAGTGTTGGTGAAGTGAGGGGGAGGCAGTATTAGAGGTGGAAGGATAGGGAGAGAGGGAAAGGAGTGGTCAGGGATGGTATTAGGGAAGGGGAAGGATGGAGGCGAGTCAAGGGGGTTAGGGGCTTTGGGAACAGGGGAGGCAGAGGTGGAGGGGGGTTGTGTTGGGATTGGTTGGTTTGTCAATGTGTGAAGGGTGGATTGGAGGGTGGTTATGTCAGTTTGCATTTTGGCTTGGGTCTCTGTGGTGTTGGATAGTTGGGTTTGGAGGTCATGGATAAGGGAAAAGATATGAGTAAGGGAATCAGAGGTTGGATGAGGGGGGGTAGGAGGGTAAGAAGGAATAGGTTGGAAAGGGAAGTGGGGCATGATGGAAAGTGGTAGGGGGAATGGGGGGTCGTGAATGATGTGGTGAAGGGAGAGGGACCTGTGGAGAGGGATGTCGGTGGGCAAGGTATCAAGCAAACTGGTCATGAAGGCTTGATACCCAGAGGTGGTGGCTAGGTTGAAGTCCAGGTCATGGAGAGGTGGGTCTAAGGGTTGGTCACTAAGGGGTGTGGTTGTGGGAAGGGCAGGGGTAGTGTGAGAGGTTTTCTTTTTGAGGTAGGATATCAAGGAGTGTTGAGGATCAGGGGCTATGGGAGAGACTAGGGATGTTGATTGTGGTGGGGTGGGTGAAGGTGGAGTGGTGTCTTGGGGTCCAGCACTTTCTACCCTGGTTCGGATAATGGTTGGAGGGGGAAGGGAGAAAGGAGAGGAAAGAGGAGAAGTGAAAGATGGAATGGGTGAAGAAGGGAGGGGAGAGGCCAGAGTAGTGGGTGGGAGAATTGCTGCAGAAGCAGAGGTGATAGAAGCTCGCGCCACCTTCTTTGGGGCAAGGGTTGTTGCCTTCTTTTGGGGGGCAGGGGTGGTCGTTGCCACAGCAGCTTCCTCTCTCTGCTCGGGGACCTCATGAGCTTCAGTCTTCTTCTTCTTCTTCTGAGGATCCATTAAGCTTCTGCTGATCCCCCATTGTCGTTTAGCAAATGTGGTGGGAGTGAGGTCAGCAGATAACTCCCCCACAGGTATCTTGTATCCTCCCCTCAGAAGTAGCCTGGTGATGAGTCTTCCATAGGGGAGAGTGTGGCTCTTCTTTTGCAGCCCTAACTTCACCATTGTATCCTTCATGGCCTCGAAGATCAACCAGGCAGCATTGAATCCATGGCCCAGAGAGAAGGAATACAGAGCATCAACAATTGGTGGCCTCCTTTCTTGCTGATGGCCAGAGAAATAGATGTTCTTCCTCAAAACTTGATCAATGAACAGTAGGTTGGGCTCCAAATCTCTTCTTCTGATGGAGTCCCATGTGGCCTTCAAGCCTCTGGTAATGGCATGGGCAATTGTGTCAATGGGGGCACTCACAGGGGCACATAACCGCACTTAGGATCAAATCTAGCAGGGATACCCAAGACTTCAGCGATCAACTCCGGGCTAAACAACATCTCAAAGTTGTCAACTAATGCAAGGAGGCCTGGCTGCCCTTGTGTGTCGGGTCTGAGCCTAAGGTGCTGGTAGAAGAGTTGCACTAACCTAGGGTAGGCTAGGGCAGGAATCATTTGCAGCGAGGTGAACATACCAGCCTTGCGTAAGAACTCTATGGCAGGTGCTGACAATGGCTCGGATTCAAAGAAAGAGATATCAAAAATGGCTTCAGGCTCAAAGGAATGGAAAGGAGGAGCTCAGAGGGTGTAGAATAATCTGATGTTGGTGCAGCCTGCTCCAGTACCACCCCCTTCCCTTTTTACAGAGCCGTGGAGGACTTGGCTTTCTTAGGTGTAGGCTCCACAGTGGCCTTGTCCCTAGCTCTCTTCACAGGTGTGCTTGTAGGAGCCATCCCAATTTCCTTGGTGAGTGTGGAGTTACAGATTTGAAAGGAAAAATCAGGAGCTAAGTCTAACCCTAAAAGTTAGGGTTCTATTTAATGGAACGCGCAAAGGATCTTCAGAGCTCTAAACAGGGGGCAACTATTAATGGGAGCTTGAAGAATAAAAATCCTGAAGTTCGAAGTGACAATGATCTGGGGACAGGATGTTAAAGGAGAGGTGGAGAGGAGTAGGAGCTAGGGTTTCGCTAGTAAGAGAGGAAAGAGAAAGTAGTAAGGAAAAGCAGCGCGGGGTGGGATTTAAATATCGCGAAGCTCGGCGCGCTTTAGAACGTCCGCCCGCTGGGTGGGAATGAATGGGTGGCGAGATTAAATGTTCCTTGAAACTGCGCGATGCAGCCCACCCAATTCTTTGAAACTCGCGACAGCACAACAAAGTAATTCCTTATGAACTGCGCGAGATGGGGCCAAACTCATTATTCAGAACCCTGTGATGGCTTAATCGAGGCAGAATTCACTCACCCCCCAGTCTGTTGTTTAACCCTTACCAAAGGGGTGGATTCTCTCACAGACTTACTTCCAGGGACACCCTTAGTCATTATAAAGCATTCACAATTCTTATACTCTCCAGGCGAGAAAATCACACGTCACGCAAAGCATTCAAATCATCATTTAATCACTTAAAATTATCACACGAGGGGAAGTTGGTATCCAAGTAGGCATTAAAGCACTAAACTCAAATTCCAACAAGATTGCAAACTATTCCTACAATCTGTAAAGTACATAATATACAACAATGCACAGTTCTTATCATCAATTCAATGAAAGATCCCCTCCAGGTTCTGAGGATCCTTCACCAATCAAAAATTGGCCCTTGGGATTAACCACTGGTTGACTGGGCAACCTTCCCTCTTCTCTTTTGGCTAGGGTGCTCGCTAGTTGTCCCATCTGCTCCTCCATCTTCTTGATGCTCTGACCATGAGAGTTCACAGTCTGAGCCAAGGAACCCAAGTTTTGCAATGAAGCCAAGACTTGGTCCTCGAAAGAAGTATTTCTTGGTTGAGAAGGAGGTAGAACCAACTGATTTTGCTGCTGATGGGGCTGCTGGTGGTGCTGGAAGGTAGACCTCGGGGCATGACCTTGATTGAACTGCTGCTGTGGCCTTTGTGGTAAAGCCAACATCTGCTGGGGCTGCATGTAGTTATCTTGCTTCCACCTCAGATTTGGATGGTCTCTCCATTGGTAACCAGCATTTTGGTACTGGTATCCATATGGTTGTCTGTTGTAGCCCCCAGATTGTTGCTGGCCATAAGACTGAGCAGTAGCAGCATGTTCCAACATTAATTCCAGAAATTGCCCTGCAGATGGACATTCCTCCACTGTGTGCTGTGGGGACTGGAATATGAGACATGCCTCCGCCACATGAGCAGCCCTTCTGGGTTGCATCATAGTCAACAATTTATCAAACTTCATAGAGAGGTTTGCCATCTACAGCCATAGGTCATCGTTCCTAGACACATCATAAATTTTTCCTTTGGATCCAACAGCAGGCCCCACCTTTGACTCAGATTCCTGATTAGTTCTTGCCAGGGATGGCTTTTGAAAACCATTCTCACTAATCACCTCAAACAATTCCCATGCCTCCTCAGCAGTCTTGTGCATGTAGGATCCACCACAAGAGGCATCAACCATATCTCTATTTTTCTCATCAATCCCATTGTAGAAGCTTTGTACAAGCTGCCACTCAGGGATCTTGTGGTGGGCGCATTGTTTGAGCATCTCTTTAAACCTATCCCAGGACTGGTTAAAATCTTCAGTTGGGGATTGAGAAAATGCAAGAATCTCTTTCCTCAACTGGCTAGTTTTGGTCTCAGGGAAGAACTTGGTTAGGAATCTGGTCTGCAGGTCTTTCCATGAAGCAATGCTGTTGTTGGGAAGAGTGGCCAACCAGGTATTGGCCCTATCCTTCAGAGAGAAGGAAAAGAGTCTGAGCCTAGTAGCCTCAGGTCCCAAACCAGTGATATTAAAAGTGGTGCACAAGGCCAAGAACTGATCAATATGCTTGTAAGGGTCTTCTTTGCTAAGCCCATGGAAAGCTGGCAGCATCTGGATGATTGAAGTTTTTATCTCATAATTCTCCTGAACATCAGGGAATTGAATGCTATAAGGGGAGTTGTAGTCATCCGGAGCATTCAACTCCTTCAGGGTTCTAGGGTGTTCTTCACCCATTGTTGTTGTTGTAGATTTTCCTGGGGGCTCTCCTGTGGTGTGCCTGTCTCTTCTAAGTCTCCTTCCCCTTTCTAACTGAGGGTTTAGAGACTCTAAAGTAGGGCTGAGGGATCTCCTCCCTAGCATACAAGCACACCCACAGCAAGGAAAGCTTCTTCCAGGCACATTGTAAAAGAATACTTATACACAAACAAATTTATCTAACTATTTTACAGCTATCAAAGAATACATTTAAACTATCCTAGATACTGCTGGGAAAATTGTTTAAAAAGAAAGATAGACAGAACTTTAGAGTCAGAGAGTTTGCAAACAGAGGTAGCTATGCTCCAATTGCATTCCAACTATCCTTCACTGCTGTTGTCCAAATCTGCAAGAAAGATTCACAATTATGTCAGCAGTATCAATTATTCACATGTATAAAGAATACTAAAAATACAAAAACTAAGGGTCTACTATTAGATCATCTTTCCTCGCCAACGGCACCAAAAACTTGTTGTCGACTTCAAGTGTGCTTCGCTTATTGGTTGGTGTTGAAAAATTAATTAAAAACCAAAAACAGAATAAAACAGGGAATGAATCAGCACAACTCGGAAATCCTAGACCTGCAAGATACAGGGTCCTTTGTAGCAAGTTTTGATAAGTAAGAGTTTGTCCCACAGGGAAAGGTGATCTAAGGCTCCAAGGGAGCCGTCTCTAGTAGTCCCTCTAGATCTGTCTACAGATCTGGCAGTCCTAAAAGGAGGGGAGTTTAAGGTCACTTATTCTAAGTATTCTAATAACTAAATTACAGAAAGGATTGGGAGGATGGATGGAGTGTGGAAAATAATCATAAAAAGGGTGAGAAATATGTTAATGAGCCAAGATCAGAGGAGTTCTTATAACTCAAATTTAGATATGATGTTATAGAAATCCTGTCCAGAGGCTACATTATCACCTCTGAGGAGAAAGGATCCAACCCATCTCTACTGCCATGACTCCACCCTTAGGGCTATAACCTGTCCACTTAAATGGTCACAGACTATCCCATAGGGGAGCCACTATCCAGGGATGGGTCAGAACATAACTATTAAATCATTGCAGGCACTATTTCATCCAGGCTACCAGCTCAGGAATCCATAGGGAACCTCAACCTCTAAAGTTCCATGTGTGGGGCTAAGGCTGGAAAACCATGATAGCCCAGACACATAGAACCAGCAAGCGGTTGAGTAGAACCTTCGATCCAGCTGTCCATTGCTTGAGAGAGGCTACAATGGTCCAGTCACCAGCCTACAATCTCTATAACCAGATCAGATCCAACATCTGATGGCAGATCTATACAAATATGGGGGATTCTGCCTCTGTACAATCCCTCACCAGGCTTCTATAAGCTCAGGTGAAAAGAAGAAGGATCCATCTTGGATCGGTGGATCAGAATCACCCTAAGGCTATAATTTGTCCACTTGAATGGTCACAGACTATCCCAGAGGTTATCCTCCTCACGGAGCCCAAGACAAAACAAGATTATCGCTGCTACCACCATGTTCACCAGGCTACCAGCTTAAGCTCCCATGGGGATTTCAGATCTAGTAGGTCCTGTGGTGGGGCTAAGGCTGGAAGACCCTGATAGCCCAGACACACATGTTACTTGGATGTGAGTGGCCCTTAAAATCAGTCCTCCATTGCTTAGGAAATGGGGGATCACAAGGCAGCAGCCTTGCACAGAGCATCTCACATAAAACAACAATCCCACAAAGTATAAATCCTATTGCAAAACTTCCATTAATCTAACTCAAATACATATACAAAGTCATAGCCAGCAATTGTTGGACTATGGAGAGAAGAAAAGAAAAATAAAAGAAAAACTACTTACTGCTAAAAAGAAAGAGAAAAGAAAAGAAAAGCGATCTGAGATAGGTTCCCAGATACTTAAACCTAAGCTAGGCCTGGGTATATATAACAGTGGGGTGGCGGCGCATTAGGGTTAGGAAACCCTAATTTTAACGATGCCACGTGACCTTCTACTGATCCTTGGATGCCTCGGGGCGTGTGCACAGAGATTTGAGCATGGGAATGCGTGCCCTAATAATTGGAAATTTCTAGAATGCCCTCTACTGAAGGGATGGAAGTTTAGGTTTAGAGCCTCGCTAGATAGATTTAGTTTCCCAGACTTGTCGTGTGGTAGCTCATTGCTCTTCGCTAGGATGATTTAACACTGAAGCTTCAGCCGTCGCGAGGTTGCCTTGGTTTGCTCTTCAGGCAGTCGCGCGGTAGAGAGTTGAGCTCTCGCTGGGTTGGAGTTCGTGTGGTTGAATAGAAAACACAGTCTCAAGCGTGGCGAGGTTGCAATTCAAGCAGTCGCGCGGTAGATTGGTCTTCGCTGGGCAGCAGCGCGAGAACTGCGCATGCTCTTCTCTTTACTTGGACTTCGCGAGTTGCCTCGCGAGGTTCTTTTGAGTTCTAAACTGCGCGAGGTTCTTTATCTTTCTCAATCTTCGCGAGCTTAGCCTTGCCTTCGCCAGGATGCTTTCTTTCTTGATTCTTGAATGGTGTGTGAACTGCGCGAGGAGTTCTTCTTCTGAGAGTTGTACCCCGCGGTGGCCGCGCGACAGCTGCGTGAGAAATCTTCTGAAGCTCTGTCTCCTCAGCTGTCTTAAGTGAACTTCGCGAGATTGAGAGAAGTTTGCTTTGAACTGCATGACACTGAGCGATGTGTTCTACCCTTGAGCTTCGCGAGAGCTGCACGGAGTTGAGTTTCTGAAGCTCATCAGTGATTCATCTGCGCGAGAGGTCGCTTGTAAAGCCTTGGGAAACTCAGCTGATCTGCGTGAGGCTTCAAGGTGCATTCTTGCTGAGGGGCATCTGGTGCCAAAGCATGCTCCATAACAGTATTCTTGGCCTTATTTCACTGCTGATTATTTCCTGAACAAAACACTTAAGATGAGTTTATTAGGTGGCTAAGGGTCTAATCAAAGGTTAAGTTAAGGGGTGAAAAGTGGTACTTTTCAGGTCTTAACACCGAGCTTCTTGAACCTTGTCATGAATGCCTAAGAGTTTACCTCGTCAAAAGCCCTAGTCACCTCAGTCCCCCTAGCCCTAATATCTGCATACTGCTCTAGCATCTTCTTCTCAAAGAATCGACTAGGGGGCCAGTCTTCTTCTTTGCCAGTCGTGGGTGAAGTTTCGGAGGGACTCCTAGGGGAGTCCCAACTAGAGAGCAGCTCGAGAAAGGTGGATCCACTCCACATTTCAAAGTAGGGGACCCATATCTCCCACTTGAAAAGAACCTTACCAGACTATATCACAGCCTGGTTGGCACCCTCGTCATCCCAATAGGGTTCCAAATGACCTGTGATCGAAAAACAAATGAAACAAATATGTCAGCACAACTGGAAATACAAAATGAAACAGAACTAGCAAAACAAATTGTACACACACTTGACCGAGGAGCATATCCTCAAACAGCCACCTCGCAGTTTGGAGATTTGTACTCCTTCGACGATCTCCCATCAACGTACGTCATGCATACATGTGTAGAAACATAGGTTTCATCCCCGAAGGAACCCTAGGGTGAAGGAAAGTGAAATGGTCATAGGCCCAAAACTGAATGAGCTGAAACAAATCAACCTCAATAAGAACTCCTAAAAGAAAATAGTGATCCTTAAGAGACCTATAAGGCTAAAACCTCACCTGGGGAAGGGAATGAAGCGGCCGATGGTAGCAACTCCACTCGCGCGATGAAACAATTGCCCATAAAGGTGGGCTAATGCTGTCGCACCCCATGCATACGAGGACACTCAATCCAGATCGACAAGCAACAACAAAAATAGCCTAGCAATGCACCCCCGAGAGGAAGAAGAAAATAAAACTGCTTCGAAGAAATGCATCAAGAAGGTCCTGATGACACATTCAGCCTGCACCCCTGCCTCTAATACGGGAGCACGAGCCTCTATCACCATACGACGCTCCTCATACGCTGTCGCGGACTCTGAGTGACATCTCAAAGGGAAAAACCCCATAGCAAAGGTATCAAGGAACTAAGTAGTCTAAATCAACCCTGACCCAAACCCGCTGGAAGGATACTCGAGTCCAAAGCACTCCACTCTCGCAGCCTAGTAATCCGACAACATCTGCCCAGTCACTAGCTCACCCTCAAACCTCACGCCCATCACACGTACTGTTATTCATTGAAAAGTACCACTTTTCACCTCTTAACTTAGCTTTTGCTGGGCCTTGAAGCTAACTAATAACTCATGTTTAGCTTGTTTTATAGATTAGTAATAACTTGTGCAACTTAGCACAAAGTTCATGCCTTTGGTACCAAGAAGAGAGAGAATTCAAGGAAAGGATGATAGCTGAGCCAGAGATTGATGGAACACCATGGTGGTACACACCATGGTAACTATTTTTATATATCAAAATGGACCAAGAAATTCTAGTAGATGAAAGAAGCATAGATGTGAGTGGAGAGAGTAGAAACAGCAGCAACTGCATAGCAGCAAAAGAGCAAATGAGCAATCTCGCACACTTGAGATGCTGCCTCGCGTGGCTAAAGCTGCAGCAAAGCTCCCTCGCATGGATGTTACAGGCAGCATAACAGACTCGAATATCAGTTGCACACTTCAGCTGCAATCAACACATAAAGGAACTCGCGAAGTAGTCGCGCACTAAGCCTTCAGAAATAGAGCTTCCGAAGCTCTCGTGAGGATCAAGTTTTAAAGCAGCCGTGCGCACTACCTCGTGAGACCAATTTACATAAACAGTAGCAACAACCTCGCAAAGTTATCACATGGCTCTAGAGGAGAGAGTGCTCCAGAAGTTCTCTCACACAGCTCTCGCACGCTTGGAAGCTCAACCCTTTTGTCGAACGAGATATAAAGGCATATGCGTGAGTACCTTGCGATAGGAGATTCTGAAGCTCTACTACACGATCAAGCTAAGCATTGCAAACTCTTCTGTGTGAGTGCATTTAAAGCCAGAGCAGCTGCGCGATAATGCAAAGTCCACTCGCGTGAGTGAACAAACCTTCTATGCTAATTCTTACCCCGCGAGGACTCTGCATGCTGTGCGAAGGAACTAAAGAGCAAAAAGCAACTGTGCGATAGAATTAATATGCAAAAGGTAGCCTCGCGAAGCTCAGGCCCCCCACTTCTTGGCCTTAACTCTAGGGACCTTTTGGGGATTTCCCAAGGTCTAGGGCACACATCTCGAGGCCCTGATCTCGAGACACACAGCCCAAGACATCCAAGGGTTGTAACAGTACCACATCTGCTAGAAAAATTTGGGTTTACTCTTCTCTGAGCCAAGGCATTAGGACTGAGTATATAAGTTGTGCTTGTAACTTAGAATTAGAATCTCTCCTTCAACCTTTGTCTGTGGTGTGCTCGACCAGATTAGGGTTAGGGTTTGATCACTTCTTTTTTCATTTTTTTTCTACTCTCTTAACTCAGCACCTGCTGGCTAAATCATTTGTAAGCAGTTAGGTGCAGCTTTATTTAGTTTTATAATGGGTCAAGTAAACATTGAGATTTTGTGAAGAGTTGTTATGTACAAGGCTGCTGCCTTGAGAAATTGCATTGTAGGCAATTTTGATCAATGGAATTTCTACTTTAAATGTTCATTCAATCTATTATTTTCTTATTTGCCTATAGTTTTGTTCAGGCTATAGCATGCATTTAAGATTTGAGCTGATTGAAAGGCCCATGAAAGCTTGAGCTTGTAGCCCTGGGACCATGGTGGGAGCAGCAGTTTACATGTTCCATCTTAGTCCCCTGTGGCGTGGATAACTTGGGACCATTTAAGTGGATAGACTCTAGCCCCAGGGTGATTCCAAGCCATAGATTTGAGAATGATTCTCCTCCTCTGCACTTGAGCTTGTAGCCTTTTGAGAGGTTATTACAGGAACTAGCTCTCCTCTGTTTTACTTGACCAATATCAGATGTTAGATCTGATTTCACTGTAGTGATTGCAGACTTGTGAGATGACTCATTATAGACCTTCTGTAGCATTGATTAGTTGCTTTTAAGTCCCCAAATAGCCTTGGACAACTATGGTCTCCACTGGTTTTTTAAGAACTATTTGTTCCTATGAATACCTCCCTGATCTGTAACAGATCTGGGGAGCTTGTAGCCTAGCAAACATAGTGTCTGCAATAGTTTTAATATTCTGATTTGATTAGTTGGGTGGAGGACATCTATTGGATAATCTGTGACCATTTAAGTGGACAGGTTATAGCCTTAAGGTCAGTCTATTCCATTTGATCAGATTGGTTTTCTGATTTTTTTTCATGTGTTTTGATCCTCCCTATTAGATAGCCTATGACCATTAAAGTGGACAGGTTATAGCCTTAAGGGACCAGGTTGAATCACAAGAGTGAGTTCAATTCTTCTTCCTTACTAAGGTTTTTGATAGCACATCAGCAAGGACTCCTACAGAAGCAGATCTAGATTTGAGTTACAAAACTGATTTAAACTTGGCCTAGTAGTTTACTTCCCACCATTTTATCTTTATTTTAACACACCATCACCACTTTCTTCATAACCCTTTCTTAGGATAGGACTACACTTTATTTCTTTTCTTTTAGTAGGTAATTTAGTATAGTTGTGACACCCAACTCCCTTTCTTTAGGATTGTTAGATCTGTAGCCAGATCTGGAGGCCTACTATTATAGCCCATTTTGGGTTTTAGATCAATTTCTCTGTGGGACAAACTCTTACTTACTTAAAACTTGCTACAATAGCCATGTATCTTGCAGGCTGTGTGTACCTTAGGTTGCTGTCTTCATAGTCATTTCATCTCTCTTTTTTTTTAATTCTATTTCCACACACATAACAATAATAAGCAGCACCTGAGAAAACAAACAATACCAACAAGTTTTTGGCACCCCTGCCGGGGATCTTGGTCTTTTTAGTAGACATGAGTTATACTATATTTTAGTCTAGAAAATTCTTTATAGTTGTGCCTTAAATAGAATAAAAAGTACTACTGATTTTTGTGAAATTTTGCAAAATTGGACAACAACACATAGGGAAAAGCTAGAGTTGCAGCTGAAGTTTAGCTAGCTCTGTTTGCACTTCTTTTATCCAAAAACTCAGTCCCTTAATGTTGAATTCCCTATCATTAGTTTAGTTGTAAATCTGTTTAGTTATTAATTTGGTTTTTAAAAAATTTGTGTGTTGTGAGCATTTTCTTTACTTGCTAAATTTGTGTGTGTATGCTTGGAAGAAGATAGAACCTCCAAATCCTGAGGTTGAAAGGGTCCTTAGACCAAGAAACACCACACAAGGCCCTACTGTTGAAACTGAGCAAACTGTCATGACTGAGAGGTAAAGAACTCTGAAGGAATATAATGTACCTGTGGATTACACATTTCCCTTTTGGATACAACTTCCTTCAGTTGAGGGAAATTATAAAATCAAGTCCTCCACTATTAACATGCTGCTATCTTTTCATGGGCTTAGTAAGGAAGATCCTTACAAGCACATTGACCAATTTTTGGCACTTTTCACCACTTTTAATATTGCTGGCTTAGGACCTGACGCCACCAAACTGAGGCTTTTTCCTTTTTCCCTAAAGGACAAAGCTAGCACCTAGCTCTCTAAGCTCACAGCAAATAGCATTCAGACATGGAGTAACCTCCAAAGCTAATTTTTGGCTAAATTCTTTCCCATGAATAAAATCAGCTAGATGAGGACAAATATTTCATCATTTACTCAGTCCTCAATTGAGGATTTTTATGAAGCATGGGAGAGATTTCAAGAGATGTTAAAACAATGCCCCCACCATCAAATTCCACAATGGCAATTGGTGCAAGTCTTTTACCAAAGAATTAATCCCAAGAGTAGAGATATGGTGGATGCCTCATGTGGTGGTAATTACCTCCACAAGACAGCTGATTAGGCTTGGAAGTTGTTTGACATCATAGGGAAAAATTCCATGCAGCAGGAGTCACTATCTCGCAATAACAGCCAAACCCGAGCTAAATTGGTCAAAGAGTTCACCCCTAGAGGTGGAATGTATGAAGTTAAGGTGCAAAGTGATTTGGAAAGGAAGGTGGACAATCTGAGTTTAAAGTTTGATAAATTGGTTGTAGACACCCAAATTTGGCCCAAGGCCTGATCGAAACACATTTCGAGAGAGGCGCATTTATGAGCTTTTGATGGCGTGTATGGAACCCTTAGAAATCACCCTAGATCCCTCAGGAACCTACCACGAACCTTTAGAAACCAACCCTAACCCCTAGAACCCTTTTCAAATCCTAACCTAACCTTTCTAGGCAATAAGGAGGAGGGGTGCCCCAGAACTGGCTACGACCTTCTACGGTGACCAACTCTTATACCATTGAAGAGTAGAGGTCGTCAGCTTTCTAATGGTCCAAGAATTGCCCCAATCGGAGGTATATATCAGAAGATATGATAGTCCGAACCCGGAGGGCAGGAAAGTAATTTCAAGGTGGCCCCCCCTAGGGATTTGGCGCGGCTATTAGTCGCGCCATGCTATTTCTCCCCAGAAATGGCCTGGCACAACTAATAGTTGCGCCAAGCTTAAATGGTGGCCCCCACCCCGCGAACTAACTTTCAGCACTGTTCTTCACTATTTTACTGTGTATTTGCCTGGCACAACTATTAGTTGCGCCAGGCATATGAACAGTAACTGTTGGGTTTTGCCTCGAATTTCATGTTTAGGGTTTAACTTGTTGACCACCTCAACCTTTGGGGTGTGTTTTGATAGTTCTGTTACACCCATTCCTTATCTATTTGTAACCCTCCAAGTGGCCTAAAGCCTCACCCCATCATCCACCATTAGAACCACCTTCACACCCTTCTAAGCTCTCAAAATCTTAGAAAACCTTAGATTTGAGATTACCTAATTGCTAACCTCAATTAGCATCTAAGTAGCCTCCTAATCCACTCATTTCCTATAAATAGAGCCCCCCACCCCTTGGTTTAAGGGTTGAGAATTTTGGCCTAAGAGAGAAAGAGCTTAAAGTGAGAAGATCTTTCTCCCTTTGGTGCACACTTCCCATACAAATTCCAGCATTCCAAAACCTCCTTTGAGTGATATTTTTCATCTTAGATCCCTTAGTTTAGGTATATGCTACCCATTCACCTTCCCTTTCTATCTCCTAGCTAGTAGGCCTTAGTGGTTAGAACCCCTTTTTCCCACCATTCAAGCCTTCAAGAGCTCATCAAAGCAAGCCACGCAAGGCTCTTCTACGGTGCTAAAAGGTCTCGAGGGCTCCGGCTCTCCCCTTTCTTCTCCTATCTCTTTCTAGCTCCCTCCATCCTCCCATTTGTGCCGTTATGCTGCCGATTTTTCGGTAGGAACGGAGGGGCACAAATAGGATTCTAAGTCCTTTTGGGCAAGAGGAAGCTATTTTCTTTGCTTTTACACTATTTTATTTTTGGCCATAAGTAGAGACCGCATTAAGCGTATTGATCGGGTGCCTAACACCTTCCCAATCGATAACCGAAGCCCCTACCCAAGAGCCTTTGGTGTGGACCGGATTCAGAGTTATATTTTTAACACTTAGGTGCTCATAAAAATGAATTAGGTATCCTGGGACACCGAAAGCTCCGGGTGATGACTCTATATTTTTTATTGTTAGAGAGTGCATCGTCGCGACGAGGATCGCATTGATTCCCACGGTTGCACAGATGGCGACTCTGCTGGGGATTAGCTAGTAGAGCTTCCCCTTGAACTAGGCCTTTTTTTTTTATTTTTCTAACATTTTATTGCTATTTTTTATTTTATTTTTGCTGTTTTTTTTACTCACCCCTCTGATTACGTCATTTTACTTACCCCTACGATTCGGCTATAAATTTTAACAATTTTTGCCTAGTCACTTGACTGGCACCTTTGTTACTCACCCCTACGTTTCTGCTTTAAATTTCAACAATTTTCGCCTAGTCACTTAACTGGCACCTTTCTTACTTACTCCTACGATTTGGCTTTAAATTTCAGAAATTTTTGCCTAGTCACTTGACTGGCACCTTTGTTACTCACCCCTACATTTCTGCTTTAAATTTCAGCAATTTTCGCCTAGTCACTTGACTGACACCTTTCTTACTTCCTTTTACAATTCGGCTTTAAATTTCAACACTTTATATTTCCCGCCTAGTTGCTTGACTAGCCCCATCATTTTTTTTTACTTTCATATCCTAACAGTGGACGCTGGCCTGTAGTGGCGGCACGGGATAATCACCCCCGGTCTTTGAACTAAAGAAAACTTTCAAAAAAAAAGAGAAAAAACTTTGAAAAAAAATTAAAATTGAACCAAGTTAGGGAGCTTAATTAATTTATTTTGCGGGTTAGATTTTTCAAAGGGGTTGGGTTAGGCACACATACAAACACCCGGGTCTTAGTATGGCGGTAGCCCCTAGTGGTGATGATCTAGAAAAGTCCCAGCCCACCTAGTATCTGAGAAAGCACTTGCGCTGGAGGTATATCGGGTGGGTTCCCATTCCGAAGCTTAAAACCCTTGGGTAGTGCGTTAGCGAGTTATACCGGACTCAATCCTTTAGGCGCGATGAGGAAAGAAATGATCACCAAAAAATAGCTCAGTTCCCTGAAGCCTAGCTTCCACAAAAAACCAAAAAAAAAGACTCATTTCGGGCATCAGTGGCTGCTGCTGTCTGTTCTGAAGAGGCAGTTTTTGCCTGGCGCATGTATTAGTTGTGCCAGTGTAAAAACACTGGAATTTATAACTAGCGCAACTAATAGTTGCTCCAGCTTTAAACTATCAAATTTTACCTTGGCGTAACTAATAGTTGCGCCAGTGTAAAATACCTCCCCAACAACTTGGGCGCAAGTATTAGTTGCGCCAGGTCTATTTGGCAGTACCCAACCCGAATCCTTGGCCCTTTCCACCTCCCGAGTTCCCCGATCAGTGTGCATAGTGCCTTGTTTAGGCCCCGCTATCTCCGACACCCAATACGCCCCCGCCGGTCAAGAGGAGGCAACTTCTTTTTGGCCCATTTCGGGGGATCGGGTCATTTGCATCGATTTCCGTGCCTTCAATAGATCGAAGGTTCTCCTTCGATTCTTCTGAAGTGCATCGGAACCGTTGCCGCGGGTCTTGAATTAAGGTATGAGAGCCACCTGAAAAGGGAATTCCAAGGCCTCAAAACCTTTGTTTTTCAAAAATAGTTTTCATAAAATTCAAAAAAATAAATAATCAAAACCCAAAAAATATTTTGTTTATGGTGCCGGCACAACAGCATCATCTTGCCCTCCGTCGTCCCGTAGGGGAAGAGGGAGGAAGATTTTTGGGCCTTATCCAAGGCACCCTTACCCGACCCACTCCCGAAGAATGTCGTGGGTAGTGGACCCGGTTTACACCGATCCCCATTCATCCTCGCCACATTCTCCAACCCACTCCCATTAGGGAGAAGTTTTTTCCACCATCCCCCTCACCCAACCCCCTTTTACCATTATCGGCTCATTCGGCGCCCCCATATTTCCAACCACTACCCCCCAAAATATCCAAAGTCCAACCCCCCATTCCCCATCTTTCGCCCAAACCATGCCCATGCAAAACCCTAACCCGTTTTCTCAACCCACATTCATGCCCCATTTCCCATCTTCACCATATAGACCCGATCCACCCACGTTCACATACACCACTTCCGCCCTATCCGATCCCCCACAAATCACCCCATCAACCCGGGTCATGCCCATTTTTACCAGGGCCATGCCCAATTTTCCCCATCCTTCCTAATCATGCCCCCCATCATCCCAAAATACATCCCCTCATCCACCCCATTCAACCCCACCTACCGTGGCCATGCCCAATTATACCGAGGCCATGCCCAATTTTTCCACCACCTCCATCCCATCTAACCCCATCACCCCTTAAATCCACCATCCACATCCCACCTCCCTTCCATGGCCATGATGGAGGAGATGTTCCAAGCATACTCCTCATGGAGGGCTTCCCAAGATATCTCTCCTCTACACCCCACATCCATGAATCCATCCCATACCTTATCAAACCTCCATGCTTCCCTCCCCCATGACCCCCATCAACCTCCCATAATCCACACCATCCAAACCCCCATCACCCACATACCCCAAGGCCCCATGGCCCAACCCCCCACCATCCATACACCCCAAGGCCAAATGGCCCAAACTCCAAACTCCCACATACCCTAAGGCCCATTGGCCCAAGCCCCCTTTTCCCACACATCTCAGGGCCCCATGGCCCAATACCCCACCATCCATGATCTCCAGGGCCCCATGGCCCAATACCCCACTACCCATCATCCCCAAGGCCCATTGGCCCAAAACCCCATTACCCATATACCCCAGGGCCCATTGGGCCAAACCCATCAAATCCAAACCCATCAGGGGCCCATGGCCAAATCCACCAATGGCCCATGGCCTAGACTCATCAAGGGCCCATGGCCCAGACCCAACAAGGCCCATCGGACCAAACCCATCAAGGCCCATCAGACCAGACCCACCAAGGGCCCATAACCCAAACCCAACAAGGCCCATTGGGCCAAACCCACCAAGGCCCATTGGGCAAGACCCACCAAGGGCCCATGGCCCAAACCTACCCAGGCCCATTGGCCCAAACCTATCCAGGGCCCATGTCCCAAACCTACCAAGGGTCCATGCCCCAAACCTATTAGTGGCCCATGACCCAAAATGACCAAGGGTTCATGGCCCAAACCCAAACCCCACACTCATACCTTCCACAACACCCCCAACACTTAACCCAACCTTCACAGCTGGGTCAAACCCATGTCATCCCCCAAACCCAATTCCCCCATGGCCCCACACCCCAAGGCCATTTCCAAACCTTCCCCCATACCCAATGGCCCTATCAAGCCCCACCTCAAAACCAAATTCCCATCACCCAACAAACCTTTCCTCACCCCCAATGGGCTCACCCAACCCCTACTCATGTCATTCCCATCCAACCCATACAGCAACAGGTTGAGAATCCTGTCTTCACTGTACATTACGCCGACCAGCAGTATGAAGAGGACGAGATTAGGAACAACGGGGCCTATGCTGGGGCATTGACCAGCCTCAACCATCCACCAGTAATTGCCCACCCCCTGGTAGCCCAGAGTGAAGTCCGACTGACGGCTAAGAAAGCGGCTCCTATATCGAAAGAGTCAGAGCAGCTGAAAGAGCAGTTAGACAAAATATAAAAACAACTGATGAAAATGGGTGGTGCTGAAATCCACGCCACGGACTTCACAGACCTATGCCTGTTCACTGAGGTCCCCTTACCCCCCAAATTTAAAATGCCAGTATTCGACAAGTACAATGGCACAGGCAACCCGATCGCACACCTCAAGTCCTATTGTGGGGACATGTGCCAGTACGGGGGGGACGAAAGACTTCTAATAAAAGTATTTCAGAAAAGTTTGACCGGACCGACCCTGAGGTGGTTCACATCTCTTGAACCATCCATGATAAAGACATGGAATGATTTAGCGCATTTATTCCAGGAACAGTATGTCTATAATACTGATATTGAACCGCGCAAGTCTGATTTAGCCCGTTTAAAGCAAAATCCAAACGAGACCTTCAGTGACTACTTAGGGCGATGGAGAGCACTGGCAGCTCAAGTCAGAAATAGAATACCGGATGATGAGCAGATAGAGATGATTTCAAAGAACACTCTGCCAGTGATCTATGATTTTCTTGTATATCCACAGCAGTCCAGTTTTGCTGATTTGGTGAGGAATGCCAACCGCTGTGAGGATGCCATCAGGGAAGGGCGGTTGAGTTAGAATACTTCAGGGGGCCCTAGCGGGGTTAGAAGATTTTTTGAGTAGAGGAACGAGAAGAGAATAGGGGGCGATGTCCAGAACATAGCCAACACCAGGCCCAATAATAATACTACTCCGTTTCAATTTCAAGCAGCCCCACCAGCACCTGTTAAGCCTGAGCAAATGCCAAGAATGGGGAATGGGCAAGAAATGCAAATGACCCCGGAACAAAGGAGAGCACGCTACGACCGAGTCTTTACACCTCTGGGGCAATCTTTGAGTATACTTTTGCCCTTATTAGTAGAAAAGGGATTAGTGGTTATCCGCCAACCGCAACCTCCTCCTCACCCAATCCCAAGGAACTATGACCCAAATACCCACTGCAATTTTCATCAGGGTCCGGGTCACCCTACTGATCGCTACTTCCCATTGAAGCACGCCATCCAGGATTTGATCGATGCCGGGAAAATCATTCCCCCTGCACCTTCTCAACATGCTAATATTCATCAAGTACCACTACCCCCACATCCTACTAGAGGAGCAGGTCCCAAACCCACCATCGGAATGATAGAAGATGAGGAGGAGTTTGAATTTGACCCATCCGATTACATCAGTGATCAGGAGAGTTATGTAGCACCGCTGTTAAGAAACGTTGAAGAGAGGAATATAGGGGTAGTTGAACCCCTAAATTTGTCAGATTATTTCCCCAACCCGACTTCACAAATTGATCCCTTGGATCTCAGGGCATACTTTCCATTGCCCACAACCGTCAATTATGTGAATATCAATGCATACCAACCATACACCACAACCCCCATTAATTACCTGATGAGCCAATAGGCCCCCAATCCTACACCCGCACCCACCAGTTATCAGTGGCCTGCACCCACCCCATTTCAACTACCCCCATACACCGCAACCCCCATCGATTACCCTTTCAGCCACCAGGCCCCTAATCCTACACCCGCACCCATCAGTTATCAGTGGCTTGCACCCACTCCATCACCCCCACAAGACAACCACAAAGTAGTTCCACCACCCCGTCAATTACCTAACGCCCATCGACTCTATCTACCACAAAGACCCACCGCCATCAATGGCCTACTTTTACCTCCTTCCCTTCAATGCCACCACCCTCAAGCTTCACCACGCCCATTTGGCCCAATCTTTCCATGCAACCCTCCACCACCGAAATAAATCTGGTGTTTCCCATGCCCTCTGAGCCTGCCATACAAGTATCTTAAGCACCGGCTGCCACACCACTCCAGCTCTCAGGACCAACCTATGATCCTCATCAGGTCCCGCTAAGCTACGAACAAACAGATGTCAATACCGGCAGTAGCAACAGAGATGGGGCAGTAGATTTTGTTACCAGGTCAAGGAGAATATCGAAGTAGCCCGAAGCATCAGCAGCAGCACAGGCCCAACCCGAAGGAAAGAAAGACAACGCGGTGAACCCCTTCGAGAAAATGAGTCGAGAACATATATTGGAGACTCAGCTAAGAAGAATGCCTGCCCATATCACTGTATGGGATCTGCTGATGACGTCCCCACTCCATTTCCAAGCATTAATGGGGGTGTTAAAAAATGCGCATGTATCACTCCAAGTTAGCCCAGACGAAGTCGGGCAGATAATTGGTCAAGTGATGGCTCTAAATGCCATTTCATTTTCTGATGCCGATTTACCTGAGGAAGGAGGTAGCCACTCAAAATCTTTGGATATAACCATTGAGTTTGAAAATATGATTATCCCCTTGGTACTAATTGATAATGGATTTGCATTGAATATATGCCCGTTGAGAACCACCACAAAGATTGGGGTTGATCTGTGCATGTTAAGGGCCACCAAAACCAGCGCTAGAGGGTTTGACAATACCAGGAGAGAAATAATGGGAGAAGTTGATCTTGAGCTTTTGATAGGGCCAATGACCTTTTCCATCTTGTTTCAAGTAATGGTTATCAAATCCTCATTTAATCTATTATTGGGGCGCTCGTGACTACATGAAGTCAGAGCCATACCTTCCACATTACAGCAGAAACTCAAATTTGCATCTGGGCATAAGATTATCACGATCATTGGAGAGGGGCACAGTGAGAAAGAAAAGACCGCCAATAGCATTGCAAAACCCAATATGCTAGATGTACCACACACTGTTGAGGACGTCGACCTCCACAGTTTTGAGTACGAGGTGTCGGCAATACTCCCAGAACCCATTGAGGCACTATGGTAGCGGCAGTGACAATGCTCCAAAAGTGGGGCTATCAGAAAGGAAGGGGTCTGGGACCCAAATTACAAGGCAAAACAGAGCTAGTTGTGGCTAAGGGACAGAAACTAAGATTCGGGCTAGGATACAAGCCCACGGAGCAAGAGGTCCGAGAGGCCAAAGAGAAAGCCAGGGTCGCTGCGGCTGCAAGAGCTCGAGGAATCAACATAGAAGAGAAACCTCGCCCTAGGCCGCACATCAGGGATTCCTTTATCAGTGTAGGGGTCGTAAAGATCGATCAAAATGGGGTAACCCATTTGATCCCACACAAACCCATAGCCTCAATCCATCCCACCAATCCCCAGATCTCCCTTCCCAGCTTGGAGATAGATTTGGCCGCGTTGTCCCTTTTTGAGGAACGACGGTCGGTACCTGAACAAGCCCCCCTATGGTGAATCACCACAAAACTGAGTTATCGTTTGAGGACATGATCTCAGACGAAATGGGGATCAATATGATGGAGGTTGACTCCAATGAGCCATATCAGTCAGCACCCTCCATCCCAACAAGTAAAGAAGCGGCCCCTCAGGTACGCAACTGGGTGTCTTTGCCCCAAACTCTGAAAGCAGGAAGTGGCCTAACATTTGGCACCCATTTCTCAAAAAAAAAACAACCTATAAAAAGTGAGATAAGCCCTTGGCAGGCAATACCTTGTGTATATAGCAACCCGCCTTGCCAAGGGTCCGTCTCCGAAGAAAACAAAATTCTCAAAAACATGGAAAAAATACAAAATCTCAAAAACATGGAAAAACTACAAAATCTCAAAAACATAGAAAAAATGCAAAATCCTAAAAACATTGAAAAAATCCAAAGTCCAAAAAAATTATCATTTAAAATTCTAGGAAATGCCCCACAAAAGGATGCCTTACTCAAAATGACTGTCCCACGTGAAATCGACCCCTTCCCTATAGAAATACAAGAAGAGGTAGGGATCACGAGTCTGGACGAAGATGTCCCCTTCGAGGAGCTCCCCGATGAGCTCCTTGACCGATTTGCCGACTTTGAGCATGGCCCTACCCCCATTGTCGAAGAGACTGAAGACGTCAATCTAGGAACTGAGGAGGTTCCCAGGATAACCAAAATCGAAACATCACTATCTCCTGAGGAAAGAAAAACCATGATCGACTTCCTTCGATCATACCAGGACGTTTTTGCCTGGTCGTACGAGGACATGCCTAGTTTGGATACTAATTTGGTTGAGCATGAGTTGCCCCTCTACCCTGATATGAAGTCAGCCAAGCAGAAGCTGACACGTCTTCGACCCGAATGGATGCTGAAAGTCAAAGACGAGGTCATCAAGAAATATGATGCAGGGTTTCTCATGGTATCCAAATACCTGCAATGGCTAGCCAATATCGTACCTATGCCAAAGAAGGACAAAAAGGTCCGCATGTGCATCGATTTCTACAATTTGAACAGAGTAAGCCCAAAGGACAATTTCCCATTACCACACATCGCAATCTTGGTCGACAACACAGCTAAGCACGGGATGCTCTCATTTATGGATGGATTCTCAGGATACAATCAGATCAAAATGGCAGAGGTTGATCGTGAGAAGACAGCATTCATTACCCCCTTGGGGAACCTTTTACTATCGAGTCATGCCATTCGGGCTGAAGAATGCCGGTGTAACGTACTAGAGAGCTATGACTGCATTATTTCATGACATGATGCGCCGATAGATTGAAATGTATGTCGACGACATGATAGCTAAGTCACCGGAGCAAAGCGACCTTCTGGTAAACCTTCAGAAGCTGTTCGAAAGGCTGAGGAAATATAGACTACGTCTGAATCGAAAAAAGTGCACGTTCGGTGCTATGTCTAAGAAACTGTAGGGATTCATCATCCGCAGGAGGGGGATCGAGGTCGACCCAATCAAAGTTAATGCCATCACTAAAATGCCACCGCTGTCTACTGAGAAAGAGGTTAGACAGTTTCTGGGCAAAATACAGTATATCAGTCGGTTCATTACACAGCTAACTCCAATCTGCACGCCGATCTTCAAGTTACTAAGGAAGAATTCGCCCGTTGAATGGAACAATGATTGTTAGGCAGCGTTTGAAAAAATCAAAAGCTACCTCCTTAATCCACCTGTTTTTGTACCACCTGAGCCAGGGAGACCACTCTTGATGTATCTCTCCACGACGGAAATTTCGATGGGATATGTTTTGGGGCAGCACGATGAAACGGGAAGAAGAGAGCAGGCCATTTACTATCTGAGCAAGAAGTTTAGTGATTACGAGATGCGCTACTCTTATTTAGAGAAAGCATGCCTAGCTCTTGTATGGGCTACTCAAAGGCTCCGCCACTACTTGCTATCTCAGGCCGTTCTGCTCTTGGCCCGAATGGACCCATTAAAATACCTATTTGAAAAGCCAGCTCTCACTGGGTGGATTGCACGATGGCAACTTTTCTTATCTGAATTCGACATCATGTACGTCACTCAGAAATCGATCAGGGGGTAGGCACTTGCTAATCATCTTGTTGACAATCCTTTACCTGATTATGAGTCGTTGAGAACCGAATTCTCAGATGAAGATATCTTGTTCATGATGGAAGACGATATAGAAGAAGCAGAAGAATCATGGGTAATGCACTTTGACGGGGCAGCAAATGTCGAGGGTCGAGGAGTTGGTGCCATCCTGATTTCGCCAAATGGATCCCATGTACCGATCTCTATCAAGCTCAATTTCCCTTGCACTAATAATATGGCTGAGTACGAAGTTTGCGCTGCTGGTCTGCAGGCAGCTCTCAATCTGAATGTAACTCACCTTCGAGTATTTGGCAATTCATAGTTAATCATATGCCAGACGAATGGTGACTGGAAGACAAAAGATGAGAAACTAATCCCCTATCATGAACACCTCGAAGATCTGATAGCCTACTTCCATGATGTGACTTTCTCATACGTCCCCCAGATAAGGAATCGCTTTGCCGACGCATTAGCAACTTTGGCATCAATGATTGAAATCCCCTATGGCGTTGAGATGAAGCCGATCGTGATCGAGCAGAGGAATGAGCCGACCTTCTGCCTCCAGATTGAGGAACCTACAAAGCCTGATGATGAGCCACCTTGGTTCTCAGATATCAAGAATTTCCCCGAGAGCCTAACTTTCCCAAAGGGTACATCCAAGATAGACCGAAGAACCATTCAACGTTTAGCGGTAGGTTACGTCATTTGCGAGGAATGCCTCTACAATCGATCATACAATAACATCTTACTCAGGTGCCTCACTGAAAGTGAAGCGGTCAATATTATGAAAGAAATCCATGAGGGAGTATGCGGAGCCCACGTCAGCGGTCACATGCTCGCTAAGAAAATCCTACGACAGGGATACTTTTGGACCACCATGGAATCAGATTGTTGTAATTCAAAAATGCTACAAGTGTCAAGTAACACTCCAGTCTGATACACGCTCTTGCCATTAATCTTCACTGCATAACCACTCCTTGGCCATTTGCTACCTGGGGCCTTGACATTGTCAGAATGATTAATCCGAAAGCATCAAATGGGCATCGGTTCATCCTCGTGGCCATTGAATATTTCACCAAGTGGGTAGAAGCGGCGTCGTATGCCAACATCACTGCCAGTCACGTCGAGAAGTTTCTCAAGAATAATATTGTGTGCTAATTTGGAGTACCCAAAGATATCATCATGGACAATGGCACAAACTTTGTGAATAAGTGCATCTGAGACTTCTGTGAGCAATACAAGATCAAGCACCATCGCTCATCCCCTTATCGGCCTTAAACTAATGGAGCCGTGGAAGCCGCGAACAAGACAGTCGTCCGCATCCTTGAGAAAATGGTCTTCACTTATCGAGACTAGAGTGAAATGCTGCCATTTGCTTTGTGGGCCTACCGAACGTCGATCCATACCGCTACAGGGGCAACTCCATTCTCCCTTGTGTATGGAACTGAGGTCGTCCTACCGGTAGAGGTTGAAGTACCCTCACTTCGAATCCTCATGGAATCAGGCTTACCCAAAGCAGAAAGAGAGAGATCATGCTTTAATCAGCTGAACTTATTAGACGAGAAGAGACTCCTAGCCTTGTGTCACACTCAAATATACTAGGGGTGAATCACACGCGCTTACAATAAACGTGTCCGCAGTCGAGATCTAAAGGTAGGAGACACTGTTCTGAAGAAGATCTTCCCATCCCTCCACGCCGATCCGTGAGGAAAGTTTAAGCCGAACAGGGAAGGACCATACATCATTCGAGAACTGCTACCAGGATACGCCATCCGTCTCGCCACCATGGACAAAGATCATCTTCCTGAGCCCATCAACGCTGGATACGTCCGACGGTTCTACTCTTAGTCTATTACGATAAGGTAAGTATTGATGAAACAGATACGTGGTTGTTTAAGAACCCAAAAGAGGCCATCATTCCAAGCACAGTAGCTCAAAAACATCCCTAAAAATGATAATATCCTTTGTTACTCCATTTAAGCCTTGGCCTTTCTTTCAATAAACCCATTCCCCCAAAAAAAAAAATATACGTGTACATATACCAAAAAAAAGAGAAAAGATGAAGTAGAGTTACTATCAAAATAAAAAAAAATCGAACAAGCAAAACCTCAAAAAGAGATTGCCTGAAATGAAGTAAAAAGAATAAAAAAACTCTAGAAGAATCATGGGGCATGTACAGTGAAACCCCCAAGGAAGAAAGTATGTTGAGAAAACTGAAGCCGTATCAAGGAAACCCTTTTAGCCCAGCATACCTTCAAATCCTAACCTAACCCATGGCCAAGCTACACCCTGAAGGAAGCCCTCTTTGTAGGTTCGCAAGCAGTCATAATATTTGTTAAGTCAACATGAGCCGAGTCGTGAGACGACACTAGAACCCCATCCAGCTAGCTATAACGGAATCAACGTCTATGTCGTGGCTCTTGAAAAATAAAATAAAAATACAAGCTCAAAGCAAGATGGATGTAGTGAAAACCCGAAAGGGCATTACGGGTAAAAACAGTGGGCTTGTGCAGACCAGGTGAAAACCCGAAAGGGCGCTTGAGGTAAGAGAGCTAAACCCATAGACGTGGTGAAAACCCAGAAGGGAGCCACAGGTAAAAAAGGGAGATATATAAAAAAAAAAAAGAAAAAAAAAAGAGATAAAAAAGAAGAAAAGAAAAAGGAAAGGGTTGGACTGATTGAGAAGATTGATGTTTGAAGAGCCCCCTTGGTTACTACCCCTGCCCCTTATTTTTGGGGGGCCGCTCATTCAAATCAGGTCCCAACCAGAATTGTCTTCGTGAAACCCGCACCGTCAAACGTATGACCCAAGGTAAAGAGAAAGGTTTTAACTCAATCTAAAGGGATCAATATTCCGGCCTCGACAAAATTCGGGAACCCACCCAGGTCTAAATCCAAAAAGGGGGGGTCGACCACGCTCAAAGGTGGACCCAGGGTTTCCCAAAGTATCACCCAATGATTAAGGCACAACAAAAAAGAGAAAGAGGAGATAATACATAAACCAAAAAAATAGATCTGCATAGATGTATATAACTGCCTTTTTGTATCGTTTGCACCACACCTCAAAAAAGGTTAGTGTGATGACTAGCGTGTTTTCCTTTTTACAAGTATAGAAAAAAAACAAAATAAAAATAAAAAATAAAAAATAATATATATATATATATGTATACCAAAAATGTGTGTATCTCAGAAGGGTTTTCACGCCTTTTTTCCGTTATATGATCCGCAAAAGTTCGTGTGTGAAGGAGTTAATGGCCACCAAGGCTTCAAAGCACTAATCTCAGCATAAAGATCATCCTCTCGGACATTCCTCTCAGTCAGCCAACGACCATGCAGGCTTTTGAACCTCTTCCAAGAAGAGTCGATGGCTCCAAAAGCAACGCTCAGTGATTCCTCCAAACGGAGAACCTCGCTCTCCACTGTGTCTGCTCTAACCCTCTCGCATGCCAAGAGTTCTTACATGACCCTTTTCTCATCCACCAATAGCTCGATATGGTTTCGGAGTATCACCTCTTTCTTTGGCCAAGGGCCTCTAGTATCAAAGATCTCTAACAAATCTGGGCCATCAGCGGCAGGCCGCTCAATCAACAGCTAGGCCTCGTACTCAAGAGAAGTTCTAACTAAGTCTCCCTGCTCAAAATCACACATCAGTGTCGACTGTCGCATCTCCCAAAGAGCAGCAATCCGATCTATGTTCCCAGAGGATCCCCTAGAAAAGATCAAATCACATAAAGGGGGTCTGACCTCACAAGGCACCTGCTAAGAGCAGCCGAACTGGCGCAGCACCCGAAAAGGGAAGTAGAAGGTGCTGCCGGTCAATCCTAGGAGGGTGATACCCTCATGGTCTCTAGAACAAATCACTGGGAAGGTCCGATCCAACCAAGGAAGCCTCCATGTCAGCTCAGCATCGACCAACCAAAGTTTCAGAACCGACGTATCACCCTGGGGGAGTAAGTGGTATCTACCCAAAAAACATTGGGCCACCTCGCCTCGAGCAACATAGAAGCGAGGCACGGGCCCCAAAATGGCAAAATGCTCACCCAGCCAGACCTGGAGCAACAAGGGGCATCCCCGAAGGCCCTCCACTTTGCCCAAGGCAAAAGAATCTAGGCATCGGTACAGCTCGGCAAGCACCAAATGCATCATGGACCGGCCCGCCTCCAATTCCATCAAAATATCACAAACTACCAATGAGAAGCTCTCTCCCCCGGTGTAGAAGAGGATTTCAAAGATGAGACCAAGTGCTAGAGCTTTCACGTTAAAGACACTCCTAATCGGTAATCTTCGGAGGCTTTCATCACCGAAAAGTTCTTTGACGAATTTCAACGAACACCTTGTGGGCCCCCCGATGAGGCTCTTCTCATACTTGAATTTCTTCAAACCAAGAGTAAGGCGAACGGATCTGGAATACTCGGGCCGAGTCATAACTCTTGCAAGGTCCCTATGAAGCTTCAGGCCAGACAGATTGGATAGCTCCTCAAGGGTTGGGGTCAGCTCCCGCTTCCCAAAATGGAATACATGGAGGTTCACATCCCAGCACGAAGCGGTGGTATGAAGGAGTTCCCACCAAGGAGGAATCTCTAAGAATGAGGGAAGGCGAGATAGCCCAAGGCGCCCCAAGTCGGCGAGCTCACTCTCGTTCAGACTCCCAAACCAAGCCACCAGGAACTTGGGCCCCAGGCCCAACAAAGAGGATACATTGGCTCCGGGCCCTCCACGTAAGGGTGGGTCAAGAGGCGGATCCATGAATGTACAAGGATCTTTTGGGGAGATAAGAATCAATGTAGGGAGATGGACCCACCTTGGAAAAACAAGAGCTAAAGATGCCGGTCAAAGGAGCCAAGTCAAACAAAAAAGAAACAATTTTTAGGTCAATTCGGGCATATAAGGCCCCACTGCCCGCAGGCCAAACCTGGCGCAACTAATAATTGCGCCGCGCATTTATGTCCCCTATTTGGCCTGGCGAAACTAATAGTTGTGCCAGTGCATTGCATCTACAATTTGGCCTGGCGCAACTATTAGTTGCGCCAGTGAAATGACCTTGGATTTTTAGCTTGGCGCAACTAATAGTTGCGCCAGACTAAAACCCCCCTCTACAGCCATCTCAAGACCGAACTGAAGAGGGGACTTCTGCCCTTTTTATTGGTTTTACATATTTGCACTTTCGACCATTGATGGTTTGAGAGTTACTTCGCTATGTGCAGGATTGATCCTACGTTGAGGTGTGTGACCCAAAAGGCCACTTTCTAAAAAGGCATTGAGCAGGCACATCCTGCAGAGAAATAGATTTGATACTAAGCAATCGGAGCATAAAATCAAAGCAAGATCATCTCCCAAATGATAATAAAAATCAAATTTGTTTCCAAAAGTACCACACCAACCATTCTCCAAATTGTTTTAAAACAGATCTAAAACAAAATCCAAAAAATGTTGAAGGAAACTAATAGCCTATTCCTTGCTCACTCCCTTGGACTTCTTGCGACGGCGAGAGGAGCTCTGATAGGTCCTCATGTCCCCCACTCTAGACCACGCCTACGAAATCCTACTAAGCAGGGAACGTGACTCCTTAGCCCGAGCATGCTGCAAGGCACTGTCAAGGACAAGATCAGTCAAGGGGCCAATGATAATGAAAAAAAGAGAGGAGTCGAGCAGCGAGGTACTCACCATCTCCACCTCCTGAAGCTCTGCCAGATGACGATGGTACTCCGCATATTCCATAGCCGAGTTGAAGTCCTACGATACAGTATTCAATTATTAGAACACCCCTGAAAGCATGTACCGAAGGAAACCAAAATAAAGGAGAAGCAGCTCATCTGAAAACTCACCCCAGGGACCACCTCAGGAGGAGGAACGCGGGCCGCCTCGACAGAGAGGCATTCCTGTCAGTCTACGTCGGCACAGAGGTCTGAGAGGAAGCCATCGTCAAGATGTCGAAAGGTCCCATAAGCTACAGATGGACCCCCACCACGGACACCCGCCTGAGAGGTACCCAACGGACCAGCACCTGATGAACCCTCGCCCGAGGGACCCACACCAAAAGGACCAGCACCAGAGGGATCTACCCCTGACATGTCAGCAGCACTCGGCCCACCTTCACCGTCCGAACCATCTCCCGGAGCAAACTGTGAACCAGACAAGAATCTATTCAGATAAGACTAAGGCTGAGTAAAAGTGAAAGAGAAACTAATCCAAGCTGAGAAGACGTTACCTGACCAAGTGGGCCCTCGAACGCAAGGAAATTAGAGCTAGGGACAAAACGCGGCAGGATGAATCGGTAGGGTAGGCACTCGTACCAGGCATGATAATCCCCAGGCACATGGAGAGCACGAATGGGGAACCCATTGTTGAAAAAGGCCGCTGTCAACTCCTCAATACTGCAAGTAGAACTCTAAACGTTAGCTAGTGGGTCCACGGGTATGGCGTAGTAGCCCTGAAACTGATGCACCACCCGCTCTCCCAAATAGTAGCATTTGGCCCACGCTCCATAGAAGAAGACGACGCGGCGATTGTTGAATAGGCGAGAGGCACCCATGGCTGCTCGGTCCCAGAAGGGCGATGTCAGGTACGGATCGGGGAGGATCTGCTCAAAATCAAAAAGCAAGAGACCAAGTAAGCAACACCTCAATCAAAAGAAATGCCCAAGATGAAAGTGAACAAGGGTGGAAAAGCTATCACCTGCTCAGGCACCATCAAATCAAGTTGAGACCTTAGGCCCATTTCCAGGTGCTTTAGGCCCATGTCACGATGTTGGGCCTGATGCCAGTTGCTGAGGAGGGGATAGGTGAGCACCTCCGAGAAAAGGAGCAGGCACCCAGGGTGAAAGTGGTGATATCCCCATACATGAAAAAAAGGGCATGACACGAGAGCAAGTCAGTAATATAAATGGATCAGTAAAAAAAAAGGAAAATGATGAATAGATGATAGCGATAACAAAAACAAAGGGGTGAGGAATTACCTCTAGGATGGCCCAAAATCCCACGACAGACTTTGAGTCCTCGGTCGTGACCCGGGATAAGTTGTACATCAGCTAGGCGTATCCCGCCCCTCCCCAATCATGCCTGGGAACATCACCCCAATTATCCATCACACTCAACAGGGCCAGGCTGACCTGTCCCCCGCTGGCATTTGTAAAAAGGGTTTTGCCCAGCAGGAGTAGGAGGGTGATGCGAGCTAAAATGATCGCCCGCTCTGGCGCGATGTAAAGCACCCGATCTGGCTGGCCCAGGTCCACCAACTCATCAGTAGAAAAGAGGGAGGTAAGCCAGGACATCTTGACCTCTGTGCCCTGGGTCTGCCCATGAGGAGGATAGGCCCCGATCAACCGAATGATGTCCTCCCGGCTCGATACCGCCAAGGTAGATATCGAGACTCCGCCAATCCTAATGCCAGTAATCATGGCCCAATCAACGGGCGTTAGCGTTAGCTCGGCGTATGGCATGTGGAACGTCATGGTTTCGGGACGGAACCTCTCAATAAGGGCCTTCAGATAGGCGGCATCAGCCCTCATGGCAGGGCAGGACAAGAACTCCCCAAAGCCCACCTGCTCAAACAAAACTTTCACCACAGGGAGGACATAAAGGTAGAACTCGTGGAAGTCAAGCCACCCCCTGTGGAACACAATGTTGGGCTGCTCCTACACCCAAAGAAATACACATCAGATGGCAGAGGTAAAGAAAAAAAAATGCGCAAAGGAAAGAAATTGAACCTATCTTTTACCTTGCCCGCTATTCCAAAATTAGAGATATGGGTGTGCTGCTGATGGAGGAGGCCGACCCGGGCAGCCTCACCCTGCATTTCGAGCCATGGTCCCGCTCTCCGCTCCACCCAGAGGAACTGCTCTCCCCGCGGACCATACACTATCTCGGGCCCCTCCTCGGGAACGTGCTCATCATAGCGTGCTCATCACCGCTTTGATCAATGATGAAGAGCCATGATACCCTATGTTGCAAAAGGGAGGTAAGTATGCTCGCCTTTCCCCTTTCTTTCCACATATTTTTAAAAAAAAAATGATGAGAGATACACATGCTGAAAAAAAATCCCCTTTTTTAGGTTGAAAATGCAAAAAAACCTTTTCTTCAGAAAATGATAATAAATAAAATTTTCCCTTCCTATCTTTGAAAATAAAGGAAGTTAGAAGCAAATAGAATCTTTCTTTTATCATTCTAAAAAGAAAAAAAGAGAGAAGAGGCCCTTCTTTTACACTTAGAAAAAGAAAGCCTCCCTTTATGTCTAGTGAAACAAAAAGCAAAAATAAAAAGTAAAAAAAAAAAATATGTGTTTTTCCTTTGTGTTCACAAGAATAAAAAATAAAAAAAAAAGTGTGCTCCCGTCATAAAAACAAAAAGGACAAAAAATGTGTGTGCTCCCTTCAAAAAAAAAAACAAACAAACAAAAAAAATGTGTTTCCTTCAAAAAATAAAACAAAATAAATATATATAACGTTTCCTTCATATTTACTTATAAAAAAAAAAAATATATATATATATATATATATATATAGGAATCCTTTGTTTTACTTTGATAAAAACAAAAAAAAAATCATTTACTTTACTAACAAAAAATAAAAAGTGTCCTTTGCTTTATTTTGATAAAAAAAAAAAAAACAAACAAACGACAAAAAAACACAAATTCTTTACAAAAAAAATATATAAAACCAACAAAAAATCCCTTTCTCTTATATCCATAAAAACAAAAAGATCAACAACAAAAAGATATATAAAATAAATTCCTTAGTTAATTTTTGAAAATAAAAACCAAAAATAAAAAATCCCATTTTCTTAATTAGAGACGAAAAATCCTCTTTCGTTAGTTTTCCAGAGAAAAAAAAAGAAGAAAAAAGAGACACAAAAAAAAAGAGTCCTTGCCTTATATTTAGGATTGAAGGCAAAAAAAAAGAAAGAAAAAAAAAAAAAAAAAAAAAAAACGTAAAATAGAGTCCTTTCTATGCATGAAGAACAACAAAACAAAAAAAAACAAACATATATATTATGCATTAAATAAAAACCACAAAACAACAAAAATAAGACACCATTCATAGAATATCATCACCGCATCATAAATAAATATGCTCACAAGAAAAATAACCCATTTACCATCTAGAAATGCAAGATCATTCTCATATTTGCATAAAAAAGCAAGAAAAATCAAGAAAAAAGAGTTCTAAATGATTACCTTATGAAGAAGAAGGGGTCTTTGGTCTAGCGTAGGCCCGTGATCGATCCGCAAGCAAAACAACGGCAAAGGGCACGCTAGAGGCAATGTAAAGGAACCCTAAGGGGAGGGGGAACGGTTTTTCGATTTCAAAGAGGGAGAGGGGGGAAGAATTCGAAATAAGGCCCCCACAGCCCAAGTTCGGGCTGTTTTAACTACCCAGCCAAACCTGGCACAACTAATAGTTGCGCCAGGCTATTTTTGGCCCCATAATGGCCTGGCACAACTAATAGTTGCGCCAGGCACTCTGGCCGGGTCCTAGGCCTGGAACGGGCCAGATGGGAAGACCGGTCCCCTCCACTTCCTTTTGTTTGTTCATTCTGTCACTTCCGACAGATGCACGCACTCCCAAGACGGCATTTCGGTCATTCTTCGACTTGCCAAGAAAGTCATGCTAAAATAAGGATGGGTCAAGGTCAACAAGCACCCCGGTCCTACACACAAGGAAAATAAAAAAATATATATAATATAATCCCCACAGAGAAGCCAAAAATGCTCACGAGACAAATCCACATAAAATGATAAAATTCCAAAAAAATTCACATAAAATAATAACTCCAAAATTCCAAAAAATTCACATAAGATAATAGCTTCAAAATTCAAAAAATCCCATAAAATAAACAGTTGAAAAATTCAAAAAATTGCATAAAATGATAGAAAAATCAAAAACAGATTTGAACCCACACAGCGCACAAGCATAAAGCGGTAAAACGTCAATATTTTATCAGCAATACAGCTGTGCCACATCGAAGTCCTGAGTCGAAGGTTCGCCTCGGATCTTTGGATCCTGCCTTAAGGCAGGAGCAATGGTGTCGGTCTCGGTCAAACAGTCAATGTTTCGATCAAGCGACGACCACTTCGTTTTGGACTCATGCGAACTTAAGTGTCTAAAGCTGCAGATTCCCCATTAGAAAAGATCAATCGTTGGTTGAAACCAATATGTTGAGAATGAGATTATGTGTCAATCAAACTATGTGCAACCATGCATTCAGAAGGGTTCATTTCCCTTTTATTTTCTGCAGGCTTAAAACCTGTATGGGCAACGGTATCCCTATAAAGTATACGCCATGCATCTGGGTATCCGTATGATGGTCGCTTGTACTCGGGCGGGTCCGGGTCAGGGCTTCCATCGCCTTTGTTGCTTATTGCTCCTAATGGGTGAATGTTTATGCATAGTTAATTTATGCTTATGATCATTGTTGGTAAAAACCAGGGTTGGATGTCCCTTTTGGGTTAGCACCCAGTAACTGGTTGGATCTGTTTAGTGGTATTTGAAGCTGGACGCTCTGGGTCATGTGGATCTGAGGCGCATTTTGAAAAATGGCATGCACTCCTAAAAAGCTTTATGACATCTATTCACTTCGCTCAGGAAGTCATGCTAAATAAACTTTGGAATCGATGGGTTTGCCCAAAGATCTTGAACCCTACTTTTCGCAGGGGCACCCGCGAATAATCCCATGAGGTCGTCAAATGCCTTGTAGGGTTTGACGCAAACTGTGGAGCCTTGCATACGCTTACTTCGCACCTATCTTTGGATATGGGTTGATCACCCCTCTTACTTACGAAGTTCTTGCTTTCAGAATGAATCTTGAACATCAATCACCTTTAAAACATTTTGAGAAGCGAGCATTTTTCCCAGCTATTGGGCTTTCATAACTCATTCCACCTCGGTTATGCCCAGTAATGTCGCTAAGCGCTTGGGAACCGATTACCTCGAGAAATGAATGATTAGCCTGGCACTCCAGGGCTTTCGTTTTCTCACCGCGTTACTCACCTGATGTTTGAAGTTCGTTCTGAATACAGTGGACCTGTCAGTGATGCCTTAGGCCTCTTCAGATGTCTCTTTTCTTTGGCATTCGATCATTAGTGATCAGATACCAAAGAGGGGCATTTGTAAACACCCAAATTTGGCCCAAGGCCCGATCGAAACATATTTCGAGAGAGGCGCATTTCTGAGCTTTTGATGGCCTGTATGAAACTCTTAGGAATCACCCTAAACCCTTAGGAATCACCCTAGATCCCCCAGGAACCTACCTCGAACCATTAGAAACCAACCCCAACCCCTAGAACCCTTTTCAAATCCTAACCTAACCTTCTTAGGCAATAAGGAGGAGGGGTGCCCCAGAACTGGCTATGACCCTCTACAGTGACCAACTCTTACACCATTAAAGAGTAGTGGTCATCAGCTTTTCAACGGTCTAAGAATTGCTCTAATCGGAGGTATATATCAGAAGATATGAAGTCCGAACCCAGAGGGTAGGAAGGTAATTTCAAGGTGGCCCCCCCTAGGGATTTGGCGCGACTATTAGTCGCGCCAGGCTATTTCTCCCCAGAAATGGCCTAGCGCAACTAATAGTTCCGCCAGATATAACCAGGCCAATCCTCCCAGATATTAAGCTTGGCGCAACTAATAGTTGCGCCAAGCTTAAAAGGTGGCCCCCACCCCGCGAACTAACTTCCAGCATTGTTCTTCACTATTTTACTATGCATTTGCCTGGCACAACTATTAGTTGCGCCAGGCATATGAACAGTAACTATTGGGTTTTACCCTAAATTTCGTGCTTGGGGTTTGACTTATTGACCACCTCAACCTTTGGGGTGTGTTTTGATAGTTCTGTTGCACCCATTCCTTACCTATTTGCAACCCTCCAAGGAGCCTAAAGCCTCACCCCATCATCCACCATTAGAACCACCATCGCACCCTTCCAAGCTTTCAAAATCCTAGGAAACCTTAGATTTGAGATTACCTAATTTCTAACCTCAATTAGCATCTAAGTAGCCTCCTAATCCACTCCTTTCCTATAAATAGAGCCCCCCACCCCTTGGTTTAAGGGTTGAGAATTTTGGCCTAAGAGAGAAAGAGCTTAAAGTGAGAAGATCTTTCTCCCTTTGGTGCACACTTCCCATACAAATTCCAGAATTCCAAAACCTCCTTTGAGTGATATTTTTCATCTTAGATCCCTTAATTTAGGTATATGCTACCCATTCACCTTCCCTTTCTATCTCCTAGCTAGTAGGCCTTAGTGGTTAGAACCCCTTTTTCCCACCATTCAAGCCTTCAAGAGCTCATCAAAGCAAGCCACGCAAGGCTCTTCTACGGAGCTACAATGGCCCGAGGGCTCCAGCTCTCCCCTTTCTTCTCCTATCTCTTTCTAGCTCCCTCCATCCTCCCATTTGTGCCGTTACGCCGCCGATTTTTCGATAGGAACGGAGGGGCACAAATAGGATTCTAAGCCCTTTTGGGCAAGAGGAAGCTATTTTCTTTGCTTTTACACCATTTTATTTTTAGCCATAAGTAGAGATCGCGCTAAGCGGGTTGATCGGGTCCTAACACCTTCCCGATCGATAACCGAAGCCCCTACCCAAGAGCCTTTGGTGTGGACCGGATTCAGAGTCACATTTTAGCACTTAGGTGCTCATAAAAATGAACTAGGTATCCCGGGACATCGAAAGCTCCGGGTGGCAACTCTATATTTTTTATCGTTAGAGAGCACATCGTCGCAACGGGGATCGCATTGATTCCCATGGTTGCACATTGATGAATGTGATGCAGCGTAGGATTGTTGCACAGGTGGAAGAGGCATGTCTGATATGCCAATCTCTCACACATTCACTTTAAGATTGTCCATTAGCCAATCAATTCCCTTATTAAGTTATGGAGCATGCCAATGCTGTCCAAGCATATGGGCAACAACCTGTTGGGTACACATGGAGAAACCTCCCAATTTTGAGGTGGAGACAAGATACATACATTAAAAAATTTGCAGCTCCAACTGCAGTTGGCAGCTCCATACAGACCTCAACACTAGTTTAACCAAAGATACCCACCAAGACAGAATTTTTAGTTACCTGCCCCACAGTCCAATCAGTTGATCTTGCCCCCACAACAACCCAGATCCTCTTCCTTTGAAGAGCAGATGCTGGCATCTATGTAGAATTTAGGGAACTTAGTCCAAGTTGTGAACTCTCATGGGCAAAGCATTAAAAAATAGAGGATCAGCTGGGTCAAATCTGTAATGCTTTGAACAGGAGAGAGGAGGGCAAATTGCCTAGTCAACCTTTGGCCAATCCAAAAGGACAGTTCATGATTGGAGAAACATCCTCTACCCATAAGGAGGCTAATGCAATCACTATCCTGAGGAGTGGCTAGATGGTTTATAATTTAGTGGGCAGGGCAACTGAAGAGGTCATGGAGAGTGCAAATGAAATAAATGTGAGTGGTGAAGAACCAAAGAAGTCATCCTCTGCTGTGGATCAGTAAGGACAAAATAAAGGGGCTGATGTTGAGCCCCAACAGTAAACAATAAATGAAGAAAAAAAAAAAAAAAAAATTTGACCATGATGTGGTTAGGCATACAGCTGTGGCACCAGCAGTCCCACAGCTGCCATTTCCTCATGCATTAGCTGGCCCATCTCCTTTTGATAAGGGAAATGCTTAGATGGAGGAAATGATAGAGACCTTCAAGCAGCTCAAGATCAATTTATCCTTGCTTGATGCTATAAAACAGGTCCCTGCCTATGCCAAATTCTTGAAGGACCTCTGCACATAAAGAAAAGCAAGGGTGTAGTTGTCCAAAAAGGTTTTTGCTATTGAGCATATTAAGTTAGTTCTGTCCATTGCCACACCTGAGAAATTACAGGACCCAAGGGTACCTACTATCCCCTGCATAATTGGAAACCATACCATTGGTAAAGCCCTCTTGGAGTTAGGGGCCAGTGTGAACCTGGTCCCATATTGTGTGTATGAGGAGGTAGGTTTGGGGGAGCTCAAATCCACATCAGTTGTGCTCCAACTAGCTAATAGGTCTGAGAGGAGACCTGTGGGTGTAGTGGAGGATGTTTTGGTGGGGGTGGACAAGTTCTACTATCCTGCTGATTTCCTTGTGTTGGACATGGACCCTTACAAAAGTAAAGCCCCAATTCCTGTCACCTTGGAAGGCCATTCTTGGCCACTGTAAATGCTTGCATACAATGCAGGTCAGGGGTGATGGAGGTGACTTTTAGAAATATAAAGGCTCAATTAAATGTGTACAATGCTGCTAGGCAACCTCAGTTGGACATTGAGGACTGTTGTGCAATAGACGTACTAAATGGCCTTGTGGAAGAGGAATTATCCAATCTGCTGGATTGGGATAATGTTGTTGATGACCTGGAAAATATTTAGAGTATAGTTGAGAAGGAGGCACAAGTTCTCATGATAGAAGACAACTCAAAAATAGAGTCTTCTGTGGGCCTAGTGCAGCATTCCAGCTAGAAACCTACATTGTTGCCCCTTCCTCAAACCACTAAGGCACCTTTGCTGCCTTCCATTGAAAGTCCCCCTGAGCTGGAACTTAAACAGCTCCCAGACACATTAAAATATCCTTTCTTAGGACAGAACAACAAGCTTCCAGTGATTATCTCCTCCCCTCTCACTAGTGAGAAGGCGGAGGAATTATTGAGTGTTCTCAAGAAGCATAAAAAGGCAATGGGATGGACAATAGCTGATCTTGGAGGCATTGATGCCTTAGTTTGCATGCATTGAATTTACTTGGAAGAGGATACAAAACCCTCAAGGGAGATATAGAGGAAACTTAATCCTTACATGCAAGAGGTAGTCCTCAAGGAGATAGTAAATTTGTTGTATATAGGGGTGATTTACCCCAATTCAGATTCAGAGTGGGTGTCACCCATTCAAGTGGTACCTAAAAAGTCAGGCATAGTAGATGCTACTACTAATTCTGGGGAGTTGATGCCAGCCAAGGAGACTACTGGCTGGAGAGTTTACATTGATTATAGGAAACTCAACTCTAAAACCAGGAAAGACCACTTGCCCCTCTCTTTCATTGACCAAATTTTAGATAAGCTAGCTGGGAAGGCATTTTACTACTTTCTTGATGGATACTCAGGGTATAACGAAATCCTTGTGTATCCTCAAGATCAAGAAAAAACTACTTTCACATGTCCCTTTGGCACCTTTGCTTACTGGAGAATGCCTTTTGAACTGTGCAATTTCCCAGCCACATTTAAGAGGTGCATGTATGTAATTGTTTCTAATACGATTGACAAATTCCTAGAAATCTTCATGGATGATTTCTTAGTTTATGGGGACAGCTTTAGCCAGTGCTTGAGTCACCTTGACCTAGTTTTACAAAGATGTGAGGAGACCAATTTGGTCTTGAGCTGGGAAAAGAGTCAATTTATGGTGACACAAGGAATTATATTAGGCCATATGATCTCTCACAAAGGAATAGAGGCTGAAAAGGCTAAAGTGGACTTGATTTCACACCTGCCCCCACCCAAGACTATCAAGCAAATCAGATCATTTTTAGGACATGTTGGGTTCTACAGGAGGTTCATTAAGGACTTTAGCAAAATTTCAAAGCCATTGTGTCACATGCTTTGTCAGGATGTGCCATTTGACTTCTCTGTTGAGTGCCTTGAGGCCTTTGAGGTTTTAAAAAAGTGCCTTATCACTGCTCCTGTAATCCAGGTCCTAGATTACTCACTCTCCTTTAAACTGATGTGTGATACATCAGACTTAGTCATAGGTATTGTGTTAGGACTGAGAAGAGATAAGTTGCTTGTAGTGCTCTATTATGCTAGTAAATCACTAGCTGAAGCTCTGCTCAACTATACCACTATTGAGAAGGAGCTGCTAGCTGTTGTGTTTGCTATGGACAAGTTTAGACCTTACTTGCTTGGGTCTAAAATTGTTGTTTTCATTTATCACTCAGCCCTGAAGTACCTGTTGGCCAAGAAGGATGTCAAACCAAGGTTGATCAGATGGATCCTCTTATTATAGGAGTTTGACCTTGAGATCAAGGATAAAAAGGGAGTTGAGAATGTGGTGGCTAACCACCTTTCTAGAATTATTTTGGAAGAATGTGCAGCAGCACTTGTCAATGAGTTGTTCCCTGATGAGTAGCCATGCAGTCTAGTATGCCCTGGTTTGCACACATTGTCAATTTTCTTGCTGGTGGTAGGATTCCCCCTCACTGGTCCAAGATGGACAAAGACCTATTTTTTTCTAAGGTCAAACATTTTTTGTGGGAGGATCTGCACCTATATAAGCATTGTATAGATCAAGTGGTTAGGAGATGTGTACCTGAAAGTGAGTTCCACAGCATTCTTTCTATGTGCCATGACCAAGCTTGTGGAGGTCAATTCATTGGTAAAAAGACTGCAGCAAAAGTTCTACAATGTGATTTTTATTGGCCTTCTTTGTTTAGAGATGCATATATACATTGCAAAGCCTGTGAGAGATGTCAAAGGTTGGGAGGCATTTCTAAGAAAGATTTAATGCCATTACAACTCATCCTTGTGGTATAACTTTTTGACATCTGGGGCATTGATTTTATGGGTTCCTTTCCTCCATCTATGAGTTTTAACTTCATACTTGTGGCAGTGGACTATGTGTCCATATGGGTGGAAGCCATTGCCACAAGGACCAATGACCACACTGTTGTCCTTAAAATTTTGAAGGATAATATCTTCTCAAGATTTGGCACCCCCAGAGCTATCATTAGTGATGGGAAGAGTTATTTCTGTAATAGGCATTTTGAGAATCTGCTCAAAAGGTATTCTGTTACACGCAGAATTGCAACTCCCTACCACCCACAAACCAGTGGGCAAGTTGAAGTTTCCAATAGGGAGATCAATCATATCTTAGAGAAGACTGTGAAGACAGATAGAAAAGATAGGGCACAAAAGCTGAATGATGCTTTGTGGGCTTATAGGACTGTCTATAAGACCCCTATTGGTATGTCCCCATTTAGGCTGGTTTCTGGCAAGGCCTGCCACCTACCAGTGGAGTTAGAGCATAGAGCCTATTAGGCTATCAAAACACTAAATTTTGATCTAACTATTGTTGGTTCTCACAAGAAATTACAACTGGCAGAGCTTGATGAGCTGAGGCTGGAAGCCTATTCAAATGCCAGAATATACAAGGAAAAATGAAAGGCATTCTTTGACAAGAAGCTAATGAGAAAGGACTTCGATGCTGGTACTAAGGTTTGGCTTTTCAACTCCAAACTAAATTTTTTTTCAGGAAAATTAAAATCCAGATGGAATGGACCTTACATTATCATCCATGCCTCCCTGTCTGGTGCTGTGGAGATATTGGATCGTATGTCTGGGAAGATCATGAAATTGAATCGTCAAAGGCTAAAAATTTTTGTAGAAAATTTAGTGGAACCTCCTCAAACCAGTCACTTGCATAAACCTCCCATTGCTCAGTGATCCACAGCTTTGAAAAATATGTACCATAAGTGTTGAATGTGTGCTTTGTTTTGTTTAGCTTCAAATCTGTCATGTAGTATTTTTATTGTGATGATTTTCTTGTTTATTTTATTCTGTTTTGAGTTGTGTGTTGAAGTTGGTATGTGCTATTGGTCATATGAATTTAAGGTGCAAGAACCTGATGTTGAGGTGCATCTGTCTGTTGCTACTGCATGATTGAGGTGTTGTCAATATAAATGTCAAGAATCTGATTTAATTAAAAAAAATTTTGACATTCTGAATTCTTGAGGTACATATGTTGATAATGGGCACTGAGATCATCATGATGAAATGGATGAACAGGGAAGAAATGAGGTGAATATCGGTTAGAATATGCACCAAACCTTTTAAACCCCTAGGTGATCCCTAGTGGAGGAGTGAAGTCTCCTGAGGGTTTTCAGTGAAGGTACCTAAAAACTTCTCCAATTAAATTTAGTTATTCATAGTGCAACTGGTTAAAGCATAGTTTGAGTAGATAAAATGGATTCACACCATACACCTTTAGAGGAATTTCAACAGGGAGAACATCCCTTTGGATCATGAAAGTCTGCTGCAATTTCTTCATCATCCCTCAGTTCATGTCAAGGCCTTTCCTTTCAAAAAAAATTGATGCAGAGCTCGCCATTCATTTAAGCTTTTTTTGCTGATACTACCCCTGTCAAATTGGATTGCAGGCCCAATTCTCACCAGGGTTGTTCACTCATTAATACAAGGAAGTGGGGTGCATCATATCACATAGCTCAAGAGCAGTTGCAGCCCTCAAATAGGACTGCAAGCATGAGCATAGGCATTGCTCTGATTTCTGACCTCTCCAGATCCTTACACCATAGATTAAGCAGATCCCTATCTCAATATGACAGCTCAATCCATTTCAGATCAGTAAGGTCTTTTTATTGGGTTGTAATGTGGCTTAGGGCTGAGGTTTGTAAAAGAATGAAAGGGTAAAAGGGATTCAAATTGAGAAATTAGTGAAGGTAAGGAGGTGGTCTGCAGCTCAACCTTCTTCATTTCAGCACCTCTTCACTTTCTTTTTGGAATTTCAGAGTTGAAGTGATCAGCTTCATCAGCTTCTTATCTTCTTGTAGATTTTCAAATGAAGTGACTTCTCTTTCTCATCCTTTTGCTCTGTTTTTTTTTTTATATATGTAGGAATGCCACAATGGCCACCAAATGAGCTTCCTTCTCTTTCAACCAAAAGTCAAACCTTGCTCCTCTAACCTCACTTCTCCTTCTTTTTCCTTATTTCTCAGATCAAGGGTGAACTGAAATAGGCCAAGGGCTTTTAGGTTCAAAATTTCCTGGTTTTTAGCAAAGAAAATTTAGGATTTTTAAGGCTCAAATGGTGTGTATCAAGGGCAGTTCAAAGTTGGAAGATTTTAAGTTGCCCAAGGGATGGCCTTACTTCATGTCCTCCATGTCATGAATGCTGTCAAGTTGTTTCAACTTGGATGTGCCTAACTTCTAGTGGTCAAGATTAGGTCCCGTCAGTCCTCATAGCAGAAGAAATTTTGCCACAGCACTCTTCAAAGAAAAATTTTCAGGCCCAAGTCTCACTAGGTATGACCTTCCATCCAATTTTCTGGGGGGTATCCTCACAGTTTTCTCCCTTTCAGGTTCACTAAACATCAATTTTTATTTTCAAAATTTGTTGACATTCACTTCATGAACAATGTTAAAACTGTAGTTTATTTCAATTCCAAAAAGTTTTCTGAATTAGGTGAGAGTTCACTTTATTTCCTCAAACTCATTTTTACACCTGACTGTACTGAAATTAACTAATTTATTGGCATACATGCCACACCCCCAAACCTAAACTAAATAGTGTCCTCACTGTTTATAGCAGTGGAGTATAGCATAGGAAAAATATAAAAGAAAATAAGACAAGAGAAAGACAGTACCAAGAAGAAATTTCTATATAAGCTGCAAAAATGTGTACAAAAGGCATAGAAGAAAAACTAAACTACAGTTATTTACATGCATCATCAGGCCAATCGTATAAATCTTGAAGATTTTTCAACTCAGCCTTTGATAAAGGAGGTTAAGGTGTTGGTTGAGGCTGTTTGGTAAGCTTCTTGGGTGCTTCCTCGGGCTGGGCAGCAGGTTACTTTTTCTTTCTAGTAGAAGCAGCAAGTGGAGTGGACCAGTCATCTGAATCAGAATAAGATGGAAAGAGGGCAGAGGCATCGAGTCCTGTGGGGCATGCAGCTTCTCGCTCTCTTTCTTGAAAGCAAAGTGGAAGGGGCGACCGGAGGGGTGGGGTTTTGGGGCTACCTCTTCAGAGTGGGTAGCAGGCTGCCTCCCTTTTTTATGAGTGGAAGCAGAGGATGGTCTGGTGGCAGAGATCTTTCGCTTTGCGGGAGTCCTCTTGGTTTTAGGGGGAGAAGGTTGGGCAGGAGGATGAATTTGGGATGGAGGAGGGGGAGCAGGTACAGGTGGGGAAGGAATAGGTTGTGTGGGGGCATCGACAGGTGGTGGAGCAGTAGGCTGAGTGGTAGAAGAGGATGGAGGAGGTTGGGTGGAGGGGGGATTGTCAGGAGGAATCGAAGACAGAGGAGCTGGTTGATAAGGCTAGGAAAGCATCACAGAAATCTTCCTCTCCAGTACCTTAATTTTCTTTTTAGCATAGAGTTCTTTTGTTTTAGCAAGTGCCTGAGTGGCCTTAAGATCTTCCTTGGAGCTAGCTAATTGTTGCTTGAAATTTTTAGCATTCTTCTCTTCAAACTCAGCAATGCGAGTCTGCGCTTCAACACGCAATTTGGCTGAGTGATAACGAGTGAGAATTTCTTTCCATCCTTCTGAGATATCACGCAGCTGGATCCTCTGCTCCAATTCCAGTAGGGCAATCCTTTCCTCATACGAAACCTCCAAGTGAGTACGGAGGGCTGCCATACCATGCAGGACATCTCTTCGGATGAAGGGGTTGTCTCTCATGGCATAGAGTAGGGTGAGGTAAGGGAGAATGTAGATGTTGGATCTGGGGATGATGGGCAAGGAAGGGGGTGGAGTGGAAGAAGAGGAGGGGGTGGAAGAGTCCAGAACCTCACAAGGATCAGTTTGGGTGGAGGCATCTTGGAAAACAGGTGGGGAGGTAGTGGGGGGTAGAGGGGATTCAGCTACTGGAGAGGCAAGTAGATCTGGTGATGAGGGTAGAGTGGCTGGTGGTGAGAAAAGTATGGGGAGGGCTGGTGCTGCTACCTCCTCAGACTGAGCAGCAGCAGGGTGTGGGGTAGGTATGGGTGAAGCAGGAGGGGATATGTGAGAGGGTTGAGGGGCGGGAGAGGATGGGATAAGTGTGGATTGAATTGAGTGGAGGCATGAGCTCATGAGGGTCTGGTTGTCAATGTTGATGGTATATTGGGATTGAATGGACTGGAGGAGGGATAGAATTTGAGTGAGGGTGTCAAGCATGGTGGGGGTAGGGGGGCAGGTGTTTGGACAGGATGGAAGGGAGAAGAGGGTGCATGGTTAAAATGCGAGGGAGTAGGGTGTGTGGAGTTAGGCAGTGGGATGTATTCATGAGCCACATTCTCCACAGTAGAGGTCAAGAGGGTAGTGAATCCAGTAGTGGCGAACTAGTTCACATCCTGTGTATGGAGAAGAGTTTCGTCAGTGGGTGGAGATGGTATGGTAGGGGTAGGCTCTAAAAATGGAGGAAGGTCAAGGATTTCAGGTGGGAAGACATGAGTGGTGGTTGAATGTAAAACTGGTTAAGAGGTGGTTGGAATGGGGCCTATTGGAAGAGGAACTGATACAAAGGGAAAGAGCAGTGTGGGTGGAGGGGTGGGTAATGGGACAGGTATGGTAGGTGGAAGGGTGGATGAGGGTATTTCAGCAGGGAGATCTGCTGCTATTGTCGTGGGTGTGTCAACCTCCTCCACTTCGGCTGACTTATTTTTTTGCATCAATGTGAGGCTTGTGGACCATGCCCTCTTTCCAAATACCTTAGGGGCCACCTTCTCCACTGGCTCATTTTTCTTGATTGCAAATTTCTCAACCTTCAGCAGACATGTGATGAGTCGACTGAAGGGCAGACCACCTTCCTTTGTAAAAGCTTGCCTTTTCAGTACCTTGTCATTAATGTCCACCATTGCTTCAAAAATCAACTTGGGTGCATTCACAAATTTCCCTTTTGAACAATAGTATAGGGCATCCACTAATGGAGCCCTCCGCTCTTGCAAATGCCTAGTGACATAGACATTTTTCCTCAAAATGTTGTCCATGAGTCTTAAGGTAGGAGGGAGGTCTCTTCTCATCAGAGATTCACCAGAGCCCATAATACCATTTATGAGTTGTTTCGCCATTTCCCTAAAAGAAGCCCAAATAGGTGCTCCCTCAGCTCTGGTGGAGTCAAATCGATATGGGACTCCCAAAGCCATCCCAATGTCTTTGCAGTCTACAATCAGCTGCCAATCATCAATCAAAATCTCAAGTGCATCTCCAGTCCCAGGCACCACCTTCTTGGTCAGGTTTTGATACCACAATTTCACCAACCTGGGATAAACCATTTCCTTCAAAGGCGAAAAGCAAGGGTAACAAACCTTCTTTCTTCAAATAGTTCAATGTCCCCTGGCACTCCCCAATGTTGGCAAAGTATACCAAGTCAAAATCTGTCTCAGGGACAAGACTCAAAGTGTCCACAAATTCATTGGGGGTAGTTAACCCAACTGGAAGGGTGGGCAAAGGTATATCCGCAGCGGGGGCAGCTCTCTCTAAAGGTGTTTCTACCACAGGCTCCTGAATTTTAATGGATTTGGCTTTCTTGGCTTTATGGGCCTTCTTGGGTGTCCCTTCAGAGAGCTTCCTCTTTGTAGGTGGTTTGGTGGGAGGCTTTGCTTTCTTGGCGGATTTAGGGGTGGAAGCAGTTGTTTGCTGAAACAGGTCAGCTAGGGTTTCTTCAAAATCGGCCATTTTTGCTTTTGAAAATGGAACAGTATCTAGTGAAAACGTGGAATGGGTTGCTAGGAAAATGACGGAGGGAAGCAGAAAGACAACTTACCCTAAAATCCTAGGTTTTCTTCCAGATGTCGCAATTTACAGCTCCAATTTCTCTAAAATCTGAGGTAAAATGCTCCCTTGTGCCGGCGAAATGTACTGACAAAGTGGCAGACTGAATAGATGACGATTTCTGTGGTATTTAGTAGAGAGAAGGGGGAGGCAAAAAATGAGGAAGAGAGCTAGGGTTTTGCGGGCAATTAAATGACTTGTCGATAGGTATTTAAAGGATGATATACAATTTTGGCAGGATGAATAGGTTGGTTTTGATAGGTTGATGCATCCTATCGACAACGTGACAATCAAAGCTTTTTTAAAGTGGATGATTCGATAGGTTCACGACAGGTGTAGGGGTACCTGATTCATCTTTTTTATATGTTCCCGATAGGTATCCAGAACTTATAGAAATCAATATTTTTCCTTTGCTGACCTATCGAGAAGTCGGTTTTACTTGTCGATCATGTTCAGTACCTATCGAAACCCAAAATTTTCCTGTCGAAGCCATATAGCGACCTAACGAAGAGTGCAATTGACCTATCGACAGCTCCCAAAACCACACAAAACTATAATTCCAGGCATTCTTAGCTGCAGCACGCAGCAGGCTTCCTTGTTGTGCTACTCTATAGTTTGTTTCCCTGACAAACTCCCATTATCTTAGGCCAGGTTGAAATGATGGTCTGATGTTTGTGATAGCATGTTTATTGCAAAAAGATTTTCACTGGAAAAATAAATACCTAAAACAACAACAAACTATAATACATATGATACATACTAGACTGCAGGGGCTAATCTGGAGGATCTGGGAGGTCCACAGCATCTATATGATTAGTACCTTCCGTGGATTCTTTCCTTGGCCAGTGTCCCTCCCCTGAGTGTAGTTTTCCATCTGTGAACCAAGCATTGTCCTGCAACAACCAATGTGTATTTTCATGCATCACCTTCTTTTGTGCATTAATGGAAAAACAAGCCTCTTCAAGAGAGGGTTGATAGCCAGTGCTATACACATTCAGCTTAACCTTCATATTTCCAAATGACACTTCCATGATTCCATACCTGCATTGTATGTAAGCATTGGCAGTGGCCAAAATGGGCCTGCCTAGAATCACAGGTATGGAAGAAGCACATTTGCTTGGTTCCATGTCCAACACCAAAAAGTCAGCAGGATAGAAGAATTTGTCAACTCCAACCAACACATCTTCAATTATCCCTACGGGTTTCCTTTCAGATCTGTCAGCCAGCTGTAGGACCATATGTGTGGGCTTTAATTCTTCCAAACCCAGCTTCTCATAAAGTGAATATGGAAGCAAATTTACACTGGCTCCCAGATCTAATAAGGCTTTGTCAATGGTGTGATCCCCAATGATGCAGGGGATAGTGGGGGTTCCAGGGTCTTGCAATTTGGTTGGGGTTGCAATAGATAAAATTTGTTTCACTTTCTCTACTGAAAAGACTTTCTTGGATAGGTGTATCCTAGATTGTCTTTTATGGATGCATAGCTCTTTCAAAAACTTGGCATAAGCTGGGACTTATTTAATTATATCAAGTAAAGGTAAATTAATCTTTACTTGCTTGAAAGTCTCCATCATTTCTTTTATTTTACCTTGCCCTTTATCAAAAGGGGAAGGTGCCTGTAGTGCCTTAGGAAATGGCAAATGTGGGATGGCTCCCTCACTTGCAGCCTTAGCCAATGGGGCCTCTTTCTTTTTGATTTTTTTCTTTTCTTGAGGATCCTCATTATCCTCTTTATTCACAGCTGCTTGTTCCTTTAAGTCCACCACTGGTGGCCTTTGTTGTGTTCTTGTAGAAATCACTTCATTTTCTTCCTCTAAGCTCCTCACAAGCTCACAGCCCACTTGGTTGTCCATTAACTTATCACTTCTCAATGTTGTAACAGATTTGACTTCCTCATAGGTGGAGGAAACTTCACCCACTACAAACTGTCTTCGTGGGTTGTCCTGTGGTTGGCTAGGCAGCCTCCCTCCTTCTCTTCTAGTCAAGGCATCAGACAGCTGACCAAGTTGATCCTCTATCTTTTTGATGCTCTAGTTGTGAGAGTGCACTGTTTGGGATAAGGAGTTCAAGTTCTGCAGTGAAGATAGAACTTGTTCCTCAAAGGAAGATGCTCTCGCAACTAGAGGAGATGCAGATTGTTGCATAGGAGGAGCTACAGGTTGGGCCATGGGTTGCTAATACTGAGGCCTTGGGACATAACCTTCTCGATAGAAATTTGAGCATTTACATAGGGCATGGGGTGGGGCTTCTTCTGGTGGGGTATGCATCTTGTCTCCACCTCAGATTGGGGCTGTTCCTCCATTGATACCCAGCAGCTGGCTGCTGCCCATAAGACTGAGTTGCAGCCACATGCTCTGTTATAAAATCAGGAAACTAACCAGCAAATGGGCATTCTTCAAGGGAGTGAGCAGGGGACTGGCATATGGCACATGCCTCCTCCACCCTAGCAGCCACAGGTGCCTACATTGCTCCCATCAGCCTATCAAATTTCAGGGCTAGGCTATCCACTTTCCTTTCCAAATCACTTGGCAGACTCACTTCATATAACTTTCCTCTTGAAGTATTCTCCTTCACCAACCTAGGAGGCTTTAGATCTCTAGCCAAGGTTTCCCTTTGCATAGAGTTCTCACTAATAATATCAAAGAGCTCCCATGCCTCCTTAGCAGTTTTATGGAGGTAGGTGCCTCCACAAGAAGCATCTACCATGTCTCTGCTTTTAGAATCAATTCCCTGATAAAAGCTTTGAACTAATTGCCATTCAAGGATTTGATGATGGAGGCATTTCTTTAGGAGTTCCTTAAATCTCTCCCAGGATTGATGAAAATCTTCAGTTGGATCTTGGGTAAAAGAGATGATATCCTTCCTCAACTAGCTGGTTTTTGACATAGGGAAGAACTTTGCCAAAATTTGATATTGGAGATCACTCCAGGACTGAATGCTATTGGGTAGAAGCAAGGACAACCAAGTCCTGGCTCTGTCCTTTAATGAAAATGGAAAGAGTCTCATCCTGCTGGCCTCCTCCCCCAAACCTGTGATGTTAAATGTAGTGCACAGTCCCAAGAACTCATCAATGTGCTTGTAGGGGGTCTTCTTTAGTCAGGCCATGAAATGGGGGTAGCATTTGAATTATGGAAGATTTTATCTCATAGTTTTCTTGAGCAGCTGGGAATTGAATGCAAAAGGGAAAATTATAGACCCCTGGTGCATTAAACTCCTTGAGGGTTCTCGGCTACTGTTGCTCACTTATTTCTACATAGTCAATTGCAACAGATGTGGGTGTAGTTGGTCTGGATCTGAGAAGTCTTTCAACCTCTGGATTTAGTAGAATAATCTGAGCTTGGAGAGTTCTCCTACCAAACATACAACACTCAAATTCTGAATGCAGAACAGATCCTCAACACAATAAGTAGAATCAACCAAACTTTCTAACTATTCTAAAACTCAACAGATCTAGAAAATAAAAGGGGAGTAGAGGAATGCAAACTACAGAGCAGCCTCCAGCGCAATTCTCCTCTCACTGGCAACCTTAGATTTGATGAAATGCACACAAAATACTGAAAAACAATAAAACTCATAAATGCAGTTAGTAAAATCAAACAAACAACTACAGATCTATGATCAAAACTTAGATCTACCAATTTCTAAACACACCTCCCCGGCAGCGGCGCCAAAAACTTGTTGGGGTGTTTACGTTCCCTTCAAAGAGGGTCTAAAATCACTAATAAGACTAGGCAGAACACACTCACATAGACCTACAAGTAATCAGGGTCTGTTGTAGCAAGTTTTAAAAAGATGGTGAGTAAGGGAATGTCCATAGGGAGGTTGGTTTAAAAATGTGATAAATCTCCAGATCTATAAGAGATCTAGCACCCTAACTAATGCTAAGTTAGCTAAAAGACAGGGGAGAGGTTTGAAAGGGATTGTCACTTAAGTTAAGCTACAATTAAACGAAAACTAACTTGGATCGAGTTTGGGAATCTAGATCTCACAGGGGAAAGGAGTAAAAAGCATAAAATGGAGAAGAGTAGCTTGGAAATTGGTCTCACTGAAATCAGGTTAGATTAATCATGCTGCAGAGGTTCAGGGCATACAATTCCCTCAACTGGCTATAAGCACAACTGCAGGGTAGAAGACTCCACTCCAAATCACAGGATCTCATTGGTCTTAAGGCTATGATCTGTCCACTTGAATGGTCACAGACCATCTTATAGACTTTATCTGATCCAGGGATTTACAGCAGACGAATCTAATTGGATCCTATGCTTGGACTAATCTTAAGGTTATGTTCTATCCACTTGAATGGTCAAAGATCATCCTAGGGATCTCCTCCAAATTAAAAGCATCAATCAGAACAATTAAAGCCACTACAGATGCTGCAATTCCAAGGTCACAGACTCAGGGAATTACAGGAGTATCAGATCCAGGGAGATCAGATGGTATCCAAGAGGTCTACCAGTTTAGTGGGTGAGCTGATCTACAGACTCCTCTACATAAATCTGATCGAGCACCAAATGAAACCAAAGGAACTTTAGATCTAATTATAGCATTACCAACAACATTTACATTGTAATCAAACTTAGTCTATAATAGAAATGCTCTCAGATATGTAGTCTGTGCAACAATGAACCCACAATAGCACTCTCAACCTTACCCAATTACAGATCTAACCTCTCTCCTTGCTACTCTAAGGGAATTAGCCAACCATTGTTGGGCTAAAAGAGGGAAAATAGAATTTCTGTGCAAGCTCTAATCTCGAGAATTTGGCTCAAATCTTGATCCCCTCCAATTGCAATTGGGGGTCTCTATATATAGCTTTCTCCTCTATTTTTCTCGCCAAAAATCCCTTCTAGAAGGTCCTCAGAGTTTGTTAGGGTTCTGTTAGAACACGTGGGTCAGTTAGGGTTTCCTAGGGTATCTTCTGGAACCATCATGCCGGTCACCAAGTGCCTCGGGTTACGTGCAGTAGGTCACCAAGTCACAGCGTGTGCATAGCTGAGTTTCTGAGAAGTTCTGTACATGATTTTGACAAGTTGGGGAAGCTTCCGATAGGTTCTGGTAAGGCTTTTTAGACCTTTCGCCAGGTTCTCCAATCCCTTTGATAGATTCCGATAGGATGAGCTTTGAGGCTTTATCTTAACTGCACTTTATCTGGAGCATTCGACAGGTTAGAGGAGTACTTCGATAGGTTGGGAGACCGTATCATCAAGTTGGAGCTTTGCATTCCATCACTTTGATAGGATGGCTCTCACTCCTTCGATAGGTTTTTATTCTAGCACCTCTGTTTTGTTAGGTTTAGGCAGTCTTTTGATAGGTTTTGGAGACCTTTCGATAGGTTCAGGAACCCTTCGATAGGTTCCCTTTTCTCCTCAGGTAGATTTCGTCAGGATGAAATTTGTCTTTCTCTAAACTATTCGATAGGTTCTTAGATCCTATCGAATTTCACAATCCTCACAACTTCTTCTTCTTTCTGCCTTCAGATCCTATCGAAACCTTGCCAATCTGCACAAATTCCTCTAATTCAACTCTCAGCTCCTATAGAAATCTTCAGATGTCCTCTCAATAGGATGTTTTTGGCCTGTCTTCACTTCCTTCGCCTTGTTCTGTTGCAGCCAAGCACTCTAAGGGTTCAGTGATGTGCTACCCTCTGGTGTGCTATTGTTGGGTCTGTCCTGTGCTGAGAGATGGCCCCTTTGTGGGCATTCTTGAGTGGTTTTCTATATTAGTATCATCTTTTATTATTGTCTACAAAATACACTCGACAGAGGCTTATTAGTGTGCTCACAGGTCTATCAATGGTCAGGTTAAAGGGTGAAAAGTGGCATTTTTTTCATCGCTTAACAGCTATCCATCAAGAAGAGAGATATGTACCCCAACCTCAGATTTATGGATGGGATGCTGAGGAAAAATATGTATTGCGCTGGCCATGAGCAAGAGAGGAGGTCTCCAATTACTGATGCACTCTTCTCCTTCCACAAGAACCACTACTTGGATGCTGCCAAGTTAATTTTTGAGGGGATGAAGGATATTCATGAGAAGGTGAAGACCAAGAAGAAGCTCCATTCACTCCCCTACAGCAGGCTTATTACAGCCTTGCTAAAGCTAAGAGGCTATCCATTTCAAATGGATGAGGAAACCATTGCCCTGAACCTCAGAAAATGTGGCAAAAAGTAATGGGGTGTCAGTGGCACCATGATTGCCAAGGAGAAGAAGAAGAAGGAAGTAGCTGCTGCTATTTTTGTGGCAACCTCTACAGCAATCCCCACTTCTGCAGCCACTACTTCAATCTCTACTATGTCAGCCAGCACTCAAGACATTACCTCCACATCCATACCCATAACCACTACCATACCCCCACCTCTAGCTACACCCATAACCCCTACACCTACTACCTCAACCCTAGCCTCACAACCCCCCATAGTTCCACTACCCTTACCTCAGTCAATTTTAGCCTCAGTCATAGCCACCTTAACCTCATTACCCATACCTGTACCCTTGCCTACTTACCCAGCTCACCCTAGCCAACCTGTGAAGACCACCTATAAAAAGAAAAGAAAATTAATCAAAGCCCACATAGAGTCCCAACCCACCTATGTATCCCAAACCATCCCAATTCCTGAAATCATAGCCATACCAGACCCAACCATTGGCCTACCACCACCCTCAACAGCCCAAGCCTTTGAACCTAAGCCTCAAACCCTTGAAATCTCTCACAGCTCTCCAACTACCTCACATCAACCAATTGAAACCTCCACACCTTTTCCACCTAAGTTCCTTGAACCCTTAGGCCAATCCATCCCTTCCTCACCTACCCATGACCAAAACCCTTTTTCAGAGGAGGGATACTCAACCATGATGTCCTCTATCATAGGGGATATCAACTATGAGTTTACCCCTCTCCCAGACTCACCTCACCCTTCCTATTTCATCTCTCCTCCAGATTCACCCCAGCCCCAATAATTTGACCCTACACCTCTATCACCATAGCCCACCACCTTCACTCATGCACCCACTTCCCTATTTCAACCAATTTCACCCATCACCCCTGATTTCCTACCCCAAATCTTTAACCTATTACTCTCCCTTCAAGAACAAGTGATGGTCGATACCCAAACCCAATCATCAATTACAACCAATCTGTAATTCATAAACTCCACCCTCCAAAACCAGACCTCCATTCAAACCAGATTACAAGCCATCCAATCCATATTATCACTTTTAACCCATCCTTCACAACAGCCATTTGTCCCCTTACCTACCCCACCCCAATCTCACACTCCCTTAACCATAGCAACAACACCTGCTGTTGTTGCACCCATTGAACCAGTTACCATTATCCCCCCAATTACCCTTACAAATGCCTCCACCCAAACTAACCCTGAGGTGATAAAACTCACAATACCCTCTACTCCCACCCCACCCATGCCACCACCCATCCCTCCATCATTGTTGGCTGGCCATTCCTTCAATGTTGAGTAGCCCATATTACCAGCCACTTTCAACCCTAGACCTCCATACTACACCCTCCTTCAAGCCATGAAGAAAAATGCTTACATCAAGAGGGATGTGGTTAGACGAATGGCTGACCTCAGAACATCAGTGAGGCAGCCCCTCCTTGATAAACTCAAATCAGTGCTGCCAGCCCACAAGTTAAAGAAGAAAAGAAGCACACAGGGTTGGAGGGAGATAATGATCCAATACAATCAAGAAAAGAATCAGGCTAAGGGGATGGAGGATGTCATCAAGAAATTGCAAACAGACTTGAGATTAATAGAAGACAAAGCTTTTGACTATGGTGTGACTATTGCGGTATTGCAGAAAAGCTTAACTGAAAATAGTGATCGGGAGTTAGCAGAAGCTATTTCTAAATAATTAAACCCTGATGTACCTCAAAAGGAAACAACCCCTAAACCCAAGGAGCCTAGCAAAGTCAAGCCTAGAATCAAAATCCAGGAACCTACTTCAAAGCCAATGCCCACCCCTAAAAAGAAAAGCACCTCCAAGCCAAGAAACACTACTTCCAAAAGTCACAGTCTGCTACTACTGCTTTGAAGAAAGCAAAGGGCAAAGGAATCCAAGAACCACCTGATGTAGCAGAGGATTCAGATGATTAGATTTGCATTTGTCATTAGTTAGGATGTTTTTGTATAATTTTTTGTAGTTATTTTCCTTTGCATTGTATAAATTTCTGTGTTATAAATGAAATTTCTTTTTGGTATAGTTTGTGTGGTTCACTTTATGTCTTTTTGTTTGTTGAATTATGTGTTTTAATTGTTTCTGTGTGTTTTGTATGATTTTGCTACTTGCTTTATTTTGTATCTGATTTTGTGTATGATAACCTACTGCACATGCCCTTATTTTTGAATTAGTGAGGACACTGCTCCTCATAGGTTTGGGGGTGTGGCAAGGTTCGCCAATGATGTAGTTAACCCAAGTGAAACAGAAGCAAGTGAGTAAGATAGAAATAGAGCTATGATCACCTAAGAAACTTTGAAAATGAGGAAATGTAAAAAATTTTACAGACATTTAGGCATTAAAAACTTTTAAATTTTAACATTTCCATAAGGTAAACACCAAGAAAACTCACTTGTGTTAGTACTTACTGAACCATTAGAGAGAGAAAAAGGTAAGGACATGCCTAAAAGTTCAATGAAGACCATACCTAGTGAGATTTGGGCCTACAAAATTTATTTTTATTTTTTTTGAGGAGTGTCTTAGGCAATTCTTTCTGCTCTAAGGATTGACTAAGTCAATGTCCTTAGTAGAAATTAGGCATCTCCAAGTTAAAATAGCTGACAGCACTCATGATATTTAGGAAAGGATCAAGGCCTTCTCTTAGACAGTTTGAGCTTAAACATACCAAACCTAGTAAACTACCCTTGTGTATACACCTTTTGAGCCTTGATTTCTAGCTTTCTTCAAACTACACCTAAGTATTTATACCTTAACCTATGGACCTGATTCAAACCTACCCCCACTCTAAAAATTCAAAAGGTAAAGGAAAAGGAGTTGAAGATGGACAAGATAGGGTCAATATTGGGTGAATGGAAAAGAAACACCAAAGGAGGATAGCAGTGTAGCAACTAGGGAGAGGGTGGCATTTCAGAAAAAAAAAATAAGAAAAGAAAAGAAAATTTTATCCAAAAAAAAAAGAAAAATATATATAATGAAAAGGAAGAGAGAGGAGTCAAGAGGAGATTTCATTTGAAAAAGTAAAAATAAGAGGAGAAGCTGGCCACTTCATGTCTGAAAAAAATCTCAAAAAAGATAAAATGTGTTGAACTAAAGAAGGTGAAGTCATGAATCACCTCCTTCACCTGCTGATTTCTCAAATTTGCATCCTTTTCACCCTTTCATTCTTTATAACCTACACCCATAAGCCACATTACAACCCAGTCATAAGACCTTGTGATCCTAAATTGAATGAGCTGTTATGTGGAGATGAGGAGTTGTCCAATCTATGGTGAGGAATAGCCAATGATACCAGAATTTAGTAGCTTTGCCTATGCTCATGCTTGCATGCCCATTTGGAGTTTATAACTGCTCTTGAGCTTGTGAGAAAGTAAAAACCCTCAAAGTTCTTTATGAGAGATTGCCCTGGTAAGCATTGGGTCTATTATTGAATATATTGGGCATTGCCTAAAACCTAATTTTTGAATTTATGATAAGCTCAGTACTGACATACATGTATGTTTCTCTTGTTTAAAGCTAATTGAAAATGGTGTGCATACATGTAAAAGTTTTAATGATTAAATGTCTGTGCATATCATTTGTTTAAATTCCTCATATTTTGAATCAAAGGTGAACTGATGCTCTGTGTATTGACAGCTAACTTGATAATGTTGCACTTTTATTAACTGTTTCATTGAGAAGTTTCTAGGTACCTTCACTGAAAACACTCAGGAGACTTCACTCCTCCACTAGGAATCACCTAGGGGTTTAAAAGGCTTGATGCATAAGCTAAATGCATTTGTGCTCCCTACGAAAGTGGCATTTACATTCTTAGAATAGCTGTTTAAATTTTGCTTTGCTCAGGGACTAGCAAAGATTAAGTTTGGGGGTGTGTTATTCATTTAAAAGTACCACTTTTTACCTCTTAACTTAGCCTTTGCTGGACCTTGAAGCTGACTAATAACTCCTGTTTAGCTTATTTTGTAGATTAGTAATAACTTGTGCAGCTTAACACAAAGTCCATGCCTTTAGTGCCAAAAAGAGAGAATTCAAGCAAAGGATGACAGCTGAGTCAGAGATTGATGGAACACCATGGTGGTACACACCATGGTGACAATTTTTGCATGTCATAATGGACTAAGAAAGTCCAGCAGATGAAAAAAGCATAGATGTGAGTAGAGACAGCTGAAACAGCAGCAGAAGAGCAAATGAGTAATCTCGCACACTTGAGATGTTGCCTCGCGTTGCTAAAGCTACAGCAAAGCTCCCTCGCGTGGATGTTACATGTAGCATAACAGACTCATGTAGTAGTCATGCACTTCAGCTGTAATCAACACATAAAGGAACTCGCGAAGTAGTCACGCACTAAGCCTTCAAAAAAATAGCTTGCAAGGATCAAGCTTTAAAGCAGTCGTGCGCACTACCACGCGAGACCAATTTGTGCAAATAGTAGCAACAACCTCAGGATGTTTTCTCACAGCTCTCACGCGCTTGGAAGCTCAACCCTTTTGCTAAGTGAGATGTAAAGGCATTTGTGCGAGTACCTCGTGACAGGAGATTCTGAAGCTCTACTGTGCGAGCAAGCCAAGCACTGCAAACTCTTTCGTGCGAGTGCATTTAATGCCAGAGCAACTGCGCAATAATGTGAAGTCCACCTGTGTGAGTGAATAAACATTCCAAGATAATTCTTATCTCGCGAGGACTCAATGAAGGAACTAAAAGAAAAAAAGAACAGCTATGTAATTAATATGCATAGCGACCTCATGACTCTGGTCCCCCACTTCTAAGTCTTAACTCTAGGGACCTTTTAGGGATTTCCCCAGGTCTAGGGCACACATCTCGAGGCACACATCCCAAGACATTCAAGGGTTGTAACAATGCCACATTTGTTAGAAAAATTAGGGTTTACTCTTCTCTGAGCCAAGGCATTAGGATTGAGTATATAAGTTGTGCTTGTAACTTAGAATTAGAATTTCTCTCCTTCAACCTCTGTCTGTGGTGAGCTCGAGCAAATTAGGGTTAGGGTTTGATCACTTCTTCTTCCATTTTTTTTCTTCTCTCTTAGCTCAGCACTTATTGGCTAAATCCATTGTAAGCAATTAGGTGCAGCTTTATTTAGTTTTGTAATGGGTCATGTAAACATTGGGATTTTGTGAAGAGCTGTTATGCACAAAGCTTCTGCCTTGAAAAATTATATTATAGGTAATTTTGATCAATAGAATTTGTACTTTAAATATTCATTATATCTATTATTTTTGTATTTTCCCATAGTTTTGTTTAGGATATAGCATGCATTTAAGATTTGAGTTGATTGAAAGGAACATGGAAGCTTGAGCTTGTAGCCCCAAGACCATGGTGGCAGCAGCAGTTTACATGTTCCATCTCAGTCACCTGTGGTGTGGATAACCTTTGTGGATAGCAGGTGACCATTTAAGTGGACAGACTATAGCCCTAGGGTGACTCCAAGCCATAGATCTGAGAAGGATTCTTCTCCTCGGCACTTGAGCTTGTAGCCTTGTGAGAGGTTGTTGCCAGAACTAGCTCCCCTCTATTTTACTTTACCAATATCAGATGTTGGAATTGATTTCTCTATAGTGATTGCAAACTTGTGAGCTGAGTTATTGCAGACTTTCTGTAGCATTGATCATCTATTTTTAAGTCCTTAAATAGCCCTTGGAAAACTGTGGTCTCCACTGGTTTTTTAAGAACTATTTGTTCCTATGAATGCCTGCTAGATCTGTAGTAGATCTGGAGAGCTTGTAGCCTGACAAACATAGTGTCTACAATAGTTTTAATGTTCTGATTTGATCAGTTTGGTGGAAGACATCTATTAGATAATCTGTGACCATTTAAGTGGACAGGTTATAGACTTAAGATCAGTCTATTCAATTTGATCATATTGGTTTTCTAATTTTCTTCATGTGTTTTGATCCTCCCTATTGGATAGCCTGTGACCATTAAAGTGGACAAGTTATAGCCTTAAGGGACTAGGTTGAATCACAAGAGTGAGTTGGATTCTTCTACCTTGCTGAGGTTTTTGATAGCACATCAGCAATGACTCCTACAGAAGCAGATCTAGATCTGAGTTATAGAACCGATATAAACTTGTCCTAGTAGTTTACTTTCTACCATTTTATCTTTATTTTAATACACCATCACCACTTTCTTCATAACCCTTTCTTAGGATATGACTGCACTTTATTTCTTTTCTTTTAGTAGGTAATTTAGTGTAGTTGTGACTCCTGTTCTGGAATTCCAATGTGCTGATTTATGATGTAAAAATCAGGAGAAAACAGAGATGGATTCAGCACATCTGAGATATCCTAGACCTGCAAGATACAGGGTCCTTTGTAGCAAGCTTTAAAAGAATGGTAAGTAAGGGAATGTCCACAGGGAGGCTGGTTAGAAATAGGATAAATCTCAAGATCTGTGAGAGATCTGGCACCATAACTATCTCTACTTTAGTTAAAAGACAAGGGAGGGTTTTGAAATGAGTTGTCACTTAAACTCAACTACAAATAAAATGCAGATTGTTTTGGATCGAATCTAGAGCCTCAGATCTTACAGATGAAATAGTTTAAAAACTCAAAAAATGGAGAAGAATAGCTTGGAGATTGTCTTCACTGTAATCAAGTTGAGCTAAGCATATTACAGGGGTTCAAAAGCACACAAGTCCCTCAGCTAGCCATAGGCACTGTCCGCAAGCACAACTACAAGGTATAAATTCCACTTCAAATCACAGGATCCACATGGCCTTAAGGCTATGATCTGTCCACTTTAATGGTCACAGACCATCCTATAGGCTTTATCGAATCCATGGATTGCAGCAGATAAATCCAATTAAGGCCTGATCTCAGATTCACCTTAAGGTTATGATCTGTCCACTTTAATGGTCACAGACTATCCTAGAGATCTCCTACAAAGCCAGAGCCTCAATTAGAACAATTAAAACCACTACAAATGCAGCAATTTCCAGGTCACAAATGCAGGAAATTACAGGGATATCAGATCCAGGAAATTCATATGACATCCAAGAAGTCTACAAGTTAAGTGGGTGAGCTGATCAAGCAACTCTTCTACACAAATCCGATCGAGCACCAAAAGGCATCAAAAGAGCTTTAGATCTAATTAAAACATTGAAAACAACATTTACATTGCAAAAAAGGTCACTCTTGCAATGGAATGCTCTCAGATCTGTAGTCTGTGCAGCAATTAACCCCAACAACACTCTTAACCTTCCCCAATTACAAATCTAACTCACTCCTTGCTGCTCCTAGGGATTTAGCCAACCATAGTTGGGCTAAAGGAGGGAAATGGAATCTCGCTGCAAGCTCTGATCTCTGAAAAATTGCTCAGAATTTCGATCCCCCCTCAATGGCAATTGGGGATCTCAATATATAGTTTTTTCCTCTATTTTTCCTGCCAACAATCCCTTCTAGAAGGTTGTCAGAGTTTGTTAGAGTTCTGTTAACGCACGTGGGTTGGTTACGGCTTTCTAGGGCATCTTCTAGAACATCGCATCGGTCACCAGAGTACCTCGGTTTGCATGCGACAGATCACCAAGTCTCAGTGTGTGCATAGCATAGTTTCTAAGAAGTTCGGCACACAATTTTGACAGATTGGAGAAGCTTCCGACAGGTTCAAAGTAAGCTTGTAGTTCCTTTCGATAGGTTCCCTGGTCTCTTCGATAGGTACCGATAGGATGAGTTCTCTCTTTGAAGCTTTAGGGTCCTCAGCCCAATATCTGGAGTACTCGATAGGTTGGCTGGGTAGTTCAATAGGTCCAGTGGTCCTCTTCGACAGGTTCAGCTTTGTGTGCCGTCATCCCGATAGGTTGGCTCTCATTCCTATCGAAAGGCTTAAGCATCCTTCGATAGGTTAAATTTCAACATCTTCATTTCGATAGGTTCAGGGAGCCTTCGACAGGTTGGAATTGAGCATTTTAGTCCTTTCGCTAGGTTCTCAGATCCGTTCGATAGGTTCCTTTGACACTTCAGGCAAGTTTTCGACAGGATAGTTTCTTCTTTCCTTTCTTTGCTCGATAGGTTCTGAAATCCTATCGAACTCCTCAATCCATGCGACTTCATCCTTCTTCTGCCTTCGGATCTTATCGAACCCTTCTCAAACTGTACGAATTCTTTCCTTTTACTCCTCAGCTCCTATTGAAGTCTTCAGACATTCTCTCGATAGGGTGTTTTGGACCTATCTTCACTTCTTTCTCTTTGATCTGTTGCTGGGTCTGCATGGTGCTGAGAGATGACTTGTTTGTGGGCATTCTTAAGTGCTTTGCTGCATTATTATCAAATTTCCCTACTATCTACAAAATGCACTCAACAGAGGCTTATTAGTGTGCTTGCAGGTCCATGAAAGGTCAAGTTAAAGGGTGCAAAGTGGTATTTTTCACCACTTAATACACCCCCAAACCTAAGCTTTGCTAGTCCCTGAGCAAAGGAGAACTAAAAGAAAAATAAAATGCCACTTTCGTAGGGAGCACGGATGCATTTAGTACATGCACCAAGCCTTTTAAACCCCTAGGTGATCCCTAGTGGAGGAGTGAAGTCTCCTAAGGGTTTTCAGTGAAGGTACCCACAAACTTCTCCAATACACTTAGTTAATACTCCTGCAACATGTTAAAACAGAGTTTAAGTGAAATAAAATAAATTTCGCACCATGTCCATTCAATTCCAGAGGATTTTCAGCAGAAAAATCACCAATTCAAAACCTGAAATTTTGCTATAATTCCTTCATTCTTAATCAGTTCATGTCAAGGCATTGGGCTTAAAACTTTGATGCAGAGCTCACCTTTAATTTAAGAATTTTGTTCCTATACCACCCCAAATCTCTGATTTTAGACCCAAATCGTACTGGGGCTATTCACTCATAATAAAAATCGAAGGGTGCATCATTTCACACAGCTCAAGATCAGTTGCAGCCCTCAAATAGGACTGCAAGCAGGAGCATAGGCATTGCTTTAATTCCTGAAAATTTCTAACTCTTTTCACCATAGATTAAGCAAATTCTCATCTCTACATGACAGCTCAATCCATTTCAAATCAGTAGGGTCTTTTTATTGGGTTGTACTGTGGCTTATGGGTGAAATTGTAAAAGAAATAATAAGGAAAAATAGGATTCAAAATTGAGAAATCAGTAAGGGTAAGAAGGTGTCTAGACAATACCTCCTTCATTTTAGCATAATTCCATCTACTTCTTGAATTTTCAGATTTGAAGCGATAAGTTTCTAATCCTCTTTTCAGTCTTTCAATGAAATGACTTCTCTTTCTCAACTTTTTTTTTTTTTTTTTTTTATTCATAGGCGGGAATGCCACAATGCCACCAACTATGTTTTTTCTCCTCTTGTACCCACTTCTCAAACCAGCTCTACCTTCTTCCATTCCTTTACCTTTACCTTCTGAAATCTCAGAGTGAGGTCGGGCTGCATTAGGTTAAAGAGTTTTGGGTTTGCATTTCTGGTTTCTATCGAGGAAAAATTGTGATTTCAAGGCTCAAATGGTGTGTATCAAGGGCAGTTCAAAGGTGGGACATTTTACACTCAAACTGTCCAAGGGATGGCCTTACTTCATGTCTTCAATGTCATGAATGCTGTTAAGCTGTTTCAACTTAGAATTGCCTAACTTCTAGTGATTAGAATTAGATCCTATCAGTCCTTAGAGCAGAAGAAATTGCCCAGACACTCTTCAAAGAAATTAGAAATTTTCAGGCCCAAATCTCACTGGGTATGGTCTTCCATCAAAATTTATGGGGGGTATCCTCATAGTTTTCTCTCATTTCAGGTTCACTAATCATCAAATTTTTATTTTTATTTTTATTTTTTTTATTTTTTTTATTTTTTTTTAATTCTTGAAATTTGCTTCATGAAAAATGTTAAAACTACAGCTCATTTCAGTTTTAAAAAGTTTTTACTTTCCTCTTTTCCAAAAAAAATCAGGTCGAAAATCACTTTATGGTAAAAAACTTTTTCAACATAGCTGCACAAAGCATTAACTTATTTCATTGGCACACCTGCCATACCCCCAAACCTAAACTAAATAGTGTCCTCACTATTTTAAGACAAAGCAATTAAGAGGGAGACAGGGTAAGAAGATATCTATAGAATAGCACAACAAAAATGTCAAATATATACAAGAGACAAATGAAACAGAAAAAAAAAAAAACTGAAACAACACATGGCCACATTCATATACAGCTTGGTGCCAGCTATCGCCTAGATGCAGGGGCATTGCCCTTGGATTTATATTGCTTAGGTTGTTTAACGCGTGCCTCCTCAGACTGGGCAGCAGGCTTTTTGCCTTTAGGATCAATCGCAGGTGCAGGATCAGAATCCGAATCGAAAGGGAAAAGAGCCATGGGGTCCAGTCCTAGAGCCGCAGCAGCCTTTCATCTTTCATCCCTAGTGAGTAGGGTGCCATGGGGGTCAGACTGAGGGGAGGACCTGGGGGTCTCAGCTTCCTTGGATGGGGCAGCAGGTTGTTTCCCTTTTTTTATGGCGGCAACCGAAGAAGCAGATCTCTTGGTGGTGGTGGTTCTTTTGGAGTAAGTCCTCTTCCGTTTGGGAGGGATAGGTTTGTCAGGTAGAGGTACTTCGGCAGGAGGGGGAGGTGGAGCCTCCACAGGTGGGGTGGGAGGGGGTTACGAGGCAGGAGGTGATGGAGGAGGGGCAGTGGCAGAAGGGACAACATCCACAGGTGGGGTCGCGAAAGGAATAGTTGTAGGGGGGACATGGGGGAGGGGGGGAGGTGCAGCAGGAGGTGCTGTAGCAAGAGGGGTAGGCCCAAAGGGTTGAGACAACAAGGAAGCAACCTTTTTCTCCAAAATATCAATCTTCTTGGCAGCATAGAGGAGGTTAGCATCTGAGCGCTCCTTGGTGGCCTTGATGATCTCCTAAGAATTGGCTAACTTTTTCTTGAGGAGCTCAGAATTTTTCTTCTCATACTTGGCAATGAGACTCTCAGCCACTGCTAGTTGTTTTGCTGACTCATATCGAACCAGGATTTCAGACCATCCTTGAGAGATATCACGGAGCTGGATTCGGTGTTCTAATTCAATGTTGGCAATTCTCTCCTCATAAGGGGCTTCAAGGGAAGCCCGAAGTGCAGCCATACCTCTCAAGATATCCCTGTGGATGTAAGGGTTGTCCCTCATTGCATACAGGAGGGTGAGGTAGGGAGGAATGTACATGGATTGGTGAAGGACAAGAGGCAAAGATAAGGGTGGAGTGGATGAAGAGGAGGGGGTGGAAAGAACTAGAACCTCCCATGGATCAGTTTGGGTGGAGGCATCTTGGAAAATAGGGTGGGAGGAACAGGGGAAATGGGTGGTGGGCATCTCAAAGAATCGCAGTAAACAAAGGTGGGGATGAAGGTATAAAGTCTTTGGGGGAGGAGGGGGTAAAGATGGAGCGGCTAACTCCACAAAAAGGATATCAGTAAGGATGGGGGAGGGCATAGGTGAAAAGGGAGGGATCAGGGGAGGGAGGAGAAGTGGGAAAAGGTTGGGAGACTGAAGTGGGGGGAGTGAGGGTGGATTGAATTGATTGGAGACATGAGCTCATGAGGGCCTGGTGGTCAGTGTTAGTGGCTACTTGGGCCTAAATGGACTGAAGGAGGGAGAGGATTTGGGTGAAAGTATCAGGCAGGGTAGAAGTAGAGGGTATGGGTGAATGAATGGGATGGAAAGGATAGGATGGGGCATGGGTAAAATGAGGAGGAGTGGTGTGGGGGGAGTCAGGAAGTGGGGTGTACTCATGAGCAACATCCTCCACAATTGAAGAATGAGGGCAGAGAAACCAGTAGAAGTGAACTGGTCTAAACCCTGTGTATGTGTAGGAAGTGGTAGAGGGGGAAAATCAGGAAGTGGTTGGAGGGAGGGTAAGGAAGACATGGTGGGGATAGGCTCAAAGAAGGTGGGGAGTTCCAGGATCCCAGGTGTAGGTGATGGTGTAGGTAAGGTGGATGAAAAAGTTGGTGATGTAGGAGGAATGGTGGATGGGGGAATGTCAGCGGCATGATTTGCTGCTGAGGTAGTGGGTGCCTCCTCTGCTGCAACCGGTTTGGTCTTTTGAATCATGGTTAAACTTGTAGACCATTCTCTCTTTCCAAAAACCTTGTGAGCCATTTTCTCCACTGGCTCAGCCTCCTTGATCTTATACTTTCCAGCTTTGAGCAGACAGGTGATGAGTCTGCTGAAGGGTAGGCCTCCTCCCTTAGCAAAAGCATGTCTTTTTAGCACCTTGTCATTTACATCCACCATAGTTTCAAAGATCAGCTTAGGTGCATTCACGAACTGCCCCTTGGAACAATAAAATAAAGCATCCACTAATGGGGACCTTCTTTCCTACAAATGTCCTGTAACATAGACATTTTTCCTTAAGATGATATCCATGAATCTGAGACTAGGATGGAGGTCTCTTCTCATCAGCGATTCTCTAAAACCCACAATCCCATTGGTTAGCTACTTGGCCATATCCTTAAATGTAGCTCCAACAGGTGCTCCCTCAGTGCGGTTGGAGTCAAATTGGTATGGGACCCCCAAAGCCATTCCTATGTCTCTGTGATCAATAGTCAGTTGCCAATCATCAATCGAAATTTCTAATACGTCATCAGTCCCCCGTGCCACCTTCTTCTTCAGATTTTGGTACCATAACTTCACCAGCCTGGGATACACTGATTCCTTCAATGGCGACAGTAGGGGCAACAAGCCTTCTTTCTTCAAATAGCTCAATGTTTCCTGGCACTCTCCAATGTTGGCAAAATATGCCAGATCAAATCCGGTCTCAGGGACAAGGTTTAACTTGTCAATAAATTCATTAGGGGTGGTTAGTATAGCCGAAAGCTCTACAGCAATGGGTCTGTCAGGGGTAACTCTCTCTAAGTGTGTTTCTACCACAGGTTCCTGGATTTCAACAGCTTTGGCTTTCTTAGCTTTAGGACTCTTTTTGGGTGTCCCCTCAGCGAGCTTTCTCTTTATAGGTGGTTTGGTAGCAGGTAGCGCTTTCTTGGAGGATTTAGGGGTGGATGCAGTTGATTTCCGGCGTATGCTGGCTAGCGTTTCCTCAGGCTCATCCATTATAATCTCAGGGAGTAATTTCTCACCAACTTGGAATGGGAAAACTTAGAAAGACAACAGAGTGATGGTAGGAAGGCAACTCACCTCCAGGTACCTAGGGTTTCACAAAGCTAGCAATGCACCGCTCCAATTTCTCTAAAATCAGGGGCAAAATGCTCCTCTACGCAAGTTGAATGTATTGACAAGATGGCACACTAAACAGCAGAAGAATCCATGAGGATTTAGTAGAGAAAGAGGGAGGCGAAAAATGAGGAAGAGAGCTAGGGTTTTTCAGAGGGTAAGGAGTGAAGCACAAATGACCTATCGATAGGTATATATATATGTGAAAATGCGATTTTGATAGGATGAATGGAATGGTTTTGATAGGTTGATGCGTCCTATCGAAAGCTTAGACATCAAAGATTTCAAAAGGGATGATTTTTAAGGATTTCGATAGGTAAGGCCATCCTATCGATAGGTTTAAACGGCACAGACAACATTTTTTCGATAGGTGTCTGATATGTACTCAGCACCTATCGAAATCTTTGTTTGCCCTTATTTATCCTATCGAGCAGTTGGTTTTACCTGTCGAAACATCCAGTTCCTATCAAAACCATTAGATATCCAGTCGAAATCACCATGAAACCTAACGAAATGTAGATTAGGCCTATCGAAGGCTCCAAAACCCAGATAAAGTTGCCTTTCTGGGCACCCTTAGCTTCTACACTTATCAGGCTTTGTTGCTATGCGGCCCTATGATTGGATTCTTATGTTGATGAGCTCCCCTTATCTTAGAGCAGCTGGCAAATTTGAAAAGCTGACCCACTAGAGAACATGGCATATTTATTGCAAAAGAATTCTACTAGAGATGCAAAGTAAAAACAAATCTAAAACATAAGCAAAATATGATACATATGATACATACTCAACTGCAAGTGCTAATCTGGAGGATCTGGAAGGTTAACGGCCTCCCCATGTTCCTTGAACTTTTCATCCTTCTTGGATCCATTTCTCAATAATTGTTCAACCCCTGGTTGCAATTTTGTCTCTATAGGCCACTCATTATTCTGCAGCAGCTGTTGAGGATTCTCATGCAGAACCTCCTGTAACCCTGCAATGGAAAAACAGGTTTCATCGAAAGGGGGTTGAGAGCTGGTACTGTATACATGCAGTTTTACTTTCATGTTGCGAAAAGAGACCTCCATGATTCCAGATCTGCATTGAATGCAGGCATTGGCAGTGGCCAAGAAGGGCCTGCCCAGAATCACAAGGATGGAGGAAATACCTTTACTTGGCTCCATATCTAGCACCATAAAGTCAGCAGGGTAAAAAAAATTTTCAACTCCCACCAGGACATCTTCAATGACTCCCACAGGCTTCCTTTCGTACCTGTCAGCCAGTTGTAAGACCACAGGTGTGGGCTTCAAGTCTCTCAGGCCCAATTTTTCATAGACTGCATAGGGCAGCAAGTTCACACTAGCTCCTAAGTCTAATAGGGCCTTCTCAATTTTATGATCCCCAATGATGCAGGGGATAGTGGGCACTCCAGGGTCTTGAAGTTTGGTGGGGTTTACAATGAAAAGAATGTGTTTTACCTTCTCTGCTGAACAGACTTTCTTGGACAAGTATGTCCTAGATTATCTTTTATGGGTGCATAACTCCTTCAGAAATTTGGCATAGGCTGGGACTTGTTTGATGGCATCCAGTAAAGGTAGATTAATCTTTACTTGTTTGAAAGTCTCCATCATTTCCTCAGTTTTGCCCTGCCCTTTGTCAAAAGGGGAGGGTCCTTGGAATGCCTTGGGAAATGGCAAGTGTGGGGGTGCTCCCTCACTTGCAGCCTTAGCCAATGGGGCCTTTTTCTTTTCCTTGAGGATCCATATCATTTTCTTTATTGACACTGAGTTGTTCCTGCAGGTCCACCACTGGTGACCTCTGTTGTTTTCTTGGAAAACTCCTTCCATTATCTTCCTTCAGACTTCTCACAGGCTCAGAGCCCACTTGATTGTCCACTAGCCTACCACTCCTCAAAGTTGTCACAGATTTGGCTTCCTCATTGGTGGAGGAAACTTCACCCACTATAAACTATCTTCGTGGATTATCCTATGGTTGGCTAGGTAACCTTCCTCCTTCTCTCCTAGTCAGAACATCAGACAGCTGACCAAGCTGGTCCTCTATCTTTTTGATGGTCTGGTTGTGAGAGTGCACAATTTGGATTAAGGTGTTCAAGTTCTGCAATGAAGATAGAACTTGCTCCTCAAAAGATGGTGCTCTCACAGCTGGAGTAGGTGCAGCTTGCTGCACAGGAGGAGCTACAGGTTGGGCCATGGTTTGCTAATATTGAGGTCTTGGGACATAACCTCTCAATAAGGCTGAGCATTTATGTAGGGCATGGGCTGCTGGGGCTGCTACTGCTGCTAGCTGGGGTATCCATCTTGTCTCCTCCTTAAATTGGGATAGTTTCTCCATTGATACCTAGCAGCAGGCTGCTGCCCATAGGCTTGAGTTGCAGCCACATATTCTGTTATGAAATCAGGAAATTGGGCAGTTGATGGGCATTCATCTAGGGAGTGAGCAGGGGACTGGCATATAGCACATGCCTCCTCCACTCTAGCAGCCGCAAGTGATTGCATTGCTCCCATCAGCCTATCAAACTTCAGAGTTAAGCTGTCCAGTTTCCTTTCCAACTCACTTGGCACACTCACTTCATATATATTTGCTCTTGAGGTGTTCTCTTTCATCAATTTGGAAGGGTCTAGATCTCTTGCTAAGGTTCCCTTTGCATAGAGTTTTCACTAATGATGTCAAAGAGCTCCCATGCCTCCTCAACAGTTTTATGAAGATAAGTACCTCCACAAGAGGCATCTATCATGTCCCTGCTCTTTGAATCAATTCCCTGGTAAAAGCTTTGAACCAGTTGTCATTCAGGGATTTTGATGGTGGGGGCATTTCTTGAGGAGTTCTTTAAATCTCTCCCAGGATTGATGAAAGTCTTCAGTTGGATCTTGGGTAAAAGAGATGATACCCTTCCTCAATTGACTGGTCTTTGACATAGGAAAGAATTTGGCCAAAAACTAACATTGGAGATCACTCCAAGACTGTATACTGTTAGGTGGAAGCAGAGATAATCAGGTCCTGGCTCTATCCTTTAATGAAAAAGGAAAGAGTCTCATCCTGGTGGCCTCCTCCCCCAAACCTGTGATGTTGAAGGTGGTGCACAGTCCTAAGAATTCATCTATATGCTTATAGGAATCCTCCTTCGCCAGGCCATGAAATGAGGGCAACATTTGAATGATGGATGATTTGATCTCATAGTTTCCTTGAGCAACAGGGAATTGAATACAGAAGGGGGAATTGTATATCCCTGGTGCATTGAATTCCTTGAGAGTTCGAGGCATCTACTACTCACCCATTTCAACAGATTCAAATTCAACAGCTGTGGATGTAGTTGGTCTGGTTCTGATAAGTCTTTGAACCTCTGGATTTAGTGGAATAATCTCAGGTTGAAGAGTTCTCCTACCAAACATACAACACCCACAACTGAATGTAGAGTAAATCCTCACACAACAAATAGGAACACACAATTGATTAACTAATCTAAAAAAAATCAATAGATCTAAAAATAAATAGGGGAGAAGGGATGCAAACTATAGAGCAGCCTTCAGCACAGCTCTCCTCTCATTCTGTACTCAGATCTGGTGAAATGGACGCCAAAAATACTAAAAAATAGCAAAACTCACAAATGTAGTTAGTAAAATCAAACAAAAACTACAAATCTATGATCAAAACTTAGATCTATCAATTTCTAAACTGCTTCCCTGGCAGCGACACCAAAAACTTGTGGATTTCTAGTGTGCTGATTTATGATGTAAAAATCAGGAGAAAACAGAGATGGATTCAGCACATCTGAGATATCCTAGACCTGCAAGATACAGGGTCCTTTGTAGCAAGCGTTAAAAGAATAGTAAGTAAGGGAATGTCATAGGGAGGCTGGTTAAAAATAGGATAAATCTCCAGATCTGTGAGAGATCTGGCACCCTAGCTATCTCTACTTTAGTTAAAAGACAGGGGAGAGTTTTGAAATGAGTTGTCACTTAAACTAAACTACAAATAAAATGCAGATTGTTTTGGATCGAATCTGGAGCCTCAGATCTTACAGATGGAATGGTTTAAAAACTCAAAAAATAGAGAAGAACAGCTTGGAGATTGTCTTCACTGCAATCAGGTTGAGCTAAGCATATTACAGGGGTTCAAAAGCACACAAGTCCCTCAGCTAGCCACAGGCACTGTCCGCAAGCACAGCTGCAGGGTATAAATTCTACTTCAAATCACAGGATTCACCTGGCCTTAAGGCTATGATCTATCCACTTTAATGGTCACAGGCCATCCTATAGGCTTTATCGAATCCATGGATTACGGCAGATAAATCCAATTAAGGCTTGAGCTCAGATTCACCTTAAGGTTATGATCTGTCCACTTTAATGGTCACAGACCATCCTAGAGATCTCCTACATAGCCAGAGCCTCAATTATAACAATTAAAACCACTGCAGATGCTACAATTTCCAAGTCACAGATGCAGGAAATTACAGGGATATCAGATCCAGGAAATTCATATGACATCCAAGAGGTCTACCAGGTAAGTGGGTGAGCTGATCAAGCAACTCCTCTACACAAATCCGATCGAGCACCAAAAGGCATCAAAAGAGCTTTAGATCTAATTAAAACATTGAAAACAACATTTACATTGCAAACAAGGTCACTCTTACAATGGAATGCTCTCAGATCTGTAGTCCAGGCAAAGAATTAACCCCAAAGAATACTCTTACCCAATTACAGATCTAACTCACTCCTTACTTCTCCTAGGGATTTAGCCAACCATAGTTAGGCTAAAGGAGGGAAATAGAATCTTGCTGTAAGCTCTGATCTCTGGAAAATTACTCAAAATTTTTATCCCCCCTCAATGGCAATTAGGGATCTCAATATATACCTTTTTCCTCTATTTTTCCCGCCAACAATCCCTTCTAGAAGGTTGTCAGAGTTTGTTAGAGTTCTGTTAATGCACGTGGGTTGGTTAGGGCTTTCTAGGGCATCTTCTAGAATGTCGCGCCGGTCATCAGAGTGCCTCGATTTGTGTGCGATAGGTCACCAAGTCTCAGCGTGTGCATAGCATAGTTTCTGAGAAGTTCTGCACACGATTTCGACAGGTTGGAGAAGCTTCCGACAAGTTCAAAGTAAGCTTGTAATTCCTTTCGATAGGTTCCCTGGTCTCTTCGTTGGGTACCGATATGATGAGTTCTCTCTTTGAAGCTTCAAGGTCCTCAGCCCAATATCTGGAGTATTCGATAGGTTGGCTGAGTAGTTCGATAGGTCCAGTGATCCTCTTCGATAGGTTCAGCTCTGTGTGCCGTCATCCCGATAGGTTGGCTCCCATTCCTATCTAAAGGCTTAAGCATCCTTCGATAGGTTCAGGGAGCCTTCGACAGGTTCGAATCGAGCATTTTAGTCCTTTCGCTAGGTTCTTAGATCCGTTCGATAGGTTCCTTTGACACTTCAGGCATGTTTTCGACAGGATAGTTTCTTCTTTCCTTTCTTTGCTCGATAGGTTCTGAAATCCTATCAAACTCCTCAATCCATGTGACTTCATCCTTCTTCTGCCTTCGGATCCTATCGGACCCCTTCTCCAACTGCACGAATTCTTTCCTTTTACTCCTCAGCTCCTATCGATGTCTTCAAACATCCTCTCGATAGGGTGTTTTGGACCTATCTTCACTTCTTTCTCCTTGATCTGTTGTTGGGTCTACATGGTGCTGAGAGATGACTTCTTTGTGGACATTTTTAAGTGGTTTGCTGCATTATTACTAGATTTCCCTGCTATCTACAAAATGCACTCAACAGAGGCTTATTAGTGTACTTGCAGGTCCATGAAAAGTCAGGTTAAAGGGTGCAAAGTGGCAATTTTCACCACTTAACAACACCCAACTCCCTTTCTTTAGGATTGTCAGATCTGTAGCCAGATATGGAGGCCTACTATTATAGCCCATTTTGGGTTCTAGATCAATTTCTCTGTGGGACAAACTCTTACTTAAAACTTGCTACAATAGCCCTGTATCTTGTAGGCTGTGTGTACCTTAGGTTGCTATTTTCAGAGCCATTTCATCTCACTCTTTCTATTTGATTCTATTTCCACACACATAACAATAATAAGCAGCACCTGAGAAAACAAACAACACCAACACATACCCAATCCTTGGGGGTCAAAAGCATCATCCCTGTAGGGAAAAGTAGCACTTACTACTCCTCCCTCCATCACTCTACCATGGGTCCGACCAAACCGATGTCAGGATGGAAAGGCTCGAGCCCTAGAATCGGCCTACAACCAAAAGATGCTAGCCTCTCCTGCTGAAACGCAGGGAGGGCCTGGTACCAGGCATCGGACTCTGCCCACACGGAACTAATACACAGAGAGAGGGGCTCCTAAATGCACAACAAAAATAATAATATTAGTAAATAAATATAAGACAAAACCCATAATTACTAAGGAACACAAATAACAAAGGATAATAATGAAAATTTTCAGTAAATAATATTAAGCAACAATAGTAATCAATGACAACAAAAAAAATAACACTAATAACTATAATGAAAACATCGAATAAAATAAATAATAATAAATAATAAAATAATAATAATAATGTTAATAATAAACGACTAACAGAAACAAACAATAACCAATAGTAATAACAAATGATCCAAGAGAATAAACTGACCACCATGACAACGTTAACAAAATAAATGATAAATTTGACCGACAAAGATGATAAAGAGGTCCACCATAAACCAAAAGAACGGATAGATAATACATGGTAATGCCAACAATAAAGATGATAATGAAAGAACGATAATAATGGTGATAAATAACAGCGATGATAATAGCAAATAATAATGGCAAAAATAAAAGGCAAGTAAATAATAACACATAGAAAATAAATGACCTAAAAGCAAACAAACATGATTGCAATAATCTACGATAGGCATACAAAACATGAGAAAGGCAACGTAGAATAATAAAATAAATGTGACTTAGAGCTATATACAGGCATGATGCATGAATGCGCACGCAAGACACAACCAAATGCGGGTTCTGCGTAAAATAAAAGGGTTTCCTTCTCCTACAAAATCTATGTTATAATCTAAATGCCTAGGAAAATAAAAGAGCTCTTGTTTCTGAGCACCTACCCAGTTCGCCGCGAAGGCACCTACTAGTGGAATCCGTATTAGATGCTCAACCCATGGTGGGTCAGCACCCTTAGCAACAGGAGGAACCTCGCCCTCATCATCGGGAGGGACCTCACCCTTGTCAACTACAGCAGCCACCTCAACAGCACCCTCAGCCCCGGGGACACCCTCCTCGGCAACCTCAGGAACCTCCTCCCTCTCCACATCAGAACCTCGGATGCCTCGCCCTCCAACATCCGCTCCAGCTCCAAAACAGTCACACTACCCTCAGCGCTAAAATCCAATAGACGAATTGCAAGATATCGCAAAGACACAGAAACTAGAGCACTCGAAAGCAAAGGAAGCATAAAAAGCAGAGAAAGTCTGAATGCGCAAGTGAGATGAGAAGAATTTTTGGCTTATATAAACGCCGATCAATTACGCACTATGAATGCTGCGCAGAGTTGAATCATGCACCAACTAAATAGTGTGGATTCGAAATTGAGCTCCAAATAACATGTGCGCAATTAAACTCTCGTCCACCTGTGCGGGCGACAAACCAAAACCACGCACTATAACTTGCACAGAATTGGAATCCAACGCGTCCGCTGTAGCGCGAAATTCTAAAAGTCACTCGGAAACCACTACACTGCAACTCGTTGACCTATCGACCATGCGCAACACATGACACTCGAAACTAGATTAAGTGCGGAGAGTAACACGTGTAATTAACCCCCCAATCTGCCATTTATGCGCACGTATACATGCGCGCAATTGGATTATGCACCTACTATCATGCACGTAATTCCCAGTTAACACGGAAAATATATACATAACAGCCTCCAAAGATCGAACTGTGAAGTTTAATCACACCTAAAACAGCACCTACAGCCCATACTTACAAAACAAAAACCTATGCCATCTCGAATGCACTCTACACTCATCGTATGCACTCCGATAATTAGAAAAGGGCCTTACCCATACGCGCACGCGCACTCCTGAAAGGAGCACTTATACACATAGACACCAAACCAAATCGGAACCAATCCGAACTTAAACCAATGTAACTCAAAATGAGCTAAGCCAAAACAAACCCAATCAAACTAAAGGCCAACAAAAATAATAACGGTGGTAAAAATCCAAAATATATATATGAACAAATAAATCGCTTTTATAACACGACATAATCGTTACAAATCACACCGAGGGCATATCCCCTAAATATACAACTAAAACAAGAGACATAAAATTAGCACATACAAGCGTTGCACACACCGAATGAAGGTGCTCAGGAGAAGTGAGGACTAAATGGCCTGTGAGTATCTCGGGCATAATTTCCCAAGACAAATACTCAAAGAAACTCGAGTGGCTCACAGAAGGCCACTCAGAGGCCGAGGGATACACCTATGAAAAACCCTTTTAGAAAACCCCCAAAAGGGAGCTGACAAAAGGTCAATCCACAGAACACACCAAGGAGCAACTGGGATCGATCACGAGAACTCTGATCCATCTCTTTTCCATGGTATTCTTCCCTCCACCTTTATCTCTTCCACCTCTTCCCCTAGCACAGTAGCACCCTACGTGCCACTTCACATCCCAACAACCCCGATACCACAACAAGCGGACCGCCGTCACAAATTCCTTCAGGGCACAATACTCGGGATACAAAATAAAATGGAAGAAAAGACATTAAGAAAATAAAATGTACCAAAATTATAAGTCCACCAAAAATAAAAAAAAAGTCAAAATAAAACCCAAGCCCTTAACACCTATTTATAGACAAAAGGCCCCTTAATCCTAGTGTGACAAGTGTCTCACTCATAGGTACCCTTCATCCATCTAAACCAAAAGAAGACACATACCCCCTTAAAGAAACACAATCCATGACAGGCCAAAATGAACCTATAATTAAGAAACACTTACCCCCCAAACAAGCACAATCCATGAGAAAACAAGATGGGCCAATATCTATGCAATTAAAGAAACACAACCCATGACATAATAAGTGAGCCAATGGTATTAAAACATCTAACAAACCCATCTAGCTTTAATTTAAACCCACACATACCTGACAAGTGTCACACTCACAAAACATGAGAACAAAATAAACCTTATACCTTAAACAAACACATGAACTCCCTCCACCAATTCAACATTTAGAAAAAATTAAATAGCTCAAAATAAATGCCCTAAAATGAAACCCGTCACTCACACTGCCAAAGCCAGCCAGTGACCTAGCCCAATTCGTAAGGATGAACATAATAAATAGACAAAATAAACAGCACGAATTGTAAAATAAAATACCAAAATACACAAAAAACAACAAATAAAATAAAATTAAAATTAAAATAGAATAGAATAAAATAAAATAAATACAAAATAAAATAAAAATAAAATAAAATAAAACAAGGGAAAATACCACCTACAGTCCCCTCACGATGAAGACACCAAAAATCGCAATGACACTCGAAACGGTAATAAGAACAAAGCACATAATAAAGAGTGTCATAAATAATGCCCCACCATAGTCGAAAACCAGGAAGGCCTAGCCCCCATGGCCCCATCGCAGCCACAGACCAAGGCAAACCTCAACTAGACATAGCTCCACCCAAAAGCCCAAACCTCGTTGGAGCGCTCCATAGAAGAAGAAGAGACAAAGGCCAGTGGCAGACGAAAGCTGTTATGACAGAGAACGAAACAAATCCATCTATTTGCTGCCACCACGCGAAGCATCGGCCGGAGTAAGCCACAGACCCCTCTCCTCCATCAAGGTAGAGATCAGATATATCCCCACCAAGGATCGCTCGACAATACTAGAAGACTCAACTTTGAAGATGACAACATAGATACCCAAGCATTTAAGACTCTCACCAAGAGAGCACCATGGGAAGTAATTGATCAGTCACATAATAAAAACCATTTTACTACCCTTAACTTAGTGATGCTAGACCTTAGTTTGCTACTAACAAGTTAATGATGTGCAAATATTAAGGAAAAATAGCAAAATAGAGCCAAAGTGTTAATATTCATCAAAATGAACTCGTAAAGCAATAAGAAAGACGATTGAACGACAAAGATGAATCATCACCTACTAAAAGACGGAAAATCATATTTTACAATTGAGTGAAATGTTGCAAAGGAAGAAAGTAAGAAATCGTGATTTATGATTCTTCAAAAGCCGTTCAAAAGCAAAGTGTAATATAAAAGTGAAAAGTGATCAATCGTAAATCAAAGAATCGTTCCATTGAAAGTTGTGTTGAAAAGAAGAAAATCATCATTTACGATTTGACAAAAAGGAAACTTTTTGAAGTTGTTGGTCACGTGAGGATTTACACTGTTATGCATATAATTAGAAGAATTCTTGGATTAGAAATCTGGCCACTCACGGATATGAGAAGATTGACGAAGGGAGACTCCTAAAGGACTATGTTGCTAAAATAAACGAGAAAATCCATAAGTATATCTACTATTGAAGGCAATGAACGATAGGATTAGAAGTAGAGTTATAATATGACACTTTTTTTTTAGTAGTTCCTTTTATTAGAATTAGGAGTTTTGTAAATCGACCCCTTATGATCTACAAATAAGAGGGCTTGGTATAGGAATTAATGATTGAAGAAATTCTCAGCATTAATTGACGCCTGAGATTTAGTTTTCTTCTGATCATTAGAGTAGCTTAGTTTAGATATCCAAGGTTCCTCGATCACAATTTACAATTGGGATTGAGAGCTAGAAGATTAGAGTAGATATTTATAGTTTCTCATAAGCAATTAACGCCTGCGGCTGAAGGATGAAAGATATTATTTTTATTTCTTTCTAGTATAGATTTATTTTTATTGCAATTAACTGCTTTGTAAACATCTCCATGTTTTAATTTGAAATGATAACTCAGGTTGAGATTTGCAAATTAGTGTAATGGTTTTTATTTTCCATCTTTGATTTTCTAGAGTTTGATTAACACCTAAATTTCTAGTAGATTAATGATTAGTATAGATCTATATTGAAGGATGCTAGTTTTTGATTGATGCCCAAATCTTAGAGGACTAAGATATAGTGTAACGGTATTTTAAATTTGTAAACATCCGATAACTGAAGATTGTGATTGACGACCACAGTCTAAAGAAGGAGGATTTAGGATTTATTTTTCTGCAAATTAGTTTAAGAAACGATTCTTTCATTCATATTTCTCAAGTAGTTTAGGATCTTAAAAGATAAATATAAGTTTTCAAAAAATTAATATATATAAGATAAGACACTTTCCCATGGGAACGATCCTATGCTAGTATTACAATTTTCATTTGTGCGCTTGCAATAGGTTAAGACTTAATTAGAAAGAAATATAACCAGTGAACAAGTTTTTGGCGCCGTTGTTGGGGATAGCGGATTTTATCTTTATATTAGTTTAAGAAAATAAGTATTTATCTTTCTCTTTTAATATTTCTTGATATTTTTAATTTTCTTTTATCACTTCTTAAATCTTTTACAGGTTTACTCCGAGAAACGAATCAATGTTTCAACTTCCCCTAATCAGAGAAGCTAGAGGCTCAGATTGTTTCTCTCCCTACCTTCTAGAATAAAAATTAAATAAAGCTAAAAACATAAAAATATAGTTTTTCTTTTTTATATGCATCACACTCGATCTCGAAGTCTAGATTTCTTCGAGTGTGATCCAGAAATTGAAAGGACTCTCCTACGTAATTTAGTAGCAAAGGGAATTCCCACAAGAGAGTCCTTAACCATGGCTGACGACCATTCAATTCAAGCACATTTCACCCTGATTGCTCTGACTGCACCCTCCTATATAGTTATACTAGAGGTTACAGCCGGACAGAATTATGAAAGCAGGCTCAACACTTTAAGCTGCACCTACTTTACACGGGCTTAACGAAGAAGATCGCTATCAACATTTAAGGGATTTTATAGAACTTTGCACGATGTTACAACTGTCGGCGGCTAATGAGGAGTTAGTTAAGCTAAGGTTGCTCCCTTTCTCTCTCAAAGACAGAGCGAAAGTGTAGTTGACTAAACTGCCTGTCAGGAGTATAACCACTTGGGATGAACTGCAATCAAATTTTTTAAATGAAAACTTCCTAATTGGTAGAACTAACCAGATTCGACAAGCAATTCAAGATTTCAGGCAGCAGCATGGAGAATTATTTCATGAAAGCTGGCAGTATATGAAAGACCTATTGAGAATGTGCCCTCATCATGATGTGCCAAACTAGTCAATAGCCCAGAGTTTCTACCAAGGGTTGCTGAGACTAACCAGTCGATGTTGTGAGTGGAGGAGCCTTTATGGCTCAAAATGGCCATTAGTCCTAGAATCTATTCGAGAAACTGGTCAATAACTCAAAGCAAATACCAGGCCCTGCTTAGATCTGATCCTAATATCAGTCGTTACACCCCGCGCGTGAGGGGTGGACTTTAAGATATTAGTAAAAATAAAGTAAAGAAAGAGGATGATATGAGTGCAAAGGCTTTAGCTCTTGAACAAACGCTCGCAATACTATTGGCTGCCAAACCGAGCACTCCGGATAGACCCTTGGCAAATTGTTCTAATATCCAGACTCAGATTTATAATGAAAACCCAGCTCCGCCATCGTACCAGGAGGTGGTGGAAAATGAGCAAGTAATGGCCTTTTAAAGGGGAGATTATGGAAACACATATAATCCAGCGTGGAGGAACCATCCTGGATTTAACTATGGTTCCACAGGAGGAGCACAACTAGCACTATCGGTTGTGCAACTCCGATTTTCCCAGAGCCAAGTTTTCCACCAAAGACCTCAAATGTCTATTGCGCAACCCCAATTTAGACCACAAAGCAATGCACCTGATGCCACAGTTGTTCAAATCCTTCAGGATTTGTAGCAACAATTGCATCAGCTCTTAAGAGATTTACATCAGCTCGCTCAATTCTCTCAAGTGCTCCATTCACACACTCAATTCATTACGAAGTTGAAAAGCCAGATAGGCCAGCTAGCTTCCCAAGTGGTGGAAAGAGAAAGTGGCCAATTGTCGACATAGCCAGTCAACAATCCTAGAGGGCAAGTGTTCTTGGGAGAGACATCGACTCCCCAAAATCCAACTTAAAAACCTCATAGATCGTGGAGCTATCGACTCATCTATAGCACCCCTTGTAAAATATGTAAAATTATTTCTTTTTCTTCTAAGTTTAGGCATCATATTACAACCTAAATCGTTGAAAAATGATGGATCGTAATATAATTCCTATTGTATATTATAGCGAACAATCGTATGGATTTATGATTGATCGTCATTATGGATATGCCTATCGGTGAAAGCGTAGCAACTATGATTTGACTGATACAAGGGTTCATATTTACCATTACTGAAAGGCTAGAGTCGACCAACAACACTAAGTTAGAACACGCGTGACGACCGGTTCAGCAGGTCATCAATGAGATAGGGCCTACATATTCAAGAGAGGATACGTTGGCCCCATTATCGAACCCTCCATTTTTGCTATCATTTTCCCTCTATTTTTCAAAAATCCATTGACTAAGACTCAACCATTTTTATTTCTTAAATTTTTCTTGTATCTCCTGTTTGATTTCGAAAACCCTATTCAACCCTAAGCAATATCTTAAAACTAGGGTTTGTTGATTAGTCAAGATCAAGGTAACAATCTCCATTTTTAATCGAAGGAGTCTCTGCAATTATTTTCAGATTTATATATGCAAGTTGTAATTTACTAAATAATATTCTCTACATCTTGCAAAAAAAGGAATTGCAGTATGTCGGGAGTAACAGACAAGCGAAAGAGGGAGGAAGAAAGAGAAGGAGGTAACTGTTTTGATATCTCTCTACTTATTAACTTCATCACACGGCCTGCTGCCACTAAAGCGAAATCGAAAGTAGTAGACCTATCCAGAAAGAAAGCTAAGCCCTCAGGGGTGGTTATTAGAGAAACTCAATCCGAAAGAGTAGGAACTGAATCAATACCTACCCCTGGGAAGGGCACAAAATTTGGATAAAGGTAAAAAATAGCGTCCTCCGACATTACAACAGAACGACTCCCAAAATCAATGAAACACTATATTGTGGGGGCCGAAATCATAGTGGACGTTGCCTTCTAGGAAGAATGTGAAATAAGTAGAGGGGCAATCCAATACTTTAAGGATGTCAGGCTGCAGTACTTTCTAGAGCCCGGAGTCACACAAGTCTACTCTAGATTGGTATGACTTTTTATAAAAATATTGTTAATAGTAGCAAGGGCTAAGAGCCAATTTTGTCCACAACCATTTACGGATTCCCAATTGCAATAACAAAGGTAATGGTTGTTGGGGTGATGAATGCACCCTTGAAAAGACCTGAAGTGTCCCCTGACAATCCGACAACCAATATTTTAAGAGAACAACCCCATATTCTTCTGGACTTTGCTCAAATAGCGACAGAGCTACTGGAAAAACTCCCAAAAGATAGATTATTTTTCTTGAGAAAAGATGTAGAATCACGAAGTCTACAAACGGGTCATGGGACACAACTAAGAGCACTCTTCATAAGAGCCTTGTATCTTATGGTTAATCGCTACTGGTTCAGTGTTCCAGCCTACCTACTAGAAGTAATCAACTCCGTGAGAGAGAAGTTGAACCAAGAAAAATATCAAACAGAGAAATTATGTCTGCCCTTTGGAGGGTTAATCACAAATTTGTTAATGAATGTGGCATACAACATTGATCCCAAAGAAAAGGCTCTTCCAAGAACAGAGGATAACCTCACTGCCAAAACTTACAGGAGAACTCTAAGTGCTACAAATAAAAAGAAAATTCTATTTTAGCACACACACAGAGTGTCCCCTCTATACCCAAGGGCCAAGAAGAGTCTACCATAGAGCAGTTAGAAGAAATTATAGCCCTAGAAGAAGCAATTATGGGAAAAGGAATGAGTACATCTACTCAACCTCAAGAGAGAGCGGAGATTGGCTTTCCAATACACGAGAGCATAGCCGAGTCAGAACACCTAGCTGCTGACCAAGCTAGTCTGTATGACTTGGCTCTAGATTCACCAATCGGGCCTGCTATGCCCCCTTTAACTAAGGCAGACACACTACCAATTGTTACTGGAGCAGGGCATGTGAGCCTAATTATAACTGTTGCAGAAGAAATTTTTCAGCCAACACAGCAAGCTACTGAAATGGCCACTTCTGGCCTTGTTCCTACCCCTATAGAGTCCGTTGCTCAACCTGTAATTCCAACCGCCACAGAGCAGACTCCCATAGTTCACACAGTAGAGGTAGGACCAAGTTTTGAAGCTCCAAGGGTGGGTTTTGTTGAATTACTAAATCAAGAGATATCTCCTCCAGTCACCACTACAACAATCCCCGAACTAGAAAGAAGGGTGAGAGCACTAGAACAATGGAACTTTACAAATGCACCAAATCTAATGCCTTTGTCAAATGAGTGAGGAGGATAATGGAAGCATTTCATAGATTGAAAAGTAAAGTCCTTGAATCCATGCCTACTGCACAAGAACGCCAAGAGCCAGTAGACAATCTACAGCAAAAAGCAGTGAAAGACCACCAGGCACATTGGACAACGGAAACAGCAAGAAAAGTCCATGAGGCCAGATGCACTCAATCTTAAATTGTGCAGTTGAGAGATGAAAACAGAATATTAAGACATGACCAACAGGCATGGGAGGGTGAGAAAAAGGAATACGAAGATAAAATAATAAATTTGATTGAACAATTTGGAGGATTAATTGAAGATCCGGATGATAGGGAAACTGCAAAGGAACAAGCCCACCAAGATTACCAGCAAGAACTCAATAGACAGCTGGGTGAGAAAAATCATCTACTGACTATAGCAGAGGGAATAATTCTGAAACATTAAGAGGATAACAAGTCCCTCAGGTTAACTAATGCTGAACAGAAGAAGATTATTGAGTCTATCACAAAGAAATGTTGGACCGCAGTAACAAAAGGACAGGCTGAAGCAGAGAAACTAAGGATGGAAATTCAGTTGAAATCTACTGTGATTAAAAAGTTGAATGAGGATTTGAAAGAAAAGGTTGAAAAGGAGCAACAAAATCTTAAAGGAAACATTTGCAGATTGATAGCTGAGAAGGAAAATACTGATGAGGCTAAGCCTGCAACACAAAGAGAGCCACTTTCAGAAGAGCAAGATGATTACTCTACAGATTTGGTAGCCGACTCAGAGGAAGACCTATCAAACAGCTCCTCCTCACTGCTAGCCCCACCAGCACCATCTCCACCTGCTGCTTCCATCCTTGTACCATACCCTTCATCACCGAGTGAGTGAAAATTACATCATGCATCACAAAGCCTCACAAGTAAATAAATTTTAAGTGTCCCTTATTTTTGTGCCAATGAGGGCATTATCCAATTTAAGTTTGGGAGGGGGGATACACAACTTCTGTGTATAGTATATTAGTTAGTATATTAGTATATTAGTTTGTTAGTTAGTTTTTTTTAGTTTTTTTTTTTGCACAAAAATAATAAATTTTTTTTCTCTATTTTTAAAATAGTTTTATAAATAGTTAACCATTATATGTGAGTTATGATAGAAAAAATTATGAATCTTGAAAAAATACGATCCATCATAGTAGAAGTTCAATAATCAAGAATACAGTGCAGTTACAATTCATGTTTAGCTCGGTGAACATTGTATTAGATTGAATGTTTGAAACAATAGATTGATCTGAACTGCAATATTTAGACTATAGTTTAAAAATTGTATAAACCAGTGAGCATTAGAGACTAATTTTTCCTTTCTATGAGAGAGACTGCTTCTATTCAATTCAAAATTCCTTTGAACTTCTTTACTACTTTTATGAAATCTCATATTGCTGAACATAGAATCAAAGCATTTTATGACTATGATAACTTAATTTTTTGTCTAGAACTATCTATTAGAAATATCAAAACAATAAGGCATCTAATCTAGTAAATCATAAAGATGATTAAAGGCTATCTTTTGTTTAAAATAGAGACAAAAAGTTAAAATCCCAGAAAATAACTTATCCTTTAAACCATATTAGAAGCCTAAACTGAATTTCTTTGTACCAAAAATTTTGAAAACCCTAAACCATATATACTACCCAAAGCTTTCAACCTTTAACCCTTATATTTTCTAAGAGTTTAGAATGCAAAAGAAGGCAAAAAGAGGGAGTGGAAGGAGTAAAAGCAAAAACAGGTAAGGGGAATGCTAAAAAAGGATACAGCTGAAGAAATTATTTTGAAAAATATGGGAAAAGAGATGAAAAATCGTGAAAGACGATTTAGAAAAAAGAAAATTTGAAAAAAGACAATTCTAAATCAAAGGAAAAAGCTGAAAATAAAAGAAAGCAAGAAATGAGAATTATAAAAATAAGAATTATTAAATGGGATGAAATTATGCAAATTCGTGGATACTTACTGAAGAAAAGAAGAAAGAACAAAAAGATAGGAAAAAGAAGAACTAAATTCTCATAAATATTTTGAATCCTTTTTACCTTTCTTTGACACCTTCTAAAACCCAAAGCCCCATTACAAGCTGAAGGAAAGACCTTTTTTATTGACGATTTACAAAAGCATAAGCCTAGTAGAGATATGAATTATAGATACTATGGATTGCACAGGGAATTATATGAATAAAATAGATTATGTTTTCCATGAGATTCATTTTATTTAAATTATCTTTTGAATTTGTCATATATATTATACTGTGAGAACCCAAAATTTTGATATTTCTTCTGAGAGTATGCCAATAGTGTGAGTTTTTGAATGAAAATATTTTCTAAAACTGCAGTTTATAAAAATCTATGAAGAATAAATTGTTCACTGATGCATACACTCCTTGCTTACTATAAATTGAAATTGTTGGTGTTTTAATCAAGGATAACTGCTATAATGGAAAGTAAGGATAAAAGATTCGTAATTTTAGAAAATCATTACAAACATGTGATGATTAACTTAGTTAACTTATTAAGAGTACGAAAATTAGTTTAGATTTTTAACCTTTTGTTTTCTTTTAAAATTTTGAAAAAAAAAAATATTTGAAAAAATGTAAAAATATTTGAAGTTTATAGGTAACTTCACTGAAAACCTTTAGGAGACTACAACTCCTCCACTCGGGATCACTTAGGGGTTTAAAGGCTTGTTACATATACTAAATGCAGTTATGCTCCCTACGAAAGTGACATTTAAATTCTTAGTATAGGATGTTTTATATTTTCTTGTTTGCCACAGACTAGCAAAGTGTAAGTTTGGGGATGTGATTAGTCCCATAATATATCATTTTACCACCCTTAAAGTAGTGATGCTAGACCTTAGTTTGCTACTAACAAATTAACAATACACAGATATTAAGAAAAAATAGTAAAACAGAGCCAAAGTGTTAATATTCATCAAAATGAACTCGTACAGCAATAAGAAAAATGATTGAACGAAAAAGACGAATCATTGCCTAGTGAAAGACAGAAAATCATATTTTACGATGAGTGAAACACTGCAAAGGAAGAAAGTAAGAAATCGTGATTTACGATTCTTCAAAAGTTGTTCAAAAGTAAAGTGTGATACAAAAGTGAAAAGCAATCAATCGTAAATCAAAGAATCGTTCCATTGAAAGCTGTGTTGAAAAGAAGAAAATTGTGATTTACGATTTTACAAAAAGGAAACTTTCTGAAGCTGCTGGTCACGTAAGGATTTACACCTCCATGCATATAATTAGAAGAATTATTGGATTAGAAATCTGGCCACTCACGGATCTGAGAAGATTGACGAAGGGAAACTCCTAAAGGACTATGTTGCTAAAATAAAGGAGAAAATCCAGAAGTACATCTACTGTTGAAAGCAAGGAACGATAGGATTAGAAGTTGAGTTATAATAGGACACTTTTTTTTTAGTAGTTCTTTTTATTAAAATTATGAGTTTTGTTAACCGACCCCTTATGATCTATAAATAAGAGGGCTTGGTATAGGAATTAATCATCGAAGAAATTCTCAGCATTAATTGACATCTGAGGTTGGGTTTTCATCTGATCATTAGAGTAGTTTAGTTTAGATATCCAAGGCTCCTCAATCACAATTGATAACTGGGATTGAGAGCTAGAAGATTAGAGTAGATGTCTGTAATTTCTCAGAAGCAATTAATGCCTGTGGCTGAGGGGTGAAAGATATAATTTTTATTGCTTTCTAGTTTAGATTTATTTTTATTGTAATTTACTGCTTTGTACATATCTCCAAGTTTTAATTTGAATTGACGATTCAGGTTGAGATTTACAGATTAGTGTAATGGTTTTTTTTTTCCAACATTAATTTTCTAGAGTTTGATTGACGCCCAAATTTTTGGTAGATTAAAATTAGTATAGATCTATATTGAAGGATGCTAGTTTTTTATTGACGTCGAAATCCTAGAGGACTAAGATATAGTGTAATGGTATTTTAAATTTGTAAACATCTGATAACTGAAGATTATGATTGACAACCACAGTTAGAAGAAGGAGGATTTAGGATTTATTTTTCTACAAATTAGTTTAAGAAACTATTCTTTCATTCAAATTTCTCAAGTAGTTTAGGATCTTAAAAGATAAATATAAGCGTTCAGAAAATTAATAAATATAAGATAAAATACTTCCCAATGGGAACGATCCTATGCTAGTATTACAATTTTCATTGTACGCTTACAAGAGGTTAAGACTTAATTAGAACGAAATATAACCAGCGAACTGTCATCTCTAACAACAAAGAGATAAGGCAGAAACACCAATAAGAAGGCTCTGAGTTCACCAGGAAAAATTCTGTTGTAGTCAAAGAGCTGACAAAGTCAACTAATTTCGGTGATGTGGGTGGTTGTGTGATCTCGCGAACAGGCAAGACCCCCTATCCTCCCGACATCCTTGTCCCATCGCACGCTCATAACATGCCCCATCGCGACACTACCCTACTGCGTAGCCTCGCATGCACCCACCATACATCCATAAATGCACCACCATCAAAACCTCGCTGAACCATAATGCTAAAAAATAAGTCTCGTTGCGATACAGCTACAACCCAAGATCTGCCAAAGAAAGAAATAAACATAGTTGTCCCATCGCATAACCATAAAGTCTCACTGCACATATCGAATGGAGGGAAGGCTCAACCAATGACCCGTCGCGAAGAGCAAAGAGCCAAACCTCCCAAATGTTCCATCACCACAACCACCATGCCCCATTGCGATAGAAACACACCCCGCCAGGGTGAAGAGGAAACTCTTCGATGTCCCATCGCGAGACAAATCAGGTGAGTATCACTCCCCCTTCACTCAATATTCCTTGTAAAATATAGTTAGTTAATATTAAGTCAAACATTTTCCAAAACCCAACTCTCCTGATTCGCGAATCACTACAGTCCTTTCATAAGAGACAATCATCTGTATTCGAGAGAAGGTTAGACGGAGTATTCAGCATACCAAGCATCGTCTTGACGACCAAACAAAGGTAGGGTCCACAAATCCTGTTCCGATGTGGATCTGCTCAGCAATGTCTCGAAAGCCATGTTTTTTGCCATTTTACCACCGATCTGATCTTAAGTTAAATCCTGAATTTCAAAAACCCCTATCTATCAAATTCTCTCCTCTCATTACCCTAATCCATTCTTTCCCCTATGAAACTGAACACTAAGTATGCTCAACTTCAAGAAATCACAAATGTCCACTAGAAAGGGACCCCTAACGTGCCATTGGTGTGAGCAATGATGATCCTAGTCTGACATGACTTGCAAAAGCCTTCGCCATCACGTTACATCATATTATTTGGTCACTTGACCTTATTTCTGGACATTTGTATGATGTCCCCCCAGTACCTCAATTGTGTTAATTTCCCCCGTTTGACTGCCACTTATAACAGGTCACGATATTTGACAGGATGCCACTTGCACCCGCGGATGAGGATACACCTCTCGACAGTTTCCACCGGGCCCCCGAATGCTCCTTCTTAGCTCGCGTTGATAGATAACATGTTAGCTCCATAGTTCACACTTGTGACTCCTCAAAGAAACGAGAAGGCACCCTGAAAAGGAGGGTGTCTACTTCTTCGACGCATTCTTGTTGCACATGAACTCGCCAAAGAGGGGCATCTATAGACACCCCAAATTTTCCCTCTCATAGTATATAAACTTATTCAGTCAACCTTGACCCTGCCCACGATCTCTGAATAAGGACTGACCTTCTCTGGAGACCTTAAAACCCTAAATACGAGGACTATATACCATATAGATAGTATATAGTATATACACAATGTGCGCAATTGGTCCAAAACGGATCAGAACTCCCCTTTCGTGCACCGCTTGAAATCCCAAAATCCCCGTGTCTCATGATGAGCAGAATCTGATTAAGTGTGTTCCCATACACGCGGAATCAGTCCAGATACGGACTGGGACTCTACTTCCCAAGACTGTCCAAACTCCCCAATCTCGCGCAGACTGCCCTGCAAAAAATCGGATTCCACGCATAGCCATATGCGCAAAATTGGTTCCAAGGAATACTAGAACGAGGACACCTGCCCAGCTGGTCACTCCCGAGTCAGTGACTGACTCAAATGGAATTAAGCACATTAGACTATGCACGGAATTCAAATGAGCGCCTCCGGGCATGCACACAATTCACCTATTACGCACATGGCCCAACAAGCGGAATTAGCTCGATACCTACAAAAAAAACCCTACCCTACGCCCAAACTCGCCAATTCAATAGTAATCTCACCTCTCTCGAGCTTAGGCCTCTCCCAGGAAGCTCGAGCTTCTCTCTGCTGCGCTGGAAGGAGAAAGAAGCACTCGGCTTCAGGTAATCTCTTCCTTGTTCTAGTTCTAATTCTTAATTTCTAGTTCTAGTTCTTAGTTCTTAGTTTCTAGTTCTTAATTTTTAGTTCTACCTCTTAATTCTTAGTTCTAATTCTTAATTCTTATTCTAATTCTTAGTTTGAATTCCAGTTCTAGTTATAGTTCTTAGCTCTAATTCTTAGTTCTTAATCCTTAAATTCTTAGTTTTAATCCAAATTTCTTTGTTCTTAATTCAAATTCAATTTTTAATTTCCAATATTTATAAAACAGCCCTTAGCCAACCGATTTGCCCAAGGGAGTTTACGGAGGGTACCCAAGAACGGGGCCGATCCTCCTTAGCATAATGGGCCACAACCCCCTTTTTCTAGTTAGAATGGTCTTAGGAGACTAAATTAATTAGAGTTAGAATAGCAGTAGGAAAATCAATCAGTTAGAGTTAAAGTAGTACTAGGAGATCCACAGTTAGCTAAACTCAGAGTAGGATTAGAAGACAAAAATCAAGTAGACTTAGAGCAGGATTAGGAAAACTAGATTAACTAAACTTCTAGGCGACCCATAGCAGCTGAAGTCGGGTGGCCGACTTTCAGGAAAGGAGTTAACCCACACTCCATAAAGCGTGATCAGTGACGTGTTGGTGCATCGATAAGCATCTGTAGCTGGCGGTCTCATCAACCCCAGGTATTCTTCATTCCCCTTTACTCTCTACATTTAATGTTTCTTAATTTATTATTCTATCGCCCCTAGCTAGAGTCCACAGGACTGAATTGGGCTACTTTTTTCAAGGACCGAAAGGGACCCAGAAAAAGTGCGCACCAACATTCATATTCAAAGGGCAAAGTTCTAAATGCATATTCAAAGGATTCGATGCACTGATCACTTTTTAGGTCAAAGTTCATTTCAAATTCAAAGAGTCTAAATTCAAATTCAAATGCAAAATTTAAATTCAGTGTTCAAAAGATCACCATTCAAATTCCAATCATAAAATCAATGAATCAAAATCAGATGTAATTGGGGAGTGAAATATTCCCTAACTTGGTTCGGATGTTGCGAATAGTCAAAGAGGTGGTCTTTACTGATGACCTCTGGCTTATCAAATCCTACATTACATTCATAAACTACATGTCAAAGACTAATGGATCAAAACAATTCGAAGTTCTTTAAGTTTTACCAAACAAAATTAAAGGCGGCCAAAACTGCGCAATTCGCTCAAGCGACTTTGGAATTTCTGTGTGGCAGACACATATCTCACTCAAGCGAGTTTCACCCAAAGAATTTTGCTTATTTTCTTAAGGTAATTCGCTTGAGCAAGTTGTTCACCAGCCATTTCGTTTGAATCTAAAGGGGGTCTCGCTCGAGCGACTATCAATCTCGCTCAGGCAAGATTGTGAGATAATGCACTTCTTCTGAGTCCAAAATCCCAAAATTTCTAAAAATACATCCTTACACACTTAAACTATGTCTGAATTTCAAAGTTTACCATACAATCTACACTTGTGAAGGATTCGAAACTGACCTTCTTAGGTCACGAATGCGGAGCCTACGATGATCAAAATCGAATGATATTGACACCTAAGCTTGTTGTTTGTCTGATGATCCGATTTCCTTCCTGTCTTTGATCTTACGGTGTCGAAATCGACGATCTTGCAGTACAAAATAGGGCAAAAAGTTCTTTGAGTGAAGAGAGGGATTTGAGAAGCTGAGATCAATGGCTAGTATCTCACAAAAGGGGAAAATGAGACGAGGAGAGGAGGGTTCTTTCTCTCAGTTCTCTCTCTCAATTCTCTCTTTCTCAAGACAGAATTCACGGAAGAATGTTCAATCTGCGTAAGTTCTTCTCTTTATACTCAAGGGAGTGGATTAGTGTGGAGCTGGTACATCGAGAATCGGTGTGCAAACCTTTATCAAAAGGTCCAAAATAAGGTCCAAATTCACTCAGCAGGTTTTGATCCCTGGACGTCCTATTTGCAAACCAAGTTCCTAACCATTGTGCCATCACGTGGCTTGCATAATTTTTCAGGCAATTATATACATAACCCTTAGCACCAAAGTAATGTATTCTCAAAATTCAAGGCGTATACCTAGTCAGACATAAACACCTAATTGGGCGTTTTTGTGTTTGAAAATTTTAGGACGTTACAATAGCACTCAGAATAAGCATCCAAGGAATTCTTAGTCGTAGTTGACAACTAAGATTGAGAAGTCTAGAAGATCACCTTACTGTTGTTATTTTTTCTTTTTAGAGTAGAGTTTCCAAGGTTTCTCGAAATCAACTGACAACTGAGATTGAGAACAGGAAGATCAACCCTAGGATAGATTTTATTTTCAGTCTTTTATTTTTATTTACTGCTTTGTAAACATTCAATATATCTTAATTTTAATTGACGCCTAAGATTGAGAGGTTGAGGATTTTGTTTTAATTTTATGCAATTTATTTTCCTCTAATTTATTTTTTTGCATATAAATATCTAAAGAATCTGGATTTTAATTGATACCTAAAATCTAAAAGGCTGTAGATTAGTGTAACGGTTTTTGAATTCATAAATATCAATAGGATTCTAGATTTTAATTGATGACTAAAATTTGGAGGACTTGAGATCTAATGTAACGGTAATTTAAAGTCATAGAATAGACTTATTTTCTGCATCTTAGTTTTAGAACAAACAATTTTTTATTCTTTAAAGGCAAATAGAAAGTTTTTAGAACTCAGACTTCCTTGTCGAAACGATCCTATGCTAGTGTTGCAATCACCATTGTGTGCTTGTAATAGGTTAAGAAAAAGTAGAATTATAGAGCCTGTCAAGTTTTTGGCACCGTTGCCAGGGAAGAACTATTTTTGAAAGCCAATATTTGTCTTTCTATATTTCTTTTCTCACTTCTTAATCTTTTGCAGGTTTTATTCAAAGCAGCAGATCAAAGTTTCAAGACTTCTTCTGACAAAGGAAGCTAGATTCCTAGATTTATTTTCTCTCTCCCTGCTTTTTAAAATAAAAATTAAATTAAATTAAAAAAAATAATAATAATAATAATTTTTCTTGTGTATGCATCATACTCAATCGCAAAATTCAGACCTTTTTTAGTGTGATCAAGAAATAGAGAGGACCCTCTTGCGGAACTTAGCTTCCAACCAAACTACCGAAAGAGAACTTCTAACAATGGTCGAAGATTGCCCTATTCAGGAGCATTACACCCCCAGTCACATTGACTATGCCCTCTTGTATTACCTTACCCGAGGTTGTAAATGGTCAAAACTTCGAGATCAAGCTTAACATGCTTCAAGCCCTTCCTACTTTTCATGGGTTTGATCGCGAAGATCCCTATCAACACCTTAGGGATTTCATAGAACTCTACACCATGTTAAAAATGTCAGCCCTTAATGACGAGACCGTTAAATTATGGTTGTTCCCCTTCCCTCTTAAGGACAGAGCGAAAGCGTGGCTAATTTCACTGCCTGGTAACAGTATTACTTCTTAGGTAGAATACGGGACAAATTTTTGACCGAGTATTTCCCGATTGATAAAATCAATCAAATTTGCCAAGCAATCCAAAGCTTCAGTTTCATAAGAGCTGGAAACGTATGAAGGATCTACTAAGAAAATGCCCTCATCATGAGATATCGAACTTGTCCATTGCCAAGAGTTTCTATCAAGGGCTGACTGAGGGTGACTAGCATATCGTTGATGTTGTGAGTGGTGGGGCCTTCATGGCCCAAACTGGACAGCAGTCATAGAATTTGTTTGAGAAACTGGCCGATAGTAGACACTCAAATTTGGCCCAAGGCTCGATCGACACATACTTCAAGAAAAGTGTACTCCTGAGCTATCAAAAGGATTTTCCAAAACCCTTAAGAACCTTCCCAAGCCATTAGAACCGATCCTAGACCCTTGGAAAGCCCAACCGGAACAGCTGATGGAAAGAGGAGTGAAAAAATTTACATGAAAATCTTCTATATCTAAGTCCTATGTCATTGGAAAGTAGAGGTTCCAAGCTTTCTAACTAGCCAAGAATCGCCTGATTCTGAGTTATACATCAAAAGATATGGCGATTCGAAGAAAGCACCGAAATAGAGGATTTTACTCTTTCTTTTTTTGAGAAAATAGAGGATTTTACTCTTTCTTTTTGTTGAGAAAATAGAGGATTTTACTCTTGCGTACATTGGATTGATGTATGCATAAGAAATTGTTGGCTAGAATTTGGCTATGCGTACAACCAATGTATGCATAGGCAATTTTTTCCCAAATTTGCTCATCCATACAACCAATGTACACATAGCCAAATTTTGATTGTTTGCTTCAAAAAAAGCATGGGCCCTGAACTTTTCTGCTATGTTAAAGGAACAGTTCCTAAGCTATGCGTGCAACCAATGTACGCACAGCTTAAAATTTCTCTTTTCCCCAAAAACGTCAGATTTCAAAATTGGGGTTTGACTTATGAACCATCCCTTTGTTTGAGGTTTATTTTTTTAGGACCCTAGTGCCCTCACTAGTTTAAGTTATAACCCTTATGACATCTAACCCCTCACCCTATCATCCACCATCAAACCCAATTCCCACCTTTCTAAGCCTTCAAAAACCTAGTAAACCTTAGACTAGAGATTACCTAATTTCTAACCCACATAGCTCTAAAGCATGACTCTAATCCACTCAAATTCTATAAATAGAACCCCCCCCCCCCCCTGATTAGGAGCTTGAAAAAATTTCCAAATGAGAGAAAATTCTAGAGAGTTCCCTCCCCACTTTCAAACACTAATCCTCCAAAATTTTTCAGAACTGAGGTTCGCTCCGTAGACCCCATCTTCCCACACCAAGCCCCTAGCTTTAGCAAGAATAAGGCCTTAGCCCCTCTCTCCTACCTCCTAGCTCCCAAGCCTTAGAGGTCAAGACCCTTTCCTCAACCCTTTTGTTATAAGAAACTCACCAGAAGTGCACTCACGTGAAGGTCCACAGTGGTGCTATAACGGCCTGAGAGCTCCAGCTCTCCCCTCTAATCCTCTACCTTATTTTGCTTTCCTTCTATCCTATAATTTGAATCGTTTCACCCCCGAAATTTCGGTGATTGCAGGGAGCTCAAATAGGATCGTAGTGCCTTCGGGCAAGGAGAAGGGTCATTCAATTTTTACTTTTTGTTTTACATTTGGCTATAGTAGAGACCGCTTACGAGTGGATTGATCGGGTGCCTAACACCTTCCCTCTTGATAACCGAAACCCCTACCAAAGAGCCTTTAGCGTTGACCGGTAAATCGAAGTTATATTTTGCACTTCAGTGCTCATATTATAAAATTTGGGTATCCTAGGACACCAAAAGCTCTAGGTGGCGACTCCATCTTTCTTAAGAGAGTGCATCATCGCGACGGACTCGCGAGAGCCCACCGTTGCACAAATGGAGACTCCACTGGGGATAGCTTGTAGAGCTTCTCCTTGAAGTTTTGGCCTCTTCTTGTATGTGTTTTTCTTTTTACTAACCTTTTTATCTCCTTTTATACTTACCCCTACGATTCGGTCATTTACCGTCTTAGCTGTTTGACAGGTTACTTGATAGTTTAGCTTCTATTTTCGTTATTTTGCCACCTTAGCTGTTTGGCGTGTTACTTGATAGCTTAGTTTCACTTTCCGTCATTTTACCGCCTTAGCCAATTGGTGGGCCTACTTGATACAATTTACATCTTCCGCCTAGCCCCATCATTTTTCTTATTTCTTGACATATTCCAATAGTGGACGCCAGCCCGTAGAGGCAGCACGGGACTCTCACCACACATTTTTAGACTTAAAGAAAACTCCCTTAAAAATTGAATCTTAAACGTGAACCAAGAGGGACTTAATTAAATCATTCTCGCCTTACAAAGGGGGGAATTTTTAGGCAACGATATACCCGTCCTGGTTCTCGATAAAGCGGCAGCCCTAGTGATGATGATCTTGAAAGGAACCACCCCATCTAGTATCTGAGAAGGCGTTTGCACCGGAGGTATATCGGGTGGGTGACCAATCTTGTTACTTAGCCCTAAAACCCTTGGGGAGCGCATTAGCGGAACTGACTCAGCCTTGTATCCATTAGGCGGGGTAAAAATAGAGGAAAAATAGTCCCCGAAAGTATTACTGCTAAAAACCCAAAATCACCCCAACTCAGATCTGCAATCTAGAAAAAGTATATATTTTAAGCTGTGCATACATCCATTGTACGCATAGGTAAAATTCCCAAAATTTTGCTCATGCGTACATCCATTGTACGCATAGCTTAAATTTTGGAAATTTTGCTCATGTGTACATCCATTGTATGCATAGCTTAAAATCTCATAAATTTGCTCATGCGTACATCCTTTATACGCACAGCTTAATTTTTATTGTCTAGATTTGGGGCCTTTTTAGCACAGTTCCCCAAACTCCCCGCTTAGTGATTTTAATACTCACGATTAATCCCACACTCTTGACACCCAAAACGCCCTCGCCGGTCAAGAGAGGTCACCCTCTTATTGACTCTTCCGAGGGATCGGGTTGTCACGTAGATTTATGTGCCTTTACATAGAATAAAGAATTTTCTTTGTTTCTTCCAAAGTGTACCAAGATCTCACAGTGGGAGGCATTAAGGTGTGAAAGCCACCCGAAAAGGGAGTTCTAAGGCCCCGAAAAGCACCGCCGGAATCAAAGGAAAGGAAATTCAAAAAAATTCATTTCGAAAAATCCAAACTCATTCAAAAAAATCAAAAAATAGATATACAAAAAAAACCAAAAAGAGAACCAAAGGGAAACTCCTGGTACCGTAGCCACGGCATCACCAAACCGACCCCCATCTCGTAGGGGAAGGAGAAAGAAGGTTTTTGAGCCACACCTAAGAAACCATACCCAACCCGCCATCAAACCATGTCATGGGCGGTTGATCCAACCGTCTTTGACCCGGATTCATCCCCACTACCTTCCCCATCACATTCCCACATAGAGGAGATACCCATCTCCGATCCCACCACCCAATCCCGATTTAATATCACCGGGCCATTGGTGCACCTATTTTCCCTTCCATCACCACCCAAAATTTCCCCCATTTTCCCCCATCCACCCACACCATGCCCCATTTTCCCTCCACATCCACTACAAATCCACCCCATTTTTCAACCACCACCACTCAAAATTCACCCCATTTTTCACCCTATATCCCATCCACATCCACCAAAAACCACCCCATTTTCCTCCCACATCCATCCAAAATCCAACACAATTTTCCACATTCACCCAACACACACCCACTTTTCCCCCATCCACACAAGTCATTTTTATCCCCACATCCACCCAAGTCATTCCCACTTTTTCCCATGCACCCCCTTCATCAAAAGGGCCATCCACATCCATCTCCATAGTCGATCCCATAACCATGATGGTGGACATGGTTAGGGCTTACACCGCTTGGAAAGTCTCCCAAAGCCTTCCTCATCCATTCCAAATACCTCCAAATCCATCACAAACCCTCAGAAAATCTCCACACCCCATTCCCCAAAAATCTCAATCAACCACCCATAATCCATACCACCCAAAACACCCAACATCAACCATGGGACCATCCTAGTGGGCCTTAAAGGCCCAATACCCAACCACAAGTCCATCAAGGGCCAAACCCAAGGTTACATTCTCAAACCCTCCATCATTCCCCCAATTCTCCACATACATCCACGCCCAAAAATCCCCATTCCCCCTCAAGCGATAAACCCATCTCAAACCGGCATGAGCCCCATTCATCCACATTCCACAAAACGATCCCAATATGGGAATTTATCCCAAACCATCAACCATTCCCCACTTACCCATCAATTCATTTCCCAACCAAATCCTGAAAATATACAAGGGCCTCATCCAGCACCCATCCAAAATCTGAAATTCACTCATCCCTTTACCCAAAAAGCCACTCATCAAGGCTTTCCCCACATACAATGGTCCCATCAGGCCCCCATATAGCCCACTCAGAACTAACAGGATAACCTCACCCTTCCCCCACCATTTACCGATGCAAGTCATCAGTATGAGGAGGAGGTCCAAAATAGCGAAGCCTACGTAGGGGCTTTTGCCGGGTCCAATCCTCCACCCCCCTCATTCACCAACCAACAATCTGTCCAGAAAGAATGGAGGCAGCTTAGTGGGGGATCAACCCCAACATTACCATCAAGAGAATCAAAGCTGCTGAAAGAATAAATGGATAAAATCCAAAAGCAACTAATAAAGCTAGGGGGGATTGAGATCTAGGCCACAGATTATTCAGAACTATGTTTATTTGTTAAAGTGCCTTTGCCACCTAAGTTCAAAATGCAGGCCTTTGATAAATACAACGGCACTGGCAACCCTATTACACACCTCAAGTCATATTGTGGGGACATGTGTCAATACGGCGGAGATGAGCAGCTCCTCATCAAGGTATTCCAGAAAAGTTTGACGGGACCTACCTTAAGATGGTTCACTTCTATTGAACCATCCATGTTGAAAACATGGAGAGATCTCACTCGCCTATTTCAAGAACAATATGTTTATAACATCGACATAGAGCCACGAAAATCTGACCTGGCTCATTTAAAACAGAAACATGATGAAGCATTCAATGAATACCTCATAAAATTGAGAGCATTAGTAGCCCAAGTAAAAAATCGTGTACCTGATAATGTACAAATTGAGATGATCACAATAAGCACTCTTCAAGTCATCTCAGATTTCCTGGTATACCAACAACAATTTAGTTTTACCGATCTAGTAAGAAATGCCAACCACTATGCGGATGCAATCAGAGAGGGTTGGTTGAACAAAATCGTAACCAGTGGGGTCTGAAAGTTCACTGAGCAGAGAAATGAGAGGAGAATTGGGACAGACGCCCAGACCATAATAAACACACAACCCAACACCAGCATGGCACCATTCCAATTCAAGGCAGCACTGCCAATCCCGGCACAAATCGAGCTAGTACAGAGGACCAGCAATGGGGAAGGGGCACATATTACTCCAAAATAAAGGAGGGCTCGATTTAACTGAGTGTTTACATCGTTGTGACAATCCCTGAATATCCTTTTACCACTGTTGGTTGAAAAAGGTCTTGTCACACCTTTCCAATCTTGTCCGCCAACAAATCCACTCCCCAAAAATTATGATCTCAACACTCATTGTAATTTCCACCAAGGGTCGGGCCACCCGACTAGTCGATGCTTTCCCCTAAAGCATATAGTACAGGATCTAATAGAAGTCAGAAAGATCATCCCCCTGACACCTCCCCAAGTAAATCAAAATACCAATATTCACCAAGCTCTCATGCCACCACACCCGCCAGGGGGAGTAGGCCCGAGGTCCATCATCAACATGATAGAAGGAGATGAGGAAGAATTTGATCCCTCTGAATACATTGGTACTAGATAAAACTTCATGGCACCAACGTGGGGGAATAAGGAAGACATAAACATAAGAGTAATTGAGCCCTTGAACTTAGTTGATTACTTCCCCAATTCGGCATCCCAAGCAGAGCCCATAGATTTAAGGATGTATTTTCTAGCACTGGCTCCCGTCAATTATGTCCGAACCAATTCAACTCCATCCCCAATATATCAGCCATATGCTACATTAACCCCAGCAAATTACCTGATGCCTAGTTTTTCCCCATTATCCCCTCCTGCACCGATCAACAACAATTGGCCCAGCTCTGCCATGTTACCCCCAGTATAGTCACCCGCAACTCTTATAGACCACAATTGGCCCACCTTCCCCACCCCTCTAATCTACCCACCTTCGACAATGGTTAACCATATTTTGTCCAATCACCCCTCGCCATCAATCCAGGCACCTCCTATACCCTCATCCACTCCGTTTAAGATCCCAAGGCCAACCTATGACCCCACCAGGTCTCGCTCATTGACAATTAGACAGATATCAATGTTAACAACATCAATGAAGGGGCAGTTGAAATCATTACACGGACGAAAAGGATCTCTAAGCAACTTGCGGTACCGGTGCCAGCCCAATCAGAAGAAAGAAGAGAACCCACGGAGATACATCCCATGGAAAGAATGAGACGAGCATGCATTAGAAACATAGCTCAAAAGAACGTCGGCTCACATCACCATTTAGGACTTGCTGATGACATCTCCATTCCACTTTCAATCTCTAATGGGGTGCTAAAAGACGCGCATGTATTCGGGAAAGTCTCCTCAGATGAAGTGGGGCAAATGATTGGCCAAGTATTGGCCCCTAACGCCATCTCATTCTTTGATGTCGACCTCCCAGCTGAAGGGAACAACCACTCCAGGTCCCTCAACATCACAGTCAAAATTAAAAACTTGGTGATATCGCTGATACTAATAGACAATGGGTCTGCCTTGAATGTATGCCCATTACGGACAGCGACAAAGATTTGGGTCGGCCTGTCCATGTTCCGACCAGCCAGAATAGGGGCTCGGGGTTTCGATAACACAAGGAGGGAAGTGAGAGGAGAAGCCGATTTTGAGCTCACCATAGGGCCAACGATGTTCTCCATTCCTTTCCAAGTCATGGATATTAAGTCCACTTTTAATCTGCTACTAGGACGCCCTTGGCTGCATGAAATCGGAAGAATACCCTCCACTCTACATCAATAGCTCAAGTTCATATCAAAGTAAAAAATCATAGTCATCATGGGAGAGGGGCGAGAGGAGGTTCACAATATAGAGAACCCAAAGACCCTCGATGTACCGCACACAGCTGAAGACACAGATCTCCACAGTTTTTAGTACGATGTGTCAGCAGTGGCACCTGAACCTCTCAAAAATGTCACCAAAAAAATCTAAGGAGGAATGGTCGCAGCGGTAGCCATACTCCAAAAGTGGGGTTATAAAAAAAAAAGGGTTGGGCCCTCACTTACAAGGAAGAAGAGACCCAATCAAAGCTAAAGGCGAACAACGAATAAATTTGGCTTAAGCTACAAGCCTACCGAAGAAGAAGTCCAGGAAGCCAAGGAAAAATCTCGCACCATTCCCATCGCTAAATCCAGGGGGATAGACCTGGAAGATGAACCCTGAACGCGGCCTCACATCCGAAGAACATTCGTGAGCGTAGGGGTTATCAAAATTGACCTAAATGGGGCAACACAGTTGACCCCGCATAAATTGGTGATCATCCACGAAATCAACCCCAAAATCATTCCCCCTGAGATCGAAATAGACCTTGCCTCATTATCCCTTTTTGAGGAGGAGGTACCCCAACCAATATAGCCACCTACTCTATCCCGCTCCAAGCCCATGTTAACGTTTGAGGACCAAGTCCCAGATGAACCAATGGTAAATACGATGGTGGCTGACCCTAAAAATCCATCTCAATAAACTTCCTCCATAAGACCAGGTAAAGGTACGACACCTCAAGTGAGAAACTGGGTTTCAAAGCCCCTAACTTTGGAAGCCTCAAATGGCCATAAAAATGGCACCAGCTTCCCAAAAAAAAAAACCTATAAAAAGTGAGGTTGGCCCTTGACAAGCAATACCATGCATGTATAAAGACACACCACACCAAATGTCCATCTCCGAAGAAAAGAGAAATCCTAAAAAAATAGAAAAACATAAAATCCAAAATTATTGTCTTTTAAAATTCTCGAGAAAAGTAAGAAAAATGACGCCTTAAAGGAAGAGCCTGCCCGACGTGAAGTTGACCTCTTTCCTGTAGAAATACAAGAAGAGGTAGGAGTCATGGATTTGGATGGTGAGGACTTAATCGAGGAGCTTCCCTATGAGCTCCTTGAATAATACGTCGATTTTGAGCATGACCCTACCCCCATTGTTGAAGAGACTGAAGATGTCAATATGGCCACCCATGAGGTCCCTAGAATCACTAAGATCATAATGTCACTGTCTCCCAAGGAAAGAAAAGGCATGATTGACTTCTTTCGGTTATACCAAGACGTCTTTGCATGGTCATATGAGGACATGCCTGGTTTAGACACCGATTTGATCAAGCATGAGTTTCTATTATATCCCAACATAAAGTCTGTCAAGCATAAATTGAGGTGACTCAGGCCGGAATGGATGCTAAAGGTGAAGGATGAAGTCATAAAGTAGTACGACGCGGGGTTTCTCATGATCTTGAAATACTCGCAATGGTTGGCCAGCATCATCCCTGTACCAAAGAAGGATGGGAAGGGTCGCATGTATATCGATTTCAAAAATCTTAATAAGGCGAACCCAACTTCCCTTTGCCACACATTGACATCTTGGTCGATAATACTGCCAGGCATGGGATGCTCTCATTTATGGATGGGTTTTTAGGGTACAATCAGATCAAAATGGCAAAAGCAGACTGAGAAAAGACAGTGTTCATCACTCCGTGGGGCACTTTTTGTTACCGAGTCTTGTCGTTCAGGTTGAAAAATATAGGGGTATAGGGGCAAGAGAGAGATGACCGCATTATTCCATGACATGATGCATCAAGAAATTAAGGTGTACGTCGACGACATGATCACCAAGTCACCGAAAAGGAGTGATCATCTGGTCAAGCTCCAAAAGTTGTTTGAAAGACTGAGGAAATACAGGCTACGTCTAAGCCCTCAGAAATGTGCATTCGGCTCCATATCAAGAAAGCTATTAGGCTTCATCGTCAGCATAAGAGGCATCGAGGTTGACCCAATCAAAGTAAAAGTTATAGTCCAAATGCCACTGCCATTTACTAAGAAAGAAGTCAGAGGCTTCTTGTAAAAACCCTGATTTGTCTATAGTTGACTCGCTGACCCTGGATGATGGTGTGATTGCTTTGACCGATTTGACCTTGGTCAAACCTCTGATGCCTGAAACACGGTCTCTGACCCACCTATCTTAGTCTGGTATATGCACCCAATACCCGAATCTGGAACCAAGTCATGGTTCGAGCACTAACTTGGAACTCGAACCCATGTGCAGAGTATGTGTGTTGCTCACGACCCGAACCTGGGGTTGGACCACGTTTGATTCCACCTATTTCAAGCACCATAGTATATCATGGTCACCCTAGGCACGAACCCGACCCAAGCACTTGTGTGTCGATTAGTTTCGGCATCAGGTGAGGTGTACGCCTTGAATAGTCTGATTAGTTATTGGCAAGAGAGTCGAATATAGATGTGCAACTGTGTACCAAGTCAGACCATTTGCTTGAAGGCCTTGGGATGGTCCGAATCAAGACCCTTATACTTGAATTCTTGTGTTGGCCGCACATTGGAAGTAACCAAAGTTTGGGAACCCATCATGTATCGGATCTGAGTTAAATGGGATCTCACAAAGATCTGACCTTAGACCCTAAGAGACAACACCGACTTCTGTATTACAGCCCAACAAAAAACCACTACTTGATGGCTATACACAACTTTTGAGTGTATAGGCCACACTCTGAAGCAACCATCCTTAGAATAAAAGTCGTTTGTTGTAATTGGACCTAATCCACTTAAGACTCATTGGAGACCAAATCATTTAAGGCCCATTGTGGAGAGCCATGAGATGACCCGTGCACAGCCTTTGATTGTGCAGGATACACTTGTGCAGCATTTTGACCCATTAGATGATAGCTCTGAGATGGCCCATCCACGGTGCTTGAGTGTGCAGGCTGCACTCTAAATCAGCACCACTTAAAATGAAACCCACTTCTCACACTTCAAACCTGGCACAATTCGTTGAGTGAAAGGGGAGGGTTGAGAGTGAAGAAAAGGACCCATCTTCCTTCTTAGCTCCTTCTTGAACCCAAGTCACTAGAAATTTTTCTAACAGTAAGAAGATCTTTCATTTTTTAACCACTACAACACCGTGAGATCGATGCTCTAAGCATCGAACGGAGACAAAGCTCTCGCATCTAACCTCCTTGACACCGATCAAAGAATCCGCATGTGGGAAGGTACGTATCGCAAACGCAATCATGAGAACATTAAATTCTAGGAATTTGAGACTTAGTGTATGGATATTTTGATCGCATGCAAAAGGTTTGGCGATCGGATGCGTGTGGAGCACGAAGATCGATATTTTCAAAATCAATCGCCGGAAATGGCTGCATGCGTGATAACCATAGGTGAGATTATCGTAGGGATGAAATAGAATAGGCATAGACTTGATTTTTATGTGATTAGTGGTTGCACACAAAGAAATTGGGGATTTCGAGTTGGGGAAGAAGATCCAAATTTGAAACTTTTGGAATTGCAGAAATCCCACTTGAGCAGGCCCAAATCTCGCTCGAGCGTGGTCCCACCTGAAGCTGCCTCCTCGAGCAGGAAATTAGGCATATTTTGGCTCTAAAAAATCCCGCTCGAGCAGGGTTTATGCTTGACAATGAATCCCGCGCGAGCGTGCCTGAATACCGCTCCAGCATGGTCTCACCTGAAGAATCCCGTTCGAGCGGCCTTGAATCCCGCTCAAGCATGCTTCCCAGCATGAGCCTGGTCCACTGTTTTGGCCGTAACGTCTTGCTCCAACCTTGGAATTATGCAATTCTTGAGGCGTTGGAAAAAAGACAACGAGCCCTATAACTTTCATGAATTAAAAAAAATATATGAATCTAATATTTTAAGGGTAAAAATTTGAGGGCAAGTAGGGATAAGTTTTACATGATTCAATGTTAACGCAAACTTGTCCTTTTCGCCCTAGTTTTGAGAAAAACTTTAGAAAATTCAACATGTGTGATGCTTAGTCATTAAGATGTACGTATTCGAATACTTTGTAATGTAGGTTAAGGTTTGGGGAACGTCTGCGAGGATTTTTGCATTGTTTTGCTTGGCCCTGCGTGATTTCGCAATCTAGGTAGGGGACCTTCATTAACCAATGACGTTTCTGATTTTGATTCATAGATTCATATGATGTATTTGATTTGAATGTGAAAATACTTTTAACGATTAAGAATTTGATTTGCATCCACTTTCGAAATTTTGAATTGAAATCATACTTTTAGAAATGAAATCAGCTAGACCTTTGAGATTCCTTGAATTTTGGTTAGTACTTTGAATATGAACTTTGCACATTTCATCGGATTTGAACTTCGAATGTGATAATTAGAACTAGTTTAGAAATTTGATTTTTGAATTATGAGTTCGCTTTTGAAAACTTTGGGAAATATCGAGTCCTTAAAATTTAACTGTATTGATATTTGAATCCTTGAATATGAATATGAATGTTGAATCTAAATGTGATATCTGAAGTTGAATATAAACGTTGAAAATAAGAATCTTGAATTAAATTCGCATATGACATCATACATGAATCTGCTATAAACCATGAACTTGACACAAATATGTGTTCGCACTAAATTTGATACGAACATGAATCTAACATGAAATTCGAACTTTGTATGTGTATATATAAATGAATATGAATCTTGACTATGTATAAGAACTCTATGTGTGAATTGTGAATTCCATAATTTGAGCCGGTGCAACGGTTAATCCGTAATTTGAACCGGTGTAACGATTAACCTGTAATTTGAACCGGTGCAATGGTTAATCCGTAATTTGAACTGGTGTGGCAGTTATTCAATGGGACTAGTATAATAGTATATCTGTAATTTGACTCTGAAACCTCAAACTATGAACCGGCACGGCGGGATATCCGTGATTCGAATCGGCATGATTGGATATCCGTGAATCGAACATGTAATCTACGTAAGTGAACTGAAACATAAGTTAGATAATATGAAGTGGACCGCTATGGGCGGAATGGTCAAAAAATTATGAACCGCTATGGACGGAATATTCGTAAAACTGTGGACTACTATGGATAGAATATTCGTACAATGGTGGACCGCTATGGGCAGATTGAAATATAAAGGAATCTAACATGATCTTTGAATCCTAATCACGCTTGATAGTTGAAACTTGTGCAATTCGACCTAAGATACGTGATTGTTAAGTTTGTTTTAACATGAGAATAAATTCTTGTATATTGCGTTTGAAAATGAAAATGACATAACTGTTTTGAGATGAAAATGGCTTTGAAGTATGTCCTTGATTTAAAATGAAATGCTTTTGAAAACTTGTATTTAAATCTACGTTTTGATGAGAAACTATTCTGAAATCTTGTCATTTGAATTCATGCATGAGATGATAAATGTAATTGTTCTTGAGTTCCTCTACTAAACTTTGACTGTAGCTCACCCCTTGACTATACGTCTTAGGTGCAAGTCTTGAGTGAGTATCTGGAGCTTGAGGCGAACCTTCTAACTTAGACCGGTGGATTGGATCTTGTTGTAGTTGTGGATCTTGAGATTTGGACTTGGTACGTCCAATCATCTTATAGACTGGTAGAATTAGATTTTTTAGGTACATTTCTTGTAGCGACCCGAGATCTCACAACCTCTTAATTGTAAGATCTTAGACCGTACCTTCGTATCGTGAACATAATAAGGCGATAAAAGCACCTTAAACAGCGGAAGATAAAATTTCTTTAAAATATTAATTAATCAAAATAAAATTTATGATAATATTCTTATTCCAATAACAAGTCCAACATGATTAAAGCTTAAACAATCTTAATAAAATACTAACTGATCAATGTCTTATTTATTTAAAATCACTAATAATAACTAGAAAGGAAAATAGCTAATTAGGCCACGAAGCCATCATCACTATTCTGTCCAGTTTCCTGAGCATCACGTGCCGTCTCATCGCCATAGACCCATTCATTATCATTGGCGACACCTGTCTCATCTGGTCACCCACATCAATAAGGGGTGTAAGTTTACACTTGTATGGACCAGACATGCAATCTATTGAAGCATAATATACTAGTCATAGCCATATAAATATTTCGATATATTTCATATGTGTGTGCATGTGGCATGTATAATTTCAGTAAGCTGAAATGTACTGAACATGAACATATATATCAATATTACATGAATGCATCATTTCTTTTAATTTCATCTTTCTTGTCATTTAATGCATGTTAGACTTCGTCCCGCTCAAGACGTTGGGTCTTAATCATGCTTATCACTTGTTTAGTTAGACTCCGTCATGCTCAAGGAGTTGGGTCTAATGAATCATATCATTTATTGCATGTCAAACTTCGTTCCGCTCAAGACGTTGGGCTTAATCATGCTCATCATACTCTTGTTTAGTTAGACTCCATATTACACAAGATGTTGGGTCTAATACCTTCTTAGACTCCATCATGTGCAAGATGTTGGGTCTAATGCTCTTTAATCGTGTTTAGTTAGACTCCATCAAGTACAAGATGTTGGGTCTAATACCTTCTTAGGCTCCATCATGTACAAGATGTTGGGTCTAATGCTCATTGAACATGGCTTGACATTTCATCATGTTTTACGTGTCTTGGTTGTACATTATATAGATCATCATGAAACATGTAAAGTGCATAAGAGTGATATCATAATACATAAGCATTTAAGTACATTTAATCATGGTACATAAATATTAAAGTGTATACAATCGTGGTGTATAAATATTACAGTGTATATCATACGATCATGGTGCATAAACATTAACATTTAATGACAGTGTTGTGAGAAGAACTTGAATATAGAACTTAACTACGCAAACACTATCCATTGATTTCAAGTTCAGGCTCAATCGATTGACATCCCATCGTCAATTGATTGACATAATTCTGTGTATATCATAATTGTAGACACCCAAATTTGGCCCAAGGCCCGATTGAAACACTTTTTAAGAGAGGTGCAATTCTAAGCTTTTGATGGTATGAATGGAACCTTTAAGAATTACCCCAAACCCTTAAGAATCACCCTAGACCCCTTAGGAAGCTACCCTGAACCTTTAGAAACCAATCCCAACCCTTAGAACCCATTCCGAACCCTAAACCTAACCTTCCCGCGTAATGGATGAAGAGTGGTGCACCAAGATTGGCTGAGGCCTTTTATTGATAACAAATCATATACCTTTGGAAAGAAGACTTCTCCAGCTTTCCAACAAAACAAGAATCACCCAAATCGGAGTTGTACATCAAAAGTTATGGCTATTTGCAAATCGGGCAGAATTTCAGGATTTTAGCCTGGCGCAACTAATAGTCGCGCCAGGACATTTCCCCCTGGATTTGCCTGGCGCAACTAATAGTTGCGCCAGGTATTTTTCACCCTGAAATGGCCTGGCGCAACTAATAGTTGCTCCAGGCATAAGTGGGTCCCCCAGCCCCTCGCAAGGCTAACTTCCAGGGAACTGTGCAGCACTGTTTTATTGTACATTTGCTTAGCGCAACTATTAGTTGCGCCAGGCATATGAACAGTAACTGTTCAATTTTGCCCTGAAATTCGTGTTGGGGGTTTGACTTGTTGACCACCTCAACCTTTGGGGTGTGTTTTGATAGTCCTGTTGCACCCATTCCTCACCTATTGGCAACCCCTTAAGTGGCTTAAGGCCTCACCCCATCATCCACCATTGGAGGACCTTCCCACACCTTTCAAGGCCCCAAAAACCCTAGAAATCCTTAGATGCAAGATTACCTAATTGATAAACCCAATTAGCATCTAAGTGGCCCCCTGACCCACCCATTTCCTATAAATAGAGTCCCCCTCCCCTTGGTTTAAAGGTTGAATAATTTGCTTAAGAGAGAAAGAGCTCAAAGTGAGAAGTTCTTCCTCCCTTTTGTGCACTATTTTCATCCAAATTCCAGAATTCCAAAACCTCCTTTCGAGCTTGTTCTTGCATCCAAAACCCTTAGCCTAGGTGTGTGTGATCCCCTAGCCTCCATCCCCTACCTCTTAGCTTTAAGTCCTAAGTGGTTAGAACTCATTTCTCCACCATTCAAGCCTTCGAAAGCTCATCAAAGCAAGCCACGCAAGGCTCCTCTACGGAGCTATAAGGGTCCGAGGGCTCCGGCTCTCCCCTTTCTTCTCCTATCTCTTTCTAGCTCCCTCCATCCTCTCATTTGTGCCGTTACGCCGCCGATTTTTCGGTAGGAACGGAGGGGCACAAATAGGATTCTAAGCCCTTTTGGGCAAGAGGAAGCTATTTTCTTTGCTTTTATATCATTTTATTTTTGGCCACTAGTAGAGACCGCGTTAAGCAGGTTGATCGGGTGCCTAACACCTTCCCGATCGATAACCGAAGCCCCTACCCAAGAGCCTTTGGTGTGGACCGGATTCAGAGTCATATTTTTAGCACTTCGATGCTCATAAAAATGAACTAGGTATCCTGAGACACCGAAAGCTCCGGGTGGCGACTCTATATTTTTCATTAGAGAGTGCATCGTCGCGACGAGACCGTCACGGATCCCACGGTTGCACAGATGGCGACTCTGCTGGAGATTTGCTAGTAGAGCTTCCCCTTGAACTAGGCCTTTCCTTTTTTATTTTTCTAACATTTTATTGCTATTTTTTTTTATTATTTTTGCTATTTTTTTTGTCACTCACCCCTCCGATTACGTCATTTTACTCACCCCTACAATTCCGCTTTAAATTTCTGCAATCTTTGCCTAGTCACTTGACTGGCACCTTTTTTTACTCACCCCTACGTTTCCGCTTTAAAATTTTAGCAACTTTTTGCCTAGTCGCTTGACTGGCACTTTTTAAATTTCAGCAACTTTTTGCCTAGTCACTTGACTGGCACTTTTTAAATTTCAGCACTTTATATTTCCCGCCTAGTCGCTTGACTGGCCCCGTTTTTTTATTTATCATATCCTAACAGTGGACGCCGGCCCGTAGTGGCGGCACGGGATAATCACCCCCGGTCTTTGAACTAAAGAAAACTTCCAAAAAAAAGAGAAAAGTTTTAAAAAATTAAAATTGAACCAAGTTAGGGAGCTTAATTAATCTGTTTTGCGAGGTAGATTTTTCAAAAGGGTTGGTTTAGGCACACATACAAACACCCGGGTCTTAGTATGGTGGCAGCCCCTAGTGGTGATGATCCAGAAAAGTCCCAGTCCACCTAGTACCTGAGAAGGTGCTTGCACCGGAGGTATATTGGGTGGGTTCTCATTCCTACAAAGCTTAAAACCCTTGGGGAGCGCGCTAGCGAGTTATACCGGACTCAATCCTTTAGGCGTCGGTGAGGAGAGAATCGATCATCAAGAAAACAACTCAGTTCCTGAAAGCCTAGCTTCCACAAAAACCAAAAAAAGAGACTCATTTCGGGCATCAGTGGCTGCTGCTTTCTGTTATGGAGAGGGGCAGTTTTTACCTGGCACATGTATTAGTTGCGCCAGTGTAAAAACACTGGAATTTATAACTAGCGCAACTAATAGTTGCGCCAGCTTTAAACTCCCATATTTTACCTTGGCGCAACTAATAGTTGCACCAGTGTAAAATTTGTCCCCTGCAACCTTGGCCCATGTATTAGTTGCGCCAGGTGTGTTCAGCAGCACCCTAGCCCGAATCTGTGGCCTTTTCACCTCCCGAGTTTCCCGATTAGTGTGCTCAGTACCTTGTTTGGGCCCCGCCACGTCCAACACCCAATACGCCCCCGCCAGTCAAAAGAGGGCAACTTCTTTTGGCTCATTCCAGGGGATCGGGTTGTTTGGCTCGTTTTTCATGCCTTCAATAGATCAGAGGTTATCCTTCGATTCTTCCGAAGTGCATCGGAACCGTCGCCGCAGGTCTTGAATTAAGGTACGAAGGCCACCCAAAAAGGGAATTCCAAGGCCTCGGAACCTCTGTTTTTCAAAAAATCTTCATAAAATTCAAAAAAAAAAAAATAATAATTTAAAACCCAAAAAATAGATAGTTTGTGGTGCCGGCACAACGGCATCATTTTGTCCTCCGTCGTCCCGTAGGGGAAGGAGGAAGATCTTTGGGCCTTACCCAAGGCACCCATACCCGACCCGATACCGAGACATGTCGTGGGTAGTGGACCCGGCTTAGGCCGGTCCCGACTCATCCCCACCACACTCTCCAACCCACTCCCATTCGGGAGAAGTCTTTTCCACCATCCCCCTCACCCAACCTCCCTTTACCGTCACCGGCCCATTTGGCGCCCCCATATTCCCAACCACTACCCCCCAAAATATCCAAAATCTAACCCCTCATTCCCCATCTTTTGCCCAAACCATGCAAAACCCTAACCCATTCTCCCAATCCACATCCATGCCCCAATTCCCATCATCCCCCTATAGACCTGATCCGCCCTCATTCACCTATGTCACCTCCGCCCTCACCAATCCCCCACAAATCCCCCCATCTACACAGGTCATGCCCGTTTTTACCGAGGCCATCCCCAATTTTTCCCAAGCACCCACCCTTTACCCTCCATCATCTTTAAACATCTCCAACCCATCCCCCTTCACCAATGCTCCACCCCACTCCTTTAACCCCTCCCATATCCCATCACCTACAGGGGCCACGCCCAATTGTCCCCTCACATCCACCCCATCCATACCTAACCATCCATTAAATCCACCATCCACTTCCGATCCTTCCTCCATGGCCATGATGGAGGAGATGTTCCAAGCCTACTCCACATGGAAGGCTTCCCAAAATACCTCTCCTCCACATCCCACATCCATGAACCCATCCCATACCTTAGCCAATCTCCATGCCTCACTCCCCCATGACCCCCATCAACCCCCCATAATCCACATCATCCAAACCCCCTTTTCCCACATGCCCCAAGGCCCCATGGCCCAAACCCCCTTTTTCCATACACCCCCAAGGCCAAATGGCCCAACCTCCAAACTCCCACATATCCCAAGGCCCATTGGCCCAATCCCCCTCTTCCCACATGTCCCAGGGCCCAATGGCCCAACACCCCATCACCCATGCTCCCCAAGGCCCATTGGGCCAAACCCATTAGGGGCCCATGGCCCAAATCCACCAATGGCCCATGGCCCCAGGCCCATCAAGGGCCCATGGCCCAAACCCACCAAGGGCCCACGGCCCACACCCAGCAAGGCCCATGGGGCCAGACCCACAAAGGGCCCATAGCCCAAACCCAGCAAGGCCCATCGGGCCAGACCCACCAACGGCCCATGGCCCAAACCTACCCAGGCCCATTGGCCCAAACCTACCAGGGGCCCATGGCCCAAACCCATCAATGGCCTATGACCCAAAATGATCAAGGGTTCGTGGCACAAACCCAAACCCCACACTCATACCTTCCACAATACCCCCAGCACCTAACCCAACCTTCACAGTCAGGTCAAACCCAGGTCGTCCCCCAAACCCAATTCCCCCATGGCCCCACCCCCCAAGGCCATCCCCAAACCTTCCCTCACACCCAATGGCCCTATCCGATCCCACTTCAAAACCAAATTCCCATCACCCAACAAGCCTTTCCACACCCCCAATGGGCTCACCCAACCCCTACTCATGTCATTCCCATCCAACCCATGCAGCAACAAGTTGAGAATCCCGTCTTCACTGCACATTACACCGATCAGCAGTATGAAGAGGACGAGATTAGGAACAGCGGGGCCTATGTTGGGGCTTTGACCAGCCTCCACCCCCCTCCCATAATTGTCCATCCCCTAGTGGCCCAGAGTGAAGTCCGACTGACAGCCGAGAAAGCAACCCCGGCATCAAAAGAGTCAGAGCAGCTGAAAGAATAGTTAGACAAAATACAAAAACAGCTGATAAAAATGGGTGGTGCTGAAATCCACGCCACGGACTTCACAGACCTATGCTTGTTCGCTGAGGTCCCCTTGCCTCCCAAATTTAAAATGCCAGTATTCGATAAATACAATGGCACAGGTAACCCGATCGCACACCTCAAGTCCTAATGTGGGGACATGTGCCAGTACGGGGGGGATGAAAGGCTACTAATAAAAGTCTTTCAGAAAAGCTTGACCGGACCGGCCCTGAGGTGGTTCACATCCCTTGAACCATCCATGATGAAGACATGGAAAGATTTAGAGCATTTGTTCCAAGAGCAGTATGTCTATAATACTGATATTGAACCGCGCAAGTCTGATTTAGCCCGGTTAAGGCAGAATTCAAACGAGACATTCAGTGACTATTTGGGGCGTTGGAGAGCACTGGCAGCTCAAGTCAGAAATAGAATACCTGACGAGGAACAGATTGAGATGATCTCGAAGAGCACTCTGCCAGTGATTTCAGACTTCTTGGTATACCAGCAGCAGTCCAGCTTTGCTGATCTGGTAAGAAATGCTAACCGATGCGAGGATGCCATCAGGGAGGGGCGTCTAAATAAGAACATACCGAGCGGACCAAGTGGGGTTAGAAGATTTTCTGAGCAGAGGAACGAGAAGAGAACAGGGGGCGATGTCCAGAACATAGCCAACACCAAGCCCAATAATAATACTGCTCCGTTTCAGTTTCAAACGGCCCCACTAGCACCAATTAGCCATGAGCAGATGCAGAGAATGGGGAATGGGCAAGGAATGCAGATGACTCCGGAACAGAGGAGAGCCCGCTACGACCGAGTCTTCACACCTCTGGGGCAATCTTTGAGTGTACTTTTGCCCCTATTAGTAGAAAAGGGATTAGTGGCTATCCGCCAACCGCAACCTCCCCCTCACCCGATCCCAAAGAACTATGACCCAAATACCCACTGCAATTTTCATCAGGGTCCAGGCCATCCTACTGATCGCTGCTTCCCATTGAAGCATGCGATCCAAGATTTGATCGATGCCGGGAAAATCATTCCCCCTGCGCCTCCTCAGCACGCTAATATCCATCAGGTGCCACTACCCCCACATCCCACCGGAGGAGTAGGTCTCAGACCCACCATCGGAATGATAGAGGATGAGGAAGAATTTGAGTTTGACCCATCCGATTATATCAGTGATCGGGAGAGTTATGTAGCACCACTGTTAAAAAATATTGAGGAAAGGAATATCGGGGTTGTTGAACCCCTAAATTTGTCAGATTATTTTCCCAACCCGACTCCACAATTGGAACCGTTGGATCTCAGGGCATGATTTCCACCCACCACACCTGTTAATTATGTGAATATAAATGCATATCAACCATATACCACAAATCACCCAATAAGCCACCAGGCCCCCACTCCTATACCCGCACCCACCAACTACCAATGGCCGGCGCCCGCCCCATTCCAGCTACCGCCATATACCACAACCCCCATCAACTACCCCATAAACCACCAAGCCCCCAATCCAATACCCACACCCATCAATTATCAATGGCCTGTGCCCATCCCATCATCCCCAATGCAGCCGCCAGCAAGCCCCATCACCCCGGTCAACTACCTAATAGCACATCAGACCCCTCATGTCCCACCAACACCCACCAGCTATCAATGGCCTACCTTTACCTCCTTCCCTCCAGTACCACCACACTCAAGCCTCACAACCCCCATTTGGCCCAATCTCTCCACCCAACTACCCACTACCACCGAGGTGAATCAAGTATTGCCCCCACCTCCTGAGCCGATAGTACAAGTGCCTCAAGCACCAGCTGTCATACCTTTTTAGCTCTCGGGATCAACCTATGATCCTCATCAGGTCCCACTGAGCTACGAACAAACAGATGTCAATGCTGGCAGTAGCAGCAGAGAAGAGGCAGTAGATTTTGTTACTAGGTTTGGGAGGATATCAAAGCAGTCAGAAGCACCAGCAGCAGCACAGGCCCAACCCGAAGGAAAGAAAGACAGCGCAGTGAACCCCTTCGAGAAGATGAGTCGAGAACATATACTAGAGACTCAGCTGAGAAGGATGCCGGCCCATATCACTGTATGGGATCTGCTGATGACATCCCCACTCCATTTCCAAGCATTAATGGGGGCATTGAAGAATGCGCATGTATCGCTCCAGGTTAGCCCAGATGAAGTTGGGCAGATAATTGGGCAAGTGATGGCTCCGAATGCCATTTCATTTTCTGATGCTGATTTGCCAGAAGAAGGGTGTAGCCATTCTAAGTCTTTGAATATAATTGTTGAATCCGAAAACATGGTCATTCCCTTAGTACTAATTGACAACGGGTCTGCATTGAATATATGCCCGTTAAGAACCGCCACCAAGATCGGGGTTGACCCATGCATGTTAAGGCCCACCAGAACCAGCGCTAGAGGGTTTGATAATACTAGAAGAGAAATAATGGGAGAAGTCGATCTTGAGCTATTGATAGGGCCAACGACCTTTTCCATCTTGTTTCAAGTCATGGATATTAAATCTTCCTTTAACTTGTGGTTGCACGAGGGTTTGCCGAGGTCGAACCATACTGTCCACTTTACACCAGAAGCTCAAATTTGTGTCTGGGCATAAAATTGTTACAATCATTGGGGAGGGGCATGGTGAGAAAGAAAAAGCCACCAATAGTGTTGAAAAACCTAATATGCTGGATGTACCACACACCGCTGAGGACGTCGACCTCCACAGTTTCGAATACGAGGTGTCGGCAATACTCCCAGAGCCCATGGAGGGCATCATGTCTAAAACGGGAGGCGGTATGGTAGCAACAGTGGCAATGCTCCAAAAGTGGGGCTATCAGAAAGGAAGGGGTCTGGGACCCAAATTACAAGGTAGAAGAGAGCCAGTTGTGGCTAAGGGACAAAAAGGAAGATTCGAGCTGGGATACAAGCCCACAGAGGAAGAGGTCCGAGAGGCCAAAGAGAAAGCCAGGGTCGCCGCAGCTACAAGAGCTCGAGGAATCAACATAGAAGAGAAACCTCGCCGTAGGCCACACATCAGGGATTCCTTTGTCGTATAGTCGAAGATCGATCAAAATGGGGCAACCCATTTGACCCCACACAAACCCATAGCCCAGTCCATCCGACCAATCCCCAGATCTCCCTTCCCAGCTTGGAGATAGATTTGGCCGCATTGTCCCTTTTCGAGAGCGAACCGATTTGAACAACAAGCTCCCCCTGTGGTGAATCACCACAAAGCCGCGTTAACATTTGAGGATATCATCTCAGATGAAATGGGGATTAACATGATGGAGGCTGACTCCAATGAGCCATACCAGTCAACACCCTCCATCCCAACAGGTAAAGAAGCGGCCCCTCAGGTAATGCAACTGGGCATCTTTGCCCCAAACCCTGGAAGCAGGAAGTGGTCTAAAGTTTGGCGCCTATTTCTAAAAAAAAAACAACCTATAAAAAGTGAGATAAGCCCTTGGCAGACAATACCCTGTGTATATAGCAACCCACCTTGCCAAGGGCCCGTCCCCGAAGAAAGCAAAAATCTCAAAAACATGAAAAAAATACAAAAACTCAAAAACATAGAAAAAATACAAAATCCCAAAAACATCGAAAAAATCCAAAGTCTAAAAATATTGTCATTTAAAATTCCAGAAAATGCCCCACAAAAGGATGCCTTAATCAAAATACCCATCCCACGTGAAATCGACCCCTTCCCGGTAGAAATACAAGAAGAGGTAGGCGTTACGAGTCTGGATGAGGATATCACTTTGGAGGAGCTCCTTGACCGATTTGCCGACTTTGAGCATGACCCTACCCCCATTCTCGAAGAGACCGAGGAAGTCAACCTAGGAACTGAGGAAGTTCCTAGAATAACCAAAATCAGAACGTCACTGTCTCCTGAGGAAAGAAAAAGCATGATCGACTTCCTTCTATCATACCAAGACATTTTTGCCTGGTCGTATGAGGACATGCCTGATTTAGATACCGATTTGGTCGAGCATGAGTTGCCTCTCTACCCCGATATGAAGCCAGTCAAGCAGAAGCTGAGACGTCTCCGACCCGAATGGATGCTGAAAGTCAAAGACGAGGTCATCAAGCAGTATGACGCGGGGTTTCTCATGGTATCCAAGTACCCGTAGTGGCTAGCCAATATCATACCTGTACCGAAGAAGGATGGAAAGGTCCGCATGTGCATCGATTTCCGCAATTTGAACAGAGCGAGCCCAAAGGATGATTTCCCACTGCCACACATCGACATCTTGGTCGATAACACAGCTAAGCACGGGATGCTCTCTTTCATGGATGGATTTTCAAGATATAATCAGATTAAAATGGTAGAGGTTGATCGCGAGAAGACAACGTTCATTACCCCCTGGGGAACCTTTTGCTATCGAGTCATGCCATTCGGGCTGAAGAATGCCGGTGCAACGTACCAGAGAGCTATGACTGTACTATTTCATGACATGATGCATCGAGAGATTGAAGTATATGTCGACGACATGATAGCCAAATCACCAGAGCGAAGCAACCATCTGGTAAACCTTCAGAAGTTGTTTGAAAGGCTAAGGAAATATCGACTACGTCTGAATCCACAGAAGTGCACATTTGGCGCTATGTCAGGGAAACTGCTAGGGTTCATCGTTAGTAGAAGGGGGATCGAGGTTGACCCAGTCAAAGTTAAAGCCATCACTGAAATGCCACCGCCATCCACCGAGAAAGAGGTTAAAGGGTTCTTGGGCAGAATACAGTATATCAGTCGGTTCATTGCGCAGCTAACTCCTATCTGCACGCCGATCTTCAAGCTGCTAAGGAAGAATTCTCCTATTGAATGGAATGATGATTGTCAGGCAGCGTTCGATAAAATTAAAAGCTACCTCCAAAATCCACCCGTGTTGGTACCACCTGAGCTGGGAAGACCACTCTTAATGTATCTCTCCACAACGGAAGTTTCAATGGGATGTGTCTTAGGTCAGCATGACGAGACAGGAAGAAGAGAGCAGGCTCATCTGGAGAAAGCATGCCTAGCTCTTATATGGGCTACTCAAAGGCTCCGCCACTACTTACTATCCCAGGCCGTTCTGCTTTTAGCCCGAATGGACCCGTTGAAATACTTATTCGAGAAGCCGGCTCTTACTGGGCGGACTGCACGATGGCAGTTGTTATTGTCTGAGTTTGACATCACATACGTTACTCAGAAATTGATCAAGGGGCAGGCGCTTGCTGACCATCTTGCTGATAATCCTTTACCTGACTATGAGCCGTTAAGGACCGAGTTCCCAGATGAGGATATCTTGTTCATGACGGAGGATGATACTGAAGAAGCAAAAGAATCATGGGTAATGCACTTTGACGGGGCTGCCAATGCCGAGGGTCAAGGAGTTGGCGCCATTTTAATTTCGCCGAAAGGATCCCACATACCTGTCTCTATCAAGCTCAACTTTCCTTGCACTAACAACATGGCTGAGTACAAAGCTTGCGCCGCTGGTCTGCAGGCGGCTCTCGATCTGAATGTAACTCACCTTCGAGTATTTGGCGATTCGCAGTTAATCATATGCCAGACGAACGGTGACTGGAAGACGAAAGACGAGAAACTGATCCCCTATCACGAACACCTCGAGGACCTGATAGCTTGCTTCCAAGATGTGACTTTCTCATATGCCCCCCGGATAAGGAATCGCTTTGCTAACGCATTAGCAACCTTGGCGTCAATGATTGAAATCCCCTATGGTGTTGAGATGAAGCCGATAATGATTGAGCAAAGGAATGAGTCGGCTTTCTGCCTCCAGATTGAGGAACCTACAAAGCCTGATGATGAGCCACCTTGGTTCTCAGATATCAAGAATTTCCTCGAGACCCTAACTTTCCCAGAGGGTACATCCAAGACAGACCGACAGACCATTCAACGTTTAGCGGTAGGTTACGTCATTTGCGGGGAATGCCTCTATAAACGATCATACAACAATGTTTTGCTCAGATGCCTTACAGAAAGTGAAGCGGTCAGTATTACGAGAGAAATCCATGACGGAGTATGCGGAGCCCAGGTAGCGGTCACATGCTCACTAAGAAAATTCTGTGGCAAGGATACTTTTGGACCACTATGGAATCAGATTGCTGCAAGCATGTTCAAAAATGCTACAAGTGTCAAGAACACTCCAGTCTGATACACGCTCCTGCCATCGATCTTCACTGCATGACCACTCCTTGGCCATTTGCTACCTGAGGCCTTGACGTTGTCGGAATGATTAATCCAAAAGCATCAAATGGACACCGGTTCATCCTCGTCGCCATTGAATACTTCACTAAATGGGTAGAAGCGGCGTCATATGCCAACATCACTGCCAGTCACGTCGAGAAGTTTCTCAAGAACAATATTGTGTGCGGATTTGGGGTACCTAAAGATATCGTCACAGACAACGGCACAAACTTTGTGAATAAGCGCATCCGAGACTTCTGTGAGCAATATAAGATCAAGCACCATCGCTCATCCCCTTATAGGCCTCAAACTAACGGAGCCGTGGAAGCCAAGAACAAGACAGTCATCCGCATCCTTGAGAAAATGGTCGTCACTTATCGAGATTGGAGTGAAATGCTGCCATTTGCTTTGTGGGCCTACCGAACGTCGATCCGTACCGCTACAGGGGCAACACCATTCTCCCTTGTGTATGGAACCGAGGCCGTCCTCCCGGTGGAGGTGGAAGTACCCTAACTCCGAATCCTTATGGAATCAGGCTTACCTGAAGCAGAAAGAGAAAGATCACGCTTTGATCAGCTGAACTTACTGGATGAGAAAAGACTCCTAGCCTTATGCCACACTCAAGTTTACCAAGGGTGAATTGCATGCGCTTACAATAAACGTGTTCGTAGTCGAGATCTAAAGGTAGGAGACACTGTGCTCAAGAAGATCTTCCCATCCCTCCATGCCGATCCAAGAGGAAAGTTTAAGCCGAACTGGGAAGGACCATACGTCATTCAAGAAGTGCTGCCGGGATACGCCATCCGCCACGCCACCATGGACGGAGATCATCTTCCTGAGCCCATCAACGCTGGATACGTCCGACAGTTCTAATCTTAGTCTATCACAATAAGGTAAGTATTGATGAAACAGATACGTGACTGTTTAAGAACCACCCAAAAGAGGCCATCATTCCAAACACAGTAGCCAAAAAGCATCCCTAAAAAAAAAATCATGATATCCTTTGCTACCCCATTTGAGCCTGGGCCTTTCTTTCAATAAACCCATTCCTAAAAAATATATATATATACGTGTACATATACCAAAAAAAAAAAAGAGAGATGCATGTGTATAAAGTTACTATCAAAATCCAAAAAAAAAAATAAAAATAAAAATTTTAAAAAAAGCAAAAAACTCAAAAAGAGATTGCCTGAAATGAAGCAAAAAGAACAAAAAATGTAGAAGAATCACGGGGCATGTACAGTAAAACCCCCAAGGAAAGAAGTATGTTGAGAAAACTGAAGCCGTATCGAGGAAACCCTTTTAACCCAGCGGACCTTCAAATCCTAACCTAACCCATGGCCAAGCTACACCCTGAAGGAAGCCCTCTTTGTAGGTTCGCAAGCAGTCATAATATCTGTTAAGTCAATATGAGCCGAGTCGTGAGACGACACCAGAACCCCATCCAGCTGGCTATGACGGAATCAAGGTCTATGTCGTGGCTGTTGAAAAAAAAAAAGAAAAAGAAAAGAGAATAATAAAATAAAACAAAAATACAAGCTCAAAGCAAGATGGACGTGGTGAAAACCCGAAAGCGCATTACGGGTAAAAACAGCGGGCTTGTGCGGACCAGGTGAAAACCAGAAAGGACGCTTGGGGTAAAAAAGCTAAACCCACGGACGTGGTGAAAACCTGAAAGGGCGCCACGGGTAAAAAGAGGGAGATAAAAAAAAAAAAAAAATAAATAAAAAAAAAAAAAAAAGAATAAGAAAAATTGGTCTGGACTAATTGAGAAGATTGATGTTTGAGGTAACCTTTTGTTACTCTTCCTGATTAGGCTGCTCATGCTAAATCAGATCAGGTCCGGACCGAAATTGTCTTTGTGAAACCACACTGTCAAACATATGACCCGAGGTGAGGAGAAAAGTTGAACTCAATCCAAAGGGATTAACGTTCCAGCCTTGGTGAATTTGAAAACCCACTTAGGACCGACTGCATGAAAAGGGCTCGGCCATGCTCAAAATGGGACCCATGATTAAGGCTCAAAAAAAAAAAAAAAAAAAAAAAACAACCAAAATCGCATAAAACAAAAAATGCAGCCAAAAAGCCTGTGTAGATGTATATAGTAAACTGCCTTTCGCACCGCTCACACCACATCCCAAAAATAGTCGGTGTGGTGACTAGCGTGCTTTCCTTTTTACAAGTATAAAGTAAAAACAAAAAAAATTATAATAAAATATGTATAAAGGTGTGTGTATCTATAAAGGGGTTTTCATGCCCCTTTTTCTGTGTGTTTGATCTGTGTAAAAAGTTTCATGTGCAGGAGGGAATCAGCGGCCCAGCTCACGCTTCAAGGCGCTAATCTTAGCATTAAGGTCATCCTCTCGGACATTCCTCTCAGTCAGCCAACGTCCATGCAAGCTCTTAAACCTCTTCCGAGAAGAGTCGGCAGCTCCAAAAGCAAGGCTCAATGATCCCTTCAAACAAAGGACCTCACTCTCTGTTGTATCGGCTCTAACATTCTCATGCGCCAAAAGCTCTTGCAGAACCCTCTTCTCGTCCACCAGAAAGTCGATGCAAGCTCGGAGTGTCATCTCCTTCTTTGGCCAGGGACCCCCAATGTCAATGATCTCTGACGACTCTGGGCCATTCGAATCAGGTCGCTCAGTCAATAGCCAGGCCTCATACTCAGGAGAAACCCTAACTAAGTCTCCCTGCTCAATGTCACATCATCACATCGACACGCCTCCCAAAGGGCAGAATCCGATCCATGTCCCCTGATGATCCCCTAGAAAACTCACATCGCATAAAGGAGGCCCTGGCCTCACAAGGAACTCGAGAGCAAACAAACTGCGATGCAGAAATGGGAAGTAGAAGGTACTGCCAGTCAAGCCTAGGAGGGTGATGCCCTCATGGTCTCTAGAGCGAATCACTGGGAAGGTCCGATCCAACCAAGGAATCCTCCATATCAGCTCAGCGTCAACCAACCAAAGTTTGAGTGCACGTGCATACGTGGGCGGTGGCATCTACCAAAAAAACATCGAACCACCTCACCTCGAGCGATATAAAAGCGGGGCACGAGCCCCAGAATAGCAAAATGCTCACCCAGCCAAACCTGGAGCAACAAGGGGCATCCCCGAAGACCCTTCGCCTTACCCAGAGCAAAGGAGTCAAGGCATCAATACAGCTCGGCCAGCACCAAATGCATCAGGGACCGGCCCGCCTCCAATTCCATCAAAACATCACAAATTGCCAATGAGAAGCTATCTCCCCCAGTATAGAAGAGGATTTCGGAGATGAGACCGAGAGCTAGAGCTTTCACGTTAAAGGCGTTCCTTACAGGCAATTTTCGTAGACTTTCATCGCCGAAAAGTTCTTTGAGGAATTTTAGCGAACACCTTGTGGGCCCCCCGACGAGACTTTTCTCATACTCGGATTTCTTCAAACCAAGAATAAGGTGGACAGATTTGGAATATCCCGGTGGGGGCATGACTCTGGCAAGGACCCGGTGAAGCTTTAGGCCAGATAGATTGGATAGCTCTTCAAGGGTTGGGGTCAGCTCCCGCTTCCCAAAACGAAATACGTGGGAGCTCACATCCCAAAATGACGCAGCAGCATGAAGAAATTCCCATCGGAGAGGAACCTTTAAGAAGGAAGGAAGGCGAGATAGCCCGAGGCGTTCCAAATCGTGACTCGCTCTCATTCAGCTCCCAAACCAAGCCATTGAATTTAGGCCCCCACCCAACAAAGAGGATAAATCGGCTCCGGTGTGAGGGAGGGTTAGAAAGCGGGTCCATGAACGCACAAGGATCTTTTGAGAGGATAAAAGTCAGTGTATGGTGATGGACCCGCCTTGGAAAAATGAGAGCAGAAAGAACCGGTCAAAGGAGCCAGGTCAAACAGAAAGAGTTGATTTCTGGGCCCACTCGGACATATAAAAACCCATCGCCCTTGAGTTTGAGGTGGCGCCACTATTAGTTGCGCCAATGAATTGTTTCCCCCAAATAAGCCTGGCGCAACTAATAGTTGCGCCAGCATCTTCTGACCCCCAAATCCTATTGGCGCAACTAATAGTTGTGCCAGCATCTTCTAACCCCAAATAACCTATTTTGAGGGGGGACTTTCACCCTTTTTGCTATTTATTTTGTACACCTGCTTTTATGATCACTAACAGTTTAAAGCATCACTTTGTTATGTGCAGGAGCGATCCTACATTGGGGCATTTAAAAACCGCTTTCTAAGAAGCGTTGGGCAAGCACATCCTGCAGAGAGATAGACATAAAGAGCAAGGAAACTATGACATGAATTCAAAAGCAAAGGCATTAAGAGCATTGTCAGAGATATATATCCAAAAGAAAATCATCTCATCATCCATCCCATAAAATGTCATCCATCCCCTTGGACTTCTTGCGACGGCGAGAGGAGCTCTGGTAGGTCCTCATGTCCCCCACTCTGGACCATGCCTGCGAGATCCTACTTAGCAGGGAGCACAACTCCTTAGCCCCGGCACGCTGCAAAGCAAAATCAAGGCCAAGATCAGTATAGGGGCCAACAACAAAAAAAGGAGGGAGAGGAGTCAAGCAACCAGGTACTCACCGTCTCCACCTCCCTGAGCTCAGCCAAGTGACGGTGATACTGTGCAAATTCCATTGTCGAGTTGAAGTCCTGCGAGATAATGATCAGTTGTCAAGACACCCCTAGCAGCTTGTGTAGAAGAAAACCAAAGTAGAGGGGGATTGACACATCAGAAAGCTTACCCCTGGAACCACCTCGGGAGGGGGAACATGGTCCTCGGTGAGCTCTGATCTACGTCAGCACAGAGGCCCGAGAGGAAACTATCATCCAGGCGCTGGAAGGTCCCATAAATCACGGGCGGGCCGCTGCCAGGGATATCCGCCTGAGAGGTGCCCGATGGACCGACACCCGAGGAACCATCACCCGAGGGACCTATACTGGAAGGACCAGCACCAGAGGGATCTATGCCAGACGCATCAACAGTACTCGGCCAACCTCCACCATCCGAATCATCTCCCGGAGCAAACTGGGAATAAAAGAAAAGATCTACTGAGACAAGGGCCGATTCAAAAATAATAATAATAATAAGGGGAAACTAATCTAAGCTGACTACCTGACCAACCAGGCCGCCAAATGCCAGAAAGTTAGCACTAGGGACAAAGCGCGGCAGGATGAATCGATGAGGCAGACACTCGTACCAATAATGATAGTCCCCAGGCACCTGAAGAGCATGAATGGGGAACCCATGGTTGAAGAAAGCCGCCATCAGCTCCTCGATGCTACCAGCAGGACTCCAAACATCTGTCGGAGGGTCTACAGGAATGGCATAGTAACCCTGGAACTGGTGTATCACCCTCTCCCCCAGATAATAGCACCGGGCCCATGACCCGTAAAAGAAGATGACGCGGCGGTTGTTAAATAGACGGGAGGCGCCCACAGCTGCTCGATCCCAGAAGTGTGACGTCAGGCAACCAAGGAAGAGACACCAAGCAGGCAACACCTCAGTAAAGAAAAAGAGAAGAAATGTCCAAACTAGAAACGAACGAAAGTCGAAAGGCCGTCACCTGCTCGGGGACCATCAAATCAAGCTGAGACCTCAAGCCCATCTCTAAGTGCTTTAGGCCCACGTCGCGACGCTGGGAATGGTTCCAATTATGGAGGAGGGGATAGGTAAACACCTCCGAGAATAGGAGCGGACGACCAGGGTGGAAGTGGTGATATCCCCACACCTGAAATGGGAGCATGGCACAAAAAGCAGATCAGTAGCACATAAAGACCCTTCATTCAAAAAAGGCAAAAACAAAAGGGATGAGGAATTACCTCCAGAGCAGCCCAAAATCCTACGACAGACTTCGAGTCCCCAGTCGTGACCCGTGTTAGGTTGTACATCAACCATGCATGTCCGGCCCCTCCCCAATCATACCTAGGAACGTCGCCCCAAGGATCCATCATGCTTAACAGGGCCAACCTGACTCATCCCCCGCTAGCATTTGTAAAGAGGGTCTTGCTAAGCAGAAGTAGGAGAGTGATACGAGCCAGAACAATCGCATGCTCCGGCGTGATATAGAGCTCCCGGTCCGGTTGACCCAAGTCCACCATCTCATCAGCAGTAAAAAGGGAGGTCAACCAGGACATCTTGACCTCTATGCCGTGGGTCTGCCCACGAGGAGGATAGGCTCCGATCAACCGAGCAACGTCCTCACGGCTCGGTGCTGCTAGAGTGGAGATCGGCACCCCCCCGATCCGGATACCAGTAATCATGGCCCAATCAACAGGCGTCAGCGTCATCTCGGCATAGGGCATGTGGAAGGTCATGGTCTCAGGCCGAAACCTCTCAATCAAAGCCTTCAGATAGGTCGCATCTGCCCTCATGGGGGGGCAAGACAGAAACTCTCCAAAGCCCACCTGCTCCAACAGGATCTTCACCACCGAAGGGACATAACGTTAGAACTCGTGGAAGTCGAGCCACCCCCCATGGAATACGATGGTAGGCAGCTCCTGCACCCAAAGAAATACACATCAGATTGCAGAAGTAGGGTAAAACTACGCAAAAGAAAGAAATTGAACCTATCTGTTACCTTGCCCGCTATGACGAAGTTTGAGATGTGAGTGTACTGCTGATGTAAGAGGCCAGAGCCTCACCTCATCTCGAGCCGGGGACACCTCTCCGCTCCACCCAGATAAATTGCTCCCCTCGCGGACCATACACTATCTCAGGCCCCTGCTCCTGACCTTCCTCAGGGATGTGCTCTTCGCCGCCTGACATGCTAGGGCAACAAAGCAGTCACATCAAAGCAGATCAGTGATAAAAGAACCATTTATGTGCTACACGCCAAGGGAAGGTGAGTGTGCCCACCCCTTTTCCTCTTTCTCTAAAAAAAATATATAATAAATAATACATAAAGATACACACATCTAAATAAAAATACCCCCTTTTAATTGAAATAAGAAAATGCAAAAAAAAAAATCCCTTCCCCTCCTTTTTTATCTTCAAAAGCAAACAAAACATCTCTTTCTCTTCCCATAAAATCAAAAATCAAAATAAATAGGTCCCGTAGAAAAATAACAAGAAAAACCAGGAATAAAATCCTCTTCCTTAATAAAATAAAAAAAAGAAGACACCCAAAACCATTTCTCCTTAACTTTCAGGAATACATAAAAAAAAAAAAGATCCCTTACTTTCAATAAAAACAAAAAACTCCCTTATCCTAAATAGGAAAAAGAAACAAAAAAAATCTCTCTTCTCTACCTTGAATAAAGAGGCCCAAAAAAAAAATCCTTCACAAAAAAAAATCCCTCATCCTAAATAGAAAAAAGAAAAAAACCTCTTCTTTACCTTGAATAAAGAGGCCCAAAAAAAATCCTTCAAAAAAATCCCTTATCCTAAATATAAAAAAAAAACCTCTTCTCTGCCTTGAATAAAGAGCAAAAAAAATCTTTCACAAAAAAATCCCTTACTTTAAAATAGAAACAAAAAAAAATCCTCTACCTTAATTAAAATGCAAAAAAAAGAGAGAGTAAAACCGAAAAAATCTTTTTAAATTATGATTCAAAAATGTATAAAAAAAAAAAATCATCATCATTGCTTTATATACAAAAAAGAAAAAACAAACAAAAAGAAAACAACAAAAATGAAATCCCTTCTATATACACAAAGAAACAAAAAAAGAAAGAAAAAAGAAAACAAAACACAAAAATATATATATATATATATATATATATATATATATATGTTAGGCAAAAAAAAAACCATAAAACACCAAAAACGGGGGCATTATTCATGAAAAATTCTCAACTCATCATCAATAAACATGCTCATAATAAAAATGAATCATTTATCATCAAGGAAATGCAAGATCATGATCACATTTGCATAAAGGAGCAAGAAAAATCAAGAAAAATGAGTTTAAATGGTTACCCTATGAAGAAGAGGGGGTCTTTGGTCTAAGCGCGCACCCGCGATCAATCCACGAATAAAACAAAGCAATGGGCACGTGAAGAGGCAATGTAAAGGAACCCTAGAGGGGGGGGGGGGGGGGGGGGGACAGTTTTCGGTTACAGGAAAGAAGAGGGAAGAAAAAATTCGAATAAAAGGCCCCACAGCCCGTGTTCGGGCTGTCTTTTAAAACCCCCAGCTAAACCTGGCGCAACTAATAGTTGCGCCAGGCAAACTTTTGCCCCCCATTTGCTTGGCGCAACTATTAGTTGTGCCAGGAATTTAGGACAGGTCTTGGGCCGGGTGTGGGCCAGATGAGAAGAATGGGTCCCCCGTTCCCTTTGGATGGTTCATTCTGCTACTCCCGTCCGATGCACACGCCCCCAAGACGGCGTTTTGATTATCCTTCAGCTTGCCATAGAAGCCGTGCTAAAATAAAATGGACCAGGGTCAGCAAGCACCTCAGTCCTACAAAAAATCCCCAGCAGAGAAGCCAGAGGTATTCACAAAAGACATCACAAATTCCCAAAAGGGGGATAACACAATGAGCTTCAAAACGCCAGAAAATACAAAAAATATAATAAAGTCCAAAAAATCCAAAAAATAATAAACTTCAAAATTCCAAAATTCAAGAAAATAAACTTCAAAATTTCAAAAAATTCACATGAAATGATAGCTTTTAAAAAGTCACATGAAAAGATAGCTTTTAAAACTCCAAAAAATTTCACATGATAGCTTTTTAATTCCAAAAATTCACATAAAAATATAAACTTCAAAAAAAAAAAAAAAAAAAAATCACAAAAATCATACAAAATAGCAATTAGAAAATTCAAAAAATCATCATAAATGATAGAAAACCAGAAAAAAATGGATTCCCCACAGGATGCACATGCGTGTTTCGATGCGGTAAAATGTCAATATTTTATCGATAACGCAGATGTGCAAAATTAATGTCCTAGGTCAAAGGTTCGCCTTGGATCCATGGATCCTACTTCAAAGTAGGAGCAACGGTGTCAGTCCCGGTCAAACAGTCAATGTTTCGATTGGGTCGACTCCACTGCTAAATCTTTTGAGCAATGAGCGCTCCGTTTTGGATTTGTGTGAACTTGAGTTGTCTTAAGCTTTAGATTCTCCGTTGAAAAAGGTCAATCGTTGGTTGAGACCAACCTGTTGGGAATGAGATTATGTGTCAATTAAACTATGTGTAACCATGCATTCAGAAGGGTTCATTTTCCTTTTATTTTCTACAGGCTTAAAACCTGTATGGGCAGCGGTATCCCTATAAAGTGTACGCCATGCGTTTGGGTATCTGTATGATGGTCGTTTGTCCCCGTAAATTATACCCGGGCGGGTCCGGGTCGGGGCTTCTATCACCTTTGTTGTTGCTTATTGCCCCTGATGGGCATGATTATGCATAGTTAATTGATGATTATGATCATTATCAACAGAGGCCAGGATTGGATGCCCCCTTTTGGGAGGTGCCCAATGTTTGGTTGGATCAGTTCAAGGAAGTCGAAACTGGATACTCTGGGTCATGTGGATCTGGGGCACGTTTTGAAAAATGGCATGCACTCCTAAAAAGCATTGTGACATCTATTCACTTCGCTCAGGTGGTCATGCTAAATAAACTTCGGGATCGATGGGTTCACCCAAAGATCTCGAACCCTGCTTTCCGTAGGGGCACCTGCAAATAATCCAATGAGGTCATCAAATGCCTTGTAGGATTGGACGCAAACTGTGGAGCCTTGCGTATGTTTACTTCGCACCTATCTTTAAATGTGGGTCGATCACCCCTCTTACTTACGAAGCTGTTGCGTTTAGAATGAATCTCGAACATCGATACCTTCAAAATCATCCCGAGAAGTGAACATCTTTCCCGACTATAGGGAGTTCGCAACTCATTCCACCTCGGTTATGTCCAGTAATGTCGCTAAGCGCTTGGGAACCGATTACCTCGAGAAACGAATGATTAGCCTGACACTTCAGGGCTTTCGTTTTCTCACTATGTTACTCACCTAATGTTTGAAGTTTGTTCTAAATACAACGAACCCGTTAGTAATGCCTTGGGCCTCTTCGGATGTCTCTTTTCTTTGGCATACGATCACTAGTGATCGGATACCAAAGAGGGGCATCTCTAGACACCCAAATTTGGCCCAAGGCTCGATCGAAACACCTTTTAAGAGAGGTGCAATTCTAAGCTTTTGATGGTATGAATGGAACCTTTAAGAATCACCCCAAACCCTTAAGAATCACCCTAGACCCCTTAGGAACCTACCCCGAACCTTTAGAAACCAATCCCAACCCTTAGAGCCCATTCTGACCCTAAACCTAACCTTCCCGGGTAATGGATGAAGAGTGGTGCACCAGGACTGGCTGAGGTTTTTTACCGATATCAAATTATATACCTTTGGAAAGCGGACTTCTCCAACTTTCCAACAAGCCAAGAATCACCCCAATCAGAGTTATACATCAAACGTTATGGCTATTTGACCAAAATCACACCCCTATTGCATAGACCGAAGTACGAAAACGCTTCAAATTCAAAATTTTCTAAGCGAACTCTTGGGTGAAGACACGTGGTGTCGAGGTACTAGAGTGAGCTGTAATCACTAATGCTCAGTGTTTGGCATAGTGACGAATAGCGTGGTGCGGAACCACGTGGATATGACCAAATTGATTCAGCGAGGAGGTGAGAAACCTCGGGGCTAGATATTGGTGGAACACGTCTGCAAGAGAATGCGATGTGAGACTCAGTAGAGTATATGGGCCAGAGGGTCCAAATACTATGTGTGTTGGTGACGAGGGCCGCACACGAGCTAAGATAGGCTGATTTAGTGTGGGACGCTAAGTGTAGCACAGGAGTACACTACGAGAAAAGTGACTCTGAATAGGCTTCGCATGGGGTGAAGACATAGGTCGAGGAACTGATGCGAGTCTTACTGTCAATAAAGACGTTGACACAACCAGATTGGAGGATGTGGCATGGTCCATTTCCTTGAGATACTGCGTCAACGAGGACGTTGACCTTATTGAGTCGGGGAGGATGTGACGGCCTCATTAATCTGTGCGCCAGCATGAAGGCATGACGACCTTGGAACTGGGCACTTAGCTAGCAAGAAGGGAAGCGGACCTTGTAAGCTAGCCGTGTAGCACGCGTGGGCGCAGAGGCACGTGGCCCTGCGACGTGTGCATGAGTCCCTGATGCATGATGCGACGGTGACCGAACTAAGCTGCGATCTAGTATGGTGGCTAGATGCGTGAAGGGCTTAGAATGCGGTGCCATGGGGGCACGCGACGTGGTGTCAAGAGGGCACGCGACGTCTTGCTGCCATAAGGCACGTAATGCGGTGCTCCGTGAATGAGCACGCGACGTGGTGTCAAGAGGGCACGCGACGTCTTGGTGCCATAAGGCACGTAGTGCGGTGCTCCGCGTTGGGCACGCGACGTGGTGCCAAGAGGGCATGCGACGTCCAAGTGCTAAGGCACATGAGGCGGTGCCATGGTGGCACGCGATGTGGTGTCAAGAGGACACGCGACATCTAGCTTGTATGACAAGCGATGCGGTGCCAAGAGTGCACGCGATTCAAAATCACACCCCTATTGCATAGACCGAAGCACCCTAAAAATCACCCCAAAAATGGCCTGGCGCAACTAATAGTTGCGCCAGGCATAAGTGGGTCCCCCAGCCCCTCGCGAGGCTAACTTCCAGGGAACTGTGCAGATCATTTATCAGACATTTGCCCGACGCAACTATTAGTTGCGCATATGAACAAGAATCGCTCGTTTTACCCAAATTTGGGGTTTTGACTTGTTGACCACCTCAACCTTTGGGGTGTGTTTTGATAGTCTTGTTGCACCCATTCCTCACCTATTGGCAACCCCTTAAGTGGCTTAAGGCCTCACCCCATCATCCACCATTGGAGGACCTTCCCACACCTTTCAAGGCCCTAAAAACCCTAGAAATCCTTAGATGCAAGATTACCTAATTGATAAACCCAATTAGCATCTAAGTGGCCCCCTAACCCACCCATTTCCTATAAATAGAGCCCCCCTCCCCTTGGTTTAAAGGTTGAGAAATTTGCTTAAGAGAAAAAGAGCTCAAAGTGAGAAGTTCTTCCTCCCTTTTGTGCACTATTTTCATCCAAATTCCAGAATTCCAAAACCTCCTTTCAAGCTTGTTCTTGCATCCAAAACCCTTAGCCTAGGTGTGTGTGATCCCCTAGCCTCTATCCCCTACCTCTTAGCTTTAAGTCCTAAGTGGTTAGAACCCATTTCTCCACCATTCAAGCCTTCGAAAGCTCATCAAAGCAAGCCATGCAAGGCTCCTCTACGGTGCTACAAGGGCCCGAGGGCTCCGGCTCTCCCCTTTCTTCTCCTATCTCTTTCTAGCTCCCTTCGTCCTCTCATTTGTGCCGTTACGCCGCCGATTTTTTGGTAGGAACGGAGGGGCACAAATAGGATTCTAAGCCCTTTTGGGCAAGAGGAAACTATTTTCTTTGCTTTTATATCATTTTATTTTTGGCCATTAGTAGAGACCGCGTTAAGCGGGTTGATCGGGTGCCTAACACCTTCCCGATCGATAACCGAAGCCCCTACCAAGAGCCTTTGGTGTGGACCGGATTCAGAGTCATATTTTTAGCACTTCGGTACTCATAAAAATGAACTAGGTATTCCGGGACACCGAAAGCTCCTGGTGGCGACTCTATATTTTTCATTAGAGAGCGCATCGTCGCGACGGGACCGTCACGGATCCCACGCTTGCACAATAATACATAAGGCTCAATCGATTGATTTCCTAGAATCAATCGATTGACTCACATCCATGCATTTTCCAAATAAACATCGTTTATCTGCCTCTGCTCCAGGCTCAATCGATTGATTTCTCATAATCAATCGATTGAATCAAATCCCTGCATTTTTTCAAAATAATATCTTTTATCAGTGTCTGTCAGGCTCAATCGATTGACTCCTCTGAATCAATCGATTGACATAATTCTGTGTATTTTTCTAAAATAATATCATTTAGTCCTCAATCGATTGACATTCAATCGTCAATCGATTGACATAATTATGTGTATTTTTCTATAAATAAAATTATTTATCAGTACCTACTTTAATATTCATCCTCAATCGATTGACATCCAATCGTCAATCGATTGACATAATTCTGTGAGCATATATCAAAATGCATCAAATTACATAGTGAGATTTCAACCGTCTTCTTCTTAATTAAAATTATCAACATTAAGGATCACCAATCATAGCATGCATCCATTTAATCATCCATTCATTATTCATGAAATAAACTCACTAATTTATATAAAAATCTATTTAAAAATTAATATTTTAAGTTCAATGGAAAGCATGATTTCTCCATACCTAGATCGATCGTACCACCATGATTAGATTAAGATCCTGACAATGATGATGATTTTAGAAGGAGGCGAAGGCCTCTTGAGAATATACACCAACATCTAAAGCTAGGGCTCCTAGCCTCAACTCCACGAGATCCTACGTGTGATTCCGTCAGAATTTAAAGCTCGTGTACGATCTTCAATCCGCAATCCCAAGCACAAATCTTTTGCATTTACTCTTAAGCATTTACTCTTCTTTCTCTCTAACCTCCCTCTCTCCCTTCTTAAATTCCTAACAATCATAAAATAGAGAATTTACTTTCTCTTATGCTATTTATTATGACCCAAACTTAGGTATAGAACACGCATACACATTGATAGGTGTATATGACCCTACTAAAAGATCTAACACCACCCAAGTGTATATTTCTACACCAATCCTAATCTAACCTAACTCATCAAGTTGATTTTCACTTTATCAAACAAATAATCAGATAGACATGCATCCCGAGGTACACTATTCAAAGTCGGGCACGCATCCCGAGGCATACTCTTTAAAGTCAAAATTTTTAGGATGTTACAGATGCGGGAGGAGAGAGATTATGAGATAGAGTAATTGCGAGAGAGAAACAGTAGAGAGAAATTAAGAGAGAATCCGTAGAGAGAGGGATTAGGAGGGAGAGAGATTTGGATGGAGAGAGAAATAAAAATCGGACAAAGAGAAATCATAGGAGAGAGAGTCACAAGAGAGAGATAGAGATCGCAGGAGATATATATATATATAGAGAGAGAGAGAGGTCGAAGGAGAGAGAGATCGGAGGAGATATAGAGTGAGAGTTTGTATGAGGAGACAAGAGAGGAGAGAAATGGAGAATGTGTACATTGTTTACGAAGAGATAGAAGTTGGTCCCAAGTTCTCAACTCCCACGATATTAGGGCGAGATTGGGAGAGAGCTATTTGGTGACATTTCCGATGGATTCTATTATTTCCTACAAAAAACGTAGGATTTTATAATTTCCAGAGGCATGGAAAGTGGGCCAACTTTTTTGATGCCTAAGTTATATTCAAACACGAGAAATAGGCAGAAATTAGTTTGCTTTCCACCCATTTCTTTTCCTTTCTTCCTATCCAAACATAGCTTAAGAGAAAAAGACAAATTATAGAAAATTTGAAGATAGAGATTGCAATAAATTAATTTAAAAACAAGTACATCGAAAAGTGGTATTGAGAAAATTGGTGTGGCAAATTCATACATTTTTTTGTTTTGAATTTGGTGTCATGCAAGAAAAGGAGATGAAAAGGATCCTGACCATCATTTAATCACCAAATTAGTTTTTAAATGATCGCATGCCCTCAACCATTTGACATGTGGATAATCCACACCGTCAAAGTGATAGATCATAGATCGAAAGGTAATGGGCATAAAAATTTCAGTTTGTGAGAGATTTGAACTATTCGATCTGTGCACTCTATTATCAATGGTCGTGCTTAGTTTTAATGGCTGATATTAAAGATCTCCCATTAGATGGTTCACATCCATTTTCGTGCTTGATTTTTTGGCTAAGGCATCATCTAATGATACCACACTTCAATGGTGGGAGATCAAAACTTACAGCACTTGGTTTTAGATGTCGGTCAGGAGCCGTTGTCCCTTTTTTTATAGAGTTCTTGTCATGACCTGAAATCCTACCCCATCTCAATGGCCTATAATTTTGAGTTATGGCCCGCACATTTCTCGGATATGCTAAGCGGACATACATTTAATCAGAGTTATCGCGCAAGTTTTTTTCTACGAAATCCATAAAAGACAACAATTAAAAGTAGAATATAAAGTAGTCATAAATAACGGAATAAAAGCAATGAATCCAAATAATCCACCAATAAAATAATAATGAAAGTCGGAGATAAATTCGATAAAATGAAACCATATAGTCATCGACAATAATATAAACGAAGCCCAATACCGAGTCTACAAATGTCAATAGCTGGCACTCGGGTCAAAGTCAACACCATGGTCCTCCTGGTACTCAGCTGCGTCGCTCTCCCAAGGCTCCTGGTACTCAAAGCCCGTGGGATCAATGAAATCGGCGTCGACGGGATTTGGATGGCCGACTTCTACTCCGCCAGCGTAATCACGTGCAGCTGTTAGACTGTCATAGAATGAGTTTACTCAGTTACGTAAACTCAGTGGATACACCACCAATCCACCCCATACTACTCAGGTGCATTGTGGGTGCATCAAGTGAGTAATAAACATAATATCTCAAGGCAAATAGTAAGAGAAAAACAAAATCATTTGCATATTGTAGAACTCATATCATATCATAAATATAGGACCATAATCTAGACAGTCATATCCTATCATACCTCATCATATTTCATAATATATTATATCTTATCATCATTCTTACACATTCGTCTATACATTACATGAGCATAACTAGCATACTCATAAAATCCTAAATGACATGTGCCAAAGTCATTGCTCAAGCTATCATGTGAGGGTCACCATAGTATCATACCACCATATCATAACGGCCTCGTGTCATACTCATACTCATCCATCCAGCCTAATAGGGAGACATAATGGTCAAACGTAACTCATACTCATACGTCTCTCAGAGACCCGTCTTGGCTGTAAGACATTATTGTCCTTATGGTGGCTATGCAATAAACGTCACGTACAAAGACTTAAATTCTTAATCTTATGCTGACTTACACAGCGATGTCTTATTATCGTACTCATATCATAACTTATCTTATCTCATACTTATAAATTATCATACTCTTATACTTAATTCTAGGATAAACTATAGTGGGGTAACTTTCCTCAATCATGCTTCCCAAGGAAGATGTTTCATAGTAACCTAGATGTACTTCGTGTGGTAATCCATACTATCATAGAGGGTTGCATCCGTATATGGACGCTAATATTTTGAGTTTTACGTGACCGTAAAAGAGGCTTCATCATAGCTAAAGCCTATGGTCGAATCTCATAACTTAACTAATAATTTATACTATCATATTTGAACTTGGGGTGATCGGGTCACCGTATATACCACCATATACAAGGTTATACTGAATTTGCACTCACCCGACTCGTCATGGGTCCCATTCCACCATGAGTTAGAAGGCATGTGAATACAGTATATTCCTTGCTTCGATACCATCTCAGTGAATCGTCACACCCAAGCGTAGACATGATCTCATATACTCTCGTACATATGCTCTAGCTTACTTATAACTCTTATAATGTTAACGAAATATAAACACAGAAGTATCATGAGTACAGGAAGATTTACATCAAATTTAATTATGTTTATAAATATAATTTATTTATAAAACACCAATATAACTATAGAATAGGGTTATAAGTGTGATTTCAATAACTTGAAGGTCAGAGTTCAATTTTTACGAGATATCGAATTCTTAACACTTCGAGTTATCGAAATGGTCGCGTTGAGGCGATAAAAATGACATATACTTATAATTAAGTGCTCAATTAGAAAGATGATACAAATTTAAGTGAAGTGCATCACGACCATCGATCAAAACATCGAGTTGTTAAAGTGCATGGAGTTTTGGTCATACAAGTGAAGTTATAAGGTAAAATAATAATAATAAGAGTTGCCGGTTCAGACACAAATCGATCGATCGATTTTTAAATCAATCATTCGATTATATATAAAATATAAATTAATTAACTCAGGTCAGAGTCGATCGATCGAATTTAAAGTAATTTAAAATACAATGCTTCGATTTCGTATAAGGTCGATCGATCGATTAGTGGAATCGATAGATCGATTTTAATAAAGTGTAGGCAGTAGATTTAGTTCTGTATCGATTGATCGATTTTAAGTGTCAATCGATCGATCAAAAGTAACGAATTCATAAATAGGGCTTTTTGTGCCCAACAACCAGAGTCCAAATCCTTGTTCTAATATTATTGTTTAAAAAAAATCATACCGCCCTTATATATTATTAAGTAAATTAAATAATAAAATATTTTGACACTTTGAGTGTTAGTATCTTATAATAATTATATAATATAAAAACCCATCATATAACTATTATAAAGAAATGATTACTTTATAATAGTTTTATCAAGTAATCATTACTTTAACTTATATAATAATATAATAATTATCTAATATAAACTATATAATAGTTTATTAGGTACTTAGTATAGGTTAGAGGGCATTTATAATATAATAAAATATTACATCCTTACAAGTCCCGTCCGGTACACGCTTATCCAAACAAACTGAAGTTCGGTGAATGATCGATTGATCGGCATTAAGGTGACAGTCAGGCGAGGTAACGCAATTTAGACTTTTTAATTAATGGAGCTCAATGTTGATCGATCAAGCAAGGACCCCGATTGATCGAGTATATAAAACAGCAGAGCGTTTATATAATTTAATAAAGTTTTTTACTGTGGTTTCGAATTAATCGATCGATCGAAAGTGTAAATCGATCGATGGACTGTCGCGAATTCTTAACAGATCTAGGTTTCGAATTAAACCCAAAATATATTTGAAAAATAATAAAATAATATTAAAACAAGGATGAATCACAATTTTCAATCCTAAAGCAATATTATCTAGAAAATAAATTTACGTTTGTTTTATTAGCCCGTCGATATGCGATCGAATCATACCGTATGCGATGAGATCTAAGAAGAGCGAGATGGATGGATGGATACCCACCTCTTGAAGCATGATTGGCAGATCTACGGCGATTAAGGTGATGGAGATCGGCGTCCAAGCGATGATCCGTCCACAATTTCGCTTTCTTCTTCCTCCTCGATTTTGACGGCGAAAAAATAAATCAGAGTGTTCTTGTGGAAGAACACACAATAGTTTTAGAGGAGAGATTAAAATGTTTTAGAAAAAAGGACGCGGGCGGAGAAGAAGATGTTTGAGATTTTTAAGAAAAGAATATGAAATTCTAAGTTGAGAATAATCCGGTGTTGGACTATCACACCAAAGAAGAGTATATAAGTTTTTACTTCAAGATTAAAAATAAAGGATTAAAATATTTATACAAAGGTTCAACACCTAAACTTCCTGTTTATAAAACAAGACTTTAACTAAGGGCCACGACATTACTTGCCTCAAATAATAGCGGAAATAAATAAGACAAGTCTTTAACCAATGTGCCACCATATTATTTGTGTCAAATAATAGCGAAAATAAATATATGAGTTTTGAGAATCCAAGCATGCATTCTCAAGGATAAGTTTCGGTGTGGAGAGCTACAATTAGGGATGATGCAAAACTCATCTAATACTACAAAATTAATTAATAAAAACTGCTATCGTTACAGTTCTAAACTAATAACTAATTGTTTTATTAGAATATAGCTCAAGTTGGGACGCGACATGGGTGAGTCATGTTCAGTCTCAATTCGTTGCTACAATTCAGCCATAAACGTAGGCATCACATGAGCGGCATGATAAGTCAAAGCACCATTTGTTTCTTCTTTTTTATAATAGGGATGGTGCATTGCGTCCATCTCCAAATATTTTTTTAAGCGTCTAGTTAATCGGTTATTCTAGATAAGAGGCACCTCAGCTACATAATCCATGAAAAATGAAATTGCACGGAATTTGGGGGTTTAATATGAGCAAAGTACCCTTTCTTTGTACCCTTTGATAGTTGTGTCATGATTTAAAGATCTTTACACCAAAAGATTGGGTCAATAAATGATCTCCACTACGGACGTCAACTAGTCAAATGTCTTATAAAATTAACAGCTATAACCATGGTTTAAAATCTTAGGTTTAAAATCTTAGGATTCAGACTTGCCTGGAATACCTCTAGAATCGAGACGTACAGCGTCTCCGCGAGAGGGTGAGATACACTCTGAAGCCAAAAAATAATTTTTATTTTATTTAAATTAGTAAAGTATTTATAATAATTATATTGAACTTAAAAAATTCAAAAGAAAATGATAATATAAAATTATAAAAATATTATTTTAAACATATATAAACATAAAAACTAGTGAGAATCCATGGAATCTGGGTAGTGACCCTCGTAAGCATGGCTTGAAATCTCTGGAATCTGAGTTGTCTCGGACGCCTCTGAGCCATGGATCAAAATCTCGGTTTCGGTTTCGGTTTCGTTCACGACCCGAACCGTAAATTGGTCAAAATTTCGGTAAATTTCGGATTTTTTTGAAAATGTGCTCCGAATTTTACCGAACTTTGCCGAATTTTATTTTATTGAATTTTTAAAACTATTTAACATTACTATAATACATATTTATACTAGTGAAACTAATTTTTTATCACACAATGGATCTTGAGCTCATACAAAGCATATCAGACGGTCAGACTTTGATTCCATATTAAATAAATCTCAAAAGTTACTCGAGAAATAAAAATCATGTGAAAAAAAAATCAACGGTGGATGATAAGAGCATGATATCAAGATGCATTGTGTGAAAGATTGGGATGGAAAACAACCTCCATTCCCGGATTCAAAAGTGTCAATGGGTTTAATATGGGTGAACTAAAAGATTCGGTGGGTGGATATAAAGGCACTCTTATTTTATTAAGGGAGCCATTACTTAAAAAGGGTATGCAAGTAATGACTACCTTTAGGAACATGTGACATGTGAAAACACAATCTAAGCCGTCTGATTTAAAGTTCATGATTTATAGATCCTTAGTAGATAAGATTGGAACAAAATATGATATTTACCGTATGATCTATTGTTATCAACCATTAAATCAAATAATAGCCTTTGACCATATTTAATCACACAATGAAGATAATATTTCGTGTCAATCTTATCTACTAATGATCTATAGATCATGAACTTTAAATCAGACGGCCCAAATTGTGTTTTCACATATCACATGGCCCTAAAATATAGAGTCGTTTTATTAACTTGGGTGCAATCACTTAAAAAACGAGTGCAACTATTGGCTTCCGTCCTTAAAGTACAAAGCGTTTCTTTAATATCGGTGCAATCACTAAAAAGCATCTGCAAGTAATGACTCCCGTTTATCTTATTAAAAAGGCAACCCAAGCTTAGTAAAAAGGCAACTTACCCTTATTGAAGGCGTTGTTTTGCAGGAAAAACAGAAACTAGAGGAGAAGAAGAAGAAGAAGAAGAAGAAGAAAGAAAGGGAGGGAAAAAAATAGTGATTTCAGGACTCAGGAGGCTAGGGCAACTGCCAGGTAGCTCCTCATCCTTTTTTTATTTTTATTTTTTATTCCTTTCTTCTTCTTCTCCTCCATTTTAAAATTTTTTTGAGCTTAAAGATGCAGGCACGAGAAAAAAATGGATGGAAAGAATGGAGGAGAGTAGAAGAAGAAAAATAAGGAAAAAAATATGGGGTTTTTTTATGCAAAAAATGGGTTTAAACCCTATTAAAAATTTTCAAACTCCAATATGTGATCTCGGCCAATAATTTGAAATTATCGGCCGATAATTTCAAATTTCAGCTGATAATATATTTTTTCTGGAGGGGGACGATAATTAGGATTTTATCGTCTCGGTTCAAGCCAAAACCGAGGCGATTCGATCGAAATTATAAAATTTCGGCCAAGATTTTGATCCATGCTCTGAGCTTGAGACGAATCACGCCTCGGTGAAACGTCTCAGCGAGACGGTGAAACGTCTCAGCGAGACGGTGAGATACACCATGAGACAGCGAGACGATGAGATACACCATGAGACAGCAAGACGGTGAGATACGCTATGAGACCAAAAAATTCTTTTTTATTTAAATTAAAATTTTAATTGATAAAGTATTTATTATAATTATATTTAAGTGACAAAATTAAAAAATATAACCATAATAATATTATTTAAAACATATATAAGCATAAAAACTAGCGATCCAGTGAATTTGGATAGTTGCCTTCGAGGCCATCGTTTGAAATCTCAAGAATCTGAGTTGTCTTGGACACCTCCTAGATCGCGTATCACATCTCAATGAAACGTCTTGGCGAGCCGGTGAGAACCTGAGATATACGCTTTGAGAGCAAAAAATAATTTTCATTAAGTATTTATAATAATTATATTTAAGTTAGAAATTTAAAAAATATAAAACCATAATAATATTATTTTAAACATATACACATAAAAACCAAATCCAGGGAATCTGGGTAGTGGCCCTCGTGGGTACTTTGTTCAGGCTACCTTCATTTATAATTTAAGATTCTTCATTCTCAACGCAGGTTTTACATGCTTAGACCATTGACTGCTTTGAATCGGGTGATGGAAATTATTTTTTGTTCCAAACACTACAAAATTTTAGACTTTTAGCGGCAATGTTTTAGCGTCAAAGCCACTTAACACGTCGGGAAAGGACCAAATGTTTTTAGCACGCATGAATTATTAGATTGGTGCTCTCGGTTAACATGAAAGTTTTTCAACTTTCTTTCCTTTACTTTTAGTTTCATTCTAACAATAGAGAAGTCTCACAACCCTTTGTTTTCTCTTCTAAACCCTTCTATCGCTCCATCGCCAATCGAGAACAGCTTCCATCGCCCCGTCACCACTGCACCATCGCATCTACTGTAATCTCCATCGCCACTACCCTAATCCTCATCGCCACAGCTCTAATCTCCCTCGCCACCACTCCATCACCTCCTAGATAGAGACAACAAAAAGGAGCCTCAGATTAATGCAAGTGAACCTCCTCCTGCAACTCGGTAAATTTTTTTATTTATTTTTAATTATCTATCTTCTTTCATCTTCATGAACCATCTCAGAGGCTCAGATCTATAATCTATGATCTAGGATCAAACATTTTTGCATTATAAATAAGGGGTTATTTTAGGGTTAGGGGTTCAAATATTCAATATTATAAAAATAATCATTTTTAGGGGTTTAGTTATTAGCATCTATAATAGATTAATAGAAGAACCTAACTTCTTGAGAATACAAACTTCAGTTGCAAAATCTTGATAATTTTTCTATGGAGCTGGTTTTTGTACATGGGTAATCTTGATAATTTTTCTATGGAGCTGGTTTTCTATGGAGCTGGTTTAGTTAATCTTGATACTTGTCTAATAGAAAATTATGACAAATGACTCTCATTCCAGTTCCACACAATCAACTCTGTATTTTGTTATGGTTTAATCGTATGTTTCTTTATAATTTGAATTTAAGTTCTGTTGTGGTTCTTGCTAATGTGCTTTTAACATTTCAAGCTTGTGGAGTATCAAGTTTGGTAAAATTTCTAATGCATCATTTGTCTATGCTCAATGAGATCCATAAAGTTAATTATTTATCTATTTTGGTACGGAGAAATTTCTTTATTTTTGCTTATTGTTGTTTCTGTTGTCTCAGACTCCTAGTTCCCTGTTTTGTGTTGATTTAATGCAAAGAATTTTAATATCAATCTAATGGTCATTGAATGAAATAAAAGTCTATATGCTATATTGATATTAAACCCAACGAGTACCCAACTAGTTCCAAGCTCTATGCAAATTCCAAACTTTATAAAACTTTTTGCAATTTATTTTGTTTGCTTATAGTAAAAGTTGGTATGGCAGATTGGGCCAAAAGCTTGCTGGGTTTGAGGTAATTATTTTTATTGTAGCTTTGGTACCTTCACGGAATTTTTAGTTGGAGTCGGGAAAGGGATACCTTTTTTTATAATTGGGTGGTTCTTTCTTCCGAAGGTTATATGGGAGAAGGATCTTGTTTTGGACTCACCTGTATTGTGTTGTGCTATTAGCTATTCTGTAAAAGGTTGCTTGATATTTTAGATGATTAATGAATCACTACTTTGGACTAAAGTTGTGATAGTGCCCGATTAATGGATTTATAGCTACTTGCAAATAATTTTGAAAGTGAAGAAAAGCATTGATTTTTCTTTGTTTTGTCTTCTATTTTATTGGTGATAAAAGCTTTTTATTTTGCTTCTTTATGAAAGTGAAGATTCTACTCTTATTCATGTTTTGCTACCGATGCATGTGCCATAGGTTACAACAGATCCACTATGAAACATGATTCGATTGCTGTAGTGCAAAGTTGGTCCAATTAATTTGATTTTGAAACATTATATGAGTTGAGTAATTTGATTTTGAAACGTTATATGAGTTGAGTTTGCACGCACACAAAATTTGATTACACAGAATTTAGTATTTTCTACTTGTTATAAATTATTATTCAAGGTGGAAATTTAGCATAATAGATTGGTAAAAGTTGCTGAGGTTCATAATTTTGGGCAAGCAAATTTAATTTCAGATTCTCTGTTTTTGGCATTGTTTGAACGGATCCTGTGAATTGGTAATGTGTTCAATAGTTATTTTTGTTGCAGTTTCTATCAACCTTGTTATATGTTCATTTGAACTTCATTTTTTAGTTGATGTTTGTATTTATAGCTTTTGGAAATAACTTTGCCTTGGGTTTCTTGAATGCAAGAATCAACTTTAGCTAGAAAGAAAATGTATAAAAGTAACCGATTTCTGATTATGTTCACTATGGTGACATCTATTGTCCTGTTTAATTTACAGCTATAAAGAGTCATTTGAAATGCTCTTTGGTCATACTACCTTGATATTAGATGCCCAAGGATCTCTAGAATTTTCTTTAATGCCAATGCTATATTCTAATTCCAAGTTGTCTCCATTCCAAGATAGAGAGCTACTCTTTATAATTAACGAGTTAGTCTAGAATGGGTATCCACCCATCATGTGCATTAAAGCAGTCAGTGTAACTGCCCTATGTGCACAAACTTCTATGCATTGAAAGTCCGTGCATATCATGCAGTTACACATATGTGTGGATTGCCATGTCCCCCATGATAGGTGGACACTTATGGGTGGCCACTCATTGTAGACTAACTCTATAATTAATACTTTGTCCCCATGATGGGTAGACACTCATGGGTGGGCATTCATTGTAGACTAACTCTATAATTAATACTTTTTCAAAATACTGCATATATATATATATATATATATATATATATATATATATATATATATAGGTCAAGCCGTCATATTTTTTGGCATGTACCGGTAACGGCTCTACTTGGTAAGGTACAAAGATTTTCAAAAGAGTGCCTTTAGATTCACCCACCGAATCTTTTAGTTCACCCACACTAAAACCGATTGACTGCTTTAAATCAGACAATACAAATCACATTTTGTCCCAATCTTTCGCACTATTTATCTTGAGATCATTGATGTACCATCAAACGGTCAGTTTTGATTTCAAGTAGCATGCAAGTTAAAAAAGTGACCTTAAAGTCATGTTTGAGCATGATGAATTCCAACTGATGTTAAGATCACTTTATTGGGATGTGTGTCATGTGAAGAGTTTGACTATTTATTTATTTTGTGAGAATGAATTCTTGGCATATATGTGTGCCCTGATCCGTATCCAGAGATGAATATTGAGTTTCTTCAATCACATGGAATTCAGCTTTTCCAGTTTGAGATCATAAGGAATAAGGTAATATCGTTTTCTAATCCTTCATGTTTTAACTTAATCACCTTAGGTTTTATTTTTCTGATTATTCGTTTTGGAGAATAAGAGAAATTGTTGTTTATTTTGCATCAAAGTTGAAAAACTGAATGATCTTTATTTGTGACCACATGCATTGTTATACAAGGGTAGAAACAAGTATAAAACTGATTCAAAATAAAAGATTGATTAAAATTGCCACCATGAATTCTAATTAGTGTAAAACATAAACCACTGAGATATAGGATGTATGAGTTTGTATTCCCAACAGGCAAGATAAACTACCTTACTTGTTAATCATATGATAAAAAAGAGTATTATAAAGGTTGAATATGTGACATGTTGGTCAACTGCCATGGTCACATTAAAGGGACTGCTGGATTGCCATGTGGCACAAGGTAGTTGGGAGATGGAGTCCCAATAATTGGGACTCTATTTTATTTAGAATTGTAATTCGAGTGAAAATTTTGGCACCTGAATTTGTGTGGTCTTATATATACATATTTAAATAAAGAAAGGTTTCTCCCTTTTGTCCATTAAACATGTCAAACTATACCTACAACGCCTCAATGATGCTTTCTGTGTTTCATGGATTGGTCATGCACATTATGTTGATTTCGTTGTGGACCTCTAAGAGGAATTACTATAAAATTTTGGACTTTCAGCGGCAATCATTTAGCAGCAAAGCCACTTAACTCGTTGGGAAATGGGCAAATTTTTAGCGAGCGCGCATGATTGAATTTGGCGCTATTGGTTAGCATAAAAGCTTTTCAGCTTTCTTTCCTTTAATTTAGTTTCCTTCTAAAAATAGAGAACTTTTCTCACAACCCTCCGTCTTCCATCGTCCATCCTCTTCTAAACCCTTCCAAAATTGTTTGTTCCTTCAACACTATGTAGCCGATCCACCACTAATCTTCTGCTTCCTTTAAGTTTTCAACAAAAAAGTTGTAGTATTTTGCATCAATGAACCACATCTAAATTACTATATGGCCAAATCAATCAAAACAAGTGTGGATTGTGTTAGCTGCAATAGTGCAATAGTGTTATTGGCACATACTTGTTTGTAATTTTGCAGCTTGTGTAGGTCTTATTCTTGTTGTTATGTAGTGTGCGTGGGGTGTATACTCAATTCCTGCAGTATTGCAAATTTTACATTAATATATAATGTAAATTTATTTGCCACATCTTGACTATCCAATTCATTCCACTGATCTCTTATCAAACGGTGGAACTTTACATTAGTATATAATTAGCAAATTAGCTACACTAGGAGTCTAGGACTTCTAAAACTCCTGAGAGATGTGATTTTGATGTCGTCGCTTAACAAATCTTCTATCTTATATATATAATAAGATTAATATGACATCAGTGTTCTACTTTGTTTAAACTCCTACGAAAAGATAGGGGTGTGACAGCTCGGATTTCGGCACCCTGAAACCCGTGCCATCAGCATGATACTCCAGACCGTGCCCTAAAACTTAGCACGGAACATTGGTATAACAAGCACCACATGATAAATAAAGCAAAAAATTTCATTAAAGGCGGAAAACGTTAATATGCCCAACTGGCATATTCAAAAGACAGTTCTACCTCCATGCCACTGCATGAATGGAGAACCGACCCGAACCATCGATGACACACAGATCACCCCAAATGGTTCGCCAAAAGAATAGTCTAGTTAAATTACATTGTTTCGAAATAAAGGCTTGACATACCAAGCCGCACTACTCTGCTCACAAAACTGACTCTCTATCAAAGTGCTCAGCAGAGTCACGTAGAAGAAGTCTTCGGGAGGAGGCTCCAACTCGTCTCCAGGTACGTAATCCGAATCACCCGGATCCACGTCCCCCGAAGCCTATGCTGCTGCTATCAATGGACCTGCGACGTATAGTCAAAAGGGTGAGCTACATCCTAGCTCAATAGGGAACAACACAATGAACGTATAAGTCAAAACTCACATATATTCCATGATATTCAAAGCATGATGAATCTATGCATTTGCTAGAAAACCAATTAAAAATAGATGATTTATACTCAATTTACTGGTAAGTTGTATGTATTACTTTACTGTTGATTTAATCATGAATGACATTGAACAAGCCTAAAGCAGAAACTTAAATCTTCAACTTAAGTAATCCCCGAGCAATATAGCATCGAGCCCCGATGAGATACCCTTCATCGTCATCTAATTAGACAGTTGTAAAAACATGTATTCCCTGGGAATACGACCCAAGCCCCTTTTCTCAATAGGCGGCGGGGTTAACTATCACACAACATCCCTGGGATGTACTTACGGTCACGGATAAACCTCTGTGCTGGTGTACGGATTCGCTGCCGTACCGGTCACGGATATCCTACCGCGTCAGTCGTGGGTATCCCGTCACGTCGGTGGGGTATCCTCCAAACCTCAAAGAACAAAAATATTATGTGCACTACATATAGTTATTCACCGTGTAACTGTGCTATCTTATATCAGTTAGGCCTCAACAGTAATTATTCAATCCTATGTATACATCCCTGGGATGTATACATACCTGCATCACACCTGATGCCTTTATTACTTCCTCATCCCCTGGGGATGTCTCAATCTCATTAGGTTACTTGTTCTCGGTTACTTGCATCACACAGATGCCTTTATCACATTTTTGGTGTCACACACGCACCCTTTTTCACAAAGCTTTTCACAGTTAAAAAAATTTCACATTTGATAGTTATATCACTACATACATGCTCTTGAAATTAAAGTACATGTTCAAGGTGTTTCCTACCTCAAGTCTTTAACATTCCAAGCATCAAGGTCCCACTGCTCATGATCATACGTACCACCTATGGTACAGCATAACCCATGTAACTCATCACTAAAGATGTAATAAAGAAGGTCCAAGACCCTCCCTGAATCTCAAAGTCAACTATAAAGTTTAAGCAAAACTATCAAAGTCGATTAATCGATTCCCAAAATCGATTAATCGAGACCAAAATTGATTAATCGATTCTCAAAATTGATTAATCGAGATTCAAATTCGATTAATCGATCCCAAATCGATTAATCGAGGTCTCCAACATAAAGTAGTCGATTCTTAAATCGAGTAGTCGAGATCTCAAAATCGATTAATCAATCCTAAATCGATTAATCGAAATCCTAGTTTGATTAGTCGATTTCCCCAGGTTTCATTTCTCCAGTGCTGGAGCTTCCTAGTCGATTAGTCGATTTCCAAATCAACTAATCGAAATCGGGCTTCCATGACTTTTCAACTTCTGGGTCGAAATCGATTAATCAAAATCCAATTTCGATCAATCGATTTGGCCAGATTCAGCCGCCTTTCAGGCTGATCTTCCAATTTCTCTTCAACCTATTTTTCTTTCTTTTTCTAAGCCCTTATCTTATGATTTTAAGCATTCTTGACTACATTTAAACTCCTACAATCTATGCATTTAATTCAACAAGATTTTACCTCAATCAAATCCCAAATTGATTGGATCTCAAAGTTGGAATGGCTAGGGTTCCAGCTTTAGCTATAACGGATCCTTGTCGCGTCGAATCCGGCTTTAAATACTCAAATCCTTCTCCCTTGGCTTGCATTTACTCCTTGCTTAACCACTCTCTTTACTTCTCTCTCTCTCTCTCTCTTCTTAATTCTCTTCAACAACCTAAAACAAATGAGGTTAGGGTTCTTTAAACCCTTATATCCCTACTCTCTTTATGTTGAGCACATGCACCTAGATAGGTGTATGTGACTCTAGATCTTCTCTACACTCCACCCACTTACATCATATTCTCATCACATCCGTTCATCACTTCTCAAGTCAACTAGAGAACTCCTATTAGTCAAACCTATGACCAGTCGGGCATGGATTTCGAGGTCACGGTTTAACGCAAATTTTCGGGTTATTACAAGGGGTGTCTAAGTACTAACTCCCAATGGAATACCAAATATCCTCCCTAAACATTTTTCATGTAATAAAAATAAAATTTTTGTATCATACATTCAAATTCATGATTAGACTAGCTAGAACATCAAAATAAGTCAAAAACTTAGATCTTTTGCCAAGATCCTACGTTTCCTACACATGCATGTCTAATTGAAGATGAAAATTATCTAGAAAAAGAGATTAAACGGTTTAATCACATCACTAAACTTATCATGCATCTCAAATGATATATAAACTAATTTAAAATCAAATAAAAAGGGCATGCATTCATGTATCACCATATACTTGAAACTTGGTAGATTTTTCCTTAAAACCACTAAGCCTAGAGTCCATCTATGGTTTCTTACACCACATACACCCAACATGGGTCCATGCATGTGATTTTAGAACCATGCTACATAAATATTTATAAATCAAAACAATATACACCTATATTTTCATCAAAAACTTGAACAAATTCAAGCAAAACACTTAAAGTACTTTTATCAAGAATCTAAGACTTTTACCTTAGCTTCTTCAATGCAAAACCAAGCTTCTCTTTTGTAAAGTAACCTATAGAGGCTGCGATCAATATATGTTGATCAACACCTAAAAAACTAAGGTTTCTACTAAAAAAATTGAAGTCAGATGAGTGAAGGCCCTAAAGCTCCAACCTTCATTAATGGAGTTTGGCTGAAGCTAAAGGAAGAAGAAGAAGGAACTAGAGAAGAAGAATATGAGAGAGAGAAAAGAGAGGGTGGGCTATGCGAGGGAATGAGAGAGAGAGAGAGAGAGAAGTGCATATATGGAGAAAGAAGGGACAAATGACATGTGTCTTCTCTACTCTTCCCAAGTTTATCTCTCACACCACATGGCATGGGAAAAGGAGAAAAGTTCTTGGGCACCCAAGTGGGTTAACTCTCTTTGACCTCCCTTCTTACCCCTCCATGTGGTCAAGAGTGGACTTTTGTCCACTTGTGTGCCAGTTGGTGTAACAGCTGCCACATTTTAAACCCACGATATCGGGTATGGACATAAGTCAGGTCAATCGTGTGCCTAACACACATGCTCCAAAGGACCTCGCAAAGTTCATGTGTAAACTGTTTTGCCAAGCACGGGACACACAAAAGAAAGTTTAACCTTGCATCTGTCGAGCACAGAGACTTACACACAAGCGAAGCCAACCCATACACTGACTAAGGTATATGAAGACTACATTGTAATTTCTACCTTGCTAGACATAACTTGAAGCTTGTGTAATGGACTTACACATAAGCTGAATCCCATAGATAGATATCAAGATTATAAGTATAACAGATTTTTTTACACTAAAGGTAGTCCATATATATATATATATATATATATATATATATATATATATATATCTTTGAGTCTAACATAATTACACTTGACATTTGTAACCAACCCCGCTAATGACTAAAATAGTTGCATTCCATAGCTATACAATTGGACTTGGTGTAATAGCTTTACACTCAAGCAAGACTTTATTTGGCTTATATGGATGTACAGGAATAACTAGTACTGGCTTTATAAGGGATGCTACCCGCAAGTAGCTTATGATCCAGATTTCGTTAAGAGATCTCCACGGGTGCATGAGTCACTCTTCGACTCCATGCACGCAAAGTGAAGAGAAAATCTATAAATAAATAACAAAAAAACTATGCCAGCTCTCTCCTTCTGCCGGATATATAGTTGAAAGAACTGATGCAAACACTGCTATCGTCTCAAACCCCTTGCTCCATCTCTACTAGTGTTTTGTTTAACCCTTGGCTTGATGCATTCTTTTCACACCTTTGCTTTGAAATCAGAAGTCACAAAGCGAACCTACAATTAGATCGTAAGAGTTGTAGCCAAGGAACCATTGATCTCGCAGACAGCCATGCGCTTACACACTTACGAGCTCGGCGAACTCGACACCGACACACGTTCGGCATCATTATAACCACGAGTGCACCAAAAGGTATGCCGTAAACACACAGCTTTCCTAGACTAGGTTAGTCAAGAAGGTCATTTAGATAAATGATAAATCTGTGTTGTCGATTCATTGAGACCGAATCGGCAACACGAATCACAGTTTGCAATGGGTTTCGGGTATTCTTAATAAAAAGACACCGAAATGTCCGAACAAAAATGAATAAAAAAATCTAATTTTCTATGCAATATATATATATGAAATATATATATGAATAACCAGCCAATTGCCTGAGTTAAAAGAAGTCAAAGTGGAGCAGAAAATATCGTGGCAACCTTATAGGCTTGTCGCGGCAACCTTACAGGCTTGCCGCGACAAGGTGCTCAGGCTTGCCGCGGCAAGCATTGTGCTCAGACTATTGGTCAGTAGTTTGATCATAACTTTTAATCCTGAACTTCAAATGGCATGATTCTTGATGCGTTGAAAAGGGGACAACGAGCCCTACAACTTTCATGATTTAACAAATTTCTTACTCCAATGTTTAAAGGGTCAAAAATTGGTGACAAGTCACAGCAACATGCTCAGCTGCAAAGCTTGCCGCAGCAACCTATGTTGCTTGCCGCGACAACCCTGCATCTGACACACTTGGTGACACCTCTATCAGGGGTTTGTGCTGGGTTGACTTGCTGAGTTTACCCATGAGACTTGGGACCATAAATGGTCCATATTTTGGGTCTATGTTCACCCAATAAACCATTAAAATTACTAAAACTATGACCATAAATTCTAGGTATTTGGTGCACATGACGAGTTTGCTTGAAGACACGCATGTACGGGTAATCAGTTACACATAAGCCTGGTATAAGGTAAGGAGTTATTGAGGATGCCCATATATGATCATGAATGCTTATATAACTTTATACTCATGCCAGATTTATACTGTGTACTACGAGTTCATCTCAGTTTTAGTCATATGATATAGTTTACTATGAGATAAGTTAATAAGTAGTTACAGATGACATTATCAGTTCAGTCTTGATGAATCGTAAGAATAATAGATATCAGTTTTGATGTATATTTTGCATGACTACTCAAGTCGGTTTTGAGTTATGATCATGATAGGTCCAGATTCGACGTCTGATTTTGTATGTATATGATATAGTTAGTTTCTTTTTCGCATCTTGGATAGTACATGATATATATATATACTTATTTTCGTTTAAGAAAATGTTAAATTTGACATATTGATATACACGTAAGGCTATACGTCTGATGTTCTATTGTAAGGATGCTAGTAATATATGCGTCTACCGTGATGCATGCTTATGATCATTAGATCAGCTTGATGTATGAACGTATGAAGATGATATATGATTATGAGCATATCAGTTCCATAAGATCAGCTTGACATATGTTATTATGTTAGGAATATTATCAAACCAATTTAGATGACTTGATATAGATCAGGAGATGAATTTGTATGTATGATGATATTCTTGCATACATGTTAGCATGCATTATTCATGTACTGTTATCCTTAATGCCATGTACACGTCTTTATTCTTATCTTGAAAGAAGTGATCTCGCTAACTCGGGAGCTTAATATCTCGTCCAAGTGATCCCGCTAACTCGGGAGCTTGATTTTCTCGATCCAAGTGATCCCGCTAACTCGAGAGCTTAATTTTCTCGGTCCAAGTGATCTCCCTAACTCAGGAGTTTGACAAGTGATCCCGCTAACTCGGGAGCTTGATTTTCTTGTTTCTTGAATATGTCTTGTTTCAGTATGATTTCTGTAATTATCCAACATGATTCCTTATTAGTATGATTCCTCATATTTGTTCAGCATGAATCTGTCAGCATGATACAATATTTACATGATTTATTGCTTGTTATACTTTATGCTGCTAGAATAAATGTTAAATATTGCTAAAATAGATATAAGGTAAGATATAATGTGTTTGATTTTCTAATTTATGCATCTAGAAGTGAATTGGAAATCTAACATATAAAGTAGCACTTTAAATTTCCCTACTGAGCTTCGATGATAGCTCATCCTATGACTTCATGTCTTAGCTGCAGAAATTGACCATGACCCTGAGCACGAGGCTGATCCTACCTACATGCCTGAGGAGGACAAGGAGGAAGGTTCTGCTGAGGACTTCTTTCCTTGAGAGGTTTAAGAGTGATAGATAGATTGTTTTAAAACATGCATAATTCAGTAGTATGGTATGGTTTGAGATAGTTCATTACTGCATGTATAGGTTTTCTGTTTATATTTCATGTTCAGTTTACTGCTTTAGATAAAGGAATGGATATCAATTGTTGTCATATTTCTTCATATTAGAGTTAATTCAATTCGCTTCCGCATATGTAACACTTTGTACATGATGCCCTTGTATGACAGGATCATGTTAGGTGATCTGATGACGCGACCTTTTTCATTTACAAGAAGGGGAAAAGTCGAGCTATCACAGGTGATATCAGAGCCCGGCGTTAAGTCTTTGGAGACTTAACTCTGGCATGGATATATGGCAAGACTTCTGATGTTCACTCAGTGTTAGAGCCTAGGCTTTAGGTCTTCTAGGGACTGAAGGCTATGGCAGTAGGTTTTGGTTAGAGTATAGATTGGGGATCTTTACGACCACGTTTGATTGAAGTAATCGGTCAATAGTGATCGAAGTATGCTGGAAAGATCCAAGTTAGGACCGCAAACTTCACACGTCTCTTCATCCATTCTGTTAGCATTCTGTGAAAAATGTGAGAAGGCACATAACATGGACGAATGCCATAGAGCGTCTGGGGCGTGCTTTCGTTGTGGTATGATGGGACATCGGACTAAGGATTGCCTAGAGATCGTAGGAACGACATTAAAGACGACACAAGATGCCCAAACCAGCAACGATATTATCTGAGGCATGTGAACTATTTAGTTATAAGTTATTTAAATTGTTTATGAGAAAGGTGCATATATATGTGTGTGCATCTAGTATATTATTTTCTTTTCATCAGTTTTAGAAATGATAAATTTATATTTTGTTAAGTAGACACAATTTACCTAACACTAGTATATATATACATTAGATACCTTACAATTGTATCCAAAGGATGCCTACTTGTTGTATGAGGCACATGTTTTGGTAGATCTTGGATCAGCACATTCCTTTGTTACACCCAATTTGTTGAAAAGTTAGGAAAGTTGGGAGCCACCCCAGAACCTCTCAACTTTATTGTGACGTGTCAGTCCCGACTAGACAGTCTGCCACTACTAACATAGTATTTCGATCACTCATCGTCATACTCCAAGGTCGCGACGACTATGAAGCAGTAGCCTATTGATCTTACTCGATTTACTCGATATGCACGGATTCGCCGTAATCTTTGGCATGGATTGGCTATCCAATCATCATGTGAACATTGATTGTAGAAGTAGATTGCCAATAGCCTGTGAATTCTCTGATGTCTTCTTTGATGAGTTGCCAGGATTTTTGCCTGACAGAGAAGTGGAATTCGCTATTGATTTAGCCCCGGGCACCAAGCCAGTATTAAAGGCACCGTATTGAATGACACCTGCAGAGTTGAAAGACCTCACGAACCAGTTGTAAGAGCTTATTGGCAACTTATGAGACTGAGTATGTCTCCGTGGGGCGCACCAGTGTTGTTCGTGAAGAAGAAAGACGATTCGATGCGCCTCTGCATTGATTACCGTCAACTCAATAAACTGACGATCAAGAATAGATATCCGCTCCCCCGAATCGACGATCTCTTTGATCAGTTATAAGGAGCACGGTTCTTTTCAAAAAATTGACCTACGATCGGCTTATCACCAGATGAAGGTGAAAGCTGAAGATATTTCAAAGACACTTTCTGAACGCACTACGGTCACTACGAGTTTCTCGTCATGCCTTTCGGGTTGACCAAAGCACCTGCTGTATTTATGGACTTGATGAATCGAGTCTTCAAACCTTATCTTGATTAGTGTATCATGGTATTCATCGACAATATACTTATTTATTCAAAGACAAAGACAGAGCATGAAGATCATCTATGCCTGACATTGCAAATATTGAGAGATTCGTAGTTATATGATAAGTTCAGTAAATGCGACTTCTGGTTGAATCAAGTTAGTTTTCTAAGCCATATTATCTCAGAAGCAGGTATTACGGTTGATCCTGCAAAGATCGAGGCTGTAATTCAATGGAAGCAGCCACAGACAGTAACCGAGATCCAAAGTTGTTTAGGTCTCGCAGGTTATTACAACACTTGTAGAAGGGTTTTCATGACTTGCTGGACCACTCACGCAACTTACTCGAAAGAATTTAAAATTCGAGTGGACTAAGGCATGCGAACAGGGTTTCCCAGAGTTAAAAAGGAGACTCACTTCCGCACCTATTTTAGCATTACCATCAGGTAGTGGTGGTTCTGTCGTCTTCAGTGATGCTTCATATAGTGGGTTAGGGTGTGTTTTGAATTAATGGGAACATGTAATTGCCTATGGTTCCCGTCAGTTGAAAGATCACGAGAAGAACTATCCCACACACGACCTAGAACTAGCAGCGGTCATCTTCGCGTTAAAAATCTGGAGACATTACCTATAAGGTGAAACTTTCGAGATTTTTACTGATCACAAGAGTCTCAAATATATCTTCACCCAGAAAGAGTTAAATTTGAGGCAGAGGAGGTGGATGGAGTTCTTGAAAGACTATGACTGTTCTATTCAGTACCATCTCGGCAAAGCCAATGTTGTAGCTGATGCGCTTAGTTTGCAAGTCATCCACTCAATTATCTCTTCTTGTGACACGACTACAAAGGTGGAAACTACTCAATGACATTGTATTATCGAGTGCCACTCTGCGAGCAACGTCAACTGGAGGTTTACTTGCTATGGTAATGATCCAAGCTCCACTTTTTGATAGGATCATAGAGCTCCAGATGCAAGATGCAGAACTTATTTTCATCAGACAGGGAGTACAAAGTGGGCTACAGTCAGATTTCTCAATCAAGGACGATGGGTCCATATTGTTTCAAGGTCGAGTATGCGTACCTAATGATTGTGCCTTATGTTAGGAAATTCTCGAAGAAGCTCACAAGTCAGCATATGTTATTCATCCTGGCAGTACCAAGATGTACTAGGATCTAAAGCAGACATTTTGGTGCAATTATTTAAAATGCGATGTAGTGGAATATGTTGCGAAGTGTTTAACCTGTCAGCAAGTAAAGGTTGAGCACAAGCACCCTGCTGGTCTATTACGGCCACTACCCATTCCAGAGTGGAAATGGGAAAATATTTCCATAGATTTTATTCTCGGTTTGCCCCGTACTTAGAAGGGTTACAATGTGATTTGGGTAATTGTAGACCGTCTCACCAAATCGGAGCATTTCTTACTCTATTGTACGCGATATACAACGTCGAAATTGGCTGAAATTTATCTAAGAGAGATTGTACGATTACATGGGATACCCATAAGCATTGTGTTAGATCATGATCCTTTATATACTTTGCGATTTTGGCAGAGTTTCCAAGAAGGTATGGGTTCCAAGTTAGACTTCAGCACTGCATTTCATCCTCAGCCCGACGGGCAAACGGAGAGGGTAAATTAGGTGATGGAAGATATGTTAAGAGCCTGTATGCTTGATTTTCAAAGATCATGGGATAAACACTTACCCCTAATCGAATTCGCATACAATAACAGTTTCCAATCAAGCATCGGCATGGCACCATTCGAGGCATTATATGGACGCCGATGTAAATCTCCGATTAACTTGGAAGAAGCTAGAGAATATATATGTTATATATATATATATATATGAATTTTGTATATATTTCATTAACTTGCTTTCTTGTAGTCTACTTGTAGTCTATAGCAGTGTATTCTAGAAGTGACAAGTGACAAATTACATTGGTTATTTTTCTTTGACACAAGGAATCTGATCGAACGTAGTAATTCTCGCTATTGATTACTATACCCTTCCTTATTGGTTTTGCTTACTATATATATTCACCATAACCTGATTTCACTTCCTCGTTTATGTTTATTTTCGAGGACGAAAATCCCTTAAGTAGGGGAGAATGTAACATCTGCCACATTTTAAACCTACGATATTGGGTATGGGCATAGGTCACGTCAATCGTGTGCCTAACACACGTGCTCCAAAGGACCTCGCAAAGTTCATGTGTAAACTATTTTGCCAAACACGGGACACACAAAAGAAAGTTTAACCTTGCATCTGTCGAGCACAGAGACATATACACAAGCGAAGCCAGCCCATACATTGACTAAGGTATATCAGGACTACATTGTAATTTCCACCTTGCTAGACATACACTTGAAGCTTGTGTAATGGACTTACACATAAGTTGAATCCCATGGATAGATATCAAGATTATAAGTATAACAGATTTTTTTACACTAAAGGTAGTCCATATATATATATATATATATATATATATATATTTCTTTGAGTCTAACATAATTACACTTGACATTTGTAACCAACCCCGCTAATGACTAAAATAGCTGCATTCCATAGCTATACAATTAGACTTGGTGTAATAGCTTTACACTCAAGCAAGACCTTATTTGGCTTATATGGATGTACAGGAATAACTAGTACTGGCTTTATAAGGGATGCTAACCGCAAGCAGCTTATAATCCGGATTTCGTTAAGAGATCTCCACGGGTGCATGAGTCACTCTTCAACTCCATGCACGCAAAGTGAAGAGAAACTCTATAAATAAATAACAAAAAAACTGTGTCAGCTCTTTCCTTCTGTCGAATATGTAGTTGAAAGAACTGATGCAAACACTGCTATCGTCTCAAACCCCTTGCTCCATCTCTACTAGTGTTTTGTTTAACCCTTGACTTGATGCATTCTTTTCACACCTTCGCTTCGAAATCAGAAGTCACAAAGCGAACCTACAATTAGATCGTAAGAGTTGTAGCCAAGGAACCATTGATCTCGCAGACAGCCACGTGCTTACACACTTACGAGCTCGGCGAACTCAACACCGACACACGTTCGGCATCATTATAACCACGAGTGCACCAAAAGGTATGCCGTAAATACACAGCTTTCCTAGAAGAGGTTATTTAGATAAATGATAAATATGTGTTGTCGATTCATTGAGACCGAATCGACAGCACAAATCACAGTTTGCAATGGGTTTCAGGTATTGTTAATAAAAAGACACCGAAATGTCCGTACAAAAATGAATAAAAAAATCCAATTTTCTATGCAATATATATATGAAATATATATATGAATAACCAGCCAATTGCCTAAGTTAAAAGAAGTCAAAGTGGAGCAGAAAACACCACGGCAAGCCAAGCCTAATAGGCTTGCCGCGGCAACCTTACAGGCTTGCCGCGGCAACCATTATTTTGACCATTGGTCAGTATTTTGATCATAACTTTTGATCCCGAACTCCAAATGGCAAGATTCGTGATGTGTTGAAAAGGGGACAATGAGCCCTATAACTTTTAAGATTTAACAAATTTCCTAATCCAATGTTTAAAGGATCAAACATTGATGACAAGTTGCGGCAACATGCTCAGCTGCAAAGCTTGCCGCGGCAACCTGCATCTGACGCACTTGGTGATACCTCTGTCAGGGGTTTGTGCAGGGTTGACTTGCTGAGTTTACCCATGAGACTTTGGACCATAAATGGTCCATATTTGGGGTCTATGTTGACCCAATAAATCATTAAAATTACTAAAATTATGACCATAAATCCTAGGTATTTGGTGCACATGACGAGTTTGGTTGAAGACACGCGTGCACGGGTAACCAGTTACACGTAAGCCTGGTATAAGGTAGGGAGTTTACCTTACTAATTTAAATGTTATTTTCTCATTCTCGTCTGATAGCAAGTTATTGAGGATGCCCATGTATAATCATGAATGCTTATATAACTTTATACCCATGCCAGATTTATATAGTGTACTACGAGTTCATGTCAGTTTTAGTCATATGATATAGTTTACTATGAGATTAGTTAATAAGTGGTTATAGATGACATTGTTAGTTCAGTCTCTATGAATCGTTAATGATAATAGATATCAGTTTTGATATATGTTTTGCATGACTACTCAAGTCGGTTTTGAGTTATGATCATGATAGGTCCAGATTCGACGTCTGATTTTGTATGGATATGATATAGTTAGTTTCTTCTTCGCATCTTAGATAGTACATGATATATATATATACTTATTTTCGTTTAAGAAAATGTTAAATTTGACATATTGATATACATGTAAGGCTATACGTCTGATGTTATGTTGTAAGGATGCTAGTAATATATGCGTCTGTCATGATGCATGCTTATGATCATCAGATCAACTTGATGTATGAACGTATGCTAATTCAGTTTTAAAGATGATATATGCTTATGAGCATATCAGTTCTATAAGATCAGCTTGACATATGTTATTATGTTAGGAATATTATCAAACCAATTTAGATGACTTGATATAGATCAGCAGATGAATGTGTATGCATGATGATATTCTTGCATACATGTTAGCATGCATTATTCATGTACTGTTATCTTTAATGTCATATATAGGTCTTTATTGTCATCTTGAAACAAGTGATCCCGCTAGCTCGGGAGCTTGATATCTCGTCCAAGTGATCCCGCTAACTCAGGAGCTTGATTTTCTTGGTCCAAGTGATCCCGCTAACTCGGGAGCTTGATTTTCTCTATCCAAGTGATCCCGCTAACTCGAGAGCTTGATTTTCTTATTTCTTGAATATATTTTGTTTCAGTATGATTTCTGTAATTGTCCAACATGATTCCTTGTCAGTATGATTCCTCATATTTGTTCAGTATGAATCTGTCAGCATGATACAATATTTGCATGATTTATTACTTGTTATACTATATGCTGCTAGAATAAATACTAAATATTGTTAAAATAGATACAAGGTAAGATATAATGTATTTAGTTTTGTAATTTATGCATCTAGAAGTGAATTAGAAATCTAACATATAAAGTAGCACTTTAAATTTCTCTGCTGAGCTTCGATAATAACTCATCCTACGACTTCATGTCTTAGCTACAGATATTGACCATGACCCTGAGCACGAGGATGATCCTACCTACCTGCCTGAGGAGGAAGAGAAGGAAGGTTCTGCTGAGGACTTCTTTCCTTGAGAGGTTTAAGAGTGATAGATAGATTGTTTTAAAACATGCATAATTCAGCAGTATGGTATGGTTTGAGATACTTCATTACTGCATGTATAGGTTTTTTTTTTATATTTTATGTTTAATTTACTGCTTTATATAAAGGAATGGATATCAGTTGTTGTCATATTTCTTCGTATCAAAGTTAATTCATTTCGCTTTCGCATATGTAACACTTTGTACACGATACCCTTGTATGACAGGATCATGTTAGGTGATCTGACGGCGCAACCTTTTTCATTTACGAGAAAGGGAAAAGTCAGACTGTCCCAATTAGAATTGTGATAGGCCAAGATCCAAAGCATCTTTTGACTGCATGAATGTAATATCCCAAAAATTTGCGTTGAACAGTGACCTCGAGATCCGTGCCCAACTAGTCATAGGTTTGACCAAGTGGGAGTTCACTAGTTGACTCGAGAGTGATGAACAGATATGATGTGGATATGATGTAAGTAGAAAGAGTGTAATGTAAATCTGGAGTCACATACACCTATCTTGGGTGTATGTGCTCAATACAAGGACAATGGGTATATAAGGGTTTAAAGAATCATAAAATCATTGTTTTGGGTTGTTGAAGAGAATTAAGAAGAGAGAGAGAGAGAGAAGTAAAGAGGGTTGTTGAGCAAGGAGTGAATGCAAGCCAAGAAGGGATTCAAGAAATAAATGTCGAATTCAACGCGAGGGATCCTTTGAAGCCAAAGCTGGAAACCTAGCCATTCCAACCTTGAGATCCAATCAAATTGAAATTTGATTAAGGTAAAAATTTTGGTGAATTAATTGCATAGATCATAGAGGTTTAATTGTGGTAAAAAATACTTCAAATCATAGGATAAAGGCTTAGAAAAAGAAAGAGAAATTGTTTGAGAAGGATTTGGAAGATCAGCCCGAAAGGGGGCTGAGTCTGGCCAAATCGATTAATCGATTTGGTCTGGGAAGTTGAAAAGTCAGCATAGCTGGAAACCGATTAATCGAACTTGATTTCGATTAATCGATTTTGAATTTTGATTAATCGATTTGGTATCGATTAATCGACTGAGAAGCTCCAGCCACTGGAGAAATGAGACTTGGTGAAATCGACTAATCGAATTGGGATTTCGATTAATCGATTTCAGAATTTGATTAATCGATTTGGGATCAACTAATCGATTTTGGGATTTCGATTACTCGAATTAAGAATCGATATGCGAAAGTTGAGACTTTCGATTAATCGATTTGAGATTGATTAATCGATTGAAGATTTTAAATTTTGATTAATTGATTTCAAAAATCGATTAATCGAATCAGATTCGATTAATCGAATTGGGAGATCGATTAATCGACTGCGACTATTTTAGTTGACTTCTTAGTTTGACTTTGAGGTTCAGGGAGGGTCTTGGACCTTCTTTGTTACATCTTTAGTGATGAGTTGTATATGTTATGTTGTACCATAGGTGATACGTGTGAGCTTGAGCTCAAGGAGCCGCGTGGGACCTTGATGGTTGAAATTTTAAAGACTTGAGGTAGGGAACACCTTGAACATGTACTTTAATTAGCAAGAGCATGTATGTAGTGATATGTGATTTCAATCAAAAATTGTTTTAGTTAAGTAAAGTTTTGTGAAAAGGGTGTGTGTGTGACACCAACAGTGTAACTAAGAATAAGACATCCCTAGGGGATGAGAATGTAACAAGATAGCAAAATGATAAGAGTAATTGGATACATCCCAGGGATGTAGATAAGATTGAGTAACATTCGATAAGGCCTAATTGATATAAGATAGCACACTTACACGGTAAACAACTATATATAAAGCACCCGTTATTTTTGTTATTTGAGGTTTGACCAGGATACCCCACCAACGTGGCGGGATACCCACAACTGATGCGGCAGGATATCCGTGACCGATACGGCGGTGAAATTGTAAGCCAGTACAGAGGTTTATCCATACGCAGTAAGCACATCTTAGGGATGTTGAGATATGAATGAACCCTGCCGTCGATTCCCAGGGAAAAGGGGATTGGGTAGTTTTGTATTCCCAGGGAATATATATAACAATTGTCTATTTAGACGACGATGAAGGGTATCTCATCGGGGCTCGATGCTATATTGCTCGAGGATTACTTAAGTTGAAGATTTAAGTTTTGCTTTAGGCCTTTTCAATGACATTCATGATCCAGTAAAAGAGATGTGAAAACTGTAAATTGTTATTAAAAGCAAATGTACATTACCATCTTTTCAAATTGTTTTCTCAGTAATTGCATAGATCCAGCATGCTTAAAATATCATGGAATATATGTGAGGTTTTAACTTATATGTTCACTGTGTTTGTTCCCTATTGAGCTAGGATGTAGCTCACCCCTTTAGACTATACGTCGCAGGTCCAGTACTTACAACAGCGGAGGTCTCGGGTGACGTGGATCTTGGTGAGTCGGACCACAAGCCCTTGGACGAGTTGGAGCCACCTCCAGAGGACTTCTTCTAGAGGACTCTGCTGTGCCTTTTGAGAGAGTTGTTTGTGAGCTTATTTGGTACAGCTTGGTATGTCAAGCCTTTAATTCTATTTAAACAATGTAATTAAATTGAGATAATTTTTTTGGGTGAACCATCTGGGATGATCAATTATCATCGATGGTTCGGATCGGTTCTCCACTCATGCAGAGGTATGAGGGTAGAACTATCTTTTGAGAAATGTTTAAGGACACGATGTTTCACATTTTTTATATCAATTGTTTCTTTTGGTTATAATTTGCTTGATGTACCAATGTTCCGTGCTTAGCCAAGGGGCACGGTCTAGAGGATCGTGCTGATGGCACGGGTTTCGGGGTGCTGAAATCTGGGCTGCCACAATGAACCCTTTTATCTATAGTTGAATTTGGCTTGTAGTCAATAGTGGACTAATCCAATGACTCAAATGGACTTAGGCAATGGGTCAAATTAAATCAATGGTACTCATTCATCAAGTTCAATAGATTATAGCTGTGGACACCCAAATTTGGCCCAAGGCCTGATCGAAACACATTTCGAGGGAGGCACATTTTCGAGCTTTTGATGGCATGTATGGAACCTTTAAGAATCACCCTAAACCCTTAGGAATTACCCTAGATCCCTTAGGAACCTATTCCAAACCTTTGGAAACCAGTCCCGACCCTTGGAACCCATTCCCAACCCTAAACCTAACCTTCCCGGGTAATGGATAAAGAGTGGTGTACCAGGACTAGCTGAGGTCTTTTAATCATATCAAATCATATATCATTGGAAAGAGGACTTCTCCCGGTTTCCAACGAGCTAAACATCACCTCAATCGGAGTTGTATATTAAAAGTTATGACCATTTGAAAATCGAGCTTTTTTGAGGGATTTTTGCCTGGCGCAACTAATAGTTGCGCCAAGTCATTTTCCCCCTGGATTTGCCTGCCACAACTAATAGTTACGCCAGGCCTTTTTCCCCCATAAATGCCCTGGCGTAACTAATAGTTGTGCCAGGTATAAATGGGTCCCCCACCCCTCGCGAAGCCAACTTTCAGGCTACTGTTCATTACTGTTTTACTGTACATTTGTCTGACGCAACTATTAATTGCGCCAAGCATATAAACAGTAACTGTTGGATTTTGCTCCGAATTTCATGTTTGGAGTTTGACTTGTTGACCACCTTGACCTTTGGAGTGTGTTTTGCTAGTTCTGTTACACTTATTCACTACCTATTTGCAACCCCTTAAGTGGCTTAAGGCCTCACCCCATCATCCACCATTGGAGGACCTTCCCACACATTTTAAGGCTCCAAAAACCCTAGAAAACCTTAGATTGCCCATTACCTAATTGCTAATCCAATTAGGACTTTAACCCCTCACTAATCCTCCCTTCCTCTATAAATATAGAGTCACCCCTCTTGCTTAAGGTTTGAGAATTTTGCTTAAGAGAGAAAGAGCTCCAAGTGAGAAGTTCTTCCTCCCTTTGGTGCACTATTTTCACCTAAAATCCAGAACTCAAAAACCTTTCCATGCTTTCTCTTACACCTAAAACCCTTAGCCTAGGTGTGTGTGATCCTCTTGCCTCTCTTCTCCATCTCCTAGCTAGTAGGCCTTAGTGGTTAGAACCCTTTTTCCCACCATTCAAGCCTCCAAAAGCTCATCAAAAGCAAGCCAAGAAAGGCTCCTCTACGGTGCTACAAGGCCCCGAGGGCTCCGGCTCTTCCCTTTATTCTCCTATCTCTTTCTAGCTCCCTCCATCCTCCCATTTCTGCCGTTACGCCGCCGACTTTTCGGTAAGAACGGAGGGGCACAAATAGGATTCTAAGGTCTTTTGGGCAAGAGGAAGCTATTTTCTTTTCTTTTACTTCATTTTATTTTTGGTCATTAGTAAAGACCGCGTTAAGCGGGTTGATCGGGTGCCTAACACCTTCCCTATTGATAACCGAAGCCCCTACCTAAGAGCCTTTGGTGTGGATCGGATTCAGAGTCATATTTTTAGCACTTCAGTGCTCATAAAAATGAACTAGGTGTCCCAGGACACCGAAAGCTCTGGGTGGCGACTCTATATTTTTTGTTAGAGAGCGCACTGTTACGACGGGATCGTCTCGATTCCCACGATTGCACAGATGGCGACTCTGCTGGGGACTAGCTTGTAGAGCTTCCCCTTGAACTTGGCCTTGTTTTTTTTTTTTTTTCTACTAACATGTTGTTGCTATTTTTTTAGTTTATTTTTACTGTTTTTTACTCACCCATCCGATTAAGTTGTTTTACTTACCCCTACTTTTTTGTCATTTACGAGCCTTAGCCAATTGGCGGGCCTACATGCGCATTGTCTTTTAAAATTCCTTACTTTTCCGTCATTTTAGTGCCTTAGCCGATTGGTGGGCCTACTTGAGCTTTGTCTTTCAATTCCTTTAAATTTTCGTCATTTAAAGTGCCTTAGCCGATTGGCGGGCCTACTTGTGCACTCATATTCCATCAATGGACGCCGGCCCGTAGTTGTGGCACGGGATAATCACCCCCGGTCTTTGAACTAAAGAAAACTTCTAAAAAAAAGTGAAAAGCTTTGAAAAAAATTAAAATTGAACCAAGTTAGGGAGCTTAATTAACTTGCTTTTACGAGGTAGATTTTAAAGGGGTTAGGATTAGGAGTATACATAACCACCTGGGTCTTAGTATGGCGGCAGCCCCTAGTGGTGATGATCCAGAAAAGTCTCAGCCCACCTAGTATCTGAGAAGGCGCTCATGCCAGAGGTATATCGGGTGGGTTCCCATTCCGAAGCTTAAAACCTTTGGGGAGCGCGCTAGCGAGTTATACCGGATTCAAACCCTTTAGGTGCGGTGAGGAGATAATCGATCACCAAAATATAACTCAGTTCTCGGAAGCCTAGCTTCCACAAAAACCCAAAAAACTGACTCATTTCGGGTGTTGGTGGCTGCTGTCAAACATTCTGGGGCAGCAGTTTTTATCTGGCACATGATTAGTTGCGCTAGTGCAAAAAACTGGAAATTATAACTGGCGCAACTAATAGTTGCGTCAGCTTTAAAATCCACTCTTTTTACATTGGCGTAACTAATAGTTGTGGCAGTGTAAAAATAGTGCCCTGCAACCTGGGCGCAGGTGTTAGTTGCTCCAGGTCTGTGTAACAGTACCTCAGCCCAAATCTGTGGCCTTCTTCACCTCCCGAGTCCCCCGATCAGTGTGCTTAGTGCCTTATTTAGGCCCCGCCATCTACGATACCTAATACGCCCCCGCCGGTCAAAAGAGGGCAACTCCTTTTTGGCTCATTCTGGGGGATCGGGTCGTTTGCCTCGATTTCCATGCCTTTAATAGATCGAAGGTTCTCCTTCGATTCTTTCGAAGTGCATCGGAATCGTCGCCGCGGGTCTTGAATTAAGGTACGAGAGCCACCCGAAAAGGAAATTCCAAGGCCTCGGAACCTTTATTTTTTAAAACTTTTTTTTCAAAAAAATATATAATCAAAACCCAAAAAGAAATAGATAGTTTGTGGTGCCGACACAACGGCAACATCTTGCCCTCCGCTGTCCCGTAGGGGAAGAAGGAGGAGGATCTTTGGGCCTTATCCAAGGCACCCTTATCCGACTCGCTCCTAAATAATGTCGTGGGCAGTGGACCCGGCTTACGCCGATCCCGACTCATCCCCGCCACATTCTCCAACCCACTCCCATTTGGGAGAAGTTTTTTCCACCATTCCCCTCACCCAACCCCCCTTTACCATTACCAGCCCATTTGGCGCCCCCATTTTCCCAACTGATACCCCTCAAAATATCCTAAGTCCTATCCCCCATTCTCCATCGTTTGCCCAAACTATTCCCATGCCAAATCCATTTTCCCAATCCACATCCATGCCCCAATTCCCATCATCCCCCTATAGACCCGATCCACCCACATTCACATACACCACTTCCGCCCTATCCGCCCCCCCTGCAAAATCTCCCGTCCATCCGGGTCATGCCCATTTTTATCGGAGCCATGCCCAACATTTCTCATCCCTCCTCATCATGCCCCCCATCATCCCAAAACACCAAAACATACCCAATACATCCGCTCATCCACCCCATACCCCCCCACCTACCGTGGCCATGCTCGATTATAACGGAGCCATGCCCAATTTTTCCACCACCTTCATCCCATCTATACCCAATCATCCCTTAAACCCACCATCCACATCCGATCCTCCTTCCATGACTAAGGTGGAGGAGATGTTCCAAGCCTACTCCTTATGGAAGGCTTCCCAAACCACCTCCCATCATCCACACCCCACATCCATGAACCCATCCCATGCCTTAGCCAACCTCCATGCTTCACTCCCCCATGACCCCCATCAACCCCCCATAATCCACACCACCCAAACCCCTATTACCCACTTACCCCAAGGCCCATTGGTTCAAACCCCCTTTTGTCACATATCCTAGGGGCCCATGGCCCAATATCCCACCACCAAACCGACCCAGGGCCCATGGCCCAGACCCACCAAGGGCCCATGACCCAGACCCATCAAGGCCATTAGGCCAGACCCACCAAGGGCCCATGGGCTAGAATCACCAAGGGCCCATGGCCCAGACCCATCAAGGCCCATTGGGCTAAACCCACCAAGGGCCCATGGCCCATACCATTAAGGCCCATTGGGCCAGACCCATCAAGGCCCATTAGGCCAAACCCCTCAAGGGCCATTGGCCCATACCTACCCAAGCCCACTGACCCACAACCACCAAGGGCCCGTGACCCAAACCTACCAAGGGTCCATGGCCCAAACCTATCAATGGCCTGTGGCCCAAAATGGCCAAGGGTTCACGGCCCAAACCCAAACCCCACACTCATACCTTCCACAATACCCCCAACATTTAACCCAACCTTCACAGCTGGGTCAAACTCATGCCATACCTCAAACCTAATTCTCCCATGGCCCCACACCCCAAGGCCATCTCCAAACCTTCTCCCATATCGAATGGCCCTATCAGGCCCCACCTCAAAACCAAATTCCTATCACCCAACAAACCTTTCCTCACCCCCAATGGGCTCACCCAACCCCCACTCACGTCATTCCCATCCAACCCATGCAACAACAACAGGAGAATCCTGCCTTGCTGCACACTATGTCGACCAACAGTATGAAGAGGACGAGATTAGGAATAGAGGGGCCTATGTTGGGGCTTTAACCAGCCTCAACCCTCCTCCCATAATTTCCCACCCCCTAGTGGCCCAGAGTGAAGTCCAACTGACGGCCGAGAAAGCGACCCCTGTATCAAAAAGAGTCAGAGCAGCTGAAAGAACAGTTAGATAAAATACAAAAGCAGTTGATGAAAATGGGTGGTGTTGAAATCCACGCCACGGACTTCACAGATTTATGTCTGTTCGCTGAGGTCTCCCTGCCCCCTAAGTTTAAAATGCCAGCCTTCGACAAATATAATGGCACTAGCAATCCTATTGCGCACCTGAAGTCTTACTGTGGGGGCATGTGCCAATACGGGGAGGACGAAAGACTGCTAATAAAAGTCTTTCAAAAGAGTCTGACCGGGCCGGCTTTAAGATGGTTCACATTTTAAAAACTGTCTATGATGAAAACATGGAGGGACTTGACGCGTCTCTTTCAAGAATAGTATGTCTACAATATAGACATCGAGCCACGTAAGTCCGACTTGGCCCGTTTAAAGTAGAACCAGAACGAGACCTTCAGCGACTAGTTGTGTAATATCCCGAAAAAAATTAAGCGTTAAACAGTGACCTCGGGATCCATGCCCGACTGGTTGTAGGTTTGACCAAGTGATGGTCAAACAGTTGACTCATGAAGTGGTGAACCAATGTGATGTAAATGTGACCTAAGTGTAGTGTATAGTGTTAATTTAGAGCCACATACACCTATCTCTGGTGTATGCGCTTAACACCGAAATAGGAGAGAGGACATAAGGGTTTAATAACCCTAAAATTCTTTTGCTTGGTTGTTGAAGAAAGAGTTAAGAAGAGAGAGAGAGAGAAGGACATTAATACCAAGGAGTTATTGTGGTTGGGTTGGAAGGAAGATTGAGCATTTATTGTCGGATTCAACGCGATTGGGATCGTTGAAGCGAAAAGCTGGAACCCTAGCCATCAAACCCAACAAATCAATCTTTTAAGGGTTTTATTAAAGTAAGTTTTATTAGATTTCAATACATAAAGATTTGATGAGTTTAATTTAGTCAAGCATAGTTAGAATGATAGATTAAAGATCTAGAAAAGAAAGAAAAATTGATAAGAAAAGATTTGGAAGAACAGCTCGAAAGTGGGCTGAATCTGGCCAAATCGATTAATCGATTTTGGTCTAGAAGTTGAAAAGTCAAGGATGCTCGATTTCAATTAATCGATCTGAAAATTGATTAATCGATTTTGAAGGTCGATTAATTGATTTGGAAATCGACTAATCGACTAGGTACCTCCAGTGGCTGGAGAGAAAGGACTTGGGGAAATCTACTAATCGACTTGGGAAATCGATTAATCGATTTTGGATTTTGATTAATCGATTTGGGATCGACTAATCAATTTTGGATTTTCGACTACTCGATTTGAAAATCGACTTTACCATTTTAGGGGTTTCAATTAATTGATTTGGAATCGATTAATCGATTTTGGATTTCGATTAATCGATTTTGGGAATCGATTAATCGATTTAGGGTTCGATTAATCAACTTTGGGAATCGATTAATCGATTTTGGCAGTTTCATTTGACTTTCTAATTTGACCTTGAGGTTCATAGAGGGTCTAGGACCTTCTCTAAGGCATCTTTAGTGATGTGTTGTATGTGTTATGATGTACCATAGGTGGTACGTGTGAATGCAAGTATAAGGAGCCGCGTGGGACCTTGATGCTTGGACCTTCAGAGACATGAGGTAGGGAACACCTTGAACATGCACTTTAATTGCAAGAGCATGTATGTAGTGATATAGAAATCAATTTTAAAATGCTTTAACTGTGAAAATCCTTGTAAAAATGGGTGTGTGTGACACCAAGAAAGTGATAAAGGCATCAGTGTGATGCGAATAACTGAGACCAAGTAAGTTAATGAAAATGAGGCATCCCCTGGGGATGAGAAAGTGATAAAGGCATCAAGATGATGCAAGTAATTTAGACATCCCAGGGATGTAAATAAGATTGAATAACTACTGTTAAGGCCTAACTGATATAAGATAGCACACTTACACGGTGAACAACTATATGTAAAGCATATGTTATTTTTATTATTTGAGATTTGACTAGGATACCCCACCGACGTGGCGGGATACCCACGACTGACTCGGCAGGATCTCCGTGACCAGTACGGTGACTAATTCGTACACCTGTGTGGAGGTCTATTCGTACACAGTAAGCACATCCCAGGGACGTTGAGATGAGATTTAACCCCACCGCCTATTGAGAAAGGGGCTTGAGTCGTATTCCCAGGGAATACATTATAACAACTGCCTATTTAGACAACGATGGAGGATATCCCATCGGGGCTTGATGCTATATTGCTCGAGAATTACTTAAGTTGAAGATTTAAGTTTTGCTTTAGGCCTGTTTAGTGTCATTCGTGATAAATTAACAGTAAAATGAAATATGTAAACTACCAGTAAATTTGAATGCAAATTACCATCTTTTAAATTGTTTTCTGGCAAATGCATAGACATATCATGCTTTGAATATCATGGAATATATGTGAGATTTTGACTTATATGTTCATTGTGTTGTTCCCTATTGAGCTAAGATGTAGCTCGCCCTTTAGACTATACGTCGCAGGTCCATTATTAGCAACGGCTAAGGTTTCGGGAGACGTTGATCCGAGTGATTCGGATTATGTGCCTGGGGACGAGTTGGAGCCTCCTCCCGAGGACTTCTTCTAAGAGACTTTGCTGTGTACTTTAATAGAGAGTCAGTTTTGAGAGCATTATTGTTACGGCTTGGTATGTCAAGCTTTTATTTTAGATAAACAATGTAATTATACTTCGAATTTCATTTTGGTGAACCATCTGGGGTAACCTAGTTTTATCACCGATGGTTCGGGCCTATTCTTGTGTCCATGCATTGGCATGGAATGAGAACTGCTTTTAAGCTCTTTCATTTAGAGAATAATAAATTATTAATGCATGTTTCTTTTATGCATTAATAATAGTTTCATACATAGTTCTGGGGCATGGTCTGGAGGATCGTGCTGATGGCACGGGTTTCTAGGTGTCAAAATCTGGGCTGTCATAATTGGTATCAGAGCCTTTTCTTTTAGAAATTCTGATAATCATTCTTTTTGTCAGAGCATAGGGACTTCTGCTAAAGAAAACTTTGTTTTCACATGCAGACTGTTATGTTTCCTAGAGGAAGAGGCCGACCCAGGGGCGGTCATCATAGAAATTTGCGTAGTCGAGATGATCTCATCTCAGATACCAATAGAGTACCTTTGGGACATGGTGGTGCTTCAGGTAGTGGCAGTCAAGAGGGCCATGATCAAGGAGAGAACCAAGATCGAGATCATCAGGATTAAGTTCAAAGAGAACAGGAGAGAGTCAGAGAAAGAAACGAGGATAGAGAGGAGCATCAGAGGATGATGCACACCATGGAGATCATGGCGGCTGCTATGGCCCAACAGGCAGCACCCTTGGCAGCTCATACCGCTCATGAGCAGCATCAGCCACCAACACCTCCAGTGGCTCCGACACTGCCAGTGTCTTCTGCTTTTACTGAGTTTAGGAGGATGATACCTCCTAGCTTTTCGGGGCAGGCAAAGCCTATGGCAGCTGAGAACTGGCTGAGTGAAATGGAGAAGGTGTTTAGTGTGCTCACATGTACGGAAGATGAGAGCGTCCGTTGGGCAGCCTATATGTTGGATGGAGAGGCTGGGCCTTGGTGGAAGTCTGTTTTACGGACTAGGGCTTAGGAGACTCCAGATTTGCCCTGGACTTGGGATGAGTTCGTGGAGGAATTCAATAAATAGTACTTCCCGAAAGTGGTGAGGAGCTAAATGGAGATTCAATTTCTATAGATTGTTCAAGGGAAGATGATTGTTAGAGAGTATGGGGTGGAGTTCATGCGACTCGCTCGCTTCGCGCCTGACTACGTCATCACAGAGATGATGAGAGCGAAGAGGTTTCAGTAAGGGTTAAGACCGGACGTGAGGGGAGGAGTAGCACCATTCCAGCTGAGGACCTATGAAGAGGTCATGAGCAAGGCCTTGGTGGTAGAGGAAGAAAATAATAATAAGTACCGTCAGAGGGAGCAACAAGGAAGGTGGAATGTGGACCAAAGTAGAACAGGGAACTACAAGCCAGTGAACAAAAAGTCCAGATTTGTAGCAGGCAACCAGAGACCACCAGTCCAGGGAGGTTATGGGAGACCGGCGCAGCAGAGTAACCAACAGAGTTTTCCATTGCTCGCGTCGGGGAAGCCGATACGCTACAAGAGCCCTGCTATTACTACCGGAGCTACAGTTACATAGGGGTTCTCGCGAGCAGCTTCTTCCACACCTCGGGAGACGTGTGTCAAGTGTGGCAAGTCTCATAGAACAGCTGATTTTAGGCAGGAAACTCGGGGTTGTTTTCGATGAGGCAAGGTGGGCCATCTGATCAAAGATTGCCCCGAGGTGAACAAAGGGAAGACGGCTTCAGCTCCTATGCCATGACCGACATAAGCAAGGAAGCCGATCGTCTAAGGGAGAGCCTACGCAGTCACAACTCAAGAGGCTCAAAATACAAATGATGTGATCCAAGGTGAGATTTCTTTTAAATAAAGAATTTTAGTTCTTGAAAATTTTAGATAGAGAAGGTGCATCCATATAGAAAATATAAGAGAACTTGCATGTAATAAATTCTAATATGATGATAGACATTATATATATGTGTATGTATGATTATGTACATTACAAATTTATAAGAAGGGAAGAGACGTGACATATGAAGCTCGAGTGTTGATAGACCCGGGGTCTACCCACTCATTTGTTACCCCTCGCTTCACAAAGAGGATGAAAGTTAACCCAGAGGAGTTAGACTTCGTGTTAACCGTGACTGTTCCTACTAGGAAATCGGTTGATATCGAAAAGGGTTGCAACTCCGTGATCGTGAGAGTCATGGATGGTGACGTCTTTGAACTACCGGCGAACCTAATTCTGTTAGACATGTAAGGATTCGACGTGATCCTTGGCATGGATTGGTTGTCGACTCACTGTGCGACGGTAGATTGCAAGAACAAGGTCGTCATCTTCAGACCCAATACGAGGAGGTCATTTCGATTTTGAGGAGAGAGGTCGACACATATGCCACTTATCTCGGCAGTCAGGGCCGAGTGTTTGATCAGAAAAGGGTGTAGTGGATACTTGGCATTCTTGAAGGAGCATAAAGAAGAGAAGAATGTTATCTTCGAGATAGTCGTGGAGCGAGAATTTGAAGATGTATTTCAGGAGGAATTACCCGAATTACCTCCAGAAAGGAAAGTGGAATTCGCATCGACTTAGCGCCAGGAACGGAGCCTGTTTCTAAAGCACCATATAGAATGGCTCCTGCTGAGTTAAAGGAATTGAAGGAGTAGTTACAAGAACTCATGGACAAGGGGTTTGTTAGATCGAGCGTGTCTCCATGGGGAGCACCGGTCTTGTTTGTAAAGAAGAAAGATGGGTCAATGCATCTATGCATTGACTATCAACAATTGAACAAACTCACTATTAAGAATCGTTATCCTTTACCTAGGATAGATGACTTGTTTGACCAACTACAAGGAACGACGTACTTTTCCAAGATCGATCTGAGATCTGGATACCATCAGTTGAGAGTCAAGGCAGAGGATATTCAGAAGACTGCTTTCAGGACACGGTACAGACATTATGAGTTCTTAGTGATGTCGTTTGGGTTGAAAATACCCCGGCGTCATTCATGGATCTGATGAATAGGGTGTTTAAACCAAACCTAGACTCTTGTGTCGTAGTGTTTGTTGACGACATGTTAATCTATTCAAAATCAGAAAAAGAGCATGAGAAGAACTTGAGAATAGCCCTACAGACTCTACGTGAACACCAACTATACGTCATGCTCAGCAAATGCGAGTTTTGGTTAGAAGAAGTTAGCTTTTTGGGACATATCGTCTCAAAAGAGGGTGTTGTTAGGATATTTTAGATGCTTGCTGCTAACTTTATTAAGAACAATGATAAGAATGGGTAAATGAAAATGAATCAAAGGTGGATTGAAAACTACAGAGCAGCAAGCCTAAAAATACACAGACCTGCAAGATACAGGTCCTGTTGTAGCAAGTTTTAATAAGAGTTTGTCCCACAGGGAAAAATGATCTAAAGCTCCAAGAGAGCCATCTTTAGTAGGCCCTCTAGATCTAACTACATATCTGACAATCCTAAATGGAAGGAGATTTAAGGTCACTAATGTTTAAATCCTAAGGTAACCTAATGCCTAAACTACAGAAATGGTTGAGAAGAATGATGGAGTGTGAGAAAATAAAGACAAAAGGGTGAGAAGTAAGCTATTAGGTACAGATCTGATGGGTCTTATAACTCAGACTCAGATCTGTTGCTATAGAAATCCTGTTCAATGGCTACATTATCACCAAAGAGGAGAAAGGATCGAACTCTCCCCTGTGCCGTGATCCAATCCCTTATGGCTATATCCTATCCACTTAAATGGTCACAGACTATCTAATAGGGGAACCACAGTCCAGAGATGGGTCAGAACATGTTTATCATTGTAGGCACTACTTCATCCAGGCTACCAGCTCAAGAATCCATAGGAACCTCAACCTCTAAGGTTTTGTGTGTGGGGCTAGGCCTGCAATGTGCACTAGCCTGGACCCACAGGACCAACAAGAGTTTGAGTACTAGCTTTAGGTCTAACTGTTGACTGCTTTAGAAAGATAGCAGTGATCCAGTCACAAGCCTACAATCTCTACAGCCAGATCAGATCTGCCATCTGATGGTGGGTCTATACAAATATAGGGGAGTCTGTCTCTGCACAATCTCTCACAAGGCTACAAGTACAAGTGCAGAGAAGAAGAATCTATCTTAGATCTGTGGATTGGCCTCACCCTAGGGCTATAACCTGTCCACTCGAATGGTCACAGACTATCCACAGAGGCTATCCTCCTCACGGAGGTCTGAGACAGAAGAAGAAGATTACTGCCACCACCATGTTCACAAGGCTACCAGCTCAAGCTCCCATGGGGATTCAGATTTAGTGGATCCTATGGTGGGGCATAAGCCTGCAATGTGCCTAGCCTGGACACACAGGTCACTTGGATCTAAATAAATCCCTAAAAACAATCCTCCATTGCTTATAATGCAACATAGCAATGGAGGATCTCAAGGCAATAGCCTTATACAGAACAACCCTCAAACTTCAATCCCATACATGCATAAGATCTTATTATAAAACTCTATTAAAACTATTCCAAATAATCATACAAAGGTATAACTAGCAAGTGTTAGACTATAGAGAGAAGAAAAGGGAAAAAGAAGCTGCCTAAACCCTAACCTTAGCCTACTAGAATTCTACAGCTGATTCAAGAAGAAGGAGTACAGAAGTCCCTAAACCTAAACTAGGCTTAGGCTTATATAGCAGTCAGCTGTGAGAGAATTAGGGTTAGGAAAACCCTAATTTTATCAATACAATCATGGCCCATTTCTGTTCCTTGGATGCCTCGGGGCGTGTGCATGGAGATTGGAGCATTGGAGTGCATGCCCTATTGCTGAAAGTTCCCAGATTGCCCCTGCAGAAGTAGGGAGAAGTTAAGATCCCGAGCCTCGCTAGATAGCAAGGATTTCTAGGTCTTGTCGTGTTATAGAATAGGCATCGTGGGATTGAATTGACATGAAGCTCTTGTAGCCACAGGATTGATAATTTTATCATCGCGGGATTGCTCTGGTTGTCGCGGGACTGCACTTTCCATTTGAATGGTGCGAGAATTGAACGTGTGGTTCGTTCCTTGGTGAATTTCACGGGGATCCTCACAAAGAAGCAAGGTGCATAGGCCTCTAGATCGCGCGAGCAGTTCCCTGAAGGTCTGTATCCCACGGCCACTGCGCGGCAGCTAAGCGTAGGAATGCCTGGAGCTCTCTCTCCTTAGTGAATCACGCGAAGATTAAAGGCTCCTTTCTTGAGCTGCACGAGACTACGCGAGAGGTTCCAACTGAGCCTCGTGAGAACTATGCGAAGTATGCTTTTTAATCCCTTTTATCTTCAATCTGCGCGAGAACAGCGCGACCAGTTGGTGTGTTGCCTTCAGAAACCCACGACAACTGTGCGAAGCATTCTTTCTCATTCAATTGAACCCTACGACATCTGCGCGAGGCTCACTTCTTAACTTGTTGCTACTTTGCTGTGCTGTTGCTGCAGCCAATTCTCTGTCTGGGTCTAACTTCCTTTCTCCTGAGGCACTTTTGGTGCAAAAGTAAGCTTCTTGGCATGGTTAGGGCCTTATCTGCAACTGCTTTTTATTACCTGGAAAAATGGGCTTAACACACATTTATTAAATGACTAAGGGTCTAACAGAGATTAAGTTAAGGGATGAAAAGTGGTAATTTTAAGGTCTTAACACACCCCCAAACCTAGTCTTTGCTAATCCCTTAGCAAAGCTTTAACTAATTAAATGCCACTTTCGTAGGGATTACGGGTATATTTAGCATATGTACCAAGCCTTTTAAACCCCTAGGTGATCCCTAGTGGAGGAGTGAAGTCTCCTGAGGGTTTTCAGTGAAGATACCCACAAACTTCACCATTAAAACAGTTAAGTATAGTGCAGTTAATGACAACACAGACTTCAATATATAAAGCTTCATTCCACACCCATTCTTTAACATTTAGAGGAAACTGCAGCAGTAATACAGGCCATTTAAAACTTAAAATTAGCAGGTGTTTGCATCACCACCATTCATTTTACATTAGAAATTCAATGTGTAAAAATCAGTACTAAGCTTGCCTTAAATTCAAAAATTAGGTTGGATACAACCCCAATGAGATTAAAATTCAGACCCAATTCTCACCAGGGCTATCTCTCAATATTGACAATCTGAGGGTGTTCACATTCAAAACCGCTCAAGAGCAGTTACAAACCCCAAATGGGCTTGCAAGCATGAGCATAGGCAGGCTTCTAATTTCTGACATCCTCATGGCTTTTCACCATAGATTGGACAACTCCTCATCTCCACATGACAGTTCATTTTACTTTGGATCTACAAGGTCTTTTTGAATGGGTTGTAATGTGGCTTATGGGTGAGGGATATAGAGAATCAAGGGATAAAAAGGGAATCAAAATTAAGAAATCAGCAAGGTAAGGAGTGATTCATGACTTCACAACCTTCATTTCAGCAAAACTTCATCTTACTTGATATATTCCAGAATCAAAGTGGCCAGCTTCTCTTCTTTTCAATTTTCAGATGATGTTCTTCTCTAGACTTATCTTTTTTTTTTCCCTTTTTATTTTTATTCAATATTTTTATGATTTTTATGATGAACTGCCACACAAATACCATTGATACACTGCTATTCATAAGTTGCTTTTCTTCACCTTCCACCAAATGTTGGACCACTCTCACTATCTTTAACTCCTCCTTTACCTTCTGAATTCTCAGAGTGTGGGTGACGTTGAATCAGGTCATGAGGTTAAGGTGCAAGTACTCTGGTGTTTGTCAAAGAAAAGTAGGATTTTTAAGGATCAACAATGTATGCGAAAGGGCAGTTTTAAAAGGTTGGATTTTCAGGCTCAAATTGTCCAAATGAAGGCCTTGGATCATTTCCTTAGTGTCATGAGTGCTGTCAATCAGTTTTGATTTGAAGGTGCCTAACTTCTAGTAAAAAGGTCTTTATTCAATCAGTCCTTAGAGCATAAATAATGCCAAAAATACTCTTCAAAAGAAAATGATGGGCCCAAATCTCACTAGGTATGGTCCTCAAATTAACCCATGGGGTGTATTTTTACCTTTTTCTTTCCTCTTAGGTTCACTAAGTGCTAACTGAAAAATTTTCTAATGTTAGCTTCATGGTGGTGCTTAAGATTTTAAAATTTTCAGTTTGAAAATGTCTGCAAAATTATTTTAATATTTTCACAAATTTCCTCATTGCAGCAAGTTAGGTGAAAATCAACTTTATTCATCCCAATTATACCACCACTACTGCACTAAAGTTAACTATTCTATTGGTAGACCTACCCTGCTACACCCCAAAACCATGAGGAGCAGTGTCCTCACTGGTTCAAAGGTGAGAAAGTGCAGGGTAATAGTCAGGAACAAAAAAGTAAACACACACAAACCAAATATACAAAGCAAAATATAAAAAGAATTCTATTAATTTAGAAAAATGCGTACAATTGTAATTACAATAACAAGAAAAGAAGTGCAAAGGCAAGAAAAACCTAATCTACAATCTAGGTTTTAAGAGGAGGAGGAATCTGAATCTGAATCTGTGAACCAGTCCCAGCCCATCATTTGTGCATGTTTCCTAAGTGCAGCTTTGTCCTTTTTCTTCCTTGCTTGCTTTTTTGTTGGACTCTTTTTCTTCTTTGCTTTGCTCTCAACTGGACTCTTTTTCTTTGGCTGCCTTGATTTCTTTAATTAGGCTGATGGTTTTTTCATGCTTGGAGCCTTTGGTGCCCTCACCCTCCTTTTTCTGGTTTTGGGTTCAGGAATGATCATAGGAGATTTTCCTTTGTCTGGCTGACCATGTGGTTGTGCCTCCTCAGACTGGGCAGCTGGCTCTTTGCCTATTTTGATAGAGGTTGCTGTGAAAGTAGTCCTCTTAGCAGTGACTTTCTTCTGTTTACGATAAGTTTGCGTAGTAGGATCTTCAGCAGAGGTTGGAGTAGGTTGAGGTGGCTCAGGAGGAGGTGCAGCAGGGGACTTCCCTTTATCTGGCTGGGCAAGTGGTTGTGTCTCCTCAGACTGGGCAGCTAGGGTTTGAGAAGGTTTAGGCTCAGGTTCTGGCATGAGTACAGAGAGTGGGGTGGGTTGCTGAGCTGCAGTTCTGGCAGCAGCCAATGTGGCTTCCAAAGAGGCTATCTGGATTTTGGCTTTGAGGAGGTTAGTGTCATGGATTTCCTTTTGGAGTCGGAAGATTTTTTGGGCATTGTTGAGTCTCTTTTCAAACATCCTGGTCTTCATCCTCTCCACATTGGTGTTTGCCTTCTCCAGCTCCAAATTCATCTGATGATAAGCAGCCATGGTCTTTGCCTTCTCATAGTCCTTCAAGATGTTAGTTCACCCAAGTGAAATATTCAGTAATTGCTTTCTGTGGGCTTCCTCAATTTCACTAAGCTGCTATAGTAGGGGGGTCTCTATGGGTTGCCTAAGTTGGGCCATGCCCCTCAGGGCATCCCACCTAAGGTAGGGATTGTCTCTCATGGCATGGAGGATGGTGAGGTAGGGAGGAATGTAAAAGGAGTGTTTGGGTGCGATGGGAAGAGAAGGAGTGGAAGGATCCGGATGTGATTGGTCCTGGGTGGAGTAAGTGGAGTTATCAATGGGTAAGTCGAGTTGTTGGGGAAGGGTGACAGGTTCTGGGTCTGTTTGGGTCAATTTGTTAGTGAATGTTAGAGGGGGTAGGATAAGAGGTGGAATTGAAGGCATGGGGGAAAAAGAAAATGAGGTAGACTCACTAGGAGTAGGGGGTGGTGGGGGAGGGAAAAAGGGAATGGTGAAAGGTATGAAAGAGAATGGTTGGGTAGTGGGGTCAAGGCTGGGAGGGGAAAGGACCAGGTGGGTTTGAGTAGATTGTTGAGGGATGGATGGGTTTGTCAATGCCTAAAGTGTGGATTTGATGGAAGTGATTTTAGTCTGCATCTGGTCCTGTGTGTGTGTGTTGTGGTGGATAGTTGGGATTGGATGTCTTGGATGAGGGAGAGGATGAGTGTCAGTGTATCTGGGTTGGGAGGTTGAGATTGTGTAGAAGATGGTACAGATTGAAAAGGTGAGGAAGGGGCATGATGGAAAGTGGAAGGAGGAGGAGATTGGGGTTCTGGTGAGTGATGTGGTGATGTAATTGGGGAGTCCGGGAGGGGGGTGTAGTGGGTTGGCATGGTGTCAAGGAAACTAGCCATAAAGGCTTAGAATCCTGTGGTTGTGTTAAGGTTGAGGTCTATGTCTGTGAGTGGGGATGTAGTAGGCATGGAAGGAGTGGTGTCTTGGTCAATGTGAGGGGTGTTAGTGGGGATAAAAGGGATTGTGAGTGGTATCAGGGAGATGGTGGGTGTTGTGTCAGTGGTTTTTCATTTCTTGTATGAAATCAGTGGAGGGCTGTCATATTTTTGGGAAGAGGATGGGGGTATTGGAGCTGTGTATTGAGGTAGGGTAGGGGATGGTGAGGGGCTGACATGGGGGTGGTGTCCTCCGAGGTACCAATCACAGGAGAAAGGGGTGTAGGGGAGGAAGGGAGAGATGTTGATGGTTAAATGGGAGGGGATGTTGTCAGGATAGGGGATCCTGCAGTAAAAGGTGGGGGGATGTGGGGGCTGCTGTAGCAGTGGTGGTGACAAGCTTTGGAATCTCCTTTGTAGTAACAGGGGTGGGCCTTGTAACAGCTGCCTCTTCTGTTTTCTTGGGAGGGGCCTGAGCCTCGGCTTTCTTCTTCTTCTGGGTCTCCATCAGGCTCCTGCTGATTCCCCATTGCCTCTTGGCAAAAGTTGTAGGGGCAAGGGTGGTAGTCTCCTCTCCTTTTGCTATCTTATACGCCCCCTTTAGAAGTAGCTTAGTGATGACTCTGGCATAGGGGAGTGTGTGTGGCTTCTTGTTCTGCCCTAATTTCTTCACCAGGTCCTTCATTGCTTCAAAGATTAACCAGGCTGCATGGAAGTCATGGCCCAGAGAGAAGGAGTAGACAACATTAGCAATAGGAGTCCTCCTCTCCTACTGATAGCCTGAGCAGTAGATGTTTTTTCTCAGGACCTGGTCAATAAAAAGGAGGTTTGGGTCCAATTCTCTTCTTCTGATGGAATCCCCTGAGGCCTTTAATCCTCTAGTCAGAGCCCTTGCAATTGTATCAATTGAGGCACTCAGGGGAGGGCCATATCCACAGCTAGTATCAAATGTTGCTGGGGTGCCCAATACCTCTGCAATCAGCTTGGGGCTAACTAACATTTTAAAATCATCAATCAACAAAAGATAACCTGCTTGTCCATCTTTGTCCTTGGTGACCCTGATGTGTTGGTAAAAGAGTTGCACTAGCCTAGGGTAGGCTAGTGCTGGAATTCCTCTTATCAAGGGTGTCAGGCCAGCCTTGCTCATAAATTGAACAGCAGGGGCAGAGAGAGGCTCCTTCTCAAAGAAGGGTAGGTCGAAAGCTGTCTCAGGCTCCAAGGGGATTGAAGCCATGAGCTAAGAGGGTGTAAAAAACTCAGGGGTTGGCTCTTCCACCTCCTCAACCACTTCCTTCCCTTTTTTCGGTGCCTTTGAAGTCTTGACCTTCTTAGGAGTGGTCTCAACAGGGGCCTTATCCTTGTCCCTTTTCTTTGGTGCACTCTTAAGGGCCATTACAAACTCTACTTTTGAATATGAGAAGGGGGGACTGAGATCTGAGTGCTTACCCTAAAATCATAGGATTTGGTTCGATCTGACGCACGGTGCACCACAAGGTCTCTGAGTAGAGGGCAACTGATGGGGATGACATTAGGAACAAATCTGTAAATTCCTGGTGTGAATGATGGGTTGTAGGATGGACGCTAGAGGAGAGAGCTAGAAGAGTGCCGGAAGCTAGGGTTTCACTAGATGAAGATGGAAGAGAGAATACTGGAAAGGGAGACAAGCGCGGGGTTAAAATACTTGTCGCTAAGCTTGGCGTGCTTTGGAAATATCTGGTCACGGGATTGGAAATGAAACCTAGCGACGGTGTAATCGCCACTTGGATTGCTCGAGAGTCTCCCAAGTTTACCTTGGAGCGCATGACAGCTTGTGAGGAATTCTATTAGAATTGCGCGAGAGCCTCCCAGGCCTCCTTTCGGATTGCGCGAGAGGCTCTCAGGTTCACTTTGAATCTCGCGAGAGGCTCTCAGGTTCACTCTGAATCTCGTGACAACTTTTTGAATCTCGCGGCAGCTAGTGAAGTATTCTATTTGAATTGTGCGAGTCTCCCAGGCCTCCTTTCGGATTGCGTGAGAGGCTCCCAGGTTCACTTTGAATCTCACGAGAGGCTCTTACGTTCACTCTGAATCTCGCAACAGCATTTTGAATCTCGCAGTAGCTAGTGAAGTATTCTATATGAATTGCACGAGAGTCTCCCAAGCTTCCTTTTGGACTACGTGAGAGGCTCTCAGGCTTCCTTTTGGACTGCGCGAGAGGTTCCCAGGCCTCCTTTTGGACTACGCGACAGCAAAGTATTAAACAGAGAGCATGTGCTCGTCATTCTGCCATTTTAATTTGTGTTGTGGCTGGATCCTAGGCATAACTCACCACCAGGGGTACCCCCAGACGGATTAAAATCAAACATTCAAGCATAGACAGTAAAAATTATCATCTAATATCGTGCATTCAAGTAAAAACCATCAATTCAAGAGCAGTAATCATCAAACCATGCATAAAGAGAAACCAGACCAGACAGATGCAGACTCAAGGGAGGCTACTAAAATTTCCTCTAAAATTTGAACAAAAGAAAGCAATACAAATCTAACAAAATGAAAGTGCATATGATACAATATTGACACACCTGTGGATCAGTTTAATGAAGGATCCCCTTGAAAGTGAATGGTGTCCATAGGTTCAGCAGGTTTTTCTAAATAAGGCTTAAGCCTCTGACCATTCACCTTCAAGGTTTTCCCAAACTTGGGATCCTTGATTTCCACAGCACCAGATGGGGAAACATTCATGACAATATAGGGACCTTCCCATCTAGATTTCAGTTTGCTAGGAAAAAATTTAAGTTTGGAGTTAAACAGCCAAACCTTATCACCAGCCATGAAGCTCTTTCTTAACAAACCCTTGTCAAAGAAAGCCTTGGACCTTTCCTTGTAGATCCGGGCATTGGCATATGCATCCATCCTTAGCTCTTCCAGTTTTGACAGCTGCAGCAACCTGTGATGACCAGCAGAAGTTAGGTCTAGATTTAAAATTTTTATGGCCCAATAGGCCCTGTGTTCTAACTCTACTAGGAGATGGCAAGCCTTGCCATAAACCAGTCTGAATCGGGACATCCCAATGGGAGTCTTATAGGCAGCCCTATAAGCCCATAATGCATCATTTAGCTTGTCATTGATCCTTTATCAGGTCCTCACTGTCTTCTCAAGGATGTGCTTGATCTCCCTATTTGAAATTTCAACTTGCCCACTGGTTTGTGGGTGGTAGGGAGTAGCAATCCTATGGGTGACAGAATATTTCTTGAGCAAGCTCTCAAAATTTTTGTTGCAGAAATGACTACCCCCATCACTGATAATTGCTCTAGGGGTGCCAAATCTTGAGAAGATATTCTGCTTTACAAACTTGAGGACAACCTGATATCATTGGTTCTTGTGGCAATAGCTTCTACCCATTTTGAAGCATAATCCACTGCCACTAAAATGAAATGATAACCATAGAAGGAGGAAAGGGGCCCATAAAGTCAATACCCCAGACATTAAATAGTTCCACAACAAGGATGGGCTGCAAAGGCATTAAGTTTCTTTTGGATAGCCCTCCTAATTTCTGACATCTTTCACAGGTCCTGCAGAGTGTATTGACATCTCTAAATAAAGGAGGCCAATAGAACCCACATTGCAAGATTTTGTCTGCTATTTTTCTTCCACTAAAGTGGCCTCCACAGGCATTTTCATGGCACATGGCCAGAATACTTGGGACATCACTTTCTGGAACACATTTTTAGATGATTTGCTATGCACAATACTTGTATAAGCAAGGTTCCTCCCAGAAAAAGAATTTGACCTGTGAGAAAAATATGTCATTGTCCATTTTGGTCCAATGGGCAGGAATCTTATCTATAACTAGATAATTTACAATTGGTGCATACCAAGGAACCAAGGATTGGATGGCAAACAATTTCTCATCCGGGAAAACATCATTTGTAGGATCATCAACACATTTTTCCAATACAATTCTAGACAAGTGGTCAGCCACCACATTTTCCACACCCTTTTTGTCCTTGATTTCAATGTCAAACTCCTGTAATAGGAGTATCCATCTAATCAGCCTTGGCTTAGCATCTTTCTTAGACAATAGGTACTTCAATGCTGAGTGGTCTGTGAAGATTACAATTTTAGACCCAAGTAGGTAGGGTCTAAATTTGTCAACAATAAAAACTATTGCCAAAAGCTCTTTCTCAGTTGTGGTGTAATTCAGCTGAGTTTCAACAAGTGATTTGCTGAGATAGGCAATGACAACTGGCAGCTTATCTTTCCTTTGGCCCAAAACAGCACCTATTGCCAAGTCGGATGCATCACACATCAGCTCAAAGGGTAGTGGATAGTCAGGTGTTTGGAGTACAAGGGCAGTGGTGAGACATATCTTCAAAGTTTTAAAAGCCTCAAGACATTCAGCAAAAAAATTAAAGGGCACATCCTGGCAGAGCAGGTGGCACAATGGTTTAGCAATTTTGCTGAAGTCTTTAATGAACCTCCTGTAGAATCCTGCATGTCCAAGGAAAGATCTGATTTATTTGACTGTTCTTGGAGGGGGCAAATTTATAATGAGGTCAACTTTTGCCTTATCTACCTCAATCCCTTCTCTAGAGACTACATGACCTAACACAATACCTTGTGTTACCATGAAGTGGCTATTTTCCCAACTTAAGATCAAATTGGTCTCCTCACATCTTTGCAAGACCAGGTGGAGGTGTTGCAGACATTGGCCAAAACTATCCCCATATACAGAGAAATCATTCATAAAAATTTCTAAGAATTTATCAATCATATCAGAGAATATGGCATACATACACCTCTGAAAGGTGGCTGGGGCATTACACAGCCCAAAAGACATCCTTCGGTAAGCAAAGGTGCCAAAAAGGCAAGTAAATGTAGTTTTCTCTTGGTCATGAGGGTGCACAGGGATCTGGTTGTACCCTGAGTACCCATCTAGAAAATAGTAAAAAGATTTTCCAGCCAACTTATCCAGAATTTGATCTATGAAGGGGAGAGGGAAGTGGCCTTTTCTGGTTTTAGAGTTGAGCTTCCGATAATCTATGCAAACCCTCTAGCCAGTGGTCTCCCTGGCTGGTCTCAACTCTCCAGACTCAATTGTAACAACTGTTATGCCAGATTTCTTGGGCACCACTTGGATAGGTGCCACCCATTCAGAATAAAAAATGGGGTAAATTATCCCAAAATCTAGCAATTTGATGATCTCTTTGAGGACCACTTCCTGCATGTGAGGATTCAATTTCCTCTGCATTTCTCTGGAGGGTGCTAAGCCCTCTTCTAAATGGATCCTGTGCACACAGATTGATGCATCTATCCCTCCTAGATCTGCAATGGTCCAGTCAATTGCCTTTTTGTGCTTCCTCAAGACTGTTAGTAATTCTTCCTCTTGCTCATTGGTAAGAGAGGAGGAGATAATTACAGGAAGTTTTTCACCTTTCTCAAGGAAGGCATATTTCAATATTTCTGGAAGCTTCTTGAGATCCAGATCAGGGGCCTGTTGGGTGGATGGCAGGATTGGTGCTTTATTGGTTTGAGGAAGAGGCAGCAATGTAGGTTTCCAAATGGAATACTGCACTAAGCCCACAGAAGACTTCAATGTGATCATGTCTTCTGGCATAACAGCTGGGCTTCCTTCCTCTACCATGTCATGACAATGTTGTCCCACTCCAGCAGAGCGGGCAATTCTTCTTCAACAACTTCCTCTAGTACATCCACTGCAAAGCTTTTCTCATTGTCTAGCTGAGGGTATTCTACACTGTTGCACATATTAAGTTCAACCTTCATATGTCCGAAAGTTACCTCCATGATCCCTGACCTGCATTGAATGCAAGCATTGGCAGTGGCCAAGAATGGCCTGCCCAAAATAACAGGTATAGGGGTTGTACTCTTGCTGCAGCCCATGTCCAAAACAAGGAAGTCTGCAGGGTAGAAGAACTTGTCCACCCCTACTAAGACATCCTCAACCACTCCCATAGGTCTCCTTTCAGACCTGTCAGCCATTAACAACACAATGGGGGTGGGTTTTAAATCCCCTAAACCTAGCTGCTGATACACACTATATGACAGCAGGTTTACACTGGCTCCACGGTCTAGAAGGGCCCTTCCAATTTGTGGTCTCTAATTATGCAAGGGATAGTGGGTATCCCTGGGTCTTGTAACTTCTCTGGCATTGTTATGTTTAATACAGAATTAACTGTATCAGTTGTAAAGACCTTTTTGGACAAATGGCCTCGAGCCTTCCTTTTCTAGGTACAAAGGTCTTTCAGAAATTTGGCATAGGCTGGGACCTGTCTAATTACATCAAGCAGGGGTAAATTGATTTTTACCTGCTTAAAGGTCTCCATCATTTCCTCTATCTGTGCATTCCCCTTATCAAAAGGGGCAGGGCCACTCAAAGCTTGAGGAAATGGAACCGAGGTCTTCGGTTCCTCCTCAAAGCCTATGACTAAACTTTTGTTTTTTTGTTTTTTCATCTTTTATTTCCTGCTGAGGCTCAACTACAGCCTCTTTATTTTTCTCTTGTTGCAGGGTAACAGGCAACTCTTGGCTCTTTGGTCTAACAAATTCTTTTTCACTTTCATTTAAAAATCCTTTAGAAATGGCCTCTCCTTGTTCCTTCTCAACCTGGTTGTCTATCAGCCTGCCAGACCTTAGGGTTGTGATGGCATTAGCTCCCTCAAAACTTGAGGAACCTTCTCCAATCGAATATTGGCCCTTAGGGTTGGCCACTGGCTGTCTTGGCAACCTGCCCTCTTCTCTTTTAGGTAAGGCATTGGATATTTAGCCTAGCTGCTCTTCCATTTTCTTTATGCTCTGATTGTGAGAAGTCACGGTCTGAGTCAAGATTCTAAGGCTTTGCAATGAGGTCAAAACCTGATCCTCGAAAGAAGCATTTCAGGGCTGAGGTGGGGGAACTACCAACCCGATTTTCTTTCTTTGGGCAGCTCGATGTTGGAAATTTGACCTTGGGGCATATCCCTGATTAAATTGCTGCTGTGGCCTTTGAGGTAAGGCCAACATCTATTGTGGTTGCATGTAATTGTCTTGTCTCCACCTCAAATTTGGGTGGTCCTTCCACTGGTAACCAGCATTTTGGTGCTGGTATCCAAATGACTGTTTGTTGTAGCCAACAGATTATTGCCGGCCAAATGATTGGGCAGCAGCAGCTTGTTCCATCACATACTCAGGATATTGCCCTACAGATGGGCACTCTTCCACTGTGTATTGTGGAGATTGGCATATCAGGCATGCCTCCATCACCTGTGCAGCCAATCTGGGTTGCACTACAGTTAATAGTTTATCAAACTTATCAGAAAGATTGGCCATCTGCATTTTCAGGTCATTATTCCCAATTACTTCATACATCTTTCCTTTGGAAGTTTCAGCAAGTCCCATTTTAGGAGAAGGCTCTTGAACAGTTCTTGATAAAGAAATCTTTTAGAAAGCATTTTCACTGACGACCTCGAACAAGTCCCATGCCTCATCAGCTGTTTTGTGCATGTAAGCTCTACCACAAGAGGCATCTACCATATCTCTGCTTTTCTCATCAGTCCCATTATAGAAGCTCTGGACAAGCTACCAGTCAGGGATCTTGTGGTGGGGACATTGTTTGAGCATCTCCTTGAATCTGTCCCATGCTTGATTAAAATCTTCAGTTGGGGATTGGACAAACGCAAGTATTGCTTTCCTCAACTGGCTGGTTTTTGTCTCTGGGAAGAATTTGGTCAAAAATTTTGTCTGGAGGTCTTTCCAAGAAGTGGTGCTGTTGTTTGGGAGAGTAGCTAACCAGGTGCTAGCCCTGTCCTTTAGGGAGAAAGGAAAGAGCCTTAATCTAGTGGCTTTTGGTCCCAAACCAGTAATGGAGAATGTTGTGCATAGGGCCAAGAATTGGTCAATGTGTTTGTAGGAGTCTTCCTTGCTGAGCCCATGGAAAGAGGGAAGCATTTGGATGATTGAGATTCTAATCTCATAGTTTGCCTAAACATTTGGGAATTGAATGCTGAATGGGAAATTATAATCATCAGGAGCATTCAATTCCTTCAATGTTCTGGGTTGCTCTTCACCCATGTTCTTGTCTCGATTTGATAAGGGTCAACTATGGTGTGTCTGGGCCTTCTTGGTCTTCTGCCCCTTTCTATCTCAGGGTTAGGAGGCTCTAATGTGGGACTGAAGGATCTCCTTCCTAACATGCACACACACCAACAGCAGGGAAGACTACTTGCAGACACATTACAATTAACAAAATTACAATTATCCTAATCAACTGCTATGAAATTTTCAAAGGAGAAATAGACTGAGTTTTTGAGGGTTAGAGAAGTGCAAACAGAGGTAGCTAGACTCCCAGTGCAGTTCAACTTTCCTTCTCTGCTACTGTCCAGATCTGCAAGAAAAATTCCAAATGTAAATCAGCAGTATCAATTAATCACAAGCACAGCTACCAAAGAATAAAAAATATACAAAAATCTAAGGTCTACTAATAGATCAAGATTCCCCGGCAACGGCGCCAAAAACTTCTTAGGATATTTTAGATGCTTGCTGCTAACTTTATTAAGAAAATGATAAGAATGGATAAATGAAAATAAATCAAAGGTGGATTGAAAACTACAGAGTAGCGAGCCTAAAAATGCACAGACCTGTAAGATACAGGGCCTGTTGTAGCATGTTTTACTAAGTAAGAGTTTGTCTCATAGGGAAAAATGATCTAAAGCTCCAAGGGAACCATCTTTAGTAGGCCCTCCAGATCTGACTACAGATCTAACAATCCTAAATAGAAGGGGATTTAAGGTCACTAATGTTTAAATCCTAAAGTAACCTAATGCCTAAACTACAGAAATGGTTGACAAGAATGATGGAGTGTAAGAAAATAAAGATAAAAGGGTGAGAAGTAAGCTATTAGGTACAGATCTGATGGGTCTTATAACTCAGACTCAGATCTGCTGCTATAGAAATCCTGTCCAATGGCTACATTATCACCAAAGAGGAGAAAGGATCCAACTCACCCCTGTGCCATGATCCAATCCCTTATGGCAATAACCTGTCCACTTAAATGGTCACAGACTATCCAATAGGGGAACCACAATCCAGAGATGGGTCAGAACAAGTTTATCATTGTAGGCACTACTTCATCCAGGCTACCAGCTCAAGAATCCATAGGAACCTCAACCTCTAAAGTTCTGTGTGTGGGGCTAGGGCACGCAATGTGTACTAACTTTGGACACACAGGACCAGAAGAGTTTGAGTACTAGCTTTAGGTCTAGTTCACTACTTTAGAAAGAGATGATCCGACCACAAGCCTATAATCTCTCTGACCAGGATCAGATCTGCCATCTGATGGTGGGTCTATACAAATACAGGGGAGTCTGTCTCTGCACAATCTCTCACAAGGCTACAAGCATAAGTGTAGAGAAGAAGAATTTGTCTTAGATCTGTGGATTGGCCTCACCCTAGGGCTATAACCTGTCCACTCGAATGGTCATAGACTATCCACAGTGGTTGTCCTCCTCACAGAGGTTTGAGACAGAACAAAAAGATTACTGCCACCACCATGTTCACAAGGCTATCAGCTCAAGCTCCCATGGGGATTCAGATTTAGTGGATCCTGTGGTGGGGCATAGGCCTGTAATGTGCCTAGCCTCGACACACAATTCACTTGGATCTAAATAAATCCTTAAAAACAATCCTCCATTGCTTACAATGCAACATAGTAATGGAGGATCTCAAGGCAGCAGCCTTATACAGAACAACCCTCAAACTTCAATCCCATACATGCATAAGATCCTATTATAAAACTCTATTAAAACTATTCCAAATAATCATACAAAGATATAGCCAGCAAGTGCTGGACTATAGAGAGAAGAAAAGGGAAAAAGAAGCTGCCTAAACCCTAACCTTAGCCTACTAGAATTCTTCAGCTGATTCAAGGAGTACAGAAGTCCCTAAACATAACTAGGCTTAGGCTTATATAACAGTCAGTTGTGGGAAAATTAGGGTTAGGAAAACTCTAATTTTATCAATGTAATCATGGCCCATTTCTATTCCTTGGATGTCTCGGGGCGTGTGCACGGAGATTGGAGCATTGGAGTGCATGCCTTAGTTGCTGGAAGTTCCCAAATTGCCCCTGCAGAAGTGGAGAGAAGTTAAGATCCCGAGCCTCGCTAGGTAGCAAGGATTTCCAGGTCTTGTCACGTTATAGAATGGGCATCACGGGATTGAATTGACTTGAAGCTCTTACAGTCACGGGATTGATAATTTGGTCATCGCGGGATTGCTCTGGTTGTCGCGGGACTGCGGTTTCCATTTGAATGGAGCAGGAATTGCACGCGCGGTTCGTTCCTTGGTGAATCTCGGGGGGATCCTCATAAAGAAGCAAGGTGCATAGGCCTCTGAATCGCACGAGTAGTTCCCTGAAGGTCTGTATCCTGTGGCCACTGCACGACCGCTGTGCGCAGAAATGCCTGGAGCTCTCTCTCCTCAGTGAATCACACGAAGATTAAAGGCTCCTTTCTTGAGCTGCGCAAGACTGCGCGAGAGCTTCCAACTGAGCCTCGCGAGAATTGCACGAAGTATGCTTTTTAATCCCTTCTGTCTTCAATATGCACGAGAATAGCGCGACCAGTTGGTGTGCTGCCTTCAGAAACCCGTGACAACTGCACGAAGCATTCTTTCTGATTCAATTGAACCCTGCGACATCTGCGTGAGGCTCACTTCTTAACTTGTTGCTACTTTGTTGTGCCTATGCTACAGCCAGTTCTCTGTCTGGGTCTAACTTCCTTTCTCCTGAGGCACTTCTGGGGCAAAAGTAAGCTTCTTGGCATGGTTAGGGCCTTATCTATAGCTGCTTTTTATTACCTAGAAAAATGGGCTTAACACATATTTATTAAATGGCTAAGGGTCTAACAGAGATTAAGTTAAGGGGTGAAAAGTGTTACTTTTTTTGTCTGAACAGGTGTCACTATAGATCCAGCAATGATAGAAGCAGTGGTCAATTGGGAGTAACCAAAGACCGTGATCGACGTTCGTAGTTTCCTTGGATTAGCAGGTTACTATCGACGTTTCGTTGAATGGTTTTCCAAGATATCAGAACCACTCACGATACTTATACGAAAAGACGCAAGATTTGAATGGAGTGAGGCATGCGAGAAGAGTTTTCAAGAACTCAAGAAGAGACTCACTTTAGCTCCAGTATTAGCGATTCCTTAAAGCAGTAGAGGGTTTGCAGTATACAGTGATGCTTCATATAGTGGGTTGGGCTGCATGTTTAATCAACACAGAAAGGTGATAGCGTATGGATCGAGATAGTTGAAAGAGAATGAGAAGAATTATCTGACACATGACCTGGAATTAGTAGCGGTCATTTTTGCGCTGAAGATTAGGCGACATTACTTATACGGTGAGACTTTTGAGATTTTCACCGATCATAAAAGCCTTAGATATCTGTTTACACAGAAACATCTGAACATGAGACAGCGCAGATGGATGGAGTTCCTCAAAGACTATGACTATTCCATATAGTTCCATCCAGGCAAGGCTAATGTAGTGGCCGATGCCTTGAGTCGGAAGGGTTCAGCTCAGTTGGCTAGTTTGATTTTGGGTATGCACCGATGGAAGCTACTTGAAGATCTGGAACTATATGATGCGAACATCGAGTCGCAAGCTACAGGAGCCTTCTTGGCTAATATATCAGTGAAACCGGTGATATTTGAGCATATCCACGAGCTACAGATGAAAGACCCGGTGCTAACCAAGATTCGTCAAGATGTAACTGAAGGCATTAGATCTGAGTTCTCGGTCAAGGAGGATGGTTCCTTATTGTTCATGGGCCGTCTATGCATTCGGACAATGCCGACTTACGGCGAACAATTTTTGATGAATCTCACAAGTCCAACTATGTGATCCACCCGGGTAGCACAAAGATGTACCAAGACTTGAAAAAGAATTACCGGTGGAGAGGTTTGAAGCAAGATGTGGCAGAGTATGTGTCGCGGTGTTTAACATGCCAACAAGTGAAGATCGATCATAGACACCCCGCCGGATTATTGCATCCTGTACCTATACCGGAATGGAAGTGGGAATCGATCTCTATGGACTTTATCGTTGGGCTACCGCGTACTGCAAAGAGGTACAATGCCATTTGAGTAGTGGTCGATCGATTGACCAAGTCAGCGCACTTCTTGCCTTACAACACGATGTACACGGCGGGAAGACTGGCAGAGCTGTATATGAAAGAGACTGTCCGTCTACATGAGATTCCGAGTAGCATTGTTTCATACCGTGACCCATTATATACATCAAAGCTTTAGAAGAAATTTCAAGAAGGAATGGGAACGCGACTAGATTTCAGTACGACATTTGTTGTTGCTTCAAAGTGTGCTTGATTTATTTGTGTTTTGAAAACAGGTTTGCAACTGCTAAGTTATAATGAATCTAGAATATTAAAAAGAGTAAAGAAGTATCAGCACAGATAGAAGTGAATTAGCCTGCAAGATCAGGGCCAATTGTAGCAAGTTTTAAATGTAAGTGAGTAAAAGATCGTCCACAGAGAATTTGTCTAAAATGCAAGATAAACCTCCAGATCTGAGCTACCAGATCTGGCTTCTCATCCTATCTAGAAAGCACATAAGATGGGAGGTTGAATTTGTCACATTAACTAAATGATAAAAGTAAAAGTTAAACTAAATGATCCAGATCCGAGTTGGGGGAACGTTTGAGGTAAACTTATAAAAATGGAGAAGTAATATCTAACTTTGATTTGGTCCTTGAAATATAATGAGAATGACTGCAGCTCAACTGAGAGATGATCCAATCTTTATCTGGCTACAAGCGCAGATGTAAGAGAAATAAATCTAATTCAAGGATTAGGTTTAAGCTTATGGCTATGGTCTGTCCACTTTAATGGCCACAAATCATCCAATAGTCTTTAATCCAAATCCTTAATTTAGAACAAGAAACATCACTACAAATGCCGTGAGAGACTAGGTTACAAACACTAACTCTCACAGGATTAATGAATCAAGGGAAATTGCATGAAAAACAGTAAATCTAAAGGAGTCTAATGCAGTAAGGAGATCAGAGGGAACCCTTAACATGAGTCCAATGGAGAATGCACGGTTTACAGCAACCTTTTCAAATTCACCATTACAATTATAGAGCACAGCTTAAACAACTCTAAGATTTGTAGTCTTGAATACAACTCTCCTTTGAATTACAGAAGTATCTCACAACTCTCAATTGCAAGTAAAAGTGAGGCTATTACAGGGATTTCAGACAAACTATCTGATTTGGAAATGGGGGAATAGGAATTAAACTCAAAATCTGGATGCCCAAATTGGGCAAATGGTTTGTCTATTTATAGTTTTCCCTAAGTCCAGCTCAGATATGTATCAACCAATTAGAAGTGCTCAGATCTGTATCGACCAATGGTAGTCGAGCACAAGGATCCAGATCTGTTCTGGCCAATCAGAATTTCTCGATCTGGTTCAGCCAATCAGGTGACAAAAGCATCAATTCTGTTATGCATTTTGAAAGTATGTTAGAGTTTCTAGAAGTTCTCGCCAAGTTATTTCATCTCTGGGTGCTCACGTGGGGTGGAATATGCCTTCGCTTCATGCTTAGAATCCTCTGGAATGTCCCTAGGTTTTTAAATGCATTGGGACATGTGAAACAGATTACTGAATTGCCCTTGCAAAAGCTGGGAATCTCCAGAATACCTTTTCGCATAGCTTAGGGGACTTTTCGCAAGGTGTTGTAACTCCTGAAGCTCTTTTCGCAATGTTCTAGTTCTATTCGAATTGAGTTTTCTTCTTTTCGAAAAGGTCAATCATCTCTTCGAAGGGTTCAGGTACTCTTCGAAAGCTAAGCCTGGAGTTTTAGTTCTTTTCGCAGAGTTTAGGTTCTTTGCGAACAGTTCAGGTTCTTTGCGAAAAGTACTCTGTAGTGCATTTTTCAATTCGAATTGCTCCATACTTTTTTTCTGGGTTGAGACCAGGTCTTTGCCTCTTCAGTTCGGACCTTTTAACAGCTAGTGAGGTTGTCTCTTCTCTTTCTTCCTTTGGATCGACATGGATTGTCTTCTTTTTGACACTTTTAAGCTGCTTTTATGGTTAAGCTTGTCTTTATTGTTAGCTGAAACACAAGCACTTAAAACACTTATTTAGTTCTCTCAAAGGTCTATCAAGACTCAGGTTAAGGGGTGAAAAATGGTATTTTTCAGTTCTCAACACACCCCCAAACCTAAGCTTTGCTAGTCCCTGAGCAAAGACAAAATAAAAACAAAGTATACAACCACTTTTGTAGGGAGCACAGTTGCATTTAGCATATGCAACAAGCCTTTTAAACCCCTAGGTGATCCCTAGTGGAGGAGTGAAGTCTCCTGAGGGTTTTCAGTGAAGGTACCCACAAACTTCTCCAATGAATCAGTTAAGATTATAGCAGTTCTGTTACAGTGAACTTTCATCCAATCTGTTTATTCACACCTGCATCAGTCATGTTGTAAGAAGATTTTTCAAGAAAAACATCAGTTCAAAACTAAAATTCTGCTGTAATTCTTGTTACTACTCAGTCAATTTATGTCAAAGGTTATTTACAAGAAAAATTAATGAACAGCTTGCCTTCTATCTAGAATCGACTTTGATGTTACCCCAATGAGTTGATTTCAAACCCAACTCTGATTTTCACTCAACATGCAAGTAAGAGGGTTGTACTATTTCACACGGCTCAAGAAGCGATTCTGACCCTCAAATAGGACTGTAAGCATGAGCATAGGCATTGCTTTTAGTTCGGAATTCACTGCTCTTTTCACCATAGATTACACAAATTCTTATCTCCATGTGATAGCTCAATCCATCATTGATCAGTAAGGACTTTACTGGGGTTGTAATGTGGCTTATGGGTGAAATTTCTCAAGAATAAAAGGGTGGAATGGTGTTCAAATTTGAGAAGTTAGTCAAGGTAAGGAGGTGATACACAAACCTTCTTTACTTCAGCATATTTTCATTTTCTTCTTTGAATTTCCAGAGCCAAAGTGGCCATCTTTTTCTCTTTTTTTTTCAAACTTCCAATGAAATGCCTTCTCTCTTTTTGTTTTGCTCAAATATATATATATATATATATATTTTTTTTTTCAAATTAGCATTGACTGGAATGCCACATTTCCTCTGCTGTTACATCATTGCCTTCAACTTGTACTCTTCTTTTGTTGTCAAATTGTTACTCAATTCTCCTTTCTTCAGCTTCCTTCCCTTTATCTTCTGACTTCTCGGAGTGAGGGTTAGGCTAAATGAAGTTGATGAGGTTATTAGATGAGGTTTCAAAGGAATCTTTGATTTGTAAAGCTCAAATGGTGTGTATCAAGGGCAGTTTCAAAAGGTGGGGCTTTGTAAGGTTCAAACTGTTCAAAAGGAGGCCTTACATCATGTCTTTAATATCACGAGTGCTATCAAATTATTTCAATTTGGATATGTGTAACTTCTAGTGCAAGTAAGCAGGTTCAATTAGTCCCAAAAGCAGAAAAAAATTTGCCAATTCATACCTCCAAAGAATACATTTCAGGCCCAAACCTCACTGGGTGTGGTTTTTTTATCAAATTCCTGAGGTGTATCATCACTATTTTCCTTCTTTTTAGGTTTACTAAAACATCAATTTTCTTTTGGAAATTTCCTGACATTCACTTCATTAAAGTATTAGAATTACACTAGAAATTAATTTCAAAAAGTTTTTAACTTCTTCATATTTTTCTTTTTATTTTTTTTCAAAACAGCAGGTGTGAAATTACTTTATTTTCAAAAATTCCACTGATCACAAGCTGTACTGATGTTAACTCAATTATTGATTATTGACATTTCAGTCACACCCCCAAACCAAAGGGGAGCAGGGTCCACACTGGTCCAAAGCAGAGAAGAGACATAAGCAAGAAAGAAATCATGATGACAAGAGGACAGACAGAAATGCACAGTAATTTCACAAGAAAAACCAGAATTTATATTACAAACTTATACCATAGATAAGTACAAAGTGATTTAATAACTGGGTTCAAAATCTGTATCATAAGTTGGTTCAATTGGCTCAGAACTGGAGTCACTGTCAGAATCAGAACTAGAATTAGTATTGGAGTCTGAACTTGATTGAGCTTTCTCCTGGATTGTGTTTTGCAGCTCAGTGTATTCCTCTGATTTGATCTTTTTGGTGAGGCCAATGTACTTGCCAAGTCTAGTGGTCTTCAGTTTTTCCTGGTCAAGCTGTGCTTGCAACATGGTCACCTTGTGCTGCTCACTCCGAACCATCTGAAAGGTTTGACCCAGTAAGTCCTTCATTTTCTCTCTCTCAAATTTCATAAATAACTCCAATTTCCGAATCTGGTTTTCATAAGGGGTTCTAATGTAGGCTTGTAAATCAGCTAATCCCTTTAGAACATCTCTACAGATATAAGGATTTTCTTCCATGGCTCTTCTGAGGGTGGCAAATCTGGGAAGGGGAATGGAATGGTAGGGGACCAAAGGTGTCCCAGCTGTGGGAGGGGGAGAAGAAGTGTCCAGAAGGAGGACTGGTACAACTGAAGTGGAGGGTGGAGGTGCAATGGCTGTAAAGGGAGAAGTAGGTAAGTGAGTGAAATGATGAGGGTCAGGTATAGGGATAGGTTCAAGCCCCACGGTTTCAAAAATAGATCCCATTAAGGAGGAATAAGCCTCGTGAAAGGCTCGAGTTGGTGTATGGGATACTGTGTGTCAATGATGTAAATTTGAATGGGGTGAATTTGAGGGCTTTGAGGAGTGCAGGGAGATTGGGCAATAAAGTCTACAGCCAAAACATGGGCATTGGTGGGAGAAATTGGTGGTGTGAGTATGGTTGGAGTGGTTGGTGTAGAGGGGGAATCTACAATTGGAATAATGGAGGGTATGGGAGATGGGACAGTTGGGATAGGTGAAGTGGCAGGGGCTGGACTAGGGGAGGAGGGTAAAAGGCCAACTTCCTCAAGAATTGGTGCAGCTGAAGAGCTGGTCACCATGGGAAGGATAGTTTCTTCAAAAATGGGTGCAGCTAAAGAGCTGGTCACCACAGGGTCTGGCAGAGCTGCTTCAAGAAGTGGTGCAGCTAAAGAGCTGGTCACCTCAGGATCTGGCAAAACCGGTTCTAAGGGAGCTGCAGGGGCAGGTTCATTAACAGCTGTAGGTGCAGGTGCAGGTGCAGGTTCATTAACAGCTGCAGGTGCAGGTGCAGGTTCACCTTCCTCTCTCAGTCTTCTCAGCATGGCTTGGCTTGTAGTCCAAGCCTTTTTCCCAAAATTGTGAGGAGCAATGACTTCAAATGGCTCCTGGTTATCAATGTCAAACTTGGCTCTGAGGAGGGCTGTGATCAATCTACCAAATGGGAGGCCAGCTAATTTCTGCTCCTTTTTCAACTTGGCACTAATATCAGCCATGGCTTCAAAAATTAACATAGGGGCATTGAAAAACTGCCCCTTAGAAAAATGAAAGAGAGCCTCTAGAATTGGTGTTCTTCTCTCTTGGCTGTGCCCGGTGACATAAAAACTTCCCCTCAGAATGGAATCCATCAATAAAAATTGGGGGGCTAGGTCTCTCCTCATGATGGACTGTCCAGTGCCAACAATTCCTTGGGTTAAATGTGCAGCCATTTCTCTAAAGGAGGCATTTGAGGCGACCAATGAACCAGAAGGATCAAATTGGAAGGGTATCCCCAAAGCATTCCTTATGTCTTCAAATGTGACAGTTAGATCGCAATCATCAATAAAGATAACCAGGGTAGGGACATCAGCATCTCTTTCAGTGACCTTTACCAGGTTTTGGTACCATAACTTCACCATTCACGGGTAAATTTTCTCTGGCAGAGGGGTAAGGATATTGCTTAGTGAGGCATCTCTCATGTATCTTAGAGATAGCAGACAATCTGGTTTGTTGACGAAAAAAGTTTCGTCCACAATCAGCTCAGGAATTAGCTTCTGAGCTTCAATAAATGGATTTGGTAGCACCAAATGTATAGGCAGAGGCGGAAGCTCAGGCTCAGGACTAGCCGCTGTAGGGATGGGTTCCTCATGTCTCACTTTCTTCCCTTTCTCCACCCTATCCGCTTTATCCATTGATAGTTTTCTTTTGGCTGAAGTTTTGGTTTTTCCTTTTGGGGTAGGTTTGCAAACTTTCTTAGCAGAGGATTTTGGGAATATGGCAGCCAACGATTTCTCCGCTTTTCCCATTCTAAATTGATGTATGAAAATGCCCACAACAGATACTGACACAAAATCAAAATTTTCAAATGATAAACAGAGAGAAAGTGCAGAGAAATACCGAGATCTAGGGTTTTTGATTGAATGTGTTGGTTGCTTACTGAAATCCCCAAGACCAGAAGCTAAAATCCTTCTCTGAAAACTCAAATGATCGAACAAAGGTGAAGAAAAGTGTGGCAAGATTCTCAAATCACGCAAGGAAAGAAAGAAATAGGGTTTCTGTGGAACAGGTCGTTCTTCAGAAAGCTTTCGAATATGAAACCCTTGCTTCGAAAGGGTTTAAATATGCTCAGAGTTAATTTCTCAAAGTCCTTTTTAAGTTTTTGAAAAGTTCCAAAATAGACCTTTTGATAACTGCGAATGGCATCCGTACCATTCAAAAAGAAAATAGCTTCAGAACCAACTATTCGAAAAGCAAATCCTTGCTTTCGAGCAGTTCGTTACAAATCCAGAGTCTTTTCGAAAAGTAAATTGAACTTTGCAAAAAGATAATTATTACTTTGCGACTTAACTTTTCACATATTTAAACCATGCGAAAAGAGACAACTCATGAATAAAAACAGAAACAAAGAAACTAAGCAAAAACTATGAAATAAAAATATAATGTACAGTTATCTACCATCAGATTTGGGGAGGTTTGTGATGATAGATGGGCAGCACAGGCTCCTGGGTATTTTCAATGCATGGTTTGAGCCTCTGACCATTTACTTTCAAGATTCTTCCATTACTGAGTCACTCAATGACAGTATATGGCCCTTCCCATCTGGATCTCAGCTTTCCCAGAAAAAACTTGAGTTTTGAGTTAAATAACCATACCTTAGAGCCAGCTGTGAACTCTTTTCTCAATAAATTTTTATCATGGAAAGTTTTGACTTTCTCTTTGTAAAATCTTGAATTTGTGTATGCATCCATTCTCAGCTCCTCCAACTCAAAGAAGTTGCGCTTCTGTGATTACCGAGAATTAGATCCATGTTCAATGTTTTAATGACCCAAAAGGCTTTATATTCTAACTCCTTTGGTAAATGGCATGCTTTGCCATAGACCAACTGAATGGGGACATGCCAATTGGGGTTTTATAGGCTGTCATCTATGCCCACAATGCATCATTCTTAAAGGACCAATCCTTACGTCCTTCTTCACGGTCTTTCAGGATATGTTTGATTTCTCTATTGGAAATCTCCACTTGTCCACCTTGGTTTGTGGATGATATGGAGTGGCTACTCTATGAGTCACTGAGTATTTTTCAATAAAGTTTCAAAATGTTTATTACAAAATGGCTTCCCCATCATGATAATGGCTCGGGAAAACCAAACTGGAAAAATGTGATCCTTAAGAAATTTAAGAACCACTTTGTGATCGTTGTTTTAGTGGTTGTGGCTTCAATCCATTTGGATACATAATCCTGACTACTAAAATGAAATTATACCCATTGGAAGGAGGAAAGGGACCCATGAAGTCTATCCCCAAACATCAAACAACTCAACTACCAAAATAGTCAGAAGGCATTGAGTTTCTCTTGGAAATCTTGCCCAATTTATAGCGATTCGGCAAGACTTACAATGTCGAGCATCTTTGAAATGTGTAGGCCAATAAAATCTACACTGCAAAACCTTTGCAGCAGTTTTGTTTCCACTAAAATGACCTCCACAGGCCTGTTCATGACACATCGAAAGTATTCTATGAAATTCTTGGTCAGGAACACATCTTCTTATTATTTGGTCTGCACAACTCTTAAACAGATAAGGATCTTACCAGATGAAATGTTTAACCTTTGAGAAGAAAAGATCTTTATCCATTTTATTCCAATGTTGAGGAATTCTTTCAGTAGCAAAAGTTGACTATGTTTGCAAACCAAGGAGTGTGTACACTAATGGCAAAAAGTTGCTCATCAGGGAAAGATTCATTGATAGGCAGCCTATCAATCTCAGCAGTTAAAATTTTAGACAGGTGATCAGCCACCACATTCTCCACCCCCTTTTTATCTTTGATCTGTAAATCAAATTCCTGTAATAGGAGAATCCACCTGATTAATCTTCGTTTGGTGTCCTTCTTAGACAGAAGGTATTTCAAGGCAGAGTGGTCAGTGAACACCACTATTTGTGAACCCAAGACATATGACCTGAATTTCTCTAAAGTAAAAATAATTGCCAGCAGCTCCTTCTCAGTTGTTGTGTAATTGAGCTGTGCATCAATCATTGATCTACTGGCATAAGCTATGACATGAGGCAGCTTTTCCTTTCTCTGTCCAAGGACAGCTCCCAAAGCATAATCTGATGCATCACACATCAGTTCAAAAGGTAGTGAATAATTTGGAGACTGCAATATTGGAGCTGAAATCAAACAGTTTTTTAAGAATTCAAAAGCCTTCATGCATTCATTATTGAAAACAAAAGGGACATCTTGGCACAACAAATGACAAAGAGGCTTGGTTATTTTACTGAAGTCCTTAATGAACCTTCAGAAATCCAAAGATGTCCCAGAAAACTTCTGATTTGTTTAACAGTTTTGGGAGGTGGTAAATGTGCAATTAAATCAATTTTTGCTCTGTCCACCTCAATGCCCTTGTGGGAAACAATATGGCCAAGGACAATGCCTTGGGTGACCATGAAATGGCTCTTTTCCCAGCTCAAAACTAGATTGGTTTCTTCACATCTCTATAATACCAATTTGAGATCATGTAAACACTGGGAAAAACTGTCTCCGTAGATTGAAAAATCATCCATAAAAATCTCCATAAATTGGTCAATCATATCAGAGAAAATGGAATATATGCATCTTTGAAAGGTAGCAGGAGAATTACAAAGACCAAAAGGCATTCTCCTATAGGCAAAAGTGCCAAAAGGGCAAGTGAATGTGGTCTTTTCCTGATCTTGTGGGTACACAAGAACCTGGTTGTAACCAGAGTAACCATCAAGAAAATAGTAATAAGCTTTTCCTGCTAGCTTATCTAAAATTTGATCAAAGAATGGGAGGGGGAAATGGTCTTTTCTGGTCATTGAATTTAATTTTCTGTAATCAATACGACCTCCACCAGCTTGTTTGTCCTGCTGACATAAGCTCACCGTAATCTGAGGTTACATAAAGGATCCCAGATTTCTTAGGTACCACCGTAGGTGCCACCCAAGTTTGAATCAAATGGGGTAAATGACCCCTGCATCCAACAACTTAACAACCTCTTTCATGACCACTTCTTGCATATGAGGGTTCAGCCTCCTTTGCATTTCCCTAGAAGGCTTTGCATCTTCTTCCAAATGGATTTTGTGCATGCAAACAGCTGGACTGATTCCTCCCAAATCAGCAATAGTCCAGCCAATTGCCCTTCTATGTTCTTTCAAAACAATCAACAACTCTTCCTCTTGCTCCTTGGAGGAAGAAATAATTGCAGGCAATGATTTATGATCTCCTAAAAACACATATTTCAAATTTTCTGGCAGCTGCTTCAGTTCTAAATCAGGTGGGCTGAGAAAAGAAGGTAACAAAGGTACCTTAGCTGTTTGTGGAAGGGGAAGAGTAGCAGGTTTCCAAGAAGAGAAACTTGCTGATTGATTATGAGTTCCTTGCACAACATTTATTTCCTCAGAATTTGAGATACAAACTGTTTCTTCCTCAGAATTTCCCCAAGCATCTTTAACATCTGTGGTGAAATCTTCACACTGCAGAAACTGTTGTAAAGTCCCTTCTACCAGTTCATCCAATAGATCAACATGAAAACATTCTTCAGAGCTGAATTGAGGCTGTATCGCATTATAAACATTTAATTTTACCTTCATGTTTCCAAAAGAGACTTCCATAATACCAGACCTGCATTGAATGCAAGCATTTGCTGTAGTCAGGAATGGTCTTCCCAAAATGACAGGGATGGAAGTTTTGCTTTTGGTAGGTTCCATGTCCAAAACTAGAAAATCAACAGGATAGAAAAATTTATCTACTCCCACCAATACATCTTCAAACATCTCAACTGGCTTCCTTTCAGATCTGTCTGCTAGTTGTAACACCAAATGAGTGGGTTTTAATTCTCCCAAACCTAGTTTCTCATATACAGAATATGGAAGTAGGTTGACACTAGCACTCAGATCTAATAAAGCCTTTTCAATGGTATGTTCCCCAATAATGCAAGGGATTATGGGGATTCCAGGATCTTGAAGTTTAGGAGGTGTGGCAATGGATAACACCTGATTAACTCTTTCCACAACAAAGACCTTCTTGGATAACTGTATCCTAGACTGTCTTTTGTGAGTGCAAACATCTTTCAAAAATTTTGCATATGCTGGAATTTGTTTGATTGCCTCAAGCAAAGATAGATTTATCTTGACTTGCTTGAAAGTCTCCATCATTTCATCTATTTTTGTGTTCCCTTTATCAAAAGGGATCTGATTTCATTGCATGAGGAAATGGTAAATGAGGAACTAGTCCTTCATCTCTGACTTTGGAAGCATTTTGAAATTTTTGAATTTTTGTTTTCATTTGTTTGATTTTTTCCGAGGTCCATAAGCACCCCATCGCTATCATTATCTTGCTCTTGCATATCTTTATCATTTTCTCGATTTTCTTCTTCGATCACTTTGTTATTTATAATTCTTCCACTTCTCAAAGTTGTGACAGTTTTTACTTCTTCATGTGAATTAGAAGCTTCTCCAACCATGAACTGTCCTTTGGGATTGTTCAAAGGTTGGCTGGGTAACTTTCCTTCCTCTCTTTTGGCCAAAGTACTTGAAAGTTGTCCCAATGTTTCTTCAATCTTCTTTATGCTCTGGCTATGAAAATTCACAGTCTGAGTTAAAGATCCTAAATTCTAGAGTGAATTTAGGACTTGATCTTCAAAGAAGGGACACGGAAGGGTTTGAAGCTGAGGATTGTCGCGAGTTGTTGTGGAATGGGCTGCTGAAAATTTGGTTTGGCATAAAAATTCTGCTGATAAGGCTGTGCAGTTTTGAAAGGCATTTGGTTCTTTGGTTGTTGCTGCTGTTGTGATTGATAATTCCCTTGGTTCCACCTCAAATTGGGGTGCCCTCTCCATGGATATTCATTTGACTGCATCTTTCCAAATGATTGAGCAAAGATGAGCTTGTTCCACCATTAAATCTGGGAACCTGTGCGTGCAGACATTGGTCAATTGAATGAGTAGGGGACTGGCATATCAGACATGCCTCCTCTACTCTTGCACCATTTGGATTTTTAAGTGAGTCCATCAATCTATCAAACTTTGTGGTTAAATTGTCCATCTTTCTTTCCAACTCATTCACCTCATAAATCTTCCCTTTGGTGGGTTGCTGATTGTTCAACCTAGCAGGATTTTCAATATCTCTTGACAGAGATTCCTGTTGAGTTGAGTTTTCACCAATTACTTCAAATAAGTCCCAAACCTCCTCAACTATTTTTTGCAAGTAAGTGCCTCCACAGGAGGCATCCACCATATTTTTGCCTTTTTGATCAATTCCTTGATAGAAGCTTTGAACCAGCTGCCATCTGGGAATTTGATGATGAGGACATTGCCTTAAAAGTTCCTTAAATCGTTCCCATGCTTCATGGAAAGTTTCAGTTGAGTTTTGTGCGAAAGAAATGATACTTTGTCTCAATTGGCTTGTTTTAGACATTGGGAAATATTTGACTAAAAATTGACACTGCAAATCATTCCAAGAAGTGATACTATTTGGTGCTAACATAGATAACCATGCTCTAGCTTTATCCTTTAATGAAAAATGAAAGAGCCTAAGCTTGGTTGCTTCTGGACCAAGTCCAGCTATGTTGAATGTGGTGCAAAGAGCCAAGAATTCATCCACATGTTTGTATGGATCTTCCTTGCTCAACCCATGGAAGGAAGGAAGCATTTGGATGGTCGATGATTTGATCTCATAATTTCCTTCAACAGTGGGAAATTGAATGCAAAAGGGAGAATTATAAGCACCAGGTGCAAAGTAATCCCTCAAAAGTCGAGGTTCTTCACCCATAGTAGCAGAATTCTGTATTGTTTGTTTGGTTCGTAGTAGCCTTTCAACTTCTAAATTCAAGGACAATCTATTTGAGAGTCCTCCTACCAAACATACAACTCAGAAAAAAAAAATCTGATTATTCACAGCAAACCTTCAGAATTCCTTTTTAAGTAGTTTCCCTTCTTCAAAAATTGGATATGAATAACTGCACAGGTATAAACAATAGAATAGTTTAGTACTGATATAAAAATAAAAGTGAAAACTTAGGTCTACCTATTTTAGAACAAATTCTCCGGCAGCGGCGCCAAAAACTTGTTGTTGCTTCAAAGTGTGCTTGATTTATTTGTGTTTTGAAAACAGGTTTGCAACTGCTAAGTTATAATGAATCTAGAATATTAAAAAGAGTAAAGAAGTATCAGCACAGATAGAAGTGAATTAGCCTGCAAGATCAGGGCCAATTGTAGCAAGTTTTAAATGTAGGTGAGTAAAAGATCGTCCACAGAGAATTTGTCTAAAATGCAAGATAAACCTCCAGATCTGAGCTACAGATCTGGCCTCTTATCCTATCTAGAAAGCACATAAGATGAGAGGTTGAATTTGTCACATTAACTAAATGATAAAAGTAAAAGTTAAACTAAATGATCCAGACCCGATTTGGGGGAACATTTGAGGTAAACTTATAAAAATGGAGAAGTAATATCTAACTTTGATTTAGTCCTTGAAATATAATGAGAATGACTGCAGCTCAACTGAGAGATGATCCAATCTTTATCTGGCTACAAGCGCAGATGTAAGAGAAATAAATCTAATTCAAGGATTAGGTTTAAGCTTATGGCTATGGTCTGTCCACTTTAATGGCCACAAACCATCCAATAGTCTTTAATCCAAATCCTTAATTTAGAACAAGAAACATCACTACAAATGTCGTGAGAGACTAGGTTACAAATACTAACTCTCACAGGATTAATAAATCAAGGGAAATTGCATGAAAAATAGTAAATCTAAAGGAGTCTAATGCAGTAAGGAGATCAGAGGGAACCCTTAACATGAGTCCAATGGAGAATGCACGGTTTACAGCAACCTTTTCAAATTCACCATTACAATTACAGAGCACAGCTTAACAACTCTCGATTTGTAGTCTTGAATACAACTCTCCTTTGAATTACTGAAGTATCTCACGACTCTCAATTGCAAGTAAAGTGAAGGCTATTAGGGGATTCCGGACAAACTATAGATTTGGAAATGGGGGAATAGGAATGAAACTCAAAATCTGGATGCCCAAATTGGGCAAATGGTTTGTCTATTTATAGTTTTCCTAAGTCCAAATTTCGGATGTGTATCAACCAATCAGAAGTGCTCAGATCTGTATCGACCAATGGTAGTCGAGCACAAGGATCCAGATCTGTTCTGGCCAATCAGAATTTCTCGATCTGGTTCAGCCAATCAGGTGACAAAAGCATCAATTCTGTTATGCATTTTGAAAGTCTGTTAGAGTTTCTAGAAGTTCCTGCCAAGTTATTTCATCTCTGGGTGCTCACGTGGGGTGGAATATGCCTTCGCTTCATGCTTAGAATCCTCTGGAATGTCCCTAGGTTTTTAAATGCATTGGGACACGTGAAACAGATTACTGAATTGCCCTTGCAAAAGCTGGGAATCTCCAGAATACCTTTTCGCATAGCTTAGGGGACTTTTCGCAAGGTGTTGTAACTCCTGAAGCTCTTTTCGCAATGTTCTGGTTCTGTTCAAATTGAGTTTTCTTGTTTTCGAAAAGGTCAATCATCTCTTTGAAGAGTTCAGGTGCTCTTCGAAAGCTAAGCCTAGAGTTTTAGTTCTTTTCGCAGAGTTTAGGTTCTTTGTGAACAGTTCAGGTTCTTTGCGAAAAGTACTCTGTAGTGCATTTTTCTGTTCGAATTGCTCCATACTTCTTTTCTGGGTTGAGACCAGGTCTTTGCCTCTTCAGTTCGGACCTTTTAACAGCTAGTGAGCTTGTCTCTTCTCTTTCTTCCTTTGGATCGACATGGATTGTCATCTTTTTGGCACTTTTAAGCTGCTTTTATGGTTAAGCCTGTCTTTATTGTTAGCTGAAACACAAGCACTTAAAACACTTATTTAGTTCTCTCAAAGGTCTATCAAGACTCAGGTTAAGGGGTGAAAAATGGTATTTTTCACTTCTCAACAGCATTCCATCCATAAACCGACGGGCACACGGAGAGGGCCAATCAGATCATTGAGGACATGCTTAGGGTGTGTATGTTAAAATTGCAAGGGATCATGAGATCAGCACCTACCGTTGATTGAGTTTTCTTACAATAACAGTTTTCAGACGAGCATTAGGATGGCGCCATATGAAGCTCTTTACGGACGACAATATAGATCGCCCATCAATTGGGAAGAAATTGGGGAGAAATTTGTTTTGAGACTTGAAATACTCAAAGATAATGCCACCTATGTTCGTATGATAAGGGCAAAACTCAAAGCGGCTCAGAGCAGACAAAAAAGCTACGCTGACATCAAGCGGATGAGTGTAGACTTTAAGGTGGGTAAGCATGTGTTCGTGAAAGTGCCACCTATGAAGGGGGTGATGAGATTTGGAAAGAGAGGGAAGTTAAGTCCCCGCTATCTTGGACAGTTTGAAGTTCTGGGTCGAGTAGGGGAAGTTGCTTACCACATTAGATTGCCCCCATTATTTGATCAGGTACATAATGTATTCCACGTATCTATGCTCAGGAAGTATCTTAATGACTCTGATCACGTGTTGAGCGGCAAATCATTTGAGATGCATGAGGATATAAGCATGATCGAAGAACCGGCGGAGATTTTGGATCGAAAGGAACAAGTGTTGCTGCCAAAAGTGATTCCATTAGTGCTTGTTCGATGGAAGTATCATCCGGCCGAGGAAGCTATGTGGGAACGAGAGGCCGACGTGAAAGAACAGTATCCGACCTTGTTTGTGATAGCTTGAGAGTCAAATTGTATCACCGCAAGCATGTTTGCGGATTTAAACCATCTGTTGTAATCCAATGTCGATCGTTTGATCATTTTATTCAAGAGAAGCAGTTTCAATCCGCATAGTTTTCCAAATACGATGTTGAGTACGGGGTTAGAATTCTTCATAGTCACAAAATGGCTGTGAGAACATGTTTCACAAGACCAATGACCAACTGGCCTTGTGTTAAAAGAAAAATCATGGAGACATGAAAGATAATAAATTTTGAAAATCTGATCAAAACCAATTAATCGATTTTAAAATTGATTAATCGATTTGGGATTTCGATTAATCGATTTTGGTCGATTAGTCGACTGGCATACCCCAGTGAGTGGAGATTGAATGAGGATTCAGAAAATTAACAAAGTGAAATTTCGATTAATCGATTCAAGTTTCGATTAATCAATTTTAGATTTCGATTAATCGATCTAGAAATTCGATTAATCGAGTGACTTGAGAATTTTAGAAAAATTTAAAGGACTTTACGATTTTGATTAATCGAAGTGAAATTCGATTAATCGATTTTGGAAAATCGATTAATCGATTTGGTAAAACGATTATTCGACTGGCACACGCCAGTGAGCTCGAAAAGTTGAAATTTTAAGTGACCACGATTTCGATTAATCGAAGTGGATTCGATTAATCTATTTTGAGTCTCGATTAATCGATTTTGGAAATCGATTAATCGATTTCACGCGGGAGAACTTAGTTTTTGAAACTCGATTAATCGATTTTAGAAATCGATTAATCGAATCGAGCCTATATATATAAATCGAAGGGGATTCTCCCCATTTGAAAGTTTTGGGTTTTTTGTTCTTGCGCGCCTTTTGTTCTTCCTCTTCGAATGACTGTGCTTGCTAGGGTTTTGGGAGTTTTGCGTTGATTTCGGATCAAAATTGCTTGCATTCGGATCGAATACCTAAGGTAAAACCCTAGATTTCAACGTTCTTTTCAATTCAAGCTATAAAACCCAAGTTTTTGTTAATTTTTCACCAAAATGCCACCTCAAACTCGCTTAACCTTGAAGAAAGCGACTTCGAAGCTCCCAGTCGGGCGTAAGAACGCCGCACCGCCGCCACCAACACCATCACCCGTAAGAACCCCATCCCCGTCGACTTCGGATACCACATCCAGTTCGACGAGCGCATCTTCGCGCGAGTCTACACCAACCATGCCACCACCACCCACCGACCTGCCCCAACCAAATGAGTGGTGGGCGGTGAAGAAGTTCGAACATGAATTTATCTTCGATGAAGAATTATTTACCAACCCCGACGTTGAGGGTGAGACCCAATGGGCTCAAAATTACTTGGTGAAGGCGGGCCTCGGCAACCTGCTAAAGCCACCCCACAGGTCTTACTACCCTAGATTGGTCCGCCTATTTTACCAAGGCTTGGCGGAGGGTCCTACCAACGACATTGTTACGACCAAAATTGATGGTCGTGACTACACCTTCACCCGTCGCCACATTCACGAAGCCTTAGAATGTTATTTGGACTTTGTGCCCGAGACCACCCTCTTCCCACCATTTGCGGAAGAGGTAAGATTTGAAGAGATTATGACTCAGATGACCAATGGGAAGAAGGGGTCAGGATCGTCCATTTGGAGGGTCGATCTGCCCCATTATATGTGGATGCTTGATTCTATAAACAAGTGCAATCTCTACCCGATGCGTCACGATACAGAGTGGGTGGAGTTGATTAAACAGGCCCTGTATGCGGTATTCTGTGGCCGTTGGTTTGACGCCACCAAGATCATCCTAGAGAGGATGGTCTATATAAAAGGGAAATTGATGAAGGGTCATCTACGGCACAAGGAGAAGATGCTGTATGCTCGCCTCATTTCGAGCATGCTGGAGTGTTATTCTGACGCTCCAGGATACGCCATCTCGCCCCACGATGAGAAGGCTATGGACCGAGTGAAGCACTACTCCATCACTTCATGGGGTCGTAGTTATAGGTTGCTGAAGAGGACCCTACCAGCTCAGGGCCTAGCACCAGTAGCACCACTCCCACCCCCACCACCACATCAGGACCCATCTGTGGGGGGAGCACACCCCATTGATCCACCAGCTGAGGGGGCACCCTCCCATACCACCACATCGCCTACGCCGCCGTCGCAGTCAGCGGCTGCCACACCCACTTCTTCATATCACCGGCGAGCGGCTCGCCCGGCGCCTACTATAGAGGACGTGTTGGCTCGGATGGAGGCCAACAACCAGATGATGAACCGGCGGATGGACTTCTTGATGTACCACACCATGCGATACATCTATCCGTTGGATTACCAGCAGCGCCTTGCGTAGGAGGAGGAGTGGTCTATGGGCCGGACCGCTTTTCACACGAGTACCTCTGCTGTCGATGCATCTAGCTCGGCGCCCCAGCAGCCAGAGCAGCCTGCTGAGACGAATCAGCCACCGCCAGCCTAGACAGAGCAGCCCACTCCAACACCAGATCAGCCTACCGAGGGGACGGCGTGAGCTTGAGTAGAGGATATTTCTTTTTGGATTGTAATTAAAACAATGTAAATGCTCAACTCTGTAAATTTTGGCAATTGATAATGAAATCTAAATCTTTTTTTTTTTGAGAAATTGCTTGCATTACGTTCGGTTTCTTGCACTGTGTGATGTCTAAGTCCTGTTGTGTGTGGGTACCCAACCAATGCGACCCCCAGTGTGTGGGGTACCCAACCAACGCACCTTTGAGTTTATTTTCGAGGACAAAAATTCCCAAGGTGGGGAGAATGTAATATCCCGAAAAAAATTGAGCATTAAACAGTGACCTCGGGATCTGTTCCCGACTGGTCATAGGTTTGACCAAGTGATGGTCAAATAGTGGACTCATAAGTGGTGAACCAATGTGATGTAAATGTGACCTAAGTGTAGTGTATAGTGTTAATTTAGAGCCACATATACCTATCTCTGGTGTATGCGCTTAACACCGAAATAGGAGAGAGAATATAAGGGTTTAATAACCCTAAAATTCTTTTGTTTGGTTGTTAAAGAAAGAGTTAAGAAGAGAGAGAGAGAAGGAAATTAATACCAAGGAGTTATTGTGGTTGGATTGGAAGGAAGATTGAACATTTATTGTCGGATTCAACGCGATTGAGATCGTTGAAGCAAAAAGTTGGAACCCTAGCCATCAAACCCAACAAATCAATCCTTTAAGGGTTTTATTGAAGTAAGTTTTATTAGATTTCAATACATAAAGATTTGATGAGTTTAATTCAGTCAAGCATAGTTAGAATGATAGATTAAAGACCTAGAAAAGAAAGAAAAATTTATAAGAAAAGATTTGGAAGAACAGCTCGAAAGGGGACTGAATCTGGCCAAATCGATTAATCAATTTTGAGAATCGATTAATCGATTTTAGTCTAGAAGTTGAAAAGTTAAAGATGCCCAATTTCAATTAATCGATCTGGAAATCGATTAATCGATTTTGAAGGTCGATTAATCGATTTGAAAATTGACTAATCAACTAGGTACCTCCAGTGGCTGGAGAGAAAGGACTTGGGGAAATCGACTAATCGACTTGGGAAATCGATTAATCGATTTTGGATTTCGATTAATCGATTTTGGATTTCGATTAATCGATTTGGGATCGACTAATCGATTTCGGATTTTCGACTACTCAATTTGAAAATCGACTTTACCATTTTAGGGATTTCGATTAATTGATTTGGGATCGATTAATCAATTTTGGATTTCGATTAATCGATTTTGGGAATCGATTAATCTATTTAAGGTTCGATTAATCAATTTTGGGAATCGATTAATCGATTTTGGCAGTTTCATTGGACTTTCTAATTTGACCTTGAGGTTCATGGAGGGTCTAGGACCTTCTCTATGGCATCTTTAGTGTTGTGTTGTATGTGTTATGATGTACTATAGGTGGTACGTGTGAATGCAAGCATAAGGAGCCGCGTGGGACCTTGATGCTTGGACCTTCAGTGACCTGAGGTAGGGAACACCTTGAACATGTACTTTAATTGCAAGAGCATGTATGTAGTGATATAGAGATTAATTTGAAAATGCTTTAACTGTGAAAATCCTTGTAAAAATGGGTGTGTGTGTGTGACACCTAGAAAGTGATAAAGGCATCAGTGTGATGCGAATAACTAAGACCAAATAAGTTAATGAACATGAGGCATTCCCAGGGGATGAGAAAGTGATAAAGGCATCAAGATGATGCGAGTAATTTAGACATCCCAGGGATGTAAATAAGATTGAATAACTACTGTTAAGGCCTAACTAATATAAGATAGCACACTTACACGGTGAACAATTATATGCAAAGCACATGTTATTTTTGTTATTTGAAGTTTAATTTGGATACCCCATCGACATGGCGGGATACCCACGACTGACTCGGTAGGATATCCGTGACCGGTACGGCGACCAATCCCTACACTTGTGCGGAGGTCTATCCGTACACAGTAAGCACATCCCATGAATGTTAAGATGAGATTTAACCCCGCCACCTATTAAGAAAGGGGCTTGGGTCGTATTCCCAGGGAATACATTATAACAACTATCTATTTAGACGACGATGGAGGGTATCCCATCGGGGCTCAATGCTATATTGCTCGGGGATTACTTAAGTTGAAGATTTAAGTTTTGCTTTAGGCCTGTTCAGTGTCATTCATGATAAATTAACAGTAAAATAAAACATGCAAACTACCAGTAAATTTGAATGCAAATTACCATCTTTTAAATTGTTTTCTAGCAAATGCATAGACATATCATGCTTTGAATATCATGGAATATATGTGAGATTTTGACTTATATGTTCATTGTGTTGTTCCCTATTGAGCTAGGATGTAGCTCACCCTTTAGACTATACGTCGCAGGTCCATTATTAGCAGCGGCCAAGGCTTCGGGAGACGTTGATCTGGGTGATTCGAATTACGTGCCTGGGGACGAGTTGGAGCCTCCTCCCGAGGACTTCTTCTAGGAGACTCTGCTGTGTACTTTGATAGAGAGTCAGTTTTGAGAGCATTATTGGTACGGCTTGGTATGTCAAGCCTTTATTTTGGACAAACAATGTAATTATACTTCAATTTTCATTTTGGCGAACCATCTGGGGTGACCTAGTTTTATCACCGATGGTTCGAGCCTGTTCTTGTGTCCATGCAGTGGCATGGAATGAGAACTACTTTTGAGCTCTTTCATTTAGAGAATAATATATTATTAATGCATGTTTCTTTCAGTTTATATACCTTACTTATTTGGTTTGGCTTGTTATACCAATGTTCCGTACATAGTTCTGGGGCACGGTCTGGAGGATCATGCTGATGGCACGGGCTTCGAGGTGTCAAAATTTGGGATATCACAACTTGGGGTGATGGGGAGCATTGGCAGCTTAGGTTGGGAACAAAATACCTGATGATGAACAAATAGAGATGATTTCAAAGAACACTCTACCAGTGATTTTGAATTTTTTGGTATATTAGCAGCAGACCAGCTTTGCTGATCTAGTGAGAAATGCTAACCAATGCGAGTACGCCATCAGGGAGGGGCGTCTGAATAAGAATATGTCGAGTGGATCCAGTGGGGTTAGAAGGTTTTCAGAGCAAAGGAACGAGAAGAGAACATGGGGCGATATCTAGAACATAGTCAATACCCGACCCAATAACACTACAATCTCGTTTCAATTTCAAACTGCCCCACCAGTACCTGTTAGGCCTGAGCAGACGCAAAGAATGGGGAATGGGCAAGGAATGCAAATGACCCGAAACAGAGGAGAGCCCGCTACGACCGAGTCTTCACACCTCTGGGCAATCATTGAGTGTACTTTTGCCCCTGTTAGTAGAAAAAAGATTAGTGGTTATCCGCCAACCACAACCTCCTCCGCACCCGATCCCAAGGAACTATGACCCAAATACCCACTGCAATTTTCATCAGGGCCCGGGTCACCCTACTAATCCCTGCTTCCCATTAAAGCACGCCATTCAGGATTTGATCGATGCCAGGCAAATCATCCCCCCGGCACCCCCTCAGCATGCTAATATTCACCAAGTGCCACTACCCCCACATCCTACTGGAGGTGCAGGTCCAAGACCCATCATCAAAATGATAGAAGATGAGGAGGAGTTTGAATTTGACCCATCCGATTATATCAGTGATCACGAGAATTATGTGGCACCATGGCCGAGGAATGATGAAGGAAGGAAAGTTGGGGTAATTGAACTCCTAAATTTGTCTGAATATTTCCCCAACCCAACCCCGCAATTTGAACCCTTGCATCTCAGGGCATACTTTCCATCGCCCACACCCGTCAATTATGTAAATATCAATGCATACCAACCATACACCACAACCCCCATCAATTACCCTATAAGCCCCCATGCCCCCAATCTTGCACCCGCACCCGCCAGTTATCAATGGCCTATGCCCGCCCCATTTCAACTACCACCAAACACCACAAACCCTATCGATTACCCTTTAAGCCACCATGCCCCCAATCCAACACCTGCACCCATCAGTTATCAATGGCCTGTGCCCACCCCATCACCCCCAGTTCAGCCAATGACAAACTCTACCACCCCGGTCAATTACCTAATGGCCCATCAGACCTCCCATCTGCCGCCAGCACCCACCAGCTATCAAAGGTCTACTCTTACCTCCTTCCCTCCAATGCCACCACCCTCAAGCTTCGCCACCCCCATTTGGCCCAATCTTTCCACCCAACCCGCTGCCACCGAGGTTAATCAAGTATTGCCCACACCTCCTTAGCCGACAGTACAAGTGCCTCAAGTACTGGCAGCCCTACCTTTCCAGCTCTCGGGACCCACATATGATCCTCATCAGGTCTGGCTAAGCTACGAATAAACAGATATCAATACCGGCAACAGTAGTAGAGAAGGGCCAATAGATTTTATTACTAGGTCAGGGAGGATATCCAAGCAGCCAGAAGCGCCAGCAGCAGCATAGGCCCAACCCGAAGGAAAGAAAGACAGCGTGATGAACCCCTTCGAGAAGATGAGTCGAGAACATATATTGGAGACTCAGTTGAGAAGAATGTCTGCCCATATCACTGTATAGGATCTGTTGATGACGTCCCCACTCCATTTCTAAGCATTAATGGGGGCGTTAAAAAATGCGCATGTATCACTCCAAGTTAGCCCAGATGAAGTCGGGCAAATAATTGGTCAAGTGATGGCTCCAAATGCCATTTCATTTTCTGATGCCGATTTACCTGAGGAAGGAGGTAGTCACTTAAAATCTTTGAATATAACCGTTGAGTCCAAAAATATGATTATCCCCTTGGTACTAATTGATAATGGGTCTGCATTGAATATATGCTCGTTAAGAACCGCCACCAAGATCGGGGTTGATCCATGCATGTTAAGGCCCATCAGAACCAGCGCTAGAGGGTTTGACAATACCAGGAGAGAAATAATGGGAGAAGTTGATCTTGAGCTGTTGATAGGGCCAATGACCTTTTCCATCTTATTTCAAGTCATGGATATCAAATCCTCATTTAATCTGTTATTGGGGCGCCCATGGTTGCACGAGGTCGGAGCCATACCTTCCACATTGCACCAGAAACTCAAATTTATATCTGGGCATAAGATTATCACAATCATTGGAGAGGGGCACAGTGAGAAAGAAAAGGCTGCCAATAACGTTGAAAAATCTAATATGTTGGATATACCACACACCGCTGAGGACGTCGACCTCCACAGTTTCGAGTACGAGGTATCGGCAATACTCCTGGAACCCATCGAGGGCATCATGCCTAAAACAGGAGGCGGTATGGTAGCAGCGGTGGCTATGCTCCAAATGTGGGGCTACCAGAAAGGCTGAGGACTTGCCCAGATTACAAGGAAGAAAAGAGCCAGTTATCGCCAAGGAAGGTCTGATTCGGTTTAGGATATAAGTCCACAGAAGAAGAGGTTCGAGAGACCAAAGAGAAAGCCAGGGTCGTCGCGGCTGCAAGAGCTCGAAGAATCAACATAGAAGAGAAACCTCGCCCTAGGCTGCACATCAGGGATTCCTTTGTAAGCACAGGAGTCGTAAAGATCGATCGAAATGGGGTAACCCATTTGACCCCACACAAACCCACAGCCCCAATCTATCCCACTAATCCCCAGATCTCCCTTCCCAGCTTGGAGATAGATTTGGCTGCATTGTCCCTTTTCGAGGAACAACGGTCGGTATCTGAACAAACCCCCCCTATGATGAATCACCACATAATCGAGTTATCATTTGAGGACATGATCTCAGATGAAATAGGGATCAATATGATGGAGGCCGACTCCAATGAGCCATATCAGTCAGCACCCTCCATCCCAACAGGTAAAGAAGCGGCCCCTCAGGTACGCAACTGGGCATCTTTGCCCCAAACCCTGGAAGTGGGGAGTGGCCTAACATTTGGCACCCATTTCCCAAAAAAAACAACCTATAAAAAGTGAGAGAAGCCCTTGGCAGGCAATACCTTGTATATACACAGACTCGTGCTGCCAAGGGTCCGTCTCCAAAGAAAACAAAAATCTCAAAAACATGAAAAAATACAAATTTTCAAAAACATTGAAAATATCCAAAGTCCAAAAATATTGTCATTTAAAATTTCAAAAAATGTCCCACAAAAGGATGCCTTAATCAAAATGCCCGTCTCACGTGAAATCGACCTCTTCCCTGTAAAAATACAAGAAGAGGTAGGGATCATGAGTCTGGACGAGGATGTCCCCTTCGAGGAGCTCCCCAATGAGCTCCTTGACCGATTTGTCAACTTTGAGTATGGCCCTACCCCCATTGACGAAGAGATCGAAGACGTCAATCTAAGAACTGAGGAGGTTCCCAGGATAACCAAAATCGGAATGTCACTGTCTCCTGAGGAAAGAAAAGGCATGATCGACTTCCTTCGGTCATACCAAGACATTTTGTGGTATGCGAGGACATGCTCGGTCTGATAATCGATTTGGTCGAGCATGAGTTGCCCCTCTACCCTGATATGAAGCCAGTCAAGCAGAAGCTGAGACGTCTCCAACCGGAGTGGATGTTGAAAGTCAAAGACGAGGTAATCAAACAGTATGATGCGGGGTTTCTCATGGTATCCAAATACCCATAATGGCTAGCCAATATCGTGCCTGTATCGAAGAAAGACAGAAAGGTTCGCATGTGTATCGATTTTCGCAATTTGAATAGAGCGAGCCCAAAGGACAATTTCTCATTGCCACACATCGACATCTTGGTTGATAATACTGTCAAACACGGGATGCTTTCTTTTATGGATGGGTTCTCAGGATACAATCAGATCAAAATGGCAGAGGTTGAATGCGAGAAGACAACATTCATTACCCCCTGGGGAACCTTTTGCTATCGAGTCATGCCATTCAGGCTGAAGAATGCCGGTACAATGTACCAGAGAGCTATGACTGCACTATTTCATGACATGATGCACCGAGAGGTTGAAGTGTATGTCGATGACATGATAGTCAAATCACCGGAGCGAAGCGACCATCTGGTAAACCTTCATAAGCTGTTTGAAAGGCTGAGGATGTATCGACTATGACTGAATCAATAGAAGTGGGCATTTGGTGCTATGTCAGGAAAACTTCTAGGGTTCATCGTCAGCAGGAGAGGGATCGAGGTCGACCCAGTTAAAGTCAAAGCCATCACTGAAATGCCACTGCCGTCAATCGAGAAAGAGGTTAGAGGGTTTCTGGGTAGAATACAGTATATCAGTCGGTTCATTGTACAGCTAACTCAAATCTGCACGTCGATCTTCAAGTTACTAAGGAAGAATTGGCTCGTTGAATGGAACGACGATTGTAAGGCAGCGTTCGAAAAAATCAAAAGCTACCTCCTTAATCCACCTGTTTTGGTACCACCTGAGCCAGGGAGACCACTCTTGATGTATCTCTCCACGACGAAAGTTTCGATGGGATGTGTCTTGGGGCAGCACAATGAAATGGGAAGAAGAGAGCAGGCCATTTACTATCTGAGCAAGAAGTTTACTGAATATAAAGCGCGCTACTCTCATCTGGAGAAAGCATGCCTAGCTCTTGTATGGGCTACTCAGAGGCTCTGCCACTACTTGCTATCTCAAGCTGTTCTGCACTTGGCCCAAATGGACCCATTGAAATACCTATTTGAAAAGCCAGCTCCCACTGGACGAACCGCACGATGTCGAGGGCCAAGGAGTTGGCGCCATCCTGATTTCACCGAAAGGATCCCATGTACCAGTCTCTATCAAGCTCAACTTCTCTTGCACTAATAATATGGCTGAGTATGAAGCTTACATCGCTGGTCTGCAGGCGGCTCTCGATCTAAATGTAACTCACCTTCGAGTATTTGGTGATTCACAGTTAATCATATGCCAGACGAATGGTGAATGAAATACGAAAGACGAGAAACTGATCCCCTATCATGAACACCTCGAGGATCTGATAGCTTGCTTCCATGATGTGACTTTCTCATACGTCCCTCGGATAAGGAATCGCTTTGCCGACGCATTAGTAACTTTGGCGTCAATGATTGAAATCCCCTATGGTGTTGAGATGAAGCTAATAATGATCGAGCAAAGGAATGAGTCGGCCTTCTGCCTCCAGATTGAGGAACCTACGAAGCCTGATGATGAGCCACCTTGGTTCTCAAATATCAAGAACTTCCTTGAGACCCTAACTTTCCCAGAGGGCACATCTAAGACAGATCGCGAACCATTCAACGATTAGCGGCAGGTTACATCATTTGTGGGGAATGTCTCTACAAGCGATCATACAATAACATCTTACTTAGGTGCCTCACTGAAAGTGAAGTGGTCAATATTATGAAAGAGATCCATGAGGGAGTATGCGGAGCCCATGTCAGCAGTCAAATGCTCGCTAAGAAAATCTTACGGTAGGGATACTTTTGGACCACCATGGAATCGGATTGTTGCAAACATGTTCAAAAATGCTACAAGTGTCAAGAACACTCCAATCTGATACACGCTCCTGCCATTGATCTTCACTGCATGACCACTCCTTTGTCATTTTCTACCTAGGGCCTTAACGTTGTCGAAATGATTAATCCAAAAGCATCAAACGGACATCGGTTCATCCTTGTCGCCATTGAATACTTCACTAAGTGGGTTGAAGCGGCGTCATATGCCAACATCACGGCTAGTCACGTCGAGAAGTTTCTCAAGAATAATATTGTGTGCCGATTTGGAGTACCCAAAGATATCATCATGGACAATGGCACAAACTTTGCGAATAAGCACATCCGAGACGTCTGCGAGCAATACAAGATCAAGCACCATCGCTCATCCCCTTATCGGCCTCAAACTAATGGAGCCGTGGAAGCCGCGAATAAGACAGTCATCTGCATCCTTGAAAAAATGGTCGTCACTTATCGAGATTGGAGCGAAATGCTGCCATTTGCTCTGTGGGCCTATCGAACATCGATCCATACTGCTACAGGGGCAACACCATTCTCGCTTGTGTATGGAACCGAGGTCGTCCTCCTGGTAGAGATTGAAGTACCCTCGCTCCAAATCCTCATAGAATCAGGCTTAACCGAAGTAGAAAGAGAGAGATCCCGCTTTGAACAATTAAACTTATTGGACGAGAAGAGACTCCTAGCCTTGTGTCACACTCAAGTTTACCAGGGGCGAATCGCACGCGCTTATAATAAACGTGTTTGCGGTCGAGATCTAAAGGTAGGAGACACTGTCCTGAAGAAGATCTTCCCATCCCTCCATGCTGATCCAAGAGGAAAGTTCAAGCCAAACTGAGAAGGACCTTACGTCATCTAAGAGGTGTTGCCCGGATACACCATCCGCCTCGCCACCATAGACGGAGATCATCTTCCTGAGCCCATCAATGCTGGATACGTCTGACGGTTCTTCTCTTAGTCCATCACGACAAGGTAAGTGTTGGTGAAACAGATACGTGACTGCTTAAGAACCACTCAAAAGAGGTCATCATTCTAAGCACAGTAGCCCAAAAATATCTCTAAAAATGATGATATCCTTTGTTACCCCATTTGAGCCTGGGCCTTTCTTTCAATAAACCCATTCCCCCAAAAAAATATACGTGTACATATACCAAAAAAAAAGAGAGAAAAGATGAAGTAGAGTTACTATCAAAATCCAAAAAAAAATCAAAAAAATAAAACCTCAAAAAGAGATTGCCTGAAATGAAGCAAAAAGAATAAAAAATATAGAAGAATCACGGGGCATGTACACTAAAACCCCCAAGAAAGAAAGTATTTTGAGAAAACTGAAGCTATATCAAGGAAACCCTTTTAGCCCAGCATACCTTCAAATCCTAACCTAACCCATGGCCAAGCTACTCCCTGAAGGAAGCCCTCTTTGTAGGTTCACAAGCAGTCATAATATATGTTAAGTCAACATGAGCCGAGTCGTGAGACGATACCAGAACCCCGGCCCATCCAGCCGGCTATGACGGAATCGACGTCTATGTCGTGGCTCTTGAAAAAAAATAAAAAGAATAAAAAATAAAATAAAAATACAAGCTCAAAGTAAGATGGATGTAGTGAAAACCCGAAAGGGCATTACGGTTAAAAACAGCGGGCTTGTGCGGACCAGGTGAAAACCCGAAAGGGCGCTTGGGGTAAGAGAGCTAAACCCATGGACGTGGTGAAAACCCGAAAGGACGCCACGGGTAAAAAAGAAAAAGGAGGAGATAAATAAAAGTAAAAATAAAAATAAAAAGAAAGAGAAAAAAAAGGTTTGGACTGATTGAGAAAATTGATGTTTGAGGAACCCTTTTGTTACCCTTCCTGTACCCTCTTGTCCGATTGGGCCGCTCATGCTAGTTCGAATTGGGTTCCGACCAGAATTGTCTTTGTGAAACCCGCACCGTCAAATGTATGACCCGAGGCAAGGAGAAAGGTTTAACTCAATCCAAAGGGATCAACATTCCGGCCTTGGTAAAATCTGGAACCTCACTCAAGTCCGACTGCATGAAAGAGTTTGACTATGCTCTTAATGGGACCCATTACTCTGTCTCACTATCAAGGCATCAAAAACCAAAAAAAAAGAGAGAAGAAAAGCCAAAAACAAAAAATCAAGACAAATCCAAACACAAAAAAATGTGTATATATTTCTACTCATTTTCATGTACATATTTCCAGCATTATATTTCAATCTCAAAAATGAAGAAAAATAACAAAAAAAACTCTAAAAATAAAAATCCAAAAAAATATTTTGAAAATAAAAAAGTGTAGATAGATATCTACTTTTACTTCTGTTGTTTAGGATGCATTTTCTTTATATGTATAAATAAATAAGGGACTGACGTTTTCTCAAGAATGTGCAGGAACATCACACGGTCCAAAGCCTCGAAGCGGGCAACTTTTCAGCGATGGACAAATCAGATAAAGCATCTCACCACCGACGTCAGGTCTAACAAAAAAAAAATGATGATAAAAATTATTTTGAAAAGAAAAAGAAATCTATGTTTTCATGCTACGCATAGCTATGCACTCGCATATTTTCAATGCGGTAAAATGTCAATATTTTACCGGCAACGCAGCTGTGCAAAATTAATGTCTTAGGTCTAAGGTTCGCCTTGGATCCATGGATCCTATTTCAAAATAAGAGCGACGGTGTCAATTTCGGTCAAATAGTCAATGCTTGGATCGGATTGATTCCACTGCTAAATCTTCGCCCTGATCGCTCCATATTTTGATTTCAGGTGAACTTGAGTATGTTGGCTTCAGTTTCGTCACAAACTATTGCGGAGGCACGGGCTCTTGGTATGCGTTGTCTGGGCGTGCGCCTCCTGGGGTTCGAGGTCCAGATAATGCTTGTTTTAAAATAAAAAAAATGAATGAAAAAAAAAATAAAGCAAGCAATCTTAAAAAAAAGAGAAAAAAGAGAAAAAGAATAAATATGTGCTTCCCCACAGAGCGACGCACATGCGTGTTTTGATGCGGTAAAATGTCGATATTTTATCAGCAACACCACTGTGCTATAATAACGTCCTAAGTCTAAGGCACGCCTTGGATTCTGGATCCTACTTCAAGGAAGGAGCAATGGTGTCAGTCCCGGTCAAACAGTCAATGTTTCGATCGAGTCGACTCCACTGCTAAATCTTTGCGATGAGCGCTCTGTGTTGGATTCATATGAACTTAAGTGTCTTAAGCTTCAGATTCTCCGTTGGAAGGTCAATCGTTGGTTGAGACCAACCTATTGAGAATGAGATTATGTGTCAATCAAACTATGTGCAACCATGCATTCAGAAGGGATCATTTCCCTTTTTATTTTCTGCAGGCTTAAAACCAATATGGGCAGCGATATCCCTGTAAAGTGTACCCCATGCGTCTGAGTATTCGTATGATGGTCGTTTGTCCCCGTAAATTATACCCGAGCGGGTTCGGGTCAGGGCTTCCATCGCCTTTATTATTGCTTATTGCCCCGATGGGTGCATGATTATGCATAGTTAATTGATGTTTATAATCATTATCGGCGGAAGCTAGGATTGGATGTCCCTTTTTGGGAGACACCCAATCTTTGGTTGGATCTGTTCAAGGTAGTTGAAGATGGATGCTCTAGCTCATGTTGATCCAGGGCACATTTTCAAAAAAACGGGATGTACTCCCAAAAAGCATTGTGACATCTATTCACTTCACTCGGGTGGTCATGCTAAATAAACTTTGGGATCGATGGGTTCACCCAAAGATCTCGAACCCTGCTTTCAGCAAGGGCACCTACGAATAATCCAATGAGGTCATCAAATGCCTTGTAGGATTGGACGCAAACTGTGGAGCCTTGCGTATGTTTACTTCGCGCCTATCTTTGAATGTGGATCGATCACCCCTCTTACTTACGAAACTGTTGTATTCAGAATAAATCTCGAACATCAATCACCTTCAAATCATCTCGAGAAGCGGACATTTTTCCAGATTAATGGGCTTTCGCAACTCGAGAGGCGAACGTTTTTCCCAGCTATTGGGCTTTCGCAACTCATTCTACCTCGATTATGCCCAGTAATGTCACTAAGCGCTTGGGAACCGATTACCTCGAGAAACGAATGATTAGCCTGGCACCCCAGGGCTTTCATTTTCTCACCGGGTTACTCACCCGATGTTTGAAGTTCGTTCTAAATACAGCGGACCTATCAGTAATGCCTTAGGCCTTTTCGGATGTCTCTTTTCTTTGGCATACGATCACTAGTGATCGGATACCAAAGAGGGGCATCTGTAGACACCCAAATTTAGCCCAAGGCCTGATCGAAACACATTTCGAGGGAGGCGCATTTTCGAGCTTTTGATGGTATGTATGAAACCCTTAGGAATCACTCCAAACCCTTAGAAATCATCCTAGATCCCCTAGGAACCTATCTCGAACCTTTAGAAACCAGTCCCGACCCTTAGAACCCATTCCAAACCCTAAACCTCACCTTCCCGAGCAATGGATAAAGAGTGGTGTACTAGGACTATTTGAGGTCTTTTACTAATATCAAATTATATACCATTGGAAAGAGGACTTCTCCAGCTTTCCAACGAGCTAAACATCACCTCAATCGGAGTTATATATCAAAAGTTATGACCATTTGAAAATTGGGCTTTTTTGGAGGGATTTTTGCATGGCGCAACTAATAGTTGTGCCAAACCATTTTCCCCTTGGATTTGCCTGGCGCAACTAATAGTTGCGCCAAGCCTTTTTCCCCCAAAAATGGCCTGGCTCAAGTAATAATTGCACCAGGTATTAGTTGCGCTAGGCATATGAACAGTAACTGTTAGATTTTACCTCAAATTTCGTGTTTGGGGTTTGACTTGTTGACCACCTTGACCTTTGGGGTGTGTTTTGCTAGTTCTGTTGCACCCATTCACTACCTATTTGCAGCCCCTTAAGTGGCTTAAGGCCTCACCCCATCATCCACCATTGGAGGACCTTCCCATACATTTCAAGGCTCCAAAAGCCCTAGGAAACCTTAGATTGCCCATTACCTAATTGCTAATCCAATTAGGACTTTAACCCCTCACTAATCCTCCCTTCCTCTATAAATAGAGAGCCACCCCTCTTGCTTAAGGTTTGAGAATTTTGCTAAAGAGAGAAAGAGCTCCAAGTGAGAAGTTCTTCCTCCCTTTGGTACACTATTTTCATCTAAAATCCAAAACTCAAAAACCCCTTCCCAAGCTTGCTCTTACACCCAAAACCCTTAGCCTAGGTGCGTGTGATCCCCTTGCCTCTCTTCTCCATCTCCTAGCTAGTAGGCCTTAGTGGTTAGAACTCTTTTTCCCACCATTCAAGCCTCCAAAAGCTCATCAAAAGCAAGCCAAGCAAGGCTCCTCTACGATGCTACAAGGGCCCGAGGGCTCCGGCTCTCCCCTTTCTTCTCCCATCTCTTTCTAGCTCCCTCCATCCTCCCATTTGTGCCGTTACGCCGCCGACTTTTCGGTAGAAATGGAGGGGTACAAATAGGATTCTAAGCCCTTTTGGGCAAGAGGAAACTATTTTCTTTTCTTTTACTTCATTTTATTTTTGGCCATTAGTAGAGACCGCATTAAGTAGGTTAATCGAGTGCCTAACACCTTCCCGATTGATAACCGAAGCCCCTACCCAAGAGCCTTTGGTGTGGACCGGATTCAGAGTCATATTTTTAGCACTTCGGTGCTCATAAAAATGAACTAGGTGTCCCGGGACACCGAAAACTCTGGGTGGCGACTCTATATTTTTCTTTAGAGAGTGCATCGTCACGACGGGATCGTCTCGATTCCCACGGTTGCACAATAGCTATTGAGAATTGAAGCTATAAACCCACTCTTTCCTTCACATTAGAACCCCTACGACTATTTTGTTACCCATTTGATTCCTTTGAACAATCAATCAATCATTGTTTAGGACATGAGTGTTATTTAGTTTTTTTTTTTCTTATCCCTAATACATAAATTTATCTTAGAGTTTCCAGAACACTTGATGAAGAAGTTGGGGATATCAAATCCAAGCGTTCACATGATGGATAGCAGTTGGATCCAGAAACATAGGTATACCTTTATTTCTGAAATTTGTTGGCGAGATTCTTTTGGTGCAAATTGTTGGTGTGTCCTCTTCAAAGTGTCTTAACCTTTACCCTTAAAAAAAAGAAAATGTACTAACCATTTTGTCTTGTTAAGAACTATCGACTTTTTTTTAAATGGTTTCAAGGGAAAATGACAGTGTATGGTTGTGTTCTGTTTTGGTAGCGGGTTGTTAATGGGTCAAGTCAGGTGAGGCCAAAACTTTGGCTGGCAAACGGATCAAGGGTACATGTCCGGCCCGACTGGACCTGATGTTGCACACTTGCACCCAATCCGACCTGACTCGATGGGTCGGGGGTATATGTTCCATTCTGACCTAAGTCTCAACTCGAAAACCTGACCTGAACCAATTCAAAACCATTTGTTCCTTGATGTAATGTATAAAATATAGGGTCGGTTCGAACTGACCTGACCTAATTTTTCCGAACATCTAGTAAAAACCTGGGTCGGACGGGGTTAGTTATTGGATCGATATGGGTCATTGTCAACCCTAATGTTTATATTGTCTTCTATTCACTTGATGTTGTAGGCAATGCATTGATGGATCTAATCTGTGATCATGTTTTTCATCTGCATGGATTTTTTTATGAATGATCCAAAATTAATGTTTGTTTTCACAAATGCCTAAGATACACTGATCTGATTTTTATAATATTTCCCTAGGCGTGAAAAGCTCGATAGCCCTACTCTTCTTAAATTCATTCATACTAGAGGGTAGAAAGAGAGTAGGTGCACGGGCAATGCACACGAGCAAGAAAAAAGGGGCAATAATTTGGGAATGCGGAAGAAATTTTTAGAATTTTGTGAAAGATTGATTTTTTATGGGGGAATAATTATAAAGGGATTTCTGTCATTTAAAAAAAAATAATCTGTTTTTACTCAACCGACGCAACTCTCCTGTTGAGAGTCGTTCGCCAACTCTCTCCACAAGCACCTGGAGGGATGGGCTAGTGATTTGTTGGGAATAGGAACCTGGAGGGATGGGCTAGTGATTTGTTGGGAATAGGAGTCTAGTTCAAGAAGTCCAAAAGTGAGTAGAATTAACAAATCTTTTGTATTTCAATTGGAGTAATCTCATATATAATAAACATGTGTAGCTGGGATTAAACATGGAACATGTTATCTTTTAGACAAGTTGCCAAGGTCTCCCAAGGAGAGTATGATAGGCATCCATTGGTACTACATATAAACAAATGGAATCCATGTACAACTTTCTGATGGAAAAGGAGATAAGACTCCTTTTGTTAACAAAAAATTTATCTTCTATATATACACACACGGGTGATGTATATATAGCGTATATATATATTTATGCATATATATATATATATAGAGAGAGAGAGAGAGAGAGAAATGAGTTCAATCGTCAAACCCTGAATTTTTTATACCAAGTGTTTACTCAGCAAGAAAATAGACCTGTGATTGCTATTCCATTCAGCAAAATTTTCCCCATATAGACAACATACCTAATAAAAGAACATCAATTTTATTTCTGCATGTGTAGAATTCTTATATCTAGCGAGCATTTTAAATCTACCAATCTTCTGTTGCCAATTTAATATATCTCGATATTTGATAATTATCTTATAAGTGGTGTTTTGTTGATTACTGTGTGAATTTGCTAAAAAACGCAATGGCAAATTATAGAAGAAGTAACAAGATAATTCCCACAAGAATGAAACTACCAGATGTGGTGCCTTACAATTATTTTCATAATAATTATTCATTTGCATCCTAGGGTTTCAAAACAGATTGAACCAGATTTTGGATTCAAAACTTCTTAACTAATTGTTTTTTTTTAATATATATATTTCTTGAAAGTATGATTTTAAACCTCTATTGAAGCTAATGGGTATCGCCAAAGTTTTTAAAATCTTTTCTCTGTCTTCATTTCTCTCCCTTCCTGTTTTATTGATCCCTCTTTCAAAAGATTAAACCTCCTTTTTTGTCTCTATTTGTTGGATTTGTCCCAAATTGACTATGGGCTGACCGAATAATAAATGACAATGTACTTGATTGCAGAGTGAGTTGAAGGTTCAATTTATAAAAGCTGGTTCGAAGGATTCAAACTCACGAAATGATATATTCCCAAAGGTGTTTGGAAAAGAGAATTGTGGTCGTGTTCGTGGTCATGGTTTGGGAGTAACCCCCACAAATTTGTAGGGATCATCTTCTAACTATAATGGGTCCTCTAAGGAACTCAATGTAATGAAAGAAAAAATACAGATCATGAAAGAGAAAGACAAGGAGATAAAAGAGATGAAAAAAAAGATGTGACTCATGGAGGAGAGAGAGAAAGAGAGAAAAAGTATTTTTTGATCTTACGACCGTAGTCGAAACTCTACAAAGGCAGGTATGTATAAATATTGAATCTTTTGTAATTAGGTGTTTTGTAATTAGTCGAAAGTTGGTTCAAAGGATTCAAACTTCTAAAACAATATCCTAGATCTAATATCTCTTTTTTGTATTTGTTGCATAGGTGGCTAGCAATATTACTTGAGCGCCAGAATCTACTGAAGGGTCAAACTCTGAGGTACTTCCTATCTGTAAAACAATATCCAAGATCTAATATCTCTTTAGCCTTGTTGATACATGTATTTTGTAGGTGATGATGCTGCACAGAGCAATGATGCCTGCACAAAGCAATAAATTTTTTTTGGGGTGAATCAACACTACGTGAAAAAGCAAAACAAACCACTGCCTTAAATAGTGTTTTTTTTTAAAACCACTGTCTTTGACAGTGGGTTTTTTCAAAAAAATACTGCCCTAAACAGTTGTAAAAAAAGGAGTGAACATTTTTTTACCACTACACAAAACAGTGGTTTATGAACTTCAACAACGACTGCTCTTTACAGTCATACAAAAAACCACTGCTTTTGGCAGTGATTTTTTATGCAAATTTTAAAATATATATATATATATACTATTTAAAAAAAAAAAAATTACGTTGACAATTTTTTATGCTTTTTTTTTTATGCAATTTTTTTAATGCTTTTTTAAATGCAATTTTTTTAATACAATTTTTTTAATGCTTTTTTTAATACTTTAAATATATATATATATATATATATATATATATATATATATATATATATAAAGAAAAAAAAGCTATTAATTTCATATTTCAACGCATCCATTTAACTCAAATGCAAATCATTCAATGTCATTAATAAAAAACATAGATGCCCAATTCTTTTATTCAAATAAAATGTTGCATCTCAACCTATGATCCAACCAGTCAAATCAGCCAAACATTTTATACTCTACATGCCTAATCCTTTTATTCAAATAAAAAAAAAAGAAGAAAAGAAAGAGAGTTAATAATCTAGGGACCCCATGGCCCATTTTCAAAATAAAAGAAAAAAATAAATAAATTTGTTTCGCCTCTCCTGCCAAGTGTCCCCGACTCCTAGTGATCCGTTTGAGATAAGCTTGAAATCAGAAATCTTCGCCTGAAATAAAAATAAGAACATCAATAAAAGATCAACATCATGACTTGGTGACTTGGTACCTGAGTACCAAATCACCTGCCTCGTTTTGAAATGTCATGGCTATTGCAGGAATTTACAATGCTGAAAAGAGAGCGGAAAGGTTCACATGCTGCAGGCAAACAGTGGCAAAATAGGAATGCAGTCAAGACAGAATCTGCAGTTTTTCTTCTATCTGGGTTGGGTGACAAAGAAGCAAACAATAGGCCTAAAATGAGCCTCAAAAAGGGGAATATAAAATCCCATAACAAGCTAAATCAATTAAATGCTATTGTGGAGGTCAATCACAGTTATGCAACTTTGGATAGAAATCTTAAAGTGAGACTAACTTTTAAACCCACCTTCACTCCAAATTATTCTCTGCAAACTAATTTAGTTAAGTTTCCTAGTTTAACTACTATTCTTTAACTACAAGAGAGAAAATAGGGGGAACAATGAAATAGGCGATATCTTGGCTAATTAAATTTCACTTGAGATCCAAGACCCATTGAGTACTCGGGTCACTTTTTGGTTGTGTACCATGATGGACAAATCTTTGGCGCAAAACATTGGAACATAAAACAATCTCCATTACCTCAGTCAATGCAGTCAAAAGCCATCTAAAATTAATGGCTATAATGTAAATCCAACATACCATTAACTTTAAATGACCTTCGACCACTTCATATTGGACGATGGAGATCACATTTCGACCCAATCTTTTGCACCGTATCTATTGAGAACACGTGCGTCAAAACAGATGGAACATACGGTGGTTCAACATGGCACACATCTCAAAAAGTGACCTAAGTACCAAAGAGCGTCAACACTAGGATCAAGTACCTAATACTAACTCTCCTTAAAAAAATTGTCCATGCTGAAAATTTCCCAACAGGCAATATCAATAATTAGATTGTTCAAACATAAGCATACCAGTGATGTTTGTGCTGAAGCTTTCTTGGCAAATTCTGCATGTGGCGTCACCAATCAAATTCTTCATGTCACTGAAAGAAATAAAAAATTTTGATCATACCCTTAAATAGCTATATATCATTGATGCTAAATTACTAGCTATCTGAATTGTAATTTCATCATATTCCACGTCTAATCACCAACACGACAAACATCTACTAGTTATATAGAAACAAAAAAATGTAGAGAAGCTACGTTATGATGACTGCTAATAGCATCATCAGATTTGATGGTAAGGGAGCTCGTTTCATTGACTTGGATTATCAAATTGATGGCCACACCCAAAAATTGCACCAAGAGAACAATCCAGTCAGATCAATTGCCCACTAATCGATGGCCACAACCAATAGAAATAAATATAGCTATTTCACACATTACAAAGGCCCACTAATTGGATGTCAAGGACCATCTAATCGGTGCAATTTTGGGCTGCAGACTAAAAAAATGGGAACTTATCAATTGGATGGACCATTCAATGAACATGAATACCTGCTCATAGCAAAGATGGGCTTCTACCAACTCTGCACGCAAAGGGAGAAGTAAACTATATATATACTTACATGCGGCACTCAACGCTGGTTCCATGGTTGTAGAAAGGGCAGCTAAAGACCGCTTCTTAGGAGGCGGCTTTGCCCTCGACTTCCTCTTTCCCATATCGTTACTCTTGTCCTTTCCTTTACTGTGATTCATCAACTCATATGGTAAGCTTACAGGTAAATAAATAGAATTGCATAAAGACAAATTAAGTAGGTAGTAATAAAAGATGAGTAGTAAATTCTAATAACAAATGGAAGTTTACAAATGCGTGCCACATGATCACTTCAACGGTGTAACATGAAAGGCTCTAATTTATTAGGAACATGAAGCAAGAAATAGCAGCTCTATGTAAATTTTAATGTTACAAAACTATAAAGACACTCATTAAGTTCCAACAACTTTGTGTCAAATTAAATTCCCACGATTTGATATAATTAAGCAAAAGCAATCGGATTCTTATCATTAAAAAGAAATACTCTTCAAATGAGTTCAACATGCATAGAGTTTTCTCAAGTAATTGAGACCATTTTAATGTACTTATTTAGAATAAGGTACCCAACCTGAGAATAATAGGGAGAGCTTGTGTGTGTGTGTGTGTGTGTGTGTGTATACCTTCCTGTATATGTCAGATTTCCAACTAAAGCAAAGATGAACATCAATGGATTAAGCCCCTACATATAATAATGAAGTGCATGCTCAGTTTATAGCCATATACTAAGACATGATTACAAAGAGCTTCAGAACCCTATAATTCTTGGGAAAATATCATAAACCCCCAATTAACAAGGGGCCGTCACCAAGGCCCTTAGAGGTTTTAATTAGCCTCATAGTGTTAAACTTATCTTTCAACAAACACCCATTAGCACCACTTTTTTTCTATTTTGCCATTTTGTCTTTTAGTAACCGTTTTTGTAAATAACATTGTACCTCCTGATGAAGCTCCAATCCAGCAGCTTTTGTCAGTGCTATTTGTGGCCTGGCAGTAAAAGAAGGCAGGTTAGAACCATGCAGCTCCTCTTTCTCCTACAATTTCCTAAAAGCCTAGAAAATCTCAGACGAAATTTATGCAAGGATTGGAGGAGATTTCAGAATAGTGTTCAAATAGATAGAATTACCTCTGACTCAATACAAGAAAAGTCATTGTTGGATCAGGGAATAAACCCATGCATACCTTTTCAACGGCCAATTTTTCAGCCCTAAAGTAGGAGATGAATAAGATATTCTAAAAAAAAGATTGATGGCTAGTTCATTTCATGTATTGCTTCTTTTTTTAAAAGTCTAAAAAAAGAAACGAAAGTGCAGAGTTCTGATTTTTTCTTCTCAATTTTCTCCAAATACAAAAAAAAAAAAAAAAAAAAAAAAAAAAAAAATCCACTAAAAAGCTATGGCATGTCAAAAGCCGGCCATTCACAAATATTCTTAAATCATCACATTTAATCGCAGTTCTTCATTTGATCTTTATTGTTCCTCCTTTGCCTTTTGGGGCTTTGGCTATAACAAGAAAAGTGAGAACTTCAACTTCTGCTTTATTATATATTTATATATATATAAAATAACAAAGTATGCTCTAACACATCACTTTCTATATGAAAACAATGAAACAAAATTCAAAAGTAAGAACAATATTGATTGTGCAATCGGGTTGGATCGGGCATGACGTGAATAGGCTAGATGGAAATATAAACATATTTATGAAAATAAAATCACTCATTAAAATAGAATCAAATTTATCCCTAAACAAGATCAAATAAAATCTACAAGTCCCTTAGGCCAAGTAATAATATCACCAATTGTAACATCGCCAAATGTTCCTTTGCTCGCATATAATTCTGTATTGACCTCGAAAATATTAATTATGATGGCGTATGAATCTCTTGACGTTGCCGCCTCTCTATGCATTCGCCCTAGTGCATTAGCTTTATTCTTTAAGTTTTTCAATAGATAGTGCATGGATGGTTGGTTCACAAGTATCTCGGGCTGAACCAATGACGGTCGAGTTCCCTACAAAAATTATAGCCTTTAAACTGTAGAGTTTAGGAGAGACTAAAACAACAATGTAAAAGTACTTTCAATAAGATATGACAATGAAAACTCCAATGATTATCATTTCATAACATTGAATTTATACCTGATAAGAATCGAATTGGTCAACCGATGTCGATATAAATGTCCCTTTAGAAGGAGCTAGAGGTGATAGTAAATTCACTTTTTCCTCAAGGATCTTGCGTGCTCTACGCTCCTCATCAAGCTCATGTCTAAGCATATCAACCTGTGATTGAATGCTCTCACATGCTATCTTTTCCTGGTGAGCAATCTCCCTAGCATAAGCGGACGCTTGAATGGAGGTCATAGATACACCCGTACCCATACCCCGTATGTTGCCCCTTCCATCACGCCCACAAACCGTTGTAACAGGGTCATTATCTAAATCTTTTTCTCTGAGGAATGGATCAGATAAGGCAAGCCTCCTAATTTCATCCTGAATAAAATAAATAATGATTAAATATAGTGATACTAAAGATCAATATTAATTATTTATCAATGGCAAGTGAATAATTAAAATAATCTTACTATTTGTGTGCCCAAGGACGTCCCATCCTTCTTAGTATGAGAGGCTAAAATTATTTGTGTCCTCGTCACTGTACCGGTTGAATTTTGCTTTTTCTGTATAATAAGGTCATAAGCAATTGTGAATATTTTAATAAATTTATTTAAAAATTTTATTTGATAGATTTTACCATCTCTTCTGCCATCTTAGTTGATCCTCGTCTACCAGTGGTGTGTGAGTTCATCATCATTTTCCTACAAGTCTTTCCCTTTTCTCGGCGTGTTTTATCTTTCTCTGTCGAGCACATTTTAATAATCGTTTTCTAATCATCTCCCTTCACATTCTTTGGTCAATACTTCATCCGCTCTACGTCCGTTTCATATTTATCATAAACGGTGTGAAGGTCATGTTTCCATTGCTTCCAAGCTAAATTCGCTTTTGTTAAGACCATCTTTTTTTGACTAATTGGAACATTATATTTATCCTATCATGAAAATAAAATAATATCAAAATTATTTGTAGAATAACTAAATGAAAATGACATGAACAACATGCACTCACTGAGACAAAGCGCCATATTTTCTCCTGTATAGAAACAGGTACAATTTTCCAAGACTCATATGCAGGTGGATAATGAGTCCTTGTCATCCGACCAACAAATGTGGCAAATTGAGTTGAAGCATCTCCAATAGGTTGCCCATGTTCATTCATTTGAATTTTCAAATGCGTACCTGAATAAATAAAATATTGTTAATAATTTGTAAATAACATTTACCAAACAATAGAAAATAATAGACTAACCACTCTCTTGAGTTTCAACTGATTTAGATTCACTCGGTTCTGATCCAGACTGTGCCATTATCCTTTGCTGAAAACATTAGCAAACTCTAGTTGTTGATCAAATTATCATTTAAGGATATAAAATGCATTAATAAGATAATTGAAAATTGTAGCTAACTTATAATAACATTAAAATGGGGAAATCAACAACAAGAAATGTAAGTAATTCTTTTGTTACAATTATTGGATAGAAGAAATAAGGTTCAAGTAAACAATATGAAATAACTAGATTAATCTTTGTCCTCGCCCTTATCCACAACATCAGTTGCTAATGCCAGTGTTAAAGCATCTGCTTTTGGTCTTCCTTCAAGTGCTAAGGGATCTTCATAGGCATCCACATCCTGAGTCAATCTCTTTGGAACATCCAACACGACATACCAAGCATCCCTAGTTTGATATTTACAATAGAAGACTTGAGTGGCTTGAGAGGCAAGAATAAACGGCTCATCATCTTCATGAGAAATCCTCATAAATCTCCTAAGATTAACAACCACTAACCCAGTTTCTGGATCAACCACACAACCATTTTTTTATCTTCTATATGAGCCCAGTCGCAGTAGAAGACTATTTTTTTAAAGTAACCATAATCCAACTCAAGTATTTGTTTGATAATACCATAATAAGTAACTTCTTCTTCCACATGGTTCTTATCTTTGGCACTTGACCTGAAGCTAGTTAAAGCCTTCATGGATACTCCACTATTTTGTGTGCTTTTATTCATTTCTTATTGTGCGGTACAAAACTGATAACCATTGATCATGTAAGCATTATATGATATGGCATTGAAGTCTGAACCATCAGCATGACTCTTCATGATAGAAATTTCTTCATTTTCTAATTCTTTTCTTAACCAAGGAATGTAGTTATCCCTCTGATGCTTATTGTTTGACTTGTGATCTTGAAGATAAGCCTGGTACTTCCTATAAATATTAACTCTTAATTATATTATATCATTTTGAAAATAAAATATATAATTTAAAAATATAAAATAAATTACTTACTTCTCCCACTCAATATTTTCTGGATAATGCTTTAAAACCCATCTATGTATTTGTTCATACTGCACTTGTTGAAGAAAATAAATTTGTTCACTTCCATCGATAGGGTACCCAAAAGCAACATCTTGTTCCATGAACACATTTTCTCCTTTCTTATGGCTTCCTCTGCTAGAATTTGGCATATATTCCATGCAATACCTCATACATTCTTTCATGAGATATTGCTCCATAATACACCCCTCTGGATATGTCTGATTTTTCATATAGTGCTTATATGTCTTCATCATCCTGTACATTTTTTTCAATTAGATATCAATGCTAACGTTATTAACTAAAAGAAGTTATTAATTTTACTGTGAGAATTTACCTCTCGAAAGGATACATCCATCGATATCAAACAGGTTCGCAAACAAGCGCTTCCTCTACTAAGTGAACAATAAGGTGTATCATAGAAATAAAAAATGATGGCAGGAAGTACTTTTCAAATATACGTATTGTTTAGACTATATGCCTTCTCATGTTCAAAAGGTCAACACGGGAGATAACCTTGGAATATAAGACATTAAAAAATATTGACAATTGTCGAATAGCAGCTCTCAATGGTTTCTCTTTCTTGAATACATGCATCAGCAAGACTGGCAGTAACTGTTGCATGAGGATATGATAATCATGTGACTTTTAAGCCTTTGAGTTGGAATTCCTTCAAACATACCTTGTCCTTCTAATTTCCACTATATCCAATAGGAACCTTTAAATTGTGCAAGGTTTTATAAATTATTTCTTTTTTTGCTCGTGACAAGCAAAATGGAGCTTTAGGACAATACAACTTGTTATTTTCTTCCACGGGCCACAAATTTTTCCTTATATTCATATCTTTGAGCTCATAACGTCCTTCAACACCATCTTTGATTTTACCCTTTGTGTCCATAATTGTAGCAATTAGGTTCTCTGTGATATTTTTTTTCACATGCATTTCATCCAAATTATGATGAATATGAATATCCTACAAACATAAAGGACATGTATTAATATTTGAGTGAAGTGAAGTACAAATTTCCTATTAGAAAACTAAAATATATTAATTATCCACCTTCCAATATCGTAAATCATATAGGATTGATCTCTTTGACCATGCATTACCCTTTTCATGCTCAGTCTCGGATCTCTTCCTCCTCTTGCTTGCTATCTTTCCAAATTCTATTTTAATACATCTCATTTTGCATAGTACTTCAGAATTACTCAACCGGCGGGGATGCTTTCTATGTTCTCCCTTCCCATTAAACTATGACTTTTGAGTTCTGAAATGATGACTCATATCAGTAAGAAATTTTCTGTAGCCTATGTACGCATATTTCTTTTCATGTGATAACTATGTCAAATCAACCTCTTCAATACAAACAGGACAATCATACTTTTCCGCTATCCTACATCCTGAAAGATGGCCATATGCTGAAAAATCATGTATAGGCCATAATAGAATTGCTTTCATGTTGAACATAGATTTTTTATAAGAGTCATATGTTGTAACACCAGCGGACCATAATTCGTTTAACTCTGCAATCAGTGGCTGTAAGTAGACATCAATGTCGTGCCCTGAACCTTTTGGGCTTGGAATTAATAGAGTTAACATTGTAAACTCTTTTCGCATACACATAGATGGAGGAAGATTAAATGAAATAATCATAACAGGCCAGCAACTATAAGAATTACTCTTGTTTCCAAAAGGATTAAATCTGTCTGTTACAAGTCCTAAACGAACATTACGTGTCTCAAGAGAAAAGTCACTCCAACGAGCATTGATTGATTTTCAACTTGAAGAATCCACTAGATGACCCATGTAACTTTCATTTTCAATTGCATTTGCATGCCATGTCATCGTCTCTGCAATCCATGGTACACTGTATAATCTTTGAAGTCTTTGGGTTAGTAGAAAGCATCTTAACTTCTTCCACAGTAATTGTTTAAAATTTGACTTTGAAGCTTTCACGGGTCTCCATCTGCTCTCACCACATGTAGGACACTCAATTTTATCTGCATGATCTCTGTAATATAATATGCAATCATTGCGACAGGCATGAATAATTTCATGCTTCATGCGCAAAGACTTAACTAACTTCTTTGCATCGTAGGTACTATCAGGTAAAGTATTTGACGTAGGCAAAATTTCTTTTAGCATATTTAACAACTCCGTAAAACTTTTATTAGACCACTGATGTCTAGCCTTCATACTCAACAACTCAACTGTAGTTGACAATTTCGTATGCTCACCCTTACATGACGGATATAGTAGTTCTAATGCATGTTTCTTCAAGTTACTGTACTCCATATCCTCAGGTAAATCATGTGGATCCTGATCGTCACCTTCATCCTGATCATCATCTTTATCCTCAGGTAAATCTTCAAGATGAACATGTCCAAATGTGTTGTTCAACATTTCTTCCATTCTTGGAAACATATCATTATTTTGGTTACTAGTTGAACTACTAGAAACCCCAACATTGACACGATTTGTAGAAGATGACTCCCCATGATATGTCCATGTCGTGTACGAACTATCCATGCCATCACAAATTAAATGCTCAATAATAGTTTCAAGGTTATGCTTTTGAAAATTTTGACATTTAACACACGGACAATAACACCAATTAACATCCTCTACATTATGTTTTGCAAACAAAATAAATGATGCAACGCCATCGAGAAATTCATAAGACAGACGTTCTACTATTGTCATCCATTTTTTGTTTGGGATTGCTGAAGGCATCTTCTACAGAAAAATTAAAAATTAAAAAAAAAAACTCAAGTAGGAGAATTGAGGAAAAACACAAGTATCAACAATATTAGCCATTAAAAACTAAAAACAATGGTAGATACTAGAGTGCACAAATTTAGATGAAGCATGTTAACCATTCATGGGGTCATTATAAAGATTGAATACAACCTAAGATTATATCAAAATAGTATACACGTGAGCCAAAATAGTATACATGTGAGTAAAAAAAATAGCTCACCTTCTAGATTCTACCAAAAGGGCACGTTATTCAAGAGTTTTATCCGAACTTATGTCTAGATCACTTGCAGTATAGCTGTACACAAAAGACCGAGGACAATATAAGTGAAGGGTGAGTCATAATTGTTAGGCAACTCACAATCACATGCCAATATCTTAGTCCACATAGATGGGTAAACCAAGATGGAAATATTTAGTTAATCTAAACCATGCAAACACATGTACTAATATTCCTAAAAAAAAAAAAATTCCATCAAAATCAAACTATTTCAAGACTAATTCCATGAAATTTGACTAAGTCAAAAGCAAAAGAGATCTAAAACCATTAATTTTTGTCAAAGGTCAAGATACAAAGAAGACTTTTTCAAAAGGCAAGAGCCTTTGGAAAGCTTTCGAAGCTATTGTCTATATCCTACAAGAGATTAAAGTGATTGTAGGATTTCAAAGAACGCACTTCCACTAGTTTACGAATTACAGATTACGGATTGAGAATTACAGAAAATAATATGGACTGCTAAAAATAATAACGACAGTTGATATCAGAGTGCAACAGACTTTACAGTTCAATCTCCCAAAACATCTTACACCATTAATGGTGCAAAATCATTTAAATACTAAAATGGTGTATCGATGACAATCAGGAGAGTACCTGGTGAAATGGCAGTACTAATTTGCTTAGAGGCTGAATATATGTGCCTTACAAAGGGCATTTGCTTGACAAACCCAAGCACTGCAGTGTATAAAAAAAAATGTCAAGAATAAAATTATGGAAAAAGTACTTTATAGATATGCCACCCATAAGTAAATTTCTAAATTATAACCCAGAACATGAGAATCAGAAACAGTAATAGTACATAGCGCAGCAGTGAGACTCAACATCACTGGATTTTAATTGTGAAAATAAATTACTATATATGAAAATAAATTTCTATATTTGAAAATAATCATACATGACTCGAATGAGCTAACCTGACCCGAGCTAGTTTAAATCCCCATAATCATATATGATACAGTGCACGATGGGGCAATTTTGAAGCTGTTTTAATGGTTGGATTATGGACTGCAACAGTGGATGAAAGGGCTGGAAATATCTTAGGTTTCAGGGGTTTAAGCGACCAGATAATATGGATAAAAAGGTTCCAGAAATTATCATTAACAAGGGGACTTAAAAGGAATGAACAGAGTTTAATGAGGTATATAAAGTGTGTTAAAAAAATGGGATTTAGTCTAATGATACATTTTCCTTTCGAAGCCAAGTTAGAACCAGGTCAGAAAGTGTGACTGCATAGATTTTGATGCTCTTAGAAACCTGTTCATTGGTGCCGATGGACTAGTGCACCATTGATTGTTTAGTACATACTTCATAATTTGTCACTCTTTTATTTGTAGAATTTTTGGTAGGCAAGGGTGGAGCCAGAATTATTTTCTTAGGGAGTCATGATTGTTTGAGAAAAAAATGTGTTACTATTTATGTATCAGTGACTCAGTGTTAGGTAAGTGGCACGAGCCCCGAGGACTATGGTACAGTGGAAACCTTTTGAGATTTGTTCCTTATGGATTTAATATAGCCATTTGATTAGTTTACTGTGACTTAATTAACTTTGAATAGGCTTTATAAAACACATAATAGTTTCACATGACACAAATTCCAAATTTAACCTAAGAGCTTCAGCTGTCTGATCACGTACCTAATACTTAGGGGTCTCAATGGGCGGGAACATGTCAGGTCTTAAACATTTTGATTTTCAATCGGGCTTTTGGAACTAGGCCATACCCGGCCCGAGTAATAGGCAGGGCCTATTTTTTATTCAGACATACATACCTCAGTGCATAATAGGCCTATTTCGGGCCAGGAAATGGGCCGGCCGACAATTTCTATATAGTTTATATAGAAATTTCCTTAAATGACTGGGCTGGGTTGGGCTTCAACGGGCTGATTTTTAATCGAGCTTTTAGAAAAACTCATTACCCGACTCAAATACTAATTAGGGGGGGGGGGGGGGGGGGGGGGAGGAAGGGGCACACATCTATGATCAATCTTTGGCACCAAAGACCATATATCATGGCTCTCAAATAAGACTGGCTTAGATGCAAGTACCAAATCTTTCTTTTTAGACTATGTGCAATGAGTGATGACATAAATTGTGTGCAAGTAGTCTATCATTTTCTATTATCAACTTACTGGTATAGTAATGGATTCGGCCTAATCACTTAAATCTTAACTTAAGTAGTCCCCGAGCAATATAGCATCGAGCCTCGATGGAATTCCCACCATCGTCGTCTAAATAGACACTTGTTATATGTTAAAATTCAATACCACCCAGGCCCCTTTCTCTTAGGCGGTGGGGTCTATTCTCAATTCAACATCCCTGAGATGTGTTATAGGTGTACGGTTTGGCAACCGTATCGGTCACGGATATCCTGTCGAGTCAGTCGTGGTTATCCCGCCACGTCGGTGAGGTATTCTAATTAAACCTTAAATAACAAAATATCGAATGTGCTCTACATATAGTTATTCACCGTGATTATGCTAATTTTATTACATTAGGCTGTATCGCTCTTCTGTTGTTTCACCATTTGGTTTCATCTGCATCCCTGGGATGCTATAGGTTTAATACATTATTCAGATACCCATTGTTATAATTCTACGTCCCCTGGGGACTTCATGGTTCCGTTTATGTTCACCCACACACACACACAAGTTTTGGAAACATATTTAATATGACTATTCTCTTGAGATACTCTACATGATTAAAATACTTTACATACATGGTTTTGACGAATTAAAATACATGTTTCAAGATATTCTCTACCTCAAGCAAAATCCAACGAGCTCCTTTCTCGTAGAGGTTTACGCGTAACAACTCACGTCTCACCTACATCGCATGTGTTACGAATTTACTTAGAATGGTCTCTAGAACCCTTGAAAACACAGCTCTCATAATTTATACTAAAAGAAATGAGAAAATCGGGTAAATCCTCGCGCGAGCGGTCATTTAGCATCGCTTGAGCGAGCACTTGACCTCGCTCGGGCGATCACAATTTATCGCTTGAGCGATCATTATTCATCGCTCGAGCGAGCACTATTCATCACTCGAGCGGTTATAATTTAAGGTGTCTGGAGCTCTATGCGATACCTCGCTCGAGCGAGCTTCTCCTTCACTATGGGTCTCGCTCGAGCGAGTCTAAAACGCGAATATGCTCAAAATATTCCTTCTGTCCTCGCTCGAGCGAGCCACGAAAAGATGTAAGTTCTCTATCTGTTCGAGAACTATTACCTTCTTCATGAGAGGCTTATTAATGTCAAGGATCATTAGTCTAGTAGTTTATACTCTACTTAAAATATACATAAGCATCTAAAACCATACCTTACTCGATAGATCTCCTATAGTTTGATCCAAGCTTCGTCTAAACGTAAAAATTTCCAAGGTTTTTTACTGCTTAAAACTAACGAACCTCTCCTCCTCTTTTGCAAACCTTCTCCTCTTTCTCTCTATTTTACCTTCTCTCTATCTATGCTAATTTAGGTTACGTAGGAGAGACTCTCCTCCCCACTTTCACTTGTATAGTGAAAGCTAGAATGTTTCACATATACATGCATAGTGTATATATGTAGTTTTTGGTTTCCTTGTGAATCACAAATACACGTGCATGATTTGTAATACACATGCATGGTATGTGATGTACACGGTTCCCAAAAATCTGGGGTTATGACATTCACTCCACCTTATAAAATTTTCGTCCTCGAAAATTGAGGACACACTAGGAATCAAATACGACTATTAAAAAGCCTTCGAATAGACATTCGTAGCAACACAATCAAGCAATCATAATCAGATAATTGAATATATGGTCCAATGACCCGAGATCATACCTGCATGAAAATTTTTTAATCTACCCAAAATAAGAAGGCACTTGTATCAAGCATCCTAATTATTCTAGAACTCTCTTAACGGCTATTTTCATAAGCAGAATGGCATTCATTCTACTTCAATTTATGAGAACTTGCACAAGGATTTATGTACAACTACATAATCAAGTATACCCAAGCACATTTTACCAAATAGACTCATTTAATCAAAATGTATGTATATTACTATGCCCGCCCTAGATTTTGTGGCAATCATGTCACGATTGTTTTAAACAAAAATTTCACCTCATAATATGAAATATTACATTGCAAATCCCAAAGATTTCAAATGATAGCTGACAACCTAGTCGTCACTCAGCTCATACTCATCATCATCCTCATCGTCGTCGTCGTCGTCCCCATCATCATCATCGCCAATAACCTCCCTGGCAGTAGTGGCACCCATTGTAGTGCTCCTCGTAGCAGGGCCGGAACTAGATGCACCAAAAATAGCACCCCGTATAGCACCGATTCGCTCCCTGTATGTCTACGGGTACGCATGGCCCATGAGGTCTATGAGGAGCGACTCCTGGAACTGTTGATGTAATCTGATCTCCCACCCCTGTAGGATGATCTCTCGCATCATACTACTATCGGTGGTAGGTAAGGGCTGTGAAGACGAAGTGGAGGGAGCAGTCGGTCCCGTCGGTGTTTGCTGCGTCGCTTGTCGGGAAATCTGACGATCTCTCTTCTTATTCACACTATTTTGGAGGCTCTTTAGATTTTGGCTTAGGTCTTGGGCGAGGAATGGAATGACGTTATCGGTGAGCACGAGTTCGTCCGTCCTGATTTGAAATCCCTCCTTCCCATTTCGTGAATCAAGGAGTCGGGAAATCAAACGTGCATAGGGTAGTCGGTTGATCGGTGGAGGAATAGCACCCCTTAGGTTTCTTTTATGGGCATGCGCCATGCCCTTGATGACCACCATCGGAGCACTAAACCACCTATTGTGGAAAGCGGAGTGCAAAACCTGCAAAATTGTCTCGTGGCACTCTTGGTCATGGCCGGTCGGGTGTAAATTTTTCTTAAATACAATGTCTAAAAACCACATGTGTGGCGGTAATTAGGATCAGGTGATTGATTGGCCTGATGCGGTGGCGCCGCCAGTAATGTCGGCAATGATGGTCGGGAAGCCTACATTCCCAGAAAGAGGTGGTAGAGAAAGTGGGCTTGGTGTGTATGTATCGGGGCACTGCATGACGGTGGAGACATCGGCACTGCCGAAAACAAGTTCCTTCCCGTCAATGGTGACGAGGATAGAGTCCTCACTCACGTTTGTCTTGAGTGTTTGGTAAAATAATTTTACAAGTCTCGAATAGTACCGAGCTCCAAAAGGTGTCAACAGTGGCCGTAGGTGGTTGTTTGTGAGAAAATCCGAAGTCCATTGGGTGGACGCCGGATCCCCAAAACAAGAGGGATGGATCTCCCATTCGGTCTCAAAATTTTTTGATCCCCACCATCCATTTAGTTGGATTGGGGTAGGAGGTGTGGATAGGGGTGGTTGTGGTGCCTGTGGCGCTTGGTTGCGCGATGATGGCGATCGAATTGCCACCTGTTTCCTAGGTTGGGGGTTAGGGCTTTGGGAAGCCATTGATATTCAAGAAGAATTTATAAATAAAATAAGGTAGAAATAGTGAAGATTTCACCTTTTAGGACGCTTTTGACGGATCGGATCGTCCGAATCCGGCTTGAATCAGACGGAAAAGCTTGGAGATTGAAAAAAAAGAAGCCCTAACTCTCGCTCGGGACTCTTTCGCGTGAAGATGAAATAAAAGAACAGTAATCCGCCCATATATATACTATGACCTCGCTCGAGCGGTTATAAATCCTCGCTCGAGCGAGCCAAGTTTATGATTTTATGTGGCTCACTCGAGCGAGCATAAGCGGTCGCTCGAGCGAGCCCAGAAACGTTTTTCTAGTGCTCTTAAGCTCGTTTTTTGTCAATAGTTCTCACCACTAGTTTCCTATGTGGTATATCTGGAATTTTTCACACAAAAAGTTGGTTCTATCATAATTTGGAGTTAATATGCTAAAATTTCAATAAAATTCAATCGTTCATTTAAAAATAGAGACGTTTATACTACCAACCATTACATATTGTTATTTTCAATAGAACTAATTAGTTAGCACTTTTGAACAAGTTGGGATATTGTTCTCTGACATCCGCCTCACGTTCCCATGTTGCTTCCTCGACCGAATGATTCTTCCATCGGACAAGCACTAAGGGAATAACTTTAGTACGTAGCACTTGTTCCTTTCTATCCAATATATCGGCCGGTTCTTCTATCATGCTCATATCCTCGTGCATCTCCAATGGTTGACCTTCTAGAATGTGGGAAGGGTCACCCACATACTTTCTGAGCATAGAAATGTAGAAAACGTTATGTACTCGATCGAACACTGGTGGTAATCCAATGCGATATGCGACTTCGCCCACCCGACCCAGAATTTCGAAGGGTCCGAGATAACGGGGACTTAGTTTCCCTCTCTTTCCAAATCTCATCACGCCTTTCATAGGCGACACCTTCACAAACACGTGTTCACCCACCTTATAGCTCACACTGGTTCGCTTGATATCGGCGTAGCTTTTCTGTCTGCTTTGAGCCGCCTTTAGTCTTTCTCTGATCATGCGAACAACAGCGACGTTATCTTCAAGCAACTCGGGTCCCAAAACAAAATTTTCGCCAGTTTCCTCCCAATTGATTGGTAATTTACATCGCCTTCCGTACAAGGCTTCATACGGTGCCATTCCAGTGCTCGTCTGGAAACTGTTATTGTACGCAAACTCGATCAACGGTAGGTGTTGATCCCACGATCCTTGCAGCTCTAACATACATGCTCTGAGCATGTCTTCTATCACTTGATTTACTAGCTCTGTTTGCCCATCTGTTTACGGATGGAAAGCTAAACTGAAGTCCAATCGGGTTTCCATTCCTTCTTGAAATTTATTCCAAAATTTTGGCGTGTATAGTGGATCACGATCAGAAACGATACTGCTTGGGATTCCGTGTAGGCGTACTATCTCCTTCATATATAATTTTGCGAGTTTTCCTGCCGTGTACATTGTGTTGTAAGGTAGGAAGTGTGCTGACTTGGTCAGTCGGTCCACGATTATCCAAATTGCATTACATCTTTTTGCAGTGCGCGATAGTCCAACGATGAAGTCCATAGAGATCGATTTCCATTTCCACTCTGGTATTGGTAGAGGTTGTAATAACCCCGCAGGGTGTCTATGATCAATCTTCACTTGCTGACACGTCAAGCACCGTGAGACGTACTCTGCCACGTCTTGCTTCAGAACTCTCCATCAGTAATTCCTTTTTAAATCTTGGTACATCTTTGTGCTGCCGGGGTGGATAGCGTAATTTGATTTGTGAGTCTCATCGAGAATGGTTCGTCGTAGATCGACATTGTTCGGAATACAAAGTCGACCCTTGAATAATAAGGAACCATCCTCCCTGATTGAGAATTTGGATCTGATGCCTTCCGTTACATCTTAACAGATCTTGGTTAGTACCGGGTCTTCCATTTGTAGTTCGCGTATTTGTTCGAATATCACCGGTTTCACTGATATGTTAGCCAAAAAGGCTCCTATAGCTTGTGACTTGATGTCCGCACCATATAGTGCCAGATCTTCAAGTAACTTCTATCGGTGCCTTCCCAAAATCAAACTAGCCAACTGCACTGAAATCTTCTGACTCAAGGCATCGGCTACCACATTGGCCTTGCCTGGATGGTACTGTATGGAACAGTCATAGTCCTTGAGGAATTCCATCCATCTGCGTTGCCTCATGTTAAGTTCCTTCTGCGTAAATAAGTATATGAGGCTCTTATGGTCGGTGAAGATTTCAAAAGTTTCCCCGTATAAATAATGTCGCCAAATCTTCAACGCGAATATGACCGCTGCTAGTTCTAGATCATGCGTCGGATAGCTCTTCTCATGCTCTTTCAACTATCTTGACCCATAAGTTATCACCTTTTTGTGTTGGTTGAGCACGCAACCCAAACTGTTATACGAAGCATCACTGTAGATCGCGAATCCTCCACTGCCTGAAGGAATGGCTAAAACTGGAGCTGAAGAGAGTCTCTTCTTGAGTTCTTAAAAACTATTCTCGCACACTTCACTCCACTCAAATCTTGAATCCTTTCTTGTAAGCCTCATAAGAGGTCCCGATATCTTTGAAAACCCATCAACGAAGCATCGATAATAACCTGCTAGTCCAAGGAAACTTCGGACATCGGTCATGGTCTTTGGTTGCTCCCACTTCACAACTGCCTCGATCTTAGTGGGATCTACGGTGACACCATACTTCAAGACGACGTGTCCTAAAAAGCTGACCTCTTCTAACCAAAATTCACATTTGTTGAGTTTGGTGTACAATTAGTGTTCACGCAAAGTTTGCAGAGCGACTCGTAAGTGTTCTTTATGCTCCGTCTTCGATTTAGAGTATGTCAGGATGTCGTCAACAAACACGACGACGCAGGAGTCCAGGTGTGGTTTAAACATCCAATTCATTAAATCCATAAACAATGCCGGTGGGTTTGTCAACCCAAATGGCATCACTAAAAATTCGTAGTGTCCATACCGTGTTCTGAATGCCGTTTTCTGAATGTCCTCGGCCTTGACTCTCAACTGATGGTATCCAGATCTCAAATCGATCTTGGAAAAGTACTTCTCCCCTTGCAACTAATCGAACAAATCATCTATTCTTGGCAAAGGGTATCAATTCCTCATAGTGACTTTGTTCAATTACCGATAGTCAATGTACAACCGCATCGACCCACCTTTCTTTTTCACAAACAAAATCGGTGCTCCCCATAGAGACATGCTTGGTCTTACAAACCCTTTATCCATGAGCTCTTGCAACTATTCTTTCAACTCCTTCAACTCAGCAGGAGCCATCCTGTATGGTGCTTTTAAAACAGGCTTCGTTCCTAGTGCTAAGTCGATAGCGAATTCTACTTCTCTCTCTAGAGGTAATCCCGGCAATTCTTCTAGAAATACGTCTTCAAACTCTCGCACTACTGCTATCTCGAAAATATCATTCTTTTCTTCATTATCTCCCTTTAGAAATGCCAAATAACCGCTATACCCCTTTTTGATTAAACGTTTGGCTCTTACTATAGAGATGAGTGGCACCTGTGTCAATCTCTCTCCTAGAAATCAAAACAATCTTCTTGTGTTAGGTCAGAAAATGATAACCTTGTTCTTGCAATCCACTGTCGCACAATGATGAGACAGCCAATCCATGCCAAGGATCACATCGAATCCTTGCATGTCCAATAATATTAATTACGCATCTAATTCATAGACGTCGTCATCCCGAACGCTCACTACTACTGATTTGTAGACTAACTCTGTGTCCACTAATTCTCCCGTTGGGATAGACACTGATAACACAAAGTTCAGTGTCTCCAGAACAATCTTCATTTTCTTTACAAATCTAGGAGTGATAAAGGAGTGGGTAGACCCTGGGTCTATCAACACTAGTGCGTCACGTGCTACATAGCATCCTTTTTCATAGACTTGTAACGTACCTATAACACATACATATACATATATATTACATATTTTATTTAGAATTTTCTATCGTACAAAAATAAGTCCAAATGCTTTTCTAATGAATGCACCTGTTCTATCTAAAATTGTATTAAATTTGAAACTCTTATTTAAAAGGAATCTCACCTTGGATGACGTCATGTGCACTCCCTGCTTCATGGGTGGTGACTGCATAGGCTCTCCCTTGAACAACTAGTTTCCATGATTGAATAGGTCGTGGCATGGAAGCTGAGGCCGTCTTCTCCTTAATTGCCTCAGGGCAATCTCTAATCACGTGGCTCATCTTGCCACATTTAAAACAGCCCCGCATTCCTTGCCTGCAATCCGCCGTTTTGTGGGAATTGCCACACTTGGCACAAGTCTCCTTTGGTGTTGAAGAAGCAGCTCGTGAAAAACCATGTGTAACTATGGCTCCAGTGGAAATAGCAGAACTCTCGTACCTCATCGGTCTCCCTGATGCCAGCAATGGGAATCTTTGATGAGTGGTCTGTTGTGCGGCTCTCCCATACCCTGTCTGAAACGGTTGTCTCTGATTCGGTGCTATGAACCTCGGCTTCTTATTTATCGGTTCATAACTCTCATTGCTGCCTTGATCTATGCTTCCTCTTCCCTGTTGTTCCCTTTGACGGTATCAGCTATTGTTTTCTTCCTCAACCACTAATGCCTTACTCATGACCTCTCCATAGGTCTTTAGCTGGAATGGTGCAACTCCTCCTTGGATGTCCGGCCTTAAACCTTGTTGGAACCTCTTCGCTTTCATCACATCAGAAACTATGTAGTCTGGAGCGAAACGAGCAAGTCTCATAAATTCCACTCCGTACTCTCTTACGGTCATCTTTCCTTGCATGAGTTGTAAAATTTGGGTCTCCATTTGATTCCTCACAACTTCCGAAAAGTACTGCGTGTCGAACTCTTCAATGAATTCATCCCATGTCCAGGGCATATCTGGAGTTTCTTGAGCCCTAGTTCGCGAAACAAATTTCCACCAAGGTCCAGCCTCCCCATCTAGCATGTACGCTACCCAACAGACGCTCTCATCTTCTGTACATGTCAGTACACTAAATACCTTCTCTATTTCACTCAGCCAATTTTCGGCTGCCATTACATCCGCCTGCCCTGAAAAGCTAGGAGGTCTCATCCTCCTGAATTTGGTAAATGTTGAAGCTACTGGTAGTGTAGGCCCTACTGGAGGCGTAGGTGTCTGATGTTGCTCTGGGGCGACATGAGCTGCCAAGGATGCTGCCTATTGTGCCATGGCAGTTGCCATAGTTTCCATAGTATGAATCATCCTCTGACGCTTCACTCTTTCTTCATTTCATTCCCTCACTCTATTTTGTTCCCTCTGATCTCGATCTTGTCGGTCTCGATCCTAATTTTCTGCTTGATTTTGGTTCTCTTCTTGGCCACTGCCCTCGGGAACCTCCCTATTTTCGAATGGAACTCTGTTTATAGGCGAGATGAACTCATCTCTACTGCGCAAATTCCTATCATTACCACCCCTGGGTCGGCCTCTTCCTCTAGGAAACATAACGGTCTGCATGAGAAACCACGATTTCGTTAGCAGAAGTCTCTATGTTCTGACAAAAGAATGATTGTCAGAATTTTTAAAAGAAAGGCTTTGATACCAACTGTGATAGCCCGGATTTCGGTACCCCGAAACCCGTGCCATCAGCACGACCTTCAAGGTCGTGCCTTGCAATTCTGTACGGAGCATTGGTATATACAAGCCAAAGACTACAAGTAAGGCACAAGCATCTACTCTAAACAAGTTCTCATGCATTTAAAATAAAAGAAACTCTAAAGTCAGTTCTAGTCCCATGGCAATTCATGGGCATAAGAACTGACCCGAACTATCGGTGTTAACTGTTCACCCCAGACGGTTTGTCAAAAGAATCAAGGTAATTAATTACATTCAATAAAAAAAAAAAAGGCTTGGCATACCAATCCATACTCTTAACTCACTCTCAAAGTACAAATGGGTCTCCTAGAAGAACTCTTCCGGAGGCTCTGATTCTTCTGTGGGCACGTAATCCGAATCCCCCTGATCAACGTCTCTAGAAGTCACTGTTGCCGCTAGTCTTGGACTTGCGACGTATAGTCTAAGGAGTGAGCTACATCCTAGCTCAATAAGGAAACACAGTGAACATATAAATTAAGCTCTCACATATATGTTAAAACAGTTTAAAGACACAATTTATCTGATAGAACTGCTAAAAGACAATAGAATAATTGAAAATAAAATGATAGATACAACTGTTACTTTGCATGACTTTGTTTATTCTCATCTTACTGGTATAGTAACGGATTCGGCCTAATCACTTAAATATTAACTTAAGTAGTCCCCGAGCAATATAGCATCGAGCCTCGATGGAATACCTACCATCGTCGTCTAAATAGACACTTGTTATATATTAAAATTCAATATCACCCAGGCCCCTTTCTCTTAAGCGGCGGGGTCTATTCTCAATTCGACATCCCTGGGATGTGCTATAGGTGTACGGTTTGGCCGCCGTACCGGTCACGGATATCTTACCGAGTCCGTCGTGGCTATCCCGCCACGTCGGTGGGGTATTCTAATTAAATCTTAAATAATAAAATATCGAATGTGCTCTACATATAGTTATTCACCGTGATTGTGCTAATTTTATTATATTAGGCCATATCGCTCTTCTGTTGTTTCACCATTTGGTTTCATCTGCATCCCTGGGATGCTACAGGTTTAATGCATCATTCAGATGCCCATTGTTACAATTCTACGTCCCCTGGGGCCTTCATGGTTCCGTTTAAGTTCACCCATATACACACATTTTGGAAACATATTTAATATGACTATTCTCTTGAGATACTCTATATGATTAAAATACTCTACATACATGGTTTTGACGAATTAAAGTACATGTTTCAAGATATTCCCTACCTCAAGCAAAATCCAACACACTCCTTTCTCGTAGAAGTTTACGCGTAACAACTCAGTCTCACCTACATCGTATGTGTTATGAATTTACTTAGAATGGTTATGAATTTACTTAGAATGGTCTCTAGAACCCTTGGAAACACAACTCTCATAATTTACACTAAAAGAAATCAGAAAATCGAGTAAATACTCGCACGAGCGGTCATTTAGCATCGCTCGAGCGAGCACTTGACCTCGCTCGAGCGATCACAATTCATCGCTCGAGCGGTCATTATTCATCACTCGAGCGAGCACTTGACCTCGCTTGGGCGATCACAATTCATCGCTCAAGTGGTCATTATTCATCGCTCGAGCGAGCACTATTCATCACTCGAGCAGTTATAATTTAAGGTACCTAGAGCTCTATGCGATGCCTCGCTCGAGCAAGCTTCTCCTTCACTATGGGTCTCGCTCGAGCGAGTCCAAAACGCGAATATGCTCAGAATATTCCTTCTGTCCTCGCTCGAGCGAGCCATTTAGACCGCTCGAGCGAGCCACGAAAAGATGTAAGTTCTCTATCTATTCGAGAACTATTACCTTCTTCATGAGAGGCTTATTAATGTCAAGGATCATTAGTCTTGTACTTTATACTCTACTTAAAACATACATAAGCATCTAAAACCATACCTTACTCGATAGATCTCCTATAGTTTGATCCAAGCTTCATCTAAACGTAAAAATATCCAAGGTTCTCTACTGCTTAAAACCAACGAACCTCTCCTCCTCTTTTGCAAACCTTCTCCTCTTTCTCTCTATTTTACCTTCTCTCTATCTATGCTAATTTAGGTTACGTAGGAGAGACTCTCCTCCCCACTTTCACTTATATAGTGAAAGCTAGAATGTTTCACATATACACACATAGTGTATATATATAGTTTTTGGTTTCCTTGTGAATCACAAATACACGTGCATGATATGTGATACACGTGCATGGTATGTGATGTACACGGTTCCCAAAAATCTGGGGTTATGACAGGAAAAATATTAGTCATACTTGTCCTATGCTACCTGCCTAGCATGATTTAAAAGCTTGAAGGAATAAAGAATTGCACTAAATTTGTGTGAGATGATATAAATTTGTAAGTGCAGCATTCTAATGTTACTAAATTTGACCAATAGAAACAAACAATCGGATCAAAATCTTCTTCTAAGATAAGTTATTAGCTGAATTTAACAAATCCTACCATAGCAATCAACCAAGCTTCATAGGGAACCAAGATCATAATCAACTGATCTGAGAAGTTTATATTCCACAATCAAAACATCCCAATGATTTACCTGTAACTCAATCAATCACTATTTATCCAGTGATAAGGATATTGTCGCCCATCGAAGTAAACTAGACCATTTGGAGCTGAGGCCCTGTTAGATGCCAAAGTACTTGTCATAAACCATATAAGCCATTATAATAATTATTATTATTATCATCATTATTATTTTTGGATCAAAAAAGGCATTATCACTGAATGTATAATGGACTCATTCATATTGATTAATAGGGTTCCATATTGACATCTTACATTCAAAGGAGAAAAATTAAGCAGCTGAGTTAACTGTTTAGCAAATCATATGTTTTTAAGTTTGAAAGAATTCACATTTTAAAACATGATTTTTTGGCTTCTAATGTTTGTTCCATACTTCTAGTTCTTTATTTATTTATAAATGCTAACCTTATTTCCCAGAAAACAAAAGATGTAAGAATAATGTTTGGGTTCTGGCCTTCTCCATTTTTCGTCAGTCAAGTCCCTTGCTATCAACTCAAAAAGTTGTATATTATGCTAGAAAATTTCATATTTGCTGTTTGACCAACGGATTTCCAACTAAATCAATGATGATAGAAGAATGTTGGAGGTATGGATCAAAAGATGTCTTCAATGTAAAATCATTCTACAAATTTTTGTTGGAGACTGCTTGCCGATTGAAGTTGGACCTCTGTTTGGAAGAGTGGAGCACATCTGAAAGTACTATTTTCTTTGTGGACCCTGTCTGTGTAGAAGTATCATTGTTGATCATGTGCAACATAGGGGTCTTCACTTGGTTAAGCAATGTGTAATATGTCTTACTAGCGAGGAAAGTGCGGACCACCTGCTAGTTCATTGTTGTGTCTTAAGAGAGAGGAAAGTGTGGACACCTGCTAGTCCATAGAATGCAGGATGCACTTTTGTCTCTGTTTGGAATATGCTGGACTATGCTATATCCCTTACATGAGCTGCTAGCCTCAAGGAGGGTAGCCCATTTTGTGGTGGGGAGTATTTTGGAAATTGTCCCAACATCGATTTGGTGGGCTATCTGGTTGTAGAGAAACATAGGGCGTTCGAAGATTCATAGACCTCTACCGATGATTGTTAAGAGGGCTTGGCATTTGCTGGTAGGCTGGGTTGCATCTACTAGTTGTTTCAGAAGGGCTATAGGGGAGAGTACACACAACAGTTGGGACATGTTAATTGGTTCGTTCTCCTAGGCTGTTGGGATGAGACCTCTTTACTGTATGGGGTTGTATGGAACAAAGCTTCATGTCCTTTTTTATTTAGTAACTGACATATCTTTTGTAAATTTTTCAAAGTTAAATGCGGTTGCAGCCCCCTGGCTCAGGCATAAGGAGTTGGCTAAATTCTTTCTATATTTTGAGGGACAAAAACCTACAGATCGTGATGGAACCAAGGCCATCTGACCAGGGGTCAAATCTAGTCATAGGCCATGTGCCACTTGACACAGTTTTGTGTCCCAAATTTCTTGAAATTTTAGCCAACAGATCTGATGGATTTTTGCTATGAAATTTTTTATAGTGTTGGGGAACTTGTCAAAATTTGACCCAGAATTTTTACGAATTTATTGGGGTGATTTGTGCACATAAAATTATAGGCCAATTGAGGCACAAAATTCTGGTGCAAACCAGGGGCAGATCTGCTACTTTCTACCCCGAAGTCCGTGTAGGTCAAACGATGGGGAGTAAATTTCTGAAAATCGACTGGGTGATTGGGAACCTAGTAATTTATTTAAATTGATTTTTTCCTAAGTCATTTTACACAGATCAACACTCATCTCACTGAGCTCTCTGTTTGGTATTTAATGAGGTACACTTAGTGGCCCATCATGCACCGAAAATTTTTCTGATCTGATCGGAGGTATTCCAGATCAGAGACTGAACAATTATAGGCCTTATTAAGTCTAATTTTATCGATCTATCGGTACGAGTGCTGTAGCAACTATCCTATTCGCATTAATGCTAATTTCTAGCCTTATATCAATACAATTCGATCTAGCCAGTTAGAGCCATCCGATCAAATTAATTTTTTACAACACATCAATTTCAATTTATCATTTCAGAGAATGTAATCTCAAACTAACCTATTTTTAACCATTAGATTATTATTTCTACATACTTTTGAGACCAATTTCACTAAGATCTAGTGTTAGCAAGCAACAAAAGTACTAACAACCATTTTGATCAATCACCATTCATTTTCCTCAAATCATGAAAATTTTTCCAACAATTTACATAACATAACAGTGATGAGATATAATCATATAGATATTGCATTTTTAATTGCCAATCTGCTTAGATCATAGGCATGATATAGTATAGATCAAGTAAATTTCTGGTATTTCTAGCACATGCAATCATTTAGCATTCATCAAATATAATCAAAACAGTGAGCATAATATTTCAAAATCTTAAATTTCATCATAAATCAAGTTAATCTAAACCATGCAAGCACATGTACTAATATTCATACTATTTAACCATTTGGGACTAAAAATCACAGAAAAAAAGATAAAATACCCAACTTTATATTGGAAAAAAAAGTGGTAAACTATCAATGTGCAATTATACATATATAGAGGAGAAAAAAACTGCTTGCTGGGTTGGGTTGCTTCTTAACAAGATAGGCAGGCCTACAAATTAAGAACAAGCAGCCAATGGTTAAATTGTGTGAAGTAAATTGAGAATTAAAACTTGAAAACAGGAAAACTTAAGAATTAAAACCTGAAAATTAAATTGAGAATTAAAACCTACTATGTGTGAAGTAAATTGACAATTAAAACCTGAAAACAGGAAAACTTAAGAACAGACAGCCAAATTTGGCACTTAATAATGGAGTAAAGACAAATGTGTTTCTATTAGGGTAACCCAATTCGCTAGGGATCCTAGTAAACCCGAACCATTTCGGGATTCGGTTTGGTCCTATTCATATATGGATAATTTAATTTTAAAATATAAAAAAATATGTCTCGGAAGTGATCTAAATCCACCATCCCACATTTTTCAATTTTTCAACACTAAAAGAATAAAAAATTAAATATATTATGGTTTTACTCTAAAACTCATTCTACTCCAAGTGAACTGGATTTGGTCAATGGTGATAAACCACTAACCGGAATCTAAACTATTCACAATTTTTCTATCAAAAAAAAAAAATCACATTCAGTCTCTGAACTTACGGAAGTTAATCGAAATAAAATAAAAAATATCAAAATATTCATCACTAATCACAGCTGAAAATCATTGATTGATTTGAATCAGATGATAAAGATTTTTTTTCGTCCAATCTTTTGGACAATGGATATTGAAATAATAGGCATATTATTAGACGATCATAAAAATATCACCATTCGAGACTAAAAATCGCAGAAAAATCCACAGATCTAAACAACCTCAAATCATTAGAAACTCAAACTCAAAACATTTGAAAAAGAAGGATAGAAGAACACATTTTTTACCTTGGGAAGTTTATTTTGAGCGTCGAAAACTACTATGATCGTTCAATCATAGCCAAATTCTGTGAAATCAAGCATGAGAAACACAAATTCCGTTGAATCAGATGCAAAATCTATTAATAAATAAAAAAGGGAAAAAATCAGATAGAAACAGATCGCCAAAAAAAACTGACCTTATGGTGGAAAAATTAGGGCCACCGATTCACTTTGATTGAAGATCCAAATAACGACGACCAGATTTCGAGGCCAAAATCGAATCGAAACAAATTGTACGATTCCTAGTTTTTTAACCAAATCTATGGTCGATTCAATTACTCCGAAGCTCCATTGTGCATATTTTGCTCAAATTCCATACCGCATTCCCGAAATAAGACCATGACAAATCAAACAAATTCCAGACCACTCCTTGAGTTCTCAACACCAAAAAAGCTCCAAAAATTTACAAAACCCTAAGAGTTAAAACTCAAAATCTATGTTTCCTGCAACTCCCGAACGAGGCCTAAGAAAATGCATAGGAAAGACTGAAATCTCTGTCAGAGCACGAATCGAGGTGAAATGCTGAAATGCTCTGATCTGAGTCGAAAATAGAAGCAAAAAAATATGAGAGAGAGGCTAAAGTTTGTCGATCGAGAGAGAGAGGTTAGTGTTTGTTGATCGAGAGAGAGAGGTAAGGGTTGTCGAGATCTCGAGAGAGAGAGGCTACAATTTGTCGATTGAGAGAGAGAGGTTACAATTTGTCGATTGAGAGAGAGAGAGAGAGGTTAGGGTTTGTCGAGTTCGAGCGAGCGAGAGAGAGAGAGTCTAGGGTTTCGATGAGAAAAGGACGGGTTGAGAGAGGTGTTGTGCTAAATAGTGAAATGAGAGGGTGGGGGTTGGGCCTGACGATATGGCACGTGAGGACGTGATGATAAGACGTGATTGGAGGAGGATTTATTTAAACCACTGATTTAATTTAAAAAAAAACTATTTAAGGCAGTGGTATATTGCACCACTATTTTAAACAGTTGTTTATTTTAATACTGCTGTAGTGATTTTTTCCCCATTTTGACGTAATGCAAGTGGAATTACTACTACTTAGGTTCTTCCCAGTTGTTATGACAGTATATATATATATATATATATATATATATATATATATATATATATATATATATATATATATATATATAGACTTCGCTGGTAAAAATACTTCAGAAATGTAGTGTAACCATGTATCTCATTTTTTTAATTTAATTTTGTGCTTTATGTTGGCTATAAACCATTTTTCCATTTTAAACATCTCAGACCAAGAAAATAATTTTATTATTTAACTAATATTTTTAAAAATATATTTTTCTCTAATATACTAACTATCTTCAAAATTTGTGATGCAATTTTAATGCGGTAAAGAAATTAGCATGGCGAAGATTTTTGACATGGTCGGTAGATTGTTACAAAATTAAGTCATCTAGTCGCTTTAATTTTTTTGTATCTATTTTAAGCACAAGAGTAGGGCTTTAAATGTAGATTGTAGGATATTTTTTAAATGACGTCGGTGCACTGATTGATATCTCTGAATTGGATTGATTACTGGTTGTTGAACTTCATTTGTATGTGGTGGGACAAGTTTTATTTTTATTAATTGATATTAGATTTGTGATAATTTATATTGTTTATAACTTATTAGTTGTTTCTTTTGTGATAAAGAACAATTTCTAGGGTTAAACAAAAAAATGTATACCAATCAAGTACATGATGGGGCAAACAAAAAAATGTTATTGCCAATTGAATGCAAAAAAAAAATAAAAAAAATTGGATATTCCCAACAGCCATGTTGTCTTCCGATAAAAAAAATATTATATATAATTATGAAAAACTACTATTACTGGCAGCCATATTGTTTGCCAGCAAAAAAATGGTACTATTATCGGCAGCCATATTGCTTGCGGGAAAAAAAAATTAGAGTTATTCCTAGCGGCCATTAGCCGCCGGCAAAACTAACAAGCTGCCAGTAAAACATGCCCTTAGTGATCGTTAGGAAAAAATTGCCAGCGAGGTTCTCCCGTTGGTAAAAAGCTCACCATCCACCGGCAATAGTATTGGTGATAAAGGAATTGGTGGCGGAGCAATATCCGCCGATAAAACTATTATCGGCGGCTATGTAAGTATTGCAGGCGAGCATCAGCTGTAGGGTAAAGTCAAATTTTTTATAGTGAAACCTCTACACAATAGATCTTGAGATCATGGTCCTATCATTATATAGTTAGATTTTTATTTCACATGGCCCAACTCTTGAAAAGTGATCCAAGAAATATATTTGATATGCGCACATGAGCATGTTCATATTTTGGGATGTATGTCAGGCAAAATCAAAATTTGACTGTCTGATAGTAGGCCCATGATCTCAAAATTTGTTGTATTGAAGATTGGGTTAAAAAATAATCTCAATCATATGGTTCAAAGAAGTCAGCTGTTTAAGCATATAAAATTTGGGTTGAGAAGGAAGAATCTTGGATTGTAAATACAGATATCTCTTTTTTATTTTTTTCTAATCAATTCAAATCACACCATATCTCGCCCATTTCGGACAATATCCCCGAGATTGCTGAGATCACACTTGCATCACGTACTGCAGGACTTGGAGACCAAGGTATCAAAAATGGGTCCGATATTTATCGGCACCGATAAGTATCAGGTATTGCGTTATTGCCCCTCAAAAGCAATTCGCACAAAATCCTATATATGCTATAGAATATCCATGAGCTTTTTTATTCTCTGCTGTGCATTGGAAAACAATCAAAATTTATTAAAAAAAAGCTGCTGGAAAACTGTCAAAAACTCTCAAAATCTGCAAAAAAAAAAAAAAAAATCTGTTAGAAAATTGTCAAAATTTGCAGAAAAAACAGATTAGAAGATATTGCCAGCCCGTAGGAAAAGGTATTGACTGTTTGCTAAAAGCCCCTACGACCAAGGCTCCTTTTAACTCCATTGATTGCATCACATTAGATGATAAAAGTTATATTTTATCTATATCTTTCACACAATAGATCTTAAGATTATGGGGCGTATATCCGACGGTCAGTATTTGATTAAATGTATCACAGATCCCTAAAAGATGGTACCCTTGAATCATATGACACACATTACACTTAAATGTAACTTTAAAGCCAGCTTTTTTAATCTCTGATATATGTAATTCATAACTTCCCATCTAATAGGTATGCTATAATCTCAAGATCTATTGTGTGTAAAAGATCTTTGTGTAAATAAACCTTTATTATGTTATCGGACTTAATCAACAATTTTAAAGGAGTATCGGAAACGAGCTCTTTCGCCAAATAACTGAGCGCTAACAGAGGAGCCCATTATAAAGGAAATGGGTGAGACTTTTTTCTCTACTGTCTGCTGCCATTTAAAGTTTAATATTTTTTTATATTATGAATCATGAGAATATGACATGTGTCTCTTATAAATTTTAAAACCTTGAGCACCTATCCCATGTACATCATAGGCATTAACTTATACTGCTATATCCTTTCACCGAGTTTTTTTGTTTGTTTTTCCGGCAAATCGATACCCGATTTAACACCTGCTTGACAGGCCATAAGTCTCGCTCAAGACGAGATTTCAAACCATGGCTATAACGAATGTGACCAAATTTTTTGACACTATCTTCAAAAAATAGTATTACATGAAGGACAATTTTTATGCAGCCAAAATGGCAGCTAATGTGACATGATGCAATTGGTTGAAAGTAAAGTGAGACTTAATTAATACATGTTAGTGCAGCTAATCACACAATGCCAAGTAAGCCGTCTGCACTTTGTCCTCAACAAATCTGTCTTCCCTTTATAATTTTTCATCCTCAAATCATAATCAACTGATCCCTTAAAAAAAAAGTGACTCAAGTGCTAATAGCTTCAAATTGTAAAGTAATTACACAATAATAATAAATAAAAACATTTATACTGAAAAATTATTTAAAGGAACATATTGCAATTCAGTGAACCTTAGCGAGAAAAATTCTCAGAGAATTTTTGTTAACCTTCATCCTGAATCCGGCAGCGGCAGAGAGGGCACGTGTGATCGAGCACAAGCCAACTAGATATACAGGTGGCATGGTACACGTGGCAGCATGGCATTTGACTGCCACCCTTCCCGGCTTCGAACTCCTCCATGCACACCGGACACACCCCCGCCGTACAAACGGTTGGCATGTCCGAAACCAAAGATTCAGGCGTGGGGGCCGGGGGGTTTGTGTACTCAGGCAACGTAAGAGCAAGATCAAGATCGAAGTATAAATCTAAGGGACGCACCACCGTGGTGTCAGATTCCGGTGATGTGGTCGTCATTTTTGTCAGACTGGAATGAAAGAGAAGAACATTTGGGCGGCTTTATATAGAGGAAGTCTTAGTATGAACATTTGCAAAGGTAGTTAAATGTGATGTCTTATCGGATTTGATTCAGAGACTTTGAATTTAGAAAATGACGGAAATGCCCATGAGGCGGCTATTACGGTCAAAAGGATAACTTTATTTTAAACCCGTTCTTCCTTTACAACTCAAACTTCACGTGCTCTTACACAGTTGATAGCTTTAAATAAGAGAAAAGTAAATCATTTTTCACTCAAATCTTCCTATAATGGATCTTTTGACCATTTGATCATGATACTATCATCGAAATATTAGATATCCATTTCACATAGCATAATCTTTAAAAGTGATTTGAGAATCATGTTTGATTTATGCTCATAATCACTTACACCTTTTGCCCTTTTCGGATGTGTCATATGAAATCAAAATTGGATCATCCAATGGGAGGCTCATGATCTCGAGATCCACTGTGTAAAATATTGGAGATGAAAATTTTCATGATCTAAAATTTTATCCTATTTTGAGAGCTTAGAATTTTGAGTTATAACCCGCACATATCCCGAATATGCTAAATAGACATACACCTAATCAGAGTTCTTGCGCAATCTGATTCCACGAAATCCATGAAAGCCAACACATAAAAGTAGAATATAGAGCAGTCATAAATATTGAATAAATACAATAAAATTCAAGTAAACGACCAATAAAATAAAAATAAAAGTCGGAGACAAATCCAATTAAATAAAGCGTAGAGTCAATAATAATAATGTCAAAAGAACTCAGTATCGAGTATACAACTGTTAATAACCAACGCTAAGATTAGAATTAACACTAAGGTCCTCCTGGTACAAAGCAGCGTTGCCCTCCCAAGGCTCCTGATACTCAGCGTCCACGCAATCAACGAAATCAACGTCGATGGGATCTGAATAGTTGGTGTCAACTCTACCAACGTAATCACCTATAGCTGTTTAGATCTTCGTGGTATGAGTTTACTCAATCATGTAAACTCAGTAGATACACCAGCAATCCACCTCATTCTATTCAGGTGCATTGTGGGTACATAAAGTGAGTGATAAACATAATATAATAATACAATCAGAAAGAGCATGACAAAACCAAGTGCATAACCTAGAACTCATATTATAAGATAAATGCAGGATCATGATCTAGACACTCATATCCTAACATACCTCACCATAACTCGTGACATACCATATTTTATTATTCTCGCGCACACATCTATACATTGCATGAGCATAACAAACATACTCATAAATCCTAAAGGACTTGTGACAAAGTCGCGGCTTGAGCTACCATGTGAGGGTCACCATAGTATTATATTACCATATCATAACGCCTTCGTATCATACTCATACTCCTCCATCAAGCCCAATGAGGAGACATAAATGGTCACACATACTTACAACCTACTCATACTGTAACTCATACTCTCGGTCATACTCATACTGTCTCCCAGAGACCCGTCTTGGTTGTAAGACGTTATTGCCCTTATAGTGGCTATGCAAGGAACGACACGTATAGAGATTTAAGTTCTTAATCTTTTGCTGGCCTACACAACGACATCTTATTATCGTACTCATAACTTATCTTATCTCATACTCATATTCGTATCATACTTTTATAACTTAATTCTAAGACAAGCTATAGTGGGATAACCTCACTACAGCTAAGGCCTGAATCTTATATCATAACTCATATCTTATTCTCCCATATTAAAACTCAGAGTGATAGGGTTACCGTATATGCCACCGTATATAAGGTTATATTGAATTCGCACTCACCTGACTCGTCATGATGTCCCATACCACTATGAGTTGTAATGCATGTGAATACGATGTATTCCTCGCTTCAATATCAATCAGTGAATCACCACGCCCAAGCATAGGCATGATCTCATACACTCGTATATATATGACCTAATGTATCCATAACTCATATATCATGATAAAGATGGAAGCATAACACTATTATACACACATCATAGATTTACATTTAGGCTGCATATGGCATAGCTCTTTGCTAGCCCCCGCCACAGTGGAGTTTACCTGCTTTAGTTGGCTCCCATTTTCTTTTCTAACTTCTTGAAAAGAATGATTTATCTGCTCTAACAGTAACCTCTTTGCTCCCTACTAACTCCGTACTAGAGTAAATAAAATCTGCTCTGGCAAGGAGTGAGTAGAGAGGAGGGTAAAACTGCTGAACAGGTAAATCTTGCATAAAATCTTGCTATGTAAGGAGTTATCAAGGAGAAGGGATACCTGCTAAAGCAGGTAGCATGATTTTATCAAAGAGGATGGGAACTTGCAAAAGCAGGTGAACTCTGCTATGGAAGGGGCTAGCAAAGAGCTATTCCATACGCAGCCTTAGCTTTTATTATGTTTATATATATATATATATATATATATATATATATATATATATATATATATATATATATATACATAACACCAATCCACTTATAGGATATGGTAGTTACTAATGTGATTTCAAAAATGTGAATTTCAGAGTTCAATTTTCATGAGACATCGAATTTCTAATTTTCATGTTATCGAAGAGGTTGCGTTAAAGTAATAAATTTATATATATATATATATATAATTATAATTGAATAACTAAATTAAAATATATTTATAATCACTAAGTTATGATTTATCATGACCATCGATCAAAAGACCTTAAGTAAGATATAATGTACATAAAAATTTTAGTTATGAAAATTAGAAAATAACACTAAATTCGTGTAGCCTTGTGTCATTAAAAACTGAACCCAACTTGTTGCTCTATTTTAACCTCTAAATTGTCATATTCGTGATATGGATATTTCACACAAAGTTGTAAAGCTCGCTGTGTTTTTTCAAATGCTGCAAGAATCACGTCAATTCAAAGTCAGATTAAAAGGTTATGGCCAAAATACTGAGACCAGCACATCGATAGTCGCAAGCTCGAGTTCGTGGCCGCGAATTCGGGTTCGTAGCCGTGAGTTCGGACCCATAATTTTAAGATGGTGCAATCTATTATTTTTTAAATAAAATAAATATATATTTTAATTTTAGGGCTTAATTAGTTTTAAATAAATTATAATATAGACTTGCAACAATAATATATATCATTATAGTTTTAGTAGAAGGATAAATTTCTAGTTATATAGATTTAGAAATAAATAATATCAATACAATATTATTCCAATTAAATCAATCTATCAGATTTACAAATATTAGAGTTTAATTAATTTTACATATTTAAAAGAGGATAAAATATTAAATATAAAGACCTAATAGAAAAGTACAATATTAAATAGTCAAACAAAGGGATTATTTTGGAAAAAGAAACAAAATATAAACCCGACTTACAAATCATGCAACTTTAATAGAAAAATAAAATACTAAATATGCAAATTTATTATACTTAAAGATATTCATGTTTAATTAGTATGTAGATTTAACAGGAAGACAACATATTAAATATACAGACCTAATAGAAGAAAAAATATTAATAGTCAAACAAAAGGATTGTTTGAAAAGAGAAATAAAATATTACCCGACCTACAAATTATACAACTTTCAAGAGAAAGAATAATATTAAACATGCAGATCAATTAATTTATGAGATATTAGGGTTTAAATAAAATTTTTAAACCCATCAATGCGCGATTGAACACATCCTATGCGACGAAATCTGAGAAGAATAAGATGGATTGATGGGTACCCACCTCTTGAAGCGTGAATCATAGATTTACAGCAATTCGAGTTGAAAAGGTCGATGCCCAAGGCATCCGTTCGTCTAAGTATTGAGAGAGAATATTTTTTTATTATAGAGAGCAGAGAGCTTTTAAAGTTTTATTTATAATGGTAAAAAGTTTTAGGTTAATTTTAATTAAGAGTTTTCGTAAGGGATTTAATAAAATAGGAGTTTTGACACAGAAGAAGAATTCATACATGACTTGAATAGCTTGAGAAAATATTTTTGTGACAGTCCGACTTTTCCCCTTCTCGTAAATGGGAAAAGTCGCGCCGTCGGATCACCTAACATGATCCTTTCTTACAAGTGCATCGTGTACAAAATTTTACAATTGCGGAAGTGAATTAAAATAACTCTGATACGAAGAAATATGGTACAACTAATATCCATTCATTTATCTAAAGCAGTAAACTGAATAGGAAATATAAACAGAAAACCTATACATGAAGGAGTAAACTATCTCAAACCAAACTACTATTTATACAAGTCTAGTGTTTTATAATTAAATATCTCTCTCTCAAACCTCTCAAGGAAAGAAGTCCTCAGTAGAACCTTCCTCCTCGTCCTCCTCCTCAGATTGATAGGTAGGATCAGCTTCGTGCTCAGGGTCTCGAGCAATATCTGCAGCTAAGAAATGAAGTCGTAGGATGGGCTATCATCAAAGCTCAGCAGAGAAATTTAAAGTGCTAAGTTATATGTTAGATTAACAAATTCACTTATAGATGCATAATAAACTGAAGCATATTATATATCCTCTTATCTCTATTCAAGCATCGTATCTATCCTAGTAACATATAGTATAATAAGCAATAAATCATGAAAATATTGTATCATGTTGACAGATTCATGCTGCACAAATATGAGGAATTATACTGACGAGAAATCATGCTGGACAATTACAGAAATCATATTGAAACAAGACATATACAAGAAACAAGAAATAGCAGGATCACTTGGACCGAGAAAATCAAGCTCCCGAGTTAGCGAGATTACTTGGATGAGATATCAAGCTCCCGAGTTAGCGGGATCACTTGGACGAGATATCAAACTCCCGAGTTAGCGAGATCACTTGTTTTAAGACAAGAATAAAGACGTGTACATGACATCAAGGATAACAGTACATGAATAATGCATGGTAACATGTATGCAAGAACATCTTGAATATATGGTATATAAGTAGATATCAACACTAAACGTAGCATTATTCTTCACATCAAAACTCTCTATTTCTATCTATGATTATTATACATGATTATACAGGAGCAATACATGATCATCATCAATCAGAACCATTCCTCTAAACTGATTTAGCATTATCCCGTTATCACTAAATATTTTAGCATAATCCCTTAGCCATAAATCAACACTGATTTCATTAGTATCATATCCATCCCAACTGACATGAGTTCATTATACAAACTAACGTTATCACGTGCATTTATCATCAACAAAACTGATTGGCATCCTTATAAATCTCTAATCATCATTTAAAACTGCCTTTATATTCAAAGACTATCATGCTAACATATATTCATAGAATAATCCTATGTCGAGCTGAACTAGCATGGTTCGAGCATCAAAGTTCATGTTATAAACATATATGGCGTTGATCTTACTATCATCATAGCTTAGTATACCTCAACAGAACTAGCACAACTAGCATGTTTATAGCAACTGAAACTATTACTAGCATATGAATCAAACTAGCATAGGCATAATTATAACTTGCTAATCAGGGAAGAATTCGAAAATAAAATATAAATTAACAATGTAAACTCCCTACCATTATTTCGATATACATCACACTTACATATACTTTCCTCTATGTGCACCCACCCAAGCGTTCAAAACGCACCATCATTGTAGCATTTTAGTATGTTCACCAAGTTGCACCTATGATGGATATATGGAAATTTAGGATCCGAATGGAAGAGTGGGTCACCTGAGACCCCACATTCATGTTTTCATGTTTGACAAGATTAGTATACTGTAGTGTTACCGCACATACGCCCAATACAGGCCAAGGGCCTTTGAAACAAACACGACAGCCAAACATAGGCTTGCCTCGGCAAGCCATAAGGGTTGCCGCGGCAAGCCTTCAGTTGGGCATCTTTTTGAAACCTGTAACTAATTTTTTATCCTATAAACGTTAGATTCATAGATTTATTACTTCACAAAAGTTATAGGGCTCATTGTCCCCTTTCCAACGCATCAAGAATCGTGTCAATCGAAGTTCAGGGTTAAAAGTTATGACCAAAATATCAAACAGTAGTCTAAACATAAGATTGTCGCGGCAAGGACATTACTTGCCGAGGTAAGCCCTTCAGCTTGCACCTTGTCGCGGCAAGCATGTGGGGTTGCCGCGACAAGCCTTGCTTGCCGTGGTGTTCTTTTTTTGTGCCTCTACTTTGGTGACTTTACTGATATATATATATATATATATATATATATATATATATATATATATATATATATGTGTGTGTGTGTGTGTGTGTGTGTGTGTGTGTGTGACAGCCCGAATTTCGGAACCCTGAAATCCGTGCCATTAGCACGAGCTTCGAGGTCGTGCCCCGGGTTCCTTACAAAACATTGATATATATACAATCCAAAACTTTAATTGAGACATGCGTAGCTACTCTAAATAAAATCTCAAAACCATCAAGGTATCACAAGGCAGTCCTTGTCCCATGCCAATTCATGGGCATAAGAACTTACCCAAAAGTTTAGTGATGACAGCTCATCATATACGTTTTGTCAAGAAACGGTATTTAAACATTCGAAATAAAGAGGCTTGATATACCAAGCCATACATAATACTCTCAACTCACTCTCAAAGTATGCAGCGGGTTTCCTAGAAGAATTCCTCAGGAGGAGGTTCTGACTCTTCTGTGGGCACGAAAATCGAAACCCTTGGATCAGCTTCTCCAGAAGTCTTTGCTGCCGCTAGTCCTGGACCTGCGACGTATAGTCTAAGGGGGTGAGCTACATCCTAGCTCCGTAGGGAAACAAAAAGAACATATAGATTGACCTTCACACATATGTCAGCAGTTTAACAAGCATAGAATTATTGAGTAATCACTTATGGACAACAACTTGAGTAACTGGAATTTAAACCAATGATTTTGACTGTTACTTAGCATGGTTTCATTAAATCTCCTTATTTGTTTAGTTGTGAATTTGGCCTAATCACTTAAATCTTAACTTAAGTAGTCCCCGAGCAATATAGCATCGAGCCCCGATGGAATACCCACCATCGTCGTCTAACTAGACAGTTATTATACGTATCCCCTGGGGATACTGCCCAAGCCCCTTTCTCATAGGTGGTGGGTCTATTTTTAGATCTACATCCCTGGGATGTACTATGAATGTACGGATTGGCCGCCGTACCGGTCACGGATATCCTGCCGAGTCAGTCGTGGGTATCCCGCCACGTCGGTGGGGTATTCTAATCAACCTTAAATAATAAAAATATCAATGTGCTTTACATATAGTTATTCACCGTGATTGTGCTAATTATATTACATCAGGCCTTATCACATTACTTCCGTTTCTCTGTTAGTTTTCATCTGCATCCCTGGGATGCCCCATATTTCCGTCGCACCGTTCTTTGTTTGAACTATATGATTTTTCGTCCCCTGGGGACCTCAAGACTTTCACATTGTAACTCACTCACACACCCTTATCATGAGGATCATGCAATATGTGACTATTTAAATAGATTATACTACACATATGAGTTTCACGGGATAATGCACATGTTTCAAGAATATTCCCTACCTCGACGAATCTCAAGGCACGCCTGCTCGTAGAGGGTTATAATGCATCAAACCTACATTTCAAAAATAGGTTTAGAACAATTACTAGAATCATTGGGGTGTATGACCCCCAAGTTTCTTGTATTCGAAAAACCAAGATCTGAGTGGTCACCAGACCTCGCTCGAGCGGCCACTTGACCTCGCTCGAGCGGTCACTTGACCTCGCTCGAGCGGTCACTTGACCTCGCTCGAGCGGTTAAATCGAGGTCGCTCGAGCGGTTACATCGAGCCATCGGTATTATCGGGGACCTCGCCGAGCGAGCTTCCCTTTAGTTTTGGGGACCGCTCGAGCGAGCCCAGAGTTATATTTTTTTCTGTTCATCCTCGCTCGAGCGAGCCTTTTAGACCGCTCGAGCAAGGAACGATGATTTTGCTCCTCGATCAAATCGAGAACATGCTTCCTCCCTTCATTTAACCTTAATCTTATAAAAAGAAACATTCAGCCAACATTCTACCTACTATTTAAAACATTCCTAGGCATCTATCATGTCTTTAACGTACCTCTGACGATGAGTCACGCACAAGTTCGATTTACGATTCGAAATTCTACTAGGCTAACAGGCCTCCAAGGTTCTTCCTCCAGTCTTTTCCTCTAATCTCCTTTGCCGACTTAAGTCCCAACGAACCCTAGTTCTCTACTAGGCTCTTCTCTTCTTTCTCTCTATATTCTCCTTCTCTCTATTTAGGTTAGAATAGAGTTACGTAAGGGTTCCTCTCTCTCTCTTTCACTTTTATATCTATAAGTTAGGGATATACTAGTGTGTTTCCCACGTACACACTTAGTGTCTTTGGTTCGTTTTGGTCTCCTTGTGAAACACATATACCTATGTGTAATGCATGACGTGCACTCATCTCAAAAATCTGAGGTTATGACAGTGTGTGTGTGTGTGTGCGTGTGTGTGTGTGTGTGTGTGTTACTCCGTGTACCTTTTGGTGAATTTCATGTTCCGATGACGCCGAACGTACGTCGGTGTCGAGTTTGCCGAACTCGTAAGTGTGTGAGCACGTGGCTGTCTGCTAGAATCTTCCGAGACCAATGATGTCTGTTGCAAGGCGTGTACTTGAAACCCAAGTTAATTTATGGGTTTTGAATTCAAGGTTTAAGAAAAATTAAACCACAAGTAGTTGAAGTAATAAGAGGATATGGGATTGGAATATGAGCATCACTATTTCTTGGCTATGGATTATAGAAATTGCAGCAGAATTTTCAACAGAAATTTGGAGGAAGAAGAAGGCTGGCGGGTCTTGTAGGGCTTGAATAGCTTGCATGCATGACAGTCGAAATGACTCATGCATGCGTGAAAGAAGAATGAGCTGAAAGTAGCTTATCAGCTACAAAGAGCTGGCCATTCCTTATACAGCATGTACATGCTACCCATGGTAGCAGCAGATAAAACAAAATGGCTTTATGTGAGTGCAAGTCCCATATACAATAAGTGTAAATACTGTTTTTAGTGGTTAGCTAGGCAAAACTAGTCAGTGGTATTAGATGTATCTCCATCTCCATATAAGCCAAAATCAATTTATTTCACCTACTAAGCCAGCCGAGGCTTAGCTTGCCTATAAAGCACTCTTTCTCTGTGTTAAATGTGTATGGTTGGGATGGGCTGCGTACCAAATGCTTATAACTTTTAACGATGTTTAGCTATATACATATTGATTGACATATCACTTTACAGACTTCAATATACCATAAGATAGCTACACGTAGCAGGCACTGGTCGGACCTGACTAGTGCTTATACCAAGTAAGGTTAAAATCAGTCGGACCTGAGGCAACCCGCTAGGCCTGCCTCAGGTGCAAAATTGCCTCAAGTGGTCAAGGCAATTGATTTCGCTTGCCTCAGTTGCCGAGGCAAGGGCATTAGGCCTTGGTTGGTATTTTTCTCTATGCACTACTGGGTTTTGGGTCAAAAGATTGACACCCCTCAGTGCCTAGCAGTCCTATGAATTATTTTAAATTGTATTAGGCAAATTTTTATCCTTAGAAGGGCTCTGAATATGTTAATTTTTACCTAATCTATGATCAAAATGTTTTAATATTTTTTTTATATGTTTATCCTAAGGCTCCACTATTTAACAGTCATCATTAACATTCTAAACTAGTTCTTTGTGTCACGTTTTTGGCACAAGCCTGACCCTACTCGAGTCCATTCCCAGTATTGTCAGGATAAAAATGTGGCAGCTGTTACAGTTTTGTTCCAGCACTTTGTGTAAGCTCCAAAGCAATTGATGTTTCGCTCCCGAAATTACAGTTATACCCTTTGACTTGTTTCATCACTTAAAATGAGCGTAACTTTTTATATTCTTGTCAGAAATCACCAAATTATATATTGTTGGAATCGTATCGATGAGTACTTCATAATGAGTTGACTATTGATATAGAAAAAAAAATCAGAACTTTCTTAAAAGATGATGGATTCCGGTGTGGAGCTTTAACACTGTACATGGTGTGGTACATCATCTAACACCGTTAAAATAAAGTCTAAAAATCTTGGTTGTTATATTCTCTCCCCCTTATAATATTTTCGTTCTCAAAAATTACATACATGAGGCGATGAGCTCGAGATACTTCTTTATAATCTCAGCTTCTCATTAAAAGTCAACGATTCAACATAAACAAAAATCAGGGTCATTACATTCTCCCCTCAAAATTTTTCGTCCTCAAAAATTAGGCATTAATTAAAAAGTTGTATCATCATCTCTGTTAATCTCAAATCACCTGAGAAACTTTCATATTTGTGACACCTAATATTTGATATCATCACGATAGGGTCCCCCTCTTTTTATAATGGTGATCGACTCTAATTCATCAATTTATAAAATAATCTGATTTGACGTCATAAATTTCTTCGAACGTGTGGTATGTCAAACTTTAGTTGGATATTCACTTGATCCACTTATTGTAGTCATTTCTAATATAACTTAGAATCAATTGTTTCTATAGTTGGCATCTCAGATCACCTAGAATCTTAAATAGTCAAATCTTCAAGGATTTATTTATCTAATTACCCCTCAATTTTTTTAGAGAAGTTTCATCCATTGCTTTTCAATCCTTATAGGTCATTTCTAATTTTTCTCACAAGTTCCTAATTCTATAAGTTATTCTTAAAAAAATCTTTAAACACAAAATCGAACCTTAGGGTCTTCTATCATTAATGATCGAGCTTCCTTTAAATCAATAAGTCCTCAAAATATCTAAACTCTGGGGTCTATTAGAATCATCATAACCTTAATCAACATATTGTACTTACATAGCCCATATAGTCCTCGAGGAAGTAAAGCCTAAGCTTTGATACCATTCTGTCACGACTCGAAATTCTACTCCATCCCGAGGGGCTAGAATTCCGAGTTATGACTCGCACGCATCCCAGATACGCTAAGCGGACATACACCAAATCAAAGTTCTCGCGCAATCTAATTCCACGAAATCCGTAAAAGCCAACACATAAAGGTAGAATATAGAGTAGTCATAAATACTAAATAAATGCGTTAAAATCCAAGTAAACCACCAATAAAATAAAAATAAAAGTTGGAGATAAATTCGATAAAAGAAAGCGTAGAGTCAATAATAATAATGTCAAAAGAACTCAGTACCGAGTCTACAACTGTCAATAACTGGCGCTAAGATCAGAATTACCATCAAGGTCCTCCTGGTACACAACGACGTCGCCCTCCCAAGGCTCCTGATACTCAGCGTCCATGGGGTCAATGAAGTCAATGTCGATGGGATCTGAATAGCCGGCGTCAACTCCACCAACGTAATCACCTACAACTGTTTAGATTTTTGTGGGATGAGTTTACTCAGTCACGTAAACTCAATAGATATATCAGCAATTCACCCCATTCTACTCAAGTGCATTGTAGGAGCATCAAGTGAGTGATAAGCATAATATAACAATGAAATCAGAAAGAGCATGACAAAACTAAGTACATAGCATAGAACTAATATTATAACATAAATGTAGGACCATGATCTAGACACTCATATTCTAACGTACCTCACTATAACTTATAATATATCATATTTTATTTTTCTCGCACATACGTCTATACATCGTATGAACATAACTAACATACTTATAAATAAACGACCTGTGTCAGAGTCACGACTTGAACTACTATGTGAGGATCACCATAGTATCATACCACCATATCATAACGCCCCCGTATCATACTCATACTCTTCCATCCAGCCTAATAGGGAGACATAAATGGTCACACATACTCACAACCTACTTGTAAACACCCAAATTTGGCTCAAGGCTCAATCGAAACATACTTCAAGAAGGGCGCACCCCTGAGCTTCCGAAAGTATTCCCCAAACCCTTAAGAGTCATCCTAAAACCCTTAGGAGTCATATCAAAACCCTTAGGAATCATCCCAAACCCTTAAGAATCAACCCTAGCCTTCCCCGACCCAATAGAATCCTTTCCGGGCCAATTTCAAACTCTCCTGAGCAGTGTTTAAAGAGAGCAGTGCCAAAATTTATACAAACCTCTTATGAAGCTGAGTTATATATCATTAGAAAGAAGACTTCCATAGCTTTCCAACAAGCTAAAAATTACCTCAATCGAAGTTATACATCAAAAGTTATGGTGATTTGAAATTGAACAATTTTGTAGGATATTTTCTGATGCATATAATACATGTGCCAAGCATACACCGAACCTCGCGAGATCTTCGCGGCGGGTTTTGAACTTCTCGACACTATAGCTATACTTGGCGCATGAAGTACATGCACCAAGCTTAGCAACAGTAACCTCTGGTTTTTGCCCGAAAATGGCCTTTAGGGTTTGACTTGTTGACCATTTTGATATTTAGGATGGGTTTCATTAGGACTGTTGCACCCTTGATTACCCTATTTACAACCCTCTAGTCATTTGAAACCTCACCCTGTCATCTACCATTGAACCCATTCTCACACCTTTCCACGACCTTGAAAAACCTAAAAACCTTAGATTCCTATCACCTAATTGCTAACCCAATTATCCCCCTTAACCCCTCACTAATCCTCCCATCCTCTATAAATAGAGGGCCACCCCTCTTGTTTAAGGGTTGAAAGCTTTTCAAAGAGAAAAGAGTAAGAGGTCCTTTCCTTCCTTTTGTTCATCCTTAGTTCATCCTTGACACCCTATTATCCATCATAAGTCAGTGAGTTTGAGCTAGATCTAGCCCCTAGCCTTCTTCTCCTACCTCTTAGCTCCCTAGCCTTAGAGGCCAAAACCCATCTCCTAACCCATTTGCTATTGGAAGCTCACCGTTGACATTCGCGCGCGAAGGACCACAGCTATGCTACAAGAGCCTGAGAGCTCCGGCTCTCCCCTCTATTCCTATACCTTCTTTGCTTTATCTCTATCCAAGGATTCATGCCTTTACGCTGCCGAAATTTCGGTGTTGGCGGAGACCTTGATAGGATCGTAGGCCTTCGAGCAAGAGGAAGTGCTACCCATTTTCCTTTATATATATATATATATATAATTATATCTATATATTTTATATACACATCCAAACAGCCATAGTAGAGACCGCTTTGAGCGGGTTGATCGGGTGCCTAACACCTTCCCGATCGATAACCGAAGTGTGACAGCCCGGATTTCGACATCCCGAAACTCGTGCCATCAGCACGATCCTCCAGACCGTGCCCCAAAACTTAGCACGAAACATTGGTATAACAAGCACAATTTAATAAATAAAGTAATTAATTTCATTAAAATGGAAAAACGTTAATATGCCCAACTGGCATATGCAAAAGACAGTTCTACTTTCATGCCACTGCATGAACAGAGAACCGACCCAAACCATCGGTGATAATCAAATCACCTCAGATAGTTCGCCAAAAGAATAATCTAGTTTAATTATATTGTTTCAAAAATAAAGGCTTGACATACCAAGCCGCACTAATCTGCTCACAAAACTGACTCTCTATCAAAGTGCATAACAGAGTCACCTAGAAGAAGTCCTTAGGAGGAGGCTCCAACTCGTCTCCAGGTACGTAATCCGAATCACCCGGATCCACATCCCCCGAAGCCTTCGCTGCTGCTATCAGTGGACCTGCGACGTATAGTCTAATGGGGTGAGCTACATCCTAGCTCAATAGGGAACAACACAATGAACATATAAATCAAAACTCACATATATTCCATGATATTCAAAGTATGATGAATCTATGCATTTGCTAGAAAACTAATTAAAAGCAGATGATTTACACTCAATTTACTGGTAAGTTGCATGTATTACATTACTGTTGATTTAATCATAAATGACACTGAACAGGCCTAAAGAAAAACTTAAATATTCAACTTAAGTAATCCCCGAGCAATATAGCATCGAGCCCCGATGAGATACCCTTCATCATCATCTAATTAGACAGTTGTAAAAACATGTCTTCCCTGGGAATAGGACCCAAGCCCCTTTCTCACTAGGCGGCGGGGTTAAATATTACACAACATCCCTGGGATGTGCTTACGATCACGGATAAACCTCCGTGCTGGTGTACGGATTTTCCGCCGTACCGGTCACGGATATCCTGTCGCATCAGTCGTGGGTATCCCGCCACGTCGGTGGGGTATCCTCAAAACCTCAAATAACAAAAATATCATGTGCATTACATATAATTGTTCACCGTGTAAGTGTGCTATCTTATATCAGTTAGGCCTCAACAGTAATTATTCAATCCTATGTATACATCCCTGGGATGTATACATACCCACATCACACCTGATGCCTTTATTTCTTCCTCATCCCCTGGGGATGTCTCAATCTCATTAGATTACTTGTTCTTAGTTACTTGCATCACACAGATGCCTTTATCACATTTTTGGTGTCACACACGCACCCATTTTCACAAAGCTTTCTACAATTTAAAACAACTTCAATTTGATAATTATATCACTATATACATGCTCTTGAAATTAAAGTACATGTTCAAGGTGTTCCCTACCTCAAGTCTTTGAAACTTCTAGCATCAAGGTCTCACGCGGCTCCTTATGCTCATGATCATACGTACCACCTATGGTACAACATAACACATATAACTCATCACTAAAGATGTAACAAAGAAGGTCCAAGACCCTCCCTGAATCTCAAAGTTCACTATAAGGTTTAAACAGAACTGTCAAAGTCGATTAATCGATTCCCAAAATCGATTAATCGAAATGCAATTCGATTAATTGATTCCCAAAATCGATTAATCGATTCTCCAAATCGATTAATCGAGATTCAAATTCGATTAATCGATCCCAAATCGATTAATCGAGGTCTCCAACATAAAGCAGTCGATTCTTAAATCGAGTAATCGAGATCTCAAAATCGATTAATCGATCCTAAATCGATTAATCAAAATCCGAAATCGATTAATCGAAATTCCAATTCGATTAGTCGATTTCCCCAGGTTTCATTTCTCTAGTGGCTGGAACTTCCCAGTCGATTTCCAAATCGACTAATTGAAATCCAAATCGACTAATCGAAATCCAAATCGATTAATCGAAATCGGGCCTTCATGGCTTTTCAACTTCTCAGACCAAATCGATTAATCGAAATCCCAAATCGATTAATCGATTTGGCCAGACTCAGCCCCCTTTACGGGCTGTTCTTTCAAATCCTTCTCAAACAATCTTCTTTCTTTTTCTAGGCCTTTATCCTATGATTTTAAGTAAATTTTGACTGTAATTAAACCTCTATGATCTATGCATTTAATTCACATAAAATTTTCCTCAACCAAATCTCATTTGCTTGGATCTCAAGGTTGGAATGGCTAGGGTTCCAGCTTTGTCTCTAGCGGACCCCTCACGTCGAATCCGACCTTAAATGCTCGAATCCCCCTTGGCTTGCATTCACTCCTTGCACAACAACCCCTCTTTACTTCTCTCCCTCTCTCTCTCTCCTTAACTCTCTTCAACAACCAAACAAGAGTAATTTAGGGTTCTTTAACCCTTTTATACTCATTTGTCATGTGTTGAGCACATACACCCCAGATGGGTGTATGTGGTTCCAGATTTCACCTCACACTCCACATGCTTGCATTAATTTCTCATCACATCCGTTCATCACTCCTCGAGTCAACTAGTGGACTCCTACTTGGTCAAACCTACGACCTGTCGGGCACGGATCTCGAGGTCACCGTTTAACGTAATTTTTCGGGTTATTACACGAAGCCCCTACCTAAGAGCCTTTGGCATAGAACGGATCACAGTCATATTTTTTGCACTTCGGTGCTTATAATATTGATTTAGGTTTCTCGGGACACCAAAAACTTCGGGTGGCGAGTCTATATATTTTTCATGAGCGCATCGTCGTGACGGATCGTTAAAAATCTATGGTTGCATAGATGGCGACTCTACTGGGGATGCTTTAGAGTTTCTACTTGAAGTTGGCCCTTTGTTTTTTGCATGTGTTTTTCTTATTTTAACTAAATTTTGTTGTTTCTCTTTCGTTTTTGTACTCACCCCTACGATTCTGTCATTTTTTACTTATCCTTATTTTTCTGTCATTTACACGCCTTAGCCGATTGGCGGGCCTACTTGAGCATTGTCTTTACTTTCATTTATTTTCTGTCATTTACATTCTTTAGCCGATTGGTGGGTTTACTTGTATATTTAAATCCCATAATTTACTTGCCTTAGTCGATTGGCTGGCTTACTTACGCATTTAAATTTCGTCGTTTACATGCCTTAGCTGATTGGCGGGCCTACTTGTACATTGTTTTACGTTTAATTATATCCCATCAGTGGACGTCGGCCCGTAGAGGCGGTACGGGACCATCATCCCCGGTTTTTGAATATTAAGCAAACTCCCTTAAAATTGAAATTAAAATTGAACCAAGAGGAGGACTTAATTGAATTTTCATGTTGGGTAGATTTTACAATAAGGTGGGAATTCAGGCAAAGATACAAACGTCCCGATTCTTAGTACGGCGGCAGCCCCTAGTGGTGATGATCCGGAAAAGTACCAGCCCACCTAGTATATGAGAAAGCACTTGCACTGGAGGTATATCGGGTGGGTAACCTATCTCTTTACAAAGCCTAAAAGCCGTGGGAGAGAGCGTTAGTGGACCCACATTGGCCTTGTATCCCTTAGGTTTGCTGAGGAGAGACCCGGTGCAATTAAGCAAGCTGTCCCCGGAAGCATAGCTTCCAGAAAAACCAAAAAAAAGAGACTCATTTTGGGCTACTGTTTTTGCTGTCAAACCTGTTTGACCCCACTGTCTTGCCTGGCGCAACTAATACATGGGCCAAGCCAAAATTATCCAGTTTTGCTCTGGCGCAACTAATACATGTACCAAGCTTAGAATCTGAGCAATTTTGCCTGGCACATCTAATACTTGCACCAAGCCTGTTGTAGGCAGTGCAATCAGAATTGTGGCCTATCTTTCCATCCCGGATTCCCGATTAGCGGTTTAGTATCTCTGATAAATCCCGCACTCTTTGACAACCAATACGCCCTCGTCGGTCAAAAGCGATCACCCTCTTATTGACTTTTTTTGAGGGATTGGGTTGTTGCATGGATTCTTGTGCCTTCACATAGATCAAAGAATTTTTTCCCTTTGATTCTTTCGAAGTGCGTCAGGATCTCGTCGTGGGAAATATTTGGGGTGTGAACGCCGCCCGAAACGGGAATTCCAAGACCTTGGAACTCATCCTATAAAGGTTCATATGCTTTATCCAAAAACCAAAAAATCAAAAATAAAAAAATCAAATAAAAAATCAAGAAAAAATCAAAATCCAAAATAGACATGTGGTGCCGGTACAACGGCATAACCTTACCCTACATTGTCCTTGAGGGGGAGGACAAAAAGTTTTTGGCCCCACTCGAGGCATCCGTACCCAATCCATCCATCATGCCCAATTTTCCCCCATTCACATCCAATATACCCCATTTTCCCTCCACTTTCACGATACCCAATTTTCACATCCATCCACACAACATACATCCCATTTTTATCCCATACCAATCCAAAATACCCCTCAAGTTTTAAACCAACATACTTCCCATTTTCTCTCCACATCCAATTCAAATCTATCACACTTCCCCCCATCTACTCAAATCTTACCAAATTTTCCTTCCACATCCAATCCAAATAACCGTAATTTTCCCCCATCCACCACCTTTCAAAATTCACCCCAATTTTCTCCCTTCTTTACCCAGGTCATGCCCAACTTTCCCCAAACCATGCCCAATTTGCCATTTGTCCAACACACACACCATTTCCCCCACACCTCCACCCAAACTATGTCCTAATTTTTTCCATCCATGCCAACCATGCCCACATCCAATCAAAACCTACCACATTCCCCCCATCTACCTAAGTCATGTCCAATTTTACTCAGGTCATGCCTAATTTTTTCCTCACACCCATCGAATTCATGTCCCATGCTCCCTCTTCATCGGATGGACCATCTACATCCACCCCCTCACCCAATCTCATGGCCATGATGGATGAAATGATTAGGGCCTACACAATTTGGAAGGCCTCTCAAAGCCTCCCCCATCCATCCCATACATCTCCAAACCCATCCCATACACTCCAAAATCTATATACCTCATTCCCCCAAAATCTTAATCAACCCCTCATCATCCATACCATCCAAGGCTCCTTTCAACCATGGGATCATATGGGTGGGCCTCAAGGTCCAACACCCTATACCCTAACTCACCAAGGCCCAATAGCCCAAGATCAAGCCCATCAAGGCCCAACACCACAAGCCCATCAAGGCCCAACAGCCCAAGGTCCATTGACCCAAACCTAACAAGGCCTAATGGCCCAGACCCAACAAGGCCCAATAGCCCAGACTCACTAAGGCCCAATGGCTCAGACCAACAAAGCCCAATGGATCAAACCCACCAAGGCCCAATGGCCCAAACCCAATAAGGCCCAATGGCCCAAACCCACCAAGGCACAATGGCCTAAGCCCATCTAAGCTCCATGCCCTACCCCCAAGTACATTAAGACCCACACCTGGGAGCCCCATTTGCAAATCCTCCATAACTCCCCCAATATCCCACATTCACTTACATCCAACAAGTCTCCATTCCTACTCAAATTACAAACCCATTATTTCCAATTCCTCAAATGGACATAAGCCCCATCCATCCATGTCCATCATGCCCATCCCAACATGGGAACCCATCTCCAACCATCTAAAATCCCTAATTTTCACATCCTATTACCCATTCACTCATTCCCCAAAATTCCCAAAATGCACAATGGTCCCATCCAACACTCACTCAATCCACCCAAAACATGCCATTCATCCACTCCTTACCCCACAAGCCACTCATCAAAGCTTTCCCTATCTGCAATGGCCCCATCAGACCCCCATGCAGCCCACTCAGAGTCTACAATATGACCTCATCCCTCCCCCATTCATTGATGCAGATAACCAATATGAGGAGGAAGTCAGAAATAGTGGGATCTACATGGGAGCATTTTCCAATTTCAATCCCCAACCATTTGTCGATGCAAGTCATTAGTATGAGGAGGATGAGGTCCAAAATAGCGAAGCCTACATGGGGGAGGTTGTCAGTTTCAATCCCTCACCCCCAAAAGGTCAAGCTATCAGACTGTAGAACGATGGAGACATCGTTGATGGTAAGTGGTTCTTTGATGACCAAGAGGATGAGGGTGAGACATTTGAAAGTGAGGATTATAAGTTAACATATTCGAGTCCTCGCTTCTCAAAATCGGTGCAATATGAAGGTCCAACCTTGGACCTATTCAAATGTCTCTCATCTATGCCAACTAGTGTGCGACCCAAGAAAACTTGGAGACGCAAATTCAAAGACCCATTGCCTTCATCTAATCCAAAGCCTCATGAATGTGGAAAATTCTCCAATGATCCGCAATCATCGAATGAGCCCGGGGAGGTATTGGATTGAGATGAGGATGAACGACTAAGGCAAAGTCATCCTCAAGGAGAGGCGTACCTCTACCCTCATAGAAAAATAAAGGAGCAAGTCAATGAACACCTCACGACCTCTTTAAAATGGTTACTCAAAATCCGAGAGACATTAGTGTCAAAAGCGTTGCAGATCGAGGTGGTCGTTGAAAGTCTGCCAATAATGCCTTTGGAAATACCCATGATGTTGGTAAAAGAAAATCTCCTAACTGAAGACTCAACTCTCGTGGCGAAAAGGCAGAAGAATACCATTGCCCCCAATGGCCAAATGGTTTCACATAAAGGCTCGAACAGTTTTGAACCCCTCCAAACCAGAAAAAAGGGTAGTGAAGGATTAGGATTAACTTTCAGCATGTCTTTTATCGGTCTCAACTTGTCTATGGAACCATGCACTGGGGCACCAAGAAGCCCAATGAAACTGATAGTGGGTGATATCGATATCAAGCTTTATGCTGAGCCCATGGCGATCATGGTCGTTAATCTCACCCCACATTCAGACCATCCGTGGGCCAGCAATGCCCAGAGCATCGCATCGACATACGATGCCAAGAGTCTTTCTATCACTCTTAATGTCGAGGCTTCAACGGGATTGAGAAAGGATACCTTGTTGTTGAAGAATTCTCCCCTCAATAAAAAGGAACAAGTGATGACCCAATGGTTGGGGTGGTATGACATGTCAATGATAAATGATGAAAAGGCCTGTGTCTCTTGTACAAATCTAAACTCGAAATTGTTGCGTGGTGGGCCTCAATTATGAATACGAAAGTACTGGAAAACAAAGAGAGCAATGCCCAATTAACCATTAGATCCCCAAAGTTGAAAATCACTGTGCCTTCTTCTATTTTGGAATGGAGGCAATTGTGCTCTAAAGAAATAGTCAGGACCCACCATTGGTTCGGGAAGAGGAACTTGCCACCAAACATCTTAATTGCGTTATCCATAATCCTTGGGGAACATTCCTTCACCCACCTAGTTCCCAACATCCAAAGTCATTCATTCCCCATAAGCTAAAATCCACCATTCCCACTAATCCAAAATCAGTCAGCTCAATAAACCCAAGGTTATTCATCCCCCCAAGGATGAAATCATTTGCACTCAGCAGCCTAAAATCGTTCACATCCATCCTCTCAAAGCCATGTAAATCATCCACATTCACCATTATGAACTTGGGACCAGTGATGCCATTCCCATTATCAATGGTTATTTTGAAGTCAAGGCCATTTAACCTTTCTTTCAATAATTCATGGATCAAGCTCTCCATGCCGTACCACCCTTTTCAGGGTAAACCAACAGGTCGTATTAGGAATCTTATGCGAGGGTTCAATGCTTGCAAACACCACTCAGTTCATCGATCCCTGCCTGTCTAAATAAATGGCCACACCTCTGCGATGCCAAATCTCTCATAGGTAGGTAGCAAAGGTATGGTTCCATTAGGGAAAATTGTCCCACCCATCATCCAGGAGGTACTTTGCTAGGATCAAAATGCGTCAGGTCATATAATATTTTGAAGAGCCCTTGGCAGACAATACCTTGTGTATATAGAGATCCTCCTTCACAAGGTCCCACCTCCGAAGAAAAAGGAAAATCCAAAAAAATAAAAAGAAATAAAAAATAAACCAAGTTTTTTTTGTTGTCCTTTAAAAATCTCGATAAAATCAAGAAAAATGATGCCTTAATTGAAAGGCCTGTCCCACGTGAAATCAAACCTTTTTCTGTAGAAATATAAGAAGAGGCAGGAGTTACGAGTCTGGATGAGAAAATCCCTCCTGAGGAGTGTCCTAGTGAGCTCCTTGACCAATTTGCCGATTTTGAGTATGGCCCTACCCGATCGTTGAATAGACTGAAGATGCCCCAAGGAGGTTCCTAGAATCACTAAGATCGGAATGTCGCTATCTCCCGAGGAAAGAAAAAGCATGATTGATTTTCTTTGGTTATACCAAGACGTCTTCGCATGGTAATATGAGGAGATGCCTAGTTTAGATACCGATTTGGTCGAGCATGAGCTGCCGCTATATCCAGATGTTAAGATAGTCGTCCGCATCCTTGAGAAAATAGTCGTCCCCTACCAAGATTGGAGTGAAATGTTACCATTCACATTATGGGCCTATTGAACGTCGATCCGTACTGCTACAGGGGCAACACCATTCTCCCTTAGATATGGAACCAAGGCCGTCCTACCAGTCGAAGTTTAAGTACCCTCACTTCACATCCTCATTGAATCTGGTCTATCAGAAGCTAAAAGGGAGAGGTCGTGCATTGACCAGCTGAACCTGCTAGATGAGAAAAGGCTCTTAGTTGTGCGTCATAATTAGGTCTATCAAGGAAGAATCGCACGTGCTTACAACAAGCGCGTTCACACTCAAGATTTGAAGGGGGGAGACACTGTACTCAAGAAAATTTTCCTTTCTCTCCACGCCGATCCAAGAGGGAAATTTAGGCCCAACTGAGAAGGACCTTACGTCATCTGAGAAGTACTCCCGGGATACGTGCTCCGCCTCGCCACCATGGACCGAATTCACTTTCCTGAGCCAATCGACGTTGGATACATCCGATGATTCTATTCCTAAGTCTCTTGAGGCAAGATAAATATTGATAATATGGATAGGTGACTGCTTAAGGACCCCATAAAAGAGGCTATCATTCCAGAGCCAAGTAGCCAAAAAGTATCCCTAAATGCACATACCCTTTTTGCTACCCAATTTGAGCCATTAGCCTTTCTTTCGTAACCCCTCCCAGAAAAAGGAAAAATGTATGTATATACAATATAGATGAGGAAAGAGTTACCCTCAAAAATCTAAAAAAAAATCGAAAGAGCAAAACTCCAAAAAGAGATTGTCTAAAAAGAAAACCAAAAAAAAATTATAAAAAATATAAAAGAAAAAGTGGAGCATGTACAGTCAAAATCCCCCAAGGAAGAAGTGTATTATGGCAGCTAGAACCCAATCAAGGAAACCTTTTAAAACCCAGAATACCTTTAAAATTCCTAACCTATCCTATGGCCAAGATACATCCCTGAAGAAAGCCCTCTTTAAGGTCTACGAGCAAGCACAATATCCATTAAAGTCAGCATAAGCCGAGCTGTGAGACAACAAAATAATTCCATCTAGCTGGTTATGATAGAATCGACGTCCATGTCATGGCCTTTGAAAAAATAAAGGGAAAGAAAAGAAAAATAAAAATATACAAGCTCAAAGTAAAATAGACGTGGTAAAAACCCGCAAGGGCACTACGGGTAAAAACAGCGAGCTTGTGCAGACCAGGTGAAAACCTGAAAAGGCGCCTGGGGTAAAAATGCATACCCATGGATGTAGTGAAAACCCGAAAGGGCGCTACGGGTAAAAAGGAGGGCAACAATGGACATGGTAAAAACTTTTCTTGGGCGCTACGAGTAAAAAGGTTGAAAAGAAGAAGGGAAAAAGAACAAGAAGAAAATCTTCGATTATCTCTTGGTTATAATCCTGAATTATCTGGTCGCCAACTGGGCCACTCATGTTGGCTCAAATCAGGTTCTGACTAGGAATATCTTCAAGCTACATTGTCAAACGTATGACCCGAGGTAAGGAGAATAGGTTAATTCAATCTAAAGGGATGGACGTTCCGATCTTGAAAAATTCTGAACCTCACTCAGGTCCGACCACATAAATGGGTTCGGCCATGCCCAAAAAAGGACCCGTTACTTCATCTCATTGTTAATGCATCAAAAAAAAAAAAAAACGAAGAAAAGCCAAAGAAAAGAACAGCAAAAAATTAAGAAAAATCCAAATATAAAAAAAAAAGTACATATCTCTACTCTTTTCCATGTACATATGTACAACATCATACTTCCATCTCAGAAAAAAGAAAATGAACAAAAAAAAAAAAAGAAAAAAGAGAGAAATATGGAAAATCCAAAAAATATACTCCTTTTATTTGCTCATGTACGTATTTATGGCATTGTACTTCAATCTCAAAATAAAGAAAAAGAACAAAAAAAAATCTAAAAATAAATCTAAAAATACATATATATATATATATATAAATCTTGAAAATTAAAAAATTAAAAAATAAATAAATATAGGTAAAAATTTGCTTCTTTTTTTATCAATTGGGATGCATATTAGTTACCAATATAAACAAAAAAAGGGACTGACGTTTTCTTGAGAATGTGCAGGAACATCAAATGGCCCAAAACCTCGAAGTCGGCAACCTGTTGACGATGGGCAAAGCAAAGGAAGCATTTCATCACTTATGTCGGTCTGTTCAAAAAAGAAAAATGGAAAAATTAATCATTTGAAAAAAATTATAGTTGAGTTTTCATGATACTTTTTTATGCACATGCATGTTTCAATGCGGTAAAATATCAATATTTTATCGGCAACGCAACTGTGCTACATTAATGTCCTAAGCCTAAGGTTTGCCTTAGATCTCTGGATCCTACTTCAAAGTAGGAGCGACAATGTTAATCTCGGTCAAACAGTCAACATTTTGATCAGATTGATTCCACCGCTAAATTCTTTGCATTGATCGCTCTATTTTTGGATTCATAAGAACGTGAGTGTCTAACTTCAGATTCATCAGGAACTTTTTCGGAGGTGTGGACTCTTGGTCTGCGATGTTTGGGCGTGCGCCCTACGAGGTTTGAGGTCTGGATAACTTCTTTATGAAAAGGTCAATCGTTGGTTAAGACCAACCTGTCAAAAAGAATATTACCTATCGAATGACTATGTTCCAATATACATTCCGAAAGGCTCATTTTAGGGTGCACGCTTAAAACCTGTAATTATACGGTATCCCTGTAAAGTGTACGCCTTGCGTCTGGATATTCGTTGGATGGTCGTTTGTTCTCATAAATTATACTTAGATGGGTTCAGGGTTGGGACTTCTATTCTCTTTTGTTTTTATCTACCCCTAATGAGTGCATATTGTTGCATAATTGTTCTATAATAAGATCATCATTGAAGGAGACAAGATTGAGTGCCTCCTTCGGTAGGCACCTAATTTTAGCCGAATCTGTTCAGTTTTATTTAAATTTGGATACTCTAGATCATGTCGATCTAGGACACATTATCAAAAATGGCACACAATCCTAAAAAATGTTGTAACATCAATATTCGCTCCGCTCTAATAGTTGTGCTAAATTAATTTTGGGATCGATGGGTTCACCCAAAGATCTAGAACCCTACCTCGTATAGGGGCACCCATGGCCGATCAAATGGGATAATCAATGCCTCATAGGATTGGACACAAACTATGGATTTTTCTGTCATTGCTTCACGCCAATCTTTAAGTATGGGTCGATCACCCTCTCACTCGCGAGACAGTCTTGTTTAAAGTTAATCTCAAATATCATGCATATTCAATTACACCATCACGATTCTTCCCAGTAATGTCGCTAAGTGCATGGGGACAGGTAGCCTTGAGAAATGGACATTTTCCCAAATTTTGGGCCTCCGCTACTCTTGAGTGACACACATTTTCCATAATATTGGGCTTACGTCACTCTCCATTTAGTTATTTTTTTCTTTTACTTTTAATGTTTGAGGTTTTCTTTGAATACATCAGACCCGTTAGCGTGCTGCCTTGGGCCTCTTCGGATGTCTCTTGTCTTTGGCATTTGATCATTAGTGATCGGATACCAAAGAGGGGCATCTGTAGACACCCAAATTTGACCCAAGACTCGATCGAAACATACTTCGAGAAGGGCGCACCCCTGAGCTTCCGAAAGCATTCCCCAAACCCTTAGGAGTCATCCTAAAACCCTTATGAGTCATCTCAAAACCCTTAGGAATCATCCCAAACCCTTAGGAATCAACCCTAGCCTTCCCCGACCCATTATAACCCTTCCCAAGCCAGTTTTAAACCCTCTTGAGTAGTGCTTAAAGAGAGCAGTAGAAAATTTACACAAACCTCTTTTAAACCTAAGTTATATTTCACTGGAAAGAAGACTTCCCTAGCTTTCCAACAAGTCAAAACTTGCCTCAATCAAAGTTATATATCAAAAGTTATGACGATTTGAAAATCAGGTAGTTTTACAAGATATTTTCGGCGTATGTAATACATGCGCCAAGCCATTTTCTCCCATAAATGGCTTGGCGCATGTAATACATGTGCCAAGCATACATAAAACCTCGCGAGATCTTCGCGATGGGTTCTAGACTTCTCGACACTGTAGCTATACTTGGCGCATGTAATACATGCACCAAGCTTAGCTACAGTAACCTCTGGTTTTTGCCTGAAAATGGCTTTTGGGGTTTGACTTGTTGACCATCTCGATGTTTAGGATAGGTTTCATTAGGACTATTGCACCCTTGATTACCCTATTTGCAACCCTCTAGTCATTTGAAACCTCACCCTATCATCTACCATTGGACCCATTCTCACACCTTTCCAAGACCTAGAAAAACCCAAAAACCTTAGATTCCTATTACCTAATTGCTAACCCAATTAGCCCCTTTAACCCTCACTAATCCACCCTTCCACTATAAATAGAGAGCCACCCCTCTTGTTTAAGGGTTGAAAAATTTTCAAAGAGGGAAAAGAGTAAGAGATCCTTTTCGCCCTTTTGTGCACCAAAACTCATATAATTTCAGCACCCTAGTTCATCCTTGACACCCTATTATTTATCATAAATCAGTGAGTTTCAGCTAGATCTAGCCCCTAGCCTTCTTCTCCTACATCTTAGATCCCTAGCCTTAGAGGTCAAAACCCATCTCTTAACCCGTTTGATATCAGAAACTCACCATTGACGTTCACGCCCGAAGGATCATAGCTGTGCTACAAGGGCCTAAGAGCTTTTGGCGTAGACCGAATCAGAGTCATATTTTTTACACTTCAATGATTATAATATTGATTTGGGTTTCCCGGGACACCAAAAGCTTCAGGTGGCGACTCTATATTTTTTTCACAAGCGCATCGACGGATCGTTAAAAATCGACGGTTGCACACTACTCATACTCCTACTCATACTCTCAGTCATACTCATACTGTCTCCTAGAGACTCATCTTGGCTGTAAGACATTGTTGGCCTTATGGTGGCTACGCAAGAAATGACACGTACAAAGACTTAAGTTCTTAATCTTTTACTGGCCTGCATAGCGGTATTTTATTATTGTACTCATAACTTATCTTATCTCATACTCATACTTATATCATAGTCTTATAACTTAATTCTAAGACAAACTATAGTCGGATAATCTCACCACAGCTAAGGCTCGAATCTCATATCATAGCTTATATCTTATCCTCTTATATTAAAACTTGGAGTGATAGAGTCACCGTATATGCCACCGTATATAATGTTACGCAGAATTTACACTCACCCGACTCATCATGATATCCCATACCAGCATGAGTTGTAAGGTATGTGAATATAATGTATTCCTCGCATCGATATCATCTCGATGAATCATTAAGCCCAAACGTAAGTATGATCTCATATAGTCGCGTATATATGACTTAATGTGTCTATAACTTATATATCATGATAAAGATGGAAGCATAACACTATCATACACACATCATAGATTTATATTTAGCTTTTATTATGTTTATACGTACATATATATATATATATATATATATATATATATATATATTTATATAACACCAATACACTTATAGGATAGGGTAGTTATTAATGTGATTTTAATAATATGAATATCAGAGTTCAATTTTCATGAGACATCCAATTTCTAACCTTTCGTGTTATCGAAGAGGTCGCGTTGAAGCGATAAATTGATATATATATATATATATATATATATATATTACTATAGTTGAATAATTAAATTAAAAAGTATTTATAATCACTAAGTTATGATTTATCATGACCATCGATTGAAAGACCTTAAGTAAGATATAATATACATAAAAATTTTAGTCATGAAAATTAAAAAATAACACTAAATTTGTGTAGCCTTGGGTCATTAAAAACTGAACCCGACTTGTTGCTCTATTTTGACCTCTAAAACGTTAAATTTGTGATATAGATATTTCACACAAAGTTGTAAAGCTCGTTGTGCTCTTTTCAATCCCGTAAGAATCATGCCAATTTAAGGTCGGAGTAAAAGGTTATGGCCAAAACACCGAGACCAACACATCAATAGTCGCGAGCTTGGGTTCGTGGACGCGAATTTAGGTTCGTAGCCGTGAGTTCGGACCCGTAACTTCAAGATGGTGCAATCTATTATTTAAAAAAAAAAAAATAAGAATATAGTTTAATTTTAGGGCTTAATTAGTTTTAAATAAATAATAATATAGACTTGCAACAATAATATATATTATTATAGTTTTAGTAGAAGGGTAAATTTCTAACTGTATAGATTTAGAAATAAACAATATCAATATGGTATTATTCTAATTAAGCCAATCTATTAGATTTATAAATATTAGAGTTTAATTAATTTTACAAATTTAAAAGAGGATAAAATATTAAATATAAAGACCTAATAGAAAAGTGTAATATTAAATAGCTAAACAAAGAGATTGTTTTGAAAAGAGACACAAAATATAAACCCGACTTACAAATCATGCAACTTTAATGGAAAAATAAAATACTGGATATGTAGATTTATGATACTTAAAGATATTCATGTTTAATTAGTATATAGATTTAAGAGGAAGACAACATATTAAATATGCAGACCTAATAGAAGATAAAATATTAATAGTCAAACAAAAGGATTGTTTGAAAAGAGAAACAAAATATTACCCAACCTACAAATTATACAACTTTCAAGGAAAAGCATAATATTAAACATGTAGATTTATTAATTTATGAGATATTAGAGTTTAAATAAGATTTTTAAACCCGTCATTGTGCGATCGAATACATCCTATGCGACGGGATCTGAGAAAAATAAGATGGATTGATAGGTACCCACCTCTTGAAGCGTGAACAGAAGATTTACAGCGGCTCGGATTGAAAGGTCGATGCCCAAGGCATCCGTTCGTCTAAGTCTTGGGAGAGAATAATTTTTTATGATAGAGAGCAGAGAGCTTTTAAAGTTTTATTTGTAATGGTAGAAAGTTTTAAGTTAATTCTAATTAAGACTTTTTGTAAGGGATTTAATAAAATAGGAGTTTTTACACGGAAGAAGAATTCATACGTGACTTGAATAGCTTGAGAAAAGGTTTTGTTCTAGTGCATTGTGTAAGCACCAAAGCAATTGGTGCTTCTCTCCTAAAATTACAGTTATACCCTTTGACTTGTTTCATCACTTTAAATGAGCGTAACTTTTTATATTCTTGTCAGAAATCGCCAAATTATATATTGTTAGAATCATATCGACGAGTACTTTACAATGTGTCTAATATTGATATAGAAAATAAAAATATAACTTTCTTGAAAGATGATGGATTTCGGTGGAGAGCTTTAACACCATACACGGTGTGGTGCATCATCTAACACCGTTAAAATAAAGTCTAAAAATTTGGGATGTTATATTCTCTCTCCCTTATAATATTTTCGTCCTCGAAAATTACGTACATGAGGCGATGTGCTCGAGATACTTCTTTATAATCTCAACTTCTCATTAAAAGTCAACGATTTAACATTAACAAAAATCAGGGTCATTACGAAAATAATCTTTATTGTCTCACTCAAATTAGTCAACAACTCTAAGCATGTAAAACTCAAGTTATAATGGAAGAATTTTGGGCTGTAAATATATGTACCCCAGTCAAAAATGTGCACAGTTTCGATGGGGCTGCCGCGTGCACGTGTAACAAGATGACTCATGTGCAAGTGCAACCAAGTCAAGATTTTCTTTAGTGTACCTAGGGCTCTCAATGGGTCGGGTTGGCCCGAATTTTGACCCACACCTGGCCCGAAAAAAGTGGTACTTTGTATCAGGCAAACCTGGCCCGGTATCTTGATCGGGCTAAACATGTTGCAACCCGGATAAATCTGGGTCGGGCTTGGGTTGAGTGTTGCAACACCTGGCCTGCAACCAACCCGGATATTATATATATATACTTATCTTTTTTAAGTTATAAAAAAATTTTCCTTTTAATTAATTATAATTTACTTAAATGCCTTGAGGTTAACCGATATCCGTTATAACTATTGTGCAACAAACTAAAATGAAATATTTGAATAAAAGCATGTACCTGAGTCTCTATAATGTTAATATAATTATTTAATTAATTTTTTAAACCTTCTTCAAACTTTTATTAGAAAAAAAAAGCCCAAGCCCAACCAAATTTTATTAGAAAAAAAAAGTAAAAAAAAACTCGGAAAGAAGCCCAAGCCCGGTCCCGGCCTATAGGGGCCAGGCTGGGGCTGAGTAGATCGCAACCCGAGTTAGGGCCGGGCTGAAAAATTTGGGAACTCGGCCCGTAGGTTAGGGCTGGTTGAACCTTAGCCCAGCCCTATTCTGGCCCATTGAGAGTCCTAAGGGTACCATTTGAATCTGATGATGGAGGTCGGTAAGTTTTTGAGATCAAGAGTGTACTATTTAGACATTCGAATTTTGATTCCACGTGGCAGAACATTCCAATAATTGAGCCTAAAATTAGGTTTAAGTGTAATGAGTGTCACATGCTTTTAGGGTCACCTTTTGGAATATGTGTAATGTGAAATCAAAATTTGATGGTTTGATGGTACGCCCATAATCTCAAAATCTTTCATGTAGAGTATTAGAACGAAAAATGATAGCCATTGAACTAATTCAAAGCAATCAATGCATTCAAGATGAGGTAGTGGGGTGAAATTAAACCAACAGAGGTTGGAATAATGGCCAGGATCATGACTCAAGAAGTGGAGGTCTTGAGTTCAAGTCTCACCCCTATTGGCTACCTATTGGGATTCATCCCTACTTGGTACGTGTGATGTGCAGGTGTTGCACATGCCCAATGTGCTCTAAGAGGCTCAGATACCTCGTCATCGAAAAAAAGTGATGGGTAAGGCTACAGTTTCACGGGTGTGGACATCTATAAGAGTTAGTCTACAATGGGTCTCCACTCATAATGAGTGGACATTGCAGTCCACATCGCCTGGTGACTGAGTAACTTGTATGGACTTCCAATGCATGGAAATCTGTGCAAGTCACTCAGTCACAATGACATATGGACTGCAATGTCCACTCATCAAGAGTGAACACTGATTTTAGACTAACTCTTTCTATAATGGGGCAGTGCTCGAGCATTAGGTTACTTGATACATGGATCACATTTTAGAAGTGTGACATTAACATGTGCATTCACCATTTGGTTGCATTGAATTAGATAATGGAAAGAGTTTTTCCTTCCAATCTTTAGTAAAATAGGGACAGTGTTATACAACACTTTGGACAAAATTTTCGTAAACAATTTTGCAGGTAGCTTATGGGGTGCGATGTGACTAACTGCAGTGCTTATGTCCCTCACCGCATAAATTGTTTGCAAAATTGTCTACCAAAAATTGTCCACCATTTATAATTTTTCATAAACTAAACCATAAACGGGAAATTTCTAAAATCTCCCTCTTTAAAGTTGCTTTTCTAAATTCTTCTCATCGTTTTTAATATCTAATAAGTCCCTATACTTAATACTTAGTTACCTAAATGGCCCTTAACCATAAGTTTCCACCTTAATACCAAAACTGCCATTAAAGGGAAGGATTCTAGAAACTGGGTTACTGGGCCGGTAAGCTAGTAAAAATTGCATTAAAAAAGTAAAAAATAGTATTTTTTTGGATGCAAAGAAAAAATGAAAAAAAAAATTAAAACTTCAGAAAAAATTGAAAAAAAATATGCAAAAAGTAATTATTTTTTAATCTCAGAAAAATTATAAAAATTGCATTTAAAATATAAAAATCGTGTTTTCTTTTCACGCAAAAAAAGAAAGGAAAAACAAACATGAAAAATTAGGTGGATTTTTTCAAAGTTTTATTTATTTTTACATATTATTTATTATTTTTCAAAAAATTTCCCATTCTTTGAGATTTTTTCTGATATTTTAATTTTATTTTTTTAATTTTTTATATTAAAGAATACGATTGTTTAGTTTTTTTACTATAATTTTTACTAGCCTATCTGCCCACTCGTCCAACCCATTTTCTAGAATCTCCCACCTTTAAGGGTAGTTTTGGTATTAAGGTATATATTTATGGTTGAGGGGGCATTTTCATATCTATGTTTTAAGTATAGGGATTTATTAGATATTAAAGAAAAAGGGAGCCAACACTTGCACCCAAAATATATGCTGTTGCACCAACTAAAAAGGAAAATAAGAATTAAAAATGGTGCAAGTACTTGCACCCTATTTAAAACCAATGTAAAAGGCTAAAATGGTGCATGCTCTTAGTCGTTTCTGTAGACACCCCATTTTCTCCCTCTTGGAGTATATGAACACGCTCGGTCAACCTTTGACCTTACCCACGACTTTCGAAAAGGAACCGACCCTTTCTGGAAGCCTTAAAACCCTAAACATAGGGACTATATACTAAACAAATAGTATATGGTTGATACCTGGATTGAAACCTCAGCTCACAGGCTCGGACCCAACCCAACGTAGGAAGATCTCGAATTATGCGCCTGCACATAGGCACGCAATTCGATTGCACGCATAGATACATGCACGTAATTGGTCTAACTTGGACCAGGTCCCCCCTTCTTGTAGACCACCCTAAGACCTGAATTACTCCCTTGCTCCAGGGCGTGCAATTCGATTATGCACATCAATTGTGGCGCGCAATTGGTCCTACTTGGACCGGGCTTCCACCTTCTGTTGACCGCCTGAAGACCCGATTATGTGCCTGTAACAGGGTGCACAATCAATTGCATGCTTCATCAGCTGCGTGCAATTGTCCCTTGTTGGACCAGGACTTAAAACCTAATGACCGCCTGAATTCCCTGATCACGTGCTGGACTCCTCGTGCGCAATTGGATTAAGCGTGCACCATGAGGTGCGTAATTAGTTCCAAGTGAATTAGAACTGGGATTCCCGGCTGAGCCAGTCACCCTCGAGTCAGTGATTGACTCAAAGATGGATTACATGCTTTAGATAGGGCGCACAATTCAAATCCATGACAGTGACCATACTCGCAATTAACCCGTTACCTATAAAAAGACTCTCATACCTCACCAATTTCATAAGAATTTTCATAGCAATCTCTCCTCTCTTAAGCTTAGATCTTCTTAGAAATTTCAAGGTTCTCTCTGGGGTTCTCAAAGAAAGGAGTAGAGCTGCTCTTCTAGGCTTCTAGAACTACAAACTCTTCTTTAGGAGCCCCAGGTAGTCAGGCTAGCGACACTGGCTAGCTAGCCTTGACTCTCGAAGAAGTATAGGAGGGATAAGCGCCCTTAGCCTAAGATCTTTTTGAAACCCCTGCCTAAATTCTTATCTTAGAACCCATTAGGTCCCAAACCTTCCCTAGTTTTCTTAATCTTAGCCACCCGATTTCCCCAAGGGAGCTTACGGAGGGAACCCGGGAGCGGGGCTGATCCTCCTTAGCATAGAGGGCCACAAACTCCTCTTTTCAGAAAGATTAGTAAAATCAAACTAGATAGACCATAGGCAATCCATAGCTGCTGAAGTCGGTCGGACGACTCTAAGTAAAGGAGTCAACCCGCATATCCGTGCATGATCAGTGACGTGTTGCCGCATCAATAAATATCTGTAGCTGGTGATCGCATCAACTCAGGTATCCTCTATTTAGAACCCGCCTCTTTCCTTTAAGTATTTAATATTTCCTAGTTCATTATTCATCGCTTTCTGCCAGAGTCCACGTGGACCGAATTAGGCCACTTCTTCCGAGGACTGAAAGGAACCTAGAAAAAGTGCGTACCAACAAAATGACGATCGCAATGTGACTCTTTTCGATAGGGTTGCCCCAGTTTAATTAGTTTGGTTTTTATCTTTCCGTTTTATTTTTCACTTTTTCACACACACACACACACCGCATATTCAGCTTTCTTTCAAAACTAAAATGCCAGGCATAAGAAAATTGAACTATAATGACATCGATCCACCCTCACATGGCTCCCATAGAGATCCTGAGTATAACGTTAGGTCGTCCCCATGGATAGTCTTGCGTCGTGCTTGGATAAATATGGTTAGGGAAGGCAAGTAATCCCCTTTTACTCCACTTAATAGTAACGAAAGCAGTAGTGGAGAGAGTAACATCGGACATAACTACATGGCTTGCCAGGTTATAGACCTCATTGCCAGTGCACTCGCAAAAGGGGGGAAAGAAGCAGACGCCCTGCGACGATCCCTAGCCGAGTTATACAAAGTCGTCGTGGACCAGAAGCTGATTGACGAATGACAAGTCACTCCGAGGAACAGACGAGAAGGAAGGACATTGACTCCTCTGACTCCGTGACACACAACACACACACCCTTTGCACATCCTACGACAATAACCGCCAAAGACAACCCTCTCCCGAGACGCCTAAGAAAGACATCGCCGTAAACATAGACTATGTAAGACTTGTGCCAAGTGTGGTAAGCCTCACAAAGAGGATGAAAGTTACCCTTCGCTTCACAAAGAGGATGAAAGTTAACCCAGAAGAGTTAGACTTCATGTTAACCGTGACAATTCCTACTGGAAAATCGGTTGATACTGAAAAGGGTTGCAGCTCCGTGATCGTGAGAATCATGGATGGAGATGTCTTTGAACTATCGACGAACTTAATTCTGTTAAACATGCAAGGATTTGACGTGATCCTTGGCATGGATTGGCTGTTAACTCACTGTGCGATGGTAGATTGCAATAACAAGGTCGTCATTTTCAGACCCAACACAAGGAGATCATTTAAATTTTGAGGAGAGAGGTCGACGCATATGCCACTTATCTCAGCAGTCAGAGCCGAGCGTTTGATCAGAAAAGGGTGTAGTGGATACTTGGCATTCTTGAAGGAGCATAAAGAAGAGAAGAATGTTATCTCCAAGATAGTCGTCGTGCGAGAATTTGAAGATGTATTTTCGGAGGAATTACTAGGATTACCTCCAGAAAGGGAAGTGGAATTCACCATCGACTTAGCACCAGGAACAGAGCCTGTTTCTAAAGCACCATATAGAATGGCTCCTGCTAAGTTGAAGGAATTGAAGGAGCAGTTATAAGAGCTAATGGACAAGGGGTTTGTTAGACCGAGTGTGTCACCATGGGGAGCACCGGTCTTGTTTGTAAGGAAGAAGGATGGGTCAATGTGGCTATGCATTGACTACCGGCAGTTGAACAAACTCACTATTAAGAATCGATATTCTTTACCTAAGATAGATGACTTGTTTGGTCAACTGCAAGGAGAGAGGTACTTTCCCAAGATCGATCTGAGATCTGGATACCATCAGTTGAGAGTCAAGGCAGAGGATATTCAGAAGACTACATTTAGGACTCGGTATGGACACTATGAATTCCTAGTGATGCCGTTTGGGTTGACAAATGCCCCAGCGTCATTCATGGATCTGATGAATAGGGTGTTTAAACCACACCTAGACTCTTGTGTTCTAGTGTTTGTTGACGACATCCTGATGTATTCAAAATCAGAGGAAGAGCATGAGAAGCACTTGAGAATAGCCCTACAAACTCTACGTGAATACCAATTGTATACCAAGCTCAGCAAGTGCGAGTTTTGGTTAGAAGAAGTTAGCTTTTTGGGACATGCCATCTCAAAGATTGGTGTCACTCTAGATCCAGCAAAGATAGAAGTATTGGTCAATTGGGAGCAACCAAAGACCGTGACCGACGTCCATAGTTTCCTTGGATTAGCGGGTTACTATCGACATTTTGTTGAGGGGTTTTCAAAGATATCAGGACCACTCATGAGACTCACATGGAAAGACGTAAGGTTCGAATGGAGTGAGGCATGCGAGAAGAGATTTCAAGAACTCAAGAAGAGACTCACTTCAGCTCCAGTATCAGCGATTCTTTCAGGCAGTGGAGGGTTCGCAGTATACAGCGATGCTTCGTATAGTGGTTTGGGCTGCGTGCTTAATCAACATAGAAAGGTGATAGCGTATGGATCGAGACAGTTGAAAGAGCATGAGAAGAATTATCTGACACATGACCTGAAATTAGCAACGATCATTTTTACGCTGAAGATTTGGCGACATTACTTGTACGGTGAGGCTTTTGATATTTTTACCGATCATAAAAGCCTTAGATATCTGTTTACATAGAAAGATCTAAACATGAGGCAGTGCAGATGGATGGAGTTCCTCAAAGACTATGACTATTCCATACAGTACCATCCAGGCAAGGCTAACGTAGTGGCCGATGCCTTGAGTCAGAAGGAAGCTCAGTTGGCTAGTTTGATTTTGGGTATGCACCGATGGAAGTTATTTTAAGATCTGGCACTATATGATACGAACATCAAGTCGCAAGCTACAGGAGCCTTCTTGGCTAATATATCAGTGAGACCGGTGATATTTGAGCATATCCATGAACTACAGATGAAAGACCCGACACTAACCAAGATTCATCAAGATGTAAGTGAAGGCATTGGATCTGAGTTCTCGGTCAAGGAGGATGGTTCCTTATTGTTCAAGGGCTGTCTCTGCATTTCGGACAATGTCGACTTACGGTGAACAATTCTTGATGAATCTCACAAGTCCAACTATGCGATTCACCCGATTAGCACAAAGATGTACTAGGACTTGAAAAAGAATTACTGGTGGAGAGGTTTGAAGCAAGATGTGGTAGAGTACATGTCGCGGTGTTTGATGTGCCAACAAGTGAAGATCGATCATAGAGACCTTGCGAGATTATTGCAGCCTCTACCTATTCCGGAATGAAAGTGGGAATCGATCTCTATGGACTTCATCATTGGACTACCACGTACTACAAAGACGTATAATGCCATCTGGGTAGTGGTCGATCGATTGACCGAGTCTGTGCACTTCTTTCCTTACAACACGATGTACACGGCGGGAAGACTCGCAGAGCTGTATATGAAAGAGATTGTCCGTTTGCATGGGATTTTGAGTAGCATTATTTCAGACCGTGACCTATTATATACATCAAAGTTTTAAAAGAAATTTCAAGAAGGAATGGGAACGCGACTAGATTTCAGTACGACATTCCATCCACAAACCGAGGGGCAGACGGAGAGGGTCAATCAGATCATCGAGGACATGCTTAGGGCGTCTATGTTAGAATTGCAAGGATCATGGGATCAGCACCTACGGTTGATTGAGTTTGCATATAACAACAGTTTTTAGACGAGCATCAGCATGGCGCCATATGAAGCTCTTTACGGACGGCAATGTAGATCGCCCATCAATTGGGAAGAAACTGGGGAGAAATTTGTTTTGGGACCTAAAATATTCAAAGAAAATGCCACCTATATTCGTATGATAAGGGAAAAACTCAAAGCAGCTCAGAGCAGACAGAAAAGCTACGCTGATATCAAGCGGACAAGCGTAAACTTTAAGGTGGGTGAACATGTGTTCGTGGAAGTGTCACTTATGAAGGGGGTGATGAGATTTGGAAAGAGAGGGAAGTTGAGTCCCTGCTATCTTGGACCATTTGAGGTTCTGGGTCGAGTAGGGGAGTTGTTTACCGCATTGGATTGCCCTCGTTATTTGATCAATACACAATGTATTCCACGTATCTATGCTCAGGAAGTATCTTAATGACCCTGATCACGTGTTGAGCGGCAAATCATTTGAGATGCATGAGGATATGACCATGATCGAAGAACCGGCAGAGATTTTGGATCGAAAGGAACAAGTGTTGTGGACAAAAGTGATTCCATTAGTGCTTGTTCGATGGAAGAATCATCCGGCCGAAGAAGCTACGTGGGAACGAGAAGCCGACGTGAAAGAACAGTATCCAGACTTGTTTGCGACAGCTTGCGAGTCAAAATTGTATCACCGCAAGCATGTTTGCGGATGTAAACCATGTGTTGTAATACGATGTGGACCTTTGATCAATACATGCAGTAGAGAGAATTTTGATCCACACCGTGTTCCTCATTACACTGTTAAATACAAAGTTGAGATCTATCGTTGCCATGAATTGACTATGAAGTCATGCTTCACGAAAACAATGACCAACTGATCATGAATTATCAAGAAACCAAAAGAGACATGAAAATAAGAAAATTCTAAAAAATCTGATCAAAACCGATTAATCGATTTTCAAATCGATTAGTCGATTTGGGAATTTGATTAATCGATTTTGGTCGATTAGTCGACTGGCATATGCCAGTGAGTGGAGATTGAATGGGGATTCAGAAAATTAACAAAGTGAAATTTTGATTAATCGATTCGAGTTTCGATTAATCATTTTTGGATTTTGATTAATCGATATGGAAATTCGATTATTCGAGTGACTTGAAAATTTTAGAAAAAATTTAAAGGACTTTACGATTTCGATTAATCCAAGTGAAATTCGATTAATCGATTTTGAAAAATCGATTAATCGATTTGGTAAATCGATTAATCGACTGGCACACGCCAGTGAGCTTGAAAAGTTGAAATTTTAAGTGACCACGATTTCGATTAATCGAAATGGATTCGATTAATCGATTTTGAGTTTCGATTAATCGATTTTGGAAATTGATTAATCGATTTGGCGCGGCTGAACTAAGTTTTTGAAACTCGATTAATCGATTTTAGAAATCGATTAATCGAATCGAGCCTATATATATAAATCGAAGGGGGGATTTCTCCCCATTTGAAAATTTTGGGGTTTTGTTTCTTGCACGCCTTTCCCTCTTCCTCTTCGAATGACTGTGCACCAAGGGTTTTTGGAGTTTAGAATCGATTTCAGATAAAAATCGCTTGTGTGTGGATCGAATACCTAAGGTGCAACCCTAGATTTTGACTTTCTTTTCATTTCAAGCTATAAAACCCTAATTTTTATTAATTTTCCACCAAAATGACGCCTCGAACTCGCTTAACCTCGAAGAAAGTGACTTCGAAGCTCCCGGTCCGACGTAAGAACGCCACACCGCCACCACCAACACCATCACCCGTAAGAACCCCATCCCCGTCGTCATCGGATACCACATCTGGTTCGACGAGTGTGTCGTCGGGCCAATCTACACCGACCATGCCATCACCACCCGCTGACATGTCCCAACCAAATGAGTGGTGGGCAGCGAAGAAGTTCGAAGATGAGTTTATCTTCGATGAAGAATTATTTACCAACCCCGACGTTGAGGGTGAGACCCAATGGGCTCGAAATTACTTGGTGAAGGCGGGCCTCTGCAACCTGTTAAAGCCACCCCACGGGTCTTACTACCCTAGATTGGTCTGCCTATTTTACCAAGGCTTGGCGGAGGGTCCCTCCGACGACGTAGTTATGACCAAAATTGATGGTTGTAACTACACTTTCACCCGTCGCCACATTCACGAAGCCCTAGAATGCTATTTGGACTTCGTGCCAGAGACCACCCTCTTCCCACCATTTGTGGAGGAGGTGAGATTTGAAGAGATTATGACTCGGATGACCAAAGGGAAGAAGGGGTCCGAATCGTCCATTCGGAGGGTCAATCTACCCCATTATATGTGGATGCTTGATTCTATAATCAAGTGCAATCTCTACTCAATGCGTCACGATACCGGGAGGGTGGAGTTGAATCAATAGGCCCTGTACATGGCATTCTGCGGCCGTTGGTTTGACGCTACCAAGATCATCCTGGAGGGGATGGTCTATATAAAAGGGAAATCGATGAAGGGTCATCTACGGCCCAAGGAGAAGATGCCGTATGCTCGCCTCATTTCGAGCATGCTGGAGTTTTATTCCAACGCTCCAGGGTACGCCATCTCGCCCCATGAGGAGAAGGCTATGGACCACGTGAAGCACTACTCCATCGCGTCATGGGGTCGTAGTTACAGATTACTGAGGAAGATCCTACCAGCTCAGGGCCCAGTACTAGCAGCAGCAGCAGCAACACCAGTAGCACCACCACCACTCCCACCACCACATCAGGACCCACCTGTGGGGGAAGCACACTCCATTGATCCACTAGCTGAGGGGGCACCTTCCCATACCACCGCATCGCTTACGCCGTCGTCGCAGTCAGCGGCTGCCACACCCACTTCTTCATACCGCCGGCAAGCGGCTCGCCCAGCGCCTACTATAGAGGATGTGTTGGCTCGGATGGAGGCCAACAACCAGATGATGAAATGACAGATGGACTTCTTGATGTACCACACCATGCGGTACATCTATCCATTAGATTACTAGCAGTGCCTCACGCAGGAGGAGGAGTGATCTGCGGGCCAGACCGCTTTTCATACGAGTACCTCTGCAGCCGATGAATCTGGCTTGGTGCCCCAGCAGCTAGAGCAGCCTACTGAGACGAGTTAGCCACCACCTGCTGAGACGAGTTAGCCACCACCTGATGAGACGAGTCAGCCGTCGCCAGCCCAGACAGAGCAGCCTGCTCCAGCACCAGATCAGCCTAGCTAGGGGATAGCGTGAGCTTGAGCGGAGGATATTTCTTTTTGGATTGTAATTAAAACGATGTAAATGCTCAACTCTGTAAATTTTGGAAATTGATAATGAAATCTAAATCATCTTTTTGGGAATTTGCTTGCATTAAGTTCAGTTTCTTGCACTGTGTGATGTATAAGTCATTTTTGTGTGTGGGTACGCGACCCCAGTGTGTGGGGTACCCAACCAACGAACCTGAGTTATTTTTGAGGACAAAAATTCCCAAGGTGGTGAGCATGTAATATCCTAAAAATTTGACCGTCAAATAGTGACCTCAGGATCCGTGCCCGACTGGTCGTAGGTTGAACCAAGTGATGGTCAAACAGTGGACTCATGAAGTTATGTACTAATGTGAAATTAGTGTGACTTAAGTGTAGAGTATGGTGTTAGTTTAGAGCCACATACAACTATCTCTGGTGTATGCGCTTAACACCAAAACCGGAGAGAGGATATAAGGGTTTAATAACACTAGAACTCTTTTATTTGGTTGTTGAAGAGAGAGTTAAGAAGAGAGAGAGAGAGAAGGAAATTAATACCAAGGAGTTATTGTCGTTGGATTGGAAGGAAGATTGAACATTTATTGCTGGATTCAATGCGATTGGGATCATTGAAGCGAAGAGCTGGAACCCTAGCCATCAAACCCAACAAACCAATCCTTTAAGGGATTTATTGAGGTGAGTTTTATTAGATTGCAATGCCTAAAGATTTGATAAATTTAATTCAGTCAAGTATGGTTAAAATGATAGATTAAAGACCTAGAAAAGAAAGAAAATAGAAAAGAAAGAGATTTGGAAGAACAGTCCGAAAAGGGGCTGAATCTGGCCAAATCAATTAATCTAGTTTGAGACTCGATTAATCGATTTTGATCTAGAAGTTGAAAAGTCAAGGATGCCCGATTTCGATTAATTGATCTGAAACTCGATTAATCAATTTTGAAGGTCGATTAATCGATTTGGAAATAGACTAATCGACTAGGTACCTCCAGTGGCTGGAGAGAAAGGACTTGGGGAAATCGACTAATCGACTTGGGAAATCGATTAATCGATTTTGGATTTCGATTAATCAATTTGGGATCGACTAATCGATTTTAGATTTTCGACTATTCGATTTGAAAATCGACTTTACCATTTTAAGGATTTTGATTAATCGATTTGGGATCGATTAATCGATTTTGGATTTCGATTAATCAATTTTGGGAAACGATTAATTGATTTAGGGTTCGATTAATCGATTTTGTATCTTTAGTGATGTGTTGCATGTGTTAAGATGTACCATAGGTGGTACGTGTGAAAGTAAGCATAAGGAGCCCCGTGGGACCTTGATGCTTGGACCTTCAGAGACCTGAGGTAGGGAACACCTTGAACATGTACTTTAATTGCAAGAGCATGTATGTAGTGATATAGAACTCAAACTAAAAATATTTTAACTATGTAAATCTTTGTAAAAAGGGTGCGTGTGTGACACCAAGAAAGTGATAAAGGCATCTGTGTGATGCGAGTAACTGAGACCAAGTAATCAAATGAGAATGATACATCCCTAGGGGATGAGAAAGTAACAAAAGGCGTCAGTGTGATGCGAGTAATTTAGACATCTCAGGGATGTAAGTAAGATTGAATAACTACTGTTAAGGCCTAACTGATATAAGATAGCACATTTACACAAAGAACAACTATATGTAAAGCACATGTTATTTTTGTTATTTGAGGTTTGTTAGGATACCCCACCGATGTGGCGGGATACCCACGACTGACTCGGCAGGATATCTGTGACCAGTACGGCGGCTATTAAGACCTAAAAAGTACCAATTTTCACCCCTTAACTTAATCTCTGTTAGACCCTTACTCATTTAATAAATGTGTATTAAGCCCATTTTGTAGGTAATAAGCAGCAGCTGTAGATAAGGCCCTAACCCTGCTAAGAAGCCTACTTTTACCCCAGAAGTTCCTCAGAAGAAAGGAAGTTGGTCCCAGACAGAGAACTTGGCTGCAGCATAGGTAAAGCACAACAGCAACAAGTCAAGAAGTGAGCCTCGCGCAGATGTCACAGGGTCAATTGATTCAGAAAGAATGCTTCGCGCAGTTGTCACAGGTCTCTCAAGGCAGCACACCAACTGCTCGTGCTGTTCTCGTGCAGATCAATGACAGAAGGGCTCAAGAAGCAGACTTCACGCAGTTCTCGCGAGGCTCAGCTGTAAGCACTCACCCAGTCTCGCGCAACTCAAGAGAGGAGCATTTAATCCTCGCGCAATCCACTGAGGACAGAGAGCTCCAGGCACTTCGGCACGCAGCTATCGTGCAGTGGCGGTGGGATGCAGATCTTCAGGAAACTGCTCACGCAATCCAGAGGGCTATGCATATTGCTTCTTTGTGGGGATCACCGTGAGATTCACTAAGGAATGAACTGCGCGCGCAATTCCCACGCCACTCAAATGAAAAGCGCAATCCCGCGACGACCAGAGCATTCCCCCGATGACCAAACTATCTATCTTGCGACTGCAAGAGCTTCAAGTCAATTCATTCCCGTGATGACAACTCTATCACGCGAGAAGACCTGGAAACCCTTCCTACCTAGCGAGGCTCGAGATCTTAACTTTCCCCCACTTCTGTAGGGGTAGTCTGGGAACTTCCAGCAACTAGGGCATGCATTCTAATGCTCCAATCTCCATGCACACACCCCAAGGCATCTAAGGAATAGAAATGGGCCACATTTGCATCATGAAAATTAGGGTTTTTCTAACCCTAATGCTCCCACAACTGACTGCTATATAAGCCTAAGCCTAGTTTATGTTTAGGAGATCTGATCTTCTTGAATCGACTGTAGAGTTCCAGTATGCTAAAGTTATGGTTTAGGCAGTTTCTTTTTCCTTTTTCTTCTCTCCATAGCCCATCACTTGCTGGCTATGCCTTTATATGTCTATTTGGAATAGTTTTAATGGAGTTTTATAATAGGATCTTATACATGTATGAGATAGATGTTTGAGAGTTGTTCTGTACAAGGCTGTTGCCTTGAGATCCTCCATTGCTGAGTTGTATTGTAAGCAATGGAGGATTGTTTTTAAGGATTTATTCAGATCCAAGTGACCTGTGTGTTCAGGCTAGTGCACATATGCAGGCCTATGCCCCACCACAGGATGATCCACTAAATCTGAATCCCCATGGGAGCCTGAGTTGGTAGCCTTGTGAACATGGTAGTGACAGTAATCTTCTTGCTCTGTCTCAGACCTCTGTGAGGAGGATAGCCTCTGTGGATAGTCTGTGGCCATTTGAGTGGACAGGTTATAGCCTTAGGGTGAGGCCAATCCACAGATCTGAGACAGATTCTTCTTCTCTGCACTTGTGCTTGTAGCCCTGTGAGAGATTGTGCAGAGATAGACTCTCTTGTATTTGTATAGACCCACCATCAGATGGCAGATCTGATCTGGCTGTAGAGATTGTAGGCTTGTGACTGGATCACTGCTGTCTCTCTAAAGCAGTGAACAGCTAGATCTAAAGCTAGTACTCGAACTCTTGCTGGTCCTGTGTGTCCAGGCTAGTGCACATATGCAGGCCTATGCCCCACACACAGAACTTTAGAGGTTGAGGTTCCTATGGATTCTTGAGCTGGTAGCCTGGATGAAGTAGTGCCTACAATGATAAGTATGTTTTGACCCATCTATGGACTGTGGTTCCCCTATTGGATAGTCTGTGACCATTTTGAGTGTACATGTTATAGCCATAAGGGATTAGATCAGGGCACAGGGGTGAGTTGGATCCTTTCTCCTCTTTGGTGATAATGTAGCCATTGGACAGGACTTCTATAGCAGCAAATCTGAGTATGAGTTATAAAACCCATCAGATATGTGCCTAATAGCTTACTTCTCACCCTTTTTATATTTATTTTCTCACACTCTATCATTCTTCACAACCATTTCTGTAGTTTAGGCATTAGGTTACCTTAGGATTTAAATAATAGTGACCTTAAATCCCCTTCCATTTAGGATTGCCAGATCTGTAGTCAGATCTAGAGGGCCTACTAACGATGGTTCCCTTGGAGCCCTAGACCATTTTCCCTATGGGACAAACTCTTACTTATTAAAACTTACTACAACAGGCCCTGTATCTTGCAGGTCTTTGTATTTTTAGACTTGCTGCTTTGTATTTTTCAATCCACCTTTGATTTGTTTTCACTAATACATTCTTATCACTGTTTTCAATAAAGTTAGCAGCAAGCATTTAAAATACCTTAACAAGTTTTTGGCGTCGTTGTCAGGAATTTTGATCTATTAGTAGACCCTAGATTTTTGTATTTTTTTTATTCTTTGGTAGTTGTGCTTGTGAATAATTGATACTGCTGATTTACATTTGGAATTTTTCTATGCAGATCTGGACAGTAGCAAAGAAGGAAAGTTGAACTACACTAGGAGTCTAGCTACCTCTGTTTGCATTTCTCTAACCCTCAAAACTCAGTCTATTTTTCCTTCGAAAATTCCATAGCAGTTGATTAGGATAGTTGTAATTTTGGTTAGATAATTCTTTGAGTTAATTGCAATGTGTCTACAAGTAGTCTTCCCTGCTGTTGGTGTGTGTGCATGTTAGGAAGGAGATCCCTCAGTCCCACATTAGAGCCTCCTAACCCTGAGATAGAAAAGGCCAGAAGACCAAGAAGGCCCAGACACACCACAGTTGAGCCCCTTACTGAAACCGTGACAGCAGTCATGGGTGAAGAGCAACCCAGAACATTGAAGGAGTTGAATGCTCCTAATGATTATAATTCCCCATTCAGCATTCAATTCTCAGATGTTCAGGGAAACTATGAGATTAAAATCTCAATCATCCAAATGCTTCCCTCTTTCCATGGGCTCAGCAAGGAAGACCCCTACAAGTACATTGACCAATTCTTGGCCTTGTGCACAACATTTTCCATTACTGGTTTGGGACCAGAAGTCACGAGATTAAGGCTCTTTCCTTTCTCCCTAAAGGACAGGGCCAGCACCTGGTTAGCTACTCTCCTAAACAACAGCATCACTTCTTGGAAAGACCTCCAGACCAAATTTTTGATAAAATTCTTTCCAGAGACAAAAACCAGCCAGTTGAGGAAAGCAATACTTGCTTTTGCCCAATCGTCAACTGAAGATTCTAATCAAGCATGGGATAGATTCAAGGAGATGCTCAAACAATGTCCCCACCATAAGATCCCTGACTGGTAGCTTGTCCAAAGCTTTTATAATGGGATTGTTGAGAAAAGCAGAGATATGGTAGATGCCTCTTGTGGTGGAACTTACATGCACAAAACAGCTGATGAGGCATGGGAGTTGTTCGAGGTCATCAGTGAAAATGCTTTCCAAAAGATGTCCTTGTCAAAAACTGTTCATGGGCCTTCTTCTAAAATGGGACTAGCTAAAATTTCCAAAGGAAAGATGTATGAAGTAATTGGGAATAATGACCTAAAAATGCAGATGGCCAATCTTTCTGATAAGTTTGATAAACTATTAACTGTGGTGCAACCCAGAAGGGCTGCACAGGTGATGGAGGTATGTCTGATATGCCAATCTCCACAACACACATTGGAAGAGTGCCCATCTGCAGGGCAATATCCTGAGTATGTGATGGAACAAGCTGCTACTGCCCAATCATTTGGCCAGCAATCATTGGCTACAAATAAGTCATTATTTGGATACCAGCACCAAAATGCTGGTTACTAGTGGAGGGATCACCCAAATTTGAGGTGGAGACAAGATAATTACATGCAGCCACAACAGATGTTGGCCATACCTCAAAGGCCACAGCAGTAATTTAACCAGGGATATGCCCCAAGGTCAAATTTCGATGTCGGCCTGACAAAATGGATTAGTAGTTCCCCACCTCACCATTTAAATGCTTCTTTTGAGGATCAGGTTTTGACCTCATTGCAAAACTTTAGAACCTTGACTCAGACTGTGAATTCTCACAGTCAAAGCATAAAGAAAATGGAAGAGCAGCTAGGCCAAATATCCAATGCCTTGGCCAAAAGAGAGGAGGGCAGGTTGCCAAGCCAGCCAGTGGCCAACCCTAAGGGCCAATATTTGATTGGAGAAGGTTCCTCAAGTTTTGAGGGAGAGGAGCTAATGTCATCACAACCCTAAGGTCTGGCAGGTCGGTGGACAACCAGGTTGAAAAGGAACAAGGAGAGGTCATTTCCAAAGAATTCTCGAATGAATGTGAAAAAGAATATGTTAGAGCATAGATCCAAGAGTTGCTTGCTACCCTGCAACAAGAGAAAAATAATGAGGCTGTAGTTGAGCCTCAACAGGAAATAAAATATGAAAAAAGAAAAAAACAAAAGTTTAATCATAGGCTTGCAGCTGAGGAACCAGTAGTACCTCAGTTGCCATTTCCTCAAGCTTTGAGTGGCCCTACCCCTTTTGATAAGGGGAGTGCACAAATAGAAGAAATGATGGAGACCTTTAAGCAGGTCAAAATCAATTTACTCCTACTTGATGCAATTAGACAGGTCTCAGCCTATGCCAAATTTCTGAAAGACCTTTGTACCCAGAAAAGAAAAGCTAGAGAAGTTGCAAGACCCAGGGATACCCACTATCCCCTGCATAATTGGAGACCACACAATTGGAAGGGCCCTTCTAGACCTTGGAGCCAGCGTAAACCTGTTGCCATACAATGTGTATCAGTAGCTAGGTTTGGGGGAGCTAAAACCCACTCCCATTGTGCTGTTAATGGCTGATAGGTTTGAAAGGAGACCTATGGGAGTGGTTGAGGATGTCTTAGTAGGGGTGGACAAGTTCTTTTACCCTACAGACTTCCTGGTTTTGGACATGGGCTACAACAAGAGTACAACCCCTATACCTATTATTTTGGGCAGACCATTCTTAGCCACTACCAATGCTTGCATTCAATGTAGGTCAGGGATTATGGAGGTAACTTTCGAACACATGAAAGTTGAACTGAATGTGTACAACAGTGCAAAATACCCTCAGCTGGATAATGAGGAAAGCTTTGCAGTGGATGTACTAGAGGAAGTTGTTGAAGAAGAATTGCCCACTCTGCTGGATTGGGGCAACATTGTGAAAAGTTTAGTTGAAATTTGGGACATGGTAGAGGAAGAAAGCCCAGCTGTTAGGACAGAAGACATGACCACATAGAAGTCTTCTGTGGGCTTAGTGCAGCATTCCATTTGGAAACCTACATTGCTGCCTCTTCCTCAAACCAACAAAGTACCAATCTTGTGATCCACCCAACAAGCCCCTGATCTGGATCTCAAGAAGCTTCCAGAAACATTGAAATATGTCTTCCTTGAGAAAGGTGAAAAACTTCCTATAATTATCTCCTCCTCTCTTACCAATGAGCAAGAGGAAGAATTACTAACAGTCTTGAGGAAGCACAAAAAGACAATTGGTTGGACCATTATGGATCTCAGAGGGATAGATGCATCAATATATATGCACAGGATCCATTTAGAGGAGGGCTCAGTATCCTCTAGGGAAATGCAGAAGAAATTGAATCTTCACATGCAGGAAGTGGTCCTCAAAGATATTATTAAATTGATAGATGCTGGGGTAATTTACCCCATTTCTGATTCTGAATGGGTGGCACCTATCCAAGTGGTGCCTAAGAAATCTGGTATAACAGTCATTACAACTGAGTCTGGAGAGCTGAGACCAGCCAGGGAGACCACTGGCTGGAGGGTTTGCATAGATTATCGGAAGCTCAACTCTAAAACTAGAAAAGACCACTTCCCTCTCCCCTTCATAGATCAAATTCTGGATAAGTTGGCTGGAAAAGCTTTTTATTGCTTTCTTGATGGGTACTCAAGGTACAACCAAATCCCTGTGCACCCTCACGACCAAGAGAAAACTACATTTACTTGCCCTATTGGAACCTTTGCTTATCGAAGGATGCCTTTTGGGCTGTGTAATGCACCAGCCACCTTTCAGAGGTGTATGTATGCCATATTCTCTGATATGATTGATAAGTTCTTGGAAATTTTTATGGATGATTTCTCTGTATATGGGGATAGTTTTGGCCAATGTCTGCAACACCTCCACCTGGTCTTGCAAAGATGTGAGGAGACCAATCTGGTCTTAAGTTGGGAAAAGAGCCACTTTATGGTAACACAAGGTATTATGTTGGGCCATGTAGTCTCTAGAGAAGGCATTGAGGTAGATAAGGCCAAAGTTGACCTCATTACAAATTTTTCCCCTCCAAGAACAGCCAAACAAATCAGATCTTTCCTTAGACATGCAGGATTCTACAGGAGGTTCATTAAAGACTTTAGCAAAATTACTAGACCATTGTGCCACCTGCTTTGTCAGGATGTGCCCTTTGATTTTTCTGCTGAATGTCTTAAGGCTTTTGAAACTTTGAAGATATGCCTCACCTCTGCCACTGTACTCCAAACACCTGACTATGCACTACCCTTTGAGCTGATGTGTGATGCATCCGACTTGGCAATAGGTGTTGTTTTGGGCCAAAGGAAAGATAAGCTACCAGTGCTTATTGCCTATGTCAGCAAATCACTTGCTGAAGCTCAACTGAATTACACCACAACTGAGAAAGAGCTTCTGGCAGTGGTTTTTGCTGTTGACAAATTTAAACCTTACCTACTTGAGTCTAAAATTGTAATCTTCACAGACCACTCAACATTAAAATACCTATTGTCTAAGAAAGATGCTAAGCCCAGGCTGATTAGATGGATACTCCTGTTGCAGGAGTTTGACATTGAAATCAAGGACAAAAAGGGTGTGAAAAATGTGGTGGCTGACCACTTGTCTAGAATTGTGTTAGATAAATGTATTGATGACCCTGCAAATGATGTTATCTCGGATGAGCAATTGTTTGCCATCCAATCCTTAGTTCCTTGGTATGCACACATTGTAAATTATTTAGTTACAGGTAAGATTCCTTCCCATTGGACCAAAATGGACAAAGACCTGTTCTTCTCACAAGTCAAATTCTTTTTTTGGGAGGAACCTTGTTAATACAAATACTGTGCAGACCAAACCATTCAAAAATGTGTTCCAGAAAGGGTTGTCCCTAGTATTTTGGCCATGTGCCATGAAAATGCTTGTGGGGGCCACTTTAGTGGAAGAAAAATAGCTGACAAGATCTTGTAGTGTGGGTTCTATTGGCCTTCTTTATTCAGAGATGCCAATACACACTGCAGGATATGTGAGAGATGTCAGAAATTAGGAGGGCTGTCCAAAAGAAACTCAATGCCTTTGCAGCCCATCCTTGTTGTGAAACTGTTTGATGTCTGGGGTATTGACTTTATGGGCCCCTTCCCTCCTTCAAATGATTATCATTTCATCTTAGTGGCAGTGGATTATGTTTCAAAGTGGGTAGAAGCTATTACCACAAGAACTAATGATCATCAAGTTATCCAAAAATTTGTAAAGCAGAATATCTTCTCAAGATTTGGCACCCCTAGAGCCATTATCAGTGATGGGGGTAGCCATTTCTGCAATAGAAATTTCGAGAGCTTGCTCAAGAAATATTCTGTCACCCATAGGATTGCTACTCCCTACCACCCGCAAACCAGTAGGCAAGTTGAAATTTCTAATAGGGAGATCAAGCACATCCTTGAGAAGACAGTGAGGACTGGGTTGATAAGCTAAATGATGCATTATGGGCTTATAGGACTACTTATAAGAGTCCCATTGGGATGTCCCCATTCAGACTGGTTTATGGCAAGGCTTGCCATCTCCCAGTAGAGTTAGAACATAGGGCCTATTGGGCTATAAAAAGTTTAAATCTAGACCTAACTTTTGCTGGTCATCACAGGTCGCTGCAGCTGTCAAAACTGGAGGAGCTGAGGATGAATGCATATGTCAATGCCCAGATATACAAGAAAAGGTCCAAGGCTTTCTTTGACAAGGGTTTGTTGAGAAAGAGCTTCATGGCTGGTGATAAGATTTGGTTGTTTAACTCCAAACTTAAATTTTTTCCTGGCAAACTGAAATCCAGATGGGAAGGCCCCTATATTATCATGAATGTTTCCCCATCTGGTGCTGTGAAAATCAAGGATCTCAAGTCTGGAAAAACCTTGAAAGTGAATGGTTAGAGGCTTAAGTCTTGTTTAGAAAAACCTGCTGAACCAATGGACACCATTCACTTTCAAGGGGACCCTTCATTAATCTGATCCACAGATGTGTCAATGTTGTATTATATGTACTTTGATTTTGTTAGGTTTATATTGCCTTCTTATGTTCAAAATTTTAGGAAATTTTAATGCCCTCACTTGAGTGTGAATCTGCTTGGTCTGATTTCTTTTTATGCTTGGTTTGATGATTACTTCTCTTGAATTGGTGGTTTTTGATTGAATGCACGATGTTTGGATAATGGATTTTGCTGCCTATGCTTGAATGTTTGATGCTATAAGTGGGAGGTCATTTTAAAGTGTCTGGGGGTGCCCCTGGTGGTGAGTTATACCTAGGAACCAGCTACAGCACAAATGGAAATGGCAGAGTGAAGAGCGCATGCTCTCTGTTTAATACTTTGCTGTCGTGGGGTCCAAAATGAGGCCTGGGAGACTATCGCACAATCCAAATGGAATTCTTCATTTGCTGTCGCGGGGTCCAAAATGACGCCTGGGAGACTATCGCGCAATCCAAATGGAATTCTTCATTTGCTGTTGCGGGGTCCAAAATGAGGCCTGGGAGACTCTCGCGCAATCCAAATAGAATTCTTCACTAGCTGTCGTGAGCTCCAAGGTAAACCTGAGAGCCTCTCACACATTCCAAGTTACAAGTACACCATCGCTAGATTTCATTTCCCATCCCGCGACCAGATATTTCCAAAGCGCGCCAAGCCCAGCGATATGTATTCCAAACCTGCGATTGTCTCCTTTTCCAGTACTCTCTCTCTTCTCCATCCAGCGAAACCCTAGCTTCCAGCGCTCTTCTCCCTCTCTCCTCCAGCGTCCATTCTATAACCCATTATTCACACCAAGATCTTAGAGATTTGTTCCTAACGTCATCGCCATCAGTTGCCCTCTGCTCAGAGATCTCGTGGTGCACTGTGCATCAGATCAAACCAAACCCTACGATTTTAGGGTAAGCAATCAGATCTCAATCTCCCTTTTTAATTTTCAAAAATACTATCTCAGAAAGGAGACGTTTTAATGGCCCCTAAGAGTGCACCAATGAAAAGGGCCAGGGATAAGGCCCTTGTTGAGCCCGCTCCTAAGAAGATTAAGGCTTCTAAAGCACCGAAAAAAGGGAAGGAAGTGATTGAGGAGGTGGAGGAGCCAACCCCTGAGTTTTCTACATCCTCTGAGTTCATGGCTTTAATCCCCTTGGAGCCTGAAACAACTTTCGACCTGCCCTTCTTCGAGACGGAGCCTCTCTCTGCCCCTGCCATTGAATTTATGAACAAGGCTGGTTTGACACCCTTGATGAAAGGAATTCCAGCACTAGCCTACCCTAGGCTAGTGCAACTTTTTTATCAGCACATCAGGGTCACCAAGGATAAAGATGGACAATCAGGCTTCCTCGTGCTGATTGATGATTTCAAGATGTTGATTAAACCCAAGCTGATTGCAGAAGTATTGGGCATCCCAGCTGCATTTGACACTAGCTGTGGATATTGCCCTCCCCTGAGTGCCTCAATTGATACCATTGTGAGGGCTCTTACTAGAGGATTAAAGGCCTCAAGGGATTCCATAAGAAGAAGAGAGTTGGAACCAAGCCTCCTTTTCATTGACCAAGTCCTGAGGAAGAACATCTACTGCTCAAGCCATCAGCAGGAGAGGAGGGCTCCTATTGTTGATGCTGTTTACTCTTTCTCTCTGGGCCATGGCTTCCATGCAGCCTGGTTAATTTTTAAAACAATGAAGGACTTGGTGGAGAAGCTAGGTCAGAAAAAGAAGCCACACACACTCCCCTATGCCAGAGTCATCACCAAACTGCTTTTGAGGGGGGGGGGGTACAAGATACCAAAAGGAGAGGAGACTATCACCCTCACCCCTACAACTTTTGCCAAGAGGCAATGGGGAATCAGCAGGAGCCTGATGGAAACCCAGAAGAAGAAGAAAGTTGAGGCTCAGGCCCCTCCTAAGCAAACAGATGAGGAAGCTGTTACAAGGCCCACCCCTGCTACCAAAGGGGTGGTTCAAGATCCTGTCACTACCACTGCTGTAGTAACCCCCACATCCACCCCACCTTTCACTGCAGGACCCCTATCCCTACTACATCCCATTTCGCTTCCCCTACTCCATCTCTCTCTCACCCTCCTCTATCTTCATTGTCCATGCCAACACCCCTTTGTCCTCTGATTGGTACCTGGGAGGACACCACTCCCCATGTCAGCCCCACACCCTCCCCTACACTACCTCAATACACAGCCTCAATACCCCCATCATCTTCACAAAACCCTGACAGTCCTCCCGAACCTGAATTGACTAAGAAGTTTTTGAGAAGAGCACAATCATGCTTCTCTAGGAAATCCCGTGTTTTTGTCATCAATGAAATTTTATATATGAGTTATAAAACCTCATCTCATTCAGTCTGGGAAATTTTAATGCCCTCACTTGAGTCTGAATCTGTCTGGTCTGATTTCTTTTTATGCTTGGTTTGATGATTACTTCTCTTGAATTGATGGTTTTTGATTGAATGCACGATGTTTGGATAATGATTTTTGCTGCCTGTGCTTGAATGTTTGATGCTATAAGTGGGAGGTCATTTTAAAGTGTCTGGGGGTGCCCCTGGTGGTGAGTTATACCTAGGAACCAGCTACAGCACAAATGGAACTGGTAGAATGAAGAGCGCGTGCTTAAAGCTTTGTTGTCGCGGGGTCCAAAATGAGGCCTGGGAGGCTCTCGCGCAATCCCAATTCTAAATATAGACCTACATTTATTCTGCACTTTCTTTCCCCATAATAAGTTGTGCGACTTATCATTCCCCAAAAGAATTACAATTTATTGCTAAACTTGGAAGGAGATAAACTTTAATATGCCGTTTCATATTCCACCGTCCAAGTATTTTAAATACACAGTTCATCTTCATCTCATTCTTTCTCCTCTAACCTTAGCAGTCCTGCCCTACTCATAACCATGGCGGATAAAAAACCCACAGAGCTGCCAAACAAATTCTATCTGATGTGGTTGGACCCACCATTGCCTAAAGAACCAGACCCACTACAATTCCTCTGGGATGAATATGAGGAGGTGCAGAGGATCCTGGCCAAGGAGGAGAAGAAAGAGAGCAAGACAAAGAAGAAGAAGCAGAAGACCGAACCACCCCCATCTTCTCCCCCATCCTCCTCAAACCCTCCACCACCTACTCCCCCTTGAACCCTGTTCTTTCCCCCCCTCTCCACATGCACCAGGTTGAGGATATCCCTAGGCCAGGGGGAAGAACTATTTTGTTTTTACAGAATGTTTTGGTGCTCTGAGTCTAGTCTGTTCTTAGAATTTTACCTTTTTGTAAATCTTTTTGTAATATTTTTATATTATAATGAATTTTTCTTTTTGTTCTATACTGTTCAGCTTACTATCTTTGCTTATTTCTGTTTGTCTGCTCTTATATATTTTTGTTTGTCTTCTTGTGTGTTTACTTGTTGTGTGCTTTATTTCCTGCTATTTCTGTTCTCCTCTCTCTGTATTGAATCTACTGCACATCCACTCTTAACTTTGAACCAGTGAGGACACTGCTCCTCAGGGTTTGGGGGTGTGGCAGGGTAGGTATGCCAATAGAATAGTTAACTTTAGTGCAGTAGTAGTGGTGTAATTAGGATGAATAAAGTCAATTTACACCTAACTTGCTACAATGAGGAAATTTGTGAAAAATTAAAATGTTTTTGCAGACATTTCGAAACTAGAAATTTTAAAATTTTGGCACCACCATGAAGCTAACATCAAAAATTTTAAATTAGTACCTAGTAAACCTAAGATGAGAGAAAAAGGTGAAAATACACTCCATGAGTTAAAAAGAGGACGATACCTAGTGAGATTTGGGCCCATCAATTTCTGTTGAAGAGTGTTTTGGTATTTTTTCTGCTCTAAGGTTTGATTGACTCAGCACTTGTTACTAGAAGTTAGGCACCTCCAAATCAAAACTGGTTGACAACACTCATGACACTAAGGAAATGATTCAAGGCCCTCATTTGGATAGTTTGAGCCTGAAAACCCAACCTTTTAAAACTACCCTTTTGCATACACTCTTTGAGCCTCAAAAAGTCCTATTTTTTTTCTTTAACAAACATAGGTTACCAAATGTTGTACCACTCTCACTACCTTCAACTTACCCTCACGAGAATTCAGGAAGGTAAGGAGGAGTTGAAGGTAGTGAGAGTGGTCCAACATTTGGTAGAAGGAGAAGAAAAGTAACCTATGAACAACAGTGTGTTGGTGGTATTTGAGTGGCAGATTCATCATAAAAAAAAAAAAAAAAAGAAGTTTGGAGAAGAACATCATCTAAAAATTGAAAAGAAGAGGAGAAGTTGGCCACTTTGAATCTGAAAAATATCAAGGAAGATGATGTTGTGTTGAATTGAAGGATGTGAAGTCATGAATCACCTCCTTACCTTGCTAAATTCTCAAAATTTTGAATCCCTTTTTTACACCTTCATTCTTTATATCCCTCACCCATAAGCCACATTACAACCCATTTAAAAGACCTTGAAGATCCAAAGTGAAATGAGCTGTCAGGTGGAGATGAGGGAGTACCTAATCTATCGTGAAAAGTCATGAGGATGTCAGAAATTAGAAGCTTTACCTATGCTCATGCTTGCAGGCCCATTTGGGGTCTGTAACTGCTCTTGAGCTGCTTTAAATGTGAACACCCCTAGATATTCATTGTTGAGAGATAACCCTGGTGAGAATTGGGTTTGACTTGTAACTTCATTGGGGTTGTATCCAACCTGATTTTTGAATTTAAGGCAAGCTTGGTACTGATATGTGCACATTGAATTTATAATGTAAAATGATTGGTGGAAATGCAAACACATGCAAAAAAAATTTTAAGTTTAAAATGGCCTGCATTACTGCTACAATTTCTTCTGAATTCTAAAGGAAAGTGGATTGATGCTTTATTCATTGAAATTTGTTTTGTCATTGACTGCACCACTGTTAACTATTTTAATAGTAAAGTTTGTGGGTATCTTCACTGAAAACCCTCAGGAGACTTCACTCCTCCACTAGGGATCACCTAGGGGTTTAAAAGGCTTGGTACATATGCTAAATGTACCTGTGATCCCTATGAAAGTGGCATTTAATTAAGGTGCAGATGTGTAGTTAAAGCTTTGCTAAGGGACTAGTAAAGATTCGGTTTTAGGGTGTGTTAAGACCTGAAAAGTACCACTTTTCAGCCCTTAACTTAATCTCTGTTAGACCCTTAGTCATTTAATAAATGTGTGTTAAGCCCATTTTGTAGGTAATAAGCAGTAGCTACAGATAAGGCCCTAACCCTGCTAAGAAGCCTACTTTTGTCCCAGAAGTTCTTCAGAAGAAAGGAATTTGGACCCAGATAGAGAACTTGGCTGCAACATAGGTAAAGCGCAGCAGCAATAAGTCAGGAAGTGAGCCTCGCGCATATGTCGCAGGGTTCAATTGATTCAGAAAGAATGCTTCGCGCAGTTGTCACGGGTCTCTCAAGGCAGCACACCAACTGCTCGCGATGTTCTCGTGCAGATCAATGACAGAAGGGCTCAAGAAGCAGACTTCACGCAGTTCTCGTGAGGCTCAGTTGTAAGCACTCGCGCAGTCTCACACAACTCAAGAGAGGAGCATTTAATCCTCACGCGATCCGCTGAGGAGAGAGAGCTCTAGGCACTTCGGTGCGCAGTTGTCGCGCAGTGGCCGTGGGATGCAGATCTTCAGGGAACTACTCGCTCAATCCAGAGGCCTATGCATATTGCTTCTTCGCGGGGATCCCCGTGAGATTCACTAAGGAATGAACTGCACACACAATTCCCGCGCCACTCAAATGGAAAGCGCAATCCGGCGACGACCAGAGCATTCCCGCAATGACCAAACTATCTATCTCGCGACTGCAAGAGCTTCAAGTCAATTCATTCCCGCAACGACAACTCTATCACATGACAAGACCTGAAAACCCTTGCTACCTAGCGAGGCTCGGGATCTTAACTTTCCCCCACTTCTGTAGGGGCAGTCTGGGAACTTCCAGCAACTAGGGCACGCACTCCAATGCTCTAATCTCCGTGCACAGGCCCCGAAGCATCCAAGGAACATAAATGAGCCACGTTTGCATCATGAAAATTAGGGTTTTCCTAACCTAATGCTCCCACAGCCGACTGCTATATAAGCCTAAGCCTAGTTTAGGTTTAGGAGATCTGATCTTCTTGAATCGACTGTAGAGTTCCAGTAGGCTAAAGTTAGGGTTTAGGCAGTTTCTTTTTCCTTTTTCTTCTCTCCATAGCCCAGCACTTGCTGGCTATGCCTTTGTATGTATATTTGGAATAGTTTTAATGGAGTTTTATAATAGGATCTTTTCCATGTATGAGATTGATGTTTGAGGGTTGTTCTGTACAAGGCTGCTGCCTTGAGATCCTTCATTGCTAAGTTGTATTATAAGCAATGGAGGATTGTTTTTAAGGATTTATTCAGATCCAAATGACCTGTGTGTCCAGGCTAGTGCATATTTGCAGGCCTATGCCTCACCACAGGATTCACTAAATCTGAATCCCCATGGGAGCCTGAACTGGTAGCCTTGTTAACATGGTGGTGGCAGTAATCTTCTTGTTCTGTCTCAGACCTCTGTGAGGAGGATAGCCTCTGTGGATAGTTTGTGGCCATTTGAGTGGACAGGTTATAGCCCTAGGGTGAGGCCAATCCATAGATCTAAGACAGATTCTTCTTCTTTGCACTTGTGCTTGTAGCCCTGTGAGAGATTGTGCAGAGACAGACTCCCCTGTATTTGTATAGACCCACCATCAGATGGCAGATCTGATCTGGCTGTAGAGATTGTAGGCTTGTGACTGGATCACTGTTGTCTCTCTAAAGAAGTGAACATCTAGATCTAAAGCTAGTACTCGAACTCTTGCTGGTCCTGTGTGTCCAGGCTAGTGCACATATGCAGGCCTATGCCCCACACACAGAACTTTAGAGGTTGAGGTTCCTATGGATTCTTGAGCTGGTAGCCTGGATGAAGTAGTGCCTACAATGATAAGCATGTTCTGACCCATCTATGGACTGTGGTTCCCCTATTTGATAGTCTGTGACCATTTTGAGTGGACAAGTTATAGCCATAAGGGATTAGATCAGGGCACAGGGGTGAGTTGGATTCTTTCTCCTCTTTGGTGATAATGTAGCCATTGGACAGAACTTCTATAGCAGCAGATCTGAGTCTGAGTTATAAAACCCATAAGATCTATGCCTAATAGCTTACTTCTCACCCTTTTTATATTTATTTTCTCACACTCCATCATTCTTCTCAATATTTCTGTAGTTTAGGCATTAAGTTACCTTAGAATTTAAACAATAGTGACCTTAAATCCCCTTCCATTTAGGATTGCCAGATCTGTAGTCAGATCTGGAAGGCCTACTAAAGATGGCTCCCTTGGAGCTTTAGACCATGTTCCCTATGGGACAAACTCTTATTAAAACTTGCTACACCAGGCCCTGTATCTTGCAGGTCTGTGTATTTTTAGACTTGCTGCTTTGTATTTTTCAATCCACCTTTGATTTGTTTTCACTAACACATTCTTATCACTGTTTTCAATAAAGTTAGTAGCAAGCATCTAAAATACCTTAACAGCGGCCAATCCGTACACTAGTACGGATGTCTATCTGTACACAGCAAGCACATCCCAGGGATGTTGAGATGAGATTTAATCCCGCCGCCTATTGAGAAAGGGGCTTGGGTCATATTCCCAGGGAATATATATAACTACTGTCTATTTAGACGACGATGGAGGGTATCCCATCGGGGCTCGATGCTATATTGCTCGGGGATTACTTAAGTTGAAGATTTAAGTTTTACTTTTAGCCTGTTCAGTGTCATTCATGATAAATTAACTGTAAAGTAAAACAAGAGAATTGCTAGTAAATTTGAATGCAAACTACCATCTTTTAAACTATTTTTCCAGCAAGTGCATTGATACATCATGCTTAGAATATCATGGAATATATATGAGATTTTGACTTATATGTTCATTGTGTTGTTCCCTATTGAGCTAGGATGTAGCTCACCCTTTAGACTATATGTCGCAGGTCCATTATTAGCAGCGGCTAGGGCTTCAAGAGGCGTAGATCCGGGTGATTCAGATTACGTGCCTGGGGACGAGTTGGAGCCTCCTCCCGAGGACTTCTTCTAGGAGACTCTGCTGTGTACTTTAATAGAGAGTCAGTTTTGAGAGCAGATTGTACGACTTGGTATGTCAAGCCTTTATTTTAATAAGCAATGTAATTATACTTTGATATTCTTTTTGGCGAACCATCTGGGGTGACCTGGATGTATCACCGATGGTTCAGGCCGGGTCTTTTGTCCATACCTTGACATAGAATGAGAACTTCTTTTGAGCTCTTCATTATAGAGAATAATATATTATTAATGCATGCTACTTGATTGGTTTTGCTTTCTATACCAAAGTTCCGTACATAGCCTTCGGGCACAGTCTGGAGGATTGTGCTGATGGCACGGGTTTCGGGGTGTTGAAATTTGGGCTATCACAGACGATCTCCCTTGATTTTTAGAGAACTACATGTGACTAACAGAGAGTGTTCTAACCACACTTTGGGATTCGACAAATTCTATCGGGACCTTGACTTCGCTGTACCTACGGGCTTTAAATCACCAAAATTTAATAAATATAATGGTATAGGGAACCCGAAACACCACTTGGCCCTATTTTGCAATGATTGTCGACCAATTCGCACTAATCATGGGCTCCTCATCCATTGCTTTCAACGATCTTTAGAAGGAGAAGCCCTCGACTGGTTCGCTGCTCTGCCTCTAACAGATATCAAGACCTTCGAAGACTTAGTCGATAGATTCGTAGACCAATACCAACACCTGATTCACAAGCAAATCAGCCTCCATGACTTGATGAATACAAAATAAGAAAACAATGAAGACTTCGCGACCTTCGCCAGTCGTTGGAGGAGAGTCACCACCCGAACTGGAAATAAGATAAAAGAAAGTGACGCGATGGACATCATAATCAATAATACCCGAGAACCCCTTCGGAGCTCTCTCATCTTAAGCGACTATCACGACTTCACAAGCCTCTATCAACATGCTTTACGCATAGAGCGTCGCCTAAAGAATGGGAACCTTAATCTCTCCACAGTAACGTCCAAAGGACCCTCTTCCAATGACCCTAAAACAAACACCCCAAATGAAACCTTCTGCCTCGAACAAATCAACAAAAATCAAGAACAAAACCAGATAAACTATCCGCTACGCAATCAAACTCAATGGATGAATCAACACTCTAACCAAAACCAACATTTATACCCTAACCAATACACAAACCCACACTATGATCAACACCAATACCTACACCCCAGCCAAAACCAACAACCTTATACCTTAATCCATACCCTAACTAGGACCAAAATCGACTCCCCAATGCCACATAGACTAACACCACATATTACAACCCATTGTTCGATCAAACTCAACCCGCATACGATACTATACACTCATTCACTCCCACCCTATTCAGCCTAGCTAGCTTGATCCATAGAATTGAACCTCCCCCAGGGCATGTCCATACCATTCACTCAATACCAACTAACCCTGTCCCATGCACCAATAAGCGTGAAGTCACCTTTCACCCTGAACCGGTCATGAAGATCGCTAAAATCCAACCTATCACCAAATTCACCTCTAAACTAACTCAACCCATCACCAAAATTGATACACTTATCCCCAAACTAATTCAACCTGTCATTGAACTCGACAACCTACCAATAAACAAATCAATCCCCACGCTCCTTGAACAGACACCTAAACCAGCTATATGATCGGTCCCTGAACAAATTCCCTCACCTATCCTAGAAACGATTCCCGAACCAACCCATCAACATACTACAACACCACCCATGCCTAAACCATTCATCCCACAAATTCTTAAACTAAATGTTGAACCTTAACCTGCAACTGAGCCCCTTCCTCAAATCGCCAACCCCCTTACACCTGAACCAACGTCAAAACTCGAACTCCTTATTAAACACATGATTGGAAACCTTGCCCCACTGTTGGTGTGTGCTTTTTTCTGGGTTCCTTTCAGTCTTCAGAATAAGTGGCCCAATTCGGTCCAAGTAGACTCTAGCAAAGGCGAGGAAATAATGAACTAAGAAATATAAGTGTAAGAAATGAAGAGGCAAATTCTAAGAAGAAAATACCTGGGTTGATGCAATCACCAGTTACAAATATTTATCGACGTTGCAACACGTCACTGATCACGCGAGTAGAGATATGGGTTGTTATCTTTACTGAATCGTTGGCCGGCCAACGTTAGTAGCTCTGGGTCACTTGGGAGTTTAGTCTATATAGTTTTACTATTCCTACTCTAAGTCTAATTGCTTTAGTTTTCCTAGTCCTACCGGGAGTCTAATTAATCCAACCTTCTAATTATAGTAGAAGTTTAATTAATCTAAATATGCTGATCCTATTAGGAGTCTGACTAACTTAAGTATCCTAATCTTATTAGAAGTCCAATTGGTATTAGTCTCCTAATTCTATTATGAATCTAATTAATCCAAATATCCTATTTCTATTAAAAGTCTAGTTAATTTAAGTATCCTACTTCTACTAGAAATCTAATTAACAAAGAAAAAAAGGGCCCCGTTCCCGGGTACCCTTCGTAAGCTCCCGTTGGGAAAATCTGGTGGCTAAGGATTATTTTAAAAATATTATTGATTAAAAACTAAACTTAAGTTGGAAAGTTAAGATTTTGAAGATTAAGATTAGAACTAAAAATTATGAACTAGAAGAAATTTAAGAACTAAAATTTGAAAAATAAAGGCTACGATCTAAAATGATTAAGAGCTAGTTCTAGAGATTAAGAACTAGAACCAGAAACTAGGAATTAAGATTAGAAATTAGAACCTAAGATTCAGAACTAGTAATTAAGAATTAAAACTTAAAACAATAATTGGGATTTAGAATTTAGGATTAGAATCTAGAAATTAATGACAAAAGGCTAAGAACTGGTTCAAGCGACTGAGAACTAAAACCAGAAACTAAGAACTGGAAATTGGAAATTAGAAATTAAAAACTAGATTTAGAAATTAACACCTAAGATCTAAAACTAGAAACTAAGAATTAGAAACTAGAACTAAGAACTAAGAACTAGAAATTGAAATTGAAAACTAAAAGAGATTACCTTAAGCTACGCGCCAGAGAGAGAATCTCGAAATCCCTAAACTCGAAAGAGAGGAACTCAAAAATTTGATTGTTGGATGTAGTTTTTGGTGTGGGGTAGGGGGTCTATTTATAGTTATTCAAGTAATTACGTGCCCTGTGGGAGGTGCATAATTAGCCGATCAAATTCAATTACTAGCCCAGTCTGGTGCACTTAATTGAATTACGCGCTCTATCCCGAGCGCTTAATCACTCTGAGTCGGTGGCCAACTCAGTGAGTTATCGGTTGACTAACTTAGCCGGGTATCCTAGTTCCAGCCATATTAGAACTAATTGTGCGCTGGTGGTGTGGCGCGCAATCGATTACGAGCGTTGGTCAGAGCGCATAATCGGGTCTTAGGTCGGTCTGTAGGAAGAAGTAGCTTGGCCGTATACCACCAAATTGCGCATCAGTTATATGGCGTGCAATCTGATTGCGCACTCTGTCTAAGGTATGTAATCGACTCCTAAGGCGGTCTCTGGGAAGGTAGATCTGGTCCAAAGTGGGACCAATTGTGCGCTAACTATGCGGCGTGCGATCAAATTGTGAGCACTGGATGGGGCGCGTAATTTGGGACCTTCCCGGGTTAAGTCGGGTTTGAATCACAGAGCTATTATTTTAGCCTTTGCTTCGACCACATACTATTGTTTTAGCATGTGGTCTCTCATTTAGGGTTTTAAAGCCTTCGAAAAGGTGAGCCTCTTTTGGCAAGTCGTGGGCAAGGTCAAAGGTTGATCGAACGGGTTTGTATACTCTGAGAGGGAAAAATTGGGGTGCCTACAGATATCCCTCTTCAGTACATTCTTACGAAATAAGGATGTGTTGAAGAAGTAGAAACCCCTCTTCCAAGGTGCCTTCTTGTTCTTTTGGGAAATCACAAGTGTGAGCTAGAAATGTTGACATGAAATGCTTGGCTTTCTTATATATCAGCGTAAGTTAGAATGGAGCATTCAGCGCCCAGTGGTAGCTGTCGAGAGGCGTATCCATAACTGCGGGTGCAAGGGGCATCCCGTCGCATATCGCGACCTACTGCAAGTGGCAATCAAATAGGGGAAATCAATGTATCCTGGTCTGTGGGTGCAAGGGGCATCTCTTGGCATGTCGCGACTTACTGCGAGGGACAGTCAAACAAAGGGAACCGTCATATCCTAATCTGTTGGTGTAAGGTGCATCCCGTCACATATTGTGACTTGTTGCAAGGGGCAGTCAAATAGAGGGGAAATGACACAATCGAGGTACCGAGGGGTGTCATATGAATGTCCAGAGACAAGGTCAAGTGACCAGATAATAAAATGGGATATCATGTAATGGCTGTAGACACCCAAATTTGGCCTAAGGCCTGATCAAAATAGACTTTGAGAAAGGCGCACCCCTGAGCTTCCGATAGCATCTCCCAAACCCTTAGGAATCAAACAAAAAAACTTAGAATCTTGCCTAAACCCTTAGGAATTACCCCCGACCTCTCTGGACCCATAGTTAACCCTCTCGGGCAATGGTTAGAGAGAGATGTACTAGGGATGCCAGGGACCTCTACTGAGACTGAATCTTATACCATTGAAAAGTAGAGGTTCCCAGCTTTCCAACAAGTTAAGAATCACCTCAATCCGAGTTGTACTTCAAAAGTTACGATAATCCGAAAAGGACTCGAGCTGCACCTAGTTGAACCTCTCGAGAACCCCTCGAGGAGGTGAGCATTCCTGGCGTGTGTAATACACACGCTAGGCCATTCCTGGGGAAATATTGTCTAGCAAGTATATTATACACGCTTGGCCATTTTTTCCCAGAAATGGCTTGGCGTGTGTATTATACACGCTAAACATGGATGGGCCCCCCAGCGGGCTCTGGACTTCTTAGGCACTGTACATATGCCTGGCATGGATAATACACGCGCCAGGCTTAGCTATAGCAAATATTGGTTTTTGCTCGAATTTCACTTTTGGGGTTTGACTTGTTGACCATCCACATATTTAGGGTGGGTTTCATTAGGACTGTTGCACCCTCATCTACCCTATTTGCAACCCTCTAGTCATTCGAAACCTCACCCTATCATCTACCATTGAAGCCCATTGCCCACATTTCTAAGCCCTCAAAACCCTAGGAAACCGTAGATTAGAAGATTACCTAATTACTAACCCTAATTAGCTCTTAAGTACCCTCCTAACCTCCCTTTTTCCTATAAATAGAGAGCCACCCCTTGTTAATCTCTAAAAATACCACTTTTCATCCCTTAACCTAGTCTCTGATGAACCTTTGAGTAGGTTAATAATGTTTTTTTAAGTGTGATGTGTCGATAATAGCAAAACCAGAGCTTAATGCGGCAATCTTGTATTTTCAAGCCAAGAAGAATGCATTTTATGTCAAGCTGTGGAGCTGTTGGGCAGACATTGAAAGAACCATGGTGTTTCACACCATTTGGGTAATTTGGCACACAATTAGGACCATTGTGTTTGCCTAAAGGGGCACCAAAAGTCCAACAATGGAAGGAGTAGGGACCCAAGCAGGCAAGACAGCTGCAGTAAATTGTGCACAACAGCAAAGGAGCACAAAGAGTGACCTCGCAAAGATCTCATGAGGTTCAAATTATTCAGAAAAAGCCTTGCGCACCTATCGCGAGGGTCATAGGCCAGCAGCACTTTAAAAGGTCGCGCAGTTCTCACGTGGCTCGTAGGAGAAAGAGCCCTAGAAAATCTCTCGCACACCTTAGAAGCTCGATCTAGCCATGCGAGAGGTCTGCATTTCAGCCTAGTGAGGTCCTCATGACCCTAATCTCCTGAAGACATAACCACGCGACAGCAGCAACAGAGCCTCACGAGATGCAGAAATCAGCTAATCCAACTACGCGAGGCTCAGGATCCAGACTTCTCAGTCCACTGCAGGGACCTTTTACACTTTTTAGGGCACACCTCTCGAGGTTCCCAACTGTCCCACACATCTTGAGGCAATCCAAGGGCCACAATAAAGTCATGACACCAGCTCCCCACATGTTTATTTCGGATTGGCTATTGCACACAGCAGTTAGGGTTTGCCTATATATAGAACAATTTGCTGTTTTGTAGATTATCCAGGAATAGCCTGAGATCATTTAGTATTTTTCTAGGGTTAGGGTTAGGATTTAGTTCCCTTTTCTTTTCCCCTCTTTCTTCTTACCTTAGCTCAGCAACAATGCTCGGCTGAGTTCTTTGTAGCAGTTGAGTTTAAGCTCTGTTTTGTAAGGGGTTTTGTTCAAATAGAGTGAGCTGATTTGAGCTTGCGCATAGGCTGTTGCCTTTGAGGGCACCATTGTAAGATTCTTTTATGATTTTCCATTTTTTATTGCTTAAAATCAGATCTATAATCTCTATGTTTTCCTTGCATAGATTCTATTGGATTAATAAATAGATTTTTATAGGTTTGATGATACTCCCATTGTTGTTTGAGCTAATTTGCCTTGCAATAATGGTGGGAATAGCAGTATCCATAGTCTATCTCATCATCTATGGGTAAGGTAGCCTCTAGGATAGTCTGTGACCATTTAAGTGGACAGACTATAGCCTTAAGGCAGGTCTTGGTCACATATATGAGATGGATTCTTTTTCCCTGCACTTAAGCTTGTAGCCTAGAGATAGATTGTGCAGAACCAAACACTACTCTGTTTTGCATCACCATCATCAGTGTTTAGATCTGAGTTATTGTAGAGATTGCAGACTTGTGAGCTGAGTCATTGTAGGCCTTTTGTAGTAATGACAAGCTGAATATAAGTCCCCTTTCAGCCTGAGATCTCTTGTAGTTCCCACTTGAGTTTCAAGGTTTGTTTGCCCCTATGGATGCATGAGCTTGTAGCCTTACAAACATAGTGTCTGTAATGGTATTCACGTCTTGATTAATTCATTGGATGGAGGAAATTCCTTCGATAGTCTGTGACCATTTAAGTGGACAGATTATAGCCTTAAGATCAATTCATTCCTTTGGATTAGATTAGTTTTTTGATTAATCAGTGTGATTCGACCATCTCCCTTGGATAGTCTGTGACCATTTAAGTGGATAGATTATAGCCTTAAGAGCAGTCTAAATTATATGGGTTGCATTGGATTCTTCTACCTTGTAGATGTTGTTGTAGCCACTTAAAGGATTGCAACAGATTCATGCCTAACACTGAGTTGCATAATTGATTTATCCCTAACTATCTACTTCTCCACTTTTTTATCTTTATTTTACCACACACATCATCATCCTTCTTTATCCCTTTCTTTAGTTGTAGTTTTATTTCTATTTTTTCATTAGTTTAACTTTGTGACACTTAAACACCCTCTCTTTACCTTACTTTCTAGTTAGGTTTAGAGTTGCCAGATCCTTAGCTAGATCTGGAGGCTACTATACAACCCTTGAGGTATTAGATCAACACTCCCTATGGGACAAACTCCTACTTATCAAAACTTGCTACAACAGGCGCCTTGTATCTTGCAGGTCTGTGGTATTTTTAGATTGTTGTTTCCATCTCATTCCACCTCCTCCTTCTTGCTTTATTTTTACCATTGTGTTTTCCAATAAAATAATTAGCATCTAGATAAATATCCAATAAGTTTTTGGCGCCGCTACCGGGGAGTATTGATCTAGTATAGTAATATTAGTTTTTATTATCTATATTCATTATGGATGTAGTGTTTGAATAAATTACCATGGTAGTTTTTAGTTTTTCTGTGATTTTCGTTTGCATTTTTTCTTCTTTATTTTCTGTTTTTAGACTTTTTGGTGTCGTAGGAATGTGTGAATAAAGTACAGTTGTAATTCCTTTAGTTTGTTTTTAATTTCTTGCCTTTGTTTGTTTAGTGTTGAATAGATTCTTGCTAATATTTTGGATTTTGCAGGCTTAGAGTAGTGGAAAATAGGAGAGTTTAGTTGCAGCTAGAGCATCCCTGCATCAGTTTTCATCTCTAGCTCCCCCTTTTTGGTTTCACATCTTCTGTCTTTTTATTCCTGCTATCTTAAATTTCAGTAGTGTGTAGTTTGTATTTTTCTTTCTCTACCTGCTGTGTGTGTCTCTTCGCTGTGCTATGTGTGCATTGTATGCTGGGAAGAAGGTCTCTCAATCCCGAGCTTGAACCTTTGAATTCTGAGATTGAGAGAGTCATGTATCCTAGGCCAGCAACACACACCCCTACTGAAGACTTAGTAACTGCTAAGATGGCTGAGCAGCTTAAACCACTCAGGGAGTACAATGTACCAGGGGCATACTCATCCCCCTCTTGCATTCAACTCCCTAATGCTGTGGGTAGCTATGAGATTAAAGCCTCCACCATCCAAATGTTTCCAAGTTTACATGGGCTGGGCAGAGAGGACCCCTATCAGCATATAGAGTTGTTTCTTGCTCTATGCACCACTTTTCATATTACTGGCCTTGGAGAGGAAGCAACAAAGCTGAGGCTTTTTCCTTTTTCCTTAAAGGATAAAGCCAACTCTTGGTTATCCATGCTCCCAGCCAACAACATAAATTCTTGGAATGATCTTCAATGCTAATTCTTGGCTAAGTTTTTCCCAGTCGGTAAGACAAGTCAGTTGCGGAAGAGCATAATCTCATTTGCTCAACTCCCAATTGAATCATTTCATGAGACTTGGGAGAGATTTCAAGAGTTGCTGAGGCAGTGCCCACACCACCAGATCCCTAAGTGGCAGCTTGTACAAAACTTCTACCAGGGGATTGATGCCAAAAGCAGATCTATGATTGATGCATCTAGTGCTCATACCTCAGCAAGACTTATGTGGAAGCATGGGAGTTATTTGATTTGATAAATGAAACCTCCAATCAACAGGAATCTTTGTCACACAATGAAATTGTGCCAGTTGCTAGGAGTATAAATGAACCCACTTCTAAGGGAAAAGTGTATGAATTGAATGCGTATAGTAACCTAGAGAGGAAGGTGAACAGTTTGGCCTTAAAATTTGATAAAGTGTTGAGTGTTTTGCAGTGTCACATGGCTGCACAGGTTGGAGAGGTATGTTCTATATGCCACTTACCCACACACTCCCATCTTGCATGTCCTTCTGCTAGTCCTGTCCCTGAATTTTTAAATGAGCAGGCCAATGCTGTCCAATCATATGGACATCAGCCTGCTAGGTATCAGTAGAGGAACCACCCAAATCTGAGGTGGAAATAAGCTGATTTGCCTCATATCCAACAGCAGCAGGCCATGCCCTAAAGTTCCAACCAGTAGTCCCCTATTGGTTATGTTCAAATACAACAATTTTCTCACCAGTCTCCCCAGCTAGGTCAGCTAGTTGTAGCCCCACCCCACCTTAGAGCCCCCTCCTTTGAGGAGCAGGTTTTCACTTCCTTACAAAACTTTGGCTCCATAACACAAATTATGGATTCCTACACACAGAGCATCAAAAAAATTGAAGACCAGCTTGGTCACATCTCAAATGCTCTGATGAGAAAGGTAGAGGGTCGGCTCCCGAGCCAAACAGTGAACCCAAGAGGGGCACACCTGATCACTGAAGTTTCTTCAAGTCATGAAGAAACTAGAGCTGTCAATGCCCCGAGGAACGGGAAAGCGGTGACTACCCAAGATGTTGTTGATTTGAAAAGGTTGTGCATTCGGAGAGAGGCTGAATAATGGGCTGCTGTTGAGCCCCTAAAAAAAGTAATAAATAAATAGATTTTTTTATTTTTTTTTACCATGTGGAGTCCCATTTCCTCAAGCATTGATGGAGGAAATGTGGGCTGTTTGTCAGTTGCTGCCATCTGGGAGATGGTGGATGAGACCTTGCCCAAACTACTGGACCTGAGCTAAGGTGTGTGAAAATTTTGAAGTATGGACTGAGGAGGCCCCCACTTATGGGCTGAAATAGTAATCATCTTGGGCTTCTCAGTGGGGCTAGTATAGTAGTCCACTTGAACACCCGCCCTGTTGGCCCTCCCTCAGCCTTTTACTGTCTGCCCACTTGATGTGGAGCTAGAGCTGCTCCTATATCTCTCATGCAACTGCAATTGTTGATCTGAAAGGACACCAGGTTTGATGCAAATGCAAAGGTATGGCCTTTCATTTTGTAATTTTCAGTTCCTTCAACCGAGTTCCAGATGGGTGACCTAAATTTCTATGTCTGATCTAAATTTGTATGAATCTTGCTTTCCAATGCCTGAGATTAATGCTGAAATTTCTTTGCCATATTTTTGATTCATACTCAGATCATGTTAGATAGTTGTGTTTAGGATTTTTTTTTTAGGTGTCTAGTTTGTTACTGTTTTGTATATACTATCTGTTTTTAGTTGACTTGCTATTGTCTATAGTTGCTATTTTTATTTACTTAGTGTTCTTAGTTGTCATGCTGTCTATTTTATCTTTTTCTCCTTTTTAGTTTAAATTTTCTTCATTCTTTAGTTTAATTCCCTTTTGATTTGTTGTTATAGTTTAGGGTGTTTTTTGTCATTTACCCTGCTGCCCCCCATACATGTTTCATGAAACATTGAGGACACTGGTTAACTTAGGTTTGGGGGTGTGGCAGGGTAGGTCTGCCAGTAGAATAGTTAAATTTAGTGCAGCAGTGTGAGAAAAATTGAGATGAATAAAGTCAATTCCTACCTAATTTGTAGAATGAGGAAATTTGTGGAAATTGAAAATTTTTGCAGAAAATTTAAAACTGAAAAATTAAAAAATCTTAGCACCACCATGAAGCTAATATCAGAAAATTTTCAGTTAGTACTTAGTGAACCTAAGAGAAGAGAAAAATGTAAAAATATATCCCATGAGTTAAAGTGAAGACCATGCCTAGTGAGATTTGGCCCCATCTATTTCTTTTGAAGAGTGTTTTTGGCATTATTTCTGCTCTAAAGTTTGATTGACTCAACACTGTTCACTAGAAGTTAGGCACCTCCAAATTGAAACTAATTGACAGCATTCATGACACTAAGGAAATGACCCAAGGCCTTCATTTGGACAGTTTGAGCCATAAATTCTAACGTTTTAAAACAACCCTTTTGTATACACTCTTTAAGCCTTTAAAATCTATTTTTTCTTTGACAAACACTAGAGTACTTGCACCTTAACCTCATGATCTGATTCAACCTGTCCCTCACTCTGAGAATTCAGAAGGTAAAGGAGAAGAAGTTGAAGATAGTTGAGAGGGGTTCAACATTTGGTGGAAGGAGAAGAGAAACAGCTTAAAAATAGCAGTGTATCAAGTGGTATATGGGTGGCAATTCATCATAAAAATCATAAAAATAAAAAATGAAAAAAATAAAAAATATATATAAAAAGAGAAAAAGAATGAGAAGTTAAGAGAAGAACATCATCTGAAAATTGAAAAGAAGAGGATAAGCTGGCCACTATGAATATGAAAAATATCAAGGAAGATGAAGTTGTGCTTTAATGAAGAATGGGAAGTCATGACCTCACCCATAAGCCACATTACAACCCATCAAAAAAACCTTTATGATCTAAAGTGAAATGAGCTGTCATGTGGAGATGAGGAGTTGTATAATCTATGGTGAAAATACTTGAGGATGTCAGAACTTAGAAGCAATGCCTATGCTCATGCTTGCAGGCCCATTTGGGGTCTGTGACTGATTTTGAGCTGAGGAGAATGTGAGCACCCTTGATTTTCATTGTGAGAGATAGCCCTGGTAAGGATGGGGTCTAAATTTTAATTTCATTAGGGTTGTATCTAAACCTGATTTTTAAATCAAAGGCAAGCTTTATACTGATTTGTGCACATTGAGTTTTTTATGCAAACTGATTGGTGGTGATGCACATTCATGCTAATTCTGAGTTTTAAATGACTACATTACTACTGTAATTTCCTCTGATTTTTAAAGAATAGGTGTGGAATGAAGCTTTATTTATGGAAATCTATTTTGTCATTGACTGCACTATATTTAACTATTTTAATGGTGAAGTTTGTGGGTATCTTCACTGAAAACCCTCAGGAGACTTCACTCCTCCACTAGGGATCACCTAGGGGTTTAAAAGGCTTGGTGCATATGCTAAATACATCCATGCTCCCTACGAAAGTGGCATTTTCTATTTAGAATAACTATTTTTAATTTTGCCTTTGCTCAAGGACTAGCAAAGATTAGGTTTGGGGTGTGTTAATCTCTGAAAAATACCACTTTTCATCCCTTAACCTAGTCTTTGATGGACCTGTGAGCAGGTTAATAATGTTTTTTTTTAAGTGTGAAGTGTAGATAACAGCAAAAGCAGAGCTTAATGCTGCAATCCTATATTCAAGCCAAGAAGAATACATTTTATGTCAAGCTGTGGAGCTATTGGGCAGACATTGAAAGAACCATGGCGATTCACACCATTTGGGCAATTTGGCACACCATTGGGACCATTGGGTTTGCCTAAAGGGGCCCCAGAAGTCCAATGGTGGAAGGAGTAGGGACCCAAGCAGGCAAGACAACTGCAGTAGATTATGCATAGCAGCAAAGGAGCACAAAGAGTGACCTCGCAAACTTCTCACGACGTTCAAATTATTCAAAAAATGCCTCGCACAGTTGTCGCGAGGTTCATAGGCCAGCAACACTTTAAAAGGTCTCACAGTTCTCGCGTAGCTCATAGGAGAAAGAGCCCCAGAAAATCTCTCATGCAGCTCTCGCGAGCTCTCGTGCACCTTATAAGCTCGATCCAGCCACACGAGAAGTTTACATTTCAGCCTGGCGAGGTCCTCCCGACACTAATCTCCCGAAGACTTAACCACTCAACAGCAGCAACAGAGCCTCGCGAGATGCAGAAATCAGCTAATCCAACTGCACGAGGCTCGGGATCCAGACTTCTCAGTCAACTACAGGGACCTTTTGGGGATTTCACACTTTCTAGGGCACACCTCTCGAGGTTCCCAGCTGTCCCACACATCCTGAGGCAATCCAAGGGCCACAATATAGCCACGACACCAGCTCCCCACATGTTTATTTAGGATTGGCTATTGCACACAACAGTTAGGGTTTACCTATATATAGAACAGTTTGCTGTTTTATAGATTATCCAGGAATGGCTTGAGATCATTTAGTATTTTTCTAGGGTTAGGGTTAGGGTTAGGGTTTAGTTACCTTTTCTTTTCCCCTCTTTCTTCTTGCCTTAGCTCAACAATCATGTTGGGCTAAGTTCTTTGTAGTAGTTGTGGTTTAAGCTCAGTTTTGTAATGGGTTTTGTTCAAATAGAGTGAGCTGATTTGAGCTTGTGCAGAGGCTGTTGCCTTCGAGGGCACCATTGTAAGATTCTTTTATGATTTGCCATTTTTTATTACTTAAAATTAGATCTGTAATCTATGTGTTTTCCTTGCATAGATTTCTATTGGATTAATACGTAGATTTTTATAGGTTTGATACTCCCATTGTTGTTTGAGTTGATTTGCCTTGCAACACTAGTAGGAATAATAATATTTCTGTTCTATCTCATCATCTATGGGTAAGGTAGCCTCTAGGATAGTCTATGACCATTTAAGTGGACAGACTATAGCCTTAAGGTAGGTCTTGGTCACTGATACGAGATGAATTCTTTTTCTTTGCACTTCAGCTTGTAGCCTAGTGATAGATTGTGCAGAGCTAAACTCTACTCTATTTTGCATCACCATCATTAGTGTTTAGATCCGAGTTATTGTAGAGATTGCAAACTTGTGAGCTGGGTCATTGTAGGCCTTTTATAGCAATAACCAGCTGAATATAAGTCCCCTTTCAGCCTGGGATCTCTTGTGGTTCCCACTTGAGTTTCAAGGTCTGTTTGCCCCTATAGGTGCATGAGCTTGTAGCCTTGCAAATATAGTGTCTGTAATGTTATTCATGTCTTGATTTAATTCATTAGATAGAGGAAATTCCTTGGATAGTCTGTGACCATTTAAGTGGATAGATTATAGCCTTAAGATCAATCCATTCCTTTGGATTAGATTAGTTTTCTGATTAATCAATGTGATTTGACCATCTCCCTTGGATAGTCTTTGACTACTTAAGTGGATAGATTATAGCCTTAAGAGCAATTTAAATTACACGGGCTGAGTTAGATTCTTCTACCTAGTAGATGTGCATGCAGCCATCTAAAGGATTGCTACAGATTCATGCCTAACACCGAGTTGCATAACTGATTTATCCCTAATTGTCTACTTCTCCATTTTCTTATCTTTATTTTACCACACACATCATCATCCTTCTTTATCCATTTAATTAGCTGCTGTTTTATTTCTATTTTTAGTTAGTTTAGCTTTGTGACACTTAAACACCCTCTCTTTACCTTACTTTCTAGTTAGGTTTAGAGTTGTCAGATCCTTAGCTAGATCTGGAGGCTACTATACAACCCTTGAGGTTTTCGATCATCACTCCCTATTGGACAAACTCCTACTTATGAAAACTTGCTACAACAGGCCCTGTATCTTGCAGGTCTATGGTATTTTTAGATTGATGTTTCCATCTCATTCCACCTCCTTCTTCTTGCTTTATTTTTACTACTATGTTTTCCAATAAAATAATCAGCATCTTGATAAATATCCAATAAGTTTTTGGCACTGTTGCTGGGGAGTATTGATCTAGTATAGTAATATGAGTTTTTGTTATCTATATTCATTGTGGACGTAGTGTTTGAATAAATTATCGCACTATTTTTTAGTTTTTCTGTGATTTTCGTTTGCATTTTTTCTTCTTTATTTTCTGTTTTTAGACTTTTTGGTGTCGTAGGAATGTGTGAATAAAGTATAGCTGTAATTCCTTTAGTTTTTTTTTAAATTTCCTGCTTTTGTTTGTTTAGTGTTGAATAAATTCCTGTTGATATTTTAGATTTTGCAGGCTTAGAACAGTGGAAAATAGGAGAGTTTAGCTGCAACTGGAGCATCCCTGCATTAGTTTGCATCTCTAACTCCCCTGTTTTGGTTTCACTTCTGTTGTCTTTTTATTCCTGCTGTCTTAAATTTCAGTAGTGTGTAGTTTGTATTTTTCTTTCTCTACCTGCTATGTGTGTCTCTTTGATGTGTTGTGTGTGTGTTGTATGCTGGAAAGAAGGTCTCTCAATCCCGAGCTTGAACCTTTGAATTCTGAGATTGAGAGAGTCTTATGTCCTAGGCCAGCAACACACACCCCTGTTAAAGACTTAGTAACTGCTGAGATGGCTGAGTAGCCTAAACCACTTAGGGAGTACAATGTACCAGGGGCATACTCATCCCCCTCTTGCATTTAGCTCCCTAATGCCGTGGGTAACTATGAGATTAAAGCCTCCACCATCCAAATGTTGCCAAGTTTTCATGGGCTGGGCAGAGAGGACCCCTATTAGCATATAGAGTTTTTTCTTGCTCTATGCACTACTTTTCATATTACTGGCCTGGGAGAGGAAGCAACAAAGCTGAGGCTTTTTCCTTTTTCCTTAAAGGATAAAGCCAGCTCTTGGTTCCCCATGCTCCCAGCCAACAACATAAATTCATGAAATGATCTTCAATGCTAATTCTTGGCTAAGTTTTTCCCAGTCGGTAAGATAAGTCAGTTGCGGAGGAGCATAATCTCATTTGCTCAACTCCCAACTGAATCATTTCATGAGGCCTGAGAGAGATTTCAAGGGTTGTTGAGGCAATGCCCACACCACCAGATCCCTAAGTGGCAGCTTGGACAAAGCTTCTACCAGGGGATTGATGCCAAAAGCAGATCTATGATTGATGCATCTAGTGGTGGCTCATACCTCAACAAGACTGATGTGGTAGCATGGGAGTTACTTGATTTTATAAGTGAAACCTCCATTCAGCAGGAGTCTTTGTTACACAATGACATTGTGCCAGCTGCTAGGAGTATAAATGAACCCACTTCTAAGGGAAAAGTGTATGAATTGAATGCGTATAGTAACCTAGAGAGGATGGTGGACAGTTTGGCCTTAAAATTTGATAAAATGTTGAGTGTTTTGCAGCCCTACGTGGCTGCAGAGGTTGGAGAGGTATGCTCTATATGCCACTCACCCACAAACTCCCATCTTATATGTCCTTCTGTTGGTCATGTCCCTAAATTTTTAAATGAGCAGGCCAATGCTGTCCAATTATATGGACAGCAACCTGCTGGGTATCAGTGGAGGAACCACCCAAATCTAAGGTGGAAACAAGCTGATTTGCCTCAAACCCAGTAGCAACAGGCCTTGCCCTACAACCCCATCCAGAAGTCCCCTCATGGTTATGTTCAAATACAACAATTTTCTCACCAGTCTCCCCAGCCAGGTCACCTAGTTATAGCCCCACCCCACCCTAGAGCCCCCTACTTTGAGGAGCAGGTTTTGACATCCTTACAAAACTTTGGCTCCATAATACAAATTATGAATTCCCACACAGACCATCAGACTAATTGAAAATAAGCTTGGCCCGATCGAAATAGACTTCGAGAGAGGCACACCCCCGAGCTTCCGATAGCATCTCCCAAACCCTTAGGAATCAAACAAAAAAACTTAGAATCTTGCCTAAACCCTTAGGAATTACCCCCGACCTCTCTGGACCCATAGTTAACCCTCTCGGGCAATGGTTAGAGAGAGATGTACTAGGGATGCCAGGGACCTCTACTGAGACTGAATTTTATACCATTGAAAAGTAGAGGTTCCCAGCTTTCCAATATACCAAGAATCACCTCCATCTGAGTTGTACTTTAAAAGTTATGGCAATCTGAAAAGGACTCGAACTGCACCTGGTTGAACCTCTCGAGAACCCCTCGAGTAGGTGAGCATGCCTAGCGTGTGTAATACAAACGCTAGGCCATTCCTGGGGAAATATTTCCTAGCATGTATTATACACGCTAGGCCATTTTTTCCAGAAATGGCTTGGCGTGTATATTATACATGCCAAACATGGATGGCCCCCCAGCGGGCTTTGGACTTCCCAGGCACTGTACATATGCCTAGCGTGGATAATACATGCGCCAGGCTTAGCTACAGTAAATCTTAGTTTTTACCCAAATTTCACTTTTGGGGTTTGACTTGTTGACCATCCTAATGTTTAGGGTGGGTTTCTTTAGGCCTATTGCACCATCATCTACCCTATTTGCAACCCTCTAGTTATTTGAAACCTTACCCTAGCATATACCATTGAAGCCCATTGCCCACATTTCTAAGCTCTCAAAACCCTAGGAAACCTTAGATTAGAAGATTACCTAATTGCTAACCCTAATTAGCTCTTAAGTACCCTCCTAACCTCCCTTTTTCCTATAAATAGAGAGCTACCCCCCTTTGCAAATGGCTTGAAAAAATTCCAAAAGAGTGAAAAGATTAAGAGAGACCTTTTCCCCCTTTGGTGCATCAATCTCATACAAATTTTAGAACTTCAAAGCTCCCTTTAAACCCCATCTTCCATCAAAAGCTTCTTAATTTAGTTGAGAGCTACCCCTTAGCCCTCCTCTCCAATCTCTTAGCCATCAAACCTTAGAGGTTAGGACCCCCCATTCCATCTACTCAAGCTAACGGAAGCTCTCAAAGTGCACCTACGCAAAGGTCCACCGCTGTGCAACAAGGGCCCGAGAGCTCTGGCTCTCCCCTCTACTCCTCTACCTTCTTAGTTTTTCCCTTGTCCTTGAATTTATGCCATTACACCGCCGAAATCTCGATAATTGCGGAGGGGCACAAATAGGACCAAAGAGCCTTTGGGCAAAAGGAATTGCTATTTTTTATTTTATTTTTCCTTTTATTTTGGCCATAAGTAGAGACTGCATTTGAGCAGGTTGATCGGGTGCCTAATACCTTCCCGATCGATAACCGAAGCCCCTACCCAAGAGCCTTTGGCGTGAATCGCTAAATCAGAGTCATATTTGGCACTTCGGTGTATTTAATATTGATTTGAGGTTTCCTGGGACACCAAAAGCTTCAGGTGGTGATTCTAGAATTTTATTAAACAAGCGCATCATCGTGACGGATCGATACGATCCACGGTTGCATAGATGGCGACTCTGCTGGGGAGAATTAGTAGAGCTTCCCCTTGAAATTTGGCCTTTTTCTTTATTTTTAGTAACATTTGGTTGTTTTATCTTAGTTTCACTCACCCCTACGATTCTGTCGATTTTTCTTACACCTATGATTCGGTCTATTTTTACTTACCCCTACTTTTCCGTCGTTTACATGCCTTAACCAATTGGCGGGCCTACTTGAGCATTGTCATTATGATTCATTTATTTTTTCGTCATTTACATGCCTTACCGATTGGCAGGCTTACTTGCTCATTTACATGCCTTAGCCGTTTGGCGGGCCTATGTGAGCTTTTACTTTTCGAATCATATCTCAATAGTGGACACCGGCCCATAGAGGCGGCACTGGACCTGCACCCCAATTTTTGAACATGAAGCAAACTCCCTTAAAAATTAAAGTTAAAATTGAATCAAGAGGGGGACTTAATTGAAATTTTTTTCGGGGGTAGATTTTATAAGGGTTGGGAATTTTAGGCAAAGATAAAAACATCCCGATTCTTAGTACGGCAGCAGCCCCTAGTGGTGATGATCTGAAAAAGTACCACCCCATCCAATATTTGAGAAGGCGCTTGCGCTGGAGGTATATACGGTGGGTGACTGATCTAGTTATGAAGCTTAAAACCCTTGGGGGAGTGTGTTAGTTGTCCCGAATCAACCTTGTATCCCTAGTTTTGGTGAGGAGGGACCGTTACAACAAGAAAATCAGTCCATGGAAGTATTGCTTCCAGAAAACCTAGAAAAAAGGGACCAATTCGGGCTTGCTGTTTGCTATCAAAATATAAATATAAATACCATTTTTGCATGGCACGTGTAAAATACACGCCAAGACATTTTTTCCCAGAACTGCTCTGGCGTGTATAATACACACGCCAAGCCATTTTTTCCCTGAACTGATCTAGCGTGTATAATACACACGCCAAGCCAAAATCTCCAGATTTTGGCCCGACGCATATAATACACACGCCAAGCCTATTCTAGGCTAGGCAACCCAAATCTGTGGCCTATTATCACCTTCCCGAGTCCCCTGCTAAGTGGTTTAGCACTTTTGATAGGTCCCGCACTCTTCGACACCCAACACTCCCTCAGCGGTCAAAGAGTTTACCTTCTTATTGACTTGCTCTGGGGGATTGGGTTGTTTACGTGGATTTCAGTGCCTTCACATAGATCAATTCCCTTTTGCTTCTTTCGAAGCACGTTGGGAACCCGCCGCAAGAGTTATTTAGGTACGAATACCACCCGAAACAAGAATTCAAAGACCCCGAAATTCTTTATCATAAAAAAAAAAAATCCACTCACAAATTTGCAAAAAAAAAATAAATAAATAAAATTAAAAAGGAAAACCATTGTGGTTCCGGCACAATGGCATTGCCTTACCCTCCGTCGCCCTATAGGGGGAGAAGGAGAAAACTTAACAGGCCCCACCCGAAGCATCGGTACCCAACCCGCCACCAAGCCATGTCGTGGGCAGTAGATCTGGCGTACGCCGATCCCGATTCATCCCCGCCATGCTCCCCAGCCCATTCTCATTCAGAGGAAATATTTACCTCCATTCCACTCACCCAACCATCATTCACCGTCATTAGACCCTTCGGCGCACTGATGAGTAGTGAAATATGATGATATTTCACCCCTAGATACCTATATTTAGCTATCCGATGAAGGCTATCTGATAAGAATTATTAGATTTAAAGTGTTTCAGGTAAATACAAGCCAAGTGCAGAAAACAGCCCAAGAATTCTGAAAATAATGGCAAAACACTGTAACTTTGGGTCATCGAGAACTTGGTGCAGCTGGTAGCTCAATTTGGACATTAAAGACGGCCGAATTATGAAATTGTTAAAACACAAAAGTTGTAGATCTTTCTATCAGCTTTCCAACGGCGCAAGAATTGCCTCAATCCGAGTTCGGGACAGAAAGTTATTGCCAAAATACTAAAGCAATATCTGATGTAAAGTTCGGCGGGAATTCACGAAAATCTGGGAGGTCGATGCATCGACCCTATTGGGTCAATTAATCGACCCTAAATTTTCGAGTTGGAACACCTCTGTGGCTGGGAAACTTCGGCTCTATTTAAAGCGGATCAAACACTTCGAAAAAAAGAGAGCAAAAATTAGAGCAAGAATTAGAGATAGGAATTAGACGATTTTTTTAGGAAATAATTAGAGATTTTTTTAGAGAGAGTTTTTTTTTAGAGGATTATTTATTCATTATTATTTTTGGTTTTAGACTCCTCTGAGCATCTTTTTAAAAGTTCTTCTTTTCTCCTTCTTCTAGGGATTGATTTGGGTAGATTGTACTTAGGATTTGCACTGTCTTTCTTTTACATTCATAGATTGTATTTAGGAAAAGGCATTGTAACCAAAGATTTTTGGAAGAAATAAAAAGAGGAATGACTTTGAATGAACAAGGAGATCATACACCAAAGATGAGCGGCTAAATCAGTAGATCGGGAAAGATGCGATCCCCAGATAAGTACCCATATTTATGATTAATACCATAGTCTAATGTTTTTATTGTTTTGATCTACACATCACGAGATACGCTATGCTTCTTACATGACTCATACCGCAATGATAGGCTGAGTCATTGTTTTTAGATAGGGTATGCCGGATTGATGATCATACTTTATTTCAAATCATTTTTATGAATGAATGATGGTGATGGTGTGAATGATTCTTTAATGAAAGGGGGGTACAAATCTGGGGTAGCATATTTCTTGATCTTATTTAAATATTGTTCTTAGATTCATCAGTAATTAGTTGTTTAGATTAATTTATTTTTCTTGCATTTAGAAAAAGTGATAAATTTTTTGTTAAATTGAATCTGCCGCTTGGTACTTCCTTTGAGACGTTTTTAAATCTCTGAAAAAATTAATTAAAATTCAAGATTTCCCTGTGGGTTCGACACCTTTGTTCTTGCCATACTGCAATAGATCTTGTGCACTTGCAAGGGTTACATTTAAAATCGACCAAGTTTTTGGCGCCGCTGCCGGGGAGATCGGCAAAATTTTGATTAATTCGGTTAGAGATTTTTTTTTGTGTTTTGATTAAAAAAAAAAAAAATCAATATTTGGATTTCTGCTTTACAAAATCTTCTTTCCCTTATTTTTCTCTTTTAGGTAAGTTTGTATAGGACTCTTTTAGGAAGTTTAGATTTTTAGGACTTCTTATTTTAGTAGGATTTTTTTTCCTTATTTTCCTCTTTTAGATATTCTAGGATTTTCTAAAATTAGTTATTAATTTTTTTGGAAGTTTATAAATTTAGGATTTTTAGGAAGTTGAGATTTTTAGGCTTTTTATTTTAGATTTTGTAGGAGTCTTTTAGGAAGTTTAGGTTTTTAGGACTTCTTATTTTAGTAGGATTTTTTTTTTTTTCCTTATTTTCCTCTTTTAGATATTCTAGGATTTTCTAAAATTAGTTATTAATTTTTTTGGAAGTTTATAAATTTAGGATTTTTAGGAAGTTGAGATTTTTAGGCTTTTTATTTTAGATTTTGTAGGAGTCTTTTAGGAAGTTTAGGTTTTTAGGACTTCTTATTTTAGTAGGATTCTTTTTCCTTATTTTCCTCTTTTAGATATTCTAGGATTTTCTAAAATTAGTTATTAATTTTTTTGGAAGTTTATAAATTTAGGATTTTTAGGAAGTTGAGATTTTTAGGCTTTTTATTTTAGATTTTGTAGGAGTCTTTTAGGAAGTTTAAGTTTTTAGGACTTCTTATTTTAGTAGGATTCTTTTTCTTTTTTTTTTTTTTTTTTTTTTTTTTTCCTTATTTTCCTCTTTTAGATTTTTTAGGATTTTCTAAAATTAGTTATTAATTTTTTTTTTAGGAAGTTTATAAATCTAGGATACTTTCCTTAGGAAATTTAGGAATCTTTTATTTTTTCCCTTATTTTTCTCTTTTAGATAAGATTCTTAGGATTGCCACTAGATTTAAAATTTTAATTTCTAATTTTAATCTTGAAATTTTAATTTTAATTTTTGAAATTCGAATTTAAAAAAAAAAAAAAAAAAAAAAAAAAATTTCGAAATTTAATTTAAAAAAAAAAAAACTAATATTTAGATTTTTGATTTGTAAAATCTTCTTTCCCTTATTTTTCTCTCTTAGGTAAGTTTGTGTAGGACTCTTTTAGGAAGTTTAGGTTTTTAGGACTTCTTATTTTAGTAGGATTCTTTTTCCTTATTTTCCTCTTTTAGATTTTCTAGGATTTTCTAAAATTAGTTATTAATTTTTTAGGAAGTTTATAAATTTAGGATACCTTCCTTAGGAAATTTAGGAATATTTTATTTTTTTTCCCTTATTTTTCTCTTTTAGATAAGATTTTGTAGGATTGCCATTAGGTTTAAAATTTATTTTTTTTTTAATTTTAATTTTTGAAATTCGGATTTAAAAAAAAAATAAAAAAAAATTTTAAATTTGAATTTTGAATTTTAATTTTTGAAATTCGGATTTAAAAAAAAAAAAAAATAAAAAAAAATAAATTAAATTCAAATTTTAATTTAAAAAAAATAAAAATTGTGCACTTGTGTCAATCGATTGAAGCTGAATATTTTGAGTTTGTTATGGATTCATCAATCTTTGTTTGTGAGCGTGGTGTATGAGCTTTATTCGTTCTCATCACCCACATCTGCTACCATTTAATCTTGAGATTGAACGATCTTGTAGAGAGAATCGCAGAATTCAAAGGAATCAGTATCTTCATACTGATACCATGGCTGATCAAAGGCAAGAAATGAATGGGAACAACCAGAATATCAATAATGGCAATAATGGAAATAATGGAAATGATGGGAATAACAATTACAATGAGGGCCCTAGAACACTCGAATATTATAATGATCCTAGTTTTTACGAGGATCAGGAATGTATAATGCATGATCCCATTCCAGGAAACCACTATGAATTCAAATCAGCGATGATCCAAATGCTACCAATTTTCCATGGGTTAGTAAATGAAAATCCGCACGTTCATCTAAATGAATTCACTGAGGTATGCAAAATGTTCAGAGTCCACAATGTCACTGATGAGATAGCTAAACTCCGACTCTTCCCTTTCTCTTTAAGGGACAAGGCAAAAATGTGGTTTTATTCTTTAGAACCGCAATCTATTCAGAGTTGGGCAGAGCTACACCGTCAGTTTCTTAAAAAATATTTTCCCATGACCAAAGCCATTGAGTTGCGTCAGAAGATTCAATTCTTTTCCCAACAACCTACTGAAACATTCCATGAATGTTGGGAACGTTTTAAGGAATTGATTAAGAGTTGTCCAAATCATCAAGTTCTAAGGTACTAGAGTCCAAAGTTTTTATAATGAAATTTTCTCAAGAGAGACGCATGGTTGATGCATCGTGGTGGATCATGTGCCACAAAAGAAGCTGATGAATTGTGGGCATTGTTTGAGAAGTTATACCAAACTTCGATACAAAGTGAAACTCTGGGGCGAACTAACTTGGATTTGGCATCTAAATCTCATGTGTTGACAAGAGATGGATTGTATAATGTCAAAAATAATACCTCTGATCTATCGACAAAGGTTGATATGTTGTCCAAGCAAATGAATATGTTGTTAGCTGCGACCAAGCAAGCTAAAGCTCCTGTCACCCCCACTGTGTGTTCAATTTGTGACCACCCAGGTCACATGGCTAATGAGTGCCCCACTACCTTGTCATTATTCCCTGATGAACCTACTCCTCAAGAGGAGGTGAATCTGACTCAATCTTATCAACGGCAGGGTAGAAACATATACTCCAATACCTATAACCCGGAATGGAAAAATCACCCCAACTTAGGATGGGGTGGTTCGAACCAAACTGGTCAGGTAAATCAAAGAAGACAGAATGGGTGGACAACAAAATTTTACCACAATGTAATCCCACTACCCAACAGAATTCTAATTTCCAGAGAACCCTCCTTATTATCATCCGAATTCATTACCGAAAAATCGAATTTTAATCAATTTTAATCAACCTCAGGCTACCGTTTCTAGAGATTCTGATTTGGAGAAAAAGGTGATGCGAAGCATGCATGCTTTCCAGCAGATGATGATAGATCAATTCAGTCAACTGACAAATCAGCTGAGTCTACGAGAGGAAGGTAGGCTCCCTAGCCAACCCGTCAACAATCCTCGAGGTCAAGCACCACCTGATGCAGGACCATCGAATAGTCAACAGTTGAAAGCTGTTACGGTGCTGAGAAGTGGAAGAGAAGTTGATAATCAAGTGGAAATGCCTGTGGAATCTGATCAGGAAAAAGATGAAGCAAGAGAAGCAGCAAAAGAGAAAGAAAACAAATCAGAGAAAAGAACAGAGAAAGAGAAAAGAAAAGAGAAAGAGAAAGAGCAAAGAAGAGAGAAGGGAAAAGAAAAAGTAATCGAGGATGAGTCTCCCTCAACTGTCCAACTAGGACATGAATAAGAATCAAAAATGGAACCTGCACCTTATGTCCCAAGGGCACCATTCCCTCAATGCCTAACTCCTCCATCTAGAATGGGAAAGGGACCAGCAAAAATGGAAGAAATTTTCGAAACATTCAAGCAAGTAAAGATAAATCTTCCATTGCTTGAAACAATCAAACAAGTGCCTGAGTATGCAAAATTTTTCAAAGATTTATGCACCGTAAAGCAAAGGCGTACTCATATTTCGAAGAAAGTGTTCCTGACTAATCAAGTCAGTCCAATATTACAATTGGAAACCCCACGAAAATTGAAAGACCCTGGAGTTCCAACTGTTCCATGTGTCATTGGTGGGCAACCAATTGGAAAAGCGCTATTGGATTTGGGAGCAAGTGTGAATCTAATCCCATACTCAATATACGAGAAACTCGGATTGGGTGAATTGCAACCCACGACGGTCACACTCCAACTGGCTGATAGGTCAGAAAGAAGACCTAGGGAATTATCGAGGATGTTTTGGTTGGAATAGACAAGTTTGTCTTTCCAAAGGACTTTATTGTTTTAGACATGGAACCGTTAAATCAATTAATCAAGTCCCCATCATCCTTGGACGTCGCTTTCGCCATCGCAAACGCTTGCATTAATTGTCGAACGAGTCATGGACGCTTCTTTTGGGAACATGAAGGTCGATTGAACATATTTCATGCGATGAACCATTTCCTAACGAGGATGAGGTCGAATGTTTTACATCGATCGATGGACGAAGTGGTGGATGAAGCATTACCATCAATGCTCACCAAAGAAGAATTTGAAACCGCTTTGTTGGCCATCTATGAAGAAAAAGGATCTCGAAGGAAGCAAATCAAAAGACGAGGTTGAGTTTATCATGTCCATATGATAACTTATGTGAAGTTGTGACTAAGATAGAACTGCTACCCATTGAAGTAAAAGCTGAACCGACTCCATCAATTGAGGAGCCACCAACCGTGGAATTGAAACAATGTTGCTAATCGCCAAATACGTTTTTCTGGGGCCACGAGAAACGTTTCCGGTGATAATTTCATCCACGTTGTCTGAAGAACAAGAGCATGACCTGTTGAAAGTGCTTCTAGATCACAAGCAGGCTATCGGATGGACTCTAGCTGATTTAAAAGGGATTGACCCATCAGTATGTATGCACAAAAGACATCCGAAGATGAGAGTAAACCATCGAGAGAACCGCAGAGGCGACTTAATCCGAACATGCAAGAAATCGTTTTAAAGGAAATCATTAAATTACTCGATGCTGGAATCATCTATCCAATTTCTGATAGTGAATGGGTTAGTCCAGTCCAAATTGTCCCAAAAAAGTTCGGAATCACTGTGAAAGAAACTGCGAGAGGAGAATTGTTGCCTACTCGTGAAACTACTGGGTGGCGTGTCTGCATTGATTATAGAAAATTGAACACAGCTACCAGAAAGGATCATTTTCCCCTTCCGTTCATCGATCAAATCCTTGAGAAGTTAGCAGGGCAAGAGTTTTATTGCTTTCTTGATGGTTATTCGGGATACAATCAAGTGCCCGTTTTTCCACCTGATCAAGAGAAAACGACATTCACATGCCCTTACGGTACTTTTGCATATCGAAGGATGCCGTTCAGCTTATGTAATGCACCTGCTACTTTCCAACGATGTATGTTGGCCATATTTTTGGATATGATTGACAAGTTCATCGAGGTGTTCATGGACGACTTCTCGGTTTTCTGGAAAACGTTTGGTTCTTGTTTGAATCACCTCGCACAAGTTTTACAACGTTGTGTGGATTTTAAACTTGTTCTTAGCTAGGAGAAGAGCCATTTCATGGTTCAACAAGGAATTGTTTTGGGGCATATTGTTTCCAAGAAAGGAATTGAAGTGGATAAGGCCAAAGTCGACCTAATTGCCAATTTGCCCCCACCAAAGAGTGTTCGCCAAATTCGATCATTTTTAGGGCATGCTGGATTTTATAGGCGATTCATTATGATTTCAAAGGTGGCTCAACCTTTATGTACCTTGCTTGGTAAAGATGTCCCTTTTGAATTTGATGAGCATTGCATGAAATCATTTCTGAAGCTGCGTGAACTCTTATCAACTGCACCAATAATCCAACCACCGGATTATTCTCTCCCATTCGAACTCATGTGTGATGCATCTGATTACGCTATCGGAGCTATTTTAGGGCAAAGGGTGAACAAATTACCTCACGTAATTTATTATGCCAGTAAGACGTTGATCGATGCACAGCTTAACTACACCACCACTGAGAAAGAACTATTAGCTGTGGTGTATGCTCTGGATAAATTTCGTTCTTATCTGCTTGGATCAAAAATAGTGGTCTTTTCAGACTACTCTGCATTGAAATATTTGTTAGCAAAGAAGGATGCCAAACCACGATTGATCCGCTGGATTCTGCTACTTCAAGAGTTTAATTTCGAAATCAAGGATAAAAAGGGAGTCGAGAATGTTGTGGCTGATCACTTGTCTCGTATTTTGCTTGAAGAATTGGTTACACCTGAACCTATTCGGGACACTTTTCCGAATGAGAAATTAATGGCAATTGACGCGACCGCTACGAAAGTTCCTTGGTTTGCCAATATCATGAATTATTTGGTCACGGGCAAAATCCCTACTGAATGGGGAAAGAATGATAAGAACCTCTTCTTCTCCCAGATCAAATACTATTTTTGGGATGAACCATATTTGTTCAAGATCTGTTCAGATCAAATCATCAGGAGATGTGTACCAGCAGAATAGCAACTTAGCGTTCTCGATTTCTGCCATGCTGGAGCCTGTGGACGCCATTTTGGAGGACAGAAGACTGCACAGAAAATTCTTCAAAGCGGATTCTACTGGCCCTCCATCTTTCGTGATGCTGCTCAATTTTGCAAAGAATGCCAAAGATGTCAGCAGCTTGGAAATATTTCAAAACGGAATATGATGCCCCTTAACCCGATTTTGATTGTTGAAATTTTTGATGTTTTGGGGATTGACTTCATGGGTCCTTTTCCCCCATCTTTTGGGTATTCATACATTCTCGTAGCTGTTGACTACGTTTCCAAATGGATTGAAGCTGTGGCAACCCGTTCAAATGACCACAAAGTGGTGGTCAAATTTCTGAAGGAAAATGTCTTTAATAGATTCGGGTTTCCACGTGCGATCATTAGTGATGGCGGTTCGCACTTCTGCAACCGCCATTTTGCTACTTTAATGAAGAAATACGGCGTCACCCACAAGGTTGCAACGCCGTATCACCCGCAAACTAGTGGTCAGGTGGAAGTGTCGAACCGAGAGATTAAACGAATTTTAGAAAAGACGGTACGATTGGATAGAAGAGACTGGTCAAACCGGCTCTCTGATGCTCTGTGGGCCTATCGTACCGCCTTCAAGACACCAATTGGAATGTCTCCGTTCAGAATTGTCTACGGGAAAGCATGCCATCTTCCTGTTGAATTGGAGCATAAAGCATTTTGGGCCATCAAAAGATTAAATTTCGATATGCAAGCAGCAGGATCAAATCGAAGGCTACAGCTAAGTGAATTGGAAGAGCTACGCTATGGTGCGTATGAAAACTCAAAGATGTACAAAGAAAGGTATAAGAAGCTGCATGATGAGTCAATTTCTCGGAAAGAGTTTCACATTGGGCAAAAGGTTTGGCTATTTAATTCCAGACTAAAGCTTCACCCGGGAAAACTGAAATCGAGATGGGAAGGCCCGTATCAGGTTGTTTCTATTAGTGTGCATGGTGCGATTGAGATCCGCAGTCTCACGGACAATCCAATTTTTAAAGTGAATGGGCAGCGTCTTAAACCGGTGTTTGAGCCCATGACCCAGATGAGAATTGAGGCAATGCACCTTAGTGACCCAGATTCTTGATCAATGAAGAGGTCGAGCTGTCGACACTTAAACTCAGTGCTTCCTGGGAGGCAACCCAGTGTGTTTTATTTATTTTTGTTTTCATTTTTGTTTTTGTTAGTTCTAGAATATTAGTTCTTAGTTTAGTTTAGGTTGTTTTTAATTTCCAAATTAGTGTAGCCACATTACCTTCAATCTATTTTTGGTCATGTTCTAATTTTATGCATATATTCTCTGCACCTGATCTTTGTGTTGAGGTACTTTTCAACAGGTTTGGGGGTGTGCTACTTATTTCAATCAATGAGGACATTGTCATTTTTAGGTTTGGGGGTATGATTCTCTATCTTGCGTCACTTTCTTATTTTTCTTCATATAAAAAAAAATAAATAAATAAAAATAAAAATTAAAAAATAACAAATAAAAAATAAATTTTGAACCATCATATATGAATTATTTTTCGATAGTTTTCAAACTTTAGTTGATGATGCATGTGAATTTAATTTTTAGAATATCGATGTCAGATTTTGAATGCTTGTATCTAGGATAATGAAGCTTAATGTGATATTTTGTGGGTAATTTTGATATTCATGCTTAGAATTTTTACACTTATACCAAGCTAAGATTTAGAAATCGATGAACTGTTTTGAACGGTGAATCTTAGGTTCTTAGTGGAGACTAAACCCAGGAAGCCTTAGAGCCAAATATCCGTTGTTGATGAGTGAATACATAAACTCGGAGTTTTCTTTGAATACGAATTATCTTGCATAATCTCATATATTTTATTTTGACTTGTGACTTTGCATGATATTAAATTCATATTATTGTGTTAGAACGTACTGTATATCTACTCAAGACAAATAGGCAAGGTTACCATCTTTTAAGGACATGATTGAAGGCCATCTTTGGCTCGTTTGTGCTTAAATGCCCCACCTCATATAAATTTATCCTTCTAGTACCCTTTGAGCCTATTGGAAAATTTACCTTTATACATTCTTTGATAAGCCATGTTAACCTTTAACCCTTCACAATTTCTGAAAATTCAGGTTTACCCTTCTTATTTCTGAGAAATTAGGAACGAGAGATGAAAATGAACGAAAAGAGAGTAAGTGGAGAGATACTGAGTTGTGGTGTTTACTGAGTGTATAGTAAAAATATAAAAGAAAAAGGGGGGAGAAAAAAAAAAATTGTGAAAAATAATGAAAAATATGAGGTGCTTCAAAAGAAAAAGAAAGTTGAGAAAAATAGAAAAATATTGAGAAAAATAGTGAGAGATTAGAAAAGAAAAAGAAGAGAAATAGAAAAATCAGAAGTTTGTTTCTTTTCCGATTTCTCAGAAATTTTGAATCTCAATTCCCTTTCTTTCTTACCCTTTCCTGAGCCCCATTACAACCCTATAAAAGACCTTCATGATCTGATCTTGCATTGGTAACTGCCTTGTGGAGAGTAAATATATGATACTTATGACACTTGATATGACATACTTAGGATATACAAGTATCTGTTCTTATGAGATTTGATTTTGTTCATTGATTACATCGTGTTTTAGTTATCATGTGAGACCTTTTTGTTTGTTTTGTATTGATCTCTCACATATGTGCGAAAGCTTACCCATCATCGGAGTGATTTTATTTCGAGAGTATACCTAAAGTGAGGATTGAGTTTAGACAACAAACCCTGGACTAGTTTGAGATGGATGAATCTTGGTTTGGGTATTTAAGATTGATGATTCACATATTGAAACAATTAATATTTTTATTTTTGAATAATATATATGTTATAAAAAATCATGTTTTGAAAACTCAATTTTGCCGATGGTTTGGAATTTATTGAAGTTTGTGGGTAACTTCACTGTAAACCCTCAGGAGACACAACTCCTCCACTAGGGATCATCTAGGGGTTTAAAGGCTTGTTTCACACGCTAAGTGCAATCGTGTTCCCTACGAAAGTGGCATTTATTTTCTTTAGTTTACTTTGCTCGAGGACTAGCAAAGTGTAGGTTTGGGGGTGTGATGAGTAGTGAAATATGATGATATTTTACCCCTAGATACCTATATTTAGTTATCCGATGAAGGCTATCTGATAAGAATTATTAGATTTAAAGTGTTTCAGGTAAATACAAGCCAAGTGCAGAAAACAGCCCAAGAATTCTGAAAATAATGGCAAAACACTGCAACTTTGGGTCATCGAGAACTTGGTGCGACTTGTAGCTCAATTTGGACATTCAAGACGGCTGAATTATGAAATTGTTAAAACACAAAAGTTGTAGATCTTTCTATCTGCTTTCCAACGGCGTAAGAATCGCCTCAATCCAAATTCGGGACAGAAAGTTATGGCCAAAATACTGAAGTAGTGTCTGATGTAAAGTTCGGCGGGAATTCACGAAAATCTGGGAGGTCGATGTATCGACCCTATTGGGTCAATTAATCGACCCTAAATTTTCGAGTTGGAACACCTCTGTGACTGAGAAACTTCGGCTCTATTTAAAGCGGATCAAACACTACGAAAAAAAGAGAGCAAAAATGAGAGCAAAAATTAGAGCAAGAATTAGAGATGGGAATTAGACGGTTTTTTTAGGAAATAATTAGAGATTTTTTTAGAGAGAGTTTTTTTTTTAGAGGATTATTTATTCATTATTATTTTTGGTTTTAGACTCCTCTGAGCATCTTTTTAAAAGTTATTCTTTTCTCCTTCTTCTAGGGATTGATTTGGGTAGATTGTACTTAGGATTTGCACTGTCTTTCTTTTACATTCATAGATTGTATTTAGGAAAAGGCATTGTAACCAAAGATTTTTGGAAGAAATAAAAAGAGGAATGGCTTTGAATGAACAAGGAGATCATACACCAAAGATGAGCGGCTAAATCAGTAGATCGGGAAAGATGCGATCCCCAGATAAGTACCCATATTTATGATTAATACCATAGTCTAATGTTTTTATTGTTTTGATCTACACATCACGAGATACGCTATGCTTCTTACATGACTCATACCGCAATGATAGGCTGAGTCATTATTTTTAGATAGGGTATGCCGGATTGATGATCATACTTTATTTCAAATCATTTTTATGAATGAATGATGGTGATGGTGTGAATGATTCTTTAATGAAAGGGGGGTACAAATCTGGGGAAGCATATTTCTTGATCTTATTTAAATATTGTTCTTAGATTCATCAGTAATTAGTTGTTTAGATTACTTTATTTTTCTTGCATTTAGAAAAAGTGATAAATTTTTTGTTAAATTGAATCTGCCGCTTGGTACTTCCTTGGGGACGTTTTTAAATCTCTGAAAGAATTAATTAAAATTCAAGATTTCCCTGTGGGTTCGACACCTTTGTTCTTGCCATACTGCAATAGATCTTGTGCACTTGCAAGGGTTACATTTAAAATCAACCACGCACCCATATTCCCATCTGCACCTATTCAAAGCTCTTCCCCACCTACATCCGTTCAAAATCCATCCACATCCACTTCAAATCCCCCCAATTTTCCCCCCACCTTTACCCAAAATCAACCTCATGTGTCACCCTATTCTTTCCCCACCTCAAACCAAAATTTATCCCAATTTTCTTCCACATCCAATATACCCCCTCATCTCCATCCGATCCAAATAGGCAACATTTTGCCACATCCACTCTTCCAAATCCCCCCATCTCTCATCCATACCTTCCCAAACTCCAAACCAATCCTCCACCTTTACCCCACATTTTCCCCAACCCCCCCCAAGCAATGACCAATCATCCCTCATTCCCACAAATTGCACACAATACCCTGTCATATGCCCAGGTCAGGCCCAATTTTACTGGGGCCTGATTTTTCCCTTACACCCACCCAATCCATACCCTATATTCCCCTTCCATTAGATACACTCCTTGCTCCCAATCCAATGGTTGTGATAGAGGAAATGGTCAGGGCCTACACCAGCTGGAAGGCTTCTCAAAACAACCTCCCTTATCCACCCCTCACAAACCCATCTCATACTCTCCCAAATCTCCATGCCCCTTTTCTCCAAAACTCTCATCAACCCCCCATTATCCATACCACCTAAGACCCTCACCAACCATGGGGTCATTGGCACCCCATGGACCAGACCCATCAAGGTCCAATGGGCTAGACGCACCAAGGCCCAATGGGCTAAACCCATCAAGGCCCAATGGGGCCAGACTCACTAAGGCCAATGGGTCAACATACCAAGGCCCAATGGGCCAGACGTACCCAGGTCCCATAGGCCAGACCCACCCGGACCCTATGGCCCAAGCCCATCCAGGCTCCTTACCCCATACCCAAGACCAGCAAGGCCCAAACCTTAGAACCTCATACCCACACCCTCAACAATTCCCTCAAAATCCCATTCACTCATCATACCCAACCCAAAATAGGAACCTATTTCACACCGTTCATCAACCCCAACTCACCCATCCTCCTACATCTCAAACTCATCCCCATGAATTTCCCAAGGCACAATGGCCTCATCAAGCCCTAATACAAAACCCAACCTCCACTCACCCCATCATTCCACCGAATTTTCCCCATGTACAGTGGTCCCATCTAGCACCCCTTCAGACTACCCAACACCAACAGGAAAATCTCACCCTTCCCCTGTTCTATGAAGACCCGTAGTATGAGGAAGATGAGATAAGAAATAACTAGGCTTAGATGGGGGCACACACAAGAATCAATTCTCCGCCACCCATATCACCAACCCACCCATAGTACAAAGTGAATGGAGGCCGACAGTCGAAAGAATGACACAACCAACCAAAGAATTTGAGCAATTGAAAGAACAGCTGGACAAGATCCAGAAATAATTAATGAAGATGGGTGGAACTGAGATCCATGCCATAGACTTTTCTGACCTGTGCCTGTTTTCTGAAGTCCCCTTACCCCCGAAATTCAAAGTGCCGATCTTCGACAAATATAATGGCACGGGTAACCTCATTGCACATCTCAAGTCCTATTACAGGGATATATGCCAGTAAGGAGGGGATGAGCATTTGCTCATAAAGGTTTTCCAAAAGAACCTTACGGGCCCGGCCCAGCTCTAAGGTGGTTCACATTATTGGAACCTTTCATGATCCTAACATGAAAAGACCTGACCCACTTATTTTAAAAGCAATATGTCTACAACATAGACATTAAGCCCATAAAATCAGATGTAGCCTAATTAAAGCAGAAGCCCGATGAAGCATTTAGTGATTATCTTGGGCGATGGAGGGCACTGACATCTCAGGTCAGGAACAGAATACTCGATGATAAGCATATTGAAATGATATCAAAGAACACCCTGCCAGTCATCTCGAACTTCTTGGTATACTAACAGTAGTCCAGCTTTGCTAATTTGGCAAGTAATGCCAATCGTTGTGATGATGCGATAAGAGAGGGGTGGTTGAATAAAATGGAAAACAATGGAGTCTAGAGGTTCGCCGATCAGAGAAATGAAAGAAAACTCAGGGTAGAGGTGCAAATAGTCAGCAATATGCGACCCAATACCAGCATAACCCCATTCCAGTTTAGGGCAACACAGCTAGCCCCGATCAGAAGCGAGCCGATGCAAAGAATCAGAAATGGACAAGGGGCACAGATGACCTCAAAGCAGAGAAAAACCTGTTTTGATCGAGTCTTCACAACCTTTGGGCAGTCCCTGAACATTATATTTCCTTTGTTAATTGAAAAGGGTTTGGTCACAACACTCCAGCCACGACCCCCGCAGAATCCAATTTCGAGGAACTATGACCCCAACACCCATTGCAACTTCCACCAAGGACCAGGCCACTCGACTGATCGTTGTTTCCCCTTGAAGCATGCAATACACGACTTAATAGAGGTTGGTAAGATCATCCCTCCGACACTTCCCCAAGCTAACCAACATACACCAAGTGCCACTACCACCACACCCACCAGGAGGGGTAGGTCCAAGACCAACTATCAGCGTGGTAGAAAGGATGACGAGGAGTTTTACCCGTCGGAGTATATCCATGCCCAGGAAGATTTTGTAGCACCACAGCAAAGAGACCAAGGGGACAGAAGCATCGGGTGATTAAACCTTTTAATTTAGCTGATTACTTTCCTAAACCCGCACCACAAATAGAACCCTTAGTTCTTAGGGTATAATTCCCATTAAAAACTCCCATCAATTATGTCCAAATCAATTCATATCAGCCATACACAACCACCCCCACCTACTACCCAATGGCCGATTATGTCCCCCACCCCCCTCCATCACCGATCAATTATCAATGATCCACCCCTGTCACATCACCCCCAATACAGTCATCCATAATCCTCGCCAATCCCATTTGGCCCACTTGCTCCACCCTTCCATCTATTATAGAAGTTAACCAGGTGATCCCCGCCAATCCCAATCCATTAGCACAGACACCTTCTTTAACCCCATTCCAAATTTTGGGACAAACTTATGATTCCCATCAGGTCCCGCTCAGTTATGATCAAACAGATATCAATGCCAGCAGCAGCAAGGAGGGGATAGTTGATTTCGTCACCACGTTAAGAAAGATATCTAAGTGGTCAGACGCACCAGTACCAGTGCCAGCCCGACTAGAGGGGAAGAAGGATACTACTACGATAAACCCATTTGAGAAGATGAGCCGAGAGCACATACGTGAAACCCAGCTAAGAAGAATGCCGACCCATATCACAATGTGGGATTTATTAATGGCATCCCCACTTCATTTCCAAGCCCTGATGGGGGGGCATTAAAGAATGCACATATGTCTCTCCAAGTAAGCCCAAATGAAGTCGGGCAGGTAATAGGGCAAGTGATGGCTCCTAATGCTATCTCTTTTTCGGATGCTGATTTATCAGAGGAGGGAAATAATCATTCCAAATCTCTCAATATCACTGTTGAAACTGGAAATCTGGTAATCCCAGTGGTATTGATCGACAATGGGCCTGCTTTAAATGTTTACCCTCTGAGAACAACTACCAAAATAGGGGTAGATCCTTTGTATGTTGAGGCCAACAAAAACCAGTGCTAGAGGATTTGATAACACGAAAAGAGAAATAATCAGGGAAGTTGACCTTAAGCTCGTGATCGGGCCAATGAACTTTTCCATACCTTTCCAAGTAATGGATAAACTGCTATTGGGGCACCCTTGGTTACTAGAGGTTGGGCAATACCTTCAACATTACATAAGAAACTTAAAATTGTGGTTGGGCAGAAAATCATCACCATCATAGATGAAGGGCATGACGAAAGAAAAAAAGTCATCCACAACATCGAGTACCCCAAAATGTTAGATGTGCCGCACACAAGTGAAGATACAGACCTCCATAACTTTGAATATGAGGTAACGATGGTAATCTCGGAGCTCCTGAAAAGAATTACCCTGAAGACCGAAGGCGGAATGGTTGCGGCTGTGGTCATGCTCTAGAAATGGGGCTATAAAAAAAAAAGGGGTTGGGACCCCGATTACAAGGGAAAAAAGAGCCAGTCAGAGCCAAGGGCAGACAACAAGTCAGATTCAGGCTAGGTTACAAACCCATTGAAGAAGAGGTCCGAGAGGCTATGGAAAAGGCTCAAACAATAGCCACTGCTAGAGCCGAGGGAATGAACCTAGAAGAGGAACCCCTTCCTAGACCTCACATCCGGAATACCTACGTGAGCACAGGGATTGTGAAGATTGATCTGAATGGGGCAACACAATTAACCCCCCATAAAATGGTAGCCCTTGTCCACCCCACCAATCCCCAAATTATTCCCCCCAACCTAGAAATAGGCCTAGCCGCTCTGCCCCTTTTTGAGGAAGAGTATTTCATACCTACACAATCTCCCCCTATGGTAAATCACCACAGGACCTTGTTACGTTTGAGGACAGAATCTCAGATGAACCCAGAATCAATATGATGGAGGCTAACTCCGAAGAATCATATCAATCAACCCCTTCCATCTGAACAGGTAAAGGAGCAGCACCACAAGTAAGAAATTGGGCAACTATGCCCTAGACTCTGTAAGCAGCAAGTGGCCTGAAATTCGGCACTCGTTTCATAAAAAACACAACTTATAAAAAGTGATGTTAGCTCTTGTCAAGCAATACCATGTGTATATAGAGACTCGCCTTGCCAAGGGCCCACTTTCGACCAAAAAGAAAAATCCAAAAAAATAAAAGAAATGCAAAATAACCAAAAAAAATTATCTTTTAAAATTCCTGATAAAATCAAGAAAAAAGATGCCTTAATTGAAAAACCCGTCCCACGTGAAATCGACCCCTTTCCTGTAGAAATACAAGAAGAGGTAGGAGTCACAAGTCTGGACGAGGAAATCCTTGTTGAGGAGCTTCCCAATGATCTCCTTGAATCATACGCCTATTATGAGCATGGCCCTGCCCTGATCATTAAAGAAACAGAGGATGTCAATCTAGGGACTAAGGAGGTTCCTAGAATCACCAAGATTGGAACGTCGCTATCTCCCGAGGAAAGAAGCAGCATGATTGATTTCCTTCGATCATAACAAGACATCTTCGCATGATCATATAAGGACATGCCTAGTTTGGATACCGATTTGATTGAACATAAGCTACCGCTATATCCAGATGTTAAGCCGATCAAGTAGAAGTTGAGACGCCTCAGACCCGAGTGGATGCTGAAAGTAAAGGATGAGGTCATCAAGAAATATGACGCGGGGTTTCTTATGGTTTCCAAGTTCCCACAATGGCTAGCCAATGTCGTCCCAGCCCCAAAGAAGGATGGAAAGGTTCTCATGTGTATTGATTTCAGAAATCTCAACAAGGCGAGCCCAAAGGATGACTTCCTGTTGCCACATCGACATCTTGGTCAATAACACTGATGGGCATGGGATTCTCTCATTTATGGATGAATTCTTTAGGTAGAATCAGATCAAGTTGGTGGAAGCAGACCGCGAGAAAGCAACATTCATCATTCCATGGGGAACTTTCTGCTGTCAAGTCATGCCTTTCGACCTAAAAAATGCTAGGGCAACATATCAGAGAGCGATGATAGCACTCTTCCATGACATGATGCACCGAGAAATTGAGGTGTATGTTGACTACATGATCACCAAATCACCGAAAAGAGGTGACCATCTGGTGAACCTCCAGAAGCTGTTCGAAAGGTTAAGGAAATATAGGTTCCGTCTGAACCCTCAAAAGTGTGCATTTTGTGCCATGTCAGGAAAACTACTGGGCTTCATTGTCAGCAGAAGAGGCATCGAGGTTGACCCAATCAAGGTAAAAGCCATAGTCGAAATGCCACTGCCATTTATTGAGAAAGAAGTCAGACGCTTCTTGGGCAAAATACAGTACATCAGTCGGTTCATTACATAGCTAACTCTTATTTTCACGCCGATCTTCAAGTTACTAAGGAAAGATTCACCAGTCAAATGGAATGACGGTTGTCATGCATCATTTGATAAAATTAAAGGTTACCTCCTTAACCAATTTTGGAGTCGCCCGAACCCTGGAGACCACACTTAATGTATCTCTCCACAACATAAATTTCGATGGATGTGTCCTAGGGTAACATGATGAAACAGGAAGAAGAGAGCAGGCCATTTATTACTTGAGTAAGAAATTCATGGATTACGAGACACACTGTTCTCTTCTGGAGAAAGCATGTCTGGCTCTTGTATGGGCTACCCAGAGGCTCCGCCACTACTTGCTATCTCAAGTTGTTCTACTCCTAGCGCGAATGAAACCATTGAAGTACCTATTCGAAAAGCCGGCTCTCACTGGTCGAACTGCACACTGGCAACTTCTCCTATCTGAATTTTACATCACATATGTCACACAGAAGTCAATCAAGGGGCAAGCACTTACTGATCATCTTGTCGAAAATCCTTTACCTGACTACAAGCCTTTGAGAACTGAATTCTCAGATGAAGACATTTTGTTCATGACAGAGGATGATACGGCAGAGACGAAGGAATCCTGGGTAATGCACTTTGACAGAGCAGCAAATGTAGAGGGTTAAGGAGTCGGCGCTATTCTGATTTCGCCAAAGGGGTCTCACGTACCAGTGTCCATCAAGCTCAACTTCCCCTGCACAAACAACATGGTCAAATATGAGGTAAGTGCGATAGGCTTACAGGCGGCCTTGGACCTGAAAGTAACTCATCTAAGGGTGCTCGGTAACTCATAGTTAATCATATGCCAAACCAATAAAGATTGGAAGATGAAAGATGAGAAGTTGATCCCATACCATGAGCACCTTGAAGACCTGATAGCATGCTTCGATGATATTACGTTCTCTTATGTCCCACGAGTGAGAAATCGCTTTACTGATGCACTAGCAACGTTGGCATCGATGGTCAAAATTCCACATGGTGTCGAGATGAAGCCAATCATGATTGACCAGAGGAATGAGCTGACCTTCTGCCTTTAGATTGAGGGACCCACAAAATTAGATGATGAACCTCCATTGTTCTCATTCATCAAGAATTTCCTCGAAACTCAAACTTTTCCTGAAGGTACGTCTAAGACGAACAGGTGGACCATCCAACGTCTAATGGCGAACTACATCATCTGCGGCGAGTGTCTCTACAAGCAGTCAAATAACAATATCTTGCTCTGATATCTAACTGAGGGCGAGGCAGCCAACATTATGAAAGAGATCCATGAGGGAGTATGTGGGGCCCACGTCAATGGGCACATGCTTGCCAAAAAGATCCTACGACAAGGATATTATTAGACTACCATGGACGCTGACTGTTGCAAGCATTTTCAGAAGTACTACAAATACCAAGAACACTACAGTTTGATATATGCTCCAGCCATAGATCTATACAATATGACCACTCCTTGGCCATTCGCCACTTGGGGCCTCGACGTTGCGGAAAAGTCAATCCGAAAGCTTCGAACGGGCATCAGTTTATCCTCGTTGCCATTGAATACTTCACCAAATGGGTAGAGGCGGTGTCTTATACAAATATCATGGCCAACCATGTTGAGAAGTTTATCAAAAATAATATCGTTTGTCGATTCGGTGTACCCAAGGACATCATCACAGATAATGACACCAACTTTACAAACAAGCATATCAGAGCCTTCTGCGAGCAGTATAAGATTAAATATCACCGCTCATCATCATATCAGCCGCAAACCAATGGAGCCGTAGAAGCTGCTAATAAAATAGGCATCCGAATCCTTGAAAAGATGGTTGTCACTTACCGAGATTGGATCAAAATATTACCAATCGCATTATGGGCCTACCGAACATTGATTTGTACCACTATAAGGGCAACACCGTTCTCCCTTGTGTATGAAACCGAGACTGTGCTACCAGTTGAAGTTGAAGTACCCTCCCTCTGCATTCTCATTGAATCGGGTCTACCAGAAGCTAAAAAGGAAAGTTCCCGCTTTAAGCAACTGAACCTGCTGGACGAGAAAAGGCTCCTGGCCTTATGTCACACCCAAGCCTATCAGAGAAGGATCGCACGTGCTTACAACAAACGTGTTCACGTTCGAGACTTGAAAGTGGGTGATACTTACTCAAGAAAATCTGCTCGTCTCTCCATGCTGATCCAAGATGGAAATTCAAGCCCAACTGGGAGGGACCTTACGTCATTCGAGAAGTGCTCCCAAGGTACGCGCTCCGCCTCGCCACTATGGATGGAGATCACTTTCTTGAGTCAATCAACGCTAGATACGTCCTAGGATTCTATTCCTAAGTCTCCCACAACAAGGTAAGTACTGATAAAAATGGATACGTGAATGCTTAAGGATACTTTAAAAAAAGAGGCCATCATTTCAAATCCAAGTAGCCAAAAAGTATCCTTGAATGATCATACCCTTTGCTACATCCGTTAAGCCATTGGCCTTTCTTTCGTTAAACCCCTCCCCAGAAAAGAAGACGGAAAAAGTGTATATACAAAAAAAAGGAGAAAAAGAGTTACCATCAAATCGCAAAAACAAAATCAGAAAAGCAAAAATCCTAAAAAAAGAATAAAAACAAGAAAAAAATGGGGCATGTACAGTCAAAAATCTCCAAGTAATAAGGCTATTATGGCAGTTGGAACCCAAGCCCACTTTAAGGCCCATAAGCAGTCACAGTATCTATTGAGTCAATGCAAGCCAAGCTGTGAGACGACAAAAGAATTCCATCTAGCCGGCTATGACGGAATCGACGTCCATGTCGTGGCCTTTGATAAAATAAAAGAAAAGAAAAAGAAAAATATGCGAGCTCAAAGTAAAAAGGACGTGGTGAAAACTCGAAAGGGCGTCACGGGTAAAAACAACGAGCATGTGCAGACCAGGTGAAAACCTAAAAAGGCGCCTAGGTTAAAAATGCATACCCATAGATGTAGTGAAAACCTGAAAGGGCGCTACCGATAAAAAAGAGGGAAATGACGGGCATGGCGAAAACACCTCTTGGGTGCTGTGAGCAAAAAGGTTGTAAAATAAAAAGAGATAGTCATCACTTACTACCTAATGAGATAGTCATCAATTACTCCCTCGGTTACAACCCTAATCCATCTGATCCTCCTGGGTTGCTCATGTTTACTCAAATCGAGTCTTGGCCAAGCATATCATCACGACTGCACCGTCGAACGTATGACTCGAGGCAAGGATAAAGGGTTAATTTAATCCAAGGGGATGGGCATTCTGGACCTCACCCAGGTTCTACGTTGGACGATTTTGACTATGCTCAAATTGGGACCCTTTATTTGCCCTCACGCTTAAGGCATCAAAGAAATTTTTTGCAAAAGATAATAAATTTTCCTTTCCCATTTTCAGACCAGCACTATGCACCCCCCCACTCCAGGATGATTGTTCTGATGACCGGAAGGACCACATTTGTAAAAGATAATAAGTTTTCCTTTCCCATTTTTAGGCCGACATTGTGTGCACCACGTCTCCAAAGGAATGGTTGGCATAGTACCCCGGTTTCCCCCCTTTACAAAAATAGAGAAAAGATAGATTTTTTTAAGATAATAGATTTCTATTTTCCATTTACAAGTCTGTACTTTGCTTACACCACATCTCCAAAAAATAATCAGTGTGACGTCTCACTCCCTTGCCTTTTTTACAAAAAAATTGAAAAAAAAAGATTAAAACATAAAGAAAATATCTATACCAAAAAGCCCCCTTCTATGGTGTTGAGCTATGAAAAAAGATATGTGCAGGATGGAATCAACGATCCAACTCATGCTTTAGGGCATAGATCTCTACATGTAAAGTGTCCTCCCGAACATCCCGCTCTGTCATCCAACGGCCATGAAGACTCCTATACCATTTCCTGGAGGCATCGGTAGCACCCAGATCATTACTCAAGGCTCCTTCCAGACGAAGGACCTCACACTCAGCTACATCAGCTCTGGCTTCTGCTGCCTCTGCTCTAACTTTTTGTTTCTCTAAATGATCATGCAAAACTCATTTCTCATCTACCAGCAACTCAATATGGGATTGAAGCATCGACTCCTTTGGCCAAGGCCCACCACATCACTACTCTCGGGCAAATCTAAGTGACAAGTAGAAGGCTTCTCAGACAGTAGCCAAGCCTCATACTCTGAAGAGGTCGAAACCAAATTTCCCTACTCTAAATCTCACATATGCGTCGATTGATGCTTTTCCCAGAGAGTAGCTATCCTATCCAAGTCTCCAAGGGATCCCCGAGAGAAAATCAAGTGGCACATGGGTGGTGTTTCCGCACAGGACACTTGCTGAGAGCAACCAAACTAGCGCGGCACTCGAAATGGGAAATAGTAAGTGTTGCCAGTCAAACCAAGGAGAGTGATGCCCTCGTAATCTCTAGAGCGAACCACTGCGAAAGTCCTCTCTAACTAGGGAAGCCTCTACACCAACTCAGCTTCAGCCCCTGTATATCCCCCTGCAAATGCATGTGGCACCTCACCCAAAAAATAGTGGGCCACCTCACCACGAACAACATAGAAAGCGGGGCACGGGTCCCAAGATAGCAAGATGCTCCCCAAGCCAAATTTAGAGCAAGACGGGACATCCCCGGAGGACCTCCACCTTGTCCAGAGCGTAGGCATCAAGGCAGCAATAAAGCCTTGCCAGCACCATATGCATCACGAAATGACCTCCCTCTAATTCCACCAAGACGTTGCAGAGTGCAAGCGAGAAACTCTCTCCCCCAGTGTAGAAAAGAACCTCAGAGATAAGGCAAAGGACATAGGCCTTCACATTATGAGAGTTTTTTATCAACAATTTTTGCAGGCATTTCTCCCCAAAATGTTCTCTCAGGAATTTCACCGAACACTTGGTGGGCCCGCCAACGAGGCTTTTCTCATAATCCGCTTTCTTCAGGCCAAGGTGATCTGGACAGCCTTAGCATAACTTGATTTCAACAGTACTCTAGCAAGGTCTCTATGCAACTTCAGACTCGATAGATTGGAAAACTCCTCAAGAGTACGAATTAACTCACGGTTCCCAAAACGGAAGACATGGGTGTCAACTTCTCAAGATGAAGCCACTGCATAAATGAAATCCCAAAGCGGAGGAACTTCAAGGAAAGATGAGAGACGGGCCAGTCCAATCCGATCCAAACTCGCAAGCTCGCTCTCATTCAAACTCTCAAACCACTTTTTTAGAAAATTGGGCCCCACTCCCAAAGAGGAAAGTATGGTGGCCCCGGACCCCCCACGAGAGGCGGGGTCGGAAAGCGGGTCCATTTTCATACAAAGATGTTCCCGAGATACAATTCAATGTAGGATGATGGACCCACCCTTGGGTAAGCAAAAAGAAAAATGGCAGCAAAAAATACCAAGTCTAAATCAAGAGGGAGAAATGAGTGCATTCTAAAGCTTAAAAGGCCCCTTTGGGCAAGCAAAAAGAAAGCCATTTTACCTCCAGAATCTGCCTGGCGTGTGTATTACACACACCAAGCCAATTCTCCCCCAGAGTTGCCTGGCATGTATATTACACACGCCAGACCACTAGTGCCACCCAAAGAGGAAAAAGAGAGGGTAAGGAGGTCCTTTTTGCTGGCCCCTAGCCAGCCCACCTGCATTTCCTATGATTTCTTTTCAAAGCATCTAAGACCACATGCTAGGATACAGGGAATTAACATCTAACTATTATAAAACTTTCTTCTTTCAGGAACAGTTCGCACAGAGATTAAAGTCTTGGCCGAAATTGACCAAGGCATGGCCCACAAAAAGGAAACCAAGCCCATCCTGCAAACTATCCAGTATACTACAACAAGCAAAAGGGGGATAGAACATACAATCAAAAAGAGGGCACTAACATTCATCCTGAAAAACTGAAAACCTTTCAAAACATATATAGTGTCATATCATCCATTATATGTTTCCAAAACCAAAAAATATATGTCCCAAGAGTCTAAAATGTTTAATCAAATCAGAGCTGGCCTAATCCTTATCAACACCCTTGGATTTCTTATGACAGCACGACGTATTGTGGTATGTTCGAACCTCTCCCACCCAAGACCACACCTGCGATAGCCTCCCGAGCAACAATCACGACTCCTCACGAGCGCGCTACAAACACCATACCAGGAGATCAGTTTGAGTAAAAGCAGCAATCCAAAACGTCAGAACGAATAAATAAAACACTTACCATTTCCACATCTCGAAGACCCGCGATATTGCGATAATACTCGTCCTAATTCATAGCCGACTCGTAGTTCTACACAAGAGGAAAAGAGATATCAGCTACAGGGGCCATAAGTGCAAAAGCAGGCTTTTCTCTGAGAAGGAAGTGTACGAGAAAGAAAACTCACCCTTGGGACCAGTTCAGGTGGGGGGACCCAGACTGCTTCAGCAGATAGGCGGGCCTGCTCGGCAACATCAGCACATAAACTCAAAAGAAAGGCATCATCAAGGCGTCTGAAGGTCCCCTAAACCTCAACAGCTGAACTACCAGAAGCACCCGTGCCAGAGGGGTCTGAAGAACCAACACCCGTAGCCTCAGCAGGACCTGCCTCCGCCTCATCATCGTCATCTGAATTGTCTCCCCCACCGAATTGTGAAAAGAGGCAAGGCTTCAGTTAGGGGAGACAAAATTGAATAAGAACCATTGAAAATTTGTTTAAAGAAAAAGGAGAACTACTTGAGATTGTAGACCGTCGAAGGCCAAAAAGTTGGTGCCAGGTATGAAATGCTGAAGGAGGGATCGATAGGGCAGGGACTCATACCACATTGGGTATCCCCCATGCACAAGAAGATCATCAATAGGGACCCCATGATGGAGGAATCCGACTGAGAGCACCTCAATAGTACCCTCCGAAGACATAACGCCCGCACGAGGATCCCATGGCACGGCGAAATGATCTCGGTACTGATGTACCACTCTTTCCCCCAGGTAATATGCCCTAGCCCAAGCCCCGAAAAAGAAAATGGCACGACAGTCAATGAAAAAGTGGGACGAACCCACGGTGGCTCGATCCCAGAAGGGAGAACCAATGTATGGGTCAAAGACGATCTGCAATGGTAAAGAGAATCCTATCAGTCAATAGACGCCATCAAACCCCACAAAAGGGGGAGAGAGGAGGAAAGTATCCATACCTGCTCAGGGATCAACAAATCAAATTGGGACCACAGGCCCAGCTCTAAATGCTTCATTCTGGCATCCCTACGACGATTCTTGTGCCAGTTGCTCATAAACGGATATGTGTAAACATTGGAGAAAAGAAGAGGGCGACCAGGCTGGAAGTGCAAGTACCCCCAAATCTTAAAAGAGCAGTAAACATAAAAGATGTGTTAGAGGCAGGATGAGTGACTAGCCAATGAGCCAAGGGAAGTGAGCCGGAGGTTACCTCAATCGCAGGCTAGAAACTGACAATAGAACCTAGGTCCCCAACTGAGGCTCGAGCCAAGCCAGACAGCAGCACGACGTATCCAGCCCCGCCCCAATCGTACCGATGCATGTTGTCCTAATTTCTCATGACACTAAGCAAGGACAATGAAACCCGACCTCCGTTAACATTGGAAAAAAGAGTCTTGCCCAGGAAGAAAAGGAGTGAGATCCGAGCCAACATCAAGGCACGCCCAGGCTCAATGGGGATATCCGCATCCTGCTAACTCAGATCCACCAGTTTGTTCTCACCAAACAAATTGGCCAGCCAACATAACTTAATATCAGTACCATGCATATCCCGAGAAGAGGGGTAATCCCCGATCAATTGAACCACCTCGTCTCAACCTGGTACGCGAAGGCCGATCACCGATGTGCCCCTATCCTAATCCTCGTAATAATTGACCAATCAACCAGGGTGATGGTCATCTCGGCCATCGACATGTGGAAAGTCATGGTCTTAGGCCGAAAGCGTTCAAGTAGGGCCTTTAAATAGGCCGAATTGCCCCTCATGGCAGGTCACAAAAGGAAATCCCCGAAACTAGCCTAGGCGAGGAGAAACTTCACAATTGGAGGAAGGTAGAGGTAAAGGCGCTGGAGGTCAAACCACCCTCATGGAACGTAATCAATGGCAAGGCCTGCATCAAAATAAAGAAGTATTAAATCCTGAGGATAAAGCAAGCTTGCACAAAAAAAAGAGAAAGTGGCAAAACAAAACTTGTTTTTTACCTTGCTGGCAATCCCAAAGTTCGAGATATGGATGTGCTATTTATTAAGTAGACCAGTACGGGCTGCCTCACCCAGCATCTCGTACCAAAGATGGGAAGAGCATTGCATTGTGAAAAATTACTCCCCCCGGGGGCCATAGACCACCTCAGGCCCATCCTCTTGCCCTTGCTCCTCCTCACTCGACATTTTGAGGGAGACACAAGCAACAATATCAAGATATGTCAGTGGTGAGAAACCAACTGCTACGAGCCAAAAGAAGGTAAGTATGCCCCTTTCATTTTCCATCAATCATAATCATCACCATTTTTGGATAAATACATCAAAAAAGGGGGGGAGTTCCAAGGTCCCCCACATTTCAAAAAAAAAAAAACAAGGTATGTATAAACATGCATAAATAATAACAAAAAAGAGAAGAAGAGAAAAAGTTTTTAAAAAAAGAGAAGAAAAAGTTTCAAGAAAAGAAGAAAAAGTTCCAATATATATATATATATATATATACATACATACAAAAAAAAAAAGAAGAGAAAAAGCCTCAAGAAAAGAAGGAAATCGTTCAAACAATATATATATATATATACATCAAAAAGAGAGAGAGAGAGAGAGAGAGAGAGAGAGAGAAGAAGAAGAAGAAAAAGAAAAAGTTTCAAACAATCAAGCGTAACACAGAAAATCATCTAGATTCAAAGAAAAAAAGAGAGGCCCCTAATCATATCAACAAAATGGCAGAAGAAAATCCAATGAAAAAGAAAAAAAAAAGGGATAGGGTATCATTCAAAATCATCGCAACCAATTCCCATAGAATCAAATGGGTCATAAATAATCTCACTTGCAAAAAAAATCATTCATTCATCATCTAAAAATGCAAGAATCCTAAACCACATTGCAAATAATTCAAGAAGAATAAAAGGAAATAAAGTTAAATAATGACTACCTTCAAGAAAATAGATTCTTGATCCGGCGTAGAACATATGTTTGATCGGCGAGAGCGGACGTCGGCAATGAAACGAGGTTCAAATCAATCCCAAAGAACCCTAGGAGGAGGTCCCATTTTGGTTTAGAGAAGGGGAGAGGAAAGGACTTTAAAAAATGCCCTTTTTGGCTTGAGCTCGACTGATTTAATCCCCCCCTCAGCTCTGGCTTGGCATGTATAATATACACGCCAAGCATGTTTTGGCCTGGCGTATATAATATACATGTCAAGCTATTCTTGGCCTGATTTGGCTTAGCGTGTATATTATACATGCCAAGACTGATCCCCCTTAGACCCAAAAAAGTGCACAGGCCCCCAAAAAGTGTATCGATCTCCATTCGACCCGCTCGGGAGGCTGTGCTAAAATAAATGGCCCGAGATCAATAAGCATCCTCAGCGAACATAAAATAACAAAAAATGATGAAAAACATATACATAAAATAGCAAAAACATATAGATAAATACATAAAATAACAAAATATATATATATATGCACATAAAATAACAAAAAATACATAAAATAACAAACAAAATTTATATATGTGACTTTCAAAAAAGTAGAACGTACGCCCAAAAATTGTTGTGACATCAATTTACTCCGCTCAAGCAATCATGCTAAATTAACTTTGGATCAATGGGTTCGCCCAAGACCTCAAACCTTGCTTCACGCAGGGGCACCTGTGGTCGATCAAATAGGGCAATCAATGCCTCGTATGATTGGACACAAGATGTGGACCTTCGCATTTGTCTCGTGCCTGTCTTTAAGTATGGGTTGATCACCCTCTCACTCACGGAGCTATTTTATTCTGAATGAAACTCGAACATCAAACATCTTCAATATTCTCGAGAAGCGGATATTTTTTCCAGCATATTGGGATTTTGCAACTCGTACCATCTCGGTTATGCCCAGTAATATCACTAAGTGCTTGGGGACTGATAGCCTTGAGGAACAGATATTTTTTCTGACATACAGGGCTTCCGTTTACTCACCATATTATCCACCTGATGTTTGGGGTTCGTTCTAAATACAGCAGACCCATCAGTGTTGCCTGGGGCCTCTTCGAATGTCTCTTATCTTTGGCATTCTATTATTAATGATCAGATACTAATGAGGGGAATCTGTAGACACCCAAATTTGGCCCAAGGCCCGATCGAAATAGACTTCGAGAGAGGTGCACGCCGAGCTTCCAATAGCATCTCCCAAACCCATGGGAATCATACCAAAACCCTTAGAAACTTGCCTAAAACCTTAGGAATTACCCCCGACCTCTCCGGGCCCATAGTTAACCCTCTCAGAAATGGTTATAGAGAGATGTACTAGGGCTGGTAGAGACCTCTAATAAGATGGAATCTTATACCATTGAAAAGTAGATGTTCCCAGCTTTCCAACAAGCTAAGAATCACCTCAATCTGAGTTATACTTCAAAAGTTATGGCAATCCAAAAAGGACTCAAACTGTACCTAGTTGAACCTCTCGAGAACCGGAGTTGAGCATGCCTAGCATGTGTTATACACACGCTAGGCCATTCCTTGGGAAATATTGCCTAGAGTGTATATTATACACGCTAGGCCATTTTTTCCCAGAAATGGCATGGTGTGTATATTGCACATGCCAAACATGGATGGGCGCCCCAGGGGGCTCTGGACTTCCTAGGCATTGTACATATGCCTTGCATGGATAATACATGCGCTAGGCTTAGCTACAGTAAATCTTGGTTTTTGCCCGGATTTCACTTTTGGGGTTTGACTTGTTGACCATCCTTATGTTTTTGGTGGGTTTCATTAGGACTGTTGCACCCTCATCTACCCTATTTGCAACCCTCTAGTCATTTGAAACCTCACCTATCATCTACCATTGAAGCCCATTGCCCACATTTCCAAGCTCTCAAAACCCTAGGAAACCTTAGATTAGAAGATTACCTAATTGCTAACCCTAATTAGCTCTTAAGTACCCTCCTAACCTCCCTTTTTCCTATAAATAGAGAGCCACCGCCTTTGCAAATGGCTTAAAAAAATTCCCAAAGAGAGAAAAGATTAAGAGAAAACTTTTCCCCCCTTTGGTGCATCAATCCCATACAAATTCTAGAACTTCAAAGCTCCCTTTAAACCCCATCTTCCATCAAAAACCTCTTAGTTTAGGTGAGAGCTACCCCTTAGCCCTCCTCTCCTATCTCTTAGCCATCAAACCTTAGCGGTTAGAACCCCCCATTCCATCTACTCAAGCTATCGAAAGCTCTCCAAGTGCACCTACGCAAAGGTCCACCGATGTGCAACAAAGGCCCGAGATCTCCGGCTCTCCCCTCTACTCCTCTACATTCTTAGCTTTTCCCTTATCCTTGAATTTGTGACGTTACGCCGTCGAAATCTTGGTAATTACGGAGGGGCACAAATAGGACCAAAGTTCCTTTGGGCAAGAGGAAGTGATCTTTTTCATTTTATTTTTCCTTTTATTTTGGCCATAAGTAGAGACCGCATTTGAGCAGGTTGATCGAGTGCCTAACACCTTCCAGATCGATAACCGATGCCCCTACCCAAGAGCCTTTGGCGTGAATATGTAAATTAGAGTCATATTTGGCACTTCGGTGCATTTAATATTGATTTGAGGTTTCTCGGGACACCAAAAGCTCCGGGTGGCGACTCTAGATTTTTATTAAACAAGCGCATCATTGCGATGGATTGATAAGATCCATGATTGCATAATGGAGAAGGCTTTCACAAATCATGTCAGACCAAGCACGTCATTGCTCACACCAATGGTGCGTCAGGCGTCCCTTTCCAGTGGACATTTATGATTTCTCGAAGTTGAGTCTACTCAGTGTTCGATTTCCCAGGGGATAGAACAGATTGTGGTGATGAGAGATAGAATTTTGATAGATAGGAGATTTATTTATTATCATTTTATTTTGAAAATTTGGGGATTTTTAGCTTAAGATCAATTCGGTGGTAAAGCTGCAGAAAATGTGGCTTTTGAGACATTGCTGAGCAGATCCACTGGAGCGGGATTTGTGAACCCGACCGTTTGTGTGGTTGTCAAGATGACACTTGGTATGCCGAATACTCCGTCTGACCTTCGCGATGAATACTGATGATTATCTCTTATGGGAGGACTACAGTGATTCGTGAGTCGAGAGAGATAAGTTTTGAAAACATTTGACTTAATATTATTTAACTATATTTTACAAGGAGTATCGAGTAGATAAAGTGGGTGATACTTACTTGATTTGGGCAGAAGTCCCTCGTATTACTTGTGATGGGACTGACTGACTGCTGTGGTGGTGTCACCATGGGACATTAGAGGGTTTTCTCTCCTTTATTTTTTTACTGTAGCGGGGCCTGATGTTTGTCGGTGTGATGGGACGTCTGGATAGTTTGACGAGATGTCCGCCATGGGACTTGATAGTTGATGGGTGGAATGGGACGTCAGAGAAATTCCTTTCTTCTTCTGTCGATGAGTGTATGTTTCTACTACGGTGGAGTCTGGCGAATGCTACGTGATGGGACGTGATGATTGTGTTGGTGAGATGTCTAGAGGGAGGTTCGACTCTTTGCGATGGGGCATTAGTTGAGTATTCCCTTCTGGTTGCATGTTGTGGCGGGCTGCAACGGGACATGTTTATGAGGTGCGATGGGGTGTCGGTCTGATGAACCTTTGGCTATTTTGCGACGTGAAATGATGGCCTATTCGAGATCGCGATGGGACTTTCCTTTGGCTTTGGTGGTGTGGTGGGGCTTTAGCGTCACGATGGGACATGAGGGCATGGTTGATTCATGCCGATGAGCTTAGGTGTTGGGATAGTGTTGGATATGTGCATCCTGTCGTGATGGGATGTGAGGATGTGTGATGAGGCAATAACGGTTCTCTCTCTCTAGTCGGTGTGTGGGGTTACGCGATGGGACAAGAGGATGTAATTCTGATCGTGATGGGGCAAGTAGCGTGACTGGTTACTTTTTCATCATTAATTTTCTCTTTGCGTTGCGATGGGACTTTGTATTTTTATTATTATTTGGGTCCTAGTGATTTGATTGTGATAGGGAGTTGGGAAGTGCTCTGAATGGCGCTGTGAGTGATAATTTTATTTTATTTTGTATTTTTTTTAAATTTTGTTGGCTTGTTTTGGTGCAGCGGAGCGAGTGGTGGACATCAGGGAGTGATTTGGTCGTGATGGGACTGCGAGGACTACGCGATGAGACTTTTGGAAGTAACTTCGCTCGCAGTGGAGGCATTAATTTGCAGCAGGTTGTCAGGGGGTGACTTGGCTGTGACAGGATTACGGGAGGGGGCTGTGTTTCCCTTTTGCATTTTGTATTTCGTATGATTTTTATTTGATCCTATTTGACTTTGTTTGCTTCGGTTGGTTTTTTTTGGATTTGGATTTGTTTGGACTTTATCTGGGATTTTGTCTCGATTTTAAGATTTTATTGAAATTTTATTTTATTTGGGTTTTATTAGGTGATTTGAGATTTTATTGGAATTTTACTTAATTTTATGTGGGTTTTATTAGGTGATTTATTTAATTTTATTCATTTGATTTAATTTTAGTGGTTCAGATGTGTTTGTATCATATGGGGTTTTAAGGAAATTTTAGGAATTTGTTTAAGGTATGAATTTTGTTTGTTTTGGTCTTATGTTTAGCTTGAAATGACACTTGTCAAAGGTGTGTGAATTTAATTTCTAGAGTTTAGATGAGTGTTAGGTGTTTTAATCCTATTGGTTTATCTAACTTGTGGTGAACTTGTGTTTTTTGAACGGTAAGTGTTGTGTGTTTATTGGTTAATCTAAGTTTGCCATGGATTTGTTTCTTTTAGGGGGGGTATGTGTCTTGTTTAGATTTAATTAGATTGAGGCTACTTAGAAATGTGGCACTTGTCTCATTGTGGTGAAGGGGGCTTTGCCTATAAATGTGTATTTAGGGGCTTGGGTTTCATTTAAAATTTTGCATTTGGTTCTTTTGTTATAATTATTTTTTTTTGGAATTGTAATAATTTTTTAGGTTTAGAATTTCAGTATATTCTATGTCTTTTCTTCCTTTTTATTTTGTATCCTGGGTGTTATGCCCAAAGGATTTCATAATTATTATATTTTGGGAATGAGCGGTATTGGGAATGTGGAGTGGTGCTAGGGTCGATGATGTTAATCTGACCCGAAGTGCTACCCTATTGGGGGAAGAGATGGAAGAGTTAAAGGTTGCTGAAAGGAAAGAAAAGGAAAGAGTTGTGTCAGAGGTCACGTGATTGACGCCAGTTGCTCCTTGGTAGGCTCTGCGGAGCATCCTTTGGTCGGCCCTCCCTTGGGGGTTTCCAAGATCGACCTTCCATAAGTGTATGCCTCAGATCCTGGGTGGCTTTCTGTGAGTCACTCTTTCTTTTCTGCCAACTCGGAGCTCTGCAATGCTGATGTTTGGTCGTGTAACTTGAAAGATTGCATCATAAGCAGCATCTTAGGGGGAAAAGGAAGTGAAGATGAGATTTTTGTTATTCCTCCTCGGATCTCTCCATCATCTCTCCCCTTTTTTTTTATTTGGGCATTTTCCTTTAAGGGTGCCTACTAAAATTTGCCTTTCGTTTGGCGGATTTAGTTTTGATTCTTGTTTCAGGGTTGTAATTTTTGTATATTCAAAGGGTATACCCTTGGTGTAATTTGTAATGATTTTTATCATAGAAATAATTTTATTTGTTTATGACTTGTTTTATACTGCTCAAATTCCGGCTTGATTGAATTTGGTTTTGGGCATGACCTAGTTTAATTTTGCTTTGATCCTAGATGAAGTTCGGGTTTTGTTTGTGTTGGCGTTGTAACCGTTTGATTTTGATGGGCTCTAATGAGTTTAAGTGGCCGTCTTTGGGATGTTTAAGTGTGTATGGGGGGGCATTTTCTAATTTTCGGAGTGCATGGGCATAGGTATATAAATTCTTGACTGTTGGTGTGGTTTTAGATGTGGCTAAGTGTATGGATTCATCCCTGGCTGTTGCAGCTGGGCATATATTTTTTGTCATAACTAGGTAATTACGCGTAGGCTACAGGGCGCTTAATTCGATTGCGCGCCTGATTGGGTGTGCGTGAGTGAAGAGTCCAGGGGGCCATTGTGCGCCCAATTTCATGTGTGTAATTTAATTGCGTGAGCTGACTAGTGCGTGCAAATGGATCATTACCAGCACACTATGCGGGTGACTTTTGGAATTGTGCGCAGAGTCCAAAGCTCATAATTTGATTGCGCGCTCTGCTTAGGGCGCATGATTATTGCGTCGGGCCTTTTGGGTGGGCGTAAGTTGAATTACTCGCATTGTATAGTGCTCGTAATTAATATTTTGCACAGAAATCATAGCGCGCAATTAAATTGTGCGCCTTAGACAGGGTTCGAAATTAAGCCGCGCTCTATATAAGTCGGAAAAATCTTCATCCTTCCCATGCTTTCTATTTTTTTTTCGATTCTCTACTCTCTTACAGTTTTGTGCTCTGCTTTCCGTGTTTCTGCTATATCTCGCGATCCGGCCATCCATTTCGAGCGTCGTTTCTTGCGTTCTCTTTGGTTCTTCAAGCTCTTCATTTTAAGATGGAGTCTGAGGGCAGCAACTGACTTTCCCTGACTGTTTCAAAGGTGGAGAGCATGGTGGAGGAGGGAGGTGAGACCTTTGAGGTTCATATTGGCTCCAATGTCATAGTGAAGGGCGCTAAGATAGTCGTCGGGGAGGACGCACTTAAAGACAATGAGGATGACGCTGCTCCGCATTGTGCTCCACCTCCGATGCATATTCTGTTGGAGGAGTTCTTCACGAGGGACTAGATAGGTGCCCGTGAGAAAGAGTTTCTTCTTTTATTTCTTAGGCACTTAGGTTACAATGTAGATTCTTAGGATCTGAAAACCCTCTTACTTTATGTCGAACCCGCATTTGTTCTTGATGTGTGTGCATTCATGCATCATACTTGCATCTAGCTCTAGGTCATGTTTATTTATTTTTATTAGTATTAGGCCAACTTTCTGTCCATAATTGTTATTAGTAGTCATAGGTTATTGTCTTATGTTGTTTCTTCTTTCTCTTCGTTTCATCGCTCCTCAAGAGCCTCCTTTGCTGGCCATCAGCACTGCGTGGTTAGAGTCCCATGCCTGGTATCGTGCCTTGCCTGAGTTTTAGTGGGTGTGGTTGGTGTCCTTCGACTTCGGGCCGATCCTGAAGTTGGAGCCCTTCCCGGTTGATCGGGGTTTAATCGAGGCTATTCTGGAGAGGTGGAGGGAGGAGCAACAGGAACTGCTCTTCCCAGTAGGGATGTTGCTGCCGACCTCAGAGGACTGGGTCTGCATTACTGAGCTAAGATTTGAGGGGGAGCCAGTGACCTGGCAGATGGTGGGGGGACTATCTGGCGGTATGCGAGGAGATTCTCAGGGTCGCATAGCCTTCCAGCGGATCAAGACCAGGGGAGTTACATGGTTCTTTGACTTTTGTCAGTTGGTTCATTCCTCCGAGACATCATTTGAAGACGAGAGCGATGTTTCAGGCACGCAGCATGGCGATGCCTCTTCGAGATCCTTTGATGGAGCTGGGAGTAATGGCAGATCGAGCGCTTTTGGCATTCTTGATGCACTTCCTTGGTGCAGTATTATTTTCATCTTTGATCCGAGGTGGTGTGAAGGGTTTGTTCCTGACACTCCTCGGGGACTTGGATCGGGTGTCCACCTACGCTTGGGGTGTGACGGCGATGGCACATCTTTATGCGCAGTTGTATCATAGAGGGAGGGGTGTCGTGACGATCGGAGGGTTCCTTCCCTTCCTTCAGGTGAGTCTCAGTTAATTATATATATATATATTTTTATAATGTTTCAGTTGTTTAGTCTTTTATCATAGTAATTGGTTCGACGTGTGTGTGTTTAGTTTTGGGTGTATGATCACTTTGCCTTCTTACACCCGTGAGTCCCAGCAGAGATCACTTTCACATTCCTGCAGATGCATCTGTGGCAGAGGGAGTTGGGGCGCCGCCGTCAGTCTTAAGATCTGCAGACCGCGCAAGGTCTCTTTGAGGACATGCACGCGGGGTAGGTATGCGTTGTTATATCATTAAAGTGTTTAGGTTTTAGATTTTAGGTTTTCACTGACAGGTTGTCTTGTTTATTTTCAATTACAAGTCATCTGGAGGCCCTATGCGGCCGGGGAGGACGCCGAGCAGCCAGTGATTCTGTCTGGCCGACCCTTCTTCAATGTGGACATCTGGGTCCACTGCTTCGAGAGGGTGGAGCGTATCCACCTATCTTGGGTAGTCAGGCAGTTGGACCTCCCTTAGGGAGTCCCATCAGAGATTCACCACCGAGTGGCGAAGAGGATGATTGGTCCCCCTGGTCGGGACTTTACGTCAAGGATGAGGGCTCAGATCGATGATTTTATAGCCAGGGGGACCATGATGGCAGGGGCACGCAATTAGGCAAACGCCTGAGAGTTTATGAGGTGGTTCCAGGACTTGGCGATGGTCGGCTCTTCACGCACCCTTTTCACAGGAGTTGCTCTTTCGCGGTCGACGGTCTTGAGTCTGCGTCAGTGTTGAGGGAGAGACTGGTCACGTTGGAGTAGGGCCATCTTGGTTTCGACGTTCGTGGAGCGATGGACGCCCTTCACTGGGAGATGGAGCAGATGGGCTGTGCTCCTAGGCCCGATGAGGAGATGTTGCGCTCCTTGACAGATTCTGTCCTCTAGGCTAGGGCAGCAGAGAGGATGAGTTTAGGGTCCAGTAGGCTGAGACTTGGTGATCTCTAGTGAGTTGGTCTATTTATTTTAGGCTTATTCATTTTGTTTTTAGTCAATCTAACATAGTTGTTCTATTTCGTTCCCCTTTTATTTGTCAGACCGAGAAGGAGGGTGAGGTCGCCAGTCAGGCGGGTATGATTGAGTTGGTTCGAGATTAGTAGCAGGCTAGCTAGGAGGTAGAGGCTAGCCTACATTTAGAGATTGATCAACTGGTAAGTGTTTTGGGTTTGGTCCTAGTGTTATGGTTCTATGTTTTTCTCTGACGTGTCGGTTATGTGTCATACTTGCAGAGGGCAGAGTTATCTGTGGCTGGTGCTCTACTCCAATGTTTGATCCATCCTCGGCTGCCTCGTCCAGTAGAGAGGATCCGGTGATAGCCTAGCTTCTGGCTAAGCTGGAGCACTGGGTGAGTTTTTGTTATTTTATTAGTTGCATTTTGTGTTGCTTAGTGGTTTATTAATGTTGTGACGTATATTTTTAGCGTCGAGTTGCTGAGGATCTCCAGATGAGGGAGGCTACAGCTCCTTGCGCCTGGAGAGTCAGGTATAATGAGTTTTAGTTTGTTGGTTTATTTTGTTTCTTTAGCTAGTTTTATCTAACATGTTTTGCGTGCATTGTTTTTATTGTGGGGGCGGTTCCTGACACTGCTCCCGAGGCTCCTCCTCTGGAGTCTATTCCTATTCCTACTCAAGTATGTTTAGTTGTTGTAGCTAGATTTTTATTTTTGATTTTTAGTCGTAGTATCATCGGATGTGCTTGTTTATTTGTGTTGTAGTCGTCTATGTTCGAGGTTCCTCCAGAGCAACCTGTTGATCCGATGACTGTTGCGACGGTCGAGCACCTTCTTCAGGAGCGTGTTGAGATGGTATATCTTCATTACTCTTGATCTTGACTTCATCATATATGCACTTTTTCTTGTCTTAGCTTCGTGCTTGTATGTAGGTGCGTGAGTTGGAGCAATCGCATTTGGAGACGCAGCGTGCCCTGGCTCGTTAAGAGATCCGGGCAATTACATCTGATCTTGCTGATCGTCATCTTCAGGAGGTGACTGTGGACTTGCTGGTTGAGCGGAGGACTCAGACGGCTGAGTTGGAGAGTGCCCAAGCCATAGCTCGTGCTGAGATGCTGGCGACGATTGATCTTCTGCAGCACAAGTTGGCGAGAGTTGAGGGGAGAGTGCGAGGGATGCTTGATCACCTCCTTAGATTGGGATTGAGGGCTACTGGCTCACTGGCCAAGATCCATCGGGGGACTCGTGAGGGTATGAGGGCTTATGCCCAAGCAGACTCGGACCTTGGGCCTCTATTTGCCTTTGACCCCCTGCGCTCATGATCTGGACTGGCCTCGAGCCAGGTGAGTGAGGAAGGTTTTGTAGCTAGACCTTCCTCCTCTAGGAGGCTTCCATCTATGCCCCAAGATTTGGCTGAGGCCTCAGTGGACCAGGCTCCTAGTCCTCGGGTTGATACTGAAGAGGGTGAGGAGCGTCCCTTGCAGAGGCAGCGGAGGGAGTTGGGCTTTATTTATTTATTTATTTATTTCTTTCATTCATTGTATATACAGGGGGTATGCCCCCAGTGACAGATGTAAAAAAAAGTAGTTTATATATAAAAGATCATTTTTGGTTCAAATGTACCTGATTTTGCTTTCTTTTGCGTTACCTTTCTTGCTTTAGCTGCTTGCCTTTGGCATCATTGCCTATTATTGGGACTTGGATGCTGTTTGAGTTGACCCAATAATAGTTGAAGGTTGCTCCATACATGCACATGAAGATAAAATTATTGGTAATTTTATTTTCCCCCTTGCCGATTGTCAAGGGGGGAGGTGTCTCAGATTGGGGTCTGGTGATAAAGGATGGATCATTAGATCATCAATTTTTTTTTTTAATTATAAGAAAAAGAATGCAACAGGGAAAACAAATTACTGAAAGAAAAATTTAAAACTAAAACTAAAAAAAAATGTCCTAGTGTAGGAGCGTGATGGAATAGGTAGTGCGGTATTTTCAATGGTCTTCCTGGGGTGATGACTTCACTATTCTGCACCTGCCCGTGAATAAGTAGGGGCCTCAATGCAACTCCTTCTCTAAAATAAAAATGCCCCAGTGTCGAGGTGCAAATGGAGCTTTCCGATTTCGTAAGTACATGAGCCTATGAAGTGCTATGTGTGTTTAATGAGTTAATGACGAGAAAATTTCCTTGATATTGTCACCGAACTGGGGGAGGTCGTTTAGTCATATCAATCGTATGCTAGGGTTCTTCCTTCGGCAGTAATTATCCTATCCAGTAGTCATTATTAGGGGGTGTGTGATAGATAGTGAGTGGCCGCATCAGTCGTCATTCACGAGTTTTCGATTTCATTTCCGGGGATATCTTAGGATGGTTCTGACTCATTGTTCGAAAATAAAATTAAGGGTGAAAGGGGGTAAGGCTCAATGACGTGAGGGAATAGTTTCTATCTGATGATTTATAAAAGTGATAGGTAACAATGTTCTTCTCGAGTGTTATGCAGTGCCATGATTGAGCTCTTCATCATGTTTCGGCACCATCAAAATCTCACATTCTATGGTTAGCAAGAGTTTATCCTCCTCCTGCCACCTTATGATGTCGAGGTGCAAATGAAGCTTTCGGATTTGGTAAGTACATGAGCCTATGAAGAGCTATGTGTGTTTAATGAGTTAATGACTAGAAAATTTCCTTGATATTGTCACCGAACTGGGGGAGGTCGTTTAGTCACATCAGTAGTATACTAGGGTTCTTCGTTCGGCAGTAATTATCCTATCCAGTAGTCATTATTAGGGGGTGTGTGATAGATAGTGAGTGGCCGCATCATTCGTCATTCACGATTTTTCGATTTTATTTCCAGGGATATCTTAGGATGGTTCTGACTCATTGTTCGAAAATAAAATTAAGGGTGAAAGGGGGTATGGCTCAATGACGTGAGGGAATAGTTTCTATCTGATGATTTCTAAAAGTGATAGGTAACAATGTTCTTCTCGGGTGTTATGCAGTGCCATGATTGAGCTCTTCATCATGTTTCGGCACCATCAAAATCTCACATTCTATGGTTAGCAAGAGTTTGTCCTCCTCCTGCCACCTTATGATGATATCTAGTATCAGGACACTAGGGATTCCCTCACGGCTTGCTTACACTTTCCTAGTAAGGTTACTAGGAATGTCCTCACGGTCTGCTTATGCTTCCCTTGGCTCATTGACTTGTTCACTCACGTATTGCTCTCTATCAGTTATGTATGTGTATATGTACTTTTGAAAGGAACCTGCTGACAGAAGAATGGTGAGCTTTGATTGAGCCTAACATCATTTTTTCTATGCTCTAACATCTCCTCTAATTGTGGGGGGGAAAGGGGTGAGATTCGGGTGTTACTTATACTTTTGGAAGAGGTAAGGTATTTTGGTAGTCCTTTTGATGAAATCGCTAGAATGAGAAGGTGGGCAGCGAGTTGGAAGCCTTCAAGGATATCTTGGGAAATGAAGGCGTACGAGCAATGAATGAGTCACGATGGCTATGGGGGTGGTAGATATAAGTATCTGACTATGGGATACGACGATCATGATGCTAAGGGTAGTATTTTTTGAGGTACATGGTGTTCCAAGGGCTAGGGAGTTCTTCCCCATCCTAGTTCACCAGTTTGTATGCATTCCCTGGGTATGCGACTGCTAAAACATCTGGACCCTCCCAGTTCAGCTTCAGTTTTCCCTTTGGATGGGCATGTTTGGAAGGCATGATTTTCTTTAAGACTAACTCTCCAAATATGAAAGTTCGCTTGAGGACTTTCTTATCGTAGGCTCTGGCCATCCTGTTCTCATATACTTGAGCATGATTGGCTACCTTTAGATGCGTCTCATCAAGTTGTTCTAGCTCACTGAGCTGATCAATCCTCCTTTCATCTAAAGATAGCTCATCATCGAGTTGGATACGTAGGGATGGCACTTGTATTTCGTAGGGTAGGATTGCCTCCATCCCATATGTGAGGAGGTAAGGAGTTTGGCTATTGGCTGTACAAATAGAAGTTTTATAAATTTAGAGTGCTTCTGGTAATTATTCAGGCCAGTGGCTCCATTGCTCATCTCCACTGTTCATTTTAGAATTCGGATTAGCATTTTGTTCATAGCCTCTGCTTGTCCATTTTCCTAGGGATAGAATGGTGACGAGTGATGTAGGTCGATATCGAATTTCTTGCATAATCTCTTTGTCTTCTCTGAGATGAATTATAGGTGATGAACATCCTAGGTACTCCATACCCGGTGACGATATTCTGAATAAATGTCACGAGCGTCGAAGCAGTGATTCTGACATACAACTCGGCTTCTGCCCATTTGGTGTAGTATTCAGTCACGGTGAGTATGAATGTGTGCCTGTGAGTATTCTCGATTGTGTCCGTGAAGGGTCAGATGATATCAAAGGCCCACATCGCAAATGGCTATGGTGAGGTTATAGAATTCAATGCAACTGATGGGGCTTTGATGAGCGCGGTGTGTTCTTGGCATTGTTTACAACATTGGATGTAGAGGTGGCAATCCCTTATCATTGTCGGCCAGTAGTAGCCTTGTCATATGATCTAATCTGCGAGTATCTGTTGGCCAGTGTGGGCGCTATGGGCACTAGCGTGTGCTTCTCGAATGATATATTGTCCTTCGGCTATTGTGACACACTACAACACTACTGCTTTGGAGAAGGCTTCTTTGTATAGTGTCTCGCCCAGAATGCAGAATCTTGCACGCATTGATTCCTGATTGTCTTTCGTTCAATCTTCATAGTGTAAGGGGGGGCGTTGCGATGCTTCAGGAAGTTTTATATATCAAAGTATCATAGCTGTCCATCATCGGTTGGTGATTTCTCAAATCTGAAGGTCGCGACAATGGCTTCTTTCTTTGTGGGGTCTCCTGGGGTAGGTTGCCCTTTGTTCGTGATGGCTTTTGGTCCAGTTGACAATCCCAATTTCACTTGCCAGGCAACTTCGTGTGCTGGCGTTGTCAGCTTCTCAATGAAGAAGGATTTGGTACTTTATTCGACTGATATTTGTATGACCGAGGCTAGTGTAGTAAGAGAATTTGCAAGCTCATTCTCTAGTCTCGAGATGTACATGAAAGAGATTCTCTCAAATTTCTTTATCAAAACTGAGTTGTCTCTAAGTATGTTTGTTAAGCACTGAAAAATATCATTTTTCACATCTTAACCTAGCCTTTACTGCTCCTTAGAGACATCTAATAATTGTGTTTTAGACTGTTTTGTAGTTTAGAGTAATGACTATAGCTTAACACAACTGCCACATATGTTGAAGCCAAAAAGAGAAGCTCTAAAGCCAGACTGAGAAGCCCATTGAAGAACAGATGAAACACTATGGTGGAACACACCATGGTGACCGTAAAGGTTGCCTAAGGGGACCCAGAAGCTTGACAGAAGAGAGAAACATGGACCTGATAAGAGAAAATGGCTGCAGTAGCATGTGCACTGTAGTAGAGAACCAGAGAGCAAGCCTCGCACAGCTGAAATCTAAGTCGCAAGCATTCTCGCGCAGTTCAAAAGGACCGAAGTAAGCCTCATGAAGCTTGGAGCCTGCAGCATTGTCTGAACTCACGCACGTCTCGTGCAGCTCATGAGGAGAGAGACGCCCAGAAGTTTTCTCACGTAGCTCTCACGTACTTCAAAGTTTAAGCCAGCCACGTGACAAGCCAAACCTATCCTCGCGACCAGTCATCAGAGCCACGTGAAATGCACTTCAAAGCTAAAGTAGCCGCGCGAAGCTCAGGTTCTCACTTCCCAATCCATACACAGGGACCCTTTGGGAATTTTCACACTTCTAGGGCACTCATCCCGAGGCCCTAATCTATTCCCACACATCCTGAGACATCCAAGGGCTGCAAAGGAGCCATGCATGCAATGAAATTAGGGTTTTTGTTCTTATTGGCCAAAGCATTTAGCATTGATTATATAAGTTGTAATTTTAGTTTTAGAATTATCTCTTCCTCAACCTAAAATCGGCTGAGAGATTAAGGCAGATTAGAGTTAGGATTAGGTCATTCTCCATTTTTCTTTACTTCTTCCTTAGCCCAACACTTGCTGGCTAAGTTCTTTGTAAGCAGCTGTAGTTTGATTTAATTTTGTAATAGACATTATGTTGAATATTGGGAGCTGATTTGAGCTTGTGCACAGGCTATTGCCTTCGAGGGAACCATTGTAAGATTCTTTTACGATTTGCCATTATTTATTACTTAAAATTAAATCTGTAATCTCTGTGTTTTCCTTGCAAAGATTTCTATTGGATTTATACATAGATTTTTATAGGTTTGATACTCCCATTATTGTTTGTGATGATTTTCCTTGCAACAATGGTGGGAACAGCAGTATCCTTGTTCTGTATCAATCTTCTACGATTGAACCTCCTCCCTTGGATAGTCTGTGACCATTTAAGTGGATAGATTATAGCCTTAAGAGGAATCTAAATAACATATCTGAGATGGATTCTCCGTCTCTTCACATGATCTGGTAAACCTTATGAGAGATTGTGCAAAGCCAAATTTTCCTCTGGTTGCAATGCCGCCATCAGGTTTTAGATCTGATTTGGTTGCAGAGATTGCAGACTTGTGAGCTGGGTCATTGCAAGTCTTTTTTTACCAATGACCACTAAGTCTAGAGCCCCTTTTATCCCTTAATTTGAGGTGGCTTCCACCTAATTTTAAGGACTGATTGCTCCGATGGATGCATGAGCTGATTAGCCTTGCAAACATAGCGTCCGCAATGATTTTCTTGTTCTGATTTAACCCATTGATTGGAGGAAATCTCTTGGTTAGTCTGTGACAATTTTAGTGGACAGGTTATAGCCTTAGGATTAATCCATTCAAGTGGTTGAACCTCCTCCCTTGGATAGTCTATGACCATTTAAGTGGACAAATTATAACCTTAAGAGGAGTATAAATTGCAAGGTTATTTTCGATTCTTTTACCTTGCTGATGAGCTTGTAGCCTTCAGAAGGATTCCTGCATAATTAGTTCTAGGTCTGAGTTACATCACTAACTTATTCTTAGCTGCATACTTCTCATCATTTTTTATATTTATTTTACCATAGCATCATCACCTTCTTTTAGCCTTTTCTGTAGTATAGGACTGCTCTTGATTTGAATTTAGTTTTTATTTTAGTAGTGACACCCAGCTCCCTTTCTTTAGGATTGCCAGATATGGAGGCCTATTAACACAACCCTTTCTGGGCTCTAGATCAAAATTTTCCTGTGGGACAAACTCTTACTTATCAAAACTTGCTCCAGTAGGCCCTGTATCTTGCAGGAATGTATTTATTTTAGACTTGCTGATTTCACCCATTTTTGCATCTCTCCACCACTGATTTATTTTCTCCACTGTTTTCCAATAAAAACAATCAACATCTAGATAAATACACCAACAAGCTTTTGGCACCGCTGCTGGAGATCCTTTGATCTAATTAGTAGACCTAAGTTGTATTGTATTGTATTTGTGTTTACAAAAAGTCTTTGTTGCAGTGTCTTATTTTGAATAAAAAGTACTACTGATTTTCTATTGGATTTTACAGATTTGGAGAGCAGCAGAAGGGAGAAATTGGAGCTGCAGCTGGAGCTTTGCTACCTCTATTTAGCATTTGTTTTCCCCTACATCTCAGTTCCATTTTCTGTTATATTGGTTTCCAGTAGCTCAGAGTATTTGTCAGTAATTTTTCTGTTTATAAATTCTTTTAAGTGTGTTGTCTGAGTTCTTCTTTACGTGTGTTGTGTGTGTATGCTTGGTAGAAGGTCCCTAACCCTAACCTAGAACCTCCAAATCTTGAGATTGAGAGGACTCTTAGACCTAGAAACACCACACAAACCCATGTTGATATTACATTGCTAGCTGAGATGGGTGAACAACAGAGAACCCTAAAGGAATTTAATGCACCAGGGGCATACGCATCCCCCTTCTGTATTCAATTCCTTGCAGCTCAGGGAAACTATGAAATTAAATCTTCTACCATCAACATGCTGCCATCTTTCCATGGGTTAAGTAAAGAAGACCCATATAAGCACATCGATGAGTTCTTGGCACTTTGTACCACATTCAACATTGCTGGCTTGGGAGATGAAGCCATCAAACTGAGGCTTTTTCCTTTTTTCCTAAAGGATAAAGCTAGAACTTGTCTCTCCATGCTCCCAGCCAATAACATACAGTCTTGGAATGATCTCCAATGCCAATTTTTGGCCAAAATTTTTCCAATGAACAAAGCTAGCCAGATGAGGAAGAGCATACTTTCATTTGCTCAGTCCTCAACTGAAGATTTTCATGGAGCTTGGGAAAGGTTTCAAGAGATGTTAAGCAATGCCCCCAAAACCAAATTCCTTAGTGGCAACTTGTTCAAGTCTTCTACCAAGGAATTGATCCTATTAGGGACATGGTGGATGCCTCATGTGGAAGTACCTATCTCCACAAGACAACTGATGAGGCTTGGGAACTATTTAACATTATAGGTGAGAATTCCATGCAGCAGGAGTCTTTGTCCTACAATGACATTGAGACTCTAGCTAGAATGGTAAAAGAATCCACCTCTAGAGGTGGGATGTTTGAAGTCAATGTGCATAGTGGCCTTGACAAAAAGTTGGACAGTTTTACCTTGAAATTTGACAAGCTTATGAGTGTGGTGTGGCCTAGACTGCCTGCATAAATGGAGGAGGCATGTCTGATATGCTAATCCCCCACACACTCAATTGTGGACTGTCCATTAGCCAACCAATACCCTGAACTGGTCTTGGAACATGTCAATGCTGCCCAGGCATATGGGCAATGACCTGTTGGGTACCAATAGAGAAACCATCCCAATTTGAGGTGGAGGCAAGACACATATCAACAGCCCCAGCAGCAGCAATTGGCAGTACCATACAGACCACAACCACAGTACAATTAGGGATATGCACCTAGGCAGAATTTTCAGCTGCCTGCCCCATAGCCAAACTACTTGGTTTTACCCCCATCACAGCCCAGATACTCTTCTTTCGAAGAGCAATTGTTGGCAGCAACGCAAAATTTGGGAACCATAACACAGACTATGAACTCTCATGGTCAAAGCATTAAGAAAATAGAGGACCAACTGGGTCAAATCTGTAATGCTTTGAATAAGAGAGAGGAGGGTAGGTTGCCTAGTAAACCCTTGGCCAACCCTAAGGGTCAATAGATGATTGGAGAAGGCTCCTCTACTCATGAGGAGGCTAATGCAATTTCCACCCTAAAGAGTGGTAGGGTGGTTGATAATCAGATAGGCAGGGCAGCTGAGGAGACCAAGGAGAGTGAAAAAGAAAAGAATGTGAGTAAAAAGGAAGAGTTGAATTCATCCCCTACTGTGGAGCAGCAGGAAAAAAATAAGGGGGCTGATGTTGATCCCCAACACAAAGAAATAAATGAATAAAAAAGGAAAAAACAAAAATTTTACCATGGTATTGCTAGGCATGCAGCTAAGGTACCAGCAGTACGACAACTGCCATTTCCTCATGCACTTGTTGGCCCATCTCTTTTTAATAAGGGGAATGCTCAGATGGAGGAAATACTGGAGACCTTCAAACAGGTCAAGATTAATTTGCCCCTGTTTGATGTCATTTAACAAGTCCCTGCCTATGCCAAGTTCTTAAAGGATATTTATATACAGAAAAGAAAACCAAGAGTGTAGTTGTCCAAGAAGGTCGTTGCTGTAGAACATGTGAAATCAGTGTTGTCCATAGCCACACATGAGAAATTGCAAGACCCAGGGGTACCTACAATCCCCTCCATTATTGGAAATCACATTATAGGTAGAGCTCTCTTAGACTTGAGAGCCAGAGTCAACCTGCTCCCATATTTCGTATATGAGGAGCTAGGTTTGGGAGAGCTTAAACCTACTCCAATTATGCTCCAGCTGGCTGATAGGTCTGAGAGAAGACCTATGGGTGTGGTTGAGGATACTTTGGTGGGAGTGGATAAGTTCTACTACCCTACTGATTTTCTGGTTTTGGACATGGACCCTTGCAAAAGTAAAACCCTAATTCCTGTCATCTTGGGTAGGCCATTCTTGGTCACTGCCAATGCCTGCATTCAATGTAGGTCTGGGGTGATGGAGGTAACCTTTGGGAACATGAAGGCCTAATTAAATGTGTATAATGCTACTAAGCAGCCTCAGCTGGACATTAAGGACTACTGTGCAGTAGATGTACTAGAGGATCTTATAAAAGAAGAGTTATCCAATCTGCTGGATTGGGATAAAGTTTGTGAGAACCTAGAGAATGTTTGGAGTGAGGTTGAGGGGGAGGCCTAAGTTTTTATGGCTGAAGACAGTACCACATCAAAGTCTTCAGTGGGTCTAGTGCAGCATTCCAGCTGGAAACCTACATTGCTGCCCCTGCCTCAAACCTCCAAGGCACCTTTATTGCTTTCCATTGAAAGCCTACCAACCCTAGAGCTTAAACAACTACCAGACACATTGAAGTATGCCTTATTGGGGCAGGACAAAAAGCTTCCAGTGATTATCTCTTCCTCTCTTACTAATGAGCAGGAAGAGGAATTAATGAATGTCCTTAGGAAGCAGAAAAGGGAAATAGGCCGGTCAATAGCTGATCTAGGGGGGATTGATGCCTCTGTGTACATGCACAAAATACACCTGAAAGAGGGTTCAAAACCCTCTAGAGAGATGCAGAGGAAATTAAATCCTCACATGTAGGAGGTGGTCTTGAAAGAAATAGTGAAACTATTAGATGCAAGGGTAATCTACCCCATTTTTTATTCTAAGTGGGTGTCACCTATTCAGGTGGTTCCCAGAAAGTCAGGCATAATAGTTGTCACTTCTGATTCTTGGGAGTTGATGCCAACCAGGGAGACCACTGGTTGAAGAGTGTGCATTGATTATAAGAAGCTCAATTCTAAAATCAGAAAAGACTACTTCCCTCTCCCCTTCATTGACCAAATTCTAGACAAATTGGCTGGGAAAGCATATTATTGCTTTCTTAATGGGTACTCAGGTTATAACCAAACACCTGTGTACCCTCAAGACCAGGAGAAAACCACATTCACATATCCATTTGGCACTTTTGCATATAGAAGAATGCCTTTTGCACTATGCAATACCCCAGCCACATTTCAGAGATGCATGTATGCTATATTTCAGACATGATTGATAAGTTTTTGAAAATCTTTATGGATGATTTCTCAGTCTTTGGGGACAGTTTCAGTCAATGCTTAATCCACCTCAGCCTAGTGCTGCAAAGATGTGAAGAGACCAACTTGGTCTTAAGCTGGGAAAAGAGCCACTTCATGGTAACACAAGGAATTGTGTAAGGCCATGTGGTTTCCCATAGAGGCATTGAGGTGGATATAGCTAAAGTTGACTTGATCTCACACTTGCCCCCACTCAGAACTATCAAACAAATCAGATCTTTCCTTGGGCATGCAGAATTTTATAAGAGGTTCATCAAGGACTTCAATAGAATTACAAAACCACTATGCCACCTGCTCTGTCAGGATGTGCAATTTGATTTTTCTACTAAATGTCTTGAGGCATTTGAGGTCTTAAAGAAATGTCTAACCTCTGCCTCTATGAGTCAAGCCCTAGACTACTCTCTCCCCTTTGAGCTAATGTGTGATGCATCAAACCTAGCTGTAGGTGCTGTCCTAGGACAGAGAAAAGATAAGCTGCCCTATGTGGTATACTATGCCAGCAAAACTCTGGCAGAAGCTCAGCTCAATTACACCATAACTGAGAAGGAGCTTTTGGCAATTATTTTCCCTGTAGATAAATTCAGACCTTACCTACTTAGGTCTAGAATTGTTGTTTTCACTGATCACTCAGCCCTCAAATACCTACTAGCCAAGAAGGATGCTAAACCTAGATTGATCAAATGGATCCTCCAATTGCAGGAGTTTGATCTTGAGATCAAAAATAAAAAGGGAGTAGAAAATATGGTGGCTGATCACCTGTCTAGAATTTTAGTGGATGAGTGTGCTACTACACCAGTTAGAGACTTTTTCCCAGATGAGCAGTTGTTTGTTATTCAATCTAATGTGCCATGGTTTGCCAACATTGTTCACTACTTGGCTATTGGCAGGATCCCTTCCCATTGGTCTAAAATGGACAAAGACTTGTTCTTTTCAAAAGTCAAGTTCTATTTTTGGGAGGATCCTTGCTTATACAAGTACTGCACATACCAGATCATAAGAAAATGTGTCTCTGATTGTGACATCCCCAGAATTCTGAGCATGTGCCATGAAAATGCCTATGGGGGTCACTTCAGTGGGAAAAAGACAGCAGCTAAGGTGCTACAGTGTGGTTTTATTGGCCCTCCTTGTTCAAGGATGCATATGCACACTGCAAAGCCTGTGTCAGATGTCAAAGGATGGGTGTCCTATCAAGAAGAAATTCAATGTCATTGCAACCCATTCTAGTTGTAGACTTGTTTGATATTTGGGAATTTGATTTTATGGACCCCTTCCCTCCTTCTAATGGTTATAATTTTATCCTTGTGGCAGTGGACTATGTGTCCAAGTGGGTTGAAGCTATTGCCACAAGGAACAATGACCACAAGGTTGTCCTAAAATTTATCGAAGAAAATATCTCTTGATTTGGTGCCCAGAGCCAACATCAGTGATGGGGGCAGCCACTTCTGTAACAGAAATTTTGAGAGCTTACTCAAGAAATATTCTGTTACCCATAGGATTGCAACTCCCTACCACCCACAAACTAGTGGGCAAGTTGAAATTTCTAATAGGGAAATAAAGCACATCCTAGAGAAGACAATGAGGACAGATAAGAAAGACTGGGCCATGAAGCTGATTGATGCACTGTGGGCTTACAGTACTGCCTATAAGACCCCAATTGGAATGTCCCCTTTTAGAATGGTTTATGGAAAGGCTTGCCATCTACCAATGGAGTTAGAATATAGAGCCTATTGGGTTGTTAAAAATTTGAATTTTGATATAACAACTGCTGGTATACACAGGAAGTTGCAACTGTTAGAGTTGGAGGAGCTGAGATTGGATGCTTATGCTAACTCAAGGATTTACTAGGAGAGATCCGAAGCTTTCTTTGATAAGGGACTGATGAGGAAAGACTTCAAGGATGGTGCCAAGGTTTGGTTGCTCAACTTTAAATTAAATTTTTTTCCAGGGAAGTTAAAAGATGGACCTTATACTGTCATCTATGCCTCCCCATCTGGTGTTGTGGAGATAATGAATCCTACTTCTAGGAAGATCATGCAAGTGAATGGTCAAAGGCTCAAGATTTGTGTAGAAAATTCTGTGGAGCCTCCTCAGACCATCCACCTTCAAGAACCTCCTACTGATAAATGATCCACAGTCTTGTAACTGATGTACCATAGCTACTGTTTGTGATTGATGTGTGTGCTTATGGTTTCTGTCATTTGTTGTGTTAATTTGTTTTGTGTGCTGTTTTAGTTGTTGTGATTGTTTAAATGTTAAAGAATTTAAATCTATGTTCTGAGCTTGCTTTCATTGAGGTCCATGCATGAACTGTGAGGGTAAGTTAGACTATGCATGTTCATGGCAAAGCATCACCATAATCTGCTATAATTTACGTTTATTGGTGGTTAGCATGTGTGACTTTGAGGAAATATGTGCATGAACCCTGAGAACTTAAATGACATGTGTCCAGGAATTTTTTATGTTTTAAAAGGAGAGAAAGAGCTGTGACAAACCCAGCAGGAACTAATGCATCATAGCTGGAATGCCTGATATAAGATCTAAGCAAAGCTTCGCGAGGCTCTGCTTCATCAAAAAGGCATGTCGCACAGATCCATTGGAACTGTGCGAGCACCTGATGTACTTGGATTAGCCTGATGCGCAGTTCATCTTTAACTGTGCGAGCAGTAGTTCCTTATCGGTAATTGTGTGATGGGCTGCCTATTGATACTCGTGAGGCTTAAATTCTCTTAAGACATCTTCACAAGGAGCCTCGTGAGGTGCTATTTTTCATCGAAAAGGCATGTCTCACAGATCCATTGGAACTGTGCGACCCCAAATCCTAGTTCCTTGCTTTCATGAGGATGATTTGCATTTAGAGGAGCCCAGTGAGATCCAAACTGGATCCTCATGAAGCTTGGACATCTTACTTAAAACTCCTCGCGAGTTTCAATCTCTATTCTTCCCAAAGCTCTCGCAACCAATCTCCTATCCAACCCTCCTACCTTCTTCACCATTTTCCATTGCTGCTCCACCACTCATCTTGCAACTCTCACACTTTGTTCAGCATCTAATTCCGAGCATTTTACACTTGGCAAAGTGTAGTTTGACCATCTATGGAGCTGCATTTGCGAAACCCTAGGTTTAGGAGGTAAGCTTTTAACTTTTACTAAGTTGGTTGCCTTTGATTGGTGATTTTCAGTAATAGTTGAACTTTAGGGATTTATGTGTGTGAAGACACTTTAGTGGACTTGCAGAGAACTAGGAATTTAATTTCAAAACTCAAACCATAGATTTTTGGAGAAATGGTTGACAAAACCCTTTTGCGGATGCCCTAGAGGACATTTTGAACCCTCCACTTACTGATATCCCCTTGGCTACTCGAAAATCAGTGAGAATAGCGGAGGCCTCCACTGGGGAGGCCACTAATGCCCCTGTGCCCCTAGTGGAAAATCCTAAAAAGAGGGTTGCTCCAAAGAAGAGGGCAAGAACTGTTGCTGCAAGCCCTAAAAAGTCAAAGAAGAAGCAGAAGATGAGGGATTGTCTAATCTATGGTGAGAGGGCTTGATGATGTCAGAAATTAGATGCACAACCTATGCTCATGCTTGCAGACCCCTTTGGGGTCTGTAACTGCTCTTGATCTTGAGTGAAATGTAACACTCTTTAAATCATTTGTGAGAGGCAACTATGGTGAGCATTGGGTCTGAGATGGAACTTATTGGACATTGTGTAAACCTCTATTTTGAATTAATGGTAAGCTTAGGACTGGTTGCTTACACTGTGTTTTCTGATGAAAACTTATTGGTAGTGATGTGCTTACATGTATGATTGATGTGTTAAATTATTTGCATATACTGTTTTGAAATTCCTCACACTTTGAAAGATCAAAAATGGACTGATACTCTAATCATTGAAAAACTAATTTGATATTTCCCTGCACTTGTGTCAATTATTTCTGTTGAGAAGTTTGTGGGTATCTTCACTGAAAACCCTCAGGAGACTTTACTCCTCCACTAGGGGTCACCTAGGAGTTTAAAAGGCTTGATGCGCAAGCTAAATGCATACGTGCTCCCTACGAAAGTGGCATTTACATTTTTTAGAGTAGTTGTTTAAATTTTTTGCTTTGCTCGAGGACTAGCAAAGATTAGGTTTGGGGTTGTGTTAAGCACTGAAAAATACCATTTTTCACCTCTTAACCTAGACTTTACTACTCCTTGGAGCCATCTAATAATTGTATTTTAGATTGTTTTCTAGTTTAGAATAATGACTGCAGCTTAACACAACTGCCACATATGTTGAAGCCAAAAAGAGAAGCTCTAATGCCAGACTAAGAAGCCTAGTGAAGAACAGATGAAACACCATGGTAGAACACACCATGGTGACCATAAAGGTTTCCTAAGGGGACCCAGAAGCCTGACATAAGAGAGAAACATGGACCTGATCAAAGCAGATGGCTGCAGTAGCATGTGCACTACAATAGAGAACCAGAGAGCAAGTCTCGCGCAACTAAAATCCAAGTCATGAGCATTCTCGCACAGTTTAAAAGGACCAAAGTAAGCTTCGCGAGGCTTGGAGCTTACAGCATTTTCTGAACATGCGCACGTCTCACATAGCTCATGAGGAGAGAGACGCCAAGAAATTTTCTCACGTACTTCAAAGTTGAAGCCAACCGCGTGACAAGCCAAACCTATCCTTGCGACCAGTCATCAGAGCCACGCGAAATGCACTTCAAAGCTAAAGCAGCCACGTGAAGCTCGGGTACCCACTTCCCAATCCATACACAGGGACCTTTGGGAATTTTCACACTTTTAGGGCACTCATCCTGAGGCCCTAATCTATTCCCACACATTTCGAGGCATCCAAGGGCTGCAAAGGAGCCACACATGCAATGAAATTAGGTTTTCTTTCTTATTGGCCAAAGCATTTAACATTGAGTATATAAGCTATAATTTCAGTTTTAGAATTATCTCTTCCTCAACCTAAAATCGGCTGAGAGCTTAAGGCAGATTAGGGTTAGGATTAGGTCATTCTCCATTTTTCTTTTCTTCTTCCTTAACTCAGCACTTGCTGGCTAAGCCCTTTGTAAGCAGTTGTAGTTTGATTTAGTTTTGTAATGGACTTTGTGTTGAACATTGGAAGCTGATTTGAGCTTGTGCACAGGCTGTTGCCTTCGAGGGAACCATTGTAAGATTCTTTTACGATTTGCCATTATTATTGTTTAAAATTAGATCTATAATCTTTGTATTTTATTTACATAGATTTCTATTAGATTTATACATAGATTTTTATAGGTTTGATACTCCCATTATTATCTGAGCTTATTTGCCTTGCAACAATGGTGGGAACAGCAGTACCCCTATTCTGTCTCAGTCTTCGGTGATTGAACCTCCTCCCTTGGATAGTCTGTGACCATTTAAGTGGACAGATTATAGCCTTAAGAGGAATCTAAATAACATATCTGAGATGGATTGTTCTTCTCTGCACATGAGCTGGTAAGCCTTGTGAGAGATTGTGCAAAGCCAAATTTCCCTCTGTTTCCAATGCCGCCATCAGGTTTTAAATCTGATTTGGTTGTAGAGATTGTAGACTTTTGAGTTGGGTCATTACAGGCCTTTTTGTAGCAATGACCAGCTGAGTCTAGAGCCTCTTTTAGCCCTTAATTTAAGGTGGCTTCCACCTAATTTTAAGGACTGATTGCTTCTATGGATGTATGAGCTGATTAGCCTTGCAAACATAGTGTCTACAATGATTTTTTTGTTCTGATTTAACCCATTGATTGGAGGAAATCTCTTGGATAGTCTGTGACCATTTAAGTGGACAGGTTATAGCCTTAGGATCAATCCGTTCAAGTGGTTGAAGCTCCTCCCTTGGATAGTATGTGACCATTTAAGTGGACAAATTATAACCTTAAGAGGAGTATAAATTGCAGGGTTATTTTGGATTCTTTTACCTTGCGGATGAGCTTGTAGCTTTCAAAAGGATTCCTGCATAATCAGTTCTAGGTTTGAGTTACATCACTAACTTATTCTTAGCTGCATACTTCTCATCATTTTTTATAGTTATTTTACCACACTGCCATCACATTCTTTTAGCCTTTTCTGTAGTATAGGACTGCTCTTTATTTGAATTTAGTTTTAGTTTTAGTAGTGACACCCAACTCCCTTTCTTTAGGATTGCCAGATCTGTAGTCAGATCTGGATGTCTACTAACACAACCCTCTCTGGGTTCTAGATCAAAATTTCCTTGTGGGACAAACTCTTACTTATCAAAACTTGCTACAGCAGGCCCTGCATCTTATAGGACAATGTGTATTTTAAACTTGTTGATTTCATGACCCATTTTTACATCTCTCCACCTCTGATTTATTTTCTTCACTATTTTTCAGTAAAAACAATCAACATCTAGATAAATACACCAACAATGTCATCAGTCTTCTTTCTTTGGTCTTCTATTCCCCAATGAATTGTGATATTACAAGTTTGGAGTCGTTGATTGTCTTCAACTGCCTGACACCCAACTATAGCACTGCCCGTAGTCCGACAATGAAGGATTCATATTTTACAATGTTATTGGTGACCGGGAAGTCGAGTTGAAAGGCCTTCTATATGACAACTCCTTCTGGGCTCAGTAGGACTATCCCGATACCTTTTCCTTTGTGATTGAGAGTGCTGTCAATGTAAAGGGTCTATGAAGTCTTGTCGGGCTCTTCATTTTGGATCGAGAGTAGGTTTTCATCGGGAAAGTCTGCACGTATGGGCTCATTGCCTAGAAGGGGAAAGTTAGTGAGGTAATTGGTGATCGCCTATTCTTTGATTGACTTCTGCATGACATAAGTGATGTCGAACTCTTGTAGGAGCATATGCCAACGGGCGATCTTTCCGGATGTAGCAGGCTTCTCAAATGTATACTTCAGAGGATCCATATTTGCTAACACTAGTATCCTCTATGCTCCGAAGTAGCGCCGTAGTTTCATCGAAGCCCACACTAGCATGAGGCATGCCTTCTCCATTGGCATATAGTGGCGATAGTATTGGCAGGTTGAGGAGGTACTTCTTGATATTTTTGAAGGCTTGCTAACACTGGTCATCCCATATGTACTCGGCTCCTCCTTTAAGTAGTTTGTAGAAAGGGTCGCATCTGTCTAAGCGCTGGGAGATGAAAATATCCTAATGAACTGCAGTCTTCCTATCAGGCCTCGTAATTCTTTGATATCGCTGGGAGGTGGCATCTCGAGAATGGCTTTGACCTTTACTGGATCGACCTCGATTCCTTGCTTATTAACTATGAATCCTAAGAGTTTTTCGGAGGTCACTCCGAGCACATATTTCTTTGGATTCATCTTTAACTTATACTTTTTGGATCTTTGTAATATTAGTTGTAGTGCTTCAGCATGTCCTGCTCGCGTTTAAGACTTCACTAGTATGTCGTCGATATAGACTTCCATGAACTTGTGCATTATGTCATGAAAGATGACCATCATGGCACGCTGATACGTGGCTCCTACGTTCTTGAGCCCGAAAGGCATAACGACGTAGTAATAGGTTCCCATGGCGTAGTAAAGGTAGTATTCTCTTGGTCGGACTCCGCTATTTTGATCTGGTTGTATCCGAAAAAGAAATCCATAAAGGATAACATCTCGTGTCTGACAGTATTATTGACCAAAGTGTCAATGTGGGGTAAAGGGAAGTCATCTTTTGGACATGCCCGATTAAAGTTTTGAAAGTAGATACATACCCTTACTCTGCCGTCCTTCTTGGCGATAGGTACTATGTTTGCAACCCACTTGGGTAGAGGATGACTCCTATGAACTTGGCTTTGTGTAGTATGTCGACTTCCTCCTTGATTTGTAGCGCTGTTTGCGAGTGCATTCTTCGGAGTTTCTACTTGACGGGCTTTGCATCCAATTCTAGGACCAAACAATGTTCCACTAAGCTCGGGTCCAGACCGAGCATATCTTCGTAGGACCATGCAAAAGAGCTAAGGTGATCCTGAAAGACTTGGATGATCTGTTGTTGCTGCTTGAGGTTGAGCGTTGCGTAGATTAGTAGCTTCTTGGGCTTTTCCTCAGTGTCGAAATTGATTTCTTTGGTAGGCTCCACGGCAGCTTGAGTTTGCTTTTCATTTTATCGGGATGCTCTGTGCCTTTGCGAGGGAGAGGTGGTAGGGACATTTCAAACAGAGTCAAGGTAGGGCTCTTTGATGTTGAGGGTAGGACGATGACCGTGTGTGCTCATGTCAGTTATCTCTTCCTTGATTCCGTTGGCGTGACCGCTACTCGTAGCCTTGGGATAAGAGTCTCCTTGTTGGTCGTTGAATGGGTCTGGGATGAAGGGCTCCCTCCCGTTTCAAAGGTTTTCTAAATTTTTTAGATTTTCTAATTTTAAATTTTTAAGGGTTTTAGGATTTTCTTTTTTTTTTTTATTTTAGATAAGAGATATGGTACTGTCGGTTGCCTGGAGAGGAACTGGTGGGGTTGCTTCTTCTAGTTGGTGAAGTGGGATGGCTACTGAATCCGTTCCTGCGAGTCTTCAGATGATGTGGGCTTGTTCTGAATTTGGCATTTTTTTTTGTCCTCGTCTGGGGTGATCCTCCTGATGAGTGATGATGGAAATAGTCTAACTTATGTTCTTTCTTCTTCTACTATGTAAACTGCTTCATCCTCGAAAAGAGTAGGGAGGTAGTAGTTGTCTAAGCTCTCATCTTCAGAATCAGACTAGAGATATCCTCGTTGTTGAGGTTGTTCGTTGGGTGAGTTTGATTGACATTCTTCTGGACTAGTGAGCTCTCAACTTTGTACCTAGTAGTATGCTTTGATGACTATGCATGTCCGACAATGAGGCTGATATGGGTGAGAGATACAGGGATCCCTCAAGGGCATTCCCATCCTTCGTCTTCAAGGTTGAGGTTGTTGTCACTGAAGCCGAGATTGTCTTCTTTGTCTAACTGCCCTTGGAAGTCTTGGGCTAACTGTTCTACTAATTCAAGTGTCGGAAGGTCTATCCAGTGGTCTTCATCATCACTCGACATTAGTTGCCATTCTTCTTCCAGTGAGTTCTAAAATATTTGAAGTTGTGGTGCATCTGGAGATTGGGGTGTGTCGAGCTCTAGTTCTTCTTGGACTTCTATAAAGGTGACATGAGGATCTTTCGCCCTTATTGTTCGTCGTATCTCGCGCAGGATAGCTCTTTCGCACTGTATTAAGATAGATGCGCATAAGATGTAATAGGGTGATTCAGGGTAAGGGAAATGGTGTGGGCATCGCCAATTGTCCAATAAGATTTGATAATCAAATTCGTCATCGGAGTCTGACCCTTCACTCCGGGAGTGATTGACCTCCTTGAGCAGCTTCAGTCGTTCTGCTTTCAGTTGATCTCCAAGTTTTATGTCAGTAAGACTAGTCCAATAGTCTTCTTCTTCGCTTGACATTGAGAGTCAATCCTCTCCTTTTGATTCATAAGGCCGGGATGACTCTGGTTCTTTCTCATTTTCCAAAGCGGCGATGTGAAAGTCTTCCTCATCAGTTGATTCTCAGTCTTCCACGTGCGGTTCAGGTTCTGGAGGTCCCCTTCTATCTGTAGCACAGGACTCCTTAGTCTCGAACAGTGGCTTGATGCCCTCAAGCGGCTTATCAATGTCGTCGTCATCTTGATTCAATTTGTCAGGTCCACGAAGGCTTTGGCGATCTACTCAATTTTTGTTGCCTGTTGTTCAGCTTTTTGGCACATCGGCCTTTTCGGTGGTTCCATAGACAAAATGGTCGTAAAGTGACCACTGAGGTGAGGTAGGCAAGAGGTTGGCTTGCTTGCCTTCTAACTGGTAGCCCAGTCTTTTGTGCTTGCAGATTTTATTCGGAACGACAGGCCCTATTTGCCCTTGCTTATTCTTATCGAGTCCAGTATGAGGGGCGTATCCTAATTCATACATCAAGTCCCATCCTTTTGTCGCGATTGGCTTTATGTCATAGAGTTGGGCAAGGTCAGGGCTAACTTCTCTTCTTATTAATCTTGAAAGGTATAGTGGGGGCGTGCTAGGATGAGTTATCTCCGCCACTGCCATGTGGTCGAGCGGTCGTACCCTTCTGATGTGGCCGGTGGATAGGACGGAGTCGTGAGCTGTCAAAATACTTGCTGTGTAGTCAGTATCTATCTCCTGGAGAGGCGCTTTAGTGTATATCCTGACGATATAGTCATCGTGAGGGAATTTGATACACTGATGATATGTAGATGCTACAGCTTTCATAGATTCCAACCATTTCCTTCCTAAGATTAGATTATAGGTATCGGACAAGTCGGAGACGTGAAAAGTGACTTCTTTTGTTACTAGCCCAAGGTGAACTTGTTACTTAATGGTCCCCTTGACAAAGCTCTAGGAGCCATCATATGCGATCAGGCATAGCGATGAGGGCCTTATGTCTTGCTTCGTGTACTCGAGAGTTTTGAACGTTGTGATGGGACAAATGTTGAGTCCTGCCCCCGTGTCAACTAGCACATGAGGGACTGAGAAACCACTTACTATGACCGTTAGATATATAGCAGTCGAACTTCCTCGTAAAGATTCCTTCGGCATATCTGTGTCTATAAAGGTGAGGGCTGGTGGTTGCACCATGACTGAGGTGATTTGATGTAGATCGTCCAAGGTGGTGTCCTCGTCTATTTGTGTCTCTTCCAGTGCCTTCATTAATAGCCGATGGTGGTCAGACGATTTCTTGATAAGCTCGAGTATCGATATTTACGTCGAGATTTTCTAAAGATGGCATAGGAGATCGTACTCTTGTCCTGTTTTGAGTGCGGGCTCTTTTCTTGATCGGTGCACCTTATTTGTGGTTGGAAGAAGCGGCTGAGGTGCCGGAATTGGCGGTGGAGGAATGATGTGAGGTGAGGGAGGCAAATTAGTCTCCTTCTCTCTTGCGTTCCTTTCTAGCGATTGTGCACCCGTAGGTTCCTTTTCCCGAGGGAACGGTGGTGGTGGATAGTTGGTTCTTGATTTAAGGATCGGGCAAGTCGGTAGCTTACTCTTTAGCCACATTGGGATTTGCATTGATGGGCTTGCTAGAGTGTTCGTCTTGAACGGGGCGAAGTTCGAAGAAGGAATACATACTGGGGCTATGCCGCTCCATGGTGGGAGGTACTGTGTATAGTCCTCTTCTTCAAGGAAGTTGGAAATCAACGCCTCCAGTTCGCTAGGTTCTTCCTGTTGACTCGCTTCTGCCTGTGGCTGGTATTCAATCGTCATCTCGTGTCTTCGACTTGAAGTGCTTTGGGAGAGGGGAGAGGCTATCTACCCATGCCGTGATTTGGGCTAAGGTTTGGAGAACATGGTCTTCGTATTTGGGTTCAAAGTCAGGTGAAGGAAACAACGATGGAGTTTGTTGTGGGTATGGAGGGGTGAAAGGTTCGGGTGGAGGTTGATCAGTCACATAATATACCAATTTATTACCCTTAACTTAGTAATGCTAGGACTTAGTTTGCTACTAATAAGTTAATGATGTGCAAATATTAAAGAAAATTAATAAAGGAGAGCTAAAGTGTTAATATTCGTCAAAATAAACTCAAAAGAGTAGTAATAGAGGATTGAGCATAAAAAGACGATTCGCTATATACTGAAAGCTAGAAAATAATGAAAGACGACTGAACACTCTTACTAAAGAAGATATATAAGAAATTGTAATTTGCGATTCTTCATAAGCTGAAGCAATACAGAAGAAAAGCGAACAATCGTAATTCAAAAAATCACCTAGGGAGAAAACTATGAAAAATAGAAAATTGTGATTTACGATTTTCCAGAGAGAAAAGAAAAGAGACAATCGTAATTAATGATTGTAAAAGCTTTCCTACTATTACTGCTGCTGCAGATCACATGAAGATCTACACCGCCATGAACTGAATTAGAAGAACTCTTAAATTAGAAGTTTGGCATTTTACGGATCTGAGAAGATTGATGAAGACAGACTCCAAAAGATCTTGACTACTGAATAAAAAGGAACAATCCAAAAGCGCATCGAAATAAGGAAAGCAAGGTAAGATAAAATTAGATTGAGAGTTATAATAGGAATCTCTTTATTTCTTTTATTAGAATTAGAACTTGTAAACCGACTTCTTATGATCTATAAATAAGAGAGCTTGGTATAGGAATAAGGCATCGAAGAAATTCTCTGCATCAATTGACGACTAAGGTTGGGTTTTCTTTTGATCAAATTTAGAGTAGATTTTTATTACTTTGTAGATTAGATATCCAAGGTTTCTTAAGAGCAATTGATGATTGCAATTTAGATCTGAACATTAGAGTAGATATCTAGAGTTGGTCAAAAGCAATTGACGACTGCGGCTGAGGGGTGAAAGATATAATTTATTGCTTTCTATTTTAGATTTATTTTATTACAATTTCCTGCTTGGTAAAAATCTCCGAATTATAATTTGAATTGATGACTCAGGTTGAAGTTTGCAAATTAGTGTAACGATTTTTACTTTTCCATCTTCAGTTTTCTAAAATTTGATTGATGCCCAAGTTTTAGGAGATTGTTGATTAGATTAAATCTGTATTGATAGGATTTTAGTATTGATTGACGACCAATGCTAGGAAACTTTATATATAATATAATGGTACTGTTTAAATTCATAAGTGGGGTAGTGTTAGGAATCCTTATAATCCTCAGTGGGACAATCCTTATGGCTTCCCAAGGGTAAATTGATAAGAATTTTCTTATACATACCCCCAACATTCTCTAAATTCTCAACAGACTTACAACCCCTACCAACCCTTTTCGTAATAGCTATATCTTTAGAACAGAAATGATGGTGCTACTATAATCCAAATCTTTTAGGACTTACAACATCATGCATACTATTGCTCTAGGGAATTAACCCAGTTGTCTCAGATCTCCTAAAATTTACACTCTTGTACTCAGTCCATTGTAAATCTAGAAACTCAAATCGGACAACTAGCCTCACAGTGGGAGGAAAGAGAGTGTAACCAAGCGAGCCCACATACATTAATTCCCACAGTTTAGGATGTTCAAGGAGTGGTAGGACTATTGATAATAAAGTACAGATGCCTACCCCAGTAGTTATCCCTACGACCGTAGAAAAAGAGAATGAAGCTAAAGAAAAGACCCCCCACAAGAAAAAAAGTAGAAAATAAAGAGGAGAGTACACCTAAACCTGTGGCTGAGGAACCTTATGTGCCAAAGTTACCATTTCCAAACGCTTTTGGTGCACCCTCCCCTTTTGACAAAAATCAAAAAAAATTAGAGGAAATCACTGAGATCTTTAAGGAAGTGAAGATCAACTTGCCCCTCTTAGAGGAAATTAAATAAGTCCCAACTTATGCACGATTCCTAAAAGAGATGAGTACACAGAAATGAAAACGGCAAAACAATGTCTCGCAAAAAATTTTCTTGACAGAGCAAGTAAGCTCAGTCTTACAAGCTAGAACTCCGCCTAAGCTTAAGGATCCTAGGGTGCCTACAATTCCATGTATCATAGGTAATCATGTTGTGCAACCATGGATCTTATCGATCCGTCACAACGATGCGCTCGTTTACTAAAAAACTAGAGTCTCCACCTGAAGCTTTTGGTGTCCCGGGAAACCTCAAATCAATATTAAATGCACCGAAGTGCCAAATATGACTCTGATTTACCGATTCACGCCAAAGGCTCTTGGGTAGGGGCTTCTGTTATCGATCGGAAAGGTTTTAGGCACCCGATCAACCCGCTCAAATGCGGTCTCTACTTATGGCCAAAATAAAAGGAAAAATAAAATGAAAAAGAACACTTCCTCTTACCCAAAGGCACTTTGGTCCTATTTGTGCCCCTCTGCAATTATCGAGATTTCAGTGGCGTAATGGCACAAATTCAAGGATAAGGGAAAAGCAAAGAAGGTAGAGGAGTAGAGGGGAGATCTGAAGCTCTCGGGCCCTTATTGCACAGCGGTGGACCTTCACGTACGTACACTTGGAGAGCTTCCGATAGATTGAGCAGATGGAATGGGGGGTTCTAACCTCGAAGGTTTGATGGCTAAGAGATAGGAGAGGAGGGCTAAGGGGTAGCTCTCACCTAAACTAAGAGGTTTTTGATGGAAGATGGGGTTTAAAGGGAGCTTTGAAGTTCTGGAATTTGTATGGGATTGATGCACCAAAGGGGGGAAAAGGTCTCTCTTAATCTTTTCTCTCTTTTGGAATTTTTTCAACCCATTTGCAAAGGGGGGTGGCTCTCTATTTATAGGAAAAATGGAGATTAGGAGGGTACTTAAGAGCTAATTAGGGTTAGCAGTTAGGTAATCTTCTAATCTAAGGTTTCCTAGGGTTTTGAGAGCTTCGAAATGTGGGCAATGGGCTTCAATGGTAGATAATAGGGTGAGGTTTCAAATGACTAGAGGGTTGCAAATAGGATAGATGAGGGTGCAACAGTCCTAATGAAACCTACACTAAACATTGGGATGGTCAACAAGTCAAACCCCAAAAGTAAAATTTAGACAAAAACTAAGATTTACTGTAGCTAAGCCTGGCGCATGTATTATCCACGCCAAGCATATGTACAATGCCTGAGAATCCCAGAGCCCGCTAGGGGGCCCATCCATGTTTGGCATGTATAATATACACGCCAAGCCATTTCTAGGAAAAAATGGCATGGCGTGTATAATATACATGCCAGGCAATATTTTCCTAGGAATGGCCTAGCGTGTATATTACACACACCAGGCATGCTCACCTCCTCGAAGGGTTCTCAAAAGGTTCAATCAGGTGCAGTTCAAGTTTTTTTCGAATTGCTGTAACTTTTGAAGTACAAATTGGATTGAGGTGATTCTTGACTTGTTGGAAAGCTGGGAACCTCTACTTTTCAACGATATAAGATTCAGTCTTGGTAGAGGTCTCTGCCAGCCCTAGTACATCTCTCTCTAACCATTGCCCGGGAGGGTTAACTATGGGTCCGGAGAGGTCGGGGTAATTCCTAAGGGTTTAGGCAAGTTTCTAAGGGTTTGGGAAGGTTCCAAGGGTTTGGGAGAAGCTATCGGAAGCTCGGGGGTGCACCTCTCTCGAAGTCTATTTCGATCGGGCCTTGGGCCAAATTTGGGTGTCTACACATGCAATAAATAAAGCACTTCTAGTTCTGGGAGCGAGTGTAAATCTGCTACCATACTCTGTTTACGAAAATTTGGGATTAGGAGATATAAGGCCTACGTCGGTAACTCTTTAGTTAGCCAATAAATCAGAAAGAAGGCCAGTAGGAATTATTGAAGAAGTAATGGTTGGACACGATAATTTATTTTCTCAATTGACTTTTTGGTGCAAGACATGGAACCATGTTCGAAATCTCCAACACACATTCCCGTTATACTCGGTAGACCATTCTTGGCCATGACCAATGCTTGTATAAATTATAAAATCGGGGTAATGAAAGTTTCTTTTGGAGATATGTGAATCCAATTAAATGTTTTCACTGCGGAAAACCAAATGACTTCAATAGACAATGAGGAATGCTTCAGCATAGGTGAAATTAAAGAACTAGTAGAGGAAGCATTTACCTATAGTCTTATCAAAGGATGTGCTTCAAACCGCATTATGGTACGCGAACTTGGAGGAGCCTGCTCACCAATTAAAGGAAGCAATTTATTAGATGGATACTTCTATCTGTGAACTCTAATCCAAGACTTGAAAACCATGGATAGAACCTCTACCCATTATTTCCAATGAACTGTTACAACCATCTATCAAAAAGGACCATCCTTGGATTTGAAACTACTTCCTGATACCCTTAAGTATGCTTTTCTTGGGCCTAACGAAAGTCTTCCAGTGATTATTTTATCCAATCTTACTAAGGAACAAGAGAGAAGGTTACTGGCCACACTCATAAAATATAAGCATGCAATAGGATGGACTATCGCTGACCATAAGGGGCTTGACCCCTCAATATGTATGCATCGTATACATTTAGAGGACAATGCCAAAACTTCACAAGAAAGCTAATGACGGTTAAATCCAATTATGAGGGAAGTTGTTCAAAAGGAAATCATGAAACTACTAGACATAAGTATTATTTACCTGATTTTCGATAGTGAGTGGGTGAGTCTCATTTACGCGAACTTGGAGGAGCCTGCCCACCAATTAAAGGAAGCAATTTATTAGATGGATACTTCTATCTGTGAACTCTAATCCAAGACTTGAAAACCATGGATAGAACCTCTACCCATTATTTCCAATGAACTGTTACAACCATCTATCAAAAAGGACCATCCTTGGATTTGAAACTACTTCCTGATACCCTTAAGTATGCTTTTCTTGGGCCTAACGAAAGTCTTCCAGTGATTATTTTATCCAATCTTACTAAGGAACAAGAGAGGAGGTTACTGGCCACACTCATAAAATATAAGCATGCAATAGGATGGACTATCGCTGACCATAAGGGGCTTGACCCCTCAATATGTATGCATCGTATACATTTAGAGGACAATGCCAAAACTTCACAAGAAAGCTAATGACGGTTAAATCCAATTATGAGGGAAGTTGTTCAAAAGGAAATCATGAAACTACTAGACATAAGTATTATTTACCTGATTTTCGATAGTGAGTGGGTGAGTCTCATTTAGGTAGTCCCAAAGAAATCAGGGATTACTATAAAAGAAAATGCAGCCGGTGAGTTGGTGCCATTACGTGAAACCACAGGGTGGCGTGTATGCATTGACTATCGGAAGCTATATTCAATGACTCGCAAGGATCATTTTTCGTTACCTTTCATTGATCAAATTTTGGAAAAACTTGCGGGCCAGAAATATTTTTGCTTTCTAGATGGATATTCAGAGTACAACCAAGTTTCGGTCTACCCAAAAGATCAAGAAAAAACTACCTACACGTGTCCTTTTGGGACTTTTGCTTATTGTTGCATGCCCTTTGGGTTATACAATGCACCTACAATATTCCAAAGATGCATGATGGCAATCTTTTCTGACATGATAAACAAATTTCTCGAAGTATTCATGGACGACTTTTCGGTGTTTGGTCAAACTTTCAATTCTTGTCTTGATCATATTGCCCTCGTCTTAGAAAGATGCGAAGAAACTAACTTACTGCTAAGTTGGGAGAAGAGCCATCTCATGGTTCAGCAAGGCATAGTCTTAGGGAATATTGTCTCTAAAAGAGGAATAAAAGTTGACAAAGCTAAGATCGATGTAATAGCGAATCTACTGCCACCAACTTCAATACGGTAGATTTGATCTTTTCTTGGCCATGTCGGCTTCTATCGCCGATTTATCAAAGATTTTTCAAAAATCTCAAGACCATTATGTCACCTATTAGCAAATGATGTACCCTTTAACTTTGATGATGCCTGTCTTAAAATATTTAACAAGCTTAAGGCACTTCTACCATTCGCCCCAATTATTCAACCTCTTGACTATTCACTTCCTTTCGAAGTAATGTGCGATACTTCTGATTACCAAATAGGTGTCGTCTTAGGACAGCGGAGAGACAAGGTACCTCATGTAATTTATTATGCAAGTCGAACCTTGATTGAAGCCTAGGTTAACTATACCACCATTGAGAAAGAGCTTCTCGCTGTAGTCTTTGCGTTGGATAAATTTCGACCGTATCTATTGGGATCTAAAATCGTGATCTTTTCTGATCATTCTACACTAAAATACTTACTATCTAAAAAGGATGGCAAGCCAAGGCTAATCAAGTGGATCCTTCTTTTTCAGGAATTCAACTTCGAGATCAAGGACAAGAAGGGGGTTGAGAACGTGGTGGCTGGTCACCTGTCCATGATATAAATTCCTGAGACCATCAGTAAAGAATCGCAGCACGATACCTTTTCTGATGAACAAATTTTTTTCATCCAAGCAATAGTTCCATGGTATGAAAATATCGTGAATTATTTGGCAATAGGTAAGATCCCCCCAACCTGGTCTAATCAAGACAGATATACTTTTTTTGCTAACATAAAATACTATATTTGGGAGGATCCAAACCTATTTAAAATATACTCAGACCAAATAATTAGGAAATGCGTGCCCGACAGTGACACCCATAATATCCTACAATTCTATCATACATATGAATGTGGGGGGCACTTCGGTGGAAGGAAAACAACTGCCAAGGATGCCCAGAATTTCTATTAGGCCTGTGATCGATGTCAAAAGTCAGGAACCATGTCCCAATGGAAAATGATGCCCCTTCAACCAATTCAGGTCACAGAACCTTTTGATGTATGGGGCATTGATTTCATGGGATCCTTTCCACCTTCGTCCATATTCATATACATACTTATAGGCGTTGACTACGTATCAAAATGGGTAGAAGCAACAGCTACACGCACAAATGACCATAAGGTGGTGATTTCTTTCATCAGATAAAATATGTCACATGATCAGTAGCTTCAAACGGTTTCCTTGTTGTAAAATCGTAAATCTCGATTTTCAAGCTTTTACTCTCTGGACGATTCTTCGTTTTACGATCGATCGCTTTTCTCTTCTCAACACAGCTTCCAACATAATGATTCTTTATTACGATTGATCATTTTCTGTTGTATCGTACTTGACTCTTGAATGGTTTTTCGGAAGAATCGTAAATTACGATTTTATAGCTTCTTCCTTTACAGCATTCCGTAAAATCGTAAAACATAATTTTTCGTCTTTCAGTAGGCCATAATTCATCTTTTTCATTTGATCATCTTTTTTTATTGCTTTATGAGTTTATTTTAACGAATATTAACATTTTTGGTTCTCTTTTTCTATTTTTCCTTAATATCTGCACATCAGTAACTTGTTGGTAGCAAACTAAGGTCTAGCATCACTAAGTTAAGGGTGATAAAATGGTATATTATGTGACTGATCAAGTGGAGTCTTTCTTGACAGTTTAGGAGTGAGTTTGTCGATCGTCGTCAAAGAGAGTACGACCAGTTCGTCTCGTCGATTATATGCATGGTGATATCGTACTCGAAGTAGGCGGGGTTCTCTCCTGCCTTTGTCGTTCTTGTTCCTCCATGTTTCACCGTTCTTGGATGGTCTCGTATGCAGCCGTAGGCCTTGAAGTAGTTCTTTAGCATCGTTTCCTCCCCTTTGTAATCTCTGGATGCTGAGTTCTACGAGTTGTCAGGCCGTGAAGTTTTTCCCGATAACACTATCTCTGCGTTCGTCATTGCGGCTGGTGCTTGGAGGTGTGACGAGAGTTTCTTTATCGTTGGTCATGTTGACCTCTAGGTTATATTGAGAAGTGTCATAAGAGGGATCCTCGTTATGTACGGGATTGTTGTGATATCCCCACAATGATGGGTCGTCGAGCCTTATTCTTCGTATTATGGACATCTTGAGTCTACGGTGGATGTTCACGTACTCCTAGGAAATTTTTATCAGTACGAGTAGGTGCAGTAGAATGAAGAAAAAGAAAACTATATATCTGCAGTAAAAACTTAACTTAACAAAGGTGACTTTAGCGATAAGACATCCCATCGCGATTGCCAGTCTGTTGGTGCGCATTTTTTTTTGGGTTCCTTTCAGTCCCCGGAATAAGTGGCCTAATTCAGTCCAAGTGGACTCTCACAAAGGTGAGGAAATAATGAACTAACAAATATAAAGTGCAGAAAATGAAGAGGTAAATTCTAAAAAGAGAATACCTGGGTTGATGTGATCGCCAACTACAGATATTTATTGATGACATGTGACTGATCACACAGGTGGAGATATGGGTTGTTCTCTTTATTGAATCGTCGGCCGACCAACGTCCGCAGCTCTGGGTCACTTGGGAGTTTAGTCTATATAGTTTTCCTATTCCTACTCTAATTCTAATTGCTTTAGTTTTCCTAGTCCTACCGGGAGTCTAATTAATCTGATCTTCTAACTATACTAGAAGTTTAATTAATCTAAATATGCTGATACTATTAGGAGTCTGACTAACTTAAGTATCCTAATCTTATTAGAAGTCCAATTGGTATTAGTCTCCTAATTCTATTAGGAATCTAATTAATCCAAATATCCTAATTATATTAAAAGTCTAGTTAATTTATGTATCCTACTTCTACTAGAAATCTAATTAATAAAGAAAAAAAGGGGTTTTGGCCCGTTATGCTAAGGAGGATCGGCCCCCTTCCCAGGTACCCTCCGTAAGCTCCCGTTGGGCAAATCGAGTGGCTAAGCACTGGAGAGAGAATCTTGAAATACCTAAACTCGGAATAGAGGAACTTGAAAATTTAATTGTTGAATGTTGTTTTTGGTGTGGGATAGGGGGCCTATTTATAGGTATTCGAGTAATTACGCGCCTTGTGGGAGGTGTGTAATTAGCCGATAAAATTCAATTATGCACCCTGTCTGGTGTGCTTAATTGAATTACACGCTTTATCCCAGGCGCTTAATCACTCTGAGTCAGTGACCGACTCAGTGAGTGACCGGCTGACTAACTTAGCCGGGTATCCTAGTTCTAGCCTAATTAGATCTAATTATGCGTTGGTGGTGTGGCGCGCAATCGATGACACGCACTGGTCAAAGTGCGTAATCGGGTCTTAGGTCAGTCTACAGGAAGAAGGAGCTTCGCCCTATACAGCCTAATTGCGCGTCAGTTATATGGTGTGCAATCTGATTGCGTGCTCTGTCTAGGGCTTGTAATCGACTCCTAAAGCGGTCTGTGGGATGGTAGATATGGTCCAAAGAGGGACCAATTGCGTGCCAACTATGTGGCATGCAATCGAATGCACGCGCTGAATAGGGCGTGTAATTCTGGACCTTCCAGGGTTAAGTCGGGTTCAAACCACAAAGCTATTGTTTCAGCCAGTGCTTCGATCACATACTATTGTTTCAGCATGTGGTCCCCTATTTAGGGTTTTAAAGCCTTCGAAAAGGGTGAGCCTCTTTCCGAAAGTCACGGACAAGGTCAAAGGTTGAACGAATGGGTTTGTATATTCTGAGAGAGCAAAATTGGGGCATCTACACCCACGAACTTCATAGTCAACCCTCGAATCCACTTCTATGCCCACCTCGAAACCTGAACTTGCTACTAAACTTATCATCCCCCTGACTCTGAAACAATTACTTAAACCCGCCACCGAACTTGTCACCCCCCAATTACAAAACTGAATCTCAAACCCAAAACCATCATTGAACGTGAATTGAGCGCCAAACCTGAACCTGTCATCAAACCTAAACCGATCACCGAACACAAACCTGTTCATCAAACCTAAAACTATCGTCGAACCTAAACCTATCACCTAACCCAAACCCATCATCAAACCTAAACCTGTCATCGAACTTGAACCTGTTATCGAGCACAAACCCATTACCAAAACTAAACCTATCACTAAATTCGAACCTATCATTGAACCTACCCCTACAACACTAACTCCACCTACCTTCGAGCCAACCATTGAACCTATTTATGAACCAATCAACAAATCCACCACTCCTCCCACTCTCAAAACTAAACCAAACTTAAATCTTATGATCCCAATCCAAAACCAAATCAACATACCATCTGGTCCTCAAATCTCACCACAACACGAAATCAACATCACAACTAAGACTACATCTGGCCACCATATCCAAATTTCAATGGACCTCACAATCAAAACCTTCACAAAACACCAACCGGCAATAAAACCACTACATGTAACGGTCGACACTGAGCTTCCCCAAAAAATTATAAATAAAACTTCAAAGCAATCTCACGATAAGCCCAAAGTACGCATCAAATAAAACTAAACCTCCCCACACGAAGGAAAGGTCCACCTTGGCCTACGCCCTCTCATCTCCTTCTCTTACTTTACCTTTGCCTTATCCTATCATTACCCTTGCAACACTACCAACCCTCTCAACAGATTCCACTCCAACTTCACTAACAAACAACTTTTCGACAACCCGTGAATAACCCTGACAAACATTCTAACAACTTCAAGTTCCAACTCTATAAGATGCCTCACCCTATTGAAAAACTGAAGAAAGTCCCTCCCGATAAGGATGCCTCGACCATAAAAAATTTATCGAAAGAAAAAATCAAACGACTTCACACCTTATTCGATAAATCTCACACCATCCAAATCGCAAATGTAAACATAATTTCCCTCTCGTCCCTGATCAATCAGATCGAGCGTGATTGAGGACTCCAAAACAAGAGCATCTAATCGAATGGTCACTCTGACCATTCAACATGTCCCACTAAGCGAACTCCCTGAGTCAGTCCTTACTTATGGAACTGATGTTGTATCCTAAAAAATAACAAAAAAATAAATATGTAAAATAAAAATATATACTCAAAATTTGAAAAATCAAAGAAATACATAAACACCTAAAAATTAAAAATATATATACTTAAAAAAATAAAATAATATCCTTTTACCCAGCAGCATCCCTGACCCCCATATTTTGTGCCCAAAATTTCCCAACATATACTTTTACCCGACCGAAAACTCGAAGATGGGGAGCTAGTGCTAAGGAAATAATGCCTACACAACTGCCTCGCCTGAAGGAAATTAAAACCCCCAAGGAAAGTACTTTCATTATCTCGGCAACATGCTCCGAAAATAGCTACAGGGGAAGGACTTCCAAAACCTTAGAGTGATATTCATAACTCGATCATCATTATGTCTCGTAGCCTAAACACGCATACTTATATATTTATCATCCTCATAATCATCGCAAGGCATTTGCCAGTCATAGGTCATTATTTTTGAAACCATTTTGTGAATCATCTAACTCATTAACCACCCTCAAATTCGGGCAAATTGATCAAAAGGTTTAGTGGATTAGGAAACTCTCTATGAAATGTAGAAAACTCTGGATTCTCATACACCTTTTCCCGCCAATGGAGTCGATGTTAGAGCACAAAAAATGAAAATGCAAGGTTCTATCAAACCTCATAATTCTTATGTTAGCAGGTTGTTTCAAAAATATATAAAAAGGAAGCACAACTAAGCGAGAGCATGCGACGAATGAACAGTTAATGAATTCAGGGAAGCATAAGTGAAACTGTGAGGGCACCCTTGGTATTCCCCACCAGGGAGGCATAAAAAAAACCGTGATGGTATCCTCGAAATCTTCACACTACTAAATGTCATCGTACGGTGGCGGGAGGAGGACAAAACTCCTGCTAACCATAGAATTTGATTATTTGATAGTGTTGGACCATGACGGAGAGCTCAATCATGGCACCGCATTATCCACTCGAGAATAAAGGAGTTGACTACTATTTCAGAAAGCAGTTGAATAAGAAGCTACCCCTAGATCAAAGAACCTTACCTCCTCTTCACCCTGAATTTTTTCTTCAGAAAATGAGTCAAATGACTTTCAAAATCTCTTTCAGAATAAAACCGAAAACTTTCAAATGACAAGTGATGCAATCTCTCATTATCTACCATTCACCCTATTCCTATTAAAAGCTACGATACATGAGGATCATGCACTACTTACAAAATCAAGCTCGGCACATGGCTGAAATAATCGAACTACTTTTCAATATGGGATCATTAAAAGCACACTCCAGGATATCTGTGAGGCCGATAAAAGTCTCATGCCACTTAACACTGGGGTATTTTTTTAGCACTAACACCTTGACAATGATAATCGCATCATGACACCGATACCTCAAAATGGGGAATATTTTTTATTAGTTCTTACTTTTTTCCGATACCCTACCATAGAACCTAAACAAACCTAAACAAAAAAATATATCAAACACCTGAAACAAGACAATAAAGACACGTTCGACATAAACCAAAGAAAACATGAAACCTAACCTACAATCACAAACGAAAACATAGAGCCCAAAATGGACACAAGCCCAAAACACGATGCACAGGAAGTCCAATCAGAAGCAACATAAAAATAGGAGGAATGGTTGGGTAACACCCTTTCCATCCATTTGTAGGACTTCCCTCCCGTCATCTTCACATCCTCTGCATATCGCACCTCAATCCCAACACCTGCAAGCCATAGTGACATCTACAATCATGCCATCATTGGGGACCACTTCAAGATGAAGAATGTGCAAAACAATGAAGATCTAAAGGAAGGACATCATGATCGGGCGGTCGGATCACACAATATCACCAAAACATAGAAAGCGGGATGCTCAAGGTTTGAAATCTCATAATTGAACAGAATGTGAAGAAGAAATGAAGAAAATGAAGAAAGCTCAGGCATATATAGACACTCACTGAATTAAGTGCCCAAAACATGACACGTAATCCAATTGAGTGTTGTTATAACTATGTGCATTCTGAATTAAATGATGAGCCTCATGTGCACAATTGGGTCTCCGTTAGACCGAAGAAGCAACAAATCAATTCTGTGCTCTCTGCACAACGCGTAATTCCAAATAAGCGCCACACTCATTGCACAAAATCTGTATCGACACCTAGACACCCAATGCAAAAACTAGGCGATGATTCGATTGCGCGTCCTGAACTGGGCATGCAATTTGATTACACGCCACACATCATGCACGTAATTCCTGAAATAGTACTTGCACTGCACATTCCTGAAACAACACTTAACGAGCCCACTTGATTTCCAGCCAAACTTACACAAGTGTCATCCCTACCAAACAACATACCAAAGCAAATATCCATACCTTAAACGAAATAAATTCATAAACATCCCCCTTTACCCTAATAAAAGTCCACAAAATAATAACAAAAACCCAATTACCCCTGGACGCAACCGGCTACTTTCATACCGTGAAGTCCACCCTAACTCGGAAACGGAATTAAAAATAATAAAATCAATCATCCCCTCGTAGTCCCATCGTGACTCAAAATTTCAAAACACTCCCAAATGTCCACGGCTCACTCCACTGTAATAAATAAATGAACAAAATAATAAAATGGGCCCATCAGAACCCCAGGAATAAAAATAAATAGGAAAAATAGAAAACGGGTAATAGACTAAAATAATCCCATCGCGATAAAGACAGGACAATAAGGACAAGTCATACATATTGTCCCACAGCGATCAAAAAATGAACTATCCCCCCGTTGTCCCCATCGCGCAACCCCACACACTGACCGGAGAAAGGACTCCAAAGTTCCATCGCACACCTTCACAATAGCACACCCTATCGCGACAAAACACGCACCCCGACTCCTGAACCCAAATCAATCAAACCTATAATCCCATTGCGATAACACAACCCAAAAATCCACGACATCTCCCGATACCTTGTCACAATCAATAATTACGACAAAAATCAAACCACTAGAACCTCAAAAAATAATAATAATAATAATAAATAATAAAAGTCCCATCGTGATGAAGGCACACAATTCACAACAACCTCCAAAGTAACAAATCACACAACGAAAATAACCCACCATGATCAATCCATTTCCCACAGCCCCCGTCACGACATAATCACACAACTCATCACTTCATATAACCAAAGATCTGCTAAAGAAAACAAATAAATCACCATTTGCCCCATCACGACACAACCCCAATAAGAAGAGAAGCCCACCGATGTCTCATCGCGAATAAGTAGGCAACATGCCCGGACCTCCCAAAGGTTCCATCGTGCCAACAATCCTCAGGCCCCACCACGGCAGAAATGAAAGAGGAGAGAAAACTCTTTGATGTCCCATCATGAAAAGTCAACTCGAACCTCTCAAAATATCCCATCATACAATCATCACGACCCATCGCGAGCAATACGAGGACCTTCCGACGATAAATCAGGTAAGTATCACCCATATCTCCCTCGATATTCTCTGTAAATATAGTTAGCCAATATTAAGTCAAATGATTTCAAAACCCGTCTCTCCCAATTTGTGAACTACTGTAGTCCTCTCATAAAAGACAATCATCAGTACTTGTGAGAAGGTTAGACGGAGTATTCGACATATCGAGCGTCGTCTTGACAACCAAACAAAGGTTGAGTCCACAAATCCCGTACTGATGGATCTGCTTAGCGACATCTCAGAAGCCACATTTTCTGTAGTTTTTATCGAATTGAACTTAAGTTAAAACCCCAAACTTTCAAAAAATCCCCTATCTATCAAACTTTCACCTCTCATCACCCCAATCCGTTCTTTCCTCTTAGAAACTGAACACCGAGTATACTCAACTATGAGAAATAGTAAATGTCCACTGGAAAGGGACTCCTGACGTGTCATCTGTGTGAGCAATGGCGTGCCATGCCTAACATGATTTGCGAAAGCCTTCGCCATCATATTACATCATATTATCTGGTCACTTAACCTTGTTTCCCATACCTCGATTGTGTCAATTTCCCTCCATTTGACTGCGATATGTAGCAGGTCGCGATATGCAATGGGATGCGATATGTACCTGCGGTTGGTGATACACCTCTCAACAACTACAATCTGGTCCGCGAATGCTCCTTTTAGCTTGTGCTAATAGATAAGAAAGCCAAGCACTTTATGTTAACTCCGCGGTTCACACTTGTGATCTCTTAAAGAAACGGGAAGACACCCTGAAAGAGGGGTATCTACTTCTTCGACGCATTCTTGCTCCATAAGAACACACGGAAGGGGGGCTTCTATAAACACCCTATTTTTGCCCTCTCGGAGTATACGAACACGTTCGATCAACCTTTGACCCTGTGTTAATCACTAAAAAATACCATTTTTCACCTCCTAACCTAGCCCTTACTAGACCTTAGAGTTGTTTAATAATTACTTTTTGAAATCAATTTGAGATTGATTTAAGGTAAATTTCAGTTTTCGATTAATCGATTTGGGATCGATTAATCGATTTTAGGAACTCGACTACTCGAATTGAGAATCGACTTTGCGAAACAGAGAATTTCGATTAATCGAATAAGATTCGATTAATCGATATTGACTTTCGATTAATCGATTTTGGAATTTGATTAATCGACTGAGATAAAATATGTTGACTTTTAGGTTTGACTTTAAGATTCTTGGAGAGTCTTAGACCTTCTTTATTGCATCCTTGGTGATGTGTTTCACCTGTTATGTGGTACCATAGGTGGTACGTGTGGACTAGTGCACAAGGAGCCACGTGGGACCTTGATGCGTTGAGCAAACAAAGACTTGAGGTAGGGAACACCTTGAACATGTACTTTATTTTACAAGAGCATGTATGTAGTGATATAGATTTCAATTCAATTGTTTAATTGCTTAAGAATTGTGAAAAGTGTGTGTGCATGTGACATCCATAAGAGTAATTCTAATAAGCCATCCCCAGGGGATGAAGAAGTAAAGAGATGAGAGCATCAGGTGTGATGCAAGTAAATGGATACATCCCAGGGTTGTATCCAATGATTGAATCATGTTTGATAGGGCCTAACTGATATAAGATAGCACACTTACACGGTGAATAACTATATGTAAGGCACCGATATTTTTGTTATTTGAGGTTTGATAGGTTACCCCACCGACGGGCGGGATATCCACGACTGACACGGCAGGATATCCGTGACCGATACGGCGGGCGAAACCGTAGGCCAGTGCGAAGGCTTATCCGTACATAGTAAGCACACCCCAGGGGTGTTGATTGAGACAAGTGAAACCCCGCCACCAATCCCCAGGGGAAAGGGGCTTGGGTACTATATTTGTATTCCCAGGGAATACGTTAAAACTGTCTATATAGATGACGATGAAGGGTATCTCATCGGGGCTCGATGCTATATTGCTCGGGGATTACTTAAGTTGAAAGTTTAAGTTTTGCTTTAGGCCTCTTCAGCATCATTCATGAATAAATGAAAAACATAAGTAATGAACAGTAAAATGAAATGCTTTTAACTGTTTTCATCAATAACTGCATAGATACATCATGCATGGCATATCATGGAATATATGTGAGTTATAATTTATATGTTCAACTGTGTTTGTTCCCTATTGAGCTAGGATGTAGCTCACCCTATAGACTATACGTCGCAGGTCCACTACTAGCACTGCGCTTGAGAGACGCCGATCCCGTAGTCGGACCTTGCGGCGTGAATTGGAGCCACCTCCTGAGGACTTCTTCTAGAGGACTCCGTTGTGCCGATTTGAGGGCTTTAGAGAGATTTTGTACGGCTTGGTATGTCAAGACTTGATTTGTTTAAAACCATGTATATAAGGAGTTGGGATTACTCTTTTGGGACGAACCATCCGTGATGATTTCTATCATCGATGGTTCGAATCGGTTCTCCATTCATGCAGAGGCATGAGGGTAGAACTATCTTTTGGGAAGTTAATTAATATAGATTTAAATTCCGCAATTTCATTTATTATACTCTTTGATGCTTGATATACCAGTGTTCCGTGCTTAGCAAAAGGGCACGGTCAAGATGATCGTGCTGATGGCAGGTTTGAGTGCGAAATTGAGTACATCACAAGCCTTTTCTTTTAGCAATTCTGACAAGGGTTCTTTTGTCAGAACATAGGGGCTTCTGCTAACAAAACTTTAGTTTCAAATGCAGCCGCGAATGTCATCTAGAGGAAGAGGCCGACCAAGGGGAGGCCAACAGAGGAGTCTACGTAGTGGAGATGGTTACATCTCTCCTACTAATAGAGTGCCTTTAGGAGATACTGAGGCCCCAGGGGGAAGTAGTAGTAGACAGCGGGATGAAGAGGATCGAGATCATCAGGATCAAGATCTAAGAGAGCAAGAAAGATTGAGAGAAAGATAAGAAGATAGAGAGGAGCGACAAAGGATGATGCACACTATGGAGACTATGGCAGCTGCCATGGCACAGCAAGCCGCATCCTTTGCAGCTCATGCATCAAGAGAACAGCAGCCACCTACACCACCTGTAGGACCTGCGTTGCCTGTGCCCTCATCTTTTACAGAGTTTAGGAGGATGAGACCTCCTTCATTTTAAGGCGGAACCTAATGGCCTAATGGAGATGGAGAAAGTCTTTAGCGTGCTAACTTGCACGGAAGATGAGAGTGTGAGATGGGCAGCTTATATGTTGGATGGGGAGGCTGGGCCTTGGTGGAAGTCCGTGATACGGACTCGGGCTCAGGAGACCCCAGAGTTGCCTTGGACTTGGGAGGAGTTTGTTGAGGAGTTCAACAAACAATATTTTCTAGAAGTGGTGAGGAACCAATTAGAGATACAATTTTTACAATTAGTGCAAGGGAGAATGACAGTGAGAGAATATGGGGTAGAGTTTCTACGACTTGCCCGTTTTGCTCCGGGTTACGTCGCTACTGAAGTGATGAAGTCCAAAAGGTTTCAGCAAGGTTTGAAGCCTGAGGTTAGGGGAGGCGTAGCTCCATTCCAACTGAGGACCTATGAAGAGGTCATGAGTAAAGCACTAGTGGTTGAAGAGGAGAACACAAATAGATATCGACAGAGAGAGCAGCAGAGAGGAGTAAATGAACAAGGAAGATCGAGGCACTACGAACCGGTGAACAAAAAGCCGAGGTTCGTAGCCCAAAATCAGAGACCACAGTTCCAAGGGGGTTTCGGAAGACCGGCACAGCAACAACAACACCAACAGAGGTTTCCATTACTTGCGTCGGGGAGACCTATTCGCTATGAGAACCCTGCCATGTCTACTGGCGCCACTAACACACAGGGTTCTTGTACTGTTTCTTTCGCACCTCGGGAGACTTGCGCAAAGTGTGGAAAGCCTCATAGGACGGTGGATTGTAGAATGGGAACTAGGGGTTGTTTCCGATGTGGCAAGGTGGGCCACTTGATCAAGGATTGCCCCGAGACGGATAAGAGAAAGACGGTTTCAGTTGCAGCACCACGACCAATTCAAGCAAGGAAACCGATCGTTCAGGGGAGAGCCTATGCGATCCGTCAGAAGTGTGGAAGCGACGTCATCCAAGGTGAGACTCGTTAAAATTAAAGAAAATTTTTCTTTTCATTAAAATTTTAAATAGAGAGGGAGCATGCATTAGGAATTGTATAGATTCTTTCTCAATACAAAAAGTTGTATGTGAATTAAGAGTGTAAATTGATGTGTAAATTATTGTATGTATGTATGTATGTTATAGGTACTTTAAATATATATGAAAAAGGATGTTTCGGTGGTTATGACGCTCGAGTGTTGATAGACCCAGGGTCTATACCCACTCATTCGTCACTCCACGTTTCGCCAAGAAGATGAAGATTGTTCCAGAGACGTTGTATTTCGTCCTATCTGTGTCTATTCCGACTGGAGAGTTAGTGGACACGGAGTTAGCTTGCAAATCCATCATTGTAGCAGTTCGAGACTTAGAGGTGCATGAACTAGAAGCAAAGTTGATACTGTTAGACATGCAAGGGTTTGATGTGATCCTTGGCATGGACTGGTTGGTAGCGACATTGTGCAAACCGTCGATTACAGAACAAGGTAGTCATCTTCAGACCCAACATAAGAAGATCATTTCGGTTTCAAGGAGTGAGGTCGTCATCAGTACCACTGATCTCAGCAGTAAGGGCCGAGAAAATGATCAGAAAGGGTTGCAGTGGATACTTAGCTTTCTTAAAGGAGGACAAGGAAGAAAAGAACGTCATTTCTGAGATAGCAGTTGTGCGAGACTTCGCCGACGTGTTTCCAGAAGAATTGCCTGGATTACCTCCAGAAAGAGAAGTAGAATTCGCCATTGACTTAGCACCAGGAACGGAGCCTATTTCGAAAGCACCTTATAGAATGGCTCCTGCTGAATTAAAGGAGTTGAAGGAACAACTACAAGAGCTTATGGACAAGGGGTTTGTTAGACCAAGTGTGTCTCCATGGGGAGCACCGGTCTTGTTTGTCAAGAAAAAGGATGGGTCAATGCGGCTATGCATTGACTATCGACAATTGAACAAACTCACTGTGAAAAATCGCTACCCTTTGCCTAGAATTGACGATCTATTCGACCAACTGCAAGGAGCAAGGTATTTTTCCAAGATCGACCTGAGATCTGGGTATCATCAGTTGCGAGTCAAGGCTGAGGACATTCAGAAGACAGCTTTCCGGACACGGTATGGACACTATGAATTCCTTGTGATGCCATTTGGATTGACGAATGCTCCGGCGTCGTTTATGGATCTAATGAACCGAGTGTTTAAACCACACTTGGACTCCTGTGTCGTAGTGTTTGTTGATGATATACTGATATACTCCAAATCCAAGACGGAACACGAAGAACATTTGAGGATTGCTCTACAGACGCTACGTGAACACCAATTGTACGCCAAACTCAGCAAGTGTGAGTTTTGGTTGGAAGAGGTTAGCTTTTTGGGACATGTCTCAAAGCATGGTGTCACTGTGGATCCAGCAAAGATAGAAGCAATAGTTAAATGGGAGCAACCAAAAGACGATGGAGATGTCAAGTTTTACGGGCTTAGCAGGCTATTATCGACGTTTCGTTGAGGGGTTTTCAAAGATATCGGGACCTCTCACAAAGCTGACACGAAAAGATTCAAGGTTCGAGTGGAGTGAGGCATGCGAGAAGAGTTTTCAAGAACTCAAAACGAGACTCACTTCGGCTCCAGTATTAGCGATTCCTTCAGGCAGTGGAGGATACGCCGTGTACAGCGACGCGTCATACAATGGCCTTGGTTGTGTACTCAATCAACACAAGAAGGTGATAGCTTACGGATCGAGACAACTGAAGGAACACGAGAAAAATTACCCGACTCATGACTTGGAACTAGCAGCAGTCATTTTTGCGCTAAAGATTTGGAGACATTACTTGTATGGTGAGACTTTTGAAATTTTCACCGATCATAAGAGCCTCCGATATCTGTTTACACAGAAAGAGCTCAACATGAGACAGCGCAGGTGGATGGAATTCCTCAAGGATTATGATTGCTCCATACAATACCATCCAGGCAAGGCGAATGTAGTAGCCGATGCATTGAGTTGGAAAGGTTCAGCTCAGTTAGCTTGTTTGATTTTGGGTATGCACCGATGGAAATTATTGGAAGATCTGGCATTCTATGATGCGAACATTGAGTCAAAGGACACCGGATCCTTTTTGGCTAACATATCAGTAAAGCCAGTGATATTTGAGCATATCCACGATCTACAGATGAAAGATCCGACATTAACAAAGATTCATCAAGACGTGAGTGAAGGCATCAGGTCGGACTTCTCAGTAAAAGAAGATGGTTCCTTGTTGTTTAAAGGCCGCATTCGGACAATGCGAACTAAGTGACGATTCTTGATGAGGCCCATAAGTCAAATTATGCTATCCACCCTGGTAGCACCAAAATGTATCAAGATTTGAAAAAGAACTACTGGTGGAGAGGACTGAAGCAAGACGTGGCCGAGTATGTGTAACGGTGTTTGACTTGTCAGCAAGTGAAGGTTGATCATAGACATCCTGCTGGACTATTGCAACCTTTACCGATCCCAGAATGGAAGTGGGAATCGATCTCAATGGACTTCATTGTTGGATTGCCCCGTACTGCCAAGAGACACAATGCCATTTGGGTCGTTGTAGACCGATTGACCAAATCAGCGCACTTTTTGCCATACAATACTACGTATACGGCAGGAAGACTGACAGACTTATACATAAAGGAGATTGTAAGATTACATGGGATTCCAAGCAGCATAGTTTCAGATCGTGATCCACTATATACATCCAAGTTTTGGAAGAAATTTCAAGAAGGAATGGGAACACGACTAGACTTTAGTTCGCTTTCCATCCTCAAAGCGATGGGCGAGCAGAGCGAGTGAACCAAGTAATAGAAGACATGCTCAGAGCGTGCATGCTTGATATGCAAGGTACTGGGATGAGTACCTACCGATGCTCGAGTTCGCATATAATAACAGTTTTCAAACGAGCATTGGCATGGCACCGTATGAAGCTCTGTATGGACGACGATGCAAGTCACCCCTCAATTGGGAGGAAACAGGTGAGAAATTTGTGTTAGGACCAAAACTACTTGAAGATAACGCTACCGTCATTCGAATTATCAGAGAAAGGTTGAAGACAACACAGAGTAGACAGAAAAGTTACGCCGATATGAAGCGGACTAGTGTTGACTATAAAGTGGGCGAGCATGTGTTTGTGAAGGTGTCACCTATGAAAGGTGTAATGAGATTTGGCAAGAGAGGGAAATTAAGTCCACGTTATGTTGGACCATTCGAAATTTTGGGACGAGTAGGTGAAGTTGCATACCGCATTGGTTTACCACCGCTGTTTGATAGAGTACATAATGTTTTCCACATATCGATGCTCAGAAAGTATGTAAATGATCCATCTCACGTGTTAGGAAAGCAACCTATAGAGATGTGTGAGGACATGAGCATGATAGAGGAACCAGTGGAAATCTTGGATCGAAAGGAACAAGTACTGCGCACTAAAGTGATTCCCTTAGTGCTTGTTCGATGGAACAATCATCCAAAAGAAGAGGCTACTTGGGAACGAGAGGCCGATGTGAAGGAACAATATCCAGCCTTGTTTCCAACGACGTGAGAATTCAATGTAAACCACAAACATGTTTGTGAAATCTCCACTATACTTGTAATTCAATGGAAAATTTAATCCAATCTGAATTGAGGAACAGAATTATATGTACATGATCAAGTATATACAACTCTATGGAAGAACCACTTGATGTCATAAACTACCAAAAATAATCAAAGAACCAAGAATTGAAATCTCTGGAAATTGGGCAAAACCGATTAATCGAATTTCAAATCGATTAATCGATTTGGAATTTCGATTAATCGATTTTGTTCGATTAGTCGACTGGCATATACCAGTGACTGGAAATTAAAATTCGATTAATCGAACGGCAAATTCGATAAATCGAAAAAACTGAGAATGTTAGAAGAATTGGGAGTCAATTCATGAAATTTCGATTAATCGAAGCAGTGTCGATTAATCGATTTTGGATTTCGATTAATCGAACTAGATTTCGATTAATCGATTTACAAAAAGGACTTAAAAGAAATTGAATTCAGATATACGATTTCGATTAATCGAAGTGAACTTCAATTAATCGATTTTGAAATTTTGATTAATCGAAATGGATTTCGATTAATCGAATAATTTAAGGAATTCTGAAAAATTTAGGAGTTACTGCACGATTTCGATTAATCGAAGTAAAATTCGATTAATCGATTTTGAAATTTCGATTAATCGAAATGGATTTCGATTAATCGACTGGCTCGCGCCAGTGAGCTCTAAAACTTAAATTTTAAAAAGGATACGATTTCGATTAATCGAAATGTTTTCGATTAATCGATTTTGACTTTCGATTGATCGATTTGGGAAATCGATTAATCGATTTTGCGCGGCTTAACCTAATTTTAAAACTCGATTAATCGAATCTGTATTTCGATTAATCGAAACCAGTCTATATATATTGGAGTTAGGGTTTTGGTACCCATTCGAAATTTTCAAACTTGGGCGCCATTCCTCTTTCTCCTTCCTCTTCTCCAACCGGTTAAGACAAGCTAGGGTTTTGGGGTTTCTTTCGTCGGTTCCGGACCAAGATCGCCTATTTTGGATAGAAACTCTAAGGTAAATCCTAGATTTCCATTTTTCCCTTCAATTTGCATTAGAAAAACCCTAGATTTCGTTATTTCACCAACCATGCCGCCCAAAACCCGATTATCTTCAAAGAAGGCGACTTCTAAGTTGCCGGTTAGGCGTAAGAACGCCGCACCACCACCACCTACCCCATCGCCGGTGAGGACTCCATCACCGTCGGCATCGGAGACCACCTCCGGTTCGACGAGCGCGTCTACGCGCGAGTCTTCCCGCGAGTCCACCCCCATGCCACCACCACCCACCAATGTCGAGCAACCAAATGAATGGTGGGCGGCAAAGACCTTTGAGGTCGAATACATCATCGACCTACCCTGTTCACAAATCCCGATTTGCCGGGCGAGACCCAATGGGCTCGAAACTACCTCAACAACGCCGGTCTCGGCAACCTTCTCAAACCAATCCGGGGTTCTTACTACCCTAGATTGGTTAGACTGTTTTACCAAGGGCTAACGGATGGCCCTACCGATGATTGCATTTTGACCAAGATCGAGGGTCGTCTATACACGATCACTCGTCGTCACATACACGAGGTGCTTGAATGCTACCTCGATTTTACCCCAGAGACTACCCTATTCCCACCCTTCGAGGAGGTCATGACCCGCATGACCAATGGTAAAAAAGGGGTCGGGCTCCTCCATTAAGAGGGTTGACCTTCCACACTATATGTGGATGCTCGACTCGGTGATAAAGTGCAACCTTTACCCAATGCGCCACGACATCGAGCGCGTGGACAAAGTGTAACATGCACTTTATGCGGCCTTTTGTGGCCGGTGGTTCGACGCCACTATGGTCATCCTAGAAGGGATGAAATACATCAAGGGAAAGCTGATGAAGGGCAACATGCGGCCCAAGGAGAAGATGCCTTATGCTCGGCTCATCTCGAGCATGTTGGAGTGCTACTCCGACGAGCCCTCCTACAGCATCTCGCCTCACGAGGTGAGGGCTACGGATCGCGTGAAGACGTTTACGAAGTCTTCATGGACCCGTAGCTACAATCTTCTAAAGCGGACCCTACCAGCTCCGGGTCCCGCTCCAGCCCCAGCCGCAGTAGCACCGCCACCACCCCCACCACCTCAGCAGGACCCACCCGTGGGTGGGGCACACCCTATTCCCGCCGAGCCATCCGTGGAGAGGGTTCCCTCCCACACCACAGCCTCACCGACACCACCTGCCCACTCCGCGCCCGCGACACCCACCTCATCATACCGCCGGCGCGCCGCTCCACCCGGTCCTACCATCGAGGACGTGTTGGCTCGCATGGAGGCCAACAACGAGAGGATGAACCGGAGGATAGACTTCCTCCTATTTCACACCCTCCGCCACATCTACCCTACCGACTACCGCCGCTACCTCGCCCAGGAGGAGGAGTGGACCGCTGGACGCACCGCCTTCCACCGAGGACCCGTCTTCCATCCCACCACTGCAGACGCGGTTCCTTCCACATCTACCTCCGCTCCGCCGACCGAGACGCCAAGCCGCAGCCCCGACCACTCACCACAGACCACCACCACCACCACCAGTCGGCTCAGCTCCAGCAGACCCACCCGCTCCTGTCGCACCCGACCAGCCTGACGAGGGGACTGCCTGAGTCTTGTATTTACTTTTGCATTTTGATTGTATACTTGTAGATTTCTTTTGTACGCCAACTTATTTGGCATTGTAAAAATTTTCAATTTTAAATACAAATCAATAATTTTTGTCTAGATTGTTCCATTTCGTCAAATTTAAATTCTATGCTGGTATTTGTAACTATCTGAATGCGTCTAGGTCTACTCGACCACCTCACCTGAGAGTGTGGGGGGGGGAGAGACCCAGCCAGACACACCTTGGGTTATTTTCGAGGACGAAAATTCCCAAGGTGGGGAGGATGTAATAGCCCAAAAAATCATGCTAAACTATGACCTCGGGATCCGTGCCTGATCGGTCATAGGTTTGACCAAATGGAAGTCCAATAGTTAGCATGAGGTGTGATGAACGGATGAGATGTGACAAATTGAATGTCTATGTGGTGTGTGTTGTAATTGTGAAGTCGCATACACCTATCGCGGTGTATGTGCTCAACACACACACGTGAGGAAAGGGATAAAAGGGTTTAATAACCCTAAACATGTGTTTTGGTGGTTGAGAGAGAAGTAAAGAAGAGAGAGAGAGAGAGGAAGTAAAGAGAAGAGTTATTGCAACTGATTTGGAGAGGGGATTCAAGCGATAAAAACCGGATTCAACACGGTTTGGATCTGTTAGAGCCAAAGCTGGAAACCCTACCCTTCCAACCATTTGATTTGAAATCAATTTGAGATTGATTTAAGGTAAAAATTTTGTGAATAAAATGCATAGATCATAGAGGCTAGGTTATGGTTGAAAGTGGGTTAAATCATAGGATAATGGTTTAGAAAAATAGAGGAAAAAGTATGGAAGAAGATTGGGAAGAACAGCTCGAAAGGGGGCAGAATCTGACAATTTCGATTAATCGAAATTGGGTTTCGATTAATCGAAATTGGCCAGGAAGTTGAAAAGTCAGAGGACCCCGATTTCGATTAATCGATTTGGGTATCGATTAATCGACTGGGAACCTCCAGTGGACCCCAGGGGTTGGAGGAAATGGCTTGAGGAAAATCGACTAATCGAAATGGGATTTCGATTAATCGATTTTAGTTTTCGATTAATCGATTTGGGATCGATTAATCGATTTTAGGAACTCGACTACTCGAATTGAGAATCGACTTTGCGAAACAGAGAATTTCGATTAATCGAATAAGATTCGATTAATCGAATGAAAATCTCGATTAATCGATTTGAGAATCGATTAATCGATATTGAATTTCGATTAATCGATTAATCGATATTGACTTTCGATTAATCGATTAATCGAATCAGATTCGATTAATCAATTTTGGAATTCGATTAATCGACTGAGATAAAATATGTTGACTTTTGGGTTTGACTTTAAGATTCTTGGAGAGTCTTAGACCTTCTTTATTGCATCCTTGGTGATGTGTTTCACCTGTTATGTGGTACCATAGGTGGTACGTGTGGACTAGTGCACAAGGAGCCACGTGGGACCTTGATGCATTGAGCAAACAAAGACTTGAGGTAGGGAACACCTTGAACATGTACTTTATTTTAAAAGAGCATGTATGTAGTGATATAGATTTCAATTCAATTGTTTAATTGCTTAAGAATTGTGAAAAGCGTGTGTGCATGTGACATCCATAAGAGTAATTCTAATAAGCCATCCCCAGGGGATGAAGAAGTAAAGAGATGAGAGCATCAGGTGTGATGCAAGTAAATGGATACATCCCAGGGTTGTATCCAATGATTGAATCATGTTTGATAGGGCCTAACTGATATAAGATAGCACACTTACACGGTGAATAACTATATGTAAGGCACCGATATTTTTGTTATTTGAGGTTTGATAGGTTACCCCACCGACGTGGCGGGATATCCACGACTGACACGGCAGGATATCCGTGACCGATACGGCGGCGAAACCGTAGGCCAATGCGGAGGCTTATCCGTACATAGTAAGCACACCCCAGGGGTGTTGATTGAGACAAGTGAAACCCCGCCACCAATCCCCAAGGGAAAGGGGCTTGGGTACTATATTTGTATTCCCAGGGAATACGTTAGAACTGTCTATATAGATGACGATGAAGGGTATCTCATCGGGGCTCAATGCTATATTGCTCGGGGATTACTTAAGTTGAAAGTTTAAGTTTTGCTTTAGGCCTTTTCAGCATCATTCATGAATAAATGAAAAACATAAGTAATGAACAGTAAAATGAAATGCTTTTAACTGTTTTCATCAATAACTGCATAGATACATCATGCATGGCATATCATGGAATATATGTGAGTTATAATTTATATGTTCAACTGTGTTTGTTCCCTATTGAGCTAGGATGTAGCTCACCCTATAGACTATACGTCGCAGGTCCACTACTAGCAGCTGCCGCGGCTTCAGGAGACGCTGATCCCGGCGAGTCGGACCTTGCGGCCGGCGAAGAATTGGAGCCACCTCCTGAGGACTTCTTCTAGAGGACTCCGTTGTGCCGCTTTGAGGGCTTTAGAGAGATTTTGTACGGCTTGGTATGTCAAGCCTTGATTTGTTTAAAACCATGTATATAAGGAGTTGGGATTACTCTTTTGGGACGAACCATCCGTGATGATTTCTATCATCGATGGTTCGGATCGGTTCTCCATTCATGCAGAGGCATGAGGGTAGAACTGTCTTTTGGGAAGTTAATTAATATAGATTTAAATTCCGCAATTTTGTTTATTATACTCTTTGATGCTTGATATACCAGTGTTCCGTGCTTAGCAAAAGGGCACGGTCAAGATGATCGTGCTGATGGCACGGGTTTTGGGGTGCCGAAATTCGGGCTGTCACAGATACCGTTGCCCATACAGGTTTTAAGTCTGCAAAAAATAAAAAGGGAAATGAACCATTTTGAATGCATGGTTACGTATAGTTTGATTGACACCTAATCTCATTCTCAACAGGTTGGTCTCAACCAACGATTGACCTTTTCCAATGGAGAATCTGAAGCTTAAAAAGGGAAATGAACTATTCTGAATGCATGATTACATATAGTTTGATTGACACGTAATCTCATTCTCAATAGGTTGGTCTCAACCAACGATTGACCTTTTCCAATGGAGAATCTGAAGCTTAAGACACTTAAGTTCACATGAATCCAAAACAGAATGCTCGTCGCAAAGATTTAGCTGTGGAGTTGACTCGATCAAAACATTGACTGTTTGACCGGGACCGACACTGTTGCTACTTCCTTAATGTAGGATCTAAAAATCTGAGGCGAACCTTCGACTCAGGACTTTAGTATGACACAACTGCATTGAGGATAAAATATTGACGTTTTATCGCCTTATGTTTGTGCGTCTCTGTGGGGAATACAAATTTGTTTTTTATTTTTCTATCATTTTATGCGATTTTTTGAATTTTTCAACTATTATTTTATGTGATTTTTTTTTAGTTTTGAAGTTATTATTTTATATAATTTTTTAGAATTTTGGAGCTATTATTTTATGTGGATTTTTCTTGTGAATACTTCTGGCTTCTCTGTGGGGATTGTTTTTGGATTTTTCTTTATATTTTCCTGTGTAGGATTGGGGTCCTCATTAATCTCAATCTACTTTTATTCTAGCACGGCTCTTTTGGCAAGTCGAAGGATGATCGAAATACCGCCTTGGGAGTGCGTGCATCTGTCAGGAGCGACAGAACAAACAAAAAGAGTGGGGGGACCGGTCTTCCTATTTGGCTCGTACCAGGCCCAAGATCCAGCCTAAGTGCCTGGCGCAACTATTAGTTGTGCCACGCCACTAGGGGCCTCAAAATAGCCTGGCGCAACTAATAGTTGCGCCAAGCAAAAGGTGGGAAACATTTTGCCTAGCGCAACTATTAGTTGTACCAGGCTGGGTTGGGGGGAATTTAAACAGCCCGAGTTCGGGCTGGGGGCTTTATTTCAAATTTTTCTCTTCCTCCTTCCTCTTTGAAACCGAAAACCACCCCCCTCCTAGGGTTCCTTTACATTGCCTCTACACGTACCCCATTTCCGTTGCTTTGCTTGTGTGGATTGATCGTCGGCTCACGCTAGATCAAAGACCCCTTTTCTCTCTAAAGTTAACCATTAAAACCCATTTTCTTTGATTATTCTTGCCTTTTCTTGTAGATTTGATCATGATCTTGTATTCTTTGATGAGTAATGGTTTATTTATATGGTGTGTATGTTTATTGATGAAGTGTGGATGATTCTTCATGAACAACGCCCTATTTTGTTATTTCATGGATTTATTGGTGCCTAATATATATATATATATATATATATATATTAATTATTATTTTATTTTTTTTTTATTTGTGTAAATGGAAAGGGATTTTTTGGTTTATATTTTTTGCAAAGAAATTTTTTAATTTTTGTTTATATTAAAATAAAGCAAAGGATTTTTTTTGTTTGATTTTTTTGGTTGATTTTTTTATTTTTGTAAGTAAAGGATTTCTTTTTTGTTTTTGTTTTTATATTTGCAAAGTGAAGAGAATTTTTTTGTTTTTGGCTTTTACTTTTTATTTTGACAAACAAAGTAAAGGATTATTATTTTAATTTTTTTTTTTTACTTTTGTGAGTAAGGTAAAGGAAAGAAATTTTTTTGTTTTTGGTTTTTTTGTTTTTAGGAACACGAAGAAATGGCTGTTTGTTTTTCCTTGGGACCTAAGGAGAAGAGAAAGATTTTTTTGTTTAGAGGCGTGATAATTTCTTTCTTTCTCTTTTTTTTTGCTTTTGTTTTCCTAGACATAAAGGGAGGATTTTTTTTGTTTTTCTAAGTGTAAAAGAAGGGCCTTTTTTATTATTTTTTTAGAAACATAAAAGAGTGATTTTATTTTATTATAACTTGCTTTATTTTCAAAGATAGGAAGGGGAAATTTTATTTTTTTGCATTTTCAACCTAAAAGGGATCTCTTTTTTTGTTTAGGCATGTGTATCTCTAATTTCTGAAAATATGTGAAAAGAAAGGGGAAGGGTGAGCATACTTACCTCCCTTTCGGGGGCAACAAAAAGCAATCACGTCAGAGCAAATCAATGATAAAGAGCCCGAGTCGGCCTCCTTCACCAACAGCATACCCACATTTCAAATTTCGGGATAGCAGGCAAGGTAAAAGAGAGGTTCAATTCATTTCCATTATGCAGTTTTTGCTTTGCCCCTGTGATCTGAAGCGCATTTTCTTGGGTGCAGGACCTGCCCAACATTGTATTCCATGGCGGGTGGCTCAACTTCCAAGATTTCTATCTCTACGTCCCTCCCGTAGTAAAGGTCCTTCTGGCACAGGTGGGCTTCGGAGAATTTCTATCTTGCCCCGCCATGAGGGCCGACGCTGCCTATTTGAAAACCCTGATTGAACGATTTCGCCCCGCGATGATGACCTTTCACATGCCGTATGCAGAGATGACTTTGACACCCGTCGATTGGGCCATGATTATCGACATCAGGATAGGGGGGATACCGATATCCGATCTCGCGGTGCCAAGTCGAGAGGACATCATTCGATTGATTGGGGCCTATCCTCCTCGCAAGCAGACACATGGCACCGAGGTCAAGATGTCTTGGCTAACCTCACTTTATACACCTGATGAGTTAGTGGATCTAGGTCAATCAGACAGGGTGCTATACATCACGTCGGAGCGGGCAATCGTTCTAGCCCGCATTACTCTCTTGGTCCTGCTTGGTAAGACCCTTTTCACCAATGTGAATGATGGCCGAGTCAGCCTAGCCCTATAGAGTGTGATGGACAACTGGGGTGACGTCCACAAGTATGACTGGGGAGGGGCAGGGTATGCATGGCTGATGTACAATTTGTCTCGGGTCACGACCGGGGATTCAAAGTCTGCTGTTGGATTTTGGGCCGCCCTGGAGGTATTTCCTCATTCCTTTACCTTTGCCATTTTTTTTTGAATGATCCATATACGCTACTGACCCGCTCTTGTGTAATGCCCCTTTTTCAGGTATGGGGATATCATCACTTTCACCCTAGGCGCCCGCTTCTTTTCTCGGAGGTGCTCACCTATCCCCTCCTCAGCAACTGGAATCAGGCTCGGCGCCGCGATGTAGGTTTAAAACACTTGGAGATGGGTCTGAGGTCCCAACTAGACTTGATGGTTCCTGAGCAGGTAAAACTCTCTTTCAACTTTGTTTATTCTTAGCTCGAAAATCTCCTTTTACGGATGTGCTAACTACTTGGATTCTTTTTTTTTACTTGGACAGATCCTCCCTGACCCGTACCTTGCATCCCCCTTCTGGGACTGAGTAGTTGTAGACGCTTCCCATCTATTTAACAATCGTCGCATCATTTTCTTCTATGGAGCATGGGCCAAATTCTATTATCTGGGAGATCAAGTGGTGCACCAATTCCAGGGTTATTATGCCATACCTGTGGACCCTCCGGTGGATGTTTGGTATCCCGTTGGTAGTATCGAGGAGCTTACCATGGCCTTCTTCAACAATGGGCTTCCCATCCATGCTCTTCATGTGCTCGAGGACTATCATCTTTTGTACAAGTGCCTATCATACTAGTTTATCTTGTTACGCTTTATACCTAGCACCAATTTTCTTCCATTAGGCAGCCCACTCGATCAGGTAATTCTTCATAGCTTGGATTAGTTCCCTTTATGCTTTAGTTCGGTCCTTCATTCCTTCTAAGCGAATCTTCATTCTATTCATAGTTTTCTCCAAAGGATGATTCGGATGGGGAAGGCAGGCCGAGTGCAGCTGATATGTCAGGGGTCGATCCCTCTGGTGCTGGTCCTTCTGGTGCGGATCCCTCGGGCGAGGGCTCTTTTGGTGTTAGTCTGTCGGGTACCTCTCATGCTGGTATCCCTGGTGGTGATCCACCCGTGGTTTACGGGACCTTCCTACGCCTGGACGATAGCTTCCTTTCGAGCCTCTGCACTGATGTGGATAAACAAGTGCGGCTTTCTGCTGAGGCGGCCTATGTCCCTCCTCCTGAGGTGGTTCCAGGGGTAAGTCTGCTGACGGCCCAATCTCTTTCCGTTTTAGCCTCCTATTGCACATGCTTTAAGATTGCCCTGATAACTGATGTTATATCGTTCTGAACGTAGGACTTCAACTCGGCCATGGAATATGCAGAGTATCATCGTCATCTTGCAGAGCTTAGGGAGGTGGAGATGGTGAGTACCTTGCTGCTCTACTCCTCTCATTCATTTCATTATCATTTGTCCCTTAACTGATCCTGACTCTTGCCTTTGACTATGCCTTGCAACGTGTCCGTGCTAAGGAGTCGCATTATTTGCTCAGTAGGATCTCACAGGCATTGTCCAGGGTGGGGGACATTCGGACCTTCCAGAGCCCCTCTCACCATCACAAGAAATCAAAGGGCGCGAGCAAGGAATAGGCTTTTAGTTTTTATTTTGAAAACTCAGTACTCTTTGAAATTTTATTTGGATTTGTTTATCATTTTGAGGATGGTTGATGTGATACTTTGGATCATTATTTTTGGAAAATATTCTTAGTATTTCTGCTTTGATTTTATGCCTTGATCTCTTTGCATCGAACCTGTTTCTCTGCAGGATGTGTTTGCCCAAAATGTTCTCAGAAAGCGAGTCCTTGGGTGTATGCTGATGTAGGATCAGTCCTGCATATGAATAAACAAAATAATTTCCAAACTGTTACTGAAAGGAGGTGTGTGAAAAAACACAAGGGGTGAAAGCCCCCACAGCTGGATCCCGGGATGGCTGAAGAGGGGGGACTGTAGTGTGGCGCAACTATTAGTTGCGCCAGGCATAAATGGGGACCAAAATGTGCTAGCGCAACTAATAGTTGCACCAGGCTCAACCTGGGGGAGAAAAATACTAGCGTAACTAATAGTTGTGCCTTGTTTAACTTGGGGAGCAGTGGGTCCTTATATACCCGAGTTAGTCCAAAAATCACTTCTTTTTTGTTTGACTTGGCCCTTTTGATCGATTCTTTTTGCTCTTGCTTTTCCAAGGCAGGTCCATCACCATACATCGATTTTTGTCTTCTCATAATATCTTTGTACATTCATGGACCCGCTTTCTAACCCTCCCTTACGTGGAGGGCCTGGAGCCAATTTACCCCCTTCCTTGGGCCTGGGGCCCAAATTTCTAATAGCCTGGTTTGGGAGCTTGAATGATAGTGAGCTCGCCGACTTGGAGCGCCTTGGGCTATCTCGTCTTCCTTCCTTTCAAGAGGTTCCTCCACTGTGGGAACTCCTTTTCGTTGTCGCTTCATTTTGGGATGTGAATTCCCATATATTCTGTTTTGGGAAGCGGGAGCTAACCCCAACCCTTGAGGAGCTATCCAATCTTTTTGGCCTAAAGCTTCACAGGGGCCTTGCAAGAGTCATGCCTCAGCCGGGCTACTCCAAATCCATCCACCTTACTCTTGGTTTGAAGAAACTTGAGTATGAGAAAAGTCTCATCGGAGGGCCCACAAGGTGTTCGTTAAAATTTCTCAAAGAACTTTTCGGTGACGAAAGTCTCCGAAAATTGCCGGTTAGGAACATTTTCAACGTGAAAGTTCTAGCACTCGGTCTCATCTTTGAAATCCTCTTTTTTACTGGGGGGGAGAGCTTCTCCTTGGCAATTTGTGACATTTTGACTGAGCTGGAGGCGGGCAGATCCATGATGCATTTGGTGCTCGCCGACCTATATCGAGGCCTTGATTCATTTGCTTTGGGCAAGCTGGAGGGCCTTCGGGGGTGTCCCTTGTTGCTTCAGGTCTGGTTGGGTGAGCACCTCGCTATCTTGGGGCCTGTGCCCCGCTTTTATATTGCTCGAGGTGAGGCGGCTCAATGCTTTCTAGGTAGGTGCTATTTGCTTCCACAGGGCGATGTGTCAGCTCTAAAACTTTGGTTGACTGATGTCGAGCTGACATGGAGGCTTCCTTGGTTGGATCGGACCTTCCTAGTAGTTCGCTCTAGGGACCATGAGGGCATCACCCTCCTAGGATTGACTGGCAGTACCTTCTACTTCCCATTCCGAGTATTGCACCAATTTGGTTGCCCTTAGCAGGTGCCTTGTGAGGCCAGACCCCCTTTATGTGATTTGATCTTTTCTAGGGGGTCTTCTGGAGACATAGATTGGATTGCTGCTCTTTGGGAGACACGTCAGTCGATGCTGATGTGTGATATCGAGCAGAGAAATTTGGTTCAGGCTTCTCCTGAGTATGAGGCCTGGTTGTTGACTCAACGGCCTGTTGCTGATGGTCCAGATTCATCAGAGATCATTGACACTGAAGGCCCCTGGCCAAAGAAAGAGATGGCACTCCGAGCCCGCATCGAGCTACTAGTGGATGAGAAGAAGGTCCTGCAAGAACTTTTGGCACATGAAAAGGTTAGAGCAGAAACAGTAGAGAGCGAGGTCCTCCGTTTGAAGGGATCACTGAGCATCACTTTTGAAGCCACCGACTCTTCTCGGAAGAGGTATAAGAGCCTGCATGGTCGCTGGCTGACTGAACGGAATGTCCGGGAAGATGACCTTCATGCTGAGATTAGCGCATTGAAGCGTGAGCTGGGCCGCTAACTCCTTCCTGCACATAAAACTTTTTGCACAGATCAGATACACAGAAAGGGGCATAAAAACCCCTTTATAGATACACACATTTTTTTTATACATATTTTCTTCATGTTTTTGTTGTTTTTCGTTTATTTGTAAAAAGGAAAGCACGCTAGTCGTCATACCGACTATTTTTTGGGATGTGCATTTTGTAAATGAAAGGTAGTTTATTATATACATCTACATAGACTTTTTGGTGTTTTTATTTTGTACATATATATATATATATATATATATATATATATTTTTTTTTTTTTTTTTTTTTTTTTTTTTTTTGTGCGGTGCCTTAATCACCTTGTGAAACCCTGGGTCCTCTTTTGAGCATGGTCGAACCCCTCTTTGACTGGTTGATTTTTAAAGAGTTTCAACAGTCTTACCAAGGCCGAAACGTCCATCCCCTTGGGTCGAGTCAAACCTTTCTCCCTACCTTGAGTCATATGTTTGACAAAGCAATTTCATTGAAACAATTCTGGTCGGGACTCGATTCGAACTATCATGAGCGGCCCCTAAAAGAGGTCAGGGAGAGTAGCCAAGAGGGCTCCTTAAACATTAATCTTCTCAATCAGTCCAAACCTTTCTTTTTTAATTTTTTCTCTGTTCTTTTTTTTTATTATTTATCTCCTTTTTTTACCCGTGGTGCCCTTTCGGGTTTTCACCACGTTCATGGGTTTAGCTCTCTTACCCCAAGCACCCTTTCGGGTTTTCACCTGGTCCACACAAGCTCGCTGTTTTTACCCGTAATGCCCTTTCGGGTTTTTACCACGTCCATCTTGCTTTGAGCTTGTATTTTAATTTTTATTTCTTCTTTCTTCTTTTTTTTTTTGTTAAAGCAGCCACGACATAGACGTTGATTCCATTATAGCTGGCTGGATGGAGTTCTGGTGTCGTCTCACAACTCGACTTGTGTTGACTTAACAGATGTTATGACTGCTTGTGAACCTAAAAAGAGGGCTTCCTTCAGGGTGTAGCTTGGCCATGGGTTAGGTTAGGATTTGAAGGTATGTTGGGCTAAAAGTGTTTCCTTGATACGGCTTCAATTTTCTCAACAATACTTTCTTCCTTGGGGGTTCTACTGTACATGCTCCGTGATTCTTTATTCTTATCATTTTATTTCAGACAATCTCTTTTTGAGATTTTACTTTTCTGATTTTTTAGATTTTGACGGTAATTTCTTTCTTTTTGTGTGTATGTATATACATACATTTTGTTTTGGGAGAGGAGGCTATTGAAAGAAAGGCCCAGGCTCAAAATGGGGTAGCAAAGGATATCATCTTTTTTAGGGATACTTTTTGGCTACTGTGTTCGGAATGATGGCCTCTTTTGGGTGATTCTTAAGCAGTCATGCATCTATTTCACTAATACTTACCTTATCGCAATCGACTAAGAGTAGAACCGTCGGACGTATCCGGCGTTGATGGGCTCAAGAAGATGATCTCCGTCCATGGTGGCGAGGCGAATGGCATATCCTGATAGCACTTCTCTAATGACGTAAGGTCCTTCCCAGTTCGGCTTGAACTTTCCTCTCGGATCAGCATGGAGGGATGGAAAGATCTTCTTCAGCACAGTGTCTCCTACCTTTAGATCTCGACCGCGGACACGTTTGTTGTAAGCGCGTGTGATTCGCTACTGGTACACCTGAGTGTGGCATAAGGCTAGGAGTCTCTTCTCGTCCAATAAGTTCAATTGTTCGAAGTGGGATCTCTCTCTCTGCTTCAAGTAAGCCTGTTCCATGAGGATTCGGAGTGAGGGTATTCAACCTCTACTGGTAGGACAGCCTCAGTTCCATACACAAGGGAGAATGGTGTTGCCCCTATAGCGGTACGGATTGACGTTCTGTAGGCCCACAAAGCGAATGGTAACATTTCGCTCCAATCTCGATAAGTGATGACCATTTTCTCAAGGATGCAAACGACCGTCTTGTTCGCAGCCTCCACTGCTCCATTAGTTTCAGGCCGATAAGGTGACGAGAGATGGTGCTTGATTTTATATTACTAGCAGAATGCTCGGACGCGCTTATTCTCAAAGTTTATGTTGTTGTCTGTGATAATATCTTTGGGGACTCCAAATCGGCACACAATATTATTCTTGAGGAACTTCTCAATGTGACCGGATGTGATGTTGGCATATGACGCCGCTTCCACCCATTTGGTGAAGTATTCAATGGCGACAAGAAAGAACCGATGCCAGTTCGATGCTTTCGGATGAATCATTCCGACGACGTCAAATCCCTAGGTAGCAAATGGCCAAGGAGTGGTCATGCAATGTAGATCGATGACTAGAATGTGTATCAGACTGGAGTGTTACAGACACTTGTAGCATTTCTAAACGTGTTTGCAGCAATCTGATTCCATAGTGGTCCAAAAGTATCCCTGTCGCAGAATTTTCTTAGCAAGCATGTGACCGCTAACGTGAGCTCCGCACACTCCTTCATGAATCTCCTTCATGATGTTGGTCACTTGACTTTCAGTAAGGCACCTTAGCAAAACATTATTGTAGGATCGCTTGTAAAGGCACTCCCCACAAATGGCATAGCCTGCTATTAGACGTTGAATGGTTCGTCGGTCCGTCTTGGATGTACCCTCAAGAAAAGTTAGGGTCTCAAGGAAATTCTTGATATCTAAGAACCAAGGTGACTCATCATCAGGCTTTGTAGGTTCCTCAATCTTGAGGCAGAAGGCTAGCTCATTCCTTTGCTCGATCATGATCGACTTCATCTCAGCACCATACGGGATTTCTATCATTGATGCCAACATCGCTAGTGCATCGGTGAAGCGATTCCTTATTCGGGGGACATATGAGAATGTCACGTCTTGAAAGCAAGCTATCAGATCCTCGAGGTGCTCATGGTAAGGGATCAATTTCTCATCTTTTGTCTTCCAGTCACCATTCGTTTGGCATATAATCAATTACGAATCACCAAACACTCGAAGGTGAGTTGCATTCAGATCAAGAGCCGCCTGCAGACCAGCGGCACATGCTTTGTACTCAGCCATGTTGTTAGTGCAAGGGAAATTGAACTTGATAGAGACGGGTACATGGGATCCTTTCGACAAAATCAAAATGGTGCCAACTCCCTGACCCTCGGCATTTGTTGCTCCGTCGAAGTGCATTACCCATGAATCTTTTACTTTTTTAGTATCATCTTCCATCATAAATAGAATGTCCTCATCAGGGAACTCAATTCTCAAAGGCTCATAATCTGGCAAAGGATTGTCGGCAAGATGATCGGCAAGTGCCTGCCCCTTGATCGACTTCTGAGTGACGTACGTGATGTCAAACTCAGATAATAAGAGCTGCCAGCGTGTGGTTTGTCCAGTGAGAACCAATTTCTCAAATAGGAATTTCAACGGATTCATGCAGGCCAAGAGTAGAACGGCTTGGGATAACAAGTAATGGCAGAGTCTATGAGTAGCCCATACAAGAGCTAGGCATGCTTTCTCCAAATGAGAATAGCATGTCTCATAATCAGTAAATTTCTTGCTCAGATAGTAGATGGCTTACTCTCTTCTTCCTGTCTCGTCATGCTGACCTAAGACACATCCCATCGAAACTTCTGTCATGGAAAGATACATCAAGAGTGGTCTCCCTGGCTCGGGTGGTACCAACATAGGTGGGTTAAGGAGGTAGATTTTGACTTTGTTGAATGTTGCCTGACAGTCGTTGTTCCATTCAACGGATGAGTTCTTCCTTAATAGCTTGAAGATCGGCTTGCAGATTGGAGTTAGCTGTGTAATGAACCGACCAATATATTGTATTCTGCCTAAGAACCCTCTAACTTCCTTCTCAGTCGACGGTGGTGGAATTTCAGTGATAGCTTTGAACTTGACTGGGTCGACCTCGATCCCTCTCCTGCTGATGATGAATCCTAACAATTTTCCAGACATAGCACCAAAAGTGCACTTCTGTGGATTCAGACATAACCTATACTTTCTCAGCCTCTCAAACAGCTTTTGAAGGTTTACCAAGTGATTGCTTCGCTCCGGTGACTTGGCTATCATATCATCGACATATACTTCAATTTCTCGATGCATCATATCGTGAAACAGTGCAGTCATAGCTCTTTGGTATGTTGCACCGACATTCTTTAGCCCAAACGACATGACTCGATAGCAAAAGGTTCCCCAAGGGGTAATGGACACTATCTTTTCACGATCAACCTCTGCCATCTTGATCTGATTGTATCCTGAAAATCCATCCATGAAGGAAAGCATCCACTGCTTGGCAGTATTATCGACCTAGATGTCAATGTGTGGCAATGGGAAATCATCTTTTAGGCTTGCCCTGTTCAAATTGCGAAAGTCGATGCACATGCGGACCTTTCCATCTTTCTTCGATACAGGCACAATATTGGCTAGCCACTGCGGGTACTTGGATATCATGAGAAACCCCACATCATATTGCTTGATGACCTCATCTTTGACTTTTAACATCCACTCGGGTCAGAGACGTCTTAGCTTCTACTTAACCGGCTTTATATCAGGATAGAGTGGCAACTCATGTTCGACCAAATCGGTGTCCAGACTAGGCATGTCCTCGTACGACTAGGTAAAAACGTCTTGGTATGACCGAAGGAAGTCGATCATGCTTTTTCTTTCCTCAGGAAACAGTGACGTTTCGATTTTGGTTATTTTGGGAATCTCCTCAGTCCTTAGATTGAAGTCTTCGGTCTCTTCAACAACGAGGGTAGGGCCATGCTCAAAGTCAGCAAACCATTCAAGGAGCTCATTGGGGAGCTCCTCCAAAGGACTATCCTCGTCTAGACTCGTAACTCCTACCTCTTCTTGTATTTCTATAAGAAAGGGGTCGATTTTATGTGGGACGGGTATTTCGATTAAGGCATCCTTTTGTGGGACTTTTTCTGGAATGTTAGAAGATAATATTTTTGGGTTTTGTATTTTTTTAATGTTTTTGGGATTTTGTGTTTTTTCCATGTTTTTGAATTTTTGTTTTCTTCGGAGACGGACCCTTGGCAAAGCGGGTTACTATATAGACAAGGTATTGCCAGCCAAGGGCTTATCTCACTTTTTATAGGTTATTTTTTTTTAGGAAATGGGTGCCAAATGTTAGGCCACTCCCCGCTTCCAGGGTTTGGGGTATAGATACCGAATTGCGTACCTGAGGGGCCGCTCCTTTACCTATTGGGATGGAGGGTGCTGACTGATATGGCTCATTGGAGTCAGCTTTCATCATGTTGATCCCCATTTCGTCTGAGATGATGTCCTCAAATGATAACTCAGTTTTGTGGTGATTTACCACAGGGGGAGTTTGTTCAAGTACTGGTCGTCGTTCCTCGAAAAGGGACAATGCGGCCAAATCTATCTCCAAGCTAGGAAGGGAGATCTGGAGATTGGTGGGATGTATTGGGGCTATGGGCTTGTGTGGGGTCAAATGGGTTACCCCATTTCGGTCGATCTTTACGACCCCTGCACTGACGAAGGATTCCCTGATGTCCGGCCTAGGGCGAGGTTTCTCTTCTATGTTGATTCCTCAAGCTCTTGCTGCTGCAGCGACCCTGGCTTTTTCTTTGGCCTCTCTGACCTCTTCCTCTGTGGGCTTGTACCCCGAATCTTACTTTCTGTCCCTTAGCCACCACTGGCTCTCTTCTGCCTTGTAATCTGGGCCCGAGTCCTCGACCTTTTTGGTAGCCCCACTTTTGGAGCATAGCCACTGCTGCTACCATACCACCTCCTGTTTTAGGCATGATGCCCTCCATGGGCTCCGGGAGTATTGCCGATACCTCATATTTAAAACTTTGGAGGTTAACGTCCTCAGCAGTCTGTGACACATCCAACATATTGGGTTTTTTTACGCTATTAGTGGCCTTTTCTTTCTCACTGTGCCCCTCGCCACTGATCATGATGATCTTATGCCCCGACACAAACTTGAGTTTCTGGTGCAAAGTGGAAGGTATGACTTCGACCTCATGCAGCGACGGGCGCCCTAATAATAGATTGAACGAGGATTTAATATCCATTACTTGAAACAAGATGGAAAAGGTCATTAGCCCTATCAGCAGCTCAAGATCAACTTCTCCCATTATTTCTCTCCTAGTATTGTCAAACCCTTTAGCGTTGGTTCTAGTGGGCCTTAACATGCATGGATCGACCCCAATCTTGGTGGTGGTTCTTAACGGGCATATGTTCAATGCAGACCCATTATCAATCAAAACCAGGGGAATTATCATGTTTCTAGACTCAACGATTATGTTCAAAGACTTTGAATGGCTACATCCTTCCTCAGGTAGATCAACATCAAAAAACGGGATGGCATTCAGAGCCATCACTTGCCCAATTATCTGCCCGACTTCATCTAGGCTAACTTGGAGTGATACATGCTCATTTTTTAACGCCCTCATTAATACTTGAAAATGGAGTGGGGACGTTATTAACAGATCCCACACAGTGATATGGGCGGGCATTCTCCTTAGCTGAGTCTCTAGTATATGTTCCCAACTCATTTTTTTGAAGGGGTTCACTGTGCTATCCTTCTTCCCCTCTGGTTGGGCTTGTGCTGCTATTGGTGCTTCTGGCTACTTTGATATTCTCTCAGACCACGTGACAAAGTCCACTGCCCCTTCTCTGTTGTTGCCGCCGATATTGATATCTGTTTGCTTATAGCTCAGCGGGACCTGATGAGAATCATAGGTTGGTCCCGAGAGCTGGAAAGGTATGGCTATTGGTACTTGGGGTGTATGTACAAATGGCTCCGAAGGTGTGGGCAACACTTGGTTTATTTCGATGGCGGCGGGTTGGGTGGCTAGATTGGGCCAAATGGGGGAGGTGAAGCTTGAGGGTGGTGGCACGGGGGGGAAAGGGACAAAAGTAGGCCATTGGTAGCTGATAGGTGATGGAGGATCGGGGGTTTGATGGGCCATCAGGTAATTGACAGGGGTGGTGGAGTTTACAGGTGGTTGAACTGGGGGCAATGGGGTGGGCGCAGGCCATGGATAACTGACGGGTGCGAGAATAGGATTGGGGGCCTGATTGCTTATTGGATAATTGACAGGGGTGGTGGTGTATGGTTAGTATGCATTGATATGTACATAATTGACATGAGTGGGTGATGGAAAATAAACCCTGAGATCCAAAGGTTCAATTTGTGGAGTCGGGCTAGAGAAATAATCTGACAAATTCAAGGGTTCAATTACTCCGATATTCCTTCAACATTTCTTGACAATGGCGCCACATAACTCTCCCGATCACTAATGTAATCGGATGGGTCAAACTCAACTTCCTCCTCATATTCCTCTACCATTTTGATGGTTGGTCTGGGACCTGCTCCTCCGGTAGGATGTGAGGGCAATGGCACTTGATGGATGTTTACATGCTGGTTTGCTTGAGAAGGTGTCGGGGGAATTATTTTCTCGACGTCAATCAAATCTTGGATTGCATGCTTCAATGGGAAGCAGCGATCAGTTGGATGACCCGGACCCTGATGAAAATTGTAGTGGGTATTTGGGTCATAGTTCCTTGGGATCGGGTGAGGAGGAGGTTGTGGTAGGCAGATAACAACTAATCCCTTTTCCACTAACAAGGGTAAAAGTACACTCAAAGATTGCCCCAGAGGCATAAAAACTCGATCATAGCGAGCTCTCCTCTACTCCGGAGTCATTGGCATTCCTTGCCCATTCCTTGCTCTCTGCATCTGCTCAGTCTTGACTGGTGTCAGCGGGGCTGCCTGAAATTGAAACGGGATTTTGTTATTATTGGGCCTGGTATTGGTAATGTTTTGAACATCGGCCCCTATCTTCTTCTCAGTTCTTGGTTCTGAAAATCTCCTAACCCCACTGGATCTACTCAGCATGTTCTTATTCAGACGGCCCTCCCTGATGGCATCCTCACATCGGTTAGCATTTCTCACCAGATCAGCAAAGCTGGACTGCTGCTAGTACACCAAAAAGTCTGAGATCACTGGTAGAGTATTCTTTGAGATCATCTCTATCTGCTCATCATCAGGTTTTCTATTTTTGACCTGAGCTGCTAGTGCCCTCCACCGCCCTAGATTATCGCTAAAGGTTTTGTTCGGGTTCTGCCTCAGACGGGCTAAATCTGACTTACGCGACTCAATGTCTATGTTGTAAACATATTGTGCTTGGAATAAGTGGGTCAGATCTTTCCACGTCTTCATCATGGAGGGTTCATCAGGTACTTTTGTATTTTGTCCAATTGTTCTTTCTGCTGCTCTGATTCTTTTGATACAGGGGCGGCTTTCTCAGCCGTTAATTGGACTTCACTCTGGGTCACCAAGGGGTGGGCAATTATGGGAGGAGGGTTAAGGCTGGTCAATGCCCCAGCATAGGCCCTACTATTCCTAATCTCATCCTCCTCATACTGCTGGTCAGCATAATGTGTAGTGAGGGCAGGATTTTCTTATTGTTGTTGCACGGGTTGGACAGGAATGACATGAGTGGGGGTTGGGTGAGCCCATTGAGGGTGAGGGAGGGTTTGTTGAGTGATGGGAATATGGTTTTGGTGTGGGGCCTGATGGGGCCATTGGGTATGGGGGAAGGTTTGGAGATGGCCTTGGGGTGTGGGGCCATGGGAAAATTGGGTTTGGGATATGGCATGGGCTTGACCCGGCTATGAAGGTTGGGTGAAATGTTGGGGGTATTGTGGAAGGTATGAGTGTGGGGTTTGGGTTTGGGCCATGAAGCCTTGATCATTTTGGGCCAGGGGCCACTGATAGGTTTGGGCCATGGGCCCTTGGTAGGTTTAGGCCATGGGCCCTGGGTAGGTCTGGGCCATGGGCCCTTGATGGGTTTGGGCCAAGGGTCCTTGATGGGTTTGGGCTATGGGCCCTGGGTAGGTTTGGGCCATGGGCCCTAGATGGGTCTGGGCCATGAGCCCTTGGTGGGTCTAGGCTATGGGTAGGTTTGGGCCATGGGCCTTAGATGGGTCTGGGCCATGGGCCCTTGTGGGTTTGGGCCATGGGCCCATGGTGGGTTTGGCCCAATTGGCCTTGATGGGTCATGAACCCTGGGTAGGTTTGGGTGGTGGGGTATTGGGCCATAAGGCCCTGGGATATGTGGGAAAAGGGGGTTTGGACCAATGGGCCTTGGGGTATGTGGGAGGTTGGAGATTGGGCCATTTGGCCTTGGGGTGTGTGGGTAGTGGGAGGTTGGGCCATGGGGCCTTGGGGTATGTGGGTAATGGGGGTTTGGATGGTGTGGATTATGGGGGGTTGATGGGGGTCATTGGGGGGAGGCATGGAGATTGGCTAGGGTGTGAGATGGGTTTAAGGATATGGGGTGCAGAGGAGGGGGGTATTTTGAGAAGCCTTGACATGGAGTAGGCTTGGAACATCTCCTCCATCATGGTCATGGAAGGAGGATTGAATGTGGGTGGTGGAAAGGAGGAATTGGGCATGGCCCCGGTATGATCGGGCATGGCCATGGTAAGAGGTGGGATATGGGGTGGATTGGAGAGTTGAGGTGGGGTAAAGGATGGGGAGGGATTAGGGATGTTTAGGGATGGTGGTTGGTGGGGTGTGGATGTTTGGAAGAAACCGGGCATGGCCCCGGTAAAAATGGGCATGACCCGGGTAGATGGGGAGATTTGTGGGGGTTGGATAGAGCGGAAGTGGTGTATGTGAACGTGGGTGGATCGGGCCTATAGGGGGAAGATGGGAAATGGGGCATGGATGTGGATTGGGAGAATGGGTTTGGGTTTTGTATGGATGTGGATGGGAAATGGGTTGGATTTGACATGGGTATGGTTTGGGCAAAAGATGGACAATTGGGGGTTGGACTTTGGATATTTTGGGAGGTAGTGGTTGGGAAAATGGGGGCACCAAACTGGCCGGTAACGGCAAAGGGTGATTGGGTGAGGGGGATGGTGGAAAAAACTTCTCCCGAATGGGAGTGGGTTGGGGAATGTGCCGGGGATGAGTCGGGATCGGCATAAGCTGGGTCCACTACCCATGACATGTCTCAGTATCGGGTTGGATATGGGTGCCTCGGATAAGGCTCGAAAATCTCCTCCTTCCCCTACGGGACGACGGAGGGCAAGATGATACCGTTGTGCCGGCACCACAAATTATATTTTTTGGTTTTTGATTTACTTTTTATTTTATTTTTTATTTTATTTTTTTTTGGAAAAAGTTTTTGAAAAACAAAGGTTTCGAGGCCTTAGAATTCCCTTCTCGGGTGGCACTCGTACCCTAATTCAAGTCCCGCGGCTACAATTCCGACGCACTTCGGAAGAATCGAAGGAGAACCTTCGATCTATTGAAGGCACAGAAATTGAGGCAAACAACCTGATCCCCCGGAATGGGCCAAAAAGAAGTTGCCCTCTTTTGGCCGGCAAAGGCGTATTGGGTGTCGGAGATGGCAGGGCCCAAACAAGGCACTAAGCACATTGATCGAGGGACTCGAGAGGTGAAAAAGGCCACAGATTCGGGCAGGTTTGGTGTTAAATAGACCTGGCGCAACTAGTACATGCACCCAATTTGCAAGACACCTTTTTTACACTGGCACAACTATTAGTTGCGCCAAGGTAAAACTTTAGATTTTAAAGCTGGCGCAACTATTAGTTGCGCCAATTATAAATTTCAGTTTTTTTGTACTTGCGTAACTAATACTTGCGCCAGACAAAAAATGGTGTTCTATAATGTATAACAGCAGAGACAGCAACCCAAAATGAGTCTCTTTTTTTGGTTTTTGTGGAAGCTAGGCTTCCGAGAACTGAGCTATTTTTTGGCGATCGATTCTCTCCTCACCGCACCTAAAGGGTTTGAGTTTGGTATAACTCGCTAGCGCGCTCCCCAAGGGTTTTAAGCTTCAGAATGGGAATCCACCCAATATACCTCTGGCGCAAGCGCCTTCTCAGATACTAGGTGGGCTAAGACTCTTCTGGATCATCACCACTAGGGGCTGCCACCATACTAAAACCCGGGTGTTTGTGTGTTTGCCTAGTCCCCACCCTTTTAAAATCTACCCCGTAAAAACAAACTAATTAAGCTCCCTAACTTGGTTCAATTTTAATTTTTTTTCAAAGCTTTTCTCTTTTTTTTGGAAGTTTTCTTTAGTTGATAGACCGGGGGTGATGACCCCGTGCCGCCACTATGGGCCGACGTCCACTGTTGGAATATGCTTGCACAAGTAGGCCCGCCAATCGGCTAAGGCACTTTAAAAGATGGGAAAGTAAGAAAATTAAAAGACAATGCTCAAGTAGGCCTGCCGATCGGCTAAGGCACTTAAAATGACAAAAAAGTAGAGAAATTTAAAGGACAATACGCATATAGGCCCGCCAATCGGCTAAGGCTCGTAAATGAGGGAAAAGTAGGGGTGAGAAAAATAAAAAAACAGTGAAAAAAATGGCAAAAATGGTTAGTGAAAAATAAAAAATAAAGGGTCAAATTTCAAGGAGAAGCTCTACAAGCTCTCCCCAGCAAAGTCGCCATCTATGCAACCGTGGGATCCGTGACGGTCCCGTCGCGACGATGTGCTCTCTATCGAAAAAAATATATATATATATATAGAGAGAGAGAGAGAGTCGCCACCCGGAGCTTTTGGTGTCCCGAAAAACCTAGTTCATTTTTACAAGTGCCGAAGTGCTAAAAATATGACTCTGAATCTGGTCCACACCAAAGGCTCTTGGGTAGGGGCTTCGGTTATCGATCGGGAAGGTGTTAGGCACCCGATCAACCCGCTTAACGCGGTCTCTACTAATGGCCAAAAATGAAATGAAGTAAAAGAAAAGAAAATAGCTTCCTCTTGCCTAAAAGAGCTTAGAATCCTATTTGTACCCCTCTGTTCCTACTGAAAAGTCGGCGGCATAACGGCACAAATGGGAGGATGGAGGGAGCTAGAAAGAGAAAGGAGAAGGAAGGGGAGAGTTAGAGCCCTTGGGCCCTTGTAGCACCATAGGAGAGCCTTACGTGGCTTGCTTTGATGAGCTCTTGAAGGCTTTGTATGGTGTGGAATAGGGTTCTAAATCCTAAGACTTAAAGCTAAGAGGTGGAGAAGGGAGGCTAGAGGATCACACACACCTAGGCTAAGGGTTTTGGATGTAAGAACAAGCTTGGAAAGGGGTTTTGGAATTCTAGAATTTAGGTGAAAAATGGTGCACAAAAGGGAGGAAGAACTTCTCACTTTGAGCTCTTTCTGTCTTAAGCAAAATTCTCAACCCCTAAACTAAGGGGTGGGGGTCTCTATTTATAGGAAATGGGTGGATTAGGAGATCACTTAGGAGCTAAATGAGTTTAGCAATTAGGTAATCTCAAATCTAAGGTTTTCTAGGGTTTTTGGAGCCTTGAAATGTGTGAGAAAGTCCTCCAATGGTGGATGATGGGGTGAGGCTTTAAGCCACTTGAAGGGTTGCAAATAGGTAGGGAATGAGTGCAACAGAACTAGCAAAATACACCCTAAAGGTCGGGGTGGTCAACAAGTCAAACCCCAATCACAATTTTTGGGGCAAAATCCAGAGGTTACTGTTCATATGCCTAGCGTAACTAATAGTTGTGCCAGACAAATGTACAGTAAAATAGTATTTAAACAGTGCCTAGAAGTTAGCTCGCGAGGGTGGGGTCCACAATTAATACTGGCTCGCGAGGGTGGGGTCCACAATTAATACTGGCGCAACTATTAGTTGCGTCAGGCTTAAATCCTAGGAGAAGTGGCCTAGCGCAACTAATAGTTGCACTAGGCAAAATTATCACTGCCACAACTATTAGTTGTGTCAGGCCATATCTGGGGAGAAATAGCCTGGCACAACTATTAGTTGCGCCAAGTCCCTAGGGGGGCCCACTTGATTTTACTCTTATGCCCTCCAGGCTCGGTTTGCCGTATTTTATGTATACCTCCGATTGAGGCGATTATTGGACCGTTGGAAAGCTGACAACCTCTGCTTTTCAATGGCATGAGATTCGATCATAGTAGAGGGCTGTAGCTAGTTTCGGTGCACCCCTCCTCAACCCTTTGCTTGATAAGGTTAGGTTTAGGTTCAGAATGGGTTCTAAGGGTCGGGATTGATTTCTAAAGGTTCGGGTCAGGTTACTAAGGGATCTAGGGTGATTCCTAAGGGTTTGGAAAGATTCTTAAGGGTTCTAAGGGGGTTCCTAAAGGTTCCATACATGTCATCAAAAGCTCAGAATTGCACCTCTCTCGAAAGGTGTTTCGATCGGGCCTTGGGCCAAATTTGGGTGTCTACAACAGTGATGTTGTCGAGTAGTTAAAATGAACCTGTCGAGCAAATTTGATGCATACTCAAGTAGTTGTTGAAGCTGCAATGATCCTGTCGAGAAGTTGTTTGAACCTGCCGAGCAGTTTATGACTGAAAGCAGCAACCTGTCGAGTGGTTCCCTGCACCTATGAACCATCCTATCAAGATGTTGTTTGAACCACTCGAGAATGAGCCTGAAGCCAACCATCTTCATGAAGTTGTAGTGTGCTTAAATGAGTTAAAAAAAAAAAAAAAACTTGTTGAGCAACCTAGCGAGATCCTGTCGAGCTGCTGTCTGCACTACTCTAGTTGTATTTCTGAAGGCCACTGATCTACTCAAGATTCATTCAAAAGTCTTCATCCTGTCGAGAACCTATTGAATTCTATGTTTTGAGGCTCAAACTACTAGAGGCATGGTTTCAGCAGCTATCTATCAGCTTTGGAGGGCATTTTAGGAAATTCATCAGTACAAAGGATACCTGATCGAACTGCCCCACACGTGCATAGCTGTTCTAACAAACTTGGAGGCAATACTTAGAGGAAATGCAGCCACCTTAGCATGTCTGATAATTGATTTAATTCTCCCCTTCTCTAATTGGCCAAGGCAGATCAAGTTCACTTAGGAATTGTATAAATAGAGGGGAATAAACCAGATCTAGAGAGCCAGAGAATTAGGAATTTTTTGAATTGTTTCCCGCCTTTTCTTCTTGTTCTTGTTCTTATTCTTATTCTCTCCTTAACCCAGCTATGGTGGGCGAAAAATCTCTGTAGCAGCTAGGGTTAGTTGAACTATAATTTGATTTGTGAGAGCACTGTATGAGGTGTGGAAATTGCAGAGACTGCAGATCCGAGGGTAATTTCTTGTAAGTTATTTTTAGATCAATGAATTACTAGTTTTAATGATCATTTAATCTGTAGATCTAGTGATTTTTTATCGGGTTTCTATAGATTTTATGCTCCTATGGATGCATGATCTTGTAGCCTTGCATCCATAGCATTTGCAGTCATTTTACTATTTCATTTCTTTCCCCCATGACTGGATTATATCCATGGGATACTCTGTGACCATTTGAGTGGACAAAGTATAGCCCTAGGACTAGTCCATATCTCAGGGCAGATTTGGATCCTCCTACCTTGGATTTGTGCTTGTAGCCAAATGAAGGATTGCTGCAGATCCATCTTCTATTCTGCTTTGCAAATCAGTTTTACAATGAAAACTATCTCCTAGTTGTTCATTCTCCATATTTGAATTTTATTTTACCACAACATCTGTTCTCTTCCTCAATTCTCTCTCCCCTTATCTCTGATTTAGTTTTTTAATATATTTTTAATTAGATCTAGTCTATTTCTATTTTTTTAGTTTAGTGACAACCACAAAACTCCATCTCTTTCCCTGTTTTCCTTAGTTTCAAGTTAGAATAGGATTAGGATTGCCAGATTTGTAGTAGATCTGGAGATTTACTACTTGTTAGATCACAAGACTCTGTGGGACAAACTCTTACTCATTTAAAACTTGCTACAACATCCTTGATCTTGCAGGACTGTGTATAATTGTTGTTATTTTTGTACTGTTGTATTCTAATTTTGTGCATAGCAGTTATACATCAACAAGTTTTTGGCGTCGCTGCCAGGGATTTGAGATCTAAATAGAGATCTGAGTTTTTCTTTTTATTAGTAGATCAAATTTGTATTTGAATTAATGCTACTGTGGTTTTTTTCTGTAGTCTTTTGATTTTATTTTTCAGATCTGGAGTTGTAGTCAGGAGAAGAGCAAATTGCTTGCAGCTAGATCTGATTCTGCCTGAGTTTGCATTTCTTGCTCTTTGATTACAATTTCATTTCTGAAATTTTTGAATTTAGCAGCAGTACTTAGTGTGCTTTCTTTTTGTGTGTTTGTTTTTTGTAGCTGTAATTTGTTCCTTCTATGTGTTGTATGTTTGGTAGAAGGACTCTTAACCCTAAGATTTTACCTTTAAATCTTGAAGTTGAAAGGATTCTTAGAATTAGGCAACCAACACACATCCCTACTGACCATTGTGAGACAGTTGAGATGGGTGAACAACCAAGACCATTGATGGAATATTATGTACCAGGGGCGTACTCATCCCCTTCTGTATTCAATTTTCCAATGTTGAGGACAATTATGAAATTAAGGTCCAAACCATCCAAATGGTGCCATCCTTCCATGGGCTTAGTAAGGAGGATCCTTACAAGCACATAGATGAATTTTTTTCTCTATGTACCACATTCAAGATTGCTGGTCTGAGAGATGAGGCCACAAAATTGAGGCTTTTTCCTTTTTCACTGAAGGACAAAGCCAGAAATTGGCTTAACATGCTCCCCCCCAACAGCATAATCTCATGGAATGCCCTCCAATGTCAGTTTCTGTAACAGATGCCCTATTTTAACAATTACACTAGTTGGTATAGAGACGGGTCAGGTCAGGCATCTGCCTAACACGGGAGACAAGTGGAATTAGATTAGTTTGATGTTCCCCTCATAGCCCGTAACCAGTTTTAGTCAAACCCGATTATGCATACATTAACAGTTAATGTATTAAAAATACGCTTGAAAGTGTAACCGATATAGCTAATACATTGACTAAAACATACTATCCTAAAGTGTAATGGACTACACTTGAATTGAAGCCAACCATACACCTTCAAGTGTAAAAATTTGTACACTTAAATAATCCAGCAAGCTACAAAATATAGCTAACCCATGTGTATGCTTTGTATTCAGATTAAACCTCTTTTGATTTATGTGTCTATACAAGTAAAAGGATTATACACTGAACTAGTATAGGAGACTTACATGCAATTGATGCTTTGTTTGTCTTTTATGGGATACACTCATATACTAAGTGCAGGCTGTGCATGGACAATTAACCTTAAAGAGCTTATAAGCTCCTTACTTCGCCTCTTGACTACACGAGTGCATGAGTCAACATACAAGCCATGCACGCAAAGTGCAGCTACTCCATTATAAAATGCAATAGAGCTCCCTTCATCTTCCTATTTCCATTCCATCGCAAGCCGACCCTGCAGCTATGAAATCACAGCCATTGATACCACAGCCAATTAAATAAATCATAGTAAATTGTAGAGAAAAGAAATTTTTGCTATGTAACCCCACTTTCAATGTAACCTTGGACACCACCTGAAAACCTGATATCACAAAGTAACCCGACAATACGGTCACGTAAGTTCGTTTCTCATTCTTCGAGCTTGGAGAACTCGATACCAATTCGGTATCGTCGTAATCTCGCGTCCACTAAAAGGTATGCCGTTCATTTACACTAAAATTTTAGGGTCGTTTATACCAAGTTTGACTTTAATCAACAGCTCTGAGCTCAGCCTGTGTACGTGAAGTCTGAGTTCAGATTATGCACAAATGTTTCGGAGTCGAGAATGCCATTGATTGCACGCCGAACCTCCCATACCAGGTTGAATAACTAGATTTTTGACATCAAAGAAAGAAATAGCTTTATATAGGGTACAAAGACCAGCAAACCAAGTGAATACCAAAGCAAAAGAGAACCTCAAAGGACACCACGGCAAGCCATGTGCTCAGGCTTGCCGCGGCAACCTCACAAGGATGTCACGTCAAGGTGCTCAGCTGATGAGCTTGCCACGGCAACCTTGTGGCTTGCCGAGGCAAGCCCATGTCTGGCTTGGTTGATGCTTTAAGGTCTCTGTGGTCTTTTGTCGGGTGTGCGTGTTAACTCTTAGATGATTTAACATCGTAGGGCACTAATGAAGGGTCTAATGTAAGATCTAGTAACCCATGTTAAAATATTAAATCCATGACTATTAACTTCTAGGTGCTTGGTGCACACCGATGAAGATAGCGTGAATGCGTGAATACACATCTCATACATAAAGTGTAAGCTAAGGTAGGGAATTTACTCTGTTAAACTATATTTGGTTTTCTTATTCTCCTCTAGATTGCAAATTATTAAACATGTATGATACATATATATATATATATATATATAGGATAATATATCGTGCTGAAATAAGTGGAGTTGTAGTTCACTATAGGATAGCATGATGTACATGCCAGATGTAACATTGATAAATATTATCAATTCTGAAATGAGTTGAGTTGAGTTGAACTAATTCTCAAGTGTAGTAGTTTTTAAACACCTGAAACCATAGTAATTGATATCAGTGTTAGATATATCTCTAAATTCATGTCAGTTTTGCATGATACATATGTTACGGAAAGAGGCAGTTTTAAATTATATATGACCATGCTAAATTGAAATCATGTATGAACATGCTAGGTTTAGTTTGCTATATGCTAAATGCATTTCAGTTTGAGCATGCAAGTTCTTTGATATCATGGCATAATGCATAGTTCATTATTCAGATCCTGCTATCCTTGCTATCCTCTACACGTTGTTGCTTCATTTTGAGTCAAGTGATCCCGCTTTCTCGAGAGCTTGACTGTGTACTTGTAAGAAGTGATCTCGCTAGCTCGGGAGCTTGACAAGTAATCCCGCTAACTTGGGAGCTTGATTCTTTTGTTCCTGTACATGTATATTCCATCTGATAAGCTTGTTTAAGCTAAGATTGGTTCAGCATGATTCCTTGTTCCACGTCATTTCTCGTAACTATTCGTCTCTATTGCACTATGATGTTTCTAATCTTTATTCAACATGTAGCATGTTTACTTTGTCGCATGATAATGACTTGACTTGTTTATATGTTGCTAAATGCTTCGATTATATTATATGCATGCCTCAAGAAGTGAATTGGTAAATCTAATATATAACTTAGCAATTGAAATGTCCCTGCTGAGCTTTGATGATAGCTCACCCTACGAATTCAATGTCTTAGCTACAGGTCTCGATTCGAAACACGCGAATGACCCTACTTACCAGCCGGACTAGGAGGAAGAGGAGGACGGCGAAGAAGACGATTAGGAAGAATTTGCTGAAGAATACTTTCCCAAATAGGTAGGTTTGAGAAAGAGAGAGAGAGAGAGAGATGTCTTTTGATAACTTGTATAAACCACGTATGATATTTTATTCTGAGATGTATAGGTTTTCTTTCCATTGTTTAGATGACTAGTGGCCGTCATCGGTGGAAAGCTATACATCGTATCTGTTAGCCTTGTTTATAGAGTTTAATAGTTTCCTTCTTAGAAGAGTAAATATCAATTTGTTTTGTCATATTATTGTATGTCAGAGTGAGTACCTTCCTTCCGCATTTGCAAAACTTTATACAATCTAAGACACCCTTGTATGATAGAATCATGTTAGGTGATCCGACGGCGCGACCTTTCCTATATACGATAAAGGGAAATGTCGGGTTGTCACAGTTTCTAGCAAAAAAAATTTCTATGAATTGAACCAATCAGTTGAGGAAGAGCATCATCTCCTTTGCTCAATTCCCAACTGAGAATTTTCATGAGGCATGGGAAAGGTTCAAAGAGTTGCTGAGGCAGCTCCCACATCATCAAATCCCTAAGTGACAGCTTATCTAGAGCTTCTACCAAGGGATTGGCTCTAAGAGTAGAGACATGATTGATGCTTCATGTGGTGGTACATACCTCAACAAAACTGATGAGGAGGCCTAGAAATTATTTGATGTGATAAGTGAAAACTCCATGCAGCAGGAGTCTTTATCAAAAAATGACATTGAACCAGCTGCTAGAGTGACAAAAGAACACCCTCCCAAGGAAAAATTATATGAACTTACTGTGTACAATGACCTGGCTAAGAAGGTGGACAGCTTGTCCCACAAATTTGATAAAGTGTTGAGTGTGTTGCAGCTCCAAACTGCTGCACAGGTGGAAGAGGCATGTCTGATATGTCAGTCACCTACTCATTCACTGTTGGAATGTCCCTTAGTTGGTCAATACCCTGAACTGGTTATGGAGCATACCAATGTTGCCCAATTATATGGCCAGCAGTCTACTGGGTACCCATGGAGAAACCACCCCAACTTGAGGTGGAGGCAGGACAATTTCTAACAACCCCAGCAGCAGCAGCAGCCAGCATTGCCATATAGACCAATTTAGCAGTACAACTAAGGGTATACCCCTAGACAACAATTTGCTCAGTCTACCCCACAGCCAAGTAAGTTAGCTTTGCCCCCACCAAAGCCTAGAGCACCCTCACTTGAAGAACATGTTTTGTCCTCATTACAAAACTTGAACTCCTTATCACAAACTGTGAGCTCTCACAGTCAGAGTATCAAAAAAATTGAGGACCAGCTTGGTCAAATATCTAATACTCTGACTAGGAGGGAAGAGGGCAGATTTCCAAGTCAACCAATGAGCAATCCTAAGGGCCAGTACATGATTGGTGAAGGTTCCTCAACCCATGAGGAGCTAAAGTAATCACAACCCTAAGGAGTGGCAAGGTGGTAGACAATCTAGTGGGCATGGAAGTAAGAGAGAGTGTAGGAGAAGAGAATTCAATCCATGTCAGTGTGCAATAGGAGCAACTCGAAAAAAATAAAGGGGCTGCTATTGAGTCCTCACAAAAAGAAAAAAAAAACAAAGAAAAAAAAGATGAGCATGCTAAGGCGGCAGATGAGATTCTAGCAATGCCTCATCTGCCATTTCCTAAAGCCCTTCAAGAGCCTTCCCCTTTTGACAAGAGGAGTGCTAAGATGCAGGAATGATGGACACTTTTAAGCAGGTAAAAATTAATTTACCTTTGCTTGATGCCATAAAGCAAGTCTCAGCCTATACAAAATTTCTGAAGGATTTGTGCACCCAGAAAAGAAAGTCTAAGATCCATTTATCCAAAAAAGTATTTTCTGCTAAAAAAGTGAAACAGATTTTTTCCATTGCAACCCCAGCTAAACTCCAAGACCCTAGAGTTTCCACAATTCCCTGCATTATTGGAGACCACACCATAGGGAAAGCTCTCCTAGATTTGAGAGCCAGTGTTAACCTACTTCCATATTCTGTGTATGAGAAGTTAGGTTTGGGGAAGTTGAAACCCACACCCGTTGTCTTGTAACTGGCTAACAAATCTGAGAGGAGACCTATGGGTATCATTGAGGATGTGCTGGTTGGGGAAGATACATTTTTCTACCCAACAGATTTTCTAGTTTTGGACATGGAGCCTTCAAAGTGTACCACCCCTATTCCTGTGATATTGGGCAGGCCATTTCTGGCCACTACCAATGCCTCTATTTAGTGCAGGTTTGGGGTAATTGAGGTAACTTTTGGAAATATGAAAGTGAGGTCAATGTGTATAATGCAACAAATCAACCTCACTTTGAGAGTGAAGATTGTTTTATGGTTGATGTCATTGATGAGCTTATTGAGGAGGCCTTGCCCAAATTGCTAAATTGGGATGAGGTGTTTGATGAATTTGAGGAGATTTGGATTGAGACTGTTGAAAGGGAGACCCCCCACTCATTTTACTGAAGAGTTGAAAACCTTGGACTCTTCAGTGGGGCAAATACAACATTCTCATTGGAAATCTAGTGTGTTGTCCCTCCCTTTACCTTCTAAGGCACCTTTGCTACCTTCACTTGTCAGTCCACCTGATTTGGAGCTGAAACAACTCGATGAATCTCTAAAATATGCTTTCTTAGGGCAGGATCAGAAATTGCCTGCAATTATTTCTTCTTCCCTCAATGAGGAGCAAGAGGAAAAATTACTGTGTGTGCTCAATATGCATAAGAAAGTAATAGGATGGACCATTACTAATCTAGGAGGAATTAACCCAGGTATTTGGTTGTAACCAAACCCTCTAGGGAGATGCAGAGGAAATTGAATTCTCACATGCAAGTAGTTATGAAAGAGATGGTCAAGCTACTTGATGCTGGAGTGATCTATCCTATCTCAGATTTTGAATGGGTGTCACCTACCCAGGTGGTTCCTAAGAAGTTTGGCATCACTGTAGTCCCCAATGAGTCTAGAGAATTAATGCCAGCCCGAGAGGTCACTGGTTGGAGGGTCTGTATTGATTATAAAAAATTGAACTCCAAGACTAGGAAGGACCACTTCCCACTGCCTTTTATTGACCAGATTTTGGATAAGCTCACAGGAAAGGCTTATTACTATTTTCTTGATGGATATTTTGGTTACAACCAGATACCTGTGTATCCACAAGATCAGGAAAATACAACATTTACTTGTCCATTTGACACTTTTGCTTACAAAAGGATGCCATTTGGGTTGTGCAATGCTCCTGCTACTTTCCAGAGATGCATGTATGCAATATTTTCTGACATGTTAGATAATTTTTTAGAAATTTTTATGGATGATTTTTCAATGTATGGTGATAATTTTGATCAATGTTTGCATCACCTCTCCCTTGTGCTTCAAAGATGTGAGGAAACCAATCTAGCTTTGAGCTAGGAAAAGAGCAATTTTATGGTAACCCAAGTAATTATTCTTGGTCATGTGGTTTCTAAGAAGGGGATTGAGGTGGACAAAGCAAAAATTTATCTGATTTCATATTTACCTCCTCCAAAATTTGTTAAGCAAGTCAGGTCTTTCCTAGGACATGCTGGCTTCTATAGGAGGTTTATCAAGGATTTCAACAAATTTTCCAAACCACTGTATTACCTGTTGTGTCAAGAAGTGCCTTTTGTGATTACTGCTAAATGCTTGACTACTTTTGAGGTGTTAAAAAAGTGTTTGACCTCTGCTCTTGTGATACAGGCCCCGGATTATTCTCTTCCTTTTGAGCTAATGTTGATGCCTCTAATTTTGCAATTGGTGCAGTCTTGGGGCAGAGACGAAATAAACTACCTAGTGTAGTTTATTATGCCAGCAAGACACTGACAGATGTTCAACTTAATTACACCACCACTGAGAAAGAGCTCCTGGCAGTGGTCTTTGCTTTGGAAAAATTTAGACCTTATGTCTTAGGGTCTAAAATTATGATTTTCACTGATCATTCTGCCCCGAAGTACCTGTTGTCCAAGAAAGAGGCAAAGCCCAGGCTGAACAGATGAATCCTCCTTCTGCAGGAGTTTGATCTTGAGATTAAAGACAAAAAGGGTGTGGAGAATGTGGTTGTAGACCACTTATCCAAGATTTTGATTGCTGATTGTGCTAATATACCTGTCAATGATTCCTTCCCTGATGAGCAACTATTTACCATCAATGTGAGTGTTCCCTGGTTTGCCAACATTATAAACTACCTTGCTGTTAGTAGGATTCCCCCACACTGGTCCAAGAAGGACTTGTTCTTTTCTCAGGTCAAATATTTTCTATGGGAGGATCCTTACCTCTATAAGTGTTGTGCAGACCAGGTGGTTAGGAGGTGTGTTCCCGAGAGTGAGTTCCATAGCATTCTCACAATGTGCCATGAACAAGCCTGTGGAGGTCATTTTGGGGGAAAGAAGGCTACAACCAAGGTGCTCCAATCTGGTTTTTATTGGCCATCCTTGTTCAAGGATGCAATGGAGCACTGCAAGGCCTGCCAGAGATGTCAAAAGATGGGGAGCGTTTCCAAGAGAGACTCAATGCCATTATACCCCATCATTGTGGTAGAACTATTTGATGTATGGGGGATAGAATTCATGGACCCTTTCCCTCCTTCCTATGGTTTCAATTTTATTCTTGTGGCTATGGATTATGTGTCCAAATAGGTAGAAGCCACTGCCATAAGAACCAATGACCACACAGTTGTCCTCAAATTTTTGAAGGACAGTATTTTCTCCATATTTGGCACCCCCAGAGCTATTATCAGTGATGGGGGGAGTCATTTCTGTAACAGAAACTTTGAGGTCTCTATTTTTTATATGAAAAAAATGCTTTGAAAAATTCAGTCGTCACAGTCGAGCTCTCTTATTTATAGATTCAAAAGAGGCCAGTTACAATTATTTAGGACTCTAACTAAAGTAAACTACCAAAAGCAAATTTTTCTAAAATTAAACTTCCTAAATAAACTCCTCCTTGCTTTTACAAATAGAGGCGTATAAGATTTCTTCTCCAAATTTTCAGTAGCAGGGATTCTCGCCAATCTTCTCAAACCCGTAGAGTGCATGACTTCTAATTTTAGAATTCACGATTATGTGCATTGTGGTTCTTCTCTCACGTTATCTTTAGCAATATACATGAGCTTTATTATACAAAATCCAAAATATGATTTTGCTTTCTTCTTTTGATTTGGTTCGACTTCAGCTCGATCGCTCGTATTCACCGACTCTCTTTAATCTTCTTTCAGTAGAAATTGTAAAGTATGATTTCTCCTTTTTCTGTTACTAGCTCTCGATTCTCTTCGACTGACTCCAGAGCTACACGATTTCTCTTTAATAGCTCTCAGAATTGGTGGTTCAGCTATGACTCTTTTACGATCTGCTTACTTACTATTTTTTGAGTTCACTTTGGCAAAGATTAACACTTTTATCCTTTTTTGCTTACTGATCTAAATATCAGCCCATTAACACATCATTAGTAGCAACTGTGTTTTAACATCACTTCATTCAGGGTATCAAAATGGTAAATTATATGATTGATCACACCCCCAAACTTAAGTTTTTCTAGTCCCTTACAAACAAGGAAAGATAAACTAATTAACTAAAAATTAAATGCCACATTTGTATTGAGCACAATTTCATTTAGCACATGCAACAAGCCTTTAAACCCCTAGGTTTCCTTAGGGAAGGAGTTATGTCTCCTGAAGGTTTCTAGTAAAGTTACCTACAAACTTCAAATATTTTTGGCTTTTTCAGAATTTTCAAACTTTTAAAACACAAAAAAAACCTCTAAACTACTATTTACACTAATTAATCAATTCATATAAAGCGTGGAGTGTGTGCATACCAATGACAGAATCTATTCGTTATAAATTTTTCTAAACTGCAGATTTAGAAAATATTTCCATCCAAACTCTCACTGTTGCTTACACTCAGAAGAAATATGGAAACTTGTTAGGCTTTTCACAATGATTTATATGATGAATAATTCAAGGACATATGAAAAGAATAAATCTCATGGAAAAGATAATCTATTCTACTTCATATGCTATCAGATTTCCATAGTATTTATAAGCTACATCTCTACTAGGCTCTTAATTTTACAAATCATGGATCAAGAAGGTCTTTATTTGACTTGTAATGGGGCTTTGGGTTAAAAGTTTCCAAAGAAAGGTAGAAAGGATTAAAAGTTCTAAGAATTCAATCCATCTTTAACCTATTCTTTTTCATCTCTTTTTCTTTTTTCTGCTTCAACAAGTATATAAAAAGTTAGATCACTTCTTCCCATTTATATAATTTTTTTTCAAGTAAATCCCTTTTCCTTCAGTTTCTTTTTCAAATATCCTCTCGATTTTCTCAATTTTGGAAGCTTCTTTTGCTTCTCTTTTTCATTTCTTTTTCCTCCCATCTTTTCAGCATTCATAATTTTATTTCTTCATTAAATGTACCATTTTCCACATTTACCTATTCTATTTTTGCATACTCCTTCCACTCTCCTATTTTTCTCTTTGTTCTAAATTCTCAGAAGTACAAGGGTTAAAGACCGAAACCTTTGGGCAGTACATATGCTTAGGGTTTATAAAATTAGGTACAAAGAATTTCAATTTAAGGTTTTTAATATGGGTTCAAGAGGTAAATTGTTAGGGATTTTGGCTTTTTGGCTCAAACGTAACAAAAGAAGGCATTTTCTCAATTACAGATTTACTAGCAAGAATGCCATATTGTGTTGATGTATATGATAAAAAATTCTAGAAATATAGGCAGCAAAATCGTAGAATCTTGATTCAAGTAAAAACAACAATGAGATTTCAATTAAAAATTGTCATGAAGTTCAAGGAAAATTTGGAGCATATATAGGTAAAACTGTCTCTCTCAAAGAAAGGAAAAGTTTCAAAAGCTCACTGGTTTAATATTTTTGAACCTATAATCTAAATTCTATAATTTAGAGCAATGTATAGTTTCAAAATTTCAATTATGATACATGTGTGCAAGTGGACTAAACATGAATATTAACAACTTCCTATCATTGATTTTCAAACTTCATTTACGATGATGGTAATGCATTTGATCAAATTTAATCTAATCGTTACTCACATGTAATGGTTAACTAGAAAAAGAATTTTTTTTTTAAAATAAACTTAAAATTCTAAAAATAAAACCTAAAAAAATAGTCCTAAAATTAGAAATATATATATATATATATATATATATACATGTACTTTCAAAATCTATCATACACTGAAGTGTACCCCCAATACTTAAACTGGACAATGTCCTCACTGTAAACCAAAATAGGGGATACCCTAAAAGTTCCATGGTGCACAAGGTACCGGGCATAAAATTTGCAAATATAATCAATATCCTCCCCCAAAGAAAGATTTTCTTTGGCATAGCTAAACAAAAACAACACTAGGCAAAAATATAATATTTTCTTTGGTGAAGAAGATTTTCTTTGGCATAGCTAAACAGAAACAACACCAGGCAAAAATATAAGATAAAATTATAAACAGAAAGAAATTTTCTATTAATATTCCAAAAGAAATATTTTCAGAGATTGTGCAAGAAAGAGAAAACTAAGTACATAAAAGAAAAACCTAGGAAAAATCTAGACACAAACCCTCCCTGAGACTTGATGATTTGCACAGTTATGTCATCTCAGGGTCTTCAAATTTTGTTTCATCAAATTGAGCTCTTCCCCTTTTTGTCTTCCAAATATCCTCAACCTATGGCATCTGGAAGAGAAATGCAATGTAGCTAGGGGAAGAAGTTGAGGAGTTCAAAGTTCTCAACCCACCATCCTCATAAAGGAACTCGTACTCAGGGGGAGGGTTAGGGTTGAGATGGTGAGATTGTTAAGAAGAGGAAAAGGTGAAGAGTTGGAAAAAGGTGTCGGTTTGGGACGAGGTTTATGGGTAAGGGGGGTCATAGTAGATGATTCAACATTTGGGATGGGTCATTGGCGCTTCAACTTTTCTAACTTTTCACCAACGCCAGAAGTTCAGCCTTCTCCTTCTCAATAATGCGATCAAGTCATCTACTGAGCTCATTATGGTCTGTTTCTTCCGCCATTGGAGTAGCGTTTGGAGATAGAAGATGAAGAAGATGGGTTTCGAATAGCATGGGTTTTTTATGGGACGTGGCTTTATAGTGAAACGGCTAGCGCTTTGAATCCTCATTTCAAAATAAGTTTTGAGGTGTATGCATTTAAGCTTGGGTAGGGGGCAGGTGGTGGTCATGAATGCGATGCATGCCCACTTTCTTTTGAATAAATGGGTTCAACTTCCAAGCTCACTTGTGGAACTGGTCACCATCCTCACCTGGAACCTAGAATTGTGGATGACGATTCTAAATGCACAGCTCTCGACGGAATAGACTCTTCCACGATTCAAATCGTAATCACTACGATTTATCCGTCGAAAGTAATATACAAAGAAAAGAAAAATGTCGAGCGCTCGTCAATCCATATGACCACTCAAACTCTTATAGTGTACATGAGAAAATGTCTTACAATCTATTGTGTTTTACCACGATTTGAATCGTAATGTACCTCTTAACAAAATTTCCTAAAAACAAGAAAAGGAATAATGCACATATGTTACAAGCTTTTGCTATGGATGAGTCAGTAGCTCGACAGGTCCCTGAGGAATTCAATTTTGATCAGTGGTGGCAGATGTCTCCCCAAAAAATAGTTGTCCTCTCGAGTTTCTAACTGGCTGTGCTGGTAACTGACCACTTTCTCTCTTCATCATCTGTGAAGTTAGTTGACCAATCTGTCCTTCCAGCTTCATGATGGACTCGGTATGTGAGTATAATACTTGAGAGAACTGTGCAAGTTGTGATAAATCTTTTGAATGCTGATGCGACTGTTGTTGTAAACCCTGAAGGATCTGAACAATTATAGCATTAGGTTTGTTGCTATGTGGCTTGTACTATGGCTGCATAGTAGGCACTTGTGGTCTTTGGTGGAAATTTTGGGTAGGAAGATATCGTGGTTGCATAATAGATGGTCCATGTTGTGCCCCACTTGTGGAGCCATAATTGAAAACTGGATGGTTCCTCCACTGCGGGATGTATGAATTCCCGTAGTCACTCCTTTAGAATGCAAGTACTTTTTCCTTTTCCACAACATCTGGGTATAATGGAGCAGCTAGGCACTCAGTTACGGCATGGGTTAATCTTTGGCAAATTGCAGAAGCTGCGATAGGTCTTTTCGGGGTACTAAGCTTAGAAGTCATCAATGATGCGAGTTTCTGCCCTAAGACTTCTTCCTTGGTACTAATGTCACTATCCTTCTTTACTTTTTCATTGCTGACATCGTGAAGGCCACCCTTTGCGAGAGGAGTGTGGTGAATCATATTAGGGTCAGACTTAAGAAGGGCATGTTTCTGCTTGGATTTGTCAGCCAGTTCTCAAAAAAATTCCAAGACTGCTATACATTTCGGGCCTTGACTCACAACATCAACGATATGCTGGTTACCCTCAGTCAGCCCTTGATAGAAACTCTGGGCAATGGATCAGTTTGGCACTTCATGATGAGGACATTTTCTAAGTAGATCTTCATACATTCCCTGCTCTCATGAGACAGTTCTCCAGGCAATTGCCGAAAGCTTTAGATTGCTTAGCGAATTTGATTGGTTTGTCCAATCGAGAAATACTCGATCAAAAATTTGGCATGTAGTCTATCCCAAGAAGTAATACTATTAGCGGGCAGTGAAATCAACCACGCTTTCGCTCTATCCTTAAGAGAGAAGGGGAAAAACCATAATTAAACGGCCTCATCATTAAGTGGTGACATTTTTAACATGGTGCAGAGTTCTATGAAATCCTTAATGTGTTGATAGGGATCTTCACGATCAAGCCCATGAAAAGTACGAAGGGCTTGATCTCGAAGTTTTGATCATTCGCAACCATGGGTAAGGTAATACAAGAGGGCACGGTCAATGTGACTGCAGTGTAATGCTCCTGAATTGGGCGGTCTTCGGTCTTTGTTTAAAGCTCTTTTTCGGAAGTTCGGTTGGAAGCTATGTTCAGTAAGAGAGTCCTCTTTATTTTTGGATCACATTAAAAAAGGTCTGAATTTTGCGATCCAATATGCAATCAGTGCGAAACTATCCAAAAATTTGGAACATCACTAATGTGACCCCACCTATGACAGGCATCCAATTATTGATGTAGTCCTATTAATGTCACTTATAATTATCATGTGCAAGCAGGTGTTTATATAGGAGTTTCATGATCAAGCATAATCTATCTATCAATAAGCGACAGGGGAATTAACAATATAGTTACGCAGAAATTTCACACTGAGTTCTTATCAGTTCGAAGCTATAATAGAATCTGGAGTTATTTCTAATGTGACTTGATCCATGACAAGAATTTCTACTTATTGATTCACAACTATTCATAGTAGGAATTTGTATTGAAAATGTGATGATCAGGCATAAACTACCTATCGGCAAGCAACATATTAAATGAACATTCAATTAATAAGAACATTGATTACCAAACGCAAGTAGCACATCAGTTTTCCTAGGGCTCACCAGGCTGCTTCGTTGGTTGCTTGTCGCAACGTCTTGCTCCAGAATCAGATGGACCAGCCCTTAGAACAGCCGCATTTCTTGTTTACTCGAAGGTAAACTCCCATGCATGAGCGACATATGGAGCGGAGCTGATCAGGTAGGCTTTTCCCATCAGCCAAGTAAGGATCTCATTGTGAAAATTCAACCTTTTATGTAGCAGATGGTTATCCTGATGTAGGATCTCCAATTGTCTAAAGGTCTGCTGCTGCTACACCTCCATTTTTCTGGTGAGTGGGCATCTGGGGTGTGGCTACGAGCACTGGCTGATCAAGGTTTTCTTGTTGTGCACCCCCAGTCGGCTGTTGCAGATTTCAATTTTTGACACTAAGCTGGCATCTCTTTAGGATCAAACTTCATTTATTTTTTGTAAAATTTTGAATATTATCAGTCCTTATTTCTTTACTCAATTTTATCTCATACGGATCCTCATTTTCATCATCCTCATGGCCATCAAGAAGTCGGGAGATGATACGGGGGTAAGGCATGGAAGTTAGGGGTTTTGGGACGGTGCGCTGCATTTGCTCAATGGCGTAAATCATGCCCTCGTAGACAACGCGATGGGCATTAAGCCATCTATTCTCATGAACAACGAACAAAGCCTGGAGCAAGGCATCCCGCCTTTCTCTCTCGTGTTGGAGGGGATATAGGTTGCTCCGAAATATGACATCTAAAAACCACATGTGATCTGGTAACTGAGTCCGGGTTATAGACTGACCAAATGCCTGGAGACCACTAGTCATCCTATCAATGATCTGTTTGAACTTCACCTCTTTGGGGCAAGGTGCCAATTGACCATGACGATTATCATATTCCACACTACAGCCCATTGTTGCAGCAATGTCGAGGAGGTCAATGCAGAAGGTTCGTCCATCAATCGTCGTGGTAAATTTTCCATTGATGTCGCTATTTTTGAGGTTTTGGTAAAAGAGCTTGACCAAGAGGGGGTAGAAGTGGGGATGAGCGGGTCGGAGTAACAGCTCTAACTTGGCACGCCGAAGGTAATCTAATGACCAGACAACCATGTCGTAATTAGCGAGAGCATCCTGGTCAAAGGACCATTTGGGTTCAAGGGCTTTTACACCTCACTAATTTACCGACTGTTCTTAGGTCGGTGGTAGAGGCTGAGAACTAGCTGGGGCTTTGCACTTTAAACTAGCAGAGGGTTTTGGTTTAGAAACCCAAAGTTTGGTCGAAACTTTCTTTTCGCAGGCCATGCGTAAAGAAAATCAAATGAAATGAAGAGGTTTAGGGTTTTACCTCACTGTGTAGTTTAAATCGGAGGAAATCGAATTCAGTGGAGACACATGCATGTAGATCCTTAACATTTTGATGAATTTGGCATGGAAGGTCATGCTTTTGGAGAGGAAACGAGTTTGTTCTATGCGAGAGAGGGGAAGAAAGAAGGGCCCAACCTTTCAAAAGTTCGAAAATGACAGATTTAGGGGTTTTCAGACCCATTTGTACCTTTATCAGTCACTATGACGACCTTAAGTTCTCGCCGCGATGAGCCATGACCTGAAGATCTCGCTATGGCGAGCCTTAATCTCGCTGTGGCGAGGTGTACAGGAAGTAGCTTAGGTTTAGTGGTGATGTTTTGGGTGGTCTACACTCCAGGTTTATATTAGAGTTTAATTGTGTGTGCTAAGGGCTAGCATCTCCTAAATTTGTTAGTCATTTCAACTATGTATCATGAGATTATGCAAGTGTTGTTAATCATCAAATAGTGCACATTATCCCCAAAATATAAGCATAAAATACAGACACTGGACATAGTTAATTAACAGTTGATTAGTACACGTAGGAATGACTAACCTTATTGAAACAGAAGTAGATACTGGTCGCGAATTTTGACCTCACACTCCCATGTCGCCGCAGCGGTGGAGTGATTGCGCCATTGGACTAAGACCAGCGGAATTCACTTAGTTCTTAAAATTTGCTCCTTGCGGTCTAATATTTTTATTGGCTCCTCAACCAGTGTTTAGTCTTCTTGGACTTCAATCGGCTGGTAGTCCAATACGTGTGACGTGTCTCTCACATATTTTTTCAGAATCGAAACATGGAGCACGTTGTGGATGCTCGACAACTGCAGCGGTAAGGAGATGCGATAGGCCACTTCGCCAACACAACCGAAAATCTCAAAAGGGATAATATACCGTGGACTGAGCTTTCCTCGCTTGCCAAATCGCATCATGCCCTTGGTCGGTGGGATCTTTACAAACACCTGGCCTCCAATCTGAAGAAACAATGGTTGTTAGCATACTCATATTAAACTCATATTAAATTGAAACATAAGGCAACATTGTGCACAAAATTTACCTGAAATTCAATGTTTGATCTCTTTAGATCAGCATAACTCTTCTACCGGCTTTGGACGACCTTTAATCATTCACGTATGAGTTGGACGGTCTCATTTGTGCTCTCAATGAATTCTGGGCGCAATAATACATGCTCTCCAACCTCTTCCCAATTGAGCGAAGATTTACATCAGCAACCATATAGTGCTTCAAAAGAAGCCGTCCTAATGCTTGTATGGTAGCTATTATTATACGTGAAGTAGATCAAGGGCAAGTACTTGTCCCATGATCCTTGGAAATCTAGCATGCAGGCTCGTAACATATCCTCAATCACCTAATTCACCCTTTCAGTTTGTCTATCAGTCTAGAGGTCAAATGCCAAGTTGAATTCTAATTTGAAACCCATCCCTTTTTGGAATTGCTGGCATAATTGAGAGGTATAAAGCAAGTCCCAATCTGACACAATGCTCAAGGGTATGCCGTGTAATCTAACTCTCTCCTTCAAGTACAATTCTGCTAGCTTGCTAGCTGTATAGCGTGTACTGTAAGGTAGAAAGTGCACTGACTTGGTTAATCTGTCGACAACTACCTAAATTGCGTTATGTCCCTTCGGAGTTCTCGACAAACCAAGATAAAGTCCATAGAAATATTCTCCCATATTCACTCAGGGATTGGTAGTGGCTGAAATAGACCAGAAGGGTGTCTATGGCCAACTTTAACTTGTTGGCAAACCAAGCACTTTGCTATGTGTTCTGCGACATCTCTTTTCAACCCTTTCCGCTAAATTTTTTTCTTGAGGTCGTGATACATCTTAGTGCTGCCCGGATGGATAGAGTATATGGACTTGTGGGCTTCCTCTAATATTTCATGTCACAAGTCAACATTGGTCGGCACCCACAATCAACCTCTGAACAACAACGACCTGTCGTCCTTGTAGACACCCAAATTTGGCCCAAGGCCCGATCGAAACATATTTAGAGAGAGGCGCATTTCCGAGCTTATGATGGCATGTACGAAACCCTTAGGAATCACCCTAGATCCCTTAGGAACCTACCCCGAACCTTTAGAAACCAACCCCGACCCTTAGAACCTTTCTCGAACCCTAACCTAACCTTCCCAGGTGAAGAGGAGGAGGGGTGCACCAGAACTAGTTACGACCCTCTACTATGAAAAACTCTTATACCATTGAAAAGTAAAGGTCGTCAGCTTTCCAACGGTCTAAGAATTGCGCCAATCAAAGGTATATATCAGAAGATATGACAGTCCGAACCCGGAGGGTAGGAGGGTAATTTTAAGTGGGTCACCCTAGGGATTTGGCGCGACTATTAGTCGCGCCAGGCTATTTCTCCCCAGAAATGGCCTAGCACAACTAATAGTTGTGCCAGGTATAAATTTTTCCTGGCCCAACTATTAGTTGCGCCAAGCCAATTCTCCCAGATTTTAAGCCTGGTGCAACTAATAGTTGCGCCAAGTTTAAAAGGTGGCCCCCACCCCGCGAGCTAACTTCCAGATACTCTTCTTCACTGTTTTACTGTGCATTTGCTTGGATTTACTGTGCATTTGCCTGTCACAATTATTAGTTGCGCCAGGCATATGAACAATAACTATGGGATTTTGCCTCGAATTTCGTGTTTGAGGTTTGACTTGTTGACCACCTCGACCTTTGGGGTGTGTTTTGATAGTTTTGTTGCACCTATTCCTTACCTATTTGCAACCCTCCAAGTGACCTAAAGCCTCACCCCATCATCCACCATTGGAGGATCCTTCACACCTTTCCAAGCTCTTAAAATCCTGGGAAACCTTAGATGGCCCATTACCTAATTCCTAATCTTACTTAGCCTCTAAGTAGCCTCCTAATCCACCCATTTCCTATAAATAGAGCCCCCCTCCCCATGGTTTAAGGGTTGAGAATTTCTACCTAAGAGAGAAAGAGCTTAAAGTGAGAAGATCTTTCTCCCTTTGGTGCACACCCCCCATACAAATTCCAGAATTCACAAAACTCCTTTAGACCTTAGCATTTCATAGAAAACCCTTAGGTTAGGTGTGTGTGATCCCCTAGCCTCCCTTCCCTACCTCTTAGCTTCAACCCTTAGAGGTTAGAACCCCACTTTCCACCATACAAAGCCTTCAAGAGCTCATCAAAGTAAGCCACGCAAGGCTCTCCTCTTCGGTGCTACAAGGGCCCGAGGGCTCCGGCTCTCCCCTTTCTTCTTCTATCTCTTTCTAGCTCCCTCCATCCTCCCATTTGTGCCATTACGTCGCCAATTTTTTGGTAGGAACAGAGGGGCACAAATAGGATTCTAAGCCCTTTTGGGCAAGAGGAAGCTATTTTCTTTTCTTTCATTTCATTTTATTTTTGGCCATTAGTAGAGACCGCGTTAAGCGGGTTGATCGGGTGCCTAACACCTTCCCGATCAATAACCGAAGCCCCTACCCAAGAGCCTCTGGTGTGGACCGGATTCAGAGTCATATTTTTAGCACTTCGGTGCTCATAAAAATGAACTAGGTATCCCGGGACACCGAAAGCTCCGAGTGGCGACTCTATATTTTTCATTAGAGAGCGCATCGTCGCGACGGGATCGTCTCGATTCCCACGGTTGCACAGATGGTGACTCCGTTGGGGAGTAGCTAGTAGAGCTTCCCCTTGAACTAGGCCTTTTTTTTATTTTTCTAACATTTTATTACTATTTTTTATTTTATTTTTGCTATTTTTTGTACTCACCCCTTCGATTACGTCATTTTACTCACCCCTACATTTCCGCTTTAAATTTCAGCAATTTTTGCCTAGTCACTTGACTGGCACCTTTCTTACTTACCCCTACGATTCCGCTTTAAATTTCAGCAATTTTCGCCTAGTCACTTGACTGGCACCTTTCTTACTTCCATTTACAATTCGGCTTTAAATTTCAGCACTTTATATTTCCCACCTAGTCGCTTGACTGGCCCCGTCATTTTCTTTTTTACATTCATATCCTAATAGTGGACGCTGGCCCGTAGTGGCGGCACGGGATAATCACCCCCGGTCTTTGAACTAAAGAAAACTTTCAAAAAAAATTAAAATTGAACCAAGTTAGGGAGCTTAATTAATTTGTTTTGCGGGTTAGATTTTTCAAAGGGGTTGGGTTAGGCACACATACAAATACCCGGGTCTTAGTATGGCGGCAGCCCCTAGTGGTGATGATCCAGAAAAGTCCCAGCCCACCTAGTATCTGAGAAAGTGCTTACGCTGGAGGTATATCGGGTGGATTCCCATTCCAAAGCTTAAAACCCTCGGGGAGCTCGTTAGCGAGTTATACCGGACTCAATCCTTTAGGTGCGGTGAGGAGAGAATCGATCACCAAAAAATAGCTCAGTTCCTGGAAGCCTAGCTTCCACAAAAAACCAAAAAAGAGACTCATTTCGGGCATCAGTGGCTGCTATTTTCTGTTCTGGAGAGGCAGTTTTTGCCTGGCGCATGTATTAGTTACGCCAGCACAAAAAGCTGGAATTTATAACAAGCGCAACTAACTGGCGCAACTAATAGTTGCGCCAGTGTAAAATTGCTCCCCTGCAACCTGGGCGCAAGTATTAGTTGCGCCAGGTCTGTTTAGCAGCACCCAGCCCGAATCCTTGGCCCTTTCCACCTCTCGAGTTCCCCGATCAGTGTGCATAGTGCCTTGTTTAGGCCCCACCATCTCCGACACCCAATACGCCCCTGTCGATCAAGAGAAGACAACTTCTTTTTGGCTCATTTCGGGGGATCGGATCGTTTGCCTCAATTTTTATGCCTTCAATAGATCGAAGGTTCTCCTTCGATTCTTTTGAAGTGTATCGAAACTGTCGCCGCGGGTCTTGAATTAAGGTACAAGAGCCACCCAAAAAGGGAATTCCAAGGCCTCGAAACCTTTGTTTTACAAAAAAGTTTTCATAAAATTCAAAAAATATATATATATATAATCAAAACCCAAAAAATATATAGGTTGTGGTGCCGGCACAACGGCATCATCTTGCCTTCCGTCATCCCGTAGGGGAAGGAGGAGGATTTTTGGGTCTTATCCAAGGCACCCTTACCCAACCCACTCCCGAAGAATGTCGTGGGTAGTGGACCCAGCTTACGCCGATCCCGACTCATCCCCGCATCATTCTCCAACCCACTCCCATTCTGGAGAAGTCTTTTCCACCATCCCCCTCACCCAACCCCCTTTTACTGTTACCGGCCCATTTGGCACCCCCATTTTCCCAACCACTACCCCCCAAAATATTCAAAATCCAACCCCCCATTCTCCATCTTTTGCCCAAGCCATGCCAAGTCCAACTCATCTCCCATCCACATCCATACAAAACCCAAACCCATTTTCCCAATCCACATCCATGCCCCAATTCCCATCATCCTCCTATAGACCCGATCCACCCACGTTCACATACACCACTTCCGCCCTATCCGATCCCACACAAATCCCCCCATCTACCCGGGTCATGCCCATTTTTACTAGGGTCATGCCCGATTTTTCCCAAATACCCACACTATACCCTCCACCATCCTTAAACATCCCTAACCCATCCCCCTCTGCCAATACCCCACCCCATTCCTTTAACCCATCCCTTATCTCATCATCTACCATGTCCATACCCAATTTTCCCTCCACATCCACCCCGTCCATACCCAACCATCCACATCCAACCCCCCTTCCATGGCCATGATGGAGGAGATGTTCCAAGCATACTCCTCATGGAGGGCTTCCCAAAATATCTCTCCTCCACACCCCACATCCATGAATCCATCCCATACCTAAGCAAGCCTCCATGCTTCACTCCCCCATGACCCCCATCAACCTCCCATAATCCACACCATCCAGACACCCCAAGGCCAAATGGCCCAAACTCCAAACTCCCGCATACCCCAAGGCCCATTGGCCTAAACCCCCTTTTCCCACACATCTCAGGGCCCCATGGCCTAATACCCCACCATCCATGATCTCTAGGGCCCCATGGCCCAATACCCCACTACCCATCATCCCCAAGGCCCAAGTAAGCTACACCTCAATCAAAGGAAATGTCCAAGCTGAAAGTAAACAAAGGTTGAAAAGTTATCACCTGCTCGGGGACCATCAAGTCAAGCTGAGACCTTTTGCCCATTTCCAAGTGCTTTAGGCCCACGTCACGGCATCGGGCCTGATGCCAATTGCTGAGGAGAGGATAGGTGAGCACCTCCGAGAAAAGGAGCGGGCGCCCAAGGTGAAAATGGTGATATCCCCATACCTAAAAAAGGGGCATGGCACAAGAGTAGGTCAGTAACATAGATGGATCAGTCAAAAAAAAAATGATGAATGGATGATAGTGATAGCAAAACCAAAGGGGTGAGAAATTACCTCCAGGATGGCCCAAAATCCCACGGCAGACTTCGAGTCCCCGGTCGTAACCCGGGATAAGTTATACATCAGCCAGCGATCTCCGCCCTCCCGATCATGCACAGGAACGCCGTCAATTATCCATCACGCTCAACAAGGCCAGGCTGACTCGTCCCCCGCTGGCATTTGTGAAAAGGGTCTTGCCCAGCAAGAGTAGGAAGGTGATGCGAGCTAAAATGATCGCCCACTCTGGCGCGATATAAAGCACCCGATCTGGCTGGCCCAGGTCCACCAACTCATCAGCAGAAAAGAGAGAGGTCAACCAGGACATCTTGACCTCTGTGCCATGGGTCTGCCCACGAGGAGGATAGGCCCCGATCAACCAAATAATGTCCTACCGGCTCAATACCGCCAAAGTAGATATCGGGACTCCACCTATCCTAATGCCAGTAATCATGGCCCAATCAGCGGGCGTCAACGTCAGCTCGGCATACGGCATGTGGAACGTCATGGTCTCAGGATGAAACCTCTCGATGAGGGCCATCAGATAGGCGACATCAGCCCTCATGGCAGTGCAGGACAAGAACTCCCCAAAGCCCACCTGCTCCAACAAGACTTTCACCACAGGGGGGACATAAAGGTAGAACTTGTGGAAGTCGAGCCACCCCCCGCGGAACACAATGTTGGGCAGCTCCTGCACCCAAAGAAATACACATCAGATGGCAGAGGTAAAGAAAAAATGCGCAAAGGAAAGAAACTTAACCTATCTTTTACCTTGCCCGCTATTCTGAAATTTGATATATGTGTGTGCTGCTGATACAAGAAGCCAACCCAGGCAGCCTCACCCTGCATCTCAAGCCAGGGACCTGCTCTCCGCTCCACCCAGAGGAACTTCTCCCCCCGCGGGTCATACACTATCTCGGGCCCCTCCTCATTGCCCTCCTCGGGAATGTGCTCATCACCGCCCGACATGCTGGGGCAACAAAACTGTCACAACCGCAGATTTTTGAGATGAGTGCACGGCACGCATACACACATAGGTATATGTGTTTCACAAGGAGACCAAAACGACCCAAAACACATTAAGTGTGTACATGGGAAACACACTAGTATATCCCTAACTTTTAGATATAAAAGTGAAAGAGAGAGAGAGAGAGGAACCTTTACGTAACTCTATTCTAACCTAAATAGAGAGAAGGAGAATATAGAGAGAATGAAGAAAAGAGCCTGGTAGAGAACTAGGGTTCGTTGAGACTTAGGTCGGCAAAGGAGATCAGAGGAAATGACGGGAGGAAGAACCAGGGAGGCCGGATAGCCTAGTAGATATTTAAATCATAAATCGGACCTGTGCGTGATTCATCGTTAGAGGTACGTTAAAAACATGATAGATGCCTAGGAATATTTTGAATAGTAGGAAAGATGTTGGATAAATGTTGCTTGTATGAGATTAGAAAAAAAAAGTGGATGGAAATCTGTTCTCGATCGGATCGAGGGACAAATCATTGTTCCTCGCTCGAGCGGTCTAAAAACTCGCTCGGCGAGGATAACAGAGAAAAATATGACTGGGCTCGCTCGGCGGTCCCTAAAAACTAAAGGGAGCTCGCTCGGTGAGGGTCCACGGTCATATTTTGAAAGTACGATCTAACCGGTCGAGGGACCTTGATTTAACCGCTCGAGCGAGGTCAAGAGGCCGCCCGCGCGGGGTGAAGGGGCCGCTCGGGCGAGGATAATTAGCCTCGCGAGCGAGGTCTGGTGACCACTCAGATCTTGGTTTTCTAATATAAGAAACTTGGGTGTCATACACCCCAATGACCTTAGATCATTCTAAAACTATTTCTTTTTCAAATGTAGGTTGATGCATTATAACCCTCTAAGGGCAGGCGTGCCTTGAGATTCGTTGAGGTAGGGAATATTCTCGAAACATGTGCATTATTCTGTGAACTCATATGCGTAGTATAGTCTATGTAAATAGTGTATATTCCATAAACCCTCATGATAAGGGTGTGTGTGTGTGTTACAATGTGGAAACTCCTGAGGTCCCCAGGGGACGAGAAATAAAATAGAAGTAAGTGGCATCCCAGGGATGCGTAAGAAAACAAACAGAGAAACAAAGGTAACGTGATAAGGCCTAATGTAATATATTTAGCACAATCACGGTGAATAACTATATGTAAAGCACATTGATGTTTTTATTATTTAAGATTGATTAGAATACCCCACCGACGTGGCGGGATACCCACGACTGACTCGACAGGATATCCGTGACGCACGGCGCCAATCCGACATTTATAACACATCCGTGGATGTAGATTGAGAATAGACCCGCCGCCTATGAGAAAGGGGCTCGGCGATTCTGTGGAATACACACAACAACTGTCAAGTTAGACGACGATGGCGGGTATTCCATCGGGGCTCGATGCTATATTGCTCGAGGACTACTTAAGTTAAGATTTAAGTGATTAGGCCAAATTCATAACCAAACCTATAAGGAGAATAAACAAAAATATGCTAAGTATTGGTCGGAACCATTGGGTTATTCCTGTTACTCAAATTGTTGTACATAAGTGATTTCTTGAAAATTCTATGCTGGTTAGGTTACTGACATATGTGTGAAGGATGATCTATATGTTCTTTTGTTTTCCCTACGGATCTAGGATGTAGCTCACCCCTTAGACTATACATCGCAGGTCCAGGACTAGCGGTAGCAAAGACTTCGGGAGAAGTTAATCCAGGGGCCTCGGTGTTCGTGGCCACAGAAGAGTCATAACCTCCTCCAGAGGAATTCTTCTAGGAAACCCGCTGCATACTCTGAGAGTGAGTTGAGAGAGTATTATGTATGGCTTGGTATATCGAGCCTCTTTATTTCGAATGCTTTAATTTCTGTCTCTTGATAAAACATCTAGGATGAATAATTACCTTTTAACTTTTGGGTATGTCCTTATGTCCATGAATTTGCATGGGACAAGGACAGCCCTGCGAGACCAAATATATTGTTGAGATTTCGATTTAGGGTAGCTACGTGTGCTTCAATTTCAGTTTTGGCTTGTGTATATCAATGTGTTGTAAAGGACTCAGGGCACGGCCTTGAAGGTCGTGCTGATGGCGCGGATTTTGGGATGCCGAAATTCGGGCTGTCACAGTTGGTATCAGAGCCTTTCTTTCCAGGGTTCTGACTATCATATCGTCAGAATATAGGGACTTCTGCTAACGAGATTATGAATTCTCATGCAGACCGTTATGTTTCCTAGAGGGAGAGGCCGACCCAGGGGTGGTCATGATAGGAATTTGCGCAGTAGAGATGGGTTCGTCTCACCTACAAACAGAGTGCCGTTGGGAAACAGGGAGATTCGAGGAAGCGGCGTGAGAGGAAACCAAAATCAAGCAGAGGAGCAAGATCTAGATAGACAGGATAGAGATCAGAGGGAACAAGATAGGGTGAGAGAACGAAATGAAGAAAGAGAAGAGCGTCAGAGAATGATGCACACAATGGAGACCATGGCAACTGCCATGGCACAACAAGCAGCGTCCTTGGCAGCGCATACAGTACCAGAACCACAACGAACACCTACCCCTCCAGTAGGATTTACACCTTCAGTGGCTTCAGCATTCACCGAGTTCAGAAGAATGAGACCTCCCAACTTTTCAGGACAGGCAGACACGATGGCCGCCGAAAATTGGTTGGGAGAAATGGAGAAGGTGTTCAGCGTACTGACATGCACGGAGGATGAGAGCGTCCGTTGGGCAGCATATATGTTAGATGGAGAAGCTGGACCGTGGTGGAAATCAGTTTCGCGAACTAGAGCACAAGAAACTCCAGATGTGCTGGGACTGTAGAAGAATTCAATAAACAATATTTCCCTGAAGTTGTGAGAAATCAGATGGAGACCCAATTTTTACAACTAGCACAGGGAAGAATGACCGTGAGAGAGTATGGAGTGGAATTCATGAGACTGGCTCACTTCGCCCCAGACTACGTAATCTCAGACGTGATGAAAGCGAAGAGGTTCCAACAGGGCTTAACGTCGGACATCCGAGGAGGTTGCCCTTCCGGTGAAAACTTATGGAGAAGTAATGAGTAAGGCATTGGTAGTTGAGGAAGAAAACAATAACCGATACCGTAAGAGGGAACATCAAGGTAGAGAAAGCATTGATCCGAGTAGGACGGGGAGTTATGAATCGGTATATAAGAAACCGAGGTTTGTAGCACCAAATCAGAAACAGTCGTTCCAGACAGGGTATGAGAGAGCTGCACAACAACCTACTCATCAAAATTATTCGTTGCTGGCATCAGGGAGACCGATGAGGTATCAAGGTCCTACTTTTTCCAACAGGGCTACAACTCCACAAGGTTTTTCGAGAGCTGCTACTTCATCACCAAGGGAAACTTGTGCAAAATGTGGCAAGTCCCACAAAACAACCGATCAGAGGCGAGGAATGCGAGGTCGTTTCAAGTGTGGCAAGATAGGCCACATGATTAGAGATTGCCCAGACATCAAAGAAAAGACGGCTCCAACTTCCATGCCACAACCTATTCAATCTCAGCTATTCGAGGAGAGCCTCTGTGATTCACTGAAGCGAGTGTACATGACATTATCCAAGGTGAGATCTCCTTTAAAATAGAGAATTTTGGTTGCAGTACAATTCTAGATAAAGAATGGGTTTCCATTGGGACATATATATATATATATATATATACCGTTAATAAACTTAAGAGTGGAAATTTGTTTTATGTTTATGTACATGTAAGTATATGCATGCATTGTAGGTACGTTACAGATTTATGAGAAAGGGTGTTACGTCGCACATGACGCACGAGTGCTGATAGACCCAGGGTCTACCCACTCCTTCATTACCCCTAGATTTGCAAAGAAGATGAAGATTGTTCCGGAGACACTGGACTTTGTGTTATCAGTGTCCATCCCAACAGGAGAATTAGTGGACACGGAGTTAGTCTGCAAATCGGTAGTAGTAAGCATTCGGGATCACGCTGTCCACGAATTAGACGCAAATTTAATATGGTTGGACATGCAAGGATTCGATGTAATCCTTGGTATGGATTGGCTGTCCCATCATTGCGCAACAGTGGACTGCAAGGATAAAGTTGTTGTTTTCCGTCCTAACACGAGGAGATCGTTTCGATTTCAAGGGGAGAGGTCGACTCAGGTACCACTCATATCTGCAGTCAGAGCAGAACGTTTAATCCGAAAGGGGTGTAGTGGTTATTTGGCATTTTTGAAAGAAGATAAAGAAGAAAAGAATATTATCTCCAGATAGCGATTAGTGCGAGAATTCGGATGTATTCGGAAGAATTGCCAGGATTACCTCCAGAAAGAGAAGTAGAATTTGCGATCGACTTAGCACCAGAAACGGAACCTGTTTCAAAGGCACCTTATAGAATGGCCCCTGCAGAGTTGAAAGAGTTGAAAGAACAACTGCAAGAGCTCATGGACAAGGGATTCATACGACCAAGTGTGTCTCCGTGGGGAGCACCAGTGTTGTTTGTGAAAAAGAAAGATGGGTCAATGCGGTTGTGCATCGACTACCGCCAATTGAACAAAGTCACGGTGAAGAATCGATATCCGTTGCCAAGAATAGATGACTTATTCGACCAATTGCAGGGTGCAAAACATTTTTCCAAGATTGATCTAAGATCTGGTTACCATCAGTTAAGAGTCAGGGCCGAGGACATTCAGAAAACGGCTTTCAGAACACGGTATGGACACTATGAATTTTTAGTGATGCCATTCGGACTGACGAATGCACCAGCGTCGTTTATGGACTTGATGAATCGAGTGTTTAAACCACACTTAGACTCCTGCGTGGTAGTATTTGTTGATGACATCCTAATCTACTCAAAATCGAAAACGGAGCATGAAGAACACTTACGTGTCGCTCTAACCTTTGCGTGAACACGGTATCACAGACGCCAAGCTCAGCAAATGTGAGTTTTGGCTAGAAAAGGTTAGCTTTCTAGGACATGTCGTCTCCAAGCATGGTGTCACTGTAGATCCTGTTAAGATCGAGGCAGTGGTGAATTGGGAACAACCAAAAACCGTGACAGACATCCGAAGTTTCCTCGGACTGGCAGGTTATTATCGACGTTTCGTAGAGGGGTTTTCAAAAATATCAGGACCTCTTACGAGACTTACAAGAAAGGACTCAAGATTTGAGTGGAGCGAGGCGTGTGAGAAGAGTTTTCAAGAACTCAAGAAGAGACTCACCTCAGCTCCAGTGTTAGCCATTCCATCAGGCAGTGGAGGATTCGCAGTTTATAGTGATGCTTCGTATAACGGGTTGGGTTGTGTACTAAATCAATATAAAAAGGTAATAGCTTACGGCTCCAGGCAGTTGAAAGAGCACGAAAGGAACTACCCAACACACGATCTAGAACTAGCAGCAGTCATATTCGCATTAAAGATATGGCGACATTATCTATACGGAGAAACATTTGAAATTTTCACTGACCATAAAAGCCTCAGATACCTGTTTACACAGAAGGAACTGAATATGAGGCAACGGAGGTGGATGGAATTCCTCAAAGATTACGACTGTTCTATACAGTACCATCCAGGCAAAGCTAACGTAGTGGCCGACGCCTTGAGTCGGAAGAGTTTTTGGGGTATACATCGATGGAAGTTGTTGGAGGATCTAGCGTTATGTGGCGCAGACATACAACCACAAGCCACAGGAGCCTTCTTAGCCAACATATCAGTGAAGCCAGTGATATTCGAACACATACGAGAACTACAGATGAAAGACCCGATTCTAACAAGGATACATCAAAATGTAACTGAAGGTACTACCTCGGAATTTTCAGTCAAGGAAGACGGTTCCTTAATGTTCAAGGGGCGACTTTGCATTCCGGACAATGCCGAATTACGGCGAACGATTCTTGATGAATCTCACAGGTCAAGCTATGCGATCCACCCGGGAAGCACGAAGATGTATCAGGATCTGAAAAAGAACTACTGGTGGAGAGGTTTGAAACAAGATGTGGCAGAGTACGTGTCACGATGTTTGACGTGCCAACAAGTGAAAATCGATCATAGACACCCCTCAGGCCTATTACAGCCCTTGCCCATACCGGAATGGAAATGGGAGTCTATCTCAATGGATTTCATAGTCGGTTTACCGCGAACTGCAAGGAGGCATAACGCCATTTGGGTAGTAGTTGATCGATTGACAAAGTCGGCACATTTCTTGCCGTACAATACGATGTACACAGCGGGAAGACTAGCAGAACTTTATATGAAGGAGATCGTCCGGCTACATGGGATTCCAAGTAGCATTGTTTCAGACCGAGACCCATTATATACATCAAAGTTTTGGAGGAAATTCCAAGAAGGAATGGGAACTAGGTTGGATTTTAGTACGGCATTTCACCCACAAACAGACGGGCAGACTGAGAGGGTCAACCAAGTCATTGAAGACATGCTTAGGGCATGTATGTTAGAGTTGCAAGGATCATGGGATCAACATCTACCATTGATTGAGTTCGCTTATAATAATAGTTTTCAGACGAGCATCGGGATGGCACCGTATGAAGCCTTGTACGGAAGACGATGTAAGTCGCCAATCAATGGGAGGAAATTGGCGAAATTCATTTTGGGACCCGAGCTACTTGAAGATACGCTGCTATTGTCCGCATGATCGAGAGAAAGACTAAAGGCTCGAGCAGAAAAGTTATCTTGATATCAAGCGGACTAGCGTGAACTTTAAAGTGGGTGAACATGTGTTCGTGAAAGTATCACCGATGAAGGAGTGATGAGATTTGGGAAGAGAGGAAACTAAGTCCCGCTATCTTGGACCGTTTGAAGTTTTGGGTCGAGTGGGAGAAGTAGCCTACCGCATTGGTTTGCCACCATTGTTTGATCAGGTACACAATGTATTCCACGTGTCGATGCTTAGAAAATATCTCAATGACCCTGATCACGTGCTGAGCGGCCAATCATTCGAAATGCATGAAGATATGACCATGATTGAAGAGCCGGTAGAAATTTTAGATCGAAAGGAACAGGTGTTGCGAATAAAAGTAATTCCCTTAGTGCTTGTCCGATGGAAGAACCATCCGGCCGAAGAGGCAACATGGGAACGTGAGGCGGATGTTAGAGAGCAATATCCCAAATTGTTCGAAATTACCAACTGAATGGGTTCATTCCTTGAGAGTACGCGATTACGAGAACCACAAAAGCTATGTATATTTTCTTTTAATGATATGTTGACTCCAAACTAAGATTGCACCGCATTGTCATTGAATTTTTATTTAATGGGACTAGTGATGAGATATAAAAAAAAAAAAAAAAAAAATTCTGGTCTCGCTCGAGCGACCACTTATGACCGCTCGTGCGAACCACATAAAATCATACTTCCTCTCGCTCGAGCGAGGCATTTTGACCGCTCGAGCGACGCATTATAACCGCTCGAGCGAGGCGGAACTATAAAAATGGCAGAGGCCAGGGCTGTCATCTTCAGCGAAAGGAGAAAGAGCGGCGAGGGTTAGACAGCGATTTCCAATATTTTCCGTCCGATTCCAGCCGGATTTGGACAATCCGATCCGTTAAGACTACTCTCCTAGGTAAAATCTACCGATTCCTAAACTCTTTCCTTTATTTTTCAGCCTTATTTATACTAAATGGCCTCAAGCCCGAACCCCCAACCAAAGAAACGGATGGCGATTCGATCGCCACCGGAGCGCAACAAAGCGCCCCAAACCTCTCAACCATCATCAAACCCGCCCTCTGCTCCAATCACACTAAATGATTGGTGGGGAGCAAAAATTTTTTAGGCCGAATGGGAAATACACCCCTCATGTTTCAGAGATCCGGCGTCCACCCAGTGGACATCGGACTTTCTCACCAACAACCAGCTCAAGACCCTGCTTACGCCTTTCGGGGATCGGTATTACCCGAGGCTAGTGAAATTGTTTTACCATACCCTACAATTGAGCGTCGATGAGGATGCCATACTCGTTACCATCGATGGTAATGAGTTAATTTTCAGATGTGCCGACATTTCCTCAATCATGAAATGTCCTCACATCTACACCCCTAGCCCACTCATCCTACCACCTTTTTCTGGGAACGTAGATTTCCCAACGATCATTTCCGACATCACTGGCGGTATGTCCGCCTCGGGACAATCTATTACCCGATCACAACTACCGCCGCGCATGTGGCTTTTAGATATTATCTTTAAAAAGAATCAACACCCAACCGGCCATGATCAAGAACGCCGAGATGCGTTTATGCGAGCCCTACACACCGCTTTTCACAATAGGTGGATCAACGCACCTATGGTCATCATAAAAGGCATGGCGCATGCCTACAAAAGAAATGTAAGGGGTGCTGTCCCTCCACCTATCAACCGATTACCATATGCTCGGTTGATTTCCCGACTCTTAGACTCACGGAATGGGAAGGGAGGATTTAGGATCCGGGAGGACGAGTTGTTCCTCACCGATAACGTCGTCCCATACCTCGCCCAAGACTGGAGCCGGAACCTTAAAAGCCTGCAAACTAGTGTCAACAAGAAGAGAGACCGACAGGTCTCCCGATCAGCCACCCATCAAGCACCGGTAGGACCGACTACTCCCTCTACCTCAGTCCCACAGCCCATACCCACCACCGACACAGGCATGATGAGGGAGATCCTTCAGCAAGGGAGGGAGATTAGGTTGCATCAGAGGTTCCAGGAGGCGCTACTCATCGACCTCATGGGCCAGGCATACCCGCAGTCTTACATGCAGCGCGTAGGTGCCATGAGGGACGCTATTTTTGGAGCATCTAGCTCCGGCCCGGCTACGAGGAGCGCCACAATGGGTACCACAGCCGTCACGGTGGACGATGACGATGAGGATGGCGAGGACTACGACGACGACTATGAAGAGGATGAGGATTAGATAGTAACAAAAACTTTGAACACTTTACATGTAATAAATTGAAACATTTTGTATGGAGGTTAAATTTTCTTTAAACTATCGTGACATGAATGTCACAAAGTTTTGTGTGTGTAGATGATAAATATGTATGGAATGAGATACCGATAATGTTTTGTTTGGTTGTTTTGTTTTTGTTGTGTGGAAATTTGTTGGCATGACCAACACTGGTTGCTGCAAAAATGCGGCAAAATGTTTAAATTACTGTTTGGATATGTGAGTCGTATGACAGAAGTGGTACCTGGTTAAGAGTATAATATCAATTTTCGAGGGCGAAAATCTTATAAGTTGGGGTGATTGTCACAACCGCAGATTTTTGAGATGAGTGCACGGCACGCATACACACATAGGTATATGTGTTTCACAAGGAGACCAAAACGACCCAAAACACATCAAGTGTGTACATGGGAAACACACTGGTATATCCCTAACTTTTAGATATAAAAGTGAAAGAGAGAGAGAGAGGAACCTTTACGTAACTCTATTCTAACCTAAATAGAGAGAAGGAGAATATAGAGAGAATGAAGAAAAGAGCCTGGTAGAGAACTAGGGTTCGTTGAGACTTAGGTCGGCAAAGGAGATCAGAGGAAATGACGGGAGGAAGAACCAGGGAGGCCGGATAGCCTAGTAGATATTCAAATCATAAATCGGACCTGTGCGTGATTCATCGTTAGAGGTACGTTAAAAACATGATAGATGCCTAGGAATGTTTTGAATAGTAGGAAAGATGTTGGATAAATGTTGCTTGTATGAGATTAGAAAAAAAAAGTGGATGGAAATCTGTTCTCGATCGGATCGAGGGACAAATCATTGTTCCTCGCTCGAGCGGTCTAAAAAGGCTCGCTCGAGAGAGGATGAACAGAGAAAAATATGACTCTGGGCTCGCTCGAGCGGTCCCTAAAAAACTAAAGGGGAGCTCGCTCGAGCGAGGGTCCACGGTCATATTTTGAAAGTTCGATTTAACCGCTCGAGCGAGGTCAAGAGGCCGCTCGAGCGAGGTCAAGTGACCGCTCGAGCGAGGATAATTAGCCGCGCGAGCGAGGTCTGGTGACCACTCAGATCTTGGTTTTCTAATATAAGAAACTTGGGTGTCATACACCCCAATGACCTTAGATTATTCTAAAACTATTTCTTTTTCAAATGTAGGTTGATGCATTATAACCCTCTAAGGGCAGGCGTGCCTTGAGATTCGTCGAGGTAGGGAATATTCTCGAAACATGTGCATTATTCTGTGAACTCATATGCGTAGTATAGTCTATGTAAATAGTGTATATTCCATAAACCCTCATGATAAGGGTGTGTGTGTGTGTTACAATGTGGAAACTCCACGAGGTCCCTGTGGCGAGAAATAAAATAGAGTAAGTGGCACCCCAGGGATGCGTAAGAAAACAAACAGAGAAACAAAGGTAACGTAATAAGGCCTAATGTAATATATTTAGCACAATCACGGTGAATAACTATATGTAAAGCACATTGATATTTTTATTATTTAAGGTTGATTAGAATACCCCACCGACGTGGCGGGATACCCACGACTGACTCGGCAGGATATCCGTGACCGGTACGGCGGCCAATCCGTACATTTATAACACATCCCAGGGATGTAGATTGAGAATAGATCCCGCCGCCTATGAGAAAGGGGCTCGGCGATTTCGAGGAATACACACAACAACTGTCTAGTTAGACGACGATGGCGGGTATTCCATCGGGGCTCGATGCTATATTGCTCGAGGACTACTTAAGTTAAGATTTAAGTGATTAGGCCAAATTCACAACCAAACCTATAAGGAGAATAAACAAAAATATGCTAAGTATTGGTCGGAACCATTGGGTTATTCCTGTTACTCAAATTGTTGTACATAAGTGATTTCTTGAAAATTCTATCTTTGGTTAGATTCTTGACATATGTGAAGGATGATCTATATGTTCTTTTGTTTTCCCTACTGAGCTAGGATGTAGCTCACCCTTAGACTATACATCGCAGTCCGGGACTAGCGGCAAGACTTCGGGAGAAGTTAATCCAGGGGTCTCGGTGTTCGTGGCCACAGAAGAGTCAGAACCTCCTCCTGAGGAATTCTTCTAGGAAACCCGCTGCATACTCTGAGAGTGAGTTGAGAGAGTATTATGTATGGCTTGGTATATCGAGCCTCTTTATTTCGAATGCTTTAATTTCTGTCTCTTGATAAAACATCTAGGATGAATAATTACCTTTTAACTTTTGGGTATGTCCTTATGTCCATGAATTTGCATGGGACAAGGACAGCCCTGCGAGACCAAATATATTGTTGAGATTTCGATTTAGGGTAGCTACGTGTGCTTCAATTTCAGTTTTGGCTTGTGTATATCAATGTGTTGTAAAGGACTCAGGGCACGGCCTTGAAGGTCGTGCTGATGGCGCGGATTTCGGGATGCCGAAATTCGGGCTGTCACAAAAACAGTCACATCAAAATAGATCAGTGATAAAGGAACCATTCATGTGCACAACAAACAAAGGCCGTGTTCACCCTCTTTCTGTTCATTGTCAAGATAAAGATGCACACATGCAAAAAAAAAATTAATAATAATAATAATAAAACGAATAAATCTTTTTTATTATTATTACAAAAAAATCCCTTCCCTTCTATCCTAAAAGATAAAGTAAAATAAAATAAATTTCCCTTTTCTTCTATGTTTGAAAATAAAAGCTAATTGAAATAAAATAAAATATAAAAAAAATCATCACCATCAAAATTAAAGAGTCCTTTTATGTAAAACAAAAAAAAAACAAAAAAAAAACAACAACAAAAAAGAGAGAGACAAAAAAAAAAAAAAAGAAGTCTTATTGTTTACTAAAAAAGAAAAGAGGAGAAAGAAGTCCTTCCGTTTGAAAAAAAACTAAAAACAAACACAATTCCATCATCTTATAAAATCATAAAAAATGAAAAAAAATCCTTTCTTTATCAAAAAAAGATCCTTCTTTTGTGTTTAGAAAAACAAAGGTTAAAAACAAAAATTCCTTTTCGTCATGGTCCATAAAATCAAAAAACTCTCCTTTCAAAAAAAATCCCTCCTTTTGTGTCCATAGAAAAAAATCATTCTCTTACAAAAAAAAACTAAAACAAAAAATATATACAGGCCTGATAACAAAAATCAAAGGTCGAATCCTTTTCCTTAATTAATTGAAAAAAAAAAAAAAAAAAAAGCATTCTCCTTGATTAATATATATAGGAACCAAAAACTCATCATTTTCTTAATTAATCTCTCAAAAAAAAAAGGGGGAGAGAGAAATAAAACTAAAAATTCTTTTCTTTTCCTAGCTAGTTTTCAAAGTGATACATAAAATCTTGGCCTTGCATTTAAGATAAAAACAAAAAAAACAACAAAAATAAAACCCCTTCTCCATGCACAAATAAAATATATATATATATCATGCTCCAATAAAACCCATAAAACCACAAAAATAAGGCATTAATTCATTCACACATCATCAGTCAACATGCTTACAACAGAAATAAACCATTTATCATCTAGAAATGCAAGATCATGATCATATTTGCATAAAAAGAAAGGCAAGAAAAATCAAGAAAAAAAAAAGAGTTTTAAATGATTACCTTATGAAGAAAAAGGGGTCTTTGGTCTAGCGTAGGCCCGCGATCGATCCGCAAGCTAAACAACGGCAATGGGCACGTGTAGAGGCAATGTAAAGGAACCCTAAGGGGAGGGGGAGCGGTTTTCAGTTTCAAAGAGGAAGAGAGGGGGGGAAGAATTTGAAATGAGGCCCCACAGCCTGAGTTCGGGCTGTTTTAACTACCCAGCCAAACCTAGAGCAACTAATAGTTGCGCCAGACAAATGTTTGCCTTCCTTTGGCTTCGCGCAACTATTAGTTGCACCAGCCTATCTTTGGGCCTATAGTGGCTTGGCGCAACTAATAGTTGCGCCCGGCACTCAGGCCGGGTTTTGAGCCTGGTATGGGCCAGATGGCAAGACCGGTCCCCCCACTTCGTTTTGTTTGTTCGTTTTGTCACTTCCGACAAGTGCACATGCCCCTAAGGCAGCATTTCGGTCATCCTTTAACTTGCCAAGAAAGCCGTGCTAAAATAAGGGCGGGCCGAGGTCAATGAGCACCCTGGTCCTACACATAAGGAAAATCCAAAAAATAACAATAATAATAATCCCCACAGAGAAGCCGGAAATATTCACGAGACAAATCCACATAAAATGATAAAATTCAAAAAAAATCACATAAAATAATAACTCCAAAATTCCAAAAATTCAAATAAAATGATAAACTCCAAAATTTCAAAAAAAAATCACTCCAAAATTCCAAAAAAATTCACATAAAATAATAACTCCAAAATTCCAAAAAAAATCGCATAAGATAACAGCTTCGAAAATTCAAAAAAATCCCATAAAATAACAGTTGAAAAATTCAAAAAATCACATAAAATGATAGAAAAATCAAAAACAGATTTAAACTCGCCAGGCGTACAAACATAAAGCGGTAAAATGTCAATATTTTATCAGCAGTGCAACTGTGCCACATTAAAGTCCCGAGTCGGAGGTTAGCCTCGGATCTTTGGGATCCTGCCTTAAGGCAGGAGCAACGGTGTCGGTCTCGGTCAAACAATCAATGCTTCGATCGAGTCAACTCCACTACTAAATCTTTGCGACGAGCGCTTCATTTTGGACTCATGTGAACTTAAGTGTCTTAAGCTTTAGATTCTCCGTTGGAAAAGGTCAATCGTTGGTTGAGACCAACCTGTTGAGAATGAGATTATGTGTCAATCAAACTATGTGCAACCATGCATTCAAAAGGGTTCATTTCCCTTTTATTTTATGCGGGCTTAAAACCTGTATGGGCAGCGGTATCCCTATAAAGTGTACGCCATGCGTCTGGGTATTCGTATGATGGTCGTTTGTCCCCATAAATTGTACTCGGGCGGGTCCGGGTCGGGGCTTCCATTGCCTTTGTCGTTGCTTATTGCTCCTAATGGGTGCATGTTTATGAATAGTTAATTGATGTTTATGATCATTGTTGGCAGAAACTAGGATTGGATGTCCCTTTTGGGTAGACACCCGATAATTGGTTGGATCTATTTAGTGGTATTTGAAGCTGGATGCTCTGGGTCATATGGATCTGGGGCACGTTTTGAAAAATAACACGTACTCCCAAAAAGCGTTGGGACATCTACTCACTTTGCTCAGGTGGTCATGCTAAATAAACTTTGGGATCGATGGGTTCGCCTAAAGATCTCGATGCTTTCAGCAGGGGCACCTGCGAATAATCCAATAAGGTCGTCAAATGCCTTGTAGGATTGGACGCAAACTGTGGAGCCTTGCGTATATTTACTTCGCGCCTATCTTTGGATGTGGGTCAATCACCCCTCTTACTTACGAAGCTGTTTCATTCAGAATGAATCTCGAACATCAATCACCTTCAAAACATCTCGAGAAGCGAATGTTTTCCTGACTAACAGGCTTTCGCAACTCGAGAGGCAAACGTTTTTCTCAGCTATTGGGCTTTCGCAACTCATTCCACCTCGGTTATGCCCAGTAATGTCGCTAAGCGCTTGAGAACCGATTACCTCGAGAAACGAATGATTAGCCTGGCACTCCAGGGCTTTCGTTTTCTCACCGTGCTACTCACCTGATGTTTGAAGTTCGTTCTGAATATAGCGGACCCGTCAGTAATGCCTTGGGCCTCTTCGTATGTCTCTTTTCTTTGGCATTCGATCATTAGTGATCGGATACCAAAGTGGGGCATCTGTAGACACCCAAATTTGGCCCAAGGCCCGATCGAAACACATTTCGAGAGAGGCGCATTTTCGAGCTTTTGATGGCATGTATGGAACCCTTAGGAATCACCCTAAACCCTTAAGAATCACCTAGATCCCTTAGGAACCTACCCCGAACCTTTAGAAACCAACCCCGACCCTTAGAACCTTTCTCGAACCCTAACCTAACCTTTCCAGGAGAAGAGGAGGGGTGCACCAGAACTGGTTACAACCCTCTACCATGACCAACTCTTATACCATTGAAGAGTAGAGGTCGTCAGCTTTCCAACGGTCCAAGAATTGCCCCAATCAGAGGTATATATCAGAAGATATGACAGTCAAAACTCGGAGGGCAGGAGGGTAATTTCAAGTGGGCCCCCCTAGGGATTTGGCGTGACTATTAGTCGTGCCAGGCTATTTCTCCCCAGATTTTAAGCCTGGTGCAACTAATAGTTGCGCCAAGTTTAAAAGGTGGCCCCCACCCCGCAAGCTAACTTCCAGGCACTCTTCTTCACTGTTTTACTGTGCATTTGCCTAGTTTTACTATGCATTTGCCTGGCGCAATTATTAGTTGCGCCAGGTATATGAACAGTAACTATGGGATTTTGCCTCGAATTTCATGTTTAAGGTTTGACTTGTTGGCCACCTCGACCTTTGGGGTGTGTTTTGATAGTTTTGTTGCACCTATTCCTTACCTATTTGCAACCCTCCAAGTGGCCTAAAGCCTCACCCCATCATCCACCATTGGAGGATCCTTCACACCTTTCCAAGCTCTTAAAATCTTGGGAAACCTTAGATGGCCCATTACCTAATTCCTAATCTTACTTAGCCTCTAAGTAGCCTCCTAATCCACCCTTTTCTTATAAATAGAGCCCCCCTCCCCTTGGTTTAAGGGTTGAGAATTTCTACCTAAGAGAGAAAGAGCTTAAAGTGAGAAGATCTTTCTCCCTTTGGTGCACACCCCCAATACAAATTCCAGAATTCACAAAACTCCTTTAGACCTTAGTATTTCATAGAAAACCCTTAGGTTAGGTGTGTGTGATCCCCTAGCCTCCCTTCCCTACCTCTTAGCTTCAACCCTTAGAGCTTAGAACCCCACTTTCCACCATACAAAGCCTTCAAGAGCTCATCAAAGCAAGCCACGCAAGGCTCTCCTCTACAGTGCTACAAGGGCACGAGGGCTCCGGCTCTCCCCTTTCTTCTCCTATCTCTTTCTAGTTCCCTCCATCCTCCCATTTGTGCCGTTACGCCGCCGATTTTTCGGTAGGAACGGAGGGGCACAAATAGGATTCTAAGCCCTTTTGGGCAAGAGGAAGCTATTTTCTTTTCTTTCATTTCATTTTATTTTTGGCCATTAGTAGAGACCGCGTTAAGGGGGTTGATCGGGTGCCTAACACCTTCCCGATCGATAGCCGAAGCCCCTACCCAAGAGCCTTTGGTGTGGACCGGATTCAGAGTCATATTTTTAGTACTTCGGTACTCATAAAAATGAACTAGGTATCCCGGGACACCGAAAGATCCGGGTGGCGACTCTATATTTTTCGTTAGAGAGCGCATCGTTGTGACGAGATCGTCTCGATTCCCACTGTTGCATAGTCATTAATAGAAAACTCTGGCTGATTTCCATTGATTGCTTCTTGCCTGATGGCCATAAGTTTTATATTGGTCATTTGCATCTCGCAAATCTTATCAAAATGTGTAGACCTCACAATGATGTTAGCCATTAAGGCTCCAGAGTCCCTAACATCAAATTTTGTCTCACACAGCTCCATGTCTTCAAGTAACCGCCATCTGTGTATCCTGGTTATGAGATGTGACAGTTGAGCCGATGATTTTCAGCTTAATGCACCAGCTACCACATTTGCCTTTCCTAGATGGTACTGGATGGAGCAATCATAATCTTTTAGGAATTTCATCCATCTCCTCTGCCTCAGATTTAGATCTTTTTGAGTAAATAAGTAGTTGAGGATCTTGTGGTCGGTGAATATATCAAATGTTTCACCATAGAGGTAATGTCTCCATATTTTTAAGGCAAAAATGACCGCTGCTAGCTCAAGGTCGTGTGTAGAGTAGTTCTTCTCATGATCTTTCAGCTGCCTTGAACCATATGCAACAACCTTCTTATGTTAATTTAATACGCAGCCTAACCCATTGTGGGATGTGTCGCTGAACACTGTGAATCCTCTACTGCTTGATGGTAGGGTGAGTACTGGTGCGGAGGTCAATTTTCTTTTGAGCTCTTGGAAGCTCTATTCACACGACTCGGTCCACTCAAATTTAGCAATCTTTCGAGTGAGACGTGTAAGTAGTTCAGCAAGCTTTACAAACCCTTCAACAAACCTTCTGTAATATCCGGCTAACCCTAAAAAAGTACAAATTTCGGTTACGTTTCTTGGCTACTCCCATTTGACTACAGCTTCTATCTTAGCTGGGTCCACCTTTATTCCGGCTTTTGAAATGACATGTCCAAGGAAGCTTACTTGCTCTAGCCAAAATTCACATTTACTGAACTTTGCATATAATTCGGAGTCTCGAAGTGTTTGAAGTGCTAGCCATAGGTGCTGCTCATGTTCTTCTCTCGCCCTTGAGTAAGTGAGAATATCATCAATGAAAACAACTGCCCATTTATCCAGATAAGGTTTGAACACTTAGCTCATGAGGTCCATGAAAGACGCAGGCACATTGGTTAGCCCAAATGGCATGACGAAGAACTCATAATGACCATATCTCATGCGAAAAGCTGTTTTTGGAATGTCTTCAGGTTTCACCTTCATCTGATGGTAACCCCACCTCAAGTCGATTTGGAGAAGAATTTCACTCCTTGTAATTGATCGAAAAGATCGTTGATCCTTGGGAGCAGGTAGCAGTTCTTTATCGTCAGCTTTTTTAATTACCGATAATCGATACAAAGATCATAAAACCATCCTTCTTTCTAACAAACAGCACATGTGCTCCCCATGGAGACACACTCAGCATAATTTCCCTTATCTAGAAGCTCTTGCAACTATTTTTTAAGCTCCTTCAATTCAGCTGGTGCCATACGGTACAGCACCTTCGATACCGGTTTTGTGTCGGGAGGTAAATCTACTGCAAAATCAACCTCTCTGTCAGGCGGTAAACCCAATAGTTCTTCAGGGAATACATCAGGGGAGTCACACACGGTAGAAATATCATAAACTTTAACCTCCCCTTCTCTTCAATCTTGTAAAAATGCAAGGTAACCCTGATAACTAGTATTCATTAGCCGTTCGGCTCGTAGAGCTAACATAAAAGGGGCGATGGTTAATTGTATGCCATAGAACTTGAATAGTCTATTCTTTTTGGGGCAAAAAGTGACAATCTTCCTACGGCAATCGATGTTTTCATTGCAAGTAGATGACTCTTGTTGATTATATTTCTTCTAATTAAGTCTTAACCTATTGCAAGCACACAATGGAAATTGTAATACTAGCATAGGATTATTCCCACAGGGAAGTGTTTTATCTTATATATATATATTAGTTTTCTACAAACTTATATTATCTTTTAAGATCCTAAACTACTTGAGAAATATGAATAAAAGAATAGTTTCTTAAACTAATTTGCAGAAAAATAAATCCTAAATCCTCCTTCTTCAAACTGTAGTCGTCAATCACAATCTTCAGTTAACGAATGTCTACAATTTTAAAATGCCGCTACACTATATCTCAGTCCTCTAGAATTTAGGCGTCAATCAAAAACTAGCATCGTTCAATATAGATCTATACTAATCTTTAATCTATCAGAAATTCGGCATCAATAAAACTCTAGAAAATCAAAGATTGAAAATAAAAACCATTACACTAATCTGTAAATCTCAACCTGAGTCACTAATTCAAATTAAAACTTGGAGATGTTTACAAAGTAGTAAATTTTAATAAGATTAAATCCAAACTAGAAAGTAATAAAAATTTTATCTTTCACCCATCAGTCGCTATCATCAATTGCTTCTGAGAAACTATAGATATCTACTCTAATCTTCCAGCTCTCAATCCCAGTCATCAATTGTGATCGAGGAACCTTGGATATATAAATTAATTTACTCTAACGATCGAAAGAAAACCTAACCTCAAGCATCAATTGATGTTGAGAATTTTTTTAATGATTAATTCCTATACCAAGCCCTCTTATTTATAGATCATAAGGGGTCTGTTTACAAAACTACTAATTCCAATAAAAGAAACTACAAAAATAAAAGTGTCCTAATATAACTCTACTTCTAATCCTATCTTTCGTTGCTTTCAACAATTGATGTACTTTTAGATTTTCTCCTTTATTTCAGCAACAGAGTCCTTTAAGAGTCTCCCTTTGTCAATCTTCTCAGATTCGTGAGTGGCCAGATTTCTAATCTAAGAATTCTTTTAATTATATGCATGGCGATGTAAATCCTCACATGATCAATAGCTTTAGAAAGCTTCCTTTTTGTAAAATCGTAAATCACGATTTTATAGCTTTCACTCTCTGGATGATTATTTATTTACGATCGATCGCTTTTTACTTCTGTATCATACTTCGCTTTTGAACGGCTTTTGTAAAATTGTAAATCATGATTTCTTACTTTCTTCCTTTACAGTGTTCCGCTCAATCGTAAAATATGATTTTATGTCTTTCAGTAGGCGATGGTTCATTTTTTTCGTTCAATCATCTTTCTTATTATTTTATGAGTTCATTTTGACGAATATCAATAGTTTGGCTCTTTTTTTATTATTTTTCTTAATATTTGTACATCATTAACATATTAGTAGCAAGCTAAGGTCTAATATCACTAAATTAAGGGTGGTAAAATGGTATATTATGCGACTGATCACACCCTCAGGCTGATCATACCCTCAAACTTACGCTTTGCTAGTCCTTAGCAAAGAAGGAAATATAAAACATCCTATACTAAGAATTTAAATGTCACTTTTGTAGGGAGCACAATTGCATTTAGCATATACAACAAGCCTTTAAACCACTAAGTGATCCCTAGTGGAGGAGTTGTAGTCTCCTAAAAGTTTTCAGTGAAGTTACCTACAAACTTCAAATATTTTTAGATTTTTCAAATAATTTTCAAATCAAAATTTTAAAAGATAACAAAAGGTTAAAATTCTAAACTAATTTTCGTACACTAAGTTATTTGAAAATTACTAATCTTTTATCACATGATATGATTTTCTAAAATTACTAATTATCACATGGTTGTAATGATTTTCTAAAATTACTAATCTTTTATCCTTACTTTCCATTATAGCAGTTATCCATGATTAGAACTCCAATAATTTCAATTCATAGTAAGCACGGAGTGTATGCATCAGTGAACAATTTATTCTTCCTGGATTTTTCTAAACTACGGTTATAGAAAATATTTTCATTCAAAAAACTCATTATTGGCATACTCTTAGAAAAGATCAAAATTCTGGGTTCTCACAGAATAATTTTTTTTTTTTAAATTTATTCAAAGGATAATTAAAATAAAATGAATCTCATAGAAAAGATAATCTATTCTATTCATATAATTTTCTGTGCAATCCATAATATTTATTATTCATATCTCTACTAGGCTTATGCTTTTACAAATTGTAAATAAAAAAGGTCTTTCCTTTGGCTTGTAATGGGGCTTTGGGTTTCCGAAAGTGTCAAAGAAAGGTAAAAAAGGATTAAAAATATTTCTAAGAATTTAATTCTTCTTTTCCTATCTTTTCTTCTTCTTTTCTACTTCAATAAGTATCCACGAATTTAGATGCTTCTTCCCATTTACTAATTCTTTCCCATTTCTTCAATTGATTTATAAGATCGTGTTTCACGATTTTTCTTTCTTTTCTTTTATCCTTATGATTTTTCATCTCTTTTTTTTTTTTTTTAAATCGTCTTTCACGATTTTTCATCTCTTTTCCTATATTCTTCAAAATAATTTCTTCAACTGTACCCTTTTTTAACATTCCCCTTATCTGATTTTGCTATTACTCTATTCAATCCCTCTTCTTCCCTTCTTTTGCATTCTAAACTCTCAAAAAATGTAAGGGTTAAAGGTTGAAACCATTGGGTAGTACAGATGCCTTATTATTTTGATATTTTTAATAGATAGTTCTAGACAAAAAATCAGGTTATCATAGTCATAGAATATTTTGATTCTAAATTCGGCAATATGAGATTTCATAAAAGCACTAAAGAAGTTCAAAGGAATTTTGGCATGAATAGAAGCACTCTCTCTCTCAAAGAATGGAAAAATTAGTCTCTAATGCTCACTAATTTATACAATTTTGAAACTATAGTCTAAATATTGCTATTCGGATCAATCTATTGTTTCAAACATTCAATCTAATATAGTGTTCAACGAGCTAAGCATGAATTGTAACTATTCTATATTCATGATTATTGAACTTCTACTATGATGAATCGTAAGTTTTCAAGATTCACATTTAATGGTTAACTATTTATAAAACTATTTTAAAAAATAAAGAAAAAAAAAATTTATGAAAAAAACAAACTAGATAAAATTAACTAACAAACTGATATACTAATATACTACACACAGAAGTTGTGTATCCCCCCAAACTTAAACTAGACAATGCCCTCATTGGCACAAAAATAGGGGACACTCAAAATTTATTTACCTATGAGGCTTTGTGATGCATGATGTAATTTTCACTCACTCGGTGATGAAGGGTATGGTACAAGGATGGAAGCAGCAGGTGGAGCTGGTGTTGGTGAGGCTGTGAGGATGAGCTATTTGATAGGTCTTCCTCCGAGTCAGACACCACATCTGTAGAACAATCTGACTCTTTGTCTGGTACAAGCTCCTCATGTGATTCTGGCCCAACTCCCATGCAACGTGCTTCAGCACTCCCTTCTGTAATTTTTATCATTTCATACTTTTCTTGTAAAGCTCTCAACGCCTCTTCAATCTTTCCTTTGTTTTTCAAGTCTTCATTCAACTTTTTAATCATGGCAGATTTCAGTTGTATATCCATTCTCAGCTTTTCTGCTTCAATTTTTTCTTTTGTCACTGCGGCCCAGCATTTCTTTGTGATAGACTCAATAGTCTTCTTCTATTCAGCATTGGTTAAACTGAGGGAATCGTTATCTTCTTCCAGTTGTAGAATTTTCCCCTCCGCTACGGTCAGTAGATGATTTTTCTCATCCCGCTGTCTATTGAGTTCTTGCTGGTAATCCTTGAGAGCTTTTTCCTTCGCAGTTTTCCTATCATCTGGAACTTCAATTAGTCCTCCAAATTGTTTAATCAAATTTGCTATTTTATCTTCATATTCCTTTTTCTCGCCCTCCCATGCTTGTTGGTCATGTCTTAATATTCTATTTTCGTTTCTCAACTGCACAATTTGAGATTGAAGTGTGCCAATGGCCTCATGGATTTTATAGCCTTTATAGCCAAGTCTCAGGAGAGAGGTGATCATCTAGTCAACTTTCAAAAGTTGTTCGAAAGACTGAGGAAATACAAGCTACGTCTAAACTCACAAAAGTGAGCATTCGGCGCCATGTCAGGAAAGCTATTGGGCTTCATCCTCAGCAGGAGAGGCATCGAGGTTGACCTCATCAGTCGGTTCAATACATAGTTAACTATGATCTGCACGTCGATTTTTAGGCTACTGAGAAAAGATTCTCCTGTTAAATTGAACGATGATTATCAAGCGGCATTCGATAAGATCAAAGGTTATCTCCTCAATCCTCCAATTTTGTTACCCCCAGTACCCGAGAGGTCACTCTAAATGTATCTCTCAACAACGGAATTCTCGATGGGATGTGTCCTAGAGCAACATGATAAAACTGGAAGAAGAGAGCATGCCATTTACTACCTGAGTAAGAAGTTCATCGATTTCTAAACACGCTATTCTCATCTGGATAAAACATGTCTGGCTCTCGTATGAGCTACACAGAGGCTTCACCATTACTTGCTATCTCGGGCAGTTCTCCTCCTGGCACGAATGGATCCCTTGAAGTACTTGCGAACAAGCACATCAGAGCCTTATTTGAGTGGTACAAGATCAAACATCATCGCTCGTCACCATATCAGCCGCAAAATAATGGGGTTGTCGAAGCTGCCAACAAAATAATGGTCTGAATCCTTGAGAAAATGGTCATCACATACCGAGATTGGAGTGAAATATTACCCTTCGCACTATAGGCCTATCGAATGTCGATCCGTACTGCTACAAGGGCAACACTATTCTTCCTTTTGCATGGAACGAAGGTTGTGCTACCAGTTGAAGTTGAAGTACCTTCACTTCATATCCTCATTGAGTCCAATCTATCAGAAGCCGAGGAGGAGAGATTCCGTTTCGAACAACTGAATCTAATCAATGAAAAGAGGCTCATAGCCTTGTGTCACACCCAGGCCTATCAAAGGAGGATTACTAGTGCTTACAATAAGCATGTTCGCATTCGAGATTTGAAGGTGGGTGACACGGTACTCAAGAAAATCTTCCCGTCTCTCCATGCCAATCCGAGAGGGAAATTCAAGCCTAATTGGGAAGGACCTTACGTCATCTGAGAAGTACTCCCTAGACACGCACTCTGCCTCGCCACCATGGACAAAGAACATTTTCCTGAACCCATCAATGCTGGATACGTGTGATGATTCTACTCCCAGTCTCCTGCAGCAAGGTAAGTATCGATAAAAATAGATACGTAATTGCTTAAGGACCCCATAAAAGCGGCTATCATTTCAAAACCAAGTAGCCAAAAAACATCCTTGAATGCTCATACCCTTTACTACACTCGTTGAGTAATTAGCCTTTCTTTCATAAACCCCTCCCCAAAAAAAGAAGAAAGAAAAATTGTATATACCAAAAAAAAAAAAAGAGTTACCATCAAAATCCAAAAAAATTAGAAAAATAAAATCTCAAAAAGACGATGTCTGAAAAAAGCAAAAAGAATAAAAAAAAATAGAAAAGAAAATAGATAGAAAAATCATAAGGCATGTACAGTAAAAATCTCCTAAGGAAGAAGTGTATTACGGTAGTTGGAACCTAATCAAGAAAAACCTTTAACCCCAAGAATACCTTCAAAATTCTTAGCCTATCTCTTCTAACCCATGTCCACGATACATCCCTAAAGAAAGCCCTCTTTAAAGTCTATAAGCAGTCACAAGATCCATTGAGTCAGCACAAGCCGAGCTAAGAGACAACAGATAAACTTCATCCAGTCGGCTATGACGGAATTGATGTCCACGTCGTGACCTTTGAAATGATCTTAAAATGAAAGAAAAAGAGAAAGAAAATAAAAATATACAAGATCAAAGCAAAATGGACGTGGCGAAAACCCGAAATAGCGCTACGAGTAAAAAGAGCGAGCTTGTGTAGACCAGGTGAAAACTTGAAAAGGCACCTGGGGTAAAAATACAGTACCCATGGACATAGTGAAAATCCGAATGGGCACTACAAGTAAAAAAGAGGGTAATAACGGTCATAGCGAAAACCCATCTTGGGCGCTGAGTGAAAAAGCTAAAAAGAGAGAAGAAAAAGAAAGAAAAATCATCAATTACTCCTTGGATTACATTTCTGGGTTTTCTGGTTATCTTTGGGCTGCTTAAGTTAGTTCAAATCAGGTCCTAATCAGGTATATTTTCACAGTCACACCGTCAAATGCATGACACAAGGTAAGGATAAAAGGTTGATTCAATCCAAAGGGATGGGCATTCTAACATTGGTAAAAATTTTAAACCTCACTACGGTCTGACCGCATGAACGGGTTGACTATGCTCAAAATGAGACCCGTTACTTCGTCTCATTGTTAAGGCATCAAACAAAAAAGAGAAGAAAAGAAAGAGAAAGAAAGAAAATTCAAAAATATGTACTCCTTTTTATGTCCATATACATATTTGTAGCATCGTACTTCCATCTCAAAGAAGAGAGAGAAAAAGGAAAAACCAAAACTATCTAATAATATAAGTTTTGAAGAAAGAAAAAATAAAAAAATATATGTAAAACTTTCCTTCTTCTGTTAATTAAAAAGCACATTGGTTATATGTATAAACAAAAAGGAACTGACGTTTTCTTGAAAATGTGCAGGAACATCAAATGGCCCAAAGCCTTGAGGCAGGCAACCTCTCGGCGATGGACAGAGTAAAGGAAGCATCTCACAACTCACGTCGGTCTATTCAAGAAAAATGAAAAAAGTAATCATTTGAAAAAAAAATTAAAAAAAATCTATGATTTTGTTGTACTTTTTATCATGAATAGTTACGCACATGCATGCTTCAATATGGTAAAATGTTAATATTTTTCTGGCAACGAAGCTATGCTAAATTAATGTCGTAAATCTAAGGTTCATCTTAGATCTTTAGATCCTACTTCAAAGTAGGAGTGACAATGTTATTCTCGGTCTAACAGTCAATATTTCGATCGATTTGATTTCACTGCTAAATGAGATTACATATCGAACAACTATGTTGATGCAGAAGGGATCTTTTCCTGTATTTATTTTCAATCGCAGGATTAAAAACCTACACCATACCCTATAAAATATACGCCATGCGTCTGGGAATTCGTAGGATAGTCATTTGTTCCTGTAAATTGTACCCAAGCGGGACCTAGGTCGGGACTTTCATTGCCTTGCTTTTATTGCTCCTAATGGGTCCATGTTTTAACATAGTTGATAAATTTGTAAGATCATCATCAAAAGTGGCACACACTCCCAAAATTGTTGTGATATCAATATTCGCTTCGCTTGGTGTAGTTGTGCTAAAATAACTTCGAAGTCGATGGTATGCCCAAAGACCTCGAACCCTATCTCGCGTAGGAGCACCCATGGACAATTAGATAGGACAATTAATGTCTCACAAGGTTTGGCACAAATCGTTGGATCTTCACGTCATTACTGTACACCAAACTTTAAGTATGGGTCGATCACCCTCCCACTCGTGGGGCTGTTTGTTTAAAATGAAACTCAAACATCATGATTCATCAATCATATTGAGGAACGGATGTTTTCCCAACACATTGGGCTTCCGTTACTCTCCATCAATCACCCCATCTTGGTTATGCCTAGTAATGTTGCTAAGTGCTTGGGGACCGATAGCCTTGAGGAACGGATATTTTTCTAACATAATGGGCTTCCTTAAACTCTCCATGTTTTTTTTCTTTTACCATTTGATGTTTGAGGTTTGTTTTGAATACAACGGATCCAAGAGTGTTTGCCTTAGGCCTCTTAGGATGTCTCTTTCTTTGGCATACGATTATTAATGGTTGGATATCAAAGAGGGGTATCTGTAGACTAAACCCAAATTTGGCCCAAGGCTTGATTAACTCATACTTTGAGAAAGGCATGCTTCTGAGCTTCCGAAAGCACTTGCCATAACAATTAGAACCCTTCCCAGACCCTTAGAACCCTTATCCCCCTAGAACCCTTACCAGACCACTAGAACCCATACCGGACCATCCCCCGTAGAACTCCTTTAGAACCCTAGATACCTTGAGGAAAACTTAGAAAATCCTTAGAGAATGATCCCCGATTATCGAATGGTCCCAAAGTCAGCCCATGAAGGCTCGAGATCCCAAAAGATCGTATTTCATAGATTCATGATGTTGCGCGGCTCTCGAACTTCTAATGGCCATAACGTTTGATAGAAATGTCCGATTAACTGTAATTATATATCATTTTGGGGTAGCTCGAGATGATACATCCAATGGGCACAAAAAATTTTGCATGAAAATAATTTACTCATGTGTACATAGTATTTACGCATAGGCAATTTTTTACCAAAATTTGCTTATGCGTACATAGTATGTACGCATAGCCAAATTGCTTTTTTTCCAACACGGGCCTAAACTTCTTATGTCCAAAAATGGTTTTTTTTTATTTGGGGGTTTGACTTGTGGACCATCCTAGACTTCAGGGTTTGTTCTTTAGAAACCTAGTACCCTTAGTAGCCTAAAATATAACCCTTTTTGCCACCCACACTCTCACCCTATCATCCACCATTAAAGCCCAACTCCCTCTTCTCCAAGCCCTCAAAAACCTTAGATGGATCATTACCTAATTTCTAAACCAATTAGTGAGTTAACCATTGACTAATTACCCCCAACTCTATAAATAGAGACCCCCCCTCCTTGTTTAGGACACCTTTTTCTCAAACCTAAAAGAGAAACTCTGCAAAAATCCTTCCTCATTCCAAGTTTCAAAGCATCCAAGCCTTAGAACTCTAGCATCTCTCATAGCCATAGCACTTCCATCACTCCTAAACCTTCAAACCTTAGTTAAAACCCTCTCATACCATCATTTACAATCATCCTCTTCCCAAGCCATAGCAAGTTAGGAACTATCCCTACCCTCTTGTTGTTAAAGTAACATACAAAATGAAAAGGAAGGTAACCAAAGCCCCCACTGAACCCCAACCCACCTATGTATCCCAACCTCTCCCAACCCCTAAAACAACAACCATACCAGACCCAACCATAGATATCCAACCACCCTCACCACCTGTTATTAATCAAAAAGTACTATTTTTCACCTCTTAACCTAGCCTGTACTAGACCTTAAAGCTGACTAATAACTCATTTTTAGCTTGTTTTATAGTTAGTAATAACTTATGCAGCTTAACACAAAGTCCATGCTTTTGGTGCCAAGAAGAGAGAGAATGCAAGTAAAAGATGACAGCTGAACCAGAAAGTGATGGAACACCATGGTGGTACACACCAAGGTGACTATTTTACATGTCATAATGGACCAAGAAAGTCCAGTAGATTAAAGAAGTATAGATGAGAGTGGAGGAAGCTGCAACAGAAGCATGTGCATAGCAGCAGAGGAGCCAATGAACTATCTTGCACAGTTGAGGTGCTGCCTCGCGCTGTTCAAATTTACTAACAAAGCTTCCTCACGCAGCTAAGACATGCATCATATTAGAGTTCGCGAACAAGTCGTGCAGCTCAATGAAGGGGTTAGCACAGAGCAGCCTTTCACGCAGCAGTCGTGCACTTCAGCTGCAATCAACATGTGAAGAAACTCAGGGAGCTCTCACACACTAAGCCTTCTGAAATACAACTCGCAAAGTTATCATGAGGATCAAGCCTTAAAGCAGTCACGCGCATTACCTCACGAGACCAATTGGCGCAAACAACAACAAAGACCTCACAAAGTTCTCACATGGATCTGGAAGAGAGAGATGCCCAAAAGTTCTCTCGCGCAGCTCTCACGCACCTAGAAGCTTAACCCTGAACCGAGCGAGATGTCAAGTCCATCTGCGCGAGTACCTCGCGACAGGAGATTCTAAAGCTCTTCTGCATGAGTGCATTAAAAGTTAAATCAATTGTGTGATCATCTAAAGTCCTTATGTGCAAGACAGCAGCATTCAAAGCTAAATCCTACCTCGCGAGGACTCTCCAAGCTGTGCGAAGTAACTATAGAGCACAGAGCAACTGTGAAACAAATGTATTATGTAGAAGCCAACCTCGTGAAGCTCGGGCTCTCCACTTCTCAATCTTAACTCAAGGACCTTTTGGAGATTTTCCTAGGTCTAGGGCACACTTCTCGAGGCACTGATCTTGAGGCACACATTCCAAAGCATCCAAGGATTGTAACAGTACCACATCTACTAGAAAAATTAGGATTTACTCTCCTCTCAGCCATAGCATTAGGACTAAGTATATAAGTTGTGTTTGTAACTTAGAAATTATCAATTACTCTCTCCTTCAACCTTTGTCGACTGAGAGCTCAAGCAGATTAGGGTTAGGATTAGGGTTTCATCACTTCATTTTCTATTTTTTCTTTTCTCTTAGCCCAGTACTTGCTGGCTAAACCTTTGGTAAGCAATTAGGTGTAGTTTTATTTAGTTTTGTCATAAGTCATTTAAATATTAGGATTTTTGTGAAGAGTTGTTGTGCACAAGGCTGATGCCTTGAGAAATTTCAATGTTGGTAACTTAGATCAAGGGAATTTGTTCTTTAAATGTTTATTTAATCTGTTATTCTCCTATTTACCCATAGTTTTATTCAGGCTATAGCATGCATTTAGGATTTGAGCTTATAGCCCTGGGACCATGGTGGCAGCAACAGCTTACATGTTTCATCTCATCATTTGTGGGTAAGGGAGCCTCTGTGGATAGCCTGTGACCATTTGATTGGACAGACTATAGCCCTAGGGCAAGTCTTGATCATAGATCTGAGAAGGATTCTTCTGCTTTGCACTTGAGCTTGTAGCCTAGTGAGAGATTGTGCAGGAACAGGCTCCCCTTTGTCTTATTTGACCACTATCAGATGTTAGATTTGGCTTATAGACTTGGAGGCTGAGTCATTGCAGGCCTTTTACAGTAATGATCAGCTGTATTTAAGTCCCTATTCAACCTGTTGCTTTTTCTGTGTCCAAGCATTGTGCTTATGTCTTTTACCAAACACATAGGATTTTATGGGTTGAAACTCCTATGAATGCTTGTCAGATCTGTAAGCAGTTCTGAGGTGCTTGTAGCCTGGCACATATAGTGTCTGCAATGGTATTCATGGCCTGATTTAATTCATTGGATTAGGTTAGATCAGCCCACTCCTTTGGATTAGGTTAGCTTTTCTGACTCAATTAATGGGATTTGACAGACTCTATTAGATAGTCTGTGACCATTTAAGTGGACAAATTATAGCCTTAAGAGTAGTATAAATGGTATGGGTTAAGTTGGATTCATCTACCTTGTTGAGGTTTTTTATAACACTTCAGTAAGGATTTGCTACAGAGATAGCCCTAAATTTGAGTTACATAACTGAATGAACTTAAGCCTAAACTTCTTACTTCTCACCCTTTTATCTTTTTTTTAACACATCACTACCTTCTTCATAACCCTTTCTTAGGATAGGACTGCACTTTATTTCTTTTCTTTTTAGTAGGTAATTTACTGTAGTTGTGACACCCAACTCCCTTTCTTTAGGATTGTCAGATATGTAGCCAGATTTGGAGGCCTACTATTATTGCCCATTTTGGATTCTAGATCAATTTCTCTGTGGGACAAACTCTTACTTATCAAAACTTGCTACAATAGTCCTACATCTTGCAGGTCTAGGATTATTTTAGATGTGTTGTTTCTATCTTTTATTTTACTTTGATTTTAATTTGCTCTCACCACATAATAAACCAAGCACTTCACAAAAAGTTCACAATAAGTTTTGTGGCGCCGCTGTCGGGGATATTGATCTTTTTAGCAGACCTGAGTTGTATTATATTTTATTTTAGAAAATTTTTTATAGCTGTGCCATAGTAGAATAAAAATACTACTAATTTTTTTAAAATTTTACAGAATTGGGCAACAACATATAGGGAAAAGCTATAGCTGCAGCTAGAGTCTAGCTAGCTTTGTTTGCACTTCTTTTACCCTAAAACTCAGTCCTTTGATATTGAATTCTCTATAATTAGTCTAGTTGTAAAGTTGTTTAGTTGTTAATTTAGTTTGACAATTCTGTGTGTTGTGAGCATTCTCCTTACTTGCTGAATCTGTGTGTGTATGCTTAGAAGAAGGTCTCTTAACCCTGAGTTGGAACCTCCAAATCCTGAGGTTGAAAGAGTCCTTAGACCAAGAAACACCACACAAGGCCCTGCTGTTAAAACTGAACCAGCTGTCATGGCTGAGAGGCAAAGAACCCTGAAGGAATACAATGCACCTGGGGATTACACATCTCCCTTTTACATACAATTCCCTTCAGTGGAAGGAAACTATGAAATCAAGTCCTCCACCATCAACATGCTTCCATCCTTTCATGGGCTCAGTAAGGAAGATCCTTACTGAGGCTTTTTCCTTAAGCTACCAAACTGAGGCTTTTTCCTTTTTTACTAAAGGATAAAGCCAGCACCTGGCTCTCTAAGCTCCCAGCCAACAACATTCAAACATGGAGTAACCTCCAAAGCCAATTTCTGGCTAAATTCTTTCCCATGAATAAAACCAGCCAGATGAGGATAAGTATTTTGTCATTTACTTAGTCCTCAACTGAGGATTTTATGAAGCATGGGAGAGATTTCAGGAGATGATAAAATAATGCCCCCACCATCAAATTCCAATGTGGGAACTAGTACAAGTATTTTATCAAGGAATTAATCTCAAGAGCAGGGATATGGTGGGTGTTACATGTTGTGATAGTTACCTTCACAAGACAACTGATGAGGCTTGGGAGTTGTTTAACATCATAAGGAAAAATTCTATGCAACAGGAGTCACTGTCTCGCAATGACAGCTAGACCCCTGTTAAATGGGTGAAAGAGTCCACCCCTAGAGGTGGAATATATGAAGTTAAGGTGCAAAGTGAGTTGAAGAAGGTGGATAATCTGAGCTTAAAGTTTGAATTGATGAATGTGATGTAGCCTAGGATGGTTGCACAAGTGGAGGAGGCATGTCTGATATGCCAATCTCCCACACATTTACTCTAGGTTTGCCCATCAGCCAATCAATTCCCTGATTTTGTTATGGAGCATGCCAATACTGCCCAAGCATATGGGTAGCAACCTGTTGGGTACTCATGGAGAAACCACCCAAATTTGAGGTAGAGACAAGATGCATACCCTCAACCCCAGCAGTAGCAGTTGGCAGCTCCATATAGACCTTAGCTCCAGTTTAACCAAGGATACCCACCTAGACAGAATTTTTAGTTGCATGCCCCACAGCCCAACCAGTTGGCCTTGCCCCCACAACAGCCCAGATCCTCTTCTTTTAAAGAGAAAATGCTGGCATCTATGTAGAATTTGGAGAACTTAGTCAAAACTGTGAACTCTCATGGGCAAAGCATTAAGAAAATAGAGGATCAGTTGGGTTAAATCTGTAATGTTTTGAACAGGAGAGAAGAGGGCAAAACGCCTAGTCAGCCCTTGGTCAATCCCAAAGGGCAGTACATGATTGGAGATGCATCCTCTACCCATATGAATGATGGTTTAGTAGGACAAGGCAACTAAGGAGGTCATAGAGAGTAAAAATGAAAAGAAGGTGAGTGGTGAAGAACCAAAGATTGTGTACCATATGTGTTGATTGTGTGTTTTATTTTGTGTTGCTTAGAAATTTTTTTATTTATTGCTTTTCTTATGATGATTTCCTTATGTGTTTGATTTTGTTTTGTTCATTTTTGTTTTGAGTACAAGTGCTTATCTGTCATCTGAATTCAATATTCATATTTGTTGTTGATGATTAAGATGCTCTCACAATACATATCATGAATTTGATCTGAAAGATTATCTGTGGAATTCTGAGTTTGTGATGTTTCAATGTTGATAAAGGGTATCTAAATTGTCATAATGCATGGTGTACATGTCAAGGAGTTAGTGCTGATGTACACTAAATAGGTGCATGATATTGTACATGCACAAGACAGGGCACAAGCTGAGAAAAAAAGTTAAGTGTTGCTTTCTCGCGAGGCTAAATGGCCTATATTTTAAGCTCGTGAGCCACTTGTAAGCTATCTCGTAGAGTTCCAATGGATATTTTGTACTGCACAAGAGCTTCACGAGTAAAAGGGCATCTGCTGTAGCCTGATAGTGAGCCTCGCGAGGTGCTTGAGACTCACATTTTTATGCTCGCGAGGCTTCACTACTCTAGCTGTGCTAGAGATGAGCAACTGCTTAGTGCCCATGGACCTGGATTTAACTTTGCGAAGTACCTCACGAGGCACATAAATCTTATAAATCTATCTTGGCAAGGCTCTGTTTTTCTTCGTGACAATGCTTCTCGCGGGGTTAGTTGTTTACTGCGTGAGGAATGTACTCCACGAGAACCTGGCAACATCTGCGCGAGGCACGGGTTAAGCCCAATAAACCCAGCAATTTCCTTATTCTCGCCATTTTATTTCTCTTTGCCCTAGCTTTCACTATGCATTCAAGAGCTCCCTCTTTTCTTCTTTCTATACAACCCTTTCCACTCAACCTCAGCTAGGTTCCTCACACCATTTTACTCCCCATCACCTCCTGGTCACTTTGAGTTAGGTTTGGGAGGATTTGAACATTTGTGCAACGTGTGAGGTGAAACCCTAGCTGTCATTTGGTAAGATTTCTCTCTCTCCCTCAGTTGATTTAATTGGATATTACTTTAGTGTAAGTACAGAGAAATTTGGGGTCTATTTTATTTCTAAAGTGTGCTTTACACCTGCTGAGAGTTTCAAGCCCTAATTTGAAGAAATTGAATAGCTATGGCCACGGGCTGAAAATTCTCAGACACCTTGTCTGCTTTGGTAACCCCACCACCTGCTGGGAGCCCTGTGGCCACTCGAAAGTCTGCAAGAATTACAGAGGCCTCCAATGTGGATACCCCTATGGTAACTGCACCCACTTAGGAATCCCAAATTGATCTACTTGTAAAAAAAGGAAAGGGGGTGGCCTCTGATGCCCAAGGTACCAAAAAGAAATCTACTCCTACGAAGAGGGCCAGAGAGCACCCACCTTCTAAGAGCCCTGAACCTACTGCAGGCGTATTATAGCCTTGCTGAAGCTTGGAGGGTATCAATTTCAAATGAATTAAGAAACCATTGCCCTGAACCCCAGAAATTGTGGACATAAGTAATGGGAGATCAGTGGCACTCTCATTGAGAAAAATAAGAAGAAGGCAGATGCACCAGCAACCACTGATGTTGTTGTTGTTGATGCCTCTGTGGATCCACCCTCTGCTGCCCTCTCTTAGGCAGCCCATTAATTTGTGCCAGCCAGCACCACCCCCACTTCTGAAGTCATTACCTTACCAGCCACTACTCTCTCAACCCAAGCCTCACAACCTCCCATAGTCTCCTTACCTTCACCCCAGCCCATTTTACCCAGTATCATAGCACCTTAACCTCTTTACCAATATCCGTACCCTTGCCTACTTACCCAATTTATCCTAGCCTACCTGTGAAGGCCACCTATACAAAGAAAAGAAAATTAATCAAAGCCCGCAGAGAACCCCAACCTACCTATATCTCCTAAACCATCCCAATCCCTAAAACAACAACCATACCAGACCCAACCATTGGCCTACCACCACCCTCACCAGCCCAAGCCTTTGAGCTTGAGCCTCCCATTTTTGAAATCCCTCATAGATCTTCAATTACCCCCTCTCAGCCCATTGACACATTGATACCTTTTGAAGCTGTTACCTGTGAGCCCTTAGGCCATTCCATCCCATTTTCACCTACCCATGACCAAATCCCTCTTTCAGAAGAGGGATGCTCAGCCATGATGTCCTCTATCATAGGGGACATCAATTATGAGTTTCCCCCTCTCTCTGATTCCCCTCCACATTTCCCCCCTCTCCCATATTCCCCACAGCCCCACTAATTTGCACGTCCACCTCCATCTCCACAGGCCACCACCTTCACTCATGCACCCACTTCCCCATTTCAACCAATTCCCCCCACCACCTCTAATTTCCTGCCCCAAATCTTCCACCAACTACTCTCCATTCAAGCCCAAGTGTTGGCCAACTCCCAAACCCACTCATACATTGATGCCAACCTGCATGCCATGAACTCCACCCTACCAAACCAAGCCTCAATCCAAACTAGCTTAGAAGCCATCCAAGCCACCTTGTAACTTTTGACCCCACAATCACAACAACCACCTATCCCTACACCCACCCATTTACCTACTCCACCTCCTTCTCCCCACCCCATTGCAACTACCCCAGAAATCCCTTCTATTACCTTTACTAATGCCTCAATAAAAACAGACCCTGAACCCGAACCAGAACTTATTCCTATCCAGTTGCCCATTATTCTTCCACCTGCTATAGCTACCTCTGATGTTGCAACAGATGTGGAGGACTTAATACCCACCTCCTCAACACCATCCCAAACAGACCTAGAGCCTGAACCTGCAGTCCATCACCCTTTACCTTCTGTCGCTGCCCTAACTGTGCTTTCTTTATTTGTTTGTGGTAAAAGAAATTTAAAATCAAAATAAAATAGGGGATGAAATCAGCACAACTGAGAAGTCCTAGACCTGGAAGATACAGGGTCCATTGTGACAAGTTTTGATAAGTAAGAGTTTGTCCCACAGGGAAAGATGATCTACAGCTCCAAGGGAGCCATCTCTAGTAGTCCCTCCAGATCTGACTACAGATCTGGCAGTCCTTAAAGGAAGGGAGTTTAAGGTCACTTAGTTTATAGATCCTAAGATAGCCTAATGTCTAAACTACAGAAAGGGTTGAGAGGATGGATGGAGTGTGGAAAATAAATATAAAAGGGTGAGAAGTATGTTATTGAGCCTAGATCAGAGGAGTTTTGTAACTCAGATTCAGATCTGATGTTATAGAAATCCTGTCCAATGGCTACGTTATCACCACTGAGGAGAAAGAATCCAACCCATCTCTGTGCCATGATTCAATCCCTTAAGGTTATAACCTGTCCACTCAAATGGTCACAGACTATCCCATAGGGGAACCACAATCCAGAGATGGGTTAAAACAAGTTAATCATTGTAGGCACTATTTCATCCAGGCTACTAGCTCAAGAATCCATAGGGAACCTCAACCTCTAAACCTCTATGTGTGGGGCTAAGGCTGTATAGGACCATGATAGCCCAGACACATAAAACCAGCAAGAGATTGAGTACAACCTTCGATCTAGCTGTCCATTGCTTGAGTGAGGCTACAATGGTCCAGTCACAAGCCTACAATCTCTATAACCAGATCAGATCTAATATCTGATAGTGGATCTATACAAATATAGGGGAGTCTGCCTCTATACAATCTCCCACCAGGCTAATACAAGCTCAGGTGCAGAGAAGAAGGATCCATCTTGGATCGGTGGATTAGAATCACCCTAAGGCTATAACCTGTCCACTTGAATGGTCACAGACTATCCCAGAGGCTATCCTCCTCACGAAGCCCAAGACAAAATAAGAATATCGCTACCCACCATGGTCACAAGGCTACCAGCTCAAGCTCCCATGGGGATTTCAGATCTAGTGGGACCTGTGGTGGGGTTAAGGTTGTATAGGACCATGATAGCCCAGACACACAGGTCACTTGGATCTTAGTGGCCCTTAGAATCAGTCCTCCATTACTTTAAATCACAGCCAAAGTAATGGCGAATCACAAGGCAGCAGCCTTGCACAGAGCAGATATCATTCAAACACAAATCCCATAATGTAAAAATCCTATTACAAAACTTCCATTAAACTAGTTCAAAATGCATACAAAGGCATAGCCAGCAAGTGCTGGACTATGGAGAGAAGGAAAAAAGAAAAATAAAAAGAAAACTACTTACAGCTACAAAAGAAAAGAAAAACGATCTCAGATCAAGTCTCCAAGAGATGAGATGTGTTTCAAGATATATAAACCTACGCTAAGTATGGGATTATATAGCAGTGGTGTGGCAGTGCATTAGGGTTAGGAAACCCTAATTTTAACGATGCCACGTGGCCTAATAGTGATCCTTAGATGCCTCGGGGCGCGTGTACAGAGATTTAAGCATGGGAGTGTGTGCCCTAATAGCTAGAAATTCCCAAAAAGTCCTCTGCTGAAGCGATGGAAGTTAAAGTTCAGAGCTTCGCTAGGTAGCTATTGTTTCCTAGACTTGTCGTGTGGCAGCTCTTGCTCTTCCCGAGGATGGTTTGACATTAAAGCTTCAATCGTCGTGAGTTTGCCTTGGTTTGCTCTTCAGGCAGTCGCGCGGTAGAGAATTGCGCTCTCGCTGGATTGGGCATCGCGAGGTTGAGTAGACATCAAAGCCTCAGATGTCACGAGGTTGGAGTTCAAGCAGTCACGAGGTAGCTACGCATTTGCTGGATTTATCTTCGCGAGGATGGATTAGAATAGCGCGAGAAGTGTGCGAGCACTTCTCTTCAATGGACTTTGCGGGTTTCCTCGCGAGGCTTTAATGAGTTCTGAACTGTGCAAGGTTCCATGTCTTAATTGATCTTCACGAGGATGGCTCTATCTTCGTGAGGATGCTTTCTTCTTGAATAGCACGAGAATTACGTGAGGAGTTCTCTTCTGATATTTGCATCCCGCGGCTACTGCGCGACAGCTGCATGAAGAGTCTTCTAAAGCTCTCTCTCCTCAGCCGTTCTGAGTGAACTGTGCGAGGTTGAGAGAGGTCTGCTTTGAACTGCGCAAGAATGTGCGATGTGTTCTACTCTTGAGCTTCGCGAGAGCTGTGCGAGTTTGTGCTTCTGAAGCTCTTCAATCACTCAACTATGCGAGAAGTTGTTGTAAAGTCTTAGGAAGCTCAGTTAGACTGCGCAAGGCATATTTTAGGTCTGGATTCAGAGTCCATCCTTTTGAGGGACTTCTGGTGCCAAAACAGGCTCCTTAGCAGGATTCCTGGCCTTATTTCACTGCTGATTATTACCTACATAAAACACTTAACAAGAACTTATTAAATGGCTAAGGGTCTAATCAAAGGTTAAGTTAAGGGGTGAAAAGTGGTACTTTTCAGGTCTTAACACCTTCCATAATCACCTCATCCATCTCCTCTCCATTGCTGACTAGCCCTTCTTCCAGTGATCAGCAGCTCATCCTACCTATCTCATCCTTCTCCCTACCTCCATACTCCACTCTACTCTGTGCCATGCAAGAGAACTAATACCTGAAGAATGATGCCATTAAAGGCATGGCTACTATCAGAACTTCCATCAGACAGCCCTATGAAGAGAAAATCAGTCAAATGGAGTTCGACCACAAAGTTCAACTACTAGGAATATCAAAGGGGTGGAGTAGGATTTTGGTTCTATATGAAGCAGAAAAGCACACTTTAGCAAATGAGAAGTTGAGAGTTGATGGCTTAGAGAAAAGATTAGCTGCCTCTAAAGATGTCACAAAGGCCATCAGGGAACTCTATGAAATTAGAGTTCAACTTGCTGAGACAAAGGCAGCAATCCTGGAAAGAAAAATTGTTGAACTAACTGGCACAGCTCCTTCACAAGCAGCTGAGCCTCCCCCTCCTGCTACTTCTCCTGCTGCTACTAAAGAAAAAGGGAAAAAACCCCAAGTTAAGACTGAGCCAACAGATAATTAGGATGATTAACTATGCACCTGTACTTAGTTAGGATATTCTTTGTGTACACACCTTCCCTTGCATTATACACATGTTTGTTTTAGCAATGAAATTCATTTTTAATGTTGTTTAGTTCCATTTCTGCTTCATATCTAGTTTGTTTGTTTTAGCTATTTGTGTGTGCTTTGTTTCTTACTTTCACTTGCTTTCTTTTCTGTCTGCTTTTGTGTTTGATCCCTGCTGCACATGCCCTTTCATCTTTGAATCAGTAAGGACATTGCTCCTCATAGGTTTGGGGGTGTGGAAAGGATTGACAATGATCTAGTTAACCTAAGTGCAGCAATCTTAACTAAGTGAGGAATAACTAGAATGAACTTCACCTAAGCAATGTTGAAAGTGAGGAAATTTAAATACTATGCAGACCTTTTTAATACTAAAACCCTTTGAAAATCAATACTTCTATGAGGTGAACATCAGAAAAAATTTTATAAATAGTAGTTAGTGAACCAGTAAGGAGAGAAACAGGTGAAAGCATACCCCTTTGACTTCAATTAAAGACCATACCCAGTGAGCTTTAAGCCTATAAATTTTTTTTATTTAGGAGTGTCTGTGGCAATTTTTTCTGTTCTAAGGAATGACTGAGTTAAGCCCTTTTCACTAGAAGTTAGATACCCCAAGTTGAAGCTGTTTGACAGTAATCATGACACTAAGGAAAGGATCAAGGCCTTCATTTGGACAGTTTGAACCTAAAAGATCAAACCTGTGAAACTACCCTTATGCATACACTTTTTGAGCCTTGAAGCCCTATTTTTCTTTAACAAACACCAAAGTACTTGAACCTAAACCTCTTAACCTGATTCAGCCCTACCCTCACTCTGAGAATTCAGAAGATAAAGGAGAGGATATTGAAGATAGGTGAGTAAAATTTAACATTTGGTGAAATGAGAAGAAGAGAAGAGGAGATCTGTAAATAATAGTATAATAGTTGTAGATGTGTGGCAACCATTATAAAAAAAATATAAATACAAGAAAAACAAAAAAAAAAAGAGAAATCAAAAGAAGAATTACATTGGAAATGTTGAAAAGAAGAGAAGAAGTTGGCCACTTTAGCTCTGAAATTTTAAAAGAAGATGGAGTTGTACTGAAATGAAGAAGGTAAAGTCATGAATCATCTCCTACCTATGTTGATTTCTCAATTTTGAATCCCTCTTTACCCCTTTTATTCTTTACAACTCACACCAATAAGCCACATTACAACCCATGAAGAGTCCCTGTTGACCCAAAGTCAAATGAACTATCATGTTAAGATGAAGGAATGTCTAATATATGGTGAGAGTACTTTATGATGTCAAAAATTAGAAGAACTGCCTATGCTCATGCTTGCAAACCCATTTCAGGTATGTATCTGCTCTTGAACTTCTATGAAATGATGCACCCATAAATTTATTTATGAGAGACAGCCCTGGTAAACATTGAGTCTGAGATTGAAATCATTGGGGCATTGTTTGAACCTGAATTTTGATGTACTGGTAAGCTTAGTACTGTTTTGCAGATATTTTCTTGGTGTCAGCTGATTGGATGTGATGAGCACACATGCATGACTAAGGTGTTAAATTATTTGCATACACTACTTTGGAACTCCTTTAATTTTGACAAAACAAGGATGAAATGAACTATATTTATTTCAAACTGATTAACCACTGTGTGCACTTTTATTAACTGTTTCATTGAGAAGTTTGTAGGTACCTTCACTGAAATCCCTCAGGAGACTTCACTCCTCCACTAGGGATCACCTAGGGGTTTAAAAGGCTTGATGCATAAGCTAAATGCATCCGTGCTCCCTACGAAAGTGGCATTTACATTCTTAGAGTAGCTTTTTAAATTTTGCTTTGCTCAGAGACTAGCAAAGATTAGGTTTGGGGGTGTGTTATTCACCGAAAAGTATTACTTTTCACCTCTTAACCTAGCCTTTGTTGGACCTTGAAGCCGACTAATAACTTTTTTTTAGCTTGTTTTGTAGTTAATAATAACTTCTGTAGCTTAACACAAAGTCCATACTTTTGGTGCCAAGAAGAGAGAATTCAAGCAAAAGATGATAGCTGAACCAGAAAGTGATGGAACACCATAGTGGTACACACCATGGTGACTATTTTGCATGTCATAATGGACCAAGAAATTCCAGCAGATGAAAAAAAAACTATAGATGAGAGTAGAGGAAGCTGTAACAGAAGCATGTGCATAGCAGCAGAGGAGCCAATGACCTATCTCGCACAGCTGAGGTGCTGCCTCGCGCTATTCAAATTCACTAGCGAAGCTTCCTCGCGCAGTTAAGACATGCAGCATATTAGAGCTCATAAAGAAGTCACGCAGCTTAATGAAGGGGTTAGCACAAAGCAACCTCTTGCATAACAGTTGTGCACTTCAACTGCAATCTACATGTGAAGAAACTCATAGAGCTCTCACGCACTAAGCCTTCTGAAATACAGCTCGCGCAGTTCTCACGAGGATCAAGCCTTAAAGCAGCCGCGCGTATTACCTCACGAGACCGATTGGCATGAACAACAGCAAAGACCTCACGAAGTTCTCGCGTGGCTCTAGAAGAGAGAGCTGCCCAGAAGTTCTCTCGCGCGCTTAGAAGCTTAACCCTGAACCGAGTGAGATGTAAAGTTCATCTACATGATTACCTTGTGACAGGAGATCTGAAGCTCTTCTGTGCGAGTGCATTAAAAGCTAAATTAGCTGTGCGATCATCCAAAGTCCTTCTGCGTGAGACAGCAGCATTCAAAGCAAAATCCTACCTTGCGAGGACTCTCCAAGCTGTGCGAAGTAACTATAGAGCACAAAGCAACTGCGGAACAGAAGTATTATGTAGAAGTCAGCCTCGCGAAGCTCGGGCTCTCCACTTCTCAATCTTAACTCAAGGACCTTTTGGGGATTCCCCCAGGTCTAGGGCACACTTCTCGAGGCACTAATCTTGAGACACACATTTTAAAGCATCCAAGAGTTATAACAGTGCCACATCTGCTAGAAAAATTAGGATTTACTCTCCTCTCAGTCACAATATTAGGACTAAGTATATAAGTTGTGCTGTAACTTAGAAATTATCAATCACTCTCTCCTTCAACCTCTATCGGCTGAGAGCTCAAGCAAATTAGGGTTAGGGTTTGATCACCTTTTTTTCTATTTTTTCTTCTCTCTTAGTCCAATACTTACTGGCTAAACCTTTGGTAAGAAATTAGGTGTAGTTTTATTTAGTTTTGTAATAGGTCATTTAAACATTGGGATTTTTGTGAAGAGCTGTTGTGCATAAGGCTGTTGCCTTGAGAAATTTCATTGCTGGTAACTTAGATCAATGGAATTTATACTTTCAATATTCATTTAATCTGTTATTTTCCTATTTCTCACAGTTTTGTTTAGGCTATAGCATGCATTTAGGATTTGAGCTTACTGAAAGGCCCATGGAAGCTTGAGCTTGTAGCCCTGGGACCATGGTGGCAGTAATAGTTTATATGTTCCATCTCATCATTTGTGGGTAAGGGAGCCTCAGTGGACAGCCTGTGACCATTTGAGTGGATAGACTATAGCCCTAGGGCAAGTCTTGGTCATAGATCTGAGAAGGATTCTTCTCCTTTGCACTTGAGCTTATAGCCTAGTGAGAGGTTGTGCAGGAACAAGCTCCCTTTTGTCTTACTTGACCACTATCAGATGTTAGATCTGACTTCTCTGTAGTGATTGTAGACTTGGAGGTTGAGTCATTACAGGCTTTTTGTAGCAATGATCAGCTGTATTTAAGTCCCTATTCAACCTGTTGCTTTTTCTATGTCCAAGCATTGTGATGATGGCCTTTGCCAAACACATAGGATTTTATGGGTTGGAACCCCTATGAATGCTTGCCAAATCTATAAGCAGGTCTGGGGTGGTTGTAGTCTGGCAAACATAGTGTATGTAATGGTATTCATGGCCTGATTTAATTTATTGGATTAGGTTAGATCAGCCCACTCCTTTGGATTAGGTTAGCTTCTCTGACTCAATCAATGGGATTTGACAGACTCTATTGGATAGTCTGTGACCATTTAAGTGGATAGATTATAGCCTTAAGAGTAGTCTAAATGGCATGGGTTAAGTTGGATTCATCTATCTTGCTGAGATTTTTTATAGCACTTCAGTAAGGATTTGCTGCAGAGACAACCCTAAATCTGAGTTACATAACTGAATGAACTTAAGCTTAAACTGCTTACTTCTCATCCTTTTATCTTTATTTTAACACACCATCACCACCTTCTTCATAGCCCTTTCTTAGGATAGGACTGCACTTTATTTCTTTTTTTTTTTAGCAGGTAAATTAGTGTAGTTGTGATTCCCAACTACCTTTCTTTAGGATTGTCAGATCTGTAGCCAGATCTGGAGGCCTACTATTATACCCTATTTTGGATTCTAGATCAATTTTTCTATGGGACAAACTCTTACTTATCAAAACTTGCTACAATAGCCCTGCATCTTATAGGTCTAGGATTATTTTAGTTGTGTTGTTTCCATCTTTTATCTTACTTTGATTTTAATTTGTTCTCACCACACAATAAATCAAGCACTTCACAAAAAGTCCACAACACCAACCTACGCCTCTTCAATACCCCCTGTGGAGAGTGAGCTCCAAATTCCTTCCATCCCACAAAGCCCCCTATATCCTCACCTCAGCCCATTGAACCTGACACCCTTGAACCCCTAGGCCAATCCATTCCCTATTCCCCTTCTCATGACCAAGACCCCTTTTAGAAGAGGGGTACTCTGCTATGCTGACCTCTATCATAGGGGAAATAAATTATGAGTTCGTCCCTCTTCCAGATTCACCTCACCCTCCTCATTTTACCCCTACACCTACTTCACTATGCTAGGATGGGCTATGGGTGTAGGCACAGGTGTAGGTAAGGTTAAAGGTATGGTAGGGATGGTTGGGCTAGTTGTGGCTAATGTAATGGGTAAAAGTGTAGGTAAAGGGGATGTAATTATGGGTGCTGAGATGGTTTGTGGGATTGGTGTGATGGTAGTAGGTACTGGTATGGTCACCTCAGGTATGGGGTATGTTGATGAGGTTGTGGTGGCAGGTAAAATTGGTTGAGTTAGAGACGAGGTAACTATGGAGGGTTGAGGAGTTGGGATGGTGGTAGTGGTTAACATGGGAATGGAGGTGAGTATGGGTGATACAATGGCTGGCAAACTTGAGTGGGCTGCCTGAGAGAGGGCAGCAGAGTTGGCAATAACAGAGGCAGTAGCAGCAGGGCCAGCATCAGCTGCTTCTTAAATTATGGGGGCTGCTTTAGCAAGCAGCTCCTTCTTCTTCTTTTCAATTAAAGTTCCACTAATCCCCCATTGCTTCTTTCCACACCTGCTGGGGGCCAGGTTTAGGGTCTCCTCATTCATTTAAAAGTGATAGTCACCTAGCTGCAGCAAGATTGTAATGAGCCTGCAGTAGGGCAATGAGTGGGGCTTTTGCACCTTCTTCACTTTCTCATGTATATCCTTCATCCCATCAAAAATCAGTTTTGCTGCATCAATGTAGTGGTTCAGTTGGAAGGAGTAGTGGGCATCAGCAATGGGGGACCTCCTCTCCTGTCGGTGCCCAGAATAATATATATTTTTCCTCAACACCCCATCCATAAACCTGATACTAGGGTGTAAATCTCTCTTCTTAATGGACATCCCTGATGCAGTAACTCCTCCAATGAGTTCCTTGGCAATTTCTGAAATTATGGTTGTCAAAGGAGGACCCAAGCCACATTGTGGGTTGTACTTGGCTAGTATCCCAAATATCTCAGTAATGACTGCTTGGTTAAATAGCATCTCAAAGTCATCAATTAAAACCAGTAATGTTAGGTTCCCATCATCCCCAGTCTTCACCCTTATATTTTGGTCAAATAGTTGCACTAGTCTAGGGAAGACAAGCTGCAATGGGGGCCTCAATAGGGGTAGCAGTGTGGTCTTGGTCAAGTATGAAATTGAAGCTGCTATTTCTGAATGTTCCTCAAAGAATGCCTTATCAAAGGCGGTTTCTGTCTCGAGCTTAATTGCAACCACAAACTCAGAGGGGATTCTGAGTGACTCATTATCTTCCTCCTCAGGGGCTACCTCAGAGGCCACCACTTTGCCCTTCTTCTGCTTTTTCTTTGATTTCTCAGGGCTTTTAGTAGGTGGGTGGTCTCTAGCCCTCTTCTTAGGGGTAGATCTCTTCTTGGCAGCATGGGCATCAGAGGCCACATCCTTGACTTTTTTGACAGGCGTAGCCCTTTTTTTAATTGGTTCCATGTGGGGCTCAACAACTTGAGTAGATACCTCAGAGGTCACCACTCTGGAGGCCTCTACAATCCTCACAGATTTTCAAGTTGCCACAGGGCTTCCAGTGGGTGTACGGGTCACCAAGGCAGCTAAAGTGTCAGTGAACTTTGAACCCGTGGCCATGGCTACTCAAACTCTTCAAATTAAGTCTTGAAATTCAAAGTTTGGGTAACTCACACTTTAATAGAGGTAATGCCCACAAAATCCTTTCCACTCAATCACAGAAATAGCCTACTAATTTAAACCACAGAGGAGAGTGAGAGGACTTATCAAATACGAGCTAGGGTTCCACTACAAGCATTGTACAGTGGATCAAATCTTTCCAAATCACGTGCAAAATAACCAGAAGGTGCTATGGAATACAATTGTATGAGGAAAATGGCTGAGTTGGAGTGGTTTAGGTTGTAGAGAAGAAAGAGGGAGAGAGGAACTCGGTGGTGTGCAAGGGAAGCTAGGGCAAAGGGAGAGAATGGAGAAAATAAATAAATTGCAAGGTTTAAATGAAGGAACCCGTGCCTCACACAGTTCTCGCCAAGCACTTGTGGGGCAACATCTTCTTTTCGCGTAATTAAATGAGATCTCATGAGATCTGCTTTTTAAGGTACTCAGGAATCTCACGAGGTCAATCGCGGAGCTGGATTGGGTGTGAGCGTGCGAGAGGGCATTTCATCTTTCACGCAGCTGAGCTTTCACGCGCGCGAGAAACATAAAAGCAATGAGGTAAGTGCTTCGCAAGGTAATTGCTTCAGAACTTTAGCTCCTGAGGTTCTCGCGAGGTACAAAATGCAGGATGTTCCATTGTCGTGTAGCTTAATTGCGCGGAGAGAACAAAGCCTCGCGAGGCTCAATTTAAAGCTTTCTTCAAGTATTTTGCTCGCGAGGCTACTCAGTTCATTATAAAGCCTCGCAAGAAAGCAGAATTCATCCTTTTTCAGTGTTGAACATTAGCCTGTGCATCCATCCTGACTTGCACTCAGACATTGTGCATCAACACCAACTTCCTTCAACTGTAATCCATTTCATCATGATAATTGTATGCCCATTACCAACATATGCACAGCCAAACTTCAGAATGCAAATGGTTTTAAATTATAGCAGATTCATGACAATTACAATGACAGCACTTCTACCACACAACATCAACCAAACATGTACATCAACATAAGTCCATACACATCAAATCCAGATGACAAACATGCATATCATATCAACAACACACAACTCAAAACAAACAAAACAAAACATGCCACTCAACAACACAATAAAGACATTACATGACAGATTTTTAAACAAAATAAAACACAAATTCAACAAATATGGTACACTGTGTACAGAGTTGTGGATCACTAAGCAATGGGAGGTTCATGTAGGTGAATGGTCTGAGGAGGCTCCATAGAATTTTTTACACAAATTTTTAACCTTTGCCCATTCACTTTCATGATTTTCCCAGACGTGGGATCCAAGATCTCTATAGCACCAGATGGGGAGGCATGGATGACAGTGCAAGGTCCATCCCATCTGGATTTTAACTTCCTTAGAAAGAATTTTAATTTAGAGTTGAAAAGTCAAACCTTGGTACTAGCAGTAAAGTCCTTCCTCATGAGTTTCTTGTCAAAGAATGCCTTAGATTTCTCTTTGTAAATTCTTGGCTTCCAGTCTCAACTCATCAAGCTCTGACATTTGCAATTTCCTATGAGAACCAGCAACAGTTAGCTCAAAATTCAGTGTTTTGATAGCCCAGTAGGCTCTACACTCTAACTCCACTGGTAGGTGGCAGGCATTGCCATAGACTAGCCTAAAAGGGGACATACCAATAGGAGTCTTATAGGCAGTCCTATAAGCCCACAATGCATCATTTAGTTTATGTGTCCAATCCTTTCTATCTATCCTCACATTCTTCTCCAAGATGTGTTTGATCTCCCTATTAGAAATTTTAATTTGCCCACTGGTCTGTGGGTGGTAGGGAGTTGCAATTCTGTGTGTAACAACATATATTTTGAGCAGACTCTCAAAAGGCCTATTACATAAATGACTCCCCCCATCACTAATAATAGCTCTGGGGGTGCCAAATTTAGAGAATATATTGTCCTTCAAAATTTTAAGGATAACTGTGTAATCATTTGTCCTTATGGCAATGGCTTCCACCCATTTGGACACATAGTCCACTACCACAAGTATAAAATTTCTACCACAAGGATGAAAGGAGGAAAGGGGCCCATAAAAGGAGGAAAGGGGCCCATAAAATCAATGTCCCAGATGTCAAAATGTTCTACCATAAGGATGGGCTACAATGGCATTGAATCTTTCTTGGAAATGCCTCCCAACCTCTGACATCTCTCATAGGCTTTGCAATATATGCGTGCATCATTGAACAAAGAGGGCCAATAAAACCCACATTGAAAAACTTTTGCAGCTGTCTTTTTACCACTAAAGTGGCCTCCACAGGCTTACTCATGGCACATAGAAAGAATGTTGTGAAACTCACTTTCAGGCACACATCTCCTAACAACCTGATCTGCATAATGCTTATATAGGTATGGATCCTCACACAAAATATTTGACCTAAGAGAAAAATAGGTCTTTGTCCATCTTGGACCAATGAGGGGGAATCCTACTAACAGCAAGAAAATTCACAATGTGTATAAACCAGGACACACTAGACTACATAGCAAATAACTGCTCATCAAAGAACTATTCCTTGACAGGTGTTGCTACACATTCTTCCAAAACAATTCTAGAGAGGTGGTCAACTCCTTTCTTATCCTTGATCTCAAAATCAAACTCCTGCAATAGGAGGATCCATCTGATCAGCCTTGGTTTGGCATCCTTCTTAGCCAACAGGTATTTTAGGGCTAAATTATCAATACAAATAATAATTTTAGACTCAAGCAAGTAGGGCCTAAACTTGTCCATAGCAAACACCACAGCAAGCAGCTCCTTCTCAGTGGTGGTATAGTTGAACTAAGCTTCAGCTAGTATTTTGCTGGCAAGATAAATTGCCTACAGTGATTTATTACCAAAAACTCGTTGGTTTTAATTTAGTAGTGTGCGTATTTTAATTAGTTTGAAAATAAATGTTGAAAGAATCACACATAAAATATAAAATCAAATCAAATCAAAAGATGGAATGAACACACAAAAGAACAAAACCAAAACCCACAGACCTGCAAGAATCCAAGGTCTGCTGTAGCGAGTTTTATGAAGAGTTTGTCCCACAGAGAAATTGATCTAAAACCCAAAATGAGTTATGTTAGTAATCCTTCAGATCTGGCTACAGATCTGACAATCCTAGAGAAAGGGAGTTGGATGTCACAACTACAATAAATTAACACTAAAGTAAAGAAATAAAGTGCAGTCCTATCCTAAAGAAAGGGTTGTGAAGAAGGTGGTGATGGTGTGTGTTAAAATAAATATAAAATGATGGGAAGTAAGCAGTTAGGCTAAGATTAAATCAGCTATGTAACTCAGACTTAGGGTTATCTCTACAGCAATCCCTCAGATGACTACAAGCACATCTGCAAGGAAGATGTATCCAACTCAACCCTTATGGTTTGACCTGATCTCTTAAGGCTATAATCTGTCCACTTCAATGGCCACAGGCTATCCAATAGAGAGGATCAAACCACATGAATTAAATCAGAAAACTAATCTGATCCTAAGGAATAGGCAGATCTTAAGAATATAACCTATCCACTTAAATGGTCACAAATTATCCAATAGATGTCCTCTACCCAATAGATCAAATCAAAATATTAAAACTAGTACAGACACTATGTATGCCAGGCTACAAGCTCAGGCATCCATAGGAGCAAATAGCTCTTGAAAAACCAGTGGAAACCCATCTATTCAAAAGTTATTTGGGGGCTTTAAATGTAGCTAATCAGTGCTACAAAAGGCTAGCAATGACTCAGTTCACAAGTTTACAATCTCTACAAAGAAATCAGATCTAACATTTGATGTTAGTCAAGTATAACAGAGGGGAGCTTGTTCCTGCAACAACCTCTCACAAGGCTGCAAGCTCAAATGCAGAGGAAAAGAATCCTTTTCATATCTGTAGCTTGGAATCACCCTAGGGCTATAGTCTATCCACTTCAATGGTCACAGGCTATCCACAGAGGTTATCCACACCACAGAGAAATGAGTTGGAACATGTATAATGCTGCTGCCACCATGGTCTCAGGGCTACAAGCACAAGCTTCCATGGGCATTTCAAATCAGCTCAAATCCTAAATGCATGGCATAAATTGAACAAAACTATGGGCAAATAAAAAAATAACAGATTGAATAAACAATTAAAATATAAATTTCATTGATTAACACAATACTTATAATGAGATTTCTCAAGGCAACAGCCTTGTGCAAAATAGCTCATCAACTAATCCCAATGTGTGCAAATCCCATTATAAAACTAACAAAACCAAACCTAATTGCTTACAGAGAATTTAGCCAACAAGTGTTGAGCTAAGAGAGAAGAGAACATGAAAAAAGAGGTGATCAATCCCTAACCCTAGTTTGCTCGAGCTCATAGCTGACTGAGGTTGAAGGAGAGATATTTGTTTTTAAGTTAAATTTATAGCTTAAATACCCAGTCCTAATGCCTTATCCAATAGAAGATTAAACCCTAATTTTTAGGGTAGATGTGGTACTATTATAACCCTCAAATGCCTTGGGATGTGTGCCTCGAGATCAGAGCTTCGAGATGTGTGCCCAAGACTTGGGAAAATCCCCAAAAGGTCCCTAAGTAAGACTGGGAGGTGGAGAGCCCAAGCTTCGCGGGGCATACTTTCACTCTTTGGTTCATTCGCGCAGCTACTGAGTGCTTCGCGAGGTGAAATTTGTCTTGGAAGGTCCCTTTTTCGTGTAGAAGGTCTTTAAAAGGTCGCGCAGCTGCTCTGGCTTTTAATGCACTTGTGAGAAAGGAATTGCAGTGCTTGGCTTTGCTCACGCAACAGAGCTTCATAATTTCCTGTCGCGAAGTTGTCGTGTGGAAGATCTTCAATCTCGCTCAGCTTCTTGTCAAATGAATGACACAACTCGCTCGGTAGAGGGTATAGCTTTTAAACGTGTGAGAACTGCGTGAGAAAATTTTGGAGCTCTCTCTCCTCTTGAGCCACGCGAGAACTACGCGAGTTTATTTGTATTCTTCATGCAAAGTGGCCTCGCGAGATTGTGCGCGCGGTTAATATAAGCCTTGCTCCTCGTGAAAACTTCACGAGCTGGATTTCTGAAAGTTTAGTGTGCGAATGCTTCGCGAGTTCTCCTGTGTTGCATGTAGCAGTTGCGCGAGGAAGCTTTGCTACGAATTCAGACACGCAAAGCAGCACCTCTAACTGTGCGAGAAAATGATTCTACTCCTCTGCTGTAATGCATATGTTGTTGTTACATCTTCCTCCACTCTCATCTGCACTTCTCTCATCTATTGGACTTCTTTGGTCCACTTTGACATGCAAACTAGTCACCATGGTGTTCCATTGATCTTTGATCCAACAATCTTCTTTGGCTTAAATTCTTTCTCTTTTTTTTTTAGCACCAAAAGCAGGGACTTTGTACTAAGCTACATAATTATTACTAACTATAAACCAAGCTAAACAAAGGGTTATTAGTTAGCTTCAAGGTCCAGTAAAGGCTAGGTTAAGAGATAAAAAGTGGTACTTTTCAGTGAATAACACTTGTGCTTTCGAAAGCTCACCGGTGTCACTTTCGCGGGAGAATCCGACAAACTATGCTACTAGGGTTTGAGAGCTCCAGCTCTCCCCTCTATTCCTCTATCTTCTTTTTACTTTTTCTCTATTCTAAAATTTGAGCCGTTAAAACGTTGAAATTTCGGTGATTGCAAGGGGCTCAAATAGGATTGGAGTGCCTTTGGGCAAGAGGAAGTGTCGCTCAATTTTCTCTCTTTATATATATATATATATATATATATATATATATATATATATATTATATCTAAACATAGACTTGGACATAGTAGAGACCGCTTACGAATCGGTTGATCAGGTGTCTAACATCTTCTCGATTGATAATTGAAGTTCTTACCCAAGAGGCTTTGGCGTTGACCAGTGATTCGGAGTCATATTTTCACTTCGGTGCTTCTAATATTGATATTGGGTATTCTAGAACACCAAAAGCTCCGGGTGGCGACTCCATCTTTTAGTGAGCGCATCATCACAACAGACTTGTGAGAGCCCACGGTTGCACAATAATGCATCCCTTTCTTATTTCCTCTCTTATCTATCTCCTCTAGTTATCCTACATGACATATCTTAAATCTTATCATTGCTCCATACACCTACACGACATATTTTGCCTCTTACTTACGTAAACGACCTGTGTCAGGGTCGCTACTCGAGCCTATCACACGAGATCCACATGTAGATAACCACTAACCTCGGTAACATAGCATATCATAAGCTACCATCCAGCCTAATGAGGTTGCGTGCATCAATACAACAGGCTTACTTAAGTCGAAACCTCCATTGTCTCTTTAGTTTGAGACAAAACTAAACATATTGTCCTTAAGACCCATCTTGACTGTAGACGTTGGACCCTTACGAGCTCGTAAGGTATGACACGTGTAAAAATTAATTCGTGTTTGGTTGGCCTTAACAGCATATCTTATCATATCATTGCTCGGTTATAGACTTAGGTTCCCACCCCGATTTCATTATTGACGTGGGCTTAAGTCCTCACTTTCTTATCATATCTGTAACTTAACTTATCTTAAATATTCATTTCTCATCTTTTACTTATACTTAATTGGAGTGAGGCACGGTATGATAAGTTTCACTAAATTACCCTTCCCAAGGGACGGGTTTCGTCGTAACCTAGATGTACTTCGTATGATAGCCCATACTCCCATAGAGGTGTTACATCCATACATGAATTCCTAGATTCCAAGTTTCACGTGACCGTGAAAGGAACTCCACCATGGTAAAGGCATATATCATGTGTCATTTTTTATTCCTTAACTTATCACACAACTGGCCTATCATATTTTCTATATGATGAAGTCGTATGATAAAGATGAAACATATTACAAAAATCGAAACTATTGCATGCAGCCTAAGCATTTTGTGCTCATAATAAAATTAGTATAGAGCAAAGAACATAGAGCATTGAGTATAATCGGAGCATAAGAATTATTTTAAATACTTTTATTCTACGATTTAGTCCAACCGCTATTCCTTTGAGGTTGTTGTGTCTACCTTATGGATTGATCGAAAATGCGATTGAACTTGTTTCGAAACTTAAAGAGAAACACATATCCTTACAAGGACCGTAGGAGCCTTAAAAGAAATAACAAACATTCCAATTGGGTCCAAAAGGCCCAAAAGCTATGAGATTGAGTCCTGAATCACCTAAATTTGATGTCCACATAAAAAGATCTCAAAAATCAAATTGTAAAAAAATATAGCTCGAAACTGTCAATCTCGACTAGTCGAGTTCCCTCTCGACCATCAGAGACGAAAACATGAGAGAATAGAACTCGACTAATCAAATTTGCATTTCAAGTGGTCGAATTTCCATAAAGAGCGCGAAGAGAGTCCATCTCGACTGGTCGAAACTTTATTTCGACCGGTTGAGATCAAAGAAGAAATGTTTTAAAGGAAAGACAGAACTCGACTGGTCAAAGGTGGATTTCGACTGGTTGAGTTACCAAACAGAGACCAAAACAATTTATATAAACTCGATTGCTCGAATTTGAATCCCGACCTATCAAGTTTCACAGACGAGGTGAATCTCAACTGGTCAAAGTTTTATCTCGACCGGTCGAGTTTGGTATTTCATTTCTAGGTCGAATTTTAACAATAGTCCGAGATTTCTTTCTTCCCCGATTGTTATTAAGATTGATTTAGGGTTTCCTTTGTTCGAAAATAAGTTGAATAATTTAAGATGGATTGAGGTTCGCGATAGTTCGGGTTGACATGGATCGATAGTCAGAGTGTCAATTTTCCCGAGTCTTTTAGCAAATAATCTTCCCTTATGATAGATTTTGTCGCAGTGATGAGAGACCCTGTTGGTTAGGCTCAAAAAAAGAACGCTCGATCGTCGTCATGATGGTGGTTCAAACTTGTGGCAATGCTCAATCGTGGATCTCGTTTAAGGATGAGATTGTTGTGCAAGGTGACTGTGGTTTTATAGAGAAGAGAGAACAAAGGAGGGAGAGAGAGAGACTGATGTGAGAAGAAATGAAGTAGAGAATTCTATTTCTTTCTAAATTTTCTATTTATATAGAAGAGGTAATTAGAGAAAGAGCCCAAATGGGCAAGTTGACTAGCTAAAAATGTAGGAGTCCATAAGGACTTTAATTGATTGCAAATCAATCTCATGAATGATGGGATTTAATTACCTTAGTTGCTTAAGGCAATAGTTCTCTTGGGATTTGGTTACCATTTTTGCGTAAACCGAATCTTATTTTAAGATTTTCTTAATTTAATTGTATGAGCTATGATAAGGTATATGCACAAATATCGATCTTGGTGCTTCACCTATCTATTACCATCAAATAGGGTCAAAAAAGACCCGGGTCATAACATCTATATAATTGAAGAGGTGTGCAGTGCCCAAAGGTTTCTGAGTTTGGACTCTAAGATTTTTTGAGTGATATAGCTTTCAATGAGAAATTCTAGGAAATTGTATAGAAAATGAATTTTCTATAAAAAGATGCTTAGATTTTAAGCTTTTTTGGACTCTTGAACGAGGCCTAAATCTCCTAGAGGATTGATTCTTTGGCTAAAATATTAGGATTGACTAAAAATGTATGCCACATGAATAAAAGGTAACCATTGTTGACGTAGCAGATTAGTGTAGTTAGCTTCCTACCTACATATGGAGACGCTCAAATGGGATTTGGAGGGAGCATTCTGTACAAGAGCACCATGCTCTTTGTTCGCAGGATATACTTTTTGAGAAGTATTCATACGGAACCATTATATATTCCTATCATCCGTGTGATTTAACACTTTGTAATCTCAAGAATTAGGGAAATTTACTTGATCAACCCTGTCAGATGTACCTTTTACTGCAGAGACCCTATAGTTTCACCTTTACCCAAATCGACCAGCTCCAAGCCGAGTCGACCATAAGGAGCATAAAAAGTCTATATTACCCCCTTCTTTGACTTTCTTTAACCCAAATACATTCCCTTTTTCCTCATTTTAATCTGCGCTAAAGAGGTAGTGAAGGTGACAACGTCTTCTGCCTCAGATCTGCTAACTGGAAGAAGAAAACAGAGGTTTGGGAGAAGCTCCTGCATTTTGCCATTCGGAGTTGAAGATCCTGCAGTTTCCCATTCCGACGCAAGGTATGTTCAGATTCAGTGTAAACCATATCGAATTAACTTTTAGAAAAGGTGAATAGATATCGATTGTAAATAAATGCAGGAGCTGGTCGATTGTAAGATATACTTCGATTGATTATCCAATCGTTAACGATTGCGTATCCAATCGCTACCGATTGAGTAACCAATCATTAATGATTGCTTATCCAATCGTCACCGACTTCATAAACAATCGATATCGATTGGATATCCAATCGACCACCTCCTGCATTTATTTGAAATCGGTGCCGATTGGATACGCAATTGTTAACGATTGGTTACTCAATCGGTAGCGATTGAATACTCAATCGGTAGCGATGGGATACTCAATCGGTACCGATTGCTAACTCAATCGGTAGTGATTAGATACTCAATCGATAACGATTGAGTTACCAATCGGTACCGATTGGATATCAGTTATTTTGCTACCAATTTGTCATATTCATTCGTCTTATGACTCCTTTCTTCTCCTTCTTAAAGAGGCGATGTCTGGTGTGAAAATTCCTCTTCTCTGTCACTTTGATGGCCATATTGTAAACGATGATGATTTGTATCAAGGTGGCCGCCGGAGGGTTATTATAATTTCGACGGGTATATCTTATGAACGATTTAAAAGGCAAATTTCTGCTGTCAGATTTGCGAGAGCAAATGAAACAATTTCCATAAAGTTCTCTGTGAAGATAGTGAACACCCCTGTGCTTGCCGACGTTTTGGATTCGGATGATTTGGCCACCCTATTTTCGTTTTATAAATTCGGGTCGGACATTATAAAAGTATTCATCATTAAAGAATCATCCTCCTTCCGATTTGAAGCTGAACATGTACCTCTAGGTGGGACTGATTTTGTGAGTAACCATTCCTTCCAGCCATGTAAGTTTGAGGAGGAAGGACTTACATATGATACTATTCAGTTAGGTGATGACGGTGATTTTGCGGCAAACATATCCGCCATGAAGACAACTATTAATCTAAATCATGCCCCAGTTGAATCATATGATGACCCACTACAAAATATGCATGGGGCACATTGTAGTCAAGAGTTAGACTACACGTCTCTAAGAGTGGGGGATGAAGACGATTTTCATCATATCTTTCCCGGTGGATTCACAACTTGGATGACTCGCGAATTATGTTCTACTATGCCATCGATGGGGATTAATGAAGGAGCTCAACCCTATTTCCATACATATAATCACCTCTTCAGTGAAGGGACTAGTCAACCATGTCAGAACCCGTTCGGTGACGGGCTTAGTCAGCCATGTCATGACCCGTTCCGTGAAGGGCCTAGTCAACCACATCAGAACCCCTTCGGTGAAGAAGGATCTAGTGAACCACCTCAAAACACTGCTGGTGAAGAGAACGTCGAAGATTATGATGATGAACCGAATGGGTTTATAAAAGAGGATCCGAAATATTTTACGAGGGGCATTGATAATCCATTAGTAGATGGAGCTTACGAAGTGTCAGAGACATCGAACAAGTCTTCCGATCAAGAGGTGAAAACCGAATATCGGAAATGGACATTTGAAGTTGGAGAGATCTTCAGAGATAAATAAACATTTCAAAGAGCATTGAAAGAGCACGCGGTGGAGAAAAACTTTCAAATTCGGCCTTTGAAAACCGCTAATTATCGAGTGACAATCGCATGCTACGAAACCGGTTGTTCATGGCGAATACATGTGTCTAAATTAAATGGGCTCGACACTTTCCAAATCAAGACGTTCAATAGTACTCACACATGCGGGGCCGCTAAGATCGAATCGCACGGTCACCGTAATGCAACAATCTCGTTCGTAGCCAATTATGTACGGGAGAAACTTATGGAAGGATTCGACTATACTCCGGCGTCAATAATATTTGATATTGCAAAAGCTTATAATGTGCAAATCTCATATGCTAAGGCTTGGAGGGGGAAAGAACTTGCCCTTAATGATATTAGAGACAGTTGGGAACGACAATTTGTGGATCTACCAACCTACGTGAAGGAGATGGAGAGGGTAGATCCTAATGTACGAACATCCTTTCAACTAACGCTTGACGGTAAATTTCAAAGATTTTTTTGAAGTTTCGGCCCCTGCATCGGAAGCTACCATAGTACACTTCGTCACACACTGCTTGTAGATGGCACACACCTACGGGGACGTTACGAAGGGATCCTACTTATTGCCTCGGGGCAAGATGGTAATGGCCATATATTACCGTTAGCATTTGCCGTCGTCGAATTAGAAGAAGAGGATACGTGGATGTGGTTTCTTGAACGAGTAGGTGCGTTCGTGATCGGTGAATTTACCGAAGATTTCGTTTTTATCACGGATAGGTCGAAGGGTTTAATTAAGGCGGTCAAACATATCTTCCCTAACACACACCACAACTATTGCATGCGACATATGACACAAAATTTGCAACACAAGTATCCCAAGAACAATGTGAAAGGTTTATGGTGGTGCACCGCGCGTGCATATTCAGTAGAGAAATTTGATTATTTTATTAACAAAATGAAGGAAGATCCTACTGATCCTCGGGCCGTAGAGTATATTTTGAAAATAGACCTAAAGCATTGGGCACACGCACATATGAAAGGAAGGCAATATGATTCTCTGACTACGAATAATGCCGAAAGCTTAAACAGCGTACTAAAGATAGCTCGAGAGAGACTAATTATCGACCTAATCAGAACTACTAGAGAGAAAGTCGCCGATCATTTTCAAAAGTGCAGAGAGATATCTAAGAAATGGACCACCATACTCTGTCCAAAAGCAAACGAGCATATGAAGAAGGTACTGCAATGGGCCGGTAGGAAGAGAGCTCAACCATACGGGCGTGATCAATTTCAGGTCAATTTCAGAAATTTCATTCATCACGTCGACTTAGAACACAAGACCTGTACTTGCCGTCGTTGGCTTATTCATGGCTTGCCTTGCTCTCATGCCATGGTAGCTATCAATCGGAGAAGTTACGATTACCATAACTTCTGTGAGAAGTGGTTTTTCACTACTTGCTTTAGACAAATATACGATGAACAATGGCTTCCCACCCTCGATAAAAGCCAATGGGCATTCCAAGCTGAGCAACTGTCAGAAAATATGAAAGTAAGACCACTCTATAATTGTCGAAAGCAAGTCGGCCGTCCGAGAAAGAGAAGGATAAGGTCTATGGGTGAAGTTAGGGCCCTACAGTGTAGCAGGTGCAATGAGTATTGTCACAATCGCCAGAGTTGCACAGCAATTGGTCCCATGGGTTGATACAGTACAAGAAGTCGGCTAAATTTCCCACTAGATGTAAATTCCCCAAAAAATATAAAGAAGTGTTGATAGATAGCCCTGGTGAGAATTGGGTTTGACTTGTAACTTCATTGGGGTTGTACCCAACCTAATTTTCGAATTTAAGGCAAGCTTTGTACTCTTAAAAATTTTCAAACTTTTTATCACAGACAGTCAATATCGATTGCTTCTGCAATTGATATCGATTGCTTCTACAATCGATGTCGATTGCATCTGCAATCGACATCAATTGCTTACGAAATCGACATCGATTACAGACGTAATCGATATCGATTGGTTATGCTATCGACTGCTTGAGCACACTTTAATAAAGCCTGCGACAAGCACATAACCTGTCAATATCAATTGCTTCTGCAATCGATGTCGATTGCTTCATCAATCGATATCGATTGCATCTGCAATCGACATCGATTGCTTCTGAAATCGACATCGATTGGAGACGCAATCGATATCGATGGATTATGCTATCGACTGCTTGAGCACACTTTAATAAAGCCTGCGACAAGCACATAACCTGCCTAATGTTAAGCAGCCCATATAAAAATTTTACATACTTGATATTATAAATTTAAAAAAACATGATTGTTTTACAATTAAAATTTAAAATTTTCGTTTACAAATAATCCTTCAAGTTAATACAATTTTAACTTTTGAAATAAACTAGGATGCTACTGCATCAGTAGTAGGTTCTTCATCCATAGCTCTCTCGACTTCTCCATCGGCAATAAATTTAGCGAGGGCTTGTCCAATTTCTGCCCTGATCTGACTCATATTGCCTTGGCTAAAGTCAAATTTCTTCCCCAACATGAAGTACTCTATGTACTTCAAAACAAATACCCCACAGTCCCAACCATTGCTCTATCAGGGCACGGATTTGACCTTGCAATCAGAACTTGACCACGGATAGGTCGCAGCTTCCAATGCAGTGGAGTCTCCGTGTACATGTAAAACTGCGGGAAGATATTTGGTCTGTTTTGAAAAGTACAATATCAGATAATGTTTGATAAGATAAGCTACTTAAGCAAAAAAAATATCTAGAAATATATGTGATCGATTGCCCAAACGATCGACAACGATTGTATAATCAATCGTTAGCGATTGTATAATCAATCGTTAGCGATTGTTTAGACAATTTTAAAGGTGTGGACAATTCTTACCAGAATGTTGATTTGTAGGGGATACTTGTCCTTCGAGGGCCTATCCAAAATTGGATCAACGATCATTACCGATCGTTCTAAAACTTTAACGATCGTAAGGGCCCAATGCAAAGGAGTGTGGCTATGGACTGGGACAAATATCTTAAATGAATAATATAATATATTAGAGGACACAATGGTGAAAATTATAAACAAAGTTTGCAGAGAGCGTAATGTACCATGTTGCATTGGTGAGCCCACAGATTCCTCAACCTATTGAAGAAGAAGTTTTGGAGCACCTTCTTGCCTGGGTTGGTTTCTTCCTGAAGGACAGCCCACCGTTTAATTTGCGTGGCCATCGATTTTTGGTTGAGTTTTTCAATTTCAACAAAGAATCTGAAATCGTTATAATCCATGGCGATATATGACAAACCAGTGGGGCTCATCAGGAAGAACTTATCACCAACTTTAGGATGAGCAGCGTCATCCATGACTTCCAAAAGTCTTAGGTAGGCTCCCATGATCTGAAAGATAACAAATTTTAGTAAATGCAGAGTCGGTATCGACTGTTCAGACAATTGTTAACGATTGTCTAGATAATCGGTATCGACTGTTCAGACAATCATTAACGATTGTCTAGCTAATCGGTATCGACTGCTCAGAAAATCATTAGTGATTGCGTAGAGAAGCGGTATCGACTGTCTACACAGTCGTTATCAACTGTTAAGACAATCAGCATCGATTGTGTAAACAATCGAGTTAGACTATCTGGGCAATTGTTCCCTTTTTTTAATCAGTCGTTACTTTTAGAAAACTTGAAAAGAAAATAACTTTTTAAATTGAATATGAGAGATTTGGTTACTTACAAGATTGTCTAAGTATGTCGTGCCTTCCAGGCATTTGAACGTATGCATCCAGAGTGTATAATCACCCACGGAGCTTACGTAGATGCTGCATGAAACATAATGGCCAAGTTTTAATTCAAAACGAAGTAACTAAGTTGTTACTATCATCGGAAAAAAGGACAAATTCGTAATATATGTAACTTACTCGACATCCTTTTCGGGAGCTGTCTAGATGGCATTCATGAACCTCTGCTCATCTATCAGCTCAACCGTAGGAGGGGGCATCATCTCGGTTGGCGGTTTTTTTATCGCCTGCTTTTTTCCTGTCCTAGGCTTCGAGGCAACTTGTTTGGCTTTAATCCTAGGCCTCAAGCGAGCATCTACTGGTTGCTCGGATTGCTCATCACCAGCGGGACCACCCTTATCATCATCATCGTGGGATTGGTTATCAGCTGCTGCCAACTCCTCTTGGGCGGGAGGAGCTGGTGCCACATCTGCTGATCCCTGGTCGGCTAGACCAGCAGGTTCTGGTCCAATATCGGTAGAGAGAGACACTTTCGATAGCAACTTTGAAACAGCACCATCCTAAACATCGAAAGACATAAAATTGATAAATAAGAAAAACAGAGAACAGAATGACCTCTAAAAACAATATAAATTGATTCCGAATCTAAACCGATTGTAATTACAATCGATACCGATCGCCTAACGATTGCATTTACAAGCGGTACCGATTGCACATACGATCAATATCGATTGTACAATCGGTATCGATTATAAATGTGATCGGTATCGATTGTTAATGCAATCGTTATGGATTGCAAATGCAATCGTTATCGATTGTACATACGATCGTTATCGATTGTAAATGCAATCGCTATCGATTGTAAATACGATTGGTAAACAATAGAATAAAGAAAAAATCAAATTAAAGCAGACTACACTGCCAATCATACCTTGGGTGTCACCTCCATTATCGTTTGAAGGAGTTCTATAATTTTTCCTTGCTCTTTCCGGATCAACTTGTTAAAGTGATCCGCCGTTTGCAATTGAACATCCCTTGAAGTGAGCCATTCTTCAAAGGAGTTGCATTGTATCCGGAGGAGCATATTCTCCTCCACCAGCCGCTTATTCCCTTCCATCAATTGGTTAACTAACTCTTCCAAATGGCTGGCTTTTTGGTTGAGTTTCAAGTTATCCAACTCCAAACCATCAATCCTCCTCAACAACTCTTGATTAGAGGAGTATGGTGTACTACTGGTTGTCTTCGCAGAGACCCTATTAGGCCGGTCTAATTGGCCTTGGACCTCATCTGACGAAGAGCCTTCATCAGACGTTGTTTCGTCCTTAAATTCTTCCTCTTCAACTTCTTTGACCGAAATATTTCTTTTCTTCTTGGGCCAAAGATCAACTTCCACAGCTTTCTTGACCTCCTTAACCTCTTTCCTCTTCCCCCCAATTTCCCCCCCAACAGCCTTTAAAACTCGCTGATAATCCCTTACGAGTGGTATGTCCAACTCGAAGGTAGCAGGTTCGAGGGGAGCGTTAATCTGTTACGAAAAAGGACAGGTTGTAAAATAACATAGAAAAATTTACAGAAATTAAAAAATCACTCTAAATTAAAGACTGCTTAAAGAGTGGAAACTGATTCCATTTACAGTCCATCCCGATTGTGTAGGTAATCGATCCCGATTGTGTAGGTAGTCGATCCCGATTGTATAGGTAGTCGATCCCGATTGTATAGGTAGTCAATCCCGATTGTGTAGGCAGTCAATCCCGATTGTGTAGATGTGGCGATGCATACCATCGTGTAGGTCGTCGATAACGATTACTTAATCAATCGATCCGATTCTGTAGTCAGTCGTTTCCGACTACGTAGGCAATCGATATCGATTGATTTGGTAATCAGAATCCTCCATATTACTCTTTAAAGTTGTTACAAGTTTACCTTTACATATTTGAATTAGTTAAAACGACATCATACTTTGCTGTCGACCATCATCGCAAGAGTGTAGCCTTTATTCCTCGTTTGGGGCTTCTCCGCCTACTTCAACAATCGGGGGAAAGGGTTTAGCATTGACGTTCTTTAAGGTGAGACATCAGGCAGCATCTCATAGGCCCACCACTGAAGTACACACATACAGCCATAAATATTATATGGCTTAAGGGCTTTATCGTTGTCGGCTGTCTTTCTATTTGCCACGCCCTTCTCTATATACTCTAGCAAGTCTTTGAAGACGTAGAGACCCCATGGGGTTTTTTTGAAATTTTCCATGTCATCGACAAGTTCAACGTGGGCTTCCGACAATTGAAGATGGGACCCGGGAAAAAGAAATGTACATAGAACAAAAAGAAGAGCCAATTTGACGAAGTCGTCATCACTTTGCGCTAGCCTCAATCCACTATCAATATGAGACCGCAGAATTTTCTCGAGCGCTAGTCCCCAAAAATATTTGTATCGAATTGTTTCCACTTCAGGTGCTTTAATGGAAGGGGAATAGTCTTGGGGTTCAACAACTACAAGGCCCAGAATTAAGGCAACGTCCATCTCCCGAAGATAGACATCTCTCCTCCCAATTCGGAAGTGGTTCTTCTCAACCCAAAAACTTAACATAGCATCCACAACATCTCCAGCAAAACTAACACCCTTTGGCATTTGGAATATTCCCTCGAAAATTGATGCACTTAGCATCTCCTTCCACTGCGGGCTAGCGTCTTCGTAGATCTTCGAAATGCCAGTAGGAGAACATTTGCCAACAGCACGTTGTACAACCATTTTGCCGGCTTTTGTATATGAACTGTAATAAAATTGAAAGAGAATGTTTATAATCAAGCTAGATAAAAAAACTCACCGATTCCCTAAACAATCGTCATCGACTGTTGAATCAATCAATGTCGATCGCATTAACAATCGACAGTATATACAATTGTCTAATTTCTTTTCCTTTTTTCTTCTTTTTCTTTTTCTTATTCTTTTCTTCCTTCACCAAAATTTTCATTACTTCATCATTTTCGTCCCAAAGGAACTGAAGAGGATCTGGTTCTGGTGGTGGTGTTGGGTCCTCCCTTACAAGATCGAACTTGATTTTGTTATAGTAGGTTTTAAGGTGTTTTATCGCCGTCGTTTGACATTGAAAAATATGGGGGCTAGTAGGGATAACAGGGACGATTCATTTGCTGCTGATGGTGGAAAATCATTTACTGGTGATGGTTAGGAATAATAACGAAAGCGATTGCATATGCATACGAAAGATCAACCCATGACAGGTTGCGCCTGAAGTTGTATGGACTGCAAATAACTCCACCTTGCGTTTTGAAGTACCGCTAAATCGTAAGTCGATATGATTTTAATGTTTTGTATGGTTATGATCTTGCGAACGGAATAAAAATTTGTGTTTATCTATGGTTGCCAAATCACCTTGTAAGGCACATGCATTCAAGATAGATATATGTTAGTTATAGCTACATGTACATACATTTTTCAAAACGTATGCATTTTCCATGTGATCTGAATCATGCTGTGGAGTGTGGGGCATATCCCTTGTAGATGGCATATACATTAGCTATCATGCGACAATAATAATCACCACACATAAAGGTGGCTCGAGAAAGGGAGCTAAAACTTGTACAAGAGATTTGTACTCTCAAGCCATCATCTGATTCAATGGTTGTCATTTAACAAATCTGTCACGACCCGAAATTCTACCCCATCCCAAGGGCCTAGAATTCCGAGATATGCTAAGTGGACATACACCTAATCAAAGTTCTCGCGCAATAATGGTTTCACGAAATCCGTGAAATCCAACAAATAGGGTGGAATATAAATGCAATCATAAATATGAAATAAGTGTGATATGAAATAAGTGTGATAAAACTACAATCCACCAATAAAATGTAAATCCAGTCGGAGACAAATCCGATAAAATAAACTATAAAATCCGCAATACTAGTATCAATAAAACTCAATACCAAGTTCACAATGATCAGTATCCGGCACTCGAATCAAGATCAGCACCGTAGTCCTCCTGATAACCGGTAGCCTCGCCCTCCAAAGGCTCCTGGTACTCAACGCCCGCGAGATCAATGAAATCAGCGTCAACGATATCTAGATGGCCGGCGTCTACTCTACCAGCGTAATCACTTGTAACTATTAGATTATTGTGGGATGAGTTTACTCAGTCACGTAAACTCAGTGGGATACACAACCAATCCACCCCATACTACTCAGGTGTATTGTGGGTGCATCAAGTAAGTGATAAACATAATATCTCAAAGCAGATAGCAAAAGAAAGATAAAATCATATGCATATCGTGAAACTCATATCATATCATAAATGCAAGACCATGATTTAGACACTCATATCTTAGCGTACCTTACCATATCTCATAACATATCATACCATGTCTTATTATCATTCTCGCACATACACCTGTACATTGCATGAGCGTAACTAACATACTTGTGAAATCCTAAACGACCTGTGCCAGAGTCGCTGCTCGAGCTACCATGAGAGGGTCAACATAGTATCATATCACCACATCATAACGCCCTCGTGTCATACTCATACTCCACCACCCAGCCAATGGGGAGACATAATGGCCAAGGTCACTCATAACATACTCATACTCATAATCTCTCCCAGAGATCTGTCTTGGCTGAAAGACGTTGTTGCCCTTACGGTGGCTACGCAAGGAACGGCACGTACAGAGACTTAAGTTCTTTATCTTTTGCTGGCCTACACAGCGATGTCTTATTATCATATTCGTATCATAACTTATCTTATCTCATACTCATATCTTATCATACTCTTATACTTAATCCTATGACAAACTATAGTAAGGCAACCTTCCTAATTCACGCTTCGCAAGAAAAATGTTTCGTAATAACTTGGATGTACTTCGTATGATAGTTTATACTACAATAGAGGGTTGCATCCGTACATGGATGCCAATATATCGAGTTTCACGTGACTGTAAAAGAAACCTCACCATAGCTAAGGCTCAAAGCCCGATTCTCGTATCATATCTCATATCTTATCCTCTCGTATTAAAACTCAGGGTGATAGGATCACCGTATATGCCACCGTATACGAATTTACACTGAATTCACACTCACCCGACTCGTCATAGGTCTCATTCCACCATGAGTTGTAAGGCATATGAATACGGTGTATTCCTCGCTTCGATACCATCTCAGTGAGTCACCACGCCCAAGCGTAGGCATGATCTCATATACTCTCGTACATATGTCCTAACTTATTCATAACTCATATAGTATAATTTAAGATGGAAACACAGAAGGTCAGACGTATAGAAATATTTATATTAGATTATATTATATTTATATATATATATTTATTTATTTATTTACACATATTCTAATATAGCATAAAAGAGGATAATTATAAGTGTATTCTCGATAATGGGAAGGTCGGGATTCGATGTTCATGAGGTATCAAATTCTTAACACTTCGTGTCATCGAAGAGGTCACGTTGAAGCGATAAATTGATATATATATATATATAATAATTAGATAATTAAATTAAATGGTATTTATAATTATTAAGTTATAATTTATCATGACCATCGATCGAAAGACCTTACGATATAATATACACAGGAACTTTCGTCATGAGAATTAAAAAATAACACTAAATTCGAATAGCCTTGAGTCATTCAAAATTGAACTTGACTTGTTGCTCTATTTTAACCTCTAAAACGTCTGATTCGTGAAATGACTATTTCACACAAAGTTGTAAAGCTCGCTGTCTTCTTTCCAATACCATAAGAATCGCATTAATCTGAAGTCGGAGTAAAAAGTTATGACTAACATACCAGGACCAATATATCGATGGTCATGAGCTCGGGTTCGTGGCCGTGAATTTGGGTTCATAGCCGCAAGTTCGGACCCGAAACTTTAAGATTGTGCAATCTATTATTCTTTTAAATAAAATAAATATATAATTTAATTTTTGAACTTAATTAATTTTAAATAAATAATAATATAGACTTGCAATAATAATATATATTATTATAGTCTTAGTAGAAGGATAAATTTCTAACTATATAGATTTAGAAATAAACAATATCAATATGATATTATGCAAATTAAGTCGATCCATCTAATTTATAAATATTAGAGTTTAATTAATTTTACAGATTTAAAAGAGAAAGTAAACATATTAAATATGCAGACCTAATAGAAGGTAAAATATTAACGGCCTAAACAAAGGGGTTTTGAAAAAAAGAAAAGAGAAATAACATATAAACCCGACTTACAATTCATGCAATTTTAATAGAAAAATAAAATACTAAACATGCAGATCTATCATACTTAAAGATATTCATGTTTAATTAGTATGTAGATTTAAAAGGAAGTAGACATATTAAATATACAGACTTAATAGAATGTAAAATATTAATAGCCCAAATAAAATGGTTCTTGAAAAAGAAAAGAGAAACAACATATAAATCCAACTTTCAAATATACAACTGTCAAGGGAAAACATAATATTAAACATATAGGTCTATTAATTTATGAGATATTTGGGTTTAAATAAGATTTTTAAACCCGTTGATGCGCGATTGAACGCATCCTACGAGACGGGATCTGAGAAGAACAAGATGGATTGATGGGTACCCACCTCTTGAAGCGTGAAAGAAAGATCAACGGCGATTCGGGTTGAAAAGGTTGATGCCCAGGGTGTCGGTTCGTCTAAGTCTTCAGAGAGAATGATTTTTTATTATAGAGAATAGAGAGCTTTTAAAGTAAATGGTATAAAGTTTTAGGTCAACTCTAATTAACACTTTTCGTAGAAGATTTAATAAAATAAGAGATTTTTACACGGAATAAGAATTTGTATTTAACTTGGATAGCTTGAGAAAAGGTTTCGTTCCAGTGCTTTGTATAAGCACCGAAGCAATTGGTGTTTCTCTCCCGAAATTACAGTTATACCCTTTGACTTGCTTGACCACTTAAAATGGGCATAACTTTTTATATTCTTGTCAGAAGTCGTCAAATTATATATCATTGGAATCGTAGCGACGAGCACTTTGCAATGAGTGTAATTTTGATATAGGAAAAATTAGAATTTTTACTATTTTAAAGGGTAGGTTTCGATTCTGATGTGGAGCGTTAGCACAGTACATAGTGTGGTGCATCATCTAACACCGTTAAAATAAAGTCTAAAAATCCGGGTTGTTACAAAATCCGATTATAAAGATCTTTTTTCATGCCAATTTCTTACTTTAATGATCTTTACATGAAAGTCCTCAAATCAGAGACATAGATGGTATTCTTTACATGATAGTCCTCAAATCAGAGACATAGATGGTATTTCACGTGACAAAGATACCAAAAACAACAAAGTGCGACTTTACAAATCTCATGTGCAAGTTTTAGCTCCCCTAAAAAAAGCTGGCTAGTATTACACTCAAATAGTTAAAATATTCTTATCAACATAAAAATAGTTAAAATATTAAATAGTTAAGTATATTCTTACACAGGGGTACCATTTATGGAATCCCCTTTGCATGACGTGGTATACAAGCTTTACAAGATATCTCTAGTGTCATATCTATATATATATATGAGGGCCGGGGATATATGCTTGGGTGTAGAGATATTTTTGCGCATATTGATAGGAATTAGACACATAGCGCCTCTGTCACTGATGCGAGAGTCCCTCTTTTACTTAATTTCACCATGCTTTAACTATAATTACCACTGACATTGATAGAATCAGAAAGGTAAAGCATGGAGAGGCATTGGGAGTCTGTGCCTAACATCGTGATTTTGTCATGATTATATTCGAAAAGATATACGAGAAGACCATCTGATTCGAAGCGCTTATGCTTCTATGAAGGAGACGATTGTGTTTCCTATACGACGTACTATCGCAATGTCTGATGTAATATCATTAATTAAAAGCGGCGTATGACTTCGCGGTTCTCACTGGTAACCATTACCATTTGAATTGACAGTTTGAGAGACCCCTTTGAGGAGTCCATTAATTGGTCGAATGTCTAGTATTTATTGTTCGAATGTTGAACATTAATGGTGCTTCTGTCATAGGAAGCTTTGCTCCCCCTGAGAAGCGCTAATGCTCAGGTAAGAAGCGCTAGCTCTATTAGTGCGAAGCAACGCCCGAACATATTTCATTTATTCACATTGTCAGAACATTAAATACAGAACGGGGTGAGGTAGACGGGGTTACGATGCCTGACATCGTGTTGTGCAATGATCATCATTCCCGTTCTAGAAAAATATTTAAGGCAGGAATTTTGTGAATTACAAATTCACAAATTACTTTTTCACCTTCGCCCTCCCAATCTTCATCTTCACATAGCACAATAAGAAATATCAAAGCGGAGTAACCCTATTTCTGCATCTAGTAACAAGGTGAATGTCATTTTAGTTTCGTCCAATTTTAAAAATGGCAAATAGAAACGTCATCCCTTCCATAGATGAAACTTTTGCACCTCATATATGGGCGAGGGCACCTCACCGCTTGGAGCGTCGGTACTTCAACATTTGGAGCGCTTGTGTCTGTATATGGAAGCGACGCCTCTCCTATTATTAGTACCTTCTTTTCTAAACTTTATATTTTTCTGCATCACATATTTTAAAGATGATTCTCAAGACTCCAATGGCTAAGTGCACCATCAGAAAGTGTCGGGTCATTTATGACGCGGCATTTGAGGGGACAAAAAATCTGCTTAAGGATTCGGTCTTCGGTGTATTCTTTATGGCTCCAAAGGGCATGATAAGCATCGATACCCTCCTGGACACAATCATCAAGTTCTGAGATCATGACAACGTTTGGAATTTTGGGACTGGCAAGTCTGGCATTATCAGATTTCGGACCCTTGATTTTGCCTTGATAACTGGTCTTGGAATGACTGGTTTCGCCGGTTGCCCTCCGAAGGTGGAAATTCCTAAAGAACGGAGGTTTTTCAAGGGCGCCAAAGATGTAAATAGGGCACACATTGAAGAAGCGATTGACAGTCTGAAGCATAATGCTGACAAAGACTTTCTGAAACTCTGTTTGTTGTTCGTCCTCGCCACCGTCCTCTTTCCAAACAGAAAATACACCCTCGAGACCCTCACCTCAACCTCGTTGATGATCTCCCCTAATTTCAATATATATATATATGGGTCATCACGCGTACAAACAACTACTAGTTGGGTGGACAAAGCGAAGAGGATGAGGGATTTAGCCGAGAAATTAAACAAACAATGTATTGTAATATTTATGGCTGCACTATTGCCCTACAGGTAATGTCATCTCTCAGAATATCCTATTTTATTTTCTACGAAGCGGTGACAATTATGAAAGTTATTAAATATTTATTTTAATTTTCTCATATCTGGGCATAAGAGATTAACAACAGGTACACCCCAGCCAAGGTTGCTAGCACCGTTCGATTTCCAAGGTTGTTGAAATGAGAAGCAAATGACAACACGAGGAAATTATATATCACGAACTTCGAGAACAAGGTAAATTCTAAACAAGGCGATATTGCATCCAAATATAGGCGCTATCGCTATAGTCTATAAGCGCAACTGCTTTTAAATGTAGCGATGGCACCTCGAAAAGACAAGATTCACTCCTAAATGAGGTGATGGTGCCTCTAAAACGAGCGCAATTGCTACGAAATGAAGTGATGACGCCTCTATAACTAGCGCAATCTCTTCTTAAGGAAGTGGTCGCGTATTCCCAAATTTTGAATCAGTAAAAAATAATGTGGAATATCTATCATCTTATAGGCCAATCGCATCAGAAAACTGGAGGCCACACCCTATAAAAGCACCCTACCTGTGATAGAAGTTGTATTGAGAACAGGGCAGAGACCTGCGAAATCCGGTGAAGAACAATCGGTCCCTCCCATTACTGTGTCGAGGAAGAAAATGGACATTGACGTTATTAGCGTCTCGAACGAGAAAGAGGTAGAGGAAGAAGAAGAGGAAGAAGAAGAGGGTGAAGAAGAACCCAAATTCTGTCAGTCCCCGAAACAGTGGATTGATGAACAATGGAAGCAGTCTGCTAATTCAAGAATTGAAGACTATGAGACGTCAATGAGAGAGCGGAGCAAAAGCTTCAACGACCTCCGTGTACAGGTTCTTCAGCTGAAAAAGGAGAACCAACAACTGAAAGTAAAGGTTTTTCAGTTGGAACATGAGAACTAGAAATAGAATGGCCTGAATGCCTTTATCTGGAAGGAACAGGCGCAATTAAGAATCAGTACACCCTCTTCCGGAATCAACAAGCGTGTCTATTCGAGGTATGCTTCTAAACTATGTTGGATAAATGCTAAGCTTGAGGAAATCCAATGATGAAGAGAAGATGCTTCTCTATGATGCGTCGATGCTTTGACTATGAAGCGTCGATGCCTCCATATCTAGCACTGATGCTTTAACAGGAGGCGACGACGCTTCTCTATGATGTGTCGATGCTTTGGATGTAAAGCACGAACGCTTCTTCATGTCAACTACTTTTTAAACATGAACTGATATTATTATCATATTGCAGGCCCATAGTGTGGTGGAAAGTCCGCTGGGTCTCAGTGGGGATTATCATACAAGTGTCCCCCAACGCCAAACGTCTGCCTCCGCCCAAACCCCACCCACAACCACAATCACAGCCCCATCCCCAACCCCACCCACAATCACAATCACAGCCCCATCCCCAACCCACCCACAATCACAATCACAGCCCCATCCCCAACCCACCCACACCCCAGCCCCAGCCCCAACCCCATGCAAAATCACAACCACAACCACAACCATAACCACAGCTTGAACCCCACCTAGAGCCCCAACCCAAGCCCAAGCCCCAGCCCAAGCCACAACAACAACCACAGCCCCAGCCCCAACCACAACCACAACCCAAGCCCCAGCCACAACCACAGCCCCAGCCCTAATCACAACCACAACCCAAGCACAAGCCCAAGGACAAGCCCAAGCCTCAACCCAAGCCCAAGCCTCAACTCAAGCCCAAGCCCCAACCACAACCACAGCCCCAGCCCCAACCTCAAGTACAACCACAGACCAAGCCCCAACCCCAACCAAAATTAAAGCCCTTACCCAATCGAAAACCCTGCCTCCACCATCACCACCACCACCACCACCACCACCACCATGGTCTAAAACCCAACCTCCTACAAAGAAGAAACCCCATCCCCAACCACAATCTCTGCCTCCACCACCACCACCACCATCACGGTCTAAAATGCAACCTCCTACAAAGGAGAAATCCCACCCCAACCATAATCTCTGCCTCCACCACCACCACCTCCTATTGCGTCTCATGACGAAGGTCCTTAGATGCCCCTTACACAATCATGCACCGAGACGAGGTCTTCGGTGCAAGAAGCACAAGAAGAAGTGGAGGACCAAATCTCATTATCTTTTAGGAAAAATGAGAGGACCCAAGCTAAAGGCCCCACGCTTCCTCCCTCAGAAACTCACTCTAAAAGAAAGGTAGAGGTTGTCTCCCAAACGCATAAAAAGATAGCCAAAGCGGGAGGTTTATCGGCCACTGATGCACCACCTCAGGCCTATATGAATGCTATTTGAGAAATGTTCAACAGAGAGAACGAGTAAGTATATTCCCTCCATACAACTTTTAACATGCCTTTCGAAGCATCAACGCATCATTGTCAAAGCATCGTCGCCTTTAGTTGAGAGCATCGGCACTTTGTAAAATAATCACTAACACGTCTACTTCGAAGCACTAGAGACTGATCCACTTATGTTTTAATTTCAATGTAGGACTGTCATCTCCACTGTTGGGTCCCGACATATTACCGTCGAGTTGATGCACAGCCTGCGATCTAAAGAGGAAATAGAAGACCCAGTAAGTATTAGTCCCTATTCAACCCCGTCTCTTCCCTAATTCCATATTGATATTTACACTTTGGTATGCAGATAATGACCGCTTACTTTAGGGTCATGGACAAGCAGGAATACATTGAGAAGAAGAAGACTTTCCAGATGGCTGCCATTGGACTCAAGTGCATGAGCACAGATTTTAGAGATTTTGAGAAGTACATTAATGAGAGTAATCCACATGCGCCCCCCGACATAGCCCTTTTGAATTTTCACTACCTCCATTTTGCTTTGAGCTTGTATATTTTTATTTTCATTTTCTTTTCTTCTTCTTCTTTCAAGAACCACGACATGGACGTCGATTCCATTATAGTCGGTTGGATGGAATTCTTTATGTTGTCTCCCAGCTTGGCTTGTGCTGACTCAATGGATACTGTGACTGCTTGTGGTCCTTAAAGAGGGATTTTTCTTTGAATGTGTCATGGCCATGGGATAGGTTAGGAATTTTAAAGGTATTCTGAGTTTTAAAAGATTTCCTTCATTGGGTTCCAGCTACCATAATACACTTCTTCCTTCGGGGATTTTGACTGTACATGCCGCATTTTTTTTTCTTGTTTTTGTTCTTTTTCAGACATCATTTTTTTGGAATTTTTCTTTTCTAATTTTTTTGGGATTTGATTGTAGCTCTTTTTCTCTCTCTTTTTTTGTTTAGTATATATAATTTTTCTTTCTTCTTTTTTGGGGAGGGGTTTATGAAAGAAAGGCCAATGGCTCAACGGGTGTTGCAAAGGTTATGATCATTCAGGGACACTTTTTGGCAACTTGACTTTGAAATGATGGCCTCTTTTTTAAAGCATCCTTAAGCAGTCACGTATCCATTTTTATCAGTACTTACCTTGCTTAGGAAACTTAGGAATAGAATCGTCGGACGTATCTAGCGTTGATTGGCGTAGGAAAGTGATCTCCGTCCATGTTGGCGAGGCGGAGCGCATATCCAGGGAATACTTTTCGGATGACGTAAGGTCCCTCCCAGTTGGGCTTGAATTTTCCTCTTAGATCAGCGTAGAGAAACGGAAAGATTTTCTTGAGTACAGTATCACCCACTTTCAAATCTCAAACATGAGCATGTTTGTTGTAAGCACGTGCGATCCTTCTCTGATAGGCCTGGGTGTGACACAAAGCTAGGAGCCTTTTCTCATAGAGCAGGTTCAGCTGCTCAAAACAAGACCTCTCTCTTTTGGCTTCAGATAGATCAGATTCGATGAGAATGCGGAGTGAGGGTACTTCAACCTCAACTGGCAGGACGGCCGCAGTTCTATACACAAGGGAAAATGGTGTTGCCCCTTTAGCGGTATGAATCGACGTTCGGTAGGCCCATAATGCGAATGGTAACATTTCGCTCCAATCTTGATATGTAACTGTAGACACCCCCATTTTGCCCTCTTAGAATATACAAATCTGCTTGGTCAACCTTTGACCACATAACCCTAATTAGGACCATATGTTGAAACAATAATATATGGCTGGACACATGCTGAAATAATAGCTCTGTGGCTCAGGCCCCATAACCCTATTGCGAGGACCATACACTGAAATAATAGTACATGGCTAAACACAGGCTAAAACAATAGCTCTGTGGCTTAGATCCCAATGTAGGGAGACTACATACTGAAAGAATAGTATATAGTTGAAATACATACTGAAACAATAGTCTCGCATTTCAGACCCTTTACCCTAATATGTGGGACCATATGCTAAAACAATAGTATATGGCTGGACACAGGCTAAAACAATAGCTCTGTGGCTCAGGCCCCATAACTCTAACGCGGGGACCATGCACTAAAACAATAGTACATGGTTGAACAAAGGCTGAAATAATATCTCTTTGGCTCAGATCCCAACGTAGGGAGACTATATACTAAAATAATACTATATACTAAAATAATAGTATATAGTCAAAATGAAGACTGAAACAATAGTCTGGCATTTCAAGCCTGACCTGGACTCGGACAGCCTCGAATTATGTGCCTAAAACCACACACGCAATTTGATCGTACGTAAAACCACACACGTGCAATCAGTCCCCCTTTCAGACCAGACTTCCTTTTTCAGACCACCTCGAGACTCGATCACGCTCCCCACATAAGATGCGCGATCGGATTGAGTGCCCCACCACCGGCACATAATCGGCCTACGTCTGACCTAGTCTTACAGTCCTTGACCCCAAAGCTTCCTCGATTAAATGTCTCGAAAGAGGCGCTTAATCAGATTGTGCACCCCATAACTCGCTAAGTAAGTCAGCCGGTCGCTCACTAAGTCGGTGACCAACCTAAAGAGATTAACAACCGGGAAACCAGCGTACAATTGGAGAAAAACCTATAAAAAAAAAATTTCTAATTCGCCCCAGAGAGGCTGGCAACTTTGAGAGAACGGATTTTTTTGGGATTTCGAAATCAGAGAACTCCGAGAACGAATACATAGAGGAACATAGCCATAATTTCGAGATTCAAGCTTCGAATCTTCAAGATTTCTCTCCGCAGCCCCGGTCCTAGGTAAAAATCCAACCTTTAGCCTCGACCCCTTAGTTTAATTTTAGTTCTTAGACCTAGGACTTCTCTTAGTTTTAATTACTAATATTGAATTTTCAGTTTTAGACCGTAGCACCCTTTTTCAGAATGTAATTTTAATATCTTGTTATAATTCTCTGTTTCTAGAATTAGTCCTTAATTTGACGGTCTAATTCACCGACCAGAGACTCAACTCGGTTCTAAAATCTTAATCTCCAATCCTATCATTAATCTCTAGTTCTAGTTCTTAGGTTCTAGAACCAGGCCTTAATCATACGGCCTAATTTTTTTATTTCGAACCCGAATTCAGCCCTAGAATTTTAAATTTTAGTTTTAATTTCTTAATTCAATACTTTTAAAATCGCAAATATTCATTTAGTTTTCTAAAACTCTAGTTTCTTAATTTAATTCACAATTATAATCCCGAAATCGATTCTGAAAATCCAAAAATACCAATATTATAATTCGAAATCCAATTTATCTTTAATCTCAGCCACCCGATTTGCCCAAGGGAGCTTACGGAGGATACTCGGGAAAGAGGCCAATCTTCCTTAGCATAGCGGGCCCAAAACCCTTTTTTTTAGAATTATTTTGTTGTTTTAATTAGGATTAGAAAATCAGTTCCACGACCTTTTCTTAGATTTTAGTATGATTAATTTACATGATTTATTTTAATTTAGATCATTAGAATAATTGCCTTGATTAGAACTCTAATAAAATTAGTTCTTTTATTTTAATTAGATAATTCTAGCATAGTTAATTCCTCGCTTTATTAGATTTCAGTATAGTTAATCCCTTTTTTCATTAGAATTTTTGTATAATTAACTCATTGCTTTGATTACAATTCTAGGAAAAATCAGTTCCTTTATTTTAATTGGCTTTTAGTATAGATAATTCATTGTTTTAATTAGAATTTTAGGATAATCAATTTCTCGCTCTGATCAGAATTCTAGTAAAATTAGTTTCTTTATTTTAATCAAATTTTTAGTAAAATCAGTCCTCCATTCTAATTAGAATTCCAGTAGGACTATTATAATTGCTCTAATTAGAATCTCAATCAAATTATTATATTTGCTCCAGTTAGAATTTCAGTACAATTACCATATTTGTTTCACTTAAAAATTTCAGTATAATAGCATGCTTGACTTAATTAGAGTTCCGTTAGAATTAATATATTGGCATTCCTAGTATAATTAGGAGGCTAATATTAATTGGACTTTTAGTAGTATTAGGACACTAAATTAATTAGAATTCTAATTAGATTAGGAAACTAAATTAATTAGACTCCTGATAGAATTATAATATTAGATCCACTCACTCTAATAAATTCTCATACAACTAAACTCACAATAGAATCAGGAAATCCAAACCGATCAGAATTATAGCAATAACAGGGAAAGAAAAGGAAAACTAAACTATCTAAACTATAAGAAAGAGCCATAGTTGCTGACGTTCGCAGGCGGATGATTCAGTAAAGAAGTAACTCACACCCGCTCTAAAGTGTGATCATTGACGTGTTGCAGTGTCATTAAATATATGCAGCTGGCGATCGCAACAACTAGGAATCTTCCTAAAGAACCCCCCCCCTTTTTTATTTTTTATTTTACCTCCACTATTCCAAACGCCGCATCGCTAGAATCCACTTAGACAAAATTGAGCCACTGATTCAACGGGGACCGAGAGGAACCCAAAAAAAGCATGCACCAACAGATTGACGATCGTGATGGGACTCTTTTGCAAACTCTTTCTTTCTTAGATAGTTAGTTTCCATTCTATTTTCCTATTTTTTTTCTATTTCCCTCGCATTATTTCGAACCCTTTTAAATATGAGTCTTCGTCAAAGACTCGAGTGTCTGGTATACGAAGAGTGAGTTTAGGAGACCCACCATTGTGGGGATATCATAACAACCGCATGTACGAAGAAGAACCACTTTACAATTCCAACCTACGACAACCTGAGATTAACATGGCTAGCAAACCAGAAAATCCCTTCTCTACCCCACACACTAGTAGTAATCATAATGGGAGAGATGGTAACATTGGACAAAAGCTTATTGCTCAATAAATCGTAGAGCTCAGTATTCATAGAATACAAAGAGGAGATGATGACTCTGAGGAATTGCTTCATGGATTGGTTGTCGCATATGAAACCATTAGGTTACGATAATTTTTAGAAGAGCAAGAACGACAAGAATGGCCACTGCCTACCCCGAGCACGGTGTCAGCCCGTGCTACACCATTGAGACAACCTGCTCACACATTCTTCAATGATAACTCTCTAGACAAGGTTTGCTCAAGGGCCGCTCCAAAAGACAGCACCATCAAAATTGAAGATCTCCCTAAAATGCTCAATGAGAATATGGCCAAGAGAGAGCGCCCCAGTCACTTATTCGAATTCAACAAATTCTGTCGGGACATCAAATTTAACTTACCAATAAGATTTAAATCGCTGAAATTGACCAAATATAATGGCATCGGAAATTTGAACCATCAGTTGGCCCTCTTTTGTTTTGAGAAATCGTAATCACTATGATATTTTCATAAATGGAGTAATTACTTAAAATATGGTGTCTCATTCGTACGTAAATGTTTTAAGTGTGAACGAAAATCATTCAAATAGTCCTAATATTATACAATCGAAAAGACATTGTATAAAAGTTTGCTACGGATGAGTTGGTAGCTTGACAATGCTCGTGACCATATCAGCCATACTCTGGGTCTTTTAATGAAATCATGGTCACTTTCCCTTTTTCCTCTAATGATACCATCAACTTAAGTCTTTTCCCATTAACCAGGAAGATACAATTGTCCTTGGGGTCCTGAATGGTCATAGCTCCGTGGGGAAATGCTTCCACGACATTAGATGGTCTATCCCAACAACTTGTAGTTTCCCTGGGAATAGCTTTAACCTCGAATTAAATAGCCAAACTTGTTGGCCAGGCTCAAAAATCTTTCTCAGGATGTGTTTATTAGAAATCTTCAAGAGGTGGAAAATATTGTTTGAGAACCAAATTGGAAGGAGGTCAAGCTATTGAGAATTGATAATGGTAGTCAGTACACCAGTGGACAGTTCCAGGAGTTCTGTGAGAACGGTATTGCTAGGTACTTCACGGTGAAGAATACACCGCAATAGAATGGGGTAGTAGAACGTATGAATAAAACTCTACTTGAAAAGACAAGATGCATGTTATCCAATGCAGGATTGGGTAGAGTGTTCTGAGTTGAACCAATCAGTACAATGTGCTATCTAGTAAATAGATCACCATCTACATCAATATAGTGCAAGACTCTGATTGAGATGTGGTCAGGGAAGCTTGCTGATTACAGTGCATTGAGGGTCTTTGGTTGTGCATCTTGCATACCCTAAGAATGAGATTTTCTTAGGATATGCAAATGGTGTGAAAGGATACATGTTATGGTGTACTGAGTAGAATAAGGTTGTGATCAATAGAGATGTGACCTTTGATGAATCTGTTATTCAAACTTCTAAGAAACAGATCATGAAAATTAGAAAAGAGGTGGCAGAAGATCAGTTTGAGGTACAGTCAGAAACTCCTATAGTTATTATCTCAGAGAAAAGTGTAGAAATAGTTGAGAGAGAGCCAGAATAATCATCAATAGGTGGAAGACCAAAAAGAAATATTAGAGTACCAATTCGCTACGACTACGATGATATGGTCACCTATGCATTGACGTTGGAAGGCAATGAGCCTTCTTCATTCAAGAGAGTGATTGGGTGCAAGTAGCTTTATAAGAAGAAAGAGAGTTCTCCAAAAAGTAGTGGTATAAGGTACAATACACGGTTGGTAGTAAAAGACTGTGCACAAAAGGAAGGCATTGATTACAATAATGTGTTCTCACCAATTATGGAACACGCTTCAATCCAAATTTTATTATCAATTATAGCACAACTTGACTTAGAGTTGGAGCAACTTACAGTGAAAATAACATTTCTACATGGTGATATGGAAGAGGAGATCTATATGAACCAACCTGAAGGGTTCAAGTCTCTTGGAGAAGAGAGGTTAGTGTGCAAACTGAAGAAGTCCTTGTACGAGTTGAAACAGTCACCGAGACAGTGGTACAAGCGATTTGACACGTTTATGGTGGATCAAAATTATATTCGAAGTAAATTCGACAACTATGTTTACTTCAGGAGGCTTGTGGATGACTCATTTATTTACCTTCTCTTGTATGTTGGTGATATGCTCATAGCTGTAAAGTGCATGTTAGAAATCAACAAGTTAAAATCTCAACTTGGCATGGAGTTTGAGATGATGGATCTTAATGTAGCGAGAAAGATTCTTGGGATGGAGATTCAGAGTGACCAAAAGAAATGACAGTTGTGTCTGACACAAAAGGGTTATCTGGAGATGGTACTCTCACGGTTTGGGATGGATAGCTCAAAGGCAGTGAGTACTCCACTAGTAGCTCACTTTCATTTTTTTGCTAGCATGTCTCCTACTAGAGATGAGGAGCATGAGTCCATGACTCATGTTCCCTACACGAGTGCGTTTGGTAGCTTGATATATGCTATGGTACTCGACCGAATATTTCACAAGCCGTTAGCGTGGTCAGCAGCTATATGGCTAATCCTCGCAAGAAGCATTGACATGCAATGAAATAGAATATGAGATATATACATGGTACCAAAGATGTCCGATTAGTTTTTTGCAATGGTACAAATCATCAGTTATGCGGATACGTAGATTCAAATTACGCGAAGGATTTAGATAAGTGTCGATCTACAACGGGATATGTGTTTATACTATCAGGTGGTCTAATTAGCCAGAGGTCAATGTTACAGGATACAATGGCTTTGTTTACTACAGAGGCAGATTATATGGCGGTAATAGAGGCAGTGAAAGAAGCATTGTGGCTTCAGGGCTTAGTTGGTGATTTAGGGATCAAACAGGAAAATGTTGATGTGTTCTGCGATAGCTAGAGTGCTATTTACTTAGCAAAGAATCACATATATCATGCTCATACCAAACACATTGATATACGGTATCACTTTGTATGAGAAATAATCAAATATGGTAAGATATCTTTGAAGAAGGTGAGTACGAAGGACAATCCTGTGGAATGATGATAAAGGTGGTACCGATGGTCAAGACTAAACATGTTTTAGATTTGATCAATGTTCAGTAGGTTTAAGTACCCTCGGGGTGCTGGTAGAAGTGGTGATATGAGTATAGCGATGATCAAAGGAAAGAGTACATGGTGAAGCTTAGAGTCAGGTGAAGAATTGTTGTAAACGGACTCTAACTTTGATAAATTGCTCGAGCGGGAACCAAATCCGCTCAAGCGAAATGTGGACTATTCAAAGGCATTTTTTCAAGGGTTTTGGTCGGCCGAGCGACTTTGCTTATCGCTCGAGCGACCAACGATGACCCGCAACTATGAAGTTACGTGTAAAGTCGGGTTATGAGCAGTTTCCCTTGGGTTAGAAGTAGGATTCGAGACTTCTATATAAGGGAAAGCTCATGGACGAATTAGAGAGGCTTTGTGAGAGAGAGATATCATTGTAAAGCTTTGGGAAACCCTATCAAGGGCTTTGAGGGGAGCTTTAGTGAGGCTTGAGTGTTCTTGTATTTTTGTGTGATCATCAATATAGTGGATTGTCGTTGCCCGTGGACGTAAGCATATTGCCGAACAACATAAATATTGTCTCTTGTGTGTTTGTGATTGATTTTCTTTTATTTTGTGTTCTTATTTGATCATTCATCATAAGATCATTGGTTAGTTTGTGAGCTTCTGTTTATCATTGAATGTTTTAGTTTTGGCCTTGTAAATCGAGCGTTCTCATAGGCATCATTACTAATTTCTTCTAACTCATTGAGTTCGAGCTTTCATTGCTCACCCGATGTGGACAACTCAAAATTCAATGCTTTGATAGCCCATAACGCTCTATGCTCTAATTCCATAGGTAGGTGGCAGGCTTTCCCGTATACCAGCCGGTAAGGCGACATGTCAATGGGTGTTTTATTGGCTATTCTATAAGCCCATAAGGCATTATGAAATCTCAGGGACCAATCCTTCCTATCAGGGCAAACAATTCTCTCTAGTATTTTCTTTATTTCCCGATTAAAAACCTCTACTTGCTCACTAGTTTGCGGGTGATAGGGGTTGCAATTTTGTGAGTGACACAATATTTCTTGAGCAAGCTCTCGAAATATCGGTTATAAAAATGGCTTCCTTCATCATTTATGATGGCTCGTGGAGTTCCAAACCGTGAGAATATATTCTCTCTGATAAAATAGATTACCACCTTATGATCATTTGTCTTTGTGGCTACTACCTCGACCCACTTTGAACCATAGTCAGTAGCCACAAGTATATACATAAATCCAAAAGATGGTGGGAAGAGACCCATGAAGTCTATACCCTAAATATCAAATGGTTCTATGACCAATATTGGTTGGAGAGGCATCATATTCCTTCGGGATATGGCCCCTGCCTTTTGTCATCGGTCACAGACTAGACAAAAGTTCTGGACATCTTTGAATAATAATGGCCAATAAAATCCTGATTGCAGTACCTTAACAATCATTTTCTTTCCACTGAAGTGCCCCCCACAAGCATAAGTACGATCAAATTATAAAATATTGTGGGTGTCGCTATCGGGAACACATTACCTAACTATTTGGTCTGGCCATATCTTAAATAGATCAGGATCCTCCCAAATATAATATTTTACATTGGAAAAGACAATATACCTGTCCTGCTTGGACCAGGTTAGAGGAATCTTACCTGTGGCCAAATAATTCACGATGTTAGCATACCATAGAACCATGGATTGGATGGCAAAAAGTTGCTCATCCGGAAATGTATAGTGATAAGATTCTTTGTTGGCGGTTTCTAGCGATTCTATTCTTGACAGGTGATCAACTGCCATGTTTTCAAATCTCTTTTATCTTTGATTTCAAAGTTGAATTCCTGCAAAAGTAGGATCCATTTGATTAGCCTGAGCTTGGCATCCTTTTTTATAATAAATATTTCAGTGCGAAATGATCAGAGAAGATGACGATCTTTTATCCCAATAGGTACTATCAGAATTTATCTAATGTAAACACTACAGCGAGAAGCTCTTTCTCAGTAGCAGTGTATTCACCTGAGCTTCACTCAAGGTTCAGCTCGCATAATAAATTACTTGAGGGATCTTGCCTTTTCGCTACCCCAGGACTGCTCCAATTGCGTAATCAAAAGCGTCAATTACTTCAAAAGGTAGGGAAGTTGGTGGCAGTAGATTTGCTATTATATCAATTTTGTCCTCGTCAACTTCTATTTCTCTCTTAACAACGATATGCCCTAAGACTATGCCTTCCTAAACCATAAAATGGCTCTTCTCCCAACTTAACACTAAATTAGTCTTCTCACATCTCTCTAGAATAAGGGCAAGATGATCAAGACAAGAGTCAAACAAGAGTCAAGCGTTCGACCAAATACCAAAAAGTCATCCATGAATACCTCAAGAAACTTGTCTATCATGTCGAGAAAGATGGCCATCATACATCTTTGGAATGTTACCGGAGCATTGCATAACTCAAAGGGCTTACGGTGATAAGCAAACGTTCCAAAAGGACACATGAATGTGGTCCTGGTATATCAGAACTTGATTGTACCCTGAATATCAGTCTACAAAGTAAAAATACATTTGACCCACAAGTTTTCCCAGAATTTGGTCAATAAAGGGAAATAAAAAGTGATCTTTGTGAGTCATTGAGTTTCACTTCTGGTAATCAATACATATGCGCCAACCTATGGTTTCATGTAATGATACCAACTCACCGGCTGAGTTTTCTTTGACTGTAATCCCAACTTCTTTAGGACTACTTAAATGAGGCTCACCCACTCACTTTTAGAAATCGGGTATATAATTCCAACATCTAGTAAGACCAACAACTTGCTCTCTTGTTTCATTATAAGAGCAGAAGAAATGATCACTGGGAGAGTTTCGTTGGGACCAAGAAAAGTATATTTCAAGGTGTTGGGGAGTGGTTTTAGATCTAAGGATGGTGCTTTTTCAATGGATGATAGCAACGGATCGTTGGACGTGTTGGGAAGAGGTTCTATCCATGGCTTCCAAGTCTTTGATTGAGAGTCACGAGAGGAAGCATCCAGTCAATAGGTCACCTCCTCCGATTATTGCTCAGGTTCTCCTGCTTCTGCATATCAGAGCGTAGTTTCTAACACATCCTTAGATAAGACTATAGGCAATGCTTCTTCTACTATTTCATCAATTTCGTCCACACAGAAGCATTCCTCATTATCAATCGAAGCCATCTGATTGGCTGCCAAGAAAATATTTAATTGAATTCGCATATGTCCAAAAGAGACTTTCATCACCCCAATTTTATAGTTGATGAAAGCATTAGTTGTGACTAAGAAGGGTCTACCGAGAATGGCTAGAATTTGTGTTGGAGATTATAAACTCGGTTCCATGTCTCGTACCAAAAAGTCAATGGGAAAAACAAACTTGGCGACCCCAACCATGACGTCTTCAATGATTCTTACCGGCCTTCTTTCTGATCTATCGGCTAACTAGAGAGTTATCGAAGTAGATCTCGTATTTCCTAGTCCCAGTTTCTCATATACATAGTATGATAGCAGATTCACACTAGCTCCCAAATCCAGAAGTTCCTTGTTAATCGCATGGTCACCTATGATACATGGAATTGTGGGCACCCCAGGATCCTTAAGCTTGGGCAAAGTTTTGCCCAGCAGACTGAGCTTACCTGTTCCGTCAAGAAGACTTTTTATGATAAGTTATTCTGCCTCTATCTTTTATGCATGTACATCTCTTTCAGAAAATGTACGTACGCTGGAACTTGCTTTATTGCCTCCAAGAGGGGTAAATTAATCTTCACTTCTTTGAAGATTTCAGTAATTTCTTCTAACTTTTTGGGATTTTTATCAAAAGGAGACGGGGCACTGAAGGTGTTGGGAAATGACAACTTTGGTACATAAGGTACTTCAGTTACAGAGTCAAGTGCATTGTCATCTTTATTTTTTTGTTTTTCATTTTCTAATTTTTTTGGTTTTTCTTATGCGAGAATTTCTTCTACGGCTTCGTACTCCTTTTCCTTAGGCTTAGGGGCATCTACTAGTGTAGGCATCTCTACCTTATTGTCGACAGTCCGACCACTTCTCAAGGTCTGAACAACTTGGATATGTGCAGTGGGGATTAGTGAATTTTTCTCATGAAATTGTCCTCCTCAGTGGTTCACAGAATGTAAACATGCTTGGTTACTCTCTCATTCCTCCCATTGTGTAGCTAGTTGCCCATTTTGGGTTTTGAGACTTGTGATGAACTAAGTGTAAGAGTGAAAGTCTTCAGAGATTTGGGTAAGTCGAGATAGCTCCCTAGAACGTTGGTGTGCCTGTTATTGCGGATCTTGGAGGATCTGGACAATAGTAGCATCATCTTCTCTATTCGGAGGACGGGGCTATTATTCAAAAGATTGATATGAGGCATATGACTGTTGGAAATTCTAAGGATTTTGTGTTTATGTATAAGATATTTTTTGTTGAGTTACCCTTGGGAAGTCGGTAATTTCCTCACTGAGGATTATAGGAATTCTCATAACTACCCCACTGAGATACAAAGGCTTGCTCTGTTTCTATTACAGCTGAATACAAGGGGGTAGTCGGGTATTCCGTTGGGATAGGTCAAATTATAACTTGGCCAAAATGATTGATCGTGGCCTTGCATAGCCATCTATTTATTTTCATGCTTTTAGTTTTATTTGGGTTTTTTTTTAGAAAGCAGGGAGAGAAAACAAATATGAGCCTCTAGTTTCCCTTGTCAAAAGAAGTGTCAAAACCTTTGATTCGCTACTCCAAATAAACCTGCAAAAGATTGAAAAGTGATTAAAAAAAGTAAAAATATAAAGAAAATAAAAAGAGAAAGACAAATATTGGCTTTCAGAAAAATATTTTCGCTTCCCCAGCAACGGTGCAAAAAACTTGGTGTGGCTATAATCGTACTTAGCCTTAACCTATAGTAAGCGCATAAAAAAAATTGTAGCACTAGTATAGGATCGTTCCTACAAGGAAGGTCAAAATTTCTTGCGAAAACCTTTATTTGTCTTTAAAGGTTAAGATATATAAATGAAAGAACGGTTATTAAACTAATTGCGAGAAAAGTAAATCTAAATCATCCTCCATCCAGATTATGGTCGTCAATCACAATCCTTCAGTTCTCGGATCCTTACAAAAGTAAAATACCGTTACACTATATCTCAGTCCTCTAGAATTTGGGCATCAATCAAAAACTAAATTTCCTTAACAAATATTTATACTAATCAACAATATTCCTGAAATTTGGGCGTCAATCAAACTCAAGAAATCTAAAGATGAAAAATAAAAACCATTACACTAATCTGCAAATTCAAGACCTTAGTCGTCAATTAAAATAAAGAATGCTTAGATGTTTACAAAGCAGGAAAATGCATAAAAGTAAATTTAAACTAGAAAGAAAGGTAGAACCATCCAAAGGGTTGATCTTACAGACTCTTCGGTCTTGGTTGTTGGACGAGACTTTCAGAAATCTGTGAACGATTTTACTTTATAAAAACTACTCTACAGTGATCTTCCAAAATTTCAACCTCAGTTGTCAATTGATGCTGAAAATTCCTTGGATAAGTTTTCTCCTAAGCCGAGCCCTCTTATTTATAGATCATAAGGGGTCGGTTGACATTATTCGAATTCTAATTAAAGAAAATTTTCTAAAAATAAAACTTCCTAATATAACTAAAACTGCTAATCCTAATCTTCCTTACTTTGGATAGTAGATGCGCGCATGACTTTTTTCCTTCTTTTCTGTAGCAGAGATCTTTACGATTCTTCAATGTCAATCTTCTCAGATCCGTGAGTTGCCAGACTTCTAATTTAAGAAATCTTCTAATGATGTGTGCATGGCGGTCTAGTTCTCACATGATCAGCAGTAGCAAGATCTTTTATTCGTATAAAAATGAGATTACGATTCCTCTATTCATTTAGTACGATTTCTTCAACACGATCGATCGTATCCTTGCTTCGTATTCTCCAGTCTTGAGCGTCTTTTGAGGAATCATAAAGATAATTTCTCTTCTTTTCTTCTTCTTTTGCTCTATCGTGAGTATGATTTCTCTTACAAACCTGTTCGATCAACCTTTAACCTTTCCCACGAACTCCGAAAAGGGGCCAACCCTCTCTGATAGTGTATAGTGTATGAGTCCTAGAACACATTCAGGACTCTTACACTATACAGACAGTGTATGGGAGAGTTTTGGGTTGCAATCTCAACCCATTGACTTCGACTTGATATGGACCGAGAAGCTCCTTAATTACGCACATGTACCTATGCGCACAATTAGATTGCATACAGGTGTTGTCGGATTGCTTCAGGTGCTGATTATTGTGTGGTGAAAATAAATTTAAAAACAAAGTAAAATAAAAGAATGGATTCAACACAACTAAAGTAATCCTAGACCTGCAAGATACAGGGCCTATTGTAGCAAGTTTTGATAAGTAAGAGTTTATCCCACAAAGAAATTGATCTAAAACCCAAAATGGGCTATCATAGTAGGCCTTCAGATCTGGCTACAGATTTGACAATCCTAAAGAAAGATAGTTAGGTGTCATGACTACACTAAATTAACCCTAACAAAAGAGAAATAAAATGTAGCCCTATCCTAAAGAAAGGGTTAAGAAGAAGATGGTGATGGTGTATGTCAAAATAAAATATAAAAAATGGTGAGAAGTAAGAAGGTTAAGTTCAGAGTTAAAGCAGTAATGTAACTCAGATTTAGTCTGTCTCTACAGTGCTCCTTGCTGAGACTCTATCAAAAGCCTCAACAAGGTAGAAGTATCCAACTTAACCCATGCCATTTAGGGTGATCTTAAGGCTATAGGTTGTCCACTCAAATGGTCACAGCTTATCTTATAAAGTCTGGAAAATCCCATTGATCAAGCCAGAAGTTGTTAATCTAATCAAAAGGAGTGGACTGATCATTTCCTCAACCACTGGACCAGATCAGGCCATGAATACTATTACAGCACTATGTAATGTCAGTGCTACAAGCTCCCCAGATCTGTGTACAGATCTGACTGACATCCATAGGCATTCCAACCCATAAAATCTTAAGTGTTTTGTCAAAGCCAATGGCTCACTGGTGCCCACAAAAAGGATCATTAACAGGTTGAATAAGGCTCTAGATTCAGTTAGCCATTGCTACAAAAGGCCTGTAATGACTCAGCCTCAAGATGCAACTGCTACAGAGAAATCAGATCTAACATCTGATATTGGTTAGGTAAAACAGAGGGGAGCTAGTTCCTGTACAAAACCTCCTCACAAGGCTCTAGAAGCTCATGTGTAGGGGAGAAGAATCCTTCTCAAACATGTGGTTGGACACCACCTTAGGGCTATACTCTGTCCACTCAAATGGTCACAGGGTATCCCATTGGTCTGTCTATATCACAGAGGTCTGAGAAAGAATATATAAACTACTGCAACCACCATGGTCCATAGGCCTCCGAGCTCCCCAGATCTCACTATAGATTCAGCATTGCTTTCCATGGGGCTATCAAACTAAGGGAAATCATATGATAAGCAATAGATCTACTGGAAACTGAATGGGTTCGTCCCAAATACATGGATCCTATAGACATCTAAGGGAACCATGAGATCTTTAGATTCAATTAGTCATTAAAATAGCAATCCATTAATAAAAGTAAACCTTACAATGAACTGCCTCCAGGTTGCAACCTGTACACAACTGCATATCAAAAATCCCAATGTATACAAAACCTATTACAAAACTGAAATAGAACTAAGCCTAACTACTTACAAGGGGATTAGCCAGCAAATGTTGGGCTAAGAGAGAAGAAAAAGAAGAAAAAGAGATGATCGAACCCTAACCCTAACCCTAGCCTGCTGGAACTCTCAGCCGACAGAGGATGATGGAAGGATTGATGATTAAAACTAAACTCTAAGTGTAGCTTATATACTCTGTCCATCCAGCCTTAGTTCTGAAGGGATTAACCCTAGTTTTTCTAGCAGACGTGACACTGTTATGACCCTTGAGTGCCTTGAGATGTGCGCCTCAAGATTCGCACCTTGGGAAGTGTGCCCTAGCCTTGGGAAATTCCCAAAAGGTCCTTGTGTTAAAACTGAGAAGTGGGAAAACCGTGCTTCGCAGGGCTGGCATATGGATTAATTCATTCGCACACCTGTAGAGCCTTCGCGGAGTAGCGTTTGGCTGGTGGGAAGTGCTCACTCACACAGCAAACTTTCAATTAATCGCGCAGTTCCTTTACGATGTAAAGTTGTCGCGGAGATGATCTGGAGTGCCTGAATTTCTCCCGCAGTAGAGCTTCAGAAGCCTCTCTCTCGCTGAGTACTCGCACAGGTATGTTCCTGCGCTCGTGTAGTAACTGGTAAGGCTTTAGAGTGCACGAGATCTGCGCGAGGAGAATTCTGGGCGTCTCTCTCTTCTTTGCCCACGCAAGAACTCCGCGAGATAACATTTTGTTCAGTATACATATAGACTCGCTAAGTTCTTCGTGTCGCTGCTTTAAGGCTTGATCTCCACAAGGACTTTGCGATGGCAAATTTTAAGGATTTTAAATCGCGAGATCTTTACGATGTCTTTACAACTCTTCTCTTGACTACGCACCCCATCTGCCCGAGGGCATCTTTCACTGCATCCTTAGCTTCGCGAGGAAGCTCCTCAACTCTGTGAGATCTGTCTTTTGATACTCTGATACATTGTACTTGCTGTTGTTGCAGTCTTCTCCATTCTCAGGTAACCTCATCCATCTGCTAGACTTTGGTCAATGATGACCAGTAAGTAAGTCACCATGGTGAAGCACTACCAAGGTGTTCCCTTAGGCTTTGATTCAGCTGTCATCCTTGCATGTATTTTCTCTCTTCTTTGGAACAAAAAGCAGGGATTTTGTATTAAGCTGCATAGATTATTGCTAACTACAAAATACACTTAACAAATAATTATTAGTCTGCTTCAAGGTCTATCAAAGGCTAGGTTAAGAGGTGAAAAGTGGTACTTTTCAGTGAATAACATACCCCCAAACTTAATCTTTGCTAGTCCCTGAGCAAAGGAAAATTTAAAACAACTATTCTAAGAATTTAAACAACTATTCTAACAAACTTAATCTTTTCAGTGAATAACATACCAAGCCTTTTAAACCCTTAGGTGATCCCTAGTGGAGGAGTGAAGTCTCCTGAGGGTTTTCAGTGAAGATACACACAAACTTCTCAATAAAACAGTTAACAGAAGTACAAAATTATCAAGTTAGCTGTCAAGAAATAGAGCATTAGTTCACCTTTGATTCAACAAAAAATATGAGAAATTTGAACATATGATATGCACAAACATTTAATCATCACAGCTTCTACATAGATGCACATCATTTCCAATTAGCTCACAGGAAGGGAAAACATCACATGTAGGTCAGTACTGAGCTCAAGATCAGTTACAGGCCCCAAATGAGTCTGTACGCATGAGCATAGGCATAGCATCTAAGTTCTGGCATCATTGGCTAATCCTTACCATAGATTGGACAACTCTTTATCTCTGCATGACAGCTCATTCAACTTTGGATCACAGGGTCTTTTGATTGGATTGTAATATGACTTATGGGATAGGTTATAAAGAATGGAAGGTTGAGAAGGGATTCAAAATTGAGAAATTAGTAGGTGAAGGAGGTGATTCATGACTTCCCCTCCTGTAATTCAGTACCTTTCATTTTCTTTAAAATTCTTCATATTTGAAGTGGCCAGCTTCTCTTATTTTTGAATTTTCAATAAACTTTTCCTCCTGACTCCTCTCTTATCCCTCTTCATTATTGTTTTTCTTTCTTTTGGATGCATTTTTCTTTTTTCTTTTTTTTTTTCTTACTTGCCACCTCTCTCCTCAGCTGCTACACTGCTAAGCTTTAAGTATCTCTTCTCCATTCACCCAATGTTGACCTTATCTTATCCATCTTCAGCTCCTTCTCCTTTACTTTCTGATTTTTCAAAATGAGGGTAGGTTTGAATCAGGTTCATAGATTTAGGTACAAGTACTCAAGTGTATTTTAAAGAAAATTAGAAATTAAGGCTCAAAGGGTGTGTGCACAAGGGCAGTTGATTAGGGTTTGTCTGTTTGAGCTCAAACTGTCCAAGAGAAGGTCTTGATCCTTTCCTAGATATCATAAGTGTTGTCAGTTGTTTCAACTTAGAGGTGCCTAACTTCTAGTGAGGGTACTAACTCAGCCAGTCCTTAGAGCTAAAAAAATTGCCTCAGTCACTCCTCAAAGAAAGGAAAAAAAAACTTATTGTTGGCCCAAATCTCATTAGTTATGGTCTTCCATTGAACTGTTGGGTATGTCCTTACCTTTTTCTTTCTTTAATGATTCACTAAGTACTGATACAAGTAAGTTTTCTTGGTATTCATATTATGGAAATGCAAAAAATTTAAAACTTGTAATGCTTAAAGTTCTACAAAAAATTTAAATTTCTCAATTTTTTATGATTCTTAAGTGAACATGGCTCCATTTCTATCTTACTCACTTGATTCTGCTGCATTTAGGTTAACTGCATCAATGGCAGATCCTGCCACACCCCCAAAGCTATGAGGAGCAGTATCCTCACTGATTTCAAAGTTAGATGTGGATGGGCAGCAGGTTTAAAATTGAGGTATTAAAAAGAAAATGATACAGCAAAAAAAGAAAACACACAACACAAAACAAACAAACACAAACAAACATACAGAAATAAACACAGTGAAGAAAACAAAATAGTAGGAAAAGATATTTCATTATAAGTACAAAATCAAAAAATTACAAAGAAATTCACAAAAACAGTTATAAACCTAAGAACAATCTAGACACACATCGACAAAACATCCTGTCAAGAGTAACATGGTTCTTCTTCCTGGTGCAGGGATATCCTCAACCTGCTGCATGTGGAAGAGGAACTGCAAGCCAGGAGAAGGGGGAAGAACGGAGATCACGGAGATGGATGTTGAGCAGGTGGTGGGGGGATTGAAGAGGATGGGGAGGGAGATGTAGGTGGTTCCATCTTCTGCTTCTTCTTCTTTTTTTTATTCCTTTTCTTCTCCTCTTTGGCCAGGATCCTCTGCACTTCCTCGTACTCATCCCAGAGGAATTGTAGTGGGTCTGGCTCCTTAGGTGGGGGCAGGTCCAACCACATTAGATAGAATTTATTCGACAGATCAGCAGGTTTGTCATCCGTCATTGCTGGGAGAAGGGAAGGACTGCTACGGTTAAAGGAGGCTGAGTGTGAAGAAGATGAACTACCCATGTATTTAAAGTACTCGGATGGTAGAATATGAATCGGCAGATTAAATATCGGATGGTTGGAACACGAAGAAATGATTGTTTGTTTTTTTTTTTTTTTTGAACATAAAGAAAAGAGAGATTTTTTTTGTTAGAAGCATGATGATTTTTTGTTACTTTTGTTTTCCTAAATATAAAGGAGGGTTTTTTTTGCTTTTCTAAATGTAAAAGAAGGGCTTTTTACTTTTTTTTTTTAGAAACATAAAGGAATGATTTTATTTGATTCTAACTTGCTTTATCTCCAAAGATAGGAAAGGGAAATTTTATTATTATTTTGTTTTTTTTTTTTTTTGAAGAAAAGATTTTTGTTTTGTATTTTCAATCTAAAAGGTATCTCTTTTTTTTGTTTGTGCATATGTATCACTTATTTCTGAAAATAAGTAAAAAAGGAAAGGGTGAGCATACTTACCTTCCTTTGTAGCATAGTACATCATGGTTCTTTATCATTGATCTGCTCTGATGTGATTGCTTTTTGCTGCCCCAGAATGTCGGGTGATGATGAGCATGTTCCCACGGAGGGCTAGGAGGAGGGGCCCGAGGTAGTATATATGGTTCACGAGGGGAGGAGTTCCTTTGGGTAGAGCGGAAAGCGGGCCCATGGCTCGAAATGCAAGGCGAGGCCACCCGAGTCGGCCTCCTACATCAACAGCATACTCATATTTCAAACGGGCCAGGTAAAAGAAGGTTCAGATTTCTTTCTTTTGTACAGCTTTTCTTTCTTTCCATGATCTTATGCGCTTTTCTCTTCTTATGCAGGATTTGCCCTCTATTGTATTCCGCGGGGGGTGACTTGATTTTCAAGACTTCTACCTCTATGCCCCCCCCCCCCCCCGTAGTGAAGTTCCTGTTGACGCAAGTGGGCTTTAGGGAGTTTCTGACCTGCCCTGCTATGAGGGCTGATGCTGCCTATCTGAAGGCCCTGATCGAACGATTTCGCCCCGAGATGATGACCTTCCATATGCCGTACTCCGAGATGACCCTGATGCCCATTGATTGGGCAATAATTACTAGTATTAGGATGGGAGGTATGCCGATAGCCGACCTCTCGGTGCCGAGTAGGGAGGACGTCATCCTACTGATAGGGGCTTATCCCCTTCACGGGCAGACACATGGTACCAAGGTCAAGATGACCTGGTTAACCACACTTTACATGACTGACAAGTTGGTGGACCTGGGGCAGCCAGACAGGGTGCGTTATATTACGCCCGAGTGGGCGATCGTCTTGGCCCGCATTACTCTTCTGATCCTGTTGGGTAAGACCCTTTTTACCAATGCAAGCGGTGGCCGAGTCAGCCTAGCGTTGCTGAGCGTCATGGAAAATTGGGGTGATATCCATAAGTATGACTGGGGCGGGGCTGGGTACGCATGGCTGATGTATAACTTAGCTCGGGTCATGACCGGGGATTCCAAATCTATTGTTGGTTTTTGGGCCGCCTTGGAGGTAATCCCTCACTCTTTCGCTTTCGCCATTTTCCTTGAATGATCTTTATATGCTACTGACCTGCTCTTGTGTACTGCTCTTTTCAGGTATGGGGATACCATCATTTTTCCCCTGGGCACCCGCTTCTTCACTAGGAGGAACTTACTTACCCTCTTCTTAGCAACTGGAACCAAGCCCGATGCGATGATGTTGGCATGAAGCACCTGGAGATGGGCTTAAGGTCCCAACTTGACCTGATGGTTCCTGAGCAGGTAAAGCCCCTCTTAACAACTTGGTTTACCCATGCTTGGAAATCCTTCTTCATCAGTATGTTGCCTGTTTAATTGACTGACCGCTTTTGGACTTGGACAGATCCTCCATGACCTGTATCTCGCGTCCCCCTTTTGGGATCGGGCAGCCGTAGGCCCCTCTCGCCTGTTTAACAATCGTCGTATTATTTTCTTTTATGGGGCTTGGGCCAAGGCTTACTATTTGGGAGAGCAGGTGGTGCACCAGTACCAGGGCTACTATGCCATTCCCGTGGACCCTCCTACGGATGTTTGGGATCCTGTTGGCAGCGTTGAGGAACTCACGGTGGCCCTTCTAAACAATGGGCTCCCTATCCATGCTCTTCATGTGCTCGGAGACTATCACACTTTGTACGAGTGCCTGCCATATCGGTTTATCCTGTCACGCTTTGTACCTAACATCAATTTTCTTGCATTTGGCGGCCCGCATGGGCAGGTAATTACCTTTTCCTTTTCAGATTAGTCTCTTTTTATTCTATCTCGACCTTTGTTCTTTCTGAACTGATTTTTATTTTGTTTATAGTTTGCTCCAGGGGACGGCTCTAATGATGAAGGCGGGACAGCAACGGGTACAACTGATACTTCAGGGGCAAGTCCTTCTGGCGTTGGCCCTTCTGGTGTGGTTCTTTCCGGCGTTGGTCCATCAGGTATTTCTCAAGATGGTGCCCCTGGGGGCAATCCGATCGTGGTCTACGGGACCTTTCGATGCCTTGATGATAGTTTCCTCTCGGATCTGTGTGCCGACGTGGATAAGCAGGCACGTCTCTCCGCTAAAGCGGCCCGTGTCCCTCCTCCTGAGGTGATCCCCGGGGTAAGTCTTCTAATGACCCATCTCTTTCTTGTTCCGGCCTCCTTTTGCACATGTTTTTATGATTGTCCTGATAGCTAACATTGTATCTTTATGAATGTAGAACTTTGACTCGGCTATGGAGTATGCGGCATATCATCGTAACCTCGCGGAGCTCTGGGATGTGGAGACGGTGAGTATTCTGCTGCTCTGCTCTCCCTGTGGGTTTCAACTCTTCCCCTTTTTGTGTGTGTCCCCTTATTGATCCTGATCTTTGCTTTTGGCCATGACTTGTAACGTGCACGTGCCAAAGAGTAGCGATCTTTGCTCAGCCAAATTTCTCAAGCCTGGTCCTGAGTGGGGGATATGCAGACTTACCAGGGCTCCACTCGTCGTCGAAAGAAATCAAAGGGCACGGACAAGGAAAAGGCCTTAGTTTCTATTTTTGAAACATTAGTACTATTGGGATTGATGATTTGAAATTTTAGACGACTTGGGATGGATAATGTGGCACTTTGTGGATGATTTTTTATTTTGAAAATATTTTAGTGCTTTTGTCTTGATTGCATGCCATGGTTTCCTTGCACCGTATCTGTTTTTCTGCAGGATGTGTCTGTCAAGCGCTCTCAGAAAGCGACCTTTTGGGTTGCATGCTTTGATGTAGGATCTATCCTGCACATAAAGAAACAAAGTAGTTTCTAAACTATTAGTGGCATTTAAAGATTTGTGAGCGTTGCTTATGACTACCAACAGTTTTGATCAATTTTTAAAGGGCTGGAAAACCAACGAAATTTCCCCCAAATTAGGCCCTAAAATGGCTTAGGAGGAGGGAGCTTTAGTCTGGCGCAACTATTAGTTGCGCCAAGTTAAACCCATGGGAAAATTAATAGTTGCGCCAGACTAAAGTTTAGGACAAAATGCACTGGCGCAACTAATAATTGTGCCAGTCTTAACCTGGGGAGCTGTGGGTCCTTATATACCCAAGTTAGTCCAAAAACTCTCTCCTTTCTGTTTGGCTTGCCCCTTCTTGACTGATTCTTTTTTTTCTTGCTTTTCAAAGGCGGGTCCATCACCATACATCGATTTTTATCTTCTTGAAAGATCTTTGTATGTCTATGGACCCGCATTTACCCCCTTCCTTGGGCATGGGACCCAAATTTCTAACAAGTTGGGTTGGGAGATTGAATGAGAGTGAGCTCGCTGATTTGGAGGGCCTTGGGCTATCTCGCCTTCCTTACTTTCTTGAGGTTCCCCCATGGTGGGACCTTCTTCATACCGCCACATCCTTTTCCCGAGTGGCCATGTGTTCCGATTTGGGAATCGGGAGATAACTCCTACTCTTGAGGAATTGTCCAACTTGTTTGGTTTGAGGCTACACAGGGGCCTTGCCAGAATTATACCGAAGTCAAGCTATGCCAAAACAGTTCACCTTACCCTGGGCTTGAAGAAAAATAAATATGAGAAAAGTCTCATTGGGGGGCCCACTAGGTGTTCGATAAAATTCCTGAAAAAACTTTTTGGTGACGAAAGTCTCCAAAAATTGCCGACTCGGAGCATCTTCAATGTGAAAGCATTCTCTCTTGGCCTTATCTCGGAAATCCTTTTCTTTACCGGGGGAGAGAGCTTCTCTTTGGCAATTTATGATATTTTGACCGAGTTGGAGGCGGGCCGATCTATGATGCATTTGGTGCTCACCGAACTTTTTCGATGCCTTAATGTGTTTTCCCTTGGAAAGACCAGGAATCTTGGAGGTTGCCCACTTTTCCTTCAGGTTTGGCTAGGAGAGCATCTTGCCATTTTGAAATTAGTGCCCCACTTTTTGGGCAGGTGCCACATGATTCCCTAGGGAGATTTGTCGGAATTGAAGCTTTGGCTAATTGGCGCGGATCTTATATGGAGACTTCCTTGGCTAGAGCGGACCTTCCCTGTGATTCATTCCAAAGACCACGAGGGCATCACCCTTCTGGGATTAACCGACAGCACCTTCTACTTCCCATTTCAGGTATTGCGTCAGTTTGGTTGCAATCAACAGGTGCCTTGAAAGGCAAAACCCCATCTGTGTGACTTGATCTTTTCTAGAGGGTCCTCTGGGGACATAGATCAGATTGCCACTCTTTGGGAGACACGTCAGTCGACGCTGATGTGCGATATGGAGCAGGGAGATTTAGTTCATTCTTCTCCTGAGTATGAGGCCTGGCTGTCTGGATTCAGTGGAGAGTATTGACACTGGAGGCCCCTAGCCGAAGAAAGAGACGGCACTCTGAGCCCACATTGAGCTGCTAGTGGATGAGAAGAGGGCCCTGCACGAGCTTTTAATGCAAGAAAAGGTCAGAGCAGAGAATGCAGAGGGAGAGGTCCTTTGTTTGAAAGGATCTTTAAGCGTTGCCCTTGGAGCCGATGATACTTCTCAGAAGAGGTATAAGAGCTTGCATGGTCGTTGGTTGACCGAGCGGAATGCCCGGGAAGATGATTTTTGTGCTGAGATTAGTGCCTTGAAGCGCGAGCTGGGCCACTGATTCCTTCCTGCACACATAACTTTTTACACAGATCAGATGCACAGAAAAAAGGGCGTAAAAAACCCCTTTATAGATACACACATTTTTTTGGTATATATATTTTCTTTATGTTTTTAGTTTTTTGTTATTTGTAAAAGAGGAAAGAAAGAAAGCTAGTCATCACACCAGCTATTTTTTGGGATGTGGTGTAAGCGGTACATTTTGTAAAAGAAAGGCAGTTTATTATATATATCTACATAGACTTTTTTTTTGGTCTTTTTGTTTTGTATATTTTTTGGGTGTGGTGCCTTAATCACTGGGTGAAATCTTGGGTCCTCTTTTGAGCACGGTCGAACCCTCCCTCAACCAGTTGAGTCCGAGAGGGTTTCACTTGCTTTACCAATACCAAAACGTCAATCCCCTCTGATTGGGTCAAACCTTTCTCCTTACCTTGAGTCATACGTTTGACAAAGCAGTTTCATAAAGACAATTCTGGTCGGGACCTGTCTTGAACTAACATGAGCAGCCCAGTCGGAGAAACGGGCAACAGTGAGGGTAACCAAGAGGGCTCCTTACTAATCAATTACTTCAAACCTTTCTTTTCCTTTTAATTCTTTCTTATCTCCCTTTTTTACCCGTGGCGCCCTTTTAGGTTTTCACCACATCCATGGGTTTAGCTCTCTTTCCCCAAGCGCCCTTTCGGGTTTTCACCAGGTCCGCCCAGGCTCGTTGTTTTTACCCGTAGCGCCCTTTCCAGTTTTCACCACGTCCATCTTCCTTTGAGCTTGTGTTTTTTTATTTTTTCATTTTCTTTTATTTTTTCTTTTCCTCTTTTTTTTTTAAAAGCCACGACATAGACTTTGATTCCGTCATAGCCGGCTAGATGAGGCTCTGGTGTCGTCTCATAACTCGGCTCGTGTTGACTTAACAGATATTATGACTTCTTGTGAACCTAAAAAGAGGCTTCCTTCAGGGTGTAGCTTGGCCATGGGTTAGGTTAGGATTTGAAGGTATGCTGGGCTAAATAGGTTTCCTTGATACGACTTCAGTCTTTTTCTCAACATACTTTCTTCCTTGGGGGATTTTACTATACAAACCCCCATGATTCTTTTCTTTTTCCTTTGTTTTATTTCAGGCAATCTCTTTTTGAGGTTTTGCTTTTCTTTCTTTTTTTTCTGATAGTAATTATATTTCCTCTCTTTTTTTGTATATGTACTCATTTTTTTTGGGGAAGGGGTTTATTGAAAGAAAGGTCCAGGCTGAAATGCGGTAGCAAAGGGTATCATCATTTTAGGGATACTTTTTGGCTATTGTGCTTGAAATGATGGCCTCTTTTGGGTGGTTCTTAAGCAATCACGTATCTATTTCACCAATACTTACCTTATCGGGATAGACTAAGCGTAGAATCATCGGACGTATCCTGCGTTGATGGGATCAGGAAGATGATCTCCGTCCATGGTGGCGAGACGGATGGCGTATCTCGGTAGCACCTCTCGAACGACGTAAGGTCCTTCCCAGTTTGTCTTAAACTTCCCTCTTGGATCGCCATGGAGGGATGGGAAGATCTTCTTCAACACAGTGTCTCCTACCTTCAGATCTCAACCGCGGACACATTTATTGTAAGCACGTGCAATTCACCCCTGGTAAACTTGAGTGTGACACAAGGCTAGGAGTCTCTTCTCGTCTAATAAGTTCAATTATTCGAAGCAGGATATCTCTTTCTCTGCTTCGGGTAAGCCTGATTCCATAAGGATTCGGAGCAAAGGTATTGCAACCTCAACTAGTAGGATGGCCTCAATTCCATACACATGAGAGAATGGTGTTGCCCCCAGAGCGGTACGGATTGATGTTCTATAGGCCCACAAAGTAAACAATAGCATTTCACTCCAATCTCGGTAACTGACGACCATCTTCTCTAGGATGCGGACGACCGTCTTGTTAACAGCTTCTACGGCTCCATTAGTTTGAGGCCGATAAGGTGACAAGCGGTGGTGCTTGATCTTGTATTACTTGCAGAAGGCTCGGATGCACTTATTCGCAAAGTTTGTGCCATTATCCTTGATGATATCCTTGGGTACTCTAAATCGGCACACAATATTGTTCTTGAGAAACTTCTCGATATGGCTGGCCATGATATTGGCGTATGATGCCACTTCTACACACTTTGTAAAGTATTCAATGGAGATGAGGATGAACCGATGCCCGTTTGATGATTTTGGACTAATCATTCCGACGACGTCAAGGCCCCAAGTAGCAAATGGCCAAGGGGTGGTCATGCAGTGTAGATCGATGGTCGAAGTGTGTATCAAACTGGAGTGTTCCTGACACTTGTAGCATTTCTGAACATATTTGTAGCAATCTGATTTCATAGTGGTCCAAAAGTATCCCTACCGCAGAATTTTCTTAGCAAGCATGTGACCACTGACGTGGGATCCGCATACTCCCTTGTGGATCTCCTTCATGATATTGATCGCTTCACTTCCTGTAAGGCACCTTAGCAAAACATTATTATAGGATTGCTTGTAAAGGCATTCCCCACAAATGACGTAGCCTGCTGCTAGACATTGAATGGTTCGTCGGTCCGTCTTTGACGTACCCTCAGGAAAAGTTAGTGTCTCAAGAAAATTCTTGATATCTGAGAACCAAGGTGGCTCATCATCAGGCTTTGTAGATTCTTCAATCTGGAGGCAGAAGGCCGGCTCATTCCTCTGCTCGATTATGATTGGCTTCATCTCAGCACCATACGGGATTTCTATCATTGATGTCAAAGTGGCTAGTGCATCGGCAAAGCGATTCCTTATCCGGGGGACATATGAGAATGTCACGTCTTGGAAGTAAGCTATCAGATCCTCGAGGTGTTCATGATAGGGGATCAGTTTCTCATCTTTCATCTTCCAGTCACCATTCGTCTATCATATGATCAACTGCGAATCGTCAAACACTCGAAGGTGAGTTACATTCAGATCGAGAGCCGCCTATAGACCACGGCACAAGCTTCGTAGTCAACCATGTTGTTAGTGCAAGGGAAGTTGAGCTTGATAGAGACCGGTACATGGGATCCTTTAGATGAAATCAGGATGGCGCCAACTCCCTGGCCCTCGGCATTTGCTACCCCATCAAAGTGCATTACCCATGATTCCTTTGCTTCATCAGTATCATCTTCCGTCATGAACAGAATGTCCTCATCAGGGAATTCGATCCTCAAAGGCTCATAATCTGGTAAAGGATTGTCGGTAAGATGATCGGTGAGTGCCTACCCCTTAATCGACTTCTGAGTGACGTACGTGATGTTGAACTCAGATAATAAAAGTTGCCATCGTGCGGTTCACCCAGTGAGAGCTAGCTCTCGAACAGGTATTTCAACGGATCCATGCAGGCCAAAAGTAGAACGACTTGAGATAGCAAGTAATGGCGAAGCCTCTTAGTAGCCCATACAAGAACCAGGCATGCTTTTTCCAGATGAGAATAGCGTGTTTCATAATTAGTAAACTTCTTACTCATATAGTAGATGGCCTGCTCCCTTCTTCTTGTCTCGTCAAGTTGCCCTAAGACACATCCCATCGAAACTTCCGTCGTGGAGAGATAAATTAAGAGTGGTCTCCCTGGCTCGGGTGGCACCAACACAGGTGGGTTAAGGAGGTAGCTTTTGATTTTATCGATTGCTGCCTGGCAGTCATCGTTCCATTCAACGGGCGAGTTCTTCCTAAGTAGCTTGAAGATCTGCGTGCAGATGGGTGTTAGCTGTGCAATTAACCGACTGATATATTATATTCTGCCCAAGAACCCTCTAACCTCTTTCTCAGTAGACAGCGGTGGCATTTCTATGATAACTTTGACTTTGACTGGGTCGACCTTGATCCCTCTCCTGTTGACGATGAATCCTAACAATTTTTCGGACATAGCGCCAAACGCGCACTTCTGTGGATTTAAACATAACCTGTACTTTCTTAACCTCTCAAACAGTTTTGAAAGGTTTACCAAGTGATCGCCTCACTCCGATGACTTGGCTATCATATCGTCGACATACACTTCAATCTCTCGGTGCATCATGTTGTGAAACAGTGCAGTCATAGCTCACTAGTATATTGCACCGGCATTCTTTAACCCAAATGGCATGACTCTATAGCAAAAGGTTCTCTAGGGGGTGATGAATGCAGTCTTCTCTCTGCCTGCCTCTTCCATCTTTATCTGATTGTATCCAGAGAATCCGTCCATAAAAAAAAATATCCCGTGTTTGGCAGTATTATCGGCCAAGATGTCGATGTGTGGTAACGGGAAATCATCCTTCAGAATTGCCCTGTTCAAATTTCGAAAATTGATGCACATGCAGACCTTTCCATCTTTTTTTGATACAAGTACGATATTGGCTAGCCACTGTGGGTATTTAGAGACCATGAGAAACCCTGCATCATACTGCTTGATGACCGCATCCTTGACTTTCAACATCCACTCGAGTCAGAGACGTCTCAGCTTCTGCTTAACCAGCTTCATATCAGGGTAGAGAGGTAACTCATGCTCGACCAAATCGGTGTCCAGACCAGGCATGTCCTCGTATGACCAGGCAAAAACATCTTAGTATGACCGAAGGAAGTCGATCATGGTTTTTCTTTCTTAGGGAGACAGTGACATTCTGATTTTAGTAATTCGAGGAATCTCCTCAATCCATAGATTAACGTCCTCAGTTTCCTCGACAATGGGGGTAGGGTCATGCTCAAATTCGGCAAACCGGTCAAGGAGCTTATTGGGGAGCTCCTCAAAGGGGATATCATCGTCCAGACTCGTAACTCCTACCTCGTCTTATATTTTTATAGGAAAGGGGTCGATTTTAAGTGAGATGGGTATTTCAATTAAGGTATCATTTTGTGGGACTTCATCTAGAATTTTAAATGACAATATTTTTGGACTTTGTATTTTTTAATGTTTTTGAGGTTTTGTATTTTTTCAATGTTTCTGAGGTTTTGTATTTCTTCGGAGATGGACCCTTGACAGTACGAGTCTGTGTATATACAAGGTATTGTCTGCCAAGGATTTATCTCACTTTTTATAGGTTTTTTTTAGGAAACAGGTGCCAAATGTTAGATCATTTCCTGCTTCCAAGGTTTTGGGAAAAGATGCCCAGTTGCGTACTTGAGAGGTCGCTCCATTACCTGTTTGGATGGAGGGTGCTAACTGATATGGCTCTTTGGAGTCAGCCTCCATCATGTTGACCCCTATTTCATTTAAGATCATGTCCTCAAATGTTAACACAGTTTTGTGGTGATTACCACAAGGGGAGACTGTGCAGGTAGGGGACCTCGCTCTTCAAATAGGATAGAGTGGTCAGGTCTATTTCCAGACAGGGAAGGGTGATGTAGGGATTGGTGGAATGGACAGGGGTTGTGGGTTTGTGTGGGGTCAAATGGGTTACCCCGTTTCGATCGATCTTTACGTCCCCAACACTGACAAAGGATTCTTTGATGTGCGGCCTAGGCCGAGGTTTTTCTTCTATGTTGATTCCTCGAGCTCTTGTAGTTGCAGTGACCCTGGCTGTCTCTTTGGCCTCTCGGACCTCTTCCTCGGTGGGCTTGTAACCAAACCCGAATCGGACCTTCTGCCCCTTGGCAACAACCAGCTCTCTTCTGCCATGTAGTCTAGGCCCGAGCCCCCTGCCTTTCTGATAGCCCCATTTCTGGAGCATCGCCACTGCTGCTTCCATTCCGTCGCCGGTTGTGGGAGTGATGTTTCTCGGGAGCTTCGGGCCTACTGCTGACACCTCATACTCGAAACTGTGCAGGTCGGTGACTTCCTCAGTATGTGGCACATCCATTACTTTAGGATTTTTAATGTTGTGGGTGGCCTTATCTTTCTCATCATGCCCTTCACCAATGATGGTGATCACCTTCTGCTCGGATATGAATTTTAACTTCTGATATAGGGTAGAAGGTATCGCCCCAACCTCATGCAGCCAGGGCGTCCTATCAGCAAATTAAAGGAAGATTTGATATCCATCACTTGGAACGGTATGGAAAAGGTCATGGTCCTGATTACTAACTCCAGATCGACCTCCCCCATTATTTCTCTTCTTGTATTATCAAATCCCCGAGCACTAGTCCATGTCAGGCTTAGCATGCAGGGGTCCACGCCAATCTTGGTGGCAGACCTCAACGGGCACACATTCAGAGCCGACCCATTGTGAATTAGAACCAAGGGAATTATCATGTTCCGGTTGGGTATTGTGGAGGGTATGAGTGTGGGGCTTGGGCCATGAAGCCCTGGGAGGTTTGGGCCATAAGGCCTTGGTCCGGTTGGGTTTGGGTAAAGGACAAGGGATTTGGGGGGTCTTGGCCCATCGGGCTTTGGAGGGTTTGGGTCACGAGCCATTGGTGGGTATGGGCTTGGGCCAGATGGGTCTGGGTTGTGGGCCCTTGGGGTGTGTGGGTCTGGCCCATGGGATTTTGAGGGGTATGGGTCATGGGGCTTTGGAGGGCTTGGGCTATGGGCCATTGGTGGTTATGGGCCTAGTCCATATGGGTTGTGCGCCCTTGGGGTGTGTGGGTCTGGCCCATTGGATTTTGAGGGGTTTGGGCATTGGACCAGTGGTGGGTTTGAGCCATGGGCCATTGGTGGGTATGGGCCTGGGTCAAATGGGTTTTGGCTATGGGCCCTTGGGGTGTGTGGGCCTGGCCCATTGGGTTTTGAAGGGTATGGACATGTGGGGTTTGGACGGTGTGAATTATGGGGGGTTGATGGGGGTCATGGGGGAGTGAAGCATGGAGATTGGCTAAGGTATGGGATGGGTTCATGGATGTGGGGTGTGGGTGATGGGAGGTGTTTTGGAAAGCCTTCCATAAGGAGTAGGCTTGGAACATTTCCTCCATCATGGTGATGGAGGGAGAATCAGATGTGGATGGTGGATTTAGGGGATGATTGGGTATAAGATGGGATGGATGCGGGGGGGAAACGGGGCATGGCCATGGTAAGTGATGGGATATGGGATGGATTGAAGGAATGGGGTGGGGCATTGGTAAAGGGGGATGGGTTGGGGATGTTTGAGGGTGATGGAGGACAAGGTGTGGGTGTTTGGGAAAAACCGACCATGGCCCCGATAAAAATGGGTGTGACCTGGGTGGATGGGGGGACTTGTGGGGGGTCGGATAGGGCGAAAGTGGTATAGGTGAAAGAGGGCGGATCAGGCCTAATTGGGGAAGATGGAAAAAGGGGCATGGATGTGGATGGAAAAAATTGAGTTGGGTTGTGTGGACGGGAAATGTGCTAGATTGGGCATGGATATGGGAGGGAGAATGGGCATGGTTTGGGCAAAAGATGGGGAATGGAGGGGTTGATTTTGGGAGGTGGTGGTTGGGAAAATGGAGGCGCCAAATGTGCCAGTAATGGTAAAGGATGATTGGGTAAGGGGGATGGATGTGAAGGCTTCTCCCGAATGGGAGTGGGTTGGAGAGTGCGACGGGGATGAGTCGGGATCGGCGTAAGCCGGGTCCACTACCCACGACATTCTATGGGAACGGGTTGGGTAAGGGTGCCTTAGATAAGGCCTAAAAATCCTCCTCCTTCTTCCCCTACGGGACGATGGAGGGCAAGATGATGCCGTTGTATCGGCACCACAAAGATTCTACTTTTATGTTTTGATTTTTATTATTATATTTTTTTTCTTAATTTTTAATTTTTGGAGAAAATTTTGCAAAACAAAGGTTCCGAGGCCTTGGAATTCCCTTCTCGGGTGGCTTTTGTATCCTAATTCAAGACCCGCGGTGACGATTCTAACACACTTCGGAAGAATCAAAGGAGGACCTTTGATCTATTGAAGACACAAAAATCGAGGCAAACAACCCCATCCCCCGGAATGAGCCAAAAAGGAGTTGCCTTATTTTTATCTGCGGAGGCATATTGGGTGTCGAAGATAGCGGGGCCCAAACAGAGGTACTAAAGACACTAATCGGGGGACTCGGGAGGTGAGAAAGCCTCAAATTTCAGGCTCCTAATGTCCAGGTAAGCTTGGCGCAACTAATACATGCGCCAAGGTAGCAGGGCCCCTTTTTTACATTGGCGCAACTATTAGTTGTGCCAAGGTAAAAATGGTAGATTTAAAACTGGCGCAAATAGTTGCGCCAGTTATAAATCTGGAATTTTTGCACTGGCGCAACTAATACTTGCTCCAAGAAAAATTGCGACTCCAGAACTCATGACAGCAGAGAACAGCAGCCTGAAATGGGTCTATTTTTTGGGTTTTGTGGAAGCTAGGCTTTCAGGAACTACCTGACTTTTATGTGATCGATTCTCTCCTTACCGCACCTAAAGGATGAGCCCGATATAACTTGCTAGCGCGCTCCCCAAGGGTTTTAAGCTTTTAAATGGGAACCCACCCGCTATACCTCCGGCGCAAGTGCCTTCTCAGATATTAGGGGGGCTGAGACTTTTCTGGATCATCACCACTAGGGGCTGCCGCCATACTAAGACTCGGGTGGTTGTATGTGTGCCTAAACCTAACCCTTTTAAAATCTACCCCGTAAAAACAAGTTAATTAAGCTCTCTATTCTTGGTTCAATTTTAATTTTTTCAAAGCCTTTTTTTTATGGAAGTTTTCTTTAGTTCATAGACCGGGGGTGATGACCTCGTGCCGCCACTATGGGCCGGTGTCCACTGGTCGAATATATTTGCAGAAGTAGGCTCGTCAATCAACTAAGGCACTTTAAATGATGGAAAATTAAAAGAATTAAAAGACAATACTCAAGTAGGCCCGCCGATCAGCTAAGGCACCTAAAATGACGAAAAAGTGAAGAGAATTAAAAGACAATGTGCATGTAGGCCCGCCAATCGGCTAAGGCTCATAAATAACGAGAAAGTAAGGGTGAGTAAAAAATAAAAAATAATACAAAAAAATAGCAAAAAGGTTAGTAAAATAAAAAATAAATGGCCAAATTTCAAGGAGAAGCTCTACAAGCTATCCCCAGCGGAGTCTCCATCTGTGCAACCGTGAGATTTTTTACGATCCCGTCGCGGCGATGCGCTCGCTAAGAAAAATATAGAGTCGCCACCTAGAGCTTTTGGTGTCCCGAGAAACCTATATCATTTTATGAGCACCGAAGTGCTAAAAATATGACTCTAAATCCGGTCTACACCAAAGGCTCTTGGGTAAGGGCTTCGGTTATCGATCGGGAAGGTGTTAGGCACCCGATCAATCAGCTAAACGCGGTCTTTAGTAATGGCCAACACAAAAATAAAGTAAAAGAAAAGAAAATGGCTTCCTCTTGCCCAAATGGGCCTTAAATCCTATTTGTGCCCCTCCGTTCCTACTGAAAATTCGGCAGCGTAACGGCACAAATGAGAGGATGGGAAATGCTAAAAAGAGATAGGAGAAGGAAGGGGAGAGCCGGAGCCCTTGGGCCCTTGTAGCACCGTAGGAGAGCCTTGTGTGGCTTGATTTGATGAGCTTTTGAAGGCTTGAATGGTAGATAATGGGGTTCTAACTCCTAAGGCTTGGTAGTTAAGAGGTAGAGAAGGAAGGCTAAGGGGTAGCACACACCTAACCTAGAGGTTTTTGATGAAATGTAAGGCTTGAAAGAGGATTTATGGATTCTGAAATTTGTATGGGGAGTGTGCACCAAAGAGAGAAAGATCTTCTCACTTTAAGCTCTTTCCAGAAGATCTCGGCCCAGATATCTATACTAGAACTCATCAAGAAATTGTCTGACCATCATCGGTTGTTGATAAGGACACTTGAAGACACACAAGTGAATGAGGATACGACCCTAGATGAGCTTCATCAAATCACATCGATCATGGTGCAACCTTCGGCACTCACTTTTATAGACGCAGACATGCCTAAAGAGTCACTCCGCAGGAGTGCGACCCCCATATATCTTACAGTCATAATTAGAGAATTCTCCGTACCACACACACTCATTGACACGGGAGTAGGACTTAACATATGTCCACTCACCACATTAAAAATGCTCGAATACATAAAGCAGGATGTCAGGCCCTCCGCACTGTCACTCATAGCTTATGATGGGTCGTGTCGCTTTATCAAAGGAACTATCAAGTTACAGGTTCGCCTTAGACCTGTAACGAAAGACATTACCTTTGATGTTTCTGATTCCGCTAGTACGTACAATCTTATTTTAGGGAGAAAATGGCTAGAGTCGATGAAGGCCGTCGCATTCACATACCATCAATACATCAAATTCCCACACAAGGACTCTATCGTCCATATATACACTAATGCACCCCTCCATGAGATGGATACTGATTACTAAGCGAGCATACCAACTGCTCACGATTATGTGTTGAACACGGGTCATATTTAAAAAACTCGAATCCCTGAGATGATTAAATAGATAGTTAGATGTTTATTCTGTATTTTCGTATGAGTCATCAATTAATTTTACTTTTTTTAAAAGAGACTTATGTTTTATGAAGGATTTTACCATTAATGGCCTGATAGTCTAAAATTTTCTGTATGAAATTTCGGGTCCTTACAATTGTGATTTATTTGAAATGCATGGACATTTTGGTTTCATGACTTGCTTGTTTCAAAGGAGAGTTTTGAATATGATGAATTAGATGGGTAAGAGAAGAACATGTTGGGGCGAGACTAAGAGAAAAAAGGCAGCAGCAGGAGGATGCTTTGCCTAAGTATGAGTACGCCAGCCCAGTTTTCTTTCTAATGAGTTTTATGTATCCAATGTCATTCTATCTTGTGACAATTTAAAACATGGATTTTTGGTATATTTTAACTTTCTAGAAACTCTAAATCAAATGCTTTCCGTCTCAAAATAATTAGATTTTTGGGTTTTGAGATATTTAGTTTTGATGATTAAGAAAGACCCAAAACAGAAAATTTTCTTTTAGATCAACTACCCTTGATATTAATTTTCGTAGATAAATTTTCTGAAACTTGATTGTAGTGCTCGTGGGTAACTGATATGAACTCATCTCCTCTGGCTAGAAATAAAATGACATTTATGAATACTAGTACTTATTGTGATAATCAAATGCTTTTCTTGATCTTTTGTTTATTGTCTCTCACCATCCTTCCTTATAGTCAATGTTGTTCTAGTTCCTAAATGGTTCCCAACATGAAATAAATTTTTTTGCGTCATCCATGTAGTAACTTGGTGTGATATTCACTACGTGAAAATGCGAAAAAAATAACAGCCGATGACTGTCGTTTTTGAACGTCAAGTGGGCTGTCGTAAAAAATGTCGTAGTATTTGTTAATAACGTATTGTAGCTATCGTTTATTTCGTTTGACAATGACTGCCTTTAACCGTCGATCCGAAACGACAGTTTGTGACCGTAGTTTTAAGTGTTGTTTTTCAAAAGTAAATTAACATCTTTTCATTATAATCGACATATTATAGCTGTCACTGTTTTCGAGTGTAAAGAAAAAATGACAGTCTTGAGCAGTCGCATTTTTTGGTATTTTTTTTAAATATTTAAATTTTATGAAAAGACGTATATATAACATCATTTTATCAAATTTTATCTGAAAAAAATAAAATTGATAATCATTCCAATCTACAAATTTACTAATTCACCATAAGAAAATTCATATCTTTAAATAATTTGATGAAACATTATATCCATAACCCTTAATTACAACTTTCAATGTTGACATAAGTAGTCATTAAATTTTTTAAAAAAAATATCAATCATCCAAATCTATCAAGATGACCATAGCCAAATATGTCCAAATAAAAATTACACCTAATTAATCATATAAAAATTAGAAGCCCCTTTGGCCAGGAGATTATATCGCCAAGTGTAATATCTGCTAATGTCCCTTCAGTTGCATACAGCTCTGCATCGAGATCATAAATGGCATCTACTATGATGCTATATGATTCTGTTGATATTGTGGTCTCTCTATTAACACGTCCCAGTGCAACAATTTTGCTCTTGAAGTTCTTTATTAAGCAGCGCATGGATGATTGGTTTATCGGTGAATCAGGAAGAACCGGTTGTGCCTACAAAAAATTAGGAAAAGAATGTAACTACTTCATATTGAGAATTTATGATTTTACAAAAAAAAAATAAGACAAAGAATTCAAATTGGTACCTGAGAAGAACCTGAATCCGAAATATGAGAAATATTTGTCCCTTGATAAAGAAGTTGACCTGATAATGCATCTTGTTTTTCCTCGAGAATCTTGCGTGCCTTACGCTCCTCATCAAGTTGTTGTATAATTATGTCATACTTCGATTCAATGCTTTCACGTTCTCTCTTCTCCCGTTGAGCGTTCTCTCTAGAAGGCGCAGATGCTTGTAAGTGGTTTTAGATACACCCCTACCCATACCGCGAACACAACCCGTTCCATCACGGCCACAAACCAGAGACGAAAAATTTTTGAACTATAATTTTTCTAAAAGAAAAATAAAATAAACAAAAGGGAAGAGGAGAGCATCATTTACTTTAGCAACAGGATCATTATCTATATCCTTTTCCCCTAGAAGGGGATCATTCAAAATAATTCTCCTAATATCATCCTGCGAGTAAAGAATAAATAATAATTAAATATTTCAGTACTAAAACTTCCATTTAAAATGAACTAAAATTAATAGTCTTACTAGCTGATTGCTCATAGCGGGAAAAGGGCAAGTCCCATCTTTCTTGGTGTGGGAGGCTATATATATTTGTGTTCTAGTAACTGTACCATCAGGATTCTGCTTTTTCTATATAATAGAGATTACATTAAAAAAAATTAATATTTCAATTAATTAGATGGAAATAAAAATATTGGCTAGATGTTACCAACTCCTCTGCCGTGTTAGCTGCTCCTCGCCTACCAATGGTGTGTGGATTTTTCATCTTTTCCCTAGAAGACTTTGCTTTTTCTCGACGTGCCTGGTCTTGTTCTGTTGAACACATATCCACGAAAGCTTTTCAATCATCTTTCTTTATACGATCTGGTATATTGGCTTTTCGTTCTACATTTGTCTGATATTTATCAAACTGCTTGCGAATGTCATATTTCCACTGTTTCCAAGAGATATTAGCTTTTAATAAGACCATGCTTTTGTGAATCACTGAAACATCATATGTCCCCTATGATAAGAAAAAAAAATTATTAATTCAAAAATATTACTTGAACGACCAAATTAATTCTAATTGATTTACTTCTACTCACTAAGACGCCTCTCCATATTTGATCTTTAATGGGAATTGGCACATCATGCCAAGTATTATATGTTGGTGAACAATATGCTCTCGCCAGTTTACCTACAAACGTGGAGAATTTTGATAAACCTTCTCCAATAGGTTGCCCATATTCGTTGAAACTTAGTGATTTTTTAGGGATACCTAAATGAATAACATGTTGTTAGTAATCCATTAATAACCATTATTTAAAAAAATATAATTAAGCAAACTAACCAATATTTTGAGTTTCCCTTTCTTCAGACCCATTCGCTTGCGTATTGATTTGTTCAGACCCGTTTGATCGTGATCCAATCCCATTTGATGGAGATTCAGACCCACTTGTTTGAGGTCCACACCCACTTGAATGAGAATTGAATTGTGCCATCAATTCTTTGCTAAAAATCTACAAACCTGTAAATACTAGTCATAATTAAAAATGTGTAGGATTATCATTAAGGCCTTCATAATTGAACAGAGAGACAAAAGCCTCTATAACAGTCAGACTATAGTAAAAACTCATACCATAATAGACAAACAGAAATTTTGCATTTCAATATAGCTATTTCATATTTTTGTACTGAGAACAGCAAACAGAACAATCTCACAGTTTTAAAGTTTAGCTTGCACACACTATTTAGAATAAGGTCATGTCACAGTTGCTTGTGGTAGGTGTGATATTTTGTTGTTTTTTGTTAAGTGTATTAAGAATAGAATAAATTAATATATGATTAGCTTAGCTCGAAGCTGCAAACATATTGGAGGAATTTTGATACCATAATAAGCTAGCTGTTCACTAGTCATTAAATTTGTGATCGAATAGCCATTCAAGCATCACAAAGAGTAAAGAGACATCCGATCGGGACAAAGAATCGACAGAAAACTGGTGGTCCCACTTTTTTTTGTGATGCTATGTGGCAGTGGTCACTATCTAATGGTCAGTTAAAGGGTAGGACTATCTAGTATAACAAAAGCCACAACAGATATGGTGATACAGAATGCTAAGACACGAGCATTGCTCATACTTCCGACATCAATCGTGCGTACAACTCAACTCCACCAGATGCTTCCGTTTTCTTCTATGTTGTCAGTTATAAATATCGCTGCTCAACACCTCCATCTCTCAATGACAAACAAGAAATGATTTCTTATCAGCACCACTGAATCATGCAAAGTAAAACCAGAATTCAGTGACATCAAGGAAATTATGGTCATAATTTGATCAAATATTAAATAAAAATAAATAAATAGAAAGAGTTTCCATCTAATGTTCCTTAGTACCGTCAAAGATGATAAATCCATGATCTCTGCAAACAATTGGTAAATGTGACCTTTGATTCAGAATTTCATATAATGTTGAAAGGAACATGATCCAATATTCATATACTTGAAAATTTCCAACTGGCAAATCAATTGTTTGGTTTTGGAGAGTCACTTGATTTAAAAACCCTTTGATGCAAGAAATTCTGAATTGGACACCATAAATGACACCTGATTTTAAAACCCTTAGATGCAAGAAATTTTGAATTGGAAACTACAAATAAAGGATCGAATGGTCTATTAAGTACCAAAATTCAAGCAAAGCTATTAGACCTCTCTTTTTAAAAAAAAATTGTAATTGAATTTTATTAACCAAAAAATAAAGCAATACAAAATTGACCAAAAGAGCCGGCAAGAACTGAGGCCCGAAATGAAAGTCAACGATCATGGACCAACAGAAAACAGGAGAAGAAAAAGTAGGGATCAACAGGTCAATGAACGCTATCATAACCAGATTACATGCTAATATAAACACAAAGAATTGCATTACAAAACAAGCAATACATCTGTTGATTTCGTGAACTAGCAGATTAATTATGTCCGGTGCCCATTGCTCCTGATTTTATCACCCTATCTTTTCCATGAGCAGATCCGAGCCGAGTCCTTCCTCCGTTCAGTTTCCCATAATATAAACCGAGGAATACATCTGATCATGGTGAATTGGTCTTTGTCGGATGAGTTGAACCAATAGATAAGTACCCGCTTAAGTCGTTGAGATCCATTTGGATTTGGAATAGTGAAGCAAATCTCAAGGACATCTGCCTCGAAAAGAGCATTGAGTTAACAGTTGGTTAAGGATTCTTCATTGCCTTTACACAAATAACATCGAGAGGCTAATGGAATTTCCTTATTTTTATCTTCACTATCTGGGATGCCCAAGTGCAAAGCTCTCCATGCAAAACTTTTGATTTTCATAGGAGTAGCCCAAATCCATTTCCACTTATCCTCCTCTTGAAATTTTTCTCTAATGCCGTTCCATGCAGATTTTGAGTAAAACGATCTGAGGTGAGTTGCCGAAGATTGAGTCACCCCATCGCTTGGTACAATATAATATTGAATTACGGTAATGCTTCAACCCCTATGCGATTCTTTATCTCGTTTAATTTCCATTGCCACTCTACGGTGCATGGGTATTGGATGATAACTTTTCAATAATACAACCATTTCCGGTCAATTATGGCTAAGTAAAAAGAATGGTACCATTTTAATGTCCCACTTGGATTTTTTATGGTATAAGGAATCCATCCATTCCAAATTTTAGAATAGGTGGGTTTAGCCCTTGCCTCAGAGATGCTTCCCATTATTGTATTTGTTTTGAACCAACCTTACCCATAAAGAGTCTTGGGAGGTTAGTTTCCACCCAAGTTTAACCATAGCGACCTTATGAAAATTTTTCGAGCAATCGAATTCCCAATCACCCTTCATTCTTTGTTTTAGCAATTTTATCCCATGCAACCCAAATTGAGCCTTAGCTTTGCCATCCACCCCCACCCACACACACATCTAAGAAAAATTGGCCATTCATCTTTCAACTTGCACAGTAACGAACACAGAATTGGTAAAATCGAGCAGTGTAGATCGGTATGCTTGATATGACATTTTTTATTAAAGTTAACTGATCACCTTGAGATAAGGGTTTTGACTTCCATCGGCCACTCTTTTATTAATCTTGTCAACAATAGACTAACACATAGACTTCATGAGGCGACCCAAGAATAGGGGAATACCAAGGTATGTAGACTAAGTGACCCTTTGAAATTCCTATCGTGCTTTCCACTAAAGAAATCCGATATGGAGTAGCCTTTTAGAACGGTAGAAGCTACTTTTAGTATAGTTAACTAACACCCAAGGCATTGGCATAATCATTAAAACTTTTAGCTGGACAAGGATTTTTGGAGCTTTTGGTGAAAATGAGATCACCGCAAATAAGAGATGGCTAGCGCAGATGATGTTGTCGAGCAGTATTTTTCAATTTCAATAGATTGAAAAATATGGGATACCCCCTACATAATACTTCTTACGCTAGTATGAATAGACAAGGGGATAAAGGATCGTCTTGGCGAAGATCTTTAGAATTTTGGAACTAACTAATGGGGAACCGTTAGCCAAAACTGAAAACCAACAGCTAGATAAGCAACCTTTGATTAAGTTGATGAACAATGGGGAGAAACCAGATTTTGGAGCACCTCAAACAGGAATGACCACTCAACTCTATCATACGCCTTAGACATGTCAATTTTGAGAGCGTGTTACCACCCAAACGTTTTCTATCCAAATCTCTAAATAACTTCGCGGAACTTGATATGTAGGATAGCATTTCTGTAGGATTTGATACTTTTGATTTGAAGATATATGTTCCAAAAGCTGCAGACATGAGAGAAATTGCAGCATTAATGAAAAAATGCTTGAAGATGCATTCATAGGAGTTCATGTGCTCTGTAAGATTTATCATATATATATTTAAAATTGGATGTAATATATTAAACTATTGATGCATGAAGAGAAAGGACAATCACATATAAAGGAAACCATAGGTAACTCACAGACTTTATGAAATTTTCAGAGCTTAAAGCTAGACAGAATAGACACCAATGAAAATGTTGAAGTAATTCGTAGACACAGAAACGGCAATGAATTCATCAGTGGATCACTGTTATTTGTGCTGACTTTTTACTGTAAGATTGATGAGGAAAACAAAATGCCTTTATAGAGATATTTCTTTTGGTGTCAACTTTCAACATGATAGATCTTTCATCAGTGCTATGCTATTAGTTATGCTATTATTACTCTGAGAGCAGGATAATTAGAAGGAAAGACTAAGAAGAAGGCATATAACAGTGGAATTACTATTGCAGTATTTCCAAAGCAATAAGTTTGTTCATTAATAGTGTGCTCTGAATCCGCTCTAACCTCCCTATCACCGCAGTTGGACACTTGAACATCGACATGAAGAAAACCAACAAATTTTCCAAGGTCTCCTTGATAAAAGTTCTGATTCCTTGATAGATAATAAATTTTCCTTCCAAGCCACAAACCTCTTCTCAATTCTCTCGACCACTGGGTCCCAAGATGCCTTCTAGGGATCCCCACACACAAAGGCAGCCCCATATAAGTGGATGGTAAAGTATCCTGACAGCAACCTATGTACTTTGCAAACTCCTCAACCTGCCCTTCCTCCGTTCAAACTCCTATAAATGTAGTTTTAGCTAAGTTCACCGTCTGACCAGAAACTTCTTCGTAGCATCTCATTGTAGGCTTCCAAACTTCCTCCTTTGGGATCATCAGCATATTGGAGGTGTGAGACAACCGACCCGGATCTCGCAACCTTGAATCCCTTGAAATAGTCTACTCAGAAATAGTCTCCTCATACCTTCCCCAACAAGGTTGACAAAATGGTTATTACCCAGACCAACACTGGGTATTGGCCTCTAATTGTCCACATCAATCGCGTGTGTATATAGTTATACATACTAGTTTGTTTATTAAGGAAGAAATATGTTATTTATATTTTACTTTGGGAACTGTAAAGAATTCAAGATGTCCACTCGGTCACCACCCAATTCTTGAAGTGAACGATGCATTTGTTATATGCCTACATGCCCAAAGGCGACAACAAAACAAGAAATCAAGAAGAAAAGAGAGCTCAAGATTACAAAAAGATAGTCTATGAGTTCATTTGTTCTGTATATATAATTACCATACCTAGATGCCCAACCATTATTGATTCTATAGATGTGCCTTCAACAACCTCATACAAGATGCACAATTCCAATAAAATGTTCAAGATATGTATATTATAAAGCTAAAACTAAATGCATGCAGCCTATAGGAGAGACTTTTAATATATGTGAACCTAAGCAGGACCCAAACTCCAATGCAAAAAAACCTAAATAACCTGATCTAGGAGATTTCTTAAGTTACTAAAGCACCTAAATATCCTGAACATGCAATATGACACAATATCCTTCTACACACGTTATACATTATAATCATGCAAAATATTACAAGTTAAGCCCAAAATTCAAGAAAACAGAGGCTTGATTCTTAATTTTTATGGTTCAAGGTTGGAACTTGAAAAACTTGAGAAAACACCGATCAAAGAAAAAAAACACTCAAGAGAGCCTTCAGAGATAGGTAGATAGCATAAATGATGTAGCATTAACAAGAATCAGAAGCTTTATGGGTTTATAGAGAGAAGAGATGATTGTGTTTTTTTTTGTTAATTGGGTTAGAAATATGGAGTGCGTGAAGAAAAGCTTTGAAAGTGAAATTAAGAAGCAATCAAGGGAGAAAGTAAAAAGGAACTCGATTGACTTGCCTGATGCAATTTGACCCGGTCTATTTTTTTTACTTGACTCGTCAAATTGATCCAGTGTATGTCTGTGATTGTAGTTAGGATTAGAGAAGGAAGACGCAGAAAGGCGTAGAGAAGATAACAGAGTATTAGGGTAGATTACTCAACCCCCCCCTTTCCATTAATATATATACCATACACTGATGTACATATATATCATATATTGACCACTAATATGTTTCTACATTTGATGGGCTTACTACACACACACACACCAATCAATTATACAATCCACACCAACATTGTACTCTCTAATGAAAAACCCAAGACTGTCCTAGTGAATATCACAATTCATTTGATGATAAAACTTGGAAATAGGAGAAACATCATTTTTCTCTTCGAAAAATCAAATGCCATGCAATACGAGATTAATCATAATCAGGGCATAAAATTCACTTTAGTTAAAGAAGGTTCAGGACACAAACACCAAAATAAGAAGAATTGCTTATATATGTGTGTGTGTGTGTGTGTTTATACCATTACGCTCATGAGGTTGTAAGGTCTTCACCATTTCATTAAACCTCAAGAAAACATAGGGTTTTAAACCAGTTCTCAATTCATCGATGAAAATCCTCAGCTAATACACTTTCCCATAAAATTTAGCATTTCCTTGAAAATCTTAAAACAATAAACTATATGTAAAATGGAAAATGAATGTAGCTATGAAATTTAACACTTTGAATAACGATCAAACCAAACAAGCAGAGAATTCGTCTCTAGATAGACTGTTAGGATATTTTCATAATAGAAATTATAGTCACTTGTGTACTTTGCCACTAGAAAGTATATTTTGTAGTGTTTGTCCTTTGTACTATTACAAAAAAATAAAGAAGGAAAATACTACGACACAAAAAGTAAATATAATATTAAAAAAAAGATCCCCAAGAGATGGTTCTATAAATTACTCTCCATATTCATCTACAACATCAGTGACTAACGTTGATACTAAAGCATCTCTTTTTGTTCTTGCTTCAAATACTAAAGGATCTTCATAAGCATCCGCATCCTAATTCAATCTCTTTGGAGCATCTAAGATGACATACCAATCATCCCTAGTATGATCTTTACAGTAGAATACTTGAGTGGCTTGAGAAGCAAGGATAAAAGGCTCATTATCTTCATGTGAAGTCTTCATCAACCTCCCAAAATTAACAAAACAAGAAGTTTGCTACGGATCAACTACGCATCCATTTACTCTATCTTCTATACGCACCAATCACAATAGAAGACTGGATCTTTCAATCCACCATAATCTAATTCAAGTATTTGCTTGATAATACCATAATAGGTGACTTCTTCTTCAACAGGGCTCTTATCATTCGCACTGGATCTGAAACTAGTTAAAGCCTTCATTGAGACCCGACTACTTTGTGTGCTTGTACTCATTTTCGACTCATTGTACAAAAAAAATATCCATAAATCACATAAGCCCTATATGATATGGCATTAAAGCTCGGACCATCAACAAGCCTCTTCAAAGAAGTAGTTTGTTCATTTTTTAATTGTTCTCTTAACCAAGGAATGTAGTTGTCCCTCCGTTGCTTTTCGCTTGTCTTGTGGTTGAAGGTAAGATTGATACTTCCTATAAAAGTTAAAATTTAATTAGATTAAATATTTATGTATGAAAACTAAATATACAATTAGCAAGATATGGAGAAAATATTACTTACTCCTCCCACCGAACATTTTCTGGTGAATGCTCTAGGACCCATGTACGCACTTGCTGATATTGCATAGTTTGAAGACAGTAGACTTTACCCTTTTTATCGATAGGGTACCCATGTGTGACATCGTGATCCACGAATGTCACTTCTCCGTGCTTATGGGTTCCTTTATGACTATCCGACATGTACTCCATGCAATACCTCATACATTCTTCCATGAGATATTGCTCTGCAATAGATCCCTCTGGGTAAGTCTGATTATTTACGTAATGTTTATATGTCTTCATCATTCTACACATTTTTATATATATTTATTGAGATATTAACATTGATATATTAAATAAAATAACTTACGAACTGTATAATAAAATTTTACCTCTCAAAGGGATACATCCATCGATATCGAACAGGACCACATACCAGTGCCTCCTCTGCCAAGTGCACAACAAGGTGGGTCATAGAAATAAAAAATGAAGGTGGGAAGCATTTTTCAAAAACACATAGTGTTTCGGCTATGCATACTCTCATGGCCAAAAGCTCAACACTGTTTATGACCTTAGAACATAAGACATTGAAAAATATCGACAATTGTCGAGTAGCAGCTCTCAATGGCTTTTCCTTTTTAAATGCATGCATCAATAACACTGGCAACAATTGTTGTATGAGAATATGGTAGTCATGTGACTTCAGACCCTTGAATTGAAAATCTTCCAAACTTACGTTATGTTTCCAATTAGCACTGTATCCAATAGGAACCTTCAAGTTATGCAAGGTTTTATAAATTAGTTCTTTTTCCTCTCGAGACAAGTAAAATGGAGCTATAGGATAATGCCACTTGTCATTCTTTTGTACAGGCCATAATTTTTTCCTTATCTTCATTTGTTTGAGATTAAGACGGGCTTCAATACCGTCCTTAGTTTTACCCTTTGTGTCCATAATAGTTGCAATTAAGTTTTCTGCAACATTCTTTTCCACGTGCATTACATCCAAATTGTGATGAATAGGTAGATCCTACACATATAAAATATTTATGTTAGTATTCAAGTGATCTATATAAGAGGTCACATTAATATAATAAAATATATTATTTATTACCCTCCAATATGGTAAGTCAAATAAGATTGATCTCTTTGACCATGCACTGTTCTCCTCATTTGTAGCCCTCATCCTCTTCTTTCCTGCAACCTTTCCGAAGTTTGTCTGAACAGTATTCATTTTAGATAGTACTTCAGAACCTCTCAAACGACGTGGATGCTTCTCATGTTCTTCCTTCCCATTAAATTGTGACTTTTGTGTCCTGAAAGGATGACCTAGATCTGTAAGAAATCTTCTGTGACCCATGTAAACAAATTTCTTCCCATGTAATAACCATACTGAATCAATCCCTTCACTGCAAACAGGACAAGCATATTGTCCCGCTATCTTACAACGTGAAAGATGACCATATGTTGGAAAATCGTGTATAGCCCACAATAAAATTGCTTTCATATTGAAGTTAGACTTTGTGTAGGAGTCATATGTATTGACTCCAGTGGACCATAATTCATTCAACTCGGCTACCAACGGTTGCAAATAGATATCAATGTCATGCCCTGGACCTTTTGGGCCAGGAATCAATAGTGTTAACATTGTAAATTTCTTTTGCATGCACAAAGATGGAGGAAGATTGTAAGGAACAATCATAACGGGCCAGCAACTATAAGAATTATTTTTGTTCCCAAAAGGATTAAATCCATCTGTTGCAAGTCCTAGACGAACATTACGCGACTCTAAAGCAAAGTCACTCCAGCGAATATTTATTGATTTCCAACATGAAGAATCGACAGGATGGCGCATGTAATTTTCATTTTCAACTGAGCTTGCATGCCATGTCATTTGCTCTGCAATCCGCGGAACACTATACATTCTTTGTAGCCTATGAGTTAACGGAAAGTATCTTAACTTCTTCCATGGTAATTGTTTCGTCCTAGGCTTTGAAGGATCCATTGGTTTCCATCTACTATGATCACGCGTAGGACACTTGTCCTTATTTGCATGATCTTTCCAATATAATATGCAATCATTGGGGCATGCATGAATAATCTCCTGCTTCAAACGCAAAGACTTGATTAACTTCTTCGAATTGTAAGTGCTATCAGGCAAAATATTTTGTTTAGGTAAAATTTTTTTGATCAGATTTAATAACTCTGTAAAGCTATCGTTAGACCATTGATGTCTAGACTCCATGCTCAACAACTCAATTATAATTGATAATTTCGTATGCTCATATTGACATGAAGGATATAGGGGTTCTAATGCATCTTTCAACAACTTATCGTACTCCACATTCCCATGTAAATCATGTGGAGCTTGACAATCACCTTCACTATGAGCTTCATTTAAGCATGCATCTACGTCAACAAGACGAACATGTCCAAATGTGTCATCCAACATATCTATCAGTCTTGTGGATACATTTTCATTTCGATTACTAGTTGATGTACCAGGAGCCCCAACGTTGATCGGAGTTTTCGAAAACAGTTCCCCGTGATAGATCCATGTTGTGTATGACTTATCTATTCCATCACAAATTAAATGCTTTGCAATGGCTTCTAGGCTACGTTTTCTAAGGTTACGACATTTGACGCAAGGACAAAAACACCGATCGACATCTTCTGCATTTTGTTTGGCGAATGAAATAAATGATCCAACTCCTTGCATGTATTTAGTAGTCATTCGATTTTCTATAGTCATCCACTCTTTGTTTGAAATTGTTGAAGGCATCTTCTACAAACAAAAATCAATTATAAGAGAAAAAAAATTAGTTAGTTAACCAAGATGATATCTAATGCTACAATGGGCCTTGATATCCAATATCTAATTAGTTAGTTAACCAAGATGATACGTATCGGCCGATGTTGGACCTTGACCCTTTTTATGTTAGACCGAGACCCATTTGATTCGGAACCATGACAGAAGCCCTCTGATAAATTATATAGTCTCTACTATTATATTCATATAATCTACCTTATAGCATATAAGTAGGTTAATATTTTATTAAGTAATTTCCTTTTGACAACAAATCAGCTATAAAGGTTTATTACATTTTGCATCGATCAATCGACTTTTATGACCGATAGAACGATTCTGACCAAAACAGAACCACTATGCAATTTAAACTGTTTTAAATTTGACCGATCGATTCTAAAAATCGATCGATTGATTCTGGGCTCGAATTAAATAATTTATATATCATCAAATTTAATAATACATCATCTTCCCTAGCCACTTGGCATGATGAAACAGAAAAAATCTCACAAGCTAAAAAAACTCCATTCATGCCAAAAAATATATTTTTCAATTACATCTACCCAATATATAAACACTTGATGCTGGATTCTTTCCCAAGATACAAAATAGATATTTTTAATTTTCTGTTTTGGGTGGGATTAGGTTCCCAAAGTGGGACCTCTACAAGCTTCATTTAGAAATAAAAATAGAATAATTAAAAGTTCCAAACTTTTTTTTTTGATAGGAGAGGAATGAAGAAAAAGAGATTTATTTGCTTATTTCTATTTTTTTTCAAATCAACCTAATTTATATCCAAAATACAAGTACAAAATATCTTAAACAGTTAAATTATTCAATAGTTCTCAAACTAGGAATTGGATACAGGAAACAATGACCAAAGCGTGTAATTATCATCAAAACATGCGTTCAGCAAGCAACTAAAGGGGCTATATGTTATATCATCTTCTTCTTCTTCTTCATCTTTGAGCTTTTTTCTGAAAAAGCTAAAGAAGAAAAAGGAGATGTATCAGAACCAGCTTGTTAGATGATCTTATGGGGAATTCCTCAAAGCTCTTGAAGCTGATATCCAACATGCAAATACCCTGTAACTCCTCTCTTTATAGCTCTTTTTTTTATTATTTATTTTTCTAACTTTTTTTGGTTGGTTTTCCTCAATGTAGTTTTGTTTGGAGTACTATAATGTTCATAAATTTGCAAAAAAGATAATACCCATTTGGATTTTGTACCAATTTTTTGAAATAACAAAGACTGGTCTTGGTATTTTCTATTTTCAATTGAGTTTTTGGTGGCTTATGATCAGGGCCGGCCCTGACATTTTGGGGGCCCAAGGCGAGTTCCTAAAATGGGGCCCCTATTTCATATTACTTTATAATATAAAAAAACCTATTGATTGTTCGGCACCTATGCTAAAACCTATTGATTGTTTTAAATCTAATGATGGAGATCATTTTTTGCTCCAATCTTCCACACAAGGGATCTTGAGATCATGGCGCACCTATCAGACAAGGTCAGTTTTCGATTCGATGCGACTTAGATCTCAAAAATGCAGCCCTACAGTCATGTTTGAGGGTGATGTGTGTCATGTGATTTTAGGGCCACTTAATTGGGATTTGTTTTTTGTGGAATCGAAAAATGACCGTCTGATAGGCGCGCCACAATCTGAAGATCCCTATTGTGGAAGATTGGAGCAAAAAATTATCTCCATCGTCTGATATAAACTAATCAATGGTTTATAGCATAGTGCCCAACAAGACCTGGAGGGTGCGTTTGAAGCTACCCTGCTACTAAATGGTTTTAATTCTCCCCATATCAATGTGTCGGCCCCGTCCAAAATTCTAACTCTTCCCTACTGAATCAAAATTTCGAGGTCGGACGCAAGTACAACATATTTAGTTTGGATTTTGTGCCATATCGCATGGGATAAAGGGCATGGAAGCATAGTCACCAAGTTTGCCAAATTTTTTAAAAAAATTGTAAGTAGTCGGCTATTCTAAGGGTATGCAATAGATCACAAATTATTTGCAAATTATTTTAACAATTTTTTTTAATAAATCACTACTTTTTCAATATATTAAATTCTTTCATATTTTTAATCTCACTTCCAGAGAGTAAAGAACTAAAGATCCATAGAGTATAAGATTGAGAGAAACTGTGATTCAATGAACTTAGATCACAAATTTAGATCATCAATAGTGTTGGTTGAATGATTAGAGCCTTAGAAAAAGAAAGGGGGCTTACCTTACCGGACGGTCGCCGACGGCCACCGGGACTGCTCAGGCGAAGGAGGGGTGGCAGGGGGCTGTGGAGGTGTCGGCCAAAGTTCAACAATGACTTATTGAATCATTTATTCGAACTCGGGGCTGTCGGGTGCTAGTCTACTGTGAGCTATGGAGTCTAGAAAGAGAGAGAGAGCCGGAGAGGGTTTGGAGAGAGCTAGAGAGGAGAGGGTTTGAAGAGAGAGAGGCGTTGGCCGTTGGAGAGAGAGAGAGAGAAGCGCTGGAGAATGGAGAGAGGAGAGGGTTCTCCGATTTGGAGAGAGAGAGAGAGAGGCACTGGAGAGAGAACTCAGAGGAGAGGGTTTGTAGCAATAGAAAGATAGGCGTTGGATTTGGGGGCCCTTTATATATATATATATATATATATATATATATATTTTTTTTTTTTTTTTTTTCAACCTACTATATAAAAGGGGTTACAGGTTTGGGGGCCCCTCAAAATCGGGGGCCCAAGGCAGCTGCCTGGCTCGCCTTGGTCCAGGGCCAGCCCTGCTTATGATTTATATTGTGGACTTCAGGCTGCATCTTCTAAAATTATATTGTGGACTTCGGGCTGCATTTACCGAAATTTATCCGAAAATTGATCAAAATTCGACGAAAATTATTGAAATTTCTTGAGAACATGATCGTACCATCAGACGGTTGTTTTTTATTTCATGTGTACGCACCCAAAAAACTGATGTTAAAATCAATTTTGAGCATGCACATGATGTTAAGGTCATTTTTGTAAGATGTGTGCCATGAGAAATTAAACACTAACCGTCTGATGGTAGGCCCATGATCTCAAGATCCGTCGTGTGAAAGATTGGGAGGATTAACGATCTCCATCATCTAATTCTACTAAGTCAATATGGTTAAGTGTGGGTGAACTCAATGATTTGGTGGGTGAACTTAAAAAGTACTCTTAAGTTTAATTAGGTACTTTTAATGACACCTACAACTCTTGTTGGGCACCTACACCCATAATCAATGATCGCTTTAAATCAGAAGATGGAGATCGTCTTCGCTCCAATCTTCCACTCATGGGATCTCCAATCAATGAACATACCATCAGACGGTCAATTTTTTATTCCAAATGCCACAGATCTTGAAAGCGTGGTCCTAAAGTCACTTTCGCGTATGATGTATGTCATGCGATTTTAAGGCCACTTTTTGGGATATGTGACAGGTGGAATCGAAAACTGACGTATGATAGTACGTTCATGACATCAAGATTTCTTATGTGCAAAATTGGAGTGAAACACGATCTCCATCCTCTTATTTAAAGCAATCAATGATGTTGGGTTCTATTAAAGGTACCCATTTTTTAATGAGTACAATCCATGCATCAAATCTTTGTGAGCACCCACACTGAAATGCATTGATTGCATTTAATTAGATGATGTAGATCGTTTATCGTCCCAAACTTTTTCAGGAAGGATCTTGATATCATGAGCATGCCATCCAAACGTCAGTGTTTGAGATCACAAGGCACATATCCCAGAAAGGGTGAAAAAATACGAACTGACAATCATTACCCCCAAACCTGATTTTAAGGTCAATTTTTTAGGATGTGTGCTGCATGAAATAAAAAAAACGAACCGTCTGATCATATGCTCATGATATAAAAATTCATTGTGCAAAAAAAATTGACGAAAAATGATCTCGATTGTCAGATTTAATGCATGTAATTAAGGGGTTTCAAAGTGGGTGAAGTATCTTAAATTTCATGGGTGAATTTAAAATAAGGTTGTTAATGAGCCAAGCTATGGCCCAACCCTAACCTGGCCCGAGCCGCCAAGGGGTCAGCCCGATCCTAGCCATAGGGCAAGCAAACTCAACCCAAACCCGACATAAGGCAGGCCGAGCTGGGCAAGGTTGTGGGATATTCTTCTCTTTTAAAATTATTTTATATGTATATACATATTTTTTAAAACAAAGTTATTTATAAATTTAATTTTGACATATATATAAGGTTTGATGGTATTTATTAAACCTATTATACATTAGGAATTAAACTTTATATAATATATATATATACATATATATATATATATATATATATATATGGCTAGCTACGGTCGAGCTTAATTAAGCTAGCCTCACATGGCCATGCCCTAACCCGGCTCAATTTTTACCAAGCTTCCACTATCCAAGCCCGACCATGTATATGACCCCGATTTATTCCCTGCAAAATCACTGTTTTTTCGGGTTGGGTTGCTGACAAACAACTTCAATATAACCATGATATATATATATATAATTTATCTTTTACATATATATAAACGACTGCTTTAGGCAGTCGATTTATTTACCACTGTTATTTTAATTTAAACGACGGACCTAGACCGTCAAAATTTTACCAACTGCACTACGTGAAAAAGCCAAAAAAATCACTGCCTTAAACAGTGGTTTTTTCAAAAAACCACTATCTTTGACAGTGATTTTTTTTCCAAAAACTACTGCCCTAAACAGTTGTAAAAAAAGGAGTGGTTTTTTTTTACCACTATACAAGATAGTGGTTTATGAACTTCAACAACAACTGTTCTTAACAGTCATAGAAAAAATCACTACTTTTTTTACAATTGTTTAGGGCAGTAATTTTTTTATGCAAATTTTTTTAAAAATATATATATATATTAGAAAAAAAGTTATTAATCTCATATTTAAATACATTCATTCAACTCAAATGCAAATCATTCAATGCCATTAATAAATAAAATAGATGCCCAATTCTTTTATTCAAACAAAAGATTGCATCTCAACCTATGATCCAACCTTTCAAATCAATCAAATATTTTAAACTTTACATGTTCAATCCTTTATTCAAAAAAAAAAAAAAAAAAGATGTGCTTCGCCTCTCCTGTCAAGTATCCCCGTCCCCTAGTGATCCGTTTGAGGTGAGCTTCAAATTGAAAAGCTTTGCCTGAAATCAAAAGTAGAACGTAATTAAATATTTATGATATTAAGTAATTAAATTGAGATATTGATGATATTAAACAATTAAACTGATAATACTCCAAGCACATAACAAATTTCAAACACATACTTCACATAAGAACAGAAGAGCCATAGAATCAGTCTTACTTTTGCGATACAATTGATATCCCCACAAACAATAAGAGGAGCATCATTCCAATCCCTAGACATATGCCATGATGAACAGCTAAGTAGACTGCATGACTTGAACAAAGATGTGTGCCACGTCGCGATTGAGCGCGACGGTCAATCATGAACGAGCATAGGCACCAAGGTTAAAATCTTGGATTCAAGATTACCATTCATGCACCTGCTTTGGTACCATAGCGGAGATATTGGCAATATAAATGGTATAAACCCCTAAAAAGGCCAATACCGTGTGATATTAACTATCCAGGTCTATCCGATACCTGTATGTACCAGCCAATATTCTAGTATTTTAAACCATGGCGTGCACACACGCATGCTGATATGAAATTTTTTATCAAAAAAATTATTTTTATTATAATTTCAAGGGATAGAGAGCATTTAAATTACCTTGTGATCCAACTGGTGTGCCGATTTTGGTTCCATCATAGCCAAAAAACATAAATCGATATCAGTTAATAATTAAACAATTCAAAGACATCAAAGAAAAAAAGAACCCAACGAATGTACTGCCAGCCACTATGACTAACCTTGGACAGAAAAATCCTTGAGCGATATATGACAAAGACTGTAAATGTTTTTACTAACATTTGCCTTCTTCAACTGCACACCAAGCTGTGCAGCACACTCTAAAGCTTGCAAGTTGGTTATGAAGCTTTGCTTTTGCAAATGAGATATGTAACTACCAGAAGGGCATGTTGTTCACCTTCTAAATTCTACCAGAAGAGCATGTTGTTCAAGAGTTTTATCCGAACTTTTGTCTAGCTCACTTGCAGTATAGCTGTACACAAAAGACCAAGGACAATATAAGTGAAGGGTGAGTCATAATTGTTAGGGCATCTCACATTCACATGCCAATATCTTAGTCCACATAGATGGGTAAACCAAGATGGAAATATTTAGTTCATCTAAACCATGCAAACACTTGTACTAATATTCCTACAATTTTTGTGGCTGCTTCATACTCCTCCTGTATATCTAAAATAGCAATCAACGAAGAAGAATATAGAGACATAAAGACTTGCCTACTAAGCTAAAAGATTCTTACAGAAGCCACCAAAAACATCGACTTAGTAAGAAAAAACAGATGTGGAAGATACTAGAAATTTAAAGCTTTACTTTTATAATGGCTTTTTCAAAGGGAAAATTGGCAGTTCATGCACAGAGAGTTTTCATTAGGCCATTTGTACTCTTCATCATGTAATTATGTATAAAATTATAATTTTTCTCATCCATTGGAAGATTCAACTTGCAATGTCACCTCTTTGTTAAGTGAAACTGATACATATCTCCAATATATATCTAAATCGGGTGAGTTTTGATACCTTGGTTAAGTGCCTCTAAAGTTTAATGGATCAGAAATAGAAAACATAGAAAAACAAAAGAAAAGCTACCCATAATATACAAGGATCTGAAGATCTCTCAAGTGGAGTTCCCTTTGTAAAGAGGCAATCATCCTATTCTCTAATACCATGTAGGCTATAGCCACTGAATCCCCATGACATTCAGGGATCTCAAGGTTGGAACCCATCATTATTCAACCTTGGGATCCAAGTTTTCAAAATGATCTAACGTCTAAGATGAGTTTCTGGAAGGTATGCCTCCTTTTAATCTTTGATTATGGGGCTGTGATGTCGTGAGGGACTATTTTCCTTTTTTTTTGTACTTCAGAATAATTATTGTATTTGTTCCAAGCAATTGCAATGTGAAAATGAGATATGGTTTGTGTTCAGGGTCTAATCTGTGCCACAAAGTTATTGTGGTGTGATCAGAGAAGCAGTGGTGGAGGTTACCTAAACTGCTTGAGGGAGAAGACAGAAAGTTGATTAAGAAAATGGCTTTGGGTGGAGGTTTAATGATGTGCAGAAGAATGAATCCATCTTGAACTGTGGGATGTGTGAACACAGATTCTTGCTTTGAAGTTCGATAATTAGTCTTTTTTTTTTCCCTTTTTTCCAGCACAATATGGAAGAGGTCTCGTGTTTCTAGAGGACTGCCATGAATGAAGACTTAAAGTTAAACTAAAAGAATTCTTCATGAGAAAACTTAAGTTCATTAAACCAGACTTATTTTGATAAAATGCTTGTCAAATTTCTGACAGAAACAGAGATCAAAATTGCAAGATAGAAATGGAGGTCAGAATTTTGCAACAGTGAGCTTAGTAGAGAGCATTGTTTTGGGGATTGGCTTATAGGTGGTTCATATACAAGCCTTAGCCAGTGTTGTGGGATGCAGGTTGGATAGCCTACCATCCACATATTTAGGCCCCCCACTATGCATTAGGAAGCCACAAATGCATCGATGTTACATGATCATAGAAAGGTTTGACAAATTTGGCGAGGTGGAAATAAGTCCTCCTACCAATCGGAGGTAGAGTCACTTTAATACAAGTCACACTCTCTAATCTCCCCATTGCTTAATGTCAATGTTCGAATGCCCAATGTTGATGGTGAAAATATTGGAACAAATTGAAAGAAACTTTCTTTGGAGTGGAAGTAAGGCAAAAGAGAAAATTCATATGATAATTGAGATGTAGCCACACTCCTTATAGAAGATGGAGGCCTTAGGATCAAATTGCTAAAATATATGAGCAAAGCTCTCCTTGTATAGTGATTGTGAGATGTGTTAGTGACTAAGTCAAAAGCAAAAGTGATTGTAAGATGCCTCATGTGACACTTCAATTGTCGCATGTGGTGGTTTTATTCTATTTTTTGGCCCTGTTCTAATTAGTAATAGGCCACAACACTCTATTAACAGAACAGTGCAGTTAATGATAACAGGCCTGAGTTTTTTTTTTCTGTTTTTCTTGTTCTTACTCCTCATTTACGACCTACTTTGGCTGCGTTAAATATGTTCAAATTGAATTGTGAGTTCTGACTCTCAAGGAGAGCCTGGATTACACCACATCAACAAAGATGGTTGCAGTCTTGCAGTCATTTTCTAAACCTGTCCCCCCAGTAAAATATAATCGACGGTAAAAAGAAGTCATTCGCCATTTTACAGTTTTAATTAGCAAGAAATGATTGCATAAAGATAATAAAATGTGTACCTTGAAAACTTCAGTGTCATCAACATATGAAATACCAATTAGATATTCAAGACCCATAAGAAGTGCAGATCTGTTCTCCACAGTGGATTCAAGTACTCGAATATGACACTGCATGAGAAGAAAAAGTTATCAAAGAGACCAAGTTTCGTAAGATTCCCATGTACCTGAGGATAGAAAAAGATTAAATGAAGTTTGATAGTAAATCCTCTGTCATCGGTCAAAATCTCGTCCGATACCGATACGTATCGGTTTTGGAGGTCACCGGTGGTACTGTACCGGAGCCTCCCATATAAAATAACCAAATACCGGACGATACATACCACTATATCATCCGGAACCGATACGTATCGGTTTCGGAGCTAGATGATACGTATCGGTTTTCTGAATTTTTGACCTATGTCCTCTATGGTTGCAAGCATTTTCTACATAATAAATTTATTCTCAATCAAAAGATTCAGGACATGAAGGTTGATACATCTATCCAAAAAAGGGCTAAGAGCTATCGATATTTCTCATATGCATCACAAACTCTTTCATCTTGTAAAACACGATTTAATATTTAGCACCTCGTAATTTATGCAACTCTATGTGATTAAGAAAGAGCACTCACCTTGTAAAATGAAGTGAAAAAGAGGGCAAGGTTCTGAATAAATGCCTGCATAAGCAGCCAAAAAAAAAAAAATAGCAATGATTATTGATTGAATGTAATACTCGGCACAAAACAGGTAAAGCACAAAAAGATAAGCATTAAGCATGCCAACAATTTTGTAGAATGACATCGATTCACCTGCTCTTCAGTGGAGCCATTTGCATAAGCATCTGGGATATTTGTTCCAGGGGGGAGAATGCTCTAAAGAACAAAACAGTGCCGCTATCATTAAATAAAGATATTGAACAAAGAGGCACAAAGTGACTTTGCTAAAGATACAAAATGCAGGTAGTAAGTTCAAGTGTAGACTTAGAGCATATATATATATATATATATATATATATATATAGCCAGCAAGCAATTACGAAACAAATATATATAATATAAATATAGCCAGCAAGCAATACACCAGAATCGCACCATAAAAATGTTATACATTTTGACATATTGCATGTCATAGAAGTCTCCAAATTGAAGCGCTGCAACCTGTAAAAAAGAAACGGCATTCAATATCCTTGAAGCACGATGTTGGCATATGGATCATCAGTCAAAAAATACTTAAATATGAATTTCTCTCAAACTCTGGATAGATCCATACCTCTGTTAAACACTAGAGAGTAAGATTCCTATATGATGTCATCGGGAAGAAATTTAAGAGTGTGTCTCCAGCTATCTCACCCAAAAAAGGTAGAAAAATGGTATACAAGTGAAAAATAAGAAACACATATTGTGAAGTCAATGAATAGACTATATAGATATATATATAAATAAATAAATTGTCAGAGTGCGAACCAATGGGGACTCAAAAATATAGCCCAGAGGAATGCATGATAAGAAAGCATGCAATGTTGTCAATGTTGCTCGTATAAGCTCTATTCTTTGCGATGCTGATAGCACATACAAGCATAACTCATGAATGAGTTGAAATTCGATGTTGACAAACCAAAAGGAGCTTTCAGTAAACTAAACACTTTCAAATAGAATTAATAAGGAATTGTATAAGACGAAGTACTTTTATTGAGGAACTCTTTGAACAGAACAATTATTCCCAGTTAAACACGAAAATGTTACCAAAAGGCATGCATGCAAATGTTACAAAAATATCTAAAACAAGTGAATAAGAGCTTAGTTGCTACTGTAAAAGGCGGACATGAGATAGTCACAACAAATCTAAATAAGAACCAGTCAGAAGACATCAGTTTATCACTATGAAAACATTAGTGTCTGCGTCGAAGCATGCCACAAAATCCAACCTACTAAAGGGCAAGTCTCTTAAATGTGAATAAACAAACCATTGCTTGCAACCAATCCAACAATTTGGAACAGGATTACCTGGTTCACTAGGGACCCTAACGAACCTTGAACTGGTTCACAGTTCGGTTTGGCCGGATTCAACTGGACCGGTTCAATCTAGTTCACATATACTTGGTTCAATCATTTCAAAAAGTAAAAAGTGAATTTAGAAGGGTTTTGAACCTCGGTTTCTTTGCTTTTCTAATGAATGATTGACCAACAACTCAAGTATAACTTGTTCATTTAAAAATATAATAATATATTATATTTCAAAAAAAACTATCCTACACCTTGTGAACCACGTTCACTTAAGGGTGGCGAACCACGAACGTGGACCCAAACCGAGCAAACCTGGTAACATTGATATAGAACATCAAGAAAGAAAATAATGTTGAACAATTCTCAAAAATTTCTTTACCAATTAATGGATGAGATCAAGCAAATTATCTGGGAAATTATAAGCATCTTCTTTCTTCCTTTCTGTTTTTTTTTTGCAACATTGGTTCTCCTTTCGTATTGTTTGGAAATTACTCAAGCGGGTGGTGGCTCAAGTTAAAGTTTTGCAGCATTGTTTGTCTTTTTTATAATGTTTAGAAGTCGGTGGCTCAAGTTAAAATTTCCAAGCCACAACGTTTCTCAGGGCAATTGGTGATTGAGGGCCTCGAGGACCCAGAACCTGTGTTTTCAAAGAGCAGATATAATCAACCATGGACTAAATACTCCACCCAAGTAAAGTCATCACAAACTTGAACTTCAAATAAGGTAAATTAAAGGGAGCAATGCATTCATCAAACTTAAACAGCATAGTCATCTTGGAATTTGCACCAACAACAAAGTGGAAATAAAAGCAGCCATACACAACATCCTAAAATTATGCAAGAGGAAATTGACAGCATAATAGGAGACTCAAAACTGTTATTACTTTGGCTAAAAAAGATTTCAGTTCTCCCTAGAAGACTACTGACTTATAAAGATAAAATTGACAATGCTTTGACTTCCAAATCTTAGGATTTCAGACACATTTGTTGTACCAGTAATCAAGAGGCAGACACTTTGGCTAAGGAGGGAGCTGTTATATCGACATCAGCTCCGTAATTGGAAAGTACTTCTGACATGAATTAAAATTATTATTTTTGAAGCAATTTGGTACCCCTCTCCCCTTTTGTACTTCACTCTTACTATTAATGAAAGCCAAGTCTGAAAGTTAACAAAATTCCGAAACACAGAAAACCGAATGTGAACTGCTATTATCTGAAGGTATTACTCTTAATCTATGATTTCTCCAGTTCTCCTTTTCAAGGATGTTGTAGAAAGTTTCCTTGAACATCCTATGGAACCTTTTGAAAGAGAAGGAAAAGAATCATAAAATATCTGGATTATAAGAAGTTTAAAAGGCACATAATCTCTTAAGTTTTGTTCTGATTATCCAATCCTCACCTCAGTAAGACTGATGATCTGTGTGTCGGAAAAAAGGTGCCAAGGTGGTGTATAGTGGTGCATATGATTCTATCAATATATGGAAACCTCTTCCTTGAGGAACTTCCAAAATCTAATTCCAATTTTCATTTTATTGGCAATTGAAGCCTGGCAAGGATGGGTGAGCTGATTAGAGATGATATAGTGGTTGCTTTTTCACGTCCTACTGGCATTAGGAATTTCAGTTGAAGCCTAATTGAAGACCTTGCTGCAAGAGATCTGAATTTTCATTACTACCTTTGTTGGCCTTTGATGGTGGAGAGGAATTAAGTTTTACAAGGTGGATATGCAGTTAATTAATTTACATGGATATAACATATAACACTGAGAAGATTATTGATTAGTGCTTCTACTTAGTCAAATCTTTTCACCATGTCCATTGACAGGTTCACGAGAAAAAGATAATATTGCAAAGGAAAAGCCTTACACCCAGAGTCGAGAGGTGGAACACTTCCCCAGTATTACTTTCTTCACTTGCCCTCGTCTTTTCAATTGTAGTTGCTTTCTTATTATGCCTTGCTTCTATAGTTTTTTACCTTTTTATATGTTTCCTAAAAATATATTTGTTATCAAGTATCTATGTAAGAAAAAATAAAAAACTTAATATAGATCAGATGTGAGAATAGACCCAAGAACTACACCATAACCTAGAACAATAGCCACCTAATCCTATAGATGATGTGACAATACGATCGGGTGGGTAAGAAAATAAACACGAGTTCATTACAATGGAAGCTAAAATATTTGATGTATTGGAATAAATTAGCACAGAAAAATAGCCAAGTAGAAAGAGGAGCACAGATAGCACAAAACCAGCAAACCTAAGTCCCTTTCACTGCATCAGAATCCAGTTAACAAATTGGACCATGGAAATTAAAATAAACACCATAAAATTATATAAAAAATTTGCTTACAGATTAATAACTAAGAAATCAATGACTTGTAATTTCAAAATAGAAACAAAACTCAAAAAGAATCATGAGTGTGTAAAACTAAATGCCATTTATGACGGCTTACAGCTTGAGCACTTGTGGGCAATTCTTTTACTAGAACACAGAGACTGCTTTCAACAAAACTGACTGACATTAAGGATGCCAAAATGCATGTCTAATGTGCCAAATTCCTCACTCAAAGTCAGTTCACTTTCTTTTTATCAAAGTAGATACCTCCAATCTATCGATGAACAGAAACATTTGTGTCACTTTATATGGTGGAATCTGCATTTGATTAAACAAATGGTATCACTTTAAGTTTGTCTTATTAGAAACTGATGATTGGTGTTCTAAGAATGTTCAAAAACGATCGAGAATGTCTGATTCAAAAGATCAAAAAATTAGTTGAACTAAGACAGCTAAGCACGGTTAGATGGCGGGGTAATCAAATTGCATGTTGGATGAACCAAATAAGGAGACAGATAAGTAGGTAGCAAAGCAAATGGCCTTAAATTAGAGGGATGATGTGTGGGTGAGATAGCCAATCCAACCCATATTGTCTATAAAAATCGGACACATTCGCTTGAATCAAGGGGAAGACACCAAACAAGAGCTTTGGGATTAGGGCAACATAAGGAGACAATGTGGATTAAAGAAAGAGTTTAATTAGAGAGAACTCAGCTAAAACCATGGATCTAAGGAATTACTTGGGATGTGTAAATGAGTGTTCATGTGGCAGCCTATTTATGAGTCTAAGAGGGTGCAATGAGTTGTCCTACACAGGAACTAGACAAATCACAAGTTATGCAATGTTTTCTATTTTATCATTAAGTTACATTTGCTCTATAGCTGGTCTTCTATTACTTCTAGATTAGAACAAAACGAAATTAACCAGTCACTTGCCAGGTTTTGACAGCGCGTTCAGTCCCACTTGAGAAGCTAGAGTACTCCATATCCTCCTCACCTGAATAAAACCCCAACGTTTGCAGTGCCTCCTGTCATTATGAGATCCACAATAATAAACAAAACAGATTTTAATACACAAACAAGAAATTTTCAACTTACATTACTGACAGCAAACCATTTAGTATCACAATTTCATAAATTTTGGCACTTAGTCTCTACTATACAATCAGGCAATGGGTTTGAAGAGGACATCTCAAACAAAAGCAATGCAAGGTTGCAGAAGTGGAGACAGGTGAGTGGTGTGTTGTAGGATCAATGAGCATATCACCTAGTCGGAGTTCGGCAATAATTCGGCAAGGTTTATATTCAGAAAAAACATGCAAAATTTGGCTAGTTTGGAAGTATAGGGAGAAAAAGTAAATAAATAAATAAAAGAAGATTAAAAAAGTATAAAAATAACATAAAAAGTGCAATTCATAGAAAAATATGAATTCTCGTAAATTATTCGTGAACTTCGAGGACTACTAAAATATTGTTAGTGTGAACTACTCAAGTATTTTTATTTGTTGCAAAATGGCATTGCATGATCATTTAAGAACAAGCACAATGTTCTTGGATAACAATAGATGGTCCTATTTTCAAGATACATTGTACAGGAAAACATGCGTTGTAAAAAAATTGCACAACCATCCATAATAAAGTGCATAGATTGGATGGTTGAAATCATCCAGTTAGTTATATTTTGGGACCACTTCAGCTCATATGAGCTATCAATTTGACGGCTTAGAATGCTCACATTTTACACATTTAATGGAGTAAGATCATTTAAATACCAAAATGGTGTTAAATGTTGGTGAGGAGAGTCAGTCCCATACAATTTTACACCATAAACCACCACCTACATTGTCCTTTTTAAATGCAAGCCGTCTTGGCCAGCAAATCTAAGGATGAGGAAGCGAATCTAGTCTGACTAGCTTCGAGTTTTCATCCACTTCGTGAAGGATCAACATCCATTAAGAAGGATTCTTTGCTCAAGATGGACCAAGGAAGCTCCCAATAATTCTTCTTGTTGTTCGGGGTAGCAGCTCTTAAAGATTGAGACCGTGTTGGGGAAGCTACTATACCTAATGGTGGGAGGGGATTAGAAGAAAAGTCGAATCAAAAGCAATATAAGCCCATTCAAAAAATTTTACCTTGACGGAACGCCACTGAGAATTTGGCCATCGAACAGGATCCAAATCACATATGTCAGTAATCGTACCCATGTACCTAAATTAAACACACAATTTGGATAAAAAAGTAATGTCAATTATTTTTTTATAAGACTGGATATTAGAGAGAGATATACGTTAAACTAACAGAATGATGTTCCAATACTATTAAGGAGCGTTCCGGTGAACAGATCCCAAAGTTGAGAGTGTGTTTGATATATGTTGGTGGCTGGTCATTGCTAGGCCGAGGCGGCGGAGTGGCGATGTGATCCGATGTCAAGCATATGAGCCTGCACCTGTGCTTGTGCAAGCCTGCTGAAGCTGGTTTTCTTGCATGGACTGGAAAATATGCCTCGATAAGATTTCAAGCAGCAAAGTTTGCAAATAAAATATAAATATGGAAAGTTAAGCGGTAAAATAACCATCAAATTATCATTATTATAGAAGTTTAGAACATGTTTTTCAGCACAAGTAATTTCAACAGTAGAGGCAAAAAATATGCTAACTCATTATTAGCTATGCAATAATGGATTGCATCAGGGACCTTAAAGAAGAGCCCAAGTCACAACTAGATTGGAATATGAAAGGCAAGAATAACCTCTCCCAAAGCACTCATATAATCATGCTAGATTATCATTGCTATGAATTCCCAATTATTGCATATAAGAGCATACTGCAATGGACATATTAAGGGATCAGTGGGAAGAAATGGTGGCTAGCTGATGCTTCCGAAATGAGCATTTCATCCAGCTGCATCCCTTTACTTGCCTGCGAGGTATGTGTTATGTCATTGGCCAGGCACCCAGTTTTGTCTTTCTTTCTTTTGGTTTCCTTTTTTGGTTTTGTGGTCTAGCTGCTCGCTAAACCACAAGTATGTTTGCTCTCTCTTTTTCTTAAAGAAACTCCAAAAAATAAATAAATCGATGAATGCTATTTAAGATGGTTCGGGCTGCTCATTGGAGACTTTAAAGATCCCTTTACGAAGAATCGCAATGGTACACACACAAAGTAGAAAAAAGGCAAAGATTCATAAATCTCTAATGTTCTTTTTTCTTCTAGCCCTTTAATGGATGGCATCAGGGACCTTAAAGAAGAGCCCAAGTCACCACTAGGTTGGAATATGAAAGGCAAGAATAATATCTCCCAAAGCACTCATATGATCACGTTGGATTATCATTGCTATGAATTCCCAATTATGATACAATCAAATCTAATCTTTAGGGCCCATACTCAACGAGATAAACACACTATCAACTATGATAAGCCCAACCTCTATACATCAGAGAAACCCTCTAACATCTACCATTGTAAACTCTATGAACACCTCAGAACTTAACTCCAAGAAAATCCCATGTAATAATGATATTTCTAATTTTACAACAACAGTTGACATCTTCGATCCCACTCCATCAAAGTTGCTCCTAGTCAAATTCCTCCCAAAACAACAAATGCTGTCAACCGCATGAATTTCAAAATTTGAGAACCTCTAATGGGAAAGACCAGAAGGACCACACCACCGAAAGTTCCTTATTTTTTTCTCCATAAGCCAATCAACATCATTTAGAAAAGAAAAAAATGGAGTCCACAAAGACACTAGGCAATGAAGAAAAAGGTGATCGTCTATCTGCTCACTTACACATAATAAAATGGATAGGAATCGTTTCATCATCTGTAAGAGATCATTAATATCTAAGATTTTATCAATAAACAACATACCAAGATCAAATACAATGACAAGGAAATACAAGCCAAATAGAAGAAAGTATGAGAATAAGGTAAAGCAATGCCAAAGAAACTCAAATTAGCTGATATCATGGATCTCCACAGGTTTAACAATTTTTGCTTATAGTGACACCGTCATTAGTGCGCACGCTTAGTGTTTTCCTCATGTGGATATGAGTGATCCTAATTTCATCTATGACAGAAAGTATGTGAGACATCTCCTTGAATTTCATCACTTACTACCATGGAAGAATTTTATTAAGGAACGACATCTTAGTCAATTGATTTTTTTCTCTTTGTACTTTGTGTATGTGTGTGTGCGTGATAACAAGACCCTATGCCAACAGAAGTAGCATGACCAAACCAAAACATGCCATCGCTATGGCCACTATATCCTCCTATCCTTCAAGAACAACAATTATCCCCTATCCCATTAAGTTTCTCAAGTAACACCAACTCTCATAGAGTCTCCTTATATACTACTAGCCGAAAAATGAAGAGAACATAATTCTAAGAGGCTTGACCGTGAACCAAAGATCAACCAAAACATCTCAAGAGATTCCCTGAAAAGTGGATAACAATAATTTCCACATGGGTTTATCAGTGCTTCTATTTCCTTTTCTTAGATTCACTAACAGTGACTAGGAATGATAATCCAGGTAGTGAGTGATTAGGAGTGATATTCCAAGAAGTCGTGATCATAAAAATTTGATTGGCTATGACCTCGAGTTTCTGAATAAACTAGGGTATATATAGAATCAATTGTCAATTCTAGCAAAGCTGTAACAATTATAGAGACGTGTTACAAAAAACAAATAGAAATGCCTATGTCTCACTCTAGAAAAAGGCATGAGTATTAAAAAAACACAAATATTTGGGAGGGCGTTATTTGGTGGGCAAAAATTTGTGGCAGTGACCACAATAAAGCCAGGGAGGCACCATTTTGGGTCATTTACACACCTAATCTCATAACAAGACCACAACTGAACCCATTGTCGAAGAGGGCAATGCTCATTGCTGCTATATTAGTCCCATAACCTTGACTATAGAGATTCCCATACCCACAAGCACCACCTAAAACACAAGAAACATGAACAAAACACCATTATATCAAAAGGATCACCTCTAAAATGGTCCTAGAGTACATGATGAGAACAAAAAGTGCATACCCATAGTCCCTGAAGCATCACCACCTCCAGCTGAATACTGGTATTTTTTGCAGTTTTATGATTTCAGATTTTGATCTCATAATTGTGAGTGTTGTAGACTGTGTTTCTGTACAGTAGAATTAACTTTAAAGTAGTTCTTCACCTACTTATCTGAATTAAATAATCGTTGGTTGCGGACTGATTCAGCGTCAGTGAAAGATACTTTTGGATAGTGTATTCCACTTTAAGGTCAGAATGTGTGATAAAATGTGATTTTGGGAAGACTCGTGGCTTGGCGAATTATGTTGTATTCTCTCCTTACTACTTAGGCTTGCTCATAGCAAAAATGTGCTGATATCACATATGGTTGATGTGGCTGTTGACCAAGATGTTTGGAATGTGCATATGTGCGACAACTTGAGGGAGGAGGAATCATGTTGCTATATGTACTTTTGGTGACTCTCCATGAATTTCGAACCAATTGGAGTGAGGGATGCAGAATCTGTCTTTGGGAAGAAAGGGATGCTTACGGTTAGTTTGTACCCATTATTGGGTGGCATTGGACCCACTTATGCAAGGTGGGGACTTTCCTTAGAAACCTCCTTTTTTGCTGGTTGGTAGCATGAGAATTCCTTATAGTAAGTCATGGCCTTTTACTTTATCAATTGATGATCTAGGTATTATTTCAGGGGAAGAATTGATGGACCACCTCCTTCACTACCTAGTCATGTTTATGGTATGGCTGCATTTGCTGGCAACCTTCAGAATTCCTTAGTGCTTCACAACGATTTATGCCAAACTGTTTGGTATCAAAACTCGGCCAATATCGATCGTGCCGATGATAGATATTGGTTTCGCCGAGAACAAATACTGATAGCACCCCGATGTTATCGAGGTGGTACTGGTATCAGTATTGGTATCGTATCGAATACCGCCTTGGTGTTGTCTGATACAATCAATTTTTTATTTTGCATCCTTTTCTTCTTTTTTCTAAAGGAAAAGGAGTTTCAGCATCGGTGATACTGTATTGGTACCGGTCGATATGTATTGCTCTAAGATTGGACCAATACCCGATACAGAATCCAAGTTTTAAAAATAAAAACAGGTCGAAACCCCAGAGTTTTCAAAACATAAATGCACTTCAAACCCTAACTTCTCTACACATAAAATGAAGAAATAAAACCCAAAAACATAGCTGAAATAAACAAAGAGGTTAAAAATAGCTTTAAATGCGACTAAGGAAGAAAAAAAATCTAAAAAAAACTGAGTCCAAAACCCTAGCGATTTTTAAACACGCATGCACATCAACGAATCAAACAAATATTTAATGAATCACGAATCAAACCAAAAATTGAAAAAATTGGAAAATCAACGAATCAACCAATCTATCTCAAATCCTACTGAAAATCAACCAAATGTAACCAAAAATCATATAACATACCTAGATCTGCATTCAGCAGCTTCTAATCCATCTCAAATCCTCTACTCCACGAGATCAAAACCATATAACATACCTAGACCAGCATTCACCGGTTCCCGATCGATCAGAAAATGATCGGTTGATCGAAGCTACCTAGAGTAGCTCCCGGAGACCACGGAACAAGCAGGAAAACGACAGAGAGGCTAGGGTTTGCCGATCGAGAGAGAGAGAGAGGTTAGGATTTGTTGAGATCGAGATCGAGATCGAGATCGAGAGAGAGTGGTAATGGTTTGTCGATCGAGAGAGAGAGAGAGAGAGGCTAGAGTTTCGAAGAGAAAAAAGAAAGGGTTGTGAGAAAGGCATCTTCTGTTTATAAATAGGGGAAAAGGGTAGGGGGGAAGGGGGGGGGTGTGTTCTGTGTCGGGCCCGATGACTAGGAGTATAATAATTTACTAAACCACTTATTTAACTTTAAAAAAAACTATTTTAGGCAGTGGTGCCCGATGATTAGGAGTATAATAATTTACTAAACCACTGATTTAACTTTAAAAAAAACTATTTTAGGCAGTGGTATATTGCACCACTTTTTAAAGCCGTGGTTAATTTTATACTGCTATAATGGTTTTTTCTCTATTTTGACGTAGTGCTGATTACGGCCGTCGTTTATCCCGCCCCACTAATATAGTTTTTTTCTCATTTTCACGTAGTCATTCAAGGGCAACATTTGTTTGACCATTCAATACCTCTTTCACCAATTAAATTTTTGAAAAATTCAGCCTGCATGTTAAGATATTTCAACATGTTATTTGACAGGGCTCGAAGGATGTGCTTTTAGTGGGAGTTGGGAGGTATATAAATATTACATTTAGCTTTAATTACCTAAAGCTACTTGGGTTCTATGAACATAACATCTAATGTGTGAATTATCATAACTAATGTCTGTTTCTTTATGATATGTCTTAATGACTACTGCAAATTCGGATTGTTGATGCTCAAGCTCTCATAACCAGGCAATCAGGTCTGAGGAGCCTTTTTAGATAATAAAAATACGAATTCCTATATGTTTTGGCTCAAGGTGGAGTATTTTAACATATAAAACTTTGAAGTGTCGTAACTTTGTGATCGGTTATCCGTTGGGGGCCTATTAGTACTCAAATCAAAGCGCTCGACGAGCTCTACAACGTGGTAAATAGGGGAACCCATTTAGAGCATTTTTTAACCCCAAAAAATGACGTTAAAAGTTCTAAAACATGATTTTTATGATTTAGGGACATAGTTGTCATTTATAATTATTGGTTTCTTTGTAAACTTATATTTAATAATTCATATCCTATCGATTAAATTCACTTTGCTTAGTTTGTTACAATTAAATTTACATTTTAGTCGGTAGAGAGTTCGAATCTCCTTGCCTTCAGTTGCAACTGATCTTATAGTATTAAAATTAAACTAGACTTTGTCTTGGTTTCGATGGTACAAATTTCCCTAGTACGCCATTTTTGTGTTTGGCAGATTTCGATATATGATCAATCACTTTGACGCAACGGATGTCCAAAACCTAAAACCATTAATTGTGTAGATTATTTAAAAGCGCATTTGGGCGATTAAACGACGGATTGGAGAATCGGGTAAAGTGGCATACGGCATGTATAAACATCATTGTATCTGTATAAGAGCCTTGGGCCGATGGACGACATGGTAAAGGGAGCAACCCGTTTAAGCGAGTTTTTAACCGCAAACACAGCTCTTAAAGGTCCCCAAAACGTTACATTAATTTTCCAAGGGCATTGTCCATATTTAACAAAATGTTCAATTCTATTCCTTCGACGTGTTTAGAAGGAGCGATTTGGAAGAAGTACGGCTGGCCGTAGAAGGCATTCGATCGGAGAGCATGCGCGGGTTTTGGGGCAGTCGGGTTTTCGATAAGGGGGGGGTTTGGAGGGGGATAAGTAGTTTAGGAGGCACAAACCTGTCGGGTGCGATCATACCAGCCCTAGTGCACCGGATCTCATCAGAACTCCGCAGTTAAGCGTGCTTGGGCGAGAGTAGTACTAGGATGGGTGACCTCCTAGGAAGTCCTCGTGTTGCACCCCCATTTTCGCGCCGGCGCGGCAACCTTTTGGCGTCGCGGGAGCGATTTGGAGGAAGTACGGCCGGCCGGAGAAGGCATTCGATCGGAGAGCATGCGCGGGTTTTGGGGCGGTCGGGTTTTCGATAAGGGGGGGTTTGGAGGGGGATAAGTAGTTTAGGAGGCACAAACCTGTCCGGTGCGATCATACCAGCACTAGTGCACCGGATCCCATCAGAACTCCGCAGTTAAGCGTGCTTGGGCGAGAGTAGTACTAGGATGGGTGACCTCCTGGGAAGTCCTCGTGTTGCACCCCCTTTTCAGCACAAGGGCGACTTTTGGCGTCATGAGCGATTTGAGGAAGTACACACGGAGAATGCATTCGACGGAGAGCATGCGCGGTTTTGCGGCTCGGGTTTTCGATAAGGGGGGTTTGAGGGGATAAGTAGTTTAGGAGGCACAAACTGTTTGCGATCATACCAAAGACTAGTGCACCGGATCCCATCGAACTCCGCAGGTTAAGCATTTGGGCGAGAGTAGTACTAGGATGGTGACCTCCGAAGTCACCGTGTTGCACTTTCGCATGACGGCGATTTTGGCGTCGGAGCGATTGGAGGAAGTACGGCCGGCCGGAGAAGGCATTCGATCGGAAAGCATGCGCGGGTTTTGGGGCGGTCGGGTTTTCGATAAGGGGGGGGTTTGGAGGGGGATAAGTTGTTTAGGAGGCACAAACCTGTCGGGTGCGATCATACCACCACTAGTGCACCGGATCCCATCAGAACTCCACAGTTAAGCGTGCTTGGGCGAGAGTAGTACTAGGATTTGCACCCTTTATCGCAAGACGGCGACCTTTTGGCGCCGCGGAGCGATTTGGAGGAAGTACTACCACGAGAAGGCATTCGATCGGATAGCATGCGCGGGTTTTGGGGCGATCGGGTTTTCGATAAGGGGGGGGTTTGGAGGGGGATAAGTAGTTTAGGAGGCACAAACCTGTCGGGTGCAATCATACCAGCACTAGTGCACCGGATCCCATCAGAACTCCGCAATTAAGCGTGCTTGGGCGAGAGTAGTACTAGGATGGTTGACCTCCTGGGAAGTCCTCGTGTTGCACCTTTTTTTCGCGCGCGCGACCTTTTACGTCAAGGAGCGATTTGAGGAAGTACTACCACGAGAAGGCATTCGACGGAGAGCATGCGCGGTTTTGGGCTGTTTTCGATAAGGGGGGTTTGAGGGGATAAGTAGTTTAGAGGCACAAACCTGTTCGGTGCGATTACATACAAAGACTAGTGCACCGGATCCCATCGTAACTCCGCAGTTGAAGCGGTTTGGGCGAGAGTAGTACTAGGATGGGTGACCTCGAAGTCTCGTGTTGCACTTTATCAGCTGCACACCTTTTGGCGTCATGGAGCGATTTGAGGAAGTACTACCGGGAGAAGGCATTCGACGGAGAGCATGCGCGGGTTTTGGGGCGGTCTTTTCGATAAGGGGGGTTTGAGGGGATAAGTTGTTTAGAGGCATAAACTGCTTAAAAGGCGATCATACCAAAGACTAGTGCACGATCCCATCGTAACTCCGCATTAAGCGTGTTGGGCGAGAGTAGTACTAGGATGGTGACCTCTGAAGTCCTTATGTTGCACTTTTTTCACACGGCCATGGACCTTTTGCCGTCATGAGCGATTTGGAGGAAGTACTACCACCGGAGAAGGCATTCGACGGAGAGCATGCGGGGTTTTGGGGGTTTTCATAAGGGGGGTTTGAGGGGATAAGTAGTTTAGGAGGCACAAACTGCTTAAAGTGCGATCATACCAAAGACTAGTGCACCGGATCCCATCGTAACTCCGCAGCTTAAGCGTGCTTGGGCGAGAGTAGTACTAGGGTGACCTCCGAAGTCCTCGTTGCACTTTTTCCGGCTAAGCGACCTTTTGGCGTCAAGTGGAGCGATTTGGAAGAAGTACGGCCGGCCGGAGAAGGCATTCGATCGGAGAGCATGCGTGGGTTTTGGGGCGGTCGGGTTTTCGATAAGGGGGTTTGAGGGGATAAGTAGTTTAGGAGGCACAAACTGCTGCGATCATACCAAAGACTAGTGCACCGGATCCCATCGTAACTCCGCAGCTTAAGCTTCGAGAGAGTAGTACTAGGATGGTGACCTCCTCGAAGTCCTCGTGTTGCACCCCTTTATACGGCCGACCTTTTGGCGCGGAGCGATTTGAGGAAGTACTACCAGAGAAGGCATTCGACGGAGAGCATGCGCGGTTTTGGGCGGTCGGTTTTCGATAAGGGGGGTTTGAGGGGGATAAGTAGTTTAGAGAGGCACAAACCTGCTGGCGATCATACCAAAGACTAGTGCACCGGATCCCATCGTAACTCGAAGCTAAGCGTGTTTTGGGCGAGAGTAGTACTAGGATGGGTGACCTCGAAGTCCTCGTGTTGCACCCCTTTCGCCCAAGCGATTTTGGCGTCAAGGAGCGATTTGGAGGAAGTACGGCACGAGAAGGCATTCGACGGAGAGCATGCGCGGGTTTTGGGCGGGGTTTTCGATAAGGGGGGTTTGAGGGGATAAGTTGTTTAGAGGCACAAACTGTGCGCGACATACCAAAGATTAGTGCACCGGAAGCTTAAGCGTTTGGGCGAGAGTAGTACTAGGATGGTGACCTCGAAGTCCTCGTGTTGCACTTTTTCATACGCGGCCATGCGACCTGGCGTCATGGAGCGATTTGGAGGAAGTACGGCCGGAGAAGGCATTCGACGGAGAGCATGCTCTTGAGTTTTGGGCGGTCTGGTTTTGGATAAGGGGGGGTTGGGAGGGGGATAAGTAGTTTAGGAGGCACAAACCTGTCTTGTGCGATCATACCAGCACTAGTTCACCGGATCCCATCAGAACTCCACAGTGAAGCGTGCTTGGCGAGAGTAGTACTAGGATGGGTGACCTCCTGGGAAGTCCTCGTGTTGCACTTTTTTTCACTGGCCGACCTTTAGCGTCCGGGAGCGATTTGGAGGAAGGACCGTCGCCCGGAGAAGGCATTCGATCGGAGAGCATGCGGGTTTTCGGGCGGTCGGGTTTTCGATAAGGGGGTTTGGAGGGATAAGTAGTTTAGGAGGCACAAACTGCTTGGTGCGATCATACCCACTAGTAGTGCGGATCCCATCAGAACTCCGCAGTTAAGCGTGCTTGTGCGAGAGTAGTACTAGGATGGGTGGCCTCCTGGGAAGTCCTCGTGTTGCACCTTTTTACGGCCGGCGATTTTAGCGTCATGGAGCGATTTGGATAATCGGAAGGTACGGAGAGAAGGCATTCGATCGGAGAGCATGCGCGGGTTTTGGTCGGGTTTTCGATAAGGGGGGGGTTTGGAGGGGGATAAGTAGATTAGGAGGCACAAACCTGTCGGGTGCGATCATACCAGCACTAGTGCACCGGATCCCATCAGAACTCCGCAGTTAAGCGTGCTTGGGCGAGAGTAGTACTAGGATGGGTGACCTCCTGGGAAGTCCTCGTGTTGCACCCCCTTTTTCGCGCCGGCGCGGCGACCTTTTGGCGTCGCGGGAGCGATTTGGAGGAAGTACGGCCGGAGAAGGCATTCGATCGGAGAGCATGCGCGGGTTTTGGGGCGGTCGGGTTTTCGATAAGGGGGGGGTTTGGAGGGGGATAAGTTGTTTAGGAGGCACAAACCTGTCGGGTGCGATCATACCAGCACTAGTGCACCGGATCCCATCAGAACTCCACAGTTAAGCGTGCTTGGGCGAGAGTAGTACTAGGATGGGTGACCTCGAAGTCCTCGTGTTGCACCCTTTTTCCGTGGCAACGACCTTTGGCGTCGTGGGAGCGATTTGGAGGAAGTACGGCCGGCCGGAGAAGGCATTCGATCGGAGAGCATGCGCGGGTTTTGGGGCGGTCGGGTTTTCGATAAGGGGGGGGTTTGGAGGGGGATAAGTAGTTTAGGAGGCACAAACCTGTCGGGTGCGATCATACCAGCACTAGTGCACCGGATCCCATCAGAACTCCGCAGTTAAGCGTGCTTGGGCGAGAGTAGTACTAGGATGGGTGACCTCCTGGGAAGTCCTCGTGTTGCACCTTTTTCGGCATGCAGCGACCTTTAAGCGTCATGAGAGCGATTTGAGGAAATACTGACCACGGAGAAGGCATTCGATCGGAGAGCATCGCAGTTTTTGCGGTGGGGTTTTCGATAAGGGGGGGTTTGGAGGGGGATAAGTAGTTTAGGAAGCACAAACCTGTCTGGTGCGATCATACCGGCACTAGTGCACTAGATCCCATCAGAACTCCGCAGTTAAACGTGCTTGGGCGAGAGTAGTGCTAGGATGGGTGACCTCCTGGGAAGTCCTCGTGTTGCACCTCCTTTTTCGCGCCGGCGCGGGGACCTTTTGCGTCATGCGGAGCGATTTGGAGAAGCTCTGACGGCCGGAGAAGGCATTCGATCGGGGAGCATGCGCGGGTTTTGGGTGATCGGGTTTTCGATAAGGGGGTTTGGAGGGATAAGTTAGTTTAGGAGGCATAAACATGTAGGTGCGATCATAGCACTAGTGCACCGGAACCCATCAGAACTCCGCAGTTAAGGGTGCTTTGGCGTGAGTAGTACTAAGATGGGTGACCTCCTGGGAAGTCCTCGAGTTGCACCCCCTTTTTCATACGGCTGGCGACCTTTGCGTCATGAGCGATTTGGAGGAAGTACAGCCGGCCGGAGAAGGCATTCGATCGGAGAGCATGCGCGGGGTTTGTTGCGGTCGGGTTTTCGATAAGGGGGGGGGTGGAGGGGGATAAGTAGTTTAGGAGGCACAAACACGGTGCGATCATACCAAAGACTAGTGCACACGGATCCCATCGAACTCATGATTAAGCGTGCTTGGGCGAGAGTAGTACTAGGATGGGTGACCTCCTGGGAAGTCCTCGTGTTGCACCCCCTTTTTCGCGCCGGCGCGGCGACCTTTTGGCGTCGCGGGAGCGATTTGGAGGAAGTACGGCCGGCCGGAGAAGGCATTCGATCGGAGAGCATGCGCGGGTTTTGGGGCGGTCGGGTTTTCGATAAGGGGGGGGTTTGGAGGGGGATAAGTAGTTTAGGAGGCACAAACTGCGAGTGCGATCATACCGGCACTAGTGCGGATCCATCGAACTCCATGATTAAGCGTGCTTGGCGAGAGTAGTACTAGGATGGGTGACCTCTGGAAGTCCTCGTGTTGCACCCCTTTTTCGTGGCGACCTTTGGCGTCAGCGAGCGATTTGGAGAATCTGACGGCCCGGAGAAGGCATTCGATCGGGGAGCATCGTGAGTTTTTGATCGGGTTTTCGATAAGGGGGGGGTTTGGAGGGGGATAAGTAGTTTAGGAGGCACAAACCTGTTGGGTGCGATCATACCAGCACTAGTGCACCGGATCCCATCAGAACTCCGCAGTTAAGCGTGCTTGGGCGAGAGTAGTACTAGGATGGGTGACCTCCTGGGAAGTCCTCGTGTTGCACCCCCTTTTTCGCGCCGGCGCCGCGACCTTTTAGCGTCGCTTCGCGGGAGCGATTTGGATGAAGTACGGCCGGCCGGAGAAGGCATTCGATCGGAGAGCATGCGCGGGTTTTGGGGCGGTCGGGTTTTCGATAAGGGGGGGGTTTGGAGGGGGATAAGTAGTTTAGGAGGCATAAACAGCCAGATGCGATCATACCGACACTAGTGCAGGATCCCATCGAACTCCATGATTAAGCGTGCTTGGCGAGTAGTAGTAGGATGGGTGACCTCCTGCGAAGTCCTCGTGTTGCACCTTTTTGGCAGCGACCTTTTAGCGTCATGAGGAGCGATTTGGAGAAATCTGGCCGGTAGGAGAAGGCATTCGATCGGAGAGCATGCGCAGGTTTTGGGGCGGTCGGGTTTTCGATAGGGGGGTGTTTGGAGGGGGATAAGTAGTTTAGGAAGCACAAACCTGTCTGGTGCGATCATACCGGCACTAGTGCACCGGATCCCATCAGAACTCCGCAGTTAAGCGTGCTTGGGCGAGAGTAGTACTAGGATGGGTGACCTCCTGGGAAGTCCTCGTGTTGCACCTTTGGCCGTGGCAGCGACCTTTTGCGTCATGAGCGATTTGGAGGAAGTCTGTACCGAGAATGCATTCGATGGGAGAGCAGGCGGGGGTTTGGGGGCGGTCGGGTTTACGATAAGGGGGGGGTTTGGAGGGGGATAAGTAGTTTAGGAGGCATAAACCTGTCTAGTGCGATCATACCAGCACTAGTGCATCGGATCCCATCGAACTCCATGATTAAGCGTGCTTGGCGAGAGTAGTACTAGGATGGGTGACCTCTGGGAAGTCTCGTTGCACCTTTTTTCACGTGCGACCTTTTTTGGCGTCGCGAGCGCGATTTTGAGGAAGTACGGCCGGCCGGAGAAGGCATTCGATCGGAGAGCATGCGGGTTTTGGTGATCGGGTTTTCGATAAGGGGGTTTGGAGGGATAAGTAGTTTAGGAGGCACAAACCTGTCGGGTGCGATCATACCAGCACTAGTGCACCGGATCCCATCAGAACTCCGCAGTTAAGCGTACTTGGGCGAGAGTAGTATTAGGATGGGTGACCTCCTGGGAAGTCACCGTGTTGCACCCCCTTTTTCGCGCCGGCGCGGCGACCTTTTGGCGTCGCGGGAGCGATTTGGAGGAAGTACGGCCGGCCGGAGAAGGCATTCGATCGGAGAGCATGCGCGGGTTTTGGGGCGGTCGGGTTTTCGATAAGGGGGGGGTTTGGAGGGGGATAAGTTGTTTAGGAGGCACAAACCTGTCGGGTGCGATCATACCACCACTAGTGCACCGGATCCCATCAGAACTCCACAGTTAAGCGTGCTTGGGCGAGAGTAGTACTAGGATGGGTGACCTCCTGGGATGTCCTCGTGTTGCACCCCCTTTATCGCGCCGGCACGGCGACCTTTTGGCGTCGCGGGAGCGATTTGGAGGAAGTACGGCCGGCCGGAGAAGGCATTCGATCGGAGAGCATGCGCGGGTTTTGGGGCGGTCGGGTTTTCGATAAGGGGGGGGTTTGGAGGGGGATAAGTTGTTTAGGAGGCACAAACCTGTCGGGTGCGATCATACCAGCACTAGTGCACCGGATCCCATCAGAACTCCGCAGTTAAGCGTGCTTGGGCGAGAGTAGTACTAGGATGGGTGACCTCCTGGGAAGTCCTCGTGTTGCACCCCCTTTTTCGCGGCAAGCGACCTTTTAAGCGTCAGTGAGCGATTTGGAGAATACGCCACGGAGAAGGCATTCGGGGGGAGAGCATGCGGGGGTTTTGGGGCGGTCGGGTTTTCGATAAGGGGGGGGTTTGGAGGGGGATAAGTAGTTTAGGAGGCATAAACCTGTCTGGTGCGATCATACCAGCACTAGTGCACCGGATCCCATCAGAACTCCGCAGTGAAGCGTGCTTGGGCGAGAGTAGTACTAGGATGGGTGACCTCCTGGGAAGTCCTCGTGTTGCACCCCCTTTATCGCGCCGGCGCGGCGACCTTTTGGCGTCGCGGGAGCGATTTGGAGGAAGTACGGCCGGAGAAGGCATTCGATCGGAGAGCATGCGCGGGTTTTGGGGCGGTCGGGTTTTCGATAAGGGGGGGGTTTGGAGGGGGATAAGTTGTTTAGGATGCATAAACCTGTCGGGTGCGATCATACCAGCACTAGTGCACCGGATCCCATCAGAACTCCGCAGTTAAGCGTGCTTGGGCGAGAGTAGTACTAGGATGGGTGACCTCCTGGGAAGTCCTTATGTTGCACCCCCTTTTTCGCGCCGGCGCGGCGACCTTTTGCCGTCGCGGGAGCGATTTGGAGGAAGTACGGCCGGCCGGAGAAGGCATTCGATCGGAGAGCATGCGCGGGTTTTGGGGCGGTCGGGTTTTCGATAAGGGGGGGGTTTGGAGGGGGATAAGTAGTTTAGGAGGCACAAACCTGTCGGGTGCGATCATACCAGCACTAGTGCACCGGATCCCATCAGAACTCCGCAATTAAGCGTGCTTGGCGAGTAGTAGTACTAGGATGGGTGACCTCTGAAGTCCTCGTGTTGCACCCCTTTTTTCATGGCCGGCGCCTTTAGCGTGCGTCATGAGCGATTTGGAGGAAGTACGGCCGGCCGGAGAAGGCATTCGATCGGAGAGCATGCGCGGGTTTTGGGGCGGGCGGGTTTTCGATAAGGGGGGGTTTGGAGGGGGATAAGTAGTTTAGGAGGCACAAACCTGTCCGGTGCGATCATACCAAAGACTAGTGCACCGGATCCCATCGAACTCAGATTAAGCGGGCTTGGGCGAGTAGTACTAGGATGGGTGACCTCCTGGGAAGTCCTCGTGTTGCACCCCCTTTTTCGCGCCGGCGCGGCGACCTTTTGGCGTCGCGGGAGCGATTTTGAGGAAGTACGGCCGGCCAGAGAAGGCATTCGATCGGAGAGCATGCGCGGGTTTTGGGGCGGTCGGGTTTTCGATAAGGGGGGGTTTGGAGGGGGATAAGTAGTTTAGGAGGCACAAACTGCAGTGCGATCATACCAAAGACTAGTGCACCGGATCCCATCAACTCCGCAGAAGCGTGCTTGGGCGAGTAGTACTAGGATGGGTGACCTCACAGGAAGTCCTCGTGTTGCACCCCTTTTTCATGGTAGTGGCGACCTTTTAGTCGCGTGAGGCGATTTGGAGGAATCTGGCCGGCCGAGAAGGCATTCGATCGGAGAGCATCTGGGTTTTTGGGGTCGGGTTTTCGATAAGGGGGTTTGGAGGGGATAAGTTGTTTAGGAGGCACAAACCTGCGGGTGATCATACCGACAGATTAGTGCACCGGATCCCATCGAACTCCGCATGATTAAGCGTGCTTGGGCGAGAGTAGTACTAGGATGGGTGACCTCCTGGGAAGTCCTCGTGTTGCACCCCCTTTTTCGCGCCGGCGCGGCGACCTTTTGGCGTCGCGGGAGCGATTTGGAGGAAGTACGGCCGGCCGGAGAAGGCATTCGATCGGAGAGCATGCGCGGGTTTTGTTGCGGTCGGGTTTTCGATAAGGGGGGGTTTGGAGGGGGATAAGTAGTTTAGGAGGCACAAACCTGTCGGGTGCGATCATACCAGCACTAGTGCGGATCCCATCGAACTCCATGATTAAGCGTGCTTGGGCGAGAGTAGTACTAGGATGGGTGACCTCCTTGGAAGTCCTCGTTGCACCTTTTTTCGCGCCGACCGCGTCATGGAGGCGATTTGGAGGAAGTACGGCCGGAGAAGGCATTCGATCGGAGAGCATGCGCGGGTTTTGTTGCGGTCGGGTTTTCGATAAGGGGGGGTTTGGAGGGGGATAAGTAGTTTAGGAGGCACAAACCTGTCGGGTGCGATCATACCAGCACTAGTGCACCGGATCCCATCAGAACTCCGCAGTTAAGCGTGCTTGGGCGAGAGTAGTACTAGGATGGGTGACCTCCTGGGAAGTCCTCGTGTTGCACCCCCTTTATCGCGCCGGCGCGGCGACCTTTTGGCGTCGCGGGAGCGATTTGGAGGAAGTACGGCCGGCCGGAGAAGGCATTCGATCGGAGAGCATGCGCGGGTTTTGGGGCGGTCGGGTTTTCGATAAGGGGGGGTTTGGAGGGGGATAAGTAGTTTAGGAGGCACAAACCTGTCGGGTGCGATCATACCAGCACTAGTGCACCGGATCCCATCAGAACTCCGCAATTAAGCGTGCTTGGGCGAGAGTAGTACTAGGATGGGTGACCTCCTGGGAAGTCCTCGTGTTGCACCCCCTTTTTCGCGCCGGCGCGGCGACCTTTTGGCGTCGCGGGAGCGATTTGGAGGAAGTACGGCCGGCCGGAGAAGGCATTCGATCGGAGAGCATGCGCGGGTTTTGGGGCGGTCGGGTTTTCGATAAGGGGGGGTTTGGAGGGGGATAAGTAGTTTAGGAGGCACAAACCTGTCGGGTGCGATCATACCAAAGACTAGTGCGGATCCCATCGAACTCCATGATTAAGCGTGCTTGGGCGAGAGTAGGATGGGTGACCTCTGAAGTCCTCGTGTTGCACTTTTTCGCTGCGGCGACCTTTGGCGTCATGAGCGATTTGGAGAAATCTGACCACGGAGAAGGCATTCGATCGGAGAGCATGCGCGGGTTTTGTTGCGGTCGGGTTTTCGATAAGGGGGGGTTTGGAGGGGGATAAGTAGTTTAGGAGGCACAAACCTATCGGGTGCGATCGTACCAGCACTAGTGCACCGGATCCCATCAGAACTCCGCAATTAAGCGTGCTTGGGCGAGAGTAGTACTAGGATGGGTGACCTCCTGGGAAGTCCTCGTGTTGCACCCCCTTTATCGCGCCGACGCGGCGACCTTTTGGCGTCGCGGGAGCGATTTGGAGGAAGTACGGCCGGCCGGAGAAGGCATTCGATCGGAGAGCATGCGCGGGTTTTGGGGCGGTCGGGTTTTCGATAAGGGGGGGTTTGGAGGGGGATAAGTAGTTTAGGAGGCACAAACCTGTCGGGTGCGATCATACCAGCACTAGTGCACCGGATCCCATCAGAACTCCGCAGTTAAGCGTGCTTGGGCGAGAGTAGTACTAGGATGGGTGACCTCCTGGGAAGTCCTCGTGTTGCACCCCCATTTCATGGCCGGGCGACCGACCTTTGGCGTCATGGAGCGATTTGAGGAAGTCTGGCCACGGAGAAGGCATTCGATCGGAGAGCATGCGTGGGTTTTGGGGCGGTCGGGTTTTCGATAAGGGGGGTTTGAGAGGATAAGTTGTTTAGGAGGCACAAACACAGGGTGCGATCATACCAAAGACTAGTGCATCGGATCCCATCGAACTCCATGATTAAGCGTGCTTGGGCGAGTAGTACTAGGATGGGTGACCTCACAGGAAGTCCTCGTGTTGCACCTTTTTGCCGTACAGCGACCTTTCGTCAAGCGGAGCGATTTGGAGGAAGTATCTGACGGTAGAGAAGGCATTCGATCGGAGAGCATGCGCGGGTTTTGGGGCGGTCGGGTTTTCGATAAGGGGGGGGTTTGGAGGGGGATAAGTTGTTTAGGAGGCACAAACCTGTCGGGTGCGATCATACCAGCACTAGTGCACCGGATCCCATCAGAACTCCGCAGTTAAGCGTGCTTGGGCGAGAGTAGTACTAGGATGGGTGACCTCCTGGGAAGTCCTCGTGTTGCACCCCCTTTTTCGCGCCGGCGCGGCGACCTTTTGGCGTCGCGGGAGCGATTTGGAGGAAGTACGGCCGGCCGGAGAAGGCATTCGATCGGAGAGCATGCGCGGGTTTTGGGGCGGTCGGGTTTTCGATAAGGGGGGGGTTTGGAGGGGGATAAGTAGTTTAGGAGGCACAAACCTGTCGGGTGCGATCATACCAGCACTAGTGCACCGGATCCCATCAGAACTCCGCAGTTAAGCGTGCTTGGGCGAGAGTAGTACTAGGATGGGTGACCTCCTGGGAAGTCCTCGTGTTGCACCCCCTTTTTCGCGCCGGCGACCTTTTAAGCGTCGCGGAGCGATTTGAGAAGTCTGACGGTAGGAGAAGGCATTCGATCGGAGAGCATGCGCGGGTTTTGTTGCGGTCGGGTTTTCGATAAGGGAGGGTTTGGAGGGGGATAAGTAGTTTAGGAGGCACAAACCTGTCGGGTGCGATCATACCAGCACTAGTGCACCGGATCCCATCAGAACTCTGCAATTAAGCGTGCTTGGGCGAGAGTAGTACTAGGATGGGTGACCTCCTGGGAAGTCCTCGTGTTGCACCCCCTTTTTCGCGCCGGCGCGGCGACCTTTTGGCGTCGCGGGAGCGATTTGGAGGAAGTACGGCTGGCCGGAGAAGGCATTCGATCAGAGAGCATGCGCGGGTTTTGGGGCGGTCGGGTTTTCGATAAGGGGGGGGTTTGGAGGGGGATAAGTTGTTTAGGAGGCACAAACCTGTCGGGTGCGATCATACCAGCACTAGTGCACCGGATCCCATCAGAACTCCGCAGTTAAGCGTGCTTGGGCGAGAGTAGTACTAGGATGGGTGACCTCACAGGAAGTCTCGTGTTGCACCTTTTTCATGTGGCGACCTTTGGCGTCATGAGGCGATTTGGAGAAATACGGCCGTGGAGAAGGCATTCGATCGGAGAGCATCTTGGGTTTTAGGCGGTCGGGTTTTCGATAAGGGGGGGGTTTGGAGGGCGATAAGTTGTTTAGGATGCATAAACCTGTCGGGTGCGATCATACCAGCACTAGTGCACCGGATCCCATCAGAACTCCGCAGTTAAGCGTGCTTGGGCGAGAGTAGTACTAGGATGGGTGACCTCCTGGGAAGTCCTCGTGTTGCACCCCCTTTTTCGCGCCGGCGCGGCGACCTTTTGGCGTCGCGGGAGCGATTTGGAGGAAGTACGGCCGGCCGGAGAAGGCATTCGATCGGAGAGCATCTTGGCGGGTTTTAGGCGGTCGGGTTTTCGATAAGGGGGTTTGGAGGGATAAGTTGTTTAGGAGGCATAAACCTGTCCGGTGCGATCATACCAGCACTAGTGCACCGGATCCCATCAGAACTCCATGATTAAGCGTGCTTGGCGAGTAGTACTAGGATGGGTGACCTCGAAGTCCTCGTGTTGCACCTTTATTTGCGTCAGCGACCTTTGGCGTCGAGCGATTTGGAGGAAAATCTGACGGGAGAAGGCATTCGATCGGAGAGAGCATCTTGTGGTTTTAGGCGGTCGGGTTTCCGATAAGGGGGGGGGTTTGGAGGGGGATAAGTAGTTTAGGAGGCACAAACACGGGGTGCGATCATACCAAAGACTAGTGCACCGGATCCCATCGAACTCCAGATTAAGCGTGCTTGGCGAGAAGTAGTACTAGGATGGGTGACCTCCGAAGTCCTCGTGTTGCACCTTTTGGGCTGGCGACCTTTTGGCGTCGCGGGAGCGATTTGGAGGAAGTACGGCCGGCCGGAGAAGGCATTCGATCGGAGAGCATGCGCGGGTTTTGGGGCGGTCGGGTTTTCGATAAGGGGGGGGTTTGGAGGGGGATAAGTAGTTTAGGAGGCACAAACCTGTCGGGTGCGATCATACCAGCACTAGTGCACCGGATCCCATCAGAACTCCGCAGTTAAGCGTGCTTGGGCGAGAGTAGTACTAGGATGGGTGACCTCCTTGGAAGTCCTCGTTTTGCACCCCCTTTTTCGCGCCCGCGCGGCGACCGTTTGGCGTCGCGGGAGCGATTTGGAGGAAGTACGGCCGGCCGGAGAAGGCATTCGATCGGAGAGCATCTCGGAGTTTTAGTGTCGGGTTTTCGATAAGGGGGTTTGGAGGATAAGTAGTTTAGGAGGCACAAACCTGTCGGGTGCGATCATACCAGCACTAGTGCACCGGATCCCATCAGAACTCCGTAGTTAAGCGTGCTTGGGCGAGAGTAGTACTAGGATGGGTGACCTCCTGGGAAGTCCTCGTGTTGCACCCCCTTTTTTTGGCCATGGCGGCGACCTTTGCGTCGGAGGCGATTTGGAGGAAATCTGACGGAGAAGGCATTCGATCGGAGAGAATGCGCGGGTTTTGGGGCGGTCGGGTTTTCGATAAGGGGGGGGTTTGGAGGGCGATAAGTTGTTTAGGATGCATAAACCTGTCGGGTGCGATCATACCAGCACTAGTGCACCGGATCCCATCAGAACTCCGCAGTTAAGCGTGCTTGGGCGAGAGTAGTACTAGGATGGGTGACCTCCTGGGAAGTCCTCGTGTTGCACCCCCTTTATCGCGCCGGCGCGGCGACCTTTTGGCGTCGCGGGAGCGATTTGGAGGAAGTACGGCCGGCCGGAGAAGGCATTCGATCGGAGAGCATGCGCGGGTTTTGGGGCGGTCGGGTTTTCGATAAAGGGGTTTGAGGGGGATAAGTTGTTTAGAGGCACAAACCCGGTGCGCGATCATACCGACTAGTGCGGATCCCATCGAACTCCGCGATTAAGCGTGCTTGGCGAGAGTAGTACTAGGATGGGTGACCTCTGAAGTCCTCGTGTTGCACCCCTTTTCGCGTGGCGCGACCTTTTTGGCGTCATGAGCGATTTGGAGAAATCTGGCAGGAGAAGGCATTCGATCGGAGAGCATGCGTGGGTTTTGGGGCGGTCGGGTTTTCGATAAGGGGGGGGTTTGGAGGGGGATAAGTAGTTTAGGAGGCACAAACCTGTCGGGTGCGATCATACCAGCACTAGTGCATCGGATCCCATCAGAACTCCGCAGTTAAGCGTGCTTGGGCGAGAGTAGTACTAGGATGGGTGACCTCCTGGGAAGTCCTCGTGTTGCACCCCCCTTTCACGTGCGACCTTTTGGCGTGCGGATGATTTGGAGGAAGTCTGACGCCGGAGAAGGCATTCGATCGGAGAGCATGCGCGGGTTTTGGGGCGGTCGGGTTTTCGATAAGGGGGGGTTTGGAGGGGGATAAGTAGTTTAGGAGGCACAAACCTGTCTGGTGCGATCATACCAGCACTAGTGCACCGGATCCCATCAGAACTCCGCAGTGAAGCGTGCTTGGGCGAGAATAGTACTAGGATGGGTGACCTCCTGGGAAGTCCTCGTGTTGCACCCCCTTTTTCGCGCCGGCGCGGCGACCTTTTGGCGTCGCGGGAGCGATTTGGAGGAAGTACGGCTGGCCGGAGAAGGCATTCGATCGGAGAGCATGCGCGGGTTTTGGGGCGGTCGGGTTTTCGATAAGGGGGGGGTTTGGAGGGGGATAAGTTGTTTAGGAGGCACAAACCTGTCGGGTGCGATCATACCAGCACTAGTGCACCGGATCCCATCAGAACGTGTGCTTGGGCGAGAATAGTACTAGGATGGGTGACCTCCTGGGAAGTCCTCGTGTTGCACCCCCTTTTTCGCGCCGGCGCGGCGACCTTTTGCCGTCGCGGGAGCGATTTGGAGGAAGTACGGCCGGCCGGAGAAGGCATTCGATCGGAGAGCATGCGCGGGTTTTGGGGCGGTCGGGTTTTCGATAAGGGGGGGTTTGGAGGGGGATAAGTAGTTTAGGAGGCACAAACCTGTCGGGTGCGATCATACCAGCACTAGTGCACCGGATCCCATCAGAACTCCGCAATTAAGCGTGCTTGGGCGAGAGTAGTACTAGGATGGGTGACCTCCTGGGAAGTCCTCGTGTTGCACCCCCTTTATCGCGGCGACCTTTTGGCGTCGCGGGAGCGATTTGGAGGAAGTACGGCCGGCCGGAGAATGCATTCGATCGGAGAGCATGCGCGGGTTTTGGGGCGGTCGGGTTTTCGATAAGGGGGGGTTTGGAGGGGGATAAGTAGTTTAGGAGGCACAAACCTGTCGGGTGCGATCATACCAGCACTAGTGCACCGGATCCCATCAGAACTCCGCAGTTAAGCGTGCTTGGGCGAGAGTAGTACTAGGATGGGTGACCTCCTGGGAAGTCCTCGTGTTGCACCCCCTTTTTCGCGCCGGCGCGGCGACCTTTTGGCGTCGCGGGAGCGATTTGGAGGAAGTACGGCCGGCCGGAGAATGCATTCGATCGGAGAGCATCCGCGGGTTTTGAGGCGGTCGGGTTTTCGATAAGGGGGGGGGTTTGGAGGGGGATAAGTAGTTTAGGAGGCACAAATAAAGGATCGAATGGTCTATTAAGTACCAAAATTCAAGCAAAGCTATTAGACCTCTCTTTTTAAAAAAAAATTGTAATTGAATTTTATTAACCAAAAAATAAAGCAATACAAAATTGACCAAAAGAGCCGGCAGCAACCTGAGGCCCGAGCTGAGTCACTGATCATGGACCAACAGAAAAACAGGGAGAAGAAAAAAAAGTAGGGATCAACAGGGTCAATGAATGCTATCATAACCAGATTACATGCTAATATAAACACAAAGAATTGCATTACAAAACAAGCAATACATCTGTTGATTTCAGAACTAGCAGATTAATTATGTCTGGTGCCCATTGCTCCACAGATTTTATCACCCTATCTTTTCCATGACAGTGCAGTCCGAGCCGAGTCCTGTTCCCTCCGTTCCAGATTTCCCATAATATAAACCGAGGAATACATCTGTTGATCATGGTGAATTGGTCTTTGTCAGATGAGTTGAACCAGCTAGATAAGTACCCGCTTAAGCTGTTGAGATCCATTTGGATTTGGAATAGTGAAGCAAATCTCAAGGACATCTGCCTCGAAAAAGAGCATTGAGTTAACAGGTTGGTTAAGGATTCTTCATTGCCTTTACACAAATAACATCGAGAGGCTAATGGAATTTCCTTATTTTTATCTTCACTATCAACTGGGATGCCCAAGTGCAAAGCTCTCCATGCAAAACTTTTGATTTTCATAGGAACCGGAGTAGCCCAAATCCATTTCCACTTATCCTCCTCTTGAAATTTTTCTCTAATGCCGTTCCATGCAGATTTCAGAGTAAAACGATCTGTTGAGGTGAGTTGCCAGAAGATTGAGTCAGTCCCATCGCTTGGTACAATATAATATTGAATTACAGCAGCTGCTTCAACCCCTATGCGATTCTTTATCTCGTTTAATTTCCATTGCCCACTCTCTGGTGCATGGGTATTGGATGATAACTTTTCAATAATACAACCATTTCCAGTCCAATTATGGCTAAGTAAAAAAGAACTGGTACCATTTTTAATGTCCCACTTGGATTTTTTTATGGTATAAGGAATCCATCCATTCCAAATTTTAGAATAGGTGGGTTTAGCCCTTGCCTCCGAGAGATGCTTCCCATTATTGTATTTGTTTTGAACCAACCTTACCCATAAAGAGTCTTGGGAGGTTAGTTTCCACCCAAGTTTAACCATAGCAGCCTTATGAAAATTTTCGAGCAATCGAATTCCCAATCACCCTTCATTCTTTGTTTTAGCAATTTTATCCCATGCAACCCAGTGAGCCTTAGCTTTGCCATCCACCCCCCACCCACACACACATCTAAGAAAAAATTGGCCATTCATCTTTCAACTTGCCTGGTAACGAACCTGGGAATTGGTAAAATCGATAGCAGGTAGATCGGTATGCTTGATATGACATTTTTTTATTAAAGTTAACTGATCACCTTCAGATAAGGGTTTTGACTTCCATCTGGCCACTCTTTTATTAATCTTGTCAACAATAGACTAACACATAGACTTCATGAGGCGACCCAAGAATAGGGGAATACCAAGGTATGTAGACGGAAGTGACCCTTTTGAAATTCCTATCGTGCTTTCCACTAAAGAAATCCGATATGGAGTAGCCTTTTTAGAACGGTAGAAGCTACTTTTAGTATAGTTAACTAACTGACCCAAGGCATTGGCATAATCATTAAAACTTTTAGCTCGGACAAGGATTTTTTGGAGCTTTTGGTGAAAATGAGATCACCTGCAAATAAGAGATGGCTAGCAGCAGATGATGTTGTCAGAACAGAAGTATTTTTCAATTTCATTAGATTGAAAAATATGGGATACCCCCTACATAAAACTTCTTCCGCTAGTATGAATAGACAAGGGGATAAAGGATCGCCTTGGCGAAGATCTTTAGAATTTTGGAACTAACCGAATGGGGAACCGTTAGCCAAAACTGAAAACCAACAGTTAGATAAGCAACCTTTGATTAAGTTGATGAACAATGGGGAGAAACCAGATTTTTGGAGCACCTCAAACAGGAATGACCACTCAACTCTATCATACGCCTTAGACATGTCAATTTTGAGAGCGTGTTACCACCCAAACGTTTTCTATCCAAATCTCTAAATAACTTCGCGGAACTTGATATGTAGGATAGCATTTCTGTAGGATTTGATACTTTTGATTTGAAGATATATGTTCCAAAAGCTGCAGACATGAGAGAAATTGCAGCATTAATGAAAAAATGCTTGAAGATGCATTCATAGGAGTTCATGTGCTCTGTAAGATTTATCATATATATATTTAAAATTGGATGTAATATATTAAACTATTGATGCATGAAGAGAAAGGACAATCACATATAAAGGAAACCATAGGTAACTCACAGACTTTATGAAATTTTCAGAGCTTAAAGCTAGACAGAATAGACACCAATGAAAATGTTGAAGTAATTCGTAGACACAGAAACGGCAATGAATTCATCAGTGGATCACTGTTATTTGTGCTGACTTTTTACTGTAAGATTGATGAGGAAAACAAAATGCCTTTATAGAGATATTTCTTTTGGTGTCAACTTTCAACATGATAGATCTTTCATCAGTGCTATGCTATTAGTTATGCTATTATTACTCTGAGAGCAGGATAATTAGAAGGAAAGACTAAGAAGAAGGCATATAACAGTGGAATTACTATTGCAGTATTTCCAAAGCAATAAGTTTGTTCATTAATAGTGTGCTCTGAATCCGCTCTAACCTCCCTATCACCGCAGTTGGACACTTGAACATCGACATGAAGAAAACCAACAAATTTTCCAAGGTCTCCTTGATAAAAGTTACAGTTCCTTCGATAGATAATAAATTTTCCTTCCAAGCCACAAACCTCTTCTCAATTCTCTCGACCACTGGGTCCCAAGATGCCTTCTAGGGATCCCCACACACAAAGGCAGCCCCATATAAGTGGATGGTAAAGTATCCTGACAGCAACCTATGTACTTTGCAAACTCCTCAACCTGCCCTTCCTCCGTTCAAACTCCTATAAATGTAGTTTTAGCTAAGTTCACCGTCTGACCAGAAACTTCTTCGTAGCATCTCATTGTAGGCTTGACGTTCCAAACTTCCTCCTTTGGGATCATCAGCATATTGGAGGTGTGAGACAACCGACCCGGATCTCGCAACCTTGAATCCCTTGAAATAGTCTACTCAGAAATAGTCTCCTCATACCTTCCCCAACAAGGTTGACAAAATGGTTATTACCCAGACCAACACTGGGTATTGGCCTCTAATTGTCCACATCAATCGCGTGTGTATATAGTTATACATACTAGTTTGTTTATTAAGGAAGAAATATGTTATTTATATTTTACTTTGGGAACTGTAAAGAATTCAAGATGTCCACTCGGTCACCACCCAATTTACTGAAGTGAACCAGTCTGTTGTTATATGCCTACATGCCCAAGGCGACAACAAAACAAGAAATCAAGAAGAAAAGAGAGCTCAAGATTACAAAAAGATAGTCTATGAGTTCATTTGTTCTGTATATATAATTACCATACCTAGATGCCCAACCATTATTGATTCTATAGATGTGCCTTCAACAACCTCATACAAGATGCACAATTCCAATAAAATGTTCAAGATATGTATATTATAAAGCTAAAACTAAATGCATGCAGCCTATAGGAGAGACTTTTAATATATGTGAACCGGAAGCCGTGTGACCCAAACTCCAATGCAAAAAAACCTAAATAACCTGATCTAGGAGATTTCTTAAGTTACTAAAGCACCTAAATATCCTGAACATGCAATATGACACAATATCCTTCTACACACGTTATACATTATAATCATGCAAAATATTACAAGTTAAGCCCAAAATTCAAGAAAACAGAGGCTTGATTCTTAATTTTTATGGTTCAAGGTTGGAACTTGAAAAACTTGAGAAAACACCGATCAAAGAAAAAAAACACTCAAGAGAGCCTTCAGAGATAGGTAGATAGCATAAATGATGTAGCATTAACAAGAATCAGAAGCTTTATGGGTTTATAGAGAGAAGAGATGATTGTGTTTTTTTTTGTTAATTGGGTTAGAAATATGGAGTGCGTGAAGAAAAGCTTTGAAAGTGAAATTAAGAAGCAATCAAGGGAGAAAGTAAAAAGGAACTCGATTGACTTGCCTGATGCAATTTGACCCGGTCTATTTTTTTTACTTGACTCGTCAAATTGATCCAGTGTATGTCTGTGATTGTAGTTAGGATTAGAGAAGGAAGACGCAGAAAGGCGTAGAGAAGATAACAGAGTATTAGGGTAGATTACTCAACCCCCCCCTTTCCATTAATATATATACCATACACTGATGTACATATATATCATATATTGACCACTAATATGTTTCTACATTTGATGGGCTTACTACACACACACACACCAATCAATTATACAATCCACACCAACATTGTACTCTCTAATGAAAAACCCAAGACTGTCCTAGTGAATATCACAATTCATTTGATGATAAAACTTGGAAATAGGAGAAACATCATTTTTCTCTTCGAAAAATCAAATGCCATGCAATACGAGATTAATCATAATCAGGGCATAAAATTCACTTTAGTTAAAGAAGGTTCAGGACACAAACACCAAAATAAGAAGAATTGCTTATATATGTGTGTGTGTGTGTGTGTTTATACCATTACGCTCATGAGGTTGTAAGGTCTTCACCATTTCATTAAACCTCAAGAAAACATAGGGTTTTAAACCAGTTCTCAATTCATCGATGAAAATCCTCAGCTAATACACTTTCCCATAAAATTTAGCATTTCCTTGAAAATCTTAAAACAATAAACTATATGTAAAATGGAAAATGAATGTAGCTATGAAATTTAACACTTTGAATAACGATCAAACCAAACAAGCAGAGAATTCGTCTCTAGATAGACTGTTAGGATATTTTCATAATAGAAATTATAGTCACTTGTGTACTTTGCCACTAGAAACGGTATATTTTGTAGTGTTTGTCCTTTGTACTATTACAAAAAAAAAAAAAAGGAAAATACTACGACACAAAAAGTAAATATAATATTAAAAAAAAGATCCCCAAGAGATGGTTCTATAAATTACTCTCCATATTCATCTACAACATCAGTGACTAACGTTGATACTAAAGCATCTCTTTTTGTTCTTGCTTCAAATACTAAAGGATCTTCATAAGCATCCGCATCCTAATTCAATCTCTTTGGAGCATCTAAGATGACATACCAATCATCCCTAGTATGATCTTTACAGTAGAATACTTGAGTGGCTTGAGAAGCAAGGATAAAAGGCTCATTATCTTCATGTGAAGTCTTCATCAACCTCCCAAAATTAACAAACAGTAAGTTTGCTTCTGGATCAACTACGCATCCATTTACTCTATCTTCTATACGCACCCAATCACAATAGAAGACTGTTTCTTTAAATCCACCATAATCTAATTCAAGTATTTGCTTGATAATACCATAATAGGTGACTTCTTCTTCAACAGGGCTCTTATCATTCGCACTGGATCTGAAACTAGTTAAAGCCTTCATTGAGACCCGACTATTTTGTGTGCTTGTACTCATTTCTGACTCTGCTGTACAAAAAAAATATCCATAAATCACATAAGCCCTATATGATATGGCATTAAAGCTCGGACCATCAACAAGCCTCTTCAAAGAAGTAGTTTGTTCATTTTTTAATTGTTCTCTTAACCAAGGAATGTAGTTGTCCCTCCGTTGCTTTTCGCTTGTCTTGTGGTTGAAGGTAAGATTGATACTTCCTATAAAAGTTAAAATTTAATTAGATTAAATATTTATGTATGAAAACTAAATATACAATTAGCAAGATATGGAGAAAATATTACTTACTCCTCCCACCGAACATTTTCTGGTGAATGCTCTAGGACCCATGTACGCACTTGCTGATATTGCATAGTTTGAAGACAGTAGACTTTACCCTTTTTATCGATAGGGTACCCATGTGTGACATCGTGATCCACGAATGTCACTTCTCCGTGCTTATGGGTTCCTTTATGACTATCCGACATGTACTCCATGCAATACCTCATACATTCTTCCATGAGATATTGCTCTGCAATAGATCCCTCTGGGTAAGTCTGATTATTTACGTAATGTTTATATGTCTTCATCATTCTACACATTTTTATATATATTTATTGAGATATTAACATTGATATATTAAATAAAATAACTTACGAACTGTATAATAAAATTTTACCTCTCAAAGGGATACATCCATCGATATCGAACAGGACCACATACCAGTGCCTCCTCTGCCAAGTGCACAACAAGGTGGGTCATAGAAATAAAAAATGAAGGTGGGAAGCATTTTTCAAAAACACATAGTGTTTCGGCTATGCATACTCTCATGGCCAAAAGCTCAACACTGTTTATGACCTTAGAACATAAGACATTGAAAAATATCGACAATTGTCGAGTAGCAGCTCTCAATGGCTTTTCCTTTTTAAATGCATGCATCAATAACACTGGCAACAATTGTTGTATGAGAATATGGTAGTCATGTGACTTCAGACCCTTGAATTGAAAATCTTCCAAACTTACGTTATGTTTCCAATTAGCACTGTATCCAATAGGAACCTTCAAGTTATGCAAGGTTTTATAAATTAGTTCTTTTTCCTCTCGAGACAAGTAAAATGGAGCTATAGGATAATGCCACTTGTCATTCTTTTGTACAGGCCATAATTTTTTCCTTATCTTCATTTGTTTGAGATTAAGACGGGCTTCAATACCGTCCTTAGTTTTACCCTTTGTGTCCATAATAGTTGCAATTAAGTTTTCTGCAACATTCTTTTCCACGTGCATTACATCCAAATTGTGATGAATAGGTAGATCCTACACATATAAAATATTTATGTTAGTATTCAAGTGATCTATATAAGAGGTCACATTAATATAATAAAATATATTATTTATTACCCTCCAATATGGTAAGTCAAATAAGATTGATCTCTTTGACCATGCACTGTTCTCCTCATTTGTAGCCCTCATCCTCTTCTTTCCTGCAACCTTTCCGAAGTTTGTCTGAACAGTATTCATTTTAGATAGTACTTCAGAACCTCTCAAACGACGTGGATGCTTCTCATGTTCTTCCTTCCCATTAAATTGTGACTTTTGTGTCCTGAAAGGATGACCTAGATCTGTAAGAAATCTTCTGTGACCCATGTAAACAAATTTCTTCCCATGTAATAACCATACTGAATCAATCCCTTCACTGCAAACAGGACAAGCATATTGTCCCGCTGTCTTACAACCTGAAAGATGACCATATGCTGGAAAATCGTGTATAGCCCACAATAAAATTGCTTTCATATTGAAGTTAGACTTTGTGTAGGAGTCATATGTATTGACTCCAGTGGACCATAATTCATTCAACTCGGCTACCAACGGTTGCAAATAGATATCAATGTCATGCCCTGGACCTTTTGGGCCAGGAATCAATAGTGTTAACATTGTAAATTTCTTTTGCATGCACAAAGATGGAGGAAGATTGTAAGGAACAATCATAACGGGCCAGCAACTATAAGAATTATTTTTGTTCCCAAAAGGATTAAATCCATCTGTTGCAAGTCCTAGACGAACATTACGCGACTCTAAAGCAAAGTCACTCCAGCGAATATTTATTGATTTCCAACATGAAGAATCGACAGGATGGCGCATGTAATTTTCATTTTCAACTGAGCTTGCATGCCATGTCATTTGCTCTGCAATCCGCGGAACACTATACATTCTTTGTAGCCTATGAGTTAACGGAAAGTATCTTAACTTCTTCCATGGTAATTGTTTCGTCCTAGGCTTTGAAGGATCCATTGGTTTCCATCTACTATGATCACGCGTAGGACACTTGTCCTTATTTGCATGATCTTTCCAATATAATATGCAATCATTGGGGCATGCATGAATAATCTCCTGCTTCAAACGCAAAGACTTGATTAACTTCTTCGAATTGTAAGTGCTATCAGGCAAAATATTTTGTTTAGGTAAAATTTTTTTGATCAGATTTAATAACTCTGTAAAGCTATCGTTAGACCATTGATGTCTAGACTCCATGCTCAACAACTCAATTATAATTGATAATTTCGTATGCTCATATTGACATGAAGGATATAGGGGTTCTAATGCATCTTTCAACAACTTATCGTACTCCACATTCCCATGTAAATCATGTGGAGCTTGACAATCACCTTCACTATGAGCTTCATTTAAGCATGCATCTACGTCAACAAGACGAACATGTCCAAATGTGTCATCCAACATATCTATCAGTCTTGTGGATACATTTTCATTTCGATTACTAGTTGATGTACCAGGAGCCCCAACGTTGATCGGAGTTTTCGAAAACAGTTCCCCGTGATAGATCCATGTTGTGTATGACTTATCTATTCCATCACAAATTAAATGCTTTGCAATGGCTTCTAGGCTACGTTTTCTAAGGTTACGACATTTGACGCAAGGACAAAAACACCGATCGACATCTTCTGCATTTTGTTTGGCGAATGAAATAAATGATCCAACTCCTTGCATGTATTTAGTAGTCATTCGATTTTCTATAGTCATCCACTCTTTGTTTGAAATTGTTGAAGGCATCTTCTACAAACAAAAATCAATTATAAGAGAAAAAAAATTAGTTAGTTAACCAAGATGATATCTAATGCTACAATGGGCCTTGATATCCAATATCTAATTAGTTAGTTAACCAAGATGATACGTATCGATGTTGGACCTTGACCCTTTTATGTTAGACCGAGACCCATTTGATTCAACCATGATGAAGCCCCGATAAATTATATAGTCTCTACTATTATATTCATATAATCTACCTTATAGCATATAAGTAGGTTAATATTTTATTAAGTAATTTCCTTTTGACAACAAATCAGCTATAAAGGTTTATTACATTTTGCATCGATCAATCGACTTTTATGACCGATAGAACGATTCTGACCAAAACAGAACCACTATGCAATTTAAACTGTTTTAAATTTGACCGATCGATTCTAAAAATCGATCGATTGATTCTGGGCTCGAATTAAATAATTTATATATCATCAAATTTAATAATACATCATCTTCCCTAGCCACTTGGCATGATGAAACAGAAAAAATCTCACAAGCTAAAAAAACTCCATTCATGCCAAAAAATATATTTTTCAATTACATCTACCCAATATATAAACACTTGATGCTGGATTCTTTCCCAAGATACAAAATAGATATTTTTAATTTTCTGTTTTGGGTGGGATTAGGTTCCCAAAGTGGGACCTCTACAAGCTTCATTTAGAAATAAAAATAGAATAATTAAAAGTTCCAAACTTTTTTTTTTGATAGGAGAGGAATGAAGAAAAAGAGATTTATTTGCTTATTTCTATTTTTTTCAGCTTCAACCTAACGCTGCATATATCCAAAATACAAGTACAAAATATCTTAAACAGTTAAATTATTCAATAGTTCTCAAACTAGGAATTGGATACAGGAAACAATGACCAAAGCGTGTAATTATCATCAAAACATGCGTTCAGCAAGCAACTAAAGGGGCTATATGTTATATCATCTTCTTCTTCTTCTTCATCTTTGAGCTTTTTTCTGAAAAAGCTAAAGAAGAAAAAGGAGATGTATCAGAACCAGCTTGTTAGATGATCTTATGGGGAATTCCTCAAAGCTCTTGAAGCTGATATCCAACATGCAAATACCCTGTAACTCCTCTCTTTATAGCTCTTTTTTTTATTATTTATTTTTCTAACTTTTTTTGGTTGGTTTTCCTCAATGTAGTTTTGTTTGGAGTACTATAATGTTCATAAATTTGCAAAAAAGATAATACCCATTTGGATTTTGTACCAATTTTTTGAAATAACAAAGACTGGTCTTGGTATTTTCTATTTTCAATTGAGTTTTTGGTGGCTTATGATCGTGTACGACATTTTGGGGGCCCAAGGCGAGTTCCTAAAATGGGGCCCCTATTTCATATTACTTTATAATATAAAAAAACCTATTGATTGTTCGGCACCTATGCTAAAACCTATTGATTGTTTTAAATCTAATGATGGAGATCATTTTTTGCTCCAATCTTCCACACAAGGGATCTTGAGATCATGGCGCACCTATCAGACAAGGTCAGTTTTCGATTCGATGCGACTTAGATCTCAAAATGCAGCCCTCTGATCATGTTTGAGGGTGATGTGTCATGTGATTTTAGGGCCACTTAATTGGGATTTGTTTTTTGTGGAATCGAAAAATGACCGTCTGATAGGCGCGCCACAATCTGAAGATCCCTATTGTGGAAGATTGGAGCAAAAAATTATCTCCATCGTCTGATATAAACTAATCAATGGTTTATAGCATAGTGCCCAACAAGACCTGGAGGGTGCGTTTGAAGCTACCCTGCTACTAAATGGTTTTAATTCTCCCCATATCAATGTGTCGGCCCCGTCCAAAATTCTAACTCTTCCCTACTGAATCAAAATTTCGAGGTCGGACGCAAGTACAACATATTTAGTTTGGATTTTGTGCCATATCGCATGGGATAAAGGGCATGGAAGCATAGTCACCAAGTTTGCCAAATTTTTTAAAAAAATTGTAAGTAGTCGGCTATTCTAAGGGTATGCAATAGATCACAAATTATTTGCAAATTATTTTAACAATTTTTTTTAATAAATCACTACTTTTTCAATATATTAAATTCTTTCATATTTTTAATCTCACTTCCAGAGAGTAAAGAACTAAAGATCCATAGAGTATAAGATTGAGAGAAACTGTGATTCAATGAACTTAGATCACAAATTTAGATCATCAATAGTGTTGGTTGAATGATTAGAGCCTTAGAAAAAGAAAGGGGGCGGAGGGTGTCGGCCAAGTTCAACAATGACAGAATCAATTTATTCGAACAAGTCGTGTCGGTCTTTGATCCTCGGAGACTGTGGAGTCTAGAAAGAGAGAGAGAGCCGGAGAGGGTTTGGAGAGAGCTAGAGAGGAGAGGGTTTGAAGAGAGAGAGGCGTTGGCCGTTGGAGAGAGAGAGAGAGAAGCGCTGGAGAATGGAGAGAGGAGAGGGTTCTCCGATTTGGAGAGAGAGAGAGAGAGGCACTGGAGAGAGAACTCAGAGGAGAGGGTTTGTAGCAATAGAAAGATAGGCGTTGGATTTGGGGGCCCTTTATATATATATATATATATATATATATATATATATATATATATATATATATATTTTTTTTTTTTTTTTTTTTTTTTTTCAACCTACTATATAAAAGGGGTTACAGGTTTGGGGGCCCCTCAAAATCGGGGGCCCAAGGCAGCTGCCTGGCTCGCCTTGGTCCAGGGCCAGCCCTGCTTATGATTTATATTGTGGACTTCAGGCTGCATCTTCTAAAATTATATTGTGGACTTCGGGCTGCATTTACCGAAATTTATCCGAAAATTGATCAAAATTCAATTTAAAATTATTGAAATTTCTTGAGAACATGATCGTACCATCAGACGGTTGTTTTTTATTTCATGTGTGCGCACCCAAAAAACTGATGTTAAAATCAATTTTGAGCATGCACATGATGTTAAGGTCATTTTTGTAAGATGTGTGCCATGAGAAATTAAACACTAACGTCGATGGTAGGCCCATGATCTCAAGATCCGTGTGAAAGATTGGGAGGATTAACGATCTCCATCATCTAATTCTACTAAGTCAATATGGTTAAGTGTCGGTGAACTCAATGATTTGGTGGGTGAACTTAAAAAGTACTCTTAAGTTTAATTAGGTACTTTTAATGACACCTACAACTCTTGTTGGGCACCTACACCCATAATCAATGATCGCTTTAATCGAATGAAGATGGAGATCGTCTTCGCTCCAATCTTCCACTCATGGGATCTCCAATCAATGAACATACCATCAGACGGTCAATTTTTTATTCCAAATGCCACAGATCTTGAAAGCGTGGTCCTAAAGTCACTTTCGCGTATGATGTATGTCATGCGATTTTAAGGCCACTTTTTGGGATATGTGACAGGTGGAATCGAAAACTGACGTATGATAGTACGTTCATGACATCAAGATTTCTTATGTGCAAAATTGGAGTGAAACACGATCTCCATCCTCTTATTTAAAGCAATCAATGATGTTGGGTTCTATTAAAGGTACCCATTTTTTAATGAGTACAATCCATGCATCAAATCTTTGTGAGCACCCACACTGAAATGCATTGATTGCATTTAATTAGATGATGTAGATCGTTTATCGTCCCAAACTTTTTCAGGAAGGATCTTGATATCATGAGCATGCCATCCAAACGTCAGTGTTTGAGATCACAAGGCACATATCCCAGAAAGGGTGAAAAAATACGAACTGACAATCATTACCCCCAAACCTGATTTTAAGGTCAATTTTTTAGGATGTGTGCTGCATGAAATAAAAAAAACGAACCGTCTGATCATATGCTCATGATATAAAAATTCATTGTGCAAAAAAAATTGACGAAAAATGATCTCGATTGTCAGATTTAATGCATGTAATTAAGGGGTTTCAAAGTGGGTGAAGTATCTTAAATTTCATGGGTGAATTTAAAATAAGGTTGTTAATGAGCCAAGCTATGGCCCAACCCTAAACGCCCGAGCCAAGGGTCACCGATCCTAGCCATAGGGCAAGCAAACTCAACCCAAACCCTGCAGGGCAAGGTTGTGGGATATTCTTCTCTTTTAAAATTATTTTATATGTATATACATATTTTTTAAAACAAAGTTATTTATAAATTTAATTTTGACATATATATAAGGTTTGATGGTATTTATTAAACCTATTATACATTAGGAATTAAACTTTATATAATATATATATATACATATATATATATATATATATATATATATATATATATATATATATGGCTAGCTACGGTCGAGCTTAATTAAGCTAGCCTCACATGGCCATGCCCTAACCCGGCTCAATTTTTACCAAGCTTCCACTATCCAAGCCCGACCATGTATATGACCCCGATTTATTCCCTGCAAAATCACTGTTTTTTCGGGTTGGGTTGCTGACAAACAACTTCAATATAACCATGATATATATATATATAATTTATCTTTTACATATATATAAACGACTGCTTTAGGCAGTCGATTTATTTACCACTGTTATTTTAATTTAAACGACGGACCTAGACCGTCAAAATTTTACCAACTGCACTACGTGAAAAAGCCAAAAAAATCATCGCTTAAATTGGTTTTTCAAAACCACTATCTTTGATGATTTTTTTCCAAAACTCGCCCTAAGCAGCTTGTAAAAAAGGAGGAGTTTTTTTACCACTATACAAGATAGTGGTTTATGAACTTCAACAACAAGCTCGTTCTTAGGTCATAGAAAAAATCACTACTTTTTTTACAATTGTTTAGGGCAGTAATTTTTTTATGCAAATTTTTTTAAAAATATATATATATATTAGAAAAAAAGTTATTAATCTCATATTTAAATACATTCATTCAACTCAAATGCAAATCATTCAATGCCATTAATAAATAAAATAGATGCCCAATTCTTTTATTCAAACAAAAGATTGCATCTCAACCTATGATCCAACCTTTCAAATCAATCAAATATTTTAAACTTTACATGTTCAATCCTTTATTCAAAAAAAAAAAAAAAAAAGATGTGCTTCGCCTCTCCTGTCAAGTATCCCCATCCCCTAGTGATCCGTTTGAGGTGAGCTTCAAATTGAAAAGCTTTGCCTGAAATCAAAAGTAGAACGTAATTAAATATTTATGATATTAAGTAATTAAATTGAGATATTGATGATATTAAACAATTAAACTGATAATACTCCAAGCACATAACAAATTTCAAACACATACTTCACATAAGAACAGAAGAGCCATAGAATCAGTCTTACTTTTGCGATACAATTGATATCCCCACAAACAATAAGAGGAGCATCATTCCAATCCCTAGACATATGCCATGATGAACAGCTAAGTAGACTGCATGACTTGAACAAAGATGTGTGCCACGTCGCGATTGAGCGCGACGGTCAATCACAGGCACAGGCACAGGCGCATAGGCACCAAGGTTAAAAATCTTGGATTCAGTACAGGTACCATTCATGCCTGGTACTGGTACCATAGCAGAGATACTGGCAGTATAAATGGTATAAACCCCTAAAAAGGCCAATACCGTGTGATATTAACTATCCAGGTCTATCCGATACCTGTATGTACCAGCCAATATTCTAGTATTTTAAACCATGGCGTGCACACACGCATGCTGATATGAAATTTTTTATCAAAAAAATTATTTTTATTATAATTTCAAGGGATAGAGAGCATTTAAATTACCTTGTGATCCAACTGGTGTGCCGATTTTGGTTCCATCATAGCCAAAAAACATAAATCGATATCAGTTAATAATTAAACAATTCAAAGACATCAAAGAAAAAAAGAACCCAACGAATGTACTGCCAGCCACTATGACTAACCTTGGACAGAAAAATCCTTGAGCGATATATGACAAAGACTGTAAATGTTTTTACTAACATTTGCCTTCTTCAACTGCACACCAAGCTGTGCAGCACACTCTAAAGCTTGCAAGTTGGTTATGAAGCTTTGCTTTTGCAAATGAGATATGTAACTACCAGAAGGGCATGTTGTTCACCTTCTAAATTCTACCAGAAGAGCATGTTGTTCAAGAGTTTTATCCGAACTTTTGTCTAGCTCACTTGGCAAAGATAGCTGTACACAAAAGACCAAGGACAATATAAGTGAAGGGTGAGTCATAATTGTTAGGGCATCTCACATTCACATGCCAATATCTTAGTCCACATAGATGGGTAAACCAAGATGGAAATATTTAGTTCATCTAAACCATGCAAACACTTGTACTAATATTCCTACAATTTTGTGGCTTCATACTCCTCTGTATATCTAAAATAGCAATCAACGAAGAAGAATATAGAGACATAAAGACTTGCCTACTAAGCTAAAAGATTCTTACAGAAGCCACCAAAAACATCGACTTAGTAAGAAAAAACAGATGTGGAAGATACTAGAAATTTAAAGCTTTACTTTTATAATGGCTTTTTCAAAGGGAAAATTGGCAGTTCATGCACAGAGAGTTTTCATTAGGCCATTTGTACTCTTCATCATGTAATTATGTATAAAATTATAATTTTTCTCATCCATTGGAAGATTCAACTTGCAATGTCACCTCTTTGTTAAGTGAAACTGATACATATCTCCAATATATATCTAAATCGGGTGAGTTTTGATACCTTGGTTAAGTGCCTCTAAAGTTTAATGGATCAGAAATAGAAAACATAGAAAAACAAAAGAAAAGCTACCCATAATATACAAGGATCTGAAGATCTCTCAAGTGGAGTTCCCTTTGTAAAGAGGCAATCATCCTATTCTCTAATACCATGTAGGCTATAGCCACTGAATCCCCATGACATTCAGGGATCTCAAGGTTGGAACCCATCATTATTCAACCTTGGGATCCAAGTTTTCAAAATGATCTAACGTCTAAGATGAGTTTCTGGAAGGTATGCCTCCTTTTAATCTTTGATTATGGGGCTGTGATGTCGTGAGGGACTATTTTCCTTTTTTTTTGTACTTCAGAATAATTATTGTATTTGTTCCAAGCAATTGCAATGTGAAAATGAGATATGGTTTGTGTTCAGGGTCTAATCTGTGCCACAAAGTTATTGTGGTGTGATCAGAGAAGCAGTGGTGGAGGTTACCTAAACTGCTTGAGGGAGAAGACAGAAAGTTGATTAAGAAAATGGCTTTGGGTGGAGGTTTAATGATGTGCAGAAGAATGAATCCATCTTGAACTGTGGGATGTGTGAACACAGATTCTTGCTTTGAAGTTCGAAAATTAGTCTTTTTTTTTTCCCTTTTTTCCAGCACAATATGGAAGAGGTCTCGTGTTTCTAGAGGACTGCCATGAATGAAGACTTAAAGTTAAACTAAAAGAATTCTTCATGAGAAAACTTAAGTTCATTAAACCAGACTTATTTTGATAAAATGCTTGTCAAATTTCTGACAGAAACAGAGATCAAAATTGCAAGATAGAAATGGAGGTCAGAATTTTGCAACAGTGAGCTTAGTAGAGAGCATTGTTTTGGGGATTGGCTTATAGGTGGTTCATATACAAGCCTTAGCCAGTGTTGTGGGATGCAGGTTGGATAGCCTACCATCCACATATTTAGGCCCCCCACTATGCATTAGGAAGCCACAAATGCATCGATGTTACATGATCATAGAAAGGTTTGACAAATTTGGCGAGGTGGAAATAAGTCCTCCTACCAATCGGAGGTAGAGTCACTTTAATACAAGTCACACTCTCTAATCTCCCCATTGCTTAATGTCAATGTTCGAATGCCCAATGTTGATGGTGAAAATATTGGAACAAATTGAAAGAAACTTTCTTTGGAGTGGAAGTAAGGCAAAAGAGAAAATTCATATGATAATTGAGATGTAGCCACACTCCTTATAGAAGATGGAGGCCTTAGGATCAAATTGCTAAAATATATGAGCAAAGCTCTCCTTGTATAGTGATTGTGAGATGTGTTAGTGACTAAGTCAAAAGCAAAAGTGATTGTAAGATGCCTCATGTGACACTTCAATTGTCGCATGTGGTGGTTTTATTCTATTTTTTGGCCCTGTTCTAATTAGTAATAGGCCACAACACTCTATTAACAGAACAGTGCAGTTAATGATAACAGGCCTGAGTTTTTTTTTTCTGTTTTTCTTGTTCTTACTCCTCATTTACGACCTACTTTGGCTGCGTTAAATATGTTCAAATTGAATTGTGAGTTCTGACTCTCAAGGAGAGCCTGGATTACACCACATCAACAAAGATGGTTGCAGTCTTGCAGTCATTTTCTAAACCTGTCCCCCCAGTAAAATATAATCGACGGTAAAAAGAAGTCATTCGCCATTTTACAGTTTTAATTAGCAAGAAATGATTGCATAAAGATAATAAAATGTGTACCTTGAAAACTTCAGTGTCATCAACATATGAAATACCAATTAGATATTCAAGACCCATAAGAAGTGCAGATCTGTTCTCCACAGTGGATTCAAGTACTCGAATATGACACTGCATGAGAAGAAAAAGTTATCAAAGAGACCAAGTTTCGTAAGATTCCCATGTACCTGAGGATAGAAAAAGATTAAATGAAGTTTGATAGTAAATCCTCTGTCATCGGTCAAAATCTCGTCCGATACCGATACGTATCGGTTTTGGAGGTCACCGGTGGTACTGTACCGGAGCCTCCCATATAAAATAACCAAATACCGGACGATACATACCACTATATCATCCGGAACCGATACGTATCGGTTTCGGAGCTAGATGATACGTATCGGTTTTCTGAATTTTTGACCTATGTCCTCTATGGTTGCAAGCATTTTCTACATAATAAATTTATTCTCAATCAAAAGATTCAGGACATGAAGGTTGATACATCTATCCAAAAAAGGGCTAAGAGCTATCGATATTTCTCATATGCATCACAAACTCTTTCATCTTGTAAAACACGATTTAATATTTAGCACCTCGTAATTTATGCAACTCTATGTGATTAAGAAAGAGCACTCACCTTGTAAAATGAAGTGAAAAAGAGGGCAAGGTTCTGAATAAATGCCTGCATAAGCAGCCAAAAAAAAAAAAATAGCAATGATTATTGATTGAATGTAATACTCGGCACAAAACAGGTAAAGCACAAAAAGATAAGCATTAAGCATGCCAACAATTTTGTAGAATGACATCGATTCACCTGCTCTTCAGTGGAGCCATTTGCATAAGCATCTGGGATATTTGTTCCAGGGGGGAGAATGCTCTAAAGAACAAAACAGTGCCGCTATCATTAAATAAAGATATTGAACAAAGAGGCACAAAGTGACTTTGCTAAAGATACAAAATGCAGGTAGTAAGTTCAAGTGTAGACTTAGAGCATATATATATATATATATATATATATATATATATATATATATATATATATATATAGCCAGCAAGCAATTACGAAACAAATATATATAATATAAATATAGCCAGCAAGCAATACCTGTAACTGCACCATAAAAATGTTATACATTTTGACATATTGCATGTCATAGAAGTCTCCAAATTGAAGCGCTGCAACCTGTAAAAAAGAAACGGCATTCAATATCCTTGAAGCACGATGTTGGCATATGGATCATCAGTCAAAAAATACTTAAATATGAATTTCTCTCAAACTCTGGATAGATCCATACCTCTGTTAAACACTAGAGAGTAAGATTCCTATATGATGTCATCGGGAAGAAATTTAAGAGTGTGTCTCCAGCTATCTCACCCAAAAAAGGTAGAAAAATGGTATACAAGTGAAAAATAAGAAACACATATTGTGAAGTCAATGAATAGACTATATAGATATATATATAAATAAATAAATTGTCAGAGTGCGAACCAATGGGGACTCAAAAATATAGCCCAGAGGAATGCATGATAAGAAAGCATGCAATGTTGTCAATGTTGCTCGTATAAGCTCTATTCTTTGCGATGCTGATAGCACATACAAGCATAACTCATGAATGAGTTGAAATTCGATGTTGACAAACCAAAAGGAGCTTTCAGTAAACTAAACACTTTCAAATAGAATTAATAAGGAATTGTATAAGACGAAGTACTTTTATTGAGGAACTCTTTGAACAGAACAATTATTCCCAGTTAAACACGAAAATGTTACCAAAAGGCATGCATGCAAATGTTACAAAAATATCTAAAACAAGTGAATAAGAGTTAGTTACTGTAAAAGGCGGACATGAGATAGTCACAACAAATCTAAATAAGAACCAGTCAGAAGACATCAGTTTATCACTATGAAAACATTAGTGTCTGCGTCGAAGCATGCCACAAAATCCAACCTACTAAAGGGCAAGTCTCTTAAATGTGAATAAACAAACCATTGCTTGCAACCAATCCAACAATTTGGAACAGGATTACCTGGTTCACTAGGGACCCTAACGAACCTTGAACTGGTTCACAGTTCGGTTTGGCCGGATTCAACTGGACCGGTTCAATCTAGTTCACATATACTTGGTTCAATCATTTCAAAAAGTAAAAAGTGAATTTAGAAGGGTTTTGAACCTCGGTTTCTTTGCTTTTCTAATGAATGATTGACCAACAACTCAAGTATAACTTGTTCATTTAAAAATATAATAATATATTATATTTCAAAAAAAACTATCCTACACCTTGTGAACCACGTTCACTTAAGGGTGGCGAACCACGAACGTGGACCCAAACCGAGCAAACCTGGTAACATTGATATAGAACATCAAGAAAGAAAATAATGTTGAACAATTCTCAAAAATTTCTTTACCAATTAATGGATGAGATCAAGCAAATTATCTGGGAAATTATAAGCATCTTCTTTCTTCCTTTCTGTTTTTTTTTTGCAACATTGGTTCTCCTTTCGTATTGTTTGGAAATTACTCAAGCGGGTGGTGGCTCAAGTTAAAGTTTTGCAGCATTGTTTGTCTTTTTTATAATGTTTAGAAGTCGGTGGCTCAAGTTAAAATTTCCAAGCCACAACGTTTCTCAGGGCAATTGGTGATTGAGGGCCTCGAGGACCCAGAACCTGTGTTTTCAAAGAGCAGATATAATCAACCATGGACTAAATACTCCACCCAAGTAAAGTCATCACAAACTTGAACTTCAAATAAGGTAAATTAAAGGGAGCAATGCATTCATCAAACTTAAACAGCATAGTCATCTTGGAATTTGCACCAACAACAAAGTGGAAATAAAAGCAGCCATACACAACATCCTAAAATTATGCAAGAGGAAATTGACAGCATAATAGGAGACTCAAAACTGTTATTACTTTGGCTAAAAAAGATTTCAGTTCTCCCTAGAAGACTACTGACTTATAAAGATAAAATTGACAATGCTTTGACTTCCAAATCTTAGGATTTCAGACACATTTGTTGTACCAGTAATCAAGAGGCAGACACTTTGGCTAAGGAGGGAGCTGTTATATCGACATCAGCTCCGTAATTGGAAAGTACTTCTGACATGAATTAAAATTATTATTTTTGAAGCAATTTGGTACCCCTCTCCCCTTTTGTACTTCACTCTTACTATTAATGAAAGCCAAGTCTGAAAGTTAACAAAATTCCGAAACACAGAAAAGCGAATGTGAAGTGCTATTATCTGAAGGTATTACTCTTAATCTATGATTTCTCCAGTTCACCTTTTCAAGGATGTTGTGAAAGTTTCCTTGAACATCCTATGGAACCTTTTGAAAGAGAAGGAAAAGAATCATAAAATATGGATTATAAGAAGTTTAAAAGGCACATAATCTCTTAAGTTTTGTTACGATTATCCAATCCTCACCTCGATGGGCCCGATGATGCGTATTAGCCGGAAAAAAAGGTGCCAAGGTGGTGTATAGTGGTGCATATGATTCTATCAATATATGGAAACCTCTTCCTTGAGGAACTTCCAAAATCTAATTCCAATTTTCATTTTATTGGCAATTGAAGCCTGGCAAGGATGGGTGAGCTGATTAGAGATGATATAGTGGTTGCTTTTCACGTCCCTCTTGGCATTAGGAATTTCGTTGAAGCCTAATTGAAGACCTTCTTTGAGATCTGAATTTTCATTACTACCTTTGTTGGCCTTTGATGGTGGAGAGAATTAAGTTTTACAAGGTGGATATGCAGTTAATTAATTTACATGGATATAACATATAACACTGAGAAGATTATTGATTAGTGCTTCTACTTAGTCAAATCTTTTCACCATGTCCATTGACAGGTTCACGAGAAAAAGATAATATTGCAAAGGAAAAGCCTTACACCCAGAGTCGAGAGGTGGAACACTTCCCCAGTATTACTTTCTTCACTTGCCCTCGTCTTTTCAATTGTAGTTGCTTTCTTATTATGCCTTGCTTCTATAGTTTTTTACCTTTTTATATGTTTCCTAAAAATATATTTGTTATCAAGTATCTATGTAAGAAAAAATAAAAAACTTAATATAGATCAGATGTGAGAATAGACCCAAGAACTACACCATAACCTAGAACAATAGCCACCTAATCCTATAGATGATGTGACAATACGATCGGGTGGGTAAGAAAATAAACACGAGTTCATTACAATGGAAGCTAAAATATTTGATGTATTGGAATAAATTAGCACAGAAAAATAGCCAAGTAGAAAGAGGAGCACAGATAGCACAAAACCAGCAAACCTAAGTCCCTTTCACTGCATCAGAATCCAGTTAACAAATTGGACCATGGAAATTAAAATAAACACCATAAAATTATATAAAAAATTTGCTTACAGATTAATAACTAAGAAATCAATGACTTGTAATTTCAAAATAGAAACAAAACTCAAAAAGAATCATGAGTGTGTAAAACTAAATGCCATTTATGACGGCTTACAGCTTGAGCACTTGTGGGCAATTCTTTTACTAGAACACAGAGACTGCTTTCAACAAAACTGACTGACATTAAGGATGCCAAAATGCATGTCTAATGTGCCAAATTCCTCACTCAAAGTCAGTTCACTTTCTTTTTATCAAAGTAGATACCTCCAATCTATCGATGAACAGAAACATTTGTGTCACTTTATATGGTGGAATCTGCATTTGATTAAACAAATGGTATCACTTTAAGTTTGTCTTATTAGAAACTGATGATTGGTGTTCTAAGAATGTTCAAAAGCGATCGAGAATGTATTCAAAAGATCAAAAATTAGTTGAACTAAGGCGACTAACACGCGGTTAGATGGCGGGGTAATCAAATTGCATGTTGGATGAACCAAATAAGGAGACAGATAAGTAGGTAGCAAAGCAAATGGCCTTAAATTAGAGGGATGATGTGTGGGTGAGATAGCCAATCCAACCCATATTGTCTATAAAAATCGGACACATTCGCTTGAATCAAGGGGAAGACACCAAACAAGAGCTTTGGGATTAGGGCAACATAAGGAGACAATGTGGATTAAAGAAAGAGTTTAATTAGAGAGAACTCAGCTAAAACCATGGATCTAAGGAATTACTTGGGATGTGTAAATGAGTGTTCATGTGGCAGCCTATTTATGAGTCTAAGAGGGTGCAATGAGTTGTCCTACACAGGAACTAGACAAATCACAAGTTATGCAATGTTTTCTATTTTATCATTAAGTTACATTTGCTCTATAGCTGGTCTTCTATTACTTCTAGATTAGAACAAAACGAAATTAACCAGTCACTTGCCAGGTTTTGACAGCGCGTTCAGTCCCACTTGAGAAGCTAGAGTACTCCATATCCTCCTCACCTGAATAAAACCCCAACGTTTGCAGTGCCTCCTGTCATTATGAGATCCACAATAATAAACAAAACAGATTTTAATACACAAACAAGAAATTTTCAACTTACATTACTGACAGCAAACCATTTAGTATCACAATTTCATAAATTTTGGCACTTAGTCTCTACTATACAATCAGGCAATGGGTTTGAAGAGGACATCTCAAACAAAAGCAATGCAAGGTTGCAGAAGTGGAGACAGGTGAGTGGTGTGTTGTAGGATCAATGAGCATATCACCTAGTCGGAGTTCGGCAATAATTCGGCAAGGTTTATATTCAGAAAAAACATGCAAAATTTGGCTAGTTTGGAAGTATAGGGAGAAAAAGTAAATAAATAAATAAAAGAAGATTAAAAAAGTATAAAAATAACATAAAAAGTGCAATTCATAGAAAAATATGAATTCTCGTAAATTATTCGTGAACTTCGAGGACTACTAAAATATTGTTAGTGTGAACTACTCAAGTATTTTTATTTGTTGCAAAATGGCATTGCATGATCATTTAAGAACAAGCACAATGTTCTTGGATAACAATAGATGGTCCTATTTTCAAGATACATTGTACAGGAAAACATGCGTTGTAAAAAAATTGCACAACCATCCATAATAAAGTGCATAGATTGGATGGTTGAAATCATCCAGTTAGTTATATTTTGGGACCACTTCAGCTCATATGAGCTATCAATTTGACGGCTTAGAATGCTCACATTTTACACATTTAATGGAGTAAGATCATTTAAATACCAAAATGGTGTTAAATGTTGGTGAGGAGAGTCAGTCCCATACAATTTTACACCATAAACCACCACCTACATTGTCCTTTTTAAATGCAAGCCGTCTTGGCCAGCAAATCTAAGGATGAGGAAGCGAATCTAGTCTGACTAGCTTCGAGTTTTCATCCACTTCTCAGGAAGGATCAACATCCATTAAGAAGGATTCTTTGCTCGAAGATGGGACTGAAGGGAAGCTCCCAATAATTCTTCTTGTTGTTCGGGGTAGCAGCTCTTAAAGATTGAGACCGTGTTGGGGAAGCTACTATACCTAATGGTGGGAGGGGATTAGAAGAAAAGTCGAATCAAAAGCAATATAAGCCCATTCAAAAAATTTTACCTTGACGGAACGCCACTGAGAATTTGGCCATCGAACAGGATCCAAATCACATATGTCAGTAATCGTACCCATGTACCTAAATTAAACACACAATTTGGATAAAAAAGTAATGTCAATTATTTTTTTATAAGACTGGATATTAGAGAGAGATATACGTTAAACTAACAGAATGATGTTCCAATACTATTAAGGAGCGTTCCGGTGAACAGATCCCAAAGTTGAGAGTGTGTTTGATATATGTTGTTGGTCGAATTTATTCTTCTTGTTGTTGGGAGTAATTCTTCTTTGAATTAAGCGATCTTGCATCGATCTTTGAAGCATATGAGCTGCACACTGTGCACATGCAAACTTCTTTGGTGGTTTTCTTGCATGGACTGGAAAATATGCCTCGATAAGATTTCAAGCAGCAAAGTTTGCAAATAAAATATAAATATGGAAAGTTAAGCGGTAAAATAACCATCAAATTATCATTATTATAGAAGTTTAGAACATGTTTTTCAGCACAAGTAATTTCAACAGTAGAGGCAAAAAATATGCTAACTCATTATTAGCTATGCAATAATGGATTGCATCAGGGACCTTAAAGAAGAGCCCAAGTCACAACTAGATTGGAATATGAAAGGCAAGAATAACCTCTCCCAAAGCACTCATATAATCATGCTAGATTATCATTGCTATGAATTCCCAATTATTGCATATAAGAGCATACTGCAATGGACATATTAAGGGATCAGTGGGAAGAAATGGTGGCTAGCTGATGCTTCCGAAATGAGCATTTCATCCCATTTGCATCCCTTTACTTACTGCGAGGTATGTGTTATGTCATTGGCCGAGCACCAGTTTTGTCTTTCTTTCTTTTGGTTTCCTTTTTTGGTTTTGTGGTCTAGCTGCTCGCTAAACCACAAGTATGTTTGCTCTCTCTTTTTCTTAAAGAAACTCCAAAAAATAAATAAATCGATGAATGCTATTTAAGATGGTTCGGGCTGCTCATTGGAGACTTTAAAGATCCCTTTACGAAGAATCGCAATGGTACACACACAAAGTAGAAAAAAGGCAAAGATTCATAAATCTCTAATGTTCTTTTTTCTTCTAGCCCTTTAATGGATGGCATCAGGGACCTTAAAGAAGAGCCCAAGTCACCACTAGGTTGGAATATGAAAGGCAAGAATAATATCTCCCAAAGCACTCATATGATCACGTTGGATTATCATTGCTATGAATTCCCAATTATGATACAATCAAATCTAATCTTTAGGGCCCATACTCAACGAGATAAACACACTATCAACTATGATAAGCCCAACCTCTATACATCAGAGAAACCCTCTAACATCTACCATTGTAAACTCTATGAACACCTCAGAACTTAACTCCAAGAAAATCCCATGTAATAATGATATTTCTAATTTTACAACAACAGTTGACATCTTCGATCCCACTCCATCAAAGTTGCTCCTAGTCAAATTCCTCCCAAAACAACAAATGCTGTCAACCGCATGAATTTCAAAATTTGAGAACCTCTAATGGGAAAGACCAGAAGGACCACACCACCGAAAGTTCCTTATTTTTTTCTCCATAAGCCAATCAACATCATTTAGAAAAGAAAAAAATGGAGTCCACAAAGACACTAGGCAATGAAGAAAAAGGTGATCGTCTATCTGCTCACTTACACATAATAAAATGGATAGGAATCGTTTCATCATCTGTAAGAGATCATTAATATCTAAGATTTTATCAATAAACAACATACCAAGATCAAATACAATGACAAGGAAATACAAGCCAAATAGAAGAAAGTATGAGAATAAGGTAAAAGCAATGCCAAAGAAACTCAAATTAGGCGATATCATGGATCTCCACGGGTTTAACAATTTTTGCTTATAGTGACAGTCATTAGTGCATATGCAACAGTGTTTTCCTCATGTGGATATGAGTGATCCTAATTTCATCTATGACAGAAAGTATGTGAGACATCTCCTTGAATTTCATCACTTACTACCATGGAAGAATTTTATTAAGGAACGACATCTTAGTCAATTGATTTTTTTCTCTTTGTACTTTGTGTATGTGTGTGTGCGTGATAACAAGACCCTATGCCAACAGAAGTAGCATGACCAAACCAAAACATGCCATCGCTATGGCCACTATATCCTCCTATCCTTCAAGAACAACAATTATCCCCTATCCCATTAAGTTTCTCAAGTAACACCAACTCTCATAGAGTCTCCTTATATACTACTAGCCGAAAAATGAAGAGAACATAATTCTAAGAGGCTTGACCGTGAACCAAAGATCAACCAAAACATCTCAAGAGATTCCCTGAAAAGTGGATAACAATAATTTCCACATGGGTTTATCAGTGCTTCTATTTCCTTTTCTTAGATTCACTAACAGTGACTAGGAATGATAATCCAGGTAGTGAGTGATTAGGAGTGATATTCCAAGAAGTCGTGATCATAAAAATTTGATTGGCTATGACCTCGAGTTTCTGAATAAACTAGGGTATATATAGAATCAATTGTCAATTCTAGCAAAGCTGTAACAATTATAGAGACGTGTTACAAAAAACAAATAGAAATGCCTATGTCTCACTCTAGAAAAAGGCATGAGTATTAAAAAAACACAAATATTTGGGAGGGCGTTATTTGGTGGGCAAAAATTTGTGGCAGTGACCACAATAAAGCCAGGGAGGCACCATTTTGGGTCATTTACACACCTAATCTCATAACAAGACCACAACTGAACCCATTGTCGAAGAGGGCAATGCTCATTGCTGCTATATTAGTCCCATAACCTTGACTATAGAGATTCCCATACCCACAAGCACCACCTAAAACACAAGAAACATGAACAAAACACCATTATATCAAAAGGATCACCTCTAAAATGGTCCTAGAGTACATGATGAGAACAAAAAGTGCATACCCATAGTCCCTGAAGCATCACCACCTCCAGCTGAATACTGGTATTTTTTGCAGTTTTATGATTTCAGATTTTGATCTCATAATTGTGAGTGTTGTAGACTGTGTTTCTGTACAGTAGAATTAACTTTAAAGTAGTTCTTCACCTACTTATCTGAATTAAATAATCGTTGGTTGCGGACTGATTCAGCGTCAGTGAAAGATACTTTTGGATAGTGTATTCCACTTTAAGGTCAGAATGTGTGATAAAATGTGATTTTGGGAAGACTCGTGGCTTGGCGAATTATGTTGTATTCTCTCCTTACTACTTAGGCTTGCTCATAGCAAAAATGTCTTGATATCACATATGGTTGATGTGGCTGTTGACCAAGATGTTTGGAATGTGCATATGTGCGACAACTTGAGGGAGGAGGAATCATGTTGCTATATGTACTTTTGGTGACTCTCCATGAATTTCGAACCAATTGGAGTGAGGGATGCAGAATCTGTCTTTGGGAAGAAAGGGATGCTTACGGTTAGTTTGTACCCATTATTGGGTGGCATTGGACCCACTTATGCAAGGTGGGGACTTTCCTTAGAAACCTCCTTTTTTGCTGGTTGGTAGCATGAGAATTCCTTATAGTAAGTCATGGCCTTTTACTTTATCAATCGATGATCTAGGTATTATTTCAGGGGAAGAATTGATGGACCACCTCCTTCACTACCTAGTCATGTTTATGGTATGGCTGCATTTGCTGGCAACCTTCAGAATTCCTTAGTGCTTCACAACGATTTATGCCAAACTGTTTGGTATCAAAACTCGGCCAATATCGATCGTGCCGATGATAGATATTGGTTTCATGAGAACAAATCGATAACACCCGATGTTATCGAGGTGGTACTGGTATCAGTATTGGTATCGTATCGAATACCGCCTTGGTGTTGTCTGATACAATCAATTTTTTATTTTGCATCCTTTTCTTCTTTTTTCTAAAGGAAAAGGAGTTTCAGCATCGGTGATACTGTATTGGTACCGGTCGATATGTATTGCTCTAAGATTGGACCAATACCCGATCTGAAATCAAGTTTAAAAATAAAGCAATTGAAACCCAGAGTTTTCAAAACATAAATGCACTTCAAACCCTAACTTCTCTACACATAAAATGAAGAAATAAAACCCAAAAACATAGCTGAAATAAACAAAGAGGTTAAAAATAGCTTTAAATGCGACTAAGGAAGAAAAAAAATCTAAAAAAAACTGAGTCCAAAACCCTAGCGATTTTTAAACACGCATGCACATCAACGAATCAAACAAATATTTAATGAATCACGAATCAAACCAAAAATTGAAAAAATTGGAAAATCAACGAATCAACCAATCTATCTCAAATCCTACTGAAAATCAACCAAATGTAACCAAAAATCATATAACATACCTAGATCTGCATTCAGCAGCTTCTAATCCATCTCAAATCCTCTACTCCACGAGATCAAAACCATATAACATACCTAGACCAGCATTCACCGGTTCCCGATCGATCAGAAAATGATCGGTTGATCGAAGCTACCTAGAGTAGCTCCCGGAGACCACGGAACAAGCAGGAAAACGACAGAGAGGCTAGGGTTTGCCGATCGAGAGAGAGAGAGAGGTTAGGATTTGTTGAGATCGAGATCGAGATCGAGATCGAGAGAGAGTGGTAATGGTTTGTCGATCGAGAGAGAGAGAGGCTAGAGTTAGAAAGAAAAAAAGGAAGGGGTTGTGAGAAAGGCATCTTCTGTTTATAAATAGGGGAAAAGGGTAGGGGGGAAGGGGGGGGGTGTGTTCTGTGTCGGGCCCGATGACTAGGAGTATAATAATTTACTAAACCACTTATTTAACTTTAAAAAAAACTATTTTAGGCAGTGGTGCCCGATGATTAGGAGTATAATAATTTACTAAACCACTGATTTAACTTTAAAAAAAACTATTTTAGGCAGTGGTATATTGCACCACTTTTTAAAGCCGTGGTTAATTTTATACTGCTATAATGGTTTTTTCTCTATTTTGACGTAGTGCTGATTACGGCCGTCGTTTATCCCGCCCCACTAATATAGTTTTTTTCTCATTTTCACGTAGTCATTCAAGGGCAACATTTGTTTGACCATTCAATACCTCTTTCACCAATTAAATTTTTGAAAAATTCAGCCTGCATGTTAAGATATTTCAACATGTTATTTGACAGGGCTCGAAGGATGTGCTTTTAGTGGGAGTTGGGAGGTATATAAATATTACATTTAGCTTTAATTACCTAAAGCTACTTGGGTTCTATGAACATAACATCTAATGTGTGAATTATCATAACTAATGTCTGTTTCTTTATGATATGTCTTAATGACTACTGCAAATTCGGATTGTTGATGCTCAAGCTCTCATAACCAGGCAATCAGGTCTGAGGAGCCTTTTTAGATAATAAAAATACGAATTCCTATATGTTTTGGCTCAAGGTGGAGTATTTTAACATATAAAACTTTGAAGTGTCGTAACTTTGTGATCGGTTATCCGTTGGGGGCCTATTAGTACTCAAATCAAAGCGCTCGACGAGCTCTACAACGTGGTAAATAGGGGAACCCATTTAGAGCATTTTTTAACCCCAAAAAATGACGTTAAAAGTTCTAAAACATGATTTTTATGATTTAGGGACATAGTTGTCATTTATAATTATTGGTTTCTTTGTAAACTTATATTTAATAATTCATATCCTATCGATTAAATTCACTTTGCTTAGTTTGTTACAATTAAATTTACATTTTAGTCGGTAGAGAGTTCGAATCTCCTTGCCTTCAGTTGCAACTGATCTTATAGTATTAAAATTAAACTAGACTTTGTCTTGGTTTCGATGGTACAAATTTCCCTAGTACGCCATTTTTGTGTTTGGCGATTTGATATATGATCAATCACTTTGGCCTAGCGGATGTCCAAAACCTAAAACCATTAATTGTGTAGATTATTTAAAAGCGCATTTAGGCGATTAAGCAGCGGATTGGAGAATCGGGTAAAGTGGCATACGGCATGTATAAACATCATTGTATCGTATAAGAGCCTTGGGCGATGGGCGACATGGTAAAGGAACAACACGTTTAAGCGAGTTTTAACATAAACCAGACTCTTAAAGGTCCCCAAAACGGGACATTAATTTTCCAAGGGCATTGTCCATATTTAACAAAATGTTCAATTCTATTCCTTCGACGTGTTTAGAAGGAGCGATTTGGAAAAATGCATTTGTAGTAGAAGGCGATTCGATCGGAGAGCATCTGCGGGTTTTAGAGGCGATCGGGTTTTCGATAAGGGGGTTTGGAGGGATAAGTAGTTTAGGAGGCAGCACAGGGTGCGATCATACCAGCCCTAGTGCCGGATCTCATCGAACTCCATGATTAAGCGTGCTTGGCGAGAGTAGTACTAGGATGGGTGACCTCTAAAGTCCTCGTGTTGCACCCCATTTCGCGGGGTACAACCTTTAGCGTCATGAGGCGATTTGGAGAAATCTGACGGCGGAGAAGGCATTCGATCGGAGAGCATCTTGGCGGGTTTTAGAGGCGGTCGGGTTTTCGATAAGGGGGGTTTGGAGGGGGATAAGTAGTTTAGGAGACACAAACCTGTTGGGTGCGATCATACCAGCACTAGTGCATCGGATCTCATCAGAACTCCATGATTAAGCGTGCTTGGCGAGTAGTACTAGGATGGGTGACCTCACAGGAAGTCCTCGTGTTGCACCTTTTGTGGCAGCGACCTTTGGCGTCATGAGGCGATTTGGAGAAATCTGACGGGAGAATGCATTCGATCGGAGAGCATCTGTGAGTTTTAGGCGATCGGGTTTTCGATAAGGGGGGTTTGGAGGGGGATAAGTAGTTTAGGAGGCATAAACCTGTCTGGTGCGATCATACCAGCACTAGTGCCGGATCCCATGAGAACTCCATGATTAAGCGTGCTTGGCGAGTAGTACTAGGATGGGTGACCTCACAGGAATCCGTGTTGCACCTTTTTCGGCCCGTGGCGACCTTTAGCGTCATGAGGCGATTTGGAGGAAATCTGACCCGGTAGGAGAAGGCATTCGATCGGAGAGCATCTTGTGAGTTTTGAGGCGGTCGGGTTTTCGATAAGGGGGTTTGGAGGATAAGTTGTTTAGGAGGCACAAACACAGATGCGATCATACCACCACTAGTGCAGGATCCCATCGAACTCCATGATTAAGCGTGCTTGGCGAGAGTAGTACTAGGATGGGTGACCTCACAGGATGTCTCGTGTTGCACCTTTATCGGCAAACACAACGACCTTTAAGCGTCGCGGGAAGGCGATTTGGAGGAAGTACGGCCGGCCGGAGAAGGCATTCGATCGGATAGCATCTGTGAGTTTTGAGGCGTCGGGTTTTTCGATAAGGGGGGTTTGGAGGATAAGTAGTTTAGGAGGCACAAACACATGGGTGCGATCATACCGACACTAGTGCGGATCCCATCGAACTCCATGATTAAGCGTGCTTGGCGAGTAGTACTAGGATGGTTGACCTCTGGGAAGTCCTCGTGTTACCCCTTTTTTTTGTGGCGACCTTTAGCGTCATGAAGCGATTTGGAGGAAATCTGACGGCCGGAGAGAAGGCATTCGATCGGAGAGCATCGTGAGTTTTAGGCGGTCGGGTTTTCGATAAGGGGGTTTGGAGGGATAAGTAGTTTAGGAGGCACAAACACATGCAGTGCGATCATACCGACACTAGTGCACGGATCCCATCGAACTCCATGATGAAGCGTGCTTGGGCGAGAGTAGTACTAGGATGGGTGACCTCCTGGGAAGTCCTCGTGTTGCACCCCTTTATCCTTGGCCGTGTGGCGACCTTTAGCGTCGCGGGAGCGATTTGGAGGAAATACGGCCGGCCGGAGAAGGCATTCGATCGGAGAGCATCTTGTGAGTTTTAGGTGATCGGGTTTTCGATAAGGGGGTTTGGAGGGATAAGTTGTTTAGGAGGCAAACACATGGTGCGATCATACCGGCACTAGTGCACGGGATCCCATCGAACTCATGATTAAGCGTGCTGGGCCGAGAGTAGTACTAGGATGGGTGACCTCCTGGGAAGTCCTTATGTTGCACCTTTTTCGTCGTGGCGACCTTTCTTGGTCAGAGGGCATTTGGAGAAATGAGAAGGCGATCGGAGAGCATCTGCGGAGTTTTAGGCGGGGGGGTTTTCGATAGGGGGGGGTTTGGAGGGGGATAAGTAGTTTAGGAAGCACAAACCTGTCTGGTGCGATCATACCGGCACTAGTGCACTAGATCCCATCAGAACTCCGCAGTTAAACGTGCTTGGGCGAGAGTAGTGCTAGGATGGGTGACCTCCTGGGAAGTCCTCGTGTTGCACCTCCTTTTTCGCGCCGGCGCGGTGACCTTTTGGCGTCGCGGGAGCGATTTGGAAAATCTGAGCGGTAGGAGAAGGCATTCGATCGGAGAGCATCTGCTTGAGGTTTTGGTGTCGGGTTTTCGATAAGGGGGTTTGGAGAGGATAAGTTGTTTAGGAGCACAAACCAATCGGGTGCGATCATACCGGTAGTGCGGATCCCATCGAACTCCATGATTAAGCGTGCTTGGCGAGAGTAGTACTAGGATGGGTGACCTCTGAGAAGTCCTCGTGTTGCACCTTTTTGGCCGTGGCGACCTTTGGCGTCATGAGGGGCGATTTGGAGATCTCTGACGGTGGAGAAAGGCATTCGATCGGAGAGCATCTTGGAGTTTTAGGCGGTCGGGTTTTCGATAAGGGGGGTTTGGAGGGATAAGTAGTTTAGGAGGCACAAACACAGCAGTGCGATCATACCGGCACTAGTGCCGGATCCCATCGAACTCCATGATTAAGCGTGCTTGGGCGAGAGTAGTACTAGGATGGGTGACCTCCTGAGAAGTCCTCGTGTTGCACCTTTTCGGCAGCCGTGGCGACCTTTAGCGTCGCGGGAAGCATTTGGAGAAATCTGAGGCCGGGAGAAGGCATTCGATCGGGAGAGCATCTTCGATAAGGGGGTGGTCGGGTTTTCGATAAGGGGGGTTTGGAGGGATAAGTTGTTTAGGATGCACAAACACATAGTGCGATCATACCGACACTAGTGCCGGATCCCATCGAACTCCATGATTAAGCGTGCTTGGCGAGAAGTAGTACTAGGATGGGTGACCTCACAGAATCCTCGTGTTGCACCCCTTTTTTGGCCGTGGCGACCTTTGGCGTCAGCGAGGCGATTTGGAGGAAATCTGACCCGGAGAGAAGGCATTCGATCGGAGAGCATCGTGAGTTTTAGGTGTCGGGTTTTCGATAAGGGGGGGTTTGGAGGGGATAAGTAGTTTAGGAGGCACAAACACATGCAGTGCGATCATACCGGCACTAGTGCACCGGATCCCATCGAACTCCATGATTAAGCGTGCTTGGGCGAGAAGTAGTACTAGGATGGGTGACCTCCTTGGGAAGTCCTCGTGTTGCACCCCTTTTTGGCCGTGGCAGCGACCTTTGGCGTCGCGGGGCGATTTGGAGAAATCTGGCCCGTAGGAAGGCATTCGATCGGAGAGCATCTTGTGCGGGTTTTCTCGGGTTTTCGATAAGGGGGTTTGGAGGATAAGTAGTTTAGGAGGCACAAACACATTTGAGTGCGATCATACGACACTAGTGCCGGATCCCATCGAACTCATGATTAAGCGTGCTTGGCGAGAGTAGTACTAGGATGGGTGACCTCTGGGAATCCTCGTGTTGCACCTTTTTGTCGGTGCAAGCGTCATGAGGCGATTTGGATTCTGACGTGGAGAAGGCATTCGATCGGAGAGCATCTTGAGGGTTTTAGGTGATCGGGTTTCGATAAGGGGGGTTTGGAGGGATAAGTAGTTTAGGAGGCACAAGCCTGTCGGATGCGATCATACCAGCACTAGTGCCGGATCCCATCGAACTCCATGATTAAGCGTGCTTGGGTGAGTAGTACTAGGATGGGTGACCTCTGGAGAATCTCGTGTTGCACCTTTTTCGGCATGGCGACCTTTAAGCGTCGCGAGGCGATTTGGAGAAATCTGCGTAGGAAGGCATTCGATCGGAGAGCATCTTGTGGTTTTAGGCGGTCGGGTTTTCGATAAGGGGGTTTGGAGGGATAAGTAGTTTAGGAGGCACAAACCTGCGGTGCGATCATACCACCACTAGTGCCGGATCCCATCGAGAACTCCATGATTAAGCGTGCTTGGCGAGAGTAGTACTAGGATGGGTGACCTCTGAAGTCCTCGTGTTGCACCTTTTCGCGCGGCGACAACCTTTTAAGCGTCGCGGGGCGATTTGGAGGAAATCTGACCCGTAGGAGAAGGCATTCGATCGGAGCATCTTGGCGGAGTTTTGGGGTGATCGGGTTTTCGATAAGGGGGGTTTGGAGGATAAGTAGTTTAGGAGGCACAAACACAGCCAGTGCGATCATACACACTAGTGCACCGGATCATCGAACTCCGATTAAGCGTGGTTGGGCGAGAGTAGTACTAGGATGGGTGAGCTCCTAGGAAGTCCTCGTGTTGCACCCCTTTTTGGCCGTGCAGCGACCTTTGGCGTCATGGAGGCGATTTGGAGAAATCTGGCCGTAGGAGAAGGCATTCGATCGGAGAGCATCTTGGCGGGTTTTAGAGGCGGATCGGGTTTTCGATAAGGGGGGGGTTTGGAGGGGGATAAGTAGTTTAGGAGGCCTCACATGTGCGATCATACCAAAGATTGCCGGATCCCATCGAACTCCGCATTAAGCGTGCTTGGGCAGAGTAGTACTAGGATGGGTGACCTCTGGAAGTCCTCGTGTTGCACCTTTTTGGCCAGCGACCTTTGGCGTCGCGGGAGCGATTTGAGGAAATACTACCACGGAGAAGGCATTCGATCGGAGAGCATTCGCGGGTTTTGGGGCGGTCGGGTTTTCGATAAGGGGGGGGTTTGGAGGGGGATAAATAGTTTAGGAGGCACAAACCTGTCGGGTGCGATCATACCAGCACTAGTGCACCGGATCCCATCAGAACTCCGCAAGCGTAAGCTTGGCAGAGTAGTACTAGGATGGGTGACCTCTCTGAAGTCCTCGTGTTGCACCTTTATCGCGGCGCAAGCGACCTTTAAGCGTCATGAGGAGCGATTTGGAGAAGTACTGGCCGGGAGAAGGCATTCGATCGGAGAGCATCTGCGGTTTTGGGGCGGGGTTTTCGATAAGGGGGTTTGGAGGGATAAGTAGTTTAGGAAGGCACAAACCTCGATGCGATCATACCGACTAGTGCACCGGATCCCATCGAACTCATGATTAAGCGTGCTTGGCGAGAGTAGTACTAGGATGGGTGACCTCTGGAAGTCCTCTGTTGCACCTTTTTTGGCCATGCGACCTTTTTGGCGTCGGAGCGATTTGGAGGAAGTACTACGGCCGGAGAAGGCATTCGATCGGAGAAGCGCGGGTTTTGGGGCGGTCGGGTTTTCGATAAGGGGGTTTGGAGGGGATAAGTAGTTTAGGAGGCACAAACCTGTCGGGTGCGATCATACCAGCACTAGTGCACCGGATCCCATCGAACTCATGATTAAGCGTGCTTGAGTAGTATTAGGATGGGTGACCTCCTGGGAAGTCACCGTGTTGCACCCCCTTTTTCGGCGGCGCGGCGACCTTTTGGCGTCGCGGGAGCGATTTGGAGGAAATCTGGCGGCCGGAGAAGGCATTCGATCGGAGAGAGCATGCGGGTTTTAGGCGGTCGGGTTTTCGATAAGGGGGTTTGGAGGGATAAGTAGTTTAGGAGGCACAAAACATGCAGTGCGATCATACCGGCACTAGTGCACCGGATCCCATCGAACTCATGATAAGCGTGCTTGGGCGAGAGTAGTACTAGGATGGGTGACCTCCTGGGAAGTCCTCGTGTTGCACCCCCTTTTTCGCGCCGGCGCGGCGACCTTTTGGCGTCGCGGGAGCGATTTGGAGAATCTGTGGAGAAAGGCATTCGATCGGAGGAGCATCGCGGGTTTTAGGCGGTCGGGTTTTCGATAAGGGGGTTTGGAGGATAAGTAGTTTAGGAGGCACAAACACTGTCGTGCGATCATACCAACTAGTGCGGATCCCATCGAACTCGCGATTAAGCGTGCTTGGCGAGAAGTAGTACTAGGATGGGTGACCTCACAGGAAGTCTCGTGTTGCACCCCCTTTTTTGCATGCCGTGGCGCGACCTTTAGCGTCCGGGAGCGATTTGGAGGAAGTACGGCCGGCCGGAGAAGGCATTCGATCGGAGAGCATGCGCGGGTTTTGGGGCGGTCGGGTTTTCGATAAGGGGGGGTTTGGAGGGGGATAAGTTGTTTAGGAGGCACAAACCTGTCCGATGCGATCATACCAGCACTAGTGCACCGGATCCCATCAGAACTCCGCAGTTAAGCGTGCTTGGGCGAGAGTAGTACTAGGATGGGTGACCTCCTGGGAAGTCCTCGTGTTGCACCCCCTTTTTCGCGCCGGCGCCGCGACCTTTTAGCGTCGCTTCGCGGGAGCGATTTGGATGAAGTACGGCCGGCCGGAGAAGGCATTCGATCGGAGAGCATGCGCGGGTTTTGGGGCGGTCGGGTTTTCGATAAGGGGGGGGTTTGGAGGGGGATAAGTAGTTTAGGAGGCATAAACCTGTCTGGTGCGATCATACCAGCACTAGTGCACCGGATCCCATCAGAATTCCGCAGTAAAGCGTGCTTGGGCGAGAGTAGTACTAGGATGGGTGACCTCCTGGGAAGTCCTCGTGTTGCACCCCCTTTTTTCGGCGACCTTAGCGTCATGAGCGATTTGGAGGAAGTACGACCGGAGAAGGCATTCGATCGGAGAGCATCCGCGGGTTTTGGGCGGTCGGGTTTTCGATAAGGGGGGGGATTGGAGTGGGATAAGTAGTTTAGGAGGCACAAACACGTCTGTGCGATCATACCAAAGACTAGTGCCGGATCCCATCGAACTCCGATTAAGCGTGCTTGGCGAGAGTAGTACTAGGATGGGTGACCTCCTGAAGTCTCGTGTTGCACCTTTATCGCGTGCTGGCGACCTTTTACGTCATGGGAGCGATTTGGAGGAATACTGGCCACGGAGAAGGCATTCGACGGAGAGCATCGCGGGTTTTAGAGGCGGTCGGGTTTTCGATAAGGGGGTTTGGAGGGATAAGTAGTTTAGGAGGCCACAAACACATCGGTGCGATCATACCAAAGACTAGTGCCGGATCCCATCGAACTCCATGATTAAGCGTGCTTGGCGAGTAGTACTAGGATGGGTGACCTCTGGGAAGTCCTCGTGTTGCACCTTTTTTGGCGCGTGGCGACCTTTGGCGTCATGGGGAGCGATTTGGAGAAAGTCTGGCCGTAGGAGAAGGCATTCGATCGGAGAGCATCTGCGCGGGTTTTGGGCGATCGGGTTTTCGATAAGGGGGGGTTTGGAGGATAAGTTGTTTAGGAGGCACAAACACATGCGGTGCGATCATACCACACTAGTGCCGGATCCCATCGAACTCCATGATTAAGCGTGCTTGGCGAAATAGGGATGGGTGACCTCTGGGAAGTCCTCGTGTTGCACCTTTATCGCGCCGTGGACCTTTGGCGTCAGCGGGCGATTTGGAGGAAATCTGACGGCGGAGAAGGCATTCGATCGGAGAGCATCTTGTGAGTTTTAGGGCGATCGGGTTTTCGATAAGGGGGGTTTGGAGGGATAAGTAGTTTAGGAGGCACAAACACATGGTGCGATCATACGACACTAGTGCCGGATCCCATCAAAACTCCGCAGTGAAGAGTGCTTGCGCGAGAGTAGTACTAGGATGGGTGACCTCCTGGAAAGTCCTCGTGTTGCACCTTTTTCGCATCCCGTGGCGACCTTTAGCGTCATGAGGGCGATTTGGAGAAATCTGACGGCCGGAGAAGGCATTCGATCGGAGAGCATCTTGCGGGTTTTGCGGCGGTCGGGTTTTCGAGAAGGGGGGGGTTGGAGGGGGATAAGGGGTTTTGGAGGCACAAACCACATTGCGATCATAGACTAGTGCGGATCCCATCGAACTCCGCAATTGTTAAGCGTGCTTGGCGAGTAGTACTAGGATGGGTGACCTCACAGGAAGTCCTCGTGTTGCACCCCTTTTTTGCCGTGCAGCGACCTTTAAGCGTCATGAGGCGATTTGGAGGAAATCTGGCGGTAGAAGGCAATCGATCGGAGAGCATGCGCGAGTTTTTAGTGATCGGGTTTTCGATAAGGGGGGTTTGGAGCGGGGTAAGTTGTTTAGGAGGCACAAACCTGTCGGGTGCGATCATACCAGCACTAGTGCACCGGATCCCATCAGAACTCCGCAGTTAAGCGTGCTTGGGCGTGAGTAGTACTAGGATGGGTGACCTCCTGGGAAGTCCTCGTGTTGCACCTTTTTTGGCCGTGGCGACCTTTTGCGTCATGGAGCGATTTGGAGGAAGAGGAGAAGGCATTCGATCGGAGAGCATCTGTGAGTTTTGGCGGTCGGGTTTTCGATAAGGGGGTTTGGAGGATAAGTAGTTTAGGAGGCACACACCGGTGCGATCATACCGACACTAGTGCAGGATCCCATCGAACTCCGATTAAGCGTGCTTGGTAGAAGTAGTACTAGGATGGGTGACCTCTGGGAAGTCCTCGTGTTGCACCTTTTTCAGCCGTGGCAGCGACCTTTAGCGTCATGAGCGATTTGGAGGAAATCTGACGGAGGAAGGCATTCGATCGGAGAGCATCTCGTGGGTTTTAGAGTGATCGGGTTTTCGATAAGGGGGTTTGGAGGGATAAGTAGTTTAGGAGGCACAAACACAGCCGGTGCGATCATACCGACACTAGTGCAGGATCCCATCGAACTCATGATTAAAAGCGTGCCTGGGCGAGAGTAGTACTAGGATGGGTGACCTCCTGGGAAGTCCTCGTGTTGCACCCCTTTACCATGTGGCCGACCTTTTGGCGTCATGAGAGCGATTTGGAGAAATCTGGCCGTTCGATCGGAGAGCATCTTGCGGGTTTTAGTGATCGGGTTTTCGATAAGGGGGGTTTGGAGGATAAGTAGTTTAGGAGGCATAAACACATGCAGTGCGATCATACCAGCACTAGTGCACCGGATCCCATCAGAACTCTCCAGTTAAGCGTGCTTGGGCGAGAGTAGTACTAGGATGGGTGACCTCCAGGGAAGTCCTCGTGTTGCACCTTTTTCAAGCCGTGGCGACCTTTGGCGTCGCGAGCGATTTGGAGAAATCGGCATTCGATCATAGAGCATGCGCGGGTTTTGAGGCGGTCGGGTTTTCGCTAAGGGTGGGGTATGGAGGGGGATAAGTAGTTTTGGAGGCACAAACCTGTCGGGTGCGATCATACCACCACTAGTGCACCGGATCCCATCAGAACTCCGCAGTTAAGCGTGCTTGGGCGAGAGTAGTACTAGGATGGGTGACCTCCTGGGAAGTCCTCGTGTTGCACCCCCATTTGGCCACGGCGACCTTTTAAGCGTCATGAGCGATTTGGAGGAAGTTCGATCGGAGAGCATCTTGAGTTTTGGCGGTGGGGTTGTCGATAAGGGGGGGGTTTGGAGGGGGATAAGTAGTTTAGGAGGCACAAACACATGCATGCGATCATACCGACACTAGTGCACCGGATCCCATCGAACTCCATGATTAAGCGTGCTTGGGCGAGAGTAGTACTAGGATGGGTGACCTCTGGAAGTCCTCGTGTTGCACCTTTTTCAGTGGCGTGGCGACCTTTAGCGTCATGGGAAGCGATTTGGAGGAAATCTGACCGGGGAGAAGGCATTCGATCGGAGAGCATCTTGCAGCGGAGTTTTGAGGCGGTCGGGTTTTCGATAAGGGGGTTTGGAGGGATAATGCGATCATACCGACTAGTGCACCGGATCCCATCGAACTCCGCATTAAGCGTGCTTGGGCGAGTAGTACTAGGATGGGTGACCTCTGAAGTCCTCGTGTTGCACCTTTTTTTGCGGCGACCTTTAGCGTCATGGAGCGATTTGGAGGAGACTACCACGTAGAAGGCATTCGATCGGAGAGCATGCGCGGGTTTTGGGGCGGTCGGGTTTTCGATAAGGGGGGGGGTTTGGAGGGGGATAAGTAGTTTAGGAGGCACAAACCTGTCTGGTGCGATCATACCAGCACTACTGCACCGGATCCCATCAGAACTCCGTAGTGAAGCGTGCTTGGGCGAGAATAGTACTAGGATGGGTGACCTCCTGGGAAGTCCTCGTGTTGCACCCCCTTTTTCGCGCCGGCGCGGCGACCTTTTGGCGTCGCGGGAGCGATTTGGAGGAAGACCTGCCGAGAAGGCATTCGATCGAGAGCATGCGCTGGTTTTTCGGTCGGGTTTTCGATAAGGGGGTTTGGAGGATAAGTTGTTTAGGAGGCACAAACCAGCCAGATGCGATCATACCGACACTAGTGCACCGGATCCCATCGAACTCCATGATTAAGCGTGCTTGGCGAGAAGTAGTACTAGGATGGGTGACCTCTGGGAAGTCCTCGTGTTGCACCTTTTCATGGCCGTGGCGACCTTTGGCGTCATGGGAGCGATTTGGAGAAATCGGTGGAGAAGGCATTCGATCGGAGAGCATCTTGCGGGTTTTAGGCGGTCGGGTTTTCGATAAGGGGGGTTTGGAGGATAAGTTGTTTAGGAGGCACAAACACATGCAGTGCGATCATACCGCACTAGTGCACCGGATCCCATCGAATTCATGATTAAGCGTGCTTGGGAGTAGTACTAGGATGGGTGACCTCCTTGAAGTCCTCGTTGCACCTTTTTTCACAGCCCGGCGACCGCGTCATGAGCGATTTGGAGGAAGTACGGCGGCCGAGAAGGCATTCGATCGGAGAGCATCGCGGGTTTTGGGGGTCGGGTTTTCGATAAGGGGGTTTGGAGGGGATAAGTAGTTTAGGAGGCACAAACCATTGGTGCGATCATACAAAGACTAGTGCACCGGATCCCATCGAACTCCGCAATAGGATGGGTGACCTCTCGAAGTCCTCGTGTTGCACCCCTTTATCAGCGCCGCAGCGACCTTTGGCGTCGAGAGCGATTTGGAGGAATCTGACGGCCGGAGAAGGCATTCGATCGGAGAGCATCTTGCGGGTTTTGGTCGGGTTTTCGATAAGGGGGGTTTGGAGGGGGATAAGTAGTTTAGGAGGCACAAACCTGTCGGGTGCGATCATACCAGCACTAGTGCACCGGATCCCATCAGAACTCCGCAGTTAAGCGTACTTGGGCGAGAGTAGTATTAGGATGGGTGACCTCCTGGGAAGTCACCGTGTTGCACCCCCTTTTTTGGCGGCGACCTTTAGCGTCGCGAGCGATTTGGAGAAATCTGACGGTAGGAGAAGGCATTCGATCGGAGAGCATGCTCGGGTGTTGGGGCGGTCAGGTTTTCGAAAAGGGGGGGTTTGGAGGGGGATAAGTTGTTTAGGAGGCACAAACACAGCTGCGGTGCGATCATACCGACTAGTGCGGATCCCATCGAACTCCATGATTAAGCGTGCTTGGCGAGTAGTACTAGGATGGGTGACCTCACTGAAGTCCTCGTGTTGCACCCCCTTTTTCGCGCCGGCGACCTTTTACGTCCGCGAGAGCGATTTGGAGGAAATCTGCCCGGTACGGAGAAGGCATTCGATCGGAGAGAGCATCGTGAGTTTTTGATCGGGTTTTCGATAAGGGGGGTTTGGAGGATAAGTAGTTTAGGAGGCACAAACAGGGATGCGATCATAGACTAGTGCACCGGATCCCATCAGAACTCCGCAGTTAAGCGTGCTTGGGCGAGAGTAGTACTAGGATGGGTGACCTCCTAGGAAGTCCTCGTGTTGCACCCCCTTTATCGCGCCGGCGCGACGACCTTTTGGCGTATCGGAGAGCATGCGCGGGTTTTGGGGCGGTCGGGTTTTCGATAAGGGGGGGGTTTGGAGGGGGATAAGTAGTTTAGGAGGCACAAACCTGTCGGGTGCGATCATACCAGCACTAGTGCACCGGATCCCATCAGAACTCCGCAGTTAAGCGTGCTTGGGCGAGAGTAGTACTAGGATGGGTGACCTCCTGGGAAGTCCTCGTGTTGCACCCCCTTTTTCACGCCGGTGCGGCGACCTTTTGGCGTCGCGGGAGCGATTTGGAGGAAGTACGGCCGGCCGGAGAAGGCATTCGATCGGAGAGCATGCGCGGGTTTTGGGGCGGTCGGGTTTTCGATAAGGGGGGGGTTTGGAGGGGGATAAGTTGTTTAGGAGGCACAAACCTGTCGGGTGCGATCATACCAGCACTAGTGCATCGGATCCCATCAGAACTCCGCAGTTAAGCGTGCTTGGGCGAGAGTAGTACTAGGATGGGTGACCTCCTGGGAAGTCCTCGTGTTGCACCCCCGTTTTGCCGTGGTGACCTTTAGCGTCATGAGGCGATTTGGAAAGTACGGCCGGCCGAGAAGGCATTCGATCGGAGAGCATCTGTGCGGTTTTAGGCGGTTGGGTTTTCGATAAGGGGGGGGGTTTGGAGAGGGATAAGTTGTTTAGGAGGCATAAACCTGTCGGGTGCGATCATACCAAAGACTAGTGCCGGATCCCATCGAACTCGAAAGCGTGCTTGGCGAGAGTAGTACTAGGATGGGTGACCTCCGAAGTCCTCGTGTTGCACCTTTTTTTTGCCGTGTGGCGACCTTTTGCGTCATGAGGCGATTTGGAGGAAATCTGCGGCAGGAGAAGGCATTCGATCGGAGAGCATGCGTGGGTTTTGGGGCGGTCGGGTTTTCGATAAGGGGGGGGTTTGGAGGGGGATAAATAGTTTAGGAGGCACAAACCATGCGATCATGAGACTAGTGCATCGGATCCCATCGAACTCCGCATTAAGCGTGCTTGGCGAGTAGTACTAGGATGGGTGACCTCCGAAGTCCTCGTGTTGCACCTTTTTCGGCGGGCGACCTTTTGCGTCGCGGGAGCGAGTTGGAGGAAGTACTAGGCCGGAGAAGGCATTCGATCGGAGAGCATCGCAGGTTTTAGGCGGTCGGGTTTTCGATAAGGGGGGTTTGGAGGGATAAGTAGTTTAGGAGGCACAAACACGTCAGTGCGATCATACCGGACTAGTGCACGGATCCCATCGAACTCCGAAGCGTGCTTGGCGAGAATAGTACTAGGATGGGTGACCTCTGGAAGTCCTCGTGTTGCACCTTTTTTGGCAACACGACCTTTTGGCGTCATGAGCGATTTGGAGGAAATCTGGTAGGAGAAGGCATTCGATCGGAGAGCATGCGCGGTTTTAGGGGGGTCGGGTTTTCGATAAGGGGGTTTGGAGGATAAGTTGTTTAGGAGGCACAAACACAGGGTGCGATCATACCAACTAGTGTGCCGGATCCCATCGAACTCGCAGTTAAGCGTGCTTGGCGAGTAGTACTAGGATGGTGACCTCCGAAGTCCTCGTGTTGCACCTTTTTACGTGGCGACCTTTGGCGTCATGAGCGATTTGGAGAAGTAATCTGGCCGGAGAAGGCATTCGATCGGAGAGCATCGCGGTTTTGAGGCGGTCGGGTTTTCGATAAGGGGGGTTTGGAGGATAAGTAGTTTAGAGGCATAAACACTGGTGCGATCATACCCGACACTAGTGCACCGGATCCCATCGAATTCCCATGATTAAGCGTGCTTGGGCGAGAGTAGTACTAGGATGGGTGACCTCTGAAGTCCTCTGTTGCACCTTTTTGGCGGCCGGACCTTTTGGCATGAGGATTTGGAGGAAATCTGACGGCCGGAGAAGGCATTCGATCGGAGCATCTTGGCGGGTTTAGAGTGATCGGGTTTCGATAAGGGGGTTTGGAGGGGATAAGTTGTTTAGGAGGCACAAACACAGCCGTGCGATCATACCAGCACTAGTGCACCGGATCCCATCAGAACTCCGCAGTTAAGCGTGCTTGGGCGAGAGTAGTACTAGGATGGGTGACCTCCTGGGAAGTCCTCGTGTTGCACCCCCTTTATCGCGCCGGCGCGGCGACCTTTTGGCGTCGCGGGAGCGATTTGGAGGAAGTACGGCCGGCCGGAGAAGGCATTCGATCGGAGAGCATGCATGGGTTTTAGTGATCGGGTTTTCGATAAGGGGGGTTTGGAGGGGATAAGTTGAGTTTAGGAGGCGAACACGGTGCGATCATACCGACACTAGTGCGGATCCCATCGAACTCGCATGATTAAGCGTGCTTGGCGAGAGTAGTACTAGGATGGGTGACCTCTTGGGAAGTCCTCGTGTTGCACCTTTTACGGAGCGACCTTTTGGCGTCGCGGGAGCGATTTGGAGGAAGTACGGCCAGCCGGAGAAGGCATTCGATCGGAGAGCATGCGCGGGTTTTGGGGCGGTCGGGTTTTCGATAAGGGGGGGGTTTGGAGGGGGATAAGTTGTTTAGGAGGCACAAACCTGTCGGGTGCGATCATACCAGCACTAGTGCACCGGATCCCATCAGAACTCCGCAGTTAAGCGTGCTTGGGCGAGAGTAGTACTAGGATGGGTGACCTCCTGGGAAGTCCTCGTGTTGCACCCCCTTTTTCGCGCCGGCGCGGCGACCTTTTGGCGTCGCGGGAGCGATTTGGAGGAAGTACGGCCGGCCGGAGAAGGCATTCGATCGGAGAGCATGCGCGGGTTTTGGGGCGGTCGGGTTTTCGATAAGGGGGGGGTTTGGAGGGGGATAAGTAGTTTAGGAGGCACAAACCCTGCGCGATCATACACCAAAGACTAGTGCACCGGATCCCATCAGAAATCCGCAGTTAAGCGTGCTTGGGCGAGAGTAGTACTAGGATGGGTGACCTCCTGGGAAGTCCTCGTGTTGCACCCCCTTTTTCGCGCCGGCGCGGCGACCTTTTGGCGTCGCGGGAGCGATTTGGAGGAAGTACGGCCGGCCGGAGAAGGCATTCGATCGGAGAGCATGCGCGGGTTTTGGGGCGGTCGGGTTTTCGATAAGGGGGGGTTTGGAGGGGGATAAGTAGTTTAGGAGGCACAAACCTGTCGGGTGCGATCATACCAGCACTAGTGCACCGGATCCCATCAGAACTCCGCAGTTAAGCGTGCTTGGGCGAGAGTAGTACTAGGATGGGTGACCTCCTGGGAAGTCCTCGTGTTGCACCCCCTTATTGTAGGCCGCGACCTTTAGCGTCATGAGCGATTTGGAGAATCTGACGTGGAGAAGGCATTCGATCGGAGAGCATGCGCGGGTTTTGGGGCGGTCGGGTTTTCGATAAGGGGGGGTTTGGAGGGGGATAAGTAGTTTAGGAGGCATAAACCTGTCTGGTGCGATCATACCAGCACTAGTGCACCGGATCCCATCAGAATTCCGCAGTAAAGCGTGCTTGGGCGAGAGTAGTACTAGGATGGGTGACCTCCTTGGAAGTCCTCGTTTTGCACCCCCTTTTTCGCGCCGGCGCGGCGACCGTTTGGCGTCGCGGGAGCGATTTGGAGGAAGTACGGCCGGCCGGAGAAGGCATTCGATCGGAGAGCATGCGCGGGTTTTGGGGCGGTCGGGTTTTCGATAAGGGGGGGGTTTGGAGGGGGATAAGTAGTTTAGGAGGCACAAACCTGTCGGGTGCGATCATACCAGCACTAGTGCACCGGATCCCATCAGAACTCCGCAGTTAAGCGTGCTTGGCCGAGAGTAGTACTAGGATGGGTGACCTCTGAAGTCCTCGTGTTGCACCCCTTTTTGCAGGGCGACCTTTGGCGTCGAGAGCGATTTGGAGAATCTACGGCCGGAGAAGGCATTCGACCGGAGAGCATCTTGCGGGTTTTGCAGCGGTCGGGTTTTCGATAAGGGGGGGTTTGGAGGGGGATAAGTTGTTTAGGAGGCACAAACCTATCGGGTGCGATCATACCAGCACTAGTGCACCGGATCCCATCAGAACTCCGCAGTTAAGCGTGCTTGGGCGAGAGTAGTACTAGGATGGGTGACCTCCTGGGAAGTCCTCGTGTTGCACCCCCTTTTTTTTCGGCCTTGGCGACCTTTGGCGTCAGCGGGAGGCGATTTGGAGGAAATGACGGTGGGAGAAGGCATTCGATCGGAGAGCATGCGCTTTTTGGGCGGCTCGGGTTTTCGATAAGGGGGTTAGGAGGGAGATAAGTTGTTTAGGAGGCACAAACCTGTCGGGTGCGATCATACCAGCACTAGTGCACCGGATCCCATCAGAACTCCGCAGTTAAGCGTGCTTGGGCGAGAGTAGTACTAGGATGGGTGACCTCCTGGGAAGTCCTCGTGTTGCACCCCCTTTATCGCGCCGGCGCGGCGACCTTTTGGCGTCGCGGGAGCGATTTGGAGGAAGTACGGCCGGCCGGAGAAGGCATTCGATCGGAGAGCATGCGCGGGTTTTGGGGCGGTCGGGTTTTCGATAAGGGGGGGGTTTGGAGGGGGATAAGTAGTTTAGGAGGCACAAACTCAAGATGCGATGCAATCATACCAAGACTAGTGCACCGGATCCCATCGAACTCCGCATGATTAAGCGTGCTTGGCGAGAGTAGTACTAGGATGGGTGACCTCCGAAGTCCTCGTGTTGCACCTTTTCTAGCCGTGGCGACCTTTGGCGTCATGAGCGATTTGAGGAATCTGACGGCCGGAGAAGGCATTCGATCGGAGAGCATGCGCGGGTTTTGGGGCGGTCGGGTTTTCGATAAGGGGGGGGTTTGGAGGGGGATAAGTAGTTTAGGAGGCACAAACCTGTCTGGTGCGATCATACCAGCACTAGTGCACCGGATCCCATCAGAACTCCGCAGTGAAGCGTGCTTGGGCGAGAGTAGTACTAGGATGGGTGACCTCCTGGGAAGTCCTCGTGTTGCACCCCCTTTATCGCGCCGGCGCGGCGACCTTTTGGCGTCGCGGGAGCGATTTGGAGGAAGTACGGCCGGCCGGAGAAGGCATTCGATCGGAGAGAATGCGCGGGTTTTGGGGCGGTCGGGTTTTCGATAAGGGGGGGTTTGGAGGGCGATAAGTTGTTTAGGATGCATAAACCTGTCGGGTGCGATCATACCAGCACTAGTGCACCGGATCCCATCAGAACTCCGCAGTTAAGCGTGCTTGGGCGAGAGTAGTACTAGGATGGGTGACCTCCTGGGAAGTCCTCGTGTTGCACCCCCTTTTTCGCGCCGGCGCGGCGACCTTTTGGCGTCGCGGGAGCGATTTGGAGGAAGTACGGCCGGCCGGAGAAGGCATTCGATCGGAGAGCATGCGCGGGTTTTGGGGCGGTCGGGTTTTCGATAAGGGGGGGTTTGGACGGGGATAAGTAGTTTAGGAAGCACAAACCTGTCTCGGGCGATCATACCAGCACTAGTGCACCGGATCCCATCAGAACTCCGCAGTTAAGCGTGCTTGGGCGAGAGTAGTACTAGGATGGGTGACCTCCTGGGAAGTCCTCGTGTTGCACCCCCTTTATCGCGCCGGCGCGGCGACCTTTTGGCGTCGCGGGAGCGATTTGGAGGAAGTACGGCCGGCCGGAGAAGGCATTCGATCGGAGAGCATGCGCGGGTTTTGGGGCGGTCGGGTTTTCGATAAGGGGGGGGTTTGGAGGGGGATAAGTTGTTTAGGAGGCACAAACCTGTCGGGTGCGATCATACCAGCACTAGTGCATCGGATCCCATCAGAACTCCGCAGTTAAGCGTGCTTGGGCGAGAGTAGTACTAGGATGGGTGACCTCCTGGGAAGTCCTCGTGTTGCACCCCCTTTTTCGCACCGGCGTCGCGGGAGCGATTTGGAGGAAGTACGGCCGGCCGGAGAAGGCATTCGATCGGAGAGCATGCGCGGGTTTTTGGGCGGTCGAGTTTTCGATAAGGGGGGGGTTTGGAGGGGGATAAGTAGTTTAGGAGGCACAAACCTGTCTGGTGCGATCATACCAGCACTAGTGCACCGGATCCCATCAGAACTCCGCAGTGAAGCGTGCTTGGGCGAGAATAGTACTAGGATGGGTGACCTCCTGGGAAGTCCTCGTGTTGCACCCCCTTTTTCGCGCCGGCGCGGCGACCTTTTGGCGTCGCGGGAGCGATTTGGAGGAAGTACGGCTGGCCGGAGAAGGCATTCGATCAGAGCATGCTTCTGAGTTTTAGTCGGTCGGGTTTTCGATAAGGGGGGGGTTTGGAGGGGGATAAGTTGTTTAGGAGGCACAAACCTGTCGGGTGCGATCATACCAGCACTAGTGCACCGGATCCCATCAGAACTCCACAGTTAAGCGTGCTTGGGCGAGAGTAGTACTAGGATGGGTGACCTCCTGGGAAGTCCTCGTGTTGCACCCCCTTTTTCGCGCCGGCGCGGCGACCTTTTGGCGTCGCGGGAGCGATTTGGAGGAAGTACGGCCGGAGAAGGCATTCGATCGGAGAGCATGCGCAGGTTTTGGGGCGGTCGGGTTTTCGATAAGGGTGGGGTTTGGAGGGGGATAAGTAGTTTAGGAGGCATAAACCAGATGCGATCATACCAAAGACTAGTGCACTGGATCCCATATGAACTACGCAGTTAAGCGTGCTTCGGCGAGAGTAGTACTAGGATGGGTGACCTCCTGGGAAGTCCTCGTGTTGCACCCCCTTTTTCGCGCCAGCAGCGACCTTTGGCGTCATGAGCGATTTGGAGGAAATCTGGCCTAGGAAAAGGCATTCGATCGGAGAGCATGCGCGGGATTTGGGGCGGGCGGGTTTTCGATAAGGGGGGTTTGGAGGATAAGTTAGTTTAGGAGGCATAAACCTCCGTGTGCGATCATACCAAGACTAGTGCGGATCCCATCGAACTCCGCAGTTAAGCGTGGCGAGTAGTACTAGGATGGGTGACCTCTGAAAGTCCTCGTGTTGCACCCCTTTCGCGCACATGCGACCTTTTGGCGTCATGAGCGATTTGAGGAAGTCTACCCGGGAGAAGGCATTCGATCGGAGAGCATCTGCGGGTTTTGGGTCGGGTTTTCGATAAGGGGGTTTGGAGGGATAAGTAGTTTAGGAGGCACAAACACTGCAGTGCGATCATACCGACACTAGTGCACCGGATCCCATCGAACTCCGCAGTTAAGCTTGGGCGAGAGTAGTACTAGGATGGGTGACCTCCTGGGAAGTCCTCGTGTTGCACCCCCTTTTTCGCGCCGGCGCGGCGACCTTTTGGCGTCGCGGGAGCGATTTGGAGGAAGTACGGCCGGCCGGAGAAGGCATTCGATCGGAGAGCATGCGCGGGTTTTGGGGCGGTCGGGTTTTCGATAAGGGGGGGGTTTGGAGGGGGATAAGTAGTTTAGGAGGCATAAACCTGTCTGGTGCGATCATACCAGCACTAGTGCACCGGATCCCATCAGAACTCCGCAGTTAAGCGTGCTTGGGCGAGAGTAGTACTAGGATGGGTGACCTCCTGGGAAGTCCTCGTGTTGCACCCCCTTTTTCGCGCCGGCGCGGCGACCTTTTGGCGTCGCGGGAGCGATTTGGAGGAAGTACGTATGGCCGGAGAAGGCATTCGATCGGAGAGCATGCGCGGGTTTTGGGGCGGTCGGGTTTTCGATAAGGGGGGGGTTTGGAGGGGGATAAGTAGTTTAGGAGGCATAAACCTGTCTGGTGCGATCATACCAGCACTAGTGCACCGGATCCCATCAGAATTCCGCAGTAAAGCGTGCTTGGGCGAGAGTAGTACTAGGATGGGTGACCTCCTTGGAAGTCCTCGTTTTGCACCCCCTTTTTCGCCGAGCGACCTTTAGCGTCATGAGCGATTTGGAGGAAGTACTCCGGAGAAGGCATTCGATTCCGGAGAGCATCTTGTGAGTTTTGGGCGGTCGGGTTTTCGATAAGGGGGGTTTGGAGGATAAGTAGTTTAGGAGGCACAAACACAGCCGTGCGATCATACAGACTAGTGCACCGGATCCCATCGTGAACTCCGCGATTAAGCGTGCTTGGGCGAGAGTAGTACTAGGATGGGTGACCTCCTGGGAAGTCCTCGTGTTGCACCCCCTTTTTCGCGCAGGCGCGGCGACCTTTTGGCGTCGCGAGAGCGATTTGGAGGAAGTACGGCCGGCCGGAGAAGGCATTCGATCGGAGAGCATGCGCGGGTTTTGCAGCGGTCGGGTTTTCGATAAGGGGGGGGTTTGGAGGGGGATAAGTAGTTTAGGAGGCACAAACCTGTCGGGTGCGATCATACCAGCACTAGTGCACCGGATCCCATCAGAACTCCATGATTAAGCGTGCTTGGGCGAGTAGTACTAGGATGGGACCTCCGAAGTCCTCGTGTTGCACCTTTATCATACGCGTGGCGACCTTTTGGCGTCGAGCGATTTGAGGAAGTACACGGAGAAGGCATTCGATCGGAGAGCATCGCGGGTTTTGGCGGTCGGGTTTTCGAGAAAGGGGGGTTTGGAGGGGGATAAGTTGTTTAGGAGGCACAAACTGTCGGCGATCATACCAAAGACTAGTGCACCGGATCCCATCAGAACGTGCTTGGGCGAGAGTAGTACTAGGATGGGTGACCTCCTGGGAAGTCCTCGTGTTGCACCCCCTTTTTCGCGCCGGCGCGGCGACCTTTTGGCGTCGCGGGAGCGATTTGGAGGAAGTACGGCCGGCCGGAGAAGGCATTCGATCGGAGAGCATGCGCGGGTTTTGGGGCGGTCGGGTTTTCGATAAGGGGGGGGTTTGGAGGGGGATAAGTAGTTTAGGAGGCACAAACCTGTCTGGTGCGATCATACCAGCACTAGTGCACCGGATCCCATCAGAACTCCGCAGTGAAGCGTGCTTGGGCGAGAGTAGTACTAGGATGGGTGACCTCCTGGGAAGTCCTCGTGTTGCACCCCCTTTATCGCGCCGGCGCGGCGACCTTTTGGCGTCGCGGGAGCGATTTGGAGGAAGTACGGCCGGCCGGAGAAGGCATTCGATCGGAGAGCATGCGCGGGTTTTGGGGCGGTCGGGTTTTCGATAAGGGGGGGGGTTTGGAGGGGGATAAGTTGTTTAGGAGGCACAAACCTGTCGGGTGCGATCATACCAGCACTAGTGCACCGGATCCCATCAGAACTCCGCAGTTAAGCGTGCTTGGGCGAGAGTAGTACTAGGATGGGTGACCTCCTGGGAAGTCCTCGTGTTGCACCCCCTTTATCGCGCCGACGCGGGAGCGATTTGGAGGAAGTACGGCCGGCCGGAGAAGGCATTCGATCGGAGAGCATGCGCGGGTTTTGGGGCGGTCGGGTTTTCGATAAGGGGGGGGTTTGGAGGGGGATAAGTAGTTTAGGAGGCACAAACTGCAGTGCGATCATACCAAAGATTAGTGCACGGATCCCATCGAACTCCTGATTAAGCGTGCAGTAGTACTAGGATGGGTGACCTCTGAAGTCCTCGTGTTGCACCTTTTTCGTACGGCCAGCGACCTTTTGCGTCATGGAGCGATTTGAGGAAGTAGAACTCGGCGGAGAAGGCATTCGATCGGAGAGCATGCGCGTTTTAGAGCGGTCGGGTTTTCGATAAGGGGGGTTTGGAGGGATAAGTAGTTTAGGAGGCACAAACACATCGTGCGATCATACCAAGACTAGTGCATCGGATCCCATCGAACTCATGATTAAGCGTGCTTGGCGAGTAGTACTAGGATGGGTGACCTCTGGGAAGTCCTCGTGTTTGCACCTTTTTCAGCGTGGCGACCTTTGGCGTCATGGGAGCGATTTGGAGGAAATCTAGGAGAAGGCATTCGATCGGAGAGCATGCGCGGTTTTAGGCGGTCGGGTTTTCGATAAGGGGGGTTTGGAGGGATAAGTTGTTTAGGAGGCACAAACACGTGGGTGCGATCATACCAAAGACTACTGCACCGGATCCCATCAGAACTCCGTAGTGAAGCGTGCTTGGGCGAGAATAGTACTAGGATGGGTGACCTCCTTGAAGTCTCGTGTTGCACCTTTTCGGCCGTGGCGACCTTTAGCGTCGTGGAGCGATTTGGAGGAAGCTGTGGCCGGAGAAGGCATTCGATCGGAGAGCATCTTGTGGTTTTGGGGGTCGGGTTTTCGATAAGGGGGGTTTGGAGGATAAGTTGTTTAGGAGGCACAAACCTGTCGGGTGCGATCATAACAGCACTAGTGCACCGGATCCCATCAGAACTCCGCAGTTAAGCGTGCTTGGGCGAGAGTAGTACTAGGATGGGTGACCTCTTGGGAAGTCCTCGTGTTGCATTCCTTTTTTTGGCCGTGGGCGACCTTTTGGCGTCATGAGGCGATTTGGAGGAAATCTGACGGCCGGAGAAGGCATTCGATCGGAGAGCATCTGTGAGTTTTAGGCGGTCGGGTTTTCGATAAGGGGGGTTTGGAGGATAAGTAGTTTAGAGGCACAAACTGTCTGCGATCATACCAGACTAGTGCACCGGATCCCATCGAACTCATGATTAAGCGTGCTTTGGCGAGAGTAGTACTAGGATGGGTGACCTCCTGGGAAGTCCTCGTGTTGCACCTTTTGTACCGCTACGACCTTTGGCGTCGGGAGCGATTTGGAGGAAAATCTGGGCGAGAAGGCAATCGATCGGAGATCATGCGCGGGTTTTGGGGCGGTCGGGTTTTCGATAAGGGGGGGGGTTGGAGGGGGATAAGTAGGTTAGGAGGCACAACCCTGATTGGTGCGATCATACCAGCACGAGGGCACCGGATCCCATCGAACTCATGATTAAGCGTGCTTGGCGAGTAGTACTAGGATGGGTGACCTCGAAGTCCTCGTGTTGCACCTTTTCTGCAGGCAACCTTTTAGCGTCGTGGGAGCGATTTGCAAGAAGTACGGCCGGCCGGAGAATGCATTCGATCGGAGAGCATGCGCGGGTTTTGGGGCGGTCGGGTTTTCGATAAGGGGGGTGCGATCATACCAGCACTAGTGCACCGGATCCCATCAGAACTCCGCAGTTAAGCGTGCTTGGGCGAGAGTAGTACTAGGATGGGTGACCTCCTGGGAAGTCCTCGTGTTGCACCCCCTTTTTCGTGCCGGCGCGATGAACTTTTGGCGCTGCGGGAGCGATTTAGAGGAAGTACGGCCGGCCGGAGAAGGCATTCGATCGGAGAGCATGCGCGGGTTTTGAGGCGGTTGGGTTTTTGATAAAGGGGGGGGGTTTGGAGGGGGATAAGTAGTTTAGGAGGCACAAACATGTCGGGTGCGATTATACCAGCACTAGTGCATCGGATCCCATCAGAACTCCGCAGTTAAGCGTGCTTGGGCGAGAGTAGTACTAGGATGGGTGACCTCCTGGGAAGTCCTCGTATTGCACCTTTTTCCTTGCGGCGACCTTTTAAGTCATGAGCGATTTGGAGGAAGTACGTACGGAGAAGGCATTCGATCGGAGAGCATGCGCGAGTTTTGCAGGGGTCGGGTTTTCGATAAGGGGGGTTTGGAGGATAAGTTGTTTAGAGGCACAAACCATGGGTGCGATCATACCGACTAGTGCACCGGATCCCATCAACTCCAGATTAAGCGTGCTTGGGGGAGAGTAGTACTAGGATGGGTGACCTCCGGGGAAGTCCTCGTGTTGCACCTTTTTGTCGCCGGGCGACCTTTGGCGTCAGCGAGGCGATTTGAGGAATCTGGCACGGGAGAACGCATTCGATCGGAGAGCATGCGCGGGTTTTAGGCGGTCGGGTTTTCGATAAGGGGGTTTGGAGGATAAGTAGTTTAGGAGGCACAAACAGTCGGTGCGATCATACCAGACTAGTGCAGGATCCCATCGAACTCCAGCTAAGCGTGCTTGGGCGAGAGTAGTACTAGGATGGGTGACCTCCTGAGAAGTCCTCGTGTTGCACCCCCTTATCACGGCCAAGCGACCTTTGGCGTCATGAGCGATTTGGAGGAAGTACTACGGAGAAGGCATTCGATCGGAGAGCATGCGCGGGTTTTGGGGCGGTCGGGTTTTCGATAAGGGGGGGTTTGGAGGGGGATAAGTTGTTTAGGAGGCACAAACCTGTCGGGTGCGATCATACCAGCACTAGTGCACCGGATCCCATCAGAACTCTGCTGTTAAGCGTGCTTGGGCGAGAGTAATACTAGGATGGGTGACTTCCTGGGAAGTCCTTGTGTTGCACCCCCTTTTTCGCGTCGGCACGGCGACCTTTTGGCGTCGCGGGAGCGATTTGGAGGAAGTACGGCCGGCCGGAGAAGGCATTCGATCGGAGAGCATGCGCGGGTTTTGTTGCGGTCGGGTTTTCGATAAGGGGGGGTTTGGAGGGGGATAAGTAGTTTAGGAGGCACAAACCTGTCGGGTGCGATCATACCAGCACTAGTGCATCGGATCCCATCAGAACTCCGCAGTTAAGCGTGCTTGGGCGAGAGTAGTACTAGGATGGGTGACCTCCTGGGAAGTCCTCGTGTTGCACCCCCTTTTTCGCGCCGGCGCGGCGACCTTTTGGCGTCGGGGGAGCGATTTGGAGGAAGTAGGGCCGGCGGGAGAAGGCATTCGATGGGAGAGCATGGGCGGGTTTTGGGGCGGTCGGGTTTTCGATAAGGGGGGGGTTTGGAGGGGGATAAGTTGTTTAGGAGGCACAAACCTGTCGGGTGCGATCATACCAGCACTAGTGCACCGGATCCCATCAGAACTCCGCAGTTAAGCGTGCTTGGGCGAGAGTAGTACTAGGATGGGTGACCTCCTGGGAAGTCCTCGTGTTGCACCCCCTTTTTCGCGCCGGCGCGGCGACCTTTTGGCGTCGCGGGAGCGATTTGGAGGAAGTACGGCCGGCCGGAGAAGGCATTCGATCGGAGAGCATGCGCGGGTTTTTGGTCGGTCGGGTTTTCGATAAGGGGGGGGTTTGGAGGATAAGTAGTTTAGGAGGCACAAACACTCGGGTGCGATCATACCAAGACACTAGTGCCGGATCCATCGAACTCATGAAGCGTCCGCAGAGTAGTACTAGGATGGGTGACCTCTGGAAGTCCTCGTGTTGCACCTTTTTACGTGGGCGACCTTTAGCGTCATGGGAGCGATTTGGAGGAAATCGCCGGCCGGAGAAGGCATTCGATCGGAGAGAATGCGCGGGATTTGGGGCGGTCGGGTTTTCGATAAGGGGGGGGTTTGGAGGGCGATAAGTTGTTTAGGAGGCACAAACACCGGCGTGCGTGATCATACCAAAGACTAGTGCGGATCCCATCGTTTGGCGAGAGTAGTACTAGGATGGGTGACCTCTGAAGTCCTCGTGTTGCACCTTTTTTTGCCTTGCGACCTTTTGGCGTCGCAGGAGCGATTTGGAGGAAGTACGGCCGGCCAGAGAAGGCATTCGATCGGAGAGCATGCGCGGGTTTTGTTGCGGTCGGGTTTTCGATAAGGGAGGGTTTGGAGGGGGATAAGTAGTTTAGGAGGCACAAACCTGTCGGGTGCGATCATACCAGCACTAGTGCACCGGATCCCATCAGAACTCCGCAATTAAGCGTGCTTGGGCGAGAGTAGTACTAGGATGGGTGACCTCCTGGGAAGTCCTCGTGTTGCACCCCCTTTATCGCGCCGACGCGGCGACCTTTTGGCGTCGCGGGAGCGATTTGGAGGAAGTACGGCCGGCCGGAGAAGGCATTCGATCGGAGAGCATGCGCGGGGTTTGGGGCGGGCGGGGTTTCGATAAGGGGGGGTTAGGAGGATAAGTAGTTTAGGAGGCACAAACCATCTGATCATCAAAGACTAGTGCACAGGATCCCACCAGGACTCCGCAGGTAGGCGTGCTTGTGCCGGAGTAGTACTAGGATGGGTGACCTCCTGGGAAGTCCTCGTGTTGCACCCCCTTTATCGCGCCGGCGCGGCGACCTTTTGGCGTCGCGGGAGCGATTTGGAGGAAGTACGGCCGGCCGGAGAAGGCATTCGATCGGAGAGCATGCGCGGGTTTTGGGGCGGTCGGGTTTTCGATAAGGGGGGGGTTTGGAGGGGGATAAGTAGTTTAGGAGGCACAAACCTGTCGGGTGCGATCATACAAGCACTAGTGCACCTGATCCCATCAGAACTCCGTAGTTAAGCGTGCTTGGGCGAGAGTAGTTCTAGGATGGGTGACCTCCTGGGAAGTCCTCGTGTTGCTCCCCCTTTTTCGCGTCGGCGCGGCGACCTTTTGGCGTCGCGGGAGCGATTTGGAGGAAGTGCGGCCGGCCGGAGAAGGCATTCGATCGGAGAGCATGCGCGGGTTTTGGGGCGGTCGGGTTTTCGATAAGGGGGGGGTTTGGAGGGGGATAAGTAGTTTAGGAGGCACAAACCTGTCGGGTGCGATCATACCAGCACTAGTGCACCGGATCCCATCAGAACTCCGCAGTTAAGCGTGCTTGGGCGAGAGTAGTACTAGGATGGGTGACCTCCTGGGAAGTCCTCGTGTTGCACCCCCTATTTCAGCCACGTGGCGACCTTTTGCGTCATGAGCGATTTGGAAAATCTGGCCCGGAGAAGGCATTCGATGGGAGAGCAGGGGGGGGTTTTGGGGCGGTCGGGTTTTCGATAAGGGGGGGTTTGGAGGGGGATAAGTAGTTTAGGAGGCACAAACCTGTCGGGTGCGATCATACCAGCACTAGTGCACCGGATCCCATCAGAACTCCGCAGTTAAGCGTGCTTGGGCGAGAGTAGTACTAGGATGGGTGACCTCCTGGGAAGTCCTCGTGTTGCACCCCTATTTTATGTGGCGACCTTTTGGCGTCATGAGCGATTTGGAGGAAGTATCTGCCCGGAGAAGGCATTCGATCGGAGGAGAACGCTGAGTTTTGGGCGGTGGGGTTTTCGATAAGGGGGGGGTTTGGAGGGGGATAAGTAGTTTAGGAGGCACAAACCTGTCTGGTGCGATCATACCAGCACTAGTGCACCGGATCCCATCAGAACTCCGCAGTGAAGCGTGCTTGGGCGAGAATAGTACTAGGATGGGTGACCTCCTGGGAAGTCCTCGTGTTGCACCCCCTTTTTCGCGCCGGCGCGGCGACCTTTTGGCGTCGCGGGAGCGATTTGGAGGAAGTACGGCCGGCCGGAGAAGGCATTCGATCGGAGAGCATGCGCGGGTTTTGCAGCGGTCGGGTTTTCGATAAGGGGGGGGTTTGGAGGGGGATAAGTTGTTTAGGAGGCACAAACCTATCGGGTGCGATCATACCAGCACTAGTGCACCGGATCCCATCAGAACTCCGCAGTTAAGCGTGCTTGGGCGAGAGTAGTACTAGGATGGGTGACCTCCTGGGAAGTCCTCGTGTTGCACCCCCTTTTTCGCGGCAACCTTTTAAGCGTCGCGGAGCGATTTGGAGGAAGTACGCCCGGTCGGAGAAGGCATTCGATCGGAGACCATGCGCGGGTTTTGGGGCGGTCGGTTTTCGATAAGGGGGTTTGGAGGGGGATAAGTAGTTTAGGAGGCACAAACCTGTCCGGTGAGATCATACCAAAGACTAGTGCCGGATCCCATCGAACTCCGATTAAGCGTGCTTGGCGAGAGTAGTACTAGGATGGGTGACCTCCTGGGAAGTCCTCGTGTTCCACCCCTTTATGGCCTTGGCGACCTTTAGCGTCATGAGCGATTTGGAGGAAATCTGGCCGTAGGAGAAGGCATTCGATCGGAGAGCATCTTGTGAGTTTTAGGGGCGGTCGGGTTTGGGATAGGGGGGGGGTGTGGAGGGGGATAAGTTGTTTAGGAGGCACAAACCTGTCCGGTGCGATCATACCAGCACTAGTGCACCGGATCCCATCAGAACTCCGCAGTTAAGCGTGCTTGGGCGAGAGTAGTAGGATGGGGGACCTCTGAGAAGTCCTCGTGTTGCACCTTTATGCCATGAGGCGACCTTTTGGCGTCGGGAGCGATTTGGAATACTGCGGCCGAGAAGGCATTCGATCGGAGAGCATGCGGGTTTTAGTGATCGGGTTTTCGATAAGGGGGTTTGGAGGATAAGTAGTTTAGGAGGCACAAACCTGTCGGATGCGATCATACCAGCACTAGTGCACCGGTTCCCATCGAACTCATGATTAAGCGTGCTTGGCGAGAGTAGTACTAGGATGGGTGACCTCTGGAAGTCCTCGTGTTGCACCTTTTTGGCCGTGGCGACCTTTAGCGTCATGGAGGCGATTTGGAGGAATCTGGCCGGAGAAGGCATTCGATCGGAGAGCATCTGCGCGGGTTTTGGCGGTCGGGTTTTCGATAAGGGGGGGGTTTGGAGGGGGATAAGTAGTTTAGGAGGCACAAACCTGTCGGGTGCGATCATACCAGCACTAGTGCACCGGATCCCATCAGAACTCCGCAGTTAAGCGTGCTTGGGCGAGAGTAGTACTAGGATGGGTGACCTCCTGGGAAGTCCTCGTGTTGCACCCCCTTTTTCGCGCCGGCGCGGCGACCTTTTGGCGTCGCGGGAGCGATTTGGGGGAAGTACGGCCGGCCGGAGAAGGCATTCGATCGGAGTGCATCTGCGGTTTTAGAGGCGGTCGGGTTTTCGATAAGGGGGGTTTGGAGGGGATAAGTTAGTTTAGGAGGCACAAACCGCAGTGCGATCATACCACCACTAGTGCACCGGATCCCATCAGAACTCCACAGTTAAGCGTGCTTGGGCGAGAGTAGTACTAGGATGGGTGACCTCCTGGGAAGTCCTCGTGTTGCACTTTTTTGGCCAGCGACCTTTACGTCGTGGAGCGATTTGGAGGAATCTGACGGCCCGAGAAGGCATTCGATCGGAGAGCATGCGCGGGTTTTGGGGCGGTCGGGTTTTCGATAAGGGGGGGGTTTGGAGGGGGATAAGTAGTTTAGGAGGCACAAACCTGTCGGGTGCGATCATACCAGCACTAGTGCACCGGATCCCATCAGAACTCCGCAGTTAAGCGTGCTTGGGCGAGAGTAGTACTAGGATGGGTGACCTCCTGGGAAGTCCTAGTGTTGCACCCCCTTTTTCAAGCCGGCGCGGCGACCTTTTGGCGTCGCGGGAGCGATTTGGAGGAAGTACGGCCGGCCGGAGAAGGCATTCGATCGGAGAGCATGCGCGGGTTTTGGGGCGGTCGGGTTTTCGATAAGGGGGGGGTTTGGAGGGGGATAAGTAGTTTAGGAGGCACAAACCTGTCGGGTGCGATCATACCAGCACTAGTGCACCGGATCCCATCAGAACTCCGCAGTGAAGCGTGCTTGGGCGAGAGTAGTACTAGGATGGGTGACCTCCTGAGAAGTCCTCGTGTTGCACCTTTTTGCCGTGGCAGCGACCTTTGGCGTCATGGAGGCGATTTGGAGGAAATCTGAGAGAAGGCATTCGATCGGAGAGCATGCGCGGGTTTTTGGGCGGTCGAGTTTTCGATAAGGGAGGGGTTTGGATTGGGATAAGTAGTTTAGGTGGCATAAACCTGTCGGGTGCGATCATACTAGCACTAGTGCACCGGATCCCATCAGAACTCCACAGTTAAGCGTGCTTGGGCGAGAGTAGTACTAGGATGGGTGACCTCCTGGGAAGTCCTCGTGTTGCACCCCCTTTTTCGCGCCGGCGCGGCGACCTTTTGGCGTCGCGGGAGCGATTTGGAGGAAGTACGGCCGGCCGGAGAAGGCATTCGATCGGAGAGCATGCGTGGGTTTTGGGGCGGTCGGGTTTTCGATAAGGGGGGGGTTTGGAGGGGGATAAGTAGTTTAGGAGGCACAAACCTGTCGGGTGCGATCATACCAGCACTAGTGCACCGGATCCCATCAGAACTCCGCAGTTAAGCGTGCTTGGGCGAGAGTAGTACTAGGATGGGTGACCTCCTGGGAAGTCCTCGTGTTGCACCCCCTTTTTCGCGCCGGCGCGGCGACCTTTTGGCGTCGCGGGAGCGATTTGGAGGAAGTACGGCCGGCCGGAGAAGGCATTCGATCGGAGAGCATGCGCGGGTTTTTGGGCGGTCGAGTTTTCGATAAGGGGGGGGTTTGGAGGGGGATAAGTAGTTTAGGAGGCACAAACACAGCCATGCGATCATCCCAGCACTAGTGCATCGGATCCCATCAGAACTCCGTAGTTAAGCGTGCTTGGGCGAGAGTAGTACTAGGATGGGTGACCTCCTGGGAAGTCCTCGTGTTGCACCCCCTTTTTCGCGCCGGCGCGGCGACCTTTTGGCGTCGCGGGAGCGATTTGGAGGAAGTACGGCCGGCCGGAGAAGGCATTCGATCGGAGAGCATCCGTGGGTTTTGGGGATCGGGTTTTCGATAAGGGGGGTTTGGAGGATAAGTAGTTTAGGACACATGGGTGCGATCATACACTAGTGCCGGATCCATCGAACTCATGATTAAGCGTGCTTGGGCGAGAGTAGTACTAGGAGGGGTGACCTCTGAAGTCCTCGTGTTGCACCTTTCCTTTTGTGGCGACCTTTTGGCGTCATGGGAGCGATTTAGGAAATCTGCGCGGTAGGAGAAGGCATTCGATCGGAGAGCATCTTGGCGGGTTTTGGCGGTCGGGTTTTCGATAAGGGGGTTTGGAGGGATAAGTTGTTTAGGAGGCACAAACCTGTCGGATGCGATCATACCAGCACTAACGCACCGGATCCCATCAGAACTCCGAAGTTAAGCGTGCTTGGGCGAGAGTAGTACTAGGATGGGTGACTTCCTGGGAAGTCCTCGTGTTGCACCCCCTTTTTCGTGTGGCACAACCTTTTGGCGTCCTTGAGGCGATTTGGAGGAAATCTGGCCGTGGAGAAGGCATTCGATCGGAGAGCATCGCGGGTTTTGGGGTCGGGTTTTCGATAAGGGGGGGTTTGGAGGATAAGTAGTTTAGGAGGCACAAACACATCGTGCGATCATACCGACACTAGTGCAGGATCCCATCGAACTCATGATTAAGCGTGCTTGGCGAGAGTAGTACTAGGATGGGTGACCTCTGGGAAGTCCTCGTGTTGCACCTTTTTGGCATGTGGCGACCTTTAGCGTCATGGGGCGATTTGGAGGAAATCTGACGGCCGAGAAGGCATTCGATCGGAGGCATCGCGGGTTTTAGGCGGTCGGGTTTTCGATAAGGGGGGTTTGGAGGATAAGTAGTTTAGGAGGCACAAACACAGCGGGTGCGATCATACCGACACTAGTGCCGGATCCCATCGAACTCCGATTAAGCGTGCTTGGCGAGAGTAGTACTAGGATGGGTGACCTCTCGGGAAGTCCTCGTGTTGCACCTTTTTCAGGCCGTGGCGACCTTTAAGCGTCATGAGCGATTTGGAGGAAATCTGGCCGGTAGAAGGCATTCGATCGGAGAGCATCGCTGAGTTTTAGAGGCGGTCGGGTTTTTCGCTAAGGGGCGGTTTGGAGGGATAAGTAGTTTAGGAGGCATAAACACAGATGCGATCATGCATACACTAGTGCAGGATCCCATCGAACTCCGCAGATTAAGCGTGCTTGGCGAGTAGTACTAGGATGGGTGACCTCTGAAGTCCTCGTGTTGCACCTTTTTGTGCCTGTGTGACCTTTAGCGTCATGGGGCGATTTGGAGGAAATCTGCGGCGGAGAAGGCATTCGATCGGAGAGCATCTTGAGTTTTAGGCGGATCGGGTTTTCGATAAGGGGGGTTTGGAGGGGATAAGTAGTTTAGGAGGCACAAACACAGGTGCGATCATACCGGCACTAGTGCGGATCCCATCGAACTCCACGATTAAGCGTGCTTGGCGAGTAGTACTAGGATGGGTGACCTCACAGGAAGTCCTCGTGTTGCACCTTTTTGGCCTTGCGTGGCGACCTTTAGCGTCGCGGAGCGATTTGGAGGAAAGCGGCCTGGAGAAGGCATTCGATCGGAGAGCATCTGCGAGTTTTAGGGTGATCGGGTTTTCGATAAGGGGGGTTTGGAGGATAAGTAGTTTAGGAGGCACAAACACATGTGCGATCATACCGACTAGTGCACCGGATCCCATCGAACTCCATGATTAAGCGTGCTTGGCGAGAGTAGTACTAGGATGGGTGACCTCTAAGTCCTCGTGTTGCACCTTTTTGTGCCGCGCCGCGACCTTTTGGCGTCGAGGCGATTTGAGGAAGCGGGAGAAGGCATTCGATCGGAGAGCATCTTGTGAGTTTTAGGGTTTTCGATAAGGGGGTTTGGAGGATAAGTAGTTTAGGAGGCACAAACATGCAGTGCGATCATACCGGCACTAGTGCACCGGATCCCATCGAACTCATGATTAAGCGTGCTTGGCGAGAGTAGTACTAGGATGGGTGACCTCTGAAGTCCTCGTGTTGCACCCCTTTTTGGCCGTACGGCGACCTTTAGCGTCATGAGGAGGCGATTTGGAGGAAATTCGATCGGAGAGCATCTGCGGGTTTTAGCGGTCGGGTTTTCGCTAAGGGGCGGTTTGGAGGGCCATAAGTAGTTTAGGAGGCATAAACTTGTCTGGTCCCACCATACCCGCACTAGTGCCCCGGATCCCATCAGAACTCCGCAGTTAAGCGTGCTTGGGCGGGAGTAGTACTAGGATGGGTGACCTCCTGGGAAGTCCTCGTGTTGCACCCTTTTGGCCGTGGCAGCGACCTTTTGGCGTCGGAGGCGATTTGGAGGAAATTTCGATCGGAGAGCATCGCGGAGTTTTGGTGATCGGGTTTTCGATAAGGGGGGGTTTGGAGGGGGATAAGTAGTTTAGGAGGCACAAACACTGCAGATGCGATCATACCACACTAGTGCCGGATCCCATCGAACTCATGATTAAGCGTGCTTGGGCGAGAGTAGTACTAGGATGGGTGACCTCCTGGGAAGTCCTCGTGTTGCACCCCCTTTTTCGCGCCGGCGCGGCGACCTTTTGGCGTCGCGGGAGCGATTTGGAGGAAGTACGGCCGGCCGGAGAAGGCATTCGATCGGAGAGCATGCGCGGGTTTTGGGGCGGTCGGGTTTTCGATAAGGGGGGGTTTGGAGGGGGATAAGTAGTTTAGGAGGCACAAACATCAGTGCGATCATACCCACTAGTGCACCGGATCCCATCAGAACTCCGATGTTAAGCGTGCTTGGGCGAGAGTAGTACTAGGATGGGTGACCCCCTGGGAAGTCCTCGTGTTGCCCCCCTTTATCGGCCGTGTGGCGACCTTTGCGTCATGAGCGATTTGGAGGAAGTGTAAGAAGGCATTCGATCGGAGATCATGCGCGGGTTTTGGGGCGGTCGGGTTTTCGATAAGGGGGGGGTTTGGAGGGGGATAAGTAGTTTAGGAGGCACAAACCTGTTTGGTGCGATCATACCAGCACTAGTGCACCGGATCCCATCAGAACTCCGCAGTTAAGCGTGCTTGGGCGAGAGTAGTACTAGGATGGGTGACCTCCTGGGAAGTCCTCGTGTTGCACCCCCTTTTTCGCGCCGGCGCGGCGACCTTTTGGCGTCGCGGGAGCGATTTGGAGGAAGTACGGCCGGCCGGAGAAGGCATTCGATCGGAGAGCATGCGCGGGTTTTGGGGCGGTCGGGTTTTCGATAAGGGGGGGGTTTGGAGGGGGATAAGTAGTTTAGGAGGCACAAACCTGTCGGGTGCGATCATACCAGCACTAGTGCACCGGATCCCATCAGAACTCCGCAGTTAAGCGTGCTTGGGCGAGAGTAGTACTAGGATGGGTGACCTCCTGGGAAGTCCTCGTGTTGCACCCCCTTTTTCGCGCCGGCGCGGCGACCTTTTGGCGTCGCGGGAGCGATTTGGAGGAAGTACGGCCGGCCGGAGAAGGCATTCGATCGGAGAGCAGGCGGGGGTTTTGGGGCGGGCGGGTTTTCGATAAGGGGGGGGTTTGGAGGGGGATAAGTAGTTTAGGAGGCACAAACCTGTCTGGTGCGATCATACCAGCACTAGTGCACCGGATCCCATCAGAACTCCGCAGTTAAGCGTGCTTGGGCGAGAGTAGTACTAGGATGGGTGACCTCCTGGGAAGTCCTCGTGTTGCACCCCGCGGGAGCGATTTGGAGGAAGTACGGCCGGCCGGAGAAGGCATTCGATCGGAGAGCATGCGCGGGTTTTGGGGCGGTCGGGTTTTCGATAAGGGGGGGGTTTGGAGGGGGATAAGTAGTTTAGGAGGCACAAACCTGTCGGGTGCGATCATACCAGCACTAGTGCACCGGATCCCATCAGAACTCCGCAGTTAAGCGTGCTTGGGCGAGAGTAGTACTAGGATGGGTGACCTCCTGGGAAGTCCTCGTGTTGCACCCCCTTTTTCCGGCCGGCATTCGATCGGAGAGCATGCGCGGGTTTTGGGGCGGTCGGGTTTTCGATAAGGGGGGGGTTTGGAGGGGGATAAGTAGTTTAGGAGGCATAAACCTGTCTGGTGCGATCATACCAGCACTAGTGCACCGGATCCCATCAGAATTCCGCAGTAAAGCGTGCTTGGGCGAGAGTAGTACTAGGATGGGTGACCTCCTGGGAAGTCCTCGTGTTGCACCCCCTTTTTCGCGCAGGCGCGGCGACCTTTTGGCGTCGCGAGAGCGATTTGGAGGAAGTACGGCCGGCCGGAGAAGGCATTCGATCGGAGAGCATGCGCGGGTTTTGGGGCGGTCGGGTTTTCGATAAGGGGGGGGTTTGGAGGGGGATAAGTAGTTTAGGAGGCACAAACCTGTCGGGTGCGATCATACCAGCACTAGTGCACCGGATCCCATCAGAACTCCGCAGTTAAGCGTGCTTGGGCGAGAGTAGTACTAGGATGGGTGACCTCCTGGGAAGTCCTCGTGTTGCACCCCCTTTTTCGCGCCGGCGCGGCGACCTTTTGGCGTCGCGGGAGCGATTTGGAGGAAGTACGGCCGGCCGGAGAAGGCATTCGATCGGAGAGCATGCGCGGGTTTTGTTGCGGTCGGGTTTTCGATAAGGGGGGGGTTTGGAGGGGGATAAGTTGTTTAGGAGGCACAAACCTATCGGGTGCGATCATACCAGCACTAGTGCACCGGATCCCATCAGAACTCCGCAGTTAAGCGTGCTTGGGCGAGAGTAGTACTAGGATGGGTGACCTCCTGGGAAGTCCTCGTGTTGCACCCCCCTTTCAGCGTGGCAGCGACCTTTAGCGTCGTGGGAGCGATTTGAGAGAAATACGGCCCGGAGAAGGCATTCGATGGGAGAGCGTGCGCGGGTTTTGGGGCGGGGGGGTTTTGGATAGGGGGGGGGTTTGGAGGGGGATAAGTAGTTTAGGAGGCACAAACTAGATGCGATCATACCGACTAGTGCACCGGATCCCATCGAACTCCCATGATTAAGCGTGCTTGGCGAGTAGTACTAGGATGGGTGACCTCTGAAGTCCTCGTGTTGCACCTTTTCGCGGCCTTGGCGACCTTTAGCGTCGCGGGAGCGATTTGGAGGAAATGCGGCGGAGAATGCATTCGATCGGAGAGCATGCGCGGGTTTTGGGGCGGTCGGGTTTTCGATAAGGGGGTTTGGAGGGGATAAGTAGTTTAGGAGGCACAAACACAGCCGGTGCGATCATACAGACTAGTGCACGGATCCCATCGAACTCGCATGATTAAGCGTGCTTAGGCGAGAGTAGTACTAGGATGGGTGACCTCGAAGTCCTCGTGTTGCACCTTTTTGCAGCCGTGTGACCTTTGGCGCGCGGGAGCGATTTGGAGGAATACGGCCGGAGAAGGCATTCGATCGGAGAGCATCTTGGAGTTTTGGGCGGTCGGGTTTTCGATAAGGGGGGTTTGGAGGGATAAGTAGTTTAGGAGGCACAAACACATCGGTGCGATCATACCAAAGACTAGTGCCGGATCCCATCGAACTCCGATTAAGCGTGCCTGCGCGAGAGGAGTACTAGGCTGGGTGACCTCCTTGGAAGTCCTCGTTTTGCACCTTTTTGGCGCCGTGGGCGACCTTTAAGCGTCGTGAGGGCGATTTGGAGGAAATCTGTTGACGGGAGAAGGCATTCGATCGGAGAGCATCGAGTTTTGGTTTTCGATAAGGGGGTTTGGAGGATAAGTAGTTTAGGAGGCACAAACCTGTTGGGTGCGATCATACCAGCACTAGTGCACCGGATCCCATCAGAACTCCGCAGTTAAGCGTGCTTGGGCGAGAGTAGTACTAGGATGGGTGACCTCCTGGGAAGTCCTCGTGTTGCACCCCCTTTTTCGCGCCGGCGCGGCGACCTTTTGGCGTCGCGGGAGCGATTTGGAGGAAGTACGGCCGGAGAAGGCATTCGATCGGAGAGCATGCGCGGGTTTTGGGGCGGTCGGGTTTTCGATAAGGGGGGGGTTTGGAGGGGGATAAGTAGTTTAGGAGGCACAAACCTGTCGGGTGCGATCATACCAGCACTAGTGCACCGGATCCCATCAGAACTCCGCAGTTAAGCGTGCTTGGGCGAGAGTAGTACTAGGATGGGTGACCTCCTGGGAAGTCCTCGTGTTGCACCCCCTTTTTCGCGCCGGCGCGGCGACCTTTTGGCGTCGCGGGAGCGATTTGGAGGAAGTACGGCGGGCGGGAGAAGGCATTCGAGGGGAGAGCAGGGGCGGGTTTTGGGGCGGTGGGGTTTTCGATAAGGGGGGGTTTGGAGGGGGATAAGTAGTTTAGGAGGCACAAACCTGTCGGGTGCGATCATACCAGCACTAGTGCACCGGATCCCATCAGAACTGGCGAGTAGTACTAGGATGGGTGACCTCTGGAAGTCCTCGTGTTGCACCTTTTCAGGGCGACCTTTGGCGTCATGGGAGCGATTTGGAGAATCTGACCCGGTAGGAGAAGGCATTCGATCGGAGAGCATCTTGCGGGTTTTAGGCGGATCGGGTTTCCGATAAGGGGGGTTTGGAGGGGGATAAGTTGTTTAGGAGGCACAAACCTGTCGGGTGCGATCATACTACCACTAGTGCACCGGATCCCATCGAACTTTAAGCGTGCTTGGCGAGAGTAGTACTAGGATGGGTGACCTCCTG